>CM060901.1:664702882-674702882 GCA_030737815.1 Allium fistulosum
GTACAATTTCAAGCTCTCACTATAACTATACAATTTCAGTCACAATACAATTACATCACAATTTCATAGTTACATCAGTTCCTCACTACATATCACTCACACTCGTATTTATCTTCAACTTCATTCCAATGTGAATCCAGCATTTGAGCAATCTGCAGAAATATACATTGACGCAGTAAAATTGAAAAGGAAATATTTTTGCAATATAAAATAAATATGTGATTTTGAAAATTTTATTAGCCTCAGTTATTTGGGTTGTTCGTCATCATTTATATTTGAATTCATCACACACGAACAATGTGACATGCACAGTGTGTCACTGTACATGCTACAAGGCCGTGCACACCGATATATGTATATACACTTGATATAGTAACAGGGACAGGTGAGCACGGGTCAAATCCAAATTATCGGATTCAACTCAAGTGCGATAAATAATGTCACGTCATGAGCACAAGGTCAAACCCAAATAAAAGAAGGGTTCAACTCAGGTGCAATATAAATAAAGTCAAGACATCAGCACAAGGTCAAACCCAAGTTCTGAAACTGGATTCAACACGATGCAAAGGTCAAGTCACTGCAGTCATGACTCAACTCAATGCAACAACCAAAGTCAAGGCAACATGAAGCTTGCAAGCTCGAGCACAAGATATGGAAACTACAACAATGAAATTTACAAATGCACCAGTGAACAAATAAAACCATATGAAAGCAAGAAGGCAAATGCACAATGTCAACACTACAGGTAACAAGTAAAACAGGTCATGTATGAAGTTGAGTGAAACTGCAACAAATATGCACAGGTACAAGAGTCATGTGCAAATGGATATCAACATGAAACAAGCATTAGATCAGAGCAATATGCAATGAAGACTTCAAGAAATACAACACTGCTTCACAATGTACAAGTGAAACAGTGATTGAACTGGAAAATTCAAAATGAATCAGTGAAGATTGCAATGTATGAATCAGTGCAGGAGCAAATGCTACCATGACTCAAGTGCATACTACAGCAACAAATAGCAAGTGCAACAGGCAAGTGTAGATGCAGTGAAGCATGTACATGGGTAAACAGCAAATCCAGTGCCAACATGTACACAAATTCAAGAAGGCAACAAACAATAACATGAACACATGAATGCAATAGTGGACAGGAAAATAAATACAAAGCATATGCCATCATATGTTCATGAAACCAGAGTGCTCAAGAACTAGACTTGAAGCCACATATGCAATGACCTAACCTACAAACACATCACTAGACCAGATGTTAAGAGAACCAGATTCAAGTCCAAGCAAAAATCTAAACTGAACAACATACAGTGCACTGTGCACATTGATACATGACCAGACACAGGACAACAAGGCTCGAACTAAAGTATGGTGAAGCAACTCGACTACAACAACTCAAGCATCGACTCTAGTGAACAGGCAAACAAGTCAATGAAGCAACCAGACTCCGAGTCGAGACAGACCAACACCAAAACCCATGAAAATGCAGTTGCATACAAGTAAATCATATAGCAAAGACAACTCCAGTCAATGAACTGGTCAGGGCCCAATTCTATCAAGTAAACTACATGACTCAAGCTACATGAAGTATGTCGACCAGTTCCCAATGAATACAGTGAACGGCAACAACATAGGACGGTGAAGAATCAAAGTCGAAGCCGACCAGAATTCAGTTTAACAAAGAATAATCAAAGTCAAAAAGAAATCACCTAACAAAGTCAAATTCGAGTCAAGCCAGAGATTCACGGAATCAAAGAAGACGAAATCAAAATACTGTAATGGCCGAAGTCAAAGAAATTCAATATCGTGATTATCAAGGAATCGAGATATATACCAATATCAAAGCCGTGTCAACCAAGCATAATCAAATATACGAAATTGAAAAGGTCAGAATTCATCATCAACATCCAAACGAAAATCAACGGCCGAGCTATATCAGGTGACAAATTCAAACAAAGAATGTACGAACGAAAATCAAGGGTTATAAACCCTATATAAACAATCATCATCGGCAATTTTAAAAGCATCGAATTCAAGCAATCAAATAAAAGAAAGCACAAAGCAAAAATTACATACTGAACTCAAAAGTCGAATTCGATCAAATTGAAGCAGCCGAGCACAAGACAAGAAGACGATCGATTGCCAAAACAAATCAGATGAACAACAATTGCATTCGATCGAACTACTGAGAGCGGCGACTTCATATAGAAGCCCTAGTTATTAGAGCAAAGAATGAACGAGAAGCATTCATTTTCACAAGCCCTAATTTCAGAGAGCAAAAGAGGAAACACCATTATTCTTCACGAAATTGAAAAAGAAAAGGGCCGCATTTTTCTTTGAGTGATAATAGTTTGGGTCGTTTTATTATGTTATTAATTAATAAGGCTTGGTTATTTTTTAATTAGGGTTGTTTTTAATTTGTTTTTATTTTCTGTTTTTAAAGTCTAAACTTTGGTAAATCACCGCCTAGAGGTTAGGTAATGTCAGATTGTCTAGTTAGGATTAGTTCAGTAAGCAGGGTGTGTGAGTTTGCAAAACTCTATAGGCGGTAGCAGGGTGTGCAAGTCTGTTAGAGTGTTTGTAAGCGGGAGACTGTTTAATTCTAATAGAAATCTGGAAATGCAGCAGTAGGCAGGGGTTGCCGAAGCTGGGTAAATTTTGTGTGTGATTTACTTTTCAGCATATTTACTTCTCTGCAGTTTGTTATTGTGTTTAATTCAGTAAATTCATGAAAATTTGCTATAACCCTATTCACCCCCCCTCTAGGGTTAATCTAGATCCTACAAGTGGTATCAGAGCCCGGTATTTTATCTTTAACTCTAGAGTCATGAATTCATCAAATAATGCTTTTTCTGAGGGGCAATCTATTGCTAGGCCACCAATGTTTAATGGGAATGATTATGCTTACTGGAAAGTTAGGATGGGTATTTATCTTAGTTCTGTTGATTATGATGTTTGGGATATTATTGAATCTGGTTATAAATCTCCCACTATAACTGTTGGTGATACTGAAATTCCTAAACCAAAGGATAGGTGGGATGCTAACGATAAGAAATTAAAAACTACAAATGCTAAAGCTATGAATGCTTTGATCTGTGCTCTTGATAAGACTGAATTTAATAGAATTTCTCATTGTAAAACAGCACAGGAAATTTGGCATACTTTGGAGGTGACACACGAAGGAACTTCTCAAGTCAAGGAGTCTCGTCTTGCCCTGTTCGGCAATGAATACGAGAACTTTGTGATGGACAAAGGCGAGAGCATAAAGGACATGTTTGGACGCTTCTCAACCTTGGTATACAATGCTAGAGCGCAAGGAAAGGTATTCTCCGAGGTAGAGCTAGTGAGGAAGATACTACGAGTCTTACCGATGAACTTTGAAGCAAAAGTCACGGCAATACAAGAATCCAAAGATCTGAGTAAACTTAGCATGGAGGATTTGATCGGCAACCTGATGACATATGAGCTTGAGCTAAAAGCAAAGGAGGAACGTAACAACTCCGAATCAAAGAAGAAGTCGATTGCCTTAAAGAGCAAATAAGAGAGCGATGAAGAAGAAGAAGATCCAATTGAAGAGCTTGCAATGGCTGTCAATAATCTTAGAAAATGGTCAATATTCGGGCCACGCAAGAAGAAAACAAATGGTAATAGGTCAAAAGATTCTGACAATTCCGATAATGAATTGACTTGTTATAACTGCAATAAGCCTGGCCACTTCAAACAGAGCCGTCCACTTCTCAAAAACAACAAAGGAAAGAAAAAGAAGAAGAAGGCCTTTGCAGCGACTTGGGATGATGAAGTAGAAGAGGAAGTTTCGAATAATAGCTCAGAGGAGGCTAATTTGTGTCTTATGACAAAATCAGATTCAGGAGCAAGCTCGGAGGAATCTAGCGAGGTAAGTAACTATTCTTATAAAAAACTTGTTTTGATGTGTTGCGATTTTACTAAAACAATTGATACTCTTGATTCTAAAATTGAAAAACTGAAATCTGATAGGAGAGAACTTGTCCATGAAAATTCTATGTTAGAAACTGAACTTGAAAATATTCAAAACCTAGACTGTAAAAAATGCAAAATTTAGATTCAGAATTATCAAAACTTAAGAATAGCTTTGAGAATCTTGAAAAAGAAAACTCGAGTCTTAAGGAAACCATTGACACTAGGAGAAAGGATTTTATAAATAGATGCACCTCACTTGTGACTGAAAACACAACACTAAAAACCAAAGTCCAAAATCTTGAGAAAACTCTGAATAACTTTTCAAGAGGAGAAAAATCATTCAACATGTTATTGGGAAATCAACTTTTTGCTAACAACAGAAAAGGACTAGGTTTTGGGAAAACACAAGTTGATGATAATGCAAAAGGTAAGAGTGTCTTTGCTAGATGTGAAATAATTGGTCATCGTGTTGAAAATTGTAGTCATAGGAACAAGAACACAAAATTTATACAAGTTTGGGTTCCTAAGAATTCTACAAACAAATTTCATGTCTATTGGAACAAGAATAAAAGGACAAAACAAGTTTGGGTGCCAAAAGGAACATATATTAATAGTTTTGGGTCTACTCAAACATATTCATCAAATTATTTTGCCACTAACAACCATGGACCTACAAATAGGTCACAAAAATCTTTTACCGTGTAGGTGTGGTGGCAGGCTAAGGAACAACATTAGTGTTATCTGGATACTGGCTGTTCCAAACACACAACGGGCGACAAATTAACGTTCCTTAGCCTAGTATAAAGGTGACAGATTCACAATGGGCAAACAACGAAAGATTATCGTACATGTAAAACTGGTAATTGTATTTATTTTCAAACAATAGATAAAATGTGAAAATCTGCACCATAATTTGAATTAAATCAGCCAGTTATGTGAAATGATTGATGATGTTAATTCTGATTTTTTAACCAATCATCTTTAAATAGAATTACTTGAAGTAATTATGATGGTTGACAGATACTAACTTACTTGATGTGATCTTTCATGACTTGCTCTTATCTATGACTTTGATTTGTGCTTAAAAGTTGACCAACCATTTTTCATCATTGAACTCAATCTGTTTGGTCAAATTATGATGTTGATTGATTACTGATTACTCATGTATAAAAAGGTTTTTGAGAAATTGTTGAAATTGTTGAAACTTTATGAAATTGGTGAAACTTCAAGAAATTGTTTTGAAATAATGATGATGGTTTAATGACTGTTGATCCCATGGTTTCTAAATCTGACACTATGATATTTGTTTGATGGTTAACACGACTTCAATTCAAAGTCAAGAAAAATTCGTTTAAAAATTATTGAAAATAATTCTGAGATAGTTTGTTGAAATTTCACAATCTGGTCTATAACATCCAACGAGTGAATATTGAGTGAAATTTAAAGTCAGATGCAGATCACACTGGTAATATAGTTGATAGAAAAATTACTAGTGGAACGTGATTATATTTCGAGACATTCATTTGCTGCATCATTTTTCAAAGAAAATATCTGCATATTTTTTCACTTGAAATAATTTCTATTTTAGCAGAAATTTTTCTTAAAAACCCCTTCTAGAAAATAATTTCTGTTGACCTTGTATCAGATTAGTTATTTAAGGAAATTTGATTTTATGTTAACTGATCTGACCCCCTAATAATTATCTAAAAAGATAGATAGTGATTGAAAATAAGATGAGTGTTGATATTAATCATATATTATGACTTGAGAAAGTATAATTAGAAAATTTCTTTAGAAATTTAAACAAGAGATATAAAAACTTTTTGTTGATAAATATTCCATGATCATTTCTATTTCTATCATTTTTCTATCAACCATCACTCATCAAAAGTCAATATAGTATGTCAATATGTGGTAGTTTAAACAGGAAATCATTTGTGCTTCAATTTTATTATATTTCTAACAATAAATAATAATATCCAAAATATTCACTCTCATTTAAAAGTCCTCACGGTTATGAATGAGTGAATTACTTGGATTTTTGATTATGTGCTTCCATGCTCATTTAAAAGTCCTCACGGTTATGCATGTATGGAACGCAGATCAAAATTAATTGATTAAATAGACAACTTGATTCTAATCCCATTTAAAAGTCCTCACGGTTAAGCGTGGTTAGAAGATACTTGAATTCATTTTTAAAATAAAAATAAAAATTTAGAATACTACTAATCTCATTTAAAAGTCCTAACGGTTATGCATGGCTAGTAGATATTCAAATTTCCTGAAATAAATATACCACAAATAGACACAACCATATGATTTTATTCGATGAAATCATTCATATCATTCTAAAGTGGAATATGCGTCAATTAAAGTATTCATGATTTTTGTTTGATTTTCTTATTGAAATTAATAATTACACTCGATTGAGCTTTATTATTGTATTAATGTCTATCACTATATCTCTATTTTTCTATTACTATTATTCTTTTGCTGATAAAAAAAGGGGGAGAGAAAAGTTAAGATTTTGAAAATAAAGGTCAAAGATATTAAGGCTCATTTGAATTCTTTATGCATATATGTAGGGGGAGTATTGTGTAGAAAGAGAGCATTTAAATAGAGGGAGCAAATTGAATAATCAAATACATTTACAATAGTCAAAATCTTAAATATATGTTTGTTATCATCAAAAGGGGGAGATTGTGGAATATGCATGTATATGCTTTTTGTTTGATGATAATAAACATATATACATTCATTTAAATGTATTTGATATTGTACTATTTTATTTTTCACAGATAAAATAAATATTTGCTGAATAAAATAAATAACAGAGAATTGGAATTCAAACGAATATTTTTTTCAAACAAATATTTATTACAATTTTGATAGTACAATTTCAAGCTCTCACAATAACTATACAATTTCAGTAACAATACAATTACATCAAAATTTCATAGTTACATCAGTTCCTCACTACATATCACTCACACTCGTATTTATCTTCAACTTCATTCCAATGTGAATCCAGTATCTGAGCAATCTGCAGAAATATACATTCACGCAGTAAAATTGAAAAGGAAATATTTTTGTAATATAAAATAAAAATGTGATTTTGAAAATTTTATTTGCCTCAGTTATTTGGGTTGTTCGTCATCATTTATATTTGAATTCATCACACACGAACAATGTAACATGCACAGTGTATCACTGTACATGCTACAAGGCCGTGCACACCGATATATGTATATACACTTGATATAGTAACAGGGACAGGTGAGCACAGGTCAAACCCAAATTATCGGATTCAACTCAAGTGCGATAAATAATGTCACGTCACGAGCACAAGGTCAAACCCAAATAAAAGACGGGTTCAACTCAGGTGCAATATAATAAAGTCAAGACATCAGCATAAGGTCAAACCCAAGTTCTGAAACTGGATTCAACACAATGCAAAGGTCAAGTCACTACAGTCATGACTCAACTCAATGCAACAACCAATGTCAAGGCAACATGAAGCTTGCAAGCTCGAGCACAAGATATGGAAACTACAACAATGAAATTTACAAATGCACCAGTGAACAAATAAAACCATATGAAAGCAAGAAGGCAAATGCACAATGTCAACACTACAGGTAACAAGTAAAACAGGTCATGTATGAAGTTGAGTGAAACTGCAACAAATATGCACAGGTACAAGAGTCATGTGCAAATAGATCAGAGCAATATGCAATGAAGACTTCAAGAAATACAACACTGCTTCACAATGTACAAGTGAAATAGTGATTGAACTGGAAAATTCAAAATGAATCAGTGAAGATTGCAATGTATGAATCAGTGCAGGAGCAAATGCTACCATGACTCAAGTGCATACTACAACAACAAATAGCAAGTGCAACAGGCAAGTGTAGATGCAGTGAAGCATGTACATGGGTAAACAGCAAATCCAGTGCCAACATGTACACAAATTCAAGAAGGCACCAAACAATAACATGAACACATGAATACAACAGTGGATAGGAAAATAAATACAAAGCATATGCCATCATATGTTCATGAAACCAGAGTGCTCAAGAACTAGACTTGAAGCCGCATATGCAATGACCTAACCTACAAACACATCACTAGACCAGATGTTAAGAGAACCAGATTCAAGTCCAAGCAAAAATCTAAACTGAACAACATACAGTGCACTGTGCACATTGATACATGACCAGACATAGGACAACAAGGCTCGAACTAAAGTATGGTGAAGCAACTCGACTACAACAACTCAAGCATCGACTCCAGTGAACAGGAAAACAAGTCAATAAAGCAACCAGACTCTGGGTCGAGACAGACCAACACCAAAACCCATGAAACTGCAGTTGCATACAAGTACAGCATAAAGCAAAGACAACTCCAGTCAATGAACTGGTCAGAGCCCAATTCTATCAAGTAAACTACATGACTCAAGCTACATGAAGTATGTCGACCAGTTCCCAATGAATACAGTGAATGGCAACAACATAGGACAGTGAAGAATCAAAGTCGAAGCCGACCAGAATTCAGTTTAACAAAGAATAATCAAAGTCAAAAAGAAATCACCTAACAAAGTCAAATTCGAGTCAAGCCAGAGATTCACGGAATCAAAGAAGACGAAATCAAAATACTGTAATGGCTGAATTCAAAGAAATTTAATACCGTGATTAGCAAGGAATCTAGATATATACAAATATCAAAGCCGTGTCAACCAAGCATAATCAAATATACGAAATTGAAAAGGTCAGAATTCATCATCAACATCCAAACAAAAATCAACGGCCGAGCTATATCAGGTGACAAATTCAAACAAAGAATGTACGAACGAAAATCAAGGGTTATAAACCCTATATAAACAATCATCATCGGCAATTTTAAAAGCATCGAATTCAAGCAATCAAATAAAAGAAAGCACAAAGCAAAAATTACATACCGAACTCAAAAGTCGAATTCGATCAAATTGAAGCAGCCGAGCACAAGACAAGAAGACGATGGATTGTCGAAACAAATCAGATGAACGACAATTGCATTCGATCGAACTACTGAGAGCGGCGACTTCATATAGAAACCCTAGTTATTAGAGCAAAGAACGAACGAGAAGCATTCATTTTCACAAGCCCTAATTTCAGAGAGCAAAAGAGGAAACGCCATTATTCTTCACGTTATTGAAAAAGAAAAGGGCCGCATTTTTCTTTGAGTTATAATAGTTTGGGTCGTTTTATTATGTTATTAATTAATAAGGCTTGGTTATTTTTTAATTAGGGTTGTTTTTAATTTGTTTTTATTTTCTGTTTTTAAAGTCTAAACTTTGGTAAATCACCGCCTAGAGGTTAGGTAGTCTCAGATTGTCTAGTTAGGATTAGTTCAGTAAGCAGGGTGTGCGAGTTTGCAAAACTCTATAGGTGGTAGCAGGGTGTGCAAGTCTGTTAGAGTGTTTGTAAGCGGGAGACTGTTTAATTCTAATAGAAATCTAGGAATGCAGCAGTAGGCAGGGGTTGCCGAAGCTGGGTAAATTTTGTGTGTGATTTACTTTTCAGCATATTTACTTCTCTGCAGTTTGTTATTGTGTTTAATTCAGTAAATTCGTGAAAATTTGCTATAACCCTATTCACCCCCCCTCTAGGGTTAATCTAGATCCTACACGAAACACTGGGGCGATATTCACAAAGAATGGTCTGCCTATGGGAAAGGAAGTATGCAGTCTCCTGTGGATTTATCACATGCAAGAGTTCAAGTTGTTCGTCATTTGGGTCGCATTCGAAGAACTTACAAACCTGCTATTGCTGTAATGAAAAATCGTGGTCATGATATCATGGTAATATTCTTGAAACAAAATACTATGTTGTGGATTATATAGTATTCACTTGTATTTTTGAAACAAAATGGTGTTCATCATTTGTACTTTGTACTTTGTAGGTGAAATGGAAGGAGGATGCAGGTGGTGTTTTCTTGAATGGAACTGAGTATTTGATAAAGCAATTGCATTGGCACTCTCCTACCGAGCATTCTATTGATGGAAAAAGGTACTTAATTAATATTTTAATGTCAAAAAACTAAGAGAAGAAGAAATTACACCATTGGTTTGCTGCGTTTTTTTCCTTTCTTTGTTGAAGTACAAAATCTATATAAATTAGCAATGTGGTGCATGAAAATTGATTCCATTTCGCTGAAACTGTTTTAATAATGACATAAATAAATAGTTGGTGAAGCGTCAAAATTTCACAACGGTCAAAAATGGGGACGACCTGCTGCTAATTTTCCTCTTCTTCTCTCTGCTCGATCTTGCTAGTCTCAGATTCTCCGATCCCTAATTTTGAGTGTGCTCCTCTGCTTAAGCTCTGTTATTGCTTTGCCCTTTTTGTCGAGTTAGCTATGGTTGTAAGCGTGGGCGAATTCTCCCTCTATGGTTCCTTCTTGAAATCGAGCCATGCTTTCAATTCGATCGCAGATGCTATTCGTCCGCTGGTTGAGGGACATATTACTATTGTTTTTAGCGGATGCTATTCGATTGAGGTTAGGGTTTACTGTCTGGTTGATTTTGCTGCTCTGTCACGTTTTCATTTTTTAGTCGTTGACGGTCGCTTTCTTGAGCTGATCCCATGCTCCGAATATGGCTTGAGTTCGCGTTTTTCCCCTCGTGAGAGGCTCTGTCCTGCTCCGGCGCAGAGGGGCTTGCCTGTACCACCTAGTGCTGCTGTTAATTGGCCAAGGCGGGATTTAATCACTCGCTTTAGGCCGTGCTTGTCTTTTGGGGTTAACTGTCTTATTCAGTCACCTGGGATAATTAATTTTTTAGTGGACGAGGTAGTTTGTGGTGATGTTGGTGGTCCGGAGGCTGTCGATCCTGTCGATGGCACTGTTGGGATTCATTGTGATTTTGGGGCTGGTTGGGCTGATGGTTATGTTTGTGATTTCGAGGATAAGGATTTGATCACCTTATCCTCTTTGAACGATTTCCAGATGGTTGAATTACCCGGTGTTGTTTCGGGTTTATCTGATATTGTCACTTCGCCTCTTAGTGAGGCTGCTGCTTTGGCCGTGCCTTCCTTGTTTGGGCTGTCTGATGGCTTGGTTGATGAAGAAAATGAGTTGACCACCTTTTCTTCTTCATCTTTTGTGCTTTTTGCTGAGCTGCTGTCAGGAGCTGTTGACGGTTCAACTGTTTGGTTACCGATGGTGTTTGGGGTGCTGTTTCGCAGTTAGTTGATGTTGTAGTTTCGATGGGATGTGGCTCTTTTGTTGGCCCCCTTGATGCTTCGGTCAGGTATGGTTTCGTCCTGGGGCTTTGTCAGGTTCGCTTCTCGTCCTCGCTCCTTGGTTTTGCTTCTTTTTATCTGGATTGTGACATGTTGCTGTTAGCTCTGGAGCACATTCCGCTTGTTATAGTGAGCCATGACACGTGTTCGCGTGTGCTCCCTATCACTATGGTTTCCTCTTCGGAGGTAGTAGTAATAGGTCCCAGTTGTGTTTATTTTAGGTTTGTCCGTTCGAGCTGCGCTCCTTCCCTCGAGGTTGTGCTTTACTTCGGGGTTACGGGGACTGTTTTCTCCAGCTTTATTTTTGTCTCTCTCGTCTCTAACGGTTGGTGCTTTGTCGCGTTCTCTGGTTGGCGTCTATCGGAGGCTATTTGCATATATGTCAGTTATACGTGGATGGTCAATTTCGCTTCGCTTTGTTTCCTTGGATTAGTGGGTGCTGAGCGTTTAGGACTGGTCCTTAGGGCGCTGCCTGGAGTCATCTCTCTCCATTTAGGGACCTTCTCGTTAGATTTCTATATGAGGATTGATGGTTCCGCCACCCGTCAGTTCCCCCAAGCTTCTAGCTGGATTAGGTTCCTCGATGCCATGTCTTACTGTCAACCCAATGACAGTGAGACTTTATCGGGTACCGCACAGAGAGTCGAGCCGCTCGGTTGTGGCGTCTCTACAGGTTTTTCTCTTCCCGATCATCCCTTACCCTCTTCGCTCTCTCCTTTTCCTTCGTCGGCTGTTCCTTCGCTATCGCTTCCTAGTTGTTCATCCTCCTTTTTATTATATTCGTCATCGTTTTATCCTTTTCCTGCTGTGGATTGGTTCTTGCGGCGACGTGGGATATGCCTTGTCAGCCACCCCACTTTCGTCCGCTTTCATTCGGATCTCCCATATCGCTTTGTTCCTTCTGCCTCTCATTGTTCCTCGGCGTGTTCTCTTCCCTCTTCCTCCTGCTTATTGTCCATATCCATCCCTCTCATGAGTAAGGCTGATATTGCGAGCCTTAATGATCGCCTAGCATGCCTTACTAGGAACTCTTCCCCTTCTCTGGTTGATGCTTCGCAGTCTGCCTTGTCGGAGGCCGGTGGTGAGGTGTCTTTTGAGACCTCTCCCCGGGCCTCCGTCCCTCCTCCTCGTTCGTCTTGTCGCAGATCACGAGGAGCTCCCTCTACTCCTCGCACTATTCGCACACGCTCTATGGCGGCGTCCGAGAAGATCGACAGATCGTCTCGATTTTCGCTGTATCTTATCTGAGTTGAGATCTCTCTTGGCTTGTTTCCTTCTTTCTTTTAGCTTGTTTCCTTCTTTCTGTTTTTTCATCATGTCGAATTTTCTTTTTCGGAATATTCGTGGTATCGGCAATGAGGAGTCTTCGGCCAGGCTGAAGCGCATTGTTAGGAAGCATTCTATCTGTTTGGTTGCTATTTTGGAACCTTTCATGGGACCTGAAGTAGTAACTAGAACTGTCTTAGCCTTAGGTTTTGGTGGTGCTTTCTCCAACATTTCGGGCAAGATCTGGATCCTGTGGTCCAAAGCCTTTGTGGTTCGCCCTATTTTTGACTTGGATCAGCTGCTTTCTGTGACATGCTCGGCACCTTCTTTCGCGTCATCTTTTCTTTTCTCTGCGATTTATGCCAAATGTGACCGCACGGAAAGACTGACTCTCTGGTCCGATATTCTATCGCTTTCTGCGTTGGGCTTTTCATCTTCGGTTTTGGATGGCGACTTCAATGTCGTCGCTAGTCAAGCTGAAAAACGGGGAGGCACCGCCATCAACCGCCTTGCGGTGGCGGATTTCAACGCCTTCATTGTTCGCTCGGGTCTTTCGGAAATACCCTTTGTCGGTTCTGCTTTTACCTGGTCGAACAATCAAGGGGGACCGAATCGTATTCTATCCAGACTGGACAGAGTTTTTGGTTCGGAAGATTGGTTCCGTCTCCCCTTTTCCTTCTCTATCTCCCACCTCCACCGTTCCTTTTCTGATCATGCCCCCATGATTCTGCGATGCTCCCCTCTTTCTCTTTCTGGTCCTTCTTCTTTTAGGTTCCAGAGTATGTGAAGAATTCATCACTCCTTCCATCAAGTGGTGGAGGAATCTTGGAGCTCCCCTCTTGCTGGCCCTCCCCTTGCTGTCTTTTCCAGAAAACTTAAATGTCTCAAGGTATGTTTTAAGGATTGGAACGTTCAAGTTTTCAAAAACATCTTCGATCGTGTTAGAGCGGCCGAAGAGTCTCTTATCTTGGTTGAGTCCTTGCTAGACGAGGATCCTTCCGCTGCTAACAAGGAGGCTTGGGCGTTAGCCCAAATGGCCTTCTCTTTTGAGCTTCGTATCGAAAACGACTACCTTAGGCAAAAGGCGAGGATCAAATGGGTGGTCGAGGGAGATACGAATTCTAAGTTCTTCCATTCCTCTATTCGTAAGAAGAACAATCTTCTCACTATCCGTGAGATCCTGCGTCTTGATCTCTGTGGCTTCTTCGCCTGAAGAAGTCAAAGAGACCATCTTGGCCCACTTCCAATCCTTTCTGGGATCTCCTTTGGTCTCGATTTCCGATCCGTCCCTTTTGGCTTTTATCCCTAGATTAGTCCCTTCGGCGGAGAGTTCCAATCTTGCGAGTCCTCCTTCATCGGATGAGATTCGGGCATGCATCTTTTCTCTTAGCAAGGATAGTGCTAGTGGGCCTGACGGTTTCAACGGAGTTTTCTTCAGGAGTGTTTGGCCTATTATTCAGTCAGATTTTTGTCTGGCTATTCAGTCTTTCTTCTCGGGCGGATCACTTCCCTTAGGATGGACGTCCACCAATCTGGTCCTAATTCCAAAGTGTGAATCCCCCAGATCATGCGCGGATTTTAGGCCTATCAGCCTGTGCAATTTCTCTAACAAGGTTATTTCTAAGGTGTTGGCCAACCGTTTGGCCCCATACCTTGATCGTATCATATCCCCTTCTCAAGCGGGTTTTGTAAAAGGTCGCTTAATCACTGATAACGTCCTTTTAGCCCAGGAAATGATTTCCCAGCTTGATCGGAAAGTTAGGGGCTCTAATGTTGTCTTTAAACTGGATATGACAAAGGTCTACGATCGTATGTCGTGGTTTTTCGTCATTAAGGTTCTGCGGGCTTTTGGTTTTCCAGAGTCCCTTATTGATTTGGTCTGGAGGCTCATTTCCAACTGTTGGTTCACCGTTCTCATCAACGGATCGGCCAATGGTTTCTTCAAGGCGGGAAGGGGTTTACGTCAGGGAGACCCACTTTCGCCTTCTCTGTTCGTGATTGCGGCAGAGGCTTTCATCCGCGGGATACACACCCTCTCGATTTATAACTAGATTCAGAGGTTTGGTATCCCGCTGGGTTGTTCGCTTGTTTCTTCCTTATCCTTTGCGGATCACATTGTCATTTTCTCGAATGGCAGCCGTCCCTCGGTTAGATGGTTGCTTCGTTTCATCCAGCAATATGAGAGGTGTTTGGGTCAGCTCGTCAATCCCTCCAAGAGTTGTTTCGTTCATGCCAATGACATGTCTCCTTCGCGCGCTTCTTAGGTAGAGAACTTTACCGGTTTCAAGGAAGCTTCCCTCCCGATTCCTTACCTTGGTATTATTCTCTATAGAGGTCGGAAACTGAATGCGATTTTCGACCCGTTGACAGACAAAGTTAGGGGAAAGATCATTCGTTGGAATGCGAATCTTCTTTCTCAAGCTGGTAGACTGGTCCTCATCAAGTCGGTATTAGGCTCGATGGGCACCCATGTTTTCGCTGCTATGTCTCCAACCTCTTCCTTCTTTCGGTCTTTCCAGTCGTTGGCTTCTTCTTTCTTTTGGGGGTCGAAGGTTGATGGTCGCCGCCATCATTGGGTCTCTTGGGACGCCGTCTGTCGTCCCAGGAGTGAAGGCGGTTTAGGCTTGCGTAACCCTAAGGAAGTCTGCATGGCTTTTGCGTGCAAGCTGTGGTTTCGGTTTGGGGCTAACGACTCCCTTTGGGCGTCTTTCCTTCACGCTAAGTACCGCAGGCTGGCAAACTCTGGTTTCTCCAGCTCTCCCTCTTACGCTAGTGAGACTTGGAAACACATGCAATCGGTGAAATCGATCTCTGATTCTCATGGCGGTTTTTCTGGTTGGGATGGCGGCTCGTTCTCGATCTCCAAAGCCTGAAGATCGATTTGTTCCTCTTCTCCGGCTATCCCCTTGTTTTCTTTCATTTGGGATTCTCGTATCCCTCCTAAAGTTTCTCTACTAATGTGGCGTATCCTCCATGATGGGTTGCCATTAGATGAGAACCTTCAAAGGATTGGTATTCCTGTCGTCTCCCGTTGCCGTTGTTGCGGGAATGGTGATACGGAATCCTTGAGTCATTTGTTTTTTCTCGGCTTTACAGCCAGGGCTCGCTGGAATTACTTCGGGAATCTGGTAAGTATCCGAGGTAACGCCAGTTCTCCTGTTGATTTACAGGGGAACTGGTGGTCTGGTAACTCTAGTAAATCGCTTCGGTCAATTCTTTTCCGTCTGATTCCATGCCTGATTTGTTGGCACATCTGGTGCGCTCGGAATAAGCAATCTTTGAGGATTCCCCGATGGATCCTCCGTCGATCATCCGGCGTGTTAGGAATGACGTATTCCTAGCATTTCGTGGTAGGCCTTTTAAGGGCGCGGCTAGTTCCCGCTCCCAGCGTCTTGTGGGTCTTCTTGCCATTTCCTGTGTTCAGGCTCCCGCAAGAGCTGGAATTGGTTGAGGCATTCTCTCTCTCGGGCGCGGGCTGTCTTCTTTGGTCCGCCTCCGCTTCCCCCCCCCCTTTCATTCTTATGTCTCTGCTGATATTTTTCAGGTTATGGTTTATTAGATTTGGCCTTGCTGCTCTCCTCTTGGCCTGGTGGGTGTTTCCGGTGTGGCTTCGGAGGAGGTTCTTCTGTCCTCCTTCAACATTCTGTTTTCGCTTGGTTTACTCGATTTGCTTTGGAGGGTCTTTGGCTGTCTGTTTCCATGTCTAGCTCAGCACGAGTTTCTGTTGACATCCTCATTGGGCGGTGGCGTAGCCGGAGCTCGATGAGAATGTTAGATGGACGGTGGATTTTCCTGAGCTCATTCAGTTATTCCGTGCTGATCTCCTTCTTCTGTGGTCGGCTTCGCCTTCCTTGCCTTTGTTTAGCTTAGCTTTGGTTCTGTGTCTTTTAGTATCTTCGTCTCTTTTGTGTGTCTTCTTTGTATTTTCGTCTTTTTAGCATTTTGGTCCTCCTGATTTTGTTGGTTACCCACCAGGCATGTTGGCAGCTTTTGGAGTTGGTTATTTATATATCTATATTAAAAAAAAAAGAACATAAATAAATAGTCCATTTGACTGAATCTGTAGTCTTTTGGGATAGACTATTTTAGGAACCCAGGATGGGAAAACCATCATTAAATAACTAGTCATATAGAGTCAAAGCAATTTGTGACTAAGTTTCTCGTCAACACACCCACATATACATTAAAACTTCAGAAGGAAAAAAAGGTCTAAAATAATGTTATAACAATTAGTGCATGTTTGTTTATTTATGCACAGATATGATTTAGAGCTGCATATGGTTCATCAGAGCGTAGACAACAAGACCGTGGTTATTGGTATCATGTACAAAATCGGTCGCGGTGACCCATTGCTAAGAATGGTTAGCTTCATACATAACACTTTTACATATACCAAGTGTCCTATATCAATTCGTATTCTAATATTTTCGTGTTCGAATAAAATCATAAAAGTTGGAGGGTAATATCAAAAAACTAGAGGATATCAAGAATGGTGAAGAGAAATTAGGAATGATTAACCCAAGAGAAGTAAAGTGGGGAAGCAGAACGTATTACAGATACTTGGGATCACTCACAGCTCCTCCCTGCACTGAAGGTGTCATGTGGCATATAATCAAAAAGGTTCACCTTCTGTTTGTTGAACCATAAACTATGATAGTATGCAATCTTAACTTTATATGATTCAGAGTTTTGGTAAATTAAACTATGTTGTATAATTTTGTGTCTAACATAGGTAACTTCCAAGATGTAAAAAGTATAACAATATATATAATACTACTATTGGAGATTGATTAATTCTAATACCAAGTAAATTATAAAGCAGGTGAGGACTGTGTCAAGAGAGCAGTTGCAGCTACTGAGAGATGCCGTGCATGATGTGAGTATCTGAGTATTTGCTTTGTTGTTTCAGAATTTAGATACTGGAATTTGATTATTTGCGGATAATAGTTCGCATGTATACTAGACTTTTTATAGTTCGATGCATAAAAAGTCAGAGCATTTGCTGGATGGGAGTCACCTAGAATGAGTTTTATCAAATTGTTACATGCCATTGAAACCACACCCAATGAATGCGAAGAAATTTTGATATAATAACCAACAAGGTTTTTTTTCTTTTTTTAAAAAAGGAGTAAATTCAAATAACTCTCATTTTTATTTTTTATTTTTAAATTCACCTACCCAATGTAAGCATATATAAATCTCTTTTTTCCACAAGAAAAGCAAGGTTGAATGAGTCTTGATTATTTTATTCAAAAGAATAATAAGTTCAAATTCAGAAGGGTAGAATATATTCTTCAACTGCAAATCGACACAGAAGAAACAAAAATAACAAATCCGTGAAATAGATAACGTGAGATACATGAGACAAGGGATAACTTATTAGTGACCAGTTCTAATTTGTACTTGGTTGAATTCATAGTAAAGGTGAACCCAGTGCACGAGGCTCCCGCACGATAATGGACTCTGGAGAGATCGATAATGTACGCAGCATTTCCCTCACATCGCGAAGACACTGTTTCCGAGACTCGAACCTGGGCGTCCAGATCACCATGCGGGTGACTTAACCGTTGAATTCATAGTAATACTTGTATTTGTTGCCCCTATCTTATATTTATTGCATCTATCTTGTACATAAAGATCAATTACCCCTTGTAAAAAAACAAACAGAAAAAAAACAAAAACATACACACAAGAGATAACTTGCTTCAACTTAGACCAATGCCCCCAATAATAATGAAAATTGAATTGTACTTAAAAATATGATGTAAGTATCGTTTATACTTGACCTTAACACAGATCTACTTAAAGAATATCCGGAGAAAAGTTAAAATGACTCCTCAAAATAGATATAGCTACGACCCTAAACATCATCAAAAAACCGAGTTAAGTTGAAATTATCTAATGGACCTCAATTGCAAAGACATCAAATCTCCAACATGGAGTATAATTGAGCATAAGAAGATTGTTGCACGCTTTTTTTCGTACAAAACCGAAAGCCCGCTAATCGAATGGACCCCATACAAAAATTCTTAGCCCAATAATCAAAATAGCCCAAAGCATTGTCTTATGACAACAATCCCAAACCATTCCATCATCCTTCCCTTAACATGTTGTCGGCATACCACGGCCCGCTGTTATGTCCAATTTGAACCATCCTACCATGCAACACAAATAGACCACAACTTTCGCTATGAGTCGCTCATGTTTCCAACCTTAAGCCGTTCCAAATCCGCTGTGCTCGAACAACGACGTCAACACAACTATCAACAACGACCGATCATTGTCTGCCAACATAACTATACATGCTTTGCCTTTCTTATAATCTATAGTGGGGTGGGAACCTCGACAATCTGACTCGGCCCCGACGAAGTATGGACCATAGTTTGTCACATATGTGCCAAACAACAATTGGGACCTAGGTGCATTAAAATTTTCCATAGCAAAGTCAACCTAACCCCCGCTCTTCAAAGGGCATGCTTTGACGTTGACAATCTGACAAGAGCATGTTGCTGAGGTCTGTGACCCATACCAACTCCTCTACAAGCCACACACCAGCTGCGGAGAGCCCATAAGGAGATGTATGGACCATTCTTCTGCTTCCAATGAATCAGGAAATACTTGTGGTGCAAGGCATGCATCAAGGTCATCCAAATGTAATTCCAAATGGCTAAATATGTAAAGACCATAGCCTGCATTGGTACAAGAGATAACGGTTTCTAACAAGAAAACTTTACTTCCGCTTCTCGATATGATGTAAGTATCGGCTAAATATGTAAAGACCATCTATCTTTGATCTTAACACCTTAAATGAGCTTACATCCGCTTCGAAAATGCTTCTCTCACTCCAACTCTCCAACATACCATATCACTACAACTGGGCCTTATCTCTTGAGAAAGGCTTTTCTGTTGCCTCATGTTACTCTTTTCTCAACCATCCTGGCAGGTCATTCTCTTTCGCACGACTATGGAAATGTAACCTCCCTCCCCGCATTCTATTTTTCCAATGGTGCCTCATACATGCTCATATCAACACCAAGGATACACTCAGGCGTAAGAATATTCTTGTTGACCCTCTATGCGTCTTGTGCTCCATGCAAGATGAATCCGTCTCCCATCTCTTCTTTGCCTGCGACTTCTCCTATCACATTTGGGCCACGACCAGTGCTACCCTCCTTGGCTGCATCCCTGTTCTTCGCTCGTTCTTTGATTATTGGCTGTATAATCCTCCGGACAGGAATCTTAACTCCTTCATCGCCATCTACAGTTGGTGTATCTGGAAAGAAAGAAATGCACACATATTCAATAAACCTAAATGCAATATTGATGGGATATGTAACCGAATCTCTCACTTGTTTTCTCTCTGGACAGGTTCTACGCGCAGGAGGACTTTCACTCGAGTTTTGTCATCCAGGGACACTGCTACTACGGAATAATCTGCTCTATTGCTGAGGCAGAGGACATGCCTCTTGTGTGTTTACCTTAACACTTGTGTAAACAATGCTACTGTTCTTGTAAGTATTGCACTCTGGGTGGTGAAACTATATTTTGGCCATCGACCGGACCTGTTGGTCGAACTCTACTACTTATTTATTTTAGCTATTAACCGGCTATGTAGCCACGTGCTACACACCTGTTTCTCTAAAAAAACAGTAAAGAAATAAAATAGGATGATTTATCATGAACGTAGATCTATCGATCGAACGACTCTAAAAATATGTCTCAATTTCTTTATTGGTACTATTTAACTTGTTCTTATAGTCCATTAACATCCTCTACTTACACTCAGTAGTCGAGAATCTTCAAATCCACATATCTCCAAGGTTAGACAAACTATTCATTCAACATTTTAATGTTGGAAAGAGGACTTTTAGCAACATCCAACTCTATCATAAAGTCAAGCCACGAAGCATGTTGCAGGAAGTTCCCAACCCGATGACCCTAATGGAACTTACAACGGTAGGACAAGCACGAGTAATGTTAGTCCGATCCCTGGCATGAGCAGTGTTGTTTGGAAAATTTTCATCCTAGGCATTACGAGGAGAATCAAATGACTAGAGATGTACCAAGTTGAGGAATCACGTAAATACTAAAAAAGGCGTAGGTGTAGAACAAGATCATAGGACTCTGTAGCCAAATCATGTCAGATCCATGCCGATAATACCAAGCACAATCAACACAACGGATGGAAATAAAGAATGTGCCACACCCGAGTATCATGTGATGAAGACCTGGTTAGCGATCATGAGGATGTGTACAATGCTAGAGCCACATCAACCTGTAATTCTTCCACCAAATCATTTGCATTTATCATCTTAGGGCAATAGACGAAGGCAATCTACGTTTGAACACTTGAGGGGAGATAGACATAGAAGAGCTCACACACATGAGAAACACACACCCAATCCTAATCCATAGGTTGAAACATTAACATTAACTGATCTAGATCTCGTGATAGGGACACACATAAATCTCCCACCCAAACAAGCATGCTGGCCCTTGAGAACTGTGTAGTTGCACACTCCATCTAAAGCAGCACAAGTCCTCATGGATGAGTGAAGTTCATGTTAATAGAGTTAGGGGTATGCCCTAGGGATATTTTGGTAATAAATTGTAAATTATTAACTCTGTAATAAAATCCCGTTCAAAATAAAAGGTATCTTTTCTATTATATACTCGATATAATGTGTTCTATTATTTATTTATCTAATTTAAGCATATTTAATAGAATGAATGATATGTTTTGTGATAGTAGTTATAATGTATTGTAACATGAGAAATTTACCACAATAACAATATGAATATCATTTTAAATGTTCCTAGTCAAAATGCATCGAGACTAGATATTAATACATCTGTTGAGACTAGAGTACATAGTGCTCTCCAAATGTTGGACAATATATCACTTATGGCTGTTGGGGACATCAATAGGATACATACTGATAGATATTGGATAACTATGGAATAAATCACTCGATCTTTTTGTGTTGGTTAATATAACTAATATCAAACAGAAAATATTGATGTGACAATATTACACAGTTCTCCTGACTTGAGAATACTATTGAACTTCAATGTGGACACTTGACTTTGATTACAGTGTTAAATCTTGGTATGATGTTTATTAAACGACTATAGTTGAGTTTGAGTTGAAGCATGGAAAGTGACACACTTTTCAATAGAGAATTCGTCTCCTCGGTTATATGTGGTCAATATCACGGTCAACTACAGTCAACTCAAAGTTAAAGTCTCTAGCTAGAACGGTTCGGTTAATCATTATTATTATTATCGAACCAAGGACTTTTTGTTTGGACTATACAAGTTGAATGTGGACGATATTAGAATTTTGAACAATACCAAATTTCATTATTCATAACGTGATATAGTTTTGAAGAAGAGAATTGGTGTAAATAATTATCGCTCTCGGGTACCACTTAAAATAGTAAAATTGGATTTACCAGAACTATTTAAGAGATAAATTCGGCCAAATTATAACATCGCTTGCTAAAATAATGTGTGAACATTAGTATTCGAATTGATTGATATTAATCGCTGATCGAATTTACACCTAAGAGTCACACAAGTACAAGTGTGGAATACTCCGGATACCACATGATTTATTATATTATAAATATTATAGCTTAATTGATAATTTTTGTGAAATATTAATAATAAAATTTTATTTGATTTATTTGAATTTGTATTGAAAGCAGTATGTATGAAAAATTATATATGTACGTATCGATATACAATGTCGATGTGCATTTGAATTGGATTTAAAATGTGAATTTATCAATGTGGGCAAGTAGGCTCATTAGCCTATTGATGATGGCCGACCAAATATAGGGGTTAGGAGGGTGTGATATTTTTGATATTTGGGTTTGAATTGGTGGAGAAAAGAATGGGTAAACAATAGCCCCCACTCTCCTCATTTAGACTTTGCTTCCTCTGGCCTCCTCCTTCTCATTTGGCTCCAAAACATAGCCACCATTCCCCTTCATTTTCAAACCAATACAATTTTAAATCAAATAAAACAAAAGGTGCATAGATCTCTTTGATTATTAACATTTTTTGGAAGAGACCAAATCAGATTCTATAAGTTTCTTTGATTCGGCAATCAAGATGTTACAACTAGACCACGGCAAAGGTAGCTTTTAATTTATATAAATATATTTGAGTAATTATAATGTTATTATACTTAAATATGTTATAATTATATCACGAACTCATATATGCGTTTGTTGTGGATCTATCTATGAAATTGTTATGTTGAATTTTTTATATATATACGTGTTCATATATGCTTTCGGCCATATCTTAAAATAAGAAAAATTGAATTTAAAAATAAATTATAAAAGCATTTTAAATAAAAATTGAATTTTTAAAACTAACTTATAAATTTATATCTGTTTATAAATTTTATTGATAAATTATACACATGTTATTTCGTATGCATATGAATTAAATTATTGTTTTGATACATACATACATTCATATATATATTCAATTCTAAAATGTATTATTAAGTTAAAAACATTATATTGTAATTTTTTCAATATATATTGGTACATATAAATCTATGTATATATAAATAAAATATACTTATATTTTTTAAATTGAATTTTGCACAAAAAAGGAAATTCTTTTTCCATAAATAAAATTTCAAAATAAAACATAGAATTAGTTTGCAAGGATTAATTGATAATAACAAATAATTGATTTTGTCAAAACTAATATATGGTTGAAAATAAATATTTACATATGTTTTAGTTTATTCTTTAATTATACAATATTATTTAAATGTATTAATAAATTTGAATTTTATGTAATTTAAAATATATTTATACATATTTCGAATTAAAAAAATTCGTATATATACTTTTATAAATATGGTTTTATAAATTGTCTGTAAAATTTAAATTTGAGTTTTTAATTTTAAAGAATGTTTTCAAACCTAGATCTAATTTTAAATTTGAATTTTTAAATATTCAAATTTTGAAATTTAAATTGTTTTATATATATATAATCATCTTACATATAAATATATATATAGTTATTTTTATATTTATGTGTGTGTAGATATATATTATAATAACATTATATAACAATAGACAACGATATGTATATGAAGGAGCTAACGTGTCTGTTGAAATGTAAATCTCAGCACTTAGATATTATTTTTTTGAAAACCCAGGAGAACCCGATGGGCCGGTAAACTCCTGAGGAGGGTATAGTAAAGCCGACCGTTGATCCAAGCCCACATACCTCCGGGTAAATTTATATAGGATAGGAAAGCGCATGGTAGGAATCGAACCTGGGTCTTTTTACCAGAACCCAGGCCTTCTTTCCACTGCGCCGCACCCGCGGACCTCGGCACTTAGATATGTACATGTTAAACCATGTATACATTATAATTTACACATGTACATATATGTATATGTGTATTTGATACACAAGTGCAGATTATATATATATCATCTGTATTAACAAATAAAATCCTTTCATTAATAAATAAAATAAAATAATGATTTTATATAAAACTTATTTAGATTATAACCAAATTAATTAAACTTCATAGTTCCAATAAGATCCGAAATGATTAAAGTTTTTTTAATTCACCCATTTAACTCGCTCCGTACTGGCCCAGATCCAACACATGCTCCCTTATTAGAGTATCCAATGGACCCCAAGGTGGGGAATTAAGCATTCAAGATGAGTACATTGAATGGAGGAAGGAAAGGAGGGAGGGATGAGAATGTTGGCTGGGACCACGATGTCTTCGGTTAGCCCCTCTCATTCCTGGCAACGACAGACGACTTTGGCACATGCATTGGCCAAACCCCGCTCCCTCTGTTCATTATTTCTCCTTGAGAAGGGATGGTAGGGAAAACAGTAGTCTGAGTTAAGGGCTTGAGCCAGAAACTCATTCATCCTAGCATTTCATTTTGCATCAACGTGGTCCCTCTCTACCATAAGTTATGCATGCACGTCCTATAGAGACGTGGTCACCAAAGGTTGCCAACTCTCCCTGGAGTTCCTCCATCTTCAGGTGTGCAACAATGAAATCATCATCCACTTACTTCTTCAATAACTCCAGAACTCACTTAATTTTTGCATGGACAATGCGCTCACTATCTCTTTCTTTATGTAACTCCTCGTTGCTTTTCCATGATGCCTCCAGCCCTTAACTCAGATTTTCAAACTCATGCTTGAGCCTAAGGGCACGTTTTGTCATCCACGCACAAAACGCCTAAGCCATAAAGCGTATACTTTCTATAGATATAAATAAGTATAACAAAAATAGTCAAAACCCAAGGTAGAAGGCTAAAAACTCATAAGGAACACTTGCTTCATGTTCTGGTCGAGTACTTGAAACACATCGAAGGTGGCCATCCCTGACTTCGTCTTCTTGCTATGCAAGAGGACCTTGTTACAACCCATATTTTGATGATGTTAATAAAATATACGTCTAATAGTATTTGAAGGATTAAAAGATATATCAACATATCGATACTACGACAAATTATAAACATTAAGGAAAAATAGCCCTAGAACCAAGAACAAACACCAAAGTGAAGAATAAAGCATACTAAAGCACATTGTCGAGTTAAGAAAATGATTAGAACAAGACTGGACGCTCAAATAAAAATTTAAAGGAGTGTTTTATCTTGTGTCGCATTCTAGTCTTTTTTCGAATAACCTTATTAAAACCCCACAAACTACCTCTAAATTATCTCAAATCTCTGTACTATCTCCGAAAACACTTAAAATTATTTTCAGTGATTTCTCAATTTTTTCCAAAGAAATTTTTTAAGAAGAAAAAGGGAAGAAAGTACACTAAATAGGGAAAATAACTCATAATCAGTCAACCAGTTATGGTATAACCGATTGATCAGTTAAACAAGAACTGATATACTGGTCATGGACAACTTTCCTCTGCTCAATGATGTTTTTACCATTGTACTCCTTCTTTGTATCTCCTCATCCTAATAATCATTACACTTTGACCAATAGTTTTTTAAATAGTTTCTCCTCACCAAATGCAACTCATACTTTTCTATATAAACTCTATGATTATAAGGATCAAAACTTCTTTTTATGATCTCTTATTTTGTATAATATGTTCCTTACTCCTTTCCGTTGCTCTCTCACTTTATTCAATCATTATACTTTCAACTAAACATATTTTCTTGATTATATTTATTCCTACCACCACCGAGATTTATTTGGACATTAAATCAGTGCAAGTTGTAGGAAATTGTACCAGAGTGACGATATCTAAAGAAGACACATGTAAAAGAGAATTCCCTACAAATAGTTAGTCTCGTTGCAAAGTCTTAGGGAAGTTGAAGTTGTAACACTCCGTAAAATTTAATAAGAAATTAATTATTTAATAATAAGGCTAAAAGTGAAATTTTATAAATATTGGAATTTGGCTATGGATGTTATACCACTGGGTTCATTGTGATTTTCTGATCAATTTTCATATATAAAGTTCTATAGTCGAAGCTTAAACAGAAAGTTATTGACGTTTGAAGTTTTCGAATTTAGAATAATT
Source organism: Allium fistulosum (assembly GCA_030737815.1). Taxonomy (NCBI): domain Eukaryota; kingdom Viridiplantae; phylum Streptophyta; class Magnoliopsida; order Asparagales; family Amaryllidaceae; genus Allium; species Allium fistulosum. The sequence continues at coordinate 664,728,932 of CM060901.1, forward strand.
CAGTTGGAATTTAAATTCAAATTTAAAATTAATGTTAACGTTTGAAATTTAAAATATTAATAAATATATTAATGTTAATTAGAAACTTGGGGATTAAGTAAATGTTAATTGAAAAAATAAGGAATTAAATAATAATTAAAAAATGGCAAATAAACACGTTCCCATTTATAGTCCACCGGTCAACCACCTTCCTTGGGTCGGTCGACTGTTAGCGGTCGACCGCTTGGGGAAGGACGGTCGACCAGTGTTGTTGTGGTGGCTAGGGTTATTTTAGGCCAAGAATAGCCCGAATTTTTATTATTTTAAACCGACTTAAATCCGACGGTTCTAGTACCTTCTAACAACTATAAATAAGAGGCTAGCCTACATACTTTTATTCACAAATTATTTGGGAATGAAAGTAGAGCTCTGTCAGTTTCTTCTATACGATTCGGAATTTCTTAGGATTTCAGGTAAGTGATTTCAAACATTCAATATTCAATTTCTGATTCTTTTCCTCTTCAATCACTGAAATTCTGAATCTAATTCATACACAATCCAATTGTTTTATATTTCAAAAGGAAGAAGTCTAGAAAGCGATTAGGGTTTCCGTTTTGCACATGTAACCCATCCCTCTAAATTTATCCCATGAGTTGCAATGAGGAGGGGGTCAGAACATTGTTTTAGTGAATAGAAAAATTACATACTTTACCCATAACATTAATTTATGCCGATTGATTTCCATTCAAGTGTTATGTCTATTATTTATGGCTAATCCATTCAATCCTATCTACATGTACGATATGTCCAACCTCCTCCGAGGTGTATATATATATATACATAAATACATACATATATATATACACACCTATATACATACATACATACATACATACATACATATATATATATATATCTAAACATTGTATTACCCAGAAACCACGGCCACTTAATACTTCTTAAATAGGGAGGAGGCAGACCCAACGACCATTTAATACCTCAACCCCGAAACGGGCCCTCCGCGACGTAAACGTTAGTCAATCAGTCCTAACTACAGAGACCGATGATCCCTATATACAGCTTTATAATATAATTTCTGTATTACTAACACATCTCAAGGACTCATCTAAGGGTTAACAAGCCCACCTCTAACAAACAAACAACTAACTTATTAAACTCTGAGGTCTGTGCATATACCATACGGATTCTACACTAGTAGGAAGCAAAATCCATCAGGGCATAACCCGAGTCTTTGCTACCGACCACATGTGCATGTACCATATACACATATGCATGTACATGCATGTGCGACAAAATAATGTGCACATGGTTTAACATGCCTATATATAAATGTTGAGGTTTACACCGCTACGGACATGTTACTCCCTCTAGTATTCGATCATGTTGTCCAATGAAATATATATGTGCATCAAAATAATTTATATATATGTATGTCAAATATATTATTTGTATATATGAGAGTAATAATTGTTAATTATAATTTTAATTATTTATATAGAATGTATATGTGTACATATATATGTGTATGTGTATATATATATAGTTAAATCATAAAATAATTTAATAATTAATATAAAATTATTTTGAATATAAATATTTATGCATATATTATTGTAGCAAACCAAGGAATAAAATAATAAGTTTTATATAAATAAGTCGAAATAATATATATTTATAACTATGCGAACATATATGAATATATACATATGATAAATTAAATATATGTATAAAATTAAATATATTTTTTATAGAGAACTCTCGACTTAGGAAATAAATTTTTTTAATACACACCAACACATACATATATGTGTGTATATATATAATTATAAGTATTTATAAATGTACAAACATATAATATATATATATATAACAATAAATTTTGTTTATAAATTAATATAAATTTCAGCAAGCTCTTGGCTCATATAACAAAATTTAATAATAATTTTATTATTTTTTTATAAATCTATTTTTAGATAAACAATTTATAATTAAATATGAAACCCACTTGGAAAATATTAAAAAAATAATTTTGAAATCTAAAAATTATGTATTATTATTATATATAATTTTACACTTCATTTCATTTTTTTAGCAAAGCTAGCCGACTTTATTGTGGGCCGTGCCACTGTATATAAATAAAGAACAGGTATTCTACATATGCACATATTAACTGGCATGGTTTTATAGTGGCCATACCACTTAAACTTCATTTCATATTTTATTTGAATATATATATATATATATATGTTTATATAATTAGTTTCTATTTAGGTAATTGGTTAAATTAATATTTAAATATAAAGTAAATATAATATATGTTAAAATAAATAAAATATTGTTGTCGAATTATACTTGTATGAAAATGAAATATGATGAATTTTAAAATACTTATTATATAATTTTATTCTTTAGAAAATGATTTATTATTTAACAAAATCATACTTAAATAATTTTTAATTATATATTTTTTTAAATTAGGTCGAGAATTCAATGCTCATATACATTCAAAATGATAACAAATTTTTTATTATTTATTTATACTTGGATGCATTAATACATTTTCAAATATCAGATATGTGATAGCATACTGATAAACTAGATTCGTGGTATTTCTACGTAAGCATCATATGATATAACAATTAACTAAACATTGATAAATGAAAGTAAATAAGAGAATTACTCTTTACAAAGCCTAATAAAGATACGTTGAAACGAAGTTGAGTACTCCTTGAATCGGATTCACAACTTGGAAGATTTTAGCTCCAAATTGTCTACCACCATCAATCAGATTGAAGCGTTTTGATAAGTATCTAGACTTGGAATTTTTTGGTATTTTCAATGGGGTTCCTAGTTGAAATTTTCAGCAAGAAGTTGGATAAAGTCTATAGAAAATGTGGGTTAAGTGGCATTGCATAAATTAGAGACAATGAGCAAAAAGTGGATCAACATCCTTCTTTCTCTCTTTACCATTTCTTTCCCTTTTAACCATTTATACCCTACCTACCTACCAACCCTTGGCTAGCCTGATTTCTTGCCACTTCTTATCATGCCCTATATCTGCCTTAAACCTAATCCAAGCTCGAGCAAAATTTGTCGCAATTTAAATCTGATTTAAAAGTGTACCGATATCGAAATCGATTAGTATATTTATGACTATTATAAACATGCCGTTTAATATTTTCAACACATTAAATAAAATTTGGTAACTAATATTTTATAAATATTGATTTAATTAATTTATAACAATTATAATTTAATTAAATCAGGTGGTCAAAGGAGTATACAATGTTTTGGTTGTGTGACTCTTTAGGTGTAAATTGGTCATGATTAATATCGAACAATTTGAATATTAACATTCACACGTCAATTAGCAGGTGGTGTGAGATTTTGGCCAAATTTATCGCTTATTTGGTTTTGGTAAAATCGAATTTTACTTTGTTAAGGGTTACTTGGTTATGCTTATTATTTACACCAATTCTCTTCATCAAAACTGTATCACTTTTGACTTATGGAATTTGGTAATGGTCAAAATTCAAATATCATCTGTATTCTACTCTATCGTCCAAAGACAAAATCCTTGGTTCATAATTATATAGTTATTAATCAAACTACTTTGATCAGATATTTTGACTAAGTTAACTTGAGTTGACTGTGATACTAACCACATATAACCGAGAAGACAAATCATCTCTTGAATAATGTTTTGCTTCCAATACTTCCACTCGACCCAACTATAGTCATTCGATCGACTTTGTGCCATGATTTGACTATAATTAAACCAAAGCGTTCATATTGAAGATCGACGCTATTCTCAAGTCGAGAGAACTCCGTAAATCAGTCACATTGATATTTTCTATTTGACCTTTGTTATATTAACTAAGGGAAAACTATTGAGTGAGTCATTCCATTGTTATCCAATAACTATCAGCACGTAACCCCTTAGTGCCCCAGTATTCATAAGTAATACACTATCCAATATTTGGAGAGCGTTACATACTTCAGTCTCAACGGATACATCAATATCTAGTCTCGAGGAATCTTGACTAGGAATATTTAAAATGACGTATTTATTATATTATGATACAATACTCAGGATTACAATAATTTGTAATTACTATCACGAAAACACCATTTATGGATTTTTTGTTAAATATATTTGAAGTAAATATTTAATTATTCGTAACACATTATAAAAAATATATATAGCAAAAAGGAAAATACCTTTATTATGAACGAGAATTGATTATGGAGTTAACTAATTTACAATAAATTATAAATTTCACCTAGGGCGTATCCCTGACTCTATCAATCTCCCACTTGCTCTTGGGGCCAATTATGGAATCTCATTCACTTTCCTTCAATTAGCTTCTCGAAATCCACTAGGCTAGACCCTTAGTGAATATATCAACTATGTTGTCCTTAGTATCTTCCCTTTGTATCATGACATCTTTCTTCTCAACAAATTCTCTAATGAGATGGAACTTCCGAAGAATATGTCATGACTTCTTGTGTATTCTAGGCTCCTTTGTGATCTGCATCGCCGCATTTTTATCATAGAACGATGCCGTAAGATTTTCGGTATCAGGAACCACTTCGAGCTCATGGCTTCCATCTTGAAATCGGCTACTTTTTTGCTTGGAAATTTTCCAACTAATGGCTCTAACATTAAGCGTAAAAATTTAACCAAACACCAATTTACTATCATCCATATCACTTTGAAAGCTTGAATCTATACACCCTTTTATAAAGAGGTCTTTTTTCCCGTATATGAAGAATTAGTTTTTAGTATTTTTAAATACCTAAGTATACATTTTACAGTCGTTTAATGTTTTTCTTTAGGATTAGACTAGTATCGGCTTATGCATCCTAATGCTTATGCCACACCTGGTTTACTATATAGCACAGCATACATTATGGATCCTCTGGTTGAAGCATAAGGGATCCTTTCATACGCTCCTTTTCCTCATTGGTATAAGAAGCGTCCTTCTTCGAAAAGACGATTTCAGACTGCGTTGGAACGTTTCTGTGTTCGAAATTCTCTATACTAAACTTTTTTAGTATGATATCTATATACAGGGATTGAGACAATCCCAACAGCATCTTAGATCCATCTCTATAGATTTTTATACCTAGTATATAGGCTGCTACTCCCAAATCTTTCATTGATAAGTTCTTGGAAAGCCAAGCTTTCACTGATTGTAACAACAAAGTGCCATTCCAATTAATAACTGATCTTCGATGTATAGCACTAAAATTATGATGGCTTTGACCTGTTCCTTTCTATATACGCACGCTTTCTCTGTGTTCTGATAAAAACCAAACTATTTGATTATTTTATCAAAGAACTTATTCCATCTCTTTAAAGCTTGTTTAAGTCCATAAATGGAATTTAACAACTTATAAGCCTTGCCCTCACTCCCATCGACCACAAAATCCTCAGGTCGTGATATATAAATGGTTTCTTCTAAATCATCATTTAGAAAATCCATCTTTACATCCATTTACCATATTTCATAGTCGTAGAATGCTGCAATGGCTAGCATAATCCGAATGGACTTAAGCATAGTTATGGGCCAAAATGTTTTGTCATAATCAACCCCTTTAATTGGAAAAATCCTTTCATAACTAGTCTAGCTTTATTGGTCTACTTCCCCATTCACATTTAAATTTTTCATAAAAATCCATTTGTAGCCGATGGGTTTCATCCCTTCAGTATGCCTGACAAAGTCAAAACTTTGTTTTCATACGTGGAATCCATCTCGGATTTCATTGCTTCAAGCCAGAGTGCAGAATATTTACTCTACAATGCTTGATGGAATGATAGAGGAGTGTCGTCATCTAAGACAAAGTCCTCCTTCTTACCATCTATGAGAAAAACTTAGTATCTCTCTGGTGCACGAGAGTCCCTGCTAGACCTTCTAAGAGATTGTGTGTTATCATATACTGGTGAACTTGGTTCTTCCATTGTTTCAGTCTCAGTATTAGTTTGTAAGATCTCGTCCAAATTTAAAACTTTGCCGTTGATTTCCTTTAACATAAGTTCCTTTTTTAAAAGGCAATGTATGCGGAAATAATCACCTTTTGTTCCTCTATGTTGTAGAAAATATGTCCCCTAGAATGCTTGGGATATCGTATAAACTTACACAAATTTGATCACACCTTAAGCTTTTTAATGAAAATGTTCTTAACATAGGCCAGATAACCCCATACCTTCAAATAATTGAAGTGAGGCTCCTTCTCATACCATATCTCATATGGCGTCTTAGTCGCATATTTATTGGGTATAAAGTTCAGCATATGTGATGCGGTTTCCAATGCATATCCCTACTAGGTCAGAGGCAACTCGACTTTACTCATCATGGATTGAACCATATCTAACAAGGTCCGATCCCTTCATTCCGACACACTGTTGTGTTGTAGAGTATAGGGTGGAGTAAACGAAGAAATAATTCCATTATCTTTAAGTATTGTTGAGCTCTTGTCTAACGTACTCACCTCCTCGATCAGATCAAAGAATTTAAATCTTTTGGTTCGTCTAATTTTCAACTTCATTTTTATACTTCTTAGATTTTATGCAAACATCGGATTTGTTCTTCATAAGACACATACCCCAGCCCCGAGAAATCATCTGTAAAGGTAACAAAATAAGAACTATTATATTTAGTTATTATAGGCATCGGGCTGCATACATCACCATGCACTAGCACTAAGAGTTCATCAACTCTTTCATTGCTCCCACTGAAGGGGTGCTTGGTCATTTTTCCATTAAGACATGACTCACATGTGTTAAATGATTCAGAAACAAATGATGGTGTAAAACCTTCGGTTTTTAGTTTGTGTGGTCGTTTCTCACTAATATGACCGAGCCTATAATACCAAAGATAGCGGTTATTTATATTGCTACTAGAACTACTCATAGAACATACATAATTTGCATTGATCACATGAATGCCATTTTCAAGAACACCTTCGCAAACTTTATTTCCATTCAAATCAAGCTCATAACTTTATTTGCACAGTGAAGACATACCTAGTCTCAAAGAATCTCAAAATAGATAAAATTCCACAAATAAAGTCTTTAACAAAATAGCAGTTATTCAATACCAAACAACACCGCTAGGAAAATGTAAATAAAAATCTTCTACAGCCGTTGCAAATATGAGTTCTAGATCCTGTATCTAACACCTAAGACATTTTTGATACCGTTCTGAATCATAGTACCCGATGGGGCGGTAGAACTGTCATGCTTATTTTCTTTCACAATTTTTTGGTAGTTAGGATAGTTTCTCTTCTAGTGTCCTTTGTTGTGACAGTGGTGACACTCAACATTGTCATCAACTACCTTCTTTCCTTTCTTACTTTTCTTTTTATCGTCTCACATTCGCTTCTTCGAACTATTCGGAGATGACGCCCCACCTTTAACTACAAGCATAGCCGACTGATCCTTATATTGTGACTCGACCAACCTTAATATATTGAGGAGCTCCATAAGATTCAATTTAGGCTATTCATGTTATAGTTCAGTATGAACGGTTCATACTGAGAGGTTAATGAATCAAGGATTAAGTCGACCTATAACTCATTTCTTATAACTTCATGCTTCGAGCTCCATCCTTCGAGTTCACAAGTGTGGTGGTAATAAATAAAAATCTTCAAAAGAATATTCTAACTCCATGCTTTGAACTCCATCCAGATTTCTTCTAACTAAACCTGACCTACTTGGTTGTTCGGGAAAATTAAGGCACCCAGAGTTTAAGGGAAAAGGAAAATAAACTCTGGGTCAGTCATTGGACTGGTGTGAGAACTCAAAATATGCGTTTTTGAAAACAAAGAGTATCTCATAAGACCATGATGCACATAAACACGAAACGGGTTTTTACCTTATGATAACCATAACATTTTCTATGCAAAATCTGGGAATATTATTTTTAATGACATTCTTTGAAAATACTTTTCAAATAAACTTAACAATCTTAGCCGAAATTGTTACATTAGTCAAATTTAACGGCATAATAGGTTTACAACTAAATCCGAAGGCACTTATTGGAGAATGGATTTCCATATAATGGTAGGTAAGGGACTACCTTCCGTACAGTATATCTCTAGAGGAATGTACCGAGGATAGACGAACAATCCTCCGCATCTGGCAAGACCGGCTATCCATATTTGGCACTCATACATGGCCTGGATAGAAACCGAATATGACATCACCCTGGTCGTTACCGACCTATCCAAGAGCTCTCTTAGCGTACACAACATACCCGATATATAGAGGGTTATCTAGAAAGGTAATGACCATACCCTAATGGTTGTGAACCACATAGCCTTATGGCGTACCCTGTTTAAGCCATTACCAGGTGATGAGGCCCGAGGTAACGATTTCCTTTCACATTGCACATTCTACTTTGAATGCCACACTGCCATTCCATGATCACACAACTAATTTCCACAAACGTATAACTCTTGAGCTCGTATGTCTCGGAAAAGAGTGTTAAGCTAAGAGAAGTTGCCTTCTCCATACCAAACAAATGATACGTTCATAGAGATCAATTAATGTAATTAGAAATGCAACGTCAGACATTCGTCCATACAATTTTTCCAGAACATGACAAACCGAAGGCGCTCTCCTACCACATCCTATCAGGAATTACCCCTAGTATTAGTAGCGAGAAGTCCTTACATCGAAGATCTCAAATGAAGACCTACTGCCATATATTATGATATGGGAAATTTCCTCCAAGGGTTAGTGACAAGCAGCCCTATATTCCATCTTCCAAATTAGTTCCTTATCTTTTACTTCAAATACGTAAATTCGTTCGAAGTGGTCTTCGGATAGGAATCACTCAAATCCAATCCTGGTTCCTTCGAACAAATCATCGATAAAGAAATGTTAAGTAAATAGGGAATTATTCTTTTGATTTATTACTTCCTTTTTATCAAAAATATCTTCAAGAGATATATATCTTTAAAACATTTCTTTCTGGTATATAAGAAATCATTAAACCTCTCTTATCAAGTCCCTTGATTACTTAAAACCTTTTTAAATCTTGAAATAATTTTAATCATTTCATTTTTCACTTAGGAAAATATTTCCAAATCATTTCATTTAAATCTTAACAAAGATTTCTTAATTCAAAACCCAAAATTTTGATTGAGTTAAAACGATGTTATCTAGGATGTTAATCCAAAACTAGTAAATATTAAGTGAGCAGAATTTATAGAAATCATTTAATTCTACTCAATATCAATTCCCATATTCAACAAGTACTATGGGCAGAATAATGACGAATTCATCTTTTAAATTCCACGAATATTACGAGTTCCCTCTTCGGGCTTTAACACCAAGTATAAGAAGATTATCTCCATAAATCTAAGTTGTTTAAATTTAGATAATTTAATCTTCTATACTTAACTCATTTCCGACATTTCGATCTTATCTATCCCTTGCCTAAGAGAGGCTAGGTGAGCCTGGGAACTGGTTTCTCCTAAACATCTCCTTAGTTTAAGCACCTCACCTAGATCTCATGAATAGAAAAATTCAGTCTACTCGTCGGCTTTTAAAGCCAAGATTAAATCACTTGATTTTTTACAAATTTTCTTTAAATCATTTATTTAAACTCTTTTTAAATAAATTATAAAACTTCAAAATCATCATTAAAACAATTAGTTATTTATTTGAAAACATTAATGGAAGATTTGAAAAAGAATCGTTAAGTTTAAAACCATATTTCAAAAGGCTATAAAAAAAAGTGTTGCGATAAGTGCTTTTTAAGCTATATTGATCAAAACGACTTTTATATCATTTAAAAATTCATTTATAACTAAAATCCCTTTTAAACCATTTTAAAAAAAATATAAAATTTATTTCATATTTTTAAACAATTTTAAAATATCATTTGTAAAGAAATCCCTTTATGGATTCCGAACAGCAAAACAGCGCTTTTTCCAAAAACTTGTTTTACTCATATTTCAAAATCTACTTATCGAAATCTCGATTTTCTTTCTTTTTTTGAAAACTATGGATCTAATAGTTTGGAAAATTCTTATCTTGAAGAATTCCGAGTGATATTCCATTCTATATATTCGTTTGACTTTTACGGTGCGAAATTACGAACTACCGTTACGCGACGCGCCTATTTTTGACTCAATTTTCAATATCCATTTATACTTTGCTAAAACACTTATAAATATTTATAAAACATTTCTAAATCATATTAAACAATTTTTAAGAGGTTTAAACATTCCGTATACACCATTTCATTCAATAAAGGAAAGTGATTTCCTTTGTACTTATCGACATGTATTAACGTGACTTGCATATATATTCAACAATCATTATTAGCAATCGTATCCAAACATATATATCATCCACTAACATACATAATTATATTTTAGGAGTTTCTCACCTTCATTTTTCCTTCGAGCTAATATAAAATTGGCTATAGCTTCGCTATCATGAAATCTAAGCTCTCGATCACTAGCACTATTGCCTTTAAATGGCTCTGCCTTGGCTTTGAATGCAAGGAGGGGCTCATGACCTTGCTAGGGGAGGATAAAGGGCTTGGCCTTGGTTTGGGGAAGTGATGGCCGTGGGTATGGAAGAGGTATAGGAGGAGTTTTGCCTTGGTTTGAAGTGGATTTGATAATATATGTATATTATGCTAATTTAATTTCTTTTTGAATAAATTTTCTTCATAAATTTTCTAACATGAGAAGCCATTAATAAGCTCGATAATGTGGAGAAGGAAGTGAAGAAAATTATGTGAAAAATGTGAAGAAAGGGTGGGGGTATTTATAGGATTTTTAGAAAACCAAAATATCATAATATGAATGGACGAAATTACCCTTGCCATCCCCTTGCAGGCCCCCTAGCATGCACGACAGCCCCCCAACCAATGTGATGGATGATGCGGAGGTAATGGTGGTGGTGTAAGGTTGATTTGATGTGAGAAGATTTATTTATTAAACTTAGATATTTTCTATATTTACCATATATAAATATATTTCTACTTTTCTACCATTGTTATATGTATATGTATATGTATGTGTTAATATATGTGTGTGCATGTCACAAAGATGTATAAGTCACATAACAACATTGTATAACTTACATATGTCAAATCATTATGAATTTTAATTTCGATTTCAAGTTATATTTTCACTTATTAATTAACATACATATATTTGTAAACAAAATTTGAAAACCAATTTCATATGATTTTAGATGAATATAAATGATCATATTTGAATTATAAAACCAAATAGATCGATATTAACAATTATTTACAATAATCGCTATTATATCGATAAAGCGATACAAATTTTTTATTTATTTTCAAATTAAGTGTATATCTTTATAAAACTATTATAAATGATTTGTTAACACTTTATAACTATTAAAATGAATTATCACCATTTAAAAATAATTATTTAAATAATTATAATAATTATTAAATCATTAAATCGCAATTAAATTCATAAATCAATATTTAAATATAAGAGCATCACTAACGATGTCATAAACACATTTTATTTTCAAAAATAAAATAATTGATTTTATTTCATATTCTAGTTTAATTATAAAAATATGTGTATGTATCTAGTCCGTGGATGATGTTTTACGATTATAGAGATGGTTATTGATAAAACAGTTTTCGGTTATTTTATCGATTTAAATCCCAAGGAAAATATTTTTGTAAATATCTATTCAAAATAAGATTGCTAGTATTTATTATCAACCTTTTATTTGAAATTTTTTAAAAATAAATATAATTTATCAAAGTGATAAATTTGTCGGTCATTACAAACTTCCCCCCTTAAAAGAATTTCGCCCTCCAAATTACAACTCAAAACCTAAAGGTGTTTGTCCAGAATATTTATTTTTAAACTTACACCCGTACGATGTATATAGATCATCCGTACGCAATATCTGATTCGATCTTCTATTCGAATTCACAACTTTACTTCTAAACTAGTATTGATCTCCCGATCCTCTAGTGTGGACTCTGAACAGACTTCCTGATTAGAACTTTAGTTTTTCCTTACAAAGCTCTCAACTATGATAGAAAACTCAAGTATCCAACCGCAAACCTTCATCGATATTCGTCGTCAAGAATCGAGTGATAAATTATTTTTCGGACCGGTGTAAACACCTCAAAGTTCTGCACTCGAATCTTAGATTAAATCGTGCGACGAAATAATCCACATACTTCATATGAATTTAATAATCTTTCAAAAAATTTAATGAAAACATTTCATAAAACTTTCATTCTTTATTCAAACTTTTATAAAGATACTTATTTATAACCATTTTACATTTTTATTTCCTAATATTTCTACTTAAAAATACATTTCTTTTCAAAAGATAAATATCTTTTTATTATAACACATTTCTAAACATATCTTAATGGTTTCTAAAAAACTCACTTTCAAATTAATTCACTAAATTGATAAATTACCATAAACTTCCTTTGTTAGTCAAAACTTAATATTTCTTTTAATATATATATATATATTTCAATTTTTCTTCAAAAAAAAATAGATATTGTAATTTCTCTTATCTTTGATTTTCTCTAGATTATTTATTGAAAGATTTTGCTTTCAAGTGTTTAATCATTTCATAATACCATTTCCTCTTATAAAAGAAAAACCTTCATTTAAATTTTCTTACTTCTTTTGTAAAGTATTCTTCTTAATTAAAAGATTTATATAAATGCGAAGTTGAAACAAAATGCCATGTTATATATTTTCCATACTTTTACATTCATCATTTTCAATTTAAACTTAGGTCAAGACCTCCCAACACTGATACGGTACAAAATGCTGATCATAACAACATTTCACCTCCAGCCACCCTACTATATATAGATTAGATAAATAGAACTACCCTTAATTACCATACTCAAAATTTCCCTCATTCCTCTAAATTTGAAGCCGATGGCACGCTCAAGTGTCCAAGATCTATTAAAACTTCCCCAATACCTTCTTTATCGCTTTCCAGTTCATCATCGGCCTCATTGCCATCTTCATTCGGTTGCATTTCACCCTCAACATAGGGTAGCCATGGTTGGTTCCTAGGAACATGTCCCATATCAACTGGTACTCCTGGGACTAATTATCCCTTTTCTATCTCCTCTAGGCCTTGCACACTAACTTCCCACAGGTTTTTGAATACTTCAACTTCATCTACTTCTTCCGCTACTTCTTCATCGTTACCCTCCATCTCGTCCCAGTTAATGTAGGAACTAGATGATTCTTCTTGCCAAATAATATGCTCCCCTCCAAGTCCCATATCACATTGCTGCATTCACTAGATATTATGGCATTTGTGTCTTCCATGGGTTCTGATTCTTCCTCAATGGGTTCTGAATCTTCTTCCATGGGTTCAGATTCTTCTTCCATGGGTTCAGATTCTGCTATGGGTTATAGTGCGAAGCTAGCAGGATCTGAAACCATATTTTTCCGAGGCCTACATCGGTTTGTCATCACTAGAAATTATAATCATCTCGGGGGTCGTGGATGTTAGGAGCATTCCTGCCACTGGATATCCGTCTTCACTTCTTTGAGTGTATGGGGCATGCTCTTCCACAATCGGGGGAAAATCATTGCTAGGTGGATATTTCAGTTGTTCTTCCTCATCGCTAGAGAGGATAATGATGTTGTCCTTCTCGCCCCAATTTGCTCTTGAGGTCTCTCCTTTAGAGCACTTTCCTCTATTTGGTTTCTACAATGTAAACAACATTCCCTTAGATATAGGTACTAGGTAATTTTCTCAATCTAACTTATTCTCATGTTGAGTTATTTATATTCCATTACATAGGCATATCCTATTTTAGGTAGAGAGGTTTGCTAATCACTTGGTATTACTTTCCTCTAACCAATATTTGACCAATACTTAGAAAATAATCTGAGTCTTTGTTAAATCCACTTTTAAAGATAGCTTTTCCCACTTAAAATTCTTTTTACGACAAAATGGTTTATCCTTCCATAAATCCTTTGAAAATTTCACCTAATTTTATTGTTATTACTTTCAAGAATCCTTTTCATAAAATCATTGCACTTGACTAAAATTTCTCAAATATATGTATGTATATATATATATATATAAATTTCTCAAAAAGATATATATTTTAACACAACATCGTTTTTATATATGTCATTACAAATACGCGCTTGTATATAATACTCTCAAACTCATTTTTGGGTGTTACTAGCCCTATCTCTAATGAGTTACTCATCCTAGGGTATTACTAACCCTATCTTTGATGTGTCTTTTACCCTTACCAAAGCCTAGGTGTTCGCTCAACCTAAGCTCTGATACCAAATGAGATGATCCACCTCCTCGATCCCTAGAAATTGATACGAATACATTCTCAGTATTCATGTGCCACAAATCCAAGTGCCGGAGAGACAGATTATCATGGGTAAGAAAGAAAATAAAGGCAAAACAGAATCTCATACAAATGGAATAACATATATTATTTCAGAATATAATCTTTACAGCAGAAATTTTAAATTAATTTATCAGAGTTAAACATGGACAGTTATAAATATCTGTTCTTAAAAATGCGGAGTACAGTACTACACAGGTGTGGTGGTAAGAGATAACAATCTTCAGAAGAATCGTCTAACTCCATGCTTCGAGCTCCATCCAAATTTCTTCTAACTAAACCTGACCTACTTGGTTGCCCGAGAAAATTAAGGCACCTAGAGTTTAAGGAAAAAGGAAAATAAACTCCGGGTCAGTCATGGGACTGGTGTAAGAAACTCAAAATACGCGATTTTGAAAACAAAGGTTATCTTATAAAACCACATCGTACATAAAGACAAAATAGGGTTTTACCTTATGATAATCAAAACATTTGCTACACAAAATATGAGAATATTATTTTTAATGACATTCTTTGAAAATACTTTTCAAATAAACCTATGAATCTTAGGATAAATCGTTACATTTATTAAATTTGACGGCATGATAGGTTTACAACTAAATCCAAAGGAATGTACCAAGGATACACAAACAATCCTCCACATCTGGAAAGACCGGTCTATTTCTATTTGACACTCATACATGGCCTGGATAGAAACCGAATATGTCATCACCATGGTTTTTACCGACCTATTCGAGAGCTCTCTTAGCATACACAACATACCTAATATATAGAGGTTTATCTAGAAAGATAATGACCATACCCTAATGGTTGCGAACCACATAGCCTTACGGCGTACCATGTTTAAGCCATTACCAGGTGATGACGCCCGAGGTAATGATTACCGTTCACATTCCACATTCCACTTTGAATGCCACGCTACCATTCCATGATCACACAACTGATTTCTACAAACGAATAACTCCTGAGCTCGTACTTCTTAGGAAAGGGTTTTAAGCTAAGAGAAGTTGCCTTCTCCGCCACCAAACAGATGATAGTTCATAGAGATCAATTAATGTAATTAGAAATGCAACGACAGACATTCGTCCATACAAGTTGTCTAGGAACTGGACAAACCGAAGGCACTCTCCTACCACATCCTGTTGAGAATTACCCCTGGGATTAGTAACGAGAAGTCCTTGCATTGAAGATCACAAATGAAGAACTACTACCACATATTATGGTATGGGAAATTTCCCCAAAGGGTCAATGACAAGCAGACCTACATTCGATCTTCCAAATTAGTTCCTTGTCTTTACTTCGAATACGTAAATTGGTTCGAAGTGGTCTTTTGATACAAATCACCCAAATCCGACCCCGGTTCCTTCGAACTAATGATCCATAAAGAAATGTTAAGTAAATAGGGAATTATTCTTTTGATTTATTAATTCCTTTTTATCAAAAATATTTCAAGAAATATATATCTTTAAAACATTTTTTTGGTATATACGGAATCATTAAACCTCTCTTATCAAATCCCTTGATTACTTATAACCTTTTTAAACCTTGGAATAATTCTAAATCATTTCATTTTTCATTTAGGAAAATATTTCCAAATCATTTCATTTAAATCTTAACAAATATTTCTTAATTCAAAACTCAAAGTTTTGGCTGAGTTAAAACCATGTCATTTAGGATGTTAATCCAAAACCAGTAAATATTAAGTGAGCAGAATCTATAGAAATCATCTAATTTTACTCAATATCAATTCTCATATCCAACTAGTACTATGGGCAGAATAATGGCAAATTTACCTTTTAAATTCCATGAATAGTACGAGTTCTCTCTTTGGGCATTAACACCAAGTATAAAAAGATTATCTCCATAAAATCCAAGTTGTTTAAATTTGAAAATTTTAATCTTTTTATACTTAACTCATTTCTGATATTTCGACTTATATATCCCTCGCCCAGGAGAGGCCAGGTGAGCTAGGGTACTTGTTGCTCCTGAATATCTTCTTAGTTTAAGCACCTCACCCAGATCTCATGAATAGAAAAATCCAGTCTACTCGTCGGCTTTTAGAGCCAAGATTAAATCACTTGATTTTTGACAGCTTTTCTTTAAATCATTTATTTAAAATCATTTTAAATAAATTATAAAACTTCCAAATCATCATTAAAATGCTTATTTATTTATTTGAAACATTTATAAAAGATTTGAAAAAGAATCGTTAAGCTTAAACCATATTTCAAAAGTGCTGCGAAAAGTGCCGTGAAAAGTGCTTTTTAAGCTATATTGTTCAAAACGACTTTCTATCATTTGGAAATTCATTTTTATAACTTAAATCACTTTTAAACCATTTAAAAGATTTTTAGAATTTATTTCATATTTTTAAACAATTTTAAAATAACATTTTTAAAGAAATCCCTTTATGGATTCCGAACTGCAAAACCACGATTTTTCCAAAAACTTGTTTTACTCATATTTCAAAATCTACTTATCGAAATCTTGATTTCCTTTCTTTGTTTGAATACTATGGATATAATAGTTCGAAGAATTCTTAGCTCAAATAATACCGAGCTATATTCCATTCTATATACTCGTTTGACTTTTACGGTGTGAAATCGTGAACTACGGTTACGCGACGCACCTATTTTGACTCCATTTTCAATATTCATTTAAACTTTCCAAAACACTTTTAAATGTTTATAAAACATTGCTAAATCATATTAAACCATTTTAAGAGGTTTAAACGTTCCATATACACCATTTCATTCAATAAAGGAAAGTGACTTCCTTTGTGCATATCGACGTGTATTAACGTGACTTGCATATTCAACAACCATATTGAAAAATCATCATTAACAATCATATCCAAACATATATATCATCCAATAACATATATAATTATAGTTTTGGAGTTTCTCACCTTCATTTTCCCATCGAGTTAATATAAAGTTGGTTATACATCACTATCACGAAATCTAAGCTCACGATCACTAGCACTATTCGCTTTAAATGGCTCGGACTAGGATTTGGATGCAAGGAGGAGCTCATGGCCTAGCTCAAAGAGGAGAAAGGGCTCGACCATGGTTTGGGGAAGTGATGGTTGTGGGTATAGAAGAGGTAGAGGAGGAGTTTTGCTTTGATTTGAGGTTGAGTTGATAATATATGTATACCATACTAATTTAATTTCTTTTTGAATAAATTTTCTCCATAACTTTGTTAGCATGAGAAGCCGTTAATAAGCTTGATAATGTGGAGAAGGAAGCGAAGAAAATTATGTGAAAAATGTGAAGAAAGGGTGGAGTATTTAAAGGATTTTTAGAAAACCAAAATATCATAATATGAATGGCGAAATTACCTTTGCCATCCGCTCCTAGCCGCTTTAGCACGGACGGCAGCCCCCCATGTGATGGATGATGTGGAGGTGATGGTGGTGATGATGGTGGTCTAAGGTGGATTTGATGTGAGAAGATGTTTCCTTTTTTTAAACTTAGATATTTTCTATATTTACCATATGTAAATATATTTCTACTATTCTACCATTGTTCTATGTATATGTATATGTTAATATATGTGTGTGCATGTCACAAAGATGTACAAGTCACATAAACAATGTTGTATAACTTATATATGTCAAATCGTTATGAATTTTAATTCCCATTTCTGGTCATATTTTTACTAATTAACGTACATATATTTATAAACAAAATTTGAAAACCAACTTCTTATTATTTTAGATGAATAAAAATGATTATATTTAAATTATAAAACCAAATAAATCAATATTAACAATTATTTATAAAAATCGCTATTATATCGATAAAGCGATACGATTATTTCTTATATTTTCAAATTAAGTATATATCTTTATAAAACTATTATAAATGATTTGTTAACACTTTATAACTATATGAATTATCAACATTTTAAAATAATTATTTAAATAATTATAATAATTATTAAATCATTAAATCTCAATTTAAATTCATAAATCGGTATTTACATATAAGAGCATCATTGATGATGTCATAACCACATTTTATTTTCAAAAATAAAATAATTGACTTTTTTTCATATTCTTGTTTAATTATAAAAATAAGTGTATGTATCCAGCTCCGTGCACGATGTTTTACGATTATAGAGCTGGTTATTGATAAAACAGTTTTCGGTCGTTTTATCGATTTAAATCCCGAGGAATATTTTGTAAATACCTATTGAAAATAAGATTACTATTATTTATTATCAATCTTTTATTTGAAATTTTTTAAAATAAATATAATTTATCAAAGTGACAAATTTGCGGGTCGTTATATATGTGTAGTTATCTTACCTCGTCTATTCAATATATTAATAGTACTATGCATAATATCTATAGCTTGAGGAAAGCTCAACAAGAAAAGTGTATGCAAGTAATCTATTTATATATAAATGGTAGATGACAATATTATATTGAAGATTCATAATCTCTAATATATTGCATTGAGTGATACCGACTTATGGAATAATGCAATTCTTATGAATTACTCTCGTGATTCAAGTGTCAGACACATCAAAAATCATGGTACATGTATATTTACATACATATTTATTCCTTAAGTCTATTTAGGGTTTCTTAATGTTCCACCTTTAATTTATACATTCATATTTTATAAGTTTTATTAACTCCGCCAGTGTAGTTTTCTATATAGCCTATTCCAAGCCAGGATAAAGGAGAGAGGTTGTGATAGGCTTGGCGAGCCAACATAAAAACCATAGCCTCTCTTATGGAAATGGAACCTTATTATATTTCATTGGGGGCGTAACCCTATTAGCGACGTGCCATATCGAGGCTCGGGTGTGGTGATAAGTGAGCAAGGACTAGGTCACCACTCCCTTAGTGGTGTGCCATATCGAGGCTTGGGTATGGTGATAAATATACAAGGGTTGGGTAGTCACTACCTTAGTGGCACGCTACATCAACGCCCCGATGTAGTGATAAATGAGCAAGGGTCTTTGCACTTTACTCAGCGGGTGCGAGGGGCAAGGAAGCTGGTCGATGAAAGTAGGATTCGGTTAGGTAGTTGAAATGTAGGATCCTTAACAGGAAAGTTAAGAGAGATAGTTGATACTATGACTAGGAGACATGTAAATATCTTATGCATTCAGGAGACCAAATGGACGGGCCAGAAGGCGAAGGAGGTGGAGAACACAGGCTTTAAGTTATGGTACATGGGAAAAGAACGTAACAAGAACGGGATAGGCATCTTAATTGACAAGATCCTTAAAGATGGAGTGATCAACGTTAGGAGATAAGGGGACGGGATCATCCTAGTCAAGCTGGCAGTGGGTGATATGGTTTTGAATGTCATTAGTGCCTATGCCCCATAAGTAGGCTTAAGTGAAGTTGGTAGTTGGTGATATGGGAGAAGGAGCATGAACTATGGAAGGAGAAGCAAATGACATGTGGGATGAGATGGAAACTCGCGTTCGAAAAGTGATTACTGAGGTGTTTGGGATAACGAAAGGACATAAACGTGAACCTAAAGATTCATGGTGGTGGAATAGTGATGTGCAAAAGGCAAACAAAGAGAAGAAGGAATGCAATAAGTGCTTACATCATCACAGAAGCGAGGACAACATGCAAAAGTACAAAGTGGCAAAGAAGAACGCAAAGAGAGCGGTGAGTGAAGCAAGGGGTCAGACGTATGAAGATCTATATCAAAAGCATAGTACGAAGGAGGGTAAAAAAACGTTTATATGATAGCTAAGCTCCGCGAAAGGAATACGAGAGACTTCAACCAAGTTAAATGCATCAAGGATGACAATAATAGGCTTTTGGTGAAGGATGTTGAGATAAAAAATAGTTGGAGAGATTATTTTGATAAGCTATTCAACGAAGAAGGTGATAGCACTACGATCGAGCTAGACGACCCTTTTGATGACACCAGTAGACATTTTGTTCGATGAATTCAAGGGTCTGAGGTAAAGGAGGCGCTAAAACGGATGAAAGAGGACAAGGCATTGGGGCCTGATGACATCCCCATTGAGGTGTGGAGATGCCTTGGAGATACAGGGATAACCTGGCTAGTTAAGTTGTTCAATAATATTTTCAAATCAAACAAGATGCCAAATGAGTGGAGGAGAAGCATATTAGTTCCAATTTTTTAGAATAAAGGAGATATTCAAAGTTGCACAAACTACAGAGGAATTAAGCTTCTGAGTCATATAATGAAGCTTTGGGAGAGAGTCATTGAACATCGATTAAGAAAGATAGATGACAAGTGTTTCAAAAAACCAATTTGGTTTCATGCCTGGGAGGTTGACCATCGAGGCAATTTTCTTGATAAGACAACTTATGGAGTGGTTTAGGGATCAAAAGAAGGATCTACACATGGTATTTATCGATTTGGAGAAGGCTTATGACAAAGTACCGAGAAAGGTTATGTGGTGGGCTATGGAAAGGAAAAGAGTCCCAATAAAGTACATTACTCTTATCATGGATATGTACGATGATGTTGTGACTAATGCCAAAGCATGCGAGGGTCAAACCAGTGACTTTACCATTAACATAGGATTACATCAAGGGTCAGCTTTGAGCCCCTATATTTTTTCCCCAGTGATGGATGAGGTTACGAAGGGTATACAAGGTGAGATTTTTTGGTGTATGCTCTTTGTTGATGATGTTTTGCTAATTTACGAAAGTAAGATTGGGGTTGATAGACAACTGGAGCCGTGGATGCAGACTTTAGAATCAAGGGGTTTTAGGCTTATCAGAACTAAAACAGAGTATATGAAGTGCGAGCTCAGCAATGTCATGTAAGAGGATGGAGATGTCACTCTGGCCGGACAAGTAGTGCCCAAGAAGGGATCCTTTCGATATTTAGGATCAATGTTTCAGTATGATGGTAAGATTGATGAAGATGTTAGTTTTAGAATTCGAGCGGGATGGGTGAAATGGCGACAAGCGTTCTATGACAGGAAAGTCCCATAGAAGCTTAAAGGAATGTTCTACAGAACGGCAATCAGACCTACGATGTTACATGGTGCAGAATGCTGGCCTACTAAAAACCAACACGTCCAAAAGATTAGTGTAGCAGAGTTGCGTATGCTGCAATGGAGCTACGGTCATACAAGAAGAGATCGAATTAGAAATTTTGATATATGTGATAAACTTGGAGTAGCACCAATTGAGGAGAAGCTAGTCCAACACTGCTTAAGATGTTTTGGGCATCTCCAACGGAGACCTCCCGAGGTACCTATGCATGTTGGAATTATAGGCCGCGTCGAATGCTCAAAGAGAGGTAGAGGTTGATCAAGGTTGACATGGGAGGAAGTAGTAAAAAGGGACTTGAAGGATTGGAATATATCTGAAGAGCTGGTGTCGGACAGGAGTGCGTGGAAGTTATCAATCCACGTACCAGAACCATGAGCTAGAAGTTTTTATTGCTTAAGGATGGTTTAGGGGTAGTGTTATAAGTTTTAGATTATAGGACTAGTGAATAAGAGCTTAAGATGTAGTTTTGGTCTTCGGTCAATATTATTATTAATACCATTATTACTACTATTATTATCATTACGGTTTTTTTAATATTTTTTTAATATTTAGATTTATTTTACTTAGTTATTATCATTAGTATTATTATTTGTTAACTTATTTGCCTTTAATTTTTTTTATTATCATGGTTTTTATTATTATCGTTGTTGTTGTTATGACTTTTAAATTGACTTGGTCATTAAATTTTGGGTTCCATCAATAAACCGACCCCAACTTGTTTGAGAATAGTGGCTTAGTAGTTGTTGTTATATATTATATTTATGTTTTATTATTATATAAATTTTATATTTCATATTACTTATATAATATAGTCTTATGTATAACATTATATTAATTAAATCTTATTTAATTAATCTTTATTAATTAACCTTTTAATTAATTTTATATTATTTTAATATAATATATTGTATATAAATATATATATACCCCATAACCTTTATAGTATAACACATATATCATATACACGTCTATATTATTTAATTAATTAACATTTTAATTAATTTATTTTATTTAACAATTTTAATTAAACTATATTAATTTCAAAAATACATTTCATATTCATACATGTACACTTGTGTTATTTTAACATTATAAAACAACATAACATATATCATAATATACAGTACATGTGTACATACATATATATATATATATTAATTAACTTATTCAGTTAATTTATTTTATTAATCCTATTAACAAATTTTTAAATTTTTAAATTAATTTATAATATTTCCAAACACTTTGAAAACTTATGTTCTATTATAACTTTTATAACAAACATGTTTTATTATAAATTTAACTTTTAAATTTAAAATTTTATCTGATTTTCAAAAAATTAACCCAAGGCCCAATTCAAATTTGGGCCTTTCTATTGGAGACAACCTTTGGGCTCACATTGTTGGGAAATCAATTCCTCGGTTTCGATTATCACAACTATGCAATGGAAATAAAATGTACATATACAGGAAGTTGATATAGAAACATCACCAAAAGACAAGAACAAGACTCAAAAGAAGTATCAAGAGGCTACGAGTCGAGAGAATCGGAAAAGAAGTGATACAGACACAAGAAAAGCAACATGCACTAATCCAGACGTCTGAGTGCATAGACCAGACGTCTGGTTAAGTTCTCTGGTTCACAATCTCAGAAGAAACTACACGTCTGATCTAGAACTCAGACGTCTGACATACATCTAGACATAAAACAGAAGTAAAGACCAGACGTCTGGATTATAAACTCAGACGTCTGAAATGCTACCAGACACAAAAAATATATGAAGGCCAGACGTCTGAGGCTACTTTCCAAACGTTTGAAAATAGGCTCGACTGTGTAAATTCAAACACCAACTGTCACATCCGAAGAGACACATCCGCTCCTCTTCACTGCAACTCTTCATCACCAAAAGGAGCAACTATACAACGATTGTTAATGAAGGCAACTACACATAGAGATTCTTCATCACTATAAATAGCATCAGGAATTCAAGAGAAGATCTCACCTTACTTACTTACGCTCTTATCTCTTGTACTCTGATTTATTCCTGATCTATAAGCAATCAACTACCTGTATTTAACTCTTCCATATATATAGAACTCCTCATTCAGATATTCTCTAGATAGATATATATTGGAAGCATTTTTGTACTCAATAGTCAACATCCGTGTTATAGAACACATTCTTGACAAAGAAACTCTGCTATTGTAAACCTGTTCCTCCGGGTCAAGCGAGGGTTAGTTGAAAGGAAATTCCGAAAAGGAGCTTCGGGACTGGACGTAGGACGGGAGGTCCGAACCAGTATAAAATACCGGTGTGATTATTTTCATTACTTTGCTACTATAGTTTTATTATATAGTTAGCTGTTTATACTTGCATATAACCTATACGATCCACTCATATAGACTTTCAATTGGTATCAGAGCAAGGTTCGTTTAAAAGAACAGTAACACGTTTTTTAAATCATTCTAATATGGCAAGTATTTTTCAAGAAGGACAATCCACAGCACGACCCCCACTTTTTAATGGCTCTAATTATTCATATTGGTCAACACATATGAGAATTTTTATGGAAGCTAATGGTTTAGAAATTTGGTCAGCCACTCAAGATAAATATGAAGCTCCAACTACTGCTATGAACACATGGACTGATGCACAAAAGACCTTAGCATCAAATAATGCTAAAGCTATGAATGTTTTGTTTTGCTCACTTGACAAAAATGAATTTTCACGTGTCATGTTATGTACAACTGCATTTGATATTTGGCGTACCTTACAAATTACACATGAAGGTACAACAAAGGTCAAACAAACTAAAATTTCAATCTTACAAAACCAATTTTCATCATTTAAAATGAAACAAAATGAAACTATAGTAGACATGTATTCTAGATTTCAAACTATTCAACATGATCTGATGGCATTAGGAGTTAAGTTTACTGATTTTGATTTAGTTTCTCGAATACTCAACTCTTTAACACCTGATTGGGAAAGAAATGTATTAGCTATTGAAGAAGCTAACGATCTTTCTACTCTCAAAGTTGAAGAGTTGATAGGAAATTTGATGTCCTATGAAGCTAATTTGCAGGCACATAAAGAATTAAATTCGGAGAAGAAGAACATATCATTTCCATCAATAAAGAATGATGACTCAGATTTAGATGAAGATGAGATAGTATTTATTGCCAAAAACTATAATAGATTCAAGAAATTTAGAAAAATGACCAAGTTTCAAAAAGAAGGAAAGACCAAATCAACAAATCTATCTCAAATTAAGTGTTATGAATGTGATCAATACGGACACATGAAAAAGGATTGCCCAAAGCTTAACAATGATAAAAAGAAGAGCAGATCTGAAAAATTCAAAAAGAAGAAAGCTTTCAAAGTAACATGGGATGACACTGATTCTTCATCTTTAGAAAGTGAAAGCGATAGTGATGGAGAGCAAGCTAATGTATGCTTTATGGCACAAAAAGATGAGGTATGTCCGGAACTTAGCTATGAAGAATTACTTGAACTTAGCATAGAATTAGATGATAAATTTAGACAAATTAAAAAATTGAACAAAGAATATATAGTAAAAGTAAATAGATTAGAACTTGAAGTAGGAATGTTGAAAGATGAAAAAACTATATTAGAAGAAGAACTTGAAATATCTCAAGAAAAATTAAGAAATAATGTGATAGAAAGTGAGAACATTACTCTAGTAAAAGAAAATGTTGATCTTAAAAATAGTATTGAATTATTGAAAACATAAAATAGAGAATTAAAAGAAAAATTAGATAAAATTACCAATAATGTATCAAAATTCAACAAA
Source organism: Allium fistulosum (assembly GCA_030737815.1). Taxonomy (NCBI): domain Eukaryota; kingdom Viridiplantae; phylum Streptophyta; class Magnoliopsida; order Asparagales; family Amaryllidaceae; genus Allium; species Allium fistulosum. Next base: position 664,754,151 of record CM060901.1, read on the forward strand.
GGAAAACAAGATTTGGAAAACCTTATCAAAACATCAAAACCATCCGGTAATAGAAATGGAATAGGATTTAAAAAATGTTCTAAACAAAAAGAAAATAATCCAAAAAATTTCAGTTATATAAAAACTAGAAGTTTATTGAATGTGAAAATTTGGGTTCCTAAAACAAATAATAATTTAATTAGACAAAAGCATATCAGTAATTACTTAGAAAATGTAGTTTATAATAAAAATTATATTTATAAAGGTACCAAACCATCTTGGGTATGGCTACCTTCCTCTAACAATTAGGACCCTAATCAAATATATGGGTACCAATTAAAATATTTTTTATCCTGCAGGTACCCAAAATAAAAAATAAGGAGAAATGGATACTAGATAGCGGTTGCTCCAAACATATGACTGGAAATTCAAAAATGTTATCAAATATAACATACATCGATGGTGGAACGGTAACATTCGGAGACAATTCAAAGGGATTTGTCATAGGCATTGGAGAAGTCATCAACTCTGGTATATCTAACTCTCCTATTATTACAAATGTTTTACTAGTAGAAAATTTAAAACACAACTTTTTAAGCATTAGTCAATTATGTGATAAAGGTTTTCAAATAAATTTTGAAAAAGATAGATGTAATATTTTAGATAATAACAAACAACTCATTTTTGAAGGTTTTAGAAACAAAAATATTTATATATTAAACATGAATATTAATAAAGATTCAAACTTATGCTTAACTGCCAAACATGAAGATCCATGGTTATGGCATAAACGATTTTGTCATATTAATTTTAAGAATATTAATAAGTTAGCTAAATATGAGTTAGTAAGAGGGTTACCTAAAATAAGTTACAAAGTAGAAAATTTATGCGACGATTGTCAAATTGGTAAACTAAAGAAAAGCTCATTTAAATCTAAAAATAATATTTCTACAAAACAACCATTAGAATTATTACATTTAGATTTATTTGGTCCAACACAAATAAGATCTATTAATCATAACAAATACGTTTTTGTAATAGTCGATGATTTTTCAAGATATACATGGACTTTATTTCTAAAACATAAAAGCGATACTTTTGGTATGTTTAAAATATTTGCAAAACGGATTAAAACTCAAATAAATTTAAAAATTAAAAATATTAGAAGTGATCATGGAGGAGAATTCGAAAATGATCTTTTTTCAAACTTTTGCAATAAAAAAGGAATAACTCATAATTTTTCAGCATATATAAATACACATGGTTATATCACAAATATATACAAAGTATCAAATTCTTATAATTTAGAAAAATAATGTCTTCTGAAAGTTCCTATATATCTATCTCTGTCTCCACACCATCGACGGACAGCGCAGTAGACACACCACAACGTCTTCCGACACCTACACCAAAGCAAGAACCGACAAACAGGTGGTCCTCGTATCATACGGGTTTTACTCTAGAGACTAAGAAAACTAAAAGATCCTTGTTTATTTCTCCTAATACAAAGGAGAAAATTGATGAAATTCATCATTACCAAAAATAACAGATGGATCTTCAACGAGAACTTTATTTCGAATAGAAAGTTACGGCACGAAGGCTAAGTTTTCTAGAACAAGTGGCGATGAAGTTTTGCTCGTCCCGAAAGAAAGATGTACTTGAACCACTACCAAAACCTTGTAGTTCATTAGATCCATCTTCTTCGTATCGCACTCCTTCAGATCCTTCTCCAAGACGATATTCTGGCTCCCTACGGACCCACGAACGAAGGAATATATGGTCTCCACTTAAACCATGGAAGGATAACGACTCAGGAAATCCGAAAACACCGTCGCCTTCTAAATAAATAAAATCAAAATTAATTATTGTATGTATTTTGTAAGTTGTTATATATTTTCCAATAATAAAGACTTTTACTGTCAATAATTGATAAATAAATATAACCATCAATTTTTTACTATTTTTTAACAAAATTGCTCCTCTCAGACGTCTGACTATGATCTTCAAACGTCTGATTCACTGATATATGTCACAAATTTGAGCAACGTGCATATGTCAGACGTCTGATATACCCCTCAGACGTCTGGAATGAAGCTCTGCCTTCTCCAAAAATACATTCAGAATAATTCAGACGTCTGAACTAATTTCCAAACGTCTGACTTACTTATCTGTTTCACAAATAAACCAAAAACAGACGTCTGTGTTAAGATCCAGACGTCTGATTAATCTCTCTGCCTCCACATTCTTCAAACTTTTCAAATCAGACGTTTGATTCATATCAACCAGAAATCTGTTTGAGTGTTTTGTATAAATTTTAGGGCAAACCAGACGTCTGCTTTCAACTTCAGACGCCTGGAATTCAATCGACCTTTATTATACCCCAAAAAAGTGTTATTTTTTTATACTTTTCAAATTCAAATCAAATTTCCTCTCTGCCGATTTTCAATTAAACTTCAAATTCCGCCTTAATTCACGTCGATATCAGAATGCCTCCTCGTACAAAGAACATCAAAGCTCCAAAACGAAAACAAGATCAAACTGCGTCGTCTTCAACCCCTCAAGTGTGTTCCGATGAGCAAATCGAACGTTGGATGAATAAAGCTCCTCATTCTATAAAGAGGTATGAAGAAATTAAAAAGAAGAAAATTCACACAGGACCCTTTTATAATCTCTTAAAATTTCCTATGTACGATTTGGATGAATTGTGTGAAAGTGCTGGTGTAGATACCCTAATTTCATTTCAATCCAATGATATTCAAATAGATCAACTAACTATCTTCTTATTCTACGCCAATCTAGATAGCACTACAGTGTGGAATACAGAGGACGAAGATAATTGGTTATGGTCGAGCATTTATGGAAACACGATTAGGTTAACTTCGGGAATAATAGGAAGAACTTTGGGATGCTCCGACACCGGCGAAGACCTACACAACATTCCGGATATGCGATTTAAGCCTCGGAATAGTCTTACACATCAAATATGGGAGGACGAAATGCCAAAATTTGCCTCAAAATATCTGCGTCCGAAAGCTCGGCTCCTAACAAGGATGATAATCAATACAATTGTTCCGCGAATGGGGAGTCACGAGCAAATAACAGAATTGGAGCACAAAGCACTTTATGCTCTCTTTAGCGGGACTCGAATTAATTGGGCAAAATTCATATTCGATGAACTAAAACAATTTTGGAATCGATCGAGGCCATCAATCATCTACCCTACCTACATTATAAGGCTACTTCGTGCGCATAATATTCCATCTTATTTATCCACTTTTGAAGAAATTTTGACGAAGTATGCCTCCACCAAATTCTTCTCTTTGATGCACTTACCTGAAATTCCACCGGAATATATGTCTTTTGAAGATTGGACACACAATCGCCACTCTCGAAGAGTTGAGCCTCCTCCTCAACAAAACATTAATCCATCTCAAGAGGCAGAACAACATAGAGAAATCACTCCTCCTCCTCCCGCTCCATTTGACTATCCAGGACAAGAAGACGTTATAGAGACTCGACTAGAAACAGATCCTAATGAAAGTATTCGAGATCTTACACTCAGAAATCAACATATATTATCTCAAAATCAAAAGTACTTGGCTAGGCGAATCGACAAATTTGAAACTTCATTTGCTACACGACTAGCCACAGTCGAAGACTCTCTCTCCACTGTCCTATCAGTTCTAAAAGAGGTTCTACAGCGAGTTCGTGGTCCTTCACCACCTTCTGAGGATTGGCCTACTCCTGTACCCTCTCCTCCTACAAAACACTCTAAATTATTTGACGATGATCCTTCCAACGAAGCTTTGACATCTCCTTCTAAGCCAAGCACTTCTGACAAACCAAAGGAAGATGATCCAAAACAAGCTTCTCCTAAGGAACTCTAGAATTTAGGTTTTTATTTTCGTTTCTGTTCATATCTATGGATGTAACTCCTTCTTATTATTAATGAAAATTTCTTTTTTGCTTGAACTTTTATATATTCTTTTTGATAATGTCAAAGGGGGAGAAATATATATATAATCTTATCAACAAAACTAAGCACATATTCAGGGGGAGATTTGAAATATATATATAAGTACATTGAATAGTTGTCATCATCAAAAAGGGGGAGATTGTTGGGAAATCAATTCCTCGGTTTCGATGATCACAACTATGCAATGGAAATCAAATGTACATATACAGGAAGTTGATATAGAAACATCACCAAAACGACAAGAACAAGACTCAAAAGAAGTATCAAGAGGCTACGAGTCGTGAGAATCGGAAAAGAAGTGATACAGACACAAGAAAAGCAACATGCACTAATCCAGACGTCTGAGTGCACAGACCAGACGTCTGGTTAAGTTCTCTGGTTCACAATCTCAGAAGAAACCAGACGTCTGATCTAGAACTCAGATGTCTGACATACATCTAGACATAAAACAGATTTAAAGACCAGACATCTGGATTATAAACTCAGACGTCTGAAATGCTACCAGACACAAAAAATATATGAAGGCCAGACGTCTGAGGCTACTTTCCAGACGTCTGAAAATAGGCTCGACTGTGTAAATTCAAACACCAACTGTCACATCCGAAGAGACACATCCGCTCCTCTTCACTACAACTCTTCATCACCAAAAGGAGCAACTATACAACGATTGTTAATGAAGGCAACTACACATAGAGACTCTTCATCACTATAAACAGCATCAGGAATTCAAGAGAAGATCTCACCTTACTTACTTACGCTCTTATCTCTTGTACTCTAATTTATTCCTGATCTATAAGCAATCAACTACCTGTATTTAACTCTTCCATATATACAGAACTCCTCATTCAGATATTCTCTAGATAGATATATATTGGAAGCATTTTTGTACTCAATAGTCAACATCCGTGTTATAGAACACATTCTTGACAAAGAAACTCTGCTATTGTAAACCTGTTCCTCCGGGTCAAGCGAGGTTTAGTTGAAAGGAAATTCCGAAGAGGAGCTTCGGGACTGGACGTAGGACGGGAGGTCCGAACCAGTATAAAATACCGGTGTGATTATTTTCATTTACTTTGCTACTATCGTTATATTATATAGTTAGCTGTTTATACTTGCATATAACCTATATGATCCACTCATATAGACTTTCACACATCACCTTTCAGGCCAAGCTGGTAACCAGGTAGGATACTTGATTACGCAACTCCAATCCTAGACATTACCTTTCTAGACATTGTACTAAGTGGGTAAGCTTAATTAGTTAGCCTTAACATGACTAATTCACACTGTACAAGTTATTGGGTTCTGATACCATTGTTAGAACTGGATCAGCCTGCAGCGGAGTTAAAGGGTAAATTTAAAAAATTACTTTATTGGATTTTTATTGGGCTTATGAAGTTTAATCCATTTAGAACATTTTCATATTTCCTTTTTAAATAAAATTAATAGTTTATTTAACTTTATAAATAAAGATTAGCATTATATTATTAGTATTATATTTTGAATATGTGTATCATATACACGTAACTGTGTATGCGCATGTGCGACATAATAATATGTACATGGTTTAACATGCTAGTATATAAATGCTGGGATTTATATCGCAACTGACATGTTACTCCCTCTAGTATTCAATCACGGTGTCTAAATGAAATATATGTGCGCATAAAAATATATTATATATGTATGTGAAATATACCTTTTTTACATATATAAGAGTGAATAGTTGATAATTATAAAATTATAATTATTTATATAAAATGTATATGATTACATATATGTATGTTTATGTATATTATAATTAAATCATAAAATCATTTAATATATAATATAAAATAATTTTGAACACAAATATTTGTGTATATATTACGGTAGTAAACCTGAGAAAAAAATAATATTTTTTTGTATAAATAAGTCAAAATAATATATATTTATAACTATACACACATATTTGAATATGTATGTAATAAATTATATAGATGTATAAAATTTAATATATTTTTACAGAGAACTCTTGACTCAACAAATAATTTTTTAATATTATATATATAATTATAAGTATTTATAAATTTACAAACATAGACACACACACACACACACACATAAATGATGATAAATTTTGTTTATAAATTAATAAAATTTCCAACAAACTTTCGGCTCATATAACAAATTTAACAATAATAATATTATTATTTTTTATTTATAAAATAATTTTTAAATAAACAATTTATAATTAAGTATAAAACCGCTTGGAAAAATATTAAAAAATAATTTATAATCTAAAAATTACGCTTTATTATTATATAATTTTACACTTCATTTCATATTTTATTTGAATATATATATATATATATATATATATATATATTTGTTTATATAATTAATTTCTAGTTAGGTAATTGGGTTACTTAATATTTAAATATATATATATATATAATATACTAAAATAAATAAAATATTGCTATTGAATTATACTTGTATAAAAATAAAATTTTGTAAATTTTAAAACATTTATTATAAAATTTTATTCTTTAGAAAATGATTTATTATTTAACAAAATCATATTTACATAATATTTAATTATAATTTTTTTTAAATTAGGCCGAGAATTCAATGCTCATATACATTCAAAATGATTAAAAAAAATTATTTATACATAGATGCACTAATATATTTTCAGACATCAGATATGTGATAGCATACCGATAAACTAGATTCGTTGTATTTCCACCTAAGCATTATATGATATAACAATTAACTAAACATTGATAAATGAAAGTAAATCAGAGAATTACCCTTCCCAAATCCTATTAAAAACATGTTGAAACGAAGTTGAGTACTCCTTGAATCAGATTCAAAATATGGAAGATGCTGGTTTCAAATTGTCGACCACCGTCAATAGGACATCAGCGTTTTGATATATAACTTGGAATTTTTTGGTACTTCGAATAGGGTTCCTAGTCGAAATTTTCAACAAGAAGAAGTAGGAAAAAGTCCATGTAAAATGAGGGTTAAGTGACATTACATAAAGGAGAGACAATGGAGCAAAAAGTGGATCTCCATCCTTCTTTCTCTCTCTACCAATTCTTTCGCTTTTGACCATTTAAACCCCACATACCAATCAACCCTTGGCCGGTCTGATTTTTGCCACTTCTTAGCCGAAATTATCATGCCCTATATGGGCCTTAAACCTAATCCAAGCCCGAACAAAATTCATTGCAATTTAAATCCAATTTAAGCGTGTATCGATATCGAATATCAATCAGTATATTTTGTAACTATTATAAACAAACTGTTTAATATTGTTCAACACATCAAATAACAATTTATAACTAATATTTCATAAATATTAATTAATTTAATTGATTTATAATAATTATAATTTAATTAAATCGGGTGGTCAAAGGAGTATACAGCGTTTCAGTTGTGTGACCCTTTAGGTATAAATTTGGTCGGGATTAACATCGAACAATTCGAATATTAACATTCACACTTTGCTTAGCAGGTGGTGTGTCATTTTGGCCAAATTATCGCTTATTTAGTTTTGGTAAGATCTAATTTTACTTTGTTAAACGTTACCCAGTTACGAATATTATTTTCACCAATTCTCTTCGTCAAAACTGTATCACTTTGGACTTATGGAATTTGGTAATGGTCAAAATTCTACAATCATCCATATTCAACTCTTTCGTCCAAACACAAAATCTTTGTTCAATAATACCAATTACTATTAACTGAAATACACTAGCAAGATATCTTGACTTTGAGTTGACTTGAGTTCACCGTGATACTAACCTCATATAACTAAGAAGACGAATCCTCTCTTGAATAATGTTTCACTTCCAATACTTCCACTCGACCCAACTATAGTTATTCGATGGACATCGTATCCTGATTTAGTTATAATCAAAGTAGAGCTTTCATAACGAAGATCGACGGTATTCTTAAGTTGAGAGAACTGTGTAAATCAATCACGTCGATATTTTCTATTTAGCCTTAGTTATATTAACCAAGAGAAAACTATCGAGTGATTCATTACATAGTTATCCAATAACTATCAGTACGTAATCCCTAGGTATCCCCAACAGTCATGAGTAATACACTGCCCAACATTTGGAGAGCATTACGTACACTAGTCTCAACGGATACATCAATATTCACTCTCGATGTATCTTGACTAGGAATATTTAAAATGATGTGTTTATTATATTATGATACAATACTCATTATTACAGCTATTTGTAATTACTATCACAAACACACTATTTATGGATTTTCTGTTAAATATATTTTAACTAAATATTTAATTATTTATGAAACATTATAACAAATATATAACAGAAAGAAAAACACCTTTATTAAGAACGAGAATTGATTATAGAGTTAACTAATTTATAATAAATTATAGATTTCTCATATGCATATCTTTGACTCTATCAGCCGCTGGTGTTCATAGCCTATATGTCAGCCCTACTACTCAATACCGGTCCAGCAACAATACTGACATAGCCCACCGACCTTTCACAATTGAAATTCCGTTTAGACTAACCTAATGTAAATAAAGAAAATTGCCCTTTTTAAATACTTAATAATAGAAACGAAGCAGGCCCCATTTTCTTAAAAGTATTGGATCATTTAATACTTCAAATCTGAGGTGAACCCTTGGTATATTTTCTCTAGCCTAGCAACAAATGTATACCCGTTCCTCACGTATCCTATGGTTGGAGATGTCCCATATTAGCAGTAAGCATACACAACTACTGTTAGCCTCTCGATGAAAGGCAAACTTCTATTATGTAACTCTGTCGTCCTCACATCCCAACATATTCTATAACAAACCAATTATCCTAGGACTAAATATTGGACTAGGCCCACTAATACATGCTTATCTTGAACGTATAATTAAGGCTTTATAATTTTCCACTATGAAAATTATACTGCCTTATGGTATTTAATTTCTATCTTATTCGCTTGTTTCCTATATTCCATAAATGTCATTTGTTCATAATAAATGATCATTATTATTCTATTTGGACAATCACTAGATATTTATTTATTCGTTCCAATTCAACATATTATGCCTATTTCAGTTTTCCATAAATGTCATATTAAATCCTTTAACCAGTCTTATTAACACATTTATGTCCCCGTTTAAATCCTACAACTTCCTATTAACTACACATTTATTGCTCTTTTAATTTTGAAGTTATTCTCTTTTTCATCTATACCTCCCAATCCTATAATCTATTACGCTATTTATAACTAGACATCCTAATGTGGAAATTAGCCACAAGGGTCTCTTTAGCAAGTGGAATTAGTTTCTATGACACACAACTGAAATAATTACTTTCAAGGACAAAACGTAAAATAATTAGTTTCTAGGGCCTAAAAACCTGTGAAATTATGTCATTGAAAATAATTGGACTGCCGACTTTGTCCTTGAAAGTAATTATTCTGTTGACTTTGTCCTTAAAAGTAATTATTCTGCTGACTTTGGTCTTGAAAGTAATTTCTTTGAATGTGTGTCCTAGAAATTAATTGGACTGCAAAGTTTGTCCTTCTGATGAAATGCCCCCATCCTAATTATAACTAATGCAAATATCAATGTATATATATTACGCTATATATATATTTATATTTTAATCGGTAGACACGATTATACGTGTTTATATGTATATATACATATCTATTCCTATTCTTAATACATTAATTCATACGCTTAGGAATTTCAAAATATTAATCTCCATATTTTAATTTATTAGAATTATCCTTCCTAAAAAGATCACTGTTATAATTTTCCATAATTTACCCAAAAATTAGACTTTTGCTTCATTTAAAATTACAATAAATTTTCTCTTTTATTTTATTTAAATAGACAGTGCAAACTATAGAGAAGAATATCCGTATGTTACACATCACTTTTCTTTTTGTATATTCCTTGTTAATTTGAATGACATACTTTTTATACAATTGTGATATTAGATAATTTATGGAAATTATACGGAAATAGATACAGTTAAATTGTACTCGCTCCCAATAAATTAAAAAATAGAAATTACACTCTAAGTTAAATTAGGAAAATCTAAACTAATACTAACATTTACAACCTATTTATAAATATGAAATAAACTTTACAACTTTACCAACACTCAATTTTAACAAATTAGGGACTGATATTCAAATTTTCAAATTATGGTGTAAATAACATTTCTATTCCAATTACCTATCTTAAAAAATATGTAGGCAATATTCATATACGTTCATTTTAAACCTATAACTCATCAGAACTTAAATAGGCATGATTATTAAATAAAATTTGACGATATAAATTTCAATATTATAAGTAAATCATATAATTTTCCGCTCATACTTCAAGCTTTCCAAATCTCTCAAATCTGAATTCATCCTTTTACTTGACTCTTTTTCCTTTCTAATCCAAAAAATATGCATGATAGGGTATATACAAACTATTAGAATTATAGATTTAAATAGAGAAGGGAAAATGGTAGAGCTTCGCTGCTTTAATTAGAAAATATAAGAAAAGAAGTGGTGGGTTAGGACTGTATTTATAGACGTTTGAATTAATCATATCAGTTGGATTAAAATAATTAAATCCGGACCGTTCGATCAAGAATCAACCTTAGCCGCTACTTCAGGTACGGTCGACCGACCCAAGAAGAAGGTCGATTGGTGATATCATGCATTTATTATTTATTATTTTTTATTTTCGTTCCGAAAACTTCAAACGCAAATAATCTTTTCGTTTGAACTCCAATCGCAAAACTCCATATATAAAATTGCTTAAAATATTACCATGAACACAATGGTACAAGCTTTGTAGCCAAATCTCGACATTTGCATAAATTCCGTTTTCGAGCTTTATTAATTATTTATTAATTACTGTTAATTTTACGGAGTGTTACATTCTCCCCTCACTTTAAAATAATTTTGTCCCCGAAATTTCTCAAGTGTTGAATCATATAGCATAGCGCACAACTAATCTAAGGTATTCAATCAGTTAGTGTACAACCAATTTTGCAACCAAACATGTACAATTGCATAATGTATCACAACATGTATGATATGTATCTTGAATGATTCTAAATCGGCGTTTCTTATATGAATACAATCTTTTAAAAACATTTTGGAAATACGATGCAAACAATCTATATATATATATATATATATATATATATATATATAGTTGTGTGTCTATATGTATGCAAGTTTTCAAAAAAAATCAAAAATTCTTTGTATGCACTTCATGATTGGATTATCATATCAAAAAAATTATCTTTTCAGTAGGACCTAGTATAAGATTAACTTCGATAAAGAGAGAAATAATGATTCATTTAATAAATAATTGCATAAGTAACAATATGAAAACAACATATTCAATAGCTTCAGTTGCAGACAGTGCCAATTCGATCCATGATCTTAGCCATTACCTCTTTTGATTCTTTAAGCAATTCAATACGTTTTCGAATTCTTTCCTTCTTCCCTGCATTAGACGGTGACTCTCAAGCATCTTCTCAATCCCAGACGATGGTGATCTAACTATCAGATTGATCATTTCTGATTCTAATTCAGTTTCTACAATTTTTTCACACTGTACAGAATATGCAGCACGACTCCGTCAACTAATCTCATTATTACTGTCTTCCAATAAGCAGTTAATCTCATTTTCATGTCAAAAGCTTCCTCCAAAATTGACATGTGCTTTCTTAAATGCCCAAAACTTCTCCCACATATTTCACTTTAAATTTCAGGTTCCTTGTGTCCTCTACACAATTCCTCAAATCTTGGTATTGTTCCATGTATTGTCTCCATATTATCGTATAATACACACTTGATGTGTAATCCACTATCGACTCCATCTCAATTATTTCCTTCATGGTCTGAAATAGTTGATTGTTGCATTTCATATTAGAAAACAAAACTGAAATAAACAAGTTAATGTACCTGGACAGATTTGCTTCTCATCCTCTCGATTGCATTTTTTGCTATCTTTCTCGTAATAGACTGAAGTTGAGGATAGTTATCAGAAAACTTCTACAGGACTTTTGTCACAGTATCTTGAATATAGTCCCACACTTTTGTAATAAGGTTAACCGGTGCATCTGAAATCAATTCTTCATATCTGCATTTCTTCATTAGTATCGTCATATTCTCCCCTTACCAGTATGTTTCTTAATGTCTCCTTAATAGAATTTAGTATAAACGTGAATGTTCTAGTAGCATCGGCAAGAGAAGATAAAGTCTGAGGCATGTTGTTCTGATTGATCTTCTTCATAATGTCAGGCAAACATTTTGAAATGCTTGCTGCTTGTATTTGCATCAACTTCCGCGCAAGAACAGGAATGCCAACTATTGACTTGTCAATTTTTAGAAACTTGAGGATGCTCTTGAAACAGTCGTTCTTCCTCAGCCCTTGCCTGCAAATAAGATTCCTCACCAACATGATTACGAACGCAGACATACCAAGCCCAATATTAACTGCATCGATAGTCAATTTCTCCAATAAGCCTTCAGGTGATTTATCAGCTTTAGTAACAACAGCCAGAGTTGTTTCACCATTTCTGTCAACTTTTCGGGACATTCTTATAGATTCGCATGTCGGAAAATCAACTGAAGCCGATAGCACATTAAGAATGATACTTTCTTTAGGAGAAATATACTCCATGATAGTTGAAGAAATTTGCTCATATATATTTCCAGGTCGGCCATGAACTGGTACTCTAGTAATTTAATCAACCATGGTCAAATCAGGGACAACTCGTTTTTTCACCACAAGGGTAAGCGGTGTGTTGCATATGCCTTTGCCTTTACCTGCTATTTCTACAGTTGCTGCGTTTATAGCTTCAGTTATTTTAGATTTTACTGTTTTAACCGTCGTGTCATTGTATTCCAAGTTTAGTTTAGGCTCAGAAAGAGAAGGATGATCTTGCAACCGCATTATGAGAGGAACTCGTGTGCAAATGCCTTGGCCTCGAGGAAGGCTGATGCCTGCTAATGATTCAAGCACACTTGATTTGCCACTAGATTGATCGCCTACAACTACAATTGTAGGGAGCTGGATGGCTTCTTGCATGACTTTTAGATGACGCAAGCGGTCAATAGCATCAAGGAGAGGGCGGATATGGTCATTGTAAGGGTTACTGCATGAATGGAAAGTATCATGACTAATTAAATCCGGTTAATCTTCCCAGTAAAAAGTCGTATTTTTAATTTATTGTCCCATTCTCTCTTCCTTTTGTTGGAATTTGCGGTGCAAGGCTGCTATTTTGATTTTGATGTTTGAATGTAAAGAAAATGAGAAATGAAATTTTATTGATGCTTGAAATAATTCTCTGTAGACACATTTTTGATACAGCTAGCTAGCTGTATTACATATTACATAAAAGTACAGTGATAATGGGTCGAAAGAAATAAAAAATGCGGCCCACTCAGAATTGAGATATTTGATAATACTTCGGTTCGGGTAGGAGAAGTTGCATATGACCGTAACCTGTTGCGTTTGATATATATGATTTTGTAAACAGCCACAACCCTCATTTTTATCTCCCCCTCAAACCAAAAATTAGGGTTACTCGAGAGTTCGATTTCATCTGAGATTTTTTACACAATTTCTCCAAATCGATGCTGTAGATCCAAAAAATTGATGAGCAAGATAGACAAAGCAGCATTCGGATCTTTATTATTCATTGAGAATCTGATTTCGAAAGCGATTTGAATCTAAAGTTCTCTCCCACATCCTCTTTTTCCGAGCTTTTTCTCTTCCGGAAATGAGTCAGGGGCTTTGATTTAAGGCTCTGGCCTTCGATGTTGTAACCAGTAAGACTTGGTTCTCCTCTTCGAAAAAGTTCAGCTCTGGCCTTTGACATATCTTCCAGTGAAGTCTGACTTTGTTCTTCAACATGGATGTTGTAACCAGTAAGGTTTGGTTCTCCTCTTCGACAAAGTTTAGCTCTGGCCTTTGATGTAGCTTCCAGTGAAGTCTGACTTTGTTCATCGACATGACTGGAGGTGGAGATCACTTTCAGATCGTCTCTGAATCTCGTGAAATTCCTGACTGACAAGGCTTTGGTAAGAATGTTTGCCTTTTGGTAAGTCTCAGGTATATGATTAACTTGAAGTTGACCTTTGAGTATTTGATCTCGAACAAAGTATATGTCAATTTCTATATGCTTTGTTCTAGAATGTAAGACTAGGTTAGCAGACATATACACAGTACTTTGGTTGTCGCACCATAATGTTGATTTGAGTTCAGTTTTGATTTTTAACTCATTAAGTAAGGATTGAATCCACATTATTTCTGCTGTGGCACTAGCAACGCTCCTATATTTCAGCTTCAGTACTTGATCTGGATATAATAGATTGCTTCTTTGAACACCATAATACTGGATTATCCCCAATATAAATGCAATACCCTGAGACTGATTTTCTGTCATCGTGATATGTTGCCCAATCAGCATAAGTGAACCCAGTTATATTAAGATCTTTACTTGTCTTTAGTGATAGTCCATACGTAGTTGTCCCTTTTAGATACCTTAGAATCCTTTTCACAGCTTTTCAGTGTGCACGTAATGGTTCCTGCATAAATTGAGATACTTTGTCTACACTGAATGATATATCAGGTCTTGTTATGGTGGCATATTGTAATGCTCCCACAACACTTCTATATTGTTTAGTATTAAATATTGGTTCTCCCCTGTATTTGGAAAGCTGTTGATTGGATATCATAGGTGTTGGTTGAGGATTAGCCTTTTTCATTTTTGTCTTGTAAAGAATCTCATTAATGTACTTTCTTTGGCTTAGTTATTTCTGAACTTGATTTTCTTATCACTTCTATGCCAAGAAAGTAATTTAAGCTTCCAAGATTTTTGACAGAGAATTGTTTGTTTAGTTGCTGAATAAGACTATTGACAGCAACTTCATCATTACCTATAATAATTAAATCGTCAACATATATTAGAATGTATATAACTGATTCTTTGTTGAATTTGATAAACAAAAGTTGTTTGACTTTGTGGACTGATAACCCAATCTGACTAGAGTGGTTTTTAGTCTATCAAACCAGACCCTTGGGGCTTGCTTAAAGCCATATATTGCCTTATTTAACTTGCACACATAGTTTTAGTTTTGATTATATCCTTGTGGTTGTTTCATATAGATTTCTTCTTGCAAGTACCTATTCAAAAATGCATTGTTAACATCAAGTTTTCTAATACTTTAGTGTTTATGTAGGGCAGTAGTGAGAATTATTCTAATAGTTATTGGTTTGACTACTGGGAAAAAGTTTCATTAAAGTCAAACCCATATTGTTGAGTATACCCTTTAGCTACAAGTCTAGCTTTATGTCTAGCTACTGTCTCATCTGGATTTTTCTTTAACTTATAAGTCCATTTACAACTAACAATATTTTTGTTGTTTGGAGGACTGACTAACTCCCATGTTTTATTTCTCATGAGAGAATTATATTCCTCATCCATAGCAGCTTTCCAATTGCTGTCTTTTGCAGCCTGCTCAAAGGTTTCTGGTTCCTCTGTTGACTTGACAGCAGTATAAATTTTTGGTTTGAATATTCCACTTTTTGATCTTGTGATCATCGGATGATCAGATCTCACTTGAGACTCTTCTATATTTGTTGAATCAGAACTGCTCCTAGATGAGCTTTGCTGAGTGTTTGTATATTCATCACTAACTTGTTGAGCTTGATCATTTGTGCATGTAGGAGACTGGTTGAGATAGTTGGATACATCAGATGGTTCATGACTTGATTGATCAAGCATAGTAAATTGTGAATCATGAGTTCCTGCAGTCCTCTTATTTTCTTTTTGTTGCCATACATCAGAACATACATGTAAAACAAGTATAGACATTTTTGGGTTGTATATTTTCTTAGTTGTTTTCATATCTGGGCTACTGAAAGGAAATACATGTTCATCAAATACAACATGTCTGCTAATAAAAATTCTTCCATTACTATCAAGACATTTGTATCCCTTTTGATTAACTGGGTATCCTAAAAATGTAAATGGTTTTGATCTGAAATCCAGATTATTAGTATTGTACTGTCTTAAATGAGGAAAACATTGACATCCAAAGGTCTTTAAAATATGATAGTCAGGTCTGACTCCATATAGCCTTTCTGTAGGACTTATCCCTTTCAGTACTTTTTTTGGTAACTTATTAATTAAATACACTACTGTACTGAATGAGTCAGGCCAAAAATTTAATGGTAGGGATGTCTGAGCTAGGAGAGTAAGACCTGACTCAACAATATGTCTATGTTTCTCTCAATCAAACCATTTTGCTCAGATGTGTGGGGACATGTTGTTCTGTGAACTATACCTTTTTTATTGAAGAAATTGGTAAGAGTTTTGTATTCAGTGCCCTTATCAATATGTATAGCTTTAACCTGAAACCCAGTTTGTTTTTCAACCATTGATATAAAGTGTTGTACAACATTGTATGTTTCAGACTTGACTTTTAAGAAATATATCCAAGTATATCTAGAATAAGCATCAATAAAGGATATGTAATACCTGTAACCATAGTCTGAACATATTGGGGCTGGACCCCAAAGATCTGTAGCAACCAACTCCAGTGGTTTTGAATACATAGTAAGAGAATCATTAAATGCTAATTTATGAATTTTACCCATCTGACAGTAAGTACAAACGTATGGGGTTGAAATATCATCAAAAACAATTTTATTTTTACTAAGTACTTGCTTAACAATGTTTACATTTGGGTGCCCAAGCTTATAATGCCACAAATCAAATGTTCTTTTATTTCATTCTGTTTGAGTAGCTTCAGACAGATTACAACTTTTTTGATCTTTTACAATATTGTTGGAGTTAATAAGATTGAATCTGCAAAGGCCTTTGTCAGCATCATCCTGCAAAAGAGTTTCTTTAGTTAACATATCTTTAACTAGGCAATACTTAGGAAAGAATTCAAAGTAAACATTGTTATCTTTAGCAAATTGAGAAACACTAATAAGATTCTTTTTTATTTTTGGTACTCTCAGTAAATTATTTAAGAATAATTGTCTTGCACCTTTGATACTAGCTCTACCAACATGAGTAATTCTAGTAGGCTCACCATTGCCTATGCATATTGACTATTTACCTTTGTACTCTTTATTTCCAAAATTTAAGTTGTCTAGACTGCTTGTTAAATGATTTGTTGCTCCAGAATCAGGATTCCATGCCTCATCTTGAATATGTTCTGGTCTTGTAGCTTGATTTCTGCTACTTTCAGATTGATTATTTGATTCCAGTTGCACTTGTGCCATATTTGCACTTAAATTGCTATTTCTTTGATTATTTGTGTTATGACCTGGCATATAGTTCAGATTTAGTCCGAAGTAGCATTTTGGGGCTGTGTGACCAATTTTCTCACAAAATTGACACTTTGGCTTATTATTGTTATTCCATCTTTCCTTGCCTCTATCTCTTACTGACATATTGTTTCTTTATAATTGTTGATCTGACTTGTCGTTATATTGATTTCTGCCCTTATTGTTTGATGCATTGTTGATAGACATATCTGAATCAATAGGCTTCTTGTAATCAATTTTTTCTTCATGTGCAAGGAGGATTGAATGCACATCTTTTATAGATGGTGTAATTCTTTGTGATGATATAACAACTACTACTGCTTCATATTCTTCACTTAGACCACTTCGAATGATTAAGATTTGCTCTGAATCTGAAATTTTATTACCTGCTGCTTCAAGTAAGTCACATGTTATCTTAATCCTTGTTAGATATTCTCCCATAGGTAGATTCTCCTTTCTAATGCTGTGTAGTTGTCTTTTGTGATGCATGATTCTGGCAGCAGATTATGAATTGAATATTCTTTCTACTGTAGTCCATATTCCTTTTGCAGTTTTACTTCCAATAACTTATGGTAGAAGCTTAAGACTTATAGAAGATTATAACCATGAGCAAATTAAACTATCATGCCTTTGATATTTTGTGAATTCTTCATTGCTGACAGTTTTATTTTCTTGGTCAGTTATGAACATGGGTGGTATTGAAATGGTGTCAAGAAGGAATCCTTCAAGGCCATAGCCTTCGACAGTAGTTTCCACATGAACTTTTCAAAGAAGATAATTATCTTCTTCAAGATAAGCGGTAATCAATTGGCTTTGAAGGCTTACATCAGTTTTTATGAGACTTTCAATGGTAACTTGATGAGAATTAGAGGTAGTATCAGAGGTGGCAGAGCTATCATTGTCTCCTACCATGATGAATTGGAAAATATAACCAGAATCTTAAGATTACAGTCACTGACAGAATCAAGAAGATCAAAAACAGAGGTTAACCAAGTTAGTTACGGTCATAGCTTAGATGATGAAACTAAACTGATAAGTTCTTGGCGAGGTAATAACTGTTTTGTTGCTTATTGATGATTTTCTTGATTCTGAAGTTGGTTTTCTTAATGAGTCTTTTTTTGATTTGGCTTGAATCTTTTTCTGAGATGAATTTGATGCAATCAAGATCTCTGATCTTTTGGTATGGCACTGATCTTCTTAGGCAGATTCTTTAAAACCCAGATGATGAGGCAAACTCTGATAATTAAATGATGATTTAGATCTTAGAAGCCAAATGAAATGCTGTTAAGCAAAGATGGCTCTGATACCATGTTGGAATTTGCGGTGCAATGCTGCTATTTTGATTTTTGATGTTTGAATGCAAAGAAAATGAGAAATGAAATTTTATTAATGCTTGAAATAATTCTCTGTACATACTTTTTTCATACAACAAGCTGTATTTATATATTGCATATAAGTACAGTGATAATGGGCTGAAAGAAATAAAAAAATGCGGCCCACTGAGGATTGAGATATTTGATAATACTTTGGTTCGGGTAGGAGAAGTTGCATATGACCATAACATGTTGCGTTTGGTATATATGATCTTGTAAGCAGCCGCAACCCTCATTTTTATCTCCTTTGAAAAGAAAAAAAAACTCCTTAGCTGGAAAGCTAACGATAAACATTGCACAAACATTTATATGTCATATCACGGGGTTTGACAAAGAAATACTAGTCTTCGCACATTGTATGTTGTATAGCTCAACCATCAGAGTGCAGACAAAGTTTGATATTCACGTTCTTCTTAAGGATGATACTACACATCCAGAATTCACGATTTAGGATCCAAGAAAATTATGGGCATTTTGTGTGAGATCCCACACATGGGCCAACAATTTTCTCTTTTACTTCAAATCTGGAATTCATAACACGGATAGTTTAACATAAGTTGATAAACCATAAGTCCAATTGTCCAGTGAAACGTCTGTCTGTGTTTGCACCATAGAGTGACAGAGATATCTATGCATTAGAAAGAAAGAATGACTCAACTGCATATAGTGAGGCGAACATTGAGCATTAGATTTCATGATTCTATAAACCAGATATTTAAATATGAAGTTTTTTTACAATATTGTTTTAGTATTGAAGGTTAAGTATGTTTTTGAAAGCAATCACCTCATTTGCTTCATATTTGATGGAATTACTTGGAAAAAAGAGTTTCATATAGAGTTGAGAGCAGATAAAAACTGATTGTAGTATCATCGTGTGAAGGCAATCTTCTAAAAGACAAAAATAAATAATGCTAAAGAAATACCCGGGTTTTATAACCATTCATTTTCATTGATCTATTTCTTTTTAATAAAGTTGAATGCAATTGAATCTGACCAAAGATAGAATTTGAGAAGAAAATAATTAAAATGATTTAAAAAATTAAATTTAACTAAAGACGCGTTTCTAGCATAGAAAATTGTGGAAAATAAGAACTCGTATGTTGAGCTCAAATCTCCTATCCCCATTTTAATAGTTATCTGGTGCTTTGTACATCTCAATCATTGGTTCATCCATTATCCACTGTTAATTTCTTTTATAATATGGCATACCATCAAATCTATAGCATGGATGATTAAGGTTCAAATGTGCCAACAAAGACACTTAAAAGGGGAAATGGATCGAACTCTCATATGGTCAATCTCAGTCTTTTAGAGTTGATTCATGAATAATGACGACGATGACGATGAAGATAGAATATTGAGATTTCATGAGAAACACAATTAAGAAATCTGGATTAGCAAAATCCATAACTAAATATAAGAAATTTTTATCTCAAGTTCACAACTTCAAACACAATATAGAACGAACTAAAGAATGATTTAAATATGCAAATTTGACTTTTTTTGCATAATTTGACATTGATGTTTAGTAATTTTAGGTTTATGATGACATTAACACCCCCAAACAAGTCATTATTAGAATTTGCACTGACCGTTTAAGCAATTGATATATATGGAAGAAATCAACACCGCGGATTGTTTTCCATCCCCCCACATTTGTCCTCCGTTTGCTTCCCTGGATGTTTTGTACCCTTAAAAACACATGTATTACAAATGTGTTTCTCCCTTACATCACAATTTAATCTATTTTTTTATTACTTGGCAAGTAGCATATGTTTTTTTCTTCCAAGAATCAAAATTGAATGCTCTATTTCATACATTTTGCGATTTAGGAAAATATTCTTCCTAAACAAATGTCATCCAAGTTTCTCTTT
Source organism: Allium fistulosum (assembly GCA_030737815.1). Taxonomy (NCBI): domain Eukaryota; kingdom Viridiplantae; phylum Streptophyta; class Magnoliopsida; order Asparagales; family Amaryllidaceae; genus Allium; species Allium fistulosum. The sequence goes on from CM060901.1 coordinate 664,774,701, forward strand.
TATAGATTTCTACCACAATCTATATGTGACGCATCATTTAGGATTGGTCCAGACCTCCTCGTGTTTTAGAAGTGATCGGTTGAATGATGAAATAAAAGATCTATTAAAAATGTCAACTCCCTAATTCGTTACTTTTGAGAAAAAGTTTCGTGATAAGTTCATATGGTGAAACTAAACAATTAACGTAAAAGTTATCATGCTCGGAACAATTCAACCCAAGAGGTTGTCATTTACAAATTGTAGTTAATGTATGTTTAAAAATAATAACAGATTCATCGATGATGATATAGTAACGAGAAATTTACTGTTATCATAATAATTCTAGTTTTTTATAGTTTTTTTCCTTCTGGAACTGGGTATTGCTAATTGAAAATTTTAGTTACATTAATTACGTAGAATTTTAATATCAATATTGTTTAAATGTTACACCATCTTGAATCGGAGGTGGTACTCAAATTTTTGTTCATTCGTTGAAAAGATTACGATGAGTGGTTAGAACACTATTTTTCTTTACATAGTCCCCAGTCTAGTTCACATATTAAATTTAATCGATGATATTTATTTTCTTATGAAAACAGTTTTGTTTTTTAAAATTTGTAATATAACTTATTAGAATAAATTCTTTGCAAATGTTCAACTGTGAAATAAATTCTTTGTAAATGTTCAACTATGAAATGTAAATCTTATAAAATTAAAATGAAGGAATAAGGCTATTATCTTAATAATGAGATGTACCATTAGTTCAAGTGATAAGACCTTTAAATTGTTATTATAGAGGTTTTGAGTTCAATTAATTGAGACACCAAAATGAGTGCTCACCCTTATTAAAATATATTTTATACTAAGTTCAATTTGAATTTTAGAGCAAATATTACTTGTTTATAATAGCATACTACAGGATTATGGTGATAAAATAAAAATAAAAATAGTGATAATAACCAGAAGGGTCAGTGTTTGTAATTATTTATTAAAAAAATGCATATTTTATACTATGTTCAATTTGACTTTGAGTAAATATTACTTGTTTAATTTGTATTAGCATACCGTAGGAATATGGTGATAAAATAAAAATAAAAATAGTAATAATAAAGAGAAGGCACAAATAACTTTTGTTCGATTATTATTTGGCCATATGATTTCTTGAAGAGAAGAGCTCAGGAAGCTTTAACATGGTATGTTTTACTAATATTTCTCTCCTGTTTATATTACTAGCGTACTACACGCATGCATGTGCGCACACCACATGTAATGACTCGACTTTTCGACCCTCGAATGCCAACACTAATACATTTACGGTGTTCGTCTACGGAGCACAAAAATGCCGGAAAGACAAATTGTTAGGGTAAAATAAAAAAATAAACAAAAGAATAAAGAAATAGCACAATATCAAAATCTCACAAATGGAATGATAATATACGATATCCAAAAAGATAGTACAAAGGATTACTCTAAAATACTGAGTAATTTCAAAGTCACAAAACCTAAGTACTATCATCGGCCTAGACAGTTATAACTGCATTTCATCACAATGCCAATACACACATAATAACAGTTCAACATAAATAGAACTAGATAGATAAATGGAAGCCTCCAGTTCGTCTCCTATAGCTCTGAAGCATCCAAAGTCAAACTTGCTTTACTCAGCCTACTCGAAAGAGTACACGAGGAATTTAGGGAAAATAAAAACTATGTGTCATACAAGAGTCTGCTATGAGAAAATCAAGATATTTGCATCCATATAACAGTAACTTTTGAGACTATATAAACTACCAGATATTTAAATATGAAGTTTTTTTTAAAAGATTTTTTATTATTGCAGGTTAAGTATGTTTTTGAAAGCAATCACTTCATTTGCTTCATATTTGATGGAATTACTTGGAAAAAAGAGTTTCATATAGAGTTGAGAGCAGATAAAAACTGATTGTAGTATCATCGTGTGAAGGCAATCTTCTAAAAGGCAAAAATAAATAATGCTAAAGAAATACCCGGGTTTTATAACCATTCATTTTCATTGATCTATTTCTTTTTAATAAAGTTGAATGCAATTGAATCTGACCAAAGATAGAATTTGAGAAGAAAATAATTAAAATGATTTAAAAAATTAAATTTAACTAAAGACGCATTTCTAGCATAGAAAATTTTGGGAAATAAGAACTCGTATGTTGAGCTCAGATCTCCGATCCCCTTTTAATAATCATCACGTGCTTTGTACATCTCAATCATTGATTCATCCATTATCCATTGTTAATTTCTTTTATAATATGGCATACCATCAAATCTGTAGGATGGATGATAAAGATTCAAATGTGCCAACAGAGACACTTAAAAGGGGAAATGGATCTAACTTTCATATAGTCAATCTTAGTCTTTTAGCACTGATTCATGAATAATGACGACGATGACGATCAAACATTGAGATTTCATGAAATTGTAACATCCCCTATCTAGAGGCCCAAAACTAAGCTCTACAGATGCTGCAGTCATCTATAGTATTAGCTTTCGGCGACTAAATACGGCTATGTTAATGGTATCTATAATATCAGAAGCACTTCAATATGAAACAAAACACAGATTGCAAAAAAAATTTACTTCATTACATTTCAAAACCAAATGTTTCACATTCCCAACACATAATCCCAAATTCGTTCTCAGGCACAGATAAAATATACTTATTACAAATACACCAAGAGCGGTATACGAAGATAGCCCCTTGGATGATCAGAGTCATAAAGTCATAATAGACTTAATACAAAACACAGCGGAAATACATCAAAACATAAAACAAGAACTGCAACTCCTAAATAGCTATCTGTTTGCCTCCTGCATGCCTCCGGTAGCCTTATTCGTCATCCTACTAAACCTGAAAAGGACCTTAACCCCTCAGCCAACTCAAATTAATTTTGAGCACACGAGAGTTTAAGGGGAAAACATAAACTTCGAGTCAGACATAAAGCCTGGTATGAATAATATTATACATCTCGGAATATATATGTTAAGTGAGACCACGCCGCATAGCGGAACGAGTTTCCCCTCACTAACATCCTTTTAAAACATATATTTGCAAAACCTTTTTCCTGCAATCAAAACTGATTAAAAACTGTAAAGCATCATTATGTAAACATACATAAACATCAGGTAATAATGAACTATCTGTTCAAACACATAAGTTTTGTTTGGATAACATTTAACCATTGGCTGACTCGGGCCTACCAGACAATATAATCAAAATTAATCTAACATATGTTAGCTATTCTTCTTCTAGATTACCTATCCTTAACTATCTGTTAAATACTTCACTTATGGACGGTTTGTCCTTAACTATCTGTTAAATACCTCTCTTCTGGATGGTCCGTCCTTAACTTAATCATCTCCTAGGTCGTTCTGATCCTAATGGTTTTTCTGGCTCACCAATAACCTATTTGTATACAACATATATTACTTTAGGTGTGTAATCATAATTTTAGTCTACCTATGGCCAAGCCCTACACACTAGAATTTTGGACAACAATTAGCTGGGGCTAATAGCTAATGTATAGGGCGTGACCCCATACTAGTCACATCTGGTATTCTATTATCTGAGTCATTTTTCACTTAAGGATCCCCTCCCATAATTTTCCTTGAAAACATTTTCAAAATGATTTAAAACCTTTAAATCAAACTTAAACAAGGAAAAGTATGTAGTCTTTATGCTTTACTCAAAATTATATCACCATGTTATATATATATATATATATATATTCTTTACTCAAATCTTAGTTGATGAAAACATTTAAACTCTTGAAAGAACCTCTTTCTAAACTTTCGAAAACATCTCTTTCAAAATCAACATCAAACCTATCGAAATCATACCTTTCGAAAACAATAAAACTTTTAGACATCCTTCTTTAAAATTACTTTAAAACATTGCCTTAGAAAAACCCTAGAAACCTTCCATATCAAACCTTTCAAATCCATTGAATCAAAGCCTTTTGAAATCATTGAATAAACAAACCTTTCGAAATCATTCGATAAACAAACCTTTTGAAACCATTCAATAAACAAACCTTTCAAAGCCATTCAATGAACAAACCTTTTGAAATCATTGAACTAAACCTTTCGAAACCATTGAATAAACAAACCTTTTGAAAGGTTTAAACCTTTTAAAATATAAACCTTTCGAAGACCTACTGGGTTCAATTTAGAACAAGTGAAAAACCTTCTTTCAAAACCTTTCGACTTCATTGGAAGCAACCTTTTGACTTTGTCGAAAGCTCTGATTCGAAAGCTTTGGTTATACTTCATTTAGAAAACAAAGGTAAATCACATAAGTCGAAAGCTTTCTATTGAAAGCATGGAGAAGCGGCTAATTTTAGAACAAGTAAACCTTTCGTCTTTGTCGAAAGGTTAAAAAACATTTATAAAGCGGCAGTAACCCTTCGACTGTGTCGGAAGGTTTCAAAATAAAATATTGATAAAGCAGCAGTAACCTTTTGACTGTGTCGGAAGGTTTAAACCCTTTATTTTAAACATTTGACCTAGTCGTAAGCAACCAAGTCGAAAGCTCTTATTCGAAAGCAAAGCAGGTGATTCTTTGGCTTATAAAACAAATATACTACAGCAAACAGTCCATTTTGTAACATTTTTCCCATCCCAATTCTTAACGGTTATTTTCGTTAAAAATTTCTAATGGGTATTACTGTTATAAAATCTTACAACGCTTATTACCGTTACAAAACCTGGTAATATCGTAAATACATCAAACTACAGTGCGTAGTAATTTTATCTTTTACGAGCATATTTTGACCCCAAAACCCTATAAATGAAATTTGGAATTACAGCCGCCTCCTAAATTCTTCCTCTAACGCTCGTCTCCACTTCACCCTTGCTCCTCCATTCTCGTCTGTCCTCTCTCTCCACCTTCCGCGTCGTTATTCCCTGTTTAATAGAACTCTTTGGTTCAGATTTTGCTCGTTTGGTCAACAGCCAGTGTTTTGAAACTAGGGTTTCTCCTTAAACTCGCTGGAAGAGGTGGAGAAATTCTTGTCATATAAGGAATTGAAGAAGGTGCTCAAGCTCATCGGCGGAGGTGGAGATCGGTCGGTGGAGGTGGTGAGCATCGTCGAAGGTTCATATGACATTAGAGGCAAAGTGACGACGTTGGAGGTTCTTATTACAAATAACAGGTAAGATTTTGAAACCATTTTTTTTAATATGCAATTATTCTTTCTCTTAGGCATAGAAAATTGAGTTATATTTGAACTCGTTTTGGGTCTATTTATATGAGATTATAATTGTCCAAAATTACGGAAATCTTGTTTCAATTATTTTTAAAAATCATCTATTTTTAGTTTATGCTTAGTTTTTGAAGAGTGATGTTTTAACTATATGTTTGGAGTAATTAAAAGGTTTTAGTTTTACAATTTGAAAAGGTGATGTAAGTTTCTTGTTTGGTTGTCAGTACTTGTATATATATGAAAGGTAGTTAGATAATTTAAGATAGAAAAACAAAATGGCTAAGAAAACAACCAGCTGAATATTTGAACTTACATCGATCAGATCAGTAGTTTGAGACTTGAACATTCTGACAACTAGGTACAGATGTTTGAATCCATTGCCACGTAGTTAACTAATTAGCATTGAATGTTACTGTTGGAAGAACATAACAAATAGTTAATATAAATTAGTGATTATGTGGAATGATTTATAGTTGCGCTGACATATTTTTTAGGAATTTAAGAATTTTAGAAGAGTAATTACATTCCGAAGGCCACAACAGAATGTGAATTAATAAGGAAAAAAGTATTTATCTGAAGAAAAAAAATTTGGTACGAAATGATAAAACCAGACGCTTAATTATCAGTACTTAAAAAAGTAAGCAAGTAATTTAAATATTGTAAAATGAAACAGAGACAGTTGGATACAATGCACAAAAAATTTATCAACATAAGTTTTACATACTAAGAGTTAATAAAAATGAAGTTGCAAAGAAAACCACTATACAAACATGATCAGAATCAACTAACATGACATGATTGCAATTTGAACAAAACTATTATGTAGCGGTACACAGATCAGAAGAATTATACAGAAAATTATCAACTAGTTAGCTACCAGCTTAGTAAGGAAATTAGTACTTGACATGAAAAACTATGGATTTCCTCAATTTCTCCAAATATTTTTTAAATACTTTAGAATTTGGACTTTTGTAGGTTTTCAGATATTACTACAAAAATAATATTCTCATGTGATCGTCTCAAAATAATTCATCCAATTCTGCCAACAACTTCACTACTTTTCATACTGTAAATGACAACAAATTAAAGTACAAAGTCAAACCTCTTTGAAATAAAATACACATGAATCTAACCTCAAGTTAGTGTTCAAAATTAGAACAGTTGTAAAGAAGATAATTTCAAAGTCAACTCATAAAGGGTTCTCCAACATATGGAGGATATCGAGAGTATATCAGTCAGTAAAGAAAAAAAAACTCAAAATAAAGATTAGTGTTGTCAGCGGTAACTTAGCGAACACATAGCAGCATAGACAAAGTGTAAAACTTCCACTGTTTTTTCGTTCAGACTTTATTGAAATAAAATTATTGTTTTCTCGTCGACGTAGAATCGTACAACATGCCCAAAAGAATTTGATCCACTTAAAAAACATTTTGAAAGTTTGACAACTACTTATTGACAACAAAAAAGAACACAAATGAAGATGGCTTTATTTTGCTGATTTGAATTTGTGAACTTATGTGCTGTTAAACAATAATTGCAGCAATATGAGTCTGAATCCAAATTCAGTTGAACATTGATAATAAATACATATTGGATAAAAATATTTCTTATGTTGGAGAAAAAAAGTTTTATCATTCTTGCTTTTGCTATCATCTGCTGCGCTGCTTCTGCTCAACTCATACCAACCAAGCTACCCAATAATAAAAGTAAGATCTCTTTTCTTCTTTCTTTTTTCACTTCTTTCTATAAGCACAACTGGAGTACAAAAATGCTATCACTACAACAAAAATACTCTATTACAACACCCTTTTTACAACGGGCATCGGCTGCCCGTTGTAATAGTAGGCTATTACAACGGTCCATTTAGGCCCGTTGTAATAGATGTCATATACAATGTGACGCAGCGGATTAATCAAAAACGACGTAGATCGATGAAAGTTGCAATTGGTGGATTGATGAATACTGAAATGCCCAAATTCGTTGATCCGAAGATACCGAATTCTAGCTATCCTGAACTCGTTGATCGCGCACGATACCGGGTTCAAAGATCTACGATTCTTTGCACGTTGATCTAGCGCACTAGATTCCGTGAATCGGCTTCTGCAGTCATTGAATCGAGCGCACTCGATTAACCGAAAGAGGAGATAGGAGATTACACTCAACTACCAATTTGGTGAAAGCACAAAGCTAACAAAACAAGAGTTTTATTTCAAATCAACTAAACTATTACAAATGACACCACTTGCCTATTTATAGGCTACAACTCAACACGCCCAAAACAGAACAAAATTTCAACAACACTTAGGTCGTGAACGACCTACGACCTAAAATGGTGCGACCTAAGAACAGACGCGACTTAGTATAGGTCGGCAGCGACCTAACAGCAAAACAGTTACAACACAATAACTCGATACACGACTTACGTCTTAACAAAATGTACAAATGAAACAATACAACATATAGGTCTACGACTCAACATACAATTCTCGCGACCTTACTTCAATGCTCCAGCTTCCATCAGCGGCATAGATTAACTCGGCAGAAGAATCAACGGCAACAAGCTTCAGCGACCTAAATTTCCAGCGCATACGGTCGAGCGACCTAAGATAAAGCGGCAACCACATCAGCGACCTATCGTAGGTCGTATCTCGTCTTTGCGACCTATCATAGGTCGAAACATAACTCCGCGACCTAAGTCTTCACGCGACTTAAGAACCCCGGCCTCTGAACCATTTTTATGCGACCTAAGTAGGTCGTAGGTCATCGAACGACTTAACTTAGGTCGTGAGCGACCTAAAACTCTTCCTGAACAACTTTGCGTGCCTCCTTCGTTAGCTCGTACGCCTTTACTAAGTCGTTGGAGCGACTTAAGGAATTCGTTAGGTCGTTCGCATTCCTGAGTGTTGATTCCGTTAGCTCGTAGCCAACCTTCCATAGGTCGTGAGCGACCTAAAAACCCATTAGGTCGTGAGCGACCTAAGACTTCAACTTTTAACAACTTATTTTCCAGTTTTGGGTCGTTAGGTTGGTCGCGACCTAGGACTTCTTCAGGCTGGCCTGCATCATCCTCCCCTGGTTGAAAAAAATTCGACCTCGAATTTGCTCCTTCCTCTTGTACTACAAGCTCTTCTCCATGATATGGAATCAAATATTTGACATTGAAAACGTCAGAAATATGAACATCATCCGGTAATTTCAACCGGTATGCGTTCTCATTGATTTTCTTCAAAATTTCTACTGGACCAATTTTCCGCGCTTTCAATTTATTGTATGTTCCCACCGGAAAACGATCCTTTGTTAGCACTGCATAAACCCAATCACCTTCATTAAATTCAACACTCCTTCGCTTCAGATCTGCAGCACGTTTGTACTTCTCATTCGCCTTTTCCAATCGTTCTTGAACGATTCTATGACACTCGGTCAATCCTTCAACAAAATCTACAGCTCGTTTGACTGTCTTCTTTGGTTGTGATATGACTGTTAACTCCAACGGTCCCTTTGGCAAACTAGAATATACAATCTGAAATGGACTGAACCCCGTACTACGATTCACTGCATGATTATGAGCAAACTCTGCCTGGCATAACTTCACATTCCAACTCTTCAGATTGTCTTGCACAAGACATCTCAGCAAATTTCCCAATGATCTGTTCACAACCTCGGTCTGTCCATCCGTTTGCGGATGATAAGCGCTGCTAAAGTTCAACTTCGTTCCCACCATCTTCCACATACTTAGCCAAAAATGACTTAGAAAACGAGTATCCCTATCCGACACAATCAATTCTGGCAATCCGTGAAGTCGATATATCTCTTTGAAAAACAACTGAGCAACATGAACAGCATCCGCCGTCTTCTTACAAGCAATAAAATGTGCCATTTTCGAAAATCGGTCAACCACCACATAAATGGAATTGTTTCCCCGCTGTGTTCTCGGTAACCCCAACACAAAGTCCATACTCACATCAACCCATGGTTTAGTTGGTACAGGTAACGGCATATATAAATCGGCATTAGTCGCAGTTCCTTTCGAAACCTGACAGATATGACATCGCTCCACAAACCTTTCCACCTCTTTCCTCATTGATGGCCAAAAGTAAGATTGTGAAATCAACTGTAATGTACGGTCTCTCCCAACATGTCCTTCTTCATGTAGTTCTTTTACAATCTTCATTCTCAAACTACAATCAGGTATGCACAATCGATTTCCTTTGAACAGAAAACCATCTACCATCAAAAACTCATCCGTCTCCCCATTCTTGACTTTATCAACAAACTTTGCAAAGTAAGGATCTTCGTCGAATAACTCTGGTAACACATCGAATCCCGTTACTTCAATCTTCATTGTTGTTAGCAAATGATTCCTTCTACTCAAAGCATCCGCAACACGATTCGTCACTCCTGATTTGTGTTTCACAACAAATGTAAACTGTTGTAGATATGCAATCCATGATGCATGTCTCGCTGAAATCTTGTCTTGCCCTTGTAAATGCTTTAATGCCTCATGATCAGTGTAAAGAACAAACTCTTTCTGAAATAGATAGTGTCTCCAGTGTTTAATAGATTGCACAACAGCATAAAATTCCACATCATATGTACTGTATCTCATCTTTGCTCCTGATAACTTCTCGCTAAAGTATGCAATCGGACGTCCCCTCAGACTCAACACTCCTCCAATCCCAACCTTGGATGCATCAGTATGTAGTTCAAACACTAGCTGAAAATCTGGTAATATTAGAATTGGTGCAGACGTCAAAAGTCCTTTGATTCGATCAAAAGAAACCCCAGCTTCCTCCGTCCATGCAAACTGTTTACCCTTCATACAATCAGTCACAGGCGCCATCACACTACTAAAGTGTGGAATAAACCTTCGATAAAATGAAGCCAACCCATGAAAACTACGAACTTCCGTTATCGTCTTGGGTTGCGGCCAATCTCTGATAGCTTCAACTTTACTTTGGTCAACCTGTATTCCTTCTTCCGACACAACATATCCCAGAAATAAAACACTCCTCGCCATAAAAACACACTTCTTTGTAGCAGCATAGAATTGTTCTTCACGAAGAATAATTAACACTTTCTTCAAATGCTGAACATGCTCTTCTGTACTAGCACTGTAGATCAGAATATCATCAAAGTAAACCACCACAAATTTCCCAATGTACGGCCTGAAAATTTGGTTCATCACCCTCATGAATGTACTCGGTGCATTCGATAGACCAAACGGCATTACCAGCCATTCATACAATCCTTCCCTTGTCTTGAAAGCTGTCTTCCATTCGTCCCCTGGTCTAATGCGAATCTGATGATAACCGCTCTTCAAGTCAATCTTAGAAAAGATTACAGACCCACTAATTTGATCTAACAGATCATCAAGCCTCGGCATCGGAAATCTGTATCTGACTGTGATCTTATTCAATGCTCTACTATCTGTGCACATCCTCCACGTTCCATCCTTTTTGGGTACCAATAAAGCTGGTACAGCACAAGGACTTAAACTCTCCTGCACACGCCCCTGTTCTAGCAATTCTTCCACTTGCCTCCTCAATTCCTCATGTTCCTTTGGACTCATTCGATAATGTGGTCTGTGTGGCAACACAACACCTGGAACAAGATCTATCTGATGTTGTATATCCCTCAACGGTGGCAACTCCGTTGGTAACTCTTTTGGAAATACATCGTCAAATTCTTTCAAAACTGGCTTCGCTTCTTCTGGAATTTCAACCTCTTCACTGCTCTCTCGCCCAATCAACAAAAACACTTCAGGCTCCTCCTCTACTTCCTTCACAAACTCCTTCAAAGATAACAAAGTTTTAAGCTCTTCAATCTCCTCCAACTTGTTTTCCTCCTGTTGTCGCTTCTTTGGAACTAGAGTAATCTTTGTGCCTTCAAACATGAAACTGTAACTATTGGTACGCCCATCATGTTGCACCGCCCTTTCATACTGCCACGGTCTCCCCAGCAACAAATGACAGACATCCATATCTACCACATCGCACCAGATTTCATCCTTGTATTTCTTTCCAATTGAAAACTTCACACAAACCCTTCGTCCAACCTTCACCTCCCCGCCTTTCCTCAACCAAGCTAGCTTGTACGGTTTCGGATGTTTCTCAGTCTTCAACGCCAACTTCCTCACAGCTTCTGAAGAAATTATATTATCACAGCTTCCAGCATTAATAACAAATTTGCAAACCTTCCCTAGAATGGTACATGTTGACTGAAAAATATTGCCCCTTAACCAACTACAATCCTCCTCTTGCTTTGGTGTTAAACATGACCTCTTCATCATTAGATTATAACCTTCGTCTCCCAACACTTCTTCTTCCTCCTCATCAGGTGGTGAATTGGAACATTCAGCTTCTTCATCCTCATCCTCAACCTCCGCTATCATAGCTCTCTTCTTCGGCTTTGGACATTCGCTACTTTTGTGGCCCATTTCTTGGCAATTATAACACTTGAAACCATTATTGACTTTCGTCTTTCCAACCTCATTCACAACTGGTTTCGCAACAGCTTTTGAAACATTAGAACTCCCACTAACACCCTTCACTGGATTGTTGGAATTTGTAAACATACCACCTCCTCGTCTTCCCTGTTTTTCCCAAGCTAACGCTTTCTGGTGTGCTTCCGCTACAGATCTAGGATCAAACATGTTAACCATATCCTGAATCTGCATTCGCAATCCCCCAATGAATCTAGATGTCAGCTGCTCTTCCGTTTCCATAATATCATTCCTCGCAATAAGCTGATAAAACTCATCCGCGTAATCATTAACATTCTTTGTGCCCTGCCTCAAATTCTGCAAACGTTGATACATCAAAGATTGATAATTGTAAGGTAAGAACGTTGCTTTCATCAATTTCTTCATCTTCTCCTAAGACTCAACTTTTGACTTCCCCATCCGTTCACGTGTAAGTTTGGTTTGCTACCACCATGCCAAAGCTCTACCCCTCAACCTTATAGCAACCAACTTCACCCTTCGATGTTCTAGAACTTCAATTGAAGTCAAAAATCTCCTCAATATTAGCCACCCAATCTAAAAACTCCTCCGCTTGCATACCACCTTTGAATTCAGGAATTTCAGTCTTCATCCCCGACTCCCACTTGTGATCATACTCAGAGTGATTTCTTCCTTGTCCTCGAACACTACCACCATCATACTCCTCTTCAAGATCAGATGTATATCGTTGTCTATCTCATCCACCCACATCTTTACTACCATCACGTCTTCCTCCAACATCCCTTCTATCGACATTCCTCCGTTCTCGATCATTCACGTTCCCCCCACGCCTTTGATCATCATCAACACTTCTGTCTCGATTGGAATGTGGCGAGACTCTACTTCCTCCATGATTAGATTCAGGTGATACCCTTCTCCGATTCTGATTCATCTCTAACATCATCTTCTCTAATCGTCCAATTCCTTCGTTAAGCTTTTCACTAAAGTTTTCATTGATTCTTTGCTCCATCTCATCAGCTTCTTCTCTTCGATATAATGCTTCAACGTTTTGGTGACGATTAGCTCTTCTCGGCGGCATGATTGAAATCTTCACAAACACTTCAATTCTTGGTCAAATGATGTACACGACCTTCCTTGCTTCCCTTAGTTCGACCGAAGCTCTAACTTGCCCACTTCAACTTCAAACACAATTCGAACTTAGATCCAAAGTGAAATGGATCGAAAACTCCCCTTTTTGTTGCAATTTGCGATGAACACGATGAACACAACTTCAATACTCCAAAGAAAATTGCTCGGCTCAACACTTTAAAATAAAGATGATCCTTTCAACTTGCTCTCGGCCTAGCTCAAGACCGTACAAATCAATACTTCAAACTTCAACTTCTCGGCTCCAAGACTCGATTTAGCTATGATTGGCTAAAACAAGCTTTGATACCAAAACTGACGCAACGGATTAATCAAAAACGACGTAGATCGATGAAAGTTGCAATCGGTGGATTGATGAATACTGAAATGCCCAAATTCGTTGATCCGAAGATACCGAATTCTAGCTATCCCGAACTCGTTGATCGCGCACGATACCGGGTTCAAAGATCTGTGATTCTTCGCACGTTGATCTAGCGCACTAGATTCCGTGAATCGGCTTCTACAGTCGTTGAATCGAGCGCACTCGATTAACCGAAAGAGGAGATAGGAGATTACACTCAACTACCAATTTGGTGAAAGCACAAAGCTAACAAAACAAGAGTTTTATTTCAAATCAACTAAACTATTACAAATGACACCACTTGCCTATTTATAGGCTACAACTCAACACGCCCAAAAAAGAACAAAATTTCAACAACACTTAGGTCATGAACGACCTACGACCTAAAATGGTGCGACCTAAGAACAGACGCGACTTAGTATAGGTCGGCAGCGACCTAACAGCAAAACAGTTACAACACAATAACTCGATACACGACTTACGTCTTAACAAAATGTACAAATGAAACAATACAACATATAGATCGTCTACGACTCAACATACAATTCTCGCGACCTTACATCAATGCTCCAACTTCCATCAGCGGCAGAGATTAACTCGGCAGAAGAATCAACGGCAACAAGCTTCAGCGACCTAACTTTCCAGCGCATACGGTCGAGCGACCTAAGATAAAGCGTCAACCACATCAGCGACCTATCGTAGGTCGTATCTCGTCTTTGCGACCTATCATAGGTCGAAACATAACTCCGCGACCTAAGTCTTCACGCGACTTAAGAACCCCGACCTCTGAACCATTTTTATGCGACCTAAGTAGGTCGTAGGTCGTCGAACGACTTAACTTAGGTCGTGAGCGACCTAAAACTCTTCCTGAACAACTTTGCGCGCCTCCTTCGTTAGCTCGTACGCCTTTACTAAGTCGTTGGAGCGACTTAAGGAATTCGTTAGGTCGTTCGCATTCTTGAGTGTTAATTCCGTTAGCTCGTAGCCAACCTTCCATAGGTCGTGAGCGACCTAAAAACCCATTTGGTCGTGAGCGACCTAAGACTTCAACTTTTAACAACTTATTTTCCAGTTTTGGTTCGTTAGGTTGGTCGCGACCTAGGACTTCTTCAGGCTGGCCTGCATCACAATGTCTTTTTTACAATGGGCAATGACTGTCTGTTGTAATAGAATGCTATTACAACGGTCATTTCATGTCCATTGTAATAGTGGTGCCAATTTTACAACGGGCTAAAAATGCCCGTTGTAATAGGTGCCAATTTTACAACGGGCTAAATATGCCCGTTGTAATAGGTGAAAGTTTCTAAGCCCGCCCTTTGTTCCCCAAAAATTTCACAGCATGCCTTTTTTTCCCCCGAAAATTAAAATAACAAATTACTCCTTGCCTCTCACGCTCCCAAATCTGCCAAAAACCCTATTTCTTAAATCTACAAAGCCAAGACCGCTTCTGTAAGTTCCTCCGCTGCAAGCTCCTCCAGCTACAAGCTCTGTCGCTGCAAAATTAGATCTCAAATCGAAATTGAAATCAAACTCTCACAACTCAATATAAGTAATTGCGGCTTCAAGGGGACTGGGGGTGTGGAATGTTCGCGAGGCGAGTTTGGGGTTGTTCGAAGTTGGAGAGGTAGTTGAACTTGCTCGAGAGTGGGTGCTAGCGGTTGTTCAGGTGATTTGGTTTGAAGGTTGTGATTGTTGTTTGGTGGGTTGAGAAGTTGTAGAGGTGAAGAGGTGGCGGTAATGGTGGGGAGTTGCTGGAGAGGATGTCGTGGTATTCGATGTAGCGATTGCGTATTCGATGCTGTGATTCGTTTATGGGGTTCATCTGGAGTTCTGGATGGTTGCGGGTGATGTTGGAATAGAATTGCAGTTGGGTTCCAGGCGATCCGTGGTGGCGATTGCTGTTATGTGAGGTTGTGGTGAAGTGATGCTCGATTCAAGCGTTTGAGTTTGATGAAGTGGGCTGCGGAGGTGCTGAGGCTGTTGAATTTAGATGATGGTGTCTGTAGGTTGTGGTATTGCTGGAATTGGAGTTCGCAGGTGATTTTGGTGGCATATTGGGTGTTCTTGATGTCAGTGATGCACAGGGTGAAGGCTGCGGCAAGTAGTGGGTGATGTTGGCAGTGGAGTGGGTGGTGATGCAGTGTGATTTCCTTTTCTTTGGAAATTTGCAGCTCCAAGGAATAAAGATATTACAGGTACCTGATGCTAGATCAAAGTGATAGTTTGACTATTCAAATCTGGTATCCCCAACAATCCTTTTGATTAGCATCGTTTCGTTAAGAACTACTCCCCTTTCATCTTGAAGCATATGTTTTGAAATTTGATTCAATTTCAGTATAATCTATTCAAAATTAAGTTAAAAGTATCTGAAGAAGTTAAAGAGAATATGTTAGTTTTAAAAATAGTCGTGCAAACTTTAAAAATACTTGTTTTGAAGGACACAAATATAAGGGCACAACTTGATTCATATTTTTTATATTTAATTTTAATTATACTTGGGTGTTTTTTAAATCTCAACCATTAAAATATAATTAAATAATTTTAGTACCAAATGGAACAACTATAGATAACCATTGTCTTATACATGGATATAGAGACATAAAAGTCGGAGACATAGGATCCAAATTTTATTTTAACGATAGTGTATTGATGCGTGCGACGTTTTAAATTTTTTCTCCCATGGTCATATTTGCTGATTGTACAATGGTGGAAATAGAATGAAAACCATCATGTAATGATGCGACGTTGGAACTGTAGTTGCAGGTAAGTTAATGTGAAGTTGTATGCCATATCAGTGGAACAAATTGTGGAATAGTTATTATATCATCTTTTGATCGTTGATTAGGCTAACCCTTTGTACCTTTGAAATGACAAACTTTGTTGTTGTAAATAGGATAAGTGGTAGCTTAATGAGGTGGACAAACCAAAGTAGACAGAAGCCTATGAGCAGACATAGGTTATCGGTGTACATCTGTTGACTTTTCAGTCATTTAGATTATGAACACACCTTCTATTTATTTATTATTATTATTTTCCTAAAGATTTGGCCATATATCTTTTAACTTTTCAGTCATTTAGATTATGAACATGCTGATATTGGGGTTTTGGGTGAAGATGCTGGAAAACTGTTCTCCAAAAACATATCACTTTTTCATTTCTTGTGCACTTTGCCATTAAAAACATATCACTTTTTCATGTTGCATACAAAAAGGATACATGTTGAGGATATCTTGCGCATTGTTGTCAGAGAAATTAATACTGATTTCCAATTGGTGCTTACAAACCTTTTTGTTCTGAATTTATTCATCTTAGAAAAGTGAATATTTTGTGCCCACGAAATGTGTTTTATCTTACATGCATCAATATTAAATTCTCAAGGTGGGGTTAACAAGTGTTGTTATATTAGTTGGACAAAGAAATAATGTAGTATAGCAGTTGCAATCAATCAATGATAGCTATCCAGTTCACTTTTATGCCCACTTTATGTATCTTTCTTTCTAATTAGTTGAGAAGTCACAATCCTTGTGAACGGAATGAGCAATTGGGTAGTATTATTTGGTTGAGTGCTTTACAGATTGTTTTTTTTAATATTCATCTTTGTAGGGTAGTGAATGAGATTTCAAAACTTCATTTGATGTATAAATGTTTAGTATATTTTAACTTTTAGATATGCATGTCCATAAAAAACTTTGAATTGTAACAGGTGGTGTCCACCGAAGCAAGGGCAATGCACAAAGTAGGACTAACAGGGTTGACGTTTTGGAGTCCGAATATAAACATATTTAGGGACCCAAGATGGGGTAGAGGTCAAGAGACACCTGGCGAGGACCCTACGCTTGCGAGTAAGTATGCAGTTGGATATGTTAAGGGACTGCAAGATGCAGATGAACCTAACAAGCTTAATGTAGCCGCCTGCTGCAAACATTACACTGCTTATGATGTTGATAACTGGAAAGGTGTTCAGAGATACACATTTGATGCTATTGTAAGTGTATATAATTATATATATGTAATACTGACATACTGTAAATTATTGTCGGTGCACATATTCAAGAAATAAATCGTTGTTTAACTTATGTTCTAATTGTGGACTCAATATATTATGTTAAGGTCATATAACATGTCAAACATAGCAGGTAGCAAATTATTGTTCCTCTAGGTTATACTTGACAAATTGACATTACAGGTCATATGCAGATAAAGGAAGCTTCATGCTTTTGAGATAACTCATGTTAACCAGTTGAATGTCTTGTTGGGTGATTAGTATTATTACCATCTAACCAAGCATATTTCCATCTAAAAAGATGCTAACGGATGAAACGACAGTTGAGAAATAGAGGAAAATTTTGAACTTAATAACAGTTTTGTTGTATGTACAAAATGCATTTTTGAAGTCCTTGTTGTTTTACTGAATTATTGAATAGGTGACAAAGCAAGACATGGATGATACATTTCAACCGCCATTCAAAAACTGTGTGATCAAAGGAAACGTTGCAAGTGTGATGTGTTCTTATAACAAAGTTAATGGAAAACCAACATGTGCTGATCCTGATTTACTTGCTGGGACTATCAGAGGAGACTGGAAACTTGATGGGTATTTTACTTCTTCAATGTTTCATAGTTTTCTTATCATTTATCAACAATAGATATTTAAAAACTGAGTATGTGTATGTATATATAAAATAATGAATGGAATAGGGAATAAACTTAAGAGATGTATAGCTCTCAGTTTATATTTGATATTTCAAATGGTTTGTTCTAAGTCGAAGTTTGCACTTGTTCTCTACAATAGTTAGTCTGTTTTGAGAAACTTGCAATTTCATTCTGTATTGAATTTATATGCCAAAATGAGCAACTGAGTAAAAGTTAAAAGATAGCCATAAGTTACTCATATTGAGTTTTCATCTTAATTTTCTATTCTGGATATTCACAATCACAGATACATAGTTACTGATTGTGATTCAGTCGAAGTCCTATACAATGACCAACATTACACCAAAACACCAGAGGAGGCTGCTGCTATATCCATCAAGGCAGGCAAGTACTTCTACTGTTCCATATATAAGGTTTTAGGGATTAATATCATCAGCAGAGCTTAAGTACACTGAACAATGTAACTGTAGAACACTGCTATATCCATCAGTGCATTTTCATCTGAAATAAAGATGATAAAATGCTCCAAACCGCATTGTTCAGTATCCATGTTTTGATCAGATGATCTGGTTCCCATATATTACAGCTTTGCATACTTTACTTTTCAGGAGTCGACCTCGACTGTGGGAACTTCCTAGGTCAACACACACAAGGGGCCGTAACAAGCGGCATACTAAAAGAATCAGACATATAAAACAAATGCAACAACATAAACTTAAGTAACATTTGTAATACAGGTATCCAAACCAGTGAAGATTACAGGTTCTATGCCATCTCTGCTGAATTCCCAGTATTCAGCAACAAAGATAAGACATTGGTATTCCAATTCTTAGTCAAACATGAACAGAAACTCGACTGCGGTGGAGGCTACATGAAGCTTCTCAGCGATGGTGTTGATCAAAAGAAGTTTGGTGGAGATACCCCTTACAGGTAAACTTCATATCACATTTATATTATTACCATATAAAATTTGTCTAATCTGAGTATGGAGGCGCAGTTGCAGGTAATGTTGATGGTTGATGTATTATGGAGTTATGGAGTTGTGGTGGGTGTGTGATGTATCAGTGTGTATGTATAGTGAATGGCAAGGCTGCAGTTTTGAAAGTGTGCATGTAGTTTTTATGGTGAAGTGGTGGAGGACAATTCAGTGGGTAGTATGGATGATGGGGCTGTGACGGTGATACAGGGTTGGGGGTAGTGGTTTGGGTTGCTTGTTGGCTGTTGGTTGTATTGTGCACGTGCACAGTGTAGGGGTGATAGGCAGTGTTTATGTGATTGTAACTGTTCTTTTTTATGTTTTATAAAGAAATGTACAGTGCACAGTGAAAATGTAAATGAAATGCAAACACACTTGAAATGAAATGATTTTGGTTGTTTTATGATAATATTTATTACTCGTTAAATTATTCATTATTGGTATGGATGTATGCTGCTGTAATTTTTTTTTTAAAATTTGCATTTATTTTGCAACGGTCAGAAACCGTTGCAATATCATGTATTACAACGGGCATTGCCCGTTGTAAAATATGGTCAACCTATTACAACATCGCCTATTACAACGGTCGGCTGCCCGTTGTGGAACACATATTACAACGGGCATTGCCCGTTGTAAAAAGCCTGTTTTGTTGTAGTGTATGGGTTTTGCTGTATTAATCATTATTGCGTTGATATGTTTGGGATTTTTGTTTGTTAAGCACTTTCACAATTTCAAGATACCCTTTAAAATTCTATCTTAAATGCAAAGTCAAAGTTACACTTTTTACCATAAGGCGGTTACTAACACACAATGCAAAACCATAAATTGCTTTCATATTGTGAAGTTATGAAATAAATGTGTCCAATTTATGCAATTTATAAGAATTCAACATACTCAAGTGTATGCTTTATACATACACATATTAACAATTTGTAAATGCTATACTAGGTTATCTGATGTATACACAGACATTTGGTATTTTGTAAATCAATTAATTATCATTTGGTGTTACGTAAATCAATTATTTATCAAGGACTTATTGAATTTTCATTTCAATAATATAACATGTACATGTAAATTGACATATCAACATGCATATTTCTCTAAACATAATTTTTAGTTTTTACTTATATGTGTGCTAAAATCAATTGGTTAACATGTCTTATATCTAAATTATAGAATTTTCAAGTGATTTATTTTTTAGCCATGAATTTAGTATTTGCTTCCAAGTCATCTTTTCCGGTGTTTGAATTATATGTACTACACCTAGACAAATTTCATTGAGGCGTGAAAATAACAAATGAATCTAATGTCTATATATATGTCATTCTTCTTACGCATATATTTGAAGGTAAAAGAAGATTACTAGAACAGAAAATATGTAACACAGTGCATAAAAATTTCAAAAGCTTTGTTGTATGGCGTAAAATCAAGGAGAAAAGGAATTACCACTGCCAGAACAGAATGCATTCTGTTGTAGGTTGAGCTAGATGTGTTGTAGTAATCTATTGAGCATTCATAAAATTAACGTCCATGCCTATTTATATACGGATGCATTTGTGATTTTTTGTCTGCGTAGTTGAAGTGGAATACACTTTAATATTTCAGCAAATTTTAATCGTTGCCCGGCACCTTGATTTATAGTTTAAATATAAATACATATATATAGACAGTCAACCATTTATATACATATAGTAATACTTCCATAATATGGTTGTTAATCGGTTAATAACAGACAATTAATTACCGTAAGCCTCATAACAGCATCAACTACCAATGCAGCAAATTGTTCCTTATCCTAGGAAAGAATTTGTATTGTCCAATCGTACAATTTAAAATTGTATGAAATTGTATGAAAGCTCGTGTAGGATAATTTGTTTTTAGACAACAAAGAATTGAGCAAAAGTACATATAGCAAAATATCAATGAACAAATTTACTTGTAAAAACGCATTATCAATAATTTTGTTGACACCATGAACAAATTCTGTTAGTAAAATATCAATGAACAAATTTACTTGTAAAAACGCATTATCAACAAATTTACTTGTAAAAACGCATTATTAATAAATTTGTTAACACCATAATTTCAATCTTTTAGTAATAATTAGTGACAATTATTTTGTCTTTAATTAGACCTTATTTAAAGACAAAAAATTTTTGGGTCCCTAAACTTTGTTTTAAAATTAATATTTTGTTGTAGTGGTGGAGGGCTGCCATGCAGCAAAACATCCCACAAAATAATATGCATGACAACCGTGCAGCCTCGGATCAACACCACGAACCATGTCACCCCAAGCATGGTCCTCGAGCTCTTGCAGCAGGCCATAGTGGAGTACACGAAGACGGAAAGGAGGCTAGCGCGGAAGAGAGCTATCCTATGTCGTGTGGTAGGAGCTGTAGATATTGGACCACTTCACACTAATATTTGGGTACACCTCTTAATATCTTCATTAATATTTGTTATACGGTTCCCTCGTGTTTTTTGTAATATCACAAAGCGAAATATACAGGTCATATTGTTGACGACGTCAGCAATGATCATATCCAAGCCAACTATCAATGATGGGATACTAGCAAGGCAGCGATGCATTGCAGAAATAGCAGAAATGATTCATGTATGTCTTCACTATTTACAAATGAATTCCTTCTTATATTGATAAAATTCAGCAGCTCTACTTTGAAAATGTCCAGTCCTTTGGGTTTAGATTTTTTGTTATAATAAGAAATTATAAATATAAGGTTGCAATCCTTCTTCATGATTATTTACTCGATGATGGAAAAAGAATGTGTAGTATAGGCTCTCTGAACTTTGTCATGGCTAATAAGGTAACTCTTTTTTTGAATAAACTTATTTTGTCTTTAATTAGACCTTATTTAAAGACAAAAAAGTTTTGAGTCCCTAAAATTTGTCTTAAAATTAATATTTTGTTGTAGTGTGCAAATTCATTTTGGTTTCTATTTTCAACAGAACATGACTCTGCCTTCATATACTTTGTTGTTCTTTACACGCGCGCACACATGCATGCGCACAGTAGTACTACGCAATATGGTGGGGTGATGAATATTCTATTTATGCATATAAAGAATATATAATGCAAATGCTCGAAAAATGGTGAAGCTTTTATGAATTGTCTAAACCTGTGACAAATGTTGTGACAAATGCTTTCTACAGTTGTCCACTTAGAACCGTTCACCAAGGCATGACAATATACACTGCTTTTTTTATTCGCCAACAAATGAAATAGACGCCAACCACTAATACAATGAAGCCCACACCTATTGCCACTGACAATATAATTATCAAATTTCTGCTTTTCATGTTGCTCGATGGTGATTTTTTGGATTTGGGATTAGAATTGGCTTCTTTAAGAAATCTTCGAATGCTTGCACTTTTTTTCCTGTTGTGTAGAAAGTTTGCACTTTTTTTAAGAAATATTAATGGTAATGGATAATTTACAAATGAATTCATATATATGCATGTAGGAAGCAGAGAATCCGGAATGCAAGCCTACACGAGAATCCGGACGAGCCACGTTTTGATGCATCTCAAAATGGTCACTATACATTGTCCGAGTTGGTTGATAGTGGTTTTGTAGTTTGGCCGGAGTGTCGTATTCGTTGTTTGTAAGCTTCTAGATATATTGTAGTAGTGAAATTTGAAGTTGTCACAATGAACTTTGTAGAATTTGATATGTTCTATTTCGTACGTTTGATGTTTTTTAATGATTTGAGATATGTTAGTTTTGAAATTTAGTCTTGTGTTTACTATTGTAGCAAATTCGTATAAATATAGTTGAATGAAATACTATTAGATGCTGAATAAGATATAGTTCAATTATATCAAATTTGTAACACTTATAAGTGTTGGTAATTTTTCTATTTACTCATGCAAGGAATTCCCAACGGTTATAACAGTTGGAAATTAAAATATTCCCAACGGTTATAACCGTTGGGAACGTGAAGTAATTCCCAACGGTTATAACCATTGTGAATTACCAAGATTCTCAACGGTTATAACCGTTGGGAATTACGGTTTTTTCATATTTACCTTATCTATTACTATACTTGCTACCTCAAGTTAATTTCATATTTACCGAGCTTTAAATACTTGCCTCATCTTATTCTAATCATAAGGCCTATGATCAATAAGAGTGGCTATGGAGCTGGACTCACTGTTCCCTTTATTAAGGGCAGTGAGCATAGGCATCAATCCCTATATACTATTCAAATTTATCGATAAAACGATTTCGTTTGAAACTAAAATTTGAAATTCTATTGTAATTTCTTATGAATACCAAAGTCCGAAGAGGGACAAATTGGTATGTATTCTGAGATATTCCGACTTGAGTTTGGGATTCATATCTTAAGTTTGAGGAATTATAGGAGATCGAATCTGTCTATCTCTGTGTTGCTTTCGTGCCTGCGAATTTCGAGGACGAAATTCTTTTAAGGGGGGAAGTTTGTAACGACCCTAGATTTTAATTTAATTTAAATTTATAATTAAATGAATTTTTGAATAAAAATTGTGAAAATTAATCAGTAAAGTAATGCGAGTTTTCCCAAACTCGAATAAATTCTGTATAAATCGTTTAAATTTAAATTATTGTATATGAATTTAAATCATGAAGAAATGGTTTAGAAATGAAATTATATAAGATGAATTTTACAAAATCATAAAATGAATTAAAATAACAACATTAGATAGATTTTAATCAAATATTGAACATAGAAATACATTCAAATACAAATTAGTACAAAATAGAATTTCATTTACATTGCAAAGTAATAAAACAAATAAAGAAAACAAATAAACATAGAAGTGTACACTTGCAAAATGAAGAAACAAAAATATAAAGAAAAGCTTGCAAAAGAAGATATCACAATATCTTCAGCCGAAAATAAAAGATTTTTTCAAATATATATGTACAAGCAAATAAGGGTAAGTATGTTGTACAAAGCAATTAATACCAATACCTTAGTACACTACAACATATCATCTCAGCCCCATTGTTTTGTACAACTGAAAAGAAAAAAGAAAATATAAGTTGTACAAGATCATTTAATGCAAGCACAAGAACGTATCCATCAGCCTCCCATTTGACAAAAAAATCCCTGTCTTGTATTATAATAAACAAATAATGTCACTTAGTACAAATTTATATAACCTGTGCACTTATCTCAGCATATACATTTCAATACTTCACAAAACTTCTCATTTTATTTTTCGTCCACCATTTCAACTTGAGAAAACCAAAGTACAATATCACTTAACATTCAAACCAAACATCAACTTAAAGCTTTAGATTAAAACAAGAATTCATTTAAAACCAGAGAATAAAAACTGGAAGGCTTTCAACTGGAAATTGCAAAAGCCTGGAAAGAAAAAGGAAGCTTTGTCATTTCTAAAACATGATTTGGAAGGTGAGTAACAGTTAGTAATTTAAACTTAAGTATATATATCTTGAAAGTGTTCTATATATATATACATATGCTAGTATTTCTTCTTCTCTGTATAGTTACAGGGTATGAAACAACAAAGAAAATTCGATTTCTTCTTTTCTAACCAATATTAGGCTTTGGTTTTAGAACAAGTTTGTCGTATTTAAGAATGAACTATAAACTAAAAATGGTTTCATGAAGTACAGATGGATATAGAATGAAAAAAATCAAGCTTTTACAGTGGAACTTTAAAAATCTGGAAATTTCGAACCTCGCAAAATATTGATACGAGTATACAACTCAAATCCTTACTGAAGACTATGATTTTTAAGATGGGTTTAGTGATTTTTAGTGTGGGATTTTAAGGGCAGTTTGTAGGTGAACCGAAGTTGCATTTTCCCCATTTTCGAATCATTAAATCAATTATAAATGTTGAAAATTGTGTTGAAGCTAGTGTGAACATCATTGATCTTAGGAAAATTATCAAATAATTTTTCAATTGGGTATATTGTTGTATTGAAGCAACTCTAGGGTTCGAATTTGCTTTTGAGACGCTGAGATTAGTGAAGCCACCGCGATCTCTCTAGTAGATCGAGTGGTACGAAACTCGAGGATGTGAAGCGTCAATGGCCAAGGAACGCGTGGTCGAAGTCGCATGACTTCTGGTGGTCGGGGCGTGGAAAACGTGGTGTTGACAGGTTTGGGAGGTGAATGGTTCAACTGTTTCCAGGTTTCGACTTTCTACTCGAATTTCGATCTCTGGCCGATGGTGATGGGTTGATGGTAGAAGTGAGTTGCCGCGATGATGTTTGAAGTGCTGGAGGGTGTGGCGAAGACTGGTGGCGTTGGTCGTCGATGTGCACGTGCACGGTGGCGTTCGAGTATCTGGGTTGTTTACGAAGTGTGGAAGAAGGAAGTGCTCGAGTAAGTACTCGGGGCTTAGACGTGTTGGACTCGAAGTAGTTGGGATTGTGGATAGGGCTTCGGGTTTGTCTCGGGGAAATTAAGATCTGGCTCGGGTATAAATGATTATACAAGTGTACACAAAACCTCCCTGTTTTTGTAAACTTAAACTAAAAATTTAAGGTTTTAAGCAAAGTTTGAACTAGACTTTAAATTATAGTTTGAATATAACTTTAAGTTAGTCTGAAAACTTAGTTGTGAATAAAGTTTTTAATTTGAATTGTTTTCTAACTTAAAGTATTTTAAATCTTAAATAACCTTTGTTTTAAAAAGTTTAAGTAAACTTAATATTTTAATTAAGTGGAAAATTAAAAAGTAAAAGGTGTTTTAGAGGATAGTTAACTTAATGGATTTAAGTTAATGGGGAATTAACCAAGGTGATTTATTAAGGAAATAAATTGAAGGTTAATTAAATAAATGAAAGTAATTAAGGATAATCCATGTGTTAAATAATAATTGATTGTAAAGGTTTAAAATAAACTTGAATAAAATTAAGTAGTTAATGAGTTATTTTAATTTGAAACCCGATTACTTAATTAAAGATTAATTAAGTATAATTACTTAATGAAGGATTATTACTTAATATAATTACTTGGTGAAGTTTTTAAGGATAAGTAATTAAATGTAGTTAATTATTTAAAAGATAATTACTTAATGAAAGTTATTAAAGGTTAATTAATTAATAATTAAAAGTAATTAATAAAAAATTAAAGGTTAATCAATTTATTATAAATGGTTAATTAATAAATGATTAGAGAATAATTAATCAAAATAATTTGTAATTAATCAATGTTAATTAACCAGAATTAGAAATTCATAAGAAATTAATCTGATTTGAATTAATCAGACAATTAACTGACCTTACTTATGAATGTTTGAATTCTATTGGATGATTTGATTGTTTGATATCCCTGATATATGATGATTTGTGATATACCCTGATTTATGTTGTGATCTATAATTTACTCATCTGCGATATATATCTCTGATCTGTGAATGAACGATAAGCGTAATAGTTTATATCGCTTATCAACTATATTTCTGTATTCTGATCTGTGATGATTGAATGATGTTGCACTATTGTGTGAAACCCCTGGATGTAATACCCCAAAATTTTGTGAAAAATCATTTTTGTAAAATGATTTAATTTTGAAATATTTAGATTTAAATATGGTGAAATTTCTGGAATAAATAGTGTGCAAGTATATGTGTGCACGTGCACACTGAAATGGCACAAGAAAGAACTCCAGATTTCTTGGATTTAAAACAAGAATTAAAGAGCAATACAAACATGATTTTGCAACATGGTTATTTGATTTCTGAGATTTTATGGGTCATCTTAGAAAATAAGAAAAGTAAGTTTTACTTTAGATCAGTAAACAAATTTATTTAAAACCCAGAAAAGAAAATAATATATATATATTTGTAAACTTGTATACATATAGGTGCATATGTTTCTGAATTTAAAAGAGGAATTAAAATAAGCCTAGATAAGATATGTATACAAATATACATTTTTAAATACTGAAAAGTACATATATATATATTAGCAAGTGAAACCATAACATTAAAATGACATGAAATGTGATACAAGTCAATATGCTTGTGTAGGCAAAAATAGCAAAGGGGATTTTCAGAAATAATTAAAATAAATAGAATAGTCACACTTTTGACATGACTAAGTGAGTGGCCATTTTCTGAAAAAGTAAAAGAAAGAAAATGCAGCCTTTAAATTGGTTAATATGGCCGGGGTAATATGAATGAAAAATGCATGATGCTAAGCCAGGACAGAAATGGAATTCTGTTTCAATAAAACCCTAGAGGAAAAATGCTTATAAATAGGCAGTTTAGCCAGTAGAATTATTTTACCCCGAGCTGCATAAAAATAAGAAAAGAAGAAGAAAATATTGAAAGGAAGGAGAAAACACTCAAACAAGAATTTTCTGGATTAATAAGAAGAAACACTTAGGTGAGTAATCTCACTGAGTTCATGGCATTAAGACCTGAGTTGAGGCAGCCACTTTTTATATTGCCATTTATGTATTTCTGGTTTTGATGTATATGATTTCATCAATGCTTTTTGGATGTTTTATTTTAAATCTGATATGATTTAATATGGATGATTTTGATGATCTTTGATTGGTTGAGACATTTGTCTTTGGATGAGTATCATACTGTTTTATTTATACTCATAAATGTTAAAGTTTAGGATCTTAAAAATTATATAGAGAATACTCTCAACTGTTATAGATCTATGGCATGGAAACCTTATAAAAATGATTGGAGCTGCATTATACTTGGTATAAGTGCTGAGGCTTGAAAAGAAAAATGTTAAGGGTGCAATAGAAATTTTCTAAGTGCTGAGCCCTTAATCAAAAAAAAACCCACAAGCTAAAATTATGATTGAACCAGATCTTGAATCTGAATCAATCATAAAGGCTTGCAGATCAGTATAACATGCCATGCCTCTTTTACAGTTGAAAATGTTCTTATATTTACTAAGATCAAGACATATTGACCCCATTTAGGAAATGACTGTCTGATTATTTCTGAGGGGAAATTATGCTAGAAGAAATTATGGATGTTTCCATGTTTGCAGTGACATGTTCACTTAGCATATTTGATGTTAGGATTTAAGACAATACACTAGTAAATAAACTAGGGAAGGGAAGGCCAAGATGACTGCTGGAATGCTTGTCATATTTGAAGTATGCAAGTTGGCACATGGTTTGTTTAAGCCCTGAGATCTTTGTGCAATGATGTGAATTAGTTCATTGCAATGTGTCCCAGTGATTCCTTAATAGCAGATGAGGCAGGGATTTAAATTGAATATTACAACCTGTAAATGAAGAAATAGGAATGTGGATATTTCTTAGGTTGAATGGTATGGAACCAAGATGATTCCAGTAAATGAAATTGATGCCAATAGATAATCATGTTTGCATGATTATGTATGCAAGTGAAGGAATGATAAGTGAATATATCATACCTGAATCAACTTAATTATACTATGTTAAAATATTTGATTGCAGAAATTTGCTTAAATAACAAGTTAGTACCCTTATATTCTCTATTGCTTAATATCATGAATGAATTGATGTTATTCATACCAGATCATAGATCTGACCCTTGTTTGCTCATGGCATCTGGGGTGTCTCATTTTAAAATGAGGCAGCCACTTATGTTCTTTCAGGTAACCCAGGCACTAAGTAAAAATGAAGTTATGGCTTTTATGGAGGAGTGAATGAACATGCTAGCTAGTCTCAATAAGAGTTTAAATTGATTATATCTGCATGTATTCAGGAAAAATATTATGTTTCTAAGACTTCCAGTCATGTAATGAATTCTATTATGGTTAGATGAACTAGTTGTATCATGTTAAATATATTGTTATGCACTAAGGTTTAAAATCTCAAAGGAAAAATCTGACTGGGAAACAATGAAATGATTTTAATTATTGATATGAATGTTTGGAAGAGAAATATGCACATGTAGTTGAGCTACTGTTTTGTATAATTTATATTATGTATTAGTTAACCTTGAGACATAACAGAGCACTGAGTTTTAGAACTAAAATCTGGATTTAGCAAGAAGTAAACTTAAAGGATTTTATTTTCTTTTTACTAAAATGCTTTGTAAATAAATCTGAATTCATTTCTGAATTGAATTAGGAAAAGTAAAATGTTTTTCTAAGAGCTTCAGATAGAATGAAATGAAAGGCATCTCCCTTGTTTTTGAACTAGTGTATAGCATATACAAGACTCATGAGTTAACCAGCCTCAACTAAATGAAGTATTGGTTGATCATGATAGATTGTATCTTGAAAATATAGATGCATTTCAAAGCATAGTACATTTAGCAATTGTTTCACTCAGTTTTCTGGAAACTGGGCAAAGGTAATGACATGTACATAAATACCTGTGTACATGTTGATAAATTGGGCAAAAATATAAATTTAAATTCTTAAAACAGTTGTAAGAATGGGTTTTAAAAATAGTTATGTAAAAAGAATTGTTTTGTATGATAGGTTATAGGCAAAATCAAATATATATGCACAATTATAGGCATGTATCAGATTTCTAACCATACAGGAGAAAAATAAAAAGAAAAACCAAAAATTGTGTTTGAACCGACCAGCATAGCACTCGAACTCGTGACCTTTCATGTATAAGTTAGGCGCGTTTCCATTACGCCTAGATGTTGCTTGTGTTCACTTAGGATCCACTTACTTTTATACTGAATTTGATATAATCCAGACTTTAACATAATCATCTATATTAAAAGCTTGTTTACCACTGATTATTACTTGATCATTTCTTAATCCTAATGACAGACTAAAGTACATGTTTCTAGTGGATAATATGGCCAAAAATCTGAATACAATAATTTATCTGAATTGCTAAAAATCTAAATCAAACAGAATGTTCTTGTACAAAAAATGAAGTATACACTCTGAACTTAGATAAGAGGATCACATACATCTTCATATGTATGTGTATGTTATTAGATATACACTGATATATTTATATTGGTAAGTTATTTTGATCCTGGATATATTTTGTTTATTGGAAAAAGAAAATGACCTTGGAAAAGATATTTGCAATGAATGATATATCTATATATCATCTCTTAGCAAAAAAAAAAATCCTTATGAAATTAGGGTGGAAATAGGAGGGTCATTTCAGTTGGTATCAGAGCACTTGGTTGCATTGATTGTTAAGTATTATAGAAATGTATAATGTCTGTTTGTTTTGGATGAAATAATTTAGATAAGAAATTAGAAATTATAGAAGCACTCATAATATACTAATACCATTTACCCAGAATTTAGTTAGCAGAACATGGTAGGAAGAGGATCTCATCACAATGCAGGAACCAGTGCACCTCAAATGCTTGATATGCAAGAATTTGTGAGGGTTTTAAGAGATGGAATTGGGCATAGGCCTGAGAACCCACATGAAGAGCTTTCAAAACTACTGAAGACTTATTCCAATTTGGGAGGCAAGAGTTTTGAAGGAACAGAGAGTGTGATGGAAATTCAAGCATGGTTGAGAACACTTGATAGGATTTTCAATGACATGCAGTTGGATGACCAAAGAAAGAGGCAAGTAGCTTCTAGACAACTAAAAGGGGTAGCTTTAAGCTGGTGGGAGGTGATCATAGCTGGAAGAAATGAAAATGAAATCACTTGGAATCAGTTCAAGGAGATGTTGGAGGCAAGATTTGTACCAGCATCAGCCAAGACCATTTTGCTTGAAGAATTTATCAAACTTAGGCAGGGAACTTTGAATGTCACTGAATACACTCAAAAGTTTGAGGGGCTATCTAATTATGGAGCAATGCTAGTGGCAGATGAAGCATCCAAGAATGATAGGTATATAAAAGGGCTGAACCCAGGACTTAGCAGAGCTATGCTACCATATGCAGATAGAACATTTGATCAAGTAATTGATCTGGCTTTGAAACTGGAACAACATGACAAAGAAAGAGAGAAATATAGGAATTTTAAGAGCAACAACAAGAAGGATAAGGGAAGATATCACCCTTATGATAAAAAGAAGGAGGAGGCAGACAACAGGAAGAGTAAAGATACTAAAGCCAATGATACTAAGAAGAAATTGGTTTGCCATCATTGTGGAAAAGAAGGACACATCAAACCAAGGTGCCCAGAGTTAAAAGGAGGAGCCTTCAAATGCTACCTATGTGGGAAAGAGGGGCATATGAAGAGGAACTGTCCTGAGAATAAACAGCAAGGGAAATTGGCAACTTTGGAAGGAAAAGGCAAATCTGCAGTGAAAATTGATGCTGAAAATCATGGCCAAGTGGAAGGTACATTACTCATTTGTGCCATACCCATACCAGTAGTATATGATACTGGAGCAACACACTCTTTGATTTCCTATGAATTAGTTAAAGTGTTAAAATTAAACTGCAAATTGGTTGAAACCCCATTGCTTGTACAAAGTCCCCTAGGGAGTTCTAGTGTTTTGAACATGAATTGTGTGGATGTGGAGTTAAACATAGGAGGAAATATTTTTATTTCCAATTTATATGTTTTAAATTACCCAAATATAGGAGTTATATTGGGGGTAGATTGGTTAAGGCAATTTAAAGCCATAATTAATTTAGACTCATCCACCATATCATTGCAAGATTCTAGAGGCCAGAGAATCACAGTTCTATGTGAAATAGCTAAGGAAGGGAAATTGTATCATTTAGTTGACTTAGAAAAAGATCTGAGTGAACTAACCATTGAAGAAATTCCCATAGTTAATGAATACTTGGATGTGTTTGGGGAAGTTAAGGGTGTTCCACACCACAGACCAGTTGAGTTCCAAATTAATCTCATTCCAGGAGCAAGTCCAATAATCAAGAAACCTTATAGAATGGGGCCAAGTGAACTGAAAGAATTGAAAAATCAGTTGGAAGAATTAGAAGGCAAGGGATTTATAAGGCCAAGCAATTCTTGCTGGGGTTCTCCAGTAGTGTTTGTAAGAAAACATGATGGTACCTTGAGAATGTGCATAGATTACAGAGAACTAAATAAAGTAACCATCAAGAATAAATACCCATTGCCTAGAATAGATGATCTCTTTGACCAACTCAGTGAAGCTAAAATATTTTCTAGGCTAGACTTAGCATCAGGATTCCATCAAATGAAGATTGAAGACTCAAGTGTTAAGTATACTGCATTTAACACAAGATATGGCTTATATGAATTTTTGGTCATGCCATTTGGTTTGACAAATGCTCCTTCATATTTTGTTGATTTGATGAATAGAATATTTAGAGATTATCTAGACAAGTTTGTACTGATTTTTATTGATGACATTTTGATTTATTCCAAGACAGTGGAAGAGCATAAAAATCATTTGCATTTAGTTTTGTCAAGACTAAGGGAAAATGATTTAAAGGCAAAATTTTCAAAATGTGCATTTTGGAAAGAAGAAGTGCATTTCCTTGGGCATGTCATCTCTGCCAAAGGAATATCAGTAAACCCTAACAAAGTAGTGGCAATCCAAGCATGGAAAAGGCCTAGCACCATCAGTGAGATTAGATCATTTATGGGGATGGCAGGATATTATAGGAGATTCATAAAAGATTTCTCAAAAATATCATCACCACTTACCAATTTAACTAGAAAGAACCAAGCCTTTGTATGGACAGAAAAATGTGAGCAAGCTTTTATCAAAATAAAAGAAGCCCTGATTGATGCACCAGTATTGAGAGTGCCAGAAGGAAATGAAAATTTGGTTGTGTACACTGATGCAAGTGGCTCTGGGTTAGGGGCTGTGTTGATGCAGCAAGACCAGGTGGTAGCCTATGCATCTAGGCAATTAAAGCCACATGAAACCAGGTATGCAACCCATGATCTTGAACTAGCAGCAGTTGTGTATGCTTTGAAACTTTGGAGACATTATTTGTTAGGTGCCAAATTCATTTTGTACACTGATCATAAGGCACTGAAATATTTATTCTCACAAAAAGATTTGAACATGAGGCAACATAGATGGGTAGAGTTCCTAGCTGCCTATGACCTAGATATACTGTATACACCAGGCAAGGCAAATAAAGTTGCAGATGCCTTGAGTAGACAACATGCCAAGGTAGCCATGTTGATGATGGAAGAGTTTAGGGATTTGTCTATACTTACTGATTTGGAAATTGAGGAAAACAGTGAGGAACAAATGATGCCTATTGAAGAAGGTAAAGGTAAAGGAAAATTAAGTATGATATCTCTACAATCAGATTTACTTCTTAAGATTGGACAAATGCAGGAACAAGACTTAAACATGATGGAAAAGAAAATGCTCATATCAAAAGGGGAGGAAGTAATAAATTATCAAATTGATAAAAATGGTTATTTAAGGAATAAAAATAGGATATGTGTTCCAGAAAATATAGAATTGAAAGAGGAAATATTAAATGAGTACCATAGGAGTAAGTACTCCATACACCCAGGTAGCACCAAGATGTATCAAAATTTGAAAAGAAATCTTTGGTGGAAGGGGATGAAGTCAGATGTGGCCAGATATGTTGCAAGGTGCATGACTTGCCAACAAGTCAAGGCAGAGACACAAAGGCCATCAGGACTATTGCAACCCCTTAGTATACCACAGTGGAAGTGGGAGGATATATCTATGGATTTCATAGATGGTCTTCCTAGATCTAAGAAGGGAAACACAAGTATATGGGTAATAGTGGATAGGCTAACTAAGGTAGCACATTTTATCCCAGTGAAAACAGAAAGAAATGCTCCAAAATTGGCTCAAATATTCATGAAAGAGGTAGTAAGGTTGCATGGCATACCCAAAACCATTGTGAGTGATAGGGATACCATCTTCACCTCAAGATTTTGGAAAAGTTTTCAAGAGGCTATGGGGAGTGAATTGTGCTTAAGCACTGCCTACCATCCACAATCAGATGGTCAAACTGAGGTGGTGAACAAAGTCTTAGAGGATTTGTTGAGAGCATGTACACTGGACTTTGGAGGCAACTGGGAAGACCACCTCCATCTAGCTGAATTCACCTACAATAACAGTTACCAAAGCACCATAGGGATGGCACCATTTGAAGCCTTATATGGCAAGCCATGTTTATCACCTATATGCTGGGTAGAGGCTGGAGAAAGGGCTATTCTTGGACCTGAATATGTTAAAGAAACCACAGAGAAAATTGGGTTAATAAGAAAAAGAATAGCAGCAGCTCAAGATAGGCAAAAGAAATTTGCAGATAGGAAGAGAAAGTAAGTGGAATATGAAGTGGGAGACTTTGTTTTCATCAAGATTTCACCTATGAAGAAAGTCATGAGATTTGGCAAGCAAGGTAAGCTTACACCAAGGTATGTTGGACCCTATAAAATTCTGGAAAGAATTGGTTCATTGGCTTACAAATTAGAACTACCAGAGGAGATGAAAGCAATGCATAATGTTTTTCATGTGTCCCAACTTAGAAAATGGGTACATGATAAGGAAGACATTTTGGAAAAGCCTACCAAAATTCAAATAAATCCTGACTTGGTTTATGAAAAAGAACCAGTGGGGATTATAGCCAAGGAAGAAAAGAAATTAAGGAGCAAAACCTTGAAACTAGTTAAGATCCAGTGGAGTAGTGATCCTAATGACTGCACATGGGAGTTAGAGGATAAGATTAGAATGGATTATCCTAAGCTTTTTGCAAATTAAAAGGTAATTTTTTTTTTCTGGAAAAATTATTTGTTATGCATGGTTGATATGGTTGAATTTGTTTGCTTATGCATATATTTGATAAGTTTTCAGAAAAGAAAAATGATGCTTACTAAATGTTAGAAAAATTGTGAGGACACAATTCCTAAAAGGAGAGGTGAATGTAATACCCCAAAATTTTGTGAAAAATCATTTTTGTAAAATGATTTAATTTTGAAATATTTAGATTTAAATATGGTGAAATTTCTGGAATAAATAGTGTGCAAGTATATGTGTGCACGTGCACACTGAAATGGCACAAGAAAGAACTCTAGATTTCTTGGATTTAAAACAAGAATTAAAGAGCAATACAAACATGATTTTGCAACATGGTTATTTGATTTCTGAGATTTTATGGGTCATCTTAGAAAATAAGAAAAGTAAGTTTTACTTTAGATCAGTAAACAAATTTATTTAAAACCCAGAAAAGAAAATAATATATATATATTTGTAAACTTGTATACATATAGGTGCATATGTTTCTGAATTTAAAAGAGGAATTAAAATAAGCCTAGATAAGATATGTATACAAATATACATTTTTAAATACTGAAAAGTACATATATATATATTAGCAAGTGAAACCATAACATTAAAATGACATGAAATGTGATACAAGTCAATATGCTTGTGTAGGCAAAAATAGCAAAGGGGATTTTCAGAAATAATTAAAATAAATAGAATAGTCACACTTTTGACATGACTAAGTGAGTGGCCATTTTCTGAAAAAGTAAAAGAAAGAAAATGCAGCCTTTAAATTGGTTAATATGGCCGGGGTAATATGAATGAAAAATGCATGATGCTAATCCAGGACAGAAATGGAATTCTGTTTCAATAAAACCCTAGAGGAAAAATGCTTATAAATAGGCAGTTTAGCCAGTAGAATTATTTTACCCCGAGCTGCATAAAAATAAGAAAAGAAGAAGAAAATATTGAAAGGAAGGAGAAAACACTCAAACAAGAATTTTCTGGATTAATAAGAAGAAACACTTAGGTGAGTAATCTCACTGAGTTCATGGCATTAAGACCTGAGTTGAGGCAGCCACTTTTTATATTGCCATTTATGTATTTCTGGTTTTGATGTATATGATTTCATCAATGCTTTTTGGATGTTTTATTTTAAATCTGATATGATTTAATATGGATGATTTTGATGATCTTTGATTGGTTGAGACATTTGTCTTTGGATGAGTATCATACTGTTTTATTTATACTCATAAATGTTAAAGTTTAGGATCTTAAAAATTATATAGAGAATACTCTCAACTGTTATAGATCTATGGCATGGAAACCTTATAAAAATGATTGGAGCTGCATTATACTTGGTATAAGTGCTGAGGCTTGAAAAGAAAAATGTTAAGGGTGCAATAGAAATTTTCTAAGTGCTGAGCCCTTAATCAAAAAAAAACCCACAAGCTAAAATTATGATTGAACCAGATCTTGAATCTGAATCAATCATAAAGGCTTGCAGATCAGTATAACATGCCATGCCTCTTTTACAGTTGAAAATGTTCTTATATTTACTAAGATCAAGACATATTGACCCCATTTAGGAAATGACTGTCTGATTATTTCTGAGGGGAAATTATGCTAGAAGAAATTATGGATGTTTCCATGTTTGCAGTGACATGTTCACTTAGCATATTTGATGTTAGGATTTAAGACAATACACTAGTAAATAAACTAGGGAAGGGAAGGCCAAGATGACTGCTGGAATGCTTGTCATATTTGAAGTATGCAAGTTGGCACATGGTTTGTTTAAGCCCTGAGATCTTTGTGCAATGATGTGAATTAGTTCATTGCAATGTGTCCCAGTGATTCCTTAATAGCAGATGAGGCAGGGATTTAAATTGAATATTACAACCTGTAAATGAAGAAATAGGAATGTGGATATTTCTTAGGTTGAATGGTATGGAACCAAGATGATTCCAGTAAATGAAATTGATGCCAATAGATAATCATGTTTGCATGATTATGTATGCAAGTGAAGGAATGATAAGTGAATATATCATACCTGAATCAACTTAATTATACTATGTTAAAATATTTGATTGCAGAAATTTTCTTAAATAACAAGTTAGTACCCTTATATTCTCTATTGCTTAATATCATGAATGAATTGATGTTATTCATACCAGATCATAGATCTGACCCTTGTTTGCTCATGGCATCTGGGGTGTCTCATTTTAAAATGAGGCAGCCACTTATGTTCTTTCAGGTAACCCAGGCACTAAGTAAAAATGAAGTTATGGCTTTTATGGAGGAGTGAATGAACATGCTAGCTAGTCTCAATAAGAGTTTAAATTGATTATATCTGCATGTATTCAGGAAAAATATTATGTTTCTAAGACTTCCAGTCATGTAATGAATTCTATTATGGTTAGATGAACTAGTTGTATCATGTTAAATATATTGTTATGCACTAAGGTTTAAAATCTCAAAGGAAAAATCTGACTGGGAAACAATGAAATGATTTTAATTATTGATATGAATGTTTGGAAGAGAAATATGCACATGTAGTTGAGCTACTGTTTTGTATAATTTATATTATGTATTAGTTAACCTTGAGACATAACAGAGCACTGAGTTTTAGAACTAAAATCTGGATTTAGCAAGAAGTAAACTTAAAGGATTTTATTTTCTTTTTACTAAAATGCTTTGTAAATAAATCTGAATTCATTTCTGAATTGAATTAGGAAAAGTAAAATGTTTTTCTAAGAGCTTCAGATAGAATGAAATGAAAGGCATCTCCCTTGTTTTTGAACTAGTGTATAGCATATACAAGACTCATGAGTTAACCAGCCTCAACTAAATGAAGTATTGGTTGATCATGATAGATTGTATCTTGAAAATATAGATGCATTTCAAAGCATAGTACATTTAGCAATTGTTTCACTCAGTTTTCTGGAAACTGGGCAAAGGTAATGACATGTACATAAATACCTGTGTACATGTTGATAAATTGGGCAAAAATATAAATTTAAATTCTTAAAACAGTTGTAAGAATGGGTTTTAAAAATAGTTATGTAAAAAGAATTGTTTTGTATGATAGGTTATAGGCAAAATCAAATATATATGCACAATTATAGGCAGGTATCAGATTTCTAACCATACAGGAGAAAAATAAAAAGAAAAACCAAAAATTGTGTTTGAACCGACCAGCATAGCACTCGAACTCGTGACCTTTCATGTATAAGTTAGGCGCGTTTCCATTACGCCTAGATGTTGCTTGTGTTCACTTAGGATCCACTTACTTTTATACTGAATTTGATATTATCCAGACTTTAACATAATCATCTATATTAAAAGCTTGTTTACCACTGATTATTACTTGATCATTTCTTAATCCTAATGACAGACTAAAGTACATGTTTCTAGTGGATAATATGGCCAAAAATCTGAATACAATAATTTATCTGAATTGCTAAAAATCTAAATCAAACAGAATGTTCTTGTACAAAAAATGAAGTATACACTCTGAACTTAGATAAGAGGATCACATACATCTTCATATGTATGTGTATGTTATTAGATATACACTGATATATTTATATTGGTAAGTTATTTTGATCCTGGATATATTTTGTTTATTGGAAAAAGAAAATGACCTTGGAAAAGATATTTGCAATGAATGATATATCTATATATCATCTCTTAGCAAAAAAAAAAAAAAAATCCTTATGAAATTAGGGTGGAAATAGGAGGGTCATTTCACTGGACTACACCTTTACACACACAAATATGGATTTCACATGGAAATCGGTTAAGTCACAGATAATTTAAATTTGATGTTTTTGAAATTGAAATTTTAATTTCAATTGATTTTGAAATTGGAAATTTGGGCTTAAAGTGAAAAGCTTTTGAAATGGAATTTCAAAGATAAAAGTTATTTTGAATAACTTAATAGAGTTTTGAAAATTTAAATAATTTGATTTAAATTTGAATTCAAGTTTGAAATTGAATCCTATGATTGGAAACTAGGGATTAAAGATGATATAAATGTGTTTGTATGAATTTAAACCATTTTAAAAAGTAAAATTTTGGGAATTTGGATTTAACCCAAGAACCTTAACTCGTATAAATGAATCAGATTTCCAAAATGAAACTGTTTGTTTTAAAAAGAATAAAAACTTTCAGATAAGAAATGAAATTCCAATTTAGTTAAAGGAATTTCAAGTTTGAATTGAAAAATGGTTTTACAAGTTATGAATGAATCTTTTTGAAAGCTATGAATTGAATCTGTTTATTTTTAACAGATTTAAAATGATGATTTGTTTAAACCATTCGAAATGAAAATGTTTT
Source organism: Allium fistulosum (assembly GCA_030737815.1). NCBI lineage: Eukaryota > Viridiplantae > Streptophyta > Magnoliopsida > Asparagales > Amaryllidaceae > Allium > Allium fistulosum. The sequence goes on from CM060901.1 coordinate 664,813,419, forward strand.
GAAAGCTATAAGTTGAATCTTTGTTTTAAAGATTGAACGAGTTAATCCAAATTGAAATGGAAATCGTTTGGAATTCTGTGAATGGATTTTTGTGAAACTGGGTGAACTCTATGAATTAAATCTTTTATTTAAAAGATTAAAATGTGGAAATTGTTTAAACCGTTGAAGGTTGTTTAAAATGAATCTTTTGTTTAAAAGATTAAAATGGTAATTTATTTAAACAATTTGAAGAAAGATTTTGGGTAATAAGTTGTGACTTAATTGAAATCCCAATATCCATATATTTTTAAATATTGCGCTCACTATTCGGGTTAGCCGGGAAAAGACCTTTGTGGCATATAACCCATTCCGAATTAGTGATACGTCGTATATGGATGGCATTTGAAGACCGGTGGTGAAGACCGGATATTTTCGAAAATGAAAGGACAACCTGTCGAATGTCTCTGCACCGAGTTGCTCCGGTATAGAGATTTATATCACTCATTTTGTGATGGGAAGTCCGGACGTGATTAGAAAATTATCCGGATTTGCAAGGACTTCTTTGGAAGTGCCTTCGGTTCTGTTCGAACCCGGAACAGACTTGTATGGTTACAGGTCTGACATTACACTTTGAGATATAAAGCCGATTTCTTTCAAATACATTTCTGTTGGTAGTGGAGAATTTATTATCTTAGCTTAACACCCTTCTCTGAGACGTACGAGCTCAGAGGTTATGTAGTTGAAGGTTATCAGCGATATATTCCCAATTTGGTAATGTGACATGCTGAGTGTTGCTGTGTGATGATCATTGTTTGATCATTTGTGATATGATCATTTGTTTGATCATTTATCTTTGTGATCATTTCTTTGATCATCTGTTGACCCAAAGCATGGCTTTGTGACAAAGCGTAGCTTTGTGGACGAGACTTCGTCGAACCTCACAACCTGGAAATGGTCGAAACAGGAATGATGCGGCAAGGTTTCAGGGGTAGCTTCCCTAGGGTATGACCATTCCTTCTGGAAAAGGGTAGTATCATGGTATGGAGCCCAGATACTTACTCATGTGGACACACTTTATTTATTATGTGTGATGTTGGTTTAGAGGCACCTCGTTTAAAGGTCCCAAAGGACCGGGGGTGGCATATCTGAGGTTTTGTATATTCCCCGGGAAGAGGGGTAGCCGGCCTTGTTTGGCAGAGAGCAGTTTGTCTCTCAGAGCGTCCAGCCAGAGGCGTTCTTTCGTGGCATAGGAAGTTCCTTAGCCTGACCATTTGTTGGAAGTCCATCTTCCAAGTACGAACTTTGTACGGTATTAGTTGTAGAACCTGCCATCTACTTATGGTGGCGCCCCATTGTTTGGATGGTAGCTATAGTAGGCATAGTTCGAAATGTCTAAGCCGGCTAAGATTTATATTCTACTTTCGAAATATTTTCTACACTATGCACTAATAATAATATCAAATGATTTGATTTTGCGTAGTAAGCATCTTTGACTATCATAAGGAGAAATCTCCTCCGATTCTGCGTTTGCATTGTGTGTGTGGCGGGAGGCCTTATGGTAGTTTCATTTTCCAAAAGCATTGCGAATTGACTTTAAAAATTCTCTGCTATTTGTTTTAAAGATAAACTGTTTTTGTTGCTCACACCAGTCCCATGACTGATCCGGAGTTTATTGTTCCTTTCCTAAACTCTGGGTGCTCAAAATTTTTCTACACGAGTAGTCTAGAGTTGGGTTTTTCAGATAGTCAGGTTCAGTAGATTATCTGGAGCTAGTTCAGTCTTTGGATATGGACTGCACTTGCTTATCTTTGTGCATCGTTATTGGGAGTTCGAGCCATTTCTGGATTGGTGCTTTGAAGATGGAGATTATCCGCTGCTGGTGTTATCTATTTTCTTTCCGCTGCTATTTCTTGTATCATATCTCTGATGTATATAGATATTCATTGTATCATCATTGTATCATCATTGTATCTGGATATTGTATCAGATGTTGTATATCTATATTCTTTTTCTTTTCCGCTGTGTTGTTTACTTAATGTTGTTATAAGCACCGGCGACTCGGATTTGAACAGTCGAATCTATGGCATTCGAGTACGATGTAAAGTATGGATGTCGATTTTCGAACGCAAAAATTCGAAATCGTTACAATCATGTACCACTAGGAGTAGATGCTTGGAAAGTTTGGGTTGATGCAGTGGTGGATCCTGAAGCTTTTCTATTTTGGCCTACTTCAGATATCTATATGGTTGGACAAGCGGTTGGGACGTCTATTGCTTGGCATAAAGAATTTATCTCTTTTGATTAGTACGTATATGTACTTTTGCTGATTTATGTAATGGATTTTGTTATGTTTTGGAATGGAGTTATGAATTCATAAATGCTGTAAACTTGAATTGTTTTTGAATGTGAATGGTTCGTGTTGTTTCAAGTATTTGAATGATTATGGTTATTATTAACGAAATATTGGTTTTAATTATAATATCACGAAATTTATGGTTAATAGCAATTGTGAAAAGATGAATTATAGTAGTTTGTAACAGTTGTAAAAATATTTGGTGCAACTGTCATCACTAGTTGTAGTACATCTTACTGCAACTATTACAAACTGTTGTAAAATTTTAACGCAACTGGTGGAAACAGTTATTAAAATATTTATTGCAAGTTTTGTAAACAGTTGTAAATAAGTCTTTTACAACTGCGAAAAGCCGTTGTAAAAGATTCTATTACAAGACCTATTGACAATTGCAAAAGAGGCTTATAACAATTGATTTTGGCTCTTGTGATAAACTTTAATACAAGTGCAAATAGAAGTTGTAAAAAGTCTTTTACAACTGCCGAAAGCAGTTGTAAATAAATCTTTTACAACTGTTATTTGCAATTGCAAAAAGACTTATTACAACTACTTATGCAACTCTAAGTGCCCGTTGTAAAGTAATCCCGCTCTATTACAACTGCGGATATAAAGACTGGCGGATGCCAGTTGTAATAGGCCTATTACAACTGTTTTTGGCAGTTGTGAAAGTGTATTTTTGTTGTAGTGACAACACTTCCTGCACTAGAACCTGCCTCGGATCTAAACTGCACTCTGCAAGCTGATAATGCTTCTAAATCTTTCCACTCAGCAATCATAGCCAATACTGCATTTTGATGTTTCCTGCTAAGTGCACCCGCTACCTTATTTCCTTTCCCGGGTGTGTACTCAATTCCAAAATCATAAGCAGCAATAAACTCCAACCATCTCTGCTGTCTCATGTTCAGCTCCTTCTAAGAGAACAAGTACTGCAACGACTTATGATCTGTATAAAGTTCAAATCGCTCTCCCAAAGATAATGCCTCCACACCTTCAAAGCAAATATAACGGCAGATAACTCCAAATCATGCATTGGATACCTAACTTCATGCGGTCTGAGCTGTCTAGAAGCATAAACAATCACTTTACCTCTTTACATCAACACAGCCCCCAATCAAATTCCACACGCATCAGTATAAACAACCAAATCTTGATTCCCTTCTGGAACCACTAACGTCGGTGCATGAGTCAATAAGTGTTTCAAGCTCTGCAATGCTTTCTCACATTTATTAGTCCACACAAGCTTCACACCTTTTCGCGTAAGCTTAGTCATCGATGCAGCTATCAACGAAAAATCCTTTATAAACCTTCGATAATATCCGGCTAATCCAAGAAAGCTCTTCATCTCGGCCACTGTCTCGGGTCTCTTCCAATTATTCACTACCTCAATCTTAGTTGGATCTATAGGAAATCCTTTCTCTGAGACTACATGACCAAGGAATTTCACTTCCATCTTCCAAAAATGACACTTCAAAAACTTAGCCTTCAAATGATGCTAGCTTCCTCAACGTCTCAAGCACAATTCTAAGATGAACATCATGCTCCTTCCCATCCCTAGAGTATATCAAAATATCATCTATGAAGACCAACAAAAATTTATCCAAGTACTCTCGGAAAATTCGATTCATCAAATCCACAAAGAATGTCGGCGCATTAGTTAGCCCGAACGGCATAACTAACCATTCATACAATCCGTACCTTGTCCTAAACACCGTCAATGGAATACTATCCTCTGCCACTCTAAGCTGATGAAATCCCATCACTAAATCCAGCTGAGAGAATACCTTGGCTCCACTTAACTGATCGAACAAATCGTCAATTCTCGGCAATGGATATCGGTTCTTATCATTTTCTTATTCAACTTACAATAATTGATACATAGCCTCAACGATCCGTTCGGCTTCTTAGCAAACACTACGGTAGCTCCCTATGGTGAACTATTTGGTCGAATAAAATTCTTGCTTTCCAATTCCACCAACCGCACCTTCAACTCTTTCATCTCTGTAGGTGTCATCCTGCTTGGCGGCCTACTCAGCGGTTCTACTCCAGGCACCAAATCAATCTGAAACTCAACGGCTCGTTTTGGTGGTAATCCAGTTACCGGCTCAAACACATCAGCAAATTCTCTAACCACAAAGACTCGATGCAACTCATCCTCCAATTCCATGATACCTAGTAAAGCATTTACATCGCAAATAGGGTTCTTTACGATATAAACTATCCGATCATTACAATCCGGGTGACTAAGTGATATTTTCCTATCGTGGCAAAGTATCCTAGTATCATATTTACTTAACCAATCCATCCCAAGGATAATACCAAACCCTATAAAATCAAACACATACAAATAACAATCAAAGTATGACCTAGCAAATCAAACCCTAAATGGTCACACCTCATCCCAAGTGTTGCATACCCTTCTATCGGATTTGCAACCCTTAAGGAAGTAACTAAGTATGAGGGCTCTAGGTTAAGCTTGTCTACTAAAAATCAAGAAATAAAAGAATGTGATGTACCGTTATCGAATAGAACGCTAACAGACATACCGTGAATCTGTAGCGAGCCTCCCAGAACAGCCTTCCCTTTCTGCTGCACAACTGGCCTTGAAGTTGCGGGCTCCAATGCATAAACTTGCCCCTACCTTCTTTAGCAGGCTCCTTGCATTAGTTCTTATAATGGCCAATGTGATCACAATTAAAGCATCAGATATTCTTCTTTCCAATCACCTCCTTTTCTTTCTCTTTTCCCTTTCCGGTCTGACACTCATTAGCGTAGTGTCCCTTCTTATCACATTTATAACAGACCACCTCATCCTTTCCCTTCTTCTGTGCTCCTTCCTTCTAAGCATTCTTCTTCCGAAAAAACTTTCTTTTCTGGCCCTGTCCCACCTGGGCCTCCTTCATTTTCTTCCTCAAACAAGCTAACGCCTCTTCCTGTCTCAACGCCATTTCCACCACTACATCACTTGGATCTCTTAAGTGTAGCAAAGTAGAACTTATCAACTCTGGCCCCAAGCCTATTATAAGCTTCTCATTCCTCCTGATCATCGTATCAACTAAAGCATACCCATACCATGCCAACTCTTCAAATTTTCTTGAATATTCTAGAACGGACATCTCTCCTTGCTCCAGCTCAACGAACTTCCTAACCAATGCCGACTGCGCCATCACTGACATAAACCTTTCTTGAAACCTTCTTCTAAACTCCGCCCAAGTCATGGTTTCCTCATTAACACCAGCTACAACAATATTCCACCAAAATAGAGCAGGTCCTTGAAGCTGTCTTGAAGCTAGTCTCCTCTTTTGCTCATCATTCAATCCCAAATCAACAAAAATTCTCTCACAGTGCAGTAGCCAATTTTCAACCTCAATCGCATTTTCAGTTCCAATGAATGGCTTCCCTCCAAGCCTGGTATAGTCTTTGCTCAAGTGATGTAGTACATTATGTAATACATTATATAATGTGTATATATAATATATATATACACATAATACCAGGCATAATATTATATATATATATATATACATAATATATAGTACATACACATAATATATACACACACATAATATATATATATACATAATTTATATATACACACATAATATATATATATATATACATAATATATATATACACATAATATACACATAATATACACACACACATAATATATATACACACACATAATATATATATACACATAATATATATACATACATAATATATATATATACACACATAATATATATATATACACATAATATATATATATACATAATATATATATAATAAACGTAAATCTAAACTTAATATAATATTGAGATAAATTTAAATATACTACCTCACTTCATTATTTACATCTATGGCCTTAGTAACTTGTCTATATTTATTTCAAAATATTACTTTACTTATGCGTATTTATATCTTTTCATTAATTTAGTCCAAAAACTTTAGTTCCCAATGTTTGTGATTAGATTTTCTTACATTACATTGGTTTTGTTTCGTCCTGTGGGTTTATGCATATATGCTGCCTGGTGTTGTGGGTTTGCATATCTTAATATTCATGCCATGCTACTTTATGCGTTTGCACTGATGTGTGCATGCGTGTCTATCTTGCTTTATACCTATGTCTTGTTGTATATATACACACATAATATATATATATATACAATATATATATATACACACATAATATATATATATACATAATATATACACACACACATAATTTATGTATATACACATAATATATATACGCATAATATATATACATAATATATATACACATAATATATATACACACATAATATATATACACACATAATATATATATATACATAATATATATATATACACATAATATATATATATACACATAATATATATATATATACATAATATATATATATATACATAATATATATATATAATAAACGTAAATCTAAACTTAATATAATATTGAGATAAATTTAAATATACTACCTCACTTCATTATTTACATCTATAGCCTTAGTAACTTGTCCATTTTTATTTCAAAATATTACTTTACTTATGCGTATTTATATCTTTTCATTAATTTAGTCCAAAAACTTTAGTTCCCAATGTTTGTGATTAGATTTTCTTACATTACATTGGTTTTGTTTCGTCCTGTGGGTTTATGCATATATGCTGCCTGGTGTTGTGGGTTTGCATATCTTAATATTCATGCCATGCTACTTTATGCGTTTGCACTGATGTGTGCATGCGTGTCTATCTTGCTTTATACCTATGTCTTGTTGTAGTACAACTCATTCTATATTACTTTATATTTTCTATATATTTGACCTTATTTGCTTTATTTCTTTTGCAATTCGGCATGATGTTATCCATTTAATCAAAACCTTTCGAAACCATTGAATAAAAAAACCATTCGAAATCGTTCAATAAACAAACCTTTCGAAACCATTCAATAAACAAACCTTTCGAAACCATTCAATGAACAAACCTTTCAAAACCATTCAATGAACTAACCTTTCAAAATTATTCAAAAAAACCTTTCGAAATCATTGACCTAAACCTTTCGAAACCATTGAATAAACAAACCTTTCGAAAGCATTAAACCTTTTAAAACATAAACCTTTCGAAAACCTACTGGGTTCAATTTAGAACAAGTGGAAAACCTTCTTTCAAAACCTTTTGACTTCATTGGAAGCAACATTTCGACTTTGTCGAAAGCTCTGCTTCGAAAGCTTTGGTTATACTTCATTTAGAAAACAAGGGTAAATCTGTTGAATATGCGAGTATATGATTTTTGTTTGATGATAATAAACATATATATATATATTCATATAAATGTATTTGTTAATGTAATATTTTATTCTCACATAATTAAATAAATATTTGCTGAATAAAATAAGTAACATAGAATTTAAATTCAAACAGATATTTTATTCAAACAGATATTTATTACAATTTTGAATAGTACAAATTTGAGCTCTCACTATATATATAATATATACAAATTTCAATTACATTACAATTTCAATCACAGCACAATTATTCATTTACAAATGCACCTCACTACATATCACTCATTCACTCATATTTATCTTCAACTATATTCCAGATTGAATCTAACATCTGAGCTACCTGCAAAAATACACACTGACGTAGTAAAATTGAAAAGAAAATATTTTTGCAGTATAAAATAAAATCTGATTTTGAAATTTTTTATTTGCCTCGGTTATTTGGGTTGTTTGTCATCATTTAAATTTAAATTCATCATACACAAACAGCTTGTGACATGCACAATGCATCACCGTACATGCTACAAGGCCGTGCACACCGATATACACTTGATAAAATTGCAGGGACAGGTGAGCACAAGGTCAAACCCAAATCAAAAGCCAGGTTCAACTCAAGTGAAATAAATATTAAGTCACGATATCAGCACAAGGTCAAACCCTAGCTATAAGCTGGATTCAACACAGGTGCAATCCAAAATGTACACATGAATTCTATGATCAAAGATAACAACATCTGTTCAAACAACAAGTTAATAGGTGACTATGTACAAAGCAACCAAAATGAAGTGTACATGTGAAGTAGGCAATATAAGACCACAGAAACAAATTCTATCAAGACTTCAAGCCTGGCAACATGGAATCAAAGTGAAGACTACATGAAGTCAATGCAAACACATGTACACATATATAGGCGGTACATATGTAACTAGAACCAGTACTGTAACCAGGTGAACCAGACCAACAGAGGCCAAAACAACAAGTAACTTATATATGCTACAAAGACCAGACCCAAATCAACATCAAGAATTCATGATAAACAGCAATATGCATATGTCCAAGCACAAGACTTGGTAGTGGAGTTGAAACAACATCAACACAGAGACTAGACTCGAATGAATAGTGCAGATACAAATTGAAGTGTCATATACAAACCAGAAGTTTACATGACTCAAAGCAATAACAATGATGAACCAACAGACTATGCAACATAAAGATGGAGGCAGTGAATATATACATATACGCGAACTTATATATAGAGCAGTATAACAAGAACATATATGTGCAGTGAAACCAAAGGCAACAACAAGCTAATGATCAAACAAAATGTAGTTCGACAGACTCATTTTCAAAATGCAAACTAGACATGAGTTCAAATGCAAGCTACATGAAGACCAAAAACAAATTACACTTGAAGAATCAGACTGTAACAAAATATCAGTGGACAAGTACAAATCATATATATGAATCGAACCAGTCGATACAAGCAACTGAGCAGTGTCAGTTTCAAGGCAAAGAATTCGAACAAGCCAAAAATGCACACGAGTTCAAAAATCATGGAACAACAGTTTCAAATCAAGACAGTGCCGAAATCAAAATAGTTTCAAGTGGCCGAAGTCATGGAATGACAAGTAAAAATCGAACAAGTCAAGTATGCTATAGGAATGAACAGTACAAAGAACGAAATTAACATCGTCAAATCAAGTCAGAGCCGTGGTGGCCAAGGAGTCGAACAAAACTCAAAGCCGTGATAACCAAGCAATCAAAATATACGAATTGAACCGGTCAGGAACAATCACCAACATTCAATCAAAATCATACGGCCAAGCAAAAATTATCAGACGAATTCAAACAAATATTCGAACGATAATCAAGGGAATTAAATCCTATATAAACCATAACATCATCGGCTGTAAAAAGGCATTCGAGTTCAAGCAACAAAGAATAATCATTCAACTCGAATCAAAAGTCAAGCATAATCAAAATGGAAAAGGCAATTCACGTACCAGTTCAAAACAGAAATTCGAACTCCACCAATTGGAAGCGACCGCAAGCCAAATTGAAGAAGGAATTGAAGCCAATTGTGAACGACCAGCAATTGATTAGAATCGGCGCTCCAAATCGCAAAGCCCTAAAAACTGAAAGAGGAACAAACGAGAAGCAGCCATTTTTATCAAAGAAAAAGGATACGACCGATAGTATTAAAGAAAGAGGGGGATTATTTTCTTTGTGTTTTTTTTTGTTTTGGGCCGGTTCCTTTTATTATTTGGGCTTTAATATTTTAAATTAGGGTTTTGAGTTTTTAAATTGTTTTTACTTTGTATTTTAATTTTAAAAGTTTGTAATTTTCTAGTCGTGTGACTAGGGGACGAACTACGGTGGTGTAGTTCAAGAATTCGCAAATCAGTGGTTGAGTTGTGGCAGGGTTTTGAGCGTAGAGTTAGGTTAGTCGGTAGCGCGTGTCGTGAGTTTACGTGTGTAAGCGTCTGACTACTTAATTTCTAGTAGAAACCTTAGGGGCAACACGTAGGCAGGGTTTTGCTGAAGTTGGGTAAATCTGTGTGTTCTATTTTCTGCATTTACTATTCTGCTATTATCTGTGCTGTTATTATTCTGCTCTGATCTGTGTTGAAATTATTTTATATACTTTCGCAATAAATTTTTATAATCATTAGTATCACCCTATTCACCCCCCTCTAGGGTGAAATCGATCCTACAAAATCACCTTAGTCGAAAGCTTTCTTTTGAAAGCATGGAGAAGCGGCTAATTTTAAAACAAGTAAACCTTTCGTCTTTGTCGAAAGGTTCAAAACAAAACATTTATAAAGCGGTAGTAACCCTTCGACTGTGTTGGAAGGTTTCAAAACAAAATAGTGATAAAGCAGCTGTAACCTTTCGACTATGTCAGAATGTTTAAAACCTTTATTTTAAACATTTGGCCTAGTCGAAAGTAACCAAGTCGAAAGATCTTATTCGAAAGCAAAGCAGGTGATTCTTTGGCTTATAAAACAAACATACTTCAACCCCTTCAGCAACCAACCTTTCGACTAAGAACCCTTCGACTTTTTCCAATTCGTTACGTATCAAGTAACTTGATACTATATGCATTGGTTTGACCTTGTCGAAATCTTTGAACCTCTCGACCTCGTTGGAAGGTCTGGGTCGGAAGGTTTAATGCCAAAATTGGCTAAAACATGCTAAAAGTATGATTTCTTTGTTTTTACCTTAAAAATGATAACTTTTCAACTAACCTGCCTTTGTTTTTCAAAATCTTATTGGTTAACAAATGTTTTTTAGAAAAGTTCTGCCACTAATTTTAGAAATAAAGAATAATTTTATTTAATAAAATGCCTCTTCTTCTTAATTAAATATATAAAACATTTAAGTCCCATACATTAAATAATTTTATATATTCATCAAATAACTTAGGAAAAATCTAAAAATATCCCACAAAATTTATTTTATTACGTTTTTCAACATATCAAAATTTCAAACCCAAGTAATAATTATTTAGCCGTAAATAATTTATAACCCAATAAATCATTTTCCTCACTCGAAAATTAATATAAAATCCACCTTAATTCAGAAAATTATAAAAATTGAAACCCATCTCTAAATATCATTTCTGACCTATATTCAAATTTTTAAGGCATTTGGATGTCATTTAATAGGGTTTTCATATCAAACATATCATAGAAACTAACATGAACATGGATAATTCACCAACAACATATATATATATATATATATATATATATATCTTTAATCATCAAAACATGACATATACTTGCAAAAACATTTTGGATCTAATCTTAAAAATGAAAACCAAAAGAAAATAGGATGTAGTAATTATTCACCTTAGCTTTGAGATTATAAGATGTGAGTGCCGATTTAGTTGATTATCTTCCTTTACTTGAATCCTAGCCTTTTCTTCTCTTGAGAACAATAATGGCGGTCGACCTTGGTATAATTTTAGTTAGAGTGAAAATGAAATGAACGTGAGTTCTATTTCCTAAGAGTTTAGGGTATAAGCTTTTCCTATTTCCCATATTGCCCTTCTCATATCCTAACACATTAGTTCAATTTGTTTTATTTGATTTATAATTAACATGGCACGGCTACCCTTAATTTAATCAAGTTTCAACCAATTAATCTCCATATTATTTAATTTAATTTACCCAATTCATTTTTCTAAATAATGTTATAAAAATATGGGGTGTTACAGAAACACAATTAGGAAATCTGGATTAGCAAAATCCACAACTAAATATAAGAAAATTTTATCTCAAGTTCATAACTTCAAACACAATATAGAACGAACTAAGAATGATTTAAATATGCAAATTTGAAAATATTTTGCATAATTTGACATTGATGTTTAGTAATTTTAGGTTTTTAATGACATTGACACCCCCGAACAAGTCATTATTAGAATTAGCACCGACCGTTTAAGCAATTGGTATATATGGAAGAAATCAACACGGTGAATTGTTTTCCATCTCCCCATATCCATCCTCCGCTTGCTCACCTGGATGTTTTGTACCCTTAAAAACACATGTATTACAAATGTATTTCTCTCATACATCACAGTTTATTCTATTTTTTTATTACTTGGCAAGTAGCATATGTTTTTCTTCTTCCAAGAATCATCAATACATAAAATTGAATGCTCTATTTCATACTTTTTGCGATTTAGGAAAAGATTCTTCCCAAACAAATGTCATCCAAGTTTCTCTTTTATAGATTTCTACTACAATTTATATGTGACACATCATTTAGGATTGGTCCAGACCCCCTCGTGTTGTAGAATTGACCGGTTGAATGATGCAATAAAAGATGTATTAAAAATGTCAACTCCCTAATTCATTACTTTTGAGAAAAAGTTTCCTGATAAGTTCATACGGTGAAACTAAACAATTTGATGACTACGTAAAAGTTATCATGCTCGGAACAATTCAACCCAAGAGGTTGTCATTTCCAAATTGTAGTTAATGTATGCTTAAAAATAATAACAGATTCATCAATGATGATATAGTAACGATAAATTTACCGTTATCATAACAATCCTATTTCTTATAATTTATTCCTTTTGGAACTGGGTATTGCTAATTGAACATTTTAGTTACATTAATTAGGTAGAGTTTTTAATATCAATATTGTTTAAATATTACACCATCTTGAATCGGAGGTTGTACTCAATTTTTGTTCATTCATTGAAAAGATTGCGATGAGTGGTTAGAACACTATTTTTCTTTACATAGTCCCCAGTCTAGTTCACATATTAAATTTAATCAGTGATATTTATTTTCTTATACATACCGTTTTGTTTTTCAAAATTTGTAATATAACTTATTAGAATAAATTCTTTGCAAACATTCAACTATGAAATAAATTCTTTGCAAATGTTCAACTATGAAATAAATTCTTTGCAAATGTTCAACTATGAAATGTAAATCTTATAAAATTAAAATGAAGGAATAAGGATATTATCTTAACTATGAGATGTACCATTAGTTCAAGTGATAAGACCTCTATATTGTTGTTCTAGAGGTCTTGAGTTCAATTAATTGAGACACCAAAATGAGTGCTCACCCTTATTAAAATATATTTTATACTAAGTTCAATTTGAATTTTAGAGTAAATATTACTTGTTTATATTAGCATACCGCAAGACTATGGTGATAAAATAAAAATAAAAATAGTAATAATAACCAGAAGGGCCAGTGTTGTAATTATTTATTAAAAAAATGCATATTTTATTCCATGTTCAATTTGACTTTAAGTAAATATTACTTGTTTAATTTATATAAGCATACCGTAGGAATATGGTGATAAAATAAAAATAAAAATAAAAATAGTAATAATAAAGAGAAGGCACAAATAACTTTTGTTAGATTAGTATTTGGCCGTATGATTTGTTAAAGAGAAGAGCTCAGGAAGCTTTGACATGGTATGTTTTACTAATGTTTCTCTCATGTTTATATTACTAGCGTTCTACACGCATGCGTGTGTGCACACCACATATAACGACTCGGCTTTTTGACCCTCGAATGTCAACACTAAGACATTTATGGTATTCGTCTACGGAGCACAAAAATGCCAGAATGACAAATTGTTAGGGTAAATTAAAAAAATAAACAAAAGAATAAAGAAATAACACAATATCATAATCTCACAAGCGGAACGATAATATACGATATCCAAAAAGACAGTACAAAGGATTACTCTAAAATACTGAGTAATTTCAGAGTTACAAAACCTAAGTACTATCATCAGCCTAGACAGTTATAACTGCATTTCATCACAATTCTAATACATACATAATAACAGTGCAACATAAATAGAACTAGATAGATAAATGGAAGCCTCTAGTTCGTCTCCTATAGCTCTGAAGCATCCAAAGTCAAACCAGCTTTACTCAGCCTACTCGAAAGAGTACACGAGGAATTTAGGGAAAATAAAAACCATGTGTCAGGCATGGGTCTGCTATGAGAAACTCCCAGTAACTTTTGAGACCATACAAATTATCGTAACAATTTTCTCCTCAAAGAAACCAAACCATTTGATAAGTAAATGTCGCTATATAATAGATAGTGTCTAGCTTGTAGAATATAAATAAAAAAATAGCTATGTTTCTTGCATCTCACAACACAACAATATTAGAAGTACATCTAAAACCGCTAAAGCTCATTTGTATATAGATTTTTCGTTGGAGGCACTCTCATTACATTGAGACGGACCTCCTAACAAATGTCAAAAGCTACCTTCCGAAGCGATGTATGTCTCTAAATAAAATATACCACAAGATAAACATAACTCGTTCATGTCCTAACATGTGATATCGAATATCAGTAACTCTCGGTAGCAATATCGATAAGCATCTCTAAATTGTGAGTTGATATACCCTTGGGTTAGCTAAACTCACTAGCTATGCATCCTACTATGTTTTCTATCATTTCTGATGGTGAAGTCACATTCAACATCTCTCACACGAGTCTTCATCACTCGAACAGATCATAAATCTCTCCATGGATTCCAGCACAAGTTGTCCGACAAATGCTAACGCTGACCTCTCCCTTGGACTTAATCTTATGATAGACAGTTCAACTCTATAACATTAGTCCAAAATGTTAATGCCGACTTCTCCCTTGGACTTAAACTTAGGATAGACAGCTGAACTCTATAACATTTTGCTTCACAACCGCTTTCAAAATGTAGACTCGTATACTAGTTTTAAAGTGGTTTTTGGTAAGTAATACATAAGTATACTTATCTGATCCTGGACTCTTCAAAACTAAATCGGTGAATTTCCAGTTATTTCAATTTCGGTTCTTTCAGAAGTAAGTGAATGATATAAAGGAGTCCATTCTGGGGGATCTCATATATATATATATATATATATATATACACACACATTCTAAAACATAGATACGTTTCATACCAATGAGTCCTCCCTAGGGATCTCAAACCATATAGAGCCATGAAGCTTCCATACACTTCCTAAGATGATTTGGTCAAGTTCGATAGTCGACTAATCGACTATCTAATTCTAAAAACATGAAAAGTCTCGTATACTAATCACGTTTTTGACCTTTTCAACTTATATTATCCCTTGGTCAAGAGTGAAGCCGGTAGGTTAGAGCACGGTTGCTTCTAAACTCTACTCGAACATCATTCTTAACTCTTGAGAACAAGTCTAGTTGTCGAATATTAGTGCTAAGTATATGATTAATTACTTTCCATAAACAAGTAAACAAACAAAGCATGATTGAGTTACTTAAGTGACTCCTAACCCCTTTTTAAAACATTTGTTTATAATTTAAAAGCCTTTTGAAAATGACCAGTGCTTTGGCACGTCTGTTGGACATGTTCGAATAAAAATATGAGCAAAACAGTTTATTTTAAAGTAATGGATGTATGTATTAACACATAATACTTAAACCCAAATAGTTGAAGAAAAATGAATCAATGAAAGGTATATATATGCACATTACAATAGCAATACACTATCAGGTTAAATTCTAACTTGTCTCAAAAAGTAAGATGCTCTTCTCTTTTCCACCCTTGAGGGCAAACACATGAATACTTTCCTTAGGGGCATTCAAGTACGAAGGCATGTCTTTGTGTAAGGGAAATATATAGCGAATTCTTCATTAGTTAAAATTGTTAATATAAATCATTATGATTGTAAAAGTATAATTTAATGCATGTGTATGAAAGCGGCAGTAGGACAAAATAAAAGAACGACTCCTTCACAATGCTTATAACCAAGAAATTGGAGAATTAACCAATGAGAGTCATTTCTTAAGATTATATGGTTATGTGATAGTGTATATGGTTGCTTTTACTATTGTATAGTGCAAGTCAAACACCAAACAATGCATGCTCTTCAATCTCTTAACGTTCGTCATTCACACATGACACACCTATCTGTTGACATCTTTTCAAATCATGCCTCTTTATAACTTTCGTTCAAGATACTATGAAATATTTTAATGTTCTCTATTTAGTGGGTATGTCTATAATTGAACGCATTCCTTTTAACCATGAAGAAGACACTAAAGAAAAACATACTTGTCCTTCCAATTCAATTATAGTAATTTACTATTGCTAAAGAAGCTTACATAGATTAAATAAAACAAAACATCTATATCAAATATATGAAAAATATGTACTCAACATGCTGGAACATGAAAAACCGATAGAACTTTCAATAATTAACATGGTGGACTAACACTAAATGTAGCAGTAATTAACCGTTGAAACAACAATCAAAATTTTTATCAATAAATAGTGGAAGTTACAAATTCAACATTTAAAATTGATATCCATCACCAAAAAAGAATTGTAGGAACAACCCTGGTAATTAAACTATTTTGCGTCTGAATATTTATCCACCGATTGCAAATATCCATTAACCCTTCAACATTCATTTGAATTTTCCTGGCTAATACCACTCTTTGCCTCCGCTTTACATAAACCTGCATAGCCAAACTAAAACAGTACATGTTTCCTGGAGATTTGACCAGGCAACTAGTACCCGGAGAAGTACTCGGCATCAGTAGTACTCGGCGTACAAAACTACTCGGCGTCAACTGGCACTCGGCGTCAATCAATGCTCAGCGTCAGCTAGCGTTCGACATCAATAGAACTCGGCGATAGGAATACTCGGCGACATGAGTGTTCGGCATAAAGCAGAACTCAGCAGCAGGAGTACTCGGCAACGGGCATACTCGGCATCCAGGAGACGTTCGGTGTACATTACTATTCAACATGACACTATCGTTCGACCAAAAGCTTCAGATAGAGTTGCGATCGGCTTCAGCTGCAACCATCCTGCACTTCCCACACAATCGAACGAACCATCCAGCACAGAGAGGACTGTTCGGCATGGAAGGGACCGTTCGGCATGGAAGGGACCGTTCGGCACGGAAAGGATTGTTCGGCGTCAAAGCGTTCGGCATACCTGGTTCGGCATGCAGCGAACACTACACCTGGGCTAGAGCGTTTGGCTACCAAGCCCACTTGGGAAGTCCAGCCCATCTTTGTCTATAAATAGAGGGGCAGGGTCACAGTGAAGAGGATCCTTTTTTAGAGAGAACACCGGGGAGACTCTGCCATTTTTGAGACTCATCTCCTCTACTTAACAACTTCATTCAAGCGTTTGATTCACGAATTGTATTTGTAATCATCAACTAAGAGGATCAATAAAAGTTAAAGTGGACGTAGGCAATTATGCTGAACCACTATAAATTTGGTGTTCTTACTTTCAGCATTTAAATTAGTATTGTCTTCTCTGTTTAATTTGATTTCATCACTTATATCTCTACACAATCTTTCTCTACGAGGTTAGTGACCAATTTTGGTGCTAACACTTTGGTGCTTTCACTGAGAATTGAACTCAGGGATCTGCTTTGAAGTTACTGGGTTGAACAAATCCCCCAAAGAAGATCCGACTCACTGATAGGACATCCGTTGATTCTACTCAGAGTTCATACCAATAACTCTACAATGGCGGGACCACGTACCAGGTCAGCTTCTCATAATGTGGATGCCCGCGAGGCTGCTAGCGTGCAACAAGCAGGACCTAGCAATCAACCAGCGATTCCGAGTGCAGGAATTGCCGCTCAAGAACAGACTCCAGTTGTCACCAGAGTAGAGTTCAATGACTTGATGAGAGAACTTAGGGAAAGCAGGAGACAACTAGGAGAGCAGATGCAAGCTAACGCCAACCTGATGGCACAACTCACTCAACAGCAGCAACAGAATGCTGGGGGCAATCCCGCTCCTTACTCTTCATCTGACAGCTCAACTTCCTCTGATGAACCTCCCAAGCGCAGACGACGTAAGACTGAAGCTGCACGAGCAGAAGCTGATGTTCAAATAGCTGGAGACCGTAACGAAGCAAGAGCTGGAAACTTCAGGACCGGAGTGCAAACAGAGGATGGAGCCCCAGGCCATCAAAACGCTAACGATGTCGAACCCCAAGACGCGCGACTGGAAGATCACCAGGAGAGGAGGCATCAGCATGGACAGGCACGTAGAACAGACCTTAACCTCCCGCCTTCCATACAGACACCAGATCTGACAGCCATGATCAGGCAATTGATGAAAGAAAATCAGGGCTTATCGAATGATGACTGGGGAGTGTCAAGAAGTCATACTCCATTCACGGATGTTGTGTTGCAGGCGGCGTACCCCAGGAAGTTTAGTATGCCTACTATCCCTACGTATGAAGGGAAGACTGACCCCAGACAGCATGTCATGAGGTACGAATGGATGACGGATTCAGCTAGAGAAAATGATGCCACCAAGTGTAGATGCTTTCCGATTACTCTCTCTGGGATCGCTACTATGTGGTTCACCCGACTTCCTCCGCGGTCCGTATCAAATTTCGAAGAGTTGGCAAGGAAGTTTATTGAGCAGTTCAGAATACACACTACACGCCCAAAAGACGTAATGTCTCTGTCAAGTGTAATCCAAAATCCCGGGGAGTCATTAAAGGAATATTTACAGAGATTCCACGTTGCGGCAACTGAAGTCAGTAACCCCAATGACCATGCAATTCTGATGGCTGTAATGAGAGGTGTGGATCCAGATTCTGAGTTCGTAGACTGGTTGGCAGGAAAACCTCCGACTACGCTAGAGCGTTTCTACTCAAAGGCACACCAATTCATAAGAAGAGAGGAAGCTAGGTGGGTACGACGAGATAAGGCACCAGGACCTATCCAAGAATCTATGAAGAGCAACATTGCTGTGAAGCAGTCCGGAGATAGCTCGGGAAAGGTCCAAGTCAATGTCCAGAATAAGCCTGTGCAGTCTAAGGAGTCTGGAGGAAGAAATCAAGGGAAGAAGAGAGAAGCGGGGAAGTGGAAGTCGAGAATTCCAAGCTACAGCGAGTATACTCCGCTGAACGCACCGCTTGAGAACATTTACCTATCCACCTGCAATACTTTTCAATACAGAAAGCCACGTCCAAAAGAATCAACCGAGGAACAGAAGCGGACCGGGAAATATTGTCGCTTCCATGAGACTTATGGGCACAATACGGAAGAGTGCAGACACCTGCACGACGCTATCGAGAAGTTGATCAGGCAAAAGAAGTTGCAAGAATTTGTGAAGGATCCACAGGAAGGGGGACAGGGAACGTCCAACCCAGGTCGTGCACCAGCTCCGCGTCATCCCGAGGAGCCTGCCCGAACCGTAGGTAGACTAGTCATAAATACAATTATCGGCGGACCTCACCCCGCGGATAAGAATTGGCAAGAGATGGAGCGATATGCAAGTTCTCTAAAGCATGCCGATTTTGAGTGTTGTTCGAACGTGGAAGATGGGACCCCTGCTAAGCAGCAGCGCGTAATGACAGACGATATTGTGTTCAGAAACAGAGACGCTGACCAGGTAGAGGCTCCGACCATCGACCCGATGGTCATATCTGCAACGATCGGACCAGCATATGTAAAAAGAATTCTGATTGATTGCGGGAGTTCTGTCAACATAATCTTCAAGAAGGCTTACGACCAAATGAAAATGGAAACAAAAGACCTGAAACCATCCAAAGCTCGTATTCACGGCTTTAACGGCGCTGCGACCGATGCAGTGGGATATGTCGAGTTGCCAGTTGAACTGGGACAAGGCGAGCGTCGGAGAGTGCGAATTCTACCCTTTGTAGTTTTGGATGTGGATTCTCCATATAATGTTTTCTTGGGCCGGCCGGCCCTGGCTGAGTTTAGGGCATCATTAGCCCCATGTTGTTTAACTTTGAAGTTCCCAACTGACAAAGGAGTAGGTATCGTCCATGGCGATCAAGCAGCTGGTCGTTCCTGTTATTTGGCCGAGCTCCGAGAGGCCCATCGGAGGGAGAAGGGAAAGGTTGCGGACAATCCCGTCCGCATCCTCAATACGGATGATTGACAAGTAGTGCCCGAGCCCTGGCTCGGGCATAGTTCTCAGATCTTCAGAGATATAGATCCGAGAGACGACGATGAGAAACCCAGGGAAGAGAAGGCAGCGCCGGCTGAATTAACGATTGACATTTCAGTCAGCCATGACGACCCTTCGCAAATACTAAAGATCGGATCACAGCTTGGCCCCGCAATGACTGAAGACCTTAGCGTCTTCCTCCGGGCGAATCTGGATGTTTTCGCCTGGACGCATTCTGATATGTGTGGGATTTCTCCCGCCATCACGAGTCATATGTTGAACATAGACCCGAAATACGTTCCAGTTAAACAAAAAAGGAGAGGAATGGATCCGGAGAGGTCCGCCGCTCTCGGAGAGGAGGTGGACAAACTCAAAGCAAATGGGTTCGTCCGCGACGCCCTCTACCCTGAATGGGTATCCAACCCCGTGCTGGTAAAAAAGGTGAATGGGAAATGGAAGACTTGCGTAGATTATTCCGACTTGAACAAAGCATGCCCAAAGGACAATTTCCCGTTGCCTAGGATCGATCAGTTGGTCGAGTCCACCGCAAGACACGAGCTGTTATCATTCATGGATGCATACTCAGGGTACAACCAAATCCCAATGCATATTCCAGATCAAGAACACACCAGCTTCGTTACAAATGTCGGACTTTATTGCTATGTAGTGATGCCCTTTGGATTGAAGAACGCAGGAGCGACTTACCAGCGTTTAGTGAATCGAATGTTCAAGGACCAACTGGGTAGAACGATGGAAGTCTATGTGGATGACATGCTCGTGAAGTCACGACGGTCAAACGACCACGTTCGAGACTTGGCCGAAATGTTCGACATACTCAGGTTTTATGGGATGAAGATCAACCCTCTGAAGTGTTCCTTCGGCGTTGCATCGGGGAAGTTTTTGGGATTCATCGTCAATGCTAGAGGAATCGAAGCTAACCCAGAAAAGATCCAAGCTATCCGAGATGTGCAAGTGCCCAGGACTATAAAGCAGGTGCAGAGCTTAAATGGAAAAGTAGCTGCGTTAAGTCGATTCATATCCAGGGCAACTGACAAGTGCATCCCATTCTTTGACATAATAAAGAAAGGAAAGAGGAATTTTGAGTGGACGCCCAGCTGTGAGGAAGCCTTCCGAGATCTGGTGAGGCATCTGGAGAGTCCACCAATGCTGTCAAAACTAGTAAACCACGAGATGCTATACGTATACTTGGCTGTATCCCCGCATGCGATAAGTGCGGCTTTAGTTCGTGAGGAGGATCGAGTCCAGAGGCTGGTGTATTATGTTAGCAAGCGTTTAACGGGGGCGGAGAGGAATTACCCTAAAATTGAGAAATTGGCTTATTGCTTGGTGATTGCATCACGTAAGCTGCGCCCATACTTTCAAGCACACTCAATCAGTGTTTATATCGATCAACCCCTGAGGCAGGTATTCCAACGGCCGGAAACTTCTGGAAGATTGCTAAAATGGAACATCAAATTGAGCCAATTCGATATCGCCTACTTACCACGAAGAGCCATCCAAGGGAAAGCATTAGCAGATTTCATCGCTGAGTTTACCATTCCCATCGAACCGGATAATCACGACGTCATTCCCCCCGTCCGATGGAAATTATACACTGATGGGGCATCAAACGACCGTTGCTCCGGCGCAGGCGTAGTCCTTATAACTTCGGAAAACCGATCAATCTGTTATGCTTTGAAGCTCGATTTCCCAGCTACAAATAACGAAGCAGAATATGAAGCACTGATTGCAGGCTTGAAGCTCATCGGAGAACTCGGGATTAAATTAGTTGAAATCTTTTGTGACTCACAGTTGGTGGTTTATCAAGTGCGGGGAGACTACCAAGCAAAGGGACGAAAACTTGCTCCGTACCTTGTTCGGGTCCAAGAACTACTATCAAATCTTGAGCGTTATGACATTTTGCATGTCCCGCGCGAACTGAACAAAGAAGCCGACTTATTGGCTAAGTTTGCGAGTACCGGCGATGCACAACAAATGGGATTGTATCCCGTTGAAGTCTTGCATGCCCCGAGCATAGACGAGATGAAAATCGATTGCGTGTTGGAAACAAAAATCGAGAAGGAATCGTGGATAACCCCATTCAAACTGTACCTGACGACCGGGGCTTTACAAGAAAAAAGAAGCGAAAGACGGCAGGTCCTTCGAAAGGCCGCGTGATATGTGATGCAGGATGGATCAATGTATCGAAAAGGATTCTCAGTCCCATTATTACGATGCATCGCTCATGATGAGACAAAGCGGGTCTTAAGAGAGGTTCACGAAGGGGAATGTGGTGACCATACTGGGGGGGAAACGCTAGCAAAGAAGATCCTCCGCTATGGATATTACTGGCCAACCGTAAACTGGGACGCCGCAGACTACGCGAGAAAGTGTGACAAGTGTCAAAGATACGCGAAATCCTGAGGACTCCATCAACGGAACTCACGCAAATGGTTAGTCCCTGGTCGTTTGCGATTTGGGGGATCGACATAATCGGCTCTTTGCCTATATCCAAGGGTGGTGCGAAATACGCGATAGTTACAGTCGACTATTTCACAAAGTGGGCTGAGGCAGAGCCTTTGGCCACAATCACCTCTAAGAAGGTCATTAACTTTGTTGTACGAAACATTATATGCCGCTTTGGCCTTCCTCGCACCATCATTACGGACAACGGGACGCAATTTGAAAGTAGAGAGTTCAAAGAGTTCTGTTTAAAGTACGGCATCGATAAAAAGTTCGCCGCCGTTGCACACCCGAAAGCTAACGGACAAGCCGAGGCCGTTAACAAAATAATCAAGTCCATACTGAAGAAGCGTCTGGAGAAGGTTGGAGGCAAGTGGGTAGATGAACTCCCGACAGCATTATGGGCATATAGAACTACCCACAAGTCCGCGACTGGCCACACTCCATTCGCCTTGGCATACGGCTCCGAAGCCGTTATACCCGTGGAACTTGAAGTTCCATCACACCGAGTGACATACTATGATCCCAAGATGAACCAAAATCTCTTGTTGGAATCACTAGACTGCATCGATGAAAAGCAAGAAGAAGCCGAATTAAGGGCGGCAGCGCATAGGCATCGAGTCAAGCGTTACTACGACGGCAGAGTCCGCCCAAGGATCTTTGATGTGAGTGATCTCGTTCTGACACGAGTCTTCCCGGTACCATCACGCATGAATCCCAGCTGGGAAGGTCCGTACGCCATTGAACGGAAGTTTGGAGAGGGAACATTCAAGCTAGCGACCGTAGATGGCACGACACTCCCCTGAGCATGGAACAGTGAACATCTACGGCACTATTACATTTAGCATGTTTTCTTTCTTGTCTTAGGCACTGTTATTTCCTGCATGCTTCCATTCAGTCATAACTTAGTTTCTTTTTAAAGTTGTAATCGAGCAGTTTAGTTGATTTTCATTATTAAAGGCTTGAAGCCATATTTTCCATAGATCGCTAATGTTTCTATACCCCATGACCAGATGACGAATTACATTATCCTATACGGAGTATGGACTCGTATAAACGATTTCAAATCTCCGAATCCCAGAGCGCGGATCGGAGTACTCTAAGTCCCCGGAGCGCGGACTAGAGTATAAACGATTTCAAATCTTCGAATCCCCAGAGCGCGGATCGGAGTACTCTAAGTCCCCGGAGCGTGGACTAGTGTATAAACGATTTCGAATCTCCGAATCCCCAGAGCGCGGATTGGAGTACTCCAAGTCCCCAGAGCGTGGACTAGAGTACAAACGATTTCAAATCTTCGAATCCCCAGAGCGCGGATCGGAGTACTCTAAGTCCCCGGAGCGCGGACTAGAGTATAAACGATTTCAAATCTCCGAATCCCAGAGCGCGGATCGGAGTACTCTAAGTCCCCGGAGCACGGACTAGAGTATAAACGATTTCAAATCTCTGAATCCCCAGAGCGCGGATCAGAGTACTCTAAGTCCCCGGAACGCGGACTAGAGTATAAACGATTTCAAATCTCCAAATCCCCAGAGCGTGGATCGGAGTACTCCAAGTCCCTGGAGCGCGGACTAGAGTATAGACGATTTCAAATCTCCGAATCCCCAGAGCGCGGATCGGAGTACACCAAGTCCCCGGAGCGCAGACTAGAGTATAAACGATATCGAATCTCCGAATCCCCAGAGCGCGGATCGGAGTAATCTAAGTCCCTGGAGCGCGGACTAGAGTATAAACAATCTCAAATCTTCGAATCCCCAGAGCGCGGATCGGAGTACTCTAAGTCCCCGGAGCGCGGACTAGAGTATAAACGATTGCAGATCTTCGAGTCCCCAAAGCGCGGATCGCAGTACCCTAAGTCCCTAGAATGCGGACTAGAGTATAAACGATGCGAACCTCCGAGTCCCCTGAATGCGGATCAACTTACTCTAAATCCCCGGAGCGCAGATTTAGAAAAAAGTCCAAGTACTCGGGAGATGTGGAACAAGAAATATGCCACGTCCGAAGATGTTTGAACAACACGAAAATGGACTGGGAGATAATGCGACTACAGTTAATCATCAAACAAAAGAAGAGCAAGAGAATCATTCAAACAAAAAAGAAACTAAACTTCATTCAAATAGTTCAAAATGGGGTTACACAGTTACTCCTACAAAATCTATACAAGCTACAGGACTTAAGCAAGAAGCTCGTTGAACGAGTGTATTAATTATTTCTTCGGTTTCTTCTTCTTGTCTTCCTTTGTTTTTTCCGACGACTCCTCTCCTTCACGCTTTTTCTTGGATTTCTTGCTTGCTAAAGAAGCGGAGTTAGTAGGAGACGGAACATCTAGTGGTTTGGACCTGCTCGGGAGAATGATTTTCAAAGGTCTGTTCCGCGGGTCGGTAAGTTCCAGGATTCCAGGTTCAACTTTGACCTCGGCCTTTTTCTTCTCCTCTACGGCGAGGCGGTCCTTCATGCTCATCTGTGAAGTATGCTCAGAGGCGCCAGTGATTTCAATTTCATCACTACCTTCGGCAGGAGATGAAGTGTCAAGCTTATCGTCATCTAGCGCCCCAATCACTTGAGCATCGGGACCAGGAATTACTCCCGCATGGGCAGCGTCGCTAGTTTTCTATGCCTCCTCCTTGGCATCATCGCTCCTTGGAGTCGGCTCGGCGTCAGAACAGCCTACATGAAAACATAAAGAATGAGCGTTAGAACGAATAACCACTGCTGAAAAATGACGGGATCTTCCAACTTCTAGAAAATAAGAGTTTCCTACCGGGTTCTGGTTGGCTATCGGTTGCGCGTGGGGTTTCACCCTCCAGAATAGGAGATAGCACATGAACACCAAGCCCGGGATCTTCAGGGTCGTAGCCAGCGTGCTGCTCGAACGGGTCAAGTGTCGGCCGACCGGCCAGTTGAGCAGCGGGAGGAGCAGCAGTGTGAGGAGCAGCAGTGTGAGGAGCCATAGTCTCAGCCCCAAACGGGCCAGCTTCATCATTTTTCTCTTTTGGAAGGGGAGAGCCTTTTCTATAAAGCGTCAATGCTGCGGATAAATCTGCTGGCTCATTCCCCCTAAGGAACTCCTTCACCAAAGCATCCTCATCGACCTCTTCAGAGCCCGACTCGATTTTCCTGATCTTTATCAAAGTTTCCCAGGCCTCAGCTAGGGATTCGAGGTAGCCGTCGCCCAAGAATGTTAAGTCGCGATGCATAAGGACGCGGGCTCCATATTCAGCGATCAACGGGTCAAACATGCATTTGACTTCTTCCCTGCCGGCTTCTGCGGCCGCCTCGAGACGAGAGTCAATCTCCTCCGCAGCCTTTCTTTTGCCCTCCTCACGGGCCTCATCCTTCATTTTCTCAACCCCAGCAAGCTCGTCATCGAGCTTCGTTTTCAGGAGACGAGTAGCAACGATTTCATCACAGTATCGTTGTGATTCTTCTTGAGCAGCTACCTTGTCCTCCTTCTCCTTGGAGAGTAATTCTTTCAGCTCTCTGACTTGCACGACGAGCGCATCCCTCTCTTTTTGGACAGAGTCTTTTTCTAGGGCGAGGGCACCGCTGCGCTGGATTGCTTCATCAAGCTCCTTCTTGTGAGCCATCTCTAAGCGAGTAACTGCCTCAGCAGTATCTTTTGCGCTTTGTTCAGCGGCTTCCAGCTTCGACTTGTACGAAGCAAGCTCTATGTCTTGGTGCTCAATGATGTTTTTGTCGCAGCCAGCCTCCAGTTTCAGGCGATCAATCTAATGTTGACGCTCAACGGACACCTCCGAGATCTTCTCCACTAAGTGCACAAACGCGTCATGTTGAACATAGACGTCGTTATTGCAGGCAATGGCACTCTGCTTCACGTGCCCAGGAATATGATGAATAGCTGGGAGGAACTTCAAACCGTCAAAGCAAATTTTCGGAAATTTGGCCCTAAGATCGACCATCTTTTCCGCGACAGTTGGATCAACCGCGGGAGTAGGGGGAGGAGGCTTTGGAAGTTCTGCCCTTTTTCGTTGTTCCCGAACTTGCCTCGTACTCGATGAACCAGAGTGTTGTTCTCGAGGAGCGTCAGATTGGTAACCCTTCTGTGAAGATTTCTCTTTATCTGTCACAGTTGGGGGAAGAGGATCACGGGACTGCGAAGATTGAGAATATGCCTTCTTGCGGTGAGAAGACTCACGGGGACGATTGTCCCTATCTTCATAATCGTCTCGGTCCCTGCGTTTGCCTGAACCAGAGTCCCGTCCAGAGTGATGAAATATGGAAGAGCCATGAAGGCGATCGAGTCCGTGAGAACGCCCCATATCACCTGCAAAGAATGGAGATAACAACGAGTTAGGAAAAATCCGGGAAATAAAAAAAAATGAAGTGTATGATGGAATGCGTATGTGCGTGCGTGTCCTAGTGTCCCCCCCGACGGACCCGTTCGTTTATCTTACTAATCGGAGTGTTGTCTCCTTGGACCGGGAGTTGAACTCCCGCATTGCCTCTAGCGGGTGAAGAAAATTTGAGGGCTTCAGGATCATCAAACGCATAATTAAGTATATCATCGGGAATAGATAGGTTCGATAGACCCCTCAGGGAACTTTCCAGGTGCTGCGAGGAAGCCTCTTTCTCAGGCGGGATAGGCATGACTTTTGAAGTGCCACCAACTTTCTCCTTCTGAACTTTATATTTTAACTTCTTCTTTCTCTTCGAAGGGTAGGATGACGTTTCAATGTCTTGGACTTCGACCGCCGGATTCCAAGCGGGACCCACATTCTCGTCTTGTGTCTCAGGAACTTCATCTTCTTTGCGCCCACCTTCCTCGTGCGTATCGGGAGTGCGACGCGACGACGATCCGGCCTGTTTTTTCCTTTTATCGGACGAATGTTTGGGAATGATGACACCTTATGGAAGGCTGATCCGACGACCAGGGGCTAGCAAGCCAAACCCCGACAGTGATTCATTTGAAATGATAGTCCGGATGTCTCGTTCCTCGGCAGGAAGAGCTCTAATGGCTTCAACAGCCCCAGAATATCCTCGGCCTTCCGGACGCGGGTTGATACCTGAAAAGATGAAACAAAGTGTTAGGAAAAGCATGACTTCGGTTAAATGCGAATAGTGACTCGGCAGAGAGACTTACTGCCTTCAACCCATCTCCTCGCAAAACCAGGAGGGCAGCGCACATAAAACCATTCCTGTTTGTACAGGGCGAATTTACTACATGCCCCTGTCAAGATTTGGCATTTGTGGTACGGCTCGAGGAACATAAAGGAAGGACTGTCTTTTCGTCTCTTGATCATATAAATGTATCTGATATCGCCAGTGGTTGGAGGTCTAGAGAAGACGGCCATGAAAAGTAAGTAGGTCCCGTATAGAAACGCATGGCCGTTCGGGTGCAGCTGCGACGGAGCTATGTCAATATACTGCAATACATCCCAGAGAAATAAATTGAACGGAGGCACGCTGCCCATCCAACACATGAACTTGTTACAGGCGGTATACTCGACTGGGGGCAGATGAGGACGATCGTGTCGCGAAGGGACCAACACGTCGGCGAAAGGGATCCCATGAATGGAGCATATCCGTCGGAGAGCAGCTTCGTTGATCTTCGAAGCTTGTGAATCGATCGGATTGTCTAGAAGAATTGCTGCCTCCAGGGCATCAGGTGCTAAGTTGTGAGCAGGAGAAGTCGACGGATTAGAAGTATCAGCAGCTTCTGGCCTTGATGATGGCCCAGGCCTGTCGGATATAGTGGCGAAGCTAGACTTTCTTGACATCCTCAATAAATAACGAACCTGTCAAAGTGCTTGAGAAAACTATACTTGAAAAACGTTGAACGTTAGAATTGGCAACACGAGTTTTCCCCCCCACGTGGTGGGTGAACTAGTGCAAGAAATTGTGTACAAGCAATAAAAATCTAAAGATTTCAAAGATATGAAAATGTGCTTCGAATCGTCGCCTTCGAAGACCGCCGTCGCTGACCGTCTCAAAAAGCCCATTAAGTCTACTAAAAGATAGGGAGTTAATGATCCGGGTCAGTTCCACATGTTGGTGTGCTTAGGTCTTTGTCCTTGTATTGATTAGGCAAGGCAATTGTTCGTTCGGCATTTTACAGTGTTCGGCCTAGTATGTTTGTTCAGCAGGTCAGTTATTCAAAACGAATACTGTTCGGAATTTAAATGGTATTCGGCAATTATATCGTTCGGTCTAAGTTCTATCCGGCATGTGCGTCTGTTCGGCAATTGTACTGTTCGGGCTAAGTTCTATTCGGAATGTGTGTCTGTTCGGCATGTCAGTTGTCCGGCACAAATACTGTTCGGCATTTGAGTGTTGTTTGGCCTTAGTTCGTTCGGCTAAGTCATAGTGGCATTTTAATAAGCGCTAGGCCTGGGTTCGTTCGGCTAAGGTAGTGCTCGGCAACTTCCCATTCCACCGTCCAGCGCATGACGACATACGCCGGAGCAGCGCTAAGCCGACCAACACCTTTACCTCCTCCAACACCTTCTTTCTTTTTTCTTCCCTTTAACTTTGGTTTGACACGAGGAAGCTAAGCCCATAGGTGAACCTGATCATTCCTCCTCGCATCATCGTTCGGCAGTGAAGACGCGGTAAAGACGACCTACTCAAAGGCCTTCTACGTGACACACTCGGCCATCTCGTTTGAAATCTACTTGAATCGTACGAGAAAAGATACCTAGTTTGCAGATTGGAGATTGGGATGGAGTAGTTAAGTTTTAAATCCGGACGACTGAATAGAATTGAAAGTCTTCGAGGAACGGCAGAAGTAAAAAAGTAAAGGGGAGAAGAAGGAAAAGACCTGGTTTTATAGAGAAGGGAGGTGGAAGTCGAAGGGGCTATACCCGGTAGAACCGGTCAATACCATAGTGTTCGGCATCAGAGCAAAGTGTCGTTCGACACATGAGGATTGTTCGGCTTCGAACTTATCGTTCGGCGTCCAGGCCACGCTCGTCACACACCTCCGTCACAGGCATTCTCGAGAAGGCATCACCAAGAAAAGTTGAACTAGATTCAAAGCGCATCACGTTCGGCCACGCGATACACTTTGGGGGGGGGCAAGTGTTTCCTGGAGATTTGACCAGGCAACTAGTACTCGGAGAAGTACTCGGCATCAGTAGTACTCGGCATACAAAACTACTCGGCGTCAACTGGCACTCGGCGTCAACCAATGCTCAGCGTCAGCTAGCGTTCGGCATCAATAGAACTCGGCGATAGGAATACTCGGCGACAGGAGTGTTCGGCATAAAGCAGAACTCAGCAGCAGGAGTACTCGGCAACGGGCATACTCGGCATCCAGGAGACGTTCGGTGTACATTACTATTCAACATGACACTATCGTTCGGCCAGCATGCATCATTTGACCAAAAGCTTCAGATAGAGTTGCGATCGGCTTCAGCTGCAACCATCCTACACTTCCCACACAATCGAACGAACCATCCAGCACAGAGAGGACTGTTCGGCATGGAAGGGACCGTTCGGCATGGAAGGGACCGTTCGGCACGGAAAGGACTGTTCGGTGTCAAAGCGTTCGACATACCTGGTTCGGCATGCAGCGAACACTACACCTGGGCTAGAGCGTTCGGCTACCAAGCCCACTTGGGAAGTCCAGCCCATCTTTGTCTATAAATAGAGGGGCAGGGTCATAGTGAAGAGGATCCTTTTTTGGAGAGAACACCGGGGAGACTCTGCCATTTTTGAGACTCATCTCCTCTACTTAACAACTTCATTCAAGCGTTTGATTCACGAATTGTATTTGTAATCATCAACTAAGAGGATCAATAAAAGTTAAAGTGGACGTAGGCAATTACGCTGAACCACTATAAATTTGGTATTCTTACTTTCAGCATTTAAATTAGTATTGTCTTCTCTGTTTAATTTGATTTCATCACTTATATCTCTACACAATCTTTCTTTATGAGGTTAGTGACCAATTTTGGTGCTAACAGTACCTGACAGACTTGCTTATGTATTCTTCATCTATTTTGATATAGAAAATTAAAAATATGGATGAAATCAATTGATCATTGCCTTTATGTATCAGTAGATTTTCTAACATGATTAATTAGTACCAATACATGATCAGTTTTGGGCCTGAACTCATGACATTTGATTTGTCAGTCTGAACTGATGAATAAAATCTTTTTTCTTTCAATTATCTGAGGATATATGTATGACAATACATAGTATGGAAAAATATTGAGCATATGCCATGGTTAGGGACAGGGACACCTTATTTTTTCACCATAAGTGTAAGTGGTGCGCTGCATATGCTTGTATTCACTTCATTTGCTTCATATTTGATGAACTTACTTGGAAAAGAGTTTCATATAGAGTTAAGAGAAGATAAAACTGATTGTAGTCTCATCATGTAAAGGAAATCTTCTAAAAGTTAAAAATAAAAAATGGTAATGAAACATGCTAAAAAAATAGCCAGGTTCTATAACCATTTATTTTCATAGATTTATTTCTTTTTTATAAGGTTGAATGCAATTGAATATAACTAAAGACACAATTTGAGAAGAAAATACCTAAAATGATTTAGAAAATTAAATTTAACTAAAGACACGTTCTAACATTGAAAATTTTGGAACATGAAAACTCATATTTTGAGCTCAAATCTCCTATCCTCATTTTACCAGTCGACATATGCTCTGGGTATCTCAACCATTGATTCATTCATTGTTAATTTTTTGTATACTATGGTGTACCACAGTTGTTGATCAAATTTATATGATGGATGATTAAGTTTCAAATTAATGCATATGGACAGTAAAAAGGGGAGAACGAACTCAATTCTCAAATGGCCAATCTCAATCGTTTAGAGTTGATTCATGAATAATGACAATGACGTTGATCGAACATTGAGATTTCATGAGAAACACAATAAGGAAATCTGGATTAGCAATATCTATGACTAAATATACGTAGATTTTATGTCAAGTTCATAACTTCAAATACAAACAGAACGAACTTAAGAATGATTTAAATATGTAAATTTGAAAATATTTTGCATAATTTACGTTTATGTTTAGTAATTTTAGGTTTTTGATGACGTAGACACCCTAAGCCAAGTCATTATAAGAATTAGCACCAATTTGAATAAAAGAGATTAGGATAATACATATTTGATCGACTATTTAAGCAATCGGTTGGTACAGGAGAAATCAACACCATGGATTTTTTTCCATCTCCCCTATATCCACCCTCCATTTGCTCACCTGTATATTCCGTACCCATAAAACCTGGTTGTTGTAGCATTTCCCCAGAGATAATAATTACCTATATTCTATTAATAAACTAAATTACAAACTAAAGTTCATGAATATAAACGGAGTAAAATACCTTATATCCACGTCCCGTGTATTTATAAAATATGCACACATGTATTACAAATGTGTTTCTCTTTTACATCGCAATTTAATCTATTTTTTTATTCCTTGGTAAGTGGCATATGTTTTTTCCTCCAAGAATCATCGACACATAAAATTGAATGTTCTATTTCATAATTTTTGTGATTTAGGAAATAATTCCTCCTAAACGAATGCCATGCAAGTTTCTCTCCTCTAGATTTCTACCATAATCTAAATGCGACATCATTTAGGACTATTCCAGACCCCTTGTATTGTAGAAGTGATCAGTTGAATGATGCAATAAAAGATTTATTAAAAACGTCAACTTCTTAATTCGTTATTTTTGAGAAAAAGTTTCATGATAAGTTCATATGGTGAAACTAAACAATTTTATGACTATGTAAAAGTTATCATGCTCATAATAATTCAACCGAAGAGGTTGTTGTTTCAAAATTGTAGTTGATGTATGTTTAAAAATAATAGCATACTCATCGATAATGGCATAACAACGAGAAATTTATCGTTATTATAACAACTCTATTTCTTAGTTGTTTTCCTTCTGGAACTCGATATTGGTAATTGAAAAAATTAGTTGCATTAGTTAGTTAGAATTTTTTAATATCAATATTTTTAAATGTTACACATCTTGAATTGGAGGTTGTAATCAATTTTTGGTTCAGTCGTTGAAAAGATGTGTCAGTTTTTTTTTACTGCTAAATTTAGTTTATTCTATTATGCATATAGTTTTATATTTCAAAATTTGTAGTATAACTTATCAGAATAAATTCTTTGCAAATGTTAAACTATGAAATAAATTCTTTGCAAATATTCAACTATAAAATGTAAATCTTATAAAATAAAAATGATGGGATAATGCTATTATCATAACTATGAGATGTAGCATTAGTTCAAGTGATAAGATCCCTATATTTTGTTCCGGAGGTCTTGGGTTCAATTAAGTGGGACACCAAAATGAGTGCTCATCCTGGTTAAAACATGATTATTAATTGTACTTTTGTTGTGCAAAAAGTTGCACAAATTCGAAAAAAACAATAAACAAGATCTAGATTTGCCAATTTGAAAATCACTCATTCTAGCAACAATTATTCTATTACTGCAAATAAATAGTAAACAGCTATAAAGAAGAAAAGAGAGACACATATAATTTATATTGGTTCCACTATCATCAAGATAGGGTATGTCCAATCCAAAGGAGAGAGATTTTATTACACATGAGAGAGTTACAAGAGATTACAAGATAAAAGTTTACATACCAAAGTCCTAAGTTAGAGTGAACAAGAGGAGACACTCTATTAGGGGATCGCTGGCTGAATGTCATGATGGGTTTATAATGAAGTCTACCCTCAATATATAGCCAGTATAAATCCATGAGAGTCGTCGATTAAATTACCAAGCTATGGAGAAAAGATAATGGAGACATTTTACAATGGTAACAAATGGTGCAAACATAGCAAGTAATTCATTTATTCCTTTAATTAGCAAAGATGGATGAAAATAATCCCAAAGCAACACGATTGCTGAGAAAGAAATAATATGCATATCTTTTTGAATATATATTATTCCACAGGATGCGCAGGCATTTATTTTCTTGCCGTCTCATTCAAATGCAGTCCAATAATTTATGAATTTGCATAATGAACAAACGTGATTACTTTCCTTTTTGCATATTTATTTCCTTCTATTTGTGATTTTGTATCACCAAAATTTAACACTCCACCTTGATGCAAAATCATATATCTCCAACACCCCTCCTTGATTTAAATTCTCTTTTCAACATAGAACTCTTTAAAAAAAACGAACTCCACCTTCAACCAAAATCTCTTAACGAGATAGAACCAAAAATGAATATTTACCCAATGGGTTTTGGCAAGACCACCCCCATCACACCATGCTAACGAGCTCAGACAATGTCCCCGCCCATCAACAAAATGTTGCAAATATCCAAAACCAAAAAAAGGTAGATACCATAATAGTCTCATTGCCACCAAAGCCCAAAAAAAGTCCCCTACTTCACCCCTCGAATCTCTCTCCTTCCACATACCTTATCCGCTAAATAACAAATTTCCTATGGAAATCATTATAAGACTCTCACATCAGCGTTGAGCCATGAAGTACATATAGGTTCTCAAATCCAAATGTCCATTCAACACACTAAACTCCTTATCACTAAAGTTCCAAGACTGTAACGCTCTTCTCTTTCAACATAATCTCCTCCATCTTTATCTTCCATATTGCACAAAATCTCATTTTCCATCAAAATGAGTAATAGCACAATTACCACCGGATCTACCGTTCTTTCTAAAAGTCATTGATGCATAAAGTTAAACAAATCGCCTTGCTCTGATACCAATTATTGAGAAAAATCTAGTACTTCGATACCAATCTGTTGTGCAAAAAATTGCACAAATGTAGAAAAACCAATAAACAAGATCTAGATTTTCCAATTTGAACATCACTCTTCTAGCAACAATTATTCTATTACTCCAAATAAATAGTAAATAGCTATAAAAAAGAAAAGAGAGACACATAATATTTATACTGCTTTCACAATCATCAAGATAGTCTATGTCGAGTTCAAATGAGAGAGATTTTATTACACACGAAAAGTTACAACAGATTACAAGATAAGGGTTTACATACCAAAGCCCTAAGTTAGGGTTAACAAGAAGTGGCACTCCATTAGGGGATCACTGGTTGAATGCCAAGATGTGTTTACAATGAAGTCTACCCTCAATATATAGCCAGTGCAAGAGTCGTCGATTAAATTACCAAGATATGGTAAGAAGATAATGGATGCAATTTACAATGGTAACAACTGGTGCAAACATAGCAAGTAATTCACTCATTCCTTTAATCAGCAAAGATGAAAGAAAATAATTCCAAAGCAATGCGATTGCTGAGAAAGAAATAATATGCATATCCTTTTGCATATATATTATTCCATAACATGCGCATGCATTTATTTTCTTGCTATCTCATGCAAATGCAATCCAATAATTTATGCTTTTCCATAATGAACACACGTGATTATTTTTCTTTTTGCATATTTATTTCCTTCTATTTGTGATTTTGTATCACCAAAATTTAACAAATTTTATTAAAATATATATTTTACATGATGTTCAATTTAACTTTTAGAGTAAATATTACTTGTTTATATTAGCATACCACAAGAATCTGGTGATAAAATACAAATAAAATTAGTAATAATAAGCAGAAGGGTTGGTGATTGTAACCGTTTTTTTATGTATATTTTACACTAAGTTCAATTTGACTTTGAGTAAATATGACTTGTTAATATTAGCATACCACAAGAATATGAAGATAAAATAAAAATAGAAATAGTAATAACAAAAGGGAAGGCACAAATAACTTTTGTTAGATTATTATTTGACCGTATGATTTTTTGAAGAGAAGAGATCAAGAAGCTTTGACATAGTAGTTTTACTAATTTTTCTCTCATGTTTATACTGCTAGCGTACTACACGCTGGCGTGCCTATCCACAAAACAACTTAACCATATAAGAAACATTACAAATCCAACAAATTATTGAAATTTCCAACTTCAATCGAAACAAAATAAGTCTCTTATACGCTGTGCAGTTAAAGCGCTCGACAGATTTAATGTGGCGGGGGTGCATAAAGTCATGGCATGGATACAGCGAGGATATAACGAATGACTCTAAAATAGCATATAAAACTTGTACTTAATGTTTCTACAAATATATAAATGGTAATTAAATGAAAAATTAACAATCATCTGAATTATAATTAATACATAAATAATTTTAAATAAAAACATGTGCGAATATACTGTAAATAAACATAAAACTATTATATAACATAATTGAATTTAGTAGAATATTAGAGTATTTTCATTTCTAAAAATATATTAAAAATTCAACTAAATAAATTAATTTTATAATTTTTATAATGTATAAATGTCATTTTTCAATTCATTTCTTTTAAAAAAGATATAACAGAAATAACGAAATATAGCGGGAATAACGGGATATAACGGAAATAGCAGGGCTTAAAGCGGAAAGACTATATTTGGGGCTATTTGGAAAAATCGTAGTGGTAGAAATCCGCTATGAGATATAGCAGGGTTATAGTAGGGTAATTGCGGAGCATTAACTGCACAGCTTATACGTATGTCCAAGACTCTAATATTACCACTATGGGTTAAACTATTCGAAAATTGCAATATGTAGGCCTACAAATGTAAATTTAAAATGTGTTATGCTATTCTTTTTTTACCAAGTTTAAAGAAAGTGGTCAATTTAAAGACAAAGTTTTGTCACTTAAGGATATAAGTATTATGTAAATATTGTGTAGATACCAAAGCAATCTGATTTGTTGAAGGACTAACCTATAAAACTTCATTATTATAAATAAGGGATATGGCCCTGAATTACACAAAAGCTTTTTTCTATAAATCATCTTCTATACAAAATTAAAGGGTATGTTTTTCATATTATTCTCGATTGAGTCACAATGGATCATTAATTCTAATCTAGGGTTAATAATTAACTATTTATAAGCATACTGAATATTTAACAAGCGGTACCACATCCAACCAATTATCGACTTCATTGAGAAATTTTGATATTTCTTTTCATAAAAAACAAAGTAGATGTACGTGAATCATTGATAGCTATATTACATAATTTAAATAAAATTCTAATTTTTAGTAGTACTACATGGATGCATGAATAATTTATAATAAAAATGTGAACTTGTTGGATGTTTTAATGTCAATATCTGATTTATGAGAAAATTAGCTATATCTTGATACACCATGTGTAGAATCTGACATTTAACGTGTTTACAATTTGGATCTACTTTATATTATGTGTCGAAGAATTAGTTTGAATTTTATTAACACTTCTAATTGTGTTTATTTATTTATTTTATTTTAATATTATGTTAAGTATTTATATACGATGAATTCAAACTATAACAATTTTTTCATGTGTCATTTTGGAAGAAAATACAAAGGTCGAATGTAGATATACAAAGGAAAGAAAGTTATTTAAATATTATCTGGTTTGACTTATGATTATGATTTAGAGATTATATATGTTCCGAGTATTTTGAAAACTCATACATGATAAATTGATTCATATACGGTAGTTATCCATGCACAAAAACGTTCAGTTTTCTTTTGACTTTTATGATTCTGACGTTTTTTAGTTTGATGTAGAATATTTAGTCACTAAAAGTGATATGTCAATTTAATTTTATGTTCCCTGATTATGTTAGCGGCTAATATATCAATAGTTAGGCTTTTATGTTGTTTGCAACCAAATTGGCTACAAATACCCAAGAACATATTTAAGCAGTGAAATAAATGAAGAAACTAAATGAAAATAGAGGAATGTAACAAAATAACAGGAAAAACACAGTAGAAAGCAGGAACAACAAGATTTTTAGTGGTTCGACGTTGATTGCATATGTCCACTTTGAATATTCTCTTTATTTCTTTTCAATTAACTTGATTACAATTAGAAACAGCAAAAAATAGTAAGAGATAAGATAATAATTGTGGGAGTTGATTACAATAATAGTGTTATCAAACCAACAGCGTAAGGATCCTCAAAATGACCTTCTAGGCCTGTATTTATAGGTGAAGACGACCTCCAATCTGAGTGGAACTTCGGCAACATGACCTTCTCAACCACATGGGCCTACTATGGGGAGGGCTTGGCCCAAATCATAATTTAGAGGGATCTGTACCAGTCCCTCCATATGTTGAATTTGGGGCAGCGATCCCTATGGCAGCTTCCTCATGCTCAAATATGATGGTATCTCATATATTAGGACAATTGGACGTGTAGAGCTCTTGCTTTTGCTCAATCTTTGGTTCAATCCTATTCTAGTCCGAAAGATGCCGACC
This sequence comes from Allium fistulosum, assembly GCA_030737815.1. NCBI lineage: Eukaryota > Viridiplantae > Streptophyta > Magnoliopsida > Asparagales > Amaryllidaceae > Allium > Allium fistulosum. Next base: position 664,851,162 of record CM060901.1, read on the forward strand.
CCTTTTAAGAGCGACATGCTGAACCCTTGCACATGCCATGCTTACTCCATCATGTCTTGTCGTGTTGATCCCTTTATCTCCATGTATATTCCATGAATTCCATAATGCCGATCCATAACGATTTCCAAATATAAGCCGATCCCTGGTACTTAGGTCGCTATGCTGATCCCTCTGGCTTCCTTGACTAATGCTATAACAACCGTGATTTTTGATTACTGTCGAAATGAAAATTTAAAATAGAAATCATTTACAAAGTCAGTTGTTAAATATCTAAGCTATGTTGAAATTCTTCTTTTGGCCTTCACGTGTGTGAATTAGACCAAATAAAAGCAAAAGTATAAACACTTTTACTTGCTGGCACTAAGATTTTAAAAGCAACTTGATCACTTATGTTATCAGCACCAATTTTATAAAGCAAAGTGAACACACTTTTATCAGCCATCATCATTTTGTAGCCGTGTCCTTTTTATTCATTGGTGCACGTTTCCTTAAATGCATTTGTACCCAAAATTCATGCCATCCACATTCATTCTTTGACTTGAATACAAATTTGAAGAGAAAAGTATGTCTGCTTCATTCTTTCGTTTCAAAAATTTCCAGTAGCACTGCAGAATATTAATGGTGTTTTCAAAATTCTTGCTCATTTGGGTCTTGGTTGCTAACCGATTTTGAAACCAAATTAGAGGTGAGTAAAAACTCACACTTTTAATTAAAACTATAGGTGCAACTTTTGTTAGTTAAGTTGTTTACGTTCTTTATGCAATATTTTGGGTTCTGGAAATTTTCGTGTGCAGTATTTTATGCAGTTCATTATTTCAATCTGTGCGTGTATATAATTCAGGTAATATTTTGTTATATTGAAGCGTGAGTGAGAATTTTGTGCGTCCAGGTCATTAAATTTTTATACACTTCATCATTTCGTGCTAAAATGTGTAGCACGTACACCAGGCTATATTTCCTTACGAATATGTAAGTTGTAGCATTGAAACCAAATTCAAGTTATTAGTTTTATTAACTTCATACGTGCGTGCAAAATATATTACCCAGGCTTTTCATTTTTGTACGTATGTGGCCAAGTTTGCATTGCACTAAATTTCAAGTTCAGGCATTTCATCTTTTTGGGAAAGAATGTTTTAAAACTTTGTATTACGTATTTCATGGAAATGAGTCCAGACCAAATTTTTTTTATTTCATGCGTTCAACAGGTTGTATACAAAAGTAAGTCCAGGTCATTGCTATTTTGATTATTTCGAGAGTGTAAAGCATATATTGCCAGGTTATATTCATGCGTGCGTGATGTGTTGCCAGTTACTTTGAACTTTTGTGTATAATTCATTTTTAGTGGTGCATGCAAAATTTGAGTGCACGGTGCTATGTTCAGATTATTTTGTACAAGTGTGCATGTAATGCACGAAAGTTAGTCAAACATGAGTAGCAAAAAAAAGGCTAAGTCCATTTCCAGATCATTTATTTCTGTTTACTTCATTACTTGCGTGCACGTGTAGTTAGTGCCCAGGCACTGTTATATTTGATGAATATATATGGTAATGCAATCTAGTTATTAATTTATTTTTGAACCGGTGTTTTGTTTTGAAACGTATTTGGTTGTCGTTATTTTTATAACGGTTATTTACCCCGGTGTTTATATTCGAAGCGTGTTGTTTTGGTGAGATGTTTGACAAATAAAAATTACTGTTGTTTTGCCTTCAGTAACCGTCAATTTAAAGTGAATTTTTAAGCGGCTATCTTGTAATCAAGAAAACCCGCAATGCTGATTTTACATCCGTTTTCACGGTGTTTTGTGAAGCGTAATTTCCTTGTCGAAATTGCTATATATGTTGCTGTTTTAATCACGTGTTTTCAAATTGTTTTAAAATAAAAATTTGTTTTCCAAAATTTCATAGTTTACGCTTTCAAAAGAATGAGGAATCGATTTAAACGTTTCAGCAAAATTAAGGACTATAAACCCTTACTTTTACTGATTCGATTAATTCTGGACTTGTCCATTTGAGAACGTAAATTTTATTTATATAAAATACACAATTTTGCACTTTCAAGGAAACGATGATGTGATTTAAACGATTTAGCAAAAGTGTGGAGTATGGAACCACGCTTTTACTAATTCGGTTAATTCCGGACTCGTTAATTGAAATATTTGCCGTGGAATTGCTGTTCGAAGATTTTGATGATTTTGTTGGGCTTTCGAGCCACTATGATGGACCTTCGGGTCATTTGTTGGACCTTGGGTCAATTACCAGTACTAGGCCTTCGGGTCATATGTTGGACCTTCGGGTCATTTGTTGGGCGCCAAATATTATGCTGACAGTACTTGGTAGGCTTCGGCCATATGAGATGCACGTGCAGCGTAGCTTATACTCGCCATATGCTGGGATCGATCCACTTTTATGATGATTTTTCTAGTTATCTTATTTTGATTTCTAGATTTTTGTGTGAATTGCTGTTTTGAATTCAATTTTGAATTTGGAAGTTGATTTTGATGGAGTTTAATGAAATTTCTTCATTTGAACTATGTTGATTATTTATGCTGATTAGTCTCATTCGAGATTATGATTAATTTGCTTTAAGTGTTGTTTATCATACACTTATTTCTGAGTTTAAATTAGACTGATCCGTTTATTATTTTCTTTTAAATAATACTCGGGTCAGACCGAGTTATTTCAGGATAACCGCTATCTCTGATTCTGTTGCTGCTTCAGCTTTTGGGATTTCACCTCATCTTTTGTTTAGGCTTCGAGGTGTTACTTTTGGTGTATTGACTCTCATCTCATGTATGTATTGATGTCTATGTATATGTACATTTGGTTCATGTGAACCATCGAGTGTTGTAGCATGTATCCAGACTTGTCTTCCGCTATATCTGATATTTCTGTTCTGATGTGATTATACTTATCTGTGTTGTTGTTGTTATGAGTTATTCTGAATTTTTCATAAGCCACTGTAGTTTTGTTTTAGATTTGGATTGAATATATATCGTTGGGAGTAATTTACACAACTCCTATCGATGTAATCAACAATCGTCTAAGGCATAACTTACGGATGGTCGCTTCTAACAAGCCTTATTCTTTGCAATAGCAGACGTTATTCCTTATAATAACCTTTGTTATTGTAAGCAAAGAGGTGGGGCATCACATATTCCGATCTATAACGATTTCCAAATATAAGCCGATCCCTAGTACTTAGGTCGCTATGCCGATCCCTCTGGCTTCCTTGACTTATTATGATCCAATTCCGTCTGATGTATGCCATACCAATCCATATTATGAAACTCCACTATGCCGACCCCTTAGATTACTATCAGGGCCGATCCATCCATTTTCTCATCTATGTTGGCTATTTACTCAAGTCATCAGGCCGATCCCTATAGCTCCACCTTGCTATACCGATCCCTATTTCATCCATGCTAATTTCCATCCTTCTGACATCCTGCGTTGTCTGCCTATCAACTCTATTCAATTCGGGCTTCGTATAACTATCCGGACTCTATTTCTAGGTCCTATAGCCATTGCCTCATGGTCATCCTTCTTGTCAATAGTCGAGTCTGTCTTGCGGGATCACTCCAACATAGCCGGGTCAGGATACCGGGTAACACTTGCCCCCGAAAGTACATCTTCTGAGTAACATGACGTACTTTGAATCGGAAAAAGTCTGAGCTACCGGAAAAGAAACTATTTAACTTCGTGATTGATGTCTATTTTTTCATCGACTTATAGGCCTTCTTATATCTGATCCAATCTTGAACTTGAAAGCTTCAGGCTTGACTGCAATCCCAATTGATTTCAAAAGGTTGAACTTTCGAGTCATTCCCGCGCATATCCACATGCACGTTTCTGTTGTTGGCTCTTGGACGTGTTCGAACATTCACAGGTCATTACCAAGTTTTGTCATACTTTGTATGCTTATGTTTGTAGTTGAACCTTCATGACAGCGGCCGTCATTTATTTTTTAATTGTTTGTCATTTTTCTTTTCCCATCTTTTCTTCCATTCCTCCTCTTTTTTTATAATTCTTCTCTTTTTTATATATGTGGAGGGATCGGCATCCCACATGCCGATCCTTTACTAGGGATATGTGAGTAGGGATCAGCATGTTTTAATGCCGACCCCTTTTCTCATCTTTGACTGGGTCACCCTCAATAACCGGTCCTGCTTTCTTATACGCGCCTACACATAAATAACCCTTTCTCCTTTTCTTCCCTTCACTTAACTTTTTTACTTTACTTACCTTCACACAAATACTCGGCCGAACCAAAATTATTGCCATCTCCCTTTGACGAACGAAAGAAAAAAAACTCCTTAACTTTAAAACTAAATCCAAGAACGAAACATCATCCTCAATCCAAGTCGCCTGTAGTTTAATTTGATACATAGATAGGTATGACTTCTTTTTTTAATTGTGTAGTTGAGTCATGAATCCCGAGTTTACACGAGTTCGAGTGTTTTTTAGGTGTATAGCTTGATTGGTTTTATTGAGATACGCAAGAGAGGAGGAGAAGATGAAGGAGTAGGAGGAGAAGAAGAAGAAGGAGGAAGGAAGGTTCGACTGGTGTCCTAGAAGAGATGGAGGAAAGTTAGGTTTTGAAATTTGAGAAGAAGAAATTGGGATAGGTGAGGGTTCGGTAGTTTTTAGTCGCCGAGAGATTTTTTCCTTTGTTGGTAAGAGAACATAGGAAAAAAGGATCGGCGTGGATCACTTTGATGTAGGGGTCCGTTGGAAGTTTTAAGGAATAGCTTTATTGAGGGATCGGTGAGAAGTAGCTACAAAGAGAGAGGTCAGTGTACAAAATGGGTTTGATAAGAGGGATCGGTAGGAGATGGTTTTGTGAGGGATCAATTGGAGTCTGTTGTATGAGGGATCGGTGCTAGTGGCCGTAGTGTAGGGATCGGTATAAGATGGTTGGGGTAAGGGATCAGCATAGAGAGAAGAGGGACCAGTGTTGATAATAAAGGCTAATTTAATTTAAGGCATTTAAACACTTAGCTTAACCTTGTCTTGCCTGAACATAAAATGACTAAGGACAATTAGACTTGCATACTAGGACTGCCGGACTTGATCTTGAACAAACAAAATTTCAGACTTTTCAACATGGACTAAATAAAAAATTTGCTAATAAACTTGGATAGTGGACTTCATAATTCAAAATGTCGATAACCGATCCTAAATCTTTCATTGCCGATCAACTTACTCGTCGATTGAAATGGTCGGCAATGACGGTCTCTCTAGACAGAGCTCCAAGTCTTGTCATTTTATTCTTGCTTTTCTGATTCCAAAATGTTTACGCTTGTTTCACACAGCACTGCATTGCACTAGTTCACACACGACATGGGGGGAACATGTTATTATTTCTAATGTTGATTGTCTATTAAGTATAGCTGACATAGATCTCAGACGCGCGAAGTGTTTAGTCAACATGTCTTCTGAATCAGTGGCGAGACACATCAGTTCCGAAGCAAAATCAGGTTTCGCCACCATATCAGTAAGACCTTCTTCGAGTCACCATGTAGAACAACCAGAAGCATCTAATCCTCAAGCTAATCTCTTCTCCGATATCTCGGTTCTACCAATAGAAACCCTTAATCCGGCTCCCGATGCCGTTGAGGGTGCCAACGTTCTAGATAACCCTATCGACTCACAAGCCTCTAGAATTGGCAAAGCCGCTCTTCATCGATTGTGCTCCATCTACGGGGTCCCGTTCGAAGATGTTCTGGTTCCAACAAGGCAAGAAAGACCTCACTTCCCCCAGCCGGATACACATTGTGTAATAAGTTCATGTGTTGGGCCAAATGTGTTCCTCCTTTTAACTCCTTCGTTCGGGATGCCGAGGTACCTTGGGATCGCCCTTACTGATTTGCATCCCCATAGCTACGCCTTTATTCATGGGACTTTCCTTCTATTTATGAACGTTCTGTTCCATCCGCCAACTCCTGAGGACATCAGATTTATCTATAACTTCAAACGAAGATCAAGAAGTCCTTCTTATGTCTTCCTTGTGCCTTCGCCGAATTGCAAAGTCTTGACATGCGTATGGACCAAGCTTTCCTTATTTAAGCATGAGTGGTTTTACGTGCGATGTCCTCCTGGCATCGTAAGGAGATGGTTAGAAGGACGTTAGTGTTACTTCTGCTTTCCTCTTAAATTCGATGACTCAAGTCATAACTTCTCCTTTGAATGTACTAACGCCCGAAGTGCTTTCAGGTGTTCATCCATGACCTGAAGGCGCAGAGTATTCTAGAGCCATCGCCGCTAGTCGTACTACTCCCATTGAGGACCGGGATATTAAACTCCTCGTTACTGACGAGTTGTTATCATTATTTGGGCTACGAGAAGACAGCCGTAGAATTGGACTCCCCGGGAGCAAAGCAGTCCCGAAGATCGTTGCTAAACGAAGAGGAGAAACAATCGACCCCATTGTGCCCCCTGCTGAGGGGACTCGGGAGAATACTGAAGAAGGGAGAATCAAAGATTCTCAAGCTGATAGATTGAGAGATGATGTCACAGGGCTTGGAAAAGCGCCAGTGGTTGAACCGCCACTGGTCGGTCAATCACAGACACCCCCGAAGTGGAAGAAGAAGTTGGTGTACTGGCTGCGCAAAAGTAAGGCTGGGTCAAATTCGGAGTTCGTCATTACTCCTCTTGAAAAAGAGTCATCTTCTCAACACATGGAAAGCTCAGTAAAAGAATTCTCCAATCTTCAAATTCCAGATGATATAATGACTTATAACTTTCCCAATATCAAAGGAGACAACTCCTCTATTAGAAGTGGCGAAGGCGTCCAACCTTACAATAGAGGGTAGAGCACTCCGATGAGTAAAACCACCGTTACCGGTTCATCGGGGGGAACATAAGACACACACTAACACTTGCACTCCACTGTACACTTGTTATTAACCATTAGTGCGACAACTTTTAATATGCTCTTATTTAGTTCTTTTCAGGTGCAATGTCTCAGTCTTATGCTTTTGACCATCTCCGGGGTTCTTCAATTTGTTGATGCTCAAGCCGAGACTCCGAGTTCGACGGACGTAGAAAGAAAGATGATGAATGAGATAAAGATTATTATTCAAGAGAATCCTCTTCCTCATCTAAGCAGAAGTCTCAATCCCATGCTTCTCGTCATGATGAATTCTCTAATCTCCCTGCCCGTAGAGAAAAATCTTCGTATCGCGACCCTCATGCCGTTGCGCCCCACGAGCAACATTCTGGCTCGTCTAGTTCAAAGCAGTCACATGAGCGCCGCTCTGGCAAGCATTCACTTGCCACTTCTGATCCACTTCCACTAGTTGCCGCTCCCAATCCTACTACAACATAAAAGTTAGCTAAACTTAAAGCTATTTTTCCAAAGATCTACTTTGGTGGTCTCAAATTCCTCCCCTCCGTACATGTTATTCCCGGACATGCCAAAGATAGCTCACTAGCCTTCATGAACGATATATTTATCCAGCATGAATCATTCATCCATTTGGTCGAGAAGGTTTCTGAATTCTCCATAGAGCATCAGCATGAAATTGACCGTCTTAAGTTGGAGGCCATCCACAACAAAGATATCATCAAACATCTAGACACCGAGTTGATTGATTACAAGATCCAACTTGCAGAAGCCGAAAAGAATGCAAAAGGGACAGTAGAGGCGGTGAGCCACCTAGAGACTTCTCATAAGAAAGAACTTGACGCGGCGCTTCATCGCAGCGGCACACTTGCTTTAGAAAAGGATTCCTTGCAAAAGGAGAAAGACGCTATAGCTCGCCACGTTGAAGAGCTTGAAGAATTGTTAAAGAAAGAGAGGGAGGATAAAATTAAGGCGCGAGAGGAGTCATGGAGATACTGCGAGGAAATCATTGAGGTGAGGTGCTTAAGAACAAAGCTCGACGAATAATTCGCTAAGATTGAGGCTTTGAAGGAAGAAGCCTAGGAAGAGGGCAGAAAAGAAGTGCTTGAGCAAGCCAACTCTTGGGTGGAGGCTGCCATCGAGTCCGGGAGGAATGAGATTAAGGATTTGTTCGATCCACTAACTATCAAATATAACGCGAAGGTCCTTCTCCACCGCGACTTAAGCTTTCTTGGCGAGGGATATCTTAAATCACTCGTCGAAGCCTGGGAGCTCATCATCAAGATAAAGAAGGAAGAGTTGGGAGAAATGTAATTCAATGAAGAGAAACTTGCGAGACGAGTGCTTCGAGGTAACGAACCGTCTGATCTAGCCACCGCCAAACTTCAATTTTTTAAGACTCCTGCACCGACTATAGAAGGAAGGGATATCATTGGGTCTGTTGGAACCGATCTTAAGGGTTCCTCTCTTACCAAAGTGGCCGGACCATCATCTTCTCATGATACAGAGCAAACCCTTGGCTATGATCCGAACAGGTCTGGCTTTGGACCACATATGCTATCTCCCATTCTTGAAGGAAGCACTCCATTGACTACAAAAAGTCAACCGGACGCTGATATCATACTAAACTGCTTCAAATTTGGAAAAATTTCTGTTCTTTATGTGCAACGTCCTTCAACTAATGCCTATGCTTTGACAAGTTTTTGCATGTCTTCTAGGCCCTGATCGGACTCCTAGGAGCAGTGATGCCACAGAGCAGCTGGAAGAGATGGCTGAAGTCCCAACTGCTGTTGATATCTCGAGGCCCGATGCTCAAGTCATCGACGCGCTCGATGAAGATAAGCCCGAAGATTTGCCCTCTACCGACGAATCGGAAGATGTAGTGATCACAGATGCTTCGACGCATAATACTAAAACTAGTATGAAGGAGCAGATTGAGGAGGAAGAGAAGTCAAAGCGTAAAGTGAAAGGCGGGCCCGTCGAGGTGGAAGTTGGAGATCTTGATCATGTACCGCTGCAAGTTATTCCATTAGGTGGGATGATTCTAGGCGAAATCCCTCCTTCTTCTTTAAGCATTCCGGCCAAGGGTGGCAAACGGTCCCGGAAGAGAAGCTCGACCGACTCTACTCCTGAAAAACCAAAAAGGGAGAGAAGGTCGAAGAAGTAGTCACTACTTCATATCATTGTACACAGTATTAGTAGTTATTTCTTTCCTCAGTCATGGGTGTTCGGATACGAATCCCGTTCTTTTTTTTGTTTTTTGAAATACTTGTATCAGGATTTTGGACTTGTGAATAAAAGTTTTTGCTTTTGATTAATCATTGCGTGAATTATTTTTTTGGTAGTTGAATGTTTACTTTCCAATTAATATACTTGGAATTTATTGATTGAGAATTCCATTGACAATTCATCGTCTCCATCTCAAGGCCTCCCTGCGGTCATTGCCTTAAGTCGTAGAAATGCTAAGACGGAGATGATATGGGCTATCATATCCAGTCTTCAGTGGTTTGCATTCCTCTTGACGATTTCAGGTCGAAGTTGGTGGGGTAGAGAACAGTCGGAATCCATTCATCTATCCGTTGGAGTTTACATGTCAATCTGTGCTCTGGGGGCTTAGAGTTATTTTGCGAGCAGTCGGTTAATGCTTGATTTTTTTTGTCTTAGTCCCTACTCTAGGGACTTAGAATTTTTTTCATGGACGGTCGGTATCTGCCCGATTTGTTTATACTTCGGTCCACACTATCGGGACTTAGAGTTGTCTCGTGGGCAGTCGGTATCCGCCCGATTTAGGTTTATACTCCAGTCCACACTCTGGGGACACAGATTTGTCTCATGGGCAGTCGGTATCCACCCAATTTAGTTTTATACTCCATTCTGCACTCTAGGGACTCAGATTTTTCTCATGGGCAGTTGGTATCCGCCCGAATTGTTTATACTCCAGTCCGCACTCTGGAGACCTAGTTTTCTCGTGGGCAGTCAGTATCCACCCAAATTGTTTGTACTCTAGTCCGCACTCTGGGGACTTAGAGTTTTCTCATGGGCAGTCGGTATCCGTCCGAATTGTTTATATTCTAGTCTGCACTCTAGGGAAATAGAGTTTTCTCATGGGCAGTCGGTATCCGCCCGAATTGTTTATACTCCAATCTGCACTCTGGGGACTTAGAGTTTTCTCGTGGGCACTCGGTTTCCACTCGATTTGGTTTTAGGCCCACTGTTTGGGCTGGAATTTTTCAACCTCTAGATTACTAGCCACACTTGTTCCTTACTGCGTATCCCATCCTCTGGATCATTAGCGAGAATTGTTAATTGCGCAAATTAATGGAGCTCATCTTGTCCGATCTCATCGATGACTAGTATGATTGATCAATCCCAAACTCTAGGAACCTGTCCACATATCACACATACTGATATCAATTAGTTTCATTATGTACTCAGCATAAAATGCAATGATAGTCCTATAAGCAAAGGGAGTTCGAGCCTTTATTCATCAAATGGAAAAGGACAAACTATTCTGTCTTATTACATATTTGGAGATATCAAATGCTAAAGCAAATATAGAAAGTAAATAGAACTAAAATGCAAAGGAAATGTTCTAAGTGAAATAGCGTCATAGATGCTTGCTATTCCACGCTCTTGGAAGTGTAATGCCATCGACAATCGCTAGCTTGAAAGTTCCTTCTCCAAGCCTCTGTTCGATGACATACGGTCTTTACCATGTCGAACTCATGTGCGAATGGGCTGGAAAAACCCATTTTAGGACGAGATCGCCAACTTCAAAGGTTCATAATCGTTGTAATATCGGGCGACTCGATGTCGGTGTGTAGCCGCTCTCAAATCGGCTTCCTCGCGCTTCCCATCTATAAAGTCCAAGGATTCCAAGAGAAGATCTTTGTTCATTTTGGAGTCGTAGTAACTCACTCGATGAGAAGGGACTTCGAGTTCCACCGGAATGGTAGCTTCAGAGCCGTAAGCAAGAGCAAATGGAGTACGGCCAGTCACGGACTTGTGAGTGGTTCTGTAGGCCCAAAGCATCATATGAAGTTCATCCACCAACTTGCCTCTAGCCTTCTCCAAACGCTTTTTCAGAATATACTTGATAATTTTGTTTACAGCTTCAACCTATCCATTCACCTGAGGGTGAGTGATCGCTGCAACCCTCTTTTCAATACGATATCTCCAACAAAATTCTTTAAATTCAGCACTATCGAATTGAGTCCCATTATCTTTTACGATAGTTCATGGAAGATCGAAGCGACATATGATGTTTTGAACAACAAAATTGATTACTTTATTGGTTGTGATTGTGGCTAACAGTTCTGCCTTGGCCCATTTGGTGAAGTAATCAACTACGACAATAGCGTACGCCGCACCGCCTTTAGAGATTGGCAAAGAACCGATGATACCAATACCCCACATAGCGAATGGCCATGGACTTACCATTTGCGTGATCTCCGTTGGCAGAGCTCTTGGGACTTTCACATATATCTGGCACGTATCACATCGTCTCACATAATCAGCAGCATCCCCATTTACAGTTGTCCAATAATATCCGTAATGGAGTATCTTCTTTGCCAGAGTTTGCCCCCCAGTGTGATCTCTGCATTATCCCTCATAAACTTTTTCATAACATGCTTTTTCTCGTCATGAGCGATACACCGGAGTAAGGGAATAGAAAACCCTTTTCTATACATAGTTCCCTCTTGCATAATATACCGCGAAGCTTTGCGAAGGACTTGCCGCTTTTCATTTTTCCTTTCGGGCAAGATTCCACACAACAAGTAACCTTTAAATGGTGTCATCCATGATTCCCTCTTGGGTTCCACTTCCGATCAATTTCGGTCGTACTTATGCTTGGGGTACGTAATACCTCGACCGGAACCAAACCCATATGTTGTGCACCGCCAGTACTAGCGAACTTTGCCAATGAATCAGCCTCTCCATTTTGCTCACATGGGATATGTGAAATGTTATAGTATTCAATATCTTCCAACAACTCCTAAACTCAGGTAAGGTACGGGGAAAGTTGATGTCCCTTAGCATAACAATCTCCTCTGACTTGATAAACCACCAATTGTGAGTCGCAAAAGATTTCAAGAGACTTAACTCCGAGTTCTCTACCAAGTCTAAGTCTAGCAATCAGTGCTTCATACCCAACCTCATTGTTTGTAGCAGGAAAATCAAGCTTCAAAGCATAGCAGATTGAACGGTTTCCGAGGGTTACAAGTATAATCCCAACCCCAGAACAATGATCATTATATGCTTTATCAGTGTACAACTTCCATCGTATGATAGGGATTCCACTACCATCTGGAAGCTCATCTCGCACGGTAAATTCTGCTATGAACTCTGCCAACGCTTGACCCTGGATAACCCTTCGAGGAAGATATGTGATATGGAACTGGCTGAGCTCAATATTCCATTTAAGCAACCTCCTAAACATTTTAGGTCGCTGTAGGACCTGTCGTAACGGCTGGTCGGTGTAAATGTAATCAGATGTGCCTGGAAGTACGGATGAAGTTTTCATGATGCGATTAACAAATAGTACACCAATTTCTTTATCTTTGGATAGTTCCTTTCTGCTCCTGTCAATCACTTGCTGACATAATACACCGGCCTTAGAATCCGATTCTCTTCGTGAATCAAAGCGGCACTAATAGCATGTGCTGATACTGCCAAATAAATATACAACTCCTCATGATCCATTGGCTTTAACAAGACATGGGGTCTCTCTAAATGATTCACTAGAGCTCGAAACGCGTCTTCACAATCCTGCATCTATTCAAAGTTTCTCTTTCCTTTTCCGATCAAATCAAATAAAGGAATGCATTTGTCAGTTGCCCGGGAAATAAATTGACTTAAAGCGGCAACCTTCCCGTTCAAACTTCGTACTTGCTTAATGGTCCTGGGTGTTGAATATCTCGAATAGCCTAATTCTTCTCTGGATTAACTTCGATTCCTCGGACGTTGACAATAAAACCCAAGAACTTTCCTGACGCAACACCAAATGACCATTTCAAATGTTATAAAACCGAAGGATATCGAACATCTCTGCCAAGTCTCGAATGTGGTTGTTTTATCACCGTGACTTCACAAGCATATCATCCACATAAAGTTCCATTGTCCTTCCAATCTGATCTCTAAACATCCAGTTAACTAAGCGTTGATAGGTTGCTCCAGCGTTCTTTAATCCGAACGGCATTACCACGTAACAGTATAATCCAACGTCCATCACAAAACTGGTATGTTCTTGGTCGGGGACATGCATCGGGATTTGGTTATACCCTGAGTACGCATCCATAAAGGATAACAATTCATGCCCTGCAGTTGAATTAACTAGCCAATCAATCCTTGGAAGGGGAAAACTATCTTTAGGACACGCCTTGTTCAAGTCTGAATAGTCGGTACACGTTCTCCACTTCCCATTCGCCTTCTTCACCAGCATGGGATTAGATATCCATTTAGGATATAGGGCATTGTGAATAAACCCATTGACTTTCAATTTATCCACCTCTTTTTTAAAAACAACGGATCTCTCTGGATCCATGCCTCGCCTTTTCTATTTTACCAGGACATACTTCAGATCAACATTTAATGCGTGGTTCACGATAGCAGGCGAGATCCCACACATGTCCGAATGAGTCCAAGCAAATACACCCAAATTAGCTCGGAGAAAATCAGCAAGCTCTCTCATTATTAAGGGACTGAGCTGCGATCCAATCTTCAAGACTCGTGATGGGTCGTCGTGAAAGACTGTTATATCAATCGTCAGTTCGACCGGCGTCGCCTTGGTCTCCTTGGGCTCCTCTTCGTCATTCCTCGGATCTATATCTCTATAGAACCGACTGTGGTGCCTAAACCAAGGCTTAGGCGCCATTTGTCAATCTTCAGTAACTTGGATGTGGATAGATTTTTCCACACCCTTTCCCTTCTCCTTACGCGGAACTTCTTTCAACTCAACCACATTAAAGGCACGTCCAGTCGCCTAATCACCACGCACCACTCCTACTCCATTATCAGTCACAAATTTCAAAGTCAAACACCATAGGGCAATAGCTGCCCGAAATTCAGCCAGGGCCGTTCGGCCCAGAAAAACATTGTACGATGAGTCAACATCCAAAACAAGAACAGTAGGGTCCGCACTCTCCTACGTTCACCTTCCCCCAATTCCACTGGCAACTGCACATAACCAACTACCTCAGTCGCCACACCATTGAAGCCATGTATGCGAGATTTAGATGGTTTCAAAACTTTAGCCTCCATTCTCATTTGATCATAAGCCTTCTTGAAAATAATGTTTACCAAACTTGCACAATCAATCAAAATTTTCCTCACCGGAGTAGGGCCAATCATGGCAGAAATGACCATCTGGTCAATTGTAGGAGCCTCTACTCTATTCGCATCCCTGCTCCTGAACACTTTATCATCAGTCATCGTATGTTGTTGCTTGGCCGAAGTCCCGTCCTCCGTATTCAAATAATACCCAAAATCCACATGCCTCATCGCTCTGGCATATCGCTCCATTTCCTGCCAACTCCTATCCACGGGATGCGGTCCTCCAACTATCATGTTTATCACTAATCTTCCTCCGGTTCGCGCAGGCTTCTCAGCCCTACGCGGGGCCTGCCCACGGTTGGGGTCTGACGTCCCATATCCACCATCTTGTGGAGTTTTCACGAACTGTTGCAACTTCTTTTCCCAAATCAACTTCTCGATAGCATCCTGGAGATGCCTGCACTCGTTTGTAATAACACTTATGAAATCGACAATACTTTCCAATCGGTTTCTGTGCCTCTGTTGATTCCTTTAGACGCGAGTTCTTATATTGAAAAGTATTACAAGTGGATAAGTAAATATTCTCGAGGGATGCGTTTGAAGGCATGTAGTTGTCATACATGGGAATCATAGGCTTTGGTCGCCCTAGTTCCCTCTTCCGGTATCGATTCCCTTCACTATTTCTCTTCTGTTGATTCGGCTTATTCTGAACATTAACCTGAACCTTTCCAGAACTCTCATCAGACTGCTTTATAGCAATGTTGCTTTGAATCGCTTCTCCTCTTGGTGCCACGATATTTCTTTTTCTAGAGGACCTTGCCTCCTCCTTCCTCATAAACCGAGCCGCCTTTGAAAAGAAGCGTTCCAACATGGCCGACGGTTTTCCATCTAGCCAATCATTGAACTGGGATTCCGGATCAACCCCTCTCGTCGCAGCCATCAATATAGCATGGTCATTTGGGTTACTGACTTCTGTAGCAGCATTATGAAATCTTTCCAAGTAGTCCTTCAGCGATTCCCCCGGAGCCTGGAATATGTTAGATAAGACATCACATCTTTAGGGCGAGCAGCGTGAATCCAAAACCGCTCCACAAACCTTATTGCCAGTTCATCAAACCTTGAAATCGATCATGGGAGTAACCTTGTAAACCACATCGTCATGACCCCAGATAGGGTTATGTGAAAGCATCTACACTTGGTTGCGTCATTGGCCCTTGCTAAGTCCATTAAACATTCATACCTTATAATGTGCTGCCTGGGGTCGGTTTTTCTCTCATAAGCAGGCATCGTAGGCATGTTAAACCTTCTCGGATATTCCGCATGTAAAACGTTGTCAGTAAATGTGGTATGGCTTCTCGAAATTCCCCAATCATCATTCATCATACCTTGGTTCTCCCTCACCAGCTGTCTGACCATCGTTGTTAAGTTTGGTGTCTAGATGGGTGGTGCGAAGTGGTGGTCGCGCTCCACCTCATGTGAATGGTCCAGTCAATGTCTATGGGCCAATTCCACGCCTCCTTGGTCTATCATCCTTATGTCGTGCACCATGAGCATTCATCTCATCATCATTCCGGAGGGGTAGTTGGTTAGCATTCGAATGGTCTCCTACATCCAAGCCTCCAGAAACAGCTCCGGACCGATTCCCCAAATGCAGTTGGGGTATCCCTCCTCTGGAGGAGGGATCGGTACTGATCCCTAGGGAGGGATCGGCACCGATCCGTCTTGGCAGACCACGTTGGTCTGCCAAGCAATGCTCTGATATCCCTGCTTGCTCTCCTTCGACCCTACGACGCCTACGCCTGTGATGTTTATCTTCTGATGAGGTTGAACTCTCCAACACCGAGTAAGAAGGAAGATCCCTTCTGGCGCTCTGACGCTGCTGTTGAGCAATCTGGTTCATTAGGTTAGCATTAGTCTGGATATTCTCGTTTAGCTGCTGATGGCTCTCTATTAACTCCCTTATCAAGTTGTTGAATTCTGCTCTAGTTATGGAATCATTGGGGTTCTGGACTTCAGCAGGCTCCACATTCAAATTTACAAGCTGGTTGCTTGGAGCTCCTTGTTGAGTGCTGGTAGTTTCATTTGCATCAGCATTCTGGGAAGTTGATTTGGTATGCCTCACAATTCTAGATTTCTTTACCTAGAGTCTAGTAAATTTGAGTAGTATCTACAAGCTTTTGAAGATGGATCTGGATCTCCTTTAGGGGATTTTAAATCCAATAGCAGTAAAGGGGATTCTAAAGGGTTGAGAATTAGTTTCTCAGTGAAAGCACTAAAATGTTTGCAACCAAATTAGCCACAAACACCCAAGAACATATTTAATTAGTGAAATAAATGAAGAAACTAAATGAAACAGAGGAATATAACAAAATAACAGGAAAAACACAACAAAAAGCAGGAACAACAAGATTTATAGTGGTTCGACGTTGATTTCCTACGTCCACTTTGAATATTTTCTTTATTGCTTTTCAATTAACTTGATTACAATTAGAAACAGCAAAAAAAAGCAAGAGATAAGAGAGTAATGGAGGGAATTGATTACAATAATAGTGTTATCAAACCAACAGCGTAAAGATCCTATGAATGACCCCCTAGGCCTGTATTTATAAGTGAAGGCGACCTCCAATCTGACTGGAACTTCAGCAACATCACCTTCTCAACCACATGGGCCCACTATAGGGAGGGCCAGGCCCAAATCATAATAGAGAAGGATCGGTACCGATCCCTCCATATGTGGAATTTGGGGGCAGCGAACCGTATGGCAGCTTCCTCATGCTCGAATATAATGGTATCTCAAATATCAGGACAATTGGATGTGTGGAGCTCTTGCTTTTGCTCAATCTTTGGTTCGGTCCTATTCTAGTCTGGAAGATGCTGACCCTTTTTAAGAGCGACATGCCGAACCCGTGCACATGACATGCTTATTCTGTTATGTCTTGTCATGCTGAGCCCTTTATCTCCATGATTATTCCATGAATTCCATAATGCCGATCCATAATGCTTCCCAAGTATAAGCCGATCCCTAGTACTTAGGTTGCTATGCCGATCCCTCTGGCTTCCTTTACTTATGCTGATCCAATTTCTTCTAGCGTGTGCCATACCGATCCATATTATGAAACTTTACTATGCTGAACCCTTAGATTACTATCAGAGCCGATCCATCCACCATGAACAATGCCGATACATCCATTTGCTCATCTATGTTGACTATTTACTCAAATCATCAAGCCGATCCCCATAGCTCCACCTTGCTATATCGATCCCTTAGGTATTCCATCCATGTTAACAAATAACTATGCTGATACCTATTTCTTCCAAGCTAATTTCCATCTTTCTGACATCCTGCGCTATTTGCCTATCAACTCTGTTCAATTCAGGCTTTGCATAACTGTCCGAACTCTATTTCTAGGTCCTATAGCCGTTGCCTCACGGTCATCCTTCTTGTCAACGGTTGAGTCTGTCTTGCGCGATCAATCCAATATAGCCGGGTCAGGATACCGGGTAAGATATGTATTGCCAAATACTTAAGTATGTAGCTTATTATCATTTTAAACTTAGTACAACAAATTAATCATCATTCTGGTCGAATATTTAATACCTCAGTTATTGAATTTTATGACACCAACTATATACAACCATATACAATCGTATAAAATATAAATACTAATATTTTACCAAGTTATATAGTATATAGTGAAGAAAATTACACAGGTGTTGAATCGAAGATTGTTCAGTATAAAGACTCGAAAAATAGTCATGAAGACTCATGAGTACAAAGACAAGATATGAAGATCTCAAGATTAAAATTTAGTGTATAGAGTCATAGCATATATTTTTAAATTCCTTAACAACAATCTTTGATCTCTATCTCTAATTTTCTAATCTTTTATACTTTTAACCAAAATATATTTCAAAATATATTATATAAGGTTTTCAAAGAACAAAATATTTATAAACTAATTTTAAACTATTTTACAAAGTATCAAATTATTTTACAAATTATATTATTTTAAAAACATTTAAAAAAATTCAAAAATATATATATGCATATTTCAACATATATGCATTTAATGTGTTGACATAAATGCCGCCAATTGGTTTTTCAAATTTTGAAAACTTTTTTCAAATATATGTTGCGGAATTATTATTTTTTTGGCAAAGCCAGCGAGGTTGACTGGACCCCTACCAGATTTATTGATAACAGAAAAAAAAGATTCAAACAAGCTTTGAATCAAACTAAAAAAAAGGAAAAGACAGAAAATAAAGAAATAGAAAACAAGAGAGAACCAACTAGACAGCCCAAGCTTGGAGAATCCCAACAGGGTACTGCCTATTGCTCCTCAGTAGATGCATGTACACCCTATTCCTTACTTCAAACCAGAGAGTGTCAATAGTTTTCGACAAATTCTCAAAAATTCTTGCATTCCTTTCTCTCCATATCACATCAAAATAGATTTTCAAGCAAACAAACATTGCACTAACTTCATCATTCCCCCCTGTAGCAACTGTATGAATAATTTCCCAAACAGAGACAGAGTTGGCAGTATCAAGAACAAACCCAGTGGTGCTACTGATTCTACTCATCAAAGTAAGTAAGCTAGAGCATTCAAAAAAAAGATGATCTACAGTTTCATCACACAAATCACAGAAAACACAAGATGTGCACACAGTCATACCAAACCTGTCCAACACAACCCTAGTCATCAAAGCATGACTAACAACCTTCCACATCATCAAATTCTCTCTAGGCACAGAATCTTTAGTCCATAAAACACTGTACCACCTAGCAGCTGGAAGAGGCAGAGAACCAGATATGAACCTATACACAGTGGCAACAGAGTGTACCTTCTGTTCCCAAGGAACAGAAATAGAATGATCAGCACACTTGAATAAATTCATAACTTCACTCCACAATTGCCTTATCATCTGATTGCTATTGTAAGGCAGCAACATATTGCCTTCAAATAAAAAATCAGCAGCCTTAGCATTACACTGAATACCAATTTGCTGAATCAGAGGATACTCACAAACTTAGATAGTATCAGACCCTTCTTAACCCATGGATCATGCCAAAAACTAATAGATGATTTTGGTTGTAAATGATAATGGACCATAGGTAAGTAAACATCCCTAAGTTTCAGCAAATTCCTCCAATTAGAGCTACAATTCTGAGGTATATCCATACACCAGAAATGCCTTCTCTTAATATTGTACTACCACGTCCACCTGACCCATAAACTATCTTTCTTGAGAATTAGATCATCAAAATGTTTACTAAAAGCAGCAATATTCCACTTCCTAACATTGATAATACCAAGACCACCAAGCTTCAAAGTGGACTCAAATAAGGAAAAGGAGCAAGGAATTAACTTTGTGTTGTGAACACTCCCAGTCCAGAAGTACCTATTCATGGCAGACCTAACCATCAGTATGAGCTTAGTAGGTAAGATAAAAGAATGAGCTCAATAGACAAGGGAAGGAAAAACAACAGCTTTGATAAGCACAAGCCTACCACATTGAGAAATATGCCTGTTGCACCAATTGGACATGACCTTAGTTATTTTATTATAAAGGATTAAACAATCAGCAGTGGCAATTCTTTTAGTGATTAAAGGTAGGCCAAGATAACTCATATCAGCAGCCATACAAGAAAAGCCATAAAACAGATAAAGAGCAGCAGCATGATCATCAGACACTCCAGCAACAAGCATGGAAGATTTAGATTGATTTATAGAGAGGTCAGTCATGAGATAGAAGGAATGAAGAGCCTTCATCAAACCAGAAATTGACAAGAACTCAGGCTTAGTAAACAACATAACATCATCATCAAACATAATAGAAGTTAAATGGAGATCAGAGCACTTTGGGTGATACTTGATGATCTTGTGAGAATAATTATATTTAAGAATCATCGTCAAGACTTCCATGACCAGTAGAAATAGATATGAAGAAATAGGATCGCCCTGACGAATCCCTTTCTTACTTCTGAAATAACCAACAGGCCTTCCATTAATAACAACAGAGAAAGCTGGAGTGGAAATGCACACATACACCCAAGATACAAATATTTTTGGAAAACCCATCTTTGCCATAATTCTAACAAAAGAAGCCCAATGAATTTAGTCATAAGCTTTAGATATATCAATTTTCAGAGCAGCTGCTGGTGTCACATTGCCTCTACAATAACCATTTAATAATTCATGAGCAAGCATCACATTGTTAAGAATATTTCTGGAACGAATGAAAGCTGCTTGGTTGTTTGAAACAATTGAAGGCAAGACAGAAGCTAGCCGAGATGCAAGAATTTTGGATATACACTTGTACACCACATTACAACATGATATAGGCCTGAATGAGGTTACACTTGAAGGAGGAGAGACTTTAGGTATTATGGAAATATTTGTGCAATTGACTTCCCTTAGCATTTTGCATTTGTTAAAAAAGTTATGTATAGCTTGACAAAACTCATGACCAAGCACACCCCAAGTAGATTTGAAGAAGTTAACATTAAGGCCATCAGGACCACCAGCAGAGTGCTGGTTCATTGAAAAGAGGGTAGATTTAATTTCTTCATCAGTGACAGGCTTAACAAGAGAAGCAACTTCTAACTGGGATATACATGGCAAGTCAAGAGAGGAAATTAGGTCTAAGTCAGGACAGAACTCCTCAGCATTGCTAAGAATTTTAGAGAAATAATCAGTAAATGCTTTGTCTACAGTTTCAGGGGTTGAACATAAAGTTTCATGCTCATCAGTAATACAAAAAATATTCTCATTGTCATGCTTAACCTTTAAAGAGTCATGAAAGAATTTAGTATTCCTGTCACCATCCTCAAACCATTTGGTTTGCAATTGCTATCATTTCATACTAGCTTCCAGAAGAAGAGCATCATTAACTGACTTGAATAGTCTTCCCTCCTCTTCAGCAGCACTAATATCATCAGGAAGCTCCATCATTTTATCATGGCAAAGCTTCAGTTGGTCCTTCAAGGAGTTAGATAACAAGCTTCCAGAACCAAAAGTGATAACAGCCCATGATTTAATCTCTTGCTTTATTCTTTTTAACTTCCTATAAAACATGAACATTGGATTACCAAAACAATTAAAATTAGAATTTACCTGTGACACTAAAACATGAAATTGTTAATGCTTAACCCAAGCATTAAAAAATTTAAAACTTCTCTTTTCTCTTCTTAAATGAGAACCAAAAGACAATATCAAGTGGGAATGGTCAGACATGATAGGTTGAGGAAGATTTATAGACAAGGAAGGCCAGAAATGGAGAGCTTGAATATTACAAAATGCATGATCTATAGTTGTGAAAGTTCTTACACCACTACGACTACGATTATTCCAAGAGAATTTAGCCCCATTCTTATTAACCAAAATAAGATCAGCATCAATGATAGCTAGATTCAAGGGAGCAATGTGAACAGGTAGCAGGGGAGAACCACCACATTTGTCCCCCAGATTAAAACAAGAGTTGAAATCCCCCAGAACTACCCAAGGATGTGAATTTTGTCTTAGAGGAGGTAACGATTTAAAAAAAAGATTCCTGGAAGCAGCAGAATTATCCGCATAAACAAAGGTAATGTAAAAGGAATATAGAGATTGAAGAGCAAAAGCATGAAAATGTATGGATTGCCGAGATTGCAGAATTGGAGATAGAGTCAAGACTGTAGGATCATAAAGAACAAGAATTCTACCATAAGATGCAGATTCAAGATTATGGTGGATCACCCATTGAGAATTGATATATCTAGCAGCTTTAGTGGATAAGGTTTGATTTAACTTAGTTTCAAGAAGTCCAACCAAACATAAATTATGCTTAAGAATAAGACTTTTCACCTGATCAAGTTTCAAGTTACCATGGTCACCTCTGATATTCCAAGCTGCAATATTTTTATTCATTGATAAGGTTTGGGAATATATTTGGAAGATTTCTTCTCTTTGCAGAAAGAGCGCTTGTTTCAATTTGCCTACGTATCATTGACTTTGGGGAAGGATGCACAGATATGGATGAAATAGTGGAAGAAGGGTCAGGTGATGGATCAGAAGAAGGAAAAGGAGAGGGTGAGGTTAAAGGCCAGCCAGGTAAGTCAATTGAAAAGTTATATTGTGTTGTTTGAGCAGAATGTTCATTCACAGCAGTGTTATGCATGCAAGTAATTAATTCCATGACTTGAGTTTCAAAAGAAGAGCACCATTTTCTATCAATTTCTGAAACATGGATATCACCATTTTCATGTACAGCAGTAGTAGTAGTGTCATTACCATTTTCATACACTACGGCATTCAATTCTCTCTCATCCTTATTACTACAAGCAGATTTACCTTTCAAATCCAGAGAATGCTCCACAACATTTGTTTTTTGATTTATTTCTTTACTTCCAGAGACATGACCATCCATATTGCAATCCTTGAATAGGGTAGAGCTTAAAGCATTAGCCTCACAATCCATATTAATTTGAATTTCACCTTCTTCCACTTCAACATCTTCTGACAGAGATTGCTCATCAGCTTGTAGCAAGGAATACTTGTTAGAGGTGTCAATAGTACATGCTTGGCCAGTACAGTGCATGGAATTCACCGCATCAAGTTCATTCATATTTCCTTCATTAACAATTAATGCATTCTTTCCTTTCCCACTTAGCAGTTTTAAGTTAGTAACTTCCACTTCTTCTCGCATAAAACCTTTTTTTCCTTTATTATTATTAACTTTTTGCCAAACTTGTCTAACTGAGACTTCCTTAGAAACTTTTTTCATTGGCTTCTCTCTGCTCTGTCCCATCTCACTATTATTTAAGGGCAAGGTATTATGACATATATTAGCTTTTCCTTCACCAGTTGTTTTCTTGCATTCAAACAACAAATGTCCAAATTCTTTACATAATGTACAAATTGCAGGCTTCCACAAATAATCTACTTTAACAATCTGCTCAGATCCATCAAGTAATTTGACAGAGAAATTATCAGGAAGTTCATGATATGGAGATACCTCAACTAAACATTTGGCAAAAGATATACGTTCAAATTTTTCAGTTGAAGCATCCATACAGAGAAGTTTTCCAACCCTTGAAGCAAGCCAATTAATTCCAAGTGGGGACTAGGCATACAAGGGAATATTAGATAATTTGATCCAAACAGGAACAGATTTGATACTGCTACAACTGTTACCAATATTTTCATCCCAAGGCTTAACAATAAACAGTTTATTCTTCATCACAACTGGATCAGATTCAGCAATCTTAATCCTATCTTCATCATTAGAGAACTTAAATAAAAAACAGAAACCCATCAGATTTAACTGAGAGCATTCCTTTCAGTTTCCATACCTTCTTCAAGAAGTTCAAGACATAGGTGTATGGCAATGGATTATCAAGAAAAAAACCCACCAAGTATTCTTTCCACATAGCACTTCCAGCTTGAATAACTTCATCAGAAGGAACAATGGACTCTCCTTTGAACACAAGATGGATATCACGAGGTACATATTTACCAGCATTACTGGGTTTTGCCTTGAATAGGGAGTTCTAAGCAAGGGGTTGAGCAGAAACTTTGGGAAGAACAGAAGAAGCTGCAGCATTGTCAATAGGGGAGAGCAAGGGGTTGGAGGTGACAGAAAGTGGAACAAGGATGGAAGAGGAAGGACAAGGCTGAATCAAGTTGGAGGTTGGAGCAGATGGAAGCTGACAAGGGGGAAGACTCTGTGTAGACAGGGAAGGTAAGGTGCTAATTAAACACTAAGGGGGTGAATAGTGTTTTCTAACTTATGTAAATCTTTTTAAATTTCTTTCAAGTAAAATTGTAGCGACCCAATTTTTCGACGCTCGAAAATCGACATTAATACGTCCACTATATTAAATCCACAATCGAATGCCGGAAAACTGAACCGTTAGGGTTAAAGAAGAAAGAGGTAGAAGAACAAATAGAAACAAAATCAGAATCTCACAATCGCACCGGAACAATATATAATAGATAAATGACAAATCTTTATAACAAACGAACTATATCAGTTTATACATTACATCATCAGAGTACAACAGTTTCACAATAAATCGGACAGTTATAATAACTTGTCTCCATAACTGAATACACGGTGGAATAATAATCAAATACGGAAGTACGTCTCGCCATCCAGCTCGTCTCCTGAGCTCCGCAGCAATCCATCCAGAATCTACTGATAACCTGACTCTAGGCTGCCCTTGTGGAAAATTATGGGTACCCAGAGTTTAGAAAAGGGAACAATAAACTCCGAGTCAGTCATGGGACTGGTGTGAGAACTTAAAACAGCAATTTGTACAAAAAGAAATCCGTTTATGCTTTTGGAAAATGAAACTACCATAAGGCCTCCCGGCACACACATAATGCAATCGCACACTTGGGGGAGATTTCTCCTTATAGCAGTCAAACATGCTTGATATGTGAAAATCCTTTTGATATTATTATTAGTGCATAGTGTGGAAAACATTTCGAAAGTATAATATTAATCTTAGCTTGCATAGGTACCGTTATATAATGCCTACTATAGCTACCACCTGAGGTGGCAGGTTCTACAACTGCAATTGTAAAGGGCTCGTATTGTTTTGTTTGGATTTCCAACATATGGTCAAGGCTAAGGAACTTCCTTTATCCGAAAGGGTACGCCTCTGGAGGGACGCCCCGAGAACCTAACCGGATCTCTGCCAACACAAGGCCGGGTTACCTCTGTAACTAGGTAACTAACTATCACGAGTATGCCATCTCCCGGTCGTAACCAACCTTTACCGAGGTACCTCTATCACCAACAACCACATAAGAAAAATATCTAGGCTACATACCAGAATACCACTTTTTATCCAAAAGGAATTGTACATACCCTGAGGGGCACGACCCCCATAACCTTGCCGCATCCTTCCTGTTTCGACCATTTCCGGGGTGTGAGGTTCGATGAAGTCTCATCCCACAAAGCTACGCTTTTCACAAAAGCCATGCTTCGATCAACCAATGATCAGCACTTAGCATGCCACATTACCAAATTGGGAATATATCACTAGTAACCATCAACTACACAACCTCTGAGCTCATACGTCTCAGAGAAGGGTGTTAAGCTAAGAGAATAAATTCTCCGCCACCAAACATAAATGTATTTGATAGAAACTAGCTTTTTATCTCAAAGTGTAATGTTAGACATACATCCATACAAGTCCATCTTGGGTCTGAATGGAATCGAAGGCACTTCCTCCAATTAAGGAAAGAAGCTCTTGCAAATCCGGATATCCACAATCCCGACCGGACTCCCCATCTCATAGGGAAATCTCGATACCAGAGCAACTCAGTGCAGAGACAATCAACAGGTAATCCTTTCGTTTTCGAAATTACCCGGTCTTCAACCACCGTCTTCAAATGCAATCCCATTTCGTCGTATCATTATTCGGAATGGGTTTTATGACTTAATGTCCTCTCCCGGCTTAACCGAATAATGAGTGCTTATTTTAAAAACAAGTGGATACATTCAATTCTAAATTAAGTCACAACAAATTTCCACTTTTGATCTTTTAAACAAAAGATCCACCTTTTAAGATTCGATGTGGTTTTCGGATAAGCATTTGGAATCCGACCCCCGGTCGCATCGAAATTTAAGTGCCGTTTTAAAGGCCAATATTGATAGCTTGTCATTTAACTATCATACAACATCCACAAACAAACATCAGATTTAAATAATTTCCCAAATTATTTATTTCAAAATATCTTCAAAAGATATAAATTTTTCTACACTTCAACCCTTTTGAAAACAGTTTTCAATCACTTTCCTCTCACGGAATAAATTCCAAATATTGTTTATTTCAAATGAAAATTACCAAGACTAAATGCTTTAGATTTTTAAAGTAATTTAAATCACTTTACCTAAAAATATATATATACTTTAAACTACTTAGCATAAAAACTATTTAAAACACTTAATTTAAAATACCAGTTATGAAATTTAATAATAATTTTTTCAAAAACATTCTTTTAAAACAACTTTGAAACTTCAAACTTATACTTGCAAATACCATAGCCTCCACTAATTTCAATTAACAATATAATCAATCACAGATTATCAATAAATCATATCACAGCATATGAAATAAATTCAAACATTTGAGGAATCCAGTTGGATCCCTCCAACCTGTTTCCTTGCATCCACAGATGTTAGCACTATATAAAATACCAATTCCACTTCGAGGTGGAATATCGTGGTATATGGGTTCATATCATATCATCTGCTATTATGCGGCCCATAGGGTCTCATCCGCTATATAATGCGGGAAATCAATCACTCCAATATATATATACACACACACACACACACTATTATATAGAACATACCAATCCAAATGATAACAATTATCAATCCAAGCAAACAATCAATAATTTTAAATTTAACTATTTAAAATTAAATCGGCAATCCGATTGAGTGAGAAGTTCTCACCTTTTCTTTTATTTTGCAATTCCATTTCCATCACGACTTGTTTCTTTACAGTTTTGGACCTGCTGCCGATCGAAATTCCAGGCTACCCAACGATCTGCTCCTTCCTCACGAGTCTGCGACTCTCTCGAATCCTATCTTCCCATCATCGGTAAACTTCCCGTCACCTCAACAGCACGAGCGCCAACCAACATGCTTCCTCAGTCGCGAGTTGATCGTGACAATCTATCTTGCCGGCGCGCCCCATGCGAGCGCAATTCTACAATGATCGAGCCGCCCAATTCGATTTGTCGTGCCTGAATCGCTAGCAATTTCAAATTGCGATGGTTGTTTGAACGAATTAATTTGTACTAAAAAAAATTCTATTTTACGAACGAATTTCGAATTCGTTCTTCCATTTATTTCTATCTTTTATAAACAAACGAATTTCATTTGGGGAGAAGACTGTCGTTCGGCCATTAAAAACCTTTTTCTTCGTTTGCTTGTATATATATTTTTTGATTTCTTTTTTTCAAGCTTTTATTTTTTTTTCTATCTGAAATCTTTTCACTCTCTTACTCCCACGCGTGAGATTTAACAGGAAAGGGGAAACACATGTTTTAATTTTGACTTGCGTGGCTGCAGGCTGCTACAGTGTTTAAATGCAATTATACTATCTATTTATAATTTTAAATTCAAATTTAAAACGTCTTGAATTCGTAGCTAAAAATTTTGACATCCTATCGAGGCGTGCCGCCAGGCGTTTATAATGTTAAACCCCTATTCCGAACACAATGGAAAAGGTTTCGAGTCCTGTAATGACCCGTAAATTTTAGATAATTTTATTTGTTTATTTATATATTTAATTGAAATTTTGTGAAACTTTAAAACAATAAAATTTTGAAATTTAAATTTGATATTTGAAATGCGTCTATTTTAACATAGCAACTGGTAAATTTTCATCAGATAATTTGGAAGTTTATTTTCTAGTGTAATTTTATTCCAATTTATATCAGTTAAAAATGGATGTAATAAAAGTGTTCCGAAACCTAAATATGCCAACATGAGAAAATTTATTTTGAACACTTTGAATCTGACTGTGAAATTCGTTTCGCAAAATTCGGATGTTCCTAGCTCCGTTTGGATTTTTCCATACGGAATAGCAGCACTTTCGGTACCAATTATCGACTTTTGATCGGATGATCGTACCACTGATATCTGTATACCGTTTTGATCATCTCGCCGTGCTGATCCCTGCAGTATATTCAATTTTGTGTTTTGAAGTCTGGTATACAGCAAAATTCGTGAAACCGGTAACCGTATCGGTACCGGATTCATGACCTTTTATTTTTCTTTTGCGTTTCAAACTTTGAACCGTGACTGCCAAGCATTAAATAAATTGCTATTAATACTTTCTGAAATTTTTAAACGCATGACCTTCAATGTTCTCATCAATTTAGCATTGTATTTTCGGTATTCTATTTGTTATTATATCGGCCTGTTCATTTCCTTTGAAAAACATATATTTTAATAAAGCGTTTATGAGTATATTTTGTGTAACCACTGCTAGCTTCTCATTGCAACATTCCTCTCCTCCTTTCATATTTCCATCTACTCCGCATTGCCGCATCACCGTTCATCTCCGCCTCTTCTAGTGACTGCAGAGACCGAGTGTGACGACCCGGAATTTTTGAGCATTTGAAATAGGAATATTTAATTAATTTTAAATATTCAAAAGATAATTATTAACTTTAATTTCAAATATCATTATTGATTAGACAAGTAATTGTTGAATTTAAATTATTGAAATTGGTAAATTATTGAATCTGGAGCTTTAAGCCTGTTAAAAATAATTTGAAGACTTATAAAATTTATATAGATAATACTGAAATGGATAGAAGTGTTGGAATCAGCTTTAAAAATGGTTTGTTATGTTTTGAAATTTTATATCATTAAAATGGAATTTAAAAATAGCCTTCTGAGGCACAGTCTCGGAATTCGACGAAACTAGTTCCATTGGATCCGTAATATTGTATTATTATCGGATTTCAAGTTTCGTATTTTTCGGAGTTGTTATGTGAGCACACGATGAGTAAACGCGTTGAAAATTTAATCGAATTCAATTTAAAATTTAATTTTTAAATTTGTCAACATCAACACGTTGTCTCCTAGAATCATGCCGAAGATCACGAAACAAATCGTGCAAAGCATGCCTCGTTGATTTTAAATATCCTGTTCTCGTTTTCTTCCTCTTTAAGCCTTCAGTTCAAACTGAAACGAAATTCATTCGTTTAAAGAAAGAAATGCCGCTCTTCTTCTTCTTTCTGTCCCAAACCAAAGTCGAGCCTCTCGTCTTCGAAATCGAAAATAAAATTCTGTTTTACTTCGAGGTCACAGTTCAATAGCAATCTCCATGTCGCGATGCTTGAACCTGAGAAAAAAAAACTAGGGTTTCACAAATCAACGCCTTCGAAATAATCATCGCTGCATACTCGGCTGTTCCATCAGCCATCGTCGACTCATCCTTGCCTCCTATGCGATATTTTCTACTACCGATTTGAAGTTCTGCTACAGTCTCTTTTTACGGCCACTGCTAATTCAATCGAGATGGATCGTCATTGGGGATCGACGACTAGGGCTTCGAGCTGGACGAGACGCGAAGGGGGAGTTCGCGGTCGGAGATGGAGGTCGCGACCTAAATGACGACGCAGCTGACTTCGCGCGTGGGTTCGAGGGTTTGAGTGTATCGATTGCAAATTTGGGCAAGGCGTGGAGTCTCGAACGGCAGCTCTGGGAAGAGTGATCGATGGTTGCTAACGAGGAAGAGTAGGTGGGTTTCGATCGATGGATAGGTGTTGGCGCTTGCGTGTCAGACGCGTTGGGTATGGTTCGTCAAAGTCGGCAGTAGGGTAAATAAATCTAATTTTTAAAATTTGAAATTTTACATATAATCTATATTTGGATTTTTCCAGTAAGCTAGAAATTTATTTAGGGATTTATATATATAAGAGTTTAGACATTGAAGTATCTATATAAAGCTAGTTTAAAATTTAATCTTTAGATAAATTAAATTTTAGTTTGACTTAGAGAACTAGATGGGAATTTATTTTCTGATTTATTTGGAATAGTAATAAACTGTAAATGGTTAAACAAGGTCGAGAAATCGTGGAAATCAATTTATTTAGTTAACTTATATATAATTATTTGATAACGGAAAAATTTCCTTATTAAGTAAATAAAATTTATTAGATAGAAATTGATTGGTTCAAATTGTTTGAATATTAATGAAATCATATAATGCTTATTCGAGGTCCAAACTCGAGGAAATACAAGTCGGAATGGAACCGGAGTGGAATAGACTGCAAACTTAAATCAAAGGTGAGTTAATCTCACTCAGTTAAATTATAATTTAAATTTAATTGGTTAAATTTAAATATGGATGAATGATTGAATTGATTGATTTGATTGATATGGTATATAGTAGTATATACCAATATATATATATTGGCATATGTATATATTGGAGTCGATATTCTCGAATTATATAGTGGATGAGACCCTATGCCGCATAATAGCGGATGATATTTTATAAAACCCATAAACCGCGATATTCCACTTTGAAGTGAAATTGGTATTGTGCTAACATCTGTGGATGCAGGGAAACAGGTTGGAGGGATCCAACTGGATTCCTCAAAATATTTAATTTTGTTAAATATTCTGTGATATGATTGTTGATATCCTATGATGAATTATATGGATAATTGGATGTTATGGTTTGGTTGGATCGATTTGGATATGCTGAGTTATCAAAATCTCTAGAATAGAATTTTTGGAAAGAAATAAAAGAGTAAATTTTTAAGTAAAATAATTATAAAGAGTTTTGAATAAATAGAGAAATATTGAATTTAAAGAAAACTTATGTGATGTTATTTAAAGGGATAAATAATTTATTTTAATTCAATGTTTAAATGTAATTAAAAAGAAAGAAGGAATTTGGGAAATCTGAAACTTGTGTTTCAGTTTAAAGATTTTAAATAATAATGAGAAATAAAATCTAGAAGTTAATGAATTTGGAAATAAATGGATTTAGTAAGGAAATTTATTTCAAAGTAAAATAAATTGGAAAATCAATGGTAAATTGATTTAAATATTTTGGGATTTGAAATTTAAGAGAAATGAGATTTTGAAGATATAAACTGGGTTTATAAAGTGAAATGGAATATCAGTGGATATTAGAAAATATAAATTCAAGGTGGGAATTTATAAAAGGATATGGATTTGGTTTAAAAATAAATGTTGATTTATTTTTAAAAGATGGGAATGAGAAGTGTATTTCTCTGGATAGCCAAGTACGTTTTTCAAAGCAAATTTTAAATATAAGTTAAAGGTTTTAATACGTTTTAAAAAGCATATTTTAGAAAATTGATTTATTTCTAAATGTTAAGGCCTAAAGTAGTATTTTCAAAAATCTATTATTGTAGTAATTATATAAAAGTGATTTGGTATTATGTTTTAAAAAGAGAAATTTAGTTTATATTTGTAAAGTGGTTTCATTTTAAATATTCCTTAAGTATATATTTTGTTAAGGTATTAAAGTAGTTTTTAAATTTCAATATTATAAAGTATATTTATAGTAAAGTGCTTTTAAATTATTTTTAAATCTAAAGTATTTTGTACTTGGTGTTTCAGAGAAATAATTATTTGGGAAATGTATTCCGTAAGCGGAAACTGTTTGAAATTGTTTTCAAAAGGAGTTTGAAAATAGAAATATATCTTGGAAAGATATTTGGGCAAATAAATAATGTGGAAAATTATTTATTGTGTGATGGTTGCTTGTGGATGTTAATTGATAGTTAAATAACCGACTATCAATATTGGCCAAATGCGCTGATCGTTTCGAAGAGACCGGGATCGGGTTTCCGTATACCAGGATTCTAGGTCTGGAGACTCGAATACCACTTCGATCCGGTTTGTACGTTTCGTGTAACGATTTCGGAGGCGAAGATGGAGCAGTGAAGTGCAAGGGCTAGTCGCTACTAATCCTGAGGATATTTCCAAAATGGATGTAGTAGGAATAGTGCCTTCGGTTCCGTTCGAAACCGGGACGGACTTGTATGGACGAATGCTTTCGTGACATCGTCAGGTGGACGATGGGCATTCTAAGGGATATGTTCTATAAAGGTATCGGTTAGCCTCAAGCCTCATCAACCGGGAATGACTGAAAATCAGGGGTTATGCAGCAAGGCTTCGTGGGTAGCACCCACTTGAGAGTAAGGTCATCCCTGTCTAGATGTCCCTTTTATTTCGGCTTAGTGTTGCGGTTGCTGATCCCAACCGTGGGGTGATTTTACTTGGAATTATCCAGTAAGGGATGATTCCGGCCTTGTGTTGCAGGGGAGCGGGCGTACTCCTCGGTACTGTGATCTAGGCCACGTACTGTGACAGGTGGTACCCCAGTGCCTAGTCATTCGTTGGAAATCCATTCTCCCTACGTGCCTTGTACGGTATTTGTTTGTATACCTAGTATGCTGGAATTTAATCATGTAACAATTTCAGCTATTTTAATAAGTATTTGTGAATAGACACTATTATAATATCAGAGGATTTTTATAAAAAGTGTTTTAGCTATCGTAAGGTAAAAACCCGACATGTTTATTTGTGGCGTGGTCTTACGAGATGCTTTTGTTTTCAAAGGAGTTTGAAACATTAATAATCAATTGAGTGTGATTTTCTCACGCTGGTATTCCAGACTGACTCGGGTATTGTTTTATATGATGCTCGGGTCAAACCGAGATAAACAGGTTCAGGATATGATGCTGTGGAGCTCAGGAGACGAACTGGATGACGATACGTACTCCTGTACTTGCTATTATTTTTCCGCTGTGTATTCAGTTGTATGTTATGGATGTTGATGTACTCTGATGATGTACTCTGATGATGTACTCTGATGCTATATTATATAAAACTGATATAGTTTTGATTTGTGTAAAGATCAGTTAATATATATTATATTTTATTCCGCTGCGATGGTTAGATTCTGATTTTGTTTTCTATTTTTCTTCTTCTACCTCTTCTTCTTAAGCCAAATGGTTCGATTTTCCGGGTCTGGAAAGTCGGGTCGTTACAGTTGGTATCAGAGCTTAGGCTGGCGATAACCTTGGCTCTGGTGGGAATTACTCTTAAATAGAGTCGATAGTACTCTAGAATGAGTTTGAGAGTATTAATAGATATGAGCGCGTATTTGTTAGTGAATATAAAATGGTTTTTATATTGTGTTGGTTGGTTTATTGAGTAGTTTATGGATTCTGGTCAATACGAGTAATTAACGTTATTGATAGGGATCTCTAAACACTTAAATAGAACAATTCGACACAATATTGTTTTAAAATGGGTAGATGAAATAATTTTACCCAAATTATTTTTGTATATGAAAGAAATAATTTTTATAAATTATTATAGTTATATTTGGATGTTTGGTTGTTGGATGATGATAATAAATTATTATCATTAGGAGGAAATTGAATAAGAAATTGAAAACTTATAACCAAAGTTCAAGAATAAATTTATATAACAAATGGAGTTTGAGAACATAAATTATAAATGTAATTTATAAGTTGAAATAAAACTTCATATACAAAGGTGATTATAATTTTGAAATAGAATTCCATAGAAACATTTGAAATTGAAATGAGATAAATTCCAGGGAATGTTTGAATGTAGATTTAAAGGAATTGCAATTTGGGATTTTCGGGAAAAGTTTAAATTCCTGGGATTTGGAAATGGTTTTCAAAGATTTTGGAGAAATAATAAGTAGTACTATTTCAGGAATATTTTTGAGTTGAAATCTTGTGAGATTTGGAAATTAAAAATATTTGAAAGTGTTTTTAAAGAGATAAAAGCATTAAATTCTCTTTCGGTCGCTGGAAAATAACTTCGGTGATGACTGCAGCATCATCGATGTTTATTTTCGGGTTTCTGAAAGAGAAATTGCTACCTAGATGTATGGGCTGGTGTTTGTTTGCAAAACTGAGTTTGGTTTTGAAATTGAAAAGGGTTTTGGGTATAGTTGATTTCAAAAGTGATCTTGAAATTCTGGGAAATTGTTTAAACTCTGGAATCTTATTTAAAATGTTTATGGAATGATGAGAAAAATAAAATATATATTAGTTAAATAAATTGTATAATCCCTAATTAAAAGTAAAAGTATAAATGGGATTGAATTTAAATAGATGGAAGTATGGATATAAATAAATTGTGGCTTATAAAATTTAGAAGTGGAATAAATAAGCCAAAATAAAAGTTGTTTTGAATTGTGAAAAATGGATGTAAATCCAAAACTTGAATTATAAAATAGATTGAACTTCAGTAAAATAGTTAAGTGATTTTCGAAGTAAAAATCAAATATTGAATTGTAAAAAGAAGTGTGCTAATTTGGAATAAATTAGAAAAGTGGATATGTTAATGGAATTTGGATTTGGTAATAAAAGTGGAAGTATAAATGAATAATGGAATTGGAGTGTAATAGTGATAATTTGAATTGTAAATAAATTCAAGTAAGCAGAAATGATTGAAGTGGCATTGTTATTAATATAATACAATTCAGGAATAAGTATTGAATGTGGATTAGAGATTATATTGGATTCAATGAATATACCACTTATATTAAAATGGAAGAGAGTTAAAAATAAATTGAATTGGAATCAATTTAAATTGGTTATGAAACTTAAGCAATTATTTATTCTTATGGATATCGTCAAAACTGCATAAAATAAACCGTCGTTTGACGTAAGTAAAGTAAATTGAAATTCTATCAGTTGATAGAAGTTAAATAAATTGATTTTGAGATCAATTGAATTAAATATAAGTTTGATTTGCTAAAATGAGCCGAATGTGAGAAATTGAGATGTGAACCATTTAAATTGGATGTAGTCGTACATAAATGGGTTGTAACAATTTAAATTAATGTTGGAACCAAAACATTGCTTATAAGTGTTGTTTAATCTACTTTCCTCATGGAAATTCTCTTGTTTGTTAGTTAAATATGTAAAATGTTGTTAAGTTGCATGATCTTGGTACTTACATTTTTGAAGTAAGTAAGTACAGGTTCAGGAAGCCGTATAGCTGATTTTGGGTTGCACTAATTGCTAAATAAATCGCTGCTTTGCTTAAAAAAAAATTGCTATAATAAGGTACGCTTATGCAAAAAATTCAAAATAGGAGATATGAACTGCATATATTGATATATATTGTGATTTCCGGCCTGAGGCCGATGTATATATATATTTGTGCATCCTGCGATATCGCAGAAGTCCCTCCGTACAAAGGAGACTCTGCCAAAATTTTCCGTAAATTTTGGGAGTTAGAAATTTTTTTAAAATTTTCATTAACAATAAACGATTAAATTTGTTAAGCAAAGAGAATTGAAATTGAATATTGGAATCTAATTCAAATGCGAATGTAAAGTAAAGTGAAATCGAAGGAACTAAAGAAAGTAAAGTTCGTAAATAAACTGTTATTTGAGGTTTAAATTAAATAGTAAGTGAAACTAATCCATATTCAAAATGGAAGCCAATTTGAGTTTAAATGAAATTGTAAGGGCTAAGTAAATAGTAATGAAAATAAACTTCAATGGGGAAGTGAAAATAAATATAAACTTCAAAAATGAAGTAAAACAAATCCAAGAAGTATATAAAATGTTTATATTGGACTTAAGAAATGAATGGTGAATTCTTAAGTAAATTTGGTATGGAGGAAAATTATTCTAGGTGAATAATTGAATGACGATTAAAATTTGAAGATGTGAATGGGATAAGTGTGATAAGTGAATAACAATCAAATGAATGTGAATAAAAAGGAAATTGATATAATTGATAATCAATTGGAATTTATACGTAGGATGTACGTATATTATTTTATTCGCATAATGATTTGATCCGGATTCGAGCACAGAATTTCGAGGTAATTATACCGATCCGAGTTGGGATTTTTCACTCGATTTTCGACGGTGAACCTGGATATGGATTGTTGATTGATTCTGGATATTCTCTATCATAGTTTGAGGCTATGCAAGGAGAATGACGGTTTCTGATCAAGAAACCAGATCTGAGTCCGCACTAGGAAGTCGGGTGGACGATACTAGTTCGGAAGTGAAATTGTGTGATCGATTGAGCGATCGAATGTGATATTGCGTACGGAAGATATATGTGCATCGTACGGGCTTAAGTAAAACAATATTGAAAATTTGTAAAGAAAGGTATAAAATGAATTTGGAATTGTGAGTGAATATTATTGCTTAGTAGGATATACAGGTGTATAAAAGCAATGGATAAATTGGGATTTTTGATTTTAGAAGATAAAATTTAAAGGCCCGACAAAAGGTATGTATTTGAATTTCTATATGAAATTTGATTGGGGTTTTGATCCAGCCACTTGGCCTTTTGTTTTCTTTTTGAGATTGGGAGGCCGTAGAGCCATTTTGTAGTTGTACCGAGCTAGCCGCGCAAAGGAGACGCTGGCGAAATTTTTCGGAAATTTAGAGAGTTAGAAAATTTTGAGAAATTTTGATAAGTAAAAATTTGAATTCAAATTTAAATTTGAATTGATAAGTAGGTGATATGGGTTGAACTTATGAATAAGTTTGGGAAGTTAAAAAAATGATTAGTGTATCATTAATAAAAGATTGTTTGGGTATTGTTAAAACTGTTTGAATTTGAGAAATAGCTAATGGGGTATGGGACATTCTTCCTAACTAGTAATTTCGGGGGCGAAATTCTTTTAAGGGGGGAGGAATGTGACGACCCGGAATTTTTGAGCATTTGAAATAGGAATATTTAATTAATTTTAAATATTCAAAAGATAATTATTAACTTTAATTTCAAATATCATTATTGATTAGACAAGTAATTGTTGAATTTAAATTATTGAAATTGGTAAATTATTGAATCTGGAGCTTTAAGCCTGTTAAAAATAATTTGAAGACTTATAAAATTTATATAGATAATACTGAAATGGATAGAAGTGTTGGAATCAGCTTTAAAAATGGTTTGTTATGTTTTGAAATTTTATATCATTAAAATGGAATTTAAAAATAGCCTTCCGAGGCACAGTCTCGGAATTCGACGAAACCAGTTCCATTGGATCCGTAATATTGTATTATTATCGGATTTCAAGTTTCGTATTTTTCGGAGTTGTTATGTGAGCACACGATGAGTAAACGCGTTGAAAATTTAATCGAATTCAATTTAAAATTTAATTTTTAAATTTGTCAACATCAACACGTTGTCTCCTAGAATCATGCCGAAGATCACGAAACAAATCGTGCAAAGCATGCCTCGTTGATTTTAAATATCCTGTTCTCGTTTTCTTCCTCTTTAAGCCTTCAGTTCAAACTGAAACGAAATTCATTCGTTTAAAGAAAGAAATGCCGCTCTTCTTCTTCTTTCTGTCCCAAACCAAAGTCGAGCCTCTCGTCTTCGAAATCGAAAATAAAATTCTGTTTTACTTCGAGGTCACAGTTCAATAGCAATCTCCATGTCGCGATGCTTGAACCTGAGAAAAAAAAACTGGGGTTTCACAAATCAACGCCTTCGAAATAATCATCGCTGCATACTCGGCTGTTCCATCAGCCATCGTCGACTCATCCTTGCCTCCTATGCGATATTTTCTACTACCGATTTGAAGTTCTGCTACAGTCTCTTTTTACGGCCACTGCTAATTCAATCGAGATGGATCGTCATTGGGGATCGACGACTAGGGCTTCGAGCTGGACGAGACGCGAAGGGGGAGTTCGCGGTCGGAGATGGAGGTCGCGACCTAAATGACGACGCAGCTGACTTCGCGCGTGGGTTCGAGCGTTTGAGTGTATCGATTGCAAATTTGGGCAAGGCGTGGAGTCTCGAACGGCAGCTCTGGGAAGAGTGATCGATGGTTGCTAACGAGGAAGAGTAGGTGGGTTTCGATCGATGGATAGGTGTTGGCGCTTGCGTGTCAGACGCGTTGGGTATGGTTCGTCGAAGTCGGCAGTAGGGTAAATAAATCTAATTTTTAAAATTTGAAATTTTACATATAATCTGTATTTGGATTTTTCCAGTAAACTAGAAATTTATTTAGGGATTTATATATATAAGAGTTTAGACATTGAAGTATCTATATAAAGCTAGTTTAAAATTTAATCTTTAGATAAATTAAATTTTAGTTTGACTTAGAGAACTAGATGGGAATTTATTTTCTGATTTATTTGGAATAGTAATAAACTGTAAATGGTTAAACAAGGTCGAGAAATCGTGGAAATCAATTTATTTAGTTAACTTATATATAATTATTTGATAACGGAAAAATTTCCTTATTAAGTAAATAAAATTTATTAGATAGAAATTGATTGGTTCAAATTGTTTGAATATTAATGAAATCATATAATGCTTATTCGAGGTCCAAACTCGAGGAAATACAAGTCAGAATGGAACCGGAGTGGAATAGACTGCAAACTTAAATCAAAGGTGAGTTAATCTCACTCAGTTAAATTATAATTTAAATTTAATTGGTTAAATTTAAATATGGATGAATGATTGAATTGATTGATTTGATTGATATGGTATATAGTAGTATATACCAATATATATATATATTGGCATATGTATATATTGGAGTCGATATTCTCGAATTATATAGTGGATGAGACCCTATGCCGCATAATAGCGGATGATATTTTATAAAACCCATATACCGCGATATTCCACTTTGAAGTGAAATTGGTATTGTGCTAACATCTGTGGATGCAGGGAAACAGGTTGGAGGGATCCAACTGGATTCCTCAAAATATTTAATTTTGTTAAATATTCTGTGATATGATTGTTGATATCCTATGATGAATTATATGGATAATTGGATGTTATGGTTTGGTTGGATCGATTTGGATATGCTGAGTTATCAAAATCTCTAGAATAGAATTTTTGGAAAGAAATAAAAGAGTAAATTTTTAAGTAAAATAATTATAAAGAGTTTTGAATAAATAGAGAAATATTGAATTTAAAGAAAACTTATGTGATGTTATTTAAAGGGATAAATAATTTATTTTAATTCAATGTTTAAATGTAATTAAAAAGAAAGAAGGAATTTGGGAAATCTGGAACTTGTGTTTCAGTTTAAAGATTTTAAATAATAATGAGAAATAAAATCTAGAAGTTAATGAATTTGGAAATAAATGGATTTAGTAAGGAAATTTATTTCAAAGTAAAATAAATTGGAAAATCAATGGTAAATTGATTTAAATATTTTGGGATTTGAAATTTAAGAGAAATGAGATTTTGAAGATATAAACTGGGTTTATAAAGTGAAATGGAATATCAGTGGATATTAGAAAATATAAATTCAAGGTGGGAATTTATAAAAGGATATGGATTTGGTTTAAAAATAAATGTTGATTTATTTTTAAAAGATGGGAATGAGAAGTGTATTTCTCTGGATAGCCAAGTACGTTTTTCAAAGCAAATTTTAAATATAAGTTAAAGGTTTTAATACGTTTTAAAAAGCATATTTTAGAAAATTGATTTATTTCTAAATGTTAAGGCCTAAAGTAGTATTTTCAAAAATCTATTATTGTAGTAATTATATAAAAGTGATTTGGTATTATGTTTTAAAAAGAGAAATTTAGTTATATTTGTAAAGTGGTTTCATTTTAAATATTCCTTAAGTATATATTTTGTTAAGGTATTAAAGTAGTTTTTAAATTTCAATATTATAAAGTATATTTATATTAAAGTGCTTTTAAATTATTTTTAAATCTAAAGTATTTTGTACTTGGTGTTTCAGAGAAATAATTATTTGGGAAATGTATTCCGTAAGCGGAAACTGTTTGAAATTGTTTTCAAAAGGAGTTTGAAAATAGAAATATATCTTGGAAAGATATTTGGGCAAATAAATAATGTGGAAAATTATTTATTGTGTGATGGTTGCTTGTGGATGTTAATTGATAGTTAAATAACCGACTATCAATATTTTCCAAATGCGCTGATCGTTTCGAAGAGACCGGGATCGGGTTTCCGTATACCAGGATTCTAGGTCTGGAGACTCGAATACCACTTCGATCCGGTTTGTACGTTTCGTGTAACGATTTCGGAGGCGAAGATGGAGCAGTGAAGTGCAAGGGCTAGTCGCTACTAATCCTGAGGATATTTCCAAAATGGATGTAGTAGGAATAGTGCCTTCGGTTCCGTTCGAAACCGGGACGGACTTGTATGGACGAATGCTTTCGTGACATCGTCAGGTGGACGATGGGCATTCTAAGGGATATGTTCTATAAAGGTATCGGTTAGCCTCAAGCCTCATCAACCGGGAATGACTGAAAATCAGGGGTTATGCAGCAAGGCTTCGTAGGTAGCACCCACTTGAGAGTAAGGTCATCCCTGTCTAGATGTCCCTTTTATTTCGGCTTAGTGTTGCGGTTGCTGATCCCAACCGTGGGGTGATTTTACTTGGAATTATCCAGTAAGGGATGATTCCGGCCTTGTGTTGCAGGGGAGCGGGCGTACTCCTCGGTACTGTGATCTAGGCCACGTACTGTGACAGGTGGTACCCCAGTGCCTAGTCATTCGTTGGAAATCCATTCTCCCTACGTGCCTTGTACGGTATTTGTTTGTATACCTAGTATGCTGGAATTTAATCATGTAACAATTTCAGCTATTTTAATAAGTATTTGTGAATAGACACTATTATAATATCAGAGGATTTTTATAAAAAGTGTTTTAGCTATCGTAAGGTAAAAACCCGACATGTTTATTTGTGGCGTGGTCTTACGAGATGCTTTTGTTTTCAAAGGAGTTTGAAACATTAATAATCAATTGAGTGTGATTTTCTCACGCTGGTATTCCAAACTGACTCGGGTATTGTTTTATATGATGCTCGGGTCAGACCGAGATAAACAGGTTCAGGATATGATGCTGTGGAGCTCAGGAGACGAGCTGGATGACGATACGTACTCCCGTACTTGCTATTATTTTTCCGCTGTGTATTCAGTTGTATGTTATGGATGTTGATGTACTCTGATGATGTACTCTGATGCTATATTATATAAAACTGATATAGTTTTGATTTGTGTAAAGATCAGTTAATATATATTATATTTTATTCCGCTGCGATGGTTAGATTCTGATTTTGTTTTCTATTTTTCTTCTTCTACCTCTTCTTCTTAAGCCAAATGGTTCGATTTTCCGGGTCTGGAAAGTCGGGTCGTTACACCGAGCTCCATCATTTTTGCCGACCACCCTTCTATCTTCTCAAATCTTCGACCGTAGCCAACCCATCAGCCTGTAGCCGAACGCGACCTACCCTCTTTCCACCGCCGACCAGATCCACTCGGCAGCCTACATCTCCATTCCACAGAACCATCGGCCTCACCATCGAAGCAGACTCGCCGACCCCACCACATCACTCCACGGCCGTGCACAGCCCTCCTTCGTGCGTGCCACAACCCCTGCTCCTTTGCTTTAGTTTCATCACCAGCCTTCAGGTTACACATATGCGTAGTTTATATATTATTTTATATATGGTACATATGGATTTATACACATTATATATTGTTTTACTGTTATAGTGTATAGGTATTTATAAGTATAATACGTTGTTTCAAGATTGTACATGCTAGTTGTAAATGTCTATATAAGTTTATTTGAGTCTAATTATATAAGGTCGCTGTTTAGTGATGAGATATACGCATGGCCTTATATATATGTATTTCAAAATATTGTTTTAAAAGTCGCATACATATGTATTTTATCTTAAATATATATGTTGTATATGTCGGTTAGAATATACGGTATTATATATATTGAGTTCTGTATATATTTTAAATATGTTTGGGTGTATATATTTGTTATATATATGAGCTCTGTTGAGTTCTAGACTAAATTTATACAAGTTGCAGATAACTTATTTGTTTATATGTATACCTAAGTTGTATAAGTTATATATATTTTATTTAAATTATTTACGGTCTGTTAGTTATATATATATAGGTACCAATATGTATATGTTTGTATTAAATTGCTTATGAAGTACCTCTGAGCCAATTCAAATCTTTGCTGTTATATATTTTATGTATATAAACTGTGACTTGTTATATATGTACTTCTAACAGAGAACAAGTTTATTAAGTTTTCGTCTCATATATGTATATTATGTAAGTTGATTTTTTTATATAAACTTATATTTATATGTTCTAATGTTTTAATTGTCTGTCTATTTATATTGACGTATAGGTATTGATATTTTATCTCTTTTATTTCTAAAGTTTATAATATAGATAAGGTTGTTTGTTTATATTTAAAATTGTTAAATAATAATATACGTGCATCAGTTTCTATATGTTTGGTTTGTATAAATATGTAGTACTTGAAATATATATATATATATGAGATGTCAGTGGTGAATAAACATTGGTTTTAAAGGATAGTATATATATATATGATTTAAAGTATATACATATATAAAAATATACTTTGTTATATATATATTATGATAAGCAGTATTTTGAAACAGTTTTATAATAATATATACTAATTATAATTGTTTATACTGTTATTATATCAGTTCCATATATTATTTATATCATGGGTTTTGGTAGCTGTCTGCATATGTTTAAAACATATGTAAGTATATATTGTTTATATGTATGAGTATTAACATATCTATATGAATTTATATTGGTTGTTGATTTCAAAGTATATATTTTATTTTATGAGTATGGGATTTAATATAAATTTGAAAAATAAATATATGTTTTAAATTGATTTCAGAAAAATAACATATATTTAGTTCAACTTATATTAATTGATTTGACTCGTTCTCATCGATTTCTTATCTATCAGCTTGTCCGTCGAATTCGTGCCAATTTAGCTTTGCTTGGAATTCATGTATGGATCCACAATTCGCTTCCATTTCCATTGTCTATCTTCTCTAACCTCAAAAGGTGAGCAATCACTCACGATTAACGTTCTTTTATTTATTAAATTTGATTTCAATTGAAACGACAATTGAAATATGCTGCTGTTAGTTATTTATATTTATATTTATATATATGCTGTTATCGGTATCTGTTCACCTGTGACATCTGACACCATTATCTGTTATTTATATTGATGATACATGCCTGTTATATTATTATCATATCTGTTATCACTCTGCAAGTTCCCTATTAGTATAGAATTCACTATGGGTTGAAATGAGACATACCCGAACGATTTGTAGAATACGAGAAAATCGTTATGGGTAGAAATGATAAACCCAAACGATTTTCATTGAATTGAATTCGAGATTGCGGGTTGAAATGATATATACCCGTATATATTTAAATTACGAATTGAAATGATAAATATCTGTATCACTTAACCATAGGGTAGAAATTTATATACAGACACCGTTGGTCTATATATATAAATATTTTGAAAATGATTTCTATGGTTTTGAAAAGAAATATATGGTTTTAATAAATATTGATCTTAAAGATTTATTAAACTTGATTTATTAAAGTTGATTTAATAAAATTGATAAATAATACGTTTAGTATTTATTTAATATCTATATTTTAAAATATAGAGTTTATAATGATTTGAAATTGATTTGAAATTTTATT
Organism: Allium fistulosum; assembly: GCA_030737815.1. NCBI lineage: Eukaryota > Viridiplantae > Streptophyta > Magnoliopsida > Asparagales > Amaryllidaceae > Allium > Allium fistulosum. The sequence continues at coordinate 664,894,330 of CM060901.1, forward strand.
TATTTAAGAATTATACTTAAATAAGTTTGATTTGAAATTTATTGAATTTGAAATTTTAAAAAAGTGTTTTACAACTTGAAATTTGATTAAAGGTGACATAAATGGATATTTCAAACTTATATAAATTCAAATGGGATATTTTGTAAGTTGAAGTTGTATTCAAATGATATTGAAATAATTAACTAAATATTTCAAAACTAAATAATAGAAAAGTGAATTGATATATATATAAAATTATCGAATTTAGTTTTGAAATGTGGAATATTTGAAGCTTTGAAATATATTGAAATTGAAATGGTTTATTTGTGGTTCAAATCGGTATTTGAAAATCGATATAACTTGAAAATGTTTAATTGAATTAGAATTGAAATTGATGATTTTGATTTGATTAAATTTGAATTTGGAATTCGAATTGATTTGTGAAAGTCGAGGAAACTATTTTATTTTATAAAGTAATTTTAAATTATATTTAAAACTATCGATATTTTACTTTATAAATTATTTTAATATAAACTATTTTAATATAAATCATTTTTAATATAAATTATTTATTATAAACTATTTTAACTTATAACTATTTATATAAACTATTTTATTATATATACTAATTTTAATATCTAAACTGTTTAAGAGGAAAGTGTTATGATTTCCAAAATGCTATAATTTCAAAGTGTTATGATTTCCAAAATGCTATATTTCAAAAGTGTTATGATTTCCAAAATGCAATAATTTCAAAAGTGTTATGATTTCCAAAATGCTATGATTTCCAAGCTGTGATTTCCAAAGTGTTTTGATTTTAAAAGACTATGATTTCGAAAGCGTTATAACTTTGGAAAGTGATATGATTTTTGGAAACTGATATATATTGAAATGGAAATGATATCGTATTGATTTGGGTTTTGAAATGGAAATGATATTTTGGTTTTTAAGTATAAACTATTTTGAAATGACCGCGGTGTTATAATAACGTTTGGTTGTTAAAGAGACCGGGATCGGATATGGGCATACTCTCTGTCGATACCGAAAACCACTTTAACAACCGTGTACGCGTTGGAGATTCCAGAATGAAGTAGGATGGTGGCGACGATCCTAAAGGTATTTACGTGGACCCAACTCCCGTGAGTTGGCATAAGGTGGCTAAAACAGGAGCGATTCTCGGGCCAATGAGGTAGCACCTCTGATCGGACGCATTTCTTTGATACCATTCTATTACTTTATGATTGATTTGGTGGCCACCCTTCGATTTTGATTGGGAGTGTATTCCGAGGTGGGCGGTAGTGGCTGCTATGTGTTTCCACCAGCCCGGATGCGTAATTGGTATATCTACCTTGGCATTGCCTTATTGTGCCGTGTCACCTACCATATCGAGCTTTACTACGAGTTTGGATTTCTCCCGTAGCCTGTGGAGTATTGAGGGTAGCCCCCGATCTGGGAGTATGCTAATACTGGATAGACTACTGGGACTATTATGTGTTAAGGGCTGTATGGGTAACCCCTTGACGCTATTAAAAAGTAAGTTTATTTTATATTAGACATTATTATAATAGCGTATATTACTACATAGTAGATAGTTTAACGGATCCTTAGAGGATGGTTATCCTAAACATCATTTAAGTTACTTGTATTTCGGTTGTTATTTCACTTGAGTTGGATTTATTGATATAAGAATGTTAATCCTGACTCGAGTGTTTGTGTTTTGCTTTACGCTTGGGTCAGACTGAGTGATACAATATTCGAGACTCACCTTTGGAGTTGGAGCTTCTCTTGGAGATCCAGCTATCTATCCTGCTTTCAGTTGTTCAGTCGATTCCAATGATGCATTCAGATCTTGTATTTGATTATTGTATTGAGACATCTATGTACTCGTGACTTCTGTTGTATCTTGTTTAACTCTGTTATATATATATAGTAGCTTCATGAACTACTATCATTTTGTTTCCGCTGCATTATTGTTATATTACTCTGTGTCTGTGATCTGTGATTATTTTATTTACTGTATATGCTGAGTTTTGCCAAATTTTAATTAACAATCTGATATTTTGAGCAATTCAAATCCGACATGTATGGATGCGAATGGTTGAAAATTTCAGGTCGTTACAAGTTCTAATTCAACCGTATGGAGAAGATAGCTTTTTTTAACCTAGTTATTATATTGAATTTTCGATATAGATTTCAGCATGTTTATCTACCAAACGATCACCCGACAACTCCAAATGCTACGAAAATTGAAATCCGATAATAATATACTATTACGGATCCAATGGAACTGGTTTCGTCGAATTCCGAGAACGTGACTTGGAAGGCTATTTTTAAATATCGATTTAAACAATATATTTTCAAAACTAAACAAATCACTTTCAAATTCAATTTTAAAAGTTCTATTACCTTCAGTATTATCAATATAAATTTCCTAAGCCTTTAAAATATTTTTAACAAGCATAAAACTGAAGATTCAATATTTTTACCCAACTTCCAAAATATTTAATTTAATAATTTAATTGCCAAATAAACATTGATATTTGAAATTCAAGTTAAACTATCTTCCAAATATTTTAAAAATCAATTAAATATTCTAATTTCAAATATCCAAAATTCAGGGTCGTCACATTCTTCCCCCCTTAAAAGAATTTCGTCCCGAAATTATTGGTTAAGAAGAATGATCCATAACCCATTTATCATTTTCCCAAAACCAAACAGTTTCAAGTTTCCAAAACAATTTTTTTTATTAAAGACACTATCGTTCTTACTAACTTCTCAAACTCAACCATAAGTTCCAGTATTATCTCAACAATTCAAATCTAAGTTTAAATTAAAATTTTAAATTATTCAAATTTCTCAAAAAATTTCTAACTCTCTAAATATTCAAAAAAATTCACTAGCGTCTCCTTTGCGTGGCTAGCTCGGTACGACTACAAAATTCCTCTACAGGCCTCCAAATTTCAAAAGAAAAACAAAAAAACCAAGTGGCTAGACCAGAAAATCATCAAATTTCATACAGAAATTTAAATGCATACCTTTGTCGAGCAATTTTAATTTATCTTCGAAATCAAAAATCCTAATTTCTTTTTTTCTTTTAAACACCTATATATCCTACTTAGCAATAATGTCTAATTATAACATTCAAAATCATTTTACGCATTTCTTTACAAAAGTTTCTGTATCTATTTCATTCAAGTCTGTACGATACACATATATCATTCGTACGCAATATCAAATTCGATCGCTCACTCGATCACACAATTTCACTTCTGAACTAGTATCGTCCATCTGATTTCCTAGTGCGGACTCAGATCTGGTTTCTTGATCAGAAACCGTGATTCTCCTTGCATAGCCGTAAACTATGATAGAGAATTTCCAGAATCAACCAAAAATCCATATCCAGGGTTCGTCGTCGAAAATCGAGTGAAAAATCCCAACTCGGATCAATATAACTATCTCGAAATTCTGTGCTCAAATCTGGATCAAATCGCTATGCGAATAAAGTAATATACGTACATCCCACGTATTTTTTTCTAATTGATTATTAGCTATATCAATTCTCTTTTATTCACATTTATATTGATTTCTATCAAAATTTTCATTTCCCACACTTTTATTTACTCCATTCAAATACTTACTTAGTATATTTTCCCAATTCCAGATTTTACTTAAGAATTTCACCATTTATTTCTTAAGTTTAATATAAGTATTTTATACACTTCTTATATTCATTTTCACTTCACTACTGAAGTTATATATTCATTTCCATTCAACTTTGCATTTTCAATTCCATTTGAATTCAATTTACAATTTTAATTTAAATATTGAATTTCATTCATCTTATCTCAAACTAACCATTTTAATTAGTTCCACTTACTAATTTATTCATATCTCAACCATTTTTATTTCCAAACCATTATTATCTTTAGTCCACTTTGAACTAATTCTTCAACTTTACTTTGCTTAACTCAATTTAAATTGAATTCGAGTATTCAGTTCAAGTTCTATTTACTTACAATTTAAGTTAAATATCATTCCAAATTTTCAATTTCAATTCATTTATTTACAAATGTAAATTCATTTGTTCATTCACAAATTTATTCCACACTTAGTAAATCTTATTTCAATAGCCATTCATTAAGCTCTTTTACTTTTATCTTCTTGATTCAGTTACATTTTAATTTAATTCAAATTTTTAACTTCTATAAGTTTGCCAACTTATTCGGGTTTTACACTTAATTTTATTTATCCCCTTTCAATTTGGATATTATTCCAACAAATTTCAATTTTTTTTATAGGTTATCAACTTATTTATATTCCGTAACATTTTAAATAAGATTCCAGAGTCTTTTAAACAATTACTCAACATTTCAAAATCATCTTTGAAATCAATTATATCCAAAATCCTTCGGTAAATTCACTTATTTCTTTGAATTTCAAAACCAAACCCAGTTTTGCAAACAACTCAAATTTTAAAACAATTTGGTAGCAATTCCTCTCCTGGAAACTCGAAAATGAACACCGATGATGTCGCGATCATCATTGGAATTATTTTCCAGCGACCGAAAAGAGTTTAGTGCTTTCCTCCCTTCAAAACATTTTCCAAATCTTTTTAAATTCCAAACTCCACCAGATTTCAAATCCAATTCAAAAAATATTTGCCAAATAATTTCACCATTATTTTTCCAAAACTTTTGAAAACCATTTTCAAATCAAAGGAATTTAACCTTTTGAAATTTCAATCCCAAATCTTTTAATCTGTATTCCAAAAATTACTCTGGCATCTTATTTCAATTTATAAAACTCATTTATAAACTCACACTACAAATTTCATTCTATTAATGAATTTATTTCCTTATCCTTTGGTTATTACCTTAATTTCTTATTCATTTTCCATACAACAATGACAATAATTCAATATTATCACTTCCTAACAACCAAGCAACCATATACTATAATAATTTACAAAAATTGTTTCTTTTACATACGAAAATAATTTGGGTAAAATTATTTCATTTACCCCATTTTAAAACAATACCGTGTCAAATTTTTCTATTCAAGTGTTTAGAGATCCCTATCAATAACGTTAATTACTCGTATTGACCAGAATCCATATACCACTCGACAAACCAATCAACACAATAAAAAAATATTATATTCACTAACAAATATGCGCTCATATCTATTAATACACTCAAACTCATTCTAGAGTACTACAAACTCTATTTCTAATGAGTAATCCCCACTAGAGCCAAGGTTATCGCCAAACTAAGCTCTGATACCACTCTGTAACGACCCAATTTTTCAACGCCCGAAAATCGACATCAATACGTCCACTGTATTAAATGCCGAACAATCGAATGTCGGAAAACCGAACCGTTAGGGTTAAAGAAGAAAGAGGTAAAAGAAGAAATAGAAACAAAATCAGAATCTCACAATCGCAGCGGAACTGTAACAACCCGCATATTTATCGATTTTATATTTAAATATTTTAACGATAGTCGGATGTTAGTCCGAAAAGCTACTTTTTGTATACGGTCAAATTAGGACTCGAGACCACCTCCATTGAGTTCAAAATAACGTTTGCGGCCTTTTTAAGTGTAAACTTCGATATGTTTGGAGATAGTGAAATTTTCGTCACTTTTTGCTTTGAGCTTTTGGTTTGGGCTGAACCACTTCTAAGTCAGTCCCAACCCCATCTTCTCTTCATTACTTCATTTCTACTTCCTAATACTCAAGCTTTTACAACAATGGAGAGAGGAATGGGAAATTAAAACTCCAAACCCTAGTTTTCTTTTGCAAATCAAGTTCTAGCTCCAAACTAATAGTAGAAGCTTTGGTAAGCCTCCTCTTCTTCTTCTCCAACTCATTCTCTTATCAATTTCAGAAATTCCTAAACCTAACATAGGACATGTTTCTCTTTTTAGCCATGATTCAAGGTTGTTGAGTTGGAATTGAAGTGCGATTGCTCTCGCCATTTCCTCTATAGCTTCTCCTTCATTGTTTTGGGTTTAAAGGTGAGATTTTTATCTCACATCTATGCCTATAATTATCTTTGTTGTTAGGTATGAATTCCTATCATCTATTTCGTGTTCACTTGTTGTGATTTGAATTGGTTTTGTGAATCCTTCAATTTTGGTGTTTGGGTCCAATTTTATGAAAATCCTTCTATGGACATTTGGACATTGATATTTGGGGTGTATCGAAGCGCCTTTAAGACCGGGTTGTCGCTAGACGTAAATCCTTAGTTGTCATTGCTTGCTCAATCGCTTCCGATAACGTTTTGGCCATCTTGGCCTAGGTAAATTTCTGCCCAGATTGGGTGTTCAGACGTCTGGAGGTCAATGCCAGACGTCTGGTTTTGCCTGCTAGTGGAAAATAACATACGACAGAAAAATAAAAAGGGCAGTGACTAATTTCAGACGTCTGAACTATTGTTCCAGACGTCTGAAAAGATGTCAGACGTCTGATTTATGTTTTCAGACGTTTGGTTGGTTTTCTGGGATATTCCCAGAAACCAAATCCAGACGTCTGGACTTTTCCCCAGACGTTTGAATGCCTTCAGACGTCTGGATCGTTTTCAAACGTCTGGATCGTTTTCTGGAATATTTCCAGAGACAAAATCCAGACGTCTGGACCAACCCCTCAGACGTTTGGAAATTCCCAGTTTTGCCTATCTGCCTTATTTTGAGTAAAACTTCCAATGTTAATCGAGTTTTGTCGATCCGATTAGACGTTATCACTTTGACCGACCTTGATGACTTCTTTTTATGGATTTTATGTGAATATCCATTTCTATGGATTTAGTATCGATTTCTTTGGATTTGATTCACGTCTTCGTATGTGAATTTTGATGATTGATCGTTTCTACAATCGTTTTTGTGATTTTTCACTTCAAAAATATAAAGGTTTCAATACTAGTAGTAAATATCAAAATTTCATCAAAACGATTTCAACTCTATTTTATTACAAAGCTCTTTTTCCTAAACCGTTTTCCAATCTAGTAGTATATACAAGCCTTTAATTCACTCGGATGAGAAATCTAATTAAACGGCTTAGCAAAACAGGTGGTATGAAACGCTTGCGTTTACTTCGTCGGTTAATTCTTGGACTTGTTCGATTGAACCTCTTGTGACAATTTTCTAGTGAAGACCTACAGTTTGTTCATAAATATTTGAGTTAAGCTAGTGGTTATGGGACATGAAGCTAAACTCTTATATTTACTAGCTTAGTGTAATTGACACTTCTTGATGATCATGACGATCATTTTTGTGATTTAGACTAGCAACTGTGTGATGTCTCTTTGTCTGCGAGGGAGACTAAACCCCGCTTGTGTGATGTTTCACCATCACATAGAAATGGGGTAGCGACCCATGGTCTTCGGGCCGTTCGTGTGTCAAAATTTAATGGATAGCTTCCATGAGATAGCTTCTCGTTCTTGTGTTACACGTGTTGGTGAGTTTTCATGCTCCTGTTCTTGTGATAGGCCTCCCCCTTATTGTGATTTTTGGATTTCCTGTGATGATTTCTGGAATTTTATGCTTCACCAATTTTCGTGATTTCTATTGATATGTTTATCAATTTTTGTGCATTGGTGAATTCGTGTGTCATTGACTTGTTACGAATACAAGTTTAGGGTATGATACCCTGTTTTATCTTTGAGAAGATTCTTGTGATACTGATTAATCTCTTGTTGATTATCATTTACATACTTATAGTAGTATGCCATTATAGATATTACATGTTTATGTCATGTCTTTTACTTTATACCATATCCTCTGATATTTATAGCTAGACTGATCCGTTTATTATTTTCTTATAAATAATACTCGGGTCAGACCAAGATGTTACAGGTGCTTCTGCTTGACTTCTCTTCAGGATTATTCTGACTTTTGGCTAACTACTTAGATTAGTAGTTTTTGGATGTACACATTTGAGATATAGACTCTATGTTGTGTACTTATTCTTTTGTGCAGCTGGTAGCTATTCTTTTGTATTATCGTGGATCTTTTAGACCACTACTCTGATGTACACTTTCATGTGATATATATTTATTCATATCTTTTTCCGCCTTTGTGATATGGATGTCTGTGACTGATTTGTGTTATGTTTATTTCTATGTTTGTTTCCAAAGATTATGTAGCCACTGTGTGATAGCTTTGAGTTTTGTGTCGGTATGTCGGATTTCCTCCTTAAATGAAATGCACGCTATACTATCTGACATATCGATGCTCGCCCAAAGAAATTACATGGATGGTCGCTCCTCAACAGCCTTATTCTCCGTGCTAGTTGACAGCATTACCTCGTAGTGTCCTTGACTAACGTGGGCATAGAGGTGGGGCGCTACAGGAACAATATATAATAGATAAATGACAAATCTTTAAAACAAACGAACTATATCATTTTATACATTACATCATCAGAGTACAACAGTTTCACAATAAATCGGACAGTTATAATAACTTGTCCCCATAACTGAATACACGGCGGAATAATAATCAAATACGGAAGTACGTCTCGCCATCCAGTTCGTCTCCTAAGCTCCACAGAAATCCATCCAGAATCTACTGATAACCTGACTCTAGGCTACCCTAGTGGAAAATTATGGGCACCCAGAGTTTAGAAAAGGGAACAATAAACTCTGAGTTAGTCATGGGACTGGTGTGAGAACTTAAAACAGTTATTTTTACAAAAAGAAATCCGTTTACGCTTTTGGAAAATGAAACTACCATAAGGCCTCCCAGCACACACACAATGCAATCGCACACTTGGGGGAGATTTCTCCTTATAGCAGTCAAACATGCTTGATACGCGAAAATCCTTTTGATATTATTATTAGTGCATAGTGCGGAAAACATTTCGAAAGTATAATATTAATCTTAGCCAGCATAGGTACCATTGTATTATGCCTACTATAGCTACCACCTGAGGTGGCAGGTTCTACAACTGCAATTGTAAAGGGCTCGTATTGTTTTGTTTGGATTTCCAACAAATGGTCAAGGCTAAGGAACTTCCTTTATCTGAAAGGGTACGCCTCTGGATGGACGCCCCGAGAACCTAACCGGATCTCTGCTAACACAAGGTTGGGTTACCTCTGTAACTAGGTAACTAACTATCACGAGTATGCCATCCCCCGGTCATAACCAACCTTTACCGAGGTACCTCTATCACCAACAGCCACATAAGAAAAATATCTGGGCTCCATACCAGAATACCACTTTTTATCCAGAAGGAAATGTACATACCCTGAGGGGCGCGACCCCCATAACCTTGTTGCATCCTTCCTGTTTCGACCATTTCCGGGGTGTGAGGTTCGATGAAGTCTCGTCCCACAAAGCTACGCTTTTCACAAAGCCATGCTTCGATCAACCAATGATCAGCACTTAGCATGCCACATTACCAAATTTGGAATATATCACTAGTAACCATCAACTACATAACCTTTGAGCTCATATGTCTCAGAGAAGAGTGTTAAGCTAAGAGAATAAATTCTCGGCATAACTTAGCATGAAAACTATTTAAAACGCTTAATTAAAAATACCAGTTATGAAATTTAATAATAATTTTTTCAAAAATATTCTTTTAAAACAACTTTGAAACTTCAAACTTATACTTGCAAATCTGCTTTGAAAACATACTTGGCTTTTCAGGGAAATACGCTTTTCTCTCACACCTTTAAAAATAAACCACTATTTATTTTTAAAACAAATTACCCATTCCATTTTAAATTCCCACTGTGAATTTATATTTCCAAATATCCATTGATATATATTATTTCTCTTTATAAAACCCAGTTTATAAATTCCATAGTCTCGTCTTCTTTTCAAAACACAGTTTCAAACATTTAATTAGTTTTCAAATCGATTTCCCAAAACTAACTCCACTTTTAAAATAAATTCCTTTATTTCTCCCAAACCATTTAAAATCCGAATTTTAAATAAATCCTTCAACTTTTAAACAATACTAATTAAGTTCTCAAAATCCATTTAATTTCATTTATAAAAGATCTTTTTCACATACTTGAAATTTATTCGATAGGATTTCAAAAATCAACTTTTATCCTTTTCCAAATTCCTTCTTTTAATTTATACAATTTTCTAAAAGTTATTTTACTTCCAACAATCCAATTATTATATTTCTGGTATTTAAAAATACCAGAATATATTCGGCTAAACCATAGCCTCCACTAATTTCAATTACCAATATAATCAATCACAGATTATCAATAAATCATATCACAGCATATGAAATAAATTCAAACATGTGAGGAATCCAGTTGGATCCCTCCAACCTGTTTCCTTGCATCCACAGATGTTAGCACAATATAAAATACCAATTCCACTTCAAGGTGGAATATTGCGGTATATGGGTTCATATCATATCATTTGCTATTATGCGGCCCATAGGGTCTCATCCGCTATATAATGCGGGAAATCAATCACTCCAATATATATACACACACACACACACACTATTATATATAACATACCAATCCAACTGATAACAATTATCAATCCAAGCAAACAATCAATAATTTTAAATTTAACTATTTAAAATTAAATCGGTAATCCGATTGAGTGAGAAGTTCTCACCTTTGCTTTTATTTTGCAATTCCATTTCCATCATGACTTGTTTCTTTACAGTTTTAGACTTGCTGCCGATCGAAATTCCAGGCTAGCCAACGATCTGCTCCTTCCTCACGAGTCTGCGACTCTCTCGAATCCTATCTTCCAATCATCGGTAAACTTCCCGTCACCTCGACAGCTCCGAATGCTACGAAAATTGAAATCCGATAAAAATACACTATTATGGATCCAATGGAACTGGTTTCGTCGAATTCCAAGACTGTGACTCGGAAGGCTATTTTTAAATATCGATTTAAACAATATATTTTCAAAACTGAACAAATCACTTTCAAATTCAATTTTAAAAGTTCTATTACCTTCAGTATTATCAATATAAATTTCCTAAGCCTTTAAAATATTTTTAACAAGCATAAAACTGAAGATTCAATATTTTTACCCAACTTCCAATTTATTAAATTTAATAATTTTATTGCCAAATAAACAGTGATATTTGAAATTCAAGTTAAACTATCTTCCAAATATTTTAAAAACTAATTAAATATTCTAATTTCAAATTTCCAAAATTCAGGGTCGTCACATAAATATTAAATCACATATTAACAACACAGAATTATACTATCAAATAGTCATAAATGCAATAACAGAAAAAAAAATAGTAAAGCAAAGTAATGAGTTAGAGAGATGTCACCGGCGATTTATACCCGTTCATATTTCTCCTACCCTCAGTTCTGTACAATTACTTGTATGGATTTCTTTTCAAATTCCACTCTTTAACCGAGCAGAAGGCAAACCCAAATACAATCTCGATTTTGAGGCTACGAGAAACATCTTTTGAATTTTCAAGCTAAGGTAAGACTTACTTGATTTGAACGAGCTATAAGCACACCCACTAGATTTTTGGGCTACTAGCGCACCCACTTGACTTGAAGGGGCTACAAGCACACCTACGCAAATACAAGTAGATTTGATAGTTTTTCAAAGATAATTTCTTAAACTTTGGATACAATGGATCCTATAGCCTCTTAGACAGCACTTTGACTTTGAATTGAGAGAAATATTGCTAAAATAGTAGAAAGTAGTATTGAATCAATACAAAGAAATATTAATTGATTCTATATGATTTTGAAGAGATTTGAATATATTTTTCAGTGGAATTTTCAAGAGAGTAAGAAGAGGGAAGAAAATAAGTAATTAGTTGTCAAAAAATTCATTTGCACTCCCTTTTATATAATAAATCAATAGATGTGTCCATTCATGAAGAGTTGCGATGAATAGACATTTCGTTTCAAAATTTGAAAAACTAATTGGTGGCATGTATGTCGACATACTCTATGCATATGTCGACATACACATGTATATTTTGAAAACTTGTTTCTTTTAAAATGTTTTGAAAATACTATACTTTGTAAAATAATTTGATACTTTGTAAAATAGTTTGAACATAGTTTATAAACATATTGAACTTTGAAAAAAATTTATAAAATATTTTGAAATATATTTGAAATTTTATTTTGTTTTAAAAATATAAAGATAGAAAAATAGGAGATAGAGATCAAAAATTGCCGTCAAGGACTTCAACAATATAAGCTATGACTCTATACACTTAATTATAATCTTGACATCTTCAAATCTTGGTCTTTGTACTCGTGAATTTTTATGTCTATATTTTGAGTCTTTATACCGTACAGTCTTCTATTCAATACTGGTGTAATTTTCTGCACTATACACTATATAACTTGGCAAATTTTCAATATCTATATTTTATATAGTTGTATATGGTTGTTGTCATCAAAATCAATAATTGAGGTATTAACAATCTCCCACTTCTTGATGATGACAACTATTAAATATTCATATATATAAAATATGATATAACTCCCCCTGAGTTCATAACTCCTCCTGAATATATGCATGTGTATATTTTATACTTTTCTTCTCCTTTGTCATAAACAAAAATGAGTGAAAAATAAAAAACGCCCTCAAAATAAAATACATAAAAATTATAGATTCAAAATCAATAATTAAGAACTAAAATAATTGAAGCATTATATAATGATTATGATATAAATGATGATAATTAAAATAAGATATATGATAAATTATGGTATAATGATAAATAAGTTAACATAAACTATGTTTATTAATTCAAACTCATTTATTCAAATCATACTATAAATCCAAACATACAATAAAACCAAAAACAAACAAGTCCAAATATCAATCCAAATAAATCCAAATCTAAGAGTATTAATTTACATATAACAAGTTATATATTTACATATTTATAATTTCAAACAAACCGAGTAACAGGACATTCCTTGGAACTTCAACTCAACTGTTGGATGCAAAGATTGGATTTGCTTTGATGGTATTCCAACCTTCATTATCCTTGTTGATAGAGAATTTTGGGTTATTGGTTTGATCATCTTTGATTAAGGAAGAAATCAACCATCGGAGGGCATCCGAATGCTTTTATTGCTCTTTGATCATCTGCATTTGACTTAATTCTAAATGCCTTTTATTTTTTATAAATGTAAGAATATCCTTGAAAGATTAAGTTTTTGTTCAAGGTTTTCACACAATTTTTTGTGTAGAGAAGATATTTTTGTTAAAAAATGTTTGAAAATGAAAAGAGAGTAGAGAATATAAATAACGAGTGAATTTGTTTGCAAAAATAGGCTTATATAGGTGGGAAAAGTCGTTTAGAAAGTTTTAATGGATGGTAGTTGTTTTATTTTAAATTCTAAAATTTTGCCAAACGGCTAACATATGCCGACATATACAATGTATGTATGTCGTATACATATGTGAAACTGAAAATCTTATGTTTTTATTATAGATTTTATTTTTATTTAATGCCATTATATTTTATAGTTTCCAGAGACTAAAGGAACTATTTAGAACAACAATAAATAAATTTCATTACTAGAAATAGAAAGATACATAGATTTCAAAAGAGAAATGAAAGATATACATGACAACAACATGAAATTAAACTAGAAACACACATTACTAATGAACATAAATCTAGACGGACATGTTTTAGAAGAATGATGATGATGAGGCACCAAGCTTCCTAATAATCTTTCCAAAGTATTTATCCACTTTGATGGAAAGAGAAGTGAACTTTTTACTAAATGGACGTTTAAGCTTCTTTTGATTTTTGAGAATCTTCTCTTGGTTCTGTAGAATCTCTTTGTTGGAAGGGTGGGATGGTTTGTCGAAGCTTTCTAAAGAAGAGTCCATTTCCTCCTCCTCTTCTTCTTGTTGTATTTCTCGCTACTCTTCCCATGCCAATCTTTTTCTTTTTCAACAAGAGTTTCATATAGTTCGAAATTAGGTGGAATATGCATAAGAGAAATGTTGGCCTTATCAAAAATTTTTTGCAGAATAGTTGATTATCCTCATAAATCAAAACAAAAATATATGAAAATTCTAGTAAGATATACACCATGGTAGAGTGTATTTTCATGTCTAGAAATGTTCTGTTGAACAAAGTCATCTATTATTACTTGTGCCCAGTTGATGTCTATTTTTCATAAATAGCAAAAATAGCTTTAAAAACTTTTTGAGTAGAGTTATTGAAATTACCCGTTCTCCTAATGATATTTTGTTGCAAAATAAGACTCATAAGTCTCAACTTTGGTCGGAGATTTTTGTGTTTAAAATCAAATTCTTCATCACTTTTGAAAATGTCGTGAAAATCTTCATGATTTTGTTCATCAGTTTAAAATTGGTGAGTTCAATTCCACTAGATTTGTAACCGAGCATATCACCCAAAATGTAATGACCCGCATTTTCGACCTCAGAATGTCGACACTAATACATCCACAGTATTCCCATGTTAAGCATCCAAGTGCCATTAATTCCACTAGATTTCCAACCGTCTCGCCTTGATCCACAACAATCTGAACGGTCAACATACTCCACTCACCCTCACGAACATTTTCCTAGTTAGAACCATCACCCATTGGATGAGGCTAGGGTTAGGTTTTAGAGAAATAAAGAAAGTGAGGTCCTTTTATAGAAAAATCTCCAACATTATTCACCCCACAAAATCCTAAACTCCAAACGGGCCATGCTCATTGGCATTCCTAGCTAATTACCCTTATTACGAACACAATGGAACTAGTATCGGGACCCAATTCCATCATATACAGAAGTTATCTTTTATAATCAAATTATATTATATTATAATTCCTTAAAATTATCCTATGAGTTTCGAGCTCACACGACCACACAGTACGTTCCATCGTCACGAAACTCAACATCGTATAACAATTCATTATTTTGGATCCAATGGCACTAGTTTTATTAAAATCTGAGATAGTGGCTCTAAAAGATAATTTCACACATTAATTAAAACAATTTATTATTAAAACAACTTTAGTCACTTTTAATTCTAAATTAAAAGTTTACCATTATCATTCTTATTTAAACAGAATTTAAATAAGCTTTCAAAATCATTTTTATTCATATTAAATCCAAGATTTAAATATCAAATAATTCCATTATTTAATTATAAATTGTTCAAAAATCCGGGTCATTGCATTCTCCCCTCCCCCTTAAAAGAATTACGCCCCCGAAATTTAAATACAGGCAACAAAGATCCATCGCACATCAATACCTAACAGCATTGCAATCACTACCAACCATAGAAACAATCACATAACAATACTATGTTGTATTGTAATGACTAGCAACTAAAACTCATGGTTCGCCTAGGTTCAGAAACCATCTCATCGCAAAAGGATGACAAACAATCCATTAAGCGTTAACTTGCACTCAACAGCCTTAGGTATTACTCAGTCGATCACTCATGCTACACCAAACAATTCGAAGAGTCATCCCCCAAACTCTCCACCAGCCAAAAAACATGATATATAATTATACAAAAGCCCGTACGGTGTACATATATACAATTTATATGTAATATCAACTCTGACCACTAACTCGATCACTTAGACTTCACTTTCGAACTAATATATCTCGCTCGACCTCTCTAGTGCAGACTCCCATCTGATTCCTTGATTAGAAACCTTTGTTCTCCTTATATAGCCATATACTATGATAGAAAACTCCAGGATCATATCAAGAATCCATATCAAGTGTTCGCTGTCGAGAATCGGGTAAATAATCCTAACCGGTGTGAATCACCTCGAAATCCATGTATTCGAATCCTAGATCAAAAATGCCAAGCGAATAAGATGATCTACGTACAACTTACGTACTCTTATTCAATTGGTTTCTTAACTACACCAATTGCTTTCCATTTTAATTCATATTCAATTATCACTTATAGTATTCCTTATTTAATACTATAATCACTTATAAATCATTTCGTAAAATTTTACTCCAAGTTATTAAGCATTATATAACTTAAGTTTGTACTCGTATAATACTCCACTACATCCTAAGAGTATATACAAAAACATTCAATTCATTTTACTTAACATGAATTTTCCATCAAATTAAAACTTATTTGAATTCTAATATCTTCTTCAAATCAAGTGTATTATATAAAACTAAACTTTATAAACACTTAGCTTCAAATTGTATTACCATCCAAGTTCAACTGTTATATAAACTCATTTTTATATTTTCACAAAGCACTTAGCTTCAAATACTTGTGCAAATTCTAAATTTTCGACTGTCCAAAATTGTCGAAAATTCCATTTCATTTCAACAAATGAAAATTACTGATCAATAGATCAATAAAGTACACAACCATACTTACTCTAATACATAGGATACATGAGTCCATAAAATATCTTAACCGAAAACTCAAGAACTAAACATCGAATTTCCACTTCAATCATTTTGAAATAATATATACTTATAACTTTTGTATACCAAATAATACTTCCGATATTTAAATCAAAATCAGTTTTACCAAAATAACTCTATAGAAAATTGCAGCTATAGCATCCCCCACTTTGAAACTTGAAAACAAACATTGATGACGCAGCAGTCATCACCAGAATCATTTTCCAATGATAGAAATGAGTTTCGTACATCCAAACCATGCCTTTCGGACTTAACCAGATTATTTCCAAAACGGTATCAAATACTTCGTAAATAGTACTAAGTATCATGATATCAACCAATCCCCAAATTATTTACTTCCAAATAATACTAGTATTATTTTCCAAAACCTTAGAAAACCAATTTCTAAAACACCGGGATTTAAGTTCTCAAATTCTCAGCTCAAATCCTTTTCATATTTATAAACTATACTTATAAACCATATTTATGTAAGTCACTTTCTTATATAAAAGTATTGCACAAGTGTTTATCCATAAAATATCTTAACATTTTATTAAGACCATAACAAACAACTTTTTATTAAATTCAAATTTTAACCCAACATTATCACTGAATGCCTTATCGTCAAACCATGAAACTTAATTCCCAAGGTGTCGTTTCAATGTTCCCACAAGTTATTATCTACCAAACCCATGCAGTAAAAAGGTAAAACTGCTCTTAAACTAGTCGAACACAACAAATCAAACAACATATGATAATAATAGAATATTTCATTTCCTAACAACCAAACACATCATAAATAACTATTTTAATTTATAAAAATTATATATTTTTATGTAGAATATATTCCTAGGTAAAATTATTTCATTTACCAATTTCGAAAATAATATTGCGTCGGTTTGCCACGTCCAAGTGTTTAGAGACCCCTGTCAATAATGATAGCAACTCGTAATGATCAAAATCCATAAACTACTCTACAAACCAGTCGACATAATACAACACATTTTTATAACAATAACATATATGCATTCTCGTATATATACACTCAACTCATAATATGACATTCATTACCCTATATCTTAACGAGTTATACCTACCAAAGTCAAGGTTCTCGCTTAACCTTCATCTTTGATACCAAATGTAACGATCCACCTTTTCGACCATTGAATGTTGACACTAATACATCCACGGTATTCACATGCGGATCACCCAAATTCCAGAAATACGAATTGTAAGGGTGAAATAAAAAGAAAAAAATAGAATAAAAAGGAAGAAAATAAAATATCGGAATCGCACATGCGGTGTGATAATATATAATATCTCGAAACGTCTTTACCAAAAAGAAAACCTTTATATACATACATCAATTAGAGAATACTAACCTATCACCAGCCTAGAAAGTTATAACTGCTTGTCCTCATAAATGCTGATAGGAACAAATCAAGTAATTCAGTGGAAATAAAGTACGGTAGGCAATCATCCAGCTCCTCTCCAAGAGCTCAAATGAACCCTAGCCAAATTTGGAAACATACTCGAGCTGACCCGAGCATTAAGGAAATAACACCCGGATCAGTCTAGTAAACTAGCATGAGAAACTCAAATCATATGTTATGTGAAACAGCAACAATTGAGACCGTATGGATTCCCGTAACAATTTTCCCCTCAAAAAAACCAACCATTTAATAAGTTTAACATATAGTGATATGATATGTAACGTCCAGGGTGTAGAATATAAATCATATCAAATAGCTGTGATGCTTACATTGTTCACACCATAACATATTTAGGGTACAATCAAAATCGATAAGGGACGATTGCATAATGGATTTTCCATGGAGATCTCTTCGGAGAAGCTGAATCCAATCCCCTACACAAGGGTCAGAAAGTACCGTACGAGCGTCGTATGTCTCTAGATAAAATATACCGTTAAGATAAACACAAGAGACCATCGTCTGAACATAAACATGAACAACATGAACCAAATATCATCAACTCATGCTGGCCAACAATCGACAATTATGTATAGAAATGGAGTTGATAACATCTTGATGCGGGTCGCTAAACCCAAGGTTGTACATTCTACTATGTTTTTAGCCATTTCTAATGTTGATGTTACGTTCGGCATCTTTCACACAAGTCTTCACCACTCGAACAGAACATGAATCCTAATGGATTCCCATGTCTCTAACAGATCTCGGAACTACACAAGGACCCCTCAACAATTCTCGAAATCACATGTGGATTTGATCACACATAGATTCCCATATCCTGAATAGATCATGAACATCTACATGCGTTCGAGCATCTTAAAAACAGATCTCGAACCTCCATACAGATTCCAGCATCTTGAGTATATCCACTTCCAAGAGATAGAACACGTATCTCAGCCTTGAAGTGGTTTTCGATAAGTAGAACACTTACCGATCCCAGTCTCTTCAGGACTGAACCGACGAATTTGGTCATTCAATAACAATGAGAATAATCGCATATGGGAAACTAGTTCCCATGCACTGTCCATAAGCAGTAGTAACACAAAAAGCTCGATCGAAACAAATAAGCATGATCAAGTCATATAAATGACTTTTAATCCCCTTTTTAATCAATCTTCCTTTATTAATTAAAATCCTCTTTTATTAGTAAAACTCATTTTACTCAATAAACTCTTATATAAATGAAACTCCATTTATTAATTAAACTTTGCTATTTAATTGAAACGTCGCTATTTATTTCAACATGTTTTGATGCTCTCAAAAGTATTCATATACATATCTCAAATGGTACAAGTATATTCACAAACCATCAACAATATTTATTACTTTAAACCTTTTGCTTTTCCTATCTTGTTTCAAAACTTTCCATTACTTATGATTTCCTTCAAAATATCCATTTTAAGGAACTAAGTACTTTCACAAATCCATTCAAAAGGTTTAAGACTAATGTTACTTAAACATTGTCACTACAAACCTAAAACCATTTCGCTTTTGCTTATATTTAAATCATACTTTTAAAGATCCATTTACAATTCTATGTATAATCAAAAAGGGTTAAAGATGAATGTGATTAACACATTGTCATAACAAACCCAAAACCAATTTATACTTGTTATTCTCTTTAAAATTTCATAATCAAAGATCTAAGTATTTTCCAAACTCATTTAACCATATTTTACTACTTTACAATATTACACAAGGGTTTAAAAATGAATGTTACTAAAACATTGTTTATGACAAACTTCAAAACACTTTACTATTCCATTTTAAAGATCTAATTACTTTTCAAAAGTATAGTTATGGTAAAAAATAGATGTTGCACAAACATCGATACAATAAACCCAAAATCACTTTTATACTTGCCTTTAACTTTAAAATATCCATTTAAAGTTCTAAGTACTTCTCCATTTTGTTAAACAAGATTATATACCGTTTTAATCAATTTATAAAACAATTCATTAGAACATTAGTGTTATAATAAAAAAACTTCTTTTAAACTCCTTTACGATCATCAAACTTCCTTTAAAATCAATTAAATATACTAGAATACCCTTAAAAAGACACACACACACACTAATTTATTTGTAAAACTAAGATATTTAATAAAATATTATAAACCATTTGTAAAATATTACAATATAAAATCCTTTTAAAAATCTTTATTAAAATCTTTAATAACTTCTAAAACCATATATACACTAAAAAATTACTTTTGAAAACACTAATATATATTTTAAAACCTTTTATTTAAAAACCATGAAAGCTCATTTTATAATTTAAAGCCATCACTTTATAAATCCATAAATGATTTTCAAAAATATATTGAAACCTTGTTATTTTTCCATAATAGGTACGCTAACAATACTTATTAATCAATATGAAGAAGCCTAGGATGTCTTTCAAAGTTAAGTTTAAAATCCTAGGTCACAGTGATTTCAAAGTGCATCCATCGTGACATTTTCTTTTCTAACATTTTCAATTTCCATTTTCCATTTCCCATAAATTTCCAGACCAATCCATTTATGTCAAACACACCAAAACGTGTGTAGAACAACCTAATATATATACATATATATTTCCATAATACATCACATTTTATCCAATTTAACATATGTCAAATATCAGGGATTTCAAAGCACATTTACATCGACCATATCGTTTCAAACATATATGATGCACTATCACTTTTCACAAAGCGATATCAAACATGTAAACAAGTAGTTTGGGCCACGATACATGTTCACATAATCAAAAGGGAGATTTTACTACAATTTAATATTTCACTTGTTATACAAAACAAGGCGGGGTCCAAAAGTAATAACTTGCAGTTCGTTATATAGTTTATATTTTAAATACAACAACAATTATTTATATAATAATTGTACAATCAATTGATGAGTAAAACTCATCCAACCTCCAACCATCGTTTTCGCGTTTCTTAATAGCCTAAAATCGAACGTTACTAAAATTCCAGCAAGCTCCAAACGTTCGATTTTGACTAAAATTCCAACAGGCTCCAAACTCAACGTATCTAATTCCATTGCGTAGATAATTCAGATACGAACACAATAGCAAAAATGGCACCTCGATCGAACCTCATAAGGACAAGATACGATCGGTAGAACATGTTGAGATTAATTAAATATTAATTAACTAATTAATTTGGTAAATAAACTCTAATTACCTTCTCCCTTTATCTTTTCCAGGCTACACGCGATAACCAACCTCACATCACCGTTCATTTGCAAACCACCGTCGTCCTACGCCTCCAGCCACCACCGCACAATCATCGAAGGTAGTCCTGACCTCAATGTCCCTTATGCCACCAGCCACGTCCCCCCCCCGGCGCTTCCATCGCAAGAACGAACCCAACATCACCACCAACATTCAATTCCCCCTCGACGCCTCCACAGGCGATGCCACCTCACCGAACTCGAGCAGTTTGTAGCCCATGTCGACCCCGACCATTTTCTTTAGCACCGTCTTTCAACGATCATTATCGATGATGAATAGTCTAACCCTAGATGCGACGTTTGTCATTGATTTCCAACCGTCTCGCCTCGATCCACGATGATCTGATCGGTCAACAAACTCCACTCACCCTCACGAACGTTTTCCTATTTTGGACCATCACCTAAAATGGCCCAAAGAGGCGCCAATCAACCTTGGCCATTGGATAAGGCTAGCATTAGGGTTAGGTTTTAGAGAAATAGAGAAAGCGAGGTCTTTTTACAGAATAATCTCTAACGTTATCTACCCTATAAAATCCCAAATTCCAAATAACGCGTGCTCACTGGCATTACTAGCTAATTACCCTCTTCCAAACATAATGGAACTAGTATCAGGACCTAGTTCCATCATAGAAGTTACCTTTATAATCAAATTATATTATATTATAATAATTCCTGAAATTAATTGTTATGCGTTCAGAGCTCGCATGACCATACAGTACATTCGATCGCCATGAAACTCGAGGGCGTATAATAATTCATTATTCTGGATCCAATGGCACTAGTTTCATTAAAATCCGAGACAGTGTCCCGGAATGATAATTTCACACGTTAATTAAAACAATTTATTATTAAAACAATTTTAATTACTTTTAATTCTAAATTAAAAGTTTACCATTATCATTCTTATTTAAATGGAATTTAAATAAGCATTCGAAATTATTTTTATTCACATTAAATCCAAGATTTAAATATTAAATAGTTCCAATATTCAATTATAAATTGTTCAAAAATTCGGGTCGTTACATTCTCCCTCATTAAAGAATTTCTGCTCCAAATTCCAACACAGGCAACAAAGCAACCATCACACATCAATACATAATGGTTATCACTACAACCATAGAAACAATCACATAACAATACTATATAGTACTACAATCACTAACAACCAAAACTCTTGGTTTGTCCAGTTTTAGAAACTGTCTCATCGCACAAGGATGACAAGAAATCCACTAAGAGTTACCTTACGCTCAACAGCCTCAGGTATTACTCGGTCGATCACTCGTGCTACCCTAAACAATTTGAAAAGACATTCTCCAAACTCTCCACTGGCTAAAAAAACATATTATATAATTATACTAAAGCCCATACGATGTACATATACCATCCGTATGCAATATCAACTCTCATCACTAACTTGATCACAAAGACTTAACTTTCGAACTAGTATATCTCGCTCGACCTCTCTAATGTTGACCCTGATCCAGTTCCTTGATTAGAAACCTCCATTCTCCATACATAGCCATATACTATGGTAGAAAACTCCAAGATCATATCAAGAATCTGTATCAAGGGTTCCCTATCGAGAGTTGAGTGAATAATCCAAACACGGACCGGTGTGAATCACCTCAAAATCCATGTACTCGGATACTAGATCAAAAAAGCAAAGCGAATTAGATGATCTACACACAACTTACGTACTCTTATTCGATTGGTTTCTTAACTACACCTATTGCTTTCCATTTTAATTCACATTCATTTATCACTTATAGTATTCCTCATTTAATACTAAAATCACTTATGAATCATTTCATAAAATTTTACTTCAAGTTATTAAGCATTATATAACTTAAGTTCATACTTGAATAATACTCCACTACATCTTCATAGTATGTACAAAAACATCCAATTCATTTTTCTTCACATGAATATTCCATCAATTTAAAACTTGTTTGAATTCTACTACCTTCTTCAAATCAAGCATTATATAAAAATTAACTTTTATAAACACTTAGCTTCAAATTGTATTATCTTCTAAGTTCAAGTGTTATATAAACTCATCTTTAAATTTTTACAAAGCACTTAGCTTCAAATACTTATATAAATTCTGAAGTTTCGATTGCCCAAAATTGTTGAAATTTCCATTTCATTTCAACAAATGAAAATTACTGTTCAATAGATCAACAAAATGCATAACCATACTTAACTTAATGCATAGAACACATGAGTCCATAAAATACCTTAACCGAAAACTCAAGAACTAAAGACCGGATTTCCATTTCAATCATTTTGAAATAATATATACCTATAACTTTTGTATACCAAATAATACTTCCGATATTTAAATCAAAATCTATTTTATCAAAACAACTCTGTAGTAAAATGCTACTGTAGCATCCCCCACTTTGAAACTCGAAAATAAACACCAATAATGCTGTAGTCATCACTATAATCATTTTCCAGTGATAAAAGTGAGTTCCGTGCATCCAAACCATGCCTTTCGAACTTAACCAAATTATTTCCTAAAGG
This sequence comes from Allium fistulosum, assembly GCA_030737815.1. Classification (NCBI taxonomy): domain Eukaryota; kingdom Viridiplantae; phylum Streptophyta; class Magnoliopsida; order Asparagales; family Amaryllidaceae; genus Allium; species Allium fistulosum. The sequence continues at coordinate 664,917,910 of CM060901.1, forward strand.
TATTATATACTTTGTAAATATTACTAAGTACCATGATGTAATGACCCTAGTTTTTACTAACATTATTTAGGACATTTAATTAGATAAATTAAATGAAATAATATAGATGGTTAAGGGATTGTGGTTTGTATAATCATAAGGTAGCCGTGCCTTAATGAATGTATAAATAAAAGGAAATAGAAAATAAATAAGTAGGAGGAATATGATAAGGGAAAAATAGGAATAGACTATGTTCTTATACCCTAAACCCTTCTTATCTTCATTCTTTGTTCATTTCTACAATTGCAAAAAAAACTAAAACCCTTGTAAGCTCGGCCGGCTACCATTAAGAGAATCAAGAAGAAGAAAAGCTAAGATTCAAGTAGGAAGCTTATGAAAATCAATAAAATGACAAACCTCAACCTTCTTAACAACAAGCTAAGGTGAATAATGATCTTACATCTCATTTTTGTTGATTTCAGTTTCTAGTTGATCCGAATTGATTTTGCAAGTAATATGCCATGATATGATTGTTTAAATGGATATATACGCTAGTTGATGATTTACGTTGTTTTGTATAGATTTTATGATAAGTTAGATTTGAAAAACCTACTAAATGACATCCTAATGATTTTCGATTATGATATATGGTTGAAAACATTAATTATGAAGTGGGCTTCAAATTTCATAATTTTCTAAGTTATTGTGGATTTATTATGAATTTTCCATGAAAGAAAATAGTTAAAATTGGGTTTAAATTAATTACGGCAATTATATATTGATTTTGGGTCTGAAATTTAAATATGTTAGAAAACATATTAGAAGCAAATTATGGAAATTTTTGGGAAATTTTTCTATGTATTTTACTATAGATATAAAATTATTTAAGGTATGGGACTTAAACGTTTTATATGTTTTACCAAGGAAAAGGGCTTCTTTGTTAAATGTTTTAATTACTAATTTCTGAATTCGACAGCACTTTTAAAAAAGTAAATTTTGAAAAGAAATGGGAAACCAATTGCATTTTGACAAATAAGGTATGTTAGTTGAAAAGCAATTGCTTTAAAAGGCTATAAAACAATTTTGTTTAAATTTACTATTACGCCACTTCCATCTGCAAGCTTTCGATGTCATACCTTCGACCATGAACTCATTCGATACCAATGCACATGGTAGCAATCAATTGATATGTAGTGCATTGGAGAAAGGCGGAAGGTACAGAGTTGAAACTTTTCTTTCGAAGGGGTAGAAGCTACTCTCATTGACTTTGACTATTTCTGTTTATAAAGGATGCTTTCAAAGGGGTTATACTAGCTTTCAACTTAACCAATTTGCCTTTGTTTTAGAAAAGAGCCTTCAAAAGGGTTGCCGCCTTTTGTTTTAAAAAAAAGCTTTCGAAAGGGTAGCTTTGAATATTTTCGAAACCTAGCTGCCGCATTCTACCTTTCGAACAAGTTAAGACTACTTTTCTTTATAGCCTTTGAACCATGTATTCGAAAGGTAGCTTTCACCTTTGTACTTTGAAGCCGCTTCTCAATGCCTTCGAAAGGGTTGGTTTTGAAACCATGCTCTTTCTTTTACTTAGGACCAATGCTTTCGAAAGTAATGTTTTCACCACAATTCTTTATGACCCTTAGTTATATTAAAAGTTAAACCAAAAAGTTTCGAAAGGAATGATTTTAAATGGTTTCGAAGTCATTCTTCCAGAAACTTTTACTTGAACCCAATACTTTCGAAAGGTGCATTTTAAGTGAAGGGTTTTAATGTTTTTGAAAAGTATATAATATAGGTTTTGAAGGGGAGATCCCCAATGTTTTCGAAAGGTTTATTTTGAGAATTTGAATGGAGGGTTTCCAATGCTTTCAAAAGGCAAGTTTAAATGGTTTTAAAAGAGGATGCCCAAGGTTTTAGTGAAGCTTTTGAAAGAGTTATTCTCATTGATTTCGAAGGGTATTGTTTAAGTTTTGAACGGAGGTTTCGAAAGTATCGTTTGGCTTCATGGCCTAAAATCTTTAAAGTTAAAAAGAGTTTTTAACTTACTTGGAAGGGATAAATAATCCCATTGATAAGGTTTCATCAACACTATTTTATGTAAAGTACATATATCATGGAATAAATGTTTTGAGTAAAGCAAAGTATATGACTTCCTCATTTTATAAAGGTATGATTTAAAAGGTAAAACATTTGTAAAAACTATTTGAAAGGCAATAAAGTTTTAACAGGGTAGTTAACCCTAAGGCAGAAAATGAAACATGAATAGGGTAGTTAACCCTAAGTTTATGACTCAGATATTAGAAGACCAGATAGGACTGGTGTAGGGTCGCGCCCTATAATTTAGCTATTAGCTCCTAGCTAAAATAAGTCCAAAATTCCAATGTGTCTGGTTTGTCATAGGTGGGACTAAATTGAAGTTACACACAGAAGGAAATATACAGAGTAAAGATAGATTATTGGTGAGCCCGTAAAACCATCAGGTCAGTTGACCCTAGAAAAGAAAGTTAAGGGCAGTCAGCCTAGTATTATGTTTAACAGAAGTTAGATTATTGAGTATGTCTAGCCGACCCAAGTTAGCCTATGGTTAATAGATAGCCAATTAAAACTATAGTGTGGATAGATAGTCCATTGATTTCTTGATTTTATGCATATATGTACTTGCTATTATTGTTATAAACAGTTTGGTTGTAGGATTCTGATTTGCAAAATATATGCTCTTTAAAGGGATATTAGTGAGGGGAAACCTGTTCTGCTAAGCGGCATAGTCTCACTTAAAATCAATAAACCGAGATGTAATAATATTATTTACACCGTGCTTTATGTCTGACTTGAAGTTTATGTTTTTCCCTTAAACTCTCAGGTGCTCAAAATTTAATTTGAGTAGATTGAGAGTTAAGGTTTTTCAGGTTTAGTAGGTTGGACGAATAAGCTTCTGAAGACGTATAGGAGGCAAAGTTAGCTATGTAGGAACTTTTTAGTTTTATCTTTGATGTGATGTAATTATGACTAATAGGTCTATTTATTACTCCGATCATCCAAAGGGGCATCATCATATGTCGCTCTTGGTGTAATTTGTAATCACTATATTTGATCAAAACCAAGGGATTCATTTAGGATTATGTAACTGAATATGATATATGAATTTGAAATGTGATTAGAAAAGTTGTTTTGAAATCTGTGATGATTTTATTTCATATTTATGTGCTTTTGATATTATGAATGTCATTAACATTACCATATTTTGTCACTGGAAGTTAATACTATGGATGACTGCAGCATTTGTAGCGCTTAGCTTCTGGCCTCAAGATAGGGGATGTTATAACTTGGTATCAGAGCATAAGTTTATGAAAACTTACAAGAAAATTTCAAACTTAAAAATGATTTTGAAAACATAATCCTAAGGAATTAGGGAAAGAATGGGGTATAGGATAATGCTATTGTAACGTACTTGTATTTGCTATATATAAGTATACGCAATATCTCTATTCTTTCATCCTTCTTAGGCTGTTCTTCTGTATCTTACAAAGGCTCAAATGCTGATTTTAAGGATGTAAGATATGGACGCTAGGAGTTGAAGAGTTAACATTGATGGAGGAAGCACCAGAACTAACGGAAACGATCGACCCAACAGGAGAAATTCGGGTCGACTGACAAATGCTAATCCAAATGCAAATGTAAGTGTTGGAGTGCCATAAGTTGATATGGGAGCTATGTATCAGTTCTTCGTTAAAATGATGCAGGTTGGAGTTGTTGTAGTATTGGTCGGAGGAAATGTTGAAGAAGGAAATCATGGAGCTCCTGTGGTTAATAACTATGAAATCTTGAGCAGAGACTATGCCAGGCTTGGAGGAAAGCCGTTTATCAGGACTGAAGATGCAATTGAAGTGGTGAATTGGTTACTTCATTGTGAGAGGATCTTTGCTGATTTAGGGCTTAATGATGAGCAGAAGAGGAGGCTTTCTTCTAGACAGTTGCAAGGAGCAACACTGTATTGGTGGAACAATGTTACTGTGGGAGTTAATGAGGAGCCATGACTTGGGCTGAATTTAAAGAAATTTTGAGGAATGATTCATGCCAGAGATTGCTAAGTCAACTCTACTCAAGAAGTTTAATGAGCTGGAGCAGGGAGAGATGATAGTGTTTGAGTATACAACCAGATTTGAGGAGCTATCGAGATACAGATACGTTATAGTTGATATGATTATCAAAAGGAATGAGAAGTTGATTCACGGACTGAAACCTGAACTGGAAAAAGAAACTTTGCCACATATTACGGGTCCGTGAGATGTAGTTGTTGAGATGGCTTTGAGGCGGGAGAGGATGCTTGCTTTTCATAATGGTAACAAAATAGGGGAAGCTCAAAGTGGGCAGAACTAGAAGAGGAAGCTTTTCCATAAGGAGGGTGCTCAAAAGGGAGAAGCTGCCAAGAAGGCGAAGGCTAATTTAGTTTACTTTAAGTGTGATAAGAAGTAACACTATGCTCATGAGTGTCAGACAGGTAAAGGGAAGAAAGCCGCTGACAAGGAAGAGGTAAGGTGCTTTAACTATGATCAGATTGGGTATTATAAGAACCAGTGCAAGGTACTAGCCAAGGATGGAAAAGAAAAGATGTTTGCATTGGAACCAGCTACCTCAAGACCGGCAGCCGAGGAGAAAGGAAAAGCTGTGTTGGAAGGTATGCTTTTGATTCATGGTGTATCAGTTAGAATTCTATTTGATATTGGTGCGTCTCATTCTTTTATATCTCATTGTTTGGTAGATAAGCTTAACGTAGAACCCTCGTATTTAGTTACTTTCTTAAGGGTTGTGAATCCGATAGGAGGGTATGCGACTCTTGGGATGAGATGAGATCACTTAGAGTGTGAATTGTTAGGTCATACATTTGCTTGCAGTTTGCATGTAATTGATTTCGTAGGGTTCGAAATTATATTGGGTATGGATTGGTTAAGTAAGTATGATGCTAGGATATTTTGCCATGATAGGAAAATATCACTTAGACACCCTAGTTGTATTGATTGGATTATATACTCCATAGAAAACCCTAGTTTTGGGATAAATGCTTTGTTGGGTGTTATGGAGGAAGAAGACGAGTTGAATCGAGTTTTCATTGTTATAGATTTCACAGATGTCTTTGAGCCCATAGTAGGACTATCGCCGAAACGATCTATTGAGTTTTGGATAGATTTAGTACCAAGAGTAGAATCGGTGAGTAGACCGCCAAGCAGAATGACACCTATCGAGATGAAGGAATTAAAGGTGCAGTTGGTGGATTTGGAAAGTAAGAACTTTATCAGACCAAGTAGTTTCCCCTGGGGAGCAGTCGTAGTGTTTGTAAAGAAACTGGATAGATCATTAAGGTTGTGTATTGATTATCGTAAGTTGAATGAGAAGACAATAAAGAATCGATATCCGTTACCTAGAATTGATGATTTGTTTCACTAGTTGAGTGGAGCCAAAGTATTTTCCCAGTTGGATTTGGCAGCAGGGTTCCATCATCTTAGAGTGGTTGAAGATTGTATTCCTTTGATGGCGTTTATAACAAGATACGGATCGTATGAATGGTTAGTGATGTCATTCAGACTAACCAATGGGCCAGCATTTTTCATGGACTTGATGAACATAATCTTTCGAGAACATCTGGATAGATTTGTGTTAGTGTTTATAGATGACATTTTGATATACTCTAAAGATGAAAGAGAGCATGAAGTTCATTTTAGGGTGGTGCTTGAGACGTTGAGGCAGCATCAACCAAAAGCGAAATTTTCGAAGTGTCATTTCTAGAAGAAGGAAGTATAATTTCTTGGTCATGTAATCTCAAAGAAAGGGTTGTCTGTAGATCCGACTAAGATCGAGGCAGTGAATAATTGGAAAAGACCCAAAACAGTGACTGAGATAAAGAGTTTTCTTGGATTAGCTGGTTATTATCGGAGATTCATTAAGTATTTTTCGCGGAAAGCGGCACCGATGACTAAGTTGACACGAAAAGGCGTGAAGTTTGTCTAGACTGATAAGTGTGAGGAGGCATTCTAGAAATTGAAACACTTATTGACGAATGCACCTATGTTAGTTGTTCCAGAGGGGAATCAGGACTTAGTGATATACACGGATGTGTGTGGAACAGGGTTAGGAGCTGTGTTAATGCAAAGAGGTAAAGTGATTGCCTACGCTTCACAACCGCTCAGACCGCATGTAGTTAGATATCCAATTCATGATTTGGAATTAGCGGCAGTAATTTTTGCATTGAAGGTATGGAGACATTACCTTTTGGGAGAGAGATTCGAGTTGTATACATATCATAAGTCACTGAGGTATTTATTCTCTCAGAAGGAGTTAAATATGAGACAGCAGAGTTGGTTAGAGTTTTTAACCGCTTATGACTTCGGTATTGAGTACACTCCAAGAAAAGGGAATAAGGTTGCAGATGCACTTAGCAGGAAACATCAGAATGCAGTATTGGCAATGATAACTGAGTGGAAAGATTTAGAAGCATTGACCACATGCAGAATATAGTGGAGATCTAAAGCCAGTTCTAGTAAGGAAACTGCTATGTTCTCAGGTTTAGAAGTTCGGCCAGTGATGATCGAAAGGATTGCCTCTAAGCAAGGGAAGGATCCATTATTAGCTGAACGAATCAGAAAACTGAGAAATGGAACTGAGAGCGTTGACTTGAAAGATTTCAGTCTTGACCAGAATGGGTGGTTAAGGAAGAAAGACAGACCGTGTGTTCCGAATGTGGGAAACATTAGGAAGGATGTTCTTAGAGAATGTCATCATTCAAAGTTAACCATTCATCTCGGAGGAAGTAAGATGTATCAGGACATGAAAATAATTTTATTCTACGAAGGTATGAAGAGAGATGGAGGCTTATAGGTGAGGCAGTGTTTGAAATTTCAACAGGTAAAAGCTAAACATCAGAAACCAAGTGGGTTACTTTAGCCTTTAGATGTTCCAATTTGGAAATGGGATTCTATCTCAATGGATTTTATAGATGGATTGCCAAGGTCTAATCGAAGAAATGAAAGTATATGTGTCATAGTGGATAGGTTAACTAAAAGTGTCCATTTCATTCCAGTTAAATCAACCTGGACGACACCTATTTTTGCTAAATTATTCATGAAGAATATAGTTAGACCGCATGGAATTCCTAATAGTATAGTAAGTGATAGAGATTAGCGAGTTCTGGAAAAATCTCTACAGGAGACTTTAGGTACCAAGCTCAAGATGAGTACCACTTAACATCTCCAGATAGATGGCAAACAGAAAAAGTTAACAAAATCCTTGAGGATTTGTTAAGAGCTTGTGTACTAGACTTTGGAGGATCATGAAAAGGCCACCTACACTTAGTCGAGTTTTCATATAACAACAGTTATCAGACTAGTATAGAGATGGCACCGTTTGAAGCTTTGTATGGAAGGCCATGCAAATCTCCCGTTTGTTGGGTAGAGACCGGGGATAGGTTAGTTCTTGGTCCAGATTTGGTTAGAGAAGCTGCATAAAAGATTGAGTTAATTTGAGCTAGAATGAAGAAAGCTCGGTCTAGGCATAAGATTTATGCTGATAAAAGACAGAAAGAGTTAGAGTTCTCAATTGGAGATCGGGATTTTGTCAAAGTTCCATTGATAAAAGGTGTAATTAGATTTGGAAAATCAGGAAAATTTGCATCAAGATTTGTTGGACCATTTCCTATTGTAGAAAGGATCGGGAAACTCACATATAGAGTAGAGTTGCTGAATAGTTTGGTAGGAGTCCATAGTGTCTTTCATGTTTCTCATCTAAGGAAGTGTATTCGAGATCCAGAAACTACTATTGCGCCGACTATGTTAGATGATTTAGTGGTGGACCTGAATATGATTACAGTTAGAAAACCAGTTCGTATAGTCGCGAGGGATGAGAAGAGACTAAGGAAAAAGATAGTCATATTAGTCAAAATCCAGTAGAGTGACGACGAGAGAGACTGTACTTGGGAAATTGAGAGCAGGATTAGAGATACTTATCCTGACTTGTTTCATTGTAAGTTTTAGCTTTATGTTTGATTGTTAAGAGTACCTTATCGTAATTTCGAGGACAAAATTCTTTAAGGAGGCGGGTCTGTAATGACTCTAATTTTTACTAACATTATTTAGGACATTTAATTAGATAAATTAAATGAAATAATATAGATGGTTAAGGGATTGAGGTTTGTATAATCATAAGGTAGTCGTGCCTTAATGACTGTATAAATAAAAGGAAATAGAAAATAAATAAGTAGGAGGAATATGATAAGGGCAAAATAGGAATTGACTATATTCTTATACCCTAAACCTTTCTTACCTTCATTCTTTGTTCATTTTTACATTTGCAAACAAAACTAAAACCCTTGTAAGCTCGGTCGGCTACCATTAATAGAATCAAGAAGAAGAAAAGCTAAGATTCAAGTAGGAAGCTTAAGAAAATCAATCAAAAGACAAATCTCAACCTAACAAGCTAAGGTGAATAATGATCTTACATCTCATTTTTGTTGATTTCGGTTTCTAGTTAGATCCAAAGTGATTCTGCAAGTATTATGCCATGATATGATTGTTTAAATGGATATATATATGCTTGTTAATGATTTATAATAAGTTTTGATTTGAAAATCCTATTAAATGACATCCAAATGACTTGCGATTTTGATATATGGTCAAAAACATTAATTATGAAGTGGGTTCCAAATTTCATAATTTTTTAAGTTATTGTGAATTTATTATGAATTTCCTATGAAAGAAAATAGTTAAAATTGGGTTTAAATTAATTACAGCAATTATATATTGATTTTTGGGTCTGAAATTTAAATATGTTAGAAAACATATTAGAAGTAAATTATGGTAATTTTTGGGGAATTTTTCTATGTATCTTACTACAAATATAAAATTATTTAACATATGGGACTTAAATGTTTTATATGTTTTACCAAGAAGAAGGGCTTCTTTGTTAAATATTTTAATTGCTAATTTCTGCATTCAGCGGCACTTTTAGAAAAGAATTTTTTTGAAAAGAATTGGACAACTAATTGCATTTTGACAAATAAGGTATGTTAGTTGAAAAACGATTATTTTAAAAGGCTATAAAACAGTTTTGTTTAAATTTACTACTTTGCCACTTTCATCTGCAAGCTTTCGATGTCATACCTTCACCTATGAACCCATTCGAAACCAACGCATATGGTAGCAAGCAATGCATACGTAGTGCATTGGAGAAAGGCAGAAGGTACAGCTTTAAAACCTAGCTTTCGAAGAGGTAGAAGCTACTCTCATTGACTTTGAACTATTTCTGTTTATAAAGGATGCTTTCGAAGGGGTTATACTAGCTTTTGACTTAACGAATTTGCCTTTGTTTTAAAAAAGAGCCTTCAAAATGGTTGTTGTAACATCCCCTATCTTGAGGCCCGAAGCTAAACGCTACAGGTGTTGCAGTCATTCATAATATTAACTTCTGGTGATCGAATACAGTAATGTTAATGGTGTCCATAATATCAGAAACACATGAATATGAAACAAAATCACAGATTTCAAGAAACAACATTTTTGATTACATTTCCAAAACATGTTCCATATTCAAATTACATAATCCCATCGCTTTCCTAGGTTCAGAAAAAAAATATAATTATTACATAAATATGCCAAGAGCGACATATAATGATGCCCCCTTGGTTGACTAGAGTACTATATAGTCATAACTGACTTAATACAACACAACGAAATTAGAAAAAATAAAACAGCAACTCCAAAATAGCTATCCATCAGCCACCTACTCGTCTCTAGAAGCTTTATTCACCAACCTACCAAAAACCTAAAAATCCTCAACCCTCGGTCTATACAAATCAATTTTGAGCACCCAAGAGTTTAAGGGGGAAAACATAAACTTCGAGTCAAACATAAAGCCAGTTGTGAATATTACTATACATCTCTGTTATTTGATATTAAGTGAGACCACGCCGCTTAGAAGAACGAGTTTCTCCTCACTAATATCCTTTTAAAATATATCTTTAGCAAATCATAATCCTGCAACCAAAACTGGTTAAAAACTGTAAAGCAATATCATGTAGACATACATGTCAGGTAATAAATAAACTATCTCTCTGAACACTATAGTTTTGTTCGGCTAACTATTAACCTTTGGCTGACTCGGGCCTACCAAACAATATAAACAAATAATCTAACAACTGTTAGACACTCCTCTTCTGAATGGTTTGTCCCTAACTTATCTTCTCCCAGGGTCACCTATCCTAATAGTTTTGCGGGCCCACCAATAACCTATCTCTATACAAATGTATATTCCCTTCTGTGTGTAACATCATTTTAGTCTTACCCGTGACAAAGCCCTACACATTGGAATTTTGGACTAAATTAGCTAGGGCTAATAACTGATGTATAGGGCGCGACCATATACTAGTCCCATCTGGTATACAAATATCTGAGTCATTTTACTTAGGGTGATCTTCTCTTAAATTTTCCTTGAAAACCTTTTCATCTCAAATTGATTTACAACCTTTAAATCACTTAAACAAGGAAAATATATACTCTATGCTTTGCTCAAAATCACCTTGCCATGTTATATATACTTTACTCAAATTTTTGTTGATGGAAACGTTTAAACCTTTGAAAGTACCCCTTTCGAATCCATTGAAAGTACCCCTTTCAAAACCAAGTAAACCCCCTTATTTCTCCTAGGCCGAAAGACCAAAACATTTCTTTCGAAACCATTCATATAAACCTTTTGAAACCATTGAAATCCTTTCATTCGAAAGTTATAAAACCTTAGACAACCTATCTTTAAAACACTTAAACATTGTCTTTCGGAAATATTGGAAAACCTTTCCTTTCAAACCTTTTGAAACCTTCCTTTTAATACTTTCGAAACCATTAGGGAACCACCCCTACGAAACCATTCTTTAAAACCTTTCGAAAGCATTAAAACTTCAAACCTTTTGAAAGCACTTGGGTTTAAGTAAAACATGTAGAATAACCTTTCGAAACCATCTAAAACCAAACCATTCGAAACCTTTGGGTTTTACCTTCAACAGAGCAAATGGGTCATAAAACATTTAAGTCGAAAGCACCCTTTCGAAAGCAATTCCTATGTAAAGATGTGGTGCCGTCGAAACTAACCCTTCCGAAAGCATTGGAGAAGTGGCATGAATTTAAAAACAAAGTCTACCTTCTGAAACCATTGACTTCGAAAGGTAGAAAAGCGGAAACTAGGGGTTTCGACCCCATCTGAAAAAAGGCACAACCTCTTCGAAACCTTTCCTTTAAAACATTTGACCCAGATGAAAGCCAACCAAGTGGAAAGCATATCCTTCGAAAGCAAAGAAGGCGCCTTTTGATTTGAAAGCAAAGTAGCGCTTCAACACCTTCGAAACCTCTGGTTTTGACCCAATACCTTCGGCCAATATCCAATTTTTTGTGCACCAAGTCTTTGATGCCATGCACATTGGTTTCGATGGTGATGGTGGCGGAGCTACTAAGTCGGAACCCCCGGTGCCGAAAGTGGCGAAACATGCTAAAAGCATGCAAAAAATAGTTTTAACTTTAAAGAGAAATTCTTTTCAACTAACCTGCCTTGTTTGTCAAAATATTATAGGTTGCTAGTTTTCTTTTCTAAAAGTGCTGCCAATATTTCAGAAATAAACAATTTAATTTATTTATAAAATACCCCTTCTCCTTTTATAAATATATAAAACATTTAAGTCTCATACCTTAAATAATTTTATATATCTTTAAAACACTTAGGAAAATTCTACAAAAATTTCAGCAAGTCATTTTTAATATGTTTTCTAACATATATTAATTTCAGACCCAAAACATAAATAATTTAGCTGTAAATTATTTTAAACCCAAATAAACATTTTCTTCACTAGAAAATTAATATAAAATTCACATTAATTCAGAAAATTATGAAAATCATAAAGTATCTTTAAAATATCATTTCTGATCTAACTCATAATTAGCAATACATTTGGATGTCATTTAATAGGGTTTTTACATCAAAACATACCATAAAATATATATGAACAAGCATAAATCATCAACAAGTATATATATAAACATTTAATCATTTAAAAACATGGCATAATCATGCAAAATACTCCGGATTCATCTTAAAACCGAAAACAAATAGAAAAATTAGATGCAAACATTATTCACCTTAACTTTGTGATCAAGGATTTGAGATTTGGTCTTGACTAAGTTGATTTGATTCTTCCTCTTGAAATCTTAGCTTTTGTTTTCTCTTGATCTTGCTAATGGTGGTCGGCCACTCTATTTTTTTTTGTGAAATGAAATGAACGTGTAAATGAATTAAGGGTTTAGGATATTAGAATATTCTTATTCCAACTTTTCCCTTCACCAATTTCCTTTACCTATTTTATTTTAGTTCATTTTAGTTTATTTATTCTCTTAGGCACGGCTATCCTTAGTTTAATCACAAATCACAATCTTCTAATCATTTGTAACAACCCGCATATTTTACGATTGTATATTTAAATGTTTTATTTAAATATAGCATCGTTAGTCGGATTTAAGTCCGAAATGTCACTTTTTGCAAACAGTCGAATTGGGACTCGAGACCACTTCCATTGAGTCCAAAATGGCATTTGTGACCTTTTTGAGTATAAAATCGATATGTTTGGAGTTGAGTGAAATTTTGATATTTTCATTTAGGGCTTTGGGTTTGGGGTTTCAGCCCAATAACCTAACACCCAACCCATCTAATACCCTAACTCCCACTCCACTCCTCTTCATTCCTTCATAACATTTCCTAACACTCAAGCTAAGGTAAAAATGGGGGAAGAGAAAGGAAATTAGAATTCCAAGCCCTGGATTGATTAAGAAATAAAAATTCTAGCTCCAACATCAAAGAGAAGCTTAGGTAAGCATCCTCTTCTTCTTCTCCATCTCAATCTCTCTCCAATTTCAGAAATTTCCTATAACATAACTTAGAAAATATTTCTTATGATCTTAGATTGGAGCTTCTAGAGTTGAAATTGAAGAGTAGTTGATCTTTTCTTTGCTTTAGAGCTTCTCGTTTGTGTTTTTTGGTTAAAAGGTGAGTTTTTGAACTCACATCTATGTCTATGTCTTTGATAGTTGTTTGGTAGTAATTCCTAACATCTATTCCTTGTTCATTTGCTTTTGAATTGAATTAGTTTGATGAATATTCCAATTTTTGGTGTTTTGAAGTCAAATCTTTAAAAATCCTATCTTTGATGTTTGAACGCAATGTTGGGGTGTATTGAAGAGCCTATAAGGCTGGGTTGTCGCTTGGCATAAATCTCTAGTCTCCGATGCTCGCCTGATCGCTCCCGATTAGGATTTTTGCCCCTTTTGGGGGCTAGACTGATAATACTGCAACTGGCAGTTCAGTCGACTGAACTAGAAGGTCAGTCGACTGAATCTAGGACCAAAAAATTCTCTGGCCCTGTATCAGTCGACTGACCTTCTGGTTCAGTTGACTGAAACTGGGAACCAAATGTTCCTGGCCTTGTATCAGTCGACTGAACCAGAAGGTCAGTCGACTGAACTAGGAACCCGAGAGTTTCTGGCCTTGTATCAGTCGACTGAACCAGAAGGTCAGTCGACTGAACTAGGAACCCGAGAGTTTCTAGCTTTGTATCAGTCGACTGACCTTCTGGTTCAGTAGACTGAATCAGTGAAATTTGTTTTTTTGCCTATTTTAGGCAGTTTCGTGCGGGTTTCCGATTTCTAATCGATTTTTGACGATCCGAATTGTTGTTATCATTTATCGTCTTTGATGACTTCTTTTTTGGGATTTTTGGGAATATCCATTTTGATGGATTCGGTATCGATTTTTATGGTTTTAATTCACGTCGTCGAATGTGGATTTTGGTGATTGATTGTTTCTACAACCATTTCTGTGATTTGTCACTTTAAAATATAAAGGTTTTCTATACTAGTAATAAATAATCAAACTCTTTCAGAAAGATGATTCCAACTCTATTTTTAATACAAATCTCGTTTATTAAACCGTTTTCCAATCTATTAGTATATACAAACCTTTACCTCATTTGTGCGAGAAATCCAATTAAACGACTTAGCAAAACAAGTGGTATGAAATGCTTGCGTTTACTTTGTCGGTTATTCTTAGACTGGTTCGGTTGAAATCTTGTGACAATTTTCGAGTGGAAATCTACAATTTGTTCGTAAATATTTAAGTTAATCTAGTGGTTATGGGACATGAAGCTAAACTCTTATATTTACTTGCTTAGTGTGATTCACACTTCTTATTGATCAATTGTGATCATTTTGTGATTTAGACTAGCGATGTGCGATGTCTCTTTGTTTGTGTGGGGACTAAAAACCCCGTTTGTGGAACTTCAGTTCAATTTGGTGGGGTAGCGACCCATGGTCTTCGGGCCGTTTGTGGAGCTTCGACTCAAAATTGATGGTTAGCGACCATGGAATAGCATTCTGTTTGTGATGCACGTGTTGGTGAGTTTTCATGCTCTCGTTTGTGATAGGTCTCTCCCCTTTATGATTTCTAGATTTCTAATTGATGATTTCTAGAATTTGTGTTTCACCAATTTTCGTGGATGGCATTGATAAGCTCTATCAATATTTGTGTTTGGTGAATAATTTAAAGAATATGACATTCTTTTGGTGTTTGAGAATATTTAAGATATTGTATGATTTTTGTTGTTATCTGATGTATACTTGTCATGGTATGGCATTATTGTTATCATGCGTTTTTGTGATATCTCTTATCCTATCTCATTTTATCTGATATCTATAGCTAGACTGATCCGTTTATTATTTTCTTCTTAAATAATACTCGGGACAGACCGAGGTATTTCAGGTGCTCCTGCTTGACTTCTTATCAGGGTCCGTCACCTAACTTTTGGCTAACTACTTTAGCATAGTAGTTTTTGTTATTATACATTTGAGATAGAGACTCCTTGATGTATAATTATTCTTTTGTCGAGCACTTGTATCTATTCTTTTGTGATGTAGTGGATCTAGTTTGACCACTATTTTGATGTACACTTTTATGTGTTATATTCATATCTGTTTCCGCCTTTGTGATATGAATATCTGTGACTGATTTGTGTTCTGCTTACTTCTATATTTGTTTCCGAAGTCCACATAGCCACTGTGTGGTAGCTTTGAGTTTGTATTTGATATGTCGGATTTCCTCTTGAAATGAAATATAAGTTATATTATCTGACATATCGGTACTCGCACAAAGCAATTACACAGATGGTCGCTCCTCAATGGCCTTATTCTTCATGCTAGTCGACGGCATTACCCCGTAGTGTCCTTGGCTAGCGTGAGTATAGAGGTGGGGCGTCACAGCTTGGTATCAGAGCCAAACTTTGGAACAATGTAGAATAATCTAGCAAGGATCATTGTCCTAAGTCTTTCTTAAGAATCGTGCCTTAGGATTTAATTCGAGTCTTCGTACCATTCTATCCTATTTCTTTTTGCGATGCCTTGATTTATCAATCAAGTTTGTTTGATATTCATTCTGAGAATAACCTTTTTCCTCTTCTTTCTTTCTTTCTTAGAGAAGAGAAATGGTTAGACCATGCCGTCCCAGCGTCGGTCAATCTAGTGCTACTCCTCAGGACGGAGTATTTATGTCTGCTCAGCAACATCTAGATCTTGTGAAAAATGCTCAAGCTATCGGACCCATTCCAGAGCCTACTCATCCTAAATCTGGGTTTGCATGCTTGTGCAGTGATTACACCAGCTTGGGTGGAAAGCCTTTCAAGTGTTCCGAGAGCGTTATAGGAGCCCAAGCTTGGCTTAGAACATGCAATCGCATCTTTTCCCACATGAATCTTATTGATCTAATCGAGTCCAAGTTGCTTCTAGCATGCTCCAAGAAAGAGCATTAGATTGGTAGGAGCTTCTGATCTCCGAAATTATTGAAGCGGATCTTACTTGGGAGCAATTCAGGGAAAGATTCGAGTTAAAATTTGTGCCAGAAGCTGAAAAAGTATCTCTAGCTCGATGCTTCATTGACCTTGTTTAATGTGAATCTTCTGTGACGGATTACGTCGCATCTTTCGAATCTCTATCTAAATATGGGGTCGAGTATATTAATACCCCATTGAAGAAAAATCAGAGATTTGTCTATGGGTTGAACAAGAACCTCAAAAAGCCATTACTTCTGAAATTAGAAGTTTCTTTCGATCAGCTTGTTGATATCGCACTTCGACTCGAAGAGGCCGATAAAGAAAGTGATGTTGAAGCCAAACGGAACATCAATAAGAAGAGGCCTTTTAAATTCAAGCCTAATTCCAACAAGAAAGGGAAGCAAGCAACTTCGGTAGCAAAGACTCCTACCTCTAGTCGTGGAGAATGTTACAACTGTGGTTCTAAGGACCATTATGCGAACAAGTGTCCGAAGTCTCTTACTTGCCGCTATTGCAAGAATTCGGGTCATACTATCTCTTTGTGTCCTAAACTTCAAAGCAAGAAGGAGGGCAAGCTAAATGTTGTACAGGCCCCTACTAACACTTCTCGTGGTCAAGGTATTTCTCATTCTATCCTTGATGGCATTATTATATTTCATGATCTTCCTATTCGAGTTCTTTTTGATACGGGTGCATCTCACTCTTTTATATCAAAAGAACTTGTTGATTCTTTGTCTTTGAATGTTATTGGCTTGATGAATTCATTGAGAATTACGAATCCGGTTAGTGGATCTGCAACACTCAGTTTACTTTGTAAAGATGTCGAGATTATTTTATGTGATTACTCTTTCCGTGCCAATTTGCATGTTATGCGTTACTTAGGCTTCGGAATGATTTTGGGAATGGATTGGCTTAACCGTTATGAAGCCCATATCCTATGTCCTAAGCGGACTATAAATCTTCGACATCCTCAATCTGTTAAGCAGATTTCTCTTGTTCTGAAAGATTCAGATTCCAATTCGAAAGCATCCTTGTATTCTCTAAATCCTCATGATGACGATAATGACGATGAGGAAGATGTTATTTTCCTCATTCAAATTGTTTGTGAATTTCCCGACATATTTGAGCCCGTTTTAGGATTACCACCTAAGCGAGCAATTGAGTTCAGAATTAATCTAATCCCTGGAGCTCTACCTATCACTCGTCCTCCTTATCGTATGTCCAATAAGGAAAATGAGGAGATGCGTAATCAATTATCCGAATTGGAAGGAAAACAGTTTATTCGTTCTAGTTCCTCTCCATGGGGAGTTTCGGCTATTTTTGTAAAGAAATCTGATGGTACACTTAGGCTTTGTGTTGACTACCGCAAGCTTAATGATCTCACCATCAAGAATAAATATCCCTTACCTCGGATTGACGATCTATTCGATCAACTTAGTGGTGCTAATGTCTTTTCACAATTAGACTTAACAACCAGTTTTCATCAGCTCCGTATTGCAGAGGATAGCATTCCTTTGACATCGTTCCGTACTCGTTATGGATCTTATGAATGGCTTGTTATGCCATTTGGTTTGACGAATGCTCCAGCTTATTTCATTGACCTTATGAATCGAGTTTTCAAAGACTTCCTCGATTGATTTGTTCTCATCTTTATAAATGATATTCTTATTTATTCTAAAATTGAGGAAGAGCATGAAAATCATCTTCGGATTGTGTTGGAAACTCTTAGGAGCAACCAATTGAAAGCAAAATTTTCTAAATGCCACTTTTGGCAATCTCGTGTGAAATTTTGGGGACATATTATTTCTGAATCCGGAATTTCCGTGGATCCTTCAAAGATTGAAGCGATTCAAAATTGGAAGAGACCGGAGAGTGTGACCGAAATTCGTAGCTTTTTCGGATTGGCGGGCTATTACCGTCGTTTCATAAAAGACTTTTCTAAAATTTCCGTACCTCTCACTAATTTGACAAAGAAGGGAGTTAAATACATTTGGTCAGACAAATGTGAAGCTTCATTTCATAAATTAAAAGAACTCCTTTCCAATGCTCCTATTCTTGTGATTCCCGAAGGAAACCAAGATTTTATTGTTTATACCGATGCTAGTCGTGTTGGTTTAGGTGCCGTTCTCATGCAAAGGGAACGTGTTATCGCTTATGCTTCTAGGCAATTAAAGCCTGCCGAGACTAGATATGCCACTCATGATTTAGAGCTCGTGGCTATTGTTTTCGCCCTTAGAATTTGGCGTTATTATCTTTTGGGAGAGAAATTTGTTCTCTACACCGATCATAAATCTTTGAAGTATTTATTTTCTCAAAAGGAACTCAACTTGCATCAACAACGTTGGCTCGAATTCCTTGTATCTTATGATCTTGATATTCTTTATACTCCCGGAAAGGGAAATCGAGTTGCCGATGCCCTTAGTCGTAAGCAACAAACGGTTGTTTCCATGATGATATCTGAATGGAATGATCTCGCGACTTTATCCACTTGTGAGATTCGAGATCGTGAATCCAATTCATGTTCATCTCTAGTTTTGTGTATCCTTGAGGCTCATCCTTCTCTTTTAGACCGCATTCTTGAAGCACAAAAGCATGATCATGAATTGGTTCTTCTTAGCCAAAGTTGTAGGGATAAAATTGATATTGAAGGTTTGAAACACTTTAATATTGATGCTCATGGCGGTATTCGAAAATTTGGTAGACTTATCGTGCCAAATAATTGTGATCTTCGTAAAGATATTTTAGAAGATTCTCATCTTTCTAAATTTACCATTCATCCCGGTAGTAGTAAAATGTACGTGGATATGAAGCGACTTTATTATTGGGATGGAATGAAATCTGATATTGCTAACTTTATTAAGCATTGCATGACTTGCCAACTCGTAAAGGCCGAGCATCAAAGGCCCGGTGGGTTATTGCAACCTTTGGACATTCCCATATAGAAGTGGGATCAAGTCTCCATGGACTTTATTGACGGTCTTCCCCGTTCTCGTTCGGGCCATGACAGTTTATGGGTGATTGTCGATAGACTTACAAAAGCCGCCCATTTTATTCCCGTTCGGTCCAATCAGACCGTACCTCTTTTGGCCAAACTCTTTGTCAAGGAAATTATTAGATTGCATGAAGTTCCTACTTCTATTGTTAGCGATCGTGATCCATTGTTTACTAGTGGATTTTGGAAAGGTCTTCAAAAAGCTTTGGGAACGAAGCTTAATTTTAGCACCGCTTATCATCCTCAGTCCGATGGACAAACCGAGTGTGTGAATCAAACTCTTGAAGATCTTCTTTGTGCATGTGTTCTTGATTTTGGTGGAAGGTCAGAAGATCATATTTCTCTTGTTGAGTTTTCCTATAATAATAGTTTCTAATCTAGTATTGGTATGGCACCTTTCGAGGCACTATACGAAAGGCCATGCCGATCTCCTTCGTGTTGGCTTGAAGCCGGTGAGAAGCTGGTTTTAGGTCCAGATTTTATTCGTGATGCCACAGAAAAGATTGGCCTTATTCGTCATAGGATGAAAGAAGCTCAAAGTAGACAAAAATCCTATGCCGATAACCGAAGAAGGAAATTAAAATTTTCTATGGGAGATTTTGTGTTTATTCGTGTTTCACCTATGAAGGGTGTTGTGCGTTTCAATTGATCGGGAAAATTAGCACCTCGATATATTGGCTCATTTCCCATCACCGAACGCATTGGTTCCGTGGCTTATCGCCTTTTATTACCGGCTCAGTTTTCTGCTATTCATGACGTATTCCACGTCTCTTAACTACGGAAATGCCTTCGAGATTCCGATTCTATTCTTGAGTCCGGTGTTATTGAAGAAATTGAAGTTTCGCCTAATTTGACTTATGAGCAACATCCTATTCGTATCATTGCTACGGAGGTTAAACGCCTTCGAAATAAAGATGGTCCTCTTGTGAAAGTTCAATGGTCCTCAAATCCTAAGGATTGCTCTTGGGAATCTAGAGACTTCATCGAGCGAACACATTCGGACTTACTCTCTCGTGCTCCTTAAGGTGAACTTCTCATTTCAAATTTTATTTTGTGTTATTATGCCTTTATATGGTTGTTACTTTTTATTTCTTTTTCTTAAGTATTGCGAGGATGCATTTTCTTTAAGGAGAGGAGTCTGTAACAACCCGCATATTTTACGATTGTATATTTAAATGTTTTATTTAAATATAGCATCGTTAATTAGATTTAAGTCCGAAATGTCACTTTTTGCAAACAATCGAATTAGGACTCGAGACCACTTCCATTGAGTCCAAAATGGCGTTTGCGACCTTTTTGAGTATAAACATCGATATGTTTGGAGTTGAGTGAAATTTTGATATTTTCATTTAGGGCTTTGGGTTTGGGGTTTCAGCCCAATAACCTAACACCCAACCCATCTAATACCCTAACTCCCACTCCACTCCTCTTCATTCCTTCATAACATTTCCTAACACTCAAGCTAAGGTAAAATGGGGGAAGAGAAAGAAAATTAGAATTCCAAGCCCTAGATTGATTAAGAAATACAAATTCTAGCTCCAACATCAAAGAGAAGCTTAAGTAAGCATCCTCTTCTTCTTCTCCATCTCAATCTCTCTCCAATTTCAGAAATTTCCTATAACCTAACTTAGGAAATATTGCTTATGATCTTAGATTGGAGCTTCTAGAGTTGAAATTGAAGAGTATTTGATCTTTTCTTTGCTTTAGAGCTTCTTGTTTGTGTTTTTGGGTTAAAAGGTGAGTTTTTGAACTCACATCTATGTCTATATCTTTGATAGTTGTTTGGTAGTAATTCCTAGCATCTATTCCTTATTTATTTGCTTTTGAATTGAATTGGTTTGATGAATATTCCAATTTTTGGTGTTTTGAAGTCAAATCTTTAAATATCCTATCTTTGATGTTTGAACGCGATGTTGGGG
The DNA here is from genome assembly GCA_030737815.1 of Allium fistulosum. Taxonomy (NCBI): domain Eukaryota; kingdom Viridiplantae; phylum Streptophyta; class Magnoliopsida; order Asparagales; family Amaryllidaceae; genus Allium; species Allium fistulosum. Next base: position 664,938,689 of record CM060901.1, read on the forward strand.
TCACTAGTACAAAACTGGTCATTTGTGTCGGTTGTGTAACCCCTGTTGTGTCGGTTTTACAACCGACTCAAATGAAGACGACACAAAAGACATTTTTCTGTTGTGTCGGTTGTACAACCGACACAAATATCAATTATTTGTGTCGGTTGGCAATAGAGAACCGACACAAAACTATGAACAGTTGTGTCGGTTTTTCTAATAGGACCGACACAAATCAGCTTGTATAGTGAAGCAAACCGCCATTTATTGTGTCGGTCCTTTAAGAAAAACCGACACAACTGTTGCTTGTTTTGTGTCGGTTCCTTATTGACGACCGACACAAATAATTGATATTTGTGTCGGTTATGTTTGTTTTTTCAACCGACACAATTGATATGCAATTGTATCGGTTCCCTTTGAAGTAACAACCGACACAAGTTATATCTGAAGCAAAAAAAAAATATTATTACCGTTTAAGATTATAAAAACAGTATGAAATTGAATTTTAATTTTTTATAAACGAACGTTACTATGAACTGATTGAACAAAAAATATAATTATATTATCCATCAACATAATTCTTGTTTACGGAATTAAATAGAATATAATCTATCACAAACATAACGTACATAACAAAATACCAACGTACGTTACAAAAGATCAGCGTACACAACAAAAAACAACTACATCCAATTATACATGATATAACTAGCTAAATTCTCTCGAACCTCGTCTATCTCTTGTTGGTTATAAGAACCGTCTCGTACAAAGTCCTGCAATTAAGAGAATTGTTATACAAAAGACAATAATGAAAAAACATAGACTTGGCATTTGCTTTTAAACATAGACTCCCCATATTTCTTTGTTTTAAAGTTTTAAAAAAAATGAAAAAACAAACAAGTTTTTCTTCAAATACATGAACTGAACAGTAAATAAAGACTTGGCATTTGATTTCTTCTAACTAGCATTGCAGCAATGATCTGATCGAAATATACCTATAATGTAGCTAATGTATAATATGAAGGTATTTGCTTACCTGAAATCCAGCATTTCTTAATCCAAATGACAACCCATCAGCCATTCCCATTAATTGTGAAAACTGTAAATTTTTATCTCCTTTGCTTATTCCCAGCTCTTCTGCTTTAGATGCAGCAGCTTTTCCTGTTGAGGCCAAATATAACTTGTTCTTATAATTAGCATTTGTTGTAATGTCATGCAAGTAGGTAATTTGTATAGTATAATCAAGTTATCAGGCTTGAGGTGTATATATTAGAGATATGTTCAAAATCATTTTATCATGTACATTACACGTGATACACACATGAACTTAGTCTAGAATGACAGCTGCAGCAAATGTCTGTTTTTATGATATTTAAAAAGTACAAATTAGGGGGGAAACTTCAAATTAGTGAATGATTTACTTTGATTTCAAAATAAGAGGCAGGATTCTAGCCCAGATCATATGTTCATTATTCTCCACTGAATACACATCACAACACTGAATACATTTTTATTAAAAGAAAAAAGTGCGACCATTATATAATGCATGAAACATCCACTAAATATGGATTTACCAAGACATGTTGAGTTTTAATTTCTGTAATATACATCAGGACAGACAGCTCTAATCAATCTGGAAATTTATTTGCATAATAATCAAGTGCAAACAACATATATCAAATATCATGTACATAAAACTATTCCTGCAACCTTTCAAACTAGAATGTTTTCTTTGTGATATGTAGAATCTTATGCATTCTGATGGAAACGAGATGAAAAGAGAAAACAGTTTCTTATGCTGTGTACCCCAGCACAACTAATTCTATTGTGATGGATCATGTAGTTGGTGAACAGTCGTTTGAAAAGGAAATAAAAATACAAAAGCAGAAGTGCTTAAGCCACATGAAGATATAAGTAGGGACATATGCACACACATATATAACAAGGAAGTTTCAGTTTATCACACTTATATACCTTTGGACTTTCTCAATACAGGAATAAACAACCGCCAAGTTTGACATGAAAACACACACATGTAGGGTACTCACACAGTCACATTAATTTATGTACTGTATTATCTTTGCACGTACGTACATGCATCTTATAAAATATCACTTCTTAGTCTACCAAATGACACATGGCACGATCATCTAATGCTTTCACTGCCTAAATTAACCATTCTACATTTTCTAATTGTTCGTGCCCATGCTGCTTTGCTATCATATGATGGTGTGGGATAATAATAAATGTTGAAATCGTATGCACCCTATATGAAAACTTTGGCATAAGAAGCATGCACCCTATACAGGTTGGAGGGTGCTCTGTTAATAGATGTGTTACCAGTGCATTGCACTGATCAACATCCTCATCCCTTTCCACTGCAAAAGATGAATTTTGAATATCGATCATAATTATTTTTATTTGAATATCAAGCTGTTGTGGCGTATAATTATAAAGAGTCATCGTGTAACAAAATCTCCATTCTCTTATATGGTTACCCCTATTTGAGACGTCATTGCTTATTAGGTCAGATTAGACTAACTCTTTCAAGTTGCACCTTTTGAAAGATAAGAGTAAACATAATATAAAGAAATAATATTTAGTCATCCGAGTCAAGTTTGATTTAGTAAAATAAACATTACCATTGTTCGAGAGCTAAAAAAACTCACAAACCAATTCCACATTTAACAAAGCAACATAAAGTGTACTCCTGTATACTTCAAACTTTATCTGCTTTACATGAAAAGAAATTTTACAACTAATGGTTACCAGTTCATGGCTTCTACAGTTATAACTATCCCTTTCCCATATTTAGGGGTGAACATTTGCATGTGATGAATTGTCTTATATCGATCGGAGCTTCACTAACTACTATAAATTCTTATGAAAAGGGTTCTACCGATCTTATAAAATTAGACTTGGCTACTCAAACTTCTTGAAAACAAACTTAGTTACGGTTTCGACTCATTAGATTCTTGGTGATGACTACTAGTAGCTTTCAGTTTTGTAATTATTTTCAAATTTTTAGGTCGTAGTTTAGCAAGTAATTTTTTTGTACATATTAACACTTATTATTTTTAGATAAGAGTGAAGTTATGTGCAATTTCTGTACGTTTTGGACATGTTAATTTTAACATGGGAATTTAATTTGGATTATAGTCATCTCATGTTAATTTACAGTTAGTTTCAAGTTGTATTATAGTCATCTCATTTAACCAGACTTTCTAACCTTCATTAGCAGACGTCGTATTAAGCGGGCCTTACTACAATTTTTAGTGAACTGCTATGAATGTCTATTACAGTAATTCGCAAAAAATTTCTAAACCCATGCTGCTACATTTTTAAAATCCATTGTTTAAACGCCTATCACGGCTTTTATTAAAACTTGTCGAACGTCTATTGTACTTTGCTTATTCCAACAATAACAAAAGATAGAACCGATAACCACTAGTAGATTACGTTTTGCTTTTAATAATAATACGTTGGATTCCTCGAGCCCGAGGCATATTTTCCCATGAGATTAGGTACCTCGCCCCAACTGAGTACACTTATGAATTTATCATATGTTTCTCCTGCAACATGTACAAATATTGTAGGTGAAACATTTGGGTGTCACAAATGCAAACGCATCGTATTCTTCCCAACTTCTTTCAAGTATAATTTTCGCACCATATTTCGCTTTGTTAAGAACACCCTAAAATATATGAATCAGAGTTACATGGACCGGCAACAGAGACTGCTTTTTACGACCTCACTCGTATGGACTAGAGAGATAATATATAGTTAGATGGATGTAGGTTGATGCTATGCCGAGAGGAGTGCAACGTGCAATTTTCAATGCTTTACTTTTGTTGTTATCAGACTTTTAAGTCATGTTGATGTAATAATTTGTAAAGCTTGTTTAATGTTAGGTGCTCAACCAGTAAATCCGAACTTCTTTTTGTGTTTTAAAACGATCTTCACAAAGAGGTTATGAATTTATCATATGTTTCTCCTGCAATGCAACATTTATGAATTTATCATATGTTTCTCCTGCAACATGTACAAATATTGTAGGTGAAACATTTGGGTGTCACAAATGCAAACGCACCCTATTCTTCCCAACTTCTTTCAAGTATAATTTTCGCACCATATTTCGCTTTGTTAAGAACACCCTAAAATATATGAATCAGAGTTACATGGACCGGCAACAGAGACTGCTTTTTACGACCTCACTCTTATGGACTTGAGAGATAATTAAAGGTCAAAATAGCAGATAAGGTCTTTGCTATCACAAAAAGCAAAAGTAGCTTATCAAATTATCATTGCCTTGCTCACATGCGTGTAACCAAAATAATGGGAAAAGGAATTTTTTTCTGAAAATATGCTATCATAAAAATAACAAAAGTGTAACGCAAACTTCACACAATTTTTCTGAAAAAAGTGTGCTACATACACCGTAATCTTATTTGGTTGAAAGTGATAACATGTGCAAGGAAATGTAGCATAAATAAGAAACTTTACCTTTCCACGAATCAGTAATCATATTTCAGATATCACTCTTTTTGAAGAACGGGGCAACTTGCTATCAGCAACTTTTAGAGATTGATCACAAAAAATGAGCAACACATTCAATTTCAGTGTCAACTCACTTTTGAATGCTTAAGCAATGCTAAACTTGACACTGACTTTTGAATACTTTAGCAATGCTAAACTCAAACTTGTTAAGTATGAGAAATACAGATTGGTTGAAAATAAATAGAATGCTTTGATTAATTAATGCATTTTGACTGTTATGCATGTCTTAACGAATCAAGTGGAGTGTAAGGCCACCATTCCTCTAAATTTTGTTACCATGGCAGGATACTAATAGAGTTGCAAACAAGCAGACCACTGGTCCAATAAAACTCCAATTTAATTCAACATCTTCACTAAATATTTAACAATAGATGCAAGCAGGCTCCAAAATTAGGCTTTCAATTTTACATAAACTATTGCAATCTTATATATTTTGACATAAGGTAATTCAATTTCTTAATAATATATAACTGGCAGTTGTTAGATTATAGCTAAATAGTTGGTAATTAAATCCATGTCACTAAACTCCAAACAAGGTATAAAGCTCAAATTGATTTAGGAGTGCACTTTTATGAATTATATTCTTTACGTTGTTGATAAAACAAGAAACAATAATAAAACTATCGGTTGATTTTCACCATTGTGAGGTAGTATTGGCGTGTGAATTTTCATCTTTGTTTTATTTTATTTTTTTATTTTATTTTATTTTTCAGAAGAAAGCTAGAAAATAGGATTTGTTATTTTTGTTCTACGTAAGGTATAACTGAGAAAAGTACCCTAATAAGTGTTCAGCGTTGAAAATAAGCAGCAAACCATCGCTGATTAATGTTGATGAATGAAAGAGGACAATCAGAACATTATTTCTAAAACAAACAAGTCTGAAACCTCTGATTCCTTATTCAGTTCAGCATTCAGCGTTTTATTAACTCAAACAAACATAGCCTTAGTCTAGGATTGGTAAAAAAATCAGTAAACTAACATCTAATCAAATGCCCTAATTGCTAATCTAATCCAATTATGCAATTCCTAAATTAACATATAAATGTTAATTCCTAAACTACTTAATAATCTGATTTACTGATTTGTCGTTACATCCTGATCAAATGCCCTAATTTAGGAAATTAACTCACACAATTGAGTCGAGGCAACTCCACGAGGCGGGTGGCCCTGAATTGAGTCTGGCGAAGCGGCGATTGACGATGAATCCGAGGCGCTGGCCCCCGATTGAGTCGAGTCGAGGGTGAAGCGGCTGGCAATTGGTGTTGAGGAGGAGGCTGGCGGCAATGCAACATTGAGGAGGAGGCTGGAGTCGAGTTGAAGCGAATACATTTTTTTGTTGCCCCACGTAAGTTGATGCCCTAGGCAAATGTATAGACAAAACTCCTAAAACACAAATAAAGCTCAAATTATTCGCACGCACAAAATATAGGACATCAAAACAATTTAGGGCATACGAACAAACAATAAATTGGACAAAGTAGAAATAGGGATGTACCTTGCCAAATTTGAGAAGAGAAGCACGCACGAACGAAGGAGGACGACGAACGACACGAAGACGAAGATGAACCCTAAATTTTCAATCGCCTGCTGCCATGATTTTGAATGCGTGAGAAAATAAACGGAAAAGGGTTTTTGGGCTTTAAAAAAAATACACTTCGCAAATTTTAGAGGAAAATTTAGGGTTCGCGGGAAAAGATGGGGGCGGCTAAAATGAATTTGGGGGGAAAAGTTGTTTGCCTATGGTGTCGGTTTTTGGACAACCGATGCTATTGTATTTAATTGTGTCGGTTGTTCAAACAACCGACACGAGTAAATCTATTGCTTCCCTTCAATTGTGTCGGTTTCTTAAGAACAACAGATGCAAATTACATTTTTAACATTTTCTTCTTACCCCATAAGTCAATAGTTTCGGTTGTTAATAAACAACCGACACAAATTACACTATTTGTGTCGGTTTTATGGACAACCGACACAAATGAGGCGAAGCAACTGATCTGTTTTGTACTAGTGGGTGTATCGAAGAGCCTATAAGGCTGGGTTGTCGCTTGGCATAAATCCCTAGCCTCCGATGCTCATCCGATCGCTCCCGATTATGATTTTTGCCCCTTTTGGGCGCTAGACTGATAATACTACAACTGGCAATTCGGTCGACTGAACCAAAAGGTCAGTCGACTGAATTTGGGACCAGAAAATTCTCTGGCCCTATATCAGTCGATTGACCTTCTGGTTCAGTCGACTGAAACTGGGAACCAAATGTTCCTGGCCTTGTATCAGTCGACTGAACCAGAAGGTCAGTCGACTGAACCAGAAGGTCAGTCGACTGAACCAGGAACCCGAGAGTTTCTGGCCTTGTATCAGTCGACTGACCTTCCGGTTCATTCGACTAAATCTGTGAAATTTGCTTTTTTCCTATTTTAGGCACTTTCGTGCGAGTTTCCATTTTTTAATCGATTTTTGATGATCCGAATTGTTGTTATCATTTATCGTCTTTGATGACTTCTTTTTCGGGAATTTTGGGAATATCCATTTTGATGGATTCGGTATCGATTTTTATGGTTTTAATTCACGTTGCCGAATGTGGATTTTGCTGATTGATTGTTTCTACAATCATTTCTGTGATTTGTCACTTTAAAATATAAAGGTTTTCTATATTAGTAATAAATAATCAAACTCTTTCACAAAGATGATTCCAACTCTATTTTTAATACAAATCTCATATAAAACCATTTTCCAATCTATTAGTATATACAAACCTTTACCTCATTCGTGCGAGAAATCTAATTAAACGACTTAGCAAAACAAGTGGTATGAAACACTTACGTTTACTTTGTCGGTTAATTCTTAGACTTGTTCGATTGAAATCTTGTGACAATTTTCGAGTGGAAATCTACAATTTGTTCGTAAATATTTAAGTTAAGTTAGTGGTTATGGGACATGAAGCTAAACTCTTAATTTACTTGCTTAGGGTGATTCACACTTCTTATTGATCAATGGTGATCATTTTGTGATTTAAACTAGCGATGTGCGATGTCTCTTTGTTTGTGTGGGGACTAAAAACCCCGTTTGTGGAACTTCGGTTCAATTTGGTGGGGTAGCGACCCATGGTCTTCGGGCCGTTTGTGGAGCTTCGGCTCAAAATTGATGGTTAGCGACCATGGAATAGCGTTCCGTTTGTGATGCACATGTTGGTGAGTTTTCATGCTCCAGTTTGTGATAGGCCTCCCCCCTTTGTGATTTCTGGATTTCTAATTGATGATTTCTAGAATTTGTGTTTCACCAATTTTCGTGGATTGCATTGATAAGCTCTATCAATATTTGTGTTTGGTGAATAATTTAAAGAATATGACATTCTTTTGGTGTTTGAGAATATTTGAGATATTGTATGATTTTTGTTGTTATCTAATGTATACTTGTCATGGTATGGCATTATTGTTATCATACGTTTTTGTGATATCTCTTATCCTATCTCATTTTATCTGATATCTATAGCTAGGCTGATCCGTTTATTATTTTCTTCTTAAATAATACTCGGGTCAGACCGAGGTATTTCAGGTGCTCCTGCTTGACTTCTTATCAGGGTCCGTCACCTGACTTTTGGCTAACTACTTTAGCATAGTAGTTTTTGTTATTATACATTTGAGATAGAGACTCCTTGATGTATAATTATTCTTTTGTTTAGCACTTGTATCTATTCTTTTGTGATGTAGTGAATCTAGTTTGACCACTATTTTGATGTACACTTTTATGTGTCATATTCATATATGTTTACGCCTTTGTGATATGAATATCTGTGACTGATTTATGTTCTGCTTACTTCTATATTTGTTTCCGAAGTCCACATAGCCACTGTGTGGTATCTTTGAGTTTATATTTGATATGTCGGATTTCCTCTTGAAATGAAATGTTAGTTATATTATCTGACATATTGGTACTCGCACAAAGCAATTACACAGATGGTCGCTCCTCAACGACCTTATTCTTTGTGCTAGTCGACGACATTACCCTGTAGTGTCCTTGGCTAGCATGAGTATAGAGGTGGGGCGTCACATCATCCCATTATTTTATTTTATTTAGCTAATTAAATATCCTAAAAAATGTTACTAAAAATTAGGGTCATTACAGTTGCCGCCTTTTTGTTTTAAAAGAAGTTTCGAAAGGATAGCTTTGAATATGTTCGAAACCTAGCTACCGCATTCTACCGTTTGAACAAGTTAAGGCGGCTTTTCTTTATAGCCTTTAAACAATGTATTCAAAAGGGAGCTTTCACCTTTGTACTTTGAAGCCACTTCTAAATTCTTTCGAAAGGGTTGGTTTCGAAACCATCCTCTTTCTTTTACTTAGGACCGATGCTTTCAAAAGTAATGCTTTCTCCCTAGTTCATTATGACCCTTAGTTATATTAAAAGTTAAACCCAAAGGTTTCGAAAGGAATGATTTTAAATGGTTTCGAAGCCTTGCTTCCACAAACTTTTATTTGAACCCAATACTTTCAAAAGGTACGTTTTAAGTGAAGGGTTTCAATGTTTTCAAAAAGTATATAATATGGGTTTTGAAGGGGAGATCCCCAATGTTTTCGAAAGGTTTATTTTGAGAATTTGAATGGAGGGTTTATAATTCTTTCGTAAGGCAAGTTTAAATGGTTTTAAAAGAGGATGTCCAAGGTTTTAGTAAGGCTTTCGAAAGGGTTATTCTCAGTGATTCCGAAGGGTGTTGTTTAAGGTTTAAATAGAGGTTTCGAAGGTATGGTTTGGCTTCATGGCCTAAAATATTTTAAGTTAAAAAAGGGTTTTTAACTTACTTGGAAGGGATAGATAATCCCATTGATAAGGTTTCATCAACAATATTTTATGTAAAGTATATATATCATGGCATAAATGTTTTGAGAAAAAGCAAAGTATATGACTTCCTTATTGTATAAAGGTATGATTTCAGGGGTAAATCATTTGTAAAGATTATTTGCAAGGCAATAAAGTTTTAATAGGGTAGTTAACCCTAAGGCAGGAAATGAAACATGAATAGGGTAGTTAACCCTAAGTTAATGACTTAGATATTAAAAGACTAGATGTGACTGGTGTAGGGTCGGTCCTATACTTTAGCTATTAGCCCTAGCTAAAATAAGTGCCAAATTCTAGTGTGTAGGGCTTGTCACATGTGGGACTAAATTGAGGTTACACGCAGAAGGGAATATATAGAGTAAAGATAGGTTATTGGTGATCCCGTAAAACCATTAGGTTCAGTTGACCCTAGAAAAGAAAGTTAAGGGCAATCAGCCCAATATTATGTCTAACAAAAGTTAGATTATTGAGTATGCCTGACAGGCCTGAGTCAACCGATGGTTAATAGTTAGCCAAGGAAAACGATAGTGTGGATAGATAGTCCATTGATTTCTTGATTTTATGCATATATGTACTTGCTATTATTGTTATAATCAGTTTGATTGCAGGATTCTTATTTGCAAAAAATATGCTTTTTAAAGTGATATTAATGAGGGAAAACCCAATCCGCTAAGCGGTGTGGTCTCACATAATATCAGTAAACTGAGATGTAATATTATTATTCACACCAGGCTTTATGTCTAACTCGAAGTTTATGTTTTCTCCTTAAACTCTTGGGTGCTCAAAATTTAATTTGAGCAGATTGGGAGTTAAGGTTTTTCAGGTTTAGTAGGTTGGACGAATAAGCTTCCGAAGACGTGTAGGAAGAAAGCTAGCTATGTTGGAGCTTTTTAGTTTTATTTCCCTTGTGATGTAATTATGACTGATAGGTCTATTTAGTATTCTGATCATCTAAGAAGGCATCTTCATATGTCGCTCTTAGCATAATTTGTAATAATTATATTTGATCAAAACCTAGGGATTCGTTTAGGATTATGTAACTGAATATGAAATATTGATTTGAAATGTAATCAAAAAAGTTGTTTTGAAATCTGTGATGATTTTATTTCATATTCGTGCTTCTGATATTATGAATACCATTAACATTACCGTATTTTGTCACTGGAAGTTATACTATGGATAAGTGCAGTATATGTAGCGCTTAGCTTTTGGCCTTAAGATAGGGGATGTTGCACATGATATCAATTCCTTAAATCAATTCCCAAATTATTTACTTCCAAATAATACTAGTATTATTTTATTTTCCAAAACCTTAGAAAACCAATTTCTATAACACCGGGATTTAAGTTCTTAAATTCTCAGTTCAAATCCTTTTCATATTTATAAACTATACCGATAAACCGTATTTATATAAGTCACTTTCTTATATAAAACTATTACACAAGTGTTTATCCTTAAAATATCTTACCTTTTTATTAAGACCCTAATAAACAACTTTTTATTAAATTCAAATTTTAGCCCAACATTATCACCGAAGCCTTATTGCCAAACTGTGAAACTTATTTCACAAGGTGTTCATTTCAATGTTCCCACAAGTTATTATCTACTCAACCCTTGTAGTTAAAAGGTTAAACTGCTCAAAAGCTGGCCGAGCACAACAAATCAAACAACAAATGATAATAATAGAATATTATGATTTCCTAACAACCAAACACATCATAAATAACTATATCAATTTATGAAAATTATATATTTTTATGTAAAATATATTCCTAAGTAAAATTATTTAATTTACCAATTTCAAAAACAATATTGTGTCGGTTTGCCCTGTCCAAGTGTTTAGAGACCCCTATCAATAACGATATCAACTCATAATGATCAGAATCCATAAACCACTCTACAAACCAATCAACACAGTACAATACATTTTTATAACAATAACATATACGCATTCTCATATATACACACTCAACTCATAATAAGGCATTCCATTACCTTATCTCTCAATGAGTTATGCGCTCACCAAAGCCAAGGTTCTTGCTTAACCTTCAGCTCCAATACCAAATGTAATGACCCACCTTTTTGACCCTCGAATGTTTATACTAATACATCCATGGTATTCACATAACGGGCACCCAAACGCCGGAAAGATGAATTGTTAGAGTAAAATAAAAAGAAAAGGACATAGAATAAGAAAGAAGAAAACCCAATATCAGAATCTCACATGTGGAACGATAATATATAATATCTCAAAAGGTCTTAACCAAAAAGAAAACCTTTATATGCATACATTAATTAGCGAAAAACAACATATCATCGCCTAGACAGTTATAATTGTTTGTCCACACAAATGCCGATAGGAACAAATCAAGTAATGCGGCAGAAATAAAGTACAGTAGGAAATCATCCAGCTCCTCTCAAAGAGCTCCAATGAACTATAGCCAAATCTAGAAACATACTCGAGCTGACCTGAGCATTAATGAAGTAATATCTGGATCAGTCTGGTAAACCAACGTGAGAAACTCGAATCATATGTTATGCGAAACAGCAACCATTGAGACTGTATGGATTCCCGTAACAGTTTTCCCTAAGAACCCAACCATTTATTAAGTTTAACATATAGTGATAATAGGTAATGTCGAGGGTGTGGAATATAAATCATATCAAATAGCGTGATGCTTACATTGGTCACACCACAACATATTTAGAGTACAATCAAAATCAATAAGGAACAATCGCAGAATAGATTTTCCATGGAGATCTCTTCGGAGAAGTCGAATCCAATCCCCTGCACAAGGGTCAGAAAGTACCTTCCGAGCATCATATATCTCTAGATAAAATATACCATTAAGGTAAACACAAGAGGCCATCGTCCGAACATAAACATGAACAACGTGAGCCAAATATCATCAACTCCCCCAGGCCAACAATCGATAAGTATCTCTAGAAATGGAGTCGATAACATCATGATGCGGGTCGCTAAACCCAAGGTTGTGCATCCTAATCTGTTTTTAGCCATTTCTGATGTCAAAGTTACATTCAACATCTTTCACACGAGTCTTCACCACTCGAATAGAACACGATTCCCAAGGGATTCCCACATCTCTAACAGATCTTAGAACCACACAAGAACCCCTCAACAGATTTCAAAATCACACATGGATTCCCATATCCTGAATAGATCATGAAGATCTACATCTGTTCGAGCATCTTAAAAACAGATCTCGAATCTCCACATAGATTCCAGAATCTTGAATATATCAACTTTCAAGAGATAGAACACGTATCTCATACTTTAAGTGGTTTTCGATGTAGAAAACTTACTGATCCCGGTCTCTTCAAAACTGAACCGATGAATTTGGTCATTCAATAACAATGAGAATAATCGCATACGGGAAACTAGTTCCCATATACAGTCCATAAGCAGTAACACACAAAGCACGATTAAAACAAACAAGCACGATCAAGTCATATAACGACTTCTAATCCTCTTTTTAATTAATCTTCCTTTATTAATTAAAATCCTCTTTTATTAGTAAAACTCATTTTACCCAATAAACTCTTTTATAAATGAAACTCCATTTATTAATTAAACTTCGTTATTTAATTAAAAAATCACTATTAATTTCAACATGTTTCGATACTCTCAAAAGTATTCATATACTTATCTCAAATGGTATAAATATATTCGCAAACCATCAAAAAGATTTATTACTTTAAACCTTTTGCTTTTCCCGTCTTTTTCCAAAAGTTTCCATTGCTTATTTCCTTTAAAATATCCATTTTAAGGATCTAAGTACTTTCACTAATCCATTCAAAAGGTTTAAGACTAATGTTACTTAAACATTGTTAGTACAAACCCAAAACCATTTCGCTTTAGCTTATCTTTAAATCATCCTTTTAAAGATCCATTTACATTTCTATGTATAATAAAAAGGGTTAAAGGAGAATGTGATTAACACATTGTCACAACAAGCCTAAAACTAATTTATACTTGTTATTCTCTTTAAAATTCCATAATTAAAGATCTACGTATTTTCCAAACTCATTTAACCATGTTTTACCACTTTACAATATTATCCAAGGGTTTAGAAACGAATGTTATTAAAGCATTGTTTACCACAAACCCCAAAACACTTTACTACTCCGTTATCTTTAAAATTCCATTTTAAAGATCCAATTACTTCTCAAAAGTATAGTTAAATGGGTTAAAATAGATGTTGCACAAACATCAATATTATAAACCCAAAATTACTTTTATACTAGCCATTAATTTTAAAATATCCATTTAAAGTTCTAAGTACTTCTCTATTTTATTAAACAAGGTTACATATTTTCTTAATCAATTTATAAAACAATCCATTATAACATAAGTGTTATAATAAAAAAAATCTCCTTTTAAACTCCTTTACACATACCAAACTTCTTTTTAAATAATTAAATATACTAGAATACCCTTAAATACACACACACACATACATATTCTAATTTATTTTTAAAAGTAGATATTTAACAAAATACTATAAACCATTTAAAAAATATTATAATATAAAATCCTTTTGAAAATATTTATTAAAATCTTTAATAACTTTTAAAACCATATATATACTTAAAATATACTTTTAAAAACACTTACACATATTTTAAAACCTTTTATTTAAAAACCATGAAAACCTATTTTATAATTTAAAACCATCACTTTATAAATCCATAAGTTATTTTAAGAAATATATTTAAACCTTGTTATTTTCCCATAATAAGTACGCTAACAATACTTATTAATCAATATGAAGAAGCCTTAGGATGTCTTCCAAAGTTAACTTAAAAATCGCATATCATAGTGACTTAAAAGTGCATCCATCGCAACATTTTCGTTTCTAACATTTTCAATTTCCATTTCCAATTTCCCATAAATGTCCAGACCAATCCATTTATGTCATACACACCAAAATATGTGTAGAACAACCCAATACACACACACACACACATATATATATTTATATTTCCACAATATATCACATTTTATCTAATTTAACATATGTCAAATATCAAAGATTTCAAAGTACGTTTATACCGACTACTTCGTTTCGAACATATATAATGCACTATCACTTTTCATAAGCAATATCAAACATGTAAACAAATAGTCTGGGTCACGATACATGTGCACATAATCAAAAAGGAGATTATACTACAATATAATGTTTCACTTGTTTTACAAAACAAGATGGGTTCCAAAAGTAACAACTTACCTCCAGCCATGGTTGCTCCATCACCGAAGGTGGCCCTGACCTCGATGTCCCTTATGCCACCAGCCACATTCCCCCTTATTGCCTCCATCACAAGAATGAACCAAACATCACCGCCGACGTTCAACTCACCCTCGATGTCGCCACAGGCGATGCCACCCCACCAAACTCAAGCAGGTCATAGCCCACGTCGACCCTGACCTTTTTCCTTCAGCGTCGTCACCTAACGATCATCGTTGACAATGAAAAATCTAACCCTAGCTGCAACGTTCGCCATCAATTTCCATCTGTCTCGCCTCTATCCACAACAATCTGACCGGTCAACATACTCCACTCACCCTCTTGAACATTTTCCTAGTTAGGACCATCACGTAAAATGGCCCTTTTAAAGAAATAGATAAAGTGAGGTCCTTTTAAAGAAAGATCTCCGACACTATTCAC
The DNA here is from genome assembly GCA_030737815.1 of Allium fistulosum. Taxonomy (NCBI): domain Eukaryota; kingdom Viridiplantae; phylum Streptophyta; class Magnoliopsida; order Asparagales; family Amaryllidaceae; genus Allium; species Allium fistulosum. The sequence continues at coordinate 664,953,749 of CM060901.1, forward strand.
CCCATAAAATCCCAAACTCCAAACGAAGCGTGCTCACTGGCATTCCTAGCTAATTACCTCCATTCTGAACACAATAGAACTAGTATTGGGATCTAATTCCATCATATATAATGCACTATCACAATAGAAGTTAGCTTTTATAATCAAATTATATTACATTATAATTCCTTAAATTAATTGCTAAGCGTTTTGAGCTCGCACGACCACACAGTATGTCCGACCGTCACAAAACTCGATGGTGTATAACAATTCACCATTCCAAATCCAATGGCACTAGTTTCGTCAAAATCCAAGGTAGTGCATCGGAATGATAATTTCACACGTTAATTAGAAAAAAATTATGATTAAAACAATTTTAATGACTTTTAATTCTAAGTTAAAAGTTTACGATTATCATTCTTATTTAAAAAGAATTTAAATAAGCTTTCGAAATCATTTTTATGTACATTAAATCCAAGATTTAAATATTAAATAATTCCAATATGCAATTATAAATTGTTCAAAAATCCGGGTAGTTACATTTAAATTTAAAACAATTTGAGTGCCATTTACACTACTTCAAATTTGTCCTTCTTCTCCTTGAAATTTTTTTCTATTTAAATTTGCATAAATTTTTTTAATTAAATCTGGATAACACACAAAATCATTTTGAGAAGAATCGACTAGAGCAAGAATTTCATTTTGAAAGAAAAGATCTTGAAGACCATAAGTGGAAAAATAATCAAACTTTGCAAATCTTCCAAGAAAAACTTTTCCGGAAGTAGCATACTCCATATAAGAATCAATAGTTTCTTGTTATTGAAAAGAAAGCATTTGGTTCTCTTTGATAACCTTACGGTTTTTGGATTTTGAATTGAGAAGGTCATTTTTGAGATATTGAAGATATAAGAGACTAAAATGGCATCTTTTCAAAACTAAAATGTCAGTTCTCTATCTATTAATTCATCTTATCTCTATCCATTCATTCACTTACTTTATTTTAAAATTCAAAAATCTTTTCATTCTCTTATAACTCAAAAATGACTTCCAAAGTCAAAATCCTAAAACCATAAGGCTCTAAAAGAGAACCAAAGGCTTTCTTTTCAATAACAAGAAACCATTGATACTTATATGGAGTATGCTACTTCTAAAAAAGTTTTTCCCAAAAGATTTGCAAAGTTTGATGATTTTTCCTCTTATGGTCTTCAAGATCTTTGCTTTCAAAATGAAATTCTTAGTCTAGTCAATCTTCTCAAAATGATTTTGTGTGTTATCCAGATTTAATTAAAATATTTTATGCAAATTTAAATGGAAAAAAATTTCAAGGAGAAGAAGGACAAATTTGAAGTAGTGTAATGGCATTCAAATTGTTTTAAATTGTGAGCTTTTGGGTCACATATTTAGAAGCAAATCTTCTGGAATTGACCTCTTCACTTTTTAAATTGATAAACAAAATCATGAAGTTTTTCATGAAATTTTCTAAAGTGATGAATAATTTGATTTTAAACACAAAAATATCCGACCAAAATCGAGACTTATGAGTCTCATTTTGCAAAAAAAATATTACTCCGAGGACGGGTAATTACAACAACCCTGCTCCAAAAGTTTTTAAAGCAATTTTTGTCATTTACGAAAACTACAATATCAATTGGGCATAAGTCATATTATATGACTTTGTTCAAAAGAATAGTTCTAGACATGAGAAACACTCTATCATGGTGTATATCTTACTAGAATTTTCATATATTTTGATATTGATTTACGAGGAGAATCAACTCTTCCTCGAATTTTTTTTGACAAGGACAACATTTCTCTTATGCACATTCTGCCTTATTTTGAACCATATGAAACTCTTGTTGGAAAAGAAGAAAGATTGGCATGGGAAAAGGAGCGAGAAATACATCAAGAAGAAGACGATGAAATAGATGTAGGAGAAGAAAGAAATCAAGAAGTGGAGGAAGAGGAAATGGACTCTACTTTAGAAAGCTTCGACAAACCATCTCACACTTCCAAAAAAGAGATTCTAAAGAACTAAGAAAGGCTTCTCAAAAATCAAAAGAAGCTTAAACATTCATTTAGTAAAAAGTTGATTTCTCTTTCCAACAAAGCGAACAAGTACTTTCGAAAGGTCATTAGGAAGCTTGGTGGCTCTTCTTCATCATCATCCTTTTAAAACTTTTCTATCTAGCTTTATGTTCATTAGTAATGTGTGTTTCTAGTTTAATTTCATGTTGTTTTCATGTATTTCTTCTTTTTCCTTTTGAAATCCATGTATCTTTCTATTCCTAGTAATGAAATTATTTCTTACTGTTCGAAATAGTTATATCAGTCTCTAGAAACTATAAAAATTACAATGGCATTAAATAAAAACAAAATCTATAACAAGAACATAAGATTTTGATTTTCAGATATGTAAGTCAACATACGTACATTGTATATGTCCGACATAAGTTAGCCGTTTGGCAAAAATTCAAATTTAAAAATAAAATAACTATCATCTAATCAAACATTCTAAAACAACTTTTCACTCCTATATAAGCCTATTTTTTAGAAAAATTCACTCATCATTTTATTCTCTATTCTCTTTTAATTCTCAAATTTTTTTAACAAAAATGTCTTCTCTACACCAAAAATTATGTGAAAACCTTAAACAAACACTTCAATCTTTCAAAGATATTCTTACCTTTATCTTAAGAAATCAAAAGCATTTAGAATCAAGTTAAATGCAAATGATCAAAGAGCAAGAAAAGCATTTCGATGCCCTTCGATGGTTGATTTCTTCCTTAATCAAAGATGATCAAACCAACAATCCATAATGCTCTATCATTAAGAATAATGAAGATTGGGATGTCATCAAAGCAAATCCAATCTTTGGATCTGACAGTTGGGTTAAAGTTCCAAGGAATGTCTAGTTATTCGGTTTGTTTTAAATTATAAATATGTAAATATATAACTTGTTATATGTAAATTAATACTCATAGATTTGGATTTGTTTAGATTGATATTTGTATTTTTTGTTTTCGGTTTTATTGTTTGTTTGGATTTATAGTATGATACGAATAAATGAATTTGAATTAATAAATATAGTTTCTGTTATCTTGTTTATCATTGTACCATAATTTATCATATATCTAGTTTTAATTATCATCATATATATCATAATCAGCATATAATCAATATATAATGCTTCGATTATTTTAGTGCTTAATTTTTGATTTTGACTATATAATTTTTATATTTAGGGGGAGTTATTTATTTTTCACCCATTTTTGTTGATTACAAAGGAGGAGAAAAGTATAAAATACACACAGGCATATACTCAGGGGGTTATGTAACTCAAGGGGAGTTATATCATATTTTATATACAAGAATATTTAATGGTTATCATCATCAAAAAGTGGGAGATTGTTAATACCTCGATTATTGATTTTAATGACCATAGCCATATACAACCATATAAAATATAGATACTAATGTTTTGCCAAGTTATATAGTGTATAGTGCAGAAAATTACATTGGTATTAAATTGAAGATTGTACAATATAAAGACTCAAAAGATAGACATGAAGACTCATGAGTACAAAGACCAAGATATGAAGATGTTAATATTATAATTAAGTGTATATAGTCATAGCTTATATTGTTAAATGCCTTAATAATAATATTTAATCTATATCTCTTATTTTTCTATCTTTTATATTTTTAAAACAAAATAAATTTTCAAAATAAATTTCAAAATATTTCATAAAAGGTTTTCAAAGTTCAAAATGTTTATAAACTATGTTTAAAATATTTTACAAAGTATCAAATTATTTTACAAAGTATAGGATTTTCAAAATATTTTAAAAGAAACAAGTTTTCAAATTATACGTGCGTATGTCGACGTATATGCATAGAGTATGTCGACATACATGCAGCCTATTGGTTTTTCAAATTTTGAAATAAAGTGTCTATTCGTTGCTACTCTTCACGAACGAACACATCTATTCATTTACCATATAAAGGGGTATGTAAACGAATTTTTTCATAACTAATTACTTATTTTCTTCCCTCCTCTTACATTCTTGAAAATTCCATTGAAAAATATATTCAAATCTCTTCAAAATCATATAGAATCAATTCATACTTCTTTGTATTGATTTAATACTACTTTCTTACTATGTTTGGAAACATCCCTCTCAATTCAAAGATCAAAGTGCTATCCAAGAGACTATAAGATCCATTGTATCAAAAGTTCAAGAAATTATTGAAAAACCTATCAACTCTATTTGTATTTGTCTGGATGTGCATGTAACCCGTTCAAATCAAGTGGGTATGCTTAGAAGCTCGAAAATCTAGTAGATATGCTTGTAGCTTGTTCACATCAAGTGAGTCTACCCTGAGCTTGGAAATTCATGAGGGTGTGTCTCATAGCCTCGAAATTGAGAATGTATTTGGGTTTTCCTTCTACCCGATTAAAGATTGGCATTTGAAATGAAATCTGTATAAGCAATTGTATTAGACTGGATGTAGGAGAAATCCGAACCAGTATAAAATTCCTGGTGTCATCTCTCTAACTTTTTTACTTTACGTTACTGCTTTTATTTCAATCTGTGATTGCATCTATGACTCATTGATAGTATAATTCTGTGTTGTTAATTTTTGATTTAATATTTAACTCGGAAGAAATTTAAAAAAATTTACATAAGTTAAAAATACTATTCACCTCCCCTCTAGTGTTAAATTAGCTTTAAGATCCATAATTTTGCAACCTCTGTAATATTTACAGGATAAAATATTAAGAATGTCAATGGGGCTGGTTGTGGTGTTTTCCGTTCCCTACACCCAATCCAGGTTATCTGAACCCTATCCTAGACCTGCCACATAGAGCCACTGTGGATCAAGATTTTTGCCCTAACCTGAGATCCATACAGGTTAAGGTAAGACTTGATAGCCAAAATCCTATGCATTCATGTTTATGCGAATCTAGAAGAAAAATATAAAGTGTTGAATTACAATTCAAATAATATGCGGATTTTGTTTTAGAATTTGCAATAATGCAACTTAATATTTCAAAATATTAGATCTTATTGAATAAAACATTACGAATAGACACTTTTGTTTAAATGGAGCAACAAATCATAATTAATTAATGCTATGTGCCCTAAGAATACATGTTGGGTTAGTACGGGTTTGCTAAACTCTAACCTGACTCGAGACCCACGACTTTCAAGAGTGGGTATGGGTCCACCTGCCCTGATAACCCAATGCAGCTGGTATTGACATGTCAAAACAGAGGCAGGTTTACTAGGTTTGGATCCTAAATCTGCCTTATTGTCATACCTACTTACGTATTAAAGATATTAAGTCAGCAAATCCATGTTTACATCTTATGAATGCAATAATGATAAAAACAACCCAATATTTGTATCTGCAGTCTCTTGCACCAAAGACCATTGACTTAGTAACACCCTTATTTTTTGATTAATAATATTACTCGAAAAAGAAGAATAATAAAGAAAAAGAAGTGTTTTAGAAATCGTTTTCTATGTTGTCTCAATTCGTTTGTTTTATAGAAGAAAAGGCGAACGGGTGTTAGTTTGCAGAAGATGGATCTTAAGGCTAATTTAACACTAGAGGGAGGGTGAATACTGTTTACTGATTTTTTGTGAACCTTTTTAAATTCTTTGAAGATTATAATTAAACAATACAGAATTAACAATCACAGATACAAACACAAACATATACAAATGCAGCAAAAGTAAGAAGTAAAGAGTTGGAGAGATCACAATAGGAATTTTTATACTGGTTCGGAGTTACCTTACATCCAGTTATGTACAATTTCTTGTACAAATTTCTTTTCAAATATCAAAGTTAATACAATCTCGATTTCAAGGCTATAAGACATACCCTCCAAATTTTCCAAGCTCTAGGTGTAACGACCCGTAAATTTTAGTGGTTTTATTTATTTAATTAATTGAATTTTTGGTGAAATTTTAAATGATAAAATTTTGAAATTAAAATTTAATATTTGAAATACGTCTACTTCAATATAGCAACTGGAAATTTTTCATCTGAAAATATGGAAGTTTATTTTTCTGGTGTAATTTTATTTTAATTCATATCGGTTAAAAATTGATGGTAATAAAATGTTTTCCAAACCTAAATATTTTTACATAGAAAATTTGTAAATCATCTTCTGAGTGAGACGTCATCTTTCGTTTCGTCAAATTTGGACATCTATTACTCCGTCAATCTTATTTTCGGCAAAATAGCAGCATTTTCGTACCGACATCGACTTTTGAACGGACGATCGTACCAGTGATATCTGTATACCGTTTTGATCGTCTCGTCGTGCTGATCTCTGCGGAATATTCAATTCGATGTTTTGAAGTCCTGTTCGTTATGGAATCGATAAATGACTTCGTATCGGTACGTATCTGTTCGTGACCTTTTGTTTTCCACCTACCCACCTGTTCAAAACCCAACTTTCGATTGCTTTCATTACTTCATAATTTCTCGTGCTTACCTTTGGTTTCCACTGGTTCATTTTCTATGGCCCTTCGTTTCCATTTAGTGTTTCATTTGAAAAGTTTATATTTTTATACAATAGCTATATATTATTTTGGCCTCTAGATTTCCATTCTCTTCTCCATTTAACTTTGCTGTGGTGTTCTTCTCCACCAAGCAAGCTTCGACAGCAACTAAGACATCTACCCGTTCGATCTCTTCTCTCCTCCGACCCGCTTTCTCTTCCTCACCGACCACCGTGCCTACCTAACTTCGGCAACCACCCACAACCGTGATTCGGCCTCATCCACAGCCTTCTCAACCAAATCACTGGCACGTTCAAAACCCAATTGTTCACCTGTTGTTTCCTCAAAGCTTCAGTACATCCCTAAATCGCCCATATTTCGAATTGCCCATATTTCAAATCGTTGATATTTACATAACAAAGTTTCCAATCATCTATGCTTATAGGAAAACCCTAAATCCAATATTTCATTCCTCTTGAACTTCGAGGTCGAGATCTTGATAATAGCATATCAATTCCTTTAACTTCACTATCACAAAATCAAACCGACGATAATCAATTACCAATAAACAAGCAGCTGAGCTCTCCAAGCAGCCGTGCAGTTTCTCTAGCAGTAGCTACAAAACTCAGAACTCTGTTCCATCATCTGCAGTTCATCTCATTTTCAACTGATCTGTATGAATGGCATGTGAGTCTATTTCAGTTGTTTATTTATATGTTATATATATAAATAAGGTGATACCAGCTTTGTATGTAACCTACTATTCACCGTATAATGTAATATGTTAGTAGATATATTTTTATACCATACAATTCTAAAGTATATAATTTACGACTATATTTGCATTCCGGTTTTATATAGCTATATATATACACTTTTATATATGCATGAGTTATACGAGTATATATATTTATGTTAATGGAAGTGTTGAACAGCCTATAGAAATTTTGTTTTGTTACTGAAATTATTGGGTTTGAATGTTATATGTATACTGTAAGTTTGAGCAGAGACCTATATTTGTTTTACTTTCTGTTTTTGCATTGCTAGAAGGAAAGTTTAGGGTGGGTCAGTATATATATAATATATTATATTATGTATGTTGTTTGGATAAGCTGTTGGGGTTTTGGTTAATATTATAAACATAATTGGAAGCGTTGTATATTATATAAGTTTTATAACGTAAGTTCATGTTCATATAAGTTGCGTTTATTTTTAAAGTTTATACTATTTAATTTTGGTACGTGTTTACATAAATAAAAGGCATTATACATATGATATTTGGAAGACAGCATATTTGTTTTATTAAATGGTAATTCATATAACAGGTATTGAGGTACGTGTGTTAGTTTACGTATGCTAGCAGGAGTGAAATTATGTAATATTCATATTATATAAATTTTGTAATATGTTATTATTATATTTTATATGATGTATACGTTATATGTTTATATATGTTATGCATTTTGTTTAAGTTATATAAGTATTGGTCTAAATATATTACACGTGTGTATAGTTTGATTTGACATATATTTGTTATATATATATTGCTTTTCCTGTTCGCACGTATAAGGGTTATATATATATACTCATATATTTCGAAATAGGTTCATTCCTCTGCAATCTTTTGAAGTCGTATATATATTTTGCAATTTAAAGCTACTTTGTTTCTTGTCTTATATTTCGCCGTATATGTATATAGGCGTCGGTGCAGTGTTTATATATATTTATATATTTATAGAGTTGTTTTGGTATATGGATTATATATGAATTTGAAATGTGTATATATTTGATTTAAAATGGGTTTGAAATTTTGAATATGCTTTATATACGTGAATAGTTACATATAGTCATATATATATATGTATATAAATTCACTTTTATCAATTTTCTTCAACGATCCAGTTCTGATTCATTTTCGTCGATTCCTTATTATCAGCTTCGTTCGTCAATTCGAGTTCTATCTTGCCTGGTTTTGGGATTCGTGCCTGGATTTCGTAACTCAATCTCATCGTCTATTTCTCTAGCCTCGAAAGGTGAGCAATCACTCACGATTAATGTTCTTATATTTATTAAATTTGATTTCAATTGAAACGACAATTGAAATATGCCGCTGTTAGTTATTTATATTGCTATATCTATGCCATCATCTGTATCTGTTCACCTGTGACATCTGACACCATTATCAGTTATTTATATAGCTATATATATGTCATTATCTGTATCTGTTCACCTGTCACATCTGACACCATTATCTGTTATTTATATTGATGATATATGCCTGTTATATTATTTCATATCTGTTATCACTCTGCAAGTTCCCTATTAATATAGAATTCACTATGTGTTGAAATGATAAACCCAAGCGATTTTCATTTGAATTGAATTTGGGGTTACGGGTTGAAAAGATATATACCCGTATATATATATTTAAATTACGGATTGAAATGATAAATATCCGTATCACTTGACCATAGGGTAGAAAATTATATACAGACAACGTTGGTCTATATATAAATATTTGAAAAATGATTTCTATGGTTTTGAAAGGAAATATATGGTTGTAATAAGTATTGATTTTAAAGATCTAATAAAGTTGATTTAATAAAGTCGATTTAATCAATATAAAATAATGTTTAAGTATTTATGTAAATTTATATTTTCAAATATAGAGTTTATAATGATTCAGGTTGGAAAGATAAATTGAAATTGATTTGAAATTATATTTATTTAAGAATTTTACTTAAATAAGGTTGATTTGAAATTTATTAGATTTGAAAATTGAAAGATATGTTTTATAACTTGAATTAATTAAGATGTGGCTTAAATGAATATTTCAAACTTATATAAATGTTAATGGGATATTTTGTCTATATAAATTTGTAAATTGAAGTTGTATTTTGATGTATTGAAATGATTAAAGAAATATTTCAGAAACTAAATGTAATGAAATTAAATTGGGACATAAATTGAATTATCGAATTTAGTTTTGAAATGTTGAATATTTAAACATTGAAATATATTGAAATTGAAATGGTTTATTTATGGTTCGAATAGGTATTTGAAATCGATAATTTGAAAGGGTTTATTGAGAAACTAAATTGAATTGAAATTGATGATTTGAGATTTAATTAAATTGGAATTTTGAAAGTCGAGTTAATTTGAATCGATTTGTGAACTTGTGGAAGCTATTTTATTTTATAACAGTATTTTTAAACTATATCTACAACTATTTATATTTTACTTTATAAATTATTTTAATATAAACTATTTTATACAAATCATTTTCAATATATATTATTTTATTATAAACTATTTTAACTTATAACTATTTTATATAAACTATTTTTATTTTATACAATAATTTTAATATCTAAACCGTTTAAGAGGAAAGTGTTATGATTTCCAAAATGCTATGATTTCAAAGCTGTGGTTTCCAAAGTGTTTTGATTTTTAAAAGACTATGATTTCGAAAGCGTTATAAGTTTGGAAAAGTGATATGATTTTGGAAATGGATTTATTTAAGGTGAAAATGATATCGTATGGATATGGTTTTGAAATGGCAATGATATTTCGGTTTGAAATATAAACTATTTTGAAAGTTTATTAAATGACCATCGGTGTAATAATACGTAGTTATTAAAGAGACCGGGATCGGATATGGACATACTCTCTGTCGATATCGAAAACCACTTTAATAACTAATATACGCAGAGTGTTGATCAAGAATTAAGTGGATGGTTTTGGTGAACGCGTTGACTGAAGAAAGAGAACGGTTTTGGATGACCCCTGACATGACTAAAACAGGAACCCTGCTGGGCCATTGAGGTTCGCCACCTCTAGCGGACACACTTCTTCGTTACCATATCTATTACTTTTGTGATTCGATTTGGGTGCACCCCTCGATTATGGGAGTGTTGTTTCGCGGTGTTGGGGTAGTAGCTGCTATGCCCAACATTAGTCCGGATGACGCAACTACTAGTATCCTAGTTGGTATCGCCTCATGTACCTTGTCATACTGTTTATCCTATCGCGACCACTACGTTTTGTTTTTTGTTATACCTATGGGGTACCCTCTGATAACCACTAGTTTACGGTGGGGCTTACGGTGCTGTATAGACTATGACACTATAAAAATGTGTTAAGGGGGATTATGGTAACACCTTAACGCTATTTTGATACTTTATATTACTGATAGGCATTATCTACTTAGCGTACACTATTACATAGTAGATAGTTTAACAGATCCTTAGAGGATGGTTATCCCTAACATCCTTTGAGTTACTTGTATTTTAGTTGATATTTCACTTGAGTTGGATTTATTGATATAAGAATGTTAATCCTAACTCGAGTGTTTTGTGTTTTCTTTACGCTCGGGTCAGACTGAGTGTACCAGTATTCGAGACTCACCTTTGGAGTTGGAGCTTCGCTTGGAGATCCAGCTATCTATCCAGCTTTCAGATATTCAATTGATTCCAGTGATATATTCTGATCTTGTATTTGACTATTGTATTCGAGACTTCTGTTGTATCTTGTTTAACTCTGTTATATATATATATATAGTAGCTTCATGAACTACTATTCTTTTGTTTCCGCTGCATATTGTTATATTACTCTGTGTCTGTGATCTGTGATTTATTTATTTACTGTATATGCTGAGTTTTGCCAATTTAAATTAACAATCTATTGTTTTGAATTATTCAAGTCTGACATGTGTGGATTTATTGTCGATTTGAATGGTCCAAAATAGTGGGTCGTTACAGTTGGTATCAGAGCTCTGGTTTTAGGCAAAACTCATCATATTTAGTAAATTCAATTACAGAATCACTTTCGTTCGAGCTTGAATTCCTTCTTCTTTGACTCGGTTTCTTTGAATTTTGGAACGTTCCCTTCGGTTCCAAAGTCCATTCGTGTCTCCCCTATTCGTGTCTTTTTAATTCTGGAGTATCCCATAACTCCACTTCGAATGATCTCTATAATAAATCGGCGGTCTCGCCAATATCTGAATAATTTGTAAAAGAGTGAAACTCCTGTACAACCAGCATTGATTCACCGAAGATTTCTGTATCCTCGATTTACGATGATGTTATCTTTTGCTATACCCGAATTCTATCTCTTGTGATCTGATGTCGATTTGATTCAGAATTCCACATCGATCGTATTCTTAAAGTCATGGTTGACCCGGTTAAGGTTACCCGCGATTTATATAAATTTATCCATCTTCCAATCCGAAATTAAATCATCTTATCTCCTTATCGAGTATATCTTTTAGTTGAATTCTATTTGATTAGAGTTCCTCTACTTTGAATCCCATCTTTTCTTTGAAATCCATTCTTGAATCATCGAGCGAGGGAGTGTATTTGTAATTAATATTAAAATGTTTATATATTGAGTTGTTTGAGTTGTTGATGTTGATTTGGGTTTTCGATCGATTCGTCTGATCAACGCTATCGATAGGATTTCCAAAACACTTGAACAGAGCAAACTGACACAATATTATTTTCAAATTTGGTAAATGAAATAAATTTGTATGATTATATTATAAGAATATAAGTAAAATTTTCTGGAATTTAATAAGTTAATTAAAATGGTTGTTTGAAATGATAATATTTGATTATCATTTATTGTTCTAAATGAATTTATAAATATGGTTTATAAATTGATTTGGAATTTGAAATGAATTTAATTCAGAAATTTGAGAATTTAGTTTCCGGTGATTTCAAACTTTGGTTTTAAGTTTTAAGTGTCTATTATTTAAAGTATTTTCTAATAAAAATTGGTTCCAAGAATTTTAAAATGTTGAAATCGGTGCTCTTCTCTTTGTCGCTGGAAAATAATTTCGGTTTCATTTTCGAGTTTCGAAGTGGAGAGATTATTCTGTAGCTTTGCTACAGTTTTGTTTTGAAAGAAAAAATATATTTTTTGATTTGAATTTCTTCAGTATAATTTGATTTATATATATATATATAGGTATCTTATTTTAAAATTTAATTTGATTTGATATAAATATATTATATATATCTCCAAAATATTTTGAAGTAAATCGGAGATTTAAATTCTTAAATTTTAGGTTAAAGATGATTTCAATTATAAACTGAAGTCAAAATTCTTGGATAAATATTTAACTGGGAATAACTGAATTGTAAAATCTTATTTGTATAATACTCAATTACATCTCAAAATAACTTACCTAAAATTTTTAGAAGTTAAAAATGTAATTGGATAATATACAATATAAAATGACTTTATAAGGAAAGATTTGAGTGTTATAGTAAATGTTATACACTTAAATTTTATTATAAAGATGTTAATAGAGAGAAATAGAATTATAAGTTAATTGGATAATAGATGAGACAAATAAATTTGTTTTGAAGGAATTAATAAATTGAAATTTGATTAACTTATGGAAATACCTTGAATTTAAAATCAATTATTGAATATAAATTGATTTAAACTGAAATTTATATGGTTTAAATTAATTTATATGGTTTAAATATATGTGATAGGACATATTAAGTGGAATAAAGTTAATAATAATTTGGAATAAAAGAATTAAATTTGTTGAATAAAATATGAGTATAAAAAATGATTATACAAATTGATGATTTAGAAATTGTTAATTGAGGATGACCAGACAATAAGATAATGAATTTAGAAATAGATAGATTGATTTAACTTAATTGAACTCAAATGGATTAAACCAAAATGTTGAATATTAATTAGTTTAATTTGAAATTTATATGGTTAACTTAATTGTTTTATTTGTATTTCAATCTAATTTTTTCTGGTTGTTTCTATTCTCCTACCTCCTTCCTTTTCGGGGACGAAAAGTTTGGAGTGGGGGAGAGTGTAACGACCCATAAATTTTAGTGGTTTTATTTATTTAATTAATTGAATTTTTGGTGAAATTTTAAATGATAAAATTTTGAAATTAAAATTTAATATTTGAAATACGTCTACTTCAATATAGCAACTGGTAAATTTTCATCTGAAAATATGGAAGTTTATTTTTCTGGTGTAATTTTATTTCAATTCATATCGGTTAAAAATTGATGGTAATAAAATGTTTTCCAAACCTAAATATTTTTACATAGAAAATTTGTAAATCATCTTCTGAGTGAGACGTCATCTTTCGTTTCGTCAAATTTGGACATCTATTGCTCCGTCGATCTTATTTTCGGCAAAATAGCAGCATTTTCGTACCGATATCGACTTTTGAACGGGCGATCGTACCAGTGATATCTATATACCGTTTTGATCATCTCGTCGCGCTGATCTCTGTGGAATATTCAATTCGATGTTTTGAAGTCCTGTTCGTTATGGAATCGATAAACGACTTTGTATCGATACGTATCCGTTCGTCACCTTTTGTTTTCCACCTACCCACCTGTTCAAAACCCAACTTTCAATTGCTTTCATTACTTCATAATTTCTCGTGCTTACCTTTGGTTTCCACTGGTTCATTTTCTATGGCCCTTCGTTTCCATTTAGTGTTTCATTTGAAAAGTTTATATTTTTATACAATAGCTATATATTATTTTGGCCTCTGGATTTCCATTCTCTTCTCCATTTAACTTTGATGTGCTGTTCTTCTCCACCAAGCAAGCTTCGACAACAACTAAGACATCTACCCGTTCGATCTCTTCTCTCCTCCGACCCGCTTTCTCTTCCTCACTGACCACCATCCCTACCTAACTACGGCAACCACCCACAACCGTGATTCGGCCTCATCCACAGCCTTCTCAACCAAATCACTGGCACTTTCAAAACCCAATTGTTCGCCTGTTGTTTCCTCAAAGCTTCGGTACATCCCTAAATCGCCCATATTTCGAATCGCCCATATTTCAAATCGTTGATATTTACATAACAAAGTTTCCAATCATCTATGCTTACATGAAAACCCTAAATCCAATATTTTGTTCCTCTTGAACTTTGAGGTCGAGATCTTGACAATAGCATATCAATTCCTTTAACTTCACTATCACAAAATCAAACCGACGATAATCAATTACCAATAAACAAGCAGCTGAGCTCTCCAAGCAGCCGTGCAGTTTCTCTAGCAGTAGCTACAAAACTCAGAACTCTGTTCCATCATCTGCAGTTCATCTCATTTTCAACTGATCTGTATGCATGGCATGTGAGTCTATTTCAGTTGTTTATTTATATGTTATATATATAAATAAGGTGATACCAGCTTTGTATGTAACCTACTGTTCACCGTATAATGTAATATGTTGGTAGATATATTTTTATACCATACAATTCTAAAGTATATAATTTAAGACTATATTTGCATTTCGGTTTTATATAGCTATATATATACACTTTTATATATGCGTGAGTTATACGAGTATATATATTTATGTTAATGGAAGTGTTGAACAACCTATAGAAATTTTGTTTTGTTACTGTAAGTTATTGGGTTTGAATGTTATATGTATACTGTAAGTTTGAGCAGAGACCTATATTTGTTTTACTTTCTGTTTTTGCATTGCTGGAAGGAAAGTTTAGGGTGGGTCAGTATATATATAATATATTATATTATGTATGTTGTTTGGATATTAAGCTGTTGGGGTTTTGGTTAATATTATAAATATAATTGGAAGCGTTGTATATTATATAAGTTTTATAACGTAAGTTCAGGTTCATATAGGTTGCGTTTATTTTTAAAGTTTATACTATTTAATTTTGGTACGTGTTTACATAAATAAAAGGCATTATACATATGATATTTGGAAGACAGCATATTTGTTTTATTAAATGGTAATTCATATAACAGGTATTGAGGTATGTGTGTTAGTTTACGTATGCTAGCAGGAGTGAAATTATGTAATATTCATATTATATAAATTTTGTAATCTATTATTATTATATTTTATATGATGTATACGTTATATGTTTATATATGTTATGCATTTTGTTTAAGTGATATAAGTATTGGTCTAAATATATTACACGTGTGTATAGTTTGATTTGACATATATTTGATATATATATATATTGCTTTTGCTGTTCGCACGTATAAGGGTTATATATATATTCATATATTTCGAAATAGGTTCATTCCTCTGCAATCATTTGAAGTCGTATATATATTTTGCAATTTAAAGCTACTTTGTTTCTTGTCTTATATTTTGCCGTATATGTATATAGGCGTCGGTGAAGTGTTTATATATATTTATAGAGTAGTTTTGGTATATGGATTATATATGAATTTGAAATGTGTATATATTTGATTTAAAATGGGTTTGAAATTTTGAATATGATTTATACACGTGAATAGTTACCTATAGTCATATATATATGTATATAAATTCACTTTTATCAATTTTCTTCACCGATCCAGTTCTGATTCATTTTCGTCGATTCCTTATTATCAGCTTCGTTCGTCAATTCGAGTTCTATCTTGCCTGGTTTTGGGATTCGTGCCTGGATTTCGTAACTCAATCTCATCGTCTATTTCTCTAGCCTCAAAAGGTGAGCAATCACTCACGATTAATGTTCTTATATTTATTAAATTTGATTTCAATTGAAACGGCAATTGAAATATGCCGCTGTTAGTTATTTATATTGTTATATCTATGACATCATCTGTATCTGTTCACCTATGATGACACCGTTATCAATTATTTATATAGCTATATATATGCCATTATCTGTATCTGTTCACCTGTGACATCTGACACCATTATCTGTTATTTATATTGATGATATATGCCTGTTATATTATTTCATATCTGTTATCACTCTGCAAGTTCCCTGTTAATATAGAATTCACTATGGGTTGAAATGATAAACCCAAGCGATTTTCATTTGAATTGAATTTGGGGTTACGGGTTGAAAAGATATATACCCGTATATATATTTAAATTACGGATTGAAATGATAAATATCCGTATCACTTGACCATAGGGTAGAAAATTATATACAGACACTGTTTGCACAAAAAGACCGGGCCAGCCCACCGAACTACACCACCGGACCAGATCCCACCTACACGCTCCTACCACCAAACCAGAATCTCACCGAACCGACTCCTTCCCCTGCCTGCCGAACCAATACACCAGTACTAGCCTCCACCGAATCAACCTCCTTCGGACCAAGTCCCACCGAACCAAACTCCATCCACTCACAACCAGACCAAGGCGTACCAGATCAACACTGCCAGGCCAGATCGCATCAGCCCAGGCCCACCAGCAGCTCTATACATCCAAGACCCCTGCCCCCAGCCTCACTCTATAAATAGAGGGGCAGGGGTACAACAATGAGGACAGGTTTGAGAGCTCAAGCACGGATAGAACTTTCAAACAACTTTCATATACTTCTATCAAAGCTTTGTACTTGTAATCTGAACAAGAAAGGAGAAATAATATATAAAGTGGACGTAGGCACATTCTGGCTGAACCACTATAAATCTGTGTGTCTTTTATAGTTTAGTCCCTGCTTTTTACATATTTGCATAAAATACCCAGACCACTAAAAACAACATAAAATCAACTAAATCACACGACTTGGAGGTGTTTGCCCATTTTTTGTGCAAACATTTTTGGTGCTTTCACTGAGAACGAGAAGCTCGAAGCTTTAGCTTCTCCCACTTAACCTTCTTCCTAACAGTGTTGTTCATTGCTTGGAAAACATGCCTCCGAGGCAGAAAAAAGACGTTAACAAAGGAAAGAACATCGCAACTAGCAGTGTTCCAGATCCAGTGGTCACAGATCAAGTAAATCGTCCCATTCCAGCAGCAGTACCAAATGAAGGTCGGGCAAATCCGACAACCCCTGCCACAGAACAGCCGGCAGCAATTACTAGGGCAGATCTAGACAGGGTTGTGGCTGAAGTGACTAACCGCTTCACATCCCAGCAGGAAGCCTTGGTGGACCAACTCATGTCACGCTTAAGGGATGCTGAAGAGTCCAACCGCAACACTGAATCATGGGGTGAGTCCCAGTCTGGAGGATCTCAGAGACAACAAAGATCTTCCTTCTTCGAAGGAGCTAACGACAGAAGCGGCCATGGTAGGAGCCGAGACCGAGCTCTACCCGAAGTTAGACCTGAGGAAACGCTTGGAACCGAACCCAACGGGGGAGGTACCGGGCGAAGGTCAACTGTAGCCGAGCCTGTCGTACTGCCTAACCACGGAAACACCAATGAACGGGGTCGAGCTAGAGTCTAGCCCGAAGTTGGACCCGAGGAAGTGCTTAGATCAGAACCCAGCAGGGGAAGATCAAGGCAAGGGCCAACTATAGCTGACCCTAGCATGCTCCCAGAAGACCCAAGACGGCCATTGGAAAATATTAAGAATGATAGACGATACCATCCCTACAGGTCATCTGGACGGAATCAATCCCATAGAGCAGAACCCAACTCATTTCTATCTGCTCCAAATTCTGATGAAAGGATGGCACGCTTGTTCAGAGAATGCGTCCAACGGGATCAAAGAGACCGAGGAATAGGCGCTAGGGTAACCAGTCCTTTCGCCCGCAATATCGAAATTGCCATCACCCCCCGAGAATGGAAAATGCCAACAATGGAACCTTACAAAGGAACCTCTGACCCCGTTGTACACCTACAGAGATACACACAGCATATGCTCATGAGTGGAGCAACAGAAGGAGTGCTGTGCAAATGCTTTCCGCTATTCTTAGCAGATCTAGCTACTTCCTGGTTTTGCCATCTACCCCAAGGATCCATCAGATCATGGGAGATGTCGAAAGAAAAGTTCATCATCCAGTTCCGCATTCATGTGGAGCAGCCCAAGGATGCTTATTCCTTATCCAGTATCAAACAGAAACCTAGAGAGAAAGTGCAGCAATATCTAACCCGATTCAATGCCGCAGCGGCCGCAGTCCAAGATGCCGATGAGAAGCTTATCTTAATGGCCCTCTGTAGCGGTGTGCATCCGGATACTAAATTTGCTAGAAGATTGACCAAGGAAAAACCAGCTACTTTACCCGATTTCTTCCATGAAGCTGGGAAATATATGAGACTTGAAGATGCTGCCACTAAGAGGCAAACAGGGCAACAAAATAAGGTAGCTCACGGCAACATGCCTACTGTAGCAAAGGACGTTCGAAGAAATGATTCTAGACACAACGCTGGGGGCAAGAAGGGAGAAAAGCGCCTATATCGGCCAGGACCGAGATTTGACGCTTACACCCCGTTGAATGAAACGATCGAAAACATCTTCCTGGCCACTCAAGACGAAGTTAGATACAAACGCCCCCCGCACAAGAAGGAATCAGATACCGCAATTAAGTCTGGAAAATTCTGCCGCTTCCACGAATCCCATGGGCATGATACCAACGAATGCCATCATCTCCGGGACTTGATTGAAGAACACATCAGAAGAAGAAGACTAGAACGCTATATAAAAGGCCAGGACAGGACTCCAGTTCCTGCCAATGAGAACCCAAGGCTACCCTCCCCAGGAATAGGCAGAGGAAATCGCAACACCAGCAGCTCCAGTCAAGAGAAGATAGTGGTCCATACCATCTCGGGAGGGCCACACATCACCGACGGAAGTTGGGCAGAGATGGAAAGGTACGGAAAGTCACTTAGAAACAATGAAGAATGCGTCAATTCCATTATAGAAGAATGCCACCCGAAGCGGATAGAGAATGATGACATCTCATTCAGTAGGCATGACCTGGAGGGAAGGCAGTACCCTCACCCGGATCCCATGGTTATCTCTGCCCAGCTCGGCCCAGCTGAGGTCTTCCGAATTCTAGTAGACACTGGAAGCTCAGTGAATATCCTATTCAAGCATGCCTTTGACAAAATGAAGCTGTCATTAAATAATGTTCTTCCCTGCAATAAACCACTACACGGTTTCACAGGAAATGCGAAGATGCCCCTCGGACGACTGGACCTCTTTGTTGAAATTGGAAGTCATCCCCGCTCCGTTGTGCGAAAACAGACATTTGTGCTGATAGAAAACCACTCGATCTACAACGCCTTCTTAGGAAGACCAGCCTTGTCTGACTTCCAAATTGTGCTGGCCCCATGGTGCCTGAAGATGAAATTTCCAACGGACAATGGAGTAGGGGAAGTAGAGGGAGACCAGGACATTGCTCGAGATTGCTATGTAACCGAACTTCGCAACAACCACAGGAAGGATAAAAGGAAGAGTGTAGAGATTGCCCTCTGCACAAAAAGTTTGGAAGCATAGCAACTAAAGAAAGCCCCTCCTCTTCGATATACCAACGACCCTTTCAATGAATTAGACCCCAGGGACAAAGAGGAGGAGGCCACCGCCGAGCCTGCAGAGGCTATGGAATTTGTATCTGTAGACAGACCTGTGCAGTTAATGCCCCGCTATTACCCCGCTATAACCCCGCTATATCTCATAGCGGGTTTCTGCCGCTACGATTTTTCCATATAGCCCCACAATATAGCCTTTCCGCTTTAATCCCTGCTATTTCCGCTATATCCCGTTATTTCCGCTATATTCCGCTATTCCCGCTATATCTTCTTTAATAAAATGAATTGAAAAATTCAATTTATACATTATAAAAATTATGAAACTAATTTATTTGATTTAATTTTTAATATATTTTTAGAAATGAAAATACTCTAATATTCTACTAAATTCAATTATGTTATATAACAGTTTTACATTTATATAAAGTATATTCGCACATGTTTTTATTTAAAAATTATTTATGTATTAGTTATAATTCAATTGAATGGTAAATTTTCATTTAATTACCATTTATATATTCGTAAAAACATTAAGTATGAGTTTTATATGCTATTTTAAAGCCATCCGCTATATCCCGTTATATCCTCGCCGTATCCCCGCTATGACTTTTTGCACCTCCACCGCTTTGAATCTACCGAGCGCTTTAATTACACAGAGACAGACATGACTCGAGTAGACTATTGAAAGTCGGGTCCCAACTAAAAGCAGAGCTGAAGGAACAACTCATTGATTTTCTCTGCCAAAACTTGGATGTATTTGCATGGTCACACGCTGACATGACCGGAATCTCCCCTGACATAGCATGCCACATACTAAACATTGATCCTACCAAGGCGCCAGTAAAACAGAAAAAGAGAAGTATGGGGGCAGAACGATCAGCAGCCCTCGATGAAGAAGTAAAGAACCTACTTGCCAATGACTTCATACGAGAAGCCATCTACCCAGAGTGGATCGCCAACCCGGTGCTGGTAAAGAAGGCTAATGGGAAGTGGCGAACATGCATTTACTTCTCCAACTTAAATGATGCCTGCCCGAAGGATTGCTTCCCACTTCCCCGAATCGATCAGCTTATAGACAGCACAGCCGGGCATGAACTCTTATCTTTTATGGACGCATACTCAGGATATAACCAAATTCCTATGCATGCTCCCGATCAAGGCCACACTAGTTTCATCACTGACCGTGGATTGTACTGCTACAAGGTAATGCCTTTCGGACTTAAAAACGCAGGGGCCACCTATCAACGCCTCATCAATAAGATGTTTGCAGGGCTAATAGGACAAACTATGGAAGTTTATGTGGATGATATGCTGGTAAAGTCAAGGGGAGCCGACGATCACGTAAGCCACCTGGATGAAATGTTTCAAGTACTTCGTCAATATGGAATGAAGCTGAATCCTCTAAAGTGCTCCTTCGGAGTATCATCAGGAAAGTTTCTAGGATTCATCGTCCATGCCAGAGGAATTGAAGCAAACCCTGAACAAATCCGAGCTCTGAAAGATATCAGGATACCTTCTACCCGAAAGGAGATGCAAAGCCTAAATGGGAAGGTGGCCGCCCTGAGCAGATTCATCTCTAAAGCGACCGACAAATGCATCCCCTTCTTCGAAGCTCTAAAGAAAGAGAAAGGAAAATTCGAATGGACTGAAGAATGCTTAGCAGCTTTCCTTAACTTAATCGAACACCTCCAGAGACCACCGGTACTCTCAACTCGGAACAAAGGCGAAGAGCTATACCTATACCTTGCTGTGTCATCTCATGCTCTAAGCGCCGCATTGGTGAGAGAAGACAAACGCACGCAGCGGCCAGTATACTTTGTAAGCAAGAGGTTTACAGGGGCGGAAGCCAGATATCCTAAACTTGAGAAACTAGCGTACTGTTTACTAATCACATCACGGAAACTGCGTCACTATTTCCAGTCTCATTCCATCAGGGTTCTGACCGATCAACCGCTAAAGCAGGTACTCCATCGTCCCGACACTTCTGGGCGGCTACTTAAATGGTGCATTGAACTAAGTCAATACGATATCACCTACCATCCTCGCACCGCCATCAAGGGACAAGCCATGGCCGATTTCATTACCGAATTCACTACCAACGAAGGTAAGGAGCAATCAGAAATAGCAGAAGACATCAAGTGGAATCTCTTTGTGGATGGTGCGTCAAACGAACAAGGCTTGGGGGTAGGCGTGGTAATAATCACTCCCAGGGGGAATAAGCTACACTATGCTATAAGGTTGGAATTCGCTGCCACTAACAACGATGCAGAGTACGAAGCAGTGATAGCTGGATTAGAACTTGCCTTAGAAATCGGAGCCAATTCTTTGTGTCTTCATAGCGATTCCCAACTTATTGTAAATCAAATACTAGGAGAATTCCAGGCTCGAGAATAACGACTCATGGCATATTTAAAGAAGACCAAGTTGCTTCTCAATCGATTGGATCACTATTTAATCAAACACATCCCTCGGGAAGAGAACCAAGAGGCCGACGAATTGGCGAAGCAAGCTAGCATGAGAGACGGCGCTATTTCCGGAGCAGTAGCCATCTCAAAGCAACTGACCCCAAGTTTTGAGCAAGTGAATCTGATAGCTGCAACCGAAGAAGCAACTTGGATGACTCCCATCCGAGACTACTTACAAAGTGGCACACTACCCAACGGGCGTAACGAAGTTAAGAAAATCTTGAGGAAAGCTTCCCGCTACACAATACAAGAGGGCACCCTCTATCGGTGCGGCTTCTCTAATCCCTTATTAAGGTGTGTCGCTGGAAGGGAGGCCAAGGAAATCTGATCCAACATCCATCAAGGAAGCTGCGGAGATCACACTGGAGGGCAGACTTTGGCAAAAAAGATACTCCAATATGGATATTTCTGGATCACCTTAAGCAAGGACGCCTTAGATTTCGTCAGAAAATGTCACAGATGTCAGAAATTTGCTAAGATTCTGCGGCTACCAACAACTGAGATTAATCAAATGACCAGCCCTTGGCCCTTTGCAGTATGGGGAATTGACTTGATTGGCGAACTGCCAATGGGCCGAGGCCGGGCCAAATATGCTATAGTGGCAGTCGACTATTTCACCAAATGGGTGGAAGCAGAACCCCTAAATAAAGTATCTTCAGCAAAAGTTATTAACTTCTTGATCAAAAATGTTCTATGTAGGTACGGAGTCCCATTCAAAATCATATCGGACAATGGACTTCAGTTTGACAGTGAGGAGTTCGCCAACTGGTGCCAAGAGCACGGAATTCACAAAAGCTTCTCATCCGTAGCTTATCCCCAAGCAAACGGACAAGTCGAAGCCGTCAACAAAATTGTGATATCCCGGGATTTTGGACAATATAAATTTAATAATCTGTATTGATAATTTAATTGGATTGATAATTTTCTTTATAATTTTAATTTAATTTGGTAATACTTATCTTTTCTAATAATTTAATATTGATGAGATTTGTTTGTTAAAATTAATAAAATTTTATTCTATTTATAATATATATATATTTGATATATATTGTGAATAGAAATATCTTTTGTTTTAAATTAAAGATAAATTTTCAAATTGTAATATATATGTATGTATATGTTATAATTTGTATTGTTATGAATTTAATTTCAATCTATTGATAATTTATATATGTATGAATTGTGATTTAAAGTTTTGTTTTAAAATTAATATTTTTCAAAGGTTAGTTAAGATTTATTCAATTGTTTTCAAAATATAAGATAATTGTTTATTTTAAATATGATAGTTTAAATAAAGTTTTATTTTGTATTCTTTAAGGTGTTTAAAATTTAATAAAGGTTTTAATTTTTATCTTGTTTTCTTTTAATAAGTATTAAACTAAAATGGTTATAAGTATGTATATATGGTTTAGAATAAACTTTCTTTTTAAATATCTTTTGGATTTAGAAGGTTTGTAAAAATTTAAATAATATAGCATAAGTAAATTAAATTCACATTTCATAAATAATATGATATAGATACTTAAACTAAATAGTTTGTAAATAAATAAATAAAACATGAATTTATATAAAACTATATTTACATAATTAATATAACATAAATACTTTTGTAAATAAGGTTTTAAAAACATAATTACTTTTATTAAAGAGGGTTTAAACAAAATTATGCAAGGATTTTAACACTTGTAAGCTAAATAAAATTGCATGGACATTTGTCTAATTTATAATAATACAAGTGGCATACTTAGTTTCTTTTGAAATTTAATTTTAAGTAAATATAGAAGAAGAGCTGATCTTCATCTTTTTCTTCAGTTCAAAATCGTTCAAACATACTTTCTCAATTCTTTTTCTCCTCTTTTCTGAAACTAAAAACAAAATCAAAACAGAAACAAAAATCAAATCTGAAAGCATTCTATTCAACTAATTTAACCTGAGCAAGGGAATTAACTCAACATTAAACAAGCATGCAAAGTATCAACAACAATCAAGTTAAAGATTCAACTAGTACAAGCATGCAAGGATTTCAAGTTTGCAAGTTTCAGGAAATCAAAAATATTCAAGCCTGGAAACACTGCTCTGTTTTGTTCTTTGGAAAGAAAAAAAAAAAGGTGAGTAAATTTTATTTTATTTTAAAAACAGTTTTAAAATCTGATGCTAAATTTTATATCAATGATAAATGATTGCTGTTACATAAGATTAAAATGATTATATGAAGCTGATGAGAATGCATGAATATTATTGTATACCTGTTCTCTGTTATTTTTTAAGATGAGCAAATTTCCCTATTAAAGACTTGAATCTGTTTAAATCTGATGTTTGTGATAAATATTTGTAATGATCTTGTGAAAATTGTTTGCATGATGAAAATATGTTTGTATGTAGATGATTATGTAGATATTTAAACATGCATGCCTGTATATACTTCTCTGTTTAATGGCAGACCCAAGATTTTCACACAAAAATTTCATATCTTCCCATCTAATTGAATTCAAGCTATAATTTGTAAAGGAGATATGTTTGTACCATTATAATATCATTTTTAAAAATATTATTGAGTAGAATAAATGAATAGGAGGGCTGGAAAGTAGGAATGTCAGTAAGAATGAATTCAAGTCGAAAAATCAATGTTCATAATTTCATGATTTGATTTCACAATCGTATTCGAATTAGAAAATAATGAATTTTGATATTGGTTTCATAATTTTTAAGTAAACAATTATTGAAAAGGTTTGAGTTGAACGGGAAATTGTTCTCTGCCGATTTCTGGTAATCGGAGTGGTAAT
This sequence comes from Allium fistulosum, assembly GCA_030737815.1. Classification (NCBI taxonomy): domain Eukaryota; kingdom Viridiplantae; phylum Streptophyta; class Magnoliopsida; order Asparagales; family Amaryllidaceae; genus Allium; species Allium fistulosum. The sequence goes on from CM060901.1 coordinate 664,978,688, forward strand.
GTTTGTCGAATTTTGGCATGGAGGTGGCCGATGAGTTGATGATCACAGGAAAAATAGTGAGGTAATTTTTAGAGAACTGTGGTGGTCGGAGGACGATGAACTAGGGTTCTAGAGGAAGTGTGGAACGATGATGTTTAAAGGGCTCTCGCGATGGCTATGGTTGATCGGAGTCGATCGCATGGATTACTGGAGACGCAGGAGATCGAGGCGGAGCTACGATGTGAATGGCGAGGCTTCTCGAGGCAGAGTTCGTCAACATTGGATTGATTTCTGATCGTGATATGAGTTCCAGTTTTTGGCGAGATTAGCTCGATTTCGTTTCGATTGAGTTATCATCGATCTGGGTTTGGTTTCGGGATCACGTGGGTTTGTGTGACTGTCGAGGGTCGCTACGATGAACTATGGTGGTCGGAGACACCGGTGTACGTGCACGTGCACGTGTGCACATTGGGGTGACTGGGTTTTTCGCGTTTGGGGAAGACGAGTTCGTCTCGGTGATGGTTCGAGCATTTGGGGGTTACGACTCGAAGTAGATGAATTTAGGGAAACGCGAGGCAGGCTCGAGTTTTTGATTGGGACGACTCGAAGTTGGCTCGGGAAGATATTATAAGCTGGCCGAGTTGTTTTGTTTTTAAATCTGGGTTTCAAATTTAAAATAGTATTCCAGGTTTAAAAATCTTAAAGAAATCATTACCAAGTTTTAAGTTTAAAGCTTGAACAAGTTTTTAATCAAGTTTAAATTAAAAGAAAAGTGTTTAAACAAGTTTAAAACTTTAAAGAAATTATTAAGTAATGTTTTGATTTGATTTCAAATATATTTTTAAACAAATAAGTTTAAAGGATATGATAATTGTTTCAAAAATGAATATTGTTTAATTTGATTAAACATGTTGAAACTGGGTTTCAAAAATTTAAGTATATAAAAATTTAATGTTTGTATTATTTTGTTAAAGTAAATTTTATTTCAAAATTGATTTTTAATTTACTTTTAATAAAGTAAATGATTTGAGTAAATGTTTAATAAATGTAAAGTTTATTCTTAATTAGTTAAGTAGAGATTAATTAAGAACAATTAATTAATAAAATAAATTTGAGCTTAATTACTATTTGTAATTAATAATAAATTACTTAATAAAGTAATTAGTGAATAGTTAATGAATTAATTAGAGATTAAGAGATGATTAATTAGTTAATTAATTAATGTAATTAATTTTAGATTAATTAATTAGCCTAATTAATTTAAGAAATCAATTTATGATTAAATGAGTAAATTCCTTAATAAAGTAATTAATGGATAATTACTTAAAGTAATTAGGAGGAGTAAATTACTCATGGAGTAATTAGCTGAAGTAATTAATGGGTAATCACTTAATATTATCAATTAAGGAATTAATTAATATAATTATTTTAAAGTAAATTAATTATGAAGTAATTAATTAATTTAAGTATTAAGAATTATTTAATGATGGAATTAATTTTGGTTAAGTAATTAATTAAGAAAGTAATCAAGATTTTTAATGCAAGTAATTAGAAGATAATTACTTATGTAAGTAATTAAGAATTAATTACTTAATTTTAGTTTAGTTAATTAATAAATGTGATTAATTAAATGTGTTTAATTTAAGATTAATTACTAAGAGTAATTAATTAATAAAGTAATTAATTAAGGATTATTTGTTAATTTAAATTGATTAATAATTACTTAATGAAATAATTGAAGATTAATTAATTAGATTGATTAATCAAGGTTAATATAATTAATTAAGAAGTAATTAATTAAGATAAGCAATTACAAATTGTTAATTACCGTTTATGATTAATTAAGACTAATTAATGAAGTGGTTGATTAAAATTAATTGTTTAATTAATTAAAAGGTTAATTAATTAGTAAGGATTATTTAATTAATGAATTAATCAAGGTTGATTAATGAAAGTAATTAATTAAAGTATGCTTAATTATATGCTTAATTAATTAATGAAGGTTCATTAATTATTGTAATTAATGATAGTAATTAAAAGTTAATTACTGTATATGGTTAAGGATAATTACTTGAATGTAATTAAAGTATAATTAATCAAGGAAGATTAATTAAGAAGATCATTAAAAGATGATTAATTAATTAAATTATAATTAATTAATGGTTAAGTAAGAAGGATTTATAAAATGAAGTAATTAATTTAATTCTTTAAATTAATTAAAAGATAATATAAATCATTACTTATGAATGGGTGATAGTATTGAATACTTGGCATTGATTGATATCTCTGATGAGATATATGTTGTATGATATGGATGTTAGTTGAATTGTATGGATTATCTGATAATGTTGATTATCTGTTGTGAATTATCTTTCTTTGTGTATAAAGATAATGAATTGAATTTGTTTTAACCTTTAAAACAATTTGGCCTTAAAAGATACGTTTTGGATTTCGATGAGACCGGGATCGGGTTTCCGTATACCGGTATTCCAGGTCTGGAGACCCGAATACCACATCGATCCAAATTAACGATAGGTCGTGAATCAAGTGAAGATGAAGATTCAGAGTGCAAGGGTTATTGTCGTTAATTCTGAGGGTGATTCCAAAACGAGTGTAACGAGATAATGCCTTCGGTTTCGTTCGAACCCGGAACGAACTTGTATGGATTGAATGCTTTCAGCACATCGTCAGGTGGACGATGAGCATTCTAAGTGATGTGTTCTGATTAAAGGTAATCGTAGCCTCAAGCCTCATCAACCGGGAATGGCTAAAACAGGGGAGGTGCAGCAAGGTTAGTGGGTAGCACCCAAGTAGTATAAGATTCCCCTGTCTAGAGGTCCCTTCTTTTTATTTCGGCTGTGTGGGCGGTTGCTAGCTACAACCGCGGGGTTTCTTATGCGGGAATTATCCAGTAAGGGATGTTCCGGCCTTGTGTTGCAGGGGAGCGGGCGTACTCCTCGGTACGTTGATCTAGGCCACGTACTGTGACGGGCGGTACCCCAGTAGCCCTGCCATTGTATGGAATCCAATCTCCAATAAGTGCCGTACGATTTAGTTGTGCCCAACTATGTTGGAACGTGAGATGTAAGCATTCCAGCTATTTCTGTATTTTACTTGAAAACCCTAGACCCTATTATAATATAACTGGATTTCCTATCAAATGTTTTGGTTAGCGTAAGGTAAAAACTTACCCATGTTTATTTGTGGGGAGTCTTACGTGATACCTTTGTTTTCAAAAGGTTTTGAAGTTAAGCAATTTAAACCGTTTACTCACACCAGACCCATGTCTGACCCAAGTGTTTATTTTCTGTTTTATTAAACCTTGGGTACTCAAATTTTTACGAGTAGCCAAGGGATTCAGGTTTGCTTTGACGAATCTTTGGAGGAGCAATGGAGCAGGAGGCTTCAGCGTTCGTAGATATAGTGTTCCGCTGTGTTAGTCTGTATGAGTCATTTGTTGAGTTGTATTTGGGTTGTAATGACTAGACAGATGTTTATAACTGTCTAGTATGTGTTGTATAAGCTGTGTATCTCTGATGTATATGATACAATGTAATATCTTATTTGATTAATATAATTTATTCGTTCCGCTGTTTAGATTCTGATGTGTTTTTTTCTTTCTTCTCTATCTTATCTCTTTTCTATCCCTTTCTTTCTTAATTCATGATACGTCTTTCTGTGGCTAGAAAGTCGGGACGTGACAGTTGGTATCAGAGCATTAGGTTGAGTGAATACCTTAGCTCTGGAGTGGAGTCTATCTTGAGAGAGCGTATTTGTAATTTTTAAAAACTATATATATATATATATATATATATATATATATATATATCTACCTAATGTGTTGGATTATCTGTTCGGGTTTTCCAATATGAGTTATAAAGGTAGATAGGGTGGTGGTGAGTGTAACACGACTACCATTGGTTGAAGTTTATATGTTGAGGTTGGAAGTGTATCTATCGAGACTGTAAACTCAATACCGTCTCGAGTAAGTTTGGCAGTATGGTGTAAGAATTTCTTGGATCTCTGAAGGAAATCTTTTTCAAGATTCGGAGTCCATTATTGGAGTATAAGTTTTGTTGAGCTCGGGTGAGCAGGTTTTCTAGACTTGGATCTGTCGGTTGTGCAGAAGTAAGTAACGGTAGCTTGGCGACTTCAGGAAGGAGCAGATGTGTGATGAAACGCAGTATCTATGGATGTTCCCGAAGTAGATGTTCTTTTTGGAGCAAGATTGAGAAGAGTAAGTTATTGGCGTTTGGTTTGGGGTCCGAGTTTCTCGAGGAGCCTATGGATTAGAAGTCTTTGATTAGCTGTGATAGCAGTTTCAGCTCGGAAGTGTTTGTGTGCCGACAAGAAGATTTTCTGGCTTAGCAGTGTCCCTGAGATAGAGTTTGGAAGCAGTAGTGTGGCTCGTTTCTCCGATGGTTCAAGAATCTTTGTGGTTCTTCTATCAGCAGTCCGGGAAGATGGTGAAGGCTTTCTTGAAGGGTTAACCTTGTTTGGAAAAGCTTAAGACTCTTTTTAATTAGTAAAGAGAGAACAGTTTCTTTGGAATCCGAACTAGGTAGGATCGCAAAAGTGACTTGCGATTAGTTTGGGAATTTATCTTGGGCAATCTTTTGTTTGAGATTGAGATTTATCATATGGAAGTAGGAGCTACTGAAGTAGTTAGAGATTTTTCTGGATGTTTTCGAGGTAGTAGAAGTTTGTCTGCATCTAGAGTTTGAGTTCCGTATCGACTTGATTCCAGAAGCGATACCGGTGGTTAGTCTGGTAGTAGGATGGTTCTTAGAGAAAGAAGAGTTGGTGTAGCAGCTCAGAAATTTTTGGAAATGGATTGGTCAGATCTAGTTTTCAAGTTTGGATATTAATAGATTTTGGAAGGATCATATTGTTGAATAGGATCTGGGGATCATTTTGTCCTTAATTCAGATTTGTTTCAGGAGCATCAGCAAAGGTTGAGCTGATCACGAAGAGATGGGGTAGTCCAAGATTGTCTGGTGAGTTATGTAGATATGAGTCGGAGTTTGGAATTCGGAGTTGGAAATTGGAAATTGTTTAAGTTTTTCTCCGATTATAGAGCTATGAGTTTTGGTAAGTCTAGAAAGTTAACTCCGAGGTATTTTGGATTTTCCTGTATTCTCGAAAGTTCTTTTGTCTATAGGATTGAATGGCCAGTTTGGATAGCTGGAATTCATTATATTTCACGTATCTCTGAGGGAGTACGTGTATGATGCATTGCTGGTATGGAATCTGCAGTTCAGTTGAATTTGGAAGTTGAGCTGGACTTGAGTGTGATCTAATATTCTGTTCTGATTGGTGGATCTAGAGAAGTGAGGAGCTTTAGATCATGGTGGTGTAGTTTGTTTAGCTTATGTAGAGCGAGTCTCCAGGTGATTTATACTCGGGGAAACTCGAGATAGTAGTATGAGATCTATCCTGATTTGTATTAGGATAGTTAGATGGTTTGTTTGATTATTTGATTGGTTGCTTTGGTTGTTAGGAATTGGATGATATGTACGTGGTTGCTGTTTAAAATTAAATCTTTGCTGGATTATTAAAATTAACTTTGTTTTTAATTTCGGGGACGAAATTATTTTAAGGGGGGAGGAATGTGATATCCCGGGATTTTGGACAATATAAATTTAATAATCTGTATTGATAATTTAATTGGATTGATAATTTTCTTTATAATTTTAATTTAATTTGGTAATACTTATCTTTTCTAATAATTTAATATTGATGAGATTTGTTTGTTAAAATTAATAAAATTTTATTCTATTTATAATATATATATATTTGATATATATTGTGAATAGAAATATCTTTTGTTTTAAATTAAAGATAAATTTTCAAATTGTAATATATATGTATGTATATGTTATAATTTGTATTGTTATGAATTTAATTTCAATCTATTGATAATTTATATATGTATGAATTGTGATTTAAAGTTTTGTTTTAAAATTAATATTTTTCAAAGGTTAGTTAAGATTTATTCAATTGTTTTCAAAATATAAGATAATTGTTTATTTTAAATATGATAGTTTAAATAAAGTTTTATTTTGTATTCTTTAAGGTGTTTAAAATTTAATAAAGGTTTTAATTTTTATCTTGTTTTCTTTTAATAAGTATTAAACTAAAATGGTTATAAGTATGTATATATGGTTTAGAATAAACTTTCTTTTTAAATATCTTTTGGATTTAGAAGGTTTGTAAAAATTTAAATAATATAGCATAAGTAAATTAAATTCACATTTCATAAATAATATGATATAGATACTTAAACTAAATAGTTTGTAAATAAATAAATAAAACATGAATTTATATAAAACTATATTTACATAATTAATATAACATAAATACTTTTGTAAATAAGGTTTTAAAAACATAATTACCTTTATTAAAGAGGGTTTAAACAAAATTATGCAAGGATTTTAACACTTGTAAGCTAAATAAAATTGCATGGACATTTGTCTAATTTATAATAATACAAGTGGCATACTTAGTTTCTTTTGAAATTTAATTTTAAGTAAATATAGAAGAAGAGCTGATCTTCATCTTTTTCTTCAGTTCAAAATCGTTCAAACATACTTTCTCAATTCTTTTTCTCCTCTTTTCTGAAACTAAAAACAAAATCAAAACAGAAACAAAAATCAAATCTGAAAGCATTCTATTCAACTAATTTAACCTGAGCAAGGGAATTAACTCAACATTAAACAAGCATGCAAAGTATCAACAACAATCAAGTTAAAGATTCAACTAGTACAAGCATGCAAGGATTTCAAGTTTGCAAGTTTCAGGAAATCAAAAATATTCAAGCCTGGAAACACTGCTCTGTTTTGTTCTTTGGAAAGAAAAAAAAAAAAGGTGAGTAAATTTTATTTTATTTTAAAAACAGTTTTAAAATCTGATGCTAAATTTTATATCAATGATAAATGATTGCTGTTACATAAGATTAAAATGATTATATGAAGCTGATGAGAATGCATGAATATTATTGTATACCTGTTCTCTGTTATTTTTTAAGATGAGCAAATTTCCCTATTAAAGACTTGAATCTGTTTAAATCTGATGTTTGTGATAAATATTTGTAATGATCTTGTGAAATTGTTTGCATGATGAAAATATGTTTGTATGTAGATGATTATGTAGATATTTAAACATGCATGCCTGTATATACTTCTCTGTTTAATGGCAGACCCAAGATTTTCACACAAAAATTTCATATCTTCCCATCTAATTGAATTCAAGCTATAATTTGTAAAGGAGATATGTTTGTACCATTATAATATCATTTTTAAAAATATTATTGAGTAGAATAAATGAATAGGAGGGCTGGAAAGTAGGAATGTCAGTAAGAATGAATTCAAGTCGAAAAATCAATGTTCATAATTTCATGATTTGATTTCACAATCGTATTCGAATTAGAAAATAATGAATTTTGATATTGGTTTCATAATTTTTAAGTAAACAATTATTGAAAAGGTTTGAGTTGAACGGGAAATTGTTCTCTGCCGATTTCTGGTAATCGGAGTGGTAATGTTTGTCGAATTTTGGCATGGAGGTGGCCGATGAGTTGATGATCACAGGAAAAATAGTGAGGTAATTTTTAGAGAACTGTGGTGGTCGGAGGACGATGAACTAGGGTTCTAGAGGAAGTGTGGAACGATGATGTTTAAAGGGCTCTCGCGATGGCTATGGTTGATCGGAGTCGATCGCATGGATTACTGGAGACGCAGGAGATCGAGGCGGAGCTACGATGTGAATGGCGAGGCTTCTCGAGGCAGAGTTCGTCAACATTGGATTGATTTCTGATCGTGATATGAGTTCCAGTTTTTGGCGAGATTAGCTCGATTTCGTTTCGATTGAGTTATCATCGATCTGGGTTTGGTTTCGGGATCACGTGGGTTTGTGTGACTGTCGAGGGTCGCTACGATGAACTATGGTGGTCGGAGACACCGGTGTACGTGCACGTGCACGTGTGCACATTGGGGTGACTGGGTTTTTCGCGTTTGGGGAAGACGAGTTCGTCTCGGTGATGGTTCGAGCATTTGGGGGTTACGACTCGAAGCAGATGAATTTAGGGAAACGCGAGGCAGGCTCGAGTTTTTGATTGGGACGACTCGAAGTTGGCTCGGGAAGATATTATAAGCTGGCCGAGTTGTTTTGTTTTTAAATCTGGGTTTCAAATTTAAAATAGTATTCCAGGTTTAAAAATCTTAAAGAAATCATTACCAAGTTTTAAGTTTAAAGCTTGAACAAGTTTTTAATCAAGTTTAAATTAAAAGAAAAGTGTTTAAACAAGTTTAAAACTTTAAAGAAATTATTAAGTAATGTTTTGATTTGATTTCAAATATATTTTTAAACAAATAAGTTTAAAGGATATGATAATTGTTTCAAAAATGAATATTGTTTAATTTGATTAAACATGTTGAAACTGGGTTTCAAAAATTTAAGTATATAAAAATTTAATGTTTGTATTATTTTGTTAAAGTAAATTTTATTTCAAAATTGATTTTTAATTTACTTTTAATAAAGTAAATGATTTGAGTAAATGTTTAATAAATGTAAAGTTTATTCTTAATTAGTTAAGTAGAGATTAATTAAGAACAATTAATTAATAAAATAAATTTGAGCTTAATTACTATTTGTAATTAATAATAAATTACTTAATAAAGTAATTAGTGAATAGTTAATGAATTAATTAGAGATTAAGAGATGATTAATTAGTTAATTAATTAATGTAATTAATTTTAGATTAATTAATTAGCCTAATTAATTTAAGAAATCAATTTATGATTAAATGAGTAAATTCCTTAATAAAGTAATTAATGGATAATTACTTAAAGTAATTAGGAGGAGTAAATTACTCATGGAGTAATTAGCTGAAGTAATTAATGGGTAATCACTTAATATTATCAATTAAGGAATTAATTAATATAATTATTTTAAAGTAAATTAATTATGAAGTAATTAATTAATTTAAGTATTAAGAATTATTTAATGATGGAATTAATTTTGGTTAAGTAATTAATTAAGAAAGTAATCAAGATTTTTAATGCAAGTAATTAGAAGATAATTACTTATGTAAGTAATTAAGAATTAATTACTTAATTTTAGTTTAGTTAATTAATAAATGTGATTAATTAAATGTGTTTAATTTAAGATTAATTACTAAGAGTAATTAATTAATAAAGTAATTAATTAAGGATTATTTGTTAATTTAAATTGATTAATAATTACTTAATGAAATAATTGAAGATTAATTAATTAGATTGATTAATCAAGGTTAATATAATTAATTAAGAAGTAATTAATTAAGATAAGCAATTACAAATTGTTAATTACCGTTTATGATTAATTAAGACTAATTAATGAAGTGGTTGATTAAAATTAATTGTTTAATTAATTAAAAGGTTAATTAATTAGTAAGGATTATTTAATTAATGAATTAATCAAGGTTGATTAATGAAAGTAATTAATTAAAGTATGCTTAATTATATGCTTAATTAATTAATGAAGGTTCATTAATTATTGTAATTAATGATAGTAATTAAAAGTTAATTACTGTATATGGTTAAGGATAATTACTTGAATGTAATTAAAGTATAATTAATCAAGGAAGATTAATTAAGAAGATCATTAAAAGATGATTAATTAATTAAATTATAATTAATTAATGGTTAAGTAAGAAGGATTTATAAAATGAAGTAATTAATTTAATTCTTTAAATTAATTAAAAGATAATATAAATCATTACTTATGAATGGGTGATAGTATTGAATACTTGGCATTGATTGATATCTCTGATGAGATATATGTTGTATGATATGGATGTTAGTTGAATTGTATGGATTATCTGATAATGTTGATTATCTGTTGTGAATTATCTTTCTTTGTGTATAAAGATAATGAATTGAATTTGTTTTAACCTTTAAAACAATTTGGCCTTAAAAGATACGTTTTGGATTTCGATGAGACCGGGATCGGGTTTCCGTATACCGGTATTCCAGGTCTGGAGACCCGAATACCACATCGATCCAAATTAACGATAGGTCGTGAATCAAGTGAAGATGAAGATTCAGAGTGCAAGGGTTATTGTCGTTAATTCTGAGGGTGATTCCAAAACGAGTGTAACGAGATAATGCCTTCGGTTTCGTTCGAACCCGGAACGAACTTGTATGGATTGAATGCTTTCAGCACATCGTCAGGTGGACGATGAGCATTCTAAGTGATGTGTTCTGATTAAAGGTAATCGTAGCCTCAAGCCTCATCAACCGGGAATGGCTAAAACAGGGGAGGTGCAGCAAGGTTAGTGGGTAGCACCCAAGTAGTATAAGATTCCCCTGTCTAGAGGTCCCTTCTTTTTATTTCGGCTGTGTGGGCGGTTGCTAGCTACAACCGCGGGGTTTCTTATGCGGGAATTATCCAGTAAGGGATGTTCCGGCCTTGTGTTGCAGGGGAGCGGGCGTACTCCTCGGTACGTTGATCTAGGCCACGTACTGTGACGGGCGGTACCCCAGTAGCCCTGCCATTGTATGGAATCCAATCTCCAATAAGTGCCGTACGATTTAGTTGTGCCCAACTATGTTGGAACGTGAGATGTAAGCATTCCAGCTATTTCTGTATTTTACTTGAAAACCCTAGACCCTATTATAATATAACTGGATTTCCTATCAAATGTTTTGGTTAGCGTAAGGTAAAAACTTACCCATGTTTATTTGTGGGGAGTCTTACGTGATACCTTTGTTTTCAAAAGGTTTTGAAGTTAAGCAATTTAAACCGTTTACTCACACCAGACCCATGTCTGACCCAAGTGTTTATTTTCTGTTTTATTAAACCTTGGGTACTCAAATTTTTACGAGTAGCCAAGGGATTCAGGTTTGCTTTGACGAATCTTTGGAGGAGCAATGGAGCAGGAGGCTTCAGCGTTCGTAGATATAGTGTTCCGCTGTGTTAGTCTGTATGAGTCATTTGTTGAGTTGTATTTGGGTTGTAATGACTAGACAGATGTTTATAACTGTCTAGTATGTGTTGTATAAGCTGTGTATCTCTGATGTATATGATACAATGTAATATCTTATTTGATTAATATAATTTATTCGTTCCGCTGTTTAGATTCTGATGTGTTTTTTTCTTTCTTCTCTATCTTATCTCTTTTCTATCCCTTTCTTTCTTAATTCATGATACGTCTTTCTATGGCTAGAAAGTCGGGACGTGACAAAAATTCTCAAAACTCTAATAAAAAAGAAACTCGAAAAGTCAAAAGGCTCTTGGGTGGATGAACTTCCTACGGCACTGTGGGCCTATCGCACATCTTTCAGAACATCAACAGGGCATACTCCTTTCTCTTTGGCATACGGATCGGAGGCTATGCTCCCAGTTGAAACTATAGTGCCTTCCCACCGTAGGATCCACTATAACCCAGAAGAAAACGAAGAACTCCTCTACATGTCTTTGGATCTAATTGAAGAGAGAAGAAACGATGCAGCACTCAAAACATCAGCTCACAAGCAAAAAGTGGCAGTGCAATACAACTCCAAAGTCAAGCATCGTAGCTTACAAGAGGGAGATCTTGTCCTCAAGCGAATCTTCCCGCGCCCCGGAGCACTAGATCCAATCTGGGACGGACCATATGTAATTCATAAAGATCTCCACAATGGAGCTTATATTTTGTCAACAGTGGACGGGGAGGTGTTCCAGAGGGCATGGAACATCCAACACCTTCGTCGATACTTTTCTTAACTTGTACTGCCCATATGAAGTGAATTAACAAAGAGAATCAGTGGACGTAGGCATTTTCGTGCCGAACCACTTTAAAAAACTTGTCTCTTCTTAACTTATTCCTTTATATCTTGGCTGCTTGTTAACTTTATCCTTTTCTGTTGAACAAAATCCTGTGTAATGACATTTCCATTCAAAACACATCGCGGCACGACTCCACCTAGACAAGACCTAACAGGTACTATACGAATCTATGCCCTCGCTAATGAGACACTTTTGCTCCGGCATTCCTCTGCTGCGGGTTAACTCATTGCTCACGACGGTCCTCAAGCCAACTGTAATGAGTCAATTATAAGCCATCAAGAAGGCTGACTATAGCCAAGGCAGCTCATTACGGCGTTCGGCTCGCCGGCAACTGTGAACCTAATTTAAGCCCCAACATAAGGTGTGGCCAGCCAGGGGTAGTTCACGGTTGACGATCGGCACCCACGCTAGCCGGCCATAGTAAATCGAATAATACCCACGATTACGGGCCATAATGGCCCGGGTAGTTACTGTGCGCGATCTCGGCTCCGATGCGTCTTAAGTACGGCTGTGGTAAAAAAGATTAACTCCTCGCGGAGGCGTAAGATGGGTGACAAATGTCTCCAAGACCCACAGCTAGGGAAAGTGACTACAAAGCCCGTTTGCCACGAACTTAAGCACATCGAAGGCCTTCCGTGATTGGAAGTTTTACTATTTCTCATATTTCAATTTTATTTAAAAAAAAATTCTCCTATCCTCTATAACGATCCCTAAAGTACAGGATACATAATAGGAGACATTCGCTAATGGGAGTGGGAACTCACAACGGGACACTAGGCCGCATTCCATACTCAGTCACACAAGACATTCAAAGCTGCCATCTACAAGTAAAATATGAAGGGCGGTATTTTTTTCTTTCGTGTATAAATACGTGGCTATAATTTATTCACACATCACACTAACATTGCAAGACATGAAATTGTACTTTAAGCAAGAACTTGGCATCAAACACAATTGAATCGCAGGCATATGCATAGCTATATTTCTTATACAACATGTCAAAATAACAAAAGCATTCAAATACAACAGAATCGGCTTAAGTTAAAAAATTACACGCCAAAAATAATGTTGTTTATTACAAGTGACATAATTACAACCTAAAAGTTACGTTACTATTTTGAGACTAACATATACAACAATGTTCAATAAGCAAAAAGATATCCAGGTCAAGTCAAGGAGCCGGCTGCATCGGAGCTTTACCCTTGTCCTGTTGACCGCCTGTCCGATCAAGGAGAGAATTCATTAGTGATAAGCAACCAAGTTAACGGAAGGACTAAAGGGGAGGACTTACCAGCATCTGCTCCTTGATCATCTTGATCATCATCTTCTACTTGCACACTTACCTCCTCAGCGGCAAGCAACTGCATGCCCTCCTTCACCGCCACCTTCTCCTCCTTGGTGAATTGGGCCGTAACCACATCCATTCCGAAGACCTCGCCACCCTCCTTATCCGCATCAGCCTTGGCCTCCTCCAGAGCTCTAAGATAAATCCTGGCCATAACCCGGGGATAATCATCCATCCAGGATAAGTTACCCTATTTCCAAGTACGGAAGTACATATCCTAGAGCATCTCATCCATCATCCCCTCGTTATCCTCGAACTCCCTCATTCGGACCTCAGAAGCCAATAGCTTTGCAACGGCAGCATCCCTCTCCAATCGGTATCGCGAGCGGTCAGCCTGAAGGGATTTCCTCATCGCCTCCATCTCATCCTTTAGCTTGGTTTGAGCCATCTCTGCAGCTTCAAGCCTCTCGGATAACTCCTCTACCCGCTCAAGATCCGCTTTCCGAACCTCATCCACCGTTGCTATAGCCATGTCAATCCGTTCCTTACAGGCAGCCTGCATTGTCCGCAACTTTACCCTGCTGACCTCTTCTATAGTCTTCTTTAATTGCCTAGATGCAGCCTCATGCTGAGAAATCTGGATGGCTTGATCAGCAAGTTGTTTAGCCTGGTCAGAAACCATTAACCGCAGGCGAATATTGGCACTCCCGATTTCCTCCCCAGCCTTGACCAATCGGGCATGATGTCCCATCAGCTTCTTGGCTTCCTCGGTGACCCGGTCGATGTTCGCCTTAGCTTCGTCCCCCAGAGTTATGACCCGAGTGGTAAGCAAATCAAGGTCCAGAGACTTAGCCTCGTCAAGCACTCGTACCATAGGATTGCAAGGGAGAAGGTGTTCACCAGTAACCTCGTCGAAGGAGATATCTTGAGAGGCCGCGTCCAGATCTGGATGACCCGCAAACGGATTACGAGCTAAGCCAGGATGATCTATCGGGGTAACGGTAGGATTTTCAGACGGATGCAGAGAAGGTATGAACTCAGTATTCCCCTCCGTGATATCGTGAAGAGGCTGGAGTGGGGGCTGAGGACCAGGTAAAGGTTCGAACAAGGAGCGACTCCTCTTCTTCTTCTGAATGCCCTCTTCGATGACCCTAAGAAGAGGACGATAGCCGACTACATCCCCGGAGCGGTTGGTCGGAGGCTTCGGTTTAGTAGAAGCTTTGAGGGACTTATATTGATCAAGGCGGTGCCGAACATCTGAGGTCTTGGCTGCTTTGCCCGCTCCTGGAATGAAAACCAAGTGTCACAAGCATGCATTGAACCGTAATTCAAGAAATGTGTCAAGTTAAGAAGAGTAAAAAAGTCTGCAGGAGTCCAAAATTCACCTTGGATCGCAGAAGTTGCCTCAGCGGAAGCACTCCTGGAAGATAAATCGGTGCCAGTCCCGGCCTTACCAGCTTTCTTGGGCTTCTCCGCCAAAGCAGATCCTTCTTCCAACCCTTTGAAGGCTTGGCGGAGAGCGTCATCTGTCCACTCTTGAATCACGCCTGCTTGCCCAGGAGGTAAAGCCCCGGTGCCATCACCACTCTGTCCTTCGCCACCATCATCGCCGTGACGATCACCGTCACCTTCTCTGCCACTTCCGCTCTCCGCCTCACCTCCTTCATCCTCGTCTCTTTCCTCCTCCACATTTTCCCCCTCCGGAATATCTGGACATGTGCTGGGGGAGGGTCCATTGGACTTCTTGAGTTTCTTCCCCCCGGCGACAGGATGTATCGAGAAGGATCTCCTTTTGCTGCTCTTCGCCGTAGCCCCTCCTTTAGCGTTGATAGCCCTCATCCCCGCCGTGCCTCTCTGCTTGACCACAGACTGATGTGGCAGAATAAGGTTTTGCCCCAGAAGTGTAGTGTTCCTGATCAAGTAAGAAGCCGACCTATCCCTTCCCAAAATGGCTTCTATCTCCGCAGCCATCTGAACCAGGCGATCGTTCTCCACGACCGCAAAGCCACATGTCGCTAGCAAGAAATAAAAGCACATAAGAAGAAGCATTGCAGTCAGAACGGAAATTATAAATAAGCTTCAAATTACAGCCAGAGGTGAAGCGACGGATGGAGACAGAGTCATCCTTGACGAAAAACCATTCTTTCTTGAACATGCTGAACTTCGAATATAAGTCCAGGACTGGCTTGAAAGATACAGCTGATTCCAAGCTGATGTATGGAGACCCCTTATTATAGCCTCTCAAATTGTACAAATACCGGATCTCCCGGTTGGAGGGAGGACGCCCGTATCTCCTCTGGAAAATGACAAACAGGCTCACCAGGATGGCGTAGGAGTTAGGCTGAAGCTGAAATGGAGCCACCTTCAAGTAGGTGATGAAGCTGATTATCCAAGCATTGATCGGGGGAATGGCCCCACACATACAATGGTACCTACTATAGGCGAAATATCCTTTGGGGGGATTATATGGCATCACTCCCTCCCCCGGCAGTAGCATGCGCGCTCTGTCAATCCCAAAGGAGCGAGAAATAACATCAAGCTGCTCGCCTTTGAGAGAGCTAGGGAAACAATCAGGAGGTGAGTTCAGAAGCTCCTGAGGGCCATACCCATCTACTAGTGACCTCGGGGTGGGCCCATGACGTCCCGGTCCGGACTGAGCTGGGGGCACTGCGGAAGGATCTTCTCTGTCCTGGGATTTCTTCTTTTCTTATCGGGTTTCAACTTTATGAGACATTTATCTGCAACATAAGAAAGTATGAGAGTATGTAGTCTGGAACTTCACTCGTAATTCAAAACACAAAAGGTCATTCGGCACTCATGCTCCCAAATTCATTCGGTAAAGCAAGGCAAAAGGTCATTCGGCCTTGTACTCCCAAGATCATTCGGTAAGTTCATTCGGTACTCAAAGTCCCCGAGCCCATTCGGTAAAACATTTGAGTTCGTTCGATGGTTCAGTCATAAAAAAAATCATTCGGCAAAGGAAGACTCACCTGGTCCGGCAGATGAGTTGGTTCGGTAATTGATTGGGCCGGTTATTTCAAGCAATCAAGTTTGGTTCGGTATTCAATTGATTCGGCTGTCTCAGACGGTGAAGGGTGAACATAGATGCGAGGTCCATACTTATAGGCAAATACTAACGACCGGACCAATTGGTTCGGCACACAGGGCCGGATGAGGATATCCAAGCTAAAACAAATCACGCCAAGTGCATACACATGCCCTACTTTGGGGGGCAAGTGTTGGGTAAGTTTCGACCGGGCCAGCCCACCGAACTGCACCACCGGACCTGATCCCACCTACACGCTCCTACCACCAAACCAGAATCTCACCGAACCGACTCCTTCCCCTACCTGCCGAACCAAAGCTGCTCCACCTATTACCGAACCAATACACCAGTACCAGCCTCCACCGAATCAACCTCCATCGGACCAAGTTCCACTGAACCAAACTCTATCCACTCACAACCGGACCAAGGCGTACCGGATCAACACTGCCAGGCCAGATCGCATCAGCCCAGGCCCACCAGCAGCTATATACATCCAAGACCCCTGCCCTCAGCCTCACTCTATAAATAGAGGGGCAGGGGTACAACAATGAGGACAGGTTTGAGAGCTCAAGCACGGATAGAACTTTCAAACAACTTTCATATACTTCTATCAAAGCTTTGTACTTGTAATCTGAACAAGAAAGGAGAAATAATATATAAAGTGGATGTAGGCACATTCTGGCTGAACCACTATAAATCTGTGTGTCTTTTATAGTTTAGTCCCTGCTTTTTACATATTTGCATAAAATACCCAGACCACTAAAAACAACATAAAATCAACTAAATCACACGACTTAGAGGTGTTTGCCCATTTTTTGTGCAAACAGACACCGTTGGTCTATATATAAATATTTGAAAAATGATTTCTATGGTTTTGAAGGAAATATATGGTTGTAATAAGTATTGATTTTAAAGATCTAATAAAGTTTATTTAATAAAGTCGATTTAATCAATATAAAATAATGTTTAAGTATTTATGTAAATTTATATTTTCAAATATAGAGTTTATAATGATTCAGGTTGGAAAGATAAATTGATATTGATTTGAAATTATATTTATTTAAGAATTTTACTTAAATAAGGTTGATTTGAAATTTATTAGATTTGAAAATTGAAAGATATGTTTTATAACTTGAATTAATTAAGATGTGGCTTAAATGAATATTTCAAACTTATATAAATGTAAATGGGATATTTTGTCTATATAAATTTGTAAATTGAAGTTGTATTTTGATGTATTGAAATGATTATAGAAATATTTCAGAAACTAAATGTAATGAAATTAAATTGGGACATAAATTGAATTATCAAATTTAGTTTTGAAATGTCGAATATTTAAACATTGAACTATATTGAAATTGAAATGGTTTATTTATGGTTCGAATAGGTATTTGAAATCGATAATTTGAAAGGGTTTATTGAGAAACTAAATTGAATTGAAATTGATGATTTGAGATTTAATTAAACTTGAATTTTGAAAGTTGAGTTAATTTGAATCGATTTGTGAACTTGTGGAAGCTATTTTATTTTATAAAAGTATTTTTAAACTATATCTACAACTATTTATATTTTACTTTATAAATTATTTTAATATAAACTATTTTATACAAATCATTTTCAATATATATTATTTTATTATAAACTATTTTAACTTATAACTATTTTATATAAACTATTTTTATTTTTTACACTAATTTTAATATCTAAACCGTTTAAGAGGAAAGTGTTATGATTTCCAAAATGCTATGATTTCAAAGCTGTGATTTCCAAAGTGTTTTGATTTTTAAAAGACTATGATTTTGAAAGCGTTATAAGTTTGGAAAAGTGATATGATTTTGGAAATGGATTTATTTAAGGTGAAAATGATATCGTATGGATATGGTTTTGAAATGGCAATGATATTTCGGTTTGAAATATAAACTATTTTGAAAGTTTATTAAATGACCATCGGTGTAATAATACGTAGTTATTAAAGAGACCGGGATCGGATATGGACATACTCTCTGTCGATACCGAAAACCACTTTAATAACTAATATATGCAGAGTGTTGATCCAGAATGAAGTGGATGGTTTTGGTGAACGCGTTGACTGAAGAAAGAGAACGGTTTTGGATGACCCCTGACATGACTAAAACAGGAGCCCTGTCGGGCCATTGAGGTTCGCCACCTCTAGCGAACACACTTCTTCGTTACCATATCTATTACTTTTTTGATTCGATTTGGGTGCACCCCTCGATTATGGGAGTGTTGTTCGCGGTGTTTGGGTAGTAGCTGCTATGCCCAACATCAGTCCGGATGATGCAACTACTAGTATCCTAGTTGGTATCGCCTCATGTACCTTGTCATACTGTTTATCCTATCGCGACCACTACGTTTTGTTTTGTGTTATACCTATGGGGTACCCTCTGAAAACCACTAGTTTACGGTGGGGCTTACGGTGCTGTATAGACTATGACATTATAAAAATGTGTTAAGGGGGATTATGGTAACGCCTTAACGCTATTTTGATAGTTTATATTACTGATAGGCATTATCTACTTAGCGTACACTATTACATAGTAGATAGTTTAACGGATCCTTAGAGGATGGTTATCCCAAACATCCTTTGAGTTACTTGTATTTCAGTTGATATTTCACTTGAGTTGGATTTATTGATATAAGAATGTTAATCCTGACTCGAAAATTTTGTGTTTTCTTTACGCTCGGGTCAGACTGAGTGTACCAGTATTCGAGACTCACCTTTGGAGTTGGAGCTTCGCTTGGAGATCCAGCTATCTATCCAGCTTTCAGATATTCAGTTGATTCCAATGATGTATTCTGATCTTGTATTTGACTATTGTATTCGAGACTTCTGTTGTATCTTGTTTAACTCTGTTATATATATAGTAGCTTCATGAACTTCTATTCTTTTGTTTCCGCTGCATATTGTTATATTACTATGTGTCTGTGATCTGTGATTTATTTATTTACTGTATATGCTGAGTTTTGCCAATTTAAATTAATAATCTATTGTTTTGAATTATTCAAGTCTAACATGTGTGGATTTATTGTCGATTTAAATGGTCCAAAATAGTGGGTCGTTACACTAGGTATACTCATTGGTTTCAGACGGGATACCAACACACCAACTTGGATTTAAACAGGACACCAAGCACACCCACTTGATTTAGATAGGACACAAACACAACCACTTGGATTTCAAGGACACCGAGCATACCTACTTGATTTAGACTTGACACAAACACAGCCACTTGGATTTCAAGGACACCAAGCACAACCAAAAGTATAAAAATATAATTTGATAGTTACAGACTCAATTTCTCGATCTTGAATACAAAATTCCTATAACCTCTGGAATAGCACTTTGATTTTGATTTGAGTGAGAGAGATCAGAGTGGAAATAGTATAGCATCAAACCAATAGAGTTTGATTTTGATTCTGGTTGAATTTGAGAAGAGTTTGAGTCGAATTTCTTTTAGAAATCAAGAGAGTGAAAGAGGAGAGAAAATTTGTTTGGCAAGCCCTTATTTTTAAAGGAACAACAGTCATGTCCATTCGTGAAGAGATACGATGAAAAGACACTTCCATTCAAATTTGAATTTTAAAATTCTCGGCCTATATGTCAACATACGTGATGGGGATATGTCGACATATCCTTTGTAATTTTGAAAACCCACTAAATAAACATTGTTTTGAAAATGTTAAGTTTTGTAAAATATTTTGATACTTTGCAAAATCATTTAAGCATAGTTTATACACATTTTAATCATAATAAAACTTAAGAAAACTTTATAAAATTATTTTGAAATATTTTAATATATAAATTATTTAAATATGAATTTTTTTTGAAAATTATACATATAAAGTATAGGTGAATATATATTTAAAATCGGAGTAGTAATAAATGTCAAAACATATTTTTAAATTCTATAACCAGCATAAAACTAAAACGATATCAAAGTATAATAGATTAAAAGTATATTTAAATTATAAAATACTTAAAAACTTAATTACTTAAAATATAATAATCTTGTAAATAAATAATCAAAAAGTTAGCAGTCATTTGAAGGCCATTTTGAAAAATCATTTTGAAAACAGGGATTCTTTAAAATCATTTCTGTAATTGAAAATCATTTAAAAGTAGAAAACGGATTTTAAAACCTTTTTAAAAAAATGAAGAGAGATCAAACAAGTGCTACCAGGGTTTTAATAAAATAATCTATGACTCTATAACTTATCAAGATATCTTAAATCTTCAAAACTCATGAGTCTTCAATCTCTAACTCTTAAACTCTATATCAACCTCCTAAATCTGCTCTTGATACTGTATAGTATTCTAAATCAACACATGTCTAATATCCTACACTATATGCTATATATAACTTGATAAAAAAATTATTATCTATATTTTATATAATGTCATATGGTTGTTGTTATCAAAACCAATTCCCAAGATACTAATAATCTCCCCCCTTTTGACGACGACGACCATGTTTATAAAATATGATATAACTTCCCCTGAGTTACAAAAATCCCTCTAAATCTATGCCTAGATATTTTATATATTTCTCCGCCTTTGTCATCCACAAAAATATAATCAAAACTCCCCCTAACTAAGATACTATATTGATATGTAAATAAGAAGTGATCACACAAACAAATTTTATTAACTACTTTAATCTAATACATTTCTTCAAATCGATCCAAGTCAATACAAACACACTTTTAATTCAATCCAATATAAATATAAATTAAACCAAAGTCAAACCAAATCACTACTAATCCTAAATAAGTCTTTTCATACCAATCTTTACATCGTATTCTAGTGTAATCATTTATTATACAAACTTAAATCAAATCTTAGAAAAAACAAACCAATTATTTTAAACTTCCATATGAACTTCTACCCAAACATCGGAACCGAAAATTGGATCTACTTTGATGGCATTCCAATCTTCATGTCTTTTTTGATGGCACAATCTTGATTTTTGGTCAGTTTGCCTTTGATAAGGGAAGAAATCATCTATCGAATCACGTCAAAATGCTTTTATTATTCTTTTATCCTCTACATTTAACTCAATTCTAAGTGTCTTTGATTTCTAAGGATAAAAGTAAGAATATTCTTGAACGATTGAAGGGTTTGTTCAAGATTTTCACACAATTTTTGGTATGGAGAAGCCATATTTGAAAAGTTAAGTTTACAAATGAAAATTGAGAAGAAAGAGAGTGGAAATGGTATTTTCTAGAGTGAACAGGCTTATATAGGGGTGAGAAGTCGTTTGAAATGAATAGGTGGTTGGTAGTTTATTTTATTTTGAAATTAAAAAAAAATTGCTTATGCCCATTATATGTCGACATATAGGTTATACATATGTCGACATGTGTACCATTTTTTGCAAAAACAACGATCTTGCTATATTTTTGTAATTAGCCTAAACTATTGTACTTTTATGGATTTTCATAGACTAATAACATATATAATAGCAAGGAACATGATTTCATTGATGATCATAGATGAGTACATGGAATTTTAAAGATAAGCATAAAGATACATGGATTAAACTAAGATAATCCAAACTAAAAACTAGAAAATCAAAAGGAATACAATAAGGAAGAAGTAGATGAAGATGAAGCTTTTCCGCTAATCTTGTGAATGATCTTTCCAAAGTACTTATTTACTTTATTGGAAAGAGAAGTGAATTTCTTATAAAATGATCTCTTAAGCTTCTTTTGGTTATTAATAATTTTCTCTTGATTTTTGAGAAGTTCTTTGTTGGATGGATGAGTTGGAATTTCTATACTTTCCAAAGAAGTATCTTCCTCCTCCTCCACTTCCATTTCTTCTCCTTCCTCTTCCTCTTCCTCTTCTTCTCTTATTTCATGCTCCTCTTCCAAGGCAATCTTTCTTCTTTTTTCTGCAAGTGTTTCATAAGGCTCAATATATGGGTGAAATTTGCATGAGAGGGATGTTGGCTTTGTCGAAAAGTTTTCAAGGAATGGTTTCTTCACCTCTTAGGTCAACACCAAAATATGTGAATATTCTAGTAAGATAAACACCATGAAAGAGTGTGTTCTCGTGCCTAGAGATATTCTTAGGAACGAATTCATCTAAAATAACTTATAACCAATTTATGTTGTAATGACCATAAATTGCTAAAAGTGCTTTGAAAAGTTTTTAAGCCAGGTTATTATAATTTCTCGTCCTCGTAATTATGCTCTATTGCAAAAGAAGACTCAATTTTTTTGCTTTAGGATGCAAATTTTTGTTTTTGAACTCAAAATCATCATCACTTTCAAAAATACCATGAAGAACTTCATGATTTTGAATATCAATTTTAAAAGTCGAAAGGTCCATTCCACTAGATTTGCATGCGAGAATGTTACCTGAAATTTCACAATTTAAAACAATTTGAGTTTCATTGACACTACTCCAAACTTCACCTTCATTCCCTTCATAACACTTTCCTTTTAAATTTGCATAAAACATTTTTACTAAATTTTAAAAACATACAAAATCATTTTGGGAAGCATCAATCAAAACAAGGATTCCATTTTGAACACAAAGATCATAAAGATCATAAGTAGAAAAATCATCAAATCTGGCGAATCTTTCGGAAGAAACTTTTCCAAAAAAACATATTCCATACAGGTTTCCATTCCATCTTTATCATAGAAAAGATAGCTCTTAGTTTTCTTAGAAAGCCTTACAGATTTAGGAGTATTGTTTGAGGATGCCATCGATGAATTGTTTGAAGAGATAAGAGAGATAATGAATTTTTGAATTTTGAAAATGAAAGTGAAATGAATGGATGGAGATAGAATAATTAAATAGAGAATTAATAGACTTATTTCCGGTCAAGAGATACATTTTCAAGACATTGGGGTTGGTGAAAAAGTGGAGGGAATTTCAAATTTTGAATTTGAAATGAAATTTCAAATTCTGAATTCATGTGCATATGTCGAAATATGGCTAGGGGATATGTCGATATATAGCCTGTGATTTTCAAAATTTAGAGTTAAATAAATTATTCTCATTTGTTTGTATATATAATGATCCTTTAATTATTACTAATCTATGTATTTAGTAAATAATTTTTAAAATAAAAAATATACATATATTTTATATTATTTTTATTTTAATATTATATTATAAAAATAAAATTTATAAAATATTTTGAACCTATATATATATATACAGTAGATTCATTCAATATTAAAGTTAAACTATAGATTATTCCAAATAATCAAAAGCAACAAAAAACTCCATTCAAAAATTCAAAATTTAAATTCTAAACACGTACCTATTTCTACTCTATTTCTTCGAACTTTTCTGAATTGATTATTGACGTGTAGCACATATTAGCATTTTTCGTATCTGGTTTATTATCACTTGAGGAAGTATCTGAATCTTCTAGTGTTGCAGTATAAGCTCTTTTTCGTTTTCTGGATAAATCAGTTTTTGGTGAGTTTTTCAGTTTTTCTAGCTGTGGACAATCTCTTTGCATATGACCAAATTCATTGCGGTTAAAACATCTAACATTTCCATTTCCACTTCCACTTCCTGGATTTTTGTTTTCTTTTCTCCTGAGATTATTCGTCTTTCTATATTACAAAAATTTTCTAAAATTTCTAGTCATAAAGGCAATTTCTTCATCATCATCATTGTCTGAATCTAGATCATTCGTTTTGGCATTAAAAGCGATGGGTTTCTTCTCTATTGCCTTTTTTTCTCTCTTGCCTCTCATTTGTGCTTCCAATGACATTAAATTGCCAATTAACTCTTCAATTTTTAGAGTGGTAATGTCATTAACCTCTTCAATCGCAAGAGTCTTTTGGTCCCATTCAGGAGTAAGTGAATTGAGGATTTTTCTAACTTGATCCTCTTTAGAAATTTTTTTACCCAATGCAACTAGTGAATGTACCATATCTTGAAATCTACTATACATATAAGAAATGGACTCGTTTGGACTCATTTTAAATAATTGAAACTGAATCGTTAACATAGAAATTTTGGTCTGTTTGACTTTACTATTAGCCACATGTGTACCTTGAAGTATTCTCCTTATTTGCAGACTTACAAACAGACACTCTATTGAATTCATTCTTATCTAATGAACAAAGCAAGATATTCATGGCTTTAGAATTATTTTGTGCAAGTGCCATTTGGTCAACAGTCCATTGTGAAAAGTTAGTATGGGACCCAGCGTACTCATTCTATGTGACATTCGTAATATATAGACCAGTTGATTGTAAGTAAAATTTCATTCTACATGACCAATAAGTGTAATTACTGCCATTAAAAAGTAGGGTGCTGGCAGTAGATTATTCTTCGACAAAGGATTATTAACAAGTGAACTAATAGTGTTGTTAGCCATTTAAACTTTTCAAATATCAAAATTGTGAATACTTTGAAAACCAATGCTCTGATACCAAATGTTAGTTTGCGGAAGATGGATCTTAAGGCTAATTCAACACTTGAGGGGGTGAATAGTGTTTACTGATTTTTTATAAATCCTTTTCAATTCTCTTTAGATTATAATTAAACAATGTAGAATTAACAATCACAGATGTAAACACAAACATATATAAATGCAGTAAAAGTAAAATGTTGGAGAGATAATACCAGGAATTTTTATACTAGTTCAGAGTTACCCTACATCCAGTCCTGCACAATTTATTGTACAGATTTCTTTTCAAATATCAAAGTAATACAATTTCGATTTCAAGGTTATGAGACACGCCCTTTAGATTTTTCGAGCTCTGGGTATACTCACTGGATTCGGATGGGACACCAACACACCCACTTGGATTCAAATGGAACACCAAGCACACCTACTTGATTTAGATAGGACATAAGCACACCTAGTTGAATTTCAAGGACGCCAAGTATACCCAAGAGTATAAGAGTATGATTTGATAGATTTTACAGACTCAATTTCTTGATCTTGAATACAAAAGTTCCTATAACCTCTTGAATAATACATTGATCTTGATATGAGTGAGAGAGATCATACAGGAAACAGTAGAGAATCAAACCAATAGAGTTTGAATTTGATTCTAATTAAATTCGAGAAGGTTTTGAGTTCTTTTAGAAATCAAGAGAGTGAAAGAAGAGAGAAAATATGAGAAAGTAGTTAAAAAAATTCATTGGCAAGCCTCTATTTATAGAGGAACAATAGTCATGTCCATTCATGAAAAGATATGATGAAAAGACACTTCCATTCAAGTTTGAATTTTGAAATTCCTGGCATATATGTCGACATACATGATGAGGATATGTCGACATATCCTTTGTAATTTTGAAAAACCGCTAAATAAAAATTGTTTTGAAAATGTTAAGTTTTGTAAAATATTTTGATACTTTGCAAAATTATTTAAGCATAGTTTATACACATTTTAATCATAATAAAACTTAGAAAACTTTATAAAATTATTTTGAAATATTTTAATATATAAAGTATTTAAATATGAATTTCTTTTGAAAATAAAGTATAAGTGAATATATAGTTAAGATCAAAGAATTAATAAATGTCAAAATATAGTTTTAAATACTATAACCAGCATAAAACTAAAACTATATCAAAGTATAATAGATTAAAAGTATATGTAAAATATAAAATACATAAAAATTTAATTACTAAAAATATAATAATCTTGTAAATAAATATTAAAAAAGTTAGGAATCATTTGAAGGCCATTTTGAAAACAAGGATTCTTTAAGATCATTTTTGAAATTGAAAATCATTTAAAAGCAGAAAATAGATTTTACAACCTTTTTGAAAAATGAAGAGAGATCAAAGAATTGCTATCATGGTTTTAATAAAATAATTTATGACTCTATAACTTATCTGGATATCCCGAATCTTCAAAACTCATGAGTCTTCAATCTCCAACTCTTAAATCTCTATATCAGCCTCTTGAATCTGCTCTTGATACTATACAATCTTCTAAATCAACACCTGTCTAATATCCTGCACTATATACTATATATAAATGGATAAAAACATTAGTATCTATATTATATATAATGTCATATGGTTGTTGTCATCAAATCTAATCCCTAAGGTACCAATAATGGGATATTTTCTAACCGAAATATAACATGACGAAGCATGTTATTGAGTAGTGGGCGGATCTGTTTTACCAAGTCAAAAGAATCGTTTGAAAAAATATTACCTATGAAAATATTAAAAAAAATTCTACCAAAATTAAAGAGTGATACACCACATTAGCCCGCGTCGAGTCGATCGGCGTGTGTGTTTGATGTTCATGCATTGTCTCCCTCCTCAACACAAGAGAAAACATTGGGTGCCAAAAGGGTTTAATATTCCTTTTGAGAATCTTATATATATTTAAGTTGGATTCTTCTATTGTTCCCCACAATATGGGACTATCCACTAATAGGTATCCACTCTTCTCATATTTTTAATAATTCATTTCCTTTTTGTTCTTTTAAAAAAATTCCAACAATTATAAATTTTTATAAGTGAATAATAAATCAAATTAAAGGAAGATTTTTATTTGATCTAAATTTATTGCATCATTACAACAAGATCACCACTTACATCTAACACTACTATCTAAAGACTTGATATTAATATGGTACTGGGTATCTTGAGAAAAGACTTATCAATTATTTGAATTTGCTATGGTTAACTTTTATTACGAGCATATTTAGTGAATTATATTGTTCTATCTTTGGAAAGTTTTATATAGCATATGCTAATTTTAATAATATTCTCATTTTGTTTGAAATCAACTTTAAGAATTTATTGGAGAACATATTGTTTGTTTTGAGTTGCGTTGATCTAGATGTCACATTTAGGGGAACACGCCCTCCTCTCTTACGGTTGAATGTTCTTAAAGTGTTACAAAGAGCATTAAAAGGCGGGATAGTCGATATCGCAAGAGTCTAGTGACCATATTTTGCAACATTTTCAAAGGTTTTTAGGGTGCAACAATAGAAAGGATAGTCGATGCTAAACATTTCCTTGTTGATATTGGAAAATGTTTTGAAAAAAAAATTAAACAAAAATAAGCACGCTTTGCAATGCTTGATTTTCATAAAGTACCAAAGTAAATGGAACAAAAGAAATACAATATGTAAATGTCTACTATTGTTTCAAAAGTCAACGCTTTCAAGTTTGAAATTTTGGATAATTTGCTCAAATGGTTAGCATTAAAAAGTTATTTCTTCGCAACGCAATCAGTGTAAGGTTATTATTACAATTGTAAGAAGAACGGTCTTTTAATGAGTATACTTTGTATTGTATGCAAGAAGAAAAATAAAGGTCGAAGCATGACGAGTTAAAACGTACTCATCAAAGAAACATTCATGTAAATAAAAAAGGGAGAAAATAGAAGTTACCAAGGGCTAGCATAAAAGAAACAACATAAGATGTTGATTGTTGTTTCTAGTCTGATATAAATGGATATAAAAGAGAGTTATTTGAACTACCGAAATCCAATTGACGCTGGAAAATGCATCTACATGAGTGAGGGAAAATAGGTAAAAATAAAGGCTTTTAGTCATCTTAATTTAGTGTTGAAAACTCAACTATTATTTTTCTAGTTTTATTTGATACTTTTATCGTTTTGTCTAGGTGGAAAATGATTTTATTTCTAAATTAAATAAATTTAGTTGTTAATACTAATTTAAAAATAATAAGATTAATTTACCGACAAATTCAAACATGGTTGAGATTGAATCCCTTAATGTTTATAATAGCTTAGATTTGCATGATGCTATTACTTATAATGAAAGCTCTAATTTGGATATGGTGAAGAATGTGATTATTTGTTCTATCTTACTAAATAACTTAGGATGAGGCACTAAACATAGCAATTACTTTATAGGTATCATGATCCCACACTATGGAAATATTTTTAAGATGCAAACGAAAACGATTTTTTAGGACGTCGAATTTAGGAGGGAAAATAAAATCAAGAACATTGTCTTTTGAAAGAAAGCTTTTTTGATTGATACTATAGTTGTTACTTCTAACAATGCACAAGTTTTCAATTTTGTCATTACTCTAGAAGTAAATATAGAATCTTAATAAGACCACGTTAAAATAAATCCTCTTCAAGTTGAGGTTAATATTTCTAAAAAATAAACTCAACAATATCAAAAATATACATAAAAATCAACTTTGAAAACTGTTGCTTTCCCTTGTAGATTTAACTGTATTTCATAAAGGCGGATAAATTTTAAATTGAAAGTTATTGATCGTTTAATTTCTAATTAATTGTAATAATATTTAATCTCAAAACATCGCAATTTTAACCGCATCATTGTGGTGCAGTTTTTAACTGCATTATTGTGGTGCATTTGGAACTATGTCATGTCAGTCTAGGTTTAACTACAGTAACAAGATCCAGTTATACAACATCATATTGATACAGTTTTAGCCGCATCTTAGCGACTAGTTCTGAATGTCATTTTAATGCAGTTAAAAAGAAATCATTATGGTTCATTTTTTAACTGTATTATGGTGATGCAGTTACACTGTGTTATGTTAGTGCAAATTTGACTGCATCAGCAAGATGTAGTTATACAACATCATATCGATGCATTTGCATCTTAGTGGTGTAGTTAAAATTGCATCATTTTGATGCAATGAAAACGACATATGAGATATGCAATTTGAAATATCATGTTAACGCACTTTTAACACTAAAATGGCATGCAATTAATTATATTGAACATTTTAAAGTAGTTTCAAAACATTTTTTTACTACATTTAAAAGATGCGGTTGTAAGTAATTTAATATGATTTTAAACATTTTAAAGCATTAACCTAAAAATTGCATTTGAAAGATGCATTACTGTAATGCAGCTAAATTTTATTATACTTTAATGTAGTTTTAAAATTGTTTTTTTATTACATTCGAAAGATGCAGTTTAAATGGTTTAATATTGTTTTTTAACATTTTTAAAGCATAAAAACATATTTGAATGATATAATAATTAACTGCATGATTGTTATACATATAAGTTTTAATGGTTTTTGAATGTGGTTTCAAAATAAATTTGTTTTACTATATTTGAAAGATATGGTTTTAAGTAGTTTAATACTTTTTAAAGTATTTTAAACAATATTTAAATACTTAAACTACATTAAAAGATGCAGTAATTAACCGCATAGTTGTTATGCACTTAAATATTTATGATATTCTAAAATAGTTTTAAAATATATTGTTTAGCTACATTTGAAAGATGTGGTTTTGAATAGTTTAATATTGTCTTTAAACATATTTAAAGCTTTTGAAGACAATTTGAAATCTTTTGATATAACTATGATGCAATTTATATGTTATTTTTTATATAGTTTGAAATATGTTTGTATGATGAACAATTATCGCCAATACTATATTAAGATTAAGCTATTGAATTTTCAAAAAAATTGTGTTTTAAAATTTTAATATTTACACGTCTATAACGCATATCATTCTTCTTCAAACGGCGGCATTAGTTCTGAAAGGAAGATGGAAATACATGTTTTTGTATTTTAGGTGCATGTTCACATGAAGAAAATAGTGATTGGTGCTAAGAAGACGCATAGTTGTGAAAGACACACTACGGCATACACCATGGCGTAAGGTGCAGCATGGCGTCAGGGCTGGTCCAAGGTCATTTTGGGCCTTGGACAAAGTAATAATTTGGGCCCCTTGCAAATTACTAAGACTATTTAATATAATAACTATAATAAAAAACATATATAAAAATACAATATTTGCATATTTAAATTAATTTTTTTCGTAAAGCAATAATTACAATTTTGTTTAAAAGTAGCCAAGTTACAAAATATCGATTACAAAAGATACACAAAACCTCAACAATAAATCTCATTTAAAAATATCTCTTAATGCATTTTTTGAAGGAAAATCATTAATTATATCATCTTGATCAATATTTTCCAACATGTCCTTCTCAATGCATACTATCGCTAGTCCATTCAATCTATCTTGTGACATAGAAGTGCGTAAATATAACTTTAGCCATTTTAATTTAGAAAACAAGAAAAGAGTCACATGTCCCTATTTTTGATGTTGTTATACAAAAAGTCCCTGCAGACATGAATTTGTAAATTTGGTCCCTATTTTTTAAAAATAAAAAAAACGCAAAGCATCTTCCAATTTTCTAATTTTGAAATAATTTTCGAAATTTTCTAAAATTTTGAAAAGCTCAAGTTAACTTGCACTTTCTATCAGGAAAGTGCAAGCTAGTTTGCGCTTTTTAATTTTGAAAATTTTGAAAAGCGTAAGGTAACTTGCGCTTTCTAATTTTGAAATTTTTTGGAAAATTTTAAAAATTTTGAAATTTTTGGAAAGCGCAAGCTATCAGGAAAACATAAGCTGGTTTGCGCTTTCTGATTTTGAAATTTTAAAAAGTGCAAGCTAACTTGCATTTTCTGATTAGAAAAAACAGGGACTAAATTTACCTACTTATTTCTACAGGGACTTTTCTTGTAACACCATCAGAAATAGGGACCTTTCGTGCAAAGCCCCTTTAGAAAAACTTCTTTTAGCGAACGCCACAGTAGCTGGAATAGTCAATGATATCCTATAGGCAATCATCACATTTGGAAACATATCCATTTCACAAACTCTAAAATCTTAATGGAGGTCCACGACTTATCTACTTCATATGCTTCCTTTGATAACATTACCTGCAACACTTGTAATTTGGAATGTAAATTTTTTCCAATAACATCAAAATGCTCATTTTTTTTAAAGTGTTTTCAAGATTCATGCAAGCCATTAATAACTCATGATCATTAAGATTAATTTATTTTTTAGCATCAAACAAGAAACCAAATATGGACTCAAAATATTTCATTTGTTCAAATCTAGACTTCAATTGAGAAAGTGCAATATCAACTATACAAGGGAAGCAATCAATTCTAAATGATTCTTGTGCTGATACTTGTTCTCTTTCATTATCTAATATTTCATCAAATTGCATTTTTCTACGACTTTGACGTTTCATAGGAAATACCGACTCAATTTCCATATCAAAAGCTAATTGTTTTGCCTCTTCCAATGCTGAATTAAATCCATTTTCTCTATCTTTTCAAAAAAAGCAATAAGTGCATTCAATTGTTTAACAGCAATATCAAGACGCATATCTTCAAATTGTAACTTTTTAAGTTTATTTTATTCGAAACACCGTGCCAGATAACTAGAGATAATAAAAATTGAAAGTTTGAAAGTTCACATGTTGGTAAAGTTTGGGCATCCCTACTCAATTTGGCATCTTCAGTAGTTTCAGCTAATTTAAACAAAGCTTCTCTAATTTCAAAAAATTGTGATTTTATTTCTTTAATACTTTCAATATGGCTCTCCCAACGTGTATTTGATAATGATTTTAGTGTTAAACCCTTTATATGCTCAAGTAATATGCTCCATCGTTTTGTTGAGTTAGAAAAAACAGTATATATGCATTGACGTGCTCCAAAAAATGATTTTGCTTTATGGTAACAGTTTGTCATATTACAAAGAACTAAATTAAGATAACGAGAGCCGCATGACATGTGAAATTCTCTAGGATTTATTTGAAGCAACCTTGTTTGTACTCCTTGATGTCTTCCACTCATATTAGATCCATTATCATACCCTTGTCCCCTTATATCATCAATATCAAGTCCAAGCTTTGTCATTACAACTTGAAGTTCATTAAAAAGGGCTAAACTGGTTGTATCTACAACATTAATGAACTCTAAAAAAAATTCTTCTATTTTTATTGGTGTACTTGACATATCCACGCATCTTACTATTAAAGTCATTTGTTCTTTGTGACTTGAATCAGAAGTACAATCAAGAATAATAGAGAAATATTTTGCCTCTTTAATTTTTTTAATTATAGCATTTTTGACTTTCAATCCTAAAATTGTTATTAATTCGTTTCTAATTTTATGATTAAGATAATGATGATGAATTTGTTTGTTCCTAATGAATTGAAAGTGGTGTTGCATTACTGGGTCAAACTCGGAAATCGTATCAATTAGACTTAGAAAGTTACCTTTAGCATCGTCGTCAATTTTTTCATTACTTCCACGAAATGCTAAGTTATTTATTGCAAGACATTTTACGACCACAATAATTCCAGTCATGACATTTTTCCAATGTAGTGTATATTTCTAATTATTATTTGTAATTCTTTGTCAATAGTTTGATTTTCCTTTGATCTAAATTTTAACATCTTTAGTGATTTTCAATTTTGAAGATGTTCGATACTATTTTCATGCTGTTCAAGTGTCTTGCTAAGATGTTTCCAATCTCTAATTCTGCCGCTTGCTAATTGACTTCGAGACAGCTTAGTTTTGAACAATTTGCAACAAAAGTAGAAAACTTTATCCAACTCTTTTGAGTATACTAACTATTGTCTTTCATGACTCTCTCCGTTTGGTAAAATTTGAGTATAATGAATTGAGGAAAACTCTACAGAGTGTTCGTCTAAACGATATTTCATATTAGCTTCTCATTTTGGGCCATTTTTAACAAGTAAATCTCGCATATTTCCACTAACATTATCCCAAACTCTAGGGTCATAAATATTTAAATTAAAGCTTATTTTCGATATTCGAGATTGTTGATAATATGCTCATCATTCATATCATTTTCATTTCCTTTTAATTCTTCACAATTGATGTGTTGTTGAAATTGATTTGATAAATTTGCATCATTTTCATTTATAGTAAATTCATAAGTACAAAGATTACTAGCACCACTCGTTTCCTCAATTACGTCTACATTTTCATCATTTAATTCTTCATCCATTTCATTTTTTATTTTTATTTACTTCTTCATAAACATTTTGTTGCTTAGATTGATCTAATAATCTGGCATCATTTTCATTCTCCCCTAAGTTAATTTGTTGCTCAGATTCAATTGACAAATTTGATTACTTATCAAAATATTTATTAAGTGAAAATTTTAGACTTTGAGCAATATTTTCTTGTCTTTGTTTCTTTCTCCTTTTTTGACTTCCAGAAGGATGTTTCATAATTTCAATCCAACAATTAGAGCAATAAAATCAACTAATTAATATTCAGTAATAATAGAACCTGATTTGTAGGTTGATTTCCTTTCCCAAATACTTCGGTTATGGCAAATAGTAAACGCTGAATTGCTATGGACTACCTGCAATTCATTAATTATAAGAAAACAACGTTTAATCCAAATAATCAATTAATATACAAATATCTTAAATGATACAGAAAACATTCAAGTAAATAAATTTATTTCTAAATCAAGTATTTCTAGAATTGAGATATATTACAAGATAAATTTCCTATTTTAATTGCTGATTCCATAAAATTGACAAAAACATTGCTGATTTGATCAAAAAAAGAATGCCACAATTTACAGTAAAATTACAAATAAGAAATAACTAATTTCCCACCATATATTAAAAGAAATGGAGGATAAGAATGTTAGAAACATACCAACAAACAAAGAAAAACTGAAATATCATTAGCTTTGCTGTCTTGCTGATTGTTCAAAGCTTGCTTTCAAAATTAATTGATAATTGAGAAGATGTTGTTGAGGTGAAGAGCTTTGTTGAGAAGATGTTGCTGAGGTGAAGAGCTTTGCTGAGAAGATGTTGCTTGCTTTCAAAATTAATTAATAAGGGTAGAAAACTATAAAACAGAAGTCAGAAAACTTAAGCGTTGAGAAGAAGGAACTGGCAGAGAAGACGAGGCGATTTGTGTAAAATGAAATGATTTCTGAAATCAAAAGTAACGTAATACTGCTCTGCTTTGTTATTAGATGGGCTTGTAGCTAGGTTTTTAATTGATATAAGCAAAACAATACTGAAATTATCAAAAATATCGGCCCCCTTGAAAATAGGGCTCCTGGCAGTTGCCTAGCTTGCCCAGTATAAGGGCCGGACCTGCATGGCATTTGCGTCTTTCTTCTGTGGAGCGGCGTACATGGAAATGCACAATGAATGGTGCAAACGGTGCATGACGCAAAAAAGATGCTCCTTTTCATTATTTTATTAGTTTTTTACTTCATTTTTATTATTTTTTATTTTCACAATCGAAACCGATCTTCAACAATGATTGAATGTATTATACATCTTTTATGCAATGATACGATTACACTTCGAATTAATCTCCAACAAACTTTGATCAATTTATATTATTTCTAATCGAACTACGATAGGCAATTAGAATCAAGATCCGCAAATCCGAATAAAACCGTTCCATACCAACTTTAACCGCATGAATGTCAGGTCGGATCTAGCTGATGAAAATAACATAAAAAACCGATCCGATCCAGAAGATTATACTAAAAGAATGATAGAATATACACATATTTAGTGTTAATACCCAATCAGATCGGATTTGAATCTAACCTCAAGCCGTGTCAATGTTTTAAAACATACAAGTTAGACTCGACAAAATCAACCTAATTAGAATCGAGGCCCGCATGTCAGCTCTAGATCTGACCCAACATGTCAAATTAACGCTGGAATATCAAACAAATAATCTTAAATGGTCACATTCTCCAAATTAATCTCGAACGAACTTCCAACCATCTGTTTAACAAATGGATGTTTTTTTAAAACAGGATAATAGGAAGTAAGACAAATTTTGAAAAAAAACTTAGACTAAAGGATAGCAAGTGTTTTTGTTAGGCTGAAGGACAATGCTAGTTTTTTTTAAAAGAGGTACATTATTAACAAACAGAAAACTCATATGCTTCCATAATATGCCTTGTTAAAACCTTACAACCCCCTAACCTAAATGGCTGCCTTGCTAGGAAAAGGAGTACATATTATGTCCATATATTAACAATACAAAATTAAACTCAGATCTATTTACTCCATTCAGCCAAATCGAAAATGGAGGAAATTCCTAGTCTTGCAAATCAAGGAAGGTGAAAAGAAGTAATGGCAGATCGAAGCATAAAGTGTTACTGAGATCAGGGAGGTCGAAGTTCTAAGTTTGGTGCAGTTGCGATCCCGAAGTTCAACAAGATAAGTTCAATATCTTTACTTATCTTATTAGAATCCAGTTTAGACTGAATTAAATACTTGCAGTCTTGCATTATGAGCATGTTTCTAAATTGAAATGGCATTTCAATACCTTTGAAAACCCTTGAATTTCTTTCACACCATATGTGCCAAATCATGGAAGTAAAAGCAATATTCATAAGATAGTTAATAATCATATTATTCTTCTGATTTTGACATATAATTTCCAAAATTTGGGTAATTTTAGAAGAGTTTCCGACGTTGATATTGAGCTTTTGCATAATCTCTGTTAGAATTTGTCTTGAATATATACAGTTAAAAAATAAATATTCCCTTTCTTCATGCTGAGTTAAACAGAACACACAAGATCGATCTATACCATTATTCCATTTGAAAATTCCGTCTTTTGTGTTCAATCTGTTTAATTTAGCTAGAAGGGAGCAAGTGGATATTTTAGGAGCACAATTATGATCCCAAATTATACTGGTCTAATTAAGTTCTGCATGTTTGTTTCTAATATGATTCCAGATTGAATTCATACTAAACTGACCATTACAGCTAGGAAGCCAGAACCAAAATCATGTTGCATTTGATTGTGAATTTTGATGTTGTGCACAGTATTCTGAATTTGAGTAGGAACACACTTAAGATTATTCTTCCAATTATTATTTGAAATCAGAGTAGAAACTTTTCTATTGCTACGACCAGCAACAGACATAGCATTCCACCCAAATTTATCAACCAATGAGTATCCATTAAGCCATGGGTCTAACCAAATATCAGTATTATCACCATTGACAATTTTCCTATTAATTAATCCTTTGCACCATTGTCTAGCTTTAAGTAGTAATTTCCAAGTATAAGATGCATTGTTGTTCATATCAGCAGTCCAAAAATTTATATTATTGCAGTATTTTCTACACATCCATTTGGCCCATAGAGTACCACCTTGTATAAATTTCCAGACCAACTTGATTGCAACTGCTTTAGCAATTTCATCTATTTTTTGAATGCCAATGCCACCTTCACTTTTGGTTTTACAAACATCATCTCAGCACATCTTATGAGCTTTAGATTTCCATATAAGTTAGCACAAAGAGAATTAATTCTCTGAATTACAGACATAGGAAATTGGGTAAATTGCATCCAAAATTGAATCATTGGGTGAATAACAGTTTTAACTAATTCAATTCTACCACTAATGTTGAGCAATTTGTTGTTCTAATGATTTTTTTTTATTTTGTTTATTAGACATCCAAAATCCCTTGCTTTAAGTTTGTTGTTAGATAATGAGATGCCTAGATATGCCACTGGAAGGTTTCCAATACTGATATTTAAAATATCAGCTATTTGATGCTTGCTATTAGCTCCTTTGCTAAAAACAAAGTAGATTTTTTTTCATTCAGGCCCAGTCCAGTTAAATATTTCAAAACCTGAAAAGTGTGCAGAATGCATTCAGCATTCTTTATGGTAGCTTTGGCCATTATTAAAATATCATCTGCGTACAACAAATGGGTAATTATAGGATCAATTTTGTATATGGGGATGATATTACCTTTCAAGTACTCCACATCTAGATTAATTGTAAGGAACTCCATAGCCATAGAAAATAAGTATGGCGAGAGAGGATCTCCTTGTCTTAAACCCCTCGAGCTCTCAATAAAACCAAAAGAGGAGTCGTCTATTAGCACCGAAAACGAAGGAGTAGAAATGCACTCATAAATGAGATTAGCAAATATCATAGGGAATTCCATGGAAATCAACATGTGATGAATAAACTCTCTATTGATTTTATCATAGGCTTTATGTAAATCAATTTTCAGGCAAAAATTGTTTGAATTTTTCTTATTAAATCCTCTCACCATTTCATATGCAAGTAAAGATTCTCACTAATTATTCACCCAGGAATGAAAGCATTCTGATCATATGAAATAAGGTCATTCATATAAGGTTTTAGTCGATTGCAAAGAAGGTTGGCTAAAATCTTATAGATGACATTGCAAAGGGAAATAGGTCTAAAATCAGGCATATCAACCGCATCTGGTTTTTTGGAATCAGACAAATAAATGTATGGTTGATTTCTCTAATTATTTTACCCGATTGAAGAATGCCATTCATAGCATTCCATATATCATTTTTAAGATGTTCCCAATGTACTTTGTAGAATTTTGAGTTGATGCCATCTGGTCCAGGAGTGTTGTTGTCATTAATTTGGAATATGGCAGTTTTAATTTCCTTTAATTAAAATGGCTTGCTTAAATTGTTCCTTGCATTTTCAGATAGAATTTTCTTACAAGTAATGCCTGGAAATTGAAAATTGGTCTGAGTTGCTGAAAACAGAGTAGAAAAATAATTAACTGCTTCATGCGCAAGTTTTCCTGATGCTGATGACCATGATCCATTTGAATTAAGAATGTAATTACTCCTTCGACTAGGATTTCGAACATTTATTTTATTATAGAAGAAGTTTGTTGGCTTATCACCTTTAACCAGCCAATTTAACTTCATTCTTTGCTCATTTTCAATTGCAATTTTTCCATAATTATATGAAACTGTGCTATTTTTGAAGAGTATTGTTCTACCAACTCTCATTCAAAGGATTTTGAACAAGTTGTTTATATAACTCATTAGCCTCATATTTTATTTGAGTAACCACTGTATGAATGTTATTTTTATTTTTTAACCGAATCTTCAATGCAGATTTTGCTGCTTTCAGTCTGCATAGGAGGATATGAAGGGGGTTACCATGAAATTCCTACATCAGAGCATCTTGAAGAGAAGAGAAATATCCTGCTTGAAGATGCCAGGAGTTGTCAT
The DNA here is from genome assembly GCA_030737815.1 of Allium fistulosum. Taxonomy (NCBI): domain Eukaryota; kingdom Viridiplantae; phylum Streptophyta; class Magnoliopsida; order Asparagales; family Amaryllidaceae; genus Allium; species Allium fistulosum. The sequence continues at coordinate 665,016,611 of CM060901.1, forward strand.
ATCTGAAAGGTGCTCTATTCTTCTTAGTATTATTTATCATGAGTTTAACATTAATAGGAGAATGATCACTTAAAGAGTGATTTCCAAAATTAATACCAAACTGATAAAATAAATCCATCCATAGAGAATTAACGAAAACACGATCAATCTTACTGTGAACAGAGAAATTTTGTCCTCCTCTCCAAGTAAAGTAATTACCAGTAAAAACTGGTTCCATAAGTTGAAATGATGAAATACAATCAATAAAATCATGATCACCCATCGAATTGTAAAGACCATTATTAATTCTATCATCGGACGAGAGAATAGAATTAAAATCTCCCGTCACAATCCATGGGAGGTTAAAAAATTTAGACTGCTCAGCAAGATAGTTACATAGCTCTACATGCTTAAACTCATCATTGAAAGTATAGACCGTCGTGCATAAGATACTAACACCACTCGCATTATGTAGGATGCAAGAAATGAATTGATCATTAGAATGTAATATGATGTTCGACCATTGTGAAGAATCCCACATAATTAAAATTCTACTTTTTTGTCCATTAGAAATATTATGTGAGTGCTTCCAGTTATTATTGACTTTGACCATGAATCTCTCAATGTTATCCACAGATAACTTATTTTCAAGAATGCCTATAAAAGAAAATCTTTTAGTATTTAACAAATGCAAAATTTCCACCTGCTTAGTCGAGGCATTCATGCCCCGGATGTTCCAAAAAAGGAACTCCATCTATAAATTATTATCTGAAATGCTACTGTCAACCGGGAAATAGCAGCCCCCGATGTCTTAGTTTTTTTCGTCTTTTTATTTTTTCCTTTCAACTGATTAACTAACATGTTCCATATAGGATTTTCTATAACATCTGATGAAGGAGTGGTAGTAAATTCGAACGGTGCTTCCTTTGGTCTAATTTTCGAGTAGGCTTTGATCTGGTGACACATTGAGTTTCAATACTCTGGACATCCTTTACAGAGCTAGAAGATGGAGCAACAGGCAAATCAGACAACTCAGTAGGCACATAGGTTTGCATATTAGTATTATTTGGTGCTTTAGAGATCTCCTCATCTCTACAATTATTATATGATTGCATATCCTTACCAGGGTCTGTAAAGGATATAATCTTTTGATTTGTACCTGTATTAAAAGTCGAGAACTGATTATTTGACTGGATGTTTTGATCCTCATAAATAGTTTGTTCTGTTGTGATTTTGATGTTGCTGTCATTTTGAATGTTGGGGTTTATATCTTCCGGTTCTGGATTGTCTGTATTCATTTGCATATTTATGTTATTAGACGAGGAATTCAAATTGATGTCATTTTGAATATTATCATTGATATTCATTTCATTATTGTCTGTTGACTGGCTCCAAGGAGAGACTTTCGGTCTCTAATCTTGTTAAATTGACAGTGAGCATTCGAGTGTCCAAAACTAAAATAATTCGAGCAAATACACGGTTTCCATTCATATGCCACCTCTTGCCAAATGATTTCGTCTGTCTCCGATAAAATAGAAATTTTATTTGGAAACTCAAAGGAATTTTTGATTTCGATTAAAACTCTAGCATAAGCAATTTTAATTATACCTTTTGTGACTTTGTCCAGTTTGATAGGGGATCCAAGGACTGAGACCATACGACTAATCCCCTCTTCCGTCCAATAATCAAGTGGTAAGTTAGGAAATCGAACCTAAATCAGAATAGAATGGAGCAGTTCTTTCGTTAAGTTTCATCCCAAGCGACCATCTCTTCATCATCATCAGCTTTTTATTGTAGTAGTAGGGACCTCCTTCTAAGATTCTATCACAATCTTGCTTATTATTAAATTTAATAACATAAAATTCATTCTCCTTAGAATATATAGAAAATTCCTCAACATGCTTCCATACTCTAGTAATATAATCTCTGAAATATGGATAGTATGGTTTAGGGCCAACCACATAGATCACAATGGCATTACCCCACAGTTTTCCAGCGTCCTGAACAACCTCAGTAGACATTTTGGCACATTGCGTCGAGTTAAATTCACGGGGTTGGTAAAACTTTAATGGAATAGAGATTGAAATATTATTACCCTTAACAACTTCATTTCACACCCGACTAGACGTGGTGGAAAAATTTCATTTGTTGGTAGCAGATCCATTCTCAGATTGTATGGGGCGATTAAGGTTACTATTGGTGGGGAAAATTCCGATGCGTGTTTTGATGTTGGAGGGTCGCAAATTCTTCTTCTGAAAATGATTGAGCGTGATTATTCGAAGTAGGCTGCGGCATGACTTTGGCTTGGCGTTTCCATTTTTTTAATTGTACTGGAGTGAATCCATCATCATGCTTAGAGGAGGATTCGGGAATCGCTATAGGAGGGAATCCAGGCGGAGGATCAAGGTGGTTGGAGGCGGATCGGAGGCAGATATAGTTGCTGGCTGGTATGGATGAGGGAGCCATACATACAGCTTAGAACAGGGGATGGCAAGGAAAAGGAGATAGGTGAGGACAGAAAAGGTGGAGGCGGCGGCCGGAAAGGCTGGTGGTTGGGCAAAAAGGATTAGGGTTTTGCAAATTAAGTATAAATTTCATAAAAGTTAACATTCAAATGTTAAGGCATTGCCTTAAACTAATGAGTAAGGAGAACAAAGCGGGAGGCGGGAGCCGACCGCAGTGCTAGCATAAATAATTATGCACGAGAATTTTTGGAGAGTAAATAGGCTGGCCTATGTGTTGACGCTGCTTACAATGCTAGTTTTTTATACTGTAAAACTGAATGTAATGCCTAAAAATAAAACTAACATTTGTCCTTCGGCTTGATTTCTTTTCAAAGTTTGTCCTTCAATCTAAATTATAACTAACATTTGTTCTTTAGTCTAAAAATAAAACTTGATGTCTTTCAGCTTAAATTTTGTTTCAAAGATTTTCATTTTCCCTAATTGCTCCTATTGACAAACGAGGAAGATGCTAAAGCTTATTAATCTGATGATGCATATATTGATTTAGAAAATATGATCCCTGAATTACATTCAGATTCAGTAATATGTACTATTATCTTGGATTTTGGTTTTTGAAAGCTATTATGCTTGAAATTAAATGCTTATGATATTATATTTGATGATGCCTTTTGCAAAATGTCTAAAAATTTCGTTATTACATGTGTTTTAGTAAAAAATATATAAATTACATTGGACATTTTGAATTAATTGTTATATATATATATATTATTAAACAGGAAGATAGGTACAAGAACAAACTTAAAAATAAAAAATTAGATTGAAGGACAAAAAGTTTATTTTGGATGAAGGACAATGCTAATTATAACTAGCATTTTGTACGGTTTAAATCTGAATATAATGCTCTCTTAGTTAATACTTGCGAAATAAATTAAAAAGGAGAACAAGGTGAACTTTAATTTTGTTCATCAAAAGAGAAAATGGGTATCGATATTAGAACACTTTGTTAATACGAAACTAGTTTACCTTAGCATTTTTTGAACTACGAAAATCAGTATAACATTATGTTCATCTAATGCTAGTATAATTTTAAAAAAAGAAATTGTTGTTTGATTGTTGTTGTCAGCTAGGGTTCTGGTGCGGTGTAGCGTCGTGGTGGTGTATTGCGATGGCGAAATCAGGTGGCGGTTAGGGTTTGGATTTGGTTGAAATCAAATGACGAAGTCTAGGGTTTTAGCGAAATCAGGCGGCGACGATGAAGGTGGCGACGAGGTGAGGAAGGGGTTGAAGGTGATGTGGTGATACGGGATTGCGACTGCAATAGGGTTGCGCGGCATCGAGAAGATGTCAGGGACGATATTTGTATTTTGATGTTTCTTTTGCCCTGCGTACTAAATTTTGAAACATGCGGTCTTGAAACAAAAATTTGTCTTATGTTTATCCTTTTGCCTTATTCCTTCAAAATACCATTTGGTTTTCAATCAATCTCTTAATAAATCAAATATGTCGTGCATGGAAAGTTTCAAGATGCATGGTGATATACATAGTCAATACATTTTGATATATGTTTTTGTGTACTTATATACACACAAGGACATCTTCAATTCAAACCCCGTGCGCCGAAGCAAGGGAAAAGGTCCATCATACCATACCAACTACAGCTATATAATCTCCACCATCTTTGCAACATTTATTCATGTTAGTTCTTTGCTGAGAGGTTGCTCCCCATGAAATTCCACAGCTTTTTTGTTCTTGCCATTATTCTCTCAAGTTCTTCAGTAGTCATGTCTCAAAAAGTTGGTAGGCAAACCTTCCTATCCATCTATATCTCGTACTAGTATTAACAACTACTATTAACATATCTGGTATAGTATTCATAATATGTACTTGTGTGATTCAGAGGAAGAAGCTGAGTTTAGTTATGAGGCAGATAACGAGCATGGCCCGAAACACTGGGGCGATATTCACAAAGAATGGTCTGCCTGTGGGAAAGGAAGTATGCAGTCTCCTGTTATCACATGCAAGAGTTCGAGTTGTTCGTCATTTGGGCCGTATTCGAAGAACTTACAAACCTGCTGTTGCTGTCATGAAAAATCGTGGTCATGATATCATTGTAATATTCTTGAAACAAAATACTGTGTTGTGGATTATATAGTATTCACTTGTATTCTTGAAACAAAATGGTGTTCATCATTTGCACTTGTACTTTGTAGGTGAAATGGGAGGAGGATGCAGGTGGTGTTTTCTTGAATGGAACTGAGTATTTGATAAAGCAATTGCATTGGCACTCTCCTACTGAGCATTCTATTGATGGAAAAAGGTACTCAATTAATATTTTAATCAAAAAACTAAGAGAAGAAGAAATTACACCATTGGTTTGCTGTTTTTTTTTTCCTTTCTTTGTTAAAGTACAAAAGCTATAAATTAGCAACGTGGTGCATGAAAATTGATTCCATTTCGCTGAAACTGTTTTAAGTCAATGACATAAATAAATAGTCCATTTGACTGAATCTGTAGTCTTTTGGGATAGACTATTTTAGGAACCCAGGATGAGAAAACCATCATTAAATAACAAGTCATATAGAGTCAAAGCAATTTGTGACTAAGTTTCTCGTCAACACACCCACATATACACTAAAACTTCAGAAGAAAAAAAAGGTCTAAAGTAATGTTATAACAATTAGTGTTTGTTTATTTATGCACAGATATGATATAGAGCTGCATATGGTTCATCAGAGCGTAGACAACAAGACCGTGGTTATTGGTATCATGTACAAAATCGGTCGCAGTGACCCATTGCTAAGAATGGTTAGCTTCATACATAACACTTTTATAACATATACCAAGTGTGCAATATCAGTTTGTATTCTAATATTGTTGTGATCATATAAAATCATAAAAGATGGAGGGTAATATCAAAAAACTAGAGGATATCAAGAATGGTGAAGAGAAATTAGGAATAATTAACCCAAGAGAAGTAAAGTGGGGAAGCAGAACGTATTACAGATACTTGGGATCACTCACAGCTCCTCCCTGCACTGAAGGTGTCATGTGGCACATTATCAAAAAGGTTCACCTTTTGTTCGTTGAACCGTAAACTATGATAGTATGCAACCTTAACTTTATATAATTCAGAGTTTTGGTAAATTAAACTTTGCTTTAATTGCATTTATGTTATCTATATGAATATTATGAAATTAAGCCTTCTTATTGTCAACCGATTTTTGATTTTGTGATGAAAAGTGGTTCTCTAATATGATATCGCACTTGCAGAGGTGCTGATAGTGATAATAGTTGTACCATATGAAGATTAATATAATGAGATAATGTCAATTGAATTGGTTCTGTGATAATTGGTGAATTGATAGTATAAATAACATCAATACTGAAAAATGTTGTTGTGACTTATTACAAGGATACACACGTACATCATGACATAAAACTAGGAAATAATACAACAGGAATGCTATCTTCATTGTTTCTAAATAGGTAACTTCCAACATGTAAAAAATATAACAACAATATATATAAATACTAGTATTGGAGATTGATTAATTGTAATACCAAGTAAACTATAAACAGGTGAGGACTGTGTCAAGAGAGCAGTTGCAACTACTGAGACATGCCGTGGATGATGTGAGTATCTGAGTATTTGCTTTGTTGCTTCAGAATTTAGATCCCGGAATTTGATTATTTGCGAATAATTTGTGATTTGCAGGACTCAGAGATGAATGCTAGGCCAACGCAGCCGATACACGACAGAGTTATCGAGAAGTATAAACCCTCAAAAACTGAATATTAGACTTGAGAATGTGATAATGCAGTTTACATTTTTTATTATCGTCAAACAAGAAATAACAATTTGTTTAATGGCTGGTTATTTTATATAAAATTATGTGCACATGCTCTATGCACTGTACTTCAGAATAAATAAAAGGAAATAATATTTTGCATTGTAGTAATAAGCTGCCTTTGGGCAAAATGTTTGGCTGAACTGTACTTTATTTAACTTGTGTTTGTTAACATTTTTGACTATGTAATTAGGAGGTAAAGTTAGTTGAAGGGTTGTAAATGTAACTATTTCTACTATTAATAAAGAGAATTTAATGAATACGATTTCCACGATGTTGTTTTAAAATTTCGAAAAATCCTCGTCCATTAACGGAGTTTCACCACCGGTTTGCAACCTTTAACTAAGTCTATCAAAATTGACCATAACCCATTACCCAACCCACTAACCCTAAAATTAAAAGGATTGGATCCGAACAGTTTAATTTTCTTTCTTTTTTTGACCCAACCCGTTTGCAACTAACAAAGTAAAACTCCAGCTCAACCCAACCTGCTTATCCATCCAGTCCTAATTTCGCATCAAATCACGATAGAAAAAACAATAGAAGAAAAGGAGACGATTCCTCTACCTTCATTCGACAACCCTAACTTCGAACTTTAACCAGGATTCAAAGGCTAAGATCCATCATTACGCTAGGCAACCCTAACTAGGATAAAGGGATAACGCGAAATAGGATAGAGACATCAACAGCAGCCGTAGGTGATTTCACAGCAACGTCGCTGGTGGGTGAGCAGGTGCAGCAACAAACGTCAACGGGGACTGCGTTATTTGGGCATGCAAGAACTTAATTTGGTATTCTTAACAAGTAGGTATTATTGATGTTAAATTAGCTTTTATTTGCAATTTTTAGTTTCATTTCTCCTATTAGTTGTTGATCAAATTTCTCCTATTAGTTGTTGATTAAGATGTTGAAAATTGTGGCTAGTTTATGATTTAGAACCTATGGTTTTAAGGGTTTATTGAATTGAGACATTACATGTTTCTTGTCAAATGGATTATATATCTGAAACAAAGGTTTTATGTAAATAAAGCGAAATGCTTCTTGTCAAACAGATTTGCAGAGTTAATAATCGTATGGTTTTCTACAACCAAGTTCATTGAACCTGGTAGCTTATATATCTAATATAATATATAGAACTACTTTTGGGTTAAGAGTAGCCGATTATATATTGGTGGGAACCTTTTTCTCTTGTTTATATTTTAAAGTTTGAGGTTATTTATGCACGGTTTCTCAAATGTTTATTGATAATGCGACGTTGTCATGTTTATCTAAATATTTAATGGAAAGTATAAATATTTTTAAGAGAAATACAAAACTAGGGATTCATTAATTTAATCTACAGAATTTCGACAACTGATTTGTTTCAGCTTTTCAACTTTACAAACTTGCCTATAGAGTAACATGTTACCTGCTAGTAATGGCCAGGTAGGGTATTTCTCACTTCAGTGCCAGTAGCTATAAATGATTTTCGAGTAGAACTTCAATCAATGTGCAATATGAATATACATTGTTTCACATATTTAATTTCCTTTAACTTTCGATAAAGGTTTTTTGATGATTATTGGGTATGATTTACATCAATAAACGTAATAGAGCTACTGCTCCTTACATCACCTAAAATGGACTCCCTCATTACACTGTCACCGCTATTACTTTCAAGTTTCAAGAAATCTTCTACCTACACTTTAACAACCAACTTATAAAATAACATTATAACATTTAACATTCGAATCATGAAACTAGTTATACAAATGTCAAATACTAAAAAGAGCAACAAAATATGATGTTCCGCTTATTTTTATCAAATTGATCAAACTTATAGCTACTTGAATCTAAAAGGGTTCTTACTAAAGATTTATCTGTCCAAATGTACTTGCAAAAAATATAGCAAGTAATGCAACGTTGGATGAAAGGTGACACTTACACTTATCTTTTGGCTAACTATCTTTTCTAGTATCCTGGATAACATAAAGCTAATAAGTGCTTGCTTTGACACAGAAAAACTATATCATGGACAACATAACTTTCTGTTACAAAACATTGTATTTTTCTATGAAGTAACAGGCAAGCTACAATTTGCTTGCATATTCCAACTCATTGTATTTTTTGACTAAGTTTAAAGTACGAGCACAATTTTTCAAAAGATTTAAACTGAATGCCGGGGTACTCTATTCCTTTTCACCTTTTGAAATCCAGATAATGTTAGCTCAAAATTCAAATGTTATGAATTCAGTCACTAGTTTGTGTCATATGTTGAATGGTTAGTTATTAATTCAATATGTTGAAAATTCTTGCTCATATGTTGATGAGTTCAATGTATTGTATACTAACTTTCTTTTAGCTAAGTCCAGATAATGCATAGGCTATGCTTGAACAAACATTATTAATAGTGCTATGGTTTTGTAACAAAGAAAAAAAAAACCATTGAAACCATCGTTGCTGACTTTATTATGAGAAGAAAAAGTGGCTAAAAATCATTAAGACACTGGATTTCTATTTATAACCTTTTACCGTTTAACAATTGCAAAAAAATACAGTTTAGTGGGAAATCGTGTTCACTTGTGTGAATTTTTTTAAAAGAAAAGGGTTCTCATAATTTCATGCCTACAAATGTAAACTGCTGCTACTAGTAGTGATTGATAAGTGCTCATTAACAAATTCAACCTCAAGACTAACTTTAACAGGGCTTGAACATAGTAAGTCTATTTACGTTGTCACATATAGTAAGTTTCAGATTTGTAGTATGTAATTGAAATCCAAAAAATCATAAAAAATAATTCTAACTCCCAATCTATCGTAAACTGTAAATGAACAGGAAAATGACATGCTTACTTGAATGGCAACTCCTTTCCTTTGTCCCTTTCTAGAAGAAATTGGGTCAAGGCTATGTGTTAAAGCATTATTGTTGTGTTTGTTCAAAATTTAGTATGATGTCATTTGTAATTAAATTGAGAAATTTAAAACTTTATTCAACTAATATTTTACCGAAGAACAGGTGATCCGATTCTGGTAGAGAATTTACTATAAATGAATGTTATAATGACTTTGAAGTTATTTCATTATATACATCATTAATGATGGTATACTATATAGTAGTACATACAATTGATACTAGTTAACAGATATATGTGAGAACTTAACCCATGTTTCACTCAATATTCAATGGATCCAATAACCCATGCATTAGTGTAGATTTTGACATGTTAGTTTCAGTCTGTAGGCTTTTATTTTACCCGAGTTGCTTCTGTTTTCATTTTTCTTATTTTTTATTGATTGTTGCAGATTGTTTGTTTTATTTCAGGATTACAAGGCGGTGCTTAAGGACTTCGGGACTATTAAGGGCTTCAAGACTATAAGCCTATGCTCAAATGTTGTAGAACTATCTATATTTTCTATTTTTGATGTTGTATTATTGTGTAGTTGTACTATGTAGGACCTTAAAATACTTTCTGTTTTTCACTATCTAGTTCAGTTTTTAATTTTGTTGAAGTAGAATTTTGTTGTTTTTATGTACAATTGATCCAAATTTTCATTTTTTGAGCAGTTTTTGTTAAATGGTGCAGTATTGATAATATATTGGTGCAGTTTTTCATTTCGTTGTGTAGAGTTTACTGCTTGTGCAGCAATTTTTTTGTTAAATGAGTTTGGTTGGGTTAACTCTTTTATTGAATGGGTCGGGTTAGATCAACCCGTTTATTAAATGGGTCAAATGGATTGGATTTGTTTATGTCTTAGATGGATCGGGTCAAATTCTATCCGGCCCATTTATGATCCGATTTGACCCGTTTGATGGGTCTACCTTCAACACCTCTTTTTTTCCAATTACCTTTAAACGAAATTTTACTATTAATTTGTCAATGGTATTACTAACAAAATAACTTAAAATATAAGTGCTATGCCTACCAAAACATTTACACTTACAACATGCATCTGTCCACTCATTTTTTTTAATAAATAAAATGTTAATATCTCCACTTAGATGTACGTACGTACGGTTTATATTAGTTTAAATAATGAGGCTTTAGATGATAGGTTTTTATTATTAGGTTAAATATTAAAAGAATCCAGGCTCAACGTAATATAATGAGTGAACTTTACCGAAGCTGGACATGTTACATTTCGCATATATATACAGACTATTTGTAGTTTGATGCATAATTCCATAGAGTGTACCTTCATTATAATCAGGTTTGAAGTGAGAGCTTTTACCGGATGGGAGTCACCTCGAATAATTTTTATCAAATTGTTACATGCTATTGAAACCACCCAATGAATGCGAAGAAATTTTGATATAATAACCAACAAGATTTTTTTTTCTAAACAGGAGTAAATTCAAATAACTCTCATTTTTATTTTATATTTTTAAATTCAGTAAGCATATATAAATCTCTTTTGTCCATAAGAAAAGCAAGGTTGAATGAGTCAAGCCAGACATAGCCCAAGGCCATCTAAACGGTCGCCAAGGGCCTCCAATTTTTATAGGCCTCAAACTTTTAATTTTACGTTTTATACAATAGTTTGTTAACCCTAAACCAAAATGCTTTATAGCTTGATGGTGGAGATGATGCTTTCTAATATAGTGAGCCAAAATCGAGTCTGTTAGTGTGCAATTAAGGGTTTGAAAACTTAAAAAAATTTCCAACCAACACTTGAACAAGTTTTACTATTGGACTCGACAATTTTTATAACTTGGGCCACTACAACGAAAAACACTTTTGACAGCAGCCATTCTCAGCGTTCCTCCCTTAAATGCGGTCGACCAAAATCTGGAGGGAAATTTTTTACGTGTGAACGCTGAGAAAACCTAAATAATATAACTTTGCCGCCTCATTTTTCACTTCGCCTATTTACTTTTCTCAGCCTTTCATCTTGTTAACACCTCCATCACCTAAAAAAGAATTAAACCACTCTTCCAGTCACTGAAATTCGTCTTCGTCACTGCCGCTTCATCGTTCAAACATCTCCATTCACCATCCTTTCGATTTTGAATCCAAATCATCGCCGCTAACTTCTCTTTCTACAGGTACTTATTTCAACTATTCGTCGATTTTATTTAGTTTTAAAACGGGTTCTTCAATTAGTTTAATCATTCATCAATTTCGATTTTGTTATTTCAGTACTGTTTCTTCGATTGCTAAATCAAAATTTGTTGGATCGATTTTGTTAGTAAATTGATGTTAATGGGTTTATTAAGATTGTTGTATGTTAATAAGTATACTAAGATTGTTGCATGCTTCTGCCTAATTTTCATTAAAGCTTCTTGTCATTACATAGGCTAGTAGAGAATTCACTGGTATATTTCTTCCTAAATAAAAGCAGTTTGATTGCAAGAACTGTGAACATTCACTAGTACTTTCATCCTGTTGCAAATGACATTGAAGTATTTCAAGCGACCACACGTACCATATCCTATTAATTTGTTAACTTGTGCTTTACTTCCAATGAGATATTATAGGCAATTTTTGACTATACTTGCTTTGCTGGTAACTAGATGTGATATGCCAGGTTTAGCAAGAATCAATGGACTGAATGAGGTATTAACTATTAATAGATGAATAAGGTATGTAAACTTGCCTTTGTTGCACCGTTAGTGTTTTTGTAGAATGTTGGCAAAATAATGTCACAATTATCTCTTACATAGCAAAACATAACGTTTTCTTTTTATTACTAAACACATGTATTACTTAGAAACATTGGTTGATGATCCCAAGCATATGGTTTTCATAATATGCGATCAATCTGGATAAAATTTGTAATATTCGTAACGGAGAGACAATCCATCAGTAGTATTAAGTTGTGCACCCATAGCACTTGGACAGTCATGCTCCAATGTATGTACCATTTCAACTGCAAGTTTACAACACATACCAAAATCCAGATGACATAGAAAGCAACCATAGACATTTGGATTATGTGCAGAAATTTTAAATGTATATGTCATCAGTTGATTCTTCTCATAATTTAAATTGCGATCATATGGGTCACCCTCTTCATACTGCATAGGGCTACACAGCTCAACTGCTATACTAAGGAAAGAGTATGTATGCATTGCGAACGTAGTTAGCAAAACTATTGTAAGAAGTAGGACTGATATCTTAAAAGAAAACATTTTTATGAGTTTATGTTTCTCTTTGTGTTGAATGGCAGTAGTGAGATTTGTGAGTTTTTATTGGCAGTAGGGTGGTTGAATATGCTTTGATTTGTTTTCTAGTTCATAATTTTAATATGAGATTTATGTAGATCAAGTTAGCAGTCAATTTCTTGTTCACAGGTTTTTAACTTCTAAGAGCTGCTGTGTTATAATGTTCCAATATTTTTTTTGATTCTGATTACGTGTTATGTAATTTGGTTTACACCACTGTATATATAGAGTTTCAATAAAATACACAATGTCTCCGATGTATTCATTATTTTAATTGCATAGTCATATGGTTGCATACACTAAAAGTCATTGAAGTCTGATTTTCTACTAGAAGCTAGTCGCTTTCTTATATTACTAGGATACCTTATCTTTTATTTACTGAAAAGTTGAAAATCATTGTTTTCAAAGACCTGCTTATTTTGATTGCACTGTAGAACATTTTTAGGAAATCTTGCAGAAGCATACTCTTTTTAATTTTTAGTTTTATAAGATGCGTACGGTAGAAATGATACCGATTGTTCCGAACTAGTCATAAAGTAGAGTTCTAATCGCATGAATGTTTTGCCAAACATTTTTTGCCACAGGAAAAGCCGATGCCAATATTTGGTGTTTATATTACCAATTACTGTAATAAGTATTTTTTTGTAAAATATTCAGTATCTGTTATAAATTAAGAAAGAAATTGATAATAAAGTTTACTGAAAAAATTAATAACTAAGGGTTGTTTTTAGCTTTATCCAAACTGACTTGAAACCAAAGTATAATGATACTTCAAACTGATAATGAAATCCAAGGAGGTCATGTACTATAGTTAGGACCGAAGATGAATTGCATTAGCTTTTGGTATGGGGGAATTATTTTACATATAAAAAAGATTAGATAAGATAATTTCAACACAAAAAAGATCAAACCAGAAATAAAAGCTGATGGTTTAAGCTGAAAATCAAGAAATTAAAATGGCAGTAACAATCTACAATGAATCTTAAAATTATTTCTCTAACCTGCAATATTATTCAATTCTAAGTTACTCAGCCAAAATTGGAAACCTACATTAGTGCCATTATTCTTTTCTGAACCAATATGAACTTTACGGATCCATTTTTCTTGAATTTTTGTATTATTAGACAAGATAGTGTTTTCTAAACAAAAAGAGAGTCAAAATAGTTAAATTACTTATCTATATGCCATAAATTATACATGTACATGTTACTGTTAAATAAGGGATGCAAGTATCCACATTATATTGCTTATAATATGCAACTATAACATCATAATTGAATCAACATGCAGTCTGATTTAATTGGTCCTGGAGTCGATATATTGGCAGCATGGTCACCTGCGGCACCTCTTTCAACATGGTCAAAATGCTCTCATTTACAGGTTGGTTTTATAAAATTCTGCAGTACCACTAAAGTATTGGAATATTATGTTTTACTGTGTTTCTTTCGTGTTAATTAACTTCTGTCTTTTTCTTAATGAGATCGGTAACAAATTCTTATCTCCGATGAAATAATTCATGCAAGTCTAAACCATAACATTCATAGAAATATATTGATTGGGATTTTGTTAAAAGCCTATAGCCTTACCATGCGATCAGCTAATAGTGACATGTCAACACTATCAAAAATGTATCCTCCATTACACTTTATCACTTGCAAGCTAGTTTTGATTTATAGACATATGTTTTGGACTAGTCTAAACAGTTTTTTTAATCTAATTGTCTCCATCTCTTAAGATGGTAATATGCAAGCAACATTTGATTGCTAGTAGCTGGGTAGTAAATGGAATGAGCAATTAAATTAGAGGAGCAGCACTAGCACTAGCAGGTTTTGATTTGACCGGTGGTCCGGATGGTTTTTGATTCGGACTTAGATCTCAGGTATGGTAAGTCGAACTGCTTTTTATATACACTTTTGTTAGGTTCTGTGTTGATGTTGAATGAAGCCTAGTTCCTCATAAAATCCATGTCTAGTTCCTCATAAAATTCATGTTTCTTGGATTTTGGTTATTTATTCATTCAAAATGTAATAAACCAGCTAATTACTTATCAGGTAAACTTTGAGCTTTTATTTGTTCGGAAATATGAAAAAACGCACATGATATAAGTTTCCTAGTTCAAAATGGTCTATGAATTGAGTTAACTAATAACATTTTTTCCACTAAGTCACTAATCATATTAGCATAGGCTTATGAAGATGAATTCACTAATCAAATAGTACAAGCTTGATCTTCATATAGTCATATGACCTATCGGCCACATATTAAATTGAAGTATTATTACTTGGAGTTCCCAGTCTCATTGAGATATAATTAAGATACAAAATAATGAAATTTCTTAAACACATAGCCTTAATAATCACTGAATCTTACATAAGCGGCCTTTGAAGTATGTACATTATTATTCAAACATTTGAGATTCTACTATTTAAAAGCTTGTCAAATTTTAACCTATGACTGTGAGATAATTTTTTCATTTATATTATGTGCTAGTATTAAGAAATAATTAACTGTTCCACTCATTATCTCTTCCTAGTACATGTGTCCATTGATTAGTTTTATGTAAGAAATTTAAATTAGTAATATAAAATGGTTTTTAAACATATATTTTTCATACAACATAAGATATACCTTAACGTCTATGAATGAAAGTACATCTTGAATCCTTTGCTAATTTAGTTTCCTTCTTTTTGAAAAACTAGTACTCATGTTCCTACCAACATTAGCATGGCTGAAACGATTTTGGGCCTAATGTTTTCTCTCGCCTGTTTCATTCCCTTACCATGAAGCACAGGGAAAAATAGTTTTAAAAGTGCCTATGAATTAAAGGATTAAGTTTATTTTCAATCCCTTAAATATTTGGGTTAAGTTTCTATTTGTATAAGGCTTTTGAATGTTGCAATCAACTTACCATATATGAAACCATGATAAAGACCACTCCTTATTTATGTGTCATCAAGAAGATTCTGATTTGACACAAGAATTTTTTTTTGAGTGGTTACTGTTGAACCAATACCTTTAATGTTGACATGAATATTCATAAAGGCTCATGAAATGTTGCTTGAATTATATAAACATAGCATAATGAAATACAACTAGCCTTCCTTGACTAATGATAGTGGAAAATAACATGTAGGCATGGAATATCATTATCATCAGAGTAGCTATATTGTAGCTGCATACACTTTCATGCAAACTGTTTTGGTGATTAATTAAACATGAGTGGTCATCTTTATGGAATAGATCTATATAAAGATAGCTTTTTTGTTTCACATTTTTGACTTAATCATGATTTGTAGAATTAATTGACTTCTTTTTTGAACCTAGGAGAACAGGTCCAAGCAGTAAGACCGAAGGCAGTTTTCTCAAAAAAGATGATCCAAAACTAACTGCATTATTACAACAAGCTGAAATGCTCGGTTCCTTAGCTTTAAAAGTAAATTTAGAAAACACTACCCAGAGTCTGGAAAATGCTTGGAAGGTTATCACGTCCACCAAACTTAACCTTAGTATCTTATATGTGTGATTAAACTTTGTATTATCTGTTCATTTGATTATTCAGGAACTCAATGAGTACTTGATTCAGAACGGTGGGAAAAGCATTTCTGCAGATGATTTTGAAATGGACTTTGGCATAAATGAATTTAATGGTCTGATAGATGAGCTAAAGAACAACAATGCAGTTGAACAGTCATCATGGAGGTATTACCATTATTTCGCACTTCAATTCATCTTAATATGTTTGCACAAAAACAATTTCACATAGTTCCGAGTACAGAGCAATCTCTAAAAAATACGCATGAATGTTAATATGTCAAACAGTGATTAAAAAAATTATAAAATAATATGCTTAAAAATGTTAAACCCAGCATGGAACAAGGTCATGAGGAACATCAAGACAGTTCCGAGTACATAGCAATTTCTGAAAAACAGAGTGATGATGCAACTGCAAAGCAGATTCATATAGCCAGTTGCCTTAAAGAAAGTGAATTGGACCCAGGCATGAGCATTTCTCAAGGTAAATATCTTGATGGTTACATAGTTGTTCCTTTTTGTATGTCACTTTGAATACAAAAATAAAATATTTGCATGAATCTCACAATTCTTCATTCCCTGTAGGTGAACCAAAAGAGCTTAGTGAAGAAGCGTACAACAAACAAGTCTCAGAATATGATTCACCACATCAAACAGTGCCTACTTTTCAGTCCCTTACTGAAGGAATTCCCACACCCAACTTCACAGCAAGTGTGAGTATTTGACATCAATTATTTCATTAGACAATTAAACATTATATAGCGACCGTGAATTTATAACATAGATCATTGAATTGTATGTGCATGCCCTCAAATTGCCGCATCTCAACTTAGACATTATATTTCACGTAAAAATGCAAAGTTTACATTTGAAATAAACAACAGTCAAATTACTTGTATTTTCACGTAAAATAAGAGATGGTTACTATTTTGAAGAGTGAACTTTTGAAAAAGGAAATGGGATTAAAATTGGGTGGGGAATGAGGATGGTGTGTGTGGCCATAAATGTGAAACAGGATGTGTGTACTAGGTTTCTTAACTTGTTGCAGCATAAAGTAATTTATTTATGCTTTCATAGTTGATGAACCAGGTTGTTTGATTGTAAAGTTTGATGCTTTCTTGTAGGGCTAGTGTGTTTGTTTAATATTCCAGGAATTGTTGTTGTTTTGGTGTTTATTTAACTAAGTGTTATAAACTTAACTAATTAACAAAGTTTTATAAAAGTGATTAAATTTATAAGAATTAACTAGATTACACATGCTGCTTTCAAATTGTACAAAAAATGAAATTAACTATATGCACTCTAGAATGCACTCTAGAATTAACTAGATTATAAAAATTAAGTTCATAAGAATCGCATCCCTATTTTAAAAATAGTAACAATTTACTTTATACAAATTAAGTTCATAGTTGATCAAACAAGATTGGATGAATATGCATGTGACAGATTTCAGGAAAAGTCTTGCAGAAGAAGATAAATGTACAGTGTGTGTGTGTGTGATTATTTTCAAAGCTTGTATCATCAAAGTTTGAAAATGAATGTGAGTGCATGGGCAAGCATGCCATGTGCTTTGGTCCTATTGAACTCTTTCTTGTATTGATTTACGTATCTCATGACAATTTTTATTCTTGATATATAAAGTTTCTAAATGAATTAAAAGCAATATATAAGCATTCTTTTTATCTCAAATTTTGATCCTTGATATATCAATTTATTGGGGAAGTTATTTTATTTTGCAATTGATGCATGTTGCAAAAAGCTTTTTTCTTCACTAAGAGTAATATAAATCAGCATTTTTCATGTCTTATTTCTTGTACTGTCCTAAGAAATGAAGAAAAACTCAAATAGATAAATTCTTTGGTACAAAATATAGAGATGCAGAGAACTGAAAAGCTTTATAAAAGATGAAGGAAGCAAACAAAGAAGGCATGGTTACGATCTCCAGGCATATAAGCCTATAAATTTCACTTGAAACCCCAGGTATGTACTTTACTTAGGTTATACTTCTTACCAAAATTTTGCTCCTGAAACCAGATAGCCTACCCTTCTTACTAAATGTTCTATATGAGCGATGTTGGCACCTGTGTTCTGATTATTTTTACATGACATATTAGTTCCATAAACATAGTAAATATGGAGTCCCAAATAGAGATTAGGAATTTTCATGCATATAATTTAGGAATACATCAATTATTAGCACTATAGAAAGTGGTCAGTGCATGCAACTCGTATAAAAAGGATAGTATTGCACTTCTTCTTACATTTTTATCTAACCACAAACAAACTATTTTATTTTTTAAGCCCATGTTTGCTACAGAGTTTATAGTTCCTTCAAATTTCATATATTTTGTGACATGCACAACATGAACAATCACAGACCTTCATTTTAATTGAATATACTACATTTTTTTACCATACAGAATTTGGAAGGGCGTTACATCTCGAACTCATCCAAATATCTTAGCATAAAAGAAATATTAAAGCAAGAGGAGAAGGAGGGAACATCGAAAAAGACTGGAAGTTGCTCTAAAGCTGTAGTCTGGCTTACCAGGTATCAAAATCTTAACCCAAAATTCAAAAATGTTTCATCTGATATATTAAATATGTGGAAAAAATTCAGGTGAGTATTTTTTATTAGACCATTATGTTTTAGCCTTGAGGTATTACGAAGATTAGAGAAGGATCCTAACATGACACTAGAACAAGTTGTGGGAGAAGCTTACAAGAATGTACTACAACTATGGCATGGTTGGATCTCCACTACAGCTTATAAGGTTTTCCCCTTGCAAGATTTGTTTGTGTATTTTATTTGGAAGTATATTTTGAATTCAAATTTATTTAGAACATGTAGCAATGAAGCTCATTCCAGAAAGAGAAATCTTCATTAGCTTGCTTCCGGGTCATGATCAATATTATGATGCACTTGGAAGTGATATACCGAAATTTGTTTATCTACTTCAGCCATTTTTTGATGAAATCAGTGCACTTTTGGTGAGACTGATGCACACACACAACATATACATACATACATATATATATATATATAGTAGGCTAAGAGTCCTTTTAAGATTTTGGTACATGTTATGAAATATCTTTCCTGACAATTTTCTTTGGCAATGATAGAGAGAGCTTTGATTGGACAAACTGAAATCAACATAAAGGAACAGGCTCAAACTTTTGATATGTTCATCTTGTAAATACTATCACAACGGTATCAGCTTTAATGTGTAATAATAAAGATGGTGTCTGCCTCTCATTAGTTTTGCTAAAATCCTCAGTTGAAAAGATGGCGTCTGCCTCTCATATACATAGATGTTTTAATGGTTAAGAAGTGCAAGGTAGAAAGTACAGATATTGATCTCTTAGCCTTTTCCATACAGAATCTCATCAGGTATGTTACCGCACCTCCTTTTAGCCTTACTAGATTAGATGACATGTCGATATAGTGTAGATGTGAATATTTGTTTCAGTAATGCATCTAATGTTAAAACATTACATGGATTGTTGAATTACTAGAATGAAACAGTTTACATAGAGTTATTTTGATTGTTTGTGGCCTCAATAGGAAATGATATATATACATATAAATATACAGATAGGCTTACACGTTATAAAATGTAATTTCAGTTGCAAATCCCGGAAATGATATATATACATATAAATATACAGATAGGCTTACACGTTATACTTGTGAAACACTTAATTGTGTAATATTGTTGGATACTATAATAAAACTCATCTATGTAAATCATACTTAACAATAATGTTGGATACTACAATAAAACTCATCTATGTAATATCTGTTAGTGTAAACCGAGAACTGTGATAAAAATATTGATTTGCTTGTAATAATTGTATTGAGATTATCAGATGGGTTTAGATTTTAATTTATGTTTACTCACTGACTTCAAAAAATTTCATCGCAGGTAATTAAAGATGACGATGGCACATTCTTCTTCCGTAGCAAGTAGCAAGCATATGAAACTTTTTAGATGCACGTTTTGTTGTTGGCATTTGGTGCGGACTTACTTTATTGATATTATATTTTTGTTTAACATATACCTTATCTCTGTTTAACAATATTATGATAACTTGGTCTACTGTGTTATTTTTGTTTATGGATATTATTGAAACTTGATTTATAGATGTTTTTTGTATATTAATATTGTTTTAGCTAGTTTATTTAACAGATTATTATTCATTAGAACATGTTATATATACTGGTTGCTTGATTATACTCAAAATGTAGTTCTGGAATATGCAAATATAGTGGAATGTTAATGCTGTAAAAATCATATAAATAGAAGACAACATCTATTTTAATGCTGTCAATGAAGAAACAACAGCGTTTAATTCGTGTTGTAATTATCATTAAATAGTGAGTAACAGCGTTTATTAAACACTGTTGTAAACTATAGTAAAACTGTAAAAACATAACACAACACGCATTAAACGCTGTAATAAAAATATTAACAGCCTAAATAAAACGCTGTCAAAAGAATAATTTCCATAGCGTTTAAAATTAAGCTGTTGTAAGTTCTCTTTATACGATAGCTTGTCGTTATATAGCGTTTGTTCTAACGCTGTTCGTGTCATATAACAGCGTTTAATAAACGCTGTGGTATCAAATTTTTTACAGCGTTTTCTATTTTGCTGTTAAAACTTTTGCATCTACGACAGCATGTCGTTATACAGCGTTTATAATAACGCTGTCGTATCATATAACAGCGTTTTTGAAACGCTGTCAAAAGCTGTTTCTGGTGTAGTGGGCCTCTAAAACTTCAGTGCCGACCCTAAATGAGTCTTTATTATTTTATTCAAAAGAATAATAAGTTCATATTTAGAAGGGATGAACATAATCTTCAACTGCAAATCGACATTGAAGAAACAAAAATAACAAATCCATGAAATAGATAACGTGAGATAAATAACACAAGAGGTAACTTATTAGAGGACCAGTTCTGATTTGTATTGGGTTGAATTCTCGGTAATTCTTGTATTTGTTGCCCCTATCTTATACATAAAGATCAATTACCACATTGTAAAAAAACTAAAACACACACACACACGAGATAACTTTCTTAAAAGTCAACCAATGCCCACAATAAAAATAAAAATAGCATTATATTGAAAAATATTATCTAAATATCGGTTATACTTGACCTTATCACAAATCTATTTAAATAATATTCATAGAAAAGCCAAAATGACTCCTCAAAATAAATAAAGCTACGACCTTAATCATCATCAAGAAACGGAGTCAAGTTGAAATCATCTAATGGACCCAAAATGTAAAGACATCAAATCTCCAACATGGAGTATAATTGAGCATAAGAAGATAGTTGCATGATTTTTTCATACAAAACTGAAAGCCCGCTATTAGAGGCCCCATATAAAAATTCTTAGCTCAATAATCGAAAGAGGCCAAAGCATTGTCTTATGAAATAATCCCAAACTATTTCATCTGTTGAATCATGAGTTTTGATTCATGATAAGGAGCATTAACAAAGACTATATGGCGATAGCAACAGAAAGAGAGTAACATATACATGGTATAAAATTCAAAGAGAAGAGACTTCAAAACTAGTTTTCGTATGATTATTTATTATGTTTTTGAGTCTTAGATATGTTTAGATATTGTTAAAATCATTCCTCAAGTAGTTACACCTGCACAAAACATATTGTTTTTGTTTGTATATGCATTGAAATTCACTGTGCAAAATTACACAGGTCAGTCGACTGATTACAGTCGACCAGTCGACTGACCTGGTGCAAAATGCACAGTGAACAGAGAATATAAATACAAATTTGAAATTCAGTCAACTGAGCTTCTGAACTCAGTCGACTGATCTGCATATAACGGCTATATTTTCTGAATGGATGCTTCCTCTCGCGAAGAGTTTCAATCCAATTCAAAGAGTAATGGCTGCATCTATTGATTGAATCTCTTAGCAAAAGGTTGTATCTATCTATGCACTATATAAACACATCAAAATCATTTTCCAAATCACCGATTCTTGAATAATTTATCGATCTTACTTACTCTCTATATTCAAAAGAAATCAAACCATCTTCATTGCTTGAATCCTTGAATTCATATTCATATTCTTTGATTCATAACGATAATCTTCCTTTCATAACTTCGCACACACTCATATACTTGAGGATTTGATTATAGGAAGGGTGTACACACATTGACACATCTGTGTTATCAAGAACACATTAGTCAGACAATTTTATATACTAGTAGAAGTCATGTTCTGCTGCTCAGGCATTGTGAAGTCCTCTTCAGTTGCTGAGGCATCCCTGTTCGGTTGCTCAGGGGTTGTATAGACCCGTTCCTCCGGGTTAAGTGAGGGTTGTTGTTTTAGTGAAAATCCAGAAGGAGTCTGGGACTGGACGTAGAACGGGAAGTTCTGTAAGAACCCGGTTTTTCGCGTCAGTTTATAAATGACGATTAAATCATTTTTAACTGCTAATGCAGATTTGAATCAAGTTTAAATTCATTTGAAAATTTGTTAAAAGAATTATATGGGCTTTTCTTTATTAATTGGACCCGTTCCCTTTTAATTTATTCAACCCGTTGCCTTATTGAGATAAGTGTGTGCTCGTTCCTCTTTTCATCCGATTCACTTCATTTGTTTTAACCCTAAACCAAAAATCAAAACATACGAACGATAATGGCGGCTCGTCTCTCCTTCGTTCGTCCCCCAAAATTAGGGCTTCTGGGAATCGAAGGCGTCACGCTCTGTTGATCGATGCCTCTTCACCGCGCCTTCTTCCACTTGGCTTACAAGTTGGTCAATATTCGAGTAGTTGAGAGAATTGCCGATCCAAGATTCCTCTTTGCTCTGGGCCACTTCAATTTGGCGACTAAGGTGAGTAAATTATACTACTCACATCTAATTCAGAGTCATTGTTTTTGGTTTCTTGGTTTTCATGAGTTTTGATTTCGGTTGGAAATTGTGTTTTGGACTCCCTGGCCTTCGAATTGATTCATTTGGTCTTCGGCCATTTATCCCTTTGTGAAACCCACTGCTGAGTATTTTAAAACCCCTTACCTTGAATACGGCCTGGTTTGTATTTGAATTCGTTGGTGTTACCTGACTTTTGGTTTTGACCGTGTTTGATTTTGTTGTTATGTCGATTTGAATCGTTCGTAGTTCTTGGGTATTACTGTTTCGATGGTAGTTGGCTGATATTAGTGACGTTCGTAACCCCCATGACCTTGTTTGTTGTTGACCTTATCCACATGAACTAATTAGGTTGGTATTCTTGAGTCTGCATTGCAGTCTAATTCTTTGATATTGCGAGTAGCATTGGGTTGGTCATGCAGTTGAGTTGAGCCCTGATAACAGAGACTTGACCGCTGTATTTGGTTAATGATTTTGGTCATTGATACTTTATTCCCTGTATTGAGTTGCGACCATGATTACTTCATCACTGGAGCTGTTACACATGAAATCCTTGCTGTGAATAGCATAGAATAATCGTTGCATTTGCTGTGAGAAGTGACTTCGGACCACATTCCAGTTTTCACTATTGTCCATGACCAGTTACCATTTCTGGGTTTGAAGTTATTTTGTATCATGATGATAGTTTTGTCTTAGCCATTCTTTTTGTTGAACTGTATACATGAGTTCATGGTTGCTAGGGTCTTTGGTCTTGTGTATGATAGTTGCACTATCCAGTTTACAGTGCATACTAGTTGTACTTGTTCATGTGTTCATTCTGACATCACCTCTGTTTTACGTATCCTGTCTACTGTTTCCTTTAGTGTTGTTGCACACTACTGGTCTTCAATTGCATTTCTCTGGTTCCTTTGTTTGTTGATTGGGTTCACTTGCATCTACTCATCCCTGTCGTACCTATTGCCATGGTGACCGCACCTGTTGTATGTGCAGTCCCACCTGAGCCATGTTGTCTAGTCTTTACTCTTGACAGTTGTATTTGGGTGCAGTTTTACCCTTGCATACTGTCACTGCCTGGAAATTTCAGTGCCTTATCGTCACTGTCTCGATTTGGTTTCTGTCGTATTGATATTGCTTGACATTTATTGTTCATATCCATTTCTTCACTGAAATCGAATATTTCACATTTACTGTTTCCATGAAGTAACAGTTTTGGGTTGCATTTTTAGTTCCAAATGCATTGAGTTGTTGGTCTGGTGATTTTGACATGTACTGTTTCACTAGTAGTTTGCATTGGATATGGTATCATTCTTTGAGACAGTTGCATATTGTTCCACTTCGATCTTAGTTCTGACTTCTAGCTTGTGGACTTTGTCCTGTGATCTTTCATACTTGTAGCATGCTTGACCTTGGCAGTGCTTCATATCTGAACTGTTGTTCGACCATATACATTTGTGGTCGCTTGATGTCACTTATGTGCTGTTTGCTTATATTCCTTTTGACCTGATGCTAAACTTTGACATTGTTTGGTTTTGTTCGAACTTGTGTACTTGGGGTTGCTTGAGACAAACATCTACTTCATTTTACTGCTTTGTCGGTACCGAAGTTTCATTTGTTGCCATGCACTGGAATTAGTCGTATTTATTCGTTTTGTTGACATGGCATTGATGTACTTAGATTGGTTTTCAAATTCACTTGAGTTGAACCCGATTTCAGGGTTTGACCTTGCGATCATTGTGACTTTCACTGAGCTTTTGTGTATCTCCCGCGATAGTGGCGAGGCAGTACACGCGTGCGTGTACTGCAGCCCTATCTGATTTGACAGTTTTAAATTGATGTTTCGATTTGTTAAATTGTTTCGTTGGTTAATTTCAATGTTTTGGAGTTGTATCCTGATTTGGATTGTTGATTTGTTGTTTAACACTGTTTAGTGTTATATCTATCGTTATCCAATTCTCGTATCGAGAGTTGGATATACGTGATTTCTGTGACTGTCATCTATTTGAGATTATTATTGCTTCTATGCACTAATAACTGAGTTTGAATTAGACCGACCCGTGTATTATTTTCTTTTGAATGTAATACTCGGGTCAGACCCGAGTTATTTCAGGTTGTAGATTTCTTTCTTTGAGTTGCTGTTCGGGATTTGAAGACTTTTCACATCTTCTGAAGTTGTCATTGTCCTTTTGTCGTAGTCGTGTCATTGTATAGAACGATATGTATTCATGTATATTAATTGATAATGTACTTGTGTATATAATTTCTAGAGTCGACAGTTGTAGTTGTATCATATGTATCGTGTCAACTATATTGTAACTGACATCGGTTATATATATATGAGATTTTTGTTAATCTGTGTTCCGCATTTATATTATCTGTGTTATTGTTATATCTAATGTCCTAAACTATTATGAACTATCGTAGTTTGTTTTATACTGATAATTGGATATGTCAATGGGAGTAAATAAATAATTAATGAAAAATAAAAAGTATATACCACTCCTATCGAGATAACCAATATTAGTGTAAGGCCAATTACGGATGGTCGCTCCTATCCAGCCTTATTCTTCGTAATAATAGACAGTATTTCTTTTAATACTCTTTGTTATTATGAGCATAGAGGTGGGGCGTCACAGTTGGTATCAGAGCTTGGGGGTATGGACATAATATAAAACTTAACTCGGATGGAACATATGTTACAACTATTGGTCGATGTTTTATTGTGATTTGAGTCAAAACTAAAGTTTTGAAATTTGGATGAAATTTTTAAATATCTTTATTTGAAAATAATAGTGAAATTGTGTTCTGATGATTTGATTGATTTGTGTTCTGTTTATCAGAGTGCGCAGCGGAAACAGTGAAACTGTCTTTGCTGATTACAACTGATAATCTTTTTGATTTAAAAATCAAAATACGAAATTGATATGAATTTCATTTGTTGTTCACATAGCTGTAATTATTTTGTTTCTTTGAGAATTTCGAATCCGAATTGAGGATTCGAAGAAATTGCAGATATGTGATTTTTGTTGAAATTTCCGCTGGCTTTCTTTTGTACTAATCATTTATTGATTAGATTTTGCTGTTTTGAATTATCTTCATTGAAGATACCTTCGAATGATTTCTTTGTTCATTCTGTAGTACGTGCAAAAATTTGAATTGCACGTTACTGCATTTAATTACGTTGAACCGATGCTTGGTTATTAAACGTATTTTGTTGCCGTTATTTTTATAACGGGATTTTTACACCAGTGCTATATTTTTGAAGCACGGTGTTTTGTTGACAATTTTAATGAATACAAATTCACTGATGTCACATTTTGATGTGAATTATTTTGATGAGATTTTTGATTTTTTAAAATTACTGTCGCTTTGACTTCAGTAATAGTCAAATTTTTAAAAGTGGATTTTCGAGCGGTTATTCCGCAATACTGATTTGTAACCGTTTTTACGGTATTTTGAGAAGTACGATTTCCTTACCGAAATTGTTACCGATTTGCTGTTTTAATCACGTGATTGGAAAAATCGTTTTAAAAATGAAAATTGTTTTATAAAATTTTAGCAGTTTGCATTTTCAAAAGAATGAGAAAGCGACTTAAACGATTCAGCAAAATCGAGGATTATGACCCCTTTCTTTTACTGTTTCGCTTAACTCCGGACTTGTCCAGTTGAGAATGTGAATTGTTATTTTTGCAGAATAAATAAAATTGCTTTCAGGAATTTTAACAGTTTGCGCTTTCAAAAGAATGAGGAAGCGATTTAAACGTTTCAGCAAAATCGAGGACTATGACCCCTTTCTTTTACTGATTCGCTTAATTCCGGACTTGTCCGTTTGAGAATCTAAAGTGTATTTTTACAAAATACACAATTTTGCACTTTCAAGGAAACGATGAAGTGATTTAAACGATTTAGCAAAAGTGCAGAGTATGGAACCACACTTTTACTATTTCGGTTAATTCCGGACTCGTTAATTGAATATCTGTTGTTTTGATGATTTTGATGATCCTACACTATCAAGGAAACGATGAAGAGAATTAAACAATTTAGTAAAACTCGTGGTTATGGGACATGTGCGTTTGCTATTTTGGTTAATTCCGGACTCGTTAATTGAAACATTTTGATGCTTTCGTGTGCTTTCGAGCCACTATGAGGACCTTCGGGTCATTTGTTGGGCTTTCGGGCCACTCTGCGGACCTTCGGGTCAAATACCAGTACTAGACCTTCGGGTCACTCTGCGAACCTTCGGGTCAATCTGATGGGCGCCAAAATTATGTTGAGTACTTGGTAGGCTTCGGCCATATGTTGTTGCACGTGCGGCGAATTAAAAACTCGCCATCTGATGGGATCGATCCAAGCTTTTATGTTGATTTTCTAGTCTTCTTAATTGATTTCTAGATATTTGTTGCTTCCAATTATCTGCAGGTAATTGGATATTTGTTGATATGAGTTTTGATTATTGTTTTTGATAATCAGATATTTGTTGTTTCTAATTATCGCTTGTGATAATTAGATATTTGTTGATATGAGTTCTGATTATCGTTTTTGATAATCAGATATTTGTTGTTTCTAATTATCGCTTGTGATAATTAGATATTTGTTGATATGAGTTCTGATTATCGTTTTTGATAATCAGATATTTGTTGTTTCTAATTATCGCTTGTGATAATTAAATATTTGTTGATATGAGTTCTGATTATTGTTTTTGATAATAAGATATTTGTTGTTTCTAATTATCGCTTGTGATAATTAGATATTTGTTGATATGAGTTCTGATTATCGTTTTTGATAATCAGATATTTGTTGTTTCTAATTATCGCTTGTGATAATTAGATATTTGTTGATATGAGTTCTGATTATCGTTTTTGATAATCAGATATTTGTTGTTTCTAATTATCGCTTGTGATAATTAGATATTTGTTGATATGAGTTCTGATTATCGTTTTTGATAATCAGATATTTGTTGTTTCTAATTATCGCTTGTGATAATTAGATATTTGTTGATATGAGTTCTAATTATCGTTTTTGATAATCAGATATTTGTTGTTTCTAATTATCGCTTGTGATAATTAGATATTTGTAGATATGAGTTCTGATTATCGTTTTTGATAGTCGGATAATTGTAGTTTTTAATTATCGCTTTTGATAATTAAATATTTGCTGTTTTGAAATTTAATTATCGCTTGAGATAATTAAATATTTGTTGATTTGAGATTTAATTATCGCCTGAGATAATTAAATATTTGTTGATTTGAGATTTAATTATCGCCTGAGATAATTAAATATTTGTTGATTTGAAATTTAATTATCGCTTGAGATAATTAAATATTTGTTGATTTGAGATTTAATTATCGCTTGAGATAATTAAATATTTGTTGATTTGAGATTTAATTATCGCCTGAGATAATTAAATATTTGTTGATTTGAAATTTAATTATCGCCTGAGATAATTAAATATTTGTTGATTTGAGATTTAATTGTCGCCTAAGATAATTAAATATTTGTTGATTTGAGATTTAATTATCGCCTGAGATAATTAAATATTTGTTGATTTTAGATTTAATTATCGCTTGAGATAATCAATTATTTGTTGAATTTTAAATTTGATTATCGTTTTTGATAATCGAATATTTGTTGAATTTGAAATTTGATTATCGTTTTTAATGATTGAATATTTGCGATTTTTGAGATTTGAGCTCCGTCTTTTTCTCTGGCGATTCAGGTGAGTAATTTGATTTACTCACATTCAATTCGTGCTCTGTATGGGATTTCTGCTATGTTTTTCCTTCTCTTTTAGTTGCTGGAACTCGATTGTTCTTGCTTTTGTTAGTCGTCTGATTTTGATCCCTGATTCCCATGATGTTGGTTCTTTTGATTTGAAGTAGTCGAACCTTTCGATTTCTTATCTAATACTTCCCCGCTGACACTTGCTTTGCTTATACATTCGACATTGCCATGCTCTTTTGGTTGTTACCTTTTATCCATTTATTCCCTATGATTGCGTGGACGCAATTTCTTTAAGGAGGGTAGTCTGTAACAACCCGGTTTTTCGCGTCAGTTTATAAATGACGATTAAATCATTTTTAACTGCTAATGCAGATTTGAATCAAGTTTAAATTCATTTGAAAATTTGTTAAAAGAATTATATGGGCTTTTCTTTATTAATTGGACTCGTTCCCTTTTAATTTATTCAACCCATTGCCTTATTGAGATAAGTGTGTGCTCGTTCCTCTTTTCATCCGATTCACTTCATTCGTTTTAACCCTAAACCAAAAATCAAAACATACGAACGATAATGGCGTCTCGTCTCTCCTTCGTTCGTCCCCCAAAATTAGGGCTTCTGGGAATCGAAGGCGTCACGCTCTGTTGATCGATGCCTCTTCACCGCGCCTTCTTCCACTTGGCTTGCAAGTTGGTCAATATTCGAGTAGTTGAGAGAATTGCCGATCCAAGATTCCTCTTTGCTCTGGGCCACTTCAATTTGGCGACTAAGGTGAGTAAATTATACTACTCACATCTAATTCAGAGTCATTGTTTTTGGTTTCTTAGTTTTCATGAGTTTTGATTTCGGTTGGAAATTGTGTTTTGGACTCCCTGGCCTTCGAATTGATTCATTTGGTCTTCGGCCATTTATCCCTTTGTGAAACCCAATGCTGAGTATTTTAAAACCCCTTACCTTGAATACGGCCTGGTTTGTATTTGAATTCGTTGGTGTTACCTGACTTTTGGTTTTGACCGTGTTTGATTTTGTTGTTATGTCGATTTGAATCGTTCGTAGTTCTTGGGTATTACTGTTTCGATGGTAGTTGGCTGATATTAGTGACGTTCGTAACCCCCATGACCTTGTTTGTTGTTGACCTTATCCAGTTGAACTAATTAGGTTGGTATTCTTGAGTCTGCATTGCAGTCTAATTCCTTGATATTGCGAGTAGCATTGGGTTGGTCATGCAGTTGAGTTGAGCCCTGATAACAGAGACTTGACCGCTGTATTTGGTTAATGATTTTGGTCATTGATACTTTATTCCCTGTATTGAGTTGCGACCATGATTACTTCATCACTGGAGCTGTTACACATGAAATCCTTGCTGTGAATAGCATAGAATAATCGTTGCATTTGCTGTGAGAAGTGACTTCGGACCACATTCCAGTTTTCACTATTGTCCATGACCAGTTACCATTTCTGGGTTTGAAGTTATTTTGTATCATGATGATAGTTTTGTCTCAGCCATTCTTTTTGTTGAACTGTATACATGAGTTCATGGTTGCTAGGGTCTTTGGTCTTGTGTATGATAGTTGCACTATCCAGTTTACAGTGCATACTAGTTGTACTTGTTCATGTGTTCATTCTGACATCACCTCTGTTTTACGTATCCTGTCTACTGTTTCCTTTAGTGTTGTTGCACACTATTGGTCTTCAATTGCATTTCTCTGGTTCCTTTGTTTGTTGATTGGGTTCACTTGCATCTACTCATCCCTGTCGTACCTATTGCCATGGTGACCGCACCTGTTGTATGTGCAGTCCCACCTGAGCCATGTTGTCTAGTCTTTACTCTTGACAGTTGTATTTGGGTGCAGTTTTACCCTTGCATACTGTCACTGCCTGGAAATTTCA
Source organism: Allium fistulosum (assembly GCA_030737815.1). Classification (NCBI taxonomy): domain Eukaryota; kingdom Viridiplantae; phylum Streptophyta; class Magnoliopsida; order Asparagales; family Amaryllidaceae; genus Allium; species Allium fistulosum. Next base: position 665,047,093 of record CM060901.1, read on the forward strand.
GTGCCTTATCGTCACTGTCTCGATTTGGTTTCTGTCGTATTGATATTGCTTGACATTTATTGTTCATATCCATTTCTTCACTGAAATCGAATATTTCACATTTACTGTTTCCATGAAGTAACAGTTTTGGGTTGCATTTTTAGTTCCAAATGCATTGAGTTGTTGGTCTGGTGATTTTGACATGTACTGTTTCACTAGTAGTTTGCATTGGATATGGTATCATTCTTTGAGACAGTTGCATATTGTTCCACTTCGATCTTAGTTCTGACTTCTAGCTTGTGGACTTTGTCCTGTGATCTTTCATACTTGTAGCATGCTTGACCTTGGCAGTGCTTCATATCTGAACTGTTGTTCGACCATATACATTTGTGGTCGCTTGATGTCACTTATGTGCTGTTTGCTTATATTCCTTTTGACCTGATGCTAAACTTTGACATTGTTTGGTTTTGTTCGAACTTGTGTACTTGGGGTTGCTTGAGACAAACATCTACTTCATTTTACTGCTTTGTCGGTACCGAAGTTTCATTTGTTGCCATGCACTGGAATTAGTCGTATTTATTCGTTTTGTTGACATGGCATTGATGTACTTAGATTGGTTTTCAAATTCACTTGAGTTGAACCCGATTTCAGGGTTTGACCTTGCGATCATTGTGACTTTCACTGAGCTTTTGTGTATCTCCCGCGATAGTGGCGAGGCAGTACACGCGTGCGTGTACTGCAGCCCTATCTGATTTGACAGTTTTAAATTGATGTTTCGATTTGTTAAATTGTTTCGTTGGTTAATTTCAATGTTTTGGAGTTGTATCCTGATTTGGATTGTTGATTTGTTGTTTAACACTGTTTAGTGTTATATCTATCGTTATCCAATTCTCGTATCGAGAGTTGGATATACGTGATTTCTGTGACTGTCATCTATTTGAGATTATTATTGCTTCTATGCACTAATAACTGAGTTTGAATTAGACTGACCCGTGTATTATTTTCTTTTGAATGTAATACTCGGGTCAGACCCGAGTTATTTCAGGTTGTAGATTTCTTTCTTTGAGTTGCTGTTCGGGATTTGAAGACTTTTCACATCTTCTGAAGTTGTCATTGTCCTTTTGTCGTAGTCATGTCATTGTATAGAACGATATGTATTCATGTATATTAATTGATAATGTACTTGTGTATATAACTTCTAGAGTCGACAGTTGTAGTTGTATCATATGTATCGTGTCAACTATATTGTAACTGACATCGGTTATATATATATGAGATTTTTGTTAATCTGTGTTCCGCATTTATATTATCTGTGTTATTGTTATATCTAATGTCCTAAACTATTATGAACTATCGTAGTTTGTTTTATACTGATAATTGGATATGTCGATGGGAGTAAATATATAATTGATGAAAAATAAAAAGTATATACCACTCCTATCGAGATAACCAATATTAGTGTAAGGCCAATTACGGATGGTCGCTCCTATCCAGCCTTATTCTTCGTAATAATAGACAATATTTCTTTTAGTACTCTTTGTTATTATGAGCATAGAGGTGGGGCGTCACAAGTTCGAACCAGTATAAAAATCTTGGTGTGCTCACTTTTATTTTTACTTTACTCTACTATCTACTATCTTTGTTTTAATCTCATACATATTTAGTATATTTCCATATTGCATGATCCACACTCTCTTTCATTTGGTATCTGTAACGACCCGCCATTTTGGACCATTCGCACCCATTATAAGTGTATAGGTAGACACTCATGCCGGAGTTGAATTGCTCAAAATACCGCGTTGTTAATTTAAATTTGGAAAAACTGAACATATACAGTAAATAAATGAATAATCACAGATCACAGACAAAGAGTAATAAGTGCAGCGGAAATAAAAGAGATAGTAGTTCATGAAGCTACTATATAAATGTATAAGTACAACAGAGTTTACAACAGAAGAGTAATACGATACATCAGATACAAATCAGAATACATCACTGGAATCATCGAATACTGAAAGCAGAATAGATGGCTGGATCTTCAAGCAAGCTCCAACTTCAAATGTGAGTCTCGAAAGCTGAACCACTCAGTCTGACCCGAGCGTAAAGCAAAACACAAGACACTCGAGTCAGGATTAACATTCTTATATTAATAAATCCAACTCAAGTGAAATAGCAATTGAAATACAAGTAACTCAAGGGATGTTTGGAATAACCATCCTTCAAGGATCCGTTAAACTATCTACTATGTAGTAGTGTACGATAAGTAGATAATGTCTATCAGTAATAATAAGATATCAAAAATAGCGTTAAGTCATGGCCCATTCCACCCTTAACACATTTTTATTCCCAAAGCATATACAAGACCGTAGTTTCCCCAAAACCGGAAGTCACCAGAGGGCAATCCATATACTAAAGGTACAAATCAAAATCGTAGTGGTCGCGTATAAATGGAATACAAGTATGACAAGGCACATGAGGCAATACCCAAGGTAGTGATACTACCGTTCGCCTGATCCGGACTGGTGAGAACGCAACGCCGCAGCGCCCGCAACACCGTGAAACACACTCCCAAAATCAAGGGTGCACCAATCGACAACAAGTATAAGTAGTTCGAAGAAGTGTGTCCACTTGAGGTAGCAAATCCTCCATTGGCCCGGCACAGCTCCTGTTTTAGTCATTTCCAATTTGACACAAGTGTCAAGGCTATCCATTATCGTTCACTTAATTCAGTCATCACGTACATCATTCCAACCACTTCATTCTGGATCATCACTCCGCGCATAGTTATTAAAGTGGTTTTCGGTTTAGATAGAGAGTATATCCATAACCGATTCCGGTCTCTTTAATAACTTCCGTAATTATTACACCGATTGGTCGTTTATATATTTCAAAAACCAAATCAAATCAATTACAATTACAATTCGTAAACCAACATTTCATTTGTCTTTCGAAACCAATTTCCAAAATTTACGTTTCAAAACTTCAATTTACCATTTCAAAATCTTATAATTCAATTTCAAATTTTTATTTAAAACACCTCAAATATTGATTCAAGTTCGTATATCAGTTTCATTCCGAAATTATTTAAATTAATTTAATTTAACATTCAAAATCAATTTAAATTCATTTATCGATTTCATTCAATATTCGTTAAGTTACTTTATCATTCAAAACAATTTCTATTAAATTTCCAATTCATTAAATCCGTCATTTAAATTCAACTTCATTATAACAAAACTTACAAATTTAATTAAATTAAATTCATCAAATCAAATTCTTTAAATTTCAAGTCTTACATTTATTTCAATAAATCGCATTTTATTTCTTGTTAAAGAAATTCAATTTCACTTATTTACTTACTTAAATAATTTTCCAAAAACTTAATTAATAAAGAAAACTCAATTTCAATTATTTACGAAGAAAAATTCACTTATTCAAAAGTTCAATTTTCTTATTAAAGAATTCAATTTTTATTTAATCATTAAATAATTCATTATTAAATAATTCAAACTTAATTATTAAATAATTTCAAAGTTTAATAATTTCAAACTTAATTATAATTTCAAACTTAATTATTAAATCATTTCAAAGTTTAATAATTTCAAACTTAATTATTAAATCATTTCAAACTTAATTCAATCATTTCTCAAATCAAACAACATTCTTTCATCAATTTCATTTTAAATATTTTGTTTCAGATTTTTAAATATTAACATTTTCCTTTCATTAAAAATTCAAATTTCAACTTCATTTCAAAAACCATATGATTTTATTCAAAAAAAATCTTCGTTTATTTTTAAATCAATTTATTGACCAATCGGGTTTTTATTTAATTCTCTATCCTAGGTCAAAGTTCAATTTGGGTATTTATCATTTCAACCCGATTCCAATTAAATTCAAAAATCAAAGCTTAACAAAGGGAACTTGCAGTGTGATAACTGGGATGGTGTCAAAGTAAATAAACAAGCAATAACAACAACCAATAACAATTCAATAATCAATTCAAATAATCCCGAAATAATCGTATTAATTCGCATTGTTATTTGTACGAATTAATATAATTATTTCTAGAATCTACACTATCATTTCATGTAGATTAAAGATTATTACATTACAGTTTTCACTTGTCATTCAATTTACAATTTCATACATCATCAATTTAACAACATACATTCAGTGGTTCAAAGTGTAATTAAACAAATCCTACGTGTCAATAAAGTTAACAGTTAAAAGGGTCATATTATACAAATGTCAGTTAATCAAATTTAACATTTAACTATCCTATATCAAGTTCAATTGTATACTATTTATCATTTTAACATTAACAATTTAACGTCCAATATAAACATCAACAATCAATCAATTATCAATCAAACAGGATTATCATTTCATAAATAACAGATAATGGTGTCAATTGTCACAGGTGAACTGATACAGGTAATAGCATATATAACAGTATAATTAACTAACAACAGCATATTTCAATTGTCGTTTCAATTGAAATCTAATTTAATAAATAAAAGAACGTTAATCGTGAGTGAGTGCTCACCTTTCGAGGCTAGGGAAGAAAAGACACGAACGAGTATCGAATCCAAGCGCGAAGTGAGACAGGCACGAATTCAATGACGAAAACAGGTACGACGGACCGAAAGCTGATAAAATGGAAATCGATGAAAATGAATCGAATTAATTTTTGATATTACAGAAAATATATACACTATTATGATATTAATTCTCCTAAAACCAATATTTAATTTAAAATGTACATTTAAAATCTATATATTGTAATTTAAACATAATTTCTCCAAATAAAACCATTGTATTATATTTCATAGTCAATATTTATTATAAAAATCAATATAACCAATTTATTATAATATATACTAACTTTAAAAGAATAAATACAGCCCATGAAAGCAACCTATACATATGTTCATAATAACAATGTATATAAAATTCCAAATGCAAAGCCTATATTCAATTATATATATTACTTGAAGTCTGAACACATATATATAACAAACACCTAAACGCATGCATATAGACTGTGAACAAGAATACACACTATAAGTATATTAGCTAGCGTATAAAACTAACGTATCTTATAACTTTTATACTTGCAAACATATCAAATTTTTTTTTACACATACAATACTCTAACATATAAATATATATAATAATATAGTATGAACAGTCATACATATATGAATATTACTTTAAAAATCACCTTAAACATATATATACATGTTATATTCTTGAATCAATGCATACATATACTTAAACTATAACCACTTATACAACTAAATATAAACTTACTGTAATCGAAACATACAAAACATACATATAAATATAAACAACTCATAATATACTACCTTAACCAATAGAGAAGCACGGCCAAGGCAAGAGGAGGAGACAAGGCAGTGACGAGACGAGATGACGTTGGAGATCAGCTGGCATGGTCTCGGGTTGTTGGATGCTTGGATCAGGGGGGGCGAGCATGGTTTCGGCCATTGGGTGAGTGGCTTTGGCCGATAGATGAGCTGCTGTGCTAGACCGGGGAAGGTGGATGGGTCAATACGACAGGCGGCGTGCTGGGCGGAGATGTTGGGAGGTGAGCCAGGGTCCGCGAGGTAATGGTTGAGGGAAGCCTCGGCAATCGTGGTCACCGGATGGAAGGCGAAGGGGTGGGTGAGGCCTGAGCGAAGTTATGGTGGTCGAGCAGTGCGTGGGCCGGAGTAGCTGACGTGGCAGAGGAGGAGGCCGGAGATGGGAGGTTCCTTGGCTACGCTGTGAATGGAGGCGGATGCTAGGCACGTGAGAGGCGGAGCGGGGTCGATGAGGTGGGACATTGGGTTGCGAGCTGATGAAATGGTTTGGGAAGGTGGGCGTTCAGCCATGGTGATTGAGAGGAGCGATCGAGGATGGGTCAAGCTGCTCGCGATGGTGAGAAGGATAAATCGACAGCAACGCAAAAGTGGTGAGACGGTTCAATGATTTCAAAAATAAATTTTAAATACAAATGCCTGTTTGCATCCAACCGGTGAGATAACAAGAGTTAATAATAAGTTGAGAATATAAAAGAATGAAGAGTACAGTGCCATATAAATCTTCTTTATTAAAGTGATGAATACAAGAAGATGAAGATGGACAACAAAGATGGAGGTGGCAAAGCATCTGGGAAATGAGACAAGTTAAAAGCAACGTTTGATTTTATTAACTTTAAATTTTCAAGATGGCGTAACAGAAATAATACATGAATGCTAACCTACTATGACACCTTTTGAATAGCAAAGGCCACAAGATTTGGATTCAGAAAAATACGTAAAACAGTAACCGACTATTAGACCATGCTAGGGACAATTGAATGGACGCATTAAAATAAATATTGAAATTTTGTAATTGATACGATTACCTGTTACGCGGGTTCCGCCGCGTACCGAACACCGAAGCACGGAAGTGAATATACCGCAAAGATTAACACGACGCGACGATCAAAACAGTATAAGGATATCAGTTGTACGATTGAATTACAAAAATTCGAATTTTCAACTGGCGGAAAATGCAAGAAAAACGCTGAAAAATAAGATCGACGGAGCCAAAGATGTCCGAATTTGGAAAAACGACAAACTGACATCTTGCTCAGAAGATGGTTTAGAATTTTCCTATGTAAAAATATTTGGGTTTCGAAACATTTTATTTTCATCATTTTTTTTACTGATTAAATTGAAGTGAATTTACGCGCGAAATAAACTTTCGTATTTTCGGACGAAAATTTACTAGTCGCTATGTTTAACTAGACGTATTCCAAATATTAAATTTTTATTTCGAAATTTTATCGTTTAAAATTTCCCAAAATTTCAACTAACTACGTTATTAAAACAGTTGAAATTTACGGGTCGTTACAGTATCAGAGCAAGGCATCTTATAACTATTACACGGTTATTTGATATTTTGCTAATATGGAAAACAACACCAGCACAAGCACTGTCACTAACACTAGTTTTATTGAAGGTCAATCTACGGCACAACCTTCACTATTCAATGGCATGAATTACAACTATTGAGCAACACGAATGCGTATTTATATGCAAGCCAATGGTTTTGATGCATGGAATGTTACACAAGAAGAATATACTGCACCTACTACTGAATATTCTACATGGACAGCTGCATAAAAACAAGATGCTACTGCTAATGATAAAGCAATGAATATGTTGTTTTGTGCATTAGATAAAAATGAATTTAACCGAGTTAGCATATGTAACACTGCATATCAAATATGGCAAACACTTAAAGTTACTCATGAAGGAACTAGCAAAGTTAAACAAAGCAACATATCTATGCTCAAGAGTCAATTTCAAAATTTCAGAATGAAGCAAGATGAGTCCATAAATGATATGTACTCCCGATTTGAAGATATTTGTCATTCTCTAATAGGACTAGGAGAAAAGTATTCTGACTTTGATATCGTGTCCAAAATCCTAAACTCTTTAACCGATGAATGGGAAAGAAAAGTCTTAGCTATTGAAGAAGCAAACGACCTTTCTACCATGAAACCGGAAGAGTTAATAGGAAATTTAATGTCCTATGAAGTAAATTTACAGGCAAAAAGGGTTCAAGCACAAGACAAGAAAAATATGGCATTTCATGCAGAATAAGAGGAATCAGATTCAGAGGATGAAGATTTAGCTTTCATAGCTAAAAATTTTAAGAAAATTTTGAAGTACAGAAAAGGAAATCGAAATAATGGCAAAAGAAACTTCAATAATATGCCATCATCCTCAGTACTAGAATGCTTCAATTGCCATAAGAAGGGTCATATACAAAAAGATTGTCCAGAACAAAGGAAGGGAAAACAAAATAAATATAGAAAGGACAAATTCAAAAAGAAGGCATTTTCGGTGACATGGGATGACTCAGATTCTTCGTCTTCTGAAAGTAGCAGTGATAGTGAAAATGAACAAGCAAATGTCTACTTCATGGCTACTGACAATGAGGTAAATGATTTTACTTTTGATGACATGACTGAAATTAATTCTGAATTATTAGATACTTTGAAAAATCTCAAAAGAAAATATAAAGAAGCTCTCGAAAATCAAAATAGAGCAGAATTCGAAAGAGATATGCTTAAAGATGAGAAGAAAATATTGGAAGAAGAACTTGAGAAAATTCAAGATTCATTTTCTAATGTTAATTCTCAACTTACCTTATTGAGTCAAGAAATTGAGACTCAAAAAGAAAAGAATGATGCTCTAGTTTTTGAAAATCATGAGCTAAAATCAAAAGTTAAAATGATCGAATTAGACAACACTGGTCTCAAAACTAAGTTAGATGATATTACTAGAAATGTGTCTAACTTTAATAAAGGCAGAGAAAACTTATCTAAAATTATTGAAACTTCTCAGTCTGTCTCAAATAAGAAAGGACTAGGTTATACTAAGAAATCAGTAGCTCCACCAAAAATTAAGCGGAATAAGAGAAATATTTCTAAACCTAAGTCTACCATAGTTCAACCAAAAAGGGATCAAAACTCAAAAACCATAAAAATATGGGTTCCTAAAATAAACAACAGTTTGATTAGGAATAAATATATTGAGTCCTTTTTGAAAAATGTTCATAAAAATAAAAATTATTTATATAAAGGGAATACTGAACCCTCTTGGGTTTGGTTTCCTAAGACCTAACTCTTAGGACCCTATTAAAAAGTGGGTACCAATGTTATTCTTTTATTTTTGCAGGTCCCATTTAAGAAAAGAGAAAAATGGATACTCGACAGTGGCTGCTCAAAACACATGACATGAGACAAAAATATGCTAACAAATATCATATATTCAGATGAAGGCTCTGTCACATTTGGAGACAATTCCAAAGGTTATATCATCGGCAAAGGCGATGTGAGCAATTACGGAAAACGCCCTGCGCCACAATTTACCTGGAGCACATCCGAGGACCACACCGGCACAGACACTAGCGGAACTAGCGGAGGTGGACATGGTGGTGAAGCATCATCTTGAGGCAAGTCTCCCGCCATTCCAGAACAAGAATATAACTGGGATGCCGATGAATAGTAGGGTGCTATCGTATTTGGATATGGTATTTTCTTTGCTCTTTTAATCAACTTTCTTTTCTATCAAGGCTTGTACTTAAATAGCCTTGTGTTATTTTGGTTTATGGAACTTTATTTGCTTTTTCTTATGATACATTATGTAGCTAAATCTTGGTTTGTTATGTTAGTTATGCTTATTCTATGCTTTACTGGTTATGTCTACTCCTTTTTGTCGATGACAAAGGGAGAGAAAAATGTCTACTAACAAGTTTTATGCAGATTACATTATCGCCACACATTCAGGGGGAGAAATATATATAACTTTTGTTATATAATTTCTACTGTATATCAATTCATCAATTACAGGTTGTCATCAATCAAAAAGGGGGAGAATGTTGAATCATGAGTTTTGATTCATGACAAGGAGCATTAACAAAGACTATATGGCGATAGCAACAAAAAGAGAGTAACATATACATGGTATAAACTTCAAAGAGAAGAGACTTCAAAACTAGTTTTCGTATGATTATTTATTATGTTTTTGAGTCTTAGATATGTTTAGATACTGTTAAAATCATTCCTCAAGTAGTTACACCTGCACACAAAACATATTATTTTCGTTTGTATATGCATTGAAATTCACTGTGCAAAATTGCACAGGTTAGTCGACTGATTACAGTCGACCAGTCGACTGACCTGGTGCAAAATGCATAGTGAACAGAGAATATAAATACAAAGTTGAAATGCTGTCAACTGAGCTTCTGAACTCAGTCGACTGAGCTGCGTATAACGACTATATTTTCTGAACGGATGCTTCCTCTCGCGAAGAGTTTCAACCAATTCGAAGAGTAATGGCTGCATCTATTGATTGAATCTCTTAGCAAAAGGTTGTATCTATCTATGCACTATATAAACACATCAAAATCAGTATCCAAATCACCGATTCTTGAATAATTTACTGATCTTACTTACTCTCTATATTCTCTGCATTCAAAAGCAATCAAACCATCTTCATTGCTTGAATCCTTGAATTCATATTCATATTCTTTGATTCATAGCGATAATCTTCCTTTCATATCTTCACACACACTCATATACTTGAGGATTTGATTATAGGAAGGGTGTACACACATTGACATATCTGTGTTATCAAGAACACATTAGTCAGAAAATTTTATATACTAGTAGAAGTCCTGTTCTGCTGCTCAGGCATTGTGAAGTCCTCTTCAGTTGCTGAGGCATCCCTGTTCGACTGCTTAGGGGTTGTATAGACATGTTCCTCTGGGTTAAGTGAGTGTTGTTGTTTTAGTGAAATTCCAGAAGGTGTCTGGGACTGGACATAGAACGGGAAGTTCGAACCAGTATAAAAATCTTGGTGTGCTCACTTTTATTTTTTACTTTACTCTACTATCTACTATCTTTGTTTTAATCTCATACATATTTAGTATATTTCCATATTGCACGATCCACACTCTCTTTCATCATCATCCTTCCCTTAATATGTCATTAGCATATCACGGCCCGCTGTTATGTCCAATTTGAACCATTCTACCATGCAACACAAATTGACCACAATTTTCGTTATGAGCCACTCATGTTCCCAACCTTAAGCCTTACCAAGTCCGTTGTGCTCGAACAACAACATCGACACAACTATCAACAACTACCGATCATTGTTTGCCAACATATCTATATCTGCTTTGCCTTTGCTTGTAATCTATAACAGGGTGAGAACCTTGACAATCTTCCTTGACCTCAACGAAGTATAGACTATAGTTTGTCGCATATGTGCCAAACAATAGATGGGACCTGGGAGCATTAAAATTTTCATAGCAAAGCCAACCAACCCCCCCTCAAAGGGCATGCTTTGAATTGACAGTATTACAAGAGCATGTTGCTGAGGTCCATAACCCATACCAACTCCACTTCAAGCCACACACCACCAGTTGCGGAGAGTCCACAAGGAGATGTATGGACCATTCCTCTACTTCCAATGAATCAGGAAATACTTGTGGTGCAAGGCATGCATCAAGACCATCCAAATCTCATTCCAAATGGCTAAATATGTAAAGACCACAGCCTGCATTGGCACAAGAGATCAAGATTTTTAGTAAGAAAACTTTACTGCTCTCTTTATATACATTGTAATCAAATAGTAAAGTAATAAAATAGGATGATTTACGGTGAACGTAGATATATCGGATGAACCACTCCAAAAATCAGTCTCATTTCATTTATTTGTACTATTTATCCTGTTCTTATAGCCTATTAACATCCTCTACTTACACTTGGTAGTCGAGGATCTTCAAATCCACATAGCTCCAAGGTTGGACAAACTATTCAATCAATATTTTAACGTTGGAAGGAGGCTTTAATAACATCCAACTCTATCATAAAGTCAAGCCATGAAGCATGTTGGGGGAAGTTCCTAACCCGACGACCCTAATTGAACATGCAACGGTAGGACGGGAACAAGTAATATCAGTCCGATCCTTGGCATGAGTAGTGTTGTTTGGAAATTTTCATCCTAGGCATTACGGCAAGGATCAAATGACCAGATGTACTGAGTTGAGGAATCGCTTAAATACCAAAGAAGGCGTAGTATAAGACCATAGGGGCCCTAGCCAAATCAAGCCAGACTTACGCCGACAATACCAAGCACAGTCAACACAACGGATGGAAACATGGAATGTGGCATACCCTGGTAACATGGGGTGAAGACCTTGTTAGTGATCATAAGGATGTGTACAATGCTAGAGCCCCATCAACCAGTAATTCTCCCGTTAAATCATTTGCATTCATTATCTTAGAGCAATAGACGAATGCTATGACTTACGGTTTGAATACTTGAGAGGAGATAGACATGGAAGAGCTCACACACATGAAGAATACACCAACCTATCCTAATCCATGGGTCGAAACATTAACATTAGCCGATCCAGTCAAGGACCTATAGCTCAAGTGGTCAGGTGTGATGCTTTAAATAGAGGTTCTAAATGTCATTGGTTCGAGCCCCTGAGTCATCAAGGGTGCTCTGCTTGAATAGAATATCACGCATGTTATCAAAAAAAAAAAAACATTAGTCAATCCAGGTCTTGTGATAGGGATGCATGCAAATCTTCCACCCAAACAAGCGCGTTGGCCCTTGAGAACAGTATAGTTTCACACTCGAGCTAAAGCCACATATGTCCCTATGGATGAGTCAAGATCATGCTAATAGAGTTAGAGGTATGCCATATGGGAAATTTTGTAATTTACTATAAATTATTAACTATGTAATAAAATCCCATTCGAAATAAAATGTAATTTTTTCTATTATATATTCGATATAATATGTTCTATTATATTATTTATTCAATTTAAGTATATTTAATAGAATATCTATAAAAGATATATTTTGTGATACTAGTTACAATGTGTTTTAACATGAGCAATTTATCACAATAACAATAAACATATCATTTTTAAATATTCCTAGTCAATATGTATCAAAATTGGATATCGATATATCCATCGAGACTAGATTACGTAACGCTCTCCAAATATTACGCAGTGTATTTCTCATGGCTGCTGGTGGCACCAAAAGGTCACGTATTAATTGTTATTGGATAACTATGAAATAACCCACTGGGTTGTTTTCTGTTTGTTAATATAACTAAGGTCAAACAGAAAATATCAATGTGACAGTATTAAATAGTTCTCCCAACTTGAGAATGCCGTTGAACTTCAATGCGGACACTCCACTTTGATTACTGTTAAATCGTGGTACAATGTACATTGAACAATTATAGTTGGGTATGAGTTGAAGCATTGGAAGTTACACATTATTCAATAGGGAAATCGTCTCCTCGGTTATATGAAGTAAATATCACAATTAACTATTATTCAAAGTCAAAGTCTTTGGCGGTTCGATTAATAATAATAATAATTATTGAACCAAGGACTTTATATTTGGATTATATAGGTTGAATGTGGACGATGTTGAAATTTTGACCAATATCTAATTCCATAAGTCCTAATGTGACATAGTTTTGACAAAGAGAATTGGTGTAAATAATTGTTGCTACTGGGTACCGCTTAAAATAGTAAAATTAGATTTTACTGAAATCGTGTAAGTGATAAATTAGGTCAAACTTTCTCACCACTAGCTAAAATGATGTGTGAACATTAATATTTTTATTGTTTGATATTAATCGCTGATTAAATTTACACCTAAGAGTCACACACTTGCAATGTTAAATACTCCAAATACCACCTGATTTAGTTAAATTATAATTTTTATAAATTAATCAATAATTTTTATGAAATATTAATAATTAAATTTTATCTGATTTATTTGAATCGATATTGAAAATAGTATGTACATAAAAGTTATATATGTACGTATCGATATACATATCGATGTGCATTTGAATTACATTTAAAATGCGAATTTGCTAATGTGGGAAAATAAGCTCATTAGCCCATTGATGATGGCTGTTTGTACCAAAAATGGGCACAACACTCTTCGGGAGTTATTTGAAGAGATAAAATGAAGAACGTAAATGTAAAACAGAGATTATCTAACAAAAACTCCAATAAACAGAATTGTAAATACGCAGACAAGCAATTTAGAGTGGTTCGGCGTATCGCCTACGTCCACTATGAAGTTTTGATGATTTTATTGATTCTCTTTCAATGATTACAAGTGATTACAGCGAACAACAGCGAATTATAGCTTGGAATTCAGATTCAACAGTAAGAATAAGATGCAAATCTCGATCCGGCAGAGTCTGGGCGCTTCAGAATCCAGATCCCCTTTTCTGAATGACCAGGGGTCCTATTTATAGGTGTAGGAGGCTGATATTTCGCCTAAATTGAGGGGAGACCGGTTCTGGCACGTGAGGGGGCCCACATGCCCGCTCTTTGGAAATCCGGGCCCACTTTGGGATCGATTCGACCCTTGCTTCGAATCGATCAAGATTTGCTCCGATTGAGTTGAAATTTGGCATGGACATTCCTTAGGTTGCCATTTAGCTCCTGTCCAAATTTAATAGCATTTGGACTTGTAGATCTCGAGATACGATCGATTCAAGATTTCATTTCTGGCTGATATGGTCTGTTCGAATCGATCCCCTTCGAATCGATAGGGTCGAATCGATGACTTGGTGAGCGAAGATGTTGACGTGGCGCGCCTTCTTCGTATCGATCCGACTTTTTCTCCGAGTTGACTGGGTCAAATCCATAGTTTTAGCCACCTTTAATCACTGGATTCGAGGGAATGGATTCGAGGATAGTCGTGGGATGGAGTCGAAGTTCTTCAACTGCATGGATTCGAAGGCCTTCCCTTCGATGGATTCGAAGTGGGGAAAACTTGATGGATACGAAGTGTGGTGGCTTTGTGGATCCGAAGTGCTTCATCTCGAGGGTTTCGAATGATTATGGCCTCATCGATACGAAGAGGATCATATGGATTCGACCTGTTGGATTCGAATGGAATTTCTTTTGATGGATCCGAACGGCATCCCCACTTTATGGATTCGAACCTAGGGCTTGGCTTATGGATTCGAAGCTAGGGATATTTCCTCCACTTTTCATCAGTGATAACTTGAGTATACGAGCTCGGATCGTCTTGAAATTTGGAATGTTGGCTTTCACGGCTTTGCTTGACATATCTTATCAATCTTAGCTTAATCCGAACCCGGATAAAATTCATCGATATCCGTGGCTATCCAGTAGCGGCCCGATGCTGAGGACGTATGACCTTTATGCTCTAGTTAGTTCCTTGATATCTCGGCCTTGCCAAAAGGCGGGATAACATTTGCCCCCAAAGTACGTCTTGTGTAATCATGACGTGCTTTGGAAAGCTGCAGCTTCTCATTTGATAACCATCATATGTTTCGTTGAAAGCTATACTCTGCATTACTGTAATTGACCGTTGTATAATCGTGATCAGCTGCTTACTGTCGGATTCATGACGAGATGAGCATTTGATCCCTGTGAATGTCAAAGATCAAATATTAGTCAGACATATATGCATATATGTGTCATCTTGACTTTTGTTAGCGTTGCGTGGTTGCAAGTCGTTGCTGTTCAGTTTGTTATCGAAGTCCGCATCGATCCTCTCCTGAATCGACCTGAGATTCGAGTTAAAACATCGCTTTGATGATTGTCTATGATTATGTAGTGCACTGTTGTAATTGAGTGTCGAGTGCTAGCGATTTGTTGTTCACTGTTGTAATTGCCATGAGGTAAGCATTCAATTCCTGTAAATTTTAAAAATTGAATGTTAGTCTGTCATACATGTACGCATGTTAACCTGGCTCCCATTAACGTTTGCACGTTCACGAGTCGTTGTCAAGTTCTTTAGTTTTTGTTTGGATTGAGTTTCGTATCGATCCTCTCTTAGATCGAAATGAAATTCAAGTTGTAACAACGTTCGATGGTTGTTTTTGAATGCTCCTTCGTAACGATCCTCTCCTGAATCGATGTGAAGGGTTGGAATGTATGCTTCGTATCAGTGGATACGTAATATTGGATCTCGGATCGATGGATACAAAAGTAATGCTTTGTATCGATAGAGTCAAACAATCCAGACATAATCATGCAGTGATGCTTCACGGAGGATATGCCATTCCTTATTCGTTTATTCAATAAGAATCCCCGATTGTGGATAATCTTCGATAGTAGTCATCCATGACTTTTCTTCTAGATCCATCTCTAAGATCTAGTTGATCTTCATATGTCAATGCTTGGAATAATAAGCATTTCAACTGGGATAAAGTCTTTTTGCCGCGCATCCCCGAAACTGGCTTGCTTGGCCAGTGACTTAGTTTTTTCATTTTGTCCTCCGAGGAGGTGTGTAATGGTATAATTATCGAAGTCGACTAGTAGCTTTTGGACCCCGCTATGATGAGGAGCAAGATGTTGCCCCCTAGTTCAATAATCTTCCCTGACTCGACATACTACTAACCAATAATCACATAATATATGCAAAGTTTCCACTCCTAGTTTTCTTGTAAGTTTGAGTACCAAGGCTTCATACTTAGCTTCGTTATTTGTTGCAGGGAAGTTGAGTTTGAGGGCGTGGCAGATCGATCGTTTCTCAATAGTCATTAACGCAATTCCGACGTTAAAAAAGCCGATTATTGGAAGTTCCATTTGTGTACGTCCTCCATCGGTTGGACGGTTCGCCACTGTTCTTCGGATAGTCGTCTGATGTGGTGGATTCAGATATGAAGTATGCTAATGTTTGATCATGGAGAGCTCTCCGAGGGAGATATGTGAAATAAATTTGGCTTAGCTCGATATCCCATTCGAGTATCCTTTCAAACATCTAATGTTCCCATTGGATCTAGCGTTCTCAAGTTTGAATCCAAAGAATGCAGTATAGCACTACAGGTCCGGATCTGTGATAAAATAGTTGTATTCCTGGTCTAGGACATGTTTCAGTATCTGATTGCATCTAGAGTTTGCATCCATGGATGAGAGTAATTGATGTCTGATGGTTAAGTCAATTAGTTGATTGATCATTGGATGTGGAAGCTATGCTTTGCCATGCCTCGTGCAAATTTGGGTAGTCGGTGTATGTTCGCCACTCTCCTTTTGTTTCTCTCATAAGCAAAGGATTGAATACTCATTTTGGGTAGAGGACATCGCGGATAAACCTATTGGTTTTGAGTAGATTCGCCTCCTCCTTAAGTGTAGCAGATCTTTCTGGATCCATGTTGCTTTGTTTTTATTCACCGAGACATGCATCGAGTTGGCACTTAGTGCAGGGTTCTTAATGGTGGGTGAGAGTCCATATATACACATGAGATTGAGTCCAAGCGAACATATCAAATTCACCTGAAGCAATGCAGTCGACTCTTGCACCATCATTGCGCAGAGTTGTGATCTGATCCACAATACACGTGAAGGGTTGTAGGTGCCTCATGTGTTTATTTTCAATGGTAAATGATCAGGCTTATAAGGATGTTAAATCAAAGGGTTAGTAGAATTTAGCCTCGTACTGCATGCGGCTACATAGCTGGCTCCAGCTTTGAGATTGAATTTACTTGTGTTTCTGAATGATCAGTCGCCCATGAGTTTGGGTATTGATTTGATGATTCTGTCTTTAGGCATCCTTTCGGTCGCAACCTAGAGTTGTTACGAATATCAAGCATGGGTCATAGGTTGAAATTGTCATAGTTAACTCTCGGATAATTACTCTTTTGCCCCCAGTGACGGGTTGGCGGATGCATTACGCGGACGGTCTAGTCTCGTCCTAGCGGTGTTTATACTATAGTTCAAGCTTTTAGAATTAGAGTTCATTGATGAATGGTTGAATCATATTAACCTTATCTTCTTGCTCGTGCCCCCAAGTCTGGGGAGTATCTCGATAAGTGGCAAGGTAGATAATGTCCGCTTCAATTTTGTATTATATTCCATTGAACCATAGGATCAAATTAACGGACGGAGGGCCGAGTCGTGCCTATCATGCATTATGTTCTAGTTCTTTCCTCTAGGCGGAATACATCGTTACTTTGCCGACATTCGGACATAAGCTAGATTCTGGATGGTCAACGACATTCGCTCTGCTGCTTACGTCGCCATACTTTAGGCAAAAACTGAAGAGTGAATCGTCTAGTCAGATCCAATGCAGGATTGGTGCTTCCCTTGTCGAATCTAGGGTAAGAATCAGTGTGCAGATGTTTAGGTTGCACTTGTTTTGAATCGTTCTTTTAGCCGGATCATGGTAAGAGTCAATGAATGAATGGTCGCGTTGCATTCAATTGGAGTTGGCTGATCAACCATGTCCATTTCAATTTACGTTCTCCCGTTAGATCTAGGGATAAAGTCAGCTCAAATGCAGTCATGTCATGCTCATTTGGTCTCATGCTCTTCCTGACGGATCGAAGGAAGGCGACGAAGGACGAATGATCAAGTCACACTCATTCGTGGTTTATTCTTTTATTCGTGCTATGCTGGTCGAAGATATTCGATGCATGCTCGGGTCACATCGATTTGTAGTTGAAGAGGATTGATATTGACCGTCGATTCGACGGCATGATACAGAATGCTCGGACCTCATTTCCTGTCAATCCGACGGTATGATATGAAAGGCGCAGATCGACATTGCCCGTCGATCCGGTGGTATGATATGATTGGTTGCTTGTAACTTTGGGCGTCATTATGTTTGGTTGGCATTAAGGCCTCCTTGCAGTCGTTGCCTTAAGTTTTAATGGACGCTAAGCCGGAGAGGCAGCGAGTCACCTTTCTCTTCTTTCAGTAATTTGTACTTCTGCCCCCAGTCTTGGGGATAAGCCGTAATAGGCGTTATGCAATATTGTTCATTGCTTAATTTTAACATCCACACTCTGGGGACTTGTATCTTTACGACAGCTGTTGATCACTCATTTTCATGTGTTGAGTCTGCGCCTATGCTCGGGGAATGAGTGATGTAACTTGGTTGAGATGCAGTCGAAGTTGTTAGGTGGACGGGTCCACCCTCCTCGAGGCCGTACTTGATGGAGATGCAGTCGAAGTCGTTAGGTGGACGGGTCTACCCTCCTCGAAACTGCAATGAATGGAGATACGGTCGAAGTCGTTAGGTGGATGGATCCACCCTCCTCGAAGCCGTAGTTGGTTGTAGTTTATACTTTGGCTCGAGCTCTCGGAGTCCGGAGTTAGTTTAATGTTTATACTCCAGTTCGCGCTCTCGAAAGCTGGAGTTTGTTGATGTTTATACTCTGGTTCGCGCTCTCGGAATCCGGAGTTAGATAATGTTTATACTCCAGTTCGCGCTCTCGGAAGTTGGAGTTTGTTGATGTTTATACTCCGGTTCGCACTCTCGGAATCCGGAGTTAGTTAATGTTTATACTCCAGTTCGCGCTCTCGGAAGCTGGAGTTTGTTGATGTTTATACTCCGGTTCGCGCTCTCGGAATCCGGAGTTAGTTAATGTTTATACTCCAGTTCGCGCTCTCGGAAGCTGGAGTTTGTTGATGTTTATACTCCGGTTCGCGCTCTCGGAATCCAGAGTTAGATAATGTTTATACTCCAGTTCGCGCTCTCAGAAGTTGGAGTTTGTTGATGTTTATACTCCGGTTCGCGCTCTCGGAATCCGGAGTTAGATAATGTTTATACTCCAGTTCGCGCTCTCGGAAGCTGGAGTTTGTTGATGTTTATACTCCGGTTCGCGCTCTCGGAATCCGGAGTTAGTTAATGTTTATACTCCAGTTCGCGCTCTCGGAAGCTGGAGTTTGTTGATGTTTATACCCAGCTCGCGCTCTCAGAGTACTCTGGGGTTTTGTGAATGTTTATACTCCGTCTCGCACTCTGGGAGTACGGAGTTGAATGAATGTTTATACTCCGCCTCGCACTCTGGGAGTACGGAGTTAAGGAATGTTTATACTCCGCCTCGCACTCTGGGAGTACGGAGTTAAGTAAAAAGTTTGTACCAAGCTCGTGCTCTCGGAGTACACTGGGGTTTTAGGAAAATGTTTATACTCCGCCTCGGACTCTGGGAGTACGGAGTTAAGTAAAAAGTTTGTATCCAGCTCGCGCTCTCGGAGTACTCTGGGGTTTTAGGAAAATGTTTATACTCCGCCTCGCACTCTAGGAGTACGGAGTTAAGTAAAAAGTTGTCGTGTATCAGCCCGTTCTGGCCTGATGTGAGGGCTTGTCCCTGAGCTAGTGTTTCGCTTAGCGAGTGATCGGTGGGATCCCGATTAACTTCCACTTATAGGCCCCTCAACAAAGGATGAGGTTTAGAGTATGGACGGTTAGATCGCGTCCATGTTCATTTGGATTCCGCTTTTGCCAGGCCTAAGGAGTAAGATTAGTGTTCTGGCAAGCTTTGTGCTCGAGCATAGGAAAGGATGGTCGAACTACATCCACTTTGAGTTGTATATTTTCCCTTAAGTCGGGTGCAAGAAATGGAGAGCAGACAGTCGAGTCACATCCAATTTATACTTTGCATTCTTTCGATCGAGCTAAGGAAGAGAGTTGAAATGACGGCTCATGATGGTTAGTGAGTAGACAATCAGTCGTTGATGACTTTAAATTGAGGGTTGGACCTTTAAACATGTGTTCCCTCAAATAATCCCAAATGTCTAATGTAGGATTGGATGCATGGATGGTGACGTTGCATCCACCCTTGGTGTGATTCCGATTTTATCGGACATCAGAAGAAGCGTAAGTATGTTGGTGAGCTTCAAGTACGAGATGGAGAGTACATTGTTGGGATATATCACTCCAAGTCTTTCCCAGATCTCCAATTAAATTGCATAGGCGGCTGAGTGGATGGTCAGTTGCATCCACTCTGTACTAGAGTCCTGACCTTGTCGGTCTCTTCTGCTTTGATGCCTTGTCCCCAGTCAGGGGCGTATAGTAGCAGACGAGTGGTTGAATCATGATCGTCATGATGATGCCTCAATGATTTGATCATGGTCCGCGGAGGTTGTTTTGCACCCAATCTTAAGTACTCGGTTACCTGCATCATTTGCAAGTAGTTTAATTCAAGTAGGTCATATTTTGCAACGTAAATGAAATTGAATTAGAAATAATTCAAAAGAGATCAGATCAAATCTCATTGATAAGTGAGGCAGCGTCGTATGCTCGCTATTGCACATCATTCCATCCCTTCTCAGTTGGAAGTCTAACGCAAATGGTTCAATTTGATCAAAGTCCTTGATCGATAGGGGTCGGATGTTCCCGGTCCTTCGTTTTATGGGGCTTGCATATATGTTCGGAGCTATCCTTCCCGGAGAAGCCTTATGGCGTTGGCGTTCACGGTAGCCATTTAGAGAAGAGGAGTTTTCCGATCTAGAGTATGGAGCAGGTCCCCTCCTTATCCTGCTATGTTGATCCTTCATCTGATTCATCAACTCGAAATTTGCCTAGACATGTTGGTGCAGTTGTCGGCGGCGGTCTACCAGTTCTCTTGTCAAAGTCTGGAAATAAGCGCCGGTGATGAATTCATTTATGGGTATCGGCAGTAACTGGCTGCGGGCTTTGGATAAATTCGTTGGCTGCCAGCTTCTTCATTCACTTCAACAATATAAGAAGTAGATCTGGTATGTCTAACCACGATTGACAATGTTCTTTGAGGAATGGAGGAAGATAACTACATTTGATAGCAGTCATCACTCTTGGTGTAAGCCATGCGCAATTCTCACTTCATGAGGTAGTGCCGGGGGTTGTATTTCCATAACACACCGACATAGTTAACATGTTGAATTTTCACTCGAAGTTCTGCATGTAGGATGGTTTCAACGAATAGGTCTCGACTAGGAAAGATTCCCCAATCGGCATTATGATCAGGCTCATTTTATTGCCCAGGGGACTTGTAACACTGGTCAATGACGTATGCATGATTGCGTTCGAGTTGTTTGCAATGCCGATAGGACGGTGAGTTGGTTAAAATGGGCTAACAGATTGGTGTTTATCCCAAACTTTCATCCAGATAGGGGACCTATATAGGGTATTAAGGAAGTCTTCTTGAGGTTGTATGCCATGCTTTTTGTCATGTGGACGTAGAATGATTAAGATGCGGGCATTTGAAGATGGTTCAGCGGTGACCAGCTATGCTTTGAGTCGGTAGAGTAGACAGTGTAGGGGAGTCGTCATATTAGCCGTCGTACCATAGTTGTCAACTCAGGAGTTTGAAAGCTGGTCAATTGGAGGAAGTTGCATTCCACCTTAAAAGCATGATATATTAATCAACCCCAGTTCTTGGCATACTAACTAGGTTCTCCAGCCTTTGGGAGTACGGTTGAGTAGTATTTCTTTACCCATTCCTTGATTGCAACTCAACATTTGTTGTTGTGATCTCCTATGTCTTGTTCAGTCATGGAACAATTAGAAGCATGGATGGAATGTTCCTTCATTAAATTGGTGATTGAATCGACAATGCGGGTGCCCTGCGCTGCGGCTAGGGTTCGGGGGGTTTTCCCGAAAAAAAAAAATTAGGCTCTTTTTAGGAAATCTGGGTCGTACCCGAATTTTTTTTTTAAAAATTTCGTATCGATACGAATTGGATACAATTGGATCGATTCGAATTGCAGTTGAGTACCGATACGAATTGGGTGTAAATGGATGGATACGAAGCAGTGCACCCTGGTGGATACGAAGCAGTGCACCCTGATGGATATGAAGCAGTGCACCCTGATGGATACGAAGCAGTGCACCCTGGTGGATACGAAGTAGCGCACCCCAATGGATACGAAGCAGTGCACCCTGATGGAGCACCCTGGTGGATACGAAGTAGCGCACCTCAATGGATACGAAGTAGCGCATCCTGATGGATACGAAGAAGCACATCGTGATGGATACGAAGTAGCGCACCCTGATGGATACGAAGTAGCGCATCCTGATGGATACGAAGAAGCACATCGTGATGGATACGAAGCAGCGCACCCTGATGGATACGAAGCAGCGCACCCTGATGGATACGAAGCAGCGCACCCTGATGGATACGAAGCAGCGCACCCTGATGGATACGAAGAAGCGCACCCTGGTGGATACGAAGTAGATGGATGCGAGGGTCTTGTGTCTCTGATCGATACGAAGACAATGGATTCGAAGTGAGGCTATGCTTATGGATACGAACGCTCGGTCCAGATGGGTTCGAAGACATGGATACGAAAATCACCATATTTTCATGGATTCAAAGACATGGATACGAAAATCACCATACTTTCATGGATTCGAAGACATGGATACGAAAATCACCATACTTTCATGGATTCGAAGACATGGATACGAAAATCACCATATTTTCATGGATACGAAAAATTGCATTTTTTCTGGATTCGAAAATATGAGTATGGAATTCATGATGAATGTAGTTCCTCTTAGATCTGGAGCAATCTGACTAGAATAGAAGGAACCACTTATGAACAGATCTGGATCTTCTCCTTAGATTTTTGCAATCCAACGACGGTAGTAGATCATAGAGCAGGAGTTTTTTCTCGGTGAAAGCACCAAAGTGTTTGTACCAAAAATGGGCACAACACTCTTCGGGAGTTATTTGAAGAGATAAAATGAAGAACGTAAATGTAAAACAGAGATTATCTAACAAAAACTCCAATAAACAGAATTGTAAATACGCAGACAAGCAATTTAGAGTGGTTCGGCGTATCGCCTACGTCCACTATGAAGTTTTGATGATTTTATTGATTCTCTTTCAATGATTACAAGTGATTATAGCGAACAACAGTGAATTATAGCTTGGAATTCAGATTCAACAGTAAGAATAAGATGCAAATCTCGATCCGGCAGAGTCTGGGCGCTTCAGAATCCAGATCCCCTTTTCTGAATGACCAGGTGTCCTATTTATAGGTGTAGGAGGTTGATATTTCGCCTAAATTGAGGGGAGACCGGTTCTGGCACGTGAGGGGGCCCACATGCCCGCTCTTTGGAAATCCGGGCCCACTTTGGGATCGATTCGACCCTTGCTTCGAATCGATCAAGATTTGCTCCGATTGAGCTGAAATTTGGCATGGACATTCCTTAGGTTGCCAGTTAGCTCCTGTCCAAATTTCATAGCATTTGGACTTGTAGATCTCGAGATATGATCGATTCAAGATTTCATTTCTGGCTTATATGGTCTGTTCGAATCGATCCCCTTCGAATCGATAGGGTCGAATCGATGACTTGGTGAGCGAAGATGTTGACGTGGCGCGCCTTCTTCGTATCGATCCGACTTTTGCTCCGAGTTGACTGGGTCGAATCCATAGTTTTAGCCACCTTTAATCACTAGATTCGAGGGAATGGATTCGAGGATAGTCGTGGGATGGAGTCGAAGTTCTTCAACTGCATGGATTCGAAGGCCTTCCCTTCGATGGATTCGAAGTGGGGAAAACTTGATGGATACGAAGTGTGGTGGCTTTGTGGATCCGAAGTGCTTCATCTCGAGGGTTTCGAACGATTATGGCCTCATCGATACGAAGAGGATCATATGGATTCGACCTGTTGGATTCGAATGGAATTTCTTTTGATGGATCCGAATGGCATCCCCACTTTATGGATTCGAACCTAGGGCTTGGCTTATGGATTCGAAGCTAGGGATATTTCCTCCACTTTTCATCAGTGATAACTTGAGTATACGAGCTCGGATCGTCTTGAAATTTGGAATGTTGGCTTTCACGGCTTTGCTTGACATATCTTATCAATCTTAGCTTAATCCGAACCCGGATAAAATTCATCGATATCCGTGGCTATCCAGTAGCGGCCCGATGCTGAGGACGTATGACCTTTATGCTCTGGTTAGTTCCTTGATATCTCGGCCTTGCCAAAAGGCGGGATAACAATGGCCGACCAAATACGGAGGTTAGGAGGGTGTGATATTTTTGATATTTGGGTTTAAGTTGGTAGAAAAAAGAATGGGTAAAAGATGAGATCTAGATTCCCTTTTCTTCTCCCTTCCTTTTCTTATAAAAACCCTACACTCTCGTCATTTGGACTTTGCTTGCCCTAAGTTCCTCCTTCTCTTTAAGCCACAAAACATAGCCACCATCCCCCCTTATTTCAAACCAAATACAAGTTTAAATAAAATAAAATAAAAATGCGTAAATCTCTTCGATTACTATCATTTTTTGAAAGAGATTGAACCAGATTCAAGGAGTTCCTTTGATTCAATAATTAAGATGCACACTAGGCCACAAAAAAGGTAGCTTTTAATTTATATAAATTTATTTGTGTAACTATTATGTTATTATACTTCAATAGGTAATAATTATACCACGAATTCATATACGCGTTTGTTCTTGATTTATATATGAAATTGTTATGCTAAATTTATATATATATATATATATATATATATGTGTGTGTGTGTGTGTGTGTGTGTGTGTGTTCATAAATGTTTTCGGCCATATCTTATAATAAAAACCCGAATTTAAAAATAAAATTTAAAAGGCAAATTAAATAAAAATTGTTTTTTAAAAATAACACATATAGATATTTATATATGTTTATAAATTTTATTGATAAATTATATACATGTTATTTCGTGTGCTTATGAATTAAAATTATTTTTTTGATACATACAAACATATATTTAAATCTGAAATGTAGTATTAATATTTATTAATTTAAAAAATTAAATTGTAATTTTGTTAATATGTAAAATAGGTATATATAAATGTATGTATATATAAATATGAATAAATATAAATATACTTATATTTTTCAAAATATAATTTTGCGCCAAAAAAGGAAATTCTTTTTGTATGGAAATTTTTCAAAAAAAACATAGAATTAATCCACACAAATTAATTAATAATAACAATTAATTGATTTTGTCAAAACTAATATATGACTGAAAATAAAGATTTACATATATTTTATTTTATATTTTAATTATACAGTATTATTTAAATGTACTTATAAATTTGAATTTTATGAAAATTTAAAATATATATATATATATATATTTCAAATTAAAAATATTTGTATATATATATTTATAAATATAGTTTTATAAATTATTTGTAAAATTTAAATTTGAATTTTGAATTTTAAAGGATGTTTTTAAACCTAGATCTAATTTTGAATTTGAATTTTCAAAGATTAAAATTTTGAAGTTTAAATTTCTTTATATTGAATATATTTATATATATATATATAATCATCTTACATATAAATATGTATATATGTATATGTTGTTTTTTATATTTATCTATGTGTGTATATATATATTTTGTATGATAATAATATTAGATAACAATAGACAACAATATGTATATGAAGGGGCTAATATGTCCATTGTAGTGTAAATTCCGACACTTAGATATGGGCATGTTAAACCATGTATACATTATATGTTGCATGTGCACGTGCAAATACATATGTATTTAATACACATGTACCATTATGTATCATTTGTATAAAAAAATCCTTTTATTGATAAATAAAATAAAATAATGATTTTATATAAAATTTATTTAGATCAGATCTAAATTAATTATACTTCATAGTCCTAATAAGATACGAGATGGTAAAAGTTTTTGAAATTCACCAATTTAACCCACTGCGTGCTGGCCTAGATCTAACACACACTCCCTTATTAGATAATCCAACGAACCCTAAGGTAGGGAATTAAGCATTCAAGATGAGTAGGTTGCATGTAGGAAGGATGCGAGGGAGGGATGAGAATGTTGGCTAGGACTCACGATGTCTTCAATTGGCCTCCCTCCTCATTCCTGATAATGACAAACAACTTTGGCATATGCTTAGGCCAAACCCTGCTCCTTTTATTCATTGCTTCTTCCATAGAAGGGATGGTAGGGGGAAGTAGTAGTCTGAGTCAAGGGTTTAAGCTAGAAACTCATTCATCCTAGCATTTCATTCCCCATCGACGCAGTCCCTCTCTATCGCAAGCTGTGTATGCACGTCCTATGTGGAGACCTAGTCAGCAAAGTTAGCCAACTCTCCCCAGGGTTCCTCCATCTTTAGGTGTGCGATAACGATATCATCATCCACTTACTTTTTCAGTACCTTCAGAACTCACTTGGTCTTGGTGTGCATAACATGCTCACTATACCTTTCTCTACGTAGCTCCTCATTGCTTTTCCATGAATTCCTCCAGCGTTTGACTTAGATTGTCAAACTCATGCTTGTGTCGTGAATGATGAATTACTAGAATCTAAAAATTCCAATGAAAGTATAACATCTCAAACTAGTGTCGTGAATGATGAATTCAAGCATACAAAGATGAGAATGGTAAACTTGCAAAGGAAAATTGCAATTTAAAAATAGCTTTAGACATATTGAGAATTAGTTTAAAGATCGAGAAATTAAACTAGAGAATTTACATAATGATGTAGCTAAGTTTAACAAAGGTAGAGAAAATTTATTAAATCAAATAAATATTTCTAAGCCGATTAACAGGTAAAAAGGTTTTGGGTTTAACAAAACTAGTATAACTCCTCCTAGAAAATATGCTTCACTATCTAAAAAATTTTGAAAACCGAAAATTGTCAACTAAAATAAAAGAAAAATAAAACCGTTAAGATTTATGTCCCAAAAACAAATAATAGCCTAAACATGAAAAATTATATCGATAAATTTTTAGTGAATAACAAAAAACTTATTTTTAAAGGTCAAAACCCCTCTTGGGTGTGATTTAATGGAAACAGGTTAGTTAGAAGCACATGAAATAGGTAGATTTTGAAACAATTCCTATTTTTGATCTATTGGGCCTATGAAGCCTAAAAGATTATTAGATCCAATCTATTGAAGTTTGAAATAAAATCAAATTTTATTCAATTTGGCTAAATGAATTTTAATTTTAATTTGTATGTATTATAATGAATGTATCAAATACATTCATATGTGTGTACTGTAAGTGTAGCATATAAGCAGAGTATATATATGTAAACGGACATGTAAAATTTTAGAGAAGGAAACCTTTTGTTTTTTCTCTTATCGTAATTAATTAAGAGAACATGAGGCTATAAATAAAAAGAGAGAAACCTTTAAATTCGCTCTCTCTCTCTCTCTCTTTAATTAGATTAGTTGACATATTAAATGGCATTTATACCTAAATTTACACTTGCTTTTGTTGTCCAAGTTTTTGACTAATAAAATACATGTAAATAGATCTGTAATAATTATATATATACAGATATATACGTTATGACACACACACACAAACACACACACACACACACATATACACATATATATATTAAAATTAAGATCGATTATCTTATACACTTTGAAAACAAAACTTATAACAAGATCTAATTTAATTAGAGTTTGAAATTAAATTAATGATGTCATAAAGGATCTAATTTATAAATTTTAAGTTAAAAACATACATACGTACGTACACACACACACACATATATTAAATTTAAGGTTAATAAAATAAAATCCAACCTTAACTAAAAAGGAATAAAAAGTAATACGGTGTCTTACATAAAAGTCCACTTAAAATTTGATGTAAACAACAAACAAAATTTTTTCAAAACAACTTGAAGAAGAATCTTCAATTTTCAAAACAACTAGATGAAACTAAATTTTATATAGGTAAAATTGATTCAAAATTTCATTTAAACAACAATTTCTATTTGAAAGAATTGGAGGACATGTGCGCATATAAATTCATAACAATGAGATGCAGATCCAAGTTAAACGCATAATATAATCATCCAAACAGAACAGAGATAAGTCCAAAATTATTATCATAGGTGACATGTGAATAAAATAGAATATAAACAAGGATATTATAATCATGTTAACACGATGAGGATAAAATTGGTTC
The DNA here is from genome assembly GCA_030737815.1 of Allium fistulosum. Lineage (NCBI taxonomy): Eukaryota > Viridiplantae > Streptophyta > Magnoliopsida > Asparagales > Amaryllidaceae > Allium > Allium fistulosum. The sequence goes on from CM060901.1 coordinate 665,075,350, forward strand.
AATGGAATAAACTAAATATCTAAAACATTGTCCAAATACATACAAATAAATAAATAGAATATAAGAAGAATATAAACATATGAACATGATGAAATTATATGCAATCAAAATAGAATCTAAGCCATCTAAACATAATGAGTATAGAATTAAATAAAATTAGATTTACTGAAAATGAAGCCAATAATTTGCACTTTGAATGATGAATAAAACCCCGATTCGCTTGAATTAACCTCTGGATTTTGCAGGGATTTAGAGATAAAAATCATCTTGAATTCATTTATTTTCATTTGAATTTGTTTTTAGGAAATTTGTGGCTTAGAAGCAATGTAAATTTCGATCGAAATAGAGAGGAAGAGGGCAAGAGGAAAAACAATGTCAGGGAGTGTCAATTGAAATGAATAAGGGAGAATCTATTTTAAAGAAAACATTGAAAGCTTTTAATTTCTTCCTTTTAAACTTTCTCTATTTAATTCTTAAGCAAATCTTATTAAATTATCTATCTCTCTCTACATGTATGGATGGCTATAGATGGTCCATATGGTCCCTCAAAATTTCCAAAATCTCATTAGCGTTAATTCCATTTAAATCCAATTTGAATATTATGAGGATATCATATATTGCTGCATACGTTTATAAGTTTTATATTTTATTTAATACTAATGGCACTTAAACATGAAAGAAAATTTAATAGTAATTACTATTTTTAAATATTAATTAATTTAAATAGTTTATAAAACACACTTGATGTTTATTCTATTTAAATCCGATTTAAATGCTTTACCGACATCATATATCGATACATACATTTATAACTTTTATATATCCATAATATTAAACACTATTGGTATTTAGAAAAATTAATTGTAATTTAATAATTAATGTTTTTTGTAAATATTAATTAATTTACAATGATCGGTTCGTTTGGAGTATTCATCATTTTGGTTGTGTGGCTCAATAGTGTAAATTCAATCAGCAATTAATATCGAACAATTCAAATTTTAACGTTCATACGTCACCTTAGCTAGTGGTGTGATATTTTGGCTCATTTTATCGCTTGTACATCTTTTGGTAAAATACAATTTTACTTATTACAAGCGGTACCTGGTAGTGCTGATTATTTGCACCAATTCTCTTCGTCAAAACTATATCACATTAGGACTTATGGAATTTGGTTCTGGTCAAAATTCAAACATCATCCACATTCAACTTTGTAAGTCCAAACACAAAATCCTTGCTTTAATAATAACAATTATAATTAACCATACTGCTCTGGCCAGAGATAATAATCTTGAGTTGACTTAAGTTGACTTTGTGATACCACCCCATGTAACTAAGGAGAGGAATTCTCTCTTGAATAGTGTTTCACTTTCAATTCCTCCACTCGACCCAACTATAGCCGTTCGATGGACGTCGTGCCATGATTTAACTATAATCAAAGTAGAGTTTTAATATTGAAGCTTAACATTATTCTCAAGTTGATGGAATTGTGTAAAATTGTAATATTGACATTCTCTATTTGACATTAATTACATTAACTAACATAAAACTATCGAGTGAGTCATTCTATAGTTATCCAATAATTATCGGTATGCAAGCACTTAGTGCCTCCACTAGTTATGAGTAATACACTACCCAACATTTGAAAAGCGTTAGACACTCTGGTCTCAAAGGATGTATTGATATTCAGTATCAATACATCTTGACAATGAATTTTTAAAACGGTGTGTTTATTTTATTGTGGTATCCCACTCATGATTACAAACATTGTAGCTACTATCACAAAATATACCATTTATTGATTTTATATTAAGTATACTTTTAATTAAATAGATAATCAGTATAAAACATTATGTCAAGTATATAATAGAAAGAAAGCATCTTTTATTTTGAACAAGATTGGTTAACTGGTTAGATATATGTAACAAATTACATAATTGCCCCTAGGGCATACCCTCTAACTCTATCATGGCTTCCTTCTGAATAACCCTTGGACCCTAATGTAGGAACTAGGTACCAGAGTTATTTATTATTTTACTATTGGTACCCAGTAAGATAAAGAGAAGTAGCTAAAACAAGATATACCGATGGAGAATTAATATTACTGTTTCAAAATTTTATACAATTTTAATAATTTTTATAATTTTTTGGAAAAAATATTAACCGATCACTGAATGGTAGTTCAGTTGATTGGTAGTTAAGATGAGTAGATTGTGTGTAAAAGAAATAAATATTTTCGTAAATCGCCTTTTCAATTATTTCAAGAAAAGAATACGAAATTTACATATAATTTTATAAACCTGAAATAATGTCCTTTTAAATACCTTCTTAAATGAAATTAATTATTTCAAAAAGGGAAAGCTGATTATTAGTGAAAGAAGTTTCTAAATCTTGAAATTTTTAGATTTTAAAATTCTATTTGACAATAACAGGTTAATGAAATTAATATATACAAAATAAAAATTAGTTTATATGTGTGTGTGTGTGTGTGTGTGTGTGTGTATATATATATTTATGTGTGTGTGTTTGTGTGTGTGTGTTTATGTGTGTGTGTTAAAAAAATATTATATGGATTATAAATATTTGAACAAAATGTTTATAATTTAATGTAACAATATTTTTTTTAAAGAATATATACAAGTTTATAGTCTTATAAAGCAAAAATAAAAAAGTTTAACCAGTTAAAAAATAAGCAAAAAAAGGGAGTGAGTAGCATCGAACTCGAGTGGCAGGAATGAGGAAGTTTACATAGCAATGCATTGCACTAATTAACCCATTGGCAATCAAGAAGGGAAGAGATACGCTTCTTTTTAAAGCATTAAAGTTCATATTTTAAATAATAAGCGGTCAACAGATTATGGATGAAGTCAATCAACTGACTATCATATTAAATACGAGATCTGAGCCGTACATTTTTTCTGAATCTTTGCCTCGCTTATATACGCAAGTATACTCAAGTCAGACCTATTTTTTCTTTATTTCTAGTTGTTCCCAAACCAAAATTTTTAACCTCATTCCCAAATTTCAAAACCTAGAAGTTAAAATCAATAGCCCCCAAATCAAATAAGAGAGTAACTGATTAATACGGCCAGAGTTATCCACTACCACCTCAAGTAAATGTAAGTCTCAATAATAATGAAAGTGCCATTAAGGTATGCACAAAGTTAGCAAATTTTACCTTTTTAGCCAGTAGACCTAATACTTCTTATACGATTGAGGAACTATTCTTGAATGTCGAAATCATCAATATATCAAGGTTAGATAGCTCTAAACAAAAGGTATACCCTAGATGCATTTCACTATTTATAGCTAATGTCAAAGTCGTTGATACTCAAAATTATACTCTAACAAGTAAAATACATAGAATTAAAATAAGATTGACTGGTACGTTGTTCAAAGAAGTCTTATCCATTACCCCAAATGGAATGGATATAGATAAAGTTGACTGAGTGATAAAAGAATCTTATATCACATATTTCATCAAGGAGAGGGAATTTGGGAAATGTCTAACTTATGGGATAAAGAAAAACTGATGTGCATAATTTTCAACACGACATATGTGGGAAAATAGGCTGTCAATAACACAATGCAGAATGGATCTTAAGGATATTTATACACTTAAGGCGGTGAAGTGTTAATTTCAACTGTTTAAAACTTACTTATGAATTTAAAACTATATCTACTCAAACTGCAAGCAGAAACAAATAATCATAGAATAAGTAAGTAATAAAGTAAAATGCAGTAAATTAAATAACACCAGGGGTTTTTATATTGGTTCGGATGGACCAATCCTACATCTCGTCCTGTACTAAACCGTACAAAATTTCATTATCACCACATGCTTTCCACGAGTGACAAGAACACCTTTACAATCTTGATTTCACAGGCTATAAGATGCACCCTCTTCATTTATCGGACTACAACATCACCCTGATGATTTCATAGGCCATAAGAACACATTCTTTTCTTTACAATCAACTGTAGAGTATGGAGAGTAGTTGTATCTTCAATACATATTCTCGCAGATTCAGTACAATGATCCTAAAGACCTCCAATAGCAATATATTTTTGAATTTTTTGAGGAATAGGATGAAACCAGAGAGAGAATCATATGAATTCAGGTACAAATTCTTAGATATTGTGTGGTTTGCAAATCCTTGAAGAATTGGAGTGAAAGAGTATGGATTTGCAAAAAGAGTGGAAGAATATGTGATAGATCTTTCTCACAAATGTATGGACATGAAAGAGTATGAGAAAGAATAGAAAGTTGTTGTGAAATTTCATTTCTCAAGTCCTTTAAATAGTGGTTGAAGAAGCATGTCTAGTAGTGAAGAGGTGGCAGGAAAATCCATCCATTTGAATTTTAAAAAGCTGAAAAACGACTAGTATGTCGACATACATAGAGAACATATGTTGACATATATTTGTTTCAAAAAATAGGAACTCCAATAAAGTGTTTTATTTTTTTAGATTTTAAAGTACCTCATATTTGTGGATATTTTATGATTCGGTTGAGGTTAATGGTTAATGATCTTCAAGTATAATTGTCATGAGTTCTTTAACAAAGATTCTAAGATTCACCACTTTAAATACCTCTGTCGTTACAACCTTCTTCTTCAGTCAGTTTTGTTCTTCCATTTGCTCTGATTAACCTTCACATATATAATTCATTTTCTTCCATTGAGTTCTTGTTTATCTCTGTAAAATGTCTCCATAATGTATTTGAAAATACTACATAACTCAAAGATATGTTAGTAGTAATATTTATATGGTTGTTCATCAAAATCAATGCTTAGGGTATTAATAGTCTCCCTCTTTTTGGTGATGATTAGTGTTATCCGGCCTTTTGACCAGGTAGAATCCAAATAGACTGGACATATAAAACTTGGAGTTATCAAGGCGGAAAGCCCAAAGAGATAGGTCAATAGTCCAGAAAACCAAGCATAGACAAAGTCACAAGATCTAAATCAAAACAGCCCAAGTCAACGGAACCATGGGATCCGCCAAGTTGGGGATTTGTACCGACCCCTATCCGGGGATCGGTACCGACTCCAAAATGAAACTTGGGTGGACCCCATGTTTTGCTATAGTTTTCCATCGATCTCCGTGAACATGGGAAACTACAACTTCATTCTCCTTCAACTCCATCATTTGGGCTTAGAACTAAGCTAATATTGGTGCAAAAAACCATGGAATCTCGAAGCTAACTATAAGACAATCCGAAACAAGAAGTTGAAGATGCCAAAAATGGTGAACTTGGGGATCGGTATCGACTCCCACTTGGGGATCGGTACCGACTCCTAGATATTGCTGAGGAGGCACCCATTATTTTGGGAGAATTAGTCAAATTCATGCACAATGGTTTGGAGATTTTTTAGACGAGATTTTAGGCTCCCTGCCTCTATAAATAGGTAGCTTGGGCTCATTTCTCAAGATCTTTTGGGCTCTAGTTTCATTATTTCTTATATTCTTATAACTTTGAAATTCTAAGTGTTGGAGTTGTACCAACCTCCAAGAATTTTTGCCTCCAAATCAAAAATAAGCAATAAAAATTTAAAGTCGACGTAGGCCTTGCTTAGCCGAACCACTATAAATGATCGTGTCTTGTTTATTTCCTCATTTTCATTTACTTTTCTTCATTTAATCTCTACTACATAAACTTCTGGATGTTTGTGCCACTTCTAGTTCAAACATTTTGGTGCTTTTATTGAGAATTGAACTCAGGCCATTTGGATCCATCGTCTGCTATTGGATTTCTCCATATCTAAGAGATAGATCCAATTTTTCTTTCGTTTTGATTTCTACAACTCAGATTTTCTACAAATCTACAAAGATCTTTCTGCTATGACCCCATTTAGGAAGGAACTCCAATCTCAAACCATAACTACCAGAGCTACCACTAGTGACGCTGACAATCAGAATCCTTAGCAAGGAGATGGAGTTGTCTAACCAACTGAACCCGAGATCCATAATCCAACTGACGTTGTGACTAGAATGGAGATGGATATGATGATGAAGCAAAGGAAGACAGATTCCAAAGTAGCTAACATGAGATGAATAACACGATGCAACAGAGCTTGCTGAATAAGCTGAGTCAAAACAGCCGTAGACGGAGTAGAAAGGATTCCATCTCCGAGACGAAGAGTTTTTCTTCATCTGAGCGAAGACGGTGGGAAGGAAGGAAGAAGAAAACTCATTACGCTACTGGAACATTGGCACAAAGAAAGGGATGAGCCCTAGGCTCAGTTTAGGGATCGATACCGACTCCCACTTAGGACTCGATACTGACCCCCAAAATGGTAGCCCCAAGGCCCATCCTCTAGAAGGCAACATGGATGTCATCCTAGGACGTGCTTTTGAAGGTCTGAATCGGAAAAACACAATATTGCTGGTGATGATGCTCATTGGAATCAAGTAGAGGGAATGCTGGACTAATGGGCCCATTGGAGTTTGTGGAGCCAAGGTATCGAGCACCTTCCTGAGAGTGTTCACCGAGCCGAACACTTGGGCAGGATTCGATTACCGCCATTCAGTTGAACATATTGATTCAGACTATTTGGAGGATACGGTTAGGAGGTTGGTAAGTTTAAACAGATCCAGGACTAAATGATGATTGGGAAACTTATGCTAGTCATAATGCATTTACAAAGAACATCCTTCACGCGCGATATTCCCGGAGACTCAACATGCCAATGATGCTGTTGTACGGAGAAACGACGGATCATAGGCAACACTTATTGAGATATGAATGGCATATGGATTCAGCCAGGGCTTTGGATGTTGCGAAGTGCCGATGTTTCCCAATTTTCTTAGAAGAGGTGACTACAATATGGTTCATTCGGCTTCCATCGAGGTCCATATCATCTTTTGCTGAATTGTCATGAAAATTCATGGAGAAATTCTGTTTGCACACCTCATGTCTGAAACACGCGATGTCATTTCTAATGTTTATCAGGCTGAGGGAGAGTCGTTGCAGGACAATTTAAATTGGTTCCACATAGCTATAATGAAAATAACGGATCCAAAGGAAGATATGGTGTTGATGGCGCTTTGTAGAGGAGTTCATCCCAACTCAGATTCTGGGGATTAGATAGAAAGAAAGCAACCATCAACAATGGAAGCTTTCTATAGGAAGGCTAATGAGTATTTATGTCGGGAGGATGTGCGTAAGCATCCATAGAGGACCGATTTTGGAAATTTGAATGAGCAGATTCAAAGTAGTATTGTTGTAAAGCAATTTGGAGGAAGCTTTGGGAATGTTGATGTGAAAGTTTGTAATTAGAACAAAGGAGGAAAATAAACCATTGATGGGGCAAAGAAGGGAAAGCCAGATAACAGGAGTCATTTCAGAGGTCCTAAGTATGACAATTACACTGAATTGAACAACTCGATAGAGAATATCTATCTAGCTACTCAGAATACTGAACCGTATAGGAAGTCGGCTCCTAGGAAGTCAACTGAGAAGGAGAGGAAGTTGGGCAAGTTCTGCAGATTTCATGAGACTCACGGTCATAATACTAATGAGTGCAAGCACTTGTGCGATATGATTAAAGATTTAATAAGGAAAAAAGAAATTGCAACAATATGTGAAAGCCCCATAGGATTGCGGGCGAGGAACTTCTAGCTCCCTTGGACTATCTTCCCAGCGGGGGGAAGCTGAGCCTGGTGCTGATGCATTCTTGTGGCCAAAAAAACAATTAGCGATTAACACAATCATCGGTGGGCCTCATCTTATCAAAAAGAATTTTGCAAAAATGGATAGATACATTAGAGCCTTAAAGCATGCTGATAATAAATATATGCTATTAAGGATGGAGCTTTGAAAAAACAATCTCAAATCATAACAGACGATATTGTTTTTCGGAACATGGATGCCGACGGAGTGGAGGCTTCAACAATAAACCCACTCGTGATCTCAATCGCGATTGGTCTTGCTATTATACGAAAGGTACTTGTTGACTATGGTAGTTCAATCAATATTTTGTTCAAAAAAGCTTACAACCAAATGATGTTTGAGGAGAGAGATTTGATGCCTTGTTGATCTCATATACAGGGGTTCAACTGGATGGCTACTGAAGATATAGGATTTGTCGAATTACCAGTGGAACTTGGTGAGGGTGACCGCATGCGAGTGCAGGTTGTTCTGTTTTTAGTGTTAGACATTTATACTGCTTATAACGCATTCTTGGGCCGACCGGCCCTAGCTAAATTTAGAGTGGCCATCGCTCCCTAGTGTTTAACTATGAAATTCCCAATAGACAATGAAGTGGGGATCATGCACGGAGATCAAGTGGCTGGCCATGAGTGTTATGTTGCTGAATTAAAGGAAGTAAGGCATAAGGAGAAAGGAAACGGTGCAGAGGGTGTCCTCTACACAAAGGCTTTGGATGCATAGCAACTACCGTCTGAGCCCTGGCTCAGGTAAATTAGCCGGCTCTATGATGACATGGACTGATGAAAAGAGCCGGAGGGTGGAAGAGCAGCTCCCGCCGAGTTGACAATCGCTGTTCCAGTCAATAGGGATGACCTGAGTAAAGTCTTGAAGGTTGGATCTCAGCTCCATACTAGTGTGATGAGGAAGTTGGTTGGTTTTCTCCGAGCAAACATGCATGTGTTTTCCTGGACACACTCGGATATGTATGGAATCTCACTCGAGATAGCAGGCCATGCATTAAATATCAATCCCAAATGCGTTCCAGTGAAACAGAAATGTCGTAGCCTGGGTCCGGAGAGATCCGCTGCACTCAAAAAGGAAGTGGAAAAGCTGAAGAACAATGGCTTTATCCACGATACTCTATACCCAGATTGGGTATCTAACCTTGTTTTGGTGAAAAAAGAAAACGGGAAGTGGAGGACATGCATCGACTGTTCGCACTTGAATAAAGCATGCCCGAAAGACAACTTCCTGCTTCCAAGGATAGATCAGTTGGTGGACTCAACTATTGGGCATGAGCTACTTTCATTCATGGATGCATACTTCGGATACAATCAAATCTCATTGCACATCATGGATCAGGAACACACCAGCTTCATCACCGACCTCAAACTTTATTGCTATCTAGTCAGGACCTTAGGATTAAAGAACGTAGGGGCGACTTACCAGAGACTTATGAACTGAATGTTTAAAGACCAAGTTGGACGATCAATGGAAGATTATGTGGACGATATGCTCATGAAGTCACGACGTTCGAAAAATCACATTGAAAATCTGGCAGAAATGTTTGATGTCCTCTAACAATACGGGATGAAGCTCAATCCCTTGAAATGCTCTTTTGGTGTTATGTCAGTGAAGTTCTTGGGCTTCATTGCAAACTATCACGAAATTGAACCCAATCTAAAGAAGATCAAGGTATTGAGAGAGTTCGAAGCCCCAAAGACAATCAAGGAGGTCCAAAGCTTGAATAAGAAAGTTGCCGCCTTGAGTCGATTCATTTTCAGGGCCAATGACAAATGCATCCCTTTCTTCGAGGTGATCATGAAGGGAAAGCGAACTTTGGATGGAACCAGAGTTGCAAAGATGTGTTCCAAGCTTTGGCGAATCACTTGGAAAGACCTCTCATCCTTTCGAAGACGGTGGATAATGAGGACTTGTTTATATACCTGGCAGTGTCGGTGCATGCTCTGAGTGCCACACTTGTACATGAGGAATCTCGCATCCAACGGCTGGTCTACTACATTAGCAAGCGGTTGACAGGAGCAGAAAGAAACTACCCAAGACTAGAAAAGCTCGTATACTTTCTGTTGATCGCTTCGAGAAAGCTCCACCCCTACTTCCAGGCTAATCCGATCAATGTCCTTACTGACCAGCCTTTATGAAAAGTCTTACGACCTGAGACTTATGGAAGGCTGCTAAAATGGATCATTGAATTGAGTCAATACGATATCACTTATCACCCTCGGAGAGAAATTCAGGTTCAGGCTTTGGCAGATTTTATAGTTGAATTCACTGCATGAGATGATTCTCGGGAGAGCAATGGAGAAAAGGAAGTTGGATGGATGATGTACATGGATGGTGCTTCCAATAATCGATGTTTTGGTGCTGGAGTTGTGCTTGTCACTCATGAAGAAAACCCTATCAGCTACACCTTGAAACTCGATTTTCCAGCCATGAACAATGAAGTTGAATACGAAGCCTTGATTGTAGGACTCAAGATCTCCAAGGAACTGGGAATAAAGACTTTACACATTTTTTGCGACTCCCGGTTTGTAGTATGTCAGGTTCGGAAAGAGTATCAGGCGAAAGGAGTAAGGCTAACTCCTTATTTAAACCAAGTTCTCGAGCCACTCGATGACTTTTAATATTACATGATAACTCATATTCCTAGAGAGGAAAATGAGAAAGCCAACTCACTTGCTAAGTTGGCTAGTTCCAGAGATACGCAGCTCATGGGCCTGGTTCCAGTGGAAGTACTTTTAGCTCCAAGTATCGAATAGATGGATGTCGATTGGATCTTGGAGGCTGAGCCTGAACGGGAGTAATGGATGACTCTGATTCAGGATTTTTTGTAAAGAGGGATCCTTTCAGTGAGAAGGAATGAACGCCGAAAAATCCTTCACCAAGCTTCAAGATACATCATGTAAGAAGGATTGCTGTATATGAAGGATTTCTCTATCCCCATGCTTTAGTGTGTCACTCTCGAGGAGGCCAAACGAGTTCTGAGACAAGTTCATGAAGGGGCCTGTAGCGACCACACTAGGGGCCAAAGCTTGGCGAAGAAGATTCTTCGCTATGGATACTTCTAGCTAATTGTCAATCGTGACGTGGCTGACTACACCCGAAGATGTGACAAGTGCTAGAGATTTACTAAAATTCCGAGAGACCCGCCTATGAAAATTACTCAAATGGTCAGTCCTTGGCCATTTGTAGTTTGGGTTATTGATATCATCGGTATGTTGCCAATATCTAAAGGTGGCAAGAAGTACGCCATCGTGGCGGTTGATTACTTTACTAAATGGGCTGAGGTGGAGCCATTGGCCATGATTACCATAAAGAAAGTAATCAACTTTGTTGTTTGGAATATCATCTGTCCCGCAAGTGATCATTACTGATAATGGAACCCAATTTGATAGTATGAAGTTTAAGGATTTCTGTCACCGACACCACATAGAGAAGAGATTGGTAGCGATGGCACATCCTCAAGCGAATGGACAGGTTGAAACTATGAATAAGATTATCAAGTCCATTCATAAGAAACGATTGGAGAAAGCCAAAGGCAATTGGATCGATGAACTCTCATTAACACTTTGGGCTTATCAAACCAACCCTAAATCAGCAACTCACCACTCTCCAATCGCCTTGGCATATGCGTTGGAGGCTATGATCTCGGTCTAGTTGGAAGTGCCCTCTCATCGGGTTGCTCACTATGATCCATAAACAAACGAGCAACTCTTCTTGGAGTCTCTATGATCGATGAGAAGCAGACCGAAGCTGAGTTGAGAGCAGCCGCACATAGATACCAAGTCGCTCGATATTATAACACCAAAGTCAAAAGTTGAACCTTTGATGTCGATGACTTGGTCCTCAAACGAATCTTCCCCGACACTAAGAAATTGAGCCCGGTTTTGGAAGGTTTGTATGCAATAAAGGAAAAGCTTGGACACGACACTTTCAAGCTGGCAACTACGGATGGGATCACAATCCCGAGGGCATGGAATAGCAAGTATCTACGATGCTATTTCACTTAGAGAATAAATTTGTAAATAACTGGCTAGAGCCGCGTAATAAGACATAATTCTATCACTTCTTGCCTTTAATCAAATAAAACAGACATTCAAGCTAGAAATTTTGTCTTTCTATTTCTTAAGAGTTGTGACTTGACTGACTCGAATGACTCTGCATATGATTAATGCAGGTGCGCAGGTACCCGGAGATAGGTGCCGATCAAACTTCTACGGTCTATGATTGGGCCCATGAAGTCCCACTTGATGTCTGGAGATCGACATCGGCTAACTCTTGCCTTCAGATTGGGGTTAGGAGTACAAACATAAGCCAGACATGATACGATCGTCCGCACCCTAACTCTCTTTCTCGGAGTAGGAGTCGGAGTATAAACTTAAAACGGATGTGATACAAGCATTCGTACCCTAACTCTTGTTCTCGAAGTAGGAGCCGAAGTATAAACTTAAGCCGGTTGAAACATATTCATCCATAAACTGACTCTTGCCTTCAGATTGGAGACAAGTGCACAAACTTAAAACTGGACATGACACAATTGTCCGACAACCAACTCCTACCCTTGGATGGAGTATAAATAAAAAAGAGCGTGAAACGATTGATCGCTCGCTCAACTCTCGTCCTCGAACTAAGAGTAGAAGTATAAATGGAAATAGGCATGACAGGTCCGTTTGATCCTTAACATCTTCCCCGGAGTAGGCAGAACGGAAGGTCCACGCTTGGTGTAAAGCAGGATCCAATTTTTAAGCCTTCAGTTAATACCTGGAGTTAGGCATGATCGAGTGCTAACATCTTGGATGAGGATGTATGGACTACGATTCTAAGTAGTTAACTTAAATTTGCGGCTAGAGTTTGGTGCGATTGGGACTTATTATTCTGGAAAAGGATATTCAAGCCACTATTTTAAGCGGTTTATTCTAAGGATTGCTTTACATTCGCTAGAACGATGCGAATTGGTAAATCACAAATGGATTAAGGATTTAATCCAAAAACGATCATTAAAAGAAATAAATCGCAAGTACATTGAGTGGAAAACTTATTTCTTAAGTACTTAGAAAAATTTGAAAAAAGATTTTACAAAAAAAAAGTCTTTGTTATTAACATTAAATCATGAAAGCCAAGTATAAGTGGTTCACACTAAAAGCAAAAAAGCAGTAACGGGGGCTAAATCCATACAAGGCCGGCCAACAAATAAAAGGAGTTATCTATGGAGAAACAAAGTAGCAACTATTTCTTCTTTGATTTCTTCTTCTTCTTAGAACCAGGGGAGACTTCACTCGAACTCTCTCCTTGCCTCTTTCCACCTTTTCCTCTATCACCTTGGCCTCTAGGAGGAGTGCTTTGTGAAGATCCAGTAGGCACACTTTGGTCGCTCCCGGGTGGAGAAATGGAGGTCGGACTGCTTTGTGAAAATACCGTCGACCTACTTCGAGCACCCCCGATTGGAGGAATCTAAACTAGAGTGAAAATGGTTTGCCCGGGTAAAGCAATCAATAATGGAGGAGGCAAAACTTCTATTTCCTCCTGCTTGATTTGACTAGTAAGGAGGATACCCATCTCAAGTTTTTGCTCAAGCTCAAGCATGGAGAGACCTGGTAGGGATTGGGAGATCCTAGTAATAATAACATCCTCATCAACTTGAGTCCCCTGGTTCTCATCTTTTCCTTCTTCCAACAAAGCGTCTATCATGCGCTCGTCAAGGCTCGGGATCTCTTCGACCAGGATGCAGAATTGTTGTCGAAGTCATGACAGTTATAGACTCCATCGCTGATATTTGTGACCGTAGTTGAGGGTCCTTGAGAGGAAGTGGAGCAATTGCAAGTTGACCTGTAGCTAAAGAAATACAAAGAGAGAGAATAGTGACGTTGATCGGCAACACGTCAACTCTTTGGAAAACAAGTGAAGTCAATGAGATACCTTCTTCGGTTTGAACTTTCGCATGAGCTGGAGCGCTGCCGGGAGTTCCCTCGAGAATAGTGGATTTTTGGAGTTGTGGCTTCTCTGGGTCATAACCAACATCGATAGAGGAATCAACGATGGAACTAGGAGTAGCTTGGGTCTTGAGAGTTTGACCAGTTATAACATCATGATGTAGAGCCGGAACCTTCTCCTAATTCTTTTTGAGCGGTTGCATCCAGTTCTAGATGAATAAGATGCCGGTTATCGTGAATAAGATGCCGGTTACCGTGAAAGATTCTAGAGGAATGTCGGTTCTCTTCCTCAATAACCCGTACCAGGAACGGGCAAGCATCAAAGGGTAATCTTCTTTGAACCACTCCAGATTCCAAAATTTGAGCATATTGGCATTGTACCGAGTGATCAGTGGCTCAAACTTCTTCATCATCTGCTTTTCTACCCGCTCCTCGGCCTGTTTTACTGCTGCTTCAACTTCTCTCTTGACAAGAGCATCAATGTCCCTAGCCTTTTCAAATGCGTTGTCCCTTTCTATCCTGACAGCGACTAGCTCATTGCATGCATCATGAGCAATTTTCTGTACATTATCTTTTTCCTTAGTCTCACGCTCGAGCTTGATTTTCAATTCAGCAGTGTTCCTCCTAGCAGCATCCCTTTCCATGATAAGTTTGTGGTTCCGATGATGCGCTTGGTCGATTACATTCAAATGCTTGGATCTCTCAACTTCAAGTGCGTTAATGGCCTTCTCGACCTTCTTCTCCACTTCATTTTGGAATTTTCTTGAGTTCTCAATCTCGGTGTCGAGAGTGGCTTTGATTTTGTTATTCTCTGCTTCAATGAGTTTCTGGTTCTCTATCTCTTATAGCTTGTCACTTAAAACTTTTGAAATCTTTTTGACCAGCTTTGCCTATTCATTTTTTTGATTGTGGACATCGATCGTGCAGTCGATAGTCCTCTGCTGGACTTCAGCATGGATTCTCTTTAAGTTTGGGAAAAACATAACTCCATCAAAGAAAATGTTAGGGAATTCATTCTTAAGCTTAGCCATCCGACCCATAGTATCTACCTACTGCTCTACTGTAATGGCCGGAGCAACAACACTTCCTTTGCCTGGCCTCTGATGAAATTTGTCGGAGACACCCTTATGTTTTTTGTGCTCAAAAGATCGACTGGGGTGAGATAATGCCATGGACTGTAAAGGGATAGAGGCTGGTGGTGGAGCTTAAATATCATCATGGTGGTCAAGTTGCCTATCCGGGCCTCTAGAAGGAGGTGATTTGGATCTAGGTCAGCGCTTAGAAGTCGAATCATGAGAAGAATGGTCCCTATCGTAACTACTCATGTCCCTCTCGTCTTTGTCACGGTTGGAGCGATAACTTGAATCGTAGTCTCGACCACCCCCTTGATGGTACGAGCTCGACTGAGGGCATTAGACATGATATGCCTTCTCTTCTAGGGATCAGAATGAATACTTTCTCTTATCCATCGAACCTGTAAAGAAAACAAGAATGAGTTAGATCAAATGGGCAAGGACACGAGTCAAGTGCGAGTGTGTAGTACACATGTGTGTCCTAGTGTCCCCCCAATGGACCATGTACTCGAGCTTTACTCATGGAAGTAACCTCACCCACATCAGTTGGAATGGTGTCCTTCTTAAAGCAGATCGGAGAATCGATGTCACTGAAGATGATGTTACCAACGTCGAAAGAGCCGAACTCTATAGGGATAGACCCTAAATTAGCGAACGTGCCCATTGAAGGAATAGACGGATTCTTCTCTGGACTTGTGATTGATGGAGACTGAGTGGAAGTCTGCATCTTCGAAATTCGAACAATTAATCTCATTTTAGGAGCAGGTAGTGGGTCGTCTCTGGGTTGTTCGGTCTGAGATCCGTAGCTCACTTCAATGTTACTTCGGCCAACCTTACTAACCTCTCTAACAATTTATCCTTCCTCCATGCCTTCATTTCTAGTTCTATGTTTTCTATAGCTCCGGCCCCAGGACTTGGGGCTGGGGGCAATTCTGGTCAACTTTGTCGCGAGCGGATTGTTATCATCATTATCATCATCTTCCTCAATGTCGACAGCTGGAATTATGCCGGTGTTGCGGCCTTCCTCTAATAAACAATGGGCGAGAAGATTCTTGTCTATCAATAGAGTTCTTATATTCCTATCCTCGGCTAGGACTGCCATAAGAGTACTAATGGTATCCAAAAGTGATCCGATGCTGGGTCTCGTCGGAACATCTATACAACCATAAAACCAAGAAATATTCCTTTTCTCTCTCTTCCTCTTCCACCTTCACCGATCCCTACACCACGGCTATCACCGTTTTCTCTCCACATCTATATGCCATCCCATCTACATCCAAGTCCCCTAGTTCCAGTCTATGGCCGAATCCATTGTCCAATAACCTAAATTTATGCAAATCGAGATTCAGAAGGTAGCACGTTGATCGACAAGGTGACAGGTTGGGTCTACAAAGGGAAGATGAGATTACAATGGAGCAATGACGTCAGGCGCGGGCGATGGTTAACAGTGGTGGTCCAAGTCCCAGGTGGTGGCAAGATTCGATGTAGGAATCTGAGAAGTTAATGGCAGAAGCTAAGGAAGTTTGGGTTGGTGGAAAAAAATGAGCAAGTGAGAAAGAAAAGAGAGAGGAAGGCTTATAAAACTTCTCAAACTAGTATCAGATCAAAACTTGGAAGATATTCCAAGTGCAGAGTCGGTACCGACTCCCAAATCAGGGATCCGTACCGTGTCTGAAACATAAAAAACATTTATATACAAGCATACGTATGGTATATGCATATGTGTGTGAATGCCTATGCACATGTAATGAGCCATGTGTGTATGTGTCCAATGCTTGATGACTAAAGTTGAGGGAAAATCGGATTCATACCTAAGGAACTCATGGAGTTAGTTAAAAACCATCAGACTCGAAATAGCAGACTGTAGGATCATATTCCATATTTATAGTCCCGGATGTTGGCAAAACGTCACGACGAATCGCTATGGACATGATAATTCATGGAATCGGTTCGCGAAATGATAACGACCATTCAAAGCATAGAGTGGAGTCCTTCAAAGGAATCCGAATTTGCCTCGATTCAAAGCACATCACATTCGAAACAAGATGTACTTTGGGGGGAAAGTGTTATCCACCCTTTTGGCTAGGCAGAATCCGAACAGACTGGACTGATAGAACTTGGAGTTATCAAGGTGGAAACCCCTGATAGATAGATCAGGAGTCTAGAAACCAAGCACATACAGAGTCACGAGATCAAGACCAAAACAACCCAAGTCAACAGAACCATGGGATCCCCAAGTTGGGGATCAGAACCGACCCCTATTTGGGGATTGGTACCAACTCCCAAAACAACTTGGTGGACCCCATGTTTTTCCTACATGCTTATCTTGGTGCCAATAGCCTATTTTCGTAGTTGGTTTTCTGATTCAATAAAATTTTCCAGTGATATCCATGAACACAGGAAACTGCAGCTTTGTTCCCTTTCAACTCCATCATTTACGCTTAGAAACAAGCTAATATTGGTGCAAACAACCATGGAATCTTCAAGCTAACCATAAGACGATTCGAAGTAAGAAGTCAAAGACACCAAAAATGGTGAACTTGGGGATCGGTACCGAATCCCACTTCAGAATCGGTATCGACTCCTAAATAGTACTGAGGAGGCGCCCATTATTTTGGGAGAATTGGTCAAATTCATGCACAATGGTTTGGAGATATTTCAAACGAGATTTTAGGCTCCCTACCTCTATAAATAGGAATGTAAGGCTCATTTCTCAGGATTTTTTGGGCTCTAGCTTCATTATTTCTTATATCTTGTAACTCTAAAATTCTAAGTGTTGGAGTTGTGTCTACCCTCAAGAACTTCTACCTCCAATAAAAAATAAGCAATAAAACTTAAAAATGGACATAGGCCTTGCTTTGTTGAACCACTATAAACGATTGTGTCTTATTTATTTCAATATTTTCATTTACTTTTTTTCATCTAATCTATACTACATAAAATTTTAGGTGTCTGTGCCACTTTTGGTTTAAACAATAACTATATAAATATATGAAAGATAATATAATATTTTTATATTTGACTCCCCCTAACTCTATGAATTCCCCCTATCATTTTGTCTAGTATATTTATACATTTTCTCCCTTTTGTCATCAACAAAAAAGGCGAAAAAGAATCGCCTAAGCACAACTAGACAATATATATATATATATATGTATGTATGTATGTATAAATGAATATAAATAGAACTTATGAGGGGAATCAAAATCAATACAAAACATAAAGTAAAACATCTAAAATAAAAGGAGTTTTTGAATTACCAACTTTGCCCAATAACATATCCTTTTGAATTATATCCAAAGTTCACAATCTCACCATCTTTGTATATAATGTTGCTCGACATCTATGGATTACTGGTCATATGCTTTGAATATCCATTGTCCGGTATCTATTGTTCACTACTTGAAAAATATAAAATATGCGCACCGGTACCCTATTTTATTTTGGGGTCCATGGGGTTAAGTTTTGGAAAGCCAAATACATGAAGAGTTTGAATGCCCTTTCAAAATATAATCATAAGATAAATGAACCTTTTTAGTAAAATTATTAATATAGTTTTATTTCTCGTTATTATTTAATCTTCTTAAAACCCATAAATTAATGAACTTCTTTGGGGGTTTTAACTTTGATTTTCTAGATTTTGATTTGAACTTGGTAGACTTAACAAATTTAGTATTTTGAGTACTATTTTTCTTTGATTTGGGCTTAGGGGTGTATCTAAGTCCATGTTTATTGTTAATGGGTTTATATGCAGATAATAAATTTTCTAGATTATCCTTCCCTTTGTTAAATTTATCACAATCAATTTCATTTTATCAAAATCCTTATTACAGTTAAGAATGACATTGTTTAGAGTGTTATTTTTTCATTTAGATTAAGGATTTCTGATTTCATTGAAAGATTTTCCGATTTTAAGGATTCATTTTCCCTTTTCATTTTTCAAGTTTTAAATCCTTTCCATCATTAAGTCTTTCAATTCATCTTCTAGACATTGTTTTTCTTCGATTCATTTCGTTAAAAAATTTTAATCGATCTATCTCCGCTAAACTAACCTTGTACTCCTCTCTAAGCATTTTATATCTCTTATACATATCATTTAAAACATTCATAATTTCTTCGTTAAAATTCTGTACCTGGTCATCATTTGCTATGAAGCATATGTTAGTATTTTTAGTTTCTAAATCATTATCACTTGATGATGTATCTTAATCATCCCATGTTGCACTGAAAGCCCGTTTCCTCTTCTTATTGAAAGTGTTTGAAGAGTACTTTGATTTCTTTAGGTGTAGACAATCACTTTTCAAATGATCGATTTTATCACATTTGAATTAACAACATTTCCATTTGTGGAATTGTAGTTGTTAGTTTTCCGAAGTTTGTTCATCTTCCTATATTTCAGGAATTTCTTGAAGGTCATGAAATCGATTTCCTCATCATCATCATTATCTGGTTCATGATTGTCGTTTGTACCATTGAGTGCTAGTGATTTCTTCTCATTTGCTTGATTCTCCTTTCTAACCTACAACTGTACTTCATTGGACATTAGATTACCGATTAAATATTCTATTTTCATAGTACTAATATCATTGGCTTCTTTGATTACCGAAGTCTTCTGATCCCATTCACTAGAAAGTGATTCAAATCTTTTTGACTTGGTTCTCTTCAGAAACATTCTTTCCTAATTATATCAGTGCATGTAATATATCCTGAAATCTAGAATACATATCAGAAATGGATTCATTTTGTTTCATTGTAAGTAGTTGAAATTGGTTAGTTAACATGGATATCTTTGTCTGATTAGCTTTGCTAGTGCCTTCGTGTGTGACTTGTGGTGTTCTCCAAATTTTATATGCACTTTTACAAATAGACACTCTGTTATACTCATCTTTATCCATGGCGCATAATAAAATATTCATAGCCTTTGAACTGTTGGGTGTTTGTGTCTTTTGATGGGTGGTCCATTGTGCATAATTCATTTGGGGCTTAATTTACTCAGTTTTGATAATGTTCCAAATATCTAAACCATTAGACTGCAAATAAACTTTCATCCTACAAGCCCAATAAACATAATTACTACCATTAAATAGTGGAAGTACAGTAGTAGATTATCCTTCTACAAAAGTGTTAAGGAAAGTGTTACTAGTGTTATTAGCTGTTTATATTTTTCAAAAATCAAGTTATGAATTTTTGAAAACCAGTAGCGCTGATACCAAATGTAGGAAAATGGGATTTGTATAACATAATATGGAATAGGTCCTAAGGTTATTTATACACTAGAGGCAGTGAAGTGTGTATTTCAGCTATTTAAAACTTACTTATGAATTCAAATCTATATCTACTTAAATTGCAAACAGAAATAAATAATCATAGAATAAGTAAGTAATAAAGTAAAATGCAGTAAAGTAAATAACACCAGATATTTTGATACTAGTTCGGATTGACTAACCCTACATCCAGTCCAGTACTAAACCATATAGAATTTTGCTATCATTACTTGCTTTGCACGGATGGCAAAAACCCCTTTACAATCTGGATTTCATGAACTATAAGATGCAACCTCTTGATTTATCGAGCTGCACGATCACTCGCTTGAATTCACAGGCTACAAAAACTCCTTCTTGTAATGCCCCACCTTTATACCCATACTAACAAAGGATATTACATAGTAATATCGTCTGCTAATACGGAGAATAAGACTGGATAAGAGTGACCATCAGTGTTATTCCCTTGGGCTAACACAATCATGCTTTTATTCTTATATCTGAAGGAATATAATGGCCTGACTAGTCTCAACACAAAGAAATAGACACGTTGGCGAATATAAATCATAACAATATATTATATAACATAGAACACAAAATTACAAATCACAGCGAAAATTATAATACATGCCAAAAATATTACATAGAGTGAGTCTACAAAAGAGGATACTAAACTCACATATATACAGACAAGCCATTATCTCTTATACACGAGTCATACAAAACGTATACATAAGGACTATAGCCTAAATGATACATATAGTATATAGATATATACATAAATATCTACCTCCAAAGCTAGTTCAACATCCAAGATCATCGAATCCATGTACCTGACAAGTCTCGGTCTAACCCGAGTATCATAAAATAAACGGGTCAGGCTATCTCTATATAAAGCTGGGTGAGATCATAATAATAATCATGCAAGAGTCTTAATAATATAGTAATAACTATATAATGTACCCAAATCACAACAAAAAGGCATCAATACCAAAATCACATGTTATAAAATATTTGATGCTTATCATAAGCAATCATCTTAAAGTATAGTGAATCGAAATATCTCACAAAACTAAAATCACAAACCAGAATGAAAGCAAGTCAAAACCCATAAGACAAGCAGGAAAGCGAGTTAAAACAAAAAGACAAGCATGAAAGCGAATCAAAACCAAAGACAAGCAAGAAAGCGAGTCAAAACCAAAATACAAGCATTAAAGCGAGTCAACTGAAAGACAAGTATGAAAGCGAGTCAACCAAAAGACAATCATGAAAGTGAGTCAACCAAAAGACAAGCATGAAAGTGAGTCAACTAAAAGACGAGCCGATACTCGCCGATCAAACCTAGATGCATGCTATAATATGATAAGCCGATACTTGTCGTACATCCCTAGATGCATGATATCTCAAAGATCATTTCTGATCTAAAGTGTTATATACTTTCTAATGTTAAATACTCGAGTTACCCCTAATGTCCCTAACCACTTGGTGATACTCAAATACTTAATAAGAGATCATAAATTCCACTCAACTAAAATATTAAGTGTTATATACTTTCAATTAATAATCAAACTAGTGTCGTCCCAAATGTTCCATAACCACTAGGCAATACTCGAATGTTTACTAAAGGATCGTAAACTCCACTCACCTAAAATATTAAGTGCTAAATACTTTCAAATAGTAATCAAACTACTGTCACCCCAAATGTCCCATAACCACTAGACGATACTCGAATGTTTACTAAAAGATCGTAAGCTCCATTCTACAAATATTCCATCATAAGAGTCAAATAATTAACCGATAAAGTGGTACATAGTATTTTATACAACTAGCACAACTAAATCGTTTAGTTAAAATTCTCATCCAATAGAAGTAATGTTTTTATATAGAAATTACTTCTTTTAAAATCATTTAAAATATTGGTCTAATGACCTTAAAATAGCTATATTTATAAAATATGCTATTATAGACATCTAGAAAGCTGATATATATAATTTTATATTCATCTTTAAGAACACCATTATTTTTTAATACTCTATAATAATCTTTCTTCACCAAATTACTTCTAAATATAAGATTCAAAACCATATTTCGAATCTTGAATTTTAAATCCGTAATATATTAAATATAAGCGCAATAAGTGATTTCTAAATATTATATTTAATATAACTAGTTTAAAGATGATTTCTTTTCATATATAATGTATTTAATATATATATATATATATATAACTCTAAATAATCTAGAATAATGGAAATTCTCCAAAATATGAAATCATCAAAATTCCAAAAATTTCATAAATCAAGCAGAAGAAGCAAGAAAATAAACATCCAAATCCATAATAAATAAAATAAAAGAGTTTTAAGTTAATTTTATATATACAAGGATATAGTTTCCCAAAATCACTTTTAAATCCTTAAATTCATTTTACAAAAGAGTTGTTTATTTACAAAGGCTTTTGAACTCTTTCAAAATCATTTAAACCTCTTTTATAAGTAAATTCACCTGAAATTATTACTTTCATAATAGCATTTATAATATAATACTATATTTTATCTTTTGCCTCTAAGACATTTCCAAAGTTATAACTTACTTATAATAGTAAATTTAAAAAGGTTTTATGAATGAATGTTACTCATCTTTAAAAGCTTTGAATAGAAATTTTGGAATAAGAAATTAGTTAAGAATATAATATAATTTAAGTATTTATATCAACTAAATTTCAATAAGGATCAAAATAAATAAAATCTCATTTTGAAATTCTTTTAAAAACATTTAAACAATTCGAAGAATAACCCTTTAAAATGCAACTTTTTGAGCCAACATCGCTTAATAAAATGTAATGCCATAATACGATATAAAATATAATTCCATAATATGAAATTATTCAATGGTCCGAGTTGCTTTTCGGCAACTCCGGTCAAACAATCCATGTATGTACTTCTATATAAGCTAGAAAACTTTAATTAGCAAATGAACGGAGTTACATTTGCAAATTAGCCTCTTCCAATCCATATAATACCAAATAAAAAAAATCTAATCTATATCATTCGAAGAATTAGATAAATCACAACATGCAACCATATTTCAATCAATTCATCCATTCACAACCAATATTCAATAAAATCTAATCAACGAAGAGCATGCAATAGAGAGCTAATAATGTAGAGATAGGTGTGTTAGTTTAACAACTCACCTATTTGAAGAACATAACATATCGTAGCACCAGGAAACCCCGATCGAACCACTGCAAGCTCCGCCCTGAAATCACATTGCCTAATCCAACACTTGTGCCAAACTTGCTACTACAACGGCCAAGCCAACCCTCGGCCTAACGCAGTTGAATAGCCTCCCACTCGAGACCTTACGCTTCCACCATCCATAACCGCAACAACCTCCAACCATAGACCCTAACGCCACCACATCATACGTAAGAAGCTTGACTTCCAAGTCGTGTTTTCCTACATCACAAGCCGCAACTGCTGCTCCATCACTTGCTTGCGACGTCGTTGAACTCCCTATGCAGGCATCAACCTCAATTGCGATTCCTTCTATCACTTTTCTTCTTTTTCATTAGAAACCGATTTAGGGAAACGAGACTAGAGAATGCTAACGTGTGAATGGGTTTGGAAAAGTAGGGAATCAGGTTGCAAAAGAGAGATTAAGGGAGTGTGGGCTAGTTTATTTGGGCTTTGGGTTTGTATATTTGATAAGGGTATTTTTTTATTGAATAACAAATAAAACTCCTTTGCATCTATTTCAAGTGTATAAAATTATTTACACTTTAAAATATTTTATATTTATTAAAGCATTTCATTTGAATTTTAATATATAATCCAAAAATGAATTTATTAACGAATTCAATTTTATTATAACAAATCCTTTATTAAATAGAATTTAATTGCATAATAATTTGATTCCAAAAATAATAATTATCAAAACCAAATTCAAACACTTCTATTTTAATTGAATTAGCTTAATATTACAACTTCAAAACATGGTAGTTACACTTCTTCTCTTTATAATCAACAATAAATTATGGAGAGTAGTTGTATCTTTAATAAAGACTCTCACGGATCTAGTACAATGTGTAACACCCCTAATTTTTAATAACACTATTCAGGAAATTTAATTAGATAAATTAAATAGAATAATTTAAATATTATAGTGATAAGGGGATTGAGATTTGAAATTCAAAATAGAGGCCGAGCTTAATTAATAAATTAAAGAAAGGACTTATAAATGGTTTTGTATGATTATTAGGAGAGCAATTAATGCAAAGGTATTAGGTAATTGTCGCACTGTATTTCCATTACCCTTATTATCTCATTTCTTTTACCATTCACTTCATTCTCTTAAAAACATAAACGCAAACAAAGGAAAGAGAAGCCGACCATTACATAGGAGAAAAGAAGAGGAAATCAAATTAAAGCGAAGGATTAAGCAAGGGGAATTAATCTCAGTCAAATCTCAAAGTGCTTATCCTAATCAAGGTGAATAATAATCTATAATAACTCCTTTTGTTTTCAAAGAACATTTTTTTGGGTTTTAAGATTAAAACCTCTATGATGATTTTAATGATGATATGCTTGGATTACATGATATGTTATGTTGGCTTATTAATGGTTTTATACGGTTTTAAGGCCAAAATCGTTTATTATAGGTTTCGAATGCCATGAGGATTAAATATGTTATGAAAACCATTATTTGGAGATGTGTTTAAATTTTGGTAATTATCTAAGCTATGGATAATTTATTATGAATTTTCAAATGAAAGTACAAACAATTGGGTTTAAATACTTATTTCGACTATTTTATGAAAGATTTAGGTTCGAAATTTATATATGTTAGGTAACATATTAAAAGTGAATTTCTATGATTTTTAGGGATTTTCCTTAAGTAGTTTACTATGGAAAATAAATTATTTTAGAAAGAAGACTTAAATGTCTAAATTGTTTTGTTAAAGGGAAGGGCTATTTTGCTAATTATCCTTAATTGATTTATGGTGAATTCGATGGTCTTTTTATAAAGATTTTGATAAAGTTTATGGCAACCAATAATATTTTTTACAAATAGGTAAGTTAGTTGAAAAGCATTTACTTAAAAAGGAAATAAACAGTTTTTACATAAGTCTCTGGTTTCGCCGCTTCTAGGAACCACCCTTTCGACCCTATGCTTTCGCCTTCGACCCAGTCAAAACCAATACACATGGTACCAAGCTTTCGTACAAAGTGGATTGGAGAAAGGCGGCAGGTATTGAGTCGAAACATAGCTTTCAAAGGGGTCGAAGCCTTGGTTTTCTCTTCAAAAGAAAAGCCGCTTGCCTTACTTTAAAACAATGCTTTTGAAAGGGTTTAAATATGCTCTCGACAAGGTTGCCAACTTTAGGTTTTGAATATGTAGCCCTCGAAAGAGATGCCTTGTTTTCAAATTAAAGCTTTCGAGAGGGTAGATAGAACCCAATCGAAATCAATGTGCCGACTTTATATCGTTCGAAGGGAGTAAAGTTATCAACGAGTTCGAAAGGTGGCCTTTGTTTTATAAAATGCTTAGCCACTTCCCAATGCTTTTGAAATGGCCCTAGTGGCCAACAATATTAAAGGTTTCGAAGGCAATGGCATTAAAAGGGGTTTCGACGTTATCCTTTAATTGTTTTACTTAAATAACAAATGCTTTCAAAAGGATGGTGTCAAAGCCATATGTTTTTCCCCAAACTCTTTTTAATGGTTTCAAAAGGGGTACTTTCACTTGTATTCACATAGACCCAAAAACATATGTTTTAAATTAAATCCAATGGTTTTGAAAGGGGTACTTTCAATGGTTTCGAAAGGGGTACTATCAATGGTTTCGAAAGGGGTACTTTCAAATGGTTTCGAAGCTATGCTTCTATACTTGGATAGTAATACTTCAATACATTCAAAAGGTTTTGGTTTTAAAGTGTTTCGAAAGGTAGGTGCCTAGTGTTTTGAAAAGAATATTTGAATGCTTTTGAAAGGAAGTTTTCCAATGGTTTCGAAAGTAAAGATCTAAGGTTTCGAAAACCTTAGTTTTCAAAAAAAAGGACCCAATCTCAAATTTTTAAAGGTAAAACCCATGGCATATAAAAGAGCTTTTAAATGCTTTTAAATTGGAGTTTTTAATGAAGCTTACTTTGATATAAATAATGGATAAAGGGTACTAACCAAATTTCCAGGAGGAAATGATCTCAAAGATATATAAAACCAAAGATGTTGGTATTATTTTGTACATGCTTCTTTTATAATTATGTTCACTAAGTAATGAACCTATAACTGAATTTTGGGGAGTAAGGGTAGAAGAACCAGATAGGTTATCCCAGTAGTGAATATAAACTAAGTAACTCCTGAATGAATAGAGTTGCATCCAGAAGGTCAAGTAGACCAGAATAGGATGTCCAAAGATTAAATTAAGGAGTTGTCAGTTGAGATAGGTTCATAGTGATCCCATGAAAACTATGTTTAGGAAAAGTTATTGGAAGATGCCAATAGGTTCATAGTAAACTCCTGGAAACTATGATTAGAAAGAGTTATTAGCAAGGGCCAATAGGTTTGTAGTGAACCCATGAAAACTATATCCAGATTAAGTTATTGACAGAAGTTAATATGTTCCTAGTCAACCCATGAAAACTAGGATACGAGGGAAGTTATTGGAGATACCAATAGGTTCAGTGAGAACCCATAAAACCATAAAGTTATTGGCAGGGGGAAATAGGTTCTTAGTGATCCCATGAAAACTATGAAACCAAACAGGGAGTCCATAAGTTCTGAACATGTTATTAGTAAGCCCATGAAAGCTAATAGGTTAATAGTGACTCTAGAAACAATAACTGCGACAAATAGTCTAACGGAATGAGGATGGGTAATCCAAAATTGATTTACTTTTTTGCATGTCATCATAATATTTTGAATTGTTATGTTTTAACCATTGTGGATGTAGGAGCACAGTATATGGTTTTTATAAAGTTTTAGATAAGACATCAGTTAGGGGAAACCCATTCCGCTAAGCGGCATGGTCTAACTAGATATCTAAATGGTTTGAGATGGTAGATTATTATTCATACCAGGCTTTATGTCTGACTCGAAGTTTATGTTTTCCTCTTAAACTCTCGTGTGCTCAAAATTAATTTGACTAGGCTGAGGGTGAGGGATTTTTGGGTCCTCCTTAGACGAATAGGCTTCGAAGACGTGCAGGAGGCAAGCTAGCTAATAGGACTTATTTTCTATTTTGATTCAACTGTGTTTTGCTATAAAGGCAAAGTTGTTTAATTTCCTAAATATACACTTTAATCATCCAAGGGGCATCTTTATATGTCGCTCTTGGCATATGTTGTAATAATTATATTTTTTTAAACGTGGTTCTTCAATTTTTGGATTATGTAATGAATCTCAAATGATGTTGAAATGGAACGAGAAATTTGTTTAAATTGTTTTATAATTTCTTCATATCCATGTGTTTCTGTTGTATCAATGAATCTAACATTACCGTGTTTGGTCGCCGAAGATTAATAACTATGGATGACTGCAGCATCCGTAGCCATTAGTTTTGGGCCTCCAAGTGGGGGATGTTACAAGTTGGTATCAGTGCATAGGTTTATGAAACTTAAAATAAATCTAAACCTAAAAGATTTTTCAAAACATAATCCAATGAATCAGAAAATAAGATCGGGGTTTGGGTTACCGATATAGTAACGTACTTGTATTTGATATATATATATATATATATATATAAGTATGTATTCCCCTCTGTCTTAGACTGTTTTTATGTATCTTACTAAGGCTCGTCTGCAGATTTACGAGAAAGAAAGATATGAAGGTAGGAAACGGAAGAGGAAATTTCGATGGAGGAAGCACCACAACTAACGGAAATGTTCGACCTAATACCATGAGGAACTAGGGTCGATAGGAAAATGCTAATCAAAATGTAGATGCCAATGTATGTGCTAAAAATCTGCCAGTGGATGCGGGGATGATGTATCAGTTCTTCGTCAATCTGATGCAAGCAATAGCTGCTGGGAATGTTGGAGGAGCTAATCCTGTGGCTCTAATTGGGAATAATTATGCTAAGCTGAGCAGAGACTACACTAGTCTTGGTGGGAAGCCATTTATGGGAACGGAGGATGACATAGAAGTGGAGAATTGGTTGTTGCATTGTGAGGGAATCTTCGCTAATTTGGGTTTGGATGATGAGTAGAAGAGGAGGTTGGCCTCTAGGAAGTTGCAAGGGGCAGTGCTTCATTGGTGGAATAGTATTACTACTGGAGTACCAGAGGAAGAGTTGACTTGGGCAGAGTTTCAAAGAAGATTTGAGCAGCGATTTTTGTCTGAAGTTGCTAAGTCAGCATTATTGAGGAAGTTTACGAATTTGGTGCAGGGTGAGATGTCGGTAATTGAGTGTGCTACTAAGTTTGATGAGTTGTCCTGATATGGGTATGCTACTATAAACACCGTCATCAGAGGGAATGAGAAGTTCATTCGGGGATTGAGACCCGAGTTTGCTAGGGCAGCCCTGCCACATCTGGGAGATCCATGTAATGTAGTTGTGGAGATGGCGATCTGACATGAGGAAATGCTTGCTATATGTGCAAGAGAAAAATCGGTTGAAACCCAAGGTTCTCAGGGAAAGAAGAGAAAGTTCTTTAAGAAGAAGGGAGCCCAGAAGGAAGAGGCTACCAAGAAGGAAAAGGCTGAATTAGTTTGTTTTAAGTATGACAAGAAAGGTCATTATGCTCATGAGTGCCGGTCAGGCAAGGGGAAGAACGCTGCAGAAAAGAAGAATGTGAGGTGTTTCAATTATGACCAGGTTGGGCATTATAAGGATCAGTGTCTAGAATTAGTCAAGGCGGACAAGGGAAAAGTTTTTGCTGTTGGACCATCATTTGCTAGGCCAACTACAGCTGAAAAAGGGAAGACTGTGATAGAATGTACGCTTTTGATTCAGAGTATACCAGTTAGGGTACTATTTGATACCGGTACATCACATTCATTTTATATCTCAGTGTTTTGTTGATAGGTTATGCCTTGAACCAACATACCTTGATACTTCCTTAAGGGTTGCGAATCCAATAAGAGGGTATGCCACTCTAGGGATGAGATGCGACCAACTAGAACTTGATTTGTTAGGTCATAAGTTTGCATGCAGTCTGTATGTTTAAGATTTTATAGATTTCGAGATCATCTTGGGTATGGATTAGTTGGGTAAGTATGAGGCTAGAATATTCTTCCAGGATAAGGAGATATCACTAAGATACCCTAATAGTCATAACCGAATTATATTCTCAGTGGAGAATTCTGACCGAAGTAGTTGTGCTTTGTTAAGTGCTATGGAAGTTGGAGAAGAGTTAAGTCAGGTTCGTGTAGCAAGAGAGTTTGCAGATGTTTTTGAGCTGGTTATAGGACTACCACCAAAACGAGCTGTTGAGTTTTAGATAGATCTTGTGCCAGGAGCTGAACCTATGTGTAGATCACCTAGCGGGATGACATCGACCGAAATGGAGGAATTAAAGGTGCAGCTAGTGGATCTAGAAGGGAGAATTTTTTTAGACCAAGTAGTTCGCCTTGGGGTGCGGCCGCGGTGTTCGTGAAGAAACTGGACGGATCGTTGAGGATGTGTATCAACTATCGTAAGTTAAACGAGAGGACGATCAAGAATAAGTATCCTTTGCGAAGAATTGATGATCTATTTGATCAGTTGTGTGGAGCCAGAGTGTTTTCCCAATTGGATTTGGCGATAGGTTTCCATCAGTTAAGAGTGGCAGAGGACAGCATTTCAATGACATCATTTCGGACTAAGCATGGTTCGTATGAATGGTTAGTAATGCCATTCGGGTTAACAAATGCACCTACTTTCTTTGTGGATTTGATGAATCGAGTTTTCTGAGGGTAATTGGATAGGTTCGTGTTGGTATTTATTGATGACATTTTAGTATACTCTTAGGATGGAAGAGAGCATGAAGATCATCTTAGAGTAGTGCTTGAGACGCTGAGGCAGCATCAACCGAAGGTGAAGTTTTCCAAGTTTCATTTTTGGAAGAAAGAGGATAAGTTTCTTAGTCATATGGTTTCATAGAAGGGCTTGTCAGTCGATCCAGATAAGATCAAAGTTATTAATAATTAGAAGAGACCAGAGACGGTGACTGAGATAAGGAGTTTCTTGGACTTGCTGGCTATTACCGAAGATTCGTTAAGGATTTCTCGTGGATAGCAGTGCTTTGACTAAGCTAACTAGGAAGGATGTGAAGTTTGTCTGGTCTGACAAATGTGAGGAATAATTCCTTAAGTTAAAGCATTTGTTGACCAACTTACATGTGTTAGTAACCCTAGACGAAAATCAAGTGTTGGTTGTGTATACTGATGCATGTGGGACTGGATTGGGAGCTGTGTTGATGCAGAAGGGTAAAGTCATTGCCTACGCTTCACGATAGCTTTGACCGCACGAAGTGAGATATCCTACTCATAATTTGGAGTTGGCTGCGGTGATCTTCGCATTGAAGATTTGGAGATATTATCTCTAAGGGGAGATATTTGAGCTATTCATAGATCATAAGTCCTTAAGATATTTATTCTCTCAGAAGGAGTTGAATATGATACATCAGGGGTGGCTGGAGTTTTTAGCAGCTTATGATTTTGGTATATAGTATACTCCTGGGAAAGGAAATAAAGTAGCGGATGCTCTTAGCAGAAGACATCAGAATGTGGTGTTAGCTATGTTGGCAGAATGGAAAGATTTGGAAGCTTTGACTACTTGTAATGTGCAGTTAAGATTGACTACTAGTTTTAGTCAGAGCACCGCCATGTTATCCTGTTTAGAAGTTCAACCAAGATTGATCGAGAGAATTGCTTCTAAGCAGAAAGAGGATCTAGTATTAGCCGAGAAGATTAGAATGATTGAGGTAGGAACTGAGATCGATGATGTATGAGATTTTAGTCTTGACCAGACGGGGTGGTTGAGAAAGAAGGGACGATTGTGGTTCCAAAGGATGAGGACTTAAGGAAAGAAGTTCTAAAGGAATGTCAATAATCTAAGTTTAATATTCATCTTGGAGAAACCAAGATGTATCAAGATATAAAGAGAAGCTTCTACTGGGAAGGTATAAAGAGGGATGTTGGCTTGTGGGTTAGGCAGTGTGCAAACTGTCAACAAGTGAAGGCTGAACATCAAAAGTCGAGTGGATTGCTTCAACCTTTAGAGATTCTAGTTTGGAAATGGGATTCGATATCCATGGATATTATAGATGGGTTGCCAAGGTCAAATAGAGGAAATGAAAGTATATGTGTCATAGTGGACAGGTTGACCAAGTGTGCCCATTTCATTCCAGTTAAGTCTACCAGGACGACACCTATTTTAGCTAAGTTGTTGATGAAGAACATAATTAGACTGCATGGAATTCCTGGTAGTATAGTCAGTGACAGAGATGCATTGTTTACTAGTGAATTTTGGAAGAGTCTACAGGATGTTTTAGGTACCAGGCTCAAGATGAGTACCGCATATCACCCTCAGATGGATGGGTAGACAGAAAGAGTCAAAAAGGTACTCGAGGGTTTATTGAGGGCTTGTGTGCTAGATTTTGGTGGATCTTGGGAGGATCACCTACACTTGGTTGAGTTTTCCTATAATAACAGTTATCAGACTAGTATAGGAATGGCGCCTTTTGAAGCTTTGTATGGAAGGCCATGCAAATCACCAAAATGTTGGTTGGAGACTGAAAACAGATTAGTCTTAGTTCCAGATCTGGTTAGAGAGGCGACAGAGAAGATTGAGTTGATCCGAGAAATGATGAAGGAAGCTCAGTCCAGACAAAAAATTTACGCAGATAAGAGGCGTAAAGACCTAGAATGAAAGGAAGTGCGGATTAAGGATCTTAAGGCTAATTTAACACTAGAGGGGGGGTGAATAGTGTTTAATGGACTCTAAGACTTATATAGACTAAATTAAAATTATGACACAAACAAATGCAGAACTTAATCGAAGAAACAATCACAAAATCAAACATAGATGCAGAAAGTACATAAAAAGCAGTAAAAAGGAAAGAACACAGCGGATTTTATACTGGTTCGGAGTTACCCTACGTCCAGTCCTGTACCAAGGCAAACACCTCATACATATTTTTATTATACCAATGTCGAGATTACAATCCTCAATTTCTAAAGGCGTTGAGGTACCTTCCTGTCTTCGAGTCTGGGGCAAACTCTCTTGATTTACGGGACACAAGATCACCTAATTGATTTCCAGGCACAACCACACCTTATAGAGAGACTCGATAAACTTTTGATTACAAATTGATCCTGTAACTCTGAATAGCACTTTGACCTTCGAGAGAGGGCAGAGAATCAAACAAGAATGAGATTCTAATTTGATTCACTTGAGAATTTGGCAGAATTTTGACACGATCTTAAAAATATGAAAGTTTTAGAATATGGATTTGTGGAGAAGAAGGAGTGAAGAAAATAAGAAAATAGTTAGTTAAAAAATTCGTTTGTGAAGGCTATTTATAGACCAGTAACGGTCATAACCATTCATGAAGAGATTTAAACGAATAGACACTTCTTTTGGAAATTGAAACTTTTGAATTAACGGCCACCATATCGACATGGGGTATCCCATGATGTCGACATCCCTTAGTTAAAAACAATGTGAAGTTTAAATCAAGAGTTTATTTAAAAAACAAAAAAAAAGAATATTTTAAGGCTAAAACATCTTTTTGAAAATCATTTGAAAAGATAATTTTTAAGGCTAAAACATTTTGAAGAGCAGTTTTGAAAATCATTTTAAAAAGATAATTTTTAAGGCAAAAACATTTTGAAAAGCAGTTTTGAAAATCATTTTGAAAAACAATTTTGAAGTAGTTTTGCAAGCTTCTTCCTGCAGAATATCTCATCACATCAGGACTCGAGAACTTGTACAAAACCAGGATGTTCGTGGGTTTGTAAGCCACTTGTCGTAGGTTTGTAAGCTACTTGTCGTGGGTCTGTAAGCCACTAAGGAGGTAGAAATGGGTTCCATCCCAAATGAAATTTGGAATGAAGATTTCCGTGCTATTATGAAGTTTTAACAATAAACTAGACACTTATCTTGAAATCTTGATCTTGATACTCTAGAGTCTTCAATCTTGATATCTCCATTCTGAATCTTGAGTCTTTATACTGATCAGTCTTCAGTAATCAACACCTGCATATATATATATATATATCCTGCATAGTTCCTGCATATACATATCTATCTAGATAATAGTGTTAGTATATATTTTATAATAAGATAAGTTAAAAAGGTTGTTGTCATCAAAACCAACATTTCAGTTCCTAACAATCTCCCCCTTTTTGATGATGACAACCTGTATTTATAAAATATACTTACCATACCATAACTCCTATCATACCTCCCCTTTACTCCATGACTCCCCATTACTCTAATCATAACTCCCCCTTACTCCAAGCCAACTACTATTTTATAAATTCTCCTCCTTTGTCATCAACAAAAACTTCTTACTAATAAATTCTCTGATCTTGATATAAGATAATCAACCATAATACAATAGAGTAATCCATATATAAGTGTAATTAGTGCTAAGTGTGATCATAAGTGTAATCAAGCAGTAAATCTATTATCATCCAATCATATTTACAGTAATTATTCAATCCAATCAAATATACAAACCACACCAAATGTTTTTAAATAAGTCAAGTCAATCAAGTTTAAAACACACCAATCAAATCAAACAAATAACATACAGAATGACTAGACATTCCTTGGTACTTCCACCCATCCATCTTCTCCAAAGATAGGGTCTGCTTTGATGGTAACCCATTCTTCTTTATCTTTGTCGAGAGTGACTGGTGGATTTCCTTCGAGATCGTCCTTGTTAAGTGCTGAGATCATCCAACGAAGGGCGTCAAAATGTCTCTCTTGCTCCTTGATCATCTGCATTTGACTCAATTCTAAGTGGCGCTGATTACGAAGTATGAATGTAAGGATATTATTAAAGGAAGTGAGAGTTTCCTCAAGATTATCACTTAGATTCTTAATCGGAGAAGCCATAATTCAAGAAATAGGGAGAAATACGAAAGGGAGTGATTAGAAATGAAGTTTGATAATTTATTCTGGAAGAAACAGGTATAAA
The DNA here is from genome assembly GCA_030737815.1 of Allium fistulosum. Classification (NCBI taxonomy): domain Eukaryota; kingdom Viridiplantae; phylum Streptophyta; class Magnoliopsida; order Asparagales; family Amaryllidaceae; genus Allium; species Allium fistulosum. Next base: position 665,109,414 of record CM060901.1, read on the forward strand.
TAGGGATAGAAAGTCGTTTAAAATGAATAGACACAAGTTAGTTACATGAAATTAAAATTTGAAAGTGTAACTACTTTCTGCCTGTTGCATGTCGACATGGGGGGATGGGGGATATCGACATGCCTCTGCCTAAAGTGACAATTTGGTTTGTTTTGAATATTATGAACAAATCTATGCAACTAAAATTTGTATAATATAAAAACAAGCAATTACAGAGACAAGTGAAGTTGAATAACAAGAAATAAAAGATATCATTAATGATTCTAGTCAACATTACATAAAATATAATATTAACTAAAATAAAGGAAAATACATGGATAGAACTTGAAGCAAACAAGATAACATGAACTAAAACTAATTAGATGAAGACGAAGAAGATGATAGTCCAAGCTTTCTACTAACTTTCCCGAAGAACTTGTCGATTTTAGTGGAAATCTTATCCATTTTCTTACTCATTGATCTTTTGAGTGTTTTTGATTTTCCACTATTATTCTTTAATTATTGAGAATGGTCTTATTAGATGGATTAGCGGGATTAGTAGGATATTCAATACTCTCTAAGGAAGTTTCTTGATCTTCCTCTTCCTACTCTTCAATTTCCATTCCTTCCTCTTCCTTTTCTTCTTCTTCCTCCATTCCTTCATATCTTCATGAGCAAGCCTTTCTTCTTTTTCCGTAAGTGTTTCATATGGTTGAAACACTAATGGAATTTGCATAAGGAAAATGTTTCCATGGTTGAACACTTTTCTAGTTATAAATTCTTCCCTTTTGAAATTAACTCCAAAGTAATTAAAAATCCGAGTGAGATAAATTCCATGATATAATGTGTTTTCACCCATAGTAAAATTCTTGGGCCTTAGCTCATCCAAAATAACTTGAGCCCAATTGATATCATAATTTCCAAAAATTGCAAAAAGAGCTTTGCAAACTTTCAAAGTTGGGTTGTTGTAGTTTCCCGATCTTGGTATAAGGGTGTGTTGAATAAGAAGGTTAACGGTTTTTGCTTTTGGACGAAAATAACGATTTTTGAATTCAAAATTGTCATATCCTTCAAAGATGTGATGAAATGTCTCTCGATCATTTTCATTTATTTGAAATTATGAGAGATTCATTCCGGTATACTTGCATCCCAAAATATTTCCTAAAATTTCACAATCCAAAACTTTTTGTGTTCCTTTAACACTACTCTAGATTTGTCCATCTTGCCCATCATAAAAACCACGATTCAAATTTGCATAAAACATCTTAACAAGATTTGGATAACATACAAAATCATTTTGTTTGTTATCTACTACACTAAGAATAGAACATTGTTGAAAAAGATTTTCAATTTCATAAGAAGGACAATCTTCAAAAATAGCAAATTTCCCCGTATGTATTTACCAAAGTTTACATAGTTGATGTAAGCTTTGATAGCTTCCGAGTCATTAAAAAGAAAGTTTTTGATAGCTTTTGGAAGCCTAATGGTGTTAGGAGTGCTTGAAGAAGCCATTGAAGAAGTTTGAGAGGAGTTGAAGATAATGAAGATAAATTTGAAATTTGAAATAAAAGTGAAAAGTGATGACAAGGAGAGTGAATTAAATAGAGAATCTATAGACATGTTCTTTGGTCAAGAGGCATCTTTCCAGAGCATTGAAGTTGGTGAAAAGGTAGAGGGAAATTCAAAAGTTTGAATTCAAATTTCTGAGGGGCATGTCGACATGTGCCTATTGAATCAAAGGACAAGTGTCTATTCCTAATTTCTAATAAATGTATATATTATATCCTATATTCTACTTATATAATTCCTGTGATAACATTAAATATAATAATACTTAAATATTAATAATTTAATATTTAAAATATTATTAAAATAATATTATTTTTGAATTTAAAATTCAAATTTCAAGGGATAAATTTGAATTTAAAATTCAAGGAATTTAAAAAAAATCAAGCAAACAAACAAGCATCCATTCAAACAAGAAAAATTAAAAATAATGTAAATGCGTAACTATTTTTAGATCCATACTCCCATCGTCGTTTGATTCATGAATAGCAGTGAAACACATATTTGAATTATCCATCTTCTTTTCATCGTCACTGGATGATGAGTCTGAGTCATCAAGAGTTGCTATGTATGCTTTCTTTCTTTTCCTTGACGAATCATTGTTTGGAGAGAACAACTGTTTATCTGGATATGGACAATCTTTCCTATGATGCTCGATTTTATTGCAATTGTAGCATTTATCATTATTGACGTTCTCCATATTATTTCCGGAATTCCTTTGATAATTTCTTTTGTAATTATTCATTTTTTTATATTTAAGGAATTTCCGGAAGTTTCTTGTCATGAAAGCAATCTCCTCATCACTGTCTGGTTTCGAATCTTCAGTTGTTGCATTGAATGCTAATGACTTCTTTTCTGTAGCCTTGTTTTCTCTTCTTCCTTGAACTTCATAAGACATCAGATTCCCAATCAATTCTTCTATTTTCATTAAACTGATATCATTTGTTTCTTCGATTGCAAGTGTCTTTTGATCCCATTCTAGAGTGAGTGAATTTAGAATTTTTCTGACTTGGTCTTCCTCAGAAAAGCTTTTTCCCAGTGCAATTAGTGAAAGAACAATATCTTGAAATCGACAATACATGTCGAAAATGGACTCATTTGCATGCATTTTAAACAATTGAAACTGATTAGTTAATATGGAAATTTTAGTCTATTTAAATTTGCTTGTTCCTTCATGAGTAACTTGCAAAGTTTTCCAGATTTCAAATGCATACTTACAAACAGACACTCTATTAAACTCATTCCTATCTAGTGAACAAAATAATATAATCATGGCCTTTGAGTTATTTTGTGCAACACCCTTTTGCTCAGCAGTCCACTGGGCAAAATCGGTAGTTGGTTCAACATACTCAGTTTGTGTGATATTCCAAGTGTCTAATCCTACTGATTGTAAATAAATTTTCATTCTACAAGGCCAATATGCATAATTACTGCCATTGAAAAATGGTGGTCTGACAGTAGACCGACGTTCTACAAATGAACTAGTGTTAGTGTTAACGAAACTAGTGCCAGAGTTGACATTACCAGTGTTGGTAGCAGGCTTTTAAATCTCCCCGAGATGGCCGAGATGAAAAATCCGAGATATCAGCCAAAATCCGAGATTTGGCAGCCTATTTAGTTATAAGTGTTTTAAATATCGCCCGAGATAGCCGAGATATTTTCCCGAGATATTGGCCAAAATCCGAGATTTAAAACACTGGTTGGTAGCCATTATAACAATTTTTAAGTTTTAGATTATGAAAACTATGAAAACCTATGCTCTGATACCAATTGAAAGGAAGTGTGGATTAAGGATCTTAAGGCAAATTTAACACTAGAGGGGGGGTGAATAGTGTTTAATGGATTCTAAGACTTATATAGACTAAATTAAAATTATGACACAAACAAATGCAGATTTAATCATAGAACAATCACAGAATCAAACACGGATGCAGAAAGTAAATAAAAAGTAGTAAAAAGGAAAGAACACACCAGATTTTATACTGGTTCGGAGTTACCCTACGTCCAGTCCTGTATAAAACACCTCATACAGATTTTTATTATACCAATGTCGAGATTACAATCCTCAATTTCTAAAGGCCTTGAGGTACCCTCCTATCTTCGAGTCTGGGGAAAACTCTCTTGATTTACGGGACACAAGATCACCCAGTTGATTTCTAGGCACAACCACACCATACAGAGAGACTCGATAAACTTTTGATTACAAATTGATCCTATAACTATGAATAGCACTTTGATCTTCGAGAGAGGGCAGAGAATCAAACAAGAACGAGATTTTTATTTGATTCACTTGAGAATTTGGCAGAATTTTGGCACGATTTAAAAAATATGAAAGTTATAGATTATGGATTTGTGGAGAAGGAGTGAAGAAATAAGAAAATAGTTAGTTAAAAAATTCGTTTGTGAAGGCTATTTATAGACCAGTAATGGTCATAACCATTCGTGAAGAGATTTAAACGAATAGACACTTCTTTTGAAAATTGAAACTTTTGAATTTAACGGCCACCATGTCGACATGGGGTATCCCATGATATCGACATCCCTTAGTTAAAAACAATGTGAAGTTTAAATCAAGAGTTTATTTAAAAAACAAAAACAAAGAATATTTTAAGGCTAAAACATCTTTTTTAAAATCATTTGAAAAGACAATTTTTAAGGCTAAAACATTTTGAAGAGCAGTTTTGAAAATCATTTTAAAAAGATAATTTTTAAGGCTAAAACATTTTGAAAAGCAGTTTTGAAAATCATTTTGAAAATCATTTTGAAAAACAATTTTGAAGTAGTTTTGCAAGCTTCTTCCTGCAGAATATCTCATCACATCGGGACTCGAGAACTTGTACAAAACCAGGATGTTCGTGGGTTTGTAAGCCACTTGTCGTAGGTTTGTAAGCTACTTGTCGTGGGTCTGTAAGCCACTAAGGAGGTAGAAATGGGTTCCATCCCAAATGAAATTTGGAATGAAGATTTCCGTGCTATTATGAAGTTTTAACAATAAACTAGGCACTTATCTTGAAATCTTGATCTTGATACTCTAGAGTCTTCAATCTTGATATCTCCATTCTGAATCTGGAGTCTTTATACTGATCAGTCTTTAGTAATCAATACCTGCATATATATATATATGTATGTATATATGTATATATATATATATATCCTACATAGTTCCTGCATATACATATCTATCTAGACAATAGTGTTAGTATATATTTTATAATAAGATAAGTTAAAAAGGTTGTTGTCATCAAAACCAACATCTCAGTTCCTAACATAGAATTCTCAATGGGAGATAAGGTTTTCATTAAGGTATCATCGATGAACGGTGTGGTACGATTTGGAAAGTCAGGGAAACTGGCACCGAGGTATGTTGGTCCGTTCCTAGTTATAGAGAGGATCGGGAAGCTCGCATATAGAATAGAGTTGTCGAGTAGTATAGCAGGTGTCCATAATATGTTTCATATGTCTCATCTTCGCAAGTATGTGCATGATCCAAAGACTACTATTCCACCAAAAGGGCTGGAAGAATTGATAGTAGAGCCTAATTTGACTTTTGTTAGACAACCAGTCCGGGTTGTAGCGAGAGATGAGAAAAGGTTAAGGAACAAGACAGTCAAGTTGGTGAAAGTTTAGTGGAGCAACAACGAGAAGGACTGTACTTGGGGGACAAAAGACAAGATTAGAGATATTTATCTTAATCTTCTTTGAGGATATGTCTATATTAGCTTTATATAGATAGTTTCTAGTCAGGTAGGCTAGTATGGTTGTTAGGAGTTGTTACAGATGATTGCTATGTTTAGTATTTAGTCCTTACCGAATTTCGTGGACGAAATTCTTTAAGGGGGAGCCTGTAACACCCCTAATTTTTAATAACACTATTCATGAGATTTAATTAGGTAAATTAAATCGAATAATGTAAATATTAGAGTGATAAGGGGATTGAGATTTGAAATTCAAAATAGAGGCCGAGCTTAATTAATAAATTTAAAAAAGGGCTTATAAAGGGTTTTGTATGATTATTAGGAGAGCAATTAACGCAAGGGTATTAGGGTAATTGCCGCACTATATTTCCATTACTCTTATAATCTCGTTTCTTTTACCATTCACGTTCATTATCCTAAAAACATAAAATGCAAACGAAAGAAAGAGAAGCCGGTCATTACTTAGGAGAAAAGAGGAGGAAATCAAATTAAAGTTAAGGATTTATGCAAGGGGAATTAATCTCAATCAAATCTCAAAGTCCATATCCTAATCAAGGTGAATAATAATCTATACTATCTCTTTTTTTTAAAGAACATTTGTTTTTGGGTTTTAAGATTAAAACTTCTATGATGATTTTAATGATGATATGCTTGGATTTCATGATATGTTATGTTCAAACAAGATGGTTTGTTAATGGTTTTATACGGTTTTAAGGCTAAAATCGTTTATTATGGGTTTCGAATGAGAATTAAATATGTTATGTAAAACATTATTTTGGAGATAGGTTTAGATTTTGGTAATTATCCAAGGTACGGATAATTTATTATGTTTCAAATGAAAATATGAACAATTGGGTTTAAATATTTATTTTGGCTATTTTATGAAAGATTTAGGCTCGAAATTTATATATGTTAGATAACATATTAAAAGAGAATTTTTATGATTTTTGGAGATTTTTCCTAAGTAGTTTACTATGGAAAATAAATTATTTTAGAAAGAAGACTTAAATGCCTTAATTGTTTTGTAAAGGGAAGGGCTATTTTGCTAATTATCCTTAATTAATTTCTAGTGAATTCGGCAGTCTTTTAATAAAGATTTTGATAAAGTTTATGGCAACCAATCATATTTTTATGAATAGGCATGTTAGTGGAAAAGCATTTACCTAAAAAGGAAATAAAATAGTTTTTGCATAAGTATTTGGTTTTCCACTTCTAGTAACCACCCTTTCGACCCTATACTTTCGCCTTCGACGCAGTCGAAATCAATACACATTGTATCAAGCTTTGGTCGTAGTGGATTGGAGTAAGGCGACTGGTATGGAGTCGAAACATAGCTTTCGAAGGGGTCGAAGCCTTGGTTTTCTCTTCAAAAGAAAAGTCGCTTGCCTTACTTTAAAACAATGCTTTCGAAAGGGTTTAAAGTTGCTTTCGATAAGGTTGCTGCCTTTAGGTTTTGAATAGGTAGCTCTCGAAAGAGATGCCTTGTTTTCAAATTAAAGCTTTCGAAAGGGTAGATAGAATCCAATCGAAATCAACCTGCCGACTTTATATCTTTCGAAGGGATTGAAGTTATCAACGAGTTCGAATGGCAGCCTTTGTTTTATAAAATTCTTAGCCACTTCCCAATGCTTTCGAAAAGGCCCTAGTGGCCAACAATATTAAAGGTTTCGAAGGCAATGGCATCGAAAGGGTTTTCGACGTTATCCTTCAGTTGTTTTACTTAAATAACAAATGCTTTCGAAAGGATGGTGTCGTGGCGTCGAAGCCATCTATTTTTCACCAAACTCTTTTTAATGGTTTCGAAAGGGGTACTTTAGCTTGTATTCACTTAGACCCATAAAGATATGTTTTAAATTAAACCCAATGGTTTTGAAAGAGTTACTTTCAGTGGTTTCGAAAGGGGTACTATCAATTGTTTTGAAAGGGGTACTTTCAATGGTTTTGTAAGGGATACTTTCAAATGGTTTCGAAGCTATGCTTCCATAATTGGATAGTAATACTTTAACACATTCGAAAGGTTTTGAAATAAAGGTTTTAAAGTTTTTCAAAAGGTAGGTGCCTAGTGTTTTGAAAAGAAGATTTGAATGCTTTTAAAAGGAAGTTTTCCAATGGTTTCGAAAGTAAAGATCTAAGTTTTCAAAAGCCGTAGTTATCAAAACAAAGAACCCAATCTCAAAATTTTAAAGGTAAAACCCATGGCATATAAAAGAGCTTTTAAACGCTTTTAAATTGGAGTTTTTGAAGAAGCTTACTTTGATATAAATAATGGGTTAAGGGTACTAACCAAACTTCCAGGAGGAAATGATCTCAAAGATATATAAAACCAAAGATGTTGGTATTATTTTGTACATGCTTCTTTTATAAGTATGTTCACTAAGTAATGAACCCATAACTGAATTTTGGGGAGTAAGGGTAGAAGAACCAGATAGGTTGACCAAGTAGCGAATATAAACTAAGTAACTCCTGAATGAATAGAGTTGCATCCAGGAAGTCAAGTAGACCATAATAGGATGTCCAAAGATTAAATTAAGAAGTTGTCGGTTGAGACGGGTTCATAGTAATCCCATGAAAACTATGTTTAGGAAAAGTTATTGGCAGATGCCAATAGGTTCATAGTAAACTCATGAAAAATATGATTAGATAGGGTTATTGGCAAGGGCCAAAGGTTTGTAGTGAACCCATAAAATTATATCCGGATTAAGTTATTGACATAAGTTAATAGTTTCCTAGTCAACCCATGAAAACTAGGATATGAGGGAAGTTATTGGAGATACCAATAGGTTCAGGGAGAACCCTTGAAACCATAAAGTTATTAGCAGGGGCCAATAGGTTCTTAGTGATCCTATGAAAACTATGAAACCGGACAGGGAGTCCATAAGTTCTGAATAGGATATTAGTAAGCCCATGAAAACTAATAGGTTAATAGTGACCCTAGAAACTATAACTAAGACAGACAGTCAAAAGAAATGGGGATGGGTAATCCAGAATTGATTTACTTGTTTGCATATCATCATAATATTTTGAATTGTTATGTTTTAATCACTGTGGATGCAAGAGCACAGTATATGGTTTTTATAAAGTTTTGGATAAGATACCAGTGAGAGGAAAACCCGTTCCGCTAAGCGACGTGGTCTCACTAGATATCTAAATGGTTTGGGATGGTAGATTATTATTCATACCAGGCTTTATGTCCGACTCGAAGTTTATGTTTTCCCCTTAAACTCTCGGGTGCTCAAAATTAATTTGAGTAGGCTGAGGGTGAGGTATTTTCAGGTCCTTCTTCGACGAATAAGCTTCCGAAGACGTGTAGGAGGCAAGCTAGCTAGTAGGAGTTCTTTTCTATTTTGATTCGCTCTATTTTGTTGTAAAGGCAAAGTTGCTTAATTGCCTATATATATACTCTGATCATCCAAGGGGGCATCTTCATATGTCGCTCTTGGCATATGTTGTAATAATTATATTTTTTTGAACGTGGTTCTCGAATGTTGGGATTATGTAATGAATCTGAAATGATTTTGAAATTTCTTTAAATTGTTTTAAAATTTCTTTATATCCATATGTTTCTATTGTATCAATGAATCTAACATTACCGTATTTGGTTGCCGAGGATCAATATCTATGGAAGACTGTAGCATCTATAGCCGTTAGTTTAGGGCCTCCAAGTGGGGGATGTTACATAACGATCCTATAGATCTCCAATAACAATATATCTTCGAATTCTTGAGGAATAGGATGAAATCAAAGAGAGAATGACATGAATTCAAGTACAGATGCTTTGATATTATGGGGTTTGCAATTCCTTGAAGAATTGGAGTGAAAGAGTATGGATTTGCAAAGAGAGTAGAAGAATATGCGATAGATCTTTCTCACACATGTATGGATATGAAAGAGTATAAGAAAGAAGAGAAATTTGTTGTGAATTTTTTTTCCAGAGCCCTTTAAATAGTGGTTGAAGGACATGTCTATTGATGAAGAGATGAAGGAAAAATCCCTCCATTTGAATTTTAAAAAACTGAAAAAACGGCCAGTATGCCGACATACATAGGGAGCATATGTTGACATAAGTGTGTTTCAAAACACAGGAACTCCAATGAAGCGCTGCAGATTTTCAGATTTCAAAGTACCTCATATTTGTGGATATTTTATGATTCGGCTGAGGTCAATGGTTGATGATCTTCAAGTATAATTCCATGGGGTCTTTAACAAAGATTCTAAGATTCATCACTTCAAATACCTCTGTCGGTACAACATTCTTCATCAATCAGTTTTGTTCTTCCATTTGCTCAAATTAACCTTCACATATATAATTCATTTGCTTCCACTAAGTTCTTGTATATTTTTTTTAAAATATCTCCATAATATATCAGAAAGTACTGCACAATTTGGAGATATGTTAGTAGTAATATTTATATGGTTGTTCATCAAAATCAATTCTTAAGGTATTAACAACATAGTCCCTAAAACCCATAGCCATGATCAAATTTACCCTTTGGATCAGAAGAAATATATAAAATCATGGCATATTACAAGTAAGTTAGTCTGATGATGTTTTGAGAAACATGTTGGACAAAAGAGTACGGTGTGGAGATGCCTAAGGTTATGCTCCTTACTACAACTTTTTGACTTATATTTTCAACATTTTTGAGTTAAGTTGTTGGAGGAACATGTAATTTTAAAAGTCGTTGGACGACCTTTAAATATGGCAAGCTATAAGAAAGTGAACATCACAACAACATCTGTCTCATATCCAAATTATACTGTGAAAGAGACCATGATTCCACCACATCCTGATCCTATTAAAAAGAAGAGGAATTTGATGGCCATGAAGATGATATGGACTATAAGGAGCCTCCTAGACATAGATACTCCACATAGATGTTTGATCAAATCATGTTATCAAAAAATTAATTTTGGATCGGCATAAACAAATCATTAATATTAGTAGGAAATTTGGAAGGAATAAAAGGGTAAGAAGAAGATATTGGGTGTCATCGAGCATCATTTATATGCCTTGTGTGGATCTACCAAGACTAGGCATAGTGATGTAGGACTGAGTAATCAGATCAGCAATTCTAATCCAGTTCTTATTTCCGACGATACGGTGTTCATGCACCAATTAGAGTTACGATCTAGGACTTGTTGCATATACCAATTGAGTAGGAGGACCTAGTACTTCCATACCAGCAACAAGTCTGAGACAAGGGGCTTCTATTACCTTAGAGTCTACCATACTACCCCCTTTAGTTATCGATGCACTCCATCTCCTCATGATGACGGGTAGACGATATGGATTTATATAGTATTCCTATCATTTCAGTTGCTTTGTAGTTAACTTCATGGAATTTTATACACCATGACATTAGTTATTTGCATTATGACATTTGTAGTACGTTGACATTTGCATCATATATAGTGTATTATGACATTCTGTGACACTTTGTAATGTTGTGAAGTTCTGTGATTTGCATTAGTATTTGAAACCAATTCTTTGTTTCAATATATTTGAAATGATTCTACACCGTTTAATATCATTTACCCGATCTATATATTTGTGTGTTCTTGTCTCTTTTTGTTAATGACAAACAGGAGAAGAATTATAGCATATCGACAGGGGCATATTTTAGATAGGGGAGATTTATATTATTTGAAGAATTTTGTAAGATGTTGTCACATTATAAAGTCGAAGAATATTAGAACCTATGTTTTGACGATGTCTATGAAATATATCTCATTCTATTCGCATGGTTAAACGGTATATCAAATATCGATACTACGATAACTAATAAATAATAAGGCAAATCAAGGACCAAATTTAACAAACTTACTTTCTACGTTGCCGAAAAAAATAAATTTAATTAAAATAAAAGGTTCAAGTTCACTTTTGGATAAATTTTATTTCTGAAAATATGCTTATTTAATTTGATTTTTTGATAAAGAATTTTGTTTAATAAATTGAATTACTTAACAAATTCTTTTTCAAAGATATATTGAACTCGAATAAAATATTTACAATGAATATAAATTATTTTTATTGTAACAACCAAGAGATTTTCGACCCCGAAAATCGACACTAATACGTTCACTGTATAGAGTGCCAAGCAATCGAGTGCTGGAAACCCTAGACTGTTAGGGTTAAGAAGAAAAAGAGGTAGAAGAAGAAGATAGAAAACAACATCAGAATCTCACATCGCAGCGGAATAAAATATAATAGATAATAACGGATCTTTACAGAAAGAAACTATATCTGTTTATACATACATCATCAGAATACAACATCAGAGTACAATACAATCAACATCACAATTCAGGACAGTTAAAATAACTTGTCCTCACAAAGCTGACTATACAACTTATGATACACAACGGAATACATCAAATACGTGTGATACATCTCGCCATCCAGCTCGTCTCTTGAGCTCCACAACATCCTATCCTGTATCTGTAATACTCGGTCTGACCCGAGCATTATAATAAAATAACACCCGAGTCAGTCTGGAATACCAGCGTGAGAAAACCACACTCAAATTGATTATTAAAGTTTTCCAAACCCTTTGAAATCAAAAGCATCTCGTAAGACCTCGCCACAAATAAACATGTCGGGTTTTTACATTACGATAGCCAAAACAATTTTTATCAAATCCATAAGATATTATAATAGTGTCTATTGAAAGTAAAATAGAATCTAGTTGAAATGCTTGCATCTCACGTTTCAGCAATAGTTGGGCACAATCAAAACTGTACAGGCGCGTAGGGAGAATGGATTTCCATCAATGACTAGGCACTGGGGTACCACCTGTCACAGTACCTGGTCTAGATCAGCGTACCGAGGACCACGCCCGATCCCCTGCAACACAAGGTCGGAACTACCTAAGGGTAATTCCGAGTAAGATCACCCCACGGTTGGGATCAGCAACCGCACCACTAAGCCGAAATAAAAAGGGACATCTAGACAGGGATGACCTCACCCTAATGGGCGCTACCCACATAGCCTTGCTGCATAACCCCTGATTTTCAGTCATTCTCGGTTGATGAGGCTTGAGGCTAAGCGTTACCTTTTTAGAATACATCTCTTAGAATGCCCACCGTCCACCTGACGATGTTCCGAAAGCATTCATCCATACAAGTCCGTTCGGGGTTCGAAGGGAACCGAATGCACTACTCCTACTACATCCATTTTGGAATCAACCTCAGGATTAGTAGCGACTAGCCGTTGCACTTCACTGCTCCATCTTCGATTCCAAACTCGTTTTCCCATGAAAACGTTCAAACCGGATCGAAGTGGTTTTCGGAAAATTAATCCCGATCCCGGTCTCTTCGAAACGATCAGCGCATTGGCCAATATTGATAGTCGGTTATTTAACTATCATATAACATTCACAAACAACCATCAGACCTTTAAATAATTTCTCCCAAATTATTTATTAACCTCAAAATATCTTCGCAAGATATATTTCCACTTTTCAACCCTTTGAAAACAGTTTCAAACCATCTTTCTCTCACGGAAATAAATTTCCCAATATTTTCTATTTCCACTGAAATCACCGAGTACAAATACTTAGACTTTAAAATCATTGGAAACACTTAATTATAGAATATACTTTTAAACATTTAGATTTTAAAACTACTTTAATACCTTATTTTTTAAAAAAATATACACTTTAAGAATATTTAAAAATAAAGCTACTTTATAAAATATAAAAACTAAATTTTTATCTTTTTCAAACATAATACCAATTAACCTTTAAATAATTACTACTAAAATAAATTTGAAAAATACTTACTTTAACATTTAAACATTTAAAAATAATAGATTTTCCAAAACATACTTTTAAAACATCTTTGAAACTTTAACTTATACTTAAGAATTTTCTTTGAAAACGTACTTGGCTATCCAGGGAAATATACTTCTCTTTCGACATCTTTAAAAATAAATCACTATTTATTTTTAATCAAATTTACCCATTCCTTTAATAAATTCCCACCTTGAATTTATCCTTCCAAATATCCACTGATATATTACTTCACTTTTATAAACCCAGTTTATAAATTACATAGTCTTCCCTTTCTTCCAAAACACAGTTTCAAATACCAAATCAATTTCCAAATTGATTTCCAAAATTTTCTCCATTTTGAAATAAATTCCTTCACTTACTCAATTTATTTCAAAACACATTAACTTTAGATTTTAAATTCTTAATTAAGATTTAAAATCTTTTAACTGAAAATACCAATTTCAGGCTTTCCAAAATCCTTCTTTATCCTTTTAAATAAATTCAAACCTTGAATTTTTAAAATAAATTCTTTTATTCCCTTAAATAATATCACTTAGGTTTAGAAATTTAATATTTCCCCTTTTATTCAAAATCTCCTTTCCCATACTCGGGATTTATTTAACAGGATTTAAAATCACTTTTATCCTTTTCCAATCCATTCTTTAACCTTTCAAATTGTTTATAATTATTTTTCTTCAAAATTCTCTCTTTTATTTTCTTATCAAAAATCCAATCTATGTATTTTGATAACTCAATGTACCGAAATATATTCAATCACACCATAACATCCAATATTCCAATTATCAATATAATTCATCACAGAATATCAAATAATCATAACACAGAATTATTAGAACAATCTAAATAATTTTGAGGAATCCAGTTGGATCCCTCCAACCTGTTTCCCTGCATCCACAGACGTTAGCACAATACCAATTCCACTTCGAGGTGGAATATCACGGTATATGGGTTTATATAATATCATCCGCTATTATGCGGCGCATAGGGTCTCATCCGCTATATAATGCGGGAAATCAATCACTCCAATATATATATATACACACTACCATATATACTATCACTTCATCAATTCAAGCAATCAACCAATAAATTAAATTCTACTATTAATTTAATTGTGGAAATCCAGATGTGAGTGAGATTAACACACCTTTATTTATTTGCAACCCATTTCCATTCCGACTTGATTTCTTCATGATTTTTTGACCTTGTATAAACAATTTACGATTTATTAATATTCGAAATAATCGAACCATTTATCCCATTTTAAAAAATCTTAACCAATGATTTTATTTAAACAAACAATTTAAATTGTAAACTAATTTTCCTTTTAAAGGTCTTTTAGTAACTAAGATAATTAAATAAGTTTATTAAACAAATAAATCACCTTAATAAATTATTTTAAAATAAACCAGTAATTTGAAATATATTTATGTATATTTATTTTATTTCTTACATATACTAATATAGATTAAAAATCTATTTTCTATAAAAAAGTTTCCAAAATCTTATATATATATATGTATTAAATTTAAAAACAGAGATGTTTACACTTTATTGTAACATATTTATTTTTATTTTATTTTTCATATACTTATATATACATTTAAATTTAAAATCGAAATTTAAAATAGCAAATATACCTCACCAGACAACTCAGCTCACCTCACGACCTCCTCGTTTCTGCCATCCCTCCATCGTGCTCGTGAGGATCCCTAACCCGAGTCTGCCGACGCCGAGCTTCTCTCCTCTACTTCGCTTCCAGCTTGCATGCACTGTCGTCGAGCCGCCCCCGCCTTAGATTACTTGCGAGCTCCATCTTCGATAGGTCGCGGCCCTCATCACTCCTGCCTCGATTCGAGCTGGCGATCCCAATCGCCAATGCGGTCGACCTCCTTCCCTTTCGAACTCGCGATATTGAAATCGCGCTATCATCCTCTGCCATTTTTTGGAACGAATCGATTGAAGCTAGATTTCGTTCGTTCGTTTGGGAGTTAGAAGAGGGAACGTGAATTATTCTTGATTTGTTCCCCTTTGCTTTTCTATCGAAAGAATAGAACTGCTTGATTTTGTTTCAGGTATTGAATGCTTGACAGATGGAGGAAGATAAGGATTTTAAATTTTAAATTTAACGCTTGTCTTCAGGGAGAGCACGTGTCCTAACTGCTACAATATTCCAGTGTAATTACATATTTATATTTAAATTTCAATTCAAATTTAAATCAACCTCAATTCGATGCTTAAAATTTTTACATCCTATCGAGGCATGCCGCCAGGAGTTTATAAGGTTATACCCCTATTCCGAATGCAATGGAAAAGGTTTCGAGTCCTAATTCGATCGTATGGAGAAAATAGCTTTTTAGACTAAGTTATTATATTGAATTTTCGATATAGGTTTCAGCGCGTTTATATATCGTACGGCCAAACGATCACTCCAAACATTACAAAAATTGAAATTCGATAATAATACACTATTACGGATCCAATGGAACTAGTTTCGTCGAAATCCGGGACTGTGCCTCGGAAGGCTATTTTTAATTATCAATTTAAACTATACATTTTTAAAACTGAACAAACCACCTTTAAATTCAAATTTAAAACTTTTATTATCTCCAGTATTAGCAAATACAATTTTTATAAGCCTTTGAAATAATTTTAACAAGCCTAGAACTCCAGATTCACCATTTTACCCCACTTCTAATTTATTTAATTCAATAATTAAATTGACAAATAAACAGTGATATTTGAAATTCAAGTTAAACTATCGTTCAAATATTTAAAATCAACTAAATATTTCAATTTCAAATATCCCAAAAATTCCGGATCGTCACATTCCTTCCCCCTTAAAAGAGTTTCGTCTCCGAAATTACTAGTTAGGAAGAATGGTCCAATACCCGTTTACTTTTTCCCAAAACCAAACAGTTTTCAGTGACTTCCCGAAACAATCTTTTATTAAAGTCACACTATTCATCTTACTAACTTTCCAAACTCATCCATAAGTCCCAAACAATATGATTCACTTATCAATTCAAATTTAATTTTGCAACCAAAGTTTGAATTATCAAAATTTTCTCAAAATTTTTCTATCTCCTTAAAATTTCAAATTTTTTTGGCAGCGTCTCCTTTGCGCGACTAGTTCGATACAACTACAAAATGCCTCTATGGGCCCCCAGATTGCAAAAGAAAACAAAAGGCCATGTGGCAAGTCCAGAAAATCATCAAATTTCATACAGAAATTTAAACACATACCTTTTGTCGGGCAATTCAAATTTTATTTTCTGAAATCAAAAACATCAATTTTCCTTTTTCTTTTAAATACCTGTACCTTATTAAGCAATACTATCCAATTATAGAATTCAAAATCACTTTACACACTTCTTTACAAAAGTTTTCATATCTATTTCATTCACATTCGTACAATATCATTCGTACGCAATACCAATTCGATCGCTCACTCGATCACACAATTTCACTTCCGAACTAGTATCGTCCACTTGACTTCCTAGTGCAGACTCAGATCTGGTTTCTTGATCAGAAACCGTCATCCTCCTTGCATAGTCACAAACTATGATAGAGAATTTCCAGAATCAATCAAAATCCATATCCAGGGTTCGCCGTCGAAAATTGAGTGAAAAATCCCAACTCGGACCGATATAACTATCTCGAAATTTTGTGCTCGAACCCGGATCAAATCACTATGCGAATAAAATAATATACGTACATCCTACGTATTTATATCCATTGATTATTAACTATATCAATTTTCTTTTATTCACATTCATTTTGATTTCTATTCACTTATCCACAATTATCATATTCACAACTTTCAGTTTTAATCTTCATTCAATTATTCACTTAGTATATTTCTCCATTCCAAAATTACTTAGTATATTCCCAATACCAATTTACTTAAGACCTTCATTCTTCATTTCTTAAGTTCAACATAAATATTTCTTATATTTATTTTCACTACTTCACTACTGAAGTTTATATTCAAATTGAATTCCAATTCCATATGAATTTCAATTTGCTTCAATATACTAATTATTTTCAAACTTCAATACTTTTATTTCCATCCTTTCCAAATTTTCATTTTCAATTCTACTTGAATTTAATTCATCTTCTAACTCTGAATATTGAGTTTTACCAACTATCTTCCATTCGCAATTGGTTCATATCATTATTTAAATTAGTTTCTCTTACTAATTTATTTTAAACGTAAAAGTTTTGTTTCCAAACTTAAATTATTTTAGTCCTCCTCGAACTAATTTTCCCAACTTCACTTTACTTTACATATACAATTTTAAATTAGATTTTAATATTCAGTTTCAATTCTATTTGCTTACCAATTTTAAATCATTTGTCGTTATTGAAAATTTTAAAAATTTTCTAACTCCCAAAATTTTCAATTTTTTTTGGCAAAGTCCCCTTTGTACGGAGGAGCTTTTGCAATTTAACAAGAGATATAAATATATATACATCGACCCACACGGTCGGAAAAACAAGAAAACAAACAACAGTTCATATTTCCTATCTTTTATTGCGTAGGCGTACCTTATTTAGCATTTTAAGCAAGCGGATTATTATTTTAGCATTTTGCATGACCCAATCCAGCCAAATGGCTTCCAAAAACCTGTACTTACTCAATTAAAACATGTAAATACTAAATATATGAAATTCATTATCATTACACTCTTTAAAACAACTACAACCCATGATATAAAAGCAATGCACACTAACACTTTTCATAAGCAATTTCAATGTACCAACATAAATTTTAATTGCTTACAACCAATCACCCATCGTTTACTTAATCAGAATGGTTAACAACTCACATGCTTACATTCAATTCATTTTTAAGCAAAACAAACTCATATTTAATTCGATTGATTTCAAAATCAATTTATTTAACTTTTATCAACTCATAGAATTTTAATTACTTTCGTTCACGTCAACCGACAATTTTATTCTTATGCAATTTGACGATATTCATGTGAATTGATAATTACTTAAGCTTATAACCATTCTAAATTGATTCCAACTCAATTTATATTTAATTCCTTCCAATTTAATTCATTCAGAACCATTTTATTTAGCTCGACACATTCCATGCTTGTATATTACTAACCATTCCCAAATTAATTCAACCCAAGCTTTTATTTAATGGTCTTCCATTCTTACTCGAAGTCGAGCTTCTAATTATTCTTAACTTAAGTTAATTTACTTCAATTTATCCCAACTTCAAACTTAAGTTCACTTCCAGTTAATTTGATTCTCATCTAATCAAATTCCATTTAATTCAGTTAGCCCATCCAATTTAGTTTTTAATTCACATTCTCAATTTATCAAAATAATATCCAAGCACATATTTAACTCATTTGTACTCGAATTGGATTTTATTTGCAACTCAAATCATTTTCTATTATAATCCAATTCCATTTCATTTGCTTACCTATTCAAATTAATTAGTTTACTTACTAATTTTATCTATCATTTCATTCTCAAATTTAATTTCAAATCTAAATAAATAAAAAGTTTATTTCTAAACTTTTTCTTCTTTAGTTCCTTGGGCCAAAATTCTACAATTTCCATTTAAATTTTAAACTTCCTTAAGTTTCCAACTTCTTTAAATTCCATAAGCATTTTAAATTATCTTCTAGAGTTTAAGCAATATTTCAAAATCACCTTTGAAATCAATTATATCCAAAATCTTTTGGTATAACCAACTATTTCTTTGAATTTTCAAAACCAAAACTCGGTTTTGCAAACAATTCCAATTTAAAACAATTTGGTAGCAATTCCTCTCCTAGAAACTCGAAAATGAACATCGATGATGCTGCAGTCATCACCGAAGTTATTTTCTAGCGACCGAGAAGAGTTTAGAGTGCTTTTATCCCAATCAAAAGCATTTCAAATATTTTTAAATTCCAACTTCACCAGATTTCTAATCCAATTCAAAAAAATTTCAAAAATAATATCACTATTATTTCTTCAAAACCTTTGAAAACCATTTTCAAACTCAAAGGAATTTAAACTTCCCAAATTTCCAAATTTTAAATTTTTTCAGTCTATATTCAACATTACTCTGGATTTTACCTCATTTCAATTTTAAATCACATTTATAATGCACATTCACAAATCCCATTTTATATATGAATTTATTTCTTAGCTTTTAGTTATGATTTCAATTTCTTATTTAATTTCTACACAATATTGATAATAACTTAATATTATCACTCCTTAACAACCAAGCATCCATATATAACTATAATAATTTTTGAAAATTATTTCTTTTATATACAAAAACAATTTGGGTAAAATTATTTCATTTACCCTATTTTAAAACAATACTGTGTCGAATTGTTCTATTCAAGTGTTTAGAGATCCCTATCAATAATGTTAATTACTCGTATTGACCAGAATCCATAAACTACCCAATAAACCAACCAACACAATATAAAACAATTTTATATTCACTAACAAATACGTGCTCATATCTATTAATACACTCAACTCATTTTAGAGTACTACGAACTCTATTTCTAATGAGTAATCCCCACCAGAGCCAAGGTTATCGCCAGCCAAAGCTCTGATACCGCTGTAAAAACCAAGAGATTTTCGACGACGAAAATCGACACTAATACGTTCACTGTATAGAGTGCCGAGCACTCGAGTGTCGGAAACCCCAGACTGTTAGGGTTAAGAAGAAAAAGAGGTAGAAGAAGAAGATAGAAAACAACATCAGAATCTCACATCGCAGCGGAATAAAATGTAATATATAATAACTGATCTTTACAGAAAGAAACTATATCTGTTTATACATACATCATCAGAATACAACATTAGAGTACAATACATTCAACATCATAATTCAGGACAGTTATAATAACTTGTCCTCACAAAGCTGACTATACAACTTATGATACACAACGTAATACATCAAATACGTGTGATACGTCTCGCCATCCAGCTCGTCTCCTGAGCTCCACAGCATCCTATCATGTATCTGTAATACTCGGTCTGACCCGAGCATTATAATAAAATAACACCCGAGTCAGTCTGGAATACCAGCGTGAGAAAACCACACTCAAATTGATTATTAAAGTTTTCCAAACCCTTTGAAATCAAAAGCATCTCGTAAGACCTCGCCACAAATAAACATGTCGGGTTTTTACATTACGATAGCCAAAACAATTTTTATCAAATCCATAAGATATTATAATAGTGTCTATTGAAAGTAAAATAGAATCTAGTTGAAATGCTTGCATCTCACGTTTCAGCAATAGTTGGGCACAATCAAAACTGTACAGGCGCGTAGGGAGAATGGATTTCCATCAATGACTAGGCACTGGGGTACCACCTGTCACAGTACCTGGTCTAGATCAGCGTACCGAGGACCACGCCCGATCCCCTGCAACACAAGGTCGGAACTACCTAAGGGTAATTCCGAGTAAGATCACCCCACGGTTGGGATCAGCAACCGCACCACTAAGCCGAAATAAAAAGGGACATCTAGACAGGGATGACCTCACCCTAATGGGCGCTACCCACATAGCCTTGCTGCATAACCCCTGATTTTCAGTCATTCTCGGTTGATGAGGCTTGAGGCTAAGCGTTACCTTTTTAGAATACATCTCTTAGAATGCCCACCGTCCACCTGACGATGTTCCGAAAGCATTCATCCATACAAGTCCGTTCCGGGTTCGAAGGGAACCGAATGCACTACTCCTACTACATCCATTTTGGAATCAACCTCAGGATTAGTAGCGACTAGCCGTTGCACTTCACTGCTCCATCTTCGATTCCAAACTCGTTTTCCCATGAAAACGTTCAAACCGGATCGAAGTGGTTTTCGGAAAATTAATCCTGATCCCGGTCTCTTCGAAACGATCAGCGCATTGGCCAATATTGATAGTCGGTTATTTAACTATCATATAACATTCACAAACAACCATCAGACCTTTAAATATTTTCTCCCAAATTATTTATTAACCTCAAAATATCTTCGCAAGATATATTTCCACTTTTCAACCCTTTGAAAACAGTTTCAAACCATCTTTCTCTCACGGAAATAAATTTCCCAATATTTTCTATTTCCACTGAAATCACCGAGTACAAATACTTAGACTTTAAAATCATTGAAAACACTTAATTATAGAATATACTTTTAAACATTTAGATTTTAAAACTACTTTAATATCTAATTTATAAAAAAAACATACACTTTAAGAATATTTAAAAATAAAGCTACATTATAAAATATAAAAACTACATTTTTATCTTTTTCAAACATAATACCAATTAACCTTTAAATAATTACTACTAAAATAAATTTGAAAAATACTTACTTTAACATTTAAACATTTAAAAATAATAGATTTTCCAAAACATACTTTTAAAACATCTTTGAAACTTTAACTTATACTTAAGAATTTGCTTTGAAAACGTACTTGGCTATCCAGGGAAATATACTTCTCTTTCGACATCTTTAAAAATAAATCACTATTTATTTTTAATCAAATTTACCCATTCCTTTAATAAATTCCCACCTTGAATTTATCCTTCCAAATATCCACTGATATATTACTTCACTTTTATAAACCTAGTTTATAAATTACATAGTCTTCCCTTTCTTCCAAAACACAGTTTCAAATACCAAATCAATTTCCAAATTGATTTCCAAAATTTTCTCCATTTTGAAATAAATTCCTTCACTTACTCAATTTATTTCAAAACCCATTAACTTTAGATTTTAAATTCTTAATTATGATTTAAATTCTTTTAACTGAAAATACCAATTTCAGGCTTTCCAAAATCCTTCTTTATCCTTTTAAATAAATTCAAACCTTAAATTTTTAAAATAAATTCTTTTATTCCCTTAAATTATATCACTTAGGTTTAGCAATTTAATATTTCCCCTTTTATTCAAAATCTCCTTTCCCATACTCTGAATTTATTTAACAGGATTTAAAAATCACTTTTATCCTTTTCCAATCCATTCTTTAACCTTTCAAATTGTTTATAATTATTTTTCTTCAAAATTCTCTCTTTTATTTTCTTATCAAAAATCCAATCTATGTATTTTGATAACTCAATATACCGAAATATATTCAATCACACCATAGCATCCAATATTCCAATTATCAATATAATTCATCACAGAATATCAAATAATCATAATACAGAATTATTAGAACAATCTAAATAATTTTGAGGAATCCAGTTGGATCCCTCCAACCTGTTTCCCTGCATCCACAGACGTTAGCACAATACCAATTCCACTTCGAGGTGGAATATCGCGGTATATGGGTTTATATAATATCATCCGCTATTATGCGGCGCATAGGGTCTCATCCGCTATATAATGCGGGAAATCAATCACTCCAATATATATATATATATATATATATATATATATACTACCATATATACTATCACATCATCAATTCAAGCAATCAACCAATAAATTAAATTCTACTATTAATTTAATTGTGGAAATCCAGATGTGAGTGAGATTAACACACCTTTATTTATTTGCAACCCATTTCCATTCCGGCTTGATTTCTTCAAGATTTTTGACCTTGTATAAACAATTTACGATTTATTAATATTCGAAATAATCGAACCATTTATCCCATTTTAAAAATTACTTAACCAACAATTTTATTTAAACAAACAATTTAAATTGTAAACTAATTTTCCTTTTAAAGGTCTTTTAGTAACTAAGATAATTAAATAAGTTTATTAAACAAATAAATCACCTTAATAAATTATTTTAAAATAAACTAGTAATTTGAAATATGTTTATTTATATTTATTTTATTTCTTACATATACTAATATAGATTAAAAATCTATTTTCTATAAAAAAAATTCCAAAATCTTTTATATATATATATATGTATTAAATTTAAAAAAAAAGAGATGTTTACACTTTACTGTAACATATTTATTTTTATTTTATTTTTCATATACTTATATATACATATAAATTTAAAATCGAAATTTAAAATAGCAAATATACCTCACCAGACAACTCAGCTCACCCCACGACCTCCTCGTTTTTGCCATCCCTCCATCGTGCTCGTGAGGATCCCTAACCCGAGTCTGCCGACGTCGAGCTTCTCTCCTCTACTTCTCTTCCAGCTTGCATGCACTGTCGCCCAGCCGCCCCCGCCTTAGATTACTTGCGAGCTCCATCTTCGATAGGTCGCGACCCTCATCACTCCTGCCTCGATTCGAGCTGGCGATCCCAATCGCCGATGCGGTCGACCTCCTTCCCTTTCGAACTCGCGATATTGAAATCGCGCTAGCACCCTTTGCCATTTTTTGGAACGAATCGATTGAAGCTAGATTTCGTTCGTTCGTTTGGGAGTTAGAAGAGGGAACGCGAATTATTCTTGATTTGTTCCCTTTTGCTTTTCTATCGAAAGAATAGAACTGCTTGATTTTGTTTTAGGTATTGAATGCTTGACAAGTGGAGGAGGATAAGGCTTTTAAATTTTAAATTTAACTCGTGTCTTCAGGGAGAGCACGTGTCCTAACTGCTACAATATTACAATGTAATTATATCATTTATATTTAAATTTCAATTCAAATTTAAATCGACCTCAATTCGAAGCTTAAAATTTTTACATCCTATCGAGGCGTGCCGCCAGGAGTTTATAAGGTTATACCCCTATTTCGAATGTAATGGAAAAAGTTTCGAGTCCTAATTCGATCGTATGGAGAAAATAGCTTTTTAGACTCATTTATTATATTGAATTTTCGATACAGGTTTCAGCGCGTTTATCTATTGTACGGCCAAACGATCACTCCAAACATTACGAAAATTGAAATTCGATAATAATACACTATTACGGATCCAATGGAACTGGTTTCGTTGAAATCCGAGACTGTGCCTCGGAAGGCTATTTTTAATTATCAATTTAAACTATATATTTTTAAAACTGAACAAACCACCTTTAAATTCAAATTTAAATCTTTTATTATCTCCAGTATTAGCAAATACAAATTTTATAAGCCTTTGAAATAATTTTAACAAGCCTAGAACTCCAGATTCACCATTTTACCCCACTTCCTATTTATTTAATTCAATAATTAAATTGCCAAATAAACAGTGATATTTGAAATTCAAGTTAAACTATCGTTCAAATATTTAAAATCGAATAAATATTTTAATTTCAAATATCCCAGAAATTCCGGGTCGTCACATTTATATTGTAAATGATTTTCATATGATAGAAATATATCAAAGGACATATAATTCATTATTAATAAAATCAATAAATCTTCAAAGATAAAACAAGTGGTGAATTCATTTATGTTGTAACAGAATTATAAAATATATATTTTGGAGAATATATAATAGATTAAATCAAATTGAAGATGTATCCATGGATAAATGAAAGAATTAATTATTTGTAAATGAAGGGAAAGATATCAAAGTAAATAGATTAACTCTCTTATTCCTTTTCATCATTCAAAACCCAACCCATTATATATTTTCATAGGCCCAAGCCCATATGGCAATAACTCAATTCATTCTCTCCCTTTCTCTTATGTTGATTCCCAAACCCAGTTCCTAAATGATCCCCAATCCCTAGTTATCCTCCTTGAAAGAAATCATAAAATAGAAAAAGGAAAAAACCACATTGAGAAAAAAAGCTTCGACGATATCGGGTGGTTCAATGGAGCTTAGCTGAGTGCAACACTGAAGGAAAAGGTATAACCACGTGTGTGATTGGAAGGCGACGTCCAAACCCAACGTATTCATGGGAGATTGGAGCTAACGCCGATGAAGGAGACACTGATGATGGCCATGTCAGTCAAGGTGGAGTTGGTGCTCGTGGGTGTTATGTAGATAGTGGTCGACGGCTATGTGCACCCATGCGCAGGGTAAAGCTATGTATAGGCTAGGGAAAAGTATGTTCTGGCATTCTTCATTTTGGTGAGTATTTTACTACACACATCTATGCTCTGATATCTGATTGTTTGGTTGTTTTGAGTTATCCAATGTGATGAAATTGTTGATTTTGGTAATTATTGAGTGAATTCGTATTGCATGCCACGTTCTAATCGATGATGCATGAATATTGATTGAATTGGTTGGTATTAAGCTTTAAAATGGCCAAATTGCAATATATACCCATTGTATACAAATAAAAAATGTCCAATTGATGTTGAATTATTACATGTTGTATTGCGATAATTGCATGTTGGATTATAATTTGAAATTGGCCTTATGCAGCCCTTGAAATTAAGTAAAAGGGGGAAATTGAGTTAAATGGTTTAGCAAATATGTGTGTGTATTAAAGGAAGATTTTCAAAAGGAATTTATTTAGAATCTGATTGTATAAAATGATTTTATTTAGGAGAATATATATATATATATATATATGTAACGAATATTTCTGAATTTTGGAAAGAAACTAATATATAAAGGTTTAAACTATATGTATATATATATCTCTAAAAATTGGTTTAGATATGCACACATGAAACAAAAATATTTGAAAAGGATTTATAAGTATATTCCCAAATGATGTGGTCATGTTATGGAATTTTAATCAAATGTTAAATTTTAAGGGAAAAATGATATTTTTAGAAGTAATAATAAGCCTGAAGTCTGTTTTTTATCGTTTGAAAAATATTTTTAATGAAACCTTATCACCATATTTTGTTAAGTATATTTTTTTTAGCAAGGCTAGTGGGGTTGATTGGTCCGCTTCTAGTTTATTGCAAACAAAATAAAGAAATGAATCATAACAAGCTATGACCCACTAAACGAAAAATAAAGAAAGAAGAAAGGTGGAAACATGAAGAAAATAAAACAACTAACACCAACATATAAGAGAAGACTCATCATATCCATAAGTATAATTATTAGAAGTAACTTATGTTGTATATGATTAACTAAACAAATATAAAATTGATTTAAATGCATTTGAAAATATTTATATAAATGTTACACTTGAATATCTTTAAAATGGGAAGCTTTGGAATTTGGTTACGAAAGAGAATTTTATTCGTCGATGTTATAATATAAATATTTAGAATATTTTATACAAAGAGAACTTCAGTTCAATAAATGTTTTTCGAAGGTGGTTTAAAAAGAATTTGAAAGTAAATAAAGATTTTAAATACTAATTTTGCAAATTAGTACTTGACCTTTGAAAATATTTTGGACTAGAAATAATCTAACTTAAATTAGATGGTAATAAGGTATTCTTGAAATTACCGAATTCGATTATTAGTGTTTTATGGTATTCAAGAGGAATTTTTGATATGTGAAATTATTTTGAAGGAGTTGGGTGATTTGAAATCCAAAGGGAAAATATCAAAAGATTGAATTATTAGAATATTTATATGAGGTTTAAATAAGAAGTTCTATAATTTCAAATTAAACCTCTTCAAATTTAGTATTACATTTGAATTTGTATTGAATATTTTGGAAATGAGAATCATACAATAAAACCCCTTTAAGATGAATAAATAGTTAAATAATATAAGATGTATGAACCTCTATATAATGAGAGTTTTAAATAAATGAAGTTATAATACTAGTGGTATAGGACTTCCGATAATATTTCTTAAGTTGTTCTTTTGACTAATTGTATAGGATATCGTTTGATATTGAGTGTATTGAATATTGAATTGAGCTAATAGCCCCTACCAATAGTGAGTTGAATGAAGTTAGGAAGGTTTACTATAATAAAAATATATAATGAATTGATCAAACGAGGTTAGAGACCAGATGTGCTAGATCTATCCTAGCTAGGATTCAGTGACATTCAAGCCCATTTGCCACCAGTCCGGCGAACTGCTGTATGTGAACACCAATGATGATGGACATGTAGCATATTTGATGGAGAAGATGATGCCTACGCAGTAGAGATTAGTAGAGATCAGTATGTAACCCTAGGTGCTCCAACAACCATGACATATGTAACACATTTAAAAATATACCATGGACATTTCAAAAACCACATTATAATTAATTATTTAAAATTTATAAATAATAACAATATATTCTAAATGAATATAAAATTGTTTTTCTCATTTTTGTTTATGAGTTTCCTCAGAAGTTCATGGATCAAAATCTTACTTAAAATCATTCTTATATATACACATTTATGTGTGTGTGTTTACACCTTTAGAATCAATTTCAAAATATTATTCATGATATTTCATCTAAATTCATAAAAATTGAAAACTCATTTTCATTATTATTTATCTCAAGATTTAAAAATATTAATATTACTATTTACTTCCAAACAACAATACTTTCCTTTAATGATATTACTTATCCTCTTGTGATAATAAGAGTGTTACTTTATTTAAGTAGTACATTCATTTTGACGTCTCAACGGTTCGAACCCATGATCTCTAGGACCTTAGCCTATAACGTCATACCACTACAACTTATGCTAGTGGTCCTAGACAATATTATTTATCTTTTAAAATAATCTATTCCAAATATCCTTCCAAAAATAATATTATACGATACTATTAATTACCTCAAAATAATAACAACCATATTATAACGATTATTTTATTTTCAAAATAATAATTAAACTCCAATTATTTTTACATGATAATATCCTTGTTTATCAAATTTTCCTCATATTTTATAAATAATCACAATTTCTCCAAAATTTAATTTATAACATTTTACTATAATTATTTATGAATTTTATTGATAATTCATAAATAAAAAATTTATTATCAATTCCTCCTTAATATACATAATTATTTATTTATTCTATCATATTCTATAAATAAAAAAAATAGAGGTCGAATCACCAATCAACAATAACTCGGTAATCTATGGTGTGTAATAATGAGAAAATGCAAAACTATAACATAGCATCACTATTTAACTAATATATTAATCTAATATCAAATATAAACATCACATATTAAAAAAATAGATAAGGAAAGAATGTACCAATAAGATCATTTTTACAATAGCATCCAAATCCATCCAAACCATAGGAAAATTTCCAAAATTTCGATATGAATCCAACGTTGTTAGTTTCAGTCAAATCCGAGTTCATATGTAAAAGATACGATGATTAGAAGATGTATGGTTTATTACATAAATATAATATTTTAATGGGCTCGAATGTAAATTTACCAACTATGATACTTCTCTCTATCTTTCTCTCTCTCTCTCTCTCAATCTATTGCAGTAGCTACCACCTTCAAATGGCTTCTTACAATCAAGCATGGCATGACTAATGTGAGTGTTACCTATTTTGCTACCAATTTTAGGGCAACCGACGTCCTTATACATGATTGTGGAAGGATTTGAAAGAACATAGATTGTAGTCAAAAATGCAATTTTAGGAACGTTATGTTGGAACTAAGCCAGCCCGCAGCGGAAGTAATAGGTGAATTTCAATATTTTTTTACCATTTTGATTCTTTGTTGGGCCTATGAAGTCTAATTTATTTAGAATATTTCTGATTTTTAAATAAAATCATCATTTTATTTAAATTTATAATAAAGTTTTATATTATGTAATTAATATTATTATATATATACATGTATCATATACACATATACATGTATGTGCATGTGTAACATAGCAATCCATGCAAGGTATAACATGCTCATGTATAAGTGTTGAAATTTACACTGCAACAGACATGTTAGCTCATCGAATATACAGATATATTATCCAAATGTATGATTAAATACTTTAATTCATGTATACAAAATATTGCAACATACACATATAACTTTAAAATTATTTTATTAATATATATACTTATAATATATATATGTGTGTATATTAAAATTTATTTAGTTCAGTGGAAATTCAAAATCAAAATATGAAATAATAATATTACATATATGTATTGGTATCTTATAAAATCAATAATATACATACACATATAAATATACTTAAACAAAATATATGTATGAAATCGTACACACACACACACATTTATGGCAATTATATAGCTTAGGGCAATGATGTTTCTTTATTAAATTTTAAATAAATAAATAAATATTTTAGTATGGAAAAATTGATATATAAATTAATAGAAATTATTTTTTTACAAAATATTTCAAAATCTAAATATTCCAATAAAACCTCAAAGGTATTGTGAGAATTAAATATACACACATATTAATAATCACTAATGGATTAGAAAATATACCTTATCACCAATGCCTATAAGTACATCTTGAAATGAAGAGATCTACTCCTTGAACTTATTTCCAATCCAATAGAATACTAGTCCATGAATCGATGACCACTAGCTATCGAATAGTATCTGTTTACTTTGATTTGACTTTGGAAATGAAGAGATGGGGAGGTCCAGAATTCAGCCAGTGGTAAGGGATTAG
This sequence comes from Allium fistulosum, assembly GCA_030737815.1. Taxonomy (NCBI): domain Eukaryota; kingdom Viridiplantae; phylum Streptophyta; class Magnoliopsida; order Asparagales; family Amaryllidaceae; genus Allium; species Allium fistulosum. The sequence continues at coordinate 665,138,805 of CM060901.1, forward strand.
GAGGCTTCAAAAAGTCCTTCAAAAGGTGTGGGTTGAGATGCTTATATAGAGGAGTGATTAGAGATAAGTTGGGATCTAGACCACCTTTATCACTAACAAATTCCCTTTATCTTAACCATCCATATCAAACCCATTTAATGCCATCATATGGCCATACCCTTCATAGCTTTATCAAGGCTGAACCAACCAAGTCTTATATGTGCTTCAAACCCATTTAAAGTTTGAATAAAATATTTTGCATTTAAATCAAATTTAAAATGTGTATCATTATTATATATTGATTAATATATTTGTAACTATTTTAAATACATTTAATAATATTTGTTCATCAAATCAAAATAAAATTTAGTAACTGATATTTCATAAGTATTAATTAATTAAATCAATTTATAACAATTACAAATTAATTAAATCTTTTGGTCAAAGTCGTATTCATCATGTTGGTTGTGTGATTCGGTAAGTCAAAATTTGGTCAGAAATTAACATTGAACTATTCGAATATTAACGTTCATACGCCACTTGGTAGGTGGTGTGATATTTTGGCCAAATTTATCGCTTGCTTGGTTTTGGTAAAATCCAATTTTACTTCGTTTAGCTTACCCAATCATGACTGTTATTTACGCTAGTTCTCTTCGTCAAATCTATATCCCTTTGGACTAATGGGATTTGGTTATGGTCAAAACTCCAATATCATCCTTATTCAACTCTATCATCCAAACACAAAGTTCTTGTTTTATTAATAACAATTATTATTAACCAAAATGGTCTGGCCAGAGACTTTAACTTTGAGTTTACTTCTGTTGACCATGATGAATAGTGTTTCACTTCTAATATCATACATATAACTAAGGAGACAAACCTATCTTGAATAGTGTTTCACTTTCAATGCTTCCACTCGACCCAACTATAGTTGTTTGATGGATACAATGCATGATTTAATTATACTCAAAGCAGAGCTTCCACATTGAAGATCAACGGTATTCTCAAGTCCAAAGAACCGTGTAAATTTTTCACATCGATATTTTCTATCCGAGCTTAGTTATATTAACCCATACAAAACTATCAAGTGAGTCATTCCATAGTTATCCAATAACTATCAATACGTAAACCCTTGGTGTCCCCTATAGCCATGAGTAATACCATGTCCAACATTTGGAGAGCATCATGTACTTTAGTCTAAACAGATGTATCGATATCAGGTATCTATATATCTTAAGTAGAAATGTGACAACTCGCACTTCCCGACACACTGATCCAAAGCCTAGGGTAACTTTTGGACTCGTGCCGTGGATGAGAAATACGAGCTATTGGGGTTTTTAAACATTATAGAGACTAAGAATTAAACAGATATAATCTAAGATATTCTACATTTTAAGATCTCACAAGGGAAGGCAATAAAATATAAATATAGAAAATAACCATCTCAAAAAATATCTTAAAACACAGTCTTAGAAAAACAATAGGTAGTCAAATCCATAGTAAATAGAAACACAATAATAGTCTGATATATACTAAGTATTGAATACAATAAGTAACTACATAAAGAGAAATGGAAAAATGTATAGCAACTCCAAAGCTAAGCTCGACTCTCCACTGCTGGTCTACGGCCTATCACTTGCTGCTATATCCTCCAGTGGTGGGGAAAAAGAAAGAAAAAGGGGTAGGTCAGACAAAAGTTTAATGAATGAGTACTTCATTAATATATGGTGATCACATGCAGTTGATTTTAGTAATACTCTATGTGACCTAGAATGTCCTACAAGTGTTCGTGAGTTGCTTATATTCTTTATTTAAGGGGTTTAACTTAATACACACCTACACTAACTACTTGTGCAGGTTCATACTTAGGATCTAATAACTAGTCAAACCTCTAGATAATTAATGACCAACTAATAGCCATTGGAACTATTTCACATAAGATTATCCTACTATTTCCTATATTATGATTACACGTAACTATTCCAACATAGGTTTCCCTGTAATTTTTACTATGGGACTGAGTTTTTCATACCTACGACTACACGTAACCCAGTTACGCATTGAGGGGGAGCCTGCAATGCCGACTCGTTGAAATGTTTCATCATCTGCATCCATGTCCACCGCTCAATGGTAACATTACACCATTTATATCATGCATCGGGATATAACAACAACTGGTCGCCGCTATATAGTAGAGCACTCACTGCTTGATGTCGATCACTCCAGTAAAAGAAGTCGACCAGTCGTTGCTATTTAATTAGAGATTATCGTTGTTTTTAGGGGTTTTAATTATTTGGTTAACTACATTTGTTCCTAAATTTCCATTATAGAAATTTATAGTTTCATTTTACAATGAACCCAATTTTGAAATTATTAAAATTTCTTATTCAAATTCAGTTTACCAATTTACACTAAAAACAGTTCAACATAGGGTTGCTATTAACATCAATATTAATAGGTTATATGAATTCATATTTAATTAGAAAATGGGTTTAGCTTAGATAAGTTTTTATTTAACAGGTTCTCATTAACTTACATTTATTATTCAATCTCAGATCTAAACATCATGATTCTCAGTTTAGATTCTAGCAATATGCATCAGAAAGGGTATACTGAAATTATCTACATATAACTCATCTTATTAAAAATATACCCATCACCTCAGGTCCAAGTTCGAAGACCTCCCTGATCATTATCTCTTCATTCGATTTGACCACCTTAGATCTCTCTACTTTTATTTTAATTTATTTTTGAAGAATTTTATAAGTTGAGGAGAAAAGGAATTGATAGAGTTTGGGTGGATAAACTAATTTCTTAAGAATTAGGGTTTGCATTATATGTGTATTTATAGGGTTGTAAACTAATATGGACTGTTCATGGACTCTAGAAAGTTATTTGTTTACATCCTAATCGCTATATGTTTATTTCGCTGCCAAGAAAAATATATCATCAAATCTGGCCCATTGGCCAACCCAAACTCTTGTCGATATGACACTACTAGTCGACGGCTATTGATTAGGGCGGTCGACCGATTCCAATCCTGCTGTCGGTCGATGGGTTTCCTTATTTATTAATATTTATTTCCATTTTTGTATATTTAATTAATTCCAACTGTGAGTTTTTAAACCATTATAACTTTTCCATATTAGCTCCAATTAAAAAATGTTATATGTGAAAATCATTCAAAAAATTGCTACAAATACAATGTTGCAACTTTTATAGCCAGATTCAGACGTTTGCAAAAATTCCACTTTTTCTCTTGTCATATTTAAATTTAATTTTTTTATTAAATTCTTTGCTTAAATATTCAGGGTGTTACATTCTCCCACCTTTAATGGATTTCATCCTCAAAATCTCCAAGGACATAAAATGTAGCTCTTATGTATAAAATAAGTAGCTACAATCATATACTCATCCATCATCCACTGGCAATCATCGTCTTTAGTATTTTCTAATGTAATATGTACATGCAAGAGTGGAATGCATATGAACCTATACTAATGCAAAGATTTGGCAGTCTCCTGATCTAATCGACCTCCTAAAATGCAAGTGCTTATGCCAAGTATCCAAATGTATGTAACATCCTAGGTAAATATCCTTGCAATTCTACATAGATGTGCAACCATTCAATCCATATGCAATAACCATATGCATATAACTCAATAAAATAGAATAAGTGATGCTATAAGTGTGTGTACTAACTCAAGAATATATATTGCCTACGTATGCAAAAAACCATTCAATAAATACATCCACTAGCGTCCATCATCCAAAACATGTCCTGATGACATGTTCGCAACCATTCTTAATATCCAATGGTCTCTACCCATGGGGTATACTAAGCTAAATCCTAACACATAAGTAGTCTATGCTTATTTGACTAAAATGGAAACGTACTAGAAAATAGTTGTGGGTGGGTAGCTCCGATCCTCTTCTCAGGCTCCCAGGTACTCTTTGTTGGATCGTCTCCCCACCGAAATTTAACATGTTTGATAACCTTGTTGCAGAATCGCTTTGTACTATGCTCAAGAATACGAGTAGGTATACAATAAACAAGTGAATCCCTCTCTACTTCCACCTCCTCTAGCCGACTCAGCTCGACTACAACAGTTATATCATGTAAGCACTTTCGCAAGTGCGATACATGAAAAATGTCATGTTCTCCCATTAACTTCTCAGGAGCTCTATCCTATAAGCTTTTCCCAACTCTACCAGTAACTGAAAAATGCCTTACAAACCTCGGTGCTAGTTTTCCCGAACTACCAAATCACATAACATGTCTAAGCGATGAGACCTCTACAAAGACCATGTCTCCCACTAGGAACTCCAACTCTGTGAATCTCCTATCAGTGTAAGACTTCTGCCCATCCTGTACGGTTTTCATCCTCCTACATATCATGCCTACCTTCTCTGATGTCTCCCATACCATGTCCAACCCAAGAATAATCCTATCAGTAGTGTCCCACCAACACGATAGTGATCTACAGGGTCTCCCATATAACACCTCGAATGGTACCATCGCAATACTCACCTGATAATTGTTATCAGAAGTAAACACCACTAGTGACAAGTGATCCTCCCAAGAGCCTCCAAAATCCAATATGCACATCCGAAGTAAGTCCTCTAACACTCGATTCACTCTCTCTGTATGTTCATCCATCTGCAAGTGATGAGTAGTACTTAAGCTCAACTCGGTGCCTAAAGCCTCTTGTAGACTCTTCCAAAACTTGCTAGTGAAAAGCGGATCTCGATCACTAATGATGCTAGAAGGAACACCATGTAACCTAACGATCTCTCTCTTGTATAGTATCGCTAAAGATGCTGCAGTACTCGTACTCCTAACTGGACTAAAATGAGCACATTTGGTCAATCGATCGACTATAACCCAAATAATTTCATTCCCTCTCCTACTCCTAGGTAGTTCATCGATGAAGTCCATATAAATACTCTCCCACTTCAAGTGCGAAATATCTAACGGGTGCAATAATCCTTCGGGCTTCTTCTGGTCTACCTTTATCCTTTGGCAAGTCGTGCATCGGGCTACATACTCTGCCACATGCTTCTTCATAGCAGGCCAATAAAAGACTCTCTTCATGTCATGGTACATTTTGCCTCCGTCGGGATGAATAGTCATCCTAGAACGATGAGACTCAGCTAGTACCATGTCGATCAAATCTATAATGTGAGGAACACATAACTTACCATTTCTCCATAACCACCCTTTTAAGTCAATGATATTATTAACGAATTACTTCGTCAACCCTTAAAAATGTAAGGAAAGTGTATTGGGTTAAGGAAAAGATAAGACAATCCTAGGTAGATTTACTAGGAAGGCATATGCTCCACGTTGAATCCATGTTAGTCTTATGTGTGTTCAACTTCAAGGCCAAAGTCATGCCGAAAATCATAAAAGGCATAAGAATCAAGAGTCCAAGCTATGTCCCTTTATTCAATATGCAAGTCATAAGTCATTTCATGAGTCAAGAGTCATTGTTTATACGAGATATTCTATGCAAACATTTAACATTCTAATCCTTACATGTACAAAGTTTGAGTGATACAATCGGAGAAAATCCCCAAATTAATTTTGTGTTACAAAATTGAAAATGTGAGAAATGGGAAAAGAATGAATCGCCCCTTTCTTCATGCCCCTAAGTCCATATTTATATGGGTTAAGAGGTGTAGAATGGTTGCCACATGTTCATGCAGCATGCTTGACCTTCGGTATTAACCATTTTGATGGCGCCCATTGTTATGATTTGTTTTGATAACATGCGACATCCCTTTCTATATTGGTGAATTATGGCATCATTGAGGCACAACATTGATAATAGACGACATTGATAATAGACGGCATTAATAGCGGACGACATTGATAATAGACAGCATTGTATGAGAGGCAACATTAATCAGAGGCGACATTAACAAGGGGCAGTATTGGTGATGAGCGTTATCAAAGTGGAGCAAAATTAGAAGGAAGTGAATTGATAAGAGGCTGTATCAATGTGGAAGCGGTAAATGAGATGCGACATCAATCAAAGGATGACATTAGAGTAAGGCAGCATTGGAGAGACGTGCTACAAATCTGAAGTGACATTGATTCTTCTGACTTCATGGAGGAAGTGCTACATTGATGGAATGCGGCATCAATGATATATCATGTCGCTATAACATTGATGGCTTTCGACATAGAGTTCTATGGCACTGGCTTCGTTTAACATCATTTACTGGTGATATGAAAGATTCGGCATCATTTATTCAGCTTTATAAGTGGTATGTGACATTAGTGGTATTTGATATCCTTAGCTTCATTGATGACTTACGACATTGTCTATTACCCTTAGTTGATGTAGGGCGGCATTGTTGGCCTTCGGCATTGGCTTCGATGACATGCTATCTTCATACTTTCGACATCACTTGTTGATGCGAGATTATGGTAACGCCGACATGTTGTATTCGTTTGGATTAATAGTAGTAACATTTGCCTCCTCAGTATGAAGGAAGTATTGAATTTTCAAGTCAATAACTTGATAATAGCGCTTGCCGCATATTGTTATTCTAGTTAATCTGTTCATTCATTTAAATTAAATCCAACCGCATATGTCCATCTTCTTCCTAGTATAAATACTCAGGCTTCTTCTTCATTCCTCTTTTACCTACATTTCAAACTCAAGCAAAATAAATTTTCATATTCTCAAAATCATACAAAATATTATATCTCAAACATCCAAGCTATTATTAAGGTTCGATTTTCAATTCTAATTTCGTCGATTATTTTGAATTAGAAAATTTTATATATGAATCATTATTATGGTTTCATTTGGGTTTTTTTCGATTTTGATTCGAGATTTGGGTTTAGATGTTATGTTTTGATAACTAGGTTTCAAATTATTAATTCATTAAAATAATGATCTAAAATACTTTCGAAATGGAATTTATTTTGGTTTACTATGTTGCTAGAAGATTTATTAGGTTAATTGAAGTCAGGCGACATAGACTCTGATATCGTCTTGTCCTATATCAAAACTGATGATTTACGATATCATTATGATGTTCGGTATTAATTAGGTATTTTATTTGCTTATTAGTCTGATAATCAATCCCGAAGTTTAGAAAATATATAGTGCAAAACTCTTATGCCGTCAATAACTGAACAAAGGTGTGATGATCAATTTAAAAACCCAAGAGTTATTGTCATGAGAAGTTTTATGGTCGACATCATCTATTGATACGACATACATGAATTGAACATTAATTAAAAGCATTGTCGTACAAATTTGGTATTGATTTATGGGGTTATTGTTTTATATTGATAACCTTACTGTATGTTATTGCTCTTTTTCAGCAACCATTTTAAACATTTTAATTCAAATTCTGTGACATTGTTACTTTGCGATATAGTTGTTCTAGTAAATTTACGGATTACTTATGCAGTTGGTACTTAGTACAAAATTGTATATTTTCTTTGTAAAAAGTACCATATTGACATTATCTATTAATGTCAGTTATTTTTTATCTCGGTATTATGTATGATTGCGGCATTACATCATAGTATTATAGCTTCTTCAATGCGACATTTGATATTACTCTATATATTCAACATTGACTTTATTTGCTCAACATGAGATTCATGACACATTCATGATAGTTTTTCACTCAAGTTTTTACTAAATAACCATAAACTTATTTTCTTGCTATGACTACAACATTTTTTTACATACTTTTACCTGGCTAAAGCATTTTGTGAATGTCGACATAGACTACTCTATGGTTATTGAGTTGTAAATATTATGGTAGACTTTATACTTTAACTTTTTATGTCATAACTTAAGTAGTTTACAATTAATGTGCTACCTTTTTTTAGCATATAATAGCCTATTTCATATAATAAGCATTTTGAATTTCATAAAATATCTAATATCTTTCTGATTTGGTATAATATCACCTAGCAGGAAAATGAAAGGCAAGAAAGTAGTCCAAAAAGCAACCATGAAGACCGGTAAGGGTCTTAATGCTTCTCCATCTACTAAGAAAGAGGATCATCTTCTTTACCTGTCATATATTACCATTTAAGAAGAAGTGTATTCCATTCTCAAGAAATTTGGTATCACAGGTATAGAAGCCAGGCCTACCAGTCCTTTTAGTAGAATAGACAACCCTTCAGAAAGGTTCTTTGCCTTCACAACAATTCACATATGGCACTCAGAATATCTTCCTTTTCCTGACTTCTTCTTGCGATTCCTGGAGCACCTAAACATCGCTTCAATCCAATAAACTCTGAACTCTTACACCTATTTGACTTGCCTAGAAATTCTTATTAAATAGGCCAAACTTCCTTCCTTAAGTGCTGAAATCCTTTATACTATAGTTAGCCCTATAAGGATAGGTGAGCAGTAAGATAATCCATTATATCGCATTCATTCCCTTCCGAAAAGCTTAATCATCAATGCCATCAAGAAGACTAAGGAATGGGAGACTCAGTTTTTCTACATCAAATGCTACTCTAGGATCAGCGGAACTTTCTCTTTTATAAGTAAGTTTTTGTTTCCTATTACTTATGTTATATTTGTTGTCTCTTACAATAGATGCTCTCCTTTAGATCCATCTCCTAAGCAGTTAAGCCCCTCTAATAGCGACACTATCAAATCCCTGACTCTAGCATCTAAGAGCATAGGTTATAAACTCACATTTATGATGGAAATGAATATTCATCACTACCTACCGATTCTAGAGAATCATATAATTCTTGGAGAACTACTGATAATGAAAGGAAATACCTAAGGGAAACGGTTGTTCGTCATCAATAACCGTAATTATTTTTCTACTTCCTCTCTAATTCAATATGAGCCCATTAGTAGGTTTGCATTATAACTAATATGGATTAATTCCTGATATTATTATCTTATAAACTTCTTTCGTTGACTTAGGATCTTCTGCTCTCATTCTTGCTTTCAAAAATAAAAAAGCCAAAAAAGATACTCCCGTTTTAACCGAATAAAGCGAACCTGATCCTGTTGATGATTCTATTGATAAGGAAATCGAGGTTCTTAAAAGAAAAGTGAGTGGTGATGCTCTTGCTGATATTCCACCTTCTCCCCCAAGTAAAGAGCCTAAGCTGGTGGCTGATTATGCTCCCATTATTATGGAAAAGGAGGCATATGTGAATATTGACTTAAGCCCTGATGTTGTCAATCTAGAATCTCTTGGGCATAAAGTTCTAGAATCAGCTAAGGTGGCTCACTCTCTGGGTCCTTTCCTCAAGATTTCTCTTTTTACTTCTCCGAAAGCTCTTAGCCTCTTATATGTTGATCTGAGTTTGTCTCCATCTCCAAATGATCTTCTTCCTTCAGATGCCTAGGCTCAGTCTCCTATGGAAAGTTTTGACGATCTTGTTCGACTGGTTATCCAATCACCTTCTATTACTTCTCTTAGGTCAACATAACCTTCAATTTATTCCAAGGATCATGTTTTCAGTATTCTTAAACAACTCTTATCGGTATGTATTTCCTTTTGTTGGTTAATTTTTAGCCCTTTAGATCCTATTCTTACTTAGGCTTGTTGTACATTCCAAGTGGGAAAGCATATGTTTCTTCTTCAAGAGGCTTCTCAAAGGCCTTCTAATGAAGTGGCTGAACTCAAAGGACAAATCTCTTTACTTAATAACAACATAATTAATATCACAACGGTAAGGGATGAAGCCATTAGTGAAAAAGAGAAACTCATATCCTCACTCAATGAGGAGAAAATTGCTAGGCAAATGCTAGAGTAGGAAGTTGAGGCATTAAAAGCAGACCTTCATATGACCAATAAAGAGAAAGTCGATCTAGTTGAGGGGAAGTGAAAATACTAAAAGAAGATCTTGAGAGGTCCAACAAAGAGAAGACCATGCTGGCTAATGAGAATAAATCACTAAAAGACAAGATAAGGAGGAAAAAAGGAGCTCTTGACCTACTCAAACAACATTATCAAGGATGCAAAGGAGAAACTTCTCATTTTTCTCAATAAAGCTTTCAATAAGATTACCGAGAAATGTTTCAAAAAGGCTTTGCTTGTGGAATATGGCGATAACATCCAAAAGTGTCTAAATTTAGACTTTCTTTCTCTCCTAGATTGGAATGAAAAACTCAAAAGGAAATTTAGCCTCATATCAGGGAGAGCTCAGGGTCACTTCAAGAAGATTTTCCCGCCGAGGAGAAGATTGACGGTAAAAAGTTATTACTTTTGATGGCCCCTGCTAAAAGAAGAGATAGATTCCAAGGAGGGAGAGGAAAATGATGACGACAATGGTGATAATGATGATGAAGGCCACGATGATGATGGTGGTGGTGGAAATGGAAAATGTCTTTCAGATCCACAAGACAGGGGAAATGGATTGGATGATCCTAACTTAGACTTGTCTACCCATGATGCGGGCTTTACGGAATTCCATGATCCTCAAGACACCACAAAGAAGGACTCTTCCAAAAGATAGCACTACTCCCAGCAACCAACAAAAAGGAAAGACTCAAGCTCCTACTTCTCAAGTCCCTGTTTCTCAGGTATGGAACTCTTTATTTAAATGCTTAAGACTACCTTCTTAGCCTCTAATTGATAAGCTTACTAATTTAGTTAAGGAAAAAGGACAAGTATTATTACAAGATCCTTTATGAAAAGGGTGTGAATAAGGAGCACCAACTGAGTAGGGAAATAAAAATGCTAGTTAAAGAATATAATGACTTATTTGACAAATATAAGCACCTCTCTGGTGATGCTACGTGGTTACAGTTTTTTTTAAAGAGAAGCAGGATGCCCCTCGCTTGAAAAGAGCTCACTTTCATCGGGATAGAATTACGAGAGAGAATACCAAATTAACGACTCTCTTTTGAATGTTAATTGACGGTGGAAATGCTTTAGTGGAGTTCCTTTACAAAGTTTACTATAGAGGAAAATTTGTTGACTTCTCTTATTTAGGCAAGAATAGTGTGGGTTTAATTAGACGCCTTCATAAAAGGTACTTAAACGAACATTGAAGTGATCCTTATCCTGGGGCCTGTTGGGACCTAACTAGGGTCGCTAGTATTCCCCTCTTTACTAATACTCTTCCTCCAGAAAATATTAAGTATAATAAATAGAGATTTATTTCCGAATTTTATATGAGATCAATATTGTATGAACCTGAATAATTGTATGATTGTAGTATGTAATTCAAGTAGCTTATAAATTTTATCGCTTTTGTTTCCTTGTTCTTAATCTATTTTAATATATTATATAGATTGTTCTTATGGAAATCTTGAGTACACTACAAGAAAACTGATTTTTTGTAGCGCCCAAAAAATGCCACTATGTATTTTTAGTGGCGTTCCGATAATCGTTACGAGAAAACATGCCACTAAAAATCCTCGAGTATTAGTTGCACTTCCCCTACGACCGGTTGTATGCGGAAGTTGTGTGTACCTAAGGGCTGAATATTTCTCACTTTTTTGCTGAAAATATTGAAAGATGCTAGAATTTAACAACCAAAATCATAAAAAGAAAAACTATCTAATATTTATAATGCAGGGTAAATATGTATGGTGAGGGTTGCAATTTATTTGAAAATCAATTCATCATGGTCATATACTTATTTGGTATTATTAATGCTGGATAACTCAGTGACATATACAGCATTCCATATCTACTAATAATATTTATAGATTGAACTAACTTGCAAAGTGTTTTTTTTACTTCATTTAAAATGTTCCTGTGCTTGTCATAATGCATTTGTATTTTGTACTGTCATAGGTTCCTGCAGCTAATACCTAAACAGGAACCCTCAGCATCCACCAACACTTGGACTTCACTTCTAAAGAAATTTATCGGTTGCTAACTATGTAGATGGATTTGCAGAAACACGCCAGACGAGTTTAGTAGGAATGATTTACCTTAAACTCCCGACTTGTTTTCGCCTTCACAAACTTCCTCCAATCGGTTATGCTTTTTATGTTCGTAGGTTTCAGTTTAAGTCTTTCCTCATCGTTTTCCGCTTTTTGCAAATTTCGAACCAAATTGCTTTTTGACGATCTCCAAAGTACTCCCATTTGTTGAAATATAGCTTTTCTTTGCCATTCCTCTTCCAATTTAAATCTAATCTGCAACAATACATCAAAACATGATATTAGTAAAATTTGTTTAATTTAAATATGACAGATTTAATTAAATCTGAAAGGTTTTCTGAAGTTATTAGAGGGCAATTTCAATTTATAATTGGCAAGAACTATTTTTCAATTTATCCAGAAGTTATTAGATGGCAATTTCAATTTATAATTGGCAAGACCATGCAATATTAGAAGTCATTTTCAAAACATATTAGAGTCAGAATGTTAAATAATAGATGCCTGCTTCATACCAGAACCGACTGCCACAAAATTTCTTTTAAGTCATCACTAATATTCCTCCAATCATCAATGGTGTATGGAACCTACTCCCGCATAAGCGGTCCAAGAAAAGAGGATAAATATACCGACCCTTGCCCTACTGGTACACCTAGATCATTGAACTCAACTTCAATTCGATCCTGACTGCATGACGGGAGTCTTTTTGCTTTTGCTGGACCTCTACCGCCTCTTTTCCGAGATGTACTTCCGATTTTAGCTTCACTTTGTTTCCCAATTTCCAGCTCGGCATCAGCAGTTTGTTCAGGACAGGTTTCATTTTCTGAGCGGAGTCCTTCATTTGGGTCAGAGGGGATATCATCTAGTGGTTGTTCGTCTTCTTCATTGTGAACAGTGGCCTGCTTCTTAGCATTGTCTGGTTGTTCTTCTATTTCATTTATACTAGCTGGAACTTTACGTTTTCGCTTTGACTGTTTGTTCTTAGCTTTGACTGTTTGTTCTTCAGCCTTTCTCTGCAAGCGGGTACGTACAGATGTTGTAGACATATTTTTCTGCAAGTGACAGAAAACACAGTATAAACCAATAAGCACATGTAAACAATAAGCATCGATAAATATTAACAAACAACACTTAAATATCATCAACATGTAGCTGAAAAGAGATGTGGCAGTTTGAAAACCAAACAAGCAGGCCTAAAAGCCTTGAGATGATGAACAGATTTGTAATTTTATGAGAAAATGTACATGTAATGCAAACAGAATTGACAAGAACACTACTCATTATCAAGCAATATATGCAAATAGAATTGATAAGAACATATAATGCTTTGTCTATGGAAGTATACAAAGATCAAAACACAAAGAACAAAAATTGAATGGTACATGCATTTGCAATGGATTAGAAAATTAATTGGTGCAAACTAACAGCCATTCTCACCATTAAAAAAAACAAAGCATTAGTGCAGCAAATGAACAACAATCACTAAAGAAAATCAATACAAGTTCAATGAAATTTCCAAATAGCCCGGATTTAATATATAAGTTCAACCATCACTAAAGCAAATGAACAACTATGCTCAAGTAGAACATATAATCTACTCAATTATGCCCTCGCAATCCTCTCTAACATAGCAAACATCTTCATCATCCGCTTCAGTTATTTCATCTTCCACCACTTGAATATCTTCCTCGATGCAATCGTGCTCCTCTATATCATTAATACTTCTTGATGGTGCTTTCATTACAACGTACCAATTAGAAACATCGTTCTCTCTTGAATAAAATACTTGTTTTGCTTGAGATGCAAGTATGTATGGGTCTCGTGAAAATGATGCTTGATGTAAATTAACAAGAGTGAACCCATCATCATCAACTTTTACTCCATTTCCTTTATACGTCCAACGACACTTGAAAACTGGAATATAAAACAAATGATAATCTAATAAAATTATATCTATCAATATTCCATAATAAGTGACCACATCAACCACTTGGGACATATCTTTAGCACTTGCTCTACACATAGTAGTTGCATCAAAAGTCACCCCACAATTCTGAGTTTCTCTCCCTAAATCTTTTACATGAAAACGTTGCTCGTTGATGATATATCCTTTGAAAGACATGGCATCATCCTTCGGACCATAAGCAATCCATTTTAACATGTCATTATGATCCTTGGAGGTAATAGGTATCTACAACAAATTTCATTTAGCATGTAAATTTATATAGTAATATTGATAGTTGAATGAGAATATATTTGAAATCTAACTAACCTTTCTTTTAATCCAATCGACAAAACTTTTTGTATGTGTTTCCCAAAGTAAGGTCGTGTTTTTTTCCATGCGTTGGTCTGAATTTTCTAATTCCTCCAAATGCAAACTAGTATTGAACAATTGATTATAAGTTATATATATCATTGCGAACACATCAAAATATTTAAAACAATATAACATAAACTTACTCTATAAACGGTTCCACCACGGCCATATTCATTAACACAGCTAAATGAGCACTTTCTTTCTCATTAACTGGCAATTTAATTGTCTTCGATACTAAAATTGGACGTCCCTCTAATATTCTACTACTTTCATAATCTTCATTTCGAGCTCCTTTCTCCTCTATATGTCCTGATTTCTTCAAAAATTCATTGAAAAACAACATGCATTCTGTTGCAAGATACGATTCTGCAATACATCCCTCTGGTCGTGCATAGTTTCTGACATAATCTTTGAGTGTCTTCATATATCTTTCGAATGGGTACATCCATCGAAAATGAATAGGTCCACACATTTGTGCTTCTTTTCCAAGATGAATGGATAAATGTATTATTATATCAAAGATAGATGGTGGAAAAAAAATTTCAAGCTCACATAAAACGTCAATAATTTCAACATTGATTTGTTCTACCTTCTCTCTATCAAGAACACGTTGACATAATTTGTTGAAAAAAGAACATAAGCGAATTATCGCTTTTCTTGCCTTCTTTGCCATGAACCCTCTCGATGCTACTGGCAATAAATGTTGCATTAATACATGGTAATCATGTGACTTCAATCCACTAATTTTGCAATCCGACAACGAAATCTGATTTTTTAAATTTGAACAGTAGCCATCCGGTCCTTTGAAATCATACAGTCTTTTGCAAAATATTTTTCTCTCGGATTTTGAGAACATATATGGAGCCGGTGCAAGATATGTTTTATTCCCACGAGGTTGTGTATGAAGCTCACTTCGAATTCCCCAATCCTCTAAATCCTTTCTATAGTTGGTTCCATCTTTGGATTTATTTCCATGCAACATTGTGCCCAATAGGCTTTCACCAATGTTCTTCTCCACATGCATCACATCTAAATTGTGACGTAATGGAAGTTCCTATGAAAACCAAAACAATAATGCATTATTGGGTTTTTCTTGTATTAAAACAATGAAAAATAAATAAATAAATTAGCCACTAACCTCCCAATAAGGAAAATCAAAGAAAATTGATCGTTTTTTCCACCTTGATAGCTCTACTTTTGTAGAACTGTTAGTATCATCATATTCATCTTCTTTATCATAGACATGCTTTCTCTTCTTACTTTTCTCCTATATTCCTTTTCCAAAATCATTTGGATAATCCTTCAATAATGCATAGATGTTTCTCCCAGAAAGCATTCTAGGAGCACCATCTGTCTCTATGGTATTATCAAACAATGCCTTTTGTTTCCTCCGTGAATCTGAAGGAGGTAGGAATCTTCTATGACCCATGTAGGCGAACTTTCGACTATGTTTCAACCAACGAGAATGGATATTGACACCACATAATGGGCAAGCTTTTTGCCCTTTCACACGACATCCAGCAAGATTTCCATAAGCCAGAAAATCATTAATCGTCCATAACAAAATTGCATTCAGTTTAAATAAAGTTTTACTAAATGCATCATAAGCAGTAACTCCATTAGACCACAAGTGATGCAAGTCTTCCACCAAAGGCGCCAAAAATACATCAATATCATTCCCGGGTTGCTTCGGGCCTGGAATAAGTAAAGTTAACATAATATTTTCTTTCTTCATACACAACATAGGCGAG
Organism: Allium fistulosum; assembly: GCA_030737815.1. Taxonomy (NCBI): domain Eukaryota; kingdom Viridiplantae; phylum Streptophyta; class Magnoliopsida; order Asparagales; family Amaryllidaceae; genus Allium; species Allium fistulosum. The sequence goes on from CM060901.1 coordinate 665,154,701, forward strand.
AGATTGTATGTCACAATCATTACCGGCCAGCAACTATATTTCGAACTCAACATGGAAAATGGATTGAATCCATCTGTAGCAAGACCAAGCCTAAGATTGCGTGGATCAGATGAAAAAGATTTATACTTTTCATCCACCATTTTCCATGTCATAGAATCCACGGGATGACGCATTTTTCCATCGTTACTTTTATTATTAAAATGCCATCTTAATTCTTCAGTCGTCTTTTGAGATCTATACATTCGTCTAAACCTCGGAATGATTGGGAAATATCTTAATACTTTAACTGGAACACCTTGTATAACCTCTTCAGTATCTTGATTTTTCTTCCATCTCGAGGAACCACATTTTGGACAACTTTCTAAATTTTTGTATTCTTTTCTGAAAAGGCAACAATCATTCTCACAAGCATGTATCTTTTCAAAACCCATGTCGAATGCTTTAAGAAATTTCTTGACTTCATATAAGGTTTTGGGAAGCACGTTGTCCTTCGGCAGAAATAGATGTTGCACAGCTAAAAGCTTATCAAAACCACTATCGGACAAGCCAGTCTCGCATTTAAGATTATACAAGACGGTGATGGCAGATAATTTTGTGTGATCTGTGCAACCAGGATATAATAGAGTTTCTGCATCTTCCAAGTTCTTGACTAACTCATCCTCTTTTCTTCGAGAATCAACATCGTCTTTATCATCATCAAAAAAATCTTGATTCAAAAAATCTTCATCTTCATAGTGAATCATCTTGAATAGTTCATATACGTCAAACGTATTTGTTTTATTCTCTACATTTATCTCTTCACCATGGTTAAACCATCCACCGTTAATGTATTTAGGATCCATTCCTTTTATAATTAAATGTTCAACGATGATTTGGTCATCATGACGACTAAGATTCCGACAATCCTTGCAAGGGCATAAAAATTTTTCTACACTTCTTACATTCCTCTTTGCAGCATGCACGAAATTCATTGCTCCTTGTAGGTATTCTATACTAGTTCTATGAAAAAAGTAAAAAAAAAAGTGAGCTTTAGTATTAGATTATATGTTCTAATTCTCAAAATACATATTAAGTTAATCATGATTTTATCACTTGTTTAAAAAAACCCAGCCTTTTTCCATTATCGACATTTGAAGGCAAATAAGTTTCCAATCTTTGACGTATAAATTGGTTATCTGTTGTAATCAAAAAAATAACTAGACATTGAAGTACAAATACTTGTAGCACTACTGCATATAACCATGGTGGTTTAGTAGACAAAGGCAAAGAATACTTTTCCAAAAATATAAATTTTACACTTATATTTTGCATTTAACCTCAGATTTACATGTATTTATAATTAATCCATGCATGAATTCAAAGCCTAAGTCTAGCAAATTATAGAATTACTACATATAAATTCAAAGCCTCTGAATGTACAAACCAACAGTTTGTCCCCTCATGGCTAAAGTGATTGGAAAAACTAATCATGCTTAGTGCAAACAGAAGTAGAACACAAATAATGAGGGGACAAAAAATATATAGTTCTTTGAAGTTGCAGCCCCTTATCCTAATTATATAGCAATCAAATTCTACAGCTGCAAAAAATTCAGAGATAAGTGATAAAATGATAAAATCTATCGCACATGAGAAAGATGAAGCTAATCCAAAGTATGATGCAGCACTTGAGGACAATAGCATGCATTCCATCTCTGATACGAGCATGCCCCCGATATTTGGTTCATCTAAGAAAATTCCTCATCAAGTTGCAAAGGGTAAGGAAGACATACACAACAAAAATAAGATCAACAAGGAGTTCAAAAATGTATGTCTCTAACAACCCCAAGCGGGATGACCTATTTCAAAATTTAAAAGTAAAGAAAACTACCACAAACAAGTGAAAGAAATCACCATGGGGCATGTATGATTAGTAATTCTCTTTCATCTATTATATTTTTTATTGTATTAAACAGTTCATCTTAAATGGACCTTTAAAAAGGATTTTTTGAGAGAAAATATCCCTATTCCTTGTCCATGGTTATACCACAGTAAGATTCTTAGGCCTGAGAGAGAGTAGGATTAGGAACCCACAACAATTGAGAGTCCTGAATGCTTGGTCCAATTGTTTTGTAACTATAGAAAGAGATCTTAATAAGAAATGCGAAAACTCAAAATAATATTACAACACCAGCCATTGAATCAGTTGACAAACAAAGACCAACATTAAAATGCATGATCTAATATACCCATTTCTTTTAAGAAAACAAATACCAAACATATCAATGCACCATATAAAATCAGTCGAACAAAGATAGCAGTTCACAAAAAATATAATCCTAACAAAAACTATGAAAACTGGAATTAAGATTTCCTTATTTGGCAGAATTATTAATAAGTGATTTATTGATATTATGATACTTTGCCTCTAGCAACGATTCAATTAATCAGAGTACAGAGCTCTTTATTTCCATGGATTCCAAGCTACAAATATATAGAGTGATCGTTTCCACCTTTAAATCAACCATTTCAGTAATAGTTTAGGAAAAAATACGAAAATAAGATGCATTCAAATTCATATAAAATCCAAATAGAATCACAAAGTCGATTTAAAAGATTCATACCTAAATATACCTAATCGATTTAAAAGATTCATACCTAAATATACCTAGATTTGCTGGCTTCCGCGACTCGATGTTGAGTAAGGGGGAAATGACGGAGTTGACGATGATACTTGAGTGCGATGAAAATTTGACACGATTAAAAGGGGAAATTTTTTTTCTGAAGAAGAAAGCAAATTAGGGACGAGAATTTTGTTAAGTACGAGAGTAAAATGATAGGTTACGTTTATTTAGTTCGCGCGGACTCTTTTTTTTAGAAGCGGGAAACATGAATTATTTTTTGCCACGTTTATATTATTTGGTAATCTACTTTTTGTTGCATTTACAATAAAACGCCACCGATTTTTGCAACTATAAATGGTTTTTCTTGTAGTGGTAAATTTATCAAGTTGAAGAAGGATTTTAAAGAGAAGTCTTTCACTCTCAGAACATCGTAGTTAGCAAAACATTACTTTCTTAGAGATCTATAAGAAGTTTACACATGATTTCTTTACTTTCGTTTTGATTTCTTACGTGATGAGAAGGATAAATTACTTAGTGAAATTCGAACTTATCACGCTAAATTGCTATGTGGTCAAACTAGCCCTCCAACAAGGTAATTGGACTACCATCAATTTCCATCGATTAATAACCCGGAGGGGATTAAAGCTGATTCTACCCTTACTTTATCGGTTGGACCATTTGAAAGAGCCAAATCCACTGTTTCAAAACTTTAAGAGGTAGTGGAATGTTAAAAATTGAATTGTGATGTAATTTAAAATTTTCTTAAATCATATACCTTTATCATTTAATGAGGAAAATTCTTTTTATGTATTGATTTTCTTCCTATTTATATGTTAGAAAGAACAACTGACACTTACACCTAGTAGCTCGGATATCCTTGCCCGACATATTCTATTGCAGATAGGCATAGGGCAGAACTCGATAAGAATTGCTCTTCTAAAGGCACTCCGGCCTTACAATTTCCAAATACCCTTGATGTGCAAATTTGGCATGACAAACAGTAGAGATTAAGGTCAACTTTCAAAGTTTGGAGAGAAATAACTTTCGATTTAGAAAAGAAAACTAAAGAAAGGGATGGAAGAATCCAGGAACTAAAAGGTAAGATAGACACAATTTCCCAATCCAAACCCTCTTTTCAAAATGTTGAAGCTGACGTGGAAATTGCACGATTACACCAGAAGGTAACGGAACTTGAGGTGGAGTTATTAAAAAGTCAAGTGAATTGTCAATCTTTGGAACTTATTATTAGTGGAGGCGATTCCAGCCTTCCTACTCCTTTGATTGGTCAAGATAACTTCTCTGCCCTATTAAACCCTCTTTTGGGCTTAGATGACAACGAAATTGCTAAATGGAGTCAATGCCTTAGATTTGAATGTATGCAATTTTTGAACAAATAGTAGAGGGATAAGGTTTCTACTCATCTTATTGCTTATGAAACTAAGGTTAAGAGATTTGAGCACGAAAGACGCACTTCAGATCAAGAGATTAAGAAATTGAATGGTAAGATCAATATTTTGAAGGGAGAAAATAAGACCTTCGACCATGCGTTGAATATTTAGATTGCGTCGGCTAATAATATAAATACTATTCAGCGGAAGGAGAGGAAGCTTAAACAGCTTTTAAATTTGGTAGTTTATCACATTAACAGTTCTTCCTTGTTCACCGGAGATTTGAGGAAGTTGGCTCAAAGCTTTGACTCATAGATTGTAGCCTTTTTAATTAGATTATATTCTTGTCCAATCTTTTTTTCTTGCAACTTTTGAGCATAATACATGAAATTGTAAATAAATTTGCACTTGAATGAATGTTACCTCGAATGTATCGTATATACCTTTTCTTCTGAGTTTGCTAGATTAGATATATAACCTATGCTCGAATAATATGATATGTGGCCTTGATTCGAACACTGGTTTGCCTTTGAAATTGTTTGACTATTGACATCCTGCTTTAAGGTACAAATACCCTTCAACTTTGATATGGTCCCTTACAGAATCACGAATGGAAGACTAAAGAACCATCTAGTAAAATAATGTCCCTTGAATAGAAGTCTAGAAATCCATTCTGGCAATAATAGGAGACTGGAAAATCATTTGGCAAAAATAGAAGTAGTAGATCAGAAAGTTCATTTAGCTATATTATGAATAGAAGACCAGAAAATCCATCTAGCAATTAAAGATTGCTTTATCTTTTTTGTGCAGCACAATATCTCGCATTTAACAAATCTTCCTCAAGAAGATTGCTTGATTTTGTTTTGGAGCACAAATGGTTCATTTTTGATAGATCTTCCTCTAGAAGATTGTTTGATTTGGAGCGCTAACGGCTCATTTTGACAGATCTTCCTCTAGAAGATTGTTTTGATCCATTCACTTAGATAGAGTGCAATTGACAGATTGATTTCTTTGGCACCATCTTAGGTGATGATCTCAACTTGGATCAAACTCCTTATCATCGTCTTAGGTGATGATTTAGGTCTTTTGCCCGGTATGTTTAGCTAGCTATCTTAAGCAGAACTATAGGCTTACCCGACCTCCCTTTAGGAGGCGCTTCAGTCAGGCCTTATAAGCGGTATTGAAGGCTGGTTCAGTTCTTTGACCAGGCCATTTTCAGGCGGGCCAAAGGCTTATTCCATCCTCCCTCTAGGAGGTGCCTTAAACAGACCGTTTTTAGGTGGGAATAAGAGCTTATTTTTGATAGATCTTCCTCTAGAAAATTGTAAGTGCTAATGACCTATTTTTGACAGATCTTACTCTAGAAGTTTGTTTGGGAGCGCCAGTGGCTCATTTTTGATATATCTTCCTCTAGAAGATTGTTTTGGAGCATTAATGGCTCATTTTTGACATATATTCCTCTAGATGATTGTAATGATCCCAATTTGGATCGAACCCCTTATCACCGTCTTAGATGATGATTTAAGTTATTTACTTTTTTTAGGAGATTCTTATTCCTTTCCATGATTGATTTAGTAGATATTCTTATTTTATGTAAAGAATTCTTTTTTCATTGCTGACTTGTTCAATGTTCTTTTACAAATTATTTAAGTTTTCCTTGTCCTAGGAAATTGTTGATTATCCCTTCCAAGCTTCGACATTGATTCGTGTCGTGCTCATTAGAACGATGATAATGATAGTATAATCCTCCAAGATTCCCGTCATTCTTTGGTCGCTTCTTTTGTGAAGGCCAATGGTTGTGTTTGTCTTTGGTTAAGAGGTAAATATTCTCATGAGAAGTAGTACGAGAGTAATTCTCAGAAAGCCATGATCTTTTGGAGAATGATTCTCTTGAATTCCTCTTGGCTCTTTTTTTATATGATGGGCTCTTTAGCCTCTGCAGTGAATTTTCTTTTTAAAGAGCTTTGATTCTCCTTCAAGTGACTCGACTGCTCTCCTCTACTAATCTTCTCGAAAATATCCAATAGCTCCTTGCTTTGCTTTTGATTTGACCCAATACGATCCATAAGCATAGGCTTCACATCCAAAGCTACAACAATCCCAGAATAATTTCTGATGATGGTTGAAAATCGAATGTAGAAATGAACTCCAGATGCTTCCAGTATAAAAATAAAGACTCAACACTGCATGCTGCCTACACAAGGCGTCAGCCACCACATTACCCTTACTTAGAGTATATAAGATATTGAAGCCAAATGATGCTAAAAACTCCATCCACCTCTGCTGCCTTAAATTCAGATCCTTCTGGCAGTATAAATACTTTAGAGACTTATGATCCATATATACAACTCAAATCGCTCTCCAACAAATAGTGTATCCATGACTTGAGTGCAAAAAACAATGGCTACCAAATCAAGATCATGGGTAGGATAGTTTCTCTCGTGGACCTTCAGCTATCGACTAGCATAGCTCACCACTCTCCTTTCCGGCATCAACATTGCACCCAAACCCATACCATAAGCATCGTTATATACTGTGAATGCCTTCGTGCTATCGGGTAACCCTAAGTAGGTACACTAGTCAACACCTCCTTCTTCTTAATAAAAGAATCTTCGCACTTTGTGTCCCATGAGAACACCAAATTCTTCTTGCTAAGGTGGGTCAGAGGGGCATAGATTTTAGTGAAGTCCTTAACGAACTTCCTATAATAGCCCGCTAAACCAAGGAAACTTCTCACTTCCGTAGCATTCTTCAGCACATGCCAATCATGTATTGTAGCTACTTTACTAGGATCGATAGCCAGCCCACCTTCCACGACAATATGTCCCAAAAAGCATACCTCCTCGAGCCAGTAGTGATACTTAGAAAACTATGCCTTCTAGTTATGCTCACGGAGTGTATTAAGCACTTCTTCCAAATGAAAACTGTGCTCCTCCTCACTCCTCGAATAGACTAAAATGTCATCCAGAAATACCACAACAAAATTATTAAGAAACCCTTTGAAAACTTGACTCATCATATCGACAAAGTTGGAAGGTGCATTGGTCAGTCCGAAGGGCAAGGCTAATGTAACGACCCGCTTTTCTTTAGAGTTCAATTCAACAATAATCTATACATGTCCAACTCAAACCGAACTGAAGGGCGGAGAGTTAAAGGTGAAAAAGAAAATAGGATAAAAAAAATCAGAAAATACAATCTCACACGAATGGAATAACATATATTATTTTAATATATAATCTTTACAGTGGAAAATTTTGAATACAATATCAGAGTCTAACCTAGATTTAGACTAGATAGATATAAACTCTTTGTCCTTACAAATGTTGAAAAATAAAAACAAATGCAATAGATGCAGCGGATAATAGAATACATCCATACGTAGATGAAGATCTCCAGCTCTACTTTGGAAACTCCAAGCGTCTTCAACTAAACCTGAAACTACTCAGATCTGACCCGAGTATTAAAAATACCCGGATTAGGCTTGATAAATCAGTGTGAGATACTCGAAATTTTAAATGGATAGATTATGCTGATGTTAATCACCTTTGAAAAGAAAGGTATCTCATAAGACCACGCCCACACATAAATACAGATGGATTTTTATCTTATGATAACAAAAATACTTTATACTGAAAAAACTTTGAAATTATCTTTAATGACATTGGTTTTGAAAACATTTTTCAAGTAAATATATATAAAACAAGTATCAATACTCGGACTAAGTCTATGGTAATATATCTAGACTAGGTCAAACGGAATATACCTGGACGGAATATATGATACCAAAGGGGCAGCTGAAATGTTTGCAAAGCATTACAACTATTTTGGGACTACAATCAAAACCGTAAAGCTCGTATTTGGATTGGATTTCCAACATGACAAGGAACTAGTGACCTAATGTGGTGTTTTGGTTACAACAAACATATATCTAATGGCTACACATCCAAGGACTCAGACGCCACTATAATGCTATCAACAACTGATGGGAATCAATATCAATAGCTACTCATCCAAGGACTCAAACGCCACTTGTTCTACCCATGGAAGGCTGTAGACTTTTCTGCATTTCATTTGATAGCCCGTAATTGTGTCTTGCAGACCACATTATATTCCGTATCATTACCGGGTTGTGAGGCTAGAGAGGCTACGCTCTTCTTTTCATAAATCCATACTTTGTTTTTCACAAAGCCACGCTTTATTCTTCCACAAAGCACATTACTCTTAGAATGCCACATTGCCATTCCTTCAATTACTATTGACTTCCACGAACATACAACCTCTGAGCTCTTACACCTCAAAGAAGGGTGTTAAGCTAAGAGAAATTGCTTTTTCCACCACCAAGCAGATGTATGTTTGTAAAAGTCAACATTTGTGATCTCAGAAATGCAACGTTAGACATTCGTACATAAAAGTTCATTCTGGGATTGAACGAAACCGAAGGCACTCCTCCTACCACATTCTTTTGAGAATCACCCCTAGGACCAGTAGCGAGTAGTCCTTGCAATTCAAAGATTTCAAAACATGACAGGACCATCGCTATAATAATATCTCTATATTGGGAGCGACCTAGAGAATGTCAACAAGCAGTCCTTCCGCTGTGAAGATCTTCGTCCTTCAATAATCATCATCTTTAACATGTCTTCATCATCAAGATATCTTCATTTCCAAATGTATATATTGGTTCAAAGTGGTTTTCGGATAGAAGTTACCCAAATCCAACCCCGGTTCCTTCGAAAAAATCATCGATAAAAAGATATCAGGTATATATGTGTTTGTCAAACAACATCCAATCAATTAATCCTTTTATTCAAATTAAATTCCTCTTAGAGATAGATTCATTAAATTATCCATTTACCTTTTTTAGAGTACATAGAATCATTTTATCAAATACTTTGGTTAATTAAAACTTTTTAAACTTTGGAATAATTCTCAATCATTTCACCCTTTTTACTTAGGAAAAACGTTTCCAAATTATTTATTTAAATCTCATATTGGAAAACATTATTTTAGATAATCCGGGCTTTCCCTTCGACATGTTCCGTCCCTCGTCTAAGTCTCCTTGGATCTCACAGATGAAACACATGTACTAGTTATTTCCGCATACTCCTTTCATTTTTAGAAATGATTTATAAAACTTCCAAATCATTATTTAAAACACTTATATTCTTTTTAAAAACTATTTATATAAGATATGAAAGAGTATGGTTAAGTTTAAAATCATATTTCACAAGTTATAAAACTGCTGCGAAAAGTGCTGCGAAAAAGTGCTGCAAATAGCGTATTAAAGCTTCTTTGATCAAAACAACATTTTTACTTCACATATGTTCATTTTTTCAACTCAAACCACTTTTAAAACATTTAAAAATATTTGTAAAATTTATTTTATATTTTTAAGGAATTAAAAACGACTATTTCAAACAATTTCTTACTTTGGTCGTTAAGCAACAAAAAATTGGATTTTTCTTAAAACTTGTTTTGGACATAACATAAACTCTATCAAACGAAATCTTGATTTTCCTTTTTCATTTGAAAACTATGGTTACAAGGATCTGTAAATTTCTTATTTAAAAGATTTTCGACTAGTTTGCATCCTATACATTGATTTAAGGTTACAGGTCGAATACTATGAACTACCGCTACGCGACAAGCTCGATTTTTGACCATTTGATGAATTGTTCCGAAACTTGTTTGAAACACTTCAAATATGTTTTGAAACCATATTAAAACTATTTTAACTTATTTAAAACAATTTTTATTATTTTAATCACTAAATAGGCTAAACAACTTCATACACTTTTCATTTGGATTCATTAACTAACTAGGGTTAGTTTACTAACCATTACCTAACTGTAATATTATTTTCACATCAATTGGTTATAAAATTTCACAACAAAGTTATCAACCATCTTAACATCCATATAATCATCCAATTCTCAATTAATTCTCAACCAAGCATATAAATTCATTAGCTGAACATACTTAACAATATTTTAAGGAGTTGAATAATTAAAGATAACTCGAGTACTCACCTTTGACCATATTGTTTCACTTCCTACCAACATCCATTTAATCCAACACTTCACTATCATTTCCAACTTCAACCAAACATCATTAAAACCATCATTTCTTCCTCCTAAACTACATGCCTTGCTCCATCTCCTTCTTTCACAACCATAACCACCTTCCTTCTTGCTTGATCTCATCCATTTCCACTATCTACCTCCCCTTAAGTTCGACCTCCACATGTTTCACCTCACCCTCTATCATTCTTTAACTTTTTAGATGATAAACCATGTTCTAAAAGTGTAACGATCCTGGATTTTAACCAAATTTAAATTGATAGTTTATTGAATTTTTGAATTAAATTTGTGAAATTAATTGTAAATTTAAGCGAGTTTCCCCGAGATCAAATAAAAATGTGTTAAATCATTTAAAGTTAAATATTGTTATGTGTGGATATATGTGTATATAGAGAAATATAAAACACTAATTATTAGAGTAAAATTAATGATAAATATTTAAACTAAAAATAGAAGTAAAATAAATATTTGAGTTAGAAATAGAGATAAATATATATAAGATAAACTATAAAAATATCAAGTAAATACATTTGCTAAACTTTAACAACTAATTAAAAAATAGAAATTATCTATTTACATTACAAAATAATAAGACAAGTCAAAAAGAAATAAATGCAAATCTCTTTAGCCACCAAATTGTCTTCAGCCGAGTTAACAAACAAAGCAAGTAAATATACTTGTGAATGAAGCTTGCAAAGGTAGATATAGAAAGTAGATAAATATATGTATTTTGTACAAGTCAATTAATGCTCAGCCTAAAGAAGAAACCATATAAATATAAATTTGTACAAGGTAATTAATGCCAAACCTTAGCACGCACAAGTTTTATCATTTCAGCCACCATATGAAGAGAAAAATCTTTGATCAAAACATTAACAAACCATTTTTAGTACAAAAGAAATAATTACCTGTACAAAGACATATCCTTGTGATATTTCTTTTATACATATCAACTCTTCATTTTTAGTTCGTTTCATTCCAAACTGAAGTGAATATCATTTTAAACTTAAACAAAAATCTCAACTTAAACAACTATAAACCAGTGATCAAGTGAAGGCTTCAGCTAGCTATTCAAAATAAAGAAAAGCTCTGTTCTTCTTCCAAAAACAACTATGAGCAAACTAACCTATTTAAGTTTGAATCCGTGATATATCTTGATGTTTTGTGAAGTGGCTATTGTGAAAAATGATGAACGAATGTAAATATATCTACAGGTATAAATTTATGTGTGAATTGATGTATGCATGACTGTGTATATGCATATATACCTCTCTATTGTTCTACAGGCAGAGGTTCTTCATACAAAAAAAAATCATATCTCAAAATATAAACATGTTTAGGTGATAATCTTTAAATGATAATTTATCATAACAGTGTAATACAAATATTCAAAATGGTTTCAAACGTATTTATGGAGTAAATATTTTAAAATTTGAAAATTACAGTAATAAACATTTTATATCAGAAAATTCAAGTCTCATAATTTCAAGTTTCAGATATATGACTGGATTCGTACTTGAAATTTATGAATTTTGATAACAATATTGAGATTTTTAAATTAAAATTAATGGGAATTTTCGAGTTGATCAATATTGGGAGTTTCGGCATTTTCCGGCTAACTAGGAAGAAATAGGGATTGACGTTGGGTCTGAAGTAAGTAGACGTGATGGAGATTATCAGAAAATTAATCGCTGGAATTCTGAGCTGCTGTGGAGGCCAGACGACGTGATAATAGGGTTTCAGGTGCGTGTATGGTCGTCGTTATAGTCGAAGCAATGGTGTGGTCATGACTGATTTAGAAGCGATCGCGAGTGGGGGAATCATCGCGTGGGTTGATGACGAAGCCATGGTCGGAATGATGGGGTAGCAGATAGTCGAGATCGTCGGCGTCGAGGCGATTTTATCGGAGGTGTTGGGTTCTAGGAAAATGTTGATGGGCTCGATCTCGATTCTGGCATGAGATCATCGATCTGGGTGGTCGTTTGGTACGAGATGGTCAACGTTGACTTGTGAGTGGTCGCGGCAGTGACCAGAGGTAATCGAGGCGATGGTGCACGTGCACACTTGTATTTTGGGTGTCTGGAAATCATGGAGTTTGGGGAAGAAGAGAAATGGCTCTGGTTTTGTTCGTGAAGAATCATGTTCGACTCGAAGCAGAATGGTTTGCATGATTGCACGAGAGTGTCTCGGGGTTTTTGTTGTTTTTACTCGGGTCTGGGAAGTTTGGGTTGAAAACAGTTTTAAAATTTTAAAATTTAAACAAGTTTCGAATTTCAGTTTTAAATCAAGATTTTTAAAGATTGGATTTTTAAGTTAAAAATATGTTTAAATTTGTTTTGGGTTCAAATAATTGTATTGGAATGATTATTTAAAATTTACCTAAGAGGCTTAAGGTTTATTATTAAAGGTTTAAATAATAATTAAAGTAAGACTAATGGTTTGTCTTTGATTAATAAAGGTTAATTAATTATTGTAATTAATTGAAGTTTTTGTTTCTTCAAATAAAAATAATTAAAGGTTAATTAATTAATGATTAAGATTGATTAATTTAAATTAAGGATAATTAATCATTAATTAAAGGAAAAATATATAATTATGTGATAGATTGATTATAATCACACTATTAATTCATCTAATCGTTAGATGATTGATTATTATTGAAATGCTTTGAGCAAATTGATATCCCTGTTTGTGATTGTGAAGCTTTGTGATATAAATTACTTTGTGCTGAGCTGTGATTTCTGTTTCTGTGATATATATTACTGTGTGAATATAAAAACCCTTTGGCCCGTAAAACGACACTTGAATTTCGATGCGACAAGGAGTCGGATTCCAGTTTGTTATCCGAAACCCAAATCGAATCGTAATAGTGAATCTTTGTGACTGATAAATTTACTTTATCTATGAATCTGTGAATAAAGATAAGCGTTATCGATTATACCGCTTATCGATATATCTATGATGATTGATGTTGTGCACTATTGTGTAAAATCCCTGGACTACACCATACACACACAAATATGGACTTCACGTGGAAATCGGTTAAGTCACAGATTTTTAAAATAGTTTTTGAATTTGAATTTTAAATTCAAATGGGTTGGAAATGGATTGGGTTTAAAGTAAAAAGCCTTTGAAAGGGTGTTTTAAAAATGTAAGTTATTTTGAATAACTTAATAAAGATTTGAAATTTGAATAATTTGATTTAAATTGGAATTCAATATCTGAAATTGAATCCTATATTGGTATTTATGATTTAAAAAGAATTATACAAGTTTATACGGGTTTTAAACCATTTTTAAAGTGTTGTTTTTGGGAATTTGAACTAACCCAAAGATTCAACTTGTATAAATAAGATTGAATTTTTCCGAAACAAAAACTATTTGTTTTCAAATAATAATAATAGCTTTCATTTTAAGAAAGGATTTCTAAATTGTGTTGAAAGGTTTCAAGTTTGAAATGGAATTGAAATGTTTTGAAAGACTATGAATGAATCTTTGGAAACGAGTTTTGAAAGCTATCAGTTAAATCTTTGTTTTAAAGATCTAACGAGTTAATCCAAATCGAAATGGAATTGTTTTGAAAGCTATCAGTTAAATCTTTGTTTTAAAGATTTAACGAGTTAATCAAAATCGAAATGGAATTGTTTTGAAAGCTATCAGTTAAATCTTTGTTTTAAAGATTGGACGAGTTAATCCAAATTGAAATGGAAATCGATTGGAAAATCTGTGAATGAATCTTTGTGAATGGGGTGAACTTTGTGAATTGGATCTTTTTGTTTAAAAGATTAAAAGTATGGAAATTTGTTTAAACCATTGAAGGTTGTTGAAATGAATCTTTTTGTTTAAAAGATTGGAAATGGTAATTTGTTTTAACCATTCGAATGAAAAGTTTTGGGCTTTAAGCTGTGATTTAACTGAGACCCCAGTATCCATATGATCTTTTTTATTGCGCTCATTATTCGGTTTAGCCGGGAGAGGACCTTTGTGTCATATAACCCATTCCGAATAGTGATATGACGATATGGATAGCATTTGAAGACCGGTGGTGAAGACCGGGTATTTGCGAGAGCGATAGGATGACCTATCGATTGTCTCTGCACTGAGTAGCTACGGTATAGAGATTCCCTAAGTGATGGGAAGTCCGATCGGGATTGTGAAAACCCGGATTGCAAGGGCTTCTTCGGAAGTGCCTTCGGTTCTGTTCGAACCCGGAACAAACTTGTATGGTTGTATGTCTGACATTACACTTTGAGATATAAAGCTGATTTCTTTCAAATACATTTCTGTTGGTGGCAGAGAATTTATTCTCTTAGCTTAACACCCTTCTCTGAGACGTACGAGCTCAGAGGTTATGTAGTTGAAGGTTATCAGTGATATACTCCCAATTTGGTAGTGCGGCATGCTGAGTGTTGATGTGTGTTGATGGTCATTTGCTGATCATTTGTTGATCGAAGCATGGCTTTGTGAAAAAGCGTAGCTTTGTGGACGAGACTTTGTCGAGCCTCACAGACCAGTAATGGTCGAAATAGGAATGTTGCGGCAAGGTTTGTAGGGGTCGCGCCCCTAGGGTATGTCCATTTTCTTCTGGATAAAGGGTGGTATCATGGTATGGAGCCCAGATACTTAACTCGTGTGGACATTGTAAATTTATTACTGTGTGATGTTGCTTTGTGATCGAGACGTCTAAGATAAAGGTCGGTAACGACCGGGATTGGCATACTCGTGTGGTAGTTACCTAGTTACAGCTTGGTTAAAGCGTGAGGTAGCGTCGACCTTGTGTTTGCAGAGATCCGGTTAGGTTCTCGGGGTATCTTTCCAGAGGCGTTTCCATTTCGGTGTAAGGAAGTTCCTTTGCCTGACCATTTGTTGGAAAATCCAAAGAAACAATACGCGCCCTGTACGGTTTTAGTTGTATAACCTGCCATGGAATGTGGCGGTAACCTGTTATTGAACATGGTAGCTATAGTAGGCATACGATGAAATGTTGTATGCTGGCTAAGATTAATATTATACTTTCGAAATGTTTTCCACTATGCACTAGTAATAATATCAAAAGAGTTTTTCTTGCGTAGTTAGCATTTTTGACTATCATAAGGAGAAATCTCCTCCAATTCTGCGTTTGCATTGTGTGTGTGGCGGGAGGCCTTATGGTAGTTTCATTTTCCAAAAGCATTGCGGATTTCAACGTTTAAAATTCTTTTGTTGTTTGTTTTAAAGATAAACTGTTTTGTTTGCTCATACCAGTCCCATGACTGACCTGGAGTTTATTGTTCCCTTCCTAAACTCTGGGTGCCCACAATTTTTCCACACGGGAAGTCTAGAGTTGGGTTTCTCAAATATCCAGGTTTAGTAGATTATCTGGAGCTAGTTCACTTCATCGGAGTTGATGACTGTTCTTGCTTACCTTTGTGCATCGTGATGATGGTTCGAGCTTGATGTTGGAGTTATTGGTCTCATTCTCTTTGTTGGATCATTGGGAGTTATCAGTTATGCTGTTTCCGTTGTAGCATTATTATTTGTCTCTGATATTGTTGTATCATATTGATATCATTGTTGTATATCATTCTGGATATTGTATTCATTGGAGTTGTATATGATATCATCTATTTCTTTCTTCCGCTGTGTTGTTATACTTACTGTGTTATAAGCTCCGGTGACCCAGATTCGGCGTTTGAATCTGCGGCATTTTGAGTACAAGTGAAGTACAGGTGCCGATTTTCGAAGGCCGAGTTCAGAATCATTACAAAAGGTATTCTAAGGTCTTTGGCAAAGTTTGGCAGAGTTTGAAGTTGGTTTGATATGATTTTAAGAAAGTTAGTGAGGAAGAAGAAACCACTAAAATAGTTTAAAGGTAGAAGAAGAAGAGAATGTGTGTGATAAAATGAGAAGAAAACATGTGTATTTATAGAAAATGAGAGAAGTGATAAGTTACCAAATTAACCCCTTACTAAATTACCAAAGTACCCTTCCTTAACTTTAAAGTAAACTTACTTTTTCAACACTTACCATCATCCATCACTTCATTACTTTATGTCATTTTTACTTAATATTTAAGGAATGTATTTGGATGGAAAATTGGATTAAAGTGAAGATTTGCCTTTGCTTTGGTGAGATTTGAATTGATGTTTGCTTTTTGAATTTTTGAATTACCTTACTTTTACTAATGACATTCTAGAATTTTCTAATGATACTTAGTAAAAGTAAACTTGATTATTTGTACAATGTTTATTTATATATATATATATATGTGTGTGTGTGTGTGTGTGTGTGAGTGTGTATTAAAATATGTTACAAAGGTGCAACAACGTTGTGACAACTTATATTGAACAAAACATTGATTTTTCGACAAATTGTTTTACAGTCACATTTTGACGTTTTTATTACTCTATTTAATTATGTAAACAAAAATTGAAAATAATTTTATTATCATCTTTAAATAATTAAAGCACGCATATTTGACTTACAAAACCATATATAATAATATTAAAATCCAATTCTAAAAATACGACGTCGATTTGTCAACGTGCGACGAAATTTGACAATCTTTATAAAACAAGTACTTTTATACTTATAAAACTTTTATCAATCACTTATTATCATTTATAACAATTTAAAAAGAATTATTTATCATTTAAAACAAAAATTGAATGTATATCCAATTTTATCGAAAACCGGCTTTTGTCAATTTTACGAAAAAACTCCAAAATCTCTTATTTTTGTAAACCAATTCTAAATATAAGTTCACCATTCTTATTTATCACATAAAACAAGATTATTTGAGTTTGAAAATTCTATATTTGAATATTTAAAGTTAGTTAAATTTTCCATTTAAAAGTGGTAAGATTACGGGTCGTTACATGACTAACCACTCATAAAGTCTGTCGGGTGTACGAAAAATAGTCTTCTGAATACTATCCTCAGCTATATGCAACTGATGGAATCCGGTAGCCCAATCAAGGTGTAAGAACACCTTTGCTCCAACTAACTGATCAAAGAGATCATCTGTAAGGGGTAATGGATAATGATTCTTCTTTGTTAGTTTATTCAGCTCCCTAAATCGACACAAAGCCTCAGAGAACAATCTTCCTTGGCGGCAAAGCCAACTGGTGCTCCTTACTATAAAATGCTTTTCCTAACGAAGCCCTTCTCCAATAGCTCATTCACTTGCTTGTTCAGTTCATGTCTCTCCTTTGGAGTCATATGCCTCAAGGGTAAGGCGACAGGTCTAGCGTTCTCCAAAAGATAAATTTAGAACTTGATCTCTCTCTGGGGTGGAAGACCGGTAACGTCATCATCTAATCCATGCCCAAAATCAATCCGAACCAAGAAAATATTAAGAGAAAAGCACTACAATCAAACTCGACCCCAAAATAAACAATTTCAAACCCCTATTTATCATAAAAAATAAGCTGGTTGTCCAATAGAGTTTTATATAACCATAAGGTCTGTAATTATACTGATATCTAAGTTTAAATCATCTACAAGTGTATTGGAAATAAAAGAGTGTGACGCCCTAGTATTAAATAAATTCCGAATGGATAAACCAACTAGAGTTAACATGCCTTCAATTACAACTTCTTTCCCTTGTTTGGTACTAGAGGCGTACTCGAGCTAGGAATTGCATCCAGTGCATAAGCTGGAACCACCTGGGTAGAGGTATTTTGAGGTGCTGGACACTCCAGCCTCGTGTGCTCGAACTGATTGCAGTTGCAACACAATCTTTGAACTGTCGGCCTTGCACTCCTTGGAAAAGTTCCCCTTCTTTCTACAATTCATGCACTGCATACTCCGCTTCTTAATTTTCTCTTGGGTCTTACTCCACCTCTGCACTGATTCTGCTGCAGCGCCTTCCTTCCTAACTTCTTGGGTTCTTCCTTTGCTTTCTCCTTGAAGATGGTATTCGACAAGGCCATCGCCACCAAATCCTCATAAGTCGCGCCCATGGGAATATGACTAAGAGCTAAACCTTGAAGAGGTTGATTCAGCCCCTTCGTGAACCGCAGAGCCTTCTTGTGAGGGGTATTGATCAAATCCATCCATAACTTATCCAACTAATCAAACTGATTAACATACTCTTTTGTTGACATCTCTCCCTACCATAAATGAATAAACTTCTCCAACTATACTCCCTCCTCTGCTCTAGAAAGTAACTTCATCTCAAAATGTCTCCTAAGCTCCCTCTAAGCGATCTCTCCCCTATCAGTCTTTGCGTCAACTACATCCCACAAATTCGCAGCCTCCCCTTGTAAATGCCAAGTAGCAAGATGTCTCCTCAACTCATCAGCCAGGCCCATCAATCCAAAAATCCTCTCATGAAATCCATGTCCTCGAATCTACATATGACTCAATCCTCACATACGACCTCCCTCCAAGGCTAGCAAATTTCTTAATAGCTTAGCAAAATCGACGATATGTGGGTGAGCAAGAGCTGCACCCAATCGCTCAATGGGTCCTCTATTAGGGTTATGCTCGTCTTATCCCCTTGATCGAAGATACCCGCGGAACCAAATTGAGACGTTCACATCCGGAATCTCAACTGCATCGCCTAAGCCTAAACTAGTGGGGTCACTCATCTTCTATCTGTGATTTGGGAATTTATTAGCATCTTTTCCACATATAGTATTGGTAAGAATAAGGGAAAGAATTATTCTCATTATACTTATATATAATCTTTGGAAAACTTTTTGAAAAACTTTCATCTATCTACACACATAGAGTGATATATGTATACACACGCACACACTTTAGAAACCCATTTTGAAAACCCTTTTGGAAAACCTATTGAAAAACATTTGAATTTTTTTCTTTTTGAAAATCTTTTTCAAGTACTTTCTCAATACGCCCTTAATCCCTAAGGAGTTTCAAACCTAGGCTCTGATACCAACTGCGACAACCTGCACTTTCCGACACATCGATCTAAAGCCTTGGTTTAATTTCGAACTCGTGTCAGTACCAAAAAAATGAGCTATCGAGGTTTTTGAATATTACAGAGATTAAGAATTAAACAGATATGATCTTAAGATATTCTACACTTTAAGATCTCACAACGGAAGGCAAAAATACAATATAGAAAATAACCATCTCATAAAATATATCAAAACACAACCTTAAAAAAATACACAGTCAAAGATAGAGTACATAGGCAATACATAGTTTGACAAATACTAAGTACTGAACACGATAAGTAAATACATGGAGAGAAAAGGAAAAATATATAGCAACTCCAAAGCTAAGCTCGACTCTTCATGTAATGATCTCGGGCCTATCACCTGCTGCCCAGTTCTCCTATGGTGGGGTAAAAAGTAAAATGGGTAGGTCAGAAAAAAGTATGGTGAATGAGTACATCGTTAATATATGGTAATCACATGCAGTTGATTTTAGTAATACTCTATGTGACCTAGAATGCCCGACAAGTGTTCGTGAGTTACTTATTTTCTTTATTTAAGGAGTTTAACTCAATACAAACCCACACTAACTACTTGTGTAGGCTCACATTTAGGACCGAATATCTAGTCAAACCTCTAGATAACTAATGATCGACTAATAGCTACTAGAACTATTTCACATTGGATTACCCTACTATTTCCTACATTACGATTACACGTAACTATTCCGACATAGATTTCCCTACAATTTCTACTATTAGACTAAGTTTTCCATAACTATGACTACACGTAACCCAGTTACCTGTGGAGGGGGAGCCCGCAATGCTGACTCGTCAAAATGTCTCACCGTTTGCATCCATGTCCACCTCTTAATGGTAACGTAACATCATTTATTGCATGCGTCAAGATTTAACAACAACTGGTCGTCTGCTATGTATTGGAGCACTCACCACTTGTTGTCGACCACTCCATTAAAATCAGTTGACTGGTCGTTGCTATGTAATTAGAGATTATCGTTGTTTTTTGTGTTTTTAATTATTTGGTTAACTACGTTTGTTCCCAAATTTCTATTACAGAAATTTATAGTTTCATTTTACAATGAACCCAAGTTTGCAGTTATCAAAATTTCTTATTCAAACACAGTTTTACCAATTTACACTAAAAACAGTTCAACCTAGGGTTGCTATTAACATCAATATTAATAGGTTCTATTAACATCAATATTAACAGGTTATATGAATTCATACTTAATTAGAAAATTGGTTTAGCCTAGATCAGTTTCTATTTAATAGGTTCTCATTAACTTAAATTTATTATTCAATCTCAGATCTAAACAACATGATTCTCAATTTAGTTTCTAGCAATATACATTAGATAGGGTATACCGACAATATATGCATATAAATCATCTTATTAAAAATATACCCACCACCTCAAATCCAAGCTTCTCCCTTTGAATCTCGTCCGGAAGCCTCCCTATTCGTTATCTCTTCGTTTGATTTAACCTCCTTAGATCTCTCTACTTTCATTTTTATTTATTTTTGAAGAATTTTGCAAGTTGAGGAGAAAAGGAATTGACAGAGTTTGGGAGGACAAACAATTTTTTAAAGAATTAGGGTTTTCATTATCTGTGTAGTTATAGGGTTGTAAACTTATACGAACCATTGATGGACTCGAGAAAGATATTATTTACATCCTAATCGCTATACGCTTACTTCACTATCAAGAAAAATATATCATCAAATCTGGGTCATTGGCCAACCCAAGTCCTTGCCGATATAACACTATCGGTCGACTGCTACTGATTAGGATGGTTGATCGGTTCTAATCCTACTGTTGGCCAGTGGGTTTCCTTATTTATTAATATTTATTTCCATTTTTGTTTATTTAATTAATTCCGACTGCGAATTTTCAATCGTTTATAACTTTTCCGTATTAGCCCCGATAAAAAGTGTTATATATGAAAATTGTTCAGAAAATTGCTACAAACACAATGTTGCAAGTTTTATAGCCAAATTCAGATGTTTGCAAAAATTCCACTTTTTCCCTTGTTATATTTAAATTTAATTACGTTATTAAATTCTTTGCTTAAATTTTCAAGGTGTTACGTCCTCCTCCCTTTAAAGGAAAAGGCCCTATAAACCTCGGTGCTAGTTTTCCTGAACTATCAAATCTCATAACATGCTTAAGTGCTGAGAACTCAACAAAGACCACGTCTCCCATAGTGAACTCCGACTCTGTGCATCTCCTATCAGTGTAAGACTTATACCTATCCTATACAGTTTTCATCCTCTTACATATCATGTCTACCTTCTCAGATGTCTCCCTCACCATGTCCGACCCAAGAATAATCCTATTAGTAGCGTCTTACCAACATGATAGTGATCTATAGGGTCTTCCATATATAACCTCGAATATTACCATCCCAATACTCATCTGATAGCTGTTATTATAAGTAAACTCCATTAGTGACAAGCGATCCTCCTAAGAGCCTCCAAAATCCAACATGTGCATCCAAAGTAAGCTCTCTAACACTCGATTCACTCTCTCTATCTATTTGTCCATCTACGGGTATAAGCAGTACTTACCGTTATACCCATATTATCAAAACCAATCGGGCCTATAATGACCCCACCGCTATACCCATATTATTAAAGAACATTATAAATAATGTCGTCTAATAACATAGAGAATACGACTTGTTAACTGCGACCAAATGTGAATATATCTTTAAA
Source organism: Allium fistulosum (assembly GCA_030737815.1). Classification (NCBI taxonomy): domain Eukaryota; kingdom Viridiplantae; phylum Streptophyta; class Magnoliopsida; order Asparagales; family Amaryllidaceae; genus Allium; species Allium fistulosum. The sequence continues at coordinate 665,176,388 of CM060901.1, forward strand.
CTAACACTAACACATTGTACTCACCATTTTACTGAATCTTTGAAAAATTTAATGTGTACAGTCCCAGTCTAAAGTAATAAACACATCGGTTTCTAAAAATCAGAAAAGTATAGCACATAAAACAATAGTCACGGATCATAGTGGAATAATAAACATCATATACATATACAAACTGTGAGTCTACAAAAAAATAATACTAGTCCCATATAATATACATCTCGTACAAGTCACTGTCTTAAAATATACATCTCTATACATACACATAATCCTGCATTTGATAAATTAAAATGTCAAAATGGTTTATGTCCCTGCTAGCACACCCATCCAAAAGTCTACATGTCATGTAACTTGAAAAGTCTCGGCCTAACCGAGTATTATAAAATAAATGGGTCAAACTATCTCTAAATATTTAAAGGGTGAGAATAATATATCATATATGACATATAAATAAATATAGTTGTCATATATATAAACAAGTCACTAGAATTATATAACTCGAAATCCATCACAAGATATAAGAATACTTAAATCACAAAACATTGAATAAGTCACAAAGCCTCAAAATCCATTTCAAGACACGGGAATATCATAAAACATAGAATAGTCACAATGCCCAAAATTTCAGAAAATAATAATATCTCAAAATTCAAGAAAAACTAAATCCATACCGATCACAATGATCGCACTCATACCAATCCCAATGATTGTGCACATACTGATCATAATGATCGTAGTCATATCGATCATAAGGATCGTTGAAAACATAACTCAAAATAATCCATACTGATCACAATGATTGTACTCATACCAATCGCAATGATTGTGCTCATACCGATCATAATGATCGTACTCATACCGATCACAAGAATCATGGAAAGCAAAATCTCGACCGATCTCTAGGATCGTGGAAAAATCCAAGAGTATACCTCTTAAGAATCCACCGGATTGAAATCCAAACACCAAAAGAGAACACACTCTAAAGTGCCAAATATTGTTACTTTTAGTAATCACGATAGCTTAACCATAACATCTCATACCATTTGATGAAATTTAAGTATTTACTAGAAGCTAGTAAGTCTCACTCATTACGGATATCACCGGAAAATTTGAATTATATATTTCTTAAGAATCTATCAGCCTACACGAATGCCGAACACCAAAAGAGAATACAACCCTAAAGTGTTAAATACTTTCCCAAAGGCAATCACAAGAATTTAACCAAAGCATCCCATACTACCCGGTGAAATTAAAGTATTCGCTAATGGATTAGTAGATTCCACTCAAACATTCTATACAATGAGTTATACCATATTCAATGAAGTGTTACTTGAAAGCATTTAAACCAATCAGTAACACTAAGCTGATTATTAGTGTTTCTCATATTATAGAATTAAGGCTCTCAAAATTTATTCTTAAGATTTAAAACCCAAAAATAAACATTGGAAACCATCAGAAAATGTGCATCAAAATCATACACCAAAATATTGAAATTCAATCGAGCAATCAACAAGAAAAAGAAGAGCAAAAGGTGGGTTTACTGGCACAACCTGAAACACTCCCGGGTCGACGACAAAATGTGCAAGTTCAACCATTTACGTCCCAAAAGTTTACAAAACTCTATAAGAAAGTTGTAGATAAAAGTGTAAGCTTTCAAAAAAAGGATCATCAAATTTGGACTTACGGTTCAAATGTTATGGCCGAAACAATTCTCAGGTTTTAAATTAATTATCTCTATCATTTATTCTCGGGCCAGTGGAAAAGAAATGCTATTTCGACCATTTAAATCTCAAAATTTTACAAAATCCAAAACATAAAGTTATAGATAAAAGTCTAAGCTTTCAAATAAGAGAAAGATCGTCAAATTTGGATATACAATTCAAAAGTTATGGCCAAAATAAATTCTCAGATTTTAAATTAATTATCTCTATCGTTTATTTATAGGCCAATGATAAAGAAATGCTATTTCAACCATATAAACCACAAAATTCTACAAAACTCAAAGCATTAAAGTTATAGATAAAAGTCTAAGCTTTCCAAAAAGCAAAATATCATCAAGTTTGAACATACAATTCAAAAGTTATGGCTGAAACAATTCTTAGTTTTTAAATTAATTATCTCTATCGTTTATTCTCAGGCCAGCGACAAAGAAATGCTATTTCGATCATATAAAGCACAAAACCTTGCAAAAATCAAAACATTAAAGTCATAGATAAAAATCTAATGATTCCAAAAGGAAAAGGATCATCAAATTTGGACATATGCTTCAAAAGTTATGGCCAAAACAATTCTATGGTTTTAAATTAATTATCTCTATTGTTTATTCTCAGGCCTGCGACAAAGAAATGCTATTTCAACCATATAAACCATAAAATATTGCAAAACTCAAAACATTAAACTTGTAGATCAAAGTCTAAGCTTTCTAGAAAATAAGAAATTTTCAAATTTTGGCAAGATATTATAAACATATGTATATAAAACTAATTATGATTAACTTAGGGAATGAATTAACAAATTTTCAACTACAAAAACACAAATCACCAATTTAATTTTTGATCATTCAACATAAAATTGTAAGCATGTAATTAGATATTCAAAGATAGGTTGTGTGGGGATTAACTCACGTTTTCTCCTTGCAATTGTTTGCTAAACATCAGTTTATTCTCTGCTTTTAATTATATGGCAAACCTTAGAAATTTGCCTCAGCCAAAAGAAGAACAAACCAAAATCAAAACACATTATAAGCTGGAACCAATTGAACTAAGTGGTGAATCAGAGCTAAGAAAACTTACTTTTATTTACTATAGATTTTCTAAATTTTTCTTTCTATTTAAAAATAAAATTTGAAAGAGGAATTGAAACCCTGGCTTGTTTCTATTTTGAAACCCTAGAAATTCAATTTCCTATAGCTTAAGTTTTCTATAGATATACATTTTTCTATTTTATTCTTCCCCAATCTTTGAACTATGAATCTAATTTATATACGATTGAATTATTGTATATTTCAAAGAGAGGAAATCTGAAGAAGCAGTTAAAAGAGGGCGTAAATCAGATGTAAAGAAAGCAAAAAACTATCCGTGAGTGAAAATCATAGTTTTTCATTTATTAGTTCGTGCAGTAGAAGTTTGGATTTGTTTATGCCTTGGAGAATTTTGTTCATGAAAATCCTAAAACTAAAACCCCAAAATTCCTCCAATAAAATGTCAATTCTTAGGTTTATTGGAATCTCAATTGTTTTATATATTAAAATAGTAGAGTTTGATTTGTTATTGCAATTTGAATAATTTACGTTCTATTCCACTTCCATTTACGTTTTCTATTATTGTGATACATGGTTCTAAAGGGAAAATAAAATTAGGAAATGGTGTGAAAAGTATGAATTTTCCTATTTGTAGTTTGCACTACCTATTTCCATAATTTAGACAAATATGAATCCCTTTTTTCTTCAAGTTTGTATATCTAAAATTTTAATAGAATATAAAGGGTTTAAATTGGAAGTTTTGTTTTCTTGAAATAGAGGCATTGATTCTACTATGTTAATATAAAGTAAGTTTAGTATATGACTCTATTTTATTAGTGCAAGTCTATTTTGTATAGCTAATGATATTAGCTATTATGTAAAATTATTGTATGGAGCTGAGACTAGTATGAATATGGAAGTTTTGACATTTTATATGACCAGTATAGGAAAAAAGGATTCAGAATAGGAGTATCTTTATGCATGCTTAGGAACACACACGCGCGCGCACACACGCACACACATATATCTATGTGTTATATATATATATATATTTGTGTATGTGTATTAGCATATTAAAAATATAATATTAATTTATAATTAATAGCGTGTTAATAGTATCATATAAATAGGTTAGTAACCCCATAGGAAGGAAGTAAGGATAATTATGCAAATTAATCCATAATTAAAAGGTGTTTTCCTTATATAGCCTTAAGTCGTAAATGCGATGAGTTACTATAGTATGTTAGGAGAGAGTGGAAATATGAACTAGTTATAGGGATGTGAGGTCATCAAAACCACATAGAAGTCTACCCAGCTAATCTGCCTACCAGTTGTGTGACTTTAGAACTTATGTGATGTCGCCTATAATAAGTACACATAGTGGACGTGAGGTTAGTCCTAATTCTATAGGGTAATTCTGCCCAGCTACTCTAGCAACCAGCACTTAAGAATAGTCGGGCTGATGTGAGACGTCACGGTTTGGGTTACGGGTAATGCAATGCATATCCCAGTAAGGGCCTGCTTCTTGGTTGGGGGTATTAAGTTGTTGTAGGGTCCGCCTTCTTCCCACTCAAGAAGTATTAAATGTTTGGGATTACTTTTAAGTGTGGTGGTGGGAAATCTTGGGTAGGGTTTCGCTTTGGGGGTTGAGGTATTAAGTGGCTATTGTAGGGCCTGCCTCTTCCCATAAAAGCAGTATTAAATGACCTAGTGAGATTTCTTACGATGTCAGTTAGGGAGTACTAGAGAGGGGTCCACATTGAGTTTACGTATTAAATGGCGGAGATCTTCCTAGGGTATAGGGATTAAATGGTCAAGGTCTACCTAATTCCCATTTAAAAGTTATTAAGTAGCTTAGGTACTTTCTCTCGTATCGTTAGGACATGATTTATAGTAGTTACGTTGCACCTCATTAAAGTTGTAGAGTTGGACTGGAATGGCCTTTGGGCTTACAGTTGGAGATATACTTGGCAGGATATAGTATAGGATGCGCAAGACATATTACCTATTTAAATTATACTGCCTAAATACTATCATAATAAGACTTGATATTTTCATTCATCGGGCATTGTTGTTCTGACTCCATCCTCATAACAACCCACAAGTTAGGTGAAACGATACAGATGGAGAAGATAGAGGCGTTAGTGGAGATTTATCATAGTTTATCCATTTATCTATGTTTTTGATATATTTGATGTACCCAGTTTCAGACATACTGATGTTATTTTAAGATATTGTATTTTGGATACTTTGGGATGACATGTTGTATTTCTGATATTTGAATTTTTTGAAATGAATGCTTATTTCTGTTATTATATTTTATCTCCTCATCCATGAGATCCTAAAAGCATAAATAGATAGCTCTGTATATTGCTCATTGTATCAATATTACCAACCAACAACTACCTTTTGAATGGGCCTAAGGTTCGATGGGCTTTGATTGGGTCGAAAAGTAGGCCCGTTTTGGAGGGGGTTGTTACACACTCCTCCATATGATACATAATGATGTATCGATAAGGAGTAATCAAACTTTGTTGAATGAAGTATGATTGATTATGAGTAAAGTTGAGCTAATTTCTTTCTGTAAGGTTTTGTACTTTAGAGTAGTACACAATGTTAAAATTAATTTCATCTAAAGAATGTTTTACAAAATCATACAATATAAGGGTTTATAAGAAACCATAACATATCCTAGAGTTAGGCGTTGATAGGCTATGCAAGCCGAAAGACTGCATTCGTGAGGAATCTTGTATAAATCGTCTGAAAAGGAGTTTGAGAATGATTTATTGCATGCATCGGGATCTAACAATAGCCGGTTGACCGCTATATACTGGATTACTTACCGCTTGTTGTCGACAGCTCCAATAAAAATAGTCGAACGGTCGTCCCTATGTAATTACAAATTATTTTTGTTTTTAGGTTTTTTTTAGTTATTTGGTTAACTACATTTGTTCCCAAATTTCCATTACAGAAATTTATAGTTTCATTTTACAATGAACCTAGGTTTGCAATTATCAAAAGTTCTTATTCAAATTCAGTTTACCAATTTACACTAAAAAACAGTTCAACCTAGGGTTGTTATTAACACAATATTAGTAGGTTCTATAAACATCAATATTAACAGGTTATATGAATTCATACTTAATTAGAAAATGGTTTAGCCTAGATCAATTTCTATTTAACAAGTTCTCATCAACTTACGTTTACTATTCTATCTCAGATCTAAACATCATAATTCTCAATTTAGTTTCTAGCAATATACATCAGATAGGGTATACTGAAATTATTTGCATATAAATCATATTATAAAAAATAAACCCACCACCTCAGATCCAAGCTTTTCCCTTTGAATCTCGTCCGAGAATATCCCTGTTCACGATCTCTTCATTAAATTTAACCTCCTTTGATCTCTCTACTTTATTTATTTTTGAAGAATTTTGTAAGTTGAGGAGAAAAGGAATTGAAAGAGTTTGGGTGGACAAACTACTTTCTTAAGAATTAGGGTTTATATTATCTATGTACTTATATGGTTGTAAACTAATATGGACTGTTGATGGACTCTAGAAAGATACTGTTTACATCCTAATCGCTATATGTTTACTTCACTGCCAAGAAAAATATATCATCAAATCTAGGCCATTGGCCAACCCAAACCCTTCCCGATATAATACTACCGGTCGACCGCTATTGAATAGGGTGGTCAATCGGTTCTAATCTTGTTGTCGACCTGTGGGTTTCTTATTTATTAATATTTATTTCCATTTTTTTATTTAATTAATTCAGACTGCAAGTTTTCAAATGTTTATAACTTTTCCATATTAGCTCCGATTAAAAAGAGTAATATATGAAAATCAATTAGAAAATTGCTACAAACACAATGTTGCAAGTTTTACAACCAAATTTAGATGTTTGCAAAATTTCACTTTTTCTCATGTTATGCTTAAATTTCATTATTTTATTAATTTGTTTGCTTAAATTTTCAAGGAGTTACGTTCTCCCCTCTTTAAAGGATTTCATCCTTGAAATCTCCAAGAACTGAAAAATCGTATATATAAAATCAATAGCTACAATTATCTACTTATCCATCATCCACTGGCAATCATCGTCTTTAGTATTTTCTAATGTAATATGTACGTGCAAGAATGGAATGCATATGAACCTATACTAATGCAAAGATCTGGAGGTCTCCTGATGGACCTGATCTAATAGACCTCTTAGAATACAAGTACTTATGTCAAGTACCCAAATATATGCAACATCCTAGGTAAATATCTTTGCAATTCTACATGAATGTGCAACCATTCAATCCATATGCAATAATCATATGCATATAACTCAATATAAAAGAATAAGTTATGTTGTAAGTGTGTGTACTAACTCGAGAGTATATATATTGCCTACATGTGTAAAGAACCATTAAATAAATACATCCACTATCGTCCATCGTCCAAAACATGTCCTGATAACACGTTCAGAACCATTCCTAATATCCAATGGTCTCTACCCTTGGGGTATACTAAGCTAAATCCTAACACATTAGTAGTCTATGCTTATTTGATTAAAATGGAAACATACTAGAAAATAGTTATGGGTGGGTAGCTCTGATCCTCTCCTCAGGCTCCCATGTACCCTCTGTTAGATCGTCTCCCCACTGAACTTTAACAAGTTTCATAATCTTGTTGCAGAGTCGCTTTGTACCATGCTCAAGAATATGAGTAGATGCAGGAAAAATAAGTGAATAACTCTCTAATTCCACCTCCTCTAGCCGACTCGGCTCAACTACGGCGCTATATCACGTAAGCACTTTCGCAAGTGCGACACATGGAAAACGTCATGTTCCTCGCTAACTTCTCAGGAGCTCTATCCTATAAGCTAACTTCCTAACTCTACCAGTAATCGAAAAAAGGCCCTACAAACCTCGATGCTAGTTTTCATGAACTACCAAATCTCATAACATGCCTAAGAGGTGAGCACTACAAGAAAACTAGCCTTTAGTTGCATAAATTGGTGGCATTTATTTGTGAATGCAACTAAAAACATTTCACCCTATAGTCAAAACGCGGCAAAAATTATTTTACCTTTCGCGCCTTACCAAAATCTTTCCGCCTAAGTCTAATAAACGTAACTAGTACATTCCCTATCATTAAATTATCTAACACTTATAAATTTTCTAAACCTAAGGAATAAAATTTCCCAAATCGCTTCAAAATAATTTCCCAAATCGCTTTTTGATTCAACCATTCCTCTCCACATCACTCATCTCCACATCGTCATTTATTCTCATCGTTGCATCTACTCCTCTCCACATCATCGTGGTAGCTCTCCAGCACGATTTTCTCCACATGGTGCCCTAAATATGTACATTTATTTATAAATCGATTTTCTAATTGTGATTAAAGCATGCGCATAAAATTATTTGTGATTATTTCTGGTTGTTCGTTATGTTTACTATTCTATTGATACTGCAAGTTATTATAGATTATATTGCAAGTTATTTTGTGATTGTTTGTGATTACTGTAGGTTTTATTTTGTGATTGTTTGTGATTACATCTTAGAATGTAATTGTACAGTTTATTGTTTTGATATTTTCAATAAAAAATAGAATTTTTACTGAGAAATTTTGTGATTGTTTGCATTGTAATTACTGCAAGGGTATCTCAGTTATTTTGTGATTACTGACATCATTACTGCAAGGGTAGCTCAGTTATTTTGTGATTGTTTACATTGTGATTTATTAGTTAACGAAACCGGATGAGCAATCTATTACTGGTTGGAAACATTTGTTTTTCTGGTTCTACAAATAGTAAAATTTGATAGAAATGATACAATACTACTTAATAAAGAAAGAAATTTGTCTGCCTTTTATTTTACAAGGAAATAACAAATACAAATATGTATTACCATATATTCATTCACAGTTTGGACCTTGTACACTATTTCTGTTCCTCAAAAGTTATAGGTACTTTCATAAACTTCAATGCCAAGATTTACTTTCACTCATTAAAGCTTTTCTTGCTTAGTTCTTAAAATAAATCGTTCAACATGGCTAGGAGAACAATTTTTAATGCAAAAAGAAATAAAATGATACTGTCAAGTAGACCTTAGTAGTGGTTGTCTTTGTAATGTGGACCTTAGTGATGGACAAGTAGAGCTATAAACTACACTATACTTCATACTAACATCTTTGGTATTTTTGAAATAAAAATAAAGGATGTGTCCATATATATTTTGCAGTAACAGCAAACTCTCAGTAATTTTAATCAACTTTATTTTGGTATCATTCTTACACAAATTTGTTAAGTATTCAAATTGTTGTTGCCGTAGGCTGCTTGAAATATCTAGATTGTTCAAACTGCTTTTATTCATTGCATTTGTTCCTGTACAAGCGCATTCCGTCCAAAATTAACATTTATTTTGCAACAAAAAGAATTTGCTTGCCTATCAAGTGCTAATCTACACTATACTTGCTGATGAAAAATGTATTACCGAATTATTAAATACACTTGCTGATGTGATATTCTACTATTTCATTATTATTTTCACGAGCTTGAAATATTTTCTTAGTTTCAGACTAGAAATTTGAAATATAATATTTTGATTTTTAAACATTCGTATATTTTCCAACCAGTACGACTTCATTTAAGGCAGTATGGAAGATCCACACCCACATTCGCAAATGTATGGATTACTCATGTTTAATATGTTCTTTTTATATGCAATTTTAATTACCATTTGCTGAATGGCTTCACATTTTTGTGCGTTCACAATATAAATAATTTTCCGGCAGATGCGTTTACATGGTCACATGGAGTTATCTCACTGATACATATCTATATGCATTATATTTTCAGCAAATGCGTCATAATTTCAGTCACCAAATGAAGAAAAACAAATCTATGTAACCTTGTGAACGGGGTTTGATTCATGTGTGCAGTATCCTAAAAAAACTATCTCTGTTATTTCATTCACTGCAGCACATGCTATCTCTGTTATTATTCATTTTATGTGGTTTATTGTAGTTTATTATCCTTACTATGGGCGTGTTACCAATGTTCCAGATAGTGCATTATTTATAAGATGCTTGGATGCTTTTTTGGGTAATAACTTCAACGTCTAGTTATTTTTTTGATTACAACAGATAACCAATTTATACGTCAAAGATTGGAAACTTATTTGCCTTCATATGTCGAAAATGGAAAAAGACTGTGTTTTTTTAAGCAGGTGATAAAACCATAATTAACTTAATATGTATTTTGAGAATTATAACATATAATCTAATATTAAAGCTCAATTTTTTTATTTGTTTTTTTCATAGAACTAGTATAGAGTACCGACAAGGAGCAATGAATTTTGTGAATGCTGCAAAGAGGAATGCAAGAAGTGTAGAAAATTTTTTATTCCCTTGCAAGGATTGTCAGAATCTTAGTCGTCATGATAAACAAATCATCGTTGAACATTTAATTATAAAAGGAATGGATCCTAAATACATGGGTGGTGTATGGTTTAACCATGGTGAAGAGATAAATGTAGAGAAGAAAACAAATACGTTTGATGTATATGATCTATTCAAGATGATTCACTATGAAGATGAAGATTTTTTGAATCAAGATTTTTTTGATGATGATAAAGATAATGTTAATTCTCAAAGAAAAGAGGATGAGTTACTCAAGAACTTGGAAGATGTAGAAACTCAATTATATCCTGGTTGCATAAATCACACAAAATTATCTGCTATCACCCTCTTGTATAATATTAAATGTGAGACTGGTTTGTCTGATAGTGGGTTTGATAAGCTTTTAACTGTGCAACATTTATTTCTACCGAAGGATAACGTGCTTCCCAAAAACTTATATGCAGTACAGAAATTTCTTAGAGCATTCGACATGGGTTTTCAAAAGATACATGCTTGTGAGAATGACTGTTGCCTTTACAAAAAAGAATACAAAGATTTAGAAAGTTGTCCAAAATGTGGTTCTTCTAGATGGAAGAAAAATCAAGATACTGAAGAGGTTATACAAGGTATTCCAGTTAAAGTATTGAGATACTTTCCAATAATTCCAAGATTTAGAAGAATGTATAGATCTCAAAAGATGGTAGAAGATTTAAGATGACATTTTAATAATACAAGCAACGATGGAAAAATGCGTCATCCCGTGGATTCTACAACATGGAAAATGGTGGATGAAAAGTATAAATCTTTTTCATCTGATCCACGCAATCTTAGGCTGGGTCTTGCTACAGATGGATTCAATCCATTTTCCATGTTGAGTTCGAAATATAGTTGCTGGCCGGTGATGCTTGTGACATACAATCTCTCGTCTATGTTGTGTATGAAGAAGGAAAATATTATGTTAACTTTACTTATTTCAGGCCCAAAGCAACCCGGGAATGATATTGATGTATATTTGGCGCCTTTGGTGGAAGACTTGCATCATTTGTGGTGTAATGGAGTTGATGCTTATGATGCATTTAGTAAAACTTTGTTTAAACTGAATGCAATTTTGCTATGGACGATTAACGATTTTCCGGCTTATGGAAATCTTGCTGGATGTCGTGTGAAGGGGGGAAAGCTTGCCCATTATGTGGTGTCAATACCCATTCTCGTTGGTTTAATCATAGTCGAAAGAGCGTCTACATGGGTCATAGAAGATTTCTACCTGCTTCAGATTCACGGAGGAAACAAAAGGCATTATTTGATAACACCATAGAGAAAGGTAGTGCTCCTAGAATACTAACTGGGAGAAACATTCATGCATTGTTGAAGGATTATCCAAATGATTTTGGAAAAGAAAAAGAAGAGAAAAGTAAGAAGAGAAAGTGTGTTTATGGTACAGAAGATGAAGATGATAATACTAACGATTCTACAAAAATGGAGCTATCGAGGTGGAAAAAAAGATCAATTTTCTTTGATTTGCCTTATTGGAAGGTTAGTGGTTAGTTTATTTATTTTTCATTGTTTTAATAGAAGAAAAACCCAATAATGCGTTATAGTTTTGGTTTTCAAAGGAGCTTCCATTACGTCACAATATAGATGTGATGCATGTGGAGAAAAACATTGGTGAAAGCCTATTGGGCACGATGTTGCATGGTAATAAATCAAAAGATGGAACGAACTGTAGAAAGGATTTAGAGGATTGGGGAATTCGAAGTGAGCTTCATGTACAACCTCGTGGGAATAAAACATATCTTCCACCGGCTCCATACATGTTGTCAAAATCCGAGAGAAAAATATTTTGCAAAAGATTGTACGATTTCAAAGGACCAGATGGCTACTGTTCAAATTTGAAAAATCGGATTTCGTTGCAGGATTGCAAAATTAGCGGATTGAAGTCACATGATTACCATGTATTAATGCAACAGTTATTTCCAGTAGCATCGAGAGGATTAATGGCAAAGAAGGCAAGAAAAACAATAATTCGCTTATGTTCTTTTTTCAACAAATTATGTCAACGTTTTCTTGATAGAGAGAAGGTAGAACAAATCAATGTTGAGATTATTGAAGTTTTATGTGAGCTTGAAAAATATTTCCCACCATCTTTTTTTGATATAATGGTACATTTATCCATTCATCTTGGAAAAGAAGCACTAATGTGTGGACCGGTTCATTTTCGTTGGATGTACCCATTCGAAAGATACATGAAGACACTTAAAGACTATGTCAGAAACTATGCACAACCAGAGGGATGTATTGCATAATCCTATCTTGCAAAAGAATCCATGATGTTTTTCGATGAATTTTTGAAAAAATCAGGACATATAGAGGAGAAAGAAGCTTGAAATGAAGATTATGAAAGTAGTGTAATACTCGAGGGACGTCCGATTTCAATATCCAAGACAGTTAAACTGTCAGTTAATGACAAAGAAAGTGCTTATTTAGCCGTGTTAATGAATATGGCTGTGGTGGAACCATTTATAGAGTAAGTGTATGTTATATTGTTTTAATTATTTTGATGTGTTCGTAATGCTATATATAACTTATAATCAATTATTCAATACTAGTTTGCATTTGGAGGAATTAGAAAAGTCAGACCCACGCATGACAAAAAATGCGACCTTACTTTGGGAAACACATACAAAAATTTTTGCCGATTGAATTAAAAGAAAGGTTAGTTATATTTCAAATATATTCTCTTTTGATTGTTAATCTTACTATAAAATATACATGCTAAATAAAATTTGTTGTAGATACCTATTACCTCCAAGGATCATGATGACATGTTAAGATGGATTGCTTTTGGTCCGAAGGATGATGTCATGTCTTACAACGGATATATCATCAATGAGCAACGTTTTCATATAAAAGATGTAGGGAGAGAAACTCAGAATTGTGGGGTGACTTTTGATGCGACTACTATGTGTAGAGCAAGTGCAAAAGATATGTCCCAAGTGGTTGATGTGGACACTTACTATGGAATATTGACAGATATAATATTATTAGATTATCATACGTTTTATATTCCAGTTTTTAAGTGTCGTTGGGCGTATAAAGGAAATGGAGTAAAAGTTAATGATGATGGGTTCACTCTTGTTAATTTACAGCAAGCATCGTTTTCACGAGATCCATACATACTTGCATCCCAAGCAAGACAAGTATTTTATTCAAGAGAGAATGATGTTTCTAATTGGTATGTTGTAATGAAAGCACCATCAAGAAGTTTTAATGATTTAGAGGATCACGATTGCATCGAGGAAGATATCCAAGTCGTGGAAGATAACGAAATAACCGAAATGGATGATGAAGATGTTAGTTATGTTAGAGAGGATTGCGAAGGCATACTTGAGTAGATTATATGTTCTACTTGAGTAGATTATAAAATTTGTTGTACTATCATTTGAAAAATGTATTACAATCAAGTAGTTTCTTTTCCTTGTTTCATGACAGCTTTGACATTTACCACCTTTTTTCTGTCTACTACTCAAGAATCAAAACTGACGCAGCGGATATTTCAAAAACAAATGTAGGTCGATGAATGTAGTAATCGGTGGATTGGAAGATACTGAAATGCCCAAATTCGTTGATCCGAAGATACCGAATTCTAGCTATCTCGAACTCGTTGATCGCGCACGATACCGGGTTCAAAGATCTTCAATTCTTCAAGCGTTGATCAAGCGCACTTAATTCCGCGAATCGGCTTCTACAATCGTTGAATCGAGCGCACTCGATTAATCGAAAGAGGAGATAGGAGATTACACTCAACTACCAATTTGAATGAAAGCACAAAGCTAACAAAAGAGAATTTTATTCAAAAATCAACAACCCTTACAAATGAAACAACTTGCCTATTTATAGGCTACAACACGCAAAACAGAAAAAAAATACAACTCCTAAGTCGTCGCCGACCTAACAGTCACGACCTAAAAAGTCAAACGACTTACGACTTACAAACATCACGACTTAAGCCTTATAACAGAACGACTTAACAACATGTTCAAAATAACTACAACAAAGAACACACGACTCAACTTAAGACGACTTACGACTTACAAACAGAACGACCTAAGACTTCAACGGTTCAGATTAAGTCGGCAATAGAATCCAGGCACCAAGCTTCAGCGATCTAACTTAGGTCGGTAACGACCTAAAAATCAAACAGGTACGACTTAAGAAATCAACTGCCGATATTAAGTCGGCAGAGAAGATCCACGCCTCCGGTCTTCACCGACCTATCTCTTGACTCGTTAGGTCGTTTACGACCTAACACTTCACCACATTGCTCTGCCTCTTCACTGTGTGACTCGGTAGGTCGTATACAAGTTAACTCGGTAAGTCGTTCCAGCGACCTATCTTTCAATTCGTTAGATCGTATACGAGCTAGAAACACGTTAGGTCGTTCCAGTATCTCGTTAACTCGCACATTCCCACTAGGTCGTTGCCGATCTTCACTAAGTCGTTGGAATGACTTAAAGAGTTCATTAGGTCGGCTGCGACCTAAAACTTGAACTTTCCACCATTCTTCACGACATGTTAACTCGTTAATCTCCTCCTTAGGTCGGTCTCGACCTATCAACATGTTAGGTCGTACACGACCTATGACTTCTCCATTCTGGGTTGCATCATCCTCCCCAGGTTGAGAAAAATTCGTCCTCGAATTTGCACTTTCTGCATCTTCCCCAACAAACTCATTCCTATGATATGGTACGAGATGCTTAACATTGAATACGTCAGACGTATACACATCATCTGGCAGCTTCAATTTATAAGCATTTTCATTGATTCTCTTTAAAATTTCTACTGGACCAATCTTTCGTGCTTTCAATTTATTGTACGCGCCTACTGGAAAACGATCTTTTGTTAACACTGCATAAACCATATCTCCTTCATTAAACTCAACATTCCTTCGCTTCAAGTCTGCAGATCGTTTATATTTCTCATTTGCTTTCTCCAATCATTCCTGAACGATTTTATGACATTCCGCCAATCCATCGACAAAATCAGCAGCATTCTTAACTATCTTCTTTGATTGTGGCACTATCGTTAAGTCCAACGGTCCCTTCGGTAAACTGGAATATACAATCTGGAATGGACTGAACCCTATACTACGATTCACCGCATGGTTATGAGCAAATTCTACCTGGCATAACTTCATGTCCCAACTCTTTAGGTTATCTTTCACAAGGCATCTCAACAAGTTTCCCAGTGATTGGTTAACCACTTCCGTTTGTCCATCTGTTTGCGGATGATAGGCACTACTAAACTTCAACTTTGTTCCGACCATCTTCCACAAACTTATCCAAAAGTGACTTAAAAATCTGGTATCCCGATCAGAAACAACGGATTCCGGTAAACCATGTAAACGATATATCTCTTTGAAGAATAATTCAGCAACTCGGACGGCATCAGCTGTCTTTTTACAAGCGATGAAGTGCGCCATCTTGGAAAATCTGTCCACCACAACGCATATAAAATCATTCCCCCTTTGAGTTCTAGGCAAACCCAAAACAAAATCCATACTGATATCCACCCATGGTTTTACAGGCACGGGTAACGGCATATACAGTCCCGCATTTGTCGTTGTTCCCTTAGAAACTTGGCAAACATGACATCTCTCCACAAACCTTCCCACTTCTTTCCTCATCGATGGCCAAAAGTAAGATTGTGAAATCAACTGTAATGTACGGTCTCTCCCAACATGTCCTTCTTCATGTAGCTCTTTTATAATCTTCATTCTCAAACTACAATCAGGTATGCACAATAGATTTCCCTTGAACAGAAAACCATCTACCATCACGAACTCATCCGTCACTCCCTCCTTGACTTTATCAACAAACTTCGCAAAGTAAGGATCTTCAACAAATAATTCTGGTAACATGTCAAACCCCGTTACTTCAACTTTCATTGTAGTCAACAAATGATTCCTCCTACTCAAAGCATCAGCCACACGATTCGTCACCCCTGACTTATGTCTAACAACAAAAGTAAATTGTTGCAGATATGCAATCCACGATCCATGTCTCGCTGAAATCTTGTCTTGCCCTTGTAAATGCTTTAATGCTTCATGATCAGTGTAAAGAACAAACTCCTTCTGAAATAGATAGTGTCTCCAATGTTTAATAGATTGCACAACAGCATAAAATTCCACATCATATGTACTGTATCTCATCTTTGCTCCTGATAACTTCTCGCTAAAGTATGCAATCGGACGTCCCCTCTGACTCAATACTCCTCCAATCCCAACCTTGGATGCATCAGTATGTAGCTCAAACACTAGCTGAAAATCTGGTAATATTAGAATTGGTGCAGACGTCAAGAGTTCTTTGATTCGATCAAAAGCAATCTCGGCTTCCTTCGTCCATGCAAACTGTTTACCCTTCATACAATCTGTAACAGGTGCCATCACACTACTAAAGTGTGGAATGAACCTTCGATAAAATGAAGCCAACCCGTGAAAACTACAAACCTCCATTATTGTCTTGGGTTGCGGCCAATCTCTGATAGCTTCGATTTTACTTTGGTCAACCTGTATTCCTTCTTCCGACACAACATATCCCAAAAATAAAACACTCTTCGCCATAAAAACACACTTCTTTGTAGCAGCATAGAATTGTTCTTCACGAAGTATAATTAACACTTTCTTCAAATGCTGAACATGCTCTTCTGTACTAGCATTGTAGATCAGAATATCATCAAAGTAAACCACCACAAATTTTCCAATGTACGGTCTGAAAATTTGATTCATCACCCTCATGAATGTACTCGGTGCATTCGATAGACCAAACGGCATTACCAGCCATTCATACAAGCCTTCCCTCGTCTTGAATGCTGTCTTCCATTCGTCCCCTGGTCTAATGCGAATCTGATGATAACCGCTCTTCAAGTCAATCTTAGAAAAGATTACGGACCCACTGATTTGATCCAATAAATCATCAAGTCTCGGCATCGGAAATCTGTATCTGACTGTGATCTTATTCAATGCTCTACTATCTGTGCACATCCTCCACGTTCCATCATTTTTGGGTACCAATAGAGCTGGTACAGCACAAGGACTTAAACTCTCCTGCACACGCCCCTGTTCAAGCAATTCCTCTACCTGCCTCCGCAACTGTTCATGTTCCTTCGGACTCATTCGATAATGTGGTCTGTGTGGCAACACAGCACCTGGAACAAGATCTATCTGATGTTGTATATCCCTCAACGGTGGCAACTCCGTTGGTAACTCCTCTGGAAATACATCGTCGAATTCTTTCAAAACCGGTTTAACTTCTTCTGGAATTTCAACTTCTTCACTGCTCTCACGCCCAATTACAAGAATACTTCCGGCTCTTCTTCAACCTCCTTAACAAACTCCTTCAAAGATAACAAAGTTTTGAGCTCTTCAATCTCCTCCAACTTGTTTTCCTCCTGTTGTCGCTTCTTTGGAACTAGAGTAATCTTTGTGCCTTCAAACATGAAACTGTAACTGTTGGTACGCCCATCATGTTGCACCGCCCTATCATACTGCCACGTCTCCCCAGCAACAAATGACAGACGTCCATATCTACCACATCGCACCAGATTTCATCTTTATATTTCTTCCCAATTGAAAACTTCACACAAGCACTTCGTCCAACCTTCACCTCCCCGCCTTTCCTCAACAAAGCTAGCTTGTACGGTTTTGGATGTTTCTCAGTCTTCAACGCCAACTTCCTCACAGCTTCAGAAGAAATTATATTATCACAATTCCAGCATCAATAACAAATTTGCAAACTTTCCCCAGAATAGTACATGTTGACTGAAAAATATTGCTCCTTAACCAACTACAATCCTCCTCTTGCTTTGGTGTTAAACAGGACCTCTTCATCATTTGATTGTAACCTTCGTCTCCCGTCACTTCTTCTTCCTCCTCATCAGGTGGTGAATTGGAACATTCAGCTTCTTCATCCTCATCCTCAACCTCCGCTATCATAGCTCTCTTCTTCGGCTTCGGGCATTCGCTACTTTTGTGGCCCATTTCTTGGCAATTATAACATTTGAAACCATTATTGACTTTCGCCTTCTCAGCCTCCTTCACCACTGGTCTACTGATAGGTTTGGAAATATTAGAACTCCCACTAACACCCTTCACTTGATTGTTGGAATTAGTAAACACACCTCCTCCTCGTCTACCCTGCTTCTCCCAAGCCAACGCTTTCTGATGTGCTTCCGCTATAGATCTAGGATCAAACATGTTAACCATATCCTGAATCTGCATTCGCAACCCCCCAACAAATCTGACTGTCAATTGTTCTTCTGTTTCCATAATATCATTCCTGGCAATCAGTTGATAAAATTCGTCAGCATAGTCATTCACAGATTTCGTCCCTTGTCTCAAGTTCTGCAAACGTTGATACATCAAAGATTGATAATTGTAAGGTAAGAACGTTGCTTTCATCAATTTCTTCATCTTCTCCCAAGATTCAACTTTTGACTTTCCCATTCGTTCACGTGTAAGTTTGGTTTGCTGCCACCATGCCAAAGCTCTACCCCTCAACCTCGTAGCAACCAACTTCACCCTACGATGTTCTGGAACTTCTTTGAAGTCAAAAATCTCTTCAACATTAGCTACCCAATCTAGAAAATCCTCTTCTTGCATACCACCTTTGAATTCAGGAATTTCAGTCTTCATCCCCGACTCCCATTTGTGATCATACTCAGAGTGATTTCTTCCTTGTCCTCGTCCTTGTCCTCGAACACTACCACCATCATACTCCTCTTCAAAATCAGATGTATATCGTTGTCTATCTCGTCCACCCACATCTCTACTACCTTCACGTCTACAACCATCATCCCTTCTATCTACATTCCTCCGTTCACGATCATTCACGTTCCTCCCATGCCTTTGATCATCATCAACACTCCTGTCTCGATTGGATTGTGGTGAGACTCTACTTCCCCCATGGTTAGATTCAGGTGAAACCCTTCTCCGATTTTGATTCATTTCTAACATCATCTTCTCTAATCGTCCAATCCCTTCATTAAGCTTCTCACTAAAGTTCTCATTAATTCTCTGCTCCATCTCATCAGCTTCTTCTCTTCGATACAAAGCTTCTACGTTTTGGTGACGATTAGCTCTCCTCGGCGGCATACTTGAAAACTTTACAAACAATTCAAATTCAAACACAATTCGAACTTTGATCCAAATGAAATGGATCGAAAACTCCACACTTGTTGCAAATCGCGATGAACACGATGAACACAACTTCTCCAAATGCTAAGATCCGATCTCCAAACTTCAATACAAAGTCGAACACTTCAACTTGATCACGGCTCAACACTTCAAGCTTGGCAAATCACTTCAAACTTCAAACTCTCGGCTCCAAGACTCGATCTAACTATGATTGGTTAGAACAAGCTCTTATACCAAAACAGACACAGCAGATATTTCAAAAACAAATGTAGGTCGATGAATGTAGTAATCGGTGGATTGGAAGATACTGAAATGCCCAAATTCGTTGATCCGAAGATACCGAATTCTAGCTATCTCGAAGTCGTTGATCGCGCACGATACCGGGTTCAAAGATCTTCAATTCTTCAAGCGTTGATCAAGCGCACTTGATTCCGCGAATCGGCTTCTACAATCGTTGAATCAAGCGCACTCGATTAACCGAAAGAGGAGATAGGAGATTACACTCAACTACCAATTTGAATGAAAGCACAAAGCTAACAAAAGAGAATTTTATTCAAAAATCAACAACCCTTACAAATGAAACAACTTGCCTATTTATAGGCTACAACATGCAAAACGGAAAAAAAATACAACTCCTAAGTCGTCGCCGACCTAACAGTCACGACCTAAAAAGTTAGACGACTTACGACTTACAAACATCACGACTTAAGCCTTATAACAGAACGACTTAACAACATGTTCAAAATAACTACAACAAACAACACACGACTCAACTTAAGACGACTTACGACTTACAAACAGAACGACCTAAGACTTCAACGGTTCAGATTAAGTCGGCAATAGAATCCAGGCACCAAGCTTCAGCGATCTAACTTAGGTCGGTAACGACCTAAAAATCAAACAGGTACGACTTAAGAAATCAACCGCCGATATTAAGTCGGCAGAGAAGATCCACGCCTCCAGTCTTCACCGACCTATCTCTTGACTCGTTAGGTCGTTTACGACCTAACACTTCACCACATTGCTCTGCCTCTTCACTGTGTGACTCGGTAGGTCGTATACAAGTTAACTCGGTAAGTCGTTCCAACGACCTATCTTTCAATTCGTTAGATCGTATACGAGCTAGAAACACGTTAGGTCGTTCCAGTATCTCGTTAACTCGCACATTTCCACTAGGTCGTTGCCGATCTTCACTAAGTCGTTGGAATGACTTAAAGACTTCATTAGGTCGGCTGCGACCTAAAACTTGAACTTTCCACCATTCTTCACGACATGTTAACTCGTTAATCTCCTCCTTAGGTCGGTCTCGACCTATCAACATGTTAGGTCGTACACGACCTATGACTTCTCCATTCTGGGCTACATCAAAAACCTAGCATTAAACCTTACATATATGTCATTTGAAGATGTATGGTCAGCTTCTGATTGAGGATCTTCATTTCTACTCTAGCATGCATCATTAAATTTGTTCATTCCATCTCAAGTCTCCTTTTCACATCATTCTAACATTTAGAATCACTTTCAAGAATGATTCCCTTCTCCTTGTACATTTACTTATTTTCTCTACGACTTCTTTGATTCGTGCAAAATGATTTGATAACATTTCTTTTTTGTCTGACTCTATTTGGATTTGATATGTCAAATCAAATTTAATATTATGTTTATGTTGAATTTAATTCCATTCCTATGCAAGGTTTGTTCCCTGTTGCATAATTGTCAAAAGATATCTTAATTGTCAAAAGAATCGGAACTCAGAAGACAGTGAGTGATAACCAGAGGATAGTGACTGATAAGGTAAGTGAGTAGTTAGTCTACATATGTGTTTGTGTGTACTGTGTTTGTGAGTGCTGTCTGACTGTCTGTAGGGTGAGTTGGGTTTGTGAATATGTTGTGTATTGTGTGCTTGTGTGAGTTGTGTGTGAGTTAGCATTGCTATGTTTTGTGTTTGTGAGAGGTTGCAAATTTTGTTGAGTGTGTTGTGCTTTTTTTATTAGATGTTAGGTGCCTTCATTTGTAAATGCAAGCATAGAAAACATATTAATATACATTTACAGAAATTATATGTTTTGATTATTCCATTATTAAGTATTAATGTGATTATTTACAGAGTTTACATTACAGAGTTCATATACATGTAGTAATAACTATTGCATTCAAGGTTACATAATAGATACTGTTAACTGTCCTTTATATGAAGTATTCTCAAAATAAGTTACTGTTTTTTGTTTCATTTGCAGAAAAAAGATGCATTCAAGCTTTGTATGTACTCGCAACCAGAGAAAGGCTGATGAGGAATCTCAGAAGTATCAGTCAAAGCGGAAGTATAATCCAAAGAAAAAGGTTAAGATTCCAGCTGGTGCTTGCACCGACAGTGAAGAACCAACAGTCAACGCTAAGAAGCAAGCCATTGCTTGCAATGAAGACAAAGAACAAGAGCCACCTGTTACCCCCTCCGACCTAAATGAAGACGGACTTCGCTCAGAAAATGAAATCCTTCCTGCACAAACTGATGATGCTGAGGGAGAAATTGGGAGAGCAAGTGAAGCTGAATCCAGAATTACATCTCGGAAAAGAGGCGGTAAAGGTCCAGCAAAAGCAAAAAGACTCCCGTTAAGCAGTCAGGATCGAATTGAAGTTGAGTTCAATGATATAGGTATACCAATTGGGAAAGGGTCGGTACATTTATCCACTTTTCTTGGACCGCTTGTGCGGAAGCTGGTTCCATACACACTTGATGATTGGAGGAATCTAAGTGATGAGTTAAAAGATGTTCTGTGGCAATCGATTCAGGTATGAGTTAAAAATTGTTTTTGTTGTTTATACATCTGTTTGCAAGTTTCTACATTGTTACATCACGTATTATAGTTTTGGCTGAAAAAAATTATTTGATGCATACATATGGCTGTTGTTTGATTTTAATATCATGTTTTCATGTATTGTTGCAGATTAGATTTAAACTGGAAGAAGATTGGCAAAGAAAAGCTGTATTTCAACAAATGGGAATAATTTGGAGATCGTCAAAAAGTAAATTGGTTCGAAAATTAAATAAAGTGGAGAACGAAGAGGAAAGACTAAAACTGAAACCTACCAACATCAAAAGCATGAACGAATGGAGAAGGTTTGTGAAGGTGAAAACAAGTCCGGAGTTTAAGGTAACACTATTCACTATTTTATTTGCTAGAACACTTTAAAAGTTAATGATTGGGATCCAATAACACATATTGTTATTTGCACAGCAGAGTTGATTATCATTTTCAAAAGAACAATTTTATTATCCAATAACACATATGGTTTTGTTTTAGTCTCAAAAAAAAGAAAACATTTTGTGTTTCATTTTTTTGCATTTATGTTCACTGTGCATTTTTGTTCTTTGTTCTTGTGTGCATTTTTGTTCTTTGTTATTGTGTGTTTGGTTTTGTATTGTGTTATCTTGCATTAAAAAAATTGTTGGATTTGTTTTCATCTTGCATTGGAATTTTCAACTAGTTTGCTATTACATTTCATTTCCTGGCTTTTGCGTTTCGTTTTCTGTTTTACATTGCTGTTGCATTTCATACTTCAACAAGCTTGCATTGCATATACCCAAAAAAAAACAAAAAACATTGCATTGCATCTTAAATTTTAGTTTTCATTTTTACATATATGTTTCTTGTGCTCACTGTTTTCACTTGATATTATGTTCACTGTTTTATTTCATTTGTCTTTTAGTTCCTGATACATTGAATTTTCCTCTACTACAAGCAACTGTTTTCAAGTTTTTGTTCTCTATTTACAAAACAAAATATCCATGTTTCTTCTTTACATTGCCTTTATCAAACATTTCTCAAACAACTTCTCTGTCACTCTTCACTTCCTCAACCAAGCTGTCATTATCCTATAACAAAATATCAACTTCTCTCTGTCACTCTTCACTTTCTCAAACAACGAACTTGCCATTATCCTATAACAATATATCAACAATATATCTTTCTATTTTACAGAAAAGAAGTGAGAAATATTCGGCCCTTAGGGATAAACAACTTCCACACACAACTGGTCGTAAGGGAATGGCTAGATTGACCGAAGACATGGTTAGTTAATTAAGTATAGCTTTATTTAATATTATTTTATACCTGTCCAGTTTTTTATTTAATGTTATCCTAAATTTAGAAAAAAGAAAGTCCAAGTCCATCGTCCATAACTAGAGCTGATGTTTGGATTAAATCTCACATAAAAAAAATGGTGAACCGGTGACCGCGGAAGCTGGAAATGCTATTGTAAGTTTTTTTATTTTATCTGTATATAAAAAATTGTCCGAAACTACGATAATTTTACCATTGTACATTATCTATTTGTATTTATTTATGTAGGAGGAGATTAAAAAATTTGGTAGCCTATCACATTGTGGTTCGTCACATAATGTCAGTGGAGATGCTCTTGTACATGTACTCGGACAAGATAAACCAGGACGGTTAAGGGCATTGGGAAGGGGTTGCACTTTAACCAAGCTAGCTGTGGCCCAGGCCAAAGATAAACAAGTATCGCAGTGTTGAGAGGAAATAGCAGAAATGAAGAGTATGTTGCAGGTTATGATGAACCAGAAGGTAAACTATTAAAAGTAATTTATATATGTAAAATAAAAAATTCAAAGCACCATATAATTTAAAATACTAAAAAGAACAAATTTATTCTCTCTCACAAACTTATTATATGTTCTCTGCCATTTTAAGTATGGTCATTTTAATTTTAGCAAACTTATTACATTAACTGATCAAAGTCCATTTAGTAGTTTTCGATAGTCAATTAAACGCCTACATTACATTTAATTGAGTGTTTTTAAGATTAAAATATCCTGATATTAGAGCTTTGCTGCAGGGTGTAGAAAGTTCGAAAAGGAGCACATCTGAATTGGTAAAAATAATAATTATATTACTCAAGAAATAACATTTATATTTTAAATTTTGATCCAGTGATTGCTATAATTTTTGGTTGAATAATTGCAGAGCAATGACGATGTATGTTCGATGTTGAATTGGGATGGAAACTGTGAAGTTGTTGCCAATGGGAGGGTGTTGTCCAGGGACCCAACTGCGGTTGTCAATGGCATTCGTCTTGGACCAAATGCTATGAGCGTTATTGTAGATATTGTGGACAAACCAGATACTTATTTATGGAGGCCTACACCTAAAATGATAGTATTAGCAGACGCTGTGAATAAGGTAGTAGCTTGGCCATCAACTTGCATTAAGACGGCGCTGCGAGTAAATTTGAACGACGTCAGTACGGTAAATTTTACACTTCTCATACTAAACTGTTGAATTACACTTCTCATTGAAACATACTAAAGTTTTAGTTTTAGTTTTTAGATATTAGTACCCCAAATTAATCTATTTGAATAATTTTTTTATATTAACAGCACTGTCCACAATATTATGGTTGGAATTACACTTCTCATTTTATAACCTATGAATGAATTGCTAAGTAATTTGCTAAGTAGAAATTTATTTGTTTGTTAAAATAAACCATCTTTATATTTATTTGTTTGTTAAAATTACACTTCTCATTTTATAACCTGTGAATGATTTGCTAAGTAATTTGCTAAGTAGAAATTTATTTGTTTGTTAAAATAAACCATCTTTATATTTATTTGTTTGTTAAAATTACACTTCTCATTTTTAGAGTAATAGCACTGTCCAAGACGACAAATGCAAGATTTATGGTTGGAATGAGGGTGAAGGGGTAGTTGCCGAAGGAAGAGTCTACTCCAGAGAGCCACAATATGTTGTTAATGGTATTCCGCTCGGTCCGTCTGCCATTGTGATTTCGGTCGACAAAGTAATAAATAAAGATGCTTATTTGTGGTGACCCACATGTGATATGTCGTGCATTGGAGATGCAGTTGGTAGGAAAGTAGCATGGCCAAAATCAAAAGTTGAAGTTGATAAAGAAAATGGAAATGACAGTGTAAATTGTGCGACTTCGCCCATGAAATCTACACCCTTGGTCATGAAGAAATCAGAGCATGTAAGTATTAATATTCAAAATTGAAGAAATTACCTGTGTATGAAAGTTTATTTATTATGTGTATGTATATATTCTGCATAATAATCTATTTTTTTCCAGCCAATTGCAAAGTTGACAAAAGATAGCAAATGCCAGTTGATCGATTTGGGTGGAACAAACGTAGTGGCTGAAGGAACTGTTGCATCAACTGATCCGATAACGATGGTCCATAGTCGTATATTGGGACTTAATGCTGTAAAAGTTTGGGTTGATATTGTGAGAGATGCAAATGCAGAGCTATGGAGACCAACATCGGCGTTGACGTGCATGGAAGATGCACTTGGCGTTCCCACAGCTTGGCCAACGGAAAAAGTCATTCTGAAAACAAACCGAAAGGTATATAACTTGTTCATCATAAATGTTTTCAAACTTTGATTCTAATACCCTGACAATATTCCTAGATAATCGACTATAAAAATTAGTTATATTACTCAATAAATATTGGTGTAGAGCTAGAGTTTGTGTGGTTGTTGATAGTGGATGGAACAGAGTTTGTGTGGCTGAAGTGTTGAATTTATATAACCAATTTTAACACATTCACCGTGTACTAATAAAGGTTACTGGAGCCTGGTACAACTTTGATAGAAAAGTATATCCCTAGTTGATGTAACAGAACCAGTTTTAACACCTTCAGTGTACTCACTGCGTAGCCTGATAAGCTATCACATTATCAACAACATATTGTTCTAGCAATAATGCAATACTTTGGTAAATTAACTACCAGCTTGTATTCAACATCCACTAACACAGTGAAACTGCATTGCCCCAACTGTAGGTGCTACGAGCCAACAGGGTCGCGTTGCTCGCTACAACTAAGGCGAACACACGTTCATTCTTTAACATATCTAAACCCCTAGTAGTTAGTTAAATATCATTCTACACTTAAGCACTGAATGGTCACAATCTGCCACATGATAAAGACATTTATCTTTGTCATAAGTTCATCTGCTAATGTTCAAGTCTAGTGCACTGACTTCACAAATATGATGTAAAAGTTGTTGGACGATTACAATGTGCTCACATCAGTGGTTAATACGCAGACGCATATTTGTTTAAAGTATTATAGTCTAAGGACTTCTATATTTGTCCATTTTTGATCTTTGATACCTTCACCTCACAAATATTTAGTAACATGATTATTATTGTTTACAGGTAGATAAACGTTTGTGAAGAATTCAAGCAGCAACACTGGTTTTTGGTATGGTAGCAGCACATGTATGTAGTTAGGTTGATTAAAACTGTTATGAAACTATTATGAAACTAGTATGTATGGTAGCAGCACTATTTTAGCTCCATGTACTATTATGAAACTGTTTATGGTAGTTTGGTTGTGTAAACGTATGGTTAACCTTTTGTCTTGACACTAATGTTATGATATAGTGATGATTATGTAATTGCTTTTGTTTGTGTTATTGTGGTTCATTGAATGTGTTATTTTTGAATGTGTATGTGTTTATATATTACGTTATTGTATAAGTTTTGAAGTAATTGAATTGGAGGCGAAATCAGATGCAGTCGTGGAACAGCAGGCAATAAAATCGAAACATACGGTGGCGGAGAAAAACGCCACCAAAAATAGTAACTCAGCAATTATAGTAACTCGGATAATCTCCGTGGTGTTCAAAAAACGCTGCAAAAAATAATAATAAGTGCAACAAAAAAATAAGATAGTAAACGACACCTTTTCGGTGGCGTTTCTTAAATGCTGTAAAAAAGATCTTTAGTAACGTTTAAAAAACGCTGCCAAAAATTCATTTATAGTGGCGTTAAAATAAATGCAACAAAAAATCATGGATTTTTAGTCGCATGTTTTCTAGCGGCGTTTATCAAAACGCCACCAAAACCTTTTGTAGCGTTTTTTGTGCACCACTAAAAATCAAATTTCTTATAGTGGAGACCTCTACAAAGACCATGTCTCCAACTGCGAACTCTAAATCCGTGCACTTCCTGTCCGTATAAGGCTTTTGCATATCCTGCATGGTTTTCATCCTCCTACATATCATGTCAACCTTCTCTGATGTCTCACTCACCATGTCCGACGCAAGAATAATCCTATCAGTAGTGTCCCACCAACACGATAGTGATCTACAGGGTCTTCCATATAACACCTCGAATGGTACCATCCCAGTACTCACTTGGTAGCTGTTATTATAAGTAAACTCTCATATTGACAAGGAATCCTCCCAAGGGCCTCCAAAATCCAATATTCCCATCCAAATTAAGTCCATTAACACCCGATTCACTCTCTCCATCCGTTCGTCCATCTGTAGGTAATAAGCGGTACTTGCCGCTATAACCATATTATTAAAACCAATCGGGCTTGTAATGACCCCACCGCTATAACCATATTATTAATGAACATTATAAATAATGTCGTCTAATAACATGGAGAATATGGCTTGTTAAGTGCGACCAAATGTGAATATATCTTTAAACTAACACCGACACGTCATACTTACCGTTTTACTAAATCTCTAAAACAAAATTTGACTTGTACAGTCTCGGTCTAAAGTAATAAACACATCGGTTCCTCAAAATTAGAATAGTATAGCATGTAAAACAATAGTGATAGATCGCAGTGGAATAATAAAAATTATATACATATACAAACTGTGAGTCTATAAAAAAAATACTAGACCCACATAATATACATCGCGTACAAGTCAATATCTCAAAATATACATCTCATATACATACACATAATCCTACACGAAATAAACTAAAATGTCAAAATGGTTTGTCTCCCTACTACCACACCCATCCAAAATTCTATGTGTCCTGTAACTTGAAAAGTCTAGGCCTGGAACGAGTATTATAAAATAAATGGGTCAAACTATCTCTAAATATCCAAAGGATGAGAACAAGATAACACAAAAATGTATGACATATAAATAAATGCAGATGTTATATTTGTAAACAAGTCACTGGAATTATTTAACTCGAAATCCATCACAAGACACAAGAATACTTAAATCATGAAACACAGAATAAGTCACAAAGCCTCAAAATCCATCTCAAGACACATGATATCACAAAACATAGAATTGTCACAAAGCCCAGAATTCCCAAAAATAATAATATCTCAAACTCCAAGAAAAACCAAATCCATACGGATCATAATGATCATAATCATACCAATCGCAATGATTGTGCTCATACCGATCATAATGATCATACTCATATCGATCATAAGGATCATGGAAAACATAACTTAAAATAATCCATACCGATGACGATGATCATACTCATACCAATCGTGATTGTGCTAATACCAATCACAATGATCGTACTCATACCGATCACAAGGATCATGGAAAACAAAATCCCGACCGATGTCAAGGATTAGCGAAAAATCCAAGAGTATACCTCTTAAGAATCCATCGGCCTGAAATCTGAACACCAAAAGAGAATGCACATTAAAGTGCCAAATACTATCACTTTTAGTAATCACGATAGCTTAACCAGAACATCCCATACCGTTTGGTGAAATTCAAGTATTTGCTAGAAGCTAGGAAGTCTCACTCATTACGGATATCGCTGGAGAATCCGAATTATATATCCCTTAAGGAACTATCAGCCTACACAAATGTCAAACACCAAAAGAGAATACAACTCTAAAGTGTTAAATACTTTCCCAAAGGTAATCACAAGAATCTAGCCAAAGCATCCCGTACTACCCGATGAAATTCAAGTATTCGCTAGTGGGTTAGTAAATTCCACTCAAACATTCTATTCAATGAGTTATACCATATTCAATGAAGCGTTACTTGAAAGCATTTAAACCAATCAATAACACTAAGTTGATTATTAATTTTTCTCATATTATAGAATTAAGGCTTTCAAAACTTATTCTCAAGATTTAAAACTTGAAAATAAACATCGGAAACCATCAGAAAATATGCATCAAAATCATAAACCAAAACATTGAAATTCAATCGAGCAATCAACAAGAAAAAAAGAGAAAAAGGACGGCTTACTGGCACAACTTGAAACACTCCCAGGTCAGGGAAAAAAGGTGCAGTTTCAACCCTGTACATCCTTTAAAGTATGCAAAACTCAATATAAGAACATTGTCGATAAAAGTCTAAGCTTTCCAACAAAAAAAGGATCATTAAATTTGGACTTACGTTTCAAAATTTATGACCGAAATAATTCTCAGGTTTTAAATTAATTATCTATGTCATTTATTCTCAGGTCAGCCACAAAGAAATTACTATTTCGACCATTCAAATCTCAAAAATTTTGTATGAAAGTTATAGATAAAAGTCTAAGCTTTCCAACAAGAAAAGGATCGCCAAATTTGGACTTACGATTCAAAAGTTATGGCTAAAAAAATTCTTAGGTTTTAATTTAATTATCTCTGTCTTTTATTCTCAAGCCAACAAAGAAATGCTATTTCGACCATATAAACCACAAAATTTTGCAAAACTCAAAACACTAAATTTATAGACAAAAGTTTAAGATTTCCAAAAAGAAATATATCACCAAATTTGAACACATGGTTCAATGTTATGGCCGAAACAATTCTCAGGTTTTAAATTAATTATCTTTGTCGTTTATTCTCAGACCAGCAATAAAGAAATGCTATTTTGATCATATAAAGCACAAAAGTTTATACTCAAAGCATGAAAGTTATAGATAAAAGTATAATGATTCTAACAAGAAAAAGATCATCAAATTTGGACATACGCTTCGAATGTTATGGCTGAATCAATTCTAAGGTTTTAAATTAATTGTCTCTATCATTTATTCTCAGGCCAACGACAAAGAAATGCTATTTCAACTATATAACCCACAAAATATTGCAAAACTCAAAGCAAAAAACATGTAGATCAAATTCTAGGATTACGAGCAAATAAAAAATTATCAAATTCTAATAAGAAATGAGAAAGATATGGCCATAAAACTAATTATGATTAGCCTAGGGAATGAATTAACAAGTTTTCAACTACAGAACAAAAATCAACAATGCAATTATCGATCATTCAACATAAAATTGCTAAGCATGTAATTAGATATTCAAAGATAGGTTGAGTGAGGATTAAATCACCTTTTCTCCTAGCAATTGTTTCTAAACATCAGTTTATTCTCTGCTTATTATACAGCAAACCCTAGAAATTTGCCTCAGGTAAAAGAAGAACAAACCAAAATCAAAACAAAGTATAAGCTAGAATCAATTGAACTAAGAGGTGAACTAGGGCTAAGAACTTACTTTGATTTTCTATAGATTTTTTGAATTTTTCTTTCTATTTTAAAATTACAATTTGAAAGACGAATTGAAACCCTAGCTTGTTTTTGCTTTAATTTTTGGAAAAGAGAAGGAGACTTCTCTTTTGATTTCTTTTTTAATGGGCTTAACCAATTAAGAATTAATTAGTTTTCTCTTTATTTACTAGAAGCCCAACCTTAAATATTAAAGTTTTTAAAACCTTTACTAATCCAATCAATTTGAGAATAAGCCCGACATAATAAAACACTGTTATGCACACTATTTATTTTATAACCATAGCCTAATTAAATTAAATGACCTCTTAAATTATATTAAAAATGAATAAATTTATTTATAAATAAATTTACTAATCCCAATTTATCCTTTTATTTAAAAATAAAACATTCAAACCAAATAAATATTCTTATCCAAACTCTAGTTCTAATTATCTTTAAATAAAAATCTAAAATTCTCATTTCTCCAATATTCTAAATATTTAGAATCCACTATAATTAAATAAAATCTCAATAATGTTTTCAAGTGATTTCAACCCTTTGAAAATACTATTATTTTCCAATTTCATAATGATTTAGAATTAATCATTCTAAAACAATTTATCTTTTACAAAATAATACAAATTCCAACTAATGATTTATATTCTCCAATTTATATCATTATTTATTTTATTTAATTAACCCAAAAACCCAGGTTGTTACAAGGCCAATCTCTCAGTGAACAGGTATGTTATTATGCTTTAATTATCTACTTTGTCAATCAAATCTCCCTGTTGTTAATAAACTATTTTATCATATGGAACAATTCAGAGTATGTCTCTCGACTTCTAGTGAACTCTAAGTTCTATAATGTACTATATCATAACATTGTTATCATATAACAGTGTTATGGGATTCTCAACATTTGGAATGACCCTCGACTTAGTTAAAAATTTGTGCATTTGTTCTATATACATTGCTTTTATTGCGGTGTTATTCAAGTCAACGTACTTAGCCTTTTGTTGAATCGACCACAATATCTTCTGTTTGGAACACTTCCAACTTAAAAATTCTTAACTTGAATTTATTATTGATAATTTGTACTCAATATCACTTATGAAGTTTGAGTCCGAACACTTCTTTATAAGGAGTTCGTTGTTTCTGCAAATAATTTTCTAGTATTTCATAAATACATGAGAACACCTCAAACAACCATTAGTGATATCTATTTGCATTTGATATTTGCTACATGTTTCAAATACATAAACAAATCACAATATCGTAGACAACATAACATGTATTATAATTTCTATTGCCAATGCATAAGGAATCCATCTTACATGTTCTATATTAAACACTTTATTAAGGTGTACTTGCATATTGTTTGGGACATTCCTATTGTCCTTTATACTATCTATGAAAGACATCATTTGCAAATCTATTGTCGGGTATTAGAACAACTAAAGCTGATTTTAATACAAGTAAATTATTAACAGTCAGCAATGAGTTGTTTACTTATGGTTTACAAATATTTGTGTACCTTTTAAGTTTCTTTTATTTGGGCACATGCTACCTCTGCATTTTGATTCACCATAAAACTATTTTATATTTCTACAAAACATTTGTTTGATTTTGATGCTTATCTAACAACACTTTCGTATATGTTCTTAGATCATATCCAAAAACTCACAAAATTAATATCGCTTCCATTGATTTTGAGACACTTTGGTTATTATGTGTAAGCGGTTACTCTAAGTCATCATTTAGAATTTTTTGTTTCAACATATATGTACAAAAGTATAAAGTAATACCATGAAATAATTTTGTGAGTAAAATCCAAACTAACTTGAGCACATTTAACGGTGAATCTATTACGTTAATTTCAACAATTGAAATTCACGGTATTATTCTTATCAATGTGGCTTGCTATATTCCAACTGCATTTATCTTTTTCATAAAGACACATTTGCGCCCAATGGATCATATTCCTTTGGATATAACTATTAAAATCATATTATGATAATGTACATGGAATCTATTTTGGATTTATGCATTTGTACCATATCATAGAGTCAATACTCCTAATGGTTTGATTAAACAACCAAGTACTATTTATTCTTCACATTGACGAGAAAACCCATAGTTTCTATTTAATGTACAAGAATACTCATTAGATGTTCTAATGTATTTGTATTCATTTGGGTTTGGTCAATTTCATTTCTTCCCTTGTAATCAGTATTATCATTTGATCGTATCTAAATTCATTTTATACCAATAAATTTTTGAAAAATTCATTTGCTATGAAGTTGGTATTTCTTGAAACAACATTTGTTACTTAGTGCAACGGAATAGGCATTCATAAACATTTTATGAATTGCCTCAAAAAACTGATTTTGCATTAGTTCATAATATATTTATGTTCGCAACATAAATTAGTCTACTAATGACTTTCGTTTCCAAAATTCACTTGAGACGATTCATACAATGTCCCTTATGTACAATTGTTACGTGCAGTCCTTTGACTCGCAAAACCTACCAACTACTTAGCCTAGGATATGTAGGGATATCTTATAAACCATTATCTTATATGGTTTTGTAAACTATTCTTTGGATGATATTAATTTTAACTTTGTGTACTACTCTTAATTACACACCTTATAGAAATAATTTTATATCAACTTCATTCGTCATTAATCATGCTTTGTCTAACAAAGTTTTATTACTCTTTGTCAACACATCATTACGTATTATTGGAATGAGTGACCCTTGAGACTGAATCATTATCCATATTAGGTACATACAAATCTCTTTCTATTATACCCACCCATTCGACTAAATCGAATCATTTCTTTTGCATGTTATATTATTTACTTTAATTTTATATTCTATGAGCTTATCATAGACTAATACATGCATATCAGATACACATATCCATGTTTGTAATAATTCATTAGTGGATATAACAAAGTACATGGAACTGTTTTGGTATTAATAGACTTACGATTTCATATATATATATATATATATATATCAATCCACAGAGTTCATCAAATCTTATGATGCTCCTACTAAATGGGTGATTTACCCTTGTCTAAGATATAATTAACTAGTTTCATAGATTCATAACCATATAATAAAAATTATTTCTCAAAACTATGGCTTTGTCTATAACTTAAAAAATAACTGTAAATAATTTTAGACACTTCAATATTTTCCAGTGCATAACTTTATTATGAGAACAAATGCCATATTATAATTGTATTTCATAATGAATGTTCATAATATTCATATTGAAATATGACTATATCTAATTTTCAGTCAATACCAAAAATTAGTCATTATTTCATAAATAATGTTCGTTATATTTTACGAAAACAATTTTTGTAATTTAATGCAATCAGTTAGTGTTATATGGCATGCTCCTACTATTTTCGCCATTACTATAATAGCATACTGAATTTGGAAATCCATTATTCACTTAATATAGATTATTTATTTCATATACTACAACTAGTTAAAATGGTGAGTTTATATCAAATATCTTGAACTCGAAGAAATAAATCTTATAGAAAATAATTTTCTATATGAAAATAAATTTCAGAATAGAAATTATATTTCTTATTCCAATATTAAGTATCAATTATTATCATTATAATTCTCATTTTTAATGTTTCTTTATGAAGCAGAAGTGACTATTCACTTCCTTCATCCCAACCGTACCCTAAATAACATCTACCATTGTACATTCATTTTTCTTTCTAAATTTTCAAACCATTCAAAAGAATACCCTTACTATAACATTATAACAAAGTTTTTACAAAATCGCATTTGATTATCCTTAACATTTAAGGATATTAATTATGTTGCACTTTACGTAAACTAATCAAACTTACATTTCAATGGTCAAATTCTAAAATCTTTCTAGTAGTTTTAGTCAAGTATTACATTTAACACAATACAATCATTTTATGATCAATCAAATTGAATACTCGATGTCATAGTTCTATTTATTGGCTTATTTCAAATGAACTAACTTCATCGAAGCATTGTATATTATGAACCGTGACCATTCCCCATATAACACTTATATACGATAGTATATGGATCAAATATCCATCGTCTTGTATTTCTTTTAGAGCTTAAAACTCATAGAATGCAATACATGGTCTAGACCAAATAAACATGCAAGTGACAAATTATGAATGTATTTAGTATTTGTAAAATCAGGCGCTTACATAGGTATTGAAATATTAACATGCAAGAAGCATTTATTAGTAAGTATATGTTATATTTTTGTTTGTCAATCTTCACTATAGTTCATTTGTATATCTTAATTGATAAAAGTTTTATCAATCATATTAAATGCACAAATTTATTAATGTAGAAATGTTAAATGTTATTATTTCATTTTTCTAACAAGGCTCCCACTAGTCTTTATGTTTCACCAAAACCTAAATCGAAATATAGAAGTCTTTTGACTTTACTAGTGGGTGTTAAGATTCGTCCATCTTGGAATTCAAACCTTGAATTTGCTCAACAAGTCATAGTTTCATGGACGATGGATAACTCCTTCGCAGTTGTATCCTATACAACTCCTAACCTATGGAATCTATCCTAATTTCACTTCGACCTTGAGTTTGCTCAAAAAATCGAAATGATATTACTCACTCGTGCCTACTATATCATGATGGCCTCAGTATAGTATATGTAACTCGAGTTTTCTCAACAAATATATATAGTTATCTTACCTCGTTTATTCAGTATATTAATAATACTACATATAACATCCCTAGCTTGGGTTTGCTCAATAACTTGAGAATTTGTAAGTAATTTATCAATATATATAAGGTAGAGGACAACATTATATTAAAGATTCATAATCTTTATTATAATGTATTGAGTGATATTGACTTATGGAATAGTGTATTTTTTATGAAATACCTCGTGATTCAAGTGTTGGACACATTGGAAATCACGGTATACGTACAATTACGTTTGTATTTATTCCTTAAGTCTATTTAAGGTTTCTTTGATATTCCACATTTAGTTTACGTATTCGTATTATATAAATTCTATTATTGTATAACTTTTATATTTCATGTTACTTATATAATAGTTTTATGTATAATGTTATATTAATTAATTCTTGTTTAATTAATTTTAATTAACTAACATTTTAATTAATTTTATATTATCTTTGTATAACATTTATATTAAATATTTATTATATGTTATAGCCTTTATAGTGTAAACCATATATCATACATGTGTCCATATTATTTAATTAATTTACCTTTCAATTAATTTATTTAGTTAAACAATTATCATTAAAATATACTAATTTTGAAAAATCATTTTTTGAGGAAAATGGGTGATCCTTTTCAAGGAGGAAAGCACTCATGTGATTTTATTCTACACTTAAAAAGGAGCTGCCAACAAGCCTGGCAGGAATAAATAACCCCCCCACCATAAAAATAAGAGAAAATAAAAGCCCTCCTAAAAACATAAAAATTAGAACCCTATGGAACCTGTTATGACACCAACACATAGAGTAAAGGCTCGTGTCTGGAAGAAGACATGATGAAGTCTGCCTTGCCAAGCCACTGAGAGCACTGACGATGACCGTCCATCAAGAGATATTCTATGACTTCCTCCTGATGCTCACTATATCTCCCATGCATAGTCGGTTCAATCCAATGCAACCTACTAGACCTGAATACTCTTGACAAGAACATGAGTCCAGTGCTTATATATGTATATATGGAGCTTATATAGATATAATTGTATATAAAAAGAAATAACAATTTAGTAATGATTTTAGGTTTCACGCTATTTTAACATGTTCAATTGGTTATCTTCATTAAATAGGGCAATTATGTCGGTTTTGATAGTCATGTTGCAATTTATGGTGTTATAAGATAATTTTACCTTTAGGTTATCGAAGCATCTTTTTATTTTGTTAAGATATTCTTTGAAGTAAAAGTTTTTGGTCAATTTGTACCTAGGATTTAAGATCCAGTTATAATTAAAAAGTGTAACAGCATAGATCAATTTATCGAATGGGGCGGTAACATTATTGAAAATCATTTGATTCCTTTAAAACCATAAATACGAACTAGTAATTGTCCGGATAGCATTAAGTAAAATTCTATGGTGTCTTTCATATCAAAATCTTAGTTCAATCCAGTAGTAGTCACAATTAACCTCATTGTCTGTCAAGTGAAAGTCAAACAAGCTAAGACTGTTTACAAGTATAGAATCGGTTATATTACAGTTGTAATATAGAGGTGTTACGTTCTTTGAACCTAAATTACAAAAAGCACATTTTTTATCTATATGTAAATTCTTTTTTGCTAATAATTCAATGGTATTATTTTGTGTAGGATTATCTACAAGTACAATTTTTTTAGAGCGTGCATTAACTTTCTAAATTGGTTTGAAAATATTAGGTTTCATTCCAGAGAAAGTTAAGAACTTGTATAGAGATTTTGAGGAGTACACTTTGTTGTTTTCCCAATAACAGATTTTGATATCACTCTTATTATCTAAGGTGTAAAGTTCAAGCTTAGTGCAGTGTTAAAAATTGGGTCAAGATAAGACCCTCAAAGGCTCGGTTGAAACTAAAATTCCAAGGAAATTCGCTAGTGGGACATGAAACCTCACAGATTAAGGCATTATTGAAATTACAAATATCGAATAATTCTTTGAATTCGACTCTCAAGGGTATATTTGAAATCCATCTATCGTGCCAAAATGATATGCCATTGCTAAAGTGAACTGCATTATTAATGCCAAGGTTAGAAATGTTAGAGTGTTTCAAAATAGCTTTCTAAAAGTGAGTCAAGTAATTGTTATTAGAAGAAATATGAAGTAGGTTATAAGTTCCACTATAGAATTAATTTGAGATCATTTCTTTCCAAATAAGATTTTTATTATTGTTATTATATTTCCAAAGCCATTGTGACGATCGCCCATGACCCCTGCATCGAATCTAGAGATAGAGCGCTGTAAAGTGTGCCAGGCGACCATGGACGATTGTCAAGGTAAGATTTAAAACAACAGAATCTATCGTATTACTCACAGCGCATGGACAAAATACAATAGAACATATGTATAATGAAGCTTTACAGAACAAAATGACATCATATAAAACTCCATAATAGTTGAGTACAAGCATCCCCATAGTCAATACATCAAGCCTCACTACATATCTCTCAGAGAATACAAAACAGCGGAATATCCAGTACATATAATAAGAAGATAATATGCAACCCTCAAGCTCGTCTTCGATATCAGCATCGTGAGAAGAGAACAGCACCTGTCACCTGCTACCTAGTCTGCCCGTCCCAAAATGGACGAACAGCCCAAGGCAATAAGAATTAAAACATAAAGCCTTGAGTCAGACAACAGTCTTAGTGAGCAGTAAATTAACTAACAACATACCAAAAGAGCATAAAGGAAAAGGAATAGGAATACAACCCTCCCACTCCAACCTCATTCTACAGTGATAGCCCCCAGACACACACTAAGCAGAAGCAAACATAGCAGAGCATACAATTTAAAGTAAAGCTACTATCACTCGAGTCAAGGGCGATGTTTTCCAAGTACCAAGGCCTAAATCAGATAAGCACCCAGAAAATACCGCTCTTGAGTCCGAATGACGATACAACCAAACATCCATGACTCTGGCTATCACTGTTATCATTGCTTCGATATCACCGTTAATTGAATGACCGGCACATTCTTTCAGCCGTCCGTCAAGGGCTAATGGAAACCCCGGTTCTAGACATAACTCCCGCACGTTGTCGCAGCCCGTGCCTAGGACTATCGAATCTGCCCAGAGTACTCGACCATCAACAGTTAGTCGTTGGGACTATCGAATCTGCCCAAACGTACTCTTGCTTAGAGCATGCTAGAACCTTCAACAACGATGTTATCCAAACCTCCTAGTCATCCTCCTTGACGACTATTCTTATATCCATTCATTATCCTCAACTCGAATCATATCACCGAGTTATCAACATGCTTGGAGTGATCCCGTCTGGATTAGACCAAGTCTTCATCACATGATTGCCTCGCTTCATCACATCCTCGCGAAGCCTCATCTCAACATCACATCATCAAATCTATGCATAAGAGCTTCATCATCCCGCTACATATGCCACGAGCAGCTTTTCTAATTCAAGAGCATTTCCCTTAGCTTTTGAATCATCTTCGATCTAGATCTAATCATCAATCATCTAGTTTATAACAATCAATCAAATCAAACATCAATCCAAGCAATCAAGCATTCAAAAATGATCTAAGTAGACAATTATAACAATAATGACATTTTCGTAATTAAAGAGTTGAAAGTCCAATAAGCATGAAAACATGGATTATATCTCTATAAACTTGATGAATGAACTTGCATAGGTTAATTTATGATAAAATGGATGTAACATCATCATGAACAATGGATCTATATGGATCTACACTTTGGATGAAGAAAATGCATGGAAATCTCTATTTTAACACCAAATCGAGCCAACAATCCGATATACTCCTTTGGATCCGTGTGAGGGATAATCACCACTCACCAAATCACCAAAACAAACCCAAATCAACACACTTCAGATCTGGATAGCGAAGGATGAAGCTTGATCTATCACGAATCCGCTTCAAACGAAGAAATCTCTCTTGAAAAGATGAAGATATTCAACTTTAGCTCTTGAATCTTCAATCTTGATCTTTGATTTGGATGGAAGGAAGCACTAGATTAGAGTGGAGAAAAGAAGTGAAGAAGTGTAGAAGTCGAGCTCTCAAAATGGCAGCACTTCGTCGCTTCAAAATCCGGATCCCAAAAATGAAGAGAAACTCTCCTATTTATAGCTGAAATCCCTATCTCGTCTGTCTCCATGAGTCGTTTACGACTTACGACTCAAAGCCCTACGACTCAACGACTTCTGGCTTCTACGATCTAACCAGACTACCCTTAGCGACTTAACACACATCTGCCTACGACTCATGACAAAACAGCTATCTCCTATGTCGGTTACGACTCATAGCGTGTGCCTACGACTCAACAAAACCCAGATCCCTTACGACTTAACAGTTAACTCGGCTACGACTTATCAAATTCCACTATCCTACGACTTATAACCTAGCAGCCAACTACTGAGTCGGTCATGACTTAACAAATAGCTGGGGTTACGACTCAACTGGTCAGACGACTCATCAGATAACCAGGATACGACTCATCAGATAACTTGGGTACGACTCATCAGATAACTTGGGTACGACTCATCAGATAACTTGGGTACGACTCATCAGATAACTTGGGTACGACTCATCACCTTAACTCGGTCACGACTTAACTGTTACAACTTAAGCCTTATCTCGCCCTGTCCTTAAGTCGCGCCTACCCCTTAAGTCGTTCAAACGACTTATCCTTACACCCTTAACTAGCCAAATCCCTGAGTCGCTCCTATCCCCTAAGTCGTATACATCTCACGACTTACACTAAGTCGTTCACGACTCAGGACTTAGCCATTTTCGCCTAAAATCTGAAATGGCTCAAAAACTCTAAAATTCCAAATTCTGTCGAACTTGTCGATCCGTTAAAAATACGGGTCGTTACATTCTCTCCTCCTTAGGAATTTCGCCCCCGAAATTCCAAACAAACAAAGCAATCGAAGACTATTCTGTATGCCTACCAACCATAACAATCAGCAAACCATGCATCCAATTCTAGCTTAGCGTACAGAATTCTAAGACTTAGAACAAGTTACAATGTTGTTAGATGATACGACACCTTAGGGCCATACCTTGAAGAGTTCAGGATGAGCTGCCTTCATCCTCTCTTCCACC
Source organism: Allium fistulosum (assembly GCA_030737815.1). Lineage (NCBI taxonomy): Eukaryota > Viridiplantae > Streptophyta > Magnoliopsida > Asparagales > Amaryllidaceae > Allium > Allium fistulosum. The sequence continues at coordinate 665,216,802 of CM060901.1, forward strand.
TCCCACGTACAGTCGTTATCATCGTCACTCCATTGTATCTTGAGCAACTTAACTACCTTCCTCCTAAGCTGTTTCGTGTCGGTTTCAACAACACGAAGCGGCTTATGAGGTCTTCTATCGATTGGATCAACTTCGAAGTCTTCACATCTATCAGCAGAAACCACTGTATTCGAGTCGTGCACATACTTCCGTAGATATGATACATGAAAAACATTGTGCACACCCGACATCTTCTCAGGTAACCCCAACCTATAGGCGAGCTTTCCAATTCGCTCGATGATCGGGAATGGTCCAACAAATCTCGGAGTCAATTTTCCTTTCTTCCCGAATCGAATAACATTCTTTAGTGGAGAAATCTTCACAAAAACCATATCTCCTGCGTCGAATTCCAAATCCTTTCGACGCTTATCAGCATAACTCTTTTGACGGTCTTGGGCTGCCTTCATTCGTTGCCGAATGATCTCTATACAATCTGAAGTCTGACGAATCATCTCTGGCCCAAGCATCAGCTTTTCTCCAGTTTCCAACCAACATGTTGGAGAGTTACACGGTCTTCCATACAATGCCTCATACGGTGCCATACCAATGCTTGACTGGTAACTGTTGTTGTACGCAAACTCCACCAAATGAAGGTGATCTTCCCATGATCCTCCGAAGTCCAAAACACATGCTCTGAGAAGATCTTCCAAAACTCGGTTGACTCTCTCGGTCTGACCATCTGTTTGGGGATGATAAGCTGTACTCAAACACAACTCGGTTCCCAAGACTTCCTGGAAGCTCTTCCAAAATCCACTAGTGAACAATGGGTCTCGATCGCTCACTATACTCTTCGGAATACCATGGAATCGAACTATCCACTTAACATACAACTCAGCCAACTTTGATGCAGTCCTAGTCGATCGAACAGGAATGAATCGTGCACTCTTAGTCAGACGATCCACAATGACCCAAATCCCTTCATTTCCCGTTCTGGTTCTAGGCAATCCATCGATAAAATCCATCGACACTTGTTCCCACTTCCATGTAGGAACTTCTAATGGCTGAAGCAATCCACTTGGCTTCTTCTGTTCGGCTTTTACCAACTGGCAGTTCATACATTTGGAAATAAAATTTCCAACATCCTTCTTCATACCTTCCCAGTAGTAGGTTCTCTTCATATCCCGATACATCTTATTTCCACCTGGATGAATTGTCAACTTCGAGTGATGACTTTCCTTCAGAACTTCACTCCTCAATTCATCTATATCGGGAACAACTAGTCGTCCTTGCTTCCGAAGCCAACCCTCTCGATCGACCTCGAATCCTTTATCCTTTTATGGATCCAATCCAGCTTCCAATTCACGGATAATCTTGACAAGCTTATCATCTCGCTTTTGGCTCTCACCAATCCTTTCCATAAGAGTGGGTCTTATTGATAAGTTTGCCAACATCTCAGGTTCCAATTCGCATCTAGGCCTGAAGTCAAATCCAGCTAAATACTCGAGATTCTTCCATTCATAAAACATGGCTCCCAATCCTGCATGTCTTCGACTTAACGCATCTGCCACTGCGTTACCTTTTCCCGGAGTATAAGCTATACCAAAATCATATGATGCCAAAAACTCTAGCCAACGTTGCTGCCGAAGATTCAAATCCTTTTGGGAGAAAAGATACTTCAACGACTTGTGATCCGTAAACAACTCGAATCGAACTCCCAACAGATAATGCCTCCACATCTTCAGAGCAAATACAATCGCCGCTAATTCCAAATCATGAGTTGGGTAATTCCTTTCATGCGGCTTCAGTTGTCGACTGGCATACGCAACAACTTTATCCTTCTGCATCAGCACTGCTCCAAGTCCAGTACCACATGCGTCGGTGTAAACCACCATCTCATCATTCCCACTAGGAATAGTCAAAACAGGAGCAATCGTCAATCTCTCTTTCAGGATTCCGAAAGCTTGCTCACACTTAGCATCCCAACTGAACACTTGGTTCTTCTTCGTCAATCCTGTTAATGGTGCAGCTATCTTGGAGAAGTCTTTGATAAACCGTCGATAATATCCTGCTAATCCAAGAAAACTTCTCACATCAGATGCATTCTTAGGTCTAACCCAATCCTGGATTGCTGCCACCTTAGCGGGATCAACCGCTATTCCATTTCCAGAAATCACATGGCCTAAGAACCTCACTTCACTCTTCCAGAAGTGACACTTCGAAAACTTAGCCTTCAGCTGATGTTTCCGCAAGATTTCCAAAACCATACGCAAGTGCGTCTTGTGCTCTTCCTCCGTTCTGGAATAAATCAGGATATCATCCACGAACACAAGTACGAACTTGTTCAACTGATCTCCGAACACTCTATTCATAAGATCCACAAAATATGCTGGCGCGTTAGTCAATCCAAACGGCATTACCAGCCACTCAAAGAAACCAGATGGTGTCCTAAAAGCAGTCTTCGGCACACTATCCTTAGCCACTCTCAACTGGTGAAATCCCGTTGCCAAATCCATCTGAGAAAACACCTTAGCTTCGTGAAGCTGATCAAACAAGTCATCTATTCTCGGCAATGGATACTTGTTCTTCTTAGTCACCTTATTCAGCTCACGATAATCGACGCACAATCTCAACGACCCATCTGCCTTGGTTGTAAACACAACTGGTGCACCCCACTCGGACACACTACGCCGAATGAATCCTTTCTGTAAAAGGTCATCAACTTGCACCCTCAACTCCTGCTGTTCCCTAGGCGCCATCCGCCTAAGAGGCATCACAACAGGTCTGGCTCCTTCAACTAGATCTATACGAAACTCGATCTCTCTATGCAGCGGCAACCCTTTGACTTCGTCAAAGACATCCTCGAATCCATTTGCGATTGGCACTAAAGACAGTCCATCCCGTGGAACAACTAGCGAATACATGAAGCTCATGAAGACGCCTTCCTCATGCTTACATCGTATCACAATCTTTCGCCTCTCCACATTCTCGACTGTCACCTCCAACCTCTCACAATCAACCTTAGCCGCATACTTCCTAAGCCAGTCCATACCCAAGATAATTCCGAACCCCGCAAAGTTCAGAACAAAGCAATCACAAACAAAAGAGCAACCATGACTCGACACAACTAGACCACGGCATAACATACACAAACAAGACGAACCCCCAACTGGATTAGTCACAACCAATGGCCTATCAACAATATCCGGTGCCAAACCTAACCGGCCTACGAGTTCATTACAAACAAACGAATGCGACGCTCCAGTATCAAACAGAACTCTAACCGGAACACCACATAGGAAAAGAGTACCTTGAACAACCACACTCTTTCCCTTCTCTTCAGCAGTAGGAGCTTTTGAAGACGACGGAACAGCTCCCAAAGCATAAGCTTGCACAATCTGCTTGTCCTTCCTCGGTTCTGGACAATTCTTCCTGATGTGCCCTGGCTTGTCACAGTTGTGACACTTCATTGGCACCTTCGGATTCTTACAATTCTTAGAGAAATGGCCCTTCTGCTGACAATTGTAGCAAGTCACCTCGCCTTTCGGCTTCTTCTGGCCATCCTTACCCTTCTGCTGCTGCTGCTTCCTCTTCTGGTTTCCACCCTGCTGTGGTTTAGACTCTCCCTTGGTAACAGCAACAACAGGTCCTTCCTTAGGAAACAGACTCTCATGCCTAAGAGCTTTCTCCACAAGCTTCTCAAATGAATCGTCCAAATGATCCACCAACTGTCTCCCCAGATAACTGTCCAAGCCTGTCACAAACTTCTCATTCTTCTGATATGCAGACTCAATATATGACCGGGCATACTTGGACAAAGCGTCAAACTCAGAAACATACTCAAGAACTGATCTTCCACCTTGCTTGAGCTCCACAAACCTCTTGAACAGAACAGACTTCTGAGCTGTAGAAATGAACTTAGCTTCAAATCTGACTTGGAATTGCTCCCAAGTAATCTCTTCCTCCGCAGTATCGATGGTAATAGAATTCCACCAATCAGAGGCTCTCCCCTGAAGCTGCCTTGATGCCAACTTCCTCTTAGTTGCATCATCAATTCCCAAATCACCAAAGATCCTTCTACAAGCATCTATCCATCTCTGGACTTCGATAGTTGATTCTGTTCCCAAGAAAACCTTTCCTCCAAGAGCAGTGTAGTCCTTACACAACTTAGCAAAATCCACCGGTTTTGGAGTTTGAACTTGAACTCCAACATCAACTGCCGCTCCCGGAACTGGTATCCTCCTCATGATCGAAGTCATCATAGCTTCGAACATGGCTGCATAATCAGCAGTCTCTTCAGTAGCACGGCCTTCCCTAGCAGCTGGTCTCCCTCTTCGACTCATTCTCAATATCTATAAAAAGGAATGATTAGAACATCTAGAGAAACAACTGCATAAAGGACTCAAACTCTACTAAGCTACTATATTATATATAGTAATCATCCATCAAAATACAATTACGTCTCTCATACGTAGTTACGACGGCGAGCGTTGGGTAAAATCGATTAACCAATGCTCTGATACCAAATGTGACGACCGCCCATGACCCCTGCACCGAATCTAGAGATAGAGCGCTGTAAAGTGTGCCAGGCGACCATGGACGATTGTCAAGGTAAGATTTAAAACAACAGAATCTATCGTATTACTCACAGCGCATGGACAAAATACAATAGAACATATGTATAGTGAAGCTTTACAGAACAAAATGACATCATATAAAACTCCATAATAGTTGAGTACAAGCATCCCCATAGTCAATACATCAAGCTTCACTACATATCTCTCAGAGAATACAAAACAACGGAATATCCAGTACATATAATAAGAAGATAATATGCAACCCTCAAGCTCGTCTTCGATATCAGCATCGTGAGAAGAGAACAGCACCTGTCACCTGCTACCTAGTCTGCCCGTCCCAAAATGGATGAACAACCCAAGGCAATAAGAATTAAAACATAAAGCCTTGAGTCAGACAACAGTCTTAGTGAGCAGTAAATTAACTAACAACATACCAAAAGAGCATAAAGGAAAAGGAATAGGAATACAACCCTCCCACTCCAACCTCATTCTACAGTGATAGCCCCTAGACACACACTAAGCAGAAGCAAACATAGCAGAGCATACAATTTAAAGTAAAGCTACTATCACTCGAGTCAAGGGCGATGTTTTCCAAGTACCAAGGCCTAAATCAGATAAGCACCCAGAAAATACCGCTCTTGAGTCCGAATGACGATACAACCAAACATCCATGACTCTGGCTATCACTGTTATCATTGCTTCGATATCACCGTTAATTGAATGACCAGCACATTCTTTCAGCCATCCGTCAAGGGCTAATGGAAACCCCGGTTCTAGACATAACTCCCGCACGTCGTCACAGCCCGTGCCTAGGACTATCGAATCTGCCCAGAGTACTCGACCATTAACAGTTAGTCGTTGGGACTATCGAATCTGCCCAAACGTACTCTTGCTTAGAGCATGCTAGAACCTTCAACAACGATGCTATCCAAACCTCCTAGTCATCCTCCTCGACGACTATTCTTATATCCATTCATTATCCTCAACTCGAATCATATCACCGAGTTATCAACATGCTTGGAGTGATCCCGTCTGGATTAGACCAAGTCTTCATCACATGATTGCCTCGCTTCATCACATCCTCGCGAAGCCTCATCTCAACATCACATCATCAAATCTATGCATAAGAGCTTCATCATCCCGCTACATATGCCACGAGCAGCTTTTCCAATTCAAGAGCCTTTCCCTTAGCTTTTGAATCATCTTCGATCTAGATCTAATCATCAATCGTCTAGTTCATAACAATCAATCAAATCAAACATCAATCCAAGCAATCAAGCATTCAAAAATGATCTAAGTAGACAATTATAACAATAATGGCATTTTCGTAATTAAAGAGTTGAAAGTCCAATAAGCATGAAAACATGGATTATATCTCTTTAAACTTGATGAATGAACTTGCATAGGTTAATTTATGATAAAATGGATGTAACATCATCATGAACAATGGATCTATATGGATCTACACTTTGGATGAAGAAAATGCATGGAAATCTCTATTTTAACACCAAATCGAGCCAACAATCCGATATACTCCTTTGGATCCGTGTGAGGGATAATCACCACTCACCAAATCACCAAAACAAACCCAAATCAACACGCTTCAGATCTAGACAGCGAAGGATGAAGCTTGATCTATCACGAATCCGCTTCTAACGAAGAAATCTCTCTTGAAAAGATGAAGATATTCAACTTTAGCTCTTGAATCTTCAATCTTGATCTTTGATTTGGATGGAAGGAAGCACTAGATTAGAGTGGAGAAAAGAAGTGAAGAAGTGTAGAAGTCGAGCTCTCAAAATGGCAGCACTTCGTCGCTTCAAAATCCGGATCCCAAAAATGAAGAGAAACTCTCCTATTTATAGCTGAAATCCCTATCTCGTCTGTCTCCATGAGTCGTTTACGACTTACGACTCAAAGCCCTACGACTCAACGACTTCTGGCTTCTACGATCTAACCAGACTACCCTTAGCGACTTAACACACATCTGCCTACGACTCATGACAAAACAGCTATCTCCTATGTCAGTTACGACTCATAGCGTGTGCCTACGACTCAACAAAACCCAGATCCCTTACGACTTAACAGTTAACTCGGCTACGACTTATCAAATTCCACTATCCTACGACTTATAACCTAGCAGCCAACTACTAAGTCGGTCACGACTTAACAAATAGCTGGGGTTACGACTCAACTGGTCAGACGACTCATCAGATAACCAGGATACGACTCATCAGATAACTTGGGTACGAATCATCAGATAACTTGGGTACGACTCATCAGATAACTTGGGTACGACTCATCAGATAACTTGGGTATGACTCATCACCTTAACTCGGTCACGTGAAATGACCCTCCTATTTCCACCCTAATTTCATAAGGATTTTTTTTTAAGAGATGATATATAGATATATCATTCATTACAAATATAATTCCCAGGGTCATTTTCTTTCTCCAATAAACAAAATATATCCAGGATCTTTCACAATATAAAAATATTGTTTTAAATCTAAATCATTCCTAACATACATATATGAAGATATCTATGTTATATTCTACTAGAATCAGAGCATGATAATATGTAAGTAGAAATCCTTTTAAATCTATTAAAATGTGAAAATTCCCTGATAAAAGATTAATTATTGTATCCTGATTTTTGACCATAGAATCCACTGGAAACATGTACTTTAGTCTGTTATTCTAATTAAGAAATGATCAAGTAATAATCAGTGGAAAGCAAGCTTTTAATATGGATGATTGTGTTAAAGTCTGTATAGTATCAAACTCAGGCTAAAAGAAAGTGGATCATAAGTGAACACAAGCAACATCTAGGCGTAATGGAAACGCGCCTAACTTACACATGAGAGGTCACGAGTTCGAGTGCTATGCCGGTCGGTTCAAACCCAATTTTTGTTTTTTTTTCTTTTTATTTTTCTCCTCTATGGTTTGAAATCTGATATCTACCTATATCTGCACATATATACTTAATTTTTGCCTATAATCTAACATACAAAACAATATTTCTTGCTTTATTATTTTTTGAAACCCATTCCTACAACTGTTCTAGGAATTTATGTTTATATTTTTGCCCAAATATCAACATGTACACAGATATACATGTACATGTCAATATCTTTGCTCATTTTCCAGAAAACTGGGTTCAAATGGTTCCTTGCTTCATTGATTTGAAGTGAACAATTTGCCTGACCTATGGTCTAACCATGTGGTTAATCTGACCATTCTTTTATTTGCATTTTACAAACCAGAATCTACCTAAACTTCACTTATTTGAAGCTGGTTAACTCATGTGCCTAGTGTCATGCCAGGTATCTGATCATGGCAATTGAAATGCCAGTCATTTGCATCATACCTGAAGCCTTCCCATACAATTACCTCTCTCAAAACAATTTAAAAAGTAGACTTGAACCATTTGTAGACATAATTCAGAGGAAAAACAATTAGATACTTAAAGGTATTTTTCAAGGTAAATTCTAAATTTACTCCAAAACTCAGTGTTTTTAAAATACTTAAGATTGTCCAATACATAACATAATTGCAAGGAAATTGCTCACATAATTGTATATTTCTTACCAGATTTTTATAGCTAATGCTTGAGCATATTTTTCTTGTTTATATCCCAGACACTACTTCAAAAACAAATCAAACCTTAACACACAACAATTTCGACAGAACAACTAATTTAATCTGACACTTTACAGAACATAAGAGCAACTTGATCACTAACCATAAAATATTCATTACATGACTGGAAATCTTAGAAACATAAAATTTTTCCTGAATACATGCAGATATAATCAATTTAAGCTCTTATTGAAACTAGCTAGCATGTTCATTCACTCCTCCATAATAGCCATAACTTCATTTTTAGTTAGTGCCTGCGTTCCCTGAAAGAGCATAAGTGGCTGCCTCATTTTAAAATGAGACACCCCATATGCCATGAGCAAACAAGGGTCAGATCTAAGATCTGGTATGAGTAACATCAATACATTCATGATATTAAGCAACAAAGAATGTAAGAGTACCAACTAGTTATTTAAGCAAATTTCTGCATCCAATTACTTAAACATGGTATAAATAAGTTGATTCTGGTATGATATATTCATCTATCATTCTTACACTTGCATACATAACCATGCAAACATAATTATCTATTTGCAACATTTGCATTCACTGGAACCATCATGGTTCCATACCAACCAATCCTAAGAAATATTCATATTCCTATTTCTTCATTTACAGGTTGTATAATTCAATTTAAATTCCTGCCTCATCTGCTATTAAGGAATCACAGGGACACATTGCAATGAACTAATTCACATCATTGCACAAAGATCTCAGGGCTTAAACAAACCATGTGCCAACTTGCATACTTCAAATATGACAAGCATTCCAGCAGCCTTCTTGGCCTTCCCTTCCCTAGTTTATTTACTAGTGTATTGTCTTAAATCCTATCATCAAATATGCTGAGTGAACATGTCACTGCAAACATGGAAACATCCATAATCTTTCCTAGCATAATTCTCCTCAGAAATAAGCAGACAGTTATTTCCTAAATGGGGTCAATATGTCTTGATCTCAGTAAGATATAAGAATATTTTCAACGGTAAAAGAGGCATGGCATGTTCTTATTATATTGATCTGCAAGCCTTTATGATTGATTCAGATTCAGGATCTGGTTCAATCATAATTTTAGCTTGTGAGTTTCTTTTTTTTTTTGATTTGATTAAGGGCTCAGCACTTAGAAAATTTCTATTGCACCCTTAACATTTTTCTTTTCAAGCCTCAGCACTTATACCAAGTATAATGCAGCTTCCAACATTTTTTTTGTAAAGTTTCCATGCCATAGATCTATAACAGTTGAGAGTATTCTCTATATAATTTTAAGATTCTGGACTTTAACATTTTTGAGTAAAAATAAAACAGTATGATACACATCCAAAGACAAATGTCTCAGCAAATCAAAGATCACCAAAATCATCCATATTAAATCATATCAGATTTAAAATAAGACATCCAAAAAGCATTGATGAAATCATATATATCAAAACCAGCAATATATTAATGGCAATATAAAAAGTGGTTGCCTCATCTCAGGTCTTAATGCCATGAACTCAGTGAGGTTACTCACCTAAATATTTCTTCTTATTAATCCAGAAAATCCTTGTATGAGTGTTTTCTCCTTCCTTCCAATATTTTTTTCTTCCTTTCTTATTTTTGTGCAGCTCGGGGTAAAGATAATTTTACTGGCTGAAACTGCCTATTTATATGCATTTTTCCACTAGGGTTTTGTTAAAACAAAATTCCATTTCTGACCTAACCATCTTCATGCATTTTTCATTCATTTTCCTCCTTAATACCCCGGCCATATTAACCAAATTAAAGGCTGCATTTTCTTTCTTTTGCTTTTCAGAAAATGTCCACTCACCTAGTCATGTTAAAAGTGTGACTATCCTATTTTATATTTTAATTATTCCTGAGAATCCCCTTTGCTATTTTTGCCTACACAAGCATATTGACTTGTATCACATTTCATGTCATTTTAATGTTATAGTTTCACTTGCTTATATATATATATACTTTTCAGTACTTAAAAATGTATATTTGTATACATATCTTATCTAGGCTTATTTAATTCCTCTTTAATTTCAGAAATATATGCACCTATATGTATACAGGTTTACAAATCCTTATAACATATATATGTATAATTTTCTTTTCTGGGTTTTAAATAAAATCTGTTTACTGATTTAAAGTAAAACTTACTTTTCTTATTTTCTAAGATGATCCATATAATTCCAGAAATCAAATATCCATGTTGCAAAATCATGTTTGTATTGCTTTTTAATTCTTGTTTTAAATCCAAGAAATCTGGAGTTCTTCCTTGTGCCATTTCAGTGTGCACGTGCACACATATACTTGCACACTATTTATTCCAAAAATTTCACCATATTTAAATCTAAATATTTCAAAAATTAAATCATTTTACAAAAATGATTTTTCACAAAATTTTGGGGTATTACATCACGACTTAACTGTTACAACTTAAGCCTTATCTCGCCCAGTCCTTAAGTCGCGCCTACCCCTTAAATCGTTCAAACGACTTATCCTTACACCCTTAACTAGCCAAATCCCTGAGTCGCTCCTATCCCCTAAGTCGTATACGACTCACGACTTACACTAAGTCGTTCACGACTCAGGACTTAGCCATTTTCGCCTAAAATCTGAAATGGCTCAAAAACTCTAAAATTCCAAATTCTGTCGAACTTGTCGATCCGTTAAAAATATGGGTCGTTACAGCCATTTCCTCAAAAAGGAGACATTTAAAAGTGCGAAGATCTACGATTCCTAAGCCGCCGCCTTCTTTATATTTACATACTGTTTTCCAATTAACGAGGCAATTAATACTACTACAGTAACTATCTCCTCTCCAATGAAAATCTCTTCTTTATTTATCAATTTTTTCAATTACCCAATTGGAAAAAGATAATATGACTAATAGATTGGAAGCGTCGATAAAAACAGAGTTACTTAAGATAATTCACTTGCTCTAGATAAAAATATGTTATTCCAATTAGATAGCTTTCTATTAATTTTATCGATAATCACTTACCAATCTTCCTTATTTAACTTAGTTGGCCTAATCAAGAATCCTAGATAGTTAATAAGGAACTTCATTATTTTACAGTTAAGTGTAGTAGCCACTTGATTTTCTGCAATGTCGACGTCATTTATCACTAATACCAAGATCTTCTCAAAATTGATCTGAAGCCTCGATAGTATTTCAAAGCTATATAAGATAAATTTAGGTGCAGTTATATGATTGTGTAAATGCAAAGTAAAAATCATGGTATCATCGGCAATTTGGAGAATAGAAAGACACTCTTTGGTGATATCATTGTCTATGCTCACTAAAACTTCGTTGGTGATTGAAAGCTTAACAATTCTTGACAAAACATCCACCGCTAAGTTAAAATGAAAGGACGATAAAAGATCACCCTATTTCAGACCCCGTTTGGATTGAATTTTATTACCTATAATATGATTTACCACTAAACTGGAATTTTCGGATTTTACCAAGAACATAATCCATCCTACCCATCTAGTACTAAAACCCCTAGCCAGTAATAAGTCCTTAAGGAAGAACAAGTCTATGGAGTCGAACGCTTTGGCGAAATCTAGTTTCAATAAGGCACAAGTAATATTATTCCTACAACGGTAATTAGTAAATTCTTGAACTACATCTACTACATCCGTAATATTTCTTCCCTTTATAAATGCAGATTGTGTATTATTAATTAAATTATCCACTTTTAGTGCTTAACCTATCAACTAGGACCCTTGAAATGATTTTAAAAGAACAGTTTATTAGTGAAATAGGTCTAAAGTCCCTAAGCTCTATCGCATCCACCTTCTTATAAAGAAGGATTACATTAGCAATGTTAAATCTTCGTACTTGCAAATTACCATCATAAGACTCGTCAAACATTTTAATTAAATCAAGTTTAAGATATGCAAAAATTTCTTATAAAACAAATTGGAAAACCATCAGGTCCTAGCGATTTGTCGTTGGGCATATCATTTATAGCCCTAAGTATCTCATCTTCGGTGAATAGTGCATCCAAATCCTGTAAAACATTATTGGTATTATCAGGATATAATCATTCCACCTTACCTTAACTCTGTGACCTCTGACAGTTCTAAATATATCTTTGTAATATTTAGTGAAGGCATCATTTAGCTCATTTTAGTAAAAAAAAACTTCAACATATATTAATACATAAGGAGTTTGTTGTATTACTACGCTTTTGACCATTGGCTATTTTATGGCAAAATTTGGTGTTCTTGTCTCTCTCATCCATCCATTGGACCCTAGACCTTTGTTTTCACATAATTTCCTCTTGTTTGATGAATTTGTCCAGTTCTTCTTTTAGGTTTAAAAGTACATTTTGCCCTTAATCATTTAAATCTAGATTCTTCTAGTTTATTTAATTGTAAAATTTTTACTAGAAGTTTCTCTTTGTTAAATTTTGATACTGCCAAAAACGTAATTATATATTTTATATTTAATTTCTGCTAGAAGTTCCAAATAAATCATTTTATATACATATATGTATACTTATGATATCTTAAACATATCCAAATACCATAACATATATCAAAATATATAATACATGTATATATTTTTCATTAATTAATTTATGTGATTAATTTTTATATTTTATTAATATTATTAATAAATTTAAATTTTCAAAATTAATTTATATTATTTTTCAATCATTTTGAAATTTTTTATTATATTAGAACTTTTATAATATATGTATATCATATTTTAAATTTAACTTAAATTTAAAATCTTATATTTTAAATTTTCAAACAATTTTAAAAATTAGCCCAAGACCCAACTCAAATTGGGCCTTTGCTATTAGGGACAACCTTGAGGCTCACATATCTGTTTGGGCCAGGCCGGCAGCTAGGTAGGGTAGAGTACTTAATTACCCAAACCCAATCCATTGACACTACTGTAACAACTGGGGGATTTGTCAACCTTCCAAAACCGACATCAATACATTCACTGTATAGCATGCCGAGAAATCAAGTGCTAGAAATACCAGATCATTTGGGACGAAGAAGAAAAGATAGAAGAAGAAACAGAAACAACAACACAGAATCTCACAATCGCAGTGGACCAAAATATAATATATAATAACAGATCTTTATACAAAGAAACTGTGACCGTAATATACATACAATCATTAGAGTACAACAATCAATAACCAATCTCGACAGTTATAATAACTTGTCCTCACAAATACTGAACATATAGTTTAACACACACAGCGGAAATAACCAAGCGGAAATAACCAAGCACATGAAATACGTCTGAAATCCTCCAGCTCATCTCCTAAGCTCCTTAGCATCCTAACCTGAATCTGTAATACTCGGTCTGACCCGAGCATTATAGATAAATAACACCTGAGTTAATCTGGAAAACCAGCGTGAGAAAACACACTCAATTTGAATTATTACTGTTATCAAAATCCTTTGAAAACAAAGGTATCTCGTAAGGCCACGCCATACATAAATACAACAGGTTTTTTACCTTACGATAACCCAAAACATTTTATATCAAAATTGTCTGGTATTATAATAATGTATATAGAAAGTAAACAATAAAATAGCTGAAATGCTTGCATCTCACATTTCAGCATAGTTGGGCACAATCAAAACCGTACAGGCTCGTAGTGGATATTGGATTCCATAAAATGACTGGGCTACTGGGGTATCGCCCATCACAGAACATCTCTAGAAAAATGTACTGAGATTGTACCAAACGATCCCTGCCAACAGAAGACCGGCCTACCCTGTACTGGATAGTACCGAATGTGTTATCACCTTGGGTGTTCCTATCCTAATCGAGCGCTCTCCTTTCCATGCACAACCATATCTATAATTATAATATAATATATCCGAGGGCATCTAGAAAAGTGATAACATACCCTACTTGGGTGCGACCCACTTAGCTCTGCTGCATCTCCCCTGTTTTAGTCATTCTCGGTTGATGAGGCTTGAGGCTACGTTTTACCTTCTGAATAGCATTCATACTTGGAATGCTAACACTGCCTTCTAGACCACGATGCAAATGATGGCATTCATCCATACAAGTTATTCTGGGTCTGAACAAACTGAATCTCCTTCAAGATCACCATATCCATTATCTTCGAGATATCACAATTTGCAACGCACAAATCGGATCGAAGTATGTAACAACCCGCATATCTATCGATTTTATATTTAAATATTTTATCGTTAGTCGGATGTTAGTCCGAAAAGCTACTTTTTGCATACGGTCAAATTAGGACTCGAGACCACCCCCATTGAGTTCAAAATGACGTTTGCGATCTTTTTGAGTGTAAACTTCGATATGTTTGGAGATAGTGAAATTTTCGTCACTTTTCCCACTTGTGACTTTGGTTGGGACTGCACCTTCTTAACTCAGCCCAACCCCCTCTTCTCTTCATCACTTCATCAAATACTTCAAGCTTCTTCAAAAATGGTGGAGGGAAAGAGAAATTAAAATTCCAAGCTCGAGATCCTTAGTAAATTCAGCATCAAACTCCGAATTCAAGGTGAAGAACATAGATTCAAGCTAGGGGTTGATTCTTGCTTTGCTCTTAAGCTCTCCAACATCAATTTCGTGGAAAAGGTGAGATTTTTAATCTCACATCTCGCCTATAACTGTCATTGGATTGTTGGAAATGACTTCCTATCACTTTAGCATTAATGTTTGCAACTGGTTTGGATTGAATTGGTGAGAAACTCAAGTTTCAGCGCTGTTTGCAAATTCTGGCTCTAGGTCGTTCTGCCCTCCTTAGGTCGTCCAGGCTGCTAGCTCGCATGTTGAAAAGTCTCCACTTTCTTAGGTCGTTGCCGACCTAAAATTCCAAGGCAAATCACTGAGTCGCTCGAATTTTGTTAAGTCTTAGGTCGTTGCCGACCTAAAATCCCCAGGCAAAAAGTTAGGTCGTTGCCGACCTATAATCTCCAGGCAAAAAGTTAGGTCGTTGCCGACCTATAATCCCCAGGCAAAACGTTAGGTCGTTGCCGACCTATAATCCCCAGGCAAACTTTAGGTCGCTCGCACTGGCTTATCTCGTAGGTCGTCTCCGACCTAAGCTTCTTTTCCATAAGTCGTTCGCGAGTCAAGTGTTAGGTCGTCTCCGACCTAACGCCCTCGTCACCTTAGGTCGTAGCTCGTAAGTCGCTCGACCCTGCTAAGTCTTTAAGTCGCTCGAGTTAGGTCGGCCAGTATATCTCGTAGGTCGTCTCCGACTTATCCTCCAGTTAAGTCGTTCGACCCTCTAGGTCGTTCGAGTTAGGTCGTTGGACCATTTACCTTAGGTCGCTTGACCTTAAGTCGTAGGTCGTCTCCGACCTATGCCCCACTAAGTCGCATCCCACTTAGGTCGCAGGACTCTTTAAGTCGTAGGTCGTCGTCGACCTTACACTTGGTCTTTTTAGTTCGCGATTTCCTTAGGTCGTATGACCTATTTTTCCTTAGGTCGCTGGACCGCTTGCCTTCACTAGGTCGTACCGTGACGGGGCGCTGCCCCGCACCCCGCCGTGGGCGCTGCCCCCTGGACCCCCGTATTACTCTGCGTAGGCAATCTCTTCTGAAAAACATTTATCAGAATTTCTACTTTGATGGTTTTGGGATTGACTTCTTTGGACTTTACTCACGTCTTCGAACGTGAATTGATTTGTTTCTACAATCGTTTTATGACTTGTCACTTTAAAGATATATGAAGGTTTCAATACTAATAGTAAATATCAAAACTCTTTCATCAAAGCGATTTCAACACTATTTTAAATATCAAAAGTTCATTTTATCAAACCGATTTTCAATCTACTAGTATATACAAGCCTTTACTTCACTCGAATGAGAAATCGACTTAAACGACTTAGTAAAACGGGTGGTATGAAACGCTTGCGTTCACTTCGTCGGTTAGCTCTTGGACTTGTTCGATTGAACCCTTTTTGTGACAATTTCCTAGTGAAGATTTACAGCTTGTTCGTAAATATTTAAGTTAAGCAAGTGGTTATGGGACATGAAGCTAAACTCATGTATTTACTAGCTTGGTGTGACTGACACTTCCTTATGATCATGACGATCATTTTTGTGATTTAGACTAGCGATTGAGCGATGTCTCTTTGTCTACGTGGGAGACTATACCCCGATCATGTGATGTTTCGCCTTCACATTTCTAGGGTAGCACCCTACGGTCTTCGGGCCATTCCTGTGTGAAAATTTAATGGATAGCTTCCATGAGATAGCTTCTCGTCATGTGTTTACGCGTAGGTGAGTTTTCATGCTCCCATTCATGTGTTAGGCCTCCCCCCTTTTTTATGTGTTTTCTGGATTTCTGATGATGATTTCTGGAATTTTGTGCTTCACCAATTTTCATGATTTTCATTGATATGATATCAGTTTTTGTGCATTGGTGAATTCATGTGTTATTGACTTGTTATGAATACAAGTTTAGGGTATGATACCCTACCTTATCTTTAAGAAGATTCTTGTGATATTGATTAATCTTTTGTTGATTATCATTTACATACTTATAGTAGTATGTCGTAATAGTTATTTCATGTTCATGTCATGCCACTTACTTTATACCATATCATCTGATATTTATAGTTAGACTGATCCATTTATTATTTTCTTATAAATAATACTCGGGTCAGACCGAGATGTTACAGGTGCTTCTGCTTGACTTCTCCTCAGGATATTTCTGACTTTTGGCTAACTACATAGATTAGTAGTTTTTGGATGTACACCTTTGAGATATAGACTCTATGTTGTGTACTTATTCTTTTGTATAGCACGTGATGCTATTCTTTTGTATTATCGTGGATCTTTCTGACCACTACTCTGATGTACACTTTCATGTGTTATATATTTATTCATATCTTCTTCCGCCTTTGTGATATGGATGTCTGTGACTGATTTATGTTATGATTATTTCTATGTTTGTTTTCCGAAGATTATATATAGCCACCGTGTGATAGCCTTGTGTTTGTATCGGTATGTCGGATTTCCTCCTTAAAAGATATGCATTCTATTCTATCTGACGTATCGGTGCTCGCACAAAGAAGTTACATGGATGGTCGCTCCTCCACAGCCTTATTCTCCGCGCTAATCGACAGCACTACATCGTACTGTTCTTGGTTAGCGTGGGTATAGAGGTGGGGCGTCACAAAGTAGGTTTTCGGATAATTAAATCTGATCTCGGTCTCTTCCAAACGAACAACGAATTTGGCCAGACTTGATAGTCGGTTATTTAACTATCAAATTTCACACATAAGCAGTCACTAGGCTTGATTTTATAAATCTTTCAAAACACTATTTTCAAAATATCTTTACAAAGATATATATATATATTCAAATCTCTTCCAGAATATTTCAATATTCAAAAAACAAATTCAAATAATTATATCCATAACAGGATATTTTCGAATCATCTCAATACTTAGAAATATTTTCTTCCAATTCCATTTATAATTCAACACTTTGAAAATATTTCTAATAATAATCTCGTAGTCAAATATTTCAAACCCTTCCAATTCAATACTTAGGAAAATATTAATAAGTATATTTTTCCAAATCATTTTATTTTTAATACTTAGGAAATATTCCATTTATTTCATACTTCTCAAATCCTTTACAATTTACTTGCAACTTCTGTAACGACTCGGGTTTTGCCCGCTCGAAAATCAACATCCGTACTTCACATTGTACTAGAATGCCGCAGATTCGACCGTACAAATCCGATTCGCCGGAGCTATAACACAATTAAGTAAATAACACAGTGGAAGAAAAGAATAATACATTGATATACAATATCTGATACAACAGAGTGATACAATGAATATAATTTATCCTTTGTATTTTGTTTTGTTTGGTTTACCAGCCTATACTTAGTTCATTTGTTTGAAGGTATATGTTCATTCTACACTTATGTTTTGTAATATTACTTTACAATATAGATAAACTTCTATTATAAATTTTACTTTAATACTTATATTTCTATATATATATATATTTATTTTATAAGTGCATTTGTTTTTCAAACTCTATTTTATATAACTATAAATTTGTTTAAAATATTTGTTCGAAACAAACATTTATTCGTTTCGGGGAAACTCGCAATTTATTTACCGTTTTATTTCAAATATTTTAATTCAAAAATTAATAAATTATCATTTTAAATATTTATAAAATTCGGGGTCGTTACAGACTTCCCCCCTTAAAAGAATTTCGTCCTCGAAATTACCAAGGAGACAAAACGATAGATGAAGAATATTTCATCAATTGAACATCTGTTCTGCATTTGGCTTACCAAATTAGAATATCAATAACAGATACACGAACGAATCTGTCTTAACACTTACGAGATACTCGGGTTATCCAGATCTACGAAATATGCAGAGGCATCGGTCAGTCCGAAAGGAATAACTAACCATTCGTAGAATATATTGGGACCCAAAGAATAGACAGATATATGGATACAATTTCAAAATTTTTAGTTTAGAACTAAAGTATACCTATCAACCATAGCAATCAAAGCAACCAATTCATCCAAACAAACAATTTTTTTTGGTCCATCCGGAGTTTACGTCCCATACAAATATATCGAATCTCCTTTCTGGATCTGCCAGAAATCATGGAAGAATTGAGAAAAGATGACGAACAAAAGAGATTGATAGAGAAAAGATTACTTCCTCGTTGTTACAGAGTATTGACCATTTATAGTCATATTCCCTGTCCCCTATCTCATCCTCTTCTTGCACTCATACTCACTATCAGTGGATAGCAAGAGAATTTACTGAGGCATTCGAACGGATATCTGAGAATTACTCATTCTAGAGTTTACTTCACCCTATCTCTAATGAGCTACTTAACGTGTTATACTCCTGAGCTAAAGTTCAACCTTAGCTCTGATACCACATGTAACGACTCGGGTTTTGCCCGCTCGAAAATCAACATCCGTACTTCACATTGTACTAGAATGCCGCAGATTCGACCGTACAAATCCGATTCGCCGGAGCTATAACACAATTAAGTAAATAACACAGCGGAAGAAAAGAATAATACATTGATATACAATATCTGATACAACAGAGTGATACAATGAATATAATTTATCCTTTGTATTTTGTTTTGTTTGGTTTACCAGCCTATACTTAGTTCATTTGTTTGAAGGTATATGTTCATTCTACACTTATGTTTTGTAATATTACTTTACAATATAGATAAACTTCTATTATAAATTTTACTTTAATACTTATATTTCTATATATATATATATATTTATTTTATAAGTGCATTTGTTTTTCAAACTCTATTTTATATAACTATAAATTTGTTTAAAATATTTGTTCGAAACAAACATTTATTCGTTTCGGGGAAACTCGCAATTTATTTACCGTTTTATTTCAAATATTTTAATTCAAAAATTAATAAATTATCATTTTAAATATTTATAAAATTCGGGGTCGTTACAACTTCCTTCTCTCATTTATAACGGATCCTATAAGTTTCCAGAATTCATTAATTAACTTCCTTTAAAATTTCCAAAATCGATTATACCTGTCTAAAATTCCAACTACTCATTTCTAGCTCCTTTTATGAATTCTAATTCATTTTCGAAGTTCTATATTTAAACACTTTGGAATTTCCTTAAGCTCCCAGACTTCCATTATAAGATTTCTCTTATCAAAATCATATCCGTTAAATAAACCCCGTTAACAAATATCGAGAGTATTTATAAATAAATTTCAATCATTTCAAAACCCTATATATATATATATATGATAAGTGTTTTTGAAGAACAATAATTTATTTTTAAAACATGTTTAAGTAATTATTTAAAATATCAAAACACTTTTAAAAAGACGGTGACAACTAATTTCTAAGCCATTTATTAGTAATAATAATCGGTTCACAAAGCTTATTATAAAAACTAGAATTTATTTCAATTAATATTAAATATTTGAAAAATCCACTCCTTGAAGTATTTTAATACTAAAAAGCTTTAAAATTACATAGTTTGAATAAATTAAATTTCCCTTTTTAAAACAAACTTAACTTCTCGATAAAAATATATTTTTAAAATTTCAATAACCAATTTCAATTTATAAATCCCTCTCGATTCATAACACATCGATTTCATTTCGATTCTCTAAACATTTTCACTTTTCAAAAATAGAATCCACTATTTTTCCCAAACCGATTTCCATATCTCGATATAAATTCACACCGTGAATTTATATTCCAATTTATCAACTGATAACATTTCCCTTATTTATAAACATCGTTTATAAAATTTATAAACTCATTTGGGTTTTTCTTGTTTATAATATAATCTCATTTATAAAATTTCATTTTACAAATCCCTTTCTTTATAAATTCCATTTTTACAACTCTATTTAAAATATCGATTTCAACTCCCTTCCATATTTTTCAGAAATATCATTTAAAAATCCCTTTACATAAATTATTTTAAAATCTCTCTTTAAAACATTTTACGAATGGTTAAGTATAAATCCAAAATAAAATCATTGTTTTATCCAATCAATTTCCTTTAAAATAATCCAAATTTTGATATAAATATTTTTTTATATCCAAAATCTCCTTTTAATTCCAAATAATATTTATGGTATTTAAAATACCAAAATTAAGGCCAGTGCTACTATAGCATCCAATAAATCAAATCACACAACAATCCATAACAGATCATTCAATCACATCATATATCGCTATATATGAAAAACAATCAATATATTTGAGGAGTCCAGTTGGATCCCTCCAACCGGTTTCCCTGCAACCACAAATGTTATATAACATAAAATACCAATCCCGCTTCGAGGCGGGATATCGCGGTAATATAGGGTCATCCGCTATTATGCGGGGCGTATAGTGTCTCATTCGCTCCAATCGGCGGGAAATATATCCAACTACTAATATATATACTAATATATATAATATAACATCCCACTGATAATAATATATCAATTCAATCAATCATCCAAAATAATTAATTTTAATTATTATAAATTAAATCCAGCAATCCAAAATGAGTGAGATTTACTCACCTTGATTTTTAATTCGCTAAAAAGTTTCGTTTTTGAATTAAAATTGAACTGACATTCAATTTTTAACCCAAAATTCAGACAAGCTCCAAATCCATCCAAACCAGCTCCATTGCAAAGCTCTCGCCGACGCGATTCCAACGCAACAAATGGCATTCAAATTCGACCTCGTATAAGAGATATACGAATTTTATAAGTTATCGATATTTTTAAATTTAAAAATTAATAAACTAATATCACTTTCACCTAAATCACGAGATTGCCATTCTTCCCCAAATTGGAATCGGGCATGATAACAACCATGGTCGTGCTCATCCCTGTGCATGAACACTCTAATTCGAGCTACACTCGATGATTCTCCCATCCGACTTCGCCAACCATCTTCCCTCGATGAACTCGACTCGCCAAGCACCAAAAATAAAATCACGGCTCACCCTATCGACACGCGACCTACTCGTGACCTCGTTCAGCTACAGTGCATGTGATTTGCCAGAGACGACCGGACCACCCCATCTTCCCACCCATGCTGCTAAATGACGACGCGAGTACGAATCCAATCTCCACTTCGCCTCCCATCACCTAGCTTTCTCGAAAATCCAATCCCTAGTCGAAACTACCCGTTCGAGCTCTTAGATGGCTTCTTCCATCCTCTGCCGCACCCTCCCAGATTCTTACCCTTGAAGATAATTCCATTAGCAACTCATGAAAACTCATTTCGTATTTCATATATATTATTTTAATTTGTTTCGATTTTTTTCTTTCCTTGTTTTTATTTATTTTATTTATTTATCTTTTGCCTGAAACAAAGAAGAGAGAGGCGTGGTTTTTAAAAGGTTGAGGCGGGTATGAACTAGGTAGGGTGGTTGATAGGTGCGGCTGATGGAGATAAGGGGTTGACTTTTGAAATTATAATATATTTAAATTACAAAATATCTCATTTAAAATAGCTTAAAATCCGAAAACCCTATCAAGGCGTGCCGCCAGGCGTTCCTAATGTTATACCCCTATTCCAAACGCAGCGGAATAAGTTTCGAGACCTAATTTGATCGTATGCAGAAGATAGCTTTTTGAACCCAATTATAATATTAAATTTTCGATATTAAATTCAACGCGTTATATCCCGTACGATCAAACGATAAATCCAAATGCTATGGAATTTGAAACCCATTAATAATACATTATTATGGATCCAATGACGCTGGTTTCGTCGAAATCCGAGACCGTGCCCCGGAAGGCTGTTTTTATATGTTTATTAAAACGAGTTATTTTCAAAATTTAGTAAATCACCATTAAATCCAATTTAAAAGTTTTATTGTCTTCATTTTATTAACTAGAATTTAAATAAGCTTGGAAATAATTTTTTTACCTAGCTTAAAACTCAAAATTCCATTATTTAACCAATTTCAATTATTAAATTTAAAAATTAAATTATCCAATAAATCATTATATTTGAAATTCAAGTTACTTCATCCATAAAATTAACTTTTAAATATTTAAAATCAATTAAATATTCTAATTTCAAATATCCAAAATTCTGGGTCATTACAACTACCTTTCTAGACACCCTACTATCTGGGTTGTAAGCCTGCTTAGTTATTCCTGACATGACTAATTTAGACCGCATAGGCTATTGGGCTCTGATACCATTGTTGGAATTGGGATAACCCATAGCGGAAGTATTGTGTGAATTTCAAATTCATTACCATTTTGGATCTTTATTGGGCCTACAAAGACTAATTTATTTAGAACATTTCTAAATTTCTTTTAAATAAAATCATTATTTTATTTAAATTTATAATAAAGTTTTATATTATGTCATTAATATTACATTTTATATATTCGTGTATCATATAAACATATACATGTGTGTGCATGTGTAATTTAGCAATCCATGTAGGGTATAACATACCTGTGTATAAGTGTTGGCATTTACACTACACAGGATATGTTAGCTCATCTAATATACAAATATATTATCCAAATGTATGTTTATAATTTTTAATTCATGTACATAAAATATTGCAGTATATATATATTATTTTAAAATTATTCTATTAATATATATATATATATATATGTTGTATGTATATGTATATGAAATTTATAATACATAAATATATATATGTATGTATGTATGTTAAAAATCATATCAATTATATTCAAATTTATTTATTTATTTTACAGGAAATTCAAAATCAAAATCTAAAATTATATATATGTATGTATGTATGTATGTATGTATGTATTAATGTCTTATAAAATTAATAATACACACACACATATATACTTAAATAAAATATGTATTTTACAGGAGATGGCCTTGATCTATCAGTGGTTGGTGCCCGTGGTGCTAGGAATAGGTTTGCTCTTGACGATGTTAGTTGAGATAGGAAATGTATCTACTACAGGGATTACTCTGGTTTCATTCCAAATATGTTGACTCTTTTCATCGGTTTTTTTACATATGATAGGCCTTAACTCTTAGGTTGATGGAAATGTTTCCTCCTACTTTGAGGAGGACTAGCATTAGGTTTTCTTATAGTAGTTTAGGCACCTTTTACCTAACTCGGGTTTTGTATTTTCCTTTATTAGCAATTGAGACATGCTGCCTTGCTCTTGTATTAACTTTTTATTTGTTGGCGATAAAAGTGGACAGCCCCCTATAAAAACCGGTTGGCCTTGCTAAGAAATAATAAAAAATATATACGAAATAATGTATATATACAAGCTTATTATATAGCTCGTGACAATGTTGTTTTTTTTATTTTTAAATAAATAAATAAATATTTTTGCATGGAAAAATTAATATATAAATTAGTAAAAAATTATTTCTTTTACAAAATATATTGAAATTTAAATATTCCAGTAAAATTTCGAAGGTATTATGAAATTTTAATATACATACATACATACATACATACATACATATATTATTACTTAAAATAATTTATTAACTTCAATAATTAATTAAATTATTTAAATTATGTAAAATTAATTTTTTTATTACCGAAAATAATATTAGATGTAAATTTGATTTTACGAAATTCAAAAAATATTTTATAGCATATATATGTATTAATATTATTTATTTATTGAATTAAATGATTTAAATAATATATATATATATTATTTTTATTCTGCCAAAAATATTTTATATATAATATTACTTATATAGAAATTTAAAACTATATTTTATGTAATATATGATTTAATATTTGAATTATAAAGCTTGTATAAATAAATCAGTGAATATTAAACTATTTTAAGTTAAAATTATTATTTTAATTTTTTTCTCCTCTGCAAGAAATATTGTGCATGATAATGTCAAAAAATCAATTTTTATTTTTAAATATATAGACATATAACCAATCTAATTATGACAATACATTGATATAACAGAATCGTCACCTAACTAACAAAGCATTATATATGATATAAGTATTATCTACACATTAATAATCGTTAATAGATTAGAAAATTTACCTTATAATCAATGCCTATAAGTACATCTTGTAATAATGAAATCTACTCCTTGAACTTGTTTCCAATAGTGCTAGTCCCTGAACCGATTACCACCCGCTATCGAATAATGTATGTTTTACTTTGATTTGACTTTGGAAATGGAGAGATAGGGAGGTCTAGAATATGGCCAAAGGTAGTGGATTAGGAGGCTTCAAAAATTCCTCTAAAATGTGTGGGTTGAAATGCTTATGTAAAGGAGTGATTAGAGACAAGTTAGGATCTAGATCCTCTTTTATCTCTTACCAATTCCCTTTTATCTTAACCATCAAATCAACGCCCTTTAATGCCGCCACACCCTTCATAGCCAAACCAACTAACCCTCATATGGGCTTCAAACCTATTTAAACCCAAAATAAAATATTTTGCATTTAAATCAGATTTAAACGCGTACCGATATCGTGTATTGATTAATATATTTATAACTATTATAAATACATTTAATAACATTTGTTCATCAAATCAAAATAAAATTTTATAACTAATATTTCATAAATATTAATTAATTTAATTAATTTATAAGAATTACAAATTAATTAAATCATCTGGTTAAAGGAGTATTCATCATTTATGTTGTGTGACCCGTTAGGTGTAAATTTGGTCGACGATTAATATCAAACTATTCCAATATTAACGTTCAACACGTCACTTAGCAGGCGATGTGGCAATTTGGCCAAATTTATTGCTTGTTTGGTTTCGGTAAAATCCAATTTTACTTTGTTAAGTATTACCTGATTGTGACTATTATTTACACCGACTCTCTTCGTCCAAACGATATCACTTTGGACTTCCGAAATTTGATAATGGTCAAAATTCCTATATCATCCACATTCAATTTTAGAGTCCAAACACAAAGTCATTGGTTCAATAGTAACAGTTATTATTAAACGAAATCCTCTGGCCAAAATTTATGACTTTGATTTGACTTTAGCAGACCATGATACTAATCTAATGAGTCTCCTTTGTAAGAAAGGTGTTTTTCTTTCTATTATGCATTTGTTATATTGTATTATAAATAATTAAAATATATTTCACAAAAAATCCATAAATGATGTGTTGTGATAGTAATTAAAAATAGTTGTAATCATGAGTATTGTATCATAATATTATAAAACACATCATTTTAAATTGTACTAGTCAAGATAAATCGATATTGGATATTGATGCATTCGTTGAGACTAGAGTACGTAATGCTCTCCAAATGTTGGGCGGTGTATTACTCATGACTGCTAGGGACACCTAAGGGTTACATACTGATACTTATTGAATAACTATGGAATGACTCACTCGACTATTTTTTTTGTTAATATAATTAATGTCAAACAGAAAATATCGATGTAACTGATTTACACAGTTCTCTTGACTTAAGAATACTGTAGATCATCAATATGAAATCTCTGCTTTAATTATAGTCAAATCATGGAGTGGCGTCTATCAAGTGACTATAGTTGAGTTGACTGGAAGTATTGGAAATGAAACATTATTGAAGAGAGGATTTATCTCCTCGGTTATATGGGGTTAGTTTCATAGTCAACTCAAATTCAAAATCTCTGGCCAGAGTAATTCGGTTAATAATAATTGTTATTATTGAACCAAGGACTTTGTGTTTGGACTATAAAGTTAAATACAAATAATAGTGGAATTTTGACCATTACCAAATTCTTAAAGTCCAAAGTCTATAGTTTTGACGAAAAGAATTGGTGTAAATAAAAGTCATAACCGGTAATGCTTAACGAAGTAATTGGATTTTAGCAAAACCAAGTAAGCAATAAATTTAGCCAAAATGTCACACTACCTATTAAGTGACGTGTGAACGTTAATATTCAAATAATTCGATATTAATCGCTGACCAAATTTACACCTAATGAGTCACAAAAAAAATGATGAATATTCCCTTGACCAAATGATTTAATTAATTTGTAATTATTAAAAATTAATTAAAGTTTCGGTCGCTAACAAGGAGCGAGAGGTAGATCTCTAGTATAAGGCCGTTAGCTACCATTATTCTTCACTTAAACAGGCCTACCCTCAGATTCATTAGGCTTTACTAAGAGCTTTTATAACTAATATTATGAAATATTAGTCATAAAAATTGACTTTGACTTGATGAACAAATATTATTAAATATATTTATAATAGTTATAAATATATTAATCGATATACGATATAAATAAGCATTAAATTGGATTTAATATCAAAATTATTTGTTCGGGCCATAAATGATTTTAAAGCTTATGAAAAGGGCTGTTTAGTCTGGGTGCAATATGAGGTTATAGGCGGACTAATGATGGGGTTAGAGAGCTTTGAAATGGATGGCTAAGATGGAAGGAGAATAAGTAAAAGTTTTGATCCAAACTTCTCTCCTTTCTTCCTTTATATAAAGATCTCTACCCACATTTTTTTAGAGGCTTTTTGGAGCCTCCATCTTAACCAATTGATGGTCAAACTCGCCCTCTAATTCCTCTTTCATATCTAATTAAAATCAAACCAGATTCAGTGCTAATCGATAGTTGGTCAACGGTTCAGATGCTAGCAATCTGCTGGATTAGAATTAGTTCAATGATCAAATTTCACTATTTCAAGCTGTGCTTACAGGCTTTGGCTATAAGGTATATTTCTATCGTGTTTATGAATATTAATTTACATTAATAATGTTTATCTCAGATAGTATACTGTTAGTTAGGTAATGATTCCAACATGTAAATGTATTGTCACAATTTTGATTGGTTGTATGTATATGTATACATATTTTAATTTTTTAATGTTAACACACCTATATGTAGCACGAATCAATATTTAGAAACAAACATTTTTTTTATTATTTAAATAATTAAATATAATATATATAGTTTATAATTTAAGTTCTACTATAAACTTATGTAAAACATGGGAATATAATTTTATACATAATGTTTAATAATCATAATGTTATCAATATGAAGAAAATAATTTTATAATTTTATATATAATTTTAAATAATATTTGAATCAATTAATCTTATTAATAATTATATAAATTTATATATATATTATAAAATATGTTTTGTAGTTTATAAAATTATATCAATACATATTATACCCTCGACTAAAAATGGAAAAACATTTTTATTTTTATGTTTAAATATCTAAATATAAACCAAAAATAAGAAAATATATTTTTAAATTGTAAAATTATATAATAAAATTTTAGATTATCAAAAATTTTACTAAAAATTCAAAGTTCAAATTTATTCCAAAAAAATGATTTTTTTATTAATTCTTAATAATTTTGTATGGTTTTATTAATATATATATATATATTAAAATTTTAAATTTTTAAAAAATATCTTAAGCCATGCACAAGACTAGATGGATATTTTTTTAAGACAAATTATTTTTTTGATTCTTATTTGCATTAATATATAGTTATTATTACACTTATATATTAAAAAAAAAATATTTATACATTTACTATTTTCGGCAATATACGATTTCATTTATTTAATATATTTTATCGATGATTTAAACACGTTTATATAGCTATAGATATATACATATTGTTAATATTTTATATTTTGTTTATATATAAATTTGTAAATTATATAAATTATATAAATTATATATTTATGTATTTTACAAATTTATATATAAATAAAATTTTAGTTTCTATATATATTTATGTATATATTTTGTAATATTTTATTTACAAAAGCAAAAGTATATATAAATATACATTTGAACAATATATTTTCATATTGGACTATTGTGTCTATTGCAATGTAAATCCTAACATCTATACATGGACATGTTACACCTTGTACGATTGATATGTTACACACGCACACACACACACACGAATATATATATATATATATATGCATATGATACACGTATGTATATAATATGACATAAATTAAATAATACTATATCATTTTATAAATTTAAGTAAAATTTAGAAATGTTCTAAATAAACAAGATTCATAGGCCTAATAAAGATTTAATATGGTAAAAGAAATTGTAATTCACCCTTAATTCCACTATGGACTAACCTAGTTCCAAGAATGGTATCAGAGCCCAGCCTATGCGGTCCAAATTAGCCATGTTAGGGTTAAATAATTAAGCTCACAGCTATTAGTATGGTGTCTAGAAAGATGGCATCTAAGATTTGGTTTAGGCAATCAAGTACTCTGTCATACCTGGCTACCAGCCTGGCCGGAATAGATATGTGAGCCCAAATGGTTGCCCTTAATAGAAGCTGACCAATTTGAATTGGGCCTTGGGCTAATTTTCAAAATTATCTGAAAACTAAAAATATAAGCTTTTAAATTTAATAGTTAAATTTAAAGTATATACATATTATAAAAGTTATAATATAATAATATTTTTCAAAATGATTAAAAAATAATAAATTTATTTCAAAATTTTTAAAATTTATTAATAACATTAATAAAATAAAATAATTAAATAAGTTAATTAATAAATGTATATATGTATTATATATTATGATATATGTTTTTTTATTTTAAAATCTTTAAAATGACATAAATACACATGTATACGTATATGAAATAAATTTTGAAATTAATATAACTTAATTAAAATAGTTTAATTGAATAAATTATTTAAAAGGTTAATTAATTAAGTAATATACACATGTATATAATATATGTGTTATACTATAAAGGTTATAGTATATAATAAATATTAAATATAAATGTTATATTAAGATAGTATGAAATTAGTTAAAATGTTAATTAATTAAAATTAGTTAAAATTAATCAAATAAGATTTAATTAATGTAATATTATACATAATAATATTATATAAGTAAAATGAAATATAAAAGTTATATAATAATAAAATTATAAAATATGTATGTATAAATTAAAAGGTAGAACATTAGAGAACCTTAACTAGATTTAGGGAATGAATACATACGTAAATGTACGTATACTATGATTTCTGATGTGTCCCACATTTGAATCACAAGGCCATTTCATAAGAAATACGTTATTGCATAAGTCGATATCGCTCATTGTAATATATTGAAGATTATGAATCTTCGAATATAATGTTGTCCTCTACCATATACATACATACATATATATATATATATATATAATATTAATAAATTACTTGCATACTCTTAGTTTTTGAACAAACTCAAGCTAGGGATGTTATGTATAACATTATTAATATATTGAATATACGAGGTATGACAACTATATATATTTGTTAAGCAAACTCAAGGTACGTATACAATATACTTAAGCTGTAGCGATATGGTAGGTATGAGTGGATAATTTTATTTCAGTTGATTAAGCAAACTCAAGGTTAAAGTGAAATTAGGACAAGGTACTAGGGGTTTGGAGTTGTATATGATACATTCGATAAGGAGCTATCCATCATCCATGGAGGTATGACTTGTTAAACAAACTTAAGGTCAGAATTCTAAGATAGACAAGTCTTAACAGCTACTAGTGAACTCGAAAGACTTCTTTGTTTCGACTTAGGGTTTGGAAAAACATAAAAAAACTAGTGAGAGCTTATTAGTAAAATGAAATAGAAAGATTACCTTTACTAATATTAAAAGAACATCTACTATGATTTGCCCTAATAATCTACCACTTGAACTTGCGAAAAATGACAACTCTAAAGCTGTTTTCTGAAAATTACAAGCTTACCAAACCTAACTATACCGACTATCTAAGAGGAATTAAAATAACATTGACTTACAAGCGCCTTTGAACTACTATTACATGCGAACTTAAAGAACAACCCAATTGTTAGTCCATAGGATAGTGGTTTTGATGACAACAACTATAGAAGTGTTATAAAATATATATGTGCAGGAAATCTATATGCAGGTATCAACAAAAGAAGACTGTACAGTAAAGAAAACAAAATTGATGAAGACAAAGATCAAGAGTTCAAATTGAAGACTCATGAGATTCAAGATATTCAAGAGTTCAAGACAAATAATATAGTTAGGTTAGATATTTGTTAAAACTCCTTGAAAGCACTATCATTCTTTTTTATCCAATTTACTCGTGGAATGGAATCCACTTCGTTCTTGTTAAAGGGATGGAACCCTAGTGAGATGGAACTCACGAAATATCTAGTGGAACGGATAGTAGCCCTATTTTGTTATCCACTAATTTTGATTCAAAATGATTTTCAAAATTATCTCTTGTTTTATAAAATGATTTTCAAATATTCCTTTTCAAAAGAAAAACCTTCGTTCACATTTCCAAAAATGTTTTAGCCTCAAAATCATATTTATCATTTTGTTATAGTTTGATTTCAAAATTGTCCTTGATATTTTAGCCTCAAAATCTATTTTAATATTATATTTACTTTAGTTTATTTACTTTGATTTTAAATATATTTTAGTATATATACATATATACATTCATAAGTATTTCTACTTCTAAATACCTTCTACAAATACATAGAGTCCATTTGAATAAAGTTGCATATGTTTTAAATCATCATTTTCAAAGTAAAGCAAATCATCACTTTTTACTAGACCATGTCGACATCCTATTTACCTGTCATGTCGACATGCTTCCCGTTACAGCAAAGGTTGTTTTCAAAAGAAGTGTCTATTCGTTTAAACCTCTTCGAATGGACACATCCATTCATTCTCTATAAATAGAGACTGTTATGGACGTTTTCCAGTAACTACTTTCTTTATTTTCTCTCCTCTTTACTCTCTTATCTTATTTTCTAATCATCCTATCCATATTTTGTCGAAATCTTAAGTGAATCAAACCAGAATATCTCTAGTTTGATTCTATGCCACTCTCTCCAAAGAATCTCAGTGCTTATCAGAGTTATAGATACATTTGTACTCAAAGAAACTTGTGTGGGGTTATAAAGGTGTGATCGTGTCCTTGGAAATCGATCGGGTGAACTTGTGTCCTGTGAATCAAGTGGTTCTACCCAGAGACCTGAGAATCTGGAGGGTGTACCTCGTTGCCTTGGAATCGAGGGATTGTAATCTAGATTATTGTTGAATAGAAAGCCGTACGGGTTGTGCGGGACTGGATGTAGGGTAACACCGAACCAGTATAAAATTCTTGGTGTGTTCTTTCTTTTACTTGCTTTTTATTTATATTTGCATTTGTTTGTGATTCTGTGATTTGATCTGTGATTGTGTATTTGCATTAAGTTAGTTAATTCAATTTAAATCAAAGAAGTTTTAAAGAAATTCTTAAAACACTATTCACCCCCCCTCTAGTGTTAAATAGCCTTAAGATCATCTTCCGCGTCCCTTTCATTTGGTATCAGAGCAAGTTTTTCAAAGTATTCATAGTCTGATTTTTGAAAAGTTCATGGCTAAGTTTGAAATGTTTCCTAAAAATATTTCTTTAATGATCAAATCATTGTGGTCTCATAAATTGATGCATGATAGTTATATAGAATCAGGTAGTCTACAAAAGTTGCTCACTGTGCAGGAATCTTGCTTCATGGCGACAAATGAATCTATTCACAATGGACAAGCTGTGAAAATAAGGAAAAACAAGTGGATACTTGATAGTGGATGTTCATGACATATGACAGGAAATCCAGAGATACTCAATGACATTATTTACAAGGATGGAGGATTGGTTAATTTTGGGGATAATTCAAAAGGTTACGTGGTTGGCATCGGCAATGTAGGTAATTCTGAAACTCCTATTATTTCAAATGTTTTGTTAGTTAAAAATCTACAACATAATCTACTTAGTATTAGTCAGTTATGTGATAAAGGATATAGGATTAAATTTGAAAAAGACAAGTGTCACATCGAAGATAATAAATCTAATATTATCTTTGAGGGAGTTAGGAAAAAGAATATCTATATTCTTAGTATGAAAATTTCAAATGATAATCTATGTCTTTTGGCCAATACAAGTGACCCTTGGACTTGGCATAAGAGATTTGGACATTTGAATTTTAAACTCTTATCTAGACTATCCAAACTTGATCTAGTAAGAGGCCTCCCTAAGATGCAATTTAAAGTAGATAGTATATGTGATGCATGTCAATTAGGAAAACTTAGAAAAAGTTCCTTTAAACTTAAAGATATGATCTCTACTTCAAAACCTCTTGAGTTACTTCACCTAGATTTATTTGGTCCATCTCAGATTCAATCAATCAACCATAGTAAATATGTCTTTGTAATTGTGGATGATTATTCCAGATATACATGGACAATCTTTCTGAAACATAAAAGTGATACTTTTGATTATTTTAAAAGTTTTTCAAAAAGAGTTCAAAACCAACTTTCTTCCAAGATCATCACTATTCGTAGTGATCACGGTGGTGAATTTGAAAATGAGAAGTTTGAGGAATTCTGTAATCAGAAGGGAATTACTCACAATTTTTCGTTTCCAAGAACTCCACAACAAAACGGAGTAGTTGAGCGTAAGAATAGGACGATTCAAGAGTGTGCTAGAATCTACTTTCTGATAGTAAATTACCAAAACATTTTTGGGCTGAAGCAGTTGCAACAGCCTGTTATATTTTGAATAGGATTTTAATTAGACCTCTAACCAATAAAACACCTTATGAACTTCTTTTCAATAAGAAACCTAAGGTATCTTATTTCAGAATTTTTGGAAGTAAATGTTTTATCTTAAATACAAAAGATAATTTAGATAAGTTTGATCCTAAATCCGACAAAGGAATCTTTATCGGATATTCTAACAGGAGTAAAGCTTATAGAGTTTTTAATCTAAGAACAAACACTATTGAAGAAACTTTACATGTTTCCTTTGATGAAAATTTCAAAGAAGTTGATCAGACTAATGATGAGGATGACTTAGTTATTTCTAATCATGAATCTGTAGATGCTACAAATGAAACTTTTCATCCAAATAAAAAGATAGGCTTTTAAAAGATCACCCTGTAGAAAATATTCTAGGAGATATGCTTTCTGTTGTTAAAACTAGGAATCAATTAAACAGTATGAGTCATGTTGCTTTTATATCCTCAATAGAACCTAAAAATCCAAAGGAAGCATCAACTGATGATTCATGGATTCTTGCTATGCAAGAAGAATTGAATTAATTCACCAGAAATGATGTTTGGGAACTTGTTCCTAGACCTGAGGATAAATCCATTATAGGCACTAAATGGGTATATAAAAATAAATTAAATGAATTAGGTGAGGTCATTAGAAATAAGGCTCGACTCGTTGCACAAAGTTATTGTCAAGAAGAAGGTATAGATTATGACGAAACCTTTGCACCCGTAGCAAGATTAGAAGCTATTAGAATTCTGCTTGCTTTCGCTAATTTCAATAATTTCAAAGTTTTTCAAATGGATGTCAAGAGTGCCTTTCTAAATGGTTTTGTAAAAGAGGAAGTTTATGTTGAACAACCTCCACTCTTTGAAGATACAAAATTTCCAAATCATGTTTTTAAATTAAAGAAAGCCCTGTATGGTCTAAAACAAGCTCCTAGAGCTTGGTATGATAGACTTAAGTCTTATCTTTTGCAATCTAATTTTGAAATAGGTAAAGTAGATAACACACTTTTTATTAAAAGAAACAAAAATGATATTCAACTTGTACAAGTGTACGTAGATGATATTATTTTTGGATCAACCAATTCTGACATGAACAAAGAATTTTCTGACATTATGACAAAAGAGTTTGAGATGAGTCATATGGGTGAACTTAACTTTTTCCTAGGATTACAAATCAAACAATTAGATAATGGTATCTTTATCAGTCAAGAGAAGTATGCGAGAGAGTTAGTTAGTAAGTTTGGCTTGACCAATGTGAGTGGAAAACCAACTCCCATGGCAACCAATATAGCATTAAGTAAGGATGATCTATCCAAAGACGTAGATCAAACTTTGTATAGAGGAATGATTGGATCACTTCTCTATATAACTGCTAGTAGACCAGATATCATGAACAGTGTCTGTCTTTGTGCAAGATATCAATCTCAACCCAAGGAAACTAATCTAAAAGCTGTGAAACGTATCATTCGATATGTTAAACACACCTTTGATTATGGATTGTTCTACCCTAAGAATGATTCATTTGAATTAGTTTCCTACTGTGATGCTGACTATGCTGGGTGTAAGTCAGACCGAAAGAGTACAAGTGGAACTTGTCACTTTCTAGGTCATTCCTTAATTTCCTGGTTCAGTAAAAAGCAGAATACTGTTTCCCTATCAACAACTGAAGCAGAGTATGTTTCTGCTGCTTTAGCTTGTTCTCAAGTTTTGTATATGCAACAAACCTTGAATGATTTTGGTATATCTATCACGAAATATCCAATTTTCTGTGATAACACTAGTGCCATTAGTTTGTCCAAAAACCCAACTCTCCATGCCTGAACTAAACATATTGACATTAGACACCATTTTCTAAGAGATAACGTAAATAAAGAGAAAATTTCTCTTGATTTCGTTAATTCTGAAAATCAAATAGCTGATATTTTAACCAAACCTTTAGGAGAACCTGTCTTCACCAAGTTAAGAAGAGAATTAGGTATATGTTCTCTTTCTGAAATATAGTATATAGTATAGTAGTATACATAGGGTATATATGAATGTTTTCTTAACCATAGCATTTTGCAACACCATGTCGACATGGTATTCATGCGTCATGTCGACATGCAACGGTAAAAATGACAGTTCGTTTTTTCCCTCTAATTTTTGAATGGGTGGTTATTTAACTCACCCATTTCGAGTTTCTCTTCCCTCCAATCATTATTTCTTCATTCTACTTTCTAGAAACATCAAATCCATGGCTTCCACATCCAATCCTAATCAAATATCACCGGTTTCTTTCCCTTCTCCTTCACATGGCCCTTTCCAAAAATCCATACTCGCTCGTGTCATCAAAATAGAGGAGAAAGTTAATAATTCGCTGCAGATGTTAACTGAAATGCAAGTTCAACAATTGAGAATGGCAAGAGAGCAAGAGAAACAAGGGAAAATTCTGAGGAATCTTCAAAAATTCCTCATGGATAATCATGCCAATCCAATTGTAATTGAAGATTCTTCTAACATAGAAGCAAATGAAGAAGGAGAAGAAGACGAAGACGAAGAAGAAGAGGAAGAACCAATGGAGGAAGAAACTGATGATGAAGCACTATGTGTAGGGGAAGTTTGTTTTGATGCTTATGGGAACATTGTGGAACAACATGGAAATTTCTGTTTCCATTACCCAAATTGTCCTGTCCACAAGTCTCCCATCATCAAAAACAACCGTTGAGTTGTTTATTTTCTTGTTTTAGTTATTTATGTGTTTATAAGTTTAAATAGTCATGTATATAGTAATATTGAAATGAATAAAATAATCTGTGGTTACACTTATTATTCTTATTCTTATATTGCTCATATATAACATTCTAAGTATACGATGTTTAGTGCATTGTTATATCTAGTTTCAGTATTATTAATGATAACACTATCATTAATATCATAGATTTAGGGGGAGTTAGTGTCATTTTTTTGTTGATGACAAAGGGGGAGAAGTATAAAATAGGTTAGTTAGGCATAGATTAAGGGGGAGTTATTAGATTTAGGGGGAGTTATAAGGAGAATATAAATATTTTATAAACAAAGGTTGTCATCATCAAAAAGGGGGAGAATGTTAGTCCATAGGATAGTGGTTTTGATGACAACAACTATAGAAGTGTTATAAAATATATATGTGAAGGAAATCTATATGCAGGTATCAACAAAAGAAGACTGTACAGTAAAGAAAACAAAATTGATGAAGACAAAGATCAAGAGTTCAAGATTGAAGACTCATGAGATTCAAGAAATTCAAGAGTTCAAGACAAATAATATAGTTAGGTTAGATATTTGTTAAAACTCCTTGAAAGCACTATCATTCTTTTTTATCCAATTTACTCGTGGAATGGAATCCACTTCGTTCTTGTTAAAGGGATGGAACCCTAGTGAGATGGAACTCACGAAATATCTAGTGGAACGGATAGTAGCCCTATTTTGTTATCCACTAATTTTGATTCAAAATGATTTTCAAAATTATCTCTTGTTTTATAAAATGATTTTCAAATATTCATTTTCAAAAGAAAAACCTTCGTTCACATTTCCAAAAATGTTTTAGCCTCAAAATCATATTTATCATTTTGTTATAGTTTGATTTCAAAATTGTCCTTGATATTTTAGCCTCAAAATCTATTTTAATATTATATTTACTTTAGTTTATTTACTTTGATTTTAAATATATTTTAGTATATATACATATATACATTCATAAGTATTTCTACTTCTAAATACCTTCTACAAATACATAGAGTCCATTTGAATAAAGTTGCATATGTTTTAAATCATCATTTTCAAAGTAAAGCAAATCATCACTTTTTACTAGACCATGTCGACATCCTATTTACCTGTCATGTCGACATGCTTCCCGTTACAGCAAAGGTTGTTTTCAAAAGAAGTGTCTATTCGTTTAAACCTCTTCGAATGGACACATCCATTCATTCTCTATAAATAGAGACTGTTATGGATGTTTTCCAGTAACTACTTTCTTTATTTTCTCTCCTCTTTACTCTCTTATCTTATTTTCTAATCATCCTATCCATATTTTGCCGAAATCTTAAGTGAATCAAACCAGAATATCTCTAGTTTGATTCTCTGCCACTCTCTCCAAAGAATCTCAGTGCTTATCAGAGTTATAGATACATTTGTACTCAAAGAAACTTGTGTGGGGTTATAAAGGTGTGATCGTGTCCTTGGAAATCGATCGGGTGAACTTGTGTCCTGTGAATCAAGTGGTTCTACCCAGAGACCTGAGAATCTGGAGGGTGTACCTCGTTGCCTTGGAATCGAGGGATTGTAATCTAGATTATTGTTGAATAGAAAGCCGTACGGGTTGTGCGGAACTGGATGTAGGGTAACACCGAACCAGTATAAAATTCCTGGTGTGTTCTTTCTTTTACTTGCTTTTTATTTATATTTGCATTTGTTTGTGATTCTGTGATTTGATCTGTGATTGTGTATTTGCATTAAGTTAGTTAATTCAATTTAAATCAAAGAAGTTTTAAAGAAATTCTTAAAACACTATTCACCCCCCCTCTAGTGTTAAATAGGCTTAAGATCATCTTCCGCGTCCCTTTCACCAATGATAATGCAGACCCCGAACTATGACTTGCTTATAAAAATGGGTGTCATACCTAGAGATTGCCCAAGTTTTCACTGTCTGCGTTAGACAAGCAATTGCAGAGGTAGCATGAAAATATGTCTGTCCATGAGACATTTAATATTCTCAAGGCTCTTTTTGTTGAATAGTAACGTTCCGCAAGATACGACCTTACGAAAAAGCTCTTCAATATTATATATATATATATATATATATATATATATATATTATTTTTATGATTTTATATAAGTATTTAATATACATATACATATACATATACATACACATACATACATACATATATGAGAAAAGGTATATTTATATATGTACTGTTTTTAGCAGTACAACAAAAAAATTATTCAATATATTTTATAAATGATTTAAACATATTTTTATAGCATAAATATATACATATTGTTAATATTTTATATTTATGTTTATATATAAATTGTAACATCCCACTATTATAGCAATAAATTTTGATTGAGAAAAGTTGTTATGGATATAAAATAAAATTTGGAGTAAAACGCCACGAGCGGAATTGTAATCGGAGACTAAATTGCGGTAGGGCAATATCGCGGTTAAGGGTATAAAAATTTATTTAAGCGTTACAAAATTATTTACTGGAAAAAATAAATATGTTTTCATTCGACCTAAGCTCTGCAAACTTATCTCTTTCACAATTACGCACCCTCCTTCTTATCCCTTTCATGATTATAATTTAACCTATTTGCTTGCTTAGTCATAAAGTATCATTGTAACACTATATAAGCACTGCACTCCCATCTACAATAACGCAAGCAATAAAACCTTTTCATTTTCATACTGCGCAAATCAAAGTGAGTATAATTTTCTTTCTTATTTATTTCTGCATGTAACTTACTTATTAAGTTCACCGCCTCTCCTTTATGTTTACCTTTCTTTCTCCTTTATTCTTTTGTTGCCAGGAACCCCTAATATATTCCATTTCCTCGTTACTTTACGTTTACACCACCATTATAAAATAACCAGTAAGATCATTTATATATTATTCATTTTTAGCCTCATCTTCATTTGTTATTCAATAAAGTCAGTAAACAAAAACGTACAGAGCAATGTAAGGTTTTATCTTGTGCAATATATAATAACTAGAACTATGCAAACTGAAGTGAGTGATACCACTCATAAATTTATCATGGAACTTGTATATGTATACCTGAAGTAAAATGAAGATTTAATAAAGGTGTATGTATCGATGTATGATTTGAATTTATAATAGAACTCCCTGTGTGCCCAGACCCATGTCTGTCTGTGATGCTCTATCAAGCTTGGTGTAGTAGTAATATCAGGTAACGCTTAGCTAAAGATATTACGCGATCATCATCCTTCGATAGTAGGTGGCACATCAATATAGAGACAAGTGGACTGGTTTTTGAAAAATAGAAACTGGTTTCCCTTTCTCTCGATACTGAAGACTAAATGCATTGATATTAGGAATAATAGTGCAGAAAGTAGATAAAAGAAGTAGTTTTTATTTAGGTTCTTTTTACTTATAATACAAAGTTGAGTCCAGTATATATATTACTTACATTGGCTGCATCATGAAATATCAAATACAATATAATAGTCAAGAATGGACTAAACATTAAGTAACCATTAAACATTTTTATTAGTGCATATCCTAGTTTTACAAATTAGGACTTAACTCAAATAAGCATAATCTTATTTTTATGTGTTACAACCACTTTAATTGAATCATAATTCCCTGCATGTTGTATATGTGCGTCCGTGAAATACACATGCAAAACTTTGGTATTTTCGTATTAAGATGCAAGGGGACGTGTGAGTGAGTGTGTTGGTGAGGATGTTACGTGAGTCACCTGTAAACATTGCATGAAATAAATATGTGACGATACATGAACAAATATATGATTTACACATTGCATACAAAAATTCAATCGTCCATAACTCGAAATCCAAAAAGAATTTGAGCATGCAACCGAAAGAGAAATTATAGAGGAAAGTGAGACGAACAAATCGATTAGATTTCACCCGACCGACGGACCCCATGGTGATCAGAAATGACACCGTTATGTCCGCGTCCGTATGGGGAACGGGAGCGTTACAGCCAAAATGGAAGGCACCAGCAGGACCGTATTGCGTAGCGGAAAACGACGAAGATCTCGGTTCGGTCGTCGGAGGTGTGTGAAGGTGTGACCATGACCAAAAAGTGTTAAAGTATGACGCTACGCAATATTCCGTTCGCGTATGGACCGCGAATGACCGAAATAAAAATACGATCGCGCACGACAACATTAAACGATCACAAAATAGCAATAAAGTAGACCGGTTAACTTATTTTGTAAAATTTCAAGAGAACCGGCGTTTGGTGCAAAATGCGTCAACCGAAACTATTTTTATTTTCCAAATTAAAAATTACGGAAAAATTCTATTAATTAAATTAAAATGACGTCATCAAAAATCTAGTCTAAATTTGAAATGTACATTTTATTATAATTTAAATTCAAATCCGATGAAATTCTTCCAAGTTATGTTTACATGTTTTGTTTATGAATGTTCATTATATATATGATGTTATATATTGCAAGTTAATGCTATGTTGCACGAACACGACATTTATATGTGATATAAAATAGAACACGATACCATTTTGGGGATAAATGGTATATTGGGAAGTTAAATACAAAAGAATTTGAATGATTTTAACCGATGAGGTAAACGAGATGAGGTGAAACTACTAAAAGCTAGAGTCCATCCTAGCGGACAGATTCGGGGTTGCTCCCTAAATCATGATGACCTGGTCCCTCGTCGCTAATTGTCCAAACGATCTGTTCAACGGACACAACCACGGTGACAGGCGCAGTGCAAAAGGGAAATGAGGAAGAATCGAGAGTAATCTCATTGATGGATATGTGGTGAAACAAAGATGAACATTACAGCACAACGGGGGAGCGCCAACAGTGAACATGTGAAGATAGTGCAACTAATAGATCGTGTTGGGGCACCTACAATTTTTGATCGAAAGATATACGGATGAAAAAGGCTTTGATATGGGTTCGATATAGAGTCTAGTAAGAGTGAATAATAAATAGGATTCACTAGTAATTCCAAACCTCGTATATGAATAACTTGACAATGAAATGTCTATTGAATAATGAATGCAACTTATAAATGAATAGGATGTGATACCGACTGATTAGAGTTGCAGCTGCGATTCACTTTAAATAGTGCCATGACACATGTATTTGAATTGAAATAATTTAATAGGATGTGGGCGGGTTTAGATTATGGAGTTTGTGACATATTTATTTCTTTTAATATCATATATAACCTGACTCCACAATTTATATGAATCATTGTTACACTATTATACTCACAACTAGATTTATAGCCTGACTCGAGGTTTTGTTTTTGACAACTCCTCGGGTCAGACCGAGGTTTTTCAGGATGATTACCTTTTCACGTTTTGAGGTGATTTCATACGACATTGAGATGGACGGAAACTGGCATACAGTATATAAATTTAAGGTAGTTGTAGATTTAGAGCTTCACGGACGTACGCTTGCTACATGCCTCAAAGGAACTGTTAGAGTCATCCGGAGGAGAGATGTTAGGGAGATACATTTAGAGTCCGTTAAACTATGCTAAGTTGATTTTGTGTAGTCATGTCGTATGTCCTTTGTATATATTTGTCTGTGTATGTATTAGGATGTCATTTTTGGGGCAGTTATGTATAGTATGCATGATGACTTAGTTGTAGATATATGGTGATAGTCTGACGTCTGTTTGTACCTATGTATATGTATATATATCTATCTTTTTGGTCCGTTGTTTTGTGAAACCATTATATATTATGTTCCGATATATGATTTAGATACAAATTTCCTGAACTCGTGTATACTACATTATGTCGAGATGAGATACGTATCATTTCAGAGATGTTCAGGTATTTTAAACGTATCCATGTTGATCCAAAGTAGTGTATACGAGAGATCGCTCCTTTAGTGCCCATTGATCCGAGCTATCGGACGGTAAACTCCCTCTGATATTTCGGTCACTGGAGCCGAGGCGTCACATTAATATTTATAAAAAATTATAGATAGACTAAATTTTTGTTTGTACTTAAATATATTTTGTAATATTTTATATACAAAAACAAAAAAACATATGTAAACATACATTTGTACAATGTATTTGCATATTAGATGAGCTAATGTAGCCATTATGATGTAAATCCCAACATCTATACACGGGCAAGTTATATCTTGAACGGATGATATATTACACATGCACACACATATGTATGTGTACATGACACACAGACACACAGACACACAGATATATATATATAGCATAAATTAAATAATACTATATCATTTTATAAATTTAAATAAAATAAAATATTTTATTTAAATAAAATAAAATATTTTATTTAGATAAAATAAAATATTCTATTTAAATAAAATAAAATATTTTATTTTAATAAAATTCAGAAATGTTCTAAATAAACTAGACTTCATGGGTCCAATAAAGATCTAATACGGTAAATAAATTAAAATTCATTCATAAATTCCACTACGGGCTAGCCTAGTTCCAACATGTTTGATCTTAGTTATATTAACCAACAGAAAACTATCGACTGAGTCATTCCATAGTTATCTAATAACTTTTAGTATGTAACTTTTTTGTGCCCCCAACAGCCATGAGTAATATACCGTCCAACATTTGGAGAGCGTTATGTACTTTAGTCTCAACATATATATTGATATCCAGTCTTGATACATCTTGACTGGGAATATTTAAAATGATATGTTTATTTTCATTGTGATAAACTATTCATATTTACAACACTTTGTAACTACTATCACAAAACATACCAGCTGTGGATTTTCTATTAAATATACTTTTATTTAAATTAATTAATTAATATAACACATTATATCAAGTATATAATAGGAAAAAACACCTTTTATTTCAAACAAGATTGGTTATCTGGTTAGATATTTGTAATAAATTACGTAATTGCTCTTAAGGTATATCCCCAACTCTATCATGTTAGTGGCACGTTTTCGATTACATAGGTCTTTGAGACATTTGGCATATCTTGGAATTTGTTCAATGATATCTAAGGGTGGAATAGTTACATGAAATTGTTGGAAAATTTTAGGAGTTTAAAAATTTGCATCTTTCTTCTTATTGTGAGTCTAGAAGGGAATGAAGTTACTGGTTTCTAGACTCTTTTAGTGGTTTTACCATTTTTCAAAGAAGAAGGCATAACATATGGAACAAAATACGATGGAGGTAAAAGGAGGTTGAATATTGGTGGTGATAACATCAGATAACGAAGATGTGTTAGGATTGCCGACGTTTGAAGAGGATATGTTAAAAAAGGTAAAGATTTGAAAGAATCAACATTAGTAACCATCAAACAAGCACTAAGATTTTGAATCGGAGTTGATTTTGAAGGGTTGTCAGGATTATCAACATTGTTGTCAACCTTCTTTCTGGACCTAAGAGTGGCAACTGCGTTGACCTGATTAAAGATCTCATTTTTGCAATTGGATTTACTTCGAGTTGACTAGGAAATTTGCCTTTCTCATTACTTTTCATTAGGTTTTTCGTCATCTTCATCATGTGTTCAATTTTAGCATCCTGATTGTTTATTTGCTTTTCTAATCAAACAATTTCATGAGAAGGTTGATGAGACTGAGAAGGCCGAGCTAATGCATTAGGAGGCCTACATGATTGATTCGAATATTAGGGTTGAGATGCAACTTGCAAAGTTTGGGTAATAGGAAATTGAGTTTGATAATTCAGATTTGATATTATAGGCTACATGTGAGATATATTAGCTGAATCATTAGCATTTTACCAAAAAAATTGGATGATGCTTCCAATTAGAGTTATATGTGG
Organism: Allium fistulosum; assembly: GCA_030737815.1. NCBI lineage: Eukaryota > Viridiplantae > Streptophyta > Magnoliopsida > Asparagales > Amaryllidaceae > Allium > Allium fistulosum. Next base: position 665,260,553 of record CM060901.1, read on the forward strand.
ATGAATAAGGACTATTTCGAGCTATAACATTGATTTGTTCTTTAGTGTAATAATGGGGAAGTCCTTCTCCTATTTGAAGAGTTTCTAAGGGAAGATGAAATGGATCTATGACATGAACTCCTCTAGTAGAAGCATAAACGGGGACATGAATTGATTCCCATTGGTTGTCTTTTTCATAATAGTCCTCTATGAACTCCCAAGCTTTATCGATTATTTTAGACATAAACTCTCCTCCACACATTGATTCAAGTTGGATTCTTATTTGATTGTTTAGCCCTTCATATGCAATTTGGCACAAATGGTGCTTAGGGATTGCATGATGATGACAACTACATAATAGTTGATTAAATCTCTCAAAGTATTTTGAAAATTTTCCCCCCTCATTTTGAGAGAACTAGTTTATTTCAATTCTAATTTTAAAGTTTTAAGAAAAAGGAAAACTTTTTCAAAATATAAGGACGAATTCATACCAACTTCTTATAGAATGTTTTGGAAGAGAATTTAGCTATCTTTTTTCACTCTCTAAAAGTGTAGATGGAATTAACCTTAGCTGCTTTATTGATTCATCAGATAATTATTGCATTTTAGTTGTGGATGTATACAATTCAAATTCCCTAAGAGACTCGTAAGCATTTTCAAAACTGGTAAATTTTTGCACCCCTTGAATGAAAGAATATTTTAGCTCAAAATAATTTCATTTGGCTGGTTGAATAATTATGACCGAAAGTTGAACAGTCTTAGTTTGATACCATCGATCCCTAAAAGATAATGGTCCATTCTCACCTAAGTAGAGATTTTGGAAATTTTGATTCATTGAATTCCATTGGTCTATCTCGTTTGAAATATTTTGATTCACTTGAGACCCCCTAGGGGAATTAAGGTTGCTTAAACTTTTTTCACTCATTTCCAATTAAATGTATGAAAATAATTTTGATACCAAATGTAATGACCCACCTTTTTGTCCATCGAAAGTCGACACCAAATATATCCACGTATTCAAATGCTAAACATCCAATCGTCAAAAAGACATATTGTTAGGGTAAAATGAAATGAAGATGAAAAAGAACAGGAGAAACATAATCTCACAGCGGAACGATAATATATAATATAACCAATACAGTAAAAGCTGTCACTATATAATACATGGTATATCAGATTTAAAAATAAACCTCATCAACCCGGACAATTGTAACTTCCCAACCTTACAATTGCTGATGGGTATATATAATAATACAATGGGAAATAAAAATACTATGGCAGGTGAACATCTAGCTCTACTCAATGAGCTCCATGCCCCACCAACGACAACTTGGAAAAATACTCGTTCTGACCCAAGCGTTATAATAAATAACATCCGGATTAGTCTGGAAATACCAATGTAAGAAAACTCAAGTAATATAATGGACATATAATAATCATGTGAGACCAAGTCGCTAAACATGGAATGGGTCTTACCTTACAAGAACAACTTCTGCACATGAATGAATGGAAGCAAATTAAAACAAAACCCAAAGTGGAAAGGATGGGTATAAACAAGGTCAAAACTCAAACTTAAAGAATGGACACAAATAAATAAATATCGAGGAGAGTTCCAGTCACTTCTCGATGCAATTAAGAGAACAATTCAATGATTTGAATCAAGAATAAGGAAAAGGATGTTTTCCAACAATGACTAGGAGGATGCGCCCCCTTACTGAAAATATACCCTTAGATAAATACTTGAGAGAGTCATAAAATCTATGATACCTCTTAGGAACTCCAAGCTAGACCCCGCCAACCTTATCGAGAATACGAGTGTTTCACATCTCCGCCCGCATACCACCGAAACCAAATCTGGATTAGAAGTGAAAATACCCTAAAGGGAGCAATCATACATAGCTTGACCCCCACTCGCACTTTGGTTTTAGTCATTTCCAACAAAGGATATCAACGCTCAAATAAGCAACAAATCGTATTAAATTGACTATACACAAAGAAGAAAGATGAATCAATAGTTAATAAATCAACTATCGAGAATAATTGAAAATGAGATATGGAAATTAAATCTCACACCCTTACCACTACTCGTTGATTTCAAACTTGTACTATCCCTTGGTTGAAACTGAAGCCTAGCAAGTTAAGGTAGTGTTACCTTTAGGAATTGCCTTGACAATAATTTTAACCTCCGAGATAGGTACGATTTTCCATACATCGATGTTTAGTGTTACGAGTATGACTAAATCCTTTCCATACAAGTGATACCATTTACGAAAGTTAAATTTCTTGTCCTTTCCATAATCAGATCAAACTTTTAAACTTTTAAAACTCGAACTTATGCTTCGTTTTCGCATCACAATGTTTGTAAAACCCTTAAGAATAATTTCTAAAGATATTCCCCTTTAAAGATTTTCTCATTTATAAACTATTACTTATAAATTTCAAACAACATTTATTATTCCAAAAGATAATAAGTCAATTAAAATACTTTCATAAATTAAAAACCATAGTAATTATCCCGAAAGAGAATTAACTAACTTTATAACTCCTTTAATAAATAAATCAATTATCTTTAAACGCCTTTATTGAGTCAGATAATTAATTTTAAACACCTTTATTTAATCCAAATAATTAATTTTACACATCATTTACTAAAATGATTAATTGATCTTAAGTATCGTTATTAAAATGATTAATTAACTGTAAACACATTTATTGAGTCAGTTAATTAATTTTAATCACTTTCATCAAATAATTAATTAACCTTTAAACATCATTAATAAATTTATTAACTAACTTTATTATAATTAAATAATAATCCAAAATATATTTAAACCCTCAAATTCTTTCAGAAACTTTTAAAATCCTTACAAACCCATTTGGAAAGAATTTACAAAATCCTTAAGATAAATAACCTTTATAGATCTAAGCAACTTTAATTATCCCAAAAAATAATTAAAAACCAATTTATAATCTTCATGAACTTTTTAACGACATCAATTAACTTGAAGGATAATTAATCAAATTTATAATCTTTTTATAAATTTTAACCAATGTTAATTATCCTGAACGATAATTAATTAAATTTATAACTCCTTTTACAAAATTTAAATCTACATTTATCCTTTATTTTCAAAATTCTCCAAATATTTGAAAATATGGTTTAAACAACTTTCAAAGTGTAAAAAAGTCCAAACATTTATTTTGTAAGAAAAATACAAGCTCGAGTTCAACACACAACAAAGGTTTAAGTGATGATATTTCATAAATGATGGTACAACGATAATCGCTATAACGACAAACCCACAATCAATCAGTATGTCATAAAGATTTTCGACCAAATGACAATATAAGCGACATGTGAATATAAGTAAATAAATATTGGGGCGAGACCCTTTAGGGTCTCTCTACAAAATCCTTGTAAACCACACATATATGTGTATTTCGAAGTGTTCCGCAGCGACCTATTCGATATGTACACTTCGACTTGTCCCGTGCAACACAATGGTTATTTATACTCTCCACCCATTTCAATGGGAATTTTAAATCCAACCAAACAACAAAACAATCATATAAACTGTCATCTAAACATTTAACAATAATCTATTGCAACACGAATATCATATAATTTATTTAAAGGTGGGTGAACTCACCGAAATTCTATTTGACGCTGAAGCGTTCCAGATTGAATTAAAATCGAATGGCATTCGATTTTAGCCTAAAATTAAACGTGCTTCAAATTCGATGAAACTAGTTCCAATGCGTAGCTAATGATCCTACGAGTCCAATGGAACTAACCGCATTCAAATCCGATCCCGTATGCAATAGTAATTAGTTTTATAAGAAACCAGATTTAAATAATTAAGTTAATTTACTAATTACACAGTTAACTATTAATTACCCTAAAAAACTTCTTCTCCCCCAATTTCTAAACACTCCAGCAATTGATATAGACATGCCCGCCCAAACCCTTGCATCACCTCCACCTATCTCCCTTAATCCTTCACAATCGACGAACCTAAAGTTACAATCAACTCCACATCGCATCCTCTTTGCCTCTGACCCCAAAAATCAAAGCTCGAACAACCTAAAAAAATGCGATTGAACCCTCCTCCACATGCAACCCTACAGTCCCATTCTCCCCAAGGAACTGCTCCACACCAAAACTCCACGACCGATGCTCCTTCGAACAAGAAAACCAAAACAACCAACCCTGTGATCCAACGCCGCCTAAAACCACTGCCTACCCAAACCCTAAGTCGACTATCGAAATGTCAATCTCCCCAACTCTCGACTACACCCTACAATAAAGGCATGGATGGGAGATCTCGAGCATACGATCTTAACGGAACAAATTTTAGGATTTTTAGTTGCGTATTTTATTCGATTTGGAATTTTAAACTATATAGCCATTTTTTTCTCTTTGTTTCACTATGTAGATGATGAACGAAATAAAATAGAGGAGTGGGAAAATAGAAGAATAAAAGAGGGCAAGTGGATTCAAAAGGAAATGAAAAAATAAGTGTTTTAAAGTTTTTGACCAAACGTCAATTGCCTCCTTCACAAAGTAAACAAGTTTTTCAAGCAACATATCTCATCAAAAATCATATCAACATCAATTCAAGTTCAAAATTTTGAATTTGATTTGATTTTTAAAAAGTTTCAAAAAGAAATATTTGCGGTGCTCTGCTATACAATATTCCATTCGCGTACGGATCACGAATGACAGAAATAAAAAATACTATCGTGCATAAGAATGTGGCATGATCACAAATCAATAATAATATGCATAAATTATTTTATTCTACGAAATTTTAAAAATTCCATCGTTTGCAATAAAATATGTCAAACGATAAATTAAATATTTTTCGAATTAAAAATTATGAAAAAATCGATAAATTGAAATAAGGTTACGTTAAAATCGAATTATTTTATTAACAATTGATTTTCTTATTATTTATTCAAACAATTTATCATTGTAAATAGATTTACAAAATGAGTTCATTGTTTATTAATTAAAAAGAGTTAAATAAGGCTATTAAATCCATTTAATTAACAATTAGTTCACAATTCAAATATTTGAATAGCTCTTATATGGGAATATAGTTTATTTATATTTTTAAATATCGATTATTTAAATATTTAAAACTAATTAAATATTTAAAACTAATTAAATATTTAATATCATACTGTAAAATTCCAGGATGTTACCTTCTTTCCCCTTAAAAGAATTTCATCTCTGAAATTCCCAAAGGAAGAAAATGTCTCCAACCCCTTAACGTTTAAAAACAATAAACTAAAATAGGTTATTAAGTTTTTAATTAATTCCCAAATATTACGGAAAATTTTGGCAGCACCTCCATTGCGCGGTCGATCCAAAAACCTATAACTCACCACAACTGGCCCAAATCAACTAAAAAACAAAAGCCAAGTAGTCTTCCATATCTGGGGCATAAAATCATCCATCAAAATGCCAATTTCTAAATTTACTACGTACCTCTTTTGCGTTTGATTTTTATGCAAGCAACTTATTATCTCGATGCAAATGAAAGTGCGCAAGAAATCAAATAGCAATTTCTTGCTTCCCTGTACTTATATAATTCAAAAGAGAATCATGCTGATAAAAGAGAAATACACTAGCAACATAAACAAATACAATAACCATATGCAATATAAGTATGGAGACTACTCTGTAATAGATTAGGAAGCATCCAATTTTTTTCCCAAATGATAAATTTTAGAACTAAATACCCAGGATTTTATATTCAAAATATATTTTAAAATTCCTCTAAAGAGAAATAAATCAAAACCAAAATCAATTATGGCAAGGAGGGGGCTCCTCCTACCAAAGCATAATATAAGTCTAGAATTAAAACACAAAGCATCCAATGGTATTCTAGTTCCTCCTAAAACAACAACTAGAGAAAACAAATATACTCAGCGAGCCTTCCAAATCGAAAAATTCCCAATGGCCCAACTTTAGTCATAACAAAATATTTGGAAAAAAAATCACTATACAAAATCTCTTTTTCCAAATATCCTGAAATAATAAGACTTACCCAAAAATTTTCAAAATAATAATGTTATTATTTCTTTCATAAATTCTTTCGAAATTGCTCTTTTTTTCCAAAAGCATCTAGATTTAAGTCCTAATAAATAATACTTTATAACCCATAGCCCATAAAATCACACTATCAATCAAATCAAATTCCATAAGGGAATAAACCAACACTGTAACGATGCGAATTTTTCGCGTTCGAAAATCGACATCCATACTTTACATCGTACTCGAATGCCGCAGATCCGACCGTTCAAATCCGAGTCGTCGGAGCTTATAACAACATTAAGTAAACAACACAGCGGAAAAGAAAAATAGATGATATCATATACAACTCCAATGGATACAATATCCAGAATGATATACAACAATGATATCAATATGATACAACAATATCAGAGATATAATACAATGCTACATTGGAAATAACATAACTGATAACTCCAATGATCTGAAAAAGAGAATGAGTCCAAACTCCAATATATACAAATTTTCAAATCCATATGACTTAATATTTTTTCTATTTGAATCGGGGAAACTCACTTCCATTTATAATTAATTATACAATTCTAATTCAAAAATTCATTAAATTATCAATTTAAATATTTATAAAATCCGGGGTCGTTACAGACTTCCCCCCTTAAAAGAATTTCGTCCTCGAAATTGCCAGGGAGACAAAAAGACAGATGAAAAATGTTTCATCAAATCAAACTGAACATCTATTCTGCATTTGGCTTACCAAATCAGAATATCAATAACAGATACAAGAACGAATCTATTTAACACTTCACAAAATACTCAGGTTATCCATATCTACGAAGTATATACAGTGGTATTGGTTAGTTCAAAGAGATAACTAACCATTCGTAGAATATACTGGGACCCAAAGAATAGACAGATATATAGATACAATTTCAAAACTTTCAGTTTAAAACTAAAGTATACCTATCAACCATAGCAAACAAAGCAACCAATACATCCAAACAAACAATTCTGGCCTTTTTGGAGTTTACGTCCCATATTAATAAATCGAATCTCTTCCTAGATCTACCAGGAACTATCGAAGAATTGAGAAAAAGATGCTGAATAAAAGAGATTGATAGAGAAAATTTGTTTCCACTGTTGCAGGGTATTAACCATTCGTAGTCGTTTTTCCCTATCCTCTATCTCATTCTCTTCTCACACTCATACTTACTATCAGTGGATAGCAAGAGAATTTACTGAGACGTTTAAACGGATATCCTAGGGATATACTCATTCTAGAGTTTACTTCACTCTATCTCTAATGAGGTACTTAACGTGTTATACTCCTTAGCTAAAGTTCAACCTTAGCTCTGATACCAAATGTAACGATGCGAATTTTTCGCGTTCGAAAATCGACATCCATACTTTACATCGTACTCGAATGCCGTAGATTCGACCGTTCAAATCCGAGTCGCCGGAGCTTATAACAACATTAAGTAAACAACACAGCGGAAAAGAAAAATAGATGATATCATATACAACTCCAATGAATACAATATCCAGAATGATATACAACAATGATATCAATATGATACAACAATATCAGAGATATAATACAATGCTACATCGGAAATAACATAACTGATAACTCCAATGATCTGAAAAAGAGAATGAGTCCAAACTCCAATATATACAAATTTTCAAATCCATATGACTTAATATTTTTTCTATTTGAATCGGGGAAACTCACTTCCATTTATAATTAATTATACAATTCTAATTCAAAAATTCATTAAATTATCAATTTAAATATTTATAAAATCCAGGGTCGTTACAAACACTCAACATCGTTTAAAATGTTATGACTAACAAACAAGATTTAGAAATTTTACTCAGCTTTTCAACTTTCTAAAGTCACATAACAATATAAAAATATACTTAAGCTCATATGATGTACATAAATCATTCATATGTAATATCTGATCCGACCACTTGCTCAAATACATAGACTTCACTTCCGAACTAGTATCGCTCACTCGACCTTCCTAATGTAGATTCCAATCAGGTTCCTTGATTATTACCCTCCATTTTTCTTACATAGCCATATACTATGACATAAAACCGCAGTATCATATCGAGAATCCAAATCAAGTGTTTGCAAACAAGAATCAAGTGAGAAATCCTTTTTCGGACTAGTGTGAATCACGCGAAGTTATGTATTCGTATCCAAGATCAAGAACCATGCATATAAAAGGATCTATGTATAACATACATACTTAATATGATTGGTTTCTTAATTACACCAATCCCTTTCTAAATCACTTTCAATTTTATTAAAAGTATTTCATTCAATACTAAAATTATTTAAGAATTATTTCACAAATTTTCACTTAAGTTTATAAACATTTTATAAACACACAACTTGTAATGACCCTGAATTTCTATCATTTGAAATTCAAATATTTAATTGATTTTAAATATTAACAAGTAAGATTTGTAAGTTGAATAAATTTAATTTCGAATATAGAGATTTAATTGGATAATTAAATCGACAATTTAATATTTGAAATTGCAGAAATAATTGATAATTGGATCAAATATGTATAAGAATGATTTATAAAGTTATATTAAATCATATTGGAGTTAGAATAATGTTATAGAACTTTTAAATTTGAATTAAAAGTTAAATTGTGATAATTGATTATTTTAATATTTAATTGACGACTAAAAATAGTCATTTTTCAAACAGTCTCGGATTTCGACGAAACCAGTTTCATCGGATCTGTAATGTTAACTTATTGTAAGGTTTCAAATTTCGATTCAATCGGATTTACTGTTTGTCCGGGGCAAGCCAAAACGCATAAAAATCGTTTTAATCGATTTAATTTAAATTTGATCGTTTAATTCCGTAACTCGCACATATGACCGAATTGGCTTCTGGAACACGTTCCATTGTGTTCGGAAGGTGGGTGAAACCTTATAATCGCCTGGCGGCATGTCTGATTCGGAGTTCGTTTGAAAATGTCGATAAAAGTGAATTGAATATTAAAATATTATTAATAAACGTATATATATATATACACGTTTTTCACAGAAACCCTATCTTCATTAGCCAGCCACCGTCAGAACATTTCTATGGCCGAAACCCTCTTGTTTTCATCTCCATTTTTCTCACAATCCATTCGTTTAAATCGAAAACTCCCAACTACGAAATTGTCAAGCACTTCGAGCTCTTGATATCCAACGGCCATGATTGGAATTTTCGCAGCAGATAGCTAGAAATCGCGTGTGGAGTTGGGGCCGTTCGTATGTGTTTTTCAAAACTTTGGGAGAACCGAGCTTGACTAATTTTTAGTCGATGGATGCTGGCGTTATGGTCTTCGTCGTAGAGGTCTCCGATCAAGCTAGATGTCGCCGGAGATGGTCGCGATTTTTGATTTGGGAAGCGGCAATGGGTTTGTTACCCTGGTTACGTACGAGTGGGAAGAAGATGTTAACGGCCTTGATTTTTATCTTCGTGATGTATGGCCAGGATCTGTTGGTTTGAAAAAAAAATAGAAATTGTTTATAAAATTTATATACAAACTTTACAAATTCATAACTCTTGCATATGTTATCAGAATTCGACGATTTTGGTGGCGCTGGAATCGCAGCGATGCGATCTACGCGCTGCAGTAGATCCGAAGACGATTAAAGCTTGTGAAAATTTTGGATTAAATCGAAGGCGCTCGATTTAATTTGAAATTGGAACGCTTGGCGTTTAAACTCAAGGTGATAACTTCTCACTCAATCGAATTGTGTTTCGATTTAAATTTTAAATAGTTAGATTTAAAATTGCTTGATTGTGTTGATTGTATGCTTGGATGATGATTGTCATTTGTTGCATTGAAATAGACCCTATACGCCGCATAATAAGCGGAGGTTATTATATTAAAAACATATACCGCGATATTCCACCGTGAAGTGGAATTGGTATTATATATGTATTTGTAATTGATTTCCCGCATTATATAGCGGATGAGACCCTATTGCGCCGCATAATAGCGGATAGTATTTTATAAATCCCATATACCACGATATTCCACCTCGAAGTGGAATTGGTATTATGCTAACATCTGTGGATGCAGGGAAACCGGTTGGAGGGATCCAACTGGATTCCTCAAACATTTGAATTTATTTCAATGTTGTGTGTTGATTATTTATAATCTCCGTGTGATTATATTTGTGAATTGGAATTGTTGAAGGCTATAATTTAGCCGAATATATTTTTGGTATCGTTGGATACCAGAAATAAATAAAAATTGGAATTTTAAAATTCAAGTTGAAAGTTTATTTTAAAACTTATTTTTTAGAATTGGATAAATTAAAAGGAGTTTTAAAATGATAAAGGTTATTTTTTAAACCATATTGAATAAAATTTCAAATTACGGGGAAAAGGGCTTAATAAATGGATTTCGAAAATATTATTTATAAGTTGAAGAATTTATTTAAAATTTGGATTTTTAAATAGATTTGAAGAGATAAAGAAATTTATTTTAAAAAAGGAAATAACTTTGGAAATTTATTCATAGAAATTTACCTGATTTAAATTAGTCAGATAATTAAAGTAATCCTACTTATGGATGTTTGAATCGTATTGGATGTTGAATTATTTGATATCCCAAATATGTGATGCTTTGTGATATATCATGTTCTGTGTTGTGATTTGTGATCTATTTATCTATGACATGAATATCTGTGATCTGTGAATTAAAGATAAGCGTTATAGTTTATACCGCTTATCAACTATATTTCTGTGTTCTGATCTGTGATGGTTGGATGTTATTGCACTATTGTGTTAAACCCTTGGACTACACAATACACACACAAATGTGGATTTCACGTGGAAATCAGTTAAGTCACGGATTTTTAACAATTCTAAAGATTGAATTTTTGAGTCAAAAAAATAGTTTTGGAATTGGAATTGAAAGTTTTTTTGAAAATGAGTTTCAAAAAATAGGAGTTATTTTAAATAACTTAATAAAATTGAGATTTGAGTAATTTGATTTAAATTTGAAATTGAATTCAATAACTTGGAAATTTTGGTCTAAAAGATTATACAAGTGTAAAAGGTGTTTATATGGGTTTTTAACCATTTAAAATATGGTTTTGGAAATTTAAATTAGATTCTAGTTTATACTTGAGTGGCTTTAACTCATGTAAAATTTGTAATCAGCTTCCCCAAAATGGAAACTATCCGTTTTCAAATAATGACAGCTTTCATATAAGGAAAGAATTGCCAATTTGTGTTAAAAAGATGTTAATTTGAAATTGAACTGTTTTAAAGACTAAGAATTAATCTTTGTGAAAGGTCGTTGAACTTTGTCTTGAAATAAAAGAGTATTTTAAAAGGTGTATCTTTTATATTATAAAAGACGAATTGTGAATAGTTTTGAAATCTATAAGTTAAATCTTGATTTAAAGATTTAATAGGTTAATCCAATTGAAATGGAAATTGATTTGGAAATCTGTGAATGAATCTTTGTGAAACTGGGTAAACTTTGTGAAGTAAATCTTTTTGTTTAAAGATTTAAAATGGTAATTTGTTTAAACCATTTGAAAGAAAGGGTTTGGGTAATAAGTTGTGACTTAATTGAAATCCCTATATCCATATGTTTTAAATATTGTGCTCACTATTCGGTTTAGCCGGGAAAGGACCTTTGTGTCATATAACCCATTCCGAATAAGTGATATGACGATATGGATAACATTTGAAGACCGGTGGTGAAGACCGGGTATTTGTGAAAATGATAGGATGACCTATCGATTGTCTCTGCACCGTTAGCTACGGTATAGAGATTTCCTTTGTGATGGGAAGTTCGATCGGGATTGTGAATACCCGGATTGCAAGGGCTTCTTTGGAAGTGCCTTCGGTTCTGTTCGAACCCGGAACAGACTTGTATGGTTACATGTCTGACATTACATTTTGAGATATAAAGCTGATTTCTTTCAAATACATTTCTGTTGGTGGCGGAGAATTTATTCTCTTAGCTTAACACCCTTCTCTGAGACGTACGAGCTCAGAGGTTATGTAGTTGAAGGTTATCAGTGATATACTCCCAATTTTGTAGTGTGGCATGTTTTTGAAATTGAAAATTTAATTTCAATTGATTTTGAAATTGGAAATTGGGGTTTAATATGAAAAGCTTTTGAAATGGGATTTCAAAGATAAAAGTTATTTCGAATAACTTAATCGAGTTTTGAAAATTTAAATAATTTGATTTAAATTTGAATTCAAGTTTGAAATTGAATTCTATGATTTGAAACTAAGGATTAAAGATGCTGTACAAGTTATATATGGGTTAAACCATTTTAAAGGTATTGATTTGGGAATTTGAATTTAATTCAAGGGTTTTAACTCGTGTAAATATAACTGGATTTTTATGAAACGAAAACTACTTGCTTTCAAATAATAATAGCTTTCATTTTAAGAAAGGATTTCCAAATTATGTTGAACGGTTTCAAGTTTGAAATAGAATTGAAATGTTTTGAAAACTATGAAATGAGTCTTTGATTTCAAAGACCGAACGAGTTAATCTAACTTGAAATGGAATTGTTTTGAAAGGCTATGAATGAATCTTTGGAAACGAGTTTTGAAAGCTATAAGTTAAATCTTGATTTAAAGATTTAACGAGTTAATCAGATTGAAATGGAAATCGATTTGAAAATCTATGAATGAATCTTTGTGAACGGGGTAAACTTTGTGAATTGAATCTTTTTGTTTAAAAGATTGGAAATGGTAATTTGTTTTACCATTCGAATGAAAAGTATTTAGCTTTAAGCTGTGATTTAACTGAGACCCCAGTATCCATATGATTTTTAATTGCGCTCGTTATTCGGTTTGGCCGGGAGAGGACCTTTGTGTCGTATAACCCATTTCGAATAGTGATACGTCGATATGGATAGCATTTGAAGAACGGTGGTGAAGACCGGGTATTTGCGAGAATGATAGGATGACCTATCGATTGTCTCTGCACTGAGTCGCGCCGGTATAGAGATTTCTTAAGTGATGGGAAATCCGATCGGGATTGTGAATACCCGGATTTGCAAGGGCTTCTTCGGAAGTGCCTTCGGTTCTGTTCGAACCCGGAACAGACTTGTATGGATGTGTGTCTGACGTTACACTTTGAGATGTAAAGCTGGTTTCTATCAAATACATTTCTGTTGGTGGCGGAGAATTTATTCTCTTAGCTTAACACCCTTCTCTGAGACGTACGAGCTCAGAGGTTATGTAGTTGATGGTTACTAGTGATACATTCCCAATTTGGTAATGTGGCATACGAAGTGCTGATGATGCGTTGCTTTGTGAAAAAGCGTGGCTTTGTGAAAAAGCGTGGCTTTGTGGAAAAGCGTAGTTTTGTGGACGAGACTTCGTCGAGCCTCACAACCCGGTAATGGTCGAAACAGGAATGTTGCGACAAAGGTTTGTAGGGGTAGCACCCCTAGGGTATGTCATTTCCTTCTGGATAAAAGGTGATATCATGGTATGGAGCCCAGATATTTTACCTATGTGGATGCTGCACAGTTATTATACTTTGTGGTTGTTGCTTTATGATCGAGACGTCTCGGATAAAGGTCGGTGACGACCGGGGGATGACATGACTCGTGTGTTAGTTACCTAGTTACAGCTCGGTTAGAGCGTGAGGTAGCGTCGGCCTTTTGTTTGCGAGATCCGGTTAGGATCCGAGGCGTCTTTCCAGAGGCGTTTCTATTTCGGTAAGGAAGTTCCTTAGCCTGATCATTTGATGGAAATCCAAAGAAACAATACGAACCCTGTACGGTTTTTAGTTGTATTACCTGCTATGGAATGTGGCGGTAACCTGCTATTGAACGTAGTAGCTATAGTAGGCATACGATGATATGTTGTATGCTGGCTAAGATTTATATTATATTTTCGAAATGGTTTTCGACACTATGCACTAATGATAATAATATCGAATGATTTTGCGTAGTAAGCATTTTTGACTATCATAAGGAGAAATCTCCTCCAATTCTGCGATTGCATTGTGTGTGTGGCGGGAGGCCTTATGGTAGTTTCATTTTCGAAAAGCATTGCGGGTTTCAATGTTTAAAGTTCTTTTGTGTTGTTTTAAAGATAAACTGTTTTTGTTGCTCACACCAGTCCCATGACTGATCCGGAGTTTATTGTTCCCTTCCTAAACTCTGGGTGCCCACTATTTTCCACACGGGCAGTCTAGAGTTGGGTTTCTTTTCAGATATTCAGGTTTAGTAGATTATCTGGAGCTAGTTCATTCATCAGAGTTGCTTATCTTGGAGTTGTGGATTCATTCTTGTCTGAAGATCATTTTGGAGTTATCATTTCTATTGATATTGTTCCGCTGCTGTTGTTATCTTTTCTTTTCCGCTGCTATTTCTTGTATCATATCTCTGATGTATATTGATATTCATTGTATCACTCTGTTGTATCAGATATTATATATCAATGTATTATTCTTTTCTTCCGCTGTGTTATTTACTTAATTGTGTTATAGCTCCGGCGAATCGGATTTGAACGATCGAATCTGCGGCATTCTAGTACAATGTGAAGTACGGATGTTGATTTTCGAACGCGAAAAATCCGAGTCGTTACACGTCATGTCTGATTCGGAGTTCGTTTGAAAATGTCGTTAAAAGTGAATTTAATATTAAAATATTATTAATAAACATATATATATATACACGTTTTTCACAGAAACCCTAGCTTCATTGGCCAGCCGCCGTAAGAACATTTCTATGGCTGAAACCCTCTTGTTTTCATCTCCATTTTTCTCAAAATCCATTTGTTTATATTGAAAACTCCCAACTACGAAATTGTCGAGCACTTCGAGATCTTGATATCCAACGGCCATGATTGGAATTTTCGCAGCGGATAACTAGAAATCGCGTGTGGAGTTGGGGCCGTTCATGTGCATTTTTCGAAACTTTGGGAGAACCGAGCTTGACTAATTTGTAGTCGATGGATGCTGGCGTTATGGTCTTCGTCGTAGGGGTCTCCGATCAAGCTAGATGTTGCCGAAGATGGTCACGATTTTTGATTTGGTAAGCGGCAATGGGTTTGTTACCCTGGTTACGTACGAGGGGGAAGAAGATGTTAACGGCCTTGATTTTTATCTTCGTGATGTATGGCCAGGATCTGTTGGTTTGAAAAAAAAAATAGAAATTGTTTATAAAATTTATATACAAACTTTACAAATTCATAACTCTTGCATATGTTATCAGAATTCGACGATTTTGGTGGCGCTGGAATCGCAGCGATGCGATCTACGCGCTGCAGTAGATCCGAAGACGATTAAAGCTTGTGAAAATTTTGGATTAAATCGAAGGCGCTCGATTTAATTTGAAATTCGAACGCTCGGTGTTTAAACTCAAGGTGAGAACTTCTCACTCAATCGAATTGTGTTTCGATTTAAATTTTAAATAGTTAGATTTAAAATTGCTTGATTGTGTTGATTGTATGCTTGGATGATGATTGTCATTTGTTGCATTGAAATAGACCCTATACGCTGCATAATAAGCAGAGGTTATTATATTAAAAACATATACCGCGATATTCCACTGTGAAGTGGAATTGGTATTATATATGTACGAGTGTATATGCACACCGAAGTGGACCTGCTCTAATAACAATGTTCATACATGGGTAACTTTCTTAACATTATCCGATTAAGGAAGCATAAGTTATAACACATTAATGCAAAGAGGGCCGATAAGCTGAAAAAGGAAAGAGAAGCAAACTTGATTAAAAACGTACAGGCATATAAAAAATAAAGGTAAGTTGCATTGTAGGATGAAAGTATATTTGAGCATGGTCATTATAGAGGTCCACATGATCAACTTCAAGGCTGCTACAGAAATGGATTACAATTTACAACAATCTATTACTCGTATTCAAAAAGAACATCAACCTACATCAATTTTCTCATTAGACTAACCAAAGAAGACGAAAAATACCATAAATAAATTTGATTTAGATCTGAGAAAAATCTAGAAATTGAATTAGATAATGTGCTCATGTATTGTCTGTGTTTGTCTGACCTACCCAATTGGATAGAGAGAATCTATATAGAACTCAACTGAAAGAATTACACTTGTTTAGTGGACTGCAAGATAAATAACTTCAAAAACAACATCAAAATATCAGTAGCATCACCAAATAAATAGTAGTATTGAACATATTTAACAACATACACAAAGCATAGCAGACTTCAAACAGAGTATATGAATAACAACATAATAAGTTGGCTTTTTTAAATATAAAATAAAATTAAATAGCTACAGAAGTTTGTAAAGCAAAAATTAAATATCAATCTTAATTTACATATTCTGACATTTAAATACAAATGACTACAATGAACATTCAAAACAGAAACAGATGTTATGCACAAATCACCATAGGCAAGTATGCAGTTTTTTAGTTGGTCCCTGAGTATTAATCACATAATGAATGAGACGTTATAGTCTTATGTTTCATTGAAGTCTTCTTTATTATAAACTATAAATAAGGACTCATTCAAATCCAATTATAATATTTATTTGCTAAATGAAGGAGTTCCAAAATGTCTGGGTAAACAAAATTAAGAATGCAGATAACGAATCTGCAGTTGTGCTCGGTGTATTAAAGCACTATTGTTGCATTCTAAAAATGTAGATTTTTTCCATAAGGTATTGCATGAATATATTTTCATTATAATAATGTATAGTTATACAAACATATGCATTATACAAAAGGTTATGGCAAACATTATCAAAAACCTTTTGCACTAAGGTAATGCATGCATTAAACACGCTTTTAGTTCTCAACTTAATTTACAACATACAATAAATCCAGTTTGCGTAGTGTGTAACAATTAGCATACCACATAAATGAGTGATTTTTTTGTTCAAAAATTAATCAAAAGTCAGACATTTAATTTCAAGAAATTGTTTGACGTCGTACGTACAATTTACTTATTAATCAAAATAAATAAATATAAACTTGAATTTACTAATATAGGGTTCTCTCTTAAAACCACATATTTGTAAGTTTTAGCATTATTCTATTTTATTATTACATTATACAATTAACGCCAAATGAACACTATTAAAACCACATATTCTAATTATATTTCATCTTTTCCAACATTGACTTGAATGAAGTACTATCATGTTAGCAAAAGTGACACAACTGGCTACAAAACATTACAATTTTTGTGAATTGTCAAATCTATAGAGCTTCAAAAAGCATTTTCACTAAATTAGTATATAGTTTCTCCATAAAGTTCAAAAGCCTGCAAATTTGCTTTGTCAAAAACCAATTCAGAACTAATAATGCAACCCTTGTAACAATTCAAATAGTTGTGAATATATAATTTTTACAAAATGGTTCAATCAATAATCACATCCTTAACCCCAAAAAAATAGATAAATATCTTTCGATATACATTCTAAAAACACTCTCTCCCCTTTTCCAATATAGTGATTAAAGAGGATCCAATAGAAAGAGGCAACACGAACTACAAATGTAATATTATGCACCAATATGAAGAGGTGAAATTGATACATGCATACATTTAAAAAAAAACTAATTCGTTTACATCGTCCCAAAACTCTTCTTCAATCCCAATTGATTCGTTTCGTTTACATCATCCCTAAACTCTTCTTCTATCCCAATTACAATTAACCAAGAAGAAAAAGAAAAAAAAAAGAAGAAGCATTCATATCAACAATTTTTGCATATTGGATGAAAAAAATCTTACATGTATATGGTATATAGAAACAATTTTCTACAACAACGAAGAACAAAAAACCACGTTCAAAACATGATAGGCACCGTAATCACACCTAGATCTACAATGACCAAACTAAAAATCAAACCTTGAAGTGAAATTTGTTTGGTTCGCTTTGAGTTCTCTCGCATCAAGATGTGGATCCCTATTTGAAACATGCTTTTCTTCTCCACATCAAAAAATGGCGATTCATTTTCACGAATTCCCAGATCTGATGGCTTTACTTTTTGCACAGTGAGCCTGAACTTCCTTTTATCTTTATGTCAATTGCCACTTCCCATACCTTTGTCTGAACGCACAAAGAGGCCACATGAATTCATTTGGAGACATAATAGTATTTTGGGATAAAGGATATTTTGGGTAGTTTAAAAAGACACGGATGAAATTAGTTCAAAGAATTATCATTATTAGTAGTAAAGATTTGGAGTTGATTTCCCGCATTATATAGCGGATGAGACCCTATTGCGCCGCATAATAGCGGATAGTATTTTATAAATCCCATATACCATGATATTCCACCTCGAAGTGGAATTGGTATTATGCTAACATCTGTGGATGCAGGGAAACCGGTTGGAGGGATCCAACTGGATTCCTCAAACATTTGAATTTATTTCAATGTTGTGTGTTGATTATTTATAATCTCCGTGTGATTATATTTGTGAATTGGAATTGTTGAAGGCTATAATTTAGCCGAATATATTTTTGGTATCGTTGGATACCAGAAATAAATAAAAATTGGAATTTTAAAATTCAAGTTGAAAGTTTATTTTAAAACTTATTTTTTAGAATTGGATAAATTAAAAGGAGTTTTAAAATGATAAAGGTTATTTTTTAAACCACATTGAATAAAATTTCAAATTACGGGGAAAAGGGCTTAATAAATGGATTTCGAAAATATTATTTATAAGTTGAAGAATTTATTTAAAATTTGGATTTTTAAATAGATTTGAAGAGATAAAGAAATTTATTTTAAAAAAGGAAATAACTTTGGAAATTTATTCATAGAAATTTACCTGATTTAAATTAGTCAGATAATTAAAGTAATCCTACTTATGGATGTTTGAATCGTATTGGATGTTGAATTATTTGATATCCCAAATATGTGATGCTTTGTGATATATCATGTTCTGTGTTGTGATTTGTGATCTATTTATCTATGCTATGAATATCTGTGATCTGTGAATTAAAGATAAGCGTTATAGTTTATACCGCTTATCAACTATATTTCTGTGTTCTGATCTGTGATGGTTAGATGTTGTTGCACTATTATGTTAAACCCTTGGACTACACAATACACACACAAATGTGGATTTCACCTTGAAATCAGTTAAGTCACTGATTTTTAACAATTCTAAAGATTGAATTTTTGAGTCAAAAAAATAGTTTTGGAATTGGAATTGAAAGTTTTTTTTGAAAATGAGTTTCAAAAATAAGAGTTATTTTAAATAACTTAATAAAATTGAGATTTGAATAATTTTATTTAAATTTGAAATTGAATTCAATAACTTGGAAATTTTGGTCTAAAAGATTATACAAGTGTAAAAGGTGTTTATATGGGTTTTTAACCATTTAAAATATGGTTTTGGAAATTTAAATTTAAATTCTAGTTTATACTTGAGTGGCTTTAACTCATGTAAAATTTGTAATCAGTTTTCCTAAAACGGAAACTATCCGTTTTCAAATAATGACAGCTTTCATATAAGGAAAGAATTGCCAATTTGTGTTAAAAGGATGTTAATTTGAAATTGAACTGTTTTGAAGACTATGAATTAATCTTTGTGAAAGGTTGTTGAACTTTATCTTGAAATAAAAGAGTATTTCAAAAGGTGTATCTTTTATATTATAAAAGACGAATTGTGAATAGTTTTGAAAGCTATAAGTTAAATCTTGATTTAAAGATTTAATGGGTTAATCCAATTGAAATGGAAATTGATTTGGAAATCTGTGAATGAATCTTTGTGAAACTGGGTAAACTTTGTGAAGTAAATCTTTTTGTTTAAAGATTTAAAATGGTAATTTGTTTAAACCATTTGAAAGAAAGGGTTTGGGTAATAAGTTGTCACTTAATTGAAATTCCTATATCCATATGTTTTAAATATTGTGCTCACTATTCGGTTTAGTCGGGAAAGGACCTTTGTGTCATATAACCCATTCTGAATAAGTGATATGACGATATGGATAACATTTGAAGACCGGTGGTGAAGACCGGGTATTTGTGAGAAAGATAGGATGACCTATCGATTGTCTCTGCACCGTTAGCTATGGTATAGAGATTTCCTTTGTGATGGGAAGTTCGATCGGGATTGTGAATACCCGGATTGCAAGGGCTTCTTTGGAAGTGCCTTCAGTTCTGTTCGAACCCGGAACAGACTTGTATGGTTACATGTCTGACATTACATTTTGAGATATAAAGCTGATTTCATCCAAATACATTTCTGTTTGGTGGCGGAGAATTTATTCTCTTAGCTTAACACCCTTCTCTGAGACGTACGAGCTCAGAGGTTATGTAGTTGAAGGTTATCAGTGATATACTCCCAATTTGGTAGTGCGGCATGCTGAGTGTTGTTGTGTGCTGATCATTTGTTGATCATTGGTTAATCAAAGCATGGCTTTGTGAAGAAGCGTAGCTTTGTGGACGAGACCTCATCGGACCTCACAACCCGGAAATGGTCGAAACAGGAAAGATGCGGCAAGGTTATGAGGGTCGCGCCCTTTAGGGTATGTCATTTCCTTTGGAAAAGGGTGGTATCATGGTATGGAGCCCAGATACTTACTCATGTGGACACACTATATTTATTACTGTGTGATGTTGTTGGTTATCGAGCGCTCGGATAAAGGTCCCAAAGGACCGGGGGGTGGCATATTCGTGTAGTAGTTACCTAGTGTAAGAGGTAACCCGGCCTTGTGTTGGCAGAGAGCTAGTTAGTTCTCGGGACGTCCTGCAAGAGGCATACCCATTGGCAGTAGGAAGTTCCTTAGCCTGACCATTTGTTGGAAATCCAAAGAAACAATACGAACCTTGTACGGTTTTAGTTGTATAACCTGCTATGGAATGTGGCGGTAACCTGCTATTGAACATAATAGCTATAGTAGGCATAAGTGCGAAATGCCTATGCTGGCTAAGATTAATATTATACTTTCGAAAGTATTTCTGCACTATGCACTAATAATAATATTTAAAAGAATTTGCGTAGTAAGCATGTTTCACTATCATAAGGAGAAATCTCCTCCAATTCTGCGTTTGCATTGTGTGTGTGGCGGGAGGCCTTATGGTAGTTTCATTTTCCAAAAACATTGCGGATTCTTTTCCTTTGTATTCCTTTGTGCAAATAACTGTTTTTAGTTCCCACACCAGTCCCATGACTGACCTGGAGTTTATTGTTCCCTTCCTAAACTCTGGGTGCCCACAATTTTCCACACGGGCAGCCTAGAGTTAGATTTTCAGGTCATTCTGGATTCGGGAGATGCTGTGGAGCTCAATGGCGAGCTGGATGGCGAGACGTATCACTTGTATATGATATTATTATTCCGCTGTGTATTCTGTATGAGGACAAGTTTGTATAACTGTCCATTGATGTATTGTGTGTATATTGACTCTGATGATGATGTAATGTACAAACTGATATAGTTCTTGATTTAAAGATTATTCATTTATCTATTATATGTTGTTTCGCTGCGATATGTGAGATTCTGATATTGTTTCTGTTGCCTTTTCTTTTTCTTTCTTTCTGTCTTCTTCTACCTTTTCTTTTTAACCATAACAATTCGGTTTTCCGGCATTCGATTGCTCGGCAGTTGATACAGTGGACGTATTAATGTCGATTTTCGGAAGTTGAAAATCTCGAGATGTTACACAACTTTATAAAACAGTAAAATAAAAACTTACTCCACTTTTATTTACTTGTACAATACTCTTTTAAATCCTAAGAATATATACAAAATGTAAAATTTTAATTTATTGGTTGATTGATTTATTTTCAAATTCAAACCGAGGCCCAAATATAATATGGATCTTAAAACTGAGTCAACCTTTCGACCTCTTTACTTTAGAGTGCTCTAAGGAAAGATGTTTGCTAGTTGTCCCAATAACATCAAATAATTTACATAACTTTGATATTTAAACAAAAATTATGGTTTTTAATAAAATAAATTTAGCCAAACCTTTCTGTAACAACCGGAGTTTTTCTACACGAAAAACCGGACCATTTGAGTTAAGAAGAAGAGGTAGAAGAAGAAGAAAAATAGAAAACAACAACAGAATCTCTCATACGCAGCGGAATAAACTATAATAGGTAATAACAGATCTTTACACAAAAAGAAATCTATATCTGTTTATATATACATCATCCCAATACATCATCAGAGTACATCACATCAATATCATACAACTGGACAGTAATCATAACTTGTCCTCACAATCTGAATACACAGCGGAATATATAACTCAAATACGAAAGTACGTATCGCCATCCAGCTCCACAGCATCATTTCCTGTAATTTATAATACTCGGTCTGACCCGAGCATCATATAAAACAATACCCGAGTCAGTCTGGAATACCAGCGTGAGAAAATCACACTCAATTGATTATTAAAGTTTCAAAAATCCTTTGAAAACAAAAGCATCTCGTAAGACCACGCCACAAATAAACATGTCGGGTTTTTACCTTACGATAGCTAAAACACTTTTTATAAAATCCTCTGATATTATAATAGTGTCTATTCACAAATACTTATTAAAATAGCTGAAATTGTTACATTATTAAATTCCAGCATACTAGCCACAAAAGTGGGTAATACAAACAAATACCGTACAAGGCACGTAGGAAAAATGGATTTCCAACGAATGACTAGGCACTGGGGTACCACCTATCACAGTACGTGGCCTAGATCACCGTACCGAGGAGTACGCCCGCTCCTCTGCAACACAAGGCCGGAACCATCCCTTACTAGATGATCCCGAATAAAATCACCCCACGGTTGGGATCAGCAACCGCACCACTAAGCCGAAATAAAAAGGGACATCTAGACAGGGATGACCTTACCCTCCAGTGGGAGCTACCCACGAAGCCTTGCTGCATAACCCCTGATTTTCAGTCATTCCCGGTTGATGAGGTTCGAGGCTAAACGATACCTTTTAGAGAACATATCCCTTAGAATGCCCATCGTCCGCTGACGATGTTTCGCAAGCATTCGTCCATACCAGTCCGTCCTGGGTTTGAACGGAACCGAAGGCACTACTCCTACTACATCCATTTTGGAAATATCCTCAAGATTAGTAGCGACTAGCCCTTGTACTTCACTGCTCCATCTTCGACTCCGAAATCGTTACACGAAACGTACAAACCGGATCGAAGTGGTATTCGAGTCTCCAGACCTAGAATCCCGGTATACGGAAACTCGATCCCGGTCTCTTCGAAACGATCAGCGCATTTGGCCAATATTGATAGTCGGTTATTTAACTATCAATTAACATTCACAAGCAACCATCACATAATTAAATAATTTCCCACATTATTTATTTGCCCAAATATCTTTCCAAGATATATTTCCAAATTTTCAAACTCCCTTTGAAAACAATTTCAAACAATTTCCGCTTACGGAATTACATTTCCAAATATTTATTTCTCTGAAACACCAAGTACAAAACACTTTTATATAATTACTACAATAATAGATCTTTGAAAATACTTACTTTAAAGTTTAAATATTTAAAAAGAATAGGTTTCCTAAAACATACTTACTTAGGAAATTAACATTTAGAAATAATAAATTTTCTAAAATATGCTTTTAAAAATACAATTAGAACTTTTAACTTATATTAAAATTGCTTTGAAAACGTACTTGGCTATACAGAGAAATATCCTTCTCACTCCCATCTTTTTAAAATAAATCAACATTTATTTTTAAACCAAACCATATCTTTTTATAAATTCCCACCTTGAATTTATATTCAAATATCCACTGATATTTTATTTTACTTTATAAACCCAGTTTATATTCCCAAAATCTCACTTCTCTTTTAAAATTCAAATTTTAAACAACTAAATCAATTTCCAATTGATTTTCCAATTTACTTTACTTTACTTTGAAATAAATTTCCTTTACTACTTCATTTATTTCAAAATACATTAACTTTTAGATTTATTCCTTTATTTAAGTTAAAACCCTTTTTAACTTAAAATACCAATTTTAAACTTCCAAAATTCCTTCTTTAGCCTTTAATTAAATTTAATCCTTACATTCAAAATAAATCCTTTATTCTTTAAATTTAATATCACTTTAGTTTAAAGTTAATATTTCCCTTGTTATTTCGAAATTCCCTTATTCCAATTCACTTAAATTATTTACTTAAATTTTTACTCTTTTATTTCTTTCAAAATCCAATTCAATATATTTTGATAACTCCTTTTATTGAAATATTCAATCCAACCATATCATCCAATATTTCAATCATCAATAAAATCATCACAGGATATCAATATTCATAGAACAGAATATCAAATAATCTAAATAATTTTGAGGAATCCAGTTGGATCCCTCCAACCTGTTTCCCTGCATCCACAAACGTTAGCACAATACCAATTCCACTTCAAAATGGAATATCGCGGTATATGGGATTTATATAAATCATCCGCTATTATGCGGCGCATAGGGTCTCATCCGCTATATAAATGCGGGAATATCAACAACTCAAATATATACATATGCCAATATGTATATATTGCTATATACTACTATATATATAATATAGCATATTCAATCAATGCAATCATCCAATCAATTATTTAAATTTAACCATTTAAATTTAAAATAAAATTCAACTGAGTGAGATTAACTCACCTTTGATGTTTGAAATTCCAATCCAGATCTCGACTTGTTTCTTCATAGTTTTGACCTTGTATAAATATTTATACGGTTACTTAATAATTGGACTAATCAAACAAATCCTATTATCCATTTTACAATTTTAGTCGGCTGCTAAATTAATTTAAACTAAAAATTAGGTTTAAATAAAAAATATATTTTTTTAAACAGATTTATTACCTTAATACTTTGCCTTGAAATAAGTTAATAACTTTTAAAGTGTATGCTGGTAAATTTATCTTCTTTTGAATCTACAAATAAGTTACCATTTCATAAATTGAATTAACCAATAATTTGCTTTAGACTAATCATTGGGTTTTCAAGAAATAATTTAATCTTCAACCATAAATGTTTAAATCTGTAAAAGAATAGTTATTCTCCTGATTCCAGTAAATATGTATAAATAGATGAATAAATATACCTTACAGCCTCGATACCTCGCCAAGCCCAACATCACGCGACGTCTTCTAAGTCGCGACGATCCAAATCGATCGAACCATGAGTTCGACGTCACTGCAGTGCTTCCTCACGCGACTTCACCAACATCCAGAGATCACCGATCGACGCCCCTCCCTTCAAACTCGTGACTCACAGCAGCCCTAAACCCAAGCTATGGCGACGATGTCGCGGCGCCGATAGCTACTCCCCCATCTCGATTCTTTTTACAGACGAGTCGACTCGCTTCGCTGCTCACGATCAACTACTGGAATACCTCCTTCCTCCCTTCGCGCGAACGCACCACTTCCGGTCATCTCGCGAACGAGCGTAAAAGTTCGCAAACTTCCATCCCATCGTCTCGAGTGACGACGAGCTCGAGTTTCCCCATGCTGCGATTTCGATTCGTCACCATATTTTCGAACGATTTGATTTTGTTTAAAAATGATGATTTCGTATGCCACTGTTTTTAATTTTAACTAGGAGGTGGGTTCATTTTATTTTCACCTTAACTGTGAAGTGTTCGGGTGAAAAACAAAAGGATGAGGACGCGTGTTCATTAGGTAGGACACGTGTTCAATTAGCCATTCACAGAGGCATTCAAAATGAAAGGAAAATATCTGACGTGAAATTCTTTTAACTAGTCAATATAACTTACTATTTATATTTGAATTTCAATTTAATTTCCAGCGCGTTTATCCATCGTACGACCAAACGATCACTCCAGACATTACGAAAATTGAAATCCAATAATAATACAATATTACGGATCCAATGGAACTAGTTTCGCTGAATTTCGAGACTGTGCCTCGAACGGCTATTTTTAAATTCAATTTCAACGATATATTTTTAAAACTGAACGAAACTCTTTAAAATTCCATTTTAAAAGTTCTATCATCTTCAGTATTAACAATATAAATTTTCTGAACCTTTGAACTATTTTTAATTAACTTAGAATACTAGATTTACTATTTTATCCAACTTCAAATAAATTAAATTCAATAATTAATTATCCAAATAAATACTGTATGTTTGAAATTAGAGTTAAAATTTAACCTTCGGATATTTAAAATAAATTAAATATTCATATTTCAAATATACAAAAATTCCGGGTCGTCACATTCCTCCCCCCTT
Source organism: Allium fistulosum (assembly GCA_030737815.1). Taxonomy (NCBI): domain Eukaryota; kingdom Viridiplantae; phylum Streptophyta; class Magnoliopsida; order Asparagales; family Amaryllidaceae; genus Allium; species Allium fistulosum. Next base: position 665,286,789 of record CM060901.1, read on the forward strand.
AAAAGAATTTCGTCCCCGAAATTACTAGTTAGGAAGAATGCTTCGATTCCCGTTAACTATTCCCCAAATTCAAACAGTTTTAACAATACCCAACAATCTTTTATTAATGATACTCTAATCATCTTTTAACTTCTCAAACTTATTCATAAGTTCAACCCATACCACCTACTTAACAATTCAAATTTTAAATTTGAATTCAAATTTTAACTTATCAAAATTTCTCAAAATTTTTCTAACTCCCTAAATTTCCGAAAAATTTCGCCAGCGTCTCCTTTGCGCGGCTAGCTCGGTACTACTACAAAATGGCTCTACGGCCTCCCAATCTCAAAAAGAAAACCAAAAAGCCAAGTGGCTGAATCAAAAACCCAATCAAATTTCATATAGAAATTCAAATACATACCTTTTTGTCGGGCCATTAAATTTTATCTTCTAAATCAAAAATCCCAATTTATCCATTGCTTTTATACACCTGTATATCCTACTAAGCAATAATATTCAATCACAATCCCAAAGTCATTTTATACTTTTCTTTACAAATTTTCAATATTTGCTTTACTTAAGCCCGTACGATGCACATATATCATCCGTACGCAATATCACATTCGATCGCTCAATCGATCACACAATTCCACTTCCGAACTAGTATTGTCCACCCGACTTCCTAGTGCGGACTCAGATCTGGTTTCTTGATCAGAAACCGTCATTCTCCTTGCATAGCCACAAACTATGATAGAGAATATCCAGAATCAATCAACAATCCATATCCAGGCTCGCCGTTGAAAATCGAGTGAAAAATCCTGATTCGGATCGATAAAACTATCTCGAAATTCTGTGTTCGAATCCGGATAAAATAGCTATGCGAATAAAATAATATACGTACATCTTACGTATAAATTCCAATTGATTATCAGTTATATCAATTCTCCTTTATTCACATTCCTTTTTGATTGTTATCCCTTTATTCACAACTATCCCATTTCACAACTTCAGTTTTAGTCTTCATTCAACTATTCACTTAGTATATATATATATTTCCATTCCAAAATTACTAAGTATACCTCCAATACAAATTTTCTTAAGAATTTCATTCTTCAATTCTTAAGTTCATATAAATTTTCTTATACTTATTTACTACTTCACCACCGAAGTGTATATATTCAAATCGAATTCCAATTTCATATGAATTCCAACTTACTTCAATTTACTACTTCATTTCCAAATTTTTTTCCTTAAATTCAATTCATCTCCAACTTCCAAAAATTGAATTTTATTTAGCTCGAAAACAATCCAAGTTAATTCATTCAATAACTATTTCTCAACTTATTTAAACCACTTCTCTGTTGAGTTCAGTTTCCATTCAACATTTACTTAAGTCAATAACTTAAGTTTATTTTCCATACTCAATTCATCTGGAATTATTTTATTAATAACCAGGCCATTTCCAATTTATTTTCACTTATTTGGATTCCATTCGAAATCCCAACCATTACTATTTTAATCCAATTAATTCCCAATTCCATTTCATTAACTAATTTATTATCTCATTAGTTCCTCCACTGGTTAAGATTAAATACTTTCTTTTTAATTCCTAATATCACTTCACTTAATTATCTTAAGTTCAATTTATTTTATAATTCAAGTTTGGATTTATTAAGATTGCTCATCTTAGTCGTTTCCATTTGATAATTACAATTTCATTTCTATTCATAAGTTTTAACTTACTTACTTAAGATCTAGGACTATTCATTTAAGTCCATTTCCATCTTTATAATCAAATTTCAAATTATTACACTTAAGAATATGAATTTCTTTACACAATTATAAGCATTTTACATTACCTTTATATCCAATTCAATTCGACTTCAACTTATTTACATTTAATTCAATTTCAAATTCTCAATTTTTATTTAACTTATCTTAAGTTAAATTCAAATATATTTTATTCACCTTCATATACTCGAATTAAATTTTAATTCTAGGATACAATTTTATACAAGTTTTACAATTCATTCACCTTCAAGTTCTCTAATTCTTTTATCTATCAACTTATTACTCATTTAATTAATTTCATCTCATAATTATAATCCCAGAATTAAACTTTCATTTCCTTCTTATTTAAATCAACTTCATTCTATACTTTATATTGTTGATTCATTTAAATTTCCACATTTAAATTTTAAATAGAATTCCCAGAATTCAATTGCTCGATTTTATTCCAAAACCATTTTGAATCCATAAATAACTCATACACATCTGGTATATCACATCAAATCCCAATTTCCAAAACAATCTGCTTTTACCAAACAATTTTCCCTTTGAATTTCAAAACCAACCCAGTTCACAATCATTTTCAATTTAAAATAGTTTGGTAGCAATTTCTCTTTGGAAACTCGAAAATAGACATCGATGATGCTGCAGTCATCACCGAAATTATTTTCCAGCGACCGAAAGAGAATTTAATGCTTTTATCACTTTAAAACATTTCAAATATTTTTAAATCCCAAGTCTCACCAGATTTCAATTCAATTTTCAAAAATATTAATGAAATAATATCACTATTATTTCCCCCAAAACCTTTAAAAACTATTTTTAAATCCAAAGGAATTTAAATCTTTCCCAAAACTTCAAATTCAAAGTCCATTCAATTTTATATTCAAACATTTCTCTGGAATTCTATCACATTTTATTTCAAGTTATAAGTCACTTTTACCATTTACATTTACAAATTTCATTTGTTTATGAATTAATCTCTTTTGATTTTAAATCACATTTGTAATTCACATTTGTATATAAAGTTTATCTCAATTTATAAATTTCATTTATAGTCTATATTTCAAATTCCATTTTGTTATATAAATTTATTCTTCAACTTAGGTTATAAGTTTCAATTTCTACTCAATAATGAGACTAACTCATTATTGTCATCATCTAACAACCAAGCATCCAAATATATAACTATAATAAATTTCAAATAATTATTTCTTTTATATACAAAATAATTTGGGCAAAATTATTTCATTCACCCTATTTAAAACAATATTGTGTCGAACTGTTCTATTCAAGTGTTTAGAAACCCCTTCGATACAGTTGTACAGACTGTGCCGACGAAGGTTCATATGCCACTCAATAAACCAACCAACACAATATAAAACCATTTTTATATCCACTAACAAATACGCGCTCATATCTATTAGTACTCTCAAAATTCCCACCAGAGCCAAGGTTATCGCTAGCCTAAGCTCTGATACCAAGTGTAACAACCCGAGTTTTTCTACACGAAAAACCGGACCATTTGAGTTAAGAAGAAGAGGTAGAAGAAGAAGAAAAATAGAAAACAACAACAGAATCTCTCATACGCAGCGGAATAAACTATAATAGGTAATAACAGATCTTTACACAAAAAGAAATCTATATCTGTTTATATATACATCATCCCAATACATCATCAGAGTACATCACATCAATATCATACAACTGGACAGTAATCATAACTTGTCCTCACAATCTGAATACACAGCGGAATATATAACTCAAATACGAAAGTACGTATCGCCATCCAGCTCCACAGCATCATTTCCTGTAATTTATAATACTCGGTCTGACCCGAGCATCATATAAAACAATACCCGAGTCAGTCTGGAATACCAGCGTGAGAAAATCACACTCAATTGATTATTAAAGTTTCAAAAATCCTTTGAAAACAAAAGCATCTCGTAAGACCACGCCACAAATAAACATGTCGGGTTTTTACCTTACGATAGCTAAAACACTTTTTATAAAATCCTCTGATATTATAATAGTGTCTATTCACAAATACTTATTAAAATAGCTGAAATTGTTACATTATTAAATTCCAGCATACTAGCCACAAAAGTGGGTAATACAAACAAATACCGTACAAGGCACGTAGGAAAAATGGATTTCCAACGAATGACTAGGCACTGGGGTACCACCTATCACAGTACGTGGCCTAGATCACCGTACCGAGGAGTACGCCCGCTCCTCTGCAACACAAGGCCGGAACCATCCCTTACTAGATGATCCCGAATAAAATCACCCCACGGTTGGGATCAGCAACCGCACCACTAAGCCGAAATAAAAAGGGACATCTAGACAGGGATGACCTTACCCTCCAGTGGGAGCTACCCACGAAGCCTTGCTGCATAACCCCTGATTTTCAGTCATTCCCGGTTGATGAGGTTCGAGGCTAAACGATACCTTTTAGAGAACATATCCCTTAGAATGCCCATCGTCTGCTGACGATGTTTCGCAAGCATTCGTCCATACCAGTCCGTCCTGGGTTTGAACGGAACCGAAGGCACTACTCCTACTACATCCATTTTGGAAATATCCTCAAGATTAGTAGCGACTAGCCCTTGTACTTCACTGCTCCATCTTCGACTCCGAAATCGTTACACGAAACGTACAAACCGGATCGAAGTGGTATTCGAGTCTCCAGACCTAGAATCCCGGTATACGGAAACTCGATCCCGGTCTCTTCGAAACGATCAGCGCATTTGGCCAATATTGATAGTCGGTTATTTAACTATCAATTAACATTCACAAGCAACCATCACATAATTAAATAATTTCCCACATTATTTATTTGCCCAAATATCTTTCCAAGATATATTTCCAAATTTTCAAACTCCCTTTGAAAACAATTTCAAACAATTTCCGCTTACGGAATTACATTTCCAAATATTTATTTCTCTGAAACACCAAGTACAAAACACTTTTATATAATTACTACAATAATAGATCTTTGAAAATACTTACTTTAAAGTTTAAATATTTAAAAAGAATAGGTTTCCTAAAACATACTTACTTAGGAAATTAACATTTAGAAATAATAAATTTTCTAAAATATGCTTTTAAAAATACAATTAGAACTTTTAACTTATATTAAAATTGCTTTGAAAACGTACTTGGCTATACAGAGAAATATCCTTCTCACTCCCATCTTTTAAAAATAAATCAACATTTATTTTTAAACCAAACCATATCTTTTTATAAATTCCCACCTTGAATTTATATTCAAATATCCACTGATATTTTATTTTACTTTATAAACCCAGTTTATATTCCCAAAATCTCACTTCTCTTTTAAAATTCAAATTTTAAACAACTAAATCAATTTCCAATTGATTTTCCAATTTACTTTACTTTACTTTGAAATAAATTTCCTTTACTACTTCATTTATTTCAAAATACATTAACTTTTAGATTTATTCCTTTATTTAAGTTAAAACCCTTTTTAACTGAAAATACCAATTTTAAACTTCCAAAATTCCTTCTTTAGCCTTTAATTAAATTTAATCCTTACATTCAAAATAAATCCTTTATTCTTTAAATTTAATATCACTTTAGTTTAAAGTTAATATTTCCCTTGTTATTTCGAAATTCCCTTATTCCAATTCACTTAAATTATTTACTTAAATTTTTACTCTTTTATTTCTTTCAAAATCCAATTCAATATATTTTGATAACTCCTTTTATTGAAATATTCAATCCAACCATATCATCCAATATTTCAATCATCAATAAAATCATCACAGGATATCAATATTCATAGAACAGAATATCAAATAATCTAAATAATTTTGAGGAATCCAGTTGGATCCCTCCAACCTGTTTCCCTGCATCCACAAACGTTAGCACAATACCAATTCCACTTCAAAATGGAATATCGCGGTATATGGGATTTATATAAATCATCCGCTATTATGCGGCGCATAGGGTCTCATCCGCTATATAAATGCGGGAATATCAACAACTCAAATATATACATATGCCAATATGTATATATTGCTATATACTACTATATATATAATATAGCATATTCAATCAATGCAATCATCCAATCAATTATTTAAATTTAACCATTTAAATTTAAAATAAAATTCAACTGAGTGAGATTAACTCACCTTTGATGTTTGAAATTCCAATCCAGATCTCGACTTGTTTCTTCATAGTTTTGACCTTGTATAAATATTTATACGGTTACTTAATAATTGGACTAATCAAACAAATCCTATTATCCATTTTACAATTTTAGTCGGCTGCTAAATTAATTTAAACTAAAAATTAGGTTTAAATAAAAAATATATTTTTTAAACAGATTTATTACCTTAATACTTTGCCTTGAAATAAGTTAATAACTTTTAAAGTGTATGCTGGTAAATTTATCTTCTTTTGAATCTACAAATAAGTTACCATTTCATAAATTGAATTAACCAATAATTTGCTTTAGACTAATCATTGGGTTTTCAAGAAATAATTTAATCTTCAACCATAAATGTTTAAATCTGTAAAAGAATAGTTATTCTCCTGATTCCAGTAAATATGTATAAATAGATGAATAAATATACCTTACAGCCTCGATACCTCGCCAAGCCCAACATCACGCGACGTCTTCTAAGTCGCGACGATCCAAATCGATCGAACCATGAGTTCGACGTCACTGCAGTGCTTCCTCACGCGACTTCACCAACATCCAGAGATCACCGATCGACGCCCCTCCCTTCGAACTCGTGACTCACAGCAGCCCTAAACCCAAGCTATGGCGACGATGTCGCGGCGCCGATAGCTACTCCCCCATCTCGATTCTTTTTACAGACGAGTCGACTCGCTTCGCTGCTCACGATCAACTACTGGAATACCTCCTTCCTCCCTTCGCGCGAACGCACCACTTCCGGTCATCTCGCGAACGAGCGTAAAAGTTCGCAAACTTCCATCCCATCGTCTCGAGTGACGACGAGCTCGAGTTTCCCCATGCTGCGATTTCGATTCGTCACCATATTTTCGAACGATTTGATTTTGTTTAAAAATGATGATTTCGTATGCCACTGTTTTTAATTTTAACTAGGAGGTGGGTTCATTTTATTTTCACCTTAACTGTGAAGTGTTCGGGTGAAAAACAAAAGGATGAGGACGCGTGTTCATTAGGTAGGACACGTGTTCAATTAGCCATTCACAGAGGCATTCAAAATGAAAGGAAAATATCTGACGTGAAATTCTTTTAACTAGTCAATATAACTTACTATTTATATTTGAATTTCAATTTAATTTCCAGCGCGTTTATCCATCGTACGACCAAACGATCACTCCAGACATTACGAAAATTGAAATCCAATAATAATACAATATTACGGATCCAATGGAACTGGTTTCGCTGAATTTCGAGACTGTGCCTCGGACGGCTATTTTTAAATTCAATTTCAACGATATATTTTTAAAACTGAACGAAACTCTTTAAAATTCCATTTTAAAAGTTCTATCATCTTCAGTATTAACAATATAAATTTTCTGAACCTTTGAACTATTTTTAATTAACTTAGAATACTAGATTTACTATTTTATCCAACTTCAAATAAATTAAATTCAATAATTAATTATCCAAATAAATACTGTATATTTGAAATTAGAGTTAAAATTTAACCTTCGGATATTTAAAATAAATTAAATATTCATATTTCAAATATACAAAAATTCCGGGTCGTCACACTTTCTATCTAATTTAACCCATTCAAAACTTGAGTTAAATTATCTCTTTTCTATTTAAGAGTTAGAAAATTTTCATTCATCAATTTATTTATCAAAATACCTTTTTATTCTTAATCAGTTTCCTTTAAGGAAACTTAAGAAATGAATACCCAGTTTTTATTTCAAATCATTTTTGAAATAACAATAATATACATATCTCCCTTCTGTATATCAAATCATACTTTTGAAGTTTAGAACAAAATTTATTTTACCAAAACAATCTTTATAACAAATTACTATAGTAGCATTTTCCTCAATTAGGAACTTGAAAATGAATGCTTAAAATCCTTTTTAAAATATTTCTATACATAAATACTTTTAAATAATACTATTATTATTTCTTATAAAATTTTGAAAACAACTTTCGAAAACACCGAGATTTAAATTCTCAAATTCTCTACTTAAATCCTTTTTTATTTATAAGCTCTATTTATCAATTATACTGATATAATTTCACTTTGAAATATTTATTCTCATAAATACTTCCAAGTAATATTACAATTAATTTTTTCAATAATCTTTTTGAAATTATTTTCAAATAACTCTGGGATTTAAATTACCAAAAACTTTTTCACTTATAAAACACCATTTATAATCATATAAATCATTTTATATACCATACTCCTATAATATGTACTTTTAAAAAATATCATCTTACACTGTAACAATTCTCCTTTATTATAATCGAATTTCCATAATTATTTATCCTTTAAATGTTTTATCTTCCCATTTAGATTATATTAAACAATTTTATTATATGTTGACTCTTAACTTAACAATTTCGTTGAACACATTATCATCAAATTGTGAAACTTATTTCACAAAGAGGTTCATTTTAATATATTTACAAGTATCAAACAATAAATGCTAATAATGGGTCAACCGTAAATTAAGAATCAGTAAACCACAGTCAATGCTCCTAAACTAATCGAGCACAAACAATAATGATAATAAATAAATATTATCATTACCAAACAAACACTATAAATAACTATATATATTTGATAATTTTTCCTTTATATATCAAAAATATATAATCCTAGGTAAAGTATTTCATTTACTAAATTTTAAGAAATCAATATCGTGTTTGTTTGTGTAGTAACCCGCATATTGTACGATTTTATATTTAAATATATTTTATTTAAATATAGCGTCGTTAGTCGGATTTAGGTCCGAAATGTTACTTTTTGAAAATGGTCAAATTAGGACTCGAGACCACTTCCATTGAGTCCAAAATGGCATTTGCAACTTTTTTGAGTATAACACTACACCAAAAAGCTGTTTTTGCCACACCTCCTTCCGCCTTATTGGATACGGCTTAAAGCCGTACCAAATTAGATACGGCTAATAACCGTATCTAATGTATTCGACACGGCTATAAGCCGTATCAAATTTGATACGGCTTTAAGCCGCATCTAATTGCGTGCCTATTTCTGGCGCAAACTTTTCCACCCAATACTTACATCTTCCCTCCAAATAATTCGATTTCCCCCCTATTTAGATACGGTTCTTAGCCGTATCAAATTTGATACGTGTTTTAGCCGTATCTAATTCGTGCTAATTTTTGGTGCGAATTTTTTACTTCCAAAAAACGCCCCAGATCTACTCCGTTTCGTTCAATTATTTTTGTTCTTAGCGAATTTTTTACTGCTAATTTTTCGTGCGAATTATTTTCCCCAAATTATTTCGTTCAATTCCTTTCAATTGTTAAAATCCCTCGTTCTTTTCATCATACTACTCATGGATCGTCTCCTACCGCGGTCCACTCTAACCATCGTTTTGCTATTGCAGTCCGCTCTCACCATCGTCTCGCGTTAGGGTTCCTCGTCGCCATCCTATTACCCGTTGCTGTCGTCGCAGTTGCTGCTATCTCGCTAAGGTTTGCCTAATTTGTAATTTCGATTCACCATTGACTGTATATTATACTTGTTAAATTTGTTTATGGGATCCCTCATCTCTTCTAATCAATATGCTTTTATTAAAGAAAGGAGCATAGTGGTATTTTATGTGCATATGAATTAGTCAGAGGATTTAATTGAAAGGATAATGTTAATGTTTATCATCTCATTTATGCCAATGCCAATGATATCATTGTATTTGCGAAAGCTGACAAGAAAAGTGCAAGCACCTTAAAGATAGTTTTTCAGAAAATTTATGATATAAAACAATGTTATAATATAAAACTCACGTAGACTATATTCCATACCTACAACATAAAAACATGAAAACCTTGGGTTACAGAAATTGCTTGAAATATGAGACCTATGCAAGACACATGAAGTAGCAGATGCAGAGTCTTCAGTCGAAACATATTAAGTTCATAAAATACAACAATTCCCTTGTAGACTGCATGAATCAGTTATCAAACTTTTATCCAATTGTCCTTCACATTTATTCGACAAATTAAGAGGTGATAACAATGTTTCATTTAACAAAAATGTCAAATGTTTCTTTAAGACATAAGAACAGAACATAAAACAACACTACTATATTTAGTAAGAAAGAAACAAATAAAGAATATGAAAGTAAATGCTATGATACATTAATAATTCGTTAAGGATTAAATCAGCTCGATTCCTTCTTAAAACCCTTGACCAATTGTAATTAAATTTGGACATGCAACAGGCCAAATAGTCAACTAGTTAGATAGCAATAAAACCATTTTGTATTTCAAAATTTAGTTGAACAAATATTTAACTTCAAAATTCACCCTGGAAAAGTAAACATGAAGCAAAGAACCAGTCTTTTTGGCAGAGTCAGAGCATTAACTTTGAAATGTCAGTAGCCTTGCCTTGAAGGTTACAACTCAATGAAAATAAATCGACAGTTTTCTTTGGGGGTAGAGTCATCAATTCAGAAGAAATTGTGGAATGTATTAATATAAAACAATGAAGTTTGCCTATTAAATACTTAGGTATCCCTTTATCTGCTATGAATCTGAAGGATAATGACTATTGTTCTTTGGTGGATAAGGTCAAGCAGGTCTGCAATTATAAATCGACGCCAATACAGCTAGAATCCAAATTAAAATGATAAAAGTCGAATTCAAGTAGTCCAAAATAAGCAACCATCATTATGTAATTATGATGCGTTGTGGATAAATTGTGATATGATTTTGGTCATATGCTGCATCGACTAATTAATGTTGCAAGTATACCATGTCTAATACAATAGTCAATCTTATGCTATTTTGTATTATTTTGATCTCCTTGCATAATTTACAGCTTGGTGCTAATGTTGTATATAGTTCTGACATTGTATATGGTTTTGACATTGTTGTATAAGTGGATAAAATTATTGTTAATGGCGCAAGCCAAGTATCAGGAGAGGGGTAATGCATAGACATTACTCCGGTGCTACAAAATAGCGCCGTTGTAATGGCAAATTTTTTGGAAACGGTTTGGTGCTAATGTTGTATATTGTTCTGACATTGTTGTATAAGTGGATAAAATTATTGTTAATGGCGCAAGCCAAGTATCAGGAGAGGGGTAATGCATAGACATTACTCCGGTGCTATAAAATAGCGCCGTTGTAATGGCAAATTTTTTGAAAACAGTTTGGTGCTAATGTTTAAAATAAACCCTATATTTTGAGTTCCATTTATTGAAATTTAAATAGTCCATATATTTTAACTATTTAAAATTAATTAAATATTTAAAATCATACCACAAAATTAATTCTAGGGTTATTGTCTACTTGTTTGTCTTACATTAGAGTATCATAGTTGAAAACAATGGTAAAAGTTCAAGATAAATTATAGTTCTGGCATCAAGAAATCAAAACCTCCAACAAAAAACAAGCATGATTTCAATTGATCGTTTTTAGATTTGTGCTCTCGATTAACTTGTAAGCTCATTTTATAAAAACAAGCATAATTGTTTATAACAATGAGGCCTTCAAAAATCATTTTTACAAATCTAAAGCAACCAAAAGATTTTGAAAGAAACAGAAGGAAAAGAATTTGTTCTTTAAAGATATGCACTATGTTTACTTGCTTTAGGATGTGGAGAGTAATATCTAATAAAGCTAAAAGAATGTTAGAAGTAAAGATTAGCTATTCTGGAATTACTTGAGACTATCACATATATAATATGTTTAGCATTATATAATATATAAAATAATAATATACTAAGATAAAAAATAATATCAAACTGTTATTGACTAAAAAAGAATTGATATATCCATATATTTATAAATAACCAACCGAAAAATGATCATCCAACTACCCAAACAAGTTACACTCCGCTACAACCCAACCAATAGTAATCGGTCAATACAATTAATTTTCATCAGTTATTTGCATTCACGGTTCACTTATTGTTTCATTCACATAAACTCTAATAAGTATAATGAATGAACCTGAATAATATCTTAGGTGTCACCCTAAAATCTCAAACTGTAGAAATGAAATGGTTGTTGATATTGATGTTCACTTTAAAGACATTATGCTTGGGACATCTTGAAAATAGTGGTTATGATATAGGACCCATTGAAGGGCAAGTCTCATGTTCTGTTAAATATGATATAGGAGGGCAGTATGTCTTTCAGCATAGACAAACTGTAACAACCCAGTGTTTTATAGCCGTTGAATATCGTCAAGCGGTGATTTAAATTGTTTATCAATTGCAATTGAAATTTTTAAATCAAGTTAAAATTTCAATTGGATTGTTAGAGTTAAAACTCTTTTATAAATTTCTAATTGGGCTTCATTATCAAATTTTGATTTTGTTTCCTTTGTTTTAATTTGGGTCGTGAAAATTATCAAGTGCCATTTCCTTTTCTCTACACTCAAAAACCCGTCCACCCCTTCCATGCCTCATTCGAGAAAACCCTAATAGAAGAAATCGAAAAGAAGAAAATGGTGGCGGCCTCGTATATTCCTCGTTCGTCTCCAATTTAACTAGGCTTCTGAAATTCGATGGCGACCACGATTCTTCGCTCGTTCGTTTTTCACAGGAGGGTTTCCATCAACTTAGGGTTACCACGGCTTCGAATTGGGTGGCTCGATCAGATTTCGTTGCCTTCGTCGCCGTGAAAGGTGAGTGCTCGCAACTCACTTCTAATTCAAACTGGGTTATGGCAGTTCGATTTTCGTTTGTTGTTGGGATCTCTGATTTGGCTCGACTCTTTGATACTTGCGACATTATTCTTGTTTGAACTGCATACTGTTTTGTTATATGATTTCGTGTTGGTCGTTTTCGTCCCATCACTGTTTTGAGTTGATTTCGATAACTTTGATCTCGCCTCTGTGGTCTCGGCTGTTGCCTTGTTTTGTTCGTTCGTACCAAATTATTTTATCTCGGCCACTTTTGCTTGATTTTGTTAAAACACGACAGTGGTTTCGAACTTGTGATTTTCTGGTTATTAACTTGCGACTCGATTTGGTTGTTCCGTGAAAATCTATTTGTATTCGTGGCCAGTGAAAATCTTTGACCTTGGCACTGATTTGTTTATTCACGGTTTCTACTTGTTTTGATATTGCCAGATTTTACTTGATTTTCCTATCACTGACTTCGAGTTTGATAACGTAGTTGTCTGTGGCTTCGATGAAGCTTTACTGCCTTGGTCGACTCCATGTTGCCAGGCTAGATCATCCATTTTCAGTGGATTTAGTACTTGTCTGCATTGTTATTACTTTGACTACTTGCTTTCACATGGTAGCTGGACTGGCTCGAGTTGTACTTGATCATAGTGCTATGGGGTTCACCCCTGACCTGTACATGACTATTGCACTGCTCCCTTTTGATCATCATGTTTCCACTGTTTCACTTGAATATGTTCATTTGGTCATTGTTGCATATGTTCACTATGATACTGGTTCATTCATAAGTTGTACATCTCTGTTGAACATGGCTGTCTACCTTGACCATTTATTCACCTTGATGTATATGCAGTCTTCATTATTCATGCATCTACATTTCATATGCTTGCTTTGACTTCACTGCATCTTCATGTACCTGCACATTTGAGTTTGGTCTTGCATTCACGTTGATTAGATGAATTTGTGTGTCACAGTATCACTGGTTCATTCTGGTATCACCTGTGACATGCGTTCATTTTTGTGCATTTGTCACTTGAACTCTGATCTGCATTGATGAACTTGATCATGTTGCTGTTGGATTTGTTGGTTCTACTTGAGTCTGGGCTTATTCCCTTTTCACTTGTGCAATTCTTTATTGCATTCTGTCTTGATGTTTCGGCTGCCATCATGTTGAATTGTGAATTTGTGTGTTACCATTTCTTGGTATCTCTTATTGATTGTGTTGTGGTGCCACATTTTGGTGCCTCACCTTCATAATGCGATGTTCATGTAGCTGTATCCTTTTGCTGGCGATGCTTGAGATTTTGTTGCATTTAGTATCACTTGATTTGTGGCTGCACTTCATTTATCAGTGCAGTACTCACCTCTCTTGTTATTCCTTGAGTTGAACCCGATTTCGGGGGTTTGACCTTATGATCACTTATGACTTTCACTGTGCTTTTGTGTATCTCCTACGATAGTGGCGAGGCAGTACACGCGTGCGTGCACTGTAGCCCTATCAGATTTGACAGTTTTAAATTGATTTAGTCGATTTGATAAATTGTTTATTTATCTCTGTTCATAATTTAAATCTGCTGATTTTGTTAAACACTGTTAAGTGTTATATTGACCGTTATCCGGTTTCTTTGTTTAAAGAATCGGATAGACGGGAATTATTGTGACTGTCGTCTATTTAAATTATTACTGCCTATATGCACTAATAAACTGGTTTGAATTAGACTGACCTGGGTATTATTTTCTTTTGAATGTAATACTCGGGTCAGACCCGAGTTATTTCAGGTTGTAGATTTTCTTCTTTGAGTTGCTGTTCAGGATATGAAGACTTTTCACATCTTCTGAAGTTGTCAATGTCATTTTGTAGTAGTCGTGTCATTGTATAGAACGATATGTATTCATGTATATTAGTCGATAATGTACTTGTATATATAACTTCTAGAGTCGACAGTTGTAGTTGTATCATATGTATCGTGTCAACTATGTATTAACTGACATCAGTTATATATATATGAGACTTTCGTTTTTATCTGTGTTCCGCATTTATATTATCTGTGTTATTGTTATATCTAATGTCCTAAACTATTATGAACCGTCGTAGTTCGTTTTATACTAAGTATTGGGTGTGTCGATGGGAGTAAATAGATAATAGAAGAAAAATAAAAAGTATGTACCACTCCTATCGAGATAACCAATATTAGTGTAAGGCCAATTACGGATGGTCGCTCCTATCCAGCCTTATTCTTCGTAATAATAGACAGTATTTCCTTTAATACTCTTTGTTATTATGAGCATAGAGGTGGGGCATCACACAAACAATGGATAAATGAATCAGACCTAAGATCTACATACTATATAGACGGGGTGCAGAAGTTCATTAGTTTTGTTGAAGAAAATGGTGGTAAGAAAGGATTGTATTTATGCCCTTGCACCCGGTGCAAAAATATGAAGACGATCAAATTAGATGACATTCATTTTCATTTGCTTAGATGGGGTATTATCCAATCGTATACAGCGTGGTATTTTCATGGGGAAAAAAGGGCGGAGATGGAAAAACAGCAACCAGTTAGTCATGGTAGAACTACTGCTGAGTCTGAACATATTAGGATGGAAGATCTGGTCAATGATGTAGATAGATTTCATCATTTTCATCCTACAAATTCGTTGCCTGAACATGCTAATGTTGGAGAGCAGTCTACTGATTATCCAGATTGGCAGGCCAATGAAAGTAAGAAGTATAAATCGCTTTTTGGTAGCGTAAAAGAGCCACTGTATCCTTCATGTTCAAAAGGGATTACGAAGTTGTATGCCATTGTGAAACTGAATAGCTTGAAGACCCAATACAGCTTTTCAGATAATGGTATGACTGCACTTCTCAAACTAATAAAGAAGTTACTCCCCGAAGGTAACACGCTGCCGATAAAGTACTCCGACGTGAAGAAGATCATTAAGCAAGTTGGGATGAATTACAAAACTTATGATGCATGCATCAATGATTGCATATTGTACTGGAAAGATGATGCGAACAAAGTTTCTTGTACAAATTGCAATGAACCAAGATATATGACATCATTAAACGAAGAGCGAAAATGCACCAAAGTACCTCGAAAGACATTAAGACATTTTCCTTTAATTTCTAGATTGAAGAGACTGTATACTATACCATGGATGGCAGATGCGATGACCTGTCATTTAGAATTAATAGGAACAAGTATTTTTAACATTTAAACATTTATGACATAATAAGTAGAAAACTTAAATAATAATAATATTCTCTTTTATTGCAACAGGTACTATATGCCGAGATTCTACATTGTCCAACATCCATGGGAAATCTGTACCATCCACACACGAAAAAGTGGTGTTGGACAGTATACTGCTACCAGATGAGAGAACCAGCAAAATGAATCATCAATTTGCAGAGACCTTTGTTGATGTTGGAGTGGGTGGATATGTGTGCCATCCGAAGTGTCTTATTTGATATCTCTAGATGATGGAGCAGGTATATATGCAATTTCTTTAATTAATTTTAATTAGTTTTCAAACACTAGTTATAAATTAAATAACAATTTAGATTTTAAGGAGTATCTTAAAAAAACAAAATCTCATATTGTTCAAGCACCCTGTAGTCTGTGATGAAATTTAATGGCGTCTTGTGTTGATGACGCGCATGAATTATTTGTTCAAGCGCTTTTAGTTTGTGAGGGAATTAAATTCACTCTATCAAATTGTTTGTACCATTAAACTTAATACACAAAATCTGATTTTAGGAGCGACATGCCTATATTCTGAACCACAATTGCAAATTTTGTAGTCAATGTATCATAATCTATTTGTTTATTGGAATAGGACATTTTATACAATGCAATTCAATTTTCAATAGACAATTTTAGTGTTACATGTCTAATTTTTTATTTACTTATTTATGTATCAGTGAAAATAAGGCATTCTAATTTTTTATTTACTTATTTTCAATAGACAATTTTCAATAGACATTGTATCAATGAAAATAAGGCATTTGTCCTTTTTTTATTTACTTATTTATGTATTTATTACAATAATTCTTTATAGGAGTTATATTATTGGATTATTGGGTAAACCATAACCTGATTCATATAAAACAACATGGTACATGTCTAACGACTTTGCTTGTTCATTCATTATGTGATGAAAGGTGATCTGTTATTAAATAATTAACTGATGGATGATTTTAGTTTTTATATAATTATGGTCAATGACTTGATTATATTAGCTTTTCTGCTTTGTTATAGCTACAAAGGCATGGAAATTGTGAATTTATTTCTTCTTAAGCTTGGTTAATTTATTTCTTCTTAAGTTCTGAAGAAACTTGTTGATTGTTTTACTTTTGCTAAACTAATTAATGTGATCGGCCATCAATTAGCGTGTCTTAGGATCAGGGACGGGTCCAAAAAACTGAGTTACCCCGTGGTAAATTTTAGAGTGAAGATTTGTACATTTTATTTTTTTATTATATAGTTTATTAGAATTCTTTGGTAGTTGAATACTATATAAAATTACTAATATTTACAATTCATTAAAAATTGGATGAACATTTCTTTATGCAAAAAGAAATTTCAGTTCAAGCTTCAAACTGCAAATTCACGTAGAATAACTGATAAAGAAATATAAAAGTAAGCTCAACGAAGGATGAACTAGTAAATCAGTTTGTTGTTTTACGGCTGAGTTATAAGAAAAGGTTTGGATGTAGGTGTATTATTGGTCCGAATCATTATATTTTTTGTTTTAGTTTATTACATTGTTTGAAAAGGGCATTTATTAGAAGGAGTCAAAAATGAATAAGTGGAGTTTTGAAAATCAACAAATTTTTCGATAGGATAGCATCCGAACTAAAGTATAACTAAGTTTGTTGGGTGTCTGCCGAACATTCTTGCCCAGGTTTTCACTGTATTTTCTTAATTTTTGTATTTACAAGCTAATAATTTTCTCTATTGAATTCATATCAGTTTATTCTGTTAAAATGCTTGGATAGTTTGATGAGTTGATATTATTTGCCTTTCTAAATCAACATGTTGATTTGTCCTCTTTCTAGTACGTTAATTAATTTTGGAATGTGAATTTAAAAAAAAATGAAGAGAAACAAGTTGAAGTTTTATACAAGTTGTCAATTTTTTCAATTTTGTGTGGTCTACAATCATAGTCATAACTTTTAATTTTTGATCACGTTCAATTGATTTTTATTTCGTGAGTAGGTATATTTATAAGGAATAATTTTGATGTTGATCACTTTTCGAAATTTTGAAGTTTTCTAACACCAAAAATGTGTTTGAAGTTGAACTCAAAATTCCGTCCGTGTGTGAAATTCCTAAGCTAAGACACCGAAGTATTTTAATCATAACTCTCAAACTACTTATCCCATTTTGACGAATTTTTATTCATCGGAAAGCTATGACAATATGGTGGAACAATTTTGGTTTTAAGTGCAATACAAATTTTTTGAGTTTTCTAATGCTAAAAATTAGATTTAAAATAAACAAATTTCTGTCTAGAGTTTGATTTATTTCACTGTGTCAATGTACATGGTGCAATCAATCTGTCCAGAGTTTGTATGCAGGAAACTTATAGCTAGAATGTCTGGTTACAGTAATTATTTTTCCTAAGAAGGATGGTGTTGAAGAACTGAAGGATCTTAGACCTAAGTTTGCTTAATTGTGTGTTTAAAATGATTACAAAAGTGCTGGCAAATAGGATGAAGCAAAAGACGAACATGCTCATAAACAGTGCTCAATCAACTTTTATAAAGAATAGATATATCTCAGAGGGAGTTTCTGCTACAAACAAGTTATAACCTACTGTCTTAAAAACAATATTTCCAGTGTAATGTTGAAGTTAGACTTTTCGAAAGCCTTTGACTCTATCGATTGGGACTTTCTCTTAGATTCTGCGAAGGAAAGAGGGTTTGGACAGAAATGGTTGAACTGCATATATAGTTTCTCATGTGCTAATTCCTCTATCAGCACCCTGTACTCGAACAATATTTCATTTGTTCAGTTCTTATTTCAGTTAACTTGCTTACTCTAATACAACTGACACCACAAGTCAACTAAAACTTTAATTGCGATCACAAAGTTGAAGCAATAAAGCATTCACCTGACTAACTAAATGTTGAATATAGTGAAATCATTAGTATTATAATGCAATTTGAGGTTAACTTATTCATGTAAGGTGTAAAAAAGCTTGGATTGATGCACATGAAATGTGTTGGCTGTGAATTACACTGAAATTTCGTCAGACTGCTAGATGAATCACATGTACATATCATATGAATCATATGATGCATCGAGCTGTATATATTAGAAGATAATAGAGTGTGTGGCTAGCTTCCAAAACAAGTGAAAATCATGGCATATGCTTTAAACAAAATCCATTAACATGCTGTCGGATTATATAAATTTGTATGAGATATATCTTAGTTTGACAGTTGTCAGTTATATATTTCATTTAGTATCTTATTTATGAAATTCTGCTGGATAAAATCTATCCCTTTAATATATTCAGTCATCAAACAAATTCTAACAAATATGAATGGCTTGATTGGGTATAGAGCATAACGATTTGGTTGCAAAAGTACTGCCCTTCTCATGAGGTTAAAAGTACACCGGTGTGTTGTACTATTTTTTTGGTACGACACACTCAAACTGTCTTTTGTACTACTATAATTTATACCCATTTTTATGTTTGCAGGTTGAATCAGGAATGATCTTTATGCAATCTTTGGTGCTAGCTAATTTTATTTGGTTTAGCAAGAAGTGTAGCAAGAGACTTGGAGTAATTCATTTGCAAAAGGTTTAGCCAGAGAGACTGTTATAAATGTTATACTCTGGGTTCTATTGAACATCTTAAGGTTTTGTATTGATATTGTGACTTGTGTAGCTCTTGTTTTGAGCTTAACTTCATATTTGTACTAAATGCTAGTATGTACTATTTTTCGTGTTATGTAATGATATTGTTAAGTTATTATGCACTGCAATGCGGATTATTGAATCATTTGAATGTGCATTGCTTATAATATTATTTGTTTTCTAATATCATTTGAGTGCGGAATTTTATATATGTGTGTGTAATTGAGTACTTAGATATGGCTACTGGCCGTATCTAATGGGACAATTAGATACGACTACTAGCCGTGTCTAATGGGACAATTAGATACGGCTTAAGGCCGTATCTAATTGATACATTAGATACGCTATTAGCCTTATCTAATTGATACATTAGATACGGCTAATCGCCGTATCTAATTGTCCCATTAGATACGGCCAGAAGCCGTATCTAAGGTATCAATTAGATACGGCCTTAAGCCGTATCTAATTGTCCCATTAGATACGGCCAGTAGCCGTATCTAATTGTCCCATTAGATACGGCTATTAGCCGTATCAAAATAATAAGCTCGCCATATTTTGATACGGCTAAAAGCCGTATCTAATTAGATTAGATACGGCTTTTAGCCGTATCAAAATAGCGTTTATGGTGTAGTGTAAGCTTCGATATGTTTGGAGTAAGTTGAATTTTGCTATCTTCTGTTGGGCTTTGGGTTTGGGTTTAACCACAACTCACTCTATAACTTAGTTCAGCCCTCTCCTCTCCTCTTCACTTCATTTCTATTTTCTTAAACACTCAAAACTGAAAATGGGGAGAGGAATGGGAAATTAAAATTCAAAACCCTAGATTCATTTGCAAACTCCAAATTCTTGCTCCAAATTCAAGGAAAAGTTAAGGTAAGCCTCCTCTTCATCTTCTCCATCTCTTTTCCTCTTCAATTTCGGAAAATTCCTAAACCCTAATTTAGGAAATACTTGTTTTGATCTTATATTGAAGCTTGTAGAGTTGAAGTGAAGAGTGGTTGATCTTCTTCTTGTGTTTGTGCTTCTCATCTTTGTTTTTGAGTTAAAAAGGTGAGTTTTGAACTCACATCTACTTCTCTTGATATCATTGATGTTAGGTATGAATTCCTAACACTTATTCATGATCATTTTCTTTTGGTTAGAATTGATTTGGTGAACATTTCAATTTTTGGTGTTTGGAAGTCAAAGAACTCTAAAAATCATAGCTTTGATGTTTGATCATGTTTTTGGAGGTGTATTGAAGAGCCAATAGGGCTGGGCTGTCGATTGGCATTAACCCTTAGTGCCAATTGCTCATTTGGTTGCAAATTGGAAGAGTTGCTCTTCATTTGAATAGGCTGAAAAACAGCCCCAGTGCCAGTCAGTCGACTGGCCCCCTATAGTCAGTCGACCGCCTGTAGCAAATGAAAGTTCATGGGACTGTCTGCAGAAACAGGGAGTCTCTGTTTCTTGCAGTCAGTCGACTGACTGCATGAAATGAAACTTCCGAGTTTCTGGATCAGTCGACTGTCCCTCTGCAGTCAGTCGACTGACCTGCTTGTTTTTGCCTATTTTGCTTGGTTTCCAATTTCAATCGATTCGTGTCGATTCCAATTAGTTGTTATTGCATATTTGACTTTGATGATTCCTCTTTGATTTCATACACGGGTTTTCATAAAATGATCTTTTTTTAATTGTATTAAAAGCTCGTTCTCCAATTTATAATTTCTATTTAAAACACATACCCAATTTTGCACTTCAAGCGAAGAGGGAGGAGAATTAAATGATCAGATAAAACGCGTGCTATGAACATGTGCGTTCATCTTTTCAGTTAATTCCTAATCTATTCGTTTGACCATTTTTGACCTTTGGGTCTGGTTTACCAATGAGATGAGGTGAACTTTGTACTGCTTTGAGAGTGAAATTGATTAATGGTTAGTAAACCGTTTAGTGCGAACGTGGGGTATGAGACTCACGTTAATATTTTCCGGGTTCCTTTCTGAGAGTTATGACACATTCTGCCAGACAGTGGTGTCCAGTACCGCCACTACGGTTTGTTGCCTTCGGGCGTTGCCTTTGGGCGTTGCCTACGGGTGTGGCCTTCGGGCGTATGGATCCTTGTTACAGTACTGAGCTCGAGCATGTTTTGTTTCTTTGACAATTATATTTCCCTAGAGTATCGCCCTTCGGTATAGGTTCTTTGAACCACATGATATATAGCGATTACCTTGTGGAAACTTGTGTTACCTTTATTGGTATTTGTCATTTGCCTTTTGGCTTGTTTTGGGATATGTGTGTCCTTGGCTTATTTGAGTTGCCTATGATATAAGGCTTGTTTTGATTCATCTTATGTTAGATGATTTGGTTATCTCTTTTGGAGATATTTGTGGTACTTTATGATTTTGTATGTTCATTATCATTAGTAGATCTAACTGATTTGTTTAGCTAGACTGACCCGTGTATTTTATACTCGGGTCAGACCGAGATGTTTCAAGTTAGGTACTTTAGACTTAGCCTATTTTGCTTCCGCATGGACTATTCCGCTAGCTCCTTTTTGTCGTAGCTTTTGTGTAGTCCTTTTTGTCTGTAACTCTGATATGTATTCTTTTGACTTACCTGTATATTGTGGTTTGCTAGACCACTTAACTTGTATCATTTTGTAAACTCTGTAATGTATCTGTATATGTGTAAATGTATGTGATGATCTACTACTCTTTGATGTGTATTACATTTGAGTTGTTATATTTTATTTTGATAGATCCTCAGCCACCTAAGGCTTTGTATTAAGTATGTATTGGATATGTCGATCCATTTAAGTAAGAAGTGGCATTGTCGGCGTATTCAATAGATAATTAAGACAAGGCTATAGATGGTTGCTCCTAACCAGCTCTATTCTCTGCATTAGCAGATGGTGTTACCTCGTAATACGCTTTGCTAATGTGGGTCTCGGAGTGGGGCATTACAGCTTGGTATCAGAGATGAGTTCAGAACAAAATATGATAAACATATAACAGAGACACATATTACGGTACATCAAAGGGTAGTACGAATGTTACGAATCTTTGTATCATCATGCCTTTATTCTTTCCGTCCCTTTGGGGTAGATAGAATTTTTGGGAATACGTCTAGAAATGCATTTCTTCCGTAGTATTCCATATTTGAATTAATGATATCTACCTTGTAAATAATCTTTATCTTATCTTATCTTTCAGCTAATGGCCGGAAGAGGCAGAGGACGACGCTCGGATGCTGGGAAATCCAGCGGCTCGCATCCAGACGGCGTTTATATGTCTGCCGATCAGTTTTTGGAGTTATTTAGGAGCACTCAGCCTCCAGCTCCTATTTGTGCATCTTCTCCATGCAAGTTTGCCTTTGCATGCCTGTGTAGTGATTTTTCTCATATTGGAGGAAAGCTATTCAAAGGCTCCGAGTCCTTTCTTGAGGTCCAAGCTTGGATTCGCACATGCGAGCGTATCTTTTCTCGTATGGATCTTTCTGACCACGATCGAGTTCTTGTAACCTCTAGCTTATTGCAAGAGCGTGCCCTTAATTGGTATGAGCTTCTTATAGCCGAACTTGATGAGTCTGTTCTTTCTTGGACTCAGTTTTGGGAACGATTCGAACTCAAATTCGTTTCTGAATCTGAGAAAGTTTTATTAGCCCATCGCTTCCTTGAATTGAAGTAAGGGAAGTCTTCCGTTTCTGAATATGTTGCATTATTCGAGGCCTTATCTAAGTATGGTCTTGAATTCATTAGCACTTCTTATAAAAAGAATCTAAAGTTTGTCTCTGGTCTTAAGAAATATCTTAAGAAGTCCTTAATGCTCCAGCTTAAGCTTTCTTTTGAGGAGTTGGTTAATTCGGCACTTCATCTCGAGGCCATCGAGAAGGAGTGTGATAGTGGTGATGATGTTGAGGTTCGCAAGAACCCCAATAAGAAGAGGTTTCCATTTCATAAGCAGGGATTTCTCCATTCTAAGAAGAAAAAGCCTATTGAATCCGGTTCTAACTCTCAATCTGCTGGAACACCTTCCATTCAGAAGTGTTTCAATTGTGGTTCTCCTGATCATATGATTCGAGCTTGTCCTAAGCCTCTCTTCTACCATTATTGCAGGAAGGAAGGTCGCCGTGTTTCCACCTGCCCTACTGCTCCTGCTAGTGCCAAGTCTGGCAAGCTTTATATTGCTAAGGCTTCTGGAGGTTCTTCTCAGCCCAGAGGTATATCTCCATCTATTTTGGAAGGTTCTATTTTATTTAATGACCGTAGTATTCGAGTTCTGTTCGATATGGGTGCTTCGCATTCTTTCATACAGAAAAAGCTCGTCGACGATTTGTCTTTGGATGTTTCTTATATGGTTACTTCGTTGAGGATTGCGAATCCTATTGGGGGATCCGCAACCCTTAGCATGCTTTGTGATGATGTTGAGATTATTTTATGTGGTTTTTCTTTTCGTGCGAATCTGCACGTTATTTCTTATTTGGGATTTGATATGATTTTGGGTATGGACTGACTAGTGAGATACGATGCCAGGATTAATTGTTCTGAAAGAATTTTATATCTTCGACACCCGGATTCGTCTACTCAGCTGTCACTTGTTCTTCAGAATGTGGAAAATTCCGAAATGGCTTTATATTCTCTTGACTCACGAGATGATGATGATATATCTCGTATTCCTATTGTCTGTGATTTCTCTGATGTTTTTAAGCCGGTTTTGGGTTTGCTACCTAAGCGGGCGATTGAGTTCCGCATTGATCTCATTCTAGGCGCGCAGCCAGTTGGGCGTCCTCCCACGAGGATGTCTACAAAAGAAAATGAGGAACTCAAGATGCAGCTTTTTGAGCTTGAGTCCAAGCAATTGATTCAGTCCAGTTTTTCACCGTGGGGTGTCACGGTCATCTTCGTGAAGAAGTCCGATGGAACTCTTAGGCTTTGCATCGACTATCGCAAGCTTAACGAGTTGACCATCAAGAATAGGTATCCATTGCCCAGGAGCGATGATATGTTCGATCTATTGAGTGGCGCTAAGGTCTTCTCTCAGCTCGACCTTACCACTGGTTTTCATCAGTTTCGAGTTGCGGAAGATAGCATACCCCTTACAGCTTTCCGCACTCGATATGGTTCTTCCGAGTGGCTCGTTATGCCGTTCGGTTTGACGAACGCTCCTTCTTTCTTTGTTGATCTTATGAATCGAGTATTCCGGGAATATCTCGATAAGTTTGTCCTTGTGTTCATTGACGACATTCTTGTTTATTCTAAGTCTGAAGCCGAGCATGCTAATCACTTGAGAATTGTCTTGAGTGCTCTTCGTCACCATCAGCTTAAAGCCAAATTCTCCAAGAGCCATTTTTTGGAGGATAAGGTTAAGTTCTTAGGCCATGTTGTATCTTCTGACGGCATTTCGGTCGATCCCTCAAAGATCGAAGCTATCCAGAATTGGAAGAAGCCTGAGAATGTTCATGAGATTCGTAGTTTCCTTGGATTGGCGGGTTATTACCATCGGTTCATTAAGGATTTTTCCCGTGTTGTGCTTCCTCTCACCAGCCTTACTCGGAAAGGCATTCGTTATATTTGGTCCGATAAGTGCGAAGCTTCCTTTCAGACATTAAAGGAACTTCTCACTAATGCTCCTATTCTCGTGGTTCCCGAGGGAAATCATGATCTTGTTGTCTACACCGATGCTTGTTGTAGTGGTCTCGGTGCCGTGCTTATGCAGAAGGATCGGGTAGTTGCTTATGCTTCTAGGCAACTACGTCTGAATGAAGTTCGCTATGCCACTCATGATCTTGAGTTAGCCGCCATTGTCTTCGCCTTGAAGATTTGGCAACACTATTTATTAGGCGAGCGCTTCATTCTCTATACCGATCATAAGTCCTTGAAGTATTTGTTCACTCAGAAGGAACTCAATATGAGACAACAACGTTGGCTCGAGTTTCTTGCCTCTTATGACTTTGATATCCTGTATACCCCTGGTAAGGGTAATCGTGTTGCTGATGCGCTTAGTCGCAGACATTCGACTGTCGTTTCTATGATGCTTGCCGAATGGGATATTCTTGAGACTCTATATTTTTGTGATTTTCGTGATCGAGCTCCATCCTCTGATTCTCCGATAGCATTATTCAGTTTGGAAGCTAGACCCTCTCTATTGGATCGTATTGCCGAAGCTCAGCCGCGTGATCCTGATCTTGTGCATCTTATTCAGCTTTGTGAGACTGAACCCTATGATGAGGCATTGCGGGATTTCAGCATTGATCTTCATGGGTGTCTTTGCAAGAAGAACCGTCTTGTTGTGCCTTCTGATTCTGCACTTAGGCATGACATTCTTGATGACTGTCATCGTTCTAAGTATACCATTCATCCTGGCAGTAGTAAGATGTATGCCGACATGCATCGCCTTTATTATTGGGAAGGCATGAAGCACGATGTGGCGAGTTATGTGAGTAATTGCATGACTTGTCAACGTATTAACGCCGAACATCAGCGCCCTTCTGGTCTCCTTCAGCCTCTAGAGATTCCATTGTGGAAATAAGATCAGATTTCGATGGACTTCATTGATGGCCTACCTCGTTCGAGATCGGGCCATTCTAGCATTTGGGTTATTGTTGATCGCCTTACCAAATCTGCTCATTTTGTTCCTATTAAATCTAATAGGACTACTTCTCTTTTGGCTAAGTTGTTTATCAAGGAAATCGTGAGACTTCACAGTGTTCCTAGTTCGATTGTGAGTGACTGTGATCCTTTATTCACAAGTCATTTCTGGAAGAGTCTTTAGCAAGCTTTGGGAATAAAGCTTAATTTCAGCATAGCTTATCATCCACAGTCTGATGGACAGACTGAACGAGTGAATCGTGTCTTAGAGGATCTCCTCCGTATTTGTGTTCTTGATTTGGAGGTAGTTGGGAGGATCATTTACCCCTTGTAGAGTTCTCCTACAACAATAGTTTTCAGTCCAGTATCGGTATGGCTCCTTTCGAAGCTTTATACGGAAGGCCATGTCGATCACCTTCTTGTTGGTTGGAATCTGGGGAGAAGCTTATTCTTGGCCCAGATTTTGTTCATGATTCTTCTGAGAAGATTGTTCTTATTCGTCAGAGAATGAAAAAGGCACAGAGCCGCCAGAAATCCTACGCGGATAACCGTAGGAAGCCTCTCGAGTTCTCGGTTGATGATCTCATCTTTATTCGTGTTTCTCCTTTTAAAGGGGTTATGCGCTTCAGTACGAAGGGGAAATTGGCTCCTCGTTATGTAGGACCATTTCCTATTACTGAAGGTATTGGCCCTGTGGCTTATAGAGTTTCACTTCCAGCTCATCTATCCGGAGTTCACAACGTGTTTCACGTCTCTCAGCTTCGGAAGTGTCTTCGAGAATCAGATTCTGTTATCAACTCTCCTGATTTGAAAGGGCTTGAAATCTCACCAGATTTATCTATTGTACAGCAGCCTATTCACGTACTTGCCTCGGAGGTGAGACACCTTTGAAACAAGGACGTGCCGCTCATTAAAGTTCAATGGTCCGCAAACCCCAATGACTGTACTTGGGAAACCAGAGAGTTTATCGAGTGATCCTATCCAGGTTTTCTATCTTCGCTTTGCAATGGTGAGAATATCTTTTTATCTCAAGCTTATTTTTCTTGTCTTCTTGGTTGTAAGTATGTAGTTGTTGCAAATTCTTCTCTAGGAATTGCGTGGACGCAATTTTGTTAAGGAGGGGAGATCTGTAACAACCCGCATATTGTACGATTTTATATTTAAATATATTTTATTTAAATATAGCGTCGTTAGTCGGATTTAGGTCTGAAATGTTACTTTTTGCAAACGGTCGAATTAGGACTCGAGACCACTTCCATTGAGTCCAAAATGGCGTTTGCGACTTTTTTGAGTATAAGCTTCGATATGTTTGGAGTAAGTTGAATTTAGCTATTTTCTGTTGGGCTTTCGGTTTGGGTTTCACCCCAACTCACTCTATAACTTAGTTCAGCCCTCTCCTCTCCTCTTCACTTCATTTCTATTCTCTTAAACACTCAAAACTGAAAATGGGGAGAGGAATGGGAAATTAAAATTCAAAACCCTAGATTCATTTGCAAACTCCAAATTCTTGCTCCAAATTCAAGGAAAAGCTAAGGTAAGACACCTCTTCATCTTCTCCATCTCTTTTCCTCTTCAATTTCAGAAAATTCCTAAACCCTAATTTAGGAAATACTTGTTTTGATCTTAGATTGAAGCTTGTAGAGTTGAAGTGAAGAGTGGTTGATCTTCTTCTTGTGTTTGTGCTTCTCATCTTTGTTTTTGAGTTAAAAAGGTGAGTTTTGACCTCACATCTACTTCTCTTGATATCATTGATGTTAGGTATGAATTCCTAACACTTATTCATGATCATTTGCTTTTGGGTTGAATTGATTTGGTGAACATTTCAATTTTTGGTGTTTGAAAGTCAAAGAACTCTAAAAATCATAGCTTTGATGTTTGATCGTGTTTTTTGAGGTGTATTGAAGAGCCAATAGGGCTGGGTTGTCGATTGGCATTAACCTTAGTGCCCATTGCTCGTCCGGTTGCGAATTGGAAGAGTTGCTCTTCATTTGAATAAGCTGAAAAACAGCCCCAGTGCCAGTTAGTCGACTGGCCCACTGCAGTCAGTCGACTGGCTGTAGCAAATGAAAGTTCCTGGGACTGTCTGCAGAAATAGGGAGTCTCTGTTTCCTGCAGTCAGTCGACTGGCTGCAGGAAATGAAACTTTCGAGTTTCTGGATCAGTCGACTGGCCCTCTGCAGTCCGTCGACTGACCTGCTTGTTTTTGCCTATTTTTGCCTATTTTGCTTGGTTTCCAATTTCAATCGATTTGTGTTGATTCCAATTAGTTGTTATTGCATATTTGACTTTGATGATTCCTCTTTGATTTCATACACGGGTCTTCATAAAATGATCTTTTTTTAACTGTATTAAAAGCTCGTTCTCCAATTTATAATTTCTATTAAAAACACACACCTAATTTTGCACTTCGATCGAAGAGGGAGGAGAATTAAATGATTAGGTAAAACACGTGCTATGAACACGTGCGTTCATCTTTTCAGTTAATTCCTAATCTATTCGTTTGACCGTTTTTGACCTTTGGGTCTGGTTTACAAATGAGATGAGGTGAACTTTGTACTGCTTTGAGTGTGAAATTGACTAACGGTTAGTAAACCATTTAATGCGAACGTGGGGTATGGGACTCACGTTAACATTTTTCGGGTTCCTTTCTGAGAGTTGTGACA
Organism: Allium fistulosum; assembly: GCA_030737815.1. Lineage (NCBI taxonomy): Eukaryota > Viridiplantae > Streptophyta > Magnoliopsida > Asparagales > Amaryllidaceae > Allium > Allium fistulosum. Next base: position 665,315,478 of record CM060901.1, read on the forward strand.
CATTCCGCCGGACAGTGGTGTCCAGTACCGCCACTACGGTTTGTTGCCTTCGGGCGTTGCCTTTGGGCGTGGCCTTTGGGCGTATGGATCCTTGTTACAGTACTGAGCTTGATCATCTTTTGTTTCTTTGACAATTATATTTCCCTAGAGTATCGCCCTTCGGTATAAGTTCTTTGAACCACACGATATATAGCGATTACCTTGTGGAAACTTGTGTTACCTTTATTGGTATTTGTCATTTGTCTTTTGGCTTGTTTTGGGATATGTGTGTCCTTGGCGTATTTGAGTTGCCTATGATATGAGGCTTGTTTTGATTCATCTTATGTTAGATGATTTGGTTATCTCTTTTGGAGATATTTGTGGTACTTTATGATTTTGTATGTTCATTATCATTAGTAGATCTAATTGATTTGTTTAGCTAGACTAACCCGTGTATTTTATACTCGGGTCAGACCGAGATGTTTCAGGTTAGGTACTTTGGACTTAGCCTATTTTGCTTCCGCATGGACTATTCCGCTAGCTCCTTTTTGTCATAGCTTTTGTGTAGTCCTTTTGTCTGTAACTCTGATATGTATTCTTTTGACTCGCTTGTATATTGTGGTTTGCTAGACCACTTGACTTGTATCATTTTGTAAACTCTGTAATGTATCTGTATGTGATGATCTACTTTTCTGTGATGTGTATTACATTTGAGTTGTTATATTTTATTCTGATAGATCCTCAGCCACCTATGGCTTTGTATTAAGTATGTATTGGATATGTCGATCCATTTAAGTAAGAAGTGGCATTGTCGGCGTATTCAATAGATAATTAAGACAAGGCTATAGATGGTCGCTCCTAACCAGCTCTATTCTCCGCATTAGCAGACGGTGTTACCTCTTAATACTCTTTGCTAATGTGGGTCTCGGAGTGGGGCGTTACAGTTTGCCTTGTTCAAGTGTTTAGAAATCCCTATCAATATCGTGGTGTCCCATGTCTTGACCATAATTCATAAACAACTCAATAGACCAATTAACGCAATACGTTTTTGTAACATTAACAAATACGCTCTCTTATATATAATACTCTCAAACACATTCTAGGGTGCCACTTACCCTATCCCTAATGATCCATACCCTACCAAAGCCAAAGTTCTCGCTTAACCATCGACTCTTATACCAAATGTAACGACCATCCTTTTCGTCCATCAAAAGTCGACACCAAATACATATATGTATTCAAATGTCGAACATCCTATCGTCGAAAAGGTAGATTGTTAGAGTAAATAAATAGAAAACGAACGGGTGAAATAGAATCTCACAATGGGACGACAATATATAATATAACCAAGACAGTAAAAGCTGTCACTCTAAAATACATGATATATCAGAGTTAAAAATAAACCTCATCAGCCCAGATAATTATAACTTTGTGACCTTACAATTGCTAATGGGTATATATAATAATATGACGGAAAATGAAAATATTATGGCAGGTGAACATCTAGCTCTACTCTATGAGCTTCATGTCCCACCAACGATAACCTAAAAGAATAATCAATCTGATCTAGGCATCATAACAAAATAACACCCGAAACAGTCTGGAAATACCAATTTGATAAAACTCAAGTAATATAATGGACATATAACAATCATGTGAGACCACGTCGCTAAACACAGAACAAGTATTACCTCACAAGAATAGCTTCCGCACATGAATGAATGGAATTAAATTAAAACAAATATCCAAACTTGAAAGGATGGGTATAAACAAGGTCAAAATCCAAACTTAAAGAATAGACACAAAAGATTAAAAATCGAGAAGAGCTTCAGTCACTTCTTGATGTAATTAAGAAAACAATTCAAAGATTTAAATCAACAATAAGGAAAAGGAAATCGTCCAACAATGATTAGGAGGGTGCGCCCCCTTTATCGAAAGTATACCCCTAGACAATATACTTGAGAGAGTCATATACTCTGTGACACTTCTCGGGAACACCAATCCAGACCCCGCCAACCTTATCGAGTATCCGAGTGTTTCACATCTTCGCGTGCATACCATCGAAACCAAATCTAGGGTAAATGTGAAAATACTGCAATGGGAGCAACCCCACATAGCTTGGCCCCCACTCACGCTTTGGTTTTAGCCATTTCCTACAAAGGATATCAATGCTCAAATGAGCAACAAATTGTCTTAAATTGAAGACACACAAAGAAGAAAGTTGAATCGATAGTCAATAAATCAACTATCGGGAATAATTAAAAATGATTATATATGGAAAATACACCCTTACCATTACTCGACGATTTCACACTTGTACTATCCCTCGATTGAAAATGAAGCCAGGAAAGTTAAGGTAATGTTACCTCTAGGTATTGCCCTGAGAACAGTTTTAACCTTTGAGATAAGGACGAGTTTTCATACCTCGACGTTTAGTGCTATGAGTATGACTAAATCCATTCTATATAAGTAATACCGTTTGCATAACTTAAATTTCTTGTCCTTTCCGTAACCGGATCAAACTTTTAGACTTTTATAACTCGAATTTGTGCTTGGTTTTCATATCATAAATGTTTGTAGAACACTTTAAGAATACTCTTTGAAAATATTCCTCTTTAAAGATTTTCTCATCTATAAACTATCATTTATAAATTTCAAACAACATTTATTATTCTAGAAGATAATAAATTAATTAAAATACTTTTATAAATTAAAACCATATTAATTATCCCAAAGGAGAATTAATCAACTTTATAACTCCTTCAATAAATAAATCAATTATCTTTAAACACCTTTATTAAATCAGATAATTAATTTTAAACAATTTTATTTAAACCAATTAATTACCTTTACACGTCATTTATTAAAATTATTAATTAATCTTAAATATCATTATTAAAATGATTAATTAACTTTAAACATCTTTATTGAGTTAGTTAATTAACTTCAATCACTTTCATTAAATAGGTTAATTGATCTTTAATCATCATTAATAAATTTATTAACTAACTTTATTATAATTAAATAATAACCAAAAATATATTTAAACCCTTAAATTCTTTTAAAAACTTATAAAAGCCTTAAAAGCCCATTTGGAAAGAATTTACAAAATCCTTCAGATAAATACCCTTTACAAATCGCAACTTTAATTATCCTGAAAATAATTAAAAATCAATATATAATCTTTATGGATTTTTAAACATCATCAATTATTTTGAAGGATAATTAATCAAATTTATAATCTCTTTATAAATTTTAAACAATGTTAATAATCCAGAAAGATAATTAATTAAATTTATAACTCCTTTTATAAAATTTAAATCAACATTTATCCTTTATTTTCAAAATTCTCTAAACATTTGAAAATATGGTTTAAAAAGCTTTTAAAATGTAAAAATACGACCAAACATTTATTTTGTAAAAAAATACAAGCTCAAGTTCAACACACAATAAGGGTTTAAGGGATGATATTTCATAAGTGACGCTATATTGAAAATCGCTGTGACACTTACACAATCAACCAGTATGTCATAAAGATTTTCAACCAAACGACAATATAAGCGACATTTGAATATAAGTAAATTAATATTGGAGAGAAAATCTTTAGAGTCTTTCTACAAAAATTCCTTTAAATCACATATATGTGTGTATTTTGAAGTGTTCCGTAGCGACCTATTCGCTACGAACGCTTCGACTTTCCTTTTATTTTTGTCCCATGCAACTCAATAGTTATTTATGTCATCCGCCTTTTTAGGTAGGAACTTGAAATCCAAACAAATAACTAAACAATAATATATATACTATCATCTAAACATTCAACAATAATCTATTGCAACATATATATCATATAATTTATTTAAAGGTGAGTAACACACCGAAATTCTAGTTGACGCTGAAGCGTTACGGTTTGAACTAAATTTGAACGTCGTTCGATGTTTGCCTACAATTACACTTGTTCCAAATTCGACGAAACTAGTTCCAACGCGTAGCTAACGTTTTTATGAGTTCAATGCAACTGACCGTGTGCAAATCCGATCTCATGCGCAATAGTTATTGGTTTTATTAGAAATCAAATTTAAATAATTAAGTTAATTTACTAATTACCTAATTAACCATTAATTACCCTAAATAACTTCTTCTCCCCTAATTCTTAAATACTCCCACAACTGATACAGACATGCATGCCCAAACACGTTCATCACCTCCACCTATCTCCCTTAATCCTTCATGAATCAACGAACCGAAATTTGCAATCAACTCCACATCACATCCTCTTCGCCTTTGACTCCAAAAATTAGAGCTCGAATAACCCAAACAAAATGCAACCGAACCCTCCTCCACACACATCCGTATAGTCGCATTCTCCCCATGGCAAGCACTTCTCACCAAAATACCACCGCCAATGCTCCCTCGAACGAGAAAACCAAAACAATCAACTCCGTGACCCAAGCCGCCTAAAACCACCGCCTACTCAAACCCTAAGTAGACTGTCGAAATGTCAATCTCTCCAACTCTCGACTGCACCCTACAATAATGGCATGGATTGTAGATCTCGAGCATACGATCTTAGCGAAACAAATTTTAGGATTTTTAGTTGCGTATTTTGTTCGATTTGAAACTTTAAACTATGCAGCCATTTTTTCTTGTTTCACTGTGTAGGTGATGAACGAAATAATACAAAGGAGAGGGAAAATGAAGGAATAAAAGAGGGAAAATGGATTTAAAAGGAATTGAAAAAAATTTAAGCGTTTTAAAGTTTTTGATTTTATAACCAAAGGTCAATTGTCTCCTTCACAAGATAAACAAGTTTTTCAAGCAACATATCTCATCAAAAATCAAGTCAACATTAATTCAAGTTCAAAACTTTGAATTTGATTTGATTTCTAAAAGTTTTGAAAATAAATATTTGCGGTACTCCACTGTACAATATCCCATTCGCATACGGACCACGAGAGGTAGAAATAAAAAATATGATTGTGCATTAAAATATAGCACGATCACAAATTAACAATTATATACACAGATTATTTCAAAAATACCATCGTTTGCAATAAATTACGTTAAATGATATTTTAAATATTTTCCAAATTAAAAATTATGGAAAAATCAAATAACTTGAAATAAAAATATGTCACGAAAATCGAATCATTTTATTAAAAATTAATTTTCTTGTTATTTATTCGAACTATTTATCATTGTAAATAGATTTCCAAAACGAGTTCATCGTTATTGTTTAGTAATTAAAAGGAGTTAAATAAGGCTATTAAATCCATTTAATTAATATTTAGTTCATAATTCAGATATTTGAATAACTTTTATATTGGATTATAAGTTATTTATATTTTTTGATACCGGTTCTTTAAATATTTAAAATTAATTATATATTCAAAATCAAATGGTAAAATTCTGGGATGTTACAAAACACTGAAATACCCACTTTTATAAAGATAAAATACGAGCATAAAAATAAACACTTTTATGTGTTGATCAAAAAATATATCATTGTTAATAGAAAATAATAAATTAGGACATTATTTATTATTGAAAATTTTCAACTTTGAATCAAAGCACAATTTGAAGTATATATGTGTGTATTAATTATTTATATTTATTAAATACCATGTTAAACAAATTATATAAAACTTAACAAAAAACTATTTAAAACATACATTTATTATTAAGTATACGAATTAACAATGAAATTATGCAGTAAATCCTCCATGTAAGTAAATGTTATTCATTTTAGTATTAATATAACTTAAAATTCAAATAAAATCAAATAAAAATATTAAATATGATTTAACGTAAACAACATTATTCATGATAACACTGTAAAAGATCTAATGTACAATGAATTGAACAAGATATTTTTTGAAATTTACCCGTTTTTACCAACTGCATGATGCACCAATCCAACAAATACTTAATTCATAATGTAGCAAGAATCATTCCATTATTTTATGTTCAAACATTATCAATTTACTTCAAATAATAAATACTTTATTTTTATAATTTATTGACTCTAAAAATAAGAACACTTTACTTCAAATATTTGAAAATCGCCTTTTTATAACATGGTTCATTAATGCCAAGAAGTGTCAATCTCGAGAAATTTATATGTAATAAAAAACGTATTTTTAAGTTCGATCCTCGAGATTGACACTTCTTGGCATTAATGAACCATGTTATATATAACTTAGAAATATAACATAGAAATAGAAATAGTTTACCGATAGTCACATCATTTTTTATCAAATTAACTTTCTTAAATTCACTTAAAAATACGTTTTTTATTACATATAAATTTCCCAAGAAATTCCCAAATAATAACCTTGTTAAATTTTACACATTGATTTTAGAACCATCCGTTATGATTATTTACAAATATTACATTAAAGTTTTAAATAATCTTATTTAGTCCCAAGTTACAATTTTATACTTATTCTCAATTAGTTATTTATTTTCTATAGATCTATAAATAATAATGATGTAATATTAATTAAATATTTTATTGTTCATAATGGAATTTCCCAATAATCGAACAACCAATGGTGTGTAATAATAATAATAATAATAATAAAGGGAATAATAGCAACAAAAAGAACATTGCATTCCAACAATATTATTATTCAATCAACTTAATTATCTAACCAACTTCAATGTTTCATATATCATAGTAAAGATTAACATAATCCCAAATGAAGAGAACAAAGAGATCAGGGGTTAGACTGTAATTAAATAAAAATACTTACAACTTAACTTTGAAAAGACATTTTCACACAGAGTATCGAAATCAACAAAGCATATGCCAAAATTCTATCATCCCACCACAATTCCACCATAACAAACAATACACAAACTGGAGGTTACACAAAGAATACAATGATTAGAACACCCAAGGCTTAAAATGTAATTTAATAATTGTTGGTGACTAGAGTATAAAGTTACCTTCCTATAGTAATAGGGTGTACACTATTAGACCTAGCTACCGCCTTCTACCCCAAGTTGTCACCACTCGTTCACCCACGACATCGCCGACCCTCCCTACTTGCTTCTCCTCCCTAAATTGTTCTCTCTAGCACATATGCTATCGACAACGACCATCGTCGTCGTCGCTTTCTTAGGATATTTTATGTTGATGTTCAACAATCATGACGAGGATCTCCCTTATCCAACCATGTCGTTGAACTCCCTTCTTCATTCCCTACATGATGGTGCCTCTTACCTTCTCCGTTGGTGTCATTAACAAAACCCTTAAATAAACGCTCAAAATATGTTTACTAATTTCTCACCAAATGGTGCAACCAATCAAAAAACTAATCATGGCCATCCCTTTGTCTTATTAAGAAAAAAATTTGATATGTAATTTGTGAGGATTGGGGACTGAAATTTTATAATTATTCAAGATTAGAGAGAGATAACTGCCATTGGCGATAGGAAGAAAGGGGAATTTAGGATTAGGGTTAATTTCTCATGGTGGTGGCTACTATGGTTACATTAACCTTGTATTTATAGCGAAATATTGGGTCCCTTAGCCTAAATCAGTCTTTAAGCTCAAATTTACCCAGTTCATTTAACTTATCCAAACTCCAACATATCAAAATTTGTTTTTCAAATATAATGAACAATAGAAAGATTAAAATATTCAAAAATTCAACTTTACTCAAAGTTTCCTTAATTGATCAATTTAAGTTAAACGATTATCGATATTTAATCAAAAAAATGTGCCAATTTTGTAGTTATTAAGTATACGATATGAAAGTAAAGCTTTGCCAGTAAGTAAACTTCACACAATATTTTGAGTGGTTTAATTAGAAATATTCTACGTCCACTACGGGTTTCTTTTTTATTGCTTAGTTTATAAAGATTACAAATATAAGCCTTAGTCTTTAGAAATCCAACCCACTTGTCGTCGCATGGGTTGGAGTATTTATATAAGTAAGTCAGTAGCTCTATTTTCATGATAGTGATGATTATTTTATTAATGTGGCCCGCTTTCTCCTTGTTATATAGTTTTTCATGACCGGATTGGACCTCGATAGTGGAGGTAATGGTGTGGGATTTTAGGTGACAAATCGGTAGTGGAGCTTGTGAATAATTTAGTGTTGAACTAGTTGCCCTATTTAGGCAGAGCAAGCTTATGGATCATGCTATAGGTGAGGTGTCATGTATAAGTTGTTTAAATAATACATTTTCCTCTATTTAACTAAGCATGATCTTCTTCCTAATTAGGTCATTTAAATTGTATACGGGATTGTTGCTTGTCCAACCTAGGTGATATGTGGTGATCTTCATTGAATTGCATAGAAGCAAGGGGAGTGCGTCAATATCTTCATACATGCTTATCTTCAACTATTTTGCATGGAATTACACGGGCGTTGTATGCATGCCTCATTGGATTGGAATACGATCCAACATTGAGGTGTAGGAAAATATATACAAAACAATATCTTTATTATTAGGATAAATTTTCAAGCGATGCTTGGCCTAGAAACTAATTTCGTAAATAGGCTCAGAGGAAAACTAATTGCAAAAATAGGCCTCATTTGTATATAGCCTGCGAAAATATGGAATGCGCAAGCTATACTCTGGCTTCAAAATTCCAGCAAGCACAGTCTATCCCCCACTTCTCAAACCCCTCTCCTTCTTCTCAAAATCCATCTCAATCCCCAATCCAACCCAACTATTTTCCTAAATCAAACCTCTCATTTTATTTTCAAACAAGCATTTGTTAAATTTCTAGATGGAAGACTCTTCTTCATCTTCACAAAAAAGGTAATAGTTTATGTGTTTCATAATTTTTGTTGTTGCTGAAAATTAATAGTTATTGTTGTTGGTGTTGATAATTACTAGCTAATAGTGTTGTTATTGTTGAAATATTAGTTAATGGTTAATGAAATTGGAAAACGTAGTTATAAATTGGAAACCCTAATAGAAATGTTAATGTTGTATTGTTTATTTTGACGGTAGACATGGTTGTTTGGGAGACTGATGATGAAATATTGATGAAACATTGTAATGTACTTGAAGCGCTAATCGATATTGTGAGCTCAAGTTATATTGACGTTGACGTTGATCATGTTCTGGAGACACAGTTAGAAAAAATACCGCGTAAATTCCATTCTGGACCATCAACCTTACAGGCTCATTTAAGCGAAGTTGTTTCAAGCAAAAGACCTGATCATCAAATTCGCGTTGACGGAAATATGCTAACGCCTCTACATCTTGTTGGTCCATCCATGCCATGGGGGCAACGACCATATCCAAATTGTTATTGTGGAGATATGTGTGTGGTTATCGTTTGCAGAAAGCAAAAGAATGCCAGGCGAAGATTTTTCGATTGTAGTTCATACAACGAACACAGATGAACCCTCGTGAAGTTGATTGTTGTAATTATTTTAAATGGATTGATCAAACATTGTGCGAAAGGGGACTCGACTATCCTTACAAATTACAAGCCGAAATAAGGCATTTCAAAAAGGTGAATGAAGAACTAAGGGAAACTAGTTGGAGGCCAAGATTTTGGTAGTCGTTTGGGCCTAGGAGAACATTGTCAATTTCTTGTTTTTTTGAAATGTAGTATTTGAATTTGAATTTTCGAACTGTTTGTTGTTGTTTTAAACTATATTGTGTGCTAGTTAATCACCTAGATAAACAAAGAAGTGATTTTGGGTTTAAATGTAATGTAGAACTATATTCTTGATTTTGTTGGTGAAATATATTGGTTATGCTATTATACTGATTTGCTTGCTTGCTTTTGCTTGAAGATTGATTTGACTGCTTTTGGTTGAAGATTGCCTACGAAAACAAAATCTTCTTGGGAAAATAAGGTATTAATTCAATAAATTTTTATTTAGGATTTTGTCACAAAATCAAGATTTTAAATGTAGTCTTGTAATTTATTTTGTAGACAATGTCAACGGTTCCAACTATATTTTACCATGATGGAGAATTGTTGGTTGATGATGAAGGTAAACCTAAATATGTTGGCGGAAAGCGAAAAGGATCGAAAATAAAAAATTATTATAGTTTTGTAGAGCTTAAACAATGGGCAATTGAAGTGACAAAAGTCAATCCTCTAGAGTATGATTTAAAGTTAGCGGTGAAATGGGTTAGAGATTATGGTCCATCCACTATTGATTTGGAAGATGACGATGATTTGAACTCTACGTTTTTGGTTGGAATGAGAGTGATAGAAATATTTGTTGCGTAAGTTGAACATGTTAATGTGGTAGAAACACATCCATCCGTAATTTCTGTGGATGAGCATGTACCCCCCCACACAGTTTTAAGAAACACAATGGTCGGCATATCCTTTTTATTTGACTAGTCATCAAGGCAGGGAGTTTACAAATTTATTGTGTAGGTACAGCGTAATGGTTGGAGTACCTTCAAGTCAAGCACAAAATGGATGCATAATTCTACATCCAAATCAATCGCAAGCATTGGGAAAGTTGAGTAATATTATACTCTAGCACTTTCATTTTGACTTATGTTCATGAAATTTACTCTTACCATTATTTTTTGTATTCGTAGTGTCGAAATAAACGCAGGGGAAGAAGCATTCATTGGTTATGCCAACGACGACGATGATATGTTGATATTGGTTGGATTGCAGGCATATAGCTTGTGCGAATGATGTAGATAGAACTTGGATCTATCAAATAGAAGTTAACAATGATGCAATCATATATGTAGATAGTGAGCAGGCTAAAGATGGAAATGTCGAAGATGAGCAAATCACATATGAAGATTCCCCAGCCGATGATTTATGCACTACAAAAATGAAGGTGAAATCGATTATGGATAATCTTCAATTCGACATGGAAGTGTTTGGAAGAGAATGTGGTGAAAAGGACCACGAGTTGGGTTAATTTTTGAAAGTAAACAGAAGCCCATTGAACAATTATGTGAATGGGCGATTAAATGTTTAGTTTCTTTTCAAATTTTGAAATCGCATGCAAATCAATACATGGTTAGTTGTGATGTGGATGAAACATGTCCTTGGAAATTCCATGCCAGCCTATCAGTGGGAAAACCTCAAAATTGGTGGAAAATAACAACATATGGCAGCAACCACACTTGTTTAAATGCAACTGTCAACTCAACCATCGACATGCAACATTAAAGTTTATATGTAGTAAAATACTTCTCTTGATTAAAGCTGAAACAAATATGACTGCAAGAAAAGTTTAAGAGACAATGCCAAATATGTTTCATATTAAAGTTAGTTATTCTCGAGCGTGGCATTGATTATAGAAAGCAGTTGCAATAATTTATGGAGATTGGGAATCGTCATACGTAGAATTGCCAAAATATCTTCAAGCCCTACAACGTACCAACCCTGAAACCGTATATGATGTTATTCATATTCGTGGTGTTTTTGATGGTGCTTTTTGGGCTTTCGGACCTTCTATCGATGGTCTCAACCACTATCGACCTGTACTATCTATTGATGCCACTCATTTATATGGAAAGTATTTGGGTACATTACTAGTAGCTACTGGTGTAGACGCAAACCAAGGTCCTTTTCCGTTAGCCTTTGCTATTGTACAAACAAAGTCTTGGCAAACGTGGAGTTAGTTTATCCATTGCATATGGAATTATATTCCATCTATACGTACCCGATGTATTACATTTATCTCAGATTGTATGAAAGGAATTTCGCGTGCGCTAAGACAAGCTTGGCCAATCGAATATCATTATCGCTATTGTATTCGTCATATTAAAGCAAATTTCAAGAAACTAGGGTTTGGTATGGATGAGCTACAAAATTTGCTACATGCATGTGCCATGGCATCGGAGGTTGTAAAATATAATGAACTACAAAAACAGTTGAAGGTTGTAAATCGAGAAGCCGATGCATGGGTTGAAAGAAGTTTGAAAAATCAAGAATCAAGGTGGACTCTTTGTCATGATGGAGGCATAAGATTCAATATGATGACAACTAATGTTTTTGAAAGCTTTAACGGTGTACTAAAAAGAACTAGGGATTTACCTGTTAGATCATTGGTTGCACATATGTTTCATCGATTAAACCAATACTTTTTCGAACATCGAACTCAAGGAGAAGAGTGGATGTCACAGTTGACATCGAAGTGGGAAGCATTAGCAAAGAGAAGAATGGAAAAATCAAGGCTCTTGTCTATAGAGAGATATAGCTTCATAGAATGGCAGGTGAAAGATGTTCATATGTTTGATTATACGGTGAATATCAATGATAATGTTGCCAAGTGTTCGTGCAACATGCCAACTTTAGATCATTTTCCATGCTCCCATGTATTAGCAGCATGTTCAGGTGGGACAAGTGGTGCGAATATAGCGTATTTTGACTTAATCTCAACGTGGTACACAACGACTAAGTATACCGCTGCTTATGCTCTTATATTCCACCTTCTATCTGATAGTCGACATTGGGATGTCTACAAAGGTCCTACTATACAACCACCACCAATGCGTAGAAATTCAGGATGTCCACGATCTGCTCGAATAAAAAGTTTCATGGATCCGCCATCTCCGTCTGGCCATAATAGATGTAGCAAATGTGGTGCTTTAGCCATAAGAAAAAAACACGTCCTCGTTGAATTGTTTCCTATGTATGAGTTATTGTATTTATTTCTTATTGCATATGTAAAAAACATTGGATTCTAGTCCTGTTGTTTGTTTTAAGAATTGTTGAACTCTATTCTCTTTTTCTATGCTGTAGCAATATGGAGTTTAATCCATGATATAAGATGTTGACTTGGTTATATGTGTCGTACTGCTGCAATAGCAATGAGTTTTGAGGTTGTAAATATGTGGGAATGCAGCAGCAAGTCGTTGTCTATTGGAAGACGTTAATATAGCTTGCATACTTTTGAAATGCACAAGCTATATTTGAAAATATGACTTGCGCATTTTTAAAATCCGCAAGTTATATTCGCAAATATAGCTTGCGCATTTCAAAAGTGCGCAAGCTATATTCTGCTATTCTAAAAGATAGCGACCTGTCGCTCCTTCCTTCCATACACAACACCCTCATACCATCAACATTCCATTAACATAAAATCATTTATACGCCAACATGAACAACAAATTGTCATCAATACAACTGAATATCATCAACACAAACCATCAACATTACACATCAAGACCATGTTCCAACAAAACAACACACATATCAACACCAACATGAAGTTGAACAAAATATACCATCCATACACTACATAAACATCAATAGCTACATAAACAACTAAATAAACATCAACATGATATATCATCCAAACAACAAACAACTCAATCATAAAGCCTTCTAACCTCAAGAGGTGTGTCTCTTTTCTTATTCTTCTTCTTCTTCCTTCTATAGGTGATTGAAGGTGAACTTTGGGATTCGTCAATGGTTGAAATAGGTATTTCTTGTTCTTGAGTAAGACTAAAAATTAATTCTTCTTGTTGTCTGTCCCACTGTGGCCATTCTTCATGTTGCTCTTGAGTGGGTTGACCAACATACCCAAATTGTTGTTCGCCTTCATTCCAAATAGGTCATTGAGGATGAATTTCTTTCCCGACGTCATGTGTTCCCTCCACTTCTGTATGTGGTTTCTCCCCTGCCGTTTGTCCTTCCTCCGCTTCCTCCACTATTGTATGTGTCTCCTCCTATGTACGTGGTTGTTCTTCTACAATACGCAAAGGTTTTGCTGGCCTTCTTAGCTTGTTTCTACTTAGAATCGTATAAGTATACGTCGTAGGTCAATACATTTTGTTTTCACCTTCTTCGGCTCCATACGATTCTCTTCAATTTCGTCAACCACATCCAAAGCGCTATATATCCCGCTTACCTACGTGAAATTTAAAACATTGTAACAACGAATATATCTAAAAGTATGGATAACCAAAATTTATAAATTAAAATACTAACCACATCATGCTACGGTGGAGCTTGGGGAATGTAAGCAACTAATTTCCCAACCGACTTTTTCAAAATATAACGGCGAGTTATTTGCCAATACCAATACTCATACTCACTTAATGGTGTCGGAGGATTACGTGCTTGTTCGGCACGATCAATTCTTGAATTGCATAAAGCGATACTTTCCTAAAGGAAGTCCATCCAACTACTGGGTTCTAGGTGTAATGGCACTATGGGATCGAGAATCTGTTGATAGTCAAAGCCAAACTGTCTAATCACTCGGTCATGAGCATATAATTCAAAGTCAAAAAATGGATTAGTCTACTATTAGCGATCCAACCTGCATACATATACTCAACGTTAGGATGCCCAAATTTAATCAACAACGAATATGGTTCCTTGGTCATGGCATCATCCGCTAACAAATCCAATTCATTACGGTAAAATTGTACATTTTTGGGATTTTCATGCCAAATCCTAGCACAATTACACCTACACCCAAATAGAAGATAAGGATCTAAATCCGTAGGAATTCTTACAGAAGGACGTCCAATAGTAATAATAGAACAAGACCATTTGCAACAATGTTGCAGAATCGCCTAAATTTTTTCATTTTTTGTAAAGCAACGTTTATCAACTCATTGTACAAATAACAAAGTATAGCACTACCCTATGAATGGTAACCACAATTTGCTAAATCTTCTAGAAATGGCAAAAATTTCAAATTAAATCTTCCTTTTGAATGATCTGGAAAAAGATGACAATTTAAAAAGTACAAGATAACTGCAGAACTATGACGAAGTATATCTAAATCTATCGCACTTTCAGCTATTGGTTCAGAAAATTCACTTTTAAACCAAGTCATTGCTAGCTCACTTTTAAATTTTACCGCCTTTTTGGTGGAAAATACAAAGCAAATCATGACATAATTCCATATAATCAATATCGAAATTTTGTAAACATACCGGGAAATCGTTCGTGCTTAGACTAAACAAAAAGTAAACATCGGCTAGAGTTACAGTAGTTTCTCCCACTCTTAAACGAAAAGTATTTGTCACAAGTCTCCATCTATCACACAAAGCCGTAATAAGATGATGATCTAGTCTAATGTAATCAACTTGCATTGCGTTCCAAAACCCGGCTATTTTTAGGTTTTGTTCCAACCTAGGATCTTTAAAATCTATTTCTTTAAGCTTGCTTGAATGATCACGAAGTTTAATTCTTTCTACACCCTAATTTATAAAAATGAATTGCAATTAGTAATTCATATTTGCATTTTGGATTAACAATAATTCAATGTGTTTAAAATAAATACCTCCATAGGCGAATCATTTTGATTTCTATGATGATCTTGAAGATAAAGAACACTTCTATCTTCGGGTCTGGGAAACAATTCTACAATATATTTATCATCCAATTATTCATTTAAAAGTCAATTTTGCAACTAGGGTTTTTGGAATGATTTATCAATATTTAATATTTCAATTATGACAATAACCATAGGCGTTAGTTGTCATCGACAACACCAACAATACTTAGTACATACCAACAACAATCATTTGTTAATTTAACATCAATTTCAACCAAAAAATTCTTTACCTCTAATGGCAATGGATGAAGAAGTTCCTTCCATTTATAGCTAAAACAATTAGTTACTTCAAAGTATACTTGAGATTAATGTAAATAAGAGGTTTGATTTCGGAAAATAGTTGGGTTGGATTGGAGACTGAGATGGATTTTCAAAAGAAGAAGAGGGGTTTGAGAAGTGGGGGATAGATTTTGTGCTTGTTGGAATTTTGAAGCCCGAATTATTGCTTGCGAATTTCATATTTCCGCAAGCTATAAAAACACAGCTTGCACAAATGTGGACTGTGTAAGCTATAAATATATAGCTTGCGCAAATATGGAACGCGCAAGCATCATATTTATTTAAAAAAAAATATAGCTTGCACAATTCATATTTGCGCAAGCTATATACAAACGAGACATATTTTTGCAATTAGTTTTCCTCTGAGCCTATATGCATATAAATTATGAGAAGCACAATGATTTAATGCTAGCATAAAGTCTTATTGGGTGACTGGGTAGTTAAAACATTAGAATGACTTGAGAATGACACGAGTTTAATTATAAGCAATTTAGTCTTCACTGTAAACTTAAAGGACAAGAAAACAATTTACAGTGTTAAATCATACAAAATAATCATTTGTCAACAAACTCAAAATAAAAAAATAAAAAGTAAAAAGAGGAAAGAGGAAAGAAAGAAAAAAGAAGAAAAATCCACATTTTCTATATAAAAAATGTAATTTCAAAAGATCTAAATCCCAATTAAAAGAAGTTAGAATACTATCTACTTATGGGATATATATACTATATATATATATATATATATATATATATATATATATATATTTCTATTATTTTATTTCGAAATTGGGTACTTAGATATGGTTGTATATATTTGTACTACAAGTCTTAGCTTGTACATAGCATACTGCATAACAATATATGTTCAAATCACGCTACGCAAGTTTCAAATCTGTGACTTCTTGCACAAAGTCGAAGTGTCTAACTACTGAAACAATATTGTTGGTCTGGAGGATATATATATATATATATATATATATATGTGTGTGTGTGTGTGTGTGTGTATTGAAGGAAAAAAGTTCTTTATTAATGAACGAAATAGAACCACATAATAGCAGGATTCGCCTTCTTAAAAAACCTTACGATTGTGGTAAAGAAAAAGAGCATGACATCTGCTAAACACAAAACAAACTCTATTACAGTTGATAACATACAACAAAACAAACTGAAATGAAAATAATCAAACCTAAACTAGGTTATAATATGTCACGCCTCCACCTTCATTTGAGAACTACCGACCTAGCCCATAACCTGATCCTATGACGCAACGGATTAATCAAAAACAATGTAGATCGATGAAAGTAGCAATCGGTGGATTGGAAGATACTGAATTGCCCAAATTCGTTGATCCGAAGATACCGAATTCTAGCTATCTCTGACACGTTGATCGCGCACGATACCGTGAGGAGAGATCTTCAATTCTTCGAGCGTTGATCAAGCGCACTTGATTCCGCGAATCGGCTTCTGCAATCGTTGAATCGAGCGCACTCGATTAACCGAAAGAGGAGATAGGAGATTACACTCAACTACCAATTGGGTGAAAGCACAAAGCTAACAAAACAAGAGTTTTATTTCAAATCAACTAAACTATTACAAATGACCCACACGGCCTATTTATAGGCGTACATTTCAACATTACAATTCTGCACAACTCTTAAGTCGGCCACGACTTACGACTCACGGTATACCATAGGTCGGCAGCGACTCAACACTCACGACTCAGCGACTCATGAGTTACAGCACAAATATTTACAACACTTAGGTCGTATACGACCCAACAACTCACGACATAAGAAACAAATGACATAAGGGAATACAACTCAACGCCTTACAACACATAGGTCGGAAACGACCTAAAACATGTAGCGACTTATCATTTAGACGACTTAAAGATAACCAGCTTCATGCGACTTAAAGAATCAACGTCAAAGATTAAGGCAGCACAAGAGATCTACGGCCTCAAGCTTTTGCGCGACTTATCTTCTTCTGTGACCTATCTTAAGTCGTAACTCGGTAGCGACTTACAAACAGCCTGTGTTGGCGATCTAAGGGAATATCTGAGTTAAGTCGTGGACGACTTATGCTTCCAACTTCGTTAAGTAGTGAACTTTCACTAGGTCGTTGGTGTGACTTGAAGGACCCGTTAGGTCGTGTACGACCTAACTCTTTACCAGATGGGACGACATTATCGTTGCATAACTCGGTAGGCTTTAGCTTGTTAATTCGCAGGTCTTCATTAAGTCGTTGGGGCGACTTAAAAGCTTCGTTAGGTCGGTCCCGAGTTACTAACTCGTTAAGTCGGTCACGACTTAGTAATTCAACTCTGTTAAGTCGGTCACGATTTAGGTCCTCAACTCTGTTAAGTCGGTCACAACTTAAGCCTTTAACTTTGTTAAGTCGGTCACGATTTAGGTCCTCAACTCTGTTAAGTCGGTCACGACTTAAGCCTTTAACTTTGTTAAGTCGGTCACGACTTAAGCCTTGGAAAATTATAGCTTGGCCTGCATCATCCTCCCCTGGTTGAAAGAAATTCGACCTCGAATTTGCACTTTCCTCCCCCATAATACGCTCATTCCCGTGATAAGGTACGAGTTGCTTAACATTGAATACGTCCGACGTGTACACACCCTCCGGCAGCTTCAATTTATAAGCATTTTCATTAATCCGTTTGACGATTTCTACAGGACCAATTTTCCTGGCTTTCAATTTGTTATAAGCGCCTATTGGAAAACGATCCTTTGTTAACACGGCATATACCCAATTTCCTTCATTAAACTCAACACTTCTTCGTTTCAAATCTGCAGAGCGTTTATACTTCTCATTTGCCTTCTCCAGTCGTTCCTGAACGACTTTATGACATTCCTTCAACCCTTCAACAAAATCAACAGCTTTCTTAACTGTCCCCTTCGAGTGTGGTATTACCGTTAAATACAACGGTCCCCTCGGTAAGCTTGAGTATACTATTTGAAATGGACTGAAATCCGTACTACGGTTCACAGCATGATTATGAGCAAACTCTGCTTGACATAACTTCACATCCCAACTCTTCAGATTGTCTTGCACCAGACATCGTAATAAATTTCCCAATGATCTGTTCACAACCTCGGTCTGTCCATCCGTTTGCGGATGATAAGCGCTACTAAAGTTCAATTTCGTTCCCACCATCTTCCACAAACTTAGCCAAAAATGACTTAGAAAACGAGTATCCCTATCCGACACAATCGATTCTGGCAATCCATGAAGTCGATATATCTCTTTGAAAAACAACTGAGCAACATGAACATCATCCGCCGTCTTCTTACAAGCAATAAAATGTGCCATTTTCAAAAATCGGTCAACCACCACATAAATGGAATCGTTACCACGCTGTGTTCTCGGCAACCCCAACACAAAGTCCATACTCACATCAACCCATGGTTTAGTGGGTACAGGTAACGGCATATATAATCCAACATTAGTTGCAGTTCCTTTCGAAACCTGACAGATATGACATCGCTCCACAAACCTCTCCACCTCTTTCCTCATCGATGGCCAAAAGTAAGACTGTGTAATCAACTGTAATGTACGGTCTCTCCCAACATGTCCTTCTTCATGTAGCTCTTTTACAATCTTCATCCTCAAACTACAATCAGGTATGCACAATCGATTTCCTTTGAACATAAAACCATCTACTATCACGAACTCATTCGTCACTCCCTCCTTGACTTTATCAACAAACTTTGCAAAGTAAGGATCATCGACAAATAATTCTGGTAACACATCGAACCACGTCACTTCAACCTTCAGTGTAGTCAACAAATGACTCCTCCTACTCAAAGCATCAGCCACTCGATTCGTCACCCCTGACTTGTGTTTAACAACAAAAGTAAACTGTTGCAGATATGCAATCCACGATGCATGTCTCGCTGAAATCTTGTCTTGCCCTTGTAAATGCTTCAATGCCTCATGATCAGTGTAAATAACAAACTCCTTCTGAAATAGATAGTGTCTCCAGTGTTTAATAGATTGCACGACAGCATAAAATTCCACATCATATGTACTGTATCTCATTTTCGCCCCTGATAATTTCTCACTAAAATATGCAATCGGACGTCCCCTCTGACTCAATACTCCTCCAATCCAAACCTTGGATGCATCAGTATGCAGTTCAAACACTAGCTGAAAATCTGGTAATATTAGAATTGGTGCAGACGTCAAGAGTTCTTTGATTTGATCAAAAGCAACCCCGGCTTCCTCCGTCCATGCAAACTGTTTACCCTTCATACAATCAGTCACATGCGCCATCACACTACCAAAGTGTGGAATGAACCTTCGATAAAATGAAGCCAACCCGTGAAAACTACGAACTTCCGTTATCGTCTTGGGTTGCGGCCAATCTCTGATAGCTTCGACTTTACTTTGGTCAACCTGTATTCCTTCTTCCGACACAACATACCCCAGAAATAAAACACTCCTCGCCATAAAAACACACTTCTTTGTAGCAGCATAGAATTGTTCTTCACGAAGAATAATTAACACTTTCTTCAAATGCTGAACATGCTCTTCTTTACTAGCACTGTAGATCAGAATATCATCAAAGTAAACCACCACAAATTTCCCAATGTATGGTCTGAAAATTTGGTTCATCACCCTCATGAATGTACTTGGTGCATTCGGTAAACCAAATGGCATTACCAGCCATTCATTCAATCCTTCCCTCGTCTTGAATGTTGTCTTCCATTCGTCCCCTGGTCTAATGCGAATCTGATGTTAACCAGTCTTCAAGTCAATCTTAGAAAAGATTACAGACCCACTAATTTGATCCAATAAATCATCAAGCCTCGGCATCGAAATCTGTATCTGACTGTGATCTTATTCAATGCTCTACTATCTGTGCACATTCTCCATGTTCCATCCTTCTTGGGTACCAATAAAGCTGGTACAGCACAAGGACTTAGACTCTCCTGCACACGCCCCTGTTCAAGCAATTATTCTACCTGCCTCCGCAACTCTTCATGTTCCTTCGGACTCATTCGATAATGTGGTCTATGTGGCAACATTGCTCCTGGAACAAGATCGATTTGATGTTGAATGTCTCTTAGTGGCGGTAACTCTTTCGGTAACTCATCTGGAAATACATCCTCAAATTCTTTCAAAACTGGTTTCACTTCGTCTGGAATTTCAATCTCTTCACTGCTCTCACGCCCAATCAACAAGAATACCTCGGGCTCCTCTTCAATCTCCTTAACAAACTCCTTCAAGGATAATAAAGTTTTCAGCTCTTCAATCTCTTCCGATTTACATTCTCCTTGTTGTCTCTTCTTCGGAACTAAGATAATCTTCGTACCTTCAAACATAAAACTGTAGCTATTGGTCCGACCGTCATGCTGTACTGCTCGATCATACTGCCATGGTCTTCCCAAAAGTAAGTGGCAAACATCCATCTCTACTACATCACACCAGATCTCGTCTTTGTATTTCTTCCCAATAGAGAATGGAACACGAACTCGTCTATCCACTTTCACTTCTCCTCCTTTTCTCAACCATGCTAACTTGTATGGATTCAGATGTTTCTTTGTCTTCAACTTCAACTTGGTCACAGCCTCGGTTGAAATGATATTGTCACAGCTCCCTGCATCAATCACAAATTTACACACCTTTCCCAGTATAGTGCATGTCGACCGAAAGATATTACTCCTCAACCAACTAGCTTCTTCCTGCTTCGGTGTTAAACACGATCTCCTCAGCATTAGATTAGAACCTTCATCTCCTGACGCAATATCCTGTTCATCCTCCTCAACTGGACTAGAATATTCTCCACCAACATCCTCATCTTCAAGTTCAACAATCATAGTTCGTTTCTTCGGCTTCGGACATTCATTGCTTTTATGACCCAACTCCTGACAATTGTAACATTTGAAACTGTTGTTAACCTTTGCCTTCTCAGCCTCCTTCACCACTGGTTTACTAATAGGTTTAGAAACATTAGAACTTCCACTAACACCCTTCACTTGATTGTTGGAATTAGTAAACACACCACCTCCTCGTCTTCCCTGTTTCTCCCAAGCCAACGCTTTCTGATGTGCTTCTGCCACAGATCTTGGATCGAACATATTAACCATATCCTGAATCTGCATTCTCAATCCCCCAATGAATCTAGATGTCAGCTGCTCTTCCGTTTCCATAATATCATTCCTCGCAATAAGCTAATAAAACTCATCCGCGTAATCATTAACATTCTTTGTGCCCTGCCTCAAATTCTACAAACGTTGATACATCAAAGATTGATAATTGTAAGGTAAGAATGATTCTTTCATCAATTTCTTCATCTTCTCCCAAGATTCAACCTTTGACTTCCCCATCCGTTCACGTGTAAGTTTGGTTTGTTGCCACCATGCTAAAGCTCTACCCCTCAACCTTGTAGCAACCAACTTCACTCTACGATGTTCTGGAACTTCTTTGAAGTCAAAAATCTCTTCAACATTAGCCACCCAATCTAAAAACTCCTCTGCTTGCATACCACCTTTGAATTCAGGAATTTCAGTCTTCATCCCCGACTCCCACTTGTGATCATACTCAGAGTGATTTCTTCCTTGTCCTCGTCCTTGTATACTACCCCCATCATACTCCTCTTCAAAATCAGATGTATATCGATGTCGATCCTGACCACCAACATCTCTGCTACCATCACGTCTACCACCATCATCCCTTCTATATACATTCCTCCGTTCACGATCATCCACGTTACTCCCACGCCTTTGATCATTGTCAACACTTCTTTCTCGATTGGATTGTGGTGAGACTCTACTTCCCCCATGGTTAGATTCAGGTGAAACCCTTCTCCGATTTTGATTCATCTCTAACATCATCTTCTCTAACCGACCAATTCCTTCGTTAAGCTTTTCACTAAAGTTCTCATTGATTCTTTGCTCCATCTCATCAGCTTCTTCTCTTCGATACAAAGCTTCTACGTTTTGGTGACGATTAGCTCTTCTCGGCGGCATACTTGAAATCTTCACAAAACTCTTCAATTCTCGGTCAAATGATGTACACGGCCTTCACTTGCTTATCTCGGCCGAAGTTCTTCACACTTCAAACTCAAACACAATTCGAACTTAGATCCAAAGTGATGTGGATCGAAAACTCCCCCTTTGTTGCAATTTGCGATGAACACGATGAACAACAACTTCAAACAAATCGGCTCCAAGACTCGATTTAGCTATGATTGGCTAAAACAAGCTCTGATACCAAAACTGACGCAGCGGATTAATCAAAAACAATGTAGATCGATGAAAGTAGCAATCGGTGGATTGGAAGATACTGAATTGCCCAAATTCGTTGATCCGAAGATACCGAATTCTAGCTATCTCTGACACGTTGATCGCGCACGATACCGTGAGGAGAGATCTTCAATTCTTCGAGCGTTGATCAAGCGCACTTGATTCCGCGAATCGTCTTCTGCAATCGTTGAATCGAGCGCACTCGATTAACCGAAAGAGGAGATAGGAGATTACACTCAACTACCAATTGGGTGAAAGCACAAAGCTAACAAAACAAGAGTTTTATTTCAAATCAACTAAACTATTACAAATGACTCACACGGCCTATTTATAGGCGTACATTTCAACATTACAATTCTGCGCAACTCTTAAGTCGGCCACGACTTACGACTCACGGCATACCATAGGTCGACAGCGGCTCAACACTCACGACTCAGCGACTCACGAGTTACAACACAAATATTTACAACACTTAGGTTGTATACGACCCAACAACTCACGACATAAGAAACAAATGACATAAGGGAATACAACTCAACGCCTTACAACACATAGATCGGAAACGACCTAAAACATGTAGCGACTTATCATACAGACGACTTAAAGATAACCAGCTTCATGCGACTTAAAGAATCAACGTCAAAGATTAAGGCGGCACAAGAGATCTACGGCCTCAAGCTTTTGCGCGACTTATCTTCTTCTGCGACCTATCTTAAGTTGTAACTCGGTAGCGACTTACAAACATCCTATGTTGGCGATCTAAGGGAATATCTGAGTTAAGTCGTGGACGACTTATGCTTCCAACTTCGTTAAGTCGTGAACTTTCACTAGGTCGTTGGTGTGACTTGAAGGACCCGTTAGGTCGTGTACGACCTAACTCTTTACCAGATGGGACGACATTATCGTTGCATAACTCGGTAGGCTTTAGCTTGTTAATTCGCAGGTCTTCATTAAGTCGTTGGGGCGACTTAAAAGCTTCGTTAGGTCGGTCCCAAGTTACTAACTCGTTAAGTCGGTCACGACTTAGTATTTCAACTCTGTTAAGTCGATCACGATTTAGGTCCTCAACTCTGTTAAGTCGGTCACGACTTAAGCCTTTAACTTTGTTAAGTCGGTCACGATTTAGGTCCTCAACTCGGTTAAGTCGGTCACGACTTAAGTCTTTAACTTTGTTAAGTCGGTCACGACTTAAGCCTTGGAAAATTATAGCTTGGCCTGCATGATCCTAAATATTGTTGTCTGAAAAGGTCAAGAAACAGAAATACTGATATATGCTCAAGTGGCACCTCTAGTCAACTTGAGTTAACAAGAAGCCGCCAAAATTTATAACCTGAGGCAAGTTGCAATTTGTTCCCACACGTGCGAAATTGACCAAGCCCGATATAAACAAATTCACAAGGTGGTTAATTATTAGTTTTTAACCACCTATATAAAGAGCGAAAGCAGCTATGAAACTGATAGTCAGTTCAAGCTAGTAGGAAATAATAATGGATCCTTCTATTCCATGGCTTCCAACTTCGAAAGAACAGCGGAAGATACAAGAGGAGATTCTATCATCGAGATACAAGGTCCATTAGAAAAGGTGGCTGAATGCTTAAACATGGTAAAGGACGAAGCAAAAGGAGAATGTAGCAAAAGCTTCAAACACATGATGAAAGAGAGACAAAGGAGGGAGAAGTTGAGCCAGCATTTCGCTGATTTATACACCATGAATCCATACGCATTGAATGTATCTACTTTATATTTCTAAAACTTACAGCATTACAATAATAGGTATACGCACATATATATTAATATGAAGGTTAAACAATGTAGGTGGACAAGAATTCGGTAGTGCAATCGGCCATAACATACATTAAACACCTTGAAGCTGAGAAAGATGAACTATTAAAGAGCAACACCGAGCTTAATTTTAAACGGTTGATCAAAATGGATTTTCAAGGAGAAAGTCACGATATTTGCCTGTCGAACACAACCGAAATACCAGCTCTTGATTCAATGATCAGTGCTCTTCACTGTTTGAACGTAATGGACGTGAAAGTTAGGACCATCAAAACTGAATTATCAACCACTGATTCCTCAATGACCATGCAAATTGAATTCAAATTGTGATAACGGCATCAAAACTGGTTCCATTATTTATAGTCTGAGCTCTTTTTTATGCATCTGTAAATTTCTTAATCGTTTTTACAAAAGCAAGATTTAAGGCTGTGATTAATATACCATGGATGAAATGTACTGTTTTCTATTTGAGGTTTCAGTACAGAAGTTGGAGTCTTATCAAAAGTCATATCCTATGTCTCTCATTTCCATATTCTGCATTTTTTGCATTTAATATATATTATTTTTGCATGATCAGAGTTTTGCATACAGTTCTATTTTTTAATTTTCCTTGACATTAGAGCATCTCCAACAGTTTGGAGTGCGGAAATTCGATTTTCCACACTCCAAAATGTTGGAGCCCTCATTTCTACAACAGAAATGAGGGCAGGCGCCTGTTGAACAGACGTCTGGGCATCAGACGCATGTTCAACAGGCACCCGTGATTAATAAAAATCGGGTGCCTGTTGAACAGGCGCCTGATGCAAGGCGCCTGTTAAAGTTGCAACAGGCGCCTGTTGTCAGGTGTCTGTTGAACAGGCGCCTGTTGTCAGGTGTCTGTTGAACAGGCGTCTGGCAACAAACGCCTGTTCAACAGGCGCCTCACTCCATCGTGTTTTCCCAGCCCGAAGGCCCCTCTTTCTACACTATCACAAATACTCGTACTCTATTGGAGAAGAAATCGGGTGTGGATTCGAGAAAATGTGAGCTGTTGGAGATGCTCTTATTTACAGATCTATAGTTTTTCTAGGAGTACAAAGAGTTGTAAACCCTGAGTGTGATCAACTGCTTACGTTTTAGAGGAGTACAACTCTGTTGGAAATGCCTGATAACTATTTTTTATTATAGATGCGAGTTCCGTTTGGAGACGGTGCAGTAAACATGGTAAGAAAAAGAACATATAAACTATCGGTTGTTATTTCTATATAGATCTTATGTACCCATTCAGGTAGTTTTATGAGAAGAAATTCGATCTCCGTTTCTGTTCATGTCTAGGGTACTTAGAGATATATATATGTAGGCACAGGAGATGGTCAAACTTGAATCTAATCAGCATGATATGGTTGGTAGGATTGGTTCGACACTAGGCGTACTGGTGATGCTATGTTTCAAAGAAATGAGAAGGCACATCTTTGTCCAAAGTGCTACTACGAATCCATTTTTATGAATTCCTATAGTACTGACTGGTAACGAACTGCAAAAAAAAAAAACACACGGTACATAACGCTTAACCAAATTTTCAAGCGTTGTACATATGATTTTCAAGTCAAAAAAAAAAGAAACTATAAAATATGATCAAAGCATAACTAATGAACCGATTTCGTAGTTTAGTAGTAATTTATTCGATATCAGACATTGAATTCGGACCGGTGCCAGACAGATTTCCTTAATTAGCCTTGATTTACCCTCTTACTCCCGCTTCTTCCGACCATTTCTAAACCTTCTCATTTTTTTACCTTGCCCACTTGTTCGTTCCTAGACAAACTTATTACGACTCATTTGACCATTCAATTTTCTCTTGATGTCTTTCTACCTTTAATCTATGGTGGATGAAAACGCCTACAACATTTGCTCCGCAAAACAAACTTTTATGGATACAAAATGTGTTGTGTTCCTTTCATGGGGTGTCACATCCCCAGATTCAGTAACAGTTGCTGATTCTAAAACAGTTGTTATGTCATATTTCTCTGTTCAGCATAAGTCAACCAATCTTTTTGACATAAACTTTCATGTTTCCTCGAAGAAATGATTTTCCAAATATTCCACAAATTTTTAATGGAAACAATGATATTTATTAGAACTAAATATAAATAATTAAATAAAATGACAAACTAATCTTTTGAAAAATAAAAGAATATATTTTGCACGTAATAATGTTTGCATTTGATTTTTGTCACATATATATTAGTTATTAAAAAAATGAACTAGTCAAATATATTAAAATCAATTTATTAAAATTAATTTTAAAAATGAAGACAGTACGTAAAACCCGAAATTCACTTTCAACTTCCATCTTGTTTATCCCATTTCTCCTCCAATTCTACACATCACTTCAAACTACAAATCACAATTGACTGTAACAACTCGAGATTTTCGACCCATGAAAATCGACACTAATATTTCCGCTGTATTGCGTGCCGAGCAATCGAATGACGGAAAATCCGATTGTTAGGGGAAAAGAAGAAAGAAGAGAAGAAGAGAAGAAGAAGAAGAAGAAGAGAAAAAGAAAGCTGAAACAACACAGAATCTCACAATCGCAGCGGAACATAATATCAATGATCTTTACAAAAGAGAAACTGTTATATACATAGATCCATCAAGGTATAACAACAAATCATAATCATCATCCTAGACAGTTATAATAACTTGTCCTCACAATGTTGATGATTTCGACAACAAAGCAGCAGAAAATAAACAAATACTTAAATACGACTTGAAGACCTCCAATTTGTCTCCTAAACTCCAATGCATTCAAATTAATCTGTAAACATGCTCGGTCTGACCAGAGCATTATAATAAAATAAAACCTGAGTCAGTCTGGAAAACCAGCATCAAAAAACAAGCGCAACTGAATTTTAGCGTTTTAAAAATCTTTTGAAAATAAAAGTATCTCGTTAGACCACGTCGCACATAAAGACGAACAAAATTTTACCTTATGATAACCAAACCATTTCATATGAAATTCCATGATATTATAATAGTGTCTAAGGTACAAATACTTATTAATTAGTCGAAATTATTACATTAATTAAATTCCAGCATAATAGGTATACAACCGAAACCGTAAAGGCACATATTGGAGAATGGATTCCATACAATGACTGGGCAACTGAGGTACCGCCCATCACAGTGCATTTCTAGATAAAATACCACCGAGGACTTCGCCAGGATCCCCTGCCAACACAGAACTAGCCTACCACTTGACTAGTAAAACCGAATATCCGTTAACTGGTCTAGAAGCATACAAATGAGAGATAATATCGACTCTAGATAGGGATGATCATACCCTACTTGGGAGCAACCCACTTACCTCTGTTGCATCTCTCCCGTTTTAGTTATTCCCAACTGGTGAGGCTTGAGGCTATGTTTTACCTTTTATATAGCACTTCCCACTTGGAATGTTAATACTACCCTCCAGGCAACAATACAATGCAAGCATTCATCCATACAAGTTCATTCTGGGACTGAACGAAACGCTTGAGAGCTCCGTCTTTAATTTCATCATCTTCAAGATATCTTCACTTCTAAACGCTTGAGTTGGATCGAAGTAGTTTTCAGATAACATACCCGATCACGGTCTCTTCGAAACAGCACTCGATAGTTTCTGGTACATTCAACACCGGTTCTTTAGGAAATAAACAGTCAGAATTAAGCGCGTAGATCACCTCTTAACAGTTAGTGGACGGATTTCCTTATCAATTGTTCTTGGAGAACGAAACGAGATTTATATGCACAGTACAACATCATCGGAGATGACTGTGCCATATACAACTCACGTGTTTCTCCTAGATATTTCCAAAGTTAATTTTTGGGTCCAAATTTGATAGTCGATTATTTAACTATCCACAAACACATCCAAATCGAGGATTTATTCCATAGGGAAAACCAACATTGGTTAAACACATAAGCAACCACTAGCCTCTTTTAATAAATGTTTTCATAAACTAAAATCACGTTGTAAATATTTGTACCTAAATACTTTTACAAAGATTCTTCCACAAAACCTTATTTTTCGATACTTAGAAAATATTTATACACTTGTCTCCACGGTATAAGTAATTTCACAAAATAGAGAAAGATTTCCTCTTTACACAATTCTAGAACAGATTTATAACTTCCTTTATAAATCTCTAAGACCCGTTTATAACCCCATTCATTTATCTCTGAAATCGTTTATAAACTCCCTTTTTAACATTTCTAAAATCATTTAAAAAAAACCATTCATAAATCCATAAAACCAATTATAAACTACTTTTATAAATCCAAAAACCCATTTCTAAATTCTTTTATAAATATTTAAAACCATTTATAAAGCTCTTTTACCCTTTAACTAATCTTCCTTTAAGTTTTCCAAACCATGTTAGAGGATTCCTCTAATAAAACCCACATCTGTTTATAAAACCCTATTTATAAATTTAAAAAACAATTATAAATAAATTCTAATCATTCACTTTAAAACACTATTATATAATAATAAACATTATAAATAAATAAATATTAACTTTAAAACATCTTAAAATAATAATTAATAAATTCCCAAACATTCTTAAATAAACTATAATAATTTACCTTCAACATTATTAGAAATAATAATAATTAATTTTCAAAACTTTATTGATAAATAATTATGTTTAATTTTAAACCATATTAATAATTTGAATAATTAACTTTTCAAAATATTAAAATATTTGTAAACAACTTTAAAACAATATTAATATAAATAACAACTTTTATAAAAACATAAATATACTTCCTTAGTAAAAATCCATACTTAAATTTTAACATAATCATTTTCATATTTATAGAACTATGTTTATAAATCTCTTCTATTTTATAACATGTCACTCAACATCCCCAAATCTATCCTCACTTCAATTCTGAAAATAGATCAACCATTTTCTAAAACACATCCCACATATTATCATAAATCCACAATATGATTTATTCTCCCCAATATATCCAATGGTAATAATTTTCTTTTATTTATAAAACACCATTATATCCTTTTATTAATAAAATATGATTATACGAATCTTCACACTATTTGTAAAATGTCCCATTCATACATTATCATATTTATAAATTTACCTTAATATATGTACATATACACACACACAACACTTTTCATAAAACAGTTAGTAATAATTTATACCAGAAAATTCCTATCTTCTTTTTAAAACCATATCCCTTTATTATAAAAGACAGACTTATTTTTATGATTTTAAAAATCTTTACTCGCGGTTCAAAAACTCTATTTAAAATATTTTATGAAACTATAAATTTAAAATCTATAAAAATCATACCTTCAATTTTAATTAAAATAAGTTCCTTCTCTTAGTAATTAAAGAATTATTATTAAAATATAAATATTTTCGAAATCACTTTAATCCTTTTAAAAACTAGACCTTCATTTTTATAATATTCCAAAATACTAAAAATATGGCCTAATATTACTATAACACTAATAGGGAAAAATCATCCATGTCATCAATTTCTGTATCCAACATATCATATATCAATTTATATGAAAAATAAAATCAACAGTGTGAGGAATCCAGTTGGATCCCTCCAACCTGTCCCCCTGCATCACATACAATATATAATCAACAATATAAATTAACCACTTCGAGGCGGGAGCGTATACAAAGGGCCATTCGCTCTTACACGGGAATGTAATAGGGTCTCATCCGCTCCAGGGGCGGGAATATATCCAAACCAAAAATATAAAATAGTAAATCATCCAAACATTCAATAATAATCAACAATTAAATATCCACCCATCAAAACAATAATTTTTATCGACTAAAATATATTTCTGGTTAACTAAAAAGGTGAGTTTAACTCACTTTGGTTTCAGTAGTCGTCAAAGCGCTCCGGTTCAAATTAAAATTGTACAGCGTTCAATTTCTACCTGAATTCCCATGAGCTTCAAATTACTCCAATCCAACTCCATAACGTAATACTCGTCGATACGATGGCAATGCAAATTATCGCATTCGATTTGGACCTCGTATGGAAAAGTTATGAATTAATGAACGATTGAAACAATTAAATTATAATTAACTTTTAATTAATAAATTATTAAACTTAATTACCGTCATTTACATTAATCCATTCCTCCCTCTTCATTCACGCTCGTTCGGGCATGAACAAAATCGATCGTGATCCCTTTCATTCGCTGCGCCGCCGTCGCCCAATGCCACCGCGACATCACCCACACGCTCCCGACCTCGCCGCCGCTATCACAACCCACGCGTACCCACCAGCCTTGTCAATCGCGAAAATTATAACCCCCCCTCGCCCCCCGCTGCTGCGAACACGGTCAAATTACGGTCTCCGCGCCACATCATACGACAATCCAACCGTTGAAACCCTTATTCGCTTCGAGCTCTGCACTTTCCTAGTTGAAGGCGTGGCCTGAAAACGCCTCGAGTGGTCCAAATCAAGATGGGCCGTTGGATTTAGTTGTTGAAGGTTTTAAAAAAACAAACATTCACTACAAGAAAAATGGTTTTTTGCAGCTCCATGTAACAGCATTTAATTCAAAAAGGTGCGATTGTTCAAATTTACTTTCATATATAATTAAATATAAAAAAGAAAACGCTGCGTAACCACGTATGTTTTGGCGGGGAGATGACTCTTTTCGCGGCCTCATTTTTATTCTTTTCGCTTCCAGCCAAATAACACTTCATCTCAAATCCGCTCCAACCCTTCATCTCAAATCCGCTGCATCTCTGCAAATCTCAAATCCGCTCCATCTCTGCAAATCTCAAATCCGCTCGGCCTTGACATCGCTGGCTTGACATCGCTCTGCATCTCAAATCCATCGCTCCATCGCTGGCGCTGGCCTTGACATCGCTCTGCAAATCTCAAATCTGCAAAGACTAGGTATTTGATTATATGTTCTGTGTTGTAGTTTGAAGATGCATTAATATTTTGCATCATTCCTCCAATTTGCCTTCGAATCAGTCACGTGAAATGATATCCCCTAATCTAGGATTTAGTTTAGGGGTTTATATTAATTCGCTTATCATTGCTTCCTGATAAAAATAGGTAAGTTCACCTTACGTTTTATTGATGTATGAGAGAGTAGCAAAATGGTTAGGAAATTAGTAAATAGTGATGGCATTGTCAGTTCAGGTATCAACTTTAAGATATAAAATACACCTTTAGTTCACCAAAAAATCATTGAGAAAGAAATGGTTCCTTAAGCATATGAAATTATATTTTACCTTCTACGAAGCAAGAAGGATTCTTGGGACCAGTTCCTAATTAAAGTCATCACCAAAAATAATTCTAAGAATTTTAGCAAAGTGTGTTACATAAACATCACAATATGATACCAATTTTGATTAAAATTAATGAAGAATAACAATATTTTAGCAATACATACCAAGATATTCACTAACTCTGCTACTGATATATGATTGAAAATGGCGACCTTCTAAAATTTATAAATCATCCATGAACTAAACCAAGAGTAAACAAATCATTTGTTTACTTACCAATTGATAGTGGTTAAGCCTACATGAATTGTTATACTCTTGTTCAGTTGTCTTCCATTCACTATACTTGTACATAATCAAATCACAGAAACTGTAAAGTTGATAGCAGCAGCATGAGGTTTTTGTATATGATTTATTTTAAACATAATGGCACAATGCACAACAATGTAACATTACTGTGAGAGGAAGAAATAGACTGTAAACAAAACAAATGGACATACTTGGTTTTGAGATTATACTATTTTATGTTCACAGAATAAAATAAAAATTTGCTGGTTTTGAGATTTAGACTATGATATGAAATGTTAGTTCTCATTAAAAAAGAAAAAAGTTGTGTTTTGTGCACCTTATGTGTTGTTCGCTTGTTGTAGTTTTGTATTGTGCATCCGGTTTAGTTTTGTATTAGTATTTATTTAAAAAAATCTGCTATTGTTCACTTGTGTGTTTCTGTTCACTGTTTGTTCTCTACTGTTTGGGACAGTTACAACCATTTACATTTTTGTTTCTTCGGTTTACATTTTGTGTCCATCTTTGTTCTTTCCAGTTTGTGTCAATCTTTGTTCTTTATTTTCTCAGTTCTTCCTTTCTGTTTTTTGTTTTTTGTTTTTCCCCCTCTCTTCCCTATGCATATATTTCACATTCCATTTTTTTTTTAAAATCTGTGCATTTTCCTTTAAATTTCAAAATTCTATTTCCAAAATTTATTCTCTGTTTATAGACGTTCACCATTCACTACTGCTCTCAACTTCATTACCCCCATCAACTGCCATCATCCATCCTCTACAATAACAACATTCCATCTCATTGTTTTCAAACAACCACCCATATCACTCAACACCATCTCCTAATTCCTATATAGTACTCCTGCACCTTCACAACTTCACCCACAAAACTTCAAACAACACATCTGATCCACCACCAACCATTCATCCCACTTGCACACAACCAACACAAACCGCAGCAAACAACTTCTGCAATCACTTTGCTCCAAATCCACCCAGCAAATACCAAACATACAACTCCCTCTTCATACACAAACAATGCAGTTCAACCGCCTTATATCCACAACTACAAACTTCACCAAACTATTCTTCAACTTTCATGCAACCAATATTCAAAACTGCACAGAGTGGTGATTCAGGTTGCACTAACAAAGTGGTTGAAGAGAGGTTCAAGAGTGGTAGTTTGTGATGCTTGTTTTGTTGGTTGATGGTTTAAGAGACAGAGGAAGGTTGTTGATTGTGCAGGCGGTGCTTTCGGTTATGACTTTGTGGTTGTATGAGGTTCTGGGAGATGGAAGGTTGTTATGGATTGTTGGGTTGCTGACAGTTTGCAAGTTGGGTTTTTGGTGGTGAGTATTGTGGAACAGGTGAGAGGGTCTGTGTTAAGTAGACGGGAGTTATGAAGTTGCTTTCTATTTGTAGGTGATGGTTAGAAATGAGGCACTATTGTAGTGGTGATGGTGGTACTATGCAGTGGAGTAAGAGGCTGGTTATTGGCTGGTGAGGTGTTGGTCGAATGATTTAGGGAGATGTTGACAGAGAGGTAGAAGTGGAACCGGAGGATGGTGAAATATGGCAATGGATTGTGAAAGGATTTTTGGGGATTGGTTTGTGGACTGAATTTTTGATTGTTTTGGGTGGAAGTGGATGAAGTGTAGGCTCAGGGTGGGGTTTTAAATATGGTTGTGAACAAAAATGCAAATGCCAATAGGAGGGTGAATGAATGCATGTGAACAAAAATATAAATAGTCAATGCAATGAATTTTTTGTATATGATTATGACATTGTTGTATAAGTGGATAAAATTGTTGTTAATGGCGCAAGCTTAGTATAAGGAGATGGGTAGTGCATAGACATTACTCCGGTGCTACAAAATAGCGCCGTTGTAATGGCAAATTTTTTGGAAACAGTTTGGACTTGACTTGTTGATTTGTTGTTTGACATTCTCTGTCTTCCTTGTTGTTTGTCATTCTGTTTGCATTCAATTACGATTATAGTTAGTTGTTATTTTGCTTGCATTCAATAACTGATTATTACTTTAAATTTTAGAAATTTACTTCCTCACATATTGGTTGATGATGGATAAAAATTGGGTACATCTGCACAGGTAACTATATTATACTAAATATATTTTGAGAGTCAAATCATATATTTTAACGTCAAAATTAATAGTTATTTCATTTTATTAATAGAACTAGTACAGAGTATGAGCAAGGAGCTTGGAAGTTTGTGCATGCTGCATTGAGAATTTCAAGAAATCCAGAAAAGATTATGTCCTTGCTTAGATTGTCGAAATCTTTGTCACGACCCAAAATTCATCATTTGAAAATAGACATCAAATACTTCACTTGTATTCGACTGCCAAAATTCAAACGTCAAATTTCAGTTCGGATGGAGCTTATAACAACAATTAGATGAATATAAAACAGCGGAACAGAATCAATATCATAAATATCATCACAGATACAACATCGACATAAAATCCATACTTCATCAGAGTATTTAATACATATACTACAACTCCAAATACAACATCATTATAATACAACAGTGATCATATATCCAAAAGTCTTCAGATGAAAGAAGTGATAACAGACTTCCAAAAGCTAAACACCTGAGATCTCCAAAAAGCTCCTAAGAATATCTCCAGGATAAGAGCTCCAAAATACAGCTAACTCCAAAATACGGAAACCTACTACTAGGCTGCCCGTGTAGAAATAATGGGCACCCAGAGTTTAGGAAAGAAAACAATAAACTCCGGATCAGTCATGGGACTGGTATGAGTAAACAAAAACAGTTGCATTTACAGAACTAGATTTATAAAAGAATTTTCGGAATGCTTTTAAAAATGGAACTACCATAAGACCTCCCACCACACACAAAATACAAACGCAGAATTGGAGGAGATTTCTTCTTATGATAGTTAAATATGCTTGCTACGCAAAACAAATAATTTGATTTGATATTATTATTAGTGCATAGTGGAAAACATTTTCGAAAGTAGAATATAAATCTTAGCCAGCATAGGTACCATTATATTATGCCTGCTATAGCTGCCTCCTGAGGAGACAGGTTATACAATTGAAATTGTAAAGGCTCGTATTGTTTCTTTGGATTTCCAACAATGGTCAGGCCAAGGATCTTCCCATTGCCACATGGAAACGCCTCTGGAAGGATGTCCCGAGAACCTAACCGGATCTCTGCCAACACAAGGCCGGGTTACCCCTAACTGGGTAACTACTGACACGAGTATGCCATCTCCCGGTTGTAACCAACCTTTAACCGGGGCCCCAGCAACAAATCACAAAGTAAAATATATATATACTTGCGACATCCACATAAGTGAAGTATCTGGGCTCCATACCATGATACCACTTCTATCCAGAAGGAAATGTACATACCCTAAGGGGCGCTACCCCCAATAACCTTGCTGCATCTTTCCTGTTTTGACCATTCCAGGGTGTGAGGTTCGACGAAGTCTCGTCCACAAAGCTATGCTTTTCATGCTTTGGGTCAACAGATGATCAAAGTAATGATCACAAAGATAAATGATCAAACAAAAGATCATATCACAAATGATCAAACAATGATCATCACACAGCAACACTCAGCATGTCACATTACCAAATTGGGAGTATATCGCTGATAAATTTAAACTACATAACCTCTGAGCTCGTACGTCTCAGAGAAGGGTGTTAAGCTAAGAGAATAAATTCTCCACCACCAAACAGAAATGTATTTGAAAGAAATCGGCTTTATATCTCAAAGTGTAATGTCAGACATGTAACCATACAAGTCTGTTCCGGGTTCGAACAAAACCGAAGGCACTTCCAAAGAAGTCCTTGCAAATCCAGAAAAATTTTTAATCACGTCCGGACTTCCCATCACAAAAGAGTGATATAAATCTCTATACCGGAGCAACTCGGTGCAGAGACATTCGATAGGTTGTCCTTTCATTTTCGAAAATATCCGGTCTTCAACACCGGTCTTCAAATGCCATCCATATATGGCGTATCACTATTCGGAATGGGTAACCCGAATAGTGAGCGTTAATTTCAAAAACATGTGGGTATGTTGTTCACAACAATTCATAGATTCGATGTGGGATTCGGATAACAAACTGAAATCCAATTCCCTGTCGCATCGAGGTTTAAATGCCATTTTACGGGCAAAAAGAGGTTTCACATCAATACAGAACAAAATCACAGATCACAGTGCAATACAAAACAATCACGGTATCATAACAATTGCTCAATTTACAAATAAATTTGAATACTTAATTGTTTATTAATCAATTAAATTATAAATCATTCTTAATTTCTTTTCAAATTCGTTAATTTATGAGAGTTATTTACCTTAATTATCAGTTAAGAATTTACTTTGCACCAAAAATCAATTTATTGTTACATTAAAATTTAAGGTAAATTAACTTCAATTCATATCTTTAAATTCAATTATTTAAAGTATAAATTAGATTATTAAGTATCCACTTGGTTCATTGAAACTGGTAATCAGCTTTTAATTCAATATAGTTAATATTATTTTCTTCACAAATCTAAAATCTGTTAATAGTAAAACTTAAATTTTATTTGGGCCAAACCCGAGTAAAACCTAGTTTTTTTTTTACCGAGTCACGCTCGTGATTTCCCCGAGCCAATCTTCTTCCTTCCTCGTACTTCTCCTTCCCCCATTTTTCTCTGCTCAGTTTTAAGTTTTTTTTTTTAAAAAAAAACTGCTGAAAACAACATTTCTCAATCACACGACATACCCGAGTATATCCACCATCAACTCGAACCCTTCTTCGAGTTCTCCTCCCACCCAAATCACTGACACGCGAATTTAAATCGTGCACGTGCACATCAACGCGGCGCCCCTTCGATGACCATCGCGATCGCCAGCTAATCCCAATTCATCCCCTCATTCGAAATCAAAACCCAGGTCGACGTGAAAAACTCGAATGCAAATTTTGCTCGTTCAACGAACTGCAACTCGAAACCCATCAGCCTAACACACCTCGCCCCACCAACGACGACCACCTGACGCCTTGAAACTCCGGCCCTAGCACGACAACACCCCACGCCATCATCCCCCAAGTTCTCGTGAAGCTCGGTCAATTCGTGACGATGAAACTACCACGTCTTCCAGACCGTATACTTTTCGAGTTTAAACCCTACTTCGATCTCGAACTCCCAATCCACGCAATGGAAAAAATTTCTGATAATTTTCGTGACATCCCTGATGTTTACACTAACTTCAATTCAAGTTTAAGCATTTGTTATTGTTTCAATCACGAGAAATTTGTAAAATTCCATTTTTATTCAAATGCGAACTGTTCTTGAGTTACTGGACTAAAAATCTTCATTCAAGTTTTAAAAATCATAATTTGAAGTATAGATTCAGATTATAATCTTGAATCAATATTTTTTAACATTTTATTTTTATCAAAAATTAGTTGAATACCTGTAAACATAATATAGCGATGATAATTATAACCATGGTTTAAATCAACTTCTAAAATCTTAACTTAAGTTCAAAATATCTTATTTAAATGAAAACTTAAAGCTAAACAAATGATTAGAAGAAAAATATATTTTTGAGTTTGAAACATGTTCAACTCTGTAACCCATAACAGAGATATGCATGCCATTCCATATTCACAGGGCAAAACATATATATACAAACTATATTCACTGATATATCTACATAAGTTAAGCAACTATTTTATTCTTTAAAACATTTAAGAAAATAAGTTACTCACTAGGCAAATATTGAAACAGAGAGTTTGTTTCTGGTTTGAAAACTGTTTTTAATCCTTCTCCTCTTTTCCTTTCTTCAGTAATTTCTTTCAACTTGAATATAAGGTAATGATCTGTTTTTCTTTTTCTTTGTTGAGTTGTTTTGAACGAATGAACTTGAAATGAAAATGATGGAAAGCTTGATGGATAAAAGAAAGCAAGTTTTACAGGTGAAAATTTTCTTTTGTACAGGTCGATATATTTGCTTGTACAAAATGAGCAGGGATATTTTCTTTGTTTTGGTGGCTGGTTCGTGTACTAAAGAGGCTGATATGATTCTTTTTCTTGCTTGAGCTGATGGCATTAAATGATCTTGTTCCCATCTAAGTTTACATGCATCTTATTTAATTTCCTAGTAAGTACTAATTTTGTTTGTTTTGTAATTGTTTATCTACTTGCCTTGTTACCCGGTTCACACCTTTCTTTGCTTGGCAGATCTTGTTTATGGCTGAGGAGTAAATGCATTTAATGCAAGCATGGTTTCTTTGTGTACTTTCAGCATGTTATGTTTTAATTTGATTATTATAAATACATTTTATTTTTATTTTATTAACAAATGTTTGCTTTTATTTTTTGTTTACTGGTTTACAATCTTACTTTATTTTTGTAAGACTAAGTCTTGTTTTTGTTTTGGTTATTGTTTTCAGGCTTTGTTATGGTTTGTTTTCCTGTTTACAAATTTACTTGAATTTATTTGTTTACTTTGCTAAAATAAAAGTTGTTTTAGTTGTTTACTTTTAATACTTTGTATTTCTAGGTCTTTTATATCTATATAAATTTTATTACAAACCTATATCTTCTTATATTTTATTTTTAATTTAAAGTTGACTATATATATATATATAATTTTTTTTCATTTATTTAGATCCATACAACTTCTTTTTGTTTAATAATATTTTATTCCTGTTGAAATTTCACAAATTAAATTTTAAAAGTTCAAATTATCTGCTAA
Organism: Allium fistulosum; assembly: GCA_030737815.1. Lineage (NCBI taxonomy): Eukaryota > Viridiplantae > Streptophyta > Magnoliopsida > Asparagales > Amaryllidaceae > Allium > Allium fistulosum. The sequence continues at coordinate 665,354,326 of CM060901.1, forward strand.
ATTAAATTCAACAAAATTCTGGGATGTTACAATATCCCCTCCTTAAGAAAATTTCATCCTCGAAATTGAAAGAGAGAGAAACGCAAATAAAGAATATACAATTCATAAATAAGGAAATGACTTACAGTTTAAGCCGAGATGTCTATTCTGCAGTTGGGATATGATTTCTTCATATTATCTTTAGTCTCCCAAGTACAGTCCTTTGGATCGCCACTCCATTGAACTTTGACTAGATTCACAACTTTGTTTCTCAATCGCTTCTCATCACGATCAACAATTTTTATCGATTCTCTCTTTACTGCCAAGTTAGGAGTGATTTCTAGATCCTTCTGAGCAGCTTCTTCAATAATATCATCTGGGTCGTGCACATACTTCCGAAGATTAGAAATGTGAAACACATCATGCACGCCAGACAACCAGTTGGGTAGCTGGACTCGATATGCTAGAGAACCAATCCTTTCCAGAATAGGAAAAGGACCAATATAACGCGGTGCTAGCTTTCCAGTTTTCCTGAATCTCAATACATCCCTCATCGGAGATACTTTCAGAAATACAGAATCTCTAACTTGAAATTCCAAAAATCTTCTACGGCGGTCATAATAACTCTTCTGACGGCTTTGGGTAGTTAATAATTTCTTTCGAATAAAATCTACCTTCTCAGTGGCTTCTTTGATCATATCCGGTCCTAAGACGAGTCTGTCACCTGACTCAATCCAACATGCGGGTGATCGACACGGACGACCATATAAAGCTTCGAAAGGAGCCATTTCTATACTGGCCTGATAGCTGTTATTATATGAGAATTCAACCAGATGTAAATGGTCCTCCCATGAACCACCAAAATCATGAACGCAAGAACGTAATAGGTCTTCTAGAATTCGGTTGACCCTCTTAGTCTGTCCATCAGATTGCGGGTGATAAGCAGTACTGAAATTTAGCTTGGTTCCCAATGCGTCCTGAAATGCCTCCCAAAATCTACTAGTGAAGATCGGGTCACGATCACTCACTATACTACTGGGAATACCATGGAGGCGAACGATTTCTTTTATGTATATATCTGCTAAGCTTGCTGCAGTCCGAGTGGATTTCACTGGAATAAAGTGAGCAGTTTTGGTTAAACGATCTACTATAACCCAAATCGCTTCATTACCCTTCTTGGTTCGTGGCAATCCATCGATGAAATCCATCGATACCTGATCCCACTTCCATTTCGGTACTTCCAAAGGTTGGAGTAAACCGGCCACTTTCTTTTGATCGCTTTTGATTTGCTGACAAGTAGCAAAGCGACTCACATATATCGATATGTCTCTTTTCATCGTCTTCCACCAGAATGTTCCTTTAATATCTCGATACATTTTATTAATTCCTGGGTGGATATTGAATTTGGACTTGTGACATTCATCTAAAACTTCACGCTTCAGATCAGGGAAGTCTGGAACACAAATCCTGCCTTTTAGTCTTATAACTTTATTATCATCAACTTCAAAACTGGTCTCCCGGCCACCACGTATTTTCTCATAAATTTCATGAAGAAACTTGTCCTCTTTTTGCATGCTAGCGACCTTTTCAAGGAGAGTAGGAGTAACAACAAGATGAGCAAGAATAGCGTGCTTTCTACTTAAAGCATCGGCAACTACATTGGCTTTTCCCGGAGTGTATAGAATATCCAAGTCATAGGATGCCAGAAATTCCAACCAACGTTGTTGTCTCAGATTCAGATCTTTCTGGGTAAAGAGATATTTCAAGGATTTCTGGTCGGTGAATAATTCGAATTTTTCACCTAAAACAAGAAGAGTTTATTAAGTATATTTATTTAGTTAATTTCGTAAATTGTTTAGAAGCTGAAAAGATTCTTACCCAGAAGATAGTGTCGCCAGATTTTTAAAGCAAAAACAACAACCAAAAGCTCCAAATCATGTGTTGGGTAGTTTTTCTCGTGCGCTACCTTTCCATTCTGCATTAATACTGCACCTACCCCATCACCACACACGTCAGTATAGACAGATAAGCCTTGGTTCCCGTTAATAATAACGAGAACAGAAGTAGTAGTCAATCTCTTTTTCAATTCCTGGAAAGCTTCATCACATCTTGGAGTCCAATCGAATTTAGCATTCTTCATTGTTAGCTTAGTCAATGGGCTAGCCAACTTAGAAAAATCCTGTACAAACTTTCTATAATATCCCGGTAAACCGAGAAAACTTCGAACTTCCCTAGGAGTAGTGGGTTGCTTCCAGTCCAAAATTGCAGAAATCTTGCTTGGATCAACAGAAATTCCTTCTTTTTTAACAATATGACCGAGAAATTTGACTTCTTTGACCCAAAAGTGACACTTAGAAAATTTAGCGAATATGACATTCGTCCTCAATATCTCCAAAACAATTCTGAGATGTTCAGCATGCTCCTCTTCAGTTTTGGAGTATATCAAAATATCATCAATAAATACAAGGACGAATTTGTTCAATACCTCTCGAAATACTCGGGTCATTAAATCCACGAATTACGCAGGAGCGTTGGTCAGTCCGAAGGGCATAACTAACCACTCGTAGAACATATCTGGACCTCTAAAAGCGGTAAAATGAACACAATCCTCAGCTATTCGCAGCTGATGGAATCCCTGAGCTAGATCCATCTTAGAAAAGAATCGAGCGCCATGAAGTTGATCAAATAGATCGTCAATTCTAGGTAAAGGGAATTTGTTCTTGATAGTTTGTTTATTGAGATCGCGGTAATCTACACACAATCTCAAAGATCCGTCCGATTTGGCTACAAATACGACGGCTGAACCCCATTCGGAAACACTAGGGCGAATCAATCCTTTCTTTAGCAAATCCCGAGTTTGATCGACTAATTCAATTTTCTCCCTAGGTGCCATCCTGCGACTTGTGTGAACCACAGGACGGGCATTGGGTACTAAGTCAATTCGGAATGCTATTTCTCCGTGCAGAGGTAAGGAATTTACTTCTTTAAATACATCGGAAAATTCCCGAACAACAGGTATAGACTGCAAACTGGGTTCAGGATATCCCAAAGTATACATCAATCTATCTCTTCTTGGGCTCGGATCCTCTCAAGAGATTTCAATAAAATTTCCAAGGTTCGTTTTGACTAAAACTGTCCGATTATTACAATCCAATATAGCTTCGTATCTCGATAACCAGTTCATACCGAGTAAGATTTCAAATTCATTAAATTCGAGGATATAAAGATTGATAGGAAATCGATAGTGAGCATATGAAATAGGAACTTTCTTACAATATAAATAAAGATTTGCGGGACCTCCACTCGGATTTTTCACGCAAATAGGATCGTCAGCAAATTTAGTTTTAAGTCCTAATTCTCTTACGGTTTGTTGGGAGATAAAGCTATGTGAAGCTCCCGTGTCAAATAAAACTCTAACAGTTCTACCATAAATAGTAAGGTTACCTTCCAGAACACCTTTTCCTTTATCTGCTTTCGAAGTTGAAGGGTCTTTCTTTATCGCGTAAACATTTGCCACCTGTGCTTGCTTCATCATTGGGCAATCCTTAATAACATGTCCCTCTCCCTGACAAGCATAACATTTCCTGGGCTTTACTTGCTCATTCTTTACAAGTTGTTCTTTCTTAACTTGCTTCTTTGGTTTTGTGCGGCTGTTTGAATAATGGCCCTTCTCATTGAAATTGTAACAAGTTATATTGCTAGCCGAATTTCCATGATTGCTCTTCTTATCATTGCCCTGCTGTGGCTTCTTGCCCCCAAACTTCCTTTTCTTCCAGTTTTGATTATTTGAATTTCCTCCTTCCTTTGGAATCCCCTGCATATCCAATGTGGCATACCTGTATCCCATATCAATAAGATCAGAAAAAGATTCCTTCATGTGTGCGGTCATCCTTTCATGATACTTCTGGTTCATTCCACGGATAAACCTTTCATTTTTCTTAAGAGACGTGTTTAACAACTCTGGACCAAAACGGGATAGTTCATTAAACTTGTTTAAGTACTCTTCAACTGTCAGGCTTCCTTGCTTTAAATCCAAAAATTCTTGATACATTCTGGAAATTCCCGTCGACGGCATATAGCGCTTTTCGAATACCTCCTTAAAACGATCCCAAGAAAACTCTTCCTCTGGTTCATCAATAATGACTGTTTCCCACCAGGCTGAAGCTTCTTCTTGGAGTTGCCAAGAAGCTATAAGTCTCTTCTGCTCGTCTTGCAGCTTAAGCCCTTTAAAGATTTTCTCACAGGATCTTACCCATGCTTGGGTCTCAACAATTGACTCCTTGCCGGTGAATGGTTTGCCACCAAGCTTTGAGAAATTGTTATACAAATCAGCCAGATTCGGCTGTTGCTGGATATCTATCGCTGCTACTACTGTTGGAGGATTTTGGTTTGGTGCTGCTGCATTCCCTTGACCCCTTGCTCTTCCTCTGCGTCCGCTCATTCTTACTTATCTGAAATTAGTAAGAAAATTGATTTAGATATACGGACGAAGTATCTTAAGGAATATCAGCAGTAAAAAGAAATAGACTAAGAAATTTTAGAGTTTCAGTCTTTGTTATACTCATTCTAGGGTATACTTCACCCTATCTCTAATGAGCCATCTAATGTGTTATACTCCGTAGCTAAAGTTCTTACTCAACCAGAAGCTCTGATACCAATTTGTCACGACCCAAAATTCATCATTTGAAAATAGACATCAAATACTTCACTTGTATTCGACTGCCAAAATTCAAACGTCAAATTTCAGTTCGGATGGAGCTTATAACAACAATTAGATGAATATAAAACAGCGGAACAAAATCAATATCATAAATATCATCACAGATACAACATCGACATAAAATCCATACTTCATCAGAGTATTTAATACATATACTACAACTCCAAATACAACATCATGATAATACAACAGTGATCATATATCCAAAAGTCTTCAGATGAAAGAAGTGATAACAGACTTCCAAAAGCTAAACACCTGAGATCTCCAAAAAGCTCCTAAGAATATCTCCAGGATAAGAGCTCCAAAATACAGCTAACTCCAAAATACGGAAACCTGCTACTAGGCTGCCCGTGTAGAAATAATGGGCACCCAGAGTTTAGGAAAGAAAACAATAAACTCCGGATCAGTCATGGGACTGGTATGAGTAAACAAAAACAGTTGCATTTACAGAACTAGATTTATAAAAGAATTTTCGGTATGCTTTTAAAAATGGAACTACCATAAGACCTCCCACCACACACACAATGCAAACGCAGAATTGGAGGAGATTTCTTCTTATGATAGTTAAATATGCTTGCTACGCAAAACAAATAATTTGATTTGATATTATTATTAGTGCATAGTGGAAAACATTTTCGAAAGTAGAATATAAATCTTATCCAGCATAGGTACCATTATATTATGCCTGCTATAGCTGCCTCCTGAGGAGACAGGTTATACAATTGAAATTGTAAAGGCTCGTATTGTTTCTTTGGATTTCCAACAATGGTCAGGCCAAGGAACTTCCCATTGCCACATGGAAACGCCTCTGGAAGGACGTCCCTAGAACCTAACTGGATCTCTGCCAACACAAGGCCGGGTTACCCCTAACTGGGTAACTACTGACACGAGTATGCCATCTCCCGGTTGTAACCAACCTTTAACCGGGGCCCCAGCAACAAATCACAAAGTAAAATATATATATATATATACTTGCGACATCCACATAAGTGAAGTATCTGGGCTCCATACCATGATACCACTTCTATCCAGAAGGTAATGTACATACCCTAAGGGGCGCTACCCCCAATAACCTTGCTGCATCTTTCCTGTTTTGACCATTCCGGGGTGTGAGGTTCGACGAAGTCTCGTCCACAAAGCTACGCTTTTCACAAAGCTATGCTTTGGGTCAATAGATGATCAAAGTAATGATCACAAAGATAAATGATCAAACAAAAGATCATATCACAAATGATCAAACAATGATCATCACACAGCAACACTCAGCATGTCACATTACCAAATTGGGAGTATATCGCTGATAAATTTCAACTACATAACCTCTGAGCTCGTACGTCTCAGAGAAGGGTGTTAAGCTAAGAGAATAAATTCTCCGCCACCAAACAGAAATGTATTTGAAAGAAATCGGCTTTATATCTCAAAGTGTAATGTCAGACATGTAACCATACAAGTCTGTTCCGGGTTCGAACAGAACCGAAGGCACTTCCAAAGAAGTCCTTGCAAATCCAGAAAATTTTCTAATCACGTCCGGACTTCCCATCACAAAAGAGTGATATAAATCTCTATACCGGAGCAACTCGGTGCAGAGACATTCGACAGGTTGTCCTTTCATTTTCGAAAATATACGGTCTTCAACGCCGGTCTTCAAATGCCATCCATATACGACGTATCACTATTCGGAATGGGTAACCCGAATAGTGAGCGTTAATTTCAAAAACATGTGGGTATGTTGTTCACAACAATTCATAGATTCGATGTGGGCTTCGGATAACAAACTGAAATCTGATTCCCTATCGCATCGAGGTTTAAATGCCGTTTTACGGGCAAAAAGAGGTTTCACATCAATACAGAACAAAATCACAGATCACAGTGCAATACAAAACAATCACAGTATCATAACAATTGCTCAATTTACAAATAAATTTGAATACTTAATTGTTTATTAATCAATTAAATTATAAATCATTCTTAATTTCTTTTCAAATTCATTAATTTATGAGAGTTATTTACCTTAATTATCAGTTAAGAATTTACTTTGCACCAAAAATCAATTTATTGTTACATTAAAATTTAAGGTAAATTAACTTCAATTCATATCTTTAAATTCAATTATTTAAAGTATAAATTAGATTATTAAGTATCCACTTGGTTCATAGAAAATGGTAATCAGCTTTTAATTCAATATAGTTAATATTATTTTCTTCACAAATCTAAAATCTGTTAATAGTAAAACTTAAATTTTATTTGGGCCAAACCCGAGTAAAACCTAGTTTTTTTTTTACCGAGTCACGCTCGTGATTTCCCTGAGCCAATCTTCTTCCTTCCTCGTACTTCTCCTTCCCCCATTTTTCTCTTCTCAGTTTTAAGTTTTTTTTTTAAAAACAACTGCTGAAAACAACATTTCTCAATCACACGACATACCCGAGTATATCCACCATCAACTCGAACCCTTCTTCGAGTTCTCCTCCCAACCAAATCACTGACACGCAAATTTAAATCGTGCACGTGCACATCAACGCGGCGCCCCTCCGATGACCATCGCGATCGCCAGCTAATCCCAATTCATCCCCTCATTCGAAATCAAAACCCAGGTCGACGTGAAAAACTCGAATGCAAATTTTGCTCGTTCAACGAACTGCAACTCAAAACCCATCAGCCTAAACGCCTCGCCCCACCAACGACGACCACCTGACGCCTTGAAACTCCGGCCCTAGCACGACAACACCCCACGCCATCATCCCCCAAGTTCTCGTGAAGCTCGGTCAATTCATGACGATGAAACTACCACGTCTTCCAGACCGTATACTTTTCGAGTTTAAACCCTACTTCGATCTCGAACTCCCAATCCACGCAATGGAAAAATTTTCTGATAATTTTCGTGACATCCCTGATGTTTACACTAACTTCAATTCAAGTTTAAGCATTTGTTATTGTTTCAATCACGAGAAATTTGTAAAATTCCATTTTTATTCAAATGCGAACTGTTCTTGAGTTTCTGGACTAAAAATCTTCATTCAAGTTTTAAAAATCATAATTTGAAGTATAGATTCAGATTATAATCTTGAATCAATATTTTTTAACATTTTATTTTTATCAAAAATCAGTTGAATACCTGTAAACATAATACAGTGATGATAATTATAACCATGGTTTAAATCAACTTCTAAAATCTTAACTTAAGTTCAAAATATCTTATTTAAATGAAAACATAAAGCTAAACAAATGATTAGAAGAAAAATATATTTTTGAGTTTGAAAAATGTTCAACTCTGTAACCCATAACAGAGATATGTAGGCCATTCCATATTCACAGGGCAAAACATATATATACAAACTATATTCACTGATATATCTACATAAGTTAAGCAACTATTTTATTCTTTAAAACATTTAAGAAAATAAGTTACTCACTAGGCAAATATTGAAACAGAGAGTTTGTTTCTGGTTTGAAAACTGTTTTTAATCCTTCTCCTCTTTTCCTTTCTTCAGTAATTTCTTTCAACTTGAATATAAGGTAATGATCTGTTTTTCTTTTTCTTTGTTGAGTTGTTTTGAACGAATGAACTTGAAATGAAAATGATGGAAAGCTTGATGGATAAAAGAAAGCAAGTTTTACAGGTGAAAATTTTCTTTTGTACAGGTCGATATATTTGCTTGTACAAAATGAGCAGTGATATTTTTTATGTTTTGGTGGCTGGTTCGTGTACTAAAGAGGCTGATATGATTCTTTTTCTTGCTTGAGCTGATGGCATTAAATGCTCTTGTTCCCATCTAAGTTTACATGCATCTTATTTAATTTCCTAGTAAGTACTAATTTTGTTTGTTTTGTAATTGTTTATCTACTTGCCTTGTTACCCGGTTCACACCTTTCTTTGCTTGGCAGATCTTGTTTATGGCTAAGGAGTAAATGCATTTAATGCAAGCATGGTTTCTTTGTGTACTTTCAGCATGTTATGTTTTAATTTGATTATTATAAATACATTTTATTTTTATTTTATTAACAAATGTTTGCTTTTATTTTTTTGTTTACTGGTTTACAATCTTACTTTATTTTTGTAAGACTAAGTCTTGTTTTTGTTTTGGTTATTGTTTTCAGGCTTTGTTATGGTTTGTTTTCCTGTTTACAAATTTACTTGAATTTATTTGTTTACTTTGCTAAAATAAAAGTTGTTTTAGTTGTTTACTTTTAATACTTTGTATTTCTAGGTCTTTTATATCTATATAAATTTTATTACAAACCTATATCTTCTTATATTTTATTTTTAATTTAAAGTTGACTATATATATATATATAATATATTTTTTTCATTTATTTAGATCCATACAACTTCTTTTTGTTTAATAATATTTTATTCCTGTTGAAATTTCACAAATTAAATTTTAAAAGTTCAAATTATCTACTAAATTAAATTCAACAAAATTCCAGGATGTTACAATCTTAGTCATCAGTATGGGAAGATTGTTGTTGAGCATTTGATTATAAGAGGAATGGATCCGCTATACAAGGATGGTAGGTGGTACAATCATGGCGAACAATTGAACTAAATTTATATCATATAGTGTTGTAAGAGAATATGACAATTGAAATCTTAGTCATCAGTATGGGAAAATTGTTTTTTATTAATATGATGGTAATGAAATATCTATAGTTTGTCATACCTGCAGTTTGAAAAATTGAACTAAATTTATATCATATAGTGTTGTAAGAGAATATGACAAGCTTTACACTAAATAACAACAGGTATGACAAACTGCAGGTATGACAAACTAAATTTATACGCTACAGGTATGACAAACTACAGGTATCTCTGTTGTTATTTAGTGACAATTTTTCAAACTGCAGGTATGACAAACTGCAGTTAGATGCATTTATTTAGTTTGCATTTATATCTATGAGATATAAATTTAGTTCAATTTTTCAATTTGTCTGTTGTTTATTAAAATGTGAACAAATTGTGAATTGTGAGTTATAAATTTAATTCAGTTTAAATATAATTGCATTTTATTTCATATTTAATTGCATTTGAACTATGGGTTATAAATATATGACACACAAACAAAACAACAAAACACAACACAGACACACACAACACAACATAGACACAAACACACAACCACACTGCTGCGACACATTCTGCTACCCATACATGCATAGAATGAAAGCAATTCTGTAAGTTATTTATTAATTTTTTTGACAGTATATTTTTGTTTTGATTCAGCTAATGCAGCAATCAAGAAAGGACGAGCAACCAAGAAGGGTCGAAGATGAGAATGCGTCTCAAGCGGTAAAGTTATTTATATTATTTGTGTGACATCATTTGAATTTGAGTTTGAATTTTTAGTTAAGTATTTAGCGTGATTGTTTTTGATTAATTTTAGAACAAGTATGACAACACAAATGCCCACTGTGATTTATTGGATTGGACTGGGGTTGATGAAATAGTTGCTGAAGGAAGAGTTCTTTCAACTGATTCGAAAGAGCTTGTATATAACATCCCTCTTGGACCGAAAGCCATGAAAATTTTGATAGTTATTCCAAAGAAATTAGATGCTTTCTTATGGAGGTCTACACCTAAGATGCTCTCACATATTGGAGAAGCTAAGAATGAGATAGTAGTATGGCCATCTGATAGAGTTGTTTTGCACACGATGAGTCACTTTGAAAAGGATGACATTATGGTAAACTTAATTTTATTTATTTATTCGGTACCTTTATGAATTGAATACAAAATTTATACTTTATTTTGTTTTCATATGTTCTAATTTGTTTTTATAGAGTAATAGTGGCAGTACAAATATCAAATGCAAGCTGTATGATTGGACCAGAAACAAAGAACTAGTTGCTGAAGGAAGGTTTTACTCTTGTGATCCAAATCAGCTTGTGAATAATATTCCTCTGGGACCATCCATCGTGCTTGTTTCGATCGATGAGGCCAAAAAACCAGATGCATTCTTGTGGAGACCTCCAGCTGGTTTGACATATGTTGGAGAAGCTATTGACAGCAAAATAGCTTGGCCAGAAACAAATGTAGTTGTTGAGAATGTTAATGCTACAACGTCTGCTCATACGGCTAATGTTGTATTATCTTCAACGGTACTGTGTATACTTTACATATTGATTTATCAAAACATATGCAATGACAAGCTTTTATTTTTAGGATCACTTTTATTTTCAAAACTTATTTAAACGGTTTCATTTGTTGCATGACAGAGCGCAAACTCCAAGACAGATATGAAATGCAAGCTGATCAGCGTTCAAGGAGCCAAAGAAGTAATTGCTGAAGGGCGTGTGGCTTCAACCGACCCTAAAGCATTGGTCCATTTTGTTCCACTAGGGGAAAACTCAGTCAAAGTTTGGGTTGATGTTATAAAAGTTCCAAATGCGCCTTTATGGAGACCTACTTCTTATTTTGAGTTTATTGAAGATGCACTTGGTTCGACGATAGCTTGGCCTTCCACGAATATTATAACCGAATCAACTTCAAGTAAGTATGAATTATCTTTTTTTTCTTGCGATATAATTTATTATGCTTAGCACATCCTTACCATGGTTGGCTTCCTGTTTACCATGTATGTGGAGTGACATGCGCATAAAACAAATGTAGTATAGAATTAAAATCCCAAAAAAAAAAAAAGAAATAGCTGTAAATGGATGTGGGTCATTATTTGAGGTGAGTTTTGGTTGGTGGAGTGTTTCTGGTTGTATTGGTTGGTCGGAGAGGTACAGGTTGGAGTTTGGTTTTTTTGGATGGGGATGTTTTGCATGGTAGAATGTTGTAAGTATATGTATGAAATGTTGTTTTGAGGAGTGACTGTCTTGGTTGTGGTGGCAGTGGTGTTTTTGATTGCTATGAAATATGGAGGATATAGGAGTGTGATTGCAGGTTTTATTGATGTAGTGATTGAAAAGGAGAGGGGATGATGTAGGGGAATTTGAGAGCAAGGAGCAGTGAGGTGAGTGTGTAATAATTGAACAGTGAAGAGAAATCAAATGTACAGAGCAATGTAACAGAGATGGAATGAAAATAATAGTGTCATTGAATCTATGTGTGAATAAAAAAATGCAAAAGAGATTTGAAATGTGAATGTGCTGTTGCAGAGAAATGCAATGTGTATGTGAAGGTGCACAATAACAATCCAAAAACAAAATGGTAAACTTAAATGAATGTAACCTGAAGTGATTTTTGTTTTCAAAGAAAGTGCAAATGAGAGATCAAAGAAAACGAAACCTGAAGTGATTTTTTTTTCTCAAACAAAGTGCAAATGAGAGATCAAAGAAAACAAAGAAATTAACAAATGAAAATAAAAAACTAACATAGAACTGAAAAGTAACACAAAAATTAACAAATTGTTCCGTCATTGGAATTCTTGCTCAACCTATTCTATATCTATTAATAGTTGAAATCCATTTTGGTGTCATACTTTCTTGATATCAATTTAAAATACAAAAAGTACAATTTTATATATTAAAAAATCGTATTTACTTAAAAATACAACCTAATATGAAGTAACAAATAAAAATATTTTATAAATTTAAATCGCTTTTAAAAATAGGATCTAAAATTAAACTTCCTTTACAAATCCAAAATACCAATTTACAAATATTACAAATCTTCATATCACTTAAAAATATAAAATTATTTTCTTTTGAATGAGTTATGTATATATATATATAATTTATAGAAAATGTATTTGCGTGCGAAGAACGTGTCATAACACTCGTTAACTAATAATAGAAATAAAAATTCAAACTACAAAGTGAAATAGACGTTGAAATCTGAAAATAAAATTTCAAAGAAACTACGTATGATTTCAACGTAAAGAATGACTAAATATTTTTAAAAACTATTTTTTTTGAATGTTTTGAAACATATAAAATTTGTAGAACAAAAGTGCATGCCGTCACAAGAACGCTTGTGGTATAGAATTGGTACGCGATGTTCTGATATAGAGATGGACATCGACCGCATATTTCAAGCTATTCTCTGTTCCACTCATATTTGAATTATTCAATATGTTTCCTAAGTAAAAGAACATGACGTTCTATCCCTCCATTTTACAAAGAAAATTTGAAGCTTCTTACTCTTAGTTGTAGTGGCTGATGTCGATGTGGTGGATGCAGATGTGAGGGGGAGAGTAGGAGATATAGATTAAGGCGACTGGATGTTTCAGGAAAGTGGAAGGGGTGAGTTGAAGTTGATGTTGATTGTAGAGGTTGGGTAATGTGGATTGTGTTGGTGTGTGAATATTGGGGAAGTTGAAGGTGGTCAAAGAATGGAGGGGGGTGCTTGGCTGTTGGTTAATGTGTAGTGGAGTGTAAGAAGTGACAGGCAGGGGGGCTGGTGTGTTGCGGAACTGCTGTAGTTATGGATGCAGTAAGTTCAATGATAGTGGAAGGGGTAGTGTAAGATGTGCACAGTTGTGGTGTGCACTGGAAGTATGGGGATGATGGGGGTGATACAGGCTTAGGGTGTGTAGAATTGCGGTAGTTGTGGAGACGAATGCAGGTTGTAGAAGAATCGTGTATTCAATAATGAAGCAAGTCAGGATTGTTTGCACTGTCTCATTTGTTTAACTTGGGTCTCATTTGGCTACTTGTTTGTTGGAGATGAGATGCTTGTCAGAGGTGAAGGGAAGTGAGGGAGGTTGGTGTATGGTTTGGTAGAGTTGGACAGGAGGAACTGGGTTCTTGTTGATGTTAGATTCCGATGTTTGGCGATAGGCGTTGGATAGCAGGTTGTAAAGGAGATAGGCAGTAGTTGTGGTTATGGATGCAAGCAGTAGTTGGCTATTGGGTTTGGTTTGTGGTAGGAATGTGGAGTGTTGAAATTGAATTTGTGCAAGAGGTGCACAGTGCAAGTGAGAAGATGGTGAAGTGCAGTGTACACAGGCACAAAAACAGTTTGGTAGGGTGGTGTTTGGAGGTCGAGCAGTTTATTAACATGTTTTTTAATTGAATGTTTCCTAAGAAAGGTTCATGTTCAATCAAAAATGGTAGTTACGATAAGTTCAGGTTGGTAGGGTCTGTATTAATTGAACGTTTCCTAAGCAACAGTGGATTTCTTTTTAACATTAAAGTGTTAAACTATAAAAAACGAATAAGTTTCCTGCATTATAAACGATGAGATTTCTCTACGAAGATGCAATGAACTTTCAAAGTTCAAAATAGGCAAATAATTCGCAAAGCGTCCTGTCGTCGTAGGGATGTTTGGAATCGTTGCATGTGGATTGTGTTAATTGATGGTTAGGATGTAAGATATGCTCTCTATATTGAAATTTCAAAATATTCACTTTATTTCTTTTGTGTTAATGGCAACTACTATATTGCATGCTGTTGTTTAGTTCAAAAGGTAGGACAGGCCTTTGTTGTTTGTCATTTTTATGTTTGACATGCAAAGGGAAAACGCTGTGAAACATCCACCCATATGCAGCGTTTGCTTTATGGTGCTAAATGCTGATTTACAAGCTTTTCAAAACGCTGTAAAAAAGTATTGCAGCGTTTTTAAAATGTTGTCTAAAGGAAGAAGAAACAATGGGTAAGGACATATTACAGCCATCATTAAAACGCTGTAATAAGAAAACGCTGTAATATGTTGCTAATTTTGCAGCGTTTTAGAAACGCTGTGATATGTCTTGACTCTATTACAGCTTGTCGTTAGAGAGTGTTCTTCATAACGCTGCGAAAGGATTTGACAGCGTTTTTAAAACGCTGCGAAAGACCATTTTTCTTGTAGTGATTTTTCTTTTCAGGTTTTGAACGCGCCTTATAGGAGGGAAGGTATGGTGTGAACGTGGAAAAGTGTATGGGCTGTAGTGTAGAAGTATGGCCTAAAGTATGGTGTGTGTGTGTGTGTATATATATAGATATATATATATTAAATTAGAAAATATCTAGCTTTAAAAGTCCGAAAATCTCTAACTCCAAACAAGGCGTGCCGCCTAACGTTTTATATATAATACCCCTATCCCGAACACACTGGAACTAGTTTCGAGGCCTAATTTGATCATATACAAAAGGTAGATTTCCAAACCCAATTATATTAATTTAAATTCCTAAAATTAATTTCTACGTGTTTCGATCTTGCACGTCCAAACGATACTTCCGATCACCACCAAATTCGATGGCATGCTATAATTCATTACTACGGATCCAATGAAACTGGTTTCGTCTAATTTCGAGATAGTGCCCCGGAATGCTATTTTCACTCGTTAATTAAAACGAGTTATTATAAAAACTAGTTTATTCACTTTTAATTCAAATTTAAATGTTTAGTATCTTCATTTCTATCCAAATAGAATTTAAATCATCTTTCGAAATCATTTCCATTCGCTTCAAATTCAAGATTCAATTTATTTTAAATACTTCCAAATATTTAATTCAACACTTAAATTATCAAATAAAGCGCTATTTTTAAAATCCAGGTTATTTAACTTATAAATTTAACTTTCCAATATTTAAAATTATTTAAATATTCCAGAAATTATTGACTGAAATTATAGGTCGTTACATTCTTCCCCCTTGAAAGATTTTCGTTCTCGAAATTGCCAAGGTAAGAATAATTCCTCAAACCCATTAACTTTTCCAAACCAATCAGCTGGAATAGGTTCTATAATTTCTGAGTCTTTTAAATTCACTCACCTATACCAACTAATCCCCTTCCATGTTATAACTGAAAAATCAAATTTTAGTTATTAAAAATTTTCCAAAATTATCAAAAAAATTCTATCACCTTAAATTTATGGGAAATTTTGCTAGCGTCTCCTTTGCGCGGCTTGATCGTAAATTTTTTTAATATATATATAATCACAAATATACTTCTCATCTTTGAGGATGAGGCATCTTGTAGGGAAAAATATAAAAATACGGTATGTAATCTAAGATGTGTACCTTCTTTTAGTATTAGCAAGCATATACAACCAATATGATGTGAAAGCGAGCTCCAAATGCGAAGCATATGCCATCCGCACTACTAATCCCTCAACAACCAATGAAAACATATATAGGGAAAGTAATATCAATATATAACATAGACTATACAATAACCACATGCAAATGTAACAAATGCAACAAGAGAAACTATCCAACTAATAATGTCCATCCAATTAATTCATAACCATATCAATTTACATTTTCAAATGTCAACATTATATTTATACACCTTCATTTCTTATTAACATTCAATTGATTCGTTTTCAATTTATTTCCATTCACTTAATTTACATTCAATTTATTCTCATCCAATTGGTTTACATTCAATTTTACTTACATTCACTTTAAATTCAATCTATGTTTAACAACATTTCATTGCATACTAAACTCGTTTATGAACCATTCCATACAACAATTACTTAAGTCTATTCCAAACATTTTATACTATACAATTCATGTTTATTGTTGCTTCACAACTTAAATTCATATTCAATTTTATCAAACAACATTCCTAAACATACTCAATTCATTTTACAACTTAAGTTGAATTTCATTTTATAACTCAAATTCATATTCATTCTGTTACTTCATTTCATGAATTCACTTTATTCATTCATCTAATTCATTTCAAATTCTATTCAATTTCATTTAACCTTTCTTAAGTTAAACTCCATTTCATTTAATTCATCCCATTAACTCAATTTATTTAACTTTACTTAAGTTAAATTTTTAATTTCATATCTTAATTTTAAATTTTCTTTTCTTATCTATACCATTTTCAAAATTATAAGTTCAAAAACTTGTTTTCATAATTAAATCATACTTTGGATTTTACAATCAAAACTTGTTTTACCAAACACAACTTCAATATTAGCAATCCATCACTTAGAAACTCGAAAATGAATGCCGATGATGCTGCAGTCATCACTATAATTATTTTCCAACGATCGAAGTGAGTTCAGTGCTTCCTATTTCCTTTAGATCCCATTTTAAAATATTTCTAACCAAAATGTTTTCAAAATAATACTATTATAATGCATCCAAAACCTTTGAAAAACAACTTTTAAATCAATGGGATTTAAATTATCAAATTCTCAGCTTTAAATCCTTTTTATCTACAAATTATATTTATAAATATACTTATACAGTTTCATTTCCTTCCCATTTATAAATCACATTTGTAAATCATATTTATATAATCTTACTTCTTATATAATATCATTTCACAAGTGTTTATCTTTGTTTACATTATAATAATCATACTTTTATTATAACAACAAACAAAAAATGATAATAATCAAATGTTATCATTCATAAACAACCAAACACACCATATATAACTATAATAATTTCAAAAAAAATATTCCTTTATATATAAAATATAATTAAGGTAAAATTATTTCATTTACCCAATTTCTAAACAATACTTTGTCAAATTGCTCTGTTCAAAAGTTTAGAAACCCCAATCGATATTGTGGCGTCAAACGTACCGACTAGAATTCATAAGCCACTCAATAGATAAATTAACACAATATAAAACATTTTTATAATCACTAACAAATACGCGACCATATATACACACTCAAACTCATAGTAAGGCATTCCATTACTTTATCTCTTAATTACCTCACCAAAGCCAAGGTTCTCGCTTAACCTTGCGCTCTGATACCAAGTGTAACAACCCGATAATTTCGACCCCTGAAAATCGACACTAATACGTCTATTGTATTGCGTGCCAAGCAATCGAATGTCGAAAAACCCGATTGTTAGTGGAAAAGAAGGAAGAAAGAAGAAGAGAAGAAGAAGAGAAAAAGTAAACTAAAACAACACAGAATCTCATAATTGCAGCTGAACAATATATAATATAACATCAATGATCTTTACAAAAGAGAAACTGTAATATGCATACATCCATCAGAGTACAACAACAAATCATAATCATCAGCTTGGACAATTGTAACAACCTTTCCTCACAAATGCTAATAATTTCAACAATAAAGCAGCGGGAAATAAACTTATACCTAAATACGACTTGAAGACCTCCAACTCATCTCCTGAACTCCCATGCATCCAAAGCAATCTGTAAATATGCTCGGTCTAACACGAGCATTAAAATAAAATAAAACCCGAGTCAATCTGGAAAACCAGTGTGAGAAAACACACGTAGTTGAATTTTAATGTTTAAAAAATCTTTTAAAAATAAAGGCATCTTGTAAGATCACAGGCACATAAACACGAACGGGTTTTTACCTTACAATAACCAAACCATTTCATACGAATTTCCATGATATTATAATAGTGTCTAAGATACAAATACTTATTAACCATAGCCAAATTGTTACATTAATTAAATTCAAGCATAATAGGTATACAACTCAAAACTGTAAAGGCACGTATTAGATAATGGATTCCATACAATGACTAGGCTATTGGGATACCGCCTATCATGGTGAATCTCTAGATAAAATAACACTTAGGACCTCGTTGGGATGCCCTGCCAACACAGAACTGGCCTACCACTTGACTAGTAGTATCGAATATGATCACTCCCATCGTTAATGGGTCCCGAAGCATACAAATGAGAGATAATATCAACTCTAGATAGGGATGACCATACCCTACTTAGGAGCGACCCACTTGGCCCTATTACGTCTTCCATGTTTTAGTCATTCCTAGTTGATGAGGCTTGAGGCTATGTTTTACCTTTTATATAGCACTTCCCACTTGGAATGCTAATACTGCCCTCCAGGCAACAATGCAATGCTAGCATTCATCCATACAGGTCGTTCTGGGACTGAACGAAACGCTTGAGAGCTCCGTCTTCAATTCCATCATTTTCAAGATATCTTCACTTTGAAAAGCTTGAGTTGGATCGAAGTGGTTTTCGGATAACATACCCCATCCCGGTCTCTTTGAAACAACACTCGATAGTTCCCGTTAAGTTCAACTCCGGTTCTTTAGGAAATAAACAGTCAAAGATAAGAGTGGAGATCACCTCCTAACCGTTGGTGGATGGATTTCCTTATCATTTGTTCTAAGAAAACAAAATGAGATTTATATGCCCAGTACAACATTAGGAGATGATTGTGCCATATAACTCATGTGTTTCTCCTAGATATTTCCAAAGTTACGTTTTGGGTCCAAATTTGATAGTCGATTATTTAACTATCCACAAACACACATCCAAATAAGGGATTTAATCCATAGAGAAAACCAACATTGGTTAAGCACATAAGCAACCACTAGCCTCTTTTAATAAATCTTTTCAATAACTAAAATCACTTTCACTACTACAAAACAGGTCATTTGCATCAGTTGTTTACCCCCCTTTTGCATCAGTTCAACAACCGATGCATATGCAACCGATGCAACAGGCTTAACGCTTTTGCATCAGTTCTGAAACCGATGCAAAAAGTTCCTTTTTGCATCGATTGTTACTAACAACTGATGCAAAATATCATGGTTGGTTGCTTGGACACAGCCCCCATGTTGCATCGGTTGTAATGAAATCCGATGCAACTAATCCCTCTATTGCATCAGCTATTTATACCTGATGCAAAAAAAACTATTCTCAAATACCATTATTACAGTACTCAAATAGACTATATATATATATTATTGATTATAACAAACAATTATTGCATGCAATATTACTATCATTCAAAATTAAATTTGATGGTAAATACATAATCAGATTTAATAATTCTACAAAAGAATGAAAAACATAAATAAATTCCACGGTACATAATTTATTTGGAAAGAATTTTGATGAATGCTAACTGTTCATCAAATTATACACATTAAAGTACATGCACAAACTATCCACTGAAATCAGAAATTGCTCACACATACATTTCACCAGACATACTGTTGACATACTCGTTTTCACTTGATAACGTATTTTGTAGGTACAAACCCTACAGCAGATGATAAATTCGGTATATAAGATCAAAATTTTAATCCATAAACCTGTTATTGAACAAGAGCATGCATTACGCACCTTTTAAGATAGAGTAAAGCACTAAAACCAGTAATTGGTAATCATGCTGCTCCGAAATCGAATGCCCACAAAAAGTTATGTCAATGGTATCTGCATTGTCTGGGTCATCTGTTCCCATCAACAATGAATTTCAAATATTAGATAAGGCGCGTGCGCACACGTATATATATCCAAGAACAATTTTTTTCACAATAACATTGGAAAATATATGGGTGTTAGCAATTGTTTTATATTCATTCTATACAAAGTTATGTATGTCGCCTGGGTTATCATCAGAGTAACAAATTGTTGCAGAAGTTCAAAACTTTTTTTCTTTGAACCTTGTTACATTGCCAAACCCATACCCACCATAGAACTAATATGGCAGCAAGATTCACAAAAATTCCAAACCAAATAAACATAATTTACGAAAAAACAGTACCTGGCTAGGATCAACAGGGTATGTAAACATGCTATATTTATTATTAAGATTTCCAATTCTCAAAGTGTCACTCTTGCTTCTCTTCTTTATGTTTTTCCTTGGTGAACCCTGCTTGCAAAAGCTGGGATGTAATGCCCAGCATAAGATTCTCCAAGTAAACATTTAAAAGGACCAAGAAGAAAATAAGAATGAGTCAGGGCTAGAACAAGAAATACATATATCCTACTTCATGTTTTTGCTTTTGGTTTTGATGAACATATTTAACATAATGCAAACTTAATTATTACTAAACATCAACCAAGTAAACATTTAAAAGGACCAAGAAGAAAATATTATGATTATCAGTAATAGTTTGATATTCTAAGCATTTCAGTAGATTAAAGTTCTAGTACCTGATCATAATGCATGAGTACTGTGTGATTTATCACCAAAATAAATACTTAAGGGAAATAAAAATTATGCATATTAAGGATTCGAATCCGCTTACTTGAAGAAAATCATATAGGTCATTGCTCACTCCCTGCTCATTATGACGAGTATCACGATTGTTGGAACTGTAGCTGAAACCAGTTCCAGTAGGCTGATCCACATAAATCAGATTTGATGCCTAGATAAATTCATGATAATATTAGCCATTGATGTCACATATTATGAATTTAATTACCATTGACTAAACAATTATCTTTAACCAAGTAGTGATCATATAATAAACGTTAAAAAGAAAATTGTTAAAAATACCTGATCCTAACCAAAGTTATTCCAGACAAGTTATAAGTTATTTGCAATGTTGAAAGGCCCATTCTCATAGAACACAGCTAACTCACTACTGCAACCTGGTCCACCAGTTAGCCAAATCACAACCGGGTCCTTCTTGCTATGCCTTGATTCAAAGAAAAAATAGAACATCCTACAGAGAACAAAATCATTCATCAAATTATGTACTCAAACTTCCAGAAGCTACAGGTAGCATATAAGTGTGGTGACCCTCACTCTATAACACATAGTTTTTTTTTATATACAAGAGGCCTTCACCACTAAACCCTAATTCTTTTATATTTGAATATTTATATAATTTCCAAATATTTTTCCCAAGACCCTGGTTATACCAATATAATCATATCAGTGTACAAACAAACTAAGTCAATTGTATATTTGATGATATATAATTGTTTCTTTATTATCATTATATTTTTTTTTATCAGAGGGAATTTAAATCAAATAGGAATCAAAATACCATACAAGCTATTGACATAGCCACTTATTTCTTTTCTAAGTCTTGTTCTACTGCCATAGGTGCACTTTGACAAATTCTAACACTTATATATATTTATCTTGCCTAGATAATTCTATTTAACTCTAAAATAGTATTTACTTGATCTCATGATAGTCATCAAAGTTGATAATAATTAATAACAATAAGTTGGATTGACAAAAATTGATAAACCTTGGAAATTTACTCGAAAATAGGCAAATTAGGCAAAACCAGCAGTTCAGACGTCTAAATTTTTATAACAGACGTCTAGATTCGATCTCAGACGTCTAAATTTTTATTACAGACGTCTCAGAGTGTCTAAATTTTAAACAGAGAGTAGAAAACATTTTGAACTAAATTCAGACATCTAAATTTTTGTTGACAGACATCTAAATTAGATCTCAGACGTCTAAATTATTATGACAGACGTCTCAGAGTGTCTAAAATTTAAGCAGAGAGTAGAAAACATTTTGAACTAAATTCAGACGTCTAAATTTTTGTTGACAGACGTCTAAATTAGATCTCAGACGTCTAAATTATTATGACAGACGTCTCAGAGTGTCTAAATTTTAAACAGAGAGTAGAAAACATTTTGAACTAAATTCAGACGTCTAAATTTTTGTTGACAGACGTCTAAATTAGATCTCAGACGTCTAAATTATTATGACAGACGTCTCAGAGTGTCTAAATTTTAAACAGAGAGTAGAAAACATTTTGAACTAAATTCAGACATCTAAATTTTTGTTGACAGACGTCTAAATTAGATCTTAGACGTCTAAATTATTATGACAGACGTCTAATTTGATCTTAGACGTCTAAAATTGTTGACAAGTTTTTCTCAGAGGTTAAACTTAAATACTCAATTACTTACAAATTTCCAGAATTCGTGCATATGCAAGTATCACTTACCTGCCATGCACAAATTCATCTCACCTGAATATTCTACTAAAATCTTGAGTGTTCATTGAAAATCAATCCCCTTAGCTTTTTAATTTTCCATAAGGAAAAACATAAGCAATAAAAATCAGAGTTCAAATATATATATATCCATATCATATGTATATGACATGTCTAATTCCTTATTTTCTCCAAATCAGACATTCATAAAATAAATTTGTAGTTAACCAACCATCATTCATGATCACTCATAACAGGTTTTGATTAAGTACATATCTTCAACTCAAAATACTTAAAAAGTTTCCTAAAAGTAACTTCAATTACAGGAAATAAAATGTGTCTAGTAATTTCATTACAATGCATCTGCAAATTTTAAAAACAAGTCTCTCTTATTTATTCTAGCAGCCAATGCCTTCTCTACTCATCAAGCCAACTTCAATTTCCTGCAAGCAAATCATTTAGCTGCCCCAAAGAATTTTTGAGACACCCAGATGATTGCAAGGGCAACCAAAAGGGTCAGTTTTCACTAGTATGAGCATTTATCAATTTTGTATACATATTCATAATTTTAAGACATAATCTTGCAGTGCCTTCCTATTTTAACAGATGTTTATACTTAGCATGTTTTGGTTCATACAAGGTAATACAAAAAAAACACATTCATCTATTCAAACAAATACACAGCAAACAGTAAAGATAAACATATGTATAATTCTTGATTTATTCTCCCCAAATCTAGATAAATAAACCCAAGTTTCATACTCCAAATTTTCACCCAGCAACTAATCAATGAACAAGTTTAACTTGATTAAATTAACACCATATCTGGATATTTATAACCCAGATTTTTAAACCCCTGTCCCCATTTATTTTATGGTCTTTAACTCCTTGTCAAATGAATACTATGTATGCATTGTGAAGGAAACTCCCAGGTTGTTTAAATTATTCCAACACACAAAGGCCTCAGGGTGCAGTTGCACCATGCATATACTTGCTTCCACCTGAAGTAAGCAAATCATTGACTAACTCCCAAGTGACCAATTTAGTTTTTCTTTCATTCATATTTCAGAAAGATATAACTGCTTGTATATTTTTCTGATTCAACCCCATGTTCCCCTGTTTAATCTATATCCATGTTTAATGATACTAAGATAGAACAAGAATGCTCCAATCATGTTAACACCAAAAGCCCACTTACAGATTAATACTCCAAACAAACATAAAAAAAATTCACAAACAAACATCCATATCACCCATAACAAAATTAATTCAGAGATTTAAATGTCTCATAATATTCTAGGCTGCCTGCAATAGGACTTAATGCCATTGCATACAAAGGATAAATACTCACATAATGTTTTTCCTTTTACTGCCTTAATTTCTTAGAACAGCAAATCCCACAAAGCCTCAAGCTAGTGTTTCTTCCTTGTTTATTTTATTTTGTTTTTTTTGATCCCGAGAGAGTGATGGTTTTGGCTATGTGCAGTTATTTATAAATCCATTCTAGGGTTTAAGAAAATGGGTAATTCTCCTAATACCCTTAGTTGTTCATGCATACATCTCATTCCTGTGTGGTCCTAAATGGGAAATGCACACATCAGGTTACTTTAATTGGTTATTTTGGGAGTTGAACATTTTAAACACTGCATGCTATTTTCATGTTTCCATTTTACTCATGCCATATGCATGTGATCCTTGTTCTTTTTTTTTCTAAGTTTAGAGAATCTGAAAATCTCCTTTGTATATTTAAAATTAAAAATCACATATATTATGCTAATTATTAGTTTTTTTGCACAACTATAAGACTTATAAACCTTTTTATTAATTTAATTTTTATTCTACCTTTATATAAAACAAAAAACACCCCATTTGTATATATTTACATAATTCTTTGGACATAAAGCTATACTTATTTTTGAGTTCCAATTCCTTTCTTAATTACCTTAATTCCTTGCATTTTATCAAACAGAAGCTCCCATGCAATTTTTATTTATTGCCAAATTCTTTTCTGTTTTAAATGCAATATATATACTTATATATATATACTTATATATATATATATATCTCAGAATTTTCTAATATAAATATATATCATTTTATTCTATTTTATTTTAGGGTCATTACAATAAGTTGAAAAATAAACCTCTAATATCAGAAAAATCAAGTGTCATTAATGAAATTCCCATTTCTTCTGTTTTATATATATACTACAATAGTAACCTAAAAAGCGAAAGTGCATTCATCTGCAACTCAATTCAAGTTTAAAGTGCCAGTAATGTCAACAAGCAATTTACTGCACCGGCATGCTAAAACACAGTATTTTAAAACCAACTTAACTAAATTCCCAATTCATGCATATGCACGAACACACCTGAAGTGCAAATTTATAATTTTCCAAATCCAACTGTTTAGTTCCTTGTGTGGTATATTCACAAGCAAACAATTACCATACTTTTGCACATGCGACACAATAGAATTATATTGACTGTAAATGAAAATCAATTTTAACTTTGGTTTTAAGCAAATAAACTCACATAGCACCTTTCAAGCCTAGACACCAACCCACCCAAAACCATTAAATACAATTCTAGAAAATTACACAAACTCTGACCTTGCATCGTGAGTATTTGACAGCTTATAATACCCTGCACGATCCGCCCAAATCATCAACCGAAACCGCATCAGAAACGTCCGGAAACTTCAAATTCTTCTCAACGATTCTACCAAGTTCACCAAGGAAAAAAAGTTTTTTCTTCATTTTGTCTTTACTGATACATACATCTGAATGATTACTCTCTGCTACGAGATTTCACCAACACTTTTTTATAAAAGGTTGCTAACAAGCATTTCGAATTAGCAGTACTCATCTGCTTAATCTGATGGATGTGAAGATTGCATTTCCATTACCTTACACTGCACAATCCATCTCTGCCTTATCACATAACTATTTCATCACATTTTACTACAGTAACCAATCCATCACCAAACTTGCAAACCAATAATATCCAATCTCTGATCCTTAAAATTACTCCTTTTTCTGTAATGAAAAGGAAAAAAATGGAAATTAATATGATGTATCAATATTTCATTTAGTCTGCCAAACTCTGTTAACAAATTAATTGTAGCAACATTGTATATAATAACATCTATAACGACTGAAAAATATGAATCCAAAGATTTATGAATGCTAAACTAATATGCTGGTAAGTTGTTTTTAAGGTGTGCAAATGATCTTTCTAAACAGCAAGCTGATCTTAATGGAATAGAGGATCACATTATAATACTTGAGCATAGACAAGAGTCCTTGTTTGATTACTTGAAATACGAATATGGCATCCTTGCTGATTATACCAAGTACATAGAAAGAGATATTATTTATCGGTGTACATTGTTTATAATTTATATATGAAATAATTGTGTAAACACTGAATACATGGCAGAATGTAAAATGGCTGATTTGGAAAAGCAAACAAGACTATCATAGTTCACATAAGGCACCTCTGCAAAAGAAAAAAAATAGAATAGTCACCTGAGCAGTAAAAAAAGGCACCAGCTGTTGATAATGTGGTTCCATTTTTGAACCCTTACACTTTTAAGATGACACTAGAAAAGTCCTGTAGTGATTGGGTCAAACATCTTAAATAAACGCTTTTAATAGAAATGACAAATTTTGTAGCCACGAAGTTAAATGATTATGAAGATCTAAATCCTACGTTTTAATCATCTATGAGAATAATCAAGTTAGGATAACAGTTTCAACATCAAATCTTTCATGTTATACATATCACATAGCATTTATAATGCTCAGTTGCTTCTTTTCATTTATTTGCTAAAGCAGGCTAAAATTATTACTCCAATGCATAGTGTTACAGGTTATATTTGATCCCTCCAAAAATGTTTTATCTGTCTCATCTAAATTCCAAGTACAGATCAGTTTAAACATTGTAAGTTGCATCTTTTGATAGCAAGTACAAATCACTTTAAAATTTGAAATTTCGATATAATATATATACTATAAAATAATAGATTGAAGGCACAGTACCTTTTCTTCAAAAGGAGATAACATAATAAACTCAGTTATGAACCGAAACCCAAAATCACGACTCCCTAATTCACCATAAATCGACTACAATTAATTAAGACTACCTAGACATATGAACTTAAAACAACTATCAGACAAAAATGCAAAAAATGGCAAATAAAACCTAAACATAGAACAACTACGAGAGATGTAACCAAAGTAAATAAACCAGACATTCGAACTATAATATAAATACTAATTATAATATAAGATAGAATCAAAGATTAATAATGTTGGAATACTTAGCTTTTTAAGCCTACTCGAACGCATCATCAGCCTGCATATCAACGAAGCAAAGTATATCAGCATGCATAAGAACATATATAAGTAAGAAAATGATGAAAGATGTTTAAAAATGACAAAAATACCTCAGTACACAAATGTGGAAGATTGTGGTAAGTCCCGAATTGCATCTCTGGTGTCATATTTGCTACTGTGCACCCATCAGGACTCTAGATATATTTACAACTCGAGTTATGTTACATTGAATTGCAAAATGATAAAATTTACTGAATCAAAGTAAAATAATCAATGTATATGTTATACACCCAGCTGCTAGCAACAGTGCAGGATCACTTGCTCTGGTTCAAAACAACATTAGGAAAACATTCGTCTGAACTTGATCTATATAATGGTTAATGTTTCTTTATCAAAGTATATGATCATATCCCATTAATTACCAACTAGCTAAAATAATTACACTGACTTGATTTCAAATCGTTCTAGCAAGTGATTTAAGTTTGTAATAAGTTTAGAAAATTATCTGTGTCAGTTATTCTTGGCTGAAAGTGACAAATTTGAAGAAATTTTCCATCCAAGTTTACTTCATTCTATGTAACAAAAACCACATTCTATGTACAAAAAAAGCATGTTCAGCATATTAAAAAATTGCAGCTTATAACACTACCATGGGCAGTTGCTGGTGATTTCAACTGTACTCTGTTTAATAATGAGCGCATTTCAAAAATATAGTAATCTGTAATGGAGTTATTTCTAGAAAAATAGATAACGGAGAACACATAAAAATATGGCATGATCCCTGGCTTCATGGTGAAATTTTCTTGCATAAATTGAATGATGAAAATTTAATATTATATAGAGACCAGAATAGTTATGTTTCAAGCTTGATTGATAATCAAAATTGGAAAACTTGATAATTATAATCTACCTATTAACATCAAGAAAGAAATCACTCGAATACCAATACTCAAAGATAGAGACTGTGATTACTGGTGGTGGGATTTAACATAAAAATGGCGATTTCTCATCTAAATCTGCTTGGTTATGGTGCAAGGAACAACTTCAGACATGCCAATGGTCTAAACATATATGGAATAAGGCCTGCTCACCTAAAATGTCTTTATGTACACATTTTGCCTACATCGATAGACTGCCTACATTACCAAGAATAAGCAACTGGAGTAATATCAGATCTACTAGTTGTGTGTTGTTCAATATAATGAAGACTCGGATCATATTTTCTTTAACTGTAGTTATTCTAGTCAAATTTGGTTATCTATTCAAAGTAAGTTTTACATCAAGTGCTCCTGTAGTTTCACTATTAAAAATATAATGGATGATCTAGAAAATGTCTACAGTCAAAAGGTATCTTTAGAAATCTCATTAATACTCTTTGGCATATATGGACTGAACGAAACGCGAAAATCCATTCAAAAATTCAATCTAATTACATTATCAGAGAACTGAGGATTATTGAAGACACATAAATCTAAACATTACAAAGACAAATGAACTTAAAGAGAGAGGTTCTACTTAACTTCAAGTTAGCGTAGAGAGAGGTATCGACGCTATGACACTAATTTTCTTTCCCATTTTTCCTCTTGTCTACCATTATCGGAGCTTCAGCTGAGCTATTGTAGATGATGGATGTAAGACGGCTATTATTTCCATTTTTCAATCAAAGGTCGTCGAGTCGTGCTTGATAGTGTTTTCCATTTTTCCATCAATTTTAGGGTTTTTTTTTTGAAGCAAGCTAATTATTTGGGGAAAACAACGGGAGCGGGAAAAAAAATTGGAAAGGCGGGACGTAACAGGCGAGCAATGAATAACCTAGATAATTTGAAATTGCATCGCCTCCTTTGGGAACCGATGCGAAAATTATTATTTTAGACGTAATTGCATCAGTTGACTTTAAAACCGATGCGACTAAAACTATTTGCATCGACGTATTTGCATCAGTTGTTGGTGACAACTGATGCAAATTTGATTTTTTTATTACCTATTGCTTTTCACGTACCAATTGCATCGGTCATTAAGACAGAACTGATGCAAATAGTTCTATTTGCATCAGTTTTTACTTCAACCGATTCAAATGAGGCGATGCAAATGGCATGTTTTGTAGTAGTGTTTGTAAATATTGTACCAAAATACTTTTTATAAAGATTCATCCACAAACCCTTATATTCCGATACTTGGAAAATATCCATACACTTATCTCCATGGTATAAGTATATTCACAATATAGAGAAATATTTCCTTTTTACACAATTCTAGAACAGATATATAACTTCTTTATAAATCTCTAAAACCCGTTTATAACCCCATTCATTTATCTCTGAAATCATTTATAAACTCCCGTTTTAACATTTCTAAAATTATTTTAAAAAAACCCTTCATAAATCCTTAAAACCATTTATAAACTACTTTTATAAATCCACAAAACCATTTCTAAAATTCTTTTATAAATATTTAAAACCATTTATAAAGCTCTTTTACCCTTTAACTAACCTTCCTTTAAGTTTTTCAAACCATGTTGTAAGATTCCTCTTATAAACCCACATCTGTTTATAAAACTATATTTATAAATCTCGAAAGCAATTATAAATAAATTCTAATCATTTACTTTAAAACACTATTATAATAATAAACATTATAAATAAATAATTATTAACTTTAAAACATCTTTATTTTCCAAAGATGATGATTTAAGATTAATGGCTCTTTTCACTTTCTTTCCTTTTGGTGAATATCGAGTGTGATAGAAATTTTTAGACACGGATTTATTCGATGTAGGAGTCGTAGTTTTTGGAGAGACATGTATCCCTTTTAATGACGATGAGCTGAAGTCTAAAGCGGAGTATGTTGAATCATGATTCGAAGACTTGTTGAATTCACAATATAGATGGTGGAACTTAGAAAATATTTAAAAATGAAGTAAATTGATATTTATTACTAGCAACCTTTATTCCTTAAATATTCCTTAAGTTTACTAAATTTAGGTATACAATATTTGTGATGAAAATCATTATGACGACTAAAAACATTAAACGGAATTTTGTTAAAAAATTAGTGGTTAGAAAATTTAAAGTTTATTTTTAGCTTAAAAAACATATAGAAGTGTTTTATGTTTGTATCCTTAATATATTAGAGGTTTTGATATGAATTATATAGTTTTAATTTACTCATTCATTATATGAGCAAATTCCTAAATCTTGTCTTAGTTGGTGAGCGTTGTTTTGCATAATGGATTCGTAAAAATATCAGCTAATTGATTTTCGGTATTTACAAATTCAAGAGTGATTATTTAATTTTCAACATTATCTCTCAGAAAATGGCGACGAATATCGATATGTTTTGTTTGTGAGTGATTAATTGGATTTTTAGATAGGTTTATAGCACTAATATTATCACAATATATTGGAGATTTGTCTATTATTTTTCCATAGTCTTGAAGTTTTTGCTGCATATATATTACTTGAGCACATGCTAAGGCAGCAGAAATATATTCAGCTTCACATGTTGAAAGAGAAATGCAATATTTCTTTTTACTAAACTACGAAACTAAGGATTGACTAATAAAGTGACATGTGCCACTTGTACTCTTTATATCTGATTTGCATCTACCAAAATCCACATCACTGTAAGAGACGACTTCAAATGAACTTCCTTTCGGATAAAATAGACCATAATCTTTAGTGTTTGTTAAATATCATAAAATCCGTTTGACTACCCAATGATGTGATTCTTTAGGTTGTGCTTGAAATCTTGCACATAAACAAACACTCATTATAATATCCGGTCTACTAGCTGTTAAGTATAGTAAAGATCCTATCATGCTTCAATATAGTTTTTGATCGAAATCTTTTCCACGTTCATCTTTGTCTAGATGAATAGCAGTACTCATTGGAGTGGGTTTATTTGATGTATTATCCATTCCAAAACGTTTTAGTAATTCTTTACAATATTTTTCTTGATTTATAAAGATTCCATTGTTTAATTTTTTTATTTGTAATCCTGAAATGAAATTTAATTCACCTATATGAGATATTTCAAATTCGTTTGTCGTTATTTTAGAAAATTCAATACATAAATTTTCGAGAGTAGATCCAAATATTATATCTATATATCCTTCTGTTCTCTTTTAATAAATAATGTTGTATCTATTATACCAATTTTATAACTAGAATTTATTAAATGTGATTTTAATCGATCATCCAAGCACAAGGTGCTTGTTTTAAAATACATAACGCCTTTTTAAGTTTAAAAACATGATCTGAATATTTTTCATGAACCAATAGTGGTGGCTGTTCAACGTAAACGTTTTCTTTTATAAAACCATTCAAGAAAGCACTTTTAACATCCATTTGAAATAGCTTTAAATTATGATGACACACAAAAGCAAGTAATGTTCTTATGGCTTCAAGACGTGCCACTGGTGCAAAAGTTTCTTCATAATCAATTTCTTCATCTTGATTATATCCTTGTGCCACTAATCTTGCTTTATTATGTACAATATTTCCATTTTCGTCTGCTTTGTTTTTAAATAAGCATTTTGTTTCTATTACCGATTGATCGTTTGGCCTTGGTACTAGTTCCCAAACATTGTTTCGTTCAAATTAATTAAGTTCTTCTTGCATTGCTAAAATCCAGAAATTATCATTTGGTGCTTCCTTGTAATTTTTTGGTTCAAAATTAGATATAAATGCTACATTACTCATTTATTTATTTGACTTCTAGTCGAAACTTTGTTATCTATATTTCCAATTATGTTATCAATAGGACGATCTTTTAAAATACGGGGCGGTGATTTCAAAACATTGTTATTTTGATTATCATTATTATTTTCAACTATAATATCAATAGTTTTATTTTGATTAGTGTCAAAATTTTCTTCATCGTATTTATTCGTTATATTTTTAAAATCTTCATCAAACAAGACATGAAGACTTTCCTCTATAACATTTGTGCATTTGTTAAAAATTCTGTATGCTTTGCTGCAATCATAAATAACCAACAAAAACTCCTTCATCGGCTTTTGGATCGAATTTACCAAGATTATCTTTTGTATTTAACATAAAGCATTTTGATCCAAATACTCGAAAGTATGATACTTTAGGTTTCTTTTTGAAAAGCATTTCATAACATGTATTTTTAGTCATAGGTCTAAAGTTACACGATTTAATTCATAACGTGCAATAGCACTTGCTTCGGCCTAAAAATTCTTTCGTAAGCCACTACCATTTATAAGCGTTCGAGAGAATTCTTGCAAAGTGCGATTTTTTCTTTCAACTGCTCCATTTAGTTGTGGTGTTCATGGAAATGAAAAATTATGCCTAATTCACTTTTTATTACAAAAATTTGTAAATGGTTCATTTTCAAATTCTCCATAATGATCACTTCTTATACTTTTGATTTTTAAACCCATTAGAGTCTTAATTCGTTTAGTAAAAAATTTAAAAATTCGAATGTATCACTTTTTTGTTTTAAAAATAATGTTCAAGTATATCTTGAAAAATCATCTACAATTACAAAAACATATTTATTGTGATTTATTGAACGTACTTGAGTTGGACCAAATATGTCTAAATGAAGTAATTCAAGAGGTTTTTAGTAGAGATTTCCGTTTTAGACTTAAACGAGCTTTTATTTGATTTTCCAAGTTGGCATGCATCGCATAGATTTTTAACTTTAAAATTTATTTTGGGTAATCCTCTTACCAAATTGTTTTTAGCTAATTTGTTAATATATTTGAAATTTATGTGACAAAATATTTTATGCCATATCCAAGGATCATCATGATTTGCGGCTAAGCATTAATCATTATTATGATTAATATTCATATTTAGAACATAAATATTATGATTTCTTATTCCTTCAAAAATTAAAATCGATCAAAGATATTGCATTTATCTTTATCAAAATCGATTCTAAATCCCTTATCACATAATTGACTTATACTTAGTAAATTATGTTTTAATTTTTTAACTAATAAGACACTTGAAATAATAGAAGAAGTAGATATACCAACATTGATGACGTTTTCAATCTCAATAACATATTGTAACGACCCAGAATTTTGAACAAATTAAATTGAGAATATTTAATTAATTTTAAATATTTGAATGATAATTTAATTTGAATCCCCGATATAATTTTGAATTTGGCGATTAAATTATAAAATTTAATCTATTGAACTGAATAAAAATCCGAATCTTCAATTTTAAGCTGAAGAAAAATATTTCAAAAACTTTTAAAATTCGTAATGATAATACTGAAGATAATAGAAGCTTCAGAATCGAGTTTGAAAGTGAATTGTTCAGTTTTGAAATTACATCGTTTAAATCGATATTTAAAAATAGCCATCCGAGGCGCAGTCTCGGAATTCGACGAAACCAGTTCCATTGGATCCGTAATATTGAATTATTGTCGGATTTCAATTTTCGTATTTTTCGGAGTTGTTTTGTGACCGTACGATATGTAAACGCATTGGAATTTAATCAAATCCAAATTAAATTTAAATTTAAATTTTTGGTCAAAGACAGCACGTTCCTCTCCTTCAAACCCGCCCCTTTGTTTCAGCCGAGAATCACGAATATAATCGTGCAAACCATACTCCTCTCTGATAAACCTCATTTCCTCTCTCCCTCATTCCTCAGTTCAAACGAAAAGCTTTCGTTCAAAATTTAAAAAAACAATGGCCGTTCAAATGAATCTTCATTCATTCGAAAATCAAAAATCAAGGCCAGAGCCTTTCTTCTCAAAACAATTGCCTCCCTCAAAATTTAATCGACAGCTCCTAAATTAAATCGCGAGCTCGTATGGGGGTCGCGAATCGAGGCGAACGCGCGCTCGAGTGGGAGTGGATGGTCGGGCGGCGGCAGGTGAAGATGGCGTCGCTGGGCTCGTATTCAAGGGGAGGGGGCGCTCGCTAGATGGTTGTCGCATAGTCGACAGGGGGGCTCGGCTGAGCATGAAGTGATTAGAGGCGACCTCCGCGAGTTCGAACCAAGGCAGCGACGATGTTGGTGGGTCAGGCGATCGACGAGCGCATCTTAAGGACGACTGGCGATGGAAGCTCGACGAATCGAAGGCTAGGGTTCTGGAAATGAACGCGAGATCAGTGACAGCAGTGGTGATCGGCAGTGAGGGTATTTTTCCAATTCTGTTTAGATTTAAAATTTGTAGATTGAATAAATTAAAAAATATATATATATATATATATATATATATATATATTTACAGTAGAGAAAACTATATGGTTTCCAGGAAATAAAATAAAATAAGTATAATAGTTGGAAATGTAAATTCGAATTGGTTTGAATTAAATTAATTGGTAAATTAACTTATTAAATTTATTTTAGTTACTGAAAGAATTTATTTAAGGAAACTTAGTTTTAAATATTTAAATTAGAGAGGAAAAAAAGATATATGTAGCCTTTAAATGTTTATAAGCAGAAAATTATATACATATGTGAATTTAAATACATGATTTAATTTGAAATAGGAATGTATGTATAAAAGAATATAATAAAATTTTAAAAATAGCAAATTGAACAGTTCGATTTATTTTGGATATTGATAAATTGTATAAAATATTTATACAAGGTTAAAGTCGAGAAAACAAAAGAAGGATTGGATTGGATTGCAAAATTAAAAGCTAAGGTGAGATTTTTCTCACTCAAATAAAATTGATGTTTGCAGTTATTGATTGTTGTTTGGATGTGATATTAGATATAGTAGGATATATCTATATATATAGCAATATATACATATTGGCATATGTATATATTGGATTGATGATTTCCCGCCTCGTATAGCGGATGAGACCCTATTGCGCCGTTAGTAAGCGGATTATTTTTATAAAACCCATATACCGCGATATTCCACCTCAAAGTGGAATTGGTATTGTGCTAACGTCTGTGGATGCAGGAAAACAGGTTGGAGGGATCCAACTGGATTCCTCACCAGTATTTATTTATTTACAGATATTGATGTATATTCTGTTATCATATTGATATATGATGTTTGTTGTTGTGATTGACGAATTGGTGCGTTGCATCATCGGATTCATTTTTGAAATCTAAAAATAACGATGTTGATTTTAAAAGAGAATTTTTAAAGTGATTATTTGAAAATATACGTTTTATTTAAATTGTTGAATTGATTTATTTTAAATAAGTAAACGTTAAAACTTTAAAGTTATCAAAGTTAAGATTTTGTGAATTTTAACCAAAAAGTAAATTCTTTTGAAATAAAGAGTTGAGTAATTTATAAAATGGTTTTAATTGGAATTTTTGAATTATTAAAAACAATGTATGTAAAAGGTGTACAAAATTGATATTTATAACTTTAAAAGATTGGGATTATAAAACGAGTTTTTATAAGTGTTAAAATGAATTTTTAAAAGAATTTATAAGTGAATGAAATTTATAAATTGTGAACTTATAAATGGAAAATGATTTTGTAGAATAAATGAAATTATAAGTATTTAACTTATAATATGGATTGTGGTATAAAAAATTGAATTGTGAATTGAATTGGTAAATAAAGAAGATTTATAAATTGAAGTTTTTATAAATAGAAATAGAATTTATAAACGTTGTTTTATAAATTCAAAATCAATTGAATTTGATAAATTAAATATAGAAAATTTCTAAAGAAGATATATCCGCGATTTTGGATAGCGAATTTTTTTTGAAATAAAAAGGTGTAGAAATGTTGAATTTAGTTAACGAAGTATATTCACGATTTTGGACAGTGAATATATTATTAAATAAAATAGAAATGTTTTGGGAAAGTGATATTAGAATAGAATGAAAACGTTTTAAAGATGTTTTAAAATGTGTTAAATATCGAAAGCATAGATTTCAACAGTACTTGTTGAAATAGACGTTTTCGAGAAATTTAAGGAAATGGTGGACTATAACACTGTTGTTATAGTAAATGATTTCCGGAAGGAAATGTTTTATATAGTATTGGGATTTACACATCTATCTTAACTCTGAATCCTTATACTAGTGATTTTGAGTCGTCGTAACGATGTTTTACGTAACATCCGTTTTGACTCAAATAAAGGTGTTAAAAGAATGTTTTCCTTAAAGAATGAAATTATACTTAATTTTGATTTAAGTATATCGAATATTTTCAAATGTTGGAAATAAATGATTTGTGAATTACTTATTTATTAAATAAGTATGGAAATATTTTCCAAAATGAAATGAGACGTTTTGAGAATTTATCTTCTTAAAGATAAATTGAAATTGAATATTGAAAACGATTTGAAAATCGTATATTAGTAGATATTTTGAAATATAAATCCACTATGGAATTTATAAAAGAAATGGGAATTCGTCTTACAAATAAATGTTGATTTATTTTTGAAGTGTGGAAATTTT
Source organism: Allium fistulosum (assembly GCA_030737815.1). Taxonomy (NCBI): domain Eukaryota; kingdom Viridiplantae; phylum Streptophyta; class Magnoliopsida; order Asparagales; family Amaryllidaceae; genus Allium; species Allium fistulosum. The sequence goes on from CM060901.1 coordinate 665,390,240, forward strand.
ATATCTAGTAAAGATATTTTGGAAAATAAATAATTTGGAAAATTATTTGGAATCTGATGATGTTGCACATCTTTATTGATAGTTAAATAACCGACTATCAATAATTACCTTGAACGGTATTTGTTGTGAATTGGATGAATTTGAATGCCACACTTATTTTTGAATAATCGCTCATTATTCGGGTTAGCCGGGAAAGGACCATGGGGTCGTATAACCCATTCCGAATATGTGATACGTCGTTATGAATTGCATTCGAAGACCGGTGTTGAAGACCGGATATTTTTGAAAATGGAAGGATTACCGTCGAGTTACTCTACATCGGCTGATCTCCGATTTAGAGGTTTTTATCACCCTTAGTGACGGGAAGTCCGGACGTGATTAGAAAATTATCCGGATATGCAAGGGCTTCGTGAGAAGTGCCTTCGGTTCTGTTCGATCCCGGAACAGACTTGTATGGATTGTGTGTCTGACGTTACAATTTGAGATATAAAGCTGATTTCATTCAAATACATTTCTGTTGGTGGCGGAGAATTTATTCTCTTAGCTTAACACCCTTCTCTGAGACGTACGAGCTCAGAGGTTGTGTAGTTGAAATTTATCAGCGATATATCCCAATTTGGTAATGTGACATGCTAAGTGTTGCTGTGAAATGATCAGTGTTTGATCATTTGCGATATGATCATTTGTTTGATCTTATATCTTTGTGATCATAGGTTGATCATTTGTTTGACCCGAAGCATGGCTTTGTAGAAAGCGTAGCTTTGTGGACGAGACTTCGTCGAGCCTCACACCCCGGAAATGGTCAAAACAGGAAGGATGCGGCAAGGTTCTAGGGAGTAGCGCCCCTTAGTGTATGTCATTCCTTCTGGATAAAGGTGGTATCATGGTATGGAGCCCAGATACTTAACCTTTGTGGTTGCTGCAAATTTATTACTTTGTGGTTGTTGCGAATCGGGGATTCTCGGGAAGATCGGTGACGATCGGGGGATGGCATACGCGTGTCAGTAGTTACCTATTTTTGCAGAGGTAACCCGACCTTGTGTTGGCAGAGATCTAACCGTAATGTTAGGTTATTTCTCGGGTCGTCTATTCCAGGGACGTACCCATCGTGGATAGGAAGTTCCTTAGCCTGACCATTTGTTGGAAATCCAAAGAAACAATACGAGCCTTGTACGGTTTTAGTTGTAGAACCTGCCATTTAATATGGTAGCTATAGTAGGCATACTATAATGGTACCTATGTCGGCTAAGATTAATATTCTACTTTCGAAATGTTTTCTACACTATGCACTAATAATAATATCAAAATGATTTGATTTTGCGTAGTAAGCATCTTTGACTATCATAAGAAGAAATCTCCTCCAATTCTGCGTTTGCATTGTGTGTGTGGCGGGAGGTCTTATGGTAGTTTCATTTTCCAAAAGCATTGCGAATTTGTTTTATTTTCTTTGTGAAAAATAACTGTTTTACGATCTCACACCAGTCACCATGACTGACTCGGAGTTTATTGTTTCCCTTCTAAACTCTGGGTGCCCACCAATTTCCACACGGGCAGCCTAGAGTTATGTTATCAGGATATTCTGGATATTCTGGAGCTTTGGAGATAAGCTGGATGACGAGACGTAGTATTTGTATCTGATAGTATTTATTCCGCTGTGTATTCTGTATGAGGACAAGTTATATAACTGTCCATTATTGTATATTGACTCTGATGATTGATGTATGTATAAACTGATATAGTTCTTTGTTTTAAAAGACTAGTAATTATCTATTGTATATTGTTCCGCTGCGATAAGTGAGATTCCGATATTGTCTCTGTTGTTCTGTTGTTCTTCTCTATTTTCTTCTTCTCTTCTTTCTTCTTCTTCTGCCTTTTTCTTCTTTCTTAAACCATCACTATTGGAGTTTCCGGCACTCGATTGCTCGGCAGTCGATAAAGTGAGTATCGATGTCGAATTTTCGAAAGTCGAAAATTCCTGTACGTGACAAAGTGGTATCAGAGCATATGGTTAAGCGACAACCCTGCTCTGTTGGGTGTTACTCATTAGAGATAGAGTCAGTAGTACTCTAGAATGAGTTTGAGTGTAATAATAGATATGAGCGCGTATTTGTTATTGAATATAAAAATTGTTTTGTATTGTAATGATTGGTTTATTGAGTGGCATATGAACCTTCGTCGGCACAGTCTGCAAAACTGGATCGAAGGGGTTTCTAAACACTTGAATAGAACAGTTCGGCACAGTATTGTTTTCGAATAGGGTGAATGAAATAATTTTGCCCAAAACTATTTTTGTATAGAAAAGAAATGTTATTTTCTATGAATTACTATAGTATATGGTTGCATGGTTGTTAGAAGTGATAATATTAATCTATTATCATTGAAATTAAATAAGAAATTGAAATCGTAACCCCAAAGTTAAGAGATAAATTCACATATACAAATGAAATTTAAGGAATGTAAATTATAAACGTGATTTATAAATGAAAATAGAATTCCAGAAAAGAATTTGAAAATTTTGGAGATTTGGAAAGTTTAAATCCTTTTTTGAGTTGAAAATGAATTTTAAAAGTTTGAAAAGTATTTTGGAGAGATGAAAAGCTCTAAACTCTTTTCGGTCGCTGGAAAATAACTTCGATGATGACCGCGGCATCATTGGTGTTCATTTTCGGGTTTCCAAAAGAGAAATTGCTGCCAAATAGAAATGGAAATTGTTTGAAAAATTTGGGTTTTGTTTTGGAAATTCAAAGGATAATTTGAATTGTTTTCAAAAAAATGATTTTTTTGAAAAGGTTGAAAAGACTCTGGAATACTATATAAAAATACTTATGAAATATTATTAAGTTGATAACTTATACAAGTTGAATTTTGATAGAATAAAATTAACTTAAAGAATGATGTTAAATCAAAGTAAGTACAAGTGAATCAATTTAATGAAAGTAAATTGAATGTTGAAAAATTCATTTCGAATTTGTAAAGTAAAGTATTGAAATAAAATTAGTAACTGAATCTAATTGAAGAAATGACAAATTAATATGGTTTGAAATGAATTAAATTCATATGAAATTTGAAATCTAGTTTAATATAAGTGGTTATAAACCAAAATAGTGGATTGTAAATAAATTTTGGGAATGAACAAAAGAATAAATTGGAATTAAAACTGAATGTTGAAAACGAATTTGAATTTGTAAGTGAATTAAAACTTGTAATGAATTAGTAATTGAAACTAATCTAAAATAAGCAGTTGTAAATGAAAGCTAATCAATGAAATTCAATATTCAGAAGTTAAATTGAATCCAAATTAGATTGGAATAGTGAATTGAATTCAAATGAATGTGAAATGTAAAATTGAATGAGAATAGATATATAACTTCAACAGTGAAGTAAAAAAATGTATAAGCAGTTTATATTGAAAATTTTGTAATTAAATTTGCAGAATAGTTTGAATATATGTAACTAGATATTATGGCTAGTAGGATATACAGGTTATAAAGGAATTGGAATTTGATTTCAAAGATAATATTGAATTGCTCGACAAAAGGTATGTATTTAAATTTGAATATGAGATTTGATAACTTTTTTCTCTAGCCGCTTGGCTTTTTCTTTTCTTTTTGAAATCTGAGAGTCCGTAGGGACGTTTTGTAGTCGTGCCGTATTAGCCGCGCAAAAGAGACGCTGGCGAAATTTTTCGAAAATTTAGGGCGTTAGAAAATTTTGAGAAAATTTTGAAAGTTTAAAATTCGAATTTGAATTTAAATCTGAATTGAGAAGTAAACAATGTTGTTTGAACTTATAATTGAAGTTGGGAAGTTAGTTGAATTGATAAAAAATCTTTAGTAGAAAGATTTGATTTGAAAATTGATAAAACTATTAGATTGTGAAAAATAGTAGACGAGTTAAGGACATTTTTTCCTGACTTGTAATTTCGGGACGATATTCTTTTAAGGAGGGAAGTTTGTAACGACCTAGAATTTTGAACAAATTAAATTGAGAATATTTAATTAATTTTAAATATTTGAATGATAATTTAATTTGAATCCCCGATATAATTTTGAATTTGGCGATTAAATTATAAAATTTAATCTATTGAACTGAATAAAAATCCGAATCTTCAATTTTAAGCTGAAGAAAAATATTTCAAAAGCTTTTAAAATTCGTAATGATAATACTGAGGATAATAGAAGCTTCAGAATCGAGTTTGAAAGTGAATTGTTCAGTTTTGAAATTACATCGTTTAAATCGATATTTAAAAATAGCCGTCCGAGGCGCAGTCTCGGAATTCGACAAAACCAGTTCCATTGGATCCGTAATATTGAATTATTGTCGGATTTCAATTTTCGTATTTTTCGGAGTTGTTTTGTGACCGTACGATATGTAAACGCATTGGAATTTAATCAAATCCAAATTAAATTTAAATTTAAATTTTTGTTCAAAGACAGCAGGTTCCTCTCCTTCAAACCCGCCCCTTTGTTTCAGCCGAGAATCACGAATATAATCGTGCAAACCATACTCCTCTCTGATAAACCTCGTTTCCTCTCTCCCTCATTCCTCAGTTCAAACGAAAAGCTTTCGTTCAAAATTTAAAAAAACAATAGCCGTTCAAATGAATCTTCATTCATTCGAAAATCAAAAATCAAGGCCAGAGCCTTTCTTCTCAAAACAATTGCCTCCCTCAAAATTTAATCGACAGCTCCTAAATTAAATCGTGAGCTCGTATGGGGGTCGCGAATCGAGGCGAACGCGCGCTCGAGTGGGAGTGGATGGTCGGGCGGCGGCAGGTGAAGATGGCGTCGCTGGGCTCGTATTCAAGGGGAGGGGGCGCTCGCTAGATGGTTGTCGCATAGTCGACAAGGGGGCTCGGCTGAGCATGAAGTGATTAGAGGCGACCTCCGCGAGTTCGAACCAAGGCAGCGACGATGTTGGTGGGTCAGGCGATCGACGAGCGCATCTTAAGGACGACTGGCGATGGAAGCTCGACGAATCGAAGGCTAGGGTTCTGGAAATGAACGCGAGATCAGTGACAGCAGTGGTGATCGGCAGTGAGGGTATTTTTCCAATTCTGTTTAGATTTAAAATTTGTAGATTGAATAAATTAAAAATATATATATATATATATATATATATATATATATATATTTACAGTAGAGAAAACTATATGGTTTCCAGGAAATAAAATAAAATAAGTATAATAGTTGGAAATGTAAATTCGAATTGGTTTGAATTAAATTAATTGGTAAATTAACTTATTAAATTTATTTTAGTTACTGAAAGAATTTATTTAAGGAAACTTAGTTTTAAATATTTAAATTAGAGAGGAAAAAAGATATATGTAGCCTTTAAATGTTTATAAGCAGAAAATTATATACATATGTGAATTTAAATACATGATATAATTTGAAATAGGAATGTATGTATAAAAGAATATAATAAAATTTTAAAAATAGCAAATTGAACAGTTCGATTTATTTTGGATATTGATAAATTGTATAAAATATTTATACAAGGTTAAAGTCGAGAAAACAAAAGAAGGATTGGATTGGATTGCAAAATTAAAAGCTAAGGTGAGATTTTTCTCACTCAAATAAAATTGATGTTTGCAGTTATTGATTGTTGTTTGGATGTGATATTAGATATAGTAGGATATATCTATATATATATAGCAATATATACATATTGGCATATGTATATATTGGATTGATGATTTCCCGCCTCGTATAGCGGATGAGACCCTATTGCGCCGTTAGTAAGCGGATTATTTTTATAAAACCCATATACCGCGATATTCCACCTCGAAGTGGAATTGGTATTGTGCTAACGTCTGTGGATGCAGGAAAACAGGTTGGAGGGATCCAACTGGATTCCTCACCAGTATTTATTTATTTACAGATATTGATGTATATTCTGTTATCATATTGATATATGATGTTTGTTGTTGTGATTGACGAATTGGTGCGTTGCATCATCGGATTCATTTTTGAAATCTAAAAATAACGATGTTGATTTTAAAAGAGAATTTTTAAAGTGATTATTTGAAAATATACGTTTTATTTAAATTGTTGAATTGATTTATTTTAAATAAGTAAACGTTAAAACTTTAAAGTTATCAAAGTTAAGATTTTGTGAATTTTAACCAAAAAGTAAATTCTTTTGAAATAAAGAGTTGAGTAATTTATAAAATGGTTTTAATTGGAATTTTTGAATTATTAAAAACAATGTATGTAAAAGGTGTACAAAATTGATATTTATAACTTTAAAAGATTGGGATTATAAAACGAGTTTTTATAAGTGTTAAAATGAATTTTTAAAAGAATTTATAAGTGAATGAAATTTATAAATTGTGAACTTAAAAATGGAAAATGATTTTGTAGAATAAATGAAATTATAAGTATTTAACTTATAATATGGATTGTGGTATAAAAAATTGAATTGTAAATTGAATTGGTAAATAAAGAAGATTTATAAATTGAAATTTTTATAAATAGAAATAGAATTTATAAACGTTGTTTTATAAATTCAAAATCAATTGAATTTGATAAATTAAATATAGAAAATTTCTAAAGAAGATATATCCGCGATTTTGGATAGCGAATTTGTGACGACCCGGAATTTTTGTATATTTGAAATTGGAATATTTAATTAATTTTAAATATTCAGAGGTTAATTATAAACTTAAATTTCAAATATCACTGTTTATTGGATGATTTAATTATTAAATTAAATTATTTGAAGTTGGATAAAATAGTAAATCTGGTATTCTAAGTTAATTAAAAATATTTTGGAAGCTCGAAATTTATATTGTTAATACTGAAGATGATAGAACTTTTAAAATGGAATTTTAAAAGAGTTTTGTTCAGTTTTAAAAATATATCGTTGAAATTAAATTTAAAAATAGCCGTCCGAGGCATAGTCTCGGATTTCGACGAAACCAGTTCCATTTAATTCGTAATATTAAATTATTGCCAGATTTCAAGTTTCGTAATTTTCGGAACTACCGTGTGACCGTACGAGTTAGAAACGTCTAGACAATGATTAATCGTTTTAAATTTAAATATCCTTCGTCTTTTCATCTATCAGATCTTTTTCAACTCAACCGACTTTCCCTTTACTTGATCACGTGTTCGTTGTCTTCCCTTAGAATCTTAATCAAATCCATCTGTTTATGAATCACGGCACTTCTTCTTTCGCCCAGAAAATCAAAATAGGAAGAACAAAGAAACCGCCTCGTTTTAAATCGCTAGCTCTTCCCAGTTTTTATAAACCGTCCCCTCCCTCTTTCCCCTCCATTCGAAATCAATTCTCGTATCGAATCGGTCCTGCCTCCTTCAATGAAATCAAATTCGAATTCATCTCCACGATTTGCCTGTAGAGATTGAGCTTCGAAAGAATCGCGAGCTCGTTTTCAAGCTAGGGTTATAGTCGGGAGTTCAGGGCGAGGGTTTTCGTGGCGAAGGAGGGATGCGTGGGTGGATGTGGTCAAAGTCGCAGTCTTGGGTTCGTCGAATCGCGTGAGCATGAGAATTAGGGCTGGCGTGGCCTGGGTTTCGCGAGCGAGGCACGGCAGTGAGGTGGGACGCGACTGTCGCGATTTGTAGCCTTGGCATGCATGAGCAAGGGTCGGCGAGCAGTGGAACTAGGGTTTCGGTCAGAGGTTGGTTCGCGATTTGGTTTGCATGTACGTGGGGTGCTTGTCAGAATTGAGGGAAGATCGGAGCGAGGCAGTGATGGCTGTCGACATTGGTAAGGTTATTTGCTGTTTTTGGTTCAATCTAAAATTTATATGTTAGAGACAAATATTTATATTTACAGTCCAATTCAAAGGTTTATATTAATATTTGTACAGTAAAGGAAAACTATGATATAGACAGGAAATTTATACAAGTTTTGGAAGGGAAATTATATAAGGGTTATATAGGAATTTAACCGTGTAAATTTGATCTATCTAAACCATTTTGATACTAAAGATTTAATAAAAGGAAATCAGTTCAAAATTTCGTTAAATTATTAAATGGTAATCAAGAGTTCGATTTATATTTCGAATACTAATAAATAATATAAATGTTCATTCAAGGTCAAAAATCGGAAAACCAAGGCAACAATGAAGTGGATTGCAAAATAAAAGCAAAGGTGAGTTAATCTCACTCAGTTGAATTTTATTTTAAATTTAAATGGTTAAATTTAAATAATTGATTGGATGATTGCATTGATTGAATATGCTATATTATATATATAGTAGTATATAGCAATATATACATATTGGCATATGTATATATTTAAGTTGTTGATATTCCCGCAATTATATAGCGGATGAGACCCTATGCGCCGCATAATAGCGGATGATATTTTATAAACCCATATACCGCGATATTCCACCTCGAAGTGGAATTGGTATTGTGCTAACGTCTGTGGATGCAGGGAAACAGGTTGGAGGGATCCAACTGGATTCCTCAAAATATTTAATTTTTGTTTAAATATTCTGTGATATGAATGTTGTTATCCTGTGATAATTTATATTGGATAATCTGGTTGGATTGAATTTCCCAGTATAATGAGTTATCAAAAGCAATTGAATTGGATTTTTGGAAAATATAAAAGAGTAAAATTAAGTTAAGTAATTCTAGTGAATTCGAATAAATTAAATTTGGAAAAGAGGAATTTTGAATAAATAGAGAAATGTTGAATTTAAAGAAGACTTATGTGATGTTATTTAAAGGGATAAAAATTTATTTTAATTCAATGTTTAAATGGAATTAAAAAGAGAAGGAATTTGGGAAATCTGAAACTTGTGTTTCGGTTTAAAGATTTTAAATCATAATGAGAAATAAAATCTGGAAGTTAATGAATTTGGAAATAAATGGATTAAGTAAGAAAATTTATTTCAAAGTAAAATAAATTGGGAAATCAATTATAAATTGATTTAAATACTTTGGAATTTGAATTTTAAAGAGAAATGAGATTTGGGAGAGATAAACTGGGTTTGTAAAGTAAAATAAAATATCAGAGGATATTTGAAAATATAATTTCAAAGTGGGAATTTATAAAAGGATATGGTTTGGTTTAAAAATAAATGTTATTTTATTTTTAAAAGATGGGAGTGAGAAGGATATTTCTCTGTATAGCCAAGTACGTTTTCAAAGCAATTTTAATATAAGTTAAAAGTTCTAATTGTATTTTTAAAAGAATATTTTAGAAAATTTATTATTTCTAAATGTTAATTTCCTAAGTAAGTATGTTTTAGGAAACCTATTCTTTTTAAATATTTAAACTTTAAAGTAAGTATTTTTCAAAGATCTATTATTGTAATAATTATATAAAAGTGATTTGGTATTATATTTTAAAAAGAGAAATTTAGTTTATATTTGTAAAGTGGTTTCATTTTAAATATTTCTTAAGTATATATTTGGTTAAGGTATTAAAGTAGTTTTTTTTTTTTTTTTAAATATTATTAAGTATATTTATAGTAAAGTGTTTTAAGATTATTTTAAAATCTAAGTGTTTTTGACTTGGTGATTCAGTGGAAATAATTATTTGGGAAATGTATTCCGTAAGCGGAAACTGTTTGAAATTGTTTTCAAAAGGAGTTTGAAAATAGAAATATATCTTGGAAAGATATTTGGGCAAATAAATAATGTGGGAAATTATTTATTGTGTGATGGTTGCTTGTGGATGTTAATTGATAGTTAAATAACCGACTATCAATATTGGCCAAATGCGCTGATCGTTTCGAAGAGACCGGGATCGAGTTTCCGTATACCGGGATTCTAGGTCTGGAGACTCGAATACCACTTCGATCCGGTTTGTACGTTTCGTGTAACGATTTCGGAGTCGAAGATGGAGCAGTGAAGTGCAAGGGCTAGTCGCTACTAATCCTGAGGATATTTCCAAAATGGATGTAGTAGGAGTAGTGCCTTCGGTTCCGTTCAAACCCAGGACGGACTTGTATGGACGAATGCTTGCGAAACATCGTCAGCGGACGATGGGCATTCTAAGGGATATGTTCTCTAAAAGGTATCGTTTAGCCTCGAACCTCATCAACCGGGAATGACTGAAAATCAGGGGTTATGCAGCAAGGCTTCGTGGGTAGCTCCCACTGGAGGGTAAGGTCATCCCTGTCTAGATGTCCCTTTTTATTTCGGCTTAGTGGTGCGGTTGCTGATCCCAACCGTGGGGTGATTTTATTCGGGATCATCCAGTAAGGGATGGTTCCGGCTTTGTGTTGCAGGGGAGCGGGCGTACTCCTCGGTACGGTGATCTAGGCCACGTACTGTGATAGGTGGTACCCCAGTGCCTAGTCATTCGTTGGAAATCCATTCTCCCTACGTGCCTGTACGGTTTTGATTGTGCCCAACTATTGTTGAAAAGTGAGATGCAAGCATTTCAGCTAGATTCTATTTTACTTTCTGTAGACACTATTATAATATCAGAGGATTTTGATATAAAGTGTTTTAGCTATCGTAAGGTAAAAACCCGACATGTTTATTTGTGGCGTGGTCTTACGAGATGCTTTTGTTTTCAAAGGATTTTGAAACTTTAATAATCAATTGAGTGTGATTTTCTCACGCTGGTATTCCAGACTGACTCGGGTATTGTTTTATATGATGCTCGGGTCAGACCGAGTATTATAGGTTACAGGATATGATGATGTGGAGCTCAGGAGACGAGCTGGATGACGATACGTACTCTCGTACTTGCTATTATCTTTCCGCTGTGTATTCAGTTGTATGATATTGATGTGATGTATTCTGATATATTGTATAAACAGATATAGTTTTGATTTGTGTAAAGATCTGTTGATATATTATATTTTATTCCGCTGCGATGGTTAGATTCTGATGTTGTTTTTCTTTTATTTTCTTCTTCTACCTCTTCTTCTTTAACTCAAATGGTCCGGTTTTTCGTGTTAGAAAAACTCGGGTTGTTACAGGTGGTATCAGAGCCAGGCTGGCGATAACCTTGGCTCTGGTGGGAATTTTGAGAGTATTAATAGATATGAGCGCGTATTTGTTAGTGGATATAAAAATGGTTTTATATTGTATTGGTTGATTTATTTAGTGGCATATGAACCTTAGTCGGCACAGTCTGTACAACTGTATCGAAGGGGTTTCTAAACACTTGAATAGAACAGTTCGACACAATATTGTTTTAAATAGGGTGAATGAAATAATTTTGCCCAAATTATTTTGTATATAAAAGAAATAATTATTTGAAATTATTATAGTTATATATTTGGATGCTTGGTTGTTAGAAAATGACAATAATGAGTTAGTCTCATTATTAAGTAGAAATTGAAAACTTATAACCTAAGTTGAAGAATAAATTTATATAACAAAATGGAATTTGAAATATAGACTATAAATGAAATTTATAAATTGAGATAACCTTTATATACAAATGTGGATTACAAATGTGATTTATAATCAAATGAGATTAATTCATAAAAAAATGAAATTTGTAAATGTAAATTGTATATGTGACTTATAACTTGAAATAAAATGTGATAGAATTCCAGAGTAATGTTGGATACAAAATTGAATGGATTTTGAATTTGAAGTTTTGGGAAAGGTTTAAATTCCTTTGGATTTAAAAATAATTTTTAAAGGTTTTGGGGAATAATGGTGATATTATTTCATGAATATTTTTGAAATTGAATTGAAATCTGGTGGGATTTAAGAATTAAAAATGTTTGAAAAGTTTTAAAATGATAAAAGCATTAAATTCTCTTTCGGTCGCTGGAAAATAATTTCGGTGATGACTGCAGCATCATCGATGTCTATTTTCGAGTTTCTGAAGAGAAATTGCTACCAAACTGTTTTAAATTGGAAATGATTGTGAACTGAGTTGGTTTTGGAATTCAAAGGGGAAATTGTTTGGTAAAAGCAGATTGTTTTGGAAATTTGGATTTGATGTGATTTACCAGATGTGTATGAGTTATTTATGGATTCAAAATGGTTTTGAAATAAAACCGGGCAATTGGATTCTGGAAATTCTATTTAAAATATAAATGTGGAAATTTAAATGAATCAACAATATAAAGTATAGAATGAAGTTGATTGAAATAAGAAAGGAATGAAAGTTAAATTCTGGGATTATAATTATAAGATGAAATTAACTCAATGAGTAATATAAGCTGGTAGATAAAAGAGTTAGAGAACTTGAAGGTAAATGAATTGTAAAACTTGTATAAAATTGTATCCTAGAATTAAAATTTAATTCGAGTATATGAAGGTGAATAAAATATATTTGAATTTAACTTAAGATAAGTTAAATAAAATTGAGAACTGGAATTGAATTAAATGTAAATAAGTTGAAGTCGAATTGAATTGGATATAAAGGTAATGTAAAATGCTTATAATTGTGTAAAGAAATTCATATTCTTAAGTTCTTAAGTATAATAATTTGAAATTTGATTTGTAAAGATGAAAATGGACTTAAATGAATAGTCCTAGATCTTAAGTAAGTAAGTTAAAACTTATGAATAGAAATGAAATTGTAAGTCATAAATGGGAATTCATTTCTTTGAACCATTAAGAGTTATAATTTGAAATTGTAATTATCAAATGGAAATGACTAAGATGAGCAATCTTAATTTTTAAATAAATCCAAACTTGAATTATAAAATAAATTGAACTTAAGATAATTAAGTGAAGTGATATTTGGAATTAAAAAGCAAGTATTAAATTTTAACCAGCGGAGGAACTAATTTGATAATAAATTAGTTAATGAAATTGAATTGTGAGTTAATGAAATTGGATTAAAATAGTGATGGTTTGAATTGCGAATGAAATCCAAATAAGTGAAAATAAATTGGAAATGGCCTGGTTGTTAATAAAATAATTCCGGATGAATTGAGTATGGAAATTTAAATTCATAATGATTGAGTGAATGGACCACTTATATTAAATAAATAAATGGATGGAATTTGATTAAATATGAATTAAATGAAAGATGGAAATAAAATTTTAAAGGGGTTGGTTATATGGAAAATAAACTTAAGTTATTGACTTAAGTAAATGTTGAATGGAAACTGAACTAGGAGTGGTTTAAATAAGTTGAGAAATAGTTATTGAATGAATTAACTTGGATTGTTTTCGAGCTAAATAAAATTCAATTTTTGGAAGTTGGAGATGAATTGAATTTAAGGAAAAAAAAAAAAATTGAAATGAAGTAGTAAATTGAAGTAAGTTGAGATTCATATAAAATTGGAATTCGATTTGAATATATACACTTCAGTGATGAAGTAGTAAATAAATATAAGAAAATTTTATATTGAACTTAAGCATTGAAGAATGAAATTCTTGGGAAAACTGGTATTGGAAATATACTTAGTAATTTTGGAATGGAAATATATATATATACTAAGTGAATAGTTGAATGAAGACTAAAACTGAAGTTGTGAAATGGGATAGTTGTGAATAAGGGGATAACAATCAAAAAGGAATGTGAATAAAAGAGAATTGATATAACTGATAATCAATTGAAATTAATACGTAAGGTGTACGTATATTATTTATTCGCATAGCTATTTGATCCGGATTCGAACACAGAATTTCGAGATAGTTTTATCGATCCGAATTAGGATTTTTCACTCGATTTTCAACGGCGAACCTGGATATGGATTGTTGATTGATTCTGGATATTCTCTATCATAGTTTGTGACTATGCAAGGAGAATGACGGTTTCTAATCAAGGAACCAGATCTGAGTCCGCACTAGGAAGTCGGGTGGACGATACTAGTTCGGAAGTGGAATTGTGTGATCGATTGAGCGATCGAATATGATATTGCGTACGGATGATATATGTGCATCGTACGGGCTTAAGTTAAGTAAATATTGAAAATTTGTAAAGAAGTCGATAAAATGACTTTGGAATTGTGAGTGGATATTATTGCTTAGTAGGATATACAGGTGTATAAAAGCAATGGATAATTGGGATTTTTGATTTTAGAAGATAAAATTTAATGGCCCGACAAAAGGTATGTATTTGAATTTCTATATGAAATTTGATTGGGTTTTTGATCCAGCCACTTGGCTTTTTGTTTTCTTTTTGAGATTGAGAGGCCGTAGAGCCATTTTGTAGTAGTACCGAGCTAGCCGCGCAAAGGAGACGCTGGCGAAATTTTTCGGAAATTTAGGGAGTTAGAAAAATTTTGGAAAATTTTGATAATTCAAAATTGAATTCAAATTTAAATTTGAATGGATAAGTAGGTGGTATGGGTTGAACTTATGAATAAGTTTGGAAAGTTAAAAGATGATTAGTGTATCATTAATAAAAGATTGTTTGGGTATTGTTAAAACTGTTTGAATTTGCGAAATAGTTAACGGGGATTGAATCATTCTTCCTAACTAGTAATTTCGGGGACGAAATTCTTTTAAGGGGGGAGGAATGTGACGACCCGGAATTTTTGTATATTTGAAATTGGAATATTTAATTAATTTTAAATATTCAGAGGTTAATTATAAACTTAAATTTCAAATATCACTGTTTATTGGATGATTTAATTATTAAATTAAATTATTTGAAGTTGGATAAAATAGTAAATCTGGTATTCTAAGTTAATTAAAAATATTTTGGAAGCTCGAAATTTATATTGTTAATACTGAAGATGATAGAACTTTTAAAATGGAATTTTAAAAGAGTTTTGTTCAGTTTTAAAAATATATCGTTGAAATTAAATTTAAAAATAGCCGTCCGAGGCATAGTCTCGGATTTCGACGAAACCAGTTCCATTTAATTCGTAATATTAAATTATTGCCAGATTTCAAGTTTCGTAATTTTCGGAACTACCGTGTGACCGTACGAGTTAGAAACGTCTAGACAATGATTAATCGTTTTAAATTTAAATATCCTTCGTCTTTTCATCTATCAGATCTTTTTCAACTCAACCGACTTTCCCTTTACTTGATCACGTGTTCGTTGTCTTCCCTTAGAATCTTAATCAAATCCATCTGTTTATGAATCACGGCACTTCTTCTTTCGCCCAGAAAATCAAAATAGGAAGAACAAAGAAACCGCCTCGTTTTAAATCGCTAGCTCTTCCCAGTTTTTATAAACCGTCCCCTCCCTCTTTCCCCTCCATTCGAAATCAATTCTCGTATCGAATCGGTCCTGCCTCCTTCAATGAAATCAAATTCGAATTCATCTCCACGATTTGCCTGTAGAGATTGAGCTTCGAAAGAATCGCGAGCTCGTTTTCAAGCTAGGGTTATAGTCGGGAGTTCAGGGCGAGGGTTTTCGTGGCGAAGGAGGGATGCGTGGGTGGATGTGGTCAAAGTCGCAGTCTTGGGTTCGTCGAATCGCGTGAGCATGAGAATTAGGGCTGGCGTGGCCTGGGTTTCGCGAGCGAGGCACGGCAGTGAGGTGGGACGCGACTGTCGCGATTTGTAGCCTTGGCATGCATGAGCAAGGGTCGGCGAGCAGTGGAACTAGGGTTTCGGTCAGAGGTTGGTTCGCGATTTGGTTTGCATGTACGTGGGGTGCTTGTCAGAATTGAGGGAAGATCGGAGCGAGGCAGTGATGGCTGTCGACATTGGTAAGGTTATTTGCTGTTTTTGGTTCAATCTAAAATTTATATGTTAGAGACAAATATTTATATTTACAGTCCAATTCAAAGGTTTATATTAATATTTGTACAGTAAAGGAAAACTATGATATAGACAGGAAATTTATACAAGTTTTGGAAGGGAAATTATATAAGGGTTATATAGGAATTTAACCGTGTAAATTTGATCTATCTAAACCATTTTGATACTAAAGATTTAATAAAAGGAAATCAGTTCAAAATTTCGTTAAATTATTAAATGGTAATCAAGAGTTCGATTTATATTTCGAATACTAATAAATAATATAAATGTTCATTCAAGGTCAAAAATCGGAAAACCAAGGCAACAATGAAGTGGATTGCAAAATAAAAGCAAAGGTGAGTTAATCTCACTCAGTTGAATTTTATTTTAAATTTAAATGGTTAAATTTAAATAATTGATTGGATGATTGCATTGATTGAATATGCTATATTATATATATAGTAGTATATAGCAATATATACATATTGGCATATGTATATATTTAAGTTGTTGATATTCCCGCAATTATATAGCGGATGAGACCCTATGCGCCGCATAATAGCGGATGATATTTTATAAACCCATATACCGCGATATTCCACCTCGAAGTGGAATTGGTATTGTGCTAACGTCTGTGGATGCAGGGAAACAGGTTGGAGGGATCCAACTGGATTCCTCAAAATATTTAATTTTTGTTTAAATATTCTGTGATATGAATGTTGTTATCCTGTGATAATTTATATTGGATAATCTGGTTGGATTGAATTTCCCAGTATAATGAGTTATCAAAAGCAATTGAATTGGATTTTTGGAAAATATAAAAGAGTAAAATTAAGTTAAGTAATTCTAGTGAATTCGAATAAATTAAATTTGGAAAAGAGGAATTTTGAATAAATAGAGAAATGTTGAATTTAAAGAAGACTTATGTGATGTTATTTAAAGGGATAAAAATTTATTTTAATTCAATGTTTAAATGGAATTAAAAAGAGAAGGAATTTGGGAAATCTGAAACTTGTGTTTCGGTTTAAAGATTTTAAATCATAATGAGAAATAAAATCTGGAAGTTAATGAATTTGGAAATAAATGGATTAAGTAAGAAAATTTATTTCAAAGTAAAATAAATTGGGAAATCAATTATAAATTGATTTAAATACTTTGGAATTTGAATTTTAAAGAGAAATGAGATTTGGGAGAGATAAACTGGGTTTGTAAAGTAAAATAAAATATCAGAGGATATTTGAAAATATAATTTCAAAGTGGGAATTTATAAAAGGATATGGTTTGGTTTAAAAATAAATGTTATTTTATTTTTAAAAGATGGGAGTGAGAAGGATATTTCTCTGTATAGCCAAGTACGTTTTCAAAGCAATTTTAATATAAGTTAAAAGTTCTAATTGTATTTTTAAAAGAATATTTTAGAAAATTTATTATTTCTAAATGTTAATTTCCTAAGTAAGTATGTTTTAGGAAACCTATTCTTTTTAAATATTTAAACTTTAAAGTAAGTATTTTTCAAAGATCTATTATTGTAATAATTATATAAAAGTGATTTGGTATTATATTTTAAAAAGAGAAATTTAGTTTATATTTGTAAAGTGGTTTCATTTTAAATATTTCTTAAGTATATATTTGGTTAAGGTATTAAAGTAGTTTTTTTTTTTTTTTAAATATTATTAAGTATATTTATAGTAAAGTGTTTTAAGATTATTTTAAAATCTAAGTGTTTTTGACTTGGTGATTCAGTGGAAATAATTATTTGGGAAATGTATTCCGTAAGCGGAAACTGTTTGAAATTGTTTTCAAAAGGAGTTTGAAAATAGAAATATATCTTGGAAAGATATTTGGGCAAATAAATAATGTGGGAAATTATTTATTGTGTGATGGTTGCTTGTGGATGTTAATTGATAGTTAAATAACCGACTATCAATATTGGCCAAATGCGCTGATCGTTTCGAAGAGACCGGGATCGAGTTTCCGTATACCGGGATTCTAGGTCTGGAGACTCGAATACCACTTCGATCCGGTTTGTACGTTTCGTGTAACGATTTCGGAGTCGAAGATGGAGCAGTGAAGTGCAAGGGCTAGTCGCTACTAATCCTGAGGATATTTCCAAAATGGATGTAGTAGGAGTAGTGCCTTCGGTTCCGTTCAAACCCAGGACGGACTTGTATGGACGAATGCTTGCGAAACATCGTCAGCGGACGATGGGCATTCTAAGGGATATGTTCTCTAAAAGGTATCGTTTAGCCTCGAACCTCATCAACCGGGAATGACTGAAAATCAGGGGTTATGCAGCAAGGCTTCGTGGGTAGCTCCCACTGGAGGGTAAGGTCATCCCTGTCTAGATGTCCCTTTTTATTTCGGCTTAGTGGTGCGGTTGCTGATCCCAACCGTGGGGTGATTTTATTCGGGATCATCCAGTAAGGGATGGTTCCGGCTTTGTGTTGCAGGGGAGCGGGCGTACTCCTCGGTACGGTGATCTAGGCCACGTACTGTGATAGGTGGTACCCCAGTGCCTAGTCATTCGTTGGAAATCCATTCTCCCTACGTGCCTGTACGGTTTTGATTGTGCCCAACTATTGTTGAAAAGTGAGATGCAAGCATTTCAGCTAGATTCTATTTTACTTTCTGTAGACACTATTATAATATCAGAGGATTTTGATATAAAGTGTTTTAGCTATCGTAAGGTAAAAACCCGACATGTTTATTTGTGGCGTGGTCTTACGAGATGCTTTTGTTTTCAAAGGATTTTGAAACTTTAATAATCAATTGAGTGTGATTTTCTCACGCTGGTATTCCAGACTGACTCGGGTATTGTTTTATATGATGCTCGGGTCAGACCGAGTATTATAGGTTACAGGATATGATGATGTGGAGCTCAGGAGACGAGCTGGATGACGATACGTACTCTCGTACTTGCTATTATCTTTCCGCTGTGTATTCAGTTGTATGATATTGATGTGATGTATTCTGATATATTGTATAAACAGATATAGTTTTGATTTGTGTAAAGATCTGTTGATATATTATATTTTATTCCGCTGCGATGGTTAGATTCTGATGTTGTTTTTCTTTTATTTTCTTCTTCTACCTCTTCTTCTTTAACTCAAATGGTCCGGTTTTTCGTGTTAGAAAAACTCGGGTTGTTACAGAATTTTTATTGAAATAAAAAGGTGTAGAAATGTTGAATTTAGTTAACGAAGTATATTCACGATTTTGGACAATGAATATATTATTAAATAAAACAGAAATGTTTTGGGAAAGTGATATTAGAATAGAATGAAAACGTTTTAAAGATGTTTTAAAATGTGTTAAATATCGAAAGCATAGATTTCAACAGTACTTGTTGAAATAGACGTTTTCGAGAAATTTAAGGAAATGGTGGACTATAACACTGTTGTTATAGTAAATGATTTCCGGAAGGAAATGTTTTATATAGTATTGGGATTTACACATCTATCTTAACTCCGAATCCTTATACTAGTGATTTTGAGTTGTCGTAACGATGTTTTACGTAACATCCGTTTTGACTCAAATAAAGGTGTTAAAAGAATGTTTTCCTTAAAGAATGAAATTATACTTAATTTTGATTTAAGTATATCGAATATTTTCAAATGTTGGAAATAAATGATTTGTGAATCACTTATTTATTAAATAAGTATGGAAATATTTTCCAAAATGAAATGAGACGTTTTGAGAATTTATCTTCTTAAAGATAAATTGAAATTGAATATTGAAAACGATTTGAAAATCGTATATCAGTAGATATTTTGAAATATAAATTCACTATGGAATTTATAAAAGAAATGGGAATTCGTCTTACAAATAAATGTTGATTTATTTTTGAAGTGTGGAAATTTTATATCTAGTAAAGATATTTTGGAAAATAAATAATTTGGAAAATTATTTGGAATCTGATGATGTTGCACATCTTTATTGATAGTTAAATAACCGACTATCAATAATTACCTTGAATGGTATTTGTTGTGAATTGGATGAATTTGAATGCCACACTTATTTTTGAATAATCGCTCACTATTCGGGTTAGCCGGGAAAGGACCATGGGGTCGTATAACCCATTCCGAATATGTGATACGTCGTTATGAATTGCATTCGAAGACCGGTGTTGAAGACCGGATATTTTTGAAAATGGAAGGATTACCGTCGAGTTACTCTACATCGGCTGATCTCCGATTTAGAGGTTTTTATCACCCTTAGTGACGGGAAGTCCGGACGTGATTAGAAAATTATCTGGATATGCAATGGCTTCGTGAGAAGTGCCTTCGGTTCTGTTCGATCCCGGAACAGACTTGTATGGATTGTGTGTCTGACGTTACAATTTGAGATATAAAGCTGATTTCTTTCAAATACATTTCTGTTGGTGGCGGAGAATTTATTCTCTTAGCTTAACACCCTTCTCTGAGACGTACGAGCTCAGAGGTTGTGTAGTTGAAATTTATCAGCGATATATCCCAATTTGGTAATGTGACATGCTGAGTGTTGCTGTGAAATGATCAGTGTTTGATCATTTGCGATATGATCATTTGTTTGATCTTATATCTTTGTGATCATAGGTTGATCATTTGTTTGACCCGAAGCATGGCTTTGTAGAAAGCGTAGCTTTGTGGACGAGACTTCGTCGAGCCTCACACCCCGGAAATGGTCAAAACAGGAAGGATGCGGCAAGGTTCTAGGGAGTAGCGCCCCTTAGTGTATGTCATTCCTTCTGGATAAAGGTGGTATCATGGTATGGAGCCCAGATACTTAACCTCTGTGGTTGCTGCAAATTTATTACTTTGTGGTTGTTGCGAATCGGGGATCCTCGGGAAGATCGGTGACGATCGGGGGATGGCATACGCGTGTCAGTAGTTACCTATTTTTGCAGAGGTAACCCGGCCTTGTGTTGGCAGAGATCTAACCGTAATGTTAGGTTATTTCTCGGGTCGTCTATTCCAGGGACGTACCCATCGTGGATAGGAAGTTCCTTAGCCTGACCATTTGTTGGAAATCCAAAGAAACAATACGAGCCTTGTACGGTTTTAGTTGTAGAACCTGCCATTTAATATGGTAGCTATAGTAGGCATACTATAATGGTACCTATGTCGGCTAAGATTAATATTCTACTTTCGAAATGTTTTCTACACTATGCACTAATAATAATATCAAAATGATTTGATTTTTCGTAGTAAGCATCTTTGACTATCATAAGAAGAAATCTCCTCCAATTCTGCGTTTGCATTGTGTGTGTGGCGGGAGGTCTTATGGTAGTTTCATTTTCCAAAAGCATTGCGAATTTGTTTTATTTTCTTTGTGAAAAATAACTGTTTTACGATCTCACACCAGTCACCATGACTGACTCGGAGTTTATTGTTTCCCTTCTAAACTCTGGGTGCCCACCAATTTCCACACGGGCAGCCTAGAGTTATGTTATCAGGATATTCTGGATATTCTGGAGCTTTGGAGATAAGCTGGATGACGAGACGTAGTATTTGTATCTGATAGTATTTATTCCGCTGTGTATTCTGTATGAGGACAAGTTATATAACTGTCCATTGTTGTATATTGACTCTGATGATTGATGTATGTATAAACTGATATAGTTCTTTGTTTTAAAAGACTAGTAATTATCTATTGTATATTGTTCCGCTGCGATATGTGAGATTCTGATATTGTCTCTGTTGTTCTGTTGTTCTTCTCTATTTTCTTCTTCTCTTCTTTCTTCTTCTTCTGTTTTCTTCTTCTTCTGCCTTTTTCTTCTTTCTTAAACCATCACTATTGGAATTTCCGGCACTCGATTGCTCGGCAGTCGATAAAGTGAGTATCGATGTCGAATTTTCGAAAGTCGAAAATTCCTGTACGTGACACATATCCTTTGGAATTATCTCCAAAAGTCACCATGCCACTGTCCATGTAAGTGATGTTTGATAGCATGTGTGCATTTCCCGTCATATGTTTGGAGCATTCGCTACCGAGTATCCATTTCTCCTTTTCTTTTGAAATGGTACTTAGATACAATTTGTCACTGGGACAACAAACCATCAATCATGTGTCAATAAATGTTCGAATCACGCTACGCAAGTTTCGAACTTGTGACCTCTCGCACCAAAGTCGAATCACTTTACCACTGGGACAATGGTGCTTGTCATTTCTCCTTATTTTTAAATTTTTTTGGGTACCTGAAAAATAATAAAAGTCTTAATTGGTATCCACTTCCTTCGTTATGGGTCCTATTTATTAGTAGGAGAAGGTAGCCATGCCCATGAGGGGTTGGGACCTTTAGAGATGTAATTTTTATTATGAACTATATCTTTAAAATATACATCTATGTGTTTTTGTCTAATATGTTTGTTATTTGTTTTAGGAATCCATATATTAATCATTTTTTATCCATTATTTTCACATTTAGATTTTGGTTTTCTAAAATTAGTATATAATGTATTATACTTCTTAGATTTTTTATTATTATTAGAAACCAAATTATTCCTTGATACTTTACGAATTTTGCTGTTAAATCTTAATCCCTTCCTATTTCCTGATGGTTTTGAAATTTTTATCAAAATTTCCAAACATTGCTTTCCTTTATTTAATTTTGAAACATTGTTAGTAATTTTATCTAATTTATTTCCGAGATCAGAAATTTCTATATTAGCTAATTCTAAATTTTATTTCAATTCACACTTTTCTTTTTCAAGTTTATTATTCTGCTATTCTGTTATTCTCTATATCATGTGGTTGAGTAGCATTTTGAGATGATAATTTTTTACATTCTTTTTGTGCTAATTCTTATTCTTCTTCTAAAATATTTTCTCATCTTTTAACAATCCAATTTCCAATTAAGCTCTATTTAATTTTACTACATTTTCTTTATTATTTTTTGATTCTCTATACTTGTCATCTAATTCTATACTAATTTCAAGAATTTCATCATATGTTAATTCAATACGTACCTAATCTGTGCTAGCCATGAAGCGAACATTTGCTTGTTCTGAATCACTGTTGCTATCGGATGAAGAGGAAGAATAGGAGTCAACTCAAGTTACTTGAAATGCTCTTCTCTTTTTCTTGAAATTTTCGAACTTTTTTTCCTTTTATCATTGTTGAGTAGTGGACAGTCCTTCTTCAGATGGCCAAATTTATCACACCCGAAGTATTTCATTGATGTTTGATTTGAGGAATTTGTGTTACTGCTGTTTTGAAATTTCGTCATCGTTTTGAACTTCTTGAACTTGTTGTAATTTTTCGCGACGAAAAAAATCTCATCTTCTTCCAAGTCGGAGTTGTCATTATTTTCCTGAAATGCGATGTTTTTCTATTCTTGACTTTGATCTATTCTTGTTTGTAAATTAGCTTCATACGACATCGGATTTCCTATTAACTCTTTGAATTTGAGTTGGGAAAGACCGTTAGCTTCTTTGATGGATAAAACTTTTCTTTCACAGTCGTTTGTCAAAGAGTTCAAAATTCTTGCGACTAAACCAAAATCAGTGAATTTAACTCCCGGTTCCATAAGATCGTGTTGTATAGTTTGAACTCTAGCATACATATCAATAATTGATTCACTTGTTTTCATTTTAAAAGATTTAAATTGATTTCGTACAATAGAAATTTTTGTTTGCTTAACTTTGTTTGTGGCTTCATGGGTAATTTGTAATGTATGCCATATATCATAAGCAGTAGTACAAAGCATGACTCGTGAAAATTCATTTTTATCAAGTGAGAAAAATAGAACATTCATAACTTTTGCATTATTGGTTGCTAAATTCTTTTGTGCGTCGGTCCAAGTATTTATATCAGTAGTGAGTGCTTCATATCTAGTTTTTGTGGTTTGCCAATTTTCTAGACCATTAGCTTCCATAAAAAATTTCATACATGTTGACCAGTAAGCATAGTTTGATCCAGTGAATAGTGGAGGACGTGCAGTTGATTGTCCTTCTTGAAATGTGCTTTCCATATTAACCAAAATTCAATTACATGTTACGGTAAAAATGAAAAGTACTTGCTCCGATACCCAATGAAAGTCTATGGATCGTATATTATCTAACTTGTGTATAATATGCAAGTGTATGAGCTAATGTTATAGTAGACAATAAATAGTAAAGTATAAAAAAACGTGCAAACTAGAGTTTTTATACTGGTTCGGACCTCCCATCCTACTTTCACTCCCGAAGCTCCCCTTCGGTATTTACTAACCAAAAAACCCTCACTTCACCTTGAGGAACAGGCTTAACACAAAAGTATTTTGTTGACAATTGTGTGTTCTGGATAACACGGACATTGACTATACAATACAATTTTTCCTATAATCTCCTTTGAGTGATATTGTTTATGTGCACTTTGATTTTTAGGAAGCAATATAAACAAAATATAAATTCTAGTTATTTGAATGATTGAGAAAATTGAATTAGAAGAATATAGAATAAGAGTGTAGAAATCAACGTAAGGTTAGCCTCAATCATTTAGTGCTATTTATAAGATTTAAGAGTGTTTCTTGAAGAAAAGCAACCATTACCTTTCAAAGAGTTGCAATGTTTGAGTAAATTCAATGTATTGAAAAATTCAAAAGGAAGCAATCTTTCATAAATATAGCCGTTATGTATCAGAAATAATGTCACAGACGTCTGTGACGTTTATCATTACAGGGATTAATTTTCCCATGTAATGTCACAGACGTCCGTGGTTTTTCATAGACGTTTATGAATTCAGTTTTCTTAAGATAAGTTCTATTTTAATTTGAAAACGTGAATTTGTGTTTTATGAATCACTCAAGGAGATTTTACATATTTTATCTAAGACTAAATACGACCTTACTAGTAATAGTCTCTCCTTGCTTGTCTTCTAGCCATGATCTTGTTGCGTGTACCTACATATTGGTGATGTTTATATTGTATTTGTGTTTTATAGTTGTTGTCATCGAAACTAAGGAAGGAGGTTCTAACACATGGTACAAGGATAATAAGCAGGCATTAACTCACTTTTCAAATTATATAAAAACAAATATAATACATAGATTTCTCTAAAAGACTTACATGATCTTTTGTTTCTATATATTCATTTGATGACATAAGCTTTTAGCTAAAGAATAAATGAAATTCCACTGGATTAGCAAAAGAATATGTTGCCTTATGAACTAGTAGTTGACATAACAGGCAATCAATCTATATTCAAATAGTTTGTTGATGCTCAAATTGGGCATCGAGTTATATCGTGACAAATATTGTTAAGCTAAAAACAATACAATAACATTCTTACCTTTTTTATGTATGCAGAGTGTCATTTAAAAATATCAAAATGATATTATTAACTCTAAAAGATACCAAAACAGAGTGTTTAAAAAAATGATATTGTTAAGAATATTCTTATCGACAAGCACCATTGTTCTAGTGGTTAAGCGATTCGGCTTTAGTGCGAGAGGTCACAAGTTCGAAACATGCGTAGCGTGATTCGAATATTTATTGATATGTGATACGTTGTCCTAGTGACATGTTGTATATAAAGTACCATTTCAAAAAAAGAAAGAATATTTTTATCTGTTCTAATAAACGTCAAAATGATATTTCTTAAAGCATTAGCTACAATTTAGGTTTCTCATGCATGGAGTTAGGCAAGCCATGTTTGTATTTCTTTCTGCTTGTAGGTAATGCCTATGACAGGATACATAGTAATGCATATAACATATCAGTGCTTGTAGTTTAGGTTTCCGTGCTTACAGGTCAGATAAGCTGCAGTTTACATTTCTCATGCTTGCAGGTCTTGATAAGCAACAATTTAGGTTTCTCATGCTTGCAGGTCAGATAAGCCACTCAAAATGATTTAAATTCATATCAATGCATATTACGTACATTCTAGTTGCAAGTGATGCCAACGACATGATACATAGTAAGAATACATGTTCCTCGTAGTAATAAAAAAGTAATTTTTTTATATTTCCACCAATATGGGCTATTTCCATAAATACCATATATCATAGGAAAATAAAATTAAAAAGGTTCGACAAAAAAACAATTTAGGTAGGGTTTAGCAATTGCTTATGTGCACACTTATGGTAATGTAATATTTTCAAACGGAATTTTATTATCTATTAAGACCTGCTTTACAACATTGACATTAGGATGTCCTAACTTGCTATGCCAAGAATCAAACACACTATTTTTTCTTTCTGTAATTACAGAAAGATTACAATATCTTTCATATCTCCTTGACTTTCTTGAGTTAACAAGATTAAACTTGTATAGCCCTCTAACAACATTACCTTGCAAAAGAATTTCTTTAGTGAGTATATCTTTGACTAAGCAGTAATTAGGATAAAATTCATAATAAAAATTGTTGTCACTTGCAAATTGTGACACACTCATGAGATTTTTCTTTATTTGTGGTACTCTCAATAAATAATTGAGATATAACTGTCGTTGACCTTTAATGCAAGCAAGTCCAGTGTGTGTAATTTTAATACTCTCACCATTGCCTATGTGTATGGACTGTTTACCTCTATACTCCTTTTGTCCAAGATTCAGATTGTCTAAGTTGCTTGTAATATGTTGGTTGCCCCTGAGTCAGGATACCAACTTTCATCTGTCACGTCATCTGATTTGATGATTGAATTTTGCTGATAACTTTTTGAAACATCAGAATGAATACTTGAATCAACTTAGGCTACATTGACATTTGGATTTGCTTTTCTCTGATTGTTCTGATTCTGACTTGTTGTATAATTTGCGTTAAATCTGAAAAAGCACTTAACTGTAGTATGACAAAGTTTCTCACATATTTGACATTTTCGCCTGTTAATATTACTACATCTCCCTCTACCTCTTGATATGTTAGAATAACCACCTCTTTGATAAGACTGATCTCTTTGTTGTTGTTTTGTCTTTTTCCTTTATAATTGGCTGCATAGTTGATTGGCATGTCACATCAATTGGTTTCTTTTGATCTATCCTTCCTTCATGAGCAAGAAGAGTTGAATGAACATATCCAATGGATGGTATAGTTCTTTTTGATGAAATTACTGCTACAACAAACTCATATTCTTCACTAAGACCATTTAAGATGGTTAGAACTTGCTCTTTGTTTGAAAATTTATGGCCTGCTGCTTCTAACATATCATATGTTATCTTGATCTTCGACAGGTATTCTTTCATAGGTAAATTATCCTTTCTGATATTCTGCAACAATCTTTTATAGTGCATAACTTTGGCTGCTGATTGAGTATTGAATATTCTCTCTACAGTGGCCCAAATCTCGCTTGATGTTTTGCATCAAAGAACTTGTGATAACAAATTGGTGCCGATAGATGATAGTAACCATGAACCTATAAGTCTACCTTGTTTATGATATTTTATGTATTCCTCATTACTTATCATCTTGTTTTCCTGATTAGTTATAAATTTGGGAGGAATAGAGATGGTACCAAGAATAAATCCTTCAAGACCATAACCTTGAAGTGTAGTTTCAATTTGAAGTTTCCACAACAGATAGTTATCTTCTTCAAGATGAATAGTTATCAACTGGTTCTGTGGACTTATCACTGTCTTCATGAGGTTTTGTGTGGCTGTAGCAAGTTGCTGAGTATTAGCAGAGTTTTTTGATGTTGCTGAATTGTTGTTATCTCTAGACATGATGATAGAACTTTAAAAGTTGAATGACTTGAAAGATTTTGAAGGCAAGTAGATTCAAGAAGTTCTTCAATAGACAATGAACAGGTTTGATGCAACCATTTTTGATGATGAGACCACTCTGATAAGTTCTTGGCACGACACTTATTCTTATGAACTTTAATAGAATTCTTGATTTCTTCTTTGATTTTCTTTTCCTGTCTCTGGATTTGCCAAAAATCAAGTTGCAGTCGGAGATTAATGAATTTCCAGGCAAGGCATTGAACTTTAGCAGGTTCTTGAAACAAGCCAAATGATGAGGATTAACTCTAATTGGAAACTAACTATCAGATGATGATTACTTTCTGATGATAGATCAGTTTTAGTTATTTATCATCAAATTTGATTGAATGCTATTAAGCTTTAAATATGCTCTAATACCATATTGAAGTTTGATAATTTGCTGTTAAAGAAATTGAGATTGTGTATTGATACTTGTTTGTGTACATCACTGAGTATTTATAAACATTACAACAAGTTGTTGAGCTATTGATTAAATGGGCTCTTTTATATCAAGACTAGAAGCCCATTATAATACAAGTTACATTATACGTTATAGGGTAATGTAAACTATCCTTATTCATTATCATACTGTATTGTATTTCTCGCACAAAATATCATTTGATTTATAAAATCGGCATACTAACAAATAGATATAAAAAATGATAATAAAAAATATGAAGTAAAATACCATACCTATATCAGCAGCAACGGCGAGCAAAGAAGATGGCGAAGAGTTGCTGGTTAGCGTTTGCAAGAGGGTTAGGGTTACGGTAAGCGTTTGCAAAGTAGAGCATGGTTTAGCGGAGAATAGCTGGTTAGGGTTTGCGGGTTTCGTCGATGGCAACAACAGCGAGCGCTTTAGCTTTATCAACAGCAACGATGGCGAGCGCAACGGCGGCGAGCGGGTTTAGCTTCGTGGATGGTAAGGCGCCAACACAATATGGTGGGGTTAGGGTTTAGGTTTATTTTAATTTTTAATCATTAAACGGCCAACGAAATGTAGGGAGGGAATTTGATATTTTTATTAAGCTGGAAAGAGAAGTTTTAATTTTTTTAAAATACAACTGGCACAAACAGTTGTTATAATTAAACATTTAAAACGGTAAAAAAAAGCATTTGTTATAAACGTATATTACTATACTATACAAATAAAATTTTTAAAAGTACATTTGTTACAATTGCTGAAAATAAACAGTTGTTAAAAAGTACATATTACATATGTCAATTTGTGCTAGTTGTAAAGTAAAAGTTGTAAAATGGTTTGTTGTAGTGTAGGTGAGACTCGCATTGTGGATGCATGGGTTGGACTGGTAAGTCCCACATCGCAAGAAATATGGCATATAACGTGGTGTGTGGATATGAGATTGGTGGCATGTAACATTGAAGAATCCTTTTGTCACAAGTAAGTATTTCCAAGACCATGTATATGCTCATTGGAAGGTGATGAAGGGATGCTCAATCAGGATGTCGGCACGTGGAAGCTTCGTTAGGTGGTGTCATCACATAATGAAGAGCATGTACACGGAAATGCTTTGGAGTGCTAAAACTCAACACTAAGAATAATATAAATTGTGAGCAAAAATATACTGATATGCGAAATGAGGAAATGTACCAGTAAATGGTGAAAATCCCATTTGTTGTGATTGTGTAGGCATTAGGGTTTGTGTAGGCATGATGACTTGCGTAGGCATGTTGGACTGATCGGGAATATAAGGCGATGTTGGCACAGCCGGTTGCAAAGACGCTACAACATGATCAGTGGTCTGCGTATCTACAGTAGACTTACGTAATTATACCAGGGGACTGCTTTAATTTATCCAACACTCTATTTAAACATAACATGCATTAAAATAGATAATTGCAAAAGCATTCTAAAATTAATTGCATGTTTAGAATTTATAGTTCTAACCATGAACAATTTCTTCCAATGAAATTTGAGTAAGTATTGGCTAAGTAGATGGAGTTGGAGCAGAAGTACATCCTTGATGAGCTTTGGCTGAAGAAGACTGAGAATCTCCATTTAAACTACTAACATCTACGTAAGGTGCTCCAAACATTGTTAAGAAGGTTTGTTTACTGTTGTCTTACAAAATCAAATAGTGTGAAGCAAAAAAATAGAAACGTGTTTTTAACGCGTTTCATTAATTAAATCTATTAAATATTGTTTGCTTTGTTCTCTACACAAACGTTTCTTTAAATATTTTCAATTCTAATTTTTTTTTCAACATATATTATAGTTTAGTTTTTAACTAAAATTAATGAAAAACAACATTAATGTTGTTTGCTTTATCCTCTACACAAATGTCTTCTTAGAAAGTTTCAATTTTAATTTTTTTTTGCAACATATTATAGTTAGATTTTTAGTTAAATTTAATGAAAAACAACATTAATGTTGTTTACTTTGTTCTCTACACAAATGTCTTCTTAAATAATTTCAATTATATTTTTTTTTGCAACATATTATAATTTGATGTTTAACTAAAATTAATAAAAAAACAATATATATTTTTTTAAATTATGTGATGAAATGATCAGTTTCCCGCTAGTTTGTTTAGTATGGCAGTAATAGTATATAAGAAGAGTTGTTGATTGATATTTAGCTTGAAGAGCAAAAGCTTTCACAACCGTTATTGCAAGTGGACTCGGATCCTAAATATTGTTGTCTGAAAAGGTCAAGAAACAGAAATACTGATATATGGTCAAGTGGCACCTGAGCTCTAGTCAACTTGAGTTAACAAGGAGCCGCCAAAATTTATAACCTGAGGCAAGTTGCAATTTGTTCCCACACGTGCGAAATTGACCAAGACCGATATAAACAAATTCCCAAGGTGGTTAATTATTAGTTTTTAACCACCTATATAAAGGGCGAAAGCAGCTATGAAACTGATAGTCAGTTCAAGCTAGTAGGAAATAATAATGGATCCTTCTATTCCATGGCTTCCAACTTCGAAAGAACAGCGGAAGATACAAGAGGAGATTCTATCATCAAGCCTACCTTCCGAATCCGAATCCCAATACCAGAATTGTAGCAATGCTTCCCTTTTGGATACTCATAAACAAGGTCCATTAGCAAACTCACCAAACTCCTCAAGAACTGCATTTTCTAGATATGATAAAGGTAAAGAGAAAGAAAAGGTGGCTGAATGCTTAAACATGGTAAAGGACGAAGCAAAAGGAGAATGTAGCAAAAGCTTCAAACACATGATGCAAGAGAGACAAAGGAGGGAGAAGTTGAGCCAGCATACGCATTGAATGTATCCCCTTTATATTTCTAAAACTTACAGTATTACAATAATAGGCATACGCACATATATATTGATATGAAGGTTAAACAATGTAGGTGGACAAGTTTTCGATGGTGCAATCGGCCATAACATACATTAAACACCTTGAAGCTGAGAAAGATGAACTATTAAAGAGCAACACCGAGCTTAATTTTAAACGGTTGATCAAAATGGATTTTCAAGGAGAAAGTCACGATATTTGCCTGTCGAACACAACCGCAATACCAGCTCTTGATTCAATGATCAGTGCTCTTCACTGTTTGAACGTAATGGACGTGAAAGTTAGGACCATCAAAGCTGAATTATCAACCACTGATTCCTCAATGACCATGCAAATTGAATTCAAATTGTGATAACGGCATCAAAACAGGTTCCATTATTTATAGTCTCAGCTCTTTTTTATGCATCTCAGGCAAAAGCAGCACAAAGGTCTTTTGGGTTACGCAGACCCAGACCGCCTTCATTTTTTGGACGGCACACCACGTCCCACGACACCTAATGGTGCCGCCGGACATTGTCCTTGTTGCCCCAGAAGAAAGACGAGACCAAAGACCGATACGACCGAAAAAAAGAAGAAGTTGAGGTCATAGCCGCAAAAACATGAGTTCCTATCGAATCTAAAACGGATTTGATAAGAACAAGTCTACCAGCCTGAGAAATAAGAGAGGCATTCCAGCGTAAGATCTTGCCCATCACTTTATCAGTCAAGGGATCGAAAAGAGCATTGAGTTTCCTACCGCAGTACAGGACAACACCCAAGTAAGGAAGAGGAAGATCAGCTTCCTTGAAACCTGAGGCAGTCTCGATCCAGGTAGCACGAGAGGGGGACAAATCTTTTGCGTGGACGAAACAGCTTTTGGCAGGGTTAACTAGTTGACCCGATGATTGCTCATATTGACGAATAAATCTGAGTAGCCGATTAACAGAGGGGACGCTGCCATTAGAGAAAATGACAACGTCATCGGCGAAGGACAAGGATGAGATTAGGGGGCAACCCCTAGGAATCTCGAAATGCTGAATCTGGCCGAAGATAGTTAAGGATTGAAGACCGCGAACGAAAGCCTCCACCGCGATAACAAAGAGAGATGGCGATAGTGGGTCTCCCTGACGAAGACCCCTACCAGCCTTGAAATAACCATTAGCCGAGCCATTAATGAGCACAGAGAACCAACAGTTGGAAATGAGTCTCCATACCAAGTCTATGAGGGGTTCCGGGAAACCGAAAGCCCTTAATACCTTGATGATAAAAAACCAGAACATGCGATCGTAGGCCTTAGCCATGTCCAGTTTGAAGACAACATTAGAGCCCATGATCTTTCGGTCGATCTGGGAAATAAGTTCCTGAGCGAGCAGGACGTTATCAGTAATCAAACTCCCCTTTACAAACCCCGCTTGGTATGTAGAAATAATGCACTCGAGGAAGGGAGCCAATCGGGTGGATAGGATTTTAGAAATAACTTTATTCGAGAAGTAGCAAAGACTGATAGGGCGAAAATCCACACACGACCTTGGGTTGTCGCATTTTGGAATAAGAACAAGATTGGTGGATGTCCAACCAGAAGGAAGGGATCCCCCAGAGAAAAAGGATTGAACAGCAAGGCAAAAATCGGCCTGAATAATAGACCAAGCACGACGGAAAAAAACACCGTTGAAACCATCCGGACCACTGGCACTGTCCTTGCTCAAAGCGAAGACAGAAGCACGAATTTCCTCTGAGGAAGGGAGATCCACGATGATGTCTCTTTCCGGCGATAGAACAACACGAGGAATGAAGGCCAGCAGAGCCGGGTCAGAAACCGAGACCGAAGGAGAATCCAAAAAGGATTGAAAGTGGGACAGAATGGTCTCTTTGACATCTTCGGGCGAAGAGGCCGTAAATAGATCCTGTCGCAAAATCTCACGGATCGTGAGTTGGTTATTCTTTTTCCGAATAGAGGAATGGAAGAACTTAGAGTTAGTATCTCCGACCACTACCCACTTGATCCTAGCCTTTTGACGAAGGAAATCATGCTCGATACGAAGTTCCGATGAGAAAATAGTTTGAGCAAGATCCCAAGCCTCCTTGTTAGCCTCGGAAGGATCCTCGTCTAGCAAGGATTCAGCTGCAATAAGAGACTCTTCGGCCAAACGAACGCGGTCGAAAATGTTTTTAAAGACTTGAACGTTCCAAGTCTTAAGGCAAACTTTAAGACGTTTAAGCTTACGACTGAACATCTCACAGGGAGAGGCAGCAATAGGGACGCCCCAAGAGTTAGCAACAACTTGAAGAAAAGAATGATGAGAAGTCCACATACTTTGGAAGCAAAAGGATGTAGTCCCCGATAAAGCTAGGGGAGAACAGCGAACCACCATGGGGGCATGGTCAGAAAAAGACCGATGGAGATGCGCGATCGAAAAGGAAAAAGGAAGACGAAACCACTCCTCCGAGCCGAAAACACGGTCGAGTCTGGAAAGGATACGATTCGGTCCCTCTTGGTTGTTAGACCAGGTAAAAGCAGAGCCAACAAAGGGAAGCTCCGACAGACCAGAGCTGACAATGAACGAATTGAAATCCGCCATCGCAACACGGTTGATGGCGGCTCTACCCCGTTTTTCTGCTTGGCAGGCGACGATATTAAAGTCGCCGCCTATTACAGAGGAAGGGAATCTCAACGAATCGAGCCTTAAATGTCAGACCAGAGAGTTAACCTCTCCGAACGGTCACATTTGGCATAGACGGCCGAAAAGAGAAAGGGAGAGCTAAAATAGGGAGACGAACAGGTAACGAATAGAGCTGACAGGAATCAAAGACAGCTCTGACCGATATGGATTTAGACCAAAGAATCCAAATCTTCCCCGAGATGTTGGCAGAGCCACCGCCAAAACCTAAGGATAATATGATGCTGGAAATGCCTTTTGGATCCAGAAAAGGTTCCAGAAGAGCGACCAATCCAACAGAGTGTTTCTTGACAATGCGTTTCAGCCTAGCCAACGACGCATCATTGCCAATACCACGGACATTCCAGAAAAGCAAGTTCGCCATTTAAAAGCGAGAGCAAGACACCAAACAGGGAGGCTCAGACGAGGTAAAGCGAGTAACGAGTAGATCGATCGATCTGCTTGGACGCCGCTATAGAGCGTGTGCGAATGGTGCGGGGGGTAGCCTGGGGTCTACGCGATCGACGTCGAGACGCCCTGGGGATAGAGTCGGGAATCTGGGGAGGTGGCAATGTAGACATCTCAATTCCCGGACCCGACGCAGAAGACAAGGAGGCACCAATCAGTGAAGTGGAATGCAAAGAGTTCCTAGCAAGGCAGTCTAGACGCTCATTAAGGAGCGCAATCTCTGCCTTACTCATAAGAGGGATGGAAATGGGCAGAGAGCAAGAAGAAGAAGCTAGGGAGCAGGCTGAGGAACAGCCGTAGGAAGAGGAACCCACTAAGTCCGAGTGATCCGACTGCTCAAGGGGAAGACGACAAAATGAGGGAAGACGAACCAATCGCATTCCAAACTTCCAAAGGAACCAATCAGATAAAAATGGAGTAGAATAGCTGGAATAACCAAGGAAGCAAGAGGAAGATTAACCGGACAAAGATGACACAATAGATAATGGGGAAATACAAAAAGGCGAAACAACGGAAGGCGAAAAGGAAGAAAGAGGAGAAAAGTAGCGAAAAAGTGTAAGGGCGCCAACAGTCTGCAGCCCATATTGCTGTGGGAGTCTTACCAATGCCGGACTGTCACTAATAAGACAGACCCGCGTACTAGGTAAGAGTCGCAGGATGGACCAATTAGAGGGGAAAGAAGAGCAGAAAACGGAAGGCTGGCTAGAACTCAGTCTGTCCGTATAGTGAACAGGAATGGCCACTATACGACCAGAGCGAGAAGAAAGCCCGAACCAAATGCTCCATTCCCACAAAGACCTCCAAATACTCAAATCGAATGCAGTCACAGGAAGCGAGCAGAAGAAAAACACAGTCGTTGACGACATATGCGACGCGTCGTCAAGACTCATAAATGAAATCCAACAATGGTCGGCCAGCATCTCAATCCAGGCAAAAATCCTGGGACAGACACCGCCATGACTACAACCAACAGCCATCAAAATCAACCGCGGTCGGTTAGGCTGATGCAGAAAGAAAGACGACAAGGACCCGCAGATCGAATAATAGCCAACATACACTAAGGGACCTGACACACTCCCGGCCTCGGATGAGACGGCAGTGTCAGGGAGCTCACACGAAAGTGTGCCAATGCTCAGGTAGAAACGACAAACCAAAAAGACCGACAACCAAATAACAGTAAACAGCCCACAAAAATCAACAGCAAAAGAGCAGGAAAAAGAGAGGCTCACCTGCCTGCAACGAACTATACAAACCTGCGATGGCGGAGAATAAGTCAGCAACAGCGCTTCACTAGACAGCAGGGGAGAAGCCAAAACATCGTTCGCCAAGAGAAAAGGCGAAAACAGCGGCACCGAAGGAACGGACAAGGGCAATACAGTGACAATGTCAACCATAGCATCCACTGGTAAGTCAACATGCGGAGGTAAGGGATCAAACCCTTATCCCCTAATGAAGAGTCACAACCAGAATCGATTGCCGACCCAAAAGCGAAAAATGCCTCAAGAGGCCTACTATCTGCAGCAAGGCCAACAAACGCTAGCCGAGGCTCAAAACGAGTGATGAAATCTCGTTTGAAGCTCGATATAGGGCCACAGTCAACCAACGAGTCATATGGCTCCGACATGGAAGCATCTCCCAACAAACCAAACCAGAGATCTGGCAATTCAGAGGCAGCAACATCCAACTGCTCGGCAAATGATAATCTCGGAATAAATCGGGTGGTGAGATCCCGACTGCCGAGAGAAGCACCAACCAGTGAACCAGAACCCCAAGTCTCAACCGGAGCAGCAGAGCATACCGACGACCCATCTAAGCAAAAATTGCATGATGGAATCGAGGGGAGATAGCTAAAAATGGGTTCCAGTACCAAGAAATAACCCTCAACGTCCACAAATCTGGAACGAGAAAGGGTTGAAAAACCCACAGCTGAGAACACGCAAATCTCCATCGAGAAGCATACCGAGAGTGGCGGAGCCACCAGAGCTAATAAGGCAGTCGCAATCGACTCAAAAGAGGGACAAATCTGCACGAAATCACCACGGAGATAAAAAGTACCAAAAGCCATAGTCGGAACCCTAGAAACGGCTCCCCGAACCAAGCGAGAGGAATACTCGCAACCAGAGAATAGCGCGTGTGAACGCAAGAGAATAAGAGTGGAGGCAGACGAAGAAATATGAAAATTGCAGCAAATCGCTAATCGGAGGAAAAATGGGAGGCCATGGAAATTTTTTTATTACCGTTTGAAAAAGTTTTTTGGTGAGAAAAAAAAATACACATTCATACATATAAACGATACATATAATTAAATAAATCAAACAACAAACATGCATTAAATAAACACATCAAACAAAATGCAATAATAATTCATACCTATCCATTGCCAAAGACCACTACATACAAAACGACCACTTTGCATACAAAATGCACTACATGAAGTAGGCTACAATATTCGATTCAAAAAATATAGACCAAACATCATCATTTCATATAAAATAATCGCCAACTTTCTTCAAGTTTTTCAAAGGAAAATGCTTCTTCTTACATTTTTTGTAGCAAATTCTTCAATCAAATCGTCATAATTAAGTTTATCCAAAAACGCACTTTCAATTGATATCATTGCAAGTCCGTTCAATCTCTCTTGTGACATAGTAGATCGAAGATAATTTTTAATCAATTTCAACTTTGAAAAACTTCTCTCCGCGGAAGCAACCGTAGCCGGAATAGTTAACAAAATCCGATAAGCAACCCATACACATTTGAAACCACCATCTTCTACATAAGATCTTATAAAATCAAGAATGTCAATTGATTTAGTTATTCCCTTGACATAGTTTGCAAAGCTCTAAGATCTTGAAAATAATATTTTCCATATATATCATATTGTTCGTTGTATTTCAAGTAGCTTTCCAAATGAATGCAATGCTCCATTAACTCCTCTTTGCCAAGATTTACAAACTTTGCATTTAAAAAAAATCCAAAGATGTTGTCATAAAGTTCAATTTGTTCGAATCGATCTTTGAATGATGTTAAAGCTTGGTCGATGATATGAATGAAGTATGGGACTCTAAAAATCTATTTTGGTGATTGGCTTTCTTCATTATTAGTTGCAATATCCTCATCAAAATGTTTTTTTCTACGAACAACTCTTTTCACCTCAAATTTTGGTCCAGTGCCAACATCCATAGCAAGTTCATTAGCCTTTTTCACAATTTTTTCAAACCCATGTTCTCTAAAGTTTTGGAAGATTTCAATAAGTTCTTTTAATCTTGTAATTGCATCTTCTAAATTCATATCTTCATGTTGAAGTGCTTTGCTTACTTGATTCACTTTATTAATAACTTGTACCAAATACAAAGACTTATCAAGAACTCAAAATTCTCTAAAACATTAACACAAGCATTTAGCTTCCGCCATCACCATATCCTCTTTAGAACTATTACCAATTTCAACTAAAGCATCTCTTAGCATTGATGATTGAAATCTAATAGCTCTTACACTTTCAACATGGCTTTCCCATCGAGTAGCCCATAACGTTTTTGGTGCTAAACCTTTCACATATCTTTTTATAACATCCAATCGATGAGTAGATCTAGAAAATAATGTATAAATTTTTTGTACGAATATAAAAAAATTTCTTGCTTTAACACAAGGTTTAGCCGTATCACATAATGCAAGGTTTAAACTATGACAACCGCATGACATATAAAATGCTCGAGGATTTATATCAACAAGTCTTTTTTGTACACCTTGATGTTTAGCTTTCTTATTAGATCCATTGTCATAACCTTGGCCTCTTACGCCATCAATGTTAAGTTTAATTTCATGTAAAATATTTTCAAGTTGTTTGAAAAGGCCAAGCCCGATGTATCATCAACGACTATAAATCCGATAAAAAACCCTTCCACCATCACCTCATTAATATCTTCAATATCTACACATCTTACATGATTGTGTGCCTGGAACATATATTATGAGTGTTCGAATGTCATGACTTAATTGTACAATTTGTATCAAACATTGTATCCAGGCAACAGACATTGTAATACAATTTGTATCAAACATTGTATCCAGGCAATACAATTTGTGTCAAACATTGTAATACAAATACAATTGTGTGCCTGAACATGTGCCTGGAATGTAATATAATTTGTATCAAACATTGTATCCAGGCAACAGACAACAGGCTACATGACTTAATTGCAATGATTTCTCAAACTGCCTCATTTTCCTTGCAGCTCTTTTACCTTACTTCGCCTGGATTAAATCACCCAATTCAAACTATTAATAGCCTTATCTAACAAATTGCAACAAATACACTTTGTAAGGTAAAAGAGCTATTAGATCTAGGCGAAGTAATAGCCCTATCTAACAAAAGCCCTATCTATCTAACAAATTTGCAAAAGAACACATTGTATAGACTATACATTCAATGATTAATTCACCCAAATTAAAAACAACTAAATAAACCTAATAAAATTCATTCATCAATTTTAAAACAACTAAAAATAAAAAAATTACCTTATTTCCAGGAAGATGGAGGGAGCAGCCGAGCAAGCGAGCAGCAAACTACAACCGCAAATGAAGAATCGAAGATTAAAGTAGAGTAGTAGGAGTTTGAGCGGGAGCCTTAAAAGATGGAACATCGAAGTGGCAAAACCTTAAATTTGTCGCGGTGGATTGTCGCGGTGGAAATAGATAAGGAGTTTGAGAGAACGATAATTTTTTTTTTGCCCTAGGCATGGGGGTTGCCCCAGCCCATGGGCTCGGTGGGCTTCCCCCCAGATCGGCTCAGTTTCAAAGAAATGAGAAGGCACATCTTTGTCCAAAGTGCTACTACGAATCCAATTTAAAGAATTAGTAGGGTACTGACTGGTAACGAACTGCGGAAAAAAAAGACACGGTACTTAAGGCTTAACCAAATTTTCAAGCGTTGTGCATATGATTTTCAAGTCAAGGAAAATAAAAGAAGCTATAAAATATGATCAAAGCATAACTAATGAACCGATTTCGTAGTTTAGTAGTAATTTATTCGATATCAGACATTGAATTTGGACCGGTGGCAGATCGATTTCCTTAATTACTTAGCCATGATTCCCCTTTTCTCCCGCTCCTTGTGACCATTTCTAAACCTTCTCATTTTTCTATCTTACCCACTTGTTCGTTCCATGACAAACTTATTACGAGTCTTTTGACCATTCAATTTTCTCTTGATGTCTTTCTACCTATAATCTATCGTGGATGAAGACGCCTACAACACTTGCTCCGTAAAACATACTTTTATGGATACAAAATGTGTTGTGTTCCTTTCATGGGGTGTCACATCTTCTGATCAGTAATAGT
Organism: Allium fistulosum; assembly: GCA_030737815.1. Classification (NCBI taxonomy): domain Eukaryota; kingdom Viridiplantae; phylum Streptophyta; class Magnoliopsida; order Asparagales; family Amaryllidaceae; genus Allium; species Allium fistulosum. The sequence goes on from CM060901.1 coordinate 665,429,177, forward strand.
TGTTGAATCTTGAACAGTTATAATGCCATATTTCTCTGTTCAGCATAAGTCAGCCAATCTCTTTGACATAAACTTTCATGTTTTCTCGAAGAAATGATTATATTCCACAAATTTTTAATGGAAACAATGATATATATTAGAACTAAATATAAATAATTAAACAAAATGACAAACTAATCATTTGAAAAATAAAACAAAATATTTTGCACGTAATAATGTTTGCATTTGATGTTTATCACATATATATTAGTTATTAAAAAAATGAACTAGTAAAATATATTAAAATAAATTTATTAAAATCAATTTTAAAAATGAAGACAATACGTAAAACCCTAAATTCACTTTCAGCTGCCATCTTCTTTATCCCATTTCTCCTCCAATTCTCCACATCTCTTCAAACTAAAAATCATAGCTGACTGTAACAACACAGAATCTGATGGAAAATCTGATTGTTAGGGGAAAGGGGGAAAAGAAGAAAAGAAAAGAAGAAGAAAAAAAAGAAAACTGAAACAACACAGAATCTCACAATCATAGCAGAACAATATATACTAAAATATCAATGATCTTTACAAAAGTGAAATTGTTATATACATACATCCATCAAAGTACAACAACAAATCATAATCATCAGCCTGGACGGTTATAACAGCATGTCCTCACAAATGTTGATGATTTCAACAACAAAGCAGTGGAAAATAAACATATACTTGAATACAACTTAAAGACCTCCAACTCATCTCCTGAACTCCAATGCATCCAAAACAATCTGTAAATATGCTTAGTCTGACCCAAGCATTATAATAAAATAAAACCTGAGTCAGTCTGGAAAACTAGCATGAGAAAACACACCCAATTGAATTTTAGTGTTTTAAAAATCTTTTGAAAATAAAGGTACCTCGTAAGACTACGTCGCACATAAACACGAACGAGTTTTTACCTTACGATAACCAAACCATTTCATATGAAATTTCATGATATTATAATAGTGTCCGAGATACAAATACTTATTAATTATAGTCGAAATTGTTACATTAATTAAATTCCAGCATAGTAGGTATACAACTGAAACCGTAAAGGCACGTATTAAAGAATGGATTCCATACATTGACTGAGCTACTATGGTACCATAGGTCACGGTGCATCTCTGGATAAAATAACACCAAGGACCTCGTCGGGATCCCCTACCAACACAGAACCGGCCTACCACTTGACTAGTAGTACCGAATATCCATTAATGGGGCCCAAAGCATAAAAATGAGAAATATTATCGACTCTAGATAGGGATGATCATACCCTACTTAGGAGCGACCCACTTACCCCTACCACATCTCTGCGGTTTTAATCATTCCCAATTGATGAGGCTTAAGGCTAGATTTTACCTTTTATATAGCACTTCCCACTTGGAATGCGAATAGTGCCCTTTAGGAAAAAATGCAATGTTAGCATTCATCCATACAAGTTCATTCTGGGACTAAACCAAATGCTTGAGAGCTCCGTCTTCAATTTCATCATCTTCAAGGTATCTTCACTTCGAAATGCTTGAGTTGGATCGAAGTGGTTTTCAGATAATATACCGAATCCGGTCTCTTCGAAACAACACTCGATAGTTTTTGGTAAATTCATCTCGGATTCTTTAGGAAATAAACAGTCAAAGATAAGAGCGGAGATCACCTCCTAACCGTTAGTGGAAGGATTTCCTTATCATTTGTCCTTGGAGAACGAAACGAGATTTATATGCATAGTATAACATTATCAGAGATGACTGTGCCATATAACTCACGTGTTTCTCCTAGATATTTCCAAAGTTAAATTTTGGGTCCTAATTTGATAATCAGTTATTTAACTATCCACAAACACACATCCAAATCAGGGATTTATTCCATAGGGAAAACCAACATTGGTTAAGCACACAAGCAACCGCTAGCCTCTTTTAATAAATATTTTCATTAACTAAAATCACTTTGTAAATATTTGTACCAAAATACTTTTACAAAGATTCATCCACAAACCCTCATTTTTCGATACTTAGAAAATGTCCATACACTTATCTCCACCGTATAAGTAAATTCACAAAATAGAGAAAGATTTATTTTTTACACAATTCTAGAACATATTTATAACTTCCTTTATAAATCTCTAAGACTAGGTTATAACCCCATTCATTTATCTTTGAAATCATTTATAAACTTCCTTTTTAACATTTCTAAAATCATTTAAAAAAACCCTTCATAAATCAATAAAACCATTTATAAACTACTTTTGTAAATCCACAAACCCATTTCTAAAATTCTTTTATAAATATTTAAAACCATTTATAAAGCTCTTTTACCCTTTAACTAATCTTCCTTTAAGTTTTCCAAACCATGTTATAGGATTCCTATTATAAACCCACATCTGCTTATAAAATCCTATTTATAAATCTCGAAAACAATTATAAACAAATTCTAATCATTCACTTTAAAAATTATTATATAATAATAAACATTATAAACAAATAAATATTAACTTTAAAATATCTTAAAATAATAATAAATAAATTTTAAAACATTCTTAAATAAATTATAATTATTTATCTTCAAAACTATTAAAAGTAATAATAATTAGTTTCCAAAACTTTGTTGATAAATAATTATGATTAATTTTAAACCATATTAATAATTTGAATAATTAACTTTTCAAAATATTAAAATATTGGTAAACAACTTTAAAACAATATTAATATAAATAACAACTTTTAAAAACACATAAATATACTTCCTTGATAAAAATCCATACTTAAATTTCAACATAACCATTTCCATATTTATAAAAAAACTATGTTTGTAGATCTCTTCTATTTTATAGCATGTCGTTTAACATCCCCAAATCTATCCATACTTCAATTCCAAAAATAGAATCAACCATTTTTCTAAAACACATCCCACATATTATCATAAATCCACAATTTGATTTATTCTCCTCAATCTATCCAATGATAATAGTTTTCTTTTATTTATAAAACACCATTTATAATTCTATCCTTTTATTAATAAATACGATTATACGAATCTTCACTCTATTTGTAAAATGTCCCATTTATACATTATCACATTTATAAATTTACCTTAATATATGTACACATATATATACAACACTTTATATAAAACAGTTAGTAAATATTTATACCAAAATATTCCTATCTAATTTTTAAAACCATATTCCTTTATTACAAGAAATGGACTTATTTTTTTGATTTTAAAAATCTTTACTCACGGTTCAAAAATCTCTATTTAAAATATTTTATAAAACTATAAATTTAAAATATCTAAAAATAATAACTTTAATTCTAATTAAAATAAGTTCCTTTTCTTAGTAATTCAAGAATTATTATTAAAATATATATTTTTTCAAAATCACTTAAATCCTTTTAAAAACTAAACCTTCATTTTATAATATTCCAAAATACTAAAAATATTGCTTAGTGTTACTATAGCACTAGCAGTGAAAAATCATCCATGTCATCAATTTTGGCATCCAACATATCATATATCAATTTATGTGAAAAATAAAATCAACGGTGTGAGGAATCCAGTTAGATCCCTCCAACCTGTCCCCTTGCATCACATACAATATATAATCAATAATATAAATCAACCGCTTCGAGGCGGGATCGTATACACATGGTCATCCGCTCATACACAAGAACGTAATAGGGTCTCATCTCATCCACTCCAATGGCGGTAATATACCCAGACCAAAAATATAAAATTGTAAATCTGTAACATCACCCACTTGGAGGCCCAAAACTAACCGCTACAGATGCTGCAGTCATCAATAGTTATTAATCCTTGGCGACCAAATATGGTACTGTTAGATACATTGATATAACATAAAAACATGGATATGGAAAAAAAATTGAAAATCAACAAACAACTTTCTTATTCCATTTCAAAGCATTTCAAAGCATTTCAAATTCATTACATAATCCCATAATCGTTAACTACGTTCGGAGAAAATATAATTATTATAATATAAGCCAAGAGCGACATATGAAGATGCCCCTTGGATGATCAGAGTATATAACTAGGCAATTAAAACAACTTTGCATTTACAACAAAACACAGCAGAATCAAATAGAAAAGAACTCTAAATAGCTATCATGCCTCCTGCACGTCTCCGGAAGCTTATTCGTCTAAAGAGGTACCCGAAAATCTCAACTCTCAAACTACTCAAAACCAATTGAGCACCCAAGAGTTTAAGAGGAAAACATAAACTTCGAGTGAGAAATAAAGCCTGGTATGAATAATAATCTACCATCTCAACCATTTAGATATCTAGTGAGACCATGCCGCTTAGCAGAACGGGTTTTCCCCTCACTAGTATCTTATTCAAAACTTTATAAAACCATATATTGTGCTCCTGCATCCACAATGATTAAAACATAGCAATTTAAAATATTATGATGATATCCAAACAAGTAGATCAATTCTGGATTACCCATCCCCGTTCATTTTTGACTATTTGTCTCAGTTATAGTTTCTATAGTCACTATTAACCTAATATTTTTCATGGGCGGACTAATAACCTGTTTAATACTTATAGACTCCCTATCCGGTTTCATAGTTTTCATGGGATCACTAAGAAACTGTTGGTCCCTGCCAATAACTTCATCGTTTCATAGGTTCTCCCTGAACCTATTGGTATCCCCAATAACTTCCCTCTTATCCTAGTTTTCATGGGTTGACTGGGAACCTATTGACTTCTATCAATAACTTAATCCGGATATAGTTTTCATGGGTTCACTAGAAACCTATTGGCTCCTGCCAATAACTCTTTCTAATCATAGATTTCATGGGTTTACTACGAGCATATTGGCACCTGCCAATAACTTTTCCTAAACATAGTTTTCATGGCTTTACTATGAACCTGTCTATCTGACAACTTCATTATTTAGGCATCCTACATTTTGGTCTATCTTACCTCCTAGATGCAATTCTACTCATTCATGAGTTAATTCAATTTATATTCACTACTGTGTCAACCTAGCTAGTTATTCTTCTCTTTCTCTCCAAAATGCAGTTATGGGTCCATTATAATCTGAATATATATTAGAAGAAGCAAACATATTAATATAATAATACCAACACCTGTGGTTTAATATCCTTGAAATCAATTTCATATAAAACATGGTTAATCCCTTTAACCTATTATTTTAACAAGAAAAGCTTATTAAAAAACTCCAATTTAAAAGCATTTAAAAGCTCATTTATAATGCCATGGGTTTTACCTTTAAAAATTGAAACTGGGCTCTTTGTTTTGAAAACTAAGGCTTTCGAAACCTTTAATCTTTACTTTCGAAACCATTGGAAAACTTCATTTCGAAAGCATTCAAATCTTCTTTTCAAAACACTAAGCACCTGCCTTTTGAAACACTTTAAAACCTTTCTTTCGAAACCTTTCGGATGTATTAAAGTAATACAATTCAATTATAGAAGCATATCTTCGAAACCATTTGAAAGTACCCCTTTCGAAACTATTGGGTTTAATTTAAAACATAACTTATTGGGTCAAAGTGAATACATACGAAAGTACCCCTTTCAAAACCTTTAATTTTCATATAAAATTGTTTCGGGAAAATTGATGGCTTTGGAGCCATCCTTTCGAAAGCTCAAAACGTTTAAGTAACACATTTGAAGGATAGCTTTGAAACCTCTTCCGAAGCCATTGCCTTCGAAACCCTTGAATCCTTTCAAAAGCTTTGGGAAGTGGCTTAGTATAGGTTTAAAAAAAAAGCTACCTTTCGAATTGGTTGATGACTTCAATCCCTTCGAAAGGCACAGGGACAGCAGAAGGGTTTCGACTTGGTCGAAGCTACCCTTTTCGAAAGCATTGATTTTAAAATTAAGTAACTCATTCGGAAGCTACAATTTAAATAAGAGGCGGAAACCTCCTTAGAAAGTAATTTAAAAAGACCCCTTCGAAAATATATGTTTCGACTCCTTCGAAAGAATTTAGTAAAACAGGCAAGCGCATTTCTTTGGAAAATAAAACAAAGGTTTCGACCCCATCGAAACCTATGTTTCAACACCATGCCTTCCGCCTTTCTCCAATCAACTACGTACCAACATTGTGATAACTTGTGTATTGATTTCGGCTTAGTTGTTTTCGACCTGGTAGGTTTCGACTTGGTTGAAGGCGAAAGCATAGGATCGAAAGGTGGCTTCTAAAAGAGACGAAACCCATTTTTCTGGGTAAAGGCTGATTTAATGCCATTTAAAGCAATTACTTTATAACTAACCTGCCTGTTTGTAAACATTTAATTAGTTGCCATAAACTTTTCAAATTCTTTACCAAAACAACTGCCGTATAATTTCAGATCTAAACAAAGATTAATTTTCACAACTAAGCCCTTCCATTAAGCAAAACAATTAAAATAATTTTGGAAAAATCACCAAAAATTACAGAGATTCACTTTCAATATGTTATCTAACATATTAAAATTTTAGACTCAAATTCTTCATACAATAACCAAAATTAATTTCTAAACCCAATTATTCATATTTTCCTTTGAAAATTCATACTAAATTTTCTATAGCTTGGAAAACTATAAAAATTAAAACCCATCTCCAAAATCATGTTTTACATAACATATAAATTCCTCATGCCATTTGAAATTAATTTAAATGATTTTACCCTAAAAACCGTGTATAAACAATTATCAAACAATCTTGTTTGAATCAAATATGTTATAAAATCCAAGCATATCATCATAAAAAATCATCATAATGGATTTAATCTTAAACCCGAAAATCAAATGATCATAAAAGCAAAATAGAGATGGTTTTGATTATTATTCACCTTGATAGGGTAAGGACTTTGAGTTTTGATTGAGATTAATCTTCCTTAGCTTTAGATTGATTTTCTCTTCTTTTCTCCAGAGTAATGGCGAGCTTCTCTTTTGATTTATGTTTGTTTGTATTTTGTAAAATGAATGTGTATGGGAATGAAACAATAATATAATAATGGTGTGGCAATCGTAATAAGCCCTTATGTTAATTATTTCATTGTTAATTAACAATTAAAACCATTTATAAGCCCATTTATATCATTAAGCTTGACCTCTAATTTATTTTCAAATCTCAATCCCCTTATCACTCAAATAGTTACATTATTCTATTTAATTTATCTAATTAAATCTCCTGAATAATGTTATTAAAAATTAGAGGTGCTACAAGCTCCCCTCCTTAAAAAATTTCATCCTCGAAATTCAATAAGGACTAAATACTAAACGTAGCAATCTTCTGTAACCACTCCTAACAACCATACTAGCCTACCTAGCTAGCAACTATCTATATAAAGCTAATATAGACATACCCTCAAAGCAAATCAGGATAAGTATCTCTAATCCTGTCTTATGTCTCCTAAGTACAGTCCTTCTCGTTGTCGCTCCACCGAACATTCACCAACTTGATTGTCTTGTTCCTTAATCTTTTCTCATCTCTCGCTACAACCCAAACTGGCTGTCTAATGGAAGTCAAATTAGGCTCTACTATCAAATCTTCCAACCCTATCGGAGGAATAGTATTCTCTGGATCATGCACATACTTGCGAAGATGAGACACGTGAAATACATTATGCAGACCTGTCATACTACTCGGCAAGTCCACTCTGTATGCGAGCTTTACAATCTTCTCTATAATCTGGAACGGACAAACATATCTCAGTGCCAGTTTCCCTGACTTTCCAAATCGTACCACACCCTTCATCGATGATACCTTAATGAAAACCTTATCTCCAACTGAGAATTATAGGTCTTTACGCCTCTTATTTGCGTAACTCTTCTGTCTGGACTGAGCTTCCTTTATCCTTTCTCGAATTAACTCAATCTTCTTTGTCGCCTCTCTAACCAGATCTGGACCTAAGACTAATCTGTCTCCAGTCTCAAACCAACATGCTAGTGATTTGCATGGCCTTACCTACAAAACTTCAAAATGCGCCATTCCTATACTAGTCCGATAACTATTGCTATAGGAAAACTCAACAAAATATAGGTGATCTTCCCAAGATCCACCAAAGTCCAATACACAAGCTCTCAATAAATCCTCGAGTACCTTATTAACTCTCTCTATCTGTCCATCCGTCTGAGGGTGATAGGCAGTACTCATCTTAAGCTTGGTACCTAATACATCATGTAGACTCTTCTAGAATTTGCTAGTAAACAAAGCTTCTCTATCAATGACTATACTACTAGGAATTCCATGTAGTCTAATTATGTTCTTCATGAACAATTTAGCTAAAACAGGTGCCGTACTGGTTGACTTAACTTGAGTGAAATGGGCACTTTTGGTCAACCTATCCACTATGACCCATATACTTTCATTTCCTCTATTTTACCTTGGAAATCCGTCAATAAAATCCATGGATATCGAATCCCATTTCCAAACTGATATCTCCAAAGGTTGAAGCAACCCACTCGGCTTCTGATATTCGGCCTTCACTTGTTGACAGTTTGCACACTGCCTAACCCACAAGCCAACATCCCTCTTCATACCTTCCCAATAGAAGCTCCTCTTCATATCTTGATACATCTTGGTCCCTCTAGGATGAATCGTAAACTTGGATCGATGACATTCTCCAAGAACTTCTCTACATTAAGTCCTTAACACTCGGAACACACAACTGTCCCTTCTCAACCATCCTCTCTGGTCAAGACTAAAATCCTTTAGATCATCGATCTCGGTTCCAACCTCACGCCTTCTAATCTCCTCGGTTAATACTGGATCCTCTTTCTGCTTAGAAGCAATCCTTTCGATCAACACTGGTCGAACTTCTATACAGGACAACATGGCGGTACTTTGACTAGAACTAGTAGTCGATGTTAACTGCACACTACAAGTAGTCAAAGCTTCTAAATTCTTCTATTCTACTAACATAGCTAACACCGCATTCTGATGTCTTCTACCAAGAGCATCCGCTACTTTATTTCCTTTCCCTGGAGTATACTCTGTACCAAAATCATAAGCAGCTAAAAACTCCAGTCACTGCTGCTGTCTCACATTCAACTCCTTTTGAGAGAATAAATACTTTAGTGACTTATGATCTCTATATAGCTCAAATCTCTCCCCTAAGAGATAATGTCTCCAAATCTTTAATGCAAAGATCACTGCAGCCAACTCCAAATCATGAGTAGGATATCTCACATCATGCGGTCTAAGCTGTCGTGAAACGTAGGCAATAACTTTACCCTTCTACATCAACACGGCTCCTAATCCAGTCATACAAGCATTGGTATACACACCAACCCTTGTTTTTCGTCTGGAACTACTAACACGGATGCATTGGTCAACAAATGCTTTAACTTAAGGAATGCTTCTCACATTTGTCGGACCAGACATACATCACATCCTTCCTAGTTAACTTTGTCAAAGGGACTGCTATCCGTGAGAAATCCTTGATGAATCTCCAGTAATAGCCAGCAAGTCCAAGAAAACTTCTAATCTCAGTCACCGTCTATGGTCTCTTCTAGTTATGAACAGCTTCGATCTTATCTGGATCGACTGACAGGCCCTTCTCTAAAACCACGTGACCAAGAAACTTAACCTCTTTCTTCCAAAAATGACACTTGGAAAACTTTTCTTTTAGCTGATACTGCCTTAGCGTCTCAAGCACTACTGTAAGATGATCCCCATGCTCTCTTTCATCCTTAGATATACTAAAATGTCATCTATAAACACAACCACGAACCTATCCAAATACTCTCGGAAGACTTGGTTTATCAAATCCACGAAGAAAGCAGGTGCATTAGTTAACCTGAATGACATTACTAACCACTCATATGAACCATACCAAGTCTGAAATGTTTTCAAAGGAATACTGTCCTCTGCCACTCTTAACTGATGGAAACCTGTCGCCAAATCCAACTGGGAAAGTACTCTGGCTCCACATAACTGATCAAATAGATCGTCTATTCTCGGCAAAGGATACTTATTCTTAATCGTCCTCTTGTTCAACTTACGATAGTTGATACACATCCTCAACGACCTATCTTGTTTCCTAACGAACACCACGGCTGCTCCCCAAGGCGAACTTCTTCGTCTAATAAAATTCCTTCCTTCTAGATCCATTAGCTGCACTTTCAATTCCTTCATCTCGGTCGGTGTCATCCTGCTAGGTGGCCTACTCATAGGTTCAGCTCCTGGCACAAGATCTATCCGAAACTCAATAGCTCGTTCGGTGGTAGTCCTATAACCGGCTCAAAGACATCTGCAAACTCTCTTGCTACTCGAACCTGACTTAATTCTTCTCCCACTTCCATAGAATGTAACAAAGCACAACTACTCCGGTCAGAATCTTCCACTGAGAATATGATTCGATTATGACTATCAGGGTGTCTTAGTGATATCTCCCTATCCTGGCAAAATATCCTAGCCTCATACTACCCAACCAATCCATACCCAAAATGATTCCGAAATCTACAAAATCTAAAACAACAAACTACATGTAAACTTATGACCTAACAAGTCAAGTACTAACCCTCCTATTGGATTCGCAACCATTAAGGAAGTAACAAGGTATGTTGGTTCTAAACATAACCTATCAACCAAACACTGAGATATAAATGAATGTGATGCACCGGTATCAAATAGTACCCTAACTGGTATAATCTGAATCAAAAGCATACCTTCCCTCACAACATTCCCTTTTTCAACTACAGTTGGCCTAGCAGATGATGGTCCAACATAAAAAATCTTTACCTTGTCCGCCCTGACTGGTTCTGGGTAATAATTCTTATAATGCCCAACTTGATCACAGTTGAAGCACTTCACACCCTTCTTTTATGCAGCCTTCTTCCCCTTGCATGACCGGTACTCATGAACATAATGACCTTTCTTATCATACTTGAAGCAAACTAAATCAGCCTTTGCCTTCTTGGCAGCCTCTCCCTTCCGGGCTCCCTTTTTCTTAAAGAACTTTCTCTTCTTTCCCTGAGAACCCTGGGTTTCAACCGGCTTTTCTCTAGAACAAATAGCAAGCATCTCCTCATGTCAGATTGTTATCTCCACAACTACATTACAAGGATCACAGAGAGGGGGCAAGGTTGCCCTAGCAATCTCGGGTCTCAATCCCCGAATGAACCTCTCATTCCTTCTAATGATAGTGTCTATAGTAGCGTACCCATATCGGGATGACTCATCAAACTTATTAGCATACTCAATTACTAACATCTCTCCCAAAAGCAGACTCCAAGATAAGCATGACATCCCAAGTATCAATGATGGTCCAATCACTTGCTGCCTTATCCACCTATGGTGGGGAAGAAGATGGAAAAGGAATGGGTCAGACATAAAGTTTGGGGAATGAGTACAAGTTTAATATGTGATGATCGTGTGCAGTTAACTTTAAATTATTCTAATTGACATAGGGTGTGCTACAGTGTTAGTGAACTTCTAAAGTCTAGTACCTAAGGATTCTTATCTAACATAATGGTTCGAACAATAAATCAAACTCACAAAATGATCAACGAGCGTCCTTAGAGTTATCCAAAAAGAAAATACCGCCTGTAGGCGATTGTGCGAAGTGCTCTCTCATAAACTATCGATCATCACTGCGCTTGGATAGGGAAAACCCTAAAATGCAAACTCGCTATATGACCCATCGTATGCACTCACTGTTCATCTCTCTATTGCAGTGCAAAATGCCTCATGTCGTACTAACTTGGCGTCCACATGTACCATGTTGCGTCAGAACCATGTGCATAAGGACTTCCATTAGTACCAGGCTCTTTTCTTTCCTATTATAGTGTTGCACCATGCTTGACTGTCCTTTTGAATCTCCCATTAGCATCGGGCTCACTCACATGGTATCCCCATTAGTGCTACGCATCTACTACGGAACATCCCCATGCGAATTACATTGCCCTAATCAACTCTTAACTCTCATTTGGGTATTTAACCATTATCCAAACCACAATGACCTATTGTTCTTTGATAAGGTAGTAAATTCCCTACTATCAATAACATGTGTACTTAGCCCAAAATAGGCTCAACCAATTAGTTTTCCATTTATGTAATTTTTCTACAAAATTATATAATTTTTTATTATTTAACTTTGGCCTTAGGCCGAGGTTTAAATTCTGCATTTTTCGTCCAGGATGCCTGGCCGTTTGTACACTCCGGTTGACCGCTAGAGTTTCCAGGTCGACCGGTCATGAAGTAAAATTACGGTTCCTACACGATTTCAATAATCACTTGTTTGTATAGTTTTTCATGTGGATAGCTACCCTAATTTAATAGGTGACCGGTTTATTTGTCAAATTACAATTCAATTTAGAGTTTGTAGGTTAGGGTTTGCAAATTTGATAATAGCATATGTAACTAGACAATTAGTTAAATTAGCAAGTTACTATAATTTTGATTCTAGGGTTTTAGATTCAAAGCTAAGGTTTTAACATAATCAATTTAAATTTAGCATACAAAATTTTAGGGTTTCTAACATCCTAAATAAGTAAAATAGTTTAAATTTAACTATAATAATCAACTTATTAGATTTGTGTGCACTCACCTCAAGCTTAAGCTCTTACTTGCGCTTGAGAATCGTTCCCCGAAATCGATAGCTTTATCTTGATCAGTCTTGATTTAGTTTTTTCTAGTCTTGTAGGTTAAAATGATTTGATTTCTAGAAATTTATAGGGTTTTGGTTCAAGAAATTTTTTGCCAGAGTTTAATTATAGTAAACATTTAATGGAAAATTAGGGTTTCATTAGTATGATATTTATAGGGGTCGGATTTAGTTTTGAGCCATCAGATCAGCTTAGGAAATATATTTAGAGAATCTAGTCCTCTCATCGTACTCTTTAATTCTCCAAGAAAACAATCATGTTCGTTCAACACGTCATCAGAAAATCAAAAACGTTCAATTTTACAAGGGCCACGGTCGACTGCTCAATGCCCTACATCAACCGCTATCGGTCAACCATTGAACCCTCTAGGTCGACCAGTCCCAATGAAATTTTGTGTATTTTTGTTTTAAATTTTTAATTCATTCTAACAATAGTAATTCCTCTATACTAACTTGGATCTCAATATATTATCTATGAAAATCATCCAGAAAATCCCAACGAACGTAATGGTGCAAGTTTCACAGCCAAATTCAAAAATCTATGAAAATTTTCTTTTAAGGCCTTGTTTTATATTAATTTAATTTCCTTATTAAATTCCATTAAATTTTTGGGGTGTTACATGCACGTGTGTATATGCAGGCCTCATTGAATTGAAATACAATCCAACATTGAGGTGTAAGAAAATATATATAGAACAAGATCTTTATTATGTTGTGATTTAAAAAATCAATTATATATCACTATAAGAAAATTACCTTTTATAGTGTTTAAAAAACGCTGTAAAAGGATACGATGGCGTTTTTATAAACGCTGTATATCAACAAGTTGTAATATGTCAGGGATCTATAATAGCAACCTCAGAATCGCTATAAAAATCATGCTACAAATGACGTTACTTATAGCGTTTCTGAATTGCTATTAAATGGACGATTGATGACATACAAGTACCTTTCTATAGCGTTTTGGTGCTTGCTATAGAACTTTTATGCAGAGTTATGGTTTATGATGCTAATATTTATGACGTCATTTATTTGCTATTTATAGCAATTGTAAATGCTGTAGATATATCATTACCTGATTATTATAGCAATTATAAATGCTATAGAAATATCATTGCCTGATTATTATAGCAACTATAAATGCTGTAAAAACGCTATAGAATGTTTACTTTAGTCTTTCATAGCATTATTTACTTGCCATGAAAACTGTTTAATCGTTGTAGAATATTTTTATTGCACTAGCATAATGCTATAATATGTATAGCCATGACAATTTTTTTTCCTAGCATTAATATAAAAAGAATGTATATACGGTATTTCACATAGTATTAACAATTAAGCAAAAAAATATGAATAAAAGCATTTCATGCACAATATTAAGCATATAAATATTAGTAACAATTCATACAATCGTAGCTAACCAAAACAATACATAATAAAAGTAACAATCCATACAACCATAGCTAACCAAAACGATACATAGTAAAAGTAAAGATGTAAGAACATCGACACAAAATACATTTGAAGGAGAATGAGTGTGGCAACATATATTTTCATGCCTTCCACCATAGCGTAAACCGAGAGCATCATACACCACCTGTCAAAAAGCACATACGTCTATTAGTCATAAAAAGTAAACATAAATTATCATGAATATCGAAATATGGAAGAAAATATGTGCGGTAAACAAAGAAAATACTCAAAATTAACAGCTAAATCATTTTATGCGCTGATTTTACGTAAATAGCAACTGTATACCCTTGCTGTTCTTGCTGTTTACGGTCCTAGATTTCAAACAACTTCTTTTGGTTTGGGACTTACTGTAAGCATAGTAGTATCACTATTATGCAAAAATTGTCCCTGACATAGTAGTTTGGAGCACTGAACAACGCACGTATAGTTAACACTGTACTATTATGCAAAATTGTTGTTATATCACTATAAAAGTAATAGTAGTTTGGAGCACTGAACACCGCACGTTCTTTCTTACACAATAAAGTACTTGGTTATGGGTTTATTCAAAAATGTTACTATCAAACTCGGAAGTTTTTAAGTACTGGTAATTATTTAGTTTATTATTGAATGAAATTCTGGTTAATGTAAACAGTAAAGTACAAACTAGAGTTGTTTAATAGTTACTTATATTACTAAATACGCATTTGACAAATCAACCAACCTTTTAGTAAAGTATTTATGGTGCTTTAATGCGGTCAATTCCTAGAATTTTATCAAAGTGATATTGTTTCATACATTCAGAAATTTGAAGTGATATAAGCAGAAATTTGAAGTGATATTGTTTCATACATTCAGAAATTTGAAGTGATATTGTTTCATATATAAGCAGAAATTCAATGCCAAATAGACTGCATATATTGTTTCATACATTCAGAAAGCTGATGCATATATTGTTTCAGAAAGTTGATGTACATATATTTGAAGTGAAACCTGGAAGTATATATGAAATACATATTCGTGAAACATATTCTTGC
This sequence comes from Allium fistulosum, assembly GCA_030737815.1. NCBI lineage: Eukaryota > Viridiplantae > Streptophyta > Magnoliopsida > Asparagales > Amaryllidaceae > Allium > Allium fistulosum. The sequence continues at coordinate 665,444,263 of CM060901.1, forward strand.
AAATATATATAAGTAGAAATTCTTCTCCAAAAGTTTGTTACTTTTAAAGCCGCGCAAATCATTTATATTTTCAGAAAGCTGATGCATATAAGCTGCTTTATAAAGTTGATGCATAGCCTTAAAGTCCACTGAGTTAAATGTTTTGTCACTCGGTTTTAATTGCCATTGTCATTCTAATAAATAGATTTATATTTTAATACATGTTCAAGATTTTCCTTCTCATTCGGATTATTCTAATGTTATCAACACAAATGATTTAAACATTAAGAAAACAATAACCCTTATAGTTTCAGCTTATTTCAAAGTTCGTCCGATGATGGTGTTTTAAAATAATGATGAATTGTGAAGGTTATAAACGAGAACATATTATCAATGGATTATCATGGTTTAACATCGGAGATCCAAACAGTGGATGCCCAAGAAAAATGCTATTCATGTTTTATTGCAGTGATGAGAGTTGCAGATAATGCTATTCTCATTCACTAGTGTCTACATGATATTCAGATAATGCTATTCATTTTAAGTACAATATTTCAATATTACTCCAATCATGTTAGTGTAGCATTATCTGAGTGCTACATGTAAATAGCATTATCTGTAATAAAACATGTTTGCAGATAATGCTATTTACAGATAATACTCCACCGTCAGTTTCTATGAATGAAAAGAAGATTAAGTAGACTAATTTTACAAGTTAAAACTTAAAACACATGTCTATATGCAAATCAGCATATATATGAAAGAATTAAAACACCTGTCTAAAAAGGAGAGCCAACAAGAAAATACGAAAGGAATACATAAAAGACTTCCAGACTGTAGCTAGAATGAGATAAATGAGAGGATGATGAGAGGAGTAGAGAAATAAGAAAGCAGCAATCATTGACTTCATCTCTGTTCGTATATTAGTATACATCTGTCACATGGGACTTGATCGTCCCATGTTGACTTTCTTTATTTATCTTCTGTTCCCATGTTATTCTCTCTTTAGACCGCAGTTTCCACGATTCTTGGTTAGATTTGAAATTTTGAGTACGGTTGTACTTCCGACCTACCAATTGGACATATCTTTGAAAACATAAATGGCCGCAAGGTTAAGGAGAGATATTAAAAACTGACAGTCATGCTCTATACTCTAGTTTCTATTGCATCAAAGTAGGGGAGTTGTTACCTAGTTCGGTAAAACCAGGTTCTATTTTTTCTTGATATAGAAGAGTATCGACCACCTCTTTCTGGTTCATATACAACTGAAGACAGCGCTCTATGAGATTTTGTACCTGAAACAAAGAGATGTACAAGCACTTTTCAGGTACAGATTTGTGTAACAGCAAGTTATGATAAGCAATTTCGCTTGGAACATAATATTTCATGTCAAGGATGTACACTGATGAGATCCTAAACCAATTTTGTCAAATGGCAACTTATCATATTTACATTGACACAAATAATCAGATAAACCCATTAACATAAATGGATCCTTGCAAGCTGAATATCTTGTCTCATGTGTACAAAATGAACATATATGAATAGCATTGATAATGAACACCATATAAACTTTTGATGGATCCTTACCTTTCTCATTTCTCCACCTGACATCTTCTGTTTTCTAGATTTTAGATCGGTAAAAATTTGATATATTTTCAAACCTTCCACCGCCAATCACAATATCAGTATATGATCCAAATGTATATAGCTACAAACCAACCAGTTGAATTCTGCAGTAAAACATATAATACAATTGGAATCCAGAATCAATTATACAAAGTTAATCCAATGAAAAAATAACATAAGAAATTACCCACAAGCAAATAATTATCAACCAGATATCATATAAAAGACCCAAAACTTATCAGGCTGACATATAGTTAATAGGCTAGGGCTAGCTTCCAACACAAGTAGTGAACTAAATTTGTTTTAGTTTGTATAAATTTTTAATTTTTATTTCCTCAAATTAGGTTCCAGTCCTAAATTGATTAAACCTAATCTCTACGCCTGATAACAACATAATTAGTTCAAATTAGTAAAAATAAAGAATTCAAACTTACAGCTTCAAACTGAAAAAATCCAATAAACAATTATGTCGAAAAGATTCTAGCTCAATTAAAGCCAATTTTTAGAGGTGAGAATGCAAGGGGAATATGAGGAGGAGAGAAACAAAGGTAATCCACAAAAGCAAAACTAAAAGTCGGGAACAAAAGGAAATTGATCAGAGATCATGAATCAGGAGAAAGGAACCTAAAGCAACATTAAAGGTAAACAATTTGGACTTTTTTGGATAATGATGATGGATGATAGTGGATAATTGACTAGGTGACGAGATTCTTTATCCAAAACAGCGGTGTCTTGTATTCTTGTTCTATATTCGATGAGGCTTCTAGAAAGGAGAACTGGATCTCGGTTTCTGCTTCAATCATCTGCAAGAAGTATGGTTAACTAATTTCAATGGAATCGAATTTGAGCTTAAGTTCATCAAGTTTCTTCTTGCTACTGCACCACCCCTTAAGACAATGGAGATCTATTTTCAACTAATTGAAACATACAATTTCAGAAGTAACATGTTAGCTATACTTACCTAACAATGCATAGCTAACAACAAGAAATCCCTGTAATATTGAAGGAGGGCAACAATAATAGAAATGAATTTTTATTCTGTTTGTAAAAGCCAACTTCGTCTAAGAACAAAGATTTCAATTAATTTATTTTTTAGAAAAGAAACACACCAACCCATAACCAATAACAAGTGTGGTAGTTGGTTTTATATCTTCAAGTATTGCCTTGGCTTCCTGCATTAAAGTTACAGTGTTTCGAAGTTACAAGCATAAACAACAAGCGGTAAAGTAATCCGAATTCGAACTATATTTTCATAAGGGTAAGTTAGATTCCATCTTTTCTGCCTTCTACTGTTCAAATGTATGATAGTATGTATCTTACAACTTTAAGCTAATAAAAAAAGGTAGCATGCTGTAAACATAGCATGAATAGCCCAAAAACTATACCAGTTACAGTTACATAACATTTAGGTTGACATGCCGTTTTACTGATATTACAAAGAAACCTAACTTTCAGTCATTGAGTTAGCAGTATCTTTTTTTATAAAGCAACTTCAACAATAAGGAGTTTGAAAAACTGAAAGATGCAGTTAAAGAACAGAGTTTGTAAAGTTGTAGTTTATAGCATGATACAGGTACTTTTTCTGTTTATTCACGTCTTAGTGACAATGATCACTGATTTATTGTAATGAAGAACATTGATATTGATGAACAAATGAATATAATACTACCTCATTCAAGACAGTCAATGATGTCTCAGGTTTGAGCTCTTTAACACACATACCTTTGCTTACCCATGATTTTGTATCCACCATAAACTAAGTATGAATTCTACAAGCAAGAGATTTAGTGTAATTAAAAATAGAAAATAAATCTAACATATATGAAAGAAAATTAAAAAAGACATTGCACCTTTACACCGAGTTTCTTCAAAGATCTTGCGATAGCTTTGGACCGTTCACCACCAGAGTCCATAAAAATTACTTTAAAACCATTCTATATCACCAAGAAATAAAAATACAAATGTCAACTAGCAATTGTTTGCTTCCTAGTTGGTGCTTAACTATTTGTATAGCTTACTTTCATGTGTTTTAAATTTCGGATAACTACTGCAACTAAAGCATTATCAATATCTTTGCCACCCTTTAGCCGCTTTCTCAATGTTGCATCAAGCTGTGTAGCATTTACACATATAAACAAAAATATATAGTCCAGATCATATTATGTAATGCAACTCCTTCAAGAAAATTTGTAAAAGTTAAAGCCTTGATCTTTAATCAAGATTCTCTACCAACTCCAATAAATAGTGGGAGCGTATACATTCTTAAATTTTCATTAATTTAGAGGGATTTAGTAACTGAAGGAAAACCACAAACCTCAGGAAGTGTGATAGATGCATACTTAGACCTAACTGCTCGACGAATATCAGGAACTCCATCCCTCTCCCTTACATCCCTAACACAATGAAAAAGTTTGTTAAGAGCCTAACCTACAATACGTACTGATTTTCTAAAATGAATTACTAGAAATAATGGTTTTTTTTAAAGGAAAATCAATGACATGTGTGGAAATAGCTCGAAATACTACTTTGAAGGCTAAGTTATTTATAGTCTCTTGCCTCAGGCCGGACGTCGATAAGAAGTGCATCTGTCTCATTTTTCAGCAATTCAAGAGTGTTTCAAGATCTAAATCTCTGGGGTAACCACCATGCATGAATGACCAGTAATATATTCTATAACACAACCAGTTAATCTAAATCTGAGTGGGCACTATTTCATTGATATAGCTCTGTAAAATGAACCTACAAATATACACCAGCGGGAAAAAAGTTACCCCAAAGTGGTTGAATTTTCCAAGGTAAGCAAGAAAGGGACAACTGGGCCACTGGGATCCAAGCTAGGTTTTTTTCTCAAACCCTTCAATTATTATGTATAACTCCATGAAGAAATTTTGTTCAAATGTAAGATAATTTGTCAAGATAAAAAATAATAGTGTTACTGCTAAAAGTGTACATTGAAAAGCATTTTGAGCTGAAAGAAAATGGAACTGCTGTTTCAACTTAAAAATTTCACACAACTGATAAAGGAGCAAAACTCAATGCATAAGACTCTCTTCTATTCAAGTTTCTGAAAGAATTCATGTGGGTTTAGAATAAATTTTCTTATTTTGTACTCCCTCTATGCAATAATCTAGGAAGAGTAGCTATTGTGAACATCTTCTTTAAAAATAAAATATTTCAAGATTTCACTTTGGGAGACCAAATTCACGAGCAATGCTAATCAAAACTTCATGTGTCAAGTAGATTTTGTTATAGTGAATTTTCTAACTGTAAAACATTTTTCTAGCTACATGTTGACAACTTAGCCATTGTGATACATAATGAGTAGCATCCCTAACTGGATTCAAAATCCGACTAATTTTCACTTCGGATAGATTTATCGCATCCTTAACGTCAGATGGGAGTAATGACTTTAAGGATCCATGAGAATAACCAACTAATGTGGTAGCATCGGACAAAGTATCCTCCACCATCAAAATTACACTCCTTAATATACCTGTAGCTACACTTCCAGTTTTGAAAATATTTTCTTTTAGTTTAACTGATAAGCCTGTAATCTCATTTACTAAGTTTAGGAAAATTATAACCCTCTTCAAAGAAGCAGTTCAGATATTAAAGAAAACCAAAATATAAATTTTCATGTTTGAAGTATATAAGCAAAATACGATAATGTTATTTCTCAAGGTTACTTAAATGAAGATATCGTACTACTCTTTATATATGGAAAAAAACTGCAAGTGCAAAAAATGCAATGAAAAATATCAAACGACATAAACATGTCAATTTTTTATGGTGTGCAAATAAGAAAATATGTTTAAAAATTAGAAAATGTTAGTATCACTAATAACTTTCTAAGTTATGATACTAAAATTATAACTATATAACACAAAATAAAACATTACTTTTTTCAGCTTTCTAAATATTTGCTTAAACTTGTTTCACGAGAGAAAGCAAGGTTTGATTCATAATTATTTCTTACCTTCACACATGTATTCCTACTGACAATAATCCTTCCTTACTGACAATAGATTCCTTAACCTGATGTATGCTAGCTTCATAAGTCTTAGTATTATTCAAGTCTCGTCTGCCATCTATCCTTTCATGAGCTTCATCTTCTCATTCTCAATATTCATCATTTTATATAACATAACCATGAATAGTAAGTAGAAATGTTCAAACAACTCAAAAATTAATTGCAATAAAAAATAGACAAGATGTACAGATGGAACTAACAAGTAATAACTATAATTGAATTAGGGCTTTTCTAAATGATCGTTATGCACTTGCTTATTACAAATAAATCCTAAATTAATAAATAAAAACTTTAAATCCCAAAATCACTGATTAAATTGTGCAAATAAATCAAATAGAAAAAAATGATTAGAAAAACATGAAAAATAGATACGAGGCATTCACTAAATAACGCATCTACAGTTGCCCGCAATAGGTTGTCATTGGATCTAGAGGTTAGATCAATGAAGAAAGGAGATGCAAGAAGCCACCACATGCCGAAGACAGTGAAGCCCTGATTATCTAGAAGCTTGATCGGTGAAGAAAGGAGCCTTTTCTTAAGAAGTCGTAAAGTGGGATTTGTGGGTAGAAAGGCGGAATAAGAAATGAGAGGGATATAAAATGTTTTGCCGCTTTAGTTCTTAATTCTCTTTTATTTTTATTGGAGGGATTCGATATGACAGCAGAGGCACGCTATTTATTCAAAATCCTAATCGTGAAATATAGAAACATGGGTTCCAACGCTGTTGCCACTTGCAATTAAAAGCTAATTTTGTTGTAGTGTTTATATAAATTATGAGAAGCACAATGATTTAATACTAGCATAAATTCTCACTGGTTGACTCAGTGGTTAAAACATTATAATAAGTTGAGAATGACATGAGTTTAATTATAAGCAATGTGGTCTTTATTGTAAGCGTAAAAGGGTGAAAAAAATTACAATGTAAAATGGTACAAAATAATTATTTGTCAATAAACTCAAAATAAATCAATAAAAATATAAAAAAGAGGAAAGAAAGAAATAAGAAAAAAAATGTAATTTTCAAATGATCTAAATCTCAAAAGAAGAATGAATACTATACATATGCATATCCATATGCATATATATATATATATATATATATATATATATATATATATATATATAGACACATACACAAAAGTAATGAAAATAACTGAGTAATCAAACCGATCGTTAAGGTAGTTTGTTTACTGTTATCTTGTAAAATCGAATACCGTGAAGCAAAAAAATGTTTTTAACCTGTCTCGTTAAATCTTTTCAATTTTATTTACTTTGTTCTCTCCATAAATCGGCATAAATTAGTATTATGGACAAAGTATATAATTTTTTATTCACCAGAATGTTGTTCTGACACTACAAGGGGAAACACGTTTTCCGAAGGCCAGAAACCGTCGGCGGCCGTCGGAAACCGTCGGCCGCCGTCGGAAATAGCCGCCGGAAATGGCTTTGTCGGGAAGCAGTATTTATGACGGCTTCCGACGGACGCTGTCGTATCCATTTCCGACGAATCCAGACGATTTCCGACGGTTTCCGACGGTTACCGACGCCCGTCGGAAACCGTCGAAAACCGTCGGAAATCGTCTGGAACAGGCCGCCGTTATTTGTCGTGAGCCGTCGGAAATTTTGACCAATAAGCTATCGGAAGCCGTCGGAAATCTGCTGTTTTTTTTTAAATTTGCTGCAAATTTAGCCTTCCAACTACATTTCTCTTCCAAACACTATAATATCAATACTGCACAATATAATATACAATAATCCAACCAAATATTCAAACCCAAACTACAAAATATTTAATAAACACACAATTAAATAAAATTACATCAAAATAAAATACAAAATATAAATAACCATTCCAACATTAACAATAATCCTAACAATAACTGTTCTAAAATGTTGTTAATACACAAATTCATCAATATTCTCATACACGTCCTCATACAACCATAGAACCAAATGTGTCAAACATAATTATACATAAATCAACAATTACCTACGCCGTCTACCAAATCATTCTAAATTAAAACAAAACATACCTGAACGAACAAGAAAGCAAGTAATGAATCAATCTCCTGCAGATCCAGAGCCAGCCGAGGAAGGAAAGCGACCACCACCCTGCTGCTGCTGCATGTACTCTAACAACTGTGCGGTGTGCATGCCCTGTTGGCGGTTCTGCTCCTCCAACTGGCAACTCTAGTCCGCAATTCTTCTATATCTGCAAGATCGCTCTGATGTCTACTCCGCCGTCCTCTACTCTGACTACTGGACTGCAATAATTGAAAAATAAATAAAATCCAAGTTTATTGTTTTGAAAAGGTGAAAATATCATATTTTAAGTATTTTAAGAAAAAGTAAATTATTTACCGCTAAATTGCCAAATCCGTATCGTCGACCATGCTCTGTTGGATCCATAACGGACTCAAAAATAACGTCTTCCTCATTGGTCGTCAGCTGATCTCGACTCGTGTCAGCAAGGAGTTTCTGCCGCTGCTCCATAAACTTCTCCTGCATTAACAAATTAATAATATCATATCTTATGTCATCATAGTTTAACAATTAAAACAATTACTAATACTGAATAAAATGAAATATGCCTACATGGCTTTTGCTGGATTTATCGTTCTGCCATGTGTATGAAACAGTCCCGTCTGGATTAACATGCTCGACAGCATGCGTACGGGTGAACACGTCCATATAGCTGACAGGACCATGTGTCCCGTTTGAATTCAACAAACACGTTTATACCATTATAAAAATCTTTTTTTATTGAGCCCCTCTGTCCTTTTCTTTGGTACATCCATCTCCTCCGATCAACAAAATAATCAATCATTTTTCCTATTTGAGAAAATTAGAAGTTCAAAATTTAATATTTATTTTCAAGAATACAAATTCGAAAAAGATTATTTTCATGGTCGTATAATATTTGAATTTAAAGAACAACTTCACAAATTTAAAAATATTTTCAAATAGGGCACATTTTATTTTTTAACGTACCGATATAAAAAATTGTATAAATTTTTTTTCCCATGGTCAGGCATCCTACTTCCCATTACAAACACAGTAAGCATTTACATCATCGAGCCTACCTTCCGAATCCCAATCCCAGAATTATAGTAATGCTTCCCTTTTGGATACTCATAAACATGGTCCATTAGCAAACTCACCAAACTCCTCAAGAACTGCATTTTCTAGATATGATAAAGGTAAAGAGAAAGAAAAGGTGGTTGAATGCTTAAACATGGTAAAGGACGAAGCAAAAGGAGAATGTAGCAAAAGCTTCAAACACATGATGCAAGAGAGACAAAGGAGGGAGAAGTTGAGCCAGCATTTCGCTGATTTATACACCATGAATCCATACGCATTGAATGTATCTACTTTATATTTCTAAAACTTACAGTATTACAATAATAGGTATACGCACATATATATTAATATGAAGGTTAAACAATGTAGGTGGACAAGAATTCGGTGGTGCAATCGGCCATAACATACATTAAACACCTTGAAGCTGAGAAAGATGAACTATTAAAGAGCAACACCGAGCTTAATTTTAAACGGTTGATCAAAATGGATTTTCAAGGAGAAAGTCACGATATTTGCCTGTCGAACACAACCGCAATACCAGCTCTTGATTCAATGATCAGTGCTCTTCACTGTTTGAACGTAATGGACGTGAAAGTTAGGACCATCAAAGCTGAATTATCAACCACTGATTCCTCAATGACCATGCAAATTGAATTCAAATTGTGATAACGGCATCAAAACTGGTTCCATTATTTATAGTCTGAGCTCTTTTTTATGCATCTGTAAATTTCTTAATCGTTTTTACAAAAGCAAGATTTAAGGCTGTGATTAATATACCATGGATGAAATGTACTGTTTTCTATTTGAGGTTTCAGTACAGAAATTGGGGTCTTATCAAAAGTCATATCCTATGTCTCTCATTTCCATTTTCTGTAATTTTTGCATTTAATATATATTATTTTTGCATGATCAGAGTTTTGCATACAGTTCTATATATTTTTTAAATTTCCTTACATTATTTACAAATCTATAGTTTTTCTAGGAGTACAAAGAGTTGTAAACCCTGAGTGTGATCAACTCCGTTTGGAGACGGTGCAGTAAACATGGTAAGAAAAAGAACATATAAACTATCGGTTGTTATTTCTATATAGATCTTATGTACCCATTCAGGTAGTTGTATGAGAAGAAATTCGATCTCCGTTTCTGTTCATGTCTAGGGTACTTAGAGATATATATATGTAGGCACAGGAGATGGTCAAACTTGAATCTAATCAGCATGATATGGTTGGTAGGATTGGTTCGACACTAGGCGTACTGGTGATGCTATGTTTCAAAGAAATGAGAAGCCACATCTTTGTCCAAAGTGCTACTACGAATCCATTTTCATGAATTCCTATAGTATTGACAGGTAACGAACTGCGGAAAAAAAAAGACACGGTACTTAACGCCTAACCAAATTTTCAAGCGTTGTACATATGATTTTCAAGTAAAAACAAAAGAAAAGAAACTATAAAATATGATCAAAGCATAACTAATGAACCGATTTCGCAGTTTAGTAGTAATTTATTCGATATCAGACATTGAATTCGGACCGGTGCCAGATCGATTTCCTTAATTAGCCATGATTTTCCCTCTTTCTCCCGCTCCTTCTGAACATTTGTAAACAGTCTTGTTTTTTTATCTTGCCCACTTGTTCGTTCCTGGACAAAGTTATTACGACTCATTTGACCATTCAATTTTCTCTTGATATCTTTCTACCATGGATAGAAAATGTGTTGTGTTCCTTTCATGGGGTGTCACATCCCCTGATCGGTAATAGTTGTTGATTCTAGAACAGTTGTTATGTCATATTTCTCTGTTCAGCATAAGTCAACCAATCTCTTTGACATAAACTTTCAAGTTTTTTCGAAGAAATGATTTTCCAAATATTCCACAAATTTTTAATGGAAACAATGATATTTATTAGAACTAAATATAAATAATTAAATAAAATGACAAACTAACCTTTTGAAAAATAAAAGAATATATTTTGCACGTAATAATGTTTGCATTTGATTTTTGTCACATATATATTAGTTATTATAGTCAAATATATTAAAATCAATTTATTAAAATTAATTTTAAAAATGAAGACAATACGTAAAACCCGAAATTCACTTTCAACTGCCATCTTGTTTATCCCATTTCTCCTCCAATTCCACACATCCCTTCAAACTACAAATCACAACTAACTGTAACAACTCGAGATTTTCGACCTACGAAAATCGACACTAATATGTCCACTATATTGCATGCCGAACAATCAAATGATGGAAAATCCGATTGATAGGGGAAAAGAAGAAAGAAAGAAGAAGAGAAAAAGAAAACTGAACCAACATAAAATCTCACAATCGCAGCGGAACATAATATCAATAATCTTTACAAAAAAGAAACTGTTATATACATACATCCATCAAAGTATAACAACAAATCATAATCATCAGCCTTGACAGTTATAATAACTTGTCCTCACAATGCTGATGATTTCGACAACAAAGCAGCAGAAAATAAACAAATACGTGAATACGACTTGAAGACCTCCAACTTGTCTCCTGAACTCCAATGCATTCAAATTAATCTGTAAACATGCTCGGTCTGACCAGAGCATTATAATAAAATAAAACCTGAGTCAGTCTGGAAAACCAGCGTCAAAAAACACGCTCAACTAAATTATAGTGTTTTAAAAATCTTTTGAAAATGAAAGTATCTCGTAAGAGCACGTCGCACATAAACACGAACGGATTTTTAGCTTACAATAACCAAACCATTTCATATGAATTTTCATGATATTATAATAGTGTCTAAGGTACAAATACTTATTAATTATAGCCGAAATTGTTACATTAATTAAATTCTAGCATAATAGGTATACAACCGAAACCGTAAAGGCACATATTGGAGAATGGATTCCATACAATGACTGGGCTATTGAGGTACCGACCGTCACGGTGCATTTCTAGATAAAATATCACTGAAGACTTCGCCGGGATCCCCTGCCAACACAGAACTAGCCTACCACTTGACTGGTGGAACCGAATATCCGTTAATAGGTCCCGAAGCATACAAATGAGAGATAATATCGACTCTAGATAGGGATGATCATACCCTACTTGGGAGCAACCCACTTACCTCTGCTGCATCTCTCCTGTTTTAGTTCCACGGTATAAGTAATTTCACAAAATAGAGAAAGATTTCCTCTTTACACAATTCTAGAACAGATTTATAACTTCCTTTATAAATCTCTAAGACCCGTTTATAACCCCATTCATTTATCTCTGAAATCATTTATAAACTCCCTTTTTAACATTTCTAAAATCATTTAAAAAAACCCTTCATAAATCGATAAAAAAATTTATAAACTACTTTTATAAATCCACAAACCCATTTCTAAAATACTTTTATAAATATTTAAAACCATTTATAAAGCTCTTTAACCCTTTAACTAATCTTCCTTTAAGTTTTCCAAACCATGTTAGAGGATTCCTCTTATAAAACCCATATCTGTTTATAAAACCATATTTGTAAATCTCGAAAACAATTATAAATAAATTCTAATCATTCATCTTAAAACACTATTATATAATAATAAACATTATAAATAAATAAATATTAACTTTAAAACATCTTAAAATAATAATTAATAAATTTCAAAACATTCTTTAATAAACTATAATAATTTATCTTCAACATTACTAAAAATAATAATAATTAATTTTCAAAACTTTATTGATAAATAATTATGTTTAATTTTAAACCATATTAATAATTTGAATAATTAACTTTTCAAAATATTAAAATATTGGTAAACAACTTTAAAACAATATTAATATAAATAACAACTTTTATAAAAACATAAATATACTTCCTTGATAAAAATCCATACTTAAATTTCAACATAATCATTTTCATATTTATAAAAATATGTTTATAAATCTCTTCTATTTTATAACATGTCACTTAACATCCCCAAATCTATCCTCACTTCGATTCTGAAAATAGATCAACCATTTTCTAAAACACATCCCACATATTATCATAAATCCACAATTTGATTTACTCTCCCCAATCTATCCAATGGTAATAGTTTTCTTTTATTTATAAAACACCATTATAAATATATCCTTTTATTAATAAAATATGATTATATGAATCTTCATACTATTTGTAAAATATCCCATTCATACATTATCACATTTATAAATTTACCTTAATATATGTCCCCACGCACACACACACACAAAACACATTACATAAAACAATAAGTAAAAATTTATACCAAAAAATTCCTCTTCTTTTTAAAACCATATCCCTTTATTATAAAAGACAGACTTATTTTTATGATTTTAAAAATCTTTACTCGCGGTTCAAAAACTCTATTTAAAATATTTTATGAAACTATAAATTTAAAATCTCTAAAAATCATACCTTCAATTTTAATTAAAATAAGTTCCTTCTCTTAGTAATTAAAGAATTATTATTAAAATATATATATTTTCGAAATCACTTAAAACCTTTTAAAAACCAAACCTTCATTTTATAATATTCCAAAATACTAAAAATATGGCCCAGTGTTACTATAGCACTAATATGGAAAAATCGTCCATGTCATCAATTTATGTATCCAACATAGCATATATCAATTTATATGAAAAATAAAATCAACAGTGTGAGGAATCCAGTTGGATCCCTCCAACCTATCCCCCTGCATCACATACAATATATAATCAACAATATAAATCAACCACTTCGAGGCGGGATCGTATACAAAGGGTCATTCGCTCTTACACGGGAATGTAATAGGGTCTAATCCGCTCCAGGGGTGGGAATATATCCAAACCAAAAATATAAAATAGTAAATCATCCAAACATTCAATAGTAATCAATAGTTAAATATCCACCCATCAAAACAATAATTTTTATCGACTAAAATATATTTCTGGTTAACTAAAAAGGTGAGTTTAACTCATTTTGGTTCCAGTAGTCGTCAAAGCGCTCCGGTTCGAATTAAATTGTACAGCATTCAGTTTCAACCTAAATTCCCATGAGCTTCAAATTACTCCAATCCAACTCCATAACGTAGTACTCGTCGATATGATGGCAATGCAACTTGTCGCATTCGATTTGGACCTCGTATGAAAAAGTTATGAATTAATGAACGATTAAAACAATTAAATTATAATTAACTTTTAATTAATAAATTATTAAACTTAATTACCCTCATTTACAATAATCCTTTCCTCCCTCCTCGTTCACGCTCGTCCGGGCATGAACAAAATCGACCGTGATCCCTTTCATTCGTTGCGCCGCCGTCGCCCACTGCCACCGCGACATTGCCCACACGCGCCCGACCTTGCCGCCGCTATCACAACCCACGCGCGCCCTCCATCCTTGTCAATCGCGAAAATTCGAACCCCCTCGCCCCCTTTGCTACGAACGCGGTCAAATTACGGTATCCGCGCCACATCATACGACAATCCAACCGTTGAAACCCTTATTCGCCTTGAGCTCTGCACTTTCCTAGTTGAAGGCGTGGCCTGAAAACGCCTCGAGTGGTCCAAGTCAAGATGGGCCGTTGGATTTGGTTGTTGAAGGTTTTAAAAAACAAACATTTTTCTTTTCAGGTTTTGAACACGGCTTATAGGAGGGAAGGTATGGTGTGAACGTGGAAAAGTGTATGGGCTGGAGTGTAGAAGTATGGCCTAAAGTATGGTGTGTGTGTGTGTGTGTGTTAAATTAGAAAATATCTCGCTTTAAAAGTCCGAAAATCTCTAACTCCAAACAAGGCGTGCCGCCTGGCGTTTTATATATAATATCTCTATTCCGAACACACTGGAACTAGTTTCGAGGCCTAATTTGATCATATAAAAAAGTTAGCTTTCCAAACCCAATTATATTAATTTAAATTCCTAAAATTAATTTCTACGCGTTTCGATCTTGCACGCCCAAACGATACGTCCGATCACCACGAAATTCGATGGCATGCTGTAATTCATTACTACGGATTCAATGGAGCTAGTTTCGTCTAATTTCGAGATAGTGCCCCCGAAGGCTATTTTCACTCATTAATTAAAACGAGTTATTTAAAAAACTAGTTTATTCACTTTTAATTCAAATTTAAATGTTTGCTATCTTCATTCCTATCAAATAGAATTTAAATCATCTTTCGATATCTTCATTCCTATCAAATAGAATTTAAATCATCTTTCGAAATCAATTTGTGACGACCCGGCTTTCCACTCCCGGAAAATCGCATCGACAGAAAGAAAGAAAGGGGTGAGAAATAGAAAAGAGAAGAAGAGAAAAGAAAACAACAACAGATACTCACAGCGGAAACGAAACGAAATATAATATATCACATAAATATTACATAGTATCATATACATCATCTATCAGAGTTACACAGATTACACATCACATACTAGACAGTTATAAACATCTGTCTAGTTATTACATCTCAACACAATACAGATCAATACAAAGATCAACACAGCGGAAAACTACTATCTATATCTACAACGCCGAAGCCTCCTGCTCCATTGCTCCTCCAGATTACTCGTCAAAGCTAAACCTGAATCCCTTGGCTACTCGTAAAAATTTGAGTACCCAAGAGTTTATAAAACAGAAATAAACAACTTGGGTCAGACATGGGTCTGGTGTGAGTAACAGGTTAAACTTGTTTAACTTCAAAACCTTTTGAAAGAAAAGGTATCACGTAAGACTCCCCACCAATAAATATGGGTAAGTTTTTACCTTACGCTAACCAAAACATTTGATAGGAAATTCGATTGTATTATAATAGGTCTAGGGTTTTCAAATAAATATGAAATAGCTGAAATTGTTACATTATTAAATTCCAGCATACTAGCCAACAAAGTGGGTTATACAATCAAATCCGTTGTCACTTATTGGAAATTGGATTCCATACAATGGCAGGGCTACTGGGGTACCGCCCGTCACAGTACGTGGCCTAGATCACCGTACCGAGGATCACTCCCAATCCCCTGCAACACAAGGTCGGAACATCCCTTACTGGATAATTCCCGCACAAGATACCCCACGGTTGTCATGATTCAACCGCACACACTAAGTCGAAAATAGAAAGGGACATCTAGACAGAGGTAATCTTGTCCTACTTGGGTGCTACCCACTAACCTTGCTGCACCTCCCCTGTTTTAGCCATTCCCGGTTTGTGAGGCTTGAGGCTACGATTACCTTTAAAAAGAACACATCTATCTTAGAATGCTCATCGTCCACCTGACGATGTGCTGAAAGCATTCAATCCATACAAGTTCGTTCCGGGTTCGAACGAAACCGAAGGCATTATCTCGTTACACTCGTATTGGAATCACCCTCAGAGTTAACGACAATAACCCTTGCACTCTAAATCTTTATCTCGAATCTGAAAGTACTATCTCCGTCAACTCATTACGGAATCACCCACAGAGTTATACTGACAAAGAATCGTTCTTACACCTCGAGTCTTCACTTGCTCCATTTGGATTTCACGACCTAACGTAAATTTGGATCGATGTGGTATTCGGGTCTCCAGACCTGGAAATCCGGTATACGGAAACCCGATCCCGGTCTCATCGAAATCCAAAACGTATCTTTTTAAGGCCAAGTTGTTTTAAAGGTTAAAACAATTTAATTCAATTATCTTTATACACTTAGAAAGATAATTCACAATAGATAATCAACATTATCAATATCATCAGATAATCCATATTATCACAATTCAACTAAACATCCATATCACATAGCATATATCTCATCAGAGATATCAATCAAATGCAAAGCATTCAGTATTATCATCCATCCATAAGTAATGATCTATATCATCTCTAATTAATTTAAAGTTAATTAAATTAATTACTTTTATTTTATAAATCCTTCTTACTTAAACATTAATTAATTACAAATTAATTAATTATCCTCTAATTACCTTTTTCAATTAATCATCTTTGATTAATTATCTTTTAATTACCTTTTTCAATTAATCATCTTTGATTAATTATCTTTTAATTACCTTTTTCAATTAATCATCTTTGATTAATTATCTTTTAATTACCTTCAAGTAATTTATCCTTAATTAATTACTTAAATTAATTAACCTTAACCACTTATAGTAATTAACCTTTAATTACTTCATTAATTAATTAACTATAATTAATTAAATTAATCACTATAATTAATTATATTAAACCTTAATTAATTACATTAATTAATCACTTCATTTATTAATTATACTTAATTAATCAATCTTAATTACATCATTAATTATATTAATTAATGATCCTTAATTACAACTTAATTATTAATTACTTTAATTAAATTAATTACATTAAGTAATTAACTTTAAATTAAACAACATTTATTAATCACCTTGATTAATCTCATTCAGTAATTAACTACTCTTAATTACTTCTTTAAATAAATTAATTACTCCTTAATTAATTTCTTAATTAATCCCTTGATTAATTCCCAAGTAATTAAACTCAAATTACTTCCATTAATACAATCACCATTCAATTAATTACTTCCAGTAATTATCAATTATTTACTTCCTTAAATAATCATACTTATTAATTACAATTTAGTAATTATTTATCAAATCATCTCTTGATTATTCTAAATTAATTAAACTTAATTAATTAACTTAAACTAAATCAAATTATCTTAATTAATTACAATAAGTAATTAATTTCTTAATTACTTCCATTAAGTAATTACACTTAAACAAATTCTATAATTGATTATCTTTAAATTAATTAATTAATCTAATTAATTATTAAAATTAATCACATTAATTAATTATTTAATAATCCATAGTTAATGACCTTCATTAACAATTATTTAATTACTTTTCTTAAGTAATTAACTTAGATTAATTATTATTAATTCCAAATTAATAAATCTAAATAACCAATTAATTTATCCTTAATTAATTAATTGTTAAACATAACTTCATTAATCTTAAATTACTATATTAATTTATTTCCTAATCATTAATTAATACTCTAATTTATAATACATAATTATAAATTAGTTATTCTATTTAATTAACCTTAAACCTTAATTAAATTAATTTAAATCCTTAATTACAAATTTATTAATCCAAATCATTAATAAATTTAATTAATTAAACCATTTTAATTACCTTAATAATTTAATCTTTAAGATAAAACATTTTCCCATGGTTACATCTTATTCATAATATATTTGAAAACATCCAATTTCAAATCTATTTTTAAATTTCATTTTAATTTCAACATTTAATATAACTAACAATTTTAAAATATTTAAATTTATAAAATTATTTATTTCAAACCTAAGATTCAAAACCAACTTGAATCTATATATTTAAACTTTATTTAAAATTCCTATTTAAATTTTATTTCACAATTCAAATTCAGATTTAAAATTCAAAACACCCAGATTTTTAAAAACCTGGCAACCACAAAACACTCGAGCTCTACTCGAATTTACTTCGAGTCTCCTCTTCAAAAACTTCGACCAAAACTCGAGACAACCCGAGACCTCTCCACTGCTACAATCCAGACTTCACCTAGACATCTCAGCTCCACTGTGCACGTGCACATCCACCGGCGACATCTCCGATCATCCACGACTTCCCCCACCAGTCGACGATCACTCACGTACCAGAATACGACCATCACTACTTCGATCCATCCCCTAAATCAAAATCGAGAACTCGAGCTAAAAATAAAAACCTGGAACAGTTTCCCCCCTCTACAATCCCTAACCTGACAACGCGACAATCACGGCCCTCCGTCCACCAGGATAGCAGCGACTCCGACCATCATCTCGTCAATGGCCATACTTTCATCTACCCAAACCTCACATCACTCGATCATTCCTACAGGTAGTTCAGACTCAAACAAACTACCTAGCTCAAACTAGGGCTACAGGCAAAAACTCATCACCGCCACCACCACGATGAACTGCAACGCCACCCAATATTTTTCTCGGCATCACTGACCATTCCTCCACCTACCAGAAGAAACTCGACACTTCAAATTCCCGAGATCACCCAAAAATCCCCTATTCCTATTTTCTGTTCAACACAGAACTGCACCTATATTACTAAACTAAAAATTATGATTTCTCCTTTAAAAATCAAGTTTTGGTATAAGGTTTTAGTTTATAAACCTGTCTTGATAAATTAAGATATTTAAATTTTCACTTGTCCTAAACATACACTGTTCTTCTTGGTTTACAGAGACACTCTGCTTGAAGTTTGACTTAATTAAAATTTTAAACATTTGTCTATGATAATTCAAACATATTTTGTTTATAAAGTTAGTCCTAACAAAAGCTAGATCAAGTGGTAAATGATTTAAAAGGAATTCTGGAATCTGGAAAAAAACTGAACAGAGAACATGATCACACATGCACACAAAACATCCATATATACATACAGCAAAAATTTCACTTGTATATCAATATATATGCAGAACTATCTATACATTCACATGCAACCATCTTTCATAAATTAAACCTTTTGAAAAATGATGTTACTCACCTGATTGAAAAAAAATGAAACAGAGCTTCCAGATTTTAGCTTTTGAAACTGTGGACTTGCATGCTTCTTGAATTTGATTTAAAACTCGAATTGTTGCCTTTAAATTGCTTTTCATTAACATGCAAGCTTGATTTCCATTTTGAAGAGATGAATGCAGACAGGCCTTAAAATGATTCCAGATTTGAAAGAAATGAAGGTAGGCTGGTTCTTTGAATATGATGCAGAGATGAAGAAAAATGTTGCAGTCCCTTGTCTTTGATTTCAGATTGTAACTTGGTTACAGATTGAAGGATTTGGCTTAAGGAAGATTTGTTTACAGACTTTGGTTTGCTTTTTGAAAATAAATGAATTACAGGCTTTGATTTGGTTTGAGAAGTTTGATTCTCTGATTTGAGTTTAGAGGATTATCTTGAAAAGTAATATTGATTTGTTTCAGATTTCGATTAGAGAAACTGAGTTTATCTTGTTTTGAAAAATAAGAATAGAAAGAAAATGAAGTAAAGAGAATGCATATGTTTATATAAGTGAAGTTGAAATTTATAAAAATAAAAGAAAATAAAAAAAATAATAAAGACACTTGTCAATATAGTTCATCTTTTAATTACACTTGTTAAAACAATAACTTAAGATAATGACATATGTCTCTTAAGTAGTTTTTACATATTTATTTATTTTAGAAGTATATAAAATGGCTTTTCTTATTTATAAAATACTTATCTATATATATACAAATTACTTTTTAAAGAAAGAAAACTAAATTTATTTATAACTAAAAGTTTATACAATTTTCTAAACTCCACAACAAATTTAAATATTTATTCCATTGAATTTCAAAACTTAATTTCAAATTCAATTTAAATTAAATCCTAAGATTCAATTTAAAAGTTAAGTTATATATATACATATATAACTATTCATTCAATTAAATAAAAATTCCATAATCTTCAAAATCCATTCATATTAATAAAAATAATACATTATACTTATTATCTGAAATTAACATATTTGATATTTAAATAATTTATATAAGAGATTATATTATCAAGTGATATTTTAAAAAGAAACAAAACAAGCCTTTTTGTTAACTCTTATATAATTTTAAACTTAAGTAAAAATATCTTAAGCAATTAAAGTATTTTAAAACTATAAATTTACTAATTTAAATAACTTTGAAAAGTCATATTAAATTAAATCTAAATAACCAATTTACCCAAAGCTTCTATTTACAATATATATAAATAAATATATATATTCAAATAGAAAATATCTTATTAACTTTTAAAAGATAAAATCACCAATTAATACTAATTTAATCAGATTATTAAATTAAATTCAAATCTTATTATCAAAGATCATCAATATCAATTTAATTATTTAACAGATTATTAAATTGATATTGTTAAAATTTCCGGGATATTACACAATTCCATTCACTTCAAATTCAAGATTCAATTTATTTTAAATACTTCCAAATATTTAATTCAACACTTAAATTATCAAATAAAGCGCTATTTTTAAAATCCAAGTTGTTTAACTTATAAATTTAACTTTCCAATATTTAAAATTATTTAAATATTCCAGAACTTATTGATTGAAATTCCGGGTCGTTACATTATTCCCCCCTTAAAAGATTTTCGTTCTCGAAATTGCCAAGGTAAGAATAATTCCTCAAACCCATTAACTTTTCAAAACCAATCAGCTGGAATAGATTCTAAAATTTCTAAGTCTTTTAAATTCACCCACCTATACCAACTAATCCCCTTCCATTCATTCCTTCCATGTTATAACTAAAAGATCAAATTTTAGTTATTAAAAAATTTTCCAAAATTGTCAAAAAATTTCTATCACCTTAAATTTACGGGAAATTTTGCCAGTTTCTCCTATGCGCGGCTCGATCGTAAATTTTTTTAATATATATATATATATATATATATATATATATATATATATATAATCACAAATATACATCTCATCTGCAAGGATGAGGCATCTTGTAGAGAAAAATATAAAAATACGGTATGTAATCTAAGATGTGTACCTTCTTTTAGTATTAGCAAGCACATACAACCAACATGATGTGAAAGCGAGCTCCAAATGCGAAGCATACACCATCCGCACTACTAATCCCTCAACCACCAATGAGAACATATATAAGGAAAGTAATATCAATATATAACATAGACTATACAATAACCACATGCAAATATAACAAATGCAACAAGAGAAACTATCCAACAAATAATGTCCATCCAATTAATTCATAACCATATCAATTTACATTTTCAAATGTCAACATTAAATTTATACACCTTCATTTCTT
Source organism: Allium fistulosum (assembly GCA_030737815.1). Classification (NCBI taxonomy): domain Eukaryota; kingdom Viridiplantae; phylum Streptophyta; class Magnoliopsida; order Asparagales; family Amaryllidaceae; genus Allium; species Allium fistulosum. Next base: position 665,465,824 of record CM060901.1, read on the forward strand.
ATTAACATTCAACTGATTCGTTTTCAATTTATTTCCATTTAATTAATTTACATTCAATTTATTCTCATCCAATTGGTTTACATTCAATTTCATTTACATTCAATTTTACTTACATTCACTTTAAATTCATTCTATGTTTAACAACATTTTATTGCATACTAAATTCATTTATGAACGATTCCATACAACAATTACTTAAGTCTATTCCAAACATTTTATACTATACAATTCATGTTTATTGTTGCTTCACAACTTAAATTCATATTCAATTTTATCAAATAACATTCCAAAACATACTCAATTCATTTTACGACTTAAGTTGAATTTCATTTTATAACTCAAATTCATATTCATTCTGTTACTTCATTTCATTAATTCACTTTATTCATTCATCTAATTCATTTCAAATTCAATTCAATTTCATTTAACCTTTCTTAAGTTAAACTCCATTTTATTTAATTTATCCCATTAACTCAATTTATTTAACTTTACTTAAGTTAAAATTTTAATTTCATATCTCAATTTTAAATTTTCTTTTCTTATCTATACCATTTTCAAAATTATAAGTTCAAAAACTTATTTTCATAATCAAATCATACTTTCGATTTTACAATCAAAACTTGTTTTACCAAACAGAACTTCAATGTTAGCAATCCATCACTTAGAAACTAGAAAATGAACGCCGATGATGCTGCAGTCATCACTATAATTATTTTCCAGTGATATTTCCTTTAGATCCCATTTTAAAATATTTCTAACCAAAATGTTTTGAAAATAATTCTATTATAATTCTTCCAAAAACTTTGAAAAACAACTTTTAAACCAATGGGATTTAAATTCTCAAATTCTCAGCTTTAAATCCTTTTTATCTACAAATTATATTTATAAATATACTTATACAGTTTCATTTCCTTCCAATTTATAAATCACATTTGTAAATCATATTTATATAATCTTACTTCGTATATAATATCATTTCAAAAGTGTTTATCTTTATTTACATTATAATAATCATACTTTTATTATGACAACAAACAACAAATGGTAATAATCAAATGTTATCATTCATAAACAACCTAACACACCATATATAACTATAATAATTTCAAAAATTATTCCTTTATATATAAAATATAATCAAGGTAAAATTATTTCATTTACCCAATTTCAAACAATACTATGTCAAATTGCACTGTTCAAATGTTTAGAAACCTCGATCGATATTTGTGGCGTCAAACGTACCGACCAGAATTCATAAGCCACTCAATAGATAAATTAACACAATATAAAAATTATTTATAATCACTAACAAATACGCGACCATATATACACTCTCATAGTAAGGCATTCCATTACTTTATCTCTTAATTACCCCACCAAAGCCAAGGTTCCCGCTTAACCTTGCGCTCTGATACCAAGTGTAAGTGTGTAACAACCCGATATTTTCGACCCTTGAAAATCGACACTAATACGTCTATTGTATTGCATGCCAAGCAATCGAATGTCGAAAAACCCGATTGTTAGTAGAAAAGAAGGAAGAAAGAAGAAGAGAAGAAGAAGAGAAAAAGTAAACTAGAACAACACAGAATCTCATAATCGCAGCTGAACAATATATAATATAACATCATTGATCTTTACAAAAGAGAAACTGTAATATGCATACATCCATCAGAGTACAACAACAAATCATAATCATCAGCTTAGATAGTTATAAAAACCTATCCTCACAAATGCTGATGATTTCAACAATAAAGCAGCGGAAAATAAACATATACGTAAATACGAGTTGAAGACCTCCAACTCATCTCCTGAACTCCAATGCATCCAAAGTAATCTGTAAATCTGCTTAGTCTAACTCGAGCATTAAAATAAAATAAAACCCGAGTCAATCTGGAAAACCAGTGTGAGAAAACACACCTACTTGAATTTTAATGTTTAAAAAATCTTTTAAAAATAAAGGTATCTTGTAAGACCACAGGCACATAAACACGAACGGATTTTTACCTTACGATAACTAAACCATTTCATATGAATTTCCATGATATTATAATAGTGTCTAAGATACAAATACTTATTAATCATAGCCGAAATTGTTACATTAATTAAATTGAAGCATAATAGGTATACAACTCAAAACTGTAAAGGCACGTATTAGATAATGGATTCCATACAATGACTAGGCTATTGGAATACTGCCTGTCATGGTGAATCTCTAGATAAAATAACACCTAGGACCTCGTCGGGATCCCCTGCGAACACAGAACCGGCCTACCACTTGATTAGTAGTATCGAATATGATCACCCCCTTCGTTAATGGTCCCCGAAGCATACAAATGAGAGATAACATCGACTCTAGATAGGGATGATCATACCCTACTTAGGAGCGACCCACTTAGCCCTACTGCATCTCCCATGTTTTAGTCATTCCTAGTTGATGAGGCTTGAGGCTACGTTTTACCTTTTATATAGCACTTCCCACTTGGAATGCTAATACCGCCCTCCAAGCAACAATGCAATGCTAGCATTCATCCATACAGGTTCATTTTGGAACTGAACGAAACACTTGAGAGCTCCGTCTTCAATTCCATCATTTTCAAGATATCTTCACTTTGAAACGCTTGAGTTGGATCGAAGTGGTTTCTCGGATAACATACCCCATCCTGGTCTCTTTGAAACAACACTTGATAGTTCCCATTAAGTTCAACTCCGGTTCTTTAGGAAATAAACAGTCAAAGATAAGAGTGAAGATCACCTCCTAACCGTTAGTGAACGGACTTCCTTATCATTTGTTCTAAGAAAACAAAATGAGATTTATATGCACAGTACAACATCAGGAGATGATTGTGCCATATAACTCACGTGTTTCTCCTAGATATTTCCAAAGTCACGTTTTGGGTCCAAATTTGATAGTCGATTATTTAACTATCCACAAACACACATCCAAATCAGGGATTTATTCCATAGAGAATACCAACATTGGTTAAGCACATAAGCAACCACTAGCCCCTTTTAATAAAAAAATTCAATAACTAAAATCACTTTGTAAATATTTGTACTAATATACTTTTATAAAGATTCATCCATAAACCCTTATTTTTCGATAATTGGAAAATATCCATGCACTTATCTCCATGGTATACGTATATTCACAAAATAGAGAAAATATCCATGCACTTATATGCATGCACTTATTAATCGATAGGGGTTTTGTTCCTTTAAATAAGAATCACTACCACTTTCTTATTTGTGCAACAAAAAACAATCTACTAAAAGGTATGATTGTTTTGTAGCATATTTTAAATGCTGTTATATACTGTTAATGGCTTATATTATTTCCAACAACTAGTTATAATAGTCATATTAAAATAAGCAACAATCGTATAATTACCATATTCAAACCAACAATCAATCAATCATATAATCATCATATTCAAATAATTGAGAACACATTAATCACTAAGTATAATATCCATAACCATTTAGATAATAGTTATTTGACAAAATAAGTAAATTCACATACCACAAGCATTCACAAACAAGTTTACATAACTAATACTAACAAATATCATAATACATATAACAATTGAAGTCGTGTCCATTGTTGCTGATGGTCTTCACTCCAGACGCTAATTACCTGTAAATAAGGTTGATAATCAATTACCTGTAAACCAGTTAATTTGCATAAATTTATTCCGTTTTTATAAAACTTAGTAAATTTGCATAAATTTATTCCATTTTTTTAAAACATAGTTAAATTATATAAAACTTGATTAACTTATTATTATTATTGTAAACTTAGTTTATTTTTATCAAACTATAATTTATTATTATTATATTTTTTTGAAACAAATTATTATTATTATATAATTAGTTATGTTTTATCAAACTTAGCTTATTATTATTATAAACTTTTTATTTTATAATACTTAGTTAATTTTTATAAAACATAGTTAATGTATTAAAATTATTGTTTAATAATAATATATTATTATTAAACTTATAAATTACCTTAATTACTAAAACTTAAAATGTCATAACATATATTTTAGTTAACTTAAACTTATAAAATATCTCAAACTTAAACTCTATTAACTTAGTTAATTTTTATAAATTATCTCAAACTTACAAATTTTCATAAGCTTAGTTAATTTATTATTATTATTGTAAACTTAGTTAATTTATTATTATTATTATTATTATAAACTTAGTTAATTTTTATAAACTTAGTTTTTTTGATATTATTTTTATTATTAGTATTATTAATTATAAAACATAGTTGGCTTGGTTAATTTATTATTATTATAAACTTAGCTAATTTTTTATAAAACTATAGTTTATTGTTATTGTTACTGTTGTTATTATTATTATTATCATTATAAACTTAGTTAATGTTTTTACCGAACTTAGTTTATTATTATTATTATTATAACCTTGTTAATTTTTATAATACTTGGTTAATTTTATAAACGTATTTAATTTTTATAAAACTTAGTTAATTTATTCAAAGTATTGTTTATTATTATTATTATTATAACCTTGTTAATTTTTATAATACTTGGTTAATTTTTATAAACGTATTTAATTTTTATAAAACTTAGTTAATTTATTCAAAGTATTGTTTATTATTATTATTATTATTATTATTATTGAAATATAAAAAAATCGAAGAGACTAAAGTTAAAGAACTCGTATAGATACAAGTGTAATTTGTGTTTATTCAGCAAACGACGTATAAAGAAGACAAAACTCAACACTCAAACTCCAAAATCTAGTGACACAAGGCAATTCGAATAATTAGATTCCTGGAAATTTCTAACATGAACTAAATTTGTACTAAGAAGAAGAAACTCAGCAGCATCAGCACCAATTTCTACACCCTCAATCCCAGAATGTGATGTATCTCTATAGACAAAATTTTCTTTGATCATTCTTGCATTGTTCTTACAGGGCCTGATATATTTATAAAACCATAGTTTTTAGACAATTCTTAAAAGGAAGAAAATAAGTAATGTATAAAACTCATAACAACCGGTAAAAAAACAAACCTTACAACTCATCATCGTTTTTAAACACACAATGCAATCATATATTTATAATAATACATGTGTTAATACGGTTTCATTTCCAAACAAAAGCACTAATAGCAAAGCTGCTCTTGTAAACAATGTCACTAGTAACATACCTTGATCAAGCACTGTGCAGGTTAGCTATCAGCTCGTAATTCAGTCCCCTTTAGCTAACTCAAGGCAATATGTAAAAAATCTGCAAGGCAGTAGGGTAATAAATGAGTGCATAACCATATTTTCAATACAACAGGCACATGAAGGATGAAATAAAACTCAATGCACTGAATGGGGACATGTAAATATGCTACAGGCAAAACAATGAAATAGAAAAAAAGAAGAAAAAAGTGCAAGCTTGTGTTCAATTGCACAAGGCATTGGGTATTACTACTCATCAATACAAGGCAGTAGAGCAAGGACGCAATAAAATATAGCTACAGGCATTGTGTGACAAGAATTTCAGAGCATCAGGGCAGTGAAGGATGAACAATAGTAATAACAAGAATTTCAAAGCATCAGGGCACTAAAATAAACACACTAATATAGCAAATAACAGGAGTCTTAATGTAATTATAACTTGTGTTAAATTTGTATAAATTCTTGCGTGAATTGATGTGTAGAATGAGAAACTTGTAAAGTTCAATCTGTGTGCAAAAACTTGTGAAATTCTGTCATTTATGTCTCATGTATCTATTAAGATGGACTGTCCTTCCAAGTTCCATTGAAACTGTACAGTTTGGATATAGAGATTTTGTAGTACAAGTATCTTTCAGACTTAAAGAATTACCTGTTCTACTGGAGAGTTTTGCAGACAACTTCTGGTTATTGTATTCTGGCACCAACAGACTTTTATCTCTCTTCTGGTTATTGTATTACTACACAATCATTTACTGCTTTCCTTTTTCTACTTTTTGCATTTTTATACATTCATCATATAAATAAATTGCTTTATTTCTTTGTAGTCAGGTGCATGTACCATACCTCAATATCCTAGTGCCTCCCCATGCACCCAACACTGATGGAATTGATATCAATATCTATTTTTCAATACCCAAGCATCAAAGAAATATGTTGTCGTCTAATGAACTATCCCTTAGGAGGTGTAATTGTTTATACATATATGTTTCATTACTGCCTTTATATACCTTAATTACCTATTCGATTACACTTTCAAGGGCATTTACAATAACACTAACTCCTTTCTATACCATTTTCAATACCACGATATGAAAAGAAAAGAAAAATGTGTCGATTATTTGGTAATGTTTATACATACATATATATATATATATATATATTTTACTCAAAGTACATATGAAAACAGTAAGATACCCTAATAATATTCACTCTGCTGAAGAGTTTTGCTCAATATGACACATATTTTACATTTACTCGGGTGTTTCTCTAATTGTGTCAATTCTATTCACAAAATATTTTCACCTGCTAATAGTTTATATGAAACTTTATTAGTTCATTGTTCAAGCATCTTAGATTGAATAATGATCTGACTAATCCTTCACTTATAATAATGTTTTTTTGGTTAAATTTCCCATTTAATTATGAAATAGAAAAGCTGAACCAAAGTAGTGAGTTGAGTACAATATCAAAAAGAAATATGGAATCTAATTAAATTTTCCATTTACAGGGATAACACCTTTGACAGTATGATTAACTGTCTACAAATAATATCACAAGGACTTAGTACTTGACTAAAATATGCCAAAAACAACATTAACTAGTAGAATAATACTATATATGGTTACATTGCCTTTACAATGGGGTTTGATTAGATTAAGCTGGCTTCCAGTCTTTTTAGAATAAGTCCAACCTGATAAATGAGGAGGGGTATGATCAGAAACTGCAACTGTGAAACCGATAAATAATAACAATGAAGTATCCTACTTGTAGATCTAAATGCTAAAAGAGCATTGTAATTTTGTTTCAGAATCTTCATATAATCTTCTATGTTCTATATAAACCAATGTTGGCCAGTAAAATAATTGAGAATAATGAAGTATCGTACTGCTGGCTGTTGTTTCATTTCCAGTAATGATATGGGCATTCGGGTTTACCAACCCAACTAGCCATTTGGGCCTGCAAGCCCATGTCTATTTGTATTATAAATAGTAGTCACCACAATTGTATTCATTATCTTTTTTGCAATCAAAACAGAGACATTTTTCTGTTCTTATATTTTCTGTTATTCACAAATATTCTCTTTCTATCATCAAATCATTGAAATCAAATATGGTATCAGAGCGATTCAAAATAGCCTAACGGCAAATTCCACAATCATTCAATTTCAAAATCGATCTAGCTTAACAGCAAAAGATCAAAAGTTTATTTTGAATATCATCAGAGTGCTCTCATCATTTGATATCATAGCACTCATCAGAAAACTTTCATCATTTGAGTATTCAAGGGTTCATCAACAGAAAAGAACAGAAGTGCCGTATCTGCAAATTCAATGGATCTTTAAACAAATCCACTGAACCCAGATTGCATCAACTGATCAATTCAAGAAAACCCTTGTTCAGAAATTCCAAAAAAAAAAAACAGGAAAGAAGACAAGAAAATAATCACAAAGATCATCAAGAAAATCAAAAGCCATGCCAAGAACTCATCAGATAAGTTTCTTCATATGAGTTTTGGCTGCTTCTAACCTGTTTTCTTTTTTTTTGAAATTCTTTTCTTGAAATCATCCTGCATCTGAATTTCTAGCATTCCCGGACAAACTTTGATTCATCATGGCATACGATGATGTGTCTTCAACCAACACAAGAAATACCGCTCAACAAACTGCAACAGAGAGTTTGCTAAAGGCTGCGATCAGCCCCCAGAGTCAACTTGTCACAGTTCATCTCGATGAGAACAATTATCTCTTGTGGAAGCTTCAAATTGAAACCGCCATTCAAGGTTATGGTCTAGAGGGCTTCATTCTTGGAACAATTGCCATTCCACCAAAATGCATCACAGATCCTGAAAACAAGATAATCAGCAATGAAGAATACATAAAGTATCACAGACAAGATAGGTTAATCTGTTCCTGGTTACTCTCCTCTATAAACACGAATCTGCTGTCACATGTAATTGGATGTAAGACAGCAAATGAAATCTGGACAACTGTTGAAAAGGTATTCAACACACAATCTGCAGCCAAAGTGATGTATCACAAAAGACAACTGCAGAATATCAGAAAAGATAACTATACTATGAGAGAGTATTTGTCCAAAATTAAAGAATTTTGTGATTTACTTGCAGCTGCAGATCATAAGATATCAGATTCCGAACAAATTTTAACTGTTCTTAATGGTTTAAGTGATGAATACGAAGCAGTTGTAGCAGTAATTGCATCACAAAAGACTTTACCATCTATTGATGATGTGCATTCTATCTTATTATCACATGAAGCCAGGATTGAAAACAAGAAACCACAAGAATCTGATTCCTCAGTGAATTATGCAGCAAGTCATAGAAACAGAAACCAAAATTATGGTAGATCCAATCAAACATACCAAAGAGGCAGTCAATTCACAAGAGGTAGAGGAAGGGGGAGATGGAACAGTAATAATAGGCCTAAATGTCAAATATGTGAAAGGGTTGGACATACAGCACCTAAATGTTACTTCAGATTCAATGCATCCTATACACCAAATCAAAGTTCAGACAGTCAAAGGAATACAAGTTCCAGTGCAAACTTAGTACAGGTGCAACATGAATCAAACAGTCAATCAGAAATTCAGAAAAATGTCAACTTAATCGCAAAGGCAGAAGACATACACAATGATTGCTGGTATCCCGACTCTGGTGCTACAAATCATATCACCAACAACTTAGAAAATCTGAACCTTGGCAACAAAGAGTACAAAGGTAAAAAGTTCATATTTATGGGCAATGGTGAGCCCATAAATATTACACACACTGGTATTGCTTGCATTCAAGGTGAAAGACAATTATATCTTAATAATTTATTAAGAGTGCCTCAAATAAAGAAAAACCTTATGAGTGTGTCACAATTTGCAAGTGACAACAATGTGTTTTTTGAATTTTACCCTGATTACTGTTTAGTCAAAGACATACTAACAAAAGAAATTCTTTTGCAAGGTGATGCAGTAATGGGACTGTACAAATTTAGTCTGGTCAAACCAGGAAGGACTGAATACAAAAAGAATTACTGCAACTTTTCTGAAAGTACTGAAAAACATAAGAGTGTTTTTGATATTTGGCACCACAAGTTAGGACATCCAAATGCTAGTATTGTAAAACAAATTTTATCTGATAATAATATTTCTTTTCAGAATCCCACTTTACCATATGTGTGTACTTATTGTCAAATGGGCAAAAGTCACAAATTAGCCTTCTCTGATTCTAATACTGAATACAATAAACCACTTGAATTAGTTGCTACAGATTTATGGGGTCCTGCTCCCATTAACTCAGATTATGGTTTTAAGTACTATATTTCATTTGTGGATGCTTACACTAGGTACACTTGGATTTACTTTTTAAAAGCTAAATCTGAAACTTACAAGGCAGTAGTTCAGTTTATTACTTTAGTTGAAAATATGACCAGTTTTAAAGTCAAAATCATACAAACAGATGGGGGTACTGAATTTAAACCACTTGGTGATTACTTTATAAAAAAGGGAATAACACATAGAACTACATGCCCATACTCATCTGAACAAAATGGTCTAGTAGAAAGAAAGCACAGACACATTGTCGAATCTGGTCTTACACTATTAGCACAAGCTTCTCTACCTTTAAAATTTTGGCCAGATTCATTCAATACTGCAGTTTATTTAATCAATAGGTTGCCAACAAAAGTTCTAGATAATAAAAGTCCTATTGAAAAATTACTTAATATAAAGCCAGATTATAAAAGTTTGAAAACATTTGGATGTTTGTGCTTTCCTTGTCTAAGACCTTACAATAAACACAAACTAAACTTTAGGTCTACACCATGTACTTTCCTTGGATATCCTACAAATCAAAAGGGATATAAATGTCTTGATGAAAATGGGAAGCTATTTATCAGTAGGCATGTTGTATTCAATGAGTATATATTTCCCTTCACTGATTTAAACAAGAAACCAACACAGAAAATTTACAATCCAAAAGGATCAGTTCCATCTATACCTGTGTATCCAAGTGTACTGGATAAGGAATGGGTTGAGGAGAATCATGAAAACTCTGGTCCACAATACACGGTGTTCGCTGAACCAGATCATGGGTCAACATCAGAGTCTTCTGATCAGCTCAGCCACACTCCTACAACATCAAACAAACAGTATCAAAGTAATACCGAAGAAAGTAATTCAAGTCAGTTTATTATACAACAGCAACAGGGTGACACAGGTACACCACAACAAACACAACACAACAGACAACATCAGACTGAACATCCCATGGTCACAAGGTCAAAAAGTGGTATTTTTAAACCCAAAGCCTATTCAGCAGTTATTGAAACTGAAGAACCAGAAACATTCAATCAAGCCTTAAAAGATTCAAATTGGAGAAAAGCAATGGATGAAGAATATCATGCTCTAGTAAGAAACAAAACATGGGAATTAGTCAGTCCACCCAAATACAAAAATGTCGTAGGGTGTAAATGGACATACAAGTTGAAAAAGAACCCTGATGGGACTATTGCTAGATATAAAGCAAGGCTGGTGGCAAAAGGGTTCACACAGCAACATGGTTTTGATTTTAATGAAACTTTCTCTCCTGTTGTGAAACCAACAACAATCAGAATTATTCTTACTATTGCTTTGTATAGAAATTGGCATATTAGACAACTTGATGTAAATAATGCTTTTTTGAATGGTGAATTACAGGAGGAAGTTTACATGGAGCAACCACCAGGCTACTGCAATAACAACAAATATGTGTGCAAGCTCAACAAAGCAATTTATGGATTAAGACAAGCTCCTAGAGTTTGGTTTGACAAACTGAAAACAACACTGATTAATCAGGGTTTTCAGTCTGCCAAATCAGATAACTCACTATTTATCAAATCAGATTACACATCCACCATACTTGTACTGATATATGTTGATGATCTAATTATTACAGGGGATAACACTACTGAAATCAGCAAACTCATTCAATACCTAGATAGGCAGTTCTCTATTAAAGATCTTGGTACATTAAGCTACTTCCTGGGCATAGAAGTGAAAAGAAGATCAAATTCAGAACTATTCCTGAGTCAAAGGAAATATATCGCAGAGTTACTGATTAAAGCTAAAATGGACAATGCAAAGCCAATGCCTACTCCAATGATAGCAAATCAGCATTTATCAAAAGACAGGGGAGAACCTATACTTAATGATAAACAATATAGAAGCATTGTTGGTGCATTACAATATGTAACCATAACAAGGCCAGAAATAAGTTTTAGTGTTAACAAAGTGTGTCAATTTATGCAGGAACCAAAGGATGAACATTGGATAGCTGTCAAGAGAATACTCAGATATCTAAAAGGGACAGCAAGCTATGGATTAACACTAAAAGCATGCAAAGATCTTAATATAACAGGATATGCTGATGCGGACTGGGCTACAGATCCAGATGATAGAAGATCTACCACTGGATACTGCATTTACATGGGCAACAATCCTATCTCATGGTGCTCAAAGAAACAAGCTACTGTATCAAAATCTAGTACAGAGGCAGAGTATAGAAGCTTAGCAAGTGCCACTGCAGAGATTATGTGGATTCAATCTCTGCTTAGTGAACTGCAGTGCTGCTCTAACATAAAGCCAACTATATGGTGTGATAATCTAAGTTCAGTATCACTATCAGCTAATCCAATACTTCATTCACGAACAAAGCATATAGAAATTGATCTATACTTTGTTCGTGAACAAGTTATTAAAGGCAAATTACAAGTTAATCACATACCTGCCACTTACCAACGTGCTGACATACTTACCAAAGCATTATCAGCCAAGAGCTTTATCAGATTGAGAATGGAGCTGAGGATAGAAGAGGGCAAAGACCTGATCTCTCGGGTTTCAGACCTACAAACCAACTCGCTACAGCAATCACAAGTCAATTCCGAACAGAAAGAGCCTAAAGATCAGATCTTCACCACTCAGCAGCAACGAAAATCAGAAGACCAGACTTCTCAGCCTTCAGATCAACTGACATGCTCGTCTCATCAAACATGGAACAATCAAAGACAGAAGGAGCCTAAAAAATCAGACCTTTACATCCCAGCAACAACAAAGTGCTCTCAGCAAAGTGAAGAAATCGAAGAAATTAGAGAGAGAGCAGTCAGATCTGAAGCTATTACAAGAAGGTCTTCTTGTTTTGAAGAGATTTGAAGTTACCAGCATTCGATCTAGGTTATTTTTCGTAAACCCTAGAAATCACTACCACCATGAAAACCCTAGATCGAATTGAAGGGGAGAATTGAGAATAATGAAGTATCGTACTGCTGGCTGTTGTTTCATTTCCAGTAATGATATGGGCATTCGGGTTTACCAACCCAACTAGCCATTTGGGCCTGCAAGCCCATGTCTATTTGTATTATAAATAGTAGTCACCACAATTGTATTCATTATCTTTTTTGCAATCAAAACAGAGACATTTTTCTGTTCTTATATTTTCTGTTATTCACAAATATTCTCTTTCTATCATCAAATCATTGAAATCAAATAAAAATGGACCTGATGTTGCAAGAACGAAACAGGCAGAACATGCAATCATGAGTCCTCCCCACTTGAACAAAATTTTCCGCTTAGTTCAGGCTAGTCATATGATTGTAAAATATGTCACCTTGAAGCATTTGTGTATATTAGGAGTTGCAAATGATGAAGTTTGTAAGATTAATAATCACACAGACACATGTAAGCTAAACCAAGAGAAAATAGAAGAAGTTGTACACACCTATTTGGAACTCACTGTTCATACAAACATTGGTTAAAAGGCATAGCATAAATGATTGAATGCTTTTTAACACCTGCTAAAATAACGCTTTTGAGCATGCATCTGCTAGGCAGTGAAACAATACAGTTGCATAAACTTGTGCAGTGTAAGTAACATAGACAAATGGATGTTACACCATGAATGTGGCATAATAACATAATATTGGTGAAACGATAAATCTTATATCTTTTGTATTTATTGATTTATTTTTTATTTTATTTTATTTCATGTTTATATTTATCATTTGTGATGGATGTTAAACATGTAAATGCATCAGGCGACCGGTCCTTTGAACCAATATTTTAGCCATACATCCATAATCAACAATTTTAATATTAAGTCCATACATACCCTAGAAACATGAAAAAAATCGCAAATTTAAAATAGAATACTACAGAGTTCTTTACCTCTTGGAGAAACTCATAAAGTGTGTAATCAGCTTGCTGTCCTATTTCATGACTTCATCCGCTTAACATGTGAAATGAATCTGTAAATCATAAAGTAAAATAAAATAAGCTCGTATTTAAAAGTTTATGTCCTCAGGCAACACATGATATCAATACTCTAGCATAAGTAATCTCAAAATCTGGAAGCAAAAATCTACTTTTTCAACATTACAAAAGCAACAGTGCTTGGGGTTTCATATAACAAACAGTTTCCATTTTAGCTTTACATGTATTAGTTTAAATATAGACAGTATATCTGCCACATTTAAACTGCAGGTCAACCTTCAGTACATATATGGCAAGCTGAGTATATGAGGATGACGATTAAATGGATGTGATTCCTCAAGGGAATAACCAAAATCTGTGATCTCAAGTCATTTCATTAAAATATCTTAATGTTAGTTTTTTTATTCTAAAACATACAATCTAGTTTTCACATGTGTTAGTGTGATAACAGTTAAAATGACTTGTCTCCGGCTCTTAGTTAAAATGTGACTTACAATTAATTATTAACCCAAATTCTAGGATAAAGTGTAATTCTTGGTTAAAATGTAATTTCAGCAACCAACATTATAAACTGGTTTACAGTTCAAAGCACGTGTTTCTTTGTAACCTTTTTGCTAGGATAGGACCTTTTTTGTTAATGGGCTTGCAATTTATTTCTAACCTGGGTTTGACTAGTGATTAGATGCACAATAGCTTGACAGATACATGCCCCAAAATTATCAGTAATATGCTCACAACCAATGTCAGAACAGGCACATCTATGTTTTTTTTGCAGGCTTGAGCCAAGCTCGACCTCTTTCAGACTCGTCTATTTCTTCTCCTTCGACCTACAGATTTTCTCCATGCTCCACCATTCTCAGCTATGTAGTGTTCACGCTTCACCTATGCATTGCTTCAGCGTGCTTCTTCCCGTCATCTTTGCCACTTTGTGCTTCAACTGTACCGCAGATTTTTGTCCTGTCACCATGCGCTGCACATCTGATCCCTCTTCAATAGCTTAACCTTCTATGTTTAGCCCATCTTCGTTTCCAAGTTTGCTTTGAATCTTGAATAGGATGCAGCACAGCTAATATTCGTTGCCTCTCAAGTACAACAGCACATCTCCTAATAGCACCAACCTCATTCCGGTCACGCAGCTCCAAATACATTTTGTGGACTGACACCTCGCCCTCTTAGCATGTCCTATTGCAACTGCTTTGCCATTTTCTATCTTGCAACAGCAGCAATCTTACCCCAGCTGATTGTCCACTCATATTGTCTTACCTATTTTGTCAGTTTCTGCTATGTAAACATATTGTCTTGTCCATATTCATCCCTCTCATTATGATGATCATCATAGTAATGATCCTACTTATATGTAATAGTAAACTTTTGTACGGACTTTGTTTATTTATTATAATAAAAACGAGTGCTTTCCTCATAAGAGGACCACTCTTTCATAAAATAAAAAGAAATTCAAAAATGATACCAATTTCGTATTTAAGGCATATATAATGCATGTGCTAATGATTACATGATTTTTTTCCTATTTGAACACTGAAAAAGTTACAAAGTATTTTGTTGTGACTCGCCTCAATACAAGTGAAAATAGAATTAAAATATTTCTAGACCTATAAAAAAAGTTGTTTGCTAACATGAGAAATCTCACTTCAACCGGTTGTCCTGAACTGCAGTTATTATATTTTAAGTAACTATTATATTTTTTACAATATTTTCATAACAAATATATTTGAATATCAACAAATTTCCAATATAATGATCTTTCTAAACATGATCCAATTCATGTTTGTATTTTTTTAGTAAAGAAGCACACAATCATCCATATGTATTGGACCTTTACATAATTTAGTTATATATGACATTTAAATATCAAAATCCAATTTTCATTACTAGTAATTAACCTATATGTATTTGAAAATTAATTTCTAGGTACCACAATCACATTAGTTTAGAAGGTTGCTACTGAAACAACAAGCACTGAAAAAAAAATGAGAACTCAACTTGATTTTATCAAACAATAAGCAAATAAATTTTTTCAAACAACAAGCATTTATCAGACATCAAATAATTTTACTCATAACTTGAGGGAACTCAACTTGAGAGAACTCAAAAGCATAAAAAACGCAGTATCTGCAGTTCTGACCCAAATATATGACTAACGAACCATATGGTTCACACATGTATTACTGATGAAGCATATGGTTGACACATCTTAGAAACGTCTAAAGACAATCTACAATAAACACTAATATTCTACTTGATCATAATATGATAGAGAAAAGGGATGTAATTTAATATAAGATGTTGAGAGGAATATTGCCATTTTAGTCCTACAATTTCAGAGGGAAAAGATGACTGTTTATGACTATATATTTCAAAAGTAGTTTTGAAATTGTTGAATTGTACATAACATGATTATTGAATGTAAGTATTCACTATATTTTTTCAATGTAGTATAACGTATAAATAAGCAAAGAAAAGATGTTTAATTATTGACTCAAGTTAATAACCTAATCTCAATCCTTGCTTTACTCAAAATTTGAATCATGTTGATCAACTTATTATTTTCCTATTTTATTCCCACTATTTATGTGTTAGACTCCCAATTAAATAATTTGGCTACATACCTTGATTGTACATTGATGATTATGAGAATTACAGACCAATAATATACCAACTGACACTACAAGAAAAATTGCTTTTAACAGCAATGGAGAACAACGTTTAAATGTTGATTGCTGTTGTCCAACCTTTTATAAGTAGGAAAATCTAAAGACGACACTGGAAAACGCTGAGATTTTTATTCAGTAAATTGTGAAATGTTGTTCCCTTTGAAAATTTCATTGCCGCGTAAAATTAATTTCCCTCCACTACCCAGCAACCCTAAATCACCTACGCCTCTAAATTTTAATTGCTTCCTCTCTGCAAATCTTTTAAAATGACTCCTCTCCAAATCTTAATTGCCTCCGCTCAGCAAATTCTTTAAAACTAATTCTCTCTATCATGACCGTTGCTCACAAAGCCATGGCTGCTTGGCTATGCTTTCGTCAGAGAGATACCATTTATTGAGTTGGCCAATCGCATCACTTGGAGCTTAGTCGTGTCGCACTCGCCGCCCTATACTCTTCATCGCTGCCATCGGTAAGAAGAGAACTGCAAATTTAAGCTCGAAATTAAATTCGTTCAAATTCGATTAAATTTTGAATTTGAACATTGATTTTCTTTATTGAACTGTTAAATTTAATAGTTTATTGCACTTGCTATTGAACAGAATAGTTGATATTTGGGAAAAACTGAAATTGCTATGTTGGTGTGTGTTTCATTTAACTTCCTACTGCTAAAGTGTATGATTCATGTTGTCTTGTACTGACTATCATTACATAGACATTTGAAATTAAAATGCTTCATTTGATTACTAAATAAATCTTTTAAATCGGATGTTTGTGTTGCATTAACACCTGATCAAAGTCTAGATTTTAATTTTGGTCGATTAGCAAAGGCATGCTGCAAACATATATTTGTTTTATAACTTTTAATTGAGAGTGGTGTTTTAAATTATGTAAGAATTGAGAATTATTTTTAAGATGCAAATGAAAATCCTCTCAGATTAAAATTATTAGGAATTTGAGAGCCATAAATCCCATCCTATTTATTCTCTTTATTTATGCGAGGTGTCACAAGAGACCTTTTTTAAAACGTATTGTATACCATCACATCCATTTGAGGAAATGCATCATTAATAGGCCACATTATCTATCCTAATACCCTCTAGTGAAAATGATTTCTACACAATATCATTCATTAAAATAAACATATACAATTGTCAGTTATCTAATTCGGTTATCGAAATGATTTCTACATAATATGTGAGTCATTTTTTGATATATTTGTCAGTTGTAAAGTAATCATTTTGCATAATGCTTCGCAAAAGTTCAAGCAATTGTTAAAAATATAAATTTTCTTAGTATGCATCAATTTTGATAATATTTTGCTCTAAAGTATGATGTTAATATTAATGATTAATATGTTGAATTTTGATTTCTTTAGGTGGTCACTTAAGGCTATCATGTATGAAATGCTTATTGGTTTTCCTTTATTCCATTACAATGATGCTCTCACAACATGTAGAAAAGCAAACAGAAAACTGAAACTGAATCATACCCTGGAATATATTTAAAATTATTTTACCTTCAAGTTTAAAATCACCTATGATATTTATAGCTCAGTTCGAACAAGATATTGTAGAATAGAGTACATGTTGTTGAGCCCTTTAAATAAACTTTTTTTTAAACATGGTCAATAAATGCACATGGACACATGCCAATACTAGTGACGGTAAGGATAGATTTTTGTATGATTCTTAGAGAGAAATGGCCTAACCTAGAGTATGTGAAGTGGAAAAAAAATAAGTATTCATCACTGTACAACGTAGCTTTGTTAATTAAGGTGAAACCATAATTTTGATTTGATATCATATACTTCAAAATTAATTGTTGAATATTGCAAACAATATGCAGGTCAGGGTATGTAGGGAAAAGTCAACTGGCCATGTTTATGCAATGAAGAAGCTAAACAAGTATGAAATGGTTCGTCATGGACTGGTTTTTAATTATGTATAATAATTCTTCTATTGTACCCTTCGTTATGCTTATCAATCTCTATAATTTGGTGGAAATTTTTTTATCTATGATGACGTTACCTATAGTTAAACCCATTACTCATGAAAATTATGCAATGTATTGGCAGACACTTTGTGCTATATCTTTATCTTTTTTGCACATTAAATAAATTAAGGGTGTCAAATAAATGCAGGAAAAAGTTAGTAAAGTGGTTCGGCTATGCTAGAAATTACACTTATAAAATTTCAACATTGAGATTTTAATCCTCTCTAATACACATGCAACATGGTAACTCCAATATTGATTGATATCTCAATCAAAGGTTTAGTATTGTTATATCGTTCGCATGTTGTTGATTTTGGAATTATTCAATCAAAGTACCAGTGATACTAATATAAGATACAAAATATTGTCTATATTTGCTTTGGGTATACATCATGATAAAATATATGGAACTTAAATTGGGAAAAAAAGACATGAACTCTTTAATATATTGGAACTGCAGAATATTTTTCTAGCCTTGTATGAAACATGTTGTTTATCAATAATTTACTTAGAGGAAAAGGATCTTGGCACACAATTTACTAATGCTAGACAAATTATTGACTGTTGCTAAAGTGGATTAAACAATAATTTATGTACAGATTTTTGTTTAATATTCCATTACTCAAGTTAAATAGCGTTTTTCAGAAGTTTCATACTCTTCAGATTTACATATCACCTAAACATTTTAATTTTTCAAAGTTGAGCATGTTAAAGCTGAGAGAGATCTTCTTGCACAAGTCCATAGCAATTGCATTGTTAAATTGTACTGTTCATTCCAAGACAAGGATTTTCTATATCTAATCTTGGAATATATACCGAGTGGAGATCTGATGACACCGCTCATGAGAAAGGATGTATTGAGCGAGGATGTGGCTAGATTCTATGTTGCTGAGGCAGTTCTCGCCTTAAAGTCAATACACAAGCACAATTATGCTCATAGGTTAGTTTATAATTAGCCTTTTAACGAATACTGGATAATATGAGAAGATCCCCTTAATTTTGGTTGTGTAGCAAAGAACTTTCTTTTCTACGTCATGACACATACCTTCTCCTTCCTTACCCTGATTTATTAATTTCTGTAATTTTTAATGTGACATACTTCTTAAAATATATAGTTTGTTTTCTTGTTCACGCTTTTTTAGCATGGAATGCAAGGCTACATTTAGGATAGAAATCTTTCAGGGATGGAGGCCTGACTAAGATTACAACTTGAAAAATATAGCCAGATATTTTCCTGATATGCAGTTGTACACTTTCTTGTAGTTTTATTATTCTGCTATGCAACCAAATGTATGCGGCCTTCTACAATATAGTTATAGCTAAATGTTTAAATGAATTGTGGATGATTCTTATATATCGTTTTAATTTACAGAGATGTCAAACAAGACAACATCTTACTTGATCAATATGGCCACCTAAAGCTTACTGACTTTGGGCTATGCAAGCATCTAGATAGCAAAAGTTGTTCTGCTGATAATGGTGTTTCATTACCTAAAAGCACTAGTGATCTTGTTCCAACTGAAACTTTACAATATTGGAAAAAGAATAGATGTCCACTGGTAAGTTGATTGCATTCACAGTTAATGGTAAATGTTTCTTTTTTACATGAAGTTGAAATTTGCTCCTAGTTTTAAAGTTACTCCAACTTTGTTCATTCTACCGAACTTAAATAAACAGTGATCGTTTTTTTATACTTCATATATTAAGTATTTCAAAGGGATCAACCAAAGAAATATTGATGAAAATTTCAGTCTATTATACTTTTAAACGTGCGTGAAATGTTTTCAATTGGCTTTACAATAATGGAATTGACTGACGTCGCCTCTTGCACTTATTATTATTTCAACAGATGTCTAGTCTCTACAGTGATTTTTCCCCAACTTCCACTTAATAATAAAGACTTTGTTGCACATTTAGGTTTCAACATTTTATATAGCACATCAAAATTCATAGAACGCTGGTCTATATGCGCGCGCATGCACACTATATATATATATATATATATATATATATATATATATATATATGGAAAAGAATGGTGATGATGTTGGACAACTGAAATCAAATGCACTGGTCACTACTAGTAGAGATGAATAGAGAGTAAAAACTAATGTAGTGGTTATCAATAGCAGAGATGAGGAGAGCAGAATGATGAATCATATCACAGCAAATGCATCCGTATATGGTCGAAATATAGAGCCTTTGATCATCTATAATAATGACACTGATATGAACGTTATTTACTACACCGTATCTTGTAACCATATAATTTTCTCGTATATTGTCTGAGTAGTTTTATACTACCGACTAATAAAACTATTGGAACTCCTGATTATATTGCTCTGCAGGAAAAACCTGAGGTGGCGTTGATCATAGTGATGTGAAACCTCTTTAAATCATTCAGCCTCAAGGTCACTTTGTTGAATGGAAAAAGGTACTCTTTTGATCTAATAATATCTGTATGCTGTCTTATATTAATTTGGTCATTTTCACAAACATGATGTAACGACCCGGAATTTTCGAACCCGAAAATTCCAGATAGTTAGGAGAAAAAGAAAAGAGATAGAAGAAAGAAACAGAAAGAAGAAAGAAGAACAGAAAACACAACATCTCACATTCGCAGCGGATTAAATATAATAACAAATAATAGCATTTATACAAAGAAAACCTGTATTTGTTAATTACATTTTTTTATATCAGAGTTACAACATTCACAAATATACTAGACAGTTAGAATTAACATGTCTCGGACAACTATAATATATCACAGCGGAATACACTCTATACGTTCCTGCCATCCAGCTCGCCTCCTGAGCCTAGACGATCGCCAGAGTACCTCGCTCCATCCTCCCATACTCCGATCATGTTCGATCCCTCGACGCTGACGAACCAGCCACGAATTCAACAGCAACCCAAACTGGACCTTAAACCCTACATTTCAATCGAGCTGCTTCCACGATGATATAGAAATTCCAGCGACAATTTTCTCGTGATCCCTATATTAGAAAATAACAATTACGCTCTCATATATATATATATATACACTCAACTCGTTCTAGGGTACCATTGACCCTATCCTTAACGAGTAATCCCAACAGAGCCAAGGTTCTCGCTTAACCTTTTGCTCTGATACCAACTACTTTGGAATTAATTAAATAAATTAACTTAATATGTAATTATTCAAATCAACTCAACTTAAAATCATCTCGAATTATATAAATTCGAGTTAAATTTTAAATGTTGATTTAATCCCTTAAGTTAAATTTACCCTTACTTTTAAATTAAATCAACCTTTATTTTTAATTTAACAACTTAAATCTTTAAACCATTTAATTCTGGGTCAGACCGAGTATTACAGATTTCCAGGTAAGGACGTTCTGGAGCTCAGGAGGCGAGCTGGATGGCAGGAACGTATGGAGTGTATTCCGATGTGATATATTATAGTTGTCCGAGACATGTTAATTCTAACTGTCTAGTATATTTGTGAATGTTGTAACTCTGATATAAAAAAATGTAATTAACAAATACAGGTTTTCTTTGTATAAATGCTATTATTTGTTATTATATTTAATCCGCTGCGAATGTGAGATGTTGTGTTTTCTGTTCTTCTTTCTTCTTTCTGTTTCTTTCTTCTATCTCTTTTCTTTTTCTCCTAACTATCTGGAATTTTCGGGTTCGAAAATTCCGGGTCGTTACACATGATGTGATACGATAGTAATAGCATGATAGGTGGTGTGCAATTTGCATGCTCAACTCTACTAATATTTTTCTTTGACTTTACATTGTCAAGTAAATTTATCAATTGTGTAATTTTACTCTAATACACTTTTTAGTACACTCGATCATTACAAATATTTTAACACCTTGTTAACAAGGAATCAAGTTTTTAAAGTAAAACAATTCATTTTGCACTTCACAATATTTCTTTCCTTCTAGCTAATTGCAGTCTCTATTATTTCACATAAAGTTAAAGGCTTATGTGTTTTGCATGTATACTCTAGTGACGTGTTAGTACATATATGTTTACTATGTTCTGATTCAACATTCTTTTGAAATACCTTGAGCTTTTATAGGATTCAAGAGTTAACATAATTATTTATGGTAGGTTTGAATTATTTGAAAAATTGAAGTTTGAAGCCATTTTTTAATTTGAATTTAGTATATTTACCTCTTACCTCATGTGCAGCTGGTTTTCACCATAATATGGCTATGCATATTGTTCTTTCATGTATTCTAATTTTATGTAGCGCTACTTTTAAAGATATTGTATTCTAATTTGGTTATCTGTAATAATAGACTGCATTTCATGTATTCTAATTTTGCTACATTTTTAACTATTACTTTACAGGTAGATATCTTTGATGGAAAAAAGTGCTGCAACAAGTTATGGATTCAAAGTTATTTTTGCTGCTAGAACTACATTTTGGTTTGTACGTTTTTTATGCATTTTGATTTGCTTGTAATAATTGTATTGAGATTATCAGATGGGTTTAGATTTTAATTTATGTTTACTCACTGACTTCAATTTTTTTCATCACAGGTAATTAAAGATGGTGATGGCACATTCTTCTTCCGTAGCAAGTAGCAAGCATATGAAACTTTTTAGATGCATGTTTTGTTGTTGGCATTTGGTGCGGACTTACTTTATTGATATTATATTTTTGTTTAACATATACCTTATCTTTGTTTAACAATATTATGATAACTTGGTCTACTGTGTTATTTTTGTTTATGGATATTATTGAAACTTGATTTATAGATGTTTTTTATATATTAATATTGTTTTAGCTAGTTTATTTAACAGATTATTATTCATTAGAACATGTTATATATTAACACAGCATGCATTAAACGCTTTAATAAAAATATTAACAGCCTAAATAAAATGCTGTCAAAAGAATAATTTCCACAGCGTTTAAAATTAAGCTGTTGTAAGTTCTCTTTATACGATAGCTTGTCGTTATACAGCGTTTGTTCTAACGCTGTTGTGTCATATAACAGCGTTTAATAAACACCGTGGTATCAAATTTTTTACAGCGTTTTCTATTTTGCTGTTAAAACTTTTGCACCTACGACACATGTCGTTATACAACGTTTATAATAACATTGTCGTATCATATAACAGCGTTTTTAAAACGCCGTCAAAAGCTTTTTCTGGTGTAGTGTGATAAATAAGTTATGCATATTTGTAGACAAGAAAATCAAAAAACTATACCGGCGACATAAGGAGAAAAACTATGACATTTTACTTCTAGGATGGCTTGTATTCAAGTGCGAAGCTTCATTTAAAAAGAAAATTTAGAATAATGTTTCTATTTTTAACCAACCATCTAGGTAAAGAGACTTCAAAGATGAAGGTTATACTAAAATTTAAATAAGTTAACAAGTGATGCATGATTCAAGCTCTCCTTATACATTGTTTGTATGTTTGAATTACCTCATGATACTAATGATTAAAGCTTGACTCGACATATGTATAGAGATATTTAATACATGGAAAATTAGTTAATACAAAATATAATCAATTGATTGAAATAACAACCCGTTTTTACATAAAATGGAAACGACTAAAAGTTAAGATGTGGGCAATGAATTCCTTTCCAATAAACATTTGTTCAAGTGATCCAAATTAATGTTAACACCATGTAGAATAATATTTTTTGTATGGTCAATGAAGTAGTAACTTTAAATACACATGCAAAAAATTAACTTGGTGAACTAAAATATTAGGCAAAGCAAAATCAACTACATAGGCTAATCAGAAAAAAATTGAAATTGGTAATATGATTTAGGGTTGTAGATTACCCATGGTAGTTACGGTATGGTGATGGATAGACTAACCTAGGTTCAGATATTAGAATAGCAGTATTGCAAGGCGACTTTGATGTAGCTATTGCAGCTAGGGTCACTACAAAAATCGGTTCGTATAGCGTCGGATAGGGGCAACGGCTAAAAAAAGCGGTCGTCGCTAGCCGTCGCTCGACCTGTATATCAGCCAAATCCGAGCCTTCTTCTTCCCCATTCTGCATAACGAAAAAAAAAGAAACCCCCCCCGTCGCCCCGCCGATTCGGTACTCAAACATTCGCTCCGTACCTCCCAAATTGATCCGGTATGTGTTCTAACCCTATTTTCTATTCAATTAGGGTTTAATTAGGGTTTATTTGCATGTTTATTAGGTTTAAAAATTGGTTGTTAATGGCATGTTTATGGGTTTGAGATTGGTAGTTATGTGGTATATGTATGGTGATAGTAGTATTGTAGGTTGATTTGAGAATAAAATCATTTTATTTCGACGTTGAAAACGATGATTAACGCATACTATTATGATGTTGGTTATTGTAGAATTAATGATTAGTGATGTGATTTGGATTAAGATGGTGATAACATGTTTAAGATGCTTATTGATAAGTTTATGCAATGTCGGTTGTCGATTAGGTGAAAATTTAATTATTTAGCATGCGTTAGTTATAAGTGTAAGTACACTACAACTGTGTATTTTGTTCAAATATATCATTTATGCTCACTTGCAATGGCCATGCTAAAGTACTCATAGCCTAAAAGAATTACAATGATTCACTTTTGTCTCATTGTGGAATTTCCAATTAAACGTATATAGTTTAAAATAAAAATAATTCAATTTATTATAAGTGCTAACTTCTAATTTGATTTAAAAAAATTCGTTATTTAAAATTTGACTTAGTTAGCCAAATTTTAAAGTACGTGTTAAAATGTGAAATTTACTTGACAAATATTTATTGAACGTATTATTAAAAAATTTATAGTTGTTAAATTATAAATTAAAAAATTTGTTTTATTTGTGTGAACCCCTTAGACAATTTTTGGCCCCGTCTGACAAGTGTTGTATATGATCGTTATATGGATGTTCGTTTTTACACAGAACGGACATCTGTATTCATCTGATACAATATTTGTTGGATTTGTCCCAGTATTGGACAAATTACAAACACAATAACGTAATCGCAGTTTATAAATCATTTCAGTTTAAACGGTTAACGAAATTTCGATGGCACTTCCTTTTTTTCCCTGTGTACATGCATTTGTGTACGATACAGGGAATAAAGGAAAGTGCTGCCGAAATTTTGTTGAATCGTTTAATCTGAAATGATTTATAAAATATGATTACGTTATTGTGTTTGTAATGAGAAGTAGGATGACCAGCCGTTAAACAAGTATTAACAAGTGTTGTATATGATCTGTATTTTATAAAACAATCAAATAATTTATTAAGTGCAATTTACTAAAGTAATAAAATTTAAAAGTTAGTTTAAAACTAATAAATTTGTTCAGTCTAATTTATTAAAGTTTGTTTAAAATTTACTAAAGTTAGTTTAAAATTTACCAAATTAATAAAGTTAGTCTAGTTTACCAAATTATTAAATTTACTAAAGTTCAGTCTAATTTGTCAAATTAATAAAGTTATTAAATTAATAAAATTTACTAAAGTCCGGTCTAATTTGTTTCAGTGAAGTGTTTGTTTGAATTTTCTAATATAATTTTTGCAAATCAGGAGATATGTTCGATTATTTTCTCGATCGTAGTTGGATGTATGAATCCCGAAAAGGTATGAAAGGATCAATAAAGGAATATTTTGTTAACGGTGTACATGAGTTTATTAGATTTGCTAAATCTAATAATGGAAATAACGTAGACATTCGTTGCCCGTGTGCTAAGTGCAAACATCTGAAGCATTGGAAGGCAGATGTAGTAGAAGTTCATTTTTATAAATTTGGTTTTGTACCGAATTATTATTTATGGGATCGTCACGGAGAGTTTGTTCAATATACACCTAATCCTGTAGTGGAAGAGGATGATAATACAGCGGCAAATCCAATAGAAAATATGGTGCAAGATGCAGCCCGATCAATGTTTTCATCCATTGATCAAGACGACATTGAAAACGAAAATGGTGAAGAACCGACTATGGAAGCTAAAAAAATTTATGATTTATTGGATTCCGCTAAGAGACCATTGTGGGATGGATGTGAAAGTGGAACCGAATTATCTGTAACTGCTGAATACATCACGATGAAATCAAAATTCAATCTTACAGAAGCATCGTTTACAGCAATTGTACAAACTGCTAAACGACACATGCCACCCAATAATTTGATGTGCGATAGTCATTATAAAGTTAAAAAACTTATGTCTGCTTTTGGATTGCCATACCAAAAGATAGATACATGTGTTAAAGGTTGCATGTTATTTTGGAAAGACGACGCTCACCTTAGAAAATGCAGAATATGTAACGAGGAAAGATACAAACCAAGGAAAAAGAAAGGAAAAGAAGTCCCTTATAAAAGAATGCATTATTTACCCATCACTCCCAGACTTCAACGGCTATATGCTTCTTCTGCTACAGCATGTCATATGCGATGGCACAGCGTGAGAACACCAGTAGAAGGAACATTGATACATCCATCTGATGGAGAAGCATGGAAACATTTCGATAGGACGTATCCTGAATTTGCTCGAGAGAGCCATAATGTTAGGCTCGGTTTATGTACAGATGGATTTTCGCCATTCTCTCAATTTGGTAGTAAATATTCATCATGGCCTATTATTGTCACTCCTTATAACTTACCTCCATGGATGTGTATGAAAACTCCATATATGTTTTTAACGATTGTCGTTCCCGGTCCTGATGATCCGACTCAAGGAATTGATGTTTATCTACAACCGTTGATCGAAGAATTGAAAACACTATGGCATGAAGGAGTTGAAACATATGACATTTCGAGAAAAAGAAATTTTCGTATGTTCGCTTCTTTATTATGGACTATTAATGATTTTCCCGCATATGGCATGCTTTCAGGTTGGAGCACAGCTGGACGTCTAGCTTGTCCATATTGTATGGAAGAATCACGAGCATTTTCATTAAAGTACGGCAAGAAAATTTCCTGGTTTGACTGTCATCGGTGTTTTCTACGTATTAATCATAAATTCAGAATGGATAAAAAGAACTTTAAAGCTAACAGAGTAGAGAATATGCTACCACCTAAAGTTTGGACAAGTGAAGAGATATATGAAATCGTGAAAGACTATCCTAAGATTCATGAAACTGGGAAACAGGTCGACATTCCGGGTAAATCGGACATTCATAACTGGTGCAAGCAAAGTATATTTTGGGAGTTACCTTATTGGAAAAATCTCTTACTACGACATAATATTGACGTCATGCACAATGAAAAAAATGTGTTTGATAACGTTTTTAATACAGTTTTGAATGTAAAGGGGAAAACCAAGGACGATGCGAATTCGAGACGTGATATATTACATTTCTGTAAGCGGCCCGAACTTCAGTTGTACGACGATAACAAAAAACCCAAAGCATGTTATGAGCTAGACAACAAGCAAGCAAAACTCGTGCTCAAATGGGTGGAAGGACTAAGATGTCCTGATGGGATTTCTTCTAACTTTCGCAGATGTGTTGACTTGAAAAACAATAAATTGAGTGGGATGAAAAGTCATGATTGCCATATCATGATGGAATATTTCTTACCTGTTATATTCAAAGAACTGTTGCCAACAAAAATATGGAGTGTTATAACAGAATTAAGTATGTTTTACAAACAGCTTTGTTCGACCACGTTAAAGGTAGATCATTTACGTAAACTTGAAGTAGAAATTCCTGTATTGCTCTGCAAACTCGAGAAAATATTTCCGCCCGGTTTTTTTAATGTAAAGTAGAAATTCCTGTATTGCTCTGCAAACCATGTCAGCAGTTTGGCCGCATTGGGATAACATTCCAGCTCATATTAAAAATGCTATATGGGCCGACTTGATGGTAATTACAATTTATATATTTCTATTGAAAATAATATGCTGTATGTAATTCAAAATAAATTCAATATGCAGGCTGTTGTATGAGTGGAGCCGCATGATTTAGATGTTTTTAGCAATAATTGGAACCAAAAAATGCGGAAGAATTATAGAGAGACAATATCAAGGGCGAAGAAGGCTGGCAAAAAGCCAGGTTGGATGAGCGATGAAGTCTGGAACGAATTTCTCACATATTGGGAGTCAGAAGCAGCTAAAGTAAGCTATGATGAGAATGCTTACAATTATGTTAGTTGCATTATTTTAATCGTGTATCTAAATTAATAGGAAGTAGCAGCAAGAAACCAAGCCAATAGGAATAAGAATCATGGTTTACATCGAGGTGGCTCTAAATCTTTCCAACAGCATAGGAGAGAATTGGTAAATATAAAATATATTTAGCATATGGTGATGCATATCTTCATGTATAACATTTATGCTTATTTTCAATATATCTTATTCGTGTATATCTTCAGTTTGCAAAGTACGGAAGGGAGCCTACAATGGCTGAGGTTTTTAGAGCCACACACACAGTTGAGTCTGTTGATGATGAAGGGAATGCGATCTATGATTGGACAGACAACAAAGCTGAAGCAACGATGGTAAATATGCTAACTCGTGATTCAAATTGTATATATGTAAATTGTATACCAATTATTTCAAAATTATGTTTGTAATTGCAGGGGTGATATGAGGCAAAGGCATCGACATTGACACAGGCGAATGGAAGAGCAGAGCTTACAGTTGAGGAGTCCAATAGGATTTGGGATTCCGTTATTGCACCGCCTACTCGAAATAGGCGTTATGGTTTCGGCAATCAGGAGGTAAACCATTTCACTAACTTCATATTAAAAGATCCACATTATTCTCACATCAATACAAATTTCCCTCCAATGTTGTGAAGTACTAGCTTATTGACACATACTTTATAATAATTATGATACAATTGCTCACATTCAACTTTATAGTCCAATTACACATACTTTGGCATAATAATTATTATTGTTATTGACACATACTTTATAGTCCAAATACACATAATAATTATTATTGTTATAATTTGACAACAGTCAAAGCATATAACTTCATATTAAAAGATCCACATTATTCTCACATCAAAAGAATTATTTATATACTATCCAATTCATTCAAAATTCATGTGAAATGCTATCGTATTAACTTCAGTTATTTCACAGGCTGTTAATTTTCAAAGAGCTTATAGCAAATCGATGGAGGAGGAGCATATTGCTTAGATGCAGAGGCAGCTGGATGAGCTCAACGATTGGCGAAAGGGCCAACTGGCACAGCAGATAGATGAGCGCATTGCAGCATTTTATTAGGAGCACGGCTCTATACCTGGCGAGCAGGGAGATGGATCTGATGATGCCGAGGATGATGAGGAGGATGATGATGCATAGTTTTACTATTCTTGTGGGTATGTATTTATGTACGTATTTAGACTAGATTTGATACTTGGGCTTGGATACTTGGTATTTTGGATGATGTTTGGGTTTGGTTATATTTGGATTTGATCCTTGTACCTTGATACTTGGTTTGGTTTTGTATACTATGTTGGTTTGGTTGGTTTTTGTGTTTTTTTGGTTATATTGTTGAATATTGATGTTGTGGGTATTGTTAAGATGTGTTATTGTTGATATTATTGAGGTTTGAGATGAGGTTTGAGGTTTGGGATGAGGTTTGATGGAAGAATAGCTGCTGTGTGCACATCAGTTTTTGCCCAGAAAAGCGACGGCTAGCAACGGCTAGTAACGGCTTTCTGGACCAAAAAAAGCAATGGCTAGCGACGGCGAGTAACGGCAAGTAACAGACTTTTGGGAAACAAACTAACTGCCACGTGGCGTTGACACGTGTAAGATGCCGTCGCTTGCCGTCGCTATCTTAGCGACGGAGCCGTCGCTTCTGCCGTTGCTTTTCCTAGTGGCAACGTATTGAATAGCGACGGCCATTAGCGACGGCTAGTGACGGCCGCCGACGCATTTTTGCCGTCGCTATACGCTGCCTTTGTTGTAGTGGGTTTGAACCCCACGACTACATACGACTCGAAAATACTAGCATGGAACCGATGAATCCATCCACTCGTGTTGATGAGGGAGAGAAATTACCAAGCAAATATTTTTGGTAAAATTGATCTTCAAGACTGAAGTGAGAAGAAGGAGAGATTTGAGATAAAGGGACGAAATATTGGCTCAGAAAAGTCACGGGAGGAATGAAAAAAAAAATATCCTACCACCTAAAAGTTTTCAACTCCCGCCTCATGGTTTCCTTAATTAGAGCAATTTTAGTTCTTTTTTCCTTTATTATGTTCATGTATAGTTGCATATAGGATACAAACGCAACCAATTAGTGCAACAACTAATTACTTTTCTTGTAGTGTGATAACGGATAAATTTTATCAAAGATCAATGCGATGTCGATGCATGGCTAATTTGCAGCCATGCCTTAGATTATAATTATCGAATATTTGATATAAAAGCACTATTCAATACCAAAAAACCATAGACATTAGTCGTTGGCAATTGCAAGATTACCGTACGATAATTTATAGAGAAGGTTTTTACCGAAAAAAAATGTTGATCGACAATAAATAATATGATAGCTCTTGAAATTTTTGCACTAAGAAGTAGAATATCAAATTTTGATGATATTATTTACAAAATGATATTATGAAGAAGGAACGATGGTGTCCTTAGTAGCACACGGTATATAACTGGGTTTATATAAATGAAATTTTCCAGAGAAGAATGGAAAGTTTAGAAGAAGTTATGTTTACCATGCACCTGAGGCTTTATCTCAGTAGATACCAAGTAAAAGCAATGACAATATTGTCTTTTATCATCTTTCAAGGTTCTTGACTGTTTCTATATTTGTTAATTGAAAAGTTTATTTTCGTTTTTGTTCAAATCAAGTTTATTGTGGATGTTGTATGGATGGTTGATCCGCAACGACCTATTGTAAATGGCAGTGGATATGAAATATCATTGTTAACTAAATACACCGAGCATATCTACTGATTTTATTTTGTATATTAAAATTGTAATAGTTTACATGCAAGTTGGTCAGAATCTTTCTTCATAACTATACATTTCTACTGATCTATAATGAATAATATTTCATTTCATGTTTTGTTTAGATAGGCACATGTAAACTCTACCATCGAATTTTTGACTCAACTGTGTCTACTTATCGCTTTAAAGTATTAAACCAATCGCAAACTAGTATCCTAGTTTCCTCTTAACTTTTTTTTGTTGACTTTAGCAATTCAGCAGTATGAAATGAATCATTTAAAGTTCAACAGGAGGAACAAAATGAAAATACACTTTTGTGCCATGCCTTAGATTATAATTATGACATTTTCTCTAGTTCATAACTTATCTTCTATAAATATATTTTTCTTTTATTAAGCTGAAAATGAGTAACCGACCAAAAATGTTAAAAATAAAGCGATGGCACTTTTGTCATAATAACGTAACTGATGTGTAATATGAAGTGCAATATTTTCTGTCTAGTAGAATTAAATTTCCACATAAATTCAGATACACTCTTCTTAATACTTGCAACGTTTCTTCCATTTCTCGAGCATCTCTTACTCCCAAAAAGTACGCAAATTATATTTCATCAGTCAAGCATCTACACAAAGATTTGCTAAATTTCTAAAAGATAAATTACTGAGTGAACCGATCGAGTAATTCATCGAACTTCTTTAATTAGGTACATTTTTGTTAAATGCATCAATTTTATTACATAATGTCCCAATAGCTCACTCTGAATAACCAAACATCCAATCTACTGTATTGAAGTTTGATAATTTGCTGTTGAAGAAATTGAGATTGTATATTGATACTTGATTCTGTACATCATTGAGTATTTATAAACATTTCAACAAGTTGCTGAGCTATTGATTAAATGGGATCTTTTATATCAAGACCCAAAGCCCATTATAATACAAGTTACATTATACCTTATACAATAATGTAAGCTATCCTTATTCATTATCACGCCCCCTCAAAAACATCTAGGTTTTTTTGCCTTAATGGCAGCTTCATTTTATCTGATGCGATCTTTCTCCTTTTTTATAATAAATTGAGTCTGAGCAAGAAATTAGTTCCTCGTCTTTAGTATGCCACTCTTCTTCAATCAATATGTAGAGATTGCGGAGATTCGGGTAGGTCCTAGATCTGACAGTTGACGGATTTTTGGGAAGTTGACTGATTTTGGTGTAACTTACATCAGTTCTTCTCAGATTTTTGTTTATATATACGATTGAAGTTGAATTGTATGATTTGAGTGAGATCTTATGTTGAGCTAGCGAAAATCTAACTTGGATTGTAAATGTGCCTCTTCATACGTGGATCTGTTGCTATTGAGTAAGATCTATATCTGATTTGGCCTAGAAATCTCTGATCTTTCTCCTACTTTGAGTTCGGTCTTTAATCTGGTAAAATTCCTTGCCGATAATGATTTTGTGAGAATATCTGCAATTTGGTAAGTTGAAGGTACGTGGTTTACTTGCAGTTTTCCTTTTATTACTTGCTCACGAACGAAGTATAAATCTATTTCCATGTGTTTAGTTCTAGAATGCAATACTGGGTTGGTAGACAGTGAGATTGGACTTAAATTGTCACTCCATAGTACTGGTTTTGTATTTGTGTTTATTTTAAGTTCACTTAGCAATGATTGTATCCACATAATCTTTACTGTTGCACATGATATGCTTCTATATTCTACTTCGATGCTTGATCTAGATACAGTTTGTTGCTTTTAGCACACCAGAACTGGATTATTTCCAATATATACAATATCCCATGGTGGATCTTCTATCATCGGGATCTGTAGCCCAATCTGCATCTGCATATCTAATTATATTTAGATGTTTGCATGCTTTAAACTTCAAACCATGATCAACAGTGCCCTTTAAGTATATGAGTATCCTTTTTACAGCTTTCCAGTGTTTATCTTTTGGATCCTGCATAAATTGACACACTTTGTTAACACTGTACGATATTTCTGGTCTTGTAATGGTTGCATATTGTAATGCACCAACAATACTTATGTACTGTTTACTATTAAATATGGGTTCTCCCCTGTGTTTTGACAGATGATGACTTGTCACCATTGGTGTTGGCAAAGAATTTGCTGCTTTCATTTTTGCTTTAATTAAAATTTCCCTGATGTACTTTCTGCCACATAGAAAAATTTCTGATTCTAACACTCTTGTAACTTCAATTTTCAAAAATTAGCTTAGTGCTCCAAGATCTTTAATTGAAAATTGCTTGTCCAAAAGCTGAATGAGATTGTTGATCTCTGACTCATCATTACCTGTAATAATCAAGTCATCAACATATATCAGTATGTATATAATTGAAATGTTATTAATTCTTGTAAATAGTGAGTTTCTTGATTTAGTAGGCTGAAATTCTAGATTTTTTAATGTGAATTTCAATATCAAATCAAACTCTAGGAGCCTGTTTAAGCTCATAAACGGCTTTATTTAGTTTGCAGACTAGTTTTCTATCCTGTCTGTAACCTTGTGGTTGCTCTATGCAGACTTCTTCCTTTAAGTTCTCATTTAGGAAAGCATTGTCTACATCCAACTATCCGATTTTCCAGTTTTTGTGTAATGCTATAGTAAGAACAACTCTAGTTGTAGTTGGTTTACCAACTAGAGAAAATGTTTGATCAAAGTCAAATCCATGTTGCTGGGAATAACCCTTAGCCACAAGTCTTGCTTTATATCTTGCAATAGTTTCATCGGGATTTTTCTTTAATATGAAAGTCCACTTGCATCCCACTATATTTTTGTTTTCAGGTGGATGAACTAAATCCCATGTTTTTTTTCTTATAAGTGCATCATACTCTTCATCCATAACCTATTTCCAATTCTTGTTACTAAATGTTTGATCAAAGTTGTTTGGTTCATCAGCTGTAATCACGAGAGTATATATTTTTGGTTTAAATATGCCACTCTTTGATCTGGTAGTCATTGGATGTCCAGTTTGAGCTGGTTGTCTGACATGTGTTTGTTCACTTGTGTTGTCTTGATGTATACTTGAATGCTCATATTATCTTTCTCGACTTGTATTTTGTGATTGATCATTTGTAGGAGTGTGAATGAACTAATCAGATTGCTCTGCTTGTTCATGACCTGGTTCATTGAGCACTGTGAGTTGTGGATTAGAGTGATTTGAACCTTCTTCAATCCATTCCCTGCTGTCCTTAATTTGATATAAAGGTATATCTGGTATTGATACTTTTGGATTGTATACTTTTTGTGTTGTCATCACACCTGTGCTAGAAAATGGAAATACATTTTCATTAAAGACAACATGTCCGCTCACAAATATTTTACCATTACTATTTAAGAATTTGTATCCTTTCTAATTGCTTGCATAGCCTAAAACTGTACAAGCAGTTGATTTGAAATTTAACTTATGTGCATTATACGGTCTTAGATGTGGGAAACATAGACATCCAAATGTTCTTAATATATGATAATATGGTCTTACACTAAATAAAGACTCTAATGGGCACTTATTTCTCAAAATCTTTGTTGGTAATCTATTTACCAAATAAACTGCAGTGCTAATTGCATCTGGCCAAAATTTCATAGGTAATGACCCTTGAGCTAATAGTGTAAGACCACATTCTATAATGTGTCTATGTTTCCTTTCAACTAGACCATTTTGCTCAGATGTATATGGACTTGTGATTCTTTGAATGATTCCTTTTCTTTCAAAGAATTCATTGAGTGGCTTAAACTCTGTACCACCATATGTTTGTAAAACTTTTAGTTTGTGATATGTTTGCCTTTTAGCCTATGTCACAAAATGTATGATTGCCTTGCAAGTTTCTGATTTTGTTTTAAGGAAATATATCCATGTCTATCTGATATGTGCATCAACAAAGGATATATAGTAATTAAAACCATAATCTGAATTGACTGGTGCTGGACCCTACAAGTCAGCAACAATCAATTCAAGTGGTTTTTCGTGCTTTGTTTGTGAATCAGTAAATGAGATTTTATGACTTTTTCCCATTTGACAATATGTGCACACATATGGTAATGTAATATTTTCAAAAGGAATTTTATTATCTATAAAGACCTGCTTTACAACATTGACATTAGGATGTCCTAACTTGCTATGCCAAGAATCAAACACACTATTTTTTCTTTCTGTAATTACAGAAAGATTACAATATCTTTCATATCTCCTTGACTTTCTTGAGTTAACAAGACTAAAGTTGTACAGCCCTCTAACAACATTACCCTGCAAAAGAATTTCTTTAGTGAGTATATCTTTGACTAAGCAGTAATTAGGATAAAATTCATAATAAACATTGTTGTCACTTGCAAATTGTGACACACTCATGAGATTTTTCTTTATTTGTGGTACTCTAAATAAATTATTGAGATATAACTGTCATTGACCTTTAATGCAAGCAAGTCCAGTGTGTGTAATTTTAATACTCTCACCATTGCCCATGTGTATGGCCTGTTTACCTCTATACTCCTTTTGTCCAAGATTCAGATTATCTAAGTTGCTTGTAATACGGTTGGTTGCCACTGAGTCAGGATACTAACTTTCATCTGTCACGTCATCTGACTTGATGATTGAATTTTGCTGATAACTTTTTGAAACATCAGAATGAATAATTGAATCAACTTAGGCTACATTGACATTTGGATTTGCTTTTCTCTTATTGTTCTGATTCCGACCTGCTGTATAATTTGCGTTAAATCTGAAATAGCACTTAACTGCAGTATGACCAAGTTTCTCACATATTTGACATTTTGGCATGTTATTGTTACTCCATCTCCCTCTACCTCTTGATCTATTTGAATAACCACTTCTTTGATAAGACTGATCTCTTTGTTGTTGTTTTGTCTTTTGCCTTTATAATTGACTGCATAGTTGATTGGCATGTCACATCAATTGGTTTCTTATGATCTATCCTTCCTTCATGAGCAAGAAGGGTTGAGTGAACATATTCAATGGATGGTATAGTTCTAACCATTGAACAATTTCTTCCAATGAAATTTGAGTAAGTATTGGCTATGTTGATGGAGTTGGAGCAGAAGTACATCCTTGATGAGCATTGGCTGAAGTAGACTGAGAATCTTCATTTAAACTACTAACATCTACATAAGGTGCTTCAAACATTGTTAAGGAGGTTTGTTTACTGTTGCCTTACAAAACCAAACAGTGTGAAGTAAAAAAAATAGAAACGTGTTTTTAATGTGTTTCATTAATTAAATCTATTAAATATTGTTTACTTTGTTCTCTACACAAATGTTTCTTTAAATATTTTCAATTCTAATTTTTTTTTCAACATATTATAGTTCAGTTTTTAACTAAAATTAATGAAAAACAACATTAATGTTGTTTGCTTTATCCTCTACACAAATGTCTTCTTAGAAAGTTTCAATTCTAAATTTTTTTGCAGTATATTATAGTTAGATCTATAGCTAAAATTAATGAAAAACAACATTAATGTTGTTTACTTTGTTCTCTACACAAATGTCTTCTTAAATAATTTCAATTATATTTTTTTTGCAACATATTATAATTTGATGTTTAACTAAAATTAATAAAAAAAACAATTTTTTTTTTTAAATTATGTGATGAAATGATCAGTTTCCCGCTAGTTTGTTTAGTATGGCAGTAATAGTATATAAGAAGAGTTGTTGATTGATATTTAGCTTGAAGAGCAAAAGTTTCACAACCGTTATTGCAAGTGGACTCGGATCCTAAATATTGTTGTCTGAAAAGGTCAAGAAACAGAAATACTGATATATGGTCAAGTGGCACCTGAGCTCTAGTCAACTTGAGTTAACAAGAAGCCGCCAAAATTTATAACCTGAGGCAAGTTGCAATTTGTTCCCACACGTGCGAAATTGACCAAGCCCGATATAAACAAATTCACAAGGTGGTTAATTATTAGTTTTTAACCACCTATATAAAGGGCGAAAGCAGCTATGAAACTGATAGTCAGTTCAAGCTAGTAGGAAATAATAATGGATCCTTCTATTCCATGGCTTCCAACTTCGAAAGAACAGCGGAAGATACAAGAGGAGATTCTATCATCGAGCCTACCTTCCGAATCCGAATCCCAATCCCAGAATTGTAGCAATGCTTCCCTTTTGGATACTCATAAACAAGGTCCATTAGCAAACTCACCAAACTCCTCAAGAACTGCATTTTCTAGATATGATAAAGGTAAAGAGAAAGAAAAGGTGGCTGAATGCTTAAACATGGTAAAGGACGAAGCAAAAGGAGAATGTAGCAAAAGCTTCAAACACATGATGCAAGAGAGACAAAGGAGGGAGAAGTTGAGCCAGCATTTCGCTGATTTATACACCATGAATCCATACGCATTGAATGTATCTACTTTATATTATATTTCTAAAACTTACAGTATTACAATAATAGGCATACGCACATATATATTAATATGAAGGTTAAACAATGTAGGTGGACAAGAATTCGGTGGTGCAATCGGCCATAACATACATTAAACACCTTGAAGCTGAGAAAGATGAACTATTAAAGAGCAACACCGAGCTTAATTTTAAACGGTTGATCAAAATGGATTTTCAAGGAGAAAGTCACGATATTTGCCTGTCGAACACAACCGCAATACCAGCTCTTGATTCAATGATCAGTGCTCTTCACTGTTTGAACGTAATGGACGTGAAAGTTAGGACCATCAAAGCTGAATTATCAACCACTGATTCCTCAATGACCATGCAAATTGAATTCAAATTGTGATAACGGCATCAAAACTGGTTCCATTATTTATAGTCTGAGCTCTTTTTTATGCATCTGTAAATTTCTTAATCGTTTTTACAAAAGCAAGATTTAAGGCTGTGATTAATATACCATGGATGAAATGTACTGTTTTCTATTTGAGGTTTCAATACAGAAATTGGGGTCTTATCAAAAGTCATATCCTATGTCTCTCATTTCCATATTCTATATTTTTTGCATTTAATATATATTATTTTTGCATGATCAGAGTTTTGCATACAGTTCTATTTTTTAAATTTCCTTGATATTATTTACAAATCTATAGTTTTTCTAGGAGTACAAAGAGTTGTAAACCCTGAGTGTGATCAACTGCTTACGTTTTCGAGGAGTACAACTCTGTTGGAAATGCCTGATAACTATTTTTTATTATAGATGCGAGTTCCGTTTGGAGACAGTGCAGTAAACATGGTAAGAAAAAGAACATATAGACTATCGGTTGGTATTTCTATATGGATCTTATGTACCCATTCAGGTAGTTTTATGAGAAGAAATTCGATCTCCGTTTCATTTCATGTCTAGGGTACTTAGAGATATCATCTGGCTTGAATTTTTCTTTCCATAAATGTAGGCACAGGAGATGGTCAAACATGAATCTAATCAGCATGATATGCTTGGTAGGATTGGTTGGACACTAGGCGTACTGGTGATGCTATGTTTCAAAGCAGTGCCGGCCCAAAGAATCCATTGCCCAAACCACCCTTGAATTTTGTTGCTCATTTCTATATAGATATCCATACATTTTTTTTTAACAACAAAGATAAAATTATATAACAGAAGGAGAAAAAGCGTCTTTCTCCGATGGCTCACAAAGAAAGAACAAAAACAAAAGAAGGACGAAGGCCTCCCAAAACCAAAATCGCCGAACAGCAGCTGTAACTAAGAAACCCAAAAAAATAGTAGCGTAGAAACACAGCTACCAGAAGCAAAACCAGCCTATGACAGAAGAGGAAAAAGGATAATAGATCCACCACCAATCACTAACCCGCCTTGATTCAAAGGAAAATGCCAGACCACCAAGCCAAGCCACAAATACAGCAATCTACAAACCAAAGCGCCAGCCAATCTAGGGAAAACATACTCCTAGAAATTGTGCACTTGGCGATGGAGAAAAGGCATCCAGAAAGGACTCACAAAGCAGCCATACAACCACACTGATCCACCAGTGAACCAGCGAAGAAAAAGGAAAGCTATGCCCCGAAACTAGACAACCAAAGCTCAAACAGGGCCAATGAAGAAGCCAACGAAATCTGAATCTGGAAAACTAAACAACAACGTTAAACACCAACAGAAAATGGCGAGGAGGGGAAGTGAGCGTTGGGTGACTGCCAGCACTCCCTTACGAAGATCAACCTACTCCCAGTCTAGCGTGAGACAAATCACACGAAATAGAGAGTAGACCAATCAAATGCTCCGATCGGGAGCTCAAACGACCCTTGAATGGTCTACCACGGAAAGCAAGGAAGACGTCTTTCCTCGCACTCCGAATAATAGATGGAGGGTCCATACAAAAGCTATCGAAGATTGCCTTGTTCCGTGCGCACCAGAGGTGCCAGTAGATGAGACAGGGAATCAAACGAAAAACGATAGAACGAAGAGATTTACTAGCATTCCCAGACCACCAGGACCTACGGAGATCAGATGGCGAGCAGGCCACCCAACGAACACCAAGAAGGTTTCCGAAGTAATTCTAGCAAGATCTGGCCGAGAACCCACCGAAGAACAAATGATTCAAGGATTCTGAATCCCCGTTGCCGCAGCAACTACAACGGGAGACGAAAGGGACGCCGATTTTTTGGAGATTCTCGTCCAGTGGCAAACCATCATGAAGAATCCTCCACATCAAAATAGAGACTTTGGGGGGAATGCGAGAGTTCCAAATGAAAGAAAAAACAGGACGAACGGGATCTCGGATTCTAATCGAAGACCAGGCGTTCAGAATGGAAAAGGAGGCGCCATTCCATCCTGAGGAACCACCATGTGTGTTGGAAAACAGTTTCACCGACTGCATGTGCTTCCAGGTCTCACTAGCATAAGATGGAGACCCTGAGAAGTTTGAGCCCGCAAGCCTGCGGTACTTCGCATGGAGGAAAGAAGCCCATAAGGAGTTGTTAGCGGCAAACCTATGCCATAACTAACAGGCAAAAGCAGCACAAAGGTCTTTTGGGTTACGCAGACCCAAACCGCCTTCATTTTTTGGACGGCACACCACGTCCCACGACACCCAATGGTGCCGCCGGACATTGTCCTTGTTGCCCCAGAAGAAAGACGAGACCAAAGACCGATACGACCGAAAAAAAGAAGAAGTTGAGGTCATAGCCGCAAAAACATGAGTTCCTATCGAATCTAAAACGGATTTGATAAGAACAAGTCTACCAGCCTGAGAAATAAGAGAGGCATTCCAGCGTAAGATCTTGCCCATCACTTTATCAGTCAAGGGATCGAAAAGAGCATTGAGTTTCCTACCGCGGTACAGGACAACACCCAAGTAAGGAAGAGGAAGATCAGCTTCCTTGAAACCTGAGGCAGTCTCGATCCAGGTAGCACGAGAGGGGGACAAATCTTTTGCGTGGACGAAACAGCTTTTGGCAGGGTTAACTAGTTGACCCGATGATTGCTCATATTGACGAATAAATCTGAGTAGCCGATTAACAGAGGGGACGCTGCCATTAGAGAAAATGACAACGTCATCGGTGAAGGACAAGGATGAGATTAGGGGGAAACCCCTAGGAATCCCGAAATGCTGAATCTGGCCGAAGATAGTTAAGGATTGAAGACCGCGAACGAAAGCCTCCGTCGCGATAACAAAGAGAGATGGCGATAGTGGGTCTCCCTAACGAAGACCCCTACCAGCCTTGAAATAACCATTAGCCGAGCCATTAATGAGCACAGAGAACCAACAGTTGGAAATGAGTCTCCATACCAAGTCTATGAGGGGTTCTGGGAAACCGAAAGCCCTTAATACCTTGATGATAAAAAACCAGGACATGCGATCGTAGGCCTTAGCCATGTCTAGTTTGAAGACAACATTAGAGCCCCTGATCTTTCGGTCGATCTGGGAAATAAGTTCCTGAGAGAGCAGGACGTTATCAGTAATCAAACGCCCTTTTACAAACCCCGCTTGGTATGTAGAAATAATGCGCTCGAGGAAGGGAGCCAATCGGGTGGATAGGATTTTAGAAATAACTTTATTCGAGAAGTTGCAAAGACTGATAGGGCGAAAATCCACACACGACCTTGGGTTGTCGCATTTTGGAATAAGAACAAGATTGGTGGATGTCCAACCAGAAGGAAGGGATCCCCTAGAGAAAAAGGATTGAACAGCAAGGCAAAAATCGGCCTGAATAATAGACCAAGCACGACGGAAAAAAACACCGTTGAAACCATCCGGACCACTGGCACTGTCCTTGCTCAAAGCGAAGACAGAAGCACGAATTTCCTCTGAGGAAGGGAGATCCACGATGATGTCTCTTTCCGGCGATAGAACAACACGAGGAATGAAGGCCAGCAGAGCCGGGTCAGAAACCGAGACCGAAGGAGAATCCAAAAAGGATTGAAAGTGGGAGACATCTTCGGGCGAAGAGGCCGTAAATAGATCCTGTCGCAAAATCTCACGGATCGTGAGTTGGTTATTCTTTTTCCGAGTAGAGGAATGGAAGAAATTAGAGTTAGTATCTCCGACCACTACCCACTTGATCCTAGCCTTTTGACGAAGGAAATCATGCTCGATACAAAGTTCCGATGAGAAAATAGTTTGAGCAAGATCCCAAGCCTCCTTGTTAGCCTCGGAAGGATCCTCGTCTAGCAAGGATTCAGCTGCAATAAGAGACTCTTCGGCCAAACGAACGCGGTCGAAAATGTTTTTAAAGACTTGAACGTTCCAAGTCTTAAGGCAAACTTTAAGACGTTTAAGCTTACGACTGAACATCTCACAGGGAGAGGCAGCAATAGGGACGCCCCAAGAGTTAGCAACAACTTGAAGAAAAGAATGATGAGAAGTCCACATACTTTGGAAGCGAAAGGATGTAGTCCCCGATAAAGCTAGGGGAGAACAGCGAACCACCATGGGGGCATGGTCAGAAAAAGACCGATGGAGATGCGCGATCGAAAAGGAAAAAGGAAGACGAAACCACTCCTCCGAGCCGAAAACACGGTCGAGTCTGGAAAGGATACGATTCGGTCCCTCTTGGTTGTTAGACCAGGTAAAAGCAGAGCCAACAAAGGGAAGCTCCGACAGACCAGAGCTGACAATGAACGAATTGAAATCCGCCATCGCAACACGGTTGATGGCGGCTCCACCCCGTTTTTCCGCTTGGCAGGCGACGATATTAAAGTCGCCGCCTATTACAGAGGAAGGGAATCTCAACGAATCGAGCCTTAAATGTCAGACCAGAGAGTTAACCTCTCCGAACGGTCACATTTGGCATAGACGGCCGAAAAGAGAAAGGGAGAGCTAAAATAGGGAGACGAACAGGTCAACGAATAGAGCTGACAGGAATCAAAGACAGCTCTAACCGATATGGATTTAGACCAAAGAATCCAAATCTTCCCCGAGATGTTGGCAGAGCCACCGCCAAAACCTAAGGATAATATGATGCTGGTTATGCCTTTTGGATCCAGAAAAGGTTCCAGAAGAGCGACCAATCCAACAGAGTGTTTCTTGACAATGCGTTTTAGCCTAGCCAACGACGCATCATTGCCAATACCACGGACATTCCAGAAAAGCAAGTTCGCCATTTAAAAGCGAGAGCAAGACACCAAACAGGGAGGCTCAGACGAGGTAAAGCGAGTAACGAGTAGATCGATCGATCTGCTCGGACGCCGCAATAGAGCGTGTGCGAATGGTGCGGGGGTAGCCTGGGGTCTACGCGATCGGCGTCGAGACGCCCTGGGGATAGAGTCGGGAATCTGGGGAGGTGGCAATGTAGACATCTCAATTCCCGGACCCGACGCAGAAGACAAGGAGGCACCAATCAGTGAAGTGGAATGCAAAGAGTTCCTAGCAAGGCAGTCTAGACGCTCATTAAGGAGCGCAATCTCTGCCTTACTCATAAGAGGGATGGAAATGGGCAGAGAGCAAGAAGAAGAAGCTAGGGAGCAGGCTGAGGAACAGCCGTAGGAAGAGGAACCCACTAAGTCCGAGTGATCCGACTGCTCAAGGGGAAGACGACAAAATGAGGGAAGACGAACCAATCGCATTACAAACTTCCAAAGGAACCAATCAGATAAAAATGGAGTAGAATAGCTGGAATAACCAAGGAAGCAAGAGGAAGATTAACCGGACAAAGATGACACAATAGATAATGGGTAAATACAAAAAGGCGAAACAACGGAAGGCGAAAAGGAAGAAAGAGGAGAAAAGTAGCGAAAAAGTGTAAGTGCGCCAACAGTCTGCAGCCCATATTGCTGTGGGAGTCTTACCAATGCCGGACTGTCACTAATAAGACAGACCCGCGTAGTAGGTAAGAGTCGCTGGATGGACCAATTAGAGGGGAAAGAAGAGCAGAAAACGGAAGGCTGGCTAGAACTCAGTCTGTCCGTATAGTGAACAGGAATGGCCACTATACGACCAGAGCGAGAAGAAAGCTCGAACCAAATGCTCCATTCCCACAGAGACCTCCAAATACTCAAATCGAATGCAGTCACAGGAAGCGAGCAGAAGAAAAACACAGTCATTGACGACATATGCGACGCGTCGTCAAGACTCATAAATGAAATCCAACAATGGTCGGCCAGCATCTCAATCCAGGCAAAAATCCTGGGACAGACACCGCCATGACTACAACCAACAGCCATCAAAATCAACCGCGGTCGGTTAGGCTGATGCAGAAAGAAAGACGACAAGGACCCGCAGATCGAATAATAGCCAACATACACTAAGGGACCTGACACACTCCCGGCCTCGGATGAGACGGCAGTGTCAGGGAGCTCACACGAAAGTGTGCCAATGCTCAGGTAGAAACGACAAACCAAAAA
The DNA here is from genome assembly GCA_030737815.1 of Allium fistulosum. Classification (NCBI taxonomy): domain Eukaryota; kingdom Viridiplantae; phylum Streptophyta; class Magnoliopsida; order Asparagales; family Amaryllidaceae; genus Allium; species Allium fistulosum. The sequence continues at coordinate 665,509,573 of CM060901.1, forward strand.
GACCGACAACCAAATAACAGTAAACAGCCCACAAAAATCAACAGCAAAAGAGCAGGAAAAAGAGAGGCTCACCTGCCTGCAACGAACTATACAAACCTGCGATGGCGGAGAATAAGTCAGCAACAACGCTGCACTAGACAGCGGGGGAGAAGCCAAAACATCGTTCGCCAAGAGAAAAGGCGAAAACAGCGGCACCGAAGGGACGGACAAGGGCAATACAGTGACAATGTCAACCATAGCATCCACTGGTAAGTCAACATGCGGAGGTAAGGCGATCAAACCCTTATCCCCTAATGAAGAGTCACAACCAGAATCGATTGCCGACCCAAAAGCGAAAAATGCCTCAAGAGGCCTACTATCTGCAGCAAGGCCAACAAACGCTAGCCGAGGCTCAAAACGAGTGATGAAATCTCGTTTGAAGCTCGATATAGGGCCACAGTCAACCAACGAGTCATATGGCTCCGACATGGAAGCATCTCCCAACAAACCAAACCAGAGATCTGGAAATTCAGAGGCAGCAACATCCAACTGCTCGGCAAATGATAATCTCGGAATAAATCGGGTGGTGAGGTCCCGACTGCCGAGAGAACCACCAACCAGTGAACCAGAACCCCAAGTCTCAACCGGAGCAGCAGAGCATACCGACGACCCATCTAAGCAAAAATTGCGTGATGGAATCGAGGGGAGATAGCTAAAAATGGGTTCCAGTACCAAGAAATAACCCTCAACGTCCACAAATCTGGAACGAGAAAGGGTCGAAAAACCCACAGCTGAGAACATGCAAATCTCTATCGATCGAGGACCAGTGAAGCATACCGAGAGTGGCGGAGCCACCAGAGCTAATAAGGCAGTCGCAATCGACTCAAAAGAGGGACAAATCTGCACGAAATCACCACGGAGATAAAAAGTACCAAAAGCCATAGTCGGAACCCTAGAGACGGCTCCCCGAACCAAGCGAGAGGAATACTCGCAACCAGATAACAGCGCGTGTGAACGCAAGAGAATAAGAGTGGAGGCAGACGAAGAAATATGAAAATTGCAGCAAATCGCTAATCGGAGGAAAAATGGGAGGCCATGGAAATTTTTTTATTACCGTTTGAAAAAGTTTTTTGGTGAGAAAAAAAATACACATTCATACATATAAACGATACATATAATTAAATAAATCAAACAACAAACATGCATTAAATAAACACATCAAACAAAATGCAATAATAATTCATACCTATCCATTGCCAAAGACCACTACATACAAAACGACCACTTTGCATACAAAATGCACTACATGAAGTAGGCTACAATATTCGATTCAAAAAATATAGACCAAACATCATCATTTCATATAAAATAATCGCCAACTTTCTTCAAGTTTTTCAAAGGAAAATGCTTCTTCTTACATTTTTTGTAGCAAATTCTTCAATCAAATCGTCATAATTAAGTTTATCCAAAAACGCACTTTCAATTGATATCATTGCAAGTCCGTTCAATCTCTCTTGTGACATAGTAGATCGAAGATAATTTTTAATCAATTTCAACTTTGAAAAACTTCTCTCCGCGGAAGCAACCGTAGCCGGAATAGTTAACAAAATCCGATAAGCAACCCATACACATTTGAAACCACCATCTTCTACATAAGATCTTATAAAATCAAGAATGTCAATTGATTTAGTTATTCCCTTGACATAGTTTGCAAAGCTCTAAGATCTTGAAAATAATATTTTCCATATATATCATATTGTTCGTTGTATTTCAAGTAGCTTTCCAAATGAATGCAATGCTCCATTAACTCCTCTTTGCCAAGATTTACAAACTTTGCATTTAAAAAAATCCAAAGATGTTGTCATAAAGTTCAATTTGTTCGAATCGATCTTTGAATGATGTTAAAGCTTGGTCGATGATATGAATGAAGTATGGGACTCTAAAAATCTATTTTGGTGATTGGCTTTCTTCATTATTAGTTGCAATATGCTCATCAAAATGTTTTTTTCTACGAACAACTCTTTTCACCTCAAATTTTGGTCCAGTGCCAACATCCATAGCAAGTTCATTAGCCTTTTTCACAATTTTTTCAAACCCATGTTCTCTAAAGTTTTGGAAGATTTCAATAAGTTCTTTTAATCTTGTAATTGCATCTTCTAAATTCATATCTTCATGTTGAAGTGCTTTGCTTACTTGATTCACTTTTTTAATAACTTGTACCAAATACAAAGACTTATCAAGAACTCAAAATTCTCTAAAACATTAACACAAGCATTTAGCTTCCGCCATCACCATATCCTCTTTAGAACTATTACCAATTTCAACTAAAGCATCTCTTAGCATTGATGATTGAAATCTAATAGCTCTTACACTTTCAACATGGCTTTCCCATCGAGTAGCCGATAACGTTTTTGGTGCTAAACCTTTCACATATCTTTTTATAACATCCCATCGATGAGTAGATCTAGAAAATAATGTATAAATTTTTTGTACGAATAGAAAAAAATTTCTTGCTTTAACACAAGGTTTAGCCGTATCACATAATGCAAGGTTTAAACTATGACAACCGCATGACATATAAAATGCTCGAGGATTTATATCAACAAGTCTTTTTTGTACACCTTGATGTTTAGCTTTCTTATTAGATCCATTGTCATAACCTTGGCCTCTTACGCCATCAATGTTAAGTTTAATTTCATGTAAAATATTTTCAAGTTGTTTGAAAAGGCCAAGCCCGATGTATCATCAACGACTACAAATCCGATAAAAAACCCTTCCACCATCACCTCATTAATATCTTCAATATCTACACATCTTACATGATTGTGTGCCTGGAACATATATTATGAGTGTTCGAATGTCATGACTTAATTGTACAATTTGTATCAAACATTGTATCCAGGCAACAGACATTGTAATACAATTTGTATCAAACATTGTATCCAGGCAATACAATTTGTGTCAAACATTGTAATACAAATACAATTGTGTGCCTGAACATGTGCCTGGAATGTAATATAATTTGTATCAAACATTGTATCCAGGCAACAGACAACAGGCTACATGACTTAATTGCAATGATTTCTCAGACTGCCTCATTTTCCTTGCAGCTCTTTTACCTTACTTCGCCTGGATTAAATCACCCAATTCAAACTATTAATAGCCTTATCTAACAAATTGCAACAAATACACTTTGTAAGGTAAAAGAGCTATTAGATCCAGGCGAAGTAATAGCCCTATCTAACAAAAGCCCTGTCTATCTAACAAATTTGCAAAAGAACACATTGTATAGACTATACATTCAATGATTAATTCACCCAAATTAAAAACAACTAAATAAACCTAATAAAATTCATTCATCAATTTTAAAACAACTAAAAATAAAAAAATTACCTTATTTCCAGGAAGATGGAGGGAGCAGCCGAGCAAGCGAGCAGCAAACTACAACCGCAAATGAAGAATCGATGATTAAAGTAGAGTAGTAGGAGTTTGAGCGGGAGCCTTAAAAGATGGAACATCAAAGTGGCAAAACCTTAAATTTGTCGCGGTGGATTGTCGCGGTGGAAATAGATAAGGAGTTTGAGAGAACGATAATTTTTTTTTGCCCTAGGCGTGGGGGTTGCCCCAGCCCATGGGCTCGGTGGGCTTCCCCCCAGACCGGCTCAGTTTCAAAGAAATGAGAAGGCACATCTTTGTCCAAAGTGCTACTACGAATCCAATTTAAAGAATTAGTAGGGTACTGACTGGTAACGAAATGCGGAAAAAAAAGACACGGTACTTAAGGCTTAACCAAATTTTCAAGCGTTGTGCATATGATTTTCAAGTCAAGGAAAATAAAAGAAGCTATAAAATATGATCAAAGCATAACTAATGAACCGATTTCGTAGTTTAGTAGTAATTTATTCGATATCAGACATTGAATTTGGACCGGTGCCAGATCGATTTCCTTAATTACTTAGCCATGATTCCCCTTTTCTCCCGCTCCTTGTGACCATTTCTAAACCTTCTCATTTTTCTATCTTACCCACTTGTTCGTTCCATGACAAACTTATTACGAGTCTTTTGACCATTCAATTTTCTCTTGATGTCTTTCTACCTATAATCTATCGTGGATGAACACGCCTATAACACTTGCTCCGTAAAACATACTTTTATGGATACAAAATGAGTTGTGTTCCTTTCATGGGGTGTCACATCTTCTGATCAGTAATAGTTGTTGAATCTTGAACAGTTATAATGCCATATTTCTTTGTTCAGCATAAGTCAGCCAATCTCTTTGACATAAACTTTCATGTTTTCTCGAAGAAATGATTATATTCCACAAATTTTTAATGGAAACAATGATATATATTAGAACTAAATATAAATAATTAAACAAAATGACAAACTAATCATTTGAAAAATAAAACAAAATATTTTGCACGTAATAATGTTTGCATTTGATGTTTATCACATATATATTAGTTATTAAAAAAATGAACTAGTAAAATATATTAAAATAAATTTATTAAAATCAATTTTAAAAATGAAGACAATACGTAAAACCCTAAATTCACTTTCAGCTGCCATCTTCTTTATCCCATTTCTCCTCCAATTCTCCACATCTCTTCAAACTAAAAATCATAGCTGACTGTAACAACACAGAATCTGATGGAAAATCTGATTGTTAGGGGAAAAGGGGAAAAGAAGAAAAGAAAAGAAGAAGAAAAAAAAAGAAAACTGAAACAACACAGAATCTCACAATCATAGCAGAACAATATATACTAAAATATCAATGATCTTTACAAAAGTGAAATTGTTATATACATACATCCATCAAAGTACAACAACAAATCGTAATCATCAGCCTGGACGGTTATAACAGCATGTCCTCACAAATGTTGATGATTTCAACAACAAAGCAGTGGAAAATAAACATATACTTGAATACAACTTAAAGACCTCCAACTCATCTCCTGAACTCCAATGCATCCAAAACAATCTGTAAATATGCTTAGTCTGACCCAAGCATTATAATAAAATAAAACCTGAGTCAGTCTGGAAAACTAGCATGAGAAAACACACCCAATTGAATTTTAGTGTTTTAAAAATCTTTTGAAAATAAAGGTACCTCGTAAGACTACGTCGCACATAAACACGAACGAGTTTTTACCTTACGATAACCAAACCATTTCATATGAAATTTCATGATATTATAATAGTGTCCGAGATACAAATACTTATTAATTATAGTCGAAATTGTTACATTAATTAAATTCCAGCATAGTAGGTATACAACTGGAACCGTAAAGGCACGTATTAAAGAATGGATTCCATACATTGACTGAGCTACTATGGTACCATAGGTCACGGTGCATCTCTGGATAAAATAACACCAAGGACCTCGTCGGGATCCCCTACCAACACAGAACCGGCCTACCACTTGACTAGTAGTACCGAATATCCATTAATGGGCCCCAAAGCATAAAAATGAGAAATATTATCGACTCTAGATAGGGATGATCATACCCTACTTATGAGCGACCCACTTACCCCTACTGCATCTCTGCGGTTTTAATCATTCCCAATTGATGAGGCTTAAGGCTAGATTTTACCTTTTATATAGCACTTCCCACTTGGAATGCGAATAGTGCCCTTTAGGAAAAAATGCAATGTTAGCATTCATCCATACAAGTTCATTCTGGGACTAAACCAAATGCTTGAGAGCTCCGTCTTCAATTCCATCATCTTCAAGGTATCTTCACTTCGAAATGCTTGAGTTGGATCGAAGTGGTTTTCAGATAATATACCGAATCCGGTCTCTTCGAAACAACACTCGATAGTTTTTGGTAAATTCATCTCGGATTCTTTAGGAAATAAACAGTCAAAGATAAGAGCGGAGATCACCTCCTAACCGTTAGTGGAAGGATTTCCTTATCATTTGTCCTTGGAGAACGAAACGAGATTTATATGCATAGTACAACATTATCAGAGATGACTGTGCCATATAACTCACGTGTTTCTCCTAGATATTTCCAAAGTTACATTTTGGGTCCTAATTTGATAATCAGTTATTTAACTATCCACAAACACACATCCAAATCAGGGATTTATTCCATAGGGAAAACCAACATTGGTTAAGCACACAAGCAACCACTAGCCTCTTTTAATAAATATTTTCATTAACTAAAATCACTTTGTAAATATTTGTACCAAAATACTTTTACAAAGATTCATCCACAAACCCTCATTTTTCGATACTTAGAAAATGTCCATACACTTATCTCCACCGTATAAGTAAATTCACAAAATAGAGAAAGATTTATTTTTTACACAATTCTAGAACAGATTTATAACTTCCTTTATAAATCTCTAAGACTAGGTTATAACCCCATTCATTTATCTTTGAAATCATTTATAAACTTCCTTTTTAACATTTCTAAAATCATTTAAAAAAACCCTTCATAAATCAATAAAACCATTTATAAACTACTTTTGTAAATCCACAAACCCATTTCTAAAATTCTTTTATAAATATTTAAAACCATTTATAAAGCTCTTTTACCCTTTAACTAATCTTCCTTTAAGTTTTCCAAACCATGTTATAGGATTCCTATTATAAACCCACATCTGCTTATAAAATCCTATTTATAAATCTCGAAAACAATTATAAACAAATTCTAATCATTCACTTTAAAGATTATTATATAATAATAAACATTATAAACAAATAAATATTAACTTTAAAATATCTTAAAATAATAATAAATAAATTTTAAAACATTCTTAAATAAACTATAATAATTTATCTTCAAAACTATTAAAAGTAATAATAATTAGTTTCCAAAACTTTATTGATAAATAATTATGATTAATTTTAAACCATATTAATAATTTGAATAATTAACTTTTCAAAATATTAAAATATTGATAAACAACTTTAAAACAATATTAATATAAATAACAACTTTTAAAAACACATAAATATACTTCCTTGATAAAAATCCATACTTAAATTTCAACATAACCATTTCCATATTTATAAAAAAAACTATGTTTGTAAATCTCTTCTATTTTATAGCATGTCGTTTAACATCCCCAAATCTATCCATACTTCAATTCCAAAAATAGAATCAACCATTTTTCTAAAACACATCCCACATATGATCATAAATCCACAATTTGATTTATTCTCCTCAATCTATCCAATGATAATAGTTTTCTTTTATTTATAAAACACCATTTATAAATCTATCCTTTTATTAATAAATACGATTATACGAATCTTCACTCTATTTGTAAAATGTCCCATTTATACATTATCACATTTATAAATTTACCTTAATATATGTACACATATATATACAACACTTTATATAAAACAGTTAGTAAATATTTATACCAAAATATTCCTATCTAATTTTTAAAACCATATTCCTTTATTACAAGAAATGGACTTATTTTTTTGATTTTAAAAATCTTTACTCACGGTTCAAAAATCTCTATTTAAAATATTTTATAAAACTATAAATTTAAAATATCTAAAAATAATAACTTTAATTCTGATTAAAATAAGTTCCTTTTCTTAGTAATTCAAGAATTATTATTAAAATATATATTTTTTCGAAATCACTTAAATCCTTTTAAAAACTAAACCTTCATTTTATAATATTCCAAAATACTAAAAATATTGCTTAGTGTTACTATAGCACTAGCAGGGAAAAATCATCCATGTCATCAATTTTGGCATCCAACATATCATATATCAATTTATGTGAAAAATAAAATCAACGGTGTGAGGAATCCAGTTAGATCCCTCCAACCTGTCCCCTTGCATCACATACAATATATAATCAATAATATAAATCAACCGCTTCGAGGCGGGATCGTATACACATGGTCATCCGCTCATACACAAGAACGTAATAGGGTCTCATCTCATCCACTCCAATGGCGGTAATATACCCAGACCAAAAATATAAAATTGTAAATCTGTAACATCACCCACTTGGAGGCCCAAAACTAACGGCTACAGATGCTGCAGTCATCAATAGTTATTAATCCTTGGCGACCAAATATGGTACTGTTAGATACATTGATATAACATAAAAACATGGATATGGAAAAAAAATTGAAAATCAACAAACAACTTTCTTATTCCATTTCAAAGCATTTCAAATTCATTACATAATCCCATAATCGTTAACTACGTTCGGAGAAAATATAATTATTACAATATAAGCCAAGAGCGACATATGAAGATGCCCCTTGGATGATCAGAGTATATAACTAGGCAATTAAAACAACTTTGCATTTACAACAAAACACAGCAGAATCAAATAGAAAAGAACTCTAAATAGCTATCATGCCTCTTGCACGTCTCCGGAAGCTTATTCGTCTAAAGAGGTACCCGAAAATCTCAACTCTCAAACTACTCAAAACCAATTGAGCACCCAAGAGTTTAAGAGGAAAACATAAACTTCGAGTCAGAAATAAAGCCTGGTATGAATAATAATCTACCATCTCAACCATTTAGATATCTAGTGAGACCATGCCGCTTAGCGGAACGGGTTTTCCCCTCACTAGTATCTTATTCAAAACTTTATAAAACCATATATTGTGCTCCTGCATCCACAATGATTAAAACATAGCAATTTAAAATATTATGATGATATCCAAACAAGTAGATCAATTCCGGATTACCCATCCCCGTTCATTTTTGACTATTTGTCTCAGTTATAGTTTCTATAGTCACTATTAACCTAATAGTTTTCATGGGCGGACTAATAACCTGTTTAATACTTATAGACTCCCTATCCGGTTTCATAGTTTTCATGGGATCACTAAGAAACTGTTGGTCCCTGCCAATAACTTCATCGTTTCATGGGTTCTCCCTGAACCTATTGGTATCCCCAATAACTTCCCTCTTATCCTAGTTTTCATGGGTTGACTGGGAACCTATTGACTTCTATCAATAACTTAATCCGGATATAGTTTTCATGGGTTCACTAGAAACCTATTGGCTCCTGCCAATAACTCTTTCTAATCATAAATTTCATGGGTTTACTACGAGCATATTGGCACCTGCCAATAACTTTTCCTAAACATAGTTTTCATGGCTTTACTATGAACCTGTCTATCTGACAACTTCATTATTTAGGCATCCTACATTTTGGTCTATCTTACCTCCTAGATGCAATTCTACTCATTCATGAGTTAATTCAATTTATATTCACTACTGTGTCAACCTAGCTAGTTATTCTTCTCTTTCTCTCCAAAATGCAGTTATGGGTCCATTATAATCTGAATATATATTAGAAGAAGCAAACATATTAATATAATAATACCAACACCTGTGGTTTAATATCCTTGAAATCAATTTCATATAAAACATGGTTAATCCCTTTAATCTATTATTTTAACAAGAAAAGCTTCTTAAAAAACTCCAATTTAAAAGCATTTAAAAGCTCATTTATAATGCCATGGGTTTTACCTTTAAAAATTGAAACTGGGTTCTTTGTTTTGAAAACTAAGGCTTTCGAAACCTTTAATCTTTACTTTCGAAACCATTGGAAAATTTCATTTCGAAAGCATTCAAATCTTCTTTTCAAAACACTAAGCACCTGCCTTTTGAAACACTTTAAAACCTTTCTTTCGAAACCTTTCGGATGTATTAAAGTAATACAATTCAATTATAGAAGCATATCTTCGAAACCATTTGAAAGTACCCCTTTCGAAACCATTGGGTTTAATTTAATACATATCTTATTGGGTCAAAGTGAATACATACGTAAGTACCCATTTCAAAACCTTTAATTTTCATATAAAATTGTTTCGGGAAAATTGATGGCTTTGGAGCCATCCTTTCGAAAGCTCAAAACGTTTAAGTAACACATTTGAAGGATAGCTTTGAAACCTCTTCCGAAGCCATTGCCTTCGAAACCCTTGAATCCTTTCAAAATCTTTAGGAAGTGGCTTAGTATAGGTTTAAAAAAAAAGCTACCTTTCGAATTGGTTGATGACTTCAATCCCTTCGAAAGGCACAGGGACAGCAGAAGGGTTTCGACTTGGTCGAAGCTACCCTTTTCGAAAGCATTGATTTTAAAATTAAGTAACTCATTCGGAAGCTACAATTTAAATAAGAGGCGGCAACCTCCTTAGAAAGTAATTTAAAAAGACCCCTTCGAAAATATATGTTTCGACTCCTTCGAAAGAATTTAGTAAAACAGGCAAGCGCATTTCTTTGGAAAATAAAACAAAGGTTTCGACCCCATCGAAACCTATGTTTCAACACCATGCCTTCCGCCTTTCTCCAATCAACTACGTACCAACATTGTGGTAACTTGTGTATTGATTTCGGCTTAGTTGTTTTCGACCTGGTAGGTTTCGACTTGGTTGAAGGCGGAAGCATAGGATCGAAAGGTGGCTTCTAAAAGAGACGAAACCCATTTTTCTGGGTAAAGGCTGATTTAATGCCATTTAAAGCAATTACTTTATAACTAACCTGCCTATTTGTAAACATTTAATTAGTTGCCATAAACTTTTCAAATTCTTTACCAAAACAACTGCCGTATAATTTCAGATCTAAAGAAAGATTAATTTTCACAACTAAGCCCTTCCATTAAGCAAAACAATTAAAATAATTTTGGAAAAATCACCAAAAATTACAGAGATTCACTTTCAATATGTTATCTAACATATTAAAATTTTAGACTCAAATTCTTCATACAATAACCAAAATTAATTTCTAAACCCAATTATTCATATTTTCCTTTAAAAATTCATACTAAATTTTCTATAGCTTGGAAAACTATAAAAATTAAAACCCATCTCCAAAATCATGTTTTACATAACATATAAATTCCTCATGCCATTTGAAATTAATTTAAATGATTTTACCCTAAAAACCGTGTATAAACAATTATCAAACAATCTTGTTTGAATCAAATATGTTATAAAATCCAAGCATATCATCATAAAAAATCATCATAAAGGATTTAATCTTAAACCCGAAAATCAAATGATCATAAAAGCAAAATAGAGATGGTTTTGATTATTATTCACTTTGATAGGGTAAGGACTTTGAGTTTTGATTGAGATTAATCTTCCTTAGCTTTAGATTGATTTTCTCTTCTTTTCTCCAGAGTAATGGCGAGCTTCTCTTTTGATTTATGTTTGTTTGTATTTTGTAAAATGAATGTGTATGGGAATGAAATGATAATATAATAATGGTGTGGCAATCGTAATAAGCCCTTGTGTTAATTATTTCATTGTTAATTAACAATTAAAACCATTTGTAAGCCCATTTATATCATTAAGCTTGACCTCTAATTTATTTTCAAATCTCAATCCCCTTATCACTCAAATAGTTACATTATTCTATTTAATTTATCTAATTAAATCTCCTGAATAATGTTATTAAAAATTAGAGGTGCTACAAGCTCCCCTCCTTAAAGAATTTCATCCTCGAAATTCAATAAGGACTAAATACTAAACGTAGCAATCTTCTGTAACCACTCCTAACAACCATACTAGCCTACCTAGCTAGCAACTATCTATATAAAGCTAATATAGACATACCCTCAAAGCAAATCAGGATAAGTATCTCTAATCCTGTCTTATGTCTCCTAAGTACAGTCCTTCTCGTTGTCGCTCCACCGAACATTCACCAACTTGATTGTCTTGTTCCTTAATCTTTTCTCATCTCTCGCTACAACCCAAACTGGCTGTCTAACGGAAGTCAAATTAGGCTCTACTATCAAATCTTCCAACCCTATCGGAGGAATAGTATTCTCTGGATCATGCACATACTTGCGAAGATGAGACACGTGAAATACATTATGCAGACCTGTCATACTACTCGGCAACTCCACTCTGTATGCGAGCTTTACAATCTTCTCTATAATCTAGAACGGACAAACATATCTCAGTGCCAGTTTCCCTGACTTTCCAAATCGTACCACACCCTTCATCGATGATACCTTAATGAAAACCTTATCTCCAACTGAGAATTATAGGTCTTTACGCCTCTTATTTGCGTAACTCTTCTGTCTGGACTGAGCTTCCTTTATCCTTTCTCGAATTAACTCAATCTTCTTTGTCGCCTCTCTAACTAGATCTGGACCTAAGACTAATCTGTCTCCAGTCTCAAACCAACATGCTAGTGATTTGCATGGCCTTACCTACAAAACTTCAAAATGCGCCATTCCTATACTAGTCCGATAACTATTGCTATAGGAAAACTCAACAAAATATAGGTGATCTTCCCAAGATCCACCAAAGTCCAATACACAAGCTCTCAATAAATCCTCGAGTACCTTATTAACTCTCTCTGTCTGCCCATCCGTCTGAGGGTGATAGGCAGTACTCATCTTAAGCTTGGTACCTAATACATCATGTAGACTCTTCTAGAATTCGCTAGTAAACAAAGCTTCTCTATCACTGACTATACTACTAGGAATTCCATGTAGTCTAATTATGTTCTTCATGAACAATTTAGCTAAAACAGGTGCCGTACTGGTTGACTTAACTTGAGTGAAATGGGCACTTTTGGTCAACCTGTCCACTATGACCCATATACTTTCATTTACTCTATTTTACCTTGGAAATCCGTCAATAAAATCCATGGATATCGAATCCCATTTCCAAACTGATATCTCCAAAGGTTGAAGCAACCCACTCGGCTTCTGATATTCGGCCTTCACTTGTTGACAGTTTGCACACTGCCTAACCCACAAGCCAACATCCCTCTTCATACCTTCCCAATAGAAGCTCCTCTTCATATCTTGATACATCTTGGTCCCTCTAGGATGAATCGTAAACTTGGATCGATGACATTCTCCAAGAACTTCTCTACATTAAGTCCTTAACACTCGGAACACACAACTGTCCCTTCTCAACCATCCTCTCTGGTCAAGACTAAAATCCTTTAGATCATCGATCTCGGTTCCAACCTCACGCCTTCTAATCTCCTCGGTTAATACTGGATCCTCTTTCTGCTTAGAAGCAATCCTTTCGATCAACACTGGTCGAACTTCTATACAGGACAACATGGCGGTACTTTGACTAGAACTAGTAGTCGATGTTAACTGCACACTACAAGTAGTCAAAGCTTCTAAATTCTTCTATTCTACTAACATAGCTAACACCGCATTCTGATGTCTTCTGCCAAGAGCATCCGCTACTTTATTTCCTTTCCCTGGAGTATACTCTGTACCAAAATCATAAGCAACTAAAAACTCCAGTCACTTCTGCTGTCTCACATTCAACTCCTTTTGAGAGAATAAATACTTTAGTGACTTATGATCTCTATATAGCTCAAATCTCTCCCCTAAGAGATAATGTCTCCAAATCTTTAATGCAAAGATCACTGCAGCCAACTCCAAATCATGAGTAGGATATCTCACATCATGCGGTCTAAGCTGTCGTGAAACGTAGGCAATAACTTTACCCTTCTACATCAACACGGCTCCTAATCCAGTCATACAAGCATTGGTATACACCACCAACCCTTGTTTTTCGTCTGGAACTACTAACACGGATGCATTGGTCAACAAATGCTTTAACTTAAGGAATGCTTCCTCACATTTGTCGGACTAGACATACATCACATCCTTCCTAGTTAACTTTGTCAAAGGGACTGCTATCCGTGAGAAATCCTTGATGAATCTCCAGTAATAGCCAGCAAGTCCAAGAAAACTTCTAATCTCAGTCACCGTCTATGGTCTCTTCTAGTTATGAACAGCTTCGATCTTATCTGGATCGACTGACAGGCCCTTCTCTAAAACCACGTGACCAAGAAACTTAACCTCTTTCTTCCAAAAATGACACTTGGAAAACTTTTCTTTTAGCTGATACTGCCTTAGCGTCTCAAGCACTACTGTAAGATGATCCCCATGCTCTCTTTCATCCTTAGATATACTAAAATGTCATATATAAACACAACCACGAACCTATTCAAATACTCTCGGAAGACTTGGTTTATCAAATCCACGAAGAAAGCAGGTGCATTAGTTAACCTGAATGACATTACTAACCACTCATATGAACCATACCAAGTCTGAAATGTTTTCAAAGGAATACTGTCCTCTGCCACTCTTAACTGATGGAAACCTGTCGCCAAATCCAACTGGGAAAGTACTCTGGCTCCACATAACTGATCAAATAGATCGTCTATTCTCGGCAAAGGATACTTATTCTTAATCGTCCTCTTGTTCAACTTACGATAGTCGATACACATCCTCAACGACCCATCTTGTTTCCTAACGAACACCACGGCTGCTCCCCAAGGCGAACTTCTTCGTCTAATAAAATTCCTTCCTTCTAGATCCATTAGCTGCACTTTCAATTCCTTCATCTCGGTCGGTGTCATCCTACTAGGTGGCCTACTCATAGGTTCAGCTCCTGGCACAAGATCTATCCGAAACTCAATAGCTCGTTCGGTGGTAGTCCTGTAACCGGCTCAAAGACATCTGCAAACTCTCTTGCTACTCGAACCTGACTTAATTCTTCTCCCACTTCCATAGAATGTAACAAAGCACAACTACTCCGGTCAGAATCTTCCACTGAGAATATGATTCGATTATGACTATCAGGGTGTCTTAGTGATATCTCCCTATCCTGGCAAAATATCCTAGCCTCATACTACCCAACCAATCCATACCCAAAATGATTCCGAAATCTACAAAATCTAAAACAACAAACTACATGTAAACTTATGACCTAACAAGTCAAGTACTAACCCTCCTATTGGATTCGCAACCATTAAGGAAGTAACAAGGTATGTTGGTTCTAAACATAACCTATCAACCAAACACTGAGATATAAATGAATGTGATGCACCGGTATCAAATAGTACCCTAACTGGTATAATCTGAATCAAAAGCATACCTGCCCTCACAACATTCCCTTTTTCAACTACAGTTGGCCTAGCAGATGATGGTCCAACATCAAAAATCTTTACCTTGTCCGCCCTGACTGGTTCTGGGTAATAATTCTTATAATGCCCAACTTGATCACAGTTGAAGCACTTCACACCCTTCTTTTATGCAGCCTTCTTCCCCTTGCATGACCGGTACTCATGAACATAATGACCTTTCTTATCATACTTGAAGCAAACTAAATCAGCCTTTGCCTTCTTGGCAGCCTCTCCCTTCCGGGCTCCCTTTTTCTTAAAGAACTTTCTCTTCTTTCCCTGAGAACCCTGGGTTTCAACCGGCTTTTCTCTAGAACAAATAGCAAGCATCTCCTCATGTCGGATTGTTATCTCCACAACTACATTACAAGGATCACAGAGAGGGGGCAAGGTTGCCCTAGCAATCTCGGGTCTCAATCCCCGAATGAACCTCTCATTCCTTCTAATGACAGTGTCTATAGTAGCGTACCCATATCGGGATGACTCATCAAACTTATTAGCATACTCAATTACTAACATCTCTCCCAAAAGCAGACTCCAAGATAAGCATGACATCCCAAGTATCAATGATGGTCCAATCACTTGCTGCCTTATCCACCTATGGTGGGGAAGAAGATGGAAAAGGAATGGGTCAGACATAAAGTTTGGGGAATGAGTACAAGTTTAATATGTGATGATCGTGTGCAGTTAACTTTAAATTATTCTAATTGACATAGGGTGTGCTACAGTGTTAGTGAACTTCTAAAGTCTAGTACCTAAGGATTCTTATCTAACATAATGGTTCGAACAATAAATCAAACTCACAAAATGATCAACCAGCGTCCTTAGAGTTATCCAAAAAGAAAATACCGCCTGTAGGCGATTGTGCGAACTGCTCTCTCATAAACTATCGATCATCACTGCGCTTGGATAGGGAAAACCCTAAAATGCAAACTCGCTATATGACCCATCGTATGCACTCACTGTTCATCTCTCTATTGCAGTGCAAAATGCCTCATGTCGTACTAACTTGGCGTCCACATGTACCACGTTGCGTCAGAACCATGTGTATAAGGACTTCCATTAGTACCAGGCTCTTTTCTTTCCTATTATAGTGTTGCACCATGCTTGACTGTCCTTTTGAATCTCCCATTAGCATCGGGCTCACTCACATGGTATCCCCATTAGTGCTACGCGTCTACTACGGAACATCCCCATGCGAATTACATTGCCCTAATCAACTCTTAACTCTCATTTGGGTATTTAACCATTATCCAAACCACAATGACCTATTGTTCTTTGATAGGGTAGTAAATTCCCTACTATCAATAACATGTGTACTTAGCCCAAAATAGGCTCAACCAATTAGTTTTCCATTTATGTAATTTTTCTACAAAATTATATAATTTTTTATTATTTAACTTTGGCCTTAGGCCGAGGTTTAAATTCTGCATTTTTCGTCCAGGATGCCTGGCCGTTTGTACACTCCGGTTGACCGCTAGAGTTTCCAGGTCGACCGGTCATGAAGTAAAATTACGGTTCCTACACGATTTCAATAATCACTTGTTTGTATAGTTTTTCATGTGGATAGCTACCCTAATTTAATAGGTGACCGGTTTATTTGTCAAATTACAATTCAATTTAGAGTTTGTAGGTTAGGGTTTGCAAATTTGATAATAGCATATGTAACTAGACAATTAGTTAAATTAGCAAGTTACTATAATTTTGATTCTAGGGTTTTAGATTCAAAGCTAAGGTTTTAACATAATCAATTTAAATTTAGCATACAAAATTTTAGGGTTTCTAACATCCTAAATAAGTAAAATAGTTTAAATTTAACTATAATAATCAACTTATTAGATTTGTGTGCACTCACCTCAAGCTTAAGCTCTTACTTGCGCTTGAGAATCGTTCCCCGAAATCGATAGCTTTATCTTGATCAGTCTTGATTTAGTTTTTTCTAGTCTTGTAGGTTAAAATGATTTGATTTCTAGAAATTTATAGGGTTTTGGTTCAAGAAATTTTTTGCCAGAGTTTAATTATAGTAAACATTTAATGGAAAATTAGGGTTTCATTAGTATGATATTTATAGGGGTCGGATTTAGTTTTGAGCCATTAGATCAGCTTAGGAAATATATTTAGAGAATCTAGTCCTCTCATCGTACTCTTTAATTCTCCAAGAAAACAATCATGTTCGTTCAACGCGTCATCAGAAAATCAAAAACGTTCAATTTTACAAGGGCCACGGTCGATTGCTCAATGCCCTACGTCAACCACTATCGGTCAACCATTGAACCCTCTAGGTCGACCAGTCCCAATGAAATTTTTGTGTATTTTTGTTTTAAATTTTTAATTCATTCTAACAATAGTAATTCCTCTATACTAACTTGGATCTCAATATATTATCTATGAAAATCATCCAGAAAATCCCAACGAACGTAATGGTGCAAGTTTCACAGCCAAATTCAAAAATCTATGAAAATTTTCTTTTAAGGCCTTGTTTTATATTAATTTAATTTCCTTATTAAATTCCATTAAATTTTTGGGGTGTTACATGCACGTGTGTATATGCAGGCCTCATTGAATTGAAATACAATCCCACATTGAGGTGTAAGAAAATATATATAGAACAAGATCTTTATTATGTTGTGATTTAAAAAATCAATTATATATCACTACAAGAAAATTACCTTTTATAGCGTTTAAAAAACGCTGTAAAAGGATACGATGGCGTTTTTATAAACGCTGTATATCAACAAGTTGTAATATGTCAGGGATCTATAATAGCAACCTCAGAATCGCTATAAAAATCATGCTACAAATGACGTTACTTATAGCGTTTCTGAATTGCTATTAAATGGACGATTGATGACATACAAGTACCTTTCTATAGCGTTTTGGTGCTTGTTATAGAACTTTTATGCAGAGTTATGGTTTATGATGCTAATATTTATGACGTCATTTATTTGCTATTTATAGCAATTGTAAATGCTGTAGATATATCATTACCTGATTATTATAGCAATTATAAATGCTATAGAAATATCATTGCCTGATTATTATAGCAACTATAAATGCTGTAAAAACGCTATAGAATGTTTACTTTAGTCTTTCATAGCATTATTTACTTGCCATGAAAACTGTTTAATCGTTGTAGAATATTTTTATTGCACTAGCATAATGCTATAATATGTATAGCCATGACAATTTTTTTTCCTAGCATTAATATAAAAAGAATGTATATACGGTATTTCACATAGTATTAACAATTAAGCAAAAAAAAATATGAATAAAAGCATTTCATGCACAATATTAAGCATATAAATATTAGTAACAATTCATACAATCGTAGCTAACCAAAACAATACATAATAAAAGTAACAATCCATACAACCATAGCTAACCAAAACGATACATAGTAAAAGTAAAGATGTAAGAACATCGACACAAAATACATTTGAAGGAGAATGAGTGCGGCAACATATATTTTCATGCCTTCCACCATAGCGTAAACTGAGAGCATCATACACCACCTGTCAAAAAGCACATACGTCTATTAGTCATAAAAAGTAAACATAAATTATCATGAATATCGAAATATGGAAGAAAATATGTGCGGCAAACAAAGAAAATACTCAAAATTAACAGCTAAATCATTTTATGCGCTGATTTTACGTAAACAGCAACTGTATACCCTTGCTGTTCTTGCTGTTTACAGTCCTAGATTTCAAACAACTTCTTTTGGTTTGGGACTTACTGTAAGCATTGTAGTATCACTATTATGCAAAAATTGTCCCTGACATAGTAGTTTGGAGCACTGAACAACGCACGTATAATTAACACTGTACTATTATGCAAAAATTGTTGTTATATCACTATAAAAGTAATAGTAGTTTGGAGCACTGAACACCGCACGTTCTTTCTTACACAATAAAGTACTTGGTTATGGGTTTATTCAAAAATGTTACTATCAAACTCAGAAGTTTTTAAGTAATGGTAATTATTTAGTTTATTATTGAATGAAAATCTGGTTAATGTAAACAGTAAAGTACAAACTAGAGTTGTTTAATAGTTACTTATATTACTAAATACGCATTTGATAAATCAACCAACCTTTTAGTAAAGTATTTATGGTGCTTTAATGCGGTCAATTCCTTGAATTTTATCAAAGTGATATTGTTTCATACATTCAGAAATTTGAAGTGATATAAGCAGAAATTTGAAGTGATATTGTTTCATACATTCAGAAATTTGAAGTGATATTGTTTCATATATAAGCAGAAATTCAATGCCAAATAGACTGCATATATTGTTTCATACATTCAGAAAGCTGATGCATATATTGTTTCAGAAAGTTGATGTACATATATTTGAAGTGAAACCTGGAAGTATATATGAAATACATATTCGTGAAACATATTATTGCAAATATATATAAGTAGAAATTCTTCTCCAAAAGTTTGTTACTTTTAAAGCCGCGCAAATCATTTATATTTTCAGAAAGCTGATGCATATAAGCTGCTTTATAAAGTTGATGCATAGCCTTAAAGTCCACTGAGTTAAATGTTTTGTCACTCGGTTTTAATTGCCATTGTCATTCTAATAAAAAGATTTATATTTTAATACATGTTCAAGATTTTCCTTCTCATTCGGATTTTTCTAATGTTATCAACACAAATGATTTAAACATTAAGAAAACAATAACCCTTAAAGTTTCAGCTTATTTCAAAGTTCGGCCGATGATGGTGTTTTAAAATAATGATGAATTGTGAAGGTTATAAACGAGAACATATTATCAATGGATTATCATGGTTTAACATCGGAGATCCAAACAGTGGATGCCCAAGAAAAATGCTATTCATGTTTTATTGCAGTGATGAGAGTTGCAGATAATGCTATTCTCATTCACTAGTGTCTACATGATATTCAGATAATGCTATTCATTTTAAGTACAATATTTCAATATTACTCCAATCATGTTAGTGTAGCATTATCTGAGTGCTACATGTAAATAGCATTATCTGTAATAAAACATGTTTGCAGATAATGCTATTTACAGATAATACTCCACCGTCAGTTTCTATGAATGAAAAGAAGATTAAGTAGACTAATTTTACAAGTTAAAACTTAAAACACATGTCTATATGCAAATCAGCATATATATGAAAGAATTAAAACACCTGTCTAAAAAGGAGAGCCAACAAGAAAATACGAAAGGAATACCTAAAAGACTTCCAGACTGTAGCTAGAATGAGATAAATGAGAGGATGACGAGAGGAGTAGAGAAATAAGAAAGCAGCAATCATTGACTTCATCTCTGTTCGTATATTAGTATACATCTGTCACATGGGACTTGATCGTCCCATGTTGACTTTCATTATTTATCTTCTGTTCCCATGTTATTCTCTCTTTAGACCGCAGTTTCCACGATTCTTGGTTAGATTTGAAATTTTGAGTACGGTTGTACTTCCGACCTACCAATTGGACATATCTTTGAAAACATAAATGGCCGCAAGGTTAAGGAGAGATATTAAAAACTGACAGTCATGCTCTATACTCTAGTTTCTATTGCATCAAAGTAGGGGAGTTGTTACCTAGTTCGGTAAAACCAGGTTCTATTTTTTCTTGATATAGAAGAGTATCGACCACCTCTTTCTGGTTCATATACAACTGAAGACAGCGCTCTATGAGATTTTGTACCTGAAACAAAGAGATGTACAAGCACTTTTCAGGTACAGATTTGTGTAACAGCAAGTTATGATAAGCAATTTCGCTTGGAACATAATATTTCATGTCAAGGATGTACACTGATGAGATCCTAAACCAATTTTGTCAAATGGCAACTTATCATATTTACATTGACACAAATAATCAGATAAACCCATTAACATAAATGGATCCTTGCAAGCTGAATATCTTGTCTCATGTGTACAAAATGAACATATATGAATAGCATTGATAATGAACACCATATAAACTTTTGATGGATCCTTACCTTTCTCATTTCTCCACCTGACATCTTCTGTTTTCTAGATTTTAGATCGGTAAAAATTTGATATATTTTCAAACCTTCCACCGCCAATCACAATATCAGTATATGATCCAAATGTATATAGCTACAAACCAACCAGTTGAATTCTGCAGTAAAACATATAATACAATTGGAATCCAGAATCAATTATACAAAGTTAATCCAATGAAAAAATAACATAAGAAATTACCCACAAGCAAATAATTATCAACCAGATATCATATAAAAGACCCAAAACTTATCAGGCTAACATATAGTTAATAGGCTAGGGCTAGCTTCCAACACAAGCAGTGAACTAAATTTGTTTTAGTTTGTATAAATTTTTAATTTTTATTTCCTCAAATTAGGGTCCAGTCCTAAATTGATTAAACCTAATCTCTACGCCTGATAACAACATAATTAGTTCAAATTAGTAAAAATAAAGAATTCAAACTTACAGCTTCAAACTGAAAAAATCCAATAAACAATTTTGTCGAAAAGATTCTAGCTCAATTAAAGCCAATTTTTAGAGGTGAGAATGCAAGGGGAATATGAGGAGGAGAGAAACAAAGGTAATCCACAAAAGCAAAACTAAAAGTCGGGAACAAAAGGAAATTGATCAGAGATCATGAATCAGGAGAAAGGAACCTAAAGCAACATTAAAGGTAAACAATTTGGACTTTTTTGGATAATGATGATGGATGATAGTGGAAAATTGACTAGGTGACGAGATTCTTTATCCAAAACAGCGGTGTCTTGTATTCTTGTTCTATATTCGATGAGGCTTCTAGAAAGGAGAACTGGATCTCGGTTTCTTCTTCAATCATCTGCAAGAAGTATGGTTAACTAATTTCAATGGAATCGAATTTGAGCTTAAGTTCATCAAGTTTCTTCTTGCTACTGTACCACCCCTTAAGACAATGGAGATCTATTTTCAACTAATTGAAACATACAATTTCAGAAGTAACATGTTAGCTATACTTACCTAACAATGCATAGCTAACAACAAGAAATCCCTGTAATATTGAAGGAGGGCAACAATAATAGAAATGAATTTTTATTCTGTTTGTAAAAGCCAACTTCGTCTAAGAACAAAGATTTCAATTAATTTATTTTTTAGAAAAGAAACACACCAACCCATAACCAATAACAAGTGTGGTAGTTGGTTTTATATCTTCAAGTATTGCCTTGGCTTCTTGCATTAAAGTTACAGTGTTTCAAAGTTACAAGCATAAACAACAAGCGGTAAAGTAATCCGAATTCGAACTATATTTTCATAAGGGTAAGTTAGATTCCATCTTTTCTGCCTTCTACTGTTCAAATGTATGATAGTATGTATCTTACAACTTTAAGCTAATAAAAAAAGGTAGCATGCTGTAAACATAGCATGAATAGCCCAAAAACTATACCAGTTACAGTTACATAACATTTAGGTTGACATGCCGTTTTACTGATATTACAAAGAAACCTAACTTTCAGTCATTGAGTTAGCAGTATCTTTTTTTATAAAGCAACTTCAACAATAAGGAGTTTGAAAAACTGAAAGATGCAGTTAAAGAACAGAGTTTGTAAAGTTGTAGTTTATAGCATGATACAGGTACTTTTTCTGTTTATTCACGTCTTAGTGACAATGATCACTGATTTATTGTAATGAAGAACATTGATATTGATGAACAAATGAATATAATACTACCTCATTCAAGACAGTCAATGATGTCTCAGGTTTGAGCTCTTTAACACACATACCTTTGCTTACCCATGATTTTGTATCCACCATAAACTAAGTATGAATTCTACAAGCAAGAGATTTAGTGTAATTAAAAATAGAAAATAAATCTAACATATATGAAAGAAAATTAAAAAAGACATTGCACCTTTACACCGAGTTTCTTCAAAGATCTTGCGATAGCTTTAGACCGTTCACCACCAGAGTCCATAAAAATTACTTTAAAACCATTCTATATCACCAAGAAATAAAAATAAAAATGTCAACTAGCAATTGTTTGCTTCCTAGTTGGTGCTTAACTATTTGTATAGCTTACTTTCATGTGTTTTAAATTTCGGATAACTACTGCAACTAAAGCATTATCAATATCTTTGCCACCCTTTAGCCGCTTTCTCAATGTTGCATCAAGCTGTGTAGCATTTACACATATAAACAAAAATATATAGTCCAGATCATATTATGTAATGCAACTCCTTCAAGAAAATTTGTAAAAGTTAAAGCCTTGATCTTTAATCAAGATTCTCTACCAACTCCAATAAATAGTGGGAGCGTATACATTCTTAAATTTTCATTAATTTAGAGGGATTTAGTAACTGAAGGAAAACCACAAACCTCAGGAAGTGTGATAGATGCATACTTAGACCTAACTGCTCGACGAATATCAGGAACTCCATCCCTCTCCCTTACATCCCTAACACAATGAAAAAGTTTGTTAAGAGCCTAACCTACAATACGTACTGATTTTCTAAAATGAATTACTAGAAATAATGGTTTTTTTAAAGGAAAATCAATGACATGTGTGGAAATAGCTCGAAATACTACTTTGAAGGCTAAGTTATTTATAGTCTCTTGCCTCAGGCCGGACGTCGATAAGAAGTGCATCTGTCTCATTTTTCAGCAATTCAAGAGTGTTTCAAGATCCAAATCTCTGGGGTAACCACCATGCATGAATGACCAGTAATATATTCTATAACACAACCAGTTAATCTAAATCTGAGTGGGCACTATTTCATTGATATAGCTCTGTAAAATGAACCTACAAATATACACCAGCGGGAAAAAAGTTACCCCAAAGTGGTTGAATTTTCCAAGGTAAGCAAGAAAGGGACAACTGGGCCACTGGGATCCAAGCTAGGTTTTTTTCTCAAACCCTTCAATTATTATGTATAACTCCATGAAGAAATTATGTTCAAATGTAAGATAATTTGTCAAGATAAAAAATAATAGTGTTACTGCTAAAAGTGTACATTGAAAAGCATTTTGAGCTGAAAGAAAATTGAACTGCTGTTTCAACTTAAAAATTTCACACAACTGATAAAGGAGCAAAACTCAATGCATAAGACTCTCTTCTATTCAAGTTTCTGAAAGAATTCATGTGGGTTTAGAATAAATTTTCTTATTTTGTACTCCCTCTATGCAATAATCTAGGAAGAGTAGCTATTGTGAACATCTTCTTTAAAAATAAAATATTTCAAGATTTCACTTTGGGAGACCAAATTCACGAGCAATGCTAATCAAAACTTCATGTGTCAAGTAGATTTTGTAATAGTGAATTTTCTAACTGTAAAACATTTTTCTAGCTACATGTTGACAACTTAGCCATTATGATACATAATGAGTAGCATCCCTAACTGGATTCAAAATCCGACTAATTTTCACTTCGGATAGATTTATCGCATCCTTAACGTCAGATGGGAGTAATGACTTTAAGGATCCATGAGAATAACCAACTAATGTGGTAGCATCGGACAAAGTATCCTCCACCATCAAAATTACACTCCTTAATATACCTGTAGCTACACTTCCAGTTTTGATAATATTTTCTTTTAGTTTAACTGATAAGCCTGTAATCTCATTTACTAAGTTCAGGAAAATTATAACCCTCTTCAAAGAAGCAGTTCAGATATTAAAGAAAACCAAAATATAAATTTTCATGTTTGAAGTATATAAGCAAAATACGATAATGTTATTTCTCAAGGTTACTTAAATGAAGATATCGTACTACTCTTTATATATGGAAAAAAACTGCAAGTGCAGAAAATGCAATGAAAAATATCAAATGACATAAACATGTCAATTTTTTATGGTGTGCAAATAAGAAAATATGTTTAAAAATTAGAAAATGTTAGTATCACTAATAACTTTCTAAGTTATGATACTAAAATTATAACTATATAACACAAAATAAAACATTACTTTTTTCAGCTTTCTAAATATTTGCTTAAACTTGTTTCACGAGAGAAAGCAAGGTTTGATTCATAATTATTTCTTACTTTCACACATGTATTCCTACTGACAATAATCCTTCCTTACTGACAATAGCTTCCTTAACCTGATGTATGCTAGCTTCATAAGTCTTAGTATTATTCAAGTCTCGTCTGCCATCTATCCTTTCATGAGCTTCATCTTCTCATTCTCAATATTCATCATTTTATATAACATAACCATGAATAGTAAGTAGAAATGTTCAAACAACTCAAAAATTAATTGCAATAAAAAATAGACAAGATGTACAGATGGAACTAACAAGTAATAACTACAATTGAATTAGGGCTTTTCTACATGATCGTTATGCACTTGCTTATTACAAATAAATCCTAAATTAATAAATAGAAACTTTAAATCCCAAAATCACTGATTAAATTGTGCAAATAAATCAAATAGAAAAAAATGATTAGAAAAACATGAAAAATAGATACGAGGCATTCACTAAATAACGCATCTACAGTTGCCCGCAATAGGTTGTCATTGGATCTAGAGGTTAGATCAATGAAGAAAGGAGATGCAAGAAGCCACCACATGCCGAAGACAGTGAAGCCCTGATTATCTAGAAGCTTGATCGGTGAAGAAAGGAGCCTTTTCTTAAGAAGTCGTAAAGTGGGATTTGTGGGTAGAAAGGCGGAATAAGAAATGAGAGGGATATAAAATGTTTTGCCGCTTTAGTTCTTAATTCTCTTTTATTTTTATTGGAGGGATTCGATATGACAGCAGAGGCACGCTATTTATTCAAAATCCTAATCGTGAAATATAGCAACATGGGTTCCAACGCTGTTGCCACTTGCAATTAAAAGCTAATTTTGTTGTGGTGTGTATATAAATTATGAGAAGCACAATGATTTAATACTAGCATAAAGTCTCACTGGTTGACTCAGTGGTTAAAACATTATAATAAGTTGAGAATGACATGAGTTTAATTATAAGCAATGTGGTCTTTATTGTAAGCGTAAAAGGGTGAAAAAAATTACAATGTAAAATGGTACAAAATAATTATTTGTCAATAAACTCAAAATAAATCAATAAAAATATAAAAAAGAGGAAAGAAAGAAATAAGAAAAAAATGTAATTTTCAAATGATCTAAATCTCAAAAGAAGAATGAATACTATACATATGCATATCCATATGCATATATATATATATATATATATATATATAGACACATACACAAAAGTAATGAAAATAACTGAGTAATCAAACCGATCGTTAAGGTAGTTTGTTTACTGTTATCTTGTAAAATCGAATACCGTGAAGCAAAAAAATGTTTTTAACCTGTCTCGTTAAATCTTTTCAATTTTATTTACTTTGTTCTCTCCATAAATCGGCATAAATTAGTATTATGGACAAAGTATATAATTTTTTATTCACCAGAATGTTGTTCTGACACTACAAGGGGAAACACGTTTTCTGACGGCCAGAAACCGTCGGCGGCCGTCGGAAACCGTCGGCCGCCGTCGGAAATAGCCGCCGGAAATGGCTTTGTCGGGAAGCAGTATTTACGACGGCTTCCGACGGACGCTGTCGTATCCATTTCCGACGAATCCAGACGATTTCCGACGGTTTCCGACGGTTACCGACGCCCGTCGGAAACCGTCGAAAACCGTCGGAAATCGTCTGGAACAGGTCGCCGTTATTTATCGTGAGCCGTCGGAAATTTTGACCAATAAGCTATCGGAAGCCGTCGGAAATCTGCTGTTTTTTTTAAATTTGCTGCAAATTTAGCCTTCCAACCACATTTCTCTTCCAAACACTATAATATCAATACTGCACAATATAATATACAATAGTCCAACCAAATATTCAAACCCAAACTACAAAATATTTAATAAACACACAAATAAATAAAATTACATCAAAATAAAATACAAAATATAAATAACCATTCCAACATTAAGAATAATCCTAACAATAACTGTTCTACCATGTTGTTAATACACAAATTCATCAATATTCTCATACACGTCCTCATACAACCATAGAACCAAATGTGTCAAACATAATTATACATAAATCAACAATTACCTACGCCGTCTACCAAATCATTCTAAATTAAAACAAAACATACCTGAACGAACAAGAAAGCAAGTAATGAATCAATCTCCTGCAGATCCAGAGCCAGCCGAGGAAGGAAAGCGACCACCACCCTGCTGCTGCTGCATGTACTCTAACAACTGTGCGGTGTGCATGCCCTGTTGGCGGTTCTGCTCCTCCAACTGGCAACTCTAGTCCGCAATTCTTCTATATCTGCAAGATCGCTCTGATGTCTACTCCGCCTTCCTCTACTCTGACTACTGGACTGCAATAATTGAAAAATAAATAAAATCCAAGTTTATTGTTTTGAAAAGGTGAAAATATCATATTTTAAGTATTTTAAGAAAAAGTAAATTATTTACCGCTAAATTGCCAAATCCGTATCGTCGACCATGCTCTGTTGGATCCATAACGGACTCAAAAATAACGTCTTCCTCATTGGTCGTCAGCTGATCTCGACTCGTGTCAGCAAGGAGTTTCTGCCGGTGCTCCATAAACTTCTCCTGCATTAACAAATTAATAATATCATATCTTATGTCATCATAGTTTAACAATAAAAACAATTACTAATACTGAATAAAATGAAATATGCCTACATGGCTTTTGCTGGATTTATCGTTCTGCCATGTGTATGAAATAGTCCCGTCTGGATTAACATGCTCAACAACATGCGTACGGGTGAACACGTCCATATAGCTGACAGGACCATGTGTCCCGTCTGAATTCAACAAACACGTTTATACCATTATAAAAATCTTTTTTTATTGAGCCCCTCTGTCCTTTTCTTTGGTACATTGACGCAGCGGATAATTCTAGACGATCTTCAATCGATGAAAGTAGCAATCTGTGGATTGATGAATACTGGAATGCCCGAATTCGTTGATCCGAAGATACCGAACTCTAGCTATCTCGAACTCGTTGATCGCGCACGATACCGGGTTCAAAGATCTTCAATTCTTCAAGCGTTGATCAAGCGCACTTGATTCCGCGAATCGGCTTCTACAATCGTTGAATCGAGCGCACTCGATTATCCGAAAGAGGAGATAGGAGATTACACTCAACTACCAATTTGAATGAAAGCACAAAGCAATCAAAAGAGAATTTTATTCAATATTCAACAACCTTTTACAAATGAGACTCACGGCCTATTTATAGGCGAACAATTTTACAACAGAAATTTCTCCAAATCCTAAGTCGTTTCCGACTCATAGCTACGCTCTACGACTCATCATAAGTCGTATACGACTTATCAACTTACAATACAAATGTCACAACCAGGTACACGACTTAACGACTTAACAAATCAACACTCCTTATTTACAAAGCATACGACTCACGACTTATTACAAGAAAGCCTAGCGACTTAGCAAATAGAAAATACAACATAGAAAAATACATCTTTTAAGTCGTTGCCGACTCATCAACTCCATTCGACTCAACTTATTTACAACAGACGCCATACGACTTATACTCCAGTAGCGACTTAGAAAACAATCGGTTCAGATTAACTCGTCAGGAGAATCTACGGCATGGATTAAAGCGGCATCAGAATATACAGCTCCAGGCCTCTACGACTTAACCCAGTTTCGATAAGTCGTGGACGACTTATACCAGCCTCGCCCTTGAGTCGTGGATGGCTTATCTCCTCACCTTCCTTGAGTCGTAGTCGACTTATGCCTTCCCCTTTGGTTTTCCAGATGAGTCGTGGACGACTCATCACCGCCTCCTTAAGTCGTAGTCGACTTATGCCTTCCCCTTTGGTTTTCCAGATGAGTCGTGGACGACTCATCACCGCCTCCTTAAGTCGTAGTCGACTTATGCCTTCCCCTTTGGTTTTCCAGATGAGTCGTGGACGACTCATCACCGCCTCCTTAAGTCGCATACGATTCATGCCTGTCTCTATGAGTCGTGGACGACTCATCACCGCTTCCTTAAGTCGCATACGATTCATGCCTGTCTCTATGAGTCGTGGACGACTCATCACCGCTTCCTTAAGTCGCATACGATTCATGCCTGTCTCTATGAGTCGTGGACGACTCATCACCGCTTCCTTAAGTCGCATATGATTCATGCCTGTCTCTATGAGTCGTGGACGACTCATAGCATTGCCCTTAAGTCGTAGACGACTTATATCTGTCGTGTTAGTTTTATCTCGTGGACGACTCAGGACTTCATCTCTGGGTTTAGCTGCATCATCCTCCCCAGGTTGAGAGAAATTCGACCTCGAATTTGCACACTCTTCATTCCCAACAAACTCATCCCCATGATATGGTACGAGATGCTTAACATTGAATACGTCAGATGTATACACATCATCTGGCAGCCTTAGTTTATAAGCATTTTCATTGATTCGTTTCACAACTTCCACCGGACCAATTTTCCTGGCTTTCAACTTGTTGTATGCGCCCACTGGAAAACGATCTTTTGTTAATACCGCATAAACCATATCACCTTCATGAAATTCAACATTCCTTCATTTCAAATCTGCAGATTGTTTATACTTCTCATTTGCTTTCTCTAGTCGTTCTTGAACGATTTTATGACATTCCGTCAACCCTTCAACAAAATCAGCAGCTTTCTTAACTATCCCTTTTGAGTGTGGTATCGCTGTTAAATCCAATGGTCCCTTCGGTAAGCTCGAATAGACAATCTGGAATGGACTGAACCCAGTACTTCGATTCACAGCATGATTATGGGCAAACTCTGCCTGGCTTAACTTCACATCCCAACTCTTCAGATTATCTTGAACAAGACACCTCAACAAGTTTCCCAATGATCTGTTAACCACCTCAGTCTGTCCATCCGTTTGTGGGTGATAAGCACTACTAAACTTCAGCTTCGTTCCCACCATTTTCCACAAACTCAACCAAAAGTGACTCAGAAATCGAGTATCTCTATCCGACACAATAGATTCTGGCAATCCATGAAGTCGATAGACCTCCTTGAAAAACAACTGAGCAACATGAACAGCATCCGCCGTCTTCTTACAAGCAATAAAATGTGCCATCTTCGAAAATCTGTCCACCACCACATATATGGAATCGTTACCACGCTGTGTCCTTGGTAATCCCAACACGAAGTCCATACTCACATCAACCCATGGTTTAGTTGGTACCGGTAACGGCATATATAAACCCGCATTAGTCGCAGTTCCTTTCGAAACTTGACAGATATGACATCTCTCCACAAACCTCTCCACTTCTTTCCTCATCGATGGCCAAAAGTAGGATTGTGAAATTAACTGTAAGGTACGGTCTCTTCCAACATGCCCTTCTTCATGTAATTCCTTGATAATTTTCATTCTCAAACTACCCTCTGGTATGCACAATCGATTCCCTTTGAACAGAAAACCATTTACCATCACGAAATCATCCGTCTTTCCCTTCTTGACTTTATCAACAAATTTTGCAACGTAAGGATCATTAGTAAATAAGTCTGGCAACATTTCAAACCCCGTCACTTCAACCTTCAGTGTAGTCAACAAATGACTCCTCCTACTCAAAGCATCAGCCACACGGTTTGTCACCCCTGACTTGTGTTTAACAACAAAAGTAAACTGTTGCAGATATGCAATCCACGATGCATGTCTCGCTGAAATCTTGTCTTGCCCTTGCAAATGCTTCAATGCTTCATGATCAGTATACAGAACAAACTCCTTCTGAAATAGATAGTGTCTCCAGTGTTTAATAGATTGTACAACAGCGTAGAACTCCACATCATATGTACTGTATCGCATCTTCGCTCCTGACAACTTCTCACTGAAATATGCAATAGGACGCCCCTTCTGACTCAACACCCCTCCAATCCCAACCTTGGATGCATCAGTATGTAGTTCAAACACCAACTGAAAATCAGGTAGCACTAGAATTGGTGCAGAGGTCAAAAGATCTTTGATTCGTTCAAAAGCAACCCCGGCTTCCTCCGTCCATGCAAACTGTTTACCTTTCATGCAATCTGTAACAGGCGCCATCACACTACTAAAGTGTGGAATAAACCTTCGATAAAATGAAGCCAACCCATGAAAACTACGAACTTCCGTTATCGTCTTGGGCTGCGGCCAATTTCTGATCGCCTCAACTTTACTTTGGTCAACCTGTATTCCTTTCTCTGAAACAACATACCCCAGAAATAAAACACTATGTGTCATGAACACGCATTTCTTCGTTGCAGCATAGAATTGTTCTTGTCGCAATACCATCAGCACTTCTCTAAGATGATTCAAATGTTCCTCTGGACTCCCACTGTAAATAAGAATATCATCGAAATACACCACCACGAATTTCCCATTGAACGGTCGAAAAATCTGATTCATCACCCTCATGAAAGTACTTGGTGCATTGGATAAACCAAATGGCATGACCAACCATTCGTATAGACCCTCCCTGGTTTTAAAAGCAGTCTTCCACTCATCTCCTGGTCTGATACGAATTTGATGATATCCGCTCTTCAAATCTATCTTCGAAAATATATTAGCTCCGCTTATTTGATCTAACAAGTCATCCAACCTCGGCATTGGAAATCTATATCTCACGGTAATCTTATTCAATGCTCGACTGTCAGTGCACATCCTCCACGTTCCATCCTTTTTGGGTACCAATAAAGCTGGTACAGCACAAGGACTCAGACTCTCCTGCACACGTCCCTGCTCAAGCAATTCCTCTACCTGCCTCCGCAATTCTTCATGTTCCTTCGGACTCATTCGATAATGTGGTCTGTGTGGCAACACAGCACCTGGAACAAGATCTATCTGATGTTGTATATCCCTCAACGGTGGCAACTCCGTTGGTAACTCCTCTGGAAATACATCGTCAAATTCTTTCAAAACTGGTTTAACTTCTTCTGGAATTTCAACCTCTTCACTGCTTTCTCGTCCAATCAACAAGAATACTTCTGGTTCTTCTTCAACCTCCTTAACAAACTCCTTCAAAGATAATAAAGTTTTCAGCTCTTCGATTTCTTCTGACTTACTTTCTCCTTGTGGTCTCTTCTTTGGAACTAGGATAATCTTCGTGCCTTCAAACATAAAACTGTAGCTATTGGTCCGACCGTCATGTTGTACCGCTCGATCATATTGCCATGGTCTTCCCAATAATAAGTGGCAAACATCCATCTCTACTACATCACACCATATTTCATCTTTGTATTTCTTCCTAATAGAGAATGGAACACGAACTCGTCTATCCACTTTCACTTCTCCTCCTTTTCTCAACCATGCTAACTTGTATGGATTTGGATGTTTCTCGGTCTTCAACTTCAATTTTGTCACCGCCTCGGTTGAAATAATATTATCACAGCTTCCTGCATCAATTACGAATTTACACACCTTCCCCAGAATAGTACATGTTGACTGAAAAATATTACTTCTCAACCAACTAGCTTCCTCCTGCTTCGGTGTTAAACACGATCTTCTTAGCATTAGATTACAACCTTCATCTCCTGACGCAATATCCTGCTCATCCTCCTCAGCTGGATTAGAACAATCTCCATCAACATCCGCATCGTCAACTTCTGCAATCATGGTTCTCTTCTTTGGCTTTGGACACTCACTGCTTTTATGACCCAATTCCTGACAATTGTAACATTTGAAACCATTGTTAACCCTTGTCTTCTCAACCTCCTTCACCACTGGTCTACTGATAGGTTTAGAAACATTAGAACTTCCTCCAACACCCTTCGCTTGATTGTTAGAATTAGTAAACACACCACTTCCTCGTCTCCCTTGTTTTTCCCAAGCCAACGCTTTCTGATGTGCTTCTGCCACAGATCTTGGATCGAACATATTAACCATATCCTGAATCTGCATTCTCAATCCCCCAATGAACCTAGATGTCAGCTGCTCTTCTGTTTCCATAATATCGTTCCTTGCAATAAGTTGATAGAATTCATCAGCATAGTCATTAACTGTCTTCGTGCCCTGCCTCAAGTTCTGCAAACGTTGATACATCAAAGATTGATAATTGTATGGTAAGAACGTTGCTTTCATCAATTTCTTCATCTTTTCCCAAGATTCAACTTTTGATTTTCCCATCCGATCACGTGTAAGTTTGGTCTGCTGCCACCATGCCAAAGCTCTACCCCTCAGCCTCGTAGCAACCAACTTCACTCTACGATGTTCTGGAACTTCTTTGAAGTCAAAAATCTCCTCAACATTAGCCACCCAATCTAGAAATTCTTCTGCTTGCATACCACCTTTGAATTCAGGAATTTCAGTCTTCATCCCCGACTCCCACTTGTGATCATACTCAGAGTGATTTCTTCCTTGCCCTCGAACACTACCACCATCATATTCCTCTTCAAAATCAGATGCATAACGATGTCGATTCTGACCACCAACATCTCTACTACCTTCACGTCTACCACCATCCCTTCTATCTGCATTCCTCCGTTCACGATCATTCCTGTCCTCCCACGCCCTTGATCATTTTCAGCACTTCTGTCTCGATTGGAATGTGGCGAGACTCTACTTCCCCCATGGTTAGATTCAGGTGAAACCCTTCTCCGATTTTGATTCATCTCCGTCATAAGCCTCTCTAACCGGCCAATTCCTTCATTAAGCTTCTGAATAAAATTCTCTTTTGATTGCTTTGTGCTTTCATTCAAATTGGTAGTTGAGTGTAATCTCCTATCTCCTCTTTCGGATAATCGAGTGCGCTCGATTCAACGATTGTAGAAGCCGATTCGCGGAATCAAGTGCGCTTGATCAACGCTTGAAGAATTGAAGATCTTTGAACCCGGTATCGTGCGCGATCAACGAGTTCGAGATAGCTAGAGTTCGGTATCTTCGGATCAACGAATTCGGGCATTCCAGTATTCATCAATCCACAGATTGCTACTTTCATCGATTGAAGATCGTCTAGAATTATCCGCTGCGTCATACATCCATCTCCTCCGATCAACAAAATAATCAATCATTTTTCCTATTTGAGAAAATTAGAAGTTCAAAATTTAATATTTATTTTCAAGAATACAAATTCGAAAAAGATTATTTTCATGGTCGTATAATATTTGAATTTAAAGAACAACTTCACAAATTTAAAAATATTTTCAAATAGGGCACATTTTATTTTTTAACGTACCGATATAAAAAAATGTATAAATTTTTTTTTTCCATGGTCAGGCATCCTACTTCCCATTACAAACACAGTAAGCATTTACATTTCGTATATTACTTCGTCTCAAACGATTCAACAAAATTTCGGCAGCATTTCCCTTTTGTTCCCTGCATTGTAAACAAAATGCGTGTACGCAGGAAACAAAAAAGAAAAGTTAGGCCGAAATTTTATGAACTGTTTGAGACGAAGTAGTATACAAAATGTAAATGCTTACTGTGTTCATAACTTGTCCAATACAGGGACAAATTCAACAAACATTGTATTAGAAGAATATAAATGGTCGTTTTTAAAAAAAAACGACTATTTATATAACGATCATGTACAACATTCGTCAGACGGGGCCAAAAATTGTCTAAGGGACATTAGTTAATTAAATGTGCGCATTTTATGAAAAAATATAGTTTTACTAACTATTCACATTTATAAAAAAATATTTTAATTTAACACATTTATTCGACGTATTCCATCAACTTAAGGCTCGTTCGACGCAATTTTTTTTGTTGCATAAGTCAATACGTGCACAATATAATATTTCAAGCTCGTGCATTCATTTTATCTTAGTCCAACTAACACAATACAATGATAGCAGCGCTACACACATATACAATGGTACAACCAAGGCATATACAACGATTTCCATATACACGAACAAGCCCAAATTATACATGTTTTTCACAATTTCACGATAAAAGATGAAATAGGTATATCATTGAATGCTAGAAACTATTATAACACAATTGGAAACAATTTCAATCACCAATTAGCCCTAATTTATCAATTTATGCAAATCTAGAATTAGGGTAAAAACTCAATTTTTCTCGAAAATAAGAGATTATACCTTAGCTGGGGAGCAATAGACATTGATTATGCAGCCGGGGAGGATCCGAAAGCTCGAAATTGATGATTGGAAGCTTGGGGAAGAGATTTGGGGATTTAGGGATTAATATTTTCGTATGAAAAGTGAGGAGGAAGAAGGCTCGGCTGAGCCTGTAGTTCGATAATTTCCGACGGCAGATTTTTGCGTATAGGTTAAATCTTTTCAATTTTATTTACTTTGTTCTCTCCATAAATCGGCATAAATTAGTATTATGGACAAAGTATATAATTTTTCATTCACCAGAATGTTGTTCTGGGGACCACCTCCTCATTACAACCCACATGTTAGATTTAGAGGGATAGACTACTGGTGTAAGAGGGAACTGCAGATGGTGAAGTCTTGCATTCATGTTCGACGGTGGGAAAGCACTTAAATACTAAAGAAATAATATTAATTACAATGTAGTAGCCTTGGTCAACATATATTTTTTATTATATTTTTTCTATTCCGTTGTAAGTTTATGTAGGTAGTAGCACTCTGATATACTTGTGTTTATTACAGGTTAACAATACTATTGAACTGTACCCTTATAGACTTGAGTTTTGATTTAGTCAAAATTCGAGCCCATTAAGTTGCGGGTTGTTACAACCTGGCTGTACCTCTTGTCGCTTTGCTTCCTCATGCCTAAGAGGTAGAATGGGCCAAGCTGGTCTGCCGAGACCATAAGGAGGATGGAGAACTGGCGAGAGCTGAGGGCACGCCGAGCCGGGTAAGCAAAAACGAACTATAGGTCATAGGTGGCGGTATCAAAGCTGGATCAATGATAGACCACCGTTGAAATAGTCTCAAACAATGCCAATCGAGGGAGAGATGCTTGAGTAAGCGGGCCAGCCTAAAGCTGGGTTGTAAGCGGACCGGAGAGAGAGTCCGTCGGCCAATGAGGGATGGGTCGAGCTAGTTTTGCGACTTGTATTGACAGGTGAGCTAGTTGTTGGGGCTGCTGGGCAAGGAAGCTTGGCCAGTAGAAGACTTGATGTGCAATTGAGTAGAGAAGCCGATGCAGGTTTAGGCTAGATTTGGATTATTATCATACGTAGGAAACGCAGTTGACCTACCCCTTGTGGTGGCTGACTTGTGAGCCGATCTGGACCCAGTCAGTTTGGACCAGACCGGGTTTGTCTAAGATACCTCGATTAGTCTGCCTTCTTAGTTACAAAAAAATAACTTAACAAATGTGAACCCGTAAGTAAAAGAAACGTGCCTTTAACATATCTCTTTAAATCTTTTCAATACTATTTTTTTGTTCTCTTCGCAGATGCTCTTTAAATCTCTTTAATTTTAATTTTCTTTTTCAACCTATAATATTTGATTTTAACTACAATTAATGAAAAATGACGATAACTTCATTTTTTTAGAGTTTTCCCTCCAATTTGTTTAGTGTGGTAGCAAAATAAGAGTTGTCGTTTAATATTCTATGTTGTGTTCACAACAGTTATTGCAAGTGGACTCTGGATCCTAAACATTGTTGTCTGAAATGGTCAAGAAACAGAAATACTGATGTATGCTCAAGTGACACCTCTAGTCAACTTAGTTAACAAGAAGCTGCCAAAATTTATAACCTGAGGCAAGTTGCAATTTGTTCCCTCACGTGCGAAATTGACCAAGCCCGATATAAACAAATTAACAAGGTGGTTAATTATTAGTTTTTAACCACCTATATAAAGAGCGAAAGCAGCTATGAAACTGATAGTCAGTTCAAGCTGGTAGGAAATAATAATGGATCCTTCTGTTCCATGGCTTCCAACTTTGAAAGAACAACGGAAGATACAAGAGGAGATTCTATCATCGAGCCTACCTTCCGAATCCCAATCCCAGAATTATAGTAATGCTTCCCTTTTGGATACTCATAAACATAGTCCATTAGCAAACTCACCAAACTCCTCAAGAACTGCATTTTCTAGATATGATAAAGGTAAAGAGAAAGAAAAGGTGGTTGAATGCTTAAACATGGTAAAGGACGAAGCAAAAGGAGAATGTAGCAAAAGCTTCAAACACATGATGCAAGAGAGACAAAGGAGGGAGAAGTTGAGCCAGCATTTCGCTGATTTATACACCATGAATCCATACGCATTGAATGTATCTACTTTATATTTCTAAAACTTAAAGTATTACAATAATAGGTATACGCACATATATACTAATATGAAGGTTAAACAATGTAGGTGGACAAGAATTCGGTGGTGCAATCGGCCATAACATACATTAAACACCTTGAAGCTGAGAAAGATGAACTATTAAAGAGCAACACCGAGCTTAATTTTAAACGGTTGATCAAAATGGATTTTCAAGGAGAAAGTCACGATATTTGCCTGTCGAACACAACCGCAATACCAGCTCTTGATTCAATGATCAGTGCTCTTCACTGTTTGAACGTAATGGACGTGAAAGTTAGGACCATCAAAGCTGAATTATCAACCACTGATTCCTCAATGACCATGCAAATTGAATTCAAATTGTGATAACGGCATCAAAACTGGTTCCATTATTTATAGTCTGAGCTCTTTTTTATGCATCTGTAAATTTCTTAATCGTTTTTACAAAAGCAAGATTTAAGGCTGTGATTAATATACCATGGATGAAATGTACTGTTTTCTATTTGAGGTTTCAGTACAGAAATTGGGGTCTTATCAAAAGTCATATCCTATGTCTCTCATTTCCATTTTCTGTAATTTTTGCATTTAATAAATATTATTTTTGCATGATCAGAGTTTTGCATATAGTTCTATATATTTTTTAAATTTCCTTACATTATTTACAAATCTATAGTTTTTCTAGGAGTACAAAGAGTTGTAAACCCTGAGTGTGATCAACTGCTTACATTTTAGAGGAGTACAACTCTGTTGGAAATGCCTGATAACTATTTTTTATTATAGATGCGAGTTCCGTTTGGAGACGGTGCAGTAAACATGGTAAGAAAAAGAACATATAAACTATCGGTTGTTATTTCTATATAGATCTTATGTACCCATTCAGGTAGTTTTATGAGAAGAAATTCGATCTCCGTTTCTGTTCATGTCTAGGGTACTTGGAGATATCGTCTGGCTTGAATTTTGCTTTCCATAAATGTAGGCACAGGAGATGGTCAAACTTGAATCTAATCAGCATGATATGGTTGGTAGGATTGGTTCGACACTAGGCGTACTGGTTATGCTATGTTTCAAAGAAATGAGAAGGCACATCTTTGTCCAAAGTGCTACTACGAATCCATTTTCATGAATTCCTATAGTATTGACAGGTAATGAACTGCGAAAAAAAAAAGACACGGTACTTAACGCCTAACCAAATTTTCAAGCGTTGTACATATGATTTTCAAGTAAAAACAAAAGAAAAGAAACTATAAAATATGATCAAAGCATAACTAATGAACCAATTTCGCAGTTTAGTAGTAATTTATTCGATATCAGACATTGAATTCGGACCGGTGCCAGATCGATTTCCTTAATTAGCCATGATTTTCCCTCTTTCTCCCGCTCCTTCTGAACATTTGTAAACAGTCTTGTTTTTTTATCTTGCCCACTTGTTCGTTCCTGGACAAAGTTATTACGACTCATTTGACCATTCAATTTTCTCTTGATATCTTTCTACCTATAATCTATGGTGGATGAAAACGCCTACAACATTTACTCCGCAAAACAAACTTTTATGGATAGAAAATGTGTTGTGTTCCTTTCATGGGGTGTCACATCCCCTGATCGGTAATAGTTGTTGATTCTAGAACAGTTGTTATGTCATATTTCTCTGTTCAGCATAAGTCAACCAATCTCTTTGACATAAACTTTCAAGTTTACTCGAAGAAATGATTTTCCAAATATTCCACAAATTTTTAATGGAAACAATGATATTTATTAGAACTAAATATAAATAATTAAATAAAATGACAAACTAACCTTTTGAAAAATAAAAGAATATATTTTGCACGTAATAATGTTTGCATTTGATTTTTGTCACATATATATTAGTTATTATAGTCAAATATATTAAAATCAATTTATTAAAATTAATTTTAAAAATGAAGACAATACGTAAAACCCGAAATTCACTTTCAACTGCCATCTTGTTTATCCCATTTCTCCTCCAATTCCACACATCCCTTCAAACTACAAATCACAACTAACTGTAACAACTCGAGATTTTCGACCTACGAAAATCGACACTAATATGTCCACTGTATTGCATGCCGAACAATCAAATGACGGAAAATCCGATTGATAGGGGAAAAGAAGAAAGAAAGAAGAAGAGAAAAAGAAAACTGAACCAACATAAAATCTCACAATCGCAGCGGAACATAATATCAATAATCTTTACAAAAAAGAAACTGTTATATACATACATCCATCAAAGTATAACAACAAATCATAATCATCAGCCTTGACAGTTATAATAACTTGTCCTCACAATGCTGATGATTTCGACAACAAAGCAGCAGAAAATAAACAAATACGTGAATACGACTTGAAGACCTCCAACTTGTCTCCTGAACTCCAATGCATTCAAATTAATCTGTAAACATGCTCGGTCTGACCAGAGCATTATAATAAAATAAAACCTGAGTCAGTCTGGAAAACCAGCGTCAAAAAACACGCTCAACTAAATTTTAGTGTTTTAAAAATCTTTTGAAAATGAAAGTATCTCGTAAGAGCACGTCGCACATAAACACGAACGGATTTTTAGCTTACAATAACCAAACCATTTCATATGAATTTTCATGATATTATAATAGTGTCTAAGGTACAAATACTTATTAATTATAGCCGAAATTGTTACATTAATTAAATTCTAGCATAATAGGTATACAACCGAAACCGTAAAGGCACATATTGGAGAATGGATTCCATACAATGACTGGGCTATTGAGGTACCGCCCATCACGGTGCATTTCTAGATAAAATATCACTGAAGACTTCGCCGGGATCCCCTGCCAACACAGAACTAGCCTACCACTTGACTGGTGGAACCGAATATCCGTTAATAGGTCCCGAAGCATACAAATGAGAGATAATATCGACTCTAGATAGGGATGATCATACCCTACTTGGGAGCAACCCACTTACCTCTGCTGCATCTCTCCTGTTTTAGTTCCACGGTATAAGTAATTTCACAAAATAGAGAAAGATTTCCTCTTTACACAATTCTAGAACAGATTTATAACTTCCTTTATAAATCTCTAAGACCCGTTTATAACCCCATTCATTTATCTCTGAAATCATTTATAAACTCCCTTTTTAACATTTCTAAAATCATTTAAAAAAACCCTTCATAAATCGATAAAAAAAATTATAAACTACTTTTATAAATCCACAAACCCATTTCTAAAATACTTTTATAAATATTTAAAACCATTTATAAAGCTCTTTAACCCTTTAACTAATCTTCCTTTAAGTTTTCCAAACCATGTTAGAGGATTCCTCTTATAAAACCCATATCTGTTTATAAAACCATATTTGTAAATCTCGAAAACAATTATAAATAAATTCTAATCATTCATCTTAAAACACTATTATATAATAATAAACATTATAAATAAATAAATATTAACTTTAAAACATCTTAAAATAATAATTAATAAATTTCAAAACATTCTTTAATAAACTATAATAATTTATCTTCAACATTACTAAAAATAATAATAATTAATTTTCAAAACTTTATTGATAAATAATTATGTTTAATTTTAAACCATATTAATAATTTGAATAATTAACTTTTCAAAATATTAAAATATTGGTAAACAACTTTAAAACAATATTAATATAAATAACAACTTTTATAAAAACATAAATATACTTCCTTGATAAAAATCCATACTTAAATTTCAACATAATCATTTTCATATTTATAAAAATATGTTTATAAATCTCTTCTATTTTATAACATGTCACTTAACATCCCCAAATCTATCCTCACTTCAATTCTGAAAATAGATCAACCATTTTCTAAAACACATCCCACATATTATCATAAATCCACAATTTGATTTACTCTCCCCAATCTATCCAATGGTAATAGTTTTCTTTTATTTATAAAACACCATTATAAATATATCCTTTTATTAATAAAATATGATTATACGAATCTTGTAACGACCCTGAAATTCAGACCCAGTTTAAAATTTTAAAAATCATTTATTTAGTATTGAAATTCGAATTTTCACAAACAAATTCCGTTGCTATTCAAACTTCACATTTGGAATGCGTCTAGATAGACATAGGCGTGCGCCAAGTTTCGTCGGAAAATACCGCAGTAAATTTCATTCGCATTCTATTGTACATCAGTTCATTTTAAAACGTGAAAATTTTATCTTCCGAACCTAAATATTTTTACATAGAAAAATTCTAAATCATCTTCTAACTAAGACGTCATTTTTCGTTTTTCAAAATTCGGACATCTTTAGCTCCGTCGATCTTATTCTTCTGCGTTTTTGCTGCAATCTCCGTAATGGAAAATTTCGAATTTTATAATTTAGTTATACTACTGATATTTATAAACCATTGCGTTCGCCTCGTCGCGCTGATCAAAATGGTATATTAATTTGTGTCAATCGGAGTTCGGCGTTGCAAATTATAATTGTTTAACGAACGTGAATGCGTCCGTTAATTTAAACCAGTGCACATCCGTTGGTCACCTCAGCAAATATCTGTGTCCCCACGTAACAAGATTTGCTGCCACCATATTTTTGGGAAATCCAAACGTTTTTAGAAACCCCAAAATAATTAAGTACTTCTGTCCATTTCTGCTGTCCACTAGTTCCCAGTCCATCCTATAAGACTATGCCACACAGTTGTTTTCTTTGGTTTGCAAACTAAGATCTATTGGTACGTCTCTGCACTTCTTCTCTTCTCCCTCCTCATCATTCTTTTATTTATTTTGTCCTCTCTCAGCAAGAAACTCACCAAACCCAACTCCTCCATGCATGCATGTCCACCCTCCTTCCCAGCCCTTCCCACCTCCCCCAGCCCAGCTCCTCAGCCCCCTCCCAGATTCCCCCAGCCCCTCCCAGCTCCCCCTCCCAGCCCCTTCCAGCCCCAGCCCCCAGCTCAGCTCCCTCAGCCCCCTCCCAGATTCCCCAGCCCCCTCCCAGATTCCCCCAGCCCCTTCCCAACACCTTTCCCAGCCCTTCCCATCTCCCCCAGCCCAGCTCCTCAGCCCCCTCCCAGATTCCCCCAGCCCCTCCCAGCTCCCCCTCCCAGCCCCTTCCAGCCCCAGCCCCCAGCTCAGCTCCCTCAGCCCAGCTCCCAGATTCCCCCAGCCCCCTCCCAACTCCCTCAGCCCCTCCCAACTCCCCCTTCCAGCTCCCTCAGCCCCCTCCCAGATTACCCCAGCCCCTCCCAGCTCCCCCTCCCAGCCCCCAACTCAGCTCCCTCAGCCCAGCTCCCAGATTCCCCCAGCCCCCTCCCAACTCCCTCAGCCCCTCCCAGCTCCTCCTTCCAGCTCCCTCAGCCCCTCCCAGCTCCTCCTTCCAGCTCCCTCAGCCCTCTCCCAGATTCCCCCAGCCCCTCCCAGCTTCCCCTCCCAGCCCCTTCCAGCCCCCAGCTCAG
This sequence comes from Allium fistulosum, assembly GCA_030737815.1. Taxonomy (NCBI): domain Eukaryota; kingdom Viridiplantae; phylum Streptophyta; class Magnoliopsida; order Asparagales; family Amaryllidaceae; genus Allium; species Allium fistulosum. Next base: position 665,551,990 of record CM060901.1, read on the forward strand.
CTCCCTCAGCCCCCTTCCAGATTCCCCAACCCCTCCCAGATTCCCCCAGCCCCCTCCCAACTCCCTCAGCCCCTCCCAGCTCCTCCTCCCAGCTCCCTCAGCCCCCTCCCAGATTCCCCCAGCCCCTCCCAGCTCCCCCTCCCAGCCTCTTCCAGCCCCCAGACCCCAGCTCAGCTCCCTCAGCCCAGCTCCCTCAGCCCTTCCCAGCTCCCCCTCCCAGCTCCCTCCAGCTCCAGCCCGCCTCTGCCCTCCAATCACCTGCCCCCCCCACTCGGCCCAGCCCTCCAGCCCGTCCCTGCCCTCCAGCCCAGCCCTCCAGTCCGCCCCTGCCCACCAGCCCTCCAGTCCACCCCTGCCCTCCAGTCCCTTGCCCTCCAGCCCAGCCCTCAAGTCCAGCCCTCTACCCTCCAGCCCAGCCCTCAAGTCCAGCCCTCTACCCTCCAGTCTGCCCCTGCCCACCAGCCCAGCCCTGCCCTCCAGCCCTCTGCCCTTCAGTCCGTCCCTGCCCTTCAGTCCCCTGCCAACCAGTTCGTCCTACCCCGCTTGCTCCTCTGCCCATTACCCTCTCCGTCGTTCACCTTCGTCCCTCGTCACAACTGTTCCGACTCCGACCACCATGCTTTCTTTGAATACATAGTATATACACAATGTATTAGTTTGCAAAGTATAGAGAAGTTTGATTTTATTATATGGGCTATAATATCTCAGATGATGTTTCGCTTGCTTGACAGTTGTAGCTGATCCGGGATCTCAGGCCTAGGCTTCCATCTACCTTATTTTGCATCTAGTTCTTTTTTTTGGGTATGGTTTGTATATATTCAAATCAATATATATATTGCAATAAACAAATTATTGATTAATTATTTGTTGATTGCAGTTTGTGCTCGTTTTGCATCGTGTTTATTAGGGTCTATTTATCTATTCGTCTTCGTGCTTCATCATCTTCTCTAACCTCGCAAGGTGAATATTTCATTCACGACTCAAGATATTATACTATGATAATCAAGTGATAATTGTTATGAATATTAATTTGGATATTAAAATGGTTGATTGTTAAAATTGTTGAAATAAAAATTGTAAATCGCCATGCAAGTTAAATTTGAATATTGTTAGTTTACGACAAAAAGGTTGTGACACTAAAATTGTTATGAATATTAATTTGGATATTAAAATGGTTGATTGTTAAAATTGTTGAAATAAAAATTGTAAATAGCCATGCAAGTTAAATTTGAATATTGTTAGTTTACGACAAAAAGGTTGTGACACTAAAATTGTTATGTGATGTTGAATGTGGTTGTTAATATATGTGAGATTTAATATGAAATTGAAATTGGTATAGGATAGCCAACAATTTAAAATGGATTATATATGTTGAACTTGACCCCTTTGGACGTTAAATAAATCGTCGCGTAGACATAGCGATAACTACACTTTGAACCATTGAATGTATGATTGATGTAGAAATTTGATAATAGACACCAAGTGAAACCATGATCTTTAATCCGCATGAGACAATAGTGTGGATTCTAGGGATAATTATATTAATTTGCATAAATAACAAATGTAAGTTAATATGATTATTTCGGGATTATTTGAATAAATTGTTAAATTGTTATGTATGTTTGCTATTGCTTGTTTATTTACTTTGACACCATCCCAGTTATCACACTGCAAGTTCCCTTTGCTATGCTTTGTTTTATATCGAATGATATCGGGTTGAAATGATAAATACCCAATTAAACAACTTGGCCTAGGATAGATAATTAAAAATAAGAAACCTGATTGGTCAAAAAAAAAAATTATTTTTGAAATTGAAATCTATTTGAAATTAAGAAATGAACTTAATAATTTGTTTGGAAATTAGGTAACAAACTTAATGGATTTAATCGAAATAAAAATTAACAGGAATAAATTAATGGAGTTTAATTGAAACGGATTAATAAACCTATTTTATTGAATAAAATGAATTGGCAAATTTATTTGAAATGAGATTTAAAAACAAGGAAGTTTAGAATTTAATAATTTTGAAATTTTATTAGATTTGTTAGATTTAGACTTGAAAATGATTTTAATTAAATAGATTTGAAACTTGTCGTAAATTAAGTTCGAGATTTAGAAAATTTGACTTAAGTGGAATACGAAACTAACTAAAGTTTTAGGGATTTAATTTAGTAATAATTTAAATCTAGAATGATTTTAAATTTAATAAAATTGATTTAATCAAATTTATGATTATGGTTAATGTAACGATGAATGTAAATACGAATTGAAATGAATAGAATTTGATTTAAAATGATGTGAACTAAAATTTACCATTAACTAAATTTAATAAGTGAGATTTATTAAATTTAACTTGAATACTTAATTATATTGTTAACTCAAAAGGTTTAAACCACAATTTTCATCGGGAAATATGATTTTAAATATCCGAAATAAATTGAATCGTGAAATGTCAAAATTTGGAAGTCAAATTTGCACCTTGACTTTTGGACTTTGATTTGTTTTAAACGTTAAGTTAACCGACCATTGGGTAATAAATACGTAGTTATTAAAGAGACCGGGATCGGATATGGACATACTCTCTGTCGATACCGAAAACCACTTTAATAACTATTACACGCGAAGTGTTGATCCAGAATGAAGTGGATGGTTTGGTGAACGCGTTGACTGAAGAAAGAGAACGATATTGGACGACCCCTGACATGACTAAAACAGGAGCCGCGCCGGGCCATTGAGGTTCGCTACCTCTAGCGGACACACTTCTTCGAAACCATATCTATTACTTTTGTGATTCGATTTGGGTGCACCCCCTTGATTTGGGAGTGTTGTTTCGCGGTGTTGAGGTAGTAGCTGCTATGCTCAACATCAGTCCGGATCACGCAACTACTAGTATCCTAGTTGGTATCGCCTCATGTACCTTGTCATACTGATTATCCTATTCGCGACCACTACGTTTTGATTTGTACCTTAGTATATGGATTGCCCTCTGGTGACTTCCGGTTTTGGGGAAACTACGGTCTTGTATATGCTTTTGGGAATAAAATGTGTTAAGGGGATTATGGTAACGCCTTAACACTATTTTAATATCGTACTTTACTGATTAGACATTATCTATCTATCGTATTCTATTGTATATATAGATAGTTTATCGGATCCTTAGAGATGTTATTTTATCCATCTTTAAGTTATGAACTATTCCCTTGCACTTGATTTAATTGTATAAGATTTTGAGTCCTGACTCGAGTGTTTCTTTTGTATATGCTCGGGTCAGTCTGAAGCTATCCAGTTTGCTGATCAAGGTTGGTCGAAGATGCTGAAGGCTTAGCATTTATCTTTATCAGTCTATTTCTATTCTTGTATTGATGTCCTAGTCTGTTGGACACTTTTGTATTAGTCACTTGATGTTAAGACATTGTTGTATATTATGTAGTGGCTTCGTGAACTGCTATTATGACGATGTATTTTCCGCTGCATTATTCTGTGACTGTTCTGTGTCTGTGATGTTGTATTAATTCTCATTTACATTTATATATTTATAATCCCATAATGATTCGTGTTTTGTATTATTTAAGTTGACATGTGTGGATTATTGTCAATTTAAATGGTACAAATATGCGGGTCGTTACAAATCTTCATACTATTTGTAAAATATCCCATTCATACATTATCACATTTATAAATTTACCTTAATATATGTCCCCACACACACACACACACAAAACACATTACATAAAACAATAAGTAAAAATTTATACCAAAAAATTCCTATCTTCTTTTTAAAACCATATCCCTTTATTATAAAAGACAGACTTATTTTTATGATTTTAAAAATCTTTACTCGCGGTTCAAAAACTCTATTTAAAATATTTTATGAAACTATAAATTTAAAATCTCTAAAAATCATACCTTCAATTTTAATTAAAATAAGTTCCTTCTCTTAGTAATTAAAGAATTATTATTAAAATATATATATTTTCGAAATCACTTAAAACCTTTTAAAAACCAAACCTTCATTTTATAATATTCCAAAATACTAAAAATATGGCCCAGTGTTACTATAGCACTAATATGGAAAAATCGTCCATGTCATCAATTTATGTATCCAACATAGCATATATCAATTTATATGAAAAATAAAATCAACAGTGTGAGGAATCCAGTTGGATCCCTCCAACCTATCCTCCTGCATCACATACAATATATAATCAACAATATAAATCAACCACTTCGAGGCGGGATCGTATACAAAGGGTCATTCGCTCTTACACGGGAATGTAATAGGGTCTAATCCGCTCCAGGGGTGGGAATATATCCAAACCAAAAATATAAAATAGTAAATCATCCAAACATTCAATAGTAATCAACAGTTAAATATCCACCCATCAAAACAATAATTTTTATCGACTAAAATATATTTTTGGTTAACTAAAAAGGTGAGTTTAACTCATTTTGGTTCCAGTAGTCGTCAAAGCGCTCCGGTTCGAATTAAATTGTACAGCGTTCAGTTTCAACCTAAATTCCCATGAGCTTCAAATTACTCCAATCCAACTCCATAACGTAGTACTCGTCGATATGATGGCAATGCAACTTGTCGCATTCGATTTGGACCTCGTATGAAAAAGTTATGAATTAATGAACGATTGAAACAATTAAATTATAATTAACTTTTAATTAATAAATTATTAAACTTAATTACCCTCATTTACATTAATCCTTTCCTCCCTCCTCGTTCACGCTCGTCCGGGCATGAACAAAATCGACCGTGATCCCTTTCATTCGTTGCGCCGCCGTCGCCCACTGCCACCGCGACATTGCCCACACGCGCCCGACCTTGCCGCCGCTATCACAACCCACGCGCGCCCTCCATCCTTGTCAATCGCGAAAATTCGAACCCCCTCGCCCCCGTTGCTGCGAACGCGGTCAAATTACGGTATCCGCGCCACATCATACGACAATCCAACCGTTGAAACCCTTATTCGCCTTGAGCTCTGCACTTTCCTAGTTGAAGGCGTGGCCTGAAAACGCCTCGAGTGGTCCAAGTCAAGATGGGCCGTTGGATTTGGTTGTTGAAGGTTTTAAAAAACAAACATTTTTCTTTTCAGGTTTTGAACACGGCTTATAGGAGGGAAGGTATGGTGTGAACGTGGAAAAGTGTATGGGCTGGAGTGTAGAAGTATGGCCTAAAGTATGGTGTGTGTGTGTGTGTGTGTTAAATTAGAAAATATCTCGCTTTAAAAGTCCGAAAATCTCTAACTCCAAACAAGGCGTGCCGCCTGGCGTTTTATATATAATATCCCTATTCCGAACACACTGGAACTAGTTTCGAGGCCTAATTTGATCATATAAAAAAGTTAGCTTTCCAAACCCAATTATATTAATTTAAATTCCTAAAATTAATTTCTACGCGTTTCGATCTTGCACGCCCAAACGATACGTCCGATCACCACGAAATTCGATGGCATGCTGTAATTCATTACTACGGATTCAATGGAGCTAGTTTCGTCTAATTTCGAGATAGTGCCCCCGAAGGCTATTTTCACTCATTAATTAAAACGAGTTATTTAAAAAACTAGTTTATTCACTTTTAATTCAAATTTAAATGTTTGCTATCTTCATTCCTATCAAATAGAATTTAAATCATCTTTCGATATCTTCATTCCTATCAAATAGAATTTAAATCATCTTTCGAAATCAATTCCATTCACTTCAAATTCAAGATTCAATTTATTTTAAATACTTCCAAATATTTAATTCAACACTTAAATTATCAAATAAAGCGCTATTTTTAAAATCCAAGTTGTTTAACTTATAAATTTAACTTTCCAATATTTAAAATTATTTAAATATTCCAGAACTTATTGACTGAAATTCCGGGTCGTTACATTATTCCCCCCTTAAAAGATTTTCGTTCTCGAAATTGCCAAGGTAAGAATAATTCCTCAAACCCATTAACTTTTCAAAACCAATCAGCTGGAATAGATTCTAAAATTTCTATGTCTTTTAAATTCACCCACCTATACCAACTAATCCCCTTCCATTCATTCCTTCCATGTTATAACTAAAAGATCAAATTTTAGTTATTAAAAATTTTTCCAAAATTGTCAAAAAATTTCTATCACCTTAAATTTACGGGAAATTTTGCCAGTTTCTCCTATGCGCGGCTCGATCGTAAATTTTTTTAATATATATATATTGTTTGCACAAAAAATGGACAAACACCTCAAAGTTATACGATTTAGTAGATCTTATGTTGTTCTTAGTGATTTTGGAGGTTTATGCAAATATATGAAAAACGGGGGCTAAACTGTAAAAAGACACGCAGATTTATAGTGGTTCAGCCAGAATGTGCCTACGTCCACTTTATATGTTATTTCTCTTCTTTTGTTGTGATTACAAGTACAAAGCTTTGATACAAGTAAAAGAAAGTTGTTTGAAAGTTCCTTCCGTGCTTGAGCTCTCAAAACTTGTCCCCATTGCTGTACCCCTGCCCCCCTATTTATAGAGTGAGGCTAGGGGTAGGGGTCCAGGATATGTATAGTCGTTGATGGGCCTGGGCTGAGATGATCTGGCCTGGTATGTCTTGGTTCGGCATGGAGATGGACGTAGGCTGGACCGGTAGCAGTTGGTCCGGTAGTAGGATGGTTGGACCGGTAGCAGTAGGATGGTTGGACCGGTAGCAGTTGGATGGTTGGTCCGGTAGCAGTTGGATGGTTGGATCGGTAGCAGTTGGATGGTTGGTCCGGTAGCAGTTGGATGGTTGGACCGGTAGCGGTAGGATGGTTGGACCGGTAGCAGTTGATGGTTCGGTAGTTCTTAAGGAGGAAGTGTATACCGGATGGAGTTGGTTCGGTATGGGTTCTAAGGAGTTTGGTAGGTCGAATCGGTGGGAGTTGGTTCGGTGGGAGGCCTGGTTCGACTCTTCCGGTCCGGGGTGAGAATTCACCCAACACTTGCCCCCCAAAGCAGGGTAGGTGTAGGCACGTATCCTGCTTTGTTTTCGACCATCCTAGTTCTCCTTTTTCATTTGGTCCGGTAGTCTGCTTTTGCCTATAAGTAGAGGGTTAGGGCCTCCGTCTTTTCCATCTACCGAGCCATCCAGCTGCTATCTTGCCGAATCATTTTAGCCGAACCAAGCTTTAGTCGAACCAAGTTATTTCGCCGAATCAAGTTGCTAGCCGAATCAAGTTGTTAGCCGAATCAAGGTGAGGTTCTTTTTGCCGGATGAATTTACGTTCTTGAACTACCGAATGGACTGAGGCATTGTATTTCGCCGAATGAACTCACGAGTTGAGTGCCGAATGAAAGTATACTCTGGGTGCCGAATGGACCTTGTCTTTCACACTTGGAATTTTCGAGCGAAATTCCAGATTATGCTGCTTGTGTATTCTAACGATATACTTTCCCCATGTTTGCAGATAAATGTCTCGAAAAGTTGAAACTCGATCAGATAAGAGGAGATCCGGGGGTGAAGGAGAGTCCTCGGCTGTGCCCCCAGCTCAATCAGGATCGGAGCGTCATGGGCCCGCCCCGAGGTCATTAGTGGATGGATATGGTCCCCAGGAGCTGCTGGATTCCCCGCCTGACTGCTTTCCTAGCTCTCTCAAAGAGGAGCAACTCGATGTTATATCTCGTTCCTTCGGGATTGATAGAGCCCTCATGCTGCTGCCGGGCCCAGGGGTCATGCCATACAGTCCTCCCGAAGGATACTTTGCTTATAGTAGGTACCATTGCATGTGTGGTGCTATCCCGCCTCTCAATGCTTGGGTAGTCAGCTTCCTCACGTACCTGAAGGTGGCCCCATTCCAGCTTCAGCCCAACTCTTATGCCATACTGGTGAGCCTTTTCGTTATCTTTCGGAGAAAGTATGGTCGCGCACCCTCCAACCGGGAGATCCGGTACTTGTATAATTTAAGAGGCTATAAGAAGGGGTCCCCATATATTAGCTTGGAGTCCGCTGTGACCTTCAAGCCGGTCCTGGACCTGTACTCTAAATTCAGCATGTTCAAGAAAGAGTGGTTCTTTGTTAGGGACGACTCCGTTTCCATCCGGCGCTTTACCTCAGGATGTAAGTTGATGCTTTTACTTATAATTCTTATTCCGATTGCGATGCTCCTTCTCATACTTTCTCATTTTTGCTAGCGACAGGTGGCTTTCCGGTTGTGGAGACTGACCGCCTGGTTCAGACGGCGGCGGAGATAGAAGCCATTCTTGGGAAATACAGATCATCTGCCTACTTGATTAGAAATGCGATTCTTCTGGAATATAACTTGATCCTCCCGCAGCAGTCTGTAGTTAAGTTGAGGGAAACGGCGGAAGAGAGGGCGGCTGCTCAGGCTAAGGGAGGCGTTGCGGCAGAGGGTGGAAAGAGAAAACCATTCACGAAACCTCCAGCCGTCGGAGGTAAGAAACTTAAGAGGTCGGACGGTCCTTCTCCCAGCAATTGTCCACTTACTCAGGGGGAGATAGATGCGGAGGAAGAAAGAGGTGAGGCGGAGGGCGGAAGTGACGTTGAGCGTCTTGGTGGTGATGGTGGCGATGGACAGGGTGGTGATGATTCCAGGGCTCTATCTTCTGGGCAAGTAGGCGAAATGCAAGAGTGGACGGATGATGCTCTCCGCCAAGCTTTTGAGGGGTTGGATGATGATCCGGCTTTGGTAGAGAAGACCGGGAAGGCGGACAAAGCCGGGACTGGTGCAAGTGAGTCTTCTCCGACTATTCCGGCCAAGGTGGCTCTGACGACTCAAGGTGAACTCTTGACCCCTGCATGCTTCACTAATGATAGGGACTTAGGAATATTTTATGACCCGCTCCCGTCCTGGAATGAAATCCAGGACTTATTGCAGTATCCCACTCCTCCCCAGGGTTTGTACAACCACAGCTGTTTTTCTTTTCCTTTTCTAAATTTTACCGCGTTTCTTGAATCATATAGTAATGTAAGATTGTGACACTTGTTCTTTATATCAGGAGCAGGCAAGACGCCCAAAGCTTCAGACCTTCGACACAGGCTCGAGCAATATAAACTTTCCAAAATTTCTGCTAAGCCTAAGCCCTCAACCCAACGCTCCGGGGATGTGGTCGGATACCGTCCCCTTCTTGGGGTCATCGAAGAGGGTATTCAGTAGAGGAAGAGAAGTCATCCTTTATCCGAAACTTCGCTCGGTCCTCAGCCTCCGGCTCAGCCTATTCATGATATTACCGAGGAGGGTAGCGAGTTTGCACCTTCTCCACACCCGTCCGGAAACCCTTCTGTTATTCATATCGACCGTCCCGACCTGGCCCGTAATCCATTCACGGGTCATCCTGATCTGGATCCAGGTTCTCATGATATTACTTTTGACGAAGTCACTGGTGAACACCTTCTCCCCCGTAACCCCATGGTACGAGTACTTGATGAAGCCAAGTCCTTAGATCTCGATCTACTCACCACTCGTATAGTCACTATGGGAGACGAGGCCAAATCTAACATTGATCGGGTGGCAGAGGAGACCAAAAAGCTGATGGGGCATCATGCTCGGCTGGTTAAGGCCGGAGAGGAGATTGGGAGTGCCAATATCCGACTTCGATTGGTGGTTTCGGATCAGGCCAAGCAGCTTGCGGATCAGGCCATCCAGATTTCTCAGCAGGAGGCTGCTACTGGGCGATTAAGGAAAACCATGGAAGAGGCCAGTCGGGCCGAATTGCGGAAAATGGAAGCTGCTTGCAAAGAGCGGATTGACATGGCTATTGCCACGGTGGACGAGGTTCGGAGAGCGGATCTCGAGCAGGTGGAGGAATTGTCCGAGAAACTTGAGGCTGCAGAGCTTGCCCAAGCTAAGTTGAGGGAAGAGATGGAGGTGATGCGGAGGTCCCTTCAGGTCGATTGCTCGAGATACAGACTGGAGAGAGATGCTGCCGTCGAACGGTTGTCGGCCTCCGATGCCCGGATGAGGGAGTTTGAGGAGAACGAGGGAATGATGGATGACATGCTCCAGGACATGTATTTCCGGACCTGGAAGCAGGGCAATCTCTCTTGGATGGATGATTATCCCAGGGTCATGGCCAAGACCTATCTTCTGGCTTTGGAGGAGGCTAAGGCTGATGCAGATAAAGAGGGTGGAACGGTCTTCAGTATGGATGTGGTCACTGCCCAATTTACCAAGGAGGAGAAAGTGGCGGTAAAGGAGGGTATGCGGCTGCTTGCTGCTGAAGAGGCAGGTGTGCAGGTGGAGGATGACGACCAGGATGGTCAAGAAGCAGGTGCTGGTAAGTTTCCCTTTCTAGTCTTTCCGTTAACTTGGTTACTCGTCACTAATGAATCCTTTTCATGACCGGACAGGCGGGCAAAAGAGCAAGGACAAGACTTCGATGTAACCGGCTCCCTGACTGGACCTGGAAAATCCTTTTTGTAGGCTTGGCAGTGTTGTATCTGTTAGTCTTAAGATAGTAGAGTAACTTCTAAGTTGTAATTCTCACTACTTGTAATAATCAACATTATTCTTGACGTGTAATTTTTTTAACTTAAGCTGATTTTGTCGTTTCTTGAATATTTGTTGCTATTTCGACATATCGTATGAGAAATGTAGCTATGTATATTCTTGTAATTAAATTGTGTTTGATGTCAGATTCTGGTTTTAAATCATAGTCTCATGACTTGCAATGTTAGCGTGTGGTGTGAAAAAATTAAATTACAGTCATGCATCTGCACATAAAGGAAGAAAATACCGCCTTTCATGTTCTGTTTGTAAATGGCAGTTTCGAATATCTTGTATGACCGAGCATGGAAAGCAGTTGAATGCCCTGCCATCTGATTGTGAATCTCTGCATCCATTGGCGGGTATTTCTTACCCTGCATCCTGTACTTTATGGTTTGTTATAGATGATAGGAGGAAAGTTTTTTTTAAGTAAAATTGAAATATGTGAAATAGTAAAACTTCCAATCACGGAAGGCCTTCGATGTGCTTAAGTTCGTGGCAAACGGGCTTTGTAGTCACTTTCCCTAGCTGTGGGTCTTGGAGACATTTGTCACCCATCTTACGCCTCCGCGGGGAGTTAATTCTTTTTTGCCACAGCCGCACTTAAGACACATCGGAGCCGAGATCGCGCACAGCAACTACCCGAGCCATTATGGCCCGTAGTCGTGGGTATTATTCGATTTACTGTGGCCGGCTAGCGTGGGTGCCGATCGTCAACTGTGAACTGCCCCTGGCTGGCCACACCTTATGTTGAGGCTTATAATCGGTTCACAGTTGCCGGCGAGCCTAACGGCGTAATGAGCTGCCTCGGCTATAGTCGGCCTTCTCGGTGGCTTATAATCGGCTCATTACAGTTGGCTTTAAGGGCCGTCGCGAGCAATGAGTTGACTCGCAGCAGAGGGATGCCAGAGCGAAAGTGTCTCATTGGCGAGGGCATAGATTCGCGTAGTACCTGTTAGGTCTTGTCCACGTGAAGTCGCATTGTGGAGTGCTTTGAATAGAAATGCTATATGCTCAGGATTTTGTTCAACAGAAAAGGATAAAGTTAACAAGCAGCCAAGATACAAAGGAACAAGTTAAAAAAGAGACAAGGCTTTTTTAAAGTGGTTCGGCACGAAAAAATGCCTACGTCCACTGATTCTCTTTGTTAATTCACTTCATATGGGCAATACAAGTTAAGAAAAGTATCGACGGAGGTGTTGGATGTTCCATGCCCTCTGGAACACCTCTCCGTCCACTGTTGACAAAATATAGGCTCCGTTGTGGAGATCTTTATGAATTACATATGGTCCATCCCAGATTGGGTCTAGTGCTCCGGGGCGAGGGAAGATTCGCTTGAGGATAAGATCCCCTTCTCGTAAGGTACGATGCTTGACTTTGGAGTTGTATTGTGCTGCCACCTTTTGCTTGTGGGCTGCTGTTTTTAGGACTGCATCATTCCTTCTCTCCTCGACTAGATCCAAAGACATGTTGAGGAGCTCTTCGTTCTCTTCTGGGTTATAGTGGATCCTACGGTGGGAAGGCACAATGGTTTCAACTGGGAGCATAGCCTCCGATCCGTATGCCAAAGAGAAAGGAGTGTGCCCTGTTGATGTTCTGAAGGATGTGCGGTAGGCCCATAGTGCCGTAGGGAGTTCATCCACCCAAGCGCCCTTTGACTTTTCGAGCTTCTTTTTGATTAGAGTTTTCAGAATTTTGTTGACTGCTTCGACTTGTCCGTTTGCTTGGGGATACGCTACGGATGAGAAGCTTTTGTGAATTCCGTGTTCTTGGCACCAGTTGGCGAATTCCTCGCTGTCAAACTGAAGTCCATTGTCTGATATGATTTTTAGTGGGACTCCGTACCTGCACAGAACATTTTTGATTAAGAAGTTGATAACTTTCGCTGAAGATACTTTATTTAGAGGTTCTGCTTCCACCCATTTGGTGAAATAGTCGACTGCTACTATAGCATATTTGGCGCCGCCTCGACCCATTGGCAGTTCACCGATTAAGTCAATTCCCCATACTGCAAAGGGCCAAGGGCTGGTCATCTGAGTGATCTCGGTTGTTGGTAGCCGAGGGATCTTAGCAAATTTTTGGCATCTGTCACACTTCTTGACGAAACCTAAGGCGTCCTTGCTTAAGGTGGGCCAGAAATATCCATATCGGAGTATCTTTTTTGCTAGCGTTTGCCCTCCGGTGTGATCCCCGCAGCTTCCTTGATGAATGTTGGATAAGATTTCCTTGGCTTCCCTTCCGGCGACACACCTTAACAATGGGTTAGAGAACCCGCGCCGATAGAGGATGTCTCCTTGTATTGTGTAGCGGGACGCTTTCCTCAGGATTTTCTTGACTTCGTTACGCCCGTCGGGTAGTGTGCCATTTTGCAGGTAGTCTCGGATGGGAGTCATCCAAGTTGCTTCTTCGGTTGTAGCTATCAGATTCACTTGCTCAAAACTTGGGATCGTTTGCTTTGAGACAGTTACTGCCCCGAAGATGGCGACGTCCCTCATACTTGCTTGCTTTGCCAATTCGTCGGCCTCTTGGTTCTCTTCCCGAGGGATGTGTTTGACTAAGTAGTGGTCCAATCGGTTGAGAAGCGACTTGGTCTTCTTTAGATAGGCTATGAGTCGTTCTTCTCGAGCTTGGAATTCCCCTAGTATTTGATTAACAATAAGCTGAGAATCGCTGTGAAGGCACAAAGAATTGGCTCCGATTTCGATAGCAATTTCTAATCCGGCTATTACGGCTTCATATTCTGCATCGTTGTTGGTGGCAGCGAACTCCAACCTTATAGCATAGTGCAGTTTATTTCCCCTGGGAGTGATTATTACCACACCTGCCCCCGAGCCTTGTTCGTTAGATGCACCGTCCACAAAGAGATTCCACTTGATATCTTCCGTTATTTCCAGTTGCTCCTTATCTTCGTTGGTAGTGAATTCTGCAATGAAATCAGCCATGGCTTGTCCCTTGATGGCGGTGCGAGGGTGATAGGTGATATCATACTGACTCAGCTCAATACACCATTTAAGTAGTCGCCCGGAAGTGTCGGGACGATGGAGTACCTGCCTCAGTGGTTGATCGGTCAGAACTTTGATGGAATGGGATTGGAAGTAGTGACGTAGTTTTCGTGAAGTGATTAGTAAACAGTATGCTAACTTTTCAAGCTTAGGATATCTGACTTCTGCCCCAGTAAACCTTTTACTGACGAAGTAAACTGGTCGTTGCGTGCGGTTGTCTTCCCTCACCAAGGCAGCGCTTAGAGCGTGAGATGACACAGCAAGGTATAGGTATAATTCTTCGCCTTCGCTTGGGGTCGAGAGTACCGGTGGTTTCTGGAGGTGTTCGATTAGGTTAAGGAAAGCGGTTAAGCATTCGTCCGTCCATTCGAACCTTCCTTTATCTTTCTTTAGAGCTTCGAAAAAGGGGACGCACTTGTCCGTGGCTTTGGAGATGAATCGGCTTAGGGCAGCCACTTTTCCATTTAGGCTTTGCATTTCCTTTCGGGTGGAAGGTATCTTGATGTCCCTTAATGCTCGGACTTGTTCAGGGTTTGCTTCTATCCCTCGGGCATGGACGATGAATCCTAAGAATTTTCCCGATGACACTCCGAAGGAGCACTTTAGTGGATTCAACTTCATTCCATACTGTCGAAGTACCTGGAACATTTCGCCTAGGTGGCTTACGTGATCTTTGGCTTTCCGTGATTTTACCACCATGTCGTCTACATATACTTCCATTGTTCGTCCTATTAGCCCTGCAAACATCTTGTTGACGAGGCGCTGGTAGGTGGCTCCTGCATTTTTAAGTCCGAAGGGCATCACTTTGTAGCAGTATAAACCCCGGTCGGTGATGAAACTAGTGTGGTCTTGGTCGGGAGCATGCATAGGAATTTGGTTATATCCTGAGTATGCATCCATAAAAGACAGGAGTTCGTGCCCGGCCGTGCTGTCTACAAGTTGATCGATTCTGGGAAGCGGGAAGCAATCCTTTGGGCAGGCGTCGTTTAGGTTGGAGAAGTCAATGCAGGTCCGCCACTTCCCATTAGCCTTCTTTACTAGTACCGGGTTGGCGATCCATTCTGGGTAAATAGCTTCTCGTATGAAGTCATTGGCGAGTAGATTCTTTACTTCTTCATCGAGGGCTGCTGATCGCTCTGCCCCCATACTTCTCTTTTTTTGTTTAACAGGCGCCTTGGTAGGATCAATTTTTAATACGTGGCATGCTATGTTGGGGGAGATTCCGGTCATGTCAGCGTGTGACCAAGCGAACACATCCAAGTTGTGGCGGAGAAAATCAATGAGTTGTTCCTTCAATTCAGCTTTCAGCTGCGACCCAATTTTCAGTAGCCTACTTGAGTCGTGCTTGTCTACAGATATAAACTCCATAGCCTCTGCAGGCTCGGCGGTGGCCTCCTCCTCTTTGTCCCTAGGGTCTAATTCATTGAAAGGGTCGCTGGTGTATTGAAGAGGAGGGGCTTTCTTTAGTTGCTATGCTTCAAGGCTTTTTGTGCAGAGGGCAATCTCTACACCTTTCCCTTTATCTCTCCTGTGGTTATTGCGAAGTTCGGTTACATAGCAGTCTCGTGCAATATCTTGGTCTCCTTCCACTTCCCCTACCCCATTGTCTGTTGGAAATTTCATTTTCAGGCACCACGGGGCTAGGACAATCTGGAAGTCAGATAGGGCTGGTCTTCCTAGGAAGGCGTTGTAGGCCGAATGGTTTTCTATCAGCACAAACGTCTGTTTCCTTACAACGGAGCGGGGATGGCTTCCAATTTCAACGAAGAGGTCCAGCTGCCCGATGGGCATTTTCGCATCTCCAGTGAAACCGTGTAGCGGTTTATCGCAGGGAGATACATCCTTCATTGACAGCCTCATTTTGTCGAACGCGTGTTTGAACAGGATATTTACAGAGCTTCCAGTGTCTACCAGGATTCGGTAAACTTCGGCGGGACCGAGTCGGGCAGAGATAACCATGGGATCCATGTGAGGGTACTGTCTTCCTTCTAGGTCGCGTTTACTGAATGTGATGTCATCACTTTCTTTCCGCTTTGGGTGGCGCTCTTCTATAACTGTGTTGACACAGTCTCTATTGTCTCTAAGCGACTTCCCATATCTTTCCATCTCTTTCCGACTTCTGTCTGCGATGTGCGGACCTCCTGAGATGGTATGGACCACTATCTTCTCTTGACTAGAGCTGCTAGCGTTGCGGTCGCCTCTGCCGGTCCCTGGTGAGGGTAGCCTTGGGTTCTCATTGGCAGGAGCTGGAGTCCTGTCTTGACTTTTTACATAGCGCTCCAGTTTCTTTCTCCTGATGTGTTCCTCAATCAAATCTCGGAGATGATGGCATTCGTTGGTGTCATGTCCGTGGGATTCGTGGAAGCGGCAAAATTTTCCAGATTTCTGTGCGCTATCTGATTCCTTCTTGTATGGTGGGCGTTTGTATCTAACTTCCCCTTGGGTGGCAAGGAAGATATTTTCGACGGTCTCGTTCAAAGGGGTGTAAGAGTCGAATCTTGGTCCTGGCCGATATAGGCGTTTTTCTACTTTCTTGCCCCCAGCATTGTCTCTGGAATCATTTCTTCGAGTGTCCCTCGCCACAGTAGGGGCGTTGCCATGGGTCGTCTTACTTTGCTGTCCTGACTGCCCCTCAATGGCAGCATCCTCAAGCCTCATGTATTTCCCGGCTTCATGGAAGAAATCGGGTAAAGTAGCTGGTTTTTCTTTTGTCAATCTTCTAGCAAACTTAGTGTCCGGATGCACCCCACTGCAGAGGGCCATCAGGATAAGCTTTTCATCGGCGTCTTGAACTGCGGCTGCTGCGGCGTTGAATCTGGTTAGGTATTGCTGTAGCTTTTCTCCAGGTTTCTGCTTGACGCTGGATAAGGAATAAGCGTCCTTAGGTTGCTCCACATGAATGCGGAACTGACTGATAAATTTTTCTTTCAACATTTCCCATGAGCTGATGGAGCCTTGGGGTAGATGACAGAACCAGGAGGTAGCAAGATCTGCTAAGAAGAGCGGAAAGCATTTGCACAGTACTCCCTCTGTTGCTCCACTCATGAGCATATGCTGTGTGTATCTCTGCAAGTGTACAACGGGATCGGAGGTCCCTTTGTAGGGTTCCATTGTTGGCATCTTCCATTCTCGGGGGGTGATAGCAACTTCGATATTGCGGGCGAAAGGGCTGGTTACCCTAGCGCCTATCCCTCGATCTCTTTGCTCCCGTTGGACACACTCTCTGAATAAGCGCGCCATCCTTTCATCAGAATTTGGAGCAGACAGAAATGAGTTTGGTTCTGTTCTGTGGGGTTGATTCCGTCCAGACAACCTGTAGGGATGGTATCGTCTATCATTCCTCATATTTTCCAGTGGCTGCCTTTGATCTTCTGGGAGCATGCTTGGGTCAGCTACAGTTGGCCCTTGCCTTGATCTTCCCCGGTTGGGTTCTGATCTAAGCACTTCCTCGGGTCCAACTTCGGGCTGAACTCTAGCTCGGCCCCGTTCACCGGTGTTTCTGTGGTTAGGCAGCATGACAGGCTCAGCTGCAGTTGACCTTCGCCCGGTACCTTCCCCGTTGGGTTCGGTACCAAACGTTTCCTCAGGCCTAACTTCGGGCTGGGCTCGGTCTCGGCTCCTACCACGGCTACTTCTGCCGTTAGCTCCTTCGAAGAAGGAAGATCTTTGCTGTCTCTGAGATCCTCCAGACTGGGACTCGCCCCATGATTCAGTGTTGCGGTTGGATTCTTCAGCGTCCCTCAAGCGTGACATGAGATGGTCCACCAAGGCTTCCTGCTGGGACGTGAAGCGGTTAGTTAATTCAACAACAACTCTGTCCAAATCTGCCCTAGTAATTGCTGCAGGCTGTTCTGTGGCAGGAGTGGTTGGGTTAGCCTGTCCTTCATTTGTTACCGTTGCTGGAGGAGGACGATTTACTTGATTCGCAATAGCTGGATCAGGAAGGCTACTGGATGCGATGTTTTTTCCTTTGTTAACATCTTTTCTCTGTTTGGGAGGCATGTTTTCCAAGCGGCGGACGATGCTGTTAGGAAAACTCGTTAAGTAGATGAAGCTGAAGCTTCGAGTTTCTATTCTCAGTGAAAGCACCAAAAATGTTTGCACAAAAAATGGACAAACACCTCAAAGTTATACGATTTAGTAGATCTTATGTTGTTCTTAGTGATTTTGGAGGTTTATGCAAATATATGAAAAACGGGGGCTAAACTGTAAAAAGACACGCAGATTTATAGTGGTTCAGCCAGAATGTGCCTACGTCCACTTTATATGTTATTTCTCTTCTTTTGTTGTGATTACAAGTACAAAGCTTTGATACAAGTAAAAGAAAGTTGTTTGAAAGTTCCTTCCGTGCTTGAGCTCTCAAAACTTGTCCCCATTGTTGTACCCCTGCCCCCCTATTTA
This sequence comes from Allium fistulosum, assembly GCA_030737815.1. Lineage (NCBI taxonomy): Eukaryota > Viridiplantae > Streptophyta > Magnoliopsida > Asparagales > Amaryllidaceae > Allium > Allium fistulosum. The sequence goes on from CM060901.1 coordinate 665,569,844, forward strand.
TAGAGTGAGGCTAGGGGTAGGGGTCCAGGATATGTATAGTCGTTGATGGGCCTGGGCTGAGATGATCTGGCCTGGTATGTCTTGGTTCGGCATGGAGATGGACGTAGGCTGGACCGGTAGCAGTTGGTCCGGTAGTAGGATGGTTGGACCGGTAGCAGTAGGATGGTTGGACCGGTAGCAGTTGGATGGTTGGTCCGGTAGCAGTTGGATGGTTGGATCGGTAGCAGTTGGATGGTTGGTCCGGTAGCAGTTGGATGGTTGGACCGGTAGCGGTAGGATGGTTGGACCGGTAGCAGTTGATGGTTCGGTAGTTCTTAAGGAGGAAGTGTATACCGGATGGAGTTGGTTCGGTATGGGTTCTAAGGAGTTTGGTAGGTCGAATCGGTGGGAGTTGGTTCGGTGGGAGGCCTGGTTCGACTCTTCCGGTCCGGGGTGAGAATTCACCCAACATATATATAATCACAAATATACATCTCATCTTCAAGGATGAGGCATCTTGTAGAGAAAAATATAAAAATACGGTATGTAATCTAAGATGTGTACCTTCTTTTAGTATTAGCAAGCACATACAACCAACATGATGTGAAAGCGAGCTCCAAATGCGAAGCATACACCATCCGCACTACTAATCCCTCAACCACCAATGAGAACATATATAAGGAAAGTAATATCAATATATAACATAGACTATACAATAACCACATGCAAATATAACAAATGCAACAAGAGAAACTATCCAACAAATAATGTCCATCCAATTAATTCATAACCATATCAATTTACATTTTCAAATGTCAACATTAAATTTATACACCTTCATTTCTTATTAACATTCAACTGATTCGTTTTCAATTTATTTCCATTCAATTAATTTACATTCAATTTATTCTTATCCAATTGGTTTACATTCAATTTCATTTACATTCAATTTTACTTACATTCACTTTAAATTCATTCTATGTTTAACAACATTTTATTGCATACTAAATTCATTTATGAACCATTCCATACAACTATTACTTAAGTCTATTCCAAACATTTTATACCATACAATTCATGTTTATTGTTGCTTCACAACTTAAATTCATATTCAATTTTATCAAATAACATTCCAAAACATACTCAATTCATTTTACAACTTAAGTTGAATTTCATTTTATAACTCAAATTCATATTCATTCTGTTACTTCATTTCATTAATTCACTTTATTCATTCATCTAATTCATTTCAAATTCAATTCAATTTCATTTAACCTTTCTTAAGTTAAACTCCATTTTATTTAATTTATCCCATTAACTCAATTTATTTAACTTTACTTAAGTTAAAATTTTAATTTCATATCTCAATTTTAAATTTTCTTTTCTTATCTATACCATTTTCAAAATTATAAGTTCAAAAACTTATTTTCATAATCAAATCATACTTTCGATTTTACAATCAAAACTTGTTTTACCAAACAGAACTTCAATGTTAGCAATCCATCACTTAGAAACTAGAAAATGAACGCCGATGATGCTGCAGTCATCACTATAATTATTTTCCAATGATATTTCCTTTAGATCCCATTTTAAAATATTTCTAACCAAAATGTTTTGAAAATAATTCTATTATAATTCTTCCAAAAACTTTGAAAAACAACTTTTAAACCAATGGGATTTAAATTCTCAAATTCTCAGCTTTAAATCCTTTTTATCTACAAATTATATTTATAAATATACTTATACAGTTTCATTTCCTTCCAATTTATAAATCACATTTGTAAATCATATTTATATAATCTTACTTCGTATATAATATCATTTCAAAAGTGTTTATCTTTATTTACATTATAATAATCATACTTTTATTATGACAACAAACAACAAATGGTAATAATCAAATGTTATCATTCATAAACAACCTAACACACCATATATAACTATAATAATTTCAAAAATTATTCCTTTATATATAAAATATAATCAAGGTAAAATTATTTCATTTACCCAATTTCAAAACAATACTATGTCAAATTGCACTGTTCAAACGTTTAGAAACCTCGATCGATATTTGTGGCGTCAAACGTACCGACCAGAATTCATAAGCCACTCAACAGATAAATTAACACAATATAAAAATTATTTATAATCACTAACAAATACGCGACCATATATACACTCTCATAGTAAGGCATTCCATTACTTTATCTCTTAATTATCCCACCAAAGCCAAGGTTCCCGCTTAACCTTGCGCTCTGATACCAAGTGTAACAACCCGATATTTTCGACCCTTGAAAATCGACACTAATACGTCTATTGTATTGCATGCCAAGCAATCGAATGTCGAAAAACCCGATTGTTAGTAGAAAAGAAGGAAGAAAGAAGAAGAGAAGAAGAAGAGAAAAAGTAAACTAGAACAACACAGAATCTCATAATCGCAGCTGAACAATATATAATATAACATCATTGATCTTTACAAAAGAGAAACTGTAATATGCATACATCCATCAGAGTACAACAACAAATCATAATCATCAGCTTAGATAGTTATAAAAACCTGTCCTCACAAATGCTGATGATTTCAACAATAAAGCAGCGGAAAATAAACATATACGTAAATACGAGTTGAAGACCTCCAACTCATCTCCTGAACTCCAATGCATCCAAAGTAAACTGTAAATCTGCTTAGTCTAACTCGAGCATTAAAATAAAATAAAACCCGAGTCAATCTGGAAAACCAGTGTGAGAAAACACACCTAGTTGAATTTTAATGTTTAAAAAATCTTTTAAAAATAAAGGTATCTTGTAAGACCACAGGCACATAAACACGAACGGATTTTTACCTTACGATAACTAAACCATTTCATATGAATTTCCATGATATTATAATAGTGTCTAAGATACAAATACTTATTAATCATAGCCGAAATTGTTACATTAATTAAATTGAAGCATAATAGGTATACAACTCAAAACTGTAAAGGCACGTATTAGATAATGGATTCCATACAATGACTAGGCTATTGGAATACTGCCTGTCATGGTGAATCTCTAGATAAAATAACACCTAGGACCTCGTCGGGATCCCCTGCGAACACAGAACCGGCCTACCACTTGATTAGTAGTATCGAATATGATCACCCCCTTCGTTAATGGTCCCCGAAGCATACAAATGAGAGATAACATCGACTCTAGATAGGGATGATCATACCCTACTTAGGAGCGACCCACTTAGCCCTACTGCATCTCCCATGTTTTAGTCATTCCTAGTTGATGAGGCTTGAGGCTACGTTTTACCTTTTATATAGCACTTCCCACTTGGAATGCTAATACCGCCCTCCAAGCAACAATGCAATGCTAGCATTCATCCATACAGGTTCATTTTGGAACTGAACGAAACACTTGAGAGCTCCGTCTTCAATTCCATCATTTTCAAGATATCTTCACTTTGAAACGCTTGAGTTGGATCAAAGTGGTTTCTCGGATAACATACCCCATCCTGGTCTCTTTGAAACAACACTTGATAGCTCCCATTAAGTTCAACTCTGGTTCTTTAGGAAATAAACAGTCAAAGATAAGAGTGAAGATCACCTCCTAACCGTTAGTGAACGGACTTCCTTATCATTTGTTCTAAGAAAACAAAATGAGATTTATATGCACAGTACAACATCAGGAGATGATTGTGCCATATAACTCACGTGTTTCTCCTAGATATTTCCAAAGTCACGTTTTGGGTCCAAATTTGATAGTCGATTATTTAACTATCCACAAACACACATCCAAATCAGGGATTTATTCCATAGAGAATACCAACATTGGTTAAGCACATAAGCAACCACTAGCCCCTTTTAATAAAAAAATTCAATAACTAAAATCACTTTGTAAATATTTGTACTAATATACTTTTATAAAGATTCATCCATAAACCCTTATTTTTCGATAATTGGAAAATATCCATGCACTTATCTCCATGGTATACGTATATTCACAAAATAGAGAAAATATCCATGCACTTATATCCATGCACTTATTAATCGATAGGGGTTTTGTTCCTTTAAATAAGAATCACTACCACTTTATTATTTGTGCAACAAAAAACAATCTACTAAAAGGTATGATTGTTTTGTAGCATATTTTAAATGCTGTTATATACTGTTAATGGCTTATATTATTTCCAACAACTAGTTATAATAGTCATATTAAAATAAGCAACAATCGTATAATTACCATATTCAAACCAACAATCAATCAATCATATAATCATCATATTCAAATAATTGAGAACACATTAATCACTAAGTATAATATCCATAACCATTTAGATAATAGTTATTTGACAAAAATAAGTAAATTCACATACCACAAGCATTCACAAACAAGTTTACATAACTAATACTAACAAATATCATAATACATATAACAATTGAAGTCGTGTCCATTGTTGCTGATGGTCTTCACTCCAGACGCTAATTACCTGTAAATAAGGTTGATAATCAATTACCTGTAAACCAGTTAATTTGCATAAATTTATTCCGTTTTTATAAAACTTAGTAAATTTGCATAAATTTATTCCATTTTTTTAAAACATAGTTAAATTATATAAAACTTGATTAACTTATTATTATTATTGTAAACTTAGTTTATTTTTATCAAACTATAATTTATTATTATTATATTTTTTTGAAACAAATTATTATTATTATATAATTAGTTATGTTTTATCAAACTTAGCTTATTATTATTATAAACTTTTTATTTTATAATACTTAGTTAATTTTTATAAAACATAGTTAATGTATTAAAATTATTGTTTAATAATAATATATTATTATTAAACTTATAAATTACCTTAATTACTAAAACTTAAAATGTCATAACATATATTTTAGTTAACTTAAACTTATAAAATATCTCAAACTTAAACTCTATTAACTTAGTTAATTTTTATAAATTATCTCAAACTTACAAATTTTCATAAGCTTAGTTAATTTATTATTATTATTGTAAACTTAGTTAATTTATTATTATTATTATTATAAACTTAGTTAATTTTTATAAACTTAGTTTTTTTGATATTATTTTTATTATTAGTATTATTAATTATAAAACATAGTTGGCTTGGTTAATTTATTATTATTATAAACTTAGCTAATTTTTTATAAAACTATAGTTTATTGTTATTGTTACTGTTGTTATTATTATTATTATCATTATAAACTTAGTTAATGTTTTTACCGAACTTAGTTTATTATTATTATTATTATAACCTTGTTAATTTTTATAATACTTGGTTAATTTTATAAACGTATTTAATTTTTATAAAACTTAGTTAATTTATTCAAAGTATTGTTTATTATTATTATTATTATAACCTTGTTAATTTTTATAATACTTGGTTAATTTTTATAAACGTATTTAATTTTTATAAAACTTAGTTAATTTTTTCAAAGTATTGTTTATTATTATTATTATTATTATTGAAATATAAAAAAATCGAAGAGACTAAAGTTAAAGAACTCGTATAGATACAAGTGTAATTTGTGTTTATTCAGCAAACGACGTATAAAGAAGACAAAACTCAACACTCAAACTCCAAAATCTAGTGACACAAGGCAATTCGAATAATTAGATTCCTGAAAATTTCTAACATGAACTAAATTTGTACTAAGAAGAAGAAACTCAGCAGCATCAGCACCAATTTCTACACCCTCAATCCCAGAATGTGATGTATCTCTATAGACAAAATTTTCTTTGATCATTCTTGCATTGTTCTTACAGGGCCTGATATATTTATAAAACCATAGTTTTTAGACAATTCTTAAAAGGAAGAAAATAAGTAATGTATAAAACTCATAACAACCGGTAAAAAAACAAACCTTACAACTCATCATCGTTTTTAAACACACAATGCAATCATATATTTATAATAATACATGTGTTAATACAGTTTCGTTTCCAAACAAAAGCACTAATAGCAAAGCTGCTCTTGTAAACAATGTCACTAGTAACATACCTTGATCAAGCACTGTGCAGGTTAGCTATCAGCTCGTAATTCAGTCCCCTTTAGCTAACTCAAGGCAATATGTAAAAAATCTGCAAGGCAGTAGGGTAATAAATGAGTGCATAACCATATTTTCAATACAACAGGCACATGAAGGATGAAATAAAACTCAATGCACTGAATGGGGACATGTAAATATGCTACAGGCAAAACAATGAAATAGAAAAAAAGAAGAAAAAAGTGCAAGCTTGTGTTCAATTGCACAAGGCATTGGGTATTACTACTCATCAATACAAGGCAGCAGAGCAAGGACGCAATAAAATATAGCTACAGGCATTGTGTGACAAGAATTTCAGAGCATCAGGGCAGTGAAGGATGAACAATAGTAATAACAAGAATTTCAAAGCATCAGGGCACTAAAATAAACACACTAATATAGCAAATAACAGGAGTCTTAATGTAATTATAACTTGTGTTAAATTTGTATAAATTCTTGCGAGAATTGATGTGTAGAATGAGAAACTTGTAAAGTTCAATCTGTGTGCAAAAACTTGTGAAATTCTGTCATTTATGTCTCATGTATCTATTAAGATGGACTGTCCTTCCAAGTTCCATTGAAACTGTACAGTTTGGATATAGAGATTTTGTAGTACAAGTATCTTTCAGACTTAAAGAATTACCTGTTCTACTGGAGAGTTTTGCAGACAACTTCTGGTTATTGTATTCTGGCACCAACAGACTTTTATCTCTCTTCTGGTTATTGTATTACTACACAATCATTTACTACTTTCCTTTTTCTACTTTTTGCATTTTTATACATTCATCATATCAATAAATTGCTTTATTTCTTTGTAGTCAGGTGCATGTACCATACCTCAATATCCTAGTGCCTCCCCATGCACCCAACACTGATGGAATTGATATCAATATCTATTTTTCAATACCCAAGCATCAAAGAAATATGTTGTCGTCTAATGAACTATCCCTTAGGAGGTGTAATTGTTTATACATATATGTTTCATTACTGCCTTTATATACCTTAATTACCTATTCGATTACACTTTCAAGGGCATTTACAATAACACTAACTCCTTTCTATACCATTTTCAATACCACGATATGAAAAGAAAAGAAAAATGTGTCGATTATTTGGTAATGTTTATACATATACATACATATATATATATATATATATATATATATATATATATATATTACTCAAAGTACATATGAAAACAGTAAGATACCCTAATAATATTCACTCTGCTGAAGAGTTTTGCTCAATATGACACATATTTTACATTTACTCGGGTGTTTCTCTAATTGTGTCAATTCTATTCAAAAAATATTTTCACCTGCTAATAGTTTATATGAAACTTTATTAGTTCATTGTTCAAGCATCTTAGATTGAATAATGATCTGACTAATCCTTCACTTATAATAATGTTTTTTTGGTTAAATTTCCCATTTAATTATGAAATAGAAAAGCTGAACCAAAGTAGTGAGTTGAGTACAATATCAAAAAGAAATATGGAATCTAATTAAATTTTCCATTTACAGGGATACCACCTTTGACAGTATGATTAACTGTCTACAAATAATATCACAAGGACTTAGTACTTGACTAAAATATGCCAAAAACAACATTAACTAGTAGAATAATACCGTATATGGTTACATTGCCTTTACAATGGGGTTTGATTAGATTAAGCTGGCTTCCAGTCTTTTTAGAATAAGTCCAACCTGATAAATGAGGAGGGGTATGATCAGAAACTGCAACTGTGAAACCAATAAATAATAACAATGAAGTATCCTACTTGTAGATCTAAATGCTAAAACAGCATTGTAATTTTGTTTCAGAATCTTCATATAATCTTCTATGTTCTATATAAACCAATGTTGGCCAGTAAAATGGACCTGATGTTGCAAGAACGAAACAGGCAGAACATGCAATCATGAGTCCTCCCCACTTGAACAAAATTTTCCGCTTAGTTCAGGCCAGTCATATGATTGTAAAATATGTCACCTTGAAGCACTTGTGTATATTAGGAGTTGCAAATGATGAAGTTTGTAAGATTAATAATCACACAGACACATGTAAGCTAAACCAAGAGAAAATAGAAGAAGTTGTACACACCTATTTGGAACTCACTGTTCATACAAACATTGGTTAAAAGGCATAGCATAAATGATTGAATGCTTTTTAACACCTGCTAAAATAACGCTTTTGAGCATGCATCTGCTAGGCAGTGAAACAATACAGTTGCATAAACTTGTGCAGTGTAAGTAACATAGACAAATGGATGTTACACCATGAATGTGGCATAATAACATAATATTGGTGAAACGATAAATCTTATATCTTTTGTATTTATTGATTTATTTTTTATTTTATTTTATTTCATGTTTATATTTATCATTTGTGATGGATGTTAAACATGTAAATGCATCAGGCGACCGGTCCTTTGAACCAATATTTTAGCCATACATCCATAATCAACAATTTTAATATTAAGTCCATACATACCCTAGAAACATGAAAAAATCGCAAATTTAAAATAGAATACTACAGAGTTCTTTACCTCTTGGAGAAACTCATAAAGTGTGTAATTAGCTTGCTGTCCTATTTCATGACTTCATCCGCTTAACATGTGAAATGAATCTGTAAATCATAAAGTAAAATAAAATAAGCTCGTATTTAAAAGTTTATGTCCTCAGGCAACACATGATATCAATACTCTAGCATAAGTAATCTCAAAATCTGGAAGCAAAAATCTACTTTTTCAACATTACAAAAGCAAAAGTGCTTGGGGTTTCATATAACAAACAGTTTCCATTTTAGCTTTACATGTATTAGTTTAAATATAGACAGTATATCTGCCACATTTAAACTGCAGGTCAACCTTCAGTACATATATGGCAAGCTGAGTATATGAGGATGACGATTAAATGGATGTGATTCCTCAAGGGAATAACCAAAATCTGTGATCTCAAGTCATTTCATTAAAATATCTTAATGTTAGTTTTTTTATTCTAAAACATACAATCTAGTTTTCACATGTGTTAGTGTGATAACAGTTAAAATGACTTGTCTCCGGCTCTTAGTTAAAATATGACTTACAATTAATTATTAACCCAAATTCTAGGATAAAGTGTAATTCTTGGTTAAAATGTAATTTCAGCAACCAACATTATAAACTGGTTTACAGTTCAAAGCACGTGTTTCTTTGTAACCTTTTTGCTAGGATAGGACCTTTTTTGTTAATGGGCTTGCAATTTATTTCTAACCTGGGTTTGACTAGTGATTAGATGCACAATAGCTTGACAGATACATGCCCCAAAATTATCAGTAATATGCTCACAACCAATGTCAGAACAGGCACATCTATGTTTTTTTTGCAGGCTTGAGCCAAGCTCGACCTCTTTCAGACTCGTCTATTTCTTCTCCTTCGACCTACAGATTTTCTCCATGCTCCACCATTCTCAGCTATGTAGTGTTCACGCTTCACCTATGCATTGCTTCAGCGTGCTTCTTCCCGTCATCTTTGCCACTTTGTGCTTCAACTGTACCGCAGATTTTTGTCCTGTCACCATGCGCTGCACATCTGATCCCTCTTCAATAGCTTAACCTTCCATGTTTAGCCCATCTTCGTTTCCAAGTTTGCTTTGAATCTTGAATAGGATGCAGCACAGCTAATATTCGTTGCCTCTCAAGTACAACAGCACATCTCCTAATAGCACCAACCTCATTCCGGTCACGCGGCTCCAAATACATTTTGTGGACTGACACCTCGCCCTCTTAGCATGTCCTATTGCAACTGCTTTGCCATTTTCTATCTTGCAACAGCAGCAATCTTACCCCAGCTAATTGTCCACTCATATTGTCTTACCTATTTTGTCAGTTTCTGCTATGTAAACATATTGTCTTGTCCATATTCATCCCTCTCATTATGATGATCATCATAGTAATGATCCTACTTATATGTAATAGTAAACTTTTGTACGGACTTTGTTTATTTATTATAATAAAAACGAGTGCTTTCCTCATAAGAGGACCACTCTTTCATAAAATAAAAAGAAATTCAAAAATGATACCAATTTCGTATTTAAGGCATATATAATGCATGTGCTAATGATTACATGATTTTTTTCCTATTTGAACACTGAAAAAGTTACAAAGTATTTTGTTGTGACTCGCCTCAATACAAGTGAAAATAGAATTAAAATATTTCTAGACCTATAAAAAAAGTTGTTTGCTAACATGAGAAATCTCACTTCAACCGGTTGTCCTGAACTGCAGTTATTATATTTTAAGTAACTATTATATTTTTTACAATATTTTCATAACAAATATATTTGAATATCAACAAATTTCCAATATAATGATCTTTCTAAACATGATCCAATTCATGTTTGTATTTTTTTAGTAAAGAAGCACACAATCATCCATATGTATTGGACCTTTACATAATTTAGTTATATATGACATTTAAATATCAAAATCCAATTTTCATTACTAGTAATTAACCTATATGTATTTGAAAATTAATTTCTAGGTACCACAATCATATTAGTTTAGAAGGTTGCTACTGAAACAACAAGCACTGAAAAAAAAAATGAGAACTCAACTTGATTTTATCAAACAATAAGCAAATAAATTTTTTCAAACAACAAGCATTTATCAGACATCAAATAATTTTACTCATAACTTGAGGGAACTCAACTTGAGAGAACTCAAAAGCATAAAAAACGCAGTATCTGCAGTTCTGACCCAAATATATGACTAACGAACCATATGGTTCACACATGTATTACTGATGAAGCATATGGTTGACACATCTTGGAAACGTCTAAAGACAATCTACAATAAACACTAATATTCTACTTGATCATAATATGATAGAGAAAAGGGATGTAATTTAATATAAGATGTTGAGAGGAATATTGCCATTTTAGTCCTACAATTTCAGAGGGAAAAGATGACTGTTTATGACTATATATTTCAAAAGTAGTTTTGAAATTGTTGAATTGTACATAACATGATTATTGAATGTAAGTATTCACTATATTTTTTCAATGTAGTATAATGTATAAATAAGCAAAGAAAAGATGTTTAATTATTGACTCAAGTTAATAACCTAATCTCAATCCTTGCTTTACTCAAAATTTGAATCATGTTGATCAACTTATTATTTTCCTATTTTATTCCCACTATTTATGTGTTAGACTCCCAATTAAATAATTTGGCTACATACCTTGATTGTACACTGATGATTATGAGAATTACAGACCAATAATATACCAACTGACACTACAAGAAAAATTGCTTTTAACAGCAATGGAGAACAACGTTTAAATGTTGATTGCTGTTGTCCAACCTTTTATAAGTAGGAAAATCTAAAGACGACAGTGGAAAATGCTGAGATTTTTATTCAGTAAATTGTGAAATGTTGTTCCCTTTGAAAATTTCATTGCCGCGTAAAATTAATTTCCCTCCACTACCCAGCAACCCTAAATCACCTACGCCTCCAAATATTAATTGCTTCCTCTCTGCAAATATTTTAAAATGACTCCTCTCCAAATCTTAATTGCCTCAGCTCAGCAAATTCTTTAAAACTAATTCTCTCTATCATGACCGTTGCTCACAAAGCCATGGCTGCTTGGCTATGCTTTCGTCAGAGAGATACCATTTATTGAGTTGGCCAATCGCATCACTTGGAGCTTAGTCGTGTCGCACTCGCCGCCCTATACTCTTCATCGCTGCCATCGGTAAGAAGAGAACTGCAAATTCAAGCTCGAAATTAAATTCGTTCAAATTCGATTAAATTTTGAATTTGAACTTTGATTTTCTTTATTGAACTATTAAATTTAATAGTTTATTGCACTTGCTATTAAACAGAATAGCTGATATTTGGTAAAAACTGAAATTGCTATGTTGGTGTGTGTTTCATTTAACTTCCTACTGCTAAAGTGTATGATTCATGTTGTCTTGTACTGACTATCATTACATAGACATTTGAAATTAAAATGCTTCATTTGATTACTAAATAAATCTTTTAAATCGGATGTTTGTGTTGCATTAACACCTGATCAAAGTCTAGATTTTAATTTTGGTCGATTAGCAAAGGCATGCTGCAAACATATATTTGTTTTATAACTTTTAATTGAGAGTGGTGTTTTAAATTATGTAAGAATTGAGAATTATTTTTAAGATGCAAATGAAAAGCCTCTCAGATTAAAATTATTAGGAATTTGAGAGCCTTAAATCCCATCATATTTATTCTCTTTATTTATGCGAGGTGTCACAAGAGACCTTTTTTAAAACGTATTGTATACCATCACATCCATTTGAGGAAATGCATCATTAATAGGCCACATTATCTATCCTAATACCCTCTAGTGAAAATGATTTCTACACAATATCATTCATTAAAATAAACATATACAATTGTCAGTTATCTAATTCGGTTATCGAAATGATTTCTACATAATATGTGAGTCATTTTTTGATATATTTGTCAGTTGTAAAGTAATCATTTTGCATAATGCTTCGCAAAAGTTCAAGCAATTGTTAAAAATATAAATTTTCTTAGTATGCATCAATTTTGATAATATTTTACTCTAAAGTATGATGTTAATATTAATGATTAATATGTTGAATTTTGATTTCTTTAGGTGGTCACTTAAGGCTATCATGTATGAAATGCTTATTGGTTTTCCTTTATTCCATTACAATGATGCTCTCACAACATGTAGAAAAGCAAACAGAAAACTGAAACTGAATCATACCCTGGAATATATTTAAAATTATTTTACCTTCAAGTTTAAAATCACCTATGATATTTATAGCTCAGTTCGAACAAGATATTGTAGAATAGAGTACATGTTGTTGAGCCCTTTAAATAAACTTTTTTTTAAACATGGTCAATAAATGCACATGGACACATCCCAATACTAGTGACGGTAAGGATAGATTTTTGTATGATTCTTAGAGAGAAATGGCCTAACCTAGAGTATGTGAAGTGGAAAAAAAATAAGTATTCATCACTGTACAACGTAGCTTTGTTAATTAAGGTGAAACCATAATTTTGATTTGATATCATATACTTCAAAATTAATTGTTGAATATTGCAAACAATATGCAGGTCAGGGTATGTAGGGAAAAGTCAACTGGCCATGTTTATGCAATGAAGAAGCTAAACAAGTATGAAATGGTTCGTCATGGACTGGTTTTTAATTATGTATAATAATTCTTCTATTGTACCCTTCGTTATGCTTATCAATCTCTATAATTTGGTTGAAATTTTTTTATCTATGATGACGTTACCTATAGTTAAACCCATTACTCATGAAAATTATGCAATGTATTAGCAGACACTTTGTGCTATATCTTTATCTTTTTTGCACATTAAATAAATTAAGGGTGTCAAATAAATGCAGGAAAAAGTTAGTAAAGTGGTTCGGCTATGCTAGAAATTACATTTATAAAATTTCAACATTGAGATTTTAATCCTCTCTAATACACATGCAACATGGTAACTCCAATATTGATTGATATCTCAATCAAAGGTTTAGTATTGTTATATCGTTCGCATGTTGTTGATTTTGGAATTATTCAATCAAAGTACCAGTGATACTAATATAAGATACAAAATATTGTCTATATTTGCTTCGGGTATACATCATGATAAAATATATGGAACTTAAATTGGGAAAAAAAGACATGAACTCTTTAATATATTGGAACTGCAGAATATTTTTCTAGCCTTGTATGAAACATGTTGTTTATCAATAATTTACTTAGAGGAAAAGGATCTTGGCACACAATTTACTAATGCTAGACAAATTGTTGACTGTTGCTAAAGTGGATTAAACAATAATTTATGTACAGATTTTTGTTTAATATTCCATTACTCAAGTTAAATAGCGTTTTTCAGAAGTTTCATACTCTTCAGATTTACATATCACCTAAACATTTTAATTTTTCAAAGTTGAGCATGTTAAAGCTGAGAGAGATCTTCTTGCACAAGTCCATAGCAATTGCATTGTTAAATTGTACTGTTCATTCCAAGACAAGGATTTTCTATATCTAATCTTGGAATATATACCGAGTGGAGATCTGATGACACCGCTCATGAGAAACGATGTATTGAGCGAGGATGTGGCTAGATTCTATGTTGCTGAGGCAGTTCTCGCCTTAAAGTCAATACACAAGCACAATTATGCTCATAGGTTAGTTTATAATTAGCCTTTTAACGAATACTGGATAATATGAGAAGATCCCCTTAATTTTGGTTGTGTAGCAAAGAACTTTCTTTGCTACGTCATGACACATACCTTCTCCTTCCTTACCTTGATTTATTAATTTCTGTAATTTTTAATGTGACATACTTCTTAAAATATATAGTTTGTTTTCTTGTTCACGCTTTTTTAGCATGGAATGCAAGGCTACATTTAGGATAGAAATCTTTTAGGGATGGAGGCCTGACTAAGATTACAACTTGAAAAATATAGCCAGATATTTTCCTGATATGCTGTTGTACACTTTCTTGTAGTTTTATTATTCTGCTATGCAACCAAATGTATGCGGCCTTCTACAATATAGTTATAGCTAAATGTTTAAATGAATTGTGGATGATTCTTATATATCGTTTTAATTTACAGAGATGTCAAACAAGACAACATCTTACTTGATCAATATGGCCACCTAAAGCTTACTGACTTTGGGCTATGCAAGCATCTAGATAGCAAAAGTTGTTCTGCTGATAATGGTGTTTCATTACCTAAAAGCACTAGTGATCTTGTTCTAACTGAAACTTTACAATATTGGAAAAAGAATAGATGTCCACTGGTAAGTTGATTGCATTCACAGTTAATGGTAAATGTTTCTTTTTTACATGAAGTTGAAATTTGCTCCTAGTTTTAAAGTTACTCCAACTTTGTTCATTCTACCGAACTTAAATAAACAGTGATCGTTTTTTTATACTTCATATATTAAGTATTTCAAAGGGATCAACCAAAGAAATATTGATGAAAATTTCAGTCTATTATGCTTTTAAACGTGCGTGAAATGTTTTCAATTGGCTTTACAATAATGGAATTGACTGACGTGGCCTCTTGCACTTATTATTATTTCAACAGATGTCTAGTCTCTACAGTGATTTTTTCCCCAACTTCCACTTAATAATAAAGACTTTGGTGCACATTTAGGTTTCAACATTTTATATAGCACATCAAAATTCATAGAACGCTGGTCTATATGCGCGCGCATGCACACTATATATATATATATATATATATATATATATATGGAAAAGAATGGTGATGATGTTGGACAACTGAAATCAAATGCACTGGTCACTACTAGTAGAGATGAATAGAGAGTAAAAACTAATGTAGTGGTTATCAATAGCAGAGATGAGGAGAGCAGAATGATGAATCATATCACAGCAAATGCATCCGTATATGGTCGAAATATAGAGCCTTTGATCATCTATAATAATGACACTGATATGAACTTTATTTACTACACCGTATCTTGTAACCATATAATTTTCTCGTATATTGTCTGAGTAGTTTTATACTACAGACTAATAAAACTATTGGAACTCCTGATTATATTGCTCTGCAGGAAAAACCTGAGGTGGCGTTGATCATAGTGATGTGAAACCTCTTTAAATCATTCAGCCTCAAGGTCACTTTGTTGAATGGAAAAAGGTACTCTTTTGATCTAATAATATCTGTATGCTGTCTTATATTAATTTGGTCATTTTCACAAACACGATGTGATACGATAGTAATAGCATGATAGGTGGTGTGCAATTTGCATGCTCAACTCTACTAATATTTTTCTTTGACTTTACATTGTTAAGTAAATTTATCAATTGTGTAATTTTACTCTAATACACTTTTTAGTACACTCGATCATTACAAATATTTTAACACCTTGTTAATAAGGAATCAAGTTTTTAAAGTAAAACAATTCATTTTGCACTTCACAATATTTCTTTCCTTCTAGCTAATTGCAGTCTCTATTATTTCACATAAAGTTAAAGGCTTATGTGTTTTGCATGTATACTCTAGTGACGTGTTAGTACATATATGTTTACTATGTTCTGATTCAACATTCTTTTGAAATACCTTGAGCTTTTATAGGATTCAAGAGTTAACATAATTATTTATGGTAGGTTTGAATTATTTGAAAAATTGAAGTTTGAAGCCATTTTTTAATTTGAATTTAGTATATTTACCTCTTACCTCATGTGCAGCTGGTTTTCACCATAATATGGCTATGCATATTGTTCTTTCATGTATTCTAATTTTATGTAGCGCTACTTTTAAAGATATTGTATTCTAATTTGGTTATCTGTAATAATAGACTGCATTTCATGTATTCTAATTTTGCTACGTTTTTAACTATTACTTTACAGGTAGATATCTTTGATGGAAAAAAATGCTGCAACAAGTTATGGATTCAAAGTTATTTTTGCTGCTAGAACTACATTTTGGTTTGTACGTTTTTTATGCATTTTGATTTGCTTGTAATAATTGTATTGAGATTATCAGATGGGTTTAGATTTTAATTTATGTTTACTCACTGACTTCAAATTTTTTCATCACAGGTAATTAAAGATGGCGATGGCACATTCTTCTTCCGTAGCAAGTAGCAAGCATATGAAACTTTTTAGATGCATGTTTTGTTGTTGGCATTTGGTGCGGACTTACTTTATTGATATTATATTTTTGTTTAACATATACCTTATCTTTGTTTAACAATATTATGATAACTTGGTCTACTGTGTTATTTTTGTTTATGGATATTATTGAAACTTGATTTATAGATGTTTTTTGTATATTAATATTGTTTTAGCTAGTTTATTTAACAGATTATTATTCATTAGAACATGTTATATATTAACACAACACGCATTAAACGCTTTAATAAAAATACTAACAGCCTAAATAAAATGCTGTCAAAAGAATAATTTCCACAGCGTTTAAAATTAAGCTGTTGTAAGTTCTCTTTATACGATAGCTTGTCGTTATACAGCGTTTGTTCTAACGCTGTTGAGTCATATAACAGCGTTTAATAAACACCGTGGTATCAAATTTTTTACACCGTTTTCTATTTTGCTGTTAAAACTTTTGCATCTACGACACATGTCGTTATACAGCGTTTATAATAACATTGTCGTATCATATAACAGCATTTTTAAAACGCTGTCAAAAGCTGTTTCTGGTGTAGTGTGATAAATAAGTTATGCATATTTGTAGACAAGAAAATCAAAAAACTATACCGGCGACATAAGGAGAAAAACTATGACATTTTACTTCTAGGATGGCTTGTATTCAAGTGCGAAGCTTCATTTAAAAAGAAAATTTAGAATAATGTTTCTATTTTTAACCAACCATCTAGGTAAAGAGACTTCAAAGATGAAGGTTATACTAAAATTTAAATAAGTTAACAAGTGATGCATGATTCAAGCTCTCCTTATACATTGTTTGTATGTTTGAATTACCTCATGATACTAATGATTAAAGCTTGACTCGACATATGTATAGAGATATTTAATACATGGAAAATTAGTTAATACAAAATATAATCAATTGATTGAAATAACAACCCGTTTTTACATAAAATGGAAACGACTAAAAGTTAAGATGTGGGCAATGAATTCCTTTCCAATAAACATTTGTTCAAGTGATCCAAATTAATGTTAACACCATGTAGAATAATATTTTTTGTATGGTCAATGAAGTAGTAACTTTTTAAATACACATGCAAAAAATTAACTTGGTGAACTAAAATATTAGGCAAAGCAAAATCAACTACATAGGCTAATCAGAAAAAAATTGAAATTGGTAATATGATTTAGGGTTGTAGATTACCCATGGTAGTTACGGTATGGTGATGGATAGACTAACCTAGGTTCAGATATTAGAATAGCAGTATTGCAAGGCGACTTTGATGTAGCTATTGCAGCTAGGGTCACTACAAAAATCGGTTCGTATAGCGTCGGATAGGGGCAACGGCTAAAAAAAGCGGTCGTCGCTAGCCGTCGCTCGACCTGTATATCAGCCAAACCCGAGCCTTCTTCTTCCCCATTCTGCATAACGAAAAAAAAAAGAAACCCCCCCCCCCCCCCGTCGCCCCCCCGTCGCCCTGCCGATTCGGTACTCAAACATTCGCTCCGTACCTCCCAAATTGATCCGGTATGTGTTCTAACCCTATTTTCTATTCAATTAGGGTTTAATTAGGGTTTATTTGCATGTTTATTAGGTTTAAAAATTGGTTGTTAATGGCATGTTTATGGGTTTGAGATTGGTAGTTATGTGGTATATGTATGGTGATAGTAGTATTGTAGGTTGATTTGAGAATAAAATCATTTTATTTCGACGTTGAAAACGATGATTAACGCATACTATTATGATGTTGGTTATTGTAGAATTAATGATTAGTGATGTGATTTGGATTAAGATGGTGATAACATGTTTAAGATGCTTATTGATAAGTTTATGCAATGTCGGTTGTCGATTAGGTGGAAATTTAATTATTTAGCATGCGTTAGTTATAAGTGTAAGTACACTACAACTGTGTATTTTGTTCAAATATATCATTTATGCTCACTTGCAATGGCCATGCTAAAGTACTCATAGCCTAAAAGAATTACAATGATTCACTTTTGTCTCATTGTGGAATTTCCAATTAAACGTATATAGTTTAAAATAAAAATAATTCAATTTATTATAAGTGCTAACTTCTAATTTGATTTAAAAAAATTCGTTATTTAAAATTTGACTTAGTTAGCCAAATTTTAAAGTACGTGTTAAAATGTGAAATTTACTTGACAAATATTTATTGAACGTATTATTAAAAAATTTATAGTTGTTAAAATATAAATTAGAATTTTTTTTTATTTGTGTGAACCCCTTAGACAATTTTTGGCCCCGTCTGACAAGTGTTGTATATGATCGTTATATGGATGTTCGTTTTTACACAGAACGGACATCTGTATTCATCTGATACAATATTTGTTGGATTTGTCCCAGTATTGGACAAATTACAAACACAATAACGTAATCGCAGTTTATAAATCATTTCAGTTTAAACGGTTAATGAAATTTCGATGGCACTTCCTTTTTTTCCCTGTGTACATGCATTTGTGTACGATACAGGGAATAAAGGGAAGTGCTGCCGAAATTTTGTTGAATCGTTTAATCTGAAATGATTTATAAAATATGATTACGTTATTGTGTTTGTAATGAGAAGTAGGATGACCGGCCGTTAAACAAGTATTAACAAGTGTTGTATATGATCTGTATTTTATAAAACAATCAAATAATTTATTAAGTGCAATTTACTAAAGTAATAAAATTTAAAAGTTAGTTTGAAACTAATAAATTTGTTCAGTCTAATTTATTAAAGTTTGTTTAAAATTTACTAAAGTTAGTTTAAAATTTACCAAATTAATAAAGTTAGTCTAGTTTACCAAATTATTAAATTTACTGAAGTTCAGTCTAATTTGTCAAATTAATAAAGTTACTAAATTAATAAAATTTACTAAAGTCCGGTCTAATTTGTTTCAGTGAAGTGTTTGTTTGAATTTTCTAATATAATTTTTGCAAATCAGGAGATATGTTCGATTATTTTCTCGATCGTAGTTGGATGTATGAATCCCGAAAAGGTATGAAAGGATCAATAAAGGAATATTTTGTTAACGGTGTACATGAGTTTATTAGATTTGCTAAATCTAATAATGGAAATAACGTAGACATTCATTGCCCGTGTGCTAAGTGCAAACATCTGAAGCATTGGAAGGCAGATGTAGTAGAAGTTCATTTGTATAAATTTGGTTTTGTACCGAATTATTATTTATGGGATCGTCACGGATAGTTTGTTCAATATACACCTAATCCTGTAGTGGAAGAGGATGATAATACAGCGGCAAATCCAATAGAAAATATGGTGCAAGATGCAGCCCGATCAATGTTTTCATCCATTGATCAAGACGACATTGAAAACGAAAATGGTGAAGAACCGACTATGGAAGCTAAAAAAATTTATGATTTATTGGATTCCGCTAAGAGACCATTGTGGGATGGATGTGAAAGTGGAACCGAATTATCTGTAACCGCTGAATACATCACGATGAAATCAAAATTCAATCTTACAGAAGCATCGTTTACAGCAATTGTACAAACTGCTAAACGACACATGCCACCCAATAATTTGATGTGCGATAGTCATTATAAAGTTAAAAAACTTATGTCTGCTTTTGGATTGCCATACCAGAAGATAGATACATGTGTTAAAGGTTGCATGTTATTTTGGAAAGACGACGCTCACCTTAGAAAATGCAGAATATGTAACGAGGAAAGATACAAACCAAGGAAAAAGAAAGGAAAAGAAGTCCCTTATAAAAGAATGCATTATTTACCCATCACTCCCAGACTTCAACGGCTATATGCTTCTTCTGCTACAGCATGTCATATGCGATGGCACAGCGTGAGAACACCAGTAGAAGGAACATTGATACATCCATCTGATGGAGAAGCATGGAAACATTTCGATAGGACGTATCCTGAATTTGCTCGAGAGAGCCATAATGTTAGGCTCGGTTTATGTACAGATGGATTTTCGCCATTCTCTCAATTTGGTAGTAAATATTCATCATGGCCTATTATTGTCACTCCTTATAACTTACCTCCATGGATGTGTATGAAAACTCCATATATGTTTTTAACGATTGTCGTTCCCGGTCCTGATGATCCGACTCAAGGAATTGATGTTTATCTACAACCGTTGATCGAAGAATTGAAAACACTATGGCATGAAGGAGTTGAAACATATGACATTTCGAGAAAAAGAAATTTTCGTATGTTCGCTTCTTTATTATGGACTATTAATGATTTTCCCATATATGGCATGCTTTCAGGTTGGAGCACAGCTGGACGTCTAGCTTGTCCATATTGTATGGAAGAATCACGAGCATTTTCATTAAAGTACGGCAAGAAAATTTCCTGGTTTGACTGTCATCGGTGTTTTCTACGTATTAATCATAAATTCAGAATGGATAAAAAGAACTTTAAAGCTAATAGAGTAGAGAATATGCTACCACCTAAAGTTTGGACAAGTGAAGAGATATATGAAATCGTGAAAGACTATCCTAAGATTCATGAAACTGGGAAACAGGTCGACATTCCGGGTAAATCGGACATTCATAACTGGTGCAAGCAAAGTATATTTTGGGAGTTACCTTATTGGAAAAATCTCTTACTACGACATAATATTGACGTCATTCACAATGAAAAAATGTGTTTGATAACGTTTTTAATACAGTTTTGAATGTAAAGGGGAAAACCAAGGACGATGCGAATTCGAGACGTGATATATTACATTTCTATAAGCGGCCCGAACTTCAGTTGTACGACGATAACAAAAAACCCAAAGCATGTTATGAGCTAGACAACAAGCAAGCAAAACTCGTGCTCAAATGGGTGGAAGGACTAAGATGTCCTGATGGGATTTCTTCTAACTTTCGCAGATGTGTTGACTTGAAAAACAATAAATTGAGTGGGATGAAAAGTCATGATTGCCATATCATGATGGAATATTTCTTACCTGTTATATTCAAAGAACTGTTGCCAACAAAAATATGGAGTGTTATAACAGAATTAAGTATGTTTTACAAACAGCTTTGTTCGACCACGTTAAAGGTAGATCATTTACGTAAACTTGAAGTAGAAATTCCTGTATTGCTCTGCAAACTCGAGAAAATATTTCCGCCCGGTTTTTTTAATGTAAAGTAGAAATTCCTGTATTGCTCTGCAAACCATGTCAGCAGTTTGGCCGCATTGGGATAACATTCCAGCTCATATTAAAAATGCTATATGGGCCGACTTGATGGTAATTACAATTTATATATTTCTATTGAAAATAATATGATGTATGTAATTCAAAATAAATTCAATATGCAGGCTGTTGTACGAGTGGAGCCGCATGATTTAGATGTTTTTAGCAATAATTGGAACCAAAAAATGCGGAAGAATTATAGAGAGACAATATCAAGGGCGAAGAAGGCTGGCAAAAAGCCAGGTTGGATGAGCGATGAAGTCTGGAACGAATTTCTCACATATTGGGAGTCAGAAGCAGCTAAAGTAAGCTATGATGAGAATGCTTACAATTATGTTAGTTGCATTATTTTAATCGTGTATCTAAATTAATAGGAAGTAGCAGCAAGAAACCAAGCCAATAGGAATAAGAATCATGGTTTACATCGAGGTGGCTCTAAATCTTTCCAACAGCATAGGAGAGAATTGGTAAATATAAAATATATTTAGCATATGGTGATGCATATCTTCATGTATAACATTTATGCTTATTTTCCATATATCTTATTCGTGTATATCTTCAGTTTGCAAAGTACGGAAGGGAGCCTACAATGGCTGAGGTTTTTAGAGCCACACACACAGTTGAGTCTGTTGATGAAGAAGGGAATGCGATCTATGATTGGACCGACAACAAAGCTGAAGCAACGATGGTAAATATGCTAACTCGTGATTCAAATTGTATATATGTAAATTGTATACCAATTATTTCAAAATTATGTTTGTAATTGCAGGGGTGATATGAGGCAAAGGCATCGACATTGACACAGTCGAATGGAAGAGCAGAGCTTACAGTTGAGGAGTCCAACAGGATTTGGGATTCCGTTATTGCACCGCCTACTCGAAATAGGCGTTATGGTTTCGGCAATCAGGAGGTAAACCATTTCACTAACTTCATATTAAAAGATCCACATTATTCTCACATCAATACAAATTTCCCTCCAATGTTGTGAAGTACTAGCTTATTGACACATACTTTATAATAATTATGATACAATTGCTCACATTCAACTTTATAGTCCAATTACACATACTTTGGCATAATAATTATTATTGTTATTGACACATACTTTATAGTCCAAATACACATAATAATTATTATTGTTATAATTTGACAACAGTCAAAGCATATAACTTCATATTAAAAGATCCACATTATTCTCACATCAAAAGAATTATTTATATACTATCCAATTCATTCAAAATTCATGTCAAATGCTATCGTATTAACTTCAGTTATTTCACAGGCTGTTAATTTTCAAAGAGCTTATAGCAAATCGATGGAGGAGGAGCGTATTGCTCAGATGCAGAGGCAGCTGGATGAGCTCAACGATTGGCGAAAGGGCCAACTGGCACAGCAGATAGATGAGCGCATTGCAGCATTTTATTAGGAGCACGGCTCTATGCCTAGCGAGCAGGGAGATGGATCTGATGATGCCGAGGATGATGAGGAGGATGATGATGCATAGTTTTACTATTCTTGTGGGTATGTATTTATGTACGTATTTAGACTAGATTTGATACTTGGGCTTGGATACTTGGTATTTTGGATGATGTTTGGGTTTGGTTATATTTGGATTTGATCCTTGTACCTTGATACTTGGTTTGGTTTTGTATACTATGTTGGTTTGGTTGGTTTTTGTGTTTTTTTGGTTATATTGTTGAATATTGATGTTGTGGGTATTGTTGAGATGTGTTATTGTTGATATTATTGAGGTTTGAGATGAGGTTTGAGGTTTGGGATGAGGTTTGATGGAAGAATAGCTGTTGTGTGCACAGCAGTTTTTGCCCAGAAAAGCGACGGCTAGCAACGGCTAGTAATGGCTTTCTGGACCAAAAAAACCAACGGCTAGCGACGGCGAGTAACGGCAAGTAACAGACTTTTGGGAAACAAACTAACTGCCACGTGGCGTTGACACGTGTAAGATGCCGTCGCTTGCCGTCGCTATCTTAGCGACGGAGCCGTCGCTTCTGCCGTTGCTTTTCCTAGTGGCAACGGATTGAATAGCGACGGCCATTAGCGACGGCTAGTGACGGCCGCCGACGCATTTTTGCCGTCGCTATACGCTGCCTTTGTTGTAGTGGGTTTGAACCCCATGACTACATACGACTCGAAAATACTAGCATGGAACCGATGAATCCATCCACTCGTGTTGATGAGGGAGAGAAATTACCAAGCAAATATTTTTGGTAAAATTGATCTTCAAGACTGAAGTGAGAAGAAGGAGAGATTTGAGATAAAGGGACGAAATATTGGCTTAGAAAAGTCATGGGAGGAATGAAAAAAAAATATCCTACCACCTAAAAGTTTTCAACTCCCGCCTCATGGTTTCCTTAATTAGAGCAATTTTAGTTCTTTTTTCCTTTATTATGTTCATGTATAGTTGCATATAGGATACAAACGCAACCAATTAGTGCAACAACTAATTACTTTTCTTGTAGTGTGATAACGGATAAATTTTATCAAAGATCAATGCGATGTCGATGCATGGCTAATTTGCAGCCATGCCTTAGATTATAATTATCGAATATTTGATATAAAAGCACTATTCAATACCAAAAAACCATAGACATTAGTCGTTGGCAATTGCAAGATTACCGTACGATAATTTATAGAGAAGGTTTTTACCGAAAAAAAATGTTGATCGACAATAAATAATATGATAGCTCTTGAAATTTTTGCACTAAGAAGTAGAATATCAAATTTTGATGATATTATTTACAAAATGATATTATGAAGAAGGAACGATGGTGTCCTTAGTAGCACACGGTATATAACTGGGTTTATATAAATGAAATTTTCCAGAGAAGAATGGAAAGTTTAGAAGAAGTTATGTTTACCATGCACCTGAGGCTTTATCTCAGTAGATACCAAGTAAAAGCAATGACAATATTGTCTTTTATCATCTTTCAAGGTTCTTGACTGTTCTTATATTTGTTAATTGAAAAGTTTATTTTCGTTTTTGTTCAAATCAAGTTTATTGTGGATGTTGTATGGATGGTTGATCCGCAACGACCTATTGTAAATGACAGTGGATATGAAATATCATTGTTAACTAAATACACCGAGCATATCTACTGATTTTATTTTGTATATTAAAATTGTAATAGTTTACATGCAAGTTGGTCAGAATCTTTCTTCATAACTATACATTTCTACTGATCTATAATGAATAATATTTCATTTCATGTTTTGTTTAGATAGGCACATGTAAACTCTACCATCGAATTTTTGAATCAACTGTGTCTACTTATCGCTTTAAAGTATTAAACCAATCGCAAACTAGTATCCTAGTTTCCTCTTAACTTTTTTTTGTTGACTTTAGCAATTCAGCAGTATGAAATGAATCATTTAAAGTTCAACAGGAGGAACAAAATGAAAATACACTTTTGTGCCATGCCTTAGATTATAATTATGACATTTTCTCTAGTTCATAACTTATCTTCTATAAATATATTTTTCTTTTATTAAGCTGAAAATGAGTAACCGACCAAAAATGTTAAAAATAAAGCGATGGCACTTTTGTCATAATAACGTAACTGATGTGTAATATGAAGTGCAATATTTTCTGTCTAGTAGAATTAAATTTCCACATAAATTCAGATACACTCTTCTTAATACTTGCAACGTTTCTTCCATTTCTCGAGCATCTCTTACTCCCAAAAAGTACGCAAATTATATTTCATCAGTCAAGCATCTACATAAAGATTTGCTAAATTTCTAAAAGATAAATTACTGAGTGAACCGATCGAGTAATTCATCGAACTTCTTTAATTAGGTACATTTTTGTTAAATGCATCAATTTTATTACATAATGTCCCAATAGCTCACTCTGAATAACCAAACAGCCAATCTACTGTATTGAAGTTTGATAATTTGCTGTTGAAGAAATTGAGATTGTATATTGATACTTGATTCTGTACATCATTGAGTATTTATAAACATTTCAACAAGTTGCTGAGCTATTGATTAAATGGGATCTTTTATATCAAGACCCAAAGCCCATTATAATACAAGTTACATTATACCTTATACAATAATGTAAGCTATCCTTATTCATTATCACGCCCCCTCAAAAACATCTAGGTTTTTTTGCCTTAATGGCAGCTTCATTTTATCTGATGCGATCTTTCTCCTTTTTTATAATAAATTGAGTCTGAGCAAGAAATTAGTTCCTCGTCTTTAGTATGCCACTCTTCTTCAATCAATATGTAGAGATTGCGGAGATTCGGGTAGGTCCTAGATCTGACAGTTGACGGATTTTTGGGAAGTTGACTGATTTTGGTGTAACTTACATCAGTTCTTCTCAGATCTTTGTTTATATATACGATTGAAGTTGAATTGTATGATTTGAGTGAGATCTTATGTTGAGCTAGCGAAAATCTAACTTGGATTGTAAATGTGCCTCTTCATACGTGGATCTGTTGCTATTGAGTAAGATCTATATCTGATTTGGCCTAGAAATCTCTGATCTTTCTCCTACTTTGAGTTCAGTCTTTAATCTGGTAAAATTCCTTGCCGATAATGATTTTGTGAGAATATCTGCAATTTGGTAAGTTGAAGGTACGTGGTTTACTTGCAGTTTTCCTTTTATTACTTGCTCACGAACGAAGTATAAATCTATTTCCATGTGTTAAGTTCTAGAATGCAATACTGGGTTGGTAGACAGTGAGATTGCACTTAAAATGTCACTCCATAGTACTGGTTTTGTATTTGTGTTTGTTTTAAGTTCACTTAGCAATGATTGTATCCACATAATCTTTACTGTTGCACATGATATGCTTCTATATTCTGCTTCGATGCTTGATCTAGATACAGTTTGTTGCTTTTAGAACACCAGAACTGGATTATTTCCAATATATACAATATCCCATGGTGGATCTTCTATCATCGGGATCTGTAGCCCAATCTGCATCTGCATATCTAATTATATTTAGATGTTTGCATGCTTTAAACTTCAAACCATGATCAACAGTGCCCTTTAAGTATATGAGTATCCTTTTTACAGCTTTCCAGTGTTTATCTTTTGGATCCTGCATAAATTGACACACTTTGTTAACACTGTACGATATTTCTGGTCTTGTAATGGTTGCATATTGTAATGCACCAACAATACTTATGTACTGTTTACTATTAAATATGGGTTCTCCCCTGTGTTTTGACAGATGATGACTTGTCACCATTGGTGTTGGCAAAGAATTTGCTGCTTTCATTTTTGCTTTAATTAAAATTTCCCTGATGTACTTTCTGCCACATAGAAAAATTTCTGATTCTAACACTCTTGTAACTTCAATTTTCAAAAATTAGCTTAGTGCTCCAAGATCTTTAATTGAAAATTGCTTGTCCAAAAGCTGAATGAGATTGTTGATCTCTGACTCATCATTACCTGTAATAATCAAGTCATCAACATATATCAGTATGTATATAATTGAAACGTTATTAATTCTTGTAAATAGTGAGTTTCTTGATTTGGTAGGCTGAAATTCTAGATTTTTTAATGTGAATTTCAATATCAAATCAAACTCTAGGAGCCTGTTTAAGCTCATAAACGGCTTTATTTAGTTTGCAGACTAGTTTTCTATCCTGTCTGTAACCTTGTGGTTGCTCTATGCAGACTTCTTCCTTTAAGTTCTCATTTAGGAAAGCATTGTCTACATCCAACTATCCGATTTTCCAGTTTTTGTGTAATGCTATAGTAAGAACAACTCTAGTTGTAGTTGGTTTACCAACTAGAGAAAATGTTTGATCAAAGTCAAATCCATGTTGCTGGGAATAACCCTTAGCCACAAGTCTTGCTTTATATCTTGCAATAGTTTCATCGGGATTTTTCTTTAATATGAAAGTCCACTTGCATCCCACTATATTTTTGTTTTCAGGTGGATGAACTAAATCCCATGTTTTTTTTCTTATAAGTGCATCATACTCTTCATCCATAACCTATTTCCAATTCTTGTTACTAAATGTTTGATCAAAGTTGTTTGGTTCATCAGCTGTAATCACTAGAGTATATATTTTTGGTTTAAATATGCCATCCTTTGATCTGGTAGTCATTGGATGTCCAGTTTGAGCTGGTTGTCTGACATGTGTTTGTTCACTTGTGTTGTCTTGACGTATACTTGAATGCTCATATTATCTTTCTCGACTTGTATTTTGTGATTGATCATTTGTAGGAGTGTGAATGAACTAATCAGATTGCTCTGCTTGTTCATGACCTGGTTCATTGAGCACTGTGAGTTGTGGATTAGAGTGATTTGAACCTTCTTCAATCCATTCCCTGCTGTCCTCAATTTGATATAAAGGTATATCTGGTATTGATACTTTTGGATTGTATACTTTTTGTGTTGTCATCACACCTGTGCTAGAAAATGGAAATACATTTTCATTAAAGACAACATGTCCGCTCACAAATATTTTACCATTACTATTTAAGAATTTGTATCCTTTCTAATTGCTTGCATAGCCTAAAACTATACAAGCAGTTGATTTGAAATTTAACTTATGTGCATTATACGGTCTTAGATATGGGAAACATAGACATCCAAATGTTCTTAATATATGATAATATGGTCTTACACTAAATAAAGACTCTAATGGGCACTTATTTCTCAAAACCTTTGTTGGTAATCTATTTACCAAATAAACTGCAGTGCTAATTGCATCTGGCCAAAATTTCATAGGTAATGACCCTTGAGCTAATAGTGTAAGACCACATTCTATAATGTGTCTATGTTTCCTTTCAACTAGACCATTTTGCTCAGATGTATATGGACTTGTGATTCTTTGAATGATTCCTTTTCTTTCAAAGAATTCATTGAGTGGCTTAAACTCTGTACCACCATATGTTTGTAAAACTTTTAGTTTGTGATATGTTTGCCTTTTAGCCTATGTCACAAAATGTATGACTGCCTTGCAAGTTTCTGATTTTGTTTTAAGGAAATATATCCATGTCTATCTGATATGTGCATCAACAAAGGATATATAGTAATTAAAACCATAATCTGAATTGACTGGTGCTGGACCCTACAAGTCAGCAACAATCAATTCAAGTGGTTTTTCGTGCTTTGTTTGTGAATCAGTAAATGAGATTTTATGACTTTTTCCCATTTGACAATATGTGCACACATATGGTAATGTAATATTTTCAAAAGGAATTTTATTATCTATAAAGACCTGCTTTACAACATTGACATTAGGATGTCCTAACTTGCTATGCCAAGAATCAAACACATTATTTTTTCTTTCTGTAATTACAGAAAGATTACAATATCTTTCATATCTCCTTGACTTTCTTGAGTTAACAAGACTAAAGTTGTACAGCCCTCTAACAACATTACCCTGCAAAAGAATTTCTTTAGTGAGTATATCTTTGACTAAGCAGTAATTAGGATAAAATTCATAATAAACATTGTTGTCACTTGCAAATTGTGACACACTCATGAGATTTTTCTTTATTTGTGGTACTCTCAATAAATTATTGAGATATAACTGTCATTGACCTTTAATGCAAGCAAGTCCAGTGTGTGTAATTTTAATACTCTCACCATTGCCCATGTGTATGGCCTGTTTACCTCTATACTCCTTTTGTCCAAGATTCAGATTATCTAAGTTGCTTGTAATACGGTTGGTTGCCACTGAGTCAGGATACTAACTTTCATCTGTCACGTCATCTGACTTGATGATTGAATTTTGCTGATAACTTTTTGAAACATCAGAATGAATAATTGAATCATCTTAGGCTACATTGACATTTGGACTTGCTTTTCTCTTATTGTTCTGATTCTGACCTGCTGTATAATTTGCGTTAAATCTGAAATAGCACTTAACTGCAGTATGACCAAGTTTCTCACATATTTGACATTTTGGCATGTTATTGTTACTCCATCTCCCTCTACCTCTTGATCTGTTTGAATAACCACCTCTTTGATAAGACTGATCTCTTTGTTGTTGTTTTGTCTTTTGCCTTTATAATTGACTGCATAGTTGATTGGCATGTCACATCAATTGGTTTCTTATGATCTATCCTTCCTTCATGAGCAAGAAGGGTTGAGTGAACATATTCAATGGATGGTATAGTTCTAACCATTGAACAATTTCTTCCAATGAAATTTGAGTAAGTATTGGCTATGTTGATGGAGTTGGAGCAGAAGTACATCCTTGATGAGCATTGGCTGAAGTAGACTGAGAATCTCCATTTAAACTACTAACATCTACATAAGGTGCTTCAAACATTGTTAAGGAGGTTTGTTTACTGTTGCCTTACAAAACCAAATAGTGTGAAGTATAAAAAATAGAAACGTGTTTTTAATGTGTTTCATTAATTAAATCTATTAAATATTGTTTACTTTGTTCTCTACACAAATGTTTCTTTAAATATTTTCAATTCTAATTTTTTTTCAACATATTATAGTTCAGTTTTTAACTAAAATTAATGAAAAACAACATTAATGTTGTTTGCTTTATCCTCTACACAAATGTCTTCTTAGAAAGTTTCAATTCTAAATTTTTTTGCAGTATATTATAGTTAGATCTTTAGCTAAAATTAATGAAAAACAACATTAATGTTGTTTACTTTGTTCTCTACACAAATGTCTTCTTAAATAATTTCAATTATATTTTTTTTTGCAACATATTATAATTTGATGTTTAACTAAAATTAATAAAAAAAACAATATATATTTTTTTAAATTATGTGATGAAATGATCAGTTTCCCGCTAGTTTGTTTAGTATGGCAGTAATAGTATATAAGAAGAGTTGTTGATTGATATTTAGCTTGAAGAGCAAAAGCTTTCACAACCGTTATTGCAAGTGGACTCGGATCCTAAATATTGTTGTTTGAAAAGGTCAAGAAACAGAAATACTGATATATGGTCAAGTGGCACCTGAGCTCTAATCAACTTGAGTTAACAAGGAGCCGCCAAAATTTATAACCTGAGGCAAGTTGCAATTTGTTCCCACACGTGCGAAATTGACCAAGACCAATATAAACAAATTCACAAGGTGGTTAATTATTAGTTTTTGGTGCCGTTTCAGGGGACTTGCTTTGATTTTATTTTCTATTCTTCAAAGGGCGAAAGCAGCTATGAAACTGATAGTCAGTTCAAGCTAGTAGGAAATAATAATGGATCCTTCTATTCCATGGCTTCCAACTTCGAAAGAACAGCGGAAGATACAAGAGGAGATTCTATCATCGAGCCTACCTTCCGAATCTGAATCCCAATCCCAGAATTGTAGCAATGCTTCCCTTTTGGATACTCATAAACAAGGTCCATTAGCAAACTCACCAAACTCCTCAAGAACTGCATTTTCTAGATATGATAAAGGTAAAGAGAAAGAAAAGGTGGCTGAATGCTTAAACATGGTAATGGACGAAGCAAAAGGAGAATGTAGCAAAAGCTTCAAACACATGATGCAAGAGAGACAAAGGAGGGAGAAGTTGAGCCAGCATTTCGCTGATTTATACACCATGAATCCATACGCATTGAATGTATCTACTTTATATTATATTTCTAAAACTTACAGTATTACAATAATAGGCATACGCACATATATATTAATATGAAGGTTAAACAATGTAGGTGGACAAGAATTCGGTGGTGCAATCGGCCATAACATACATTAAACACCTTGAAGCTGAGAAAGATGAACTATTAAAGAGCAACACCGAGCTTAATTTTAAACGGTTGATCAAAATGGATTTTCAAGGAGAAAGTCACGATATTTGCCTGTCGAACACAACCGCAATACCAGCTCTTGATTCAATGATCAGTGCTCTTCACTGTTTGAACGTAATGGACGTGAAAGTTAGGACCATCAAAGCTGAATTATCAACCACTGATTCCTCAATGACCATGCAAATTGAATTCAAATTGTGATAACGGCATCAAAACTGGTTCCATTATTTATAGTCTGAGCTCTTTTTTATGCATCTGTAAATTTCTTAATCGTTTTTACAAAAGCAAGATTTAAGGCTGTGATTAATATACCATGGATGAAATGTACTGTTTTCTATTTGAGGTTTCAGTACAGAAATTGGGGTCTTATCAAAAGTCATATCCTATGTCTCTCATTTCCATATTCTATATTTTTTGCATTTAATATATATTATTTTTGCATGATCAGAGTTTTGCATACAGTTCTATTTTTTAAATTTCCTTGATATTATTTACAAATCTATAGTTTTTCTAGGAGTACAAAGAGTTGTAAACCCTGAGTGTGATCAACTGCTTACGTTTTCGAGGAGTACAACTCTGTTGGAAATGCCTGATAACTATTTTTTATTATAGATGCGAGTTCCGTTTGGAGACAGTGCAGTAAACATGGTAAGAAAAAGAATATATAGACTATCGGTTGGTATTTCTATATGGATCTTATGTACCCATTCAGGTAGTTTTATGAGAAGAAATTCGATCTCCGTTTCATTTCATGTCTAGGGTACTTAGAGATATCATCTGGCTTGAATTTTCTTTCCATAAATGTAGGCACAGGAGATGGTCAAACATGAATCTAATCAGCATGATATGCTTGGTAGGATTGGTTGGACACTAGGCGTACTGGTGATGCTATGTTTCAAAGCAGTGCCGGCCCAAAGAATCCATTGCCCAAACCACCCTTGAATTTTGTTGCTCATTTCTATATACATATCCATACATTTTTTTTTAACAACAAAGATAAAATTATATAACAGAAGGAGAAAAAGCGCCTTTCTCCGATGGCTCACAAAGAAAGAACAAAAACAAAAGAAGGACGAAGGCCTCCCAAAACCAAAATCGCCGAACAGCAGCTGTAACTAAGAAACCCAAAAAAATAGTAGCGTAAAAACACAGCTACCAGAAGCAAAACCAGCCTATGACAGAAGAGGAAAAAGGATAATAGATCCACCACCAATCACTAACCCGCCTTGATTCAAAGGAAAATGCCAGACCACCAAGCCAAGCCACAAATACAGCAATCTACAAACCAAAGCGCCAGCCAATCTAGGGAAAACATACTCCTAGAAATTGTGCACTTGGCGACGGAGAAAAGGCATCCAGAAAGGACTCACAAAGCAGCCATACAACCACACTGATCCACCAGTGAACCAGCGAAGAAAAAGGAAAGCTATGCCCCGAAACTAGACAACCAAAGCTCAAACAGGGCCAATGAAGAAGCCAACGAAATCTAAATCTGGAAAACTAAACAACAACGTTAAACACCAACAGAAAATGGCGAGGAGGGGAAGTGAGCGTTGGGTGACTGCCAGCACTCCCTTACGAAGATCAACCTACTCCCAGTCTAGCGTGAGACAAATCACACGAAATAGAGAGTAGACCAATCAAATGCTTCGATCGGGAGCTCAAACGACCCTTGAATGGTCTACCACGGAAAGCAAGGAAGACGTCTTTCCTCACACTCCGAATAATAGATGGAGGGTCCATACGAAAACTTTCGAAGATTGCCTTGTTCCGCACGCACCAGAGGTGCCAGTAGATGAGATAGGGAATCAAACGAAAAACGATAGAACGAAGAGATTTACTAGCATTCCCAGACCACCAGGACCTACGGAGATCAGATGGCGAGCAGGCCACCCGACGAACACCAAGAAGGTTTCCGAAGTAATTCCAGCAAGATCTGGCCGAGAACCCACCGAAGAACAAATGATTCAAGGATTCTGAATCTCCGTTGTCGCAGCTACTACAACGGGAGACGAAAGGGACGCCGATTTTTTTGGAGATTCTCGTCCAGTGGCAAACCATCATGAAGAATCCTCCACATCAAAATAGAGACTTTGGGGGGAATGCGAGAGTTCCAAATGAAAGAAAAAACAGGACGAATAGGATCTCGGATTCTAATCGAAGACCAGGCATTCAGAATGGAAAAGGAGGCGCCATTCCATCCTGAGGAACCACCATGTGTGTTGGAAAACAGTTTCACCGACTGCATGTGCTTCCAGGTCTCACTAGCATGAGATGGAGATCCTGAGAAGTTTGAGCTCGCAAGCCTGCGGTACTTCGCATGGAGGAAAGAAGCCCATAAGGAGTTGTTAGCGGCAAACCTATGCCATAACTAACAGGCAAAAGCAGCACAAAGGTCTTTTGGGTTACGCAGACCCAGACCGCCTTCATTTTTTGGACGGCACACCACGTCCCACGACACCCAATGGTGCCGCCGGACATTGTCCTTGTTGCCCCAGAAGAAAGACGAGACCAAAGACCGATACGACCGAAAAAAAGAAGAAGTTGAGGTCATAGCCGCAAAAACATGAGTTCCTATCGAATCTAAAACGGATTTGATAAGAACAAGTCTACCAGCCTGAGAAATAAGAGAGGCATTCCAGCGTAAGATCTTGCCCATCACTTTATCAGTCAAGGGATCGAAAAGAGCATTGAGTTTCCTACTGCGGTACAGGACAACACCCAAGTAAGGAAGAGGAAGATCAGCTTCCTTGAAACCTGAGGCAGTCTCGATCCAGGTAGCACGAGAGGGGGACAAATCTTTTGCGTGGACGAAACAGCTTTTGGCAGGGTTAACTAGTTGACCCGATGATTGCTCATATTGACGAATAAATCTGAGTAGCCGATTAACAGAGGGGACGCTGCCATTAGAGAAAATGACAACGTCATCGGCGAAGGACAAGGATGAGATTAGGGGGCAACCCCTAGGAATCCCGAAATGCTGAATCTGGCCGAAGATAGTTAAGGATTGAAGACCGCGAACGAAAGCCTCCGCCGCGATAACAAAGAGAGATGGCGATAGTGGGTCTCCCTGACGAAGACCCCTACCAGCCTTGAAATAACCATTAGCCGAGCCATTAATGAGCACAGAGAACCAATAGTTGGAAATGAGTCTCCATACCAAGTCTATGAGGGGTTCCGGGAAACCGAAAGCCCTTAATACCTTGATGATAAAAAACCAGGACATGCGATCGTAGGCCTTAGCCATGTCCAGTTTGAAGACAACATTAGAGCCCCTGATCTTTCGGTCGATCTGGAAAATAAGTTCCTGAGCGAGCAGGACGTTATCAGTAATCAAACGCCCCTTTACAAACCCCGCTTGGTATGTAGAAATAATGCGCTCGAGGAAGGGAGCCAATCGGGTGGATAGGATTTTAGAAATAACTTTATTCGAGAAGTTGCAAAGACTGATAGGGCGAAAATCCACACACGACCTTGGGTTGTCGCATTTTGGAATAAGAACAAGATTGGTGGATGTCCAACCAAAAGGAAGGGATCCCCCAGAGAAAAAGGATTGAACAACAAGGCAAAAATCGGCCTGAATAATAGACCAAGCACGACGGAAAAAAACACCGTTGAAACCATCCGGACCACTGGCACTGTCCTTGCTCAAAGCGAAGACAGAAGCACGAATTTCCTCTGAGGAAGGGAGATCCACGATGATGTCTCTTTCCGGCGATAGAACAACACGAGGAATGAAGGCCAGCAGAGCCGGGTCAGAAACCGAGACCGAAGGAGAATCCAAAAAGGATTGAAAGTGGGACAGAATGGTCTCTTTGACATCTTCGGGCGAAGAGGCCGTAAATAGATCCTGTCGCAAAATCTCACGGATCGTGAGTTGATTATTCTTTTTCCGAATAGAGGAATGGAAGAACTTAGAGTTAGTATCTCCGACCACTACCCACTTGATCCTAGCCTTTTGACGAAGGAAATCATGCTCGATACGAAGTTCCGATGAGAAAATAGTTTGAGCAAGATCCCAAGCCTCCTTGTTAGCCTCGGAAGGATCCTCGTCTAGCAAGGATTCAGCTGCAATAAGAGACTCTTCGGCCAAACGAACGCGGTCGAAAATGTTTTTAAAGACTTGAACGTTCCAAGTCTTAAGGCAAACTTTAAGACGTTTAAGCTTACGACTGAACATCTCACAGGGAGAGGCAGCAATAGGGACGCCCCAAGAGTTAGCAACAACTTGAAGAAAAGAATGATGAGAAGTCCACATACTTTGGAAGCGAAAGGATGTAGGCCCCGATAAAGCTAGGGGAGAACAGCGAACCACCATGGGGGCATGGTCAGAAAAAGACCGATGGAGATTCGCGATCGAAAAGGAAAAAGGAAGACGAAACCACTCCTCCGAGCCGAAAACACGGTCGAGTCTGGAAAGGATACGATTCGGTCCCTCTTGGTTGTTAGACCAGGTAAAAGCAAAGCCAACAAAGGGAAGCTCCGACAGACCAGAGCTGACAATGAACGAATTGAAATCCGCCATCGCAACACGGTTGATGGCGGCTCCACCCCGTTTTTTCGCTTGACAGGCGACGATATTAAAGTCGCCGCCTATTACAGAGGAAGGGAATCCCAACGAATCGAGCCTTAAATGTCAGACCAGAGAGTTAACCTCTCTGAACGGTCACATTTGGCATAGACGGCCGAAAAGAGAAAGGGAGAGCTAAAATAGGGAGACGAACAGGTCAATGAATAGAGCTGACAGGAATCAAAGACAGCTCTGACCGATATGGATTTAGACCAAAGAATCCAAATCTTCCCCGAGATGTTGGCAGAGCCACCGCCAAAACCTAAGGATAATATGATGCTGGAAATGCCTTTTGGATCCAGAAAAGGTTCCAGAAGAGCGACCAATCCAACAGAGTGTTTCTTGACAATGTGTTTCAGCCTAGCCAACGACGCATCATTGCCAATACCACGGACATTCCAGAAAAGCAAGTTCGCCATTTAAAAGCGAGAGCAAGACACCAAACAGGGAGGCTCAGACGAGGTAAAGCGAGTAACGATCGATCTGCTCGGACGCCGCTATAGAGCGTGTGCGAATGGTGCGGGGGGGTAGCCTGGGGTCTACGCGATCGGCGTCGAGACGCCCTGGGGATAGAGTCGGGAATCTGGGGAGGTGGCAATGTAGACATCTCAATTCCCGGACCCGACGCAGAAGACAAGGAGGCACCAATCAGTGAAGTGGAATGCAAAGAGTTCCTAGCAAGGCAGTCTAGACGCTCATTAAGGAGCGCAATCTCTGCCTTACTCATAAGAGGGATGGAAATGGGCAGAGAGCAAGAAGAAGAAGCTAGGGAGCAGGCTGAGGAACAGCCATAGGAAGAGGAACCCACTATGTCCGAGTGATCCGACTGCTCAAGGGGAAGACGACAAAATGAGGGAAGACGAACCAATCGCATTCCAAACTTCCAAAGGAACCAATCAGATAAAAATGGAGTAGAATAGTTGGAATAACCCAGGAAGCAAGAGGAAGATTAACCGGACAAAGATGACACAATAGATAATGGGGAAATACAAAAAGGCGAAACAACGGAAGGCGAAAAGGAAGAAAGAGGAGAAAAGTTGCGAAAAAGTGTAAGGGCGCCAACAGTCTGCAGCCCATATTGCTGTGGGAGTCTTACCAATGCCGGACTGTCGCTAATAAGACAGACCCGCGTAGTAGGTAAGAGTCGCAGGATGGACCAATTAGAGGGGAAAAAAGAGCAGAAAACGGAAGGCTGGCTAGAACTCAGTCTGTCCGTATAGTGAACAGGAATGGCCACTATACGACCAGAGCGAGAAGAAAGCCCGAACCAAATGCTCCATTCCCACAGAGACCTCCAAATACTCAAATCGAATGCAGTCACAGGAAGCGAGCAGAAGAAAAACACAGTCGTTGACGACATATGTGACGCGTCGTCAAGACTCATAAATGAAATCCAACAATGGTCGGCCAGCATCTCAATCCAGGCAAAAATCCTGGGACAGACACCGCCATGACTACAACCAACAGCCATCAAAATCAACCGCGATCGGTTAGGCTGATGCAGAAAGAAAGACGACAAGGACCCGCAGATCGAATAATAGCCAATATACACTAAGGGACCTGACACACTCCCGGCCTCGGATGAGACGGCAGTGTCAGGGAGCTCACACGAAAGTGTGCCAATGCTCAGGTAGAAACGACAAACCAAAAAGTCCGACAACCAAATAACAGTAAACAGCCCACAAAAATCAACAGCAAAAGAGCAGGAAAAAGAGAGGCTCACCTGCCTGCAACGAACTATACAAACCTGCAATGGCGGAGAATAAGTCAGCAACAGCGCTGCACTAGACAGCAGGGGAGAAGCCAAAACATCGTTCGCCAAGAGAAAAGGCGAAAACAGCGGCACCGAAGGGACGGACATGGGCAATACAGTGACAATGTCAACCATAGCATCCACTGGTAAGTCAACATGCGGAGGTAAGGCGATCAAACCCTTATCCCCTAATGAAGAGTCACAACCAGAATCGATTGCCGACCCAAAAGCGAAAAATGCCTCAAGAGGCCTACTATCTGCAGCAAGGCCAACAAACGCTAGCCGAGGCTCAAAACGAGTGATGAAATCTCGTTTGAAGCTCGATATAGGGCCACAGTCAACCAACGAGTCATATGGCTCCGACATGGAAGCATCTCCCAACAAACCAAACCAGAGATCTGGCAATTCAGAGGCAGCAACATCCAACTGCTCGGCAAATGATAATCTCGGAATAAATCGGGTGGTGAGGTCCCGACTGCCGAGAGAAGCACCAACCAGTGAACCAGAACCCCAAGTCTCAACCGGAGCAGCAGAGCATACCGACGACCCATCTAAGCAAAAATTGCGTGATGGAATCGAGGGGAGATAGCTAAAAATGGGTTCCAGTACCAAGAAATAACCCTCAACGTCCACAAATCTGGAACGAGAAAGGGTCGAAAAACCCACAGCCGAGAACACGCAAATCTCTATCGATCGAGGACCAGTGAAGCATACCGAGAGTGGCGGAGCCACCAAAGCTAATAAGGCAGTCGCAATCGACTCAAAAGAGGGACAAATCTACACGAAATCACCACGGAGATAAAAAGTACCAAAAGCCATAGTCGGAACCCTAGAAACGGCTCCCCGAACCAAGCGAGAGGAATACTCGCAACCAGAGAACAGCGCGTGTGAACGCAAGAGAATAAGAGTGGAGGCAGACGAAGAAATATGAAAATTGCAGCAAATCGCTAATCGGAGGAAAAATGGGAGGCCATGGAAATTTTTTTATTACCGTTTGAAAAAGTTTTTTGGTGAGAAAAAAAAATACACATTCATACATATAAACGATACATATAATTAAATAAATCAAACAACAAACATGCATTAAATAAACACATCAAACAAAATGCAATAATAATTCATACCTATCCATTGCCAAAGACCACTACATACAAAACGACCACTTTGCATACAAAATGCACTACATGAAGTAGGCTACAATATTCGATTCAAAAAATATAGACCAAACATCATCATTTCATATAAAATAATCGCCAACTTTCTTCAAGTTTTTCAAAGGAAAATGCTTCTTCTTACATTTTTTGTAGCAAATTCTTCAATCAAATCGTCATAATTAAGTTTATCCAAAAACGCACTTTCAATTGATATCATTGCAAGTCCGTTCAATCTCTCTTGTGACATAGTAGATCGAAGATAATTTTTAATCAATTTCAACTTTGAAAAACTTCTCTCCGCGGAAGCAACCGTAGCCGGAATAGTTAACAAAATCCGATAAGCAACCCATACACATTTGAAACCACCATCTTCTACATAAGATCTTATAAAATCAAGAATGTCAATTGATTTAGTTATTCCCTTGACATAGTTTGCAAAGCTCTAAGATCTTGAAATAAATATTTTCCATATATATCATATTGTTCGTTGTATTTCAAGTAGCTTTCCAAATGAATGCAATGCTCCATTAACTCCTCTTTGCCAAGATTTACAAACTTTGCATTTAAAAAAAAATCCAAAGATGTTGTCATAAAGTTCAATTTGTTCGAATCGATCTTTGAATGATGTTAAAGCTTGGTCGATGATATGAATGAAGTATGGGACTCTAAAAATCTATTTTGGTGATTGGCTTTCTTCATTATTAGTTGCAATATCCTCATCAAAATGTTTTTTTCTACGAACAACTCTTTTCACCTCAAATTTTGGTCCAGTGCCAACATCCATAGCAAGTTCATAAGCCTTTTTCACAATTTTTTCAAACCCATGTTCTCTAAAGTTTTGGAAGATTTCAATAAGTTCTTTTAATCTTGTAATTGCATCTTCTAAATTCATATCTTCATGTTGAAGTGCTTTGCTTACTTGATTCACTTTATTAATAACTTGTACCAAATACAAAGACTTATCAAGAACTCAAAATTCTCTAAAACATTAACACAAGCATTTAGCTTCCGCCATCACCATATCCTCTTTAGAACTATTACCAATTTCAACTAAAGCATCTCTTAGCATTGATGATTGAAATCTAATAGCTCTTACACTTTCAACATGGCTTTCCCATCGAGTAGCCGATAAAGTTTTTGGTGCTAAACCTTTCACATATCTTTTTATAACATCCCATCGATGAGTAGATCTAGAAAATAATGTATAAATTTTTTGTACGAATAGAAAAAAATTTCTTGCTTTAACACAAGGTTTAGCCGTATCACATAATGCAAGGTTTAAACTATGACAACCGCATGACATATAAAATGCTCGAGGATTTATATCAACAAGTCTTTTTTGTACACCTTGATGTTTAGCTTTCTTATTAGATCCATTGTCATAACCTTGGCCTCTTACGCCATCAATGTTAAGTTTAATTTCATGTAAAATATTTTCAAGTTGTTTGAAAAGGCCAAGCCCGATGTATCATCAACGACTATAAATCCGATAAAAAACCCTTCCACCATCACCTCATTAATATCTTCAATATCTACACATCTTACATGATTGTGTGCCTGGAACATATATTATGAGTGTTCGAA
The DNA here is from genome assembly GCA_030737815.1 of Allium fistulosum. NCBI lineage: Eukaryota > Viridiplantae > Streptophyta > Magnoliopsida > Asparagales > Amaryllidaceae > Allium > Allium fistulosum. The sequence goes on from CM060901.1 coordinate 665,610,446, forward strand.
TGTCATGACTTAATTGTACAATTTGTATCAAACATTGTATCCAGGCAACAGACATTGTAATACAATTTGTATCAAACATTGTATCCAAGCAATACAATTTGTATCAAACATTGTAATACAAATACAATTGTGTGCCTGAACATGTGCCTGGAATGTAATATAATTTGTATCAAACATTGTATCCAGGCAACAGACAATAGGCTACATGACTTAATTGCAATGATTTCTCAAACTGCCTCATTTTCCTTGCAGCTCTTTTACCTTACTTCGCCTGGATTAAATCACCCAATTCAAACTATTAATAGCCTTATCTAAAAAATTGCAACAAATACACTTTGTAAGGTAAAAGAGCTATTAGATCCAAGCGAAGTAATAGCCCTATCTAACAAAAGCCCTGTCTATCTAACAAATTTGCAAAAGAACACATTGTATAGACTATACATTCCATGATTAATTCACCCAAATTAAAAACAACTAAATAAACCTAATAAAATTCATTCATCAATTTTAAAACAACTAAAAATAAAAAAATTACCTTATTTCCAGGAAGATGGAGGGAGCAGCCGAGCAAGCGAGCAGCAAACTACAACTGCAAATGAAGAATCGAAGATTAAAGTAGAGTAGTAGGAGTTTGAGCGGGAGCCTTAAAAGATGGAACATCGAAGTGGCAAAACCTTAAATTTGTCGCGGTGGATTGTCGCGGTGGAAATAGATAAGGAGTTTGAGAGAACGATTTTTTTTTTCCCTAGGCGTGGGGGTTGCCCCAGCCCATGGGCTCGGTGGGCTTCCCCACAGACCGGCTCAGTTTCAAAGAAATGAGAAGGCACATCTTTGTCCAAAGTGCTACTACGAATCCAATTTAAAGAATTAGTAGGGTACTGACTAGTAACGAACTGCGGAAAAAAAAGACACGGTACTTAAGGCTTAACCAAATTTTCAAGCGTTGTGCATATGATTTTCAAGTCAAGGAAAATAAAAGAAGCTATAAAATATGATCAAAGCATAACTAATGAACCGATTTCGTAGTTTAGTAGTAATTTATTCGATATCAGACATTGAATTTGGACCGGTGCCAGATCGATTTCCTTAATTACTTAGCCATGATTCCCCTTTTCTCCCGCTCCTTGTGACCATTTCTAAACCTTCTCATTTTTCTATCTTACCCACTTGTTCGTTCCATGACAAACTTATTACGAGTCTTTTGACCATTCAATTTTCTCTTGATGTCTTTCTACCTATAATCTATCGTGGATGAACACGCCTACAACACTTGCTCCGTAAAACATACTTTTATGGATACAAAATGTGTTGTGTTCCTTTCATAGGGTGTCACATCTTCTGATCAGTAATAGTTGTTGAATCTTGAACAGTTATAATGCCATATTTCTCTGTTCAGCATAAGTCAGCCAATCTCTTTGACATAAACTTTCATGTTTTCTCGAAGAAATGATTATATTCCACAAATTTTTAATGGAAACAATGATATATATTAGAACTAAATATAAATAATTAAACAAAATGACAAACTAATCATTTGAAAAATAAAACAAAATATTTTGCACGTAATAATGTTTGCATTTGATTTTTATCACATATATATTAGTTATTAAAAAAATGAACTAGTAAAATATATTAAAATCAATTTATTAAAATCAATTTTAAAAATGAAGACAATACGTAAAACCCTAAATTCACTTTCAGCTGCCATCTTCTTTATCCCATTTCTCCTCCAATTCTCCACATCTCTTCAAACTAAAAATCATAGCTGACTGTAACAACACAGAATCTGATGGAAAATCTGATTGTTAGGGGAAAAGGGGAAAAGAAGACAAGAAAAGAAGAAGTAAAAAAAGAAAACTGAAACAACACAGAATCTCACAATCATAGCAGAACAATATATACTAAAATATCAATGATCTTTACAGAAGTGAAATTGTTATATACATACATCCATCAAAGTACAACAACAAATCATAATCATCAGCCTGGACGGTTATAACAGCATGTCCTCACAAATGTTGATGATTTCAACAACAAAGCAGTGGAAAATAAACATATACTTGAATACAACTTAAAGACCTCCAACTCATCTCCTGAACTCCAATGCATCCAAAACAATCTGTAAATATGCTTAGTCTGACCCAAGCATTATAATAAAATAAAACCTGAGTCAGTCTGGAAAACTAGCATGAGAAAACACACCCAATTGAATTTTAGTGTTTTAAAAATCTTTTGAAAATAAAGGTACCTCGTAAGACTACGTCGCACATAAACACGGACGGGTTTTTACCTTACGATAACCAAACCATTTCATATGAAATTTCATGATATTATAATAGTGTCCGAGATACAAATACTTATTAATTATAGTCGAAATTGTTACATTAATTAAATTCCAGCATAGTAGGTATACAACTGAAACCGTAAAGGCACGTATTAAAGAATGGATTCCATACATTGACTGAGCTACTATGGTACCACAGGTCACGGTGCATCTCTGGATAAAATAACACCAAGGACCTCGCCGGGATCCCCTACCAACACAGAACCGGCCTACCACTTGACTAGTAGTACCGAATATCCATTAATGGGCCCCAAAGCATAAAAATGAGAAATATTATCGACTCTAGATAGGGATGATCATACCCTACTTAGGAGCGACCCACTTACCCCTACTGCATCTCTGCGGTTTTAATCATTCCCAATTGATGAGGCTTAAGGCTAGATTTTACCTTTTATATAGCACTTCCCACTTGGAATGCGAATAGTGCCCTTTAGGAAAAAATGCAATGTTAGCATTCATCCATACAAGTTCATTCTAGGACTAAACCAAATGCTTGAGAGCTCCGTCTTCAATTCCATCATCTTCAAGGTATCTTCACTTCGAAATGCTTGAGTTGGATCGAAGTGGTTTTCAGATAATATACCGAATCCGGTCTCTTCGAAACAACACTCGATAGTTTTTGGTAAATTCATCTCGAATTCTTTAGGAAATAAACAGTCAAAGATAAGAGCGGAGATCACCTCCTAACCGTTAGTGGAAGGATTTCCTTATCATTTGTCCTTGGAGAACGAAACGAGATTTATATGCATAGTACAACATTATCAGAGATGACTGTGCCATATAACTCACGTGTTTCTCCTAGATATTTCCAAAGTTACATTTTGGGTCCTAATTTGATAATCAGTTATTTAACTATCCACAAACACACATCCAAATCAGGGATTTATTCCATAGGGAAAACAAACATTGGTTAAGCACACAATCAACCACTAGCCTCTTTTAATAAATATTTTCATTAACTAAAATCACTTTGTAAATATTTGTACCAAAATACTTTTACAAAGATTCATCCACAAACCCTCATTTTTCGATACTTAGAAAATGTCCATACACTTATCTCCACCGTATAAGTAAATTCACAAAATAGAGAAAGATTATTTTTTACACAATTCTAGAACAGATTTATAACTTCCTTTATAAATCTCTAAGACTAGGTTATAACCCCATTCATTTATCTTTGAAATCATTTATAAACTTCCTTTTTAACATTTCTAAAATCATTTAAAAAAACCCTTCATAAATCAATAAAACCATTTATAAACTACTTTTGTAAATCCACAAACCCATTTCTAAAATTCTTTTATAAATATTTAAGACCATTTATAAAGCTCTTTTACCCTTTAACTAATCTTCCTTTAAGTTTTCCAAACCATGTTATAGGATTCCTATTATAAACCCACATCTACTTATAAAATCCTATTTATAAATCTCGAAAACAATTATAAACAAATTCTAATCATTCACTTTAAAAATTATTATATAATAATAAACATTATAAACAAATAAATATTAACTTTAAAATATCTTAAAATAATAATAAATAAATTTTAAAACATTCTTAAATAAACTATAATAATTTATCTTCAAAACTATTAAAAGTAATAATAATTAGTTTCCAAAACTTTATTGATAAATAATTATGATTAATTTTAAACCATATTAATAATTTGAATAATTAACTTTTCAAAATATTAAAATATTGATAAACAACTTTAAAACAATATTAATATAAATAACAACTTTTAAAAACACATAAATATACTTCCTTGATAAAAATCCATACTTAAATTTCAACATAACCATTTCCATATTTATAAAAAAACTATGTTTGTAAATCTCTTCTATTTTATAGCATGTCGTTTAACATCCCCAAATCTATCCATACTTCAATTCCAAAAATAGAATCAACCATTTTTCTAAAACACATCCCACATATTATCATAAATCCATAATTTGATTTATTCTCCTCAATCTATCCAATGATAATAGTTTTCTTTTATTTATAAAACACCATTTATAAATCTATCCATTTATTAATAAATACGATTATACGAATCTTCACTCTATTTGTAAAATGTCCCATTTATACATTATCACATTTATAAATTTACCTTAATATATGTACACATATATATACAACACTTTATATAAAACAGTTAGTAAATATTTATACCAAAATATTCCTATCTAATTTTTAAAACCATATTCCTTTATTACAAGAAATGGACTTATTTTTTTGATTTTAAAAATCTTTACTCACGGTTCAGAAATCTCTATTTAAAATATTTTATAAAACTATAAATTTAAAATATCTAAAAATAATAACTTTAATTCTGATTAAAATAAGTTCCTTTTCTTAGTAATTCAAGAATTATTATTAAAATATATATTTTTTCGAAATCACTTAAATCCTTTTAAAAACTAAACCTTCATTTTATAATATTCCAAAATACTAAAAATATTGCTTAGTGTTACTATAGCACTAGCAGGGAAAAATCATCCATGTCATCAATTTTGGCATCCAACATATCATATATCAATTTATGTGAAAAATAAAATCAACGGTGTGAGGAATCCAGTTAGATCCCTCCAACCTGTCCCCTTGCATCACATATAATATATAATCAATAATATAAATCAACCGCTTCGAGGCGGGATCGTATACACATGGTCATCTGCTCATACACAAGAACGTAATAGGGTCTCATCTCATCCACTCCAATGGCGGTAATATACCCAGACCAAAAATATAAAATTGTAAATCTGTAATATCACCCACTTGGAGGCCCAAAACTAACGGCTACAGATGCTGCAGTCATCAATAGTTATTAATCCTTGGCGACCAAATATGATACTGTTAGATACATTGATATAACATAAAAACATGGATATGGAAAAAAAATTGAAAATCAACAAACAACTTTCTTATTCCATTTCAAAGCATTTCAAAGCATTTCAAATTCATTACATAATCCCATAATCGTTAACTACGTTCGGAGAAAATATAATTATTACAATATAAGCCAAGAGCGACATATGAAGATGCCCCTTGGATGATCAGAGTATATAACTAGGCAATTAAAACAACTTTGCATTTACAACAAAACACAGCAGAATCAAATAGAAAAGAACTCTAAATAGCTATCATGCCTCCTGCACGTCTCCGGAAGCTTATTCGTCTAAAGAGGTACCCGAAAATCTCAACTCTCAAACTACTCAAAACCAATTGAGCACCCAAGAGTTTAAGAGGAAAACATAAACTTCGAGTTAGAAATAAAGCCTGGTATGAATAATAATCTACCATCTCAACCATTTAGATATCTAGTGAGACCATGCCACTTAGCGGAATGGGTTTTCCCCTCACTAGTATCTTATTCAAAACTTTATAAAACCATATATTGTGCTCCTGCATCCACAATGATTAAAACATAGCAATTTAAAATATTATGATGATATCCAAACAAGTAGATCAATTCCGGATTACCCATCCCCGTTCATTTTTGACTATTTGTCTCAGTTATAGTTTCTATGGTCACTATTAACCTAATAGTTTTCATGGGCGGACTAATAACCTGTTTAATACTTATAGACTCCCTATCCGGTTTCATAGTTTTCATGGGATCACTAAGAAACTATTGGTCCCTGCCAATAACTTCATCGTTTCATGGGTTCTCCCTGAACCTATTGGTATCCCCAATAACTTCCCTCTTATCCTAGTTTTCATGGGTTGACTGGGAACCTATTGACTTCTATCAATAACTTAATCCGGAAATAGTTTTCATGGGTTCACTAGAAACCTATTGGCTCCTGCCAATAACTCTTTCTAATCATAGATTTCATGGGTTTACTACGAGCATATTGGCACCTGCCAATAACTTTTCCTAAACATAGTTTTCATGGCTTTACTATGAACCTGTCTATCTGACAACTTCATTATTTAGGCATCCTACATTTTGGTCTATCTTACCTCCTAGATGCAATTCTACTCATTCATGAGTTAATTCAATTTATATTCACTACTGTGTCAACCTAGCTAGTTATTCTTCTCTTTCTCTCCAAAATGCAGTTATGGGTCCATTATAATCTGAATATATATTAGAAGAAGCAAACATATTAATATAATAATACCAACACCTGTGGTTTAATATCCTTGAAATCAATTTCATATAAAACATGGTTAATCCCTTTAACCTATTATTTTATCAAGAAAAGCTTCTTAAAAAACTCCAATTTAAAAGCATTTAAAAGCTCATTTATAATGCCATGGGTTTTACCTTTAAAAATTGAAACTGGGTTCTTTGTTTTGAAAACTAAGGCTTTCGAAACCTTTAATCTTTACTTTCGAAACCATTGGAAAACTTCATTTCGAAAGCATTCAAATCTTCTTTTCAAAACACTAAGCACCTGCCTTTTGAAACACTTTAAAACCTTTCTTTCGAAACCTTTCGGATGTATTAAAGTAATACAATTCAATTATAGAAGCATATCTTCGAAACCATTTGAAAGTACCCCTTTCGAAACCATTGGGTTTAATTTAAAACATATCTTATTGGGTCAAAGTGAATACATACGAAAGTACCCCTTTCAAAACCTTTAATTTTCATATAAAATTGTTTCGGGAAAATTGATGGCTTTGGAGCCATCCTTTCGAAAGCTCAAAACGTTTAAGTAACACATTTGAAGGATAGCTTTGAAACCTCTTCCGAAGCCATTGACTTCGAAACCCTTGAATCCTTTCAAAAGCTTTAGGAAGTGGCTTAGTATAGGTTTAAAAAAAAGCTACCTTTCGAATTGGTTGATGACTTCAATCCCTTCGAAAGGCACAGGGACAGCAGAAGGGTTTCGACTTGGTCGAAGCTACCCTTTTCGAAAGCATTGATTTTAAAATTAAGTAACTCATTCGGAAGCTACAATTTAAATAAGAGGCGGCAACCTCCTTAGAAAGTAATTTAAAAAGACCCCTTCGAAAATATATGTTTCGACTCCTTCGAAAGAATTTAGTAAAACAGGCAAGCGCATTTCTTTGGAAAATAAAACAAAGGTTTCGACCCCATCGAAACCTATGTTTCAACACCATGCCTTCCGCCTTTCTCCAATCAACTACGTACCAACATTGTGATAACTTTTGTATTGATTTCGGCTTAGTTGTTTTCGACCTGGTAGGTTTCGACTTGGTTGAAGGCAGAAGCATAGGATCGAAAGGTGGCTTCTAAAAGAGACGAAACCCATTTTTCTGGGTAAAGGCTGATTTAATGCCATTTAAAGCAATTACTTTATAACTAACCTGCCTATTTGTAAACATTTAATTAGTTGCCATAAACTTTTCAAATTCTTTACCAAAACAACTGCCGTATAATTTCAGATCTAAACAAAGATTAATTTTCACAACTAAGCCCTTCCATTAAGCAAAACAATTAAAATAATTTTGGAAAAATCACCAAAAATTACAGAGATTCACTTTCAATATGTTATCTAACATATTAAAATTTTAGACTCAAATTCTTCATACAATAACCAAAATTAATTTCTAAACCCAATTATTCATATTTTCCTTTGAAAATTCATACTAAATTTTCTATAGCTTGGAAAACTCTAAAAATTAAAACCCATCTTCAAAATCATGTTTTACATAACATATAAATTCCTCATGCCATTTGAAATTAATTTAAATGATTTTACCCTAAAAACCGTGTATAAACAATTATCAAACAATCTTGTTTGAATCAAATATGTTATAAAATCCAAGCATATCATCATAAAAAATCATCATAATAGATTTAATCTTAAACCCGAAAATCAAATGATCATAAAAGCAAAATAGAGATGGTTTTGATTATTATTCACCTTGATAGGGTAAGGACTTTGAGTTTTGATTGAGATTAATCTTCCTTAGCTTTAGATTGATTTTCTCTTCTTTTCTCCAGAGTAATGGCGAGCTTCTCTTTTGATTTATGTTTGTTTGTATTTTGTAAAATGAATGTGTATGGGAATGAAACGATAATATAATAATGGTGTGGCAATCGTAATAAGCCCTTGTGTTAATTATTTCATTGTTAATTAACAATTAAAACCATTTGTAAGCCCATTTATATCATTAATCTTGACCTCTAATTTATTTTCAAATCTCAATCCCCTTATCACTCAAATAGTTACATTATTCTATTTAATTTATCTAATTAAATCTCCTGAATATTGTTATTAAAAATAAGAGGTGCTACAAGCTCCCCTCCTTAAAGAATTTCATCCTCGAAATTCAATAAGGACTAAATACTAAACGTAGCAATCTTCTGTAACCACTCCTAACAACCATACTAGCCTACCTAGCTAGCAACTATCTATATAAAGCTAATATAGACATACCCTCAAAGCAAATCAGGATAAGTATCTCTAATCATGTCTTATGTCTCCTAAGTACAGTCCTTCTCGTTGTCGCTCCATCGAACATTCACCAACTTGATTGTCTTGTTCCTTAATCTTTTCTCATCTCTCGCTACAACCCAAACTGGCTGTCTAACGGAAGTCAAATTAGGCTCTACTATCAAATCTTCCAACCCTATCGGAGGAATAGTATTCTCTGGATCATGCACATACTTGCGAAGATGAGACACGTGAAATACATTATGCAGACCTGTCATACTACTTGGCAACTCCACTCTGTATGTGAGCTTTACAATCTTCTCTATAATCTGGAACGGACCAACATATCTCAGTGCCAGTTTCCCTGACTTTCCAAATCGTACCACACCCTTCATCGATGATACCTTAATGAAAACCTTATCTCCAACTGAGAATTATAGGTCTTTACGCCTCTTATTTGCGTAACTCTTCTATCTGGACTGAGCTTCCTTTATCCTTTCTCGAATTAACTCAATCTTCTTTGTCGCCTCTCTAACCAGATCTGGACCTAAGACTAATCTGTCTCCAGTCTCAAACCAACATGCTAGTGATTTGCATGGCCTTACCTACAAAACTTCAAAATGCGCCATTCCTATACTAGTCCGATAACTATTGCTATAGGAAAACTCAACAAAATATAGGCGATCTTCCCAAGATCCACCAAAGTCCAATACACAAGCTCTCAATAAATCCTCGAGTACCTTATTAACTCTCTCTGTCTGCCCATCCTTCTGAGGGTGATAGGCAATACTCATCTTAAGCTTGGTACCTAATACATCATGTAGACTCTTCTAGAATTCGCTAGTAAACAAAGCTTCTCTATCACTGACTATACTACTAGGAATTCCATGTAGTCTAATTATGTTCTTCATGAACAATTTAGCTAAAACAGGTGCCGTCCTGGTTGACTTAACTTGAGTGAAATGGGCACTTTTGGTCAACCTGTCCACTATGACCCATATACTTTCATTTCCTCTATTTTACCTTGGAAATCCGTCAATAAAATCCATGGATATCGAATCCCATTTCAAAACTGATATCTCCAAAGGTTGAAGCAACCCACTCGGCTTCTGATATTCGGCCTTCACTTGTTGACAGTTTGCACATTGCCTAACCCACAAGCCAACATCCCTCTTCATACCTTCCCAATAGAAGCTCCTCTTCATATCTTGATACATCTTGGTCCCTCTAGGATGAATCGTAAACTTGGATCGATGACATTCTCCAAGAACTTCTCTACATTAAGTCCTTAACACTCGGAACACACAACTGTCCCTTCTCAACCACCCTCTCTGGTCAAGACTAAAATCCTTTAGATCATCGATCTCGGTTCCAACCTCACGCCTTCTAATCTCCTCGGTTAATACTGGATCCTCTTTCTGCTTAGAAGCAATCCTTTCGATCAACACTGGTCGAACTTCTATACAGGACAACATGGCGGTACTTTGACTAGAACTAGTAGTCGATGTTAACTGCACACTACAAGTAGTCAAAGCTTCTAAATTCTTCTATTCTACTAACATAGCTAACACCGCATTCTGATGTCTTCTGCCAAGAGCATCCGCTACTTTATTTCCTTTCCCTGGAGTATACTCTGTACCAAAATCATAAGCAGCTAAAAACTCCAGTCACTGCTGCTGTCTCACATTCAACTCCTTTTGAGAGAATAAATACTTTAGTGACTTATGATCTCTATATAGCTCAAATCTCTCCCCTAAGAGATAATGTCTCCAAATGTTTAATGCAAAGATCACTGCAGCCAACTCCAAATCATGAGTAGGATATCTCACATCATGCGGTCTAAGCTGTCGTGAAACGTAGGCAATAACTTTACCCTTCTACATCAACACGGCTCCTAATCCAGTCATACATGCATTGGTATACACCACCAACCCTTGTTTTTCGTCTGGAACTACTAACACGGATGCATTGGTCAACAAATGCTTTAACTTAAGGAATGCTTCCTCACATTTGTCGGACCAGACATACATCACATCCTTCCTAGTTAACTTTGTCAAAGGGACTGCTATCCGTGAGAAATCCTTGATGAATCTCCAGTAATAGCCAGCAAGTCCAAGAAAACTTCTAATCTCAGACACCGTCTATGGTCTCTTCTAGTTATGAACAGCTTCGATCTTATCTGGATCGACTGATAGGCCCTTCTCTAAAACCACGTGACCAAGAAACTTAACCTCTTTCTTCCAAAAATGACACTTGGAAAACTTTTCTTTTAGCTGATACTGCCTCAGCGTCTCAAGCACTACTGTAAGATGATCCCCATGCTCTCTTTCATCCTTAGATATACTAAAATGTCATCTATAAACACAACCACGAACCTATCCAAATACTCTCGGAAGACTTGGTTTATCAAATCCATGAAGAAAGCAGGTGCATTAGTTAACCTGAATGACATTACTAACCACTCATATGAACCATACCAAGTCTGAAATGTTTTCAAAGGAATACTGTCCTCTTCCACTCTTAATTGATGGAAACCTGTCGCCAAATCCAACTGGGAAAGTACTCTGGCTCCACATAACTGATCAAATAGATCGTCTATTCTCGGCAAAGGATACTTATTCTTAATCGTCCTCTTGTTCAACTTACGATAGTCGATACACATCCTCAACGACCCATCTTGTTTCCTAACGAACACCGCGGCTGCTCCCCAAGGCGAACTTCTTCGTCTAATAAAATTCCTTCCTTCTAGATCCATTAGCTGCACTTTCAATTCCTTCAACTCGGTCGGTGTCATCCTGCTAGGCGGCCTACTCATAGGTTCAGCTCCTGGCACAAGATCTATTTGAAACTCAACAGCTCTTTCGGTGGTAGTCCTGTAACCGGCTCAAAGACATCTGCAAACTCTCTTGCTACTCGAACCTGACTTAATTCTTCTCCCACTTCCATAGAATGTAACAAAGCACAACTACTCCGGTCAGAATCTTCCACTGAGAATATGATTCGATTATGACTATCAGGGTGTCTTAGTGATATCTCCCTATCCTGGCAAAATATCCTAGCCTCATACTACCCAACCAATCCATACCCAAAATGATTCCGAAATCTACAAAATCTAAAACAACAAACTACATGTAAACTTATGACCTAACAAGTCAAGTACTAACCCTCCTATTGGATTCGCAACCATTAAGGAAGTAACAAGGTATGTTGGTTCTAAACATAACCTATCAACCAAACACTGAGATATAAATGAATATGATGCACCGGTATCAAATACTACCCTAACTGGTATAATCTGAATCAAAAGCATACCTTCCCTCACAACATTCCCTTTTTCAACTACAGTTGGCCTAGCAGATGATGGTCCAACATCAAAAATCTTTACCTTGTCCGCCCTGACTGGTTCTGGGTAATAATTCTTATAATGCCCAACTTAATCACAGTTGAAGCACTTCACACCCTTCTTTTATGCAGCCTTCTTCCCCTTGCATGACCGGTACTCATGAACATAATGACCTTTCTTATCATACTTGAAGCAAACTAAATCAGCCTTTGCCTTGTTGGCAGCCTCTCCCTTCCGGGCTCCCTTTTTCTTAAAGAACTTTCTCTTCTTTCCCTGAGAACCTTGGGTTTCAACCGGCTTTTCTCTAGAACAAATAGCAAGCATCTCCTCATGTCGGATTGCTATCTCCACAACTACATTACAAGGATCACAGAGAGGGGGCAGGGTTGCCCTAGCAATCTCGGGTCTCAATCCCCGAATGAACCTCTCATTCCTTCTAATGACAGTGTCTATAGTAGCGTACCCATATCGGGATGACTCATCAAACTTATTAGCATACTCAATTACTAACATCTCTCCCAAAAGCAGACTCCAAGATAAGCATGACATCCCAAGTATCAATGATGGTCCAATCACTTGCTGCCTTATCCACCTATGGTGGGGAAGAAGATGGAAAAGGAATGGGTCAGACATAAAGTTTGGGGAATGAGTACAAGTTTAATATGTGATGATCGTGTGCAGTTAACTTTAAATTATTCTAATTGACATAGGGTGTGCTACAGTGTTAGTGAACTTCTAAAGTCTAGTACCTAAGGATTCTTATCTAACATAATGGTTCGAACAATAAATCAAACTCACAAAATGATCAACCAGCGTCCTTAGAGTTATCCAAAAAGAAAATACCGCCTGTAGGCGATTGTGCGAACTGCTCTCTCATAAACTATCGATCATCACTGCGCTTGGATAGGGAAAACCCTAAAATGCAAACTCGCTATATGACCCATCGTATGCACTCACTGTTCATCTCTCTATTGCAGTGCAAAATGCCTCATGTCGTACTAACTTGGCGTCCACATGTACCACGTTGCGTCAGAACCATGTGTATAAGGACTTCCATTAGTACCAGGCTCTTTTCTTTCCTATTATAGTGTTGCACCATGCTTGACTGTCCTTTTGAATCTCCCATTAGCATCGGGCTCACTCACATGGTATCCCCATTAGTGCTACGCGTCTACTATGGAACATCCCCATGCGAATTACATTGCCCTAATCAACTCTTAACTCTCATTTGGGTATTTAACCATTATCCAAACCACAATGACCTATTGTTCTTTGATAGGATAGTAAATTCCCTACTATCAATAACATGTGTACTTAGCCCAAAATAGGCTCAACCAATTAGTTTTCCATTTATGTAATTTTTCTACAAAATTATATAATTTTTTATTATTTAACTTTGGCCTTAGGCCGAGGTTTAAATTCTGCATTTTTCGTCCAGGATGCCTGGCCGTTTGTACACTCCGGTTGACCGCTAGAGTTTCCAGGTCGACCGGTCATGAAGTAAAATTACGGTTCCTACACGATTTCAATAATCACTTGTTTGTATAGTTTTTCATGTGGATAGCTACCCTAATTTAATAGGTGACCGGTTTATTTGTCAAATTACAATTCAATTTAGATTTTGTAGGTTAGGGTTTGAAAATTTGATAATAGCATATGTAACTAGACAATTAGTTAAATTAGCAAGTTACTATAATTTTGATTCTAGGGTTTTAGATTCAAAGCTAAGGTTTTAACATAATCAATTTAAATTTAGCATACAAAATTTTAGGGTTTCTAACATCCTAAATAAGTAAAATAGTTTAAATTTAACTATAATAATCAACTTATTAGATTTGTGTGCACTCACCTCAAGCTTAAGCTCTTACTTGCGCTTGAGAATCGTTCCTCGAAATCGATAGCTTTATCTTGATCAGTCTTGATTTAGTTTTTTCTAGTCTTGTAGGTTAAAATGATTTGATTTCTAGAAATTTATAGGGTTTTGGTTCAAGAAATTTTTTGCCAGAGTTTAATTATAGTAAACATTTAATGGAAAATTAGGGTTTCATTAGTATGATATTTATAGGGGTCGGATTTAGTTTTGAGCCATAAGATCAGCTTAGGAAATATATTTAGAGAATCTAGTCCTCTCATCGTACTCTTTAATTCTCCAAGAAAACAATCATGTTCGTTCAACGCGTCATCAGAAAATCAAAAACGTTCAATTTTACAAGGGCCACGGTCGACTGCTCAATGCCCTACGTCAACTGCTATCGGTCAACCATTGAACCCTCTAGGTCGACCAGTCCCAATGAAATTTTTGTGTATTTTTGTTTTAAATTTTTAATTTATTATAACAATAGTAATTCCTCTATACTAACTTGGATCTCAATATATTATCTATGAAAATCATCCAGAAAATCCCAACGAACGTAATGGTGCAAGTTTCACAGCCAAATTCGAAAATCTATGAAAATTTTCTTTTAAGGCCTTATTTGATATTAATTTAATTTCCTTATTAAATTCCATTAAATTTTTGGGGTGTTACATGCACGTGTGTATATGCAGGCCTCATTGAATTGAAATACAATCCAACATTGAGGTGTAAGAAAATATATATAGAACAAGATCTTTATTATGTTGTGATTTAAAAAATCAATTATATATCACTACAAGAAAATTACCTTTTTATAGCGTTTAAAAAACGCTGTAAAAGGATACGATGGCGTTTTTATAAACGCTGTATATCAACAAGTTGTAATATGTCAGGGATCTATAATAGCAACCTCAGAATCGCTATAAAAATCATGCTACAAATGACGTTACTTATAGCGTTTCTGAATTGCTATTAAATGGACGATTGATGACATACAAGTACCTTTCTATAGCGTTTTGGTGCTTGCTATAGAACTTTTATGCAGAGTTATGGTTTATGATGCTAATATTTATGACGTCATTTATTTGCTATTTATAGCAATTGTAAATGCTGTAGATATATCATTACCTGATTATTATAGCAATTATAAATGCTATAGAAATATCATTGCCTGATTATTATAGCAACTATAAATGCTGTAAAAACGCTATAGAATGTTTACTTTAGTCTTTCATAGCATTATTTACTTGCCATGAAAACTGTTTAATCGTTGTAGAATATTTTTATTGCACTAGCATAATGCTATAATATGTATAGCCATGACAATTTTTTTTCCTAGCATTAATATAAAAAGAATGTATATACGGTATTTCACATAGTATTAACAATTAAGCAAAAAAATATGAATAAAAGCATTTCATGCACAATATTAAGCATATAAATATTAGTAACAATTCATACAATCGTAGCTAACCAAAACAATACATAATAAAAGTAACAATCCATACAACCATAGCTAACCAAAACGATACATAGTAAAAGTAAAGATGTAAGAACATCGACACAAAATACATTTGAAGGAGAATGAGTGCGGCAACATATTTTTTCATGCCTTCCACCATAGTGTAAACTGAGAGCATCATACACCACCTGTCAAAAAGCACATACGTCTATTAGTCATAAAAAGTAAACATAAATTATCATGAATATCGAAATATGGAAGAAAATATGTGCGGCAAACAAAGAAAATACTCAAAATTAACAGCTAAATCATTTTATGCGCTGATTTTACGTAAACAGCACCTGTATACCCTTGCTGTTCTTGCTGTTTACGGTCCCAGATTTCAAACAACTTCTTTTGGTTTGGGACTTACTGTAAGCATAGTAGTATCACTATTATGCAAAAATTGTCCTTGACATAGTAGTTTGGAGCACTGAACAACGCACGTATAATTAACACTGTACTATTATGCAAAAATTGTTGTCATATCACTATAAAAGTAATAGTAGTTTGGAGCACTGAACACCGCACGTTCTTTCTTACACAATAAAGTACTTGGTTATGGGTTTATTCAAAAATGTTACTATCAAACTCAGAAGGTTTTAAGTACTGGTAATTATTTAGTTTATTATTGAATGAAAATCTGGTTAATGTAAACAGTAAAGTACAAACTAGAGTTGTTTAATAGTTACTTATATTACTAAATACGCATTTGACAAATCAACCAACCTTTTAGTAAAGTATTTATGGTGCTTTAATGCGGTCAATTCCTTGAATTTTATCAAAGTGATATTGTTTCATACATTCAGAAATTTGAAGTGATATAAGCAGAAATTTGAAGTGATATTGTTTCATACATTCAGAAATTTGAAGTGATATTGTTTCATATATAAGCAGAAATTCAATGCCAAATAGACTGCATATATTGTTTCATACATTCAGAAAGCTGATGCATATATTGTTTCAGAAAGTTGATGTACATATATTTGAAGTGAAACCTGGAAGTATATATGAAATACATATTCGTGAAACATATTCTTGCAAATATATATAAGTAGAAATTCTTCTCCAAAAGTTTGTTACTTTTAAAGTCGCGCAAATCATTTATATTTTCAGAAAGCTGATGCATATAAGCTGCTTTATAAAGTTGATGCATAGCCTTAAAGTCCACTGAGTTAAATGTTTTGTCACTCGGTTTTAATTGCCATTGTCATTCTAATAAACAGATTTATATTTTAATACATGTTCAAGATTTTCCTTCTCATTCGGATTTTTCTAATGTTATCAACACAAATGATTTAAACATTAAGAAAACAATAACCCTTAAAGTTTCAGCTTATTTCAAAGTTCGGCCGATGATGGTGTTTTAAAATAATGATGAATTGTGAAGGTTATAAACGAGAACATATTATCAATGGATTATCATGGTTTAACATCGGAGATCCAAACAGTGGATGCCCAAGAAAAATGCTATTCATGTTTTATTGCAGTGATGAGAGTTATAGATAATGCTATTCTCATTCACTAGTGTCTACATGATATTCAGATAATGCTATTCATTTTAAGTACAATATTTCAATATTACTCCAATCATGTTAGTGTAGCATTATCTGAGTGCTACATGTAAATAGCATTATCTGTAATAAAACATGTTTGCAGATAATGCTATTTACAGATAATACTCCACCGTCAGTTTCTATGAATGAAAAGAAGATTAAGTAGACTAATTTTACAAGTTAAAACTTAAAACACATGTCTATATGCAAATCAGCATATATATGAAAGAATTAAAACACCTGTCTAAAAAGGAGAGCCAACAAGAAAATACGAAAGGAATACCTAAAAGACTTCCAGACTGTAGCTAGAATGAGATAAATGAGAGGATGACGAGAGGAGTAGAGAAATAAGAAAGCAGCAATCATTGACTTCATCTCTGTTCGTATATTAGTATACATCTGTGACGACCCAACTTTCCACTACCGGAAAATCACGCCGTTTTTAAGAAAGAAAGGGGTGAGAAATAGAAAAGATAAAGAAGAAGAAGAAACAACATCAGAATCTCAACAGCGGAATGAATAAAATATAATATATCACATAAGAGAATACATAATATCATATACATCAGAGTTACACAGATAATACAACACACACTAGACAGTTATAAACACCTGTCTAGTTAATACAACTCGATACAATACAAATAAAACACAGAGATACCAACACAGCGGAACACTATATATATATCTACAACGCTGAAGCCTCCTGCTCCATTGCTCCTCCACAATTCGTCAAAGCAAACCTGAATCCCTTGGCTACCCATAAAAATTTGGGTACCCGAGAGTTTAGGAAAAACAGGAAATAAACTCCGGGTCAGACATGGGTCTGGTATGAGTAACAGGTTAAAGTTGCTTAACTTTGAAAATCCTTTGAAAACAAAAGGTATCACGTAAGACATCCCACACATAAACATGGAAATGTTTTTACCTTACGCTAACCAAAACATTTGATAGGAAATCCAGTGATATTATAATAGTGTCTAGGGTTTTCAAGAAAATAGAAAATAGCTGAAATTGTTACATCTATTAAATTCCAGCATACTAGCCACAAAGTGGGTAATACAATCAAAACCGTAGGGTCTCGTAGGGAAATTGGGTTTCCAACAATGGCAGGGCTACTGGGGTACCGCCCGTCACAGTACCTGGCCTAGATCAGCGTACCGAGGAGTACGCCCGCTCCCCTGCAACACAAGGCCGGAACCATTCCTTACTGAACAGTTCCGAACGAAACAACCCCAGCAGTCGGAGCTCTACAACTGCCCACACAGCCGAATAAAAAGGGACATCTAGACAGGGGTATATCTCGCTCTCAAGTGGGTGCTACCCACGAAGCCTTGCTGCACCTCCCCTGTTTTAGCCATTCCCGGTTGATGAGGCTTGAGGTCACGATTACCTTGTCAGAACTCATCACTTAGAATGCTCATCGTCCGCCTGACGATGTGCTGAAAGCATTCAATCCATACAAGTTCGTTCCGGGTTCGAACGAAACCGAAGGCATTATCTCGTTACACTCATTTTGGAATCACCCTCAGAGTTAACGACAATAACCCTTGCACTCTAAATCTTCATCTTCACTTGAGATTCACGACCTATCGTTATTTTGGATCGATGTGGTGTTCGGGTCTCTAGACCTAGAATTCCGGTATACGGAAACCCGATCCCGGTCTCATCGAAATCCAAACCGTGTCTTTTAAGGCCAAGTTGTTTTAAAGTTAAAACAATTCATTTTAATTATCTATATACACACAGATAGATAGTTCAAAATATCACAAATAGATAATCTACAATATCACAGATAGATAATCTACAATATCATCATAAATAGACAATCCATATCACACAGCATTAATTATCTCCTATCAGAGAATTCAAACCATTCAAGGAAATCAATATCATCCATCAATACATAAGCAATGATTCATAAACACATCATTTATAATTAATTTAAAATGAATTAAATTAATTACTTAATCTCTAATTAATTTAAAGTGAATTAAATTAATTACTTCATTCTATAAATCCTGCTTACTTAACCATTGATTAATTACAAATCAATTAATTAATCATCCTCTAATTTCCTTCTTAATTAATCATCCTGGATTAATTACCTTTAATTACATTCAAGTAATTATTCTTTAATTAATTTCACAAATTAATTTTCTATGATCAAATACAGTAATTAACTTTAATTACTTCATTAATTAATTAACTATAATTAATTACATTAAGCATTAATTAATTGCATTAATTAATTACTCAAAATCACTTATTTTTTATTAACAAATCTCAATTAATCAATCCTTAATCACATCATTAATTATATAAATTAATGATCTCAAATTTTTATTTAAACTAATTTACTTCATTATAAATTAATTACATTAAGTAATTAATCAAGTAATTAATCTTAAATTAAAACACATTTATTAATCATTCTTGATTAATAACAAACCAGTAACTAACCCCCCCTTAATTACTTCATTAAATAAATTAATTACTTCTCAATTAATTATCCTATTTAATCCCTTGATTTATTACATAAAGTAATTTAACCAAAATTACCTCCATATTAAATCATCTTCAATTAATTACATAAAGTAATTACCATTAATTACTTCATTAAATAATTTCACTTCATTAATTACATTTAAGTAATTACTTATTAAATCATTTCAATGATTAATTTAAATTAATTTAACTTAATTAATTAATTTAAACTAATCAAATTAAATTCATTTAATTACATTAAGTAATTAATTTCTTAATTTCCTCCATTGTGTAATTTCAAATTGATTAATCTTTAATTTATCAATTAATTAATCTCTAATTAAAAATCATTAATTATTCCTTAAATTAATTAATCTCAGACCTTAATTAATTTAATTTAAACTTGGAGTTACTAATTTAAATTAATTCAAATCATTTATTATCCATTATGGTTTACTTAAAATTAATGAATTACAAATCATTAAATCTTCATTTAACTTTAAAACAAAATTCATTTCTTATTAATGATTTAATTATCACTCACAAATATGTTTGAAAACATTTATCTTCAATTTTACCCTTTAAATTCATTTTCTTTTCAAGATTTAAAATGAACTCCTATTTATCTTTAATAAAGTTTAAAACAAATTTCTAAAAACTTTAAATTTCACATGCTAAAGGAAATTTTAAAGAGGTAAAATCAAATTTTCTTTAAATTCACATATTTCAAGTATACCTCAACATTAAAACCCTTCTAAACATTTAAATTAAACAAACTTTATTTTATTTCAAAAATTCTGGAATTCAAATTTAAATCTAAGTCCAGGTTTCAAATTTGATTATTTGATTACATCCTTCCTTCACAATTCAAAATACATTTTAAATTCAAATTCTTTTTCATTACACTTACATACTTAAACACTCTTAAGTTAGTTATACAATTTGAATTTCAACTTTATTTATTTCAAACTAAGTTTCAGATTTTAAACTTGAATTTATATTTGTACCTTTGAATTAAAACTTAGTTTAACTTAGTTTTACAATTTAAATTTAAACTTCAGAAAAACAGAATAGAGTTTGAAACCTGAACTAAGCATTGACTCGAGCCTCCCCACTTTGCTTCGAGTCCATACTAGATTTACTTCGGGTAAATCACGAAAATACTCAGGTAAAACTCGATGCACAACACTACTTCTTCTCTTCCTTCTTTTTCTTTTTAAAACCTGCTTTGTTTAAATTTCTGAAACAAGCTACACTCGCATACTAACCCAATAAACACTCGAGTCCATCACCAATTTCTTCGAGATCACTTCGAGAAGAACTGCTCGTTCCCCATCTTTATGAACTGACACCAATTCGTTATCGTGCACGTGCACAGATCGTCCACGCCGCCGCTACCTCCGGTGACTCCTCACACGCGTCGGCGATCAACCACCTAGACGTTTCTGACCCGCAACCTAATGCCACGAGGCCCAAGTCAAAATCGAGCATTCTCGAGCTCCATTGTCAACAGGCTCCGACCAAACTACCCTCGAGCAAACAACTCCGATCATCAAACGACGTGCAACTTCGTCCACACCTCGATGAACCTCTACGCCACCATCTCCCGAAGCTACGTTGCACTCGATCGACTAAACTAGCCGAGGCGATCGAACAATCAAACCCAGAAAAAAACTAGGGTTCCAGAAGGAAACCCACTACCGCAACCTCCATGGTGAATTACATCACCATCCTCCATTTTTCCACCAATCTCTGGTCGTTCCTCCACCTTCACGAGGAATTCCGACCCTCAAATCCAAGTAGATCATCAGAGAAACCCAGATTTCATGTTTTTGAGAAACCCAGAACTGCTCATTCATCCCATCTCTAAAAATTATAATTTTAGTTGTAAAAATCATGGTTTCATTCGAGTATTCGATTTATATCCCTGAATTTATAAACTAAGATGTTTGAAATTTCACAAAACTCTAACTTTCCTGTTTTTAGAGTTTTCCAGAGTAGAATTAAATTTATTATTGCCTTAAGTACAAATTTAAACTAAAGTTTACAATTTAACAACCAAGTTGGACTTGCATATTTAAGTTTAAGTAGTGACAAGATCAAAGATTGAATTTTTAAATCCAAAACTAGGAGACTGGGAAGTAAAAACAGAGAGCACCCAGATGAACAATACATACATATCACACATTCATATATATACAGAGAAAAGCACTAATATACTAATGCATCTAAACATAATCATTTCAGAGATCTCATGCAACCAGATTCTACTTAAGTTATCTTAAATAAAATGTTACTCACCATTTTAGAAAGCAGAGCAGTTATTGGTTTGAAGCAGTTTTGAAAATGAAAACTGTAATGCTTTTGCTCTTTAAAAACTTGAATTTCTTATCAACTGGGAACTGGAATGCTTGTTCGTTGTTTGGAACCGAAATGCTTCTTGCCTTTGAAAGCTTGAAAACTACATGCATGCAGATGATAGCTCTTTGCTTCCCAGGTGGAAAAAAATGCAGACAGTTTGGATTGTTGATAAAATTTGTAAAAATGCAAATGTTAACATTTTCTTGCTACAGGTTTATTATGACTTGAGAATGAATTAGAGTAAGGGGATATATACATAGAAAGTTAAGTTTGTATAGAGGGTAGGTGTTTACTGGTTTAGGCTTTCTTCTCTTTTATGCAGAGATTTTTTTTTCTTTTAGGAGGCTGAAATGATTTTTGGACAAATTCGAATTGACCAATTGTTGCTTGCATTTAATGCATACGCACTTTATGTTTCTTGCTTAGCCCTTTTTGTAGGTTGATATTTGATATGTAAGTGTAGACTTGCAGGTAGATTCTGACTTGTATATGAAGCTTTGTATATATTTTTCTTTTAATACTTATGTTCTCTGAACCATATTGTACACAAGATAGTTCATACCTTTACCTTGTTTATTCATTTGCTTGCATTACTATTTTACAGACATGATTACTTGCCTGGGTATGCTTCATATCCTATATTTTATGTCTACAAATATTTATCCTTATCTCTGTTCAAACTAAAATATATTTTAGTGTCTTCTTTCTCAAGCCTCAAACTTATCTTTATTTTACTTAACTTTGTTTATTTGCCTCCATACTATCTTATGGCTACAAACATATTTTTACTTGCCTTTGCTCTTATCTTTGAAATATAAATAAGTATATTTATAGTTTATTAACATATAGTTAGAATTAGGTGATGTGTTTACTTATACTTAGTTTATTTCCTTCTTCGATTTTCTAATCCAAATACTTAATTATATTTCCCTATGTATGTATTTATTATTTATTATTTATGAATTACATTTTAGAGAAAATGAAACAAAACTATGTATATATATAAAAACTTATACATATATATATAACAAGATATTTAATTTGAAAATAACACTTATAATTTAAATCTATTTATATTTACATATATAACAATACATTAATAAATGTATTTAAAATAATAATTTGTCAAATTAAATAATTATAAAAGAGATTATAACTTCCTATTATTATTTAAATGAATAAATGTCTCATATTTATTAAACCATATTTTAAAACAAACCTTTTTATTTAATTCTTGAACTTAAGCTAAGATATATATTTAAATCAATTAAACATTTACCTTAACTATTTTAAAACTATATATATTCTAAATTAAATCCTAATTTCCAAATTACCAAAAATATATTAGAATTAGAAAACAAGCTTTATTTATTAATTAGACTCAAACCAAAGATTTCTATCTGTAATATATACACAAATAAATATACATTATAAATAGAAAACAATTTATTGGCTTTTTAAAAGATCAGTTATCAGTTAAATATCATTTAAAAGAAGATTATTATATCAATTCTAAATTTATCAACAAGAATTTATCAAATCAATTTAATTTTAAATGCAGATTATTAAATTGATATTGTCAGAAATTCCGGGATGTCACATTCCTCCCCTCTTAAAAGAATTTCGTCCCCGAAATTTAAAACAAAGGTAATTTAATAATCTTATTAAAGATTTAATTTTAAAAACACAAGCATATATTATCAATATATACTAACAATCATAGCATCCAATCAAACAAACAATCAAAACTAACTATCCAAACAAAATACTGGATAGAATTCTCTCGAGTTTTCCCGAGTATAAATACCGGGTTACTCGCTCTACAGAATCCAAACAATCAATAATACTAAGCTACAGAGCTACCACTCATCTAGATCTACACAACTAGATAGGATATCAGACTATAAACAAGTCTGACTCCACATCCAAAACTCCCTGAACTGTTGGCTCCACAACCCGAGATAGATTATACACGTACTCCCTCAAAGATACGTGAAACACATCGAATTCCAGTTATCCAAACTGACCATCCAATCCAGAAGACCAACACCTATCCTCACACACACAGAAAAGAGAAAATCCAAGATATCTCGGAGCTGACTTCCCAGTCTTACTAAACTTAAAGCTCCTTCGGTCGGAGAAAGCTTATCCAAAATCAAATTTCCAACTTAAAAATCCAAATCCCTCTGTCTCTTATCCACAAAACTCTTCGGACGATCCTGGGCTGCCTTCATCCCTACTGATCAGCTCATCCTTCGTTGATGCTTCAAAACAACTCATCAAAATGATCCACTCACGATCAATCCAATAACACAACTCTACTCCTCAAACATCGGAAGACTGACTTACTTCTCCTATCCGAAAAGATAAAACAGATGCACCTCCAAACTGCTTCCGTTGCACAACTCTGATCCGGAGAAGATGAAAATGCTGATGATGCCCACGAGCACAAACTGGACCACACATCTCAGAATATGGTTCACAGATCCATAAAGAAGAAACTCAGAAATCCCGAAAGATCTCTGACTAACCAAGAGAACACTCAACTATCGCAAGTCACTTTTGCGATCAACCCAATCTAATATCCAAAGAAAACTGCTCTCTCTCTATCAATCAGAATAGCTCAAACTTACCTAGCCAATCCATCGAAGAAAATGGATCCACTCTGCTGCTTCTGAACTTCACCTCTGGAAACTGCTGACAGATGACCTCCTTGCCTGCACACAGAACAAATCTGAACTGCGACGCTGCTACTGATGCCAAAAACTTCCTAGTCCAAACTCCTCGAGAAACTCAGGCCTCAAAGCCAAACAAAAACACTCAGCTGAATGTAGCCTCAACACCGAAACAGACACGCTTCCTTAAACTTGCTCCAAAGAACATCTTCGGAGACATCCATAGTCACTGTGTCTCATCACACAGCTACTAATTCCTAAGTTATCAAGATACCATCACTAGCTTCTACTCACTGACAGATCCAAATTCTACTCAAAGATGGACTCTGAACCCTTCAGATTCCCTTCAGAAATTGGTGAAATCCTTACACCACACAAAGATTCACTCGAGACGGTATTAGATCTACAGTCTCGGCAGAAACACTTCCATCCTCATCAGACTCCAATCATTGGTAGTCGTGTTATACACACCACTACCCTATTCTACCTTTATAACTTATATTGGAAAACCCGAACAGGTAACCCAACAGATAGGTAGAAATATATAAATATATATATACAAATACAAGTACGCTCTCTCAAGATAGACACCACTCCAGAGCCTAGGTATTCACTCAACCTAACGCTCTAATACCACGTGTGACGACCCAACTTTCCACTACCGGAAAATCACGCCGTTTTTAAGAAAGAAAGGGGTGAGAAATAGAAAAGATAAAGAAGAAGAAGAAACAACATCAGAATCTCAACAGCGGAACAAATAAAATATAATATATCACATAAGAGAATACATAATATCATATACATCAGAGTTACACAGATAATACAACACACACTAGACAGTTATAAACACCTGTCTAGTTAATACAACTCGATACAATACAAATAAAACACAGAGATACCAACACAGCGGAACACTATATATATATCTACAACGCTGAAGCCTCCTGCTCCATTGCTCCTCCACAATTCGTCAAAGCAAACCTGAATCCCTTGGCTACCCGTAAAAATTTGGGTACCCGAGAGTTTAGGAAAAACAGGAAATAAACTCCGGGTCAGACATGGGTCTGGTATGAGTAACAGGTTAAAGTTGCTTAACTTTGAAAATCCTTTGAAAACAAAAGGTATCACGTAAGACATCCCACACATAAACATGGAAATGTTTTTACCTTACGCTAACCAAAACATTTGATAGGAAATCCAGTGATATTATAATAGTGTCTAGGGTTTTCAAGAAAATAGAAAATAGCTGAAATTGTTACATCTATTAAATTCCAGCATACTAGCCACAAAGTGGGTAATACAATCAAAACCGTAGGGTCTCGTAGGGAAATTGGGTTTCCAACAATGGCAGGGCTACTGGGGTACCGCCCGTCACAGTACCTGGCCTAGATCAGCGTACCGAGGAGTACGCCCGCTCCCCTGCAACACAAGGCCGGAACCATTCCTTACTGAACAGTTCCGAACGAAACAACCCCAGCAGTCGGAGCTCTACAACTGCCCACACAGCCGAATAAAAAGGGACATCTAGACAGGGGTATATCTCGCTCTCAAGTGGGTGCTACCCACGAAGCCTTGCTGCACCTCCCCTGTTTTAGCCATTCCCGGTTGATGAGGCTTGAGGTCACGATTACCTTGTCAGAACTCATCACTTAGAATGCTCATCGTCCGCCTGACGATGTGCTGAAAGCATTCAATCCATACAAGTTCGTTCCGGGTTCGAACGAAACCGAAGGCATTATCTCGTTACACTCATTTTGGAATCACCCTCAGAGTTAACGACAATAACCCTTGCACTCTAAATCTTCATCTTCACTTGAGATTCACGACCTATCGTTATTTTGGATCGATGTGGTGTTCGGGTCTCCAGACCTAGAATTCCGGTATACGGAAACCCGATCCCGGTCTCATCGAAATCCAAACCGTGTCTTTTAAGGCCAAGTTGTTTTAAAGTTAAAACAATTCATTTTAATTATCTATATACACACAGATAGATAGTTCAAAATATCACAAATAGATAATCTACAATATCACAGATAGATAATCTACAATATCATCATAAATAGACAATCCATATCACACAGCATTAATTATCTCCTATCAGAGAATTCAAACCATTCAAGGAAATCAATATCATCCATCAATACATAAGCAATGATTCATAAACACATCATTATAATTAATTTAAAATGAATTAAATTAATTACTTAATCTCTAATTAATTTAAAGTGAATTAAATTAATTACTTCATTCTATAAATCCTGCTTACTTAACCATTGATTAATTACAAATCAATTAATCAATCATCCTCTAATTTCCTTCTTAATTAATCATCCTGGATTAATTACCTTTAATTACATTCAAGTAATTATTCTTTAATTAATTTCACAAATTAATTTTCTATGATCAAATACAGTAATTAACTTTAATTACTTCATTAATTAATTAACTATAATTAATTACATTAAGCATTAATTAATTTCATTAATTAATTACTCAAAATCACTTATTTTTTATTAACAAATCTCAATTAATCAATCCTTAATCACATCATTAATTATATAAATTAATGATCTCAAATTTTTATTTAAACTAATTTACTTCATTATAAATTAATTACATTAAGTAATTAATCAAGTAATTAATCTTAAATTAAAACACATTTATTAATCATTCTTGATTAATAACAAACCAGTAACTAACCCCCCCCCCCCCCCTTAATTACTTCATTAAATAAATTAATTACTTCTCAATTAATTATCCTATTTAATCCCTTGATTTATTACATAAAGTAATTTAACCAAAATTACTTCCATATTAAATCATCTTCAATTAATTACATAAAGTAATTACCATTAATTACTTCATTAAATAATTTCACTTCATTAATTACATTTAAGTAATTACTTATTAAATCATTTCAATGATTAATTTAAATTAATTTAACTTAATTAATTAATTTAAACTAATCAAATTAAATTCATTTAATTACATTAAGTAATTAATTTCTTAATTTCCTCCATTGTGTAATTTCAAATTGATTAATCTTTAATTTATCAATTAATTAATCTCTAATTAAAAATCATTAATTATTCCTTAAATTAATTAATCTCAGACCTTAATTAATTTAATTTAAACTTGGAGTTACTAATTTAAATTAATTCAAATCATTTATTATCCATTATGGTTTACTTAAAATTAATGAATTACAAATCATTAAATCTTCATTTAACTTTAAAACAAAATTCATTTCTTATTAATGATTTAATTATCACTCACAAATATGTTTGAAAACATTTATCTTCAATTTTACCCTTTAAATTCATTTTCTTTTCAAGATTTAAAATGAACTCCTATTTATCTTTAATAAAGTTTAAAACAAATTTCTAAAAACTTTAAATTTCACATGCTAAAGGAAATTTTAAAGAGGTAAAATCAAATTTTCTTTAAATTCACATATTTCAAGTATACCTCAACATTAAAACCCTTCTAAACATTTAAATTAAACAAACTTTATTTTATTTCAAAAATTCTGGAATTCAAATTTAAATCTAAGTCCAGGTTTCAAATTTGATTATTTGATTACATCCTTCCTTCACAATTCAAAATACATTTTAAATTCAAATTCTTTTTCATTACACTTACATACTTAAACACTCTTAAGTTAGTTATACAATTTGAATTTCAACTTTATTTATTTCAAACTAAGTTTCAGATTTTAAACTTGAATTTATATTTGTACCTTTGAATTAAAACTTAGTTTAACTTAGTTTTACAATTTAAATTTAAACTTCAGAAAAACAGAATAGAGTTTGAAACCTGAACTAAGCATTGACTCGAGCCTCCCCACTTTGCTTCGAGTCCATACTAGATTTACTTCGGGTAAATCACGAAAATACTCAGGTAAAACTCGATGCACAACACTGCTTCTTCTCTTCCTTCTTTTTCTTTTTAAAACCTGCTTTGTTTAAATTTCTGAAACAAGCTACACTCGCATACTAACCCAATAAACACTCGAGTCCATCACCAATTTCTTCGAGATCACTTCGAGAAGAACTGCTCGTTCCCCATCTTTATGAACTGACACCAATTCGTTATCGTGCACGTGCACAGATCGTCCACGCCGCCGCTACCTCCGGTGACTCCTCACACGCGTCGGCGATCAACCACCTAGACGTTTCTGACCCGCAACCTAATGCCACGAGGCCCAAGTCAAAATCGAGCATTCTCGAGCTCCATTGTCAACAGGCTCCGACCAAACTACCCTCGAGCAAACAACTCCGATCATCAGACGACGTGCAACTTCGTCCACACCTCGATGAACCTCTACGCCACCATCTCCCGAAGCTACGTTGCACTCGATCGACTAAACTAGCCGAGGCGATCGAACAATCAAACCCAGAAAAAAACTAGGGTTCCAGAAGGAAACCCACTACCGCAACCTCCATGGTGAATTACATCACCATCCTCCATTTTTCCACCAATCTCTGGTCGTTCCTCCACCTTCACGAGGAATTCCGACCCTCAAATCCAAGTAGATCATCAGAGAAACCCAGATTTCATGTTTTTGAGAAACCCAGAACTGCTCATTCATCCCATCTCTAAAAATTATAATTTTAGTTGTAAAAATCATGGTTTCATTCGAGTATTCGATTTATATCCCTGAATTTATAAACTAAGATGTTTGAAATTTCACAAAACTCTAACTTTCCTGTTTTTAGAGTTTTCCAGAGTAGAATTAAATTTATTATTGCCTTAAGTACAAATTTAAACTAAAGTTTACAATTTAACAACCAAGTTGGACTTGCATATTTAAGTTTAAGTAGTGACAAGATCAAAGATTGAATTTTTAAATCCAAAACTGGGAGACTGGGAAGTAAAAACAGAGAGCACCCAGATGAACAATACATACATATCACACATTCATATATATACAGAGAAAAGCACTAATATACTAATGCATTTAAACATAATCATTTCAGAGATCTCATGCAACCAGATTCTACTTAAGTTATCTTAAATAAAATGTTACTCACCATTTTAGAAAGCAGAGCAGTTATTGGTTTGAAGCAGTTTTGAAAATGAAAACTGTAATGCTTTTGCTCTTTAAAAACTTGAATTTCTTATCAACTGGGAACTGGAATGCTTGTTCGTTGTTTGGAACCGAAATGCATCTTGCCGTTGAAAGCTTGAAAACTACATGCATGCAGATGATAGCTCTTTGCTTCCCAGGTGGAAAAAAATGCAGACAGTTTGGATTGTTGATAAAATTTGTAAAAATGCAAATGTTAACATTTTCTTGCTACAGGTTTATTATGACTTGAGAATGAATTAGAGTAAGGGGATATATACA
Organism: Allium fistulosum; assembly: GCA_030737815.1. Lineage (NCBI taxonomy): Eukaryota > Viridiplantae > Streptophyta > Magnoliopsida > Asparagales > Amaryllidaceae > Allium > Allium fistulosum. The sequence goes on from CM060901.1 coordinate 665,640,275, forward strand.
TAGAAAGTTAAGTTTGTATAGAGGGTAGGTGTTTACTGGTTTAGGCTTTCTTCTCTTTTATGCAGAGATTTTTTTTTTCTTTTAGGAGGCTGAAATGATTTTTGGACAAATTCGAATTGACCAATTGTTGCTTGCATTTAATGCATACGTACTTTATGTTTCTTGCTTAGCCCTTTTTGTAGGTTGATATTTGATATGTAAGTGTAGACTTGCAGGTAGATTCTGACTTGTATATGAAGCTTTGTATATATTTTTCTTTTAATACTTATGTTCTCTGAACCATATTGTACACAAGATAGTTCATACCTTTACCTTGTTTATTCATTTGCTTGCATTACTATTTTACAGACATGATTACTTGCCTGGGTATGCTTCATATCCTATATTTTATGTCTACAAATATTTATCCTTATCTCTGTTCAAACTAAAATATATTTTAGTGTCTTCTTTCTCAAGCCTCAAACTTATCTTTATTTTACTTAACTTTGTTTATTTGCCTCCATACTATCTTATGGCTACAAACATATTTTTACTTGCCTTTGCTCTTATCTTTGAAATATAAATAAGTATATTTATAGTTTATTAACATATAGTTAGAATTAGGTGATGTGTTTACTTTTATACTTAGTTTATTTCCTTCTTCGATTTTCTAATCCAAATACTTAATTATATTTCCCTATGTATGTATTTATTATTTATTATTTATGAATTACATTTTAGAGAAAATGAAACAAAACTATGTATATATATAAAAACTTATACATATATATATAACAAGATATTTAATTTGAAAATAACACTTATAATTTAAATCTATTTATATTTACATATATAACAATACATTAATAAATGTATTTAAAACAATAATTTGTCAAATTAAATAATTATAAAAGAGATTATAACTTCCTATTATTATTTAAATGAATAAATGTCTCATATTTATTAAACCATATTTTAAAACAAACCTTTTTATTTAATTCTTGAACTTAAGCTAAGATATATATTTAAATCAATTAAACATTTACCTTAACTATTTTAAAACTATATATATTCTAAATTAAATCCTAATTTCCAAATTACCAAAAATATATTAGAATTAGAAAACAAGCTTTATTTATTAATTAGACTCAAACCAAAGATTTCTATCTGTAATATATACACAAATAGATATACATTATAAATAGAAAACAATTTATTGGCTTTTTAAAAGATCAGTTATCAGTTAAATATCATTTAAAAGAAGATTATTATATCAATTCTAAATTTATCAACAAGAATTTATCAAATCAATTTAATTTTAAATGCAGATTATTAAATTGATATTGTCAGAAATTCCGGGATGTCACAACATCTGTCACATGGGACTTGATCGTCCCATGTTGACTTTCTTTATTTATCTTCTGTTCCCATGTTATTCTCTCTTTAGACCGCAGTTTCCACGATTCTTGGTTAGATTTGAAATTTTGAGTACGGTTGTACTTCCGACCTACCAATTGGACATATCTTTGAAAACATAAATGGCCGCAAGGTTAAGCAGAGATATTAAAAACTGACAGTCATGCTCTATACTCTAGTTTCTATTGCATCAAAATAGGGGAGTTGTTACCTAGTTCGGTAAAACCAGGTTCTATTTTTGCTTGATATAGAAGAGTATCGACCACCTCTTTCTGGTTCATATACAACTGAAGACAGCGCTCTATGAGATTTTGTACCTGAAACAAAGAGATGTACAAGCACTTTTCAGGTACAGATTTGTGTAACAGCAAGTTATGATAAGCAATTTCGCTTGGAACATAATATTTCATGTCAAGGATGTACACTGATGAGATCCTAAACCAATTTTGTCAAATGGCAACTTATCATATTTACATTGACACAAATAATCAGATAAACCCATTAACATAAATGGATCCTTGCAAGCTGAATATCTTGTCTCATGTGTACAAAATGAACATATATGAATAGCATTGATAATGAACACCATATAAACTTTTGATGGATCCTTACCTTTCTCATTTCTCCACCTGACATCTTCTGTTTTCTAGATTTTAGATCGGTAAAAATTTGATATATTTTCAAACCTTCCACCGCCAATCACAATATCAGTATATGATCCAAATATATATAGCTACAAACCAACCAGTTGAATTCTGCAGTAAAACATATAATACAATTGGAATCCAGAATCAATTATACAAAGTTAATCCAATGAAAAAATAACATAAGAAATTACCCACAAGCAAATAATTATCAACCAGATATCATATAAAAGACCCAAAACTTATCAGGCTGACATATAGTTAATAGGCTAGGGCTAGCTTCCAACACAAGCAGTGAATTAAATTTGTTTTAGTTTGTATAAATTTTTAATTTTTATTTCCTCAAATTAGGGTCCAGTCCTAAATTGATTAAACCTAATCTCTACGCCTGATAACAACATAATTAGTTCAAATTAGTAAAAATAAAGAATTCAAACTTACAGCTTCAAACTGAAAAAATCCAATAAACAATTATGTCGAAAAGATTCTAGCTCAATTAAAGCCAATTTTTAGAGGTGAGAATGCAAGGGGAATATGAGGAGGAGAGAAACAAAGGTAATCCACAAAAGCAAAACTAAAAGTCGGGAACAAAAGGAAATTGATCAGAGATCATGAATCAGGAGAAAGGAACCTAAAGCAACATTAAAGGTAAACAATTTGGACTTTTTTGGATAATGATGATGGATGATAGTGGAAAATTGACTAGGTGACGAGATTCTTTATCCAAAACAGCGGTGTCTTGTATTCTTGTTCTATATTCGATGAGGCTTCTAGAAAGGAGAACTGGATCTCGGTTTCTGCTTCAATCATCTGCAAGAAGTATGGTTAACTAATTTCAATGGAATCGAATTTGAGCTTAAGTTCATCAAGTTTCTTCTTGCTACTGCACCACCCCTTAAGACAATGGAGATCTATTTTCAACTAATTGAAACATACAATTTCAGAAGTAACATGTTAGCTATACTTACCTAACAATGCATAGCTAACAACAAGAAATCCCTGTAATATTGAAGGAGGGCAACAATAATAGAAATGAATTTTTATTCTGTTTGTAAAAGCCAACTTCGTCTAAGAACAAAGATTTCAATTAATTTATTTTTTAGAAAAGAAACACACCAACCCATAACCAATAACAAGTGTGGTAGTTGGTTTTATAACTTCAAGTATTTCCTTGGCTTCCTGCATTAAAGTTACAGTGTTTCGAAGTTACAAGCATAAACAACAAGCGGTAAAGTAATCCGAATTCGAACTATATTTTCATAAGGGTAAGTTAGATTCCATCTTTTCTACCTTCTACTGTTCAAATGTATGATAGTATGTATCTTACAACTTTAAGCTAATAAAAAAAGGTAGCATGCTGTAAACATAGCATGAATAGCCCAAAAACTATACCAGTTACAGTTACATAACATTTAGGTTGACATGCCGTTTTACTGATATTACAAAGAAACCTAACTTTCAGTCATTGAGTTAGCAGTATCTGTTTTTTATAAAGCAACTTCAACAATAAGGAGTTTGAAAAACTGAAAGATGCAGTTAAAGAACAGAGTTTGTAAAGTTGTAGTTTATAGCATGATACAGGTACTTTTTCTATTTATTCACGTCTTAGTGACAATGATCACTGATTTATTGTAATGAAGAACATTGATATTGATGAACAAATGAATATAATACTACCTCATTCAAGACAGTCAATGATGTCTCAGGTTTGAGCTCTTTAACACACATACCTTTGCTTACCCATGATTTTGTATCCACCATAAACTAAGTATGAATTCTACAAGCAAGAGATTTAGTGTAATTAAAAATAGAAAATAAATCTAACATATATGAAAGAAAATTAAAAAAGACATTGCACCTTTACACCGAGTTTCTTCAAAGATCTTGCGATAGCTTTAGACCGTTCACCACCAGAGTCCATAAAAATTACTTTAAAACCATTCTATATCACCAAGAAATAAAAATACAAATGTCAACTAGCAATTGTTTGCTTCCTAGTTGGTGCTTAACTATTTGTATAGCTTACTTTCATGTGTTTTAAATTTCGGATAACTACTGCAACTAAAGCATTATCAATATCTTTGCCACCCTTTAGCCGCTTTCTCAATGTTGCATCAAGCTATGTAGCATTTACACATATAAACAAAAATATATAGTCCAGATCATATTATGTAATGCAACTCCTTCAAGAAAATTTGTAAAAGTTAAAGCCTTGATCTTTAATCAAGATTCTCTACCAACTCCAATAAATAGTGGGAGCATATACATTCTTAAATTTTCATTAATTTAGAGGGATTTAGTAACTGAAGGAAAACCACAAACCTCAGGAAGTGTGATAGATGCATACTTAGACCTAACTGCTCGACGAATATCAGGAACTCCATCCCTCTCCCTTACATCCCTAACACAATGAAAAGTTTGTTAAGAGCCTAACCTACAATACGTACTGATTTTCTAAAATGAATTACTAGAAATAATGGTTTTTTTAAAGGAAAATCAATGACATGTGTGGAAATAGCTCGAAATACTACTTTGAAGGCTAAGTTATTTATAGTCTCTTGCCTCAGGCCGGACGTCGATAAGAAGTGCATCTGTCTCATTTTTCAACAATTCAAGAGTGTTTCAAGATCCAAATCTCCGGGGTAACCACCATGCATGAATGACCAGTAATATATTCTATAACACAACCAGTTAATCTAAATCTGAGTGGGCACTATTTCATTGATATAGCTCTGTAAAATGAACCTACAAATATACACCAGCGGGAAAAAAGTTACCCCAAAGTGGTTGAATTTTCCAAGGTAAGCAAGAAAGGGACAACTGGGCCACTGGGATCCAAGCTAGGTTTTTTTCTCAAACCCTTCAATTATTATGTATAACTCCATGAAGAAATTTTGTTCAAATGTAAGATAATTTGTCAAGATAAAAAATAATAGTGTTACTGCTAAAAGTGTACATTGAAAAGCATTTTGAGCTGAAAGAAAATGGAACTGCTGTTTCAACTTAAAAATTTCACACAACTGATAAAGGAGCAAAACTCAATGCATAAGACTCTCTTCTATTCAAGTTTCTGAAAGAATTCATGTGGGTTTAGAATAAATTTTCTTATTTTGTACTCCCTCTATGCAATAATCTAGGAAGAGTAGCTATTGTGAACATCTTCTTCAAAAATAAAATATTTCAAGATTTCACTTTGGGAGACCAAATTCACGAGCAATGCTAATCAAAACTTCATGTGTCAAGTAGATTTTGTTATAGTGAATTTTCTAACTGTAAAACATTTTTCTAGCTACATGTTGACAACTTAGCCATTGTGATACATAATGAGTAGCATCCCTAACTGGATTCAAAATCCGACTAATTTTCACTTCGGATAGATTTATCGCATCCTTAACGTCAGATGGGAGTAATGACTTTAAGGATCCATGAGAATAACCAACTAATGTGGTAGCATCGGACAAAGTATCCTCCACCATCAAAATTACACTCCTTAATATACCTGTAGCCACACTTCCAGTTTTGAAAATATTTTCTTTTAGTTTAACTGATAAGCCTGTAATCTCATTTACTAAGTTCAGGAAAATTATAACCCTCTTCGAAGAAGCAGTTCAGATATTAAAGAAAACCAAAATATAAATTTTCATGTTTGAAGTATATAAGGAAAATACGATAATGTTATTTCTCAAGGTTACTTAAATGAAGATATCATACTACTCTTTATATATGGAAAAAAACTGCAAGTGCAGAAAATGCAATGAAAAATATCAAATGACATAAACATGTCAATTTTTTATGGTGTGCAAATAAGAAAATATGTTTAAAAATTAGAAAATGTTAGTATCACTAATAACTTTCTAAGTTATGATACTAAAATTATAACTATATAACACAAAATAAAACATTACTTTTTTCAGCTTTCTAAATATTTGTTTAACTTGTTTCACGAGAGAAAGCAAGGTTTGATTCATAATTATTTCTTACCTTCACACATGTATTCCTACTGACAATAATCCTTCCTTACTGACAATAGCTTCCTTAACCTGATGTATGCTAGCTTCATAAGTCTTAGTATTATTCAAGTCTCGTCTGCCATCTATCCTTTCATGAGCTTCATCTTCTCATTCTCAATATTCATCATTTTATATAACATAACCATGAATAGTAAGTAGAAATGTTCAAACAACTCAAAAATTAATTGCAATAAAAAATAGACAAGATGTACAGATGGAACTAACAAGTAATAACTACAATTGAATTAGGGCTTTTCTAAATGATCGTTATGCACTTGCTTATTACAAATAAATCCTAAATTAATAAATAAAAACTTTAAATCCCAAAATCACTGATTAAATTGTGCAAATAAATCAAATAGAAAAAAATGATTAAAAAACATGAAAAATAAATACGAGGCATTCACTAAATAACGCATCTACAATTGCCCGCAATAGGTTGTCATTGGATCTAGAGGTTAGATCAATGAAGAAAGGAGATGCAAGAAGCCACCACATGCCGAAGACAGTGAAACCCTGATTATCTAGAAGCTTGATCGGTGAAGAAAGGAGCCTTTTCTTAAGAAGTTGTAAAGTGGGATTTGTGGGTAGAAAGGCGGAATAAGAAATGAGAGGGATATAAAATGTTTTGCCGCTTTAGTTCTGAATTCTCTTTTATTTTTATTGGAGGGATTCGATATGACAGCAGAGGCACGCTATTTATTCAAAATCCTAATCGTGAAATATAGCAACATGGGTTCCAACGCTGTTGCCACTTGCAATTAAAAGCTAATTTTGTTGTAGTGTGTATATAAATTATGAGAAGCACAATGATTTAATACTAGCATAAAGTCTCACTGGTTGACTCAGTGGTTAAAACATTATAATAAGTTGAGAATGACATGAGTTTAATTATAAGCAATGTGGTCTTTATTGTAAGCGTAAAAGGGTGAAAAAAATTACAATGTAAAATGGTACAAAATAGTTATTTGTCAATAAACTCAAAATAAAGCAATAAAAATATAAAAAAGAGGAAAGAAAGAAATAAGAAAAAAATGTAATTTTCAAATGATCTAAATCTCAAAAGAAGAATGAATACTATACATATGCATATGCATATCCATATGCATATATATATATATATAGACACATACACAAAAGTAATGAAAATAACTGAGTAATCAAACCGATCGTTAAGGTAGTTTGTTTACTGTTATCTTGTAAAATCGAATACCGTGAAGCAAAAAAATGTTTTTAACCTGTCTCGTTAAATCTTTTCAATTTTATTTACTTTGTTCTCTCCATAAATCGGCATAAATTAGTATTATGGACAAAGTATATAATTTTTTATTCACCAGAATGTTGTTCTGACACTACAAGGGGAAACACGTTTTCCGACGGCCAGAAACCGTCGGCGGCCGTCGGAAACCGTCGGCCGCCGTCGGAAATAGCCGCCGGAAATGGCTTTGTCGGGAAGCAGTATTTCCGACGGCTTCCGACGGACGCTATCGTATCCATTTCCGACGAATCCAGACGATTTCCGACGGTTACCGACGCCCGTCGGAAACCGTCGGAAATCGTCTGGAACAGGCCGCCGTTATTTGTCGTGAGCCGTCGGAAATTTTGACCAATAAGCTATCGGAAGCCGTCGGAAATCTGCTGTTTTTTTTAAATTTGCTGCAAATTTAGCCTTCCAACCACATTTCTCTTCCAAACACTATAATATCAATACTGCACAATCCATTATACAATAGTCCAACCAAATATTCAAACCCAAACTACAAAATATTTAATAAACACACAAATAAATAAAATTACATCAAAATAAAATACAAAATATAAATAACCATTCCAACATTAACAATAATCCTAACAATAACTGTTCTACCATGTTGTTAATACACAAATTCATCAATATTCTCATACACGTCCTCATACAACCATAGAACCAAATGTGTCAAACATAATTATACATAAATCAACAATTACCTACGCCGTCTACCAAATCATTCTAAATTAAAACAAAACATACCTGAACGAACAAGAAAGCAAGTAATGAATCAATCTCCTGCAGATCCAGAGCCAGCCGAGGAAGGAAAGCGACCACCACCCTGCTGCTGCTGCATGTACTCTAACAACTGTGCGGTGTGCATGCCCTGTTGGCGGTTCTGCTCCTCCAACTGGCAACTCTAGTCCGCAATTCTTCTATATCTGCAAGATCGCTCTGATGTCTACTCCGCCGTCCTCTACTCTGACTACTGGACTGCAATAATTGAAAAATAAATAAAATCCAAGTTTATTGTTTTGAAAAGGTGAAAATATCATATTTTAAGTATTTTAAGAAAAAGTAAATTATTTACCGCTAAATTGCCAAATCCGTATCGTCGACCATGCTCTGTTAGATCCATAACGGACTCAAAAATAACGTCTTCCTCATTGGTCGTCAGTTGATCTCGACTCGTGTCAGCAAGGAGTTTCTGCCGCTGCTCCATAAACTTCTCCTGCATTAACAAATTAATAATATCATATCTTATGTCATCATAGTTTAACAATTAAAACAATTACTAATACTGAATAAAATGAAATATGCCTACATGGCTTTTGCTGGATTTATCGTCCTGCCATGTGTACGAAACAGTCCCGTCTGGATTAACATGCTCGACAGCATGCGTACGGGTGAACACGTCCATATAGCTGACAGGACCATGTGTCCCGTCTGAATTCAACAAACACGTTTATACCATTATAAAAATCTTCTTTTACTGAGTCCCTCTGTCCTTTTCTTTGGTACATCCATCTCCTCCGATCAACAAAATAATCAATCATTTTTCCTATTTGAGAAAATTAGAAGTTCAAAATTTAATATTTATTTTCAAGAATACAAATTCGAAAAAGATTATTTTCATGGTCGCATAATATTTGAATTTAAAGAACAACTTCACAAATTTAAAAATATTTTCAAATAGGGCACATTTTATTTTTTAACGTACCGATATAAAAAATTGTATAAATTTTTTTTCCATGGTCAGGCATCCTACTTCCCATTACAAACACAGTAAGCATTTACATTTCGTATATTACTTCGTCTCAAACGATTCAACAAAATTTCGGCAGCATTTCCCTTTTGTTCCCTGCATTGTAAACAAAATGCGTGTACGCAGGAAACAAAAAAGAAAAGTTAGGCCGAAATTATATGAACTGTTTGAGACGAAGTAGTATACAAAATGTAAATGCTTACTGTGTTCATAACTTGTCCAATACAGGGACAAATTCAACAAACATTGTACCAGAAGAATATAAATGGTCGTTTTTAAAAAAAACGACTATTTATATAACGATCATGTACAACATTCGTCAGACGGGGCCAAAAATTGTCTAAGGGACATTAGTTAATTAAATGTGCGCATTTTACGAAAAAATACAGTTTTACTAACTATTCACATTTACAAAAAAATATTTTAATTTAACACATTTATTCGACGTATTCCATCAACTTAAGGCTCGTTCGACGCAATTTTTTTTGTTGCATAAGTCAATACGTGCACAATATAATATTTCAAGCTCGTGCATTCATTTTATCTTAGTCCAACTAACACAATACAATGATAGCAGCGGTACACACATATACAATGGTACAACCAAGGCATATACAACGATTTCCATATACACGAACAAGCCCAAATTATACATGTTTTTCACAATTTCACGATAAAAGATGAAATAGGTATATCATTGAATGCTAGAAACTATTATAACACAATTGGAAACAATTTCAATCACCAATTAGCCCTAATTTATCAATTTATGCAAATCTAGAATTAGGGTAAAAACTCAATTTTTCTCGAAAATAAGAGATTATACCTTTTAGCTGGAGAGCAATAGACATTGATTATGCAGCCGGGGAGGATCCGAAAGCTCGAAATTGATGATTGGAAGCTTGGGGAAGAGATTTGGGGATTTAGGGATTAATATTTTTGTATGAAAAGTGAGGAGGAAGAAGGCTCGGCTGAGCCTGTAGTTCGATAATTTCCGACGGCAGATTTTTGCGTATAGGTTAAATCTTTTCAATTTTATTTACTTTGTTCTCTCCATAAATCGGCATAAATTAGTATTATGGACAAAGTATATAATTTTTCATTCACCAGAATGTTGTTCTGGGGACCACCTCCTCATTACAACCCACATGTTAGATTTAGAGGGATAGACTACTGGTGTAAGAGGGAACTGCAGATGGTGAAGTCTTGCATTCATGTTCGACGATGGGAAAGCACTTAAATACTAAAGAAATAATATTAATTACAATGTAGTAGCCTTGGTCAACATATATTTTTTATTATATTTTTTCTATTCCGTTGTAAGTTTATGTAGGTAGTAGCACTCTGATATACTTGTGTTTATTACAGGTTAACAATACTATTGAACCGTACCCTTATAGACTTGAGTTTTGATTTAGTCAAAATTCGAGCCCATTAAGTTGCGGGTTGTTACAACCTGGCTGTACCTCTTGTCGCTTTGCTTCCGCATGCCTAAGAGGTAGAATGGGCCAAGCTGGTCTGCCGAGACCATAAGGAGGATGGAGAACTGGCGAGAGCTGAGGGCACGCCGAGCCGGGTAAGCCAAAACGAACTATAGGTCATAGGTGGCGGTATCAAAGTTGGATCAATGATAGACCACCGTTGAAATAGTCTCAAACAATGCCAGTCGAGGGAGAGATGCTTGAGTAAGCGGGCCAGCCTAAAGCCGGGTTGTAAGCGGACCGGAGAGAGAGTCCGTCGGCCAATGAGGGATGGGTCGAGCTAGTTTTGCGACTTGTATTGACAGGTGAGCTAGTTGTTGGGGCTGCTGGGCAAGGAAGCTTGGCCAGTAGAAGACTTGATGTGCAATTGAGTAGAGAAGCCGATGCAGGTTTAGGCTAGATTTGGATTATTATCATACGTAGGAAACGCAGTTGACCTACCCCTTGTGGTGGCTGACTTGTGAGCCGATCTGGACCCAGTCAGTTTGGACCAGACCGGGTTTGTCTAAGATACCTCGATTAGTCTGCCTTCTTAGTTACAAAAAAATAACTTAACAAATGTGAACCCGTAAGTAAAAGAAACGTGCTTTTAACATATCTCTTTAAATCTTTTCAATACTATTTTTTTGTTCTCTTCGCAGATGCTCTTTAAATCTCTTTAATTTTAATTTTCTTTTTCAACCTATTATATTTGATTTTAACTACAATTAATGAAAAATGATGATAACTTCATTTTTTTAGAGTTTTCCCTCCAATTTGTTTAGTGTGGTAGCAAAATAAGAGTTGTCGTTTAATATTCTATGTTGTGTTCACAACAGTTATTGCAAGTGGACTCTGGATCCTAAACATTGTTGTCTGAAATGGTCAAGAAACAGAAATACTGATGTATGCTCAAGTGACACCTCTAGTCAACTTAGTTAACAAGAAGCTGCCAAAATTTATAACCTGAGGCAAGTTGCAATTTGTTCCCTCACGTGCGAAATTGACCAAGCCCGATATAAACAAATTAACAAGGTGGTTAATTATTAGTTTTTAACCACCTATATAAAGAGCGAAAGCAGCTATGAAACTGATAGTCAGTTCAAGATGGTAGGAAATAATAATGGATCCTTCTGTTCCATGGCTTCCAACTTTGAAAGAACAACGGAAGATACAAGAGGAGATTCTATCATCGAGCCTACCTTCCGAATCCCAATCCCAGAATTATAGTAATGCTTCCCTTTTGGATACTCACCAAACTCCTCAAGAACTGCATTTTCTAGATACGATAAAGGTAAAGAGAAAGAAATGGTGGCTGAATGCTTAAACATGGTAAAGGACGAAGCAAAAGGAGAATGTAGCAAAAGCTTCAAACACATGATGCAAGAGAGACAAAGGAGGGAGAAGTTGAGCCAGCATTTCGCTGATTTATACACCATGAATCCATACGCATTGAACGTATCTACTTTATACTATATTTCTAAAACTTACAGTATTACAATAATAGGTATACGCACATATATATTAATATGAAGGTTAAACAATGTAGGTGGACAAGAATTCGGTGGTGCAATCGGCCATAACATACATTAAACACCTTGAAGCTGAGAAAGATGAACTATTAAAGAGCAACACCGAGCTTAATTTTAAACGGTTGATCAAAATGGATTTTCAAGGAGAAAGTCACGATATTTGCCTGTCGAACACAACCGCAATACCAGCTCTTGATTCAATGATCAGTGCTCTTCACTGTTTGAACGTAATGGACGTGAAAGTTAGGACCATCAAAGCTGAATTATCAACCACTGATTCCTCAATGACCATGCAAATTGAATTCAAATTGTGATAACGGCATCAAAACTGGTTCCATTATTTATAGTCTGAGCTCTTTTTTATGCATCTGTAAATTTCTTAATCGTTTTTACAAAAGCAAGATTTAAGGCTGTGATTAATATACCATGGATGAAATGTACTGTTTTCTATTTGAGGTTTCAGTACAGAAATTGGGGTCTTATCAAAAGTCATATCCTATGTCTCTCATTTCCATTTTCTGTATTTTTTGCATTTAATATATATTATTTTTGCATGATCAGAGTTTTGCATACAGTTCTATATATTTTTTAAATTTCCTTACATTATTTACAAATCTATAGTTTTTCTAGGAGTACAAAGAGTTGTAAACCCTGAGTGTGATCAACTGCTTACGTTTTAGAGGAGTACAACTCTGTTGGAAATGCCTGATAACTATTTTTTATTATAGATGCGAGTTCCGTTTAGAGACGGTGCAGTAAACATGGTAAGAAAAAGAACATATAAACTATCGGTTGTTATTTCTATATAGATCTTATGTACCCATTCAGGTAGTTTTATGAGAAGAAATTCGATCTCCGTTTCTGTTCATGTCTAGGGTACTTGGAGATATCGTCTGGCTTGAATTTTGCTTTCCATAAATGTAGGCACAGCACTACAAATGAATTAAAGGCCGAAAAGTTCGGTCTTTAATAATACATTTCAGTCTTTAAAATAAATATTAAGACCGATTAACGACCAAAATTTCAGTCTTTATTTTCTAAGTCTCAAATTGAATTTGAGACTGCAACATCAGTTTTAAACCATAAAGACCGAAACATCAGTCTCAAATATTGGTTGAGACAGAATATTAAAGACCAATATGTGGTCTCTATTCGGTTTCAAATATCAAATAATATCGTGAATTTTAAATTTTAAACGGTTACATTCCATCTTTTTTTAGTAAATAAAATTTTAAAATCATGAAATAATTTCTTTGAATATTGTTTATAATGTGGGAGAAAATCCAAAAAATTATTCAATCCAACCTGAAACTAGATGAATGGTATACTTCAATGAATAATGAAATATATCCACGGTATATACAAATGAAATACATGAATCTCACATTTATGAGTCACATGAACAACATTCAAGCATGAAGCATTCCACATTAAATATTAAATTCATAAATATTTTTTATTAACATGAAAGTCATAAATATCAATCAAAGTAACAATGAAGGGAATATGATTTCTTCTCATGGCCATCCTAGCGTATAAACTTTCTCATATTTACTTTAAGTATCATCATCATCAGAGATGGCTTCCCACGTCATCTCATAAACATCTTCAGTGGAATTCGGGTGCAAAGATGAAGCCGTTCAAACTTAGCAAAACATGTACAATATCAGATCCATACAAACTTCCTGTTCGAATCCACGATTTGGAAATATTAATCACAATCATTATTGCCAGAATCAAGTGATGAGTTCTGTGATGTCTTCAATAGACTAGAGATTATGAAGATGTGTCTCCACAGATCTCCATTATTGGAAGCTTTTATTTTTCAGTAGAACAATACCAGATTTAATGATTTTCCCAACGACCGTCATCTGAAATCCGAGCTCTGGATGAGTAAAATGAGATCTATATCATTTGTTTTACTAGCCATGAGGTCAAAGAATTCAAGAAAGTTGATTGTTTTGGAGTTTCAGGGAATTGAGTTTATGAATAAGGAGGTAGAGAACATATGTGGGCATTGAAGTGATGGTACTTGTTGAAGTGAAGAGTATATTTTAATCTGTCGTCAACGTATTAGGTGGACTAGGTAGTGCTGACAGGAGGCCCTTGATTTAAGGGTAGTGGGATTCTAGTTTATTTCCAAAGGGTGATCCGTACATACTCCAACATATATCGCATGGATTAATAATCTTGACCCTCGGATTTTAAAAGAAAATAAATGTTGTTGGTTAGATATTAAATTGTTTAAAAGCTAAATATAAACTGAACCAGAGACCGATGTTAAGAGTCTCAAAAACTAAAGACAAAACTGAAACTGAATTTCGGTCTTTAACGGCTATAGTTAGAAACTGAAAATTTTGGTCTTTAGTCTGTCTTTATCTAAAGACTGAAAATTTGCGGTCTTTGATTTACAGTCTCTATTTTGATGTTTTCTTGTAGTGCAGGAGATGGTCAAACTTGAATCTAATCAGCATGATATGGTTGGTAGGATTGGTTCGACACTAGGCGTACTGGTGATGCTATGTTTCAAAGAAATGAGAAGGCACATCTTTGTCCAAAGTGCTACTACGAATCCATTTTCATGAATTCCTATAGTACTGACAGGTAACGAACTGCGAAAAAAAAAAGACACGGTACTTAACGCCTAACCAAATTTTCAAGCGTTGTACATATGATTTTCAAGTAAAAACAAAAGAAAAGAAACTATAAAATATGATCAAAGCATAACTAATGAACCGATTTCGCAGTTTAGTAGTAATTTATTCGATATCAGACATTGAATTCGGACCGGTGCCAGATCGATTTACTTAATTAGCCATGATTTTCCCTCTTTCTCCCGCTCCTTCTGAACATTTGTAAACATTCTTGTTTTTTTATCTTGCCCACTTGTTCGTTCCTGGACAAAGTTATTATGACTCATTTGACCATTCAATTTTCTCTTGATATCTTTCTACCTATAATCTATGGTGGATGAAAACGCCTACAACATTTACTCCGCAAAACAAACTTTTATGGATAGAAAATGTGTTGTGTTCCTTTCATGGGGTGTCACATCCCCTGATCGGTAATAGTTGTTGATTCTAGAACAGTTGTTATGTCATATTTCTCTGTTCAGCATAAGTCAACCAATCTCTTTGACATAAACTTTCAAGTTTTCTCGAAGAAATGATTTTCCAAATATTCCACAAATTTTTAATGGAAACAATGATATTTATTAGAACTAAATATTAATAATTAAATAAAATGACAAACTAACCTTTTGAAAAATAAAAGAATATATTTTGCACGTAATAATGTTTGCATTTGATTTTTGTCACATATATATTAGTTATTATAGTCAAATATATTAAAATCAATTTATTAAAATTAATTTTAAAAATGAAGACAATACATAAAACCCGAAATTCACTTTCAACTGCCATCTTGTTTATCCCATTTCTCCTCCAATTCCACACATCCCTTCAAACTACAAATCACAACTAACTGTAACAACTCGAGATTTTCGACCTACGAAAATCGACACTAATATGTCCACTGTATTGCATGCCGAACAATCAAATGACGGAAAATCCGATTGATAGGGGAAAAGAAGAAAGAAAGAAGAAGAGAAAAAGAAAACTGAACCAACATAAAATCTCACAATCGCAGCGGAACATAATATCAATAATCTTTACAAAAAAGAAACTGTTATATACATACATCCATCAAAGTATAACAACAAATCATAATCATCAGCCTTGACAGTTATAATAACTTGTCCTCACAATGCTGATGATTTCGACAACAAAGCAGCAGAAAATAAACAAATACGTGAATACGACTTGAAGACCTCCAACTTGTCTCCTGAACTCCAATGCATTCAAATTAATCTGTAAACATGCTCGGTCTGACCAGAGCATTATAATAAAATAAAACCTGAGTCAGTCTGGAAAACCAGCGTCAAAAAACACGCTCAACTAAATTTTAGTGTTTTAAAAATCTTTTGAAAATGAAAGTATCTCGTAAGAGCACGTCGCACATAAACACGAACGGATTTTTAGCTTACAATAACCAAACCATTTCATATGAATTTTCATGATATTATAATAGTGTCTAAGGTACAAATACTTATTAATTATAGCCGAAATTGTTACATTAATTAAATTCTAGCATAATAGGTATACAACCGAAACCGTAAAGGCACAAATTGGAGAATGGATTCCATACAATGACTGGGCTATTGAGGTACCGCCCGTCACGGTGCATTTCTAGATAAAATATCACTGAAGACTTCGCCGGGATCCCCTGCCAACACAGAACTAGCCTACCACTTGACTGGTGGAACCGAATATCCGTTAATAGGTCCCGAAGCATACAAATGAGAGATAATATCGACTCTAGATAGGGATGATCATACCCTACTTGGGAGCAACCCACTTACCTCTGCTGCATCTCTCCTGTTTTAGTTCCACGGTATAAGTAATTTCACAAAATAGAGAAAGATTTCCTCTTTACACAATTCTAGAACAGATTTATAACTTCCTTTATAAATCTCTAAGACCCGTTTATAACCCCATTCATTTATCTCTGAAATCATTTATAAACTCCCTTTTTAACATTTCTAAAATCATTTAAAAAAACCCTTCATAAATCGATAAAAAAATTTATAAACTACTTTTATAAATCCACAAACCCATTTCTAAAATACTTTTATAAATATTTAAAACCATTTATAAAGCTCTTTAACCCTTTAACTAATCTTCCTTTAAGTTTTCCAAACCATGTTAGAGGATTCCTCTTATAAAACCCATATCTGTTTATAAAACCATATTTGTAAATCTCGAAAACAATTATAAATAAATTCTAATCATTCATCTTAAAACACTATTATATAATAATAAACATTATAAATAAATAAATATTAACTTTAAAACATCTTAAAATAATAATTAATAAATTTCAAAACATTCTTTAATAAACTATAATAATTTATCTTCAACATTACTAAAAATAATAATAATTAATTTTCAAAACTTTATTGATAAAAAATTATGTTTAATTTTAAACCATATTAATAATTTGAATAATTAACTTTTCAAAATATTAAAATATTGGTAAACAACTTTAAAACAATATTAATATAAATAACAACTTTTATAAAAACATAAATATACTTCCTTGATAAAAATCCATACTTAAATTTCAACATAATCATTTTCATATTTATAAAATATGTTTATAAATCTCTTCTATTTTATAACATGTCACTTAACATCCCCAAATCTATCCTCACTTCAATTCTGAAAATAGATCAACCATTTTCTAAAACACATCCCACATATTATCATAAATCCACAATTTGATTTACTCTCCCCAATCTATCCAATGGTAATAGTTTTCTTTTATTTATAAAACACCATTATAAATATATCCTTTTATTAATAAAATATGATTATACGAATCTTCATACTATTTGTAAAATATCCCATTCATACATTATCACATTTATAAATTTACCTTAATATATGTCCCCACACACACACACACACAAAACACATTACATAAAACAATAAGTAAAAATTTATACCAAAAAATTCCTATCTTCTTTTTAAAACCATATCCCTTTATTATAAAAGACAGACTTATTTTTATGATTTTAAAAATCTTTACTCGCGGTTCAAAAACTCTATTTAAAATATTTTATGAAACTATAAATTTAAAATCTCTAAAAATCATACCTTCAATTTTAATTAAAATAAGTTCCTTCTCTTAGTAATTAAAGAATTATTATTAAAATATATATATTTTCGAAATCACTTAAAACCTTTTAAAAACCAAACCTTCATTTTATAATATTCCAAAATACTAAAAATATGGCCCAGTGTTACTATAGCACTAATATGGAAAAATCGTCCATGTCATCAATTTATGTATCCAACATAGCATATATCAATTTATATGAAAAATAAAATCAACAGTGTGAGGAATCCAGTTGGATCCCTCCAACCTATCCTCCTGCATCACATACAATATATAATCAACAATATAAATCAACCACTTCGAGGCGGGATCGTATACAAAGGGTCATTCGCTCTTACACGGGAATGTAATAGGGTCTAATCCGCTCCAGGGGTGGGAATATATCCAAACCAAAAATATATAATAGTAAATCATCCAAACATTCAATAGTAATCAACAGTTAAATATCCACCCATCAAAACAATAATTTTTATCGACTAAAATATATTTCTGGTTAACTAAAAAGGTGAGTTTAACTCATTTTGGTTCCAGTAGTCGTCAAAGCGCTCCGGTTCGAATTAAATTGTACAGCGTTCAGTTTCAACCTAAATTCCCATGAGCTTCAAATTACTCCAATCCAACTCCATAACGTAGTACTCGTCGATATGATGGCAATGCAACTTGTCGCATTCGATTTGGACCTCGTATGAAAAAGTTATGAATTAATGAATGATTGAAACAATTAAATTATAATTAAATTTTAATTAATAAATTATTAAACTTAATTACCCTCATTTACATTAATCCTTTCCTCCCTCCTCGTTCACGCTCGTCCGGGCATGAACAAAATCGACCGTGATCCCTTTCATTCGTTGCGCCGCCGTCGCCCACTGCCACCGCGACATTGCCCACACGCGCCCGACCTTGCCGCCGCTATCACAACCCACGCGCGCCCTCCATCCTTGTCAATCGCGAAAATTCGAACCCCCTCGCCCCCGTTGCTGCGAACGCGGTCAAATTACGGTATCCGCACCACATCATACGACAATCCAACCGTTGAAACCCTTATTCGCCTTGAGCTCTGCACTTTCCTAGTTGAAGGCGTGGCCTGAAAACGCCTCGAGTGGTCCAAGTCAAGATGGGCCGTTGGATTTGGTTGTTGAAGGTTTTAAAAAACAAACATTTTTCTTTTCAGGTTTTGAACACGGCTTATAGGAGGGAAGGTATGGTGTGAACGTGGAAAAGTGTATGGGCTGGAGTGTAGAAGTATGGCCTAAAGTATGGTGTGTGTGTGTGTGTGTGTTAAATTAGAAAATATCTCGCTTTAAAAGTCCGAAAATCTCTAACTCCAAACAAGGCGTGCCGCCTGGCGTTTTATATATAATATCCCTATTCCGAACACACTGGAACTAGTTTCGAGGCCTAATTTGATCATATAAAAAAGTTAGCTTTCCAAACCCAATTATATTAATTTAAATTCCTAAAATTAATTTCTACGCGTTTCGATCTTGCACGCCCAAACGATACGTCCGATCACCACGAAATTCGATGGCATGCTGTAATTCATTACTACGGGTTCAATGGAGCTAGTTTCGTCTAATTTCGAGATAGTGCCCCCGAAGGCTATTTTCACTCATTAATTAAAACGAGTTATTTAAAAAACTAGTTTATTCACTTTTAATTCAAATTTAAATGTTTGCTATCTTCATTCCTATCAAATAGAATTTAAATCATCTTTCGATATCTTCATTCCTATCAAATAGAATTTAAATCATCTTTCGAAATCAATTCCATTCACTTCAAATTCAAGATTCAATTTATTTTAAATACTTCCAAATATTTAATTCAACGCTTAAATTATCAAATAAAGCGCTATTTTTAAAATCCAAGTTGTTTAACTTATAAATTTAACTTTCCAATATTTAAAATTATTTAAATATTCCAAAACTTATTGACTGAAATTCCGGGTCGTTACATTATTCCCCCCTTAAAAGATTTTCGTTCTCGAAATTGCCAAGGTAAGAATAATTCCTCAAACCCATTAACTTTTCAAAACCAATCAGCTGGAATAGATTCTAAAATTTCTAAGTCTTTTAAATTCACCCACCTATACCAACTAATCCCCTTCCATTCATTCCTTCCATGTTATAACTGAAAGATCAAATTTTAGTTATTAAAAAATTTTCCAAAATTGTCAAAAAATTTCTATCACCTTAAATTTACGGGAAATTTTGCTAGTTTCTCCTATGCGCGGCTCGATCGTAAATTTTTTTAATATATATATATATATAATCACAAATATACATCTCATCTTCAAGGATGAGGCATCTTGTAGAGAAAAATATAAAAATACGGTATGTAATCTAAGATGTGTACCTTCTTTTAGTATTAGCAAGCACATACAACCAACATGATGTGAAAGCGAGCTCCAAATGCGAAGCATACACCATCCGCACTACTAATCCCTCAACCACCAATGAGAACATATATAAGGAAAGTAATATCAATATATAACATAGACTATACAATAACCACACGCAAATATAACAAATGCAACAAGAGAAACTATCCAACAAATAATGTCCATCTAATTAATTCATAACCATATCAATTTACATTTTCAAATGTCAACATTAAATTTATACACCTTCATTTCTTATTAACATTCAACTGATTCGTTTTCAATTTATTTCCATTCAATTAATTTACATTCAATTTATTCTCATCCAATTGGTTTACATTCAATTTCATTTACATTCAATTTTACTTACATTCACTTTAAATTCATTCTATTTTTAACAACATTTTATTGCATACTAAATTCATTTATGAACCATTCCATACAACAATTACTTAAGTCTATTCCAAACATTTTATACTATACAATTCATGTTTATTGTTGCTTCACAACTTAAATTCATATTCAATTTTATCAAATAACATTCCAAAACATACTCAATTCATTTTACAACTTAAGTTGAATTTCATTTTATAACTCAAATTCATATTCATTCTGTTACTTCATTTCATTAATTCACTTTATTCATTCATCTAATTCATTTCAAATTCAATTCAATTTCATTTAACCTTTCTTAAGTTAAACTCCATTTTATTTAATTTATCCCATTAACTCAATTTATTTAACTTTACTTAAGTTAAAATTTTAATTTCATATCTCAATTTTAAATTTTCTTTTCTTATCTATACCATTTTCAAAATTATAAGTTCAAAAACTTATTTTCATAATCAAATCATACTTTCGATTTTACAATCAAAACTTGTTTTACCAAACAGAACTTCAATGTTAGCAATCCATCACTTAGAAACTAGAAAATGAACGCCGATGATGCTGCAGTCATCACTATAATTATTTTCCAGTGATATTTCCTTTAGATCCCATTTTAAAATATTTCTAACCAAAATGTTTTGAAAATAATTCTACTATAATTCTTCCAAAAACTTTGAAAAACAACTTTTAAACCAATGGGATTTAAATTCTCAAATTCTCAGCTTTAAATCCTTTTTATCTACAAATTATATTTATAAATATACTTATACAGTTTCATTTCCTTCCAATTTATAAATCACATTTGTAAATCATATTTATATAATCTTACTTCGTATATAATATCATTTCAAAAGTGTTTATCTTTATTTACATTATAATAATCATACTTTTATTATGACAACAAACAACAAATGGTAATAATCAAATGTTATCATTCATAAACAACCTAACACACCATATATAACTATAATAATTTCAAAAATTATTCCTTTATATATAAAATATAATCAAGGTAAAATTATTTCATTTACCCAATTTCAAAACAATACTATGTCAAATTGCACTGTTCAAACGTTTAGAAACCTCGATCGATATTTGTGGCGTCAAACGTACCGACCAGAATTCATAAGCCACTCAACAGATAAATTAACACAATATAAAAATTATTTATAATCACTAACAAATACGCGACCATATATACACTCTCATAGTAAGGCATTCCATTACTTTATCTCTTAATTACCCCACCAAAGCCAAGGTTCCCGCTTAACCTTGCGCTCTGATACCAAGTGTAACAACCCGATATTTTCGACCCTTGAAAATCGACACTAATACGTCTAGTGTATTGCATGCCAAGCAATCGAATGTCGAAAAACCCGATTGTTAGTAGAAAAGAAGGAAGAAAGAAGAAGAGAAGAAGAAGAGAAAAAGTAAACTAGAACAACACAGAATCTCATAATCGCAGCTGAACAATATATAATATAACATCATTGATCTTTACAAAAGAGAAACTGTAATATGCATACATCCATCAGAGTACAACAACAAATCATAATCATCAGCTTAGATAGTTATAAAAACCTGTCCTCACAAATGCTGATGATTTCAACAATAAAGCAGCGGAAAATAAACATATACGTAAATACGAGTTGAAGACCTCCAACTCATCTCCTGAACTCCAATGCATCCAAAGTAATCTGTAAATATGCTTAGTCTAACTCGAGCATTAAAATAAAATAAAACCCGAGTCAATCTGGAAAACCAGTGTGAGAAAACACACCTAGTTGAATTTTAATGTTTAAAAAATCTTTTAAAAATAAAGGTATCTTGTAAGACCACAGGCACATAAACACGAACGGATTTTTACCTTACGATAACTAAACCATTTCATATGAATTTCCATGATATTATAATAGTGTCTAAGATACAAATACTTATTAATCATAGCCGAAATTGTTACATTAATTAAATTGAAGCATAATAGGTATACAACTCAAAACTGTAAAGGCACATATTAGATAATGGATTCCATACAATGACTAGGCTATTGGAATACTACCTGTCATGGTGAATCTCTAGATAAAATAACACCTAGGACCTCGTCGGGATCCCCTGCGAACACAGAACCGGCCTACCACTTGATTAGTAGTATCGAATATGATCACCCCCTTCGTTAATGGTCCCCAAAGCATACAAATGAGAGATAACATCGACTCTAGATAGGGATGATCATACCCTACTTAGGAGCGACCCACTTAGCCCTACTGCATCTCCCATGTTTTAGTCATTCCTAGTTGATGAGGCTTGAGGCTACGTTTTACCTTTTATATAGCACTTCCCACTTGGAATGCTAATACCGCCCTCCAAGCAACAATGCAATGCTAGCATTCATCCATACAGGTTCATTTTGGAACTGAACGAAACACTTGAGAGCTCCGTCTTCAATTCCATCATTTTCAAGATATCTTCACTTTGAAATGCTTGAGTTGGATCGAAGTGGTTTCTCGGATAACATACCCCATCCTGGTCTCTTTGAAACAACACTTGATAGTTCCCATTAAGTTCAACTCTGGTTCTTTAGGAAATAAACAGTCAAAGATAAGAGTGAAGATCACCTCCTAACCGTTAGTGAACGGACTTCCTTATCATTTGTTCTAAGAAAACAAAATGAGATTTATATGCACAGTACAACATCAGGAGATGATTGTGCCATATAACTCACGTGTTTCTCCTAGATATTTCCAAAGTCACGTTTTGGGTCCAAATTTGATAGTCGATTATTTAACTATCCACAAACACACATCCAAATCAGGGATTTATTCCATAGAGAATACCAACATTGGTTAAGCACATAAGCAACCACTAGCCCCTTTTAATAAAAAAATTTAATAACTAAAATCACTTTGTAAATATTTTTACTAATATACTTTTATAAAGATTCATCCATAAACCCTTATTTTTCGATAATTGGAAAATATCCATGCACTTATCTCCATGGTATACGTATATTCACAAAATAGAGAAAATATCCATGCACTTATATCCATGCACTTATTAATCGATAGGGGTTTTGTTCCTTTAAATAAGAATCACTACCACTTTATTATTTGTGCAACAAAAAACAATCTACTAAAAGGTATGATTGTTTTGTAGCATATTTTAAATGCTGTTATATACTGTTAATGGCTTATATTATTTCCAACAACTAGTTATAATAGTCATATTAAAATAAGCAACAATCGTATAATTACCATTTCAAACCAACAATCAATCAATCATATAATCATCATATTCAAATAATTGAGAACACATTAATCACTAAGTATAATATCCATAACCATTTAGATAATAGTTATTTGACAAAATAAGTAAATTCACATACCACAAGCATTCACAAACAAGTTTACATAACTAATACTAACAAATATCATAATACATATAACAATTGAAGTCGTGTCCATTGTTGCTGATGGTCTTCACTCCAGACGCTAATTACCTGTAAATAAGGTTGATAATCAATTACCTGTAAACCAGTTAATTTGCATAAATTTATTCCGTTTTTATAAAACTTAGTAAATTTGCATAAATTTATTCCATTTTTTTAAAACATAGTTAAATTATATAAAACTTGATTAACTTATTATTATTATTGTAAACTTAGTTTATTTTTATCAAACTATAATTTATTATTATTATATTTTTTTGAAAAAAATTATTATTATTATATAATTAGTTATGTTTTATCAAACTTAGCTTATTATTATTATAAACTTTTTATTTTATAATACTTAGTTAATTTTTATAAAACATAGTTAATGTATTAAAATTATTGTTTAATAATAATATATTATTATTAAACTTATAAATTACCTTAATTACTAAAACTTAAAATGTCATAACATATATTTTAGTTAACTTAAACTTATAAAATATCTCAAACTTAAACTCTATTAACTTAGTTAATTTTTATAAATTATCTCAAACTTACAAATTTTCATAAGCTTAGTTAATTTATTATTATTATTGTAAACTTAGTTAATTTATTATTATTATTATTATTATAAACTTAGTTAATTTTTATAAACTTAGTTTTTTTGATATTATTTTTATTACTAGTATTATTAATTATAAAACATAGTTGGCTTGGTTAATTTATTATTATTATAAACTTAGCTAATTTTTTATAAAACTATAGTTTATTGTTATTGTTACTGTTGTTATTATTATTATTATCATTATAAACTTAGTTAATGTTTTTACCGAACTTAGTTTATTATTATTATTATTATAACCTTGTTAATTTTTATAATACTTGGTTAATTTTATAAACGTATTTAATTTTTATAAAACTTAGTTAATTTATTCAAAGTATTGTTTATTATTATTATTATAACCTTGTTAATTTTTATAATACTTGGTTAATTTTTATAAACGTATTTAATTTTTATAAAACTTAGTTAATTTTTTCAAAGTATTGTTTATTATTATTATTATTATTATTATTGAAATATAAAAAAATCGAAGAGACTAAAGTTAAAGAACTCGTATAGATACAAGTGTAATTTGTGTTTATTCAGCAAACGACGTATAAAGAAGACAAAACTCAACACTCAAACTCCAAAATCTAGTGACACAAGGCAATTCGAATAATTAGATTCCTGAAAATTTCTAACATGAACTAAATTTGTACTAAGAAGAAGAAACTCAGCAGCATCAGCACCAATTTCTACACCCTCAATCCCAGAATGTGATGTATCTCTATAGACAAAATTTTCTTTGATCATTCTTGCATTGTTCTTACAGGGCCTGATATATTTATAAAACCATAGTTTTTAGACAATTCTTAAAAGGAAGAAAATAAGTAATGTATAAAACTCATAACAACCGGTAAAAAAACAAACCTTACAACTCATCATCGTTTTTAAACACACAATGCAATCATATATTTATAATAATACATGTGTTAATACGGTTTCGTTTCCAAACAAAAGCACTAATAGCAAAGCTGCTCTTGTAAACAATGTCACTAGTAACATACCTTGATCAAGCACTGTGCAGGTTAGCTATCATCTCGTAATTCAGTCCCCTTTAGCTAACTCAAGGCAATATGTAAAAAATCTGCAAGGCAGTAGGGTAATAAATGAGTGCATAACCATATTTTCAATACAACAGGCACATGAAGGATGAAATAAAACTCAATGCACTGAATGGGGACATGTAAATATGCTACAGGCAAAACAATGAAATAGAAAAAAAGAAGAAAAAAGTGCAAGCTTGTGTTCAATTGCACAAGGCATTGGGTATTACTACTCATCAATACAAGGCAGCAGAGCAAGGACGCAATAAAATATAGCTACAGGCATTGTGTGACAAGAATTTCAGAGCATCAGGGCAGTGAAGGATGAACAATAGTAATAACAAGAATTTCTAAGCATCAGGGCACTAAAATAAACACACTAATATAGCAAATAACAGGAGTCTTAATGTAATTATAACTTGTGTTAAATTTGTATAAATTCTTGCGAGAATTGATGTGTAGAATGAGAAACTTGTAAAGTTCAATCTGTGTGCAAAAACTTGTGAAATTCTGTCATTTATGTCTCATGTATCTATTAAGATGGACTGTCCTTCCAAGTTCCGTTGAAACTGTACAGTTTGGATATAGAGATTTTGTAGTACAAGTATCTTTCAGACTTAAAGAATTACCTGATCTACTGGAGAGTTTTGCAGACAACTTCTGGTTATTGTATTCTGGCACCAACAGACTTTTATCTCTCTTCTGGTTATTGTATTACTACACAATCATTTACTGCTTTCCTTTTTCTACTTTTTGCATTTTTATACATTCATCATATCAATAAATTGCTTTATTTCTTTGTAGTCAGGTGCATGTACCATACCTCAATATCCTAGTGCCTCCCCATGCACCCAACACTGATGGAATTGATATCAATATCTATTTTTCAATACCCAAGCATCAAAGAAATATGTTGTCGTCTAATGAACTATCCCTTAGGAGGTGTAATTGTTTATACATATATGTTTCATTACTGCCTTTATATACCTTAATTACCTATTCGATTACACTTTCAAGGGCATTTACAATAACACTAACTCCTTTCTATACCATTTTCAATACCACGATATGAAAAGAAAAGAAAAATGTGTCGATTATTTGGTAATGTTTATACATACATATATATATATATATATATTTTACTCAAAGTACATATGAAAACAGTAAGATACCCTAATAATATTCACTCTGCTGAAGAGTTTTGCTCAATATGACACATATTTTACATTTACTCGGGTGTTTCTCTAATTGTGTCAATTCTATTCAAAAAATATTTTCACCTGCTAATAGTTTATATGAAACTTTATTAGTTCATTGTTCAAGCATCTTAGATTGAATAATGATCTGACTAATCCTTCACTTATAATAATGTTTTTTTGGTTAAATTTCCCATTTAATTATGAAATAGAAAAGCTGAACCAAAGTAGTGAGTTGAGTACAATATCAAAAAGAAATATGGAATCTAATTAAATTTTCCATTTACAGGGATACCACCTTTGACAGTATGATTAACTGTCTACAAATAATATCACAAGGACTTAGTACTTGACTAAAATATGCCAAAAACAACATTAACTAGTAGAATAATACCGTATATGGTTACATTGCCTTTACAATGGGGTTTGATTAGATTAAGCTGGCTTCCAGTCTTTTTAGAATAAGTCCAACCTGATAAATGAGGAGGGGTATGATCAGAAACTGCAACTGTGAAACTGATAAATAATAACAATGAAGTATCCTACTTGTAGATCTAAATGCTAAAACAACATTGTAATTTTTTTTCAAAATCTTCATATAATCTTCTATGTTCTGTATAAACCAATGTTGGCCAGTAAAATGGACCTGATGTTGCAAGAACGAAACAGGCAGAACATGCAATCATGAGTCCTCCCCACTTGAACAAAATTTTCCGCTTAGTTCAGGCCAGTCATATGATTGTAAAATATGTCACCTTGAAGCATTTGTGTATATTAGGAGTTGCAAATGATGAAGTTTGTAAGATTAATAATCACACAGACACATGTAAGCTAAACCAAGAGAAAATAGAAGAAGTTGTACACACCTATTTGGAACTCACTGTTCATACAAACATTGGTTAAAAGGCATAGCATAAATGATTGAATGCTTTTTAACACCTGCTAAAATAATGCTTTTGAGCATGCATCTGCTAGGCAGTGAAACAATACAGTTGCATAAACTTGTGCAGTGTAAGTAACATAGACAAATGGATGTTACACCATGAATGTGGCATAATAACATAATATTGGTGAAACGATAAATCTTATATCTTTTGTATTTATTGATTTATTTTTTATTTTATTTTATTTCATGTTTATATTTATCATTTGTGATGGATGTTAAACATGTAAATGCATCAGGCGACCGGTCCTTTGAACCAATATTTTAGCCATACATCCATAATCAACAATTTTAATATTAAGTCCATACATACCCTAGAAACATGAAAAAAATCGCAAATTTAAAATAGAATACTACAGAGTTCTTTACCTCTTGGAGAAACTCATAAAGTGTGTAATCAACTTGCTGTCCTATTTCATGACTTCATCCGCTTAACATGTGAAATGAATCTGTAAATCATAAAGTAAAATAAAATAAGCTCGTATTTAAAAGTTTATGTCCTCAGGCAACACATGATATCAATACT
Organism: Allium fistulosum; assembly: GCA_030737815.1. Taxonomy (NCBI): domain Eukaryota; kingdom Viridiplantae; phylum Streptophyta; class Magnoliopsida; order Asparagales; family Amaryllidaceae; genus Allium; species Allium fistulosum. Next base: position 665,668,578 of record CM060901.1, read on the forward strand.
CTAGCATAAGTAATCTCAAAATCTGGAAGCAAAAATCTACTTTTTCAACATTACAAAAGCAACAGTGCTTGGGGTTTCATATAACAAACAGTTTCCATTTTAGCTTTACATGTATTAGTTTAAATATAAACAGTATATCTGCCACATTTAAACTGCAGGTCAACCTTCAGTACATATATGGTAAGCTGAGTATATGAGGATGACGATTAAATGGATGTGATTCCTCAAGGGAATAACCAAAATCTGTGATCTCAAGTCATTTCATTAAAATATCTTAATGTTAGTTTTTTTATTCTAAAACATACAATCTAGTTTTCACATGTGTTAGTGTGATAACAGTTAAAATGACTTGTCTCCGGCTCTTAGTTAAAATGTGACTTACAATTAATTATTAACCCAAATTCTAGGATAAAGTGTAATTCTTGGTTAAAATGTAATTTCAGCAACCAACATTATAAACTGGTTTACAGTTCAAAGCACGTGTTTCTTTGTAACCTTTTTGCTAGGATAGGACCTTTTTTGTTAATGGGCTTGCAATTTATTTCTAACCTGGGTTTGACTAATGATTAGATGCACAATAGCTTGACAGATACATGCCCCAAAATTATCAGTAATATGCTCACAACCAATGTCAGAACAGGCACATCTATGTTTTTTTTACAGGCTTGAGCCAAGCTCGACCTCTTTCAGACTCGTCTATTTCTTCTCCTTCGACCTACAGATTTTCTCCATGCTCCACCATTCTCAGCTATGTAGTGTTCACGCTTCACCTATGCATTGCTTTAGCGTGCTTCTTCCCGTCATCTTTGCCACTTTGTGCTTCAACTGTACCGCAGATTTTTGTCCTGTCACCATGCGCTGCACATCTGATCCCTCTTCAATAGCTTAACCTTCTATGTTTAGCCCATCTTCGTTTCCAAGTTTGCTTTGAATCTTGAATAGGATGCAGCACAGCTAATATTCGTTGCCTCTCAAGTACAACGGCACATCTCCTAATAGCACCAACCTCATTCCGGTCATGCAGCTCCAAATACATTTTGTGGACTGACACCTCGCCCTCTTAGCATGTCCTATTGCAACTGCTTTGCCATTTTCTATCTTGCAACAGCAGCAATCTTACCCCAGCTGATTGTCCACTCATATTGTCTTACCTATTTTGTCAGTTTCTGCTATGTAAACATATTGTCTTGTCCATATTCATCCCTCTCATTATGATGATCATCATAGTAATGATCCTACTTATATGTAATAGTAAACTTTTGTACGGACTTTGTTTATTTATTATAATAAAAACGAGTGCTTTCCTCATAAGAGGACCACTCTTTCATAAAATAAAAAGAAATTCAAAAATGATACCAATTTCGTATTTAAGGCATATATAATGCATGTGCTAATGATTACATGATTTTTTTCCTATTTGAACACTGAAAAAGTTACAAAGTATTTTGTTGTGACTCGCCTCAATACAAGTGAAAATAGAATTAAAATATTTCTAGACCTATAAAAAAAGTTGTTTGCTAACATGAGAAATCTCACTTCAACCGGTTGTCCTGAACTGCAGTTATTATATTTTAAGTAACTATTATATTTTTTACAATATTTTCATAACAAATATATTTGAATATCAACAAATTTCCAATATAATGATCTTTCTAAACATGATCCAATTCATGTTTGTATTTTTTTAGTAAAGAAGCACACAATCATCCATATGTATTGGACCTTTACATAATTTAGTTATATATGACATTTAAATATCAAAATCCAATTTTCATTACTAGTAATTAACCTATATGTATTTGAAAATTAATTTCTAGGTACCACAATCACATTAGTTTAGAAGGTTGCTACTGAAACAACAAGCACTGAAAAAAAAATGAGAACTCAACTTGATTTTATCAAACAATAAGCAAATAAATTTTTTCAAACAACAAGCATTTATCAGACATCAAATAATTTTACTCATAACTTGAGGGAACTCAACTTGAGAGAACTCAAAAGCATAAAAAACGCAGTATCTGCAGTTCTGACCCAAATATATGACTAACGAACCATATGGTTCACACATGTATTACTGATGAAGCATATGGTTGACACATCTTGGAAACGTCTAAAGACAATCTACAATAAACACTAATATTCTACTTGATCATAATATGATAGAGAAAAGGGATGTAATTTAATATAAGATGTTGAGAGGAATATTGCCATTTTAGTCCTACAATTTCAGAGGGAAAAGATGACTGTTTATGACTATATATTTCAAAAGTAGTTTTGAAATTGTTGAATTGTACATAACATGATTATTGAATGTAAGTATTCACTATATTTTTTCAATGTAGTATAACGTATAAATAAGCAAAGAAAAGATGTTTAATTATTGACTCAAGTTAATAACCTAATCTCAATCCTTGCTTTACTCAAAATTTGAATCATGTTGATCAACTTATTATTTTCCTATTTTATTCCCACTATTTATGTGTTAGACTCCCAATTAAATAATTTGGCTACATACCTTGATTGTACATTGATGATTATGAGAATTACAGACCAATAATATACCAACTGACACTACAAGAAAAATTGCTTTTAACAGCAATGGAGAACAACGTTTAAATGTTGATTGCTGTTGTCCAACCTTTTATAAGTAGGAAAATCTAAAGACGACACTGGAAAACGCTGAGATTTTTATTCAGTAAATTGTGAAATGTTGTTCCCTTTGAAAATTTCATTGCCGCGTAAAATTAATTTCCCTCCACTACCCAGCAACCCTAAATCACCTACGCCTCCAAATCTTAATTGCTTCCTCTCTGCAAATCTTTTAAAATGACTCCTCTCCAAATCTTAATTGCCTCCGCTCAGCAAATTCTTTAAAACTAATTCTCTCTATCATGACCGTTGCTCACAAAGCCATGGCTGCTTGGCTATGCTTTCGTCAGAGAGATACCATTTATTGAGTTGGCCAATCGCATCACTTGGAGCTTAGTCGTGTCGCACTCGCCGCCCTATACTCTTCATCGCTGCCATCGGTAAGAAGAGAACTGCAAATTCAAGCTCGAAATTAAATTCGTTCAAATTCGATTAAATTTTGAATTTGAACTTTGATTTTCTTTATTGAACTGTTAAATTTAATAGTTTATTGCACTTGCTATTGAACAGAATAGCTGATATTTGGGAAAAACTGAAATTGCTATGTTGGTGTGTGTTTCATTTAACTTCCTACTGCTAAAGTGTATGATTCATGTTGTCTTGTACTGACTATCATTACATAGACATTTGAAATTAAAATGCTTCATTTGATTACTAAATAAATCTTTTAAATCGGATGTTTGTGTTGCATTAACACCTGATCAAAGTCTAGATTTTAATTTTGGTCGATTAGCAAAGGCATGCTGCAAACATATATTTGTTTTATAACTTTTAATTGAGAGTGGTGTTTTAAATTATGTAAGAATTGAGAATTATTTTTAAGATGCAAATGAAAAGCCTCTTAGATTAAAATTATTAGGAATTTGAGAGCCATAAATCCCATCCTATTTATTCTCTTTATTTATGCGAGGTGTCACAAGAGACCTTTTTTAAAACGTATTGTATACCATCACATCCATTTGAGGAAGTGCATCATTAATAGGCCACATTATCTATCCTAATACCCTCTAGTGAAAATGATTTCTACACAATATCATTCATTAAAATAAACATATACAATTGTTAGTTATCTAATTCGGTTATCGAAATGGTTTCTACATAATATGTGAGTCATTTTTTGATATATTTGTCAGTTGTAAAGTAATCATTTTGCATAATGCTTCGCAAAAGTTCAAGCAATTGTTAAAAATATAAATTTTCTTAGTATGCATCAATTTTGATAATATTTTGCTCTAAAGTATGATGTTAATATTAATGATTAATATGTTGAATTTTGATTTCTTTAGGTGGTCACTTAAGGCTATCATGTATGAAATGCTTATTGGTTTTCCTTTATTCCATTACAATGATGCTCTCACAACATGTAGAAAAGCAAACAGAAAACTGAAACTGAATCATACCCTGGAATATATTTAAAATTATTTTACCTTCAAGTTTAAAATCACCTATGATATTTATAGCTCAGTTCGAACAAGATATTGTAGAATAGAGTACATGTTGTTGAGCCCTTTAAATAAACTTTTTTTTAAACATGGTCAATAAATGCACATGGACACATGCCAATACTAGTGACGGTAAGGATAGATTTTTGTATGATTCTTAGAGAGAAATGGCCTAACCTAGAGTATGTGAAGTGGAAAAAAAATAAGTATTCATCACTGTACAACGTAGCTTTGTTAATTAAGGTGAAACCATAATTTTGATTTGATATCATATACTTCAAAATTAATTATTGAATATTGCAAACAATATGCAGGTCAGGGTATGTAGGGAAAAGTCAACTGGCCATGTTTATGCAATGAAGAAGCTAAACAAGTATGTAATGGTTCGTCATGGACTGGTTTTTAATTATGTATAATAATTCTTCTATTGTACCCTTCGTTATGCTTATCAATCTCTATAATTTGGTTGAAATTTTTTTATCTATGATGACGTTACCTATAGTTAAACCCATTACTCATGAAAATTATGCAATGTATTGGCAGACACTTTGTGCTATATCTTTATCTTTTTTGCACATTAAATAAATTAAGGGTGTCAAATAAATGCAGGAAAAGTTAGTAAAGTGGTTCGGCTATGCTAGAAATTACACTTATAAAATTTCAACATTGAGATTTTAATCCTCTCTAATACACATGCAACATGGTAACTCCAATATTGATTGATATCTCAATCAAAGGTTTAGTATTGTTATATCGTTCGCATGTTGTTGATTTTGGAATTATTCAATCAAAGTACTAGTGATACTAATATAAGATACAAAATATTGTCTATATTTGCTTTGGGTATACATCATGATAAAATATATGGAACTTAAATTGGGAAAAAAAGACATGAACTCTTTAATATATTGGAACTGCAGAATATTTTTCTAGCCTTGTATGAAACATGTTGTTTATCAATAATTTACTTAGAGGAAAAGGATCTTGGCACACAATTTACTAATGCTAGACAAATTGTTGACTGTTGCTAAAGTGGATTAAACAATAATTTATGTACAGATTTTTGTTTAATATTCCATTACTCAAGTTAAATAGCGTTTTTCAGAAGTTTCATACTCTTCAGATTTACATATCACCTAAACATTTTAATTTTTCAAAGTTGAGCATGTTAAAGCTGAGAGAGATCTTCTTGCACAAGTCCATAGCAATTGCATTGTTAAATTGTACTGTTCATTCCAAGACAAGGATTTTCTATATCTAATCTTGGAATATATACCGAGTGGAGATCTGATGACACCGCTCATGAGAAAGGATGTATTGAGCGAGGATGTGGCTAGATTCTATGTTGCTGAGGCAGTTCTCGCCTTAAAGTCAATACACAAGCACAATTATGCTCATAGGTTAGTTTATAATTAGCCTTTTAACGAATACTGGATAATATGAGAAGATCCCCTTAATTTTGGTTGTGTAGCAAAGAACTTTCTTTGCTACGTCATGACACATACCTTCTCCTTCCTTACCCTGATTTATTAATTTCTGTAATTTTTAATGTGACATAATTCTTAAAATATATAGTTTGTTTTCTTGTTCACGCTTTTTTAGCATGGAATGCAAGGCTACATTTAGGATAGAAATCTTTCAGGGATGGAGGCCTGACTAAGATTACAACTTGAAAAATATAGCCAGATATTTTCCTGATATGCAGTTGTACACTTTCTTGTAGTTTTATTATTCTGCTATGCAACCAAATGTATGCGGCCTTCTACAATATAGTTATAGCTAAATGTTTAAATGAATTGTGGATGATTCTTATATATCGTTTTAATTTACAGAGATGTCAAACAAGACAACATCTTACTTGATCAATATGGCCACCTAAAGCTTACTGACTTTGGGCTATGCAAGCATCTAGATAGCAAAAGTTGTTCTGCTGATAATGGTGTTTCATTACCTAAAAGCACTAGTGATCTTGTTCCAACTGAAACTTTACAATATTGGAAAAAGAATAGATGTCCACTGGTAAGTTGATTGCATTCACAGTTAATGGTAAATGTTTCTTTTTTACATGAAGTTGAAATTTGCTCCTAATTTTAAAGTTACTCCAACTTTGTTCATTCTACCGAACTTAAATAAACAGTGATCGTTTTTTTATACTTCATATATTAAGTATTTCAAAGGGATCAACCAAAGAAATATTGATGAAAATTTCAGTCTATTATGCTTTTAAACGTGCGTGAAATGTTTTCAATTGGCTTTACAATAATGGAATTGACTGACGTGGCCTCTTGCACTTATTATTATTTCAACAGATGTCTAGTCTCTACAGTGATTTTTTCCCCAACTTCCACTTAATAATAAAACTTTGGTGCACATTTAGGTTTCAACATTTTATATAGCACATCAAAATTCATAGAACGCTGGTCTATATGCGCGCGCATGCACACTATATATATATATATATATATATATATATATATATGGAAAAGAATGGTGATGATGTTGGACAACTGAAATCAAATGCACTGGTCACTACTAGTAGAGATGAATAGAGAGTAAAAACTAATGTAGTGGTTATCAATAGCAGAGATGAGGAGAGCAGAATGATGAATCATATCACAGCAAATGCATCCGTATATGGTCGAAATATAGAGCCTTTGATCATCTATAATAATGACACTGATATGAACGTTATTTACTACACCGTATCTTGTAACCATATAATTTTCTCGTATATTGTCTGAGTAGTTTTATACTACAGACTAATAAAACTATTGGAACTCCTGATTATATTGCTCTGTAGGAAAAACCTGAGGTGGCGTTGATCATAGTGATGTGAAACCTCTTTAAATCATTCAGCCTCAAGGTCACTTTGTTGAATGGAAAAAGGTACTCTTTTGATCTAATAATATATGTATGCTGTCTTATATTAATTTGGTCATTTTCACAAACATGATGTGATACGATAGTAATAGCATGATAGGTGGTGTGCAATTTGCATGCTCAACTCTACTAATATTTTTCTTTGACTTTACATTGTCAAGTAAATTTATCAATTGTGTAATTTTACTCTAATACACTTTTTAGTACACTCGATCATTACAAATATTTTAACACCTTGTTAACAAGGAATCAAGTTTTTAAAGTAAAACAATTCATTTTGCACTTCACAATATTTCTTTCCTTCTAGCTAATTGCAGTCTCTATTATTTCACATAAAGTTAAAGGCTTATGTGTTTTGCATGTATACTCTAGTGACGTGTTAGTACATATATGTTTACTATGTTCTGATTCAACATTCTTTTGAAATACCTTGAGCTTTTATAGGATTCAAGAGTTAACATAATTATTTATGGTAGGTTTGAATTATTTGAAAAATTGAAGTTTGAAGCCATTTTTTAATTTTAATTTAGTATATTTACCTCTTACCTCATGTGCAGCTGGTTTTCACCATAATATGGCTATGCATATTGTTCTTTCATGTATTCTAATTTTATGTAGCGCTACTTTTAAAGATATTGTATTCTAATTTGGTTATCTGTAATAATAGACTGCATTTCATGTATTCTAATTTTGCTACGTTTTTAACTATTACTTTACAGGTAGATATCTTTGATGGAAAAAAGTGCTGCAACAAGTTATGGATTCAAAGTTATTTTTGCTGCTAGAACTACATTTTGGTTTGTACGTTTTTTATGCATTTTGATTTGCTTGTAATAATTGTATTGAGATTATCAGATGGGTTTAGATTTTAATTTATGTTTACTCACTGACTTCAAATTTTTTCATCACAGGTAATTAAAGATGGCGATGGCACATTCTTCTTCCATAGCAAGTAGCAAGCATATAAAACTTTTTAGGTGCATGTTTTGTTGTTGGCATTTGGTGCGGACTTACTTTATTGATATTATATTTTTGTTTAACATATACCTTATCTTTGTTTAACAATATTATGATAACTTGGTCTACTGTGTTATTTTTGTTTATGGATATTATTGAAACTTGATTTATAGATGTTTTTTGTATATTAATATTGTTTTAGCAAGTTTATTTAACAGATTATTATTCATTAGAACATGTTATATATTAACACAACACGCATTAAACGCTTTAATAAAAATATTAACAGCCTAAATAAAATGCCGTCAAAAGAATAATTTCCACAGCGTTTAAAATTAAGCTGTTGTAAGTTCTCTTTATACGATAGCTTGTCGTTATACAGCGTTTGTTCTAACGCTGTTGTGTCATATAACAGCGTTTAATAAACACCGTGGTATCAAATTTTTTACAGCGTTTTCTATTTTGCTGTTAAAACTTTTGCATCTACGACACATGTCGTTATACAGCGTTTATAATAACATTGTCATATCATATAACAGCGTTTTTAAAACGCTGTCAAAAGCTGTTTCTGGTGTAGTGTGATAAATAAGTTATGCATATTTGTAGACAAGAAAATCAAAAAACTATACCGGCGACATAAGGAGAAAAACTATGACATTTTACTTCTAGGATGGCTTGTATCCAAGTGCGAAGCTTCATTTAAAAAGAAAATTTAGAATAATGTTTCTATTTTTAACCAACCATCTAGGTAAAGAGACTTCAAAGATGAAGGTTATACTAAAATTAAATTAAGTTAACAAGTGATGCATGATTCAAGCTCTCCTTATACATTGTTTGTATGTTTGAATTACCTCATGATACTAATGATTAAAGCTTGACTCGACATATGTATAGAGATATTTAATACATGGAAAATTAGTTAATACAAAATATAATCAATTGATTGAAATAACAACCCGTTTTTACATAAAATGGAAACGACTAAAAGTTAAGATGTGGGCAATGAATTCCTTTCCAATAAACATTTGTTAAAGTGATCCAAATTAATGTTAACACCATGTAGAATAATATTTTTTGTATGGTCAATGAAGTAGTAACTTTTTAAATACACATGCAAAAAATTAACTTGGTGAACTAAAATATTAGGCAAAGCAAAATCAACTACATAGGCTAATCAGAAAAAAATTGAAATTGGTAATATGATTTAGGGTTGTAGATTACCCATGGTAGTTACGGTATGGTGATGGATAGACTAACCTAGGTTCAGATATTAGAATAGCAGTATTGCAAGGCGACTTTGATGTAGCTATTGCAGCTAGGGTCACTACAAAAATCGGTTCGTATAGCGTCGGATAGGGGCAACGGCTAAAAAAAGCGGTCGTCGCTAGCCGTCGCTCGACCTGTATATCAGCCAAACCCGAGCCTTCTTCTTCCCCATTCTGCATAACGAAAAAAAAAGAAACCCCCCCCCCCCCCGTCGCCCCCCCCGTCGCCCTGCCGATTTGGTACTCAAACATTCGCTCCGTACCTCCCAAATTGATCCGGTATGTGTTCTAACCCTATTTTCTATTCAATTAGGGTTTAATTAGGGTTTATTTGCATGTTTATTAGGTTTAAAAATTGGTTGTTAATGGCATGTTTATGGGTTTGAGATTGGTAGTTATGTGGTATATGTATGGTGATAGTAGTATTGTAGGTTGATTTGAGAATAAAATCATTTTATTTCGACGTTGAAAACGATGATTAACGCATACTATTATGATGTTGGTTATTGTAGAATTAATGATTAGTGATGTGATTTGGATTAAGATGGTGATAATATGTTTAAGATGCTTATTGATAAGTTTATGCAATGTCGGTTGTCGATTAGGTGAAAATTTAATTATTTAGCATGCGTTAGTTATAAGTGTAAGTACACTACAACTGTGTATTTTGTTCAAATATATCATTTATGCTCACTTGCAATGGCCATGCTAAAGTACTCATAGCCTAAAAGAATTACAATGATTCACTTTTGTCTCATTGTGGAATTTCCAATTAAACGTATATAGTTTAAAATAAAAATAATTCAATTTATTATAAGTGCTAACTTCTAATTTGATTTAAAAAAATTCGTTATTTAAAATTTGACTTAGTTAGCCAAATTTTAAAGTACGTGTTAAAATGTGAAATTTACTTGACAAATATTTATTGAACGTATTATTAAAAAATTTATAGTTGTTAAAATATAAATTAGAAAATTTGTTTTATTTGTGTTAACCCCTTAGACAATTTTTGGCCCCGTCTGACAAGTGTTGTATATGATCGTTATATGGATGTTCGTTTTTACACAGAACGGACATCTGTATTCATCTAATACAATATTTGTTGGATTTGTCCCAGTATTGGACAAATTACAAACACAATAACGTAATCGCAGTTTATAAATCATTTCAGTTTAAACGGTTAACGAAATTTCGATGGCACTTCCTTTTTTTCCCTGTGTACATGCATTTGTGTACGATACAGGGAATAAAGGGAAGTGCTGCCGAAATTTTGTTGAATCGTTTAATCTGAAATGATTTATAAAATATGATTACGTTATTGTGTTTGTAATGAGAAGTAGGATGACCGGCCGTTAAACAAGTATTAACAAGTGTTGTATATGATCTGTATTTTATAAAACAATCAAATAATTTATTAAGTGCAATTTACTAAAGTAATAAAATTTAAAAGTTAGTTTGAAACTAATAAATTTGTTCAGTCTAATTTATTAAAGTTTGTTTAAAATTTACTAAAGTTAGTTTAAAATTTACCAAATTAATAAAGTTAGTCTAGTTTACCAAATTATTAAATTTACTGAAGTTCAGTCTAATTTGTCAAATTAATAAAGTTATTAAATTAATAAAATTTACTAAAGTCCGGTCTAATTTGTTTCAGTGAAGTGTTTGTTTGAATTTTCTAATATAATTTTTGCAAATCAGGAGATATGTTCGATTATTTTCTCGATCGTAGTTGGATGTATGAATCCCGAAAAGGTATGAAAGGATCAATAAAGGAATATTTTGTTAACGGTGTACATGAGTTTATTAGATTTGCTAAATCTAATAATGGAAATAACGTAGACATTCATTGCCCGTGTGCTAAGTGCAAACATCTGAAGCATTGGAAGGCAGATGTAGTAGAAGTTCATTTGTATAAATTTGGTTTTGTACCGAATTATTATTTATGGGATCATCACGGAGAGTTTGTTCAATATACACCTAATCCTGTAGTGGAAGAGGATGATAATACAGCGGCAAATCCAATAGAAAATATGGTGCAAGATGCAGCCCGATCAATGTTTTCATCCATTGATCAAGACGACATTGAAAACGAAAATGGTGAAGAACCGACTATGGAAGCTAAAAAAATTTATGATTTATTGGATTCCGCTAAGAGACCATTGTGGGATGGATGTGAAAGTGGAACCGAATTATCTGTAACCGCTGAATACATCACGATGAAATCAAAATTCAATCTTACAGAAGCATCGTTTACAGCAATTGTACAAACTGCTAAACGACACATGCCACCCAATAATTTGATGTGCGATAGTCATTATAAAGTTAAAAAACTTATGTCTGCTTTTGGATTGCCATACCAGAAGATAGATACATGTGTTAAAGGTTGCATGTTATTTTGGAAAGACGACGCTCACCTTAGAAAATGCAGAATATGTAACGAGGAAAGATACAAACCAAGGAAAAAGAAAGGAAAAGAAGTCCCTTATAAAAGAATGCATTATTTACCCATCACTCCCAGACTTCAACGGCTATATGCTTCTTCTGCTACAGCATGTCATATGCGAGGGCACAGCGTGAGAACACCAGTAGAAGGAACATTGATACATCCATCTGATGGAGAAGCATGGAAACATTTCGATAGGACGTATCCTGAATTTGCTCGAGAGAGCCATAATGTTAGGCTCGGTTTATGTACAGGTGGATTTTCGCCATTCTCTCAATTTGGTAGTAAATATTCATCATGGCCTATTATTGTCACTCCTTATAACTTACCTCCATGGATGTGTATGAAAACTCCATATATGTTTTTAACGATTGTCGTTCCCGGTCCTGATGATCCGACTCAAGGAATTGATGTTTATCTACAACCGTTGATCGAAGAATTGAAAACACTATGGCATGAAGGAGTTGAAACATATGACATTTCGAGAAAAAGAAATTTTCGTATGTTCGCTTCTTTATTATGGACTATTAATGATTTTCCCGCATATGGCATGCTTTCAGGTTGGAGCACAGCTGGACGTCTAGCTTGTCCATATTGTATTGAAGAATCATGAGCATTTTCATTAAAGTACGGCAAGAAAATTTCCTGGTTTGACTGTCATCGGTGTTTTCTACGTATTAATCATAAATTCAGAATGGATAAAAAGAACTTTAAAGCTAACAGAGTAGAGAATATGCTACCACCTAAAGTTTGGACAAGTGAAGAGATATATGAAATCGTGAAAGACTATCCTAAGATTCATGAAACTGGCAAACAGGTCGACATTCCGGGTAAATCGGACATTCATAACTGGTGCAAGCAAAGTATATTTTGGGAGTTACCTTATTGGAAAAATCTCTTACTACGACATAATATTGACGTCATGCACAATGAAAAAAATGTGTTTGATAACGTTTTTAATACAGTTTTGAATGTAAAGGGGAAAACCAAGGACGATGCGAATTCGAGACGTGATATATTACATTTCTATAAGCGGCCCGAACTTCAGTTGTACGACGATAACAAAAAACCCAAAGCATGTTATGAGCTAGACAACAAGCAAGCAAAACTCGTGCTCAAATGGGTGGAAGGACTAAGATGTCCTGATGGGATTTCTTCTAACTTTTGCAGATGTGTTGACTTGAAAAACAATAAATTGAGTGGGATGAAAAGTCATGATTGCCATATCATGATGGAATATTTCTTACCTGTTATATTCAAAGAACTGTTGCCAACAAAAATATGGAGTGTTATAACAGAATTAAGTATGTTTTACAAACAGCTTTGTTCGACCACGTTAAAGGTAGATCATTTACGTAAACTTGAAGTAGAAATTCCTGTATTGCTCTGCAAACTCGAGAAAATATTTCCGCCCGGTTTTTTTAATGTAAAGTAGAAATTCCTGTATTGCTCTGCAAACCATGTCAGCAGTTTGGCCGCATTGGGATAACATTCCAGCTCATATTAAAAATGCTATATGGGCCGACTTGATGGTAATTACAATTTATATATTTCTATTGAAAATAATATGCTGTATGTAATTCAAAATAAATTCAATATGCAGGCTGTTGTACGAGTAGAGCCGCATGATTTAGATGTTTTTAGCAATAATTGGAACCAAAAAATGCGGAAGAATTATAGAGAGACAATATCAAGGGCGAAGAAGGCTGGCAAAAAGCCAGGTTGGATGAGCGATGAAGTCTGGAACGAATTTCTCACATATTGGGAGTCAGAAGCAGCTAAAGTAAGCTATGATGAGAATGCTTACAATTATGTTAGTTGCATTATTTTAATCGTGTATCTAAATTAATAGGAAGTAGCAGCAAGAAACCAAGCCAATAGGAATAAGAATCATGGTTTACATCGAGGTGGCTCTAAATCTTTCCAACAGCATAGGAGAGAATTGGTAAATATAAAATATATTTAGCATATGGTGATGCATATCTTCATGTATAACATTTATGCTTATTTTCAATATATCTTATTCGTGTATATCTTCAGTTTGCAAAGTACGGAAGGGAGCCTACAATGGCTGAGGTTTTTAGAGCCACACACACAGTTGAGTCTGTTGATGATGAAGGGAATGCGATCTATGATTGGACCGACAACAAAGCTGAAGCAACGATGGTAAATATGCTAACTCGTGATTCAAATTGTATATATGTAAATTGTATACCAATTATTTCAAAATTATGTTTGTAATTGCAGGGGTGATATGAGGCAAAGGCATCGACATTGACACAGGCGAATGGAAGAGCAGAGCTTACAGTTGAGGAGTCCAATAGGATTTGGGATTCCGTTATTGCACCGCCTACTCGAAATAGGCGTTATGGTTTCGGCAATCAGGAGGTAAACCATTTCACTAACTTCATATTAAAAGATCCACATTATTCTCACATCAATACAAATTTCCCTCCAATGTTGTGAAGTACTAGCTTATTGACACATACTTTATAATAATTATGATACAATTGCTCACATTCAACTTTATAGTCCAATTACACATACTTTGGCATAATAATTATTATTGTTATTGACACATACTTTATAGTCCAAATACACATAATAATTATTATTGTTATAATTTGACAACAGTCAAAGCATATAACTTCATATTAAAAGATCCACATTATTCTCACATCAAAAGAATTATTTATATACTATCCAATTCATTCAAAATTCATGTGAAATGCTATCGTATTAACTTCAGTTATTTCACAGGCTGTTAATTTTCAAAGAGCTTATAGCAAATCGATGGAGGAGGAGCGTATTGCTCAGATGCAGAGGCAGCTGGATGAGCTCAACGATTGGCGAAAGGGCCAACTGGCACAGCAGATAGATGAGCGCATTGCAGCATTTTATTAGGAGCACGGCTCTATGCCTGGCGAGCAGGGAGATGGATCTGATGATGCCGAGGATGATGAGGAGGATGATGATGCATAGTTTTACTATTCTTGTGGGTATGTATTTATGTACGTATTTAGACTAGATTTGATACTTGGGCTTGGATACTTGATATTTTGGATGATGTTTGGGTTTGGTTATATTTGGATTTGATCCTTGTACCTTGATACTTGGTTTGGTTTTGTATACTATGTTGGTTTGGTTGGTTTTTGTGTTTTTTTGGTTATATTGTTGAATATTGATGTTGTGGGTATTGTTGAGATGTGTTATTGTTGATATTATTGAGGTTTGAGATGAGGTTTGAGGTTTGGGATGAGGTTTGATGGAAGAATAGCTGTTGTGTGCACAGCAGTTTTTGCCCAGAAAAGCGACGGCTAGCAACGGCTAGTAACGGCTTTCTGGACCAAAAAAAGCAACGGCTAGCGACGGCGAGTAACGGCAAGTAACAGACTTTTGGGAAACAAACTAACTGCCACGTGGCGTTGACACGTGTAAGATGCCGTCGCTTGCCGTCGCTATCTTAGCGACGGAGCCGTCGCTTCTGCCGTTGCTTTTCCTAGTGGCAACGTATTGAATAGCGACGGCTAGTGACGGCCGCCGACGCATTTTTGCCGTCGCTATACGCTGCCTTTGTTGTAGTGGGTTTGAACCCCACGACTACATACGACTCGAAAATACTTGCATGGAACCGATGAATCCATCCACTCGTGTTGATGAGGGAGAGAAATTACCAAGCAAATATTTTTGGTAAAATTGATCTTCAAGACTGAAGTGAGAAGAAGGAGAGATTTGAGATAAAGGGACGAAATATTGGCTTAGAAAAGTCACGGGAGGAATGAAAAAAAAAATATCTTACCACCTAAAAGTTTTCAACTCCCGCCTCATGGTTTCCTTAATTAGAGCAATTTTAGTTCTTTTTTCCTTTATTATGTTCATGTATAGTTGCATATAGGATACAAACGCAACCAATTAGTGCAACAACTAATTACTTTTCTTGTAGTGTGATAATGGATAAATTTTATCAAAGATCAATGCGATGTCGATGCATGGCTAATTTGCAGCCATGCCTTAGATTATAATTATCGAATATTTGATATAAAAGCACTATTCAATACCAAAAAACCATAGACATTAGTCGTTGGCAATTGCAAGATTACCGTACGATAATTTATAGAGAAGGTTTTTACCGAAAAAAAATGTTGATCGACAATAAATAATATGATAGCTCCTGAAATTTTTGCACTAAGAAGTAGAATATCAAATTTTGATGATATTATTTACAAAATGATATTATGAAGAAGGAACGATGGTGTCCTTAGTAGCACACGGTATATAACTGGGTTTATATAAATGAAATTTTCCAGAGAAGAATGGAAAGTTTAGAAGAAGTTATGTTTACCATGCACCTGAGGCTTTATCTCAGTAGATACCAAGTAAAAGCAATGACAATATTGTCTTTTATCATCTTTCAAGGTTCTTGACTGTTTCTATATTTGTTAATTGAAAAGTTTATTTTCGTTTTTGTTCAAATCAAGTTTATTGTGGATGTTGTATGGATGGTTGATCCGCAACGACCTATTGTAAATGACAGTGGATATGAAATATCATTGTTAACTAAATACACCGAGCATATCTACTGATTTTATTTTGTATATTAAAATTGTAATAGTTTACATGCAAGTTGGTCAGAATCTTTCTTCATAACTATACATTTCTACTGATCTATAATGAATAATATTTCATTTCATGTTTTGTTTAGATAGGCACATGTAAACTCTACCATCGAATTTTTGACTCAACTGTGTCTACTTATCGCTTTAAAGTATTAAACCAATCGCAAACTAGTATCCTAGTTTCCTCTTAACTTTTTTTTGTTGACTTTAGCAATTCAACAGTATGAAATGAATCATTTAAAGTTCAACAGGAGGAACAAAATGAAAATACACTTTTGTGCCATGCCTTAGATTATAATTATGACATTTTCTCTAGTTCATAACTTATCTTCTATAAATATATTTTTCTTTTATTAAGCTGAAAATGAGTAACCGACCAAAAATGTTAAAAATAAAGCGATGGCACTTTTGTCATAATAACGTAACTAATGTGTAATATGAAGTGCAATATTTTCTGTCTAGTAGAATTAAATTTCCACATAAATTCAGATACACTCTTCTTAATACTTGCAACGTTTCTTCCATTTCTCGAGCATCTCTTACTCCCAAAAAGTACGCAAATTATATTTCATCAGTCAAGCATCTACACAAAGATTTGCTAAATTTCTAAAAGGTAAATTACTGAGTGAACCGATCGAGTAATTCATCGAACTTCTTTAATTAGGTACATTTTTGTTAAATGCATCAATTTTATTACATAATGTCCCAATAGCTCACTCTGAATAACCAAACAGCCAATCTACTGTATTGAAGTTTGATAATTTGCTGTTGAAGAAATTGAGATTGTATATTGATACTTGATTATGTACATCATTGAGTATTTATAAACATTTCAACAAGTTGCTGAGCTATTGATTAAATGGGATCTTTTATATCAAGACCCAAAGCCCATTATAATACAAGTTACATTATACCTTATACAATAATGTAAGCTATCCTTATTCATTATCACGCCCCCTCAAAAACATCTAGGTTTTTTTGCCTTAATGGCAGCTTCATTTTATCTGATGCGATCTTTCTCCTTTTTTATAATAAATTGAGTCTGAGCAAGAAATTAGTTCCTCGTCTTTAGTTTGCCACTCTTCTTCAATCAATATGTAGAGATTGCGGAGATTCGGGTAGGTCCTAGATCTGACAGTTGACGGATTTTTGGGAAGTTGACTGATTTTGGTGTAACTTACATCAGTTCTTCTCAGATCTTTGTTTATATATACGATTGAAGTTGAATTGTATGATTTGAGTGAGATCTTATGTTGAGCTAGCGAAAATCTAACTTGGATTGTAAATGTGCCTCTTCATACGTGGATCTGTTGCTATTGAGTAAGATCTATATCTGATTTGGCCTAGAAATCTCTGATCTTTCTCCTACTTTGAGTTCAGTCTTTAATCTGGTAAAATTCCTTGCCGATAATGATTTTGTGAGAATATCTGCAATTTGGTAAGTTGAAGGTACGTGGTTTACTTGCAGTTTTCCTTTTATTACTTGCTCACAAACGAAGTATAAATCTATTTCCATGTGTTAAGTTCTAGAATGCAATACTGGGTTGGTAGACAGTGAGATTGCACTTAAATTGTCACTCCATAGTACTGGTTTTGTATTTGTGTTTGTTTTAAGTTCACTTAGCAATGATTGTATCCACATAATCTTTACTGTTGCACATGATATGCTTCTATATTCTGCTTCGATGCTTGATCTAGATACAGTTTGTTGCTTTTAGAACACCAAAACTGGATTATTTCCAATATATACAATATCCCATGGTGGATCTTCTATCATCGGGATCTGTAGCCCAATCTGCATCTGCATATCTAATTATATTTAGATGTTTGCATGCTTTAAACTTCAAACCATGATCAACAGTGCCCTTTAAGTATATGAGTATCCTTTTTACAGCTTTCCAGTGTTTATCTTTTGGATCCTGCATAAATTGACACACTTTGTTAACACTGTACGATATTTCTGGTCTTGTAATGGTTGCATATTGTAATGCACCAACAATACTTATGTACTGTTTACTATTAAATATGGGTTCTCCCATGTGTTTTGACAGATGATGACTTGTCACAATTGGTGTTTGCAAAGAATTTGCTGCTTTCATTTTTGCTTTAATTAAAATTTCCCTGATGTACTTTCTGCCACATAGAAAAATTTCTGATTCTAACACTCTTGTAACTTCAATTTTCAAAAATTAGCTTAGTGCTCCAAGATCTTTAATTGAAAATTACTTGTCCAAAAGCTGAATGAGATTGTTGATCTCTGACTCATCATTACCTGTAATAATCAAGTCATCAACATATATCAGTATGTATATAATTGAAACGTTATTAATTCTTGTAAATAGTGAGTTTCTTGATTTGGTAGGCTGAAATTCTAGATTTTTTAATGTGAATTTCAATATCAAATCAAACTCTAGGAGCCTGTTTAAGCTCATAAACGGCTTTATTTAGTTTGCAGACTAGTTTTCAATCCTGTCTGTAACCTTGTGGTTGCTCTATGCAGACTTCTTCCTTTAAGTTCTCATTTAGGAAAGCATTGTCTACATCCAACTATCCGATTTTCCAGTTTTTGTGTAATGCTATAGTAAGAACAACTCTAGTTGTAGTTGGTTTACCAACTAGAGAAAATGTTTGATCAAAGTCAAATCCATGTTGCTGGGAATAACCCTTAGCCACAAGTCTTGCTTTATATCTTGCAATAGTTTCATCGGGATTTTTCTTTAATATGAAAGTCCACTTGCATCCCACTATATTTTTGTTTTCAGGTGGATGAACTAAATCCCATGTTTTTTTTCTTATAAGTGCATCATACTCTTCATCCATAACCTATTTCCAATTCTTGTTACTAAATGTTTGATCAAAGTTGTTTGGTTCATCAGCTGTAATCACTAGAGTATATATTTTTGGTTTAAATATGCCACTCTTTGATCTGGTAGTCATTGGATGTCCAGTTTGAGCTGGTTGTCTGACATGTGTTTGTTCACTTGTGTTGTCTTGATGTATACTTGAATGCTCATATTATCTTTCTCGACTTGTATTTTGTGATTGATCATTTGTAGGAGTGTGAATGAACTAATCAGATTGCTCTGCTTGTTCATGACCTGGTTCATTGAGCACTGTGAGTTGTGGATTAGAGTGATTTGAACCTTCTTCAATCCATTCCCTTTTGTCCTCAATTTGATATAAAGGTATATCTGGTATTGATACTTTTGGATTGTATACTTTTTGTGTTGTCATCACACCTGTGCTAGAAAATGGAAATACATTTTCATTAAAGACAACATGTCCGCTCACAAATATTTTACCATTACTATTTAAGAATTTGTATCCTTTCTAATTGCTTGCATAGCCTAAAACTGTACAAGCAGTTGATTTGAAATTTAACTTATGTGCATTATACGGTCTTAGATATGGGAAACATAGACATCCAAATGTTCTTAATATATGATAATATGGTCTTACACTAAATAAAGACTATAATGGGCACTTATTTCTCAAAACCTTTGTTGGTAATCTATTTACCAAATAAACTGCAGTGCTAATTGCATCTGGCCAAAATTTCATAGGTAATGACCCTTGAGCTAATAGTGTAAGACCACATTCTATTATGTGTCTATGTTTCCTTTCAACTAGACCATTTTGCTCAGATGTATATGGACTTGTGATTCTTTGAATGATTCCTTTTCTTTCAAAGAATTCATTGAGTGGCTTAAACTCTGTACCACCATATATTTGTAAATCTTTTAGTTTGTGATATGTTTGCCTTTTAGCCTATGTCACAAAATGTATGACTGCCTTGCAAGTTTCTGATTTTGTTTTAAGGAAATATATCCATGTCTATCTGATATGTGCATCAACAAAGGATATATAGTAATTAAAACCATAATCTGAATTGACTGGTGCTGGACCCTACAAGTCAGCAACAATCAATTCAAGTGGTTTTTCGTGCTTTGTTTGTGAATCAGTAAATGAGATTTTATGACTTTTTCCCATTTGACAATATGTGCACACATATGGTAATGTAATATTTTCAAAAGGAATTTTATTATCTATAAAGACCTGCTTTACAACATTGACATTAGGATGTCCTAACTTGCTATGCCAAGAATCAAACACACTATTTTTTCTTTCTGTAATTACAGAAAGATTACAATATCTTTCATATCTCCTTGACTTTCTTGAGTTAACAAGACTAAAGTTGTACAGCCCTCTAACAACATTACCCTGCAAAAGAATTTCTTTAGTGAGTATATCTTTGACTAAGCAGTAATTAGGATAAAATTCATAATAAACATTGTTGTCACTTGCAAATTGTGACACACTCATGAGATTTTTCTTTATTTGTGGTACTCTCAATAAATTATTGAGATATAACTGTTATTGACCTTTAATGCAAGCAAGTCCAGTGTGTGTAATTGTAATACTCTCACCATTGCCCATGTGTATGGCCTGTTTACCTCTATACTCCTTTTGTCCAAGATTCAGATTATCTAAGTTGCTTGTAATACGGTTGGTTGCCACTGAGTCAGGATACTAACTTTCATCTGTCACGTCATCTGACTTGATGATTGAATTTTGCTGATAACTTTTTGAAACATCAGAATGAATAATTGAATCAACTTAGGCTACATTGACATTTGGATTTGCTTTTCTCTTATTGTTCTGATTCCGACCTGCTGTATAATTTGCGTTAAATCTGAAATAGCACTTAACTGCAGTATGACCAAGTTTCTCACATATTTGACATTTTGGCATGTTATTGTTACTCCATCTCCCTCTACCTCTTGATCTATTTGAATAACCACCTCTTTGATAAGACTGATCTCTTTGTTGTTGTTTTGTCTTTTGCCTTTATAATTGACTGCATAGTTGATTGGCATGTCACATCAATTGGTTTCTTATGATCTATCCTTCCTTCATGAGCAAGAAGGGTTGAGTGAACATATTCAATGGATGGTATAGTTCTAACCATTGAACAATTTCTTCCAATGAAATTTGAGTAAGTATTGGCTATGTTGATGGAGTTGGAGCAGAAGTACATCCTTGATGAGCATTGGCTGAAGTAGACTGAGAATCTCCATTTAAACTACTAACATCTACATAAGGTGCTTCAAACATTGTTAAGGAGGTTTGTTTACTGTTGCCTTACAAAACCAAATAGTGTGAAGTAAAAAAAATAGAAACGTGTTTTTAATGTGTTTCATTAATTAAATCTATTAAATATTGTTTACTTTGTTCTCTACACAAACATTTCTTTAAATATTTTCAATTCTAATTTTTTTTTCAACATATTATAGTTCAGTTTTTAACTAAAATTAATGAAAAACAACATTAATGTTGTTTGCTTTATCCTCTACACAAATGTCTTCTTAGAAAGTTTCAATTCTAATTTTTTTTGCAGTATATTATAGTTATATCTTTAGCTAAAATTAATGAAAAACAACATTAATGTTGTTTACTTTGTTCTCTACACAAATGTCTTCTTAAATAATTTCAATTATATTTTTTTTTGCAACATATTATAATTTGATGTTTAACTAAAATTAATAAAAAAACAATATTTTTTTTTAAATTATGTGATGAAATGATCAGTTTCCCACTAGTTTGTTTAGTATGGCAGTAATAGTATATAAGAAGAGTTGTTGATTGATATTTAGCTTGAAGAGCAAAAGCTTTCACAACCGTTATTGCAAGTGGACTCGGATCCTAAATATTGTTGTCTGAAAAGGTCAAGAAACAGAAATACTGATATATGGTCAAGTGGCACCTGAGCTCTAGTCAACTTGAGTTAACAAGGAGCCGCCAAAATTTATAACCTGAGGCAAGTTGCAATTTGTTCCCACACGTGCGAAATTGACCAAGACCGATATAAACAAATTCACAAGGTGGTTAATTATTAGTTTTTAACCACCTATATAAAGGGCGAAAGTAGCTATGAAACTGATAGTCAGTTCAAGCTAGTAGGAAATAATAATGGATCCTTCTATTCCATGGCTTCCAACTTCGAAAGAACAGCGGAAGATACAAGAGGAGATTCTATCATCGAGCCTACCTTCCGAATCCGAATCCCTTTTGGATACTCATAAACAAGGTCCATTAGCAAACTCACCAAACTCCTCAAGAACTGCATTTTCTAGATATGATAAAGGTAAAGAGAAAGAAAAGGTGGCCGAATGCTTAAACATGGTAAAGGACGAAGCAAAAGGAGAATGTAGCAAAAGCTTCAAACACATGATGCAAGAGAGACAAAGGAGGGAGAAGTTGAGCCAGCATTTCGCTGATTTATACACCATGAATCCATACGCATTGAATGTATCTACTTTATATTATATTTCTAAAACTTACAGTATTACAATAATAGGCATACGCACATATATATTAATATGAAGGTTAAACAATGTAGGTGGACAAGAATTCGGTGGTGCAATCGGCCATAACATACATTAAACACCTTGAAGCTGAGAAAGATGAACTATTAAAGAGCAACACCGAGCTTAATTTTAAACGGTTGATCAAAATGGATTTTCAAGGAGAAAGTCACGATATTTGCCTGTCGAACACAACCGCAATACCAGCTCTTGATTCAATGATCAGTGCTCTTCACTGTTTGAACGTAATGGACGTGAAAGTTAGGACCATCAAAGCTGAATTATCAACCACTGATTCCTCAATGACCATGCAAATTGAATTCAAATTGTGATAACGGCATCAAAACTGGTTCCATTATTTATAGTCTGAGCTCTTTTTTATGCATCTGTAAATTTCTTAATCGTTTTTACAAAAGCAAGATTTAAGGCTGTGATTAATATACCATGGATGAAATGTACTGTTTTCTATTTGAGGTTTCAGTACAGAAATTGGGGTCTTATCAAAAGTCATATCCTATGTCTCTCATTTCCATATTCTATATTTTTTGCATTTAATATATATTATTTTTGCATGATCAGAGTTTTGCACACAGTTTTATTTTTTAAATTTCCTTGATATTATTTACAAATCTATAGTTTTTCTAGGAGTACAAAGAGTTGTAAACCCTGAGTGTGATCAACTGCTTACGTTTTCGAGGAGTACAACTCTGTTGGAAATGCCTGATAACTATTTTTTATTATAGATGCGAGTTCCGTTTGGAGACAGTGCAGTAAACATGGTAAGAAAAAGAACATATAGACTATCGGTTGGTATTTCTATATGGATCTTATGTACCCATTCAGGTAGTTTTATGAGAAGAAATTCGATCTCCGTTTCATTTCATGTCTAGGGTACTTAGAGATATCATCTGGCTTGAATTTTTCTTTCCATAAATGTAGGCATAGGAGATGGTCAAACATGAATCTAATCAGCATGATATGCTTGGTAGGATTGGTTGGACACTAGGCGTACTGGTGATGCTATGTTTCAAAGCAGTGCCGGCCCAAAGAATCCATTGCCCAAACCACCCTTGAATTTTGTTGCTCATTTCTATATACATATCCATACATTTTTTTTAACAACAAAGATAAAATTATATAACAGAAGGAGAAAAAGCGCCTTTCTCCGATGGCTCACAAAGAAAGAACAAAAACAAAAGAAGGACGAAGGCCTCCCAAAACCAAAATCGCCGAACAGCAGCTGTAACTAAGAAACCCAAAAAAACAGTAGCGTAGAAACACAGCTACCAGAAGCAAAACCAGCCTATGACAGAAGAGGAAAAAGGATAATAGATCCACCACCAATCTCTAACCCGCCTTGATTCAAAGGAAAATGCCAGACCACCAAGCCAAGCCACAAATACAGCAATCTACAAACCAAAGCGCCAGCCAATCTAGGGAAAACATACTCCTAGAAATTGTGCACTTGGCGACGGAGAAAAGGCATCCAGAAAGGACTCACAAAGCAGCCATACAACCACACTGATCCACCAGTGAACCAGCGAAGAAAAAGGAAAGCTATGCCCCGAAACTAGACAACCAAAGCTCAAACAGGGCCAATGAAGAAGCCAACGAAATCTGAATCTGAAAAACTAAACAACAACGTTAAACACCAACAGAAAATGGCGAGGAGGGGAAGTGAGCGTTGGGTGACTGCCAGCACTCCCTTACGAAGATCAACCTACTCCCAGTCTAGCGTGAGACAAATCACACGAAATAGAGAGTAGACCAATCAAATGCTCCGATCGGGAGCTCAAACGACCCTTGAATGGTCTACCACGGAAAGCAAGGAAGACGTCTTTCCTCACACTCCGAATAATAGATGGAGGGTCCATACGAAAGCTATCGAAGATTGCCTTGTTCCGCGCGCACCAGAGGTGCCAGTAGATGAGACGGGGAATCAAACGAAAAACGATAGAACGAAGAGATTTACTAGCATTCCCAGACCACCAGGACCTACGGAGATCAGATGGCGAGCAGGCCACCCGACGAACACCAAGAAGGTTTCCGAAGTAATTCCAGCAAGATCTGGCCGAGAACCCACCGAAGAACAAATGATTCAAGGATTCTGAATCCCCGTTGCCGCAGCAACTACAACGGGAGATGAAAGGGACGCCGATTTTTTGGAGATTCTCGTCCAGTGGCAAACCATCATGAAGAATCCTCCACATCAAAATAGAGACTTTGGGGGGAATGCGAGAGTTCCAAATGAAAGAAAAAACAGGACGAACGGGATCTCGGATTCTAATCGAAGACCAGGCGTTCAGAATGGAAAAGGAGGCGCCATTCCATCCTGAGGAACCACCATGTGTGTTGGAAAACAGTTTCACCGACTGCATGTGCTTCCAGGTCTCACTAGCATAAGATGGAGACCCTGAGAAGTTTGAGCCCGCAAGCCTGCGGTACTTCGCATGGAGGAAAGAAGCCCATAAGGAGTTGTTAGCGACAAACCTATGCCATAACTAACAGGCAAAAGCAGCACAAAGGTCTTTTGGGTTACGCAGACCCAGACCGCCTTCATTTTTTGGATGGCACACCACTTCCCACGACACCCAATGGTGCCGCCGGACATTGTCCTTGTTGCCCCAAAAGAAAGACGAGACCAAAGACCGATACGACCGAAAAAAGAAGAAGTTGAGGTCATAGCCGCAAAAACATGAGTTCCTATCGAATCTAAAACGGATTTGATAAGAACAAGTCTACCAGCCTGAGAAATAAGAGAGGCATTCCAGCGTAAGATCTTGCCCATCACTTTATCAGTCAAGGGATCGAAAAGAGCATTGAGTTTCCTACCGCGGTACAGGACAACACCCAAGTAAGGAAGAGGAAGATCAGCTTCCTTGAAACCTGAGGCAGTCTCGATCCAGGTAGCACGAGAGGGGGACAAATCTTTTGCGTGGACGAAACAGCTTTTGGCAGGGTTAACTAGTTGACCCGATGATTGCTCATATTGACGAATAAATCTGAGTAGCCGATTAATAGAGGGGACGCTGCCATTAGAGAAAATGACAACGTCATCGGCGAAGGACAAGGATGAATTAGGGGGCAACCCCTAGGAATCCCGAAATGCTGAATCTGGCCGAAGATAGTTAAGGATTGAAGACCGCGAACGAAAGCCTCCGCCGCGATAACAAAGAGAGATGGCGATAGTGGGTCTCCCAGACGAAGACCCCTACCAGCCTTGAAATAACCATTAGCCGAGCCATTAATGAGCACAGAGAACCAACAGTTGGAAATGAGTCTCCATACCAAGTCTATGAGGGGTTCTGGGAAACCGAAAGCCCTTAATACCTTGATGATAAAAAACCAGGACATGCGATCGTAGGCCTTAGCCATGTCCAGTTTGAAGACAACATTAGAGCCCCTGATCTTTCGGTCGATCTGGAAAATAAGTTCCTAAGCGATCAGGACGTTATCAGTAATCAAACGCCCCTTTACAAACCCCGCTTGGTATGTAGAAATAATGCGCTCGAGGAAGGGAGCCAATCGGGTGGATAGGATTTTAGAAATAACTTTATTCGAGAAGTTGCAAAGACTGATAGGGCGAAAATCCACACACGACCTTGGGTTGTCGCATTTTGGAATAAGAACAAGATTGGTGGATGTCCAACCAAAAGGAAGGGATCCCCCAGAGAAAAAGGATTGAACAACAAGGCAAAAATCGGCCTGAATAATAGACCAAGCACGACGGAAAAAAACACCGTTGAAACCATCCGGACCACTGGCACTGTCCTTGCTCAAAGCGAAGACAGAAGCACGAATTTCCTCTGAGGAAGGGAGATCCACGATGATGTCTCTTTCCGGCGATAGAACAACACGAGGAATGAAGGCCAGCAGAGCCGGGTCAGAAACCGAGACCGAAGGAGAATCCAAAAAGGATTGAAAGTGGGACAGAATGGTCTCTTTGACATCTTCGGGCGAAGAGGCCGTAAATAGATCCTGTCGCAAAATCTCACGGATCGTGAGTTGGTTATTCTTTTTCCGAATAGAGGAATGGAAGAACTTAGAGTTAGTATCTCCGACCACTACCCACTTGATCCTAGCCTTTTGACGAAGGAAATCATGCTCGATACGAAGTTCCGATGAGAAAATAGTTTGAGAAAGATCCCAAGCCTCCTTGTTAGCCTCGGAAGGATCCTCGTCTAGCAAGGATTCAGCTGCAATAAGAGACTCTTCGGCCAAACGAACGCGGTCGAAAATGTTTTTAAAGACTTGAACGTTCCAAGTCTTAAGGCAAACTTTAAGACGTTTAAGCTTACGACTGAACATCTCACAGGGAGAGGCAGCAATAGGGACGCCCCAAGAGTTAGCAACAACTTGAAGAAAAGAATGATGAGAAGTCCACATACTTTGGAAGCGAAAGGATGTAGGCCCCGATAAAGCTAGGGGAGAACAGCGAACCACCATGGGGGCATGGTCAGAAAAAGACCGATGGAGATGCGCGATCGAAAAGGAAAAAGGAAGACGAAACCACTCCTCCGAGCCGAAAACACGGTAGACTCTGGAAAGGATACGATTCGGTCCCTCTTGGTTGTTAGACCAGGTAAAAGCAGAGCCAACAAAGGGAAGCTCCGACAGACCAGAGCTGACAATGAACGAATTGAAATCCGCCATCGCAACACGGTTGATGGCGGCTCCACCCCGTTTTTCCGCTTGACAAGCGACGATATTAAAGTCGCCGCCTATTACAGAGGAAGGGAATCCCAACGAATCGAGCCTTAAATGTCAGACCAGAGAGTTAACCTCTCCGAACGGTCACATTTGGCATAGACGGCCGAAAAGTGAAAGGGAGAGCTAAAATAGGGAGACGAACAGGTCAACGAATAGAGCTGACAGGAATCAAAGACAGCTCTGACCGATATGGATTTAGACCAAAGAATCCAAATCTTCCCCGAGATGTTGGCAGAGCCACCGCCAAAACCTAAGGATAATATGATGCTGGAAATGCCTTTTGGATCCAGAAAAGGTTCCAGAAGAGCGACCAATCCAACAGTGTGTTTCTTGACAATGCGTTTTAGCCTAGCCAACGACGCATCATTGCCAATACCACGGACATTCCAGAAAAGCAAGTTCGCCATTTAAAAGCGAGAGCAAGACACCAAACAGGGAGGCTCAGACGAGGTAAAGCGAGTAACGATCGATCTGCTCGGACGCCGCTATAGAGCGTGTGCGAATGGTGCGGGGGGTAGCCTAGGGTCTACGCGATCGGCGTCGAGACGCCCTGGGGATAGAGTCGGGAATCTGGGGAGGTGGCAATGTAGACATCTCAATTCCCGGACCCGACGCAGAAGACAAGGAGGCACCAATCAGTGAAGTGGAATGCAAAGAGTTCCTAGCAAGGCAGTCTAGACGCTCATTAAGGAGCGCAATCTCTGCCTTACTCATAAGAGGGATGGAAATGGGCAGAGAGCAAGAAGAAGAAGCTAGGGAGCAGGCTGAGGAACAGCCGTAGGAAGAGGAACCCACTAAGTCCGAGTGATCCGACTGCTCAAGGGGAAGACGACAAAATGAGGGAAGACGAACCAATCGCATTCCAAACTTCCAAAGGAACCAATCAGATAAAAATGGAGTAGAATAGCTGGAATAACCCAGGAAGCAAGAGGAAGATTAACCGAACAAAGATGACACAATAGATAATGGGGAAATACAAAAAGGCGAAACAACGGAAGGCGAAAAGGAAGAAAGAGGAGAAAAGTTGCGAAAAAGTGTAAGGGCGCCAACAGTCTGCAGCCCATATTGCTGTGGGAGTCTTACCAATGCCGGACTGTCACTAATAAGATAGACCCGCGTAGTAGGTAAGAGTCGCAGGACGGACCAATTAGAGGGGAAAGAAGAGCAGAAAACGGAAGGCTGGCTAGAACTCAGTCTGTCCGTATAGTGAACAGGAATGGCCACTATACGACCAGAGCGAGAAGAAATCCCGAACCAAATGCTCCATTCCCACAGAGACCTCCAAATACTCAAATCGAATGCAGTCACAGGAAGCGAGCAGAAGAAAAACACAGTCGTTGACGACATATGCGACGCGTCGTCAAGACTCATAAATGAAATCCAACAATGGTCGGCCAGCATCTCAATCCAGGCAAAAATCCTGGGACAGACACCGCCATGACTACAACCAACAACCATCAAAATCAACCGCGGTCGGTTAGGCTGATGCAGAAAGAAAGACGACAAGGACCCGCAGATCGAATAATAGCCAATATACACTAAGGGACCTGACACACTCCCGGCCTCGGATGAGACGGCAGTGTCAGGGAGCTCACACGAAAGTGTGCCAATGCTCAGGTAGAAACGACAAACCAAAAAGTCCGACAACCAAATAACAGTAAACAGCCCACAAAAATCAACAACAAAAGAGCAGGAAAAAGAGAGGCTCACCTGCCTGCAACGAACTATACAAACCTACGATGGCGGAGAATAAGTCAGCAACAGCGCTGCACTAGACAGCAGGGGAGAAGCCAAAACATCGTTCGCCAAGAGAAAAGGCGAAAACAGCGGCACCGAAGGGACGGACAGGGGCAATACAGTGACAATGTCAACCATAGCATCCACTGGTAAGTCAACATGCGGAGGTAAGGCGATCAAACCCTTATCCCCTAATGAAGAGTCACAACCAGAGTCGATTGCCGACCCAAAAGCGAAAAATGCCTCAAGAGGCCTACTATCTGCAGCAAGGCCAACAAACGCTAGCCGAGGCTCAAAACGAGTGATGAAATCTCGTTTGAAGCTCGATATAGGGCCACAGTCAACCAACGAGTCATATGGCTCAGACATGGAAGCATCTCCCAACAAACCAAACCAGAGATCTGGCAATTCAGAGGCAGCAACATCCAACTGCTCGGCAAATGATAATCTCGGAATAAATTGGGTGGTGAGGTCCCGACTGCCGAGAGAAGCACCAACCAGTGAACCAGAACCCCAAGTCTCAACCGGAGCAGCAGAGCATACCGACGACCCATCTAAGCAAAAATTGCGTGATGGAATCGAGGGGAGATAGCTAAAAGTGGGTTCCAGTACCAAGAAATAACCCTCAACGTCCACAAATCTGGAACGAGAAAGGGTCGAAAAACCCACAGCCGAGAACACGCAAATCTCTATCGATCGAGGACCAGTGAAGCATACCGAGAGTGGCGGAGCCACCAAAGCTAATAAGGCAGTCGCAATCGACTCAAAAGAGGGACAAATCTGCACGAAATCACCATGGAGATAAAAAGTACCAAAAGCCATAGTCGGAACCCTAGAAACGGCTCCCCGAACCAAGCGAGAGGAATACTCGCAACCAGAGAACAGCGCGTGTGAACGCAAGAGAATAAGAGTGGAGGCAGACGAAGAAATATGAAAATTGCAGCAAATCGCTAATCGGAGGAAAAATGGGAGGCCATGGAAATTTTTTTATTACCGTTTGAAAAAGTTTTTTGGTGAGAAAAAAAAATACACATTCATACATATAAACGATACATATAATTAAATAAATCAAACAACAAACATGCATTAAATAAACACATCAAACAAAATGCAATAATAATTCATACCTATCCATTGCCAAAGACCACTACATACAAAACGACCACTTTGCATACAAAATGCACTACATGAAGTAGGCTACAATATTCGATTCAAAAAATATAGACCAAACATCATCATTTCATATAAAATAATCGCCAACTTTCTTCAAGTTTTTCAAAGGAAAATGCTTCTTCTTACATTTTTTGTAGCAAATTCTTCAATCAAATCGTCATAATTAAGTTTATCCAAAAACGCACTTTCAATTGATATCATTGCAAGTCCGTTCAATCTCTCTTGTGACATAGTAGATCGAAGATAATTTTTAATTAATTTCAACTTTGAAAAACTTCTCTCCGCGGAAGCAACCGTAGCCGGAATAGTTAACAAAATCCGATAAGCAACCCATACACATTTGAAACCACCATCTTCTACATAAGATCTTATAAAATCAAGAATGTCAATTGATTTAGTTATTCCCTTGACATAGTTTGCAAAGCTCTAAGATCTTGAAATAAATATTTTCCATATATATCATATTGTTCGTTGTATTTCAAGTAGCTTTCCAAATGAATGCAATGCTCCATTAACTCCTCTTTGCCAAGATTTACAAACTTTGCATTTAAAAAAAATCCAAAGATGTTGTCATAAAGTTCAATTTGTTCGAATCGATCTTTGAATGATGTTAAAGCTTGGTCGATGATATGAATGAAGTATGGGACTCTAAAAATCTATTTTGGTAATTGGCTTTCTTCATTATTAGTTGCAATATCCTCATCAAAATGTTTTTTTCTACGAACAACTCTTTTCACCTCAAATTTTGGTCCAGTGCCAACATCCATAGCAAGTTCATTAGCCTTTTTCACAATTTTTTCAAACCCATGTTCTCTAAAGTTTTGGAAGATTTCAATAAGTTCTTTTAATCTTGTAATTGCATCTTCTAAATTCATATCTTCATGTTGAAGTGCTTTGCTTACTTGATTCACTTTATTAATAACTTGTACCAAATACAAAGACTTATCAAGAACTCAAAATTCTCTAAAACATTAACACAAGCATTTAGCTTCCGCCATCACCATATCCTCTTTAGAACTATTACCAATTTCAACTAAAGCATCTCTTAGCATTGATGATTGAAATCTAATAGCTCTTACACTTTCAACATGGCTTTCCCATCGAGTAGCCGATAACGTTTTTGGTGCTAAACCTTTCACATATCTTTTTATAACATCCCATCGATGAGTAGATCTAGAAAATAATGTATAAATTTTTTGTACGAATAGAAAAAAATTTCTTGCTTTAACACAAGGTTTAGCCGTATCACATAATGCAAGGTTTAAACTATGACAACCGCATGACATATAAAATGCTCGAGGATTTATATCAATAAGTCTTTTTTGTACACCTTGATGTTTAGCTTTCTTATTAGATCCATTGTCATAACCTTGGCCTCTTACGCCATCAATGTTAAGTTTAATTTCATGTAAAATATTTTCAAGTTGTTTGAAAAGGCCAAGCCCGATGTATCATCAACGACTATAAATCCGATAAAAAACCCTTCCACCATCACCTCATTAATATCTTCAATATCTACACATCTTACATGATTGTGTGCCTGGAACATATATTATGAGTGTTCGAATGTCATGACTTAATTGTACAATTTGTATCAAACATTGTATCCAGGCAACAGACATTGTAATACAATTTGTATCAAACATTGTATCCAAGCAATACAATTTGTATCAAACATTGTAATACAAATACAATTGTGTGCCTGAACATGTGCCTGGAATGTAATATAATTTGTATCAAACATTGTATCCAGGCAACAGACAACAGGCTACATGACTTAATTGCAATGATTTCTCAAACTGCCTCATTTTCCTTGCAGCTCTTTTACCTTACTTCGCCTGGATTAAATCACCCAATTCAAACTATTAATAGCCTTATCTAAAAAATTGCAACAAATACACTTTGTAAGGTAAAAGAGCTATTAGATCCAGGCGAAGTAATAGCCCTATCTAACAAAAGCCCTGTCTATCTAACAAATTTGCAAAAGAACACATTGTATAGACTATACATTCCATGATTAATTCACCCAAATTAAAAACAACTAAATAAACCTAATAAAATTCATTCATCAATTTTAAAACAACTAAAAATAAAAAAATTACCTTATTTCCAGGAAGATGGAGGGAGCAGCCGAGCAAGCGAGCAGCAAACTACAACTGCAAATGAAGAATCGAAGATTAAAGTAGAGTAGTAGGAGTTTGAGCGGGAGCCTTAAAAGATGGAACATCGAAGTGGCAAAACCTTAAATTTGTCGCAGTGGATTGTCGCGGTGGAAATAGATAAGGAGTTTGAGAGAACGATATTTTTTTTCCCTAGGCGTGGGGGTTGCCCCAGCCCATGGGCTCGGTGGGCTTCCCCCCAGACCGGCTCAGTTTCAAAGAAATGAGAAGGCACATCTTTGTCCAAAGTGCTACTACGAATCCAATTTAAAGAATTAGTAGGGTACTGACTGGTAACGAACTGCGGAAAAAAAAGACACGGTACTTAAGGCTTAACCAAATTTTCAAGCGTTGTGCATATGATTTTCAAGTCAAGGAAAATAAAAGAAGCTATAAAATATGATCAAAGCATAACTAATGAACCGATTTCGTAGTTTAGTAGTAATTTATTCGATATCAGACATTGAATTTGGACCGGTGCCAGATCGATTTCCTTAATTACTTAGCCATGATTCCCCTTTTCTCCCGCTCCTTGTGACCATTTCTAAACCTTCTCATTTTTCTATCTTACCCACTTGTTCGTTCCATGACAAACTTATTACGAGTCTTTTGACCATTCAATTTTCTCTTGATGTCTTTCTACCTATAATCTATCGTGGATGAACACGCCTACAACACTTGCTCCATAAAACATACTTTTATGGATAAAAAATGTGTTGTGTTCCTTTCATGGGGTGTCACATCTTCTGATCAGTAATTGTTGTTGAATCTTGAACAGTTATAATGCCATATTTCTCTGTTCAGCATAAGTCAGCCAATCTCTTTGACATAAACTTTCATGTTTTCTCGAAGAAATGATTATATTCCACAAATTTTTAATGGAAACAATGATATATATTAGAACTAAATATAAATAATTAAACAAAATGACAAACTAATCATTTGAAAAATAAAACAAAATATTTTGCACGTAATAATGTTTGCATTTGATTTTTATCACATATATATTAGTTATTAAAAAAATGAACTAGTAAAATATATTAAAATAAATTTATTAAAATAAATTTTAAAAATGAAGACAATACGTAAAACCCTAAATTCACTTTCAGCTGCCATCTTCTTTATCCCATTTCTCCTCCAATTCTCCACATCTCTTCAAACTAAAAATCATAGCTGACTGTAACAACACAGAATCTGATGGAAAATCTGATTGTTAGGGGAAAAGGGGAAAAGAAGAAAAGAAAAGAAGAAGAAAAAAAAGAAAACTGAAACAACACAGAATCTCACAATCATAGCAGAACAATATATACTAAAATATCAATGATCTTTACAAAAGTGAAATTGTTATATACATACATCCATCAAAGTACAACAACAAATCATAATCATCAGTCTGGACGGTTATAACAGCATGTCCTCACAAATGTTGATGATTTCAACAACAAAGCAGTGGAAAATAAACATATACTTGAATACAACTTAAAGACCTCCAACTCATCTCCTGAACTCCAATGCATCCAAAACAATCTGTAAATATGCTTAGTCTGACCCAAGCATTATAATAAAATAAAACCTGAGTTAGTCTGGAAAACTAGCATGAGAAAACACACCCAATTGAATTTTAGTGTTTTAAAAATCTTTTGAAAATAAAGGTACCTCGTAAGACTACGTCGCACATAAACACGAACGGGTTTTTACCTTACGATAACCAAACCATTTCATATGAAATTTCATGATATTATAATAGTGTCCGAGATACAAATACTTATTAATTATAGTCGAAATTGTTACATTAATTAAATTCCAGCATAGTAGGTATACAACTGAAATCGTAAAGGCACGTATTAAAGAATGGATTCCATACATTGACTGAGCTACTATGGTACCACAGGTCACGGTGCATCTCTGGATAAAATAACACCAAGGACCTCGCCGGGATCCCCTACCAACACAGAACCGGCCTACCACTTGACTAGTAGTACCGAATATCCATTAATGGGCCCCAAAGCATAAAAATGAGAAATATTATCGACTCTAGATAGGGATGATCATACCCTACTTAGGAGCGACCCACTTACCCCTACTGCATCTCTGCGGTTTTAATCATTCCCAATTGATGAGGCTTAAGGCTAGATTTTACCTTTTATATAGCACTTCCCACTTGGAATGCGAATAGTGCCCTTTAGGAAAAAATGCAATGTTAGCATTCATCCATACAAGTTCATTCTGGGACTAAACCAAATGCTTGAGAGCTCCGTCTTCAATTCCATCATCTTCAAGGTATCTTCACTTCGAAATGCTTGAGTTGGATCGAAGTGGTTTTCGGATAATATACTGAATCCGGTCTCTTCGAAACAACACTCGATAGTTTTTGGTAAATTCATCTCGGATTCTTTAGGAAATAAACAGTCAAAGATAAGAGCGGAGATCACCTCCTAACCGTTAGTGGAAGGATTTCCTTATCATTTGTCCTTGGAGAACGAAACGAGATTTATATGCATAGTACAACATTATCAGAGATGACTGTGCCATATAACTCACGTGTTTCTCCTAGATATTTCCAAAGTTACATTTTGGGTCCTAATTTGATAATCAGTTATTTAACTATCCACAAACACACATCCAAATCAGGGATTTATTCCATAGGGAAAACCAACATTGGTTAAGCACACAAGCAACCACTAGCCTCTTTTAATAAATATTTTCATTAACTAAAATCACTTTGTAAATATTTGTACCAAAATACTTTTACAAAGATTCATCCACAAACCCTCATTTTTCGATACTTAGAAAATGTCCATACACTTATCTCCACCGTATAAGTAAATTCACAAAATAGAGAAAGATTATTTTTTACACAATTCTAGAACAGATTTATAACTTCCTTTATAAATCTCTAAGACTAGGTTATAACCCCATTCATTTATCTTTGAAATCATTTATAAACTTCCTTTTTAACATTTCTAAAATCATTTAAAAAAACCCTTCATAAATCAATAAAACCATTTATAAACTACTTTTGTAAATCCACAAACCCATTTCTAAAATTCTTTTATAAATATTTAAAACCATTTATAAAGCTCTTTTACCCTTTAACTAATCTTCCTTTAAGTTTTCCAAATCATGTTATAGGATTCCTATTATAAACCCACATCTACTTATAAAATCCTATTTATAAATCTCGAAAACAATTATAAACAAATTCTAATCATTCACTTTAAAAATTATTATATAATAATAAACATTATAAACAAATAAATATTAACTTTAAAATATCTTAAAATAATAATAAATAAATTTTAAAACATTCTTAAATAAACTATAATAATTTATCTTCAAAACTATTAAAAGTAATAATAATTAGTTTCCAAAACTTTATTGATAAATAATTATGATTAATTTTAAACCATATTAATAATTTGAATAATTAACTTTTCAAAATATTAAAATATTGATAAACAACTTTAAAACAATATTAATATAAATAACAACTTTTAAAAACACATAAATATACTTCCTTGATAAAAATCCATACTTAAATTTCAACATAACCATTTCCATATTTATAAAAAAACTATGTTTGTAAATCTCTTCTATTTTATAGCATGTCGTTTAACATCCCCAAATCTATCCATACTTCAATTCCAAAAATAGAATAAACCATTTTTCTAAAACACATCCCACATATTATCATAAATCCACAATTTGATTTATTCTCCTCAATCTATCCAATGATAATAGTTTTCTTTTATTTATAAAACACCATTTATAAATCTATCCATTTATTAATAAATACGATTATACGAATCTTCACTCTATTTGTAA
Organism: Allium fistulosum; assembly: GCA_030737815.1. Classification (NCBI taxonomy): domain Eukaryota; kingdom Viridiplantae; phylum Streptophyta; class Magnoliopsida; order Asparagales; family Amaryllidaceae; genus Allium; species Allium fistulosum. The sequence goes on from CM060901.1 coordinate 665,704,799, forward strand.
AATGTCCCATTTATACATTATCACATTTATAAATTTACCTTAATATATGTACACATATATATACAACACTTTATATAAAACAGTTAGTAAATAGTTATACCAAAATATTCCTATCTAATTTTTAAAACCATATTCCTTTATTACAAGAAATGGACTTATTTTTTTTATTTTAAAAATCTTTACTCACGGTTCAAAAATCTCTATTTAAAATATTTTATAAAAAAATAAATTTAAAATATCTAAAAATAATAACTTTAATTCTGATTAAAATAAGTTCCTTTTCTTAGTAATTCAAGAATTATTATTAAAATATATATTTTTTCGAAATCACTTAAATCCTTTTAAAAACTAAACCTTCATTTTATAATATTCCAAAATACTAAAAATATTGCTTAGTGTTACTATAGCACTAGCAGGGAAAAATCATCCATGTCATCAATTTTGGCATCCAACATATCATATATCAATTTATGTGAAAAATAAAATCAACGGTGTGAGGAATCCAGTTAGATCCCTCCAACCTGTCCCCTTGCATCACATACAATATATAATCAATAATATAAATCAACCGCTTCGAGGCGGGATCGTATACACATGGTCATCCGCTCATACACAAGAACGTAATAGGGTCTCGTCTCATCCACTCCAATGGCGGTAATATACCCAGACCAAAAATATAAAATTCTAAATCTGTAACATCACCCACTTGGAGGCCCAAAACTAACGGCTACAGATGCTGTAGTCATCAATAGTTATTAATCCTTAGCGACCAAATATGGTACTGTTAGATACATTGATATAACATAAAAACATGGATATGGAAAAAAATTGAAAATCAACAAACAACTTTCTTATTCCATTTCAAAGCATTTCAAAGCATTTCAAATTCATTACATAATCCCATAATCGTTAACTACGTTCGGAGAAAATATAATTATTACAATATAAGCCAAGAGCGACATATGAAGATGCCCCTTGGATGATCAGAGTATATAACTAGGCAATTAAAACAACTTTGCATTTACAACAAAACACAGCAGAATCAAATAGAAAAGAACTCTAAATAGCTATCATGCCTCCTGCACGTCTCCGGAAGCTTATTCGTCTAAAGAGGTACCCGAAAATCTCAACTCTCAAACTACTCAAAACCAATTGAGCACCCAAGAGTTTAAGAGGAAAACATAAACTTCGAGTTAGAAATAAAGCCTGGTATGAATAATAATCTACCATCTCAACCATTTAGATATCTAGTGAGACCATGCCGCTTAGCGGAATGGGTTTTCCCCTCACTAGTATCTTATTCAAAACTTTATAAAACCATATATTGTGCTCCTGCATCCACAATGATTAAAACATAGCAATTTAAAATATTATGATGATATCCAAACAAGTAGATCAATTCCGGATTACCCATCCCCGTTCATTTTTGACTATTTGTCTCAGTTATAGTTTCTATGGTCACTATTAACCTAATAGTTTTCATGGGCGGACTAATAACCTGTTTAATACTTATAGACTCCCTATCCGGTTTCATAGTTTTCATGGGATCACTAAGAAACTATTGGTCCCTGCCAATAACTTCATCGTTTCATGGGTTCTCCCTGAACCTATTGGTATCCCCAATAACTTCCCTCTTATCCTAGTTTTCATGGGTTGACTGGGAACCTATTGACTTCTATCAATAACTTAATCCGGATATAGTTTTCATGGGTTCACTAGAAACCTATTGGCTCCTGCCAATAACTCTTTCTAATCATAGATTTCATGGGTTTACTACGAGCATATTGGCACCTGCCAATAACTTTTCCTAAACATAGTTTTCATGGCTTTACTATGAACCTGTCTATCTGACAACTTCATTATTTAGGCATCCTACATTTTGGTCTATCTTACCTCCTAGATGCAATTCTACTCATTCATGAGTTAATTCAATTTATATTCACTACTGTGTCAACCTAGCTAGTTATTCTTCTCTTTCTCTCCAAAATGCAGTTATGGGTCCATTATAATCTGAATATATATTAGAAGAAGCAAACATATTAATATAATAATACCAACACCTGTGGTTTAATACCTTGAAATAAATTTCATATAAAACATGGTTAATCCCTTTAACCTATTATTTTATCAAGAAAAGCTTCTTAAAAAACTCCAATTTAAAAGCATTTAAAAGCTCATTTATAATGCCATGGGTTTTACCTTTAAAAATTGAAACTGGGTTCTTTGTTTTGAAAACTAAGGCTTTCGAAACCTTTAATCTTTACTTTCGAAACCATTAGAAAACTTCATTTCGAAAGCATTCAAATCTTCTTTTCAAAACACCAAGCACCTGCCTTTTGAAACACTTTAAAACCTTTCTTTCGAAACCTTTCGGATGTATTAAAGTAATACAATTCAATTATAGAAGCATATCTTCGAAACCATTTGAAAGTACCCCTTTCGAAACCATTGGGTTTAATTTAAAACATATCTTATTGGGTCAAAGTGAATACATATGAAAGTACCCCTTTCAAAACCTTTAATTTTCATATAAAATTGTTTCGGGAAAATTGATGGCTTTGGAGCCATCCTTTCGAAAGCTCAAAACGTTTAAGTAACACATTTGAAGGATAGCTTTGAAACCTCTTCCGAAGCCATTGACTTCGAAATTCTTGAATCCTTTCAAAAGCTTTAGGAAGTGGCTTAGTATAGGTTTAAAAAAAAGCTACCTTTCGAATTGGTTGATGACTTCAATCCCTTCGAAAGGCACAGGGACAACAGAAGGGTTTCGACTTGGTCGAAGCTACCCTTTTCGAAAGCATTGATTTTAAAATTAAGTAACTCATTCGGAAGCTACAATTTAAATAAGAGGCGGCAACCTCCTTAGAAAGTAATTTAAAAAGACCCCTTCGAAAATATATGTTTTGACTCCTTCGAAAGAATTTAGTAAAACAGGCAAGCGCATTTCTTTGGAAAATAAAACAAAGGTTTCGGCCCCATCGAAACCTATGTTTCAACACCATGCCTTCCGCCTTTCTCCGATCAACTACGTACCAACATTGTGATAACTTTTGTATTGATTTCGGCTTAGTTGTTTTCGACCTGGTAGGTTTCGACTTGGTTGAAGGCGGAAGCATAGGATCGAAAGGTGGCTTCTAAAAGAGACGAAACCCATTTTTCTGGGTAAAGGCTGATTTAATGCCATTTAAAGCAATTACTTTATAACTAACCTGCCTATTTGTAAACATTTAATTAGTTGCCATAAACTTTTCAAATTCTTTACCAAAACAACTGCCGTATAATTTCAGATCTAAACAAAGATTAATTTTCACAACTAAGCCCTTCCATTAAGCAAAACAATTAAAATAATTTTGGAAAAATCACCAAAAATTACAGAGATTCACTTTCAATATGTTATCTAACATATTAAAATTTTAGACTCAAATTCTTCATACAATAACCAAAATTAATTTCTAAACCCAATTATTCATATTTTCCTTTGAAAATTCATACTAAATTTTCTATAGCTTGGAAAACTATAAAAATTAAAACCCATCTCCAAAATCATGTTTTACATAACATATAAATTCCTCATGCCATTTGAAATTAATTTAAATGATTTTACCCTAAAAACCGTGTATAAACAATTATCAAACAATCTTGTTTGAATCAAATATGTTATAAAATCCAAGCATATCATCATAAAAAATCATCATAATGGATTTAATCTTAAACCCGAAAATCAAATGATCATAAAAGCAAAATAGAGATGGTTTTGATTATTATTCACCTTGATAGGGTAAGGACTTTGAGTTTTGATTGAGATTAATCTTCCTTAGCTTTAGATTGATTTTCTCTTCTTTTCTCCAGAGTAATGGCGAGCTTCTCTTTTGATTTATGTTTGTTTGTATTTTGTAAAATGAATGTGTATGGGAATGAAACGATAATATAATAATGGTGTGGCAATCGTAATAAGCCCTTGTGTTAATTATTTCATTGTTAATTAACAATTAAAACCATTTGTAAGCCCATTTATATCATTAAGCTTGACCTCTAATTTATTTTCAAATCTCAATCCCCTTATCACTCAAATAGTTACATTATTCTATTTAATTTATCTAATTAAATCTCCTGAATAATGTTATTAAAAGTTAGAGGTGCTACAAGCTCCCCTCCTTAAAGAATTTCATCCTCGAAATTCAATAAGGACTAAATACTAAACGTAGCAATCTTCTGTAACCACTCCTAACAACCATACTAGCCTACCTAGCTAGCAACTATCTATATAAAGCTAATATAGACATACCCTCAAAGCAAATCAGGATAAGTATCTCTAATCCTGTCTTATGTCTCCTAAGTACAGTCCTTCTCGTTGTCACTCCACCGAACATTCACCAACTTGATTGTCTTGTTCCTTAATCTTTTCTCATCTCTCGCTACAACCCAAACTGGCTGTCTAACGGAAGTCAAATTAGGATCTACTATCAAATCTTCCAACCCTATCGGAGGAATAGTATTCTCTGGATGATGCACATACTTGCGAAGATGAGACACGTGAAATACATTATGCAGACCTGTCATACTACTCGGCAACTCCACTCTGTATGCGAGCTTTACAATCTTCTCTATAATCTGGAACGGACCAACATATCTCAGTGCCAGTTTCCATGACTTTCCAAATCGTACCACACCCTTCATCGATGATACCTTAATGAAAACCTTATCTCCAACTGAGAATTATATGTCTTTACGCCTCTTATTTGCGTAACTCTTCTGTCTGGACTGAGCTTCCTTTATCCTTTCTCGAATTAACTCAATCTTCTTTGTCGCCTCTCTAACCAGATCTGGACCTAAGACTAATCTGTCTCCAGTCTCAAACCAACATGCTAGTGATTTGCATGGCCTTACCTACAAAACTTCAAAATGCGCCATTCCTATACTAGTCCGATAACTATTGCTATAGGAAAACTCAACAAAATATAGGCGATCTTCCCAAGATCCACCAAAGTCCAATACACAAGCTCTCAATAAATCCTCGAGTACCTTATTAACTCTCTCTGTCTGCCCATCCGTCTGAGGGTGATAGGCAGTACTCATCTTAAGCTTGGTACCTAATACATCATGTAGACTCTTCTAGAATTCACTAGTAAACAAAGCTTCTCTATCACTGACTATACTACTAGGAATTCCATGTAGTCTAATTATGTTCTTCATGAACAATTTAGCTAAAACAGGTGCCGTCCTGGTTGACTTAACTTGAGTGAAATGGGCACTTTTGGTCAACCTGTCCACTATGACCCATATACTTTCATTTCCTCTATTTTACCTTGGAAATCCGTCAATAAAATCCATGGATATCGAATCCCATTTCAAAACTGATATCTCCAAAGGTTGAAGCAACCCACTCGGCTTCTGATATTCGGCCTTCACTTGTTGACAGTTTGCACATTGCCTAACCCACAAGCCAACATCCCTCTTCATACCTTCCCAATAGAAGCTCCTCTTCATATCTTGATACATCTTGGTCCCTCTAGGATGAATCGTAAACTTGGATCGATGACATTCTCCAAGAACTTCTCTACATTAAGTCCTTAACACTCGGAACACACAACTGTCCCTTCTCAACCATCCTCTCTGGTCAAGACTAAAATCCTTTAGATCATCGATCTCGGTTCCAACCTCACACCTTCTAATCTCCTCGGTTAATACTGGATCCTCTTTCTGCTTAGAAGCAATCCTTTCGATCAACACTGGTCGAACTTCTATACAGGACAACATGGCGGTACTTTGACTAGAACTAGTAGTCGATGTTAACTGCACACTACAAGTAGTCAAAGCTTCTAAATTCTTATATTCTACTAACATAGCTAACACCGCATTCTGATGTCTTCTGCCAAGAGCATCCGCTACTTTATTTCCTTTCCCTGGAGTATACTCTGTACCAAAATCATAAGCAGCTAAAAACTCCAGTCACTGCTGCTGTCTCACATTCAACTCCTTTTGAGAGAATAAATACTTTAGTGACTTATGATCTCTATATAGCTCAAATCTCTCGCCTAAGAGATAATGTCTCCAAATCTTTAATGCAAAGATCACTGCAGCCAACTCCAAATCATGAGTAGGATATCTCACATCATGCGGTCTAAGCTATCGTGAAACGTAGGCAATAACTTTACCCTTCTACATCAACACGGCTCCTAATCCAGTCATACATGCATTGGTATACACCACCAACCCTTGTTTTTCGTCTGGAACTACTAACACGGATGCATTGGTCAACAAATGCTTTAACTTAAGGAATGCTTCCTCACATTTGTCGGACCAGACATACATCACATCCTTCCTAGTTAACTTTGTCAAAGGGACTGCTATCCGTGAGAAATCATTGATGAATCTCCAGTAATAGCCAGCAAGTCCAAGAAAACTTCTAATATCAGTCACCGTCTATGGTCTCTTCTAGTTATGAACAGCTTCGATCTTATCTGGATCGACTGATAGGCCCTTCTCTAAAACCACGTGACCAAGAAACTTAACCTCTTTCTTCCAAAAATGACACTTGGAAAACTTTTCTTTTAGCTGATACTGCCTCAGCATCTCAAGCACTACTGTAAGATGATCCCCATGCTCTCTTTCATCCTTAGATATACTAAAATGTCATCTATAAACACAACCACGAACCTATCCAAATACTCTCGGAAGACTTGGTTTATCAAATCCATGAAGAAAGCAGGTGCATTAGTTAACCTGAATGACATTACTAACCACTGAAATGTTTTCAAAGGAATACTGTCCTCTGCCACTCTTAATTGATGGAAACCTGTCGCCAAATCCAACTGGGAAAGTACTCTGGCTCCACATAACTGATCAAATAGATCGTCTATTCTCGGCAAAGGATACTTATTCTTAATCGTCCTCTTGTTCAACTTACGATAGTCGATACACATCCTCAACGACCCATCTTGTTTCCTAACGAACACCGCGGCTGCTCCCCAAGGCGAACTTCTTCGTCTAATAAAATTCCTTCCTTCTAGATCCATTAGCTGCACTTTCAATTCCTTCAACTCGGTCGGTGTCATCCTGCTAGGTGGCCTACTCATAGGTTCAGCTCCTGGCACAAGATCTATCCGAAACTCAACAGCTCGTTCGGTGGTAGTCCTGTAACCGGCTCAAAGACATCTGCAAACTCTCTTGCTACTCGACCTGACTTAATTATTCTCCCACTTCCATAGAATGTAACAAAGCACAACTACTCCGGTCAGAATCTTCAACTGAGAATATGATTCGATTACACTATCAGGGTGTCTTAGTGATATCTCCCTATCCTGGCAAAATATCCTAGCCTCATACTACCCAACCAATCCATACCCAAAATGATTCCAAAATCTACAAAATCTAAAACAACAAACTACATGTAAACTTATGACCTAACAAGTCAAGTACTAACCCTCCTATTGGATTCGGAACCATTAAGGAAGTAACAAGGTATGTTGGTTCTAAACATAACCTATCAACCAAACACTGAGATAAAAATGAATGTGACGCACCGGTATCAAATACTACCCTAACTGGTATAATCTGAATCAAAAGCATACCTTCCCTCACAACATTCCCTTTTTCAACTACAGTTGGCCTAGCAGATGATGGTCCAACATCAAAAATCTTTACCTTGTCCGCCCTGACTGGTTCTGGGTAATAATTCTTATAATGCCCAACTTGATCACAGTTGAAGCACTTCACACCCTTCTTTTATGCAGCCTTCTTCCCCTTGCATGACTGGTACTCATGAACATAATGACCTTTCTTATCATACTTGAAGCAAACTAAATCAGCCTTTGCCTTGTTGGCAGCCTCTCCCTTCCGGGCTCCCTTTTTCTTAAAGAACTTTCTCTTCTTTCCCTGAGAACCCTGGGTTTCAACCGGCTTTTCTCTAGAACAAATAGCAAGCATCTCCTCATGTCGGATTGCTATCTCCACAACTACATTACAAGGATCACAGAGAGGGGGCAGGGTTGCCCTAGCAATCTCGGGTCTCAATCCCCGAATGAACCTCTCATTCCTTCTAATGACAGTGTCTATAGTAGTGTACCCATATCGGGATGACTCATCAAACTTATTAGCATACTCAATTACTAACATCTCTCCCAAAAGCAGACTCCAAGATAAGCATGACATCCCAAGTATCAATGATGGTCCAATCACTTGCTGCCTTATCCACCTATGGTGGGGAAGAAGATGGAAAAGGAATGGGTCAGACATAAAGTTTGGGGAATGAGTACAAGTTTAATATGTGATGATCGTGTGCAGTTAACTTTAAATTATTCTAATTGACATAGGGTGTGCTACAGTGTTAGTGAACTTCTAAAGTCTAGTACCTAAGGATTCTTATCTAACATAATGGTTCGAACAATAAATCAAACTCACAAAATGATCAACCAGCGTCCTTAGAGTTATCCAAAAAGAAAATACCGCCTGTAGGCGATTGTGCGAACTGATCTCTCATAAACTATCGATCATCACTGCGCTTGGATAGGGAAAACCCTAAAATGAAAACTCGCTATATGACCCATCGTATGCACTCACTGTTCATCTCTCTATTGCAGTGCAAAATGCCTCATGTCGTACTAACTTGGCGTCCACATGTACCACGTTGCGTCAGAACCATGTGTATAAGGACTTCCATTAGTACCAGGCTCTTTTCTTTCCTATTATAGTGTTGCACCATGCTTGACTGTCCTTTTGAATCTCCCATTAGCATCGGGCTCACTCACATGGTATCCCCATTAGTGCTACGCGTCTACTATGGAACATCCCCATGCGAATTACATTGCCCTAATCAACTCTTAACTCTCATTTGGGTATTTAACCATTATCCAAACCACAATGACCTATTGTTCTTTGATAGGATAGTAAATTCCCTACTATCAATAACATGTGTACTTAGCCCAAAATAGGCTCAACCAATTAGTTTTCCATTTATGTAATTTTTCTACAAAATTATATAATTTTTTATTATTTAACTTTGGCCTTAGGCCGAGGTTTAAATTCTGCATTTTTCGTCCAGGATGCCTGGCCGTTTGTACACTCTGGTTGACCGCTAGAGTTTCCAGGTCGACCGGTCATGAAGTAAAATTACGGTTCCTACACGATTTCAATAATCACTTGTTTGTATAGTTTTTCATGTGGATAGCTACCCTAATTTAATAGGTGACCGGTTTATTTGTCAAATTACAATTCAATTTAGAGTTTGTAGGTTAGGGTTTGCAAATTTGATAATAGCATATGTAACTAGACAATTAGTTAAATTAGCAAGTTACTATAATTTTGATTCTGGGGTTTTAGATTCAAAGCTAAGGTTTTAACATAATCAATTTAAATTTAGCATACAAAATTTTAGGGTTTCTAACATCCTAAATAAGTAAAATAGTTTAAATTTAACTATAATAATCAACTTATTAGATTTGTGTGCACTCACCTCAAGCTTAAGCTCTTACTTGCGCTTGAGAATCGTTCCCCGAAATCGATAGCTTTATCTTGATCAGTCTTGATTTAGTTTTTTCTAGTCTTGTAGGTTAAAATGATTTGATTTCTAGAAATTTATAGGGTTTTGGTTCAAGAAAGTTTTTGCCAGAGTTTAATTATAGTAAACATTTAATGGAAAATTAGGGTTTCATTAGTATGATATTTATAAGGGTCGGATTTAGTTTTGAGCCATCAGATCAGCTTAGGAAATATATTTAGAGAATCTAGTCCTCTCATCGTACTCTTTAATTCTCCAAGAAAACAATCATGTTCGTTCAACGCGTCATCAGAAAATCAAAAACGTTCAATTTTACAAGGGCCATGGTCGACTGCTCAATGCCCTACGTCAACCGCTATCGGTCAACCATTGAACCCTCTAGGTCGACCAGTCCCAATGAAATTTTTGTGTATTTTTGTTTTAAATTTTTAATTCATTCTAACAATAGTAATTCCTCTATACTAACTTGGATCTCAATATATTATCTATGAAAATCATCCAGAAAATCCCAACGAACGTAATGGTGCAAGTTTCACAGCCAAATTCGAAAATCTATGAAAATTTTCTTTTAAGGCCTTGTTTTATATTAATTTAATTTCCTTATTAAATTCCATTAAATTTTTGGGGTGTTACATGCACGTGTGTATATGCAGGCCTCATTGAATTGAAATACAATCCAACATTGAGGTGTAAGAAAATATATATAGAACAAGATCTTTATTATGTTGTGATTTAAAAAATCAATTATATATCACTACAAGAAAATTACCTTTTTATAGCGTTTAAAACACGCTGTAAAAGGATACGATGGCGTTTTTATAAACGCTGTATATCAACAAGTTGTAATATGTCAGGGATCTATAATAGCAACCTCAGAATCGCTATAAAAATCATGCTACAAATGACGTTACTTATAGCGTTTCTGAATTTCTATTAAATGGACGATTGATGACATACAAGTACCTTTCTATAGCGTTTTGGTGCTTGCTATAGAACTTTTATGCAGAGTTATGGTTTATGATGCTAATATTTATGACGTCATTTATTTGCTATTTATAACAATTGTAAATGCTGTAGATATATCATTACCTGATTATTATAGCAATTATAAATGCTATAGAAATATCATTGCCTGATTATTATAGCAACTATAAATGCTGTAAAAACGCTATAGAATGTTTACTTTAGTCTTTCATAGCATTATTTACTTGCCATGAAAACTGTTTAATCGTTGTAGAATATTTTTATTGCACTAGCATAATGCTATAATATGTATAGCCATGACAATTATTTTTCCTAGCATTAATATAAAAAGAATGTATATACGGTATTTCACATAGTATTAACAATTAAGCAAAAAAAAATATGAATAAAAGCATTTCATGCACAATATTAAGCATATAAATATTAGTAACAATTCATACAATCGTAGCTAACCAAAACAATACATAATAAAAGTAACAATCCATACAACCATAGCTAACCAAAACGATACATAGTAAAAGTAAAGATGTAAGAACATCGACACAAAATACATTTGAAGGAGAATGAGTGCGGCAACATATTTTTTCATGCCTTCCACCATAGCGTAAACTGAGAGCATCATACACCACCTGTCAAAAAGCACATACGTCTATTAGTCATAAAAAGTAAACATAAATTATCATGAATATCGAAATATGGAAGAAAATATGTGCGGCAAACAAAGAAAATACTCAAAATTAACAGCTAAATCATTTTATGCGCTGATTTTACGTAAACAGCACCTGTATACCCTTGCTGTTCTTGCTATTTACGGTCCCAGATTTCAAACAACTTCTTTTGGTTTGGGACTTACTGTAAGCATAGTAGTATCACTATTATGCAAAAATTGTCCTTGACATAGTAGTTTGGAGCACTGAACAACGCACGTATAATTAACACTGTACTATTATGCAAAAATTGTTGTCATATCACTATAAAAGTAATAGTAGTTTGGAGCACTAAACACCGCACGTTCTTTCTTACACAATAAAGTACTTGGTTATGGGTTTATTCAAAAATGTTACTATCAAACTCAGAAGGTTTTAAGTACTGGTAATTATTTAGTTTATTATTGAATGAAAATCTGGTTAATGTAAACAGTAAAGTACAAACTAGAGTTGTTTAATAGTTACTTATATTACTAAATACGCATTTGACAAATCAACCAACCTTTTAGTAAAGTATTTATGGTGCTTTAATGCGGTCAATTCCTTGAATTTTATCAAAGTGATATTGTTTCATACATTCAGAAATTTGAAGTGATATAAGCAGAAATTTGAAGTGATATTGTTTCATACATTCGGAAATTTGAAGTGATATTGTTTCATATATAAGCAGAAATTCAATGCCAAATAGACTGCATATATTGTTTCATACATTTAGAAAGCTGATGCATATATTGTTTCAGAAAGTTGATGTACATATATTTGAAGTGAAACCTGGAAGTATATATGAAATACATATTCGTGAAACATATTCTTGCAAATATATATAAGTAGAAATTCTTCTCCAAAAGTTTGTTACTTTTAAAGTCGCGCAAATCATTTATATTTTCAGAAAGCTGATGCATATAAGCTGCTTTATAAAGTTGATGCATAGCCTTAAAGTCCACTGAGTTAAATGTTTTGTCACTCGGTTTTAATTGCCATTGTCATTCTAATAAACAGATTTATATTTTAATACATGTTCAAGATTTTCCTTCTCATTCGGATTTTTCTAATGTTATCAACACAAATGATTTAAACATTAAGAAAACAATAACCCTTAAAGTTTCAGCTTATTTCAAAGTTCGGCCGATGATGGTGTTTTAAAATAATGATGAATTGTGAAGGTTATAAACGAGAACATATTATCAATGGATTATCATGGTTTAACATCGGAGATCCAAACAGTGGATGCCCAAGAAAAATGCTATTCATGTTTTATTGCAGTGATGAGAGTTGCAGATAATGCTATTCTCATTCACTAGTGTCTACATGATATTCAGATAATGCTATTCATTTTAAGTACAATATTTCAATATTACTCCAATCATGTTAGTGTAGCATTATCTGAGTGCTACATGTAAATATCATTATCTGTAATAAAACATGTTTGCAGATAATGCTATTTACAGATAATACTCCACCGTCAGTTTCTATGAATGAAAAGAAGATTAAGTAGACTAATTTTACAAGTTAAAACTTAAAACACATGTCTATATGCAAATCAGCATATATATGAAAGAATTAAAACACCTGTCTAAAAAGTAGAGCCAACAAGAAAATACGAAAGGAATACCTAAAAGACTTCCAGACTGTAGCTAGAATGAGATAAATGAGAGGATGACGAGAGGAGTAGAGAAATAAGAAAGCAGCAATCATTGACTTCATCTCTGTTCGTATATTAGTATACATCTGTCACATGGGACTTGATCGTCCCATGTTGACTTTCTTTATTTATCTTCTGTTCCCATGTTATTCTCTCTTTAGACCGCAGTTTCCACGATTCTTGGTTAGATTTGAAATTTTGAGTACGGTTGTACTTCCGACCTACCAATTGGACATATCTTTGAAAACATAAATGGCCGCAAGGTTAAGTAGAGATATTAAAAACTGACAGTCATGCTCTATACTCTAGTTTCTATTGCATCAAAGTAGGGGAGTTGTTACCTAGTTCGGTAAAACCAGGTTCTATTTTTGCTTGATATAGAAGAGTATCGACCACCTCTTTCTGGTTCATATACAACTGAAGACAGCGCTCTATGAGATTTTGTACCTGAAACAAAGAGATGTACAAGCACTTTTCAGGTACAGATTTGTGTAACAGCAAGTTATGATAAGCAATTTCGCTTGGAACATAATATTTCATGTCAAGGATGTACACTGATGAGATCCTAAACCAATTTTGTCAAATGGCAACTTATCATATTTACATTGACACAAATAATCAGATAAACCCATTAACATAAATGGATCCTTGCAAGCTGAATATCTTGTCTCATGTGTACAAAATGAACATATATGAATAGCATTGATAATGAACACCATATAAACTTTTGATGGATCCTTACCTTTCTCATTTCTCCACCTGACATCTTCTGTTTTCTAGATTTTAGATCGGTAAAAATTTGATATATTTTCAAACCTTCCACCGCCAATCACAATATCGGTATATGATCCAAATATATATAGCTACAAACCAACCAGTTGAATTCTGCAGTAAAACATATAATACAATTGGAATCCAGAATCAATTATACAAAGTTAATCCAATGAAAAAATAACATAAGAAATTACCCACAAGCAAATAATTATCAACCAGATATCATATAAAAGACCCAAAACTTATCAGGCTGACATATAGTTAATAGGCTAGGGCTAGCTTCCAACACAAGCAGTGAATTAAATTTGTTTTAGTTTGTATAAATTTTTAATTTTTATTTCCTCAAATTAGGGTCCAGTCCTAAATTGATTAAACCTAATCTCTACGCCTGATAACAACATAATTAGTTCAAATTAGTAAAAATAAAGAATTCAAACTTACAACTTCAAACTGAAAAAATCCAATAAACAATTATGTCGAAAAGATTCTAGCTCAATTAAAGCCAATTTTTAGAGGTGAGAATGCAAGGGGAATATGAGGAGGAGAGAAACAAAGGTAATCCACAAAAGCAAAACTAAAAGTCGGGAACAAAAGGAAATTGATCAGAGATCATGAATCAGGAGAAAGGAACCTAAAGCAACATTAAAGGTAAACAATTTGGACTTTTTTGGATAATGATGATGGATGATAGTGGAAAATTGACTAGGTGACGAGATTCTTTATCCAAAACAGCGGTGTCTTGTATTCTTGTTCTATATTCGATGAGGCTTCTAGAAAGGAGAACTGGATCTCGGTTTCTGCTTCAATCATCTGCAAGAAGTATGGTTAACTAATTTCAATGGAATCGAATTTGAGCTTAAGTTCATCAAGTTTCTTCTTGCTACTGCACCACCCCTTAAGACAATGGAGATCTATTTTCAACTAATTGAAACATACAATTTCAGAAGTAACATGTTAGCTATACTTACCTAACAATGCATAGCTAACAACAAGAAATCCCTGTAATATTGAAGGAGGGCAACAATAATAGAAATGAATTTTTATTCTGTTTGTAAAAGCCAACTTCGTCTAAGAACAAAGATTTCAATTAATTTATTTTTTAGAAAAGAAACACACCAACCCATAACCAATAACAAGTGTGGTAGTTGGTTTTATAACTTCAAGTATTGCCTTGGCTTCCTGCATTAAAGTTACAGTGTTTCGAAGTTACAAGCATAAACAACAAGCGGTAAAGTAATCCGAATTCGAACTATATTTTCATAAGGGTAAGTTAGATTCCATCTTTTCTGCCTTCTACTGTTCAAATGTATGATAGTATGTATCTTACAACTTTAAGCTAATAAAAAAAGGTAGCATGCTGTAAACATAGCATGAATAGCCCAAAAACTATACCAGTTACAGTTACATAACATTTAGGTTGACATGCCGTTTTACTGATATTACAAAGAAACCTAACTTTCAGTCATTGAGTTAGCAGTATCTTTTTTTTATAAAGAAACTTCAACAATAAGGAGTTTGAAAAACTGAAAGATGCAGTTAAAGAACAGAGTTTGTAAAGTTGTAGTTTATAGCATGATACATGTACTTTTTCTATTTATTCACGTCTTAGTGACAATGATCACTGATTTATTGTAATGAAGAACATTGATATTGATGAACAAATGAATATAATACTACCTCATTCAAGACAGTCAATGATGTCTCAGGTTTGAGCTCTTTAACACACATACCTTTGCTTACCCATGATTTTGTATCCACCATAAACTAAGTATGAATTCTACAAGCAAGAGATTTAGTGTAATTAAAAATAGAAAATAAATCTAACATATATAAAAGAAAATTAAAAAAGACATTGCACCTTTACACCGAGTTTCTTCAAAGATCTTGCGATAGCTTTAGACCGTTCACCACCAGAGTCCATAAAAATTACTTTAAAACCATTCTATATCACCAAGAAATAAAAATACAAATGTCAACTAGCAATTGTTTGCTTCCTAGTTGGTGCTTAACTATTTGTATAGCTTACTTTCATGTGTTTTAAATTTCGGATAACTACTGCAACTAAAGCATTATCAATATCTTTGCCACCCTTTAGCCGCTTTCTCAATGTTGCATCAAGCTGTGTAGCATTTACACATATAAACAAAAATATATAGTCCAGATCATATTATGTAATGCAACTCCTTCAAGAAAATTTGTAAAAGTTAAAGCCTTGATCTTTAATCAAGATTCTCTACCAACTCCAATAAATAGTGGGAGCGTATACATTCTTAAATTTTCATTAATTTAGAGGGATTTAGTAACTGAAGGAAAACCACAAACCTCAGGAAGTGTGATAGATGCATACTTAGACCTAACTGCTCGACGAATATCAAGAACTCCATCCCTCTCCCTTACATCCCTAACACAATGAAAAAGTTTGTTAAGAGCCTAACCTACAATACGTACTGATTTTCTAAAATGAATTACTAGAAATAATGGTTTTTTTAAAGGAAAATCAATGACATGTGTGGAAATAGCTCGAAATACTACTTTGAAGGCTAAGTTATTTATAGTCTCTTGCCTCAGGCCGGACGTCGATAAGAAGTGCATCTGTCTCATTTTTCAGCAATTCAAGAGTGTTTCAAGATCCAAATCTCTGGGGTAACCGCCATGCATGAATGACCAGTAATATATTCTATAACACAACCAGTTAATCTAAATCTGAGTGGGCACTATTTCATTAATATAGCTCTGTAAAATGAACCTACAAATATACACCAGCGGGAAAAAAGTTACCCCAAAGTGGTTGAATTTTCCAAGGTAAGCAAGAAAGAGACAACTGGGCCACTGGGATCCAAGCTAGGTTTTTTTCTCAAACCCTTCAATTATTATGTATAACTCCATGAAGAAATTTTGTTCAAATGTAAGATAATTTGTCAAGATAAAAAATAATAGTGTTACTGCTAAAAGTGTACATTGAAAAGCATTTTGAGCTGAAAGAAAATGGAACTGCTGTTTCAACTTAAAAATTTCACAATACTGATAAAGGAGCAAAACTCAATGCATAAGACTCTCTTCTATTCAAGTTTCTGAAAGAATTCATGTGGGTTTAGAATAAATTTTCTTATTTTGTACTCCCTCTATGCAATAATCTAGGAAGAGTAGCTATTGTGAACATCTTCTTCAAAAATAAAATATTTCAAGATTTCACTTTGGGAGACCAAATTCACGAGCAATGCTAATCAAAACTTCATGTGTCAAGTAGATTTTGTTATAGTGAATTTTCTAACTGTAAAACATTTTTCTAGCTACATGTTGACAACTTAGCCATTGTGATACATAATGAGTAGCATCCCTAACTGGATTCAAAATCCGACTAATTTTCACTTCGGATAGATTTATCGCATCCTTAACGTCAGATGGGAGTAATGACTTTAAGGATCCATGAGAATAACCAACTAATGTGGTAGCATCGGACAAAGTATCCTCCACCATCAAAATTACATTCCTTAATATACCTGTAGCTACACTTCCAGTTTTGAAAATATTTTCTTTTAGTTTAACTGATAAGCCTGTAATCTCATTTACTAAGTTCAGGAAAATTATAACCCTCTTCGAAGAAGCAGTTCAGATATTAAAGAAAACCAAAATATAAATTTTCATATTTGAAGTATATAAGGAAAATACGTTAATGTTATTTCTCAAGGTTACTTAAATGAAGATATCGTACTACTCTTTATATATGGAAAAAAACTGCAAGTGCAGAAAATGCAATGAAAAATATCAAATGACATAAACATGTCAATTTTTTATGGTGTGCAAATAAGAAAATATGTTTAAAAATTAGAAAATGTTAGTATCACTAATAACTTTCTAAGTTATGATACTAAAATTATAACTATATAACACAAAATAAAACATTAATTTTTTCAGCTTTCTAAATATTTGCTTAAACTTGTTTCACGAGAGAAAGCAAGGTTTGATTCATAATTATTTCTTACCTTCACACATGTATTCCTACTGACAATAATCCTTCCTTACTGACAATAGCTTCCTTAACCTGATGTATGCTAGCTTCATAAGTCTTAGTATTATTCAAGTCTCGTCTGCCATCTATCCTTTCATGAGCTTCATCTTCTCATTCTCAATATTCATCATTTTATATAACATAACCATGAATAGTAAGTAGAAATGTTCAAACAACTCAAAAATTAATTGCAATAAAAAATAGACAAGATGTACAGATGGAACTAACAAGTAATAACTACAATTGAATTAGGGCTTTTCTAAATGATCGTTATGCACTTGCTTATTACAAATAAATCCTAAATTAATACATAAAAACTTTAAATCCCAAAATCACTGATTAAATTGTGCAAATAAATCAAATAGAAAAAAATGATTAGAAAAACATGAAAAATAGATACGAGGCATTCACTAAATAACGCATCTACAGTTGCCCGCAATAGGTTGTCATTGGATCTAGAGGTTAGATCAATGAAGAAAGGAGATGCAAGAAGCCACCACATGCCGAAGACAGTGAAGCCCTGATTATCTAGAAGCTTGATCGGTGAAGAAAGGAGCCTTTTCTTAAGAAGTCGTAAAGTGGGATTTGTGGGTAGAAAGGCGGAATAAGAAATGAGAGGGATATAAAATGTTTTGCCGCTTTAGTTCTGAATTCTCTTTTATTTTTATTGGAGGGATTCGATATGACAGCAGAGGCACGCTATTTATTCAAAATCCTAATCGTGAAATATAGCAACATGGGTTCCAACGCTGTTGCCACTTGCAATTAAAAGCTAATTTTGTTGTAGTGTGTATATAAATTATGAGAAGCACAATGATTTAATACTAGCATAAAGTCTCACTGGTTGACTCAGTGGTTAAAACATTATAATAAGTTGAGAATGACATGAGTTTAATTATAAGCAATGTGGTCTTTATTGTAAGCGTAAAAGGGTGAAAAAAATTACAATGTAAAATGGTACAAAATAATTATTTGTCAATAAACTCAAAATAAAGCAATAAAAATATAAAAAAGAGGAAAGAAAGAAATAAGAAAAAAATGTAATTTTCAAATGATCTAAATCTCAAAAGAAGAATGAATACTATACATATGCATATGCATATCCATATGCATATATATATATATATATATATATATATATATAGACACATACACAAAAGTAATGAAAATAACTGAGTAATCAAACCGATCGTTAAGGTAGTTTGTTTACTGTTATCTTGTAAAATCGAATACCGTGAAGCAAAAAAATGTTTTTAACCTGTCTCGTTAAATCTTTTCAATTTTATTTACTTTGTTCTCTCCATAAATCGGCATAAATTAGTATTATGGACAAAGTATATAATTTTTTATTCACCAGAATGTTGTTCTGACACTACAAGGGGAAACACGTTTTCCGACGGCCAGAAACCGTCGGCGGCCGTCGGAAACCGTCGGCCGCCGTCGGAAATAGCTGCCGGAAATGGCTTTGTCGGGAAGCAGTATTTCCGACGGCTTCCGACGGACGCTGTCGTATCCATTTCCGACGAATCCAGACGATTTCCGACGGTTTCCGACGGTTACCGACGCCCGTCGGAAACCGTCGAAAACCGTCGGAAATCGTCTGGAACAGGCCGCCGTTATTTGTCGTGAGCCGTCGGAAATTTTGACCAATAAGCTATCGGAAGCCGTCGGAAATCTGCTGTTTTTTTTAAATTTGCTGCAAATTTAGCCTTCCAACCACATTTCTCTTCCAAACACTATAATATCAATACTGCACAATCCATTATACAATAGTCCAACCAAATATTCAAACCCAAACTACAAAATATTTAATAAACACACAAATAAATAAAATTACATCAAAATAAAATACAAAATATAAATAACCATTCCAACATTAACAATAATCCTAACAATAACTGTTCTACCATGTTGTTAATACACAAATTCATCAATATTCTCATACACGTCCTCATACAGCCATAGAACCAAATGTGTCAAACATAATTATACATAAATCAACAATTACCTACGCCGTCTACCAAATCATTCTAAATTAAAACAAAACATACCTGAACGAACAAGAAAGCAAGTAATGAATCAATCTCCTGCAGATCCAGAGCCAGCCGAGGAAGGAAAGCGACCACCACCCTGCTGCTGCTGCATGTACTCTAACAACTGTGCGGTGTACATGCCCTGTTGGCGGTTCTGCTCCTCCAACTGGCAACTCTAGTCCGCAATTCTTCTATATCTACAAGATCGCTCTGATGTCTACTCCGCCGTCCTCTACTCTGACTACTGTACTGCAATAATTGAAAAATAAATAAAATCCAAGTTTATTGTTTTGAAAAGGCGAAAATATCATATTTTAAGTATTTTAAGAAAAAGTAAATTATTTACTGCTAAATTGCCAAATCCGTATCGTCGACCATGCTCTGTTAGATCCATAACGGACTCAAAAATAACGTCTTCCTCATTGGTCGTCAGCTGATCTCGACTCGTGTCAGCAAGGAGTTTCTGCCGCTGCTCCATAAACTTCTCCTGCATTAACAAATTAATAATATCATATCTTATGTCATCATAGTTTAACAATTAAAACAATTACTAATACTGAATAAAATGAAATATGCCTACATGGCTTTTGCTGGATTTATCGTCCTGCCATGTGTACGAAACAGTCCCGTCTGGATTAACATGCTCGACAGCATGCGTACGGGTGAACACGTCCATATAGCTGACAGGACCATGTGTCCCGTCTGAATTCAACAAACACGTTTATACCATTATAAAAATCTTCTTTTACTGAGCCCCTCTGTCCTTTTCTTTGGTACATCCATCTCCTCCGATCAACAAAATAATCAATCATTTTTCCTATTTGAGAAAATTAGAAGTTCAAAATTTAATATTTATTTTCAAGAATACAAATTCAAAAAAGATTATTTTCATGGTCGCATAATATTTGAATTTAAAGAACAACTTCACAAATTTAAAAATATTTTCAAATAGGGCACATTTTATTTTTTAACGTACCGATATAAAAAAATGTATAAATTTTTTTTCCATGGTCAGGCATCCTACTTCCCATTACAAACACAGTAAGCATTTACATTTCGTATATTACTTCGTCTCAAACGATTCAACAAAATTTCGGCAGCATTTCCCTTTTGTTCCCTGCATTGTAAACAAAATGCGTGTACGCAGGAAACAAAAAAGAAAAGTTAGGCCGAAATTTTATGAACTGTTTGAGACGAAGTAGTATACAAAATGTAAATGCTTACTGTGTTCATAACTTGTCCAATACAGGGACAAATTCAACAAACATTGTACCAGAAGAATATAAATGGTCGTTTTTAAAAAAAACGACTATTTATATAACGATCATGTACAACATTCGTCAGACGGGGCCAAAAATTGTCTAAGGGACATTAGTTAATTAAATGTGCGCATTTTACGAAAAAATACAGTTTTACTAACTATTCACATTTACAAAAAAATATTTTAATTTAACACATTTATTCGACGTATTCCATCAACTTAAGGCTCGTTCGACGCAATTTTTTTTGTTGCATAAGTCAATACGTGCACAATATAATATTTCAAGCTCGTGCATTCATTTTATCTTAGTCCAACTAACACAATACAATGATAGCAGCGCTACACACATATACAATGGTACAACCAAGGCATATACAACGATTTCCATATACACTAACAAGCCCAAATTATACATGTTTTTCACAATTTCACGATAAAAGATGAAATAGGTATATCATTGAATGCTAGAAACTATTATAACACAATTGGAAACAATTTCAATCACCAATTAGCCCTAATTTATCAATTTATGCAAATCTAGAATTAGGGTAAAAACTCAATTTTTCTCGAAAATAAGAGATTATACCTTAGCTGGGGAGCAATAGACATTGATTATGCAGCCGGGGAGGATCCGAAAGCTCGAAATTGATGATTGGAAGCTTGGGGAAGAGATTTGGGGATTTAGGGATTAATATTTTTGTATGAAAAGTGAGGAGGAAGAAGGCTCGGCTGAGCCTGTAGTTCGATAATTTCCGACGGCAGATTTTTGCGTATAGGTTAAATCTTTTCAATTTTATTTACTTTGTTCTCTCCATAAATCGGCATAAATTAGTATTATGGACAAAGTATATAATTTTTCATTCACCAGAATGTTGTTCTGGGGACCACCTCCTCATTACAACCCACATGTTAGATTTAGAGG
This sequence comes from Allium fistulosum, assembly GCA_030737815.1. NCBI lineage: Eukaryota > Viridiplantae > Streptophyta > Magnoliopsida > Asparagales > Amaryllidaceae > Allium > Allium fistulosum. The sequence goes on from CM060901.1 coordinate 665,726,627, forward strand.
GATAGACTACTGGTGTAAGAGGGAACTGCAGATGGGGAAGTCTTGCATTCATGTTCGACGGTGGGAAAGCACTTAAATAATAAAGAAATAATATTAATTACAATGTAGTAGCCTTGGTCAACATATATTTTTTATTATATTTTTTCTATTCCGTTGTAAGTTTATGTAGGTAGTAGCACTCTGATATACTTGTGTTTATTACAGGTTAACAATACTATTGAACCGTACCCTTATAGACTTGAGTTTTGATTTAGTCAAAATTCGAGCCCATTAAGTTGCGGGTTGTTACAACCTGGCTGTACCTCTTGTCGCTTTGCTTCCGCATGCCTAAGAGGTAGAATGGGCCAAGCTGGTCTGCCGAGACCATAAGGAGGATGGAGAACTGGCGAGAGCTGAGGGCACGCTGAGCCGGGTAAGCCAAAACGAACTATAGGTCATAGGTGGCGGTATCAAAGCTGGATCAATGATAGACCACCGTTGAAATAGTCTCAAACAATGCCAGTCGAGGGAGAGATGCTTGAGTAAGCGGGCCAGCCTAAAGCCGGGTTGTAAGCGGACCGGAGAGAGAGTCCGTCGGCCAATGAGGGATGGGTCGAGCTAGTTTTGCGACTTGTATTGACAGGTGAGCTAGTTGTTGGGGCTGCTGGGCAAGGAAGCTTGGCCAGTAGAAGACTTGATGTGCAATTGAGTAGAGAAGCCGATGCAGGTTTAGGCTAGATTTGGATTATTATCATACATAGGAAACGCAGTTGACCTACCCCTTGTGGTGGCTGACTTGTGAGCCGATCTGGACCCAGTCAGTTTGGACCAGACCAGGTTTGTCTAAGATACCTCGATTAGTCTGCCTTCTTAGTTACAAAAAAATAACCTAACAAATGTGAACCCGTAAGTAAAAGAAACGTGCTTTTAACATATCCTTTAAATCTTTTCAATACTATTTTTTTGTTCTCTTCGCAGATGCTCTTTAAATCTCTTTAATTTTAATTTTCTTTTTCAACCTATAATATTTGATTTTAACTACAATTAATGAAAAATGACGATAACTTCATTTTTTTAGAGTTTTCCCTCCAATTTGTTTAGTGTGGTAGCAAAATAAGAGTTGTCGTTTAATATTCTATGTTGTGTTCACAACAGTTATTGCAAGTGGACTCTGGATCCTAAACATTGTTGTCTGAAATGGTCAAGAAACAGAAATACTGATGTATGCTCAAGTGACACCTCTAGTCAACTTAGTTAACAAGAAGCTGCCAAAATTTATAACCTGAGGCAAGTTGCAATTTGTTCCCTCACGTGCGAAATTGACCAAGCCCGATATAAACAAATTAACAAGGTGGTTAATTATTAGTTTTTAACCACCTATATAAAGAGCGAAAGCAGCTATGAAACTGATAGTCAGTTCAAGCTGGTAGGAAATAATAATGGATCCTTCTGTTCCATGGCTTCCAACTTTGAAAGAACAACGGAAGATACAAGAGGAGATTCTATCATCGAGCCTACCTTCCGAATCCCAATCCCAGAATTATAGTAATGCTTCCCTTTTGGATACTCATAAACATGGTCCATTAGCAAACTCACCAAACTCCTCAAGAACTGCATTTTCTAGATATGATAAAGGTAAAGAGAAAGAAAAGGTGGTTGAATGCTTAAACATGGTAAAGGACGAAGCAAAAGGAGAATGTAGCAAAAGCTTCAAACACATGATGCAAGAGAGATGATGCAGCGGATTAATCAAAACGATGTAGATCGTTGAAAGTAGCAATCTGTGGATTGATGGATACTGAAATGCTCGAACTCGTTGATCCGAAGATACCGAACTCTAGCTATCTCTGACTCGTTGATCCGAAGATACCGGGAAAGAGATCTACGATTCTTCAACGTTGATCTTGCGCACAAGATTCCGTGAATCGGCTTCAGCAAACGATGATTCGAGCGCACTCGAATGACGTAAGTGGAGATAGGAGATACACTCGACTACCAATTGAAATTGAAAGCACAAAGCTAACAAAAGAGAATTTTATTCAATATTCAACAACCCTTACAAATGAAACAACTCGCCTATTTATAGGCTACAACACGCAAAGCAGAAAAAAACAACAACTCCTAAGTCGGCAACCGACTTAACAACATCTCCGACTTAACATAAGTCGTATACGACTTACAACAGAGTTCAGAAAAACTTAAAAATATTACAAGTACAATGGTCACACGACTTAAAGAAAAAAAATGCAACGACTTAATGCTAACTCGGTGACGACTCAACTATCTCGTCTTCGACTTAAGCGATGTCTCGGTAACGACTTATGGAAGATAACTCGGCAACGAGCTTCGCGATCTAAAGATAACTCGGCAACGATTCAACCGAAGGTTGTAAAGCACTTTCGCGACTTACTGGAGCTTCATGAGTCATTCGCGACTCAAGATTATCTCGCGCGCGCATATGGAGAAGACAGGGAGGGGATTAGGTCGTAATGGAATTGGAGTTAGGTCGGAGCATCTGGATTTCATTTGCGATGTTAGGTCGTAGGTCGAGGCTTTTGATGTTAGGTCGTAAGTCGTGATGGAGGCTGGTTCGTGGAAATTAGGTCGTGGAGTTGGGAACATTTTAGGTCGGAATTTGCTAAGTCGTGGTGATGTTAGGTCGGAGCCCTTAGGTCGTAGGTCGCGGGAAAAGTTAGGTCGTGATGTCAAGTTAGGTCGTGGAAGTATTGGCGATGCGGGGTTAGGTCGCGGAAGTGTTGGGGATAAGTCAGTGAGAAGAATAAGTCGCTTGTCTTCCTCGCGTTCATCTGCGGTATGTGCTGCATCATCCTTCCCAGCCTGAGAAAAATTCGTCCTCGAATTTGAAAGTTCTTCCTCATTGGATGGTTCATTTCCATAATAAGGTATAAGATGTTTAACGTTGAAAACGTCAGCGGTATGAATATGATCTGGCAACTTCAATCGATATGCATTATCATTGATTTTCTTCAAGATTTCGACTGGACCAATCTTTCGAGCCTTCAACTTGTTGTACGTTCCAACTGGAAAACGATCTTTCATCAATACCGCGTAAACAAAATCACCCTCTTTGAAAACAACACTTCTTCGTTTCTTATCCGCCATTTGTTTATACCTCTCATTTGTCTTCTCTAATCGTTCCTGAACGATTCTATGGCATTCTGTCAACCCATCAACAAAATCAGCAGCCCGCTTAACTGTCCCCTTCGGTTGTGTAACCATCATCAAATCTAACGGCCCCTTTGGCAAACTTGAATATACGACCTGGAATGGACTGAACCCAGTACTTCGATTCACCGCATGATTATGAGCAAACTCTGCCTGACACAACTTTAAGTCCCAACTCTTCAAATTGTCCTGCACAAGACATCGCAACAAATTTCCCAACGATCTATTCACAACTTCAGTTTGTCCATCTGTCTGAGGATGATATGCACTACTAAATTTCAACTTCGTTCCCACCATCTTCCATAGACTCAACCAAAAGTGACTCAGAAATCGAGTATCTCGGTCAGAAACAATAGATTCGGGTAAACCATGTAAACGATATATTTCTTTAAAGAATAACTGTGCCACTCGAACTGCATCCGCTGTCTTCTTACAGGCTATAAAATGTGCCATCTTCGAAAACCTATCCACCACAACAAATATAGAATCATTTCCCCTCTGAGTTCTCGGCAATCCCAACACGAAATCCATGCTGATATCAACCCATGGTTTGATAGGCACGGGTAACGGCATATATAACCCCGCATTCGTCGCTGTTCCTTTCGAAACCTGACAAATATGACACCTCTCCACAAATCTTTCTACCTCTTTCCTTATTGACGGCCAAAAATAAGATTGAGAAATTAACTGCAACGTACGATCTCTACCCACATGGCCTTCTTCATGTAGTTCTTTAACAATCTTCATTCTCAAGCTACATTCTGGGATGCACAAACGATTTCCTTTAAACAGAAAACCATCCACCAACACAAATTCATCAGTACTTCCTTCCTTTACTTTTTTAACAAATTTCACAAAGTAAGGATCTTCTTCAATCAATTCTGGCAATAATTCAAAACCTGTCACTTCAACTTTCATTGTCGTCAACAAATGACTCCTTCTGCTCAAAGCATCAGCCACACGATTGGTTACCCCTGACTTGTGCTTAACGACAAAAGTAAACTGCTGCAAATAAGCAATCCACGATGCATGTCTTGCTGAAATCTTGTCTTGTCCTTGTAAATGTTTCAACGCCTCGTGATCAGTGTATAAAACAAATTCTTTCTGAAATAAGTAATGTCGCCAGTGCTTCACCGCTTGAACAACAGCATAAAATTCCACATCATAGGTACTGTATCTCATCTTTGCTCCTGACAACTTCTCGCTGAAATATGCAATAGGACGCCCATTTTGACTCAACACTCCTCCAATTCCAACCTTTGACGCATCAGTATGCAGTTCAAACAATAACTGAAAATCTGGTAATACAAGAATTGGTGCAGATGTCAGCAACTTCTTGATCTTCCCAAAAGCAATCCCAGCTTCCTCCGTCCAAGAAAATTGTTTCCCCTTCATGCAATCAGTCACCGGTGCCATCACGCTACTGAAGTGTGGAATGAATCTTCGGTAGAATGACGCTAGCCCATGAAAACTTCTCACTTCTGTAATTGTCTTCGGCTGTGGCCAATTCCTGACTGCTTCAACTTTATTTTGATCTACCTGGATGCCCTTCTCCGAAACAATATACCCCAAGAACAAAACACTATGCGTCATGAACACGCATTTCTTTATCGCAGCATAAAATAGTTCCTCTCGTAAAATAATTAACACTTCCTTCAGATGTTGAACATGCTCTTCCAGACTCCTACTATAAATCAAAATATCGTCAAAGTACACCACCACAAATTTCCCAATGAAAGGTCTAAAAATTTGATTCATCACTCGCATGAACGTACTTGGTGCATTCGAAAGACCGAATGGCATCACCAGCCATTCATACAACCCCTCTCTCGTCTTGAAGGCTGTCTTCCATTCGTCTCCAGGTCTAATCCGAATTTGATGATATCCGCTTTTCAAATCAATTTTCGAAAAGATAGTAGCCCCACTCAACTGATCCAACAAGTCATCCAACCTTGGCATTGGAAATCTGTATCGTACAGTGATTTTATTCAATGCTCGACTGTCCGTGCACATCCTCCACGTCCCATCTTTCTTCGGTACCAACAAAGCTGGCACAGCACATGGACTCAAACTTTCCTGTACACGTCCCTGCTCAAGCAATTCTTCCACCTGCCTCCTTAATTCTTCATGCTCCTTCGGACTCATTCGGTAATGCGGTCTATGTGGCAATACTGCTCCTGGAACAAGATCAATTTGATGTTGAATGTCTCTCAGCGGCGGTAACTCTTTATGCAACTCGTCTGGAAATACATCCTAAAATTCTTTCAATACTGACTTCGCTTCTTCTGGGATTTCAACCTCTTCACTGCTCTCACGCCCAATCAACAAGAACACTTCCGGTTCCTCCTCGATCTCCTTAACAAACTCCTTCAAAGATAACAACGTTTTCAGTTCTTCAATCTCCTCCAGTTTGTTTTCTTCTTGTTGACGTTTCTTCGGAACCAGAGTAATCTTTGTACCTTCGAACATGAAACTGTAACTGTTGGTCCGTCCGTCATGCTGCACAGCTCGATCATACTGCCACGGTCTCCCCAGCAACAAATGACAAACGTCCATATCTACGACATCACACCAGATTTCATCTTTGTATTTCTTCCCAATTGAAAACTTCACACAAGCTCTACGTCCAACTTTCACTTCACCACCCTTCCTCAACCAAGCTAACTTGTATGGTTTAGGATGTTTCTCGGTTTTCAACTCCAACTTCTTCACCGCTTCTGTAGAGATAATATTATCACAACTCCCAGCATCAATAACAAATTTACAAACTCTTCCTAGAATAGTGCATGTAGATTGAAAGATATTGTTCCTCAACCAACTACTTTCCTCTTCTTGCTTCGGTGTTAAACAACTTCTCCTCATCATCAATGCATACCCGTCATCTCCCGACAGTAAGTCTTCCTCCTCAACTGGTAAAGAATTAGAGCATTCAGCTTCTTCATCCTCATCCTCAACCTCAGCAATCATTGCTCTCTTCTTTGGCTTTGGACACTCATTGGTTTTATGACACAACTCCTGACAGTTGTAACATTTGAAACCGTTGTTAACCTTTGCCTTCTCAACCTCCTTCACCACTGGTTTACTGACAGGTTTAGAAACATTAGAACTTCCACCAACACCCTTCACTTGATTATTGGAATTCGTAAACACACCACCTCCTCGTCGTCCCTGCTTCTCCCAAGCCAACGCTTTCTGATGTGCTTCCGCCACAGATCTTAGATCGAATATATTAACCATATCCTGAATCTGCATTCTCAATCCCCCAATGAATCTAGATGTCAGCTGCTCTTCCGTTTCCATAATGTCATTCCTCGCAATAAGCTGGTAAAACTCATCCGCGTAATCATTAACAGTCTTCGTGCCCTGCCTCAAGTTCTGCAAACGTTGATACATCAAAGATTGATAATTGTAAGGTAAGAACGTTGCTTTCATTAATTTCTTCATCTTTTCCCAAGATTCAACTTTTGACTTCCCCATTCGTTCACGTGTAAGTTTGGTTTGCTGCCACCATGCCAAAGCTCTACCCCTCAACCTTGTAGCAACCAACTTCACTCTACAACGTTCTGGAACTTCTTTGAAATCAAAAATTTCTTCAACATTAGCCACCCAATCCAAAAACTCCTCAGCCTGCATACCACCTTTGAATTCTGGAATTTCTGTCTTCATCCCAGATTCCCACTTGTGATCGTATTCCGATTGATTTCTTCCTCGTCCACGTCCTCGTCCATGAACACTACCACCATCATACTCTTCTTCACAATCCGATGTATATCGATGTCGATCCTGACCACCAACATCTCTACCACCCCCATTTCTTCCACCAACATTCCTACGATCTACATTCCTTCGATCACGATCATTCACATTTCTATCACGATTTCGATCTTCAATATTTCTATCACAATCTCGATCCACGCTTCTATGATCACTATCAACACTTCTCTCCCGATTAGAATGTGGTGAAATCCTACTTCTTCCATGGCTCGATTCAGGTGAAACCCTTCTCTGATTTTGACTCATTTCCAACATCATCCTCTCTAATCGACCAATCCCTTCCGTAAGCTTCTCATTGAAATTCTCGTTGATTCGTTGCTCCATTTCGTCGGCCTCTTCTCTTCCGTACAAAGCATTAATATTGCGATGACGTTGAACTCGTCTTGGCGGCATGGTTGAATACTTCACAAACACTTCAACAAATTCACACTTCAAGTTTTCAAACACCTTTCGAACTTTGATCCAAAATGAAATGGATCGAAAACTCCAACTTTGTTGCAAAATATGATGAACACGATGAACACAACTTCAACACTTCAAATTCTCGGCTCCAAGACTCGATTTAGCTATGATTGGCTAAAACAGGCTCTGATACCAAACTGATGCAGCGGATTAATCAAAACGATGTAGATCGTTGAAAGTAGCAATCTGTGGATTGATGGATACTGAAATGCTCGAACTCGTTGATCCGAAGATACCGAACTCTAGCTATCTCTGACTCGTTGATCCGAAGATACCGGGAAAGAGATCTACGATTCTTCAACGTTGATCTTGCGCACAAGATTCCGTGAATCGGCTTCAGCAAACGATGATTCGAGCGCACTCGAATGACGTAAGTGGAGATAGGAGATACACTCGACTACCAATTGAAATTGAAAGCACAAAGCTAACAAAAGAGAATTTTATTCAATATTCAACAACCCTTACAAATGAAACAACTCGCCTATTTATACGCTACAACACGCAAAGCAGAAAAAAAACAACAACTCCTAAGTCGGCAACCGACTTAACAACATCTCCGACTTAACATAAGTCGTATACGACTTACAACACAGTGCAGAAAAACTTAAAAATATTACAAGTACAATGGTCACACGACTTAAAGAAAAAAAAATGCAACGACTTAATGCTAACTCGGTGACGACTCAACTATCTCGTCTTCGACTTAAGCGATGTCTCGGTAACGACTTATGGAAGATAACTCGGCAACGAGCTTCGCGATCTAAAGATAACTCGGCAACGATTCAACCGAAGGTTGTAAAGCACTTTCGCGACTTATTGGAGCTTCATGAGTCATTCGCGACTCAAGATTATCTCGCGCGCGCATATGGAGAAGACAGGGAGGGGATTAGGTCGTAATGGAATTGGAGTTAGGTCGGAGCATCTGGATTTCATTTGCGATGTTAGGTCGTAGGTCGAGGCTTTTGATGTTAGGTCGTAAGTCGTGATGGAGGCTGGTTCGTGGAAATTAGGTCGTGGAGTTGGGAACATTTTAGGTCGGAATTTGCTAAGTCGTGGTGATGTTAGGTCGGAGCCCTTAGGTCGTAGGTCGCGGGAAAAGTTAGGTCGTGATGTCAAGTTAGGTCGTGGAAGTATTGGCGATGCGGGGTTAGGTCGCGGAAGTGTTGGGGATAAGTCAGTGAGAAGAATAAGTCGCTTGTCTTCCTCGCGTTCATCTGCGGTATGTGCTGCATCAAGAGACAAAGGAGGGAGAAGTTGAGCCAGCATTTCGCTGATTTATACACCATGAATCCATACGCATTGAACGTATCTACTTTATACTATATTTCTAAAACTTACAGTATTACAATAATAGGTATACGCACATATATATTAATATGAAGGTTAAACAATGTAGGTGGACAAGAATTCGGTGGTGCAATCGGCCATAACATACATTAAACACCTTGAAGCTGAGAAAGATGAACTATTAAAGAGCAACACCGAGCTTAATTTTAAACGGTTGATCAAAATGGATTTTCAAGGAGAAAGTCACGATATTTGCCTGTCGAACACAACCGCAATACCAGCTCTTGATTCAATGATCAGTGCTCTTCACTGTTTGAACGTAATGGACGTGAAAGTTAGGACCATCAAAGCTGAATTATCAACCACTGATTCCTCAATGACCATGCAAATTGAATTCAAATTGTGATAACGGCATCAAAACTGGTTCCATTATTTATAGTCTCAGCTCTTTTTTATGCATCTGTAAAAAATTCAATCGTTTTTACAAAAGCAAGATTTAAGGCTGTGATTAATATACCATGGATGAAATGTACTGTTTTCTATTTGAGGTTTCAGTACAGAAATTGGGGTCTTATCAAAAGTCATATCCTATGTCTCTCATTTCCATTTTCTGTAATTTTTGCATTTAATATATATTATTTTTGCATGATCAGAGTTTTGCATACAGTTCTATATATTTTTTAAATTTCCTTACATTATTTACAAATCTATAGTTTTTCTAGGAGTACAAAGAGTTGTAAACCCTGAGTGTGATCAACTGCTTACGTTTTAGAGGAGTACAACTCTGTTGGAAATGCCTGATAACTATTTTTTATTATAGATGCGAGTTCCGTTTGGAGACGGTGCAGTAAACATGGTAAGAAAAAGAACATATAAACTATCGGTTGTTATTTCTATATAGATCTTATGTACCCATTCATGTAGTTTTATGAGAAGAAATTCGATCTCCGTTTCTGTTCATGTCTAGGGTACTTAGAGATATCGTCTGGCTTGAATTTTGCTTTCCATAAATTAATGTAGGCACAGGAGATGGTCAAACTTGAATCTAATCAGCATGATATGGTTGGTAGGATTGGTTCGACACTAGGCGTACTGGTGATGCTATGTTTCAAAGAAATGAGAAGCCACATCTTTGTCCAAAGTGCTACTACGAATCCATTTTCATGAATTCCTATAGTACTGACTGGTAACGAACTGCCAAAAAAAAGAAAGACACGGTACTTAACGCTTAACCAAATTTTCAAGCGTTGTACATATGATTTTCAAGCATAACTAATGAACCGATTTCGTAGTTTAGTAGTAATTTATTCGATATTTCTTTGTTCAGCATAAGTCAACCAATCTTTTTGACATAAACTTTCATGTTTCCTCGAAGAAATGATTTTCCAAATATTCCACAAATTTTTAATGGAAACAATGATATTTATTAGAACTAAATATAAATAATTAAATAAAATGACAAACTAATCTTTTGAAAAATAAAAGAATATATTTTGCACGTAATAATGTTTGCATTTGATTTTTGTCACATATATATTAGTTATTAAAAAAATGAACTAGTCAAATATATTAAAATCAATTTATTAAAATCAATTTTAAAAATGAAGACAGTACGTAAAACCCGAAATTCACTTTCAACTGCCATCTTGTTTATCCCATTTCTCCTCCAATTCTACACATCACTTCAAACTACAAATCACAATTGACTGTAACAACTCGAGATTTTCGACCCATGAAAATCGACACTAATATTTCCGCTGTATTGCGTGCCGAGCAATCGAATGACGGAAAATCCGATTGTTAGGGGAAAAGAAGAAAGAAGAGAAGAAGAGAAGAAGAAGAAGAAGAGAAAAAGAAAGCTTAAACAACACAGAATCTCACAATCGCAGCGGAACATAATATCAATGATCTTTACAAAAGAGAAACTGTTATATACATACATCCATCAAAGTATAACAACAAATCATAATCATCATCCTTGACAGTTATAATAACTTGTCCTCACAATGTTGATGATTTCGACAACAAAGCAGCAGAAAATAAACAAATACGTAAATACGACTTGAAGACCTCCAATTTGTCTCCTAAACTCCAATGCATTCAAATTAATCTGTAAACATGCTCGGTCTGACCAGAGCATTATAATAAAATAAAACCTGAGTCAGTCTGGAAAACCAGCATCAAAAAACACGCGCAACTGAATTTTAGCGTTTTAAAAATCTTTTGAAAATAAAAGTATCTCGTTAGACCACGTCGCACATAAAGACGAACGAAATTTTACCTTATGATAACCAAACCATTTCATATGAAATTCCATGATATTATAATAGTGTCTAAGGTACAAATACTTATTAATTAGTCGAAATTATTACATTAATTAAATTTCAGCATAATAGGTATACAACCGAAACCGTAAATGCACATATTGGAGAATGGATTCCATACAATGATTGGGCAACTGAGGTACCGCCCATCACGGTGCATTTCTAGATAAAATACCACCGAGGACTTCGCCAGGATCCCCTGCCAACACAGAACTAGCCTACCACTTGGCTAGTAAAACCGAATATCCGTTAACTGGTCTAGAAGCATATAAATGAGAGATAATATCGACTCTAGATAGGGATGATCATACCCTACTTGGGAGCAACCCACTTACCTCTGTTGCATCTCTCCCGTTTTTTTATTCCCAGCTGGTGAGGCTTGAGGCTATGTTTTACCTTTTATATAGCACTTCCCACTTGGAATGTTAATACTACCCTCCAGGCAACAATGCAATGCAAGCATTCATCCATACAAGTTCATTCTGGGACTGAACGAAACGCTTGAGAGCTCCGTCTTTAATTTCATCATCTTCAAGATATCTTCACTTCTAAACGCTTGAGTTGGATCGAAGTAGTTTGCAGATAACATACCCGATCACGGTCTCTTCAAAACAACACTCGATAGTTTCTGGTACATTCAACACCGGTTCTTTAGGAAATAAACAGTCAGAATTAAGCGCGTAGATCACCTCTTAACAGTTAGTGGACCGATTTCCTTATCAATTGTTCTTGGAGAACGAAACGAGATTTATATGCACAATACAACATCATCGGAGATGACTGTGCCATATACAACTCACGTGTTTCTCCTAGATATTTCCAAAGTTAATTTTTGGGTCCATTAGATAGTCGATTATTTAACTATCCACAAACACATAAAAATCGAGGATTTATTCCATAGGGAAAACCAACATTGGTTAAACACATAAGCAACCACTAGCCTCTTTTAATAAATCTTTTCATAAACTAAAATCACGTTGTAAATATTTGTACCTAAATACTTTTACAAAGATTCATCCACAAAACCTTATTTTTCGATACTTAGAAAATATTTATACACTTGTCTCCACGGTATAAGTAATTTCACAAAATAGAGAAAGATTTCCTCTTTACACAATTCTAGAACAGATTTATAACTTCCTTTATAAATCTCTAAGACCCGTTTATAACCCCATTCATTTATCTCTGAAATCGTTTATAAACTCCCTTTTTAACATTTCTAAAATCATTTAAAAAAAACCATTCATAAATCCATAAAACCAATTATAAACTACTTTTATAAATCCAAAAACCCATTTCTAAATTCTTTTATAAATATTTAAAACCATTTATAAAGCTCTTTTACCCTTTAACTAATCTTCCTTTAAGTTTTCCAAACCATGTTAGAGGATTCCTCTTATAAAACCCACATCTGTTTATAAAACCCTATTTATAAATTTCAAAAACAATTATAAATAAATTCTAATCATTCACTTTAAAACACTATTATATAATAATAAACATTATAAATAAATAAATATTAACTTTAAAACATCTTAACATAATAATTAATAAATTCCCAAACATTCTTAAATAAACTATAATAATTTACCTTCAACATTATTAGAAATAATAATAATTAATTTTCAAAACTTTATTGATAAATAATTATGTTTAATTTTAAACCATATTAATGATTTGAATAATTAACTTTTCAAAATATTAAAATATTTGTAAACAACTTTAAAACAATATTAATATAAATAACAACTTTTATAAAAACATAAATATACTTCCTTAGTAAAAATCCATACTTAAATTTTAACATAATCATTTTCATATTTATAGAACTATGTTTATAAATCTCTTCTATTTTATAACATGTCACTTAACATCTCCAAATCTATCCTCACTTCAATTCTGAAAATAGATCAACCATTTTCTAAAACACATCCCACATATTATCATAAATCCACAATATGATTTATTCTCCCCAATATATCCAATGGTAATAGTTTTCTTTTATTTATAAAACACCATTATATCCTTTTATTAATAAAATATGATTATACGAATCTTCACACTATTTGTAAAATGTCCCATTCATACATTATCATATTTATAAATTTACCTTAATATATGTACATATACACACACAACACTTTTCATAAAACAGTTAGTAATAATTTATACCAGAAAATTCCTATCTTCTTTTTAAAACCATATCCCTTTATTATAAAAGACAGACTTATTTTTATGATTTTAAAAATATTTACTCGCGGTTCAAAAACTCTATTTAAAATATTTTATGAAACTATAAATTTAAAATCTATAAAAATCATACCTTCAATTTTAATTAAAATAAGTTCCTTCTCTTAGTAATTAAAGAATTATTATTAAAATATAAATATTTTCGAAATCACTTAAATCCTTTTAAAAACTAAACCTTCATTTTTATAATATTCCAAAATACTAAAAATATGGCCTAATATTACTATAACACTAATAGGGAAAAATCATCCATGTCATCAATTTCTGTATCCAACATATCATATATCAATTTATATGAAAAATAAAATCAACAGTGTGAGGAATCCAGTTGGATCCCTCCAACCTGTCCCCCTGCATCACATACAATATATAATCAACAATATAAATTAACCACTTCGAGGCGGGAGCGTATACAAAGGGCCATTCGCTCTTACACGGGAATGTAATAGGGTCTCATCCGCTCCAGGGGCGGGAATATATCCAAACCAAAAATATAAATAGTAAATCATCCAAACATTCAATAATAATCAACAATTAAATATCCACCCATCAAAACAATAATTTTTATCGACTAAAATATATTTCTGGTTAACTAAAAAGGTGAGTTTAACTCACTTTGGTTTCAGTAGTCGTCAAAGCGCTCCGGTTCAAATTAAAATTGTACAGCGTTCAATTTCAACCTGAATTCCCATGAGCTTCAAATTACTCCAATCCAACTCCATAACGTAATACTCGTCGATACGATGGCAATGCAAATTATCGCATTCGATTTGGACCTCGTATGGAAAAGTTATGAATTAATGAACGATTGAAACAATTAAATTATAATTAACTTTTAATTAATAAATTATTAAACTTAATTACCGTCATTTACATTAATCCATTCCTCCCTCTTCGTTCACGCTCGTTTGGGTATGAACAAAATCGACTGTGATCCCTTTCATTCGTTGCGCCGCCGTCGCCCAATGCCACCACGACATCACCCACACGCTCCCGACCTCGCCGCCGCTATCACAACCCACGCGTACCCACCAGCCTTGTCAATCGCGAAAATTATAACCCCCCCTCGCCCCCCGCTGCTGCGAACACGGTCAAATTACGGTCTCCGCGCCACATCATACGACAATCCAACCGTTGAAACCCTTATTCGCTTCGAGCTCTGCACTTTCCTAGTTGAAGGTGTGGCTTGAAAACGCCTCGAGTGGTCCAAATCAAGATGGGCCGTTGGATTTAGTTGTTGAAGGTTTTAAAAAAACAAACATTCACTACAAGAAAAATGGTTTTTTGCAGCTCCATGTAACAGCATTTAATTCAAAAAGCTGCGATTGTTCAAATTTACTTTCATATATAATTAAATATAAAAAAGAAAACGCTGCGTAACCACGTATGTTTTGGCGGGGAGATGACTCTTTTCGCGGCCTCATTTTTATTCTTTTCGCTTCCAACCAAATAACACTTCATCTCAAATCCGCTCCAACCCTTCATCTCAAATCCGCTCCATCTCTGCAAATCTCAAATCCGCTCCATCTCTGCAAATCTCAAATCCGCTCGGCCTTGACATCGCTGGCTTGACATCGCTCTGCATCTCAAATCCATCGCTCCATCGCTGGCGCTGGCCTTGACATCGCTCTGCAAATCTCAAATCTGCAAAGACTAGGTATTTGATTATATGTTTTGTGTTGTAGTTTGAAGATGCATTAATATTTTGCATCATTCCTCCAATTTGCCTTCGAATCAGTCACGTGAAATGATATCCCCTAATCTAGGATTTAGTTTAGGGGTTTATATTAATTCGCTTATCATTGCTTCCTGATAAAAATAGGTAAGTTCACCTTACGTTTTATTGATGTATGAGAGAGTAGCAAAATGGTTAGGAAATTAGTAAATAGTGATGGCATTGTCAGTTCAGGTATCAACTTTAAGATATAAAATACACCTTTAGTTCACCAAAAAAATCATTGAGAAAGAAATGGTTCCTTAAGCATATGAAATTATATTTTACCTTCTACGAAGCAAGAAGGATTCTTGGGACCAGTTCCTAATTAAAGTCATCACCAAAAATAATTCTAAGAATTTTAGCAAAGTGTGTTACATAAACATCACAATATGATACCAATTTCGATTAAAATTAATGAAGAATAACAATATTTTAGCAATACATACCAAGATATTCACTAACTCTGCTACTGATATATGATTGAAAATGGCGACCTTCTAAAATTTATAGATCATCCATGAACTAAACCAAGAGTAAACAAATCATTTGTTTACTTACCAATTGATAGTGGTTAAGCCTACATGAATTGTTATACTCTTGTTCAGTTGTCTTCCATTCACTATACTTGTACATAATCAAATCACAGAAACTGTAAAGTTGATAGCAGCAGCATGAGGTTTTTGTATATGATTTATATTAAACATAATGGCACAATGCACAACAATGTAACATTACTGTGAGAGGAAGAAATAGGCTGTAAACAAAACAAATGGACATACTTGGTTTTGAGATTATACTATTTTATGTTCACAGAATAAAATAAAAATTTGCTGGTTTTGAGATTTAGACTATGATATGAAATGTTAGTTCTCATTAAAAAAGAAAAAAGTTGTGTTTTGTGCACCTTATGTGTTGTTCGCTTGTTGTAGTTTTGTATTGTGCATCCGTGTAACAACCCGGAGTTTTGTGGAAATTTATTTGTGTCAAATGACGATTAAATTGATAGCTAATTGCTGTTTGATGTTTTTAAACTTGGTTGTGACTCTTTGATTTATTTATTAAGGAATTGAGTAGCTTAGCAATTTTGAATCAAATTGAAATTCTTTTGGGAATATGATTGAGAGTTGTGGGCCTTGAAATCACTTTGGCCCATGTTTAATTGTAGTGTCGTGATATTTATCAACCCCATTCCCTCTTTGTTCAGTCAAAAAGAAAACCCGTCCCCCATTTTTCAATTTCCTAACCCTAAATCGAATGAAAGGAGATATAGATGGTTGCTCGTTCTCTTTACTCACTTGCTCGAGGATTTGGGTTTTGGGGAAATCGATAGCGTCGCTCTCTGAAGTTCAATCGAAGTAGGCTTTCAACCTTTCCTCGTCGATCGTTCGCAGCTCCTCCCCTCGATCGAGCTCGCCTTCGCTTCGAGTGCTAAAGCTTTGGCTTCACTACCTCGTCGAAAAATGGTGAGTGATTTTATTTCACTCACATCTGTAGTTCAAGCTTAGTATAGTGCTTTAGCAGTTGATTGGGTTCGTTGTTGATGATTCTCTGATTTTATCGATCTCGTATGAGTTCGTTTTACTTGAATTGACGTGGTTGTTTCGCTCTTGTTCGACTTTGGCTATCCTTCGGCCACCTAACTTGGTTTATGCGATTACATGACTTACTCATGTTTTCGTCCATTTGATAATTATTGAACTGCATTTGACGCTTTCATGCATACTTGCTGTGCAATTGTAGTTGAAGTATTTTTCGAGTTAAATTATTCAATATAGCAGCCTTGACCAATTGAGACAGTTTTACTTGCGTACAGTCAGGTTCATATAGCATTTACACGTGGTCACTTGTTAGAAACTGATACATTGCATTATTCATTTGCATTTGATCTTGATGTATACTTCACTGTACTGCATATCGATCACCATCTTGCTTGCATATAGTATGGTTGGTGATGCAGTTACTATGCCTTATGCATTTAGCTGTGTTCATCTGAGTTGGACATTGTTTTAGATGTCCTGACCATTTTCCTACACTTGTTAATCATGCAGTTCCCTGTGTCAAGTTTTGAACATGGTTATTTTATTGTGAGGCTGTCCAGTCGAGTCTCATATTGCACTGCCCAGAATCATGTTGCATTTTTCCCTGTAGTACACTTGTACTTGTTTATGAAAATCCATGACTTTGGCCATTAACTATTGACATCAGTCTGGACTTTAATCTTTTCATCTACTGGAATCAAATGTATTTGCTTGCATCCGTACTTTCACTATATCAGTTATGATATGGTTCGTATTTGAGTTGAATTTGGTCCAATTCCATTGAGTTAGTTCATTGATGCATCACTGTCACCATTTATTTGATTCTGTGGTTTGGTAGCACTGCGTTTTACCTTGATTTCACTATCTTTATATCTAGTGGTGGCTGTAGTTTTTGGTTGCAGTTTTGCCCTTGTTGGATTCATAGATCTTCTGAGTATTTGATAGACTATATTGGCGAGGCAGTACACGTTAGCGTGTACTGCAGCCAACCAGCACTGTTATTTTAAATTGACATTTCAATTGTTTAAATTGATCTGGATTGCTGATTTATTGTTTAACACTGTTTAGTGTTATACCTGCCGTTATCCAATTCCCGTATCGAGAGTTGGATATACGTGATTTCTGTGACTGTCATCTAATTGAGATTATTATTACTTCTATGCACTAATAACTGAGTTTGAATTAGACTGACCCGTGTATTATTTTCTTTTGAATGTAATACTCGGGTCAGACCCGAGTTATTTCAGGTTGTAGATTTCCTTCTTTGAGTTGCTGTTTGGGATTTGAAGACTTTTCACATCTTTTGAAGTTGTCAGTGTCATTTTGTAGTAGTCATGTCATTGTATAGAACGATATGTATTCATGTATATTAGTTGATAATGTACTTGTATATATAACTTCTAGAGTCGACAGTTGTAGTTGTATCATATGTATCGTGTCAACTATATTGTAACTGACATCGGTTATATATATGAGACTTTTGTTATTCTGTGTTCCACATTTATATTATCTGTGTTATTGTTATATCTAATGTCCTAAACTATTATGAACTATCGTAGTTTGTTTTATACTGATAATTGGATATGTCGATGGGAGTAAATAAAGAATAGATGAAAAATAAAAAGTATATACCACTCCTATCGAGATAACCAATATTAGTGTAAGGCCAATTACGGATGGTCGCTCCTATCCAGCCTTATTCTTCGCAATAATAGACAGTATTTCTTTTAATACTCTTTGTTATTATGAGCATAGAGGTGGGGCGTCACAATCCGGTTTAGTTTTGTATTAGTATTTATTTAAAAAAATCTGCTATTGTTCACTTGTGTGTTTCTGTTCACTGTTTGTTCTCTACTGTTTAGGACAGTTACAACCATTTACATTTTTGTTTCTTCGGTTTACATTTTGTGTCCATCTTTGTTCTTTCCAATTTGTGTCAATCTTTGTTCTTTATTTTCTCAGTTCTTCCTTTCTGTTTTTTGTTTTTTGTTTTTTGTTTTTCCTCCTCTCTTCCCTATGCATATATTTCACATTCCATATTTTTTTTAAAATCTGTGCATTTTCCTTTAAATTTCAAAATTCTATTTCCAAAATTTATTCTCTGTTTATAGATGTTCACCATTCACTACTGCTCTCAACTTCATTACCCCCATCAACTGCCATCATCCATCCTCTACAATAACAACATTCCATCTCATTGTTTTCAAACAACCACCCATATCACTCAACACCATCTCCTAATTCCTATATAGTACTCCTGCACCTTCACAACTTCACCCACAAAACTTCAAACAACACATCTGATCCACCACCAACCATTCATCCCACTTGCACACAACCAACACAAACCGCAGCAAACAACTTCTGCAATCACTTTGCTCCAAATCCACCCAGCAAATACCAAACATACAACTCCCTCTTCATACACAAACAATGCAGTTCAACCGCCTTATATCCACAACTACAAACTTCAACAAACTATTCTTCAACTTTCATGCAACCAATATTCAAAACTGCACAGAGTGGTGATTCAGGTTGCACTAACAAAGTGGTTGAAGAGAGGTTCAAGAGTGGTAGTTTGTGATGCTTGTTTTGTTGGTTGATGGTTTAAGAGACAGAGGAAGGTTGTTGATTGTGCAGGCGGTGCTTTCGGTTATGACTTTGTGGTTGTATGAGGTTCTGGGAGATGGAAGGTTGTTATGGATTGTTGGGTTGCTGACAGTTTGCAAGTTGGGTTTTTGGTGGTGAGTATTGTGGAACAGGTGAGAGGGTCTGTGTTAAGTAGACGGGAGTTATGAAGTTGCTTTCTATTTGTAGGTGATGGTTAGAAATGAGGCACTATTGTAGTGGTGATGGTGGCACTATGCAATGGAGTAAGAGGCTGGTTATTGGCTGGTGAGGTGTTGGTCGAATGATTTAGGGAGATGTTGACAGAGAGGTAGAAGTGGAACCGGAGGATGGTGAAATATGGCAATGGATTGTGAAAGGATTTTTGGGGATTGGTTTGTGGACTGAATTTTTGATTGTTTTGGGTGGAAGTGGATGAAGTGTAGGCTCAGGGTGGGGTTTTAAATATGGTTGTGAACAAAAATGCAAATGCCAATAGGAGGGTGAATGAATGCATGTGAACAAAAATATAAATAGTCAATGCAATGAATTTTTTGTATATGATTATGACATTGTTGTATAAGTGGATAAAATTGTTGTTAATGGCGCAAGCTTAGTATAAGGAGAGGGATAGTGCATAGACATTACTCCGGTGCTACAAAATAGCGCCGTTGTAATGGCAAATTTTTTGGAAACAGTTTGGACTTGACTTGTTGATTTGTTGTTTGACATTCTCTGTCTTCCTTGTTGTTTGTCATTTTGTTTGCATTCAATTACGATTATAGTTAGTTGTTATTTTGCTTGCATTCAATAACTGATTATTACTTTAAATTTAAGAAATTTACTTCCTCACATATTGGTTGATGATGGATAAAAATTGGGTACATCTGCACAGGTAACTATATTATACTAAATATATTTTGAGAGTCAAATCATATATTTTAACGTCAAAATTAATAGTTATTTCATTTTATTAATAGAACTAGTACAGAGTATGAGCAAGGAGCTTGGAAGTTTGTGCATGCCGCATTGAGAATTTCAAGAAATCTAGAAAAGATTTTATGTCCTTGCTTAGATTGTCGAAATCTTTGTCACGACCCGAAATTCATCATTCGAAAATAGACATCAAATACTTCACTTGTATTCGACTGCCAAAATTCAAACGTCAAATTTCAGTTCGGATGGAGCTTATAACAACAATTAGATGAATATAAAACAGCGGAACAGAATCAATATCATAAATATCATCACAGATACAACATCGACATAAAATCCATACTTCATCAGAGTATTTAATACATATACTACAACTCCAAATACAACATCATTATAATACAACAGTGATCATATATCCAAAAGTCTTCAGATGAAAGAAGTGATAATAGACTTCCAAAAGCTAAACACCTGAGATCTCCAAAAAGCTCCTAAGAATATCTCTAGGATAAGAGCTCCAAAATACAGCTAACTCCAAAATACGGAAACCTGCTACTAGGCCGCCCGTGTAGAAATAATGGGCACCCAGAGTTTAGGAAAGAAAACAATAAACTCCGGATCAGTCATGTGACTGGTATGAGTAAACAAAAACAGTTGCATCTACAGAACTAGATTTATAAAAGAATTTTCGGTATGCTTTTAAAAATGGAACTACCATAAGACCTCCCACCACACACACAATGCAAACGCGGAATTGGAGGAGATTTCTTCTTATGTTAGTTAAATATGCTTGCTACGCAAAACAAATAATTTGATTTGATATTATTATTAGTGCATAGTGGAAAACATTTTCGAAAGTAGAATATAAATCTTAGCCAGCATAGGTACCATTATATTATGCCTGCTATAGCTGCCTCCTGAGGAGACAGGTTATACAATTGAAATTGTAAAGGCTCGTATTGTTTCTTTGGATTTCCAACAATGGTCAGGCCAAGGATCTTCCCATTGCCACATGGAAACGCCTTTGGAAGGACGTCCCGAGAACCTAACCGGATATCTTCCAACACAAGGCCGGGTTACCCCAAACTGGGTAACTACTGACACGAGTATGCCATCTCCTGGTTGTAACCAACCTTTAACCGGGGCCCCGGCAACAAATCACAAAGTAAAATATATATACTTGCGACATCCACATAAGTGAAGTATCTAGGCTCCATACCATGATACCACTTCTATCCAGAAGGAAATGTACATACCCTAAGGGGTGCTACCCCCAATAACCTTGCTGCATCTTTCCTGTTTTGACCATTCCAGGGTGTGAGGTTCGACGAAGTCTCGTCCACAAAGCTATGCTTTTCATGCTTTGGGTCAACAGATGATCAAAGTAATGATCACAAAGATAAATGATCAAACAAAAGATCATATCACAAATGATCAAACAATGATCATCACACAGCAACACTCAGCATGTCACATTACCAAATTGGGAGTATATCGCAGATAAATTTCAACTACATAACCTCTGAGCTCGTACGTCTCAGAGAAGGGTGTTAAGCTAAGAGAATAAATTCTCCACCACCAAACAGAAATGTATTTGAAAGAAATCGGCTTTATATCTCAAAGTGTAATGCCAGACATGTAACCATACAAGTCTGTTCAGGGTTCGAACAGAACCGAAGGCACTACCAAAGAAGTCCTTGCAAATCCAGAAAATTTTCTAATCACGTCCGGACTTCCCATCACAAAAGAGTGATATAAATCTCTATACCGGAGCAACTCGGTGCAGAGACATTCGACAGGTTGTCCTTTCATTTTCGAAAATATCTGGTCTTCAACACCGGTCTTCAAATGCCATCCATATACGACGTATCACTATTCGGAATGGGTAACCCGAATAGTGAGCGTTAATTTCAAAAACATGTGGGTATGTTGTTCACAACAATTCATAGATTCGATGTGGGCTTCGGATAACAAACTGAAATCCGATTCCCTGTCGCATCGAGGTTTAAATGCCATTTTACGGGCAAAAAGAGGTTTCACATCAATACAGAACAAAATCACAGATCACAGTGCAATACAAAACAATCACGGTATCATAACAATTGCTCAATTTACAAATAAATTTGAATACTTAATTGTTTATTAATCAATTAAATTATAAATCATTCTTAATTTCTTTTCAAATTCGTTAATTTATGAGAGTTATTTACCTTAATTATCAGTTAAGAATTTACTTTGCACCAAAAATCAATTTATTGTTACATTAAAATTTAAGGTAAATTAACTTCAATTCAAATCTTTAAATTCAATTATTTAAAGTATAAATTAGATTATTAAGTATCCACTTGGTTCATTGAAACTGGTAATCAGCTTTTAATTCAATATAGTTAATATTATTTTCTTCACAAATCTAAAATCTGTTAATAGTAAAACTTAAATTTTATTTGGGCCAAACCCATATTTAATAACCCGAGTAAAACCTAGTTTTTTTTTTACCGAGTCACGCTCGTGATTTCCCCGAGCCAATCTTCTTCCTTCCTCGTACTTCTCCTTCCCCCATTTTTCTCTGCTCAGTTTTAAGTTTTTTTTTAAAAAAACAACTGCTGAAAACAACATTTCTCAATCACACGACATACCCGAGTATATCCACCATCAACTTGAACCCTTCTTCGAGTTCTCCTCCCACCCAAATCACTGACACGCGAATTTAAATCATGCACGTGCACATCAACGCGGCGCCCCTCCGATGACCATCGCGATCGCCAGCTAATCCCAATTCATCCCCTCATTCGAAATGAAAACCCAGGTCGACGTGAAAAACTCGAATGCAAATTTTGCTCGTTCAACGAACTACAACTCGAAACCCATCAGCCTAACACACCTCGCCCCACCAACGACGACCACCTGACGCCTTGAAACTCCGGCCCTAGCACGACAACACCCCATGCCATCATCCCCCAAGTTCTCGTGAAGCTCGGTCAATTTGTGACGATGAAACTACCACGTCTTCCAGACCGTATACTTTTCGAGTTTAAACCCTACTTCGATCTCGAACTCCCAATCCACGCAATGGAAAAATTTTCTCATAATTTTCATGACATCCCTGATGTTTACACTAACTTCAATTCAAGTTTAAGCATTTGTTATTGTTTCAATCACGAGAAATTTGTAAAATTCCATTTTTATTCAAATGCGAACTGTTCTTGAGTTACTGGACTAAAAATCTTCATTCAAGTTTTAAAAATCATAATTTGAAGTATAGATTCAGATTATAATCTTGAATCAATATTTTTTAACATTTTATTTTTATCAAAAATCAGTTGAATACCTGTAAACATAATACAGTGATGATAATTATAACCATGGTTTAAATCAACTTCTAAAATCTTAACTTAAGTTCAAAATATCTTATTTAAATGAAAACTTAAAGCTAAACAAATGATTAGAAGAAAAATATATTTTTGAGTTTGAAAAATGTTCAACTCTGTAACCCATAACAGAGATATGCAGGCCATTCCATATTCACAGGGCAAAACATATATATACAAACTATATTCACTGATATATCTACATAAGTTAAGCAACTATTTTATTCTTTAAAACATTTAAAGAAAATAAGTTACTCACTAGGCAAATATTGAAATAGAGAGTTTGTTTCTGGTTTGAAAACTGTTTTTAATCCTTCTCCTCTTTTCCTTTCTTCAGTAATTTCTTTCAACTTGAATATAAGGTAATGATCTGTTTTTCTTTTTCTTTGTTGAGTTGTTTTGAACGAATGAACTTGAAATGAAAATGATGGAAAGCTTGATGGATAAAAGAAAGCAAGTTTTACAAGTGAAAATTTTCTTTTGTACAGGTCGATATATTTGCTTGTACAAAATGAGCAGGGATATTTTCTTTGTTTTGGTGGCTGGTTTGTGTACTAAAGAGGCTGATATGATTCTTTTTCTTGCTTGAGCTGATGGCATTAAATGCTCTTGTTCCCATCTAAGTTTACATGCATCTTATTTAATTTCCTAGTAAGTACTAATTTTGTTTGTTTTGTAATTGTTTATCTACTTGCCTTGTTACCCGGTTCACACCTTTCTTTGCTTGGCAGATCTTGTTTATGGCTGAGGAGTAAATGCATTTAATGCAAGCATGGTTTCTTTGTGTACTTTCAGCATGTTATGTTTTAATTTGATTATTATAAATACATTTTATTTTTATTTTATTAACAAATGTTTGCTTTTATTTTTTTGTGTACTGGTTTACAATCTTACTTTATTTTTGTAAGACTAAGTCTTGTTTTTGTTTTGGTTATTGTTTTCAGGCTTTGTTATGGTTTGTTTTCCTGTTTACAAATTTACTTGAATTTATTTGTTTACTTTGCTAAAATAAAAGTTGTTTTAGTTGTTTACTTTTAATACTTTGTATTTCTAGGTCTTTTATATCTATATAAATTTTATTACAAACCTATATCTTCTTATATTTTATTTTTAATTTAAAGTTGACTATATATATATATTTTTTTTTTCATTTATTTAGATCCATACAACTTCTTTTTGTTTAATAATATTTTATTCCTGTTGAAATTTCACAAATTAAATTTTAAAAGTTCAAATTATCTGCTAAATTAAATTCAACAAAATTCTGGGATGTTACAATATCCCCTCCTTAAGAAAATTTCATCCTCGAAATTGAAAGAGAGAGAAACGCAAATAAAGAATATACAATTCATAAATAAGGAAATGACTTACAGTTTAAGCCGAGATGTCTATTCTGCAGTTGGGATATGATTTCTTCATATTATCTTCAGTCTCCCAAGTACAGTCCTTTGGATCGCCACTCCATTGAACTTTGACTAGATTCACAACTTTGTTTCTCAATCGCTTCTCATCACGATCAACAATTTTTATCGGTTCTCTCTTTACTGCCAAGTTAGGAGTGATTTCTAGATCCTACTGAGCAGCTTCTTCAATAATATCATCTGGGTCATGCACATACTTCCGAAGATTAGAAATGTGAAACACATCATGCACGCCAGACAACCAGTTGGGTAGCTGGACTTGATATGCTAGAGAACCAATCCTTTCCAGAATAGGAAAAGGACCAATATAACGCGGTGCTAGCTTTCCAGTTTTCCTGAATCTCAATACATCCCTCATCGGAGATACTTTCAGAAATACAGAATCACCAACTTGAAATTCCAAAAATCTTCTACGATGGTCATAATAACTCTTCTGACGGCTTTGGGCAGTTAATAATTTCTTTCGAATAAAATCTACCTTCTCAGTGGCTTCTTTGATCATATCCGGTCCTAAGACGAGTCTGTCACCTGACTCAATCCAACATGCGGGTGATCGACACGGACGACCATATAAAGCTTCGAAAGGAGCCATTTCTATACTGGCCTGATAGCTGTTATTATATGAGAATTCAACCAGATGTAAATGGTCCTCCCATGAACCACCAAAATCATGAACGCAAGAACGTAATAGGTCTTCTAGAATTCGGTTGACCCTCTCAGTCTGTCTATCAGATTGCGGGTGATAAGCAGTACTGAAATTTAGCTTGGTTCCCAATGCGTCCTGAAATGCCTCCCAAAATCTACTAGTGAAGATCGGGTCACGATCACTCACTATACTACTAGGAATACCATGGAGGCAAACGATTTCTTTTATGTATATATCTGCTAAGCTTGCTGCAGTCCGAGTGGATTTCACTGGAATAAAGTGAGCAGTTTTGGTTAAACGATCTACTATAACCCAAATCGCTTCATTACCCTTCTTGGTTCGTGGCAATCCATCGATGAAATCCATCGATACCTGATCCCACTTCCATTTTGGTACTTCCAAAGGTTGGAGTAAACCGGCCACTTTCTTTTGATCGCTTTTGATTTGCTGACAAGTAGCAAAGTGACTCACATATATCGATATGTCTCTTTTCATCGTCTTCCACCAGAATGTTCCTTTAATATCTCGATACATTTTATTAATTCCTGGGTGGATACTGAATTTGGACTTGTGACATTCATCTAAAACTTCACGCTTCAGATCAGGGAAGTCTGGAACACAAATCCTGCCTTTCAGTCTTATAACTTTATTATCATCAACTTCAAAATTGGTCTCCCGGCCACCACGTATTTTCTCATAAATTTCATGAAGAAACTTGTCCTCTTTTTGCATGCTAGCGACCTTTTCAAGGAGAGTAGGAGTAACAACAAGATGAGCCAGAATAGCGTGCTTTCTACTTAAAGCATCGGCAACTACATTGGCTTTTCCCGGAGTGTATAGAATATCCAAGTCATAGGATGCCAGAAATTCCAACCAACGTTGTTGTCTCAGATTCAGATCTTTCTAGGTAAAGAGATATTTCAAGGATTTCTGGTCGGTGAATAATTCAAATTTTTCACCTAAAACAAGAAGAGTTTATTAAGTATATTTATTTAGTTAATTTCGTAAATTGTTTAGAAGCTGAAAAGATTCTTACCCAGAAGATAGTGTCGCCAGATTTTTAAAGCAAAAACAACAACCAAAAGCTCCAAATCATGTGTTGGGTAGTTTTTCTCGTGCGCTACATTTCCATTCTGCATTAATACTGCACCTACCCCATCACCACACGCGTCAGTATAGACAGATAAGCCTTGGTTCCCGTTAATAATAACGAGAACAGGAGCAGTAGTCAATCTCTTTTTCAATTCCTGGAAAGCTTCATCACATCTTGGAGTCCAATCGAATTTAGCATTCTTCATTGTTAGCTTAGTCAATGGGCTAGCCAACTTAGAAAAATCCTGTACAAACTTTCTATAATATCCCGCTAAACCGAGAAAACTTCAAACTTCCCTAGGAGTAGTGGGTTGCTTCCAGTCCAAAATTGCAGAAATCTTGCTTGGATCAACAGAAATTCCTTCTTTTTTAACAATATGACCGAGAAATTTGACTTCTTTGACCCAAAAGTGACACTTAGAAAATTTAACGAATAAGACATTCGTCCTCAATATCTCCAAAACAATTCTGAGATGTTCAGCATGCTCCTCTTCAGTTTTGGAGTATATCAAAATATCATCAATAAATACAAGGACGAATTTGTTCAATACCTCTCGAAATACTCGGGTCATTAAATCCACGAAGTACGCAGGAGCGTTGGTCAGTCCGAAGGGCATAACTTACCACTCGTAGAACATATCTGGACCTCTAAAAGCGGTAAAATGAACACAATCCTCAGTTATTCGCAACTGATGGAATCCCTGAGCTAGATCCATCTTAGAAAAGAATCGAGCGCCATGAAGTTGATCAAATAGATCGTCAATTCTAGGTAAAAAGAATTTGTTCTTGAGAGTTTGTTTATTGAGATCGCGGTAATCTACACACAATCTCAAAGATCCGTCCGATTTGGCTACAAATACGATGGCTGAACCCCATTCGGAAACACTAGGGCGAATCAATCCTTTCTTTAGCAAATCCCGAGTTTGATCGACTAATTCAATTTTCTCCCTAGGTGCCATCCTGCGACTTGCGTGAACCACAGGACGGGCATTGGGTACTAAGTCAATTCGGAATGCTATTTCTCCGTGCAGAGGTAAGGAATTTACTTCTTCAAATACGTCGGAAAATTCCCGAACAACAGGTATAGACTGCAAATTGGGTTCAGGATATCCCAAAGTATACATCAATCTATCTCTTCTTGGGCTCGGATCCTCACAAGAGATTTCAATAAAATTTCCAAGGTTCGTTTTGACTAAAACTGTCCGATTATTACAATCCAATATAGCTTCGTATCTCGATAACCAGTTCATACCGAGTAAGATTTCAAATTCATTAAATTCGAGGATATAAAGATTGATAGGAAATCGATAGTGAGCATATGAAATAGGAACTTTCTTACAATATAAATAAAGATTTGCGGGACCTCCAATCGGATTTTTCCCGCAAATAGGATCGTCAGCAAATTTAGTTTTAAGTCCTAATTCTCTTACGGTTTGTTGGGAGATAAAGCTATGTGAAGCTCCCGTGTCAAATAAAACTCTAACAGTTCTACCATAAATAGTAAGGTTACCTTCCAGAACACCTTTTCCTTTATCTGCTTTCGAAGTTGAAGGGTCTTTCTTTATCGTGTAAACATTTGCCACCTGTGCTTGCTTCATCATTGGGCAATCCTTAATAACATATCCCTCTCCCTGACAAGCATAACATTTCCTGGGCTTTACTTGCTCATTCTTCACAAGTTGTTCTTTCTTAACTTGCTTCTTTGGTTTTGTGCGGCTGTTTGAATAATGGCCCTTCTCATTGCAATTGTAACAAGTTATATTGCTAGCCGAATTTCCTTGATTGCTCTTCTTATCATTGCCCTGCTGTGGCTTCTTGCCCCCAAACTTCCTTTTCTTTCAGTTTTGATTATTTGAATTTCCTCCTTCCTTTGGAATCTCCTGCATATCCAATGTGGCATACCTGTATCCCATATCAATAAGATCAGAAAAAGATTCCTTCATGTGTGTGGTCATCCTTTCATGATACTTCTGGTTCATTCCACGGATAAACCTTTCATTTTTCTTAAGAGACGTGTTTAACAACTCTGGACCAAAACGGGATAGTTCATTAAACTTGTTTAAGTACTCTTCAAATGTCAGGCTTCCTTGCTTTAAATCCAAAAATTCTTGATACATTCTGGAAATTCCCGCCGACGGCATATAGCGCTTTTCGAATACCTCCTTAAAACGATCCCAAGAAAACTCTTCCTCTGGTTCATCAATAATGACTGTTTCCCACCAGGCTGAAGCTTCTTCTTGGAGTTGCCAAGAAGCTATAAGTCTCTTCTGCTCGTCTTGCAGCTTAAGCCCTTTAAAGATTTTCTCACAGGATCTTACCCATGCTTGGGTCTCAACAATTGACTCCTTGCCGGTGAATGGTTTGCCACCAAGCTTTGAGAAATTTTTATACAAATTAGCCATATTCGGTTGTTGCTGGATATCTATCGCTGCTACTACTGTTGGAGGATTTTGGTTTGGTGCTGCTGCATTCCCTTGACCCCTTGCTCTTCCTCTGCGTCCGCTTATTCTTACTTATCTGAAATTAGTAAGAAAATTGATTTAGATATACGGACGAAGTATCTTAAGGAATATCAGCAGTAAAAAGAAATAGACTAAGAAATTTTAGAGTTTCAGTCTTTGTTATACTCATTCTAGGGTATACTTCACCCTATCTCTAATGAGCCATCTAATGTGTTATACTCCGTAGCTAAAGTTCTTACTCAACCAGAAGCTCTGATACTAATTTGTCACGACCCAAAATTCATCATTCGAAAATAGACATCAAATACTTCACTTGTATTCGACTGCCAAAATTCAAACGTCAAATTTCAGTTCGGATGGAGCTTATAACAACAATTAGATGAATATAAAATAGTGGAACAGAATCAATATCATAAATATCATCACAGATACAACATCGACATAAAATCCATACTTCATCAGAGTATTTAATACATATACTACAACTCCAAATACAACATCATGATAATACAACAGTGATCATATATCCAAAAGTCTTCAGATGAAAGAAGTGATAACAGACTTCCAAAAGCTAAACACCTGAGATCTCCAAAAAGCTCCTAAGAATATCTCCAAGATAAGAGCTCCAAAATACAACTAACTCCAAAATACGAAAACTTGCTACTAGGCTGCCCGTGTAGAAATAATGGGCACCCAGAGTTTAGGAAAGAAAACAATAAACTCCGGATCAGTCATGGGACTGGTATGAGTAAACAAAAACAGTTGCATTTACAGAACTAGATTTGTAAAAGAATTTTCGGTATGCTTTTAAAAATGGAACTACCATAAGACCTCCCACCACACACACAATGCAAACGCAGAATTGGAGGAGATTTCTTCTTATGATAGTTAAATATGCTTGCTACGCAAAACAAATAATTTGATTTGATATTATTATTAGTGCATAGTGGAAAACATTTTCGAAAGTAGAATATAAATCTTATCCAGCATAGGTACCATTATATTATGCCTGCTATAGCTGCCTCCTGAGGAGACAGGTTATACAATTGAAATTGTAAAGGCTCGTATTGTTTCTTTGGATTTCCAACAATGGTCAGGCCAAGGAACTTCCCATTGCCACATGGAAACGCCTCTGGAAGGACGTCCCGAGAACCTAACCGGATCTCTGCCAACACAAGGCCGGGTTACCCCTAACTGGGTAACTACCGACACGAGTATGCCATCTCCCGGTTGTAACCAACCTTTAACCGGGGCCCCAGCAACAAATCACAAAGTAAAATATATATATATACTTGCGACATCCACATAAGTGAAGTATCTGGGCTCCATACCATGATACCACTTCTATCCAGAAGGAAATGTACATACCCTAAGGGGCGCTACCCCCAATAACCTTGCTGCATCTTTCCTGTTTTGACCATTCCGGGGTGTGAGATTCGACGAAGTCTCGTCCACAAAGCTACGCTTTTCACAAAGCTATGCTTTGGGTCAATAGATGATCAAAGTAATGATCACAAAGATAAATGATCAAACAAAAGATCATATCACAAATGATCAAACAATGATCATCACACAGCAACACTCAGCATGTCACATTACCAAATTGGGAGTATACCGTTGATAAATTTCAACTACATAACCTCTGAGCTCGTACGTCTCAGAGAAGGGTGTTAAGCTAAGAGAATAAATTCTCCGCCACCAAACAGAAATGTATTTGAAAGAAATCGGCTTTATATCTCAAAGTGTAATGTCAGACATGTAACCATACAAGTCTGTTCCGGGTTCGAACAGAACCGAAGGCACTTCCAAAGAATTCCTTGCAAATCCAGAAAATTTTCTAATCACGTCCGGACTTCCCATCACAAAAGAGTGATATAAATCTCTATACCGGAGCAACTCGGTGCAGAGACATTCGACAGGTTGTCCTTTCATTTTCGAAAATATACGGTCTTCAACGCCGGTCATCAAATGCCATCCATATACGACGTATCACTATTCGGAATGGGTAACCCGAATAGTGAGCGTTAATTTCAAAAACATGTGGGTATGTTGTTCACAACAATTCATAGATTCGATGTGGGCTTCGGATAACAAACTGAAATCTGATTCCCTGTCGCATCGAGGTTTAAATGCCGTTTTACGGGCAAAAAGAGGTTTCACATCAATACAGAACAAAATCACAGATCACAGTGCAATACAAAACAATCACGGTATCATAACAATTGCTCAATTTACAAATAAATTAGAATACTTAATTGTTTATTAATCAATTAAATTATAAATCATTCTTAATTTCTTTTCAAATTCGTTAATTTATGAGAGTTATTTACCTTAATTATCACTTAAGAATTTACTTTGCACCAAAAATCAATTTATTGTTACATTAAAATTTAAGGTAAATTAACTTCAATTCATATCTTTAAATTCAATTATTTAAAGTATAAATTAGATTATTAAGTATCCACTTGGTTCATTGAAAATGGTAATCAGCTTTTAATTCAATATAGTTAATATTATTTTCTTCACAAATCTAAAATCTGTTAATAGTAAAACTTAAATTTTATTTGGGCCAAACCCGAGTAAAACCTAGTTTTTTTTTTACCGAGTCACGCTCGTGATTTCCCCGAGCCAATCTTCTTCCTTCCTCGTACTTCTCCTTCCCCCATTTTTATCTGCTCAGTTTTAAGTTTTTTTTTAAAAAACAACTGCTGAAAACAACATTTCTCAATCACACGACATACCCGAGTATATCCACCATCAACTCGAACCCTCCTTCGAGTTCTCCTCCCACCCAAATCAATGACACGCGAATTTAAATCGTGCACGTGCACATCAACGCGGCGCCCCTCCGATGACCATCGCGATCGCCAGCTAATCCCAATTCATCCCCTCATTCGAAATCAAAACCCAGGTCGACGTGAAAAACTCGAATGCAAATTTTGCTCGTTCAACGAACTGCAACTCGAAACCCATCAACCTAAACGCCTCGCCCCACCAACGACGACCACTTGACGCCTTGAAACTCCGGCCCTAGCACGACAACACCCCACGCCATCATCCCCCAAGTTCTCGTGAAGCTCGGTCAATTCGTGACGATGAAACTACCACGTCTTCCAGACCGTATACTTTTCGAGTTTAAACCCTACTTCGATCTCGAACTCCCAATCCACGCAATGGAAAATTTTTCTGATAATTTTCGTGACATCCCTGATGTTTACACTAACTTCAATTCAAGTTTAAGCATTTGTTATTGTTTCAATCACGAGAAATTTGTAAAATTCCATTTTTATTCAAATGCGAACTGTTCTTGAGTTACTGGACTAAAAATCTTCATTCAAGTTTTAAAAATCATAATTTGAAGTATAGATTCAGATTATAATCTTGAATCAATATTTTTTAACATTTTATTTTTATCAAAAATCAGTTGAATACCTGTAAACATAATACAGTGATGATAATTATAACCATGGTTTAAATCAACTTCTAAAATCTTAACTTAAGTTCAAAATATCTTATTTAAATGAAAACTTAAAGCTAAACAAATGATTAGAAGAAAAATATATTTTTGAGTTTGAAAAATGTTCAACTCTGTAACCCATAACAGAGATATGCAGGCCATTCCATATTCACAGGGCAAAACATATATATACAAACTATATTCACTGATATATCTACATAAGTTAAGCAACTATTTTATTCTTTAAAACATTTAAGAAAATAAGTTACTCACTAGGCAAATATTGAAACAGAGAGTTTGTTTCTGGTTTGAAAACTGTTTTTAATCCTTCTCCTCTTTTCCTTTCTTCAGTAATTTCTTTCAACTTGAATATAAGGTAATGATCTGTTTTTCTTTTTCTTTGTTGAGTTGTTTTGAACGAATGAACTTGAAATGAAAATGATGGAAAGCTTGATGGATAAAAGAAAGCAAGTTTTACAGGTGAAAATTTTCTTTTGTACAGGTCGATATATTTGCTTGTACAAAATGAGCAGGGATATTTTCTATGTTTTGGTGGCTGGTTCGTGTACTAAAGAGGCTGATATGATTCTTTTTCTTGCTTGAGCCGATGGCATTAAATGCTCTTGTTCCCATCTAAGTTTACATGCATCTTATTTAATTTCCTAGTAAGTACTAATTTTGTTTGTTTTGTAATTGTTTATCTACTTGCCTTGTTACCCGGTTCACACCTTTCTTTGCTTGGCAGATCTTGTTTATGGCTGAGGAGTAAATGCATTTAATGCAAGCATGGTTTCTTTGTGTACTTTCAGCATGTTATGTTTTAATTTTATTATTATAAATACATTTTATTTTTATTTTATTAACAAATGTTTGCTTTTATTTTTTTGTTTACTGGTTTACAATCTTACTTTATTTTTGTAAGACTAAGTCTTGTTTTTGTTTTGGTTATTGTTTTTAGGCTTTGTTATGGTTTGTTTTCCTGTTTACAAATTTACTTGAATTTATTTGTTTACTTTGCTAAAATAAAAGTTGTTTTAGTTGTTTACTTTTAATACTTTGTATTTCTAGGACTTTTATATCTATATAAATTTTATTACAAACCTATATCTTCTTATATTTTATTTTTAATTTAAAGTTGACTATATATATAATATTTTTTTTTCATTTATTTAGATCCATACAACTTCTTTTTGTTTAATAATATTTTATTCCTGTTGAAATTTCACAAATTAAATTTTAAAAGTTCAAATTATCTGCTAAATTAGATTCAACAAAATTCCAGGATGTTACAATCTTAGTCATCAGTATGGGAAGATTGTTGTTGAGCATTTGATTATAAGAGGAATGGATCCGCTATACAAGGCTGGTAGGTGGTACAATCATGGCGAACAATTGAACTAAATTTATATCATATAGTGTTGTAAGAGAATATGACAATTGAAATCTTAGTCATCAGTATGGGAAAATTGTTTTTTATTAATATGATGGTAATGAAATATCTATAGTTTGTCATACCTGCAGTTTGAAAAATTGAACTAAATTTATATCATATAGTGTTGTAAGAGAATATGATAAGCTTTACACTAAATAACAACAGGTATGACAAACTGCAGGTATGACAAACTAAATTTATACGCTACAGGTATGACAAACTGCAGGTATCTCTGTTGTTATTTAGTGACAATTTTTCAAACTGCAGGTATGACAAACTGCAGTTAGATGCATTTATTTAGTTTGCATTTATATCTATGAGATATAAACTTAGTTCAATTTTTCAATTTGTCTGTTGTTTATTAAAATGTGAACAAATTGTGAATTGTGAGTTATAAATTTAATTCAGTTTAAATATAATTGCATTTTATTTCATATTTAATTGCATTTGAACTATGGGTTATAAATATATGACACACAAACAAAACAACAAAACACAACACAGACACACACAACACAACATAGACACAAACACACACAACCACACTGCTGCGACACATTTTGCTACCCATACATGCATAGAATGAAAGCAATTCTGTAAGTTATTTATTAATTTTTTTGACAGTATATTTTTGTTTTGATTCAGCTAATGCAGCAATCAAGAAAGGACGAGCAACCAAGAAGGGTCGAAGATGAGAATGCGTCTCAAGCGGTAAAGTTATTTATATTATTTGTGTGACATCATTTGAATTTGAGTTTGAATTTTTAGTTAAGTATTTAGCGTGATTGTTTTTGATTAATTTTAGAACAAGTATGACAACACAAATGCCCACTGTGATTTATTGGATTGGACTGGGGTTGATGAAATAGTTGCTGAAGGAAGAGTTCTTTCAACTGATCCGAAAGAGCTTGTATATAACATCCCTCTTGGACCGAAAGCCATGAAAATTTTGATAGTTATTCCAAAGAAATTAGATGCTTTCTTATGGAGGTCTACACCTAAGATGCTCTCACATATTGGAGAAGCTAAGAATGAGATAGTAGTATGGCCATCTGATAGAGTTGTTTTGCACACGATGAGTCACTTTGAAAAGGATGACATTATGGTAAACTTAATTTTTTTTATTTATTCGGTACCTTTATGAATTGAATACAAAATTTATACTTTATTTTGTTTTCATATGTTCTAATTTGTTTTTATAGAGTAATAGTGGCAGTACAAATATCAAATGCAAGCTGTATGATTGGACCAGAAACAAAGAACTAGTTGCTAAAGGAAGGTTTTACTCTAGTGATCCAAATCAGCTTGTGAATAATATTCCTCTGGGACCATCCACCGTGCTTGTTTCGATCGATGAGGCCAAAAAACCAGATGCATTCGTGTGGAAACCTCCAGCTGGTTTGACATATGTTGGAGAAGCTATTAACAGCAAAATAGCTTGGCCAGAAACAAATGTAGTTGTTGAGAATGTTAATGCTACAACGTCTGCTCATACGGCTAATGTTGTATTATCTTCAACGGTACTGTGTATACTTTACATATTGATTTATCAAAACATATGCAATGACAAGCTTTTATTTTTAGGATCACTTTTATTTTCAAAACTTATTTAAACGGTTTCATTTGTTGCATGACAGAGCGCAAACTCCAAGACAGATATGAAATGCAAGCTGATCAGCGTTCAAGGAGCCAAAGAAGTAATTGCTGAAGGGCGTGTGGCTTCAACCGACCCTAAAGCATTGGTCCATTTTGTTCCACTAGGGGAAAACGCAGTCAAAGTTTGGGTTGATGTTATAAAAGTTCCAAATGCGCCTTTGTGGAGACCTACTTCCTATTTTGAGTTTATTGAAGATGCACTTGGTTCGACGATAGCTTGGCCTTCCACGAATATTATAACCGAATCAACTTCAAGTAAGTATGAATTATCTTTTTTTTCTTACGATATAATTTATTATGCTTAGCACATCCTTACCATGGTTGGCTTCCTGTTTACCATGTATGTGGAGTGACATGCGCATAGAACAAATGTAGTATAGAATTAAAATCCCAAAAAAAATAAAAATAAAAAAAGAAATAGCTGTAAATGGATGTGGGTTATTATTTGAGGTGAGTTTTGGTTGGTGGAGTGTTTCTGGTTGTATTGGTTGGTCGGAGAGGTACAGGTTGGAGTTTGGTTTTTTTGGATGGGGATGTTTTGCATGGTAGAATGTTGTAAGTATATGTATGAAATGTGTTTTTGAGGAGTGACTGTCTTGATTGTGGTGGCAGTGGTGTTTTTGATTGCTATGAAATATGGAGGATATAGGAGTGTGATTGTAGGTTTTATTGATGTAGTGATTGAAAAGGAGAGGGGATGATGTAGGGGAATTTGAGAGCAAGGAGCAGTGAGGTGAGTGTGTAAGAATTGAACAGTGAAGAGAAATCAAATGTACAGAGCAATGTAACAGAGATGGAATGAAAATAATAGTGTCATTGAATCTATGTGTGAATAAAAAAATGCAAAAGAGATTTGAAATGTGAATGTGTTGTTGCAGAGAAATGCAATGTGTATGTGAAGGTGCACAATAACAATCCAAAAACAAAATGGTAAACTTAAATGAATGTAACCTGAAGTGATTTTTGTTTTCAAAGAAAGTGCAAATGAGAGATCAAAGAAAACGAAACCTGAAGTGATTTTTTCTCTCAAACAAAGTGCAAATGAGAGATCAAAGAAAACAAAGAAATTAACAAATGAAAATAAAAAACTAACATAGAACTGAAAAGTAACACAAAAATTAACAAATTGTTCCGTCATTGGAATTCTAGCTCAACCTATTCTATATCTATTAATAGTTGAAATCCATTTTGGTGTCATACTTTCTTGATATCAATTTAAAATAAAAAAAGTACAATTTTATATATTAACAAATCGTATTTACTTAAAAATACAACCTAATATGAAGTAACAAATAAAAATATTTTATAAATTTAAATCGCTTTTAAAAATAGGATCTAAAATTAAACTTCCTTTACAAATCCAAAATACCAATTTACAAATATTACAAATCTTCATATCACTTAAAAATATAAATTTATTTTCTTTTGAATGAGTTATATATATATATATATAATTTATAGAAAATGTATTCGCGTGCGAAGAACGTGTCATAACACTCGTTAACTAATAATAGAAATAAAAATTCAAACTACAAAATGAAATAGACGTTGAAATCTGAAAATAAAATTTCAAAGAAACTACGTATGATTTCAACGTAAAGAATGACTAAATATTTTTAAAAACTATTTTTTTTAATGTTTTGAAACATATAAAATTTGTAGAACAAAAGTGCATGCCGTCACAAGAACGCTTGTGGTATAGAATTGGTACGCGATGTTCTGATATAGAGATGGACATCGACCGCATATTTCAAGCTATTCTCTGTTCCACTCATATTTGAATTATTCAATATGTTTCCCAAGTAAAAGAACATGACGTTCTATCCCTCCATTTTACAAAGAAAATTTGAAGCTTCTTACTCTTAGTTGTAGTGGCTGATGTCGATGTGGTGGATGCAGATGTGAGGGGGAGGGTAGGAGATATAGATTAAGGTGACTGGATGTTTCAGGAAAGTGGAAGGGGTGAGTTGAAGTTGATGTTGATTGTAGAGGTTGGGTAATGTGGATTGTGTTGGTGTGTGAATATTGGGGAAGTTGAAGGTGGTCAAAGACTGGAGGGGGGTGCTTGGCTGTTGGTTATTGTATAGTGGAGTGTAAGAAGTGACAGGCAGGGGGGCTGGTGTGTTGCGGAACTGCTGTAGTTATGGATGCAGTAAGTTCAATGATAGTGGAAGGGGTAGTGTAAGATGTGCACAGTTGTGGTGTGCACAGGAAGTATGGGGATGATGGGGGTGATACAGGCTTAGGGTGTGTAGAATTGCGGTAGTTGTGGAGACGAATGCATGTTGTAGAAGAATCGTGTATTCAATAATGAAGCAAGTCAGGATTGTTTGCACTGTCTCATTTTTTTAACTTGGGTCTCATTTGGCTACTTGTTTGTTAGAGATGAGATGCTTGTCAGAGGTGAAGGGAAGTGAGGGAGGTTGGTGTATGGTTTGGTAGAGTTGGACAAGAGGAACTGGGTTCTTGTTGATGTTAGATTCCGATGTTTGGCGATAGGCGTTGGATAGCAGGTTGTAAAGGAGATAGGCAACAGTTGTGGTTATGGATGGAAGCAGTAGTTGGCTATTGGGTTTGGTTTGTGGTAGGAATGTGGAGTGTTGAAATTGAATTTGTGCAAGAGGTGCACAGTGCAAGTGAGAAGATGGTGAAGTGCAGTGTACACAGGCACAAAAACAGTTTGGTAGGGTGGTGTTTGGAGGTCGAGCAGTTTATTAACATGTTTTTTAATTGAACGTTTCCTAAGAAAGGTTCATGTTCAATCAAAAATGGTAGTTACGATAAGTTCAGGTTGGTAGGGTCTGTATTAATTGAACGTTTCCTAAGCAACAGTGGAGTTCTTTTTAACATTAAAGTGTTAAACTATAAAAAAACGAATAAGTTTCCTGCATTATAAACGATGAGATTTCTCTACGAAGATGCAATGAACTTTCAAAGTTCAAAATAGGCAAATAATTCGCAAAGCGTCCTGTCGTCGTAGGGACGTTTGGAATCGTTGCATGTGGATTGTGTTAATTGATGGTTAGGATGTAAGATATGCTCTCTATATTGAAATTTCAAAATATTCACTTTATTTCTTTTGTGTTAATGGCAACTACTATATTGCATGCTGTTGTTTAGTTCAAAAGGTAGGACGGGCCTTTGTTGTTTGTCATTTTTATGTTTGAAAGGCAAAGGGAAAACGCTGTGAAACATCCACCCATATGCAGCGTTTGCTTTATGGTGCTAAATGCTGATTTACAAGCTTTTCAAAACGCTGTAAAAAAGTATTGCAGCGTTTTTAAAATGTTGTCTAAAGGAAGAAGAAACAATGGGTAAGGACATATTACAGCCATCATTAAAACGCTGTAATAAGAAAACGCTGTAATATGTTGCTAATTTTGCAGCGTTTTAGAAACGTTGTGATATGTCTTGACTCTATTACAGCTTGTCGTTAGAGAGTGTTCTTCATAACGCTGCGAAAGGATTTGACAGCGTTTTTAAAACGCTGCGAAAGACCATTTTTCTTGTAGTGATTTTTCTTTTCAGGTTTTGAACGCGGCTTATAGGAGGGAAGGTATGGTGTGAACGTGGAAAAGTGTATGGGCTGTAGTGTAGAAGTATGGCCTAAAGTATGGTGTGTGTGTGTGTGTGTATATATATAGATATATATATTAAATTAGAAAATATCTAGCTTTAAAAGTCCGAAAATCTCTAACTCCAAACAAGGCGTGCCACCTAACGTTTTATATATAATACCCCTATCCCGAACACACTGGAACTAGTTTCGAGGCCTAATTTGATCATATACAAAAGGTAGATTTCCAAACCCAATTATATTAGTTTAAATTCCTAAAATTAATTTCTACGTGTTTCGATCTTGCACGTCCAAACGATACGTCCGATCACCACCAAATTCGATGGCATGCTATAATTCATTACTACGGATCCAATGGAACTGGTTTCGTCTAATTTCGAGATAGTGCCCCGGAATGCTATTTTCACTCGTTAATTAAAACGAGTTATTATAAAAACTAGTTTATTCACTTTTAATTCAAATTTAAATGTTTAGTATCTTCATTTCTATCCAAATAGAATTTAAATCATCTTTAGAAATCATTTCCATTCGCTTCAAATTCAAGATTCAATTTATTTTAAATACTTCCAAATATTTAATTCAACACTTAAATTATCAAATAAAGCGCTATTTTTAAAATCCAAGTTATTTAACTTATAAATTTAACTTTCCAATATTTAAAATTATTTAAATATTCCAGAAATTATTGACTGAAATTATAGGTCGTTACATTCTTCCCCCTTGAAAGATTTTCGTTCTCGAAATTGCCAAGGTAAGAATAATTCCTCAAACCCATTAACTTTTCCAAACCAATCAGCTGGAATAGGTTCTATAATTTCTGAGTCTTTTAAATTCACTCACCTATACCAACTAATCCCCTTCCATGTTATAACTGAAAAATCAAATTTTAGTTATTAAAAATTTTCCAAAATTATCAAAAAAATTCTATCACCTTAAATTTACGGGAAATTTTGCCAACGTCTCCTTTGCGCGGCTTTATCGTAAATTTTTTTAATATATATATATAATCACAAATATACTTCTCATCTTCGAGGATGAGGCATCTTGTAGGGAAAAATATAAAAATACGGTATGTAATCTAAGATGTGTACCTTCTTTTAGTATTAGCAAGCATATACAACCAATATGATGTGAAAGCGAGCTCCAAATGCGAAGCATATGCCATCCGCACTACTAATCCCTCAACAACCAATGAAAACATATATAGGGAAAGTAATATCAATATATAACATAGACTATACAATAACCACATGCAAATGTAACAAATGCAACAAGAGAAACTATCCAACTAATAATGTCCATCCAATTAATTCATAACCATATCAATTTACATTTTCAAATGTCAACATTATATTTATACACCTTCATTTCTTATTAACATTCAATTGATTCGTTTTCAATTTATTTCCATTCAATTAATTTACATTCAATTTATTCTCATCCAATTGGTTTACATTCAATTTTACTTACATTCACTTTAAATTCAATCTATGTTTAACAACATTTCATTGCATACTAAACTCGTTTATGAACCATTCCATACAACAATTACTTAAGTCTATTCCAAACATTTTATACTATACAATTCATGTTTATTGTTGCTTCACAACTTAAATTCATATTCAATTTTATCAAACAACATTCCTAAACATACTCAATTCATTTTACAACTTAAGTTGAATTTCATTTTATAACTCAAATTCATATTCATTCTGTTACTTCATTTCATGAATTCACTTTATTCATTCATCTAATTCATTTCAAATTCAATTCAATTTCATTTAACCTTTCTTAAGTTAAACTCCATTTCATTTAATTCATCCCATTAACTCAATTTATTTAACTTTACTTAAGTTAAATTTTTAATTTCATATCTTAATTTTAAATTTTCTTTTCTTATCTATACCATTTTCAAAATTATAAGTTCAAAAACTTGTTTTCATAATCAAATCATACTTTGGATTTTACAATCAAAACTTGTTTTACCAAACACAACTTCAATATTAGCAATCCATCACTTAGAAACTCGAAAATGAATGCCAATGATGCTGCAATCATCACTATAATTATTTTCCAGCGATCGAAGTGAGTTCAGTGCTTCCTATTTCCTTTAGATCCCATTTTAAAATATTTCTAACCAAAATGTTTTCAAAATAATACTATTATAATTCATCCAAAACCTTTGAAAAACAACTTTTAAATCAATGGGATTTAAATTCTCAAATTCTCAGCTTTAAATCCTTTTTATCTACAAATTATATTTATAAATATACTTATACAGTTTCATTTCCTTCCCATTTATAAATCACATTTGTAATTCATATTTATATAATCTTACTTCTTATATAATATCATTTCACAAGTGTCTATCTTTGTTTACATTATAATAATCATACTTTTATTATAACAACAAACAAAAAATGATAATAATCAAATGTTATCATTCATAAACAACCAAACACACCATATATAACTATAATAATTTCAAAAAAATTATTCCTTTATATATAAAATATAATTAAGGTAAAATTATTTCATTTACCCAATTTCTAAACAATACTTTGTCAAATTGCTCTGTTCAAAAGTTTAGAAACCCCAATCGATATTGTGGCGTCAAACGTACCGACTAGAATTCATAAGCTACTCAATAGATAAATTAACACAATATAAAACATTTTTATAATCACTAACAAATACGCGACCATATATACACACTCAAACTCATAGTAAGGCATTCCATTACTTTATCTCTTAATTACCTCACCAAAGCCAAGGTTCTCGCTTAACCTTGCGCTCTAATACCAAGTGTAACAACCCGATAATTTCGACCCTTGAAAATCGACACTAATACGTCTATTGTATTGCGTGCCAAGCAATCGAATGTCGAAAAACCCGATTGTTAGTGGAAAAGAAGGAAGAAAGAAGAAGAGAAGAAGAAGAGAAAAAGTAAACTAAAACAACACAGAATCTCATAATTGCAGCTGAACAATATATAATATAACATCAATGATCTTTACAAAAGAGAAACTGTAATATGCATACATCCATCAGAGTACAACAACAAATCATAATCATCGGCTTGGACAATTGTAACAACCGTTCCTCACAAATGCTAATAATTTCAACAATAAAGCAGCGGGAAATAAACTTATACCTAAATACGACTTGAAGACCTCCAACTCATCTCCTGAACTCCCATGCATCCAAAGCAATCTGTAAATATGCTCGGTCTAACACGAGCATTAAAATAAAATAAAACCCGAGTCAATCTGGAAAACCAGTGTGAGAAAACACATGTAGTTGAATTTTAATGTTTAAAAAATCTTTTAAAAATAAAGGCATCTTGTAAGATCACAGGAACATAAACACGAACGGGTTTTTACCTTACAATAACCAAACCATTTCATACGAATTTCCATGATATTATAATAGTATCTAAGATACAAATACTTATTAACCATAGCCGAAATGGTTACATTAATTAAATTCAAGCATAATAGGTATACAACTCAAAACTGTAAAGGCACGTATTAGATAATGGATTCCATACAATGACTAGGCTATTGGGATACCGCCTATCATGGTGAATCTCTAGATAAAATAACACTTAGGACCTCGTTGGGATGCCCTGCCAACACAGAACTGGCCTACCACTTGACTAGTAGTATCGAATATGATCACTCCCATCGTTAATGGGTCCCGAAGCATACAAATGAGAGATAATATCGACTCTAGATAGGGATGATCATACCCTACTTAGGAGCGACCCACTTAGCCCTATTACGTCTTCCATGTTTTAGTCATTCCTAGTTGATGAGGCTTGAGGCTATGTTTTACCTTTTATATAGCACTTCCCACTTGGAATGCTAATAATGCCCTCCAAGCAACAATGCAATGCTAACATTCATCCATACAGGTCGTTCTGGGACTGAACGAAACGCTTGAGAGCTCCGTCTTCAATTCCATCATTTTCATGATATCTTCACTTTGAAAAGCTTGAGTTGGATCGAAGTGGTTTTCGGATAACATACCCCATCCCGGTCTCTTTGAAACAACACTCGATAGTTCCCGTTAAGTTCAACTCCGGTTCTTTAGGAAATAAACAGTCAAAGATAAGAGTGGAGATCACCTCCTAACCGTTGGTGGATGGATTTCCTTATCATTTGTTCTAAGAAAACAAAATGAGATTTATATGCACAGTACAACATTAGGAGATGATTGTGCCATATAACTCATGTGTTTCTCCTAGATATTTCCAAAGTTACGTTTTGGGTCCAAATTTGATAGTCGATTATTTAACTATCCACAAACACACATCCAAATCAGGGATTTAATCCATAGAGAAAACCAACATTGGTTAAGCACATAAGCAACCACTAGCCTCTTTTAATAAATCTTTTCAATAACTAAAATCACTTTCACCACTACAAAACAGGTCATTTGCATCAGTTGTTTACCCCCCTTTTGCATCAGTTCAACAACCGATGCATATGCAACCGATGCAACAGGCTTAACGCTTTTGCATCAGTTCTGAAACCGATGCAAAAAGGTCCTTTTTGCATCGATTGTTACTAACAACTGATGCAAAATATCATGGTTGGTTGCTTGGACACAGCCCCCATGTTGCATCGGTTGTAATGAAATCCGATGCAACTAATCCGTCTATTGCATCAGCTATT
This sequence comes from Allium fistulosum, assembly GCA_030737815.1. Lineage (NCBI taxonomy): Eukaryota > Viridiplantae > Streptophyta > Magnoliopsida > Asparagales > Amaryllidaceae > Allium > Allium fistulosum. The sequence goes on from CM060901.1 coordinate 665,770,474, forward strand.
TATACCTAATGCAAAAAAAACTATTCTCAAATACCATTATTACAGTACTCAAATAGACTATATATATATATATTATTGATTATAACAAACAATTATTGCATGCAATATTACTATCATTCAAAATTAAATTTGATGGTAAATACATAATCAGATTTAATAATTCTACAAAAGAATGAAAAACATAAATAAATTCCACGGTACATAATTTATTTGGAAAGAATTTTGATGAATGCTAACTGTTCATCAAATTATACACATTAAAGTACATGCACAAACTATCCACTGAAATCAGAAATTGCTCACACATACATTTCACCAGACATACTGTTGACATACTCGTTTTCACTTGATAACGTATTTTGTAGGTACAAACCCTACAGCAGATGATAAATTCGGTATATAAGATCAAAATTTTAATCCATAAACCTGTTATTGAATAAGAGCATGCATTACGCACCTATTAAGATAGAGTAAAGCACTAAAACCAGTAATTGGTAATCATGCTGCTCCGAAATCGAATGCCCACAAAAAGTTATGTCAATGGTATCTGCATTGTCTGGGTCATCTGTTCCCATCAACAATGAATTTCAAATATTAGATAAGGCGCGTGCGCACACGTATATATATCCAAGAACAATTTTTTTCACAATAACATTGGAAAATATATGGGTGTTAGCAATTGTTTTATATTCATTCTATACAAAGTTATGTATGTCGCCTGGGTTATCATCAGAGTAACAAATTGTTGTAGAAGTTCAAAACTTTTTTTCTTTGAACCTTGTTACATTGCCAAACCCATACCCACCATAGAACTAATATGGCAGCAAGATTCACAAAAATTCCAAACCAAATAAACATAATTTACGAAAAACAGTACCTGGCTAGGATCAACAGGGTATGTACACATGCTATATTTATTATTAAGATTTCCAATTCTCAAAGTGTCACTCTTGCTTCTCTTCTTCATGTTTTTCCTTGGTGAACCTTGCTTGCAAAAGCTGGGATGTAATGCCCAGCATAAGATTCTCCAAGTAAACATTTAAAAGGACCAAGAAGAAAATAAGAATGAGTCAGGGCTAGAACAAGAAATACATATATCCTACTTCATGTTTTTGCTTTTGGTTTTGATGAACATATTTAACATAATGCAAACTTAATTATTACTAAACATCAACCAAGTAAACATTTAAAAGGACCAAGAAGAAAATATTATGATTATCGGTAATAGTTTGATATTCTAAGCATTTCAGTAGATTAAAGTTCTAGTACCTGATCATAATGCATGAGTACTGTGTGATTTATCACCAAAATAAATAATTAAGGGAAATAAAAATTATGCATATTAAGGATTAAAATCCGCTTACTTGAAGAAAATCATATAGGTCATTGCTCACTCCCTGCTCATTATGACGAGTATCACGATTGTCGGAACTGTAGCTGAAACCAGTTCCAGTAGGCTGATCCACATAAATCAGATTTGATGCCTAGATAAATTCATGATAATATTAGCCATTGATGTCACATATTATGAATTTAATTACCATTGACTAAACAATTATCTTTAACCAAGTAGTGATCATATAATAAACGTTAAAAAGAAAATTGTTAAAAATACCTGATCCTAACCAAAGTTATTCCAAACAAGTTATAAGTTATTTGCAATGTTGAAAGGCCCATTCTCATAGAACACAGCTAACTCACTACTGCAACCTGGTCCACCAGTTAGCCAAATCACAACCGGGTCCTTCTTGCTATGCCTTGATTCAAAGAAAAAATAGAACATCCTACAGAGAACAAAATCATTCATCAAATTATGTACTCAAACTTTCAGAAGCTACAGGTAGCATATAAGTTGAAAAATAAACCTCTAATATCAGAAAAATCAAGTGTCATTAATGAAATTCCCATTTCTTCTGTTTTATATATATACTACAATAGTAACCTAAAAAGCAAAAGTGCATTCATCTGCAACTCAATTCAAGTTTAAAGTGCCAGTAATGTCAACAAGCAATTTACTGCACCGGCATGCTAAAACATAGTATTTTAAAACCAACTTAACTAAATTCCCAATTCATGCATATGCACGAACACACCTGAAGTGCAAATTTATAATTTTCCAAATCCAACTGTTTAGTTCCTTGTGTGGTATATTCACAAGCAAACAATTACCATACTTTTGCACATGCGACACAATAGAATTATATCGACTGTAAATGAAAATCAATTTTATCTTTGATTTTAAGCAAATAAACTCACATAGCACCTTTGAAGCCTAGGCACCAACCCACCCAAAACCATTAAATACAATTCTAGAAAATTACACAAACTCTGACCTTGCATCGTGAGTATTTGACAGCTTATAATACCCTGCACGATCCGCCCAAATCATCAACCGAAACCGCATCAGAAACGTCCGGAAACTTCAAATTCTTCTCAACGATTCTACCAAGTTCACCAAGGAAAAAAAGTTTTTTTCTTCATTTTGTCTTTACTTATACATACATCTGAATGATTACTCTCTGCTACGAGATTTCATTAACACTTTTTTATAAAAGGTTGCTAACAAGCATTTCGAATTAGCAGTACTCATCTGCTTAATCTGATGGATGAGAAGATTGCATTTCCATTACCTTACACTGCACAATCCATCTCTGCCTTATCACATAACTATTTCATCACATTTTACTACAGTAACCAATCCATCACCAAACTTGCAAACCAATAATATCCAATCTCTGATCCTTAAAATTACTCCTTTTTCTGTAATGAAAAGGAAAAAAATGGAAATTAATATGATGTATCAATATTTCATTTAGTCTGCCAAACTCTGTTAACAAATTAATTGTAGCAACATTGTATATAATAACATCTATAACGACTGAAAAATATGAATCCAAAGATTTATGAATGCTAAACTAATATGCTGGTAAGTTGTTTTTAAGGTGTGCAAATGATCTTTCTAAACAGCAAGCTGATCTTAATGGAATAGAGGATCACATTATAATACTTGAGCATAGATAAGAGTCCTTGTTTGATTACTTGAAATACGAATATGGCGTCCTTGCTGATTATACCAAGTACATAGAAAGAGATATTATTTATCGGTGTACATTGTTTATAATTTATATATGAAATAATTGTGTAAACACTGAATACATGGCAGAATGTAAAATGGCTGATTTGGAAAAGCAAACAAGACTATCATAGTTCACATAAGGCACCTCTGTAAAAGAAAAAAAATAGAATAGTCACCTGAGCAGTAAAAAAAGGCACCAGCTGTTGATAATGTGGTTCCATTTTTGAACCCTTACACTTTTAAGATGACACTAGAAAAGTCCTGTAGTGATTGGGTCAAACATCTTAAATAAACGCTTTTAATAGAAATGACAAATTTTGTAGCCACGAAGTTAAATGATTATGAAGATCTAAATCCTACGTTTTAATCATCTATGAGAATAATCAAGATAGGATAACAGTTTCAACATCAAATCTTTCATGTTATACATATCACATAGCATTTATAATGCTCAGTTGCTTCTTTTCATTTATTTGCTAAAGCAGGCTAAAATTATTACTCCAATGCATAGTGTTACAGGTTATATTTGATCCCTCCAAAAATGTTTTATCTGTCTCATCTAAATTCCAAGTACAGATCAGTTTAAACATTGTAAGTTGCATCTTTTGATAGCAAGTACAAATCACTTTAAAATTTGAAATTTCGATATAATATATATACTATAAAATAATAGATTGAAGGCATAGTACCTTTTCTTCAAAAGGAGATAACATAATAAACTCAGTTATGAACCGAAACCCAAAATCACGACTCCCTAATTCACCATAAATCGACTACAATTAATTAAGACTACCTAGACATATGAACTTAAAACAACTATCAGACAAAAATGCAAAAAATGGCAAATAAAACCTAAACATAGAACAACTACGAGAGATGTAACCAAAGTAAATAAACCAGACATTCGAACTATAATATAAATACTAATTAAAATATAAGATAGAATCAAAGATTAATAATGTTGGAATACTTAGCTTTTTAAGCCTACTCGAACGCATCATCAGCCTGCATATCAACGAAGCAAAGTATATCAGCATGCATAAGAACATATATAAGTAAGCAAATGATGAAAGATGTTTAAAAATGACAAAAATACCTCAGTACACAAATGTGGAAGATTGTGGTAAGTCCCGAATTGCATCTCTGGTGTCATATTTCCTACTGTGCGCCCATCAGGACTCTAGATATATTTACAACTCGAGTTATGTTACATTGAATTGCAAAATGATAAAATTTACTGAATCAAAGTAAAATAATTAATGTATATGTTATACACCCAGCTACTAGCAACAGTGCAGGATCACTTGCTCTGGTTCAAAACAACATTAGGAAAACATTCGTCTGAACTTGATCTATATACTGGTTAATGTTTCTTTATCAAAGTATATGATCATATCCCATTAATTACCAACTAGCTAAAATAATTACACTGACTTGATTTCAAATCGTTCTAGCAAGTGATTTAAGTTTGTAATAAGTTTAGAAAATTATCTATGTTAGTTATTCTTGGCTGAAAGTGACAAATTTGAAGAAATTTTCCATCCAAGTTTACTTCATTCTATGTAACAAAAACCACATTCTATGTACAAAAAAGCATGTTCAGCATATTAAAAAATTGCAGCTTATAACACTACCATGGGCAGTTGCTGGTGATTTCAACTGTACTCTGTTTAATAATGAGCGCATTTCAAAAATATAGTAATCTGTAATGGAGTTATTTCTAGAGAAATAGATAACGGAGAACACATAAAAATATGGCATGGTCCCTGGCTTCATGGTGAAATTTTCTTGCATAAATTGAATGATGAAAATTTAATATTATATAGAGACCAGAATAGTTATGTTTCAAGCTTGATTGATAATCACAATTGGAAAACTTGATAATTATAATCTACCTATTAACATCAAGAAAGAAATAACTCGAATACCAATACTCAAAGATAGAGACTGTGATTACTGGTGGTGGGATTTAACATAAAAATGGTGATTTCTCATCTAAATCTGCTTGGTTATGGTGCAAGGAACAACTTCAGACATGCCAATGGTCTAAACATATATGGAATAAGGCCTGCTCACCTAAAATGTCTTTATGTACACATTTTGCCTACATCGATAGACTGCCTACATTACCAAGAATAAGCAACTGGAGTAATATCAGATCTACTAGTTGTGTGTTGTTCAATATAATGAAGACTCGGATCATATTTTCTTTAACTGTAGTTATTCTAGTCAAATTTGGTTATCTATTCAAAGTAAGTTTTACATCAAGTGCTCCAGTAGTTTCACTATTAAAAATATAATGGATGATCTAGAAAATGTCTACAGTCAAAAGGTATCTTTAGAAATCTCATTAATACTCTTTGGCATATATGGACTGAACGAAACGCGAAAATCCATTCAAAAATTCAATCTAATTACATTATCAGAGAACTGAGGATTATTGAAGACACATAAATCTAAACATTACAAAGACAAATGAACTTAAAGAGAGAGGTTCTACTTAACTTCAAGTTAGCGTAGAGAGAGGTATCGACGGTATGACGCTAATTTTCTTTCCCATTTTTCCTCTTGTCTACCATTATCGGAGCTTCAGCTAAGCTATTGTAGATGATGGATGCAAGACAACTATTATTTCCATTTTTCAATCAAAGGTCGTCGAGTCGTGCTTGATAGTGTTTTCCATTTTTCCATCAATTTTAGGGTTTTTTTTTTGAAGCAAGCTAATTATTTGGGGAAAACAACGGTAGCAGGAAAAAAAATTGGAAAGGCGGGACGTAACAGGCGAGCAATGAATAACCTAGATAATTTGAAATTGCATCGCCTCCTTTGGGAACCGATGCGAAAATTATTATTTTAGACGTAATTGCATCAGTTGACTTTAAAACCGATGCGACTAAAACTATTTGCATCGACGTATTTGCATCAGATGTTGGTGACAACTGATGCAAATTTGATTTTTTTATTACCTATTGCTTTTCACGTACCAATTGCATCGGTCATTAAGACAGAACTGATGCAAATAGTTCTATTTGCATCAGTTTTTACTTCAACCGATTCAAATGAGGCGATGCAAATGGCATGTTTTGTAGTAGTGTTTGTAAATATTGTACCAAAATACTTTTTATAAAGATTCATCCACAAACCCTTATTTTCCGATACTTGGAAAATATCCATACACTTATCTCCATGGTATAAGTATATTCACAATATAGAGAAATATTTCCTTTTTACACAATTCTAGAACAGATATATAACTTCTTTATAAATCTCTAAGACCCGTTTATAACCCCATTCATTTATCTCTGAAATCATTTATAAACTCCCATTTTAACATTTCTAAAATTATTTTAAAAAAACCCTTCATAAATCCTTAAAACCATTTATAAACTACTTTTATAAATCCACAAAACCATTTCTAAAATTCTTTTATAAATATTTAAAACCATTTATAAAGCTCTTTTACCCTTTAACTAACCTTCCTTTAAGTTTTTCAAACCATGTTATAAGATTCCTCTTATAAACCCACATCTGTTTATAAAACTATATTTATAAATCTCGAAAGCAATTATAAATAAATTCTAATCATTTACTTTAAAACACTATTATAATAATAAACATTATAAATAAATAATTATTAACTTTAAAACATCTTTATTTTCCAAAGATGATGATTTAAGATTAATGGCTCTTTTCACTTTCTTTCCTTTTGGTGAATATCGAGTGTGATAGAAATTTTTAGGCACAGATTTATTCGATGTAGGAGTCGCAGTTTTTGGAGAGACATGTATCCCTTTTAATGACGATGAGCTGAAGTCTAAAGCGGAGTATGTTGAATCATGATTCGAAGACTTGTTGAATTCACAATATAGATGGTGGAACTTAGAAAATATTTAAAAATGAAGTAAATTGATATTTATAACTAGCAACCTTTATTCCTTAAATATTCCTTAAGTTTACTAAATTTAGGTATACAATATTTGTGATGAAAATCATTATGACCACTAAAAACATTAAATGGAATTTTGTTAAAAAAATTAGTGGTTAGAAAATTTAAAGTTTATTTTTAGCTGAAAAAACATATAGAAGTGTTTTATGTTTGTATCCTTAATATATTAGAGGTTTTGATATGAATTATATAGTTTTAATTTACTCATTCATTATATGAGAAAATTCTTAAATCTTGTCTTAGTTGGTGAGCGTTGTTTTGCATAATGGATTCGTAAAAATATCAGCTAATTGATTTTCGGTATTTACAAATTCAAGAGTGATTATTTAATTTTCAACATTATCTCTCAGAAAATGGCGACGAATATCGATATGTTTTGTTTGTGAGTGATTAATTGGATTTTTAGATAGGTTTATAGCACTAATATTATCACAATATATTGGAGATTTGTCTATTATTTTTCCATAGTCTTGAAGTTTTTGCTGCATATATATTACTTGAGCACATGCTAAGGCAGCAGAAATATATTCAGCTTCACATGTTGAAAGAGAAATGCAATATTTCTTTTTACTAAACTACGAAACTAAGGATTGACTAATAAAGTGACATGTGCCACTTGTACTCTTTATATCTGATTTGCATCTACCAAAATCCACATCACTGTAAGAGACGACTTCAAATGAACTTCCTTTCGGATAAAATAGACCATAATCTTTAGTGTTTGTTAAATATCATAAAATCCGTTTGACTACCCAATGATGTGATTCTTTAGGTTGTGCTTGAAATCTTGCACATAAACAAACACTCATTATAATATCTGGTCTACTAGCTGTTAAGTATAGTAAAGATCCTATCATGCTTCAATATAGTTTTTGATCGAAATCTTTTCCACGTTCATCTTTGTCTAGATGAATAGCAGTACTCATTGGAGTGGGTTTATTTGATGTATTATCCATTCCAAAACGTTTTAGTAATTCTTTACAATATTTTTCTTGATTTATAAAGATTCCATTGTTTAATTTTTTTATTTGTAATCCTGAAATGAAATTTAATTCACCTATATGAGATATTTCAAATTCGTTTGTCGTTATTTTAGAAAATTCAATACATAAATTTTCGAGAGTAGATCCAAATATTATATCTATATATCCTTCTGTTCTCTTTTAATAAATAATGTTGTATCTATTATACCAATTTTATAACTAGAATTTATTAAATGTGATTTTAATCGATCATCCAAGCACGAGGTGCTTGTTTTAAAATACATAACGCCTTTTTAAGTTTAAAAACATGATCTGAATATTTTTCATGAACCAATAGTGGTGGCTGTTCAACGTAAACGTTTTCTTTTATAAAACCATTCTAGAAAGCACTTTTAACATCCATTTGAAATAGCTTTAAATTATGATGACACACAAAAGCAAGTAATGTTCTTATGGCTTCAAGACGTGCCACTGGTGCAAAAGTTTCTTCATAATCAATTTCTTCATCTTGATTATATCCTTGTGCCACTAATCTTGCTTTATTATGTACAATATTTCCATTTTCGTATGCTTTGTTTTTAAATAAGCATTTTGTTTCTATTACCGATTGATCGTTTGGCCTTGGTACTAGTTCCCAAACATTGTTTCGTTCAAATTAATTAAGTTCTTCTTGCATTGCTAAAATCCAGAAATTATCATTTGGTGCTTCATTGTAATTTTTTGGTTCAAAATTAGATATAAATGCTACATTACTCATTTATTTATTTGACTTCTAGTCGAAACTTTGTTATCTATATTTCCAATTATGTTATCAATAGGACGATCTTTTAAAATACGAGGTGGTGATTTCAAAACATTGTTATTTTGATTATCATTATTATTTTCAACTATAATATCAATAGTTTTATTTTGATTAGTGTCAAAATTTTCTTCATCGTATTTATTCGTTATATTTTTAAAATCTTCATCAAACAAGACATGAAGACTTTCCTCTATAACATTTGTGCATTTGTTAAAAATTCTGTATGCTTTGCTGCAATCATAAATAACCAACAAAAAATCCTTCATCGGCTTTTGGATCGAATTTACCAAGATTATCGTTTGTATTTAACATAAAGCATTTTGATCCAAATACTCGAAAGTATGATACTTTAGGTTTCTTTCTGAAAAGCATTTCATAACATGTATTTTTAGTCATAGGTCTAAAGTTACACGATTTAATTCATAACATGCAATAGCACTTGCTTCGGCCTAAAAATTCTTTCGTAAGCCACTACCATTTATAAGCGTTCGAGAGAATTCTTGCAAAGTGCGATTTTTTCTTTCAACTGCTCCATTTAGTTGTGGTGTTCATGGAAATGAAAAATTATGGCTAATTCACTTTTTATTACAAAAATTTGTAAATGGTTCATTTTCAAATTCTCCATAATGATCACTTCTTATACTTTTGATTTTTAAACCCATTAGAGTCTTAATTCGTTTAGTAAAAAATTTAAAAATTCGAATGTATCACTTTTTTGTTTTAAAAATAATGTTCAAGTATATCTTGAAAAATCATCTACAATTACAAAAACATATTTATTGTGATTTATTGAACGTACTTGAGTTGGACCAAATATGTCTAAATGAAGTAATTCAAGAGGTTTTTAGTAGAGATTTCCGTTTTAGACTTAAACGAGCTTTTATTTGATTTTCCAAGTTGGCATGCATCGCATAGATTTTTAACTTTAAAATTTATTTTGGGTAATCCTCTTACCAAATTGTTTTTAGCTAATTTGTTAATATATTTGAAATTTATGTGACAAAATATTTTATGCCATATCCAAGGATCATCATGATTTGCGGCTAAGCATTAATCATTATTATGATTAATATTCATATTTAGAACATAAATATTATGATTTCTTATTCCTTCAAAAATTAAAATCGATCAAAGATATTGCATTTATCTTTATCAAAATCGATTCTAAATCCCTTATCACATAATTGACTTATACTTAGTAAATTATGTTTTAATTTTTTAACTAATAAGACACTTGAAATAATAGAAGAAGTAGATATACCGACATTGATGACGTTTTCAATCTCAATAACATATCCTTTGGAATTATCTCCAAAAGTCACCATGCCACCATCCATGTAAGTGATGTTTGATAGCATGTGTGCATTTCCCGTCATATGTTTGGAGCATTCGCTACCGAGTATCCATTTCTCCTTTTCTTTTGAAATGGTACTTAGATACAACTTGTCACTGGGACAACAAACCATCAATCATGTGTCAATAAATGTTCGAATCACGCTACTCAAGTTTCGAACTTGTGACCTCTCGCACCAAAGTCGAATCACTTTACCACTGGGACAATGGTGCTTGTCATTTCTCCTTATTTTTAAATTTTTTTGGGTACCTGCAAAATAATAAAAGTCTTAATTGGTATCCACTTCCTTCGTTATGGGTCCTATTTATTAGTAGGAGAAGGTAGCCATGCCCATGAGGGGTTGGGACCTTTAGAGATGTAATTTTTATTATGAACTATATCTTTAAAATATACATCTATGTGTTTTGTCTAATATGTTTGTTATTTGTTTTAGGAATCCATATATTAATCATTTTTGATCCATTATTTTCACATTTAGATTTTGGTTTTCTAAAATTAGTATATAATGTATTATACTTCTTAGATTTTTTATTATTATTAGAAACCAAATTATTCCTTGATACTTTACGAATTTTGCTGTTAAATCTTAATCCCTTCCTATTTCCTGATGGTTTTGAAATTTTTATCAAAATTTCCAAACATTGCTTTCTTTTATTTAATTTTGAAACATTGTTAGTAATTTTATCTAATTTATTTTCGAGATCAGAAATTTCTATATTAGCTAATTCTAAATTTTATTTCAATTCACACTTTTCTTTTTCAAGTTTATTATTCTGCTATTCTGTTATTCTCTATATCATGTGGTTGAGTAGCATTTTGAGATGATAATTTTTTACATTCTTTTTGTGCTAATTCTTATTCTTCTTCTAAAATATTTTCTCATCTTTTAACAATCCAATTTCCAATTAAGCTCTATTTAATTTTACTACATTTTCTTTATTATTTTTTGATTCTCTATACTTGTCATCTAATTCTATACTAATTTCAAGAATTTCATCATATGTTAATTCAATACGTACCTAATCTGTGCTAGCCATGAAGCAAACATTTGCTTGTTCTGAATCACTGTTGCTATCGGATGAAGAGGAAGAATAGGAGTCAACTCAAGTTACTTGAAATGCTCTTCTCTTTTTCTTGAAATTTTCGAACTTTTTTTCCTTTTATCATTGTTGAGTAGTGGACAGTCCTTCTTCAGATGGCCAAATTTATCACACCCGAAGTATTTCATTGATGTTTGATTTGAGGAATTTGTGTTACTGCTGTTTTGAAATTTCATCATCGTTTTGAACTTCTTGAACTTGTTGTAATTTTTCGCGACGAAAACAATCTCATCTTCTTCCAAGTCGGAGTTGTCATTATTTTCCTGAAATGCGATGTTTTTCTATTCTTGACTTTGATCTATTCTTGTTTGTAAATTAGCTTCATACGACATCGGATTTCCTATTAACTCTTCGAATTTGAGTTGGGAAAGACCGTTAGCTTCTTTGATGGATAAAACTTTTCTTTCACAGTCGTTTGTCAAAGAGTTCAAAATTCTTGCGACTAAACCAAAATCAGTGAATTTAACTCCCGGTTCCATAAGATCGTGTTGTATAGTTTGAACTCTAGCATACATATCAATAATTGATTCACTTGTTTTCATTTTAAAAGATTTAAATTGATTTCGTACAATAGAAATTTTTGTTTGCTTAACTTTGTTTGTGGCTTCATGGGTAATTTGTAATGTATGCCATATATCATAAGCAGTAGTACAAAGCATGACTCGTGAAAATTCATTTTTATCAAGTGAGAAAAATAGAACATTCATAACTTTTGCATTATTGGTTGCTAAATTCTTTTGTGCGTCGGTCCAAGTATTTATATCAGTAGTGAGTGCTTCATATCTAGTTTTTGTGGTTTGCCAATTTTCTAGACCATTAGCTTCCATAAAAAATTTCATACATGTTGACCAGTAAGCATAGTTTGATCCAGTGAATAGTGGAGGACGTGCAGTTGATTGTCCTTCTTGAAATGTGCTTGCCATATTAACCAAAATTCAATTACATGTTACGGTAAAAATGAAAAGTACTTGCTCCGATACCCAACGAAAGTCTATGGATCGTATATTATCTAACTTGTGTATAATATGCAAGTGTATGAGCTAATGTTATAGTAGACAATAAATAGTAAAGTATAAAAAAACGTGCAAACTAGAGTTTTTATACTGGTTCGGACCTCCCATCCTACTTTCACTCCCGAAGCTCCCCTTGGTATTTACTAACCAAAAACCCTCACTTCACCTTGAGGAACAGGCTTAACACAAAAGTATTTTGTTGACAATTGTGTGTTCTGGATAACACGGACATTGACTGTACAATACAATTTTTCCTATAATCTCCTTTGAGTGATATTGTTTATGTGCACTTTGATTTTTAGGATGCAATATAAACAAAATATAAATTCTAGTTATTTGAATGATTGGGAAAATTGAATCAGAAGAATATAGAATAAGAGTGTAGAAATCAACGTAAGGTTAGCCTCAATCATTTAGTGCTATTTATAAGATTTAAGAGAGTTTCTTGAAGAAAAGCAACCATTACCTTTCAAAGAGTTGCAATGTTTGAGTAAATTCAATGTATTGAAAAATTCAAAAGGAAGCAATCTTTCATAAATATAGCCGTTATGTATCAGAAATAATGTCACAGACGTCTGTGGAAAATCACAGACGTTTATCATTACAGGGATTAATTTTCCCATGTAATGTCACAGACGTCCGTGGTTTTTCATAGACGTTTATGAATTCAGTTTTCTTAAGATAAGTTCTATTTTAATTTGAAAACGTGAATTTGTGTTTTATGAATCACTCAAGGAGATTTTACATATTTTATCTAAGACTAAACACGACCATACTAGTAATAGTCTCTCCTTGCTTGTCTTCTAGCCATGATCTTGTTGCGTGTACCTACATATTGGTGATGTTTATATTGTATTTGTGTTTTATAGTTGTTGTCATCGAAACTAAGGAAGGAGGTTCTAACACATGGTACAAGGATAATAAGCAGGCATTAACTCACTTTTCAAATTATATAAAAACAAAAATAATACATAGATTTCTCTAAAAGACTTACATGATCTTTTGTTTATGTATATTCATTTGATGACATAAGCTTTTAGCTAAAGAATAAATGAAATTCCACTGGATTAGCAAAAGAATATGTTGCCTTATGAACTAGTAGTTGACATAACAGGCAATCAATCTATATTCAAATAGTTTGTTGATGCTCAAATTGGTTAAATACTTACCTACGTACGATATGCATAAATCTTTTTACAGTATAAACGTGGTGCTTAAAAATAATTTAAATCCTTCCCTATTATTTCAAATACTTTTGAAATATTATTGGCTCACCATTAAATCATAATAAAAGTTTGAATCACTTCATAACCTTCAGTCTCACTTCAAGGAAAATTTTAGTTCATTTGCACTTCAGATATTTTTCAAAACCAATTCGAAATAATTTGATTTTCATTTCCTTTGAAATATTTGAAAATATGTTTAAATCGATCGATCTGCTCGGACACCGCTATAGAGCGTGTGCGAATGGTGCGGGGGGTAGCCTGGGGTCTACGCGATCGGCGTCGAGACGCCCTGGGGATAGAGTCGGGAATCTGGGGAGGTGGCAATGTAGACATCTCAATTCCCGGACCCGACGCAGAAGACAAGGAGGCACCAATCAGTGAAGTGGAATGCAAAGAGTTCCTAGCAAGGCAGTCTAGACGCTCATTAAGGAGCACAATCTCTGCCTTACTCATAAGAGGGATGGAAATGGGCAGAGAGCAAGAAGAAGAAGCTAGGGAGCAGGCTGAGGAACAGCCATAGGAAGAGGAACCCACTAAGTCCGAGTGATCCGACTGCTCAAGGGGAAGACGACAAAATGAGGGAAGACGAACCAATCGCATTCCAAACTTCCAAAGGAACCAATTAGATAAAAATGGAGTAGAATAGCTGGAATAACCAAGGAAGCAAGAGGAAGATTAACCGGACAAAGATGACACAATAGATAATGGGGAAATACAAAAAGGCGAAACAACGGAAGGCGAAAAGGAAGAAAGAGGAGAAAAGTAGCGAAAAAGTTTAAGGGCGCCAACAGTCTGCAGCCCATATTGCTGTGGGAGTCTTACCAATGTCGGACTGTCACTAATAAGACAGACCCGCGTAGTAGGTAAGAGTCGCAGGATGGACCAATTAGAGGGGAAAGAAGAGCAGAAAACGGAAGGCTGGCTAGAACTCAGTCTGTCCGTATAGTGAACAGGAATGGCCACTATACGACCAGAGCGAGAAGAAAGCCCGAACCAAATGCTCCATTCCCACAGAGACCTCCAAATACTCAAATCGAATGCAGTCACAGGAAGCGAGCAGAAGAAAAACACAGTCGTTGACGACATATGCGACGCGTCGTCAAGACTCATAAATGAAATCCAACAATGGTCGGCCAGCATCTCAATCCAGGCAAAAATCCTGGGACAGACACCGCCATGACTACAACCAACAGCCGTCAAAATCAACCGCGGTCGGTTAGGCTGATGCAGAAAGAAAGACGACAAGGACCCGCAGATCGAATAATAGCCAACATACACTAAGGGACCTGACACACTCCCGGCCTCGGATGAGACGGCAGTGTCAGGGAGCTCACACGAAAGTGTGCCAATGCTCAGGTAGAAACGACAAACCAAAAAGACCGACAACCAAATAACAGTAAACAACCCACAAAAATCAACAGCAAAAGAGCAGGAAAAAGAGAGGCTCACCTGCCTGCAACGAACTATACAAACCTGCGATGGCGGAGAATAAGTCAGCAACAGCGCTGCACTAGACAGCAGGGGAGAAGCCAAAACATCGTTCGCCAAGAGAAAAGGCGAAAACAGCGGCACCGAAGGGACGGACAGGGGCAATACAGTGACAATGTCAACCATAGCATCCACTGGTAAGTCAACATGCGGAGGTAAGGCGATCAAACCCTTATCCACTAATGAAGAGTCACAACCAGAATCGATTGCCGACCCAAAAGCGAAAAATGCCTCAAGAGGCCTACTATCTCCAGCAAGGCCAACAAACGCTAGCCGAGGCTCAAAACGAGTGATGAAATCTCGTTTGAAGCTCGATATAGGGCCACAGTCAACCAACGAGTCATATGGCTCCGACATGGAAGCATCTCCCAACAAACCAAACCAGAGATCTGGCAATTCAGAGGCAGCAACATCCAACTGCTCGGCAAATGATAATCTCGGAATAAATCGGGTGGTGAGGTCCCGACTGCCGAGAGAAGCACCAACCAGTGAACCAGAACCCCAAGTCTCAACCGGAGCAGCAGAGCATACCGACGACCCATCTAAGCAAAAATTGCGTGATGGAATCGAGGGGAGATAACTAAAAATGGGTTCCAGTACCAAGAAATAACCCTTAACGTCCACAAATCTGGAACGAGAAAGGGTCGAAAAACCCACAGCTGAGAACACACAAATCTCTATCGATCGAGGACTAGTGAAGCATACCGAGAGTGGCGGAGCCACCAGAGCTAATAAGGCAGTCGCAATCGACTCAAAAGAGGGACAAATCTGCACGAAATCACCACGGAGATAAAAAGTACCAAAAGCCATAGTCGGAACCCTAGAAACGGCTCCCCGAACCAAGCGAGAGGAATACTCGCAACCAGAGAACAGCGCGTGTGAACGCAAGAGAATAAGAGTGGAGGCAGACGAAGAAATATGAAAATTGTAGCAAATCGCTAATCGGAGGAAAAATGGGAGGCCATGGAAATTTTTTTATTACCGTTTGAAAAAGTTTTTTGGTGAGAAAAAATACACATTCATACATATAAACGATACATATAATTAAATAAATCAAATAACAAACATGCATTAAATAAACACATCAAACAAAATGCAATAATAATTCATACCTATCCATTGCCAAAGACCACTACATACAAAACGACCACTTTGCATACAAAATGCACTACATGAAGTAGGCTACAATATTCGATTCAAAAAATATAGACCAAACATCATCATTTCATATAAAATAATCGCCAACTTTCTTCAAGTTTTTCAAAGGAAAATGCTTCTTCTTACATTTTTTGTAGCAAATTCTTCAATCAAATCGTCATAATTAAGTTTATCCAAAAACGCACTTTCAATTGATATCATTGCAAGTCCGTTCAATCTCTCTTGTGACATAGTAGATCGAAGATAATTTTTAATCAATTTCAACTTTGAAAAACTTCTCTCCGCGGAAGCAACCGTAGCCGGAATAGTTAACAAAATCCGATAAGCAACCCATACACATTTGAAACCACCATCTTCTACATAAGATCTTATAAAATCAAGAATGTCAATTGATTTAGTTATTCCCTTGACATAGTTTGCAAAGCTCTAAGATCTTGAAAATAATATTTTCCATATATATCATATTGTTCGTTGTATTTCAAGTAGCTTTCCAAATGAATGCAATGCTCCATTAACTCCTCTTTGCCAAGATTTACAAACTTTGCATTTAAAAA
Organism: Allium fistulosum; assembly: GCA_030737815.1. Classification (NCBI taxonomy): domain Eukaryota; kingdom Viridiplantae; phylum Streptophyta; class Magnoliopsida; order Asparagales; family Amaryllidaceae; genus Allium; species Allium fistulosum. Next base: position 665,787,174 of record CM060901.1, read on the forward strand.
AAATCCAAAGATGTTGTCATAAAGTTCAATTTGTTCGAATCGATCTTTGTATGATGTTAAAGCTTGGTCGATGATATGAATGAAGTATGGGACTCTAAAAATCTATTTTGGTGATTGGCTTTCTTCATTATTAGTTGCAATATCCTCATCAAAATGTTTTTTTCTACGAACAACTCTTTTCACCTCAAATTTTGGTCCAGTGCCAACATCCATAGCAAGTTCATTAGCCTTTTTCACAATATTTTCAAACCCATGTTCTCTAAAGTTTTGGAAGATTTCAATAAGTTCTTTTAATCTTGTAATTGCATCTTCTAAATTCATATTTTCATGTTGAAGTGCTTTGCTTACTTGATTCACTTTATTAATAACTTGTACCAAATACAAAGACTTATCAAGAACTCAAAATTCTCTAAAACATTAACACAAGCATTTAGCTTCCGCCATCACCATATCCTCTTTAGAACTATTACCAATTTCAACTAAAGCATCTCTTAGCATTGATGATTGAAATCTAATAGCTCTTACACTTTCAACATGGCTTTCCCATCGAGTAGCCGATAACGTTTTTGGTGCTAAACCTTTCACATATCTTTTTATAACATCCCATCGATGAGTAGATCTAGAAAATAATGTATAAATTTTTTGTACGAATAGAAAAAAATTTCTTGCTTTAACACAAGGTTTAGCCGTATCACATAATGCAAGGTTTAAACTATGACAACCGCATGACATATAAAATGCTCGAGGATTTATATCAACAAGTCTTTTTTGTACACCTTGATGTTTAGCTTTCTTATTAGATCCATTGTCATAACCTTGGCCTCTTACGCCATCAATGTTAAGTTTAATTTCATGTAAAATATTTTCAAGTTGTTTGAAAAGGCCAAGCCCGATGTATCATCAACGACTATAAATCCGATAAAAAACCCTTCCATCATCACCTCATTAATATCTTCAATATCTACACATCTTACATGATTGTGTGCCTGGAACATATATTATGAGTGTTCGAATGTCATGACTTAATTGTACAATTTGTATCAAACATTGTATCCAGGCAACAGACAACAGGCTACATGACTTAATTGCAATGATTTCTCAAACTGCCTCATTTTCCTTGCAGCTCTTTTACCTTACTTCGCCTGGATTAAATCACCCAATTCAAACTATTAATAGCCTTATCTAACAAATTGCAACAAATACACTTTGTAAGGTAAAAGAGCTATTGGATCCAGGCGAAGTAATAGCCCTATCTAACAAAAGCCCTATCTATCTAACAAATTTGCAAAAGAACACATTGTATAGACTATACATTCAATGATTAATTCACCCAAATTAAAAACAACTAAATAAACCTAATAAAATTCATTCATCAATTTTAAAACAACTAAAAATAAAATAATTACCTTATTTCCAGGAAGATGGAGGGAGCAGCCGAGCAAGCGAGCAGCAAACTACAACCGCAAATGAAGAATCGAAGATTAAAGTAGAGTAGTAGGAGTTTGAGCGGGAGCCTTAAAAGATGGAACATCGAAGTGGCAAAACCTTAAATTTGTCGCGGTGGATTGTCGCGGTGGAAATAGATAAGGAGTTTGAGAGAACGATAATTTTTTTTTGCCCTAGGCGTGGGGGTTGCCCCAGCCCATGGGCTCGGTGGGCTTCCCCCCAGACCGGCTCAGTTTCAAAGAAATGAGAAGGCACATCTTTGTCCAAAGTGCTACTACGAATCCAATTTAAAGAATTAGTAGGGTACTGACTGGTAACGAACTGCGGAAAAAAAAGACACGGTACTTAAGGCTTAACCAAATTTTCAAGCGTTGTGCATATGATTTTCAAGTCAAGGAAAATAAAAGAAGCTATAAAATATGATCAAAGCATAACTAGTGAACCGATTTCGTAGTTTAGTAGTAATTTATTCGATATCAGACATTGAATTTGGACCGGTGCCAGATCGATTTCCTTAATTACTTAGCCATGATTCCCCTTTTCTCCCGCTCCTTGTGACCATTTCTAAACCTTCTCATTTTTCTATCTTACCCACTTGTTCGTTCCATGACAAACTTATTACGAGTCTTTTGACCATTCAATTTTCTCTTGATGTCTTTCTACCTATAATCTATCGTGGATGAACACGCCTACAACACTTGCTCCGTAAAACATACTTTTATGGATACAAAATGTGTTGTGTTCCTTTCATGGGGTGTCACATCTTCTGATCAGTAATAGTTGTTGAATCTTGAACAGTTATAATTCCATATTTCTCTGTTCAGCATAAGTCAGCCAATCTCTTTGACACAAACTTTCATGTTTTCTCGAAGAAATGATTATATTCCACAAATTTTTAATGGAAACAATGATATATATTAGAACTAAATATAAATAATTAAACAAAATGACAAACTAATCATTTGAAAAATAAAACAAAATATTTTGCACGTAATAATGTTTGCATTAGATGTTTATCACATATTTATTAGTTATTAAAAAAATGAACTAGTAAAATATATTAAAATAAATTTATTAAAATCAATTTTAAAAATGAAGACAATACGTAAAACCTTAAATTCACTTTCAGCTGCCATCTTCTTTATCCCATTTCTCCTCCAATTCTCCACATCTCTTCAAACTAAAAATCATAGATGACTGTAACAACACAGAATCTGATGGAAAATCTGATTGTTAGGGGAAAAGGGGAAAAGAAGAAAAGAAAAGAAGAAGAAAAAAAAGAAAACTGAAACAACACAGAATCTCACAATCATAGCAGAACAATATATACTAAAATATCAATGATCTTTACAAAAGTGAAATTGTTATATACATACATCCATCAAAGTACAACAACAAATCATAATCATCAGCCTGGACGGTTATAACAGCATGTCCTCACAAATGTTGATGATTTCAACAACAAAGCAGTGGAAAATAAACATATACTTGAATACAACTTAAAGACCTCCAACTCATCTCCTGAACTCCAATGCATCCAAAACAATCTGTAAATATGCTTAGTCTGACCCAAGCATTATAATAAAATAAAACCTGAGTCAGTCTGGAAAACTAGCATGAGAAAACACACCCAATTGAATTTTAGTGTTTTAAAAATCTTTTGAAAATAAAGATACCTCGTAAGACTACGTCGCACATAAACACGAACGAGTTTTTACCTTACGATAACCAAACCATTTCATATGAAATTTCATGATATTATAATAGTGTCCGAGATACAAATACTTATTAATTATAGTCGAAATTGTTACATTAATTAAATTCCAGCATAGTAGGTATACAACTGAAACCGTAAAGGCACGTATTAAAGAATGGATTCCATACATTGACTGAGCTACTATGGTACCACAGGTCACGGTGCATCTCTGGATAAAATAACACCAAGGACCTCGTCGGGATCCCCTACCAACACAGAACCGGCCTACCACTTGACTAGTAGTACCGAATATCCATTAATGGGCCCCAAAGCATAAAAATGAGAAATATTATCGACTCTAGATAGGGATGATCATACCCTACTTAGGAGCGACCCACTTACCCCTACTGCATCTCTGCGGTTTTAATCATTCCCAATTGATGAGGCTTAAGGCTAGATTTTACCTTTTATATAGCACTTCCCACTTGGAATGCGAATAGTGCCCTTTAGGAAAAAATGCAATGTTAGCATTCATCCATACAAGTTCATTCTGGGACTAAACCAAATGCTTGAGAGCTCCGTCTTCAATTCCATCATCTTCAAGGTATCTTCACTTCGAAATGCTTGAGTTGGATCGAAGTGGTTTTCAGATAATATACCGAATCCGGTCTCTTCGAAACAACACTCGATAGTTTTTGGTAAATTCATCTCGGATTCTTTAGGAAATAAACAGTCAAAGTTAAGAGCGGAGATCACCTCCTAACCGTTAGTGGAAGGATTTCCTAATCATTTGTCCTTGGAGAACGAAACGAGATTTATATGCATAGTACAACATTATCAGAGATGACTGTGCCATATAACTCACGTGTTTCTCCTAGATATTTCCAAAGTTACATTTTGGGTCCTAATTTGATAATCAGTTATTTAACTATCCACAAACACACATCCAAATCAGGGATTTATTCCATAGGGAAAACCAACATTGGTTAAGCACACAAGCAACCACTAGCCTCTTTTAATAAATATTTTCATTAACTAAAATCACTTTGTAAATATTTGTACCAAAATACTTTTACAAAGATTCATCCACAAACCCTCATTTTTCGATACTTAGAAAATGTCCATAGACTTATCTCCACCGTATAAGTAAATTCACAAAATAGAGAAAGATTTATTTTTTACACAATTCTAGAACAGATTTATAACTTCCTTTATAAATCTCTAAGACTAGGTTATAACCCCATTCATTTATCTTTGAAATCATTTATAAACTTCCTTTTTAACATTTCTAAAATCATTTAAAAAAAACCCTTCATAAATCAATAAAACCATTTATAAACTACTTTTGTAAATCTTGTCCCATTTCTAAAATTCTTTTATAAATATTTAAAACCATTTATAAAGCTCTTTTACCCTTTAACTAATCTTCCTTTAAGTTTTCCAAACCATGTTATAGGATTCCTATTATAAACCCAAATCTGCTTATAAAATCCTATTTATAAATCTCGAAAACAGTTATAAACAAATTGTAATCATTCACTTTAAAAATTATTATATAATAATAAACATTATAAACAAATAAATATTAACTTTAAAATATCTTAAAATAATAATAAATAAATTTTAAAACATTCTTAAATAAACTATAATAATTTATCTTCAAAACTATTAAAAGTAATAATAATTAGTTTCCAAAACTTTATTGATAAATAATTATGATTAATTTTAAACCATATTAATAATTTGAATAATTAACTTTTCAAAATATTAAAATATTGATAAACAACTTTAAAACAATATTAATATAAATAACAACTTTTAAAAACACATAAATATACTTCCTTGATAAAAATCCATACTTAAATTTCAACATAACCATTTCCATATTTATAAAAAAACTATGTTTGTAAATCTCTTCTATTTTATAGCATGTCGTTTAACATCCCCAAATCTATCCATACTTCAATTCCAAAAATAGAATCAACCATTTTTCTAAAACACATCCCACATATTATCATAAATCCACAATTTGATTTATTCTCCTCAATCTATCCAATGATAATAGTTTTCTTTTATTTATAAAACACCATTTATAAATCTATCCTTTTATTAATAAATACGATTATACGAATCTTCACTCTATTTGTAAAATGTCCCATTTATACATTATCACATTTATAAATTTACCTTAATATATGTACACATATATATACAACACTTTATATAAAACAGTTAGTAAATATTTATACCAAAATATTCCTATCTAATTTTTAAAACCATATTCCTTTATTACAAGAAATGGACTTATTTTTTTGATTTTAAAAATCTTTACTCACGGTTCAAAAATCTCTATTTAAAATATTTTATAAAACTATAAATTTAAAATATCTAAAAATAATAACTTTAATTTTGATTAAAATAAGTTCCTTTTCTTTGTAATTCAAGAATTATTATTAAAATATATATTTTTTCGAAATCACTTAAATCCTTTTAAAAACTAAACCTTTAATTTATAATATTCCAAAATACTAAAAATATTGCTTAGTGTTACTATAGCACTAGCAGGGAAAAATCATCCATGTCATCAATTTTGGCATCCAACATATCATATATCAATTTATGTGAAAAATAAAATCAACGGTGTGAGGAATCCAGTTAGATCCCTCCAACCTGTCCCCTTGCATCACATACAATATATAATCAATAATATAAATCAACCACTTCGAGGCGGGATCGTATACACATGGTCATCCACTCATACACAAGAACGTAATAGGGTCTCATCTCATCCACTCCAATGGCGGTATATACCCAGACCAAAAATATAAAATTGTAAATCTGTAACATCACCCACTTGGAGGCCCAAACTAACGGCTACAGATGCTGCAGTCATCAATAGTTATTAATCCTTGGCGACCAAATATGGTACTGTTAGATACATTGATATAACATAAAAACATGGATATGGAAAAAAAATTGAAAATCAACAAACAACTTTCTTATTCCATTTCAAAGCATTTCAAAGCATTTCAAATTCATTACATAATCCCATAATCGTTAACTACGTTCGGAGAAAATATAATTATTACAATATAAGCCAAGAGCGACATATGAAGATGCCCCTTGGATGATCAGAGTATATAACTAGGCAATTAAAACAACTTTGCATTTACAACAAAACACAGCAGAATCAAATAGAAAAGAACTCTAAATAGCTATCATGCCTCCTGCACGTCTCTGGAAGCTTATTCGTCTAAAGAGGTACCCGAAAATCTCAACTCTCAAACTACTCAAAACCAATTGAGCACCCAAGAGTTTAAGAGGAAAACATAAACTTCGAGTCAGAAATAAAGCCTGGTATGAATAATAATCTACCATCTCAACCATTTAGATATCTAGTGAGACCATGCCGCTTAGCGGAACGGGTTTTCCCCTCACTAGTATCTTATTCAAAACTTTATAAAACCATATATTGTGCTCCTGCATCCACAATGATTAAAACATAGCAATTTAAAATATTATGATGATATCCAAACAAGTAGATCAATTTCGGATTACCCATCCCCGTTCATTTTTGACTATTTGTCTCAGTTATAGTTTCTATAGTCACTATTAACCTAATAGTTTTCATGGGCGGACTAATAACCTGTTTAATACTTATAGACTCCCTATCCGGTTTCATAGTTTTCATGGGATCACTAAGAAACTGTTGGTCCCTGCCAATAACTTCATCGTTTCATGGGTTCTCCCTGAACCTATTGGTATCCCCAATAACTTCCCTCTTATCCTAGTTTTCATGGGTTGACTGGGAACCTATTGACTTCTATCAATAACTTAATCCGGATATAGTTTTCATGGGTTCACTAGAAACCTATTGGCTCCTGCCAATAACTCTTTCTAATCATAGATTTCATGGGTTTACTACGAGCATATTGGCACCTGCCAATAACTTTTCCTAAACATAGTTTTCATGGCTTTACTATGAACCTGTCTATCTGACAACTTCATTATTTAGGCATCCTACATTTTGGTCTATCTTACCTCCTAGATGCAATTCTACTCATTCATGAGTTAATTCAATTTATATTCACTACTGTGTCAACCTAGCTAGTTATTCTTCTCTTTCTCTCCAAAATGCAGTTATGGGTCCATTATAATCTGAATATATATTAGAAGAAGCAAACATATTAATATAATAATACCAACACCTGTGGTTTAATATCCTTGAAATCAATTTCATATAAAACATGGTTAATCCCTTTAACCTATTATTTGAACAAGAAAAGCTTCTTAAAAAACTCCAATTTAAAAGCATTTAAAAGCTCATTTATAATGCCATGGGTTTTACCTTTAAAAATTGAAACTGGGTTCTTTGTTTTGAAAACTAAGGCTTTCGAAACCTTTAATCTTTACTTTCGAAACCATTGGAAAACTTCATTTTGAAAGCATTCAAATCTTCTTTTCAAAACACTAAGCACCTGCCTTTTGAAACACTTTAAAACCTTTCTTTCGAAACCTTTCGGATGTATTAAAGTAATACAATTCAATTATAGAAGCATATCTTCGAAACCATTTGAAAGTACCCCTTTCGAAACCATTGGGTTTAATTTAAAACATATCTTATTGGGTCAAAGTGAATACATACGAAAGTACCCCTTTCAAAACCTTTAATTTTCATATAAAATTGTTTCGGGAAAATTGATGGCTTTGGAGCCATCCTTTCGAAAGCTCAAAACGTTTAAGTAACACATTTGAAGGATAGCTTTGAAACCTCTTCCGAAGCCATTGCCTTCGAAACCCTTGAATCCTTTCAAAAGCTTTAGGAAGTGGCTTAGTATAGGTTTTAAAAAAAAGCTACCTTTCGAATTGGTTGATGACTTCAATCCCTTCGAAAGGCATAGGGACAGCAGAAGGGTTTCGACTTGGTCGAAGCTACCCTTTTCGAAAGCATTGATTTTAAAATTAAGTAACTCATTCGGAAGCTACAATTTAAATAAGAGGCGGCAACCTCCTTAGAAAGTAATTTAAAAAGACCCCTTCGAAAATATATGTTTCGACTCCTTCGAAAGAATTTAGTAAAACAGGCAAGCGCATTTCTTTGGAAAATAAAACAAAGGTTTCGACCCCATCGAAACCTATGTTTCAACACCATGCCTTCCGCCTTTCTCCAATCAACTACGTACCAACATTGTGATAACTTGTGTATTGATTTCGGCTTAGTTGTTTTCGACCTGGTAGGTTTCGACTTGGTTGAAGGCGGAAGCATAGGATCGAAAGGTGGCTTCTAAAAGAGACGAAACCCATTTTTCTAGGTAAAGGCTGATTTAATGCCATTTAAAGCAATTACTTTATAACTAACCTGCCTATTTGTAAACATTTAATTAGTTGCCATAAACTTTTCAAATTCTTTACCAAAACAACTGCCGTATAATTTCAGATCTAAACAAAGATTAATTTTCACAACTAAGCCCTTCCATTAAGCAAAACAATTAAAATAATTTTGGAAAAATCACCAAAAATTACAGAGATTCACATTCAATATGTTATCTAACATATTAAAATTTTAGACTCAAATTCTTCATACAATAACCAAAATTAATTTCTAAACCCAATTATTCATATTTTCCTTTGAAAATTCATACTAAACTTTCTATAGCTTGGAAAACTATAAAAATTAAAACCCATCTCCAAAATCATGTTTTACATAACATATAAATTCCTCATGCCATTTGAAATTAATTTAAATGATTTTACCCTAAAAACCGTGTATAAACAATTATCAAACAATCTTGTTTGAATCAAATATGTTATAAAATCCAAGCATATCATCATAAAAAATCATCATAATGGATTTAATCTTAAACCCGAAAATCAAATGATCATAAAAGCAAAATAGAGATGGTTTTGATTATTATTCACCTTGATAGGGTAAGGACTTTGAGTTTTGATTGAGATTAATCTTCCTTAGCTTTAGATTGATTTTCTCTTCTTTTCTCCAGAGTAATGGCGAGCTTCTCTTTTGATTTATGTTTGTTTGTATTTTGTAAAATGAATGTGTATGGGATGAAACGATAATATAATAATGGTGTGGCAATCGTAATAAGCCCTTGTGTTAATTATTTCATTGTTAATTAACAATTAAAACCATTTGTAAGCCCATTTATATCATTAAGCTTGACCTCTCATTTATTTTCAAATCTCAATCCCCTTATCACTCAAATAGTTACATTATTCTATTTAATTTATCTAATTAAATCTCCTGAATAATGTTATTAAAAATTAGAGGTGCTACAAGCTCCCCTCCTTAAAGAATTTCATCCTCGAAATTCAATAAGGACTAAATACTAAACGTAGCAATCTTCTGTAACCACTCCTAACAACCATACTAGCCTACCTAGCTAGCAACTATCTATATAAAGCTAATATAGACATACCCTCAAAGCAAATCAGGATAAGTATCTCTAATCCTGTCTTATGTCTCCTAAGTACAGTCCTTCTCGTTGTCGCTCCACCGAACATTCACCAACTTGATTGTCTTGTTCCTTAATCTTTTCTCATCTCTCGCTACAACCCAAACTGGCTGTCAAACGGAAGTCAAATTAGGCTCTACTATCAAATCTTCCAACCCTATCGGAGGAATAGTATTCTCTGGATCATGCACATACTTGCGAAGATGAGACACGTGAAATACATTATGCAGACCTGTCATACTACTCGGCAACTCCACTCTGTATGCGAGCTTTACAATCTTCTCTATAATCTGGAACGGACCAACATATCTCAGTGCCAGTTTCCCTGACTTTCCAAATCGTACCACACCCTTCATCGATGATACCTTAATGAAAGCCTTATCTCCAACTGAGAATTATAGGTCTTTACGCCTCTTATTTGCGTAACTCTTCTGTCTGGACTGAGCTTCCTTTATCCTTTCTCGAATTAACTCAATCTTCTTTGTCGCCTCTCTAACCAGATCTGGACCTAAGACTAATCTGTCTCCAGTCTCAAACCAACATGCTAGTGATTTGCATGGCCTTACCTACAAAACTTCAAAATGCGCCATTCCTATACTAGTCCGATAACTATTGCTATAGGAAAACTCAACAAAATATAGGCGATCTTCCCAAGATCCACCAAAGTCCAATACACAAGCTCTCAATAAATCCTCGAGTACCTTATTAACTCTCTCTGTCTGCCCATCCGTCTGAGGGTGATAGGCAGTACTCATCTTAAGCTTGGTACCTAATACATCATGTAGACTCTTCTAGAATTCGCTAGTAAACAAAGCTTCTCTATCACTGACTATACTACTAGGAATTCCATGTAGTCTAATTATGTTCTTCATGAACAATTTAGCTAAAACAGGTGCCGTACTGGTTGACTTAACTTGAGTGAAATGGGCACTTTTGGTCAACCTGTCCACTATGACCCATATACTTTCATTTCCTCTATTTTACCTTGGAAATCCGTCAATAAAATCCATGGATATCGAATCCCATTTCCAAACTGATATCTCCAAAGGTTGAAGCAACCCACTCGGCTTCTGATATTCGGCCTTCACTTGTTGACAGTTTGCACACTGCCTAACCCACAAGCCAACATCCCTCTTCATACCTTCCCAATAGAAGCTCCTCTTCATATCTTGATACATCTTCGTCCCTCTAGGATGAATCGTAAACTTGGATCGATGACATTCTCCAAGAACTTCTCTACATTAAGTCCTTAACACTCGGAACACACAACTGTCCCTTCTCAACCATCCTCTCTGGTCAAGACTAAAATCCTTTAGATCATCGATCTCGGTTCCAACCTCACGCCTTCTAATCTCCTCGGTTAATACTGGATCCTCTTTCTGCTTAGAAGCAATCCTTTCGATCAACACTGGTCGAACTTCTATACAGGACAACATGGCGGTACTTTGACTAGAACTAGTAGTCGATGTTAACTGCACACTACAAGTAGTCAAAGCTTCTAAATTCTTCTATTCTACTAACATAGCTAACACCGCATTCTGATGTCTTCTGCCAAGAGCATCCGCTACTTTATTTCCTTTCCCTGGAGTATACTCTGTACCAAAATCATAAGCAGCTAAAAACTCCAGTCACTGCTGCTGTCTCACATTCAACTCCTTTTGAGAGAATAAATACTTTAGTGACTTATGATCTCTATATAGCTCAAATCTCTCCCCTAAGAGATAATGTCTCCAAATCTTTAATGCAAAGATCACTGCAGCCAACTCCAAATCATGAGTAGGATATCTCACATCATGCGGTCTAAGCTGTCGTGAAACGTAGGCAAGAACTTTACCCTTCTACATCAACACGGCTCCTAATCCAGTCATACAAGCATTGGTATACACCACCAACCCTTGTTTTTCGTCTGGAACTACTAACACAGATGCATTGGTCAACAAATGCTTTAACTTAAGGAATGCTTCCTCACATTTGTCGGACCAGACATACATCACATCCTTCCTAGTTAACTTTGTCAAAGGGACTGCTATCCGTGAGAAATCCTTGATGAATCTCCAGTAATAGCCAGCAAGTCCAAGAAAACTTCTAATCTCAGTCACCGTCTATGGTCTCTTCTAGTTATGAACAGCTTCGATCTTATCTGGATCGACTAACAGGCCCTTCTCTAAAACCACGTGACCAAGAAACTTAACCTCTTTCTTCCAAAAATGACACTTGGAAAACTTTTCTTTTAGCTGATACTGCCTTAGCGTCTCAAGCACTACTGTAAGATGATCCCCATGCTCTCTTTCATCCTTAGATATACTAAAATGTCATCTATAAACACAACCACGAACCTATCCAAATACTCTCGGAAGATTTGGTTTATCAAATCCACGAAGAAAGCAGGTGCATTAGTTAACCTGGATGACATTACTAACCACTCATATGAACCATACCAAGTCTGAAATGTTTTCAAAGGAATACTGTCCTCTGCCACTCTTAACTGATGGAAACCTGTCGCCAAATCCAACTGGGAAAGTACTCTGGCTCCACATAACTGATCAAATAGATCGTCTATTCTCGGCAAAGGATACTTATTCTTAATCGTCCTCTTGTTCAACTTACGATAGTCGATACACATCCTCAACGACCCATCTTGTTTCCTAACGAACACCACGGCTGCTCCCCAAGGCGAACTTCTTCGTCTAATAAAATTCCTTCCTTCTAGATCCATTAGCTGCACTTTCAATTCCTTCATCTCGGTCGGTGTCATCCTGCTAGGTGGCCTACTCATAGGTTCAGCTCCTGGCACAAGATCTATCCGAAACTCAATAGCTCGTTCGGTGGTAGTCCTGTAACCGGCTCAAAGACATCTGCAAACTTTCTTGCTACTCGAACCTGACTTAATTCTTCTCCCACTTCCATAGAATGTAACAAAGCACAACTACTCCGGTCAGAATCTTCCACTGAGAATATGATTCGATTATGACTATCAGGGTGTCTTAGTGATATCTCCCTATCCTGGCAAAATATCCTAGCCTCATACTACCCAACCAATCCATACCCAAAATGATTCTGAAATCTACAAAATCTAAAACAACAAACTACATGTAAACTTATGACCTAACAAGTAAAGTACTAACCCTCCTATTGGATTCGCAACCATTAAGGAAGTAACAAGGTATGTTGGTTCTAAACATAACCTATCAACCAAACACTGAGATATAAATGAATGTGATGCACCGGTATCAAATAGTACCCTAACTGGTATAATCTGAATCAAAAGCATACCTTCCCTCACAACATTCCCTTTTTCAACTACAGTTGGCCTAGCAGATGATGGTCCAACATCAAAAATCTTTACCTTGTCTGCCCTGACTAGTTCTGGGTAATAATTCTTATAATGCCCAACTTGATCACAGTTGAAGCACTTATCACCCTTCTTTTATGCAGCCTTCTTCCCCTTGCATGACCGGTACTCATGAACATAATGACCTTTCTTATCATACTTGAAGCAAACTAAATCAGCCTTTGCCTTCTTGGCAGCCTCTCCCTTCCGGGCTCCCTTTTTCGTAAAGAACTTTCTCTTCTTTCCCTGAGAACCCTGGGTTTCAACCGGCTTTTCTCTAGAACAAATAGCAAGCATCTCCTCATGTCGGATTGTTATCTCCACAACTACATTACAAGGATCACAGAGAGGGGGCAAGGTTGCCCTAGCAATCTCGGGTCTCAATCCCCGAATGAACCTCTCATTTCTTCTAATGACAGTGTCTATAGTAGCGTACCCATATCGGGATGACTCATCAAACTTATTAGCATACTCAATTACTAACATCTCTCCCAAAAGCAGACTCCAAGATAAGCATGACATCCCAAGTATCAATGATGGTCCAATCACTTGCTACCTTATCCACCTATGGTGGGGAAGAAGATGGAAAAGGAATGGGTCAGACATAAAGTTTGGGGAATGAGTACAAGTTTAATATGTGATGATCGTGTGCAGTTAACTTTAAATTATTCTAATTGACATAGGGTGTGCTACAGTGTTAGTGAACTTCTAAAGTCTAGTACCTAAGGATTCTTATCTAACATAATGGTTCGAACAATAAATCAAACTCACAAAATGATCAACCAGCATCCTTAGAGTTATCCAAAAAGAAAATACCGCCTGTAGGCGATTGTGCGAACTGCTCTCTCATAAACTATCGATCATCACTGCGCTTGGATAGGGAAAACCCTAAAATGCAAACTCGCTATATGACCCATCGTATGCACTCACTGTTCATCTCTCTATTGCAGTGCAAAATGCCTCATGTCGTACTAACTTGGCGTCCACATGTACCACGTTGCGTCAGAACCATGTGTATAAGGACTTCCATTAGTACCAGGCTCTTTTCTTTCCTATTATAGTGTTGCACCATGCTTGACTGTCCTTTTGAATCTCCCATTAGCATCAGGCTCACTCACATGGTATCCCCATTAGTGCTACGCGTCTACTACGGAACATCCCCATGCGAATTACATTGCCCTAATCAACTCTTAACTCTCATTTGGGTATTTAACCATTATCCAAACCACAATGACCTATTGTTCTTTGATAGGGTAGTAAATTCCCTACTATCAATAACATGTGTACTTAGCCCAAAATAGGCTCAACCAATTAGTTTTCCATTTATGTAATTTTTCTACAAAATTATATAATTTTTTATTATTTAACTTTGGCCTTAGGCCGAGGTTTAAATTCTGCATTTTTCGTCCAGGATGCCTGGCCGTTTGTACACTCCGGTTGACCGCTAGAGTTTCCAGGTCGACCGGTCATGAAGTAAAATTACGGTTCCTACACGATTTCAATAATCACTTGTTTGTATAGTTTTTCATGTGGATAGCTACCCTAATTTAATAGGTGACCGGTTTATTTGTCAAATTACAATTCAATTTAGAGTTTGTAGGTTAGGGTTTGCAAATTTGATAATAGCATATGTAACTAGACAATTAGTTAAATTAGCAAGTTACTATAATTTTGATTCTAGGGTTTTAGATTCAAAGCTAAGGTTTTAACATAATCAATTTAAATTTAGCATACAAAATTTTAGGTTTTCTAACATCCTAAATAAGTAAAATAGTTTAAATTTAACTATAATAATCAACTTATTAGATTTGTGTGCACTCACCTCAAGCTTAAGCTCTTACTTGCGCTTGAGAATCGTTCCCCGAAATCGATAGCTTTATCTTGATCAGTCTTGATTTAGTTTTTTCTAGTCTTGTAGGTTAAAATGATTTGATTTCTAGAAATTTATAGGGTTTTGGTTCAAGAAATTTTTTGCCAGAGTTTAATTATAGTAAACATTTAATGGAAAATTAGGGTTTCATTAGTATGATATTTATAGGGGTCGGATTTAGTTTTGAGCCATCAGATCAGCTTAGGAAATATATTTAGAGAATCTAGTCCTCTCATCGTACTCTTTAATTCTCCAAGAAAACAATCATGTTCGTTCAACGCGTCATCAGAAAATCAAAAACGTTCAATTTTACAAGGGCCACGGTCGACTGCTCAATGCCCTACGTCAACCGCTATCGGTCAACCATTGAACCCTCTAGGTCGACCAGTCCCAATGAAATTTTTGTGTATTTTTGTTTTAAATTTTTAATTCATTCTAACAATAGTAATTCCTCTATACTAACTTGGATCTCAATATATTATCTATGAAAATCATCCAGAAAATCCCAACGAACGTAATGGTGCAAGTTTCACAGCCGAATTCAAAAATCTATGAAAATTTTCTTTTAAGGCCTTGTTTTATATTAATTTAATTTCCTTATTAAATTCCATTAAATTTTTGGGGTGTTACATGCACGTGTGTATATGCAGGCCTCATTGAACTGAAATACAATCCAACATTGAGGTGTAAGAAAATATATATAGAACAAGATCTTTATTATGTTGTGATTTAAAAAATCAATTATATATCACTACAAGAAAATTACCTTTTATAGCGTTTAAAAAACGCTGTAAAAGGATACGATGGCGTTTTTATAAACGCTGTATATCAACAAGTTGTAATATGTCAGTGATCTATAATAGCAACCTCAGAATCGCTATAAAAATCATGCTACAAATGACGTTACTTATAGCGTTTCTGAATTGCTATTAAATGGACGATTGATGACATACAAGTACCTTTCTATAGCGTTTTGGTGCTTGCTATAGAACTTTTATGCAGAGTTATGGTTTATGATGCTAATATTTATGACGTCATTTATTTGCTATTTATAGCAATTGTAAATGCTGTAGATATATCATTACCTGATTATTATAGCAATTATAAATGCTATAGAAATATCATTGCCTGATTATTATAGCAACTATAAATGCTATAAAAACGCTATAGAATGTTTACTTTAGTCTTTCATAGCATTATTTACTTGTCATGAAAACTGTTTAATCGTTGTAGAATATTTTTATTGCACTAGCATAATGCTATAATATGTATAGCCATGACAATTTTTTTTCCTAGCATTAATATAAAAAGAATGTATATACGGTATTTCACATAGTATTAACAATTAAGCAAAAAAAATATGAATAAAAGCATTTCATGCACAATATTAAGCATATAAATATTAGTAACAATTCATACAATCGTAGCTAACCAAAACAATACATAATAAAAGTAACAATCCATACAACCATAGCTAACCAAAACGATACATAGTAAAAGTAAAGATGTAAGAACATCGACACAAAATACATTTGAAGGAGAATGAGTGCGGCAACATATATTTTCATGCCTTCCACCATAGCGTAAACTGAGAGCATCATACACCACCTGTCAAAAAGCACATACATCTATTAGTCATAAAAAGTAAACATAAATTATCATGAATATCGAAATATGGAAGAAAATATGTGCGGCAAACAAAGAAAATACTCAAAATTAACAGCTAAATCATTTTATGCGCTGATTTTACGTAAACAGCAACTGTATACCCTTGCTGTTCTTGCTGTTTACGGTCCCAGATTTCAAACAACTTCTTTTGGTTTGGGACTTACTGTAAGCATAGTAGTATCACTATTATGCAAAAATTGTCCCTGACATAGTAGTTTGGAGCACTGAACAACGCACGTATAATTAACACTGTACTATTATGTAAAAATTGTTGTTATATCACTATAAAAGTAATAGTAGTTTGGAGCACTGAACACCGCACGTTCTTTCTTACACAATAAAGTACTTGGTTATGGGTTTATTCAAAAATGTTACTATCAAACTCAGAAGTTTTTAAGTACTGGTAATTATTTAGTTTATTATTGAATGAAAATCTGGTTAATGTAAACAGTAAAGTACAAACTAGAGTTGTTTAATAGTTACTTATATTACTAAATACGCATTTGACAAATCAACCAACCTTTTAGTAAAGTATTTATGGTGCTTTAATGCGGTCAATTCCTTGAATTTTATCAAAGTGATATTGTTTCATACATTCAGAAATTTGAAGTGATATAAGCAGAAATTTGAAGTGATATTGTTTCATACATTCAGAAATTTGAAGTGATATTGTTTCATATATAAGCAGAAATTCAATGCCAAATAGACTGCATATATTGTTTCATACATTCAGAAAGCTGATGCATATATTGTTTCAGAAAGTTGATGTACATATATTTGAAGTGAAACCTGGAAGTATATATGAAATACATATTCGTGAAACATATTCTTGCAAATATATGTAAGTAGAAATTCTTCTCCAAAAGTTTGTTACTTTTAAACCCGCGCAAATCATTTATATTTTCAGAAAGCTGATGCATATAAGCTGCTTTATAAAGTTGATGCATAGCCTTAAAGTCCACTGAGTTAAATGTTTTGTCACTCGGTTTTAATTGCCATTGTCATTCTAATAAACAGATTTATATTTTAATACATGTTCAAGATTTTCCTTCTCATTCGGATTTTTCTAATGTTATCAACACAAATGATTTAAACATTAAGAAAACAATAACCCTTAAAGTTTCAGCTTATTTCAAAGTTCGGCCGATGATGGTGTTTTAAAATAATGATGAATTGTGAAGGTTATAAACGAGAACATATTATCAATGGATTATCATGGTTTAACATCGGAGATCCAAACAGTGGATGCCCAAGAAAAATGCTATTCATGTTTTATTGCAGTGATGAGAGTTGCAGATAATGCTATTCTCATTCACTAGTGTCTACATGATATTCAGATAATGCTATTCATTTTAAGTACAATATTTCAATATTACTCCAATCATGTTAGTGTAGCATTATCTGAGTGCTACATGTAAATAGCATTATCTGTAATAAAACATGTTTGCAGATAATGCTATTTACAGATAATACTCCACCGTCAGTTTCTATGAATGAAAAGAAGATTAAGTAGACTAATTTTACAAGTTAAAACTTAAAACACATGTCTATATGCAAATCAGCATATATATGAAAGAATTAAAACACCTGTCTAAAAAGGAGAGCCAACAAGAAAATACGAAAGGAATACCTAAAAGACTTCCAGACTGTAGCTAAAATGAGATAAATGAGAGGATGACGAGAGGAGTAGAGAAATAAGAAAGCAGCAATCATTGACTTCATCTCTGTTCGTATATTAGTATACATCTGTCACATGGGACTTGATCGTCCCATGTTGACTTTCTTTATTTATCTTCTGTTCCCATGTTATTCTCTCTTTAGACCGCAGTTTCCACAATTCTTGGTTAGATTTGAAATTTTGAGTACGGTTGTACTTCCGACCTACCAATTGGACATATCTTTGAAAACATAAATGGCCGCAAGGTTAAGGAGAGATATTAAAAACTGACAGTCATGCTCTATACTCTAGTTTCTATTGCATCAAAGTAGGGGAGTTGTTACCTAGTTCGGTAAAACCAGGTTCTATTTTTTCTTGATATAGAAGAGTATCGACCACCTCTTTCTAGTTCATATACAACTGAAGACAGCGCTCTATGAGATTTTGTACCTGAAACAAAGAGATGTACAAGCACTTTTCAGGTACAGATTTGTGTAACAGCAAGTTATGATAAGCAATTTCGCTTGGAACATAATATTTCATGTCAAGGATGTACACTGATGAGATCCTAAACCAATTTTGTCAAATGGCAACTTATCATATTTACATTGACACAAATAATCAGATAAACCCATTAACATAAATGGATCCTTGCAAGCTGAATATCTTGTCTCATGTGTACAAAATGAACATATATGAATAGCATTGATAATGAACACCATATAAACTTTTGATGGATCCTTACCTTTCTCATTTCTCCACCTGACATCTTCTGTTTTCTAGATTTTAGATCGGTAAAAATTTGATATATTTTCAAACCTTCCACCGCCAATCACAATATCAGTATATGATCCAAATGTATATAGCTACAAACCAACCAGTTGAATTCTGCAGTAAAACATATAATACAATTGGAATCCAGAATCAATTATACAAAGTTAATCCAATGAAAAAATAACATAAGAAATTACCCACAAGCAAATAATTATCAACCAGATATCATATAAAAGACCCAAAACTTATCAGGCTGACATATAGTTAATAGGCTAGGGCTAGCTTCCAACACAAGCAGTGAACTAAATTTGTTTTAGTTTGTATAAATTTTTAATTTTTATTTCCTCAAATTAGGGTCCAGTCCTAAATTGATTAAACCTAATCTCTACGCCTGATAACAACATAATTAGTTCAAATTAGTAAAAATAAAGAATTCAAACTTACAGCTTCAAACTGAAAAAATCCAATAAACAATTATGTCGAAAAGATTCTAGCTCAATTAAAGCCAATTTTTAGAGGTGAGAATGCAAGGGGAATATGAGGAGGAGAGAAACAAAGGTAATCCACAAAAGCAAAACTAAAAGTCGGGAACAAAAGGAAATTGATCAGAGATCATGAATCAGGAGAAAGGAACCTAAAGCAACATTAAAGGTAAACAATTTGGACTTTTTTGGATAATGATGATGGATGATAGTGGAAAATTGACTAGGTGACGAGATTCTTTATCCAAAACAGCGGTGTCTTGTATTCTTGTTCTATATTCGATGAGGCTTCTAGAAAAGAGAACTGGATCTCGGTTTCTGCTTCAATCATCTGCAAGAAGTATGGTTAACTAATTTCAATGGAATCGAATTTGAGCTTAAGTTCATCAAGTTTCTTCTTGCTACTGCACCACCCCTTAAGACAATGGAGATCTATTTTCAACTAATTGAAACATACAATTTCAGAAGTAACATGTTAGCTATACTTACCTAACAATGCATAGCTAACAACAAGAAATCCCTGTAATATTGAAGGAGGGCAACAATAATAGAAATGAATTTTTATTCTGTTTGTAAAAGCCAACTTCGTCTAAGAACAAAGATTTCAATTAATTTATTTTTTAGAAAAGAAACACACCAACCCATAACCAATAACAAGTGTGGTAGTTGGTTTTATATCTTCAAGTATTGCCTTGGCTTCCTGCATTAAAGTTACAGTGTTTCGAAGTTACAAGCATAAACAACAAGCGGTAAAGTAATCCGAATTCGAACTATATTTTAATAAGGGTAAGTTAGATTCCATCTTTTCTGCCTTCTACTGTTCAAATGTATGATAGTATGTATCTTACAACTTTAAGCTAATAAAAAAAGGTAGCATGCTGTAAACATAGCATGAATAGCCCAAAAACTATACCAGTTACAGTTACATAACATTTAGGTTGACATGCCGTTTTACTGATATTACAAAGAAACCTAACTTTCAGTCATTGAGTTAGCAGTATCTTTTTTTTATAAAGCAACTTCAACAATAAGGAGTTTGAAAAACTGAAAGATGCAGTTAAAGAACAGAGTTTGTAAAGTTGTAGTTTATAGCATGATACATGTACTTTTTCTATTTATTCACGTCTTAGTGACAATGATCACTGATTTATTGTAATGAAGAACATTGATATTGATGAACAAATGAATATAATACTACCTCATTCAAGACAGTCAATGATGTCTCAGGTTTGAGCTCTTTAACACACATACCTTTGCTTACCCATGATTTTGTATCCACCATAAACTAAGTATGAATTCTACAAGCAAGAGATTTAGTGTAATTAAAAATAGAAAATAAATCTAACATATATGAAAGAAAATTAAAAAAGACATTGCACCTTTACACCGAGTTTCTTCAAAGATCTTGCGATAGCTTTAGACCGTTCACCACCAGAGTCCATAAAAATTACTTTAAAACCATTCTATATCACCAAGAAATAAAAATACAAATGTCAACTAGCAATTGTTTGCTTCCTAGTTGGTGCTTAACTATTTGTATAGCTTACTTTCATGTGTTTTAAATTTCGGATAACTACTGCAACTAAAGCATTATCAATATCTTTGCCACCCTTTAGCCGCTTTCTCAATGTTGCATCAAGCTGTGTAGCATTTACACATATAAACAAAAATATATAGTCCAGATCATATTATGTAATGCAACTCCTTCAAGAAAATTTGTAAAAGTTAAAGCCTTGATCTTTAATCAAGATTCTCTACCAACTCCAATAAATAGTGGGAGCGTATACATTCTTAAATTTTCATTAATTTAGAGGGATTTAGTAACTGAAGGAAAACCACAAACCTCAGGAAGTGTGATAGATGCATACTTAGACCTAACTGCTCGACGAATATCAGGAACTCCATCCCTCTCCCTTACATCCCTAACACAATGAAAAAGTTTGTTAAGAGCCTAACCTACAATACGTACTGATTTTCTAAAATGAATTACTAGAAATAATGGTTTTTTTTAAAGGAAAATCAATGACATATGTGGAAATAGCTCGAAATACTACTTTGAAGGCTAAGTTATTTATAGTCTCTTGCCTCAGGCCGGACGTCGATAAGAAGTGCATCTGTCTCATTTTTCAGCAATTCAAGAGTGTTTCAAGATCCAAATCTCCGGGGTAACCACCATGCATGAATGACCAGTAATATATTCTATAACACAACCAGTTAATCTAAATCTGAGTGGGCACTATTTCATTGATATAGCTCTGTAAAATGAACCTACAAATATACACCAGCGGGAAAAAAGTTACCCCAAAGTGGTTGAATTTTCCAAGGTAAGCAAGAAAGGGACAACTGGGCCACTGGGATCCAAGCTAGGTTTTTTTCTCAAACCCTTCAATTATTATGTATAACTCCATGAAGAAATTTTGTTCAAATGTAA
This sequence comes from Allium fistulosum, assembly GCA_030737815.1. Classification (NCBI taxonomy): domain Eukaryota; kingdom Viridiplantae; phylum Streptophyta; class Magnoliopsida; order Asparagales; family Amaryllidaceae; genus Allium; species Allium fistulosum. The sequence goes on from CM060901.1 coordinate 665,808,999, forward strand.
GATAATTTGTCAAGATAAAAAATAATAGTGTTACTGCTAAAAGTGTACATTGAAAAGCATTTTGAGCTGAAAGAAAATGGAACTGCTGTTTCAACTTAAAAATTTCACACAACTGATAAAGGAGCAAAACTCAATGCATAAGACTCTCTTCTATTCAAGTTTCTGAAAGAATTCATGTGGGTTTAGAATAAATTTTCTTATTTTGTACTCCCTCTATGCAATAATCTAGGAAGAGTAGCTATTGTGAACATCTTCTTTAAAAATAAAATATTTCAAGATTTCACTTTGGGAGACCAAATTCACGAGCAATGCTAATCAAAACTTCATGTGTCAAGTAGATTTTGTTATAGTGAATTTTCTAACTGTAAAACATTTTTCTAGCTACATGTTGACAACTTAGCCATTGTGATACATAATGAGTAGCATCCCTAACTGGATTCAAAATCCGACTAATTTTCACTTCGGATAGATTTATCGCATCCTTAACGTCAGATGGGAGTAATGACTTTAAGGATCCATGAGAATAACCAACTAATGTGGTAGCATCGGACAAAGTATCCTCCATCATCAAAATTACACTCCTTAATATACCTGTAGCTACACTTCCAGATTTGAAAATATTTTCTTTTAGTTTAACTGATAAGCCTGTAATCTCATTTACTAAGTTTAGGAAAATTATAACCCTCTTCAAAGAAGCAGTTCAGATATTAAAGAAAACCAAAATATAAATTTTCATGTTTGAAGTATATAAGCAAAATACGATAATGTTATTTCTCAAGGTTACTTAAATTAAGATATCGTACTACTCTTTATATATGGAAAAAAACTGCAAGTGCAGAAAATGCAATGAAAAATATCAAATGACATAAACATGTCAATTTTTTATGGTGTGCAAATAAGAAAATATGTTTAAAAATTAGAAAATGTTAGTATCACTAATAACTTTCTAAGTTATGATACTAAAATTATAACTATATAACACAAAATAAAACATTACTTTTTTCAGCTTTCTAAATATTTGCTTAAACTTGTTTCACGAGAGAAAGCAAGGTTTGATTCATAATTATTTCTTACCTTCACACATGTATTCCTACTGACAATAATCCTTCCTTACTGACAATAGCTTCCTTAACCTGATGTATGCTAGCTTCATAAGTCTTAGTATTATTCAAGTCTCGTCTGCCATCTATCCTTTCATGAGCTTCATCTTCTCATTCTCAATATTCATCATTTTATATAACATAACCATGAATAGTAAGTAGAAATGTTCAAACAACTCAAAAATTAATTGCAATAAAAAATAGACAAGATGTACAGATGGAACTAACAAGTAATAACTACAATTGAATTAGGGCTTTTCTAAATGATCGTTATGCACTTGCTTATTACAAATAAATCCTAAATTAATAAATAAAAACTTTAAATCCCAAAATCACTGATTAAATTGTGCAAATAAATCAAATAGAAAAAAATAATTAGAAAAACATGAAAAATAGATACGAGGCATTCACTAAATAACGCATCTACAGTTGCCCGCAATAGGTTGTCATTGGATCTAGAGGTTAGATCAATGAAGAAAGGAGATGCAAGAAGCCACCACATGCCGAAGACAGTGAAGCCCTGATTATCTAGAAGCTTGATCGGTGAAGAAAGGAGCCTTTTCTTAAGAAGTCGTAAAGTGGGATTTGTGGGTAGAAAGGCGGAATAAGAAATGAGAGGGATATAAAATGTTTTGCCGCTTTAGTTCTTAATTCTCTTTTATTTTTATTGGAGGGATTCGATATGACAGCAGAGGCACGCTATTTATTCAAAATCCTAATCGTGAAATATAGCAACATGGGTTCCAACGCTGTTGCCACTTGCAATTAAAAGCTAATTTTGTTGTAGTGTGTATATAAATTATGAGAAGCACAATGATTTAATACTAGCATAAAGTCTCACTGGTTGACTCAGTGGTTAAAACATTATAATAAGTTGAGAATGACATGAGTTTAATTATAAGCAATGTGGTCTTTATTGTAAGCGTAAAAGGGTGAAAAAAATTACAATGTAAAATGGTACAAAATAATTATTTGTCAATAAACTCAAAATAAATCAATAAAAATATAAAAAAGAGGAAAGAAAGAAATAAGAAAAAAAATGTAATTTTCAAATGATCTAAATCTCAAAAGAAGAATGAATACTATACATATGCATATCCATATGCATATATATATATATATATAGACACATACACAAAAGTAATGAAAATAACTGAGTAATCAAACCGATCGTTAAGGTAGTTTGTTTACTGTTATCTTGTAAAATCGAATACCGTGAAGCAAAAAAATGTTTTTAACCTGTCTCGTTAAATCTTTTCAATTTTATTTACTTTGTTCTCTCCATAAATCGGCATAAATTAGTATTATGGACAAAGTATATAATTTTTTATTCACCAGAATGTTGTTCTAACACTACAAGGGGAAACACGTTTTCCGACGGCCAGAAACCGTCGGTGGCCGTCGGAAACCGTCGGCCGCCGTCGGAAATAGCCGCCGGAAATGGCTTTGTCGGGAAGCAGTATTTACGACGGCTTCCGACGGACGCTGTCGTATCCATTTCCGACGAATCCAGACGATTTCCAACGGTTTCCGACGGTTACCGACGCCCGTCGAAAACCGTCGAAAACCGTCGGAAATCGTCTGGAACAGGCCACCGTTATTTGTCGTGAGCCGTCGGAAATTTTGACCAATAAGCTATCGGAAGCCATCGGAAATCTGCTATTTTTTTTTAAATTTGCTGCAAATTTAGCCTTCCAACCACATTTCTCTTCCAAACACTATAATATCAATACTGCACAATATAATATACAATAGTCCAACCAAATATTCAAACCCAAACTACAAAATATTTAATAAACACACAAATAAATAAAATTACATCAAAATAAAATACAAAATATAAATAACCATTCCAACATTAACAATAATCCTAACAATAACTGTTCTACCATGTTGTTAATACACAAATTCATCAATATTCTCATACACGTCCTCATACAACCATAGAACCAAATGTGTCAAACATAATTATACATAAATCAACAATTACCTACGCCGTCTACCAAATCATTCTAAATTAAAACAAAACATACCTGAACGAACAAGAAAGCAAGTAATGAATCAATCTCCTGCAGATCCGGAGCCAGCCGAGGAAGGAAAGCGACCACCACCCTGCTGCTGCTGCACGTACTCTAACAACTGTGCGGTGTGCATGCCCTGTTGGCGGTTCTGCTCCTCCAACTGGCAACTCTAGTCCGCAATTCTTCTATATCTGCAAGATCGCTCTGATGTCTACTCCGCCGTCCTCTACTCTGACTACTGGACTGCAATAATTGAAAAATAAATAAAATCCAAGTTTATTGTTTTGAAAAGGTGAAAATATCATATTTTAAGTATTTTAAGAAAAAGTAAATTATTTACCGCTAAATTGCCAAATCCGTATCGTCGACCATGCTCTGTTGGATCCATAACGGACTCAAAAATAACGTCTTCCTCATTGGTCGTCAGCTGATCTCGACTCGTGTTAGCAAGGAGTTTCTGCCGCTGCTCCATAAACTTCTCCTGCATTAACAAATTAATAATATCATATCTTATGTCATCATAGTTTAACAATTAAAACAATTACTAATACTGAATAAAATGAAATATGCCTACATGGCTTTTGCTGGATTTATCGTTCTGCCATGTGTATGAAACAGTCCCGTCTGGATTAACATGCTCGACGGCATGCGTACGGGTGAACACGTCCATATAGCTGACAGGACCATGTGTCCCATCTGAATTCAACAAACACGTTTATACCATTATAAAAATCTTTTTTTATTGAGCCCCTCTGTCCTTTTCTTTGGTACATCCAACTCCTCCGATCAACAAAATAATCAATCATTTTTCCTATTTGAGAAAATTAGAAGTTCAAAATTTAATATTTATTTTCAAGAATACAAATTCGAAAAAGATTATTTTCATGGTCGTATAATATTTGAATTTAAAGAACAACTTCACAAATTTAAAAATATTTTCAAATAGGGCACATTTTATTTTTTAACGTACCGATATAAAAAATTGTATAAATTTTTTTTTCCATGGTCAGGCATCCTACTTCCCATTACAAACACAGTAAGCATTTACATTTCGTATATTACTTCGTCTCAAACGATTCAACCAAATTTCGGCAGCATTTCCCTTTTGTTCCCTGCATTGTAAACAAAATGCGTGTACGCAGGAAACAAAAAAGAAAAGTTAGGCCGAAATTTTATGAACTGTTTGAGACGAAGTAGTATACAAAATGTAAATGCTTACTGTGTTCATAACTTGTCCAATACAGGGACAAATTCAACAAACATTGTACCAGAAGAATATAAATGGTCGTTTTTAAAAAAAACGACTATTTATATAACGATCATGTACAACATTCGTCAGACGGGGCCAAAAATTGTCTAAGGGACATTAGTTAATTAAATGTGCGCATTTTACGAAAAAATATAGTTTTACTAACTATTCACATTTACAAAAAAATATTTTAATTTAACACATTTATTCGACGTATTCCATCAACTTAAGGCTCGTTCGACGCAATTTTTTTTGTTGCATAAGTCAATACGTGCACAATATAATATTTCAAGCTCGTGCATTCATTTTATCTTAGTCCAACTAACACAATACAATGATAGCAGCGCTACACACATATACAATGGTACAACCAAGGCATATACAACGATTTCCATATACACGAACAAGCCCAAATTATACATGTTTTTCACAATTTCACGATAAAAGATGAAATAGGTATATCATTGAATGCTAGAAACTATTATAACACAATTGGAAACAATTTCAATCACCAATTAGCCCTAATTTATCGATTTATGCAAATCTAGAATTAGGGTAAAAACTCAATTTTTCTCGAAAATAAGAGATTATACCTTAGCTGGAGAGCAATAGACATTGATTATGCAGCCGGGGAGGATCCGAAAGCTCGAAATTGATGATTGGAAGCTTGGGGAAGAGATTTGGGGATTTAGGGATTAATATTTTCGTATGAAAAGTGAGGAGGAAGAAGGCTCGGCTGAGCTTGTAGTTCGATAATTTCCGACGGCAGATTTTTGCGTATAGGTTAAATCTTTTCAATTTTATTTACTTTGTTCTCTCCATAAATCGGCATAAATTAGTATTATGGACAAAGTATATAATTTTTCATTCACCAGAATGTTGTTCTGGGGACCACCTCCTCATTACAACCCACATGTTAGATTTAGAGGGATAGACTACTGGTGTAAGAGGGAACTACAGATGGTGAAGTCTTGCATTCATGTTCGACGGTGGGAAAGCACTTAAATACTAAAGAAATAATATTAATTACAATGTAGTAGCCTTGGTCAACATATATTTTTTATTATATTTTTTCTATTCCGTTGTAAGTTTATGTAGGTAGTAGCACTCTGATATACTTGTGTTTATTACAGGTTAACAATACTATTGAACCGTACCCTTATAGACTTGAGTTTTGATTTAGTCAAAATTCGAGCCCATTAAGTTGCGGGTTGTTACAACCTGGCTGTACCTCTTGTCGCTTTGCTTCCGCATGCCTAAGAGGTAGAATGGGCCAAGCTGGTCTGTCGAGACCATAAGGAGGATGGAGAACTGGCGAGAGCTGAGGGCACGCCGAGCCGGGTAAGCCAAAACGAACTATAGGTCATAGGTGGCGGTATCAAAGCTGGATCAATGATAGACCACCGTTGAAATAGTCTCAAACAATGCCAGTCGAGGGAGAGATGCTTGAGTAAGCGGGCCAGCCTAAAGCCGGGTTGTAAGCGGACCGGAGAGAGAGTCCGTCGGCCAATGAGGGATGGGTCGAGCTAGTTTTGCGACTTGTATTGACAGGTGAGCTAGTTGTTGGGGCTGCTGGGCAAGGAAGCTTGGCCAGTAGAAGACTTGATGTGCAATTGAGTAGAGAAGCCGATGCAGGTTTAGGCTAGATTTGGATTATTATCATACATAGGAAACACAGTTGACCTACCCCTTGTGGTAGCTGACTTGTGAGCCGATCTGGACCCAGTCAGTTTGGACCAGACCAGGTTTGTCTAAGATACCTCGATTAGTCTGCCTTCTTAGTTACAAAAAAATAACCTAACAAATGTGAACCCGTAAGTAAAAGAAACGTGCTTTTAACATATCCTTTAAATCTTTTCAATACTATTTTTTTGTTCTCTTCGCAGATGCTCTTTAAATCTCTTTAATTTTAATTTTCTTTTTCAACCTATAATATTTGATTTTAACTACAATTAATGAAAAATGACGATAACTTCATTTTTTTAGAGTTTTCCCTCCAATTTGTTTAGTGTGGTAGCAAAATAAGAGTTGTCGTTTAATATTCTATGTTGTGTTCACAACAGTTATTGCAAGTGGACTCTGGATCCTAAACATTGTTGTCTGAAATGGTCAAGAAACAGAAATAATGATGTATGCTCAATTGACACCTCTAGTCAACTTAGTTAACAAGAAGCTGCCAAAATTTATAACCTGAGGCAAGTTGCAATTTGTTCCCTCACGTGCGAAATTGACCAAGCCCGATATAAACAAATTAACAAGGTGGTTAATTATTAGTTTTTAACCACCTATATAAAGAGCGAAAGCAGCTATGAAACTGATAGTCAGTTCAAGCTGGTAGGAAATAATAATGGATCCTTCTGTTCCATGGCTTCCAACTTTGAAAGAACTACGGAAGATACAAGAGGAGATTCTATCATCGAGCCTACCTTCCGAATCCCAATCCCAGAATTATAGTAATGCTTCCCTTTTGGATACTCATAAACATGGTCCATTAGCAAACTCACCAAACTCCTCAAGAACTGCATTTTCTAGATATGATAAAGGTAAAGAGAAAGAAAAGGTGGTTGAATGCTTAAACATGGTAAAGGACGAAGCAAAAGGAGAATGTAGCAAAAGCTTCAAACACATGATGCAAGAGAGACAAAGGAGGGAGAAGTTGAGCCAGCATTTCGCTGATTTATACACCATGAATCCATACGCATTGAATGTATCTACTTTATATTTCTAAAACTTACAGTATTACAATAATAGGTATACGCACATATATATTAATATGAAGGTTAAACAATGTAGGTGGACAAGAATTCGGTGGTGCAATCGGCCATAACATACATTAAACACCTTGAAGCTGAGAAAGATGAACTATTAAAGAGCAACACCGAGCTTAATTTTAAACGGTTGATCAAAATGGATTTTCAAGGAGAAAGTCACGATATTTGCCTGTCGAACACAACCGCAATACCAGCTCTTGATTCAATGATCAGTGCTCTTCACTGTTTGAACGTAATGGACGTGAAAGTTAGGACCATCAAAGCTGAATTATCAACCACTGATTCCTCAATGACCATGCAAATTGAATTCAAATTGTGATAACGGCATCAAAACTGGTTCCATTATTTATAGTCTGAGCTCTTTTTTATGCATCTGTAAATTTCTTAATCGTTTTTACAAAAGCAAGATTTAAGGCTGTGATTAATATACCATGGATGAAATTTACTGTTTTCTATTTGAGGTTTCAGTACAGAAATTGGGGTCTTATCAAAAGTCATATCCTATGTCTCTCATTTCCATTTTCTGTATTTTTTGCATTTAATATATATTATTTTTGCATGATCAGAGTTTTGCATACAGTTCTATATATTTTTTAAATTTCCTTACATTATTTACAAATCTATAGTTTTTCTAGGAGTACAAAGAGTTGTAAACCCTGAGTGTGATCAACTGCTTACGTATTAGAGGAGTACAACTCTGTTGGAAATGCCTGATAACTATTTTTTATTATAGATGCGAGTTCCGTTTGGAGACGGTGCAGTAAACATGGTAAGAAAAAGAACATATAAACTATCGGTTGTTATTTCTATATAGATCTTATGTACCCATTCAGGTAGTTTTATGAGAAGAAATTCGATCTCCGTTTCTGTTCATGTCTAGGGTACTTAGAGATATATATATGTAGGCACAGGATATGGTCAAACTTGAATCTAATCAGCATGATATGGTTGGTAGGATTGGTTCGACACTAGGCGTACTGGTGATGCTATGTTTCAAAGAAATGAGAAGGCACATCTTTGTCCAAAGTGCTACTACGAATCCATTTTCATGAATTCCTATAGTACTGACAGGTAACGAACTGCGAAAAAAAAAGACACGGTACTTAACGCCTAACCAAATTTTCAAGCGTTGTACATATGATTTTCAAGTAAAAACAAAAGAAAAGAAACTATAAAATATGATCAAAGCATAACTAATGAACCGATTTCGCAGTTTAGTAGTAATTTATTCGATATCAGACATTGAATTCGGACCGGTGCCAGATCGATTTCCTTAATTAGCCATGATTTTCCCTCTTTCTCCCGCTCCTTCTGAACATTTGTAAACATTCTTGTTTTTTATCTTGCCCACTTGTTCGTTCCTGGACAAAGTTATTACGACTCATTTGACCATTCAATTTTCTCTTGATATCTTTCTACCTATAATCTATGGTGGATGAAAACGCCTACAACATTTACTCCGCAAAACAAACTTTTATGGATAGAAAATGTGTTGTGTTCCTTTCATGGGGTGTCACATCCCCTGATCGGTAATAGTTGTTGATTCTAGAACAGTTGTTATGTCATATTTCTCTGTTCAGCATAAGTCAACCAATCTCTTTGACATAAACTTTCAAGTTTTCTCGAAGAAATGATTTTCCAAATATTCCACAAATTTTTAATGGAAACAATGATATTTATTAGAACTAAATATAAATAATTAAATAAAATGACAAACTAACCTTTTGAAAAATAAAAGAATATATTTTGCACGTAATAATGTTTGCATTTGATTTTTGTCACATATATATTAGTTATTATAGTCAAATATATTAAAATCAATTTATTAAAATTAATTTTAAAAATGAAGACAATACGATAAAACCCGAAATTCTCTTTCAACTGCCATCTTGTTTATCCCATTTCTCCTCCAATTCCACACATCCCTTCAAACTACAAATCACAACTAACTGTAACAACTCGAGATTTTCGACCTACGAAAATCGACACTACTATGTCCACTTTATTGCATGCCGAACAATCAAATGACGGAAAATCCGATTGATAGGGGAAAAGAAGAAAGAAAGAAGAAGAGAAAAAGAAAACTGAACCAACATAAAATCTCACAATCGCAGCAGAACATAATATCAATAATCTTTACAAAAAAGAAACTGTTATATACATACATCCATCAAAGTATAACAACAAATCATAATCATCAGCCTTGACAGTTATAATAACTTGTCCTCACAATGCTGATGATTTCGACAACAAAGCAGCAGAAAATAAACAAATACGTGAATACGACTTGAAGACCTCCAACTTGTCTCCTGAACTCCAATGCATTCAAATTAATCTGTAAACATGCTCGGTCTGACCAGAGCATTATAATAAAATAAAAGCTGAGTCAGTCTGGAAAACCAGCGTCAAAAAACACGCTCAACTAAATTTTAGTGTTTTAAAAATCTTTTGAAAATGAAAGTATCTCGTAAGAGCACGTCGCACATAAACATGAACGGATTTTTAGCTTACAATAACCAAACCATTTCATATGAATTTTCATGATATTATAATAGTGTCTAAGGTACAAATACTTATTAATTATAGCCGAAATTGTTACATTAATTAAATTCTAGCATAATAGGTATACAACCGAAACCGTAAAGGCACATATTGGAGAATGGATTCCATACAATGACTGGGCTATTGAGGTACCGCCCGTCACGGTGCATTTCTAGATAAAATATCACTGAAGACTTCGCCGGGATCCCCTTCCAACACAGAACTAGCCTACCACTTGACTGGTGGAACCGAATATCCGTTAATAGGTCCCGAAGCATACAAATGAGAGATAATATCGACTCTAGATAGGGATGATCATACCCTACTTGGGAGCAACCCACTTACCTCTGCTGCATCTCTCCTGTTTTAGTTCCACGGTATAAGTAATTTCACAAAATAGAGAAAGATTTCCTCTTTACACAATTCTAGAACAGATTTATAACTTCCTTTATAAATCTCTAAGACCCGTTTATAACCCCATTCATTTATCTCTGAAATCATTTATAAACTCCCTTTTTAACATTTCTAAAATCATTTAAAAAAACCCTTCATAAATCGATAAAAAAATTTATAAACTACTTTTATAAATCCACAAACCCATTTCTAAAATACTTTTATAAATATTTAAAACCATTTATAAAGCTCTTTAACCCTTTAACTAATCTTCCTTTAAGTTTTCCAAACCATGTTAGAGGATTCCTCTTATAAAACCCATATCTGTTTATAAAACCATATTTGTAAATCTCGAAAACAATTATAAATAAATTCTAATCATTCACTTTAAAAATTATTATATAATAATAAACATTATAAACAAATAAATATTAACTTTAAAATATCTTAAAATAATAATAAATAAATTTTAAAACATTCTTAAATCAACTATAATAATTTATCTTCAAAACTATTAAAAGTAATAATAATTAGTTTCCAAAACTTTATTGATAAATAATTATGATTAATTTTAAACCATATTAATAATTTGAATAATTAACTTTTCAAAATATTAAAATATTGGTAAACAACTTTAAAACAATATTAATATAAATAACGACTTTTATAAAAACAGAAATATACTTCCTTGATAAAAATCCATACTTAAATTTCAACATAATCATTTTCATATTTATAAAAATATGTTTATAAATCTCTTCTATTTTATAACATGTCACTTAACATCCCCAAATCTATCCTCACTTCAATTCTGAAAATAGATCAACCATTTTCTAAAACACATCCCACATATTATCATAAATCCACAATTTGATTTACTCTCCCCAATCTATCCAATGGTAATAGTTTTCTTTTATTTATAAAACACCATTATAAATATATCCTTTTATTAATAAAATATGATTATACGAATCTTCATACTATTTGTAAAATATCCCATTCATACATTATCACATTTATAAATTTACCTTAATATATGTCCCCACACACACACACACACAAAACACATTACATAAAACAATAAGTAAAAATTTATACCAAAAAATTCCTATCTTCTTTTTAAAACCATATCCCTTTATTATAAAAGACAGACTTATTTTTATGATTTTAAAAATCTTTACTCGCGGTTCAAAAACTCTATTTAAAATATTTTATGAAACTATAAATTTAAAATCTCTAAAAATCATACCTTCAATTTTAATTAAAATAAGTTCCTTCTCTTAGTAATTAAAGAATTATTATTAAAATATATATATTTTCGAAATCACTTAAAACCTTTTAAAAACCAAACCTTCATTTTATAATATTCCAAAATACTAAAAATATGGCCCAGTGTTACTATAGCACTAATATGGAAAAATCGTCCATGTCATCAATTTATGTATCCAACATAGCATATATCAATTTATATGAAAAATAAAATCAACAGTGTGAGGAATCCAGTTGGATCCCTCCAACCTATCCCCCTGCATCACATACAATATATAATCAACAATATAAATCAACCACTTCGAGGCGGGATCGTATACAAAGGGTCATTCGCTCTTACACGGGAATGTAATAGGGTCTAATCCGCTCCAGGGGTGGGAATATATCCAAACCAAAAATATAAAATAGTAAATCATCCAAACATTCAATAGTAATCAACAGTTAAATATCCACCCATCAAAACAATAATTTTTATCGACTAAAATATATTTCTGGTTAACTAAAAAGGTGAGTTTAACTCATTTTGGTTCCAGTAGTCGTCAAAGCGCTCCGGTTTGAATTAAATTGTACAGCGTTCAGTTTCAACCTAAATTCCCATGAGCTTCAAATTACTCCAATCCAACTCCATAACGTAGTACTCGTCGATATGATGGCAATGCAACTTGTCGCATTCGATTTGGACCTCGTATGAAAAAGTTATGAATTAATGAACGATTGAAACAATTAAATTATAATTAACTTTTAATTAATAAATTATTAAACTTAATTACCCTCATTTACATTAATCCTTTCCTCCCTCCTCGTTCACGCTCGTCCGGGCATGAACAAAATCGACCGTGATCCCTTTCATTCGTTGCGCCGCCGTCGCCCACTGCCACCGCGACATTGCCCACACGCGCCCGACCTTGCCGCCGCTATCACAACCCACGCGCGCCCTCCATCCTTGTCAATCGCGAAAATTCGAACCCCCTCGCCCCCGTTGCTGCGAACGCGGTCAAATTACGGTATCCGCGCCACATCATACGACAATCCAACCGTTGAAACCCTTATTCGCCTTGAGCTTTGCACTTTCCTAGTTGAAGGCGTGGCCTGAAAACGCCTCGAGTGGTCCAAGTCAAGATGGGCCGTTGGATTTGGTTGTTGAAGGTTTTAAAAAACAAACATTTTTCTTTTCAGGTTTTGAACACGGCTTATAGGAGGGAAGGTATGGTGTGAACGTGGAAAAGTGTATGGGCTGGAGTGTAGAAGTATGGCCTAAAGTATGGTGTGTGTGTGTGTGTGTGTGTGTTAAATTAGAAAATATCTCGCTTTAAAAGTCCGAAAATCTCTAACTCCAAACAAGGCGTGCCGCCTGGCGTTTTATATATAATATCCCTATTCCGAACACACTGGAACTAGTTTCGAGGCCTAATTTGATCATTTAAAAAAGTTAGCTTTCCAAACCCAATTATATTAATTTAAATTCCTAAAATTAATTTCTACGCGTTTCGATCTTGCACGCCCAAACGATACGTCCGATCACCACGAAATTCGATGGCATGCTGTAATTCATTACTACGGATTCAATGGAGCTAGTTTCGTCTAATTTCGAGATAGTGCCCCCGAAGGCTATTTTCACTCATTAATTAAAACGAGTTATTTAAAAAACTAGTTTATTCACTTTTAATTCAAATTTAAATGTTTGCTATCTTCATTCCTATCAAATAGAATTTAAATCATCTTTCGATATCTTCATTCCTATCAAATAGAATTTAAATCATCTTTCGAAATCAATTCCATTCACTTCAAATTCAAGATTAAATTTATTTTAAATACTTCCAAATATTTAATTCAACACTTAAATTATCAAATAAAGCGCTATTTTTAAAATCCAAGTTGTTTAACTTATAAATTTAACTTTCCAATATTTAAAATTATTTAAATATTCCAGAACTTATTGACTGAAATTCCGGGTCGTTACATTATTCCCCCCTTAAAAGATTTTCGTTCTCGAAATTGCCAAGGTAAGAATAATTCCTCAAACCCATTAACTTTTCAAAACCAATCAGCTGGAATAGATTCTAAAATTTCTAAGTCTTTTAAATTCACCCACCTATACCAACTAATCCCCTTCCATTCATTCCTTCCATGTTATAACTAAAAGATCAAATTTTAGTTATTAAAAAATTTTCCAAAATTGTCAAAAAATTTCTATCACCTTAAATTTACGGGAAATTTTTCCAGTTTCTCCTATGCGCGGCTCGATCGTAAATTTTTTTAATATATATATATATATATAATCACAAATATACATCTCATCTTCAAGGATGAGGCATCTTGTAGAGAAAAATATAAAAATACGGTATGTAATCTAAGATGTGTACCTTCTTTTAGTATTAGCAAGCACATACAACCAACATGATGTGAAAGCGAGCTCCAAATGCAAAGCATACACCATCCGCACTACTAATCCCTCAACCACCAATGAGAACATATATAAGGAAAGTAATATCAATATATAACATAGACTATACAATAACCACATGCAAATATAACAAATGCAACAAGAGAAACTATCCAACAAATAATGTCCATCCAATTAATTCATAACCATATCAATTTACATTTTCAAATGTCAACATTAAATTTATACACCTTCATTTCTTATTAACATTCAACTGATTCGTTTTCAATTTATTTCCATTCAATTAATTTACATTCAATTTATTCTCATCCAATTGGTTTACATTCAATTTCATTTACATTCAATTTTACTTACATTCACTATAAATTCATTCTATGTTTAACAACATTTTTGTAACGACCCCGAATTTTATAAATATTTAAAATGATAATTAATTAATTTTTGAATTAATATTTGTGAAATAAAACGATAAATGGATTGAAGAGATGCGAGTTTCCCCGGATTCTAATATATTCTATATAAATCATTTCAAATTAAAAATATTATATATATGTGTATATATGTATTTGGGCATATATGAGTGAATTTGAATTTATATATATATATATTGAATTTGAATTAAATTTTAATAAATGCTTTAAAGATAAATTATAGTTAAGTGAAATATAAAATAAAACATATCTTATCAATAATTAACTTAAGTATTTGGTAGTTATGTTGAGAATAAAAAAAATAAAAATAATAATAAATATGTAAAATACATGTCTTAGTCAAGTGATATATTAATGCACATTTATAAGTAATAAATAAATAAGCTTTTAAACAAGACAAACTATATATATGTGCTCACAAATTTAAAGGCCAGGCTGCACCTTTTTGTAAAAGCAAAATACATAAATGAACTTAAGAAAAGTATAGAGTACATAGTCTTTAGGAACTCATATATGTACCTGCCGTGAAGCAAGGTATAAGAAACATAACATGTGTATATGTAGGATGTACTAAATAGATTTAAAAAGCTAGAAATGATATTTGTAAACATAAGAGGACCAAGGCATTAAATGCCATATCCCTTAGTACACAACAACATCTGCTCAGCCACAAAAGAAGGAAGAAAGGAGAGTATGTGAACAAGTAAGCAAGTATATGTAAATGAATGAAATAAGTGAAATGGCTTGCAAATGAAGATATGCGTATAGATAAATATATATTTGTACAAAGCAATTAATGCTGCCACCATAACATATCATGTCAGCTAACAATTAAAGAAAAAAATCTCTGATATTGTACATGGCAATATCATCACCTTGTACCAAAAAAATAAAACATCACCTGTATACTTACTTCCTTACATAGCAATTTCCATTTCAGTTCGTCCTCAAAAACATAGCTAACCAGAAGCTTAGAAAGTCTGAAGTAAACAAATCATTTAACTTTAACAAAATTCAGTTTAAACAATAATATAATCAAAGAGGATTAAAGAGGAAGCTTGCAGTTTCACCAGCCTGTTTCAAATGAAAAGCAGCTCTGTTTTCTTCTGCAAATCAAAGTGAGTAACATTTTTTTATTTAAAACTAAGTAATAAATGATTGCTTGCTTATGAAGTTCTGTGATTGATGATACTTGTTTATGCATATATAAATGATAACTCAGTATTTTGAATATCTGTATGTATGCATGTCTGGTTTGTATATTTTTGGCTTTGAACTCCACTGTTCTTTCACTAATCCAAGTGAGAACATTTTTCTTTAAAATATAAAGGTTGAATCTGTGCAAGTATATCTAAGATATGTATGTGTGCATATATAATTATCTGTATATATATATGGGAAGATAGGAAATGAAATATGCAGGCTGTTGTTCTGTTCTCTGTTCAAAAACCCAAACTGTTGGTTTTCAAAAAAATTAATTACTCTCGTTCTAATTGATGGATGAACTTAAGATTCAAACAAAAGTTGTTTGTATCATTATAAACTAAGTTTAAAATTTCATTTAAGATTAAAACAACTTAAAATGGTCTCTGGAAACCCAAAACATCAGAACAAACTTAAAAGGAGTAAAAACCAAACTTCTTATTTTCTTGTTTCAGATATATGATCTAAAACGTAATCGAAAACCATGATTTTTAGAAGAAGAATCACAATTTTTAATTGAGTTTTGGGCTTGTTCTTTTGAGTTGAACGGGAACTGAAGATTGGGTTGTATCGGGTGATCCATGGGTTGGTGATGGTCGGAAATTGGGCTGGAAGTGGAGGAGTGATCAGGGAGTA
Source organism: Allium fistulosum (assembly GCA_030737815.1). Lineage (NCBI taxonomy): Eukaryota > Viridiplantae > Streptophyta > Magnoliopsida > Asparagales > Amaryllidaceae > Allium > Allium fistulosum. Next base: position 665,825,017 of record CM060901.1, read on the forward strand.
GGGGAAAATGTCGTGATGGTCGGCCAATGACCATGGTGGCGGCAGGAGGCGTTCGAAATCTGGTGACCTAATTTAGTGGGGTCTGTTGTTTCGCCTCGTTCATCGTCGTTCGTAGATCGAGTGCCACGCGATTTCGAGGGAAGGTAGCGGAAGTGTCGACGAGGCTACGGCCGGGTTTGGGTAGCTTTCGGTGGTCGGAGTGTCGAGCACGAGGAGGTTTCCAGGTGGGGTGTTGTTTCACTGTTCGTTTCCAGGTGGTAATCGAGCTCGAATTCGATTTGCGTTGATGGACGAAGTTCGGGTGGTCAGGGATTGAGTCGTAGGTGATGGTCGACTTGCTCGACGAGGCGACGTCGACTGGAGGAGAAGATCGGAGCTGTGCACGTGCACAAGCACGCTGGTGTGTATGTTGTTCCCTAGGAAGAAGTCAGAGGAGATTGCGTGAAGTACTCGAGTCGTTCTTGCATTTTACTCAAAGCAGGGAGGGGTTTCACTCGAAGTAAATAATAAATGGGCTCGGGGTTGTCGCGTGAATACCTGGGAATGGGGAGTTTTAAAGAAGAATAGTTCTCGGGTTGGATTGGAAAGAACTCGAAGTGAATGGGAAATAGGCTCGGGGAAAACGTAAAATGGCTCGGGTCTGTAGATTTAGTATGAAAACAGTTTTAACTTTTAAACAAAAAAAATCAAATTATTTAAACAAATTTTGTTAAGCCCAGTTCCTTTGTAAATAAAAATGTTTATCTAAGTTTTCAAATTGTCGAAAGGTTTTGAAATAACAATATTTCTAAAGCAAATAAAGTTTAATTAAAATGTTTTAAACTTATATTAAAAAAAAAGGGCTTATTTTAAATAAAACTTAATTAAGAAATCAAGATATTGATTTAAATGTTTTAATGTGTTAACTTAAAAGTTAAGTAAATTTTAAATTGATTAATGATTTAAAATTAACTAAAGATCAATTAATTATAAATTTAAAGCTAATTAAATTATTAATTAAAGATAATTAATTAAATGGTGGATTAAATAATTAAAAGTAAATTATTTAAAAATTAAAGGTTAATTAATTTATTATTAATGGTTAATTAATAAATGATTAAAGAATAATTTATTAAAATGATTTGTAAATTATTGATATTAACCTGGATTAGTAATTCATAAGTAATAAATATGTTTTGAATTAATCAGACAATTAACTTACCTTACTTATGGATATTTGGATTCTATTGGATGATTTGAATTGTTTGATATCCCTGATAATTGATGCTTTGTGATATACCCTAATTTATGTTGTGATCTGAAATTTCTATTTCTGTGATATATTACTATGTGAATATGAAACCCTTGACCCGTAAAACGATATTTGAATTTCGATGCGACAGGGAGTCGGATTCCAGTTGGTTATCCGAAACCCACATCGAATTGTAATAGTGAATTTTTGTGACCGATAAATTTATTTTATCTATGAATCTGTGAATGAAGATAAACGTTATCGATTATACCGCTTATCGATATATCTGTGATGATTGATGTTGCACTATTGTGTGAAACCCCTGGACTACACTTTTACACACACAAATATGGATTTCACGTGGGAATTGGTTAAGTCACAGATGATTTAAATTTGATGTTTTCGAAATTGAAATTTTAATTTCAATTGATTTTGAAATTAGAAATTTGGGTTTAAAGTGAAAAGCTTTTGAAATGGAATTTCAAAGATAAAAGTTATTTTGAATAACTTAATCGAGTTTTGAAAATTTAAATAATTGGATTTGAATTCAAGTTTGAAATTGAATCTTAAAATTTGAAACTAGGAATATATGGGTTAAATTATTTTAAAAGTATTGATTTTGGAATGTAAATGTAATTCAAAGGCTTTAACCCGTGCAAATAAAATTGGATTTTTCTGAAACGAAAACTATTTGTTTTCAGATAATAACAGCTTTCATATAAGAAGTGAACTTCCAATTCGTGTTGAAAGGTTTCAAATTTAAAATGAAATTGAAATGTTTTGAAATGCTATGAATGAATTCTTTTTGAAAGCTATGAATTGAATCTGTTTATTTTTAACAGATTTAAAATGATGATTTGTTTAAACCATTTGAAATGGAATTGTTTTGAAAGCTATGAGTTAAATCTTTGATTTGAAGATTTAACGAGTTAATCAAATTGAAAGGGAAATTATTTGGAAAATTTGTGAATGAATCTTTTGTTTAAAAGATTAAAGTGTAGAAATTGTTTAAATCGTTAAAGGTTTTTAAAATGAATCTTTTTGTTTAAAGATTTGAAAATGGTATTTTGTTTAAACCATTTGAAAGAAAAGTTTTGGGTAATAAGTTGTGACTTAATTGAAATTCCAATATCCATATGTTTTTAAATATCGCGCTCACTATTCGGTTTAGCCGGGAGAGGACCTTTGTGTCATATAACCCGTTCCGAATATTGATACGTCGTATATGGATAGCATTTGAAGACCGATGGTGAAGACCGGATATTTTCGAAAACGAAAGGACAACTCGTCGAATGTCTCTGCATCGACTGGTCCCCGGTATAGAGATTTTAGCACCCTTTGTGATGGGAAGTCCGGACGTGATTGGAAATTATCCGGAATTGCAAGGGCTTCGTGAGAAGTGCCTTCGGTTCTGTTCGAACCCGGAACAGACTTGTATGGATTGTATGTCTGACATTACACTTTGAGATATAAAGCAGATTTCTTTCAAATACATTTCTGTTGGTGGCGGAGAATTTATTCTCTTAGCTTAACACCCTTCTCTGAGACGTACGAGCTCAGAGGTTATGTAGTTGAAGGTTATCAGCGATATATTCCCAATTTGGTAATGTGGCATGCTGAGTGTTGCTGTGTGATGATCAGTGTTTGATCATTTGTGATATGATCATTTGTTTGATCATTTATCTTTGTGATCATAGGTTGATCATCTGTTGACCCAAAGCGTGGCTTTTAAAAAAAAAAGCGTAGCTTTGTGGACGAGACTTCGTCAGGGTCTCACAACCCGGAAATGGTCGAAACAGGATCGTTGCGGCAAGGTTATGAGGGTCGCGCCCTTTAGGGTATGTCATTTCCTTCTGGGAAGGGGTGGTATCATGGTATGGAGCCCAGATACTTACTCATGTGGATACACTTTCTTTATGATGTGTGATGTTGGTTACCGAGCGCTCGGATAAAGGTCCCAAAGGACCGGGGGATGGCATATTCGTGAGTTACCTGTTACAGGGGTAACCCGACCTTGTTTGGCAGAGAGCAGTTTGTCTCTCGGGACGTCCAGCCAGAGGCGATCCCATGCGGCGGAAGGAAGTTCCTTAGCCTGACCATTTGTTGGAAATCCAAAGAAACAATACGAGCCTTGTACGGTTTTAGTTGTATTACCTGCTATGGAATGTGGCTGTAACCTGCTATTGAACATAGTAGCTATAGTAGGCATACGATACTGGTCGTATGTTGGCTAAGATTAATATTATACTTTCGAAATGTTTTCTGCACTATGCACTAGTAATAATAATCCAATGATTTGCGTAGTAAGCATCTTTGACTATCATAAGAAGAAATCTCCTCCAATTCTGTGTTTGCATTGTGTGTGTGGTAGGAGGTCTTATGGTAGTTTCATTTTCCAAAAGCATTGCGAATTTCAATGTTTAAAATCTTTTGTTGATTGTTTAAAGATAAACTGTTTTTGTTGCTCACACCAGTCCCATGACTGATCCGGAGTTTATTGTTCCCTTCCTAAACTCTGGGTGCTCATAATTTTCCACACGAGCAGTCTAGAGTTGGGTTTCTTTTCAGATATTCAGGTTTAGTAGATTATCTGGAGCTAGTTCATTCATCGGAGTTGCTTATCTTGGAGTTGTGGATTCATTCTTGTCTGAAGATCATTTTGGAGTTATCACTTCTATTGATATTGTTCCGCTGCTGTTGTTATCTTTTCTTTTCCGCTGATATTTCTTGTACCATATCTCTGATGTATATTGATATTCATTGTATCACTCTGTTGTATCAGATATTGTATATCAATGTATTATTCTTTTCTTCCGCTGTGTTATTTACTTAATTGTGTTATAGCTCCGGCGAATCGGATTTGAACGGTCGAATCTGCGGCATTCTAGTACAATGTGAAGTACGGATTTTGATTTTCGAGCGGGCAAAACCCGATACGTTACATGTGGTATCAGAGCTAAGGTTGAACTTTAGCTCAGGAGTGTAACACATTAAGTAGCTCATTAGAGATAGAGTGAAGTAAACTCTAGAATGAGTATCCTTAAGATATCCGTCTGAAAGCCTCAGTAAATTCTCTTACTATTCAGCGATAGTGAGTATGAGTGCAAGAAGAGGATGAGATAGGGGACACAGGGAAATACGACTGTAAATGGTCAATATCCTGTAACAACAAGGAAGCAATCTTTTCTCTATCGATCTCTTTTGTTCGTCATCTTTTCTCAATTCTTCGATAGTTTCTGGTAGATCCAGAAAGAAGATTCGATATATAAAAATGGGACATAAACTCCAGCTGAGTCAAAATTGTTTTTTTGAATGTATTGGTTGTTATGGTTGATAGGTATACTTAGTTTTTAAACTAAAAGTTTTGAAACTGTATCCATATATCTATCTATTCTTTGGGTCCGGATATATTCTACGAATGGTTAGTTATTCCTTTTGAACTGATCGATGCCCCTGCATATTTCGTAGATCTGGATAACCCGAGTATTTTGTTGATTGTTAAACAGATTCGTTCTCATATCTGATTTTGATATTCTGATTTGGTAAGCCAAATGCAGAATCAATGTTCAGTTTGATTAAATGAAACATTCTTCATCTGTCTTTGTTTTCGTGGCTGTGAATTTCGAGGACGAAATTCTTTTAAGGGGGGAAGTCTGTAACGACCCCGAATTTTATAAATATTTAAAATGATAATTTATTAATTTTTGAATTAATATTTGTGAAATAAAACGATAAATGGATTGAAGAGATGCGAGTTTCCCCGGATTCTAATATATTCTATATAAATCATTTCAAATTAAAAATATTATATATATGTGTATATATGTATTTGGGCATATATGAGTGAATTTGAATATATATATATATATATATATATATATATTGAATTTGAATTAAATTTTAATAAATGGTTTAAAGATAAATTATAGTTAAGTGAAATATAAAATAAAACATATCTTATCAATAATTAACTTAAGTATTTGGTAGTTATGTTGAGAATAAAAAAAATAAAAAAATAATAAATATGTAAAATACATGTCTTAGTCAAGTGATATATTAATGCACATTTATAAGTAATAAATAAATAAGCTTTTAAACAAGACAAACTATATATATGTGCTCACAAATTTAAAGGCCAGGCTGCACCTTTTTGTAAAAGCAAAATACATAAATGAACTTAAGAAAAGTATAGAGTACATAGTCTTTAGGAACTCATATATGTACCTGCCGTGAAGCAAGGTATAAGAAACATAACATGTGTATATGCAGGATGTACTAAATAGATTTAAAAAGCTAGAAATGATATTTGTAAACATAAGAGGACCAAGGCATTAAATGCCATATCCCTTAGTACACAACAACATCTGCTCAGCCACAAAAGAAGGAAGAAAGGAGAGTATGTGAACAAGTAAGCAAGTATATGTAAATGAATGAAATAAGTGAAATGGCTTGCAAATGAAGATATGCATATAGATAAATATATATTTGTACAAAGCAATTAATGCAGCCACCATAACATATCATGTCAGCTAACAATTAAAGAAAAAAATCTCTGATATTGTACATGGCAATATCATCACCTTGTACCAAAAAAATAAAACATCACCTGTATACTTACTTCCTTACATAGCAATTTCCATTTCAGTTCGTCCTCAAAAACATAGCTAACCAGAAGCTTAGAAAGTCTGAAGTAAACAAATCATTTAACTTAAACAAAATTCAGTTTAAACAATAATATAATCAAAGAGGATTAAAGAGGAAGCTTGCAGTTTCACCAGCCTGTTTCAAATGAAAAGCAGCTCTGTTTTCTTCTGCAAATCAAAGTGAGTAACATTTTTTTATTTAAAACTAAGTAATAAATGATTGCTTGCTTATGAAGTTCTGTGATTGATGATACTTGTTTATGCATATATAAATGATAACTCAGTATTTTGAATATCTGTATGTATGCATGTCTGGTTTGTATATTTTTGGCTTTGAACTCCACTGTTCTTTCACTAATCCAAGTGAGAACATTTTTCTTTAAAATATAAAGGTTGAATCTGTGCAAGTATATCTAAGATATGTATGTGTGCATATATAATTATCTGTATATATATATGGGAAGATAGGAAATGAAATATGCAGGCTGTTGTTCTGTTCTCTGTTCAAAAACCCAAACTGTTGGTTTTCAAAAAAATTAATTACTCTCGTTCTAATTGATGGATGAACTTAAGATTCAAACAAAAGTTGTTTGTATCATTATAAACTAAGTTTAAAATTTCATTAAAGATTAAAACAACTTAAAATGGTCTCTGGAAACCCAAAACATCAGAACAAACTTAAAAGGAGTAAAAACCAAACTTCTTATTTTCTTGTTTCAGATATATGATCTAAAACGTAATCGAAAACCATGATTTTTAGAAGAAGAATCACAATTTTTAATTGAGTTTTGGGCTTGTTCTTTTGAGTTGAACGGGAACTGAAGATTGGGTTGTATCGGGTGATCCATGGGTTGGTGATGGTCGGAAATTGGGCTGGAAGTGGAGGAGTGATCAGGGAGTAGGGGAAAATGTCGTGATGGTCGGCCAATGACCATGGTGGCGGCAGGAGGCGTTCGAAATCTGGTGACCTAATTTAGTGGGGTCTGTTGTTTCGCCTCGTTCATCGTCGTTCGTAGATCGAGTGCCACGCGATTTCGAGGGAAGGTAGCGGAAGTGTCGACGAGGCTACGGCCGGGTTTGGGTAGCTTTCGGTGGTCGGAGTGTCGAGCACGAGGAGGTTTCCAGGTGGGGTGTTGTTTCATTGTTCGTTTCCAGGTGGTAATCGAGCTCGAATTCGATTTGCGTTGATGGACGAAGTTCGGGTGGTCAGGGATTGAGTCGTAGGTGATGGTCGACTTGCTCGACGAGGCGACGTCGACTGGAGGAGAAGATCGGAGCTGTGCACGTGCACAAGCACGCTGGTGTGTATGTTGTTCCCTAGGAAGAAGTCAAAGGAGATTGCGTGAAGTACTCGAGTCGTTCGTGCATTTTACTCAAAGCAGGGAGGGGTTTCACTCGAAGTAAATAATAAATGGGCTCGGGGTTGTCGCGTGAATACCTGGGAATGGGGAGTTTTAAAGAAGAATAGTTCTCGGGTTGGATTGGAAAGAACTCGAAGTGAATGGGAAATAGGCTCGGGGAAAACGTAAAATGGCTCGGGTCTGTAGATTTAGTATGAAAACAGTTTTAACTTTTAAACAAAAAAAATCAAATTATTTAAACAAATTTTGTTAAGCCCAGTTCCTTTGTAAATAAAAATGTTTATCTAAGTTTTCAAATTGTCGAAAGGTTTTGAAATAACAATATTTCTAAAGCAAATAAAGTTTAATTAAAATGTTTTAAACTTATATTAAAAAAAAAGGGCTTATTTTAAATAAAACTTAATTAAGAAATCAAGATATTGATTTAAATGTTTTAATGTGTTAACTTAAAAGTTAAGTAAATTTTAAATTGATTAATGATTTAAAATTAACTAAAGATCAATTAATTATAAATTTAAAGCTAATTAAATTATTAATTAAAGATAATTAATTAAATGGTGGATTAAATAATTAAAAGTAAATTATTTAAAAATTAAAGGTTAATTAATTTATTATTAATGGTTAATTAATAAATGATTAAAGAATAATTTATTAAAATGATTTGTAAATTATTGATATTAACCTGGATTAGTAATTCATAAGTAATAAATATGTTTTGAATTAATCAGACAATTAACTTACCTTACTTATGGATATTTGGATTCTATTGGATGATTTGAATTGTTTGATATCCCTGATAATTGATGCTTTGTGATATACCCTGATTTATGTTGTGATTTGAAATTTCTATTTCTGTGATATATTACTATGTGAATATGAAACCCTTGACCCGTAAAACGATATTTGAATTTCGATGCGACAGGGAGTCGGATTCCAGTTGGTTATCCGAAACCCACATCGAATTGTAATAGTGAATTTTTGTGACCGATAAATTTATTTTATCTATGAATCTGTGAATGAAGATAAACGTTATCGATTATACCGCTTATCGATATATCTGTGATGATTGATGTTGCACTATTGTGTGAAACCCCTGGACTACACTTTTACACACACAAATATGGATTTCACGTGGGAATTGGTTAAGTCACAGATGATTTAAATTTGATGTTTTCGAAATTGAAATTTTAATTTCAATTGATTTTGAAATTAGAAATTTGGGTTTAAAGTGAAAAGCTTTTGAAATGGAATTTCAAAGATAAAAGTTATTTTGAATAACTTAATCGAGTTTTGAAAATTTAAATAATTGGATTTGAATTCAAGTTTGAAATTGAATCTTAAAATTTGAAACTACGAATATATGGGTTAAATTATTTTAAAAGTATTGATTTTGGAATGTAAATGTAATTCAAAGGCTTTAACCCGTGCAAATAAAATTGGATTTTTCCGAAACGAAAACTATTTGTTTTCAGATAATAACAGCTTTCATATAAGAAGTGAACTTCCAATTTGTGTTGAAAGGTTTCAAATTTAAAATGAAATTGAAATGTTTTGAAATGCTATGAATGAATTCTTTTTGAAAGCTATGAATTGAATCTGTTTATTTTTAACAGATTTAAAATGATGATTTGTTTAAACCATTTGAAATGGAATTGTTTTGAAAGCTATGAGTTAAATCTTTGATTTGAAGATTTAACGAGTTAATCAAATTGAAAGGGAAATTATTTGGAAAATCTGTGAATGAATCTTTTGTTTAAAAGATTAAAGTGTAGAAATTGTTTAAATCGTTAAAGGTTGTTAAAATGAATCTTTTTGTTTAAAGATTTGAAAATGGTATTTTGTTTAAACCATTTGAAAGAAAAGTTTTGGGTAATAAGTTGTGACTTAATTGAAATTCCAATATCCATATGTTTTTAAATATCGCGCTCACTATTCGGTTTAGCCGGGAGAGGACCTTTGTGTCATATAACCCGTTCCGAATATTGATACGTCGTATATGGATAGCATTTGAAGACCGGTGGTGAAGACCGGATATTTTCGAAAACGAAAGGACAACTCGTCGAATGTCTCTGCATCGACTGGTCCCCGGTATAGAGATTTTAGCACCCTTTGTGATGGGAAGTCCAGACGTGATTGGAAATTATCCGGAATTGCAAGGGCTTCGTGAGAAGTGCCTTCGGTTCTGTTCGAACCCGGAACAGACTTGTATGGATTGTATGTCTGACATTACACTTTGAGATATAAAGCAGATTTCTTTCAAATACATTTCTGTTGGTGGCGGAGAATTTATTCTCTTAGCTTAACACCCTTCTCTGAGACGTACGAGCTCAGAGGTTATGTAGTTGAAGGTTATCAGCGATATATTCCCAATTTGGTAATGTGGCATGCTGAGTGTTGCTGTGTGATGATCAGTGTTTGATCATTTGTGATATGATCATTTGTTTGATCATTTATCTTTGTGATCATAGGTTGATCATCTGTTGACCCAAAGCGTGGCTTTTTTAAAAAAAGCGTAGCTTTGTGGACGAGACTTCATCAGGGCCTCACAACCCGGAAATGGTCGAAACAGGATCGTTGCGGCAAGGTTATGAGGGTCGCGCCCTTTAGGGTATGTCATTTCCTTCTGGAAAGGGGTGGTATCATGGTATGGAGCCCAGATACTTACTCATGTGGATACACTTTCTTTATGATGTGTGATGTTGGTTACCGAGCGCTCGGATAAAGGTCCCAAAGGACCGGGGGATGGCATATTCGTGAGTTACCTGTTACAGGGGTAACCCGACCTTGTTTGGCAGAGAGCAGTTTGTCTCTCGGGACGTCCAGCCAGAGGCGATCCCATGCGGCGGAAGGAAGTTCCTTAGCCTGACCATTTGTTGGAAATCCAAAGAAACAATACGAGCCTTGTACGGTTTTAGTTGTATTACCTGCTATGGAATGTGGCGGTAACCTGCTATTGAACATAGTAGCTATAGTAGGCATACGATACTGGTTGTATGTTGGCTAAGATTAATATTATACTTTCGAAATGTTTTCTGCACTATGCACTAGTAATAATAATCCAATGATTTGCGTAGTAAGCATCTTTGACTATCATAAGAAGAAATCTCCTCCAATTCTGCGTTTGCATTGTGTGTGTGGCGGGAGGTCTTATGGTAGTTTCATTTTCCAAAAGCATTGCGGATTTCAATGTTTAAAATCTTTTGTTGATTGTTTAAAGATAAACTGTTTTTGTTGCTCACACCAGTCCCATGACTGATCCGGAGTTTATTGTTCCCTTCCTAAACTCTGGGTGCTCATAATTTTCCACACGAGCAGTCTAGAGTTGGGTTTCTTTTCAGATATTCAGGTTTAGTAGATTATCTGGAGCTAGTTCATTCATCGGAGTTGCTTATCTTGGAGTTGTGGATTCATTCTTGTCTGAAGATCATTTTGGAGTTATCACTTCTATTGATATTGTTCCGCTGCTGTTGTTATCTTTTCTTTTCCGCTGATATTTCTTGTACCATATCTCTTATGTATATTGATATTCATTGTATCACTCTGTTGTATCAGATATTGTATATCAATGTATTATTCTTTTCTTCCGCTGTGTTATTTACTTAATTGTGTTATAGCTCCGGCGAATCGGATTTGAACGGTCGAATCTGCGGCATTCTAGTACAATGTGAAGTACGGATGTTGATTTTCGAGCGGGCAAAACCCGATACGTTACAATTTTATTGCATACTAAATTCATTTATGAACCATTCCATACAACAATTACTTAAGTCTATTCCAAACATTTTATACTATACAATTCATGTTTATTGTTGCTTCACAACTTAAATTCATATTCAATTTTATCAAATAACATTCCAAAACATACTCAATTCATTTTACAACTTAAGTTGAATTTCATTTTATAACTCAAATTCATATTCATTCTGTTACTTCATTTCATTAATTCACTTTATTCATTCATCTAATTCATTTCAAATTCAATTCAATTTCATTTAACCTTTCTTAAGTTAAACTCCATTTTATTTAATTTATCCCATTAACTCAATTTATTTAACTTTACTTAAGTTAAAATTTTAATTTCATATCTCAATTTTAAATTTTCTTTTCTTATCTATACCATTTTCAAAATTATAAGTTCAAAAACTTATTTTCATAATCAAATCATACTTTCGATTTTACAATCAAAACTTGTTTTACCAAACAGAACTTCAATGTTAGCAATCCATCACTTAGAAACTAGAAAATGAACGCCGATGATGCTGCAGTCATCACTATAATTATTTTCCAGTGATATTTCCTTTAGATCCCATTTTAAAATATTTCTAACCAAAATGTTTTGAAAATAATTCTATTATAATTCTTCCAAAAACTTTGAAAAACAACTTTTAAACCAATGGGATTTAAATTCTCAAATTCTCAGCTTTAAATCCTTTTTATCTACAAATTATATTTATAAATATACTTATACAGTTTCATTTCCTTCCAATTTATAAATCACATTTGTAAATCATATTTATATAATCTTACTTCGTATATAATATCATTTCAAAAGTGTTTATCTTTATTTACATTATAATAATCATACTTTTATTATGACAATAAACAACAAATGGTAATAATCAAATGTTATCATTCAAAAACAACCTAACACACCATATATAACTATAATAATTTCAAAAATTATTCCTTTATATATAAAATATAATCAAGGTAAAATTATTTCATTTACCCAATTTCAAAACAATACTATGTCAAATTGCACTGTTCAAACGTTTAGAAACCTCGATCGATATTTGTGGCATCAAACGTACCGACCAGAATTCATAAGCCACTCAACAGATAAATTAGCACAATATAAAAATTATTTATAATCACTAACAAATACGCGACCATATATACACTCTCATAGTAAGGCATTCCATTACTTTATCTCTTAATTACCCCACCAAAGCCAAGGTTCCCGCTTAACCTTGCGCTCTGATACCAAGTGTAACAACCCGATATTTTCGACCCTTGAAAATCGACACTAATACGTCTATTGTATTGCATGCCAAGCAATCGAATGTCGAAAAACCCGATTGTTAGTAGAAAAGAAGGAAGAAAGAAGAAGAGAAGAAGAAGAGAAAAAGTAAACTAGAACAACACAGAATCTCATAATCGCAGCTGAACAATATATAATATAACATCATTGATCTTTACAAAAGAGAAACTGTAATATGCATACATCCATCAGAGTACAACAACAAATCATAATCATCAGCTTAGATAGTTATAAAAACCTGTCCTCACAAATGCTGATGATTTCAACAATAAAGCAGCGGAAAATAAACATATACGTAAATACGAGTTGAAGACCTCCAACTCATCTCCTGAACTCCAATGCATCCAAAGTAATCTGTAAATCTGCTTAGTCTAACTCGAGCATTAAAATAAAATAAAACCCGAGTCAATCTGGAAAACCAGTGTGAGAAAACACAACTAGTTGAATTTTAATGTTTAAAAAATCTTTTAAAAATAAAGGTATCTTGTAAGACCACAGGCACATAAACACGAACGGATTTTTACCTTACGATAACTAAACCATTTCATATGAATTTCCATGATATTATAATAGTGTCTAAGATACAAATACTTATTAATCATAGCCGAAATTGTTACATTAATTAAATTGAAGCATAATAGGTATACAACTCAAAACTGTAAAGGCACGTATTAGATAATGGATTCCATACAATGACTAGGCTATTGGAATACTGCCTGTCATGGTGAATCTCTAGATAAAATAACACCTAGGACCTCGTCGGGATCCCCTGCGAACACAGAACCGGCCTACCACTTGATTAGTAGTATCGAATATGATCACCCCCTTCGTTAATGGTCCCCGAAGCATACAAATGAGAGATAACATCGACTCTAGATAGGGATGATCATACCCTACTTAGGAGCGACCCACTTAGCCCTACTGCATCTCCCATGTTTTAGTCATTCCTAGTTGATGAGGCTTGAGGCTACGTTTTACCTTTTATATAGCACTTCCCACTTGGAATGCTAATACCGCCCTCCAAGCAACAATGCAATGCTAGCATTCATCCATACAGGTTCATTTTGGAACTGAACGAAACACTTGAGAGCTCCGTCTTCAATTCCATCATTTTCAAGATATCTTCACTTTGAAACGCTTGAGTTGGATCGAAGTGGTTTCTCGGATAACATACCCCATCCTGGTCTCTTTGAAACAACACTTGATAGTTCCCATTAAGGTCAACTCTGGTTCTTTAGGAAATAAACAGTCAAAGATAAGAGTGAAGATCACCTCCTAACCGTTAGTGAACGGACTTCCTTATCATTTGTTCTAAGAAAACAAAATGAGATTTATATGCACAGTACAACATCAAGAGATGATTGTGCCATATAACTCACGTGTTTCTCCTAGATATTTCCAAAGTCACGTTTTGGGTCCAAATTTGAGAGTCGATTATTTAACTATCCACAAACACACATCCAAATCAGGGATTTATTCCATAGAGAATACCAACATTGGTTAAGCACATAAGCAACCACTAGCCCCTTTTAATAAAAAAATTCAATAACTAAAATCACTTTGTAAATATTTGTACTAATATACTTTTATAAAGATTCATCCATAAACCCTTATTTTTCGATAATTGGAAAATATCCATGCACTTATCTCCATGGTATACGTATATTCACAAAATAGAGAAAATATCCATGCACTTATATCCATGCACTTATTAATTGATAGGGGTTTTGTTCCTTTAAATAAGAATCACTACCACTTTATTATTTGTGCAACAAAAAACAATCTACTAAAAGGTATGATTGTTTTGTAGCATATTTTAAATGCTGTTATATACTGTTAATGGCTTATATTATTTCCAACAACTAGTTATAATAGTCATATTAAAATAAGCAACAATCGTATAATTACCATATTCAAACCAACAATCAATCAATCATATAATCATCATATTCAAATAATTGAGAACACATTAATCACTAAGTATAATATCCATAACCATTTAGATAATAGTTATTTGACAAAATAAGTAAATTCACATACCACAAGCATTCACAAACAAGTTTACATAACTAATACTAACAAATATCATAATACATATAACAATTGAAGTCGTGTCCATTGTTGCTGATGGTCTTCACTCCAGACGCTAATTACCTGTAAATAAGGTTGATAATCAATTACCTGTAAACCAGTTAATTTGCATAAATTTATTCCGTTTTTATAAAACTTAGTAAATTTGCATAAATTTATTCCATTTTTATAAAACATAGTTAAATTATATAAAACTTGATTAACTTATTATTATTATTGTAAACTTAGTTTATTTTTATCAAACTATAATTTATTATTATTATATTTTTTTGAAACAAATTATTATTATTATATAATTAGTTATGTTTTATCAAACTTAGCTTATTATTATTATAAACTTTTTATTTTATAATACTTAGTTAATTTTTATAAAACATAGTTAATGTATTAAAATTATTGTTTAATAATAATATATTATTATTAAACTTATAAATTACCTTAATTACTAAAACTTAAAATGTCATAACATATATTTTAGTTAACTTAAACTTATAAAATATCTCAAACTTAAACTCTATTAACTTAGTTAATTTTTATAAATTATCTCAAACTTACAAATTTTCATAAGCTTAGTTAATTTATTATTATTATTGTAAACTTAGTTAATTTATTATTATTATTATTATTATAAACTTAGTTAATTTTTATAAACTTAGTTTTTTTGATATTATTTTTATTATTAGTATTATTAATTATAAAAAATAGTTGGCTTGGTTAATTTATTATTATTATAAACTTAGCTAATTTTTTATAAAACTATAGTTTATTGTTATTGTTACTGTTGTTATTATTATTATTATCATTATAAACTTAGTTAATGTTTTTACCGAACTTAGTTTATTATTATTATTATAACCTTGTTAATTTTTATAATACTTGGTTAATTTTATAAACGTATTTAATTTTTATAAAACTTAGTTAATTTATTCAAAGTATTGTTTATTATTATTATTATTATAACCTTGTTAATTTTTATAATACTTGGTTAATTTTTATAAACGTATTTAATTTTTATAAAACTTAGTTAATTTATTCAAAGTATTGTTTATTATTATTATTATTATTATTATTATTATTATTGAAATATAAAAAAATCGAAGAGACTAAAGTTAAAGAACTCGTATAGATACAAGTGTAATTTGTGTTTATTCAGCAAACGACGTATAAAGAAGACAAAACTCAACACTCAAACTCCAAAATCTATTGACACAAGGCAATTCGAATTATTAGATTCCTGAAAATTTCTAACATGAACTAAATTTGTACTAAGAAGAAGAAACTCAGCAGCATCAGCACCAATTTCTACACCCTCAATCCCAGAATGTGATGTATCTCTATAGACAAAATTTTCTTTGATCATTCTTGCATTGTTCTTACAGGTCCTGATATATTTATAAAACCATAGTTTTTAGACAATTCTTAAAAGGAAGAAAATAAGTAATGTATAAAACTCATAACAACCGGTAAAAAAACAAACCTTACAACTCATCATCGTTTTTAAACACACAATGCAATCATATATTTATAATAATACATGTGTTAATATGGTTTCATTTCCAAACAAAAGCACTAATAGCAAAGCTGCTCTTGTAAACAATGTCACTAGTAACATACCTTGATCAAGCACTGTGCAGGTTAGCTATCAGCTCGTAATTCAGTCCCCTTTAGCTAACTCAAGGCAATATGTAAAAAATCTGCAAGGCAGTAGGGTAATAAATGAGTGCATAACCATATTTTCAATACAACAGGCACATGAAGGATGAAATAAAACTCAATGCACTGAATGGGGACATGTAAATATGCTACAGGCAAAACAATGAAATAGAAAAAAAGAAGAAAAAAGTGCAAGCTTGTGTTCAATTGCACAAGGCATTGGGTATTACTACTCATCAATACAAGGCAGCAGAGCAAGGACGCAATAAAATATAGCTACAGGCATTGTGTGACAAGAATTTCAGAGCATCAGGGCAGTGAAGGATGAACAATAGTAATAACAAGAATTTCAAAGCATCAGGGCACTAAAATAAACACACTAATATAGCAAATAACAGGAGTCTTAATGTAATTATAACTTGTGTTAAATTTGTATAAATTCTTGCGAGAATTGATGTGTAGAATGAGAAACTTGTAAAGTTCAATCTGTGTGCAAAAACTTGTGAAATTCTGTCATTTATGTCTCATGTATCTATTAAGATGGACTGTCCTTCCAAGTTCCATTGAAACTGTACAGTTTGGATATAGAGATTTTGTAGTACAAGTATCTTTCAGACTTAAAGAATTACCTGTTCTACTGGAGAGTTTTGCAGACAACTTCTGGTTATTGTATTCTGGCACCAACAGACTTTTATCTCTCTTCTGGTTATTGTATTACTACATAATCATTTACTGCTTTCCTTTTTCTACTTTTTGCATTTTTATACATTCATCATATCAATAAATTGCTTTATTTCTTTGTAGTCAGGTGCATGTACCATACCTCAATATCCTAGTGCCTCCCCATGCACCCAACACTGATGGAATTGATATCAATATCTATTTTTCAATACCCAAGCATCAAAGAAATATGTTGTCGTCTAATGAACTATCCCTTAGGAGGTGTAATTGTTTATACATATATGTTTCATTACTGCCTTTATATACCTTAATTACCTATTCGATTACACTTTCAAGGGCATTTACAATAACACTAACTCCTTTCTATACCATTTTCAATACCACGATATGAAAAGAAAAGTAAAATGTGTCGATTATTTGGTAATGTTTATACATATATATATATATATATATATATATATATATTTTACTCAAAGTACATATGAAAACAGTAAGATACCCTAATAATATTCACTCTGCTGAAGAGTTTTGCTCAATATGACACATATTTTACATTTACTCGGGTGTTTCTCTAATTGTGTCAATTCTGTTCAAAAAATATTTTCACCTGCTAATAGTTTATATGAAACGTTATTAGTTCATTGTTCAAGCATCTTAGATTGAATAATGATCTGACTAATCCTTCACTTATAATAATGTTTTTTTGGTTAAATTTCCCATTTAATTATGAAATAGAAAAGCTGAACCAAAGTAGTGAGTTGAGTACAATATCAAAAAGAAATATGGAATCTAATTAAATTTTCCATTTACAGGGATACCACCTTTGACAGTATGATTAACTGTCTACAAATAATATCACAAGGACTTAGTACTTGACTAAAATATGCCAAAAACAACATTAACTAGTAGAATAATACCGTATATGGTTACATTGCCTTTACAATGGGGTTTGATTAGATTAAGCTGGCTTCCAGTCTTTTTAGAATAAGTCCAACCTGATAAATGAGGAGGGGTATGATCAGAAACTGCAACTGTGAAACCGATAAATAATAACAATGAAGTATCCTACTTGTAGATCTAAATGCTAAAACAGCATTGTAATTTTGTTTCAGAATCTTCATATAATCTTCTATGTTCTATATAAACCAATGTTGCCCAGTAAAATGGACCTGATGTTGCAAGAACGAAACAGGCAGAACATGCAATCATGAGTCCTCCCCACTTGAACAAAATTTTCCTCTTAGTTCAGGCCAGTCATATGATTGTAAAATATGTCACCTTGAAGCATTTGTGTATATTAGGAGTTGCAAATGATGAAGTTTGTAAGATTAATAATCACACAGACACATGTAAGCTAAACCAAGAGAAAATAGAAGAAGTTGTACACACCTATTTGGAACTCACTGTTCATACAAACATTGGTTAAAAGGCATAGCATAAATGATTGAATGCTTTTTAACACCTGCTAAAATAACGCTTTTGAGCATGCATCTGCTAGGCAGTGAAACAATACAGTTGCATAAACTTGTGCAGTGTAAGTAACATAGACAAATGGATGTTACACCATGAATGTGGCATAATAACATAATATTGGTGAAACGATAAATCTTATATCTTTTGTATTTATTGATTTATTTTTTATTTTATTTTATTTCATGTTTATATTTATCATTTGTGATGGATGTTAAACATGTAAATGCATCAGGCGACCGGTCCTTTGAACCAATATTTTAGCCATACATCCATAATCAACAATTTTAATATTAAGTCCATACATACCCTAGAAACATGAAAAAAATCGCAAATTTAAAATAGAATACTACAGAGTTCTTTACCTCTTGGAGAAACTCATAAAGTGTGTAATCAGCTTGCTGTCCTATTTCATGACTTCATCCGCTTAACATGTGAAATGAATCTGTAAATCATAAAGTAAAATAAAATAAGCTCGTATTTAAAAGTTTATGTCCTCAGGCAACACATGATATCAATACTCTAGCATAAGTAATCTCAAAATCTGGAAGCAAAAATCTACTTTTTCAACATTACAAAAGCAACAGTGCTTGGGGTTTCATATAACAAATAGTTTCCATTTTAGCTTTACATGTATTAGTTTAAATATAGACAGTATATCTGCCACATTTAAACTGCAGGTCAACCTTCAGTACATATATGGCAAGCTGAGTATATGAGGATGACGATTAAATGGATGTGATTCCTCAAGGGAATAACCAAAATCTGTGATCTCAAGTCATTTCATTAAAATATCTTAATGTTAGTTTTTTTATTCTAAAACATAAAATCTAGTTTTCACATGTGTTAGTGTGATAACAGTTAAAATGACTTGTCTCCGGCTCTTAGTTAAAATGTGACTTACAATTAATTATTAACCCAAATTCTAGGATAAAGTGTAATTCTTGGTTAAAATGTAATTTCAGCAACCAACATTATAAACTGGTTTACAGTTCAAAGCACGTGTTTCTTTGTAACCTTTTTGCTAGGATAGGACCTTTTTTGTTAATGGGCTTGCAATTTATTTCTAACTTGGGTTTGACTAGTGATTAGATGCACAATAGCTTGACAGATACATGCCCCAAAATTATCAGTAATATGCTCACAACCAATGTCAGAACAGGCACATCTATGTTTTTTTTGCAGGCTTGAGCCAAGCTCGACCTCTTTCAGACTCGTCTATTTCTTCTCCTTCGACCTACAGATTTTCTCCATGCTCCACCATTCTCAGCTATGTAGTGTTCACGCTTCACCTATGCATTGCTTCAGCGTGCTTCTTCCCGTCATCTTTGCCACTTTGTGCTTCAACTGTACCGCAGATTTTTGTCCTGTCACCATGCGCTGCACATCTGATCCCTCTTCAATAGCTTAACCTTCCATGTTTAGCCCATCTTCGTTTCCAAGTTTGCTTTGAATCTTGAATAGGATGCAGCACAGCTAATATTCGTTGCCTCTCAAGTACAACAACACATCTCCTAATAGCACCAACCTCATTCCGGTCACGCAGCTCCAAATACATTTTGTGGACTGACACCTCGCCCTCTTAGCATGTCCTATTACAACTGCTTTGCCATTTTCTATCTTGCAACAGCAGCAATCTTACCCCAGCTGATTGTCCACTCATATTGTCTTACCTATTTTGTCAGTTTCTGCTATGTAAACATATTGTCTTGTCCATATTCATCCCTCTCATTATGATGATCATCATAGTAATGATCCTACTTATATGTAATAGTAAACTTTTGTACGGACTTTGTTTATTTATTATAATAAAAACGAGTGCTTTCCTCATAAGAGGACCACTCTTTCATAAAATAAAAAGAAATTCAAAAATGATACCAATTTCGTATTTAAGGCATATATAATGCATGTGCTAATGATTACATGATTTTTTTCCTATTTGAACACTGAAAAAGTTACAAAGTATTTTGTTGTGACTCGCCTCAATACAAGTGAAAATAGAATTAAAATATTTCTAGACCTATAAAAAAAGTTGTTTGCTAACATGAGAAATCTCACTTCAACCGGTTATCCTGAACTGCAGTTATTATATTTTAAGTAACTATTATATTTTTTACAATATTTTCATAACAAATATATTTGAATATCAACAAATTTCCAATATAATGATCTTTCTAAACATGATCCAATTCATGTTTGTATTTTTTTAGTAAAGAAGCACACAATCATCCATATGTATTGGACCTTTACATAATTTAGTTATATATGACATTTAAATATCAAAATCCAATTTTCATTACTAGTAATTAACCTATATGTATTTGAAAATTAATTTCTAGGTACCACAATCACATTAGTTTAGAAGGTTGCTACTGAAACAACAAGCACTGAAAAAAATTGAGAACTCAACTTGATTTTATCAAACAATAAGCAAATAAATTTTTTCAAACAACAAGCATTTATCAGACATCAAATAATTTTACTCATAACTTGAGGGAACTCAACTTGAGAGAACTCAAAAGCATAAAAAACGCAGTATCTGCAGTTCTGACCCAAATATATGACTAACGAACCATATGGTTCACACATGTATTACTGATGAAGCATATGGTTGACACATCTTGGAAACGTCTAAAGACAATCTACAATAAACACTAATATTCTACTTGATCATAATATGATAGAGAAAAGGGATGTAATTTAATATAAGATGTTGAGAGGAATATTGCCATTTTAGTCCTACAATTTCAGAGGGAAAAGATGTCTGTTTATGACTATATATTTCAAAAGTAGTTTTGAAATTGTTGAATTGTACATAACATGATTATTGAATGTAAGTATTCACTATATTTTTTCAATGTAGTATAACGTATAAATAAGCAAAGAAAAGATGTTTAATTATTGACTCAAGTTAATAACCTAATCTCAATCCTTGCTTTACTCAAAATTTGAATCATGTTGATCAACTTATTATTTTCCTATTTTATTCCCACTATTATGTGTTAGACTCCCAATTAAATAATTTGGCTACATACCTTGATTGTACATTGATGATTATGAGAATTACAGACCAATAATATACCAACTGACACTACAAGAAAAATTGCTTTTAACAGCAATGGAGAACAACGTTTAAATGTTGATTGCTGTTGTCCAACCTTTTATAAGTAGGAAAATCTAAAGACGACACTGGAAAACGCTGAGATTTTTATTCAGTAAATTGTGAAATGTTGTTCCCTCTGAAAATTTCATTGCCGCGTAAAATTAATTTCCCTCCACTACCCAGCAACCCTAAATCACCTACGCCTCCAAATCTTAATTGCTTCCTCTCTGCAAATCTTTTAAAATGACTCCTCTCCAAATCTTAATTGCCTCCGCTCAGCAAATTCTTTAAAACTAACTCTCTCTATCATGACCGTTGCTCACAAAGCCATGGCTGCTTGGCTATGCTTTCGTCAGAGAGATACCATTTATTGAGTTGGCCAATCGCATCACTTGGAGCTTAGTCGTGTCGCACTAGCCGCCCTATACTCTTCATCGCTGCCATCGGTAAGAAGGGAACTGCAAATTCAAGCTCGAAATTAAATTCGTTCAAATTCGATTAAATTTTGAATTTGAACTTTGATTTTCTTTATTGAACTGTTAAATTTAATAGTTTATTGCACTTGCTATTGAACAGAATAGCTGATATTTGGGAAAAACTGAAATTGCTATGTTGGTGTGTGTTTCATTTAACTTCCTACTGCTAAAGTGTATGATTCATGTTGTCTTGTACTGACTATCATTACATAGACATTTGAAACTAAAATGCTTCATTTGATTACTAAATAAATCTTTTAAATCGGATGTTTGTGTTGCATTAACACCTGATCAAAGTCTAGATTTTAATTTTGGTCGATTAGCAAAGGCGTGCTGCAAACATATATTTGTTTTATAACTTTTAATTGAGAGTGGTGTTTTAAATTATGTAAGAATTGAGAATTATTTTTAAGATGCAAATGAAAAGCCTCTCAGATTAAAATTATTAGGAATTTGAGAGCCATAAATCCCATCCTATTTATTCTCTTTATTTATGCGAGGTGTCACAAGAGACCTTTTTTAAAACGTATTGTATACCATCACATCCATTTGAGGAAATGCATCATTAATAGGACACATTATCTATCCTAATACCCTCTAGTGAAAATGATTTCTACACAATATCATTCATTAAAATAAACATATACAATTGTCAGTTATCTAATTCGGTTATCGAAATGATTTCTACATAATATGTGAGTCATTTTTTGATATATTTGTCAGTTGTAAAGTAATCATTTTGCATAATGCTTCGCAAAAGTTCAAGCAATTGTTAAAAATATAAATTTTCTTAGTATGCATCAATTTTGATAATATTTTGCTCTAAAGTATGATGTTAATATTAATGATTAATATGTTGAATTTTTATTTCTTTAGGTGGTCACTTAAGGCTATCATGTATGAAATGCTTATTGGTTTTCCTTTATTCCATTACAATGATGCTCTCACAACATGTAGAAAAGCAAACAGAAAACTGAAACTGAATCATACCCTGGAATATATTTAAAATTATTTTACCTTCAAGTTTAAAATCACCTATGATATTTATAGCTCAGTTCGAACAAGATATTGTAGAATAGAGTACATGTTGTTGAGCCCTTTAAATAAACTTTTTTTTAAACATGGTCAATAAATGCACATGGACACATGCCAATACTAGTGACGGTAAGGATAGTTTTTTGTATGATTCTTAGAGAGAAATGGCCTAACCTAGAGTATGTGAAGTGGAAAAAAAATAAGTATTCATCACTGTACAACGTAGCTTTGTTAATTAAGGTGAAACCATAATTTTGATTTGATATCATATACTTCAAAATTAATTGTTGAATATTGCAAACAATATGCAGGTCAGGGTATGTAGGGAAAAGTCAACTGGCCATGTTTATGCAATGAAGAAGCTAAACAAGTATGAAATGGTTCGTCATGGACAGGTTTTTAATTATGTATAATAATTCTTCTATTGTACCCTTCGTTATGCTTATCAATCTCTATAATTTGGTTGAAATTTTTTTATCTATGATGACGTTACCTATAGTTAAACCCATTACTCATGAAAATTATGCAATGTATTGGCAGACACTTTGTGCTATATCTTTATCTTTTTTGCACATTAAATAAATTAAGGGTGTCAAATAAATGCAGGAAAAAGTTAGTAAAGTGGTTCGGCTATGCTAGAAATTACACTTATAAAATTTCAACATTGAGATTTTAATCCTCTCTAATACACATGCAACATGGTAACTCCAATATTGATTGATATCTCAATCAAAGGTTTAGTATTGTTATATCGTTCGCATGTTGTTGATTTTGGAATTATTCAATCAAAGTACCAGTGATACTAATATAAGATACAAAATATTGTCTATATTTGCTTTGGGTATACATCATGATAAAATATATGGAACTTATATTGGGAAAAAAAGACATGAACTCTTTAATATATTGGAACTGCAGAATATTTTTCTAGCCTTGTATGAAACATGTTGTTTATCAATAATTTACTTAGAGGAAAAGGATCTTGGCACACAATTTACTAATGCTAGACAAATTATTGACTATTGCTAAAGTGGATTAAACAATAATTTATGTACAGATTTTTGTTTAATATTCCATTACTCAAGTTAAATAGCGTTTTTCAGAAGTTTCATACTCTTCAGATTTACATATCACCTATACATTTTAATTTTTCAAAGTTGAGCATGTTAAAGCTGAGAGAGATCTTCTTGCACAAGTCCATAGCAATTGCATTGTTAAATTGTACTGTTCATTCCAAGACAAGGATTTTCTATATCTAATCTTGGAATATATACCGAGTGGAGATCTGATGACACCGCTCATGAGAAAGGATGTATTGAGCGAGGATGTGGCTAGATTCTATGTTGCTGAGGCAGTTCTCGCCTTAAAGTCAATACACAAGCACAATTATGCTCATAGGTTAGTTTATAATTAGCCTTTTAACGAATACTGGATAATATGAGAAGATCCCCTTAATTTTGGTTGTGTAGCAAAGAACTTTCTTTGCTACGTCATGACACATACCTTCTCCTTCCTTACCCTGATTTATTAATTTCTGTAATTTTTAATGTGACATACTTCTTAAAATATATAGTTTGTTTTCTTGTTCACGCTTTTTTAGCATGGAATGCAAGGCTACATTTAGGATAGAAATCTTTCAGGGATGGAGGCCTGACTAAGATTACAACTTGAAAAATATAGCCAGATATTTTCCTTATATGCAGTTGTACACTTTCTTGTAGTTTTATTATTCTGCTATGCAACCAAATGTATGCGGCCTTCTACAATATAGTTATAGCTAAATGTTTAAATGAATTGTGGATGATTCTTATATATCGTTTTAATTTACAGAGATGTCAAACAAGACAACATCTTACTTGATCAATATGGCCACCTAAAGCTTACTGACTTTGGGCTATGCAAGCATCTAGATAGCAAAAGTTGTTCTGCTGATAATGGTGTTTCATTACCTAAAAGCACTAGTGATCTTGTTCCAACTGAAACTTTACAATATTGGAAAAAGAATAGATGTCCACTGGTAAGATGATTGCATTCACAGTTAATGGTAAATGTTTCTTTTTTACATGAAGTTGAAATTTGCTCCTAGTTTTAAAGTTACTCCAACTTTGTTCATTCTACCGAACTTAAATAAACAGTGATCGTTTTTTTATACTTCATATATTAAGTATTTCAAAGGGATCAACCAAAGAAATATTGATGAAAATTTCAGTCTATTATGCTTTTAAACGTGCGTGAAATGTTTTCAATTGGCTTTACAATAATGGAATTGACTGACGTGGCCTCTTGCACTTATTATTATTTCAACAGATGTCTAGTCTCTACAGTGATTTTTCCCCAACTTCCACTTAATAATAAAGACTTTGGTGCACATTTAGGTTTCAACATTTTATATAGCACATCAAAATTCATAGAACGCTGGTCTATATGCGTGCGCATGCACACTATATATATATATATATATATATATATATATATATGGAAAAGAATGGTGATGATGTTGGACAACTGAAATCAAATGCACTGGTCACTACTAGTAGAGATGAATAGAGAGTAAAAACTAATGTAGTGGTTATCAATAGCAGAGATGAGGAGAGCAGAATGATGAATCATATCACAGCAAATGCATCCGTATATGGTCGAAATATAGAGCCTTTGATCATCTATAATAATGACACTGATATGAACGTTATTTACTACACCGTATCTTGTAACCATATAATTTTCTCGTATATTGTCTGAGTAGTTTTATACTACATACTAATAAAACTATTGGAACTCCTGATTATATTGCTCTGCAGGAAAAACCTGAGGTGGCGTTGATCATAGTGATGTGAAACCTCTTTAAATTATTCAGCCTCAAGGTCACTTTGTTGAATGGAAAAAGGTACTCTTTTGATCAAATAATATCTGTATGCTGTCTTATATTAATTTGGTCATTTTCACAAACATGATGTGATACGATAGTAATAGCATGATAGGTGGTGTGCAATTTGCAT
Organism: Allium fistulosum; assembly: GCA_030737815.1. Taxonomy (NCBI): domain Eukaryota; kingdom Viridiplantae; phylum Streptophyta; class Magnoliopsida; order Asparagales; family Amaryllidaceae; genus Allium; species Allium fistulosum. The sequence goes on from CM060901.1 coordinate 665,850,798, forward strand.
GCTCAACTCTACTAATATTTTTCTTTGACTTTACATTGTCAAGTAAATTTATCAATTGTGTAATTTTACTCTAATACACTTTTTAGTACACTCGATCATTACAAATATTTTAACTCCTTGTTAACAAGGAATCAAGTTTTTAAAGTAAAACAATTCATTTTGCACTTCACAATATTTCTTTCCTTCTAGCTAATTGCAGTCTCTATTATTTCACATAAAGTTAAAGGCTTATGTGTTTTGCATGTATACTCTAGTGACGTGTTAGTACATATATGTTTACTATGTTCTGATTCAACATTCTTTTGAAATACCTTGAGCTTTTATAGGATTCAAGAGTTAACATAATTATTTATGGTAGGTTTGAATTATTTGAAAAATTAAAGTTTGAAGCCATTTTTTAATTTGAATTTAGTATATTTACCTCTTACCTCATGTGCAGCTGGTTTTCACCATAATATAACTATGCATATTGTTCTTTCATGTATTCTAATTTTATGTAGCGCTACTTTTAAAGATATTGTATTCTAATTTGGTTATCTGTAATAATAGACTGCATTTCATGTATTCTAATTTTGCTACGTTTTTAACTATTACTTTACAGGTAGATATCTTTGATGGAAAAAAGTGCTGCAACAAGTTATGGATTCAAAGTTATTTTTGCTGCTAGAACTACATTTTGGTTTGTACGTTTTTTATGCATTTTGATTTGCTTGTAATAATTGTATTGAGATTATCAGATGGGTTTAGATTTTAATTTATGTTTACTCACTGACTTCAAACTTTTTCATCACAGGTAATTAAAGATGGCGATGGCACATTCTTCTTCCGTAGCAAGTAGCAAGCATATGAAACTTTTTAGATGCATGTTTTGTTGTTGGCATTTGGTGCGGACTTACTTTATTGATATTATATTTTTGTTTAACATATACCTTATCTTTGTTTAACAATATTATGATAACTTGGTCTACTGTGTTATTTTTGTTTATGGATATTATTGAAACTTGATTTATAGATGTTTTTTGTATATTAATATTGTTTTAGCTAGTTTATTTAACAGATTATTATTCATTAGAACATGTTATATATTAACACAGCACGCATTAAACGCTTTAATAAAAATATTAACAGCCTAAATAAAATGCTGTCAAAAGAATAATTTCCACAGCGTTTAAAATTAAGCTGTTGTAAGTTCTCTTTATACGATAGCTTGTCGTTATACAGAGTTTGTTCTAACGCTGTTGTGTCATATAACAGCGTTTAATAAACACCATAGTATCAAATTTTTTACAGCGTTTTCTATTTTGCTGTTAAAACTTTTGCATCTACGACACATGTCGTTATACAGCGTTTATAATAACATTGTCGTATCATATAACAGCGTTTTTAAAACGCTGTCAAAAGCTGTTTCTGGTGTAGTGTGATAAATAAGTTATGCATATTTGTAGACAAGAAAATCAAAAAACTATACCGGCGACATAAGGAGAAAAACTATGACATTTTACTTCTAGGATGGCTTGTATTCAAGTGCGAAGCTTCATTTAAAAAGAAAATTTAGAATAATGTTTCTATTTTTAACCAACCATCTAGGTAAAGAGACTTCAAAGATGAAGGTTATACTAAAATTTAAATAAGTTAACAAGTGATGCATGATTCAAGCTCTCCTTATACATTGTTTGTATGTTTGAATTACCTCATGATACTAATGATTAAAGCTTGACTCGACATATGTATAGAGATATTTAATACATGGAAAATTAGTTAATACAAAATATAATCAATTGATTGAAATAACAACCCGTTTTTACATAAAATGGAAACGACTAAAAGTTAAGATGTGGGCAATGAATTCCTTTCCAATAAACATTTGTTCAAGTGATCCAAATTAATGTTAACACCATGTAGAATAATATTTTTTTTATGGTCAATGAAGTAGTAACTTTTTAAATACACATGCAAAAAATTAACTTGGTGAACTAAAATATTAGGCAAAGCAAAATCAACTACATAGGCTAATCAGAAAAAATTGAAATTGGTAATATGATTTAGGGTTGTAGATTACCCATGGTAGTTACGGTATGGTGATGGATAGACTGACCTAGGTTCAGATATTAGAATAGCAGTATTGCAAGGCGACTTTGATGTAGCTATTGCAGCTAGGGTCACTACAAAAATCTGTTCGTATAGCGTCGGATAGGGGCAACGGCTAAAAAAAGCGGTCGTCGCTAGCCGTCGCTCGACCTGTATATCTGCCAAACCCGAGCCTTCTTCTTCCCCATTCTGCATAACGAAAAAAAAGAAACCCCCCTCCATCGCCCCCCCGTCGCCCCGCCGATTCGGTACTCAAACATTCGCTCCGTACCTCCCAAATTGATCCGGTATGTGTTCTAACCCTATTTTCTATTCAATTAGGGTTTAATTAGGGTTTATTTGCATGTTTATTAGGTTTAAAAATTGGTTGTTAATGGCATGTTTATGGGTTTGAGATTGGTAGTTATGTGGTATATGTATGGTGATAGTAGTATTGTAGGTTGATTTGAGAATAAAATCATTTTATTTCGACGTTGAAAACGATGATTAACGCATACTATTATGATGTTGGTTATTGTAGAATTAATGATTAGTGATGTGATTTGGATTAAGATGGTGATAACATGTTTAAGATGCTTATTGATAAGTTTATGCAATGTCGGTTGTCGATTAGGTGAAAATTTAATTATTTAGCATGCGTTAGTTATAAGTGTAAGTACACTACAACTGTGTATTTTGTTCAAATATATCATTTATGCTCACTTGCAATGGCCATGCTAAAGTACTCATAGCCTAAAAGAATTACAATGATTCACTTTTGTCTCATTGTGGAATTTCCAATTAAACGTATATAGTTTAAAATAAAAATAATTCAATTTATTATAAGTGCTAACTTCTAATTTGATTTAAAAAAATTCGTTATTTAAAATTTGACTTAGTTAGCCAAATTTTAAAGTACGTGTTAAAATGTGAAATTTACTTGACAAATATTTATTGAACGTATTATTAAAAAATTTATAGTTGTTAAAATATAAATTAGAAATTTTGTTTTATTTGTGTGAACCCCTTAGACAATTTTTGGCCCCGTCTGACAAGTGTTGTATATGATCGTTATATGGATGTTCGTTTTTACACAGAACGGACATCTGTATTCATCTGATACAATATTTGTTGGATTTGTCCCAGTATTGGACAAATTACAAACACAATAACGTAATCGCAGTTTATAAATCATTTCAGTTTAAACGGTTAACGAAATTTCGATGGCACTTCCTTTTTTTCCCTGTGTACATGCATTTGTGTACGATACAGGGAATAAAGGGAAGTGCTGCCGAAATTTTGTTGAATCGTTTAATCTGAAATGATTTATAAAATATGATTACGTTATTGTGTTTGTAATGAGAAGTAGGATGACCGGCCGTTAAACAAGTATAAACAAGTGTTGTATATGATCTGTATTTTATAAAACAATCAAATAATTTATTAAGTGCAATTTACTAAAGTAATAAAATTTAAAAGTTAGTTTGAAACTAATAAATTTGTTCAGTCTAATTTATTAAAGTTTGTTTAAAATTTACTAAAGTTAGTTTAAAATTTACCAAATTAATAAAGTTAGTCTAGTTTACCAAATTATTAAATTTACTGAAGTTCAGTCTAATTTGTCAAATTAATAAAGTTACTAAATTAATAAAATTTACTAAAGTCCGGTCTAATTTGTTTCAGTGAAGTGTTTGTTTGAATTTTCTAATATAATTTTTGCAAATCAGGAGATATGTTCGATTATTTTCTCAATCGTAGTTGGATGTATGAATCCCGAAAAGGTATGAAAGGATCAATAAAGGAATATTTTGTTAACGGTGTACATGAGTTTATTAGATTTGCTAAATCTAATAATGGAAATAACATAGACATTCGTTGCCCGTGTGCTAAGTGCAAACATCTGAAGCATTGGAAGGCAGATGTAGTAGAAGTTCATTTGTATAAATTTGGTTTTGTACCGAATTATTATTTATGGGATCGTCACGGAGAGTTTGTTCAATATACACCTAATCCTGTAGTGGAAGAGGATGATAATACAACGGCAAATCCAATAGAAAATATGGTGCAAGATGCAGCCCGATCAATGTTTTCATCCATTGATCAAGACGACATTGAAAACGAAAATGGTGAAGAACCGACTATGGAAGCTAAAAAAATTTATGATTTATTGGATTCCGCTAAGAGACCATTGTGGGATGGATGTGAAAGTGGAACCGAATTATCTGTAACCGCTGAATACATCACGATGAAATCAAAATTCAATCTTACAGAAGCATCGTTTACAGCAATTGTACAAACTGCTAAACGACACATGCCACCCAATAATTTGATGTGCGATAGTCATTATAAAGTTAAAAAACTTATGTCTGCTTTTGGATTGCCATACCAGAAGATAGATACATGTGTTAAAGGTTGCATGTTATTTTGGAAAGACGACGCTCACCTTAGAAAATGCAGAATATGTAACGAGGAAAGATACAAACCAAGGAAAAAGAAAGGAAAAGAAGTCCCTTATAAAAGAATGCATTATTTACCCATCACTCCCAGACTTCAACGGCTATATGCTTCTTCTGCTACAGCATGTCATATGCGATGGCACAGCGTGAGAACACCAGTAGAAGGAACATTGATACATCCATCTGATGGAGAAGCATGGAAACATTTCGATAGGACGTATCCTGAATTTGCTCGAGAGAGCCATAATGTTAGGCTCGGTTTATGTACAGATGGAATTTCGCCATTCTCTCAATTTGGTAGTAAATATTCATCATGGCCTATTATTGTCACTCCTTATAACTTACCTCCATGGATGTGTATGAAAACTCCATATATGTTTTTAACGATTGTCGTTCCCGGTCCTGATGATCCGACTCAAGGAATTGATGTTTATCTACAATCGTTGATCGAAGAATTGAAAACACTATGGCATGAAGGAGTTGAAACATATGACATTTCGAGAAAAAGAAATTTTCGTATGTTCGCTTCTTTATTATGGACTATTAATGATTTTCCCGCATATGGCATGCTTTCAGGTTGGAGCACAGCTGGACGTCTAGCTTGTCCATATTGTATTGAAGAATCACGAGCATTTTCATTAAAGTACGGCAAGAAAATTTCCTGGTTTGACTGTCATCGGTGTTTTCTACGTATTAATCATAAATTCAGAATGGATAAAAAGAACTTTAAAGCTAACAGAGTAGAGAATATGCTACCACCTAAAGTTTGGACAAGTGAAGAGATATATGAAATCGTGAAAGACTATCCTAAGATTCATGAAACTGGGAAACAGGTCGACATTCCGGGTAAATCGGACATTCATAACTGGTGCAAGCAAAGTATATTTTGGGAGTTACCTTATTGGAAAAATCTCTTACTACGACATAATATTGACATCATGCACAATGAAAAAAATGTGTTTGATAACGTTTTTAATACAGTTTTGAATGTAAAGGGGAAAACCAAGGACGATGCAAATTCGAGACGTGATATATTACATTTCTGTAAGCGGCCCGAACTTCAGTTGTACGACGATAACAAAAAACCCAAAGCATGTTATGAGCTAGACAACAAGCAAGCAAAACTCGTGCTCAAATGGGTGGAAGGACTAAGATGTCCTGATGGGATTTCTTCTAACTTTCGCAGATGTGTTGACTTGAAAAACAATAAATTGAGTGGGATGAAAAGTCATGATTGCCATATCATGATGGAATATTTCTTACATGTTATATTCAAAGAACTGTTGCCAACAAAAATATGGAGTGTTATAACAGAATTAAGTATGTTTTACAAACAGCTTTGTTCGACCACGTTAAAGGTAGATCATTTACGTAAACTTGAAGTAGAAATTCCTGTATTGCTCTGCAAACTCGAGAAAATATTTCCGCCCGGTTTTTTTAATGTAAAGTAGAAATTCCTGTATTGCTCTGCAAACCATGTCAGAAGTTTGGCCGCATTGGGATAACATTCCAGCTCATATTAAAAATGCTATATGGGCCGACTTGATGGTAATTACAATTTATATATTTCTATTGAAAATAATATGCTGTATGTAATTCAAAATAAATTCAATATGCAGGCTGTTGTACGAGTGGAGCCGCATGATTTAGATGTTTTTAGCAATAATTGGAACCAAAAAATGCGGAAGAATTATAGAGAGACAATATCAAGGGCGAAGAAGGCTGGCAAAAAGCCAGGTTGGATGAGCGATGAAGTCTGGAACGAATTTCTCACATATTGGGAGTCAGAAGCAGCTAAAGTAAGCTATGATGAGAATGCTTACAATTATGTTAGTTGCATTATTTTAATCGTGTATCTAAATTAATAGGAAGTAGCAGCAAGAAACCAAGCCAATAGGAATAAGAATCATGGTTTACATCGAGGTGGCTCTAAATCTTTCCAACAGCATAGGAGAGAATTGGTAAATATAAAATATATTTAGCATATGGTGATGCATATCTTCATGTATAACATTTATGCTTATTTTCAATATATCTTATTCGTGTATATCTTCAGTTTGCAAAGTACGGAAGGGAGCCTACAATGGCTGAGGTTTTTAGAGCCACACACACAGTTGAGTCTGTTGATGATGAGGGGAATGCGATCTATGATTGGACCGACAACAAAGCTGAAGCAACGATGGTAAATATGCTAACTCGTGATTCAAATTGTATATATGTAAATTGTATACCAATTATTTCAAAATTATGTTTGTAATTGCAGGGGTGATATGAGGCAAAGGCATCGACATTGACACAGGCGAATGGAAGAGCAGAGCTTACAGTTGAGGAGTCCAACAGGATTTGGGATTCCGTTATTGCACCGCCTACTCGAAATAGGCGTTATAGTTTCGGCAATCAGAAGGTAAACCATTTCACTAACTTCATATTAAAAGATCCACATTATTCTCACATCAATACAAATTTCCCTCCAATGTTGTGAAGTACTAGCTTATTGACACATACTTTATAATAATTATGATACAATTGCTCACATTCAACTTTATAGTCCAATTACACATACTTTGGCATAATAATTATTATTGTTATTGACACATACTTTATAGTCCAAATACACATAATAATTATTATTGTTATAATTTGACAACAGTCAAAGCATATAACTTCATATTAAAAGATCCACATTATTCTCACATCAAAAGAATTATTTATATACTATCCAATTCATTCAAAATTCATGTGAAATGCTATCGTATTAACTTCAGTTATTTCACAGGCTGTTAATTTTCAAAGAGCTTATAGCAAATCGATGGAGGAGGAGCGTATTGCTCAGATGCAGAGGCAGCTGGATGAGCTCAACGATTGGCGAAAGGGCCAACTGGCACAGCAGATAGATGAGCGCATTGCAGCATTTTATTAGGAGCACGGCTCTATGCCTGGCGAGCAGGGAGATGGATCTGATGATGCCGAGGATGATGAGGAGGATGATGATGCATAGTTTTACTATTCTTGTGGGTATGTATTTATGCACGTATTTAGACTAGATTTGATACTTGGGCTTGGATACTTGGTATTTTGGATGATGTTTGGGTTTGGTTATATTTGGATTTGATCCTTATACCTTGATACTTGGTTTGGTTTTGTATACTATGTTGGTTTGGTTGGTTTTTGTGTTTTTTTGGTTATATTGTTGAATATTGATGTTGTGGGTATTGTTGAGATGTGTTATTGTTGATATTATTGAGGTTTGAGATGAGGTTTGAGGTTTGGGATGAGGTTTGATGGAAGAATAGCTGCTGTGTGCACAGCAGTTTTTGCCCAGAAAAGCGACGGCTAGCAACGGCTAGTAACGGCTTTCTGGACCAAAAAAGGCAACGGCTAGCGACGGCGAGTAACGGCAAGTAACAGACTTTTGGGAAACAAACTAACTGCCACGTGGCGTTGACACGTGTAAGATGCCGTCGCTTGCCGTCGCTATCTTAGCGACGGAGCCGTCGCTTCTGCCGTTGCTTTTCCTAGTGGCAACGGATTGAATAGCGACGGCCATTAGCGACGGCTAGTGACGGCCGCCGATGCATTTTTGCCGTCGCTATACGCTGCCTTTGTTGTAGTGGGTTTGAACCCCACGACTACATACGACTCGAAAATACTAGCATGGAACCGATGAATCCATCCACTCGTGTTGATGAGGGAGAGAAATTACCAGGCAAATATTTTTGGTAAAATTGATCTTCAAGACTGAAGTGAGAAGAAGGAGAGATTTGAGATAAAGGGACGAAATATTGGCTTAGAAAAGTCACGGGAGGAATGAAAAAAAAAATATCCTACCACCTAAAAGTTTTCAACTCCCGCCTCATGGTTTCCTTAATTAGAGCAATTTTAGTTCTTTTTTCCTTTATTATGTTCATGTATAGTTGCATATAGGATACAAACGCAACCAATTAGTGCAACAACTAATTACTTTTCTTGTAGTGTGATAACGAATAAATTTTATCAAAGATCAATGCGATGTCGATGCATGGCTAATTTGCAGCCATGCCTTAGATTATAATTATCGAATATTTGATATAAAAGCACTATTCAATACCAAAAAACCATATACATTAGTCGTTGGCAATTGCAAGATTACCGTACGATAATTTATAGAGAAGGTTTTTACCGAAAAAAAATGTTGATCGACAATAAATAATATGATAGCTCCTGAAATTTTTGCACTAAGAAGTAGAATATCAAATTTTGATGATATTATTTACAAAATGATATTATGAAGAAGGAACGATGGTGTCCTTAGTAGCACACGGTATATAACTGGGTTTATATAAATGAAATTTTCCAGAGAAGAATGGAAAGTTTAGAAGAAGTTATGTTTACCATGCACCTGAGGCTTTATCTCAGTAGATACCAAGTAAAAGCAATGACAATATTGTCTTTTATCATCTTTCAAGGTTCTTGACTGTTTCTATATTTGTTAATTGAAAAGTTTATTTTCGTTTTTGTTCAAATCAAGTTTATTGTGGATGTTGTATGGATGGTTGATCCGCAACGACCTATTGTAAATGACAGTGGATATGAAATATCATTGTTAACTAAATACACCGAGCATATCTACTGATTTTATTTTGTATATTAAAATTGTAATAGTTTACATGCAAGTTGGTCAGAATCTTTCTTCATAACTATACATTTCTACTGATCTATAATGAATAATATTTCATTTCATGTTTTGTTTAGATAGGCACATGTAAACTCTACCATCGAATTTTTGACTCAACTGTGTTTACTTATCGCTTTAAAGTATTAAACCAATCGCAAACTAGTATCCTAGTTTCCTCTAAACTTTTTTTTGTTGACTTTAGCAATTCAGCAGTATGAAATGAATCATTTAAAGTTCAACAGGAGGAACAAAATGAAAATACACTTTTGTGCCATGCCTTAGATTATAATTATGACATTTTCTCTAGTTCATAACTTATCTTCTATAAATATATTTTTCTTTTATTAAGCTGAAAATGAGTAACCGACTAAAAATGCTAAAAATAAAGCGATGGCACTTTTGTCATAATAACGTAACTGATGTGTAATATGAAGTGCAATATTTTCTGTCTAGTAGAATTAAATTTCCACATAAATTCAGATACACTCTTCTTAATACTTGCAACGTTTCTTCCATTTCTCAAGCATCTCTTACTCCCAAAAAGTACGCAAATTATATTTCATCAGTCAAGCATCTACACAAAGATTTGCTAAATTTCTAAAAGGTAAATTACTGAGTGAACCGATCGAGTAATTCATCGAACTTCTTTAATTAGGTACATTTTTGTTAAATGCATCAATTTTATTACATAATGTCCCAATAGCTCACTCTGAATAACCAAACAGCCAATCTACTGTATTGAAGTTTGATAATTTGCTGTTGAAGAAATTGAGATTGTATATTGATACTTGATTCTGTACATCATTGACTATTTATAAACATTTCAACAAGTTGCTGAGCTATTGATTAAATGGGATCTTTTATATCAAGACCCAAAGCCCATTATAATACAAGTTACATTATACCTTATACAATAATGTAAGCTATCCTTATTCATTATCACGCCCCCTCAAAAACATCTAGGTTTTTTTGCCTTAATGGCAGCTTCATTTTATCTGATGCGATCTTTCTCCTTTTTTATAATAAATTGAGTCTAAGCAAGAAATTAGTTCCTCGTCTTTAGTATGCCACTCTTCTTCAATCAATATGTAGAGATTGCGGAGATTCGGGTAGGTCCTAGATCTGACAGTTGACGGATTTTTGGGAAGTTGACTGATTTTGGTGTAACTTACATCAGTTCTTCTCAGATCTTTGTTTATATATACGATTGAAGTTGAATTGTATGATTTGAGTGAGATCTTATGTTGAGCTAGCGAAAATCTAACTTGGATTGTAAATGTGCCTCTTCATACGTGGATCTGTTGCTATTGAGTAAGATCTATATCTGATTTGGCCTAGAAATCTCTGATCTTTCTCCTACTTTGAGTTTAGTCTTTAATCTGGTAAAATTCCTTGCCGATAATGATTTTGTGAGAATATCTGCAATTTGGTAAGTTGAAGGTACGTGGTATACTTGCAGTTTTCCTTTTATTACTTGCTCACGAACGAAGTATAAATCTATTTCCATGTGTTTAGTTCTAGAATGCAATACTGGGTTGGTAGACAGTGAGATTGCACTTAAATTGTCACTCCATAGTACTGGTTTTGTATTTGTGTTTGTTTTAAGTTCACTTAGCAATGATTGTATCCACATAATCTTTACTGTTGCACATGATATGCTTCTATATTCTGCTTCGATGCTTGATCTACATACAGTTCGTTGCTTTTAGAACACCAGAACTGGATTATTTCCAATATATACAATATCCCATGGTGGATCTTCTATCATCGGGATCTGTAGCCCAATCTGCATCTGCATATCTAATTATATTTAGATGTTTGCATGCTTTAAACTTCAAACCATGATCAACAGTGCCCTTTAAGTATATGAGTATCCTTTTTACAGCTTTCCAGTGTTTATCTTTTGGATCCTGCATAAATTGACACACTTTGTTAACACTGTACGATATTTCTGGTCTTGTAATGGTTGCATATTGTAATGCACCAACAATACTTATGTACTGTTTACTATTAAATATGGGTTCTCCCCTGTGTTTTGACAGATGATGACTTGTCACCATTGGTGTTGGCAAAGAATTTGCTGCTTTCATTTTTGCTTTAATTAAAATTTCCCTGATGTACTTTCTGCCACATAGAAAAATTTCTGATTCTAACACTCTTGTAACTTCAATTTTCAAAAATTAGCTTAGTGCTCCAAGATCTTTAATTGAAAATTGCTTGTCCAAAAGCTGAATGAGATTGTTGATCTCTGACTCATCATTACTTGTAATAATCAAGTCATCAACATATATCAGTATGTATATAATTGAAATGTTATTAATTCTTGTAAATAGTGAGTTTCTTGATTTAGTAGGCTGAAATTCTAGATTTTTTAATGTGAATTTCAATATCAAATCATACTCTAGGAGCCTGTTTAAGCTCATAAACGGCTTTATTTAGTTTGCAGACTAGTTTTCTATCCTGTCTGTAACCTTGTGGTTGCTCTATGCAGACTTCTTCCTTTAAGTTCTCATTTAGGAAAGCATTGTCTACATCCAACTATCTGATTTTCCAGTTTTTGTGTAATGCTATAGTAAGAACAACTCTAGTTGTAGTTGGTTTACCAACTAGAGAAAATGTTTGATCAAAGTCAAATCCATGTTGCTGGGAATAACCCTTAGCCACAAGTCTTGCTTTATATCTTGCAATAGTTTCATCGGGATTTTTCTTTAATATGAAAGTCCACTTGCATCCCACTATATTTTTGTTTTCAGGTGGATGAACTAAATCCCATGTTTTTTTTCTTATAAGTGCATCATACTCTTCATCCATAACCTATTTCCAATTCTTGTTACTAAATGTTTGATCAAAGTTGTTTGGTTCATCAGCTGTAATCACTAGAGTATATATTTTTGGTTTAAATATGCCACTCTTTGATCTGGTAGTCATTGGATGTCCAGTTTGAGCTGGTTGTCTGACATGTGTTTGTTCACTTGTGTTGTCTTGATGTATACTTGAATGCTCATATTATCTTTCTCGACTTGTATTTTGTGATTGATCATTTGTAGGAGTGTGAATGAACTAATCAGATTGCTCTGCTTGTTCATGACCTGGTTCATTGAGCACTGTGAGTTGTGGATTAGAGTGATTTGAACCTTCTTCAATCCATTCCCTGCTGTCCTCAATTTGATATATAGGTATATCTGGTATTGATACTTTTGGATTGTATACTTTTTGTGTTGTCATCACACCTGTGCTAGAAAATGGAAATACATTTTCATTAAAGACAACATGTCCGCTCACAAATATTTTACCATTACTATTTAAGAATTTGTATCCTTTCTAATTGCTTGCATAGCCTAAAACTGTACAAGCAGTTGATTTGAAATTTAACTTATGTGCATTATACGGTCTTAGATATGGGAAACATAGACATCCAAATGTTCTTAATATATGATAATATGGTCTTACACTAAATAAAGACTCTAATGGGCACTTATTTCTCAAAACCTTTGTTGGTAATCTATTTACCAAATAAACTGCAGTGCTAATTGCATCTGGCCAAAATTTCATAGGTAATGACCCTTGAGCTAATAGTGTAAGACCACATTCTATAATGTGTCTATGTTTCCTTTCAACTAGACCATTTTCCTCAGATGTATATGGACTTGTGATTCTTTGAATGATTCCTTTTCTTTCAAAGAATTCATTGAGTGGCTTAAACTCTGTACCACCATATGTTTGTAAAACTTTTAGTTTGTGATATGTTTGCCTTTTAGCCTATGTCACAAAATGTATGACTGCCTTGCAAGTTTCTGATTTTGTTTTAAGGAAATATATCCATGTCTATCTGATATGTGCATCAACAAAGGATATATAGTAATTAAAACCATAATCTGAATTGACTGGTGTTGGACCCTACAAGTCAGCAACAATCAATTCAAGTGGTTTTTCGTGCTTTGTTTGTGAATCAGTAAATGAGATTTTATGACTTTTTCCCATTTGACAATATGTGCACACATATGGTAATGTAATATTTTCAAAAGGAATTTTATTATCTATAAAGACCTGCTTTACAACATTGACATTAGGATGTCCTAACTTGCTATGCCAAGAATCAAACACACTATTTTTTCTTTCTGTAATTACAGAAAGATTACAATATCTTTCATATCTCCTTGACTTTCTTGAGTTAACAAGACTAAAGTTGTACAGCCCTCTAACAACATTACCCTGCAAAAGAATTTCTTTAGTGAGTATATCTTTGACTAAGCAGTAATTAGGATAAAATTCATAATAAACATTGTTGTCACTTGCAAATTGTGACACACTCATGAGATTTTTCTTTATTTGTGGTACTCTCAATAAATTATTGAGATATAACTGTCATTGACCTTTAATGCAAGCAAGTCCAGTGTGTGTAATTTTAATACTCTCACCATTGCCCATGTGTATGGCCTGTTTACCTCTATACTCCTTTTGTCCAAGATTCAGATTATCTAAGTTGCTTGTAATACGGTTGGTTGCCACTGAGTCAGGATACTAACTTTCATCTGTCACGTCATCTGACTTGATGATTGAATTTTGCTGATAACTTTTTGAAACATCAGAATGAATAATTGAATCAACTTAGGCTACATTGACATTTGGATTTGCTTTTCTCTTATTGTTCTGATTCCGACCTGCTGTATAATTTGCGTTAAATCTGAAATAGCACTTAACTGCAGTATGACCAAGTTTCTCACATATTTGACATTTTGGCATGTTATTGTTACTCCATCTCCCTCTACCTCTTGATCTGTTTGAATAACCACTTCTTTGATAAGACTGATCTCTTTGTTGTTGTTTTGTCTTTTGCCTTTATAATTGACTGCATAGTTGATTGGCATGTCACATCAATTGGTTTCTTATGATCTATCCTTCCTTCATGAGCAAGAAGGGTTGAGTGAACATATTCAATGGATGGTATAGTTCTAACCATTGAACAATTTCTTCCAATGAAATTTGAGTAAGTATTGGCTATGTTGATGGAGTTGGAGCAGAAGTACATCCTTGATGAGCATTGGCTGAAGTAGACTGAGAATCTTCATTTAAACTACTAACATCTACATAAGGTGCTTCAAACATTGTTAAGGAGGTTTGTTTACTGTTGCCTTACAAAACCAAACAGTGTGAAGTAAAAAAAATAGAAACGTGTTTTTAATGTGTTTCATTAATTAAATCTATTAAATATTGTTTACTTTGTTCTCTACACAAATGTTTCTTTAAATATTTTCAATTCTAATTTTTTTTTCAACATATTATAGTTCAGTTTTTAACTAAAATTAATGAAAAACAACATTAATGTTGTTTGCTTTATCCTCTACACAAATGTCTTCTTAGAAAGTTTCAATTCTAAATTTTTTTGCAGTATATTATAGTTAGATCTATAGCTAAAATTAATGAAAAACAACATTAATGTTGTTTACTTTGTTCTCTACACAAATGTCTTCTTAAATAATTTCAATTATATTTTTTTTTGCAACATATTATAATTTGATGTTTAACTAAAATTAATAAAAAAAACAATATATATTTTTTTAAATTATGTGATGAAATGATCAGTTTCCCGCTAGTTTGTTTAGTATGGCAGTAATAGTATATAAGAAGAGTTGTTGATTGATATTTAGCTTGATTGCAAGTGGACTCGGATCCTAAATATTGTTGTCTGAAAAGGTCAAGAAACAGAAATACTGATATATGGTCAAGTGGCACCCTAGCTCTAGTCAACTTGAGTTAACAAGAAGCCGCCAAAATTTATAACCTGAGGCAAGTTGCACTTTGTTCCCACACGTGCGAAATTGACCAAGCCGGATATAAACAAATTCACAAGGTGGTTAATTATTAGTTTTTAACCACCTATATAAATAGCGAAAGCAGCTATGAAACTGATAGTCAGTTCAAGCTGGTAGGAAATAATAATGGATCCTTCTGTTCCATGGCTTCCAACTTTGAAAGAACAGCGGAAGATACAAGAGGAGATTCTATCATCGAGCCTACCTTCCGAATCCGAATCCCAATCCCAGAATTGTAGCAATGCTTCCCTTTTGGATACTCATAAACAAGGTCCATTAGCAAACTCACCAAACTCCACAAGAACTGCATTTTCTAGATACGATAAAAGTAAAGAGAAAGAAAAGGTGGCTGAATGCTTAAACATGGTAAAGGACGAAGCAAAAGGAGAATGTAGCAAAAGCTTCAAACACATGATGAAAGAGAGACAAAGGAGGGAGAAATTGAGCCAGCATTTCGCTGATTTATACACCATGAATCCATACGCATTGAATGTATCTACTTTATATTTCTAAAACTTAGAGTATTACAATAATAGGTATACGCACATATATATTAATATGAAGGTTAAACAATGTAGGTGGACAAGAATTCGGTGGTGCAATCGGCCATAACATACATTAAACACCTTGAAGCTGAGAAAGATGAACTATTAAAGAGCAACACCGAGCTTAATTTTAAACGGTTGATCAAAATGGATTTTCAAGGAGAAAGTCACGATATTTGCCTGTCGAACACAACCGCAATACCAGCTCTTGATTCAATGATCAGTGCTCTTCACTGTTTGAACGTAATGGACGTGAAAGTTAGGACCATCAAAGCTGAATTATCAACCACTGATTCCTCAATGACCATGCAAATTGAATTCAAATTGTGATAACGGCATCAAAACTGGTTCCATTATTTATAGTCTGAGCTCTTTTTTATGCATCTGTAAATTTCTTAATCGTTTTTACAAAAGCAAGATTTAAGGCTGTGATTAATATACCATGGATGAAATGTACTGTTTTCTATTTGAGGTTTCAGTACAGAAATTGGGGTCTTATCAAAAGTCATATCCTATGTCTCTCATTTCCATATTCTATATTTTTTGCATTTAATATATATTATTTTTGCATGATCAGAGTTTTGCATACAGTTCTATTTTTTAAATTTCCTTGATATTATTTACAAATCTATAGTTTTTCTAGGAGTACAAAGAGTTGTAAACCCTGAGTGTGATCAACTGCTTACGTTTTCGAGGAGTACAACTCTGTTGGAAATGCCTGATAACTATTTTTTATTATAGATGCGAGTTCCGTTTGGAGACAGTGCAGTAAACATGGTAAGAAAAAGAACATATAGACTATCGGTTGGTATTTCTATATGGATCTTATGTACCCATTCAGGTAGTTTTATGAGAAGAAATTCGATCTCCGTTTCATTTCATGTCTAGGGTACTTAGAGATATATATATGTAGGCACAGGAGATGGTCAAACTTGAATCTAATCAGCATGATATGGTTGGTAGGATTGGTTCGACACTAGGCGTACTGGTGATGCTATGTTTCAAAGAAATGAGAAGGCACATCTTTGTCCAAAGTGCTACAACGAATCCATTTTCATGAATTCCTATAGTACTGACTGGTAACGAACTGCCAAAAAAAAGAAAGACACGGTACTTAACGCTTAACCAAATTTTCAAGCGTTGTACATATGATTTTCAAGTCAAAAAAAAACAAAAATATGATCAAAGCATAACTAATGAACCGATTTCGCAGTTTAGTAGTAATTTATTCGATATCAGACATTGAATTCGGACCGGTGCCAGATCGATTTCCTTAATTAGCCACGATTTTCCCTCTTTCTCCCGCTCCTTCTGAACATTTGTAAACATTCTTGTTTTTTTATCTTGCCCACTTGTTCGTTCCTGGACAAAGTTATTACGACTCATTTGACCATTCAATTTTCTCTTGATATCTTTCTACCTATAATCTATGGTGGATGAAAACGCCTACAACATTTACTCCGCAAAACAAACTTTTATGGATAGAAAATGTGTTGTGTTCCTTTCATGGGGTGTCACATCCCCTGATCGGTAATAGTTGTTGATTCTAGAACAGTTGTTATGTCATATTTCTCTGTTCAGCATAAGTCAACCAATCTTTTTGACATAAACTTTCATGTTTTCTCGAAGAAATAAATTTCCAAATATTCCACAAATTTTTAATGGAAACAATGATATTTATTAGAATTAAATATAAATAATGAAATAAAATGACAAACTAAGGCCCTGTTTAGTTTGCTGTTTTTAGTTTTGTGTTTTCGTCTAAACAAAAATGCGCATTTCTTATACATTGTTGGAAAACACGCAATTTTGAAAAATGAAATTAACATAGAAAACAGAAAAAAGTTTATTTGATTTTTCGTGTTTTGAGGCATAATAAAAGGACGGAAAACAATTCATCACCTCCATTTCCCGTCGATCGTCGTAATGGCTAAGAATTGTAAAAGGATTTCCCTCATTTTCTTGTATTTTGTATTGTATGTTGAAAACACAAAACGCAAAACTAAAAACGAAACCAAACAGGCCATAATCTTTTGAAAAATAAAAGAACATATTTTGCACGTAATAATGTTTGCATTTGATTTTTGTCACATATATATTAGTTATTAAAAAAATGAACTAGTCAAATATATTAAAATCTATTTACTAAAATTAATTTTAAAAATGAAGACAATACGTAAAACCCGAAATTCACTTTCAACTGCCATCTTGTTTATCCCATTTCTCCTCCAATTCTACACATCCCTTCAAACTACAATCACAACTGACTATAACAACTTGAGATTTTCGACCCACGAAAATCGACACTACTATGTCCACTGTATTGCGTGTCGAGCAATCGAATGACGGAAAATCCGATTGTTAGGGGAAAAGAAGAAAGAATAGAAGAAGAAGAAGAAGAGAAAACAAAAGCCGAAACAACACAGAAACTCACAATCGCAGCGGAACATAATATCAATGATCTTTACAAAAGTGAAACTGTTATATACATACATCCATCAAGGTATAACAAAAAATCTTAATCATCAGCCTGGACAGTTATAATAACTCGTCCTCACAATGCTGATGATTTTGACAACAAAGCAGCATAATATAAACAAATACGTGAATACGACTTGAAGACCTCCAACTTGTCTCCTAAACTTCAATGTATTCAAATTAATCTGTAAACATGCTCGGTCTGACCAGAGCATTATAATAAAATAAAACCTGAGTCAGTGTGGAAAACCAGTGTCAAAAAACACGCCCGACTGAATTTTAGTGTTTTAAAAATCTTTTGAAAATAAAAGTATCTCGTAAGACCACGTCGCACATAAAGACGAACGAATTTTTACCTTACGATAACCAAACCATTTCATATGAAATTCCATGATATTATAATAGTGTCTAAGGTACAAATACTTATTAATTATAGCCGAAATTGTTACATTAATTAAATTCCAGCATAATAGGTATACAACCGAAACCGTAAAGGCACATATTGGAGAATGAATTCCATACAATGACTGGGCAACTGAGGTACCGTCCGTCACGGTGCATTTCTAGATAAAATACCATCGAGGACTTCGCCGGGATCCCCTGCCAACACAAAACTAGCCTACCACTTGACTAGTAGAACCGAATATCCGTTAATAGGTCCAGAAGCATGCTAGTTTCGAGGCCTAATTTGATCATATACAAAAGGTAGCTTTCCAAACCCAATTATATTAATTTAAATTCCTAAAATTAGTTTCTACGCGTTTCGATCTTGCACGCCCAAATGATACGTCCGATTACCACGAAATTCGATGGCATGCTGTAATTCATTAATACGGATCCAATGGAACTGGTTTCGTCCAATTCCGAGATAGTGCCCCAAAATGCTATTTTCACTCGTTAATTAAAACGAGTTATTATAAAAACTAGTTTATTCACTTTTAATTCAAATTTAAATGTTTGCTATCTTCATTCCTATCCAAATAGAATTTAAATCATCTTTCAAAATCATTTCCATTCACTTCAAATTCAAGATTCAATTTATTTTAAATACTTCTAAATATTTAATTCAACACTTAAATTATCAAATAAAGCGCTATTTTAAAATCCAAGTTATTTAACTTATAAATTTAACTTTCTAATATTTAAAATTATTTAAATATTCGAGAATTTATTGACTGAAATTATGGGTCGTTACATTCTTCCCCCCTTGAAAGATTTTCATTCTCGAAATTGCCAAGGTAAGAATAATTCCTCAAACCCATTAACTTTTCAAAACCAATCAGTTGGAATAGATTCTATAATTTCTAAGTCTTTTAAATTTACCCACCTATACCAACTAATCCCCTTCCATTCATTCCTTCCATGTTATAACTGAAAAATCAAATTTTAGTTATTAAAATTTTTCCAAAATTGTCAAAAAACTCTATCACCTTAAATTTACGGGAAATTTCGTCAGCGTCTCCTTTGCGCGGCTTGATCGTAAATTTTTTTTAATATATATATAATCACAAATATACATCTCATCTTCGAGGATGAGGCATCCTGTAGGAAAAAATATAAAAATACGGTATGTAATCTAAGATGTGTACCTTCTTTTAGTATTAGAAAGCATATACAACCAATATGATGTGAAAGCGAGCTCCAAATGCAAAGCATATGCCATCCGCGCTACTAATCCCTCAACAACCACTGAGAACATATATAGGGAAAGTAATATCAATATATAACATAGAATATACAATAACCACATGCAAATGTAACAAATGCAACAAGAGAAACTATCCAACAAATAATGTCCATCCAATTAATTCATAACTATATCAATTTACATTTTCAAATGTCAACATTATATTTATACAACTTCATTTCTTATTAACATTCAATTGGTTCGTTTTCAATTTATTTCCATTCAATTAATTTACATTCAATTTATTCTCATCCAATTGGTTTACATTCAATTTCATTTACATTCAATTTTACTTACATTCACTCTAAATTCAATATATGTTTAACAACATTTCATTGCAAACTAAATTCGTTTATGAACCATTCCATACAGCAATTACTTAAGTCTATTCCAAACATTTTATACTATACAATTCATGTTTATTGTTGCTTCACAACTTAAATTCATATTCAATTTTATCAAACAACATTCCTAAACATACTCAATTCATTTTACAACTTAAGTTGAATTTCATTTTATAACTCAAATTCATTTTCATTCTGTTACTTCATTTCATGAATTCACTTTATTCATTCATCTAATTCATTTCAAATTCAATTCAATTTCATTTAACCTTTCTTAAGTTAAACTCCATTTCATTTAATTCATCACATTAACTCAATTTATTTAACTTTACTTAAGTTAAATTTTTAATTTCATATCTTAATTTTAAATTTTCTTTTCTTATCTATACCATTTTAAAAATTATAAGTTCAAAATCTTATTTTCATAATCAAATCATAATTTGGATTTTACAACCAAAACTTGTTCTACCAAACACAACTTCAATGTTAGCAATCCATCACTTAGAAACTCGAAAATGAACGTCGATGATGCTGCAGTCATCACTATAATTATTTTCCAACGATCGAAGTGAGTTCAGTGCTTCCTATTTCCTTTAGATCCCATTTTAAAATATTTCTGACTAAAATGTTTTCAAAATAATACTAATAATTCTTCCAAAACCTTTGAAAACAACTTTTAAATCAATGGGGTTTAAATTCTCAAATTCTCAGCTTTAAATCCTTTTTATCTACAAATTATATTTATAAATATACTTATACAGTTTCATTTCCTTCCCATTTATAAATCACATTTGTAAATCATATTTATAGAATCTTACTTCTTATATAATATCATTTCACAAGTGTTTATCTTTGTTTACATTATAATAATCATACTTTTATTATAACAACAAACAACAAATGATAATAATCAAATGTTATCATTCATAAACAACCAAACATACCATATATAACTATAATAATTTCATAAAAATTATTCCTTTATATATAAAATATAATCAAGGTAAAATTATTTCATTTACCCAATTTCAAAACAATACTTTGTCAAATTGCTCTGTTCAAAAGTTTAGAAACTCCAATCGATAATGTGGCGTCAAACGTACCGACTAGAATTCATAAGCCACTCAATAGATAAATTAACACAATATAAAACATTTTTATAATCACTAACAAATACGCGACCATATATATACACTCAAACTCATAGTACGGCATTCCATTACTTTATCTCTTAATTACCCCACCAAAGCCAAGGTTCTCGCTTGACCTTGCGCTCTGATACCAAGTGTAACAACCTGACATTTTCGACCCTTGAAAATCAACACTAATACGTCTATTGTATTGCGTGCCAAGCAATCGAATGTCAAAATACCCGATTGTTAGTGGAAAAGAAGGAAGAAAGAAGAAGAGAAAAAGCAAACTAAAACAACACAGAATCTCGTAATCGCAGCTGAACAATATATAATATAACATCAATGATCTTTACAAAAGAGAAATTGTAATATGCATACATCCATCAGAGTACAACAACAAATCATAATCATCAGCTTGGACATTTATAACAACCCGTCCTCATAAATGCCGATGATTTCAACAACAAAGCAGCGGAAAATAAACATATACATAAATACGACTTGAAGACCTCCAACTCATCTCCTGAACTCTAATGCATCCAAAGCAATCTGTAAATATGCTCTGTCTAACCCGAGCACTAAAATAAAATAAAACCCGCGTCAATCTGAAAAACCAGTGTGAGAAAACACATGTGGTTGAATTTTAATGTTTAAAAAATCTTTTAAAAATAAAGGTATCTTGTAAGACCACAGGCACATAAACACGAACGGGTTTTTACCTTACAATAACCAAACCATTTCATATGAATTTCCATGATATTATAATAGTGTCTAAGATACAAATACTTATTAATCATAGCCAAAATAGTTACATTAATTAAATTCAAGCATAATAGGTATACAACTCAAAACTGTAAAGGCACGTATTAGATAATGGATTCCATACAATGACTAGGATATTGGGATCCGCCTGTCATGGTGAATATCTAGATAAAATAACACCTAGGACCTCGTCGGGATCCCCTGCCAACACAGAACTGGCCTACCACTTGACTAGTAGTATCGAATATGAGCACTCCCTTCGTTAATGGGCCCCGAAGCATACAAATGAGAGATAATATCGACTCAAGAAAGGGATGATCATACCCTACTTAGGAGCGACCCACTTAGCCCTACTACATCTCCCATGTTTTAGTCATTCCTAGTTGATGAGGCTTGAGGCTACGTTTTACCTTTTATATAGCACTTCCCACTTGGAATGCTAATACAGCCCTCCAAGCAACAATGCAATGTTAGCATTCATCCATACAGGTTCGTTCTGGGACTGAACGAAACGCTTGAGAGCTTCGTCTTCAATTCCATCATTTTCAAGATATCTTCACTTTGAAACGCTTGAGTTGGATCGAAGTGGTTTTCGGATAACATACCCCATCCTGGTCTCTTTGAAACAACACTCGATAGTTCCCGTTAAGTTCAACTCCGGTTCTTTAGGAAATAAACAGTTAAAGATAAGAGTGGAGAACATCTCCTAACCGTTGGTGGATGGATTTTCTTATCATTTGTGCTAAGAAAACAAAATGAGATTTATATGCACAGTACAACATTAGGAGATGATTGTGCCATATAACTCATGTGTTTCTCTTAGATATTTCCAAAGTTACGTTTTGGGTCCAAATTTGATAGTCGATTATTTAACTATCCACAAACACACATCCAAATCAGAGATTTATTCCATAGAGAAAACCAACAATGGTTAAGCATATAAGCATCCACTAGCCTATTTTAATAAATCTTTTCATTAACTAAAACCACTTTGTAAATATTTGTACCAAAATACTTTTATAAAGATTCATCCACAAACCCTTATTTTTCCGATACTTGGAAAATATCCATACACTTATCTCCATGGTATAAGTATATTCACAAAATAGAGAAATATTTCCTTTTTACACAATTCTAGAATAGATTTATAACTTCTTTATAAATCTCTAAGACCCGCTTATAACCCCATTCATTTATCTCTGAAATCATTTATAAACTCCTGTTTTAAAATTTCTAAAATCATTTTAAAAAAACCCTTCATATATCCTTAAAACCATTTATAAACTACTTTTATAAATCCACAAAACCATTTCTAAAATTCTTTTATAAATATTTAAAACCATTTATAAAGCTCTTTTACCCTTTAACTAATCTTCCTTTATGTTTTTCAGACCATGTTATAAGATTCCTCTTGTAAAACCCACATCTTTTTATAAAACAATATTTATAAACCTCGAAAGCAATTATAAAAATTCCAATCATTCACTTTAAAACACTATTATAATAATAAACATTATAAATAAATAATTATTAACTTTAAAACATCTTTATTTTCCAAAGACGATGATTCAAGATTAATGGCTCTTTTCACTTTCTTTCCTTTTAGTGAATATCGAGTGTGATAGACATTTTTAGACACAGATTTATTCGATGGAGGAGTCGTAGATTTTGGAGAGACGTGTATCCCTTTTAATGACGATAAGCTGAAGTCTAAAGCGGAGTATGTTGAATCATGATTCAAAGACTTGTTGAATTCACAATATAGATGGTGGAAGTTAGAAAATATTTAAAAATGATGTAAATTGATATTTATAACTAGCAACCTTTATTCCTTAATTCCTTAAGTTTACTAAATTTAGGTATACAATATTTGTGATGAAAATCATTATGACCACTAAAAACATTAAACAGAATTTTGTTAAAAAAATTAGTGGTTAGAAAATTTAAAGTTTATTTTTAGCTGAACTAACATACAGAAGTGTTTTATGTTTGTATCCTTAATATATTAGAGGTTTTACTATGAATTATATAGTTTTAATTTACTCATTCATTATATGAGCAAATTCCTAAATCTTGTCCTAGTTGGTGAGCGTTCTTTTGCATAATGGTTTCGTAAAAATATCAGCTAATTGATTTTCGGTATTTACAAATTCAAGAGTGATTATTTATTTTTCAACATTATCTCTCAGAAAATGGTGACGAATATCGATCTGTGTTGTTTGTGAGTAATTAATTGGATTTTTAGATAGGTTTATAGCACTAGTTTTATCGCAATATATTGGAGATTTGTCTATTATTTTTCCATAGTCTTGAAGTGTTTGCTGCATATATATTACTTGAGCACATGCTAAGGCAACAGAAATATATTCGACTTCACATGTTGAAAAAGAAATGCAATTTTGCTTTTTACTAAACAACGAAACTAAGGATTGACTAATAAAGTGACATGTGCCACTTGTACTCTTTATATCTGATTTGCATCTACCAATATCCGCATCACTATAAGATACGAGTTCAAATGAACTTCCTTTCGGATAAAATAGACCATAATCTTTAGTGTTTGTTAAATATCATAAAATCCGTTTGACTGCCCAATGATGTGATTCTTTAGGTTGTGCTTGAAATCTTGCACATAAACAAACACTCATTATAATATATGGTCTACTAGCTGTTAAGTATAGTAAAGATCCTATCATGCTTCAATATAGTTTTTGATTGAAATCTTTTCCCTATTCATCATTGTCTAGATGAATAGAAGTACTCATTGGAGTGGGTTTATTTGATGTATTATCCATTCCAAAACGTTTTAGTAATTCTTTACAATATTTTTCTTGATTTATAAAGATTCCATTGTTTAATTTTTTTATTTGTAATCCTAAAATGAAATTTAATTCACCTATATGAGATATTTCAAATTCGTTTGTCATTATTTTAGAAAATTCATTACATAAATTTTCGTCAGTAGATCCAAATATAATATCTATATATCCTTCGGTTCTCTTTTAATAAATAATGTTGTATCTTTTTTACCAATTTGAAAACTAGAATTTATTAAATGTGATTTTAATCGATCATCCAAGCACAAGGTGCTTGTTTTAAACTACATAACGCCTTTTTAAGTTTAAAAACATGATTTGAATATTTTTCATGAACCAATAGTGGTGGCTGTTTAACGTAAACATTTTCTTTTATAAAACCATTCAAGAAAGCACTTTTAACATCCATTTGAAATAGCTTTAAATTATGATGACACACAAAAGCAAGTAATATTCTTATGGCTTCAAGACGTGCCACTGGTGCAAAATTTTCTTCATAATCAATTTCTTCATCTTGATTATATCCTTGTGCCACTAGTTTTGCTTTATTACGTACAATATTTCCATTTTCGTCTGCTTTGTTTTTAAATAAGCATTTTGTTTCTATTACCGATTGATTGTTTGGCCTTGGTACTAGTTCCCAAACATTGTTTCGTTCAAATTAATTAAGTTCTTCTTGCATTGCTAAAATCCAGAAATTATCATTTGGTGCTTCCATTCAATTTTTTGGTTCAAAATTAGATATAAATGCCACATTACTCATTTGATTTATTTGACTTCTATTCGAAACTTTGTTATCTAAATTTCCAATTATGTTATCAATAGGACGATCTTTTAAAATACAGGGTGGTGATTTCAAAACATTGTTATTTTGATTATCATTATTATTTTCAACTATAATATCAATAGCTTTATTTTGATTAGTGTCAAAAATTTCTTCATCGTCTTTATTCGTTATATTTTTAAAGTCTTCATCAAACAAGACATGAAGACTTTCTTCTATAACATTTGTGTGTTTGTTAAAAATTCTGTATGCTTTGCTTCGATCGGAATAACCAACAAAAACTCCTTCATCGGCTTTTGGATCGAATTTACCAAGATTATTTTTTGTATTTAACATAAAGCATTTTGATCCAAATACTCGAAAGTATGATACTTTAAGTTTCTTTTTGAAAAGCATTTCATAACATGTATTTTTAGTCATAGGTCTAAAGTTACACGATTTAATTCATAACGTGCAATAACATCTGCTTCGGCCTAAATATTCTTTTGTAAGCCACTACCATTTATAAGCGTTCGAGAGAATTCTTGCAAGGTGCGATTTTTTCTTTCAACTACTCCATTTTGTTGTGGTGTTCATGGGAATGAAAAATTATGGCTAATTCACTTTTTATTACAAAAATTTGTAAATATTTCATTTTCAAATTTTCCATCATGATCACTTCTTATACTTTTGATTTTAAATCCATTAGAGTCTTAATTCGTTTAGTAAAAAATTTAAACAATTCGAATGTATCACTTTTATGTTTTGAAAATAATGTCCAAGTATATCTTGAAAAATCATCTACAATTACAAAAACATATTTATTGTGATTTATTGAACGTACTTGAGTTGGACCAAATAAGTCTAAATGAAGTAATTCAAGAGGTTGTTTAGTAAAGATTTCCATTTTAGACTTAAACGAGCTTTTATTTGATTTTCCAAGTTGGCATGCATCGCATAGATTTTTAACTTTGAAATTTATTTTGGGTAATCCTCTTACCAAATTGTTTTTATCTAATTTGTTAATATATTTGAAATTTATGTGGCAAAATCTTTTATGCCATATCCATGGATCATCATAATTTGCGGCTAAGTATAAATCATTATTATGATTAATATTCGTATTTAGAACATAAATATTTCAATTTCTTATTCCTTCAAAAATTAAAGTTTTATTTCGATCAAAGATATTGCATTTATCTTTATCAAAATCGATTCTAAATTCCTTATCACATAATTGACTTATACTTAGTAAATGATGTTTTAATTTTTTAACTAATAAGACACTTGAAATAATATGTGACGACCGCCCATGACCCCTGCACCGAATCTAGAGATAGAGCGCTGTAAAGTGTGCCAGGCAACCATGGACGATGGTCAAGGTAAGATTTAAAACAACAGAATCTATCGTATTACTCACAGCGCATGGACAAAATACAATAGAACATATGTATAGTGAAGCTTTACAGAACAAAATGACGTCATATAAAACTCCATAATAGTTGAAAACAAACATCCACATAGTCAATACATCCAGCCTCACTACATATCTCTCAGAGAATACAAAACAGCGGAATATCCAATACATATAAGAAGATAATATGCAACCCTCTAGCTCGTCTTCGATATCAGCATCGTGAGAAGAGAACAGCACCTGTCACCTGCTACCTAGTCTGCCCATCCCAAAATGGACGAACAGCCCAAGGCAATAAGAATTAAAACATAAAGCCTTGAGTCAGACAACAGTCTTAGTGAGCAGTAAATTAACTAACAACATACCAAAAGAGCATAAAGGAAAAGGAATAGGAATGCAACCCTCCCACTCCAACCTCATTCTACAGTGATAGCCCCCAGACACACATTAAGTAGAAGCAAACATAGCAGAGCATACAATTTAAAGTAAAACTACTATCACTCGAGTCAAGGGCGATGTTTTCCAAGTACCAAGGCCTAAATCAGATAAGCACCCAGAAAATACCGCTCTTGAGTCCGAATGACGATACAACCAAACATCCATGACTCTGGCTATCACTGTTATCATTGCTTCGATATCACCGTTAATTGAATGACCGGCACATTCTTTCAGCCGTCCGTCAAGGGCTAATGGAAACCCCGGTTCTAGACATAACTCCCGCACATCGTCGCAGCCCGTGCCTAGGACTATCGAATCTGCCCAGAGTACTCGACCATCAACAGTTGGCCGTTGGGACTATCGAATCTGCCCAAACGTACTCTTGCTTAGAGCATGCTAGAACCTTCAACAACGATGCTATCCAAGCCTCCTAGTCATCCTCCTCGACGACTATTCTCATATCCATTCATTATCTTCAACTCGAATCATATCACCGAGTTATCAACATGCTTGGGATGATCCCGTCTGGATTAGACCAAGTCTTCATCACATGATTGCCTCGCTTCATTACATCCTCGCAAAGCCTCATCTCATCATCACATCATCAAATCTATGCATAAGAGCTTCATCATCCCCCTACATATGCCACGAGCAGCTTTCCCAATTCAAGAGCCTTTCCCTTAGCTTTTGAATCATCTTCGATCTAAATCTAATCATCAATCATCTAGTTCATAACAATCAATCAAATCAAACATCAATCCAAGCAATCAAGCATTCAAATATGATCTAAGTAGACAATTATAACAATAATGGCATTTTCGTAATTAAAGAGTTGAAAGTCCAATAAGCATGAAAACATGGATTATATCTCTACAAACTTGATGAATGAACTTGCATAGGTTAACATATGATAAAATGGATGTAACATCATCATGAACAATGGATCTATATGGATCTACACTTAGGATGAAGAAAATCATGGAAATCACTATTTTAACACCAAATCGAGCCAACAATCCGATATACTTCTTTGGATCCGTGTGAGAGATAATCACCACTCACCAAATCACCAAAACAACCTCAAATCAAAACGCTTCAGATCTGGACAGCGAAGGATCAAGCTTGATCTATCACAAATTCGCTTCAAATGAAGAAATCTCACTTCAAAGGATGAAGATCTTCAACTTTAGCTCTTGGACCTTCAATCTTGATCTTCGATTTGGATGAAAGGAAGCACTAGATTAGAGTGGAGAAAAGAAGTGAAGAAGTGTAGAAGTCGAGCTCTCAAAATGGCAGCACTTCGTCGCTTCAAAATCCGGATCCCAAAAATGAAGAGAAGCTCTCCTATTTATAGCTGAAAATACCCTAAGTCGTAACTCGGCTATCTCCTTAAGTCGCTGCCGACTTAACCTATGCCGACCTACGACTTAAAGCTATGCCATCCTACGACTTAAGACAACGCTATCTCCTTAACTCGGCTACGACTCAACCAGGTTACGCCTTAACTGGGTCTCCGACCTACGACTTACGAAAGGAGTACGACTTACGGCTTAACTCTTTAAGTCATCTACGACCTAACACTTTGGCCTAACCCAGCGACCTAACAAACTTGCGACTTAACACTTAACTGGGTTACGACTTAAACCCATATGACTTATACAACTGCCGACTCAAAAACTCACTTGTCTAACTTCTAACTCGGTCACGACTTAACACAGCAGCCTACCTACGACTTAACATAGCAGCTTTGCCGATCTATCAGGATAAGACTCAACTCCTAAGTCGTCCAGGTCTTAAGTCGACCACTACCTTAACTCGTCAGCCGACTTAACACTTAACTCAAAACCTTAAGTCGTCTTCAATAACTTAAGTCGGTCACTTCCTTAGGTTGTCTATCCCTTAACTCGGCAACGACTTACAATCTACGACTTAATACTTACCGAGTTAACTTCGACCTACTAACTTAGCCCAGCTACGACTTATCTCCTTAGGTCGTCGCCGACTCACCCCTTAAATCCTTAACTCGCCCAGACTCATCACTAACTCGTCCAGAACTCATAAGTCGGCTACGACTTAGGACTTAACCAAAATTCTTCCCAAAATCTGAAACAACCAAAAATGTTGAAAATTCCAGATTTGAACGAACTTTTCGATCCGTAAAAATACGGGTCGTTACATTCTCTCCCCCTTAGGAATTTCGCCCCCGAAATTCCAAGCAATCATAGCAATCAAAGACTATTCTGTACGCCTACCATCCATAGCAATCAACAAACCATGCATCCAATTCTAGCTTAGTGTACAGAATTCTAAGACTTAGAACAAGTTACAATATCGCGAGATGAGACGACACCTTGGGGCCATACCTTGAAGAGTTCAGGATGAGCTGCCTTCATCCTCTCTTCCACCTCCCACGTACAGTCGTTATCATCATCACTCCATTGTATCTTGAGCAACTTAACTACCTTCCTCCTAAGCTGTTTCGTGTCAGTTTCAACAACACGAAGCGGCTTACGAGGTCTTCTATCGACTGGATCAACTTCTAAGTCTTCACAGCTATCAGCAGAAACTACCGTACTCGAGTCGTGCACACACTTCCGTAGATATGATACATGAAAAACATTGTGCACACTCGACATCTTCTCTGGTAACTCCAATCTGTAAGCGAGCTTTCCAATTCGCTCGATAATCGGGAATGGTCCAACAAATCTCGGAGTCAATTTTCCTTTCTTCCCGAATCGAATAACATTCTTCAGAGGAGAAATCTTCACAAAAACCATATCTCCTATGTCGAACTCCAAATCCTTACGACGCTTATCAGCATAACTCTTCTGGCGGTCTTGGGCTGCCTTCATTCGTTGCCGAATGACCTCTATACAATCTGAAGTCTGCCGGATCATCTCTGGCCCAAGTATCAGCTTTTCTCCAGTTTCCAACCAACATGCCGGAGAGTTACACGGTCTTCCATACAATCCCTCATACGGTGCCATACCAATGCTTGACTGGTAACTGTTGTTGTACGCAAACTCCACCAAATGAAGGTGATCTTCCCATGATCCTCCGAAGTCCAAAACACAAGCTCTGAGGAGATCTTCCAAAACTCGGTTGACTCTCTCAGTCTGACCATCCGTTTGAGGGTGATAAGCTGTACTCAAACACAACTCGGTTCCCAAAACTTCCTGGAAGCTCTTCCAAAATCCACTAGTGAACAATGGATCTCGATCGCTCACTATACTCTTCGGAATACCATGGAATCGGACTATCCACTTAACATACAACTCAGCCAACTTTGATGCCGTTCTAGTCGATCGAACAGGAATGAATCGTGCACTCTTAGTCAGACGATCCACAATGACCCAAATCCCTTCATTTCCCGTTCTGGTTCTAGGCAATCCATCGATAAAATCCATCGACACTTGTTCCCACTTCCATGTAGGAACTTCTAATGGCTGAAGCAAT
Organism: Allium fistulosum; assembly: GCA_030737815.1. NCBI lineage: Eukaryota > Viridiplantae > Streptophyta > Magnoliopsida > Asparagales > Amaryllidaceae > Allium > Allium fistulosum. Next base: position 665,881,624 of record CM060901.1, read on the forward strand.
CCGCTTGGCTTCTTCTGTTCGGCTTTTACCAACTGGCAATTCATACATTTGGAAATAAAATTTCCAACATCCTTCTTCATGCCTTCCCAGTAGTAGGTTCTCTTCATATCCCGATACATCTTATTTCCACCTGGATGAATTGTCAACTTCGAGCGATGACTTTCCTTCAGAACTTCACTCCTCAATTCATCTATATCGGGAACAACTAGTCGTCCTTGCTTTCGAAGCCAACCTTCTCTATCGACCTCGAATCCTTTATCCTTTTCTGGCTCCAATCCAGATTCCAATTCACGGATAATCTTGACAAGCTTATCATCTCGCTTTTGGCTCTTGCCAATTCTTTCCACAAGAGAAGGTCTTATCGATAAGTTTGCCAACATCTCAGGTTCCAATTCACATCTAGGCCTGAAGTCAAATCCAGCTAAATACTCGAGACTCTTCCATTCTGAAAACATGGCTCCCAATCCTGCATGTCTTCGACTTAACGCATCTGCCACTACGTTACCTTTTCCCGGAGTATAAGCTATACCAAAATCATATGATGCTAAAAACTCTAGCCAACGTTGCTGCCGAAGATTCAAATCCTTTTGGGAGAAAAGATACTTCAGCGACTTATGATCCGTAAACAACTCGAATCGAACTCCCAATAGATAATGTCTCCACATCTTCAGAGCAAATACAATTGCCGCTAATTCCAAATCATGAGTTGGGTAATTCCTTTCATGCGGCTTCAGTTGTCGACTGGCATATGCAACAACTTTATCCTTCTGCATCAGCACTGCTCCAAGTCCAGTACCACATGCGTCGGTGTAAACCACCATCTCATCATTCCCACTTGGGATAGTCAAAACAGGAGCACTCGTCAATCTCTCTTTCAGGATTGCGAAAGCTTGCTCACACTTAGCATCCCAACTGAACACTTGGTTCTTCTTCGTCAATCCTGTCAACGGTGCAGCTACCTTGGAGAAGTCTTTGATAAACCGTCGATAATATCCTGCTAATCCAAGAAAACTTCTCACATCTGATGCATTCTTAGGTCTAACCCAATCCTGGATTGCTGCCACCTTAGCGGGATCAACCGCTATTCCATTTCCAGAAATCACATGGCCTAAGAACCTCACTTCACCCTTCCAGAAGTGACACTTCGAAAACTTAGCCTTCAGCTGATGTTTCCGTAAGATCTCCAAAACAATACGCAAGTGCGTCTTGTGATCTTCTTCCGTTCTGGAATAAATCAGAATATCATCCACGAACACAAGTACGAACTTGTTCAACTGATCTCTGAACACTCTATTCATAAGATCCACAAAATATGCTGGCGCGTTAGTCAATCCAAACGGCATTACCAGCCACTCAAAGAAACCCGATGGTGTCCGAAAAGCAGTCTTCGGCACACTATCTTTAGCTACTCTCAACTGGTGAAATCCCGTTGCCAAATCCATCTGAGAAAACACCTTAGCCTCGTGAAGCTGATCAAACAAGTCATCTATTCTCGGCAATGGATACTTGTTCTTCTTTGTCACCTTATTCAGCTCACGATAATCCACACACAATCTCAATGATCCATCTGCCTTGGTTGCGAACACAACTGGTGCACCCCACTCGGACACACTACGCCGAATGAATCCTTTCTGTAAAAGATCATCAACTTGCACCCTCAACTCCTGCTGTTCCCTAGGCGCCATCCGCCTAAGAGGCATCACAAAAGGTCTGGCTCCTTCAACTAGATCTATACGAAACTCGATCTCTCTATGCGGCGGCAACCCTTTGACTTCGTCAAAGACATCCTCGAATCCATTAGCGATCGGCACTAATGACAGTCCATCCCGTGGAACAACCAGCGAATACATGAAGCTCATGAAGACGCCTTCTTCATGCTTACATCGTATCACAATCTTTCGCCCCTCCACATTCTCGACTGTCACTTCCAACCTTTCGCAATCAACCTTAGCCGCATACTTCCTAAGCCAATCCATACCCAAGATAATTCCGAACCCCGCAAAGTTCAGAACAAAGCAATCACAAACAAAAGAGCAACCATGACTCGACACAACTAGACCACGGCATAACATACACAAACAAGATGAACCCCCAACTGGATTAGTCACAACCAATGGCCTATCAACAATATCCGGCTTCAAATCTAACCGGCCTACTAGTACATTACAAACAAACGAATGCGATGCTCCAGTATCAAACAAAACTCTAACTGGAATACCACATAGGAAAAGAGTACCTTGAACAACCACACTCTTTCCCTTCTCTTCAGCAGTAGGAGCTTTCGAAGACGACGGAACAGCTCCTAAAGCATAGGCTTGCACAATCTGCCTGTCCTTCCTTGGTTCTGGACAATTCTTCCTGAAATGCCCCGGCTTGTCACAGTTGTGACACTTCATCGGCACCTTAGGATTCTTACAATCCTTCGAGAAATGGCCCTTCTGCTGACAGTTGTAGCAAGTCACCTCGCCTTTCGGCTTCTTCTAGCCATCCTTACCCTTTTGCTGCTGCTGCTTCCTCTTCTTGTTTCCACCCTGCTGGGGTTTAGACTCTTCCCTAGTCACAGCAACAACAGATCCTTCCTTAGGAAACAGACTCTCATGCCTAAGAGCTTTCTCCACAAGCTTCTCAAATGAATCGTCCAAATGATCCACCAACTGTCTCCCAAGATAACTATCCAAGCCGGTCACAAACTTCTCATTCTTCTGATAAGCAGATTCAATATATGACCGGGCATACTTGGACAAAGCCTCAAACTCATAAACATACTCAAGAACAGATCTTCCACCCTGCTTGAGTTCTACAAACTTCTTGAACAGAACAGACTTCTGAGCTGTAGAAATGAACTTAGCTTCAAATCTGACTTGGAATTGCTCCCAAGTAATCTCTTCTTCCGGAGTAGTGATGGTAATAGAGTTCCACCAATCAGAGGCTCTCCCTTGAAGCTGCCTTGATGCCAACTTCCTCTTAGTTGCATCATCAATTCCCAAATCACCAAAGATCCTTTTACAAGCATCTATCCACCTCTGGACCTCAATAGTTGATTCTGTTCCCAAGAAAACCTTTCCTCCAAGAGCAGTATAATCCTTGCACAACTTAGCAAAATCCACTGGTTTCGGAGTTTGGACTTGAACTCCAACATCAACTGCTGCCCCCGGAACTGGTATCCTTCTCATGATCGAAGTCATCATAGCTTCGAACATGGCTGCATAATCAGCAGTCTCTTCAGTAGCACGGCCTTCCCTAGCAGCTGGTCTCCCTCTTCGACTCATTCTCAATATCTATAAAAAGGAATGATTAGAACATCTAGAGAAACAACTGCATAAAGGACTCAACTCTACTAAACTACTATATTATATATAGGATTCATCCATCAAAATACAATTACGTCTCTCATACGAAGTTACGACGGCGAGCGTTGGGTAAAATCGATTAACCAATGCTCTGATACCAAATGTGACGACCGCCCATGACCCCTGCACCGAATCTAGAGATAGAGCGCTGTAAAGTGTGCCAGGCAACCATGGACGATGGTCAAGGTAAGATTTAAAACAACAGAATCTATCGTATTACTCACAGCGCATGGACAAAATACAATAGAACATATGTATAGTGAAGCTTTACAGAACAAAATGACGTCATATAAAACTCCATAATAGTTGAAAACAAACATCCACATAGTCAATACATCCAGCCTCACTACATATCTCTCAGAGAATACAAAACAACGGAATATCCAATACATATAAGAAGATAATATGCAACCCTCTAGCTCGTCTTCGATATCAGCATCGTGAGAAGAGAACAGCACCTGTCACCTGCTACCTAGTCTGCCCGTCCCAAAATGGACGAACAGCCCAAGGCAATAAGAATTAAAACATAAAGCCTTGAGTCAGACAACAGTCTTAGTGAGCAGTAAATTAACTAACAACATACCAAAAGAGCATAAAGGAAAAGGAATAGGAATGCAACCCTCCCACTCCAACCTCATTCTACAGTGATAGCCCCCAGACACACATTAAGTAGAAGCAAACATAGCAGAGCATACAATTTAAAGTAAAACTACTATCACTCGAGTCAAGGGCGATGTTTTCCAAGTACCAAGGCCTAAATCAGATAAGCACCCAGAAAATACCGCTCTTGAGTCCGAATGACGATACAACCAAACATCCATGACTCTGGCTATCACTGTTATCATTGCTTCGATATCACCGTTAATTGAATGACCGGCACATTCTTTCAGCCGTCCGTCAAGGGCTAATGGAAACCCCGGTTCTAGACATAACTCCCGCACGTCGTCGCAGCCCGTGCCTAGGACTATCGAATCTGCCCAGAGTACTCGACCATCAACAGTTGGCCGTTGGGACTATCGAATCTTCCCAAACGTACTCTTGCTTAGAGCATGCTAGAACCTTCAACAACGATGCTATCCAAGCCTCCTAGTCATCCTCCTCGACGACTATTCTCATATCCATTCATTATCTTCAACTCGAATCATATCACCGAGTTATCAACATGCTTGGGATGATCCCGTCTGGATTAGACCAAGTCTTCATCACATGATTGCCTCGCTTCATTACATCCTCGCAAAGCCTCATCTCATCATCACATCATCAAATCTATGCATAAGAGCTTCATCATCCCGCTACATATGCCACGAGCAGCTTTCCCAATTCAAGAGCCTTTCCCTTAGCTTTTGAATCATCTTCGATCTAAATCTAATCATCAATCATCTAGTTCATAACAATCAATCAAATCAAACATCAATCCAAGCAATCAAGCATTCAAATATGATCTAAGTAGACAATTATAACAATAATGGCATTTTCGTAATTAAAGAGTTGAAAGTCCAATAAGCATGAAAACATGGATTATATCTCTACAAACTTGATGAATGAACTTGCATAGGTTAACATATGATAAAATGGATGTAACATCATCATGAACAATGGATCTATATGGATCTACACTTAGGATGAAGAAAATGCATGGAAATCACTATTTTAACACCAAATCGAGCCAACAATCCGATATACTTCTTTGGATCCGTGTGAGAGATAATCACCACTCACCAAATCACCAAAACAACCTCAAATCAAAACGCTTCAGATCTGGACAGCGAAGGATCAAGCTTGATCTATCACAAATCCGCTTCAAATGAAGAAATCTCACTTCAAAGGATGAAGATCTTCAACTTTAGCTCTTGGACCTTCAATCTTGATCTTCGATTTGGATGAAAGGAAGCACTAGATTAGAGTGGAGAAAAGAAGTGAGAAGTGTAGAAGTCGAGCTCTCAAAATGGCAGCACTTCGTCGCTTCAAAATCCGGATCCCAAAAATGAAGAGAAGCTCTCCTATTTATAGCTGAAAATACCCTAAGTCGTAACTCGGCTATCTCCTTAAGTCGCTGCCGACTTAACACTATGCCGACCTACGACTTAAAGCTATGCCATCCTACGACTTAAGACAACGCTATCTCCTTAACTCGGCTACGACTCAACCAGGTTACGCCTTAACTGGGTCTCCGACCTACGACTTACGAAAGGAGTACGACTTACGGCTTAACTCTTTAAGTCATCTACGACCTAACACTTTGGCCTAACCCAGCGACCTAACAAACTTGCGACTTAACACTTAACTGGGTTACGACTTAACCCCATATGACTTAAACAACTGCCGACTCAAAAACTCACTTGTCTAACTTCTAACTCGGTCACGACTTAACACAGCAGCCTACCTACGACTTAACATAGCAGCTTTGCCGATCTATCAGGATAAGACTCAACTCCTAAGTCGTCCAGGTCTTAAGTCGACCACTACCTTAACTCGTCAGCCGACTTAACACTTAACTCAAAACCTTAAGTCGTCTTCAATAACTTAAGTCGGTCACTTCCTTAGGTTGTCTATCCCTTAACTCGGCAACGACTTACAATCTACGACTTAATACTTACCGAGTTAACTTCGACCTACTAACTTAGCCCAGCTACGACTTATCTCCTTAGGTCGTCGCCGACTCACCCCTTAAATCCTTAACTCGCCCAGACTCATCACTAACTCGTCCAGAACTCATAAGTCGGCTACGACTTAGGACTTAACCAAAATTCTTCCCAAAATCTGAAACAACCAAAAATGTTGAAAATTCCAGATTTGAACGAACTTTTCGATCCGTAAAAATACGGGTCGTTACATAATAGAAGAAGTAGATACACCGACATTAATGGCGTTTCCAATCCCAATAACATATCCTTTGGAATTATCTCCAAAAGTCACAATGCCACCGTCCATGTAAGTGATGTTTGATAGCATGTGTGCATTTCCCGTCATATGTTTGGAGATCCGCTACCGAGTATCCATTTCTCCTTTTTTTTGAAATGGTACTTAGATACAACATGTGACTGGGACAACAAACCACCAATCATGTGTCAATAAATGTTCGAATCACGCTACGCAAGTTTCGAACTTGTGACCTCTTGCACCAAAGTAGAATCACATTACCACTGGGACAATGGTGCTTGTCATTTCTCTTTATTTTTAATTTTCTTTTGGGTACCTGCAAAATAATAAAAGTCTAAATTGGTATCCACTTCCTCTGTTATGGGTCCTATGTATTAGTAGGAGAAGGTAGCCATGCCCATGAGGGGTTGGGACCTTTAGAGATGTAATTTTCATTATGAACTATATCTTTAAAATATACATCTATGTGTTTTTGTCTAATATATTTGTTATTTGTTTTAGGAATCCATATTTTAATCATTTTTTGTCCTTATTTTCACATTTAGATTTTGGTTTTCTAAAATTAGTATATAATGTATTATACTTCTTAGATTTTTGATTATTATTAGAAAGCAAATTATTCCTTGATACTTAACGAATTTTTCTGTTAAATCCTAATCCCATCCAATTTCCTGATGGTTTTGAAATTTTTATCAAATTTTCCAGACTTTGCTTTCCTTTATTTAATTTTGAAACATTATTAGTAATTTTATCTAATTTATTTCCGAGATCAGAAATTTCTATATTAGCTAATTCTAAATTTTATTTCAATTCACACTTTTCTTTTTCAAGTTTATTATTCTGCTATTCTGTTATTCTCTATATCATGTGTTAGAGTAGCATTTTGAGATGATAATTTTTTACATTCTTTTTGTGCTAATACTTATTCTTCTTCTAAAATATTTTCTCATCTTTTAACAATCCAATTTCCAATTAAGATTTATTTAATTTTACTACATTTTTTTTATTATTCTCTATACTTGTCATCTAATTCTATACTAATTTCAAAAATTTCATCATATGTTAATTCAAGACGTACCTAATCTGTGCTAGCCATGAAGCAAACATTTGCTAGTTCTGAATCACTGTTTCTATCGGATGAAGAGGAAGAGTAGGAGTCAACTCAAGTTACTTGAAATGCTCTTCTCTTTTTCTTGAAATTTTCGAACTTTTTTTTCCTTTTATCATTGTTGAGTAGTGGACAATCCTTCTTCAGATGGCCAAATTTATCACACCCGAAGTATTTCATTGATGTTTGATTTGAGGAATTTGTGTTGCTGCTGTTTTGAAATTTCGTCATCATTTTGAACTTCTTGAACTTCTTGTAATTTTTCACGATGAAAACAATCTCATCTTCTTCCAAGTCGGAGTTGTCATTATTTTCCTGAAATGCGATGTTTTTCTTTTCTTGATTTTGATGTTTTCTTGTTTGTAAATCAGCTTCATACGACATCAGATTTCCTATTAACTCTTCGAATTTGAGTTGGAAAAGACCGTTAGCTTCTTCAATGGCTAAAACTTTTCTTTCACGGTCGTTTGTCAAAGAGTTCAAAATTTTTGCAACTAAACCAAAATCAGTGAATTTAACTCCTAGTGCCATAAGATCGTGTTGTATAGTTTGAAATCTAGTATATATATCAATAAATGATTCACTTGTTTTCATTTTAAAAGATTTAAATTGATTTTGTAGAATAGAAATTAATGTTTGCTTAACTTTTTTTGTGGCTTCATGGGTAATTTGTAATGTATGCCATATATCATAAGCAGTAGTACAAAGCATGACTCGTTAAAATTCATTTTTATCAAGTGAGCAAAATAGAACATTCATAGCTTTTGCATTATTGGTTGCTAAATTCTTTTGTGTGTCGGTCCAAGTATTTATATCAGTAGTGAGTGCTTCATATCTAGTTTGTGTGGTTTTCCAATTTTCTAGACCATTAGCTTCCATAAAAAAATTCATATATGTTGACCAGTAAGCATAGTTTGATCCAGTGAATAGTGAAGGACGTGCAGTTGATTGTCCTTCTTGAAATGTGGTTGCTATATTAACCAAAATTCAATTACATGTTACGGTAAAAATGAAAAGTACTTGCTCCGATACCAAATGAAAGTCTATGGATCGTATATTATCTAACTTGTGTATAATATGCAAGTGTATGAGCTAATGTTATAGTAGACAATAAATAGTAAAGTATAAAATCGAGCAAACTAGAATTTTTATACTGGTTCGGACCTCCCGTCCTACTTTCACTCCCGAAGCTCCCCTTCGGTATTTACTAACCAAAAACCCTCACTTCACCTTGAGGAACATGCTTAATACAAAAGTATTTTGCTGACAATTGTGTGTTCTGAATAACATGGATATTAACTATACAATACAATTTTTCCTATAATCTCCTTTGAGTGATATTGTTTATGTGCACTTTGATTTTTAAGAAGCAATATAAACAAAATATAAATTCTAGTTATTTGAATGATTAAGAAAATTGAATCAGAAGAATATAGAAAAAGAGCGTAGAAATCAAGGTAAGGTTAGCCTCAATCATTTAGTGCTATTTATAAGATTCAAAAGTTGTTTCTCGAAGAAAAGCAACCATTACCTTTCAAAGAGTTGCAATGTTTGAGTAAATTCAATGTATTGAAAAATTCAAAAGGAAGCAATCTTTCATAAATATAGTCGTTATGTATCAGAAATAATGTCACAGACGTCTATGGAAAATCACAGACGTTTGTCATTATAGGGATTAATTTTCCCATGTAATGTCACAAACGTCTGTGGTTTTTCAAAGACGTTTATGAATTCAGTTTTCTTAAGATAAGTTCTATTTTAATTTGAAAACGTGAATTTGTGTTTTGTGAATGACTCAAGGAGATTTTACATATTTTATCTAAGACTAAATATGACCTTACTAGTAATAGTCTCTCCTTGCTTGTCTTCTAGCCATGATCTTGTTGCGTGTACCTGCATATTGATGATGTTTATATTGTATGTGTGTTTTATAGTTGTTGTCATCGAAACTAAGAAAGGAGGTTCTAACACATGGTACAAGGATAATAAGCAGGCATTAACTCACTTTTCAAATTATATAAAAACAAATATAATACATTGATTTCTGTGAAAAGACTTACATGATCTTTTGTTTCTGTATATTCAATTTATGGCATAAGCTTTTAGCTAAAGAATAAATGAAATTCCAATGGATTAGCAAAAGAATATGTTTCCTTATGAACTAGTAGTTGAGATAATAGGCAATCAATCTATATTCAAACAGTTTGTTGATGCTCAAATTGGGCATCGAGTTATATCATGACAAATATTGTTAAGCTAAAAACAATACAATAACGTTCTTACCTTTTTATGCATGCAGAGTGTCATTTAAAAATATCAAAATGATATTGTTAACTCTAAAAGATATCAGAACAGAGTGTTTAACAAAACGATATTGTTAAGAATATTCTTATCGACAAGCACCATTATCCCAGAGGTACCATTATCCTAGTGGTTAAGCGATTTGGCTTTGGTGCGAGAGGTCACAAGTTCGAAACTTGCTTAGCGTGATTCGAATGTTTATTGATATGTGATATGTTGTCCTAGTGACATGTTGTATATAAAGTACCATTTCAAAAAAAAAGGAATATTCTTATCTGTTCTGATAAACGTCAAAATGATATTTCTCAAAGAATTAGCTACAATTTAGGTTTCTCATGCATGGAGTTAGGCAAGCCATGTTTGTATTTCTTTCTGCTTGTAGGTAATGCCTATGATAGGATACATAGTAATGCATATAACATATCAGTGCTTGTAGTTTAGGTTTCCGTGCTTACAGGTCAGATAAGCTACAGTCTACGTTTCCCAAGCTTGCAGGTCTTGATAAGCAACAATTTAGGTTTCTCATGCTTGCAGGTCAGATAAGCCACTCAAAATGATTTAAAGTCATATCAATGCATATTACGTACATTCTAGTTGCAAGTGATGCCAATGACAGGATACCTAGTAAGTATACGTGTTCCTTGTAGTAATAAAAAAGTAATTTTTTTATATTTCCACCAATATGGGCTTTTTCCATAAATACCATAAATCATAGGAAAATAAAATTAAAAAGGTTCGACAAAAAAAACAATTTAGGTAGGGTTTAGCAATTGCCTATGTTACCCCTACATGTCCTTGACATGGTATAACATAGGATTGGCAATTTGGGTAGAAGGCTATAGGCATAGGCAGTTTGTTTGGCAAATTGCACTTTTATTTTTTGTTGAATCTTATGTCAAAGCTCCTCTATTCAAGGAAGATGTAAAGCTTATGTTTGTAGCATTTTATCTTCATTTACTTTGAGTCAACCAGTATGTCCAGAGTGTCCTTAAATGACTCAGCGTAGATTACACATGCATATGGAACCTATAGTAGTGTTTTTAGACATCACATGGTTTGCTTTAATCTAAAAATAACATCAAGTTTATCATACATTTGGCACTTTATATATTGTATTTGTACCTTTCATGCATTTTTATCTTAAAATGATTATCATATATCAGTCACCTAGTATCAATCAAAGATCAGTTAAATCATTTTTGTAAGAGTTTTTGCCTCTTTATATGATTTCAAATTTTGTAGTTACATTTTCAAATTTTCTTCTTGTTCAACAATTAAACTTTTTCTAACCAAGCAAGCATTGTGATGTTTATGTGAAAGTGAGATGATCAGCTTGCTAGTTTCTATGAGTATCCGTCAATTTATAGCGTATTTTTTTCCATACATAGGTTGATGCAATCCACAAACGAAATAATTTGATAAAAATATTACCTCTTCTTGATGTTGCTCATTCTTACCCATGGACGCAACAAATTCAAGCTTCTTTAACTAAGTGATAAACCTAAAAAAATCATAATATGTAAAGAATTAGAACATCATGCTAATTATAGGACTGTTTTGATATGTAACGACTATGTATATTATCAAACACATATGTAAACAACCATGTACGATACGATATAAAATTGCTTTGATACACTTCTATCAAAAACTCGAGTAAACCAAAAAATATTGGATAAGGCCATTTTAATCGTCACATTCTTCTTTTATTATGTTTGTTTTTGGTATCCACTATATCCATTGATAGACACAATTTTCGTTTAGTAATGTGTCATGTGTCATGCGCCATTTTAAATAATTATGTTTGATGAAGAAAATTTACCATTATAGCACCTTATCATTGAATTACAAGCTCATTTATCCACAGACTTCTGTGCTCCCACATAGTTTTACTTAATGGTTATACTAGTTTAGAACCAGAAAGTAACCGGAACACACTTCTGTTGTATATTCGTAGGAAGCGTTGTCACTATATTTTAGAAGTACTACTGCAAATATCACAAGGACCACTAAATCTATAAATATGTATATAAAGTGGTCCTTAAATTAATAAAGATTTTTAAACAGAGTACTATTGCGACTTTACTGTTACTTTCTACCAATAATAAAACCAAGTAAAATCTATTTTGGTAGGGCAAATAATTTTTTTGGATCCTCCCACTTTTTGCATGCTGATATATGAAATTTTGGACTGCTTGCCTACATTCTTCTGTCATTCTACGAAAAAATAAACATATTCATTTTCAACGTTGAATAGTTATTAGTATTATATTATTAATTAAAAATTATGAAACCTTAGCAGGTCGATCCAAGTTTTGTCCATATCTTGTATGGATCAGACTGGCCGCACATGCAAAAGAAACTAGTAGCTACAACGGCAAAAGAAACTAGTAAGTTTTAAATAGTCCCTTCTTTACATTTACTTCATCGACAAATAATGGTTTATCATTTAATTACATATAAAAAAAGCAACTTGCACTACCCTTAATAAAAGGAACTTGCATGGGATGTAAATTTACTAGATAGACAATCAAGATATTAGATGATATTCGAATAATATCAAGCAAAATTCATACAACTAATGAAATCTTAGATTCTCTTAAAATCTCTTAGATTAAACTAGTATATGGTTCATATAAACTCAACCTACAGACTTATGACTCATTGTTCAAGGTTTAGAGTAGAGTTGGATTCTTTTTCTCTTGGTGATAAGATTTAGAATTATAAAAATAATGGCTCGAAAGGAGAATAATTGATCGATAGGGATTTTGTTCCTTTAAATAAGAATCACTACCACTTTATTATTTGTGAAAAAAATAGGTATTATGTAAGTGACACTACACCAGAAAAGAACTTTACTAGCGTTGAAAAAATGCTACCAAAACTTTTAGTAGCGTTTTAAAGAACGCTAGTACAGGTCATGCAACTAAAAGTATGATTTTTTCGGTTGCGTTTTAATGAACGCTACAAAATGTTTCCATATAACTGCGTTTTTTAAACGCCGCTAAAGGTTTTTTTGCAGCGTTTACAAAACCCTACCAAAAACTAACATTTTTAGTTGCGTTTGTACTTGGATCATTCTTTGATTTTCTACAGCGTTTATTTTGTGCAACAAAAAACTTTTCGTTGCATTTAATTTATGCCACTATAAATTTAGGTGGTATTTTACATTGGTTTCTGTAGCATTTTTAAAACCCTACTAAAAGGTATGATTGTTTTGTAGCATATTTTAATGCTATATATTGTTAATGGCTTATATTATTTCCAGCAACTAGTTATATAATAGTCATATTAAAATACGCAACAATCGTATAATTACCATATTCAAACCAATAATCAATCAATCATATAATCATCATATTCAAACAATTGAGAACATGTTAATCACTAAGTATAATATCCATAACCATTTAGATAATAGTTATTTGACAAAATGAGCAAATTCACATACCACAAGCATTCACAAACAAGTTTACATAACCAGTACTAACAAATATCATAATACATATAACAATTGAAGTCGTGTCCATTGTTGCTGATGGTCTTCACTTCAGAAAAGCTATTACCTGTAAACAAGCTTGATAATCAATTACTTGTAAACTAGTTAATTTGCATAAATTTATTCCGCTTTTATAAAACTTAGTTCATTTGCATAAATTTATTCCGTTTTTATAAAACATAGTTAAATTATATAAAACTTGGTTAACTTATTATTATTATTGTAAACTTAGTTAATTTTTATCAAACTATAATTTATTATTATTATATTTTTTTGAAACAAATTATTATTATTATTATATATAATTAGTTATTTTTTATCAAACTTAGCTTATTATTATTATTATAAACTTTTTAATTTTATAATACTTAGTTAATTTTTATAAAACTTAGTTAATATATTCAAACTATTATTTAATAATAATATATTATTATTAAACTTATAAATTAGCTTAATTGCTAAAACTTAAAATGTCGTAACATATATTTTAGTTAACTTAAACTTATAAAATATCTCAAACTTAAACTCTATTAACTTAGTTAATTTTTATAAATTATCTCAAACTTACAAATTTTCATAAGCTTAGTTAATTTATTATTATTATTGTAAACTTAGTTAATTTATTATTATTATTATTATAAACTTAGTTAATTTTTATAAACTTAGTTTTTTTGATATTATTTTTATTATTAGTATTATTAATTATAAAACATAGTTGGCTTGGTTAATTTATTATTATTATAAACTTAGCTAATTTTTTATAAAACTATAATTTATTTTTATTGTTACTGTTGTTGTTATTATTATTATTATTATCATTATAAACTTAGTGAATGTTTTTACCAAACTTAGTTTATTATTATTATAACCTTGTTAATTGTTATAATACTTGGTTAATTTTTATAAACGTATTTAATTTTTATAGAACTTAGTTAATTTATTCAAAGTATTGTTTATTATTATAATTATTATTATTATTATTATAACCTTGTTAATTTTTATAATACTTGGTTAATTTTTATAAACGTATTTAATTTTTATAGAACTTAGTTAATTTATTCAAAGTATTGTTTATTATTATTATTATTATTATTGAAATATAACAAAATTGAAGAGACCAAAGTTAAAGAACTCGTATAGATACAAGTGTAATTTGTGTTTATTCAGCAAACGACGTATAAAGAAGACAAAACTCAACACTCAAACTCCAAAATCTAGTGATACAAGGCAATTAGAATAATTAGATTCCTGAAAATTTCTAACCTGAACTGAATTTGTATTAAGAAGAAGAAACTCAGCAGCATCAGCACCAATTTCTACACCCTCAATCCCAGAATGTGATGTATCTCTATAGACAAAATTTTCTTTGATCATTCTTGCATTGTTCTTACATGGCTTGGTATATTTATAAAACCATAGTTTTTAGACAATTCTTAAAAGGAAGAAAATAAGTAATGTATAAAACTCATAACAACTGGTAAAAAAACAAACCTTACAACTCATCATCACTTTTAAACACACAATGCAATCCTATATTTATAATAACACATGTATTAATATGGTTTCATTTCCAAACAAAAGCACTAATAGCAAAGCTGCTCTTGTAAACAATGTCACTAATAACATACCTTGATCAAGCACTGTGCAGGTTAGCCATCAGCTCGCAATTCAGTCCCCTTCAGCTAACTCAAGGCAATATGTAAAAAATCTGCAAGGCAGCAGGGTAATAAATGAGTGCATAACCATATTTTCAATACAACAGGCACATGAAGGATGAAATAAAACTAAATGCACTGAATGGGGATATGTAAATATGCTATAGGAAAAACAATGAAAAAACAAAGTGCAAGCTTGTGTTCAATTGCATAAGGCATTGGGTATTACTACTCATCAATACAAGGCAGCAGAGCAAGGACGCACTAAAATATAGCTACAGGCATTGTGTGACAAGAATTTCAAAGCATCAGGGCAGTGAATGATGAACAATAGTAATAACAAGAATTTCAAAGCATCAGGGCACTAAAATAAACACACTAATATAGCGAATAACAGGAGTCTTAATGTAATTATAACTTGTGTTAAATTTGTATAAATTCATTTGAGAATTGATGTGTAGAATGAGAAACTTTTAAAGTTCGATCTGTGTGCAAAAACTTGTGAAATTCTGTCATTTATGTCTCATGTATCTATTAAGATGGACAGTCCTTCCAAGTTCCATTGAAACTGTACAGTTTGGATATAGAGATTTTTGCAGTACAAGTATCTTTCAGACTTAAACAATTACCTATTTTACTTGAGAGTTATGCAGACAACTTCTAGTTATTGTATTTTGGCACCAGTAGACTTTTATCTCTCTTCTGGTTATTGTATTACTACACAATCATTTACTGCTTTCCTTTTTTTACTTTCTGCATTTTTATACATTCATTATATCAATAAATTGCTTTATTTCTTTACAGTCAGGCGCATGTTCCATACCTCAGTATCCTAGTGCCTCCCCATGCACCCAACACTGATGGAATTGATATCAATATCTATTTTTGAATACCCAAGCATCAAAGAAATATGTTGTCGTCTAATGAACTATCCTTTAGGAGGTGTAATTGTTTATACATATATGTTTCATTGCTGCCTTTATATACTTTAATTACTTGTTCGATTACACTTTTAAGGGCATTTACAATAACACTAACTCCTTTCTATACCATTTTCAAAACCAGGATATGAAAAGAAAACAAAAATGTGTCGATTATTTGGTAATGTTTCTTTACTCAAAGTACATATGAAAAAAGTAAGATACCCTAATAATATTCACTCTGCTGAAGAGTTTTGCTCAATATGATAAATATTTTACATTTACTCGGGAGTTTCTCTAACTGTGTCAATCTATTCAGAAAATATTTTCACCTGCTAATAGTTTGTATGAAACTTTATTAATTCATTGTTCAAGCATCTTAGATTGAATAATGATATGACCAATCCTTCACTTATAATAATGTTTTTTTTGGTTAAATTTCCCATTTAATTATGAAACAGAAAAGCTAAACCAAAGTAGTGAGTTGAGTACAATATCAAAAAGAAATATGGAATCTAATTAAATTTTCCATTTACAGGGATACCACCTTTGACTGTATGATTAACTGTCTACAAATAATATCACAAGGACTTAGTACTTGACTAAAATATGCCAAAAACAACATTAACTAGTAGAATAATAACGTATATGGTTACATTGCCTTTACAATGGGGTTTTATTAGATTAAGCTAGCTTACAGTCTTTTTAGAATAAGTCCAACCTGATAAATGCGGAGGGATATGATCAGAAACTGCAACTGTGAAACCGATAAATAATAACAATGAAGTATCCTACTTGTTAGTCTAAATGCTAAAATAGCACTATAATTTTGTTTCAAAATCTTCATATAATATTCTAAGTTCTATATAAACCAATGTTGGCTAGTAAGGCATCTTATCTTTATTAAGTCCATTAAATAGAAAAGAGAAATGATAAAATGGACCTGATGTTGCAAGAACGAAACAGGCAGAACATGCAATCATGAGTCCTCCCCACTTGAACAAAATTTTCCGCTTAGTTCAGGCCAGTCATGTAATTGTAAAATATGTCTCCTTGAAGCATTTATGTATATTGGGAGTTGCAAATGATGAAGTTTGTAAGATTAATAATCACACAGACACAGGTAAGCTAAACCAAGAGAAAATAGAAGAAGTTGTACGCACCTATTTGGAACTCACTGTTCATACAAACATTGGTTAAAAGGCATAGCATAAATGATTGAATGCTTTTTAACACCTGCTAACATAATGCTTTTGAGCATGCATCTGCTAGGCAGTAAATCAATACAGTTGCATAAACTTGTGCAGTGTAAGTAACATAGACAAATGGATGTTACACCATGAATGTGGCATAACAACATAATATTGGTGAAACGATAATTCTTATATCTTTTGTCTTTATTGATTTATCTTTTATTTTATTTTATTTCATGTTTATATTTATCATTTGTGATGGATGTTAAACATGTAAATGCATCAGGCGACTGGTCCTTTGAACCAATATTTCAGCCATACATCCATAATCAACAATTTTAATATTAAGTCCATACATACCCTAGAAACATGAAAAAATCGCAAAATTAAAATAGAATACTACAGAGTTCTTTACCTCTTGGAGAAACTCATAAAGTGCGTAATCAGCTTGCTGTCTTATTTCATGACTTCATCCGCTTAACATGTTAAATGAATCTGTAAATCATAAAGTAAAATAAAATAAGCTCGTATTTAAAAGTTTATGTCCTCAGGCAACACATGATATCAATACTCTAGCATAAGTAATCTCAAAATCTAGAGGCGAAAATCTATTTTTTTCAACATTACAAAACCAACAGTGCTTGGGGTTTCATGTAACAAACAGTTGCAATTTAGCTTTACAGGTATCAGTTTAAATATAGACATTATATCTGCCACATTTAAATTGCAGGTCAACCTTCGGTATATATATGGCAAGCTGAGTATATGAGGATGACGATTAAATGGATGTGATTCCTCAAGGGAATAGCCAAAATCTACGATCTCAAGTCATTTCATTAAAATATCTTAATGTTAGATTTTTTTATTCTAAAACATACAATCTAGTTTTCACATGTGTTAGTGTGATAACAGTTAAAATGACTTGCCTCCGGCTCTTAGTTAAAATGTGACTTACAATTAATTATTAATCCAAATTCTAGGATAAAGTGTAATTCTTGGTTAAAATGTAATTTCAGCAACCAACATTATAAACTGGTTTACAGTTCAAAGCACGTGTTTCTTTGTAACCTTTTTGCTAGGATAAGACCTTTTTTGTTAATGGGCTTTCAATTTATTTCTAACTTGGGTTTGACTGGTGATTAGATGCATAATATCTTGACAGATACATGCCCCAAAATTATTAGTAATATGCTCACAACCAATGTCAGAACATGCACATCTATGTTTTTTTTGCAGGCTTGAGCCAAGCTCGACCTCTTTCAGACTCGTCTATTTCTTCTCCTTCGACCTACAGATTTTCTCCATGCTCCACCATTCTCAGCTATGCTGTGTTCACGCTTCACCTATGCATTCCTTCAGCGTGCTTCTTCTCATCATCTATGCTGCTTTGTGCTTCAACTGTATCGCAAATTTTTTGTCATGTCACCATGCGCTGCACATCTGATCCCTTTTCAATAGCTTAACCTTCCATGTTTAACACATCTTCTTTTCCAAGTTTGCTTTGAATCTTGAATGGGATGTAGACTGGCGGGTTCTAATTATTCGGGTTCCCCGTCCTATGCAAGTGAGACATGGATGCACATGTAGTCAGTGAAGTCTTTCTCTGATTCTCATGGCGGACTTTCAGGCTGGGACGGTGCTTCGTTTTCCATCCTGTGAGCTTGGACTTCGTTTAGAATTCCTTGCTCCATTCGTCCTTTGTTTTCCTTCATCTGGGATTCTCGATCTCCTCCTAAGGTTTCTATTCTGATGTGGCGTATCCTTCATGATGGGTTGCCATTAGACGAGAATCTCAAGAGGATAGGCATCCCCTTAGTATCCCGATGCAGATGCTGTGGCAACGGTGAATCGGAATCCTTGAACCATTTATTCTTCGATAGTTCATCAGCCAGATCTTGCTGGAATTACTTCGGAAACTTGGTTGGTGTCCGAGGAATTGCCAGATCTGTTAATGATCTACCATCTACCTGGTGGGCTGGGAACCCTAGGAAATCTCTTCGTTCGATCATTCATCGCTTGATTCCCTGTCTTATTTGCTGGCACATTTGGTGTGCTCGGAATAAGGAAATCTTCGATAGCTCTCCTATGGACCCTACGGCCATTATTTGGAACGTTAGGAATGACGTATTCCTTGATTTCCGAGGTAGGCCTTTCAGGGGAAGCACGAGCTTCCGTATTCAGCGTCTCGTGGGTCTTCTTTCTATTTCTTGTGTGTTGAGTTCCGCTAGAATAGGCGTTGGTTAAGTTATCCAGGCGGGGCGTTGGCCTTCATCCAGCGCTCTTGATTCCTTCACACCCCCCCCCCCCCAATTTTTGGTTTTGATGAGTTTGCTAGTTTTTCAGGTTTAGGCGTTGTCGTGGAGTCGACTGCCCGGTTTTGGTTTTGATAGGTTGTGTATTCGTCGATGTCTTTTGTTGTGGTAGGTTCTTCGGTTTGCACTTCTGGTATTCAACCTTCTGTTCGGGTGGTGGCTGTCGGAGCTCATCGGGTGTTGTCTCTTGGCAGCCATGGTGTGCTTGAGGTCGTTTGTTGTGGGTTTCTTTGCTTAGCGTGTTTTGCTTTTGGTCCTCTTTCGGTCCCTTTTCATTATGGCGGTGGTTGGTTTACTATCTGGTGGTCTGGCCTACACCTTTACAAGTGTAGCGGGGAAACTGGTAGAGCGGGCTGTTGTTCCAAATGTTTCAGCTGGGTTTATTTGGTTTCTTCTATTAGTGCAGCTTTTTTCTATTTCCTATGATCTTTATAGGCTTGTATCTGTTCTCGGTAGTATGGGAGGCATATTTTCGTATACCTTGCCTTATTCTGTGAGCCTTTGGAGAAAGGCTTTTTTCTCCTTGTTATTATAAAATTTTTATCAAAAAAAAAGAATGGGATGCAGCACAGCTCATATTCATTGCCTCTCAAGTACAACAGCACATCTCCTAACGGCACCAACCTCTTTCCGGTCACGCAGCTCCAGATACATTTTGTGGACTGACACCTCGCCCTCTTAGCATGTCCTATTGCAACTGTTCTACCATTTTCTATCTTGCAACAGCAGCAATCTTAACCCAGCTGATTGTCCACTCATATTGCCTTATCTATTTTGTCAGTTTCTGCTATGTAAACATATTGTCTTATCTATATTCATCCCTCTTATTGTGATGATCATCATAGTAATGATCCTACTTATATGTAATAGTAAACTTTTGTACGGACTTTGTTTATTTATTATAATAAAAATGAGTGCTTTCCTCATCAGAGGACCACTCTTTCATAAAAAAAAGAAATTCAAAAATGATACCAATTTCGTATTTAAGGCATATATAACGCATGTGCTAATGATTACATGATTTTTTTCCTATTTGAACACTGAAAAAGTTACGAAGTATTTTGTTGTGGCCCGCCTCAACACAAGTGAAAATAGAATTAAAATATTTCTAAACCTATAAAAAAAGTTGTTTGCTAACATGAGAAATCTCACTTCAGCTGGTTGTCCTGAACTGCGGTTATTATATTTTAAGTAACTATTATATTTGTTACAATATTTTCATAACAAATATATTTGAATATCAACATATTTCCAGTATAATGATCTTTCTAAACATGATCCAATTCGTGTTTGTATTTTTTTTAGTAAAGAAGCACACAATCATCCATATGTATTGGACCTTTACATAATTTAGTTATATATGACAGTTAATTATCAAAATCCCATTTTTATTACTAGTAATTAACCTATATGTATTTGAAAATTAATTTCTAGGTACCACAATCACATTAGTTTAGAAGGTTGCTACTCAAACAACAAGCATTGAAAAAAATGAGAACTCAGATTGATTTTATCAAACAACAAGCGAATAAATTTTTTCAAACAACAAGCATTTATCAGACATCAAATAATTTTACTCATAACTTGAGGGAATTCAACTTGAGAGAACTCAAAAGCATAAAAAACGCAGTATCTGCAGTTCTGACTTAAATATATGACTAACGAACCATATGGTTCACACATGTATTACCGATGAAGCATATGGTTGACACATCTTGTAATCGTCTGAAGACAATCTGCAATAAACACTAATATTCTACTTGATCATAATATGATAGAGAAAAGGGATGTGATTTAATATAAGATGTTGAGAGGAATATTGCCATTTTAGTCCTACAATTTCATAGGGAAAAGATGACTGTTTATGACCATACATTTCAAAAGTAGTTTTGAAATTGTTGAATTGTACATAACATGATTATTGAATGTAAGTATTCACTATATTTTTTCAATGTAGTATAACGTATAAATGAGCAAAGAAAAGATGTTTAATTATTGACTCAGGTTAATAACCTAATCTCAGTCCTTGCTTTACTCAAAATTTGAATCATGTTGATCAAATTATTATTTTCCTATTTTATTCCCACTATTTATGTGTTAGACTCCCAATTAAATAATTTGGCTACATACCTCGATTGTACATTGATGATTATGATAATTACAGACCAATAATATACCAACTGATAAATAAATTACACATATTTCTAGACAAGAAAGTCAGAAAACTATACTGGCGACATAAGGAGAAAAACTATGACATTTTACTTCTAGGATGCCTTGTATTCAAGTGCGAAGCTTCATTTAAAAAGAAAATTTAGAATAATGTTTCTATTTTTAACCAAACATCTAGGTAAAGAGACTTCAAAGATAAAGGTTATACTAAAATTTAAACAAGTTAACAAGTGATGCATGATTCAAGCTCTCCTTATACATTGTTTGTATGTTTGAATTACCTCATGATACTAATGATTAAAGCTTGACTCGACATATGTATAGAGATATGTAATACATGGAAAATTAGTTAATACAAAATATAATCAATTGATTGAAATAACAACCCGTTTTTACATAAAAAGGATACAACTAATAGTTAATATGTGGGCAATGAATTCCTTTCCAATAAACATTTGTTCAAGTGATCCAAATTAATGTTAACACCATGTAGAATAATTTTTTTATATGGTCAATGAAGCAGTAACTTTTTAAATACACATGTAAAAAAACTAACTTGGTGAACTAAAATATTAGGCAAAGCGAAATCAACTACATAGGCTAATCATATAAAAATAGAAATTGGTAATTTGATTTAGGGTTGTAGATTACCCATGGTAGTTGTGGTAAGGTGATGGATAGACTAACCTTAGTTCAGATATTAGAATAGTGGTATTGCAAGGCGACTTTGATGTAGCGATTGCAGCTAGGGTTTGGACCCCACGACTACATACGACTCGAATATACTAGCATGGAACCCATGAATCCATCCACTCGTGTTGACGAGGGAGAGAAATTACCAAGCGATATTTTTGGTAAAATTATCTTCAAGACTGAAGTGATAAGAAGGAGAGATTTGAGATAAAGGGACGAAATATTGGCTTAGAAAAGTCACGGGACGAATGAAAAAAAAAAATTATCCTACCGCCTAAAAGTTTTCAATTCCCGCCTCATGGTTTCTTTAATTAGAGCAATTTTAGTTCTTTTTTCCTTTATTATGTTCACTTATAGTTGCATATAGGATACAAACAAAACCAACTAGTGCAACAAATAATTACTTTTCTTGTAGTGTGATAACGGATAAATTTTATCAAAGATAAATGCGATGTCGATGCATGGCTAATTTGCAGCCATGCCTTAGATTATAATTTTCTAATATTTGATATAAAAGCACTGTTCAATTCCAAAAAACCATAGACATTAGTCGTTGGCAATTGCAAGATTACCGTACGTTAATTTATAGAGAAGGTTTTTACCGAAAAAAAATGTTGATCGACAATAAATAATATGATAGCTCTTGCAATTTTGGCACTAAGAAGTAGAATATCAAATTTTGATGATATTATTTACGAAATGATATTATAAAGAAGGAATGATGGTGTCCTTAGCAGCACACGGTATATAACTGGGTTTATATAAATGAAATTTTTCAGAGAAGAATGAAAAGTTTAGAAGAAGGTATGTTTACCATGCACCTGAGGCTGTATCTCAGTAGATACCAATTAAAAGCAATGACAATATTGATTTTTATCATCTTTCAAGGTTCTTGACTGTTTCTATATTTGTTAATTGAAAAGTTTATTTTCGTTTTTGTTCAAATCAAGTTTATTGTGGATGTTGTATGGATGGTTGATCCGCAGCGACCAGTTGTAAACGATAGTGGATATGAAGTATCATTGTTTACTAAATACACCGAGTATATCTACTGATCTTATTTTGTATATTAAAATTGTAATAGTTTACATGCAAGTTGGTTAGAATCTTCTTCATAACTGTACATTTCTACTGATCTATAATGAATAATATTTCATTTCATGTTTTGTTTAGATAGGCACATGTAAACTCTACCATCGAATTTTTGACTCAACTGCATCTACTTATCGCTTTAAAGTGTTAAACCAAACGCAAACTAGTATCCTAATTTCCTCTTAACCTTTTTTGTTGACTTTAGCAATTCAACAGTATGAAATGAATAAATTAAAGTTCAACAGGAGGAACAAAATGAAAATACACTTTTGTGCCATACCTTAGATTATAATTATGACATTTTCTCTGGTTCATAACTTATCTTCTATAAAATATATTTTTCTTTTATTAAGTTGAAAATCAGTAACCGACCAAAAATGTTAAGAAGTAAAATAAAGCGATGGCACATTTGTCATAATAACGTAACTGATGTGTAATATGAAGTGCAATAATTTCTGTCTAGTAGCATTAAATTTCCATATAAATTCAGATAAACACTCTTCTTAATACTTGCAACGTTTCTTTAATTTCTCGAGCATCTCTTACTCCCAAAAAGTACGCAAATTATATTTCATCAGTCAAGCATCTACACAAAGATTTGCTAAATTGCTAAAAGATAAATTACTGAGTGAACCGAATGAGTAACTCATCGAACTTCTTTAATTAGGTACATTTTTGTTAAATGCATCAATTTTATTACATAATGTCCCAATAGCTCACTCTGAATAACCAAATAGCCAATCTGCTGTATTGAAGTTTGATAATTTGCTGTTGAAGAAATTGAGATTGTATATTGATACTTGTTTCTGTACATCATTGAGTATTTATAAATATTACAACAAGTTGCTGAGCTATTGATTAAATGGGCTCTTTTATATCAAGACCCGAGCCCATTATAATACAAGTTACATTATACCTTATACAATAATGTAAGCTATCCTTATTCATTATCACGCCCCCTCAAAAACATCTAGGGTTTTTGCCTTAATGGCGGCTTCATTTTATCTGATGCGATCTTTCTCCTTTTTCATAACAAATTGAGTCTGAGCAAGAAATTAGTTCCTCGTCTTTAGTATGCCACTCTTCTTCAATCAATATGTAGAGATTGCAAAGATTCGGGTAGGTCCTGGATCTGACATATGATGGATTTTTGGGAAGTTGACTGATTTTGGTGTAACTTACATCAGTTCTTTTCAGATCTTTGTTTATATATATAATTGAAGTTGAATGGTATGAATTGAGTGAGATCTTATGTTGAGCTAGCGAAAATCTGACTTGGATTGTAAATATGCCTCTTCATGCGTGGATCTGTTGCAGTTGAGTAAGATCTATATCTGATTTAGCGTAGAAATCTCTGATCTTTCTCCTACTTTGAGTTCAGTCTTTAATCTGGTAAAATTCCTTGCCGATAATGATTTTGTGAGAATATCTGCAATTTGGTAAGTTGAAGGTACGTGGTTTACTTGCAGTTTTCCTTTTATTACTTGCTTACGAGCGAAGTATAAATCTATTTCCATGTGTTTAGTTCTAGAATGCAATACTGGGTAGGTAGACGGTGAGATTACACATAAATTGTCACTCCTAGTACTGGTTTTGTATTTGTGCTTGTTTTCAGTTCACTTAGCAATGATTGTATCTACATAATCTCTAGTGTTGCACATGCTATGCTTCTATATTCTGCTTCGATGCTTGATCTAGATACAATTTGTTGCTTTTTAGAACACCAGAACTGGATTATTTCCAATATATATACAATATCTTGTGGTGGATCTTCTATCATCAGGATCTATAGCCCAATCTACATCTACATATCTAATTATATTTAGATGTTTGGATGATTTAAACTTCAAACCATGATCAACAATGCCCTTTAAGTATCTGAGTATCCTTTTTACATCTTTCCAGTGTTCATCTTTTGGATCCTGCATAAATTGACACACTTTATTAACACTGTATGATATTTCTAGTCTTGTAGTGGTTGCATATTGTAATGCACCAACAATACTTATGTACTGTTTACTATTAAATATGGGTTCTCCCCTGTGTTTTGACAGATGATGACTTGTCACCATTGGTGTTGGCAAAGAATTTGCTGCTTTCATTTTTGCTTTAATTAAAATTTCCTTGATGTACTTTCTTCGACATAGAAAATTTTTTGATTCTAACACTCTTTTAACTTCAATTTTCAAAAATTAGCTTAGTGCTCCAAGATCTTTAATTGAAAATTGTTTGTCCAAAAGTTGAATGAGATTGTTGATCTCTGACTCATCATTACCTGTAATAATCAAGTCATCAACATATATCAGTATGTATATAATTGAAACATTATTAATTCTTGTAAATAGTGAGTTGCCTGATTTGGTAGGCTGAAATTCCAGATTTGTTAATGTGAATTTCAATATCAAATCAGACTCTAGGAGCCTGTTTAAGCTCATAATGGCTTTATTTAGTTTGCAGACTAGTTTTCTATCCTGTCTGTAACCTTGTGGTTGCTCTATATAGACTTCTTCCTTTAAGTACTCATTTAGGAAAGCATTGTCTACATCCAACTGTCCGATTTTCCAGTTTTTGTGTAATGCTATAGTAAGAACAACTCTAGTTGTAGTTAGTTTACCAACTAGAGAAAATGTTTGATCAAAGTCAAATCCATGTTGCTGAGTATAACCCTTAGCCACAAGCCTTGCTTTATATCTTGCAATAGTTCCATCGGGATTTTTCTTTAATCTGAAAGTCCACTTGCATCCCACTATATTTTTGTTTTCAGGTGGGTGAACTAAATCTCATGTTTTGTTTCTCATAAGTGCATCATACTCTTCATCCATAGCCTATTTCCAATTCTTGTTACTTACTGCTTGATCAAAGTTGTTTGGTTCATCAGATGTAATCATTGCAGTATATATTTTTGGCTTAAATATGCCACTCTTTGATCTGGTAGTCATTGGATGTCCAGTTTGAGCTGGTTGTCCGACATGTGTTTGTTCACTTGTGTTGTCTTAATGTATACTTGAATGCTCATATTCTCTTTCTCGACTTGTATTTTGTGATTGATCATTTGTAGGAGTGTGAATGAACTGATCAGATTGCTCTGCTTGTTCATGACCTGGTTCATTGAGCACTGTGAGTTGTGGGTTAGAGTGATTTGAACCTTCTTCAATCCATTCCCTACTGTCCTTAATTTGATATAAAGGTATATCTGGTATTGATACTTTTGGATTTTATACTTTTTGTGTTGTCATCACACCTGTGCTAGAAAATGGAAATACATTTTCATTAAAGACAACATGTCTGCTCACAAATATTTTACCATTACTATCTAAGCATTTGTATCCTTTCTGATTGCTAGCATAGCCTAAAACTGTACAAGCATTTGATTTGAAATTTAACTTGTGTGCATTATAAGGTCTTAGATATGGGAAACATAGACATCCAAATGTTCTTAATCTATAATAATCCGGTCTTACACTAAATAAAGACTCTAATGGGCACTTATTTCTCAAAACCTTTGTTGGTAATCTATTTACTAAATAATTTGCAGTGCTAAATGCATCTGGCCAAAATTTCATAGGTAATGACCCTTGAGCTAATAGTGTAAGACCACATTCTATAATGTGTCCATGTTTCCTTTCAACTAGACCATTTTGCTCAGATGTATATGGACATATGATTCTGTGAATGATTCCTTTTCTTTGAAAGAATTCATTGAGTGGCTTAAACTCTGTACCACCATCTGTTTGTAAAACTTTTAATTTGTGATCTATTTGCCTTTCAGCCTATGTCACAAAATGTATGACTGCCTTGCAAGTTTCTGATTTTGTTTTAAGGAAATATATCCATGTCTATCTGATATGTGCATCGACAAAGGATATATAGTAATTAAAACCATAATTTGAATTGACTAGTGCTAGACCCTACAAGTCAGCAGCAATCAATTCAAGTGGTTTTTCATGCTTTGTTTGTGAATCAGTAAACGAGACTTTTTCCCATTTGACAATATGTGCACACATATGGTAATGTAATATTTTCAAAAGGAATTTTATTATCTATGAAGACCAGCTTTACAACATTGACATTAGGATGTCCTATCTTGCTATGCCAAGAATCAAACACACTATTTTTTCTTTCTGTAATTACAGAAATATTACAATATCTTTCATATCTCCTTGACTTTCTTGAGTTAACAAGATTAAACTTGTACAGCCCTCTAACAACATTACCCTGGAAAAGAATTTCTTCAGTGAGTATATCTTTGACTAAGCAGTAATTAGGATAAAATTCATAATAAACATTGCAATCACTTGCAAATTGTGACACACTCATGAGATTTTTCTTTATTTGTGGTACTCTCAATAAATTATTGAGATATAACTGTCGCTGACCTTTAATGCAAGCAAGTCCAGTGTGTGTAATTTTAATACTCTCACCATTGCCTATGTGTATGGACTGTTTACCTCTATACTCCTTTTGTCCAAGATTCAAATTGTCTAAGTTGCTTGTAATATGGTTGGTTGCCCCTGAGTCACGATACCAACTTTCATCTGTCACGTCATCTGATTTGATGATTGAATTTTGCTGATAACTTTTTGAAACATCAGAATGAATACTTGAATCAACTTAGGCTACATTGACATTTGGATTTGCTTTTCTCTGATTGTTCTAATTCTGACCTGCTATATAATTTGCGTTAAATCTGAAATAGCACTTAACTGCAGTATGACCAAGTTTCTTACATATTTGACATTTTGGCCTGTTAATGTTACTCCATCTCCCTCTACCTCTTGATCTGTTAGAATAACCACCTCTTTGATAAGACTGATCTCTTTGTTGTTGTTTTGTCTTTTGCCTTTATAATTGACTGCATAGTTGATTGGCATGTCGCATCAATTGGTTTCTTATGATCCATCCTTCCTTCATGAGCAAGAAGAGTTGAATGAACATATTCAATGGATGGTATAGTTCTTTTTGACGAAATTACTGCTACAACAAACTCATATTCTTCACTAAGACCATTTAAGATGGTTAGAACTTGCTCTGTGTTTGAAACTTTATGTCCTGCTACTTCTACATATCATATGTTATATCTTTGACATGTATTCTTTTATAGGTAAATTATCCTTTCTGATATTTTGCAACAATCTTTTATAGTGCATAACTTTGGCTGCTGATTGAGTATTGAATATTCTCTCTACAGTGGCCCAAATCTCATTTAATGTTTTGCATTAAAGAACTTGTGATAACAAATTGGTGCTGATAGATGATAGTAACCATGAACCTATAAGTCTATCTTGTCTATCATATTTTATGTATTCCTCATTACTTATCATCTTGTTTTCTTGATTAGTTATAAATTTGGGAGGAATAAAGATGGCACCAAGAATAAATCCTTCAAGACCTTAACCTTGAAGTGCAGTTTCTATTTGAAGTTTCCACAACGGATAGTTATCTTCGTCAAGATGAATAGTTATCAACTGGCTCTAAGTACTGATCACTGTCTTGATGAGGTTTTCTGTGGCTGTAGCAAGTTGCTGAGTATTAGCAGAGTTTTTTGATGTTGCTTAATTGCTGTTATCTCTAGACATGATGATAGAACTTTAAAAGTTGAATGACTTGAAAGATTTTGAAGGCAAGCAGATTAAAGAAGTTCTACAATAGACAACGAACAAGTTTGATGCAGCCATTTTTGATGATGAGACCACTCTGATAAGTTCTTGGCACGACACTTATTCTTATGAACTGTGATAGAATTCTTGATTTCTTCTTTGATTTTCTTTTCTTTTGAATCTTTTCCTGTCTCTGAATTTGCCAAAAATTCGAGTTGCAGTCGGAGATTAATGAATTTCCAAGCAAGGTACTGAACTTTGGCAGGTTCTTGAAACAAGCCAAATGATGAGAATTAACTCTAATGGGAAACTAACTACCAGATGATGATTACTTTCTGATGATAGATCAGTTTCAGTTATTTATCAGCAAATTTGATTGAATGCTATTAAGCTTTAAATATGCTCTGATACCATATTGAAGTTTGATAATTTGCTATTAAAGAAATTGAGATTGTGTATTGATACTTGTTTCTGTACATCACTGAGTATTTATAAACATTACAACAAGCTGTTGAGCTATTGATTAAATGGGCTCTTTTATATCAAGACTAGAAGCCCATTATAATACAAGTTACATTATACGTTATACGGTAATGTAAACTATCATTATTCATTATCATACTGTATTGTACTTCTAGCACATAATATCATTTGATTTATAAAATCGGCATACTAACAAATTGATATAAAAAATGATAATAAAAATATGAAGTAAAATACCATATCTATATCAGCAGCAACGGCGAGCAAAGCAGATGGCGGAGAGTTGCGGGTTAGCATTTGCAAGAGGGTTAGAGTTACGGTAAGTGTTTGCAAAGTAGAGCATGGTTTAGTGGAGAGTAGCTGGTTAGGGTTTGCGGGTTTCGTCGATGGCAACGACAGCGAGCGCTTTAGCTTTATCGACGGCAACGATGGCGAGCGCAACAGCGGCGAGTGGGTTTAGCTTCGTGGATGGCAAGGCGCCAGCACAACATGGTGGGGTTAGGGTTTAGGTTTAGGAAATTTTGACGGTGAGGTTTAGTTTAGTTTTTAATCATTAAACGGCCAACGAAATGTAGGGAGGGAATTTGATATTTTTATTAAGCTGGAAAGAGAAGTTTTAAATTTTTTAAAATACAACTACCACAAACAATTGTTATAATTAAACATTTACAACTGTAAAAAAAGCATTTGTTATAAACGTATATTACTACACTGTACAAATAAAATTGTTAAAAGTACATTTGTTACAACTGCTAAAAATAAACAGTTGTTAAAAAGTACCTATTACATCTGTCAATTTGTGCTAGTTGTAAAGTAAAAGTTGTAAAATGGTATTGTTGTAGTGTAGGTGAGACTCGCATTGTGGATGCGTGGGTTGGACTGGTAAGTCCCACATCGCAAGAAATATGGCATATAATGTGGTGTGTGGATATGAGATTGGTGGCATGTAACATTGGAGAATCCATTTGTCACAAGTAAGTATTGCCAAGACCATGTATATGCTCGTTGGAAGGCGATGAAGGGATGCTCAATCGGGATGCCGGCACGTGGAAGCTTCGTTAGGTGGTGCCATCACATAATGAAGCGCATGTACACGGAAATGCTTTGGAGTGCTAAAACTCAACACTAAGAATAATATAAATTGTGAGCAAAAATATAATGATATGCGAAATGAGGAAATGTACCAGTAAATGTTGAAAATCCCATTTGTTGTGACTGTGTAGGCATTAGGGTTTGTGTAGGCATGATGGCTTGCGTAGGCATGTTGGACTGATCGGGAATATAAGGCGATGTTGGCACAGCCGGTTGCAAAGATGCTACAACATGATCAGTGGTCTGCATATATACAGTAGACTACGTAATTATACCAGGGGACTGCTTTAATTTATCCAACACTCTATTTAAACATAACATATGCATTAAAATAGATAATTGCAAAAGCATTCTAAAATTAATTGCATATTTAGAATTTATAGTTCTAACCATTGAACAATTTCTTCCAATGAAATTTGAGTAAGTATTGGCTAAGTAGATGGAGTTGGAGCAGAAGTACATCCTTGATAAGCATTGGCCGAAGAAGACTAAGAATCTCCATTTAAACTACTAACATCTACATAAGGTGCTCCAAACATTGTTAAGGAGGTTTGTTTACTGTTGTCTTACAAAATCAAATAGTGTGAAGCAAAAAAATAGAAACATGTTTTTAATGTGTTTCATTAATTAAATCTATTAAATATTGTTTACTTTGTTCTCTACACAAATGTTTCTTTAAATATTTTCAATTCTAATTTTTTTTCAACATATTATAGTTTAGTTTTTAACTAAAATTAATGAAAAACAACATTAATGTTGTTTGCTTTATCCTCTACACAAATGTCTTCTTAGAAAGTTTCAATTCTAATTTTTTTTGCAGCATATTATAGTTAGATTTTTAGCTAAAATTAATGAAAACACTACAACAAAAACACACTTTCACAACTGCCAAAAACAGTTGTAATAGGTCTATTACAACGGACCGCCGCCTGTCGTGATATCCGGAGTTGTAATAGAACCATAATTTTTTACAACGGTTTTCGACAGTTGGAAAATAATTTTTTACAACTTCCTAAAGCAGTTGTAAAAAGTCTTTTATGATTACTTATGATTGTTGTTAAAGACCTTTTTACAACTACGATTGGCTATTGTAAAAGATTTTTTGCAACTGCGATTAGCAGTTGTAAAAAAAGAATACAAAATAAAAAAAATTAATTTCTAAACACATTTCGCAAGTGCGGTAAGAAACATATAAGCAACAAGAAAAAAATGATATAAATTCAAAGGCATCTTGATCCATTCACAAAGAAGACATCACAACTTAAATACAAAAACTATAAATCATACACCATCACTGTAATATATTGTAACGACCCAGAAATTTTGAACATTTGAAATAGAATATTTAATTGAATTTAAATATTTGAATGTTGATTTAACCTGGATTTCAAATGTCTTTGTTTATTTGGCAATTTAAATAATTGAATTTAATAATTGAAAATTTGAATAAATTGCTGAATTGCTAATTTCAGACCTGTTAAAAATATTTTCAAGGCTTCGAAAATTCATATTGACAATACTGAAGATAATAGAAGCTTCAGAATTGAATTTGAAACTGTTTTGTTCAGTTTTGAAATTTATCGTTTAAATCGATATTTAAAAATAGCGTTCCGAGGCACAGTCTCGAAATTCGACGAAACCAGTTCCATTGGATCCGTAACATTGTATTATTATCGGATTTCAATTTTCGTAATGTTTGGAGTGATCGTTTGGCCGTACGATAATCTAACGCGCTGAAATTAAATCGAAAATTTAATATTTTAACTGGTCCAAAAAGCTATCTTCTCCATACGATCGAATTTAGACTCGGAAACTTTTCCATTGTGTCCGAAATAGGCGTATAACATTACGAACGCTTAGCGACACATCTCGATAGGAGATCGAGATTTTGAGCTACAGTTTTGAGACGGTTTAAACTTAAATATTACTATATATATTGTTCATTTGGTCAAATAACTACACATCGATACTTTTTCCTTCACCTCAGAATCACTGTTCATCCCTCTTCACACGCAAGGCAAAGTACGTGTCCTTCCCGGTGACACACCTCCTCACTCAGTAACTTGCAGCCAAACTGAACAGTTTAAAGAAAAAAAAAATCTTTGAAAACAATCTTCATTCGTATCAAAAGAAAAATGGCCAACTTCAGAGATAAATTAATAAAATTCCCTCTCTTCCACTCGAGACTCGATCTCGTTCAAAATCAACGAACAATGGCAACTGATCAAAGTCGAAACCCCTCCTCCATATTATTTTTGCCAGTTCGAACAAGTCATGACGTTCCCCTCTCCACTATTTCAACTCGCGAGGCTAGGGCTTGGGAAGGCGAACTCAAAGACGGCACCACTGGGGTCGCGTGGGCGACGAGGGCGGAGGTGCTCACGGGGGAAATCGCGATCGATTACTGGGTAGCGGCGATCGAGGTTGCGATCGAGGGCTGGGATGCTCAATTCTTTTCGACGTGAGTGTGGATTCGTTCGCAAGCAAACACGCATGGAGTTCGATCGCGATGGCATTCGCGTTCATCTCGTTCGTTGATTTAGGGTTCGACGTCGAGGCAACAGTGGGTTATGGCATTGAATCGAGGCAACATTTTTGCGTACGTCTTCTCGGGTCTGAGTGCGCGAGGGATGTTTAGTAAGTGAGGTATTTTCTGTTGCTTTATTTAATTATTTACATATATATATAAAAAACATATGTGAGGGAACATAATATATATATATATATATAGGATTTTAATTTATAGTTCTATTTCTGAAAATTCGGTATGTATATATATATGCTAAAAGTAATAATAATTTACAGTCAGTTATATAAAATAGCTTATTTTTACGATTTAAAAATATACATATATGGATGACCAGACAAAGTATATTTATATATAAGATTTTGGGAAATATAGAATTTTAAGTATTGTAGAGTTATATAAAAATTCGAAGTTTTAAGATCTATATGGGTTATAAGAAACTGTTAGTTTAAAGTAAATAAATAGTAATTGATTGTTCGATTTAATTCAAATATTAATAAATTTATATAATGTTTTTACAAGGTCTATAAATCGAGAAAACAAGTCGAATTGGAAATGGATTGTAAAACAAAAGCTAAGGTGAGATCTTCTCACTCAAATGAAAGTGGAATTTTCAGTTATTGATTGATTGCTATTTGGATGTGATACTATATATAGTAGTATATATAGCAATATATATATATATATATATATATATATATATTGGCATATGTATATATTGGTGATTGATTTTCCCGCATTATATAGAGGATGAGACCCTATTGCGCCGCATAATAGCGGATGATATTTTATAAATCCCATATACCGCGATATTCCACCTCGAAGTGGAATTGGTATTGTGCTAACATCTGTGGATGCAGGGAAATAGGTTGGAGGGATCCAACAGGATTCCTCAAAACATTTGAATTGGTTTCATATGTTGTGTGATTATTTATTTATAATCTGTGAATGATTGTATCTGTGATTGAATGTGTTGAAGGCTAAATTTAGCCGAATGTATTTTTGGTATCGTTGGATACCAGAAATAAATGAAATTGGATTTTTGAAATTAAAGTTGGAAATTTTAAGTGAATTCCTTTTGAAAGAATTGAATAAATTTAAAAGAAGAAATTTAAAAAGCGTAAAGTTGATTTTGTAATCTTATCGAATTATTTCCAAATTATGGGAAAAGATTTTTGTAAATGGATTTTGAATAGTATTATTCGAAAGTTGGGAAAGTTATTTGAAATGGAATTTTAATTGGTTTGGAAGAGATAAAGGAATTTATTTAAAAGGTGATAAATTTATTTGAAATCAAACTGATAATTGATTTCGTATTTGAAAATAAATCTTTGGGAAATCAATATGAAAAAGTTGATTTGGTGTTTGAATGGAAAAATCCAATTTTTGTTGAAATGAATTTTTAAATCAATTTGTAATTGATTTGGTGTTGAAATAGATTTGGAAATCAATTTGAAAGTTGATTTGGTGTTTGAAAGGGAATATTGGAAAACGATTTGAAAATCAGGTATAAGTGAATAATTGGAAATTTAAATTCAAAATTGAATTTATAAAGGAAAGGGAAATTTGTTTTAAAAATAAACATTGATTTATTTTTAAAGTGTGGAAATAAATTTACAGATTTGGAATGTAAATTTGAAATAAATCGATAAGGATTTATTTAATTGGTTTAAATGGACCATTTTGTGATTTGAAATTGGTTTTCAAATGTGACGTGTGAAAATGTGATTTGAAATTGGTTTTCAAATGTGGAAGTGTGGAAATTATATATCTTGTAAAGATATTTTGGAATTTAATAATTTGGGATAAAATATTTGAATTGGTTGATTGTTATGAATGTTGTTGATAGTTAAATAACCAACTATCAATATTTTCCTTTGAAATGGCACTTGGTTTGTTTTTAAAACAAACGCTCACTATTCGGGTTAGCCGGTAAAAGACCTTTGTGTCATATAACCCATTCCGAATTAGTGATACGACGATATGTATCGCATTGAAGACCGGTGGTGAAGACCGGATATTTTCGAAAATGAAAGGACAACCTGTCGAATGTCTCTGCACCGAGTTGCTCCGGTATAGAGATTTATATTACTTTTTTTGTGATGGGAAGTCCGGACGTGATTAGTGAATATCCGGATTGCAAGGGCTTCTTTGGAAGTGCCTTCGGTTCCGTTCGATCCCGGAACGGACTTGTATGGATGTGTGTCTGACATTGCACTTTGAGATGTAAAGCTGGTTTCTATCAAATACATTTCTGTTGGTGGCGGAGAATTTATTCTCTTAGCTTAACACCCTTCTCTGAGACGTACGAGCTCAGTGGTTATGTAGTTGATGGTTACTACTGATACATTCCCAATTTGGTAATGTGGCATACGAAGTGCTGTTGATCATTTGTTGGTCAAAGCGTGGCTTTGTGAAAAAGCGTGGCTTTGTGCAAAAAAAACGTAGCTTTGTGGACGAGACTTCATCGAGCCTCACAACCCGGTAATGGTCGAAACAGGAATGTTGTGGCAAACGTTTTTAGGGGTAGCGCCCCTAGGGTATGTCATTTCCTTCTGGATAAAAGGTGATATCATGGTATGGAGCCCATATATTTTACCTATGTTGATGCTGCACATTTATTATGCTTTGTGGCTGTTACTTTGTGATTGAGGATCCTCGGATAAAGGTTGGTTACGACCGGGGGATGACATACTTGTGTGTTAGTTACCTAGTTACAGCTGTACAGCGTGAGGTAGCGTCAGTGTGTTAGTTACCTAGTTACAGCTGTACAGCATGAGGTAGCATCGGCCTTGTGTTTGCAGAGATCCGGTTAGGTTCTCGGGGCGTCTTTCCAGAGGCGTTTCTATTTTGGTGTAAGGAATTTCCTTTGCCTGACCATTTGTTGGAAATCCAAAGAAACAATACGAACCCTGTACGGTTTTAGTTGTATTACCTGCTATGGAATGTGGCGGTAACCTGCTACTGAACATAGTAGCTATAGTAGGCATATAAAAATGGTTGTATGCTGACTAAGATTGATATTATACTTTCGAAATGTTTTCCACACTAGACATTAATAATAATATCAACTGATTTTTCGTAGTGAGCATTTTTTACTATCATAAGGGGAAATCTCCTCCAATTCTGCGTTTGCATTATGTGTGTGGCAGGAGGCCTTATGGTAGTTTCATTTTCCAAAAGCATTGCGAAGTTGTTTTATTTTCTTTGCGTAAATAACTATTTTACGATCTCACACCAGTCACCATGACTGACCTGGAGTTTATTGTTCCCTTTCTAAACTCTGGGTGCCCATAATTTTCCACACGGGCAGCCTAGAGTTATGTTATCAGGATATTCTGGATATTCTGGAGCTTTGGAGATGATCTGGATGGCGAAGCGTACTACCGTACTTATTTATTTATTCCGTTGTGTATTCTGTATGAGGACAAGTTTATATAACTGTCCATTGTTGTATTGAGTTGTACATTGACTCTGATTGATGTATGTATAAACTGATATAGTTCTTTGTTTAAAATACTAGTGATTATCTATTATATATTATTCCGCTGCGAATGTGAGATTCTGATATTGTTTCTGGTTCTGTGTTTTCTGTTGTTTCTTCTTTCTTTTTCTTCTGTCTTCTTCTACCTCTTCTTTTTAACCCTAATAGTTCGGTTTTCCGGCATTCGATTGCGCGGCATTTGATACAGTGGACGTATTAATATCGACTTTCGAGCGTCGAAAAGTCGAGACGTTACATATATATTCATTTGTTATTGTTAAAGATGATTGCAGAAACTAATTTGCTTGAAAGGCATCTACTTATCCAGATTTACTGCAACAAGTAACCTGAAACAAATTGGACAAATAGATAGAATTAGTTGAAGTGATGTACAGATTTAATCTACTTATTCATCTTAACCAAGTGAGGTACAGTGCTTATTAACTTATTTTTTACATGTAGAATCCTTAGTTAAATAACATCCTATAACTCCTAAGACATATTTGGATAAATAGATAGAATTAGTTAAAGTGATGTACATATTTAATCATGAGATGCATATGAATTACGCATATTTCAAAATTTCAAAAGTCAGATGATGATCGGGTGTAAATCCAGATGGAGATGGTATAGCTGGATGTGAAAAAAAAATTAAACGAGTAATGAGCTAAGTACCAAAATATTCAAATCGTCAAGCAAATACATCAAGTAGATCCAAAATTCTCCGACAATAGTATTTTCGGAAAATCTGTTACTATAATTTTTATTGGTTCAAAGTTTAGTAACAGACATGTTGCTTGTTTATCCATGGTGAATAACATTTATTTTGTACATTGTTATGTTCAGCATTGTTATGTCCAACGACTTACGATTTAGAAGAGCTTTTAGTGTAGTCTTTTGCATTAAAAATCAAAAGGTTAAAATAGAAAATAGAAAGATCAAAAATTTAGAACAGAAACACATGTAGAAAAGAAAAGCACTAGGAAATAGACCTTATTGTCGTATGCTTCTGACCTTTCGTCCAATAACTACCGTTACGTTGTCAGGAGCATTTTCCCTTTCCCAACTTGTATGCCCTCATGCATGCAATTTAAAACAGTTGAACAGGAAGTAGAACCCACCAGCACTTGTAGTTGGTAATAGGGAGAAGGTAACGAAGACGTATCATCCCATGCATTGATGAACCGAATCCTAAAAGCCGAGTCAAAATCACAGAATATGTGCATGCAAAGATGTAAAAATTTAACTGAAGCCGCAAAAATTTAACTGAAGATACGATATCAAACAAAAATAATAAAGAATGAAACTGAAACATATTGACTAGAAAACTAGGAACAAGATATTAGAGCTTACTCTATGTCTAAGTTGTAATTCCACTACTCTGCACAAGATCTTAGCTGGTGAATTAAAAAAAGGGCATTTACTGATCATGCCTTTGATTTGTATTTGCTTTGATCTTCAAAATTTATGGAAGAGGCAATGATTTTGGATAAGAAAATTAATGGTTATTGCACTTTATTATTATATATAGATTTATAAGCTAAAACATGTATAAGCTGAAAAAACAACGGTTCCAGATGACCTTAAGGAAAGTAAAAAACACGCTCCCCTTCCTGAGGAATCATAAGAGGTCCTGCACAAGCTTTCCAAAGTTCTTTATACATAGGATATGAAGATCTGCCTATTGCATGAATTTAAAAAATGGGGCTACAATTATTATCGGCTGCATAAGTTATAGCACTAGGAAAACAGCTTTAAATGCTTTCTAAAACATTCTGTAACAACACGAACATATTAAACAAGCAGCGATTATGATCATAGTCTAATTCGAAAGTAGCAGGTAAAATAAAGGTACCTGATGAGATTTTTCTGTAACAAAATTTTCCTATAATACGGTTTCCAAAACACCTTCCAAAGAAACCTCGCCTATAGCTCTTCACTGACCATAACCATCTGAAAATGTTGGGGAACTGGTCAAATAGTCATGACGGAGACCACCATTGTTCTCTCCGATATGTTGCAACACCAAACCATTCCCACTTCTATCAACAACATTTGAATCACAATAACTAATACTGACATCGAATCCACCTCTACCATTCCTCCATCTTCAACATCATAACAGAACCTAGAAGTATCTTGAATCCTCATCTTCCTCCCCATGCTCTACATCATCTCTTTACTAAATGGAATCAACCACTCAACCTATGCTTATTCAACCTCAACTCACTCAACCTCTTAAGCTTCCCCAAAACTTCCGGTCCTCGAAACCTTTCAGCTTATTACTATCAAGGTACAAAACCTACAAACCACTCATTTCACCAATCGATTCGGGAATGGATCCCCTCGGCCCCAAAAGCGATAGCACAAGCGTCACCAGCTCGTTCAAACCCGATAACATGTGAACATTAGTTAAATTATGAAGTAGATCTAAAATTTTCAAAAAATATTATTGAGATTTGAAGTAAAGATGGAATTAGATCTGAAAAGTTTGATTCGGGGAGAATATTATCGAGATATATAAAGTAGAGACGGAAAATAAATTTCAATTTGGGGAAAGTAAAGAAAATAATTAACTCGAAACGAGATACATAAATCGCCTGGAAGGAATGAAAACTTAAAAAGAACCTTGGTTTGGAGCCAAAAAAATTTAGATTTTGGAGCCAAATATTTTGGTTTGGAGCCAAAGAAAACTTGAAATTATTACGTCTATGAACTTTGATTTGGAGCCAAAGAACAACTTAAAATGAACTTTTATATTTACATTTTATGAATACTCAAAATTTTAAAAATTTGAGATTTGAAATATAATTATAAATTATAATTATCGGTATTAAATACTATATGATAAATATTACTTCTTAGTTACTAAATATTACTTATTAATCATTAATTATTAAAAGTTAAAAAGTAAATGAATTCTTAAGTAGTACAACTGACAAAAAATGTTGTAGCAATCCCAGAATTGTAGCAATGCATCCCTTTTGGATACTCATAAACAAGGTCCGTTAGCAAACTCACCAAACTCCACAAGAACTGCATTTTCTAGATACGATAAAAGTAAAGAGAAAGAAAAGGTGGCTGAATGCTTAAACATGGTAAAGGACGAAGCAAAAGGAGAATGTAGCAAAAGCTTCAAACACATGATGCAAGAGAGACAAAGGAGGGAGAAATTGAGCCAGCATTTTGCTGATTTATACACCATGAATCCATACGCATTGAATGTATCTACTTTATATTATATTTCTAAAAATTACAGTATTACAATAATAGGTATACGCACATATATATTAATATGAAGGTTAAACATTAATGTAGGTGGACAAGAATTCGGTGGTGCAATCGGCCATAACATACATTAAACACCTTGAAGCTGAGAAAGATGAACTATTAAAGAGCA
This sequence comes from Allium fistulosum, assembly GCA_030737815.1. Taxonomy (NCBI): domain Eukaryota; kingdom Viridiplantae; phylum Streptophyta; class Magnoliopsida; order Asparagales; family Amaryllidaceae; genus Allium; species Allium fistulosum. The sequence continues at coordinate 665,921,382 of CM060901.1, forward strand.
ACACCGAGCTTAATTTTAAACGGTTGATCAAAATGGATTTTCAAGGAGAAAGTCACGATATTTTCCTGTCGAACACAACCGCAATACCAGCTCTTGATTCAATGATCAGTGCTCTTCACTGTTTGAACGTAATGGACGTGAAAGTTAGGACCATCAAAGCTGAATTATCAACCACTGATTCCTCAATGACCATGCAAATTGAATTCAAATTGTGATAACGGTATCAAAACAGGTTCCATTATTTATAGTCTGAGCTCTTTTTTATGTATCCGTAAATTTTTTAATCGTTTTTACTAATGCAAGATTTAAGGCTGTGATTAATTTACCATGCATGAAATGTACTGTTTTCTATTTGAGGTTTCTGTACATAAATTGCGGTCTTATCAAAACCCGAAATTCACTTTCGACTGCCATTTTGTTTATCCCATTTCTCCTCCAATTCTACACATCACTTCAAACTACAAATCACAATTGACTGTAACAACTCGAGATTTTCGACCCATGAAAATCAACACTAATATTTCCACTGTATTGCGTGCCGAGCAATCGAATGACGGAAAATCCGATTGTTAGGGGAAAAGAAGAAAGAAGAGAAGAAGAAGAAGAAGAAGAAGAGAAAAAGAAAGCTGAAACAATACAGAATCTCACAATCGCAGCGGAACATAATATCAATGATCTTTACAAAAGAGAAACTATTATATACATACATCCATCAAGGTATAACAACAAATCATAATCATCATCCTAGACAGTTATAATAACTTGTCCTCACAATGTTGATGATTTCGACAACAAAGCAGCAGAAAATAAACAAATACGTAAATACGACTTGAAGACCTCCAATTTGTCTCTTGAACTCCAATGCATTCAAATTAATCTGTAAACATGCTCGGTCTAACCAGAGCATTATAATAAAATAAAACCTGAGTCAGTCTGGAAAACCAGCATCAAAAACCAAGCGCAACTGAATTTTAGCGTTTTAAAAATCTTTTGAAAATAAAAGTATCTCGTTAGACCACGTCGCACATAAAGACGAACGAAATTTTACCTTATGATAACCAAACCATTTCATATGAAATTCCATGATATTATAATAGTGTCTAAGGTACAAATACTTATTAATTAGTCGAAATTATTACATTAATTAAATTCCAGCATAATAGGTATACAACCGAAACCGTAAAGGCACATATTGGAGAATGGATTCCATACAATGACTGGGCAACTGAGGTACCGCCCATCACGGTGCATTTCTAGATAAAATACCACCGAGGACTTCGCCAGGATCCCCTGCCAACACAAAACTAGCCTACCACTTGACTAGTAAAACCGAATATCCGTTAACTGGTCTAGAAGCATACAAATGAGAGATAATATCGACTCTAGATAGGGATGATCATACCCTACTTGGGAGCAACCCACTTACCTCTGTTTGTATCTCTCCCGTTTTAGTTATTCCCAGTTGGTGAGGCTTGAGACTATGTTTTACCTTTTATATAGCACTTCCCACTTGGAATGTTAATACTACCCTCCAGGCAACAATGCAATGCAAGCATTCATCCATACAAGTTCATTCTGGGACTGAACGAAACGCTTGAGAGCTCCGTCTTTAATTTCATCATGTTCAAGATATCTTCACTTCTAAACGCTTGAGTTGGATCGAAGTAGTTTTCAGATAACATACCCGATCACGGTCTCTTCGAAACAACACTCGATAGTTTCTGGTACATTCAACACCGGTTCTTTAGGAAATAAACAGTCAGAATTAAGCGCGTAGATCACCTCTTAACAGTTAGTGGATGGATTTCCTTATCAATTGTTCTTGGAGAATGAAACGAGATTTATATGCACAGTACAACATCATCGGAGATGACTGTGCCATATACAACTCACGTGTTTCTCCTAGATATTTCCAAAGTTAATTTTTGGGTCCAAATTTGATAGTCGATTATTTAACTATCCACAAACACATCCAAATCGAGGATTTATTCCATAGGGAAAACCAACATTGGTTAAACACATAAGCAACCACTACCCTCTTTTAATAAATCTTTTCATAAACTAAAATCACGTTGTAAATATTTGTACCTAAATACTTTTACAAAGATTCATCCACAAAACCTTATTTTTCGATACTTAGAAAATATTTATACACTTGTCTCCACGGTATAAGTAATTTCACAAAATAGAGAAAGATTTCCTCTTTACACAATTCTAGAACAGATTTATAACTTCCTTTATAAATCTCTAAGACCCGTTTATAACCCCATTCATTTATCTCTGAAATCGTTTATAAACTCCCTTTTTAACATTTCTAAAATCATTTAAAAAAAACCATTCATAAATCCATAAAACCAATTATAAACTACTTTTATAAATCCAAAAACCCATTTCTAAATTCTTTTATAAATATTTAAAACCATTTATAAAGCTCTTTTACCCTTTAACTAATCTTCCTTTAAGTTTTCCAAACCATGTTAGAGGATTCCTCTTATAAAACCCACATCTGTTTATAAAACCCTATTTATAAATTTCAAAAACAATTATAAATAAATTCTAATCATTCACTTTAAAACACTATTATATAATAATAAACATTATAAATAAATAAATATTAACTTTAAAACATCTTAAAATAGTAATTAATAAATTCCCAAACATTCTTAAATAAACTATAATAATTTACCTTCAACATTATTAGAAATAATAATAATTAATTTTCAAAACTTTATTGATAAATAATTATGTTTAATTTTAAACCATATTAATAATTTGAATAATTAACTTTTCAAAATATTAAAATATTTGTAAACAACTTTAAAACAATATTAATATAAATAACAACTTTTATAAAAACATAAATATACTTCCTTGGTAAAAATCCATACTTAAATTTTAACATAATCATTTTCATATTTATAGAACTATGTTTATAAATCTCTTCTATTTTATAACATGTCACTTAACATCCCCAAATCTATCCTCACTTCAATTCTGAAAATAGATCAACCATTTTCTAAAACACATCCCACATATTATCATAAATCCACAATATGATTTATTCTCCCCAATATATCCAATGGTAATAGTTTTCTTTTATTTATAAAACACCATTATATCCTTTTATTAATAAAATATGATTATACGAATCTTCACACTATTTGTAAAATGTCCCATTCATACATTATCATATTTATAAATTTACCTTAATATATGTACATATACACACACACAACACTTTTCATAAAACAGTTAGTAATAATTTATACCAGAAAATTCCTATCTTCTTTTTAAAACCATATCCCTTTATTATAAAAGACAGACTTATTTTTATGATTTTAAAAATCTTTACTCGCGGTTCAAAAACTCTATTTAAAATATTTTATGAAACTATAAATTTAAAATCTATAAAAATCATACCTTCAATTTTAATTAAAATAAGTTCCTTCTCTTAGTAATTAAAGAATTATTATTAAAATATAAATATTTTTGAAATCACTTAAATCCTTTTAAAAACTAAACCTTCATTTTATAATATTCCAAAATACTAAAAATATGGCCTAATATTACTATAACACTAATAGGGAAAAATCATCCATGTCATCAATTTCTGTATCCAACATATCATATATCAATTTATATGAAAAATAAAATCAACAGTGTGAGGAATCCAGTTGGATCCCTCCAACCTGTCCCCCTGCATCACATACAATATATAATCAACAATATAAATTAACCACTTCGAGGCGGGAGCGTATACAAAGGGCCATTCGCTCTTACACGGGAATGTAATAGGGTCTCATCCGCTCCAGGGGCGGGAATAAATCCAAACCAAAAATATAAAATAGTAAATCATCCAAACATTCAATAATAATCAACAATTAAATATCCTCCCATCAAAACAATTATTTTTATCGACTAAAATATATTTCTGGTTAACTAAAAAGGTGAGTTTAACTCACTTTGGTTTCAGTAGTCGTCAAAGCGCTCCGGTTCAAATTAAAATTGTACAGCGTTCAATTTCAACCTGAATTCCCATGAGCTTCAAATTACTCCAATCCAACTCCATAACGTAATACTCGTCGATACGATGGCAATGCAAATTATCGCATTCAATTTGGACCTCGTATGGAAAAGTTATGAATTAATGAACGATTGAAACAATTAAATTATAATTAACTTTTAATTAATAAATTATTAAACTTAATTACCGTCATTTACATTAATCCATTCCTCCCTCTTCGTTCACGCTCATTCGGGCATGAACAAAATCGACCGTGATCCCTTTCATTCGCTGCGCCGCCGTCGCCCAATGCCACCGCGACATCACCCACACGCTCCCGACCTCGCCGCCGCTATCACAACCCACGCGTACCCACCAGCCTTGTCAATCGCGAAAATTATAACCCCCCCTCGCCCCCCGCTGCTGCGAACACGGTCAAATTACGATCTCCGCGCCACATCATACGACAATCCAACCGTTGAAACCCTTATTCGCTTTGAGCTCTGCACTTTCCTAGTTGAAGGCGTGGCCTGAAAACGCCTCGAGTGGTCCAAATCAGGATGGGTCGTTGGATTTAGTTGTTGAAGGTTTTAAAAAAACAAACATTCACTACAAGAAAAATGGTTTTTTGCAGCTCCATGTAACAGCATTTAATTCAAAAAGCTGCGATTGTTCAAATTTACTTTCATATATAATTAAATATAAAAAAGAAAACGCTGCGTAACCACGTATGTTTTGGCGGGGAGATGACTCTTTTCGCGGCCTCATTTTTATTCTTTTCGCTTCCAACCAAATAACACTTCATCTCAAATCCACTCCAACCCTTCATCTCAAATCCGCTCCATCTCTGCAAATCTCAAATCCGCTCGGCCTTGACATCGCTGGCTTGACATCGCTCTGCATCTCAAATCCATCGCTCCATCGCTGGCGCTGGCCTTGACATTGCTCTGCAAATCTCAAATCTGCAAAGACTAGGTATTTGATTATATGTTCTGTGTTGTAGTTTGAAGATGCATTAATATTTTGCATCATTCCTCCAATTTGCCTTCGAATCAGTCACGTGAAATGATATCCCCTAATCTAGGATTTAGTTTAGGGGTTTATATTAATTCGCTTATCCTTGCTTCCTGATAAAAATAGGTAAGTTCACCTTACGTTTTATTGATGTATGAGAGAGTAGCAAAATGGTTAGGAAATTAGTAAATAGTGATGGCATTGTCAGTTCAGGTATCAACTTTAAGATATAAAATACACCTTTAGTTCACCAAAAAAATCATTGAGAAAGAAATGGTTCCTTAAGCATATGAAATTATATTTTACCTTCTACGAAGCAAGAAGGATTCTTGGGACCAGTTCCTAATTAAAGTCATCACCATGAATAATTCCAAGAATTTTAGCAAAGTGTGTTACATAAACATCACAATATGATACCAATTTTGATTAAAATTAATGAAGAATAACAATATTTTAGCAATACATACCAAGATATTCACTAACTCTGCTACTGATATATGATTGAAAATGGCGACCTTCTAAAATTTATAAATCATCCATGAACTAAACCAAGAGTAAACAAATCATTTGTTTACTTACCAACTGATAGTGGTTAAGCCTACATGAATTGTTATACTCTTGTTCAGTTGTCTTCCATTCACTATACTTGTACATAATCAAATCACAAAACTGTAAAGTTGATAGCAGCAGCATGAGGTTTTTGTATATGATTTATATTAAACATAATGGCACAATGCACAACAATGTAACATTACTGTGAGAGGAAGAAATAGACTGTAAACAAAACAAATGGACATACTTGGTTTTGAGATTATACTATTTTATGTTCACAGAATAAAATAAAAATTTGCTGGTTTTGAGATTTAGACTATGATATGAAATGTTAGTTCTCATTAAAAAAGAAAAAAGTTGTGTTTTGTGCACCTTATGTGTTGTTCGCTTGTTGTAGTTTTGTATTGTGCATCCGGTTTAGTTTTGTATTAGTATTTATTTAAAAAAATCTGCTATTGTTCACTTTTGTGTTTCTGTTCACTGTTTGTTCTCTACTGTTTAGGACAGTTACAACCATTTACATTTTTGTTTCTTCGGTTTACATTTTGTGTCCATCTTTGTTCTTTCCAGTTTGTGTCAATCTTTGTTCTTTATTTTCTCAGTTCTTCCTTTCTATTTTTTGTTTTTTGTTTTTTGTTTTTCCCCCTCTCTTCCCTATGCATATATTTCACATTCCATATTTTTTTTAAAATATGTGCATTTTCCTTTAAATTTCAAATTTCTATTTCCAAAATTTATTCTCTGTTTATAGACGTTCACCATTCACTACTGCTCTCAACTTCATTACCCCCATCAACTGCCATCATCCATCCTCTACAATAACAACATTCCATCTCATTGTTTTCAAACAACCACCCATATCACTCAACACCATCTCCTAATTCCTATATAGTACTCCTGCACCTTCACAACTTCACCCACAAAACTTCAAACAACACATCTGATCCACCACCAACCATTCATCCCACTTGCACACAACCAACACAAACCGCAGCAAACAACTTCTGCAATCACTTTGCTCCAAATCCACCCAGCAAATACCAAACATACAACTCCCTCTTCATACACAAACAATGCAGTTCAACCGTCTTATATCCACAACTACAAACTTCACCAAAATATTCTTCAACTTTCATGCAACCAATATTCAAAACTGCACAGAGTGGTGATTCAGGTTGCACTAACAAAGTGGTTGAAGAGAGGTTCAAGAGTGGTAGTTTGTGATGCTTGTTTTGTTGGTTGATGGTTTAAGAGACAGAGGAAGGTTGTTGATTGTGCAGGCGGTGCATTCGGTTATGACTTTGTGGTTGTATGAGGTTCTGGGAGATGGAAGGTTGTTATGGATTGTTGGGTTGCTGACAGTTTGCAAGTTGGGTTTTTGGTGGTGAGTATTGTGGAACAGGTGAGAGGGTCTGTGTTAAGTAGATGGGAGTTATGAAGTTGCTTTCTATTTGTAGGTGATGGTTAGAAATGAGGCACTATTGTAGTGGTGATGGTGGCACTATGCAGTGGAGTAAGAGGCTGGTTATTGGCTGGTGAGGTGTTGGTCGAATGATTTAGGGAGATGTTGACAGAGAGGTAGAAGTGGAACCAGAGGATGGTGAAATATGGCAATGGATTGTGAAAGGATTTTTGGGGATTGGTTTGTGGACTGAATTTTTGATTGTTTCGGGTGGAAGTGGATGAAGTGTAGGCTCAGGGTGGGGTTTTAAATATGGTTGTGAACAAAAATGCAAATGCCAATAGGAGGGTGAATGAATGCATGTGAACAAAAATATAAATAGTCAATGCAATGAATTTTTTGTATATGATTATGATATTGTTGTATAAGTGGATAAAATTGTTGTTAATGGCGCAAGCTTAGTATAAGGAGAGGGGTAGTGCATAGACATTACTCCGGTGCTACAAAATAGCGCTGTTGTAATGGCAAATTTTTTGGAAACAGTTTGGACTTGACTTGTTGATTTGTTGTTTGACATTCTCTATCTTCCTTGTTGTTTGTCATTTTGTTTGCATTCAATTACGATTATAGTTAGTTGTTATTTTGCTTGCATTCAATAACTGATTATTACTTTAAATTTTAGAAATTTACTTCCTCACATATTGGTTGATGATGGATAAAAATTGGGTACATCTGCACAGGTAACTATCTTATACTAAATATATTTTGAGAGTCAAATCATATATTTTAACGTCAAAATTAATAGTTATTTCATTTTATTAATAGAACTAGTACAAAGTATGAGCAAGGAGCTTGGAAGTTTGTGCATGCTGCATTGAGAATTTCAAGAAATCCAGAAAAGATTTTATGTCCTTGCTTAGATTGTCGAAATCTTTGTCACGACCCAAAATTCATCATTCGAAAATAGACATCAAATACTTCACTTGTATTCGACTGCCAAAATTCAAACGTCAAATTTCAGTTCGGATGGAGCTTATAACAACAATTAGATGAATATAAAACAGCGGAATAGAATCAATATCATAAATATCATCACAGATACAACATCGACATAAAATCCATACTTCATCAGAGTATTTAATACATATACTACAACTCCAAATACAACATCATGATAATACAACAGTGATCATATATCCAAAAGTCTTCAGATGAAAGAAGTGATAACAGACTTCCAAAAGCTAAACACCTGAGATCTCCAAAAAGCTCCTAAGAATATCTCCAGGATAAGAGCTCCAAAATACAGCTAACTCCAAAATACGGAAACCTGCTACTAGGCTGCCCGTGTAGAAATAATGGGCACCCAGAGTTTAGGAAAGAAAACAATAAACTCCGGATCAGTCATGGGACTGGTATGAGTAAACAAAAACAGTTGCATTTACAGAACTAGATTTATAAAAGAATTTTCGGTATGCTTTTAAAAATGGAACTACCATAAGACCTCCCACCACACACACAATGCAAACGCAGAATTGGAGGAGATTTCTTCTTATGATAGTTAAATATGCTTGCTACGCAAAACAAATAATTTGATTTGATATTATTATTAGTGCATAGTGGAAAACATTTTCGAAAGTAGAATATAAATCTTAGCCAGCATAGGTACCATTATATTATGCCTGCTATAGCTGCCTCCTGAGGAGACATGTTATACAATTGAAATTGTAAAGGCTCGTATTGTTTCTTTGGATTTCCAACAATGGTCAGGCCAAGGAACTTCCCATTGCCACATGGAAACGCCTCTGGAAGGACGTCCCGAGAACCTAACCGGATCTCTGCCAACACAAGGCCGGGTTACCCCTAACTGGGTAACTACTGACACGAGTATGCCATCTCCCGGTTGTAACCAACCTTTAACCGGGGCCCCAGCAACAAATCACAAAGTAATATATATATATACTTGCGACATCCACATAAGTGAAGTATCTGGGCTCCATACCATGATACCACTTCTATCCAGAAGGAAATATACATACCCTAAGGGGCGCTACCCCCAATAACCTTGCTGCATCTTTCCTGTTTTGACCATTCCAGGGTGTGAGGTTCGACGAAGTCTCGTCCACAAAGCTATGCTTTTCATGCTTTGGGTCAATAGATGATCAAAGTAATGATCACAAAGATAAATGATCAAACAAAAGATCATATCACAAATGATCAAACAATGATCATCACACAGCAACACTCAGCATGTCACATTACCAAATTGGGAGTATATCGCTGATAAATTTCAACTACATAACCTTTGAGCTCGTACGTCTCAGAGAAGGGTGTTAAGCTAAGAGAATAAATTCTCCACCACCAAACAGAAATGTATTTGAAAGAAATCGGCTTTATATCTCAAAGTGTAATGTCAGACATGTAACCATACAAGTCTGTTCCGGGTTCGAACAGAACCAAAGGCACTTCCAAAGAAGTCCTTGCAAATCCAGAAAATTTTCTAATCACGTCCGGACTTCCCATCGCAAAAGAGTGATATAAATCTCTATACTGGAGCAACTCGGTGCAGAGACATTCGACAGGTTGTCCTTTCATTTTTGAAAATATCCGGTCTTCAACACCGGTCTTCAAATGCCATCCATATACGACGTATAACTATTCGGAATGGGTAACCCGAATAGTGAGCGTTAATTTCAAAAACATGTGGGTATGTTGTTCACAACAATTCATAGATTCAATGTGGGCTTCGAATAACAAACTGAAATCCGATTCCCTGTCGCATCGAGGTTTAAATGCCATTTTACGGGCAAAAAGAGGTTTCACATCAATACAGAACAAAATCACAGATCACAGTGCAATACAAAACAATCACGGTATCATAACAATTGCTCAATTTACAAATAAATTTGAATACTTAATTGTTTATTAATCAATTAAATTATAAATCATTCTTAATTTCTTTTCAAATTCGTTAATTTATGAGAGTTATTTACCTTAATTATCAGTTAAGAATTTACTTTGCACCAAAAATCAATTTATTGTTACATTAAAATTTAAGGTAAATTAACTTCAATTCATATCTTTAAATTCAATTATTTAAAGTATAAATTAGATTATTAAGTATCCACTTGGTTCATTGAAACTGGTAATCAGCTTTTAATTCAATATAGTTAATATTATTTTCTTCACAAATCTAAAATCTGTTAATAGTAAAACTTAAATTTTATTTGGGCCAAACCCATATTTAAAATAACCCGAGTAAAACCTAGTTTTTTTTTACCGAGTCACGCTCGTGATTTCCCCGAGCCAATCTTCTTCCTTCCTCGTACTTCTCCTTCCCCCATTTTTCTCTGCTCAGTTTTAAGTTTTTTTTTTAAAAAAACAACTGCTGAAAACAACATTTCTCAATCACACGACATACCCGAGTATATCCACCATCAACTCGAACCCTTCTTCGAGTTCTCCTCCCACCCAAATCACTGACACGCGAATTTAAATCGTGCACGTGCACATCAACGCGGCGCCCCTTCGATGACCATCGCGATCGCCAGCTAATCCTAATTCATCCCCTCATTCGAAATCAAAACCCAGGTCGACGTGAAAAACTCGAATGCAAATTTTTCTCGTTCAACGAACTGCAACTCGAAACCCATCAGCCTAACACACCTCGCCCCACCAACGACGACCACCTGACGCCTTGAAACTCCGGCCCTAGCACGACAACACCCCACGCCATCATCCCCCAACTTCTCGTGAAGCTCGGTCAATTCGTGACGATGAAACTACCACGTCTTCCAGACCGTATACTTTTCGAGTTTAAACCCTACTTCGATCTCGAACTCCCAATCCACGCAATGGAAAAAATTTCTGATAATTTTCGTGACATCCCTGATGTTTACACTAACTTCAATTCAAGTTTAAGCATTTGTTATTGTTTCAATCACGAGAAATTTGTAAAATTCCATTTTTATTCAAATGCGAACTGTTCTTGAGTTACTGGACTAAAAATCTTCATTCAAGTTTTAAAAATCATAATTTGAAGTATAGATTCAGATTATAATCTTGAATCAATATTTTTTAACATTTTATTTTTATCAAAAATCAGTTGAATACCTGTAAACATAATACAGTGATGATAATTATAACCATGGTTTAAATCAACTTCTAAAATCTTAACTTAAGTTCAAAATATCTTATTTAAATGAAAACTTAAAGCTAAACAAATGATTAGAAGAAAAATATATTTTTGAGTTTGAAACATGTTCAACTCTGTAACCCATAACAGAGATATGCAGGCGATTCCATATTCACAGGGCAAAACATATATATACAAACTATATTCACTGATATATCTACATAAGTTAAGCAACTATTTTATTCTTTAAAACATTTAAAGAAAATAAGTTACTCACTAGGCAAATATTGAAATAGAGAGTTTGTTTCTAGTTTGAAAACTGTTTTTAATCCTTCTCCTCTTTTCCTTTCTTCAGTAATTTCTTTCAACTTGAATATAAGGTAATGATCTGTTTTTCTTTTTCTTTGTTGAGTTGTTTTGAACGAATGAACTTGAAATGAAAATGATGGAAAGCTTGATGGATAAAAGAAAGCAAGTTTTACAGGTGAAAATTTTCTTTTGTACAGGTCGATATATTTGCTTGTACAAAATGAGCAGGGATATTTTCTTTGTTTTGGTGGCTGGTTCGTGTACTAAAGAGGCTGATATGATTCTTTTTCTTGCTTGAGCTGATGGCATTAAATGCTCTTGTTCCCATCTAAGTTTACATGCATCTTATTTAATTTCCTAGTAAGTACTAATTTTGTTTGTTTTGTAATTGTTTATCTACTTGCCTTGTTACCCGGTTCACACCTTTCTTTGCTTGGCCGATCTTGTTTATGGCTGAGGAGTAAATGCATTTAATGCAAGCATGGTTTCTTTGTGTACTTTCAGCATGTTATGTTTTAATTTGATTATTATAAATACATTTTATTTTTATTTTATTAACAAATGTTTGCTTTTATTTTTTTGTTTACTGGTTTACAATCTTACTTTATTTTTGTAGGACTAAGTCTTGTTTTTGTTTTGGTTATTGTTTTCAGGCTTTGTTATGGTTTGTTTTCCTGTTTACAAATTTACTTGAATTTATTTGTTTACTTTGCTAAAATAAAAGTTGTTTTAGTTGTTTACTTTTAATACTTTGTATTTCTAGGTCTTTTATATCTATATAAATTTTATTACAAACCTATATCTTCTTATATTTTATTTTTAATTTAAAGTTGACTATATATATATAATTTTTTTTTCATTTATTTAGATCCATACAACTTCTTTTTGTTTAATAATATTTTATTCCTATTTAAATTTCACAAATTAAATTTTAAAAGTTCAAATTATCTGCTAAATTAAATTCAACAAAATTCTGGGATGTTACAATATCCCCTCCTTAAGAAAATTTCATCCTCGAAATTGAAAGAGAGAGAAACGCAAATAAAGAATATACAATTCATAAATAAGGAAATGACTTACAGTTTAAGCCGAGATGTCTATTCTGCAGTTGGGATATGATTTCTTCATATTATCTTCAGTCTCCCAAGTACAGTCCTTTGGATCGCCACTCCATTGAACTTTGACTAGATTCACAACTTTGTTTCTCAATCGCTTCTCATCACGATCAACAATTTTTATCGGTTCTCTCTTTACTGCCAAGTTAGGAGTGATTTCTAGATCCTGCTGAGCAGCTTCTTCAATAATATCATCTGGGTCGTGCACATACTTCCGAAGATTAGAAATGTGAAACACATCATGCACGCCAGACAACCAGTTGGGTAGCTGGACTCGATATGCTAGAGAACCAATCCTTTCCAGAATAGGAAAAGGACCAATATAACGCGGTGCTAGCTTTCCAGTTTTCCTGAATCTCAATACATCCCTCATCGGAGATACTTTCAGAAATACAGAATCTCCAACTTGAAATTCCAAAAATCTTCTACGGCGGTCATAATAACTCTTCTGATGGCTTTGGGCAGTTAATAATTTCTTTCGAATAAAATCTACCTTCTCAGTGGCTTCTTTGATCATATCCGGTCCTAAGACGAGTCTGTCACCTGACTCAATCCAACATGCGGGTGATCGACACGGACGACCATATAAAGCTTCGAAAGGAGCCATTTCTATACTGGCCTGATAGCTGTTATTATATGAGAATTCAACCAGATGTAAATGGTCCTCCCATGAACCACCAAAATCATGAACGCAAGAACGTAATAGGTCTTCTAGAATTCGGTTGACCCTCTCAGTCTGTCCATCAGATTGCGGGTGATAAGCAGTACTAAAATTTAGCTTGGTTCCCAATGCGTCCTGAAATGCCTCCCAAAATCTACTAGTGAAGATCGGGTCACGATCACTCACTATACTACTGGGAATACCATGGAGGCGAACGATTTCTTTTATGTATATATCTGCTAAGCTTGCGGCAGTCCGAGTGGATTTCACTGGAATAAAGTGAGCAGTTTTGGTTAAACGATCTACTATAACCCAAATCGCTTCATTACCCTTCTTGGTTCGTGGCAATCCATCGATACCTGATCCCACTTCCATTTCGGTACTTCCAAAGGTTGGAGTAAACCGGCCACTTTCTTTTGATCGCTTTTGATTTGCTGACAAGTAGCAAAGCGACTCACATATATCGATATGTCTCTTTTCATCGTCTTCCACCAGAATGTTCCTTTAATATCTCGATACATTTTATTAATTCCTAGGTGGATACTGAATTTGGACTTGTGACATTCATCTAAAACTTCACGCTTCAGATCAGGGAAGTCTGGAACACAAATCCTGCCTTTCAGTCTTATAACTTTATTATCATCAACTTCAAAACTGGTCTCCCGGCCACCATGTATTTTCTCATAAATTTCATGAAGAAACTTGTCCTCTTTTTGCATGCTAGCGACCTTTTCAAGGAGAGTAGGAGTAACAACAAGATGAGCAAGAATAGCGTGCTTTCTACTTAAAGCATCGGCAACTACATTGGCTTTTCCCGGAGTGTATAGAATATCCAAGTCATAGGATGCCAGAAATTCCAACCAACATTGTTGTCTCAGATTCAGATCTTTCTGGGTAAAGAGATATTTCTAGGATTTCTGGTCGGTGAATAATTCGAATTTTTCACCTAAAACAAGAAGAGTTTATTAAGTATATTTATTTAGTTAATTTCGTAAATTGTTTAGAAGCTGAAAAGATTCTTACCCAGAAGATAGTGTCGCCAGATTTTTAAAGCAAAAACAACAACCAAAAGCTCCAAATCATGTGTTGGGTAGTTTTTCTCGTGCGCTACCTTTCCATTCTGCATTAATACTGCACCTACCCCATCACCACACGCGTCAGTATAGATAGATAAGCCTTGGTTCCCGTTAATAATAACGAGAACAGGAGCAGTAGTCAATCTCTTTTTCAATTCCTGGAAAGCTTCATCACATCTTGGAGTCCAATCGAATTTAGCATTCTTCATTGTTAGCTTAGTCAATGGGCTAGCCAACTTAGAAAAATCCTGTACAAACTTTCTATAATATCCCGCTAAACCGAGAAAACTTCGAACTTCCCTAGCAGTAGTGGGTTGCTTCCAGTCCAAAATTGCAGAAATCTTGCTTAGATCAACAGAAATTCCTTCTTTTTTAACAATATGACCGAGAAATTTGACTTCTTTGACCCAAAAGTGACACTTAGAAAATTTAGCGAATAAGACATTCGTCCTCAATATCTCCAAAACAATTCTAAGATGTTCAGCATGCTCCTCTTCAGTTTTGGAGTATATCAAAATATCATCAATAAATACAAGGACGAATTTGTTCAATACCTCTCGAGATACTCGGGTCATTAAATCCACGAAGTACGCAGGAGCATTGGTCAGTCCGAAGGGCATAACTAACCACTCGTAGAACATATCTGGACCTCTAAAAGCGGTAAAATGAACACAATCCTCAGCTATTCGCAGCTGATGGAATCCCTGAGCTAGATCCATCTTAGAAAAGAATCGAGCGCCATGAAGTTGATCAAATAGATCGTCAATTCTAGGTAAAGGGAATTTGTTCTTGAGAGTTTGTTTATTGAGATCGCGGTAATCTACACACAATCTCAAAGATCCGTCCGATTTGGCTACAAATACGACGGCTGAACCCCATTCGGAAACACTAGGGCGAATCAATCCTTTCTTTAGCAAATCCCGAGTTTGATCGACTAATTCAATTTTCTCCCTAGGTGCCATCCTGCGACTTGCGTGAACCACAGGACGGGCATTGGGTACTAAGTCAATTCGGAATGCTATTTCTCCGTGCAGAGGTAAGGAATTTACTTCTTCAAATACGTCGGAAAATTCCCGAACAACAGGTATAGACTGCAAACTGGGTTCAGGATATCCCAAAGTATACATCAATCTATCTCTTCTTGGGCTCGGATCCTCACAAGAGATTTCAATAAAATTTTCAAGGTTCGTTTTGACTAAAACTGTCCGATTATTACAATCCAATATAGCTTCGTATCTCGATAACCAGTTCATACCGAGTAAGATTTCAAATTCATTAAATTCGAGGATATAAAGATTGATAGGAAATCGATAGTGAGCATATGAAATAGGAACTTTCTTACAATATAAATAAAGATTTGCGGGACCTCCAATCGGATTTTTCACGCAAATAGGATCGTCAGCAAATTTAGTTTTAAGTCCTAATTCTCTTACGGTTTGTTGGGAGATAAAGCTATGTGAAGCTCCCGTGTCAAATAAAACTCTAACAGTTCTACCATAAATAGTAAGGTTACCTTCCAGAACACCTTTTCCTTTATCTGCTTTCGAAGTTGAAGGGTCTTTCTTTATCGCGTAAACATTTGCCACCTGTGCTTGCTTCATCATTGGGCAATCCTTAATAACATGTCCCTCTCCCTGACAAGCATAACATTTCCTGGGCTTTACTTGCTCATTCTTCACAAGTTGTTCTTTCTTAACTTGCTTCTTTGGTTTTGTGCGGCTGTTTGAATAATGGCCCTTCTCATTGCAATTGTAACAAGTTATATTGCTAGCCGAATTTCCTTGATTGCTCTTCTTATCATTGCCCTGCTGTGGCTTCTTGCCCCCAAACTTCCTTTTCTTCCAGTTTTGATTATTTGAATTTCCTCCTTCCTTTGGAATCTCCTGCATATCCAATGTGGCATACCTGTATCCCATATCAATAAGATCAGAAAAAGATTCCTTCATGTGTGCGGTCATCCTTTCATGATACTTCTGGTTCATTCCAAGGATAAACCTTTCATTTTTCTTAAGAGACGTGTTTAACAACTCTGGACCAAAACGGGATAGTTCATTAAACTTGTTTAAGTACTCTTCAAATGTCAGGCTTCCTTGCTTTAAATCCAAAAATTCTTGATACATTCTGGAAATTCCCGCCGACGGCATATAGCGCTTTTCGAATACCTCCTTAAAACGATCCCAAGAAAATTCTTCCTCTGGTTCATCAATAATGACTGTTTCCCACCAGGCTGAAGCTTCTTCTTGGAGTTGCCAAGAAGCTATAAGTCTCTTCTGCTCGTCTTGCAGCTTAATCCCTTTAAAGATTTTCTCACAGGATCTTACCCATGCTTGGGTCTCAACAATTGACTCCTTGCCGGTGAATGGTTTGCCACCAAGCTTTGAGAAATTTTTATACAAATCAGCCAGATTAGGCTGTTGCTGGATATCTATCGCTGCTACTACTGTTGGAGGATTTTGGTTTGGTGCTGCTGCATTACCTTGACCCCTTGCTCTTCCTCTGCGTCCGCTCATTCTTACTTATCTGAAATTAGTAAGAAAATTGATTTAGATATACGGACGAAGTATCTTAAGGAATATCAGTAGTAAAAAGAAATAGACTAAGAAATTTTAGAGTTTCAGTCTTTGTTATACTCATTCTAGGGTATACTTCACCCTATCTCTAATGAGCCATCTAATGTGTTATACTCCGTAGCTAAAGTTCTTACTCAACCAGAAGCTCTGATACCAATTTGTCACGACCCAAAATTCATCATTCGAAAATAGACATCAAATACTTCACTTGTATTCGACTGCCAAAATTCAAACGTCAAATTTCAGTTCGGATGGAGCTTATAACAACAATTAGATGAATATAAAACAGCGGAACAGAATCAATATCATAAATATCATCACAGATACAACATCGACATAAAATCCATACTTCATCAGAGTATTTAATACATATACTACAACTCCAAATACAACATCATGATAATACAACAGTGATCATATATCCAAAAGTCTTCAGATGAAAGAAGTGATAACAGACTTCCAAAAGCTAAACACTTGAGATCTCCAAAAAGCTCCTAAGAATATCTCCAAGATAAGAGCTCCAAAATACAGCTAACTCCAAAATACGGAAACCTGCTACTAGGCTGCCCGTGTAGAAATAATGGGCACCCAGAGTTTAGGAAAGAAAACAATAAACTCCGGATCAGTCATGGGACTGGTATGAGTAAACAAAAATAGTTGCATTTACAGAACTAGATTTATAAAAGAATTTTCGGTATGCTTTTAAAAATGGAACTACCATAAGACCTCCCACCACACACACAATGCAAACGCAGAATTGGAGGAGATTTCTTCTTATGATAGTTAAATATGCTTGCTACGCAAAACAAATAATTTGATTTGATATTATTATTAGTGCATAGTGGAAAACATTTTCGAAAGTAGAATATAAATCTTATCCAGCATAGGTACCATTATATTATGCCTGCTATAGCTGCCTCCTGAGGAGACGGGTTATACAATTGAAATAGTAAAGGCTCGTATTGTTTCTTTAGATTTCCAACAATGGTCAGGCCAAGGAACTTCCCATTGCCACATGGAAACGCCTCTGGAAGGACGTCCCGAGAACCTAACCGGATCTCTGCCAACACAAGGCCGGGTTACCCCTAACTGGGTAACTACTGACACGAGTATGCCATCTCCCGGTTGTAACCAACCTTTAACCGGGGCCCCAGCAACAAATCACAAAGTAAAATATATATATACTTGCGACATCCACATAAGTGAAGTATCTGGGCTCCATACCATGATACCACTTCTATCCAGAAGAAAATGTACATACCCTAAGGGGCGCTACCCCCAATAACCTTGCTGCATCTTTCCTGTTTTTACCATTCCGGGGTGTGAGGTTCGACGAAGTCTCGTCCACAAAGCTACGCTTTTCACAAAGCTATGCTTTGGGTCAATAGATGATCAAAGTAATGATCACAAAGATAAATGATCAAACAAAAGATCATATCACAAATGATCAAACAATGATCATCACACAGCAACACTCAGCATGTCACATTACCAAATTGGGAGTATATCGCTGATAAATTTCAACTACATAACCTCTGAGCTCGTACGTCTCAGAGAAGGGTGTTAAGCTAAGAGAATAAATTCTCCGCCACCAAACAGAAATGTATTTGAAAGAAATCGGCTTTATATCTCAAAGTGTAATGTCAGACATGTAACCATACAAGTCTGTTCCGGGTTCGAACAGAACCGAAGGCACTTCCAAAGAAGTCCTTGCAAATCCAGAAAATTTTCTAATCACGTCCGGACTTCCCATCACAAAAGAGTGATATAAATCTCTATACCGGAGCAACTCGGTGCAGAGACATTCGACAGGTTGTCCTTTCATTTTCAAAAATATACGGTCTTCAACGCCAGTCTTCAAATGCCATCCATATACGACGTATCACTATTCGGAATGGGTAACCCGAATAGTGAGCGTTAATTTCAAAAACATGTGGGTATGTTGTTCACAACAATTCATAGATTCGATGTGGGCTTCGGATAACAAACTGAAATCTGATTCCCTGTCGCATCGAGGTTTAAATGCCGTTTTACGGGCAAAAAGAGGTTTCACATCAATACAGAACAAAATCACAGATCACAGTGCAATACAAAACAATCACGGTATCATAACAATTGCTCAATTTACAAATAAATTTGAATACTTAATTGTTTATTAATCAATTAAATTATAAATCATTCTTAATTTCTTTTCAAATTCGTTAATTTATGAGAGTTATTTACCTTAATTATCGGTTAAGAATTTACTTTGCACCAAAAATCAATTTATTATTACATTAAAATTTAAGGTAAATTAACTTCAATTCATATCTTTAAATTCAATTATTTAAAGTATAAATTAGATTATTAAGTATCCACTTGGTTCATTGAAAATGGTAATCAGCTTTTAATTCAATATAGTTAATATTATTTTCTTCACAAATCTAAAATCTGTTAATAGTAAAACTTAAATTTTATTTGGGCCAAACCCGAGTAAAACCTAGTTTTTTTTTACCGAGTCACGCTCGTGATTTCCCCGAGCCAATCTTCTTCCTTCCTCGTACTTCTCCTTCCCCCATTTTTCTCTGCTCAGTTTTAAGTTTTTTTTTAAAAAAAAACAACTGCTGAAAACAACATTTCTCAATCACACAACATACCCGAGTATATCCACCATCAACTCGAACCCTTCTTCGAGTTCTCCTCCCACCCAAATCACTGACACGCGAATTTAAATCGTGCACGTGCACATCAACGCGGCGCCCCTCCGATGACCATCGCGATCGCCAGCTAATCCCAATTCATCCCCTCATTCGAAATCAAAACCCAGGTCGACGTGAAAAACTCGAATGCAAATTTTGCTCGTTCAACGAACTGCAACTCGAAACCCATCAGCCTAAACGCCTTGCCCCACCAACGACGACCACCTAACGCCTTGAAACTCCGGCCTTAGCACGACAACACCCCACGCCATCATCCCCCAAGTTCTCGTGAAGCTCGGTCAATTCGTGACGATGAAACTACCACGTCTTCCAGACCGTATACTTTTCGAGTTTAAACCCTACTTCGATCTCGAACTCCCAATCCACGCAATGGAAAATTTTTCTGATAATTTTCGTGACATCCCTGATGTTTACACTAACTTCAATTCAAGTTTAAGCATTTGTTATTTTTTCAATCACGAGAAATTTGTAAAATTCCATTTTTATTCAAATGCGAACTGTTCTTGAGTTACTGGACTAAAAATCTTCATTCAAGTTTTAAAAATCATAATTTGAAGTATAGATTCAGATTATAATCTTGAATCAATATTTTTTAACATTTTATTTTTATCAAAAATCAGTTGAATACCTGTAAACATAATACAATGATGATAATTATAACCATGGTTTAAATCAACTTCTAAAATCTTAACTTAAGTTCAAAATATCTTATTTAAATGAAAACTTAAAGCTAAAAAAAGATTAGAAGAAAAATATATTTTTGAGTTTGAAAAATGTTCAACTCTGTAACCCATAACAAAGATATGCAGGCCATTCCATATTCACAGGGCAAAACATATATATACAAACTATATTCACTGATATATCTACATAAGTTAAGCAACTATTTTATTCTTTAAAATATTTAAGAAAATAAGTTACTCACTAGGCAAATATTGAAACAGAGAGTTTGTTTCTGGTTTGAAAACTATTTTTAATCCTTCTCCTCTTTTCCTTTCTTCAGTAATTTCTTTCAACTTGAATATAAGGTAATGATCTGTTTTTCTTTTTCTTTGTTGAGTTGTTTTGAACGAATGAACTTGAAATGAAAATGATGGAAAGCTTGATGGATAAAAGAAAGCAAGTTTTAAAGGTGAAAATTTTCTTTTGTACAGGTCGATATATTTGCTTGTACAAAATGAGAAGGGATATTTTCTATGTTTTGGTGGCTGGTTCGTGTACTAAAGAGGCTGATATGATTCTTTTTCTTGCTTGAGCTGATGGCATTAAATGCTCTTGTTCCCATCTAAGTTTACATGCATCTTATTTAATTTCCTAGTAAGTACTAAAGAGGCTGATATGATTGTTACCCGGTTCACACCTTTCTTTGCTTGGCAGATCTTGTTTATGGCTGAGGAGTAAATGCATTTAATGCAAGCATGGTTTCTTTGTGTACTTTCAGCATGTTATGTTTTAATTTGATTATTATAAATACATTTTATTTTTATTTTATTAACAAATGTTTGCTTTTATTTTTTTGTTTACTGGTTTACAATCTTACTTTATTTTTGTAGGACTAAGTCTTGTTTTTGTTTTGGTTATTGTTTTCAAGCTTTGTTATGGTTTGTTTTCCTGTTTACAAATTTACTTGAATTTATTTGTTTACTTTGCTAAAATAAAAGTTGTTTTAGTTGTTTACTTTTAATACTTTGTATTTCTAGGTCTTTTATATCTATATAAATTTTATTACAAACCTATATCTTCTTATATTTTATTTTTAATTTAAAGTTGACTATATATATATAATATTTTTTTTCATTTATTTAGATCAATACAACTTCTTTTTGTTTAATAATATTTTATTCCTGTTGAAATTTCACAAATTAAATTTTAAAAGTTCAAATTATTTGCTAAATTAAATTCAACAAAATTCCAGGATGTTACAATCTTAGTCATCAGTATGGGAAGATTGTTGTTGAGCATTTGATTATAAGAGGAATGGATCCGCTATACAAGGATGGTAGGTGGTACAATCATGGCGAACAATTGAACTAAATTTATATCATATAGTGTTGTAAGAGAATATGACAATTGAAATCTTAGTCATCAGTATGGGAAAATTGTTTTTTATTAATATGATGGTAATGAAATATCTATAGTTTGTCATACCTGCAGTTTGAAAAATTGAACTAAATTTATATCATATAGTGTTGTAAGAGAATATGACAAGCTTTACACTAAATAACAACAGGTATGACAAACTGCAGGTATGACAAACTAAATTTATACGCTACAGGTATGACAAACTGCAGGTATCTCTGTTGTTATTTAGTGACAATTTTTCAAACTGCAGGTATGACAAACTGCAGTTAGATGCATTTATTTAGTTTGCATTTATATCTATGAGATATAAATTTAGTTCAATTTTTCAATTTGTCTGTTGTTTATTAAAATGTGAACAAATTGTGAATTGTGAGTTATAAATTTAATTCAGTTTAAATATAATTGCATTTTATTTCATATATAATTGCATTTGAACTATGGGTTATAAATATATGACACACAAACAAAACAACAAAACACAACACAGACACACACAACACAACATAGACACAAACACACACAACCACACTGCTGCGACACATTCTGCTACCCATACATGCATAGAATGAAAGCAATTCTGTAAGTTATTTATTAATTTTTTTGACAGTATATTTTTGTTTTGATTCAGCTAATGCAGCAATCAAGAAAGGACGAGCAACCAAGAAGTGTCACGACCCGACTTTCTATGCCCAGAAAGACGTATCGTGAATTAAGAAAGAAAGAGATAGAAGAAGAAAAGAAAGAAAGGAAGAAAGAACAACAACATCAGAAACTCACAGCGGAACGAATGAAATATAATATATCATATAAAATATTACATAGTATCATATACATCAGAGTTACACAACTTATACAACACATATTAGACAGTTATAAACATCTGTCTAATTCATACAACTCAAGTATCACAGATACAGACACAACATATACACAGCGGAATCATCATATATCTACACGGTGAAGCCTCCTGCTCCAAATCTCCTCCAGAATTCGTCAAAGCTAACCTGAATCCCTCGACTACTCAATACAATATTGAGTACCCAAGAGTTTAATAAAACAGAAAATAAACACTTGGGTCAGACATGGGTCTGGTGTAAGTAAACAGTTTAAATTGCTTAACTTTGAAAACCTTTGAAAACAAAAGTATCATGTAAGACTCCCCACACATAAACATGGGTAAGTTTTTACCTTACGCTAACTAAAACATTTGATAGGAAATCCAGTTATATTATAATAGGGTCTAGGGTTTCCAAGTAAAATACAGAAATAGCTGAAATGCTTACATCTCACATTCCAACATAGTTGGGCACAACTAATACGTACGGCACTTATTGGTGTTTGGATTCCATACAATGGCAGGGCTACTGGGGTACCGCCCGTCACAGTACGTGGCCTAGATCACCGTACCGAGGAGTACGCCCGCTCCCCTGCAACACAAAGCCGGAACCATCCCTTACTGGATAATTCCGAACAAGATAACCCCGTAGTTGGCGTGACCAACCACACACTAAGCCGAATAAAAAGAAAAGGGACCTCTAGACAGGGATCTATCTTGCTCTCAGTGGGTGCTACCCACGAAGCCTTGCTGCACCTCCGCTGTTTTAGCCATTCCCGGTTGATGAGGCTTGAGGTTACGATTACCTTTAATCAGAACATATCACTTAGAATGCTCATCGTCCGCCTGACGATGTGCTGAAAGCATTCAATCCATACAAGTTCGTTCCGGGTTCGAACGAAACCGAAGGCATTATCTCGTTACACTCGTTTTGGAATCACCCTCAGAGTTAACGACAATAACCCTTGCACTCTGAATCTTCATCTTCACTTGAGATTCACGACCTATCGTAAATTTGGATCGATGTGGTATTCGGGTCTCCAGACCTGGAATCCCGGTATACGGAAACCCGATCCCGGTCTCATCGAAATCCAAAACGTATCTTTTAAGGGCCAAGTTGTTTTAAGGTTAAAACAATACAATTCTTATCTATATACACAAAGATAGATAATTCACAATAGATAATTTACATTATCATTTCAATTCAACCAAGTATCTATATCACAGATCAATCATATCTCATCAGAGATATCAAACAATGCAAAGCATTCAATATTATTCAACCATCCATAGGTAATGATTTATATCATCTCTAATTAATTTAAAATAAATTAAATTTATTACTTCATTCTATAAATCCTGCTTACTTAACCATTAATTAATTATAAATCAATTAATTAATTATCCTCTAATTATTCATTTCAATTAATCATCCTTGATTAATTATCTTTTAATTACATTTAAGTAATTAGCCTTTAATTAATTTTATAAATTAATTATTCTTAACCATTATAGTAATTAACCTTTAATTACTCTATAAATTAATTAACTATAATTAATTACATTAATCCTTAATTAATTACATTAATTAATTACCTCCTTAATTACTTATTATTGATTAATTAGTTTTAATCAACTCTTAATTATATTATTAATTATATTAGTTAATGACCCTTAATTACTTCCTTAATTAATTACTCCACTTAATTAATTACATTAAGTAATTATTCTTTAATTAATTACAGAAATCAATTAACTATTAATCACTTACCTTTAATTAATTAAACCTTAATTAATTAATTAATTATACTAAGTAATTATTTCTTAATTACTCCCATTAATTAACCTCAAATCATTTCCATTAAGTAATTTCCACAAATTACTTTATTAATTATCCACTAATTACTTTTAAATTAAGTAATTATTAATCACCTTCAATAATTATCCATTAATTAATTACATTAATTAATTTTAACCTTAATTAATCACATTAATTAATTTTAACCTTAATTAATCACATTAATTAATTTTAACCTTAATTAATTATCTATGTAATTAATCCTTAATTACCTTTCATTAATTACTTCCAAAAAGTAATTATTCTTTTTAATTAATTACATTTAATAATTACACCTTAATTATTTATACTAAGTAATTCACTTAATTAATTATATTAATTAATTATATTAAGTAATTAACACTTAATCAAATTCAAAGTTTATCCTTAATTTATTACCTTAATTAATTAACTTAATTTAATTACCTAAATTAATCACTTCTTAATCACTAGTTAATGTTCCATTATTAACTACCCACTAATTACTTACTCTAAGTAATATCTTTAATTAATCTCATCTTTAATTAATTATACTAATAAATTTATTAAGTGATGAATCTTTTAATTAATTCACTAATTAAATATTCTTAATTAATCACAACTTTACTAAATTTAAAGATAAATTCTTTATCTTTATTAAATTCTTAATTATATCATTAAATTTCCATTTGAAAACATTCTTTGCAAATTTATTTTATAATCGAAAGATTTGAAAACATTTTATAAATCAATTATATAATTTTCTTTAACCCCAAAACAATTTAAACATAAAAAAAAAACTTAAATAAACATTCTTTAAAAATATTTCACTAA
This sequence comes from Allium fistulosum, assembly GCA_030737815.1. Taxonomy (NCBI): domain Eukaryota; kingdom Viridiplantae; phylum Streptophyta; class Magnoliopsida; order Asparagales; family Amaryllidaceae; genus Allium; species Allium fistulosum. Next base: position 665,946,482 of record CM060901.1, read on the forward strand.
AAATTTACTTTTAAACTTAGTTAAACCCAGACCCCAATACTCACCCGAGTCCTACCCTTGACTACCCCGAGACCTCTCCGAGTTTTCCACCAGCTCCATCTGCTTCGAAAAAAACATCCAAATTCTCGAGCTCAAACCCGAGCGTCTCTTTCTTCCCCAATGCCATACGAACCTATAACCAAACGTACACGTGTGTACGTGCACACATAGTCGGAGTGTCTCCGACTACTGCCGAGTTCACCCACATGACTCAGATGATCACCCCAAATCTTCAGACCACCCAGAACCCCTTACTTCGCCTGAAGTCAAAATCGAGTGATGAGCAACTTCCTGGAACCCAACATCTCGACCAAAAACGCTTCGCTCTGATGATCTCGTTCACCAGAAATCTTACCGCCTTGACCAGAGCCACGTCACGATCCCCTACGTTGATTCCCCCACATGCGATCGACCACGATCTTCCCACGGCGACGCTATTGCCTCGAAATGTCGACAACCCAAACTGCTTGCTAAACCCTAAATCACTTCATTCCGACCACCACGTTCCATAATAAAATACAATCGTATTTTTCTCGTGATCGTCCATCCTCCAGCCAACTTCGACCATGACCCCGATGACGTCCATCGTACCAATCGCCAGAAATCACCCAAAACATATTTCCCGTTCAACTCGCCAGATCTCAACATCCATCACATTAAAAATCCTGATATTTATCTCAAAAACCTTAACTTTTACTAATAAATTAGATTTCAAAGTTGAAACTTGAAATTAAAATGGTTGATTTTCTTGATATAATACATTTTGCTGTATTTTCCAAATTCAAAGCGAGACACTAACTAATTTAACTTTTAATTATTTATTTAAAAATAAGGTTTAGTTAATCGAAACAAAAGTCCTATAAACATCCTAATCTATATTGATTCATAAGAAGAGGAATTGATTTCTTTGATTAAATTTTAGTCTGTAAACCAAGAACAGAGGTATCTATATATATATACAGGCATGCAGATGATCTTTCAGTGATTCAACTATATTTCCAAGCAATATACATCTATACATCCATACAATCACATTCCTACCATTACTTATTACATATATAAGTAAATACTGACAAATTTATCTTAACAGTTTAAAGTTTAGTCCCTAGAAAATGATGAACAGAGAAACAACATCTACACATGCATAGATATTTCCACATTTTCATCTTTATATATACGCAATCATTCACATCCAACACATATAATATTTAAACTATATTACTGCTACATTTACCACTAACAACAATTTTTAGGATCATGTTAAAACTGTTTTTAAAATAAAATTTACCCACCTGGCATTATAAAACAGAGAACAGTTTTTTTTTGATTCCCAGGCTTTTGAATTTATCTTGCATGTTGAAATACATTCTGTTGTAGTTGATTTCCAGGTTTGCATGTTGATGTTTACATCTTATTGCTTGATTAAACTTGCTTTGATGTTGAACTTCTTTTGCCTTTGCTTTAAATTATCCAGATTTTACTTTTCTCTTAGCATTTGAATTCCATACTTTTTCTTCTTTTGATTTAAGATTCGAATTGTATTTTAGTTGAGAAAGAAGTGAAGATAATTTTTAGCTGAAAGTCAAAACAGATCTTCTTTCATTTTATTTATTTATGACTTTAATTTACAAAGGAAATAGCCACTTGTCTTTTTTAAGTGTTAATTATCTTACACATATACCTTTATTTTTACAAATGTCACTAAACCACCTTAATAAGCTTACAAGTGTTAATCTTGGTTTTAATAAATTTATTTAAGTCATATACATGTATTTAAGAAATATTTATATGTATATAATGTATTTATCTTTTTTATAAATAAGCTTTTACATTTTTAATAAATATAGAAAAGTGAATTCATGAAAACAAGTATTTATAACAACTTATACTTTGATAAATTTTAATGTATCATATATTTATATGCTTGAGTATTTTATTTTATCTTTACAAATATTTTTAACATTAGTTTTGATGATTATTATATTTAATTTTATAACATAACTCCAAATCACAATATATACATATACATATATATTATAATTTGAAAACATAGCTTTTATTAAATTAAAAGATTCCCTATTCATAATATATATATACCAATATATATATACATTATAAATATAAAACATTTATATAAGTTTTAGAAAGATAAATCTTCTCAATTTAAAATTGTTAGAAAAGATATTGCCAAATTAAAATGTTATTAGTTTTCAAAAGAAATAAATTTGCCAATTAAAAATATTATTAACCTTTAAAATGAATAAACTTATTAATTTTATAAAATAAAATCAACAAATCAATTTAATTATTAATAATGATTATTAAATTGATATTGCCAAAATTCCGGGATATCACAAGAAGGGTCGAAGATGAGAATGCGTCTCAAGCGGTAAAGTTATTTATATTATTTGTGTGACATCATTTGAATTTGAGTTTGAATTTTTAGTTAAGTATTTAGCGTGATTGTTTTTGATTGATTTTAGAACAAGTATGACAACACAAATGCCCACTGTGATTTATTGGATTGGACTGGGGTTGATGAAATAGTTGCTGAAGGAAGAGTTCTTTCAACTGATCCGAAAGAGCTTGTATATAACATCCCTCTTGGACCGAAAGCCATGAAAATTTTGATAGTTATTCCAAAGAAATTAGATGCTTTCTTATGGAGGTCTACACCTAAGATACTCTCACATATTGGAAAAGCTAAGAATGAGATAGTAGCATGGCCATCTGATAGAGTTGTTTTGCACACGATGAGTCACTTTGAAAAGGATGACATTATGGTAAACTTAATTTTTTTTATTTATTCGGTACCTTTATGAATTGAATACAAAATTTATACTTTATTTTGTTTTCATATGTTCTAATTTGTTTTTATAGAGTAATAGTGGCAGTACAAATATCAAATGCAAGCTGTATGATTGGACCAGAATAAAGAACTAGTTGCTGAAGGAAGGTTTTACTCTAGTGATCCAAATCAGCTTGTGAATAATATTCCTCTGGGACCATCCACCGTGTTTGTTTCGATCGATGAGGCCAAAAAACCAGATGCATTCTTGTGGAGACCTCCAGCTGGTTTGACATATGTTGGAGAAGCTATTGACAACAAAATAGCTTGGCCAGAAACAAATGTAGTTGTTGAGAATGTTAATGCTACAACGTCTGCTCATACGGCTAATGTTGTATTATCTTCAACGGTAATGTGTATACTTTACATATTGATTTATCAAAACATATGCAATGACAAGCTTTTATTTTTAGGATCACTTTTATTTTCAAAACTTATTTAAATGGTTTCATTTGTTGCATGACAGAGCGCAAACTCCAAGACAGATATGAAATGCAAGCTGATCAGCGTTCAAGGAGCCAAAGAAGTAATTGCTGAAGGGCATGTGGCTTCAACCGACCCTAAAGCATTGGTCCATTTTGTTCCACTAGGGGAAAACGCAGTCAAAGTTTGGGTTGATGTTATAAAAGTTCCAAATGCGCCTTTGTGGAGACCTACTTCTTATTTTGAGTTTATTGAAGATGCACTTGGTTCGACGATAGCTTGGCCTTCCACGAATATTATAACCGAATCAATTTCAAGTAAGTATGAATTATCTTTTTTTTCTTGCGATATAATTTATTATGCTTAGCACATCCTTACCATGGTTGGCTTCCTATTTACCATGTATGTGGAGTGACATGCGCATAGAACAAATGTAGTATAGAATTAAAATCCCAAAAAAAATAAAAATAAAAAAATAAATAGCTGTAAATGGATGTGGGTCATTATTTGAGGTGAGTTTTGGTTGGTGGAGTGTTTCTGGTTGTATTGGTTGGTCGGAGAGGTACAGGTTGGAGTTTGGTTTTTTTGGATGGGGATGTTTTGCATGGTAGAATGTTGTAAGTATATGTATGAAATGTTGTTTTGAGGAGTGACTGTCTTGATTGTGGTGGCAGTGGTGTTTTTGATTGCTATGAAATATGGAGGATATAGGAGTGTGATTGCAGGTTTTATTGATGTAGTGATTGAAAAGGAGAGGTGATGATGTAGGGGAACTTGAGAGCAAGGAGCAGTGAGGTGAGTGTGTAAGAATTGAACAGTGAAGAGAAATCAAATGTACAGAGCAATGTAACAGAGATGGAATGAAAATAATAGTGTCATTGAATCTATGTGTGAATAAAAAAATGCAAAAGAGATTTGAAATGTGAATGTGCTGTTGCAGAGAAATGCGTGTATGTGAAGGTGCACAATAACAATCCAAAAACAAAATGGTAAACTTAAATGAATGTAACCTGAAGTGATTTTTGTTTTCAAAGAAAGTGCAAATGAGAGATCAAAGAAAACGAAACCTGAAGTGATTTTTTTTTCTCAAACAAAGTGCAAATGAGAGATCAAAGAAAACAAAGAAATTAACAAATGAAAATAAAAAACTAACATAGAAATGAAAAGTAACACAAAAATTAACAAATTGTTCCGTCATTGGAATTCTTGCTCAACCTATTCTATATCTATTAATAGTTGAAATCCATTTTGGTGTCATACTTTCTTGATATCAATTTAAAATACAAAAAGTACAATTTTATATATTAACAAATCGTATTTACTTAAAAATACAACCTAATATGAAGTAACAAATAAAAATATTTTATAAATTTAAATCGCTTTTAAAAATAGGATCTAAAATTAAACTTCCTTTACAAATCCAAAATACCAATTTACAAATATTACAAATCTTCATATCACTTAAAAATATAAAATTATTTTCTTTTGAATGAGTTATATATATATATATATATAAAATTTATAGAAAATGTATTCGCGTGCGAAGAACGTGTCATAACACTCGTTAACTAATAATAGAAATAAAAATTCAAACTACAAAATGAAATAGACGTTGAAATCTGAAAATAAAATTTCAAAGAAACTACGTATGATTTCAACGTAAAGAACGACTAAATATTTTTAAAAACTATTTTTTTTGAATGTTTTGAAACATATAAACTTTGTAGAACAAAAGTGCATGCCGTCACAAGAACGCTTGTGGTATAGAATTGGTACGCGATGTTCTGATATAGAGATGGACATCGACCGCATATTTCAAGCTATTCTCTGTTCCACTCATATTTGAATTATTCAATATGTTTCCCAAGTAAAAGAACATGACGTTCTATCCCTCCATTTTACAAAGAAAATTTGAAGCTTCTTACTCTTAGTTGTAGTGGCTGATGTCGATGTGGTGGATGCAGATGTGAGGGGAGGGTAGGAGATATAGATTAAGGCGACTGGATGTTTCAGGAAAGTGGAAGGGGTGAGTTGAAGTTGATGTTGATTGTAGAGGTTGGGTAATGTGGATTGTGTTGGTGTGTGAATATTGGGGAAGTTAAAGGTGGTCAAAGACTGGAGGGGGTGCTTGGCTGTTGGTTATTGTGTAGTGGAGTGTAAGAAGTGACAGGCAGGGGGGCTGGTGTGTTGCGGAACTGTTGTAGTTATGGATGCAGTAAGTTCAATGATAGTGGAAGGGGTAGTGTAAGATGTGCACAGTTGTGGTGTGCACAGGAAGTATGGGGATGATGGGGGTGATACAGGCTTAGGGTGTGTAGAATTGCGGTAGTTGTGGAGACGAATGCAGGTTGTAGAAGAATCGTGTATTCAATAATGAAGCAAGTCAGGATTGTTTGCACTGTCTCATTTGTTTAACTTGGGTCTCATTTGGCTACTTGTTTGTTGGAGATGAGATGCTTGTCAGAGGTGAAGGGAAGTGAGGGAGGTTGGTGTATGGTTTGGTAGAGTTGGACAGGAGGAACTGGGTTCTTGTTGATGTTAGATTCCGATGTTTGGCGATAGGCGTTGGATAGCAGGTTGTAAAGGAGATAGGCAGCAGTTGTGGTTATGGATGGAAGCAGTAGTTGGCTATTGGGTTTGGTTTGTGGTAGGAATGTGGAGTGTTGAAATTGAATTTGTGCAAGAGGTGCACAGTGCAAGTGAGAAGATGGTGAAGTGCAGTGTACACAGGCACAAAAACAGTTTGGTAGGGCGGTGTTTGGAGGTCGAGCAGTTTATTAACATGTTTTTTAATTGAACGTTTCCTAAGAAAGGTTCATGTTCAATCAAAAATGGTAGTTACGATAAGTTCAGGTTGGTAGGGTCTGTATTAATTGAACGTTTCCTAAGCAACAGTGGAGTTCTTTTTAACATTAAAGTGTTAAACTATAAAAAAACGAATAAGTTTCCTGCATTATAAACGATGAGATTTCTCTGCGAAGATGCAATGAACTTTCAAAGTTCAAAATAGGCAAATAATTCGCAGAGCGTCCTGTCGTCGTAGGGACGTTTGGAATCGTTGCATGTGGATTGTGTTAATTGATGGTTAGGATGTAAGATATGCTCTCTATATTGAAATTTCAAAATATTCACTTTATTTCTTTTGTGTTAATGGCAACTACTATATTGCATGCTGTTGTTTAGTTCAAAAGGTAGGACGGGCCTTTGTTGTTTGTCATTTTTATGTTTGATAGGCAAAGGGAAAACGCTGTGAAACATCCACCCATATGCAGCGTTTGCTTTATGGTGCTAAATGCTGATTTATAAGCTTTTCAAAACGCTGTAAAAAAGTATTGCAGCGTTTTTAAAATGTTGTCTAAAGGAAGAAGAAACAATGGGTAAGGACATATTACAGCCATCATTAAAACGCTGTAATAAGAAAACGCTGTAATATGTTGCTAATTTTGCAGCGTTTTAGAAACGCTGTGATATGTCTTGACTCTATTACAGCTTGTCGTTAGAGAGTGTTCTTCATAACGCTGCGAAAGGATTTGACAGCGTTTTTAAAACGCTGCGAAAGACCATTTTTCTTGTAGTGATTTTTCTTTTTAGGTTTTGAACGCGGCTTATAGGAGGGAAGGTATGGTGTGAACGTGGAAAAGTGTATGGGCTGTAGTGTAGAAGTATGGCTAAAGTATGGTGTGTGTGTGTATATATATATATATACATTAAATTAGAAAATATCTAGCTTTAAAAGTCCGAAAATCTCTAACTCCAAACAAGGCGTGCCGCCTAACGTTTTATATAATACCCCTATCCCGAACACACTAGAACTAGTTTCGAGGCCTAATTTGATCATATACAAAAGGTAGATTTCCAAACCCAATTATATTAATTTAAATTCCTAAAATTAATTTCTACGTGTTTCGATCTTGCACGTCCAAACGATACGTCCGATCACCACCAAATTTGATGGCATGCTATAATTCATTACTACGGATCCAATGGAACTGGTTTCGTCTAATTTCGAGATAGTGCCCCGGAATGCTATTTTCACTCGTTAATTAAAACGAGTTATTACAAAAACTAGTTTATTCACTTTTAATTCAAATTTAAATGTTTAGTATCTTCATTTCTATCCAAATAGAATTTAAATCATCTTTCGAAATCATTTCCATTCGCTTCAAATTCAAGATTCAATTTATTTTAAATACTTCCAAATATTTAATTCAATACTTAAATTATCAAATAAAGCGCTATTTTTAAAATCCAAGTTATTTAACTTATAAATTTAACTTTCCAATATTTAAAATTATTTAAATATTCCAGAAATTATTGACTGAAATTATAGGTCGTTACATTCTTCCCCCTTGAAAGATTTTCGTTCTCGAAATTGCCAAGGTAAGAATAATTCCTCAAACCCATTAACTTTTCCAAACCAATCAGTTGGAATAGGTTCTATAATTTCTGAGTCTTTTAAATTCACTCACCTATACCAACTAATCCCCTCCCATGTTATAACTGAAAAATCAAATTTTAGTTATTAAAAATTTTCCAAAATTATCAAAAAAATTGTATCACCTTAAATTTACGGGAAATTTTGCCAGCGTCTCCTTTGCGCGGCTTGATCGTAAATTTTTTTAATATATATATAATCACAAATATACTTCTCATCTTCGAGGATGAGGCATCTTGTAGGGAAAAATATAAAAATACGGTATGTAATCTAAGATGTGTACCTTCTTTTAGTATTAGCAAGCATATACAACCAATATGATGTGAAAGCGAGCTCCAAATGCGAAGCATATGCCATCCGCACTACTAATCCCTCAACAACCAATGAAAACATATATAGGGAAAGTAATATCAATATATAACATAGACTATACAATAACCACATGCAAATGTAACAAATGCAACAAGAGAAACTATCCAACTAATAATGTCCATCCAATTAATTCATAACCATATCAATTTACATTTTCAAATGTCAACATTATATTTATACACCTTCATTTCTTATTAACATTCAATTGATTCGTTTTCAATTTATTTCCATTCAATTAATTTACATTCAATTTATTCTCATCCAATTGGTTTACATTCAATTTTACTTACATTCACTTTAAATTCAATCTATGTTTAACAACATTTCATTGCATACTAAACTCGTTTATGAACCATTCCATACAACAATTACTTAAGTCTATTCCAAACATTTTATACTATACAATTCATGTTTTTTGTTGCTTCACAACTTAAATTCATATTCAATTTTATCAAACAACATTCCTAAACATACTCAATTCATTTTACAACTTAAGTTGAATTTCATTTTATAACTCAAATTCATATTCATTCTGTTACTTCATTTCATGAATTCACTTTATTCATTCATCTAATTCATTTCAAATTCAATTCAATTTCATTTAACCTTTCTTAAGTTAAACTCCATTTCATTTAATTCATCCCATTAACATAATTTATTTAACTTTACTTAAGTTAAATTTTTAATTTCATATCTTAATTTTAAATTTTCTTTTCTTATCTATACCATTTTCAAAATTATAAGTTCAAAAACTTGTTTTCATAATCAAATCACACTTTGGATTTTACAATCAAAACTTGTTTTACCAAACACAACTTCAATATTAGCAATCCATCACTTAGAAACTCGAAAATGAATGCCGATGATGCTGCAGTCATCACTATAATTATTTTCCAGCGATCGAAGTGAGTTCAGTGCTTCCTATTTCCTTTAGATCCCATTTTAAAATATTTCTAACCAAAATGTTTTCAAAATAATACTATTATAATTCATCCAAAACCTTTGAAAAACAACTTTTAAATCAATGGGATTTAAATTCTCAAATTCTCAGCTTTAAATCCTTTTTATCTACAAATTATATTTATAAATATACTTATACAGTTTCATTTCCTTCCCATTTATAAATCACATTTGTAAATCATATTTATATAATCTTACTTCTTATATAATATCATTTCACAAGTGTTTATCTTTGTTTACATTATAATAATCATACTTTTATTATAACAACAAACAAAAAATGATAATAATCAAATGTTATCATTCATAAACAACCAAACACACCATATATAACTATAATAATTTCAAAAAAAATATTCCTTTATATATAAAATATAATTAAGGTAAAATTATTTCATTTACCCAATTTCTAAACAATACTTTGTCAAATTGCTCTGTTCAAAAGTTTAGAAACCCCAATCGATATTGTGGCGTCAAACGTACTGACTAGAATTCATAAGCCACTCAATAGATAAATTAACACAATATAAAAAACATTTTTATAATCACTAACAAATACGCGACCATATATACACACTCAAACTCATAGTAAGGCATTCCATTACTTTATCTCTTAATTACCTCACCAAAGCCAAGGTTCTCGCTTAAGCTTGCGCTCTGATACCAAGTGTAACAACCCGATAATTTCGACCCCTGAAAATCAACACTAATACGTCTATTGTATTGCGTGCCAAGCAATCGAATGTCGAAAAACCCGATTGTTAGTGGAAAAGAAGGAAGAAAGAAGAAGAGAGGAAGAAGAGAAAAAGTAAACTAAAACAACACAGAATCTCATAATTGCAGCTGAACAATATATAATATAACATCAATGATCTTTACAAAAGAGAAACTGTAATATGCATACATCCATCAGAGTACAACAACAAATCATAATCATCATCTTGGACAATTGTAACAACCTTTCCTCACAAATGCTAATAATTTCAACAATAAAGCAGCGAGAAATAAACTTATACCTAAATACGACTTGAAGACCTCCAACTCATCTCCTGAACTCCCATGCATCCAAAGCAATCTGTAAATATGCTCGGTCTAACACGAGCATTAAAATAAAATAAAACCCGAGTCAATCTGGAAAACCAGTGTGAGAAAACACACGTAGTTGAATTTTAACGTTTAAAAAATCTTTTAAAAATAAGGCATCTTGTAAGATCACAGGCACATAAACACGAACGGGTTTTTACCTTACAATAACCAAACCATTTCATACGAATTTCCATGATATTATAATAGTGTCTAAGATACAAATACTTATCAACCATAGCCGAAATTGTTACATTAATTAAATTCAAGCATAATAGGTATACAACTCAAAACTGTAAAGGCACGTATTAGATAATGGATTCCATACAATGACTAGGCTATTGGGATACCGCCTATCATGGTGAATCTCTAGATAAAATAACACTTAGGACCTCGTTGGGATGCCCTGCCAACATAGAACTGGCCTACCACTTGACTAGTAGTATCGAATATGATCACTCCCATCGTTAATGGGTCCCGAAGCATACAAATGAGAGATAATATCGACTCTAGATAGGGATGATCATACCCTACTTAGGAGCGACCCACTTAGCCCTATTACGTCTTCCATGTTTTAGTCATTCCTAGTTGATGAGGCTTGAGGCTATGTTTTACCTTTTATATAGCACTTCCCACTTGGAATGCTAATACTGCCCTCCAGGCAACAATGCAATGCTAGCATTCATCCATACAGGTCGTTCTAGGACTGAACGAAACGCTTGAGAGCTCCGTCTTCAATTCCATCATTTTCAAGATATCTTCACTTTGAAAAGCTTGAGTTGGATCGAAGTGGTTTTCGGATAACATACCCCATCCCGGTCTCTTTGAAACAACACTCGATAGTTCCCGTTAAGTTCAACTCCGGTTCTTTAGGAAATAAACAGTCAAAGATAAGAGTGGAGATCACCTCCTAACCGTTGGTGGATGGATTTCCTTATCATTTGTTCTAAGAAAACAAAATGAGATTTATATGCACAGTACAACATTAAGAGATGATTGTGCCATATAACTCATGTGTTTCTCCTAGATATTTCCAAAGTTACGTTTTGGGTCCAAATTTGATAGTCGATTATTTAACTATCCACAAACACACATCCAAATCAGGGATTTAATCCATAGAGAAAACCAACATTGGTTAAGCACATAAGCAACCACTAGCCTCTTTTAATAAATCTTTTCAATAACTAAAATCACTTTCACTACTACAAAACATGTCATTTGCATCAGTTGTTTACCCCCCTTTGCATCAGTTCAACAACCGACGCATATGCAACCGATGCAACAGGCTTAACGCTTTTGCATCAGTTCTGAAACCGATGCAAAAAGGTCCTTTTTGCATCGATTGTTACTAACAACTGATGCAAAATATCATGGTTGGTTGCTTGGACACAGCCCCCATGTTGCATCGGTTGTAATGAAATCCGAAGCAACTAATCCCTCTATTGCATCAGCTATTTATACCTGATGCAAAAAAAACTATTCTCAAATACCATTATTACAGTACTCAAATAGACTATATATATATATATTATTGATTATAACAAACAATTATTGCATGCAATATTACTATCATTCAAAATTAAATTTGATGGTAAATACATAATCAGATTTAATAATTCTACAAAAGAATGAAAAACATAAATAAATTCCACGGTACATAATTTATTTGGAAAGAATTTTGATGAATGCTAACTGTTCATCAAATTATACACATTAAAGTACATGCACAAACTATCCACTGAAATCAGAAATTGCTCACACATACATTTCACCAGACATACTGTTGACATACTCGTTTTCACTTAATAACGTATTTTGTAGGTACAAACCCTACAGTAGATGATAAATTCGGTATATAAGATCAAAATTTTAATCCATAAACCTGTTATTGAATAAGAGCATGCATTACGCACCTTTTAAGATAGAGTAAAGCACTAAAAACCAGTAATTGGTAATCATGCTGCTCCGAAATCGAATGCCCACAAAAAGTTATGTCAATGGTATCTGCATTGTCTGGGTCATCTGTTCCCATCAACAATGAATTTCAAATATTAGATAAGGCGCGTGCGCACACGTATATATATCCAAGAACAATTTTTTTCACAATAACATTGGAAAATATATGGGTGTTAGCAATTGTTTTATATTCATTCTATACAAAGTTATGTATGTCGCCTGGGTTATCATCAGAGTAACAAATTGTTGCAGAAGTTCAAAACTTTTTTTCTTTGAACCTTGTTCCATTGCCAAACCCATACCCACCATAGAACTAATATGGCAGCAAGATTCACAAAAATTCCAAACCAAATAAACATAATTTACGAAAAAACAGTACCTGGCTAGGATCAATAGGGTATGTACACATGCTATATTTATTATTAAGATTTCCAATTCTCAAAGTGTCACTCTTGCTTCTCTTCTTCATGTTTTTCCTTGGTGAACCCTGCTTGCAAAAGCTGGGATGTAATGCCCAGCATAAGATTCTCCAAGTAAACATTTAAAAGGACCAAGAAGAAAATAAGAATGAGTCAGGGCTAGAACAAGAAATACATATATCCTACTTCATGTTTTTGCTTTTGGTTTTGATGAACATATTTAACATAATGCAAACTTAATTATTACTAAACATCAACCAAGTAAACATTTAAAAGGACCAAGAAGAAAATATTATGATTATCAGTAATAGTTTGATATTCTAAGCATTTCAGTAGATTAAAGTTCTAGTACCTGATCATAATGCATGAGTACTGTGTGATTTATCACCAAAATAAATACTTAAGGGAAATAAAAATTATGCATATTAAGGATTCGAATCCGCTTACTTGAAGAAAATCATATAGGTCATTGCTCACTCCCTGCTCATTATGACGAGTATCACGATTGTCGGAACTGTAGCTGAAACCAGTTCCAGTAGGCTGATCCACATAAATCAGATTTGATGCCTAGATAAATTCATGATAATATTAGCCATTGATGTCACATATTATGAATTTAATTACCATTGACTAAACAATTATCTTTAACCAAGTAGTGATCATATAATAAACGTTAAAAAGAAATTGTTAAAAATACCTGATCCTAACCAAAGTTATTCCAGACAAGTTATAAGTTATTTGCAATGTTGAAAGGCCCATTCTCATAGAACACAGCTAACTCACTACTGCAACCTGGTCCACCAGTTAGCCAAATCACAACCGGGTCCTTCTTGTTATGCCTTGATTCAAAGAAAAAATAGAACATCCTACAGAGAACAAAATCATTCATCAAATTATGTACTCAAACTTTCAGAAGCTACAGGTAGCATATAAGTTGAAAAATAAACCTCTAATATCAGAAAAATCAAGTGTCATTAATGAAATTCCCATTTCTTCTGTTATATATATATATATACTACAATAGTAACCTAAAATGCGAAAGTGCATTCATCTGCAACTCAATTCAAGTTTAAAGTGCCAGTAATGTCAACAAGAAATTTATTGCACCGGCATGCTAAAACACAGTATTTTAAAACCAACTTAACTAAATTCCCAATTCATGCATATGCACGAACACACCTGAAGTGCAAATTTATAATTTTCCAAATCCAACTGTTTAGTTCCTTGTATGGTATATTCACAAGCAAACAATTACCATACTTTTGCACATGCGACACAATAGAATTATATCGACTGTAAATGAAAATCAATTTTATCTTTGGTTTTAAGCAAATAAACTCACATAGCACCTTTGAAGCCTAGACACCAACCCACCTAAAACCATTAAATACAATTCTAGAAAATTACACAAACTCTGACCTTGCATCGTGAGTATTTGACAGCTTATAATACCCTGCACGATCCACCCAAATCATCAACCGAAACCGCATCAGAAACGTCCGGAAACTTCAAATTCTTCTCAACGATTCTACCAAGTTCACCAAGGAAAAAAAGTTTTTTTCTTCATTTTGTCTTTACTGATACATACATCTGAATGATTACTCTCTGCTACGAGATTTCACCAACACTTTTTTATAAAAGGTTGCTAACAAGCATTTCGAATTAGCAGTACTCATCTGCTTAATCTAATGGATGAGAAGATTGCATTTCCATTACCTTACACTGCACAATCCATCTCTGCCTTATCACATAACTATTTCATCACATTTTACTACAGTAACCAATCCATCACCAAACTTGCAAACCAATAATATCCAATATCTGATCCTTAAAATTACTCCTTTTTCTGTAATGAAAAGGAAAAAAAATGGAAATTAATATGATGTATCAATATTTCATTTAGTCTGCCAAACTCTGTTAACAAATTAATTATAGCAACATTGTATATAATAACATCTATAACGACTGAAAAATATGAATCCAAAGATTTATGAATGCTAAACTAATATGCTGGTAAGTTGTTTTTAAGGTGTGCAAATGATCTTTCTAAACAGCAAGCTGATCTTAATGGAATAGAGGATCACATTATAATACTTGAGCATAGACAAGAGTCCTTGTTTGATTACTTGAAATACAAATATGGCGTCCTTGCTGATTATACCAAGTACATAGAAAGAGATATTATTTATCGGTGTACATTGTTTATAATTTATATATGAAATAATTGTGTAAACACTGAATACATGGCAGAATGTAAAATGGCTGATTTGGAAAAGCAAACAAGACTATCATAGTTCACATAAGGCACCTCTGCAAAAGAAAAAAATAGAATAGTCACCTGAGCAGTAAAAAAAGGCACCAGCTGTTGATAATGTGGTTCCATTTTTGAACCCTTACACTTTTAAGATGACACTAGAAAAGTCCTGTAGTGATTGGGTCAAACATCTTAAATAAACGCTTTTAATAGAAATGACAAATTTTGTAGCCACGAAGTTAAATGATTATGAAGATCTAAATCCTATGTTTTAATCATCTATGAGAATAATCAAGATAGGATAACAGTTTCAACATCAAATCTTTCATGTTATACATATCACATAGCATTTATAATGCTCAGTTGCTTCTTTTCATTTATTTGCTAAAGCAGGCTAAAATTATTACTCCAATGCATAGTGTTACATGTTATATTTGATCCCTCCAAAAATGTTTTATCTATCTCATCTAAATTCCAAGTACAGATCAGTTTAAACATTGTAAGTTGCATCTTTTGATAGCAAGTACAAATCACTTTAAAATTTGAAATTTCGATATAATATATATACTATAAAATAATAGATTGAAGGCACAATACCTTTTCTTCAAAAGGAGATAACATAATAAACTCAGTTATGAACCGAAACCCAAAATCACGACTCCCTAATTCACCATAAATCGACTACAATTAATTAAGACTACCTAGACATATGAACTTAAAACAACTATCAGACAAAAATGCAAAAAATGGCAAATAAAACCTAAACATAGAACAACTACGAGAGATGTAACCAAAGTAAATAAACCAGACATTCGAACTATAATATAAATACTAATTATAATATAAGATAGAATCAAAGATTAATAATGTTGGAATACTTAGCTTTTTAAGCCTACTCGAACGCATCATCAGCCTGCATATCAAAGAAGCAAAGTATATCAGCATGCATAAGAACATATATAAGTAAGCAAATGATGAAAGATGTTTAAAAATGACAAAAATACCTCAGTACACAAATGTGGAAGATTGTGGTAAGTCCCGAATTGCATCTCTGGTGTCATATTTGCTACTGTGCACCCATCAGGACTCTAGATATATTTACAACTCGAGTTATGTTACATTGAATTGCAAAATGATAAAATTTACTGAATCAAAGTAAAATAATCAATGTATATGTTATACACCCAGCTGCTAGCAACAGTGCAGGATCACTTGCTTTGGTTTAAAACAACATTAGGAAAACATTCGTCTGAACTTGATCTATATAATGGTTAATGTTTCTTTATCAAAGTATATGATCATATCCCATTAATTACCAACTAGCTAAAATAATTACACTGACTTGATTTCAAATCGTTCTAGCAAGTGATTTAAGTTTGTAATATGTTTAGAAAATTATCCGTGTCAGTTATTCTTGGCTGAAAGTGACAAATTTGAAGAAATTTTCCATCCAAGTTTACTTCATTCTATGTAACAAAAACCACATTCTATGTACAAAAAAGCATGTTCAGCATATTAAAAAATTGCAGCTTATAACACTACCATGGGCAGTTGCTGGTGATTTCAACTGTACTCTGTTTAATAATGAGCGCATTTCAAAAATATAGTAATCTGTAATGGAGTTATTTCTAGAAAAATAGATAACGGAGAACACATAAAAATATGGCATGATCCCTGACTTCATGGTGAAATTTTCTTGCATAAATTGAATGATGAAAATTTAATATTATATAGAGACCAGAATAGTTATGTTTCAAGCTTGATTGATAATCACAATTGGAAAACTTGATAATTATAATCTACCTATTAACATCAAGAAAGAAATCACTCGAATACCAATACTCAAAGATAGAGACTGTGATTACTGGTGGTGGGATTTAACATAAAAATGGTGATTTCTCATCTAAATCTGCTTGGTTATGGTGCAAGGAACAACTTCAGACATGCCAATGGTCTAAACATATATGGAATAAGGCCTGCTCACCTAAAATGTCTTTATGTACACATTTTGCCTACATCGATAGACTGCCTACATTACCAAGAATAAGCAACTGGACTAATATCAGATCTACTAGTTGTGTGTTGTTCAATATAATGAAGACTCGGATCATATTTTCTTTAACTGTAGTTATTCTAGTCAAATTTGGTTATCTATTCAAAGTAAGTTTTACATCAAGTGCTCCAGTAGTTTCACTATTAAAAATATAATGGATGATCTAGAAAATGTCTACAGTCAAAAGGTATCTTTAGAAATCTCATTAATACTCTTTGGCATATATGGACTGAACGAAACGCGAAAATCCATTCAAAAATTCAATCTAATTACATTATCAGAGAACTGAGGATTATTGAAGACACATAAATCTAAACATTACAAAGACAAATGAACTTAAAGAGAGAGGTTCTACTTAACTTCAAGTTAGCGTAGAGAGAGGTATCGACGGTATGACGCTAATTTTCTTTCCCATTTTTCCTCTTGTCTACCATTATCGGAGCTTCAGCTGAGCTATTGTAGATGATGGATGCAAGACGGCTATTATTTCCATTTTTCAATCAAAGGTCGTCGGGTCGTGCTTGATAGTGTTTTCCGTTTTTCCATCAATTTTAGGGGTTTTTTTTTGAAGCAAGCTAATTATTTGGGGAAAACAACGGGAGCGGGAAAAAAATTGGAAAGGCGGGACATAACAGGCGAGCAATTAATAACCTAGATAATTTGAAATTGCATCGCCTCCTTTGGGAACCGATGCGAAAATTATTATTTTAGACGTAATTGCATCAGTTGACTTTAAAACCGATGCGACTAAAACTATTTGCATCGACGTATTTGCATCAGTTGTTGGTGACAACTGATGCAAATTTGATTTTTTTATTACCTATTTCTTTTCACGTACCAATTGCATCGGTCATTAAGACAGAACTGATGCAAATAGTTCTATTTGCATCAGTTTTTACTTCAACCGATTCAAATGAGGCGATGCAAATGGCATGTTTTGTAGTAGTGTTTGTAAATATTGTACCAAAATACTTTTTATAAAGATTCATCCACAAACCCTTATTTTCCGATACTTGGAAAATATCCATACACTTATCTCCATGGTATAAGTATATTCACAATATAGAGAAATATTTCCTTTTTACACAATTCTAGAACAGATATATAACTTCTTTATAAATCTCTAAGACCCGTTTATTACCCCATTCATTTATCTCTGAAATCATTTATAAACTCCCGTTTTAACATTTCTAAAATTATTTTAAAAAAACCCTTCATAAATCCTTAAAACCATTTATAAACTACTTTTATAAATCCACAAAACCATTTCTAAAATTCTTTTATAAATATTTAAAACCATTTATAAAGCTCTTTTACCCTTTAACTAACCTTCCTTTAAGTTTTTCAAACCATGTTATAAGATTCCTCTTATAAACCCACATCTGTTTATAAAACTATATTTATAAATCTCGAAAGCAATTATAAATAAATTCTAATCATTTACTTTAAAACACTATTATAATAATAAACATTATAAATAAATAATTATTAACTTTAAAACATCTTTATTTTCCAAAGATGATGATTTAAGATTAATGGCTCTTTTCACTTTCTTTCCTTTTGGTGAATATCGAGTGTGATAGAAATTTTTAGACACAGATTTATTCGATGTAGGAGTCGCAGTTTTTGCAGAGACATGTATCCCTTTTAATGACGATGAGCTGAAGTCTAAAGCGGAGTATGTTGAATCATGATTCGAAGACTTGTTGAATTCACAATATAGATGGTGGAACTTAGAAAATATTTAAAAATGAAGTAAATTGATATTTATAACTAGCAACCTTTATTCCTTAAATATTCCTTAAGTTTACTAAATTTAGGTATACAATATTTGTGATGAAAATCATTATGACCACTAAAAACATTAAACGGAATTTTGTTAAAAAAATTAGTGGTTAGAAAATTTAAAGTTTATTTTTAGATGAAAAAACATATAGAAGTGTTTTATGTTTGTATCCTTAATATATTAGAGGTTTTGATATGAATTATATAGTTTTAATTTACTCATTCATTATATGAGCAAATTCCTAAATCTTGTCTTAGTTGGTGAGCGTTGTTTTGCATAATGGATTCGTAAAAATATCAGCTAATTGATTTTCGGTATTTACAAATTCAAGAGTGATTATTTAATTTTCAACATTATCTCTCAGAAAATGGCGACGAATATCGATATGTTTTGTTTATGAGTGATTAATTGGATTTTTAGATAGGTTTATAGCACTAATATTATCACAATATATTGGAGATTTGTCTATTATTTTTCCATAGTCTTGAAGTTTTTGCTGCATATATATTACTTGAGCACATGCTAAGGCAGCAGAAATATATTCATCTTCACATGTTGAAAGAGAAATGCAATATTTCTTTTTACTAAACTACGAAACTAAGGATTGACTAATAAAGTGACATGTGCCACTTGTACTCTTTATATCTGATTTGCATCTACCAAAATCCACATCAATGTAAGAGACGACTTCAAATGAACTTCCTTTCGGATAAAATAGACCATAATCTTTAGTGTTTGTTAAATATCATAAAATCCGTTTGACTACCCAATGATGTGATTCTTTAGGTTGTGCTTGAAATCTTGCACATAAACAAACACTCATTATAATATCCGGTCTACTAGCTGTTAAGTATAGTAAAGATCCTATCATGCTTCAATATAGTTTTTGATCGAAATCTTTTCCACGTTCATCTTTGTCTAGATGAATAGCAGTACTCATTGGAGTGGGTTTATTTGATGTATTATCCATTCCAAAACGTTTTAGTAATTCTTTACAATATTTTTCTTGATTTATAAAGATTCCATTGTATAATTTTTTTATTTGTAATCCTGAAATGAAATTTAATTCACCTATATGAGATATTTCAAATTCGTTTGTTGTTATTTTAGAAAATTCAATACATAAATTTTCGAGAGTAGATCCAAATATTATATCTATATATCCTTCTGTTCTCTTTTAATAAATAATGTTGTATCTATTATACCAATTTTAAAACTAGAATTTATTAAATGTGATTTTAATCGATCATCCAAGCACGAGGTGCTTGTTTTAAAATACATAACGCCTTTTTAAGTTTAAAAACATGATCTGAATATTTTTCATGAACCAATAGTGGTGGCTGTTCAACGTAAACGTTTTCTTTTATAAAACCATTCAAGAAAGCACTTTTAACATCCATTTGAAATAGCTTTAAATTATGATGACACACAAAAGCAAGTAATGTTCTTATGGCTTCAAGACGTGCCACTGGTGCAAAAGTTTCTTCATAATCAATTTCTTCATCTTGATTATATCCTTGTGCCACTAATCTTGCTTTATTATGTACAATATTTCCATTTTCGTCTGCTTTGTTTTTAAATAAGCATTTTGTTTCTATTACCGATTGATCGTTTGGCCTTGGTACTAGTTCCCAAACATTGTTTCGTTCAAATTAATTAAGTTCTTCTTGCATTGCTAAAATCCAGAAATTATCATTTGGTGCTTCCTTGTAATTTTTTGGTTCAAAATTAGATATAAATGCTACATTACTCATTTATTTATTTGACTTCTAGTCGAAACTATGTTATCTATATTTCCAATTATGTTATCAATAGGACGATCTTTTAAAATACGGGGTGGTGATTTCAAAACATTGTTATTTTGATTATCATTATTATTTTCAACTATAATATCAATAGTTTTATTTTGATTAGTGTCAAAATTTTCTTCATCGTATTTATTCGTTATATTTTTAAAATCTTCATCAAACAAGACATGAAGACTTTCCTCTATAACATTTGTGCATTTGTTAAAAATTCTGTATGCTGTGCTGCAATTATAAATAACCAACAAAAACTCCTTCATCGGATTTTGGATCGAATTTACCAAGATTATCTTTTGTATTTAACATAAAGCATGTTGATCCAAATACTTGAAAGTATGATACTTTAGGTTTCTTTTTGAAAAGCATTTCATAACATGTATTTTTAGTCATAGGTCTAAAGTTACACGATTTAATTCATAACGTGCAATAGCACTTGCTTCGGCCTAAAAATTCTTTCGTAAGCCACTACCATTTATAAGCGTTCGAGAGAATTCTTGCAAAGTGCGATTTTTTCTTTCAACTGCTCCATTTAGTTGTGGTGTTCATGGAAATGAAAAATTATGGCTAATTCACTTTTTATTACAAAAATTTGTAAATGGTTCATTTTCAAATTCTCCATAATGATCACTTCTTATACTTTTGATTTTTAAACCCATTAGAGTCTTAATTCGTTTAGTAAAAAATTTAAAAATTCGAATGTATCACTTTTTAAAAAACAAAAAAATGTTCAAGTATATCTTGAAAAGTCATCTACAATTACAAAAACATATTTATTGTGATTTATTGAACGTACTTGAGTTGGACCAAATATGTCTAAATGAAGTAATTCAAGAGGTTTTTAGTAGAGATTTCCGTTTTAGACTTAAACGAGCTTTTATTTGATTTTCCAAGTTGGCATGCATCGCATAGATTTTTAACTTTAAAATTTATTTTGGGTAATCCTCTTACCAAATTGTTTTTAGCTAATTTGTTAATATATTTGAAATTTATGTGACAAAATATTGTATGCCATATCCAAGGATCATCATGATTTGCGGCTAAGCATTAATCATTATTATGATTAATATTCATATTTAGAACATAAATATTATGATTTCTTATTCCTTCAAAAATTAAAATCGATCAAAGATATTGCATTTATCTTTATCAAAATCGATTCTAAATCCCTTATCACATAATTGACTTATACTTAGTAAATTATGTTTTAATTTTTTAACTAATAAGACACTTGAAATAATAGAAGAAGTAGATATACCGACATTGATGACGTTTTCAATCTCAATAACATATCCTTTGGAATTATCTCCAAAAGTCACCATGCCACCGTCCATGTAAGTGATGTTTGATAGCATGTGTGCATTTCCCGTCATATGTTTGGAGCATTCGCTACCGAGTATCCATTTCTCCTTTTCTTTTGAAATGGTACTTAGATACAACTTGTCACTGGGACAACAAACCATCAATCATGTGTCAATAAATGTTCGAATCACGCTACGCAAGTTTCGAACTTGTGACCTCTCGCACCAAAGTCGAATCACTTTACCACTGGGACAATGGTGCTTGTCATTTCTCCTTATTTTTAAATTTTTTTGGGTACCTGCAAAATAATAAAAGTCTTAATTGGTATCCACTTCCTTCGTTATGGGTCCTATTTATTAGTAGGAGAAGGTAGCCATGCCCATGAGGGGTTGGGACCTTTAGAGATGTAATTTTTATTATGAACTATATCTTTAAAATATACATCTATGTGTTTTTGTCTAATATGTTTTTTATTTGTTTTAGGAATCCATATATTAATCATTTTTGATCCATTATTTTCACATTTAGATTTTGGTTTTCTAAAATTAGTATATATTGTATTATACATCTTAGATTTTTTATTATTATTAGAAACCAAATTATTCCTTGATACTTTACGAATTTTGCTGTTAAATCTTAATCCCTTCCTATTTCCTGATGGTTTTGAAATTTTTATCAAAATTTCCAAACATTGCTTTCCTTTATTTAATTTTGAAACATTGTTAGTAATTTTATCTAATTTATTTCCGAGATCAGAAATTTCTATATTAGCTAATTCTAAATTTTATTTCAATTCACACTTTTCTTTTTCAAGTTTATTATTCTGCTATTCTGTTATTCTCTATATCATGTGGTTGAGTAGCATTTTGAGATGATAATTTTTTACATTCTTTTTGTGCTAATTCTTATTCTTCTTCTAAAATATTTTCTCATCATTTAACAATCCAATTTCTAATTAAGCTCTATTTAATTTTACTGCATTTTCTTTATTATTTTTTGATTCTCTATACTTGTCATCTAATTCTATACTAATTTCAAGAATTTCATCATATGTTAATTCAATACGTACCTAATCTGTGCTAGCCATGAAGCAAACATTTGCTAGTTCTGAATCACTGTTTCTATCGGATGAAGAGGAAGAGTAGGAGTCAACTCAAGTTACTTGAAATGCTCTTCTCTTTTTCTTGAAATTTTCGAACTTTTTTTCCTTTTATCATTGTTGAGTAGTGGACAGTCCTTCTTCAGATGGCCAAATTTATCACACCCGAAGTATTTCATTGATGTTTGATTTGAGGAATTTGTGTTACTGCTGTTTTGAAATTTCGTCATCGTTTTGAACTTCTTAAACTTGTTGTAATTTTTCGCGACGAAAACAATCTCATCTTCTTCCAAGTCGGAGTTGTCATTATTTTCCTGAAATGCGATGTTTTTCTATTCTTGACTTTGATCTATTCTTGTTTGTAAATTAGCTTCATACGACATCGGATTTCCTATTAACTCTTCGAATTTGAGTTGGGAAAGACCGTTAGCTTCTTTGATGGATAAAACTTTTCTTTCATAGTCGTTTGTCAAAGAGTTCAAAATTCTTGCGACTAAACCAAAATCAGTGAATTTAACTCCCGGTTCCATAAGATCGTGTTGTATAGTTTGAACTCTAGCATACATATCAATAATTGATTCACTTGTTTTCATTTTAAAAGATTTAAATTGATTTCGTACAATAGAAATTTTTGTTTGCTTAACTTTGTTTGTGGCTTCATGGGTAATTTGTAATGTATGCCATATATCATAAGCAGTAGTACAAAGCATGACTCGTGAAAATTCATTTTTATCAAGTGAGAAAAATAGAACATTCATAACTTTTGCATTATTGGTTGCTAAATTCTTTTGTGCGTCGGTCCAAGTATTTATATCAGTAGTGAGTGCTTCATATCTAGTTTTTGTGGTTTGCCAATTTTCCAGACCATTAGCTTCCATAAAAAATTTCATACATGTTGACCAGTAAGCATAGTTTGATCCAGTGAATAGTGGAGGACGTGCAGTTGATTGTCCTTCTTGAAATGTGCTTGCCATATTAACCAAAATTCAATTACATGTTACGGTAAAAATGAAAAGTACGTGCTCCGATACCCAATGAAAGTCTATGGATCGTATATTATCTAACTTGTGTATAATATGCAAGTGTATGAGCTAATGTTATAGTAGACAATAAATAGTAAAGTATAAAAAAAACGTGCAAACTAGAGTTTTTATACTGGTTCGGACCTCCCATCCTACTTTCACTCCCGAAGCTCCCCTTCGGTATTTACTAACCAAAAAACCCTCACTTCACCTTGAGGAACAGGCTTAACACAAAAGTATTTTGTTGACAATTGTGTGTTCTGGATAACACGGATATTGACTATACAATACAATTTTTCCTATAATCTCCTTTGAGTGATATTGTTTATGTGCACTTTGATTTTTAGGAAGCAATATAAACAAAATATAAATTCTAGTTATTTGAATGATTGAGAAAATTGAATCAGAAGAATATAGAATAAGAGTGTAGAAATCAACGTAAGGTTAGCCTCAATCATTTAGTGCTATTTATAAGATTTAAGAGTGTTTCTTGAAGAAAAGCAACCATTACCTTTCAAAGAGTTGCAATGTTTGAGTAAATTCAATGTATTGAAAAATTCAAAAGGAAGCAATCTTTCATAAATATAGCCGTTATGTATCAGAAATAATGTCACAGACGTCTGTGGAAAATTACAGACGTTTATCATTACAGGGATTAATTTTCCCATGTAATGTCACAGACGTCCGTGGTTTTTCATAGACGTTTATGAATTCAGTTTTCTTAAGATAAGTTCTATTTTAATTTGAAAACGTGAATTTGTGTTTTATGAATCACTCAAGGAGATTTTACATATTTTATCTAAGACTAAATACGACCTTACTAGTAATAGTCTCTCCTTGCTTGTCTTCTAGCCATGATCTTGTTGCGTGTACCTACATATTGGTGATGTTTATATTGTATTTGTGTTTTATAGTTGTTGTCATCGAAACTAAGGAAGGAGGTTCTAACACATGGTACAAGGATAATAAGCAGGCATTAACTCACTTTTCAAATTATATAAAAACAAATATAATACATAGATTTCTCTAAAAGACTTACATGATCTTTTGTTTCTGTATATTCATTTGATGACATAAGCTTTTAGCTAAAGAATAAATGAAATTCCACTGGATTAGCAAAAGAATATGTTGCCTTATGAACTAGTAGTTGACATAACAGGCAATCAATCTATATTCAAATAGTTTGTTGATGCTCAAATTGGGCATCGAGTTATATCGTAACAAATATTGTTAAGCTAAAAACAATACAATAACATTCTTACCTTTTTTATGTATGCAGAGTGTCATTTAAAAATATCAAAATGATATTATTAACTCTAAAAGATACCAGAACAGAGTG
The DNA here is from genome assembly GCA_030737815.1 of Allium fistulosum. NCBI lineage: Eukaryota > Viridiplantae > Streptophyta > Magnoliopsida > Asparagales > Amaryllidaceae > Allium > Allium fistulosum. The sequence continues at coordinate 665,971,674 of CM060901.1, forward strand.
TTTAAAAAAATGATATTGTTAAGAATATTCTTATCGACAAGCACCATTGTTCTAGTGGTTAAGCGATTCGGCTTTAGTGCGAGAGGTCACAAGTTCGAAACATGCGTAGCGTGATTCGAATATTTATTGATATGTGATACGTAGTCCTAGTGACATGTTGTATATAAAGTACCATTTCAAAAAAAGAAAGAATATTTTTATCTGTTCTAATAAACGTCAAAATGATATTTCTCAAAGCATTAGCTACAATTTAGGTTTCTCATGCATGGAGTTAGGCAATCCATGTTTGTATTTCTTTCTGCTTGTAGGTAATGCCTATGACAGGATACATAGTAATGCATATAACATATCAGTGCTTGCAGTTTAGGTTTCCGTGCTTACAGGTCAGATAAGCTGCAGTTTACATTTCTCATGCTTGCAGGTCTTGATAAGCAACAATTTAGGTTTCTCATGCTTGCAGGTCAGATAAGCCACTCAAAATGATTTAAATTCATATCAATGCATATTACGTACATTCTAGTTGCAAGTGATGCCAACGACATGATACATAGTAAGAATACATGTTCCTTGTAGTAATAAAAAAGTAATTTTTTTATATTTCCACCAATATGGGCTATTTCCATAAATACCATATATCATAGGAAAATAAAATTAAAAAGGTTTGACAAAAAAACAATTTAGGTAGGGTTTAGCAATTGCTTATGTGCACACTTATGGTAATGTAATATTTTCAAAAGGAATTTTATTATCTATAAAGACCTGCTTTACAACATTGACATTAGGATGTCCTAACTTGCTATGCCAAGAATCAAACACACTATTTTTTCTTTCTGTAATTACAGAAAGATTACAATATCTTTCATATCTCCTTGACTTTCTTGAGTTAACAAGATTAAACTTGTATAGCCCTCTAACAACATTACCTTGCAAAAGAATTTCTTTAGTGAGTATATCTTTGACTAAGCAGTAATTAGGATAAAATTCATAATAAAAATTGTTGTCACTTGCAAATTGTGACACACTCATGAGATTTTTCTTTATTTGTGGTACTCTCAATAAATAATTGAGATATAAATGTCGTTGACCTTTAATGCAAGCAAGTCCAGTGTGTGTAATTTTAATACTCTCACCATTGCCTATGTGTATGGACTGTTTACCTCTATACTCCTTTTGTCCAAGATTCAGATTGTCTAAGTTGCTTGTAATATGGTTGGTTGCCCCTGAGTCAGGATACCAACTTTCATCTGTCACGTCATCTGATTTGATGATTGAATTTTGCTGATAACTTTTTGAAACATCAGAATGAATACTTGAATCAACTTAGGCTACATTGACATTTGGATTTGCTTTTCTCTGATTGTTCTGATTCTAACCTGTTGTATAATTTGCGTTAAATCTGAAAAAGCACTTAACTGTAGTATGACCAAGTTTCTCACATATTTGACATTTTGGCCTGTTAATATTACTACATCTCCCTCTACCTCTTGATATGTTAGAATAACCACCTCTTTGATAAGACTGATCTCTTTGTTGTTGTTTTGTCTTTTTCCTTTATAATTGGCTGCATAGTTGATTGGCATGTCGCATCAATTGGTTTCTTTTGATCTATCCTTCCTTCATGAGCAAGAAGAGTTGAATGAACATATCCAATGGATGGTATAGTTCTTTTTGATGAAATTACTGCTACAACAAACTCATATTCTTCACTAAGACCATTTAAGATGGTTAGAACTTGCTCTTTGTTTGAAAATTTATGGCCTGCTGCTTCTAACATATCATATGTTATCTTGATCTTCGACAGGTATTCTTTCATAGGTAAATTATCCTTTCTGATATTCTGCAACAATCTTTTATAGTGCATAACTTTGGCTGCCGATTGAGTATTGAATATTCTCTCTACAGTGGCCCAAATCTCGCTTGATGTTTTGCATCAAAGAACTTTTGATAACAAATTGGTGCCGATAGATGATAGTAACCATGAACCTATAAGTCTACCTTGTCTATGATATTTTATGTATTCCTCGTTACCTATCATCTTGTTTTCCTGATTAGTTATAAATTTGGGAGGAATAGAGATGGTACCAAGAATAAATCCTTCAAGACCATTACCTTGAAGTGCAGTTTCAATTTGAAGTTTCCACAACAGATAGTTATCTTCTTCAAGATGAATAGTTATCAACTGGTTCTGTGGACTTATCACTGTCTTCATGAGGTTTTGTGTGGCTGTAGCAAGTTGCTGAGTATTAGCAGAGTTTTTTGATGTTGCTGAATTGTTGCTATCTCTAGACATGATGATAGAACTTTAAAAGTTGAATGACTTGAAAGATTTTGAAGGCAAGTAGATTCAAGAAGTTCTTCAATAGACAATGAACAGGTTTGATGCAACCATTTTTGATGATGAGACCACTCTGATAAGTTCTTGGCACGACACTTATTCTTATGAACTTTGATAGAATTCTTGATTTCTTCTTTGATTTTCTTTTCTTGTCTCTGGATTTGCCAAAAATCAAGTTGCACTCGGAGATTAATGAATTTCCAGGCAAGGCACTGAACTTTAGCAGGTTCTTGAAACAAGCCAAATGATGAGGATTAACTCTAATTGGAAACTAACTATCAGATGATGATTACTTTCTGATGATAGATCAGTTTCAGTTATTTATCATCAAATTTGATTGAATGCTATTAAGCTTTAAATATGCTCTAATACCATATTGAAGTTTGATAATTTGCTGTTAAAGAAATTGAGATTGTGTATTGATACTTGTTTGTGTACATCACTGAGTATTTATAAACATTACAACAAGTTGTTGAGCTATTGATTAAATGGGCTCTTTTATATCAAGACTAGAAGCCCATTATAATACAAGTTACATTATACGTTATAGGGTAATGTAAACTATCCTTATTCATTATCATACTGTATTGTATTTCTAGCACAAAATATCATTTGATTTATAAAATCGGCATACTAACAAATAGATATAAAAAATGATAATAAAAAATATGAAGTAAAATACCATACCTATATCAGCAGCAACGGCGAGCAAAGCAGATGGCGAAGAGTTGCTGGTTAGCGTTTGCAAGAGGGTTAGGGTTACGGTAAGCGTTTGCAAAGTAGAGCATGGTTTAGCGGAGAATAGCTGGTTAGGGTTTGCGGGTTTCATCGATGGCAACAACAGCGAGCGCTTCAGCTTTATCAACAGCAACGATGGCGAGCGCAACGGCGGCGAGCGGGTTTGGCTTCGTGGATGGTAAGGCGCCAACACAACATGGTGGGGTTAGGGATTAGGTTTATTTTAATTTTTAATCATTAAACGGCCAACGAAATGTAGGGAGGGAATTTGATATTTTTATTAAGCTGGAAAGAGAAGTTTTAAATTTTTTAAAATACAACTGGCACAAACAGTTGTTATAATTAAACATTTAAAACGGTAAAAAAAAGCATTTGTTATAAACGTATATTACTATACTATACAAATAAAAATTTTAAAAGTACATTTGTTACAATTGCTGAAAATAAACAGTTGTTAAAAAGTACTTATTACATATGTCAATTTGTGCTAGTTGTAAAGTAAAAGTTGTAAAATGGTTTGTTGTAGTGTAGGTGAGACTCGCATTGTGGATGCATGGGTTGGACTGGTAAGTCCCACATCGCAAGAAATATGGCATATAACGTGGTGTGTGGATATGAGATTGGTGGCATGTAACATTGAAGAATCCTTTTGTCACAAGTAAGTATTGCCAAGACCATGTATATGCTCATTGGAAGGTGATGAAGGGATGCTCAATCAGGATGTCGGCACGTGGAAGCTTCGTTAGGTGGTGTCATCACATAATGAAGAGCATGTACACGGAAATGCTTTGGAGTGCTAAAACTGAACACTAAGAATAATATAAATTGTGAGCAAAAATATACTGATATGCGAAATGAGGAAATGTACCAGTAAATGGTGAAAATCCCATTTGTTGTGATTGTGTAGGCATTAGGGTTTGTGTAGGCATGATGGCTTGCGTAGGCATGTTGGACTGATCGGGAATATAAGGCGATGTTGGCACAGCCGGTTGCAAAGACGCTACAACATGATCAGTGGTCTGCGTATCTACAGTAGACTTACGTAATTATACCAGGGGACTGCTTTAATTTATCCAACACTCTATTTAAACATAACATATGCATTAAAATAGATAATTGCAAAAGCATTCTAAAATTAATTGCATGTTTAGAATTTATAGTTCTAACCATGAACAATTTCTTCCAATGAAATTTGAGTAAGTATTGGCTAAGTAGATGGAGTTGGAGCAGAAGTACATCCTTGATGAGCTTTGGCTGAAGAAGACTGAGAATCTCCATTTAAACTACTAACATCTACGTAAGGTGCTCCAAACATTGTTAAGAAGGTTTGTTTACTGTTGTCTTACAAAATCAAATAGTGTGAAGCAAAAAAATAGAAACGTGTTTTTAACGCGTATCATTAATTAAATCTATTAAATATTGTTTGCTTTGTTCTCTACACAAACGTTTCTTTAAATATTTTCAATTCTAATTTTTTTTTTCAACATATATTATAGTTTAATTTTTAACTAAAATTAATGAAAAACAACATTAATGTTGTTTACTTTATCCTCTACACAAATTTCTTCTTAAAAAGTTTCAATTCTAAATTTTTTTGCAGCATATTATAGTTAGATTTTTAGCTAAAATTAATGAAAAACAACATTAATATTGTTTACTTTGTTCTCTACCCAAATGTCTTCTTAAATAATTTCAATTATATTTTTTTTTGCAACATATTATAATTTGATGTTTAACTAAAATTAATAAAAAAAACAACATTTTTTTAAATTATGTGATCAAATAATCAGTTTCCCGCTAGTTTGTTTAGTATGGCAGTAATAGTATATAAGAAGAGTTGTTGATTGATATTTAGCTTGAAGAGCAAAAGCTTTCACAACCGTTATTGCAAGTGGACTCGGATCCTAAATATTGTTGTCTGAAAAGGTCAAGAAACAGAAATACTGATATATGCTCAAGTGGCACCTGAGCTCTAGTCAACTTGAGTTAACAAGAAGCCGCCAAAATTTATAACCCGAGGCAAGTTGCAATTTGTTCCCACACGTGCGAAATTGACCAAGCCCGATATAAACAAATTCACAAGGTGGTTAATTATTAGTTTTTAACCACCTATATAAAGGGCGAAAGCAGCTATGAAACTGATAGTCAGTTCAAGCTAGTAGGAAATAATAATGGATCCTTCGATTCCATGGCTTCCAACTTCGAAAGAACAGCGGAAGATACAAGAGGAGATTCTATCATCGAGCCTACCTTCCGAATCCGAATCCCAATCCCAGAATTGTAGCAATGCTTCCCTTTTGGATACTCATAAACAAGGTCCATTAGCAAACTCACCAAACTCCTCAAGAACTGCATTTTCTAGATACGATAAAGGTAAAGAGAAAGAAATGGTGGCTGAATGCTTAAACATGGTAAAGGACGAAGCAAAAGGAGAATGTAGCAAAAGCTTCAGACACATGATGCAAGAGAGACAAAGGAGGGAGAAGTTGAGCCAGCATTTCGCTGATTTATACACCATGAATCCATACGCATTGAATGTATCTACTTTATATTTCTAAAACTTACAGCATTACAATAATAGGTATACGCACATATATATTAATATGAAGGTTAAACAATGTAGGTGGACAAGAATTCGGTGGTGCAATCGGCCATAACATACATTAAACACCTTGAAGCTGAGAAAGATGAACTATTAAAGAGCAACACCGAGCTTAATTTTAAACGGTTGATCAAAATGGATTTTCAAGGAGAAAGTCACGATATTTGCCTGTCGAACACAACCGCAATACCAGCTCTTGATTCAATGATCAGTGCTCTTCACTGTTTGAACGTAATGGACGTGAAAGTTAGGACCGTCAAAGCTGAATTATCAACCACTGATTCCTCAATGACCATGCAAATTGAATTCAAATTGTGATAACGGCATCAAAACTGGTTCCATTATTTATAGTCTGAGCTCTTTTTTATGCATCTGTAAATTTCTTAATCGTTTTTACAAAAGCAAGATTTAAGGCTGTGATTAATATACCATGGATGAAATGTACTGTTTTCTATTTGAGGTTTCAGTACAGAAATTGGGGTCTTATCAAAAGTCATATCCTATGTCTCTCATTTCCATATTCTGTATTTTTTGCATTTAATATATATTATTTTCTGCATGATGATTGTTTTGCACAGAGTTTTATTTTATAAATTTTCTTGACATTATTTACAAATATTGTTTGTTCAGGGGAATTTTTTAGTTTTGGCCTCATTTTGTAAATTAATTACACAAATAGCCTCGTTCTAAAACTAATATTATTTATAGCCTTGTTTTGACAAGCTTACACTACTAGAAAAAGGCTTAAAACCGGCAGCATGGGGCGACGGCTTCCGACGGCAAATTTCCGACGGTTTCTGTCGGGCCGTCGGCGGCCGTCGGAAGCCGTCGGAAATTTGCGATTATACCTCCAGCCGAGAGCCATCTTCCTCCTCCTCTTCATACGAAAATCCCTCCAAAAAACCCCCAAATTCAACCTCCAAACTTCCAATCCCTAATTTCTAGCTTCCGGATCTTCCAAGGCTCCCTAATCAACCTCCGTTACTCTTATTCTCAGGTATAATCTCTTATTTTTATGAAAAATTCAGTTTTTACCATAATTCTAGATTTGCATAAATTGATAAATTAGGACGAATTAGTGATTGCAATTGTTTCCAATAGCGTAATAACAGTTTATAGCATCACATGGTATACCGATTTCATCTTTTATCGTGAAATTATGAAAAATACGTATAATTTGTCGTTGTTCATGTATATGTAAATTGTTGTGTATGCGTGGACTCGACGATTGTATACGTTATTTGGAATAAGATAAATTGATTGAATGAACTAGGAGTATTATATTGTGCGCGTATTTACTTTTGAAACAAAAAAAATGCATTACTCTAAATTATATTGTGTGTATTGAAAAATGACAAAAATGTTAAAACAGCCTTAAGTTGATGTAATACGTTGAATAAATGTTTTAAATTAATATATATTTTTGTAAATGTGAACATTGAGTAAAACTGTATTTTTTTGTAAAATGCGCGCATGTAACTGACAAATGTCCCTTAGAGAGTTTTTGGCCCCGTCTGACGAGTGTTGTATATGATCGTTGTATAAATAGTCGTTCTTTTTGAAAAACGACCATTTATATTCATCTGGTACAATGTTTGTTGAATTTGTCCCTGTATTGGACAAGTTATGAACACAGTAAGCATTTATATTTTGTATACTACTTCGTCTCAAACGGTTCATAAAATTTCGGCCTAACTTTTCTTTTTTGTTTCCTGCGTACACGCATTTGTGTAAAATGCAGGGAAGAAAAAGGAAATGCTGCCGAAATTTTGTTGAATCGTTTGAGACGAAGTAATATACGAAATGTAAATGCTTACTGTGTTCGTAATGGGAAGTAGGATGCCTAACCAATGAAGAAAAAAAATTATATATATTTTTAAATCGTTACGTTAAAAAATAAAATGTGCCCTATTTGAAAATATTTTTAAATTTGTGACGCTGTTCTTTAAATTCAAAATATTATACGACCATGAAAATAATCTTTTTCGAATTTGTATTCTTCAAAATAAATATTAAATTTTGAACTTCTCATTTTGTCAAATAGGAAAAATGATTGATTATTTTGTTGATCGGAGGAGATGGATGTACCAAAGAAAAGGACTGAGGGGCTCAATAAAAGAAGATTTTTACAATGGTATAAACGTGTTTGTTTGAATTCGCTTTAAGTAATAACGGAAACGATCCAGAAATTCGTTGTCCGTGTAGTAGGTGTAACATTTGAAGTATTTGTTACCAGATGTGGTGAAAGTTCATTTGTGCAAACACGGTTTCGCACCCGAATATTATGTTTGGGATCGGCATGGAGAAGTTGTAGCAAATACTTCTGTAGGGTCTGAAAGTGTCGTTAACGAAATAGTTTCAACGAACCGTATAGAAAATATGGTCGAAGATGCAGCACGATCAATGTTTCCTATGGTTGAAGTTGACGACGATGATGGAAATGTTGAAGAACCAAATATTGAAGCTAAAAAAATTTATGATTTACTAGATGTAGCTAAGAAACCTATTTGGGATGGTAGTAAAAGCGGCACTCAGCTGTCAGTAATCGCAGAATACATTGCGATGAAGTCAAAATACAACATCACTGAAGCTGGGTTTACGGCTGTTGTACAAGCTGCAAAAAGACATATGCCGCCCGATAATCAAATGTGTGAAAATCACTACGAAGTTAAAAAACTTATGTCGGCTTTTGGTTTACCGTATCAGAAAATAGATACATGTTTAAAAGGATGCATGTTGTTTTGGAAAGAAGACGCAAACCTTAGAAATTGTAAAGTTTGTAACCAGGAGAGATACAAACCAAGAAAAAGAAGGGGAAGGAAGTTCCATACAAGCGTATGCACTACTTACCCATAACTCCAAGACTTCAAAGATTATATGCATCTTCTGTAACTGCGTCTAATATGAGGTGGCATAGTGTGAGAACAGAGGAAGAGGGTACGTTGACACATCCGGTCGATGGAGAAGCATGGAAGCATTTCGATAAAACGTATCCAAATTTTGCAGCGGAGAGTCGAAATGTTAGATTAGGATTATGTACGGACGATTTTTCTCCATTTTCTCAATTTGGTTCTAAATATTCATCCTGGCCCATTAAGAAATCTGGTAAGAAACCACGGTGGATGGGAGAGAGCGTGTGGCAAGCTTGGTTGAGATACTGGGAGACGGACGAGGCAAAGGCAAGTATACTAATTTTTTTTGAATTATTAATTTGACGTGATCGAAAATTAACGTATAAAATTTTGAATGTACAGGCAGAGTCGGATAGAAACTCTGCAAATAGAAATAAGAATCCCGTCACTCATCGCGGAGAATCGAAGTCGTTTCAGCAGTATCGGCAGGAGTTGGTAAATTTACTGAATAATAAATGTAAATAGTTTATACTATATGATTTTAAATGTATAATAATTGTATGTAACAATCAACTTCAGGAAGCCGAGTCACATGGTCCTGTCAGCTATATGGACGTGTTCACCCGTACGCATGCTGTCGAGCATGTTAATCCAGACGGGACTGTTTCGTACACATGGCAGGACGATAAATCCAGCAAAAGCCATGTAAGCATATTTTATTTTATTCAGTATTAGTAATTGTTTTAATTGTTAAACTATGATGACATAAGATATGATATTATTAATTTGTTAATGCAGGAGAAGTTTATGTAGCAGCGGCAGAAACTCCTTGCTGACACGGGTCGAGATCAGCTGACGACCAATGAGGAAGACGTTATTTTTGAGTCCGTTATGGATCCAGCAGAGCATGGTCGACGATACGGATTTGGCAATTTAGCGGTAAATAATTTACTTTATCTTAAAATATGATATTTTCACTTTTTCAAAACAATAAACTTGGATTTTATTTATTTTTCAATTATTGCAGTCCAGTAGTCAGAGTAGGGGACGACGGAGTAGACATCAGAGCGATCTTGCAAATATAGAAGAATTGCGTACTAGAGTTGCCCAGTTGGAGGAGCAGAACCGCCAACAGGCCATGCACACCGCACAGTTGTTAGAGTACATGCAGCAGCAGCAGCAGCAGGGTGGTGGTCACTTTCCTTCCTCGGCTGGCTCTCGATCTGCAGGAGATTTATTCATTACTTGCTTTCTTGTTCGTTCAGGTATGTTTTGTTTTAACTTAGAATGATTTGATAGACGGTGTAGGTAATTGTTGATTTATGTATAATTATGTTTGACACATTTGGTTCTATGGTAGTATGAGAATGTGTATGAGAATATTGATGAATTTGTGTATTAACAACATGGTATAACAGTTATTGTTAGGATTATGTTAATGTTAGAATGGTTATTTATATTTTGATGTAATTTTATTTATTTGTGTGTTTATTAAATATTTTGTGGTTTGGGTTTGAATATTTGGTTGGACTATTGTATATTGGATTGTGCAGTATTAATATTCTAATGTTTGGAAGAGAAATATGGTTGGAAGGCTAAATGTGAAGCAAATGTAAAAAAAAACAGCAGATTTCCGACGGCTTCCGACGGCTTATTGGTCAAAATTCCCATCGGTTTTCGACGGATAACGACGGCCTGTTTCAGACGATTTCCGACGGATTCCGACACCCGTCGGTATCCGTCGGAATCCGTCGGAAACCGTCTGGATCCATCGGGAATGTATACGGCAGCGTCCGTCGGAAGCCGTCGGAAATACTGCTTCCCGACAACGCCATTTCCGACGGCAATTTCCGATGGCGGCCGACGGGTTCCGACGGCCGCCGACGGCTTTTGGCCGTCGGAAAACGTGTTTCCTCTTGTAGTGTTAGCGCTGAGCTGATCAAAACACGTTAGCGCCATTTCAATTGGCGCCAGTGTACTTTGATTTTTTTTAATTAGGATATACTGGGACGACTTTTCAAAAGTCGTCAGTGTGCGAGTTTTGAAAAGTCGCCAAAAACGTTAATTTTTTTATTAGTTGGATACACTAGGGTAACTTTTCCAAAGTCGTCCCACCATATCATAATAAAAAAAATACGTTATACTGGCCCCTTTTGAAACGGTGTTGTGTGTTTTGGTCAAAACAGCGTTATAAATGATATTAGTTTTTGAAGTGGGCTATTTTTGTAATCACTTTACAAAAAAGACCAAATTGAAAAAAAATCCTTTTCTTGAAGTACAAAGAGTTGTAAACCCTGAATGTGACCTACTGCTTACGTTTTCGAGGAGTAGTACAACTCTATTGGAAATGCCCGATAGGAGGAATGCGAACTAGTCTCTCATAAACTGTCGATCATCACTACGCTTGGATAGGGAAAACCCTGAATTGCAAACTCGTTATATGACCCATCGTATGCACTCACTGTTCACCTCTCTATTGAAGTGCAAAATGCCTCATGTCGTACTAACTTGGCGTCCACCTGTACCACATTCATTAGAACCGTGTGTACAAGGACTTCCATTAGTACCAGGCTCTTTTCTTTCCTGTGGGCAATTATAGTGTTGCACCGGGCCTTACTGTCCTTTAGAATCTCCCGTTAGCATCAGACTCACTCAGATGGTATCCCCATTAGTGTAATGCATCTACTACAGAACATCCCTATGAGAATTACATCGCCCATGTCAACTCTTAACTCTCATTTGGCACTACTGAAAATAGAAGCATTAGAGGCCTTCCGTTACAGGCCGAATAATATATGAGCCCCTATTATTGATTAATTAGAGGCAAAATTGCATTTAGCCCCTAACATCATTTGTAGAGGCAAATAATATGCCCTCCACTGAAAAATAAGATTTAACCCTTTCTCTTAGGTTGCCAAGCGAACAAACCATCCTCTCCTTGAAATCATTTCCCCACAAACCCTAAATTTATTTTTCCCTGAAACAAATGCAATTTCTTACTCAATCTCTTCCTCTTTTGATTAAAAGCACGCCTCCTAATGCCGATTCAAAGTTACAACCATCTTCATTTTACTAGATAGAATTCCAAACATCTACATCATCTCATGGCACAATGCCGATCGTTGAACTTCTCATCTATAGATCTGTTATGGCAAGTAGAGCATCACATTTGAAACCAAAAGTCAGTTGCACCCATCTGGAATCAGAAGCTGATCCCAATCAGTGTTTATTTTTGCGCTCATCTGGAATCAGAATCTTATCTCTGTCGGTAATAACTTTTTTGGTTTATCTCTATTATTATCCCTGATTTTACAATCTTTTACAACACACTTTAATGTTAAACGTGAAGATTAAACGATAACTGGATGAAGGGTATATGTTATTTTGTTTGTTATTTGATCAAATTTGTATTTTTTTTTGATATTCACGACAAATTTGCAAGCGTTTAAGAATCCATCAATGGTCACACTGTTACCTACAGAGCATGGTCTAAGTTGTGCCAAATTAGGAATATAATTGGTAATCAATTGTAAATTTAGACTTCCGTATTTAGATCAATCCGACTTTATGTAAATTTTATGCTGAATTGCATGTATAAGGTAGTTTGAGATCTATCAATGAAATGAAGTTGATTGGATGTTTGAATATGACATCTATGAAATCTACAGCTTTTATTTTGGTTCAAATGGAATTTAAAAGTGGATTCATTATTGTTCTTATTTGTGAACTTGTAATCAAATTAATGTGATTCGTTTTTCATTAAAATTAAAAAGAACTGTAGTGTGTTCTATGCTATATATTGATATAAATTGAGTGGAATGTTTCCGTATTACATTTTTTTCCTTTGTTGAAAGCAAATTCAATATAAACTTTTCTCAAATTGTAGGTAGTAGGTTTGTTTTTTATGAAATGGAAGGCGATATTTATACCGAAAGTGATTACCTAATCAACTTCTTTGGAAATTATCTCTTTGCAATTTTAAAGCTATAGTCATAGTGACTCTCCAAATATATTTTTTTGAAGGCGTATATGATCCATCAGTTTGAGCAAATGAAGAAGATACTGAAAATGAACAAACTGCTAGTGCATCATGACCAATAACATCTATCACATTTATCAATGCATATACTAGGTACGAATCATGTTTTTCTTAATTACTATTATATAAGCATATAGTGATTTTTTTTCTAAACCAAAATATACATCCAAAATCACACTTGCTCTTTTGTTCTGAGAATGCAGTTTGTCCTTGCTCATTGAGCCAATCACTTCAGGTATTTATATATTATGTATCCAAATAGATATCAGTGTGTACTAAAACTATGGTAGACTATGATACTCTTTTTCTCATAGGGAATAAAATTGGTTAATTTTAAGAAAGGCTTAGTGGGCTATTATGCTCAGTTGCTCATGGACCATCATTTAAAGTTGGAATTGTTCTTGTCCTTGCTACTGGAATAGTTGAGATAAGGTATGAGTATGATTAATATCTTAATAGTTGATAATTCAACAATGAATATGCATTGTTTTGTTTTATATCACAAAGACTTTTTGAAACACGTGCGCAAATATTGATATAATTTAAGATATAAAATTTTGATGGGTTGCACATCTATCTATTACTAATGATAGCCTTTTTGTTGAACATATATTATGCAACGTAGAAGATGTAGGAGCATTTCCCTCAATTTACAGTAGGTTTGAGAATTTTTTTCCTTTAATAAGATATTAATCACTACTAGTGTTATGCATGCAAGATAAATGATTGTATGATCATTTTTTTTCTTTGCCATGTATATCAAGACATTAAACATAGTCAACATGCTTAGTTAGAGAACAAGTTGAAAATGCAACATAGATGGAAATGGTCATCCAAAGTGAGTAAGATATTTATCCAACAACATACTTTTATGGATGTAATTCATTGCACTCTTTTAGTTATCCTTGTATATTTTTGTGATGTTGTTTATCTTTTATTTCATGATGAGTTAGGTTCAAAATATTTAAAGTGATGTCGAAAAGGAAGTGACCTTAGGTTGAAAGGGACATCAAAAATTAAATTATATTTTGTTAAGAAGGTCGTTATAATTAAATTATAATATATTGATATGTTTTATAATTATGAATCATCTAGGCTAGAATTTATTGAATATCTCTCGTGTGATATATTTAGTTTTTTTTCTATTTGGATTGTAAACCTCTATTATGATAGTAAGGATGCATATACTTGTAATTTTCTAGTCCTACACCTGTTGTATTTGCTAATTTGGGTGTTTCTTGGTGATCGTGATCATGCAAAATTAAATGGTCGAGTAATGGATAGCCTACTTTGATTCTAGATGAACAAAATCAAGATTCTCACTTAAAGAATGGTTGAATTTGCATCCAAAAAGATTGCTCAATGCTCATAGTGGATAAGGTATGTTTTTTTCGTCATTGATTACTCCATTTATAAAATATCCCATGCTTTTTTAGTGTCTTACTAGCATGTAGGCACATGCACAAACATGATTTTCTTTGATTAGATAGAGTGCGAATACTATAATTTAACCTATGTCCATTTTTCCTTAGTTCAGTTTTACAAATGCAGTAATATTATAAATTCGAGTTTATAATGTTACTCTGTAGAAAAAAAATACAAGGTGCTTAATATATTTATTTACATTTTGTTTACCTTAAGCAAGTTTTATTAAATAACAAATATGTAAAGGTTTAATAATCTATTAAACTATAAAGCAGGATTCGGTCCCTGCTTATGTGTCACTCTAAAGTCCTTTTCATGTTTCTCTAGCTTCTTAGCATCTCCATGAATTTACTAAACAGCTCCTCGTAGTTTTAAAATTTTGCTACTTTCCACGATCTCGTACTATAGAGCGGTAGTAGTTACTCCTTCTACCGAATGGTTCCTACATTTTCTTTTGATGCATCGCACACATTTTCCCATTTTCAAAATTTAGTCCATTTTTTTCTCTTATTTTCTTCTCCTAAAATTCTAGAATATATTATCCTTCCTCACCGTCTGTTCTTATTTTCCATAGATTGCTACGTATTGTTTTGGGATAATTATTCAATTATCAGATGAGACAATGGACTCCTGGATTCGTTTCATATTAGAATGTAAAGAAAAAGATTCCAATGTTTACATATTCTCTACATTCTCCATTTGCCAATAGCACAAGCGTTTCATTTTTGGGTATATTTTTGAAAAAACAATTCCCTCATCTCAAAAATTGATTTCCAACTCATCTATGGATAATTGCTCTCTTTAAAGGTCAAACCATCTGGTTTCATCTTTACTATAACTTTTTTCATTATTCTTGGATATAAGCACTTCATTTCAAAGTTGATGGCATATACACATAATCGCTTAAAATAAAATATGAAATGACTTTCTATATTATAACTAATAATCAGTAATGCACACAAGTTTAGATGATAAAAGTTTCGGTGTAGCTTTACGATAAGACATACAACGCATCATGTTTTCCATATCCAATATTTTACATTTTATCATGCGCTATAGCGGCCTAAATGGAGAAAAGCTCCTTTCACCAATTCCCAATCCACATGCATGTTACTATTGCAATCTAGCATTTTAGTTTTCTTCTAGGCATAAACTACTTGCTGCCGCGCTCTATTTTTTGTGGCTTTCAGGTCTAGTTTGCACAGAATAATGATGATAATTCATTATCATAACAAGTTTATAAGTCATATAACACCATCTGATGTCATTATAGCTATAGAATTATTCTTAATGGAAAATGATGCAATCTTATTATCACGCACGATCGTCTCATTTTGGGTATTTGTTGTTTTTTATTTGAAGCAGAAACTCAATTTTTTACTCCTTTCAAAAGATGTAATGATGAGCATGATCTTGGATTTTGTTTTTTGATGCTTTATGAAATTTTCCCTTTTTTAAATTAATATTTTGTATACAAATTATTGTTGGTTTCTCATGTGGTTCAACATTTAATATTCTGTCTTTATGGTATTGCACGAACCATTACATCACACACTTTACTTTTAAACTTGTAAGTGTCTGTAACTATGCATAAGCCACTCCTTCACATGGTTCTACATAATTTCTTAAATTTCTAATTTGTACATGTTGTGTGCTTCTAGACTACTCTGAAAGCTTGTCATTACTATAAAGTTCTTCATTGAATACTTTTAAAGGACGGGCATGTATGATATCATTTTTTATGAACGATGTCGCTTGAATTTTCGCTTATTGTTGTTTATGTCGCTTATGCACTGCTTAATTTTTTAGCATACATTACTCGTATCAATATAAAGTTATGTAAAGAGATTATATTAAGTGCGTTATCTTTGTATGCACAAATTGTTTGCAACGAAGTAAAATTTAACTTTGAAGTTAGCATATAAATTTATAGGTCGCAAAAACTGGATTTGACTTTCGCTACATTAATAGTAAGCATGCTTGGGTTCGGTAGAAACTATGCACATTTTCAAATAAATATGATCATATCTTAATGCAAAAAACTACTCTCCATCCATCGGCCCATATAATAGAAAATGAGGAAATTTTGTTGAGGAATGTGGCTTTTTTGCAATAACTCCATTTCATTTTATTTTAAAAATAATACAGTTTTTGCTTAGTAGTGCTTAACCATTGCTTAACTTTAGGCGAACCGTAGATAAGTGCCAACTAAGCGCGCTTAAGAACTTATTGCTTAATTCTATTACTTTTTTAAAAATAAAGCGTTGTACATTCATTTAGCGCTTAAACGCTGACGCTTAAACGTTCTTTTCATCCCAAAGGCCTAGACAAATTCATGAAGTAGTAAAGTCTTACCATTTCCTAGGTATAATATAATCTTCCTTGGTAAATTGTTTAACTCTTTTATCTTAGATGCTCGTTTTTGATGCACACAAAGGACTAGTTTTTTTTTTCTATTGTCCCTTTTTAAATCAAATCCTACTTTGGTACTTACTAGAAATTAAAAAACGTGTTCCTCTTGCTTTCTCGAATCAGTTAAGCTATACTATTGTATAGTTTAGTACTTTGATACATATGATGAACATGTAAAATTAGAATAGTCAATAGTTTTCTTATTTAAGATGCAAACCAAAATAATAATAACATATAAGGTGAAATAACATCTATTTTACAGTGATAGCACTTTGAATCTATTATTCTTTAGCTTCGAAATGCTATAATTTCATTACAGATACTATATTTTTGTTCATACATTAAAATCTTATTTCTGATGCTAAGCTTGGATTTTAATGCAAAGGTATGTGAATTAGTGAGAATATAACTTGATTGCAAATTTTCTTCAAGTTACACAGGTGGAGGAACTATTAAGCATCTTGAGCTTGAATGGTTGGCTGGCACGACCATCATGATCCATTGATGCAAGTGTCGTTTTTGATAGTTTTAAAATTGAATGATACATGTATGCATTTCAATATTTTGATGTATTCAAATAGTGTAGTTACTTTATGAGTAAATAATTAATTAATTTTGTGCTGTAATATGATAACCACATTGTGTCAGAATGTGCATATTGTAATGTCAATTGGATGGTAAATTTATATTAGCAGTATATTATTCATTTTTATTTAACCTTGTGTTGTTTGGTCTAAATTAAGTAGAAAGTTATGTATTTGGATATAATTAATTGATATATATGTTTATGAGAATTGACAATAGAGGCAGATGTAAGTGGCTCTATATTTGGAGTCCTATGTGGCATGTATACTAGTAGGGGCAAAATGAATGTCCTATTTTCCTCTATTTATCATTAGGGACTTTGCTTTTAGAGGCAAATACTAATTTGCCTCTCTTGTTATTAGGGGCGTTTTATTTAATTTTTGTGCCTCTATATAAATTATTGAAGGTGTTTACAATTGCCTCTACTATCATTTGTTTTGGTAGTGTGGGTACGTATTTAACCTTATCCAAACCACGATGACCTATTGTTCTTTGATAGGGTAGTAAATTCCTTACTGTCAATAACATGTGTACTTAGCCCAAAATAGGCTCAACAAATTAGTTTTCCATTTATGTAATTTATCTACAAAATTATATAATTTTTTATTATTTCACTTGTGCCTTAGGCCGAGGTTCAAATTCTGCATTTTTCGTCTAGGATGCCCGGCCGTTTATATACTCCGGTTGACCACTAGAGTTTCCAGGTCGACCGGTCATGAAGTAAAATTACGCTTCCTGCGCCACGATTTCAATTATCGCTTGTTTGTATAGTTTATTCATGTCGATAGCAGTGTTTTATCTACCCTAATTTAATAGGTGACCGGTTTATTTATCAAATTAAAATTCAGTTTAGAGTTTGTGGGTTAGGGTTTGCAAATTAAAGAAAAGAGTCACAAGTCCATGTTTTTGATGTTGTTATAAGAAAAGCCCCTATAAATATGAATATGTAAAATTGGTCCCTATTTTTTAAAAATAGAAAACGCAAGGTGCCTTATACTTTTTTGAGAAAAAATGAAAGCTAATTTTCAATTATTTTACTTCGAAATTTTTTTATTTGAAAATTTTGAAGTTTTTGAAAAGCTTAACCTGCGCTTTCTATTAGGAAAGCGCAAGCTAGTTTGCGCTTTCTAATTTTAATTTTTATTTTAAATGTTTGAAACGTTGGAAAATTTTGAAATTTTTGGAAAATGCAAGTTAACTTGCGCTTTCTATCAGGAAAGCGCAAGCTAGTTTGCGTTTTCTTATTTTGAATTTTTTTTGAAGTTTTTAAAACTTTCGAACGTTTCGAAATTTTTGAAAAGCGCAAGTTAACTTGCAGTTTTTATCAGGAAAGCGAAGCTAGTTTGCGCTTTTTGATTTTAATTTTTTTTTTAAATTTTGAAATTTTCGAGAATTTTTATATTTTTGAAAAGCGCAAGTTATCTTGTACTTTCTATAAGAAAAGCGCAAACTAGTTTGCGCTTTCTGATTTCGAAAAAATAGGGATCTAATTTACATACTCATTACCACAGAGACATTTTTTATAACAAAATAAAAAATAGGGACCTTCTCACTACAAGGGAGGCAGCGCTTTCCAACGGCTCCTAGCCGTTGGCGGCCGTTGGAAAGCCATTGGCGGCCATTGGAATACACTTCAACGCCTTCCAATGCCTTCCAACGCCTCCAACGGCGTTATACCAACGTTTACCAACGGCTCATCTGGCCACGTGGCAAACTTTGTTGACCAACTTGCCGTTGGTATGCCGTTGGAAAACGTTGGTATGGCCGTTGGTAGCCGTTGGAAGCCGTTGCCTATGAATAACCAAATGGCCGTTAGTATCCGTTGGAAGCCGTTGGAAATCTAAAACTTTTTTTTTTTGCCCAGCAGCTCCTCCTCACCTCCGGCCACACACAATATCATAAATATCAAAACTGCTCCATTTTGAGCGTATATCCAATAACAATCACATATATATAACCAAACACAATATAATAATCAAATCATACACATAAACAACCAAACCATCAAAACAAACTAAATTCTACATCCATCAAATTAGTTTCTACATCAAAACCAAACGTCATCCAAACCAACCGTCATCATATATACAAACAAAACACATAAAAAGCCATCACCAATCGTCATCCAAACCATCACCAAATGTTTAAGACATCCAAACCATCACCAAATGTCTAACACCATACAACAATATATACAAACCATCACCACTCCACACATAAGAAAACATCTCAAACATACCTCAACTCACTCGCCAGCAGAACCACCGGAGGAAGGAAACCGCCCGTATTGCTCCATGAACTCCGCCACTTTATTGTTTAGCTGCTCCATTTGTTCTTCACGACGGCGATCGCGGTCTTGAAGCGTGGCGATCTGGGCTCGTAGCTGTGCGATCTCCTCCTTATCTTGAGCCCTCTGGTAGTTCTTCTGCACTACGTCAACCTGTAAATATTAGTAAATATGTGTAAATATATGTGAGGTTGTATTTAGATTTCATCGCAATGTACTCAGCAGTCACTGACAATTGGGTTCCGCTTGTGCAACCTTCCCGAATGGGTTTCTTCGCCGCTTCTAACAAATCATATATTTTTTTTGCACCAATATTTGGTTCGTCTTCAGTATTACCATCATCATCGGTTAATTGAGAAATAGGGAACATTGAACGTGCAGCATCTTCAACCATATGTTCTACGAGATTTGTCGTATCAATTTCATTACTCAATACCTCCTCAGCTTCAACACGATTAGATGCTAACGGTTCTCCATGACGATCCCAAACCAAATAGTTCGACACGAAACCGTACTGACGCAAATGAACTCTTACCATTTCTGGTACCAAACACTACACCAAAACAGGTGATTCCCAACGAGTATAACTGTCGCAAACAGTTTCAGCAACGCTTATTAGCGTCGCTGTATGGGCGTCGCAATTTATTGCCAACGCTTATAAGCGTTGGGGAGTTTATTTTCCCAACGCTATTAAGCGTTGGAAGGTTGTATTCGCCAACGCTTATAAACGTTGGTGTATATTATTTAGCAACGCTTATACATGTTGGCAAATTAACCATCCAACATTGTTTAATTTTCTATGCTGACGCTTATAAGCGTTGGTAATCTTTATGAATGGTGAAAGATATAATGGTTTGAATATTAAAAGATATAATGTAGACTATATCTATTATGAAATATTATCTTAATTTAGCAAATTATAACCTAATCAATATCAATAAACAATATTCATAATCAGTAATAAAACAGAGTATTAATTAAGAAAAGAGAAGTTCAATACATAATGAAGTTACCAATACATAGTTTACCAATTCCATACAAATACAAATTGCAATAACAAGAGATAGAACATAATTCATAATTAAAGTCTACAAATACCGAATACGAAACTGACCATATAAGAAGTAGAACTAACTACTCGACAATAATTTTTCTTTTCTATCGGAATCAAAAACTTCTACAATTGGATCATTTCCAGTTCTTCTACTTCATCATTACCACTAGACTACCATCCAATTTCCTCTTTTCTTCTGCTTCTTCTAAGTACCTACATGCATTCAATATCATATTAAATTGAAATTTATAATAAAAAGAATGACAGATAGTAATAAGGTGATAGCACATGATTTAACAACAAAAGGACATTAAATAAAACAAGTAAATGTATTCGATAGCACAAGTGAAAAGCAAACTTTTTTGGATTAACACAGATCAAAACTAAGGCCGCTGCGGCCTTAGTTTCGAACTGAGGCCGCTGTGGCCTCAATTTGCGGCCTCAGTTTTGGACTGCGGCCTCAGTTTGGACCAAGGCCGCTGCAGCTGCAGCCTCAGTTGAGGACTCAACGGCCTCAGTTTGGACTGAGGACGTTCAAACTTAGGCCGCTGTGGCCTCAGTCCAAACTGAGGCCACAGCGGCCTCAGTTCAAAACTGAGGCCCTTGCGGCCTCAGTTGTTAAACTGAGGTAATATAAAACAAAAATTATGAAACATAATGTAGGACATTTGTAGGACATTGCTACTACTACTTTTCCAACCACATTTGTAGGACATAAGTCACCATGTAAATAAATTTTCTTCTACTTTCCTATCTTTTTTGTAAATAAATAAACAAAACAAAATCTTAAGTTGATTTAAGTGAGGACTCAATAATAATTTACATTTATATCTATATAAACATGTGTCAATCGATTCAGATAGTTCAATATAATTTGAATAATGACATAATTGGACATAACTTTCCATTCAGAAATCACAACCATCAACAAATAATTTTTATAAGACTCTAGCTAAAAGCATTCAGATATTTCATTCAATAGTCTATAAATTCATGAATATGAGTTACTAGTTAATATAATTTTAGTTCTCACTCTTTAATACAAAATTATAAACATTTTTTCAATAAATTTTGGTTTAATAAGGTTGTTCATTTTAGCAAAATAAAAGTTTCAGCCGATTTAAAATCATATACATTTTAAGAAGACGACTACTAGTAGTCTTTATTCTATAGAACTTTGCATTATAGAGGTAAGTTACTTAGAATTATTACCTCTCAGAGAGTTGTTACTTCTTCTAAATTCTGATGGTTAGAATTTTCCATTACCACATTTGCTACCACCTACCAAAGGTTCATAACTTCATAAGGTCCCTCATGCTCTGTTCTCAGCAAATTCCTACAATGGTCCCAGTAATATATTTGATTAATAATATGGGTAATACTAAGATTTCACCTAGTAATGATTGATTACACATCAGTCACCTCAATACTAATTTCTCTTAGATTTGCACAAAATTGAATTATATCAAGCTAAATAAATTTAGACAATTAGTTCGATGATATTGCAGACTTACTACAGCCATATATAATATAATTTAGCAATGGGACCAAGTTTCTCAAATAGTTAAGTGTTGGTGTGAATATGACATAAACAGAAAAGAAAACGAAAATAAACGATGGAACTT
The DNA here is from genome assembly GCA_030737815.1 of Allium fistulosum. Classification (NCBI taxonomy): domain Eukaryota; kingdom Viridiplantae; phylum Streptophyta; class Magnoliopsida; order Asparagales; family Amaryllidaceae; genus Allium; species Allium fistulosum. The sequence goes on from CM060901.1 coordinate 665,993,628, forward strand.
ATTGTAGCTACTAGCATTAAATATAAATACAAGAAAAGAAATATATGAAAGGTTACTAGCAGATCAAAGGTTACAGCTAAAGAAAAGAACTTATTATAGCTACTAGCAGATCAAAGGTTACAGCTAAAGCTTTAAAAATAACACTAGTAATTGGGTTTATTTTTTTATTTTATTTTTTTGAAAAATAAAATTAGTTGTCATTGAAGCTTTAAAATAGTGAACGAAAAAAAAGTATTTGTATGTGTGTATTCATGCTCACATATATGAAGATGATAGGATGACGGCATCTTAGCTAATCCACATCACATTAGCTCACTGTATCAACTTATAACCCTTAAATTGCATGATTAATAAATAATCTGCATAAACTGCAATTTATAAGATAACAAATACATAACTTAAATATGCAAATATAAAAAACAAAATGTTTAAACATTAGCAAACCAGCATATCAAAATTTATTAACCCAGAAAATTCTAAAAGATCAGTTACAGTTGCATCTATGCTAAGTACATATATACATAGTCATCCAAACCCAAACTTCATTTATAGGAACAACATAAATTTCCTATAGATGTCAGCATAAACTTAAGATTACCTTTTTTTTCTTAGTAATGCTCATCGCTCAATAACAATTTATGAGCTTTGCTATGGAGTGACCCTAGCATTCTATGATGTTAGCCTTGTTGATAGGTACTTGCTTTATATTACATATATATCGATCCTCGAAGTAGCCTAGCATTCTATTTTGTTTTAATTCCACTGTAAGTTTATATTGTTGAATGTGAAGTTAAAATATTAACCAAATTAAATTAAATATATATCGTACACACAATTTCGTAGAGGGTAGAAAAAATGGTAGCAAATGGAGAAGCCCCAGCTAGAGGAAGTGCGGCAGCGGCGACAAGCTTGAGGAGGAGAAGGACTGGCGGAGGTGGAGGAGGTGGTGGTGGCAGTGCAGGAGGAGGAGGTGGAGGAGCAAACACCATGCTTTAGTTTTACACAAATGACACTGCAGGTCGCAAGATGTCCCCGAACACTGTACTCATCATGAGCATTGGTTTTATTGATGTTGTTGCCTTGTTGCACGTCTTTGGAAAGCTCTATCGCCATTGATACCTCAGTTTGTGAGGTTTTTTTTAGAGTTATATTTTAGTTTCAGAACTTGTTCAGCTATACATTTCATGGAAATTTACAGTTATAGCAACATTATGGATTGAGGAAAAAGGTTACTTGTTGTTACTCTGCTTTGTTTTGATCTAATGTGGTGTTGAGTACTTTTGAGATTTCTTTGGAGCACTAAAAATTACATGAAGATGGTGAATAGCGATTGTCACATGTAAGTCCATGGTACCAAAAACAATCAAAATCAGACCGATGCATCAGAAAACGTGAGATCGGGTATACTAGTTGGAAACAGGATAAGAGAGAACCATATATGGCCTCTTGTCAGAGGGCCATGAGGAATCTCGTGAATCTGACCGGTTACAATTTAGGCTCTATGATGGAACAACATTTAGCTGCAGTTATGAACAAGATAGGTGCAAATGATGCGAATCGTAGTCAAGTGTTCCAACAATCGCTGATAGGTACTTATATAAATATTCTGTTGTAGCTAATGTTGTATTATATAAATCCACGTACAGTACTTCCGTTCAAACAAAAACAGAAAATCTAGCACTACCGAAAAAGAAAGCAAAGGAAACTAAATAATGTTGTCTCAATCAGCAAAAGGTTATTTGATTGAAGAGATTACGAGAGGAAAAGAGCTAATGAATCATCTTAATACACTTCTTAACCCAGATGCCGATAAACTTTGCGATTTATCTAGTAAAATACTTGAATCCCTTTCAACTGCTCTTGACCTTCTTGATCCAAAAGAAGCAACTAGCCTTGATGTAGTGGCCACTGCTAATCAAAGCATTGCTTCCAACTTTAGTTTGAAGAGAAACAATCAAAGCACAGATAGCCCCTCACTTAGGAGAAGGTACATATACAAGTGTTTTGCACAGCTGTGTTTTCTTTTTGTGGAAAATACAATTTTGATGCATCTCCTAAGTGAACAGTATTTCTTATACATGCTATAAATATTTTTTTTACATAACAAACAGGAGAGTTGGAGATTCAAAGATGACATACATGACATCAGCGCCACATTGTGATGGTTATCAGTGGAGAAAATATAGACAGAAGCCCATTTCTAGTTCTTCTCATCCAAGGTAAGCATTTATTATCTTCTAAATTTATCTGTTAAGCTTTCAGTTCGATGTAGCATAAGAGAAGGAAGTTAGTGTAGTAGTACCACATATTATATTTAAGGTTTAATTCACACCAAATTTGAATAGTAATTTGCATGTTTTGTATATATCCTTGAATATGGAGATTAATATATTATTTTTACAACTGTACTAATGTATATAAATCAAATTGTATGTTTACAGGACATATTACAGATGCACGTATAAAGATGATTGTGGATGTCCGGCAACAAAAAAGATTCAGCAACAATGCAATGAGATGTACAGCCACTCTCCAATGTTTCAAGTCATTTACGAACACGAACACTCTTGCAATTCAACCATCGCTGATTCAGAAAATGGGTTTTATCATGATCAATCAAGTTCGGCAACAACAGGTTCGAATGCTTCAATAAACCCAACAAACGCAAATGGAAAGAGAAGAACCTAAAATCAAGATACCTGAAATCCAATACCAGAAATCGAGGATAGCCTGAAGTTATAACCCTTGCCGAATCGAAGATGATCCTTAGTTTGCCAGAGCGAATCGTCTGAACTTCGATGCCAGATCTACAACACGAATCGCCTGAACTTTTTTCGTAGAGTAAATCGCCTGAACTTGCATAGAGAGAATTGCCTGAACAATAATTGCCAGAGCGAATCGCCTGAACTTCTAGAGCGAAAGGCGAACGATGAATTTTTCTTCGTAGCAGTAAAGAAAAAAAAGCGTAGAGCATTGGGAATTAGGGCTATGACAGAAAACGATACTCAATTACTTTATTGCCCCAACCAATATTAGTCAATTCCAATTTAACCAAATTTTCCAACTCTAATAAGTGTTGGCAATTAAAAAAATATAAATCTGTATATTTGGTCACACATTTCTTGCTTAGCAACGTTTATTGCTGTGATTAATTTACAACGCAAATAAGTGTTGGCAATTGAAAAAAATAAGTGTTGCTAAATGACTGTTATGGTGTAGTGAAATGCTTTAACAATTTGCATTTAGTACATGGACAATGGATTTCTTTGTCGTTTCCGTTATTACTTAAAGCGAAATCAATAAATACGCGAACACCATTATTAAAATGTTCACTAATTGACGTTCCACTTTCAACTCTTCGTTTTTTGTACATCCAGCTCCGATCAGTAAAATAATTGTCCATTAACCTACGTATATAGTTAAAAAGTACGATATTAATTTGCATTGACATATTATTAAAGCAGTTTACAGGTGAATTTTATAATAACTGATCATTGACTCTATGGTGATGGGTCGTCCTACCTCCCATTACAAATACAATAACGTAATTAAATCGCGTAAATTATTTCAATTTAAATGATTCAACAAAATTTCGGCAGCGCTTCGCTTTAGTTCCCTGAACAATACACATTTGCGTGTACACAGGGAACATAAACGAAGCGCTGTCGAAATTTTGTGAACCATTTAAAATGAAATAATTTACGCGATTTAATTACGTTATTGTATTCGTAACTTGTCCAATACAGTGACAAATCCAACAAATACTGTATAAGATGAATACAGATGTCCGTTCTGTTAAAAAAACGAATATCCACATAACGATCATATACAATACTTATCAGACGGGGCCGAAAAACATTCTAAGGGTTTTCGAATATATTACATATTCTGTAACATATTATATTTATAAAAAAAATTGACGTTCGATACTATACTTACTGTCATTTTCGATATTTTTTAACCGTACATTAAAAAATTAATACACGTATTACTTATTAAAAAAAATCAAAGTAACCGTATGTTATAAAATTAAATATCATTTTCGATATTTTCTAATCTAATGTCATCATTCAACTTATTGCACTATATTTTCATACAAGCAGCATTCTACACTACGCTATACACACAATACACTATACACCATACATACAATATACTATAATATACAATTAACTTACAATACATAGGTTAATAATAAAAATTAAGCATCAATAAACTAAACTGCACATACAATAGTGAATACAAACATATAAATTGCAAATCTAACACTAAATTACCTAATTGAATAAAAAAGGGGATTAGGGTTTATACCTTGATTGGAGAGGATTAGGTGTTGGAGAGGGCTTCTAGATGCTACCGAGTGACGTTGGAGGTTGGAATGGAAGTGCGTGGCGAATTGGGGAGGAGGATGGAGGGTTTTGGGTTAGATTTAGGTGGAAATCGAAATGGGGGAGAAGAAGCTGCTGCTGTGAATTTTGGTTCGGGTTTCCAACAGCTACCAACGGCCGCAAACGGCAATTTCCAACGGCGTCCAACGGCTATCTTTTTTACCCCTTGATAATAATCCGGAAAATACTTGCCGTTGGAAGCCGTTGGTCAATGCCGTTGGCGGCCGTTGCCCCCCTCCGTTGGAATAAACAATAATCCTTGTAGTGTCTGTGCAAAGCCCCTTGCAAATTTGATAATAGCATATGTAACTAGACAATTAATTAAACTAGCAAGTTACTATAATTTCGATTCTAGAGTTTTAGATTCAAAGCTAAGGTTTTAACATAATCAATTTAAATTTAGCATACTCAAATTTAGGGTTTCTAACATCCTAAGTAATTAAAATAGTTTAAATTTAACTACAATAATCAACTTATTAGATATGTGCGCACTCACCTCAAGCTTAAGCTCTTACTTGCGCTTGAGAATCGTCCCCCGGAATCGATAGCTTTACCTTGATCAGTCTTGATTTAGTTTTTTCTAGTCTTATAGATTAAATTGATTTGATTTCTAGAAATTTATAGGGTTTAGGTTCAGGAAAATTTTTGGCAGAGTTTAATTATAGTAAACATTTAATGGAGAATTAGGGTTTCATTAGTATGATATTTATAGGGGTAGGATTTAGTTTTGAGCCATTAGATCAGCTTAGGAAATATATTTAGAGAATCTTGTCCACTCATCGTACTCTTCAATTTGTCCCCAAGAAAACAATCATGTTCGTTCAACGCGTCATCAGAAAATCGAAAACGTTCAATTTTATAAGGGCTACGGTCGACTGCTCAATGCCCTACGTTAACCGCTATCGGCCAACCATTGAACCCTCTAGGTCGATCGGTCCCAATGAAATTTTTGTGTATTTTTGTTTTAAATTTTAATTTATTCTAACGATAGTAATTCCTCCATACTAACTTGGATCTCGACATATTGTATATGAAAATCATCCATAAAATCCCAACGAACGCAATGGTGCAAGTTTCGTAGCCAAATTCGAATATGTGTAAAAAAATTCTTTTAAGGCCTTGTTTTATTTTAATTTAATTTTCTTATTAAATTCCATTAAATTTTCGGGGTGTTACATGCACGTGTGTATATGCAGGCCTCATTGAATTGAAATACAATCGAACATTGATGTGTAGGAAAATATATACAGAACGAGGTCTATATTATGTTGTGATTCAAAAAATCAATTATATATGTATATAAATTATGAGAAGCACAACGATTTAATACTAGCATAAAGTCTCACTGGTTGACTCGGTGGTTAAACATTATAATAAGTTGAGAATGACATGAGTTTAATTATAAGCAATGTGGTCTTTATTGTAAGCGTAAAGGGGTGAAAAAAATGACAATGTAAAATGGTACAAAATAATCATTTGTCAATAACTCAAAATAAAACAATAAAATATAAAAAAGGGGAAAGAAAGAAATAAGAAAAAAAATGTAATTTTCAAATGATCTAAATCTCAAAAGAAATGAATACTATATATATATATATATATATATATATATATATATATATATATATATTGAAAATAATTGAGTAATCAAAACCGATCGTCAATGTAGTTTGTTTACTATAGTCTTGCAAAATCGAACACTGTGAAGCAAAAAAATGTTTTTAACCCGTCTCGTTAAATCTTTTCAATTTTATTTACTTTATTCTCTCCATAAATCGGCATAAATTAGTATTATGGATAAAGTATGTAATTTTTCAATCACCAGAATGTTGTTCTGACTCCCCCCTCATTACAACCCACATGTTAGATTTAGATGGATAGACTACTGGTGTAAGAGGAAACTGCAGATGGTGAAGTCTCACATTCATGTACGATGCTGAACAAGCACTTAAATACTAAAGAAATAATATTAATTACAAGATAGTAGCCTTGGTCAACATATATGTTCTATTATATTTTTCTCTTCCGTTGTAAGTTTATGTAGGTAGCTCTTTGATATACTTGTGTTTAATACAGGTTATCAATACTATTGATCCATACCCTAATAGACTTAAGTTTCGATTTAGTCAAAATTCGGACCCATTAAGTTGCGGGTTGTTACAACCTGGCTGTACCTCTTGTCGCTTTGCTTCTGCATGCTAAGAGGCAGGATGCTATTAATACTATTTATTTTGTTCTCTCCGCATATGCTCTTTAAATCTCTTTAATATTAATTTTCTTTTTCAACCTATTATAATTTGAATTTTAACTAAAATTAATGAAAAATGACAATAACATTTTTTTTGGAGTTCTGCAGTCAAACGTTCATTTCCCACCAATTTGTTTAGTGTGGTAGCAAAAGGAGAATGTAGCAAAAGCTTCAAACACATGATGAAAGAGAGACAAAGGAGGGAGAAGTTGAGCCAGCATACGCATTGAATGTATCCACTTTATATTTCTAAAACTTACAGCATTACAATAATAGGTATACGCACATATATATTGATATGAAGGTTAAACAATGTAGGTGGACAAGTTTTCGGTGGTGCAATCGGCCATAACATACATTAAACACCTTGAAGCTGAGAAAGATGAACTATTAAAGAGCAACACCGAGCTTAATTTTAAACGGTTGATCAAAATGGATTTTCAAGGAGAAAGTCACGATATTTGCCTGTCGAACACAACCGCAATACCAGCTCTTGATTCAATGATCAGTGCTCTTCACTGTTTGAACGTAATGGACGTGAAAGTTAGGACCATCAAAACTGAATTATCAACCACTGATTCTTCAATGACCATGCAAATTGAATTCAAATTGTGATAACGGCATCAAAACTGGTTCCATTATTTATAGTCTGAGCTCTTTTTTATGCATCTGTAAAAAAATTTAATCGTTTTTACAAAAGCAAGATTTAAGGTTGTGATTAATATACCATGGATGAAATGTACTGTTTTCTATTTGAGGTTTCAGTACAGAAATTGGGGTCTTATCAAAAGTCATATCCTATGTCTCTCATTTCCATATTCTGTATTTTTTGCATTTAATATATATTATTTTTGCATGATCAGAGTTTTGCATACAGTTCTATTTTTTAAATTTCCTTGACATTACTTACAAATCTATAGTTTTTCCAGGAGTACAAAGAGTTGTAAACCCTGAGTGTGATCAACTGCTTACGTTTTCCAGGAGTACAACTCTATTGGAAATTCCTGATAACTATTTTTTATTCAATAATTCTTGCAGGCCCGGATATACTGACAGGAAACAGGACAAAATTAATCATAGCCTTCAGCCTGTTATTGACCCCCTGTTTTCCTCCATTCAATCCAGATCCACACTTCCCTGGCCTCTACTTTTCGGGCCTTCTAGCATCTCCCATTTTTATTATAGATGCGAGTTCCGTTTGGAGACGGTGCAGTAAACATGGTAAGAAAAAGAACATATAAACTATCGGTTGTTATTTCTATATAGATCTTATGTACCCATTCAGGTAGTTTTATGAGAAGAAATTCGATCTCCGTTTCTGTTCATGTCTAGGGTACTTAGATATATCATCTGGCTTGAATTTTGCTTTCCATAAATGTAGGCACAGGAGATGGTCAAACTTGAATCTAATCTGCATGATATGGTTGGTAGGATTGGTTCGACACTAGGTGTACTGGTGATGCTATGGTTCGAAGAAATGAGAAGGCATATCTTTGTCCAAAGTGCTACTACGAATCCATTTTCATGAATTCCTATAGTACTGACTGGTAACGAACTGCGAAAAAAAAGACACGGTACTTAACGCTTAACCAAATTTTCAAGCGTTGTACATATAATTTTCAAGTCAAAAAAGAAAGAAAAGAAACTATAAAATATGATCAAAGCATAACTAATGAACAGATTTCGTAGTTTAGTAGTAATTTATTCGATATCAGACTTTGAATTCGGACCGGTGCCAGACCGATTTCCTTAATTGGCCATGATTTTCCCCCTTTCTTCCGCTCCTTCTGACCATTTCTAAACCTTCTCATTTTTTTTACCTTGCCCACTTGTTCGTTCCTGGACAAACTTATTAGACTCATTTGACCATTCAATTTTCTCTTGATGTCTTTCTACCTTTAATCTATGGTGGATGAAAACGCCTACAACACTCGCTCCGCAAAACAAACTTTTATGGATACAAAATGTGTTGTGTTCCTTTCATGGGGTGTCACATCCCCTGATCAGTAATAGTTGTTGATTCTAGAACAGTTGTTATGTCATATTTCTCTGTTCAACATAAGTCAACCAATCTCTTTAACATAAACTTTCATGTTTTCTCGAAGAAATGATTTTCCAAATATTCCACAAATTTTTAATGGAAACAGTGATATTTATTAAAACTAAATATAAATAATTAAATAAAATGACAAACTAATCTTTCGAAAAATAAAAGAATATATTTTGCACGTAATAATGTTTGCATTTGATTTTTGTCACATATATAATAGTTATTAAAAAAATGAACTAGTCAAATATATTAAAATCAATTTATTAAAATTAATTTTAAAAATAAAGACAATACGTAAAACCCGAAATTCACTTTCAACTGCCATCTTGTTTATCTCATTTCTCCTCCAATTCTACACATCCTTTCAAACTACAAATCACAACTGACTGTAACAACTCGAGATTTTTGACCCACGAAAATCGACGCTAATATGTCCACTGTATTGCGTGTCGAGCAATGGAATGACGGAAAATCCGATTGTTAGGGGAAAAGAAGAAAGAAAGAAGAAGAGAAGAAGAAGAGAAAAAGAAAACCGAAACAACACAGAATCTCACAATCGCAGTGGAACATAATATCAATGATCTTTACAAAAGAGAAACTGTTATATACATACATCCATCAAAGTATAACAACAAATCATAATCATCAGTCTGGACAGTTATAATAACTTGTCCTCACAATGCTGATGATTTCGACAACAAAGCAGCGGGAAATAAACAAATACATGAATACGACTTGAAGACCTCCAACTTGTCTCATGAACTCCAATGCATTCAAATTAATCTGTAAACATGCTCGGTCTGACCAGAGTATTATAATAAAATAAAACTTGAGTCAGTCTAGAAAACCAGCATAAAAAAACACGTCGAACCGAATTTTAGTGTTTTAAAAATCTTTTGAAAATAAAATTATTTCGTAAGACCACATCGTACATAAACACAAACGGATTTTTACCTTACGATAATCAAACCATTTCATATGAAATTCCATGATATTATAATAGTGTCTAAGGTATACATACTTATTAATTATAGCCAAAAATTTTACATTAATTAAATTCCAGCATAATAGGTATACAATCGAAACCGTAAAGGCACGTATTGGAAAATGAATTCCATACAATGACTGGGCTACTGTGGTATCGCCCGTCACGGTGCATTTCTAGATAAAATACCATCGAGGACCTCGCCGGGATCCCCTGCAAACACAGAACTAGCCTACCACTTGACTAGTAGAAACGAATATCCGTTAATAGGTCCCAAAGCATACAAATGAGAGATAATATCGACTCTAGATATGGATGATCATACCCTACTTAGAGCAACCCACTTACCTCTGCTGCATCTCTCCCGTTTTAGTTATTCCCAACTGGTGAGGCTTGAGAATATGTTTTACCTTTTATATAGCACTTCCCACTTGGAATGCTAATACTGTAATACAGCCCTCCAAGCAACAATGCAATGCAAGCATTCATCCATACAAGTTCATTATGGGACTGAACAAAACGCTTGAGAGCTCCGTCTTTAATTTCATCATCTTCAAGATATCTTCACTTCAAAACGCTTGAGTTGAATCGAATTGGTTTTCGGATAACATACCCGATCACGGTCACTTCGAAACAACACTCGATAGTTTCTGGTACATTCAACCCCGGTTCTTTAGGAAATAAACAGTCAAAAATAAGAGTGGAGATCATTTCCTAACCGTTAGTGGCTGGATTTCCTTATCAATTGTTCTTGGAGAACGAAACGAGATTTATATGCACAATACAACATCATCGGAGATGACTGTGCCATATAACTCACGTGTTTCTCCTAGATATTTTCAAAGTTACGTTTTGGGTTCAAATTTGATAGTCGATTATTTAACTATCCACAAACACACATCCAAATCGGGGGTTTATTCCATAGGGAAAACCAACATTGGTTAAGCACATAAGCAACCACTAGCCTCTTTTAATAAATCTTTTCATAAACTAAAATCAAGTTGTAAATATTTGTACCTAAATACTTTTACAAAGATTCATCCACAAACCCTTATTTTTCGATACTTAGAAAATATTTATACACTTGTGATGCAGCAGCGGAATGACAAAATGATGATTCGGTGAAAGTAGCAATCGATGGAATGAAGAATACTGAATGGCCCAAATTTGTTGATCCGAAGATACTGAATTCTAGCTATCTTCGTCACGTTGATAGCGTACTATACCGTAAAAGAAGATCTTCAATTCTTCAAGCGTTGATCAAGCGCACTTATTACCGCGAATCGGCTTCAACAATCGTTGAATCGAGCGCACTCGATTAACCGAAAGTGGAGATAGGAGATCACACTCAACTACCAATTTAATTGAAAGCACAAAGCTAACAAACAAAAGTTTTCATTCAAATCAACTAAATTATTACAAATGGCACCACCGGCCTATTTATAGAAGTTACAACACACGCGACTCAAAACTGTACAACACTTAGGTCGGCCACGACCTAACATCACCGACTTACGACCTAAAACAAGACATGCGACCTACGACTTAACTAAGGTCGGCAGCGACTTATCAACAACACAAAGAAAACAATACAACATATTACAACTCCATATTTACAACACAACATATAGGTCGTCCACGACCTAAACATCACGACCTAAAAATAAAACGATCTAAAACCTCATGACTAAACACTTTTCCGACCTAAAAACAAGGCAGCGTCTTCCAGAAGTCCAGGCGGTATGAGCTTCAGCGAATCATAGAAAGTGGCGACCCAAAGCTTCTCGCGACCTAACTTAGGTCGTAGGTCGTTCACGCGACCTAATTTAGGTCGTAACTCGGTAGGTCGTTCGAACGCCTTTCCCTTTAGCTTGTTAACTCGCGAGTCTCCACTAGGTCGTTGCCGAGCTTCACTAAGTCGCTGGAGCGACTTAAAGGCATTATTAGGTCGGTCACGACTTAGGGCTTCGTTAGGTCGGTCACGACCTAGTACTTCATTTTGTATCCCTCTCTCGTTAGCTTCAAAGTTAGGTCGTATACGACCTATCATTTCCGAACGACTTACTAATTTGTTAGGTCGGTCACGACCTAGTACTTGGCCTGCATCATCCTCCCTTGGTTGGGAAAAATTCGTCCTCGAATTTGCGCCCTCCTTTTCCACAACAAGCTCATCTCCATGATACGGTACAAGATGTTTAACATTAAACACGTCAGAAGTGTAAACATCCTCCGGTAGCTTCAAATTATAAGCGTTTTCATTGATCCGTTTCACAATTGTTATAGGACCAATTTTCCAAGCTTTAAGCTTATTGTATGCTCCTACTGGAAAACGATCTTTCGTTAGCACCGCATATACTAAATCTCCTTCATTAATTTCAACGCTTCTTCTTTTCAAATCCGCAGATCACTTGTACTTTTCATTCGTTTTTCCCAATCGTTCCTGAACGATTTTATGACATTCTGCCAATTCATCAACAAAATAAACAGCCCGTTTAACAATCCCTTTGGGTTGTGGTATTACCGTTAAATCTAACGGCCCTTTCGACAAACTAGAATATACAATCTGAAATGGGCTGAATCCAGTACTCCGATTCACTGCATGATTATGAGCAAATTCTGCTTGACATAGCTTCATATCCCAACTCTTTAGATTGTCTTTCACAAGACATCTCAACAAATTCCCCAACGATCTGTTCACGACCTCGGTCTGTCCATCCGTCTGTGGATGATACGCGCTACTAAAGTTCAACTTCGTTCCCACCATCTTCCACAAACTTAGCCAGAAATGGCTTAGAAATCTAGTATCCCGATCTGAAACAATCGATTCAGGTAGCCCATGCAATCGATACACCTCCTTAAAGAATAACTGAGCGACTCGGACGGCATCCGCTGTCTTCTTACATGCGACGAAATGTGCCATTTTAGAAAACCTGTCCACCACAACGAATATAGAATCATTTCCCCTTTGAGTTCTAGGCAAACCCAAAACAAAATCCATGCTCACATCCACCCACGGTTTAGTAGGCACAGGTAACGGCAGATATAATCCTGCGTTTGTAGCGGTTCCTTTCGAAACTTGACAGATATGACACCTCTCAACAAACCTCTCCACTTCTTTTCTCATCGACGGCCAAAAATAAGATTGAGAAATCAGCTGTAATGTTCGGTCTCTACCCACATGGCCTTCTTCATGTAACTCTTTTACAATTTTCAACCGTAAACTGCAATCTGGAACACACAAATGATTTTCTTTAAATAGATAACCATCTACCAACACAAACTCATCCGTCTCTCCCTTCTTTACTTCGTCTACAATCTTCATAAAGTAAGGATCTTCAACAAATAACTCTGAAAGTATCTCAAACCCCGTCACTTCAACCTTCATTGTGGTTAACAAATGATTTCTTCTGCTCAACGCATCCGCCACACGGTTTGTAACTCCAGATTTGTGTTTCACGACAAATGTATACTACTGCAGGTATGCAATCCACGATGCATGTCTTGCTGAAATTTTCTCCCGTCCTTGCAGATGTTTCAAAGCCTCATGATCAGTGTATAGCACAAACTCCTTGTGAAATAAGTAATGTCTCCAATGTTTAATGGCTTGTACAACAGCATAAAATTCCATATCATACATACTATATCTCATCTTCGCTCCTGATAACTTTTCACTAAAATATGCAATAGGACGTCCCCTCTGACTCAACACCCCTCCAATTCCCACCTTGGATGCATCAGTATGTAGCTCAAACAACAACTGAAAGTCTGGTAATACTAGAATTGGTGCTGACGTCAACGGTTCTTTGATTGGTTCAAAAGCAACCCCTGCTTCCTCCGACCATGCAAACTGTTTGCCCTTCATACAATCTGTAACCGGCGCCATCACACTACTAAAGTGTGGAATGAACCTTCGATAGAATGAAGCCAACCCGTGAAAACTTCGAACTTCTGTTATAGTCTTGGGTTGCGGCCAATCTCTGATTGCTTCGACTTTACTTTAGTCCACCTGTATTCCTTCTTTCGATACAACATATCCCAGAAATAAGACACTCCGTGCCATAAACACACATTTCTTCGTAGCAGCATAGAATTGTTCTTCACGAAGGATACTTAACACTTTCCTCAAATGCTGTACATGCTCCTTTGTACTAGCACTGTAGATCAGAATATCATCAAAGTAAACCACCACAAATTTCCCAATGTATGGCCTGAAAATTTGGTTCATCACTCTCATAAATGTGCTTGGTGCATTCGATAGACCAAACGGCATGACCAGCCATTTGTACAATCCTTCCCTCGTCTTGAATGTTGTCTTCCATTCGTCTCCTGGTCTAATTCGAATCTGATGATAACCGCTCTTCAAGTCAATCTTAGAAAAGATCACAGACCCACTGATTTGATCTAACAGATCATCAAGCCTCGGCATCGAAAATCTGTATCTGACTGTTATCTTGTTCAATGCTCTACTATCTGTGCACATCCTCCACGTTCCATCCTTCTTTGGTACCAACAAAGCTGGCACTGCACAAGGACTCAAACTCTCCTGAACTCTCCCTTGTTCCAGTAATTCCTCCACCTGTCTCCTTAACTCCTCGTGTTCCCTTGGACTCATCCGATAGTGTGGTCTATGAGGCAATGCAGCACCTGGCACCAAGTCAATCTGATGCTGTATGTCTCTAAGCGGTGGTAACTCCTTCGGTAGCTTTTCAGGAAACACATCTTTGAATTCTTCCAAAACTGGCTTCACTTCCTTGGGAACTTCTGTAACTTCACTGCTTTCATGCCCAATCAACATAAAAACTTCAGGACTCTCATCTATCTCTTCCACGAACTCCTTCAAGGACAACAAGGTTTTCAATTCCTCAATCTCCTCCAGCTTGTTCTCATTCTGCTGTCGCTTTTTCGAAACTAATGTGATCTTCGTGCCTTCGAACAAGAAACTGTAACTATTCGTTCGACCATTATGCTGTACTTCACGATCGTACTGCCACGGCCTTCCCAACAGCAAATGGCAAACATCCATGTCAACCACGTCACACCAAACCTCATCCTTGTATTTCTTTCCAATAGAAAATGGAACATGAGCTCGCCTCTCTACCTTTACTTCTCCTCCTTTCCTCAACCAAGCAAGTTTATAAGGACTAGGATGTTTCCCCGTTTTCAATTTCAACTTCCTCACAGCTTCCGTTGAAATGATATTATCACAACTCCTAGCATCAATGACAAATTTACAGACCTTTCCCAAAATAGTGCATGTTGACTGGAAAATGTTACTTCTCAACCAACTCGACTCTTCCTCCTGCTTCGGGGTTAAACAAGATCTTCGTAGCATCAGATTACATCCCTCGTCTCCCGACACTTCTTCTTCCTCCTCCTCATGCTGTGACTTGAGATCTTCTTCGACATCCTCATCCTCCACTTCAACAATCATAGTTCTCTTCTTCGGTTTTGGACATTCGCTGCTCTGGTGACCCACTTCCTGGCAATTATAGCATTTGAAATTGGTATTGACTTTAGGTTTAGCCACTTCATGAACAACATGCTTACTCGATGTTTTAGGAATATTAGAACTACTTCCCGCTCCTTTGTTCTGCCCCGTAAAACTTGGAAACACACCTCCCCCACGTCTTCCTTGTTTCTCCCAAGCCAACGCCTTCTGATGTGCTTCGGTCACAAATTTAGGGTCGAACATGTTCTCCATATCCTGGATCTGCGTTCTAAGTCCCCTAACAAACCTTGCGGTCAATTGTTCTTCTCTCTCCATGATATCATTTCGAGCAATTAATTGGTAGAACTCATCAGCATAATCAGCAACCGTCTTCGTTCCTTGCCTCAAATTCTGTAATCTCTGATACATTAGTGATTGGTAATTATAGGGCGAGAACGTAGCCTTCATTAATTTCTTCATCTTTCCCCAAGCAATAATTTTTGACTTTCCCATTCGTTCTCTAGTAAGTTTGGTTTGCTGCCACCACGCCAAAGCTCTTCCCCTCAACCTTGTAGCAACCAACTTCACTCTACGATGTTCGGGAACCTCTTTGAAGTCAAAAATCTCCTCCACATTAGACAACCAATCCAAAACTCCTCAGCTTGCATTCCGCCTTTGAATTCTAGAATTTCAGTCTTCATCCCAGACTCCCACTTGTGATCATATTCCGACTGATTTCTTCCTTGTCCTCGTCCATGAACACTACCACCATCAAACTCTTCCTCGAAATCTGATGTATAGCGATGTCGATCCTGACCACCAACATCTCTACTACCTTCCCGTCTTCCACCAACATCCCTTCTATCTACATTCCTCCGTTCTCAATCATTCACATTCCTCCCATGTCTTTGATCATCATCATTCCTATAATTATCTCGATTGACAGTCCTATGATCATTATCAACACTTCTTTCTCGATTTGAATGTGGTGAAACTCTACTTCCTCCATGGTTAGATTCAAGTGAAACCCTTCTCCGATTTTGATTCATCTCCAACATCATCTTCTCTAATCGTCCAATCCCTTCATTAAGCTTCTCACTAAAGTTTTCGTTTATTCTTTGCTCCATTTCATCGGCTTCTTCTCTTCTATACAAAGCCTCAACATTCTGATGGCGATTAGCTCTTCTCGGCGGCATGGTTGATTCTTCAAAACTTTAACTTTCGGCCTTGAACGAACAAATGATCAAATGATACCAAATGATGCACTTCACACTTCACTTCGTTCGGCTCCAACTCCAAATTTCAAACACCTTTCAAACTTAGATCCAAAATGAGATGGATCGAAATCTTCAAACTTGTTGCAACTTGCGATGAACACGACTTGAACTCTTCGAATAAAAATTGGCTCCAAGACTCGGCTTAGCTATGATTGGCTAAGTCTAGCTCTGATACCAAATGGTGCAGCAGCGGAATGACAAAATGATGATTCGGTGAAAGTAGCAATCGATGGAATGAAGAATACTGAATGGCCCAAATTCGTTGATCCGAAGATACCGACTTCTAGCTATCTTCGTCACGTTGATAACACACTATACCGTGAAAGAAGATATTCAATTCTTCAAGCGTTGATCAAGCGCACTTGATACCGCGAATCGGCTTCAACAATCGTTGAATCGAGCGCACTCGATTAACCGAAAGTGGAGATAGGAGATCACACTCAACTACCAATTTAATTGAAAGCACAAAGCTAACAAACAAAAGTTTTCATTCAAATCAACTAAACTATTACAAATGGCACCACCGACCTATTTATAGAAGTTACAACACACGCGACTCAAAACTGTACAACACTTAGGTCGGCCACGACCTAACATCACCGACTTACGACCTAAAACAAGACACGCGACCTACGACTTAACTAAGGTCGGCAGCGACTTATCAACAGCACAAAGAAAACAATACAACATATTACAACTCCATATTTACAACACAACATATAGGTCGTCCACGACCTAAACATCACGACCTAAAAATAAAACGATCTAACACCTCACGACTTAACACTTGTCCGACCTAAAAACAAGGCAGCGTCTTCCAGAAGTCCAGGCGGTATGAGCTTCAGCGAATCATAGAAAGTGGCGACCCAAAGCTTCTCGCGACCTAACTTAGGTCGTAGGTCGTTCACGCGACCTAATTTAGGTCATAACTCGGTAGGTCGTTCGAACGCCTTTCCCTTTAGCTTGTTAACTCGCGAGTCTCCACTAGGTCGTTGCCGAGCTTCACTAAGTCGCTGGAGCGACTTAAAGGCATTATTAGGTCGGTCACGACTTAGGGCTTCGTTAGGTCGGTCACGACCTAGTACTTCATTTTGTATCCCTCTCTCGTTAGCTTCAAAGTTCTTAGGTCGTATACGACCTATCATTTCCGAACGATTTACTAATTTGTTAGGTCGATCACGACCTAGTACTTGGCCTGCATCAACTTGTCTCCACGGTATAAGTAATTTCACAAAATGGAGAAAGATTTCCTCTTTACACAATTCTAGAACAGATTTATAACTTCCTTTATAAATCTCTAAGACCTGTTTATAACCCCATTCATTTATCTCTGAAATCATTTATAAACTCCGTTTTTAAGATTTCTAAAATCATTTTAAAAAAACCCTTCATAAATCCATAAAACCATTTATAAACTACTTTTATAAATCCACAAACCCATTTCTAAAATTCTTTTATAAATATTTAAAACCATTTATAAAGCTCTTTTACCCTTTAACTAATCTTCCTTTAAGTTTTCCAAACCATGTTAGAGGATTCCTCTTGTTAAACCCACATCTATTTATAAAACCCTATTTATAAATCTCGAAAACAATTATAAATAAATTCTAATCATTCACTTTAAAACACTATTATATAATAATAAACATTATAAATAAATAAATATTAACTTTAAAACATCTTAAAATAATAATTAATAAATTCCAAAAAATTCTTAAATAAACTATAATAATTTACCTTCAACATTATTAAAAATAATAATAATTAATTTCCAAAACTTTATTGATAAATAATTATGTTTAATATTAAACCATATTAATAATTTGAATAATTAACTTTTCAAAATATTAAAATATTTGTAAACAACTTTAAAACAATATTAATATAAATAACAACTTTTATAAAAACATAAATATACTTCCTTGATAAACATCAATACTTAAATTTCAACATAATCATTTTCATATTTATACAACTATGTTTATAAATCTCTTCTATTTTATAACATGTCACTTAACATCCCCAAATCTATCCTCACTTCAATTCTGAAAATAGATCAACCATTTTCTAAAACACATCCCACGTATTATCATAAATCCACAATTTGATTTATTCTCCCTAATCCATCCAATGGTAATAGAATTCTTTTATTTATAAAACACCATTATAAATATATCCTTTTATTAATAAAATATGATTATACGAACCTTCACACTATTTGTAAAATGTCCCATTCATACATTATCATATTTATAAATTTACCTTAATATATGTACATATATATATATATACACACACACACACAACACTTTACATAAAACGGTTAGTAAAACTTTATACCAGAAAATTCCTATCTTCTTTTTAAAACCATATCCCTTTATTATAAAAGACAGACTTATTTTTATGATTTTAAAAACCTTTACTCGTGGTTCAAAAACTCTATTTAAAATATTTTATGAAACTATAATTTTAAAATCTCTAAAAATCATAGCTTCAATTTTAATTAAAATAAGTTCCTTCTCTTAGTAATTAAAGAATTATTATTAAAATATATATATTTTCGAAATCACTTTAATCGTTTTAAAAACTAAACCTTCATTTTATAATATCAAAATACTAAAAATATGGTCCAGTGTTACTATAGCACCAATAGGGAAAAATCATCCATGTCATCAATTTCTGTATCCAACATATCATATATCAATTTATATGAAAAATAAAATCAACAGTGTGAGGAATCCAGTTGGATCCCTCCAACCTGTCCCCCTACATCACATACAATATATAATCAATAATATAAATCAACCACTTCGAGGCGGGATCGTATACAAAGGGTCATTCGCTCTTACACGGGAATGTAATAGGGTCTCATCCGCTCTAGGGGTGGGAATATATCCAAACCAAAAATAGAAAATAGTAAGCCATCCAAACATTCAATAATAATCAATAATTAAATATCCATCCATCAAAAGAATAATTTTTATCGACTAAAATATATTTTTGGTTAACTAAAAAGGTGAGTTTAACTCACTTTGGTTCCAGTAGTCGTCAAAGCGCTCCGGTTCGAATTAAAATTGTACAGCGTTCAATTTCAACATGAATTCCCATGAGCTTCAAATTACTCCAATCCAACTCCATAACGTAGTACTCGTCGATACGATGGCTGTGACGACCGCCCATGACCCCTGCACCGAATCTAAAGATAGTGCGCTGTAAAGTGTGCCAGGCGACCATGGACGATTGTCAAGGTAAGATTAAAAACAACAGAATCTATCGTATTACTCACAGCGCATGGACAAAATACAATAGAACATATGTATAGTGAAGCTTTACAGAACAAAATGACATCTTATAAAACTCCATAATAGTTGAATACAAGCATTCATATAGTCAATACATCCAGCCTCACTACATATCTCTCAGAGAAAACAAAACAGCGGAATATCCAGTACATATAATAAGAAGATAATATGCAACCCTCCAGCTCGTCTTCGATATCAGCATCGTGAGAAGAGAACAGCACCTGTCACCTGCTACCTAGTCTGCCCGTCCCAAAATGGACGAACAGCCCAAGGCAATAAGAATTAAAACATAAAGCCTTGAGTCAGACAACAGTCTTAGTGAGCAGTAAATTAACTAACGACATACCAAAAGAGCATAAAGGAAAAGGAATAGGAATACAACCCTCCCACTCCAACCTCATTCTACAGTGATAGCCCCCAGACACACACTAAGCAGAAGCAAACATAGCAGAGCATACAATTTAAAGTAAAGCAATTGTCACTCGAGTTAAGAGCGATGTTTTCCAAGTACAAATCCCAAGGTCTAAAACCAAGGTCAGATAAGCACCCAGGAAATACCGCTCTTGAGACCGAATGACGATACAACCAAACATCCATGACTCGGCTATCACTGTTATCATTGTTGCGATATCACCGTTAATTGAATGACCGGCACATTCTTTCAGCCGTCCGTCAAGGGCTAATGGTAACCCCGGTTCTAGACATAACTCCCGCACGTCATCGTGACCCGTGCCTAGGATTATCGAATCTACCCAGAGTACTTGACCATCAACTTAGTCTTTTGGGCGTCCCCATGTACTCTTGCTTAGAGCATGCTAGAACCTTCAACAACGATGAGATCTCAACCTCCTAGTCATCCTCCTCGACGACTATTTCCATACTAGCTCAAGCGCCTCTCGAGCATCCATTATCCTCAACTCGAATCATATCACCGAGTTATCAACATGCTTGGAATGATCCCGCCTGGATTAGACCAAGTCTTCATCATATGATTGCCTCTCTTCATTACATCCTCGCAAAGCCTCATCTCATCATCACATCATCAAATCTATGCATAAGAGCTTCATCATCCCGCTACATATGCCACGAGCAGCTTTTCCAATTCAAGAGCCTTTCCCTTAGCTTTTGAATCACCTTCGATCTAAATTTAATCATCAATCATCTAGTTCATAACAATCAATCAAATCAAACATCAATCCAAGCAAACAAGCATTCAAAAATGATCTAAGTAGACAATTATAACAATAATGGCATTTTCGTAATTAAAGAGTTGAAAGTCCAATAAGCATGAAAACATGGATTATATCTCTACAAACTTGATGAATGAACTTGCATAGGTTAACATATGATAAAATGGATGTAACATCATCATGAACAATGGATCTATATGGATCTATACATAGGATGAAGAAAATGCATGGAAATCTCTATTTTAACACCAAATCGAGCCAACAATCCGATATACTCCTTTGGATCCGTGTGAGAGATAATCACCACTCACCAAATCACCTAAACAAACCCAAATCAACACGCTTCAGATCTGGACAGCAAAGGATCAAGCTTGATCTATCACAAATCCGCTTCAAATGAAGAAATCTCTCTTGAAAAGATGAAGATCTTCAATCTAAGCTCTTGAATCTTCGATCTTGATCTTCGATTTGGATGGATGGAAGCACTAGATTAGAGTGGAGAAAAGAAGTGAAGAAGTGTAGAAGTCGAGCTCTCAAAATGGCAGCACTTCGTCGCTTCAAAATCCGGATCCCAAAAAGTGAGAACAACCCCTCCTATTTATAGCTGAAAACTGCCCTTAAGTCGTAACTCGGCTATCTTCTTAAGTCGGTGCCGACTTAACACCATGCCGACCTAGTGCCTTGCCGACCTAGTGCCTTGCCGACCTAAAAACTCATCTTCCTATGACTCGCAACAAAACAGCTGTCTCCTAAGTCGGTTACGACTTATGGCATGCGCCTACGACTTAACTGAAAAGGCCTCCGACTTAACCAAGCTTCGACTCAACACATGCGCATATACGAACCCTGTCTACGACTTAATGCGCACGCGCCTTATCTAGTTAGACGACTTACGACTTACTGCTATGCCGAGTTAACCAGCCTAAACGACCTAACGACTTAACTGCCTCGCCGACCTACGACTTAACCATATGACCGACCTAACGAAGCAGACTCAATATACTACCGCAAAACCCAAGTCCTAAGTCGGTTGACGACTCAACAACTTAACACAGGAGACGACCTACCGACTCATAACTCAACACACACTGCCGACCTAACACTTAACACCCAAACACTTAGGTCGCTCACAACATGACCTTAGGTCGTTGCCGACCTAACTCTACTCCAGAATACTTAGGCTGCCTACTATTCTTCCTTAGGTCGCCCTAACCTCTTAAGTCGGTCAACCCCACTTCCTTAACTCGGCAACGACTTAACAAATAACTTGTCAGACACGCTAACTACTAAGTCGTCCAGGTCTTAAGTCGACCACTATCTTAACTCGTCAGCCGACTTAACACTTAACTCACCACTATCCTTAAGTCGGTTAATACTATAAGTCGGTCAACTTCTTAGATAGGCTATTCCCTTAAGTCGGTCACTCGACCTAAGCCACCTTATGACTTAACTTCCTTAACCCGGTTAATCCCTTAGGTCGTCCTAAACTATCAACCGACTTAAACCACTCCCCTATCTTCCTTAGGTCGTCGCCGACCTACCACTTAGTCATTAACCCGTCCAGACTTATTTCTTAACTCGTCCAAACTTCCTAAGTCGGCTACGACTTAAGACTTAAGAAAAATTCTGCTAAAACCTGAAATGACTTAACAACAATACAACCAAAGGTCAATCATTTTAGAATGTTTTGATCCGTAAAAATACGGGTCGTTACATTCTCTCCCCCTTAGGAATTTCGCCCCCGAAATTCCAAACAAACAAGGCAATCAAAGCTATTCTGTACGCCTATCATCCATAACAATCAATAGACCATGCATCCAATTCTAGCTTAGCGTACAGAATTCTAAGACTTAGAACAAGTTACAATTTCGTTAGATGACACGACACCTTAGGGCCATACCTTGAAGAGTTCAGGATGAGCTGCCTTCATCCTCTCTTCCACCTCCCACGTACAGTCGTTATCATCGTCACTCCATTGTATCTTGAGCAACTTAACTATCTTCCTCCTAAGCTGTTTCGTGTCGGTTTCAACAACACGAAGCGGCTTACGAGGTCTTCTATCGACTGGATCAACTTCTAAGTCTTCACAGCTATCAGCAGAAACCACCGTACTCGAGTCGTGCACATACTTCCGTAGATATGATACATGAAAAACATTGTGCACACCCGACATCTTCTCCGGTAACTCCAATCTGTAAGCGAGCTTTCCAATTCGCTCGATGATCGGGAATGGTCCAACAAATCTCGGAGTCAATTTTCCTTTCTTCCTGAATCGAATAACATTCTTTAGTGGAGAAATCTTCACAAAAACCATATCACCAACGTCGAATTCCAAATCCTTTCGACGTTTATCAGCATAACTCTTCTGACGGTCTTGGGCTGCCTTCATTCGTTGCCGAATGATCTCTATGCAATCTGAAGTCTGACGAATCATCTCTGGCCCAAGCATCAGCTTTTCTCCAGTTTCCAACCAACATGTCGGAGAGTTACACGGTCTTCCATATAATGCCTCATACGGTGCCATACCAATGCTTGACTGGTAACTGTTGTTGTACGCAAACTCCACCAAATGAAGGTGATCTTCCCATGATCCTCCGAAATCCAAAACACAAGCTCTGAGGAGATCTTCCAAAACTCGGTTGACTCTCTCGGTCTGACCATCTGTTTGGGGATGATAAGCTGTACTCAAACACAACTCGGTTCCCAAAACTTCCTGGAAGCTCTTCCAAAATCCACTAGTGAACAATGGGTCTCGATCGCTCACTATACTCTTCGGAATACCATGGAATCGGACTATCCACTTAACATACAACTCAGCCAACTTTGATGCAGTCCTAGTCGATCGAACAGGAATGAATCGCGCACTCTTGGTCAGACGATCTATAATGACCCAAATCCCTTCATTTCCTGTTCTGGTTCTAGGCAATCCATCGATAAAATCCATCAATACTTGTTCCCACTTCCATGTAGGAACTTCTAATGGCTGAAGCAATCCGCTTGGCTTCTTCTGTTCGGCTTTTACCAACTGGCAATTCATACACTTGGAAATGAAATCTCCAACATCCTTCTTCATGCCTTCCCAGTAGTAGGTTCTCTTCATATCTCGATACATCTTGTTTCCACCTGGATGAATTGTCAACTTTGAGTGATGACTTTCCTTCAGAACTTCACTCCTCAACTCATCTATATCGGGAACAACTAGTCGTCCTTGCTTCCGAAGCCAACCCTCTCGATCGACCTCGAATCCTTTATCCTTTTCTGGATACACCCCAAATTCCAAATCACGGATAATCTTGACAAGCTTATCATCTCGCTTTTGGCTCTCGCCAATCCTTTCCACAAGAGAAGGTCTTATCGATAAGTTTGCCAACATTTCAGGTTCCAATTCGCATCTAGGCCTGAAGTCAAATCCAGCTAAAAACTCGAGACTCTTCCATTCAGAAAACATGGCTCCCAATCCTGCATGTCTTCGACTTAACGCATCTGCCACTGCGTTACCTTTTCCCGGAGTATAAGCTATACCAAAATCATACGATGCCAAAAACTCTAGCCAACGTTGCTGCCGAAGATTCAAATCCTTTTTGGAGAAAAGATACTTCAACGACTTATGATCCGTAAACAACTCGAATCGAACTCCCAACAGATAATGCCTCCACATCTTCAGAGCAAATACAATCGCCGCTAATTCCAAATCATGAGTTGGGTAATTCCTTTCATGCGGCTTCAGTTGTCGACTGGCATACGCAACAACTTTATCCTTCTGCATCAGCACTGCTCCAAGTCCAGTACCACATGCGTCGGTGTAAACCACCATCTCATCATTCCCACCTGGAATAGTTAAAACAGGAGCACTTGTCAATCTCTCTTTCAGGATTCCGAAAGCTTGCTCACACTTAGCATCCCAACAGAACACTTGGTTCTTCTTCGTCAATCCTGTTAACGGTGCAGCTATCTTGGAGAAGTCTTTGATAAACCGTCGATAATATCCTGCTAATCCAAGAAAACTTCTCACATCAGACGCATTCTTAGGTCTAACCCAATCCTGGATTGCTGCCACCTTAGCGGGATCAACTGCTATTCCATTTCCAGAAATCACATGGCCTAAGAATCTCACTTCACTCTTCCAGAAGTGACACTTCGAATACTTAGCCTTCAGCTGATGTTTCCGTAAGATTTCCAAAACAATACGCAAGTGCGTCTTGTGCTCTTCTTCCGTTCTGGAATAAATCAGAATATCATCCACGAACACAAGTACGAACTTGTTCAACTGATCTCTGAACACTCTATTCATAAGATCCACAAAATATGCTGGCGCGTTAGTCAATCCAAACGGCATTACCAGCCACTCAAAGAAACCGGATGGTGTCCTAAAAGCAGTCTTCGGCACACTATCCTTAGCCACTCTCAACTGGTGAAATCCCGTTGCCAAATCCATCTGAGAAAACACCTTAGCTTCGTGAAGCTGATCAAACAAGTCATCTATTCTCGGCAATGGATACTTGTTCTTCTTAGTCACCTTATTCAGCTCACGATAATCGACGCACAATCTCAACGATCCATCTGCCTTGGTTGCAAACACAACTGGTGCACCCCACTCGGACACACTACGCCGAATGAATCCTTTCTGCAAAAGATCATCAACTTGCACCCTCAACTCCTGCTGTTCCCTAGGCGCCATCCGCCTTAGAG
Organism: Allium fistulosum; assembly: GCA_030737815.1. Classification (NCBI taxonomy): domain Eukaryota; kingdom Viridiplantae; phylum Streptophyta; class Magnoliopsida; order Asparagales; family Amaryllidaceae; genus Allium; species Allium fistulosum. The sequence goes on from CM060901.1 coordinate 666,019,185, forward strand.
GCATCACAACAGGTCTGGCTCCTTCAACTAGATCTATTCGAAACTCGATCTCTATATGCGGCGGCAACCCTTTGACTTCGTCAAAGACATCCTCGAATCCATTTGCGATTGGTACTAAAGACAGTCCATCCCGTGGAACAACTAGCGAATACATGAAGCTCATGAAGACGCCTTCTTCATGCTTACATCGTATCACAATCTTTCGCCCCTCCACATTCTCGACTGTCACTTCCAACCTCTCGCAATCAACCTTAGCCGCATACTTCCTAAGCCAGTCCATACCCAAGATAATTCCGAACCCCGCAAAGTTCAGAACAAAGCAATCACAAACAAAAGAGCAACCATGACTCGACACAACTAGACCACGGCATAACATACACAAACAAGACGAACCCCCAACTGGATTAGTCACAACCAATGGCCTATCAACAATATCAGGTTCCAAACCTAACCGGCCTACTAGTTCATTACAAACAAATGAATGCGACGCTCCAGTATCAAACAGAACCCTAACTGGAACACCACATAGGAAAAGAGTACCTTGAACAACCACACTCTTTCCTTTCTCTTCAGCAGTAGGAGCTTTTGAAGACGACGGAACAGCTCCTAAAGCATAGGCTTGCACAATCTGCCTGTCCTTCCTTGGTTCCGGACAATTCTTCCTGAAATGCCCCGGCTTGTCACAGTTGTGACACTTCATCGGCACCTTAGGATTCTTACAATCCTTAGAGAAATGGCCCTTCTGCTGACAATTGTAGCAAGTCACCTCGCCTTTCGGCTTCTTCTGGCCATCCTTACCCTTCTGCTGCTGCTGCTTCCTCTTCTGGTTTCCACCCTGCTGTGGTTTAGATTCTCCCTTGGTAACAGCAACAACAGGTCCTTCCTTAGGAAACAGACTCTCATGCCTAAGAGCTTTCTCCACAAGCTTCTCAAATGAATCGTCCAAATGATCCACCAACTGCCTCCCAAGATAACTATCCAAGCCGGTCACGAACTTCTCATTCTTCTGATAAGCAGATTCAATATATGACCGGGCATACTTGGACAAAGCTTCGAACTCAGAAACATACTCAAGAACTGATCTTCCACCTTGCTTGAGCTCCACAAACCTCTTGAACAGAACAGACTTCTGAGCTGTAGAAATGAACTTAGCTTCAAATCTGACTTGGAATTGCTCCCAAGTAATCTCTTCTTCCGGAGTAGTGATGGTAATAGAGTTCCACCAATCAGAGGCTCTCCCTTGAAGCTGCCTCGATGCCAACTTCCTCTTAGTTGCATCATCAATTCCCAAATCACCAAAGATCCTTCTACAAGCATCTATCCACCTCTGGACCTCAATGGTAGATTCTGTTCCCAAGAAAACCTTCCCTCCAAGAGCAGTATAATCCTTGCACAACTTAGCAAAATCCACTGGTTTCGGAGCTTGGACTTGAACTCCAACATCTACTGCTGCCCCCGGAACTGGTATCCTTCTCATGATCGAAGTCATCATAGCTTCGAACATGGCTGCATAATCAGCAGTCTCTTCAGTAGCACGGCCTTCCCTAGCAGCTGGTCTCCCTCTTCGACTCATTCTCAATATCTATAAAAAGGAATGATTAGAACATCTAGAGAAACAACTGCATAAAGGACTCAAACCCTACTAAGCTACTATATTATATATAGTAATCATCCATCAAAATACAATTACGTCTCTCATACGTAGTTACTCCAGCGAGCGTTGGGTAAAATCGATTAACCAATGCTCTGGTACCAAATGTGACGACCGCCCATGACCCCTGCACCGAATCTAAAGATAGTGCGCTGTAAAGTGTGCCAGGCGACCATGGACGATTGTCAAGGTAAGATTAAAAACAACAGAATCTATCGTATTACTCACAGCGCATGGACAAAATACAATAGAACATATGTATAGTGAAGCTTTACAGAACAAAATGACATCTTATAAAACTCCATAATAGTTGAATACAAGCATTCATATAGTCAATACATCCAGCCTCACTACATATCTCTCAGAGAAAACAAAACAGCGGAATATCCAGTACATATAATAAGAAGATAATATGCAACCCTCCAGCTCGTCTTCGATATCAGCATCGTGAGAAGAGAACAGCACCTGTCACCTGCTACCTAGTCTGCCCGTCCCAAAATGGACGAACAGCCCAAGGCAATAAGAATTAAAACATAAAGCCTTGAGTCAGACAACAGTCTTAGTGAGCAGTAAATTAACTAACGACATACCAAAAGAGCATAAAGGAAAAGGAATAGGAATACAACCCTCCCACTCCAACCTCATTCTACAGTGATAGCCCCCAGACACACACTAAGCAGAAGCAAACATAGCAGAGCATACAATTTAAAGTAAAGCAATTGTCACTCGAGTTAAGAGCGATGTTTTCCAAGTACAAATCCCAAGGTCTAAAACCAAGGTCAGATAAGCACCCAGGAAATACCGCTCTTGAGACCGAATGACGATACAACCAAACATCCATGACTCGGCTATCACTGTTATCATTGTTGCGATATCACCGTTAATTGAATGACCGGCACATTCTTTCAGCCGTCCGTCAAGGGCTAATGGTAACCCCGGTTCTAGACATAACTCCCGCACGTCATCGTGACCCGTGCCTAGGATTATCGAATCTACCCAGAGTACTTGACCATCAACTTAGTCTTTTGGGCGTCCCCATGTACTCTTGCTTAGAGCATGCTAGAACCTTCAACAACGATGAGATCTCAACCTCCTAGTCATCCTCCTCGACGACTATTTCCATACTAGCTCAAGCGCCTCTCGAGCATCCATTATCCTCAACTCGAATCATATCACCGAGTTATCAACATGCTTGGAATGATCCCGCCTGGATTAGACCAAGTCTTCATCATATGATTGCCTCGCTTCATTACATCCTCGCAAAGCCTCATCTCATCATCACATCATCAAATCTATGCATAAGAGCTTCATCATCCCGCTACATATGCCACGAGCAGCTTTTCCAATTCAAGAGCCTTTCCCTTAGCTTTTGAATCACCTTCGATCTAAATTTAATCATCAATCATCTAGTTCATAACAATCAATCAAATCAAACATCAATCCAAGCAAACAAGCATTCAAAAATGATCTAAGTAGACAATTATAACAATAATGGCATTTTCGTAATTAAAGAGTTGAAAGTCCAATAAGCATGAAAACATGGATTATATCTCTACAAACTTGATGAATGAACTTGCATAGGTTAACATATGATAAAATGGATGTAACATCATCATGAACAATGGATCTATATGGATCTATACATAGGATGAAGAAAATGCATGGAAATCTCTATTTTAACACCAAATCGAGCCAACAATCCGATATACTCCTTTGGATCCGTGTGAGAGATAATCACCACTCACCAAATCACCTAAACAAACCCAAATCAACACGCTTCAGATCTGGACAGCAAAGGATCAAGCTTGATCTATCACAAATCCGCTTCAAATGAAGAAATCTCTCTTGAAAAGATGAAGATCTTCAATCTAAGCTCTTGAATCTTCGATCTTGATCTTCGATTTGGATGGATGGAAGCACTAGATTAGAGTGGAGAAAAGAAGTGAAGAAGTGTAGAAGTCGAGCTCTCAAAATGGCAGCACTTCGTCGCTTCAAAATCCGGATCCCAAAAAGTGAGAACAACCCCTCCTATTTATAGCTGAAAACTGCCCTTAAGTCGTAACTCGGCTATCTTCTTAAGTCGGTGCCGACTTAACACCATGCCGACCTAGTGCCTTGCCGACCTAGTGCCTTGCCGACCTAAACACTCATCTGCCTATGACTCGCAACAAAACAGCTGTCTCCTAAGTCGGTTACGACTTATGGCATGCGCCTACGACTTAACTGAAAAGGCCTCCGACTTAACCAAGCTTCGACTCAACACATGCGCATATACGAACCCTGTCTACGACTTAATGCGCACGCGCCTTATCTAGTTAGACGACTTACGACTTACTGCTATGCCGAGTTAACCAGCCTAAACGACCTAACGACTTAACTGCCTCGCCGACCTACGACTTAACCATATGACCGACCTAACGAAGCAGACTCAATATACTGCCGCAAAACCCAAGTCCTAAGTCGGTTGACGACTCAACAACTTAACACAGGAGACGACCTACCGACTCATAACTCAACACACACTGCCGACCTAACACTTAACACCCAAACACTTAGGTCGCTCACAACATGACCTTAGGTCGTTGCCGACCTAACTCTACTCCAGAATACTTAGGCTGCCTACTATTCTTCCTTAGGTCGCCCTAACCTCTTAAGTCGGTCAACCCCACTTCCTTAACTCGGCAACGACTTAACAAATAACTTGTCAGACACGCTAACTACTAAGTCGTCCAGGTCTTAAGTCGACCACTATCTTAACTCGTCAGCCGACTTAACACTTAACTCACCACTATCCTTAAGTCGGTTAATACTATAAGTCGGTCAACTTCTTAGATAGGCTATTCCCTTAAGTCGGTCACTCGACCTAAGCCACCTTATGACTTAACTTCCTTAACCCGGTTAATCCCTTAGGTCGTCCTAAACTATCAACCGACTTAAACCACTCCCCTATCTTCCTTAGGTCGTCGCCGACCTACCACTTAGTCATTAACCCGTCCAGACTTATTTCTTAACTCGTCCAAACTTCCTAAGTCGGCTACGACTTAAGACTTAAGAAAAATTCTGCTAAAACCTGAAATGACTTAACAACAATACAACCAAAGGTCAATCATTTTAGAATGTTTTGATCCGTAAAAATACGGGTCGTTACAATGGCAATGTAACTTGTCGCATTCGATTTGGACCTCTATGGAAAAGTTATGAATTAATGAACGATTGAAACAATTAAATTATAATTAACTTTTAATTAATAAATTATTAAACTTAATTACCCTCATTTACAATAATCCTTTCCACCCTCCTCATTCACGCTCGTCCGGGCATGAACAAAATCGACCGTGATCCCTTTCATTTGCTGCGCCGCCATCGCCCACTACCACCGCGACATCACCCACATGCGCCCGACCTCGCCGCCGCTATCACAACCCACGCGCGCCCTCCAGCCTTGTCAATCGCGAAAACTCGAACCTCCCTCGCCCCCCGCTGCTGCGAACGCGGTCAAATTACGGTCTCCGCACCACATCATACGAAAATCCAACCATTAAAACCCTTATTCGCCACAAGCTCTGCACTTTCCTAGTTGAAGGCGTGGTCTGAAAATGCCTCGAGTTGTCCAAATCAAGATGGGCCGTTGGATTTGGTTGTTGAAGGTTTTAAAAGAACGAACATTTTTCTTTTCAGGTTTTGAACATGGCTTATAGGAGGGAAGATATGGTGCGAACGTGGAAAAGTGTATGGGATGGAGTGTAGAAGTATGGCCTAAAGTATGGTGTGTGCGCGTGTGTGTGTTAAATTAGAAAATATATTGCTTTAAAAGTCCGAAAGTCTCTAACTCCGAATAAGGCGTACCGTCTGGTGATTTATATATAATACCCCTATTCCGAACACACTGGAACTAGTTTCGAGGCCTAATTTGATCATATACAAAAAGGTAGCTTTCCAAACCCAATTATATTAATTTAAATTCCTAAAATTAATTTCTATGTGTTTTGATCTTGCATGTCCAAACGATACGTCCGATCACCATGAAGTTCGATGGCATGCTGTAATTCATTACTACGCATCCAATGGAATTGGTTTCGTCCAATTCCGAGATAGTGCCCCGGAAGGCTATTTTCACTCGTTAATTAAAACGAGTTATTATAAAACTAGTTTATTCACTTTTAATTCAAATTTAAATGTTTGCTATCTTCATTCCTATCCCAATAGAATTTAAATCATATTTCGAAATCATTTCCATTCACTTCAAATTCAAGATTCAGTTTATTTTAAATACTTCCAAATATTTAATTCAACACTTAAATTATCACATAAAGCGCTATTTTAAAAATCCAAATTGTTTAACATATAAATTTAATTTTCCAATATTTAAAATTATTTAAATATTCTAGAATTTATTGGCTGAAATTCTGAGTCATTACATTCTTCCCTCCTTAAAAGATTTTCGTTCTCGAAATTCCCAAGGTAAGAATAATTCCTCAAACCCATTAATTTTTCAAAACCAATCAGCTGGAATAGATTCTAAAATTTCTAAGTCTTTTAAATTCACCCACATATACCAACTAATCCCTTCCATTCATTCCTTCCATGTTATAATTGAAAAATCAAATTTTAGTTATTAAAAATTTTCCAAAATTGTCAAAAAATTTCTATCACCTTAAATTTACGGGAAATTTCGCCAGCGTCTCCTTCGCGCGGCTCAATCGTTAAAAAATTTAATATATATATATATATATATAATCACAAATATACATCTCATCTTCGAGGATGAGGCATCCTGTAGTGAAAAATATAAAAATACGGTATGTAATCTAAGATGTGTATCTTCTTTTAGTATTAGCAAGCATATACAACCAATATGATGTGAAAGCGAGCTCCAAATGTGAAGCATACGCCATCCACAGTACTAATCCCTCAACAACCAATGAGAACATATATATGGAAAGTAATATCAATATATAACATAGACTATACAATAACCACATGCAAATATAACAAATGCAACAAGAGAAACTTTCCAACAAATAATGGCCATCCAATTAATTCATAACCATATCAATTTACATTTTCAAATGTCAACATTATATTTATACACCTTCATTTCTTATTAACATTCAATTGATTCGTTTTCAATTTATTTCCATTCAATTAATTTACATTCAATTTATTCTCATCCAATTGGTTTACATTCAATTTCATTTACATTCAATTTTACTTACATTCACTTTAAATTAAATATATGTTTAACAACATTTCATTGCATACTAAATTCGTTTATGAACCATTCCATACAATAATTACTTAAGTCTATTCCAAACATTTTGTACTATACAATTCATGTTTATTGCTGCTTCACAACTTAAATTCACATTCAATTTTATCAAACAACATTCCAAAACATACTCAATTCATTTTACAACTTAAGTTGAATTTCATTTTATAACTCAAATTCATATTCATTCTATTACTTCATTTCATTAATTCACTTTATTCATTCATCTAATTCATTTCAAATTCAATTCAATTTCATTTAACCTTTATTAAGTTAAACTCCATTTCATTCAATTCATCTCATTAACTCAATTTATTTAACTTTACTTAAGATAAAATTTTAATTTCATATCTCAATTTTAATTTTTCTTTTCTTATCTATAACATTTTCAAAATTATAAGTTCAAAAACTTATTTTCATAATCAAATCATAATTTGGATTTTAAAATCAGAACTTGTTTTACCAAACACAACTTCAATGTTAGCAATCCATCACTTAGAAACTCGAAATGAACGCTGATGATTCTGCAGTCATTATTATAATTATTTTCCAGCGATCGAAGTGAGTTCAGTGCTTCCTATTTCCTTTAGATCCCATTTTATTTCTAACTAAAATGTTCTCAAAATAATACTATTATAATTCTTCCAAAAGCTTTGAAATACAACTTTTAAATCAATGGGATTTAAATTCTCAAATTCTCAGCTTTAAATTCTTTTTATCTACAAATTATATTTATAAATATACTTATAAAGTTTCATTTCCTTCCCATTTATAAATCACAGTTGTAAATCATATTTATATAATCTTACTTCTTATATAATATCATTTCACAAATGTTTATCTTTGTTTACATTATAATAATCATACTTTTATTATAACAATAAAAAAAATGATAATAATAAAATGTTATCATTCATAAACAACCAAACACACCATATATAACTATAATAATTTCATAAAAATTATTCCATTATATATAAAATTTAATCAAGGTAAAATTATTTCATTTACCCAATTTCAAAACATTACTATGTCAAATTGCTCTGTTCAAATGTTTAGAAACCCCAATCGATATTGTGGAGTCAAACGTACCGACCAGAATTCATAAGCCACTCAACAGATAAATTAACACAATATAAAACATTTTTATAATCACTAACAAATACGCGACCATATATAAACACTCAAACTCATAGTAAGGCATTCCATTACTTTTCTTAATTACCCCACCAAAGCCAAGGTTCTCGCTTAACCTTGTGCTTGATACCAAGTGTAACAACCCGATATTTTCGACCCTTGAAAATCGACACTAATACGTCTATTGTATTACGTACCAAACAATCGAATGTTGAGAAAACCGATTGTTAGTGGAAAAGAAGGAAGTAAGAAGAAGAGAATAAGAAGAGAAAAATTAAACTAAAACAACACAGAATCTTATAATTGCAGCTGAACAATATATAATATAACATCAATGATCTTTACAAAAGAGAAACAGTAATATGCATACATCCATCATAGTACAACAACAAATCATAATCATCAGCTTGGACAGTTATAACAACCTATCCTCACAAATGATGATGATTTCAACAGCAAAGCAGCGGAAAATAAACATATACGTAAATACAACTTAAAGACCTCCAACTCATCTCCTGAACTCCAATGCATCCAAAGCAATCTGTAAACATGCTCGGTCTAACCCGAGCATTAAAATAAAATAAAACCCGAGTCAATCTGGAAAACCAGTGTGAGAAAACACACCTGGTTGAATTTTAATGTTTAAAAAATCTTTTAAAAATAAAGGTATCTTGTAAGACCACAGGCACATAAACACGAATGAGTTTTTACCTTACAATAACCAAACCATTTTATATGAATTTCCATGATATTATAATAGTGTCTAAGATACAAATACTTATTAATCATAGCCGAAATTGTTACATTAATTAAATTCAAGCATAATAGGTATACAACTCAAAACTGTAAAGGCACGTATTAGATAATGGATTCCATACAATGACTAGGCTATTGGGATACCGCCTGTCATGGTGAATCTCTAGATAAAATAACACCTAGGACCTCGTCGGGATTCCCTGCGAACACAAAACCGGCCTACCACTTGATTAGTAGTATCGAATATGATCACCTCCTTCGTTAATGGGCCCCGAAGCGTATAAATGAGAGATAACATCGACTCTAGATAGGGATGATCATACCCTACTTAGGAGCGACTCACTTAGCCCTGCTGCATCTCCCATGTTTTAGTCATTCCTAGTTGATGAGGCTTGAGACTATGTTTTACCTTTTATATAGCACTTCCCACTTGGAATGCTAATACTGCCCTCCAGGCAACAATGCAATGCTAGAATTCATCCATACAGGTTCAATCTGGGACTGAACGAAACGCTTGAGAGCTCCGTCTTCAATTCCATCATTTTCAAGATATCTTCACTTTGAAACGCTTGAGTTGGATCGAAGTGGTTTTCGGATAACATACCCCATCCCGGTCTCTTTGAAACAACACTCGATAGTTCCCGTTAAGTTCAACTCCGGTTCTTTAGGAAATAAACAATCAAAGATAAGACTGGAGATCACCTCCTAACCATTGGTGGATGGATTTCCTTATCATTTGTTCTAAGAAAACAAAATGAGATTTATATGCACAGTACAACACTAGGAAATGATTGTTCCATATAACACACGTGTTTCTCCTATATATTTCCAAAGTTACGTTTTGGGTCCAAATTTGATAGTCGATCATTTAACTATCCACAAACACACATCCAAATCAGGGATTTATTCCATAGAGAAAACCAACATTGGTTAAGCGCATAAGCAACCACTAGCCTCTTTTAATAAATATTTTCAATAACTATAATCATTTTGTAAATATTTATACCAAAATACTTTTATAAAGATTCATCCACAAACCCTTATTTTCCGATACTTGGAAAATATCCATACACTTATCTCCATGGTATAAGTATATTCACAAAATAGAGAAATATTTCCTTTTTACACAATTCTAGAACAGATTTATAACTTCTTTATAAATCTCTAAGACCCGTTTATAACCTCATTCTTTTATCTTTGAAATCATTTTTAAACTCCTGTTTTAACATTTCTAAAATCATTTTAAAAAAAACCCTTCATAAATCCTTAAAACCATTTATAAACTACTTTTATAAATCCACAAAACCATTTCTAAAATTCTTTTATAAATATTTAAAACCATTTATAAAGCTCTTTTACCCTTTAACTAATCTTCCTTTAAGTTTTTCAAACCATGTTATAAGATTCCTCTTATAAAACCCACATCTGTTTATAAAACCATATTTATAAATCTCGAAAGCAATTATAAATAAATTCTAATCATTTACTTTAAAACACTGTTATAATAATAAACATTATAAATAAATAAATATTAACTTTAAAACATCTTTATTTTCCAAAGATGATGATTCAAGATTAATGGCTCTTTTCACTTTCTTTCCATTTGGTGAATATCGAGTGTGATAGACATTTTTAGACACAGATTAATTCGATGGAGGAGTCGGAGTTTTTGGAGAGACGTGTATCCCTTTTGATGATGATGAGCTGAAGTCTAAAGCGGAGTATGTTGAATCGTGATTCGAAGACTTGTTGAATTTACAATATAGATGGTGTAACTTAGAGAATATTTAAAAATGAAGTAATTTGATATTTATAACTACAAACTTTATTCCTTAAATATTTCTTAAGTTTACTAAATTTAGGTATACAATATTTTTGATGAAAATCATTATGACCACTAAAACCATTAAACAGAATTTTGTTAAAAAAATTAGTGGTTAGAAAATTTAAAGTTTATTTTTAGCTGAACTAACATACAAAAGTGTTTTATGTTTGTATCCTTAGTATATTAGAGGTTTTGCTATGAATTATATAATTTCAATTTACTCATTCATTATATGAGCAAATTCCTAAATCTCGTCTTAGTTTGATGAGCGTTGTTTCGCATAATGGTTTCATAAAAATATCGGCTAATTAATTTTCGGTATTGACAAATTCAAGAGTGATTATTTATTTTTCAACATTATGTCTCAGAAAATGGTGACGAATATCGATGTGTTTTGTTTGTGAGTGATTAATTTGATTTTTAGATAGGTTTATAGCACTAGTATTATCGCAATATATTGGGGATTTGTCTATTATTGTTCCATAGTCTATAAGTGTTTGCTGCATATATATTACTTGAGCACATGCTAAGGCAGCAGAAATATATTCGGCTTCACATGTTGAAAGAGAAATGCAATTTTGCTTTTTAATAAACCACGAAACTAAGGATTGACTAATAACATGACATGTGCCACTTGTACTATTTATATCTGATTTGCATCTACCAAAATCAGCATCACTGTAAGATACGAGTTCAAATGAACTTCCTTTCGGATAAAATAGACCATAATCTTTAGTGTTTGTTAAATATCATAAAATTCGTTTAACTGCCCAATGATGTGATTCTTTAGGTTGTGCTTGAAATCTTGCACATAAACAAACACTCATCATAATATCTGGTCTACTAGCTGTTAAATATAGTAAAGATCCTATCATGGTTCGATATAGTTTTTGATCGAAATCTTTTCCATGTTCATCTTTGTCTAGATGAATAGCAGTACTCATTGGAGTGGGTTTATTTGATGTTTATCCATTCCAAAACGTTTTAGTAATTCTTTACAATATTTTTCTTGATTTATAAAGATTCCATTGTTTAATTTTTTTATTTGTAATCCTAAAATGAAATTTAATTCACCTATATGAGACATTTCAAATTCGTTTGTCATTATTTTAGAAAATTCATTACATAAATTTTTGTTAGTAGATCCAAATATAATATCTACATCTCCTTATGTTCTCTTTTAATAAATAATGTTGTATCTATTTTACCAATTTGAAAACCAGAATTTATTAAATGTGATTTTAATCGATCATCCAAGCGCGAGGTGCTTGTTTTAAACTACATAACGCCTTTTTAAGTTTAAAAACATGATATGAATATTTTTCATGAACCAATAGTGGTGGTTGTTCAACGTAAACGTTTTCTTTTATAAAACCATTCAAGAAAGCACTTTTAACATCCGTTTGAAATAGTTTTAAATTATGATGACACGCAAAACTAAGTAATATTCTTATGGCTTCAAGACGTGCCATATGTGCAAAAGTTTCTTCATAATCAATTTCTTCATCTCTATTATATCCCTGTGCCACTAATCTTGCTTTATTACGTAGAATATTTCCATTTTTGTCTGCTTTGTTTTTAAATAAGCATTTTGTTTCTATTACCGATTGATCGTTTGGCCTTGGTACAAGTTCCCAAACATTATTTCGTTCAAATTAATTAAGTTCTTCTTGCATTGCTAAAATCCAGAAATTATCATTTGGTGCTTCCTTGTAATTTTTTGGTTCAAAATTAGATATAATGCTACATTATTCATTTGATTTATTTGACTTCTAGTCGAAATTTTGTTATCTAAATTTCCAATTATGTTATCAATAGGACGATCTTTTAAAATATGGGGTGGTGATTTCAAAACATTGTTATTTTGATTATCATTATTATTTTCAACTATAATATCAATAGCTTTATTTTGATTAGTGTCAAAATTTTCTTCATCGTGTTTATTCGTTATATTTTTAAAGTCTTCATCAAACAAGACATGAAGACTTCCCTCTATAACATTTGTGCGTTTGTTAAAAATTCTGTATGCTTTGCTTCAATCGGAATAACCAACAAAAACTCCTTCATCGGCTTTTGGATCGAATTTACCAAGATTATCTTTTGTATTTAACATAAAGCATTTTGATCCAAATACTCGAAAGTATGATACTTTAGGTTTATTTTTGAAAAGAATTTCATAATATGTATTTTTAGTCATAGGTCTAAAGTTACACGATTTAATTCATAACGTGCAATAACACCTGCTTCGGCCTAAAAATTCTTTCGTAAGCCACTACCATTTATAAGCGTTCGAGAGAATTCTTGCAAGGTGCGATTTTTTCTTTCAACTACTCCGTTTTGTTGTGGTATTCATGGAAATGAAAAATTATGGCTAATTCACTTTTTATTACAAAAATTTGTAAATAGTTCATTTTCAAATTCTCCATCATGATCACTTCTTATACTTTTGATTTTTAAATCCATTACAGTCTTAATTCGTTTAGTAAAAAATTTAAATAATTCGAATGTATCACTTTTATGTTTCAAAAATAATGTCCAAGTGTATCTTGAAAAATCGACTACAATTACAAAAACATATTTATTGTGATTTATTGAACGTACTTGAGTTGGACCAAATAAGTCTAAATGAAGTAATTCAAGAGGTTGTTTAGTAGAGATTTCTATTTTAGACTTGAACGAGCTTTTATTTGATTTTCCAAGTTGGCATGCATCGCATATATTTTTAACTTTGAAATTTATTTTGGGTAATCCACTTACCAAATTGTTTTTAGCTAATTTGTTAATATATTTGAAATTTATGTGACAAAATCTTTTATGCCATATCCATGGATCATCATGATTGGCGGCTAAGCATAAATCATTATTATGATTAATATTCATATTTAGAACATAGATATTTCGATTTCTTATTCCTTCAAAAATTAAAGTTTTGTTTCGATCAAAGATATTCACTACAACAAAACAGTCTTTTTACAATGGGCAATGCTCGTTGTAATATGGTTTTCACAACGGGCATGTGCCCGTTGTAATAGGCCTCGTTGTAATAGATCCACCACATTTTACAATGGGCAAAGCATGTTGCAATAGACTAACCATACTAGTTGCATAGCCTGTTTCACAACATGCATTGACCGTTGTAAAAAGCTCATATAACAACGCACATTGCCCATTGCAAAATAAATGCAAATTTAAAAAAAATACAACAGCATTCATGCAATACATCCATACTAATATTAAATATTGTCGTAAAATAATTAAAATCACATACGAAAAGACTAAAAGCTAGAGTCATAGAATTCTAACACTCCAAAAAGTTAGATAAGTTTACATGCCAAATACATAAAGCATTAACACATAACAGTCCGCTACAAATATTAATACATAAAGCTCATATACTGGGAAGTTTCAACAAGTGATGCTAAAGTTTCAGCCAAAGTTTTTCAATCTAAGATATCTAAAGTAATATGAACATGGCTTTCATATGTATTGTATATATAGACGGTAGTTGTAATAACCCGACTTTTTCTCCACAGAAAGTCGGATCATTATGAAGAAAGAAAGGGGTGAGAAATAGAAAAGAAGAGAAAGAGAAAGAAAACAACACAAATACTCACAGCGGAAACGGAACAAAATATAATATATCATATAACCATTACATAGTATCATATACATCTATCAGAGTTACACAGATTACACATCATATACTAGACAGTTATAAACATCTGTCTAGTTATTACAACTCAATACAAAACAAAGATCTAAACAAGATCAACACAGCGGAAACTACTATCTATATCTACAACGCTGAAGCCTCCTGCTCCATTGCTCCTCCACAATTCGTCAAGGCTAAACCTGAATCCCTTGGCTACTCGTAAAAATTTGAGTACCCAAGAGTTTATAAAACAGAAATAAACAACTTGGGTCAGACATGGGTCTGGTGTGAGTAACAGGTTAAACTTGCTTAACTTCAAAACCTTTTGAAAGAAAAGGTATCACGTAAGACTTCCCACACATAAACATGGGTAAGTTTTTACCTTACGCTAACCAAAACATTTGATAGGAAATTCGATTGTATTATAATAGGGTCTAGGGTTTTCAAATAAATATGAAATAGCTGAAATTGTTACATTATTAAATTCCAGCATACTAGCCACAAAGTGGGTTATACAATCAAGTCCGTTGGCACTTATTGGATTTTGGATTCCATACAATGGCAGGGCTACTGGGGTACCGCCCGTCACAGTACGTGGCCTAGATCACCGTACCGAGGATCACTCCCAATCCCCTGCAACACAAGGCCGGAACATCCCTTACTGGATAATTCCCGCACAAGATACCTCACGGTTGGGATCAGCAACCGCACCACTAAGTCGAAATAGAAAGGGACATCTAGACAGAGGTAACCTTGTCCTACTTGGGTGCTACCCACTAACCTTGCTGCACCTCCCCTGTTTTAGCCATTCCCGGTTTGTGAGGCTTGAGGTCACGATTACCTTTAAAAAGAACACATCTATCTTAGAATGCTCATCGTCCACCTGACGATGTGCTGAAAGCATTCAATCCATACAAGTTCGTTCCGGGTTCGAACGAAACCGAAGGCATTATCTCGTTACACTCGTTTTGGAATCACCCTCAGAGTTAACGACAATAACCCTTGCACTCTGAATCTTCATCTTCACTTGATTCACGACCTATCGTTAATTTGGATCGATGTGGTATTCGGGTCTCCAGACCTGGAATACCGGTATACGGAAACCCGATCCCGGTCTCATCGAAATCCAAAACGTATCTTTTAAGGCCAAGTTGTTTTAAAGGTTTAAACAATTTAACTTATCTATACAGATAGATAATTCACAAGATAATCTACATTATCATCCCAAACAGATAATTCACATTATCATTATAATTCAACCAAACATCCATATCATATATCAATCATATCTCATCAGAGATATCAAACAATGAAATACATTCAATCTCATTCATCCATCCTTAAGCAATGATTTATATCATCTAATTAATTTAAAGTGAATTAAACTAATTACTTCATTCTATAAATCCTGCTTACTTAATTATTAATTAAACCAATTAATTAATCATTACTCTAAGTATCCATCTTAATTAATCATTCCTGATTAATAATCCTTTAATTACTTTAAGTAATTAATTCTTAATTCATTTCACAAATTAATTAACTTAAACCATTACAGTAATTAATCATTAATTAATTAACTATATTTAATTACATTAATCCTTAATTAATTACAATTAATTAATTACTTTAATCACTTATTATTGATTAACTAATCTTAATTAATCAATCCTTAATTACATTATTAATTATATTAATCAATGACCCTTAATTACATTTTTAATTATTAATTACCTTAATTAAATTAATTACATTAAGTAATTAACCTTTAATTAAACAACATTTATTAATCACTCTTTGATTAATCTCATCTAGTAATTAACTCCCCTTAATTACTCTTCCATAAATTAATTACTCATTAATTAATTATCTTTTAATTAATCCCTTGATTAATTATTCAAAAGTAATTAAACTCAAATTACTTTCATTATTAAAATCATCTTTAGATAATTATCCATTAATTAACTTTAATTACTTTCCTAAGTAATTACACTTCACTAATTACATTTAAGTAATTACTTATTTCCAAATCATTATCTTAAATTAATTTAACTAATTAATTTAAACTTATCAAATTTACTTAATTAATTACCTTAAGTAATTATTTCCTTTAATTACTTTCATTAAGTAATTATACTTAACCAATTCATAAAAGATTTATCATTTATTAAAAATCTATACTTATCTAAATAAATGATTAATCCCAAATTAATTAACCTTAATTTATTAACTTATAATCCTAATTATTTAATTAATTAACACTAAATCATTAATTAATTAAATTACCAAATTATTCTTTAATTACCTTATTAATTTAATGACTTCTTTATCATTAAACCTTAATTACTTTCTAAATTAAAGTATTAACCTTTAACTACTTTAATTTATTATTTACAAAAGGCTTTGAAAACTTTTATTTTTAAATCTTCCTTTTAATTCATTTTAAATTTAAGATTTAAAACAAATTACACATTTAACTTTAACCAAGACTTAAATCAAATTTACAAAATCTTTTTAAATCCAAATGTTAAGAAACACTTAATATTTAAAGATTTTTAAACCACTTTATTTAAATTCAAACCCCTTTTAAAATTATACTTTAAACATATTAAAGTTGTCTAAACATTTTAAATTTAATAAAAACTTATTTATTTCAACTAGGATACAAATTTAAACTTGAATCCATATGAAAACTTGATTTAAACTTAGTTTAAATCCTGCCTTTAAATTTTAAAAGTCATTTTAAATTTTGAAAACACTGTCAGGTTTAAAACCTGAGACACTAAACCTACCCGAGACAAATATCAAAATACCCGAGTAAAAACCCAATTTCCCCGAGTATTCCTTCTAGTTTCCTTCCCCTTTTCTTTTAAACTTTGTTATGTTTTAAAAATTTGAAACACAGTTAATCCACGCGAGTTTCCCTCTAAACAACTCGAACCAGAATCCCTTCTTCCCGAACATGACTTCGAGTCACTCGCTTATAAACTCAAGAAGACTGTGATAAAAAAAACAAACTAAACACTGATACACCTAACACATGTTCACGTGCACAGTCGAGATGATCGTCTCCGACCATCAATACCATCACTAGCATGTCGACTTCGACCATCATCCACGAACGCGACCTCCAGAACCACGAACAAGCATCACCATCAAATTCGAGCAATTCTCGACCAAATCCTGGAACAACTCTTCAATCTGAAAGCAACTCAAATCCACTCCTCCGATCATCAGAACGTCTGTGCTTCTTGCCACGACTTCGACAACGTCTACACTTCCAAATCCCAGAAATTGATGACACTCGATCCACCATAGCAACCGAGAAAACCAAAATTCCGATCTACCTATAAACTAGGGTTAAAAACTTCCCTGATCAATTCCCAATGCCCCAGTGCTTAAACCACCCAATAGACATTTTTCCTGATCTCACCGCACATTCCTCCACCTCTAGATGAAACCCTGATCCCTCATCTCCCAATGATCACCAGAAATTGCCTCTAAACCACTTTCCAGTCATCTTAGAATTTCACAAAAAAGCCTAAACTAGAATTCCTAACTTTTATCTTAAAAATCATATTTTTCAAAGATGTTTTAAGTTATGTAATTAGATTATCAAATTATAATACTCGATTTAACATGTATTTTAAAACTGCAACTGCATTTCATGATTTCAGGACAAATTCAAATCCATATGGTTTTTAATAAATTTTAGACTTAAATTTATGATTTAACAAACATATAATGTTTGAATCTCTAAGCCTAATAAAGATTAGATGATTAGATTTTGGATTTTAATCAAACTTCTATGTTCTGAACCAATAACAGAGATGGTTTTAAATACAAACAGGCATGCACACTTATAAACATTCATAAACACAGAGATAGCTCCTATATATGCATAACAAAGCATCATTTATCTCAGACTTCACAAATGAACAGCCATATATACTTAGCTTTTAATTTAAATTATTTACCTACTTGATAAATAACAGAGAATAGGTTTTTATGTGTAAACTGACAGGCTCATACATATATTTATACTAATTCATATAAGTTCAAATTAAAAACTAAAATACAAGCCAATATTATCACATGCAAACATATATCATATACTTTAAGTTTTAAAAATGAAAGTTACTCACCATAAAACAGATGAACAGAGCTTCCAGATTTTGAAAAGCTTTTGTTATTTTTAAAACTTTGTGTTGCCTTTGAATGCTTTTAAACTGAGATGTCTTTTTGATCTTTAAAACTTTTTAAACTTGAATGCTGGCTTTGGAAACTTGCATGCATGCTATTTGTTTTGTTGTGATGTTGCTTTAGATTCCAGTTTACTGGCTTTCAGATTTGAATAAGAAATTGCAGGCTTTGAAGAATGGTTACAGATTGAAGAGATGAGTTACAGGCCGTTGGTTTTTGAAATGAATTACAGGGATTTGATAATTTTCTGGTTTGAGAGGTGAATTGAGATACATATTTTTGTTTACAGCTGAATTCTCTTTTATTTTGAGAATGAAGATTTGCAAAAGAAATGAGAATGAGGAAAACATCTTTTTATAAATATAAATGATTTATTTTAAAATAAAAGAAAAATTAAAAACAAGAATGACACTTGTCTAATCTATTTACATTTGTCATGAGCATAAATTAACACTTGTTGTATTAGGCTCAATATATTTACACTTGTCCTATAAGTAATTTTACTTATTTTTATTTATTTTAAAAGTAAATAAAAGTCTTTTTCTTTAGTTATCAAATACTTATCTATATATAAATTTCTTTTAAAGAAACAAAACTAATTATATTTATAAATAAAAGTTTATACATATAATTTAAAATCCAAAACAATTTATAACAACACATTCAATTTGAAATAATAATCCTATTATAATTATTGTTTGAAATAACAAATTTATCAATTTTAAAATAATTTATAAAAGAGATTATAAATTACTTCTATTACTAAATGAATTAACATATCATATGTAATTTAAATACAAACCAAAGCTGTTCTATTTACAATATATACAAATATATATATACATTATAAATAGAAATCAATTTATTAGGTTTTAAAAGATAAAATTCACTAATTAAATATTTATTAAATTAGATTATTAAATCAATTCAAATTTTATTATCAAAAATTATCAATCAATTTAATTATTTAAACTGATTATTAAATTGATATTGCCTAAAAATTCCGGGATATCACATTCCTTCCCCCTTAAAATAATTTCGTCCCCGAAATTTAAAACAAAGGTAATTTAATAATCTTTTTAAATCACAAGGATGTATTATCATCCATATGCTAACAATCATAGCAACCAATCATCCACACAAACAATTCTAACTATCCAGCGAAAAATTCTGAATAGAATATCCTCGAGTTTCCCCAAGTATATATATACCAGGATACTCGCCCTACAAACAATCCAAACAACCAATACTACTAAGCTATAGAGCTTCTACTCTCTAGATCTACAAAACTAAACAGAATATCAGACTACAGACGAGTCTGACTCAACAACCAATTCCTCCAGAACTGCTGGTTCTAAACCAGAGATAGATCAAATACGTACTCCCTTAGAGATACGTAAAACTCAATGAATTCCAGTTATCCAAACTGACAATTCAATTCAATAGACCAAACTCTTATCCAAAACAGAATATAGAAAAGATCCAATATTTCTCGGAGCTGACTTCCCAGACTTACCCATCTTATAGCTCCCTTTACCAGAGAAAACTTCAACAACAACGAAGTCTCCAACTTCGAATTTCAAATTCCTTCGTCTCTTATCCACAAAATCCTTCAGACGATCTTGGGCTCTCTACAGATCCTTTCTGATCAGCTTAACCTTCGCTGATACTTCTTGAAACAATCAGGACCTAAAATAACTCAACAGAATGATCTCCTCAAGATTTATCCAATCCAAAACAAAACTCTACTCACAAACATCAGAAGATCGAACTAACTTCTCCTATCTGAAAAAGACAAACAGATGTACTTGCCAAATTGCTTTCGCTGCACCACTCTGATCTGGAGTTGATAAGAATGCTGATGAAGAACACAAGCACAAACTGGACAACATATCCCAGAAAATCTCAGATACCCAAAAGAATACTCAAACTATCGCAAGTCACTTTTGCGATCAACCCAGCCAAAATGCAAAGAAACTGTTCTCTCTTTACCAATCAGAACAGCTTACGCTTATCTATCCAATCCATTGAAGAAATGGATCCTCTTACTGCTTCTGAACTTCACTTCCAGAAAAAATGCTCATCCAGAAAACTTCCTGCCATCACAGAATACTCCGAGCTGCACTGCTGATACTGATGCTAAGGACTTCCTATTCCAAAGATCTTCGAGAAACTCGAACTCCAAACCAAACAGAAACACCATGCTGAACTCAGCCACAACACCGAAGCATACACACTTCCTTAATCTTGTTCCAAAGAAAACATCTTCGGGAACATCCATCGTCACTGTATCTCATCATACAGCTACTATTACCTGAGGTATCAAGGTACCATCACTCGCTTTTGCCTTATCGACAGATCCAACTCTACTCATCCAAACTTCAGAGATAGACTCCGAACCATTACAGTTTCCTTCGGAGATCGATGAAATCCTTCACCACAGCAAAGTTTACTCGAGACGGTATTGGGTCTACAGTCTCGACAAATACACTTCCAACCTCAACATTTAAACTCCAACCATTGGTAGTCGTGTTTCACACACCACTACCCCATCTACCTTTATAACTTATATTGGAAAACCCGAACAGGTAACCCAACAAATAGGTAGAAATATATATATTTTTAAAATGATACTTTTTATATAGAAATTATTTCTGGGTAAAATTATTTCATTTACCTCTTTAAAACAATATTGTGTCCGTTGGCCTGGTTCAAGTGTTTAGAGATCCCTATCAATAACGTTAGCTACTCGTATTGACCAGAATCCATATACCACTCAACCGATCAATTAACACAATATAAAACCATTTTATATAACTAACAAATACGCGCTCTCGTATATATATATACTCAGACTCAAATAGGTTGCTACAGATCCTATCTCTAATGAACAATCCTTCTGAACCTAGGTATTCACTCAACCTAGTGTTCTGATATTTACTTAACCAAAAGCTTAGGTATTCGCTCAACCTATGCTCTGATACCAACTGTAATAACCCGACTTTTTCTCCACAGAAAGTCGGATCATTATGAAGAAAGAAAGGGGTGAGAAATAGAAAAGAAGAGAAAGAGAAAGAAAACAACACAAATACTCACAGCGGAAATGGAACAAAATATAATATATCATATAACCATTACATAGTATCATATACATCTATCAGAGTTACACAGATTACACATCATATACTAGACAGTTATAAACATCTGTCTAGTTATTACAACTCAATACAAAACAAAGATCTAAACAAGATCAACACAGCGGAAACTACTATCTATATCTACAACGCTGAAGCCTCCTGCTCCATTGCTCCTCCACAATTCGTCAAGGCTAAACCTGAATCCCTTGGCTACTCGTAAAAATTTGAGTACCCAAGAGTTTATAAAACAGAAATAAACAACTTGGGTCAGACATGGGTCTGGTGTGAGTAACAGGTTAAACTTGCTTAACTTCAAAACCTTTTGAAAGAAAAGGTATCACGTAAGACTTCCCACACATAAACATGGGTAAGTTTTTACCTTACGCTAACCAAAACATTTGATAGGAAATTCGATTGTATTATAATAGGGTCTAGGGTTTTCAAATAAATATGAAATAGCTGAAATTGTTACATTATTAAATTCCAGCATACTAGCCACAAAGTGGGTTATACAATCAAGTCCGTTGGCACTTATTGGATTTTGGATTCCATACAATGGCAGGGCTACTGGGGTACCGCCCGTCACAGTACGTGGCCTAGATCACCGTACCGAGGATCACTCCCAATCCCCTGCAACACAAGGCCGGAACATCCCTTACTGGATAATTCCCGCACAAGATACCTCACGGTTGGGATCAGCAACCGCACCACTAAGTCGAAATAGAAAGGGACATCTAGACAGAGGTAACCTTGTCCTACTTGGGTGCTACCCACTAACCTTGCTGCACCTCCCCTGTTTTAGCCATTCCCGGTTTGTGAGGCTTGAGGTCACGATTACCTTTAAAAAGAACACATCTATCTTAGAATGCTCATCGTCCACCTGACGATGTGCTGAAAGCATTCAATCCATACAAGTTCGTTCCGGGTTCGAACGAAACCGAAGGCATTATCTCGTTACACTCGTTTTGGAATCACCCTCAGAGTTAACGACAATAACCCTTGCACTCTGAATCTTCATCTTCACTTGATTCACGACCTATCGTTAATTTGGATCGATGTGGTATTCGGGTCTCCAGACCTGGAATACCGGTATACGGAAACCCGATCCCGGTCTCATCGAAATCCAAAACGTATCTTTTAAGGCCAAGTTGTTTTAAAGGTTTAAACAATTTAACTTATCTATACAGATAGATAATTCACAAGATAATCTACATTATCATCCCAAACAGATAATTCACATTATCATTATAATTCAACCAAACATCCATATCATATATCAATCATATCTCATCAGAGATATCAAACAATGAAATACATTCAATCTCATTCATCCATCCTTAAGCAATGATTTATATCATCTAATTAATTTAAAGTGAATTAAACTAATTACTTCATTCTATAAATCCTGCTTACTTAATTATTAATTAAACCAATTAATTAATCATTACTCTAAGTATCCATCTTAATTAATCATTCCTGATTAATAATCCTTTAATTACTTTAAGTAATTAATTCTTAATTCATTTCACAAATTAATTAACTTAAACCATTACAGTAATTAATCATTAATTAATTAACTATATTTAATTACATTAATCCTTAATTAATTACAATTAATTAATTACTTTAATCACTTATTATTGATTAACTAATCTTAATTAATCAATCCTTAATTACATTATTAATTATATTAATCAATGACCCTTAATTACATTTTTAATTATTAATTACCTTAATTAAATTAATTACATTAAGTAATTAACCTTTAATTAAACAACATTTATTAATCACTCTTTGATTAATCTCATCTAGTAATTAACTCCCCTTAATTACTCTTCCATAAATTAATTACTCATTAATTAATTATCTTTTAATTAATCCCTTGATCAATTATTCAAAAGTAATTAAACTCAAATTACTTTCATTATTAAAATCATCTTTAGATAATTATCCATTAATTAACTTTAATTACTTTCCTAAGTAATTACACTTCACTAATTACATTTAAGTAATTACTTATTTCCAAATCATTATCTTAAATTAATTTAACTAATTAATTTAAACTTATCAAATTTACTTAATTAATTACCTTAAGTAATTATTTCCTTTAATTACTTTCATTAAGTAATTATACTTAACCAATTCATAAAAGATTTATCATTTATTAAAAATCTATACTTATCTAAATAAATGATTAATCCCAAATTAATTAACCTTAATTTATTAACTTATAATCCTAATTATTTAATTAATTAACACTAAATCATTAATTAATTAAATTACCAAATTATTCTTTAATTACCTTATTAATTTAATGACTTCTTTATCATTAAACCTTAATTACTTTCTAAATTAAAGTATTAACCTTTAACTACTTTAATTTATTATTTACAAAAGGCTTTGAAAACTTTTATTTTTAAATCTTCCTTTTAATTCATTTTAAATTTAAGATTTAAAACAAATTACACATTTAACTTTAACCAAGACTTAAATCAAATTTACAAAATCTTTTTAAATCCAAATGTTAAGAAACACTTAATATTTAAAGATTTTTAAACCACTTTATTTAAATTCAAACCCCTTTTAAAATTATACTTTAAACATATTAAAGTTGTCTAAACATTTTAAATTTAATAAAAAATTATTTATTTCAACTAGGATACAAATTTAAACTTGAATCCATATGAAAACTTGATTTAAACTTAGTTTAAATCCTGCCTTTAAATTTTAAAAGTCATTTTAAATTTTGAAAACACTGTCAGGTTTAAAACCTGAGACACTAAACCTACCCGAGACAAATATCAAAATACCCGAGTAAAAACCCAATTTCCCCGAGTATTCCTTCTAGTTTCCTTCCCCTTTTCTTTTAAACTTTGTTATGTTTTAAAAATTTGAAACACAGTTAATCCACGCGAGTTTCCCTCTAAACAACTCGAACCAGAATCCCTTCTTCCCGAACATGACTTCGAGTCACTCGCTTATAAACTCGAGAAGACTGTGATAAAAAAAACAAACTAAACACTGATACACCTAACACATGTTCACGTGCACAGTCGAGATGATCGTCTCCGACCATCAATACCATCACTAGCATGTCTACTTCGACCATCATCCACGAACGCGACCTCCAGAACCACGAACAAGCATCACCATCAAATTCGAGCAATTCTCGACCAAATCCTGGAACAACTCTTCAATCTGAAAGCAACTCAAATCCACTCCTCCGATCATCAGAACGTCTGCGCTTCCTGCCACGACTTCGACAACGTCTACACTTCCAAATCCCAGAAATTGATGACACTCGATCCACCATAGCAACCGAGAAAACCAAAATTCCGATCTACCTATAAACTAGGGTTAAAAACTTCCCTGATCAATTCCCAATGCCCCAGTGCTTAAACCACCCAATAGACATTTTTCCTGATCTCACCGCACATTCCTCCACCTCTAGATGAAACCCTGATCCCTCATCTCCCAATGATCACCAGAAATTGCCTCTAAACCACTTTCCAGTCATCTTAGAATTTCACAAAAAAGCCTAAACTAGAATTCCTGACTTTTATCTTAAAAATCATATTTTTCAAAGATGTTTTAAGTTATGTAATTAGATTATCAAATTATAATACTCGATTTAACATGTATTTTAAAACTGCAACTGCATTTCATGATTTCAGGACAAATTCAAATCCATATGGTTTTTAATAAATTTTAGACTTAAATTTATGATTTAACAAACATATAATGTTTGAATCTCTAAGCCTAATAAAGATTAGATGATTAGATTTTGGATTTTAATCAAACTTCTATGTTCTGAACCAATAACAGAGATGGTTTTAAATACAAACAGGCATGCACACTTATAAACATTCATAAACACGGAGATAGCTCCTATATATGCATAACAAAGCATCATTTATCTCAGACTTCACAAATGAACAGCCATATATACTTAGCTTTTAATTTAAATTATTTACCTACTTGATAAATAACAGAGAATAGGTTTTTATGTGTAAACTGACAGGCTCATACATATATTTATACTAATTCATATAAGTTCAAATTAAAAACTAAAATACAAGCCAATATTATCACATGCAAACATATATCATATACTTTAAGTTTTAAAAATGAAAGTTACTCACCATAAAACAGATGAACAGAGCTTCCAGATTTTGAAAAGCTTTTGTTATTTTTAAAACTTTGTGTTGCCTTTGAATGCTTTTAAACTGAGATGTCTTTTTGATCTTTAAAACTTTTTAAACTTGAATGCTGGCTTTGGAAACTTGCATGCATGCTATTTGTTTTGTTGTGATGTTGCTTTAGATTCCAGTTTACTGGCTTTCAGATTTGAATAAGAAATTGCAGGCTTTGAAGAATGGTTACAGATTGAAGAGATGAGTTACAGGCCGTTGGTTTTTGAAATGAATTACAGGGATTTGATAATTTTCTGGTTTGAGAGGTGAATTGAGATACATATTTTTGTTTACAGCTGAATTCTCTTTTATTTTGAGAATGAAGATTTGCAAAAGAAATGAGAATGAGGAAAACATCTTTTTATAAATATAAATGATTTATTTTAAAATAAAAGAAAAATTAAAAACAAGAATGACACTTGTCTAATCTATTTACATTTGTCATGAGCATAAATTAACACTTGTTGTATTAGGCTCAATATATTTACACTTGTCCTATAAGTAATTTTACTTATTTTTATTTATTTTAAAAGTAAATAAAAGTCTTTTTCTTTAGTTATCAAATACTTATCTATATATAAATTTCTTTTAAAGAAACAAAACTAATTATATTTATAAATAAAAGTTTATACATATAATTTAAAATCCAAAACAATTTATAACAACACATTCAATTTGAAATAATAATCCTATTATAATTATTGTTTGAAATAACAAATTTATCAATTTTAAAATAATTTATAAAAGAGATTATAAATTACTTCTATTACTAAATGAATTAACATATCATATGTAATTTAAATACAAACCAAAGCTGTTCTATTTACAATATATACAAATATATATATACATTATAAATAGAAATCAATTTATTAGGTTTTAAAAGATAAAATTCACTAATTAAATATTTATTAAATTAGATTATTAAATCAATTCAAATTTTATTATCAAAAATTATCAATCAATTTAATTATTTAAACTGATTATTAAATTGATATTGCCTAAAAATTCCGGGATATCACAGTAGTTCTGTAAATCAAGTGTTGAAATATAGGATTTCGCATCATTTTATTTTAGTTGTATTCAAATGTGAATTTGTCATGCTTTCCCCAGCTAAAACTTATACATGTTTTTTGCTAAACAGACTTAGTGAAATTAATTGAAATAAGAAACCATGCCTTCTATGGTTGCTGCCAAACCAATACTCTAGTTAATGGGCAGTTTTAATGAAGAGGCTAAACATCTGCAGTCCACAAGACCAAACATCTGCAGTCTATACATACATACAAACATAGGTTCATTGTAAAATTTCATGCCAAAGAAATATATAATGCATTATTAGTTTTCATTTTCTAGAATTAATAAATCACTTTTATGTATTTAGGAGAACAAATTAGAAGCTTGCCTTTCCATCATATTCATTTCTGGATAAAACCTCAGGAGCAATGTAGGCTGGTGTTCCCACATTTGATTTTGGTTGTGAATGTAGCTCAGATGACTGTAAATAATAATAATAATAATAGATTATTCCATTTTAGTGTAATACTAGCTAGACCTGTCAATGATTGATAATTAACCAGTGTGAATAATTGCACAGTTTAAGTTCAACCAGTCACATGCCTGGTATGAATGAATGATAATATTTTGCATTAATAGAAAATCAATTCTACCTTCGAGTAGCCAAAATTGCAAATTTTAAGGCGAGGAGATGTGCTTCCATCCAAAAGAGTGTTTTCTAGCTTCAGATCTCTATGACAAATTTGCTGCATTATAAAAAATCATAACAATAACTAAACTAATTCAATGATACATATTATAAATACTTTTACTTGGGCAGGAATACACAGAGATTCTACAGGTTAAAGTATCTTGATTAGATTCTATGACACCATAAGAAAATTAATTACCATGGAATGACAATAGCTGACTCCTGATATTAATTGTTGAAAGTAAAACCTTGCCTGAGTCACACATCATATAAATGCATATTCATTAATTAATATGTCAAAGAATGAATATAATTTGATAAGTTTAGTTCAATAGTACTATTTTATTTCTACCTCATCTTCACTGAATGTAACGACCCAGAATTTTGAACAAATTAAATTGAGAATATTTAATTAATTTTAAATATTTGAACGATGATTTAATTTGAATCCCCGATATAACTTTGAAATTTGCGGTTAGACTTTAAAATTTAATCGATTGAATGCTGAATAAAAAAAATGTGAATCTTTAATTTTAAGTTGAAGAAAAATATTTCGAAAGCTTGAAAAATTCATATTAATGATACTGAAGGTAATTGAAGTTTCAGAATCGAATTTGAAAGTGTTTGTTCAGTTTTGAATTTCACCATTTGAATCGATGTTTAAAAATAGCGTTCCGAGCCACAGTCTCGGAATTCGACGAAACCAGTTCCATTGGGTCCGTAATATTGTATTATTATCGGATTTCAAATTTTGTATTATTCGGAGTTGTTACGTGAGCATACGGTAAGCAAACGCGTTGAGATTTAATCGAATTCAAATTGAATTTTAAATTTTAAAATTTGTCAACATCAGCTACCCTAAGTTTTCTAAGCAGACCTACTCTCTGCAATGTCGCGTACCTTTGTCTCCCCCGTTCATTACAAATCCCACGAGAACATTTCAGTTCAAATGAACAACAAAAATCAATGGCCGATAGTTCCTCCTTTCCCTTTTCTATTCAAAGTCGAAGTTACAGTTCAATAGCAATCTCCATGTCGCGATGCTTGAACCCATGGAAACTAGGGTTTCGTAAATCAATGCCTTCGAGGTAATCATCGCTGCATACTCGGCTATTCCATCAGCCATCGTCAACTCGTCCTTGCCTCCTACATGATATTTTCTACTGCCGATTTGAAGTCCTGCTGCAGTCTCTCTTTACTGCTACTGTTTTCGCGAGGGTGGGTTCGTCGCACTGTCAAGTACTCAGCCGAGATTGGGTTGTTCGAAGGTGAAGTCGTTCGATGTTGAGGTGGCGATTTCATTGGTTTCGTCATCTGGAGGGGAGGCGCGCGCGCTCGCGCACGTGAAGCAGTGTCGAATCGTCTGAGGTGGCACCGCGAGGAGTCGAAGCAAGCTCGAGCTCACGAGCAAGGCGATTGGCAGCAGCGGGACGCGAGTGGAATCGTGTGATGATGTCGCGATTTGAGGAAGTGATTTTAACGGCAAAACTAGGGTTCCGAGTCGTGTTCGATTGGGAAGCTCGGAGTCTGGGGCGTTCGTGGCAGCGATCTCGAGTCGAGCGTGGTGAAGGCCTGAGTTATTCCAGTGAGGTAGTTTCTTCTTTCTATTTAAATTTGATAAAAGACATGTTTTTGATAAGTAAGCTTTAATCTATAATAAAGAGTTTATACAGAAAATATATATATATAGGAGATTATATAAAGATTGGATTTTTATCAAGAAGTTTTTTTTATATATGAAGTTTAAAGATAAATATACGTATGTATGCAGAAAATAAATTGGAAGCAGTAAAGAATAACCTGTTAAATAATACGATATGTTCATTTGTTGAATTACTAATTTTATTTAAAACAATTTAATATGAGATTAATCTGTTAAGGAACTTATTTAATAAATCGATAAAGATATTTTATAAAGAAAATGTCGGATTTAATTTGTTAAAATGGAAATTTAATTTTTCGATTATTTCGAATATTGATAAACTGTATAAAACTGTTTGATACAAGGTCTAAATCGAGAAAACAAACTGGATGGAAAATGGGATGGCAAATTAAAAGCTAAGGTGAGATCTTCTCACTCAAAAATTGAAAAGTGGAATTTTCAGTTATTGATTTGATTGCTATTGGATGTGATATTAGATATAATATGATATATCTATATATATAGCAATATATACATATTGGCATATGTATATATTGGATTGATTGATTTCCCGCCTCGTATAGCGGATGAGACCCTATTGCGCCGTTAGTAAGCGGATGATTTTATAAAACCCATATACCGCGATATTCCACCTCGAAGTGGAATTGGTATTGTGCTAACATCTGTGGATACAGGGAAACAGGTTGGAGGGATCCAACTGGATTCCTCACCAGTATTTATTTATTTACAGATATTGATGTATATTCTGTTATCATATGTTGATATATGATGTTGATGTTGTGATTGACTAATTGGTGCTGTTGCATCATCGGATTCAAGTTTTGAAGTTTAAAAATAACGACTTTTACTTTAAAAGGATTTTAAAGTGATTTTTGAAAATATACGTTTTATGGAATTTTTGAATTGATTTATAAACGTTAAGATTTTAAAGTTATAAAAGTTAAGATTTGTGAATTATAACCAAAAGGTAATTTCTTTTGAAATAAATAGTTAAGAAATTTATAAAATGGTTTTAAATGGAAAATTTTGAATTATTAAAACGATGTATGTAAAAGATGTACAAAATTGATATTTATAACTTTAAAAAGTTGGTATTATAAAACAAGTTTTTATAAGTGTTAAAATGAATTTTTAAGAATTTATAAATAAATGGAATTTATAAATTATGAACTTATAAATGGAAATGATTTGGTAAAATAAAGGAATTATAAGTATTTAACTTATAATATGGATTGTGGTATAAAAATTGAATTGTGAATTGAATTGGTAAATAAAGAAGATTTATAAATTGAAGTTTATAAATAGAAATAGAATTTATAAACGTTGTTTTATAAATTCAAAATCAATTGGATTTGATAAATTAAATATAGAAGATTATCAAAGAAGATATATTCGCGTTTTTGGATAGCGAATTTTTATTGAAATAAAATGCGTAGAAATGATTGAAATTGGGTTAAGTAAATTATATTCACGATTTTGGACAGTGAATATATTGTTAAGTAAAATGGATTTATTTTTGAAGAAGTGATATTAAAAATGAAGTAAAACATTTTAAAGATGTTTTAAAATGTGTTAAATATCGAAAACAGAGATTTCAACATTCATTGTTGAAATAGACGTTTTTCGAGAAGTATAAGGAAATGATGGACTATAACACTGTTGTTATAGTAAATGATTTTCGAAAGGAAATGTTTTTATGTAGTATTGGGATTTATATATCTATCTTAAAATCCGAATCCCTATACTAGTGATTTCGAGTCGTCGTAACGATGTTTTACGCAACATTCGTTTTGACTCAAATATATGTTAAAATTAATGATTTCCTTAAAGAATGAATATATACTTAATATTGATTTAAGTATATTGAATATTTTCAAATGTTGAAAATAAATAGATTTGTGAAATACTTATTTTTAAATAAGTATGGAAATGCTTTTCCAATATGAAATGAAATGTTTTGAGATTTTATCTTCAAAGATAAAATGAAATGTGGAAATTGATTTGAAATTGTTTTCAAATGGTTAAGTGTGGAAATTTTATATCTAGTAAAGATATTTTTGAAGATGGAATAATTTGGAAAATTATTTGGAATCTGATGATGTTGCGCATCTTTATTGATAGTTAAATAACCGACTATCAATATTTACCTTTAAATAGGTATTTGTTGTGAATTGGATGAATTTGAATGCCACACTTATTTTTGAATAATCGCTCACTATTCGGGTTAGCCGGGAAAGGACCATGGGGTCGTATAACCCATTCCGAATATGTGATACGTCGTTATGAATTGCATTCGAAGACTGGTGTTGAAGACCGGATATTTTTGAAAACGGAAGGATTACCGTCGAGTTACTCTACATCGATCGGCTGATCTCCGATTTAGAGGTTTTATCACCCTTAGTGACGGGAAGTCCGGACGTGATTAGAAATTTATCCGGATATGCAAGGGCTTCGTGAGAAGTGCCTTCGGTTCTGTTCGATCCCGGAATAGACTTGTATGGATTGTGTGTCTGACGTTACAATTTGAGATATAAAGCTGATTTCTTTCAAATACATATCTGTTGGTGGCGGAGAATTTATTCTCTTAGCTTAACACCCTTCTCCGAGACGTACGAGCTCAGAGGTTATGTAGTTGAAATTTATCAGCGATATACTCCCAATTTGGTAACGTGGCATACTGAGTGTTGCTGTAAAATGATCAGTGTTTGATCATTTGTGATATGATCATTTGTTTGATCTTATATCTTTGTGATCATAGGTTGATCATTTGTTTGACCCGGAGCATGGCTTTTTGAGAAGCGTAGCTTTGTGGACGAGACTTCGTCGAGCCTCACACCCCGGAAATGGTCAAAACAGGAAGGATGCAGCAAGGTTCTAGGGAGTAGCGCCCCTTAGTGTATGTCATTCCTTCTGGATAGAGGTGGTATCATGGTATGGAGCCCAGATACTTAACCTATGTGGTTGAGGCATTATTATTACTTTGTGGTTGTTGGAAATCGGGGATCCTCGGGAAGATCGGTTACGATCGGGGGATGACATACGCGTGTCAGTAGTTACCTACTTTTGCAGAGGTAACCCGGCCTTGTGTTGGTAGAGATCTAACCGTAATGTTAGGTTATTTCTCGGGTCGTCTATTCCAGGGACGTACCCATCGTGGATAGGAAGTTCCTTAGCCTGACCATTTGTTGGAAATCCAAAGAAACAATACGAGCCTTGTACGGTTTTAGTTGTAGAACCTGCCATTCACTTATGGTGGTCACCACTGTTTGGATGATAGCTATAGTAGGCATAGTTCGGAATGTCTATGCTGGCTAAGATTAATATTATACTTTCGAAATGTTTTCTACACTATGCACTAATAATAATATCAAAAATGATTTGATTTTGCGTAGTAAGCATCTTTGACTATCATAAGAAGAAATCTCCTCCAATTCTGCGTTTGCATTGTGTGTGTGGCGGGAGGTCTTATGGTAGTTTCATTTTCCAAAAGCATTGCGAATTTGTTTTATTTTCTTTGTGAAAAATAACTGTTTTACGATCTCACACCAGTCACCATGACTGACTCGGAGTTTATTGTTTCCCTTCTAAACTCTGGGTGCCCACCAATTTCCACACGGGCAGTCTAGAGTTAGATTATTAGATTATCTGGATATTCTGGAGCTTGGAGATAAGCTGGATGACGAGACGTAGTATTTGTATCTGATAGTATTTATTCCGCTATGTATTCTGTATGAGGACAAGTTTATATAACTGTCCATTGTTGTATATTGACTCTGATTGATGTATGTATAAAAACTGATATAGTTCTTTGTTTTAAAAGACTAGTGTTTATCTATTATATATTGTTCCGCTGCGATATGTGAGATTCTGATATTGTTTTCTGTTCTGATGTTGTTCTGTTGTTCTTCTTTCTTCTTCTCTCTTTCTTCTATCCTTTCTTCTTCTTCTACCCTTTTCTTCTTTTTAAAAACCCTCA
Source organism: Allium fistulosum (assembly GCA_030737815.1). Taxonomy (NCBI): domain Eukaryota; kingdom Viridiplantae; phylum Streptophyta; class Magnoliopsida; order Asparagales; family Amaryllidaceae; genus Allium; species Allium fistulosum. The sequence goes on from CM060901.1 coordinate 666,052,355, forward strand.
CTATTGGAGTTTCCGGCACTCGATTTCTTGGCAGTTGATAAAGTGAGTATCGATGTCGAATTTTCGAAAGTCGAAAATTCCTGTACGTGACAGCGTGGTATCAGAGCATATGGTTAAGCGACAACCCTGCTCTGTTGGGTGTTACTCATTAGAGATAGAGTCAGCAGTACTCTAGAATGAGTTTGAGTGTAATAATAGATATGAGCGCGTATTTGTTATTGAATATAAAAATTTGTTTTGTATTGTGTTGACTTATCGGTTGATTGTTTATGGATTCTGGTCGGTGTAGTCTAGCTAACTGTAATTGATAGGGATTTCTAAACTCTAAACAAGATAAACCGACACAGTATTGTTTTAAAATAGGGTAAATGAGATAATTTTGCCCAAAACTATTTTTGTATAGAAAAGAAATCATTTTCTATGAATTATCATAGTATATGGTTGCATGGTTGTTAGGAAAGTGATAATATTGAAATGTTATCATTATTATATGAAATTGAATAAGAAATTGAAATCATAACTCCAAAGTTAAGAAATAAATCCATATACAAATGAAATTTGAGAATATAAATTATAAATGTGACTTATAATTGGAAGTAGAATTCCAGAGAAGTATTTGGAAATGTTTTGAAAAGAATTTGAAAATTTTGAAGATTTGGAAAGTTTAAATTCTTTTTGGAGTTGAAAATGAATTTCAAAGGTTTGAAAAATGTTCTGAAGAGATGAAAAGCTCTAACTCTTTTCGGTCGCTGGAAAATAATTCCGATGATGATCGCGACATCACCGGTGTTCATTTTCGGGTTTCCAAAAGAGAAATTGCTGCCTAATTGTTTAAATGGCAGTTGTTTAGAAAATTTGGGTTTTGTTTTAGAAAATTCAAAGGATGATTTGAATTGTTTTCAAAAATGGTTTTGAAAAGGTTGAAAAGACTCTAGAATACTATATATAAAAATATTTATGAAATATTGTAAGTTGATAACCTATACAAATTGAATTTTGGTAGAATAAATTTAACTTAAAAGAATGAAGTTAAATCAAAGCAAGTATAAGTGAATCAATTAAATGAAAATGAAATTGAAAGTTGAAATTCATTTCGAATTCGTAAGCAAATGAATTGAATTGAATAATTATAAATGAAAGATGAATTAAAATTCATATGGAATTTGAAATCCAGTTTAATATGAGTGGTTATAAACCATAATAGTGAATTGAAAATAAATTTTGGGAATGAACATAAGAATAAAATTGGAATTGAAACTGAATGTTGAAAACAAATTTGAATAAAATGAATTGGAATCTGTGATGAATTAATAAATGGAACTAATTTAAATGGTGCAGTTGAATGGAAGATAATTGATAAATTCAATATTCAAAAGTAAATTGAATCCAAATTAGATTGGAATTGTGAATTAAATTCAAATGAAAATTGAAATGTAAAATTGAATGAAAATAGATAAATAACTTCAATAGTGAAGTAAAGAGGTATAAGAAGTTTATATTGAAAATTTTGTAATAAAATTTGGCAAAAAGGTTTGAATATGTAACTAGATATTATGGCTAGTAGGATATACAAGTGTAAAGGAATTGGGATTTTAATTTTGAAGAGAATTTGAATTGCTCGACAAAAAGTTAAGTATTTGAATTTCAATATGAGTTTTTGCTGATTTCTTGTCTAGCCGCTTGGCTTTTTCTTTTCTTTTTGAAATCTGAGAGTCCGTAGGGACGTTTTGTAGTCGTACCGTATTAGCCGCGCAAAGGAGACGCTGGCGAAATTTTTCGAAAATTTCGGGTGTTAGAAAAATTTTGAGAAAATTTGGAAGTTTAAATTTGAATTTGAATTTAAATTTGGATTTTGAAGTAAAACAATATTGTTTGAAAACTATGAAAGGTTTGGAAAACGAGTTGAATAATAACGAATCTTTAGTAGAAAGATTTGTTTTGATAAATTTGATAAAACTATTAGATTGTGAAAAATAGTAGACGAGTTAAGGACCATTTTTCCTAACTTGTAATTTCGAGGACGAAATTCTTTTAAGGAGGGAAGTCTGTAACGACCCAGAATTTTGAACAAATTAAATTGAGAATATTTAATTAATTTTAAATATTTGAACGATGATTTAATTTGAATCCCCGATATAACTTTGAAATTTGCAGTTAGACTTTAAAATTTAATCGATTGAATGCTGAATAAAAAAAATGTGAATCTTTAATTTTAAGTTGAAGAAAAATATTTCGAAAGCTTGAAAAATACGTATTAATGATACTGAAGGTAATTGAAGTTTCAGAATCGAATTTGAAAGTGTTTGTTCAGTTTTGAATTTCACCATTTGAATCGATGTTTAAAAATAGCGTTCCGAGGCACAGTCTCGGAATTCGACGAAACCAGTTCCATTGGGTCCGTAATATTGTATTATTATCGGATTTCAAATTTCGTATTATTCGGAGTTGTTACGTGAGCATACGGTAAGCAAACGCGTTGAGATTTAATCGAATTCAAATTGAATTTTAAATTTTAAAATTTGTCAACATCAGCCACCCTAAGTTTTCTAAGCAGACCTACTCTCTGCAATGTCGCGTACCCTTGTCTCCCCCGTTCATTAAAAATCCCACGAGAACATTTCAGTTCAAATGAACAACAAAAATCAATGGCCGATAGTTCCTCCTTTCCCTTTTCTATTCAAAGTCGAAGTTACAGTTCAATAGCAATCTCCATGTCGCGATGCTTGAACCCGTGGAAACTAGGGCTTCGTAAATCAATGCCTTCGAGGTAATCATCGCTGCATACTCGGCTATTCCATCAGCCATCGTCAACTCGTCCTTGCCTCCTACATGATATTTTCTACTGCCGATTTGAAGTCCTGCTGCAGTCTCTCTTTACTGCTACTGTTTTCGCGAGGGTGGGTTCGTCGCACTGTCAAGTACTCAGCCGAGATTGGGTTGTTCGAAGGTGAAGTCGTTCGATGTTGAGGTGGCGATTTCATTGGGTTCGTCATCTGGAGGGGAGGCGCGCGCGCTCGCACACGTGAAGCAGTGTCGAATCGTCTGAGGTGGCACCGCGAGGAGTCGAAGCAAGCTCGAGCTCATGAGCAAGGCGATTGGCAGCAGCGGGATGCGAGTGGAATCGTGTGATGATGTCGCGATTTGAGGAAGTGATTTTAACGGCAAAGCTAGGGTTCCGAGTCGTGTTCGATTGGGAAGCTCGGAGTCTGGGGCGTTCGTGGCAGCGATCTCGAGTCGAGCGTGGTGAAGGCCTGAGTTATTCCAGTGAGGTAGTTTCTTCTTTCTATTTAAAATTGATAAAAGACATGTTTTTGATAAGTAAGCTTTAATCTATAATAAAGAGTTTATACAGAAAATATATATATATAGGAGATTATATAAAGATTGGATTTTTATCAAGAAGTTTTTTTATATATATGAAGTTTAAAGATAAATATACGTATGTATGCAGAAAATAAATTGGAAGCAGTAAAGAATAACCTGTTAAATAATACGATATGTTCATTTGTTGAATTACTAATTTTATTTAAAACAATTTAATATGAGATTAATCTGTTAAGGAACTTATTTAATAAATCGATAAAGATATTTTATAAAGAAAATGTCGGATTTAATTTGTTAAAATGGAAATTTAATTTTTCGATTATTTCGAATATTGATAAACTGTATAAAACTGTTTGATACAAGGTCTAAATCGAGAAAACAAACTGGATGGAAAATGGGATGGCAAATTAAAAGCTAAGGTGAGATCTTCTCACTCAAAAATTGAAAAGTGGAATTTTCAGTTATTAATTTGATTGCTATTGGATGTGATATTAGATATAATAGGATATATCTATATATATAGCAATATATACATATTGGCATATGTATATATTGGATTGATTGATTTCCCGCCTTGTATAGCGGATGAGACCCTATTGCGCCGTTAGTAAGCGGATGATTTTATAAAACCCATATACCGCGATATTCCACCTCGAAGTGGAATTGGTATTGTGCTAACGTCTGTGGATGCAGGGAAACAGGTTGGAGGGATCCAACTGGATTCCTCACCAGTATTTATTTATTTACAGATATTGATGTATATTCTGTTATCATATGTTGATATATGATGTTGATGTTGTGATTGACTAATTGGTGCTGTTGCATCATCGGATTCAAGTTTTGAAGTTTAAAAATAACGACTTTTACTTTAAAAGGATTTTAAAGTGATTTTTGAAAATATACGTTTTATGGAATTTTTGAATTGATTTATAAACGTTAAGATTTTAAAGTTATAAAAGTTAAGATTTGTGAATTATAACCAAAAGGTAATTTCTTTTGAAATAAATAGTTAAGAAATTTATAAAATGGTTTTAAATGGAAATTTTTGAATTATTAAAACGATGTATGTAAAAGATGTACAAAATTGATATTTATAACTTTAAAAAGTTGGTATTATAAAACAAGTTTTTATAAGTGTTAAAATGAATTTTTAAGAATTTATAAATAAATGGAATTTATAAATTATGAACTTATAAATGGAAATGATTTGGTAAAATAAAGGAATTATAAGTATTTAACTTATAATATGGATTGTGGTATAAAAATTGAATTGTGAATTGAATTGGTAAATAAAGAAGATTTATAAATTGAAGTTTATAAATAGAAATAGAATTTATAAACGTTGTTTTATAAATTCAAAATCAATTGGATTTGATAAATTAAATATAGAAGATTATCAAAGAAGATATATTCGCGTTTTTGGATAGCGAATTTTTATTGAAATAAAATGCGTAGAAATGATTGAAATTGGGTTAAGTAAATTATATTCACGATTTTGGACAGTGAATATATTGTTAAGTAAAATGGATTTATTTTTGAAGAAGTGATATTAAAAATGAAGTAAAACATTTTAAAGATGTTTTAAAATGTGTTAAATATCGAAAACATAGATTTCAACATTCATTGTTGAAATAGACGTTTTTCGAGAAGTATAAGGAAATGATGGACTATAACACTGTTGTTATAGTAAATGATTTTCGAAAGGAAATGTTTTTATGTAGTATTGGGATTTATATATCTATCTTAAAATCCGAATCTCTATACTAGTGATTTCGAGTCGTCGTAACGATGTTTTACGCAACATTCGTTTTGACTCAAATAGATGTTAAAATTAATGATTTCCTTAAAGAATGAATATATACTTAATAATTATTTAAGTATATTGAATATTTTCAAATGTTGAAAATAAATAGATTTGTGAAATACTTATTTTTAAATAAGTATGGAAATGCTTTTCCAATATGAAATGAAATGTTTTGAGATTTTATCTTCAAAGATAAAATGAAATATGGAAATTGATTTGAAATTGTTTTCAAATGGTTAAGTGTGGAAATTTTATATCTAGTAAAGATATTTTTGAAGATGGAATAATTTGGAAAATTATTTGGAATCTGATGATGTTGCGCATCTTTATTGATAGTTAAATAACCGACTATCAATATTTACCTTTAAATAGGTATTTGTTGTGAATTGGATGAATTTGAATGCCACACTTATTTTTGAATAATCGCTCACTATTCGGGTTAGCCGGGAAAGGACCATGGGGTCGTATAACCCATTCCGAATATGTGATACGTCGTTATGAATTGCATTCGAAGACCGGTGTTGAAGACCGGATATTTTTGAAAACGGAAGGATTACCGTCGAGTTACTCTACATCGGCTGATCTCCGATTTAGAGGTTTTATCACCCTTAGTGACGGGAAGTCCGGACGTGATTAGAAATTTATCCGGATATGCAAGAGCTTCGTGAGAAGTGCCTTCGGTTCTGTTCGATCCCGGAACAGACTTGTATGGATTGTGTGTCTGACGTTACAATTTGAGATATAAAGCTGATTTCTTTCAAATACATATCTGTTGGTGGCGGAGAATTTATTCTCTTAGCTTAACACCCTTCTCTGAGACGTACGAGCTCAGAGGTTATGTAGTTGAAATTTATCAGCGATATACTCCCAATTTGGTAACGTGGCATACTGAGTGTTGTTGTGAAATGATCAGTGTTTGATCATTTGTGATATGATCATTTGTTTGATCTTATATCTTTGTGATCATAGGTTGATCATTTGTTTGACCCGGAGCATGGCTTTTTGAGAAGCGTAGCTTTGTGGACGAGACTTCGTCGAGCCTCACACCCCGGAAATGGTCAAAACAGGAAGGATGCAGCAAGGTTCTACGGAGTAGCGCCCCTTAGTGTATGTCATTCCTTCTGGATAGAGGTGGTATCATGGTATGGAGCCCAGATACTTAACCTATGTGGTTGATGCATTATTATTACTTTGTGGTTGTTGGAAATCGGGGATCCTCGGGAAGATCGGTTACGATCGGGGGATGACATACGCGTGTCAGTAGTTACCTACTTTTGCAGAGGTAACCCGGCCTTGTGTTGGCAGAGATCTAACCGTAATGTTAGGTTATTTCTTGGGTCGTCTATTCCAGGGACGTACTCATCGTGGATAGGAAGTTCCTTAGCCTGACCATTTGTTGGAAATCCAAAGAAACAATACGAGCCTTGTACGGTTTTAGTTGTAGAACCTGCCATTCACTTATGGTGGTCACCACTGTTTGGATGATAGCTATAGTAGGCATAGTTCGGAATGTCTATGCTGGCTAAGATTAATATTATACTTTCGAAATGTTTTCTACACTATGCACTAATAATAATATCAAAAATGATTTGATTTTGCGTAGTAAGCATCTTTGACTATCATAAGAAGAAATCTCCTCCAATTCTGCGTTTGCATTGTGTGTGTGGCGGGAGGTCTTATGGTAGTTTCATTTTCCAAAAGCATTGCGAATTTGTTTTATTTTCTTTGTGAAAAATAACTGTTTTACGATCTCACACCAGTCACCATGACTGACTCGGAGTTTATTGTTTCCCTTCTAAACTCTGGGTGCCCACCAATTTCCACACGGGCAGTCTAGAGTCAGATTATTAGATTATTTGGATATTCTGGAGCTTGGAGATAAGCTGGATGACGAGACGTAGTATTTGTATCTGATAGTATTTATTCCGCTGTGTATTCTGTATGAGGACAAGTTTATATAATTGTCCATTGTTGTATATTGACTCTGATTGATGTATGTATAAAAACTGATATAGTTCTTTGTTTTAAAAGACTAGTGTTTATCTATTATATATTGTTCCGCTGCGATATGTGAGATTCTGATATTGTTTTCTGTTCTGATGTTGTTCTGTTGTTCTTCTTTCTTCTTCTCTCTTTCTTCTATCCTTTCTTCTTCTTCTACCCTTTTCTTCTTTTTAAAAACCCTCACTATTGGAGTTTCCGGCACTCGATTTCTCGGCAGTTGATAAAGTGAGTATCGATGTCGAATTTTCGAAAGTCGAAAATTCCTGTACGTGACACTGAATCTTCCAGCAGTGCATATTCTCTCAAACAGTTCACCACTAGCAGCATACTCCATTACTATTGCAAGATGTGTAGGGGTTAATAACACGTGAATATTGTTTATTTTCATATTTATTAAGCACATCAAATTATAGCCAATTTCTTAAAACACTCTTCAGATCACTGAAAGTTCAAACCACGGCTTAATTATAATAATGAACAGATGTTCTAACTTATTATAACTTTAATAATTCCTATATAAAATTTTAATGTCAAAATAGTTACTCTGTAATGTTTTAGTTTATATAACAAACTTTGATAACGACTAATGGGCTTCAGCTACTAGCTAATGTCTCATACTATATCTATGCAAATGGAAACCAATAATTGATGATTTTACGACTACTCTTTTTGTCATGTGGGGAAACAAGGTTAGAAGATTGATGGCTATTCTATGTTACTTATAACATACATTGATTAAAAAGACTGTTATTAGTATCTTTGTCCTGAAATAGACTCAGCCAGAGATAGTTGTTAGATATTCTACTATATTGGCTCCTCATATACCATTTTCCTACCCCTATCCTTAACAAACTAGAAACTATGTGTGCTAACTTTTTCTTGAGGACTCACAAGATATCGTGGGATATACTATGCAGACCGTAAAAAAAGGTGGAATTGGATTAAAAAGACTGTCTGATCTTTGTACTATAGCTATGATAAAATTAAGTGTGAATCTGTTGACTACATCTTCAATATGGTCTACTTGGGTCCAGAAAACTTCTTTTGATTACTAGAAAACTTTTTAAATTTCGTTGCAAAGAAGAATAACTTCATAACAAATTCTATTTGATCAACATTTAACTTTGTATTGATATTTGACTAACTGGCAATGGATTGGCGACACTCAAGTTTGTTTGGATGTAAAACAGTTCATTGCTAAGTGATTATCAATGAGCTTTTCATATTTATGGAAAAGCGAAATGGAGTTAATTATTATGATACCAAGTTCATTGCTAATCAAAATAAAATACGTTATGTGATGATTTTTTTTCTTGCTTGTGATTCCTGATCATTTACTGTTAATACAGAAAATAAAAATAAACATTATGTTTACTAACCTGCATGTAGAACCAATAGATTATATATCATTGGATGCAGACACCTAAAACAATTGATAATATCCAAAACTACAGTTAACTTTGTTTTTTAAATTAGTCATTTTTCACAATATACATGCATCGTGCTTTATTTTTTGTATGGATGAAAATCCAAAACTAAAAATGGTAAAACAAACATTACCTTATTTTTTTTGTTTTGATTTGTACATCAGAAATAATGCAGGAAAAGTATGTAGAATGGTATAGCAAGTTGGTATCTTGGTCCAAAGATAGTGTCTTTCCCCTTTTTTTTTAACGCGCAATTATTTGGAGAAAATTTAGTATTTTATAATCATGTAATATACCTTTGTGCTAATAGTAGGAACTATTTGTATAAGATTCACCAATGTGATGCCGTTTTGATCGCCGGAAAAGTTGTATAAATATATTTTAAATGCTTCAAGTTATTTTGCATCTCTAAATTTTGTACATCAGTGCGCACATATACAACAACATACTAACTGAAAAGCTGAAAATGCAGCTCAACCTATCATGCATATGGATTCAAAAAGTTAGACCTCCACAAACAAAGCATGTACATCATCTTTCGAGGAAACGGACACCTAGATTCAATTTTCCAAGCTTCAAGATCCAATTCCCAATATTTTTTGATCAGTCCGAATTAGTGTATTGAGAATCTGAGATATTTGTGGACTAGGGAATGTACATTTGATCGGCACTACAAACGAGATTAAAGCAATGTTACCTATTTGAGGCAGCCAATTAGGTTCCTCTCTTATACACAATGCAGCAAAAGCTAAAGCTAGATTCTACATTCTATAGTGTCTTAAAGAGACGGATCTTCCATTTAGGAGTTTTTCTTGCCTTTTAGTAAGGCCTGAACCTGTAATGCCTGTTATTTAATTACATACAAGTACACAAACACATAGCAATAAACAAGAAACTAAATTGTCTGCTTGGGCACATTCATGTGCATGATACCGAAGAAAAAAAACGAAAAAAAACTCTTTCGGTCTTTGGTAAACATGCACATTTGCCTAAGAGCCATAACCACTTAATCAGTCTTGGGTACATATAAGTTTCGAATGAATTTCAGTTTTGGGTACATATAAGTTTCTTGTACTCAGTCTTATGTGCAAAAAGTTTGTAGATTTTTTTCACAACAATCTTTTGTTGCATGTAATTTAGTTAGCTGTAATTACTTCGCAAGTTAACACTATACTCTTTATTATTACTACTTAATCACCAGGACTGTTAATTTAATACTGAATGTTCAATTCGCAAAAAGAGCAAGTAACAATAGGAAAATTATTCAAGTTTTTCTTACCTTCACCATGGTTTTTGAGGAATAAATGACCTCTTTTTGAATGAAGTAGTACTCGACTTTGCTCCATATATATAGACAGAGAACATAGAAAGAATGGTAGAAGGTCAAGGTCTAAAGTAAAGCGAATCAAATAATAACAATTCGAGACAAATTTAGTCACCGCCGAAATTAATTTAGTAGGGACACACCGTATGGAATAATTACATCTCAAAGAAAATGTCTACTTGCATATATAAATCAAATTTGGGTATCCCAATTGACAAATTTGGGTATCCCAATTGACAACCGTTGTTAGTTGTGCCAAGCAGACCATGAATCACACGATCACATCTTCTTCAGATGTTCATACAGCTTATATCTTCTCAAGTATGTGAAACTAAAACTGGGGATGTTGCTTTTTTCGCACAACGCAAGTAAAATTACCTCACTAGAATTACCGCACAACGCAAGTAAAATTCACCGGCTAAAAGAATTAAAAAAAGAAAGACAAAAATCACTAAATTACCTCATTAGAGGCGGCGCAGCCAGTACCTTTATATCATGATCACTAGATTTGCCATCAGATAGGGAGAAAATAACCGAGCGGTGAATGGACTCGGAGCAGAAAACCCAAACATAACGGAGGCCGCCACAAGCAACGCAAGAGAAGCAGCCACCTAGCACTTCCATCCTCGAGAGTTGCAGCAATAGAACGCCAAATTTGAGAGGAATTTGTGGGTGGCGGATTGGATTTGAGAGGAATTCGAGGGTTGAAGCAGGGATTTAGAGGTAAAGTGGGGATTGGATTTAAGAGGGCTTCGTGGGTTGAAGAAGGGATTAAGGGCTAAAGCAGGTTTTCAGAGAAGTGTGAAGAGAAATTTAGGCGGGTAGGAATAAAGAGGAGAAATAGGGCACAAAATTTAGGCGGGCAGGAATTACAACGTTTATGACCGTTGTAAAATTGGCATCTATTGCAATGGGCATTTTGTGAACGTTGTAAAATTGACATCTATTATAATGGGCCTGAAAGGACCGTTGCAATAACATTCTATGACAACGGGCAGTCATAGCCCGTTGTAAAAGGGGCGTTGTATATGGCATCTATTACAACGGGCCTGGAAGGACCGTTGTAATAGCATTCTATTACAATGCGCAGTCAATGCCCGTTGTAATAGCATTCTATTACAATGCGCAGTCAATGCCCGTTGTAAAAAGGGCGTTGTAATATGGTGTTTTTGTTGTAGTGATTGCATTTATCCTTTTCAAAATCGATTCTAAATCCCTTATCACATTATTTACTTTATACTTAGTAAATAATGTTTTAATTTTTTAACTAATAAGACACTTGAAATAATAGAAGAAGTAGATATACCGACATTGATGACGTTTCTGATCTTTCTCCTACTTTGAGTTCAGTCTTTAATCTGGTAAAATTCCTTGCCGATAATGATTTTGTTAGAATATCTGCAATTTGGTAAGTAGAAGGTACGTGGTTTACTTGCAGTTTTCCTTTTATTACTTGCTCACGAACGAAGTATAAATCTATTTCCATGTGTTTAGTTATAGAATCCTATACTGGGTTGATAGACAGGGAGATTGCACTTAAATTGTCACTCCATAGTACTGGTTTTGTATTTGTGTTTTTTTTCAGTTCACTTAGCAATGATTGTATCCACATAATCTATACTGTTGCACATGCTATGCTTCTATATTCTGCTTTGATGTTGGATCTAGATACAGTTTTTTGCTTTTTAGAACACCAGAACTAGATTATTTCCAATATATATACAATATCCTGTGGTGGATCTTCTATCATCAGGATTTGTTGCCCAATCTGCATCTGTATATCTAATTATATTTAGATGTTTGCATGCTTTAAACTTCAAACCATGATCAACAGTGCCCTTTAAGTTTCTAAGTATCCTTTTTACAGCTTTCCAGTGTTCATCTTTTGGATCCTGCATAAATTGACACACTTTGTTAACACTTTATGATATTTCTGGTCTTGTAATGGTTACATATTATAATGCACCAACAATAATTCTATACTGTTTACTATTAAATATGGGTTCTCCCCTGTGTTTTGACAGATGATGACTTGTCACCATTATTGTTGGCAAAGAATTTGCTGCTTTCATTTTTTTCTTTAATTAAAATTTCCCTGATGTACTTTCTTCGACATAGAAAATTTTCTGATTCTGACACTCTTATAACTTCAATTTTCAAAAATTAGCTTAGTGCTCCAAGATCTTTAATTGAAAATTGTTTGTCCAAAAGCTGAATGAGATTGTTGATCTTTGACTCATCATTACCTGTAATAATCAAGTCATCAACATATATCAGTATGTATATAATTGAAACATTATTAATTCATGTAAATAGTGAGTTGCCTGATTTGGTAGGCTGAAATTCCAGATTTGTTAATGTGAATTTCAATATCAAATCAAACTCTAGGAGCCTGTTTAAGCTCATAAATGGCTTTATTTAGTTTGCAGACTAGTTTTCTATCCTATCTATAACCTTGTGGTTGCTCTAGACTTCTTCCTTTAAGTTCTCATTTAGGAAAGCATTGTCTACATCCAACTATCAGATTTTCCAGTTTTTGTGTAATGCTATAGTAAGAACAACTATGGTTGTAGTTGGTTTACCAACTAGAGAAAATGTTTGATCAAAGTCAAATCCATGTTGCTGAGTATATCCCTTAGCCACAAGTCTTGCTTTATATCTTGCAATAGTTCCATCAGGATTTTTCTTTAATCTGAAAGTCCGCTTGCATCCCACTATATTTTTGTTTTCAGGTGGATGAAATAAATCCCATGTTTTGTTTCTCATAAGTGCATCATACTCTTCATCCATAGCCTATTTCCAATTCTTGTTACTTACTGCTTGATCAAAGTTGTTTGGTTCATCAGATGTAATCACTACAGTATATATTTTTAGCTTAAATATGCTACTCTTTGATCTGGTAGTCATTGGATGTCCAGTTTGAGCTGGTTGTCTAACATGTGTTTGTTCACTTGTGTTGTCTTAATGTGTACTTGAATGCTCATATTCTCTTTCTCGACTTGTATTTTGTGATTGATCATTTGTAGGAGTGTGAATGAACTGATCAGATTGCTCTGCTTGTTCATGACTTGGTTCATTGAGCACTGCGAGTTGTGGATTAGAGTGATTTGAACCTTCTTCAATCCATTCCCTGTTGTCCTCAGTTTGATATAAAGGTATATCTGGTATTGATACTTTTGGATTGTATACTTTTTATGTTGTCATCACACCTGTGCTAGAAAATGGAAATACATTTTCATTAAAGACAACATGTTTGCTCACAAATATTTTACCATTACTATTTAAGCATTTGTATCCTTTCTGATTGCTTGCATAGCCTAAAACTGTACAAGCAGTTGATTTGAAATTTTACTTGTGTGCATTATAAGGTCTTAGATATGGGAAACATAGACATCCAAATGTTCTTAATCTATGATAATCTGGTCTTACACTAAATAAAGACTCTAATGGGCACTTATTTCTCAAAACCTTTATTGGTAATCTATTTACCTAATAAACTGCAGTGTTAAATGCATCTGGCCAAAATTTCATAGGTAATAACCCTTGAGCTAATAGTGTAAGACCACATTCTATAATGTGTCCATGTTTCCTTTCAACTAGACTATTTTGCTCAGATGTATATAGACATGTGATTCTGTGAATGATTCCTTTTCTTTGAAAGAATTCATTGAGTGGCTTAAACTCTATACCACCATCTGTTTGTAAAACTTTTAGTTTGTGATCTGTTTGCCGTTCAGCCTAGGTCACAAAATGTATGACTGCCTTGCAAGTTTCTGATTTTGTTTTAAGGAAATATATCCATGTCTATCTGATATGTGCATCAACAATGGATATATAGTAATAAAAACCATAATCTAAATTGACTGGTGCTGGACCCTACAAGTCAGCAGCAATCAATTCAAGTGGTTTTTCATGATTTGTTTATGAATCAGTAAATGAGATTTCATGACTTTTTCCCATTTGACAATATGTGCACACATATGGTAATGTAATATTTTCAAAAGGAATTTTATTATCTATTAAGACCTGCTTTACAACATTGACATTAGGATGTCCTAACTTGCTATGTCAATAATCAAACACACTATTTTTTCCTTCTATAATTACAGAAAGATTACAATATCTTTCATATCTCCTTGACTTTCTTGAGTTAACAAGATTAAACTTGTACAACCCTCTGACAACATTACTCTGTAAAAGAATTTCTTTAGTAAGTATATCTTTGACTAAGCAGTAATTAGGATAAAATTCATAATAAACATTGTTGTCACTTGCAAATTATGACACACTCATGAGATTTTTATTTATTTGTGGTACTCTCAATAAATTATTGAGATATATAACTGTCGTTGACCTTTAATGCAAGCAAGTCCAGTGTGTGTAATTTTAATACTCTCACCATTGCCCATGTGTATGGACTGTTTACCTCTATACTCCTTTTGTCCAAGATTCAGATTGTCTAAGTTGCTTGTAATATGGTTGGTTTCCCCTGAGTCAGGATACCAACTTTCATCTGTCACGTCATCTGATTTGATGATTGAATTTTGTTGATAACTTTTTGAAACATCAGACTGAATACTTGAATCAACTTGGGCTACATTGACATTTGGATTTGCTTTTCACTGATTGTTTTGATTCTGACCTGCTGTATAATTTGTGTTAAATCTTAAATAGCACTTAACTGCAGTATGACCAAGTTTCTCACATATTTGAAATTTTGGCATGTTATTATTACTCCATCTCCCTCTACCTCTTGATCTGTTAGAATAACCACCTCTTTGATAAGACTGATCTCTTTGTTGTTGTTTTGTCTTTTGCCTTTATAATTGACTGCATAGTTGATTAGCATGTCGCATCAATTGGTTTCTTATGATCTATCCTTCCTTCATGAGCAAGAAGGGTTGAGTGAACATATTCAATGGATGGTATAGTTCTTTTGGACAAAATTACTGCTACAACAGACTCTTATTCTTCACTAAGACCATTTAAGATGGTTAAAACTTGCTTTGTGTTTGAAACTTTATGGCCTGCTGCTTCTAACATTTCATATGTTATCTTGATCTTTGACAAGTATTCTTTCATTGGTAAATTATCCTTTTTGATATTTTGCAACAATCTTTTTATAGTGCATAACTTTGGCTGCTGATTGAGTATTGAATATTTTTTCTACAGTGGCCCAAATCTCATTTGATGTTTTGCATCAAAGAATTTGTGATAACAAATTGGTGCTGATAGATGATAGTAACCATGAACCCATAAGTCTATCTTATCTATGATATTTTATGTATTCCTCATTACTTATCATCTTGTTTTCTTGATTAGTTATAAATTTGGGAGGAATAGAGATGGTACCAAGAATAAATCCTTCAAGACCATAACCTTGAAGTGCAGTTTCTATTTGAAGTTTCCACAACAGATAGTTATCTTCTTCAAGATGAATAGTTATCAACTGGCTCTAAGGACTGATCATTGTCTTGATGAGGTTTTCCATGGCTATAGCAAGTTGCTGAGTATTAGTAGAGTTTTCTGATCTTGCTGAATTGCTGTTATCTCCAGACATGATGATAGAACTTTAAAAGTTGAATGACTTGAAAGATTTTGAAGGCAAGCGGATTCAAGAAGTTCTTCAATAGACAAAGAACAGGTTTGATGTAGCCATTTTTGATGATGAGACCACTCCGATAAGTTCTTGGCACGACACTTATTCTTATGAACTTTGATAGAATTCTTGATTTCTTCTTTGATTTTCATTTCTTTTGAATCTTTTCTTGTCTCTGAATTTTCCAAAAATTCAAGTCGCAGTCGAAGATTAATGAATTTCTGGGCAAGGCACTGAACTTTGGCAAGTTCTTGAAACAAGCCAAATGATGAGGATTAACTCTAATGGGAAACTAACTATCAGATGATGATTATTAATCTGATGATAGATCAGTTTCAGTTATGTATTAGCTTCAAATATGCTCTGATACCATATTGAAGTTTTATAATTTGTTGTTAAAGAAATTGAGATTGTGTGTTGATACTTGTTTCTGTACATCACTGAGTATTTATAAACATTACAACAAGCTGTTGAGCTATTGATTAAATGGGCTCTTTTATATCAAGACTAGAAGCCCATTATAATACAAGTTACATTATAGGTTATACGGTAATGTAAACTATCCTTATCCATTAACATACTGTATTGTATTTCTAGCACATAATATCATTTGATTTATAAAATCGGCATACTAACAAATAGATATAAAAAATGATAATAAAAAATATGAAGTAAAATACCATACCTATATCAGCAGCAACGGCGAGCAAAGCAGATGGCAGAGAGTTGCGAGTTAGCGTTTGCAAGAGGATTAGGGTTACGGTTAGCGTTTGCAAAGTAGAGCATGGTTTAGCGGTGAGTAGCTGGTTAGGTTTTGCGGGTTTCTTCGATGGCAACGACAACGAGCGCTTTAGCTTTATCGACAGCAATGACGGCGAGCGCAACGGCGGCGAGCGAGTTTAGCTTTGTGGATGGCAAGGCTCCAGCACAACATGGTGGGGTTAGGGTTAGGTTTAGGAAATTTTGACGGTGAGGTTTAGTTTAGTTTTTAATCAGTAAACGACCAACAAATTGTAGGGAGGGAATTTGATATTTTTATTAAGCTGGAAAGAGAAGTTTTAAATTTTTTAAAATACAACTGGCACAAACAGTTGTTATAATTAAACATTTACAATGGTAAAAAAACATTTGTTATAAACGTATATTACTATACTGTACAAATAAAATTGTTAAAAGTACATTTGTTACAACTGCTGAAAATAAACAGTTGTTAAAAAGTACCTGTTTCATCTGTCAATTTGTGCTAGTTGTAAAGTAAAAGTTTTAAAATGGTTTTGTTGTAGTGTAGGTGAGACTCACATTATGGATCCGTGGGTTGGACTGGTAAGTCCCACATCGCAAGAAATATGGCATATACACTACAAGGAAAAAGGCATTTTCCGACGGTAGAAAACCGTCGGTGGCCATCGGAAAATGCCGTAGGAAAATAAGGCGTCGGCGTGCAGTGTTTCCGACGGCTTCCGACACATCTCGCCATTCGTATTTCTGACGGATTCCAACACTTGTCGGAAGCCGTTGGAAATATTGATCTGAAAGCGGTCGGAAGCCGTTGGAAAAATATAACCTGAAAGCCGTCCGAAGCCGTCGGAAATCTGCTGCATTTTTTTATATTTATGCTGCAATATAGCCTTCCGTCCATATTTCCCATATAAACACTATTCTGCAGAATCCAATATATAATATTCCAACCAAATATCAAAAACCAAACTATACACAATTCACCAAACAAAAAAAATACATAAAATTAAGTCAAAACACATAATCATCACCCAACATCACCAACATCCACATAATTATACAACAAAACAGCTAAGTATATCATAACATAGTACATTAATCAACAACTACCTCCACCATATACCAAATCATAAAAAACAAGAAAAAACATACCGACCAAAGCAATCAATCAATCTCCTCCAGAACCAGAGCCAACAGAGGAAGGGAAGCGGCCACCATACTGTTGCATGTACTCGGCGATACGTTGGTCTAGCAACTGTGTGGTCTCTATGGCCTGCCGACGGTTCTGCTCCTCCAACTGTGACACTCTAGCCCGCAAATCTTTGATCTCTGCTAGATCGATCTGAGCTCTAGTCAGCCTACCCCGTCTCTGACTGCTGGCCTATAATAAATATTTAATTTAGCTGTGTGATCTCTGTAAGTATATGTGCAGGTATGTGAATGATTAGCAGTGTGATAATGTTATTTAATTTAGTTTATGCATATTTATGTAAGTGTATGTGCAGGTATGTGAATGATTAGCAGTGTGATAATGTTATTTAATTTAGTTTATGCATGTATAATGTATACATTTGAATATATGTTCTTTTGGCAGTTTTCAAATTGTGATTCAACCATTTATTAACAAAAATAATAGTACGTTACATTACGAGATATCACTGTTTTTGATCTCTTTAAAAGTAAATGTGACAAATTTATGCATGTGTACAGCATATATCGGGCAAACTAAATTAAATAACATGTCTTTTTCGTTATTTTTTTTGAAATGACATTCAAGTAACGAATTAATATATTTTGGTAATGCATAATGCTTTCATAACGAAGTGACTCAAAACCAATGTACTGAATTTGAAAACTTATATGATACCCAATATATTATTTACTTACCACTTGATTGTCAAATCCGTATCGTCTGCCATGCTCCGATGGATCCATAACTGACTCAAAAATAACATCCTCCTCATCCGTCGTCAACTGATCTCGACCCGTATCAGCAAAGAGTTTATGGTGCTGCTCCATAAACTTTTCCTGCATTAACAAATTAATATCATCATATCTTATTTCATTATATTTTAACAAGTAGAACAATTACTAATACTGCATAAAATGAAATATGCTTACATGGCTCTTGCTGGATTTATCGTCGTGCCATGTATACGAAACTGTCCCGTCCGGATTTACATGCTCGACAGCATGCGTACGAATAAACACGTCCATATAGCCCACGGGACCATGCGCCTCAGCTTCCTGAAATTGATTTTTACATACAATTATTGTACATTTAAAATTATATAGCACAAACTATTTACAATTTGCATTCAGTAAATGTGATATCCCGGGATTTCAGGGAATTTAAAATGTGATAATCTTTTAAATTAATTTATTAATATTGGTAAAGTTTGTTATTTTCAAACAATAATAAATAATAATAAAGAAATGTTTATAAATATAGATATAAGTGGGTTTTAAAATAGAATTATTATTTTCAAGGTAATAATGTGTTTATTTAATTTTATATATGTATGAGTTGATTTTAAATTGGATTTTTAAATTGAATTTAAATTTGAATCTTTAAAGATAATGATTTTAAATATTTTGTATTTAAACTTGAATTTAAAGATGTATATATATCTTAAAATGAAATAATATAGTTTGGATTTAAAAATATACGAATAAAGTTTTTATTTAAAAATAAGATTTCTTTTATATCATTTTCCTTAAAGGAATTTATTTATATGAATTTATAAAGTATTTAGTTGATAGTAGATAAATATAAAAGTTTTATATTAGCATTTAAAATGGATTAAATATACTATATATGATTTAGTTAAAATCTAATTGGTTTTTATTTTATTTTCTTTTAAAAATTTTATTTTTATAAATTAAGAAAAGCATTTATAAAATAAGATATGTATTTATCTATTTAGAAAATGTAATTTAAAAGCTTTAAGAAAATCACTTAAAATTTAATTGTGCATGTAAAATTACATGTGTTAATCTAATAATCTCTTAAAAACCATGTGTAAGATAATTAAGTATGGTAGGTGACAAGTGTCAAAATTTTATTTTTATTTCTTTAATTTTAATAAATCAAAAACTAAATCTATATAACACCATTTCTTATTCTTCATTCACTTTTTCTATCACATTTTCTTTAAAATCAAACTGCAGCCACGTTTTAAATCAGAGAGAATACCCAAAACCTGAAAACATTTCCAAAACAAACTCTAGATTTTAAAAACAAATCCAAAACCTGAAATCTTTTTCCTCAAAACAACCTGTAAGCAGTTTTCAAAACCCTGTAAACATTTTTCCCAAATTACTCAAATAAAGATCAAAACCTGTAGAGCAATCAAACAAGTTTCAACCTGTAATCAAAAACAAGAACATCTCAGTTTCAAAGTTAAGTCATCTCTACAACATGCTTCCAGTTTCAAAGCATTTCAGAGATCAAAAGCAAATTCTTTCCAGTTCAAATCAAAGGCCTGTTTCTGTTTCAAACATGCAAACCCAATTTCAAAAGCAAGCAACCAGTAATCAAAGTCTTAAATTATAGTCTCTGCAAATCAAAGCTTTTCAGTTTCAAAAAGGGATCAAAGCAATTCAAAGTTTTCAAATTTGTCAAGAGATTCAGTTTTCAAATCTCAGTTTTCAAGTCTCTGCATTTCAAATGGTGAGTAAACATTTTTATTAAAAAGCTTAAGTCTATTAAAATTTGTGCATGTGATTCCTGAAATAAATTATGTTTTGCAAGTTGTTTACTATGTATGAATGTATGTATATATGGATATACCTGTGTGCATGGTTGTTAAATAGTTAATATGCTCTGTTCTTATTCTTCAGAATATAATCTTGGTTTAAAAATAAATTGCTCATCCTTTGATCTGTTATATGGTATGATGTATAAACAAAAATTGTTTATTACAACAAGGTTTAAGTGTTAAAAATATTTTTAATAGGAACTGAACACAATTTTAACCAAAATGTAAATATTACAATGGAACTTAAAAATGTCATAATTTCGACTTGACCAATTGGTAAATTCATGATTATAATCTGGTTTGTCTTCAAAAACTAGGAATTTCAAGAGAGGAATCATAAATTTTAAGTGTGTAATTCGAGAGAATTCGAGTGTTGAACGGAAAATGGCTTTTGAGCTTTTTCTGGCGATCGACGTGGTGGACGGCGTCGATTTTGTGGTCGAAGGAGGATG
The DNA here is from genome assembly GCA_030737815.1 of Allium fistulosum. Classification (NCBI taxonomy): domain Eukaryota; kingdom Viridiplantae; phylum Streptophyta; class Magnoliopsida; order Asparagales; family Amaryllidaceae; genus Allium; species Allium fistulosum. Next base: position 666,072,788 of record CM060901.1, read on the forward strand.
GTGGGTGGGTGGTCACAGGAAAAATGTTGGAGTATTTTTCTGATCATCGTGGCGGCGATACGGCATCGTTGTAGGGTTTTAGGAGCTGTTTTGGTCGATGTGGGTTTCGAGGCTAGTTCGTCAACGTCGAAGCACCGGACTCGACCGGAGTAGGGGGGATGGAAGCGTGAGTCTACGACGAAGCTTTGGGTCGGAGAGTCGATACTTCTAGTGATCGAAGGTGGCAACTCGAGGTGGTTTTGGGTGTTCGGGTTTGTTCCAGTGGAGCTCCAAGTAGCTCGATTTCGATTTCAAGTTTGTTTTCGAGTTAAGGTGGTCGAAATCGAAGGGGGAGGTTGTGGTCGACTTGCCAGCGATGGCAGTGATGACCGGAGCGGCGGCGAACTCGAGTGCACGTGCACGCGTATCCGTGGTATCAGATGTTGATACGTTGTTTCGAACATTTGGAGAAGAAGGTGACTGTCTCGAGTTTTGTTCGGGGAAATCTGGGTTTGGTTCGAGTTTGCACACGGGTAATTCACAAGTGAAATCAAAATGAAGTTAAAAAGAAAAAGGAAAAGAAGAAGAAGGAAGTTACTCGAGAATAGGCTCGAGTATTTTGGGTTTTGTCTCGGGTTGATACCGAGTGGTCTTCGGGTTTGACCCGAAGCAAGTGCTAATAGTTTAAAAAGGGTTTTTAAAACAAAGATTTTTGAAAATTTAAATTGAAATAGTTTTAAAACTATTACTTGATAACCTTTAAAGCATTTAAAGGTAAGTATAAATTGTTAAACTTTAATTTGTTAAATGTTATTTTATTTCAAAACCTAATTAAATGATTTAATTAAGGAAGTTAATTTTAAAGATAAAAATGTTTTTAATGATAATTAAGTATTAATTAAGATAATGGTTTACCTTAAAAAGGATAATTAATGTTTTTAATAATTTGAGATTAATAAAGTTAATAAAGTAATTTAAGTATAATTAATTAATTTAATTAATTAATGGTTAAGGATTAATTAATTTATTAATTAAGGGTTATAATTAGTTAATTAAAGTTTATTTAATTGATTATAAATGGTAGTTAAGGATTAATCAACTGGTAATTAAGGATTGATTAATAAATGATTAGTGATTTATTAATTTGTAATTAAGAAATACTTAATTAAGTTTATTAATTAATAATTAGGTTTTATTAATTAATAATTAAGAGATAATCAATCTATAAAGATTAATTAAAGATTAATTAATTAATAATTAAGAATTAATTAATTTGTTATTAAGTTTTATTAATTGATAATTAAGGTTTATTAATTAATAATTAAAAAGAATAGTTAATCTGTAATTAAAGATTAATTAATTTGTTTAAGGTAATTAAAGGATGAATTACCCATTGAAATTAATGAATGTGATTAATTTAAGTTAATTAATTTGTAAATTAATTAAAGATAGTCTTGATGGTGATTAAGTATAAATACTTAATGAAATTTATAAGTGTAATTACTGTAAGTAATTATTGTATAATTATAAGATGAAATTAATTAAAGGATAATTACTTAATAAGAAGTAATTAAGGATTAATTATTTGAAGGATTAATATAATTAATTAAGGAGTTAATTAATTAGGGTACGTAATTATAGGATGATAATTACTGTTTATGATTAATTAAGGTGAATTAATAGAAGTGATTAATTAAAGTTTAATTAATTAATATAATTAAATTAAGGGTCAATGTAATTAATTAATGGAAGTAATTAATTAAGGATTATTAATTAATGTAATTAATGAAAAGTAATTAAAGGTTAATTACTATTAATGGTTAAGAATAATTAATTTGTGAAATTAATTAAAGGATAATTACTTTATGTAATTAATAATTAATCAAGGATGATTAATATTTAAGGAATAATTAATTAATTAAAGGTTGAAATTAATTAATGATTGATTAAGCAAGGTTAGATGATTAATTCTTAAGTAATTAATTTAATTTAAGTTAATTAAATTAATTATAACATAGGGTTAATAATTGTTGCTTATATATGATTGTTGTGTAGAATATCCGATTGGTTGATACCTATTGGATGATATGCTGTGATATGATATTGGATATATATGTGATAAATGTGTGATATTTATCTATGTTAAATGCTGTATGAATTCAAGTATCGAATTGAATTGAATTGTTTAAACCTTTAAACAACTTGGACCTAAAAGATACGTTTTGGATTTCGATGAGACCGGGATCGGGTTTCCGTATACCGGTATTCCAGGTCTGGAGACCCGAATACCACATCGATACAAATTTACGATAGGTCGTGAATCTCAAGTGAAGATGAAGATTCAGAGTGCAAGGGTTATTGTCGTTAACTCTGAGGGTGATTCCAAAACGAGTGTAACGAGATAATGCCTTCGGTTTCGTTCGAACCCGGAACGAACTTGTATGGATTGAATGCTTTCAGCACATCGTCAGGCGGACGATGAGCATTCTAAGTGATATGTTCTGATTAAAGGTAATCGTAACCTCAAGCCTCATCAACCGGGAATGGCTAAAACAGGGGAGGTGCAGCAAGGCTTCGTGGGTAGCACCCACTGAGAGCAAGATAGATCCCTGTCTAGAGGTCCCTTTTCTTTTATTCGGCTTAGTGTGTGGTTGGTCGCGCCAACTACGGGATTGTCTTGTTCGGAATTATCCAGTAAGGGATGGTTCCGGCTTTGTGTTGCAGGGGATTGGGAGTGACCCTCGGTACGGTGATCTAGGCCACGTACTGTGACGGGCGGTACCCCAGTAGCCCTGCCATTGTATGGAATCCAAACTCCAATAAGTGCCGTACGTATTAGTTGTGCCCAACTATGTTGGAATGTGAGATGTAAGCATTTCAGCTATTTCTATATTTTACTTGAAAACCCTAGACCCTATTATAATAAAATCAGATTTCCTATCAAATGTTTTAGTTAGCGTAAGGTAAAAACTTACCCATGTTTATGTGTGGGGAGTCTTAAGTGATACTTTTGTTTTCAAAGGTTTTCAAAGTTAAGCAATTTAAACCGTTTACTCACACCAGACCCATGTCTGACCCAAGTGTTTATTTCTGTTTTATAAACTCTTGGATACTCAAATTTTTACGAGTAGCCAAGGGATTCAGGTTTAGCTTTGACGAATATTCTGGAGGAGCAATGGAGCAGGAGGCTTCGGCGTTCGTAGATATAGTATTCCGCTGTGTTGATATCTGTGATAGTGTCTTGTCTGGTATTTGAGTTGTAATGTCTAGACAGATGTTTATAACTGTCTAGTAAGTGATGTATATGCTGTGTAACTCTGTAAATTGTTGTATACTATGTAATAGTTTATGTTATTAATATAATTTATTCGTTCCGCTGTGAGATCGTTGTTGTTGTTTCTTTCTTTCTTCTCTTCTTTTCTCTTTTCTATCCCTTTCTTTCTTGTTAGCGATGCATCTTTCTGGGCAAAGAAAGCCGGGTCGTGACAGTTGGTATCAGAGCTTTAGGTTGAGCGAATGCCTAAGCTTTTGGTTAAGTGAATATCAGAGCACTAGGTTGAGTGAATACCTAGGTTCGGAAGGGTTGTTCATTAGAGATAGGATCTGTAGCAACCTGTTTGAGTGTATATATATATGAGAGCGCGTATTTGTTAGTTATATAAAATGGTTTTATATTGTGTTAATTGATCGGTTGAGTGGTATATGGATTCTGGTCAATACGAGTAGCTAACGTTATTGATAGGGATCTCTAAACACTTGAACCAGGCCAACGGACACAATATTGTTTTAAAGAGGTAAATGAAATAATTTTACCCAGAAATAATTTCTATATAAAAAGTATCATTTTAAATGTATATGGTATTTGGTTGAGATGATAATAATTTATCATCTAGGATTAGGAGTCTGAATGTTGAGGTTGGAAGTGTATTTGTCGAGACTGTAGACCTAATACCATCTCGAGTGAACTTTGCAATTGTAAGGATTTCACAATCTCTGAAGGAAACCTGTTAAGGTTCGGAGTTTATTTTTGAAGTTTGGATCTGTCGGTTGGGCAGAAGCGAGTGATGGTATCTTGATACCTCAGGTAATAGTAGCTGTGTGATGAGACGCAGTGACTATGGATGTTCCCGAAGATGTTTTCTTTGGAACAAGTTGTGGAAGTGTGTCTGCTTCGGTGTTGTGGCTGAGTTCAGCATGGTGATTCTGTTTGGTTTGAAGTTCGAGTTTCTCGAAAAGCTTTGGTAAGGAAGTCTTTGGCATCTGTGGCAGCGGTGCAGCTCGGAGTATTCTGTGTGTTGGCAGTAAGTTTTCCTGGATGAGCAGTTTTCTGAAGAAGGAGTTCAGAAGCAGCAGAGTGGATCCATTTCTTCGATAAATTGGATAGTTAAGTATAAGCTGTTCTGATTGGTTAAGAGAGAGTAGTTTATTTGGAATTGGGCTGGGTTGATCGCAAAAGTGACTTGCGATTGCTGAGTGTTCTCTTGGGTTATCAGAGATTTTCTGGATGTCTCAGCGAAGTCAGAAGTTTGTCTGCATTTGAGATTGAGTTCCGTATCAACTTGATTTCAGGATTAATACCGGTGGTTCAGCTAGTTGAAGGTTGATTCCTAGGGAAAGGATTTGGTGAAGCAGCTCAGTATTTCTTAGAACTTCTGAGTTTTCTTTTTATGGATCTGTTGAACCTTATCTCCAGGATGTGTTGTCTAGTTTGTGCTCGAGTTCATCGACGGCATTCTCATCTTCTCTAGATCAGAGTGGTGCAGCGGAAGCAAGATGTCAGCTGGAAGAGCCTGGAAGTTGCAGTGTTTGGATTGGAGGATTTCTATAGGAAATTTCTCTGGATTTGAGTTCAGATTGGTAAGTGCATCTATTTTGGTTTTCTGGATAAGAGAAGTAAGTTGTAGTCTATTGATGATGGTGGAGTAGAGTTGTATTTTGGATTTTGGGTAGATCTTGAAAGGATCATTTTGTTGGATTGTTTATGATCCAGTTGTTTCAAGAAGCATCAGCAAAGGTTGAGCTGATCGAAATGAATGTAGGCAGCCCAGGATCGTCAGAAGAGTTCTGTGAATAAGAAACGGAGGAATTTGGAATTCAAAGTTGGAGACTTTGTTATTGTTGAGATTTTCTCCGGTAAAGGGAGCAATAAGATTGGGTAAGACCAGGAAGTTAGCTCCGTTGTATATTGGATTCTTCTTGAGTATTGTAAGGATAAGTGTTTGGCTTATAAGATTTGAATTGCCAGTTTGGATAACTAGGATTCGGAGTATATTGCGTATCTTTGAGGAAGTACGTGTTTGATCTATCTCTGGTTTTGGAACCAGTAGTTCGGGAAGGATTTGGTTGTTGAGTCAGACTTGTCTGTAGTCTGATATCCTGTTTAGCTTTGTAGATCTAGATGAGTAGGAGCTCTGTAGCTTCGCAGTTTAGATTGTTTGTAGAACGAGTCTTCCGGTATATATATATACTTGGGGAAACTCGTGGAAATTTAGGAAACTTATCCGGGTCTGTGTCCGGATAACTAATATTGATTATTTGATTTGAATTGTTTGTTTGGATAAAATTGGTTGTTTATTTATGTTGGCTGATAGGTATTCTTAGATTGGTTGAAATAAAATAAAAACTTTGGATTATCTTTCGTTTTAAATTTCGAGGACGAAATTCTTTTAAGGGGGAAGGAATGTGATATCCCGGGATTTCAGGGAATTTAAAATGTGATAATCTTTTAAATTAATTTATTAATATTGGTAAAGTTTGTTATTTTCAAACAATAATAAATAATAATAAAGAAATGTTTATAAATATAGATATAAGTGGGTTTTAAAATAGAATTATTATTTTCAAGGTAATAATGTGTTTATTTAATTTTATATATGTATGAGTTGATTTTAAATTGGATTTTTAAATTGAATTTAAATTTGAATCTTTAAAGATAATGATTTTAAATATTTTGTATTTAAACTTGAATTTAAAGATGTATATATATCTTAAAATGAAATAATATAGTTTGGATTTAAAAATATACGAATAAAGTTTTTATTTAAAAATAAGATTTCTTTTATATCATTTTCCTTAAAGGAATTTATTTATATGAATTTATAAAGTATTTAGTTGATAGTAGATAAATATAAAAGTTTTATATTAGCATTTAAAATGGATTAAATATACTATATATGATTTAGTTAAAATCTAATTGGTTTTTATTTTATTTTCTTTTAAAAATTTTATTTTTATAAATTAAGAAAAGCATTTATAAAATAAGATATGTATTTATCTATTTAGAAAATGTAATTTAAAAGCTTTAAGAAAATCACTTAAAATTTAATTGTGCATGTAAAATTACATGTGTTAATCTAATAATCTCTTAAAAACCATGTGTAAGATAATTAAGTATGGTAGGTGACAAGTGTCAAAATTTTATTTTTATTTCTTTAATTTTAATAAATCAAAAACTAAATCTATATAACACCATTTCTTATTCTTCATTCACTTTTTCTATCACATTTTCTTTAAAATCAAACTGCAGCCACGTTTTAAATCAGAGAGAATACCCAAAACCTGAAAACATTTCCAAAACAAACTCTAGATTTTAAAAACAAATCCAAAACCTGAAATCTTTTTCCTCAAAACAACCTGTAAGCAGTTTTCAAAACCCTGTAAACATTTTTCCCAAATTACTCAAATAAAGATCAAAACCTGTAGAGCAATCAAACAAGTTTCAACCTGTAATCAAAAACAAGAACATCTCAGTTTCAAAGTTAAGTCATCTCTACAACATGCTTCCAGTTTCAAAGCATTTCAGAGATCAAAAGCAAATTCTTTCCAGTTCAAATCAAAGGCCTGTTTCTGTTTCAAACATGCAAACCCAATTTCAAAAGCAAGCAACCAGTAATCAAAGTCTTAAATTATAGTCTCTGCAAATCAAAGCTTTTCAGTTTCAAAAAGGGATCAAAGCAATTCAAAGTTTTCAAATTTGTCAAGAGATTCAGTTTTCAAATCTCAGTTTTCAAGTCTCTGCATTTCAAATGGTGAGTAAACATTTTTATTAAAAAGCTTAAGTCTATTAAAATTTGTGCATGTGATTCCTGAAATAAATTATGTTTTGCAAGTTGTTTACTATGTATGAATGTATGTATATATGGATATACCTGTGTGCATGGTTGTTAAATAGTTAATATGCTCTGTTCTTATCCTTCAGAATATAATCTTGGTTTAAAAATAAATTGCTCATCCTTTGATCTGTTATATGGTATGATGTATAAACAAAAATTGTTTATTACAACAAGGTTTAAGTGTTAAAAATATTTTTAATAGGAACTGAACACAATTTTAACCAAAATGTAAATATTACAATGGAACTTAAAAATGTCATAATTTCGACTTGACCAATTGGTAAATTCATGATTATAATCTGGTTTGTCTTCAAAAACTAGGAATTTCAAGAGAGGAATCATAAATTTTAAGTGTGTAATTCGAGAGAATTCGAGTGTTGAACGGAAAATGGCTTTTGAGCTTTTTCTGGCGATCGACGTGGTGGACGGCGTCGATTTTGTGGTCGAAGGAGGATGGTGGGTGGGTGGTCACAGGAAAAATGTTGGAGTATTTTTCTGATCATCGTGGCGGCGATACGACATCGTTGTAGGGTTTTAGGAGCTGTTTTGGTCGATGTGGGTTTCGAGGCTAGTTCGTCAACGTCGAAGCACCGGACTCGACCGGAGTAGGGGGGATGGAAGCGTGAGTCTACGACGAAGCTTTGGGTCGGAGAGTCGATACTTCTAGTGATCGGAGGTGGCAACTCGAGGTGGTTTTGGGTGTTCGGGTTTGTTCCAGTGGAGCTCCAAGTAGCTCGATTTCGATTTCAAGTTTGTTTTCGAGTTAAGGTGGTCGAAATCGAAGGGGGAGGTTGTGGTCGACTTACCAGCGATGGCAGTGATGACCGGAGCGGCGGCGAACTCGAGTGCACGTGCACGCGTATCCGTGGTATCAGATGTTGATACGTTGTTTCGAACATTTGGAGAAGAAGGTGACTGTCTCGAGTTTTGTTCGGGGAAATCTGGGTTTGGTTCGAGTTAGCACACGGGTAATTCACAAGTGAAATCAAAATGAAGTTAAAAAGAAAAAGGAAAAGAAGAAGAAGGAAGTTACTCGAGAATAGGCTCGAGTATTTTGGGTTTTGTCTCGGGTTGATACCGAGTGGTCTTCGGGTTTGACCCGAAGCAAGTGCTAATAGTTTAAAAAGGGTTTTTAAAACAAAGATTTTTGAAAATTTAAATTGAAATAGTTTTAAAACTATTACTTGATAACCTTTAAAGCATTTAAAGGTAAGTATAAATTGTTAAACTTTAATTTGTTAAATGTTATTTTATTTCAAAACCTAATTAAATGATTTAATTAAGGAAGTTAATTTTAAAGATAAAAATTTTTTTAATGATAATTAAGTATTAATTAAGATAATGGTTTACCTTAAAAAGGATAATTAATGTTTTTAATAATTTGAGATTAATAAAGTTAATAAAGTAATTTAAGTATAATTAATTAATTTAATTAATTAATGGTTAAGGATTAATTAATTTATTAATTAAGGGTTATAATTAGTTAATTAAAGTTTATTTAATTGATTATAAATGGTAGTTAAGGATTAATCAACTGGTAATTAAGGATTGATTAATAAATGATTAGTGATTTATTAATTTGTAATTAAGAAATACTTAATTAAGTTTATTAATTAATAATTAGGTTTTATTAATTAATAATTAAGAGATAATCAATCTATAAAGATTAATTAAAGATTAATTAATTAATAATTAAGAATTAATTAATTTGTTATTAAGTTTTATTAATTGATAATTAAGGTTTATTAATTAATAATTAAAAAGAATAGTTAATCTGTAATTAAAGATTAATTAATTTGTTTAAGGTAATTAAAGGATGAATTACCCATTGAAATTAATGAATGTGATTAATTTAAGTTAATTAATTTGTAAATTAATTAAAGATAGTCTTGATGGTGATTAAGTATAAATACTTAATGAAATTTATAAGTGTAATTACTGTAAGTAATTATTGTATAATTATAAGATGAAATTAATTAAAGGATAATTACTTAATAAGAAGTAATTAAGGATTAATTATTTGAAGGATTAATATAATTAATTAAGGAGTTAATTAATTAGGGTACGTAATTATAGGATGATAATTACTGTTTATGATTAATTAAGGTGAATTAATAGAAGTGATTAATTAAAGTTTAATTAATTAATGTAATTAAATTAAGGGTCAATGTAATTAATTAATGGAAGTAATTAATTAAGGATTATTAATTAATGTAATTAATGAAAAGTAATTAAAGGTTAATTACTATTAATGGTTAAGAATAATTAATTTGTGAAATTAATTAAAGGATAATTACTTTATGTAATTAATAATTAATCAAGGATGATTAATATTTAAGGAATAATTAATTAATTAAAGGTTGAAATTAATTAATGATTGATTAAGCAAGGTTAGATGATTAATTCTTAAGTAATTAATTTAATTTAAGTTAATTAAATTAATTATAACATAGGGTTAATAATTGTTGCTTATATATGATTGTTGTGTAGAATATCCGATTGGTTGATACCTATTGGATGATATGCTGTGATATGATATTGGATATATATGTGATAAATGTGTGATATTTATCTATGTTAAATGCTGTGTGAATTCAAGTATCGAATTGAATTGAATTGTTTAAACCTTTAAACAACTTGGACCTAAAAGATACGTTTTGGATTTCGATGAGACCGGGATCGGGTTTCCGTATACCGGTATTCCAGGTCTGGAGACCCGAATACCACATCGATACAAATTTACGATAGGTCGTGAATCTCAAGTGAAGATGAAGATTCAGAGTGCAAGGGTTATTGTCGTTAACTCTGAGGGTGATTCCAAAACGAGTGTAACGAGATAATGCCTTCGGTTTCGTTCGAACCCGGAACGAACTTGTATGGATTGAATGCTTTCAGCACATCGTCAGGCGGACGATGAGCATTCTAAGTGATATGTTCTGATTAAAGGTAATCGTAACCTCAAGCCTCATCAACCGGGAATGGCTAAAACAGGGGAGGTGCAGCAAGGCTTCGTGGGTAGCACCCACTGAGAGCAAGATAGATCCCTGTCTAGAGGTCCCTTTTCTTTTATTCGGCTTAGTGTGTGGTTGGTCGCGCCAACTACGGGATTGTCTTGTTCGGAATTATCCAGTAAGGGATGGTTCCAGCTTTGTGTTGCAGGGGATTGGGAGTGATCCTCGGTACGGTGATCTAGGCCACGTACTGTGACGGGCGGTACCCCAGTAGCCCTGCCATTGTATGGAATCCAAACTCCAATAAGTGCCGTACGTATTAGTTGTGCCCAACTATGTTGGAATGCGAGATGTAAGCATTTCAGCTATTTCTATATTTTACTTGAAAACCCTAGACCCTATTATAATAAAATCAGATTTCCTATCAAATGTTTTAGTTAGCGTAAGGTAAAAACTTACCCATGTTTATGTGTGGGGAGTCTTACGTGATACTTTTGTTTTCAAAGGTTTTCAAAGTTAAGCAATTTAAACCGTTTACTCACACCAGACCCATGTCTGACCCAAGTGTTTATTTCTGTTTTATAAACTCTTGGATACTCAAATTTTTACGAGTAGCCAAGGGATTCAGGTTTAGCTTTGACGAATATTCTGGAGGAGCAATGGAGCAGGAGGCTTCGGCGTTCGTAGATATAGTATTCCGCTGTGTTGATATCTGTGATAGTGTCTTGTCTGGTATTTGAGTTGTAATGTCTAGACAGATGTTTATAACTGTCTAGTAAGTGATGTATATGCTGTGTAACTCTGTAAATTGTCGTATACTATGTAATAGTTTATGTTATTAATATAATTTATTCGTTCCGCTGTGAGATCGTTGTTGTTGTTTCTTTCTTTCTTCTCTTCTTTTCTCTTTTCTATCCCTTTCTTTCTTATTAGCGATGCGTCTTTCTGGGCAAAGAAAGCCGGGTCGTGACAGTAAATTTACCAACTCCTGCCGATACTGCTGAAATGACTTCGATCCTCCGCGATGAATGATAGGATTTTTATTTTTGTTTGCAGAGTTTCTTTCCGACTCTGCCTGTACATTCAAAATTTGATACATTATTTATCGATCATGTATTTTTTGATATTTACTACAAGTCAAATAATTTAAAAAAAATTAGTATACTTGTCTTCGCCTCGTTAGTTTTCCAGTATCCCAACCATGCTTGCCATACGCTCTCCCCCATCCAACATGGTTTCTTACCTGATTTCTTGATTTCGGATATCGAGTCCCTATAGTTTTACGCATCTTCTTCATCCAATATTCTCGTGCCAACTGCATATCGTCTGTTTGAATGTCTATCTCAGCCTGTGTTTCACGATAAAAAGCAAAAAGAATATTAAACTGTTAACGATAAATAGTAAAAAAACGAAAAAAACGAATTAAAAATGGAAAACAGAAAAATATACTTACTAGGACATCCTGCCAAATACACTCTACTATGTGGGGAGGGATGTTATCCCACTTTGGCCAACACGCACTCATCCTACTCCAGTAAGAAGCTCTAGAACCATCCAACACAACCTTCAAGGGACGTAAGTCGAACCCCCGTTTTTAAATATGATATAGATAAGTACGTACGTGTATTAAAAAAAAGATGCTGAATAAAATTTAATTCTTACCTTTTGCTCTAGGTACTAAAGAAACTACAGAACGTTGTGATGCTTGCGATGGACCACTGCCATCGCCTCTTGAAGATCGGGAAGAGCTCCTAACTCTAGATGACATTACGATAAACCTGTGACATATATACACATTATTTCAAAAAAGAATAATAACATGATAATGAAATATATTTCATACGTAAATGACATCAACGGTATAAATTGCTAAATTAATGACTGAAATGGAAATAGAAATGGAAGTGTGTTATACCTGATTCATAATGGGTCTCATGTTCCGACGATAAGCATATTACATTGCATTTTTAATAAAAATTGCTAAATAAATGACAAATGGAAATGACATAAAACATGTAAACAATGGTAAACGTACAGATTTGGTTTCATAGTTATACATCAAGAATTCAACATAGTTACATCAATTGAAAAAAAATCTGATTCGGATTTTTATCAATCATCATCGTCTTCTAATTAAGTTTCGGTCTCGTTTTCTACGATATTTTCCTCTGCACTGTCAAACGCTTCTACCAAAACATTTGATTCATCGATCAAAGGACCAAAATCTGTATGACCGTTTGTAATTATTATTTTGTTATTTTCCTCAAGATCTGCCTGATAAGCTTGTTCGTCTGGAATATTCTTCCCATCGAATGTAAATCTGGTCTTTGTTTTGAAAACTGCAGACCAATCTGCTTTATCTCTTTTTAGAGACGGATAAGGAGCGTAATAAACTTGCAATGCTTGTTTGGCTAGTACAAAAGGATCGTACTTGTGATAGTGCGATGTATGCTTTATTTCGATAAGATTATAATCCTTGTGCACATTAATTCCAGAACCTGGAACATTGCTAAACCAATTGCATCTAAATAGAAACACCTCCTCCGCGGGTCGTGAGAAATATGTCAGTTGAAAAATTTGTGTTAGAACGCCATAAAAATCATTTATGTGATTTTCTGGATCGTTACAACCTTTAACAAATACACCAGTATTATTCGTTAATTTTTCTGCACTGTATTCTTTGGTGTTAAATTTATATCCATTGACGAAATATATTGGATATGTCTTGACCACTCTTTTTGGTCCCATCGCACTATTAATTCTACTTCAAGTTTACGTAAACCTTGCACTTTTAAAGTAGTCGAACAAAGCTCTTTGTAAAACATACTAAGCTCCGTTACTACCTTCCAAACTTTTAATGGCAGTAGTTCTTTGAACATAACGGGAAATAAAATTTCCATCATTATGTGATAGTCGTGGCTTTTCGTTCCGCTCAATCTACCGTTTTTAAAGTGAACACATCTACGAAGATTTGATGATATCCCATCAGGAAATCTTAACCCTTCCACCCATTTTAACACAACTTTAACTTGATTATTATCTAATTCGTAACATGATTTGGGTTTTTTACTGTCATTTGGTTTCATATGAAGCTCAGGACATTTGCATAATTCTTCTATATCGCGCCTTGATTTCAAATCATCCTTCGTCTTCCCTTTCACATTCAGAATTGTGTTAAAAACATTATCAAATACATTTTTCTCATTGTGCATCACGTCTATATTATGACGAAGCAGAAGATGTTTCCAATACGGCAACTCCCAAAAAATAGTTTGTTTGCACCAGTTATGAACAATCGATTTGCCCTCAATTTCTGTTTGCACTCTAGTTTTATATACTCTTTGGATAGTCCCTAACAAGTTCATATATGTCTTCGCTTGACCATATCGTTGGTGGTTGTCTGGTTTCTACTCTATTAGCTAAATTTTTTTCTTGTCTCCTCTGAAGGGATGATTTACATGGAGAAAATATCGATGACAGTCAAACCATGAAATTTTCTTACCATGAGGTAAAGAAAACGCTCGTGTTTCATCCATGCAATATGGACATGCTAGACGACCGGTAGTACTCCATCCTGAAAGTATTGCATAGGCGGGAAAATCACTTATAGTTTACAACAAAGAAGCAAACATACGAAAATTTTCTTCTTGGATACATCGTATGTTTATACTCCGTTGTTCCATAGTATTTTTTAACTCCTCAATCGACGGTTGTAAATATACATCGATTCCTTGTGTCGGATCGTGATGCAGCCCAGGAAGAAGAAGTCATAGGTCGTGTACGACCTAACATGTTGGTAAGTTGGGTACAACCTAAGGAGGAGGCTAATGAACTAGGTTCTGGTAAAGAGTCACTAAAAGTTGAAGTTCTAGGTCGTATGCGACCTACCAGTTCCAAAGATCACATGTTACGACCTAACAGACTAGGAGGAAATGAGCTACGACTTAAGGGAAGTGCTGAGCTACGACCTAAGGGAGGTGCTGGGCCACGACCTAAAGCTACAGGAACAACAAATGATAAGTCGATGACGAGATACGACTTAGTTAAGTCGTCAAACCGACCTAACGAGTCACCCAGAGGAAAGGCAAAACAATTTGGTGAAGTATTAGGTCGTGAACGACCTAACGAGTCAGGAGTTAGGTCGCAAGGCTTAGGTCGTGAAGTTTCTGATGCCGCTTTTGTTTTAGGTCGCAAAGCTCTGGATACCGTTGAATCTTCTGACGAGTTAATCTCTGCCATTGATCTTCTTAAATTGCGTAAAGATGCTATGATCTTAGGTCGCAAAGTTATGATCCTTAAGTCGCAAGGTCTTATCTTTAAGTCGCTACAGCTGGATGCCGTTGAATCTTCCGCGAGTTAATCTCTACCGTTGAGTTCTTTAGGTCGCTGATCTGGGATGCGCATGTTTAAGTCGCGGAAGCCTGTTGCCGTTGTTTTTCTCTGCCGAGTTAAGCTGGACCGTTGATTCCTTAAGTCGCTACTAAGTTGAGTTGCGTAGCATTGTTAAGTCGGCAACGACTTAAGTGGTTGTCTGTTTGTATTTTGTCTAAGTTGTTAAGTCGCTGAAGGTTGTAACGAGTTGTAACTATTTGTTGTTAGGTCGCTGCCGACCTATGCTAAGTCGCGCCTGTTCTAGGTCGCACCATTCTAGGTTGTAGGTCATTTCCGACCTAAGTACTTGTATTTTTTTAAGTTTTGCGTGTTGAGTTGTAAAGCTATAAATAGCAAGTGTGAGTCATTTGTAAAGGTTGTTGAATATTGAATAAAATTCTCTTTTGATTGCTTTGTGCTTTCATTTAAATTGGTAGTTGAGTGTAATCTCCTATCTCCTCTTTCGGATAATCGAGTGCGCTCGATTCAACGATTGTAGAAGCCGATTCGCGGAATCAAGTGCGCTTGATCAACGCTTGAAGAATTGAAGATCTTTGAACCCGGTATCGTGCACGATCAACGAGTTCGAGATAGCTAGAGTTCGGTATCTTCGGATCAACGAATTCGGGCATTCCAGTATTCTTCCAATCCACCGATTACTACATTCACCGTTTTACATTGTTTTGAATAATCCGCTGCGTCATTTTTTGGTATCAGAGCTTGTTCTAGCCAATCATAGCTAGATCGAGACTTGGAGCCTAATCATTGTGAAGATTTGAAGCTTTGTGTATCACGGCCGAGGGCTAGTTGGAGTTGTTCGCATTTTGTTTGAAGTTGGAAGATCGGATTTGTCTTGAAGACCGAAACTTTGTCCATCGTGTTCATCGCGATTTGCTACAAAGTGGAAGTTTTCGATCCGTTTCATTTTGGATCAAAGTCCGAATTGTGTTTGAATTTTGAAGTGTTGAAGTGTTTGGAGAATTTCAAGTATGCCGCCAAGGAGAGCTAATCGCCACCAAAACGTAGAAGCTTTGTATTGAAGAGAAGAAGCTGATGAGATGGAGCAAAGAATCAATGAAAACTTTAGTGAAAAGCTTAACGAAGGAATTGGCCGGTTAGAGAAGCTTATGACGGAGATGAATCAAAATCGGAGAAGGGTTTCACCCGAATCTAACCATGGGGGAAGTAGAGTCTCACCGCATTCTAATCGAGACAGAAGTATTGAAAATGATCAAGGGCGTTGGAGGAACGTGAATGATCGAGAACGAAGGAATGTAGATAGAAGGGATGATGGTGGTAGACGAGAAGGTAATGGAGATGTGGGTGGACGAGATAGACAACGATATACATCTGATTTTGAAGAGGAGTATGATGGTGGTAGTGTTCAAGGACAAGGACGAGGACAAGGGAGAAATTACTCTGAGTATGATCACAAGTGGGAGTCGGGGATGAAGACTGAAATTCCTGAATTCAAAGGTGGTATGCAAGCAGAGGAGTTTCTAGATTGGGTAGCTAATGTTGAGGAGATTTTTGACTTCAAAGAAGTTCCAGAACATCGTAGAGTGAAGTTGGTTGCTACAAGGTTGAGGGGTAGAGCTTTGGCATGGTGGCAGCAGACCAAACTTACACGTGATCGGATGGGAAAGTCAAAAGTTGAATCTTGGGAAAAGATGAAGAAATTGATGAAAGCAACGTTCTTACCATACAATTATCAATCTTTGATGTATCAACGTTTGCAAAACTTGAGACAAGGGACTAAATCTGTAAATGACTATGCTGATGAATTCTATCAACTTATTGCAAGGAATGATATTATGGAAACGGAAGAGCAGCTAACATCGAGATTCATTGGAGGATTAAGAATGCAGATTCAGGATATGGTTAATATGTTCGATTCAAGATCTGTAGCGGAAGCACATCAGAAAGCGTTGGCTTGGGAGAAACAGGGACGACGGGGAAGTGGTGTGTTTACTAATTCTAACAATCAAGCGAAGAGTGTTGGAGGAAGTTCTAATGTTTCTAAACCTATCAGTAGACCAGTGGTGAAGGAGGCTGAGAAGACGAAAGTTAACAATGGTTTCAAATGTTACAATTGTCAGGAATTGGGTCATAAAAGCAGTGAGTGTCCAAAGCCAAAGAAGAGAACCATGATTGCAGAAGTTGAGGATGAGGATGGTGATGGAGATTGTTCTAGTCCAGTTGAGGAGGATGAGCAGGATATTGCGTCAGGAGATGAAGGTTGTAACCTAATGCTGAGGAGATCGTGTTTAACACCGAAGCAGGAAGAAGCCAGTTGGTTGAGGAGTAATATCTTTCAGTCAACATGTACTATTCTGGGGAAGGTGTGTAAGTTTGTGATTGACGCAGGAAGCTGTGATAATATTATTTCAACCGAGGCTGTGACAAAGTTGAAATTGAAGACAGAGAAACATCCAAGTCCATACAAGTTAGCATGGTTGAGAAAAGGAGGAGAAGTGAAAGTGGATAGACGAGTTCGTGTTCCATTCTCTATTGGGAAGAAATACAAAGACGAAATCTGGTGTGATGTAGTAGAGATGGATGTTTGCCACTTATTATTGGGAAGACCATGGCAGTATGATCGAGCAGTACAACATGACGGTCGGACCAATAGCTACCGTTTTATGTTTGAAGGCACGAAGATTATCCTAGTTCCAAAGAAGAGACCACAAGGAGAAAATAAGTCAGAAGAAATTGAAGAGCTGAAAACTTTATTATCTTTGAAGGAGTTTGTGAAGGAAGTAGAGGAGGAATCTGAAGTGTTTTTGTTAATTGGGCGAGAGAGTCAGGAAGTGGTTGAAATTCCAGAAGAAGTTAAACCAGTTTTGAAAGAATTTGACGATGTATTTCCAGAGGAGTTACCAAAGGAGTTGCCACCATTGAGGGATATACAACATCAGATAGATCTTGTTCCAGGTGCTGTGTTGCCACACAGACCACATTATCGAATGAGTCCGAAGGAACATGAAGAGTTGCGGAGGCAGGTGGAAGAATTGCTTGAACAGGGGCGTGTGCAGGAGAGTTTAAGTCCTTGTGCTGTACCAGCTTTATTGGTACCCAAAAAGGATGGAACGTGGAGGATGTGCACTGACAGTCGAGCATTGAATAAAATTACTGTGAGATATAGATTTCCAATGCCGAGGTTGGATGACTTGTTAGATCAAATAAGCGGAGCTACTATATTTTCGAAGATTGATTTGAAGAGCGGATATCATCAAATTCGTATCAGACCAGGAGATGAGTGGAAGACTGCTTTTAAAACCAGGGAGGGTCTATACGAATGGTTGGTCATGCCATTTGGTTTATCCAATGCACCGAGTACTTTTATGAGGGTGATGAATCAGATTTTTCGACCGTTCATTGGGAAATTTGTGGTGGTGTATTTTGATGATATTCTGATTTACAGTGGGAGTCAAGAGGAACATCTGAATCATCTTAGAGAAGTGCTGATGGTACTGAGACAAGAACAATTTTATGCTGCTACGAAGAAATGCGTGTTCATGACGCATAGCGTTTTATTTCTGGGATATGTTGTGTCGGAAAAAGGAATACAGGTTGACCAAAGTAAAATCGAAGCTATCAGAGATTGGCCGCAGCCCAAGACGATAACGGAAGTTCGTAGTTTCCATGGGTTGGCTTCATTTTATCGGAGGTTTATTCCACACTTTAGTAGTGTGATGGCACCTGTTACTGATTGCATGAAGGGTAAACAGTTTGCATGGACGGAGGAAGCCGGGGTTGCTTTTGAGCGAATCAAAGAACTTTTGACGTCTGCACCAATTCTAGTATTACCTGATTTTCAGTTAGTGTTTGAACTACATACTGATGCATCCAAGGTTGGAATTGGAGGAGTGTTGAGTCAGAAGGGACGTCCAATTGCATATTTCAGTGAGAAGTTGTCAGGAGCGAAGATGAGGTACAGTACGTATGATGTGGAATTCTATGCTGTTGTACAATCTATTAAACACTGGAGACACTATCTATTTCAGAAGGAGTTTGTTCTGTATACTGATCATGAAGCATTGAAGCATTTGCAAGGGCAAGATAAGATTTCAGCGAGACATGCATCGTGGATTGCATATCTGCAACAGTTTACTTTTGTTGTTAAACACAAGTCAGGGGTGACGAATCGAGTGGCTGATGCTTTGAGTAGGAGGAATCATTTGTTGACGACAATGAGGGTTGAAGTGACGGGGTTTGAAATATTGCCAGAATTATTTACCGACGATCCTTATGTTACAAAGTTTGTCGATAAAGTCAAGGATGGAGAGACGGATGAGTTCGTGATGGTAGATGGTTTTCTTTTTAAAGGAAGTCGATTATGCATACCGGAGGGAAGTCTGAGAATGAAGATTGTCAAGGAGTTACACGAAGAGGGACATGTTGGGAGAGACCGTACCTTACAGTTGATTTCACAGTCCTACTTTTGGCCATCAATGAGGAAAGAAGTGGAAAGATTTGTGGAGCGATGTCATATATGTCAAGTTTCGAAAGGAACTGCGTCTAATGCTGGTTTATATATGCCGTTACCGGTACCAACTAAACCATGGGTTGATATCAGTATGGAATTTGTGTTGGGATTACCGAGGACACAGCGAGGTAACGATTCCATTTATGTGGTGGTTGACAGATTTTCGAAAATGGCACATTTTATTGCTTGTAAGAAGACGGCGGATGCTGTTCATGTTGCTCAATTGTTTTTCAAGGAGATTTATCGACTTCATGGATTGCCAGAATCTATTGTGTCGGATAGAGATACTCGATTTCTGAGTCATTTTTGGTTGAGTTTGTGGAAAATGGTGGGAACGAAACTGAAATTTAGTAGTGCTTATCATCCACAAACTGATGGACAGACTGAGGTGGTAAACAGATCATTGGGAAACTTGCTGAGGTGTCTTGTTCAAGATAATCTAAAGAGTTGGGATGTGAAGTTATGCCAGGCGGAATTTGCTCATAATCATGCTATGAATCGAAGTACTGGGTTCAGTCCATTTCAGATAGTATATTCGAGTTTACCGAAGGGACCGTTGGATCTAACGGTAGTGCCACAATCAAAGAAGACAATTAAGAAAGCTGCTGATTTTGTTGAGGGGTTGACGGAATGTCATAAAATCGTTCAGGAACGATTGAAGAAAGCAAATGAGAAGTATAAACAATTTGCAGATTTGAAACGAAGGAGTGTTGAATTTCATGAAGGTGATTTGGTTTATGCAGTGTTAACAAAAGATCGTTTTCCGGTAGGCGCTTACAATAAATTGAAAGCACGGAAAATTGGTCCGGTGGAAGTTGTGAAGCGAATTAATGAAAATGCTTACAAATTGAAACTACCAGATGATGTGTATACGTCCGACGTGTTCAATGTCAAACATCTCTTACCGTATCACGGGAATGAATTTGTTATGGAGGAAGAGAGTACAAATTCGAGGTCGAATTTTTCTCAACCTGGGGAGGATGATGCAGCCCAGGAAGAAGAAGTCATAGGTCGTGTACGACCTAACATGTTGGTAAGTTGGGTACGACCTAAGGAGGAGGCTAATGAACTAGGTTCTGGTAAAGAGTCACTAAAAGTTGAAGTTCTAGGTCGTATGCGACCTACCAGTTCCAAAGATCACATGTTACGACCTAACAGACTAGGAGGAAATGAGCTACGACTTAAGGGAAGTGCTGAGCTACGACCTAAGGGAGGTGCTGGGCCACGACCTAAAGCTACAGGAACAACAAATGATAAGTCGATGACGAGATACGACTTAGTTAAGTCGTCAAACCGACCTAACGAGTCACCCAGAGGAAAGGCAAAACAATTTGATGAAGTATTAGTCGTGAACGACCTAACGAGTCAGGAGTTAGGTCGCAAGGCTTAGGTCGTGAAGTTTCTGATGCCGCTTTTGTTTTAGGTCGCAAAGCTCTGGATACCGTTGAATCTTCTGACGAGTTAATCTATGCCATTGATCTTCTTAAGTCGCGTAAAGATGCTATGATCTTAGGTCGCGAAGTTATGATCCTTAAGTCGCAAGGTCTTATCTTTAAGTCGCTACAGCTGGATGCCGTTGAATCTTCCGCGAGTTAATCTCTACCGTTGAGTTCTTTAGGTCGCTGATCTGGGATGCGCATGTTTAAGTCGCGGAAGCCTGTTGCCGTTGTTTTTCTCTGCCGAGTTAAGCTGGACCGTTGATTCCTTAAGTCGCTACTAAGTTGAGTTGCGTAGCATTGTTAAGTCGGCAACGACTTAAGTGGTTGTCTGTTTGTATTTCGTCTAAGTTGTTAAGTCGCTGAAGGTTGTAACGAGTTGTAACTATTTGTTGTTAGGTCGCTGCCGACCTATGCTAAGTCGCGCCTGTTCTAGGTCGCACCATTCTAGGTTGTAAGTCGTTTCCGACCTAAGTACTTGTATTTTTTTAAGTTTTGCGTGTTGAGTTGTAAAGCTATAAATAGCAAGTGTGAGTCATTTGTAAAGGTTGTTGAATATTGAATAAAATTCTCTTTTGATTGCTTTGTGCTTTCATTTAAATTGGTAGTTGAGTGTAATCTCCTATCTCCTCTTTCGGATAATCGAGTGCGCTCGATTCAACGATTGTAGAAGCCGATTCGCGGAATCAAGTGCGCTTGATCAACGCTTGAAGAATTGAAGATCTTTGAACCCGGTATCGTGCACGATCAACGAGTTCGAGATAGCTAGAGTTCGGTATCTTCGGATCAACGAATTCGGGCATTCCAGTATTCTTCCAATCCACCGATTACTACATTCACCGTTTTACATCGTTTTGAATAATCCGCTGCGTCAGATCGTCGGGGCTAGGAAGGACAACAATAAGAAACATACATTGCGTTTTTATACACATCCATGGAGGTAAATTATACGATGCGACGATAATGGGCCAGGATGAATATTTAGAACCAAATTGAGAAAATGGTGAAAAACCATCTGTACATAATCCTAATCTAACATTTCGACTCTCCGCTGCAAAATTTGGATACGTTTTATCGAAATGCTTCCATGCTTCTCCATCGGCCGGATGTGTCAACGTACCCTCTTCCTCCGTTCTCACATTATGTCATCTCATATTAGATGCAGTTACAGAAGATGCATATAATCTTTGAAGCCTTGGAGTGATGGGTAAGTAATGCATACGCTTGTACGGAACTTCCTTCCCCTTCTTTTTTCTTGGTTTGTATCTCTCCTGATTACAAATTTTACAATTTCTAAGATTTGCGTCTTCTTTCCAAAACAACATGCAGCCTTTTAAACATGTATCTATTTTATGATAAGGTAAACCAAAAGCCGACATAAGTTTTTTAACTTCATAGTGATTTTCACACATTAGATTATCGTGCGGCATATGTCTTTTTGCAGCTTGTACAACAGCCGTAAACCCAGCT
The DNA here is from genome assembly GCA_030737815.1 of Allium fistulosum. Taxonomy (NCBI): domain Eukaryota; kingdom Viridiplantae; phylum Streptophyta; class Magnoliopsida; order Asparagales; family Amaryllidaceae; genus Allium; species Allium fistulosum. The sequence goes on from CM060901.1 coordinate 666,094,596, forward strand.
TCAGTGATGTTGTATTTTGACTTCATCGCAATGTATTCTGCGATTACTGACAGTTGAGTGCCGCTTTTACAACCATCCCAAATAGTTTTCTTAGCAGCATCTAGTAAATCATAAAAAAAATTTGCTTCAATATTTGGTTCTTCAACATTTCCATCATCGTCGTCAACTTCAACCATAGGAAACATTGATCGTGCTGCATCTTCGACCATATTTTCTATACGGGTCGTCATAACTACTTCGTTAACGACACTTTCAGACTCTACAGAAGTATTTGCTACAACTTCTCCATGCCGATCCCAAACACAATACTCGGGTACGAAATCGTTTTGGCACAAATGAACTTTCACAATATCTGGTAACAAATACTTCAAATGCCTACACCTACTACACGGAAAACGAATTTCTGGATCGTTTTCGTTATTACTTAAAGCGAATTCAACAAATACGTTTATACCATTATAAAAATCTTCTTTTATTGAGCCTCTCAGTCCTTTTCTTTGGTACATCCATCTCTTCCGATCAACAAAATAATCAATCATTTTTCCTATTTTAGAAAATGAGTCACAAGTTCAATATTTAATATTTATTTTCAAGAATACAAATTCGAAATAGATTATTTTCATGGTCGTATAATATTTAAATTTAAAGAACTATTTCAGAAATTAAAAAATATTTTCAAATATGACACATTTTATTATTTAACGTATCGATACAAAATTTTGTACAAAAAAATATTTTTTTCCATGGTCAGACATCCTACTTCCCATTACAAACACAGTGAACATTTACATTTCGTATATTACTTAATCTCAAAACGATTCAACAAAGTTTCGGCAGCATTTCCCTTTTGTTCCCTGCATTGTACACAAATGCGTGTACGCAAATGGTGAGGTGATGTTTGAGCCGTCCGACCCTCCTCCTCGTTCATCTCGTCGCAAGACGCGGAGAGTCATTTCTACCCCTCGCACCATTCGCACACGCTCTATAGCGGCGTCCGAGCAGATCGACCGATCGGCTCGGTTCTCTCTGTATCTGGTCTGAGGTTGCGTTGCTTTTCGACTCTTTCTGCTCGCTCTCTTCCTTTTTTTATTCATGGCGAATTTTCTCTTCTGGAATATTCGTGGTGTTGGCAACGATGCGTCTTTGGCTAGACTAAAACGCATTGTCAGGAAGCATTCGGTTGGGTTGGTCGCTCTCATGGAGCCCCTGATTGATCCGGCTGGTATTTCCCGGCTCGTCTTATCCTTAGGATTTGGCGGTGGCTCGGCGAATGTCTCGGGGAAGATTTGGATTTTGTGGTCCAAATCGTTTGTGGTTCTTCCCGCTTTCGATTCCTCTCAGCTTTTTTCCGTGGTGTGTTCGTCCTCCTCCTTTGTTCCCCCTTTTCTCTTCTCCGCAGTCTACGCCAAATGCGATCGTTTGGGTAGATTGGCTCTTTGGTCTGACATTCTTGCTCTCGATTCTTTGGGTTTCTCTTCTTCTGTGATTGGAGGTGATTTCAATGTCGTCGCGTGCCAAACGGAAAAACGGGGTGGAGCGGCCATCAACCGAGGTGCGATGGCAGATTTCAACTCGTTCATCGTCTCTTCTGGCCTCTCGGAGCTTCCCTTTGTGGGATCTGCTTTCACCTGGTCTAACAACCAAGAGGGTCCGACTCGTATCCTCTCTAGACTGGACCGAGTTTTCGGTTCGGAGGATTGGTTTCGCCTGCCATTCTCCTTCTCGATCGCTCATCTCCATCGGTCCTTATCGGACCATGCTCCTTTGATTGTTCGCTGTTCTCCACTATCGAACTCGAGGCCCTCTTCTTTTCGATTCCAGAGCATGTGGAGGTCCCACCACTCTTTCCTTCAAGTGGTTTCTAGCTCTTGGAGCGATCCTGTTTCTGCCTCGCCCTATACTGCTTTCGGACGCAAGCTGTCGCGTCTCAAAGCGTGCCTTAAGGTGTGGAACGTTGAAGTTTTCAAGAACATTTTCGATCGCCTTCGTTTGGCCGAAGAGGTGCTTATCGCTGTCGAATCTTTGTTTGATGAGCATCCGTCCGCTGCCAACAAGGAGGCGTGGGCCCTTGCCCAATCTTCTTTCTCTTTGGAACTTCGTATCGAGAATGACTACCTCCGCCAAAAGGCGAGGGTCAAGTGGGTGGTCGATGGTGATGCGAACTCGAAATTCTTCCATTCTTCTATTCGTAAGAAGAACAGCCTTCTCTCGATTCGTGAGATTATGCGTCCTGATCTCACATCTGCCTCTTCGCATGAAGAAGTCAAAGATATCATTCTTTCCCACTTCCATTCCTTTCTGGTCTCCCCGTCTGTCTCAGTTACAGACCCGACCCTTTTAGCCTTCATCCCTCCTTTGGTTCTCTCTACGGAGAGTGCCGTGCTCACGGATATCCCATCTTCTGAGGAGATTCGTGCTTGTGTTTTTGCTTTGAGCAAGGATAGCGCCAGTGGCCCTGATGGTTTCAACGGTGTTTTTATAGGTCTGCCTGGTCTATTATTCAGGCTGATTTTTATCTTGCTATTCAATCCTTCTTCTTGGGAGGGAATCTTCCCGCTGGTTGGACTTCCACCAACCTGATCCTCATACCTAAGTGCGACAACCCTAGATCTTGTACGGATTTCCGTCCCATAAGCCTTTGAAATTTTTCGAACAAGGTTATCTCAAAAATCCTGGCCACTCGTCTGGCACCCTTCCTTGAGTGTATCATTTCTCCGTCTCAAGCAGGTTTTGTCAAAGGACGTCTTATTTCTGATAACGTCCTTCTTGCCCAGGAACTGATCTCTCAAATTGATCGGAAGGTTAGGGGTTCTAATGTAGTGTTTAAACTAGACATGGCTAAGGCCTACGATCGCATGTCCTGCTTTTTCGTCATCAAGGTCTTAAGGACTTTCGGGTTTCCAGAGGCGTTGATTGACATGGTGTGGAGGCTTATCTCCAACTGTTGGTTTTCTGTCCTCATTAACGGTTCAGCCCATGGATATTTCAAAGCTGGGAGGGGATTGCGTCAAGGCAATCCGCTCTCACCTTCTTTGTTTGTGATTGCGGCTGAGTCTTTTATTCGCGGTCTCCAATCCTTAACCATTTATGGTCAAATCCAATGCTTCGGTATCCCAACGGGATGTCCCATTATCTCCTCTCTATCCTTCGCAGATGACATTGTCATTTTCTTTAATGGCAGCCGTTCCTCTGTCCGGTGGCTTCTTAGTTTTATCCATCAATACGAGAGATCATCGGAACAACTCGTTAACCCCTCCAAATGTTGTTTCGTCCATTCGAAGGACTTGTCTCATTCTAGCGCATCCTGGATCGAGACTATCTCCGGTTTCAAGGAATCATCCCTTCCCCTCCCTTACCTTGGTATTGTCCTATATCGGGGCAGGAAGCTTAATGCACTTTTCGACCCCTTAACCGACAAAGTTAGGGGCAAGATACTACGCTGGAATGCATCTCTTCTCTCCCAGGCCGGCAGACTTATTCTTATCGAGTCAGTTTTGGATTCGATGGGAACTCATATTTTCACGACTATGACCCCTACCTCCTCCTTCTTCCGGACTTACCGGTCATTGGCATCGTCTTTCTTCTAGGGAAACAAGGTAAACGGCCGACGGCACCACTAGGTGTCATGGGACGTGGCTTGTCGCCCCAAAAACGAAGGTGGATTAGGCTTGCGAAACCCAACTGACCTTTGCAAGGCCTTTGCTTGTAAGTTGTGGTACCGGTTTGGGGCTAACGACTCCCTATGGGCATCGTTCCTCCGAGCCAAGTACCATAGACTAGCGGGCGCTAATTTTTCGGGCTCTCCGTCTTATGCTAGTGAGACCTGGAACCATATGCAGTCGGTGAAGCCTTTATCTGACTCTCACGGGGGTTTGACGGGATGGGATGGCGATTCGTTCTCCATCCTGAAAGCCTGGTCCTCGATCAGAACTCCTTCCCCAATTCGTCCTGATTTTTCGTTCATATGGGATTCTCGTATTCCTCCTAAGGTCTCTCTTCTAATGTGGCGAATCCTACACGATGGGTTGCCACTGGATGAGAATCTCCAAAAGATCGGCATCCCTTTTGTCTCCCGTTGTCGCTGCTGTGGCAACAGGGAAACGGAATCCTTAAACCATTTGTTTTTTGGTGGCTTCACTGCCAGAGCTTGCTGGAATTACTTCGGAAATCTGGTTGGTGTTCGAAGTAATGCTAGAACCCCTTTTGTTCCTCTTAGTTCTTGGTGGTCTGGGAACTCGGGAAAATCTCTTCGGTCTAGCATGTTCAGATTAATCCCGTGTCTCATCTGCTGGCACGTCTGGTGCGCGCAGAATAAGGCCATTTTCGACAACATTCCTATGGATCCGCAGTCCATTGTCCAGCGTGTGAGGAATGATGTCTTCCTGGCCTTTCGTGGTAGACCCTTCAGGGGACACATGAGCCACCGGTCCCGGCGGCTAGTGGGACTCCTATCGATTTCCTGTTCTCTTTCTGCCTCTAGACTAGGAGTTGGTTGAGCTTTCGCTGTGGGTTGGTGTCCTTCACACACCGCTCTTCCCCCCTCCCCCCCATCTTTTAGTTTTAATGTGTTTGCTAGTCTTTTCTTCAGGTGTTTCGATCTTCTCTTGGCTTGGATTTCACTTAGGCGGTTTAGACGGGTTACTTCAGGTGTCTTCCAGGGCTGCTTGATCGGACTGTTTTTCGTCTTTTCCCGCTAGCGTTCCTTTCCTTGGGTGCTTGTAGTGGATTTCCTTGGAAGGCTTTGGCTTTTCCTCCATCATTTTGCTCTGTCCGAGGTTTTGTAGCCATCTTGATTGGTCGGTGGCATTTTCGGCAATCGAGAAGGCTTTCCGATCAGCGGCGGACTTTTAGAGACTATTCCAGATTTGCCATCCTGTTCTGCATCTTCTGTGGATCCCTTCGAGGTTCTTCCGAGCTGGTTTTTCTTTCCGGAAGGCTCTATCTCCGCCCCTAGGAGTCAGCTTACTCTGGTTTCTCTGCCATTGCTGTTTTTGGTGTGGCTTCTTTGTGGTCTGGCGAGGTGGTCTGGCCTTTACTTTCTGGTAAAGGTGGGTTGGCGGTTGATGGTGGTTTTCTTTTTCTCTATTCTGATTTCCGTGATGGTGATCGTAGGATGTCTGTTGTGTCATTGTCTTTCTGTTTCTTTCTTTTTTTTAGATCTGTATCTTCGAGTGTGGGAGGCATATGTCCTTCATACGCTTCGCCTATATCCTGTGAGCCACTGGAGAATGACGGTTATTCTCCTTTTTGTTTATATATTCTCTGTTAAAGAAAATGCGTGTACGCAGGAAACAAAAAAATAAAGTTAGGCCGAAATTTTATGAACCGTTTGAGGCGAAGTAGTATACAAAATGTAAATGCTTACTGTGTTCATAACTTGTCCAATACAGGGACAAATCCAACAAACATTGTACCAGATGAATATAAATGGTCGTTTTTTTGAAAAAAACGACTATTTGTATAACGATCATGTACAACACTCGTCAGACGGGGCCAAAAACTCTCTAAGGGACATTAGTTAATTAAATGTCCCGCGTATTTTATTAATATATTTCAAAAAATTATTAATATACCAAATTTGTTCCGCGTATTTTATCGAATAAGGCTGCTTTAATATTATTATGATTTTCCAATACAGTCAAATTCTTTTAGACTCGTGCATTCATTATTATTATACAAGTCAAGATGTTATACAACTCATGTCTTATTCCAATTAACACAATAAAATGGTATAAACAACACATATACAATGGTTTACATATACACACAATCATAAATTATACATACTCTTTAAAACTTCACGATAATGTATGAAATAAGTATACCATGGGATGCTATAAACCGTTTATATGCTATTGAAAACAATTGCAATTACTAATTAATCCTAATTTATCAACTTATGCAAATCTAGATTTATGGTAAAAATTAGATTTTTGGCGAAAATAAGATATTATACCCGAGATTGAGAGCAATAGAGTTTGATTAGGCAGCCGTGAAGGATCCGGAAGCTCAAAATTAGAGATTGGAAGTTTGGAGAAGGGAATTGGGGGTTTTTTGTTAAAAATTTTTGTGTTGAGAATGATGAAGAAGAAGGCTCGACTGAGCCCTGTAATTCGCGAATTTCCAAGGGCTTCTGACGGTCGCCGACGACCCGTCGAACGCCGTCGGAAGCCGTCGCTCCATTAGCAAACTCACCAAACTCCACAAGAACTGCATTTTCTAGATACGATAAAAGTAAAGAGAAAGAAAAGGTGGCTGAATGCTTAAACATGGTAAAGGACGAAGCAAAAGGAGAATGTAGCAAAAGCTTCAAACACATGATGAAAGAGAGACAAAGGAGGGAGAAATTGAGCCAGCATTTCGCTGATTTATACACCATGAATCCATACACATTGAATGTATCTACTTTATATTTCTAAAACTTAGAGTATTACAATAATAGGTATACGCACATATATATTAATATGAAGGTTAAACAATGTAGGTGGACAAGAATTCGGTGGTGCAATCGGCCATAACATACATTAAACACCTTGAAGCTGAGAAAGGTGAACTATTAAAGAGCAACGCCGAGCTTAATTTTACACGGTTGATCAAAATGAATTTTCAAGGAGAAAGTCACGATATTTGCCTGTCGAACACAACCGCAATACCAGCTCTTGATTCAATGATCAGTGCTCTTCACTGTTTGAACGTAATGGACGTGAAAGTTAGGACCATCAAAGCAGAATTATCAACCACTGATTCCTCAATGACCATGCAAATTGAATTCAAATTGTGATAACGGCATCAAAACTGGTTCCATTATCTATAGTCTGAGCTCTTTTTTATGCATCTGTAAATTTCTTAATCGTTTTTACAAAAGCAAGATTTAAGGCTGTGATTAATATACCATGGATGAAATGTACTGTTTTCTATTTGAGGTTTCAGTACAGAAATTGGAGTCTTATCAAAAGTCATATCCTATGTCTCTCATTTCCATTTTCTGTATTTTTTGCATTTAATATATATTATTTTTGCATGATCAGAGTTTTGCATGATCAGAGTTTTGCATACAGTTCTATTTTTGCATAATCACTTCAAACTACAAATCACAATTGACTGTAACAACTCGAGATTTTCGACCCATGAAAATCGACACTAATATTTCCACTGTATTGCGTGCCGAGCAATCGAATGACGGAAAATCCGATTGTTAGGGGAAAAGAAGAAAGAAGAGAAGAAGAAGAAGAAGAAGAGAAAAAAAAAAGCTGAAACAACACAGAATCTCACAATCGCAGCGGAACATAATATCAATGATCTTTACAAAAGAGAAACTGTTATATACATACATCCATCAAGGTATAACAACAAATCATAATCATCATCCTAGACAGTTATAATAACTTGTCCTCACAATGTTGATGATTTCGACAACAAAGCAGCAGAAAATAAACAAATACGTAAATACGACTTGAAGACCTCCAATTTGTCTCCTGAACTCCAATGCATTCAAATTAATCTGTAAACATGCTCGGTCTGACCAGAGCATTATAATAAAATAAAACCCGAGTCAGTCTGGAAAACCAGCATCAAAAAACACGCGCAACTGAATTTTAGCGTTTTAAAAATCTTTTGAAAATAAAAGTATCTCGTTAGACCACGTCGCACATAAAGACGAACGAAATTTTACCTTATGATAACCAAACCATTTCATATGAAATTCCATGATATTATAATAGTGTCTAAGGTACAAATACTTATTAATTAGTCGAAATTATTACATTAATTAAATTCCAGCATAATAGGTATACAACCGAAACCGTAAAGGCACATATTGGAGAATGGATTCCATACAATGACTGGGCAACTGAGGTACCGCCCATCACGGTGCATTTCTAGATAAAATACCACCGAGGACTTCGCCAAGATCCCCTACCAACACAGAACTAGCCTACCACTTGACTAGTAAAACCGAATATCCGTTAACTGGTCTAGAAGCATAGAAATGAGAGATAATATCGACTCTAGATAGGGATGATCATACCCTACTTGGGAGCAACCCACTTACCTCTATTGCATCTCTCCCGTTTTAGTTATTCCCAACTGGTGAGGCTTGAGGCTATGTTTTACCTTTTATATAGCACTTCCCACTTGGAATGTTAATACTACCCTCCAGGCAACAATGCAATGCAAGCATTCATCCATACAAGTTCATTGTGGGACTGAACGAAACGCTTGAGAGCTCCGTCTTTAATTTCATCATCTTCAAGATATCTTCACTTCTAAACGCTTGAGTTGGATCGAAGTAGTTTTCAGATAACATACCCGATCACGGTCTCTTTGAAACAACACTCGATAGTTTCTGGTACATTCAACACCGGTTCTTTAGGAAATAAACAGTCAGAATTAAGCGCGTAGATCACCTCTTAACAGTTAGTGGACGGATTTCCTTATCAATTGTTCTTGGAGAACGAAACGAGATTTATATGCACAGTACAACATCATCGGAGATGACTATGCCATATACAACTCACGTGTTTCTCCTAGATATTTCCAAAGTTAATTTTTGGGTCCAAATTTGATAGTCGATTATTTAACTATCCACAAACACATCCAAATCGAGGATTTATTCCATAGGGAAAACCAACACTGGTTAAACACATAAGCAACCACTAGCCTCTTTTAATAAATCTTTTCATAAACTAAAATCACGTTGTAAATATTTGTACCTAAATACTTTTACAAAGATTCATCCACAAAACCTTATTTTTCGATACTTAGAAAATATTTATACACTTGTCTCCACGGTATAAGTAATTTCACAAAATAGAGAAAGATTTCCTCTTTACACAATTCTAGAACAGATTTATAACTTCCTTTATAAATCTCTAAGACCCGTTTATAACCCCATTCATTTATCTCTGAAATCATTTATAAACTCCCTTTTTAACATTTCTAAAATCATTTAAAAAAAAACCATTCATAAATCCATAAAACCAATTATAAACTACTTTTATAAATCCAAAAACCCATTTCTAAATTCTTTTATAAATATTTAAAACCATTTATAAAGCTCTTTTACCCTTTAACTAATCTTCCTTTAAGTTTTCCAAACCATGTTAGATGATTCCTCTTATAAAACCCACATCTGTTTATAAAACCCTATTTATAAATTTCAAAAACAATTATAAATAAATTCTAATCATTCACTTTAAAACACTATTATATAATAATAAACATTATAAATAAATAAATATTAACTTTAAAACATCTTAAAATAATAATTAATAAATTCCCAAACATTCTTAAATAAACTATAATAATTTACCTTCAACATTATTAGAAATAATAATAATTAATTTTCAAAACTTTATTGATAAATAATTATGTTTAATTTTAAACCATATTAATAATTTGAATAATTAACTTTTCAAAATATTAAAATATTTGTAAACAACTTTAAAACAATATTAATATAAATAACAACTTTTATAAAAACATAAATATACTTCCTTGGTAAAAATCCGTACTTAAATTTTAACATAATCATTTTCATATTTATAGAACTATGTTTATAAATCTCTTCTATTTTATAACATGTCACTTAACATCCCCAAATCTATCCTCACTTCAATTCTGAAAATAGATCAACCATTTTCTAAAACACATCCCACATATTATCATAAATCCACAATATGATTTATTCTCCCCAATATATCCAATGGTAATAGTTTTCTTTTATTTATAAAACACCATTATATCCTTTTATTAATAAAATATGATTATAAGAATCTTCACACTATTTGTAAAATGTCCCATTCATACATTACCATATTTATAAATTTACCTTAATATATGTACATATACACACACAACACTTTTCATAAAACAGTTAGTAATAATTTATACCAGAAAATTCCTATCTTCTTTTTAAAACCATATCCCTTTATTATAAAAGACAGACTTATTTTTATGATTTTAAAAATCTTTACTCGCGGTTCAAAAACTCTATTTAAAATATTTTATGAAACTATAAATTTAAAATCTATAAAAATCATACCTTCAATTTTAATTAAAATAAGTTCCTTCTCTTAGTAATTAAAGAATTATTATTAAAATATAAATATTTTCGAAATCACTTAAATCCTTTTAAAAACTAAACCTTCATTTTTATAATATTCCAAAATACTAAAAATATGGCCTAATATTACTATAACACTAATAGGGAAAAATCATCCATGTCATCAATTTCTGTATCCAACATATCATATATCAATTTATATGAAAAATAAAATCAACAGTGTGAGGAATCCAGTTGGATCCCTCCAACCTGTCCCCCTGCATCACATACAATATATAATCAACAATATAAATTAACCACTTCGAGGCGGGAGTGTATACAAAGGGCCATTCGCTCTTACACGGGAATGTAATAGGGTCTCATCCGCTCCAGGGGCGGGAATATATCCAAACCAAAAATATAAAATAGTAAATCATCCAAACATTCAATAATAATCAACAATTAAATATCCACCCATCAAAACAATAATTTTTATCGACTAAAATATATTTCTGGTTAACTAAAAAGGTGAGTTTAACTCACTTTGGTTTCAGTAGTCGTCAAAGCGCTCCGGTTCAAATTAAAATTGTACAGCGTTCAATTTCAACCTGAATTCCCATGAGCTTCAAATTACTCCAATCCAACTCCATAACGTAATACTCGTCGGTACGATGGCAATGCAAATTATCGCATTCGATTTGGACCTCGTATGGAAAAGTTATGAATTAATGAACGATTGAAACAATTAAATTATAATTAACTTTTAATTAATAAATTATTAAACTTAATTACCGTCATTTACATTAATCCATTCCTCCCTCTTCGTTCACGCTCGTTCGGGCATGAACAAAATCGACCGTGATCCCTTTCATTCGCTACGCCGCCGTCGCCCAATGCCATCGCGACATCACCCACACGCTCCCGACCTCGCCGCCGCTATCACAACCCACGCATACCCACCAGCCTTGTCAATCGCGAAAATTATAACCCCCCCCTCGCCCCCCGCTGCTGCGAACACGGTCAAATTACGGTCTCCGCGCCACATCATACGACAATCCAACCGTTGAAACCCTTATTCGCTTCGAGCTCTGCACTTTCCTAGTTGAAGGCGTGGCCTGAAAACGCCTCGAGTGGTCCAAATCAAGATGGGCCGTTGGATTTAGTTGTTGAAGGTTTTAAAAAAACAAACATTCACTACAAGAAAAATGGTTTTTTGCAGCTCCATGTAACAGCATTTAATTCAAAAAGCTGCGATTGTTCAAATTTACTTTCATATATAATTAAATATAAAAAAGAAAACGCTGCGTAACCACGTATGTTTTGGCGGGGAGATGACTCTTTTCGCGGCCTCATTTTTATTCTTTTCGCTTCCAACCAAATAACACTTCATCTCAAATCCGCTCCAACCCTTCATCTCAAATCCGCTCCATCTCTGCAAATCTCAAATCCGCTCCATCTCTGCAAATCTCAAATCCGCTCGGCCTTGACATCGCTGGCTTGACATCGCTCTGCATCTCAAATCCATCGCTCCATCGCTGGCGCTGGCCTTGACATCGCTCTGCAAATCTCAAATCTGCAAAGACTAGGTATTTGATTATATGTTTTGTGTTGTAGTTTGATGATGCATTAATATTTTGCATCATTCCTCCAATTTGCCTTCGAATCAGTCACGTGAAATGATATCCCCTAATCTAGGATTTAGTTTAGGGGTTTATATTAATTCGCTTATCATTGCTTCCTGATAAAAATAGGTAAGTTCACCTTACGTTTTATTGATGTATGAGAGAGTAGCAAAATGGTTAGGAAATTAGTAAATAGTGATGGCATTGTCAGTTCAGGTATCAACTTTAAGATATAAAATACACCTTTAGTTCACCAAAAAAATCATTGAGAAAGAAATGGTTCCTTAAGCATATGAAATTATATTTTACCTTCTACGAAGCAAGAAGGATTCTTGGGACCAGTTCCTAATTAAAGTCATCACCAAAAATAATTCTAAGAATTTTAGCAAAGTGTGTTACATAAACATCACAATATGATACCAATTTTGATTAAAATTAATGAAGAATAACAATATTTTAGCAATACATACCAAGATATTCACTAACTCTGCTACTGATATATGATTGAAAATGGCGACCTTCTAAAATTTATAAATCATCCATGAACTAAACCAAGAGTAAACAAATCATTTGTTTACTTACCAATTGATAGTGGTTAAGCCTACATGAATTGTTATACTCTTGTTCAGTTGTCTTCCATTCACTATACTTGTACATAATCAAATCATAGAAACTGTAAAGTTGATAGCAGCAGTATGAGGTTTTTGTATATGATTTATATTAAACATAATGGCACAATGCACAACAATGTAACATTACTGTGAGAGGAAGAAATAGACTGTAAACAAAACAAATGGACATACTTGGTTTTGAGATTATACTATTTTATGTTCACAGAATAAAATAAAAATTTGCTGGTTTTGAGATTTAGACTATGATATGAAATGTTAGTTCTCATTAAAAAAGAAAAAAGTTGTGTTTTGTGCACCTTATGTGTTGTTCGCTTGTTGTAGTTTTGTATTGTGCATCCGGTTTAGTTTTGTATTAGTATTTATTTAAAAAAATCTGCTATTGTTCACTTGTGTGTTTCTGTTCACTGTTTGTTCTCTACTGTTTAGGACAGTTACAACCATTTACATTTTTGTTTCTTCAGTTTACATTTTGTGTCCATCTTTGTTCTTTCCAGTTTGTGTCAATCTTTGTTCTTTATTTTCTTAGTTCTTCCTTTCTGTTTTTTGTTTTTTGTTTTTTGTTTTGCCCCCTCTCTTCCCTATGCATATATTTCACATTCCATATTTTTTTTAAAATCTGTGCATTTTCCTTTAAATTTCAAAATTCTATTTCCAAAATTTATTCTCTGTTTATAGACGTTCACCATTCACTACTGCTCTCAACTTCATTACCCCCATCAACTGCCATCATCCATCCTCTACAATAACAACATTCCATCTCATTGTTTTCAAACAACCACCCATATCACTCAACACCATCTCCTAATTCCTATATAGTACTCCTGCACCTTCACAACTTCACCCACAAAACATCAAACAACACATTTGATCCACCACCAACCATTCATCCCACTTGCACACAACCAACACAAACCGCAGCAAACAACTTCTGCAATCACTTTGCTCCAAATCCACCCAGCAAATACCAAACATACAACTCCCTCTTCATACACAAACAATGCAGTTCAACCGCCTTATATCCACAACTACAAACTTCACCAAACTATTCTTCAACTTTCATGCAACCAATATTCAAAACTGCACAGAGTGGTGATTCAGGTTGCACTAACAAAGTGGTTGAAGAGAGGTTCAAGAGTGGTAGTTTGTGATGCTTGTTTTGTTGGTTGATGGTTTAAGAGACAGAGGAAGGTTGTTGATTGTGCAGGCGGTGCTTTCGGTTATGACTTTGTGGTTGTATGAGGTTCTGGGAGATGGAAGGTTGTTATGGATTGTTGGGTTGCTGACAGTTTGCAAGTTGGGTTTTTGGTGGTGAGTATTGTGGAACAGGTGAGAGGGTCTGTGTTAAGTAGACGGGAGTTATGAAGTTGCTTTCTATGTAGGTGATGGTTAGAAATGAGGCACTATTGTAGTGGTGATGGTGGCACTATGCAGTGGAGTAAGAGGCTGGTTATTGGCTGGTGAGGTGTTGGTCGAATGATTTAGGGAGATGTTGACAGAGAGGTAGAAGTGGAACCGGAGGATGGTGAAATATGGCAATGGATTGTGAAAGGATTTTTGTGGATTGGTTTGTGGACTGAATTTTTGATTGTTTTGGGTGGAAGTGGATGAAGTGTAGGCTCAGGGTGGGGTTTTAAATATGGTTGTGAACAAAAATGCAAATGCCAATAGGAGGGTGAATGAATGCATGTGAACAAAAATATATATAGTCAATGCAATGAATTTTTTGTATATGATTATGACATTGTTGTATAAGTGGATAAAATTGTTGTTAATGGCGCAAGCTTAGTATAAGGAGAGGGGTAGTGCATAGACATTACTCCGGTGCTACAAAATAGCGCCGTTGTAATGGCAAATTTTTTGGAAACAGTTTGGACTTGACTTGTTGATTTGTTGTTTGACATTCTCTGTCTTCCTTGTTGTTTGTCATTTTGTTTGCATTCAATTACGATTATAGTTAGTTGTTATTTTGCTTGCATTCAATAACTGATTATTACTTTAAATTTTAGAAATTTACTTCCTCACATATTGGTTGATGATGGATAAAAATTGGGTACATCTGCACAGGTAACTATATTATACTAAATATATTTTGAGAGTCAAATCATATATTTTAACGTCAAAATTAATAGTTATTTCATTTTATTAATAGAACTAGTATAGAGTATGAACAAGGAGCTTGGAAGTTTGTGCATGCTGCATTGAGAATTTCAAGAAATCCAGAAAAGATTTTATGTCCTTGCTTAGATTGTCGAAATCTTTGTCACGACCCAAAATTCATCATTCGAAAATAGACATCAAATACTTCACTTGTATTCGACTGCCAAAATTCAAACGTCAAATTTCAGTTTGGATGGAGCTTATAACAACAATTAGATGAATATAAAATAGCGGAACAGAATCAATATCATAAATATCATCACAGATACAACATCGACATAAAATCCATACTTCATCAGAGTATTTAATACATATAGTACAACTCCAAATACAACATCATGATAATACAACAGTGATCATATATCCAAAAGTCTTCAGATGAAAGAAGTGATAACAGACTTCCAAAAGCTAAACACCTGAGATCTCCAAAAAGCTCCTAAGAATATCTCCAGGATAAGAGCTCCAAAATACAGCTAACTCCAAAATACGGAAACCTGCTACTAGGCTGCCCGTGTAGAAATAATGGGCACCCAGAGTTTAGGAAAGAAAACAATAAACTCCGGATCAGTCATGGGACTGGTATGAGTAAACAAAAACAGTTGCATTTACAGAACTAGATTTATAAAAGAATTTTTGGTATGCTTTTAAAAATGGAACTACCATAAGACCTCCCACCACACACACAATGCAAACGCAGAATTGGAGGAGATTTCTTCTTATGATAGTTAAATATGATTGCTACGCAAAACAAATAATTTGATTTGATATTATTATTAGTGCATAGTGGAAAACATTTTCGAAAGTAGAATATAAATCTTAGCCAGCATAGGTACCATTATATTATGCCTGCTATAGCTGCCTCCTGAGGAGACAGGTTATACAATTGAAATTGTAAAGGCTCGTATTGTTTCTTTGGATTTCCAACAATGGTCAGGCCAAGGAACTTCCCATTGCCACATGGAAACGCCTCTGGAAGGACGTCCCGAGAAACTAACCGGATCTCTGCCAACACAAGGCCGGGTTACCCCTAACTGGGTAACTACTGACACGAGTATGCCATCTCCCGGTTGTAACCAACCTTTAACCAGGGCCCCAGCAACAAATCACAAAGTAAAATATATATATACTTGCGACATCCACATAAGTGAAGTATTTGGGCTCCATACCATGATACCACTTCTATCCAGAAGGAAATGTACATACCCTTAGGGGCGCTACCCCCAATAACCTTGCTGCATCTTTCCTGTTTTGACCGTTCCAGGGTGTGATGTTCGACGAAGTCTCGTCCACAAAGCTATGCTTTTCATGCTTTGGGTCAACAGATGATCAAAGTAATGATCACAAAGATAAATGATCAAACAAAAGATCATATCACAAATGATCAAACAATGATCATCACATAGCAACACTCAGCATGTCACATTACCAAATTGGGAGTATATCGCTGATAAATTTCAACTACATAACCTCTGAGCTCGTACGTCTCAGAGAAGGGTGTTAAGCTAAGAGAATAAATTCTCCACCACCAAACAGAAATGTATTTGAAAGAAATCGGCTTTATATCTCAAAGTGTAATGTCAGACAAGTAACCATACAAGTCTGTTCCGGGTTCGAACAGAACCGAAGGCACTTCCAAAGAAGTCCTTGCAAATCCAGAAAATTTTCTAATCACGTCCGGACTTCCCATCACAAAAGAGTGATATAAATCTCTATACCGGAGCAACTCGGTGCAGAGACATTCGACAGGTTGTCCTTTCATTTTCGAAAATATCCGGTCTTCAAATGCCATCCATATACGACGTATCACTATTCGGAATGGGTAACCCGAATAGTGAGCATTAATTTCAAAAACATGTGGGTATGTTGTTCACAACAATTCATAGATTCGATGTGGGCTTCGGATAACAAACTGAAATCCGATTCCCTATCGCATCGAGGTTTAAATGACATTTTACGAGCAAAAAGAGGTTTCACATCAATACAGAACAAAATCACAGATCACAGTGCAATACAAAACAATCACGGTATCATAACAATTGCTCAATTTACAAATAAATTTGAATACTTAATTGTTTATTAATCAATTAAATTATAAATCATTCTTAATTTCTTTTCAAATTCGTTAATTTATGAGAGTTATTTACCTTAATTATCAGTTAAGAATTTACTTTGCACCAAAAATCAATTTATTGTTACATTAAAATTTAAGGTAAATTAACTTCAATTCATATCTTTAAATTCAATTATTTAAAGTATAAATTAGATTATTAAGTATCCACTTGGTTCATTGAAACTGGTAATCAGCTTTTAATTCAATATAGTTAATATTATTTTCTTCACAAATCTAAAATCTGTTAATAGTAAAACTTAAATTTTATTTGGGCCAAACCCATATTTAAAATAACCCGAGTAAAACCTATTTTTTTTTACCGAGTCACGCTCGTGATTTCCCCGATCCAATCTTCTTCCTTCCTCGTACTTCTCCTTCCCCCATTTTTCTCTGCTCAGTTTTAAGTTTTTTTTTTAAAAAACAACTGCCGCAAACAACATTTCTCAATCACACGACATACCCGAGTATATCCACCATCAACTCGAACCCTTCTTCGAGTTCTCCTCCCACCCAAATCACTGACACGCGAATTTAAATCGTGCACGTGCACATCAACGCGGCGCCCCTCCGATGACCATCGCGATCGCTAGCTAATCCCAATTCATCCCCTCATTCGAAATCAAAACCCAGGTCGACGTGAAAAACTCGAATGCAAATTTTGCTCGTTCAACGAACTGCTACTCGAAACCCATCAGCCTAACACACCTCGCCCCACCAACGACGACCACCTGACGCCTTGAAACTCCGGCCCTAGCACGACAACACCCCACACCATCATCCCCCAAGTTCTCGTGAAGCTCGGTCAATTCATGACGATGAAACTACCACGTCTTCCAGACCATATACTTTTCGAGTTTAAACCCTACTTCGATCTCGAACTCCCAATCCACGCAATGGAAAAATTTTCTGATAATTTTCATGACATCCCTGATGTTTACACTAACTTCAATTCAAGTTTAAGCATTTGTTATTGTTTCAATCACGAGAAATTTGTAAAATTCCATTTTTATTCAAATGCGAACTGTTCTTGAGTTACTGGACTAAAAATCTTCATTCAAGTTTTAAAAATCATAATTTGAAGTATAGATTCAGATTATAATCTTGAATCAATATTTTTTAACATTTTATTTTTATCAAAAATCAGTTGAATACCTGTAAACATAATACAGTGATGATAATTATAACCATGGTTTAAATCAACTTCTAAAATCTTAACTTAAGTTCAAAATATCTTATTTAAATGAAAACTTAAAGCTAAACAAATGATTAGAAGAAAAATATATTTTTGAGTTTGAAACATGTTCAACTCTGTAACCCATAACAGAGATATGCAGGCCATTCCATATTCACAGGGCAAAACATATATATACAAACTATATTCAATGATATATCTACATAAGTTAAGCAACTATTTTATTCTTTAAAACATTTAAAGAAAATAAGTTACTCACTAGGCAAATATTGAAATAGAGAGTTTGTTTCTGGTTTGAAAACTGTTTTTAATCCTTCTCCTCTTTTCCTTTCTTCAGTAATTTCTTTCAACTTGAATATAAGGTAATGATCTGTTTTTCTTTTTCTTTGTTGAGTTGTTTTGAACGAATGAACTTGAAATGAAAATGATGGAAAGCTTGATGGATAAAAGAAAGCAAGTTTTACAGGTGAAAATTTTCTTTTGTATAGGTCGATATATTTGCTTGTACAAAATGAGCAGGGATATTTTCTTTGTTTTGGTGGCTGGTTCGTGTACTAAAGAGGCTGATATGATTCTTTTTCTTGCTTGAGCTGATGGCATTAAATGCTCTTGTTCCCATCTAAGTTTACATGCATCTTATTTAATTTCCTAGTAAGTACTAATTTTGTTTGTTTTGTAATTGTTTATCTACTTGCCTTGTTACCCGGTTCACACCTTTCTTTGCTTAGCAGATCTTGTTTATGGCTGAGGAGTAAATGCATTTAATGCAAGCATGGTTTCTTTGTGTACTTTCAGCATGTTATGTTTTAATTTGATTATTATAAATACATTTTATTTTTATTTTATTAACAAATGTTTGCTTTTATTTTTTTGTTTACTGGTTTACAATCTTACTTTATTTTTGTAAGACTAAGTCTTGTTTTTGTTTTGGTTATTGTTTTCAGGCTTTGTTATGGTTTGTTTTCCTGTTTACAAATTTACTTGAATTTATTTGTTTACTTTGCTAAAATAAAAGTTGTTTTAGTTGTTTACTTTTAATACTTTGTATTTCTAGGTCTTTTATATCTATATAAATTTTATTACAAACCTATATCTTCTTATATTTTATTTTTAATTTAAAGTTGACTATATATATATATATAATTTTTTTTTTCATTTATTTAGATCCATACAACTTCTTTTTGTTTAATAATATTTTATTCCTGTTGAAATTTCACAAATTAAATTTTAAAATTTCAAATTATCTGCTAAATTAAATTCAACAAAATTCTGGCATGTTACAATATCCCCTCCTTAAGAAAATTTCATCCTCGAAATTGAAAGAGAGAGAAACGCAAATAAAGAATATACAATTCATAAATAAGGAAATGACTTACAGTTTAAGCCGAGATGTCTATTCTGCAGTTGGGATATGATTTCTTCATATTATCTTCAGTCTCCCAAGTACAGTCCTTTGGATCGCCACTCCATTGAACTTTGACTAGATTCACAACTTTGTTTCTCAATCGCTTCTCATCACGATCAATAATTTTTATCGGTTCTCTCTTTACTGCCAAGTTAGGAGTGATTTCTAGATCCTGCTGAGCAGCTTCTTCAATAATATCATCTGGGTCGTGCACATACTTCCGAAGATTAGAAATGTGAAACACATCATGCACGCCAGACAACCAGTTGGGTAGCTGGACTGGATATGCTAGAGAACCAATCCTTTCCAGAATAGGAAAAGGACCAATATAACGCGGTGCTAGCTTTCCAGTTTTCCTGAATCTCAATACATCCCTCATCGGAGATACTTTCAGAAATACAGAATCTCCAACTTGAAATTCCAAAAATCTTCTACGGCGGTCATAATAACTCTTCTGACGGCTTTGGGCAGTTAATAATTTCTTTCGAATAAAATCTACCTTCTCAGTGGCTTCTTTGATCATATTCGGTCCTAAGACGAGTCTGTCACCTGACTCAATCCAACATGCGGGTGATCGACACGGACGACCATATAAAGCTTCGAAAGGAGCCATTTCTATACTGGCCTGATAGCTGTTATTATATGAGAATTCAACCAGATGTAAATGGTCCTCCCATGAACCACCAAAATCATGAACGCAAGAACGTAATAGGTCTTCTAGAATTCGGTTGACCCTCTCAGTCTGTCCATCAGATTGCGGGTGATAAGCAGTACTGAAATTTAGCTTGGTTCCCAATGCGTCCTGAAATGCCTCCCAAAATCTACTAGTGAAGATCGGGTCACGATCACTCACTATACTACTGGGAATACCATGGAGGCGAACGATTTCTTTTATGTATATATCTGCTAAGCTTGCTGCAGTCCGAGTGGATTTCACTGGAATAAAGTGAGCAGTTTTGGTTAAACGATCTACTATAACCCAAATCGCTTCATTACCCTTCTTGGTTCGTGGCAATCCATCGATGAAATCCATCGATACCTGATCCCACTTCCATTTCGGTACTTCCAAAGGTTGGAGTAAACCGGCCACTTTCTTTTGATCGCTTTTGATTTGCTGACAAGTAGCAAAGCGACTCACATATATCGATATGTCTCTTTTCATCGTCTTCCACCAGAATGTTCCTTTAATATCTCGATACATTTTATTAATTCCTGGGTGGATACTGAATTTGGACTTGTGACGTTCATCTAAAACTTCACGCTTCAGATCAGGGAAGTCTGGAACACAAATCCTGCCTTTCAGTCTTATAACTTTATTATCATCAACTTCAAAACTGGTCTCCCGGCCACCACGTATTTTCTCATAAATTTCATGAAGAAACTTGTCCTCTTTTTGCATGCTAGCGACCTTTTCAAGGAGAGTAGGAGTAATAACAAGATGAGCAAGAATAGCGTGCTTTCTACTTAAAGCATCGGCAACTACATTGGCTTTTCCCGGAGTGTATAGAATATCCAAGTCATAGGATGCCAGAAATTCCAACCAACGTTGTTGTCTCAGATTCAGATCTTTCTGGGTAAAGAGATATTTCAAGGATTTCTGGTCGGTGAATAATTCAAATTTTTCACCTAAAACAAGAAGAGTTTATTAAGTATATTTATTTAGTTAATTTCGTAAATTGTTTAGAAGCTGAAAAGATTCTTACCCAGAAGATAGTGTCGTCAGATTTTTAAAGCAAAAACAACAACCAAAAGCTCCAAATCATGTGTTGGGTAGTTTTTCTCGTGCGCTACCTTTCCATTCTGCATTAATACTGCACCTACCCCATCACCACATGCGTCAGTATAGACAGATAAGCCTTGGTTCCCGTTAATAATAATGAGAACAGGAGCAGTAGTCAATCTCTTTTTCAATTCCTGGAAAGCTTCATCACATCTTGGAGTCCAATCGAATTTAGCATTCTTCATTGTTAGCTTAGTCAATGGGCTAGCCAACTTAGAAAAATCCTGTACAAACTTTCTATAATATCCCGCTAAACCGAGAAAACTTCGAACTTCCCTAGGAGTAGTGGGTTGCTTCCAGTCCAAAATTGCAGAAATCTTGCTTGGATCAACAGAAATTCCTTCTTTTTTAACAATATGACCGAGAAATTTGACTTCTTTGACCCAAAAGTGACACTTAGAAAATTTAGCGAATAAGACATTCGTCCTCAATATCTCCAAAACAATTCTGAGATGTTCAGCATGATCCTCTTCAGTTTTGGAGTATATCAAAATATCATCAATAAATACAAGGACGAATTTGTTCAATACCTCTTGAAATACTCGGGTCATTAAATCCACGAAGTACGCAGGAGCGTTGGTCAGTCCGAAGGGCATAACTAACCACTTGTAGAACATATCTGGACCTCTAAAAGCGGTAAAATGAACACAATCCTCAGCTATTCGCAGCTGATGGAATCCCTTAGCTAGATCCATCTTAGAAAAGAATCGAGCGCCATGAAGTTGATCAAATAGATCGTCAATTCTAGGTAAAGGGAATTTGTTCTTGAGAGTTTGTTTATTGAGATCGCGGTAATCTACACACAATCTCAAAGATCCGTCCGATTTGGCTACAAATACGACGGCTGAACCCCATTCGGAAACACTAGGGCGAATCAATCCTTTCTTTAGCAAATCCCGAGTTTGATCGACTAATTCAATTTTCTCCCTAGGTGCCATCCTGCGACTTGCGTGAACCACAGGACGGGCATTGGGTACTAAGTCAATTCGGAATGCTATTTCTCCGTGCAGAGGTAAGGAATTTACTTCTTCAAATACGTCGGAAAATTCCCGAACAACAGGTATAGACTACAAACTGGGTTCAGGATATCCCAAAGTATACATCAATCTATCTCTTCTTGGGCTCGGATCCTCACAAGAGGTTTCAATAAAATTTCCAAGGTTCGTTTTGACTAAAACTGTCCGATTATTACAATCCAATATAGCTTCGTATCTCGATAACCAGTTCATACCGAGTAAGATTTCAAATTCATTAAATTCGAGGATATAAAGATTGATAGGAAATCGATAGTGAGCATATGAAATAGGAACTTTCTTACAATATAAATAAAGATTTGCGGGACCTCCAATCGGATTTTTCACGCAAATAGGATCGTCAGCAAATTTAGTTTTAAGTCCTAATTCTCTTACGGTTTGTTGGGAGATAAAGCTATGTGAAGCTCCGGTGTCAAATAAAACTCTAACAGTTCTACCATAAATAGTAAGGTTACCTTCCAGAACACCTTTTCCTTTATCTGCTTTCGAAGTTGAAGGGTCTTTCTTTATCGCGTAAACATTTGCCACCTGTGCTTGCTTCATCATTGGGCAATCCTTAATAACATGTCCCTCTCCCTGACAAGCATAACATTTCCTGGGCTTTACTTGCTCATTCTTCACAAGTTGTTCTTTCTTAACTTGCTTCTTTGGTTTTGTGCGGCTGTTTGAATAATGGCCCTTCTCATTGCAATTGTAACAAGTTATATTGCTAGCCGAATTTCCTTGATTGCTCTTCTTATCATTGCCCTGCTGTGGCTTCTTGCCCCCAAACTTCCTTTTCTTCCAGTTTTAATTATTTGAATTTCCTCCTTCCTTTGGAATCTCCTGCATATCCAATGTGGCATACCTGTATCCCATATCAATAAGATCAGAAAAAGATTCCTTCATGTGTGCGGTCATCCTTTCATGATACTTCTGGTTCATTCCACGGATAAACCTTTCATTTTTCTTAAGAGACGTGTTTAACAACTCTGGACCAAAACGGGATAGTTCATTAAACTTGTTTAAGTACTCTTCAAATGTCAGGCTTCCTTGATTTAAATCCAAAAATTCTTGATACATTCTGGAAATTCCCGCCGACGGCATATAGCGCTTTTCGAATACCTCCTTAAAATGATCCCAAGAAAACTCTTCCTCTGGTTCATTAATAATGACTGTTTCCCACCAGGCTGAAGCTTCTTCTTGGAGTTGCCAAGAAGCTATAAGTCTCTTCTGCTCGTCTTGCAGCTTAAGCCCTTTAAAGATTTTCTCACAGGATCTTACCCATGCTTGGGTCTCAACAATTGACTCCTTGCCGGTGAATGGTTTGCCACCAAGCCTTGAGAAATTTTTGTACAAATCAGCCAGATTCGGCTGTTGCTGGATATCTATCGCTGCTACTACTGTTGGAGGATTTTGGTTTGGTGCTGCTGCATTCCCTTGACCCCTTGCTCTTCCTCTACGTTCGCTCATTCTTACTTATCTGAAATTAGTAGGAAAATTGATTTAGATATACGGACGAAGTATCTTAAGGAATATCAGCAGTAAAAAGAAATAGACTAAGAAATTTTAGAGTTTCAGTCTTTGTTATAAACATTCTAGGGTATACTTCACCCTATCTCTAATGAGCCATCTAATGTGTTATACTCCGCAGCTAAAGTTCTTACTCAACCAGAAGCTCTGATACCAATTTGTCACGACCCAAAATTCATCATTCGAAAATAGACATCAAATACTTCACTTGTATTCGACTGCCAAAATTCAAACGTCAAATTTCAGTTCGAATGGAGCTTATAACAACAATTAGATGAATATAAAACAGCGGAACAGAATCAATATCATAAATATCATCACAGATACAACATCGACATAAAATCCATACTTCATCAG
This sequence comes from Allium fistulosum, assembly GCA_030737815.1. Lineage (NCBI taxonomy): Eukaryota > Viridiplantae > Streptophyta > Magnoliopsida > Asparagales > Amaryllidaceae > Allium > Allium fistulosum. Next base: position 666,118,439 of record CM060901.1, read on the forward strand.
AGTATTTAATACATATACTACAACTCCAAATACAACATCATGATAATACAACAGTGATCATATATCAAAAAGTCTTCAAATGAAAGAAGTGATAACAGACTTCCAAAAGCTAAACACCTGAGATCTCCAAAAAGCTCCTAAGAATATCTCCAAGATAAGAGCTCCAAAATATAGCTAACTCCAAAATACGGAAACCTGCTACTAGGCTGCCCGTGTAGAAATAATGGGCACCCAGAGTTTAGGAAAGAAAACAATAAACTCCGGATCAGTCATGGGACTGGTATGAGTAAACAAAAACAGTTGCATTTACAGAACTAGATTTATAAAAGAATTTTCGGTATGCTTTTAAAAATGGAACTACCATAAGACCTCCCACCACACACACAATGCAAACGCAGAATTGGAGGAGATTTCTTCTTATGATAGTTAAATATGCTTGCTACGCAAAACAAATAATTTGATTTGATATTATTATTAGTGCATAGTGGAAAACATTTTCGAAAGTATAATATAAATCTTATCCAGCATAGGTACCATTATATTATGCCTGCTATAGCTGCCTCCTGAGGAGACAGGTTATACAATTGAAATTGTAAAGGCTCGTATTGTTTCTTTGGATTTCCAACAATGGTCAGGCCAAGGAACTTCCCATTTCCACATGGAAACGCCTCTGGAAGGACGTCCCGAGAACCTAACCGGATCTCTGCCAACACAAGGCCGGGTTACCCCTAACTGGGTAACTACTGACACGAGTATGCCATCTCCCGGTTGTAACCAACCTTTAACTGGGGCCCCAGCAACAAATCACAAAGTGAAATATATATATACTTGCGACATCCACATAAGTGAAGTATCTGGGCTCCATACCATGATACCACTTCTATCCAGAAGGAAATGTACATACCCTAAGGGGCGCTACCCCCAATAACCTTGCTGCATCTTTCCTGTTTTGACCATTCCGGGGTGTGAGGTTCGACGAAGTCTCGTCCACAAAGCTACGCTTTTCACAAAGCTATGCTTTGGGTCAATAGATGATCAAAGTAATGATCACAAAGATAAATGATCAAACAAAAGATCATATCACAAATGATCAAACAATGATCATCACATAGCAACACTCAGCATGTCACATTACCAAATTGGGAGTATATCGCTGATAAATTTCAACTACATAATCTCTGAGCTCGTACGTCTCAGAGAAGGGTGTTAAGCTAAGAGAATAAATTCTCCGCCACCAAACAGAAATGTATTTGAAAGAAATCGGCTTTATATCTCAAAGTGTAATGTCAGACATGTAACCATACAAGTCTGTTCCGGGTTCGAACAGAACCGAAGGCACTTCCAAAGAAGTCCTTGCAAATCCAGAAAATTTTCTAATCACGTCCGGACTTCCCATCACAAAAGAGTGATATAAATCTCTATACCGGAGCAACTCGGTGCAGAGACATTCGACAGGTTGTCCTTTCATTTTCGAAAATATACGGTCTTCAACGCCGGTCTTCAAATGCCATCCATATACGACGTATCACTATTCGGAATGGGTAACCCAAATAGTGAGCGTTAATTTCAAAAACATGTGGGTATGTTGTTCACAACAATTCATAGATTCGATGTGGGCTTCGGATAACAAACTGAAATCCGATTCCCTGTCGCATCGAGGTTTAAATGCCGTTTTACGGGCAAAAAGAGGTTTCACATCAATACAGAACAAAATCACAGATCACAGTGCAATACAAAGCAATCACGGTATCATAACAATTGCTCAATTTACAAATAAATTTGAATACTTAATTGTTTATTAATCAATTAAATTATAAATCATTCTTAATTTCTTTTCAAATTCGTTAATTTATGAGAGTTATTTACCTTAATTATCAGTTAAGAATTTACTTTGCACCAAAAATCAATTTATTGTTACATTAAAATTTAAGGTAAATTAACTTCAATTCATATCTTTAAATTCAATTTAAAGTATAAATTAGATTATTAAGTATCCACTTGGTTCATTGAAAATGGTAATCAGCTTTTAATTCAATATAGTTAATATTATTTTCTTCACAAATCTAAAATCTGTTAATAGTAAAACTTAAATTTTATTTGGGCCAAACCCGAAGAAAACCTAGTTTTTTTTTACCGAGTCACGCTCGTGATTTCCTCGAGCCAATCTTCTTCCTTCCTCGTACTTCTCCTTCCCCCATTTTTCTCTGCTCAGTTTTAAGTTTTTTTTTTAAAAACAACTGCTGAAAACAACATTTCTCAATCACACGACATACCCGAGTATATCCACCATCAACTCGAACCCTTCTTCGAGTTCTCCTCCCACCCAAATCACTGACACGCGAATTTAAATCGTGCACGTGCACATCAACGCGGCGCCCCTACGATGACCATCGCGATCGCCAGCTAATCCCAATTCATCCCCTCATTCGAAATCAAAACCCAGGTCGACGTGAAAAACTCGAATGCAAATTTTGCTCGTTCAACGAACTGCAACTCGAAACCCATCAGCCTAAACGCCTCGCCCCACCAACGACGACCACCTGATGCCTTGAAACTCCGGCCCTAGCACGACAACACCCCACACCATCATCCCCCAAGTTCTCGTGAAGCTCGGTCAATTCGTGACGATGAAACTACCACGTCTTCCAGACCGTATACTTTTCGAGTTTAAACCCTACTTTGATCTCGAACTCCCAATCCACGCAATGGAAAATTTTTCTGATAATTTTCGTGACATCCCTGATGTTTACACTAACTTCAATTCAAGTTTAAGCATTTGTTATTGTTTCAATCACGAGAAATTTGTAAAATTCCATTTTTATTCAAATGCGAACTGTTCTTGAGTTACTGGACTAAAAATCTTCATTCAAGTTTTAAAAATCATAATTTGAAGTATAGATTCAGATTATAATCTTGAATCAATATTTTTTAACATTTTATTTTTATCAAAAATCAGTTGAATACCTGTAAACATAATACAGTGATGATAATTATAACCATGGTTTAAATCAACTTCTAAAATCTTAACTTAAGTTCAAAATATCTTATTTAAATGAAAACTTAAAGCTAAACAAATGATTAGAAGAAAAATATATTTTTGAGTTTGAAAAATGTTCAACTCTGTAACCCATAACAGAGATATGCAGGCCATTCCATATTCACAGGGCAAAACATATATATACAAACTATATTCACTGATATATCTACATAAGTTAAGCAACTATTTTATTCTTTAAAACATTTAAGAAAATAAGTTACTCACTAGGCAAATATTGAAACAGAGAGTTTGTTTCTGGTTTGAAAACTGTTTTTAATCCTTCTCCTCTTTTCCTTTCTTCAGTAATTTCTTTCAACTTGAATATAAGGTAATGATCTGTTTTTCTTTTTCTTTGTTGAGTTGTTTTGAACGAATGAACTTGAAATGAAAATGATGGAAAGCTTGATGGATAAAAGAAAGCAAGTTTTACAGGTGAAAATTTTCTTTTGTACAGGTCGATATATTTGCTTGTACAAAATGAGCAGGGATATTTTCTATGTTTTGGTGGCTGGTTCGTGTACTAAAGAGGCTGATATGATTCTTTTTCTTGCTTGAGCTGACGGCATTAAATGCTCTTGTTCCCATCTAAGTTTACATGCATCTTATTTAATTTCCTAGTAAGTACTAATTTTGTTTGTTTTGTATTTGTTTATCTACTTGCCTTGTTACCCGGTTCACACCTTTCTTTGCTTGGCAGATCTTGTTTATGGCTGAGGAGTAAATGCATTTAATGCAAGCATGGTTTCTTTGTGTACTTTCAGCATGTTATGTTTTAATTTGATTATTATAAATACATTTTATTTTTATTTTATTAACAAATGTTTGCTTTTATTTTTTTGTTTACTGGTTTACAATCTTACTTTATTTTTGTAAGACTAAGTCTTGTTTTTGTTTTGGTTATTGTTTTCAGGCTTTGTTATGGTTTGTTTTCCTGTTTACAAATTTACTTGAATTTATTTGTTTACTTTGCTAAAATAAAAGTTGTTTTAGTTGTTTACTTTTAATACTTTGTATTTCTAGGTCTTTTATATCTATATAAATTTTATTACAAACCTATATCTTCTTATATTTTATTTTTAATTTAAAGATGACTATATATATAATATTTTTTTTCATTTATTTAGATCCATACAACTTCTTTTTGTTTAATAATATTTTATTCCTGTTGAAATTTCACAAATTAAATTTTAAAAGTTCAAATTATATGCTAAATTAAATTCAACAAAATTCCAGGATGTTACAATCTTAGTCATCAGTATGGGAAGATTGTTGTTGAGCATTTGATTATAAGAGGAATGGATCCGCTATACAAGGATGGTAGGTGGTACAATCATGGCGAACAATTGAACTAAATTTATATCATATAGTGTTGTAAGAGAATATGACAATTGAAATCTTAGTCATCAGTATGGGAAAATTGTTTTTTATTAATATGATGGTAATGAAATATCTATAGTTTGTCATACCTGCAGTTTGAAAAATTGAACTAAATTTATATCATATAGTGTTGTAAGAGAATATGACAAGCTTTACACTAAATAACAACAGGTATGACAAACTGCAGGTATGACAAACTAAATTTTTACGCTACAGGTATGACAAACTGCAGGTATCTCTGTTGTTATTTAGTGACAATTTTTCAAACTGCAGATATGACAAACTGCAGTTAGATGCATTTATTTAGTTTGCATTTATATCTATGAGATATAAATTTAGTTCAATTTTTCAATTTGTCTGTTGTTTATTAAAATGTGAACAAATTGTGAATTGTGAGTTATAAATTTAATTCAGTTTAAATATAATTGCATTTTATTTCATATTTAATTGCATTTGAACTATGGGTTATAAATATATGACACACAAACAAAACAACAAAACACAACACAGACACACACAACACAACATAGACACAAACACACACAACCACACTGCTGCGACACATTCTGCTACCCATACATGCATAGAATGAAAGCAATTCTGTAAGTTATTTATTAATTTTTTTGACAGTATATTTTTGTTTTGATTCAGCTAATGCAGCAATCAAGAAAGGACGAGCAACCAAGAAGGGTCGAAGATGAGAATGCGTCTCAAGCGGTAAAGTTATTTATATTATTTGTGTGACATCATTTGAATTTGAGTTTGAATTTTTAGTTAAGTATTTAGCGTGATTGTTTTTGATTAATTTTAGAACAAGTATGAAAACACAAATGCCCACTGTGATTTATTGGATTGGACTGGGGTTGATGAAATAGTTGCTGAAGGAAGAGTTCTTTCAACTGATCCGAAAGAGCTTGTATATAACATCCCTCTTGGACCGAAAGCCATGAAAATTTTGATAGTTATTCCAAAGAAATTAGATGCTTTCTTATGGAGGTCTACACCTAAGATGCTCTCACATATTGGAGAAGCTAAGAATGAGATAGTAGCATGGCCATCTGATAGAGTTGTTTTGCACACGATGAGTCACTTTGAAAAGGATGACATTATGGTAAACTTAATTTTTTTTATTTATTCGGTACCTTTATGAATTGAATACAAAATTTATACTTTATTTTGTTTTCATATGTTCTAATTTGTTTTTATAGAGTAATAGTGGCAGTACAAATATCAAATGCAAGCTGTATGATTGGACCAGAAACAAAGAACTAGTTGCTGAAGGACGGTTTTACTCTAGTGATCCAAATCAGCTTGTGAATAATATTCCTCTGGGACCATCCACCGTGCTTGTTTCGATCGATGAGGCCAAAAAACCAGATGCATTCTTGTGGAGACCTCCAGCTGGTTTGACATATGTTGGAGAAGCTATTGACAGCAAAATAGCTTGGCCAGAAACAAATGTAGTTGTTGAGAATGTTAATGCTACAACGTCCGCTCATACGGCTAATGTTGTATTATCTTCAACGGTAATGTGTATACTTTACATATTGATTTATCAAAACATATGCAATGACAAGCTTTTATTTTTAGGATCACTTTTATTTTCAAAACTTATTTAAACGGTTTCATTTGTTGCATGACAGAGCGCAAACTCCAAGACAGATATGAAATGCAAGCTGATCAGCGTTCAAGGAGCCAAAGAAGTAATTGCTGAAGGGCGTGTGGCTTCAACCGACCCTAAAGCATTGGTCCATTTTGTTCCACTAGGGGAAAACGCAGTCAAAGTTTGGGTTGATGTTATAAAAGTTCCAAATGCGCCTTTGTGGAGACCTACTTCTTATTTTGAGTTTATTGAAGATGCACTTGGTTCGACGATAGCTTGGCCTTCCACGAATATTATAACCGAATCAACTTCAAGTAAGTATGAATTATCTTTTTTTCTTGCGATATAATTTATTATGCTTAGCACATCCTTACCATGGTTGGCTTCCTGTTTACCATGTATGTGGAGTGACATGCGCATAGAACAAATGTAGTATAGAATTAAAATCCCAAAAAAAATAAAAATAAAAAAAGAAATAGCTGTAAATGGATGTGGGTCATTATTTGAGGTGAGTTTTGGTTGGTGGAGTGTTTCTGGTTATATTGGTTGGTCGGAGAGGTACATGTTGGAGTTTGGTTTTTTTGGATGGGGATGTTTTGCATGGTAGAATGTTGTAAGTATATGTATGAAATGTTGTTTTGAGGAGTGACTGTCTTGATTGTGGTGGCAGTGGTGTTTTTGATTGCTATGAAATATGGAGGATATAGGAGTGTGATTGCAGGTTTTATTGATGTAGTGATTGAAAAGGAGAGGGGATGATGTAGGGGAATTTGAGAGCAAGGAGCAGTGAGGTGAGTGTGTAAGAAATGAACAGTGAAGAGAAATCAAATGTACAGAGCAATGTAACAGAGATGGAATGAAAATAATAGTGTCATTGAATCTATGTGTGAATAAAAAAATGCAAAAGAGATTTGAAATGTGAATGTGCTGTTGCAGAGAAATGCAATGTGTATGTGAAGGTGCACAATAACAATCCAAAAACAAAATGGTAAACTTAAATGAATGTAACCTGAAGTGATTTTTGTTTTCAAAGAAAGTGCAAATGAGAGATCAAAGAAAACGAAACCTGAAGTGATTTTTTTTCTCAAACAAAGTGCAAATGAGAGATCAAAGAAAACAAAGAAATTAACAAATGAAAATAAAAAACTAACATAGAACTGAAAAGTAACACAAAAATTAACAAATTGTTCCGTCATTGGAATTCTTGCTCAACCTATTCTATATCTATTAATAGTTGAAATCCATTTTGGTGTCATACTTTCTTGATATCAATTTAAAATACAAAAAGTACAATTTTATATATTAACAAATCGTATTTACTTAAAAATACAACCTAATATGAAGTAACAAATAAAAATATTTTATAAATTTAAATCGCTTTTAAAAATAGGATCTAAAATTAAACTTCCTTTACAAATCCAAAATACCAATTTACAAATATTACAAATCTTCATATCACTTAAAAATATAAAATTATTTTCTTTTGAATGAGTTATATATATATATATATAATTTATAGAAAATGTATTCGCATGCGAAGAACGTGTCATAACACTCGTTAACTAATAATAGAAATAAAAATTCAAACTACAAAATGAAATAGACGTTGAAATCTGAAAATAAAATTTCAAAGAAACTACGTATGATTTCAACGTAAAGAACGACTAAATATTTTTAAAAACTATTTTTTTTGAATGTTTTGAAACATATAAAATTTGTAGAACAAAAGTGCATGCCGTCACAAGAACGCTTGTGGTATAGAATTGGTACGCGATGTTCTGATATAGAGATGGACATCGACCGCATATTTCAAGCTATTCTCTGTTCCACTCATATTTGAATTATTCAATATGTTTCCCAAGTAAAAGAACATGACGTTCTATCCCTCCATTTTACAAAGAAAATTTGAAGCTTCTTACTCTTAGTTGTAGTGGCTGATGTCGATGTGGTGGATGAAGATGTGAGGGGGAGGGTAGGAGATATAGATTAAGGCGACTGGATGTTTCAGGAAAGTGGAAGGGGTGAGTTGAAGTTGATGTTGATTGTAGAGGTTGGGTAATGTGGATTGTGTTGGTGTGTGAATATCGGGGAAGTTGAAGGTGGTCAAAGACTGGAGGGGGGTGCTTGGCTGTTGGTTATTGTGTAGTGGAGTGTAAGAAGTGACAGGCAGGGGGGCTGGTGTGTTGCGGAACTGCTGTAGTTATGGATGCAGTAAGTTCAATGATAGTGGAAGGGGTAGTGTAAGATGTGCACAGTTGTGGTGTGCACAGGAAGTATGGGGATGATGGGGGTGATACAGGCTTAGGGTGTGTAGAATTGCGGTAGTTGTGGAGACGAATGCAGGTTGTAGAAGAATCGTGTATTCAATAATGAAGCAAGTCAGGATTGTTTGCACTGTCTCATTTGTTTAACTTGGGTCTCATTTGGCTACTTGTTTGTTGGAGATGAGATGCTTGTCAGAGGTGAAGGGAAGTGAGGGAGGTTGGTGTATGGTTTGGTAGAGTTGGACAGGAGGAACTAGGTTCTTGTTGATGTTAGATTCCGATGTTTGGCGATAGGCGTTGGATAGCAGGTTGTAAAGGAGATAGGCAGCAGTTGTGGTTATGGATGGAAGCAGTAGTTGGCTATTGGGTTTGGTTTGTGGTAGGAATGTGGAGTGTTGAAATTGAATTTGTGCAAGAGGTGCACAGTGCAAGTGAGAAGATGGTGAAGTGCAGTGTACACAGGCACAAAAATAGTTTGGTAGGGTGGTGTTTGGAGGTCGAGCAGTTTATTAACATGTTTTTTAATTGAACGTTTCCTAAGAAAGGTTCATGTTCAATCAAAAATGGTAGTTACGATAAGTTCAGGTTGGTAGGGTCTGTATTAATTGAACGTTTCCTAAGCAATAGTGGAGTTCTTTTTAACATTAAAGTGTTAAACTATAAAAAACGAATAAGTTTCCTGCATTATAAACGATGAGATTTCTCTGCGAAGATGCAATGAACTTTCAAAGTTCAAAATAGGCAAATAATTCGCAAAGCGTCCTATCGTCGTAGGGACGTTTGGAATCGTTGCATGTGGATTGTGTTAATTGATGGTTAGGATGTAAGATATTCTCTCTATATTCAAATTTCAAAATATTCACTTTATTTCTTTTGTGTTAATGGCAACTACTATATTGCATGCTGTTGTTTAGTTCAAAAGGTAGGACGGGCCTTTGTTGTTTGTCATTTTTATGTTTGACAGGCAAAGGGAAAACGCTGTGAAACATCCACCCATATGCAGCGTTTGCTTTATGGTGCTAAATGCTGATTTACAAGCTTTTCAAAACGCTGTAAAAAAGTATTGCAGCGTTTTTAAAATGTTGTCTAAAGGAAGAAGAAACAATGGGTAAGGACATATTACAGCCATCATTAAAACGCTGTAATAAGAAAACGCTGTAATATGTTGCTAATTTTGCAGCGTTTTAGAAACGCTGTGATATGTCTTGACTCTATTACAGCTTGTCGTTAGAGAGTGTTCTTCATAACGCTGCGAAAGGATTTGACAGCGTTTTTAAAATGCTGCGAAAGACCATTTTTCTTGTAGTGATTTTTCTTTTCAGGTTTTGAACGCGGCTTATAGGAGGGAAGGTATGGTGTGAACGTGGAAAAGTGTATGGGCTGTAGTGTAGAAGTATGGCCTAAAGTATGGTGTGTGTGTGTGTGTGTGTATATATATATTAAATTAGAAAATATCTAGCTTTAAAAGTCCGAAAATCTCTAACTCTAAACAAGGCGTGCCGCCTAACGTTTTATATATAATACCCTTATCCCGAACACACTGGAACTAGTTTCGAGGCCTAATTTGATCATATACAAAAGGTAGATTTCCAAACCCAATTATATTAATTTAAATTCCTAAAATTAATTTCTACGTGTTTCGATCTTGCACGTCCAAACGATACGTCCGATCACCACCAAATTCGATGGCATGCTATAATTCATTACTACGGATCCAATGGAACTGGTTTCGTCTAATTTCGAGATAGTGCCCCGGAATGCTATTTTCACTCGTTAATTAAAACGAGTTATTATAAAAACTAGTTTATTCACTTTTAATTCAAATTTAAATGTTTAGTATCTTCATTTCTTTCCAAATAGAATTTAAATCATCTTTCGAAATCATTTCCATTCGCTTCAAATTCAAGATTCAATTTATTTTAAATACTTCCAAATATTTAATTCAACACTTAAATTATCAAATAAAGCGCTATTTTTAAAATCCAAGTTATTTAACTTATAAATTTAACTTTCCAATATTTAAATTATTTAAATATTCCAGAAATTATTGACTGAAATTATAGGTCGTTACATTCTTCCCCCTTGAAAGATTTTCGTTCTCGAAATTGCCAAGGTAAGAATAATTCCTCAAACCCATTAACTTTTCCAAACCAATCAGCTGGAATAGGTTCTATAATTTCTGAGTCTTTTAAATTCACTCACCTATACCAACTAATCCCCTTCCATGTTATAACTGAAAAATCAAATTTTAGTTATTAAAAATTTTCCAAAATTATCAAAAAAATTCTATCACCTTAAATTTACGGGAAATTTTGCCAGCGTCTCCTTTGCGCGGCTTGATCGTAATTTTTTTTAATATATATATAATCACAAATATACTTCTCATCTTCGAGGATGAGGCATCTTGTAGGGAAAAATATAAAAATACGGTATGTAATCTAAGATGTGTACCTTCTTTTAGTATTAGCAAGCATATACAACCAATATGATGTGAAAGCGAGCTCCAAATGCGAAGCATATGCCATCCGCACTACTAATCCCTCAACAACCAATGAAAACATATATAGGGAAAGTAATATCAATATATAACATAGACTATACAATAACCACATGCAAATGTAACAAATGCAACAAGAGAAACTATCCAACTAATAATGTCCATCCAATTAATTCATAACCATATCAATTTACATTTTCAAATGTCAACATTATATTTATACACCTTCATTTCTTATTAACATTCAATTGATTTGTTTTCAATTTATTTCCATTCAATTAATTTACATTCAATTTATTCTCATCCAATTGGTTTACATTCAATTTTACTTACATTCACTTTAAATTCAATCTATGTTTAACAACATTTCATTGCATACTAAACTCGTTTATGAACCATTCCATACAACAATTACTTAAGTCTATTCCAAACATTTTATACTATACAATTCATGTTTATTGTTGCTTCACAACTTAAATTCATATTCAATTTTATCAAACAACATTCCTAAACATACTCAATTCATTTTACAACTTAAGTTGAATTTCATTTTATAACTCAAATTCATATTCATTCTGTTACTTCATTTCATGAATTCACTTTATTCATTCATCTAATTCATTTCAAATTCAATTCAATTTCATTTAACCTTTCTTAAGTTAAACTCCATTTCATTTAATTCATCCCATTAACTCAATTTATTTAACTTTACTTAAGTTAAATTTTTAATTTCATATCTTAATTTTAATTTTTCTTTTCTTATCTATACCATTTTCAAAATTATAAGTTCAAAAAATTGTTTTCATAATCAAATCATACTTTGGATTTTACAATCAAAACTTGTTTTACCAAACACAACTTCAATATTAGCAATCCATCACTTAGAAACTCGAAAATGAATGCCGATGATGCTGCAGTCATCACTATAATTATTTTCCAGCGATCGAAGTGAGTTCAGTGCTTCCTATTTCCTTTAGATCCCATTTTAAAATATTTCTAACCAAAATGTTTTCAAAATAATACTATTATAATTCATCCAAAACCTTTGAAAAACAACTTTTAAATCAATGGGATTTAAATTCTCAAATTCTCAGCTTTAAATCCTTTTTATCTACAAATTATATTTATAAATATACTTATACAGTTTCATTTCCTTCCCATTTATAAATCACATTTGTAAATCATATTTATATAATCTTACTTCTTATATAATATCATTTCACAAGTGTTTATCTTTGTTTACATTATAATAATCATACTTTTATTATAACAACAAACAAAAAATGATAATAATCAAATGTTATCATTCATAAACAACCAAACACACCATATATAACTAAATAATTTCAAAAAAATTATTCCTTTATATATAAAATATAATTAAGGTAAAATTATTTCATTTACCCAATTTCTAAACAATACTTTGTCAAACTGCTCTGTTCAAAAGTTTAGAAACCCCAATCGATATTGTGGCGTCAAACGTACCGACTAGAATTCATAAGCCACTCAATAGATAAATTAACACAATATAAAATATTTTTATAATCACTAACAAATACGCGACCATATATACACACTCAAACTCATAGTAAGGCATTCCATTACTTTATCTCTTAATTACCTCACCAAAGCCAAGGTTCTCGCTTAACCTTGCGCTCTGATACCAAGTGTAACAACCCGATAATTTCGACCCCTGAAAATCGACACTAATACGTCTATTGTATTGCGTGCCAAGCAATCGAATGTCGAAAAACCCGATTGTTAGTGGAAAAGAAGGAAGAAAGAAGAAGAGAAGAAGAAGAGAAAAAGTAAACTAAAACAACACAGAATCTCATAATTGCAGCTGAACAATATATAATATAACATCAATGATCTTTACAAAAGAGAAACTGTAATATGCATACATCCATCAGAGTACAACAACAAATCATAATCATCAGCTTGGACAATTGTAACAACCTTTCCTCACAAATGCTAATAATTTCAACAATAAAGCAGCGGGAAATAAACTTATACCTAAATACGACTTGAAGACCTCCAACTCATCTCCTGAACTCCCATGCATCCAAAGCAATCTGTAAATATGCTCGGTCTAACACGAGCATTAAAATAAAATAAAACCCGAGTCAATCTGGAAAACCAGTGTGAGAAAACACACGTAGTTGAATTTTAATGTTTAAAAAATCTTTTAAAAATAAAGGCATCTTGTAAGATCACAGGCACATAAACACGAACGGTTTTTTACCTTACAATAACCAAACCATTTCATACGAATTTCCATGATATTATAATAGTGTCTAAGATACAAATACTTATTAACCATAGCCGAAATTGTTACATTAATTAAATTCAAGCATAATAGGTATACAACTCAAAACTGTAAAGGCACGTATTAGATAATGGATTCCATACAATGACTAGGCTATTGGGATACCGCCTATCATGGTGAATCTCTAGATAAAATAACACTTAGGACCTCGTTGGGATGCCCTGCCAACACAGAACTGGTCTACCACTTGACTAGTAGTATCGAATATGATCACTCCCATCGTTAATGGGTCCCGAAGCATACAAATGAGAGATAATATCGACTCTAGATAGGGATGATCATACCCTACTTAGGAGCGACCCACTTAGCCCTATTACGTCTTCCATGTTTTAGTCATTCCTAGTTGATGAGGCTTGAGGTTATGTTTTACCTTTTATATAGCACTTCCCACTTGGAATGCTAATACTGCCCTCCAGGCAACAATGCAATGCTAGCATTCATCCATATAGGTCGTTCTGGGACTGAACGAAATGCTTGAGAGCTCCGTCTTCAATTCCATCATTTTCAAGATATCTTCACTTTGAAAAGCTTGAGTTGGATCGAAGTGGTTTTCGGATAACATACCCCATCCCGGTCTCTTTGAAACAACACTCGATAGTTCCCGTTAAGTTCAACTCCGGTTCTTTAGGAAATAAACAGTCAAAGATAAGAGTGGAGATCACCTCCTAACCGTTGGTGGATGGATTTCCTTATCATTTGTTCTAAGAAAACAAAATGAGATTTATATGCACAGTACAACATTAGGAGATGATTGTGCCATATAACTCATGTGTTTCTCCTAGATATTTCCAAAGTTACGTTTTGGGTCCAAATTTGATAGTCGATTATTTAACTATCCACAAACACACATCCAAATCAGGGATTTAATCCATAAAGAAAACCAACATTGGTTAAGCACATAAGCAACCACTAGCCTCTTTTAATAAATCTTTTCAATAACTAAAATCACTTTCACTACTACAAAACAGGTCATTTGCATCAGTTGTTTACCCCCCTTTTGCATCAGTTCAACAACCGATGCATATGCAACCAATGCAACAAGCTTAACGCTTTTGCATCAGTTCTGAAACCGATGCAAAAAGGTCCTTTTTGCATCGATTGTTACTAACAACTGATGCAAAATATCATGGTTGGTTGCTTGGACACAGCCCCCATGTTGCATCAGTTGTAATGAAATCCGATGCAACTAATCCCTCTATTGCATCAGCTATTTATACCTGATGCAAAAAAACTATTCTCAAATACCATTATTACAGTACTCAAATAGACTATATATATATATATTATTGATTATAACAAACAATTATTGCATGCAATATTACTATCATTCAAAATTAAATTTGATGGTAAATACATAATCAGATTTAATAATTCTACAAAAGAATGAAAAATATAAATAAATTCCACGGTACATAATTTATCTGGAAAGAATTTTGATGAATGCTAACTGTTCATCAAATTATACACATTAAAGTACATGCACAAACTATCCACTGAAATCAGAAATTGCTCACACATACATTTCACCAGACATACTGTTGACATACTCGTTTTCACTTGATAACGTATTTTGTAGGTACAAACCCTACAGCAGATGATAAATTCGGTATATAAGATCAAAATTTTAATCCATAAACCTGTTATTGAATAAGAGCATGCATTACGCACCTTTTAAGATAGAGTAAAGCACTAAAACCAGTAATTGGTAATCATGCTGCTCCGAAATCGAATGCCCACAAAAAGTTATGTCAATGGTATCTGCATTGTCTGGGTCATCTGTTCCCATCAACAATGAATTTCAAATATTAGATAAGGCGCGTGCGCACACGTATATATATCCAAGAACAATTTTTTTCACAATAACATTGGAAAATATATGGGTGTTAGCAATTGTTTTATATTCATTCTATACAAAGTTATGTATGTCGCCTGGGTTATCATCAGAGTAACAAATTGTTGCAGAAGTTCAAAACTTTTTTTCTTTGAACCTTGTTCCATTGCCAAACCCATACCCACCATAGAACTAATATGGCAGCAAGATTCACAAAAATTCCAAACCAAATAAACATAATTTACGAAAAAACAGTACCTGGCTAGGATCAACAGGGTATGTACACATGCTATATTTATTATTAAGATTTCCAATTCTCAAAGTGTCACTCTTGCTTCTCTTCTTCATGTTTTTCCTTGGTGAACCCTGCTTGCAAAAGCTGGGATGTAATGCCCAGCATAAGATTCTCCAAGTAAACATTTAAAAGGACCAAGAAGAAAATAAGAATGAGTCAGGGCTAGAACAAGAAATACATATATCCTACTTCATGTTTTTGCTTTTGGTTTTGATGAACATATTTAACATAATGCAAACTTAATTATTACTAAACATCACCAAGTAAACATTTAAAAGGACCAAGAAGAAAATATTATGATTATCAGTAATAGTTTGATATTCTAAGCATTTCAGTAGATTAAAGTTCTAGTACCTGATCATAATGCATGAGTACTATGTGATTTATCACCAAAATAAATACTTAAGGGAAATAAAAATTATGCATATTAAGGATTCGAATCCGCTTACTTGAAGAAAATCATATAGGTCATTGCTCACTCCCTGCTCATTATGACGAGTATCACGATTGTCGGAACTGTAGCTGAAACCAGTTCCAGTAGGCTGATCCACATAAATCAGATTTGATGCCTAGATAAATTCATGATAATATTAGCCATTGATGTCACATATTATGAATTTAATTACCATTGACTAAACAATTATCTTTAACCAAGTAGTGATCATATAATAAACGTTAAAAAGAAAATTGTTAAAAATACCTGATCCTAACCAAAGTTATTCCAGACAAGTTATAAGTTATTTGCAATGTTGAAAGGCCCATTCTTATAGAACACAGCTAACTCACTACTGCAACCTGGTCCACCAGTTAGCCAAATCACAACCGGGTCCTTCTTGCTATGCTTTGTATCAAAGAAAAAATAGAACATCCTACAGAGAACAAAATCATTCATCAAATTATGTACTCAAACTTTCAGAAGCTACAGGTAGCATATAAGTTGAAAAATAAACCTCTAATATCAGAAAAATCAAGTGTCATTAATGAAATTCCCATTTCTTCTGTTTTATATATATACTACAATAGTAACCTAAAAAGCGAAAGTGCATTCATCTGCAACTCAATTCAAGTTTAAAGTGCCAGTAATGTCAACAAGCAATTTACTGCACCGGCATGCTAAAACACAGTATTTTAAAACCAACTTAACTAAATTCCCAATTCATGCATATGCACGAACACACCTGAAGTGCAAATTTATAATTTTCCAAATCCAACTGTTTAGTTCCTTGTGTGGTATATTCACAAGCAAACAATTACCATACTTTTGCACATGCGACACAATAGAATTATATCGACTGTAAATGAAAATCAATTTTATCTTTGGTTTTAAGCAAATAAACTCACATAGCACCTTTGAAGCCTAGACACCAACCCACCCAAAACCATTAAATACAATTCTAGAAAATTACACAAACTCTGACCTTGCATCATGAGTATTTGACAGCTTATAATACCCTGCACGATCCGCCCAAATCATCAACCGAAACCGCATCAGAAACGTCCGGAAACTTCAAATTCTTCTCAACGATTCTACCAAGTTCACCAAGGAAAAAAAGTTTTTTTCTTCATTTTGTCTTTACTGATACATACATCTGAATGATTGCTCTCTGCTACGAGATTTCACCAACACTTTTTTATAAAAGGTTGCTAACAAGCATTTCGAATTAGCAATACTCATCTGCTTAATCTGATGGATGAGAAGATTGCATTTCCATTACCTTACACTGCACAATCCATCTCTGCCTTATCACATAACTATTTCATCACATTTTACTACAGTAACCAATCCATCACCAAACTTGCAAACCAATAATATCCAATCTCTGATCCTTAAAATTACTCCTTTTTCTATAATGAAAAGGAAAAAAATGGAAATTAATATGATGTATCAATATTTCATTTAGTCTGCCAAACTCTGTTAACAAATTAATTGTAGCAACATTGTATATAATAACATCTATAACGACTGAAAAATATGAATCCAAAGATTTATGAATGCTAAACTAATATGCTGGTAAGTTGTTTTTAAGGTGTGCAAATGATCTTTCTAAACAGCAAGCTGATCTTAATGGAATAGAGGATCACATTATAATACTTGAGCATAGACAAGAATCCTTGTTTGATTACTTGAAATACGAATATGGCGTCCTTGCTGATTATACCAAGTACATAGAAAGAGATATTATTTATCGGTGTACATTGTTTATAATTTATATATGAAATAATTGTGTAAACACTGAATACATGGCAGAATGTAAAATGGATGATTTGGAAAAGCAAACAAGACTATCATAGTTCACATAAGGCACCTCTGCAAAAGAAAAAAAATAGAATAGTCACCTGAGCAGTAAAAAAAGGCACCAGCTGTTGATAATGTGGTTCCATTTTTGAACCCTTACACTTTTAAGATGACACTAGAAAAGTACTGTAGTGATTGGGTCAAACATCTTAAATAAACGCTTTTAATAGAAATGACAAATTTAGTAGCCACGAAGTTAAATGATTATGAAGATCTAAATCCTACGTTTTAATCATCTATGAGAATAATCAAGATAGGATAACAGTTTCAACATCAAATCTTTCATGTTATACATATCACATAGCATTTATAATGCTCAGTTGCTTCTTTTCATTTATTTGCTAAAGCAGGCTAAAATTATTACTCCAATGCATAGTGTTACAGGTTATATTTGATCCCTCCAAAAATGTTTTATCTGTCTCATCTAAATTCCAAGTACAGATCAGTTTAAACATTGTAAGTTGCATCTTTTGATAGCAAGTACAAATCACTTTAAAATTTGAAATTTCGATATAATATATATACTATAAAATAATAGATTGAAGGCACAATACCTTTTCTTCAAAAGGAGATAACATAATAAACTCAGTTATGAACCGAAACCCAAAATCACGACTCCCTAATTCACCATAAATCGACTACAATTAATTAAGACTACCTAGACATATGAACTTAAAACAACTATCAGACAAAAATGCAAAAAATGGCAAATAAAACCTAAACATAGAACAACTACGAGAGATGTAACCAAAGTAAATAAACTAGACATTCGAACTATAATATAAATACTAATTATAATATAAGATAGAATCAAAGATTAATAATGTTGGAATACTTAGCTTTTTAAGCCTACTCGAACGCATCATCAGCCTGCATATCAACGAAGCAAAGTATATCAGCATGCATAAGAACATATATAAGTAAGCAAATGATGAAAGATGTTTAAAAATGACAAAAATACCTCAGTACACAAATGTGGAAGATTGTGGTAAGTCCCGAATTGCATCTCTGGTGTCATATTTGCTACTGTGCACCCATCAGGACTCTAGATATATTTACAACTCGAGTTATGTTACATTGAATTGCAAAATGATAAAATTTACTGAATCAAAGTAAAATAATCAATGTATATGTTATACACCCAGCTGCTAGCAACAGTGCAGGATCACTTACTCTGGTTCAAAACAACATTAGGAAAACATTCGTCTGAACTTGATCTATATAATGGTTAATGTTTCTTTATCAAAGTATATGATCATATCCCATTAATTACCAACTAGCTAAAATAATTACACTGACTTGATTTCAAATCATTCTAGCAAGTGATTTAAGTTTGTAATAAGTTTAGAAAATTATCTGTGTCAGTTATTCTTGGCTGAAAGTGACAAATTTGAAGAAATTTTCCATCCAAGTTTACTTCATTCTATGTAACAAAAACCACATTCTATGTACAAAAAAGCATGTTCAGCATATTAAAAAATTGCAGCTTATAACACTAACATGGGCAGTTGCTGGTGATTTCAACTGTACTCTGTTTAATAATGAGCGCATTTCAAATATATAGTAATCTGTAATGGAGTTATTTCTAGAAAAATAGATAACGGAGAACACATAAAAATATGGCATGATCCCTGGCTTCATGGTGAAATTTTCTTGCATAAATTGAATGATGAAAATTTAATATTATATAGAGACCAGAATAGTTATGTTTCAAGCTTGATTGATAATCACAATTGGAAAACTTGATAATTATAATCTACCTATTAACATCAAGAAAGAAATCACTCGAATACCAATACTCAAAGATAGAGACTGTGATTACTGGTGGTGGGATTTAACATAAAAATGGTAATTTCTCATCTAAATCTGCTTGGTTATGGTGCAAGGAACAACTTCAGACATGCCAATGGTCTAAACATATATGGAATAAGGCCTGCTCACCTAAAATGTCTTTATGTACACATTTTGCCTACATCGATAGACTGCCTACATTACCAAGAATAAGCAATTGGAGTAATATCAGATCTACTAGTTGTGTGTTGTTCAATATAATGAAGACTCGGATCATATTTTCTTTAACTGTAGTTATTCTAGTCAAATTTGGTTATCTATTCAAAGTAAGTTTTACATCAAGTGCTCCAGTAGTTTCACTATTAAAAATATAATGGATGATCTAGAAAATGTCTACAGTCAAAAGGTATCTTTAGAAATCTCATTAATACTCTTTGGCATATATGGACTGAACGAAATGCGAAAATCCATTCAAAAATTCAATCTAATTACATTATCAGAGAACTGAGGATTATTGAAGACACATAAATCTAAACATTACAAAGACAAATGAACTTAAAGAGAGAGGTTCTACTTAACTTCAAGTTAGCGTAAAGAGAGGTATCGACGGTATGACGCTAATTTTCTTTCCCATTTTTCCTCTTGTCTACCATTATCGGAGCTTCAGCTGAGCTATTGTAGATGATGGATGCAAGATGGCTATTATTTCCATTTTTCAATCAAAGGTCGTCGAGTCGTGCTTGATAGTGTTTTCCATTTTTCCATCAATTTTAGGGTTTTTTTTAAGCAAGCTAATTATTTGGGAAAACAACGGGAGCAGGAAAAAAAATTGGAAAGGCGGGACGTAACAGGCGAGCAATGAATAACCTAGATAATTTGAAATTGCATCGCCTCCTTTGGGAACCGATGCGAAAATTATTATTTTAGACGTAATTGCATCAGTTGACTTTAAAACCGATGCGACTAAAACTATTTGCATCGACGTATTTGCATCAGTTGTTGGTGACAACTGATGCAAATTTGATTTTTTTTATTACCTATTGCTTTTCACGTACCAATTGCATCGGTCATTAAGACAGAACTGATGCAAATAGTTCTATTTACATCAGTTTTTACTTCAACCGATTCAAATGAGGCGATGCAAATGGCATGTTCTGTAGTAGTGTTTGTAAATATTGTACCAAAATACTTTTTATAAAGATTCATCCACAAACCCTTATTTTCCGATACTTGGAAAATATCCATACACTTATCTCCATGGTATAAGTATATTCACAATATAGAGAAATATTTCCTTTTTACACAATTCTAGAACAGATATATAACTTCTTTATAAATCTCTAAGACCCGTTTATAACCCCATTCATTTATCTCTGAAATCATTTATAAACTCCCGTTTTAACATTTCTAAAATTATTTTAAAAAAACCCTTCATAAATCCTTAAAACCATTTATAAACTACTTTTATAAATCCACAAAACCATTTCTAAAATTCTTTTATAAATATTTAAAACCATTTATAAAGCTCTTTTACCCTTTAACTAACCTTCCTTTAAGTTTTTCAAACCATGTTATAAGATTCCTCTTATAAACCCACATCTGTTTATAAAACTATATTTATAAATCTCGAAAGCAATTATAAATAAATTCTAATCATTTACTTTAAAACACTATTATAATAATAAACATTATAAATAAATAATTATTAACTTTAAAACATCTTTATTTTCCAAAGATGATGATTTAAGATTAATGGCTCTTTTCACTTTCTTTCCTTTTGGTGAATATCGAGTGTGATAGAAATTTTTAGACACAGATTTATTCGATGTAGGAGTCGCAGTTTTTGGAGAGACATGTATCCCTTTTAATGACGATGAGCTGAATTCTAAAGCGGAGTATGTTGAATCATGATTCGAAGACTTGTTGAATTCACAATATAGATGGTGGAACTTAGAAAATATTTAAAAATGAAGTAAATTGATATTTATAACTAGCAACCTTTATTCCTTAAATATTCCTTAAGTTTACTAAATTTAGGTATACAATATTTGTGATGAAAATCATTATGACCACTAAAAACATTAAACGGAATTTTGTTAAAAAAATTAGTGGTTAGAAAATTTAAAGTTTATTTTTAGCTGAAAAAACATATAGAAGTGTTTTATGTTTGTATCCTTAATATATTAGAGGTTTAATGTGACGACCCAGAATTTTCGACTATTTGAAATGAGAATATTTAATTAATTTTAAATATTCAAAAGATAATTATCAACTTTAATTTCAAATATCAGTGATTATTGGATAGTTATTTGTTGAATTTAATTATCGAAATCGGATAAATTATTGAATCTGGAATTTTAAGCCTGATAAAAATAATTTAAAGGCTTGTAAAATCCGTATTAACAATACTGAAGATAATAGCAGCTTCAGAATGTAATTTCAAACTGTTTTATTCAGTTTTGAAATTATATCGTTTGAATTGAATTTAAAAATAGCCTTCCGAGGCACAGTCTCGGAATTCGACGAAACTAGTTCCATTGGATCCGTAATATTGAATTATTATCGGATTTCAAATCTCGTATTTTTCGGAGTGGTTATGCGAGCATACGACACATAAACGCATTGAACTTAAATCGAATTCAATTCAAAATTTAAGTTTTAAATTAAGTCAAACATCAGCATATTATCTCCCTAAAATCACGCCCAGGAACACGGGGAAGAGATCGTGCAAAGCTTACCCCTTCGTTTCAAAGCATGGCCCCGTACCCTTTTCTTTCGTTCAAATCAAAACAAATCCATCGTTCAAAGGAAATAAAAAATAAAAACGGAGAAAGTGAATGCCTGTACTCCCCTCTCTCTCAACAAACCCTATTCCAATTCGTCTAAACGAATTGCCTCCGATCAAATTCGCGTGCTCTTCTGAAATTCAAATTAGTTGAGCCCCTTCTCAACGGAAAAAATGGCGGAGAAAGGAAGAACTCGCGTGCTCGAACACGCGAGAAGATCGCGTCGCCATCATCGAACTGGGAGGGGAACTCGTGCTCGACAGCGGGTCGATGGAAGCTCGCAACCTGGAGAGAAGTGGTGATGTCGATCAATGATAGGGAACGAGTCGCGTGGTGCTGGGTTCGTCGCGAGGTTCGTCAGAGGGCAGCTCGAGCTCACGCGCTGGACGGTGACTGAGAGGAGTTTCGAAATCGCGGTGGGGAATTAGCGTTTTGCCAAGGCTCGAGGGTCGTGGACTTGGTTCGAACGACAGGAAGTGGCGATGAGGGTTGCTCGTTGTTTGATTTGGGAATAGGGTTTGGCTTCGCGACGTCAAGATAATGCCGTGGGTTGTCGAGGCTTCAGAGAATGGGTAGTTTCTGATTTGTGGTTCGTTCTGCGCTCGATGTGTGCGGTAGCTAGGCGAAAGTGTGATGGCATCGAGTCGGCAGTGAGGTATATGATTTTAATGTTCGATTTTATGTTAATATGCATATATTCATATATATGTGTATGAATTAAATTGTTTTCAGATTCTAAGTGAAAATTTGAAACTGCTTAAGTTTTTGTAAAAAAAAAAAGAGAAGAAGAAAAATAAATTAATTAACTTATTTAATCATTTTAGTTACTAAAGATTCCAAAGGAAAAATAGATTTAAATCAAATGATAAGTTTAAATTTAATCCATGAAATAGTGATTAATTTGTCTAATAAACCTGTTTAATTATATGTCACTAAAAAAATACTTTTATTTAAAGTGAAATAGTTTAAATTAAATTATTGATTAATTAAATCTGTTCAATGGTAATTAATCATTCAATTATTCCAAATGTTAACAAAACTATAAATTGTTATTCAAGGTCAAAAAAATCTGAAAGGAAACAAGCTGGTTTGGTTGGACTGCAAATCAGAAATCAAAGGTGAGTTAATCTCACTCAGTTAAATTTAAATTTAAATGGTTAAATTTAAATAATTGATTGGATGATTGCATTGATTGATGTGCTATATATATATAGTAGTATATAGCAATATATACATATTGGCATATGTATATATTGGAATTGTTGATATTCCCGCGTTGTATAGCGGATGAGACCCTATGCGCCGCATAATAGCGGATGATATTTATTTAAAACCCATATACCGCGATATTCCACCTTGAAGTGGAATTGGTATTTTATATTGTGCTAACGTCTGTGGATGCAGGGAAACAGGTTGGAGGGATCCAACTGGATTCCTCAAAAGTATTAGATTATTTAATATTCTGTGTTCTGAATATTTGATATCATGTGATGATTTTATATTGGATGATGTGGTTGATTTGGATTGTCCAGTATAATAAATTATAGAATCTATGGAATTGAATTTTTGGGAAAGAAATCAAGGAATTAAAGTTTAAGTAAAATAATTCAAGGAATTGGGATAAAATTTATAACGAATTGAAATAAAAATAAGGTGATTTGGAATTTTTAACAAATATGAAATAAGGGGATTTTGAATTCACAAGGGATAATAAATTTTATACTTAAGTGATATTATTTGAAGAATAAAAGAAGTTATTTTTGAAATTAAGGATTAAAGTTAATTAAAGAATAAATAAGAAGTTTTGGAAATCTGAAATCGATATTGGTAAAAAAAGGGTTTAACTCGTAATAAGGAATAAAATCTAAAGGTTAATGTATTTTGGAATAAATGAAGTAGCAAAGGAAATTTATTTCAAAGTAAGTAGAGTAAATTGGGAAATCAATTGGAAATTGATTTAGTTGTTTAAAATTGGAATTTTAGAAGAGAAATGAGATTTTGGAATTTATAAACTGGGTTTATAAAGTAAAATAAAATATCAGTGGATAGTAGAAAATATAAATTCAAGGTGGGAATTTATAAAGGGATATGAATTGGTTTAAAATAAATGTTGATTTATTTTTAAAGGATGGGAATGAGAAGTGTATTTCTCTGGATAGCCAAGTACGTTTTTTCAAGGTAGTTTTAAATATAAGTTAAAAGTTTTAATAGGTTTTAAAAAGCATGTTTTAGAAAATTTATTATTTTTAAATGTTAAATTTTTAAAGTAAGTATTTTCAAAAATCTATTATTGTAGTAATTATATAGAAGTGATTTGCTATTATGTTTTAAAAGGAGAAATTTAGTTTATATTTATAAAGTGGTTTATTTTAAAGTATATGTTTTAATAAAATATTAAAGTAGTTTGATTTCAATGTTATAAAGTATATTTAAATAAAGCGTTTTTAAATTATTTTAAAATTAAAAGTATTTTGTACTTGGTGATTCAGTGGAAATAATTATTTGGGAAATGTATTCCGTAAGCGGAAACTGTTTTGAAATTGTTTCCAAATGAGTTTTGGAAAATTTGGAAATATATCTTGGAAAGATATTTGGGCAAATAAATAATGTGGGAAATTATTTATTTTGTGATGGTTGCTTGTGGATGTTAATTGATAGTTAAATAACCGACTATCAATATTGGCCAAATGCGCTGATCGTTTCGAAGAGACCGGGATCGAGTTTCCGTATACCGGGATTCTAGGTCTGGAGACTCGAATACCACTTCGATTCGGTTTGTACGTTTCGTGTAACGTGTTCAGAGTCGAAGATGGAGCAGTGAAGTGCAAGGGCTAGTCGCTACTAATCCTGAGGATATTTCCAAAATGGATGTAGTAGGAATAGTGCCTTCGGTTCCGTTCGGACCCGGGACGGACTTGTATGGACGAATGCTTTCGTGACATCGTCAGGTGGACGATGGGCATTCTAAGGGATATGTGCTATAAAGGTATCGTTTAGCCTCGAGCCTCATCAACCGGGAATGACTGAAAATCAGGGGTTATGCAGCAAGGCTTCGTGGGTAGCACCCACTTGAGAGTAAGGTCATCCCTGTCTAGATGTCCCTTTTTATTTCGGCTTAGTGGTGCGGTTGCTGATCCCAACCGTGGGGTGATTTTATTTGGAATTATCCAGTAAGGGATGATTCCGGCCTTGTGTTGCAGGGGAGCGGGCGTACTCCTCGGTACTGTGATCTAGGCCACGTACTGTGACAGGTGGTACCCCAGTGCCTAGTCATTCGTTGGAAATCCATTCTCCCTACGTGCCTTGTACGAGTTTTGTTTGTATTACCCACGTTGTGGCTAGTATGCTGGAATTTAATCATGTAACAATTTCAGCTATTTTAATAAGTATTTGTGAATAGACACTATTATAATATCAGAGGATTTTGATAAAAAGTGTTTAGCTATCGTAAGGTAAAAACCCGACATGTTTATTTGTGGTGTGGTCTTACGAGATGCTTTTATTTTCAAAAAGGATTTTTGAAACTTTAATAATCAATTGAGTGTGATTTTCTCACGCTGGTTTTCCAGACTGACTCGGGTATTGTTTTATATGATGCTCGGGTCAGACCGAGTATTATAGGTTACAGGATATGACGCTGTGGAGCTCAGGAGATGAGCTGGATGGCGAGACGTATCTCCCGTACTTGTTTATATATATATATTCCGCTGTGTTGATTGTTGTACTCTGTTGTATTGAGGACCTGATATGGTTATTGTCCAGTTGTATGTTATGTATTCTCTGGTGTATACTTTGATGCTATATTATATAAAACTGATATAGATTTGATTTGTGTAAAGATCTGTTGATATATATTATATTTTATTCCGCTGCGATGGTTAGATTCTGATGTTGTTTTTTTTCTATTTTCTTCTTCTACCTCTTCTTCTTAACTAAAATGGTTCGATTTTCCGGGACTGGAAAGTCGGGTCGTTACAGTGGTATCAGAGCTTAGGCTGGCGACAACCTTGGCTCTGGTGGGAATTTTGAGAGTATTAATAGATATGAGCGCGTATTTGTTAGTGAATATAAAATTTGTTTTATATTGTGTTGATTGGTTTATTGAGTAGTTTATGGATTCTGGTCGATGTGTGGGACGCCACAACATTGATAGGGATCTCTAAACACTTGTATAGAACAATTCGACACAGTATTGTTTAAAGTAGGGTAAATGAAATAATTTTACCCAAATTATTTTTGTATAAAAAGAAACGTTTTGTAAACTATTCTAGTTAATATATATGGTTGTTTGGATGTTAGAAGTGATAATATGGAATTATTATCATTAATATATGGAAACTTAACTAGAAATTGAAATTTATAACCAAAGTAAAGAATAAAATTTTATAATAAAATAAAATTTGAGAATATAAATTTTAAATGTAATTTATAAGTTGAAATATACTTTATATACAAACGAGATATGTAAATGTAAACTAAATGTCATATATAATGGGAATTAAGATGAAGTCCTAGAGAAATATTTAAAATTGGAATGGGATAAAATTCCAGAGTAACGATGGATATAAAACTGGATGGGTTTTAAATTTGGAATTTTGTGAAGATTAAAATTCCTTTGAGTTGGAAATGGTTTTCAAAGGGGTTTGGAGAAATAATGGTGACATTATTTCGGAAATATTTTGAATTGGATTTGAAATCTGGAGAGATTTGGAATTTAAAAATATTTGGAGGGATTTTAAAGAGATAAAAGCATTTAACTCTCTTTCGGTCGCTGGGAAATAACTTCGGTGATGACTGCAGCATCATCGATGTTCATTTTCGAGTTTCTAGGAGAGAAATTGCTACCGAGTTGTTTGAAATGGGATTTGTTTGCGAACTGGATTTGGTTTTGAAAATTCAAAGGAATAGTTGAATTGCCAAAGAATTTTGGGATATAGTTGATTTCAAAGGGAATTTTGAAATTTTGAAAATTTGTAAAGCTCTGGAACTTTATTTAAAATGTTTATGGGATAATGAATAAATTTTGGACACTTACAAAATTTGAAGTAAGTAAGGAAATGAAAATAAGTTAGAATATAAGCAAATTAATTGTAGTAAATTAAAAGAAGTAAACAAATAGAGGGTAAGTAAATTGGGGAACTTATAGAAACTTACAAAATTGAATTGTAATAAAATGGATGTATGGATATAAAGAAGTTGTGACTTATAAATTTAGAAGTGGGATAAATAAGCCAAAATAAAATTGTTTTGTATTTTGGGAAATGGATAAAAATCAAATATTGGGTAAAGTTAGAGTAAATTATTTGATTAATTAATGGAATATGGAAATGGAACTCGAATTGGTTAATTAAAATTTGAATCGTGAATAAGTGATAAAATTTTAAAGTGATGCTTGAGTTATAAATGTAAACCTAACTTGAAATAGCTAGTGAATTAAAAATGAATTGCTGTTGAATGGAATTGAATTAAAATAAGAATGATTTGTATTGCAAATAAATTTCTAGTGAGTAGAAATAAAATCGAAGTGGTTTTATTACTAAAATAATTAGTTCGAAAGTAAATAGAAATGCGAAATAAGTTTGAAATGGATTGAATGAGTACTAATTGAATTAAATTAGTAAAATAAAATGGAATTGATTAATAAAAGTAAATAAATTGATTTTTGGAATCATTTAAAATGAATATGGGTTTGTTTGGGTTAAAGGTGAATTGAATATAAGCAATGAAGTGTAAACCATTTCAATGGAACGAAATAAGAATGTATTGAAAGTGATGGTGGGTGAATGAATTGAAAGCATTTAAATTTGTGTTGGAACATTTCATACGTGTTTATGGAAGTATATAACTTGCATTGTAATAGAATCCATATTTTAGCTATTTAAATATAAGTGAAATGCTATGAACTTCCTATATTTGTCACTTACACTTTTAAATTGAGTTAGTACAGGTTCAGGGAAGCCGTATAGCTGATTTTGGGTTGCACTAATTGCTAAATAAATCACTGCTTTGCTTAAAAAAAAAATTGCTATAATAAGGTACGCTTACGCAAAAATTCAAAATAGGAGATATGAACTGCATATATTGATATATATTGTGATTTCCGGCCTGAGGCCGATGTATATATATATTTGTGCATCCTGCGATATCGCAGAAGTCCCTCCGTACAAAGGAGACTCTGCCAAAAATTTTCGTAAATTTTGGGAGTTAGAAATTTTTGGAAATTTTCATTAACGATAAATGATTTAAATTTGCTAAGCAAATAAAATTGAAACTGGATATTGAAATCTAATTCAAATGTGAATGTAAAGTGAAGTGAAATCGAAGGAACTAAGGAAAGTAAAGTTTGTAAATAAATTTTAATTGAGATTTAAATTAATTAGTAAGTGTAGCTAATTCAATATTCAAAATGGAAGCCAAATGGAAAACAAATGGAATTGTAAAGGGCAAAAGTGATTTGAATTTAATATGAACTTCAATAGTGAAGTGGAAATAAATGTAAGAAGTATGTAAACTATTTATATTGAACTTAAGAAGTATGGTGAGATTCTTAAGTAAGTTGGTAATAGGAAAATACTGAGTAAATGATTGAATGAAGATTTAAAACTGAAAGTTATGAAACGGGATGATAATTCTGGATAAGTGAATAGAAATCAAAATGAATGTGAATAAAAAAGGAAATTGATAAAATGGATAATTCAATTGGGCTAATTACGTAAGGTGTACGTATATTATTTTATTCGCATAGCTATTTGATCCAGATGTCGAGCACAGAATTTCGAGATAGTTTTATCGATCCGAATCAGGATTTTTCACTCGATTTCCAACGGCGAGCCTGGATATGGATTGTTGATTGATTCTGGATATTCTCTATCATAGTTTGTGACTATGTAAGGAGAATGACGGTTTCTAATCGAGAAACCAAATCTGAGTCCGCACTAGGAAGTCGGGTGGACAATACTAGTTCGGAAGTGAAATTATGTGATCGAGTGAGCGATCGAATGTGATATTGCGTACGGATGATATATGTGCATCGTACGGGCTTAAGTAAAACAAATATTGGAAATTTGTAAAGAAAAGTATAAAATGACCTTGGAGTTGTGATTGAATGTTATTGCTTAGTAGTATATACAGGTGTATAAAAGCAATGGATAAATTGGGATTTTTGATTTTAGAAGATAAAATTTAATGGCCCGACAAAGAGGTATGTATTTGAATTTCTATATGAAATTTGATTGGGTTTTTGATCCAGCCACTTGGCTTTTTGTTTTCTTTTTGAGATTGGGAGGCCGTAGAGCCATTTTGTAGTAGTACCGAGCTAGCCGCGCAAAGGAGACGCTGGCGAAATTTTTCGGAAATTTAGGGAGTTAGAAAAATTTTGAGAAAATTTTGATAATTCAAAATTGAATTCAAATTTAAATTTGAATTGATAAGTAAGTGATATTGTTTGGGAAACTTATAGCTAAGTTTGAAAGATGGGAAAAGATAGTGTGTTTGTGATAAAAGATTTGTTGGGTTAATTGTTAAAAACTACTTGGGTTGAGGGAATAGTTAACGGGAATCGAATCATTCTTCCTAACTAGTAATTTCGGGGACGAAATTCTTTTAAGGGGGGAAGAATGTGACGACCCAGAATTTTCGACTATTTGAAATGAGAATATTTAATTAATTTTAAATATTCAAAAGATAATTATCAACTTTAATTTCAAATATCAGTGATTATTGGATAGTTATTTGTTGAATTTAATTATCGAAATCGGATAAATTATTGAATCTGGAATTTTAAGCCTGATAAAAATAATTTAAAGGCTTGTAAAATCCGTATTAACAATACTGAAGATAATAGCAGCTTCAGAATGTAATTTCAAACTGTTTTATTCAGTTTTGAAATTATATCGTTTGAATTGAATTTAAAAATAGCCTTCCGAGGCACAGTCTCGGAATTCGACGAAACTAGTTCCATTGGATCCGTAATATTGAATTATTATCGGATTTCAAATCTCGTATTTTTCGGAGTGGTTATGCGAGCATACGACACATAAACGCATTGAACTTAAATCGAATTCAATTCAAAATTTAAGTTTTAAATTAAGTCAAACATCAGCATATTATCTCCCTAAAATCACGCCCAGGAACACGGGGAAGAGATCGTGCAAAGCTTACCCCTTCGTTTCAAAGCATGGCCCCGTACCCTTTTCTTTCGTTCAAATCAAAACAAATCCATCGTTCAAAGGAAATAAAAAATAAAAACGGAGAAAGTGAATGCCTGTACTCCCCTCTCTCTCAACAAACCCTATTCCAATTCGTCTAAACGAATTGCCTCCGATCAAATTCGCGTGCTCTTCTGAAATTCAAATTAGTTGAGCCCCTTCTCAACGGAAAAAATGGCGGAGAAAGGAAGAACTCGCGTGCTCGAACACGCGAGAAGATCGCGTCGCCATCATCGAACTGGGAGGGGAACTCGTGCTCGACAGCGGGTCGATGGAAGCTCGCAACCTGGAGAGAAGTGGTGATGTCGATCAATGATAGGGAACGAGTCGCGTGGTGCTGGGTTCGTCGCGAGGTTCGTCAGAGGGCAGCTCGAGCTCACGCGCTGGACGGTGACTGAGAGGAGTTTCGAAATCGCGGTGGGGAATTAGCGTTTTGCCAAGGCTCGAGGGTCGTGGACTTGGTTCGAACGACAGGAAGTGGCGATGAGGGTTGCTCGTTGTTTGATTTGGGAATAGGGTTTGGCTTCGCGACGTCAAGATAATGCCGTGGGTTGTCGAGGCTTCAGAGAATGGGTAGTTTCTGATTTGTGGTTCGTTCTGCGCTCGATGTGTGCGGTAGCTAGGCGAAAGTGTGATGGCATCGAGTCGGCAGTGAGGTATATGATTTTAATGTTCGATTTTGTGTTAATATGCATATATTCATATATATGTGTATGAATTAAATTGTTTTCAGATTCTAAGTGAAAATTTGAAACTGCTTAAGTTTTTGTAAAAAAAAAAAGAGAAGAAGAAAAATAAATTAATTAACTTATTTAATCATTTTAGTTACTAAAGATTCCAAAGGAAAAATAGATTTAAATCAAATGATAAGTTTAAATTTAATCCATGAAATAGTGATTAATTTGTCTAATAAACCTGTTTAATTATATGTCACTAAAAAAATACTTTTATTTAAAGTGAAATAGTTTAAATTAAATTATTGATTAATTAAATCTGTTCAATGGTAATTAATCATTCAATTATTCCAAATGTTAACAAAACTATAAATTGTTATTCAAGGTCAAAAAAATCTGAAAGGAAACAAGCTGGTTTGGTTGGACTGCAAATCAGAAATCAAAGGTGAGTTAATCTCACTCAGTTAAATTTAAATTTAAATGGTTAAATTTAAATAATTGATTGGATGATTGCATTGATTGATGTGCTATATATATATAGTAGTATATAGCAATATATACATATTGGCATATGTATATATTGGAATTGTTGATATTCCCGCGTTGTATAGCGGATGAGACCCTATGCGCCGCATAATAGCGGATGATATTTATTTAAAACCCATATACCGCGATATTCCACCTTGAAGTGGAATTGGTATTTTATATTGTGCTAACGTCTGTGGATGCAGGGAAACAGGTTGGAGGGATCCAACTGGATTCCTCAAAAGTATTAGATTATTTAATATTCTGTGTTCTGAATATTTGATATCATGTGATGATTTTATATTGGATGATGTGGTTGATTTGGATTGTCCAGTATAATAAATTATAGAATCTATGGAATTGAATTTTTGGGAAAGAAATCAAGGAATTAAAGTTTAAGTAAAATAATTCGAGGAATTGGGATAAAATTTATAACGAATTGAAATAAAAATAAGGTGATTTGGAATTTTTAACAAATATGAAATAAGGGGATTTTGAATTCACAAGGGATAATAAATTTTATACTTAAGTGATATTATTTGAAGAATAAAAGAAGTTATTTTTGAAATTAAGGATTAAAGTTAATTAAAGAATAAATAAGAAGTTTTGGAAATCTGAAATCGATATTGGTAAAAAAAGGGTTTAACTCGTAATAAGGAATAAAATCTAAAGGTTAATGTATTTTGGAATAAATGAAGTAGCAAAGGAAATTTATTTCAAAGTAAGTAGAGTAAATTGGGAAATCAATTGGAAATTGATTTATTTGTTTAAAATTAGAATTTTAGAAGAGAAATGAGATTTTGGAATTTATAAACTGGGTTTATAAAGTAAAATAAAATATCAGTGGATAGTAGAAAATATAAATTCAAGGTGGGAATTTATAAAGGGATATGAATTGGTTTAAAATAAATGTTGATTTATTTTTAAAGGATGGGAATGAGAAGTGTATTTCTCTGGATAGCCAAGTACGTTTTTTCAAGGTAGTTTTAAATATAAGTTAAAAGTTTTAATAGGTTTTAAAAAGCATGTTTTAGAAAATTTATTATTTTTAAATGTTAAATTTTTAAAGTAAGTATTTTCAAAAATCTATTATTGTAGTAATTATATAGAAGTGATTTGCTATTATGTTTTAAAAGGAGAAATTTAGTTTATATTTATAAAGTGGTTTATTTTAAAGTATATGTTTTAATAAAATATTAAAGTAGTTTGATTTCAATGTTATAAAGTATATTTAAATAAAGCGTTTTTAAATTATTTTAAAATTAAAAGTATTTTGTACTTGGTGATTCAGTGGAAATAATTATTTGGGAAATGTATTCCGTAAGCGGAAACTGTTTTGAAATTGTTTCCAAATGAGTTTTGGAAAATTTGGAAATATATCTTGGAAAGATATTTGGGCAAATAAATAATGTGGGAAATTATTTATTTTGTGATGGTTGCTTGTGGATGTTAATTGATAGTTAAATAACCGACTATCAATATTGGCCAAATGCGCTGATCGTTTCGAAGAGACCGGGATCGAGTTTCCGTATACCGGGATTCTAGGTCTGGAGACTCGAATACCACTTCGATTTGGTTTGTACGTTTCGTGTAACGTGTTCAGAGTCGAAGATGGAGCAGTGAAGTGCAAGGGCTAGTCGCTACTAATCCTGAGGATATTTCCAAAATGGATGTAGTAGGAATAGTGCCTTCGGTTCCGTTCGGACCCGGGACGGACTTGTATGGACGAATGCTTTCGTGACATCGTCAGGTGGACGATGGGCATTCTAAGGGATATGTGCTATAAAGGTATCGTTTAGCCTCGAGCCTCATCAACCGGGAATGACTGAAAATCAGGGGTTATGCAGCAAGGCTTCGTGGGTAGCACCCACTTGAGAGTAAGGTCATCCCTGTCTAGATGTCCCTTTTTATTTCGGCTTAGTGGTGCGGTTGCTGATCCCAACCGTGGGGTGATTTTATTTGGAATTATCCAGTAAGGGATGATTCCGGCCTTGTGTTGCAGGGGAGCGGGCGTACTCCTCGGTACTGTGATCTAGGCCACGTACTGTGACAGGTGGTACCCCAGTGCCTAGTCATTCGTTGGAAATCCATTCTCCCTACGTGCCTTGTACGAGTTTTGTTTGTATTACCCACGTTGTGGCTAGTATGCTGGAATTTAATCATGTAACAATTTCAGCTATTTTAATAAGTATTTGTGAATAGACACTATTATAATATCAGAGGATTTTGATAAAAAGTGTTTAGCTATCGTAAGGTAAAAACCCGACATGTTTATTTGTGGTGTGGTCTTACGAGATGCTTTTATTTTCAAAAAGGATTTTTGAAACTTTAATAATCAATTGAGTGTGATTTTCTCACGCTGGTTTTCCAGACTGACTCGGGTATTGTTTTATATGATGCTCGGGTCAGACCGAGTATTATAGGTTACAGGATATGACGCTGTGGAGCTCAGGAGATGAGCTGGATGGCGAGACGTATCTCCCGTACTTGTTTATATATATATATTCCGCTGTGTTGATTGTTGTACTCTGTTGTATTGAGGACCTGATATGGTTATTGTCCAGTTGTATGTTATGTATTCTCTGGTGTATACTTTGATGCTATATTATATAAAACTGATATAGATTTGATTTGTGTAAAGATCTGTTGATATATATTATATTTTATTCCGCTGCGATGGTTAGATTCTGATGTTGTTTTTTTTCTATTTTCTTCTTCTACCTCTTCTTCTTAACTAAAATGGTTCGATTTTCCGGGACTGGAAAGTCGGGTCGTTACATTTTGATATGAATTATATAGTTTTAATTTACTCATTCATTATATGAGCAAATTCCTAAATCTTGTCTTAGTTGGTGAGCGTTGTTTTGCATAATGGATTCGTAAAAATATCAGCTAATTGATTTTCGGTATTTACAAATTCAAGAGTGATTATTTAATTTTCAACATTATCTCTCAGAAAATGGCGACGAATATCGATATGTTTTGTTTGTGAGTGATTAATTGGATTTTTAGATAGGTTTATAGCACTAATATTATCACAATATATTGGAGATTTGTCTATTATTTTTCCATAGTCTTGAAGTTTTTGCTGCATATATATTACTTGAGCACATGCTAAGGCAGCAGAAATATATTCAGCTTCACATGTTGAAAGAGAAATGCAATATTTCTTTTTACTAAACTACGAAACTAAGGATTGACTAATAAAGTGACATGTGCCACTTGTACTCTTTATATCTGATTTGCATCTACCAAAATCCACATCACTGTAAGAGACGACTTCAAATGAACTTCCTTTCGGATAAAATAGACCATAATCTTTAGTGTTTGTTAAATATCATAAAATCCGTTTGACTACCCAATGATGTGATTCTTTAGGTTGTGCTTGAAATCTTGCACATAAACAAACACTCATTATAATATCCGGTCTACTAGCTGTTAAGTATAGTAAAGATCCTATCATGCTTCAATATAGTTTTTGATCGAAATCTTTTCCACATTCATCTTTGTCTAGATGAATAGCAGTACTCATTGGAGTGGGTTTATTTGATGTATTATCCATTCCAAAATGTTTTAGTAATTCTTTACAATATTTTTCTTGATTTATAAAGATTCCATTGTTTAATTTTTTTATTTGTAATCCTGAAATGAAATTTAATTCACCTATATGAGATATTTCAAATTCGTTTGTCGTTATTTTAGAAAATTCAATACATAAATTTTCGAGAGTAGATCCAAATATTATATCTATATATCCTTCTGTTCTCTTTTAATAAATAATGTTGTATCTATTATACCAATTTTATAACCAGAATTTATTAAATGTGATTTTAATCGATCATCCAAGCACGAGGTGCTTGTTTTAAAATACATAACGCCTTTTTAAGTTTAAAAACATGATCTGAATATTTTTCATGAACCAATAGTGGTGGCTGTTCAACGTAAACGTTTTCTTTTATAAAACCATTCAAGAAAGCACTTTTAACATCCATTTGAAATAGCTTTAAATTATGATGACACACAAAAGCAAGTAATGTTCTTATGGCTTCAAGACGTGCCACTGGTGCAAAAGTTTCTTCATAATCAATTTCTTCATCTTGATTATATCCTTGTGCCACTAATCTTGCTTTATTATGTACAATATTTCCATTTTCGTCTGCTTTGTTTTTAGATAAGCATTTTGTTTCTATTACCGATTGATCGTTTGGCCTTGGTACTAGTTCCCAAACATTGTTTCGTTCAAATTAATTAAGTTCTTCTTGCATTGCTAAAATCCAGAAATTATCATTTGGTGCTTCCTTGTAATTTTTTGGTTCAAAATTAGATATAAATGCTACATTACTCATTTATTTATTTGACTTCTAGTCGAAACTTTGTTATCTATATTTCCAATTATGTTATCAATAAGACGATCTTTTAAAATACGGAGTGGTGATTTCAAAACATTGTTATTTTGATTATCATTATTATTTTCAACTATAATATCAATAGTTTTATTTTGATTAGTGTCAAAATTTTCTTCATCGTATTTATTCGTTATATTTTTAAAATCTTCATCAAACAAGACATGAAGACTTTCCTCTATAACATTTGTGCATTTGTTAAAAATTCTGTATGCTTTGCTGCAATCATAAATAACCAACAAAAACTCCTTCATCGGCTTTTGGATCGAATTTACCAAGATTATCTTTTGTATTTAACATAAAGCATTTTGATCCAAATACTCGAAAGTATGATACTTTAGGTTTCTTTTTGAAAAGCATTTCATAACATGTATTTTTAGTCATAGGTCTAAAGTTACACGATTTAATTCATAACGTGCAATAGCACTTGCTTCGGCCTAAAAATTCTTTCGTAAGCCACTACCATTTATAAGCATTCGAGAGAATTCTTGCAAAGTGCGATTTTTTCTTTCAACTGCTCCATTTAGTTGTGGTGTTCATGGAAATGAAAAATTATGGCTAATTCACTTTTTATTACAAAAATTTGTAAATGGTTCATTTTCAAATTCTCCATAATGGTCACTTCTTATACTTTTGATTTTTAAACCCATTAGAGTCTTAATTCATTTAGTAAAAAATTTAAAAATTCGAATGTATCACTTTTTTGTTTTAAAAATAATGTTCAAGTATATCTTGAAAAATCATCTACAATTACAAAAACATATTTATTGTGATTTATTGAACGTACTTGAGTTGGACCAAATATGTCTAAATGAAGTAATTCAAGAGGTTTTTAGTAGAGATTTCCGTTTTAGACTTAAACGAGCTTTTATTTGATTTTCCAAGTTGGCATGCATCGCATAGATTTTTAACTTTAAAATTTATTTTGGGTAATCCTCTTACCAAATTGTTTTTAGCTAATTTGTTAATATATTTGAAATTTATGTGACAAAATATTTTATGCCATATCCAAGGATCATCATGATTTGCGGCTAAGCATTAATCATTATTATGATTAATATTCATATTTAGAACATAAATATTATGATTTCTTATTCCTTCAAAAATTAAAATCGATCAAAGATATTGCATTTATCTTTATCAAAATCGATTCTAAATCCCTTATCACATAATTGACTTATACTTAGTAAATTATGTTTTAATTTTTTAACTAATAAGACACTTGAAATAATAGAAGAAGTAGATATACCGACATTGATGACGTTTTCAATCTCAATAACATATCCTTTGGAATTATCTCCAAAAGTCACCATGCCACCGTCCATGTAAGTGATGTTTGATAGCATGTGTGCATTTCCCGTCATATGTTTGGAGCATTCGCTACCGAGTATCCATTTCTCCTTTTCTTTTGAAATGGTACTTAGATACAACTTGTCACTGGGACAACAAACCATCAATCATGTGTCAATAAATGTTCGAATCACGCTATGCAAGTTTCGAACTTGTGACCTCTCGCACCAAAGTCGAATCACTTTACCACTGGGACAATGGTGCTTGTCATTTCTCCTTATTTTTAAATTTTTTTGGGTACCTGCAAAATAATAAAAGTCTTAATTGGTATCCACTTCCTTCGTTATGGGTCCTATTTATTAGTAGGAGAAGGTAGCCATGCCCATGAGGGGTTGGGACCTTTAGAGATGTAATTTTTATTATGAACTATATCTTTAAAATATACATCTATGTGTTTTTGTCTATTATGTTTGTTATTTGTTTTAGGAATCCATATATTAATCATTTTTGATCCATTATTTTCACATTTAGATTTTGGTTTTCTAAAATTAGTATATAATGTATTATACTTCTTAGATTTTTCATTATTATTAGAAACCAAATTATTCCTTGATACTTTACGAATTTTGCTGTTAAATCTTAATCCCTTCCTATTTCCTGATGGTTTTGAAATTTTTATCAAAATTTCCAAACATTGCTTTCCTTTATTTAATTTTGAAACATTGTTAGTAATTTTATCTAATTTATTTCCGAGATCAGAAATTTCTATATTAGCTAATTCTAAATTTTATTTCAATTCACACTTTTCTTTTTCAAGTTTATTATTCTGCTATTCTGTTATTCTCTATATCATGTGGTTGAGTAGCATTTTGAGATGATAATTTTTTACATTCTTTTTGTGCTAATTCTTATTCTTCTTCTAAAATATTTTCTCATCTTTTAACAATCCAATTTCCAATTAAGATCTATTTAATTTTACTACATTTTCTTTATTATTTTTTGATTCTCTATACTTGTCATCTAATTCTATACTAATTTCAAGAATTTCATCATATGTTAATTCAATACGTACCTAATCTGTGCTAGCCATGAAGCAAACATTTGCTTGTTCTGAATCACTGTTGCTATCGGATGAAGAGGAAGAATAGGAGTCAACTCAAGTTACTTGAAATGCTCTTCTCTTTTTCTTGAAATTTTCGAACTTTTTTTCCTTTTATCATTGTTGAGTAGTGGACAGTCCTTCTTCAGATGGCCAAATTTATCACACCCGAAGTATTTCATTGATGTTTGATTTGAGGAATTTGTGTTACTGCTGTTTTGAAATTTCGTCATCGTTTTGAACTTCTTGAACTTGTTGTAATTTTTCGCGACGAAAACAATCTCATCTTCTTCCAAGTCGGAGTTGTCATTATTTTCCTGAAATGCGATGTTTTTCTATTCTTGACTTTGATCTATTCTTGTTTGTAAATTAGCTTCATACGACATCGGATTTCCTATTAACTCTTCGAATTTGAGTTGGGAAAGACCGTTAGCTTCTTTGATGGATAAAACTTTTCTTTCACAGTCGTTTGTCAAAGAGTTCAAAATTCTTGCGACTAAACCAAAATCAGTGAATTTAACTCCCGGTTCCATAAGATCGTGTTGTATAGTTTGAACTCTAGCATACATATCAATAATTGATTCACTTGTTTTCATTTTAAAAGATTTAAATTGATTTCGTACAATAGAAATTTTTGTTTGCTTAACTTTGTTTGTGGCTTCATGAGTAATTTGTAATGTATGACATATATCATAAGCAGTAGTACAAAGCATGACTCGTGAAAATTCATTTTCATCAAGTGAGAAAAATAGAACATTCATAACTTTTGCATTATTGGTTGCTAAATTCTTTTGTGCGTCGGTCCAAGTATTTATATCAGTAGTGAGTGCTTCATATCTAGTTTTTGTGGTTTGCCAATTTTCTAGACCATTAGCTTCCATAAAAAATTTCATGCATGTTGACCAGTAAGCATAGTTTGATCCAGTGAATAGTGGAGGACGTGCAGTTGATTGTCCTTCTTGAAATGTGCTTGCCATATTAACCAAAATTCAATTACATGTTACGGTAAAAATGAAAAGTACTTGCTCCGATACCCAATGAAAGTCTATGGATCGTATATTATCTAACTTGTGTATAATATGCAAGTGTATGAGCTAATGTTATAGTAGACAATAAATAGTAAAGTATAAAAAAACGTGCAAACTAGAGTTTTTATACTGGTTCGGACCTCCCGTCCTACTTTCACTCCCGAAGCTCCCCTTCGGTATTTACTAACCAAAAAACTCTCACTTCACCTTGAGGAACAGGCTTAACACAAAAGTATTTTGTTGACAATTGTGTGTTCTGGATAACACGGATATTGACTATACAATACAATTTTTCCTATAATCTCCTTTGAGTGATATTGTTTATGTGCACTTTGATTTTTAGGAAGCAATATAAACAAAATATAAATTCTAGTTATTTGAATGATTGAGAAAATTGAATCAGAAGAATATAGAATAAGAGTGTATAAATCAACGTAAGGTTAGCCTCAATCATTTAGTGCTATTTATAAGATTTAAGAGTGTTTCTTGAAGAAAAGCAACCATTACCTTTCAAAGAGTTGCAATGTTTGAGTAAATTCAATGTATTGAAAAATTCAAAAGGAAGCAATCTTTCATAAATATAGCCGTTATGTATCAGAAATAATGTCACAGACGTCTGTGGAAAATCACAGACGTTTATCATTACAGGGATTAATTTTCCCATGTAATGTCACAGACGTCCGTGGTTTTTCATAGACGTTTATGAATTCAGTTTTCTTAAGATAAGTTCTATTTTAATTTGAAAACGTGAATTTGTGTTTTATGAATCACTCAAGGAGATTTTACATATTTTATCTAAGACTAAATACAACCTTACTAGTAATAGACTCTCCTTTCTTGTCTTCTAGCCATGATCTTGTTGCCTGTACCTACATATTGGTGATGTTTATATTGTATTTGTGTTTTATAGTTGTTGTCATCGAAACTAAGGAAGGAGGTTCTAACACATGGTACAAGGATAATAAGCAGGCATTAACTCACTTTTCAAATTATATAAAAACAAATATAATACATAGATTTCTCTAAAAGACTTACATGATCTTTTGTTTCTGTATATTCATTTGATGACATAAGCTTTTAGCTAAAGAATAAATGAAATTCCACTGGATTATTAAAAGAATATGTTGCCTTATGAACTAGTAGTTGACATAACAGGCAATCAATCTATATTCAAATAGTTTGTTGATGCTCAAATTGGGCATCGAGTTATATCGTGACAAATATTGTTAAGCTAAAAACAATACAATAACATTCTTACCTTTTTTATGTATGCAGAGTGTCATTTAAAAATATCAAAATGATATTATTAACTCTAAAAGATACCAGAACAGAGTGTTTAAAAAAATGATATTGTTAAGAATATTCTTATCGACAAGCACCATTGTTCTAGTGGTTAAGCGATTCGGCTTTGGTGCGAGAGGTCACAAGTTCGAAACATGCGTAGCGTGATTCGAATATTTATTGATATGTGATACGTTGTCCTAGTGACATGTTGTATATAAAGTACCATTTCAAAAAAAGAAAGAATATTTTTATCTGTTCTAATAAACGTCAAAATGATATTTCTCAAAGCATTAGCTACAATTTAGGTTTCTCATGCATGGAGTTAGGCAAGCCATGTTTGTATTTCTTTCTGCTTGTAGGTAATGCCTATGACAGGATACATAGTCATGCATATAACATATCAGTGCTTGCAGTTTAGGTTTCCGTGCTTACAGGTCAGATAAGCTGCAGTTTACATTTCTCATGCTTGCAGGTCTTGATAAGCAACAATTTAGGTTTCTCATGCTTGCAGGTCAGATAAGCCACTCAAAATGATTTAAATTCATATCAATGCATATTACGTACATTCTAGTTGCAAGTGATGCCAACGACATGATACATAGTAAGAATACATGTTCCTTGTAGTAATAAAAAAGTAATTTTTTTATATTTCCACCAATATGGGCTATTTCCATAAATACCATATATCATAGGAAAATAAAATTTAAAAGGTTCGACAAAAAAACAATTTAGGTAGGGTTTAGCAATTGCTTATGTGCACACTTATGGTAATGTAATATTTTCAAAAGGAATTTTATTATCTATTAAGACCTGCTTTACAACATTGACATTAGGATGTCCTAACTTGCTATGCCAAGAATCAAACACACTATTTTTTCTTTCTGTAATTACAGAAAGATTACAATATCTTTCATATCTCCTTGACTTTCTTGAGTTAACAAGATTAAACTTGTATAGCCCTCTAACAATATTACCTTGCAAAAGAATTTCTTTAGTGAGTATATCTTTGACTAAGCAGTAATTAGGATAAAATTCATAATAAAAATTGTTGTCACTTGCAAATTGTGACACACTCATGAGATTTTTCTTTATTTGTGGTACTCTCAATAAATAATTGAGATATAACTATCGTTGACCTTTAATGCAAG
Source organism: Allium fistulosum (assembly GCA_030737815.1). Lineage (NCBI taxonomy): Eukaryota > Viridiplantae > Streptophyta > Magnoliopsida > Asparagales > Amaryllidaceae > Allium > Allium fistulosum. The sequence goes on from CM060901.1 coordinate 666,160,203, forward strand.
CAAGTCCAGTGTGTAATTTTAATACTCTCACCATTGCCTATGTGTATGGACTGTTTACCTCTATACTCCTTTTGTCCAAGATTCAGATTGTCTAAGTTGCTTGTAATATGGTTGGTTGCCCCTGAGTCAGGATACCAACTTTCATCTGTCACGTCATCTGATTTGATGATTGAATTTTGCTGATAACTTTTTGAAACATCAGAATGAATACTTGAATCAACTTAGGCTATATTGACATTTGGATTTGCTTTTCTCTGATTGTTCTGATTCTGACCTGTTGTATAATTTGCGTTAAATCTGAAAAAGCACTTAACTGTAGTATGACCAAGTTTCTCACATATTTGACATTTTGGCCTGTTAATATTACTACATCTCCCTCTACCTCTTGATATGTTAGAATAACCACCTCTTTGATAAGACTGATCTCTTTGTTGTTGTTTTGTCTTTTTCCTTTATAATTGGCTGCATAGTTGATTGGCATATCGCATCAATTGGTTTCTTTTGATCTATCCTTCCTTCATGAGCAAGAAGAGTTGAATGAACATATCCAATGGATGGTATAGTTCTTTTTGATGAAATTACTGCTACAACAAACTCATATTCTTCACTAAGACCATTTAAGATGGTTAGAACTTGCTCTTTGTTTGAAAATTTATGGCCTGCTGCTTCTAACATATCATATGTTATCTTGATCTTCGACAGGTATTCTTTCATAGGTAAATTATCCTTTCTGATATTCTGCAACAATCTTTTATAGTGCATAACTTTGGCTGCTGATTGAGTATTGAATATTCTCTCTACAGTGGCCCAAATCTCGTTTGATGTTTTGCATCAAAGAACTTGTGATAACAAATTGGTGCCGATAGATGATAGTAACCATGAACCTATAAGTCTACCTTGTCTATGATATTTTATGTATTCCTCATTACTTATCATCTTGTTTTCCTGATTAGTTATAAATTTAGGAGGAATAGAGATGGTACCAAGAATAAATCCTTCAAGACCATAACCTTGAAGTGCAGTTTCAATTTGAAGTTTCCACAACAGATAGTTATCTTCTTCAAGATGAATAGTTATCAACTGGTTCTGTGGACATATCACTGTCTTCAAGAGGTTTTGTGTGGCTGTAGCAAGTTGCTGAGTATTAGCAGAGTTTTTTGATGTTGCTGAATTGTTGTTATCTCTAGACATGATGATAGAACTTTAAAAGTTGAATGACTTGAAAGATTTTGAAGGCAAGTAGATTCAAGAAGTTCTTCAATAGACAATGAACAGGTTTGATGCAACCATTTTTGATGATGAGACCACTCTGATAAGTTCTTGGCACGACACTTATTCTTATGAACTTTGATAGAATTCTTGATTTCTTCTTTGATTTTCTTTTCCTGTCTCTGGATTTGCCAAAAATCAAGTTGCAGTCGGAGATTAATGAATTTCCAGGCAAGGCACTGAACTTTAGCAGGTTCTTGAAACAAGCCAAATGATGAGGATTAACTCTAATTGGAAACTAACTATCAGATGATGATTACTTTCTGATGATAGATCAGTTTCAGTTATTTATCATCAAATTTGATTGAATGCTATTAAGCTTTAAATATGCTCTAATACCATATTGAAGTTTGATAATTTGCTGTTAAAGAAATTGAGATTGTGTATTGGTACTTGTTTGTGTACATCACTGAGTATTTATAAACATTACAACAAGTTGTTGAGCTATTGATTAAATGGGCTCTTTTATATCAAGACTAGAAGCCCATTATAATACAAGTTACATTATACGTTATAGGGTAATGTAAACTATCCTTATTCATTATCATACTGTATTGTATTTCTAGCACAAAATATCATTTGATTTATAAAATCGGCATACTAACAAATAGATATAAAAAATGATAATAAAAAATATGAAGTAAAATACCATACCTATATCAGCAGCAACGGCGAGCAAAGCAGATGGCGGAGAGTTGCTGGTTAGCGTTTACAAGAGGGTTAGGGTTACGGTAAGCGTTTGCAAAGTAGAGCATGGTTTAGCGGAGAATAGCTGGTTAGGGTTTGCGGGTTTCGTCGATGGCAACAACAGCGAGCGCTTTAGCTTTATCAACAGCAACGATGGCGAGCGCAACGGCGGCGAGCGGGTTTAGCTTCATGGATGGTAAGGCGCCAACACAACATGGTGGGGTTAGGGTTTAGGTTTATTTTAATTTTTAATCATTAAACGGCCAACGAAATGTAGGGAGGGAATTTGATATTTTTATTAAGCTGGAAAGAGAAGTTTTAATTTTTTTAAAATACAACTGGCACAAACAGTTGTTATAATTAAACATTTAAAACGGTAAAAAAAAGCATTTGTTATAAACGTATATTACTATACTATACAAATAAAAATTTTAAAAGTACATTTGTTACAATTGCTGAAAATAAACAGTTGTTAAAAAGTACCTATTACATATGTCAATTTGTGCTAGTTGTAAAGTAAAAGTTGTAAAATGGTTTGTTGTAGTGTAGGTGAGACTCTCATTGTGGATGCATGGGTTGGACTGGTAAGTCCCACATCGCAAGAAATATGGCATATAACGTGGTGTGTGGATATGAGATTGGTGACATGTAACATTGAAGAATCCTTTTGTCACAAGTAAGTATTGCCAAGACCATGTATATGCTCATTGGAAGGTGATGAAGGGATGCTCAATCAGGATGTCGGCACGTGGAAGCTTCGTTAGGTGGTGTCATCACATAATGAAGAAGAGTTGTTTAGTATGGCAGTAATAGTATATAAGAAGAGTTGTTGATTGATATTTAGCTTGAAGAGCAAAAGCTTTCACAACCGTTATTGCAAGTGGACTCGGATCCTAAATATTGTTGTCTGAAAAGGTCAAGAAACAGAAATACTGATATATGGTCAAGTGGCACCCTAGCTCTAGTCAACTTGAGTTAACAAGAAGCCGCCAAAATTTATAACCTGAGGCAAGTTGCAATTTGTTCCCACACGTGCGAAATTGACCAAGCCCGAAATAGACAAATTCACAACGTGGTTAATCATTAGTTTTTAACCACCTATTTAAAGAGCGAAAGCAGCTATGAAACTGATAGTCAGTTCAAGCTAGTAGGAAATAATAATGGATCCTTCTATTCCATGGCTTCCAACTTCGAAAGAACAGCGGAAGATACAAGAGGAGATTCTATCATCGAGCCTACCTTCCGAATCCGAATCCCAATCCCAGAATTGTAGCAATGCTTCCCTTTTGGATACTCATAAACAAGGTCCATTAGCAAACTCACCAAACTCCTCAAGAACTGCATTTTCTAGATACGATAAAGGTAAAGAGAAAGAAATGGTGGCTGAATGCTTAAACATGGTAAAGGACGAAGCAAAAGGAGAATGTAGCAAAAGCTTCAAACACATGATGCAAGAGAGACAAAGGAGGGAGAAGTTGAGCCAGCATTTCGCTGATTTATACACCATGAATCCATACGCATTGAACGTATCTACTTTATACTATATTTCTAAAACTTACAGTATTACAATAATAGGTATACGCACATATATATTAATATGAAGGTTAAACAATGTAGGTGGACAAGAATTCGGTGGTGCAATCGGCCATAACATACATTAAACACCTTGAAGCTGAGAAAGGTGAACTATTAAAGAGCAACGCCGAGCTTAATTTTACACGGTTGATCAAAATGTATTTTCATGGAGAAAGTCATGATATTTGCCTGTTGAACACAACCGCAATACCAGCTCTTGATTCAATGATCAATGCTCTTCACTGTTTGAACGTAATGGACGTGAAAGTTAGGACCATCAAAGCTGAATTATCAACCACTGATTCCTCAATGACCATTCAAATTGAATTCAAATTGTGATAACGGCATCAAAACTGGTTTCTTTATTTATAGTCTGTGCTCTTTTTTATGTATTTGTAAATTTTTTAATCGTTTTTACTAACGCAAGATTTAAGGCTGTGATTAATTTACCATGCATGAAACGTATTGTTTTCTATTTGAGGTTTCAGTACAGAAATTGCGGTCTTATCAAAAGTTATATCTTATGCAATGTTTTCATAACCGAACCGTGAATCAAACCGTGAGAACTCAGTGTTTGAGGTTTCGAGGGTTTGACCGGTCGAACCGTCAAGAACCGCACATATTTTTTTTTGAAAATTAATACATTTAGATGCAACGTATCAATCTTAAGTACACAATAAACCAACATCTTCAATAAAAATATACGGTATTATTTCATAATCCACACATTAATTCTAATATGAAAAATAAAACAAAATTTGTTACACTAGCTGCACTAATTACGAATATAAAATGGGTGAAGATTCGAAAACATATTTTGGAGCGAAAAAATTATGCATATGGGAGGGTTCAACTGTGTCCAAATGAATGGTTAAACCGCAAATTCAAAGGTCGAACCGAGGTTCTTGCATGAAGGAGGTTTGATTGAGTTCCCGGCCTTTGACCCCCACGGCTCGGGGTTAATCGTGGTTCAACCGTGGCAGGGTCGGGTTATGAAAACTATGATCTTATGTCTCTCATTTCCATATTCTGTATTTTTTGCATTTAATATATATTATTTTCTGCATGATCATAGTTTTGCACAGAGTTTCATTTTATAAATTTGCTTGACATTATTTGCAAATATTGTTTCTCTAGTGGAATTTTTTCGTTTTGGCCTCATTTTGTGAATTAATTACACAAATAGCCTGGTTTTAAAACCAATATTATTTATAGCTTTGTTTTGACCAGCTTAGCGCTGAGCTGATCAAAACACGTTGGCGCCATTTCAATTGGCGCCAGTGTGCTTTGATTTTTTTTATTAGGATATACTGGGACAATTTTTCAAAAGTCGTCAGTGTGTGAGTTTTGAAAAGTCGCTCAAAACGTTAATTTTTTTATTAGTTAGATACACTGGGGCGACTTTTCCAAAGTCGTCCAAGCATATCATAATAAAAAAATACGTTATACCGACCCCTTTTGAAATGGCGTGGTGTGTTTTGGTCAAAACAGTGTTATAAATGATATTAGTTTTTGAAGTGGGCTATTTTTGTAATTACTTTACAAAAGAAGACCAAATTGAAAAAAATCCTTTTCGAGAAGTACAAAGAGTTGTAAACCCTGAGTGTGATCTACTGCTTATGTTTTCGAGGAGTAGTACAACTCTATTGGAAATGCCCGATAGGTGGAATGCGAACTGCTCTCTAATAAACTGTCGATCATCACTACGCTTGGATAGGGAAAACCCTCAATTGCAAACTCGCTATATGACCCATCATATGCACTCACTGTTCACCTCTCTATTGCAGTGCAAAACGCCTCATATCATACTAACTTGGCGTCCACCTGTACCACATTCGTCAGAATCGTGTGTACAAGGACTTCCATTAGTAGCAGGCTCTTTTCTTTCCTATGGACAATTATAGTATCGCACCGGACCTTACTGTCCTTTAGAATCTTCCGTTAGCATCGGGCTCACTCACATGGTATCCCCATTAGTGCTACGCGTCTACTACGGAACATCCCCATGCGAATTACATCGCCCTAGTCAACTCTTAACTCTCATTTGGGTATTTAACCTTATCTAAACCACGATGACCTATTGTTCTTTGATAGGGTAGTAAATTCCCTACTGTCAATAACATGTGTACTTAGCCCAAAATAGGCTCAACAAATTAGTTTTCCATTTATGTAATTTTTCTACGAAATTATATAATTTTTATTATTTAACTTGGGCCATAGGCCGAGGTTCAAATTTTGCATTTTTCATCCAGGATGCCCGGCCGTTTGTACACTCCGGTTGACCGCTAGAGTTTCCAGGTCGACCGATCATGAAGTAAAATTACGCTTCCTGCACGATTTAAATTATCGCTTGTTTTGTATAGTTTATTCATGTCGATATCAGTGTTTTATCTACCCTAATTTAATAGGTTATCGGTTTATTTATCAAATTACAATTCAATTTAGAGTTTGTGGGTTAGGGTTTGCATATTAAAGAAAAGAGTCACAGGTCCCTGTTTTTGATGTTGTTATAAGAAAAGTCCATATAGATATGAATATGTAAAATTGGTCATTATTTTTTAAAAATAGAAAACGCAAGGTGCCTTAAACTTTTCTGAGAAAAAATGCAAGCTAACTTTCAATTTCTTGACTTCGAATTTTTTTTTTCTTTCAAAATTTTGAAGTTTTGGAAAAGCTTAACTTCGCTTTCTATCAGGAAAGCGCAAGCTAGTTTGCGCTTTCTAATTTTAATTTTTTTTGAAATGTTTGAAACGATTGAAAATTTTGAAAATTTTGAAAAATGCAAGTTAACTTGCGCTTTCTATCAGGAAAGCGCAAGCTAGTTTGCGTATTCTGATTTTGAATTTTTTTTTGAACTTTTCAAAATTTTCGAACGTTTAGAAATTTTTGAAAAGCGCAAGTTAACTTGCACTTTTTATCAGGAAAGCGAAGCTAGTTTGCGCTTTTTGATTTTAATTTTTTTTTAAAATTTTTGAAATTTTCGAGAATTTTTATATTTTTGAAAAGCGCAAATTATCTTGTACTTTCTATAAGAAAAGTGCAAGCTAGTTTGCGCTTTCTGATTTCGAAAAAACATGGATTTAATTTACATACTCATTACAACAGGGAGTTTTCTTATAACAACATAAAAAATAGAGACCTTCTGTGCAAAGCCCCTTGCAAATTTGATAATAGCATATGTAACTAGACAATTAATTAAATTAGCAAGTTACTATAATTTCGATTCTATAGTTTTAGATTCAAAGCTAAGGTTTTAACATAATCAATTTAAATTTAGCATACTCAAATTTAGGGTTTCTAACATCCTAAGTAATTAAAATAGTTTAAATTTAACTACAATAATCAACTTATTAGATTTGTGCGCACTCACCTCAAGCTTAAGCTCTTACTTGCGCTTGAGAATCATCCCCCAAAATCGATAGCTTTACCTTGATCAGTCTTGATTTAGTTTTTTCTAGTCTTATAGGTTAAATTGATTTGATTTCTAGAAATTTATAGGGTTTTGGTTCAGGAAATTTTTTGGTAGAGTTCAATTATAGTAAACATTTAATGGAGAATTAGGATTTCATTAGTATGATATTTATAGGGGTAGGATTTAGTTTTGAGCCATTAGATCAGCTTAGGAAATATATTTAGAGAATCTTGTCCACTCATCATACTCTTCAATTTGTCCCCAAGAAAACAATCATGTTCGTTCAACGCGTCATCAGAAAATCGAAAACGTTTAATTTTACAAGGGCTACGGTCGACCGCTCAATGCCCTACGTCAACCGCTATCGGTCAACCATTGAACCCTCTAGGTCGACCGGTCCTAAAGAAATTTTTGCGTATTTTTGTTTTAAATTTTTAATTCATTCTAACGATAGTAATTCCTCCATACTAACTTGGATCTCGACATATTATACATGAAAATCATCCAGAAATCCCAACGAACGCAATGGTGCAAGTTTTGTAGCCAAATTCTAATATCTGTAAAAAATTCTTTTAAAGCCTTGTTTTATTTTAATTTAATTTTCTTATTAAATTACATTAAATTTTCGGGGTGTTACATGCACGTGTGTATATGTGATGCAGCGCATACCTCGCGAACGAGCTTCCTATGTCGCGAAACCCTAGGTCGCGACGTCGAAGCCGCTCCAGAAATCGCGAAGCCTAGGTCGCTCCTCCTCCGCCTTAAGTCGCGGCGAAACCTTATGTCGCGTGCACCTTATGTCGCTCCAGTTAGGTCACGAATTCCTTATGTTGCTCCAGTTAGGTCGCGAGTCGCTCCAGCCTTATGTCGCTCCTCCTTAAGTCGCGGCGAATTCCTTAGGTCGCGAGTCGCTCCAGCCTTATGTCGCGAATTATCTAATGTCGATGCCGAAGTTGCTATGTCACTGCCCAAGTTGCTATGTCGCAATGATGATAAGTCGTTTGTATTGTAGTTGTTGTACCGCTTTTCCTTAAGTCGTTTGTGTTGTATTTGTTAAGTTGCATTGTTGTTATGTCGTTATTGTTCTTATGTCGTATTTTGAAGTCGTATGTGTTGTAATTTTCTATAAATAGGGGTGTGTTGTCATTTGTAAGGGTTGTTGATTTTTGAATAAAATTTGTTGAGAGCTTTGTGCCTCTTTTAAAATTGGAAGTTGAGTGTGATCTCCTTTCTCCATCTTCGGATATTCGAGTGCGCTCGAATCAACGATTTTGAAGCCGATTCACGGAATCTCGTGCGCGAGATCAACGTCGAAGAATCGTAGATCTTCTAACGCGGTATCGTGCGCGATCAACGTGTTGAAGATAGCTAGAATCCGGTATCTCGAGAGATCAACGGATTTGGGCATTTCGGTATCATCAATTCATCAATTTATCTTGTTTCATCGATTCGTATTTCCGCAATTCGTGATTAGATCCGGGATAGATTTGACCGCTGGTTCAGATCTACTTCCGTGCTGCGTCAATATGCAGTCCTCATTGAATTGAAATACAATCCAACATTAAGGTGTAGGAAAATATATATAGAACAAGATCTTTATTATGTTGTGATTCAAAAAATCAATTATATATGTATATAAATTATGAGAAGCACAATGATTTAATACTATCATAAAGTCTCACTGGTTGACTTAGTGGTTAAACATTATAATAAGTTGAGAATGACATGAGTTTAATTATAAGCAATGTGGTCTTTATTGTAAGCGTAAAGGGGTGAAAAAAATTACAATGTAAAATGGTACAAAATAATCATTTGTTAATAAACTCAAAATAAAGTAATAAAATATAAAAAAAGAGGAAAGAAAGAAATAAGAAAAAAAATGTAATTTTCAAATGATCTAAATCTCAAAAGAAGAATGAATACTATATATATATATATATATATATATATATATATATATATATATATATAGTGAAAATAATTGAGTAATCAAAACCGATCGTCAATGTAGTTTGTTTACTGTAGTCTTGCAAAATCGAATACTGTGAAGCAAAAAATGTTTTTAACCCGTCTCGTTAAATCTTTTCAATTTTATTTACTTTGTTCTCCCCATAAATCGGCATAAATTAGTATTATGGATAAAGTATGTAATTTTTCAATCACCAGAATGTTGTTCTGACTCTCTCCTCATTACAACCCACATGTTAGATTTAAAAGGATGGACTACTGGTGTAAGAGGGAACTGCAGATGGTGAAGTCTCGTATTCATGTTCGACGTTGACAAAGCACTTAAATACTAAAGAAATAATATTAATTACAAGGTAGTAGCTTTTGTCAACATATATGTTCTATTATATTTTCCTATTCCGTTGTAAGTTTATGTAGGTAGCTCTTTGATATACTTGTGTTTAATACATTTTATTAATACTATTGATCCGTACCCTAATAGACTTAAGTTTCGATTTAGTCAAAATTCGGGTCCATTAAGTTGCGGGTTATTACAACCTGGTTGTACCTCTTGTCGCTTTGCTTCTGCATGCTAAGAGGCAGTATGGGCCAAGCTGGTCCCCCGAGACCATAAGGAGGATGGAGAACTGGCGAGAGCTGAGGGCACGCCGAGCCGGGTAAACCAAAACGAACTACAGGTCGTAGGTGGCGGTATCAAAGCTGGATCAATGATAGACCACCGTTGAAATAGTCTCAAACTATGCCAATAGAGAGATAGCCGAGGGAGAAATGCTTAAGCAAGCGGGCTAACCGAAAGCCGGGTTGTAAGCGGACCGGAGAGAGAGTCGGTCGGCCAATGAGGGATGGGTCGAGCTGGTTTTGCGTCTTGTATTGACAGGTGAGCTAGTTGTTGGGGCTGCTGGGCAAGGAAGCTTGACCAGTAGAAGACTTGATGTGCAATTGAGTGGAGAAGCCGATGCAGGTCAAGGCTAGATTTGGATTATTATCATACATAGGAAACGCAGTTGACCTGCACCTTGTGGTGGCTGACTTGTGAGCCGATCTGGACCCAGTCAGTTTGGACCATACGAGGTTTGTCTAAGATAGCTTGATTAGTCTTCCTTATTAGTTACAAAAAAATAACCTACAAATGTGAACACGTAAATAAAAGAAACGTGCATTTAATATATATCTTTTTAAATCTTTTCAATACTATTTATTTTGTTCTCTCCGTAAATGCTCTTTAAATCTCTTTAATTTTAATTTTCTTTTTGAACCTACTATAATTTGATTTTTATCTAAAATTAATGAAAAATGACAATAATTTTTTTTTTTTGGAGTTCTGCGGTCAAACGGTCATTTCCCACCAATTTGTTTAGTGTGGTAGCAAAAGAAGAGCTATTTAATATTCTATGCTGTGTTCACAACAGTTATTGCTAGTGGACTCGGATCCTAAATATTGTTGTCTGAAAAGGTCAAGAAACAGAAATACTGATATATGGTCAAGTGGCACCCTAGCTCTAGTCAACTTGAGTTAACAAGAAGCCGCCAAAATTTATAACCTGAGGCAAGTTGCACTTTGTTCCCACACGTGCGAAATTGACCAAGCCGGATATAAACAAATTCACAAGGTGGTTAATTATTAGTTTTTAACCACCTATATAAATAGCGAAAGCAGCTATGAAACTGATAGTCAGTTCAAGCTGGTAGGAAATAATAATGGATCCTTCTGTTCCATGGCTTCCAACTTTGAAAGAACAGCGGAAGATACAAGAGGAGATTCTATCATCGAGCCTACCTTCCGAATCCGAATCCCAATCCCAGAATTGTAGCAATGCTTCCCTTTTGGATACTCATAAACAAGGTCCATTAGCAAACTCACCAAACTCCACAAGAACTGCATTTTCTAGATACGATAAAAGTAAAGAGAAAGAAAAGGTGGCTGAATGCTTAAACATGGTAAAGGACGAAGCAAAAGGAGAATGTAGCAAAAGCTTCAAACACATGATGAAAGAGAGACAAAGGAGGGAGAAATTGAGCCAGCATTTCGCTGATTTATACACCATGAATCCATACGCATTGAATGTATCTACTTTATATTTCTAAAACTTAGAGTATTACAATAATAGGTATACGCACATATATATTAATATGAAGGTTAAACAATGTAGGTGGACAAGAATTCGGTGGTGCAATCGGCCATAACATACATTAAACACCTTGAAGCTGAGAAAGGTGAACTATTAAAGAGCAACGCCGAGCTTAATTTTACACGGTTGATCAAAATGAATTTTCAAGGAGAAAGTCACGATATTTGCCTGTCGAACACAACCGCAATACCAGCTCTTGATTCAATGATCAGTGCTCTTCACTGTTTGAACGTAATGGACGTGAAAGTTAGGACCATCAAAGCTGAATTATCAACCACTGATTCCTCAATGACCATGCAAATTGAATTCAAATTGTGATAACGGCATCAAAACTGGTTCCATTATTTATAGTCTGAGCTCTTTTTTATGCATCTGTAAATTTCTTAATCGTTTTTACAAAAGCAAGATTTAAGGCTGTGATTAATATACCATGGATGAAATGTACTGTTTTCTATTTGAGGTTTCAGTACAGAAATTGGAGTCTTATCAAAAGTCATATCCTATGTCTCTCATTTCCATTTTCTGTATTTTTTGCATTTAATATATATTATTTTTGCATGATCAGAGTTTTGCATACAGTTCTATTTTTTAATTTTCCTTGACATTATTTACAGATCTATAGTTTTTCTAGGAGTACAAAGAGTTGTAAACCCTGAGTGTGATCAACTGCTTACGTTTTCGAGGAGTACAACTCTATTGGAAATGCCTGATAACTATTTTTTATTATAGATGCGAGTTCCGTTTGGAGACAGTGCAGTAAACATGGTAAGAAAAAGAACATATAAACTATCGGTTGTTATCGTCTAGGGTACTTAGAGATATCGTCTGGCTTGAATTTTGCTTTCCATAAATTAATGTAGGCACAGGAGATGGTCAAACTTGAATCTAATCAGCATGATATGGTTGGTAGGATTGGTTCGACACTAGGCGTACTGGTGATGCTATGTTTCAAAGAAATGAGAAGGCACATCTTTGTCCAAAGTGCTACTACGAATCCATTTTCATGAATTCCTATAGTACTGACTGGTAACGAACTGCCAAAAAAAAGAAAGACACGGTACTTAACGCTTAACCAAATTTTCAAGCGTTGTACATATGATTTTCAAGCATAACTAATGAACCGATTTCGTAGTTTAGTAGTAATTTATTCGATATTTCTTTGTTCAGCATAAGTCAACCAATCTTTTTGACATAAACTTTCACGTTTCCTCGAAGAAATGATTTTCCAAATATTCCACAAATTTTTAATGGAAACAATGATATTTATTAGAACTAAATATAAATAATTAAATAAAATGACAAACTAATCTTTTGAAAAATAAAAGAATATATTTTGCACGTAATAATGTTTGCATTTGATTTTTGTCACATATATATTAGTTATTAAAAAAATGAACTAGTCAAATATATTAAAATCAATTTATTAAAATTAATTTTAAAAATGAAGACAGTACGTAAAACCCGAAATTCACTTTCAACTGCCATCTTGTTTATCCCATTTCTCCTACAATTCTACACATCACTTCAAACTACAAATCACAATTGACTGTAACAACTCGAGATTTTCGACCCATGAAAATCGACACTAATATTTCCGCTGTATTGCGTGCCGAGCAATCGAATGACGGAAAATCCGATTGTTAGGGGAAAAGAAGAAAGAAGAGAAGAAGAAGAAGAAGAAGAGAAAAAAAAAGCTGAAACAACACAGAATCTCACAATCGCAGCGGAACATAATATCAATGATCTTTACAAAAGAGAAACTGTTATATACATACATCCATCAAGGTATAACAACAAATCATAATCATCATCCTAGACAGTTATAATAACTTGTCCTCACAATGTTGATGATTTCGACAACAAAGCAGCAGAAAATAAACAAATACGTAAATACGACTTGAAGACCTCCAATTTGTCTCCTGAACTCCAATGCATTCAAATTAATCTGTAAACATGCTCGGTCTGACCAGAGCATTATAATAAAATAAAACCCGAGTCAGTCTGGAAAACCAGCATCAAAAAACACGCGCAACTGAATTTTAGCGTTTTAAAAATCTTTTGAAAATAAAAGTATCTCGTTAGACCACGTCGCACATAAAGACGAACGAAATTTTACCTTATGATAACCAAACCATTTCATATGAAATTCCATGATATTATAATAGTGTCTAAGGTACAAATACTTATTAATTAGTTGAAATTATTACATTAATTAAATTCCAGCATAATAGGTATACAACCGAAACCGTAAAGGCACATATTGGAGAATGGATTCCATACAATGACTGGGCAACTGAGGTACCGCCCATCACGGTGCATTTCTAGATAAAATACCACCGAGGACTTCGCCAGGATCCCCTGCCAACACAGAACTAGCCTACCACTTGACTAGTAAAACCGAATATCCGTTAACTGGTCTAGAAGCATACAAATGAGAGATAATATCGACTCTAGATAGGGATGATCATACCCTACTTGGGAGCAACCCACTTACCTCTGTTGCATCTCTCCCGTTTTAGTTATTCCCAGCTGGTGAGGCTTGAGGCTATGTTTTACCTTTTATATAGCACTTCCCACTTGGAATGTTAATACTACCCTCCAGGCAACAATGCAATGCAAGCATTCATCCATACAAGTTCATTCTGGGACTGAACGAAACGCTTGAGAGCTCCGTCTTTAATTTCATCATCTTCAAGATATCTTCACTTCTAAACGCTTGAGTTGGATCAAAGTAGTTTTCAGATAACATACCCGATCACGGTCTCTTCGAAACAACACTCGATAGTTTCTGGTACATTCAACACCGGTTCTTTAGGAAATAAACAATCAGAATTAAGCGCGTAGATCACCTCTTAACAGTTAGTGGACGGATTTCCTTATCAATTGTTCTTGGAGAACGAAACGAGATTTATATGCACAGTACAACATCATCGGAGATGACTGTGCCATATACAACTCACGTGTTTCTCCTAGATATTTCCAAAGTTAATTTTTGGGTCCAAATTTGATAGTCGATTATTTAACTATCCACAAACACATCCAAATCGAGGATTTATTCCATAGGGAAAACCAACATTGGTTAAACACATAAGCAACCACTAGCCTCTTTTAATAAATCTTTTCATAAACTAAAATCACGTTGTAAATATTTGTACCTAAATACTTTTACAAAGATTCATCCACAAAACCTTATTTTTCGATACTTAGAAAATATTTATACACTTGTCTCCACGGTATAAGTAATTTCACAAAATAGAGAAAGATTTCCTCTTTACACAATTCTAGAACAGATTTATAACTTCCTTTATAAATCTCTAAGACCCGTTTATAACCCCATTCATTTATCTCTGAAATCGTTTATAAACTCCCTTTTTAACATTTCTAAAATCATTTAAAAAAAACCATTCATAAATCCATAAAACCAATTATAAACTACTTTTATAAATCCAAAAACCCATTTCTAAATTCTTTTATAAATATTTAAAACCATTTATAAAGCTCTTTTACCCTTTAACTAATCTTCCTTTAAGTTTTCCAAACCATGTTAGAGGATTCCTCTTATAAAACCCACATCTGTTTATAAAACCCTATTTATAAATTTCAAAAACAATTATAAATAAATTCTAATCATTCACTTTAAAACACTATTATATAATAATAAACATTATAAATAAATAAATATTAACTTTAAAACATCTTAAAATAATAATTAATAAATTCCCATACATTCTTAAATAAACTATAATAATTTACCTTCAACATTATTAGAAATAATAATAATTAATTTTCAAAACTTTATTGATAAATAATTATGTTTAATTTTAAACCATATTAATAATTTGAATAATTAACTTTTCAAAATATTAAAATATTTGTAAACAACTTTAAAACAATATTAATATAAATAACAACTTTTATAAAAACATAAATATACTTCCTTGGTAAAAATCCATACTTAAATTTTAACATAATCATTTTCATATTTATAGAACTATGTTTATAAATCTCTTCTATTTTATAACATGTCACTTAACATCCCCAAATCTATCCTCACTTCAATTCTGAAAATAGATCAACCATTTTCTAAAACACATCCCATATATTATCATAAATCCACAATATGATTTATTCTCCCCAATATATCCAATGGTAATAGTTTTCTTTTATTTATAAAACACCATTATTTCCTTTTATTAATAAAATATGATTATACGAATCTTCACACTATTTGTAAAATGTCCCATTCATACATTACCATATTTATAAATTTACCTTAATATATGTACATATACACAAACAACACTTTTCATAAAACAGTTAGTAATAATTTATACCAGAAAATTCCTATCTTCTTTTTAAAACCATATCCCTCTATTATAAAAGACAGACTTATTTTTATGATTTTAAAAATCTTTACTCGCGGTTCAAAAACTCTATTTAAAATATTTTATGAAACTATAAATTTAAAATCTATAAAAATCATACCTTCAATTTTAATTAAAATAAGTTCCTTCTCTTAGTAATTAAAGAATGATTATTAAAATATAAATATTTTCGAAATCACTTAAATCCTTTTAAAAACTAAACCTTCATTTTTATAATATTCCAAAATACTAAAAATATGGCCTAATATTACTATAACACTAATAGGGAAAAATCATCCATGTCATCAATTTCTGTATCCAACATATCATATATCAATTTATACGAAAAATAAAATCAACAGTGTGAGGAATCCAGTTGGATCCCTCCAACCTGTCCCCCTGCATCACATACAATATATAATCAACAATATAAATTAACCACTTCGAGGCGGGAGCGTATACAAAGGGCCATTCGCTCTTACACGGGAATGTAATAGAGTCTCATCCGCTCTAGGGGCGGGAATATATCCAAACCAAAAATATAAAATAGTAAATCATCCAAACATTCAATAATAATCAACAATTAAATTTCCACCCATCAAAACAATAATTTTTATCGACTAAAATATATTTCTGGTTAACTAAAAAGGTGAGTTTAACTCACTTTGGTTTCAGTAGTCGTCAAAGCGCTCCGGTTCAAATTAAAATTGTACAGCGTTCAATTTCAACCTGAATTCCCATGAGCTTCAAATTACTCCAATCCAACTCCATAACGTAATACTCGTCGATACGATGGCAATGCAAATTATCGCATTCGATTTGGACCTCGTATGGAAAAGTTATGAATTAATGAACGATTGAAACAATTAAATTATAATTAACTTTTAATTAATAAATTATTAAACTTAATTACCGTCATTTACATTAATCCATTCCTCCCTCTTCGTTCACGCTCGTTCGGGCATGAACAAAATCGACCGTGATCCCTTTCATTCGCTGCGCCGCCGTCGCCCAATGCCACCGCGACATCACCCACACGCTCCCGACCTCGCCGCCGCTATCACAACCCACGCATACCCACCAGCCTTGTCAATCGCGAAAATTATAAACCCCCCCTCGCCCCCCGCTGCTGCGAACACGGTCAAATTACGGTCTCCGCACCACTTCATACGACAATCCAACCGTTGAAACCCTTATTCGCTTCGAGCTCTGCACTTTCCTAGTTGAAGGCGTGGCCTGAAAACGCCTCGAGTGGTCCAAATCAAGATGGGCCGTTGGATTTAGTTGTTGAAGGTTTTAAAAAAACAAACATTCACTACAAGAAAAATGGTTTTTTGCAGCTCCATGTAACAACATTTAATTCAAAAAGCTGCGATTGTTCAAATTTACTTTCATATATAATTAAATATAAAAAAGAAAACGCTGCGTAACCACGTATGTTTTGGCGGGGAGATGACTCTTTTCGCGGCCTCATTTTTATTCTTTTCGCTTCCAACCAAATAACACTTCATCTCAAATCCGCTCCAACCCTTCATCTCAAATCCGCTTCATCTCTGCAAATCTCAAATCCGCTCCATCTCTGCAAATCTCAAATCCGCTCGGCCTTGACATCGCTGGCTTGACATCGCTCTACATCTCAAATCCATCGCTCCATCGCTGGCGCTGGCCTTGACATCGCTCTACAAATCTCAAATCTGCAAAGACTAGGTATTTGATTATATGTTTTGTGTTGTAGTTTGATGATGCATTAATATTTTGCATCATTCCTCCAATTTGCCTTCGAATCAGTCACGTGAAATGATATCCCCTAATCTAGGATTTAGTTTAGGGGTTTATATTAATTCGCTTATCATTGCTTCCTGATAAAAATAGGTAAGTTCACCTTACGTTTTATTGATGTATGAGAGAGTAGCAAAATGGTTAGGAAATTAGTAAATAGTGATGGCATTGTCAGTTCAGGTATCAACTTTAAGATATAAAATACACCTTTAGTTCACCAAAAAAATCATTGAGAAAGAAATGGTTCCTTAAGCATATGAAATTATATTTTACCTTCTACGAAGCAAGAAGGATTCTTGGGACCAGTTCCTAATTAAAGTCATCACCAAAAATAATTCTAAGAATTTTAGCAAAGTGTGTTACATAAACATCACAATATGATACCAATTTTGATTAAAATTAATGAAGAATAACAATATTTTAGCAATACATACCAAGATATTCACTAACTCTGCTACTGATATATGATTGAAAATGGCGACCTTCTAAAATTTATAAATCATCCATGAACTAAACCAAGAGTAAACAAATCATTTGTTTACTTACCAATTGATAGTGGTTAAGCCTACATGAATTGTTATACTCTTGTTTAGTTGTCTTCCATTCACTATACTTGTACATAATCAAATCACAGAAACTGTAAAGTTGATAGCAGCAGCATGAGGTTTTTGTATATGATTTATATTAAACATAATGGCACAATGCACAACAATGTAACATTATTGTGAGAGGAAGAAATAGACTGTAAACAAAACAAATGGACATACTTGGTTTTGAGATTATACTATTTTATGTTCACAGAATAAAATAAAAATTTGCTGGTTTTGAGATTTAGACTATGATATGAAACGTTAGTTCTCATTAAAAAAGAAAAAAGTTGTGTTTTGTGCACCTTATGTGTTGTTCGCTTGTTGTAGTTTTGTATTGTGCATCCGGTTTAGTTTTGTATTAGTATTTATTTAAAAAAATCTGCTATTGTTAACTTGTGTGTTTCTATTCACTGTTTGTTCTCTACTGTTTAGGACAGTTACAACCATTTACATTTTTGTTTCTTCGGTTTACATTTTGTGTCCATCTTTGTTCTTTCCAGTTTGTGTCAATCTTTGTTCTTTATTTTCTCAGTTCTTCCTTTCTGTTTTTTGTTTTTTGTTTTTTGTTTTGCCCCCTCTCTTCCCTATGCATATATTTCACATTCCATATTTTTTTTAAATCTGTGCATTTTCCTTTAAATTTCAAAATTCTATTTCCAAAATTTATTCTCTGTTTATAGACGTTCACCATTCACTACTGCTCTCAACTTCATTACCCCCATCAACTGCCATCATCCATCCTCTACAATAACAACATTCCATCTCATTGTTTTCAAACAACCACCCATATCACTCAACACCATCTCCTAATTCCTATATATTACTCCTGCACCTTCACAACTTCACCCACAAAACTTCAAACAACACATTTGATCCACCACCAACCATTCATCCCACTTGCACACAACCAACACAAACCGCAGCAAACAACTTCTGCAATCACTTTGCTCCAAATCCACCCAGCAAATACCAAACATACAACTCCCTCTTCATACACAAACAATGCAGTTCAACCGCCTTATATCCACAACTACAAACTTCACCAAACTATTCTTCAACTTTCATGCAACCAATATTCAAAACTGCACAGAGTGGTGATTCAGGTTGCACTAACAAAGTGGTTGAAGAGAGGTTCAAGAGTGGTAGTTTGTGATGCTTGTTTTGTTGGTTGATGGTTTAAGAGACAGAGGAAGGTTGTTGATTGTGCAGGCGGTGCTTTCGGTTATGACTTTGTGGTTGTATGAGGTTCTGGGAGATGGAAGGTTGTTATGGATTGTTGGGTTGCTGACAGTTTGCAAGTTGGGTTTTTGGTGGTGAGTATTGTGGAACAGGTGAGAGGGTCTGTGTTAAGTAGACGGGAGTTATGAAGTTGCTTTCTATTTGTAGGTGATGGTTATAAATGAGGCACTATTGTAGTGGTGATGGTGGCACTATGCAGTGGAGTAAGAGGCTGGTTATTGGCTGGTGAGGTGTTGGTCGAATGATTTAGGGAGATGTTGACAGAGAGGTAGAAGTGGAACCGGAGGATGGTGAAATATGGCAATGGATTGTGAAAGGATTTTTGGGGATTGGTTTGTGGACTGAATTTTTGATTGTTTTGGGTGGAAGTGGATGAAGTGTAGGCTCAGGGTGGGGTTTTAAATATGGTTGTGAACAAAAATGCAAATGCCAATAGGAGGGTGAATGAATGCATGTGAACAAAAATATAAATAGTCAATGCAATGAATTTTTTGTATATGATTATGACATTGTTGTATAAGTGGATAAAATTGTTGTTAATGGCGCAAGCTTAGTATAAGGAGAGGGGTAGTGCATAGACATTACTCCGGTGCTACAAAATAGCGCCGTTGTAATGGCAAATTTTTTGGAAACAGTTTGGACTTGACTTGTTGATTTGTTGTTTGACATTCTCTGTCTTCCTTGTTGTTTGTCATTTTGTTTGCATTCAATTACGATTATAGTTAGTTGTTATTTTGCTTGCATTCAATAACTGATTATTACTTTAAATTTTAGAAATTTACTTCCTCACATATTGGTTGATGATGGATAAAAATTGGGTACATCTGCACAGGTAACTATATTATACTAAATATTTTGAGAGTCAAATCATATATTTTAACGTCAAAATTAATAGTTATTTCATTTTATTAATAGAACTAGTACAGAGTATGAACAAGGAGCTTGGAAGTTTGTGCATGCTGCATTGAGAATTTCAAGAAATCCAGAAAAGATTTTATGTCCTTGCTTAGATTGTCGAAATCTTTGTCACGACCCAAAATTCATCATTCGAAAATAGACATCAAATACTTCACTTGTATTCGACTGCCAAAATTCAAACGTCAAATTTCAGTTCGGATGGAGCTTATAACAACAATTAGATGAATATAAAACAGCGGAACAGAATCGATATCATAAATATCATCACAGATACAACATCGACATAAAATCCATACTTCATCAGAGTATTTAATACATATACTACAACTCCAAATACAACATCATGATAATACAACAGTGATCATATATCCAAAAGTCTTCAGATGAAAGAAGTGATAACAGACTTCCAAAAGCTAAACACCTGAGA
This sequence comes from Allium fistulosum, assembly GCA_030737815.1. Lineage (NCBI taxonomy): Eukaryota > Viridiplantae > Streptophyta > Magnoliopsida > Asparagales > Amaryllidaceae > Allium > Allium fistulosum. Next base: position 666,180,560 of record CM060901.1, read on the forward strand.
TCTCCAAAAAGCTCCTAAGAATATCTCCAGGATAAGAGCTCCAAAATACAGCTAACTCCAAAATACGGAAACCTGCTACTAGGCTGCCCGTGTAGAAATAATGGACACCCAGAGTTTAGGAAAGAAAACAATAAACTCCGGATCAGTCATGGGACTGGTATGAGTAAACAAAAACAGTTGCATTTACAGAACTAGATTTATAAAAGAATTTTCGGTATGCTTTTAAAAATGGAACTACCATAAGACCTCCCACCACACACACAATGCAAACGCAGAATTGGAGGAGATTTCTTCTTATGATAGTTAAATATGATTGCTACGCAAAACAAATAATTTGATTTGATATTATTATTAGTGCATAGTGGAAAACATTTTCGAAAGTATAATATAAATCTTATCCAGCATAGGTACCATTATATTATGCCTGCTATAGCTGCCTCCTGAGGAGACAGGTTATACAATTGAAATTGTAAAGGCTCGTATTGTTTCTTTGGATTTCCAACAATGGTCAGGCCAAGGAACTTCCCATTGCCACATGGAAACGCCTCTGGAAGGACGTCCCGAGAACCTAACCGGATCTCTGCCAACACAAGGCCGGGTTACCCCTAACTGGGTAACTACTGACACGAGTATGCCATCTCCCGGTTGTAACCAACCTTTAACCGGGGCCCCAGCAACAAATCACAAAGTAAAATATATATATATACTTGCGACATCCACATAAGTGAAGTATCTGGGCTCCATACCATGATACCACTTCTATCCAGAAGGAAATGTACATACCCTAAGGGGCGCTACCCCCAATAACCTTGCGGCATCTTTCCTGTTTTGACCATTCCAGGGTGTGAGGTTCGACGAAGTCTCGTCCACAAAGCTATGCTTTTCATGCTTTGGGTCAACAGATGATCAAAGTAATGATTACAAAGATAAATGATCAAACAAAAGATCATATCACAAATGATCAAACAATGATCATCACATAGCAACACTCAGCATGTCACATTACCAAATTGGGAGTATATCGCTGATAAATTTCAACTACATAATCTCTGAGCTCGTACATCTCAGAGAAGGGTGTTAAGCTAAGAGAATAAATTCTCCGCCACCAAACAGAAATGTATTTGAAAGAAATCGGCTTTATATCTCAAAGTGTAATGTCAGACATGTAACCATACAAGTCTGTTCCGGGTTCGAACAGAACCGAAGGCACTTCCAAAGAAGTCCTTGCAAATCCAGAAAATTTTCTAATCACGTCCGGACTTCCCATCACAAAAGAGTGATATAAATCTCTATACCGGAGCAACTCGGTGCAGAGACATTCGACAGGTTGTCCTTTCATTTTCGAAAATATACGGTCTTCAACGCCGGTCTTCAAATGCCATCCATATACGACGTATCACTATTCGGAATGGGTAACCCGAATAGTGAGCGTTAATTTCAAAAACATGTGGGTATGTTGTTCACAACAATTCATAGATTCGATGTGGGCTTCGGATAACAAACTGAAATCCGATTCCCTGTGGCATCGAGGTTTAAATGCCGTTTTACGGGCAAAAAGAGGTTTCACATCAATACAGAACAAAATCACAGATCACAGTGCAATACAAAACAATCACGGTATCATAACAATTGCTCAATTTACAAATAAATTTGAATACTTAATTGTTTATTAATCAATTAAATTATAAATCATTCTTAATTTCTTTTCAAATTCGTTAATTTATGAGAGTTATTTACCTTAATTATCAGTTAAGAATTTACTTTGCACCAAAAATCAATTTATTGTTACATTAAAATTTAAGGTAAATTAACTTCAATTCATATCTTTAAATTCAATTATTTAAAGTATAAATTAGATTATTAAGTATCCACTTGATTCATTGAAAATGGTAATCAGCTTTTAATTCAATATAGTTAATATTATTTTCTTCACAAATCTAAAATCTGTTAATAGTAAAACTTAAATTTTATTTGGGCCAAACCCGAGTAAAACCTAGTTTTTTTTTACCGAGTCACGCTCGTGATTTCCCCGAGCCAATCTTCTTCCTTCCTCGTACTTCTCCTTCCCCCATTTTTCTCTGCTCAGTTTTAAGTTTTTTTTTTAAAAAAACAACTGTTGAAAACAACATTTCTCAATCACACGACATACCCGAGTATATCCACCATCAACTCGAACCCTTCTTCGAGTTCTCCTCCCACCCAAATCACTGACATGCGAATTTAAATCGTGCACGTGCACATCAACGCGGCGCCCCTCGATGACCATCGCGATCGCCAGCTAATACCAATTCATCCCCTCATTCGAAATCAAAACCCAGGTCGACGTGAAAAACTCGAATGCAAATTTTGCTCGTTCAACGAACTGCAACTCGAAACCCATCAGCCTAAACGCCTCGCCCCACAAACGACGACCACCTGACGCCTTGAAACTCCGGCCCTAGCACGACAACACCCCACGCCATCATCCCCCAAGTTCTCGTGAAGCTCGGTCAATTCGTGACGATGAAACTACCACGTCTTCCAGACCGTATACTTTTCGAGTTTAAACCCTACTTCGATCTCGAACTCCCAATCCACGCAATGGAAAATTTTTCTGATAATTTTCGTGACATCCCTGATGTTTACACTAACTTCAATTCAAGTTTAAGCATTTGTTATTGTTTCAATCACGAGAAATTTGTAAAATTCCATTTTTATTCAAATGCGAACTATTCTTGAGTTACTGGACTAAAAATCTTCATTCAAGTTTTAAAAATCATAATTTGAAGTATAGATTCAGATTATAATCTTGAATCAATATTTTTTAACATTTTATTTTTATCAAAAATCAGTTGAATACCTGTAAACATAATACAGTGATGATAATTATAACCATGGTTTAAATCAACTTCTAAAATCTTAACTTAAGTTCAAAATATCTTATTTAAATGAAAACTTAAAGCTAAACAAATGATTAGAAGAAAAATATATTTTTGAGTTTGAAAAATGTTCAACTCTGTAACCCATAACAGAGATATGCAGGCCATTCCATATTCACAGGGCAAAACATATATATACAAACTATATTCACTGATATATCTACATAAGTTAAGCAACTATTTTATTCTTTAAAACATTTAAGAAAATAAGTTACTCACTAGGCAAATATTGAAACAGAGAGTTTGTTTCTGGTTTGAAAACTGTTTTTAATCCTTCTCCTCTTTTCCTTTCTTCAGTAATTTCTTTCAACTTGAATATAAGGTAATGATCTGTTTTTCTTTTTCTTTGTTGAGTTGTTTTGAACGAATGAACTTGAAATGAAAATGATGGAAAGCTTGATGGATAAAAGAAAGCAAGTTTTACAGGTGAAAATTTTCTTTTGTACAGGTCGATATATTTGCTTGTACAAAATGAGCAGGGATATTTTCTATGTTTTGGTGGCTGGTTCGTGTATTAAAGAGGCTGATATGATTCTTTTTCTTGCTTGAGCTGACGGCATTAAATGCTCTTGTTCCCATCTAAGTTTACATGCATCTTATTTAATTTCCTAGTAAGTACTAATTTTGTTTGTTTTGTAATTGTTTATCTACTTGCCTTGTTACCCGGTTCACACCTTTCTTTGCTTGGCAGATCTTGTTTATGGCTGAGGAGTAAATGCATTTAATGCAAGCATGGTTTCTTTGGGTACTTTCAGCATGTTATGTTTTAATTTGATTATTATAAATACATTTTATTTTTATTTTATTAACAAATGTTTGCTTTTATTTTTTTGTTTACTAGTTTACAATCTTACTTTATTTTTGTAAGACTAAGTCTTGTTTTTGTTTTGGTTATTGTTTTCAGGCTTTGTTATGGTTTGTTTTCCTGTTTACAAATTTACTTGAATTTATTTGTTTACTTTGCTAAAATAAATGTTGTTTTAGTTGTTTACTTTTAATACTTTGTATTTCTAGGTCTTTTATATCTATATAAATTTTATTACAAACCTATATCTTCTTATATTTTATTTTTAATTTAAAGATGACTATATATATATATATAATATTTTTTTTCATTTATTTAGATCCATACAACTTCTTTTTGTTTAATAATATTTTATTCCTGTTGAAATTTCACAAATTAAATTTTAAAAGTTCAAATTATCTGCTAAATTAAATTCAACAAAATTCCAGGATGTTACAATCTTAGTCATCAGTATGGGAAGATTGTTGTTGAGCATTTGATTATAAGAGGAATGGATCCGCTATACAAGGATGGTAGGTGGTACAATCATGGCGAACAATTGAACTAAATTTATATCATATAGTGTTGTAAGAGAATATGACAATTGAAATCTTAGTCATCAGTATGGGAAAATTGTTTTTTATTAATATGATGGTAATGAAATATCTATAGTTTGTCATACCTGCAGTTTGAAAAATTGAACTAAATTTATATCATATAGTGTTGTAAGAGAATATGACAAGCTTTACACTAAATAACAACAGGTATGACAAACTGCAGGTATGACAAACTGCAGGTATGGCAAACTAAATTTTTACGCTACAGGTATGACAAACTGCAGGTATCTCTGTTGTTATTTAGTGACAATTTTTCAAACTGCAGATATGACAAACTGCAGTTAGATGCATTTATTTAGTTTGCATTTATATCTATGAGATATAAATTTAGTTCAATTTTTCAATTTGTCTGTTGTTTATTAAAATGTGAACAAATTGTGAATTGTGAGTTATAAATTTAATTCAGTTTAAATATAATTGCATTTTATTTCATATTTAATTGCATTTGAACTATGGGTTATAAATATATGACACACAAACAAAACAACAAAACACAACACAAACACACACAACACAACATAGACACAAACACACACAACCACACTGCTGCGACACATTCTGCTACCCATACATGCATAGAATGAAAGCAATTCTGTAAGTTATTTATTAATTTTTTTGACAGTATATTTTTGTTTTGATTCAGCTAATGTAGCAATCAAGAAAGGACGAGCAACCAAGAAGGGTCGAAGATGAGAATGCGTCTCAAGCGGTAAAGTTATTTATATTATTTGTGTGACATCATTTGAATTTGAGTTTGAATTTTTAGTTAAGTATTTAGCGTGATTGTTTTTGATTAATTTTAGAACAAGTATGACAACACAAATGCCCACTGTGATTTATTGGATTGTACTGGGGTTGATGAAATAGTTGCTGAAGGAAGAGTTCTTTCAACTGATCCGAAAGAGCTTGTATATAACATCCCTCTTGGACCGAAAGCCATGAAAATTTTGATAGTTATTCCAAAGAAATTAGATGCTTTCTTATGGAGGTCTACACCTAAGATGCTCTCACATATTGGAGAAGCTAAGAATGAGATAGTAGCATGGCCATCTGATAGAGTTGTTTTGCACACGATGAGTCACTTTGAAAAGGATGACATTATGGTAAACTTAATTTTTTTTATTTATTCGGTACCTTTATGAATTGAATACAAAATTTATACTTTATTTTGTTTTCATATGTTCTAATTTGTTTTTATAGAGTAATAGTGGCAGTACAAATATCAAATGCAAGCTGTATGATTGGACCAGAAACAAAGAACTAGTTGCTGAAGGAAGGTTTTACTCTAGTGATCCAAATCAGCTTGTGAATAATATTCCTCTGGGACCATCCACCGTGCTTGTTTCGATCGATGAGGCCAAAAAACCAGATGCATTCTTGTGGAGACCTCCAGCTGGTTTGACATATGTTAGAGAAGCTATTGACAGCAAAATAGCTTGGCCAGAAACAAATGTAGTTGTTGAGAATGTTAATGCTACAACGTCTGCTCATACGGCTAATGTTGTATTATCTTCAACGGTAATGTGTATACTTTACATATTGATTTATCAAAACATATGCAATGACAAGCTTTTATTTTTAGGATCACTTTTATTTTCAAAACTTATTTAAACGGTTTCATTTGTTGCATGACAGAGCGCAAACTCCAAGACAGATATGAAATGCAAGCTGATCAGCGTTCAAGGAGCCAAAGAAGTAATTGCTGAAGGGCGTGTGGCTTCAACCAACCCTAAAGCATTGGTCCATTTTGTTCCACTAGGGGAAAACGCAGTCAAAGTTTGGGTTGATGTTATAAAAGTTCCAAATGCGCCTTTGTGGAGACCTACTTCTTATTTTGAGTTTATTGAAGATGCACTTGGTTCGACGATAGCTTGGCCTTCCACGAATATTATAACCGAATCAACTTCAAGTAAGTATGAATTATCTTTTTTTTCTTGCGATATAATTTATTATGCTTAGCACATCCTTACCATGGTTGGCTTCCTGTTTACCATGTATGTGGAGTGACATGCGCATAGAACAAATGTAGTATAGAATTAAAATCCCAAAAAAAATAAAAAAAGAAATAGCTGTAAATGGATGTGGGTCATTATTTGAGGTGAGTTTTGGTTGGTGGAGTGTTTCTGGTTGTATTGGTTGGTCGGAGAGGTACAGGTTGGAGTTTGGTTTTTTTGGATGGGGATGTTTTGCATGGTAGAATGTTGTAAGTATATGTATGAAATGTTGTTTTGAGGAGTGACTGTCTTGATTGTGGTGGCAGTGGTGTTTTTGATTGCTATGAAATATGGAGGATATAGGAGTGTGATTGTAGGTTTTATTGATGTATTGATTGAAAAGGAGAGGGGATGATGTAGGGGAATTTGAGAGCAAGGAGCAGTGAGGTGAGTGTGTAAGAAATGAACAGTGAATAGAAATCAAATGTACAGAGCAATGTAACAGAGATGGAATGAAAATAATAGTGTCATTGAATCTATGTGTGAATAAAAAAATGCAAAAGAGATTTGAAATGTGAATGTGTTGTTGCAGAGAAATGCAATGTGTATGTGAAGGTGCACAATAACAATCCAAAAACAAAATGGTAAACTTAAATGAATGTAACCTGAAGTGATTTTTGTTTTCAAAGAAAGTGCAAATGAGAGATCAAAGAAAACGAAACCTGAAGTGATTTTTTTTCTCAAACAAAGTGCAAATGAGAGATCGAAGAAAACAAAGAAATTAACAAATGAAAATAAAAAACTAACATAGAACTAAAAAGTAACACAAAAATTAACAAATTGTTCCGTCATTGGAATTCTTGCTCAACCTATTCTATATCTATTAATAGTTGAAATCCATTTTGGTGTCATACTTTCTTGATATCAATTTAAAATACAAAAAGTACAATTTTATATATTAACAAATCGTATTTACTTAAAAATACAACCTAATATGAAGTAACAAATAAAAATATTTTATAAATTTAAATCGCTTTTAAAAATAGGATCTAAAATTAAACTTCCTTTACAAATCCAAAATACCAATTTACAAATATTACAAATCTTCATATCACTTAAAAATATAAAATTATTTTCTTTTGAATGAGTTATATATATATATATATAATTTATAGAAAATGTATTCGCGTGCGAAGAATGTGTCATAACACTCGTTAACTAATAATAGAAATAAAAATTCAAACTACAAAATGAAATAGACGTTGAAATCTGAAAATAAAATTTCAAAGAAACTACGTATGATTTCAACGTAAAGAACGACTAAATATTTTTAAAAACTATTTTTTTTGAATGTTTTGAAACATATAAAATTTGTAGAACAAAAGTGCATGCCGTCAAAGAACGCTTGTGGTATATAATTGGTACGCGATGTTCTGATATAGAGATGGACATCGACCACATATTTCAAGCTATTCTCTGTTCCACTCATATTTGAATTATTCAATATGTTTCCCAAGTAAAAGAACATGACGTTCTATCCCTCCATTTTACAAAGAAAATTTGAAGCTTCTTACTCTTAGTTGTAGTGGCTGATGTCGATGTGGTGGATGCAGATGTGAGGGGGAGGGTAGGAGATATAGATTAAGGCGACTGGATGTTTCAGGAAAGTGGAAGGGGTGAGTTGAAGTTGATGTTGATTGTAGAGGTTGGGTAATGTGGATTGTGTTGGTGTGTGAATATTGGGGAAGTTGAAGGTGGTCAAAGACTGGAGGGGGGTGCTTGGCTGTTGGTTATTGTGTAGTGGAGTGTAAGAAGTGACAGGCAGGGGGGCTGGTGTGTTGCGGAACTGCTGTAGTTATGGATGCAGTAAGTTCAATGATAGTGGAAGGGGTAGTGTAAGATGTGCACAGTTGTGGTGTGCACAGGAAGTATGGGGATGATGGGGGTGATATAGGCTTAGGGTGTGTAGAATAGCGGTAGTTGTGGAGACGAATGCAGGTTGTAGAAGAATCGTGTATTCAATAATGAAGCAAGTCAGGATTGTTTGCACTGTCTCATTTGTTTAACTTGGGTCTCATTTGGCTACTTATTTGTTGGAGATGAGATGCTTGTCAGAGGTGAAGGGAAGTGAGGGAGGTTGGTGTATGGTTTGGTAGAGTTGGACAAGAGGAACTGGGTTCTTGTTGATGTTAGATTCCGATGTTTGGCGATAGGCGTTGGATAGCAGGTTGTAAAGGAGATAGGCAGCAATTGTGGTTATGAATGGAAGCAGTAGTTGGCTATTGGGTTTGGTTTGTGGTAGGAATGTGGAGTGTTGAAATTGAATTTGTGCAAGAGGTGCACAGTGCAAGTGAGAAGATGGTGAAGTGCAGTGTACACAGGCACAAAAACAGTTTGGTACGGTGGTGTTTGGAGGTCGAGCAGTTTATTAACATGTTTTTTAATTGAACGTTTCCTAAGAAAGGTTCATGTTCAATCAAAAATGGTAGTTACGATAAGTTCAGGTTGGTAGGGTCTGTATTAATTGAACGTTTCCTAAGCAATAGTGGAGTTCTTTTTAACATTAAAGTGTTAAACTATAAAAAACGAATAAGTTTCCTGCATTATAAACGATGAGATTTCTCTGCGAAGATGCAATGAACTTTCAAAGTTCAAAATAGGCAAATAATTCGCAAAGCGTCCTGTCGTCGTAGGGACGTTTGGAATCGTTGCATGTGGATTGTGTTAATTGATGGTTAGGATGTAAGATATGCTCTCTATATTGAAATTTCAAAATATTCACTTTATTTCTTTTGTGTTAATGGCAACTACTATATTGCATGCTGTTGTTTAGTTCAAAAGGTAGGACGGGCCTTTGTTGTTTGTCATTTTTATGTTTGACAGGCAAAGGGAAAACGCTGTGAAACATCCACCCATATGCAGCGTTTGCTTTATGGTGCTAAATGCTGATTTACAAGCTTTTCAAAACGCTGTAAAAAAGTATTGCAGCGTTTTTAAAATGTTGTCTAAAGGAAGAAGAAACAATGGGTAAGGACATATTACAGCCATCATTAAAACGCTGTAATAAGAAAACGCTGTAATATGTTGCTAATTTTGCAGCGTTTTAGAAACGCTGTGATATGTCTTGACTCTATTACAGCTTGTCGTTAGAGAGTGTTCTTCATAACGCTGCGAAAGGATTTGACAGCGTTTTTAAAACGCTGCGAAAGACCATTTTTCTTGTAGTGATTTTTCTTTTCAGGTTTTGAACGCGGCTTATAGGAGGGAAGGTATGGTGTGAACGTGGAAAAGTGTATGGGCTGTAGTGTAGAAGTATGGCCTAAAGTATGGTGTGTGTGTGTGTGTGTGTATATATATTAAATTAGAAAATATCTAGCTTTAAAAGTCCGAAAATCTCTAACTCTAAATAAGGCGTGCCGCCTAACGTTTTATATATAATACCCCTATCCCGAACACACTGGAACTAGTTTCGAGGCCTAATTTGATCATATACAAAAGGTAGATTTCCAAACCCAATTATATTAATTTAAATTCCTAAAATTAATTTCTACGTGTTTCGATCTTGCACGTCCAAAAGATACGTCCGATCACCACCAAATTCGATGGCATGCTATAATTCATTACTACGGATCCAATGGAACTGGTTTCTTCTAATTTCGAGATAGTGCCCCGGAATGCTATTTTCACTCGTTAATTAAAACGAGTTATTATAAAAACTAGTTTATTCACTTTTAATTCAAATTTAAATGTTTAGTATCTTCATTTCTTTCCAAATAGAATTTAAATCATCTTTCGAAATCATTTCCATTCGCTTCAAATTCAAGATTCAATTTATTTTAAATACTTCCAAATATTTAATTCAACACTTAAATTATCAAATAAAGCGCTATTTTTAAAATCCAAGTTATTTAACTTATAAATTTAACTTTCCAATATTTAAATTATTTAAATATTCCAGAAATTATTGACTGAAATTATAGGTCGTTACATTCTTCCCCCTTGAAAGATTTTCGTTCTCGAAATTGCCAAGGTAAGAATAATTCCTCAAACCCATTAACTTTTCCAAACCAATCAGCTGGAATAGGTTCTATAATTTCTGAGTCTTTTAAATTCACTCACCTATACCAACTAATCCCCTTCCATGTTATAACTGAAAAATCAAATTTTAGTTATTAAAAATTTTCCAAAATTATCAAAAAAATTCTATCACCTTAAATTTACGGGAAATTTTACCAGCGTCTCCTTTGCGCGGCTTGATCGTAAATGTTTTTAATATATATATAATCACAAATATACTTCTCATCTTCGAGGATGAGGCATCTTGTAGGGAAAAATATAAAAATACGGTATGTAATCTAAGATGTGTACCTTCTTTTAGTATTAGCAAGCATATACAACCAATATGATGTGAAAGCGAGCTCCAAATGCGAAGCATATGCCATCCGCACTACTAATCCCTCAACAACCAATGAAAACATATATAGGGAAAGTAATATCAATATATAACATAGACTATACAATAACCACATGCAAATGTAACAAATGCAACAAGAGAAACTATCCAACTAATAATGTCCATCCAATTAATTCATAACCATATCAATTTACATTTTCAAATGTCAACATTATATTTATACACCTTCATTTCTTATTAACATTCAATTAATTCGTTTTCAATTTATTTCCATTCAATTAATTTACATTCAATTTATTCTCATCCAATTGGTTTACATTCAATTTTACTTACATTCACTTTAAATTCAATCTATGTTTAACAACATTTCATTGCATACTAAACTCGTTTATGAACCATTCCATACAACAATTACTTAAGTCTATTCCAAACATTTTATACTATACAATTCATGTTTATTGTTGCTTCACAACTTAAATTCATATTCAATTTTATCAAACAACATTCCTAAACATACTCAATTCATTTTACAACTTAAGTTGAATTTCATTTTATAACTCAAATTCATATTCATTCTGTTACTTCATTTCATGAATTCACTTTATTCATTCATCTAATTCATTTCAAATTCAATTCAATTTCATTTAACCTTTCTTAAGTTAAACTCCATTTCATTTAATTCATCCCATTAACTCAATTTATTTAACTTTACTTAAGTTAAATTTTTAATTTCATATCTTAATTTTAAATTTTCTTTTCTTATCTATACCATTTTCAAAATTATAAGTTCAAAAACTTGTTTTCATAATCAAATCATACTTTGGATTTTACAATCAAAACTTGTTTTACCAAACACAACTTCAATATTAGCAATCCATCACTTAGAAACTCGAAAATGAATGCCGATGATGCTGCAGTCATCACTATAATTATTTTCCAGCGATCGAAGTGAGTTCACTGCTTCCTATTTCCTTTAGATCCCATTTTAAAATATTTCTAACCAAAATGTTTTCAAAATAATACTATTATGATTCATCCAAAACCTTTGAAAAACAACTTTTAAATCAATGGGATTTAAATTCTCAAATTCTCAGCTTTAAATCCTTTTTATCTACAAATTATATTTATAAATATACTTATACAGTTTCATTTCCTTCCCATTTATAAATCACATTTGTAAATCATATTTATATAATCTTACTTCTTATATAATATCATTTCACAAGTGTTTATCTTTGTTTACATTATAATAATCATACATTTATTATAACAACAAACAAAAAATGATAATAATCAAATGTTATCATTCATAAACAACCAAACACACCATATATAACTATAATAATTTCAAAAAAATTATTCCTTTATATATAAAATATAATTAAGGTAAAATTATTTCATTTACCCAATTTCTAAACAATACTTTGTCAAATTGCTCTGTTCAAAAGTTTAGAAACCCCAATCGATATTGTGGCGTCAAACGTACCGACTAGAATTCATAAGCCACTCAATAGATAAATTAACACAATATAAAATATTTTTATAATCACTAACAAATACGCGACCATATATACACACTCAAACTCATAGTAAGGCATTCCATTACTTTATCTCTTAATTACCTCACCAAAGCCAAGGTTCTCGCTTAACCTTGCGCTCTGATACCAAGTGTAACAACCCGATAATTTCGACCCCTGAAAATCGACACTAATACGTCTATTGTATTGCGTGCCAAGCAATCGAATGTCGAAAAACCCGATTGTTAGTGGAAAAGAAGGAAGAAAGAAGAAGAGAAGAAGAAGAGAAAAAGTAAACTAAAACAAGACAGAATCTCATAATTGTAGTTGAACAATATATAATATAACATCAATGATCTTTACAAAAGAGAAACTGTAATATGCATACATCCATCAGAGTACAACAACAAATCATAATCATCAGCTTGGACAATTGTAACAACCTTTCCTCACAAATGCTAATAATTTCAACAATAAAGCAGCGGGAAATAAACTTATACCTAAATACGACTTGAAGACCTCCAACTCATCTCCTGAATCCCATGCATCCAAAGCAATCTGTAAATATGCTCGGTCTAACACGAGCATTAAAATAAAATAAAACCCGAGTCAATCTGGAAAACCAGTGTGAGAAAACACACGTAGTTGAATTTTAATGTTAAAAAAATCTTTTAAAAATAAAGGCATCTTGTAAGATCACAGGCACATAAACACGAACGGGTTTTTACCTTACAATAACCAAACCATTTCATACGAATTTCCATGATATTATAATAGTGTCTAAGATACAAATACTTATTAACCATAGCCGAAATTGTTACATTAATTAAATTCAAGCATAATAGGTATACAACTCAAAACTGTAAAGGCACGTATTAGATAATGGATTCCATACAATGACTAGGCTATTGGGATACCGCCTATCATGGTGAATCTCTAGATAAAATAACACTTAGGACCTCGTTGGGATGCCCTGCCAACACAGAACTGGCCTACCACTTGACTAGTAGTATCGAATATGATCACTCCCATCGTTAATGGGTCCCGAAGCATACAAATGAGAGATAATATCGACTCTAGATAGGGATGATCATACCCTACTTAGGAGCGACCCACTTAGCCCTATTACGTCTTCCATGTTTTAGTCATTCCTAGTTGATGAGGCTTGAGGCTATGTTTTACCTTTTATATAGCACTTCCCACTTGGAATGCTAATACTGCCCTCCAGGCAACAATGCAATGCTAGCATTCATCCATACAGGTCGTTCTGGGACTGAACGAAATGCTTGAGAGCTCCGTCTTCAATTCCATCATTTTCAAGATATCTTCACTTTGAAAAGCTTGAGTTGGATCGAAGTGGTTTTCGGATAACATACCCCATCCCGGTCTCTTTGAAACAACACTCGATAGTTCCCGTTAAGTTCAACTCCGGTTCTTTAGGAAATAAACAGTCAAAGATAAGAGTGGAGATCACCTCCTAACCGTTGGTGGATGGATTTCCTTATCATTTGTTCTAAGAAAACAAAATGAGATTTATATGCACAGTACAACATTAGGAGATGATTGTGCCATATAACTCATGTGTTTCTCCTAGATATTTCCAAAGTTACGTTTTGGGTCCAAATTTGATAGTCAATTATTTAACTATCCACAAACACACATCCAAATCAGGGATTTAATCCATAAAGAAAACCAACATTGGTTAAGCACATAAGCAACCACTAGCCTCTTTTAATAAATCTTTTCAATAACTAAAATCACTTTCACTACTACAAAACAGGTCATTTGCATCAGTTGTTTACCCCCCTTTTGCATCAGTTCAACAAACGATGCATATGCAACCGATGCAACAGGTTTAACGCTTTTGCATCAGTTCTGAAACCGATGCAAAAAGGTCCTTTTTGCATCGATTGTTACTAACAACTGATGCAAAATATCATGGTTGGTTGCTTGGACACAGCCCCCATGTTGCATTAGTTGTAATGAAATCCGATGCAACTAATCCCTCTATTGCATCAGCTATTTATACCTGATGCAAAAAAAACTATTCTCAAATACCATTATTACAGTACTCAAATAGACTATATATATATATTATTGATTATAACAAACAATTATTGCATGCAATATTACTATCATTCAAAATTAAATTTGATGGTAAATACATAATCAGATTTAATAATTCTACAAAAGAATGAAAAATATAAATAAATTCCATGGTACGTAATTTATTTGGAAAGAATTTTGATGAATGCTAACTGTTCATCAAATTATACACATTAAAGTACATGCACAAACTATCCACTGAAATCAGAAATTGCTCACACATACATTTCACCAGACATACTGTTGACATACTCGTTTTCACTTGATAACGTATTTTGTAGGTACAAACCCTACAGCAGATGATAAATTCGGTATATAAGATCAAAATTTTAATCCATAAACCTGTTATTGAATAAGAGCATGCATTACGCACCTTTTAAGATAGAGTAAAGCACTAAAACCAGTAATTGGTAATCATGCTGCTCCGAAATCGAATGCCCACAAAAAGTTATGTCAATGGTATCTGCATTGTCTGGGTCATCTGTTCCCATCAACAATGAATTTCAAATATTAGATAAGGCGCGTGCTCACACGTATATATATCCAAGAAGAATTTTTTTCACAATAACATTGAAAAATATATGGGTGTTAGCAATTGTTTTATATTCATTCTATACAAAGTTATGTATGTCGCCTGGGTTATCATCAGAGTAACAAATTGTTGCAGAAGTTCAAAACTTTTTTTCTTTGAACCTTGTTCCATTGCCAAACCCATACCCACCATAGAACTAATATGGCAGCAAGATTCACAAAAATTCCAAACCAAATAAACATAATTTACGAAAAAACAGTACCTGGCTAGGATCAACAGGGTATGTACACATGCTATATTTATTATTAAGATTTCCAATTCTCAAAGTGTCACTCTTGCTTCTCTTCTTCATGTTTTTCCTTGGTGAACCCTGCTTGCAAAAGTTGGGATGTAATGCCCAGTATAAGATTCTCCAAGTAAACATTTAAAAGGACCAAGAAGAAAATAAGAATGAGTCAGGGCTAGAACAAGAAATACATATATCCTACTTCATGTTTTTACTTTTGGTTTTGATGAACATATTTAACATAATGCAAACTTAATTATTACTAAACATCAACCAAGTAAACATTTAAAAGGACCAAGAAGAAAATATTATGATTATCAGTAATAGTTTGATATTCTAAGCATTTCAGTAGATTAAAGTTCTAGTACCTGATCATAATGCATGAGTACTGTGTGATTTATCACCAAAATAAATACTTAAGGGAAATAAAAATTATGCATATTAAGGATTCGAATCCGCTTACTTGAAGAAAATCATATAGGTCATTGCTCACTCCCTGCTCATTATGACGAGTATCACGATTGTCGGAACTGTAGCTGAAACCAGTTCCAGTAGGCTGATCCACATAAATCAGATTTGATGCCTAGATAAATTCATGATAATATTAGCCATTGATGTCACATATTATGAATTTAATTACCATTGACTAAACAATTATCTTTAACCAAGTAGTGATCATATAATAAACGTTAAAAAGAAAATTGTTAAAAATACCTGATCCTAACCAAAGTTATTCCAGACAAGTTATAAGTTATTTGCAATGTTGAAAGGCCCATTCTCATAGAACACAGCTAAATCACTACTGCAACCTGGTCCACCAGTTAGCCAAATCACAACCGGGTCCTTCTTGCTATGCCTTGATTCAAAGAAAAAATAGAACATCCTACAGAGAACAAAATCATTCATCAAATTATGTACTCAAACTTTCAGAAGCTACAGGTAGCATATAAGTTGAAAAATAAACCTCTAATATCAGAAAAATCAAGTGTCATTAATGAAATTCCCATTTCTTCGGTTTTATATATATACTACAATAGTAACCTAAAAAGCGAAAGTGCATTCATCTGCAACTCAATTCAAGTTTAAAGTGCCAGTAATGTCAACAAGCAATTTACTGCACCGGCATGCTAAAACACAGTATTTTAAAACCAACTTAACTAAATTCCCAATTCATGCATATGCACGAACACACCTGAAGTGCAAATTTATAATTTTCCAAATCCAACTGTTTAGTTCCTTGTGTGGTATATTCACAAGCAAACAATTACCATACTTTTGCACATGCGACACAATAGAATTATATCGACTGTAAATGAAAATCAATTTTATCTTTGGTTTTAAGCAAATAAACTCACATAGCACCTTTGAAGCCTAGACACCAACCCACCCAAAACCATTAAATACAATTCTAGAAAATTACACAAACTCTGACCTTGCATCATGAGTATTTGACAGCTTATAATACCCTGCACAATCCGCCCAAATCATCAACCGAAACCGCATCAGAAACGTCCGGAAACTTCAAATTCTTCTCAACGATTCTACCAAGTTCACCAAGGAAAAAAAGTTTTTTTCTTCATTTTGTCTTTACTGATACATACATCTGAATGATTACTCTCTGCTACGAGATTTCACCAACACTTTTTTATAAAAGGTTGCTAACAAGCATTTCGAATTAGCAGTACTCATCTGCTTAATCTGATGGATGAGAAGATTGCATTTCCATTACCTTACACTGCACAATCCATCTCTGCCTTATCACATAACTATTTCATCACATTTTACTACAGTAACCAATCCATCACCAAACTTGCAAACCAATAATATCCAATCTCTGATCCTTAAAATTACTCCTTTTTCTGTAATGAAAAGGAAAAAAAATGGAAATTAATATGATGTATCAATATTTCATTTAGTCTGCCAAACTCTGTTAACAAATTAATTGTAGCAACATTGTATATAATAACATCTATAACGACTAAAAAATATGAATCCAAAGATTTATGAATGCTAAACTAATATGCTGGTAAGTTGTTTTTAAGGTGTGCAAATGATCTTTCTAAACAGCAAGCTGATCTTAATGGAATAGAGGATCACATTATAATACTTGAGCATTGTAACGACCCGAAATTTTCGAAGCCGAAAATTCCAGATAGTTATGAAAAAGAAGAAAGAGGTAGAAGAAGAAGAACAGAAACATCAACAACTCACATTCGCAGCGGATAAAATATAATAATAATATAATGACAGTTTACAAAAGATTATTATATCTATCGATTACATTTTCATACATCAGAGTTTTACATATCCACAGTCACTGAAATATACAGTAATCATATCTCAGAATTACAATAATACACTACAGCAGAAATACTCTATATGTACTTGCCATCCAGCTCGTCTCCTGAGCTCCAGAACGTCCTACCTGAAATCTGTAATACTCGGTCTGACCCGAGCATTACATCAAAGTAACACCCGGGTCAGGCTGGAAACCAGCGTGAGTAAACCCAATCAACATGGAATATCCAAGTAATCAACTTATATAAACCCGGGGTAACTTATATCAATTTAACAAATTAACAATTTGCTATAAACAACACTTATTTCACACGTCAATTTCTAAGTACCAAACTTAGGTAAAATAATTCCAATTCACTTAAATCATTTATTTCAGCCTATTGATTTCACAAACTAAATTTATAAAATTCGAAGTGGTTTCGGGTATTCCGAATACCCGACCCCGGTCTCTCCGAAACTCATATCGTCCTAACCCAAGTTACCCAAAGCAATACACAACATTTCATATCAGAGATACCAATTCATCCAAAGCAACCAATTCCAATCAATCATCCATAACAAAGCTTAATCACATACATATCAATTCAATTAATTCTAATTGAATTTCAAATCTCAATCACTTAGATTCTTTCATTTATAAATTCCAAATTAATTAATTATCAACCCTGGATTAATTATCTTCCAATTCCATTTAAGTAAATATCTTTAATAAATTTCACGATATTAATTATTCTTAGCCCAAAGTCAATAAGTAATTTTACTTACTTCATAAATTAATTAACTATTTGAATTACATTAATCCTAAATCACTTATTATCTAATTTCTCATAAGTCATTTTTTCTTGATTTATAATCTTAGTTAACCAATCTTTTATTACGTCATTGGTTTTATAAACTATGATTTTCCATTTACATTTCAATTTATTCTAATCTAATTTAATTACCTTAAATAATTAATCATTTATTAAACCACACATATTAATCACTTTCGATTTACCTCAACCTGTAATGATCTCCTTGTTATTTACTCCATTAAATACATTAATTAATTACCTTAATTAATCTCTCGATTTATTTCACAAGGTAATTATATTTTATTAATTGCATTAAGTGATAACATATCAAACCATCCATTGATTATTCTACATTAATTAACTTAATAAATGAACTTAAACCTTCATTAATTAATAAAACCCTTAATTACTAATTTAATCAACCCAAATCATTAATTAATTGAATTAATTATCTATTTTAATTTCCCTACTAACTTGATGAATCAGAAATCATTAATCCCTTAACAAACATTGGAATGGAAGCACTTACTTTTTTTTTATAACTTAAATCTAAAACCAATGAAAACCCGAATACTCCGAGTCAACCCGCAATTAACTCGAAATCCAACCAAAACCAAAGTCACATCATCATCAGCACACATCCAACCAATTTATTCATCCCCATCATTTAAATTTAACCATTTAAATTTAATTAAAAACCCAGAAGAGTGGGTTTTACTCACTTTGATTTTCGTTTTGCAAACCCGATCCAAACTCGACTTGGCTTCACGGTTTCAACCTTGTATAAACATTTTATAATTTATTAATAATTTGATCTAATCTGATAATTTATCTTGAACAAATTTCCCTTTTATAAATTCATTTAACCAAAATTAAATTTAGACAATTGAATTCCCGTTTAATAAAATATTTTTACCAGCTAAAATAATTTAATATGCTTATATGAAGTTAAACAGAACTGTTTCATTTTCTTAAGTAAGTAACAAGACTGTAGCTTCGTTTACAGTAAAAAAAAACTTCTTGAGGGATACCATGAATTCACATAAACGTAGCATAAGTTTAAACATATATAATGATTTAAATGATTAGATCGGAAGTTCATGAGTTTGAAAACTCACTTTTGTTTTACTTGCAGTCATCCCGGTTTGCTCTTCATCATTTCGACCGATGATATCCTACTCTTCAAGCAACTTCGGCCCAAACTCCAAAATCAAAATTTGACAAAACCCTAGTTAGCTTGACCTGCTACCCAACCCATGTCGTGAGCTCAAATCGCGAGCGCCGACCCATGCCACCACGCTCGACCTTCACCGCCGCCACCTTGAAATCATCACAGCAATCGCCCTCCCCTCTGAACGAAAATCAATGCGTGAAGCTTACCCCCCCAGGTCGATCGCGACTTCGACCAGACCCCTTGAGCACGAGCTTGATTTTTTTTTTTTTTTTTTGAAGACGAAAATTATTTAGGAAATCAAGCAAAATCGGCTTTGGCCATTTCTTTTTTTTTTTTTAGAACGGTTTCGATTATGCTTCTCAAAGTAACGAGGGGGCGGTAATGAGATGTATGATGGTGTGAGGCTTCTCGAGTACGCTGGAAATGAAAATATCTTTGACTGATTGACCCTAAATTCTATTTTATTATAAAACTCCCAAAACATCTCTAAATTGCCATATAAAAATTTCGAATACAATAGAACGTGATTCAGAGGCTGGTTTGATCGTACGTAGAAGCTAGCTTTCTGAATCGATTTAAAATATTAAATTATCGATTTTAATTTCAATGTGTTTCTTACTTGTACGAGCAAACGGTAAATCTAAATGCTATGAAAATTGAAATCCGATAATAACTAACTATTACGGATCTAATGGAACTGGTTTCGTCGAATTCCGAGACTGTGCCTCGGAAGACTATTTTTAAATATCGATTTAAACGGTATATTATTAAAACTGAACAAATCACCTTTAAATCAAATTTCAACCATCCTATTATCTTCAGTATCATCGTTATAAATTTTACAAACCTTCAATTTATTTTAACAGGCTTAGAAATTCCAGATTCAACAATTTACCCAATTTTAATTATTAAATGCAATATTGAACTATAAAATTCAATGATTTAATTATCAATTAAATATTGATATCTCGAATTATAGTCAACATCAACTTGTAAATGTTTAAAATAAATTCAATTATCCCATTTTAAATTGTTAAAAATTCCGGGTCGTCACATTCCTCCCCCCTTAGAATAATTTCGTCCCCGAAATTACTAGTTAGGAAGAATGGTCCAAACCCGTCCACTTTTTCCCCCAACCCTACAGTTCAACATTTTATCAATTATCTTTTATACAAAACCCCATTATCATTCTTATTAACTTCTCAAACCCACCCACAATTTGGAGACAATACCACTTATACTCAATTATTCAAATTTCAATTTAAAACCAATTTTCGAATTATCAAAATTCTCTCAAAAAAATTTCTAACTCTCTAAATTTTCGAAAATTTTTGCCAGCGTCTCCTTTGCGCGGCTAGCTCGGTACAACTACAAAAGGCCACTACGGCTCTCAAAATCTCAAAAGAAACAAAAGCCAAGTGGCTATATCCAAAACTCAATCCAATTTCATACATAAATTTTAAATACATACCTTTTTGTCGAGCATTTCGAATTTATCTTTTGGAATCAAATCCAATTCCTTTTCCCTTTACTACCTGCATATCTTACTTAGCACTAATATCCAATCCCAACTGTCAAAACATTTTATTGACTTCCTTACCCAAGTCAATACTTATCCACCCAAATATCAACTAGGATATCTTTCTAATATTCAATTTCCAATTAAGGATTTATCATTGTTTACTTAAGTTAGCATAAGCATTTTATATGCTCCTTTATTTATTTCACTTTATCACTTTAGTTTATATCTATTTCTATTCAATTTAGTTTTCACACTCCACATAAATTTTAGTTATTTCCAACTTTGAACATTAAATTTTACCTTCCATTTATAACTAGTTTATGTCGTTTTAATTTAGTTTCCTTCACTAATTTATTTCAAATTTTCAGTTAGAAACCGTTTTGTCATTAACAAAATTTTCCAAAAATCTTCAAATTATTCTCCCAAAATTTTCGGAAAATTTTGGCAGAGTCTCCCTTGTACGGAGGGACTTCTGCGATATCGCAGGATGCACAGATATATATACATCGGCCTCAGGCCGGAAATCACAATATATATCAATATATGCAATTCATATCTCCTATTTTGAATTCTTTTGCGTAAGCGTACCTTAATTTAGCATTTTTAAAGCAATCGGCTTATTATTTAGCAATCATCGCATCCAAATCCAGCCAAACGGCCCTCAGGTACCTGTACTATCTCAATTTAAACATGTAAGTGTCATATATAGAAAATATATTAGCATTTCACTTACTTTTAATGGCAAACACAAACATGTCAAAAGCATCAAACGCCAACGCTTACCATAAGCGATTTATATAATTTAAAGCTAATTTCCTTGCTTCCCGCCACATTTATATGCCATTTCATTAAATTTTATTGGCTTATAATTCACATTTCTTACATTCGATTTATTTTTAATCCAAACAAGCTCATATTTACTTTAAATGATTCAAAAATCTATTTTATTTGTTTCTATTAATTCACAGAATTTCTTTACCTTCGTTTACATCAAACGTCAACTATTTTTATGCAAATTTGACGATAGTCACTTAGTAGAGTATCCATTTTAGTTTATAACTACTTCAAATCAATTTCAACTCATTCTGTATGTAATTCCATTTCCCAAATAAATTTAACCCAACTTTTATTTAATGGTCCACCACTTTGCTCGAAACCAAGCTTTTATTGAATTAAATAATTTTACCTTCAAATTTATATGCCTCATAACTTAAGTTCATTTCGAGAACCCAACTTCAATTAGAACTCTGATTTGATTTCCATTCAATCAAACTTCATCCATTCATTATTTAATTCCATTAACCCATTTATTCATCCCATTTTGAATTTTTAACTCATTTACTTTATCCATTTTCGAAGCCATTCTCACTTTATTTTTCTTTACCTGGGTTTTGTTTGCAACACAAATCTTTTCATTAAATATTAATCAAATCTCACTTAAATTCAATGGTAATTCAAACCATCACTTTTTCAATCCAACTCTATTTTATTTTTACAACATCCCCACTTATTTAATTCATTATCAAATCCCAGTCGAATTCTATTTACAATTCAAATAATATTATTAAAATAGCTTTTTATAAAAATACTTTTTATAACTCGATGTCTCAACCAGTCCATCCTTGTTCTCACATAAATTCAGTCATACGTTGATCAGGCGTAGGACTGAAAATCTATAAGTACTTAGCAGACTCATTTTCGACATCCAGTGAAAATACTTCGAAAATAATTTTACTTGAAAATATCGAAAATAGTTTTTGAAAACAGTTTACTGAAAATATCTTTGGTGAGAATGCTCTGGAAATCATCACACCCATCTATGGTCACAGTTACATCCAGGGTTACGTTGCCGTCGCAGCAAAAGTCCATGTAACTGATTACACCATAGAACCCACGACAGATCGCAGTTACATCCAGGGTTACGTTGCCGTCGCAGCAAAAGTCCATGTAACTGCAGGCTCTCAGCGGCCTCACGATTACGCTGTCGAAATGAAACTTCTCCACTCCTACATAGGTCGCAGTCTACCGATGTAAAATCAAACATAGACTGTTGGCTCTCAGCGGCACACACGACTTTCGCTATGTTACCATAGTGTCACAGTCTACCGATATAAAATCAAACGCAGACTGCTGGCTCTCAGCGGCACACACGACTTTCGCTATGGTATACTACTCATAATCCTCAGGAACTAGTTTTGTCCGGACTCCTCACAGGATCAAATTTAGAACCTCCCCCTAGAGGCTCAAGGCAGTACCACCCAGTGGCACTCCTGAGAAGCTCATTTCAAGGGAGCGCCTTTTTCCCCAGAGCCAATCTCAAAACACTTTATACTATACACATATAGTATTTTCAAATCATACACCTAGTATGAATTTCACATAGGTACCTTTACACAAAATCGATTCCCAAAATCGATAATTCACAGATCAGGCTTTTCCAAATTCCAATATTGATTTTACCCAAAAATCAAAAGCCTTTCAAATTCACAGGTTCCCAAAACCTTTTCCAAAATTCTCATAAGATCCTTTATATATATACAGATATATATAATTTTTAAAACTTTGGATCATTTTCAAGCTTGTATAAAACTCCTTTTATACTTCAAACACTTTCAAAAATCCTTTTCTATTTACATTCACTTGAATTTCCATTCACATACTCACAATTGCTTTAATTTCATGGGATTATCACTTCAATCCTTATCTCAATTGAGTATTTAACCAATAACAGTTTGAACTCCGACCGGTTTATATTTAGAAAATAGCTTGAAATTTTTAAAACAGATAAGTAGTTGAAAATAATTAATAGTTTGTAAAATAGCCATAAAATAATTAACTAGTTGCAAAATAATTAGAAAATAGTTAAATAGTTATAGAAATTTTAGATAATTGCAAAATAGTCGTAAAATAACAATTAATTTATAAACTAGTTGAAAAATAGTAATTAGTTTAGAAACATTTGAAAGATGGTTAAATAGCTCCAAAAATATATAAAATAATTTGTCTTAAGGAAGGAAGGTTGTATATATTTAATAGCTTGGAAAAATGAATTTATATTAAACAATTTATACTGAAGATAGTCCAGAGTCAAAACTGTCCACTTTCCCATCAATTCAATTTAAATTTCCACTTCCATTTAAATTGACCCAATTCCAATTTAAATACTCCAATTTCCATTGGACTTGATTCATTCCCAATTCAACTTTAATTAATTCTCAAATTTCTTTCAAATTTCAAATCAAATTCCATTTGATTTTTACTTACTCGACTTTATTTATAACTTCAATTTTACAACTTCTATTTATAATCAATTTCATTCACATTTTACTTTTAACTCGGAATTATACATTTTAATTAGCCAATATATTTTTATTATTCCATAAACCTTTTAATCAAGATTCCAGAGTTTAAACAAATTTCCAAAATTTCAGTATCTCCTTAAAATTCAACTATATCCAAAATTCTTTGGAAAATTCAATTATCTCTTTGAATTTCAAACCAAAACCAGTTCACGAACAATTCCAATTTAAAACAATTTGTTAGCAATTTCTCTTCTAGAAACTTGAAAATGAACATCGATGATGCTGCAGTCATCACCGACGTTATTTTCCAGTGACCGAAAGAGTTCAATGCTTTTATCTCATTAAAAACATTTCCAAATATTTTTAATTTCAAATCTCCCAGATTTCAGATTCAACACAAAAATATTTTTGAAATGATACTATTATTTCTCCAAACCTTTGGAAACCACCTTCAATCCAAGGAATTTTAAATTTTCCCAAAAATCTTCAAATCCCCAATCCATCCAATTCATATTTAAACATTACTCCGGAATTTTCATCTTACTTTATTTTCAAATATTCTCTGGAATTCTATTTCAAATTATAATCCCATTTATTTCAATTTATAAATTACATTTACTATCTATATTTCAAATTCCAATCAATTTGAACTGATACCACCCACTTCAGTTCCAATCACTTCAATTTAATCCAATTCAAATTGTCCATTTGAATTTTTAAACTTATCCATCTTCAATCACAAATCCAATTAATTCCAACCGAATTCAATTTAAATGAATTCAATTCCAACTTCAAATTTTAACCATCTCGAATTATATAAATTCAAGTTAAATTCTCAAAGATTGGTTTAACTTTTTAAACCAAATTAACCTTGTTCATTCAAAGTTTTAAACAAATTTTTTTTTTTTTTGAGTTCTAATTCTAGAATTCCATTTTAATCAATTTGAATTTTAATTTGGTTGTATTTTCTGTTACCACTTAATTTAATTTAAATTTTCAAGTTTTCAATTAGGTTATATTTTATATTACTTCTTAATTTAATTTCAATTTAACAACCAATCACCTAAATATTTATTGGAAGGAAATATTGCTTTATATCTCAAAATATATTTTTATATAAAATCATTCAAAACCTTTATATAAGAAAATAACAAGTACGCTCTCATATAAATATATTCAACTCATTCTAGAGTACTACAGACTCTATTAAATGAGTAATTCCCACCAGAGCCAAGGTTCTCGCTTAACCTTTCAGCTCTGATACCAAATGTAACGACTCGAAATTTTCGAAGCCGAAAATTCCAGATAGTTATGAAAAAGAAGAAAGAGGTAGAAGAAGAAGAACAGAAACATCAACAACTCACATTCGCAGCGGATAAAATATAATAATAATATAATGACAGTTTACAAAAGATTATTATATCTATCGATTACATTTTCATACATCAGAGTTTTACATATCCACAGTCACTGAAATATACAGTAATCATATCTCAGAATTACAATAATACACTACAGCAGAAATACTCTATATGTACTTGCCATCCAGCTCGTCTCCTGAGCTCCAGAACGTCCTACCTGAAATCTGTAATACTCGGTCTGACCCGAGCATTACATCAAAGTAACACCCGGGTCAGGCTGGAAACCAGCGTGAGTAAACCCAATCAACATGGAATATCCAAGTAATCAACTTATATAAACCCGGGGTAACTTATATCAATTTAACAAATTAACAATTTGCTATAAACAACACTTATTTCACACGTCAATTTCTAAGTACCAAACTTAGGTAAAATAATTCCAATTCACTTAAATCATTTATTTCAGCCTATTGATTTCACAAATTAATTTATAAAATTCGAAGTGGTTTCGGGTATTCCGAATACCCGACCCCGGTCTCTCCGAAACTCATATCGTCCTAACCCAAGTTACCCAAAGCAATACACAACATTTCATATCAGAGATACCAATTCATCCAAAGCAACCAATTCCAATCAATCATCCATAACAAAGCTTAATCACATACATATCAATTCAATTAATTCTAATTGAATTTCAAATCTCAATCACTTAGATTCTTTCATTTATAAATTCCAAATTAATTAATTATCAACCCTGGATTAATTATCTTCCAATTCCATTTAAGTAAATATCTTTAATAAATTTCACGATATTAATTATTCTTAGCCCAAAGTCAATAAGTAATTTTACTTACTTCATAAATTAATTAACTATTTGAATTACATTAATCCTAAATCACTTATTATCTAATTTCTCATAAGTCATTTTTTCTTGATTTATAATCTTAGTTAACCAATCTTTTATTACGTCATTGGTTTTATAAACTATGATTTTCCATTTACATTTCAATTTATTCTAATCTAATTTAATTACCTTAAATAATTAATCATTTATTAAACCACACATATTAATCACTTTCGATTTACCTCAACCTGTAATGATCTCCTTGTTATTTACTCCATTAAATACATTAATTAATTACCTTAATTAATCTCTCGATTTATTTCACAAGGTAATTATATTTTATTAATTGCATTAAGTGATAACATATCAAACCATCCATTGATTATTCTACATTAATTAACTTAATAAATGAACTTAAACCTTCATTAATTAATAAAACCCTTAATTACTAATTTAATCAACCCAAATCATTAATTAATTGAATTAATTATCTATTTTAATTTCCCTACTAACTTGATGAATCAGAAATCATTAATCCCTTAACAAACATTGGAATGGAAGCACTTACTTTTTTTTTTATAACTTAAATCTAAAACCAATGAAAACCCGAATACTCCGAGTCAACCCGCAATTAACTCGAAATCCAACCAAAACCAAAGTCACATCATCATCAGCACACATCCAACCAATTTATTCATCCCCATCATTTAAATTTAACCATTTAAATTTAATTAAAAACCCAGAAGAGTGGGTTTTACTCACTTTGATTTTCGTTTTGCAAACCCGATCCAAACTCGACTTGGCTTCACGGTTTCAACCTTGTATAAACATTTTATAATTTATTAATAATTTGATCTAATCTGATAATTTATCTTGAACAAATTTCCCTTTTATAAATTCATTTAACCAAAATTAAATTTAGACAATTGAATTCCCGTTTAATAAAATATTTTTACCAGCTAAAATAATTTAATATGCTTATATGAAGTTAAACAGAACTGTTTCATTTTCTTAAGTAAGTAACAAGACTGTAGCTTCGTTTACAGTAAAAAAAAACTTCTTGAGGGATACCATGAATTCACATAAACGTAGCATAAGTTTAAACATATATAATGATTTAAATGATTAGATCGGAAGTTCATGAGTTTGAAAACTCACTTTTGTTTTACTTGCAGTCATCCCGGTTTGCTCTTCATCATTTCGACCGATGATATCCTACTCTTCAAGCAACTTCGGCCCAAACTCCAAAATCAAAATTTGACAAAACCCTAGTTAGCTTGACCTGCTACCCAACCCATGTCGTGAGCTCAAATCGCGAGCGCCGACCCATGCCACCACGCTCGACCTTCACCGCCGCCACCTTGAAATCATCACAGCAATCGCCCTCCCCTCTGAACGAAAATCAATGCGTGAAGCTTACCCCCCCAGGTCGATCGCGACTTCGACCAGACCCCTTGAGCACGAGCTTGATTTTTTTTTTTTTTTTTTTTGAAGACGAAAATTATTTAGGAAATCAAGCAAAATCGGCTTTGGCCATTTCTTTTTTTTTTTTTAGAACGGTTTCGATTATGCTTCTCAAAGTAACGAGGGGGCGGTAATGAGATGTATGATGGTGTGAGGCTTCTCGAGTACGCTGGAAATGAAAATATCTTTGACTGATTGACCCTAAATTCTATTTTATTATAAAACTCCCAAAACATCTCTAAATTGCCATATAAAAATTTCGAATACAATAGAACGTGATTCAGAGGCTGGTTTGATCGTACGTAGAAGCTAGCTTTCTGAATCGATTTAAAATATTAAATTATCGATTTTAATTTCAATGTGTTTCTTACTTGTACGAGCAAACGGTAAATCTAAATGCTATGAAAATTGAAATCCGATAATAACTAACTATTACGGATCTAATGGAACTGGTTTCGTCGAATTCCGAGACTGTGCCTCGGAAGACTATTTTTAAATATCGATTTAAACGGTATATTATTAAAACTGAACAAATCACCTTTAAATCAAATTTCAACCATCCTATTATCTTCAGTATCATCGTTATAAATTTTACAAACCTTCAATTTATTTTAACAGGCTTAGAAATTCCAGATTCAACAATTTACCCAATTTTAATTATTAAATGCAATATTGAACTATAAAATTCAATGATTTAATTATCAATTAAATATTGATATCTCGAATTATAGTCAACATCAACTTGTAAATGTTTAAAATAAATTCAATTATCCCATTTTAAATTGTTAAAAATTCCGGGTCGTCACAAGCATAGACAAGAGTCCTTGTTTGATTACTTGAAATACGAATATGGCATCCTTGTTGATTATACCATGTACATAGAAAGAGATATTATTTATCGGTGTACATTGTTTATAATTTATATATGAAATAATTGTGTAAACACTGAATACATGGCAGAATGTAAAATGGATGATTTGGAAAAGCAAACAAGACTATCATAGTTCACATAAGGACCTCTGCAAAAGAAAAAAAATAGAATAGTCACCTGAGCAGTAAAAAAAGGCACCAGCTGTTGATAATGTGGTTCCATTTTTGAACCCTTACACTTTTAAGATGACACTAGAAAAGTCCTGTAGTGATTGGGTCAAACATCTTAAATAAACGCTTTTAATAGAAATGACAAATTTTGTAGCCACGAAGTTAAATGATTATGAAGATCTAAATCCTATGTTTTAATCATCTATGAGAATAATCAAGATAGGATAACAGTTTCAACATCAAATCTTTCATGTTATACATATCACATAGCATTTATAATGCTCAGTTGCTTCTTTTCATTTATTTGCTAAAGCAGGCTAAAATTATTACTCCAATGCATAGTGTTACAGGTTATATTTGATCCCTCCAAAAATGTTTTATCTGTCTCATCTAAATTCCAAGTACAGATCAGTTTAAACATTGTAAGTTGCATCTTTTGATAGCAAGTACAAATCACTTTAAAATTTGAAATTTCGATATAATATATATACTATAAAATAATAGATTGAAGGCACAGTACCTTTTCTTCAAAAGGAGATAACATAATAAACTCAGTTATGAACCGAAACCCAAAATCACGACTCCCTGATTCACCATAAATCGACTACAATTAATTAAGACTACCTAGACATATGAACTTAAAACAACTATCAGACAAAAATGCAAAAAATGGCAAATAAAACCTAAACATAGAACAACTACGAGAGATGTAACCAAAGTAAATAAACCAGACATTCGAACTATAATATAAATACTAATTATAATATAAGATAGAATCAAAGATTAATAATGTTGGAATACTTAGCTTTTTAAGCCTACTCGAACGCATCATCAGCCTGCATATCAACGAAGCAAAGTATATCAGCATGCATAAGAACATATATATATAAGTAAGCAAATGATGAAAGATGTTTAAAAATGACAAAAATACCTCAGTACACAAATGTGGAAGATTGTGGTAAGTCCCGAATTGCATCTCTGGTGTCATATTTGCTACTGTGCACCCATCAGGACTCTAGATATATTTACAACTCGAGTTATGTTACATTGAATTGCAAAATGATAAAATTTACTGAATCAAAGTAAAATAATCAATGTATATGTTATACACCCAGCTGCTAGCAACAGTGCAGGATCACTTGCTCTGGTTCAAAACAACATTAGGAAAACATTCGTCTGAACTTGATCTATATAATGGTTAATGTTTCTTTATCAAAGTATATGATCATATCCCATTAATTACCAACTAGCTAAAATAATTACACTGACTTGATTTCAAATCATTCTAGCAAGTGATTTAAGTTTGTAATAAGTTTAGAAAATTATCTGTGTCAGTTATTCTTGGCTGAAAGTGACAAATTTGAAGAAATTTTCCATCCAAGTTTACTTCATTCTATGTAACAAAAACCACATTCTATGTACAAAAAAGCATGTTCAGCATATTAAAAAATTGCAGCTTATAACACTACCATGGGCAGTTGCTGGTGATTTCAACTGTACTCTGTTTAATAATGAGCGCATTTCAAAAATATAGTAATCTGTAATGGAGTTATTTCTAGAAAAATAGATAACGGAGAACACATAAAAATATGGCATGATCCCTGGCTTCATGGTGAAATTTTCTTGCATAAATTGAATGATGAAAATTTAATATTATATAGAGACCAGAATATTTATGTTTCAAGCTTGATTGATAATCACAATTGGAAAACTTGATAATTATAATCTACCTATTAACATCAAGAAAGAAATCACTCGAATACCAATACTCAAAGATAGAGACTGTGATTACTAGTGGTGGGATTTAACATAAAAATGGTAATTTCTCATCTAAATCTGCTTGGTTATGGTGCAAGGAACAACTTCAGACATGCCAATGGTCTAAACATATATGGAATAAGGCCTGCTCACCTAAAATGTCTTTATGTACACATTTTGCCTACATCGATAGACTGCCTACATTACCAAGAATAAGCAACTGGAGTAATATCAGATCTACTAGTTGTGTGTTGTT
Organism: Allium fistulosum; assembly: GCA_030737815.1. Classification (NCBI taxonomy): domain Eukaryota; kingdom Viridiplantae; phylum Streptophyta; class Magnoliopsida; order Asparagales; family Amaryllidaceae; genus Allium; species Allium fistulosum. The sequence goes on from CM060901.1 coordinate 666,211,482, forward strand.
CAATATAATGAAGACTCGGATCATATTTTCTTTAACTGTAGTTATTCTAGTCAAATTTGGTTATCTATTCAAAGTAAGTTTTACATCAAGTGCTCCAGTAGTTTCACTATTAAAAATATAATGGATGATCTAGAAAATGTCTACAGTCAAAAGGTATCTTTAGAAATCTCATTAATACTCTTTGGCATATATGGACTGAACGAAATGCGAAAATCCATTCAAAAATTCAATCTAATTACATTATCAGAGAACTGAGGATTATTGAAGACACATAAATCTAAACATTACAAAGACAAATGAACTTAAAGAGAGAGGTTCTACTTAACTTCAAGTTAGCGTAGAGAGAGGTATCGACGGTATGATGCTAATTTTCTTTCCCATTTTTCCTCTTGTCTACCATTATCGGAGCTTCAGCTGAGCTATTGTAGATGATGGATGCAAGACGACTATTATTTCCATTTTTCAATCAAAGGTCGTCGAGTCGTGCTTGATAGTGTTTTCCATTTTCCATCAATTTTAGGGGTTTTTTTTGAAGCAAGCTAATTATTTGGGGAAAACAACGGGAGCGGGAAAAAAAATTGGAAAGGCGGGACGTAACAGGCGAGCAATGAATAACCTAGATAATTTGAAATTGCATCGCCTCCTTTGGGAACCGATGCGAAAATTATTATTTTAGACGTAATTGCATCAGTTGACTTTAAAACCGATGCGACTAAAACTATTTGCATCGACGTATTTGCATCAGTTGTTGGTGACAACTGATGCAAATTTGATTTTTTTATTACCTATTGCTTTTCACGTACCAATTGCATCGGTCATTAAGACAGAACTGATGCAAATAGTTCTATTTACATCAGTTTTTACTTCAACCGATTCAAATGAGGCGATGCAAATGGCATGTTTTGTAGTAGTGTTTGTAAATATTGTACCAAAATACTTTTTATAAAGATTCATCCACAAACCCTTATTTTCCGATACTTGGAAAATATCCATACACTTATCTCCATGGTATAAGTATATTCACAATATAGAGAAATATTTCCTTTTTACACAATTCTAGAACAGATATATAACTTCTTTATAAATCTCTAAGACCCGTTTATAACCCCATTCATTTATCTCTGAAATCATTTATAAACTCCCGTTTTAACATTTCTAAAATTATTTTAAAAAAACCCTTCATAAATCCTTAAAACCATTTATAAACTACTTTTATAAATCCACAAAACCATTTCTAAAATTCTTTTATAAATATTTAAAACCATTTATAAAGCTCTTTTACCCTTTAACTAACCTTACTTTAAGTTTTTCAAACCATGTTATAAGATTCCTCTTATAAACCCACATCTGTTTATAAAACTATATTTATAAATCTCGAAAGCAATTATAAAAAAATTCTAATCATTTACTTTAAAACACTATTATAATAATAAACATTATAAATAAATAATTATTAACTTTAAAACATCTTTATTTTCCAAAGATGATGATTTAAGATTAATGGCTCTTTTCACTTTCTTTCCTTTTGGTGAATATCGAGTGTGATAGAAATTTTTTGTAATATCCCGGAAATTTTAACAATATCAATTTAATAATCTGTTAAATAATTAAATTGATATGGATAATCTTTGATAATAAGATTTGAATTTAATTTAATAATCTGATTAAATTAGTATTTAATTGATGATTTTATCTTTTAAAAGTTAATAAGATATTTTCTATTTGAATATATATATTATTTATATATATTGTAAATAGAAGCTTTGGTAAATTGGAAATTTATATTTAATTTAATCTGGACTTTTCAAAGATATTTAAATAAGTAATTTTATAGTTTTAAAATACTTTAAGAAAATATTTAATTGGTTTAAGATATTTTTACTTAAGCTTAAAATAAGTAAGATTAACAAAAATGGTTTGTTTTATTTCTTTTTAAAATATCACTTGATAATATAATCTTATATAAATTATTTAAAATCAAATATGTTAATTTCAAATAATAAGTATAATGTATTATTTTTAATATGTATGGATTTTAAAGATGTTGGAATTGTTATTTAATTGAATAAATAGTTATATATGTATATATATATATAACTTAACTTTTTAAATTGAATCTTATGATTTAATTTAATTTGAACTTGAATTTAAGCTTTGAAATTCAAAAGGATAAATATTTAAATTGTTTTGGATTTTAGAATATTTGTATAAACTTTTATTTTAAAATATAATTTGTTTTTGTTTCTTTAAAAAGTAATATATATATAGATAAGTGTTTAAATAAATAAGAGAAAAAGGCATTTTATACACCTTTAAAATAAATAGAATTTTGAATAATTACTTATAAGACATGTGTCATTTATCTAAAGCCTTTGTAAGACATGTGTAATTTAAGTAGCAAATGTATAGGACAAGTGTCTTAATTATTTTCTTTTTCTTTTATTTTTATAAATTACAAATTCACATATATAAACATTTGCATATCTTCTTTATTTCTTTCTTTCTATTTTTCTTTTCAAAAACAAGAAACCATCTTCCTCTCTAATGCAAATCTGATAATCAGTAAACAATTATGCCTCCAACCCAAAATCAAAATCACTCTTTTAAATCAAAGATCAAAACCTATCTCATTTTCAAAATCAAGTCTTCAGCCTGATCATTCTTCTCATCTCTGGAAGCAAATTCAAACTGTCTGCATTTTTCTTTCTGCAAATCTGGAATCATTTCAAACCTGTCTGCATTCATTCTTCAAAACTAGAAGCAGCATGCATGTAGATTAGAACAAGTCTAAAGGCCAGCAAACTCAAGTTTTAAAATCAAATTCAAGAAGCATTCAAGTCTAAGGTTTCAAAAGCTAAAAACTGTCTCTGTTCAATGCAAATCCGGTGAGTAACTTTAAAATTTAAAATAAAATTTGATTGCATGCTAGTATGGTTGAATATAAATGTGTGCATTGCATGAGTGGATGTCTGATGAGAATTCTTATTTGTGTGCATACTGTTTATAAGTGCTCTGTCATCATTATTTAGGGAAGTGGCATCTTTCTAAAATGCTTAAGTATAAATGGGTATATGTAGATCTTTGAAGCAAGAATGTTTGTATATGTATTAATTTTTCTATGAACATTTGGGTGATAAATATGTGCATGTTGGTGAAATGTCTGAACTTCTCTGTTCTTAGTTTTAAAACTAAGATTTTGTTTAAAAATTCATTATTCCTTTAACCAATCTCTGTTAGTCTTAGGATTTAAATAAAATTTGTTTGTTTAAGCATAGATTAAAGTTTAAACCTTATTTAAGTAAATTAAATTAGAAATTACTTTGTAAAAATCAAGTAGATCAGTACAAGTTGGAATCTTGTTAAAAATTAAACATCTTAATTTATTGATTCAGGGTTATAAATGAAATCCCTAAACTAAAACACGATTTTTAAGATTCAAATCACAAATTTTAGCAATGGGATATTGGAGTAGTTCTGGGTTGATCAAAAAGTGCATTTTTGGTTGTCTCCGATGATCTATGTGCTCGGAGGGGTCAGGATTCCTTCTGGAGGGAGAGTGATGAACGGAGAGTATGGGAAAAATGGCAGTAAGGTGTTTAGGGCACTGTGGTGGTGGCAGGTGGATGTTTAGTTCTGTAAACCTAGTTTTTCTGGTGGTTAGAAACGCAGGCATCACGAACTCTCTGGTGGATCGAGTTCCACCAGGTTTTGGAGATTGGAAGCTGGAGTGTTGTCGATGTCGTGGCCGGAGGATCTAGCATTCTAGTGGTCGGAGATGTGTTGTCGAGGCGTTTCCAGGCTTCGTGGTGGTTCGTAACTTTTGTTCCAGGTTTAGTCTTGAATGCTCGAATTCGTTTCAAGTTCGTATTGATTGTTTTGGTGGTCGAGATTGGGTTCTCAGGTGATCGCCGATGGGAAGAGATCAATGCTGGTGATCGGAGACGATCAGCGTCTCTGTGCACGTGCACACATTTTCTGGTGAAGTTGGGTTTGGGAATTTGGGTACTCGGGGTTTCTCGAGTCATTTGAGTTTTTGTTCGGGTTAGATAGGAGTTTGACTCGAAGTAGTTTAGTTTTGGCTCGGGTAATGTTGTATTCCAGGTTTTTACAGAGAACTGTTTTCCAGTTTTTTTTTATTTTAAATTAAAATTTAAAAAGCTGAGTTTTAATAAAAGCAAGTTTAAATAAGTTTAAATCTAGTTTTTAAATCTGGAGTTAAGTTTAAATCTCAGTTTCAAATAAGATAAAGTTTTTAAATTTTGAATTGACTTAACTACTTTTAAAAAGATTAAGAAGTTTGAATTTTAAAGATAAAGTTTTAAATTGTAGATAGGTTTCAAAATCTAAAGATTTATCTGGAATCAAAGTTTATTTGCATTTCAATTTTGAAATAAAAGAAGTTTTTAAAGTTAAAATTTGTTTTAAACAAATTTGAATGTTAAGGTATATTTTATATTGATAAGTTAAGATTGTTAATTAATAGTTAGGAATAAATTATTTAAGTAATTAAGGATTAATTAAGTTATTGTTAGGTACTTAATTAATTAAGAAATGAAAGATTAATTTATTGGTAATTGGAATTAATTAAATTGTAATCAATAATGGTTAATTAAAGTTTAATTATTTAAGAAAAATAATTAAAGAATAGTTAATATAGATCATTAACTAAGGTTTATTAAATAATTAATTAATATGATTAATTTTATTTATTAAATAGATTAATTAAGGTTAATCATTTGTGAATTGTTTTACTTAATGGAAGTAATTAAGGGGAGTTAATTACTAGATGAGATTAATCAAGAGTGATTAATAAATGTTGTTTAAATAAAGGTTAATTACTTAATTTAATTAATTTAATTGAGTAATTAATAATTAAGTTGAAATTAAGGATCATTAATTAATATAATTAATGATGTAATTAAGATTGGTTAATTAAGTAATAATTAATAAATGAAGTAATTAATCAATGTAATTAATTAAGGATTAATGTAATTAATTATAGTTGATTAAGTTAATTAATTTTAGTAAATTAATTAATGAAGTAATTAAAGGTTAATTACAATAAGTGGTTAAGGATAATTAATTTAAGTAATTAATTGAGAATAAATTACTTGAATGTAATCAAAGGACAATTAATCAAGATGATTAATTGAAATGAATTATTAGAGGATAATTAATTAATTGATTGTAATTAATTAATGGTTAAGTAAGAAGGATTTATAAAATAAAGTAATTAATTTAATTCATTTTAAATTAATTAGAGATGATATAAATCATTACTTAAGAATGGATGATAATATTGAATGCTTTGCATTGATTGATATCTCTGATGAGATATATGTTGTGTGATATGGATGTTTAGTTGAATTGTGATGATAATATGGATTATCTGATAATGTTAATTATCTGTTGTGAATTATCTTTCTTTGTGTATAAAGATAATGAATTGAATTGTTTTAACCTTTAAAACAACTTGGCCTTAAAAGATACGCTTTGAATTTCGATGAGACCGGGATCGGGTTTCCGTATACCGGATTTCCAGGTCTGGAGACCCGAATACCACATCGATCCAAATTAACGATAGGTCGTGAATCAAGTGAAGATGAAGATTCAGAGTGCAAGGGTTATTGTCGTTAACTCTGAGGGTGATTCCAAAACGAGTGTAACGAGATAATGCCTTCGGTTTCGTTCGAACCCGGAACGAACTTGTATGGATTGAATGCTTTCAGCACATCGTCAGGTGGACGATGAGCATTCTAAGATAGATGTGTTTTTTAAAAGGTAATCGTGACCTCTAGCCTCACAAACCGAGAATGGCTAAAACAGGGGAGGTGCAGCAAGGTTAGTGGGTAGCACCCAAGTAGGACAAGATTACCTCTGTCTAGAAGTCCCTTCTTATTTCGGCTTAGTGTGTGCGGTTGCTGATCCCAACCGTGAGGTATCTTGTGCGGGAATTATCCAGTAAGGGATGTTCCGGCCTTGTGTTGCAGGGGATTGGGAGTGATCCTCGGTACGGTGATCTAGGCCACGTACTGTGACGGGCGGTACCCCGGTAGCCCTGCCATTGTATGGAAATCCAACTTCCAATAAGTGATAACGGACTTGATTGTATACATATGTATGCTGGAATTTAATGAATGTAACAATTTCGGCTATTTCATATTTATTTGAAAACCCTAGACCTATTATAATACAATCGAATTTCCTATCAAATGTTTTGGTTAGCGTAAGGTAAAAACTTACCCATATTTATTGGTGGGGAGTCTTACGTGATACCTTTTCTTTCAAAAAGGTTTTGAAGTTAAACAAGTTTAACCTGTTACTCACACCAGACCCATGTCTGACCCAAGTTGTTTATTTCTGTTTTATAAACTCTTGGGTACTCAAATTTTTACGAGTAGCCAAGGGATTCAGGTTAGCCTTGACGAATTGTGGAGGAGCAATGGAGCAGGAGGCTTCAGCGTTGTAGATATAGTTAGTAGTTTCCGCTGTGTTGATCTTTGTATTGATCTGTATTATGTTGAGATGTAATAACTAGACAGATGTTTATAACTGTCTAGTATGTGATGTGTAATCTGTGTAACTCTGATAGATGATGTATATGATACTATGTAATATTTATGTGATATAATATATTTTGTTCGTTTCCGCTGTGAGTATTTGTGTTTGTTTCTTTTCTCTTCCTCTCTTTTCTACTTCTCACCCCTTTCTTTCTTACTGTCGATGCGATTTTCCGGGAGTGGAAAGTCGGGTCGTCACACGTGGTATCAGAGCTGAGGCTAGCGATAACCTTGGCTCTGGTGGGAATTTTGAGAGTATTAATAGATATGAGCGCGTATTTGTTAGTGAATATAAAATTGTTTTATATTGTGTTGATTGGTTTATTGAGTAGTTTATGGATTCTGGTCAATGTGTGGGACGCCACAACATTGATAGGGATCTCTAAACACTTGTATAGAACAATTCGACACAATATTGTTTTAAAGAGGTAAATGAAATAAATTTTACCCAGAAATAATTTCTATATAAAAAGTACCATTTTAAATATATATATATATTTCTACCTATTTGTTGGGTTACCTGTTCGGGTTTTCCAATATAGGATATAAAGGTAGATAGGGTAGTAGTATGTGTAACACGACTACCAATGGTTGGAGTCTGAGTATTGAGGTTGGAAGTGTATCTGTCGAGACTGTAGACCTAATACTGTCTCGAGTAAGCTTTGCTATGGTGAAGGATTTCATCGATCTCTGAAGGAAACCTTTTAAAGGTTCGGAGTTTATCTTTGAAGTGTGGATGAGTAGAGTTGGATCTGTCAATGAGGCAGAAGCGAGTGATGGTACCTTGATACCTCAGGTAATAGTAACTGTATGATGAGATACAGTGACGATGGATGTTCCCGAAGATGTTTTCTTTGGAACAAGATTAAGGAAGTGTGAATGTTTCGGTAGTGTGGCTGAGTTCAGCACAGTGTTTCTGTTGGTTTGGAGTTCGAGTTTCTCGAAGATCTTTGGAATAGGAAGTCCTTGGCATCAGTGTCAGCAGTGCAGCTCGGAGTATTCTGTGATGGCAGGAAGTTTTCTGACTGAGCAGTTTTTCTGAAGGTGAAGTTCAGAAGCAGTAAGAGTAAATCCATTTCTTCGATGGATTGGATAGTTAAGTATGAGCTGTTCGGATTGTGTAAAGAGGAACAGTTTTTCTTTGGAAATAGGTTGGGTTGATCGCAAAAGTGACTTGTGATTGCTGAGTGTTCTCTTGTGTTGTCAGAGTTTTTCTGGATGTCTTCAGAGAAGTCAGGAGTTGTCCGCATCTGAAGGTTGAGTTTTCTTATCGACTGGATTCCAGGAGTGATACCGGTGGTTCAGTCTAGTGGAAGGATGTTTTCTAGAGATAGAGTTGGTGAAGCAGCTCAAGTTTTGCTGGAGTATCTGAATTTTATTTATGGATCAGTGAACCTTATTTCTGAAATGAGTTGTCCAGTCTGTGCTTGTGTTCTACCTCAGATCAGAGTTGAGCAGCGAAAGCAGTTTGGAGTGTATCTCTGGATGGGAGAAGTAAGTTTGGAATCTACTGATAGTTGTGAAGTAGAGTTATGTGTGGATCTCGTTTGTGTTCTGATTTGGATAAGTAATTGGTCTACTTGGTTGAATTGTCAGTTTGGATAACTGGAATTCAGAGTTTTACGTATCTCTAAGGGAATACGTATTTGATCTATCTCTGGTTGTAGAATCTGCAGTTTTGGAAGTTTGGTAGTTGAGTCAGACTCGTCTGTAGTCTGATAACCTGATTAGTTCTGTAGATCTAGATGTGTAGGAGATCTATAGCTTAGTAGTTTAGGTTGTTTGTAGAGCGAGTATCCCGGTATATATATATACTTGGGGAAACTCGAGGAATTTTATCTAGAATTTTGTCTGGATAGTTAGAATTGATTGTTTGGATGTTTGGTTGCTATGGTTGTTAGCATATGGATGATAATATATGCTTGTGATTTAAAATTAAAATCTTTAATAAGATTATTAAATTACCTTTGTTTAAATTTCGGGGACGAAATTATTTTAAGGGGGGAGGAATGTAATATCCCGGAAATTTTAACAATATCAATTTAATAATCTGTTAAATAATTAAATTGATATGGATAATCTTTGATAATAAGATTTGAATTTAATTTAATAATCTGATTAAATTAGTATTTAATTGATGATTTTATCTTTTAAAAGTTAATAAGATATTTTCTATTTGAATATATATATTTATTTATATATATTGTAAATAGAAGCTTTGGTAAATTGGAAATTTATATTTAATTTAATCTGGACTTTTCAAAGATATTTAAATAAGTAATTTTATAGTTTTAAAATACTTTAAGAAAATATTTAATTGGTTTAAGATATTTTTACTTAAGCTTAAAATAAGTAAGATTAACAAAAATGGTTTGTTTTATTTCTTTTTAAAATATCACTTGATAATATAATCTTATATAAATTATTTAAAATCAAATATGTTAATTTCAAATAATAAGTATAATGTATTATTTTTAATATGTATGGATTTTAAAGATGTTGGAATTGTTATTTAATTGAATAAATAGTTATATATGTATATATATATATAACTTAACTTTTTAAATTGAATCTTATGATTTAATTTAATTTGAACTTGAATTTAAGCTTTGAAATTCAAAAGGATAAATATTTAAATTGTTTTGGATTTTAGAATATTTGTATAAACTTTTATTTTAAAATATAATTTGTTTTTGTTTCTTTAAAAAGTAATATATATATAGATAAGTGTTTAAATAAATAAGAGAAAAAGGCATTTTATACACCTTTAAAATAAATAGAATTTTGAATAATTACTTATAAGACATGTGTCATTTATCTAAAGCCTTTGTAAGACATGTGTAATTTAAGTAGCAAATGTATAGGACAAGTGTCTTAATTATTTTCTTTTTCTTTTATTTTTATAAATTACAAATTCACATATATAAACATTTGCATATCTTCTTTATTTCTTTCTTTCTATTTTTCTTTTCAAAAACAAGAAACCATCTTCCTCTCTAATGCAAATCTGATAATCAGTAAACAATTATGCCTCCAACCCAAAATCAAAATCACTCTTTTAAATCAAAGATCAAAACCTATCTCATTTTCAAAATCAAGTCTTCAGCCTGATCATTCTTCTCATCTCTGGAAGCAAATTCAAACTGTCTGCATTTTTCTTTCTGCAAATCTGGAATCATTTCAAACCTGTCTGCATTCATTCTTCAAAACTAGAAGCAGCATGCATGTAGATTAGATCAAGTCTAAAGGCCAGCAAACTCAAGTTTTAAAATCAAATTCAAGAAGCATTCAAGTCTAAGGTTTCAAAAGCTAAAAACTGTCTCTGTTCAATGCAAATCCGGTGAGTAACTTTAAAATTTAAAATAAAATTTGATTGCATGCTAGTATGGTTGAATATAAATGTGTGCATTGCATGAGTGGATGTCTGATGAGAATTCTTATTTGTGTGCATACTGTTTATAAGTGCTCTGTCATCATTATTTAGGGAAGTGGCATCTTTCTAAAATGCTTAAGTATAAATGGGTATATGTAGATCTTTGAAGCAAGAATGTTTGTATATGTATTAATTTTTCTATGAACATTTGGGTGATAAATATGTGCATGTTGGTGAAATGTCTGAACTTCTCTGTTCTTAGTTTTAAAACTAAGATTTTGTTTAAAAATTCATTATTCCTTTAACCAATCTCTGTTAGTCTTAGGATTTAAATAAAATTTGTTTGTTTAAGCATAGATTAAAGTTTAAACCTTATTTAAGTAAATTAAATTAGAAATTACTTTGTAAAAATCAAGTAGATCAGTACAAGTTGGAATCTTGTTAAAAATTAAACATCTTAATTTATTGATTCAGGGTTATAAATGAAATCCCTAAACTAAAACACGATTTTTAAGATTCAAATCACAAATTTTAGCAATGGGATATTGGAGTAGTTCTGGGTTGATCAAAAAGTGCATTTTTGGTTGTCTCCGATGATCTATGTGCTCGGAGGGGTCAGGATTCCTTCTGGAGGGAGAGTGATGAACGGAGAGTATGGGAAAAATGGCAGTAAGGTGTTTAGGGCACTGTGGTGGTGGCAGGTGGATGTTTAGTTCTGTAAACCTAGTTTTTCTGGTGGTTAGAAACGCAGGCATCACGAACTCTCTGGTGGATCGAGTTCCACCAGGTTTTGGAGATTGGAAGCTGGAGTGTTGTCGATGTCGTGGCCGGAGGATCTAGCATTCTAGTGGTCGGAGATGTGTTGTCGAGGCGTTTCCAGGCTTCGTGGTGGTTCGTAACTTTTGTTCCAGGTTTAGTCTTGAATGCTCGAATTCGTTTCAAGTTCGTATTGATTGTTTTGGTGGTCGAGATTGGGTTCTCAGGTGATCGCCGATGGGAAGAGATCAATGCTGGTGATCGGAGACGATCAGCGTCTCTGTGCACGTGCACACATTTTCTGGTGAAGTTGGGTTTGGGAATTTGGGTACTCGGGGTTTCTCGAGTCATTTGAGTTTTTGTTCGGGTTAGATAGGAGTTTGACTCGAAGTAGTTTAGTTTTGGCTCGGGTAATGTTGTATTCCAGGTTTTTACAGAGAACTGTTTTCCAGTTTTTTTTTATTTTAAATTAAAATTTAAAAAGCTGAGTTTTAATAAAAGCAAGTTTAAATAAGTTTAAATCTAGTTTTTAAATCTGGAGTTAAGTTTAAATCTCAGTTTCAAATAAGATAAAGTTTTTAAATTTTGAATTGACTTAACTACTTTTAAAAAGATTAAGAAGTTTGAATTTTAAAGATAAAGTTTTAAATTGTAGATAGGTTTCAAAATCTAAAGATTTATCTGGAATCAAAGTTTATTTGCATTTCAATTTTGAAATAAAAGAAGTTTTTAAAGTTAAAATTTGTTTTAAACAAATTTGAATGTTAAGGTATATTTTATATTGATAAGTTAAGATTGTTAATTAATAGTTAGGAATAAATTATTTAAGTAATTAAGGATTAATTAAGTTATTGTTAGGTACTTAATTAATTAAGAAATGAAAGATTAATTTATTGGTAATTGGAATTAATTAAATTGTAATCAATAATGGTTAATTAAAGTTTAATTATTTAAGAAAAATAATTAAAGAATAGTTAATATAGATCATTAACTAAGGTTTATTAAATAATTAATTAATATGATTAATTTTATTTATTAAATAGATTAATTAAGGTTAATCATTTGTGAATTGTTTTACTTAATGGAAGTAATTAAGGGGAGTTAATTACTAGATGAGATTAATCAAGAGTGATTAATAAATGTTGTTTAAATAAAGGTTAATTACTTAATTTAATTAATTTAATTGAGTAATTAATAATTAAGTTGAAATTAAGGATCATTAATTAATATAATTAATGATGTAATTAAGATTGGTTAATTAAGTAATAATTAATAAATGAAGTAATTAATCAATGTAATTAATTAAGGATTAATGTAATTAATTATAGTTGATTAAGTTAATTAATTTTAGTAAATTAATTAATGAAGTAATTAAAGGTTAATTACAATAAGTGGTTAAGGATAATTAATTTAAGTAATTAATTGAGAATAAATTACTTGAATGTAATCAAAGGACAATTAATCAAGATGATTAATTGAAATGAATTATTAGAGGATAATTAATTAATTGATTGTAATTAATTAATGGTTAAGTAAGAAGGATTTATAAAATAAAGTAATTAATTTAATTCATTTTAAATTAATTAGAGATGATATAAATCATTACTTAAGAATGGATGATAATATTGAATGCTTTGCATTGATTGATATCTCTGATGAGATATATGTTGTGTGATATGGATGTTTAGTTGAATTGTGATGATAATATGGATTATCTGATAATGTTAATTATCTGTTGTGAATTATCTTTCTTTGTGTATAAAGATAATGAATTGAATTGTTTTAACCTTTAAAACAACTTGGCCTTAAAAGATACGCTTTGGATTTCGATGAGACCGGGATCGGGTTTCCGTATACCGGATTTCCAGGTCTGGAGACCCGAATACCACATCGATCCAAATTAACGATAGGTCGTGAATCAAGTGAAGATGAAGATTCAGAGTGCAAGGGTTATTGTCGTTAACTCTGAGGGTGATTCCAAAACGAGTGTAACGAGATAATGCCTTCGGTTTCGTTCGAACCCGGAACGAACTTGTATGGATTGAATGCTTTCAGCACATCGTCAGGTGGACGATGAGCATTCTAAGATAGATGTGTTTTTTAAAAGGTAATCGTGACCTCTAGCCTCACAAACCGAGAATGGCTAAAACAGGGGAGGTGCAGCAAGGTTAGTGGGTAGCACCCAAGTAGGACAAGATTACCTCTGTCTAGAAGTCCCTTCTTATTTCGGCTTAGTGTGTGCGGTTGCTGATCCCAACCGTGAGGTATCTTGTGCGGGAATTATCCAGTAAGGGATGTTCCGGCCTTGTGTTGCAGGGGATTGGGAGTGATCCTCGGTACGGTGATCTAGGCCACGTACTGTGACGGGCGGTACCCCGGTAGCCCTGCCATTGTATGGAAATCCAACTTCCAATAAGTGATAACGGACTTGATTGTATACATATGTATGCTGGAATTTAATGAATGTAACAATTTCGGCTATTTCATATTTATTTGAAAACCCTAGACCTATTATAATACAATCGAATTTCCTATCAAATGTTTTGGTTAGCGTAAGGTAAAAACTTACCCATATTTATTGGTGGGGAGTCTTACGTGATACCTTTTCTTTCAAAAAGGTTTTGAAGTTAAACAAGTTTAACCTGTTACTCACACCAGACCCATGTCTGACCCAAGTTGTTTATTTCTGTTTTATAAACTCTTGGGTACTCAAATTTTTACGAGTAGCCAAGGGATTCAGGTTAGCCTTGACGAATTGTGGAGGAGCAATGGAGCAGGAGGCTTCAGCGTTGTAGATATAGTTAGTAGTTTCCGCTGTGTTGATCTTTGTATTGATCTGTATTATGTTGAGATGTAATAACTAGACAGATGTTTATAACTGTCTAGTATGTGATGTGTAATCTGTGTAACTCTGATAGATGATGTATATGATACTATGTAATATTTATGTGATATAATATATTTTGTTCGTTTCCGCTGTGAGTATTTGTGTTTGTTTCTTTTCTCTTCCTCTCTTTTCTACTTCTCACCCCTTTCTTTCTTACTGTCGATGCGATTTTCCGGGAGTGGAAAGTCGGGTCGTCACATTTTTAGACACGGATTTATTCGATGTAGGAGTCGCAGTTTTTGGAGAGACATGTATCCCTTTTAATGACGATGAGCTGAAGTCTAAAGTGGAGTATGTTGAATCATGATTCGAAGACTTGTTGAATTCACAATATAGATGGTGGAACTTAGAAAATATTTAAAAATGAATTAAATTGATATTTATAACTAGCAACCTTTATTCCTTAAATATTCCTTAAGTTTACTAAATTTAGGTATACAATATTTGTGATGAAAATCATTATGACCACTAAAAACATTAAACGGAATTTTGTTAAAAAAAATAGTGGTTAGAAAATTTAAAGTTTATTTTTAGCTGAAAAAACATATAGAAGTGTTTTATGTTTGTATCCTTAATATATTAGAGGTTTTGATATGAATTATATAGTTTTAATTTACTCATTCATTATATGAGCAAATTCCTAAATCTTGTCTTAGTTGGTGAGCGTTGTTTTGCATAATGGATTCGTAAAAATATCAGCTAATTGATTTTCGGTATTTACAAATTCAAGAGTGATTATTTAATTTTCAACATTATCTCTCAGAAAATGGCGACGAATATCGATATGTTTTGTTTATGAGTGATTAATTGGATTTTTAGATAGGTTTATAGCACTAATATTATCACAATATATTGGAGATTTGTCTATTATTTTTCCATAGTCTTGAAGTTTTTGCTGCATATATATTACTTGAGCACATGCTAAGGCAGCAGAAATATATTCAGCTTCACATGTTGAAAGAGAAATGCAATATTTCTTTTTACTAAACTACGAAACTAAGGATTGACTAATAAAGTGACATGTGCCACTTGTACTCTTTATATCTGATTTGCATCTACCAAAATCCACATCACTGTAAGAGACGACTTCAAATGAACTTCCTTTCGGATAAAATAGACCATAATCTTTAGTGTTTGTTAAATATCATAAAATCCGTTTGACTACCCAATGATGTGATTCTTTAGGTTGTGCTTGAAATCTTGCACATAAACAAACACTCATTATAATATCCGGTCTACTAGCTGTTAAGTATAGTAAAGATCCTATCATGCTTCAATATAGTTTTTGATCGAAATCTTTTCCACGTTCATCTTTGTCTAGATGAATAGCAGTACTCATTGGAGTGGGTTTATTTGATGTATTATCCATTCCAAAACGTTTTAGTAATTCTTTACAATATTTTTCTTGATTTATAAAGATTCCATTGTTTAATTTTTTTATTTGTAATCCTGAAATGAAATTTAATTCACCTATATGAGATATTTCAAATTCGTTTGTCGTTATTTTAGAAAATTCAATACATAAATTTTCGAGAGTAGATCCAAATATTATATCTATATATCCTTCTGTTCTCTTTTAATAAATAATGTTGTATCTATTATAGAATTTTATAACCAGAATTTATTAAATGTGATTTAATCGATCATCCAAGCATGAGGTGCTTGTTTTAAAATACATAACGCCTTTTTAAGTTTAAAAACATGATCTGAATATTTTTCATGAACCAATAGTGGTGGCTGTTCAACGTAAACGTTTTCTTTTATAAAACCATTCAAGAAAGCACTTTTAACATCCATTTGAAATAGCTTTAAATTATGATGACACACAAAAGCAAGTAATGTTCTTATGGCTTCAAGACGTGCCACTGGTGCAAAAGTTTCTTCATAATCAATTTCTTCATCTTGATTATATCCTTGTGCCACTAATCTTGCTTTATTATGTACAATATTTCCATTTTCGTCTGCTTTGTTTTTAAATAAGCATTTTGTTTCTATTACCGATTGATCGTTTGGCCTTGGTACTAGTTCCCAAACATTGTTTCGTTCAAATTAATTAAGTTCTTCTTGCATTGCTAAAATCCAGAAATTATCATTTGGTGCTTCCTTGTAATTTTTTGGTTCAAAATTAGATATAAATGCTACATTACTCATTTATTTATTTGACTTCTAGTCGAAACTTTGTTATCTATATTTCCAATTATGTTATCAATAAGACGATCTTTTAAAATACGGGGTGGTGATTTCAAAACATTGTTATTTTGATTATCATTATTATTTTCAACTATAATATCAATAGTTTTATTTTGATTAGTGTCAAAATTTTCTTCATCGTATTTATTCGTTATATTTTTAAAATCTTCATCAAACAAGACATGAAGACTTTCCTCTATAACATTTGTGCATTTGTTAAAAATTCTGTATGCTTTGCTGCAATCATAAATAACCAACAAAAACTCCTTCATCGGCTTTTGGATCGAATTTACCAAGATTATCTTTTGTATTTAACATAAAGCATTTTGATCCAAATACTCGAAAGTATGATACTTTAGGTTTCTTTTTGAAAAGCATTTCATAACATGTATTTTTAGTCATAGGTCTAAAGTTACACGATTTAATTCATAACGTGCAATAGCACTTGCTTCGGCCTAAAAATTCTTTCGTAAGCCACTACCATTTATAAGCGTTCGAGAGAATTCTTGCAAAGTGCGATTTTTTCTTTCAACTGCTCCATTTAGTTGTGGTGTTCATGGAAATGAAAAATTATGGCTAATTCACTTTTTATTACAAAAATTTGTAAATGGTTCATTTTCAAATTCTCCATAATGATCACTTCTTATACTTTTGATTTTTAAACCCATTAGAGTCTTAATTCATTTAGTAAAAAATTTAAAAATTCGAATGTATCACTTTTTTGTTTTAAAAATAATGTTCAAGTATATCTTGAAAAATCATCTACAATTACAAAAACATATTTATTGTGATTTATTGAACGTACTTGAGTTGGACCAAATATGTCTAAATGAAGTAATTCAAGAGGTTTTTAGTAGAGATTTCCGTTTTAGACTTAAACGAGCTTTTATTTGATTTTCCAAGTTGGCATGCATCGCATAGATTTTTAACTTTAAAATTTATTTTGGGTAATCCTCTTACCAAATTGTTTTTAGCTAATTTGTTAATATATTTGAAATTTATGTGACAAAATATTTTATGCCATATCCAAGGATCATCATGATTTGCGGCTAAGCATTAATCATTATTATGATTAATATTCATATTTAGAACATAAATATTATGATTTCTTATTCCTTCAAAAATTAAAATCGATCAAAGATATTGCATTTATCTTTATCAAAATCGATTCTAAATCCTTTATCACATAATTGACTTATACTTAGTAAATTATGTTTTAATTTTTTAACTAATAAGACACTTGAAATAATAGAAGAAGTAGATATACCGACATTGATGACGTTTTCAATCTCAATAACATATCCTTTGGAATTATCTCCAAAAGTCACCATGCCACCGTCCATGTAAGTGATGTTTGATAGCATGTGTGCATTTCCCGTCATATGTTTGGAGCATTCGCTACCGAGTATCCATTTCTCCTTTTCTTTTGAAATGGTACTTAGATACAACTTGTCACTGGGACAACAAACCATCAATCATGTGTCAATAAATGTTCGAATCACGCTACGCAAGTTTCGAACTTGTGACCTCTCGCACCAAAGTCGAATCACTTTACCACTGGGACAATGGTGCTTGTCATTTCTCCTTATTTTTAAATTTTTTTGGGTACCTGCAAAATAATAAAAGTCTTAATTGGTATCCATTTCCTTCGTTATGGGTCCTATTTATTAGTAGGAGAAGGTAGCCATGCCCATGAGGGGTTGGGACCGTTAGAGATGTAATTTTTATTATGAACTATATCTTTAAAATATACATCTATGTGTTTTTGTCTAATATGTTTGTTATTTGTTTTAGGAATCCATATATTAATCATTTTTGATCCATTATTTTCACATTTAGATTTTGGTTTTCTAAAATTAGTATATAATGTATTATACTTCTTAGATTTTTTATTATTATTAGAAAACAAATTATTCCTTGATACTTTACGAATTTTGCTGTTAAATCTTAATCCCTTCCTATTTCCTGAAGGTTTTGAAATTTTTATCAAAATTTCCAAACATTGCTTTCCTTTATTTAATTTTGAAACATTGTTAGTAATTTTATCTAATTTATTTCCGAGATCAGAAATTTCTATATTAGCTAATTCTAAATTTTATTTCAATTCACACTTTTCTTTTTCAAGTTTATTATTCTGCTATTCTGTTATTCTCTATATCATGTGGTTGAGTAGCATTTTGAGATGATAATTTTTTACATTCTTTTTGTGCTAATTCTTATTCTTCTTCTAAAATATTTTCTCATCTTTTAACAATCCAATTTCCAATTAAGATCTATTTAATTTTACTACATTTTCTTTATTATTTTTTGATTCTCTATACTTGTCATCTAATTCTATACTAATTTCAAGAATTTCATCATATGTTAATTCAATACGTACCTAATCTGTGCTAGCCATGAAGCAAACATTTGCTTGTTCTGAATCACTATTGCTATCGGATGAAGAGGAAGAATAGGAGTCAACTCAAGTTACTTGAAATGCTCTTCTCTTTTTCTTGAAATTTTCGAACTTTTTTTCGTTTTATCATTGTTGAGTAGTGGACAGTCCTTCTTCAGATGGCCAAATTTATCACACCCGAAGTATTTCATTGATGTTTGATTTGAGGAATTTGTGTTACTGCTGTTTTGAAATTTCGTCATCGTTTTGAACTTCTTGAACTTGTTGTAATTTTTCATGACGAAAACAATCTCATCTTCTTCCAAGTCGGAGTTGTCATTATTTTCCTGAAATGCGATGTTTTTCTATTCTTGACTTTGATCTATTCTTGTTTGTAAATTAGCTTCATACGACATCGGATTTCCTATTAACTCTTCGAATTTGAGTTGGGAAAGACCGTTAGCTTCTTTGATGGATAAAACTTTTCTTTCACAGTCGTTTGTCAAAGAGTTCAAAATTCTTGCGACTAAACCAAAATCAGTGAATTTAACTCCCGGTTCCATAAGATCGTGTTGTATAGTTTGAACTCTAGCATACATATCAATAATTGATTCACTTGTTTTCATTTTAAAAGATTTAAATTGATTTCGTACAATAGAAATTTTTGTTTGCTTAACTTTGTTTGTGGCTTCATGGGTAATTTGTAATGTATGCCATATATCATAAGCAGTAGTACAAAGCATGACTCGTGAAAATTCATTTTCATCAAGTGAGAAAAATAGAACATTCATAACTTTTGCATTATTGGTTGCTAAATTCTTTTGTGCGTCGGTCCAAGTATTTATATCAGTAGTGAGTGCTTCATATCTAGTTTTTGTGGTTTGCCAATTTTCTAGACCATTAGCTTCCATAAAAAATTTCATACATGTTGACCAGTAAGCATAGTTTGATCCAGTGAATAGTGGAGGACGTGCAGTTGATTGTCCTTCTTGAAATGTGCTTGCCATATTAACCAAAATTCAATTACATGTTACGGTAAAAATGAAAAGTACTTGCTCAGATACCCAATGAAAGTCTATGGATCGTATATTATCTAACTTGTGTATAATATGCAAGTGTATGAGCTAATGTTATAGTAGACAATAAACAGTAAAGTATAAATAAACGTGCAAACTAGAGTTTTTATACTGGTTCGGACCTCCCGTCCTACTTTCACTCCCGAAGCTGCCCTTCGGTATTTACTAACCAAAAAACCCTCACTTCACCTTGAGGAACAGGCTTAACACAAAAGTATTTTGTTGACAATTGTGTGTTCTGGATAACATAGATATTGACTATACAATACAATTTTTCCTATAATCTCCTTTGAGTGATATTGTTTATGTGCACTTTGATTTTTAGGAAGCAATATAAACAAAATATAAATTCTAGTTATTTGAATGATTGAGAAAATTGAATCAGAAGAATATAGAATAAGAGTGTATAAATCAACGTAAGGTTAGCCTCAATCATTTAGTGCTATTTATAAGATTTAAGAGTGTTTCTTGAAGAAAAGCAACCATTACCTTTCAAAGAGTTGCAATGTTTGAGTAAATTCAATGTATTGAAAAATTCAAAAGGAAGCAATCTTTCATAAATATAGCCGTTATGTATCAGAAATAATGTCACAGACGTCTGTGGAAAATCACAGACGTTTATCATTACAGGGATTAATTTTCCCATGTAATGTCACAGACGTCCGTGGTTTTTCATAGACGTTTATGAATTCAGTTTTCTTAAGATAAGTTCTATTTTAATTTGAAAACATGAATTTGTGTTTTATGAATCACTCAAGGAGATTTTACATATTTTATCTAAGACTAAATACGACCTTACTAGTAATAGTCTCTCCTTGCTTGTCTTCTAGCCATGATCTTGTTGCGTGTACCTACATATTGGTGATGTTTATATTGTATTTGTGTTTTATAGTTGTTGTCATCGAAACTAAGGAAGGAGGTTCTAACACATGGTACAAGGATAATAAGCAGGCATTAACTCACTTTTTAAATTATATAAAAACAAATATAATACATAGATTTCTCTAAAAGACTTACATGATCTTTTGTTTCTGTATATTCATTTGATGACATAAGCTTTTAGCTAAGGAATAAATGAAATTCCACTAGATTAGCAAAAGAATATGTTGCCTTATGAACTAGTAGTTGACATAATAGGCAATCAATCTATTTTCAAATAGTTTGTTGATGCTCAAATTGGGCATCGAGTTATATCGTGACAAATATTGTTAAGCTAAAAACAATACAATAACATTCTTACCTTTTTTATGTATGCAGAGTGTCATTTAAAAATATCAAAATGATATTATTAACTCTAAAAGATACCAGAACAGAGTGTTTAAAAAAATGATATTGTTAAGAATATTCTTATCGACAAGCACCATTGTTCTAGTGGTTAAGCGATTCGGCTTTGGTGCGAGAGGTCACAAGTTCGAAACATGCGTAGCGTGATTCGAATATTTATTGATATGTGATACGTAGTCCTAGTGACATGTTGTATATAAAGTACCATTTCAAAAAAAGAAAGAATATTTTTATCTGTTCTAATAAACGTCAAAATGATATTTCTCAAAGCATTAGCTACAATTTAGGTTTCTCATGCATGGAGTTAGGCAAGCCATGTTTGTATTTCTTTCTGCTTGTAGGTAATGCCTATGACAGGATACATAGTAATGCATATAACATATCAGTGCTTGCAGTTTAGGTTTCCGTGCTTACAGGTCAGATAAGCTGCAGTTTACATTTCTCATGCTTGCAGGTCTTGATAAGCAACAATTTAGGTTTCTCATGCTTGCAGGTCAGATAAGCCACTCAAAATGATTTAAATTCATATCAATGCATATTACGTACATTCTAGTTGCAAGTGATGCCAACGACATGATACATAGTAAGAATACATGTTCCTTGTAGTAATAAAAAAGTAATTTTTTTATATTTCCACCAATATGGGCTATTTCCATAAATACCATATATCATAGGAAAATAAAATTTAAAAGGTTCGACAAAAAAACAATTTAGGTAGGGTTTAGCAATTGCTTATGTGCACACTTATGGTAATGTAATATTTTCAAAAGGAATTTTATTATCTGTTAAGACCAGCTTTACAACATTGACATTAGGATGTCCTAACTTGCTATGCCAAGAATCAAACACACTATTTTTTCTTTCTGTAATTACAGAAAGATTACAATATCTTTCATATCTCCTTGACTTTCTTGAGTTAACAAGATTAAACTTGTATAGCCCTCTAACAACATTACCTTGCAAAAGAATTTCTTTAGTGAGTATATCTTTGACTAAGCAGTAATTAGGATAAAATTCATAATAAAAATTGTTGTCACTTGCAAATTGTGACACACTCATGAGATTTTTCTTTATTTGTGGTACTCTCAATAAATAATTGAGATATAACTGTCGTTGACCTTTAATGCAAGCAAGTCCAGTGTGTAATTTTAATACTCTCACCATTGCCTATATGTATGGACTGTTTACCTCTATACTCCTTTTGTCCAAGATTCAGATTGTCTAAGTTGCTTGTAATATGGTTGGTTGCCCCTGAGTCAGGATACCAACTTTCATCTGTCACGTCATCTGATTTGATGATTGAATTTTGCTGATAACTTTTTGAAACATCAGAATGAATACTTGAATCAACTTAGGCTATATTGACATTTGGATTTGCTTTTCTCTGATTGTTCTGATTCTGACCTGTTGTATAATTTGCGTTAAATCTGAAAAAGCACTTAACTGTAGTATGACCAAGTTTCTCACATATTTGACATTTTGGCCTGTTAATATTACTACATCTCCCTCTACCTCTTGATATGTTAGAATAACCACCTCTTTGATAAGACTGATCTCTTTGTTGTTGTTTTGTCTTTTTCCTTTATAATTGGCTGCATAGTTGATTGGCATGTCGCATCAATTGGTTTCTTTTGATCTATCCTTCCTTCATGAGCAAGAAGAGTTGAATGAACATATCCAATGGATGGTATAGTTCTTTTTGATGAAATTACTGCTACAACAAACTCATATTCTTCACTAAGACCATTTAAGATGGTTAGAACTTGCTCTTTGTTTGAAAATTTATGGCCTGCTGCTTCTAACATATCATATGTTATCTTGATCTTCGACAGGTATTCTTTCATAGGTAAATTATCCTTTCTGATATTCTGCAACAATCTTTTATAGTGCATAACTTTGGCTGCTGATTGAGTATTGAATATTCTCTCTACAGTGGCCCAAATCTCGCTTGATGTTTTGCATCAAAGAACTTGTGATAACAAATTGGTGCCGATAGATGATAGTAACCATGAACCTATAAGTCTACCTTGTCTATGATATTTTATGTATTCCTCATTACTTATCATCTTGTTTTCCTGATTAGTTATAAATTTGGGAGGAATAGAGATGGTACCAAGAATAAATCCTTCAAGACCATAACCTTGAAGTGCAGTTTCAATTTGAAGTTTCCACAACAGATAGTTATCTTCTTCAAGATGAATAGTTATCAACTGGTTCTGTGGACTTATCACTGTCTTTATGAGGTTTTGTGTGGCTGTAGCAAGTTGCTGAGTATTAGCAGAGTTTTTTGATGTTGCTGAATTGTTGTTATCTCTAGACATGATGATAGAACTTTAAAAGTTGAATGACTTGAAAGATTTTGAAGGCAAGTAGATTCAAGAAGTTCTTCAATAGACAATGAACAGGTTTGATGCAACCATTTTGATGATGAGACCACTCTGATAAGTTCTTGGCACGACACTTATTCTTATGAACTTTGATAGAATTCTTGATTTCTTCTTTGATTTTCTTTTCCTGTCTCTGGATTTGCCAAAAATCAAGTTGCAGTCGGAGATTAATGAATTTCCAGGCAAGGCACTGAACTTTAGCAGGTTCTTGAAACAAGCCAAATGATGAGGATTAACTCTAATTGGAAACTAACTATCAGATGATGATTACTTTCTGATGATAGATCAGTTTCAGTTATTTATCATCAAATTTGATTGAATGCTATTAAGCTTTAAATATGCTCTAATACCATATTGAAGTTTGATAATTTGCTGTTAAAGAAATTGAGATTGTGTATTGATACTTGTTTGTGTACATCACTGAGTATTTATAAACATTACAACAAGTTGTTGAGCTATTGATTAAATGGGCTCTTTTATATCAAGACTAGAAGCCCATTATAATACAAGTTACATTATACGTTATAGGGTAATGTAAACTATCCTTATTCATTATCATACTGTATTGTATTTCTAGCACAAAATATCATTTGATTTATAAAATCGGCATACTAACAAATAGATATAAAAAATGATAATAAAAAATATGAAGTAAAATACCATACCTATATCAGCAGCAACGGCGAGCAAAGCAGATGGCGGAGAGTTGCTGGTTAGCGTTTGCAAGAGGGTTAGGGTTACGGTAAGCGTTTGCAAAGTAGAGCATGGTTTAGCGGAGAATAGCTGGTTAGGGTTTGCGGGTTTCGTCGATGGCAACAACAGCGAGCGCTTTAGCTTTATCAACAGCAATGATGGCGAGCGCAACGGCGGCGAGCGGGTTTAGCTTCATGGATTGTACGGCGCCAACACAACATGGTGGGGTTAGGGTTTAGGTTTATTTTAATTTTTAATCATTAAACGGCCAACGAAATGTAGGGAGGGAATTTGATATTTTTATTAAGCTGGAAAGAGAAGTTTTAAATTTTTTAAAATACAACTGGCACAAACAGTTGTTATAATTAAACATTTAAAACGGTAAAAAAAAGCATTTGTTATAAACGTATATTACTATACTATAGAAATAAAATTTTTAAAAGTACATTTGTTACAATTGCTGAAAATAAACAGTTGTTAAAAAGTACCTATTACATATGTCAATTTGTGCTAGTTGTAAAGTAAAAGTTGTAAAATGGTTTGTTGTAGTGTAGGTGAGACTCTCATTGTGGATGCATGGGTTGGACTGGTAAGTCCCACATCGCAAGAAATATGGCATATAACGTGGTGTGTGGATATGAGATTGGTGACATGTAACATTGAAGAATCCTTTTGTCACAAGTAAGTATTGCCAAGACCATGTATATGCTCATTGGAAGGTGATGAAGGGATGCTCAATCAGGATGTCGGCACGTGGAAGCTTCGTTAGGTGGTGTCATCACATAATGAAGAGCATGTACACGGAAATGCTTTGGAGTGCTAAAACTCAACACTAAGAATAATATAAATTGTGAGCAAAAATATACTGATATGCGAAATGAGGAAATGTACCAGTAAGTGGTGAAAATCCCATTTGTTGTGATTGTGTAGGCATTAGGGTTTGTGTAGGCATGATGGCTTGCGTAGGCATGTTGGACTGATCGGGAATATAAGGCGATGTTGGCACAGCCGGTTGCAAAGACGCTACAACATGATCAGTGGTCTGCGTATCTACAGTAGACTTACGTAATTATACCAGGGGACTGCTTTAATTTATCCAACACTCTATTTAAACATAACATATGCATTAAAATAGATAATTGCAAAAGCATTCTAAAATTAATTGCATGTTTAGAATTTATAGTTCTAACCATGAACAATTTCTTCCAATGAAATTTGAGTAAGTATTGGCTAAGTAGATGGAGTTGGAGCAGAAGTACATCCTTGATGAGCTTTGGTTGAAGAAGACTGAGAATCTCCATTTAAACTACTAACATCTACGTAAGGTGCTCCAAACATTGTTAAGAAGGTTTGTTTACTGTTGTCTTACAAAATCAAATAGTGTGAAGCAAAAAAATAGAAACGTGTTTTTAACGCGTTTCATTAATTAAATCTATTAAATATTGTTTGCTTTGTTCTCTACACAAACGTTTCTTTAAATATTTTCAATTCTAATTTTTTTTTTCAACATATATTATAGTTTAGTTTTTAACTAAAATTAATGAAAAACAACATTAATGTTGTTTGCTTTATCCTCTACACAAATGTCTTCTTAGAAAGTTTCAATTTTAATTTTTTTTTGCAACATATTATAGTTAGATTTTTAGTTAAAATTAATGAAAAACAACATTAATGTTGTTTACTTTGTTCTCTACACAAATATGTCTTCTTAAATAATTTCAATTATATTTTTTTTTGCAACATATTATAATTTGATGTTTAACTAAAATTAATAAAAAAAACAACATTTTTTTAAATTATGTGATCAAATGATCAGTTTCCCGCTAGTTTGTTTAGTATGGCAGTAATAGTATATAAGAAGAGTTGTTGATTGATATTTAGCTTGAAGAGCAAAAGCTTTCACAACCGTTATTGCAAGTGGACTCGGATCCTAAATATTGTTGTCTGAAAAGGTCAAGAAACAGAAATACTGATATATGGTCAAGTGGCACCCTAGCTCTAGTCAACTTGAGTTAACAAGAAGCCGCCAAAATTTATAACCTGAGGCAAGTTGCAATTTGTTCCCACACGTGCGAAATTGACCAAGCCCGAAATAGACAAATTCACAACGTGGTTAATCATTAGTTTTTAACCACCTATTTAAAGAGCGAAAGCAGCTATGAAACTGATAGTCAGTTCAAGCTAGTAGGAAATAATAATGGATCCTTCTATTCCATGGCTTCCAACTTCGAAAGAACAGCGGAAGATACAAGAGGAGATTCTATCATCGAGCCTACCTTCCGAATCCGAATCCCAATCCCAGAATTGTAGCAATGCTTCCCTTTTGGATACTCATAAACAAGGTCCATTAGCAAACTCACCAAACTCCTCAAGAACTGCATTTTCTAGATACGATAAAGGTAAAGAGAAAGAAATGGTGGCTGAATGCTTAAACATGGTAAAGGACGAAGCAAAAGGAGAATGTAGCAAAAGCTTCAGACACATGATGCAAGAGAGACAAAGGAGGGAGAAGTTGAGCCAGCATTTCGCTGATTTATACACCATGAATCCATACGCATTGAATGTATCTACTTTATATTTCTAAAACTTACAGCATTACAATAATAGGTATACGCACATATATATTAATATGAAGGTTAAACAATGTAGGTGGACAAGAATTCGGTGGTGCAATCGGCCATAACATACATTAAACACCTTGAAGCTGAGAAAGATGAACTATTAAAGAGCAACACCGAGCTTAATTTTAAACGGTTGATCAAAATGGATTTTCAAGGAGAAAGTCACGATATTTGCCTGTCGAACACAACCGAAATACCAGCTCTTGATTCAATGATCAGTGCTCTTCACTGTTTGAACGTAATGGACGTGAAAGTTAGGACCATCAAAGCTGAATTATCAACCACTGATTCCTCAATGACCATGCAAATTGAATTCAAATTGTGATAACGGCATCAAAACTGGTTTCTTTATTTATAGTCTGTGCTCTTTTTTATGTATCTGTAAATTTTTTAATAGTTTTTACTAACGCAAGATTTAAGGCTGTGATTAATTTACCATGCATGAAACGTATTGTTTTCTATTTGAGGTTTCAGTACAGAAATTGCGGTCTTATCAGAAGTTATATCTTTTGTCTCTCATTTCCATATTCTGTATTTTTTGCATTTAATATATATTATTTTCTGCATGATCATAGTTTTGCACAGAGTTTTATTTTATAAATTTGCTTGACATTATTTACAAATCTATAGGTTTTCTAGGAGTACAAAGAGTTGTAAACCCTGAGTGCGATCAACTGCTTACGTTTTCGAGGAGTACAACTCTATTGGAAATGCCTGATAACTATTTCTTATTATAGATGCGAGTTCCGTTTGGAGACAGTGCAGTAAACATGGTAAGAAAAAGAACATATCGTCTGGCTTGAATTTTGCTTTCCATAAATTAATGTAGGCACAGGAGATGGTCAAACTTGAATCTAATCAGCATGATATGGTTGGTAGGATTGGTTCGACACTAGGCGTACTGGTGATGCTATGTTTCAAAGAAATGAGAAGGCACATCTTTGTCCAAAGTGCTACTACGAATCCATTTTCATGAATTCCTATAGTACTGACTGGTAACGAACTGCCAAAAAAAAGAAAGACACGGTACTTAACGCTTAACCAAATTTTCAAGCGTTGTACATATGATTTTCAAGTTAAAAAAAGAAAGAAAAGAAACTATAAAATATGATCAAAGCATAACTAATGAACTGATTTCGTAGTTTTGTAGTAATTTATTCGATATTAGACATTGAATTCGGACCGGTGCCAAATCGATTTCCTTAATTAGCCATGATGTTCCCCCTTTCTCCCGCTCCTTCTGACCATTTCTAGACCTTCTCATTTTTTAACTTGCCCACTTGTTCGTTCCTGGACAAAGTTATTACGACTCATTTGACTATTCAATTTTCTCTTGATGTCTTTCTACCTTTAACCTATGGTGGATTAAAATGCCTACTAATAGTTGTTGATTCTAGAGCAGTTGTTATGTCATATTTCCCTGTTCAGCATAAGTCAACCAATCTCTTTGACATAAACTTTCAAGATTTCTCGAAAAAATGATTTTCCAAATATTCCACAAATTTTTAATAGAAACAATGATATTTATTAGAACTAAATAATTAAATAAAATGACAAACTAATCTTTTGAAAAATAAAAGAATATATTTTGCACGTAATAATGTTTGCATTTGATTTTTGTCACATATATATTAGTTATTAAAAAAATGAACTAGTCAAATATATTAAAATCAATTTATTAAAATTAATTTTAAAAATGAAGACCATACGTAAAACCCGAAATTCACTTTCAACTTCCATATTGTTTATCCCATTTCTCCTCCAATTCCACACATCCCTTCAAACTACAAAACACAACTGACCGTAACAACTCGAGATTTTCGACCCACGAAAATCGACACTAATATGTCCACTGTATTGCGTGCCGAGCAATCAAATGACGGAAAATCCGATTGTTAGGGGAAAAGAAGAAAGAAAGAAGAAGAGAAGAAGAAGAGAAAAAGAAAACTGAACCAACATAAAATCTCACAATCGTAGCGGAACATACTATCAATGATCTTTACAAAAGAGAAACTGTTATATACATACATCCATCAAAGTATAATAACAAATCATAATCATCAGTCTTGACAGTTATAATAACTTGTCCTCACAATGCTGATGATTTCGACAACAAAGCAGTGGAAAATAAACAAATACGTGAATACGACTTGAAGACCTCCAACTTGTCTCCTGAACTCCAATGCATTCAAATTAATCTGTAAACATGCTCGGTCTGACCAGAGCATT
The DNA here is from genome assembly GCA_030737815.1 of Allium fistulosum. Taxonomy (NCBI): domain Eukaryota; kingdom Viridiplantae; phylum Streptophyta; class Magnoliopsida; order Asparagales; family Amaryllidaceae; genus Allium; species Allium fistulosum. The sequence continues at coordinate 666,239,915 of CM060901.1, forward strand.
ATAATAAAATAAAACCTGAGTCAGTCTGGAAAACCAGCGTCAAAAAACACGCTCAACTAAATTTTAGTGTTTTAAAAATCTTTTGAAAATAAAAGTATCTCGTAAGACCACGTCGCACATAAACACGAACGGATTTTTAGCTTACGATACCAAACCATTTCATATGAAATTTCATGATATTATAATGGTGTCTAAGGTACAAATACTTATTAATTATAGCCGAAATTGTTACATTAATTAAATTCCAGCATAATAGGTATACAACCGAAACCGTAAAGGCACGTATTGGAGAATGGATTCCATACAATGACTGGGCTACTGAGGTACCGCCCGTCACGGCGTCGGGATCCCCTGCAAACACAGAACTAGCCTACCACTTGACTAGTAGAACTGAATATCCATTAATAGGTCTCGAAGCATACAAATGAGATATAATATCGACTCTAGATAGGGATGATCATAACCTACTTGGGAGCAACCCACTTACCCCTGCTGCATCTCTCCCGTTTTAGTTCCACGGTATAAGTAATTTCACAAAATAGAGAAAGATTTCCTCTTTACACAATTCTAGAACAGATTTATAACTTCCTTTATAAATCTCTAAGACCCGTTTATAACCCCATTCATTTATCTCTGAAATAATTTATAAACTCCATTTTTAACATTTCTAAAATCATTTAAAAAAACCCTTCATAAATCCATAAAACAATTTATAAACTACTTTTTAAAATCCACAAAACCATTTCTAAAATTCTTTTATAAATATTTAAAACCATTTATAAAGCTCTTTAACCCTTTAACTAATCTTCCTTTAAGTTTTCCAAACCCTGTTAGAGGATTCCTCTTACAAAACCCATATCTGTTTATAAAACCATATTTATAAATCTCGAAAACAATTATAAATAAATTCTAATCATTCACCTTAAAACACTATTATATAATAATAAACATTATAAATAAATAAATATTAACTTTAAAACATCTTAAAATAATAATTAATAAATTTCAAAACATTCTTTAATAAACTATAATAATTTATCTTCAACGTTACGAAAAATAATAATATTTTATTTTCAAAACTTTATTGATAAATAATTATGTTTAATTTTAAACCATATTAATAATTTGAATAATTAACTTTTCAAAATATTAAAATATTGGTAAACAACTTTAAAACAATATTAATATAAATAACAACTTTTATAAAAACATAAATATACTTCCTTGATAAAAATCCATACTTAAATTTCAACATAACCATTTTCATATTTATAAAACTATGTTTATAAATCTCTTCTATTTTATAACATGTCACTTAACATCCCCAAATCTATCCTCACTTCAATTCTGAAAATAGATCAACCATTTTCTAAAACACATCCTACATATTATCATAAATCCACAATTTGATTTATTCTCCCCAATCTATCCAATGGTAATAGTTTTCTTTTATTTATAAAACACCATTATAAATCTATCCTTTTATTAATAAAATATGATTATACGAATCTTCACACTATTTGTTAAATATCCCATTCATACATTATCACATTTATAAATTTACCTTAATATATGTCCACACACACACAAAACACTTTACATAAAACAATTAGTAAAAATTTATACCAAAAAATTCCTATCTTCTTTTTAAAACCATATCCCTTTATTATAAAAGATAGACTTATTTTTATGATTTTAAAAATCTTTACTCGCGGTTCAAAAACTCTATTTAAAATATTTTATGAAACTATAAATTTAAAATCTCTAAAAATCATACCTTCAATTTTAATTAAAATAAGTTCCTTCTCTTAGTAATTAAAGAATTATTATTAAAATATATATACTTTTGAAAACACTTAAAACCTTTTAAAAACTAAACCTTCATTTTATAATATTCCAAAATACTAAAAATATGGCCCAGTGTTACTATAGCACTAATATGGAAAAATCATCCATGTCATCAATTTATGTATCCAACATATCATATATCAATTTATATGGAAAAAAAATCAACAGTGTGAGGAATCCAGTTGGATCTCTCCAACCTGTCCCCCTGCATCACATACAATATATAATCAACAATATAAATCAACCACTTCGAGGCGAGATCGTATACAAATGTTCATTCGCTCTTACACGGGAATGTAATAGGGTCTCATCCGCTCCAGGGGAGGGAATATATCCAAACTAAAAATATAAAATAGTAAATCATCCAAACATTCAATAGTAATAAACAATTAAATATCCACCCATCAAAACAATAATTTTTATCGACTAAAATATATTTCTGATTAACTAAAAAGGTGAGTTTAACTCACTTTGGTTCCAGTAGTCGTCAAAGCGCTCCGGTTCAAATTAAAATTGTACAGCGTTCAGTTTCAACTGAATTCCCATGAGCTTCAAATTACTCCAATCCAACTCCATAACGTAGTACTCGTCGATACGATGGCAATGCAACTTGTCGCATTCGATTTGGACCTCGTATGGAAAAGTTATGAATTAATGAACAATTGAAACAATTAAATTATAATTAACTTTTAATTAATAAATTATTAAACTTAATTACCCTCATTTACATTAATCCTTTCCTCCCTCCTCGTTCACGCTCGTTCGGGCATGAACAAAATCGACCGTAACCCTTTCATTCGTTGCGCCGCCGTCGCCCACTGCCACCGCGACATCGCCCACACGCTCCCGACCTTGCCGCCGCTACCACAACACACGCGCGCCCTCCATCCTTGTCAATCGCGAAAATTCGAACCCCCCTCGCCCCCCGCTGCTGCGAACGCGATCAAATTAGGTCTCCACACCACATCATACGACAATCCAACCTTTGAAACCCTTATTCTCCTCGAGCTCTGCACTTTCCTAGTTGAAGGCGTGGCCTGAAAACGCCTCGAGTGGTCCAAGTCAAGACGGGCCGTTGGATTTGGTTGTTGAAGGTTTTAAAAAAACGAACATTTTTCTTTTCAGGTTTTGAACACGGCTTATAGGAGGGAAGGTATGGTGCAAACGTGGAAAAGTGTATGGGCTGGAGTGTAGAAGTATGGCCTAAAGTATGGGGGTGTTTGTGTGTCTATATGTATTAAATTAGAAAATATCTCGCTTTAAAAGTCCGAAAATCTCTAACTCCAAACAAGGCATGCCGCCTAGCGTTGTATATATAATATCCCTATTCCGAACACACTGGAACTAGTTCCGAGGCCTAATCTGATCATATACAAAAAGTAGCTTTCCAAACCCAATTATATTAATTTAAATTCCTAAAATTAATTTTTACGCGTTTCGATCTTCCACGCCCAAACGATACGTCCGATCACCACGAAATTCGATGGCATGCTGTAATTCATAACTACGGATCCAATGGAACTAGTTTCGTTCAATTTCGAGATAGTGCCCCGGAAGGCTATTTTCACTCATTAATTAAAACGAGTTATTATAAAAACTAGTTTATTCACTTTTAACTCAAATTTAAATGTTATCTATCTTCATTCCTATCAAATAGAATTTAAATCATCTTTCGATATCTTCATTCCTATCAAATAGAATTATAATCATCTTTCGAAATCATTTCCATTCACTTCAAATTCAAGATTCAATTTATTTTAAATACTTCCAAATATTTAATTCAACACTTAAATTATCAAATAAAGCGCTATTTTTAAAATCCAAGTTGTTTAACTTATAAATTTAACTTTCCAATATTTAAAATTATTTAAATATTCTAGAATTTATTGACTGAAATTCTGGGTCGTTACATTATTCCCCCCTTAAAAGATTTTTCGTTCTCGAAATTGCCAAGGTAAGAATAATTCCTCAAACCCATTAACTTTTCAAAACCAATCAGCTGGAATAGATTCTAAAATTTCTAAGTCTTTTAAATTCACCCACCTATACAAACTAATCCCCTTCCATTCATTCCTTCCATGTTATAACTGAAAAATCAAATTTTAGTTATTAAAAATTTTCCAAAATTGTCAAAAAAATTCTATCACCTTAAATTTACGGGAAATTTCGCCAGTTTCTCCTTTGCGCGGCTCGATCGTAATTTTTTTTAATATATATATAATCATAAATATACATCTCATCTTCGAGGATGAGGCATTCTATAGGGAAAAATATAAAAATATGGTATGTAATCTAAGATGTGTACCTTCTTTTAGTATTAGCAAGCATATACAACCAATATGATGTGAAAGCGAGCTCCAAATGCGAAGCATACACCGTCCACACTACTAATCCCTCAACCACCAATGAGAACATATATAAGGAAAGTAATATCAATATATAACATAGGCCATATAATAACCACATGCAAATGTAACAAATGAAACAAGAGAAACTATCCAACAAATAATGTCCATCCAATTAATTCATAACCATATCAATTTACATTTTCAAATGTCAACATTATATTTATACACCTTCATTTCTTATTAACATTCAGTTGATTCGTTTTCAATTTATTTCCATTCAATTAATTTACATTCAATTTATTCTCATCCAATTGGTTTACATTCAATTTCATTTACATTCAATTTTACTTACATTCACTTTAAATTCATTCTATTTTTAACAACATTTCATTGCATACTAAATTTGTTTATGAACCATTCCATACAACAATTACTTAAGTCTATTCCAATCATTTTGTACTATAAAATTCATGTTTATTGTTGCTTCACAACTTAAATTCATATTCAATTTTATCAAATAACATTCCAAAACATACTCAATTCATTTTACAACTTAAGTTGAATTTCATTTTATAACTCAAATCCATATTCATTATGTTACTTCATTTCATTAATTCACTTTATTCATTCATTTAATTCATTTCAAACTCAATTCAATTTCATTTAACCTTTCTTAAGTTAAACTTCATTTCATTTAATTCATCCCATTAACTCAATTTATTTAACTTTACTTAAGTTAAATTTTTAATTTCATATCTCAACTTTAAATTTTCTTTTCTTATCTATACCATTTTCAAAATTATAAGTTCAAAAACTTATTTTCATAATCAAATCATACTTTGGATTTTACAATCAAAACTTGTTTTACCAAACACAACTTCAATGATAGCAATCCATCACTTAGAAACTTGAAAATGAACGCCGATGATGCTGCAGTCATCACTATAAATATTTTCCAGTGATCGAAGTGAGTTCAGTGCTTCCTATTTCCTTTAGATCCCATTTTAAAATATTTCTAACCAAAATGTTTTCAAAATAATACTATTATAATTCTTCCAAAACCTTTGAAAAACAACTTTTAAATCAATGGGATTTAAATTCTCAAATTCTCAGCTTTAAATCCTTTTTATCTACAAATTATATTTATAAATATACTTATACAGTTTCATTTCCTTCGCATTTATAAATCACATTTGTAAATCATATTTATATAATCTTACTTCTTATATAATATAATTTCACAAGTGTTTATCTTTGTTTACATTATAATAATCATACTTTTCTTATAACAACAAACAACAAATGATAATAATCAAATGTTATCATTCATAAACCACCATGCACACCATATATAACTATAATAATTTCAGAAAAATTATTCCTTTATATATAAAATATAATCAAGGTAAAATTATTTCATTTACCCAATTTCAAAACAATACTATGTAAAATTGCTCTGTTCAAACCTTTAGAAACCCCAATCGATATTGTGGCGTCAAACGTACCGACCAGAATTCATAAGCCACTCAACAGATAAATTAACACAATATAAAAATTATTTATAATCACTAACAAATATGCGACCATATATATACACTCAAACACATAGTAAGGCATTCCATTACTTTATCTCTTAATTACCCCACCAAAGCAAAGGTTCTCGCTTAACCTTGCGCTCTGATACCAACTGTAACAACCCGATATTTTCAACCCTTGAAAATCGACACTAATACGTCTATTGTATTGCGTACCAAGCAATCAAATGTCGAAAAACCCGATTGTTAGTGGAAAAGAAGGAAGAAAGAAGAAGAGAAAAAGTAAACTAGAACAACATAGAATCTCATAATCGCAGCTGAACAATATATAATATAACATCATTGATCTTTACAAAAGAGAAACTGTAATACGCATACATCCATCAGAGTACAACAACAAATCATAATCATCAGCTTCGACAGTTATAACAACATGTCCTCACAAATGCCGATGATTTCAACAACAAAGCAGTGGAAAATAAACATATACGTAAATACGACTTAAGAGCGACCCACTTAGCCCAGTTGCATCTCCCATGTTTTAGTCATTCCTAGTTAATGAGGCTTGAGGCTATGCTTTACCTTTTATATAGCACTTCACACTTGGAAAGCTAACACTGCCCTCCAGGCAACAATGCAATGCTAGCATTCATCCATACAGGTTCGTTCTGGGACTGAACGAAACGCTTGAGAGCTTCGTCTTCAATTCCATCATTTTTAAGATATCTTCACTTTGAAACGCTTGAGTTGGATCGAAGTGGTTTTCGGATAACATACCCCATCCCGGTCTCTTTGAAACAACACTTGATAGTTCCCGTTAAGTTCAACTCTGGTTCTTTAGGAAATAAACAGTCAAAGATAAGAGTGAAGATCACCTCCTAACCGTTGGTGGAAGGACTTCCTTATCATTTGTTCTAAGAAAACAAAATGAGATTTATATGCACAGTACAACATCAGGAGATGATTGTGCCATATAACTCATGTGTTTCTCCTAGATATTTCCAAAGTTACGTTTTGGGTCCAAATTTGATAGTCGATTATTTAACTATCCACAAACACACATCCAAATCAGGGATTTATTCCATAGAGAAAACCAACATTGGTTAAGCGCATAAGCAACCACTAGCCTCTTTTAATAAATCTTTTCAATAACTAAAATCACTTTGTAAATATTTGTACCAAAATACTTATATAAAGATTCATCCACAAACCCTTATTTTTTGATAATTGGAAAATATCCATACACTTATCTCCATGGTATAAGTATATTCACAAAATAGAGAAATATTTCCTTTTTACACAATTTTAGAACAGATTTATAACTTCTTTATAAATCTCTAAGACCCGTTTATAACGCCATTCATTTATCTTTGAAATCGTTTATAAACTCCCATTTTAACATTTCTAAAATCATTTTAAAAATCCCTTCATAAATCCTTAAAACCATTTATAAACTACTTTTATAAATCCACAAAACCATTTCTAAAATACTTTTATAAATATTTAAAACCATTTATAAAGCTCTTTTACCCTTTAACTAATCTTCCTTTAAGTTTTTCAAACCATGTTATAAGATTCCTCTTTTAAAACCCACATCTGTTTATAAAACCAAATTTATAAATCTCGAAAGCAATTATAAATAAATTCTAATCATTCACTTTAAAACACTATTATAATAATAAACATTATAAATAAATAAATATTAACTTTAAAACATCTTTATTTTCCAAAAATGATGATTCAAGATTAATGGCTCTTTTCACTTTCTATCCTTTTGGTGAATATCGAGTGTGATAGACATTTTTAGACACAGATTTATTCGATGGAGGAGTCGGATTTTTTGGAGAGACGTGTATCCCTTTTGATGACGATGAGCTGAAGTCTAAAGCGGAGTATGTTGAATCGTGATTCGAAGACTTGTTGAATTCACAATATAGATGGTGGAACTTAGAGAATATTTAAAAATGAAGTAATTTGATATTTATAACTAGCAACCTTTATTCCTTAAATATTTCTTGAGTTTACTAAATTTAGGTATACAATATTTGTGATGAAAATCATTATGACCACTAGAAGCATTAAACAGAATTTTGTTAAAAAAATTAGTGGTTAGAAAATTTAAAGTTTATTTTTAGCTGAAATAACATACATAAGTATTTTATGTTTGTATCCTTAGTATATTAGTGGTTTTGCTATGAATTATATAGTTTTAATTTACTCATTCATTATATGAGCAAATTCCTAAATCTCGTCCTAGTTTGATGAGCGGTGTTTCGCATAATGGTTTCGTAAAAATATCGGCTAATTGATTTTCGGTATTGACAAATTCAAGAGTGATTATTTATTTTTCAACATTATCTCTCAGAAAATGGTGACGAATATCGATATGTTTTGTTTGTGAGTGATTAATTGGATTTTTAGATAGGTTTATAGCACTAGTATTATCGTAATATATTGGAGATTTGTCTATTATGTTTCCATTGTCTTTAAGTGTTTGCTGCATATATATTACTTGAGCACATGCTAAGGCAGTAGAAATATATTCGGCTTCACATGTTGAAAGAGAAATGCAATTTTGCTTTTTACTAAACCATGAAACTAAGGATTGACTAATAAAGTGACATGTGCCAATTGTACTCTTTATATCTAATTTGCATCTACCAAAATCCGCATCACTGTAAGATACGAGTTCAAATGAAGTTTCTTTCGGATAAAATAGACCATAATCTTTAGTGTTTGTTAAATATCATAAAATCCGTTTAACTGCCCAATGATGTGATTTTTTTGGTTGTGCTTGAAACCTTGCACATAAACAAACACCTATTAAAATATCCGGTCTACTAGATGAATAGCAGTACTCATTGGAGTGGGTTTATTTGATGTTTATCCATTCCAAAACATTTTAGTAATTCTTTACAATATTTTTCTTGATTTATAAAGATTCCATTGTTTAATTTTTTTATTTGTATTCCTAAAATGAAATTTAATTCACCTATATGAGACATTTCAAATTCGCTTGTCATTACTTTAGAAAATTCATTACATAAATTTTCGTAAGTAGATCCAAATATAATATCTATATATCCTTATGTTCTCTTTTAATAAATAATGGTGTATCTCTTTTACTAATTTGAAAACCAGAATTTATTAAATATGATTTTAATCGATCATCCAAGCGCGAGGTGCTTGTTTAAAACTACATAACGCCTTTTTATGTTTAAAAACATGATCTGAATATTTTTCATGAACCAATAGTGGTGGTTGTTCAACGTAAACATTTTCTTTTATAAAACCATTCAAGAAAGCACTTTTAACATCCATTTGAAATAGTTTTAAATTATGATGACACGCAAAACCAAGTAATACTCTTATGGCTTCAAGACGTGCCACAGGTGCAAAACTTTCTTCATAATCAATTTCTTCATCTTGATTATATCCCTGTGCCACTAATCTTGCTTTATTTCGTAGAATATTTCCATTTTCGTCTGCTTTGTTTTTAAATAAGCATTTTGTTTCTATTACTGATTGATCGTTTGGCCTTGGTACTAGTTCCTAAACATTATTTCGTTCAAATTAATTAAGTTCTTCTTGCATTGCTAAAATCTAGAAATTATCATTTGGTGCTTCCTTGTAATTTTTTGGTTCAAAATTAGATATAAATGCTACATTACTCATTTGATTTATTTGACTTCTAGTGGAAACTTTGTTATCTAAATTTCCAATTATGTTATCAATAGGATGATCTTTTAAAATTTGGGGTGGTGATTTCAAAACATTGTTATTTTGATTATCATTATTATTTTCAACTATAATATCAATAGCTTTATTTTGATTAGTTTCAAAAATTTCTTCATCGTCTTTATCATTATATTTTTAAAGTCTTCATCAAACAAGACATGAAGACTTTCCTCTATAACATTTGTGCGTTTGTTAAAAATTCTGTATGCTTTGCTTCGATCAGAATAACCAATAAAAACTCCTTCATCAGCTTTTGGATCGAATTTACCAAGATTATCTTTTGTATTTAACATAAAGCATTTTGATCCAAATACTCGAAAGTATGATACTTTAGGTTTCTTTTTGAAAAGCATTTCGTAACATGTATTTTTAGTCATAGGTCTAAAGTTACACGATTTAATTCATAACATGCAATAATACCTGCTTCGGCCTAAAAATTCTTTCGTAAGCCACTACCATTTATAAGCGTTCGAGAGAATTCTTGCAAGGTGCGATTTTTTCTTTCAACTACTCTGTTTTGTTGTGGTGTTCATGGAAATGAAAAATTATAGCTAATTCACTTTTTATTACAAAAATTTGTAAATATGTTAACCCTCTTTAAGTTCATAACTTAATGAGTTAAAGGCGCGACCGACTCAAGAGGAAGACCGACCTAACAGATCTGAATTAAGGCAACATACGACCTAAGCTACAGGTCCGACTCAACAGTAGCCGACTCGAGGAAGGCTTCGACTCAAGGAAGGCTCCGACTCAAGGAAGGCTCCGACTCAAGGAAGGCTCCGACCTAAGAAAGCTCTGACCCAACAGCTGTTGATCTAACTACTGAGAAGGGCTGCCGACTTAAGATGTATGCCGACCTAGGAGCCTACCGACTTAAGGAAAGCAGACCGATTTAACAAACTGCGAGTTAGGAAGAGCTTTCGAGTTAAAAATTGCCGACTTAAAATTGCGAGTCAACTCTGCTCCGATCTAAGAAAGTCTTCGACTTAGAGACCTACGACCTATCTCTTAATTCGTCACCGACCTACGACTTATACTGAGTCGTATGAAATCTCAGAACACCTTACATCTTTAGCTCGTCACCAACTTACCTTAAGTCTTCGACGACTTAGGACTTAAGCACAAAACCAGAAAAGGAGGCGAACTACTATGGAAGTGTTGATGAGCCGGCTGCGACCTATCATAAGTCGGTCGCGACTTATACTAAGTCGGCGATGACTTAGGACTTAGGAAAATTTCCAGAGTCCAAATCAGCTCCTATAAATACCCCACCACTTCCAACATGAAGGGGACTTTTGCCAAATCATTTCTTCAAGCGCCGTTACTCTGTCGAAGTCTCCATTCAACCAGCAACCCAAGATCCTCAAACATTCAAGACGCTACAACAATCTTCAAGAGATAATTCTGTACATCCAACATCTATTCATCGAATTTCATCGACGAAGATTGAGCTAGTAGTCAAGATTGTTTCTTTTGATCAAGTTGTATTGTTTTGATAAGAGAGTTGTACCGATTTGTAACCGAATTCAGTAATAAAAAGATTCAAAGTGGACGTAGGCTTAATCACAAGCCGAACCACTATAAATTGCTGTCTTTCACTGCTTTTTTCTGCCAGTTTACTGCTAAAATTCTATTCCCGTCACTCGGGTGGTGCTTTCACGATTCTATTACACACACCGGGTGTTAGCGTTCAATCTTTAACGTTAACATTTTGGTGCTTTCACTGAGAATTGAACTCAGGCTACTACTCACCATTGCTTCACAGAAGTTTGCTGAAAGAATTTCCTACAAAATCAGAAGTTTATCAGACATAATGGCTCCTGGAAGGAAACGAAAGTCTGTCAGAACTGATGACGACCGTGATAATACTGCCACTTCTCTCTCTCTAAATCAGGCAGCTCCAAGCGTCGGTGTTACGCGACAGGAGTTAGATGCTGCTGTATCCGGACTGTACCAGCAGATTGAAACTCAGAATAACCTGATGATGGAAAAGCTGAATGCTCTATTTGGTACGAGTCAAAGACCAGTAAATAATGAGGGAAACTTTGCTAATGCTGCTCCCAATTCCGAGGGAAGAAATATTCCTCACGGGGGATCAGGTGCTGCCGAAGGGGTACCCCTCCAGGCCGAAGGATCCAGGCCATCACCAGTTCTTCATGAGCATTTACCTGGACAAACCCCCGAAAAGATGGCTGAGGTCTATTCTGCGAAATCTCTAAACAATGAGGAATATCTTTCTGGTATGATCAAGCAAATAATGAAAGAGAGCATGCAAAGAGATGAAGACGAAAGCGAATCGGGATTCGCACCAAGTAGAACTCCGTTTACCGAGAAGATTCTGAAGGCTGAATTTCCTAGAAAATTTGTTCCCCCCACCATTCCTGCTTCTCGGGGAACAAGTGATCCAAATCAGTTCTTGTATAAATACGACTGGCATATGACCGGCGCAAGAGCAACCGACGAAATAAAGTGTCGATATTTCCCAGTTTATTTAGAAGGAGTGGCACTTCTCTGGTTTACCAAGCTTCCTGTCCGATCTGTAGATCAGTTTTCTGATCTGACTCGAAAAATCAAAGAGCAATTCAGGCTATACGCTTCAAAGGCAAAAGATATAATGTCACTGTCCAGTCTTGAACAGAATCCGGGAGAGCCTATTAAATCATTCTTGAACCGCTTCAACATAGCTTTGGCAGAAGTCGATAACGCAGAGCCACGAATGATCTTGACCTATTTGATGCGTGCTATCGACAAATCGAGCGAATTTGGAAAATGGCTGAAGATGAAGGAGCCAAATTCGCTCGAGAAATTCTATAAAAAGGCTGACGAATTTATACGCTTAGAGAATCTTTCTGCACCAGCTAAAGTTGTGACAACGGTGGTGGAAAATAATGCTACTATTCCAAGCAAGAAAGAACCGGCAGATCAGAAAAGGGAAAGTAATAGTGGGAAAAGGCAGAAAGACTTCAAAAAGCCCCGCTTCCTTAAACCTTCAGACTTTACTCCTCTGACCGATACTCCGGAGAATATTTTCATCGCCACTAAAGATGCTGTTGAATTTCCAAAACCACCGGCCGTGAAAGTTGGGAAGAATGCTGTTCAAAGCGGAAGATTTTGCAAGTTTCACAACCAACCAGGGCATGATACCAATGAGTGCCGCCATTTGAAAAGCCTAATTGAAGAATTGCTAAGAGAGAATAAGTTGCAGCAGTACGTCAAGAGGAATAGAAAGGATCCATCCTCATCCAGCCAAGGGCAGTTACCTCCAACTAATTCATCTGATTCAGGAGAGAGGCCTGCTGGAAAAGAAAGACCTGTTATCAATGTGATCACAGTGGGACCTCACCCGGCTGGCAGGAGTTGGGGTGAAATGGAGAGGTATGCAAAAGCTTTGAAGTATGCACCAACCGAAGAAAGTGTCTTAATCTTGGAAGATGCTTCACCTCTAAAGCAGCAGAAGACTTTTCATGATGATATTATGTTCAGAGCCAGGGATTCTATTAATGTGGAAGCTCCTACTGAGGACCCTTTGGTTGTCTCTGTCGGTCTTGGGCCGGCTATTGTCAAAAGAGTGTTGGTAGATAGTGGTGCCTCATGCAACATTCTCTTTAAAAGGACATTTGACCAAATGAAAATCCGGATGACTGATGTACAAGCTTCTTCACACAAGATTGCCGGGTTTACAGGAGAGCTGAAACAGTCGATTGGAATGGTGGACTTGTTTGTTGAAATGGGCGAAGGACACAAGAAATTGGTTCGGAAGCAAACTTTTGTAATTGTTGATGGATTCTCCGCCTATAACGCTTTCTTGGGCCGGCCTACTCTTGCTACTTTCAGGGCCGTCCTCGCTCCTTGGTGCTTAACAATGAAATTTCCTACTGATAATGGGATTGATGTTATTAAAGGAGATCAAAACGCAGGACGAGAATGTTATCTTGTAGAACTCCGAGAGGCCAGGAGAAGAGAAATGGGGAAAGATGCGGCAGCTCCGCTCCGCATCAAGGAACCGACCCTGTAGCAACTACGGAGCGGCCCCTGTACTGGCGAACACAGCAATGCAAGAAAAGAAATGGATCCCAGGAAAGCCAGTACAGGGGAAAATAGAGTGGTACCTGTGGAGGTAATGGTACCAGTATCTGTAGACTCGAGGGACCCGAACAAAGTACTCAATGTGGGTTCACAGCTAAGTATAACAGTTCAAAACACACTGATATCATTCTTAAAAGCCAATCTAGATGTGTTCGCTTGGTGTCACGCTGATATGTGTGGGATATCCCCGGAAGTTGCTGTGCATACTCTGAACATAGATCCGAAATTCACACCAGTGAAGCAAAAGAGAAGAACTCAAGGCCCAGAAAGATCAACGACACTAAAGGAAGAAGTTGATCGGCTCATGGAGAGCGGCTTTATCAGAAACTCCACTTATCCAAATTGGGTTTCAAATCCAGTATTGGTCAAGAAGGCAAATGGAAAGTGGAGAGTATGCATAGATTTCTCAGATCTGAACAAAGCATGCCCCAAGGATTGTTTCCCGCTGCCCAGAATTGATCAATTGGTGGATGGAACAGCTGGGCATGAGTTGTTATCGTTTATGGATGCTTACTCCGGATACAATCAGATTATGATGCATGAGCCGGATCAAGAAGACACAAGCTTTATTACAGATGTGGGTCTCTACTGCTACAAAGTTATGCCTTTCGGGTTGAAAAATGCTGGGGCAACCTACCAAAGACTCGTCAATGCAATGTTCAAGCCTCAGATTGGTAGAACCATGGAAGTTTATGTCGACGATATGTTGGTAAAATCAAAGAAAGCTGTAGATCACATGGGGCACTTGGAGGAAATGTTCGCAATTCTTCGAAAGTACGGAATGAAGCTCAATCCATTGAAATGTTCGTTCGGAGTAGAATCTGGGAACTTTTTGGGTTTCATTGTGAGCGCCAGGGGCATTGAAGCCAATCCTACTCAAATCACAGCTCTAAGGGAAGTCAAAGCCTCTAAAACAAAGAAAGAAATGCAAAGTCTCAATGGAAAAGTCGCTGCTCTGAGTCGCTTCATTTCCAAGGCCACAGACAAATGTATTCCCTTCTTTGACGCTTTAAAGAAAGGAAAGAAAAATTTTGAGTGGACTCCAGAATGCCAGAATGCTTTCGTTGAACTAATTCATCACATGGAAACACCTCTGGTTCTTTCCAAGCCTAGTGATGGCGAAGACCTTTTCATCTATTTAGCGATTTCGTCCCATGCTCTAAGTGCAGCACTTGTACGAGAAGATATGAAAATACAACGTCCAGTCTACTACATCAGCAAACGGTTCACTGGGGCAGAGATGAATTATTCAAAGATAGAAAAGCTTGCTTTTTGTTTGTTAATCGCTTCCAGGAAATTGAGGCCCTATTTTCAAGCTCATCCTATCAAAGTTCTTACTGATCAACCGCTAAAGCAAGTCCTGTTTCGTCCTGAAACTTCGGGTCGTCTTTTGAAATGGAACATTGAACTTAGCCAGTATGACATCACTTATCACCCCCGAAGAGCAATCAATGGACAAGCTTTAGCAGATTTCATCGCAGAATCTACCGACAAAGGCGATAGTGAGAATGAAACAACTAACGGCATTCCAATCCAGTGGAAGCTGTATGTTGATGGATCAAGAAATGATTACTGTTCTGGGGCAGGGGTTGTGCTTGAAACCCCCGAAGGACGATCATTGTGTTATGCATTGAGACTGGAATTTCCTTCAACAAACAATGAAGCAGAATATGAAGCACTTATCGCCGGTTTAAAAATTGCCAAAGAACTAAACATCAAAGTGTTGCAAATTTTCAGCGATTCTCAACTCATCGTTTTCCAGGTAAAGAAAGAGTTTCAGGCTAAAGGTGGAAATCTGCCCGCATATTTGTCAAAGGCATGTGAACTACTCGAAGATTTCAATCACTACACGATAAGCCATATTCCTCGAGTAGAGAACATGAAAGCAGATTCCCTAGCAAAGTACTCAAGTTTTGGAGAAGCTCAATTACTGGGATTAGTTCCTGTAGAAGTTCTGTCAGCTCCAAGCATTGATGAAATGGATGTTGATTGGATTATGGCTACGTCTCAGGGGCATGAATCATGGATGACTCCAATCAAAGAATACCTACTCAATGGTTCCCTGCCAGAAAGTTCTAAGGAACGTCGAAAACTATTGAGGAAAGCGTCAAGATATGTAATTCAAGATGGCCGATTATATAGACGGGGATTTTCAATGCCACTGCTTCGATGTGTAACTAAGGAAGAAGCCAAGACAATTCTAGCCGAGGTACACGGAGGAGAATGTGGAGATCATTCAGCTGGTCAAACTTTAGCCAAGAAAGTTCTCCGATATGGGTATTTCTGGCCTGACATTAACCGAGATGCTGCTATCTACTCTAGAAAGTGTGACAAGTGCCAGAGATTTGCGAAAATCCCAAGAGCACCTTCCACCGAACTCTCACAGATGGTCAGCCCATGGCCATTCGCCATTTGGGGTATAGATTTAATCGGACCATTACCAGTTGCCAAATCAGGAATCAAATATGCTATCGTAGCCGTTGATTATTTCACCAAGTGGGTTGAGGCTGAACCTTTGGCCACCATTACCTCTAAAAAGATGATAAATTTTGTAACGAAAAATATCATTTGCAGATATGGTGTGCTACAGAAAATAATTACAGACAACGGTACTCAGTTTGAAAGTGAAGAGTTCCAGGATTTCTGCAAACGATTCAGAATTCGGAAAAGCTTCTCAGCAGTGGCTCATCCGCAGGCAAACGGGCAAGTGGAAGCGGTGAATAAAATCATCAAGTCAACCATCAAAAAGCAACTTGAAAAAGCAAAAGGTGGTTGGGTTGATAAGCTTCCATTAGCACTATGGGCATACAGGACTACTCACAAAACTGCAACTGGGCACACTCCATTTTCACTGGCATACGGATCAGAGGCAATGATTCCAGTAGAAGTAGAAGTTCCTTCACATAGAAGAGTTCATTTCAACGAAGCTGAAAATGAAAAGTTACAACTTGAAGCACTTGATTTTCTTGATGAGAAAAGAGAAGAAGCTAGGCTCAGAGTCTCAGCTTATCAGCAAAGGATAGCCAGGCACTTCAACTCTAAAGTTCGCCAACGCAGCTTTGAGGTCGGGGACTTAGTTTTGAAAAGGATCATGACGGCAACTGGTGTGTTTGGTCCAAACTGGGAAGGACCATATGCCATTGGCAGTAAACTTCTTGGTGGCACTTTCAAACTCATAACTGTCGAAGGAGATCCAATTCCAAGAGGCTGGAACAGCAACCACTTACGTCCTTATTTTACTTGAAACAAAAGGCTTTGTTCAAAATTGTGAAATAATGATGAATGTATCAGTTGTATTGTAAAATATTGTAAATCAGTGTGAATGAATGAAAGCTATAAAGTGGATGTAGGCCCGATTCTTGGCCGAACCACTATAAATCTTGTGTTCTTTTACTATTTCGTAATGCCTGTTTTATTTCGATATGTAAATACTTTAAATGTATTGCTAAAATGTCGATTCAAAATTGCAGGACATCAAAACAATGCTTACTCGTCACAAAATCAAGCAACCTCTATGAATCACCTGTTATGCAAATACCAAGCGACAAGAGATTCCAAACACAAATCCTATACAAAGTGAACCTCACATAAAAAGTTGGCGACTCCACTGTGACAAACCTTTGTTAATTGGTTGAGATTGTCGATATAAACAAACATCCAACTAAATAACTTGCGTTTGTCCCGTGAAATCGTTCAACAGTGAAGTCCATTCCTTCGAACATAGCAATGTAAGGAAAGAAGATGCGCTTGGAAACAATAACAAAAGATCGCTAATGAGCAGATGATGGGAGAACATTGCCAAGCAAACAAAGGAGCAGCCAAAAGGAGGTATGCTTCTCAATAAAAGGGCCAGTAAGAACCACCGAAGGGACACCTTCCCAAGCAGAAGGAACGGGGCCCTTGCTGACAGATCGTGATGCATCCGATCAGGCAGCGTGCGTCCGTCCCGTGGATCTACTTGCCCCTGAGACGCAACTTTCCTGGCGCACTAACCAACCAATGCTCCTTCCCGAAGGTCAACAAAGCCCTCTAACGAGGCACGCCAAAAAATGAAAGTGCTTCTCTCAATCAAAAAAGATTGGTGGAACCACCGGAGGGGCACCTTCCCAAGCTGAAGGAACATGGCCCTTGTTACTTAATTGCGGTCGTTTGTGCAAACGAGCATCCAATCAAGCAACTTGCGTCCGCCCCGTGGATCCACTCAACCATGAGAAAGTAACTTCCAGGCAATCAAAAAGCCCTCTTCGGAGGCACATGACCTCTTCGGAGGCAAAAGCCCTTTCCCAAGGCACCACAAGCCCTCTTCGGAGGCACATGACCTCTTCGGAGGCAAAAGCCCTTTCCCAAGGCACCACAAGCCCTCTTCGGAGGCACATGACCTCTTCGGAGGCAAAAGCCCTTTCCCAAGGCACCACAAGCCCTCTTTGGAGGCACAAGCCCTCTTCGGAGGCACAAGCCCTTTTCGAAGGCACAAGACCTCTTCGGAGGCACAACTCTTTAAGAGGAAGCCCTCTCCGGAGGCATGTCCCAAAATAAAATACTCGAACAAAAAGCATTCTCTGGAAGCACAGTTCAACTCTCAAAGGAAGGATTAGCTTGTTCATCTCAAAAAGTTCCTCCTAAAAAAGTTGAAATACTACAAAATTCTTTCAGAAAAGTTCATTTCACTTCATAAGGAAATTCACTTCTTAATAAATAAGAGTGGTTATTCCCGAAAGTTGAAGCGTTCTTCAGAAAGAGAAAATAAAAATTCTTCTAAAGACTGAATATACTCTATTAAAAACAGAATAATTCTCCCCTTAAAAGCGGAATAATTATCCTCTGGAATAAGAGTATTGGTCTTGAAAAAACTAGGAATATTGCAATGCACTTACGGCATGGGGGCAATACTATACAGTTCAATTATGTTAATAAAAGCAACATGCCACAAGTTAGTTGCAATATCACGGAAAATAGATGTGGAATAAATGCATTCTCAAACACAGACAAAAAGTTTGTACAAATAAAAGGAATCGTTTATCCTACACTAAAAAAGAGAAACAGATGTGTTCCCACATACACAAGAGTTTGTACAAGTAAAATAATTGTTTTATTTAAGTACTATGAAAATTCTTTACATGTGCAGATATCTCAAAAAGCAAAAGCAGGGACCGGTACCTGCACAATCCCCGGTCGATACATGCAAAAAGCAAAAGTAAGGAGTAAAAAATCTAGCTTGTTATCCCTTCTTCTCGCCACCTTTGGATCCTTTCCCCGGCCTAATGATTAGTTTTTGGAGCCGTTGTGGACGGGTCGGGGCAGAAGGAGAAAGAGGCGCGGCTGGATCAACTTCTGCTTCCTCCCCAGTTGAAGCACTTCTCTTCTTCTTCCTTATGCCACGCTTCCCCTTCCTCTTTGAAGAAGATTCGCTCCCCGGAGTAGCAAGCAGTATTGAAAGCTTCGTGTCATCATCAAGGGACTGCTCCGGGGTCTTCTCAACGTCTTCAAGGTCCTCCGCCTTCTGTTCCTGCGAAGCTGCCGGGTCATCCAGGCCTTGAAGGGCTTCGATTTTCTCTGCCTGTGATCCCGGCTGGGAAGCAGAAGGAGGAGTAACCTGTAAAGATGAAGGGATGGCAACTAAAGGAGTGGAAACTTGTGCAGTGTTTGGTGCCTCCGCTGTAGAAGAAAAGAAGTTAAAATCAACATCTTCCGAAAATAGAGAAGGTATCGGTTCACCAAAGTTCAAGTAACAAGTAAGAAGGTCATCAAACTCGGTTAAATCAAATAACTGGTTCATTAGACCCGGAACTTCGCCAAAGTTACCTGGGGGAGTTGGCTTCGCAAGTTCAATTTCATATTTATCAGCCTCAGTTTCTTCCTGGCTCTTCTCTTCGATTTGGGAAAGAGGAGTCTCGGAAGTATCGAGTTTAGCTTCAGCATCTTTTGCAGCAAATGGAGATTGAGAGCTAGAACCGATGATATCAACATCAGTCAAAGTTGAAGTATGGACAGGGGCAGGTAGTAATGTTGTCTTTTCTGGATATTCTTCTACCGCTGTCCCGGCTCTAGCTTCGGCAAGTTGCTCTTTGCCTCTAATAAGCGCATCACGTGCTTCATCGTCTAGATAAAGCGCTACAAGGTCTGCTTCCGCATAACTGGCAAATGTGTCAAGTATAGTCTCCCAAACTTCAGCAAGTGTAATCTCATATTTGGGACCCAAGAAGGAAAGGCTGCCACGGCCTAAAACGCTGTGCATATAGAAGTCAAATAGAGTAGAATCGATGCTAGCTTTAGTGGCGTCGTGAGACTCTTCGGCCGCAACTTGTCCAGCGACCGCGTCATCACGCTCCTTCTCAACTTTAAGAAGCTTAGCTTTCAGCATCTCAATCTCTGCATTTTGGGACGCAATTGTTCCCCGCAGTTCAGTATTTTCTGTGCGATATTTCTCAGTAATGTGCTGCTCAGCTGCAAGCTTCATTTCGACGTCTCTTTGTGCAGCATGTGCGTCCCGCACTTGCTTCTGAAAGACTTCTTCCTTTTGGGTATGCGATGCCGAAGACGAGGCGAGATCTTCTTTAAGTTGCTTGACTTCAGATGCAAGCTTTGCGTTGTCGTCTGCGATACTCGTCATCTCCGCATCATGCTGCTTGCGCCATTTGTCCCATTATGATTTATCATTCTCCATGGTCATCATCGCCTCAAGATTCATGTGATTAACCCTTTGGAGTTCGTCGACAAGTTTATGCCATTGCGACATCCTCTCGATATTAAGCCTGACTGCGTCAAGACCTTTAAGCATGTCTTGCTTATCAATCGGAACCAAATCCAAATCAAAGCGCACTCCTTTTAGGCACCAATTTGGAAATCGGCTCTGAAGCAATGGAGGGCTGTCTTTAACTTGATATTGTGGCCTGTTAATGATTGTTTGAATATCAGACTTCTTTAGAGGAGGAGAGCCGGCCGGAGTATCAGAAGGGATAGGAGCGTCAGCCTTTTCAGAAATTTCAGACGCGTTCTTCTCGTCAAGTTTAACCCGTTTACTTGGGTCATCAGTAGCATGCTTCTTCCCTTTGTCGTCGTGATATTTTCTTTTATGAGAGTCATCGTCTCTCCTTCTTTGCTGCTCTTCATAAGCGCGCTTTTCTTGAGCTTTTCTGGCTGCACGCTCTTCGTCAGATTCTTTGCGGAGGGGAAGATAACGTCCATAATCGTAAGAATCACGCCCTCCGTAGCGCCGAAAGTTGTCGTAGTATGAGCCAGAACGTCCCATCGGAGAATCTGAAAAACGGAAAAGAAGTAAAGTTTAGAAATTTCCAGAAAAAGAGGATAAATGCTTATAAGTGCTGAAAATTCCTAAGTGTGTGCGGCGTGCAAACTACAGACCACGCTTTAGTGTGGGAACAGAGACAACTAGCGTAGTAGGCGTCAGGGTTTGTTTTAGGACGGAAGTCGCTTCAACAGCGGGAGAAGTCACTTTTGGATTATTATCCCCGAAAAGCTCTTGAGAAGTTATCATGATATCGCTCAAGCCATCAAAAGTATCATCACCCTGGAGCTCAGCAGGCTTCTCTTTTTCAACTTCCATATTAATGGATTTCTCAGAAACTCGAGGATTCTCTTCCTCCTCAGTAATTGGGGCAAGCGCCGATTTGCTGACTAACCCTACAACATCGATGGATGCGGAACACTTTACCAAAGCAGCTTCTACAACGGGTGCTTTTGATGTGATTTCATCTACAGAAGTTGGGGCATTCGAGGCCTCTGCTTGAGAACCCAAAGCAACTAACGTTTCCGCATCGGAACTAGAAATTTCATGAATTCGAGTCGATCTGGAAGGATGTAAAAGCCCAAATTGGTGCAAAAGCTCATCATTTAATAAAAACTGGATACTCCTCCCCTCTATCGGCACCGCCATAAGCCTTTCAAAAATCACTTTGTGACCAGGATCTTTAGAGGGAAGAGGAAGGGCTGAAAAGGAAAAAAGGCAAAGTTAGCACTTGATAACTCGGACTTCAGTAAGTTTGAAAGAACATAAGAAGCAGAGGCAAGTGATCTTACTTCCTACTCTCCAAATAGCATAAAACCCCGGGGGACAGCGAACATAGAAAAACGGGCTCAAGAAACTATGAACACTTTCAGGGAGACCGGTGATCAACTTGCGATTTCTAGCACTCCTCACGACTATGATAGAGGGGTGATCTTTATTTTTGGCAAAAGTACACAGATAGCGAATTTCTCCAAAACTAGGAAAGCGGTCCAGAGTTCTCCTAAAAAGCACGCATAGCCCCAGCAGGATGGCGTAGCCATTGGGGTGTAATTGAAAAGGGGAGATAGTTAGTCGGAGAAGAAGTTCTCGAAGGCAGTCATTGAATGGGGGAATAGCTCCGCTCGAGAGCATTTGGTGGTTAACTGCGACAAAGCCATTAGGCGGCCTATCGGCAGTATCATTTATTTCAGGAAGCAAAGCGTCAGCTTCGGCAATGCCAAACTGGATGCATAATTGACGAAAGGCTTTATGGCTCAGGGTGGTAGGAGTCCTTTCTGGAGGATCATTTAGCGGGACAGCAACTGGAAATGCATCTTCAACTTGCTCCGTTCCTTCTTGTGGAGAAGACATTCTACACAATCAGCTGAAGGTTCAAATGTGAAGGTGTACGTTTCCTAAAAAGTGTGAAGTGTTGTGCAAAACTAATGAAAATAAAAGACAAGCATAACTGGAATTAAATTAGTCGACAATCGATCGATTACAGAATTTCAGAACTTGTTAATGTTCAAGTATAGTGTTAATGCAGACAAATCAGTTTCATTTGACTATTACGATTTTGTTTTAATACTCCACTTGAATTGGTTATTGTACAGCATCTCATTCATATTCATTTAATTTAACTTTCTCTTTACCAACTAATATGTCATTCGATGTGGGCAGTCAGTGACGGTATATTCGTCCCAGTACTCTGTGAATGTTGTGTTAAACAGGATTGTTAATTTGCAAATTGAAGCAATCTGTAAAAGGAAATACATGCAATACAGTTCGTAGTTCAACAGTTCAAAGTCTGGGCAAAGTTCAAAAGTCATCTGCTTAGTCGCCGAAAACTAAGTACTAACTCGGTGACGACTTAAGGGAAATTCCCTGTGGGTCAAAGTTGGTAGTTCCCGAGTCTTGGCCGAATTAAGAAGCAAAACTGGTTCGAAGCAACATGAAATCCTCTATGTCCTAACTCGGAAGCGACTCAAAACCTGGGAAACGTGAAATTGCTAAGTCGGTTCCGACTTAAAGCAGTGAAATCGCTGAGTCATGACTGAATCAATACATCAACCCATTTTCTTCCATAACTCTTAACTCGCTAGCCCAACAACCTCACAGTCAATGGCGATCCTAATTCCATCACACCATTGGATCGCCCAAGAAAACCAATTCGAATCGCCTCGGGTTTGTTGCAAATCTAATGTATTATTGCCCTATTACAACTATAACATGATCGATGGCAGTGGCAGAACAGTCGAAGGGTCATTCGTAACGAACCACGGCAGACTAATGGAAGTCGAAAACTGGGGAGTCATCGATTCGACAGTGGGCAAGGGTAAACTCGGATCAGATTAACTTATGATGTATAACAGAAGGTTGATCGACGATTGAATGGATGGAATTTGTCTCTGAGGGCTCTAAACTGCGTCAATGGCTGAATCAGGAAGAAGAATAAGTGAGGAAGAGGAAGGACGACTCAACTATTTATTCGCAGGAAGGAGAGGCGACTTACACTCTGCCGACCTAAGACCTCTGTTAACTCGCTTCCGACCTAATCAAAGAGCAGGTTAAGAAAATCGAAGCACACGACCTACGACTTAGGCGTATGCTTCGAGGGGCAAATGTTAACCCTCTTTAAGTTCATAACTTAATGAGTTAAAGGCGCGACCGACTCAAGACGAAGACCGACCTTACAGATCTGAATTAAGGCAACATACGACCTAAGCTACAGGTCCGACTCAACAGTAGCCGACTCGAGGATGGCTCCGACTCAAGGAAGGCTCCGACTCAAGGAAGGCTCCGACCTAAGAAAGCTCTGACCCAACAGCTGTTGATCTAACTACTGAGAAGGGCTGCCGACTTAAGATGTATGCCGACCTAGGAGCCTACCGACTTAAGGAAAGCAGACCGATTTAACAAACTGCGAGTTAGGAAGGGCTTCCGAGTTAAAAATTGCCGACTTAAAATTGCGAGTCAACTCTGCTCCGATCTAAGAAAGTCTTCGACTTAGAGACCTACGACCTATCTCTTAAGTCGTCACCGACCTACGACTTATACTGAGTCGTATGAAATCTCAGAACACCTTACATCTTTAGCTCGTCACCAACTTACCTTAAGTCTTCGACGACTTAGGACTTAAGCACAAAACCAGAAAAGGAGGCGAACTACTATGGAAGTGTTGATGAGCCGGCTGCGACCTATCATAAGTTGGTCGCGACTTATACTAAGTCGGCGATGACTTAGGACTTAGGAAAATTTCCAGAGTCCAAATCAGCTCCTATAAATACCCCACCACTTCCAACATGAAGGGGACTTTTGCCAAATCATTTCTTCAAGCGCCGTTACTCTGTCGAAGTCTCCATTCAACCAGCAACCCAAGATCCTCAAACATTCAAGACGCTACAACAATCTTCAAGAGATAATTCCGTACATCCAACATGGATTCATCGAATTTCATCGACAAAGATTGAGCTAGTAGTCAAGATTGTTTCTTTTGATCAAGTTGTATTGTTTTGATAAGAGAGTTGTACCGATTTGTAACCGAATTCAGTAATAAAAAGATTCAAAGTGGACGTAGGCTTAATCACAAGCCGAACCACTACAAATTGCTGTCTTTCACTGCTTTTTTCTGCCAGTTTACTGCTAAAATTCTATTCCCGTCACTCGGGTGGTGCTTTCACGATTCTATTACACACACCGGGTGTTAGCGTTCAATCTTTAACGTTAACAAAATAGTTCATTTTCAAATTCTCCAGCATGATCACTTCTCATACTTTTGATTTTTAAATCCATTAGTGTCTTAATTCATTTAGTAAAAAATTTAAACAATTCAAATGTACCACTTTTATGTTTTAAAAATAATGTCCAAGTATATCTTGAAAAATCATCTACAATTACAAAAACAAATTTATTGTGATTTATTGAACGTACTTGGGTTGGACCAAATAAGTCTAAATGAAGTAATTCAAGAGGTTATTTAGTAGAGATTTCCGTTTTAGACTTAAACGAGCTTTTATTTGATTTTCCAAGTTGGCATGCATCGCATAGATTTTTAACTTTGAAATTTATTTTGGGTAATCCTCTTACCAAATTGTTTTAGCTAATTTGTTAATATATTTGAAATTTATGTGACAAAATCTTTTATGCCATCTCTGTTAACCCGCCTTTTGGCAAGGTCGTAGACCGACGGATTTAACTAAAAACGACTGATCGTTTGTCAAGACTATAATACGATGGATTTGAGGCAGTTGGATGGATAGACGATCAGTCATGGACGGTTCATTGTGGGTCGCTCGATCAAGGTGGCTCGGTCGTACAAGGCTCGATCAAGGAGAGGAGTTAATGCATGGGTCGGCCCTTGGTAGGGGGTCAGTTATCCTTGGTTCGGCCATATGGGATCGGCATTGGTGGTTCGGCCTCGATGGGATCGACCTTGGTGGATTGGTTATATGGGATCGGCATTGGTGGTTCGGCCTCGATGGGATCGGCCTTGGTGGACTGGTTATGTGGGAACGGCATTGGTGGTTCGGCCTCGATGGGATCGGTCTTGGTGGACTGGTTATGTGGGAGTGGCATTGGTGGTTCGACGTCGATGGGATCGGCATTAGTGGTTCGTCATGTTCTAGTTTGGTCTTACTGAAGTGGGTTGGCATAGGGGAGTATGTCGGCAACAAAATTATGGGTCTGCATGTTATCAGATAGGATCGGCTTCATCTTGCTCCGAGTTCCAATGTAGTTTACTTCGAGTCAGGGTTAGGGTCACTTCGTGTCGGTACCCTGACTACTTTGAGTCGTCTTATTAAGGACTAGGGATCGGTTGTAATGAAGGATGTTGGCTCGGCTATGGTCTTAGTGGGCCCGTATCACTCAAAAAGCCCAGTAACTCGGGTTTTACCTATAAATACAGCATGAGGGGCTTCAGAAAAGTGGATCTTCATTTTGTTTCCCTTCGCCTTATATACTAAGGCTGCTCTGCCATTGCTGTTCTAAAAACTCTGGATTGTAACTGTAATTGATTCTGACATCAACAAAAAAGAATTTTCTAGAGTGGACGTAAGTCGGAGTTACCCGAACCATTATAAATCCTCTGTTATTATTGCTTTCATTTTAGTTTTTACCGTTTTTCATATTTACACTCTCTACATACATTTTATCTGTGATCTGTGATTGTTGGTTGGTGCTTTCATCTGGATTTGGGTGTTAGTGACCAATTTTGGTGCCAACATTTTGGTTCTTTCACTGAGAACTGAACTCAGGGATTCAGAGGCTAGGATTTTGGATTTGAATTCTTAGGAACTTGGATTCTAGAGACTATGGTAAAACAATCAACCAGGAGACAGAGGACAGAAAGGAGTCAGCAAGAGGGAAGTCAGGAGGCTTCCTCTAGAGCTAATCAAGCCTCTGTCTACATCACTAGGGACGAGATGCAGATAATGATGGATTCTATGCAGGAGCAGTTGATGAAAAGGTAAGAGGAAATGTTGCAGACCCTTCTCAGGAAATTTAGGCAAGCAGGAACAACAGGAGCTGTAGGAGCTCAGATCCATGGAGCTGGATCAGAAGGACTCAGCAGGCAAGCGGATGGAGTGATTCAGCAGGGGGGCAGCCCCCAATCAGCAAACAACTACCAATCTGGATGGACCTAGACTCGGGGGCACACCACCAGGTAATGCTGGACCAATCCATGGAGGGATTCCAAATGACGATGCGCAGCCCGGCGCCGACAGGAATATAGGAGTACTTGACGAGGAGTATGTGCCAGAATTCCCTCGTGGACTTGGAGGGCGGTTAGGAAATGGAGATGGGGGGCAACACATGGTAGATAACACTGGATTAGCCGACATTATCAGGCGAATTATTCACGGAGGTCTGACAAATAAAGATTTGGAGGGGGTCAACAAAATTCTGTTTACCCGTAACATCAGGATGGCTAGGAATCCATCCGATTTCAAGCTGCCCACTCTGGAAGTATACAATGGTAAGATGGATCCAACTGACCACTTGATGAGGTACAGAAGGCATATGGAAGTGCCAGGGGCATCAAAGGAGGTTATGGCCCAGTGTTTCCCCTGTACTTGACCGATATAGCTGCTATGTGGTTCAGACAGCTGGAAGATGGATCAATTAGAACATGGACAAGATTGGTGGATAGGTTCTTGAAATAGTTTCGAGTTCACATAAAATGGCCGAAGAATGTAATGACACTGACATCATTTAAACAAAGGGCGGATGAATCGCTCAAGACATTCTTAGCTCGGTTTAATGCAGCAGTTGCATCGGTGGATCGACCGGATCCATCAATGGTTCTAATGGCTGCAGTATTAGGAGTCAGGGATAATTCGGATTTCAAAGTATCGTTGACACAGGACCCACCAATGGATCTCGGGGAATTCTTTCATGAAGCTGAGAGATTTCTTCGACAAGAGGATGCATGTTTGGATATGAAGTCAAAGGAAGTAAACATGATTAACGATGGAGGACCGCCCGGTGAAAGCTCGGGTAAAGACAAGGATAAAGGGAAGAGGAAGCGCTGGGGAGAACCAAAATTCTCCACTTACATAGGATTGAATGCAACATTGGAACAGATATTCTTGGTTACTCGGGATCACCTTCCTTATCGAAGGTCGGCAAGGAGGGAACCTTCAGAATGGGAAAGGGCATCAGGAAGGCACTGTCTCTTTCATGACCTAGATGGGCGTGATACTAACAGCTATCGACATCTAAAGGATATAATCGAGGAGCATGTAAGGAATGGTCAGTTGCGACAATATGTCGAAACTCGGAATGCGGCGGTGGAACAGGAGCAGCCACCACCTACCTTGAATGACGATGGCGCGAGGCTCAGGAATGGTGGTCGCTTGGTCATCAACTAATCGTGATGGTGAGGAATAAGTAACAAACTCTATGTAGACGGCTAAGTCACTTACTCATGTACGGGGATGGAGACAACCCCTAGGCATGCTCTGAGATGATGATAAACCGTGACGCTCTGGTTTGTGAAACCTGTTTTTTTCTTTTTGGCTTGGACACTTGCTTTTTCTAGTTTGGTTTTGGAGTTTGGTTTGAACTCCTGGTTTTGTTTGTTTTCGGATTTGGATTCCGGTTTGGACGTTTGTCTTTTGGTTTGGTTTTTTATGTGGATTTCTGGTTTTCTGGTTTTATTTGGATTTCGGATTTGATTTTGATTGGATTTTCCTCTGGTTTTTGGTTATAAGGTCGTCAAGCATGGACTATGCTCGGCAAGGGTCCAGAGAGACCAGGATTCGACCTAGGACTTAGGCCCAATAATATCTATCGGTTCCTATTTCAGGTCGTCGAGTATGGACTATGCTCGACAAGGGTCCGGAGCGACCGGGATTCGGCTTAGGACTTAAGCCACGACATTGCTTAACGTTCAGGGACACTGAACCAGGAACACCATGGCATTACTTAACATAGGTCACCGAGTGTGGATTACGCTTGGCAAGAACCCATAGAGGTTATGGATTTGGATATTGGCTATGAACAGCTAAGGATTTAGGCATGGACCCGAGCGGTCCCGGACTTGGATATCGACCCAGAGAGGTCATGGATTCGGTTATTGGATATGGATGGATTAGAACTCGGTTGTCGGGTCCGGATGGATGAAGAATTGGATAAGGATTTGGTTACTGGATAGGAATCGGATATCGACTCGGAGCAGTCGTAGATTTGGATGAAGGTACGGCAATGGCACTTGGATAAAATGGATTGGATTATGAATCGGAAGGTATGGCTATAGATGACATATGGACTTCGGATGACGGATCAAAAACTATTCAAAAAACGGCTTCCTACTGCAAGGCATGTTTTGGGGGGAAAATCTTAACCCGCCTTTTGGCAAGGCCATAGACCGACGGATTTAACTAAAAACGACTACTCGTTTGTCAAGACTGGAATACGATGGGTTTGAGGCAGCTGGATGGATAGATGATCAGTCATGGACGGTTTGGTGTGGGTCGCTCGATCAAGGTGGCTCGGTCATACATGGCTCAATCAAGGAGAGGAGTTCATGCATGGGTCGGCCCTTGGTAGGGGGTCGGTTATCCTTAGCTCGGCCATATGGGATCGACATTGGTGGTTCGGCCTCGATGGGATCAGCCTTGGTGGACTGGTTATGTGGGAGCGACATTGGTGACTCGGGCTCGATGGGATCGGCCTTGGTGGATTGGTTATATAGGAGCGGCGTTGGTGGTTCGGCCTCGATGGGATCGGCCTTGGTGGTTCGTCATGTTCTGGTTCGGTCATACTGAAGTGGGTCGGCATAGGGAGAGTAGGTCGGCAACAAAATTATGGGTCGGCATATTATAGGATAGGATCGGTTTCATCTTGCTCAGAGTTCCAATGTAGTTTACTTCGAGTCAGGGTTAGGGTCACTTCGAGTCAGTACCCCGGCTACTTCGAGTCAGCTTATTGAGGACTTGGGGTCGGTCGTGATGAAGGATGTTGGCTCAGCTATGGTTTTAGTGGGCCTGTATCACTCAAAAAGCCCAGTAACTCGGGTTTTGCCTATAAATACAGCATGAGGGGCTTCAGAAAAGTGGATCTTCATTCTGTTTCCCTTCGCCTTCTTTACTAAGGCTGCTCTGCCATTGCTGTTCTAAAAACTCTGGATTGTAACTGTAATTGATTCTGACATCAATAAAAAGGAAATTTCTAGAGTGGACGTAGGTCGGTCGAACCACTAGAAATCCTCTGTTATTATTGCTTTCCTTTTAATTTTCACTGTTCTTCATATTTACACTCTCTACATACATTCTATCTGTGATCTGTGATTGTTGGTTGGTGCTTTCATTTGGATTTGGGTGTTAATTACCAATTTTGGCGCTAACAATATCCATGGATCATCATGATTTGCGGCTAGGCATAAATCATTATTATGATTAATATTCATATTTAGAACATAAGTATTTCGATTTCTTATTCCTTCAAAAATTAAAGTTTTATTTCGATCAAGAATATTGCATTTATCTTTTTCAAAATAGATTCTATATCCCTTATCACATAATTGACTTATACTTAGTAAATTATGTTTTAATTTTTTAACTAATAAGACACTTGAAATAATAGAAGAAGTAGATATACCGACATTGATGACGTTTCCAATTCCAATAACATATCCTTTGGAATGATCTCCATAAGTCACCATGCCACCGTCTATGTAAGTGATGTTTGATAGCATGTGTGCATTTCTCGTCATATGTTTGGAGCATCCGCTACTAAGTATCCATTTCTCCTTTTTTCTGAAAAGGTACATAGAGACAACATGTCACTGGGACAACAAACCACCAATCATGTGTCAATAAATGATCGAATCATGCTACGCAAGTTTCGAACTTGTGACCTCTCGCACCAAAGTCGAATCACTTAACCACTGGGACAATGGTGCTTGTCATATCTCCTTATTTTTAATTTTTTTGGGTACCTGCAAAATAATAAAAGTCTTAATTGGTATCCACTTCCTCCGTTAGGGGTCCTATGTATTAGTAGGAGAAGGTACCCATGCCCATGAGGGGTTGGGACCTTCATAGATGTAATTTTAATTATGAACTATATCTTTTAAATATACATCTTGGTGTTTTGTCCAATATATTTGTTATTTGTTTTAAGAATCCATATTTTAATCATTTTTGATCCCTTATTTTCACGTTTAGATTTTGGTTTTCTAAAATTAGTATATAATGTATTATACTTCTTAGATTTTCGATTATTATTAGAAACCAAATTATTCCTTGATACTTTACGAATTTTTCTATTAAATCCTAATCCCTTCCTATTTCCTGATGGTTTTTAAATTTTTATCAATTTTTCCAGACTTTGCTTTCCTTTATTTAATTTTAAAACATTGTTAGTAATTTTATCTAATTTATTTCCGAGATCAGAAATTTTTATATTAGCTAATTCTAAATTTTATTTCAATTCACACTTTTCTTTTTCAAGTTTATTATTATGCTAATCTGCTATTCTCTATATCATGTGTTAGAGTAGCATTTTGAGATGATAATTTTTTACATTCTTTTTCTGCTAATTCTTATTCTTCTTCTAAAATATTTTCTCATCTTTTAACAATCCAATTTCCAATTAAGCTCTATTTAATTTTACTACATTATCTTTATTTTTTTGATTCTCTATACTTGTCATCTAATTCTATACTAATTTCAAGAATTTCATCATATGTTTATTCAAGACGTACCTAATCTGTGCTAGCCATGAAGCAAACATTTGCTTGTTTTGAATCACTGTTGCTATCGGATGAAGAGAAAGAGTAGGAGTCAACTCAAGTTACTTGAAATGCTCTTCTCTTTTTCTTGAAATTTTCGAAATTTTTTTCCTTTTAACATTGTTGAGTAATGGACGGTCCTTCTTCATATGGCAAAATTTATCACACCCGAAGTATTCCATTGATGTTTGATTTGAGGAATTTGTGTTGCTGCTATTTTGAAATTTCATCATCTTTTTGAACTTCTTGAACTTGTTGTAATTTTTCGCGACGAAAACAGTCTCGTCTTCTTCCAAGTCGAAGTTGTCATTATTTGCCTGAAATGCGATGTTTTTCTTTTCTTGATTTTGATATTTTCTTGTCTATAAATTAGCTTCATACGATATCAGATTTCCTATTAACTCTTTGAATTTGAGTTGGGAAAGACTGTTAGCTTCTTCGATGGCTAAAACTTTTCTTTCACAGTCGTTTGTCAAAGACTTCAAAATTTATGCGACTAAACCAAAATCAGTGAATTTAACTCCTAGTGCCATAAGATCGTGTTGTATAGTTTGAAATCTAGCATACATGTCAATAATTGTTTCACTTGTTTTCATTTTAAAAGATATAAATTGATTTTGTAGAATAGAAATTTTTGTTTGCTCAACTTTGTTTGTGGCTTCATGGGTAATTTGTAATGTATGCCATATATCATAAGTAGTAGTACAAAGCATGACTCGTGAAAATTAATTTTTATCAAGTGAGCAAAATAGAACATTCATAGCTTTTGCATTATTGGTTGCTAAATTCTTTTGTGCGTCAGTCCAAGTATTTATATCAGTAGTGAGTGCTTCATATCTAGTTTGCGTGGTTTGCCAATTTTCTAAACCATTAGCTTCTATAAAAAAATTCATACATGTTGACCAGTAAGCATAGTTTGATCCAGCGAATAGTGGAGGACGTGTAGTTGATTGTCCTTCTTAAAATGTGATTTCCATATTAACCAAAATTCAATTACATATTACGGTATAAATGAAAAGTACTTGCTCCGATACCAAATGAAATTCTGTGGATCGTATATTATCTAACTTGTGTATAATATGCAAGTGTATGGGCTAATGCTATAGTAGACAATAAATAATAAAGTATAAAAAAAGTGCAAACTAGAGTTTTTATACTGGTTCAGACCTCCCGTCCAATGTTCACTTCCGAAGCTCCCCTTCGGTATTTACTAACCAAAAAACCCTCACTTCACCTTGATTAACATGCTTAATACAAAAGTATTTTGTTGACAATTGTGTCTTCTGAATAACATGTATATTGACTATATAATACAATTTTTCCTATAATCTCCTTTGAGTGATATTGTTTATGTGCACTTTGATTTTTAGGAAGAAATATAAACAAAATATAAATTTCTAGCTATTTGAATGATTGAGAAAATTGAATCAGAAGAATATAGAATAAGAGTGTAGAAATCAAGGTAAGGTTAGCCTCAATCATTTAGTGTTATTTATAAGATTCAAGTGTTCTTTCTCGAAGAAAAGTAACCATTACCTTCCAAAGAGTTGCAATGTTTGAGTAAATTCAATGTATTGAAAAATTCAGAAGGAAGCAATCTTTCATAAAGATAGCCGTTATGTATCAGAAATAATGTCACGAACGTCTTTGGAAAATCACAGACGTTTGTCATTACAAGGATTAATTTTCCCATGTAATGTCATAGACGTCTGTGGTTTTTCACAAACGTTTATGAATTCAGTTTTCTTAAGATAAGTTCTATTTTTATTTGAAAACGTGAATTTGTGTTTTGTGAATCACTCAAGGAGATTTTACATATTTTATCTAAGACTAAATACGACCTTACTAGTAATAGTCTCTCCTTGCTTTTCTTCTAGCCATGATCTTGTTGCGTGTACCTAAATATTGATGATGTATATTGTATGTACGTTTTATAGTTGTTTTCATCGAAACTAAGAAAGGAGGTTCTAACACATGGTACAAGGATAATAAGCAGGCATTAACTCACTTTTCAAATTATATAAAAACAAATATGATACATAGATTTCTCTGAAAAGACTTACATGAATTTTTGTTTCTGTATATATTCATTTGATGGCATAAGCTTTTAGCTAAAGAATAAATGAAATTCCACTGGATTAGCAAAAGAATATGTTGCCTTATGAACTAGTAGTTGACATAACAGGCAATCAATCTATATTCAAACAGTTTGTTGATGCTCAAATTGGGCATCGAGTTATATCATGACAAATATTGTTAAGCTAAAAACAATACAATTACAGTCTTACCTTTTTTATGCATGCAGAGTGTCATTTAAAAATATCAAAATGATATTGTTAACTCTAAAAGATATCAGAACAGAGTGTTTATCAAAATAATATTGTTAATAATATTCTTATCGACAAGCACCATTGTCCCAATGGTTAAGCGATTCGGCTTTGGTGCGAGAGGTCACAAGTTCGAAACTTGCGCAGTGTGATTCGAACATTAGCTACAATTTAGGTTTCTCATGCATGGAGTAAGGCAACCCATGTTTGTATTTCTTTCTACTTGTAGGTAATGCCTATGACAGGATACATATTAATGCATATAACATATCAATGCTTGCAGTTTAGGTTTCCGTGCTTACAGGTCAGATAAGCTGCAGTTTACGGTTCTCATGCTTGCAGGTCTTGATAAGCAACAATTTAGGTTTCCCATTCTTGCAGGTCAGATAAGCCACTAAAAATTATTTAAAGTCATATCAATGCATATTACATACATTCTAGTTGCAAGTGATACCAATGACAGGATACATAGTAAGAATACGTGTTCCTTGTAGAAATAAAAAAGTAATTTTTTTATATTTCCACCAATATGGGCTTTTTCCATAAATCCCATAAATCATATGAAAATAAAATTAAAAAGGTTCGATAAAAAAACAATTTAGGTAGGGTTTAGCAATTGCCTATGCAACCCATATATGTTGTTGACATGGTATAACATAGCATTGGAAATTTGGGTAGAAGGCTATGGCCATAGGCGGTTTGTTTGGCAAATTGCACTTTATTTTTTGTTGAATCTTATGTCAAAGCTCCTCTATTCAAGGAAGATGTAAAGCTTATGTTTGTGGCGTTTTATCTTCATTTACTTTGAGTCAACAAGTATGTCTGGAGTGTCCTTAAATGACTCACCGTAGATTACACATGCGTATGGAACCTATAGTAGTGTTTCTTTAATCTAAAAATAACATCAAGTTTATCATACATTTGGCACTTCATATATTTAGTTGTACCTTTCATGCATTTTTATGTTAAAATACTTATCATATATCAGTCACCTAGTATCAATCAAAGATCAGTTAAATCATTTTTGTAAGAGTTTTTGCCTCTTTATATGATTTTAAATTTTGCAGTTATATTTTCAAATTTTCTTCTTGTTCAACAATTAAACTTTTTCTAACCAAGCAAGCATTGTGATGTATATGTGAAAGAGAGATAATCAACTTGCTAGATTCTATGGGTATTCGTCAATTTGTAGTGTATTTTTTTCCATACATAGGTTGTGCAATCCACAAACGAAATAATTTGATAAAAATATTACCTCTTCTTGATGTTGCTCATTCTTACCCATGGACGCAACAAGTTCAAGCTTCTTTAACTAAGTGATAAACCTAAAAAAATCATAATATGTAAAGAATTAGAACATCATGCGAATTATAGGACTGTTTTGATATGTAACGACTATGTATATTATCAAACACATATGTAAACAACCATGTACGATACGATATAAAATTGCTTTGATACACTTCTATCAAAAAATCAAGTAAATCAAAAATTATTGGATAAGGCCATTTTAATTGTCACATTCTTCTTTTATTATGTTTGATTTTGGTATCCACTATATCCATCGATAGACACAATTTTGGTTTAGTAATGTGTCATGTGTCATGTGCCATTTTAAATAATTATGTTTGATGAAGAAAATTTACCATTATAGCACCTTATCATTGAATTACAAGCTCATTTATCCATAGACTTTTGTGGTACCACATAGTTTTACTTAATGGTTATACTAGTTTATAACCAGAAAGTAACTGGCATACACTTCCGTTGTATATTCATAGGAAGTGTTGTCAGTATATTTTAGAAGTACTACAGCAAATATCACAAGGACCACCAAATCTATAAATATGCATGTAAAGTGGTCCTTAAATTAATAAAGATTGTTAAACAGAGTACTACTGCGACTTTACTGTTACTTTCTACCAATAATAAAACCAAGTAAAATCTGTTTTGGTAGGGAAAATAATTTTTCTGGATCCCCCCACTTTTTGCATGCTGATATATGAAATTTTGGACTGCTTGCCTACATTCTTCTGTCATTCTACGAAAAAATAAACATATTCATTTTCAACCTTGAATAGTTATTAGTATTATATCATTAATTAAAAATTATGAAACCTTAGCAGGTTGATCCAAGTTTTCTCCATATCTTGTGTGGATCAGATTGGACGCACACGCAAAAGAAACTAGTAGCTACAACGGCAAAAGAAACTAGTAAGTTTTAAATAGTCCCTTCTTTACATTTACTTCTTCTACAAATAATGGTTTATCATTTAATTACATATAAAAAAGCAACTTGCACTACCCTTATTAAAAGGAACTTGCATGGGATGCAAATTTACTAGATAGACAATCAAGATATTAGATGATATTCAAATAATATCAAGCAAATTCATACAACTAATGAAATCTTAGATTCTCTTAAAATCTCTTAGATTAAACTAGTATATGGTTCATATAAACTCAACCTACAGACTTGTGACTCATTGTTCAAGGTTTAGAGTAGAGTTGGATTCTTTTTCTCCTGGTGGTAAGATTTAGAATTATAAAAATAATGGATCGGAAGGAGAATAATGGATCGATAGGGGTTTTGTTCCTTTAAATAAGAATCACTACCACTTAATTATTTGTAAAAAAAATAGGTATTATGTAAGTGATAACAGATATATTTTATCAAAGATTAATGCGATGTCGATGCATGGCTAATTTCCAGCCATGCCTTAGATTAAATTATTTAATATTTGATACAAAAGTACCGTTCAATACCAAAAAACCATAGAAATTAGTTGTTAGCAATTGCAAGATTATCGTACGTTAATTTATAGAGAAAGTTTTTACCGAAAAAAAAATGTTGATCGACGATAAATAATATGATAGCTCCTGCAATTTTGGCACTAAGAAGTAGAATATCAAATTTTGATGATATTATTTAGAAAATGATATTATGAAGAAGGAACGATGGTGTCCTTAGCAGCACACGGTATATAACTGGTTTATATAAATGAAATTTTGCAGAGAAGAATGGAAAGTTTAGAAGAAGGTATGTTTACCATGCACATGAGGCTTTATCTCCGTAGATACCAAGTAAAACCAATGACAATATTGTCTTTTATCATCTTTCAAGGTTCTTGACTATTTCTATATTTGTTAATTGAAAAGTTTATTTTCGTGTTGGTTCAAATCAAGTTTATTGTGGATGTTGTATGGATGGTTGACCCGCAGCGACCTATTGTAAACGACAGTGGATATGAAATATCATTGTTAACTAAATACACCGAGTATATCTACTGATCTTATTTTGTATATTAAAATGTAATAGTTTACATGCAAGTTGGTTAGAATCTTTCTTCATAACTGTACAT
Source organism: Allium fistulosum (assembly GCA_030737815.1). Taxonomy (NCBI): domain Eukaryota; kingdom Viridiplantae; phylum Streptophyta; class Magnoliopsida; order Asparagales; family Amaryllidaceae; genus Allium; species Allium fistulosum. The sequence continues at coordinate 666,276,621 of CM060901.1, forward strand.
TTCTACTAATCTATAATGAATAATATTTCATTTCACGTTTTGTTTAGATAGGCACATGTAAACTCTATCAACGAATTTTTGACTCAACTGCATCTACTTATCACTTTAAAGTATTAAACCAATCGCAAACTAGTATCCTAGTTTCCTCTTAACTTTTTTTTGTTGACTTTAGCAATTCAGCAGTATGAAATGAATCATTTAAAGTACAACAGGAGGAACAAAATGAAAATACACTTTTGTGCCATGCCTTAGATTATAATTATGACATTTTCTCTAGTTCATAACTTATCTTCTATAAAATATATTCTTCTTTTATTAAGCTGAAAATGAGTAACCGACCAAAAATGTTAAGAAGTAAAATAAAGCGATGGCACTTTCATCATAATAACGTAACTGATGTAATATGAAGATCAATATTTTTTGTCTAGTAGCATTAAATTTCCACATAAATTCAGATACACACTCTTCTTAATACTTGCAACGTATGTTCCATTTCCCGAGCATCTCGTACTCCCAAAAAGTACGCAAATAATATTTCATCAGTCAAGCATCTACACAAAGATTTGCTAAATTTCTAAAAGATAAATTATTGAGTGAATCAATCGAGTAATTCATCGAACTTCTTTAATTAGGTACATTTTTATTAAATGCATCAATTTTATTACATAATGTCCCAATAGCTCACTCTAAATAACCAAACAACCAATCTACTGTATTGAAGTTTGATAATTTGCTACTGAAGAAATTGAGATGGTATATTGATACTTGTTTCTGTACATCATTGAGTATTTATAAACATTACAACAAGTTGCTGAGCTATTAGTTAAATGGGCTCTTTTATATCAAGACTCGAAGCCCATTATAATAAATGTTACATTATACCTTATACAATAATGTAAGCTATCCTTATTCATTATCACGCCCATCAAAAACATCTAGGGTTTTTGCCTTAATGGCGACTTCATTTTATCTAATGTGATCTTTCTCCTTTTTCATAACAAATTGATTCTTAGCAAGAAATTAGTTCCTCGTCTTTAGTATGCCTCTCTTCTTCAATCAATATGTTGAGATTGCAGAGATTCGGGTAGGTCCTGGATCTGATAGTTGACGGATTTTTGGGAAGTTGACTGATTTTGGTGTAACTTACATCAGTTCTTCTAAGATCTTTGTTTATATATACGATTGAATTGTATGATTTGAGTGAGATCTTATGTTGAGATAGCGAAAATCTGACTTGGATTGTAAATGTGCCTCTTCATGCGTGGATCTGTTGCTGTTGAGTAAGATCTATATCTGATTTGGCCTAGAAATCTCTGATCTTTCTCCTACTTTGAGTTCAGTCTTTAATCTGGTAAAATTCCTTATCGATAATGATTTTGTGATAATATCTGCAATTTGGTAAGTTGAAGGTACGTGGTTTACTTGCAGTTTTCCTTTTATTACTTGCTCACGAACGAAGTACAAATCTATTTCCATGTGTTTAGTTCTAAAATGCAATACTGGGTTGGTAGACAGTGAGATTGCAATTAAGTTGTCACTCCATAGTACTGGTTTTGTATTTGTGTTTGTTTTCAGTTCACTTAGCAATGATTGTATCCACATAATCTTTACTGTTGCACATGATATGCTTCTATATTCTGCTTCGATGCTTGATCTAGATATAGTTTGTTGCTTTTTAGAACACCAGAACTGGATTATTTCCAATATATATATATATAATATCCTATGGTGGATCTTCTATCATCAGGATCTGTAGCCCAATCTGCATCTGCATATCTAATTATATTTAGATGTTTGCATGCTTTAAACTTCAAACCATGATCAACAGTGCCCTTTAAGTATCTGAGTATCCTTTTTATAACTTTCCAGTGTTCATCTTTTCGATCCTGCATAAATTGACACACTTTGTTAACACTGTATGATATTTCTGGTCTTGTAATGGTTGCATATTATAATGCACCAACAATACTTTGGTACTGTTTACTATTAAATATGGGTTCTCCCCTGTGTTTTGACAGATGATGACTTGTCACCATTGGTGTTGGCAAAGAATTTTCCGCTTTCATTTTTGCTTTAATTACAATTTCCCCGATGTACTTTCTTCGACATAGAAAAATTTCTGATTCTGACACTCTTGTAACTTCAATTTACAAAAATTAGCTTAGTGCTCCAAGATCTTTAATTGAAAATTGTTTGTCCAAAAGCTGAATGAGATTGTTGATCTCTGACTCATCATTACCTGTAATAATCAAGTCATCAACATATATCAGTATGTATATAATTGAAACATTATTAATTCTTGTAAATAGTGAGTTGCCTGATTTGGTAGGCTAAAATTCCAGATTTTTTAATGTGAATTTCAATATCAAATCAGACTCTAGAAGCCTGTTTAAGCTCATAAATGGTTTTATTTAGTTTGCAGACTAGTTTTCTATCCTATCTGTAACCTTGTGGTTGCTCTATGCAGACTTCTTCCTTTAAGTTCTCATTTAGGAAAGCATTGTCTAAATCAAACTATCAGATTTTCCAGTTTTTGTGTAATGCTATAGTAAGAACAACTCTGGTTGTAGGTTTACCAACTAGAGAAAATGTTTAATCAAAGTCAAATCCATGTTTCTTAGTATAACCCTTAGCCATAAGTCTTGCTTTATATCTTGCAATAGTTCCATCAGGATTTTTCTTTAATCTGAAAGTCCACTTGCATCCCATTATATTTTTGTTTTCAGGTAGATGGACTAAATCCCATGTTTTGTTTCTCATAAGTGCATCATACTCTTCATCCATAGCCTATTTCCAATTCATTTTACTTACTGCTTGATCAAAGTTGTTTGGTTCATCAGATGTAATGACTACAGTATATATTTTTGGCTTAAATATGCCACTCTTTGATCGGGTAGTCATTGGATGTCCAGTTTGAGCTGGTTTTCTGACATGTGTTTGTTCATTTGTGTTGTCTTGATGTATACTTGAATGCTCATATTCTCTTTCTCGACTTGTATTTTGTGATTGATCATTTGTAGGATTATGAATGAACTGATCAGATTGCTCTGCTTGTTCATGACCTGGTTCATTGAGCACTCTGAGTTGTGGATTGGAGTGATTTGAACCTTCTTCAATCCATTCCATGCCTTCCTCAGTTTGATATAAAGGTATATCTGGTATTGATACTTTTGGATTATATACTTTTTGTGTTATCATCACACTTGTGCTAGAAAATGGAAATACATTTTCATTAAAGACAACATGTCTGCTCACAAATATTTTACCATAACTATTTAAGCATTTGTATCCTTTTTGATTGCTTGCATAGCCTAAAACTGTACAAGCAGTTGATTTGAAATTTAACTTGTGTGCATTATAAGGTCTTAGATATGGGAAACATAGACATCCTAATGTTCTTAATCTATGATAATCTCGTCTTACACTAAATAAAGACTCTAATGGGCACTTATTTCTCAAAACATTTGTTGGTAATCTATTTACCAAATAAACTGCAGTGCTAAATGCATCTGGCCAAAATTTCTTAGGTAATGACGCTTGAGATAATAATGTAAGACCACATTCTATAATGTGTCCATGTTTCCTTTCAACCAGACCATTTTGCTCAGATGTATATGGACATGTGACTCTGTGAATGATTCCTTTTCTTTGAAAGAATTCATTGAGTGGCTTAAACTCTGTACCACCATCTGTTTGTAAAACTTTTAGTTTGTGATCTGTTTTCCTTTCAGCCTATGTCACAAAATGTATGACTACCTTGCAAGTTTCTGATTTTGTTTTAAGGAAATATATCCATTTCTATCTGATATGTGCATCAACAAAGGATATATAGTAATTTAAAGCATAATCTGAATTGACTGGTGCTGGACCCTACAAGTCAGCAGCAATCAATTCAAGTGGTTTTTCATGCTTTTTTTGTGAATCAGTAAATGAGATTTTATGACTTTTTCCCATTTGACAATATGTGCACACATATGGTAATGTAATATTTTCAAAAGGAGTTTTATTATCTATTAAGACCTTCTTTACAACAGTGACATTAGGAGGTCCTAACTTGCTATGCCAATAATCAAACACACTATTTTTTCTTTCTGTAATTACAGAAAGATTACAATATCTTTCATATATCCTTGACTTTCTTGAGTTAAGAAGATTAAACTTGTACAACCCTCTGACAACATTACCTTGCAGAAGAATTTCTTTAGTGAGTATATCTTTGACTAAGCAGTAATTAGGATAAAATTCATAATAAACATTATTGTCACTTGCAAATTGTGACACACTCATGAGATTTTTCTTTATTTGTGGTACTCTCAATAAATTATTGAGATAAAACTGTCGTTGACCTTTAATGCAAGCACGTCCAGTGTGTGTAATTTTAATACTCTCACCATTGCCCATGTGTATGTACTGTTTACCTCTATACTCCTTTTGTCCAAGATTCAGATTGTCTAAGTTGCTTGTAATATGGTTGGTTGCCCCTAAGTCAGGATACCAACTTTCATTTGTCACGTCATCTGATTTGATGATTGAATTTTGTTGATAACTTTTGGAAACATCAGACTGAATACTTGAATCAACTTGGGCTACATTGACATTTGGATTTGCTTTACTCTGATTGTTCTGATTCTGACCTGCTGTATAGTTTGCGTTAAATCTGAAATAGCACTTAACTGCAGTATGACCAAGTTTCTCACATATTTGATATTTTGGCCTATTATTGTTACTCCATCTCCCTCTACCTCTTGATCTGTTAGAATAACCACCTCTTTGATAAGACTGATCTCTTTGTTGTTCTTTTGTCTTTTGCCTTTATAATTAACTGCATAGTTGATTAGCATGTCGCCTCAATTGGTTTCTTATGATCTATCCTTCCTTCATGAGCAAGAAGGGTTGAGTGAACATATTCAATGGATGGTATAGTTCTTTTTGATGATACTACTGCTACAACAGGCTCATATTCTTCACTAAGACCATTTAAGATGGTTAAAACTTGCTCTGTGTTTGAAACTTTATGGCCTGCTGCTTCTAACATATCATATTTTCTCTTGATCTTTGACAAGTATTCTTTCATAGGTAAATTATCCTTTCTGATATTCTACAACAATCTTTTATAGTGCATAACTTTGGCTGCTGATTGAGTATTGAATATTCTCTCTACAGTGGCCCAAATCTCATTTGATGTTTTGCATCAAAGAAATTATGATAACAAATTGGTGCTGATAGATGATAGTAACCATGAACCTATAAGTCTGTCTTGTCTATGATATTTTATGTATTCCTCATCACTTATCATCTTGTTTTCTTGATTAGTTATAAATTTGGGAGGAATAGAGATGGTACCAAGAATAAATCCTTCATGACCATAACCTTGAAGTGCAGTTTCTATTTGAAGTTTTCACAACAGATAGTTATCTTCTTCAAGATGAATAGTTATCAACTTGGTCTGAGGACTGATCACTGTCTTGATGAGGTTTTTTGTGGCTGTAGCAAGTTGCTGAGTTTTACAGAGTTTTCTGATGTTGTTGAATTGTTGTTATCTCCAAACATGATGATAGAACTTTCAAAGTTGAATGACTTGAAAGTTTTTGAAGGCAAGCAGATTCAAGAAGTTCTTCAATAGACAAAGAACAGGTTTGATGCAGCCATTTTTGATGATGAGACCACTCTGATAAGTTCTTGGCACGACACTTATTCTTATGAACTTTGATAGAATTCTCGATTTCTTCTTTGATTTTCTTTTCTTTTGAATCTTTTCTTGTCTCTGAATTTGCCAAAAATTCAAGTTGCATTCGGAGATTAATGAATTTCCAAGCAAGGCACTGAACTTTGGCAGGTTCTTGAAACAAGCCAAATGATGAGGATTAACTCTAATGGGAAACTAACTATCAAATTTTGATTATTAATCTAATGATATATCAGTTTCAGTTATGTATCATCAAATTTGATTGAATGTTATTAAGCTTCAAATATGCACTGATACCATATTGAAGTTTGATAATTTGCTGTTAAAGAAATTGAGATTGTGTATTGATACTTGTTTCTGTACATCACTGAGTATTTATAAACATTACAACAAGCTGTTGAGCTATTGATTAAATGGGCTCTTTTATATCAAGACTAGAAGCCCATTATAATACAAGTTACATTATACGTTATACGGTAATATAAACTATCCTTATTCATTATCATACTGTATTGTATTTCTAGCACATAATATCATTTGATTTATAAAACCGGCATACTAACAAATAGATATAAAAAATGATAATAAAAAATATGAAGTAAAATACCATACCTATATCAGCAGCAACGGCGAGCAAAGCAGATGGCAGAGAGTTGCAGGTTAGCGTTTGCAAGAGGGTTAGGGTTACGGTTAGCATTTGCAAAGTAGAGCAAGGTTTAGCGGAGAGTAGTTAGTTAGGGTTTGCGGGTTTCGTCGATGGAAACGACAGCGAGTGCTTTAGCTTTATCGACAGCAACGATGGCGAGCGCAACGGCGGCGAGCGGGTTTAGCTTCGTGGATGGCAAGGTGCCAGAACAACATGGTGTTGTTAGGGTTTAGGTTTAGGAAATTTTGACGGTGAGGTTTAGTTTAGTTTTTAATCATTAAACGGCCAACGAAATGTAGGGAGGGAATTTGATATTTTTATTAAGCTGGAAAGAGAAGTTTTAAATTTTTTAAAATACAACTGGCACAAACAGTTGTTATAATTAAACATTTACAACGGTAAAAAAAGCATTAGTTATAAACGTATATTACTATACTGTACAAATAAAATTGTTAAAAGTACATTTGTTACAACTGCTGAAAATAAACAGTTGTTAAAAAGTACCTATTACATCTGTCAATTTGTGCTAGTTGTAAAGTAAAAGTTGTAAAATGGTTTTGTTGTAATGTAGGTGAGACTCGCATTGTGGATGCGTGGGTTGGACTAGTAAGTCCCACATCGCAAGAAATATGGCATATAACGTGGTGTGTGGATATGGGATTGGTGACATGTAACATTGGAGAATCCTTTTGTCACAAGTAAGTATTGCCAAGACCATGTATATGCTCGTTGGAAGGCGATGAAGAGATGCTCAATCGGGATGCCGGCACGTGGAAGCTTTGTTAGGTGGTGCCATCACATAATGAAGCGCATGTACACGGAAATGCGTTGGAGTGCTGAAACTCAACACTAAGAATAATATAAATTGTGAGCAAAAATATACTGATATGTGAAATGAGGAAATGTACCAGTAAATGGTGAAAATCCAATTTGCTGTGACCGTGTAGGCATTAGGATTTACGTAGGCATGATGGCTTGCGTGTGCATGTTGGACTGATCGGGAATATAAGGCGATGTTGGCACAGCCGGTTGCAAGGACGCAACAACATGATCAGTGGTATGCATATCTACAGTAGACGACGTAATTATACCAGGGGACTGCTTTAATTTATCCTACACTCTATTTAAACATAACATATGCATTAAAATATATAATTGCAAAAGCATTCGAAAATTATTTGCATATTTAGAATTTATAGTTCTAACCATTGAACAATTTCTTCCAATGAAATTTGAGTAAGTGTTGGCTTAGTAGATGGGGTTGGAGCAGAAGTACATCCTTGATGACCATTGGCTGAAGAAGACTGAGAATCTCCATATAAACTACTAACATCTACATAAGGTGCTCCAAACTTCGTTAAGAAGGTTTGTTTACTGTTGTCTTACAAAATCAAATAGTGTGAAGCAAAAAAAAGAGGAACGTGTTTTTAACATGTTTCATTAATTAAATCTATTAAATATTGTTTACTTTGTTCTCTACACCAATATTTCCTTAAATATTCTCAATTCCACTTTTTTTTATCAACATATTATAATTTGATTTTTAATTAAAATTAACGAAAATCAACATTAATGTTGTTTAATTTTTCCTCTACACAAATGTCTCCTTAAAATTTTTCAATTTTAAATTTTTTTGCAACATATTATAATTTGATTTTTAACTAAATTTAATGAAAAACAACATTAATGTTGTTTACTTTGATCTCTACACAAAAGTCTTCTTTAATAATTTCAATTATATACTTTTTTGCAACATATTATAATTTGATGTTTAACTAAAATTAATAAAAAAAACAACATATTTTTAAATTATGTGATCAAATGATAAGTTTCCTGCTAGTTTGTTTAGTATGGCAGTAATAGTATATAAGAAGAGTTGCTAAATTTATAACAGAAATATGCTCAAGTGGCACCTGATACTAAATATTGTTGTCTGAAAAGGTCAAGAAACAGAAATACTGATATATGCTCAAGTGGCACCTGAGCTCTAGTCAACTTGAGTTAACAATTTGTTCCCACACGTGCGAAATTGACCAAGCACGATATAAACAAATTCGCAAGGTGGTTAATTATTAGTTTTTAACCACCTATATAAAGGGCGAAAGCAGCTATGAAACTGATAGTCAGTTCAAGCTAGTAGGAAATAATAATGGATCCTTCTATTCCATGGCTTCCAACTTCGAAAGAACAACGGAAGATACAAGAGGAGATTCTATCATCGAGCCTACCTTCCGAATCCGAATCCCAGAATTATAATAATGCTTCCCTTTTGGATATTCATAAACATGGTCCATTAGCAAACTCATCAAACTCCTCAATAACTGCATTTTCTAAATACGATAAAGGTAAGGAGAAAGAAAAGGTGGCTGAATGCTTAAACATGGTAAAGGACGAAGCAAAAGAAGAATGTAGCAAAAGCTTTAAACACATGATGAAAGAGAGACAAAGGAGGGAGAAGTTGAGCCAGCATTTCTCTGATTTATACACCATGAATCCATACACATTGAATGTATCTACTTTATATTATATTTCTAAAACTTAGAGTATTACAATAATAGGTATACGCACATATATATTAATTTGAAGGTTAAACATTAATGTAGGTGGACAAGAATTCGGTGGTGCAATCAGCCATAACATACATTAAACACCTTGAAGCTGAGAAAGATGAACTATTAATATAAAGGTTAAACAATGTAGATGGACAAGATTTGGGTATTGCAATCGACCATAACATACAGTAATCAAACCCCTAAATTCACTTTCAGCTGCCTTCTTCCTTATCCCATTGCTCCTCAATTATCCACATCTCTTCAAACAATGGTTCAAAATTTTGACCGGCATGTCAGGATTCGGACCATTTCGTCTGGTAATGGGATCGGAATTTGAAGGTAAATCCATTTCCAGTGCAAATTTGGAAAAGGGTAAAATTTAAATTCATAGATATCTGAAGAGAGGAGGAATCGAGCTTGGAGAAGTAAAAGAGAGGTAGAATCGAGCATACAGAGTTGCGAATGGAAAAAGAAAAGGCAGCCGAGGAAGAAGAAAGAAGCGGCAACCCAATTTCAAGGTTTAAGAACGTAACAGGCATAGCGTTTGTTTTAGGATCATCTTTACTGGGCTTCGTTTATTGGGCTTTCTTGTGTATATTTATAAACAACTATTTTAACTGGTTTAAATTATTATTTTGAACTAATATTTTTAACATAGTGTAGATTAGTATTTTTTTAATAGTTCAAGCACTTTGATATGCAAATTGTGATGCTCACATATATAAATATATAAAAATAATTAAATCTTTATGAAGTTTAAAATAATTTCTATTCCTAAAATTGTTACACTATGCACATTTTTACAGCAAAACATGTACTTTGTACATAACTTGAAGCAATTTAAGAAAAAAACTACCGGAACTCGCTAACTGGAATCTTTTCGGAATTTTCGAAACTTCCGAAACGGAACGTAAATATCAAAATTTTCCAATGACCGGAACGAAAACGGAAAAAGGAATTTTGAACCTTGCTTCAAACTGCAAATCACAACTGACCATCGATAATTTAGTTGAGTGTTTATTCTACCAATCGCCATACCAGGTCCCTTCATATGTCGACTTTGTCACACAACATTCTTTTGCTTCCTCGTCGAAATCAGAAAGCTCCATCTCCACCAATCTTCAGTTCTACACTGCTCCTCCCAAATCGATGCCCAAACCCTTCACCCTTTGGATCTAGTGTTAGTCTTCCTATTCCGTATGCTTTCAGTGTGGAGGCTCAAGCCTTAGGACCAAAGACTCTAGGGATTGAATTAGCTATTTTTATTGTGGGGATTTAGGGCATCATAAGAATATCTGCACATTAAAATTCCCCAAAAAGCAAAACCTTAAGTCCATATCTATGTTTAATGATGTCTACTTCTTTTTTACTAAGAAATTCTTGAATATAAAATCCATAATTTTGAGCTGTCCACCTACATTTAATTCTCACCCGATTTTAAGTTCGATGGAAGAGTTATTTCGGTTATTTTTCACTCTTACCTCATCGGTCTGCACTAACAATCCCCCATCGAAACTCAGAACTGTGGTACAAGTTGATCCTTGAAGGGATTGTGTAGAGCCGACCCATCCAATCAATCCCATTGAACTGGTGAAAAAAAATGTTCTATCTCGACCCCTCCTCTTAATTGAGAAGTCATCGTTATGAATTCTTTATTGTTGGAAAACTGTCATGCTACTTTAACTGTTCTAGATGATCCCTATTTATGGATCCAACAATGTGCGGTCCACTACTAGTGATGATCTTGAGATGGATTTTACCTATCCAAACCAGGATTCACCTACCAGTCACTCTCTTGCTCGGGATTTTCCTACAAGTTTATTGAGTCCATCACACTTGGTCAACGATTGTCTAAACTAGCAGCCTTCAACGTGTCCAGGTTTACAATCCAGTTCCCACTAATGGGTTGCTAAATGAATAGAAATCAAATTGGAGGTTCTTGTGCAGTCGTCTGTAGATGCTCATAGACCTATCAAAGTGGTCAGGTTGGATCAAAATTGACCCAAGCCATTTTTTGACCTAGCCCATTTAATACATTTTTTGAAAGGGTCAATATGATTTAGACCTCTCTCAGCACTTGACTACCCGAGGTGCTCATGTCCCCTTAGGCACTATTTTCACTCCTTCCTTTCTTAGCACATTGTCACCAAAAAAAGATTATCATGTTGATAAAGAAAGCAGTTTTGAATATAACTTAAATAACACAAACTTTGAATACATTAAAGCCAAAGAATTAGAAAGGGATAAACATTATATTAAATGAAGGTTCTTAACTAGAATGTTAAAGGCCTAGGAGTTTCCAAAAATTCTAAGGATGTATGGTAGATATTATTTTGTTACAAAAAACCAAAATTAAAACATCCTAAACCTAGTTTTATAGATTGGGCTTTAGTCACTACCATTGGTAGCTCGGGTGGGATTATGACTAGTTGGTTTTAGTACCATATGATTCATGATCATATGATTAAAGAATAATTTCTCAAAGATATAGTTTAGTCTTAAATATTTTAGATGCTTTTGTATTTTTATATAGCTAACATCATTATTGCTATCAAAACAAATACCATCGTTGATATACCAAAAACAGATTTATTTATAATAAATAATCATAATATTCATATTAAAATAAAGATGCATCTATTTTCAATCAAAACTGAAAATATTATTATTTCATAACCAATATTTGATATACAAAAAAGTAATTTTCAAAGATTGACATGTCTATTTGCAATTGTTATATGGAATGCACCTATTGTTTCCATTATTACAATAACAACATTTGAAACATAAAGCTCCATTCGATCACTATGGGTTGTTTATTTCTTCTTCTATAACTATATTAAAATTGAGAGTTTAAAATCAAATATCTCAAACTCAAGAAATATATCTTATAGATAATAATTTTCAATAAGAAAAATACATTTGAAATAGAAATCGTATTTTTTTCCTTATTAGGCATCTACAAATATTTCACAATTTTGTTTCTGATTCCTCCTCATGAAGCAAAGACGATCATCCCCCATCATCATCCCATTGTACCAACATTTATACCATTCTCGTACTTTCACTTTTTCTTTTTAAATGGATGAGACGTTCATGAAAGAATTTCTTTACTACATGACTGCACCGGATTATTTACAAAAAAAGCATTTAGTAATCTTTAACACATTAAGGAGGTCGAATAAACTACACTGACATTTTAGTGATCGAATTTTTAGATTTATTTGTAGTCCTTGATCTAGTGTTGTTTCGAACATAACAAGATCCTCGTTGTATTCAATTATATTGAACACATGAATTCATCTAATAGTTAAATTGCTCACTTTAAATGAAACAATTTCATCAAAATTCCATATATTATAAATTGTAAGGGCCAAAATTGGTTACTAACCCCCAAATCCAGATGAAAGCACCAAATCACAGTCACAGATAGAATGTGTGTAGAGAGTATAAATATGAAGAAAGGTTAAAATGAAAAAGAAATCGGTAAAAACAGAGGATTTAGAGTGGTTCGGCTGACTCCGGCCTACGTCCACTCCAGAAATTTCCTTTTTATTGATGTTCGAATCAATTATAGTTATAATCCAGAGTTTTTAAAACAACAATGGCAGAGCAGCCTTAGTGCAGAAGATGAAGAGAGACATAATGGATATCCCTTTTTTGAAGCCCTACATGCTGTATTTATAGGCAAAATTGGAGTTGTTAGACTTCCTGAGTAATCCTGGCCCATCAAGCCCATAGCCGAACCAGACTCCACCATTATGACCGACCCCGAGCAGTTGACATGCCGAACGGAAGTTCCCCTGGCGATGACTCGAAGCAGTCCTATCCAAGACTCGGAGTAAACTTGCCTGCGACTCAAAGTAGTTCATTGCCGAACCCACTCCTTCAAGACACCAATCCACTTTAGCCGACCCATGTTTTACACCGACCCAAAGCCTGTATCCAATGCCGATCGAGAATGCCGATCCCATGCCTCACTTACTGACCGACTCATTCCAGTGCCAAACGGCTCAAATGCCGATCCACTTGTGTCCCTCGTCCCTGGCCAAACCACCTTATCTAGGCCGAACCACCTTGCCAAGGCCGAACTATGCTACCAAGACCGAACCACCTCATCTAGGCCGAACCACCTCGCCAAGGCCGAACCGTGCCACCAAGGCCGAACCACCTCCCTAAGACCGAACCGTGCCACCAAGGCCGAACCACCTCACCAAGGCCGAACCATGCCACCAAGGCCAAACCACCTTGCTAAGGCCGAACCACCTCATCTAGGCCGAACAACCTCGCCAAGGTCGAACCGTGCCACCAAGGCCGAACCGTGCCACCAAGGCCGAACCCCCTCGTTAAGGCCGAACAGTGCCACCAAGGCCGAACCACCTCGGCCGAATGACCCACAACGTACCATCCGTGACTTATCGTCCATCCATCCAGCTGGCTTAAATCCCGCCGTACTCCATTCTCGACAAACGAGTAGTCGACTTAGTTAAATCCGCCTGTCCACGGCCTTGCCAAAAGGCGGGTTAACATTTGCCCCCCTAAAACATGCCTTGCTATTGGAAGGTGTGTTTTGAATAGCCTCAAATTTGATATCCGAAGTCCATATGCTATCCATAGCCATACCTTCCGATCCATAATCCAATCCATTTTATCCAAGTGCCATTGCCGTATTCTTATCCAAATTCACGACTGCTCTGAGTCGATGTCCAATTCCTATCCAGTAACCAAATCCTCATCCAATTCCACATCCGTCTGAAATCAACTAACTGAATCCACGATCTCTCCGTATCATTTTATCCTAGTTCGGGACCTCTTCGGGTCCTGTAGTCCAAATCGAGGACCTTGCCGATTCCAAATCCTAAGCGGGGACCTCTCCGGGTCCTAAAATCCATATCCAAGACCTCCCCGGGACCTTATCCAAATCTGTAGCTGTTCGAAGCCACTATCCAAATCCATTTCACACCTAGGAAGCCAGTAATCGAATCCTACAATCTTTCCAGATCGTTGACGGCCTCTCTGGACCCTTGCTAAGCTCGATCCAAACTTAACGATTGAATAGGCAGATCCTGTTGCGCTCCGGCAAAGCAACCTATCCCCCGCACTCCGATTCAGTGTCCCTGAACATTAAGCGATGCCCTGATCCTCCCGGACCGATGTCAGCCTCTCTGGGCTCTTACTGGATCCCATCCTATCACTCTCGGGTGAAGGGGAAACAGCGTTGAGTGAGCCGATCCTGTCGCTCTCCGGCGAAGCAGCATCACTCCCTACACTCTGATTCAGTATCCCTGAACATTAAGCGATGTCATGGCCTAAGTCCTAGACCGATTGTAGCCTCTCTGGGCTCTTGTTGGATCCCATCCTATCACTCTCTGGTGAAGGGGTAACAACGACGAGCGAGCCGATCCTGTCGCTCTTCGGCGAAGCGGCGTCGCTCCATGCACTCCGGTTTAGTGTCCCTGAACATTAAGCAATTAATTTCCAACCGACTTCCAATATCCATCTCATAACTCTTCGGTTAGGTGTTTGTTTCATAAAACAAAAATCCATTTATCAAATCCAAAGTCCAAATGTCCAATAAGAAAAATAGAAAAAGCTAAGGTTGCCTCTCCAGGCAAAGCAGCCTATTACCATCTCAGAGCATGCCTGGGGATCACTCTGGTTCCCTTACATGTGTGAGTGGCATAGTTGCTATTTATTTTTTAAAACAAAATTAGAAAAGATTATTCGATGACCAGAGTCTGAATCCTGAACTCGGTCCTTGCCATCACGATCAGCGGATGACGAGTGGTGACCCCATTCCAGAGTCGTTCCTGTTTGACCCAAGTGGTAGCTGCTCGTGTTCTACTGCTCCAGTCCAATTTCTCACATACTGTGGCAACCTGCCACTTCTAACATGTTCCTCCACCACATCCTTCAGGTGGCATCATTCATCCGTGGAGTGCCCTTCCAGCTCATGGAACAGGTAGTACTTCCCGCTCCTGCATTCCCATTCAGTGAGATCCCTCCTGGGTGGTTTCCGATAGGGGAGCTGCCCCCGAGTGTCCAAGTAGATCCATTCCAAATTATCTGTCAGGTCCGTGTACGTTGCGAATTTGGGTTCTCGACCTCCCCTCTGTTTGTCTGAACCGCCAAGTCCATCGTCTAGCTTGCGCTTTCCTTTATCCATTCCTCGTCCTTCATTAGACGTTCCTTCGCCTTGCACGGCATTTATCTCCTGCATTTCGGCACGTGAATCCTCTAACCGAATGAATCTTTCCGCCTCATGATAGAACTCTCCAAGATCCTTTGGTGGATCCCGTGCTAATGAATCCTTGAATTTAGTGTCCTCAGCAATCACTACTACCGCCGCCATCAAAATCATTGATGGATCCGGGCGATCTACTGAAGCTACGACTGCATTGAACCGCATTAGAAAACCCCTCACGGACTCTCCGGTCCTCTGCTTCATTGATGCCAATGTCATCACATTCTTGGGTCGCGTCACGTGGACCCTGAACTGTCTCATGAAGCGTTCCACTAGCTCGCCCCATATCCTGATCGATCCGTTCTCTAGCTGCCTGAAACAGAGTGCAGCCAAATCCGTCAAATATAGAGGAAAACATCTTGCCATCACCTCCTCGGATGCCCTTAGCACTTCCATATGTCTGATGTATCTAGTTACATGCATAGTTGGACCTGATTTCCCATCATAGGCCTCCAGTGTTGGCAGTTTGAATTCTGGAGGGTTCCTTGCATCCTAATTTCCGAAGTGAACGGACTTCGACTGACTTCGTCCAAGCCTCTGCTCGGTAGTCCTCCTCTCATAATCCTTCGTATTAATCCCGCCTCGTCTCCATCTGGGGGTAGTCCCCTGTTCACATCTCCACCTTGCCCCCCATATCCTGGAGGGTACTCTGGGTAGTACTCTTCATGTTGGCCATGTACGTTCATGTTGGTCCCTACTCGCCGAGCTTCATTCATAGCTCTCTCAGTATCCAATACCAGGGGTCTGCCCCCAGGCCTTTGCTGATTTTCTTCACTCCCTCCAGTCTGGTTCTGGTTTTGACCGCCAGAAACTTCTATAGCTCTGATTCCTTGTTCTGCATTGCCAGCAGCCGTAGTCGGTCCATTCCCTTGACTTTGTGCTCCATCTTGTCCAACTTGTCGAAGTAGGTTCTGCATTACCTCCTCCTGACTTTTCAACAATTCTTCCTGCATAGCTCCCATCATCATCTCCATCTCGTCTCTAGTGATGTAGATGGAGGCTTGATTAGCTCCGGAGGAAGCCTCCTGACTTCCCTCTTGCTGACTCCTCTCTGTCCTTTGCCTCCTGGTTGATTGCTTTGCCATAGTCTCCAGAATCCGAGCTCCTAAGTCTTTAAATCCAAAATCCAAGCTTTCCAATTCCTGAGTGCTAGCCTTCTCGGTGAAAGCACCAAAATGTTAGGGCCAAAATTGGTCACTAGCACCCAAATCCAAATGAAAGCACCAAATCACAGTCATAGATAGAATGTATGTAGAGAGTATAAATATGAAGAACAGTTAAAATGAAAAAGAAAGCGGTAAAAAAAGAGGATTTATAGTGGTTCGGCTGACTCCGGCCTACGTCCACTCCAGAAATTTCCTTTTTATTGATGTTCAAATCAACTACAGTTACAATCCAGAGTTTTTAAAACAACAATGGCAGAGTAGCCTTAGTGCAGAAGATGAAGAGAGATAGAATGGAGATCCCTTTTCTAAAGCCCTACATGCTGTATTTATAGGCAAAATTGGAGTTGTTAGACTTCTTGAGTAATCCGGGCCCATCAAGCCCATAGCCGAACCAGACACCACTATTATGATCGACCCCGAGCAGTTGACATGCCGAACGGAAGTTCCCCTGGCGACGACTCGAAGCAGTCCTATCTAAGACTCGGAGTAAACTTGCCCGCGACTCGAAGTAGTTCAATGCCGAACCCACTCCTTCAAGACACCAATCCACTTTAGCCGACCCATGTTTTACACCGACCCAAAGCCTATATCCAATGTCGATCGATAATGTCGATCCCATGCCTTGCTTGCTAACCGACTCATTCCAGTGCCGAACGGCTCAACTACCGATCCACTTGTGTCCCTCATCCCTAACCGAACCACCTCATCTAGGCCGAACTACCTCGCCAAGGCCGAACTGTTCCACCAAGGCCGAACCACCTCGCCAAGGCTGAACCACCTCACCAAGGCCGAACAGTGCCATCAAGGCCGAACCACCTCGCTAAGGCCGAACCGTGCCACCAAGGCCTAATCACCTCGCCAAGGCCGAACCACCTCACCAAGGCCGAACCGTGCCACCAAGGCCGAACCACCTCATCTAGGCCGAACCACCTTGCCAAGGCCGAACCGTTCCACCAAGGCCGAACCACCTCGCCATGGCCAAACCACCTCACCAAGGCCGAACTGTGCCATGAAGGCTGAACCACCTCGCCAAGGCCGAACCGTGCCACCAAGGCCGAACCACCTCGCCAAGACCGAACTACCTCATCAAGGCCGAACCGTGCCACCAAGGCCGAACCACCTCGGCCGAACGACCCACAACGTACCATCCGTGACTTATCGTCCATCCATCAAGCTGGCTTTAATCCCGCCGTACTCCAGTCTCGACAAACGAGTAGTCGACTTAGTTAAATTCGCCTGTCCACGGCCTTGCCAAAAGGCGGGTTAACATAAATCTTACATTCAGAAAACATATACAACTTGCTGAATTTGATTGAACGGAGTACAAACTGAAAGAAGTCCAACTAAATGACATTTTTATAATATATTGATTACGAAATTCCAGCCCATACATTATTGATTTTGGCCTATAAATAGATCTCTAACTCTATTTCTTTTACTTTAAAAACCTTCCTCCATTTATAAAACTTATTTCCTAAATTAAATCCAAACTAAACAAATACAATTGAAAATCCATCAAATCAAATCCAATTTAAACAAATTTATATATGAAACCGAACACTATGGAGAGAGCTACAAAAATTAATCAACATTATCGAGAAATTTGGAGTTTTAAAAGCATGGAATTTCTAGACAGCAAAGAAGAAGGAGGATCTACATCAAATCGAAGAGGATGCACAAATAATCGTTGAGTGGGATTCACGCCATTTGAGTATACATTAGTAAGATATAGCAATCTGTCTCTTATGGTCATAAATCACATACAAATGTTGAATATATGAAATTTAAAAATTGCTTTTTATATAAACATGATTAGGGTGTAATATGACATGGCTGGATAATTAAAAAGTAAATTTTTATCGATTTGTAATTAGCCATATTAATCACTCCCTATTTAAAAAGTGTGAAATACAAAATGTTTCAAATTAACTTATTATATATCAAAATTGTAGTTCTCGACGACATGAATCCACGAATGGATTTCGTTTGTCGGTTAGGTGCATGAATTGACCATGAACCATACCAAAAGTACAAAAAAATTGGACCGTCCATTTCGATCCAATGGTGGAACGACGATAATATAACGATCGAAAAGTACAAATGTGCAGTGGAAGTTGAGTAGGTCCCCATAGTTGTCTTCGATCGAGCTCGATCAGCATATGGTCATCGGAAATGGCTAAGGAATGGTTGTGATAGAGTTAGGTGTATGCCCAAGGGGCAATTATATAATTTGTTATGTATATCTAACTCGATAACCAATCTTGTGCAAAAAAGGTGTTTTCTTTCTATTATATACTTGATATAAGGTGTTATATTAGTTATTTATTTAATTAAAATTATATTTAGTATATAAAAAATCCATAAATGGCATGTCTTTTGATAGTAATCACAATGGGTTGTAATCATGAGTTATTTTTCATAATAAAATAAACATACCATTTTTTAAATATTCATAGTCAAGATGTATCAAGATTGTATATCGATACATTCATTGAGACCTAAGTATGTAACACTCTCAAAAAGTTAGACAGTATATTAATCATGGCTACTTGGGGCATCAAAATGTTACGTATTGATAGTTATTGGATTATTATGGAATGACTCACTCGATAGTTTTCTGTTTGTTAATATAACTAAGGTCAAACAGAAAACGTTGATGCTATAATTTTACACAATTCTCTCAACTTGAGAATAATGTCGAGCTTCAATGTGAGAACTCCGCTTTGATTATAGTTAAATCATAACACGATGTCCATATAAATGACTATTACTGGGTCGAGTGGAAGCATTGGAAGTGAAACACTATTCAAGAGTGAATTTATCTCCTCAGTTATATGAGTTTAGTATCACATGGTCAACTTAAGTCAACTTAAAGACAAATCTCTGACCAGAGCAGTATGGTTAATAATGATTGCTATTGTTGAACAAATGGTTTTATGTTTGCACTTACAAAGTTGAATGTTGACTATGATGGAATTTTGACCAAAACCAATTTCCATAAGTCCTAATGTGATATAGTTTTGACAAAGAGAATTGGTGTAAATAATTGTTACTACCAGGTATCGTTTATAATAAGTAAAATTAGATTTTTACCTAAGGATATGTAAGCAATAAATAGCCAAAATGTCACACAACTAGCTAGGATGACGTGTGAACATTAATATTCAAATTGTTCGATACTAACCGCTGACTGAATTTACACCTTTGAGTCGCACAACCGTAATGATGAATACTCTTAATAAACCACATGATTTGATTTAATAATCATTGTAAATTAATTGAATTAATATTTTTTGAAATATAGATTATTAAATTTTATTTTATTTGTTTGAATACCATTTGCATATGATAAAGTGCAAAAATAAAAGTTATAAACACATGTGTCTATATATGACATCGATAAATAATTCAAATTGGATTTAAATGGAATAAACTTTTAATTGGTTTGGCATCATTTAGGGCCCATGTTGTCTCATGTTTGCCCGATTAGCAAAGAAGGGGAAGAGATGATAAGTTTCGAATTAATTAAGAAATAAGGAAAAGAATAATATAAGGAAGGAAAAAGGTCTCTTTCTTTAAGGTGTATTGATTATCTTCTTTATTTCATTCTTTTTCATAACTTTTTGGTTCTCTCCTTCCTCTCTAATGGTCGAAAAATAATAAGGCTATTACGGCTTCAAAATTCCTAGAATCAAATCTACTTATTGAAAGTGGTTTGTACCTCTTGATATCTGCAACATTTGGAGGTTGATTTATGAATCCAGGAGTTATATCATTATTCAATGTGTATTATATTAGCTACATCTCATGGCAATAATTCTAATTCCATTTTTCCATCATTTACCTTGTTCATATGAATTGGATCCATCACATATCTCGTCTCATCTATATATTTGTTAATTTGATTACATAGATTAGATTCCCTTTTCCTACATCTTAATTAATAACATATGTTAAGCATGTTATTTTAATTTGAATCCATTTTAAGATATAATTAGAGTGATTACCTATTCATCTTGACATCTTTAGATCTATTCAATATGATTTTGTATTTGATTAGTTGTTCATATTGCTTATATATTTTAGATCTGAAACCTTTGCAACGAATACATGTGCCTAATTTGTCCTATTTATTTCATTATAGTTTTTAAATATGTAATTAAAATATACTTTTGATTGAAACGTAATTTTTAATTAATAACATAATTCTATTAATGATTACATATACAAATATGAATAAAGTGCATATGTTTTCTATTTGAAGTCACTTTGGAAATTTTATATATATAATTTGTGTTTGTTTCTTTGAATACAATTTTTGCTTATGGCATATTTTAAAAAAAGGACTTAAATAACTATAACTGGACTTTTGTGTAAAATTTCACTAATCTTTTATTTCCTTTTAAGTTAAAGTTTGACTTTAATTTTTTAATTTGATTTTCAATGCATGTATTAGACTTTATAAATTTTATACATATACATGTTTTGGTTTCAAACATAATTTACACTGTTTGGTGTGTGTGTGTGTGTGTGTGTGTGTTTGTGTCAATTTAACTTAAGATTTATAAAATGGACTTATGTGTAAAATCATAATATTAGTCTTAAATCCTTATTAACTTTGAAACTAGATTTAGAATATTGTTTTTAGTTTCATTTATAAAATAGTAAAACTTAATTTTACATATTCATATGTATGTATATGTACATAAGTTCTATTATATATATATATATATTTATTATAAAACTATGGACAACAAAGGCACATATAAAGGGAACATTAACTATACACACTTCTTATATGTTGCACTTACACAATATACACTGTTAGTATATTTGGGTTTACTCACATTTCATGTCATATTTAAATTGATCATTAATGACATTTAATGAATCATTAATCTAACCGGAGAGAGAGAAATGAAAGATTTATTTCTCCAATTGAAACTATATCTTCCATTAATTGATTGCATAGGTTTTGGATACAGTCATACATTTATATTTATATCAAATTCGAATTCTTTCAAACCAATAAAATAAAATAAATGCTTTACTTAAAACACTTTTTAGATTAGATCTAAATCTCTTTACTACATGAACCTAATCGACCAAAATAAGAATTTTTTAAATCTACATATTTCATGGTTTCCAACTAGCCCATTTCCAATAATGGTACCAAAGTCAAATAGTCTATGCGGTCTAAATTAGTCATGTTAGGGCTAACCAATTAAGGCTACCAATTTAGCAGGGTGTCTAGGCTTAGGTTTGATAATTAGTTACACTGCCCTCCCTGGCTAACGGCCTGACTCGAAAAGTGAATTGCGCCCAAATGTTGCCCTTAACAGAAAAGGCCTAATTTCCAAAATTGTTTTGAAAATTAAAATAAATTTTGAGTTTAAAATTTAAATGTAAAATAAGAAATACACTATAAATGTCATAATGTGATTTCAAAATTGTTTTCTAATTAAAGTAAGATTTAAAATTTAGAAATTAAACTTAATAAAGATTTGCATTATAAATGTTATAATATGATTTTCAAATTCAGCTTTGAAAAAAATGTATACTATAAATGTTATAATATAGTTTTCAAAAGTGCTTTGAAAACATAACAAACATATTTAAAAAAATATAATATATATTAATTAGTAATATTAATAAATTAATTAAGTATTTAATTAATTAAAGTATATACAGGTGTATATATATATATATGTTATATTATCTTGAATTGTTTGAGATGATGTAAGTATATATGTATATACATAAGAGAAATTAATATTTAATTAAATTATCTACTTAAATAAGTTAATTAATAATTAACTAAAAAATAATAAAATACACACATACACTAATATTTGTATGTGTGTGTAACCATAAATGTTATGGTATACATATTCAACTAAAATGTTTATTTAATGACATAAAATTAATTAAAATGTTAATTAATTAATGTAATATACATAAACTATTATATAAGTTAATAAAATTATAAAAGTTATATAATAATTAAACTTACGTAATATGAATGTATAAAACAAAAGTTGAATAGTTAGAAACTCAAAATAGACTTAAGGAATAAATATATATGTATAGTACATATACCGTGATTTCTGATGTATCCAACACTTGAATCACGAGGGTATTTCATGAGAAATACATTATTCCATAAGTTAATACCACTTAATTAAATATATTAAAGATTATGAATCCTTAATATAAGTGTTTTCCTTTACCATTTATATATTAATAAATTACTTGCATAATCTCTGGTTGTTGAGCAACCTAAAATCAGGGATGTTACTTGTAGTATTATTAATATATAGAATATACGCGGTAAGACAGTTGTATGTATTTGTTGAGAAAACTCAAGGTATAAATATTATACTTATGCCATCACGAAATGGTAGGTATGAGTGAATATTCTCTTTTGATTTGTTGAGCAAACTTAAGGCCGAAATGAGATTAGGACAAGAAACCATGGGTTAAGAGTTTTATATCATACAACCGATAACGAGTTATCCATTATCTATGGGGATATGACTTATTAAGCAAACTCAAGATAGAATACCAAGGCAGATAAGTCCTAATATCCATTAGTGAATTCAAAAGACTTAAATGTTCGTCTTAGGGCTTGGAGAAGGATTAAAGACCAATGGGGGCCTTATTAGAAAGATGAAATGGTAACGTTTAACCTTTATAACATTGTAAGAACATCTACTATATAAAGTAATAATATTCTACATTCTTGAATTTGTCCAATTAGTATAATTGATAAAATGTTTATCAATTAAGAAATATAAATGAACTAAATTGATGATTGATAATTAGAATGTAAAATATACTTACTTGTAAATATTACTTGCATATTTTTGTTTCAAGACCCATGCAAGCATCAAATTTTACAACTACTAAATATACTTGTATTTTCATTTACATGTTTATTTTTCCAAGGCTATGTATTTTCCTATGAGTTTCAAACTCTAGAAATAATATTTGAATATGGTGTCAGATTTGTATTCTTTCACATATAAATGTTATATAGTAAATGGTCACAATTTATAATGTATGAAACTTCGATAAAAATCGGTTCAGTAGAAACTAAAAAGTAAACCATAATGCGAGACCATGTATGTTATATGATTGATTAAAACGATGATCCTATCGTGTTAAATGTAACACTAGATTAAGAGCCACAAGGTTGATCTAAGAATTCGATCATTGAAAAGTCAGTTTGATCAGTTTACGTAAAATGCAACTTATTCAGTACCCTTAAATGTTAAACATGGCCGAATGCATTTTGTAAAGAGTTCATTATGATCGTATAGTAAGGGATTCCTTTTGAATTGTTTGACTATTTAGAAAGGAAAACGAATGTACAAGGGTAGATGTAAATTAAGGCACGGTTGGGATGAAGAGAGCGAATGATTACTTTTGCTTAGTGAATGGTTATTTCTGCTTCATAAGGAAACATTAGAAACAAGAATTATAAAGTAATAATTGATATTTAACAAGGAATAAGACATATGAGATATATTCCAAATGTATTTTCACAGAAAATTGTTTTCTATGAAATTTATTTCTTTGAATTTAATATACTTGACCAAAAATTTCTCGACTGTAAACCAGTTAAAGTAAATAAAATAAATAGACTATATTGAGTGGTTGAATGGAGCTTTGTACTTTATACGCTATTATAGTAATGGCAGAAATAGTGAGACCATGCCATATAACACTTATTAGTCGTACCAAGTTATGAAAATTGTTTTCAGTAAACGTACCAAAAATTATTTATGAAATAATTTCAGTAATGACTGAAAAATAGACATAATTTTATTTCAATATGAATATTATGAAAATTTGTTATAAAATAAAACAATAACAGTGGTATTTGTGATGTATGGAAAATATAGAAGTATCTAAATTTATTTGTAATTATTTCAGAGTTATAGACTAAGCCACATTTTTGGGAAATAATTTATGACTATATAATTATGAATCTTAAAGTCAAATAATTAAACATCACCATCACTCTCTAAGACTTTTTTTAACTTCTTAATGGTAGATATCCCTTTAGTTGACTTTTCCACCCTCTCTCTCCTCCTTCAATCTCTCTTCCCGCTCATGCTTATTCCTCCTCGATTCAGCCTCCTCCCATCCCTCATATACCACCTGACCCGACCACCATACCTCCTTCCATTTCTCCCCCTAATGTCCTTCCTGCCCAATCACTTCCCTTTGCTAATCTATGGTCAAGTCTTTTCAAAGCTAAATCTAAGAACATCGGTAGTTACCAACCAATAAACTTTGATTTAAACTACATAGGGCTTCCACTTTCTCCTCCTAAAGTCGTAGTTGATGAAGGAGTTAAGAATTGGTCAAAATTCTTGGAAGGTTTCTTCTTATGGAGCTCTGTCAATTTTATGGTAGTATCATCCCATTTATCAAAACTTTAGAAATTAAAATTGAAAGCTGATTATGAGATTTATTCTGATGGAAAGAATTTTTTTAAGTTTTCTTGTAAGGAAGATAGAGCTAAAATTCTTGGCTTAGGCCCAATTTTCATCAAAGGGAAAATGATGATCATCACCTCGTGGAACCCTAGCTTTGATACAATAGAGTCCCAAGTTAAAAGTGACCTTGTGTGGGTGCATATATACAACATCCCTTTGATCACTTGACATTGATAAGAATCAACTGGCTCGCCTTTCATATTGGTACTCTTGTTTGCTTCGATGAAAACACAGAAAAAATAAAGAGATTTGAGTATGTAAAATGTTTGATAGAAATTACTCTTGCTAGAGAACTTCCAAATAATATTTATATTGGTGGTGATAAATGCCAATGTATGAATATAGAGTACTCCTGGACATTTCTTTTATGTAATAGATGCAAATGCTTTGGTCATTCCACTGTTGAATGTGGAAATGCTAGTAGAGATACTAATTATAACTGCCCATCAAGCAAATTAAATGAAAATATTGATGCCAAGTTCAATGGACATTTGGTGTTACACCATGATAAAAGAGATAAATCTGTTAAAGGAGTTTCAAAAAGTTGTTATAGTGATAAAGTTGCAATTGTGAATGGTAAAAATAATAAGAAGGAATGGCAGAAAGTAAATACAAAAACCAAGATTGTGGTTGTCCCGCCTGAAGCATTTGTGCATGTAAACGCTGAAAATATAAGTCAAGCAAATGAACAAATCTCCCATGATAAAGCTGAGGTAGCCTCTGAAGAAAATATTGTAACACAATATAATAGTTTTGATGCTCTCATGTCACTGGAAGAGTGGGAGATTATTGTTGAAACAAATAATAATGAAGCCCATGATCATGTCAATGTTAATCCTGATTCCCTGATTAATTTAGAAGGCAGCTTTGGGAATACAAATGAAGTGAATTCTTCACTTATGGCTGATGTATCTGTACTCCCCAATGTTACCATAAATGCAACTTCCTTATTAGACCCTTTACCTCCTTTGCTTCCAACTCCTGTCAATTTAAACATGCACAGCCCTTTGCATATCATTCCCCATGCAACCAATCATTTCACTTCCCCTTTTTCTCCTCATGCTAAACTGTCCATTCCTCTCCAAATCATAATCCTTTTGAATCCACTTCAATCCCCTATCCTGCACTCAAACCTCCTTCCTCTCTTATCAACTCCACTTCTAATCTAACACGTTCAACTGTTTTCCATGTATCACAACAAGCTTCTGCTAAGGCTAACAAATCCATAGGAAAAAATAATCAAGTAAGTAATCCTTCAACCACTGAAGATGGATGTGATAAAGATAAGGGTGTTGAATGTTCCCTTAAAGAAATTAGTATCAAACAAGGCAACATGCAAGGTGCTAAATCAACTGGAGTAGTAACAATCTGCCAACAAAAACAAAATCTCAAATTGCTAGACAACATATGTATATGGAATGTGTGAGGTGTTCGCAAAATTGCTAAACAATTGGAAGTTAAAAATATGATTATTGCATTCAACATTCAGCTTATGTGTATATATGAAACAAAACTAAACCATGTTCTATCTATTAAAGATGCTAACTTCATTGCTCCAACTTGGAATTTAATTCACAACCATGCTCAAGCTCCTTATGAAGAATTCTTATCCTCTTTAATCTAGAAATTTTCACCATTTCTCCTCTGAAATTCCATAAACAGTTTATCCACTCCAAAATCAAGCATATCCCATCCGCCTCTAATTTCCTTTCCACTTTCATTTATGCTTATAGTTGTCCTCTTTCTGGATAAGCCATGCTAGATTATATTCCTTCTCTATATTCCAATAATTTGCCTTGAATTTGTATAGGAGATTGGAACTGTATGCTCCATCAAGATGATAAACTAGGTGGTTCTCCCTAACTACATCTTCCATCTCCCTCCTCAACAAAACCATTTGTGATGCAAACCTTTTTCCCTATCCTTTCGCTGGTTCTAACTTCACTTGAAACAACCGTAGTAGATCAGAGAAAACGACCCAATGCAAACTTGACATAACCTTTTACAACATAGTTGTTATCTCTTCTTGGCCTACTATGTTCATTCATATACCTCCTCCTACTCTAACTCTATCTGACCACTCTCCTTTGATTGTCAAATGGGTGGATGCTTACTACAAAAAAGTTGCCTCTTTTTCATTTTTTAATACTTGGATCACTCATAAAGATTTTTCTGATATTTTAAAAGAAGTTGGGCTAAAAAATCTATGGTAATGCTCCTTTTGTTTTGTAGGGAAAATTAATTGATCTTAAGAAGGAATTGCGTGCTTGGTTCCATGAAAAATTTGGAATAGGACTAAACAGTCCTTACAAATCAAGAATAGTTTATTAGCTGCTGAAAATGATATTCTCAGTAACCCTTACAACGCTCAACTATCTACAGTTGCTAGAAAACTATCCAAAATTATGGAACAAGCGCTATCTTCTGAATTTAACATGCTCAAGCAGAAACATAAAGAAGCACTACAAGAAAAATACCTTTTTATAGCGTTTAAAAACGCTGTAAAAGGATACGATGGTGTTTTTATAAACGCTGTATATCAACAAGTTGTAATATGTCAGGGATCTATAATAGCAACCTCAGAATCGCTATAAAAAACGTGCTATAAATGACATTACTTATAGCGTTTCTGAATTGCTATTAAATGGACGATTCATGACATACAAGTACCTTTCTATAGCGTTTTGGTGCTTGCTATAGAACTTTTACGCAGAGTTATGGTTTATGATGCTAATATTTTATGACGTCATTTATTTGCTATTTATAGCAATTGTAAACGCTGTAGATATATCATTACCTGATTATTATAGCAATTATAAATGCTATAGAAATATCATTGCCTGATTATTATAGCAACTATAAATGCTGTAAAAACGCTATAGAATGTTTACTTTAGTCTTTCATAGCATTATTTACTTGCCATGAAAACTGTTTAATCGTTGCAGAATATTTTTATTGCACTAGCATAATGCTATAATATGTATAGCCATGACAATTTTTTTTCCTAGCATTAATATAAAAGGGATGTAATATACGGTATTTCACACAGTATTAACAATTAAGCATGAAAAAATATATATGAATAAAAGCATTTCATGCACAATATTAAGCATATAAATATTAGTAACAATTCATACAATCGTATCTAACCAAAACAATACATAATAAAAGTAACAATCCATACAAACATAGCTAACCAAAACGATACATAGTAAAAGTAAAGATGTAAGAACATCGACACAAAATACATTTAAAGGAGAATAAGTGCGACAACATATTTTTTCATGCCTTCCACCATAGCATAAACCCAGAGCATCATACACCACCTGTCAAAAAGTACATACGTCTATTAGTCATAAAAAGTAAACATAAATTATCATGAATACCGAAATGTATATGTATGTATATGTATGTATGTATGT
This sequence comes from Allium fistulosum, assembly GCA_030737815.1. Taxonomy (NCBI): domain Eukaryota; kingdom Viridiplantae; phylum Streptophyta; class Magnoliopsida; order Asparagales; family Amaryllidaceae; genus Allium; species Allium fistulosum. The sequence goes on from CM060901.1 coordinate 666,304,844, forward strand.
ATATGGATGTTATGGTTTAGGTACCGGAGGGTTGCAAGGGCATGTATGGTAGGGTCTAGAGGTTTTGAAGAATTGGCTATGTGGACTGCATTAGATTACTGCAGAAAGTCCTTACTCCTACTCAGGTTTTGTTTACTACCTACAGTTGACTGAGAGTTTTTATCTTTTACTTGAAACAAAGATAGTGCTTGTTGTGGCATGAGTTAATCATTTACTTGAAACAAAGATAGTGCTTTGTTGTGGCATGAGTTAAAGTGTAGATACTCTACTGATAGTTACACTACAACAAAAACACTCTTTAATAGCGTTTAAAAAACGCTATTAGAAGCTATTATAGCGTTTTTTCTTACGCTGTATATTAACATGTTGTAATAGGTCAGTGACCTATAACAGTAACATAAAAAACGCTATAAGAGACGCTATGGACAAGGACATTTCATAGCGTTTTATGAGTGTTGTAAATATGACTTTTAATAGCCTTGGAAAGTCGCTATGAAGTGAAACTATAGCGTTTTCATGACTGCTATAGTATATAAAACTGGAAAAATAACCTTTCCATAGCACGGTTAAAACGCTATAAATTTTTATCCCTGCGGATTTTTTACTAGGTACATCCAAGCTTACAATTCTACTAGTATATTATAAAATTTCAAAAAACACAATTATCACATAATGATGTACGTAATCAAATGAAGACATAAGCCAAACCACAATATATATTTAAATATATATCCATAATATTTCGTACACAAAGTTTCAAATATTTGTGATCTTAAAAAAAAAAATACATACAACCATAGCTGACCAAAACGATACATACTAAAAGCAAAGATATATGAACGTCAATACAAAATACGTTAATCCAAGCATGACCGATTTGAAAGAGAATGAATGCAGCAAAATAATTTTTCCTTCCTTCCAGCTTGTAGTAACCCCGGTATCATCATACAACACCTGTCAAAACGAAGCACATAAGTTATTTTTCAAATCCAAACATCATCTGCAAGTTATATAATTTTTCATAACAAAAAAGATAAAGACTGTCAGTACATCATTTTAACTAAATAGACTGCCAGTACATCATTTTAGAACTATATGAGACCGCATAACAATGTATATCAAGTTGGAAAATAATATTAAAAGCAGTTACATTTGCTTCACTTGCTAATGCTATGCAGATAAAAAAAAGAGTAAAAGCAGTTATCCTATTGTTTCAAAGGTTGAATATACACCAGCATACAAAAAAGACATGTTGAAACAAAAGCAGTTAACCAAAAAATGAACTTGCATGTTGAAACATTCAAAGCAACTGCAACTGGTATTGGAGGAAAAAAAAGACAGATATGGCAATACAATTTCAAAGACACGGTCAGATGAGTCCAAAGTCCCTATGTCACTCATTAATTACTGGTGAGATTGTATACAGACAGATGAGTCCAGAGTTCCTATGTCACACATTAATTATTTTAGGGCAATACCAAAACTATGCAGGTCTCTGCATTCAGGCACAACTGAGACTTACAAAATTCAACACCAAAATATGTATTTAATTCAGCTTGAGCTGAAAAGGGTATGAACTACAAAGCACTTTCCTTCAACGGTTCACGAGTCATAAATGTTATATGAAGTAAATTTGCAAAACAGAGAGATGGAAGAAAATCGAAAACTGAAGAGGTGATGAGTTAGGTCATTACAAGTTCCGACAATGATGGAAAGGGGTCTCAGGGTAAAATGTTAAAAATGAAAAAGTGAGAGGGAAAGGAAATAATTAGCCGCTTAATTTTTTATTTTGTTGAAGTGGGTATAGCACGAATAAATTCTCTATTTTTAGGTTTTGATAGGCGAAGATGGCAGCTACTTTCCCAACGCTATTCCCTGTTGAAATCAATAGAGATTTTTGTTGTAGTGGATTCTGGGTAAAGTTGTAATCAATACAATCTGAAATCTAAGTTTTATCCACTACTTCAGAGAAAAGAAAATTATGATATATATACTAGTACACCAACCAAATAAATAAGGCAATACATTGTGATCAATGATACTTAGTGGATTTTCATTGCAACAGAGAGCACATTCATTCATCGTATAAATATCAAACATTGCAGCATTAATTGTACCACTTACACTTATAATTCATGGCTCCATCCAAAGCAATCAGTTCATTAGCTTTAGCCAAACAACCCACCAGATCCCAGTTTATTACCTAGCAGCAATTCTTTTTCTTCGTTGCTCTTCTAAAGGAACTAGGCTCTTCATTATTCTATGCAGATGTCTGAATATGCAAAAGAAAAGCAGGTTGAGAGTAGTTGTTGTGTCATTAATATAAACAAACCCATGCTTCCCTAGCTAAAGATGAAAGAATCTCTTTCTATTCTGCAGTAAAAGATTGGTATGAAGCATCTTCAACCTGCCCATAAGCTAATAAATTATCAACAATTAAAAAAAAGTTAAACTTTGTAATGAATTGCCTTAGGGGTATTCATAACAAGGCTTGTCAAAATCTGTCCTGTTAGGTTCGAACACTTATAGATGCCAACTTGTAAAGTTGATCTCTTACATCTAAATTTACCCCGCTTATTTCCATATATCCACCCCTTTTCCCACTTTCACCATAATACCCTGCGTATTAACAATCATACCTAATGGACACTTGTAAAGAAAAGAAATTATATCTGTAATGATTATACCATTAGAAGTAGGATGAAAAGATACAGTATGAAGTTCATCTCTACTGTAGCCCATTACTCGAGTTATTTTCTTGAAGGAGTTGAAAATTTTGTCAGCATATATATTATCTGGATATTCCTATGGGAAAAGAAGAAAAAAACTCCATCACATTTTCTAAAGACCAAGGTAATATACACAACTTACAAAGACAAGTGACCAACCTCCTTAACCAGAAGCACAAGGCCTTCTTTTTTGCAGAATTCAATAATTTCCCATTGATTTTGCTCTAAAAGAACCCGAAACCTCACATTCTTAACAAAAAAGATAGCAAACACTGAAAGAACATATCAAAAAAGGAGCCTTTGTTGAGAGTTAGAGGAGTTATGATCTGAACAATGAAAACCATCCTATTTCACCAATGTATAGAAAAAGTAACTAAAATATTGCGGCACCAAATTACATTTATTTTTTTAATTTTTTATACAACAGAAATAAACAAGTCCAGAAAAGTATTTTAGTAATGAAGTAAAGGCGAGCATAACTTATCTAGCAGGATTGCCTGGGTTTATTACTACCATAGCTCTAATAGTAATACTCTTATCTCTTGCATTTTCCAATTGCTTCTTCATCTCAAAAAGCTTAAGAGCTCATCCTTTTGGCTCATCAAGGTAATAGGGGACCTATGGAAAAAAAATATTGCTATGAAATCTATCATTAAATTATATGTTGTATGTACATCGATAAGACAATATTTATATTACATTTCTCTTGTTAATCCTTGTACATGCTTGATTCTAGATCTTTGTTAAATGGTTTTTATTCACTTTTGAATATGTGAACCTGTCATTCAGTTCCTACATATATTTACAAGGCAAAATTGTAAAGTGGTCAACAAATTTTGAAATCCTTTTTACTTAGTAGTATTCAAATTCATTGTATCTAGTCTTAACGCATTTTGGAACAACATGGTTGGACAAAAACTAAACTATTTACAGTAATATATTACTGAGTATTTGATATGGTTAGACCAAAATTGCCTACTTTATGTAAGAAATATAGTATTTATATTACCCAATTTTATATATGGTTAAGTAAACAATTTTAGTTTATTTTATAGAAGTGAAATATATTATTTTGGTAGTGGGTTGATCATTTGATGTAATAGTGTTAAATGATTTTGAATGCACATAAAATATTTGATATAATGTCAAAGAAAATATTTAAGTTATTTAGAGTTTATTGATTGAGGTTGAAAATAAAATTAGTAACTAAACTATTAAAGGAACCAAATACCCCGTGATTCCCTATAACAATGATTAAACAAAAAAAACATAATACCCCTCCAAATCATTTTGGGAATTCGTTAACATTGATTTATAAGCAAGTGCATATATAAGTGGACAATCATATGTTGATTTTGTTTAATACAATAAATGCGCTAAGCAATATTTTGTACCTGAATACATATATTTTCAATGGACTGCATGTTCAAAATTTATGGTCTATGTTATTACTTGTTATTTTTGTACTGGCACTGGTACTGCTTTAATACTACAAATATCTTATATTTATTAACAAAATAATACAAGAAACAATTAAAGTAAAAAGTGTCAAACTTACCACTCAGAAAAAAGCATACATTGACATTTGAATTGATATTAACATTTCATTAATTTCACCTTTAAATTATTTCACGAATTATACGCATTGTTTGTATGTTGTCTTCTTTTTTCAACACCATTGGAAAGTATACATATGATAAATACTAGTGCTATAATGTGATAGATTACTGTAAGTGTGCATGGAAAGCATACATTGACATTTGAAGTGATACATATGATAAATACGGTATTTAGTATGATGAGTGTAATATTTAGCTGTTAGTAGAGTGTGCATAAAGTAAACGAGATAGCATGTACAACTTTCGTGTATTTTTTTAAAGAAAAAAAACTTAATGTGGCACAAAGCCAAAATTGGATTCTATTTTAGCAGAAAACTAAAAATATTCAATTACACAAGGCTAATTTTATTCCCTTATCAAGTTACGATTCAAGAACATGATTTAAAGATTTCAAATACATCAAAACCAAATAGCAAAATATCAAATTGTTTACACGATATACTTTAATCAAGTAAAAATATACTTTAATCAGGTAAAAACTGTCGCTCAGTTCTACTCGGCATGAATACATTCAGAAACTTTGGTCCATCTATCGATCTACCAAGGACAATGTAAACATGAGACTGTATAAAATCCTCAACTAACGTATCAGTTCAACACACATAATAAATTAATAGATAAAACTGCATTTTTACTTCAACTGACAATTGACAGATATTCATAACCTTGTTATGCTGTTTAAATAAAACCATTCACTCTCAATCCACTCGATTAAAAAAAACTTTCAACTGGAACAAATTCATACATACCCAGCACATCAATTTTAATATAGAGAAATCAAACTATCGGTTATGCAAAAGTAAACCATTTTGCAGTATTAATTGCAGACAACCCCAAATCATTAACAAAATGTATGACAACTCCAAATTCAATTATACCCAAAATTATAAACTGTAAATCAAAGAAGATGTCACCTTTCAATAAAAATTCCATTTGAAACACAAAACTACGTAAACCACATAAATTTAAGATTAAAAGAAAGTCAAATGACAACAGATCCTAAAACGACGATTTAACAGCTATAGTTGCCATCCATTAACTTAAAAAAATTGACTTACGTGAACTTGGTTCCTATAGATTTGAGCAAATCCTGAAGTCTCTCTCGTCGTCAATTAAAGAACGGCGGCATGGCGGCGATAGAGCGACGAATGATTTCTTAATGCCACGAATTAATTGGCCATGGCTCGATTAAAAGTCGGATGAGGAATTTAGGGCTTTGCAAGTGAGAACACGAGGAAAAGGGATTTTGAGAATAGGTAAATATGAGAGGGAAAAGAAAAAATATACCGCCAATTTGTTTGGATGGCGTGAAAATTGCGTTGTTTTGACCCTAATTGCCTTTAAAAGAAACGAAGATGACGAGGTGCATTTCAACGCTGTACTGGTTTGCTATTGATAATCATTTTTCTTGTAGTGTTAGCTGACTAAGACAAATATCATCTAACTAGCGAATATGTTTTACTAAAAATTAAAGACGGTTGTTATAGGTGACCCATGGTGAGGTTTTGCTTTAGAGATCTTTATATACCATTTATAAGAACTGATCATAATCTAGAGGACAGTAGCAAGTAAACAAATAAGACATGTTCATTATATCATATTCTCTTATGCCGATAGTTAATTTATTACCCCAACTCTTGCGTATAGGTTCACATTTTCAATCCAAAATACATGAGTTGCATGTCCCTAAATGATCACAGCTACTCCAAATCAATTAGCTGATTAATTAAAATGGATGGTGGAGATCACACGAGGATACAGGAAACAAACTACTTGGGCATAGATAATCTCATCCCCTCACATATGGTGGTTTCATGGCCCAAACATATTAATCAAACTATCAATGTCAACTCAAAAAAATAAGACTTAAGAAGACTTGAATTGAAGTTTCTTAGCCAATTTCTGCAGTTGCAGCAAATAGCGATTTTTAACTAAGCCGGATAGATCTTAGAGGTAAGCCAGTTTGCACAGCTTCGTTTCTATGCATGTTCTCCCAAATCTGGTTTCCAGTGGCCGCAAAGGCAATTTGATCTTTATAGCCATCCTTTGGAAAAGGAACATAGTTTGTAGTTAGATTGGTAAAGCACAAATACTCGAACATAAAAAAACTAACATTTCCATTAATCCAGTAGTCAGGAAAAAAACTAACATTTCCATATAAGACCATCATAAACGATAGATAAATGTATTATTTTGTATTATAAAGTAAATACTGAAAAGAATAAATGTCCAACCATATAACATTTCAAATAAGAAATAATGAACCACTCTTTTTTTAAATAATAGTGAACATATCGTAATTACAGTTTCAAGTTGAACATATATATGGTTTGACATGGATGCATATAGCAGAACAATAAATGAAATGAGCACTTGCTATAATGTATTATGTAACATTTTTCCCAAGGTTATGATGTATTACCGACGTAAATCAAGCAGCACACTCTAATTTGTTACCAAATAAGAATAAGGCTACAGATAAAAAATTATTAATATATTAAAGAAATAAAGAAATCCCTTACTGAATTAAATAAAATAAAAAACCTTGCACCAACCTTACAAAAATTTGATAGGAACAGAAATACTGAAAGGCCACATATTCCTTGGAATATAGTGGGATTTGCAAATATATTTATTGAATAGTCAAGTCCAGGAAGAGATATGATACACAAAATACTTCAAATGTCAATTTGAACATCAAATGTATCTTTTTGTATTGCCCACATATTTGGAAAGAATAAATAAATAATAATTAAACAACAGAAGTTAATTAGATTTACACAGATTACTGATATGTAGTTAAGTTTACAGCTGTAATTTTTTTCCTATGCTAAGACATTAATGATTGTCTCAATGGGAGGGCAAAAAAATAAGCAATTGAATTTTTTTACCTTACAGTAGCTAAAGTGATATTCAAGTACATTAAATGTTTTATAAACTACATGAAATTTTAGATACGGCTTAAGAAGAGAATATGGTTTTAAATAAAGGAGGAGCTGCATGTAATTCTTCCTCCCCCATGTTTCTTTGTTATATGTTTTATATTTTTATAGTTACGACAAAAAATTTATTAAGCAGCAACTAATGAAGTGAGAGGAAAAAACTGAATTGAGTTAAGTACAATTACCAAGTAGAACGCAGTTTGAAAGAAGATAGAGCATTAAACTAGCTGATTTTTAATATATGGAACTGGGTATAAAAGTTGGTTAGTCCTCAGTATATCTCATCTCCTTGCTACTCATATGGCAATGAAGACTTTTGGACCAAAGAGTGATAATGTTATTGCCCTATGAGCTATCAGTAAGCGCAACTTCATACCCATTTCTAAAATTGTCCATCAAGGTCATCAAGATATAACAATTGATTTGCTTGATACCTGTTCTGATCTGAACCCAAATAAAATCCATTAAGACCATCTTCAAGCAAGTGGTTGATATATATAGATTTCACATGTGCTTCCATTTTTATAATCCATGTCCGATCAGTATTTTCAAACAAGTCAAAAGTGCATCTGGCTCGGCCAATGTCCAAAACATATAGCTACTGCATTGAAAATTTGATGCAAGAAAAAACAAATGAAGCAATGTACAAAACGATGTTAAATACGAAACTAACCTTCTCAATAAAATCACCCATCAGTAGGAGGAAACAATGACGGTGCATATACACCTAAATGTGTATTCATAATTTTTGTATTAACGTTGGTAAAACGACAAGATGAACTAACTATTCTTGCAAAATGCTGGAAAAAATCAACATACCTTGGCAAAATCTAATGAATAAACCAAATGAAAAATTTGAGGAATGATAATGAAGTATAATAAGAGAACTAGGGATGACAGTAGTACGTGACAAGACTATAAAAATTCATACTGACATGGAAAAATTATCAAACATACATTAACAGATAACTTTTTAATAAAGATGCACCCATAAATCATGATAGTGCAACATTTCCATCCTGTAAATATAAAAGAGAAAAGAAAAAAAATAATTCAAAAGGCAAACTTTCAGAACAAATATGACCATCCAAGATAGGAAAATTACCAGCTGATTCAGGATCTGAACTTTGTCTTCAATGAGAGTACAAAATAACTTCCAAATGTACTAATTAGTATTTCATGGAAAGGGAGAAGAAGCGTTCAGTTGCGCAAACAACTCACTCCCACTAGACTTTTTCCATATATAGATATAAACAACTTGGTAACTGCGTTATTTTTCAACAATAAAAAGTGCATTGATGACAGCAGAACTTCCAAGATTGAACTGCATAAAAAAAGAAAACTAAATCACCCTGGATTACTGGATTCAAAATGGAAGAAAAGGACAGGTAATTTCTGCTTTTATATTCAAGTAATAGATTAAAAGCTAGCTCTAATAAAGGGATAAAAGGTAACTTGATACATTAACGCTGACACTCATCGATCTCACATAACAATATGCAGACATGATTTGTTATATATAACAAACTCAAGTGGATAAGTATGTATATCTTAAACAATTCAGGATTTTTCCATGAAAATAATTTATGCAAATAAAAGCATTCAAAAGTGTATCTATGATAGCAGTATAGAAGAAATATAAGTCATCTGATGCATATTTCAAATAATGCACAAAAACACATCCTAAAACTAGAACGGGAATACAAAACACATTAACAACATTGTATAGATCCAATTAGTTTAACCATTCAAGTTTTGTACCAAACCTTTTCTTATCAAGTCTCTAGTTGTTATCATACCGAGGATATACCGAGGTGAAAACAAGTACTGTTAACTAATTACTCCGAAAAAGGGAAGAAAAAATATAAGCCATCACCAGTATTATATTGACTTTATAAACATTAGACATTCTGAAAGTCCAAAACTCAAATCTGCCACTGCCAAAACTTAAAATTCAACTGACTTTGTAAACCGCAGAAGTAAAAATGTTGTAATAATACCCTACAGCTAGCAGTGGGACTACCAAATATTTCACATTACAATCTCGTTTGCAAGCATTTCATTGCATACATGATACATGCATTGCAAGTGCAAATTCCTGGTGGAAGACAACTAATTTACTTGCAATTATGTTGCGATGTCGAAAAAGAAAAAGAAAAACCTCCTTCAAAGTTCAAATATCCTAAAACTAACTGGTAAGCCAGTTTTTTCATTAACATGACAAAATAAATGTTAGTACCAGAACAATATTATATTGACTGAAAATGTTCTTTGGTTCTATGCACAGAGGAAAAAGCACTCGATTTAATAATTGACGGTATCCAGATAAATTAATTTTAAATTTTCTGGGTAAAAAGGTAAAATAATGAAATAAAATAAATCATAGAACCAGGTCGAAAAACTAAGAGAACGGTTGAGAGCAAACTATGGAGTGTCTGACAATTTAGTCTGAGATAATGAGTATTGAAGTACTTCAAGGAACTGATCAATATGCTCCAAAAGAAAATTGAGGTAAAGTTGATATACTATGGTGAAATAATTTATAACTGCCGGCAAGTAAAACATGGACATCCATGAATAGAAATCATAAAGATAAAATGAGAAGATATTTATTTACTGTTTGTTCAGCTTCTGAGTAATCTCTCCGGTATTTCTCATACGCTTCAGCATCGTCGTCATCAACAAACAAACTAGCATCATCCATAAACAGCTCGCGGCCACTGAAACGATGTATTTTGGCACGTTAATTATCTAATAAAAAATGTAAATTTTACATCCAAGTAAAATTTGCACAATTAATTTAATAACCTCATTATGACATTTTTGGCTCTTTCGGCCTGTTTTACAGCAATACCAGCCTCTCTTTCATCCATCCTTTTCTTTTTCCACTGATAGAATAGCTCAGGAATCATAGGAGTGGTAGTAGCAATTTTGGCACGCTACAGAATATGATTTTATTTTTAGGTTAGTTGTCAACAAGGTTAATATAATACCATGATAATCTCATATACTTCGGATTGCAATTATACCATGATTAATTTATCAAATTTCACGATACCCCATCAGATATTACAATCATAAAATTGGTTCAACAAGGTTTTCGACCACTTGATAACAAAAATGATGAACATGAATTTGATTAATGATTATTACTTGGTTTTTATCGCCTCTTCAACTGATATCTGTCGGGACTCTTCTACCAACAATGCCTTCATTTGAGATTTGAGGACATATCAAGGGGGTAAAGCATGCCTATAACAACATTCCTTGCCACCATTTGGACATACCCAAAACCAACCATATTGTTTCTTTTCTACTACATCCAGAAAAAACTTGCAAACCTACACATAAAAAAACGGTGAGACTGAAATTCTAAGGATAGGACATCAAGTTTTTTGATAATAAAACAAAGTCAATAACTCATTCAAAACTAGTAGAAAGTACAAAATAATACCATTATAATGCAGACAATGATAACTTAGTCAATGTGTATAAAACGTTTGCAAAGAAGATTTTGACTAAGATGAAAATCCTATTAAATTATAAATATAAATTAAAAAACTGTAAGAGATATATATTCAAGATATGAAGTTTTAGCATGTCGTATATATTTTCAAGATAATAAAAAAAATACACATCATAGCACATTTGTGTAGTTATGAGTTAGATTACCTATTAATAAGTATCACAAATATATTTTTCACTATTGCATAATAATTTTTCATTTTTCAAGATACATGGTTATATATGTCAAACCCAGTATCAGTTCTACTCTTTCAAGGCTACCTTCGGTTAATCCCTATAATAATCTTTATTTGAAGATTGAAAATAACATAATTTAAACATCATAAATCATGAGAACTTTCGTTGAACAAATAATGATGAATCAAGAAACCATATAAAGAACAAGCAAACCATAAATTTTGCACTAATACTAGTTGAATTAGCTTTATCTTGATGTGATGAAGATGCAAAAATAGACAAGCACACACAGGCAAAGACATTAAACATATAATTCGTGTAGAAGGGAAATAAATCAAAATAAGAAGCAAACCATATTTAAGTGAGACTGCATGACGTGAATACTAGTTTATTTAATTTCATGGTCCTGCTGTTGGTATGAGTTCTTCGACCACAACATGGAAGATTTGACTCATGATTGGTTTCTTTATAGCACCATATCTCTTTTAGCCTTTCACTTTCCATTTGATTATCACGTCTCCGCCTCAAAAACAAGAAGTAATGTGGGTTTTAAACCTGCAAAGAACGACATAATCAACAGAGGGAAAGGAAGACAAGTGGTAGAATTTCCAACATCAATAATGTTGGCGTACTGTTAGATCAAAATCCACTACATCAGGTGTAACGATCCCGAATTTTATATAAATTTAAATTAATAATTAAATGAATTTTGAATTAAAAATTGTGAGATAAATCGATAAGGTGATGCGAGTTTCCCCGATATCTAAGTATATTTGTATAAATTGTTTAAAAATTTAAATTATTGTGTATATGTGAATATATGTGTATTGAGCATATATGAGTAAAATTGAAATAATATATAAGTATATATATTTAATTTGAATCTAAATTGTAAATAAACGGTATAAAAATGAATAAATTATATAGTTTTATTCAATATAAAGTAAATACATATATCTTGATAAATCAATACGATATGATACAAATAAAATAGATGCAAAAATAATAAGACGAAAGAAAGGAAAATAAAATATAAGATATAACAATATAAAGCAAAGATATCATCTTCTCAGCCACACAACTATCTTCAGTTGTACATGACCGAAATGAAAGAAAGAAAAATGAATTTGTACAAAGTTATTTAATGCCAGGTACCTTAGCACACAAAATGTTCTCACCAGCCAGAAAATATCACTGACTTTGGTACAAAAGAAAAATCATCACCCTGTACAAATATTTTACCTGTAAACTCACTTTACATATAGCAATCTTCATCAGTTCGTTCATTTGAACTGGATACCTCAAGAAAATAATGTCAACTCAAACTTAAAACAAAGATTTCAAACAATCAACTAAAAACCAGAAGAATCAAAGAAAGGGATTTCAGCTTGAAAGCCTAGTTCAAAAGAGAAAGTCTGTTTTCTTCCTCTGGCACAACACTGTGAGCAAACCTTCTTTTAAACTGGCCTTCTTTAAATCTTTTATCTGTGAGTAAACCAATTTTTATTAATACCTAAATATTATCAAGTATGTGTAATTATATTTATGGTCTATGAAGCTCTGTTTGTATTGTGAAGTTAATCTGTAGGATGTTGTCTTCTTCACCTCCTCTGCTCTTTTGTCTGAGTTACAGGTTTCAAGTAAACAAGAAAAAAATTCAATTCCTTACTTTCTAATCATTATGAGAGTTTTGTTTCAAAACAAAATAGGTGAGTCTAAGTATGAATTATCATCTAAAAATAGTTTCAAGGAAATAAAAGAATATACAGTATGAATAAATTTGTCTTTGCAGAAAAAAATTCAAATGATGATCAAATTCGAGTATAATGATTTACAAATTCAATTATGTAACTTGAATATCTACTCAAAAATAGGATTTTTAAGGCAACAATGATGATATTTCGATCGGTATGCGTGGTGCAGCTCCTATATGAACAAAAATTGCATTTTTATCGATTTCCGTTGGTTTGACAAATCTTAGATGTCGTAATTCGTTTTGGAGCTCGCTTGATACTCGTTGATTACGAGAAAAATGTTAGACAAATTTTCAAATGCAAGGATTAGTGGGTCGAATCGAATCTAGGGTTTTGGGTTCGAATATCGTGTAGTCTGTGAAATCGATGATTTCGTCATCGGTGATCGACCGAGTTCAATGCGCTCTTGGGAAATGGTTGTGGGGTCGAAGCAGAAGTCGCAGCCGGAATTTCATGAACGCTGGTGGCCGAGGCGTCGAGAACAAGGCGTTGACAGGGTTGAGGAGTACCTGTTCTTTTTGGTTTCCAGGTTATGTTTTTCTCGAAATTCGAATTCGAAACGAATGGAGGGGGACCGGTGGTTGAGATCGGAGCTGGGGATGACCTTCGACTCGCTCGAAGTAGGGGTGGTGAACGGAGGTGGCGAACGGAGATGTGCACGTACACCGTGCACATGGGTATCTGGGTTTGTGGAATTGTGGGAGAAGAAGCAGGTTGGGTTGTTCGCGTGGGTGTCTGGAAATTTTCTCGGGTAAACAGAGTTATGGCACGAGTTCGAGCTCGGGTGTTTTAGGGTTCATGCTGGGTTAAATTTTTAACACTTGGGAAAAAAATTTAAGTTTAAAGAAAAATGGCATACGGGTTAGATTGGGGGGAAACTCGAAGCACTTAGGCGTTTTTCGCGGGTGTGACTCGAAGTGGGTCTCAGGTTGGTTATAAAAACAGATTTTGACTTTAAAACTAAATTTAAATTTTAATATTGTTAACCCATATGTTAAGATAATTGATTTGGTTTAAAATCGGATTAATAAGGGTTAATTAATTATAAATTAAAGGTTAGTTAATTAATTAATTAAGATAATTAATTAAGGAGAAATTAATTAATAAAAGTGATTTAAACTTAAAATTTATATGTTGAAATTTTTGGTTTATCTTTTAGTTAATTAAAATCTTAAGTTATTAATGATTTATCAATTAATAAATGTTTAAAGAATAATTACTTAATTAATGATTGATTAAAGATCAAGTAAAGGTTAATAAATTAAAGAAATTAATTTAAAGATAAGTAATTAATATGATTTATTAATTTATGTGAGTGGTTAGGGACGATCACTTATTGAAATTATTAATTAAATGGTGAATTAAATAACTAAGGGATAATTATTTGAAAATTTAAGGTTGATGAATTTTAATTAAAGGATAATTAATTTATTACTGATGGTTAATTAATGAATTAAAGAAAAAATTAATCAAAATGATTTGTAAATTATTGAAGTTAATTAACCAAGATTAGGAATAAATTCATAAGAACTAAATCTGATTTAAATTAATCAGATAAATTCATTGATCTTACTTATGAATGTTTGGATTCTGTTGAATGTTGTAAATGGTTGGATATCCTTGATATATGATGCTTTGTGATACATACCGATTTATGTTGTGATCTGAAATTTCTTTTTCTGTGATATATTACTATGTGAATATGAAACCCTTGACCCGTAAAATGACACTTGAATTTCGATGCGACAGGGAGTCGGATTTCAGTTGGTTATCCGAAACCCACATCGAATTATAATTATGAATCTTTGTGACCGATAAATTTATTTTATCTATGAATCTGTGAATGAAGATAAGCGTTATCGATTATACCGCTTATCGATATATCTGGGATGATTGATGTTGCACTACTGTGTGAAACCCCTGGACCACACTTTTACACACACAAATATGGATTTCACGTGGAAATCGGTTAAGTCACAGATAATTTAAATTTGATGTTTTTGAAATTGAAATTTTAATTTCAATTGATTTTGAAATTAGAAATTCGGGTTTAAAGTGAAAAGCTCTTGAAATGGAATTTCAAAGATAAAAGTTATTTTGAATAACTTAATCAAGTTTTGAAAATTTAAATAATTTGATTTAAATTTGAATTCAAGTTTGAAATTGAATCCTATGATTTGAAACTAGGGATTGAAAATGTTATAAATGTGTTTATATGAAGTTAAACCATTTAAAAGTATAATTTTGAGAATTTGGACTTAACCAAAGGATTTCAACTCGTATGGATGAATCGGATTTTCCGAAATAAAAACTATTTGTTTTCAAATAGTAAAAGCTTTCACATAAGAAATGAACTTCCAATTTGTGTTGAATGATTTCTAGTTTGAAATGAAGATAATTTCCAAGTTATGAATGAATTGTTTTGAAAGCTATGATTTGAATCTGTTATCTTTAACAGATTTAAAATAATGATTGGTTTAAATCATTTGAAATGGGATTGTTTTGAAAGCTATAAGTTAAATCTTTGATTTAAAGGTTTAACGAGTTAATCAAATTGAAATGGAAATTAATTTGGAAAATCTGTGAATGAATCTTTTGTTTAAAAGATTAAAGTGTGGAAACTGTTTAAACCGTAAAGGTTGAATCTTTTTGTTGAAAAGATTTGAAATGGTAATCGATGGAAACCATTTGAAAAGAAAGTTTTGGGTAATAAGTTGTGACTTAATTGAAATCCCATATCCATATGTTTTAAAATATTTCGCTCATTATTCGGTTTAGCCGGGAGAGGACCTTTGGGTCGTATAACCCATTCCGAATATGTGATACGTCGTATATGGATCGCATTTGCTATATTACAGCATGATAGGGGGTTCTCGCTTCGCGGTTTGGTGGCGAACGGGAGACTCTTACCCCTACATGTCCCTGAGAGGGATGGGTTGGTTAGGCGAAGGCCGTGACAGTCGAGAGGCTGGCCGTAAAAGTAAATGCGAGGTGCCAGTGTAAGCCACGGTGGGGCTGGGATGGTTGCAAAGCCTACCGGTGCCCGCTGTCTCGGAGCCGTTACATGTGGTATCAGAGCTAAGGTTGAACTTTAGCTCAGGAGTATAACACGTTAAGTAGCTCATTAGAGATAGGGTGAAGTAAACTCTAGAATGAGTAATTCTCAGATATCCGTTCGAACGTCTCAGTAAATTCTCTTGCTATCCACTGATAGTGAGTATGAGTGCACGAAGAGGATGAGATAGAGGACAGGGTGATACCACTATGAAATGGTCAATACTCTGTAACAACGAGGAAGCAATCTTTTTGTCTATCTATCTCTTTGTTCGTCATCTTTTTTCTCAATTCTTCGATAATTTCTGGTAGATCCAGGAAGAGGAATTCGACGTATTAATATGGGACATAAACTCTGGAAATGGCCAAAAATTGTTTGTATGGATGAATTGGTTGCTTTGTTTGTTATGGTTGATAGATATGCTTTAATTTCTAAACTGAAATTTTTGGAATTATATCCATATATCTATCTATTCTTTGGAACCCGGATATATTCTACGGATGGTTAGTTATCCTTTCGAACTAACCGATATCACTCCGTATTTCGTAGATCTGGATAACCCGAGTATCTTGTGAAGTGTTAAGACAGATTCGTTCTTGTATCTGTTATTGATATTCTGATTTGGTAAGCCGAATGCAGAATAGTTATTCAGTTGAATTGATGGAATATTCTTCATCTATCTTTTTGTCTCCTTGGTAATTTCGAGGACGAAATTCTTTTAAGGGGGGAAGTCTGTAACGATCCCGAATTTTATATAAATTTAAATTAATAATTAAATGAATTTTGAATTAAAAATTGTGAGATAAATCGATAAGGTGATGCGAGTTTCCCCGATATCTAAGTATATTTGTATAAATTGTTTAAAAATTTAAATGATTGTGTATATGTGAATATATGTGTATTGAGCATATATGAGTAAAATTGAAATAATATATAAGTATATATATTTAATTTGAATCTAAATTGTAAATAAACGGTATAAAAATGAATAAATTATATAGTTTTATTCAATATAAAGTAAATACATATATCTTGATAAATCAATACGATATGATACAAATAAAATAGATGCAAAAATAATAAGACGAAAGAAAGGAAAATAAAATATAAGATATAACAATATAAAGCAAAGATATCATCTTCTCAGCCACACAACTATCTTCAGTTGTACATGACCAAAATGAAAGAAAGAAAAATGAATTTGTACAAAGTTATTTAATGCAAGGTACCTTAGCACACAAAATGTTCTCACCAGCCAGAAAATATCACTGACTTTGGTACAAAAGAAAAATCATCACCCTGTACAAATATTTTACCTGTAAACTCACTTTACATATAGCAATCTTCATCAGTTCGTTCATTTGAACTGGATACCTCAAGAAAATAATGTCAACTCAAACTTAAAACAAAGATTTCAAACAATCAACTAAAAACCAGAAGAATCAAAGAAAGGGATTTCAGCTTGAAAGCCTAGTTCAAAAGAGAAAGTCTGTTTTCTTCCTCTGGCACAACACTGTGAGCAAACCTTCTTTTAAACTGGCCTTCTTTAAATCTTTTATCTGTGAGTAAACCAATTTTTATTAATACCTAAATATTATCAAGTATGTGTAATTATATTTATGGTCTATGAAGCTCTGTTTGTATTGTGAAGTTAATCTGTAGGATGCTGTCTTCTTCACCTCCTCTGCTCTTTTGTCTGAGTTACAGGTTTCAAGTAAACAAGAAAAAAATTCAATTCCTTACTTTCTAATCATTATGAGAGTTTTGTTTCAAAACAAAATAGGTGAGTCTAAGTATGAATTATCATCTAAAAATAGTTTCAAGGAAATAAAAGAATATACAGTATGAATAAATTTGTCTTTGCAGAAAAAAATTCAAATGATGATCAAATTCGAGTATAATGATTTACAAATTCAATTATGTAACTTGAATATCTACTCAAAAATAGGATTTTTAAGGCAACAATGATGATATTTCGATCGGTATGCGTGGTGCAGCTCCTATATGAACAAAAATTGCATTTTTATCGATTTCCGTTGGTTTGACAAATCTTAGATGTCGTAATTCGTTTTGGAGCTCGCTTGATACTCGTTGATTACGAGAAAAATGTTAGACAAATTTTCAAATGCAAGGATTAGTGGGTCGAATCGAATCTAGGGTTTTGGGTTCGAATATCGTGTAGTCTGTGAAATCGATGATTTCGTCATCGGTGATCGACCGAGTTCAATGCGCTCTTGGGAAATGGTTGTGGGGTCGAAGCAGAAGTCGCAGCCGGAATTTCATGAACGCTGGTGGCCGAGGCGTCGAGAACAAGGCGTTGACAGGGTTGAGGAGTACCTGTTCTTTTTGGTTTCCAGGTTATGTTTTTCTCGAAATTCGAATTCGAAACGAATGGAGGGGGACCGGTGGTTGAGATCGGAGCTGGGGATGACCTTCGACTCGCTCGAAGTAGGGGTGGTGAATGGAGGTGGCGAACGGAGATGTGCACGTACACCGTGCACATGGGTATCTGGGTTTGTGGAATTGTGGGAGAAGAAGCAGGTTGGGTTGTTCGCGTGGGTGTCTGGAAATTTTCTCGGGTAAACAGAGTTATGGCACGAGTTCGAGCTCGGGTGTTTTAGGGTTCATGCTGGGTTAAATTTTTAACACTTGGGAAAAAAATTTAAGTTTAAAGAAAAATGGCATACGGGTTAGATTGGGGGGAAACTCGAAGCACTTAGGCGTTTTTCGCGGGTGTGACTCGAAGTGGGTCTCAGGTTGGTTATAAAAACAGATTTTGACTTTAAAACTAAATTTAAATTTTAATATTATTAACCCATATGTTAAGATAATTGATTTGGTTTAAAATCGGATTAATAAGGGTTAATTAATTATAAATTAAAGGTTAGTTAATTAATTAATTAAGATAATTAATTAAGGAGAAATTAATTAATAAAAGTGATTTAAACTTAAAATTTATATGTTGAAATTTTTGGTTTATCTTTTAGTTAATTAAAATCTTAAGTTATTAATGATTTATCAATTAATAAATGTTTAAAGAATAATTACTTAATTAATGATTGATTAAAGATCAAGTAAAGGTTAATAAATTAAAGAAATTAATTTAAAGATAAGTAATTAATATGATTTATTAATTTATGTGAGTGGTTAGGGACGATCACTTATTGAAATTATTAATTAAATGGTGAATTAAATAACTAAGGGATAATTATTTGAAAATTTAAGGTTGATGAATTTTAATTAAAGGATAATTAATTTATTACTGATGGTTAATTAATGAATTAAAGAAAAAATTAATCAAAATGATTTGTAAATTATTGAAGTTAATTAACCAAGATTAGGAATAAATTCATAAGAAATAAATCTGATTTAAATTAATCAGATAAATTCATTGATCTTACTTATGAATGTTTGGATTCTGTTGAATGTTGTAAATGGTTGGATATCCTTGATATACTATGCTTTGTGATACATACCGATTTATGTTGTGATCTGAAATTTCTTTTTCTGTGATATATTACTATGTGAATATGAAACCCTTGACCCGTAAAATGACACTTGAATTTCGATGCGACAGGGAGTCGGATTTCAGTTGGTTATCCGAAACCCACATCGAATTATAATTATGAATCTTTGTGACCGATAAATTTATTTTATCCATGAATCTGTGAATGAAGATAAGTGTTATCGATTATACCGCTTATCGATATATCTGGGATGATTGATGTTGCACTACTGTGTGAAACCCCTGGACCACACTTTTACACACACAAATATGGATTTCACGTGGAAATCGGTTAAGTCACAGATAATTTAAATTTGATGTTTTTGAAATTGAAATTTTAATTTCAATTGATTTTGAAATTAGAAATTCGGGTTTAAAGTGAAAAGCTCTTGAAATGGAATTTCAAAGATAAAAGTTATTTTGAATAACTTAATCGAGTTTTGAAAATTTAAATAATTTGATTTAAATTTGAATTCAAGTTTGAAATTGAATCCTATGATTTGAAACTAGGGATTGAAAATGTTATAAATGTGTTTATATGAAGTTAAACCATTTAAAAGTATAATTTTGAGAATTTGGACTTAACCAAAGGATTTCAACTCGTATGGATGAATCGGATTTTCCGAAATAAAAACTATTTGTTTTCAAATAGTAAAAGCTTTCACATAAGAAATGAACTTCCAATTTGTGTTGAATGATTTCTAGTTTGAAATGAAGATAATTTCCAAGTTATGAATGAATTGTTTTGAAAGCTATGATATGAATCTGTTATCTTTAACAGATTTAAAATAATGATTGGTTTAAATCATTTGAAATGGGATTGTTTTGAAAGCTATAAGTTAAATCTTTGATTTAAAGGTTTAACGAGTTAATCAAATTGAAATGGAAATTAATTTGGAAAATCTGTGAATGAATCTTTTGTTTAAAAGATTAAAGTGTGGAAACTGTTTAAACCGTAAAGGTTGAATCTTTTTGTTGAAAAGATTTGAAATGGTAATCGATGGAAACCATTTGAAAAGAAAGTTTTGGGTAATAAGTTGTGACTTAATTGAAATCCCATATCCATATGTTTTAAAATATTTCGCTCACTATTCGGTTTAGCCGGGAGAGGACCTTTGGGTCGTATAACCCATTCCGAATATGTGATACGTCGTATATGGATAGCATTTGAAGACCGGTGTTGAAGACCGGATATTTTTGAAAACGGAAGGATTACCGTCGAGTTACTCTGCATCGGCTGATCCCCGATATAGAGGTTTTATCATCCTTAGTGACGGGAAGTCCGGACGTGATTGGAAATTATCCGGATTTGCAAGGGCTTCGTGAGAAGTGCCTTCGGTTCTGTTCGATCCCGGAACAGACTTGTATGGATTGTATGTCTGACATTACACTTTGAGATATAAAGCCGATTTCTTTCAAATACATTTCTGTTGGTGGTGGAGAATTTATTCTCTTAGCTTAACACCCTTCTCTGAGACGTACGAGCTCAGAGGTTATGTAGTTGAAATTTATCAGCGATATACTCCCAATTTGGTAATGTGGCATGCTGAGTGTTGCTGTGTGATGATCAGTGTTTGATCATTTGTGATATGATCATTTGTTTGATCATTTATCTTTGTGATCATAGGTTGATCATCTGTTGACCCAAAGTGTGGCTTTTTGAAAAAGCATAGCTTTGTGGACGAGACTTCGTCAGGGCCTCACAACCCGGAAATGGTCGAAACAGGATCGTTGCGGCAAGGTTATGAGGGTCGCGCCCTTTAGGGTATGTCATTTCCTTCTGGAAAGGGGTGGTATCATGGTATGGAGCCCAGATACTTACTCATGTGGATACACTTTCTTTATGATGTGTGATGTTGGATATCGAGCGCTCGGATAAAGGTCCCAAAGGACCGGGAGGTGGCATATTCGTGAGTTACCTGTTACAGGGGTAACCCGGCCTTGTTTGCAGAGAGCAGTTTGTCTCTCGGGACGTCCCGCCAGAGGCGATCCCATGCGGCGGAAGGAAGTTCCTTAGCCTGACCATTTGTTGGAAATCCATTTCTCCAATACGGAACTTGTACGATTTTAGTTGTAGAACCTGCCATCTAATATGGTAGCTATAGTAGGCATACGATAATGGTCGTATGTTGGCTAAGATTAATATTATACTTTCAAATTGTTTTCCACTATGCACTAATAATAATATCCAAATGATTTTGCGTAGTAAGCATCTTTGACTATCATAAGAAGAAATCTCCTCCAATTCTGCGTTTGCATTGTGTGTGTGGCGGGAGGTCTTATGGTAGTTTCATTTTCTAAAAGCATTGCGGTTTTCAATGTTTAAAGTTCTGTTGTGTTTGTTTTAAAGATAAACTGTTTTTGTTGCTCACACCAGTCCCATGACTGATCCGGAGTTTATTGTTCCTTTCCTAAACTCTGGGTGCTCATAATTTTCCACACGAGCAGTCTAGAGTTGGGTTTCTTTCAGATATTCAGGTTTAGTAGATTATCTGGGGCTAGTTCATTCATCGGAGTTGCTTATCTTGGAGTTGTGGATTCATTCTTGTCTGAAGATCATTTTGGAGTTATCACTTCTATTGATATTGTTCCGCTGCTGATGTTATCGTTTTCTTTTCCGCTGCTATTTGTTGTATCATATCTCTGATGTATATTGATATTCATTGTATCACTCTGTTGTATCAGATATTGTATATCAATGTATTATTCTTTTCTTCCGCTGTGTTATTTACTTAATTGTGTTATAGCTCCGGCGAATCGGATTTGTACGGTCGAATCTGCGGCATTTTAGTACAATGTGAAGTACGGATGTTGATTTTCGAGCGGGCAAAACCCGATACGTTACATCAGGTGACAAATTTATGTACTACTGTTACATTTAAATTAGTTTAAATGTCAAAAATTACTAGCAGTTCAGAAAATAAACTGTTAGAACTCAGCCTACCATCAAGACTCCAATGACTTGTACAGTTCTGACTGCTGAGCCAACAACAATAGAAACAATATGCACCATTCTTTATCCCGTTGATTATAAATTACCTGGTATTTATATTACAAGTTTTAGCTCTTAACCTTATTTTCTGCACAGTACTCAGCTTGCTCCATCAAGGAAAAGCAAATAGTGGAGCAGTTTAGTATAACATATTGCAGTAAACAAATTTTTAACTCAATTTACACAATCTACTCATAGTTATCAAATTACTTTACATCTTGTTTACTTTTAGCTTAAAAAAACGAACTTGTAGGCAGCTGCCAGTGAAAAACTAATTTTCTTCAACAGAAAACTAGTTTGTAATCAATTGAAAGCATTATTTAATTTGTAAACAAGGAAAATAATCACAAGCCAAGCCAAAATCGAAACCTATAAATACTAAACAGCAAACTTTCTAACTCATTTTCGTGTACATCACTTATATAATACTCTCCTCACCAAAAAATTTCCAAAAAACCATTCAGAAAACTTTAATTCAAGAATTAAACGCAAAATTAAAAAAAACATAAACTGAAAAATATACCTAAAGTCGAGTTCGCGAGTTGAAATCATGCTTTGGTCGAGCTGCAGAATCGATGCCTTGAGGAATCATGCTTTAGCTTTATTGAGATTCGCGCTCTAGATTCATGGAGGAATCGACTTCGTAGATGAATGTCACGACAAGCTTTAAAGAATAGAGCGGTTGGCAGAATCGACTGAGGAGTGATTCGCGAATCGCGATTGAAGAGGATTTGTGTGAGTGGAGAGGAGATTCGTAGAAATTTAGCGAAAGAAAAGGAATGTTTGGCGGCTTAGGATGGAAACGCAAAATTTCACCGCCAAAATTTCATTTAGGTTAAAAGATGGCGTGAACACAAGCTATGTTTTCCCCTAAACAATGGCTAACATAGATAACTATAGCAAGTCAAGTATTCGTGCAATCCTCACTTGCTATGAATGGAACATTTTCTTGTAATGAAGTTTGGGAAGCTCAAGGGGACTCTAACACTGTAGTTTTCCATAACTCATTAAAAATCAAATGGAAAATTCAAGAATTCCTGCTATTCACGACCTCCATAGCAACTTTTGTGCATCTCCTATAGATGTGAATCAAGCTTTCTTAGATTACTTCACCTCTAAGTTAGCTAGCCAGTCTCCTATGCAGCCAGATATAGACTTAATACTTAATATTTCTATGCATGCCATCTCTAATAGTATGAGTAATCTCCTAATAAATGAAATAACTTATGATGAAATTAAACAAGTTATTTTCTATATGGATTCATTTAGCTCTGCTGGTCCGGATGGATTTAATGCTCGCTTCTTCAAAATAGGATAGGATATCATTCAACAAGACTTGGTTAGTGCAATTAAATTTTTTTTCCTAAAAAATAAACCGCCGAAAGGTTTTAATGCCACTAAACTTGCTCTAAGTCCTAAAACTGAGCTTCCTGATAATATTAGTCAATATAGGCCCATTGCTTATTGCAATGTGGTATACAAATGCATCACTAAAATATGAAATCTACACTAGCGACCATCATTTTAAAAAACCACAATGCCTTCCTACTTAAGAGATGCATCTCTGATAATATAATATTGATACAAGAATTAATGAAGGAAAAAATTGGTAGAAAAATCATCTCCCCTAGATACATGAAACACCCCACACCCCTTATTGCACCCAAAAAGGGCACACTAAAGAATGTGGTGCGTTATAGGTATAGCTAAAACATTACAGAGACTAAGATTCACAAGGCAAATAAATAAAAACAGAGGAAACATTTAAATGGTAACTCATTATTCAAAATAAAACTTCATAAATAAGTCTGAAAAACATCACATGTCTCAAAAACCAAAAACACATGTCTTATGAAAAATACATCTCAGTCTCATAAAACCAGAGTACAAAAATAACAATAAGCATCCCTCTCATAAGTACCAATACATCAAAAGCCAAATGAAAAGAAAACTGAAAAGAAGAAGAATACATGAAAAGCTCCGGGGATAAATCTCCAAGAAATCTGAATCTACTGTCCTCGACTCTGCTGGCCTATTGGGGGGAAAAGAGGAAATAGAGGAGTAGGTCAGACTATAAGTATGGTGAGTGAAAGTAACTACTAGTATTTTTTAAGCAAGATAAAGATAATAGACTTAGCAACATTTCTAGTAAAAAAGGAAATAAAGGAAAGATAAAACGGGGATAAAATACTGTTTAACTGTTTGCTTTGATTATGATTGATTCTTTGGATTGTTTGCACTTGTCTTTGATTGCTGTGATTAGGCTTAATCCTATTTTAATTAGGATGAATCCTAATTCTACCCGTTGATCGGCCTTCTATCTCTGTTGTGCCATTGTGAGCTAGTCCCATCCTTTGGGTCCTACAGAAAAAGACACCTGTTTAGCGTTTGGAACGCAGTAGCGACTTATTGATGTCGCATGCTCGGTCATCGCCGGTACATACTAACTGTCGCTCCCTCTTGTGACCTCTAACTTACCCTATCAGCATAAGCATGCCTAGCCTCACCTGATCTGTTGTGAGACCATCAATCCTAGTCTGAAAGGGTCCTACCTAGCCTCACCTAAGTGTTTTGTGAGACCTTCAGCCCTAGTCTGAAAGGGAATGTTGTTGGTACGGGTCATATCAAACAAAATCTAGTTGTGCCCCATGCCCAAATCCCCCGATTTGAGCTTCTATCTATTGGCCCCTTATTTACCCTAGTTAGCATAAGCGTGTCCCAGCCTCACCTGACTATTGTGAGACCATCAATCCTAGTCTGAAAGGGTCCTACCTAGCCTCACCTAATCTGTTGTGAGACCATCAATCCTAGTCTGAAAGGGAATGTTGTTGGTACAGGCCCTATTTTTATTCTTGCTTATTAACTTAGTGTAAGTTCTAAAAATAAGCCTCTTCTATTATTTCTGCTCTATTTGCTTATTAACTTAATATAAGTCTTTAAAATAATTCTTTTCTGTTATCTCTGCTATATTTGCTTATTAACTTAATTATAAGTCTTAAAATAAGTTTTTTCTGTTATTTCTAATTATAACCTATGTTATAATTTGCTTATTAACTTATTCAAAGTTTTAAAATAAGCCTTTCTGTTATTTCTGCTTTATAACCTACGTTATAATTGTTACTCTTTTGTTTTATCTTTTTAGTTAGAACCACTAGTTATAAACATGTTTGCAAATGTCTCAAATTTGCCTATTTCAGTCTATCTTCTTTTTATTACAATTTTTCTTATTTTACATCTAATTTCTGTAAATTTAGTGTTCATTTCTATTTAATCCATATTTGCGAATTATTCTCTTTTTAATGTTCTATTCGCGTAAAAATGAATAAAAAGAAACTAACATTTACATGCTAAATTCTAACGTAAAACAGATGTAAATAAATGCAAATAACATTAAATATCTGTAAATAACTGTAAATAACTGAATAAAATGGCCAAATAAAAATAGCTGAATAAAATAGACTGAAAAGAATTTTAGAAATTAACTGTAAATAACTTATATAAAAACTGTCTCAAAATTGTAGAAAAACTACAACTATTAAGAACCTTATTATTTTAAATTACTTAAAAATCTAAAATAATTACTAAACACTCACTTGTGGTCCTTAGCTCTAGTCCTTGGTCTTCCTTGATCCACTTCTAGAGCGTAGAATATTTTTATCAAAAAGAGTTCCTCCTTAGAAAATTTTTCTATTTAGGGTCCAGCCTTTAGCAATGAACCCAAATAAGAGAAAATCTAAATGAGGAAAATAGCTAGGCTTAGGGTCTTATTTATAGTGTAGTTTAAGGATCTCAAACCGTTGGATTTGAAGATTAAATCTGGTGCAACCACGTCATGGGCTCACTGGGAACCATCGGATGGAAGCACGCACACAGAGGATTGAAAGAAACTGGAAAAACACGTCATAGTTTTAACTTGGACGAATTCACATCTACT
This sequence comes from Allium fistulosum, assembly GCA_030737815.1. Taxonomy (NCBI): domain Eukaryota; kingdom Viridiplantae; phylum Streptophyta; class Magnoliopsida; order Asparagales; family Amaryllidaceae; genus Allium; species Allium fistulosum. Next base: position 666,331,076 of record CM060901.1, read on the forward strand.
AATAAGGGCGGGTCGACATGCAGGTCGATCTACAGGTTGACCTAGGCCTTCGTGGGTTGAACCTAGGGTCAACCTGGCCTTGGTTTGGGTCGACCTGACCCATGTTGTTTTTTTTCTTCGTTTCTTGTTTATTTCGTAACTTCTTCGTTTTAACTCAGATTTTGACAAACTATATATGGAAATTGACTAGAAAATTACCACAGACACAATGGTGCAACTCCCGTAGCTCAATTTTGATAATTTCATAAACTTATTTTATTATTCAATTAATTCATTAATTAATTATTATAGCTTAAATTTCGGGTTGTTACATTCTTCCCTCCTTAAAGGATTTCGTCCCCAAAATCTCCAAGGACAGAAGAATGAAATAAAAAATTTCATCCAAATTCTACAACCATATACTCAACCACCATCCATTACATCCATTGTCCTTAAGTTTTCTAATGCAATTTATGATATATATATATGTATGTATATATGTATATATATATATGCGAATAGTGTAGTGTCAATGTCCCTAACTAATGCAAAAGATTAGACGGTCTACTGATTCAGTCGACCTCCTTTTTATGCAGTCATGTCTGTGCCATATATCCAAATTAATGCAAATTCCCTAATGACAACTGATAGTCTATATGCGTACTACAATCATCATCCATATGCAACAATCATCATCCATATGCAACAATCATATGATAATCATCCATTTATAGCAACCATGGAAATAAAATAAAAATGCAAATGTGCACACATCCATATGCATATGCTTTAGTGACCTAGTTAGGCTGATCCCTAAGAGATAATAGTGCCTAGTGTATATATATGCGTCCATTAGCATCCACTAGCAAACACTTGCAACCACTAGCGTCCATCATACATAGCATGTTCTAGTAACATGTTTACGTTTAGTCCTACAATCCATAGGTTAAATCCTAAGATCTACCCTCCCAAAAGATACTAAAGGAAAGAACCTATTCAAAACTAAAGATGAAAATAGGAAATTCAAAACGTACCATCGAAAAGATACGGATAAGAGATATGTATTTTCTCCCCAGCCTCCCACATAGCATCCTCAATACTATCTCCCCACTGCACCTTAACCAAAGGGACTTCCTTATTCCTAAGCTTCTTGATATCATGTCTAACGATCTTGGTAGGAATGCGACGAACCGATGCTTCTCTCTCCACTTCAACTTCCTCAAGTTGACTAGGTTCCACTACCTCTGCTGAATCATGTAAGCACTTTCTCAAGTGCGAAACATGAAAAACATCATGAGCTCATGCGAGTATCTCTGGTAGCTTTATCTAACACGCCATCTTCCCTACCCTTTCCCCAATGGGGAACGGTCCTACGAATCTGGGAGCAAGTTTCCCACTTGATCCAAATCTTACTACCTTTCTTAGCGGAGATACCTTAATGAAAACAAAGTCTCCTACTTCAAACTAAATGTCCCTTCTCCGCTTATCTGCATAAGATTTTTGCCTATCTTGGGCTGTCTTCATTCTCCTTTGAATCAAATCAATCTTTTCCAAAGTCTCTCTAACCATGTCGGGACCAAGTGGCAATCTTTCTGTAGACTCCAACCAACATGAAGGCAACTTGCAAGGTCTTCCATAAAGAGCTTCAAAAGGTGCCATCCCAATGCTAGCTTGAAAACTATTGTTATATGCAAACTCCACTAAAGGAAGATGCTCCTCCCAAGTTCCTCTAAAATCAAGATTGCACATCCTCAAAAAATCCTCAAGAACTCTATTAACTCTCTCTGTTTGCCCGTCCATCTGGGGGTGATAGGCCGTACTCAATCTAAGCTACGTCCCTAAAGCCTCTTGCAAGCTCCTCCAAAACTCACTAGTAAAGATAGGGTCCCTATCGCTCATTATGCCAAAGGGAACTCCATGAAGTCGGACCATCTCACGAATATATAAGGATGCCAAATAAGGTTCAGTCCTCTTACCCTTAACCGGAATGAAGTGGGCGCTCTTAGTCAAATGATCTACAATCAACCAAATACTGGTATTCCCCTTCCAAGATCGGGGTAAACCATTTATGAAGTCCATTGAAACACTATTCCACTTCCATTCGGGTACATCCAATGGTTGAAGTAATTCGCCGGGCTTCTGCTGCTCCACCGTGACTCTTTGGCAAACAAGACACTTGGCTACAAACTCTGCCACATCCTTTTTCATGCCGCTCCAATAAAACACTCACTTCATGTCCCTATACATCTTATCACCACCCGGATGAATAGTCATTCAAGAATGGTGTGCTTCTGCCAGAACTGCTCCCGTCAAATCACTAGTGCGGGGGACACAAAGTCTTCTGTCTCCCCTTAGCCACCCTTTACTATCTATGGAATAATGTTGGAGATGTCTAGAGACCTCTCCTCTGCTAATTATCTCTAGAATATCCATAAGCTCTGAATTCTCTCGCTGCTTAGAGCCAATCTGATCTATGAGGGTAGGCTTAACCTCAAGTGCTGCTAATAATCCAGGGGTAATGTCCGTAGAGGGCATAAAATAAAAGGTGGAAATAAACTCTAGGCTTTTCCACTCCATGAACATTGGACCAAGGGTTGCTCTCTTCCTACTTAACGCATCCGCAACCACGTTTCCTTTACCAGGGGTGTAAGCTATCTCAAAGTCATATGATGCCAAAAACTCCATCCAACGCTGCTGCCTCAAGTTTAAATCCTTTTATGAGAATAGGTACTTCAATGATTTATGGTCAGTGAAAATCTTGAACCTCTCTCCTAGCAAGTAATGTCTCCAAGACTTGAGCGTGAAAACTATAACAACTAACTCCAAATCATGGGTGGGGTAGTTCTTCTCATGAGTTCTCAATTGTCTACTTCCATAACATACTACCCTTCCTTCTTGCCTCAATACTGCCCCAAGACCTGTCTCACATGCATCAGTGTATACTGTAAAAAGGCTTAGCTCCATCGGGTAAAACTAACACCGGTGCACTAGTACGGGCCCTCTTTAGCATCGTGAAGGAATCCTCACAATCCACGTCCCACACGAATGCCGCATTCTTCTTAGTGAGGCGAGTAAGCGGTGCTGAAAACTTAGCAAAATCTCTGATAAACTTCCTATAACAGCCAGCCAAACCTAGGAAGCTTCTAACTTCGGTAACGTTCTTGGGGGCCTTCCAATCTTGCACTGCTACTACCTTAGCGGGATCCATCGCTAGACCCTCTCCTAATACTACATGCCCCAAGAAACGCACCTCCTTATGCTAAAAGTGACACATCGAAAACTTTGCTTTCAACTGATGAACATGAAGTGTATGAAAGAACCACCCCAAGATGAATAGCATGCTCTTCCTTACTCTTGGAAAATACCAAAATGTCGTCCACGAATACTACAATGAACTTATTTAGGACATCTCGAAAAACACGGCTCATTAAATCTACAAAATAGGTTGGGGCATTGGTTAGCCCAAACGACATAACCAACCACTCAAAGAGTCCATCGGGTGTCCTAAATGTTGTCTTATCGCTGCTATCGTCAGCGACCCTAAGCTGATGAAATCCAGTAGCCAAATCAAGCTGAGAAAATACTTAAGGGCCAACTAGCTGATCGAAAAGATCGTCTATCCTAGGTAGTAGGTAACGGTTCTTCTTCGTGAGCTTATTCAACTCTCTAAAGTCTACGCAAAGTCGAAGGGAACCATTCACCTTTGTAGCGAAGATGACTGGCGCTCCCTACTCAGATATGCTCCGTCTGATGAAGCCTTTCTCCAACAGCTCACCAATCTGCTTACTTAACTCCTTCCTCTCCCTAGGAGCCATATGTCTCACGGGCAATGCCACTGGCTTAGCATTGTCATTTAGGTAGATCCTGAAGTCGATCTCTCTCTTAGGAGGTAGTCCCTTAACCTCCTCAAAAATGACTGGGAAATCCCTAACAATTGGAACAGAATCTAGCTCTCCTAGTGATGAATTAAGGGAATAAAGGAAGCTCAACATGACTGACCTCCATGGGTCGCAAGAAACCTCGAGAGTCCTACCGCTGCATGTCTCTAATCTGGCGACTCTCCTCTCGCAGTCCAATATCGCTCCATAAGTGGATAGCCAATCCATCCCTAAAATCATCCCATATCTCGAAAATCCCAGTACATAGGCGTCACAATCAAACTCCACGCCTAGTATAAAATTTTTAAATCCCCTACAAATCATGGATAAATGTGTTGATCCTCCTATGGGGTTTGAAACTACTATAGGGTCTGTTACTAGAGAAATATCTAAGTGCAAACAATCAACCAAGGAACTGGAAATGAAAGAATGTGATGCTCCATAATAAAAAAGAGTCTGAATAGGAAAATCTAAGGATAGAGATCAAATCTTCTACGAAGACTTTCCTACCTTGATCCGGTCCACTGCTAGAAGGTGCTGCAGCCAAAGCCTGTACTTGCACTGTAGGTGCGCCTACTCTCTTCCTCGTCTTCTGAGGACAGGCTCTACTAAGGTGACTAGGCTGCCCATAGTTGTAACACCTCCCCTTCATCATGTCCTTCTTACAGTCCTTTGTGAAATGACCAACCAATCCACAACTATGACATTTCTCACCATTCTTGATCTACTTTTGAGGTCCTCCTCCTTTCTTCTTATCCTTCTTATTCTTCCACCACTACTTCTTAGAGTTTTCTGATATAGGGACCTCCTTAACCTCTCCCTTCAGCTGCCTAGATGTAAGCCGAACTCTCTGTCGGTCCTCCAATCCTAACAGCCCAAATATCTGCTCCGTATTCCTTAACCAAGCTCGTGCCTCCACGAAATCCTCCATGCCAGAAAACGTCTTGCCTCCTAGACTAGCGAAGTCCTTGCATTGCTTGGAAAAATTGGCTGATGTAGGTGGATTAATGGGATCTCCACCTGCTGGTGTTGTATTGGGCAATTGGCCTTGCACCTCTGGTACCGTAGCTCTATGGAACCAGTCTGCCAAACTATGCAAAGAAAAGAAAATTTAGGCTCGAAAGAATCGAAAGAAGGTTGAACTGGACTTTGAGGGGATTTTTTTATAAAAGCTCTCTTATACTTGAAAACGATTTGTATAATAAGAGTTTCATTCTGAAAAATACTTCTAGTTCGAAGATATCTTATTTTTTCTGAAAAATACTTTACTTTTAAAACAAGTTTTTAGGAATCCTATAACCTTAGGTTCTAATACCAAGTGAAACACCCCACACCCCCTTAGTACACCTAAAAAGGTCACACTAAAGAATGTGGTGCGTTATAGGTATAGCTAAAACATTACAGAGACTAAGATTCACAAGACAAATAAATAAAAATAGTAGAAACACTTAAATGGTAACTCATTATTCAAAATAAAACTTCATAAATAAGTCTGAAAATCATCACATGTCTCAAATACCAAAAACACATGTCTTATGAAAAATACATCTCAGTCTCATAAAATCAGAGTACAAAAATAACAATAAGCATCCCTCTCATAAGTACCGGTACATCAAAAGCCAAATGAAAAGAGGAAGAATACATGAAAAGCTCCGTGGATAAATCTCCAAGAAATCTGAATCTACTGTCCTCGACTCTGTTGGCCTATTCGGGGAAAAAGGGGAAATAGAGGAGTGGGTCAGACTATAAATCTGGTGAGTGAAAGTAACTACTAGTGTTTTTTAAGCAAGATAAACATAGTAGACTTAGTAAAAGTTCTAGTATAAAAGAAAATAAAGGAAAGATAAAACCGGGATAAAATACCGTTTAACTGTTTTCTTTGATTGTGATTGATTCTTTGGATTGTTTGCACTTGTCTTAGATTGCTGTGATTAGGCTGAAATCCTAATCCTATTTTAATTAGGCTGAATCGTAATTCTACCCGTTGATCGACCTTCTATCTTTGTTGTGCCACTGTGAGCTAGTCCCATCCTGTGGGTCCCACAGCAAAAGACACATGTTTAGCACTTGGAACGCAGTAGCGACTTATTGATGCCGCATGCTCGGTCATCACCGGTACACACTAATTGTCGCTCCCTCTGATGACCACTACTTACCCTATCAACATAAGCGTGCCCAGCCTCACCTGATCTGTTGTGAGACCATCAGTCCTAGTCTGAATGGGTCCTGCTCAGCCTCACCTAAGTGTTTTGTGAGACCGTCAGTCCCAGTCTGAAAGGGAATGCTGTTGGTACGGGTCCTATCAAACAAAATCTTGTTACACCCCTTGCCCAAATCCCTCGATTTGAGCTTCTATCTATTGGCCCCTTATTAACCCTAGTTAGCACAAGTGTGTCCTAGCCTCACCTAATCTGTTGTGAGACCATCGGTCCTAGTCCAAAAGGGAATGTTGTTGGTACGGGCCCTATTTCTATTCTTGCTTATTAACTTAGTGTAAGTTCTGAAAATAAGCCTCTTCTGTTATTTCTGCTCTATTTGCTTATTAACTTAATCTAATTCTTTAAAATAAGCCTGCTCCATTATCTTTGCTATATCTGCTTATTAACTTAATTATAAGTCTTAAAATAAGCCTTTTCTGTTATTTCTAATTATAACTTTTGTTATAATTTGCTTATTAACTTAGTCAAAGTTTTAAAATAAGCCTTTCTGTTCTTTCTTCTTAATTATAACCTACGTTATAATTGTTACTCTTTTGTTTTATCTTTTTATTTATAACCACTAGTTATAAACATGCTTGCAAATGTCCCAAATTTGCCTATTTCAGTCTATCTTCTTTTTATTACAATTTTTCTTATTTTACATCTAATTTCTGTAAATTTAATGTTTATTTCTATTTAATCCATATTTGTGAATTATTCTCTTTTTAATGTTCTATTCGCGTAAAAAGGAATAAAAAGACACTAACAATTACAGGCTAAATTCTAACGTAAAACGGATGTAAATAAATGCAAATAACAGTAAATAACTGTAAATAACTGAATAAAATAGCCAAATAAAAATAGCTAAATAAAATAGAATGAAAAGAATTTTAAAAATTAACTATAAATAACTTATATAAAAACTGTCTCAAAATTGTAGAAAAACTACAATTATTAAGAACCCTATTATTTTAAATTACTTAAAAAACTAAAATAATTACTAAACACTCACCTATGGTCCTTAGCTCTAGAACTTGGTCTTCCTTGATCCACTTCTAGAGCATAGAATATTTTTACCAAAAAGATTTCCTCCTTAGAAAAAATTTCTATTTAGGGTCCAACTTCTGGCAATGAACCCAAATAGGAGAAAATCTGAATGAGGAAAATAGTTAGGCTTAGGGTCTTATTTATAGTGTAGTTTAGGGATCTCAGAACATTGGATTTGAAGATTAAATCTGGTGCAACCACGTCATAGGCTCACTGGGAACTGTCGGATGGAAGCACGAACGCACAAGATTGAAAGAAATTGGAAAAACACGTCATAGTTTTAACCTGGACGAATTCACGTCTACAAACAAGGGCGGGTCGACATGCAGGTCGGCCTACTGGTCGACCTAGGCCTTTGGGGTTCGACCCTAGGGTCGACCAGGCCTTGGTCTGGGTCGACCTGACCCTTGTTATCATTTGTTTTTCGTTTTCTTCATTTCTTGTTTATTTCGTAATTTCTTTGGTTTAACTCAGATTTTGACAAACTATATATGGAAATTGACCAGAAAATTACCACGGACATAATGGTGCAACTCCTGTGGCTCAATTTTGATAATTTCACAAACTTAGTTTATAATTCAATTAATTCGTTTATTAATTATTATAGCTTAAATTTCAGGTTGTTACAATACACTACTAAGTTGGACATATGGAAAGCTTTTTGATACTATTCAATGGTCCTCAATTATCATTATCCGACAAAAAAAAGAATTTCCCTCTTCCTTATATAGCATTGATCGACTTTTGCATTTCCACTCCTACTTATAGTCTATCATTAAATGGCGATACTTTTTGTTATTTTGGAGCTATTCAGGGCATAAGACAAGGAGACCCCATCTCTCCCTACCTCTTCACATGCATTATGGAATGCCTAACAACCTTGCTGCACATGGGTGTTAATAATAAATGTATTGATTTACATCCTATGTGCAAAAACCCTTAAATTATCTTCCTGATGTTTACTGATGACTTACTATTTTTCACTAAACCAAATGTTAAGTCTATTCATAGCATTTCTCATATTCTACACTCATTCTGTCAAGTTTAGGTTTAAAACATAAATTTAGCAAATCAAACATTATGATAGTATGCCTTCCTCTTGATGAATCTATGTCTATTGCTAATATATCTTCCCTGCAAATAGCTTCTACCCCTATTTCATATCTTGGTATTCCTATTAGTTACCAAGAAGACTACTACTAAACAATGCATGCCTGTGTATGATAAATTTATTAAGAAGTTGGGATCCTGGCCTTCTAATAAATTATTATCTGTTGGTAGGCTTGTTGTTGCCAAAGCTATAGCTACCTACATGTGTCTATTTTTTTCTACCCTCTGCATTCTCCCTGCAAAATTGATAGATATGTTGAACAAGGCTTTAAACCACTACATTTGGCATGCCAACCCCCACTCAAAGAAACTTATCCCTATCTCTTTCAAGAAAATTACTCATGCTTATGATAGAGGAGGCCTTGCTGTAATGAACATAAAACTTTGGAACAAGGCTACTATTTCTAATCATATAGACAGATTACTTGTGAATAAAGACCTTTTGTCCCCTTAGCTCCTTGCAAACCTCATCAAAAAGTCTAACTTTTGGACTATGGATCCTCCTCTTCATTGTAGTTTGTTTTGGAAAAATATATTAAGATATAGAAGTTATCTTCTTCCCCTCTTTCAAAGCAATATTACCAAACCCAGATCCTTTTGGCACTCACCATGGCTTAGTAAGAGTTTCATCCTATCTTCTTATCTGCACCATGGTCCAAGGGTTATGTCTGGTATTCCTGAACAAGCAAAAGTTTTATCTTATTACAATGAAGGTTACATCAATTTACCTCATACCAGTTCTCTTATAACCAAGTAGCTTTGGGATAAAATTCACAACTCTACTTTTGATGCTACCATTAGTATATCAAGATGGAATAACAAAGCACATTTTATCAACTCAATATATAAGGTTTTAGCTTCTCTATCCCAACCCTCTTTATTTCCTTGGCATTTTCAAGAATTTTATCCTGCAAAACTAATCGAAAGGAAAATTTAATGCTCTGGAAGGTTATCAACAATGCTAATCATACTTAGGACAACTTAGTTGCAAGAGGTCTTAACATTGTCTCATGCCGTGTTCTTTGCAACAACACTTAGTCGGAAAATAATTTGCATCTATTTTTTGAATGATGTTATAGCTAATTAGTTTGGAGATATATCCTTGTTCAAATAGGACTTCATATTCCTAGTTCAAATTCTAAAGTAGAATGGAATAACATTTTTAAAGCCGCTAAAGGGAAGTGCCAACACAACGAGACTCTCATTTATTATCTCAAGAAATCTATATACATGATATGGGGAGAAAGTAATGATCATCCTTTCAAGAATGGAAGCAGTTCGGTTGATTACCTAATCCGAAATTTTCTAAGATAATTCTTGTTTTTTAGTTAACGATTTCTTATTTTGTTCCTTGTAATGCTTAAGGTTTTTTGTTTTTGTTTTAGGTTAGGCTTTGATTTTACTCTGTTTGTAATCTCTTTTATTTTTTTAATGTCTTTGTAGCTTGTTATAATGGCATTATCCTTTCCTCCTTTATAAATTCTGGTTGGGGCCGGTTCTCCCTCGTTAGCTTTGCTAAAAACAAGATTAGAATCCTATGTATTAGTAAATTATACCTCAACAACTAAGGGCAAAGCACCCATTCAATGGAACTATTATAAGAGTTGATGAACTCGACGAATTGAAACATATAGATGCATACATCGAAAATTCCAAAATGATTCCACATAATTTGTTGTATTCATCAATGAATCATCACAAACATGAACATATTTATATGATACACATGTGATATGTTAACGATGAGTTCATAGAATATAAAACATAATTAAATAAAATAATGTGCGATAGAAAATAAAATGATTCAATTTGATCAAATATGAGAGTGTATTGCATAGAGTTCCGAACGCACCGAAAAAATTGAATAAAGATTCAATCTCAAGAGTCACTCCTTTCTATGATACATAATGATGTATCGATAAGGAATAATCGAACTTTTTGAACAAAGTATGATTGATTATGAGTAAAGCTGAGTTAACTTCTTTCTGTAAGGTCGTGTACTTAGGAGTAGTACACAAGGTTAAAATTAGTTTCATCTAAAGAATGGTTTACAAAATCATACAAGACAAGGGTTTATAAGAAACTCTAACATATCCTAGGCCAAGGAGTTGACAGGTTATGCAAGTAGAAAGACTGCACATAATAATTATTCATGATGGATATTGTACGAATCACCCGAAAAGGAGTTTGGAAATGATTTTCGTTGGATGACAAATTTATATTTTGAATATAAATTTTGTAAACTAAAGTCAAATCAGTTTAGTATGAGGCAATTCATAAAATGTTTATGAATACCTATTCTGTTGCATCGAGAAACAATTGTTGTTTCAAGAAATACCAACTTCTTGGTGAAGGAATTTCTTTTAGAAACTATTGGTAGTCAAATGGATTTGGATACAATCCAAGTATAAAACCGATTACAAGGAATGGAATGAAATTAACTAAACCTAAATGAACACTATGCATTAGAATGTCTAATAAATATTCTTGCACATTAAAGAAAAACTATAAGTTTCTTATCACCATTGAGAATAAATAATCCTCGGCAGTCAATTAAACCATTAACAGTATTGATTCTGTCATATGGTATACTATACAAATCTGAAAGGATTCCAAGTAAATTAACAAAATGTAATTTGATATTTGTACCCAAAGGTATATGATTCATTGACCACAAATGCATCTTTAAGAAAAAGACTAATGTAGTTGGAACAAAGTGAGCAACATTGATAAGAATATAATCGTTATAATTAATTGTTGAATTAACATAACAAATTCATCATTCAATGTGCTTAAGTAGATTTGAATTTTACTCATAAAATTATCGCTTGGTATAACTTTGTGTTTTGGTACAAATGTGTTGAAATGGACTATTCTAAGTAATAATTTGGAATATACTATTTGAACATAACAACAGAAGTGTCTCGAAGTCAATGGGAGCGATATTAAGTTTGTGGGTTTTTCGGATATGATCTATGAAATGGTATGAACGTATCATTCTATAAGCATCAAAATTGAATAAATATTTTGATAGAAATGTCGAATAGTTTAATTTTCAGTCAAACTGCATAGGAAGCTTGTGTCCATAAGAAAGAACATTAAATGGTACATAAATGTTTTCTAAAATTATAAGTAAACAACATACTACTGATTGTTAACGATGTACTTATGTTGAAACCAGTAATAGCCTGGTTATTTAATACTCAATATTAGATTTGTAAATTATATCTTTTATAGTAAGTATATAGACTGTTGGAAATGTCCTAAATGACATGTGAAGACACCATATTAAAATGTTTAAAATGAAACATGTAATATGTATTCCTTATATACCGGTAATAGGAATTATCATACATATTGTATTGTTTATAATATCATATTTTGCTTATATATTTGATGCATGAAGTAAATACAAATCCAAATTAAGATCGCTAAATGGTAGTTTAGTGTGTTCTTGAGTATTTTCAAAATATTGGAGAATTTTGTAAGGGAACAACGAACTCCTTATAAAGGAGTGTTTGGACTCGAACTTAATAGGTGACATCAAGTATAATATGTTGATATTAAATTCATGTTTAGATTTTTATTAAGAAGCTTTAATTTGGAATTTTTCTAAACAATAAGTAGTAGCTAAATTCAACCAAATGCTACTATAGTATAAGAAGTACAAATAAACCCATAAATTTAAAATTGAACGAAGGGTGATTCCAAATGTAGAGAATCCCATGATATTGTTATATGATAAATATGTCGCGATACAGTTCATAAAAGAATTTAGAGCTTACTAGAAGTCATGCAACATATTCTGAATAGTTGCACATGATAAAGATAGTTTATCAGCATCGGGGAGAGTTGATTGACATAGTGGATAATTAAACAACACAACACACCCATTCACTTAGGGAGTAACCCGACCGTTTTTTAGGAAATCGGTCAATGAAGTTGGAATAAGATTCCGTAATAGACTCCAATTGGAAGTGGGAGATTGATAGAGTTAGGAACATGCCCTAAGGGAAATTATGTAATTTATTACATATATTTTGTTCAAAATAAAAAGTGTTTTCTTTCTATCATATACTTGATATAATGATATATATGAATTATTTATATAATTAAAAGTATATTTAATATAGAAAATACATAAATGGTATGTTTTGTGATAGTAATTACAAATTTGTAATCATGAGTGATTTATCAAAATAAAATAAACATACTATTTTAAATTTTCCTAGTCAAGATGTATTGAGATAAGATATCGATACATCCCTTGAGACTAGAGTTTGTAACGCTCTCCAAAAATTGGGTAGTATAATACTCATGGTTATTGGGGGCACCAACGGTTACATATTGATAGTTATTGGAAAAATATGGAATGACCCACTCGATAGTTTTCTGTTGGTTAATATAACTAAGGTCAAACATAAAAAATATTGATGCTATAATTTTACATAATTCCCTTGACTTAAGAATACCATTGAGCTTCAACGTGGAAACTCTGCTTTGATTATAGTTAAAACATGCCACGACATACATCGAAAGAGTATAGCTGGGTTGAGTGGAAGCATTGTGTAACAACCCAAAATTTTGGTCATTTGATTTTTAATGTTTGATTAATTTTTATTTAAATATTTAAATAATTGGATTTTGGAATTTAATATCTTGAATTCAAATATAGTAATCTTTGAAATCTTTGATTTGAAGATTAAATATTTGAATGTTGAACTAAATATGGATTAAATTTATTTAATAGTTTTTTTAACTCCTTTGATTAATGAATAGTAATGGTAAGCTCATTTGTAAATTTATTACAATAACAAATGGTTCAAATAGATAACAAGAAATCAAGTTGTAATAAATCAACTTGATTTTTGATAACGTATTTTCAATTTAATTTATAAGATTTTTCCCTAATTTTTTTAGAAAATATTGAAATAATCCGTTTGACGATTTATCGGCAAATGATGGTATTTGGGAAATTTCATAAAATAAAATAATCTGTATAATTCATTGTTGATTTATGATCGTGTTACATTTTAGTGCATGATTATATTTTTATTTCGTTTACTCGTAGTTCGTAGTCGGACGAAATACTGCATAACAGGGTACTGTAAATAATTCATTTAAAAATCATTGTAAAATCAAATAAAAATTAAATTTTCTCAAATAACGATTTGACGTCATGAACATATTGGTAGCTCGAGAAGTCCTTTTTTATGATAAAAGAAAACATAATCATAGTGTTTTTTTATTGTATTTTATTTGGTTATAAAATCAAGTATATCCAACGCAAAACCATTTTTTCTTTCTCCTGTGCTTCATTCATGTTTACAGTAAACTATACAATGTTCTCATCTTTGAAAATCCATATCAATTCACAAACTCAACAAAAAATTGGGAAACAAGGTTCTTTGCGTCCGTATCAACTATATCTTTAAACCTATAGGCCTATTGTTGGCTGCAATTTTGTTTTGGTGGAAGGTCGACATGGTGCAGGTGATCTAGGGTTTGTTTTGGTTGGAGCTGGAGGAGGTAAGAGGCTGAACGAAGGGTGGCGTTGGGCTGCGCTTGAAGAGGAGCTTCTTTCCTCAAGTTTTAAGCATCGGCGGCCTTCGATTGCAAAACGTGACCATTGCCGTTTATCGCGAGTGACCCTAGGTCGCTCTGTGCTATTGGGTTTTGACCGTGTCGAGATGGGTACCGTCGCGAAGAGCACGTAGAGAGAGAGGCGTTGGAGCGGTCGGCTTGCCATATCATTGAGCGTGGAGGGGGAATTCAAGGAGGCTCGGTTGCATGTACATGAATCCTTTGTGCACGACATGTCTGGGAGGGTAGAGTAATTTGCATTTGGGAAGAAGGGGATTTGGGGGTAATTGATTTATAAATGAAGTAATTAAGAAAATTAATTATATTATATAATTCTAAGGTCTTATAAATGCAATATGTATTTCAAACGAGGTCGGATTGGAATGTGGGAAGTTGCGTTGTACTCATGGAAGCAATATCTTCGTTATGGAGTTGGTTTAGACAAATTTAGAGCAAGTGAAAATTTAGGTACAATCGAATGCCCGTTCAATTTTAGTCCAAACCGGAACGCTTCGGCAAAAGCTGGAATCAATGTGAGTTGAACTCACATTAAATTTTATTATATCATGTTAGTAATGTTATAAACGTTTATTGATTGTTTGGATGTTAGGTAAATTGTATGATTGCTTGTTTGGTTGAATTTACGTTTGGAAAATGGATGACATTAAATTGATCGTTATATACCCATATGATTATCTATTTATTACCCATAACCATTGTTTTGTAGGGAAAATCTGTAGAGAGACCCAAAGGGGGTTTCTCGCCCATAAATTATTTATTTGCATCCATATGTTGTTATTTATGGTTTATTGAAATTAATTTAGGATATTCCATTTAATAGTTTAAATGTCATTATAGCGATTTTCGCTATACCGTCGTTTGTTAAATTTCATCCCCAAAACCCAGTCATATGAACTTGAGCTTGTGTTTCCAATTAAAGAATATTGAAAATTTATTAATCAATTTGATTAATGATCATTTAAATTAATTAACCTTTTAAATTAATTAATTTGAGAGTAATTAACCGATTTATTAGATGATGATTAAAAATTGGTTTATCTTTAGATTTAATTAAGCATTTTTGCTAATGATGTTTTATACTTAACTAATTGTTTTAACTGATGATTATTTGAGTTTAATTAATTCTTTTAATTACGGATAATGGAATTTAACTAATTTATGGAACTAAGTTAATTGTTTTAGTTAGTGATGATGGGATTAAATTAATTATTTCAATTATTGATAATTGAAATTGATAATCATTTTAATTAATGATATTTAAAAGTAATTAATCATTTTAAATAATGATATTTGAATTTAATTAATCATTTTACTTAATGATTGTTTTAAAATTAATTAATTGTTTAACTAATAATATTGGGAATTTAGAATTATTTTAATTGATGATGTTTATAATTGAATAAACCATTTTTACAAAATGATATTTTAATTACTCGTTTTAACTAATGAGATTTGAATTTAATTAATTTAATTAATTTTATGATTTTGAACTTAATTAATTATTTAGTTAATGGGGTTTAAAAATTACTTATCATTTTAATTAATGATGTTCGAGATTAATTATTCATTTAGTTAATGACTAATTGAATGTAATAAATCCTTTTAATTAATTGATTTAATAATTGTGATTAAAGTAAATTAACTAATATAATAAAAATTGCTTTAATAAACTTATTTAAAGTTAATGAACTGATTTAATGAAGATTTTAAAGTTAATTTACCAATGTTATAAAAGATTTGGGAAATAATTATCTATTTTATTATAGATAATGAATTGTTTATTTAAAGTGATTTAAAATGTGGTTAATTATCTTTGGGGATAATTAATATTATTTTTAAAGTTATAAAAGGAATTGGAACTCGATTAATGGGATGTTAAGTTGGATAACCTTCTTGGTGTTCGGTCTGATGTTGGTTTAGGCCTTCGTGGTCGCGCACTTGGAAAAAAAATTATTCTCTTAACGTTTTAACAATCTGGAACTAATTCTAATTTTTTTTACCAATATGGAAATCAAGCCAAAAAGTTCAGTTCATTTTTAGAAGGAAAAAAGTTGATTCATTAATGGAAATGAATTATTTCTGTAAAGCAAATCACTTATATGGAAACGATTTATTTGTATACTTAGCACTAAACATCGAAGAAGTAGACTTGTTGCTATTTCAAAAGTTAAGAATAATCATGTGACATGACTTTAAGGTAACACTACCTTGACTTCTCTGGTATTATTTTTAACCCAGAAATAGTACAAGTTTGAATTCAATGAGCGGTGATAAGTATGCAAGGCTTAATTTCTATATACGATCGTTTTATATCCTCGATAGTGGGTATCTCAACTATCGGTTACTTTAGCTAGTTTATTTTTGTCACTCTAAGATGATGTGTTGCTCATTTGAGCTTTGTTATCCATAGTCGGAAATGACTAAACCTAAAGAGCGAGTGGGAGCCAAGCTATGTGGGGTTGCTCCCATTAGGTTATTTTCACATCCACTCTAGATTGGATTCGGTGTTGCGCATTGAGATGTGAAGTACTCGGATACTCTAGAGGTATACTTTCGGTAAGAGGGCACCCTCCTAGTCATTTGTTAGAAAATTGTAACAACTTCGAAATTTTAACGATTTAATAACGTAATTAACTAAATTTTTCATAAAATTAAATAATTAAATTTAGTAATGAAAATTTGATATTTGGTATCCGTCTATTTAAACATAGCAAATGTCAAATTTTCATCGGAAAATATTTAATTTTGTTTAATTGTGAAATTTTAAATTTTAAATTTAAAGTTAGTTAAATTTGATGAAAATAAAATATTTTTAAAATCTGAATATTTTTATATAATAAAAATGTAAATCATTTGCTGAGTGAGATGTCGTATTTCGTTTTGCTAAATTTGGACTGCTCTAGCCTCGTTTATCTTATTTTCAACGTTTTAGCAGCAATTTTGGCAGCGAATATCGACTTTTGATAGGATGGTCGTATCGTTGATATCTATGTACCATTCTATTTGTCTCGTCGTGCTGATCTCCGTAGTATATGCATTCATGTAATTAGGCATCCGGTACTTGGCGAAATATGCGAAACGGTTAGCCGTATCGGTACCCGTTTTGAGGCCTTTTGGTTTCCTTCTGTCCATTCATTTGTCCACGGTGAAAACAAATGGCCACTTGTTTAATATTCCCAGAATTAAATTCCTGACCTTTCCATTCTACTATTTTAATATTATATTGTTTCGTTTTCATTCTGCTGGTTCGATAATTTGCCTTCTTTCTCTCCCATTTGTTAAGCTAAGAAAAAATAATAAATATAAGTTTATATAAAAAGCTTGTTCATCTTCTAGCTGCTCCCTGCTCGTTCCCTTCATTTCAATCCAATCTCCGCCCGCCTGTGTGTTAGCCCGCCTCCACCTTTAGAAAAAAACAATTGTACAAGTTATATTGTCAGTTTGCTTTGCATAGGAACCCAACCTGCTTGCCATTTTTTTCCTTTTGCCTGTGACCTCTTCTCACGTCACCTTCCCATTGCCGCCCTTTCGGCCCGCTTCCACTACCCTCCTTTCCTTCGAACACTCCGCCATCTTGCCTCCAGACCCATGCCACAGTAGCCGTCGAACGCCCGGCCTTCCATCTCCCCTCCACCTGCCATGAAAGCCACAACAACCGAAGCCTTAAACCCAAACAACAGCAGCTTGCCTCCCATTTCCAGCAACCTCCACGCCTATCAGCCCGCCTCACCACCATCCGATCCTCTTCCGCCTTTACTCCCATCAACCAGATCTGCAACCCTTTACCACGTTCAATAACCTCCACCGACCAAGTGCCTGCTCCGATCCATTGCCGCACTCTCCTCGACACAATAACCTTCCTTCCGCTCCGACCATCCCATGCTTGTGCCACCGAAACACTCAATGCTTGACAACCATCCCTCCAAACCCATCGCCTACCTCCGCATCACCCAGAACCTTCCCTCTCTCACTCTCTTTCTTTACGTGACAAAACCCCTGCTACTCGTTGCACTCTCCGCCATCTCCAACCTTCCATCGCCTTGCAACAGTGCGTCGAGCACCATCCTCCACAGCCACCTACACTCGAACAAGATCCAGCTACTTGGCAATTCTTCTACCCCTCTTGTTAAAAAAATATGAAGTTGCATTCAGGTTGCATGGTAGCCTGTTCATCATTTTACCACCTACCTCGCCTGTGCATGCTTCAATTCTTGGAGAAAAAAAATTATGACTGCTATTCTGGTTTGTGTGTTATCACTACCATCAAGGGAACTGAGGGATGTATCCAAATGTTAGTTCGTCTAGCTCAGCTTTACTTTGTCGTCGAATTCATGTCCATCTTGTTTTCCTTTGGAATTCCTGTTTGGATTGGCAGCGCTTGTAGAAGCTCGAGATTTCGATTCGTAGCTTGTTGTGTTGTCTATTTTCTCCAACCTCGAAAGGTGAGCGATCACTCACGATAAACAATCTTATGTTTAGTAAATTGATTTCACATGAAATGATGATTTAAATATTTGAATCGATTAGTAATTTGATTCATTGAATAAGATATGTTATTATTTTAAATTGTTAATTGCCATATGACACCAATAACTTATTGTATATATATTTTTATTAAATTGTTAATTATGATATGTGCTCATCTGTTTGCTATTGTATATTATTATTATCTTATTCTCACACTGCAAGTTCCCTATTAGTTAGAAATCCCTATGGGTTGAAATGATACATACCCGAACGATATTATAGATTAGGGAAAATCGTTATGGGTTGAAATGATAAACCCAAGTGATTTTATTGAATTTGAATTTTTGGATTGTGGGTTGAAATGATATATACCCGTAAATATTAATTATTGTGGATTGAAATGATAAATATTCGTATCACTTGACCATAGGTTAGAAAACTGTATATGGACACCATTGGTCCATTTTTAAATGATTTCCTGAATTTTGAAAAGAAAATATATGTGTTTTAATAAATGTTGATTTTTAGAATATTGATTTAAAAAAATATAATAGATATTTTAAATTTTAATATGTGTGTAAAATTTAGAATTTTAAAATTATATGTTTTGTAAATTTTAAAATTATAAGTTAAGTTTTAAAATGTAAGTTATAAAATTTTTACTTGTAACATTATTATTTTTAAAATATATATAATATTTAAAATAGATCTAATAATAATAAAATTTAATTTAATAATAATTAATATAATAAAATTTAATTTAATAATAATTGATATAATAAAATTTAATTTAATAATAATTAATAAAATAAAATTTAATTTAATAATAATTAATATAATAAAATTTAATTTAATTAATATATATATAATATGTTTAAATATTTATTTAAAATTTTATTAATATTTAAAAATAGATTTTGCAATAATTTAATAAATTACGGTTGGGAAGATAAATTGAAATTGATTTGAAATTTATTTTTTTTTAAAATTTTATTTAATAAGAATTGATTTGAACTTATTAATCTTGGAATTTTAAAGGTATGATTTGATAACTGGATTTTGATTAAAGGTGTTTACATGGATATTTCAAATTTAAATAAAACTGAAATTGAGTATTTGATATTGATTTAAATTTGTAATTTGAAATTTTATTTAAATGCTTATAAATAGTGATTAGGTGAATATTTTAGGATTAAATATAATTGAAGTTTGATATTTAATTATTGATTTTATTTAAATTTGTAATTTGAGATTTATTTAAATGTTATTAAAATGATTAATTGAATAATTTCAAATTTAAATAAAATTAAAGTTGAATTTTGAAATTCAAATGAAATTTATCAAATTGAGTTATTGTAAATTGTTTGAATATTTAAACTTTGAAACCTATTTCAAGGGCACTTAATACTAAAATGAAGCTGATTTCCAAGGGGGTTCAAGTTCCTGTCAATTGTGTTTTCTGCAATCAATTTCCAGAGATGGTCGAGCATTTGTTTTTCGAACGCAATTATTTGAATGCTCTATGGAAGACATGGATTAGGAGAATCGGAAGAAAATGGAAAGGAGTTAACAATGTTGTTCAGTGGAAGTATATCTACGACAATACTGGTGGTAAATCAGGTTCGAATAGGCTTTTCTTGTATGTTGTCAAGAGATTCATGAAAGTGGTCTGGGATGAAAGAAATCGACGTGTTTTTCAACCGGATAAAGGCTTGACGGCTGAACAGTTCGACAAGCATTTGATGCAGGAAATTAAGCGTGACTTTTGTCATGTTTCTTTTGCTTTTGACCCCGGCATCTTCTGTTGGTTTGGTTATCATTTTTTTCTTCTTTTGTATTGTGTTTTCTTTGTATCCCCAGTGATTGTTGCACTTTGTTTCCTTGTATTTCTTGCAAGCCGTTGGCTTGTTCTCTTCGTCCTCTTGGTGTAGCAATAAAATAGTAGGGGTCCATTCAACCCCGTCGGCTTTGCCAAAAAAAATAAAATTGAAACCTATTGAATTTGAAGTGGTTTAAATTTGTAGTTCAACTTGGATTTGAAATCAAAATAAATTAAATGGTTTTAATGAGAATTTGAATTGAACCTTTAGTTGAAATTGTTGAACTGAGATTGATTTAAGTTGAATTTTGGAACTAAAGTTGATTTGAATTGATTGTGAAATTGGAGGAAACAACTCTAATGTGAAACTATTTTGATATAAACTCTTTTAAATATATATACTATTTTAATATATATTATTTTTAATTTATAAAGAATTTTAAATATATATATATATATATATATATTTTAATATATAAACTATTTTTAATATATAAACTATTTTTAATATATAAACTATTTTTAATATATATACTATTTTAATCTATAACCTATTTTAAATATAAACTATTTTTAAGGTATCACTTTTTCCAATATATAAACTACTTTCAAACTGTTTAAGTTGGAACTGTTATGATTTAGATTTAATGGATTTAAATGTGAATACTTTGATATAATAATTTCGAAAACGAATATGATTTAAAGTGTATAATTTCGAAAATGAATATGATTTAGAGTGATATGATTTCTAGAGTGAATATGATTTCGAAAGTGATATGATTTTGAAATGAACATGATATTTTGATATGAAATATGAACTGTTTGAAATGATTATAAAAGTTATTTTATAAAAATGACCACGGTGTGAAACAAGTGTTTGGTTATTAAAGAGACCAGGATCGGATATTGTCATACTCTCTACCAATACCGAAAACCACTTTAACAATTGTGCACGTGGTGGAGAATCCAGAACGAAGTAGGATGGTTTGGCGAACGTCGATATGAGGTATGAACGCAACCCTGACTCCCTCGAGTCAGCTTGATGCGACTAAAACAAGAGCCACGCCGGGCCAAGTGAGGTCGCACCTCCAATCTAGCATGCTTCTTCGATACCATTATTTTACTTTGTGATTTGATTGGGTGCACCTTTGATTATTGGAGTGTGTCTCGAGGTGGGCGGTAGTAGCTGCTATGCGTTACCACTAGTCCAGATATGCAAAACGGTAGTATCCTACCCTGGGCATTGCCTTGCATTCCTTGTCACATGCCTTATCGCGCCCTCTACGAGTTTGGTTTGTACCGTACCTATGGAGTGCCCTCTGATAACCCTCCAGTTTATGGAGGAATTACGGTACTGTATAGACTACGGGAAAATATAAAAATCTGTTAAGGGGGATATGTGTAACGCCTTAACGCTATTTTAATATTTTACTTTACTGTCGACATTACCTACGTAGCGTATTGTAATATGTATGTAGATAGTTTAACGGATCCTTAAAGGATGGAATCCTAACATCCTTTAAGTTATTTTCATTTCACTTGGACATTTCACTTGAGTTGATTTACTTGCATAAGAATGTTAATCTTGACTCGAGTGTTTTGTGTTTTGCTTTATGCTCGGGTTAGACTGAGTGTCACAGCATTTGAGACTCACCTTTGAAGCTTGGAGTTTTGCTTGAAGTTCTGCCTTGTATCTATTCAGCTTTCAGTTATTTCGGTTATTTCCAGTTGTTTATGTACAGACCTGTCATTTGCTTATGTGTGTTTGAGACTTCTATGTACTTGGGATTTTCGGTTGTATTTTGTTTTAGACTCTGATGTTCTATAGTAGCTTCATGAACTGCTATTTATCTATTTCCACTACTTATTATTGTAAACTCTGTGTCTATGATTCTGCGACTGATTTATTTACTGTATATGCTAAGTTTTGCCAAATATATATTAACAATCTGTTGTTTTGAGCAATTCAAGTCTGATATGAGTGGATGATTGTCGATTTGAATGGTTCGAAATCCAGGTCGTTACAAAAATTTCCTTTCCTTATTTGATTTGAAAACCCTGAATCTGTTTTAGCTTTAAATTGCCACGAGTAGAGCTAACTCATCATCACGACAATTAAGTGTTTATTTAGTCCATCTTATCGAGTTTGGACCGTTACCTTATTTAGTCCATTCTACCAAGTTGGACTATTTTCCTTGTTCTATCCATTCTTTCCAGTTTGGATTTTACTAGTTTTATTTCCATTCTCTCAAGTCTGGTTTAATATTATTTATGCCCAATCATATTTGGATTTGTGTCCTGATATTTATTTCTGCTCTTGCCTACATGGATGTTATTCTTATGAGGTAAAAACCCGTTCCGCATTAGCGGCATGGTCTCACGGAATTTTTATATATGTTCCTCTTATTCGAGTTATCTCACGCTGGTATTTAGACTGATCCAGGTGTTATTTATTTATAATGCTCAGGTCAGACCGAGTATTTTCCCTGGTTGGCTTTAGTGTTATGTGATTCAAGGAGGGAGTTGAAGATTCACCTGTCATAGTATTTTATTTTTATGTTGTATTATATAGTATACCTATCGACATTTGTAAGGTCAGGATTTTATAACTGTCCAACTGATAAGGTTTGTTTTAACTCTGATATACTTTGTATTTTTGAAATGATAGATTCTACTATCCTTGTTATATTATATGTTGTCGGATCCGCTGTGAGATTCTGTTCCTCTGTTCTTTTTTTATTTACCCTAACAATCTGCCCTTTTTTCGATTGGACGCGCGACATTTGAACACAGTGGTAGTGTTTGGTGTCGACTTTCGATGGTCAAAAAGGTGGGTCGTTACATTTGGTATCAAAGCGCGAGGTTAAGCGAGAACCTTAGCTTTGGTAGGTTTGGCTCATTAGAGATAGGGTAAGCGATACCCTAGAATGAGTTTGAGAGTATTATATATACGAGAGTGTATTTGTTATTGTTATAGAAACATATTATGTTAATTGGTCTATTGAGTTTTTATGAATTCTGGTCGAGACGTGGGACGCCACGGTATCGATAGGTATTTCTAAACACTTGACCAAGGCCAATGGACATGGTATTGAATTTTTGAAAATTTGGTAAATTAAATATTTTACCTACGATTATAATTCATATATATAAAGGAATAATTTTCAAAACTTTATATAGTTATAAAGTGAGTTGGTTTAAATGTGATAATATTTATTTATTATCACTATTGTTTGTTCGGTTATGCTTAACTTAAATGAAAAGCATAGACTATTATGTGTTGATTGCTAAATTGTGCTTGATTTATTTAGGATTGTTTATCGCTTGATTTAAAATGAACCCTCTGTGAATTAATTTCCACAATTTGACTATAAGGTATTTGAAGAATATGATTAAAGTAAGAATTCACCGTTTAATAATGGTGAGTTAAGAATTAAACTTTACAAAAAGTATTAATATAATCTAAATAGTGTAATAAGACATTTAGAGAATAAATATTGAAGATAATTCTATTATAATAAAAAGGATTATTATATCATGAAATGATTTTTATATAAAGAAAGTTTTATATAAATTTAGTTTGAAAAATATATTTAAAAAAGATTTTTAATCTAAATCCCGGAGTTTTTAAAAACAATTACAGAGGAATTTTTGAGAAATGAAATAGCTATACTTTTGATAATATTTAAAATAGAAAATAATTAGGAAGTAAAATTTGAAATGAAATTCATTTCCTTTGGGATAGTTAGGAGGAAATTGTTTCGATTAGTTTTGTGATAATCTGAATAATCTTCTAAGTGACGATCAAATGTTTTCTTAGGCAAACTTATGGAATACTCAATAAATTATTCTCATTATCATTGTGCGATCGAAATGAGTTTAAATCTGAATAAACCCAAAATGAGTTTTAATAAATAAATTTTTTAAAGTTATTATATATAAAAATATATGAAGTATGCTTTCAAAAGTAAGTTTTAAAATTAAAACCAGGTATCTAAGTTTTAAGTTCGCTAAAGGGGAATTGGTTTCAAAATAAAAAGTAATTCTAATAAGAGATTGTTTGGAAAAATAAGTTTTTTCCCTTAGATAAGGTAAGGGATAAATTAGAAACAAGTAAATTGGGTTAAATTAATAAAGAAGGTTTTGATAAACATTGTTTTTATTAAAACCATATAATTGTTGAAACATCTAAGTAGTATGAACTACTTGTTGATTAGGTCAACCCATAAATATTATTCGTTTTAACACTATATTTTAAAAGGTTAATGGGTTGACTCGGTTTTTGATCTTCATCCGGTTCTTTGAAAAAGCTAAAACAAAAATTTATATGTACTCTCAGGATATAAAAGAATATTATATAAGTAAATAAAGGGAATAAGTTATGATTTGATGTTTTATAAAGAAATAACTTTATAAGGTATTTTAAAACTTGGGTGAGAAATTATGAGATAACTCATAAATAATTTTAGTATTGAATAAAATACTAAGTGAATTAGAGATCAATATAATTAAGAAAACTAATAAAGTATAGAGTATAACTTTCCATTTTGTACGAGTTAGTTTGGATAATCTTCTAAGCAATAACAAATGGCAAATGAGCAAAATGGTACGCTTAGATAATTATCTATATTTCTGGACAATCAAGTAAGTTTTGAACCTAAGTTAAAAATTTGTTTGTTAATCATTTGACATTTTGAAACAATGTTAAGTGATAAGTTTTCCCTTATGGAATTTGATTGACGATTAGGGTTGGTTTATTCCTTTATGGAATTTGATTGACTGATTTGACTAATTGAATTTATTGGCTATGTGATTTCATATACGATTGTCTATAAAGTTTAAATTTATAGACAAAGGATTTTTAGTTGTTTTTATTAAGACATAAATTCCGGTGATTTTGGAAAAAAAAGAAGAAGAGATTTTTGAAGATTCTTGCAAAGGAAATGATATTTATTCACTCTAGTTGATGTTTTTGGAGGAACTGTAATACCACTAGATGCTCCGTGTTGTTTTGATTCTAGAGTTTCACCATTATTTATTTGGAGGGATCCCCTCCTTATCATTTTGATTTTGATCTTTGATTTTTCTCGTCTGAGAAATTTTGAAAATAAATTTTTGAATTGAAAAACCCAAGTATTTAGATCTAAATTTGTCATATGAAAATAATTGGATGCATAGCATCTAATGTAGAATATCCGCTTGTTTGTTGCATATGATTGAGATATGGTTGTTAGTTATATATAGATTTATATTATGCTAGTTTTTACATATAGAATTACACCATATTGCTTTTGCCAACATGAATTTCTTTTAGATTTCACAAGTATAGGTATGCAAGTGATTGCAATTTTTTCTTGTGCACCTGTGTTCGTAGAGAGATAATAAATTACTTGCCAAAATATAAATCAAACGCAAAAAAAAGTACGTAATAAATTTAGAAAATTTAAATTGGTGGATGATCTTATGCCCCAGGTATGGAAGGCCACTTGGCTTTTATTTTCTTTTGATTGGATTGAGGCCCGTAGTAGCAATTTGTAGCTGTTCCGAGCCGCGCAAAGGAGACGCTGGCAAAATTTTCTGAAAATTTAAGAGTTAGAAAATTCTTAAGAATTTTAGAAAATGTTTGAAAACTAAAATTTGATTTTCTGAGTTATATCTTGGAATAAATGAATAGAAGAAAATTAGTTGGGATAGGTGAATGAATTTAAAAGACTGGGAAATTTTAAAATCTGTTCCAGCTAATTGGTTTTAGAAATAAGTTTGACAACACATGTTAATTAATAGTTTTAAACTTAAGGGTTTGGAAACATTTTCTTCCTTAGGAATTTCAAGGACGAAATTCATTTAAAGGAGGTGGGGAAGAATGTGACAACCCAAAATTTTGGTCATATGATTTTTAATGTTTGATAAAGTTTTTAAATATTTAAATAATTGGATTTTGGAATTTAATACCTTGAATTCAAATATAGTAATCTTTGAAATCATTGAATTGAGGATCAAATATTTGAATGGTGAACTAAATATGGATTAAACAGATTTAATAGTTTATTTTAACTCCTTTGATTAATGAATAATAATGGTAAGCTCATTTGTAAATTTATTACAATAACAAATGGTTCAAATAAATGACAAGAAATCAAATTTTAATAAAATGACTTGATTTTTGATAACGTATTTTTAATTTAATTTATGCGATTTTTCCCTAATTTTTTTATTTGGAAAATATTGAAATAATTTGTTTGACGATTTATTGGCAAACGATGAAATTTGGGAAGTTTCATAAAATAAAATAATTTGTATAATTCATTATTGATTTATGATCGTGTCACATTTTAGTGCACGGTTATATTTTTATTTCGGTTACTCGTAGTTCGTAGTCGGACAAAATTGCATAGCAGGGTACCATAAATAATTCATTTAAAAATCATTGTAAAATCAAGTCAAAATTAAATTATCTTAAATAACGATTTAAAGTCATAAACATTTTGGCCGCTCGAGAAGTCCTTTTGTTATGATAAAAGAAAACATAATCATAGTGTTTCTTTATTGTATTTTATTTGGTTATAAAATCAAGTATATCCAACACAAAACTATTTTTTCTTTCTCATGTGCTTCATTCACGTTTACAGTAAACTATACAATGTTCTCATCTTTGAAAATCCATATCAATTCACAAACTCAACTAAAAATTGGGAAACAAGGTTCTTTGCGTCCGTATCAACTAGAGCTTCAAACTTATAGGCCTATTGTTGGGTGCGATTTTGTTTTGGTGGAAGGCCGACATGGTGCAGGTGATCTAGGGTTTGTTTTGGTCGGAGCTAGAGGAGGTAAGAGGCTGAACGAAGGGTGGCAGTGGGTTGCGCTTGGCGAGAAGCTTCTTCCCTCAAGTTTTCAGCATCGGAAGCCTTCAATTACAAAACACGACCTCTGTCGTTGGTCGCAAGTGACCCCAGTTTGCTCTCTGCTATTGGTTTCGACCGTGTCGAGATGGGTACCGTCACGAAGAGCACGGGGAGAGAGAGGCGTTGGAGCGGTTGGCTTGCCGTATCGTTGAGCGTGGAGGAGGAATTCAAGGCGAGTCGGTTGCGTGTACATGGTTCCTTTGTGTACAAGATGTCCGCGAGGGTAGAGTAATTTGCATTTGGGAAGAAGGGGATTTGGGGGTAATTGATTTATTAATGAAGTAGTTAAGAAAATTAATTATATTATATAATTCTAAGATCTTATAAATGCAATATATATTTCATACGAGGTTAGATTGGAACGCGGGAAGTTGCGTTGTACTCATGGAAGCAATATCTTCGTTATGGAGTTGGTTTGGACAAATTTAGAGCAAGTGAAAATTTGGGCTACAATCGAATGCCCATTCGATTTTAGTCCTAACCAGAACGCTTCGGCGAAAACTGGAATCAATGTGAGTTTAACTCATATTAAATTTTATCATATCATATTAATAATGTTACAACCATTTATTAATTTTTTGGATGTTAGTTAAATTTTATGATTGGTTGTTTGGTTGAATTTCCGTTTGGAAAATGGATGACATATTAAATTGATGGTTATAAACCTATATGATTATCTATTTATTACCCATAACCATTGTTTTGTAGGGAAAATCTGTAGAGAGACCCAATGGGGATTTCTCGCCAATAAATTATTTATTTACATCCATATGCTGTTATTGATGGTTTATTGGAATTAATTTTTGATATTCCATTTAATAGTTTAAATGTCGTTATAGCGATTTTCGCTATGCCGTCGTTTATTAAATTTCATCCTCGAAACCCTATCATGTGAACTTGAGCTTGTGTTTTCGATAAAAAGAATACTGAAAATTTATTAATTAATTTGATTAACGATGATTTAAATTAATTAACCTTTTAAATTAATTAATTTGAGAGTAATTAACCAATTTATTAGATGATGATTAAAAATTGGTTTATCTTTAGATTTAATTAATCATTTTTTCTAATGATGTTTTATACTTAACTAATTGTTTTAACTGATGATTATTTGAGTTTAATTAATTTTTTTAATTACGGATAATGGAATTTAATTAATTTATGGAACTAAGTTAATTGTTTTAGTTAGTGATGATGGGATTAAATTAGTTATTTCAATTATTGATAATCATTTTAATTAATGATATTTAAAAGTAATTAATCATTTTAAATAATGATATTTGAATTTAATTAATCATTTTACTTAATGATTGTTTTTAAATTTAATTAATTGTTTAACTAATAATATTGGGAATTTAGCTAAATTATTTTAATTGATGATGTTTATAATTGAATAAATCATTTTTACAAAATGATATTTTAATTACTCGTTTTAACTAATGAGACTTGAATTTAATTAACTTAATTAATTTTATGATTATTTGAACTTAATTAATTATTTAGTTAATTGGGTTTAAAAATTACTTATCATTTTAATTATTGATGTTTGAGATTAATTATTCATTTAGTTATGACTAATTGAATTTAATAAATCCTTTTAATTAATTGATTTAATAAAGGTGATTAAAGTAAATTAACTAATATTATAAAAATTGCTTTAATAAACCGATTTAAAGTTAATGAACTGATTTAATGAAGATTTTAAAGTTAATTTACCAATGTTATAAGAGTGTTTGGAAATAATTATCTATTTTATTATAGATAATGAATTGTTTATTTAAAGTGATTTTAAATGTGATTAATTATCTTTCGGTATAATTAATATTGTTTTTAAAGTTATAAAAAGGAATTGGAACTCGATTAATGGGATGTTAAGTTGGATAACCTTTTAGGTGTTCGGTCTGATGTTGGATTAGGCCTTCGGGGTCGCGCACTTGGAAAAAAAATTATTCTCTTAACGTTTTAACAATCTAGAACTAATTCTAAAAGTGTTTTACCAATATGGAAATCAAGCCAAAAAGTTCAGTTTGTTTTTAGGAAGAAAAAGGTTGATTCATTTATGGAAATGAATTATTTCTGTAAAAGCGAATCACTTATATGGAAACGATTTATTTGTATAATTAGCACTAAACATCGAAGAAGTAGACTTGTTGCTATTTCAAAAGTTAAGAATAATCGTGTGATATGACTTTGAGGTAACACTACCTTGACTTGTTCGGTATTATTGTTAACCCATAAATAGTACAAGTTTAAATTCAATGAGTGGTGATAAATATACAAGACTTAATTTCCATATACAATCGTTTTATGTCCTCGATAGTGGGTATCTCAGCTATCGGTTACTTCAGCCACTTTATTTTCGTCACTCTAAGATGATGTGTTACTCATTTGAGCTTTGTTATCCTTTGTCGGAAATGACTAAACCCAAAGAGAAAGTGGAGGCCAAGCTATGTGGGGTTGCTCCCATTAGGGTATTTTCACATCCACTCTAGATTGGATTCGGTGTTGCACATTGAGATGTGAAGTACTTGGATACTCGATAATAGTTGGCGGGGTCCGGCTTGGAGGTTTTCGAGAGCCATCGAAGTTCTCAAGTATATTTCAAGAGGTATACTTTCGGTAAAGGGGGCGCACCCTCTTAGTCATTTGTCGGAAAATTTCCTTTCCTCATTTGATTCGAAAACCCTGAATCTGTTTTAGCCTTAAATAGCCACGAGTAGAGCCAACTCCTCATCACGGCAATTAAGTGTTTATTTAGTCCATTCTATCGAGTTTGGGCTGTTACCTTATTTAGTCCATTCTACCATGTTTAACTATTTTCCTTATTCTATCCATTCTGTCCTGTTTGGATTTTACTCTGTTTATTTCCATTCTTTCAAGTATGGTTTAATATTATTTATGCCCAATCATACTTGGATTTGTTTCCTGATATTTGTTTCTACTCTTGCCTGTATGGATGTTATTCTTGTGAGGTAAAAACCCATTCCGCGTTAGCGGCATAGTCTCACAGAATTAATATATGTTCCCCTTATTCGAGTTATCTCACGCTGGTATTTCCAGACTGATCCATGTGTTATTTATTTATAATGCTCGGGTCATATCGTGTATTTTTTCAGGTTGGCTTTAGTGTTATGGGATTCATGGAGGGGAGCTGAAGATTCACCTGTCGTAGTATTTTATTTTTTCCCTGTATTATATAGTATACCTATCGGCATTTGTAAGATCAGGATTTTATAACTTTCCAGTTTATAAGGTTTGTTTTAACTCTGATATACTTTGTATTTTTGAAGTGATATTTTTTACTGTCCTTGTTATATTATATATATGTTGTCGATTCCGCTGTGATATTATGTTCCTTTATTCTCCGTTCTTTTTTTATTTACCCTAACAATATGCCCTTTTAACGATTGGACGCGCGACATTTGAACACAGTGGTAGCGTTTGGTGTCGACTTTCAATGGTAAAAAGGTGGGTCATTATACATTGGAAGTGAAACATTATTCAAGAGAGAATTCGTCTCCTCGGTTATATGGGGTCTGTATCATGGGGTCAACTTATGTCAACTCAAAGTCAAAGTCTTTGGCCAGAGTAATATATTCGATAATAATTTTTAGTATTTGACGCAGCGGATTAATCAAAAACAATGTAGATCGTTGAATGTAGCAATCGGTGGATTGGAAGATGCTGAAATGCCCAAATTCGTTGATCCGAAGATACCGAATTCTAGCTATCCTGAACTCGTTGATCGCGCACGATACCGGGTTCGAAGATCTTCAATTCTTCAAGCGTTGATCAAGCGCACTTGATTCCGCGAATCGGCTTCTACAATCGTTGAATCGAGCGCACTCGATTATCCGAAAGAGGAGATAGGAGATTACACTCAACTACCAATTTGGAATGAAAGCACAAAGCAATCAAAAGAGAATTTTATTCAAAAATCAACAACCTTTTACAAATGAGAGACCCGGCCTATTTATAGGCGTTTTACAAAACAACAAAAAAGTCTCTAACTCCTAAGTCGGCAACCGACTTACGACCTACGACTCAGCCTAACTCGGTGACGACTTAAGACACAACCGTTACAACACTTGTCTTCAAACAGAACGACTTATGAATACAGACGACATACGACTTATAAATGACGCGACTCAACATACATGTGTATTACAACCGACTTATGACTTAATAAAATACAACACAGTACCACAACCCTTAACTCGGCTCCGACTTAAGATATCCTCCGACTTAGCATATGGCGACATACGACTTAAAGACAGAAAAGTACAAACAGAACATTACTTAAGTCGTTGCCGACTTAACAACATATCACGATTCATCAATAGCAGTGACTTCAGACACAACGGTCCAGATTAACTTGGCAGGAAATCCATGGCTTCAGGGCTTTCACGGCTTAAAATTTCGACCGACTTAAATAAGTCGTAACTCGGTGCCGACCTATCACTTGCTCCGATAAGTCGTACATTAATCAAAACATTTCCCTTAAGTCGTTGCCGACTTAAGCCTTCACATTTTCCACCTCGTGTTGCTCCTCCTGTAGTTTTAGGTCGTAGCTCGTTCGAGTTGAGTCGGTCACGACTTATGTCTTCTCTCCAGTTAAGTCGGTCACGACTCATGCCTGTTTCTATAAGTCGGAGACGACATATATCTTCCTTAAGTCGGTCACGACTTATACCTTCGTCTTTCTTAAGTCGGTCACGACTTATGCCTTCGCCTTCCATAAGTCGGTCATGACTTATGTCCTTTGCTCTGATAAGTCGGCTACGACTTATGCCTTGGGAAATTATAGCTTGGCCTACATCATCCTCCCCAGGTTGAAAGAAATTCGTCCTCGAATTTGCACTTTCCTCCCCCTCTATGTGCTCATCCCCGTGATATGGTACGAGATGCTTCACATTGAATACGTCGGATGTATACACATCATCTGGCAGCTTCAATTTATATGCATTTTCATTAATTCGTTTCACGACTTCCACCGGACCAATTTTCCGTGCTTTCAATTTATTGTAAGCGCCTACTGGAAAACGATCTTTCGTTAAAACTGCATAAACCAAATCACCTTCCTGAAATTCAACACTTCTTCGTTTCAAATCTGCAGATTGTTTATACTTCTCATTTGCTTTCTCTAGTCGTTCTTGAACGATTTTATGACACTCCGTCAGCCCTTCAACAAAATCAGCGGCTTTCTTAATTGTCCTCTTTGATTGTGGCACTACCGACAAATCCAACGGTCCCTTAGGTAAGCTCGAATAAACAATCTGGAATGGACTGAACCCAGTACTTCGATTCACAGCATGATTATGGGCAAACTCTGCCTGGCATAACTTCACATCCCAACTCTTCAGATTATCTTGAACAAGACACCTCAGCAAGTTTCCCAATGATCTGTTTACCACCTCAGTCTGTCCATCAGTTTGTGGATGATAAGCACTACTAAATTTCAGCTTCGTTCCCACCATTTTCCACAAACTTAGCCAAAAATGACTCAGAAAACGAGTATCCCTGTCCGACACAATCGATTCTGGCAATCCATGAAGTCGATAGATCTCTCTGAAAAACAATTGAGCAACATGAACAGCATCCGCCGTCTTCTTACAAGCAATAAAATGTGCCATTTTCGAAAATCTGTCCACCACCACATATATGGAATCGTTACCACGCTGTGTCCTTGGTAATCCCAACACGAAGTCCATACTCACATTAACCCATGGTTTAGTGGGTACCGGTAACGGCATATATAAACCCGCATTAGTCGCAGTTCCTTTCGAAACTTGACAGATATGGCATCTCTCAACAAATATTTCCACCTCTTTCCTCATTGATGGCCAAAAGTAGGACTGTGAAATCAGCTGTAAGGTACGGTCTCTCCCGACATGTCCCTCTTCGTGTAACTCTTTGATAATCTTCATTCTCAGACTACCCTCCGGTATGCATAATCGACTTCCTTTAAAAAGAAAACCATCTACCATCACGAAATCATCCGTCTCTCCCTCCTTGACTTTATCAACAAATTTTGCAAAGTAAGGATCATCAGTGAATAATTCTGGCAATATTTCAAACCCCGTCACTTCAACCTTTAGTGTAGTCAACAAATGACTCCTCCTACTCAAAGCATCAGCCACACGATTTGTCACCCCTGACTTGTGTTTAACAACAAAAGTAAACTGTTGCAGATATGCAATCCACGATGCATGTCTCGCTGAAATTTTGTCTTGCCCTTGCAAATGCTTCAATGCTTCATGATCAGTGTAAAGAACAAACTCCTTCTGAAATAGATAGTGTCTCCAGTGTTTAATAGATTGTACAACAGCATAAAACTCCACGTCATATGTACTGTATCGCATCTTTGCTCCTGACAACTTCTCACTGAAATAGGAAATTGGACGCCCCTTCTGACTCAACACCCCTCCAATCCCAACCTTGGATGCATCAGTGTGCAGTTCAAACACTAGCTGAAAATCAGGTAATACAAGAATTGGTGCAGACGTCAAAAGTTCTTTGATTCGTTCAAAGGCAACCCCAGCTTCCTTCGTCCATGCAAACTGTTTGCCTTTCATGCAATCTTTAACAGGTGCCATCACACTACTAAAGTGTGGAATGAACCTTCGATAGAATGAAGCCAACCCATGAAAACTGCGAACTTCCGTTATTGTCTTGGGTTGTGGCCAATTTCTGATCGCCTCAACTTTACTTTGGTCAACCTGTATTCCTTTCTCTGAAACAACATACCCCAAAAATAAAACACTATGCGTCATGAACACGCATTTCTTCGTTGCAGCATAAAACTGTTCTTGTCGTAACACCATCAACACTTCTCTAAGATGATTCAAATGTTCCTCTGGACTCCCACTGTAAATTAGAATATCATCGAAATACACCACCACGAATTTTCCAATGAACGGTCGAAAAATTTGATTCATCACCCTCATGAAAGTACTTGGTGCATTCGATAGACCAAACGGCATTACCAGCCATTCATACAAGCCTTCCCTCGTCTTGAATGCTGTCTTCCATTCGTCCCCTGGTCTAATGCGAATCTGATGATAACCGCTCTTCAAGTCAATCTTAGAAAAGATTACGGACCCACTGATTTGATCCAATAAGTCATCAAGCCTCGGCATCGGAAATCTGTATCTGACTGTGATCTTATTCAACGCTCTACTGTCGGTGCACATCCTCCACGTCCCATCCTTCTTGGGTACCAATAAAGCTGGTACAGCACAAGGACTCAGACTCTCCTGCACACGCCCCTGCTCAAGCAATTCCTCTACCTGCCTCCGCAATTCTTCATGTTCCTTCGGACTCATTCGATAATGTGGTCTGTGTGGCAATACAGCACCTGGAACAAGATCTATCTGATGTTGTATATCTCTCAACGGTGGCAACTCCGTTGGTAATTCCTCTGGAAATACGTCGTCAAATTCTTTCAAAACTGGTTCAACTTCCTCAGGAATTTCAACTTCTTCACTGCTCTCACGCCCAATCAACAAGAATACTTCTGGTTCTTCCTCAACCTCCTTAACAAACTCCTTCAAAGATAATAAAGTTTTCAGTTCTTCAATTTCTTCTGACTTACTTTCTTCTTGTGATCTCTTCTTCGGAACTAAGATAATCTTCGTGCCTTTAAACATAAAACTGTAGCTATTGGTACGACCGTCATGTTGTACTGATCGATCATACTGCCATGGTCTTCCCAATAATAAATGACAAACATCCATCTCTACGACATCACACCAGATTTCGTCTTTGTATTTCTTCCCAATAGAGAATGGTACACGAACTCGTCTATCCACTTTCACTTCTCCTCCTTTTCTCAACCATGCTAACTTGTATGGACTTGGATGTTTCTCTGTCTTCAATTTCAACTTCGTCACAGCCTCGGTCGAAATAATATTATCACAGCTTCCTGCGTCAATCACAAACTTACACACCTTCCCCAGAATAGTACACGTTGACTGAAAGATGTTACTCCTCAACCAACTAGCTTCTTCTTGCTTCGGTGTTAAACACGATCTCCTCAGCATTAGGTTACAACCTTCATCTCCTGACGCAATATCCTGCTCATCCTCCTCGACTGGACTAGAACAATCCTCATCAACTTCCTCATCTTCAACCTCTACAATCATGGTTCTCTTCTTTGGTTTTGGACACTCACTGCTTTTATGACCCAATTCCTGACAATTGTAACATTTGAAACCATTGTTAACTTTCGCCTTCTCACCCTCCTTCACCACTGGTCTACTGATAGGTTTAGTAACATTAGAACTTCCACCAACACCCTTTGCTTGATTGTTAGAATTAGTAAACACACCACTTCCTCGTCTCCCTTGTTTTTCCCAAGCCAACGCTTTCTGATGTGCTTCTGCCACAGATCTTGGATCGAACATATTAACCATATCCTGAATCTGCATTCTCAATCCTCCAATGAATCTAGATGTCAGCTGCTCTTCTGTTTCCATAATATCATTCCTCGCAATCAGTTGGTAAAATTCATCAGCATAGTCATTAACTGTCTTTGTGCCCTGCCTCAAGTTTTGCAAACGTTGATACATCAAAGATTGATAATTGTAAGGTAAGAACGTTGCTTTCATCAATTTCTTCATCTTCTCCCAAGATTCAACTTTTGATTTTCCCATCCGATCACGTGTAAGTTTGGTCTGCTGCCACCATGCCAAAGCCCTACCCCTCAGCCTCGTAGCAACCAACTTCACTCTACGATGTTCTGGAACTTCTTTGAAGTCAAAAATCTCCTCGACATTAGCCACCCAATCTAGAAACTCCTCCGCTTGCATACCACCTTTGAATTCAGGAATTTCTGTCTTCATCCCCGATTCCCACTTGTGATCATACTCAGAATAGTTTCTGCCTTGACCTCTTCCTTGAACACTACCACCATCATACTCCTCTTCAAAATCAGATGCATAACGATGTCGATTCTGACCACCAACATCTCTACTACCATTACGCCTTCCACCTTCATCCCTTCTATCGACATTCCTCCGTTCACGATCATTTACGTTCCTCCCACGCCCTTGATCATTTCCAACACTTCTGTCTCGATTGGAATGTGGCGAGACTCTACTACCCCCATGGTTAGATTCTGGTGAAACCCTTCTCCGATTTTGATTCATCTCCGTCATAAGCCTCTCTAACCGGCCAATTCCTTCATTAAGCTTCTCACTAAAATTCTCATTGATTCTTTGTTCCATCTCATCAGCTTCTTCTCTTCGATACAAAGCTTCTACGTTTTGGTGGCGATTAGCTCTTCTTGGCGGCATACTTGAAAATCTTCCAACAATTCAAAATTCAAACACAATTCGGACTTTGATCCAAAATGAAACGGATCGAAAACTTCCACTTTGTAGCAAATCGCGATGAGCACGATGGACAAAGTTTCGGCCTTCAAGACAAATCCGATCAAACAACTTCGAACAATGATGAACAACTTCACTTGCTCACGGCTCAACTTCAAGCTTCTCGGCCAAACAACTTCAAACTTCAAAACTCTTCAAATGATTAGGCTCCAAGTCTCGATCTAGCTATGATTGGCTAGAACAAGCTCTGATACCAAAACTGACGCAGCGGATTAATCAAAAACAATGTAGATCGTTGAATGTAGCAATCAGTGGATTGGAAGATGCTGAAATGCCCAAATTCGTTGATCCGAAGATACCGAATTCTAGCTATCCTGAACTCGTTGATCGCGCACGATACCGGGTTCGAAGATCTTCAATTCTTCAAGCGTTGATCAAGCGCACTTGATTCCGCGAATCGGCTTCTACAATCGTTGAATCAAGCGCACTCGATTATCCGAAAGAGGAGATAGGAGATTACACTCAACTACCAATTTGGAATGAAAGCACAAAGCAATCAAAAGAGAATTTTATTCAAAAATCAACAACCTTTTACAAATGAGAGACCCGGCCTATTTATAGGCGTTTTACAAAACAACAAAAAAGTCTCTAACTCCTAAGTCGGCAACCGACTTACGACCTACGACTCAGCCTAACTCGGTGACGACTTAAGACACAACCGTTACAACACTTGTCTTCAAACAGAACGACTTATGAATACAGACGACATACGACTTATAAATGATGCGACTCAACATACATGTGTATTACAACCGACTTATGACTTAATAAAATACAACACAGTACCACAACCCTTAACTCGGCTCCGACTTAAGATATCCTCCGACTTAGCATATGGCGACATACGACTTAAAGACAGAAAAGTACAAACAGAACATTACTTAAGTCGTTGCCGACTTAACAACATATCACGATTCATCAATAGCAGTGACTTCAGACACAACGGTCCAGATTAACTCGGCAGGAAATCCATGGCTTCAGGGCTTTCACGGCTTAAAATTTCGACCGACTTAAATAAGTCGTAACTCGGTGCCGACCTATCACTTGCTCCGATAAGTCGTACATTAATCAAAACATTTCCCTTAAGTCGTTGCCGACTTAAGCCTTCACATTTTCCACCTCGTGTTGCTCCTCCTGTAGTTTTAGGTCGTAGCTCGTTCGAGTTGAGTCGGTCACGACTTATGTCTTCTCTCCAGTTAAGTCGGTCACGACTCATGCCTGTTTCTATAAGTCGGAGACGACATATATCTTCCTTAAGTCGGTCACGACTTATACCTTCGTCTTTCTTAAGTCGGTCACGACTTATGCCTTCGCCTTCCATAAGTCGGTCACGACTTATGTCCTTTGCTCTGATAAGTCGGCTACGACTTATGCCTTGGGAAATTATAGCTTGGCCTACATCAGTATTGAACAAAGGATTTTGTGTTTTCACTTACAAAGTGAATGTGAACAATGTTAGAATTTAGACCAAAACAAAATTGCGTGAGTCCTAATGTAATATAGTTTTGATGAAGAAAATTGGTGTAAATTATTGTTACTACTAGGTATCACTTCTAATAAGTAAAATTAAAATTTTACCAAAAGACGCGTAAGCGATAAATTCAGTAAAAAATGCCACATCACTAACTAAAGTGGCGTGTGAACATTAATATTCGAATTGTTTGATATTAATCGCTGACTGAGTTTACACATTTGAGTCGAACAACCGTAATGATGAATACTCCAAATAAATCACACAATTTAATTAATTTATAACCATTGTAAATTAATTAATACTTTTTGAGATATTGATTATTAGATTTTATTTGATTTTTTTGGATACCATTAACATATAATAAAGTGTGTCAAAATTTTCACGAACGCGCGCTTCAATATACAATATTGATAAATTGTTTAAATTGGATTTGAATTGAGTAAATGTTGAATAAGTTTGGGATCATTTGGGGTCCATGTCTTCTCTATGTTTGGCCGACCACAAAGAGTGGGCGATGATAAGTTTTGAGTTAATTCAGAAAGGAAAAAAATAATATATGGATGGAAAAGCTCTCTCTCTCTCTCTCTCTCTCTTTAAGATGTGTTGATTACCTTCTTTATTTCATTCTTTTTTATAACTATATGATTCTCTCCTTTCTCATTAATGGACGAAAAATATGAGGGTTTCTATGGCTTCAAAATTTCTAAAATAAAATACAAATCAAATCTGTTTATTGAAAGTGGTTTATATCTCTTGATATCTGCAACGTCTGAAGGCTGATTTTTGAATCTATGAGCTATCTCATTATTCAAGGTGCATTCTCTTGGCTACATCTCAAGATAATAATTTTTCATTTTTTCATCATTTATCATATTCATATGAATTAGATCTATCACATATCTCATCTCATTTGTATATTTGTTTATTCGGTTACATAGATTAGATACCCTTTTTCCTATACCTTAATTAATGATATATTTTCACCATGATATTTTAATTTGGATCGATTCTAAGATATACTTTGATTGATTACTTGTTCATCTTATCATCTTTAGGATTATTCCATATGATTTCACATTTAATTAGTTGTTCATATTGTTTATGTATTTTTGATCTAAAACCTTCGCAATAAATACATATGTGTTTGATTTGTTATATTTGTTTTGTTATTTTTAGCAAAGCTTGCCGACATTTATAGCGGGCCGTCCACATGTATAAAAGAATATGGCATAGTTGTTCTGGAACATGCATAAGAATAACTAATAAAAGAAAATAAAGCAACAGAGTTTAGCGAAAATGCTAAGCTACTAACTAACAAAAACCAAAGATTGTCTCCCTCTGAGGAGGAAGATCCACTTCCCTCGTCCGAAGGTTCAGGCCCAATAACACGGTAATACCCAAAGAAAAGAGTAGCTAAGGTAGGAACAAAATCCACTGAATTAGAGCCATAAATTTATTTTCTGTCCTAAGAGGAATCCGAGATAATAGAACAATTCAGATCTCCTAACTGACCTATAACTGAGACCAAAAGGCCTTCACCCTTAACATGATAATATAGTCTCATTTCTTCATCATCTTCTCCAACATACTTGTAGAACCTACCACCCTTTGGGTCAAATCTCATTTCAAAAGACTCGTGAACCTATGCCTGCTCAGACGAGCTCCAAAAGAAATCATCCAATGAGGGATCCAATACCAAATAGGCCCACAAAGTTGTCCTCAACATCAACAGAGCGAACTTCAATGAGAGGAGAAATGAACTCAGAAGGTGAAATCATAGCAGCGTCAATAGATCGAACATTAATAACATCAACTGTGGGAACATCCATGACAACAGACGCGATACCATGAGACAGGAGCATAGTACAATGGCAGACTTTCAGAACCCACTTCATAATAGTATGAGGAAGAGGGATCCTAAGTGAAAGAGAGATAGGAAGGGCATCAAATTGCAGAGAACATGCATCAACGAAGTGGTCAAATATGTGACATCACGAGCAAATTTCCAGTTTCCAACTATAAATAACATCGACAGCTGAAACATGGCCACGAGCAAAAAAACCGAGATCTTAGAGGGAAAAGGCTTATTTGGAGTTACTTCAGAGCCTTTGCATATACAAGCTTGTTTTGAGCAACAGTATTTGCATCAAAACATTTGATTGTACCAACTACATTCGCAAACCAATTTAACCCTATCATAGACTATAATACGAAAGGAATATGAGTGAAGTGAGCCAATACCAGAATAGAGAGAATCTGCTCCTTTGCCTTATCCACCGTCGGACTACAAGGGGTTATAATGAAGGGTTGAATAGCTATAATGGAGATATCAACCTCTTGCACTCAGATCCTTTCTTACTTTTTCGAAAACCTAAAAAAGAACAAGCTATTATTGAAGTGCACTTGTAATCTACCCCTAATATTCCAACGTTGACAGCAATGTTCACGGACTACTTGATATGAAGGATTAGAGTTAAGGAAAAACCTCACAAGATACCCCAACCAAAACGCAGCGCCAGCTTCCATGGCCTCTATCGGGGATCCATTGCACCATCTACTTCCTTAATATCAAACTCATGTGCAACGTAATCACCCGCGTTCCTCGACATCGCACTAAATAGTGATGACCATTTGGAACCAGACATAGTGGGAGACTCTAAAACTTTTTTAGCCAGGTTGGAAACAATAACATAACCAAATTTTGAATCGATGTTCATTATAATAGCAGAATTAGAACAAGCACCTTATGTGCTTAATTTTAAACTCAAAAGATTAGGCCTGCTGATAGCATTATCATGAACATCAACAACAACTCTTCCAAAAAAAAATCTCCATTATCAGTATCTGCCCAACGGCCCGATACATTTAGAGCACCCAACAATGGCAATAGAGGACTAACCCCACTAACAGACACGACAACATGCATTCTAGAAGTTAGAGATTCACTCGGGTCATATTTTTTCGAAGTAGAATCCATCAAAGTGAAAGCAATGGCCCAAGACACTACCTGAACAGAGGGACTCTGGTTGCAGCATTGACGTGATGGAGTAATTCCTAAAGGAGTAACGGTAGAGGGCGAAGAAACGATGGCAGACGAGGATAAAACCAGACCTGACTATGTGGAAGAGACATTAAAAGGTCGGCCGACCTAGTTGTTGAAGGAGGTGGAGATGCCAATCTGTTCGAAGAAGCCATAAGGGAAGGGAGAGTGAGGAAGGTGGACAGAGCGAAAAGACGGGAAGAGAGCGGAAGGAATGGAAGCTAGAGGGAGGGGGAGGATATTTATTTTGTTATTATTTTTAAATATGTTCAAAAAACATACTTTTGATTAAAATCAAATTTTTAATTAATGACATAATTCTATTAATGATAATATATACAAATATGAATAAACTGCATATGTTTTCTGCTGGAAATCACTTTGGAAATTTTATATCCATGATTTATGTTAGTTGCATTGAATATAATTTTTTCTTATTGCATATTTTGAAAGTGGTTTAAAAAAAGAAATTATTAAATAACTATAACTAGAATTTTGTGTAAATTATCACCAATCTTTTGATTTCCTTTTAAATTAAAGCTATGACTTTAATTTGTTACTTTAATTTTCAAAGCATGTATTAGATTTTATAAATTTTATGCATATACGTACATGTTGTTTTAGATTTGAAACGTTATTTACAATGTTTGTTATATGTGTGAGTGTGTCTATATATATATTTATGTATGTATGCATGTATGTATCAATTTAACTTATGTCTATAAAATGTAAATTTTTTGTAAAATCGTTATATTTGCCTTACATCCTTCCTAATTTTGAAACTAAATTCAAAATGTTGTTTTTAGTTTCAAACATATAAAATAGTGAAACTTAATTTTTACATATTCATATGTATATATATAAGTATATGTATATAATTTCTATTATATGTATTTACTTTAAATAAAACTATTGACAACAAATGCACGTATAAAGGAAACATTAACTATGCACGTTTTTATATGTTGCACTTACAAAATATACACTGTTAATATATTTGGGATTACTCACATTTCACGCATGTTTAAATCGACCATCAATGGTATTTAATGAATCATTAATCTA
The DNA here is from genome assembly GCA_030737815.1 of Allium fistulosum. Lineage (NCBI taxonomy): Eukaryota > Viridiplantae > Streptophyta > Magnoliopsida > Asparagales > Amaryllidaceae > Allium > Allium fistulosum. The sequence goes on from CM060901.1 coordinate 666,373,051, forward strand.
ATCAGAGAGATAGAAATGAAAGGTTTCTATCTTCAATTAAAGGTATTTCTTGCCGTCATTGATTGCATAGGTTTTAGAGAAGGAAACGAAATGTTTCATTCTCAAGTTAACTTTAATGAGTAATTGTTACATACATTGGTGTATTTGATACACTTATACATTTAAATTTATATCAAATTCGAACTCTTCCAAACTAATTACATAAAATATTGGATTTTATTTAAAATACATTTTGGATTGGATCTAAAATCTCTTTAGACCTTATAAGCTCAATAGATCTGAAAATAAATTTTTTTAAATCTACCTATTTCACCCACTTCTGACTGGTCCGGTTATTACTTATTGATGGTCGCAGGTTAGGAGGCGACGTTGCAGGTTAGGGCAGGGGCGGTTGCGAAGTCAGGTGGTCGTCGGGATGGCCGTAGTAGGTAGTGGCAAGCAAAATAGAGGGAGGCGGGTTCGAGATCTTTGTTTCATTAAGGCTTTGAGTTTACTATAGCAAAAGTCATGAGAGAGAGAGAAAATAGTAAAAAATATTAAAAACATTATAATATTGCCCCATCTTTAAATGCTTACACTTTTTGCATATGACCTCTATTTCACACGTGGTTTGCAGTATTAGGACCACGATGAGAAGAGGTATGTTTTGGAATGTTGTGTAACGACCCGAAATTTTTAACGTTACGAATGAGAATATTTAATTTATTTAAATATTCAAAATTTGATTTAAATTTAATAAATATTAAGAAAATCAATTTTTGATAAAACAACTTGATTTTTAATGATGTGTTATTATTTTGATTTATCAGATTTTTCCATAATTTTTAATTTGGAAAATAATTATTGTTTGACGTATTTTTTGGCAAATGATGGTATTTTTGAAATTTCATGGAATAAGATAACCAATGAATTTATTGTTGTTTTATGATCATATCACATTGTTGCGTACATCGTATTTTTATTTCTATCGTTCGATGTTTGTAGGCGAACGAAATTCTATGTAGCGAAGTGCAAGAAATTTTAGTATAAACTAACCTCCACCCTTACACTTTTCTTTTTCCCTCCTCTCTCTTTTATTTTCATTTATAGTAAAAACGAAAAATAGCCTCTTCTTTTAGAAATAAAACAAATGATTTACTCATTGAAAAATTATGAAATTGGATCCTTTGAATTCGTGTTGGCGAGATCTTCTAATCCATATGAAGATTGATGTATGCGGTGTGACTTGAGGGTGTTCGACGTGAGAATGGTGAAATAGGGTTTGGGTTGGTCGGTGATTTAGGCAATGATAGGTCATGGGGATGGGTGCATCGTGTTTGTCGCTTGAAAGAGCATCGGTGGAAGGATTTTGAAAGGGTGCGGTTTCAAGTGGTGAAAAGCTACACTTGGTTGTCGTATTCGAAGGCAACATGTCGAAAGTTGGAGGAAGCGACCGAGCTCGGTGTGATGGAAGGGATGCAAAGCTTAGGTAAAAGGAGTTCATCGGGGTTGACAGCACGACATTTTGTCGAGAAATGATGAAGAAATTGGCGCGCGTGCATGTGGCAATGGGGTGTATCAGTATGCAGGCGTATTGTTTGAGGATGGTGGGAGAAGATAGATTATGGGAAATTGGTAATTACTGCAGTAATTAAGTTAATTAATGAATATTTAATCTCAAATCTTATTAAATCAATAACTTCTTCATACGAGGTCCAATCAAGGCGTAGTCTTTTGCGTTATGCTCATAGAAGCGTTATCTATGCATCGAAACTGATTTGTCATTATTAGATCAAGTGGAATTTTGAGTTAAAATCGAACTCCATTCGATTTTAGATCAAACTGGAATGCATAAGCGTCGGTTGGAATTTTAGTGAGGTTACTCGCCTTTGGATGAATACTATATGATATATAGTAGATATAAATTATTGTTTTCGTGTTTGAATGATTTATTAGTTTGGTTTGGTTGGATTTCCACTTTGAAAAGCGAATGACATATAAAACAAAATAAGGGGAATTTTGTAGAGGAATCTAGATTCCTCGCCGTTGTGATTTTAAATTTCATTTATATACTTGTTGTATAAATTGTTGAACTACTAAAAGTCTAGTAGTTTGCCAAATTTGATATCACATTGATATATGTTAAAAGTTGAACCTTATTAGTGATAAAGGTAGTAATAACATTGATTAAGTGCTACGATAATTATTGTCCTCATTTTAGTATTTTGGAAATACTATTATTTGCTGTTTTGATTTGAAAAATGATTTTAAAGGCGATTTTTGGAATTTTCTCTAGCATTTTATGAAAAAATTTTTTTGAACTTCTCTATTTTACTCTAACCATATTGGAAATGTTTTAAAAGGTATTTTGGAAACTATTTAATTTACATAAAAGTTAATATAATAACGGATGTTATCTTTTATAATAAAGTGATTATGTTTTAAAAGAAGATAGAAATATTTTAGGAACAAATATTTGTGAAACGTTTTATATAAAATGTTGTAATAAATAGAGATTTATAAACGGTATTTATAAAAAAGGCATAGATTTATAAATGGTTTTTTATAAAAAGGAAAATTATATCATTTTCATAAGTTGGAATAATAAATCAAATTGATTTATAGTAATATGCGAAATGATCATTTTATGGAAAGTTTTGGTTCTATTTTGAAACTGAAGGGTTGTGATAAGTAAACGAGATTTATAAAAGAAGTTTTGTAATTAAATTAAAAGATTTATAAAAGAAGTTTTATAACTAGAAATGAGATTTATAAAACAGGTTTAATAATTATATTTAGAGATTTATAAAAGTAGTTTTATGAAGAGAAATGAGATTTATAAATGAAGTTTTATAAATAGAAATGAGATTTATAAAAGGAGTTTTATAATTATATTTAGATATTTATAGAAGGATTTTAGAATTATATTTGGAGATTTATAAAAGAAGTTTTACAAAAAGAAAGGAAATTTATAACATGAGTTTTATAAAAGGAATAAGATTTGATTTCAAGAAATGATCAATTTAAACTATGGTAGTGTGGAAAGTATTCTTTTCATACTTAACACCGAATTCCGAGGTTAGTAAACTCGCCCCTATCTTGAGAATTAAGAATGTATTTCGAGGCAAGGATAGTATGGTAACTTGTCTGACTTCATTGCTAATCGAGGGATAGCACAAGTTTGAAATCGGGAAGTGGTGGTAAGTATATATGGTCTAATTTACATACGATCCATTTACTTACACCAAAATGAAAGTGTTCTGGGCTTTATCAATGTTTTAAATGACATTTGTTTTAAGTATAGGTTTGAAAGTGAAATCTTTCTTAAGATTTTGTGAATATACTTATACCGTTGAGATAAGTATATAGTTACATTTTCCAAGTATTAAAAGTGTAGTGGTTCGTGAATATACTTATACTAATTAGATAAGTATATGGATATATTTCCAAGTAGTGAAGGAGTAAATAAGTAGTGAATGAGTGATATACTTGTGTATATCTTTTGTAAAAGTATTTTACTACAAGAATTTACAAAGTGATTTTTAATTAATGAAAGAATTTATTAAAGAGGCTTGGTAGTTGCTTATGTGCTTAACCATGTTTGGTTAAATATCTGATTTGATTGTTTGTTCAATTTATAGTTAAATAATCGACTATTAAATCTTGTCCAGTTTTGAAAACTATCGATTGTTAGTTCAGGGAGACTAGGATTGGATAAACATGATGCAACGACCCAGAATTTTGGACCATTCGCATCCATTATAAGTGTATAGGTAGACACTCATGCCGAAATTGAATTGCTCAAAATACCGCGTTGTTAATTTAAATTTGGCAAAACTGAACATATACAGTAAATAAATAATCACGGATCACAGACACAGAGTAATAAGTGCAGCGGAAATAAAAGAGATAGTAGTTCATGAAGCTACTATATGAATATATAAAATACATCAGAGTTTACAACAGAAGAGTAATACGATACAACAGATACAAATTAGAATACATCACTGGAATCATCGAATATTGAAAGCAGAATAGATGGCTGGATCTTCAAGCAAGGCTCCAACTCCAAAGGTGAGTCTCGAATACTGGTACACTCAGTCTGACCCGAGCGTAAAGCAAAACACAAGACACTCGAGTCAGGATTAACATTCTTATATTAATAAACCCAACTCAAGTGAAATAGCAATTGAAATACAAGTAACTCAAAGGATGTTTGGAATAACCATCCTTTAAGGATCCGTTAAACTATCTACTATGTAGTAGTGTACGATAAGTAGATAATGTCTATCAGTAATAATAAGATATCAAAATAGTGTTAAGTCATGGCCCATTCCACCCTCAACACATTTTTATTCCCAAAAGCATATACAAGACCGTAGTTTCCCCAAAACCGGAAGTCACCAGAGGGCAATCCATATACTAAAAGTACAAAACAAATTCGTAGTGGTCGCGAATAGAGGGATACAAGTATGACAAGGCACATGAGGCAATACCCAAGGTAGTGACACTACCGTTTGCCTGATCCGGACTGGTGAGAACGCAACGCCGCAGCGCCCGCAACACCGTGAAACAACACTCCCAAAATCAAGGGTGCACCAATCGACAACAAGTAATGAGTAGTTCGAAGAAGTGTGTCAACTTGAGGTAGCTAATCCTCCATTGGCCCGGCACGGCTCCTGTTTTAGTCATTTCCAATTTGACACAAGTGTCAAGGCTATCCATCATCGTTCTCTTTCTTCAGTCATCACGTACATCATTCCAACCACTTCATTCTGGATCATCACTCCGCGTATAGTTATTAAAGTGGTTTTCGGTTTAGATAGAGAGTATATCCATAACCGATTCCGGTCTCTTTAATAACTTCCGTAATTATTACACCGATTGGTCGTTAAATATATTTCAAAACCAAATCAATTTCAATTTCAATTTCAATTCGTAAACCAACATTTCGTTTCTCTTTCGAAATCAATTTCCAAAATTTACGTTTCAAAACTTCCACATTCATAATCTCAAATCTTATAATTCAATTTCTATTTAAAACAATTCCAATATTGATTCAAGTTCGCAAATAAGTTTCCTTCCAAATCATTTGAATTAATATACTTTAACATTCAAATCAATTTCAAATTCATTTATCGATTTCATTCAATATTTATTAAGTTAATTTGCCATTCAAAACAATTTCTATTAAATTTCCAATTCATTAAATCTATTATTTAAATTTAACTTCATTATATCAAAACTTACAAATTTGAATTAAATTAAATTAAATTCATCAACTCAATTTCTTTAAATTTCAAGTCTTACATTAATTTCAATAAATCGCATTTTATTTCTTGTTAAAGAAATTCAAAATTCACTTATTTACTTACTTAAATAATTTTCCAAAATTAAATAAATAAAGTAACTCAATTTCAATTATTTACGAAGTAAAATTTTACTTATTAAAAGTTAAATTTCACTTATTAAAGAATTCAATTCAATTTAATCATTAAATAATTCAACCTTATTTAATTATTAAATAATTAAAAACTTAATTATTAAATAATTTCAAAGTTTAATAATTTCAAACTTAAATGTAATTTCAAACTTAATTATTAAATCATTTCAACTTAATTCAATCATTTCTCAAATTAAACAACATTCTTTCATCAATTACATTGTAAATCTTTTGTTTCAGATTATTAAATATTAACATTTTCCTTTCATCAAAAATTCAAATTTCAACTTCATTTCAAAACCATATTATTTATTCAAATAAGATCTTCATTTTATTTTTAAATCAAATTATTGACCAATCGGGCTTTATTTAATTCTCTATATCCAAGGTCAAAGTTCAATTTGGGTATTTATCATTTCAACCCGATTCCAATTCAATTCAAAAATCAAAGCATAGCAAAGGGAACTTGCAGTGTGATAACTGGGATGGTGTCAAAGTAAATAAACAAGCAATAATAACAACCAATATCAATCCAATAACCAATTCAAATAATCCCGAAATAACCGTATTAATTCGCATTGTTATTTGTACGAATTAATATAATTATTTCTAGAATCTACACTATCATTTCATGTAGATTAAAGATTATTACACTAATATTAATACGGTTCTTCATTTGATATCAATTATTCAATTTCATACAACATCAATTTTATACAACATTCATTCAATGGTTCAAGGTGAAGTTAACCATATTACTACGTGTCGAGTAATTAAACATTTAAAGGGGGTCATATTATACAAATTTAACAAATCAAATTCAACATATAGATCCAATTTAAATTGTTGACTATCCTATATCAATTCGATTGCATATTATTTATCACTTTAACATTAACAATTTAACGTCCAATATAACATTACCAATCAATCAAATATCTACCAAACTGGATTATTATCACATAAATAATTAACAGATAATGGTGTCAGATGTCACAAGTGAACTGATACAGGTAATAACATATATAACAGTGTAAATCACTATAGCAGCATATTTCAATTGTCGTTTCAATTGAATCAAATTTAATAAATAAAAGAACATTAATCGTGAGTGATTGCTCACCTTCAGAGACTAGAAAGATTCGATGATGGAATGAGTTATGAATCCAAGCACAAATTCCAAAATAAAGCACGACGGACACGAATTCGACAGACAAGCTGATAAATGTGAATCGATGAGAGTGAATCAAATCAGTTTGATAAAATAGAAATATTTGTTATTTCATTAAAATCAATACTTTAATCTAATCTAAGACAAAATTAAAATAAAACATATATATATATATAGTTAAAATAAAACACCTACTTATAATAATAAAATCAATTCAGTTCAAAACCATTTAAAATTCATGTATATTCTCTACAGACCTATATACAAACAACAAAATGATATAGGGCTTAGATAAATTCATATGTATATAAAGCAACAGATCTTTAATAACTTATAGAAACATCTATATACGTAAATCAACATATAATGTAACTAATACAATATAAAACTGATATAAACTTATACTAATAAAATGTAATTACAAAAAAAATATGCAGACTATTCATATACAGTAAAGTACCTTTTAAAAAAAATACAAGTTTTGGTTTCATAGGCATCACATTGTCAGTTATACACGTTTGAGAAGAAAATACAGTAAAGTGCAACAATCATTATTCTTGAATATGACACTCTTAATTTGTTTACAAGCTAAATGTACACATTTATTAACTTTATTTTTGCAACTTTGAGCATTATTGGTCAAGTAGTTCCTTCAAGTTTTTTTTTGGTGTGCAACCGCAGAGAGGATGTTAGAAACAAAGTTCACTCTATCATTGACAAATACGCTGAACGTTGGCTGTTGCTAGCTAGGTCAATTACTTTAACTTCGATATTCTGTAGAATTATATATTGGCATGCATTATAGAAAACAAAGTTGTACTTGAGCTTAATTATAGCATTATTGTACTTAGCATTATTAGCTTGAATCATAGAAAATGGAGGTCAATTACATAGCATTACTGTCATCGTTAATAACAACATATACTTTCCAATCCAGTTGTATGTTTTCAAATGCAAAAATATAACCATAATTTATAACAACGTATATTAAAACACTTATAAAATCAAAATATAACCTATTCATATATATAATGTATAACCAATACCATCAAATAATATAATATATTGTAAATACATTACAGCAACATACATAACCAGTAGGCTTATATATAAAGACTTACAAACAGATCAAATGTAAGTGATGCATATACGAACTGTATATATATTAATATATATAACTAAACCCATATATAAGCTTTTAATTGTCAATAAAATAATATAGAACATATGTAACTTAACATCTATAAAGACAACATCTTATACAAACTTACATGTAAGAATATAAGCATGCAGATCGACTACGCGAACGTTGGAGAGGCGAAGCAAAGAGGAGACGGTTACGGCTGAAGAAGCGTAGAGAAAAGGAGAGAAGTGGTGGGGTTTTGCACTTGCAGAGGAGCTTGTCTGGTTGAAATGGGCGGAGGGAAGAGGGAAGAAGGAGGGAGATGCGGCTGAGGCTTGGGTAGTTAGTAGCAACGCACGGCGTGTGGTGAGGTGGTGCGGAGCCATGCGATGGAGAGGGGAGATGAGTGGAGTGGTTGCTGCTGTCATGCGTTAAGAGGAAGGGAGGACGCGGGCTTCGGTTGCCGGGAATTAGTGTTGTGTCGCGCATGGACGGAGGAGCGAGGTAGAAGAGATGACTATTAGAATTTGAATTGAAGACAGAGATGTAAAGATAATGTGAACTTTGTTTTTACTGACAGTACTCAAATTGTAACAATGATTCAAATAATCTTATTATTACAAGAACAGTATATTTATATAAAACAGTGAGTTGGGCTTTAGATAATAACAGCCCACTAGCAGCTTGGCAATCCAGGAGAAGTTATTGTAAGAGTAGGAGCCGTATGATAGAAAGAGATCGTGTGGCTGATAGTCTTGAGGTTAAGCTTTGTTATGAAGTGTGCTTGTTGAGCCGGCAGATATACGAATGCTAATACTTCCCCTCAATTCAAACTAGGGTTAGCCTCAAGTCATGGCGATAAGTGCGATTCTGCAATAAACTGAAATCTTCTTCGAATTTGAACTTCAAAACGCCATGGATAAAAGATTGGAAGTAGAAGAGTTGGATTTGAGGAAGAACTTGCTTAAGGAAGTCAGATCTGAAACCAGCTATGACTTTTGTATCTTCTCTGGTTTGATTTCTTTGACCTTTAAATCCTCCCTTAGCCTGAGAAAACTTGAACTTGATAAAGCTTTGGTAAGGATGTCTGCTTTTTGGTAATATGTAGGAACATGACAAACTTGTAATTTTCCCTTATCTACTTGTTCTCGAACAAAATGTAGGTCAATTTCTATGTGTTTAGTTCGAGAATGCTGAATTGGGTTAACTGACATGTAGATTGTGCTTTGATTATCACACCATAACGTTGCTTTGCTGTTATTTCTGATTCTTAGTTCAGATAACATTGATTGAAGCCACATAATTTCAGCTGTAGCACTTGCTACACTTCTATATTCTGCTTCACTGCTGGATTTTGAAATAGTTGCCTGTTTTTTTGAGCTCCATGAAATTAAGTTGCCACCGAGATATATACAGTAACCAGTAGTAGATTTTCTATCATCTAGATCTCCAGCCCAGTCTGCATCACTATAACCCACTAAGTTTAGATCATTGCCCCTTTTAATATGAAGACCGAAATTGATAGTGCCTTTGAGATATCTGAGTACTCTTTTAATCCCTTTCCAATGACTGTCCAGAGGATTCTGCATAAACTGAGACAATTTGTTAATACTAAAGGCAATTTCAGGCCTGGTTATAGTAACATATTGCAATGCACCAATGATACTCCTATATTGTTTAGTGTTTAAAATGGGTTCACCTTGACTTTTGGAGTATCTTTGGTTACTGATCATAGGTGTTGGTTGAGATTTTGCATTGTCCATTTTGGTTTTGTTTAGAATGTCCAAGATATATTTCTTTTGACTGAGAAATATATCTGCAGATGACAATTTTAAAACCTCAATACCTAAGAAGTAATTTAGTTCACCTAAATCTTTGATAGAGAATTGTTTATGAAGATATTTGACTAACTCATTTATTTCATCAATGTTATCACCTGTTATAATCAGATCATCTACATATATTAGTATATATATAAATGATTCATTTGTAATTTTGATGAAAAGTGAGTTATCAGATTTTGTGAATTGAAACCCCTTATTTGTTAGTGTGGTTTTTAGTTTATCAAACCACACTCTAGGTGCTTGCTTGAGACCATATATAGCCTTGTTAAGTTTACATACAAGATTATTATTTTGTATGTAACCTTGTGGCTGCTACATATAGATGTCTTCTTGCAGGACACCATTTAAAAATGCATTATTCACATCTAATTGTCTCAAGTGCCAATTTTTATACAAAGCAATGGTAAGAACAAGTCTGATGGTAGAGGGTTTTACCACAGGTGAAAAAGTTTCACCAAAATCAAATCCATACTCCTGTGTATATCCCTTTGCAACAAGCCTAGCCTTGTGCTTGCTTATTGTACCATTAGGATTTTTCTTTAATCTGTAGGTCCACTTACAGTTAATAATATTTTTATTACCTGGAGGTGTGACCAAATTCCAAGTATTGGTTTTAACAAGAGCATTGAACTCTTCATCCATGGCTGCTTTCCAATTTTTGTTATTAGCAGCTTGAATGAAGTTTTCAGGTTCTTCGTCAGAAGAGGATGTTATAGTGTAAGCTTTTGGCTTGAAGATGCCACTTTTGGCTCTTGTAATCATGGGGTGACCTTCAATTGGTTGATTTCTTATAGATGGTGATTCAGCTTGATTGCTTTGCTGTATGTTGTTGCCATGACTACTAATTTCTTCAGCTAGGTCTTGATCTTTATTCTGACTGTGGTTGTTGAATGTTGTTGCAGGATTGTGCTGACTTGGAGGGCTTTGAAGTTCACAACCTGACCTAGGTGGTATAGTGAGTTGTGGATCTAAAGCATCATTGTTAGCATTGTGATCAACATCCTTTTGGATGTCAGTATACAGAGGTAAATTTGGGATAGACTTACTTGGATTATAGACCTTTGCAGTAGTTTTATATCTGATTTACTAAAAGGAAACACAAATTCATTAAATACCACATGTCTACTAGTGATAATTCTTCCACTTTCATCCAAACACTTGTACCTTTTTTGATTTGTACAATATCCAAGAAAGGTACAAGATTTTGATCTGAAATTTAATTTATTCCTATTGTAAGGCCTAAGACATGGGAAGCATAAACAACCAAAGGTTTTTAACATTTTATAGTCTGGCTTAGTTTTGAATAATTTTTCTATGGGACACATGTTGTTCAATACTTTAGTTGGAAGTCTGTTAATTAGATAAACAGCTGTACTAAATGCTTCAGGCCAAAACTTAAGTGGTATTGAAGCATGTGCAAGAAGTGATAAGCCAGACTCTACAATGTGTCTGTGTTTTCTTTCTGCTAATCCATTTTGTTCAGAAGTATATGGGCAAGTGGTTCTATGAATTATACCTTTTCTTTTAAAGAAATCATCAAGTGGTTTATATTCACTACCACCATCAGTCTGAAAAGTTTTCAGCTGACAATTTGTTTGTTTTTCAGCCATAGTTATGAATTGTACAACAACATTATATGTATCAGACTTAGCTTTAAGAAAATAAATCCATGTGTGTCTAGAGTAAGAATCAACAAAGGAGATATAGTATTTGTACCCATAGTCAGAGTTATAGGGTGCTGGTCCCCATAAATCTGAAGCAATCAGATCAAGAGGTTGCTTATACTCAGTTTCAGAGTTTGCAAATGGCAGTTTATGACTTTTTCCAAGTTGACAATAAGTACACACAAAAGGTGATGCACACTCATTAAAGGAAATTTTATTTTCTAAGAGTATTTTCCTAACTATCTTCTCATTAGGGTGTCCTAATTTGTTATGCCACAATTCAAATGTGTTTGTGCTATTTTCAGATATCATAGAATTATTGCACACTTTAACTTCAAAGACTGATTTATTAATCTGTTCATCAGTTTTGCTCAACATTGTAGCATTACAAGAATTTTTGATTACAGGCCTTTTACAGTTTATAGAATTAAACTTGTATAAACCTTTATCAGCTTCACCCTGCAATATAATTTCTTTAGTTAGCATATCTTTGATTAAGCAATATTTAGGATAAAATTCAAAGAACACATTGTTGTCTCTAGCAAATTGAGACACACTAATGAGATTCTTTTTTATTTTGGGTACTCTTAGAAGATTATTTAAGTACATCATTCTTTTTCCTTTAATGTGAGCATCCCCTATATGTGTAATGTTTATACAGTCACCATTACCCAAAGAAATTAATTGATTACCTTTATACTCCCTGTTGCCTGCATTAAGATTTTCCAAGCTGCTGGTTATGTGATTAGTGGCACCAGTATCTGGGTACCATGCATCATCTTGGACCTGATCTGGCTTGGTGCCTTCACTTAACTGACAGCTTTTGGTATTATCAGAATCACCTTGAGTTTGAGCAAGATTAGCACTGCCATTATTGTTATTCCTTTGATTGTTGGAATTCTGTCCAGGCATGTAATTTTGATTGAATCTGAAGTAGCATTTTGCAGCAGTATGGCCCATTCTTTCACAAATTTGACACTTGGGTCTGGTATTATTATTCCATCTCCCCCTGCCTCTAGATCTATTGGAAGAGCCTCCTCTCTGATTGTATTGATCACTCTTGTTTTGATTGAAATTCTTATTTTTTGTAGTGTAGTTTATTGATATTTCAGAATCAGTTGCTCTTTTGTGATCAATCCTTGCCTCATGTGCAAGAAGAGTAGACTCAACAAATTGCATATCAGGAATAGTTCTTTGAGTTGTGAGAACTGCTATGACAAATTCATAGTCTGTACTTAATCCATTTAAGACAGCCAAGACTTGTTCATCTTCAGGTATTTTACGTCCTGCAGCTTCAAGGAGATTATATAGCCTTTTAATTTTGGCTATATAATCTCTCATAGGCTCTTCTTGTTTCCTAATGCTTTGAAGTTCTCTTTTGTAATGCATTAGTTTTGCACCTGATTGTGTGTTGAATACTCTTTCAGTAGTGAGCCAAATTTCATTTGCAGTTTTGCAACTTATTACTTGAGGTAGCAGTTTGGGAGTGATAGATGCCATGAGCCAAGAACTTATCAATCTGTCTTGCCTATGATATTTTGTGTATTCATTGTTGTTGATAATCTTGTTTTGTGCATCAGTGACAAATTTGGGAGGGATGGTTGAAGTACCAAGAATGTGACCCTCCAAACCATATCCTTCTATGGCTGTCTCAACTTGCACTCGCCAAAGAAGATAATTGTCTTCATCTAGCTGAACTGTAACCAACTGGCTTTGAGGGCTGATGATAGTCTTGATCAGGTTGTTGGCTTCTGCTATCAGATCTGGAGGGGCAGTGTTACTTGTATTGCCAACTTCGGAGTTGCTATCGTTAGTCATGATGAGTTGATGAAGAAAGTTGAGAGATGAAGCAGTGGAAATGGTTTACGCCTGCAGGTATGAGACTTCTCTTTTCAAGAAATATGATGAACTACCAGTAATGGTGTAGGTCAGATGCAACCAACTTTAAAGATGATTTCTTTAAAGTTTAAGGATGGCACTGACAATTTTCTGATTTCTTGAGAGGAGAGGAGAGTGCTTGTACTAGATGAATGATTTCCACACTATAGTTTCCTTTTAAGAAATCTTTGATGCAACCAAGAATTCATTCTTTTCGGATGGCACTGGATTTCTTGATTGAAACTTAATAAAACCCAAATGATGAAACAGAATCTGATGGGAAAAGAAAAAGAAAGAACACCAAATGATACAGTAAGAAGATTGATGATGTTTCTTGAATTCAGTCTGTTTCAAGAAGGAGAAAAGAAAGTAAGGATTGAGAGATCGATTGAATGGCTGTTAAGCCTTTGATTTCTGCTCCGATACCATATTAGAATTTGAATTGAAGACAGAGATGTAAAGATAATGTGAACTTTGTTTTTACTGACAGTACTCAAATTGTAACAATGATTCAAATAATCTTATTATTACAAGAACAGTCTATTTATATAAAACAGTGAGTTGGGCTTTAGATAATAACAGCCCACTAGCAGCTTGGCAATCCAGGAGAAGTTATTGCAGGAGTAGGAGCCGTAGGATAGAAAGAGATCGTGTGGCTGATAGTCTTGAGGTTAATCTTTGTTATGAAGTGTGCTTGTTGAGCCGGCAGATATACGAATGCTAATAATGAGGCGTGGGTGAACGGTAGTCGTCGTGGAGGGCAGAGGCCGGTCAGGGCGATGACGTGGTTTTGGCGAATGAGTAGAAGATGGAAAAGAGGTGGATGGAAAGATTGGCTGTGAGAAATGAAATGGCTGAAGCTTGAAAGAAAAAAATAACAACAGGTAAAAAAAGAGGAAGATGAGGGTGTGGGAGAAGTTGACAAGGCAGGGGATAGGAACTAGTAGTTTGGAATGGATGTGATGAGCTGTTATTATAAATGCACTATGCACGTTTTTTTTTTAAAAAGAAAATTTAAAACTTCTAGAAATCAAATGTCATTTATTAAATTACTGGGAATATCAAACAACTGGGAACTGGCTATATAAATTCACCAGTTTGTCAAGTGGATGGACGCTGAATATAAAAGCTTAAAATTGAAACCGGTACTGATAATCGTTTCGCGGATTTTGTTGTTTTCCGGACTCCGGAACACATAAACGAATATACTGTGGAGATCAGCACGACGAGACGATCAAAACGGTATATAAATGTCAGTGGTACGATCGAATTATAAAAATTCGAAATTTTCTACTGACGGAAAATGCAAGAAAAACGCTGAAAAATAAGATCGACGGAGCCAAAGATGTTCGAATTTGGAAAAATGACAAACTGACATCTTGCTCAGAAGATGGTTTAGAATTTTTCTATGTAAAAATATTTAAGTTTTGGAAACATTTTATTTTCATCGCTTTTTAACTAATTAAATTGGAGTAAATTTACGCGCGAAATAAACTTTCATATTTTCGAATTTACCAGTTGCTATGTTTAACTAAACACATTCCAAATATCAAATTTATATTTCAAAATTTTATCATTTAAAATTTCACAAAATTTCAACTAATCACGTTATTAAAACAGTTGAAATTTACGGGTCGTTACACATGAGTTATCCTAAAACCCCTTTGAACCGGCATAAGCGTTCAGATAGAAAACATCTTAAAGATGAAGGAATCGAAGACGGAGTTCTTTGAAGTGCAAGGGCTGCTTTCTATTAGTCTTGAGGATGTAGTAGATGTAGTGTCATCGTTTGTTCATATCCTGACCAACTAGTATGGATGAATGCTGGCATTGTATTGTTACCTAGAGGGCAGTGTTAGAAATCTAAGTGGGATTTGCTAAAAAGTTAAAATGTAGCCTTAAACCTCACAACTAGTAATGACCAAAACAGGGGATATGTAGTAGGGCTAAGTGGTTCGCACCCATTAGGGTATATTCATCACTCGATCTAGATTGATTTTGACCCATTTATGTTTGCCAGTGACTCGGTACGGTTGTTGGCCCACAACCGGGGTGATGATAGATTTGGTACTATCCAAGAAGGGGTGAGCCGGTTCTGTGTTAGTAGGGGTGCAAATGTTTTGCGATCTCGGTACATTTTTCTAGAGATGTACTATGATAGGCGGTGACCCAGTAGCGTTATCATTGTATGGAATCCATTTTTCAATACGTGCCTTTACAGGCTTAGTTGTATACTTAATATGTTGTTGAATGTAATTAATATAACCATTTCGGCTATGATTCAATATTTATTTTAAACCCTATACGCTAGTATAATATCACTTGATTTTCTAATAAAATGGTTTGTCCATTGTAAGGTAAGAACCCATCCGTGCTTATGTGTGGTGTGGTCTTATGAGATACCTTTATTTTTAAAAGGTTTTATTACATCAAAAATCCATATGATTTGTGTTTCTCACATTGGTTTACCAGACTGATCCAGGCGTTATTTTCTTATAATGCTCGGGTCAGCTCGAGCATATTTCCAGATCTAGTTTGGATGCTTTGGAACTTCAGGAGATGAGTTGGATGCCTCTAAGATGTAATCACGTATCTTTATTTCCGCTGCATTTTTGGTTTTGTATTTATCAGCATTTATGAGGATAAGTTGTTATAATTGTTCAGCATGATGGTATCATAGATACTCTGGATGATGTATGTGTACAAAACTTTTCTTTTGTAAAGATCTGTTGTATATTATATGTTACTCGTCACAATATGAGATTTTTTCTGTCATTTCTTTCTTTCACCCTAACAATGTGTCTTTCTAGCACTTGGATGCTCGGAACGTGAATAATGTGGATGTGTTAGTGTCGATTTTTTAGATTCAAAAAGGTCGGTTGTCACAATGTGGTATCAGAGCTTAGGTTGAGCAAACGTCTATGCTTTGATGGGGTAAACTTAATAAATATAGGGTTAGTAACACCTTAGAATGAGTTGAGTGTATATATATGAGAGTACGTATTTGATAGTGGTATAAAATTGTTTATATTGTGTTGATTGATTTGTTGAGAGGTTTATAAATTCTTGTCAATATAGAAGGAACAACTTTATCAATAGGGATTTCTAAACGCTTGAACGGGGAAAATTGACACAGTATTGTTTTGAAATTTAGTAAACAAATTAATTTTACCTATATTATATATTTTATATATAAAAGAATAATTTTCAAAAATTGATATAGTTATTTATGATGTGTTTGTTAGAAAATGGTAATATTCGATTATTATCATTTATTGTTTGATTAGTTAGGCTTAGCCAGTTTATGAGCATTGATTATTGTTTATTGATTTTTGAATTATGCTTGACCAGTTTAGGAGCGGTTTTACCATTTCCTGCATGAGTTTGATAGATAGTAAATTATGGAATATTGAAACGAACACCTTGTGACCAAGTTTCACAGTTTGACTTTAAGGCATTCGGTGATAATGTTGGGTTAAAATTTAACTTTAAAAAAGTGTTTATGATAATCTAAACAACGATATATATTTGTGAAATGATTTGGATAAGAAAATGACTTTATATAAAGTGTGGTTTATAAATAAAAAAGGTTTAAGCCAAGAATTTGAGAACTTAAATGACGGTATTTTTGGAAACTGTTTTTCAAAGTTTCAAGGAAAATAATAATAGTATTATTTGAAATTATTTATGGATGGAATTATTTTAAAAGGATTTCAAAGGAGATGGAAAGCACTGAACTCACCTTTGTCGCTGGAAAATAATTCTAGTCATAACTATAACATCACCGGCATTTATTTTCGAGTTCAAAGTGGGGAATGCTACCATGGTAGTTTTGCTTCATAGTTGTTCTAGTAAAACAGATTTTGAATTAATCCTTAAAGTATGATTTGATATACAAAAGGAGATAATTATATTATTATTATTTCAAAATGATTTGGAATAAACCCGATGTTTAGTTCTTAAGTTTTATGTTAAATTATTTTATGGACACATGTATCTTATGCATTAGAATAATTTGGTTTATGCAACTCATTAGGATATGTTGTTTGGTAGTTTACATTTATTGAAATGAAATGGAATTTTCTTCGATTTTGGACTGTAGTAAACTTTCGAATTAGTTGAGAACTTGAAGCTAAATGTTTGCGAAAATATAAAAGTAGAGTTTTGTAACTCTAGAATGAAAAGTGTAAAACCGCTTTTCCATACAATTCAAGCTGACAATAAACAACGCGTGTCCAACCCAAATTAAACGGTAAGACGGATAGTTAAGGGAAAGAAAGAAGAAAGAAGAAGAGAAAAGAAACTAAAACAATATAGAATCACACAATCGCAACGGAACAAAATATAATATCAATAATCTTTGCAAAAGAGAAACTGTTATATACATACATCAATTAGAGTACAACAACCATCACAATTATCAGCCTGGACAGTTATAACAACATGTCCTCACAATTGCTGATAATTTCAATAACAAAGCGGCGGAAAACAAACTTATACGAGAATATGACTTGAAGACCTCCAACTTGTCTCCTGAACTCCAATTCATCCAAGAAATTTGTAAATATGCTCGGTCTGACCCGAGCATTATAATAAAATAACACCCGAGCTAGTCTTGAAAACCAGCGTGAGAAAACACACCCAACTGGATTTTAAAAGTTATAGAAACCTTTCGAAACAAAGGTATCTCGTAAGACCACGCTGCAGATAAACAAGGACGGGTTTTTACCTTACGATAACCAATTCATTTCATATGAAATCCTCTGATATTATAATAATGTCTATTGTATAAATACTTATTAATCATAGCTGAAATTGTTACATTAATTAAAGTTTAGCATACAAGGTTCTATAACCAAAACTGAAGGCTCGTATTGGAGAATGGATTCCAACCATGAAAGGGTAAAGGTCTACCCACAGAATCTGTACACCTTTAGAAAAATGTATGGGAGGCTACAACACATTGCACCTCTGCTACTTAGGACCAGCACCACCCTCTTCCCGAGTAGCACCGAATATGATCACCCCTTAGTTGCAATAAATAACCACTCAATGGGATCCCGAAGCATACATGAATATCACTCTAGACATGGGATGATCATACCCTACTTGGGTGCGACCCACTTAGCCCTACCGCATGTCCCTGCTTTTTTCATTTCCCGGGTGTGAGGCTCAAAGTGGCCACGCTCTTACCATTTATATAGCACTTCCCACTTGGAATGCTAACACTACTCTCCAGGCAACAATGCAATATCAACATTCATCCATACAAGTTCATTCTGAAACTGAATGAAACAATTGAGAGCTCCGTCTCCAATCCCATCATCTTCAAGATGTCTTCACTTGGAACGTTTGAGTTTGATCGAAGGGGTTTTCGGATAACATATCTGATCCTGGTCTCTTAGAAACAACATTCGACAGTTTCTGGTAAACTCAACACTGGTTCTTTAGGAAATAAACAACCAAAGATAAGATTGGAGTTCACCTTCTAACTGTTAGTGGACGGATTTCCTTATCATTGTCCTAAGAGAACAAAAAAAGATTTATATGCACAGTACGACATCATCGGAGATAACTGTGCCACATAACTCACATGTTTGTCCTATATATTTCCAAAGTTATATTTGGGTCCAAATTCGATATTCGGTTATTTTACTATCGAATAACAAACACTCGATCATGGATTTAACTCCGTAAGAAAAACAACATTTAGTTAAGCACCAAGCAACACTAAGCCTCCTTAGTTAATCCTTTCATTAATTAAAACCATCTTGTAAATATTTGTATCAAAATACTTTTACAAGGATATATTCACAAACTCTTCTATTTTCAATACTTAGAGAATATCCATATACTTATCTCAACGGTATAAGTATATTTACCAAACTTTGAGGAAGATCTCCTTTTTACCCAATTCTAAAATCATTTATAAACTCCATTATAAATTCCCAAAATCATTTATAAACATTTATAAATTATTTCTTAAATCATTTCTAAACCCTTTATTACACCATGCAATTATTTAAGAATTCCTTTTTTATAAATCTATAAACCCATTTCTAAATTCGTTATAAACATCCATATATTTATAAACCCCTTGTGACGCCCCACCTCTATGCTCATAATAACAAAGAGTATTAAAAGAAATACTGTCTATTATTACGAAGAATAAGGCTGGATAGGAGCGACCATCCGTAATTTGCCTTACACTAATATTGGTTATCTCGATAGGAGTGGTATATACTTTTTATTTTTCATCTATCATTTATTTACTCCCATCGACACACCCAATTATTAGTATAAAACAAACTACGATAGTTCATAATAGTTTAGGACATTAGATATAACAATAACACAGAAAATAAATGCGGAACACAGATAAAAACAAAAGTCTCATATATATATAACTGATGTCAGTTGATACATAATTGACACAATACATATGATACAACTACAACTGTCGACTATAGAAGTTATATATACAAGTACATTATCAACTAATATACATGAATACATATCGTTCTATATAATGACACGACTACTACAAAATGACACGGACAACTTCAGAAGATGTGAAAAGTCTTCATATCCTGAACAGCAACTCAAAGAAGAGAATCTACAACCTGAAATAACTCGGGTCTGACCCGAGTATTACATTCAAAAGAAAATAATACCCAGGTCAGTCTAATTCAAACCAGTTTATTAGTGCATATAGGCAGTAATAATTTAATTAGATGACAGTCACAATGATTCCCGTCTATCCGATTCTTTAAATGAAGAAACCGGATAACGGTCAATATAACACTTAACAGTGTTTAACATAATCAGCAGATTTAAATCATCAACAGAGATAAATAAACAATTTATCAAATCGACTAAATCAATTTAAAACAATTGAAATTGCCACTTTAAAACCATCAAAATTCGATTGGCTGCCGTACACGCACGCGTGTACGGCCTCGCCAATACGGCATAAAACATCAATGCATCACGACGCAAAGAAAAAGAAATATCAATTCAAAACTGTCAATTCTAGGTGGCTGCAGTGCACGCACGCGTGCACTGCCTCGCCAATACAACATACTAACTATGCAAAAGAACATGTTCACAAACGGCATAAAGTCAAACCCAAGCATTTCAGCTGGATTCAACTTAAGATCAAGTCAAACGACAGAAAACAGAGACTGGGATAAACTACAGCCACCCCATGTACACACGGGCACATGGCACAAAAAGAGCTGCAACTACCACAAATTCAACCAAATGATGTTGGTAACGCATCAGTGAAATAACTCAAATATACAGTCCCCGATATATGCAGTAAAACAACTACGACCATAACAACAACAAAAATGCTACATGAAGTCAAGAGGCAAGAGTGGAGGCTACATGAAGCGCACGTGAACCAAAAGATGAACAATATGCAAGTAAAGATGGCAAAGATCACCAGACTCAACCCAATTGACACGATGCCCAGAATAAATACAAAGACAGGTGCCACTCAATACAGCGACTACCAGAAGGAAGTCAAGACTATCCAATGCTAACATGAAGTGCAAATCAACATGTCAACAAGACTATATACAGAAAGAAAAGGACTCGGGTATCAGATCAATGTACATATATGAAGACTGGAATGAAGAACTCAAATGACCAAAACAACACATGTCTGGATGCAATGATCAGATGTACGAATGCACAATTACAGTTCATCAAGACTACGACATGCAGACCAACTAGTTCAAAGCTACACTTTCTTCACTGACTCAACAAGGCAAGGGTCAATATGAATAAACTCAAGTCCAGATGTTAAAGTGGAACTGCAAATGACAACACCCTAGATAGAAATGATCAGTAGTAACCAAGGTGTATCAGGCTTGATACAATACAACTTCAACCACCAAAACCGTGATGATCAAAGACCAGCCTACTATATGCAATATAATCAATGCGACATGTACAACCAGTGAACAGAGGGAACTGGGTGCACAGGGAAATCAAAAATAGTGCATCAATGTAAAACAAACAAGTTCAATCCCAAAGAACCAAAATGATAGTTCAAACTGTGATGATTCAGTTGAAACAAATGCTTACAGAGGTACCTCACATTAACAGTTTCAAAGTAATGATATACAAAGCATCAAAACAATGTTGAAGCCTGGTTATAGCATCTAGATGTTCAATAACAAGCAAACTTGAACAAGCTAAGCAAATGTCAACAAGAAAAGGACTCAAGTATATGGATGAAAACAAATCAGGAAGTTCAAAAATCAACTACAACACTGCAACAGGACAACCAGTCAAGAGCACTAGTTCAAAAAGGCACAGTGATGGATATGCAAGCAAGCTAGACCAGATATATAAACGTGCACAAATTCAACATGGCCACAACATCAAAGACCAGATCAACTCAAGTGTCATCAACTACAGGATGAACACAGTGAAACAATGAAGTACTGAAACAACACCAACAATCTACTTCACAGTGCAACTGGATGGAACGTGATAAACAACAAATGTGGACATATGAACGTAAACAGTAAAGCCAACCAAGAAATTCACGAGAGAATAATCGAAGCCTTTAGAAATTCAAAGCTCAACAACCACGAACTAACAATCGAATACGAACAAAACAAAGGGGCTCAAACCCAAATCTCGAAATGAAGGCATGAATTAGATGTGAGTATCAGTTTACTCACCTTAGATCGAAGAGGTCGCGCGCGAGATAGTCGAAGACGAAGCCCTAGCAAGCATCGAAAGAACGAACGAAAGCCCCAATTCGCCAGATCGTCGAGAGGAGAACGAGAACGAGGCCAAGCCTTAAAATTTTGAGACGCCACCATTTTTTCTTTCTTTGATTTATTCTCGGGCACGAGTGAATGGGAGGGGATGGGGATGGGGATGTCGTTTTAAAAACGTGGTATAGGTATGGGCTGGTATAAAGAAGGTATGGGTTAAGTATGTTGTTAGTTTATTAAAAAAAAAGCCCGCAAAATTCTTTTAACGAATTACAAAAGAATTTTCAACTCGATTAAAACTTCAGCTGAATTAAACAAACAATTTGAGCGTCACATTGACGATAGTTAATTGTTATAAAATCTCGGGTCGTTACAGACTCCCCTCCTTAAAGGAATTGCGTCCTCGCAATTATAAGGAATAAATGGACAGAAGGTAACAACCAAAAGAGCAAGGTAATGACGAGTGCATAAGCAAAGCAAATGTCAGCAGGGGAAGTATTAGATAAGAAATCGAAAGGTTCGACTGATTCAAATCAAAAGAGTCAACATCGTGGGAATCAGGGATCAAAATCAGACGACTAACAAAAGCAAGAACAATCGAGTTCCAGCAACTAAAAGAGAAGGAAAACAGAGCAGAAATCCCCTACAGAGCACGAGTTGAATGTGAGTAAATCAAATTACTCACTTGAATCTCCAGAGAAAAAGACGAAACTCAAATCTCAAAAATCGCAAATATTCAATCATCAAAACGATAATTGAATTTCTCAAATCAACAAACATTCAACTATCAAAATGATAATCAAATTTTAAATCAGCAATTATTTAATTATCAAAAGCGATAATTAAATCTCAAAGCAACAAATATTTAATTATCAAAAGCGATAATTAAATCTCAAAGCAGCAAATATTTAATTATCAAAGGCGATAATTAAATCTCAAATCAGCTAATATTTAATTATCAAAAGCGATAATTAAATCTCAAAGCAACAATTATTTAATTATCTCAAGCGATAATTAAATCTCAAAGCAACAAATATTTAATTATCTAAAGCGATAATTAAATTTCAAAGCAGCAAATATTTAATTATCAAAAGCGATAATTAAATCTCAAATCAACAAATATTTAATTATCAAAAGCGATAATTAAATCTCAAAGCAGCAAATATTTAATTATCAAAAGCGATAATTAAATTTCAAAGCAGCAAATATTTAATTATCAAAAGCGATAATTAAATCTCAAATCAACAAATATTTAATTATCAAAAGCGATAATTAAATCTCAAAGCAGCAAATATTTAATTATCAAAAGCGATAATTAAATCTCAAATCAACAAATATTTAATTATCAAAAGCGATAATTAAATCTCAAAGCAGCAAATATTTAATTATCAAAAGCGATAATTAAATCTCAAATCAACAAATATTTAATTATCAAAAGCGATAATTAAATCTCAAAGCAGCAATTATTTAATTATCAAAAGCGATAATTAAATCTCAAAGCAACAAATATCTGATTATCAAAAACGATAATCAGAACTCATATCAACAAATATCTAATTATCACAAGCGATAATTAGAAACAACAAATATCTGATTATCAAAAACGATAACCAGAACTCATATCAACAAATATCCAATTACCTGCAGATAATTGGAAACAACAAATATCTAGAAATCAATTAAGAAGACTAGAAAATCAACATAAAAGCTTGGATCGATCCCATCAGATGGCGAGTTTTTAATTCGCCGCACGTGCATCTCAGAGTGGCCGAAGCCTACCAAGTACTCAACATAATTTTTGGCGCCCATCAGATTGACCCGGAGGTCCGCAGAGTGACCCGAAGGTCTAGTACTGGTATTTGACCCGAAGGTCCGCAGAGTGGCCCGAAAGCCCAACAAATGACCCGAAGGTCCTCATAGTGGCTCGAAAGCACACGAAATCATCAAATATTTCAATTAACGAGTCCGGAATTAACCGAAATAGCAAACGCACACGTCCCATACCACGTGTTTTACTAAATCGTTTGATTCTCTTCATCGTTTCCTTGAAAGTGCAAAATTGTGTATTTTGTAAAAATACATTTCACATTCTCAAACGGACAAGTCCGGAATTAAGCGAAACAGTAAAAGAAAGGGGTCATAATCCTCGATTTTGCTGAATCGTTTAAGTCGCTTTCTCATTCTTTTGAAAACGCAAACTGTTAAAAATTTATAAAACAATTTTCATTTTAAAAACGATTTTCCCATCACGTGATTAAAACAACAATATTAGTAACAATTTCGATAAGAAAATTGTACTTCTCAAAATACCGTAAAAACGGTCACAAATCAGTATTGCGGAATAACCGCTTGAAAATCCACTTTTAAAATTTTGGCTGTTGCTGAAGTCAAAGCGACAAAAATTTTAAAACATCAAATATCTCATCAAAGGATTCACATCAAAATGTGACATCAGTGAATTTTCATTTATTAGAATTGTCAACAAAACACCGTGCCTCAAAATTCAGCATTGGTGTAATAAGTCCGTTATAAAAATAACGACAACAAAATACGTATCATAACCAAGCATCGGTTCAACGTAAAATAAATGCAATAACGTGCAATTCAAATTTTTGCACGTATTACAAAATGAACAAAGAAATCATTCAAAGGTATCTTCAACGAAGATAATTCAAAACAGCAAAAATCTAATCACTAGATGATTAGTACACAGAAAGCCAGCGGAAATTTCAACAAAAATCACATATCTGCAATTTCTTCGAATCCTCAATTTGGATTCGAAATTCTCAAAGAAACAAATAATTACAGCTATGTAAACAACAATTGGAATTCATATCAATTTCGTATTTTGATTCTTAAATCAAAAAGATTATCAGTTGTACTCAGCGAAGACAGTTTCACTGTTTCCGCTGCGCATTCTGATAAATAGAACACAAATAAATCAAATCAACAAAACACAGTTTCACTATTTATTTTTAAATAATGATATTTAAAAATTTCATCTAAATTTCAAAACTTTAGTTTTGACTCAAAGTACAAATAAAACATCGACCAATAGTTGTAACATATGTTCCATCCAAGTTATGTTTTATATTATGTCCATAAACCCCAAGCTCTGATACCAACTGTGACGCCCCACCTCTATGCTCATAATAACAAAGAGTATTAAAAGAAATACTGTCTATTATTACGAAGAATAAGGCTGGATAGGAGCGACCATCCGTAATTTGCCTTACACTAATATTGGTTATCTCGATAGGAGTGGTATATACTTTTTATTTTTCATCTATCATTTATTTACTCCCATCGACACACCCAATTATCAGTATAAAACAAACTACGATAGTTCATAATAGTTTAGGACATTAGATATAACAATAACACAGAAAATAAATGCGGAACATAGATAAAAACAAAAGTCTCATATATATATAACTGATGTCAGTTGATACATAATTGACACAATACATATGATACAACTACAACTGTCGACTCTAGAAGTTATATATACAAGTACATTATCAACTAATATACATGAATACATACCGTTCTATATAATGACACGACTACTACAAAATGACACGGACAACTTCAGAAGATGTGAAAAGTCTTCATATCCTGAACAGCAACTCAAAGAAGAGAATCTACAACCTGAAATAACTCGGGTCTGACCCGAGTATTACATTCAAAAGAAAATAATACCCAGGTCAGTCTAATTCAAACCAGTTTATTAGTGCATATAGGCAGTAATAATTTAATTAGACGACAGTCACAATGATTCCCGTCTATCCGATTCTTTAAATGAAGAAACCGGATAACGGTCAATATAACACTTAACAGTGTTTAACATAATCAGCAGATTTAAATCATCAACAGAGATAAATAAACAATTTATCAAATCGACTAAATCAATTTAAAACAATTGAAATTGCCACTTTAAAACCATCAAAATTCGATTGGCTGCCGTACACGCACGCGTGTACGGCCTCGCCAATACGGCATAAAACATCAATGCATCACGACGCAAAGAAAAAGAAATATCAATTCAAAACTGTCAATTCTAGGTGGCTGCAGTGCACGCACGCGTGCACTGCCTCGCCAATACAACATACTAACTATGCAAAAGAACATGTTCACAAACGGCATAAAGTCAAACCCAAGCATTTCAGCTGGATTCAACTTAAGATCAAGTCAAACGACAGAAAACAGAGACTGGGATAAACTACAGCCACCCCATGTACACACGGGCACATGGCACAAAAAGAGCTGCAACTACCACAAATTCAACCAAATGATGTTGGTAACGCATCAGTGAAATAACTCAAATATACAGTCCCCGATATATGCAGTAAAACAACTGCGACCATAACAACAACAAAAATGCTACATGAAGTCAAGAGGCAAGAGTGGAGGCTACATGAAGCGCACGTGAACTAAATGATGAACAATATGCAAGTAAAGATGGCAAAGATCACCAGACTCAACCCAATTGACACGATGCCCAGAATAAATACAAAGACAGGTGCCACTCAATACAGCGACTACCAGAAGGAAGTCAAGACTATCCAATGCTAACATGAAGTGCAAATCAACATGTCAACAAGACTATATACAGAAAGAAAAGGACTCGGGTATCAGATCAATGTACATATATGAAGACTGGAATGAAGAACTCAAATGACCAAAACAACACATGTCTGGATGCAATGATCAGATGTACGAATGCACAATTACAGTTCATCAAGACTACGACATGCAGACCAACTAGTTCAAAGCTACACTTTCTTCACTGACTCAACAAGGCAAGGGTCAATATGAATAAACTCAAGTCCAGATGTTAAAGTGGAACTGCAAATGACAACACCCTAGATAGAAATGATCAGTAGTAACCAAGGTGTATCAGGCTTGATACAATACAACTTCAACCACCAAAACCGTGATGATCAAAGACCAGCCTACTATATGCAATATAATCAATGCGACATGTACAACCAGTGAACAGAGGGAACTGGGTGCACAGGGAAATCAAAAATAGTGCATCAATGTAAAACAAACAAGTTCAATCCCAAAGAACCAAAATGATAGTTCAAACTGTGATGATTCAGTTGAAACAAATGCTTACAGAGGTACCTCACATTAACAGTTTCAAAGTAATGATATACAAAGCATCAAAACAATGTTGAAGCCTGGTTATAGCATCTAGATGTTCAATAACAAGCAAACTTGAACAAGCTAAGCAAATGTCAACAAGAAAAGGACTCAAGTATATGGATGAAAACAAATCAGGAAGTTCAAAAATCAACTACAACACTGCAACAGGACAACCAGTCAAGAGCACTAGTTCAAAAAGGCACAGTGATGGATATGCAAGCAAGCTAGACCAGATATATAAACGTGCACAAATTCAACATGGCCACAACATCAAAGACCAGATCAACTCAAGTGTCATCAACTACAGGATGAACACAGTGAAACAATGAAGTACTGAAACAACACCAACAATCTACTTCACAGTGCAATTGGATGGAACGTGATAAACAACAAATGTGGACATATGAACGTAAACAGTAAAGCCAACCAAGAAATTCACGAGAGAATAATCGAAGCCTTCAGAAATTCAAAGCTCAACAACCACGAACTAACAATCGAATACGAACAAAACAAAGGGGCTCAAACCCAAATCTCGAAATGAAGGCATGAATTAGATGTGAGTATCAGTTTACTCACCTTAGATCGAAGAGGTCGCGCGCGAGATAGTCGAAGACGAAGCCCTAGCAAGCATCGAAAGAACGAACGAAAGCCCCAATTCGCCAGATCGTCGAGAGGAGAACGAGAACGAGGCCAAGCCCTAAAATTTTGAGACGCCACCATTTTTTCTTTCTTTGATTTATTCTCGGGCACGAGTGAATAGGAGGGGATGGGGATGGGGATGTCGTTTTAAAAACGTGGTATAGGTATGGGCTGGTATAAAGAAGGTATGGGTTAAGTATGTTGTTAGTTTATTAAAAAAAAAGCCCGCAAAATTCTTTTAACGAATTACAAAAGAATTTTCAACTTGATTAAAACTTCAGCTGAATTAAACAAACAATTTGAGCGTCACATTGACGATAGTTAATTGTTATAAAATCTCGGGTCGTTACACCCCTTTACCTTGTAAAAATCTTCCTTTAAACCTTCAAACCATTTTATAAGCTCCTCTTATAAAAATCCAAGTTCTTTTACAAAACTCTATTTATAAATGTCAAAACCATCATAAATAAATAATTATTATTAACTTTTAACCTCCTAAAAATAATAACTAATAATTCAAACCATTATGGATAAAAAAATCGTTAAACTTTACCATATAGATAATAATAATAAATTGCCAGAATATTATTAATAATTATCATTATTAATTTCAAACCATATTAATAATTTAAATAATTAATCCTTCAAAATATTTAAATGTTAATAAACAACTTTAAACAATAGGAATATGAGTAACCAACTTTTGGAACATAACCTATTTCCTCGATACAAATCCATACTTAAATCTTCAACCCAATCATTCCCATATTTATAAAACTATTTTTATAAATCTCCTTTCGATTTTATAAAACTTCTATTTTATAAAATTCCTTTATTTACAAAGTCCTGTTTATAAATCCATTCTTTTATAAACTAATTTTACTACCAAAATCCTCTTATAAATCCATTCCTTTATTAATCAAATTTATTTATAAAATCCATTTACCTAACTAACTTCAAATCCATTTACAAAATAGTTATAAATGCCGATTATAAATCTATTTCTTTATTTATAAAATATTGCCTCTATAAATCCTATTTATAAACTTATTCAACAATCCCAAATTAAAGTATTTCTCCAAACTATACTTTTATAACATCAAAAATCATAACTTTTATTTATTCAAAAACAAATCCATTCCTTTTAATAATTTAAAAATCATTAAACATATATACTTTCAAAAATCACTTTGAAATCCTTTTTACATCAAAATCATCATTTTCAGTATTTCAAAATACCAAAATTAAGGCCTGGTGCTACTAAAGTACTAATTAAGCAAAATCATATCCATGTCATCAATATGGCATTCGACCAGTCATATATAACTACATATATGAAAATAAAATCAACATTGTGAGGAAACCTGTTGGATCCCTCCAATATGCCCCCCTGCATCACATACAGTATATAATCATAAAAAAATAAATCAACCGCTTCGAGGCAGAATTCGTATACAAGGGTCATCCGCTCTTACAGGGGTACATAATAGGGTCTCATCTGCTCCAATAGGCGGGAATATATCCAATCCAACTAATAATAATTTGTAAATTATCCGAATAGTCAATAACTATCAATAATAAATATCCAAACATGCAATACATAATTTTTATCAACTAAAAATATTTTTGGTTAACCAAAAAGGTGAGATTAAATCAATTTGATTTTTAATAGTCACTAAACATTCCGTTTTGAATTAAAATTGAACGAATATCCAAATTTAACCCAAAATTCTCACAAGCTCTGAATTCGTCCAATCCAATTTCATAGTGTAGTGCTCACTGATATGAATGCAATGCAACTTGCCGCGCTTGAAACAGACCTCGTACGAGAAATTTACGTATTAATTAGCATTTAATGTCATCAAAATTAATTAACTTAAATAAAATAAATTTAAACTTAGCCTTCTTCCCCCTATTCCTTCATGCGCGCGCGCCTAGACGTTTTCTTCTTTTTTTTGTTCATCGATTGTTCGGCCTCCACAAACCGCCGCCGCCGACCACAGCTCCCCAACACCCCGCACGCGCGCGCCTTGTGCCATCTCGCCGCTATCACGCATGTTGCGTGAACGTAAGAAAATCGTGAAAAAAGAAATTCCTGCTCGTTCATCTCGCTATTTTCACCGCGATTGTCCACCCATAGATGATCGGTTGGTGGAGATGGACTTAGGGAAGGAAGAGCTTCAACTTTCATTTAGGAAGTTTTCTCTAAAACAGTCTCGATTGATCTGTGCAATTTCGACCGTTGGATGGAAGAATTTTAATTGTGGCTGAAGAAATTTTAGGGCTAAGAAATTAAATGTAAGGGCTATTTATAGAAAATAAACCCGGCACTATTCACACGTTAGAATTTCAAACTCTAAACGAAGCGTGCCATCTGGCGTTCTATATATTATGCCCCTATTCCGAACACAATGGAACTAGTCTCGGAAGCCAATTCCATCATGTATAGAAGATATCTTTTCAAAATCAAATTATTTCAATTTAAATTCCTTTAATTAATTTCTACGCATTTCGGTCTCGCACGCCCAAACAATACATCCAATCGCCATAAAATTTGACGGCATATTATAATTCACTGTTACTGATCAGATGAAACTGGTTTCATCAAAATCCGAGACAGTGCCCCCAAAAGGCTATTTTTACACGTTAATTAAAACGAGCAATTTCTAAAATCAATTAAATCACCTTCAAATCAAATTTAAAAGTTTACTATCTTCCTTCTTGTTCAAATAGAAATTAATTCAATTTTTGAAATAATTTTCGTTCATATTAAATTTGAGATACAATTATCTATACAATTTCAAATATTAAATTTAACAATTTAATAATCAAATAAATCATTATATTTTAAATTCAAGTTATTTAACTTATAAAATTAACTGTTCAATATTCAAAATCAATTAAGTATTTCAAATATTGAATGACTGAAATTTTGGGTCGTTACATTCTTCCCTTCTTCGTCCCCAAAATTGTAAAGGTAAGAAAAATACTCCAAACCCATGAACTTTCCAAAACCAATTAGTTAAAATATATTTTCAAATTATTCTAAGTCCTTTAACTTCATTCACCGGTTCCAACTAATACCATTCCATGTTATAAAACCAAAATCAAATTTTTTAAGTTATCAAAAAAAATTTCCAAAATTCTCAAAAAAATTTCTAATGCCTTAAATTTACGGAAAATTTCGTCAGCGTCTCCTTTGCGCGGCTCGATCGTAAATTTTTTAAATATATATATATATAATCTCAAATATACATCTCATCTTCGAGGATGAGGCATCTTGTAGGGAAAAATATAAAAATATAATTGTAATACGAGATGTATACCTTTCATTATATTAGCAAGCATATACAATCAATATAGCGCGAAAGCAAGCTCTAAATGCGAAGCATACGCCATCCGCACTTACTAAACAATCAACAACCAATGAGAACAAGTATAGGAAAAGTAATATCACTATATAATATAGAATATACAATAACTATATACAAATGTTGCAAAGATAACAAAAGAAACAACCAACAAATTAATATTCATCCAATTAATTCAAAATCATATCAGTTTGCATATTCCAATGTCAACATTTAATTTATTAAAGCCCGTACGATGTACATATATCATCCGTATGGAATACCATACCTGATCCTCGCTCGATCTCATAATTTCACTCCCGAACTAGTATCGTTCACACGACTACTCTAGTGTGGACTTAGATTCGGTTCCTTGATTAGAAACAGTTATTCTCCTTGCATACCCATATACTATGATAGAGTATATCTGGATCAATAAAAAATCCATATCCAGGGTTCGCCGTCAAGAAATTGAGTGAAAAATCCTAACTCAGATCGGTATAAATCACCTCGAAATCATGTGTCCGAATCTGGATCGAACAGTTATGTGAATAAATAATATACGTACAACTTACGTATTTATTTCAATTTACTTCCATTCAGTTGATTTATATTCACTTTATTTACGCTCAAATCATTTACATTCATTGGTTCACATCCAATTATTTACATTAATTTCCACTTACATTTAATTTATTAATATTCACTTTAAATTCAATTTATGTTTAACAACATTTCATTCCATATTCAATTTACTTAGTATATTTCCTTTCGTATTAACAACACTTAATAACCATCCCATAAAATTATTTACTTAAGCTTATTATAAACATTCTTATACAACATTTCTCATGTTTATTTTCACTTCATAACTTAAGTTCATATTCTATTGAACAAAATATTTAAACCATAATCAATTCACTAATTTATTTCATTAGCTTGATTCAATTCATTTTGCAACTCAAGTCGAATTTTATTTTATAATTTAAGTTCACCTTCATCTCAAAAGCCAAATTCTAATTTATTTACTCGTTTCATCCCACTTTTCTTATCTTGACTTAAATTTCATTTTATAACTCAAGTATATAATCATTTCATTAATTTTTTACAAATCGAGTTCAATTTCAATTTCATTTAACTTTGCTTTAGTTAAATTTCATTCAAAATTCGTTTATTTAACTTAAGTTAAATTTAATTTTCTATCTCAATTTATAATTTTCATTCCTTAACATTCATATTCAACATATTTAATATATATTTTTAGCTTAATATCCCTCGAATCTATAAGTTATACAAACTTATTTACTTAATATTTCATGAAATTTATTTGACTTAAGTTTATTCACATACTATATCTACAATTCAGGGTTATATAATCACTTTACGACTTAAGTGAATATTCATTTCATTATTTTATCCAATTAATTTCAAATCCCATTTCAATTTCATTTAACCCTTTACTCAATTTATTTAACTTAACCTAAGTTAAATTTTAATTCCATATCTCGATTCCAAATTCTTTTCTTATCTATACTATTTCCAAATTATAAGTTCAAAAACTTATTATCTTAGGTTTAATCAAAACATTTAGATAGAATTCCAGATTTTTAACACCCGGTTTATTTTCAAATCATTTTGGAATCAATATATATATATATATATATATGTATGTATGTATGTATGTATGTATATAACTCCTTTATATATCAAATCACCCTTCTAGAATCTAAAACAAGTTTGTTTTATCAAAACAAAACTTCAATGGTCAATTACTTAGGAAGCAATCCCTCACTTAGAAACTCGAAAATGAATGCTGATGATGCTGCAATTATCACCCGAATCATTTTCCAGCGACTGAAGTGAGTTCAGTGCTTTCTATTTCTTTTAAATTCCATTTAAAATATTTTAACCCAAACTATTTTCAAAATAATACTATTATTATTTTCCCAAACTTTTGAAAACAATTTTAAAAATCAATGGGTTTTAAATTCTCCAACTTCTTGTTTTATATCTAATTTTATTAACAAAATCATATTTATAAATATACTTAGGCACTTCCATTTCCTTTCCATTTATAAATCACGTTTAGAAATCATATTTATAAAATATCACTTCTTATGTAGTTCTATTTCACAAATGTTGACTATTTAAGTATAATCAATATTCTATAATTTATACTGATGAATTTAGTCTCTTATATAACCTACTTTCCAAATGTTTGTCTTTGTTAGACTATAACAATAACAAATAACAACAAATGATAATAATCAAATATTATCATTCATTAATAACCAAACACACCATATATAGCTTATAATAATTTCTGAAAAATTATTCCTTTATATATATAAAATATAATTTAGGTAAAATTATTTCATTTACCAACTTTTAAAACAATACTATGTTAGTTTCCCTTGTTTAAGCATTTAGAAACCCCTATCGATATCGTGGCATCCCACGTGTCGACCAGAATTCATAAGTCACTCAATAGATAAATTAACACAATATAAAACATTTTTATATCACTAACAAATAGGCGCTCATATATATGCACTCAAAGTCACCCTAGGGTCTTGCTTAACCTATCTCAAATGAGTAAATTCCCACCATAGCACAGGTGTTCGCTCAACCTAAGCTCTGATCCCACATGTAATAACCCACTTTTCCGTATAATTCAAGCTGATAATAAACCACACATGTCCAACCCAAATCAAACGGAAAGACAGATAGTAAAGGGAAAGAAAGAAGAAGAGAAGAGAAGAGAAGAAGAAGAGAAAAGAAACTAAAACAACACAGAATCTCACAATTGCAGCGAAACAAAATATAATATGATATCAATGATCTTTACAAAAGAGAAACTGTTATATACATACATCCATCAGAGTACAACAAAAATCACAATTATCAGCCTGGACAGTTATAACATCCTATCCTCACAATTGCTGATAACTTCAATAACAAAGTAGCAGAAAACAAACAGACACATGAATACAACTTGAAGACCTCCAACTCGTCTCTAGAACTCCAATGCATCCAAGCAATCTATAAATATGCTCGGTCTGACCCGAGCATTATAATAAATAACACCAGAGTCGGTCTGGAAAACCAGCGTAAGAAAACACCCAACTGGATTTTAAAAGTTATAGAAACCTTTTGAAACAAAGGTATCTCGTAAGACCACATAACACATAAACGCGAACGGGTTTTTACCTTACGATAACCAAAATATTGCATATGAAATCCTCTGATATTATAAAAATGTCTATTGTATAAACGCTTATTAATCATAGCCGAAATTGTTAAATTAATTAAATTCCAACATGCTTGGTTCGACAACCAAAACCGAAGGTCCATATTGGAGAATTGATTCCAACTATGAAAGGGTAAGGGTCTACCCACCGAATCCGTACACCTCTAAATAAAATGTATGGGAGGCTACAACACGTTGCACCTCTGCTACTTAGGACTGGCACTACCCCCTTCTCGAGTAGCACCGAATATGATCACCCTTTTGGTTGCAATCAACAACCACTCAATGGGATCCTGAAGCATACATGAATATCACTCTAGACTTGGGATGATCATACCCCACTTGGGTGCGACCCACTTAGCCATGTGTCATGTCCCTACTTTAACAATTTCCTGGGTGTGAGGCTCGAAGAGGCCATCCTCTAACCATTTATATAGCATTTCCCACTTGGAATGCTACTACTGCTCTCCAGGAAACAATGCACTATCAGCATTGATCCATACAAGTTCGTTCTGGAACTAAACGAAACAACTGAGCGCTTCATCTCTAATTCCATTGTTTTGGAGATGTCTTCACTTTGAATGCTTGAGTTGGATCGAAGTGGTTTTTGGATAACATATCTAATCCCGGTCTCTTCGAAACAACATTCGATAGTTTCTGGTAAACTCAACATCTGTTCTTTAGGAAATAAACATCCAAAGATAAGATTGGAGATCACCTCCTAACTGTTAGTGGACAGATTTCCTTATCATTGTCCTAAGAGAACAAAAAAAGAGATTTATATGCACAATACGACATCATCGGAGATAACTGTGCCACATAACTCACGTGTTTGTCCTATATATTTCCAAATTTATATTAAGATCTAAATTCGATATTTGGTTATTTTACTATTAAATAACAAACACTCGATCAAGGATTTAACTTCGTAGGAAAAAAACAACATTTAGTTAAGCACCAAGCAACACTAAGCCTCCTTAGTTAGTCTTTTCATTAATTAAAACCATCTTGTAAATACTTGTATCAAAATACTTTTACAAGGATATAGTCACAAACTCTTCTATTTTCAATACTTAGAGAATATCCATATACTTATCTCAACGGTATAAGTATATTTACCAAACTCTGAGGAAGATCTCCTTTTTACCAAATTCTAAAATCATTTATAAACTCCATTATAAATTCCCAAAATCATTTATAAACATTTATAAATTATTACTCAAATCATTTCTAAACCCTTTATTACACCATGCAATTATTTATGAATTCCATTTTTATAAATCTATAAACCCATTTCTAAATTCGTTATAAACATCCATATATTTATAAACCCCTTTACCTTGTAAAAATCTTCCTTTAAACCTTCAAACCATTTTATAAGCGCCTCTTATAAAAATCCAAGTTTGTTTACAAAACTCTATTTATAAATATCGAAACCATCATAAATAAATAATTATTATTAACTTTTAACCTCTTAAAAATAATAATTAATAATTCAAACCATTATGGATAAAACAATTGATAAACTTTACCATACAGATAATAATAATAAATTTCCAGAATATTATTAATAATTATCATTATTAATTTCAAACCATATTAATAATTTAAATAATTAACCCTTTAAATTATTTAAATGTTAATAAACAACTTTAAATAATATGAATATGAGTAACCAACTTTTGGAACATAACATATTTCCTCGATGCAAATCCATACTTAAATCTTCAACCCTAACATTCCCATATTTATAAAACTATTTTTATAAATCTCCTTTCTATTTTATAAAACTTCTATTTTTTAAAATTCCTTTATTTACAAATTCCTATTTATAAATCCATTCTTTTGTAAACTAATTTTACTATCAAAATCCTCTTATAAATCCATTCCTTTATTAATCAAATTTATTTATAAAATCCATTTATAAATCCATTTACTCAAC
This sequence comes from Allium fistulosum, assembly GCA_030737815.1. Lineage (NCBI taxonomy): Eukaryota > Viridiplantae > Streptophyta > Magnoliopsida > Asparagales > Amaryllidaceae > Allium > Allium fistulosum. Next base: position 666,409,223 of record CM060901.1, read on the forward strand.
AAACTTCAAATCCATTTACAAAATATTTATGAATTCCGATTATAAATCTATTTCTTTATTTATAAAATATTGCCTCTATAAATCCTTTTTATAAACTTATTCAAAAATCCCAAATCAAAGTATTTCTCCAAACTATACTTTTATAACATCTAAAATCATAACTTTTTATATATTCAAAAACAAATCCATTCCTTTTAATAATTTAAAAATAATTAAACATATATACTTTCAAAAATCACTTTGAAATCCTTTTTACATCAAAATCATCATTTTCCGTATTTCAAAATACCAAAATTAAGGCTCGTGCGACTAAATCACTAATTAAGCAAAATCATATCCATGTCATCAATATGGCATTCAACCAGTCATATATCACTATATATATGAAAATAAAATCAACATTGTGAGTAATCCTATTGGATCCCTACAACCTATCCCCCTGCATCACATACAGTATATAATCATAAAAATATAAATCAACCGCTTTGAGGCGGGATTCGTATACAAGGGTCATCCGCTCTTTCTTGGGAACGCAATAGGGTCTAATCCGCTCCAATAGATGGTAATATATCAAATCCAACTAATAATAATTAATAAATTATCCAAACAATCAATAACTATCAATAATAAATATCCAAACATGCAATAGATAATTTTTATCGACTAAAAATATTTTTGGTTAAACAAAAAGTTGAGATTAAATCACTTTGATTGTTAATAGTCACTAACATTCCGTTTTGAATTAAAATTTAACGAACGTCCAATTTTAACCCAAAATTCTCACTAGCTCCGAAACTGTCCAATTCAATTCCATAACGTAGTTCTCGCTGATACGAACGCAACGCAACTTGTCATGCTCGAAATAGACCTCGTACAAGAAAGTTACAGATTAATTAGCATTTAATATCATTAAAATTTAATTAAATTAAATAATTTAAATTTAAACTTAACCTTCTCCACTCATTCCTTCACTCACACGCGCCCAGACATTTTCTTTTTTGTTCTTTTTGTCGTCGATCGTTCGCCCTCTACGAACCGCCGATGCCGACCGCTGCTCCGCCCCACCCCCCAACCCACGCGCACCTCGCGCCATCTTGCCGCTGCCATGCGTGCTGCGCGAACTCGCAGAAATCGCAAAAATCCAAAAAAAACTACTGCTCGTCCATCTTTCCATTGCCGCCGCCATGGTCCACCGATGGACGATCGGTTAGTGGCGATGGACTCTGGGGAGGAAGAGCTTCAACTTTCATGTAGGAAGTTTTCTCTAAAACAACTTCGATCGATGTATGAAATTTAGACCATTGGATGGAAGAGTGTTTATGGCCGCTGAATAAATTTTAGGGTTAGCAAATCAAAGGTAATAGCCATTTATAGAAAGTAAACCCGCCACTAGTCACACGTTAAAATTTCGAACTCCAAACGAAGCGTACCGCTTGACATTCTATATGTTATACCCATATTCTGAACATAACGGAACTAGTCTCAGGATCCAATTCCATCATATACAGAAGATAACATTTCAAAATCAAATTATTTTAATTTAAATTTCTTTAATTAATTTCTATGCATTCCGATCTCGCACGCCCAAATAATACGTCCAATCACCACGAAATTTGACGGCGTACTATAATTCACTATAACGGATCCGATGAATCTGGTTTCATCGAAAGCCGAGAAAGTGCCCTAAAAGGCCATTTTTACACGTTAATTAAAACGAGCAATTTCTAAAATCAATTAAATCACTTTTAAATCAAATTTAGAAGTTTACTTTCTTCCTTCTTGTTCAAATGGAAATTAATTTAACTTTTGAAATCGTTTTCATTCATACTAAATTCGAAATTCAATTATCTAAATAATTTCAAATATTAAATTTAACTATTTAATAATCATATAAATCGTTATATTTGAAATTCAAGTTAATTAACTTATAAAATTAACTTTTCAACATTTAAAATTAATTAAATATTTCAAATACTGAATGATTGAAATTCTAGGTCGTTACAGAAAGATAGTAAGTTAAACAAGTTTTATATTTGTTGAATATCTTTGTTACGTAAAAACAAATATGATGTTGTACTCTTAGGATGTAATAGAGTATTATATGATTATGAACTCAAGTCTTGAACTTTTATAAACTTAAGTAACGTTATATGAAATGATTCATACTTAATTTTAGTATTAAATGAAATACTATTGATTTAAATAAATGTGATTTAAATGAAAAGTAATTGGTGTCGTTAATAAACCAATGGAATAAGTACGTAAATGTAAATATACTGTTTTATTCGCATAACTATTCGAGTACCCGAAATGTGAACACTAGATATAGATTCTTGATATAGATTCTAAAGTTTTCTATCATAGTATATGGCTATGTAAGGAGAACGAGGTTTTTGATCAAGTAACCTGATCGAAGTCAGCACTAGGAAAGTCGAATGGGCGATACTAGTTTGGAAGTGAAATTTGAATGATTGAGCGAGTGATCGGATTTGATATTTTGTAAGGATGACGTATGTACATCATACGAGCTTTAATAATGCAAGTCATATGGATTGATGGCATTTGTAAGTGAAATACAGGTACATGGAAGCAAAGGCTTGTAAGTTGCTTTTGGTTTCATGAGTAGAGTTTGCTTGCTCGACAAATAGGCACATGTTTATGCTTAACTGGTGTGTTTATTATGTGAGATACACACTCTATAAGGTATACCATAAGTATATATGTTATTGTGTTATCCCCAGATACGGGAGATTCCAAACATGGGCTTATATTGATATTGCGATTTTTTGAACCTAGCTGCGGAAAGGGTGTGATGCCAAAATTTTCTATAACATATGGGATTTTAAAAGATTAATAACTCATTTTAATGTCGTAATTTTGAAAGTCTAAAGTGTTAAGACATTTTTCTTTCTTTGGGGATTTAGGGAACGAAATTCGTTTACGGAGGGAAAAATGCAACGACACAAAAATTTTAACGTTTCGAATGAAAATTTAATTTATTTAAATATTCAAAATTTGATTCAAATTTAATAAATAATAAGAAAATCAATTTTTAATAAACGATTTTATTTTTAATGATGCATTTTTATTTTTATTTATAGGGTTTTACCATAATTTTTAATTTGCAAAATATTTAAATTATCGTTTGACGTATTTTTAGCAACAATGGTATTTTTGAACTTCCATAGAATAAGATAGCTAGTGTATTTTATTGTTGTTTTGTGATCGTATCGCATTATTGTGAGCGATCGTATTTTTATTTCTATCGTTCGCGGTTCGTACATGAACGAAATTCTGTGTAGCAAAGTGCCGGAAATTGTAGAATAAACTAACCCTACCCTTATAACTTTTCTTTACCTTTTCATTTTCCCTCTCTTACTTTTCTTTTTCCCTCCTCTCTCTCTTTTATTTTCATTTATAGTTAAAAGGAAAAAATGCCACTTCTTTAAAAAAACATATGATTTACTCAACAAAAAATTATGAAATTGGATTCTTTGAATTCATGTTAATGAGATCTCCTAATCCATATGAAGATTGAAGTGTGTGGTGTAACCTGGGGGTATTCGATGTGGGAATAGTGAACTAGGGTTTGGGTTGGTAGGTGATTTAGGAGACGATAGGTCACGAGGATGGGTGCATCGCGTTTGTCGCTTGAAAGAGCATCGATGGAAGGAGTTTGGAAGGGTACGACTTCAAGTGGCGAAATGAAACATTTTGTTGTCGTATTTAAAGGCAACAAGCTGGAAGTTGGAGGAAGCAACAGAGCTCAATGTGACGGTGGTAATGTGAAGCTTAGGTAAAAGGAGTTCGTCGAAGTTGACAGCACGTCGAGAGGTGATGGAGAAATTGGCGTGCATGCATGTGGCCATGGGGTGTATCAATGTGCAGACGTATCATTTGAGGATGGTGGGAGAAGATATATTAAAGGAAAATGGTAATTAGTGTAGTAATTATGTTAATTAATGAATATTTAATCTCAAATCTTAATAAATTGATAACTTCTTCATACGAGTCTAATCGAGATGTTGTCTTTTGCATTGCGCTCATAGGAGCATTATCTACGCACTGAAACTGATTTCATCAAGTTTAAAGCAAGTGAAATTTTGAGCTAAAATCAAACGCCTTTTGGTTTTAGATCAAATTGGAATGCATAAGTGTCCGTTGGAATTTTAGTGAGTTTATTCATCTTTGGATGAATACTATATGATATATAGTAGATATAAATTATTATTTTTGTGTATGAATGATTTATTGATTTGGTTTGGTTGGATTTCACTTTGAAAAGCGAATGACATAAAAAATGATATACATGGAATTTTGTAGAGGAACCTGGATCATCGCCGTTGTGATTTTCGATTTCGGCTATACACTTGGTGTATAAATTGTTAAATTGCTAAAAGTTTGGTAGTTGGCCATTTTGATATGACATTGATATATGTAAAGAATTGAACCTTTTTTAGTGATAAGGTAGTAATAGCATTTATTAAGTAGTATTGTAACTATTGGCCTCATTTTAGTATTTTGGAAATTTTATTATTTTTTGTTTTAATTTGAAAATGGTTTTGATTCGGAGAATGGTTTTAAAGGTGATTTTTGGAATTTTCTATGCAATTTTATATAAAAAAATGTTTTTGAACTTCTTTATTTTACTCCCACCTTTTTGGAAATATTTTAAAAGGTATTTTGGTAAGTATTTATTTTACATAAAATTTAATATAATAACGGATGTTTACATTAAAGAAAAAGGGGAATTAATCTTCTATAATAAAGTGATTCTATTTTAGAACAAGATAGAAATATTTAGAAATGAATATTTGTGAAACGTTTATATAAAATTAAGAGATTTAGAAAAGAAGTTTTATAAATAGAAATGAGATTTATAAAAGTGGTTTTATAAATAGGAATGAGATATATAAAAGAAGATCCATAATTAAATTAATAGATATATAAAAGAAGTTTTATGAATAGAAATGGGATTTATAAAAGGAGTTTTATAATTATATTTGGAGATTTATAAAAGTATTTTTATAATTATATTTAGAGATTATAAAAGAAGTTTTAAAATAGAAAGGAAATTTATAACATGAGTTTTGTAAAAGGAATTAGAATTTGATTTCCATAAATGTTCAATTTAAATTGTGGTGGTATGGAAAGTATTCTTTTCATACTTCACACCAAATTTTGAGATAGGGAAACTCGTCCCTATCCTAAGAATTAAGAATGCATGTCGAGGCAAGAATAGTACGCTAACTTGTATGACTTCACCATTGTTAATTGAGGGATAACACAAGTCTGAAATCGGGAAGTGGTAGTAAGTATATCTGGTCTGATTTACATATGATCCATTTACTTACACCAAAATGAAAGTGTTCTGGGTTTACTGTTTTTAATGTTTTAAATAACATTTGTTTGTTTTGAATGACATTTGCTTTAAGTTAATTATGGGTTTGAAAGTTAAATCTTTCTTATGGTTTTGTGAATATACTTATACTGTTGAGATAAGTATATCATTATATTTTCTTATTATTGAAAGAGTAGTGGTTTGTGAATATACTTATACCGATATGTTAAGTATATGGATATTTTTCCAAGCAGTAAAGGAGTAAGTGAGTAGTGAATGAGTAATAACTTGTGTATACCTTTTGTAAAAAAATTAGTATGGGAATTTAAAAGATGATTTTGAATTAATGAAAGGATTAATTAAAGAGGCTTAGTAGTTGCTTATGTGCTTAGCCACACTTTGTTAAATTTCTGGTTTGATTGTTTGTTCTTTGATAGTTAAATAACCGACTATGAAATCTTGGCCAGTTTTGAAAACTATCGATTGTAGATTAGGAGAGACCAGGATCGGATAAACGTGAGTTATCAGAAAACTACTTCAAACTGGCATAAGCGTTCGAATTGGAAACATCTTAAAGATGATGGAGTCAAAGATGGAGTTCTTTGAGTGTAAGGGCTACTTGTTAGTAATCCTGAGGATGTAGTAGAAGTGGTGTAATTGGTTTCTTCATATCCTGAACAACTTGTATGGATGAATGTCGACATTGCATTTGTTGCCTGGAGGATATGCTAGCATTTGAAGTGGGATTCGCTAAAATGTTAAAACATAGATTCAAAACCTCACACCCAGTAATGACTAAAACAAGGGATATGCAGTACAACTATTTTGGTCGCGCTCATTAGGGTATGTTCATCACCCGATCTAGATCTACATTGACCAATTTATGTATGCCAGTGAATCGGTATAGTTGTCGGCCAACAACCAGGGTGATGACATATTCGGTACTATCCTGGAAGGTAAAAACATGTCTGTATTTATGTGCGGAGTGGTCTTATGGGATACCTTTATTTTTATAGGGTTTTATAACATTGAAAATCCATATGATTTGTGTTTCTCATGCTGCTTTACAAGACTGATCTGGGCATTATTTTCTTTTAATGCTCAAGTTAGCCCAAGCATATTTTTAGATCTAGTTTGAATGCTTTAGAGCTTCAAGAGACAAGCTATATGCCTCCAAGACGTATTTACGTATCTTTATTTCTGCTAAATTTCTGGTTTTGAATTTATCTCCATTTGTAAGGACAGGTTACTATAACTGTCCAGGCGGATGATGTGTTAGTTACTCTGATTGATGTATGTATACAAAACTTTTCATTTGTAAAAATTGTCGTATATTATATGTTACTCGTTACGATGTGAGATTCTATTTTGTCTTTTCTTTCTTTCACAACAACATTCTGTCTTTCCGACACTTGGATGCTCAGCAAGCAAGTACCGTAGATGTATTAGTGTCGACTTTTGAGGTTCGAAAAGGTCGATCATCATACGTTGTCTGCTATTTTTTAGAGTTGTTTTAGAAAAGTTCCTTATTATGTTAGTTTCGTTACATGGTTTTGTGCTTGTGGGTATGCGATGGATCCAATAGCTTTGTAAATAGTTGGGTGTTGACAAGTTTTGGACTTGATCCCGATAGTGTCACCCACTGTTGGGTGAATGACTAACTTGGACTTGTGCCTAAGGGCTGGGGCTTGATCTAGTAAATTCGTAAAACAGTGGGCAACGATGAGTTTTAGGCTTGGTCCCATTATTATTGCAGAACGTTAGGTGATTGACTAGCATGGACTTGACCTTAATATACAATAGCCCAAGGAGCTAAATTGTCAATATATGATAGTCTGCGGAGCTGAGTCCCCAACATACGATGGTCCAAGGAGCTGGGTCAGCAATATATAGTAGATCGAGGAGTTGATTCCTAAGTATTTGATTTGGCATCACGACACAGTTAGAGGATTTGAATGCTCAGTTTACGATTTGACGACATTGGATTGAGACTTTAAGGTCAATCGTGGGCATGTGATTAGGCATGGAATATATTTTAGTAAAATCTTAGCATATGTAATATTATATTATATTTAGCTGACTTGTTGGGTGCAAGAGACACGGGTTAAGGTATGGGTTTCAAGCATAAGTATTTTTACTAGCTTATTAGTATTATACACTTATATATAATACGTTTCAATCACCAGACGTATGTTCAACCCCCTCTATCATTTTCTTCTTTTTAGTTATATTTTGGTAGGTCGATAGAGAGGACTGGTGGTGACTAGAGGCATGATGGTATGATGGAGACGTGCATTTATTTATTAGCTATATACTATTTTATTTCATTTATTCTTAGACATTATATTGTTTCTATTACTAGTATAAAGATGTCGTTGGAGTTTATTTGATACTGTTTTGTTTTGTTTATATGGGTTAGTATTATTCATTACTTTTGTATTTTATTCCTTTCGATGTGAGTTTTAGAAAGTATAGAATAATGTAGATAGTTGTTGCCGACAAAAATGGTTGTCAACACCCAAAGTAATGTGAAAAGCACCAGCCTTAACGACAATCCAAAAAACAGCAACACAGATCAAAAAAATAAGCGGATAAAAAGAAGAAAAGGTAAAAGAGACATGAAATTTTTATAGTGGTTCGGGGAAATCTATAGCTTACATCCACTTTATAATTTATTTATCACTTGTAGTTTCATATGATAAGAGATTTTGAGGAGGAGAGGAGAAGTCGTATTTTTTGTTTCATTTTCTTCCCTATTTCTTTTGCAATACTAGGTGTAACGACCCAATTTTTCCATGCCCGAAAAATCGAACCCTTAGGGTTAAAGAAGAAGGAGGTAGAAGAAGAGAAAACAACACAACAGAATCTCACATCGCAGCGGAATAAAATATAATAAATAATAACTGATCTTTACAGAAGAAACTATATCTGTTTATACATACATCATCAGAATACAACATCAGAGTACAATACAATCAACATCGCAATTCAGGACAGTTATAATAACTTGTCCTCACAAGGTGACTATACCACTTATGATACACAGCGGAATACAACAAATATGGATGATACGTCTCGCCATCCAGCTCGTCTCCTGAGCTCCACAGCATCCTAACCTGTATCTGTAATACTCGGTCTAACCCGAGCATTATAATAAAATAAGACCCGAGTCAGTCTGAAAAACCAGCGTGAGAAAACACACTCAATTGGATTATTAAAGTTTCCCAAACTCTTTGAAATCAAAAGCATCTCGTAAGACCACGCCACATATAAACATGTCGGGTTTTGACCTTACGATAGCAAAATTTTTTTTTATCAAATTTGTCTGATATAATAATAGTGTCTATAGAAAGTAAAATAGAATCTAACTGAAATGCTTGCATCTCACGTTTCAGCAATAGTTGGGCACAATCAAAACCGTACAGGCGTGTAGGGAGAATGGATTTCCAACTAATGACTAGGCACTGGGGTACCACCTATCACAGTACCTGGTCTAGATCAGTGTACCAAGGAACACGCTCGATCCCCTGCAACACAAGGCCGGAACTACCCCTTACTGGATAATCTCGAGTAAGATCACCCCGCGGTTGGAATCAACAACCGCACCACTAAGCCGAAATAAAAGGGACATCTAGACATGGATGACCTCATCCTAATGGGTGCTACCCACTTAGCCTTGCTGCATAACCCCTGATTTTCAGTCATTCCCGGTTGATGAGGCTCGAGGCTAAGCATTACCTTTTTAGAACACATCTCTTAGAATGCCCACCGTCCACCTAACGATGTTCCGAAAGCATTCATCCATACAAGTCTGTCCCGGGTTCGAACGGAACCGAAGGCACTATTCCTACTACATCCATTTTGGAATCATCCTCAGGATTAGTAGCGACTAGCCCTTGCACTTCACTGCTCCATCTTCGACTCCAAACTCGTTTTCCCCACGAAAACGTACAAACCGGATCGAAGTGGTTTTCGAGAAATTAATCCTGATCCCGGTCTCTTTGAAACGATCAGCGCATTGACCAATATTGATAGTCGGTTATTTAACTATCAATTAACATTCACAAACATCCATCAAACAATAAATAATTTTCCAAATTATTTATTTACCTGACAAATATCTTCACAAGATATATTTCCATTTTCAACCCTTTTAAAAACAGTTTTCGAAGCATCTTCCTCTCACGGAATAAATTCCCCAAATATTTATTTCCACTAACAACACCAAGTACAAAACTTTAGATTTTTAAAATAATTTAAAACTCTTTATTATAAAATATCCTTTAAGGCATTTAAGTTAAAAACTACTTTAATACTTATCCAAAATATATACTTTAAGAATATTTAAATAAATCTACTTTAGAAAATATAAAAATAAATTTTTATCTTTTTAGAACAAAATACCAAGTCACCTTTAAATAATTAGTACTAAAATAAATTTGAAGAATACTTACTTTAACATTTAAACATTTAAAAATAATAGATTTTCCAAACATACTTTTAAAACAACTTTGAAACTTTAACTTATACTTAAGAATTTGCTTTGAAAACGTACTTGGCTATCCAGGGAAATATACTTCTCTTTCACATCTTTAAAAATAAATCACTATATATTTTTAACCAAATTTACCCATTCCCTTAATAAATTCCCATTGTGAATTTATTTTTCCAAATATCCATTGATATATTACTTCGCCTTTATAAACCCAGTATATAAATTTTCATAGTCTCATCTTCCTTCTAAAATCCCAGTTCCAAACACTTAATCAATTTCAAATTGATTTCCCAAAATTTACTCCATTTTAAAATAAATTCTTTACTTATCAAATTTTATTTCAAAACTTATAAATTTCAGGTTTAACTTCTTTGTGATGATTTAAAATCTTACTTTAACTGATAATACAAATTTTCACATTTATTCCAAAATGCTACTTTTATTTCTTTCTAAACCATTTTAATTCTAAATTCAAAAATAAATCTTTCATTCCTTTAAATAATATCACTTAAGATTTAAAATTCCTTTTTTCCCCGTTTATTCAAAATCTCCTTCCCATACTCGGAATTTATTTACTAGAATTTAAAAATCAACCTTTCTTATTTTTTTCCAATCCATTCTTTAATTTATCCAAATTTCTATAAATATTTTACTTAAAAATTCTCTCTTTATTTTCTTTTCAAAAATCCAATCTATATATTATTGGTAACTCAGTATACCCAAATATATTCAATCAAACATAGCATCCATCATTTCCAATTACCAATGTAATCTATCACAGATCACCAAATATATCATATCATAGAATATTAAAATAATCTAAATAAATTTGAGGAATCTAGTTGGATCCCTCCAACCTGTTTCCCTGCATCCACAGATGTTAGCACAATACCAATTCCACTTCGAGGTGGAATATCGCGGTATATGGGTTTATAAAATATCATCCGCTATTATGCGGCGCATAGGGTCTCATCCGCTATTTAATGCGGGAAATCAATCATTCCAATATATATATATATACACTATATATAATATACCACATCCAATCAATTCAAACATTCAAACAAAATTTAAATTTAACTATTTAAATTTAAATAGCAATCCAGAAGAGTGAGATTAACTCACCTTTGATTTTAGTATGCAATCTGATCTAAACCGGCTATTTTCCTTCATGATTTCAGACCTTGTATAACATTATACATTTTATTAACATTTTAAATAATCCAACATAAATTATTATTTATTATTAAATAAAATTAAGGAATTTTAAATGATAATTAACTAACCTAGTTTACTTTTTTTTCTATTTAAACCATATATTTTAATTTCTTTCATCTGCACATATATATACTTATTAAATTAAAAACAGAACTATTGTCTACCTTACTATAACTATTTCATTCTGTTCTCTGCTTTCTGTATATATACATATAAATTGAAAAACTGCATTTATATATATCTCAATAAATAATTATATTTTCACTTCTCTTTTTTTCCTATGTATAACAAACAGTAATTTCTTTCTCTGTAATATATATAAATTTGAAAAAAATCTGCATATAAATTTCACTGTATATTTTTATATGTACATATCCATATCTATATATTTTTCCTTTACTGTTAAATTTTTTGGCAAAAGAAATAATAACCTATGGTTTTAAGTTAACAGTTTAAAACTATGTAATACAGAATAAAATAAATCAAATTACCTTAATGAGCCATCTACCCAGACCTCACGACATCGCCACTGCTCGAGCCACCATCGCGGCCCAATCACGCAAACCCACCATGCCTCGATCGAGCACCAACCCAGCACGTCGCCACAACAAGCGATTCCACTATCCTGCGTCCCTCTCGAGAGTCGTGAATTCGAAATCGAGCGACCTAGATTCTCGTGCAATCGACACTCGAACGACAATAAACCAAGAATATCCCTCTCGATTCACTCACGAATGAAAATGGGAGAAGGGGTAATGCGTTCACAATTTTGAATTGAGGAGGGGAGAGAAGTATAACCGAGGTAGCCTGCGAAGCTCAGCCATTGTTTGATTTTGAATGAATTTGATTGTTGAGAATACGAATAGCAAAAGGTTGAGCAAGATTTATTATTCTTCGTTCATTCGTATGAACTAAAAGGGAAAGAGAAGTAGGCTTGCGAGTTTTAACAGCAGCCATTACTATTTTTTTTTTAAATGCTTTTGAGAATCGGTTTGAACTGTTCGCTTTCTTTTTAAAACAAAAAAGAGAACGGGGGGACAAGAAGAGATGGTTGCGTGCTAGAGAAGGGCTATAGTGATTTGAAAAGCAAAAGCTGCTGAGAAAGTAAAAGGTGTGATGGTGAAAGAATTACAGCTGAAGTTGACCAGGATAAAATATATATTTAAATTTTAAATTTTAAATCGTCTCGATATTTGCAACTCAAAATCTCGACCTCCTATCGAGACGTGCCGCCAGGCATTTGTATTATTATACCCCTATTTCGAATGCAATGGAAAAGGTTTCGAGTCCTAATTCGATCGTATGGAGAAGATAGCTTTTTGAATCCAGTTATTATATTGGACTTTCGATATAGATTTCAACGCGTTTATATACCGTATGGCCACACGACAATTCCAAATGCTACGAAAATTGAAATCTGATAATCATACAATATTATGGATCCAATGGAACTGGTTTCGTCAAATTCCGAGACTGTGCCTCGGAAGGCTATTTTTATATTCAATTTAAACAATATATTTTTAAAACTGAACAAAACACTTTGAAATTCAATTTTAAAAGTTCTATTATCTTCAGCATTATCAATATAAATTTTGCAAGCCTTCAAATTATTTTTAACAGGCCTAAAATTCCAGATTCAACATTTTACCCAATTTTTAAATTGTTTAATTCAATAATTAAATTACCCAATAAATAGTGATATTTGAAATTCATGTTAAAAATTAACTTTTAAATATTTGAAATCAATTAAATATTATAATTTCAAATATCCAAAAATTCCGGATCGTCACATTCCTCCCCCCTTAAAAGAATTTCGTCCCCGAAATTACTAGTTAGGAAGAATGGTCCATAACCCATTCTATTTCCCAAACCACCCAGTTTTAACAAGTTCACAAACAATCTTTTGATTTAAAGACACACTATCACTCTTACTAATTTTCCAAACTCATCCATAAGTTCCAACCAATATTACTTACTCACCCATTCATATTATAATTTAAAACCAAAATTTAAATTATCAAAATTTCTCAAAATTTTCTAACTCCATAAATTTTCGAAAATTTTTGCCAGCATCTCCTTTGCGCCGCTAGATCGGAACAACTACAAAATGCCTCTACGGGCCCCCAAATTTCCAAAGAAAACAAAAGCCAAGTGACTAGATCGGAAAATCATCAAATTTCATACAGAAATTTAAACACATACCTTTAGTTGGGCCATTTAAATTTATTTTCTGAAATCAAAAATACCAATTCCTTTTGCTTTTTAAACACCTGTGTCCTACTAAGCAATAATATCCAATCACAGAATCCAAAATCATTTTATTCACTTCTTTTCAAATTTTTCAATATCTACTTTACTTAAGCCCGTACGATGCACATATATCATCCGTACACAATACCAAATCCGATCGCTCACTCGATCACACAATTTCACTTCCGAACTAGTATCGTCCACCCGACTTCCTAGTGCGGACTCAGATCTGGTTTCTTGATCAGAAACCGTCATTCTCCTTGCATAGTCTTAAACTATGATAGAGAATTTCCAGAATCAATCAAAAATCCATATCCAGGGTTCGCCGTCGAAAATCGAGTGAAAAATCCCAACTCGGATCGGTATAACTACCTCGAAATTCTGTGCTCGAATCTGGATCAAATCACTATGCGAATAAAATAATATACGTGCATCCTACGTATTTGTCTTAATTGATTATTAGCTATATCAAATTTTCTTTTATTCACATTTATTTGATTTCTATTTACTTATTCACAATTTCCCTTTTCACAACTTTCAGTTTTAATTTTCATTCAATTATTCACTTAGTATATTTCTCCATTCCAAAATTACTTAGTATATTCCCAATACCAATTTACTTAAGAACTTCATCCTTCATTTCTTAAGTCCAACATAAATATTTCTTATATTTATTTTTAGTACTTCACTACTGTAGGTTATACTCAAATTGAGTTCCAATTACATATAAAATCAATTTGCTTCACTTTATTAATTATTTTCAAACTTCAATACTTTTATTTCCATCTTTTATCCAAATTTTCATTTTCAATTCTACTTGAACTTAATTCATCTTCAAACTCTGAATATTGAATTTTATTCACCTTATCTCATCCCATATTCAATTAACCATTTTCTTTTATTAGTTCCACTTACTAATTTATTTAAAATCTCAAATAAAAGTTTATTTGCAAACTCTTTCTTCCTTCAGTTTCTTCGAACAATTTCTTCGATTTCACCTTACTTCACATACACACTTTTAAATTAGACTTCAATATCCAGTTTCACCTCTATTTGCCTACCACTTTTAAATCCTTTGTCGTTAGTGGAAAATTTGAAAAATTTTCTAACTCCCAAAATTTTCGGAAAATTTTGACAGAGTCTCCTTTGTACGAAGGAGCTTTTGCAGTTTGACAAGAGATATAAATATATATACATCGACCCACACGGTCGGAAAACAAAAAACAAACAACAGTTCATATTCCTATCTTTTTATTGCATAGGCGTACCTTTATTTAGCATTTTTAAGCAAGCGGCTTATTATTTTAGAAATTAGCGAAACCAAATCCAGCCACATGGCTTCCCTATACCTGTACTTACTCAATTAAACATGTAAGTGCTAAATACATACAATTCACTAATATTTCACTTATTTAAAATAGCTGAAACATGCATTAGGTAAACAATGCACACTAAACAGTCCTTCATTAGCAATTTCCAATGTTCCAATATTAATTTTAATTGTTGACAACCCATTCAGAAACTATTTCAATTGTTTCAATCAATCTATATACTATTTTCATTTAATTTAAATACTTTACTACTTAATTGCTTACATTCAATTCATTTTTAACTCAACAAACCCATTTATATTACCATAATATTTTAAATAAGCTTCCAGAGTTTAAACAATTTCTTAAACATTCCAAAACACTTAAACCAACTCCAGAGTTTTCAACAATCTCTTAAGTATTTCAAAAATCAAAGCGGTTTTACCAAACCAAAGCTTCAACATTTCAAAATCACCTTTGAAATCAATTATATCCAAAATCCTTTGCATTACTAAAATCAAACCCGACTTTTTCAAACAAACACCAATCCAAAACATCCAGGTAGCAATCCCTCTCTCGGAAACTCAAAAATTACACCGATGATGTCGCGATCATCATCGGAATTATTTCCCGTGACCGACAAGAGTTTAGTGCTTGTATCTCTTCAAAAAAAATTTCTTCAAATATTTTTTATTCCAATTCTCACCAGATTTTATATCCAATTCAAAATATCTCTAAAATAATACTATTATTTCTCCAAAACTTTTTGAAAACCATTTTCAAACCCAAAGGAATTTAAATTTTCCCAAAAACTCCAAATTCCCAATCCATCCAATTCATATTCAACATTACTCTGGAATTTTCAACTCAATTTATTTTCAAATATTTCTCTGGAATTCTATTTCAGATTATAAATCACATTTATAATTCACATTTACAAATCTCATTGGTATATGAATTTATTTCTTATCCTTTTAGTTATGATTTCAATTTCTTATTCAATTTCCTTACAACATTGATAATAATCCAATATTATCACTTCCTAACAACCAAGCAACCATATATAACTATAATAATTTACGAAAATTATTCCTTTCATATACAAAAATAATTTGGGTAAAATTATTTCATTTACCTATTTTAAAACAATACTGTGTCGAATTGTTCTCTTCAAGTGTTTATAGATCCCTATCAATAACGTTAATTACTCGTATTGACCATAATCCATAAACCACTCAACAAACCAATCAACACAATATAAAACCATTTTATATTCACTAACAAATACGCGCTCATATCTATTAATACACTCAAACTCATTCTAGAGTACTACAGACTCAATTCTATGAGTAATCCCCACCAAAGCCAAGGTTATCGCCAGCCTTCGCTCTGATACCACTGTAACGACCCGCAAGCCCGTACCCCTTGAATTGACATTAATCTCCATCAAATAAACTCCAGAAGAACGGAAATATGAACCATTGTGGTTAAAGAAGAAGGAGGTAGAAGAAGAGAAAACAACACAACAGAATCTCACATCCCAGCGGAATAAAATATAATAGATAATAATTGATCTTTACAGAAGAAACTATATCTGTTTATACATACATTATCAGAATACAACATCAGAGTACAATACAATCAACATCACAATTCAGGATAGTTATAATAACTTGTCCTCACAAGGTGACTATACCACTTATGATACACAGAGGAATACAACAAATATGGGTGATACGTCTCGCCATCCAGCTCGTCTCCTGAGCTCCACATCATCCTAACTTGTATCTGTAATACTCGGTCTGACCCGAGCATTATAATAAAATAACACCCAAGTCAGTCTGGAAAACTAGCATGAGAAAGCACACTCAATTAGATTATTAAAGTTTCCCAAACTCTTTGAAATCAAAAGCATCTCGTAAGACCACGCCACAAATAAACATGTCGGGTTTTTACCTTACGATAGCCAAAACATTTTATCAAATTCGTCTGATATAATAATAGTGTCTATAGAAAGTAAAATAGAATCTAGCTGAAATGCTTGCATCTCACGTTTCAGCAATAGTTGGGCACAATCAAAACCGTATAGGAGCGTAGGGAGAATGGATTTCCAACTAATGACTAGGCATTGGGGTACCACCTGTCATAGTACCTGGTCTAGATCAGTGTACCGAGGACCACGCCCGATCCCCTGCAACACAAGGCCGGAACTACCCCTTACTGGATAATCCCGAGTAAGATCACCCCGCGGTTGGTATCAGCAACCGCACCACTAAGCCGAAATAAAAGGGACATCTAGACAGGGATGACCTCACCCTAATGGGTGCTACCCACTTAGCCTTGCTGCATAACCCCTGATTTTCAGTCATTCCCGGTTGATGAGGCTTGAGGCTAAGCGTTACCTTTTTAGAACACATCTCTTAGAATGCCCACCGTCCACCTAACGATGTTCCGAAAGCATTCATCCATACAAGTCTATCCCGGGTTCGAACGGAACCGAAGGTACTATTCCTACTACATCCATTTTGGAATCATCCTCAGGATTAGTAGCGACTAGCCCTTGCACTTCACTGCTCCATCTTCGACTCCAAACTCGTTTTCCCCACGAAAACGTACAAACCGGATCGAAGTGGTTTTCGTGAAATTAATCCTGATCCTGGTCTCTTCGAAACGATCAGCGCATTGGCCAATATTGATAGTCGGTTATTTAACTATCAATTAACATTCACAAACATCCATCAAACAATAAATAATTTTCCAAATTATTTATTTACCTCACAAATATCTTCGCAAGATATATTTCCATTTTCAACCCTTTTGAAAACAGTTTTCGAAGCATCTTCCTCTCACGGAATAAATTCCCCAAATATTTATTTCCACTGACAACACCAAGTACCAAACTTTATATTTTTAAAATAATTTAAAACTCTTTATTATAAAATATCCTTTAAGGCATTTAAGTTAAAAACTACTTTAATACTTATCCAAAATATATACTTTAAGAATATTTAAATAAAGCTACTTTAGAAAATATAAAACTAAATTTTTATCTTATTAGAACAAAATACCAAGTCACCTTTAAATAATTACTACTATAATAAATTTGAAGAATACTTACTTTAACATTTAAGCATTTAAAAATAATAGATTTTCCAAACATACTTTTAAAACAACTTTGAAACTTTAACTTATACTTAAGAATTTGCTTTGAAAACGTACTTGGCTATCTAGGGAAATATACTTCTCTTTCACATCTTTAAAAATAAATCACTATTTATTTTTAACAAAATTTACCCATTCCCTTAATAAATTCCCATTGTGAATTTATTTTTCCAAATATCCACTGATATATTACTTCGCCTTTATAATCCCAGTTTATAAATTTTCATAGTCTCATCTTCCTTCTAAAATCCCAATTCCAAACACTTAATCAATTTCAAATTGATTTCCCAAAATTTACTCCATTTTAAAATAAATTCTTTACTTATCAAATTTTATTTCAAAACTTATAAATTTCAGGTTTAACTTCCTTGTGATGATTTAAAATCTTACTTTAACTGATAATACAAATTTTCACATTTATTCCAAAACGCTTCTTTTATTTCTTTCTAAACCATTTTAATTCTGAATTCAAAAATAAATCTTGCATTCCTTTAAATAATATCACTTAAGATTTAAAATTCCTTATTTCCCCCTTTATTCAAAATCTCCTTCCCATACTCGGAATTTATTTACTAGAATTTAAAAATCAACCTTTCTTATTTTTTTCCAATCCGTTCTTTAATTTATCCAAATTTCTATAAATATTTTACTTAAAAATTCTCTCTTTATTTTCTTTTCAAAAATCCAATCTATATATTATTGGTAACTCAGTATACCCAAATATATTCAATCAAACATAGCATACATCATTTCCAATTACCAATGTAATCTATCACAGATCACCAAATATATCATATCATAGAATATTAAAATAATCTAAATAAATTTGAGGAATCCAGTAGGATCCCTCCAACCTGTTTCCCTACATCCACAGATGTTAGCACAATACCAATTCCACTTCGAGGTGGAATATCGTGGTATATGGGTTTATAAAATATCATCCACTATTATGCGGTGCATAAGGTCTCATCCGCTATATAATGCGGGAAATCAATCACCCCAATATATATATATATATATATACTATATATAATATACCACATCCAATCAATTCAACCATTCAACCAAAATTTAAATTTAACTATTTAAATTTAAATAGCAATCCAGAAGAGTGAGATTAACTCACCTTTTTATTTTAATATGCAATCTGATCCAAACCGGCTATTTTCCTTCACGATTTCAGACCTTGTATAACATTATACATTTTATTAACATTTTAAATAATACAATAATAAATTACTATTTATTATTAAATTTAATTAACAAATTTTGAATGATAATTAACTAACCTAGTTTACTTTTTTTCTATTTAAACCATATATTTTAATTTCTTTCATTTGCACATATATATATACTTATTAAATTAAAAACAGAACTATTGTCTACCTTACCTTAACTATTTCATTCTGTTCTCTACTTTCTGTATATATACATATAAATTGAAAAACTGCATTTATATATATATATATCTCACTAAATAATTATATTTTCACTTCTATTTTTTTTCATGTGTATAACAAACAGTAATTTCTTTCTCTGTAATATATAAATTTGTAAAAAATCTGCATATAAATTTCACTGTATATTTTTATATGTATATATCCATATCTGTATATTTTTCCTTTACTATCAAATTTTTTGGCAAAAGAAATCATAACTTATGGTTTTAAGTTAAGAGTTTAAAACTATGTAATACAGAATAAAATAAATCAAATTACCTTAACGAGCCATCTACCCAGACCTCATGACATCGCCATTGCTCGAGCCACCATCGCGGCCCAATCACGCAAACCCACCATGCCTCGATCGAGCACCAACCCAGCACGTCGCCGCAACGAGCGATTCCACCATCCTGCGTCCCTCTCGAGAGTCGTGAATTCGAAATCGAGCGACCTAGATTCTCTTGCAATCGACACTTGAACGACAATAAACCGAGAATATCCCTCTTGATTCACTCGCGAATGAAAATGGGAGAAGGGGTAATGCGTTCACAATTTTGAATAGAGGAGGGGAGAGAAGTATAACTGAGGTAGCCTTCGAAGCTCAGCCATTTTTTGATTTTGAATGAATTTGATTTTTGAGAATACGAATAGCAGAAGGTCGAGCATGATTTATTATTCTTCATTAGTTCGTATGAACTGAAAGGGAAAGAGGAGTAAGCTTGCGAGTTTTAACAGCAGCCATTACTATTTTTTTTTAAATGCTTTTGAGAATCGGTTTGAACTGTTCGCTTTCTTTTCAAAACAAAAGGAGAACGGGGGGACAAGAAGAGATGGTTGCATGCTAGAGAAGGGCTATAGTGCTCTGAAAAGCAAAAGCTTTTGAGAAAGAAAAAGGTGTGATGGTGAAAGAATTACAGTTGAAGTTGACCAGGATAAAATATATATTTAAATTTTAAATTTTAAATCGTCTCGATATTTGCAACTCAAAATCTCAACCTCCTATCGAGACGTGCCGCTAGGCGTTTATAATGTTATAACCCTATTTCGAATGCAATGGAAAAGGTTTCGAGTCCTAATTCGATCGTATGGAGAAGATAGCTTTTTGAATCCAGTTATTATATTGGACTTGCGATATAGATTTCAATGCGTTTATATACCGTATGGCCACACGACAATTCCAAATGCTACGAAAATTGAAATCCGATAATGATACAATATTACGGATCCAATGGAACTGGTTTCGTCGAATTCCGAGACTGTGCCTCGGAAGGCTATTTTTATATTCAATTTAAACAATATATTTTTAAAACTGAACAAAACACTTTGAAATTCAATTTTAAACGTTCTATTATCTTCAGCATTATCAATATAAATTTTGCAAGCCTTCAAATTATTTTTAACAGGCCTAAAACTCCAGATTCAACATTTTACCCAATTTTTTAATTGTTTAATTCAATAATTATATTACCCAATAAATAGTGATATTTGAAATTCAAGTTAAAACTTAACTTTTAAATATTTGAAATCAATTAAATATTCTAATTTCAAATATCCAAAAATTCCGGGTCGTCACACTAGGTGTATTTATAGTTAAGCCTTGACCCAGTGATGATGTGGAATTGTAGTGACGTTGACTAGGCTGATATTAATTGCACCATAATCTTCTTATTTAAGGTAAGGATGAAGGTAACTATGGGATATTTGATATGGAAATGGTTGTCATTAATTAGTAATAAATAAGCAGGTTATCATGGCATTTATTGGGCATTAAATTCGGCTTTGTTGGGTAATGAATTGGTATTTATAGTGGAGATATGGATGCTTTTTATTAATTATTTGAGGTAATAAATGCAAGAAAATCAAGAAGTAAATCTTTAATTTCTTCTTCAAGGATGGTGGCTAATTTTCTGGATAACATTTGCTCCCCGAAGTATGTCTTGTTGGCAACAAGGTATGCATCGCTTAAGAACTTGTGTCGGTGAAAGCAAATTTGTTGGAATCTACTTGTTGAGACTTGGTTTTGATTCATGACACAAAGCTATCACTACGACATACAGATTTGACGACTGCTACGACAAAAAGAGACAAGGAGACGAGACTTTAAAAACTAGTGCATCAACTATGGTATTTTGGTTTTTAAGTCTTAGGTCAATATTGTTAAAATCTATCCTCGATTAAGTCTACATTAGCTTATATATTTAATCATCGTATTTATCAAATATTTTATACATATATAAGAATACAATTAATTATAAAAAGTTTTAAAGTTATAGAAATTAATATATCTATGTAAGCTGTGCTTACTGCACAAATTTAACTAGGTCAGTCGACTGACCCAGATAACCAGTCGACTGACACTGGGAATTTTGTGCAGCATGCACAGATACATAGATATACGAATTTAAATTTAAATAATGACTTAGAATATTCAGTTGACTGACCCAGAGGCTCAGTTGACTGAATTTCTATAACAACCACTTTTCGAAAAGACACGACCTTTGTGAACAGTTGCGAACCTCTAACGAAAAGATTCAGACGCAACACTTCGATCGAAACTCTTCACCAACAGTCGCTGCTTTCTAACCTTTATAAATACAAACTCCATTTATATTCCAAATAACTGAATTACAATCAAATATTCTTATCTCTCTGATCTAACTCTCTGAAATCTATTTGCTATCATACTTTCAAATATTCTGCATTAAAGCAATACTAAACCTTTCTATTCTTCATAAACTTCAAATATATATTTATACTCGAGGATAAGATTATAGGAAGGGTGTACTACAAGTGACAAATCAGTGTTATTAAGAACACACAAAGTCAAAACTATTTTTGTATTTGTTAAAGTCATGTTCTGCTGCTCAGGCGTGTGAAGTCCTCTTCGGCTGCTGAGGCGAAATCCTGTTCCGCTGCTCAGGTCCTTGTTCGGCTGCTCAAGGGTTGTATAGACCTGTTCCTCCGGGTTAAGTGAGGGTTATTGTTTTAGTGAAATTCCAGAAGGAGTCTAGGACTGGACGTAGGACGGTGCTCCGAACCAGTAAAAAAATCTCTGGTGTCATTTTACTTTACTGCTTTTATATTCTGCACTATTTACAGTATAGCTATCATCACTACACTCTGTATTAGCATATATCCATATTATACGATCCATAGCACACTTTCATTTGGTATCAGAGCAAGGTCATCATATAACTGTAACATAGTTATCTGATAATCTAATAATATGGACACTAACACTAGCACTAGCACTAGCATTAACACTAGCTTCATTGAAGGACAATCCACTGCATGTCCACCACTATTTAATGGCATGAATTATAACTATTGGGCAACACGAATGAGCATATATATGCAAGCAAATGGTTTTGATTCATGGAATATAACTCAGTCAGAATATACTATTCCTACTGAAGAGTATTCTACTTGGTCGAATACACAAAAACTAGATACTATAGCAAATGCAAATGCAAAAGCCATGAATATGTTGTTTTGTGCCTTAGATAAAAACGAGTTTAACCATGTTAGCATGTGCAATACTGCATATGAAATATGGCGTACACTCAAAGTTACTCACGGAGGAACTAACAAGGTCAAACAAAGCAAAATATCCATGCTCAAAAGTCAAGTTCAAAACTTTAGGATGAAAGAAAATGAATCTATAAATGATATGTATTCAAGATTTCAGGATATCTACAATTCATTAGTAGGATGAGGAGAAAAATATTCAGACTTTGATATTGTTTCCAAAATCCTTAACTCTTTAACGGAAGAATGGGAAAGAAAAGTTCTCGCTATTGAAGAAGCGAACGATATTTCCAAAATAACCCTGGAAGAGTTAATAGGAAATCTAATGTCCTATGAAGTGAATTTGCAGGCTAAACGAGTTCAAGCTCAAGATAAAAAGAATATAGCATTCCATGCAGAACAAGAAGAATCAGATTCAAACAAAGATGACTTAGCCTTTATTGCCAAGAACTTCAAGAAATTCTTGAAATATAGAAAAGGAAACAGAAATAATGGCAAGAAAAACTCAAACCGCAATAAACCACCATCTTTATCAGTTATGGAGTGTTTTAACTATCACAAAAAGGGGCATATGCAGAAGGTCTGTCCAGATCAAAAGAAAGAATATCGAAATAAAAGGAGGGACAAATTCAAAAGAAAAGCCTTTTCAGTCACATGGAATGATTCAGATTCCTCCTCTTCTTCTAGAAGTGAAAGTGATAGCGATAATGAACAAGCCAACGTATGCTTTATGGCCAAAGATAATGAGGTTAGTGATTTAACTTTTGATGATATGATAGAAATAAATTCTGAATTATTGGATACTTTAATAAGTATCAAAAGAAAAATAAAGAGGCTGTAGAAAATCAGAACAAGGCAGAATTCGAAAGAGATATGCTTAAAGATGAGAAGAAAATATTGGAAGAAGAACTTGAGGAAACTCAAGAATCACTTTCAAATGTTAATTCTCAACTTATATTATTGAGTCAAAAAATTGAAACTCAAAAGGAAAAGAATGATGGTCTTGTTTCTGAAAATCCTGTTTTAAAAACTTATATTAAAATGGTTAAACTAGAAAATTCAAGTCTAAAGACCAAACTAGAAGGAATCACTAAAAACGTTTCAAATTTTAATAAAGGAAGAGAAAATTTATCTAGACTTATTGAGAATTCACAACCTGTTAACAATAAAAATGGTTTAGGATATAATAAAACTAATCGTAGAAATAGCACTAGATACGCTTTTATGTATAATAAAAATGTTAGTGCTACTACTAAATTTCGAGTAAAGTCGAAATCAAATTTTCATAGAAATTCAAACACTGTTATGACCAATAATGTTTATAATTTCTCTAGAAGTACAAAGTCATTGACGGGAAATATGAATAAAAATTATCTAAGTATTTGGGTTCCTGTTAATTGGAAAAATAGAGAAAAATGCATTAATGGTTATTTTTATATGGTAGTTAATAATGAAAATTATATTTATAAAGATTCAACCACACCCAAATGGGTATGGTTTCCTAAAAATTAGGAAATTATAAGAACCTTGGGTATCGCATGCTTTAAATGTTCATTGTTTTCTGATACCTTACATTATAAGTAGTAGTTATATTGTTAACACTTATGTGGAATATAATATTTGTTATCATATAAACTCTCCTTTTCGTCGATGAAAAAGGGGGAGAAAGATATTGCTCTAACACTATTTGCAGGAATAAACAATGTAAGTACAGATTAAGGGGTAAGCATAGGATGGAGTAAGTTGTTATTTTATTTTATAAAAACATTAGTCTTTATTTCATATGGCTTTTATTCAATAGCCACTTTATTCATATTATTTCCAGACTCTTGTTAATGGTATTTTAATGTATGAATAATCGTTTCTTTCATAATATCTATCAATTCTTCATACCTTTACTTTCTTATTCCTATCTGTCGATGACAAAGGGGGAGAAATATTATTACTAACATTAAGAATGCAAGATATAGAGTATCAAAGATTCAGGGGGAGTAAGTATTTATATTATATATATACAGTCGAAATCTATATCAGTTTACAGGTTGTCATCAATCAAAAAGGGGGAGAATGTTGAGACTTGGTTTTGATTCATGACATGAAGTTATCACTACGACATACAGATTTGACGACTGCTACGACAAAAAGAGACATGGAGACGAGACTTTAAAAACTAGTGCATCAATTATGGTATTTTGGTTTTTAAGTCTTAGGTCAATATTGTTAAAATCTCTCCTCGATTACGTCTACATTAGCTTATATATTTAATCATCATATTTATCAAACATTTTATACATATATAAGCATACAATTAATTATAAAATGTTTTAAAGTTATAGAAATTAATATATCTATGTAAACTGTGCTTACTACACAAATTTAACTAGGTCAGTCGACTGACCCAGATAACCAGTCGACTGACACTGGGAATTTTGTGTAGCATGCACAGATACATAGATATACGAATTTAAATTTAAATAATGACTTAGAATATTCAGTTGACTGACCCAGAGGCTCAGTTGACTGAATTTCTATAACAACCACTTTTCGAAAAGACACGACCTTTGTGAACAGTTGCGAACCTCTAACGAAAAGATTCAGACGCAACACTTCGATCGAAACTCTTCACCAACAGTCGCTGCTTTCTAACCTTTATAAATACAAACTCCATTTTGATTCCAAATAACTGAATTACAATCAAATATTCTTATCTCTTTGATCCAACTCTCTTAAATCTATTTGCTATCATACTTTCAAATATTCTACATTAAAGCAATACTAAACCTTTCTATTCTTCATAAACTTCAAATATATATATTTATATTCGAGGAGAAGATTATAGGAAGGGTGTACTACAAGTGACAAATCCGTGTTATTAAGAGCACACAAAGTCAAAACTATTTTTGTATTTGTTGAAGTCCTGTTCTGCTGCTCAGGCGTGTGAAGTCATCTTCGGCTGCTGAGGCGAAATCCTGTTCCGCTGCTCAGGTCCTTGTTCAGCTGCTCAAGGGATGTATAGACCTGTTCCTCCGGGTTAAGTGAGGGTTATTATTTTAGTGAAATTCCAGAAGGAGTCTGGGACTGGACGTAGGACGGTGCTCCGAACCAGTAAAAAAATCTCTGGTGTCATTTTACTTTACTGCTTTTATATTCCGCACTATTTACTATATAGCTATCATCACTACACTCTGTATTAGCATATATTCATATTATACGATCCATAGCACACTTTCACAAATTCTCAGCTCTATGGATGTTTGACAGATGTTAAGTGTCAGACCATTCCTGCACAATGAGATAGAGTTAATCATTTCTATTCGAGAGCATTCATATTCAAGAGATACTTTAGAGCACAGTTCTCAGGTCGCTTCTATAATCTTTGATTGAAAGCAAGAACGATGCTGTAAATATTTTTAAAAGGTGTCGCCCTTAGGAACGAATCAGAGCATGGTTGTGGACCGTTCGGGGTCGCTCATCACATGTGTAAGTCCTTCTCTAAGCACTAACCTTTAAAACTGGTTTAATGCAAGAAATCATTTTTTTATGAGATGTCGCTCCTGGGAAGGAATCAGAGCATTGGACCGTTTACATTCGGGATCGCTTACATGAGCAAATCACTTCCCAAATGCTAACTTTTAAAGCATTTTTTGATGATGCACAATTTATATGCAGAAAGGAATCTAAATTCTAGATCTCATTTTTTCAGTTCAGTTCAGTTGATGATAATTTCTATTTGATTAGCAGACCTTAGAGTCCGGTACTTATCAGAGTGAGGGGCTTTGCATGCCCCCTGTTTCTGTTCCTTGCTGGTTGCCCCTGGCTATTTTGCTTCATGGTAGAAGGAAAGTTTGAATGAGTGGACGCCTCATGGCTTCCCCCTTGCTGAGTTCCTTCCGTAGCACTTTTCCTTGTATGAGGCTTCTTCATCTTCTAAAATCTAGATCTAGGAAACTGTTTTCTAGATCTAAATTTTTCCGTTCAGATCTAGAGTTGGATCTTCTTCCTAACATAGAATAAGCTTCAGATCTAAGATTCCTTTATTCTTCTCAGTGAAAGCACCAAAATGTTTTCGATAAAAATGGCCATCAATACTCAAAGTAAAGGAAAGCACCAGCCTTAACGGCAATCCAGAAAACAACAACACAGATCACAAAAATAAGCAGATAAAAAGAAGAAAAGATAAAAGAGACACGAAATTTTTATAGTGGTTCGGCAAAACCTATGGCTTACATCCACTTTATAATTTACTTATCACTTGTAGTTTCATATGGCAAGAGAGTGAGGAGGAGAGCAGAAGTCATATTTTCCGTTTCATTTTCTTCCCTTTTGCTTTTGCAATACTAGGTGTATTTATAGCTGTAAGCCTTGACCCAGTGATGGTGTGGAATTGTAGTGACGTTGACTAGGATGATATTAATTTCACCATAATCTTCTAATTTAAGGTAAGGATGAAGAGAATCAAGGGATATTTGATATGGAAATGGTTGTCATTAATTAGTAATAAATAAGAAGGTTATCATGGCATTTATTTGGCATTAAATTCGGCTTTGATGGGTAATGAATTGGTATTTATGGTGGAGATATGGCTGGTTTTTATTAAGTAATGAATTGGTATTTATGGTGGAGATATGGCTGCTTTTTATTAATTATTTGAGGTAGTAAATGCAAGAAAATCAGGAAGTAAATCTTTAATTTCTTCTTCAAGAATGGTGACTAATTTGCTTGATAATAGTAGCTCTATGATCTAATTTATATATTTTATTGCAAAATGATTTGCCATCCACTGCGTCCGCGACGTTAGTGCCACTTTTGGACGTAGGTCTGGACGTCATAGAATGCTGGTTGATACAAACATATATCTTGTACATGATCGAATATTGATTTAATATAAATATTCTTGTACTGTTGTAGAGTTCAAAACTCATAGAAGACAATACAGAGCCTTGAGTAAATTCACACTTAAGTGACTAAGAGGCGAAAGTTTTTATAGTTGTATTATTAAGTTCTTGCATGAGTCTCAAAGTTAAAACATGCCATAACATTTATTGCTATGTAAATAATTACATTTTATTATCAATATTTAATTCAGTTCATTTAGTATTTTAATCAATACATAATTTTATCAATTACATTAGTTGTGCAAATTTATTATAGTAGATTGTTAACATATTACATATGTTTTTATACTTATTAGAACAGTTTATTATATTGTTTTAATAAGGCTCTCGCTATATTTTAAATCTATTAAAACACCCAAAGAGATGCGAGAAATTTAGAAATTCCTCTCATGGGTATTAGGATCCATTTATCATGTTAGTACAATCTTGAGGGTACTCAACAAATTGTAGTCATGTAAATGGTAAATAACAGGTTATTAGTTATATCTCTATATAACTCATAACCGTATAATTTTTGCTCTTAATCATCTTTATGATTTTGCGGGTGCTCAACAAATCATAATGTACATCATGCTCATAACCCATCATTTCGTGGTAGCCTAAAGAAAATTTTATAACCCTTAAGGGCGCGCAATAAAGCTATAAAATATTCATACCAATCTATGGACAATATGAACATTACCATAAATATTATATAGCTTGAGGGTGCTCAACAACCGTAGGTATGTACAGTACTCTATTTAAGTTATAAATGATAGAGAGCAACATTATTTTAGATTCATCATCTCAAAATAATAATATTGTATATAATCGCCTATAAGGAATAACTAGTATTCGCAACACTCAATGACAATACTTGTTATTACACACCCACATACACACACACACACACACATATACGCACACAACAATATACATATGTATTTATTCCTCATAATTAGGGTTTTATTTTGATTTTAACTTTTAACACCATGTTATTTTTTATTTTATATACAATATATAAGATAATCTTGTTTAATTATATCATTTAAAGTTTAATATTAAATATTATATTCATGTATATTGTTATTAATTAATATTACACCTTTATGGTAATTATTTATAAACTATTACATTTATAGTTCATATTATAATTTAAATAATAATATATTTATTTATTATTTTTATAATTTTAAATTCAAAATAATTTCAAATTGTTTTTCTGTAACTTTATTAATTCGGAATTAAACAATTTCAAATTTTTTTATTATAACCTTTGTAAATTCAAATTTAAATGATTTTGAATTTATTCATTTATAACCTTTTATGAATACAAATTTAAACGATTTTAAATTATAATCATAGCACATATAAATTTTAGTTTTAATTAAAAAAAAATTAAATCAATTTATTTACAATATTTATGAGTACAAATTTAGAAAACATTTTTAAATTTAATCTTAACCTAAAATAATAATTTTCAACAAAATTTTCGAAAAACACAGTATTACTTTCCATAAAATAAAAGTAACATACTCCAAAATCCATTTAATTACCTTACAATTACTCAATTCAAAAACATTTACAACATATATATCCTAGTTACTTCAATAACACAATATTACTATATATTTCAAAGTATGAATTTATGTGAGATTTTGTTATATATACTTTATTACTATATAACTCAAAATTAATAATAGTATACCGTTAGTCAACTCAATATTTATCAAATTGCACTTCACTCTATAAATATTAATAATCTTCTTAAATTCACTTAAAATAATTTTTTTGTTATTACCTATGAATTCCCCTAGAAATTCACGAACAATAACCTTATTAAATTTTACACATTGATTTCAGTACAAATTATCCATTATGATTATTTACAAGTAAATTTATAAATAATCTTATTTAGTCCCAAGTAACAATTTTACACTTATTCACACTTAGTTATATTTTCCCTAGTTATGTAAATAATAATGATGTAATATTCATTAAATATTTTACTGTTCACAAGAGAATTTCCCAATAATCGAATAACCAACGATGTGCAATAATAATACGGGGAATAATAACAATGAACAAACAACACTTCCCAATAATATTATCATTCAATCAACTTATCGGTCTAACCAACTTCAATGTTTTATATATCACTGTAAAATCAATTAATATAATCTCATATGAAGAGGAAAAGAGATCAGGGGTTAGATTGTAATTAAATAAAATATGCTTACAACCCCTGAACTTTGAAAAGACATTTTATCAAAAATCATCATAGCATATACCGAAATTTAATCATCTCTACATGATCCTAACACAACAAACTGCATATGAATCGGAGGTTATGTAAGGAATATGTTGATTAGAACACCTAGGGTTTAAAATGTAATTTAATTTTTGTTGGGGACTAAAGTATAAAATTACCTTCCTATAGTAACGTGGCTTATACGATCAAACCTGGTCTCCGGCTTCTACATCAAATTGCCACTGCCTTGTTCACCTACGCCGCAGTTGACCCTCTACACAAAAGTTTCTCCTCCCTAAGTCATTCCCTCTAATACATGTGCCGCTAACAACAGCTACTATCACCGCCACTTTCTTAGGATCTTTGACATTGATTTTTGACCATCTTGATGATGATCTCCATGATCCAATAAAGTCGTTGAACTCCCATCTTTAATCTTTACACCATGGTGTGCTTATCTCCTTTATTGGTGTCATTACAAAACCCTTAAATCGACGGTCGGAATTTGATTGCTATTCTCTCACCAAGCGATGAATCCAATCAAAAAATTACTCATTGTCATCCCTTTGTCTTTTCGAGACAAAAAATTTGATATGTAATATGTGAGTTTTAAGGGCCGAAATTTTATTATTTTTATTCGAGATTAGAGAGAGATAAGTGCCAGTAGTGATAGGAAGAAAAGGGATTTCAGGATTAGAGTTAATTTCTCGGTCGTGGCGTCTAGGTTTACACTAACCTTTTATTTATAGCGAAATATTTGGTTTGTTAGCCTAAATCAGTCTTTAAGCTCAAAAATACCCAATTCGTTTGACTTCTCCACACCCTGACATATGATATATCAAATTTGATTTTCAAATATTTTGAACATTTTAGAAAGGTCAAAATATCTAAAAATACAACTCTACCTAAAATTTCCTTGATTTATCAATTAAAATTAACCGATTGTCGATACAACTAAAAATAAATGGGTCAATTCAATGAGTATTAAGTGTACTATAATTAAAGTAAAGCTTTCCAAGTAAGTAAACTCACACAATATTTAGTGGTTCGATATTAAATCATATACTTCCATTGCATGTTTCTCTTTTTGTTGTTTCTCTTTTTATTGCTTAATTCATAAAGATTACAAATATAAGCCTTAGTCTTTTGAAATCCACCCACTTGTTGTCGCATGGCTTTGGGTATTTATATAAATCAAGTGAGTTGCTCTATTTTAATAATAGTTCCCATTATATTTTGACGTGTCTCACTTTCTCTTTGTTATGCGTCTTTTCATAATCGGACTAAACCTCGATAGTGGAGGTAATAGTCTGGATTTGTTGGCGAAAAACCGGTAATTAAGCTAGTGAATATTTTGGTATTGAACTTGTTGCCCTATTTAAGCAGAGCAACCTTATGGGTCACGCTACTGGTGAGGTGTTATATATAAGTTGTTTAAATAAGACATTTTTCCCATAACCTGTACTACAGCATGAGCTTCTTCCTAAGGTTGTAGCTCGTCCAACCCAGGCGATATGTGGCGATCTTCGATTGCATGGAAGCCAAGGGAGTTTGTTAACATCTTCATACTAGCTTATCTTGAACTATTTTGCATGGAATTGCACTGTGACAACCCGCAGCTCCCAACACACTAATCCAAAGCTTAGACTGGCTTTTGACCTCACGTCTTGCCAAGAAATGTGGATCGTCGGGGTTTTAACCTTTCACAATCCAAAGGCTAATACAAGCAGATATAATCTAAGATATACTACACTTTCAGAACTCACAACAGAAGGAATAAAACATATATAATAGAAAATATCTTTCTTAGAAAATATCCAAATCACGGTCTCAGAAAAATCAGTACATGGACCAATACATAGTCCATAGAAAAATATGTCTAAAAGTTAGAAACATGAAGCAAAATGTACTGATATAATAGAATAATACATGGAGAGTAAATATGGTAAAAGTATACTCCAAGATAAGCACGACTCCCTAAGTATCAAGGATGGGACAATCATCTATTTCCCTGTCTACCTATGGTGAGGAAAAAAATAGAAAAAGTATGGGTCAAACATAAAGTCTGGTGAATGAGTACAGGTTTAATATGTGATGATCATGTGCAGCTAACTTCAAAGCAATTCTAAATGTGACGCCCCACCTCTATACCAACGCTAGCCAAGGACACTACGGAGTAATTCCCTTAACTAGCGCGAAGAATAAGGCTGTTGAAGAGCGGCCATCCGTGTAATTTCTTTATGCGAGCACCGATATGTCAGATAAAATATAACTTTCATTTCATCTCAAAAGGAAATCCGACATACCGATACAAACTCAAAGCTACCACACGGTGGCTTTAATATCTTCGGAAACAAATATAGAAATAAACATAACATAAATCAGTCACAGACAGATCATATCACAAATGTGGAAATATATATGAATATAACACATGAAAGTGTACATCAAAGTAGTGGTCAAATAAGATCCACAATATCACAAAGAAAAGATACAAGTGCTAGACAACAGAATATGTATACATCAATGAGTCAATATATCGAATGTACACAACCAAAAACTACAATGCTAAATTAGTTAGCCAAAAGTCAGATGATGGTTCCAGATAGGAAGTCAAGAGGAAGCACCTGTAAAATCTCAGTCTGACCCGATTATTATTTAAGAAGAAAATAATAAACGGATCAGTCTAGCTATAATTATCAGATAAAATAAGATATAGAAAGAGATATAATAATAAAACGTATGATAACCAAAAGTGTCATACTACGACAAGTATACATCAGAAAACCCACAAAAGACATACGATATCTCGATTATCTCAAAACACAGGAAAGAACGTCATATTATTAATTTAATTCACCAAGCCACAAATAATGACATACATATCAATGCCAATCGTAAATGCTAGTGAAACATAAATTCCAGAAATCAATATCCGGAAATCACAAAAGTTAACGACACACAAATTCTAGAAATCACAAATAAATAGGAACATCGACGTAGTACAGTGTTACGCCCGACGAACCAAAAGCACAATAAATCGGGAATCAATAAATAGAAATCCCGAAATCACAAGAAAAGGATGGCCAATCCCATAAAAATACCTAGGCCAATCACAAGGGTTAATGACACACGAATTCACCAATGCACAAATATTGATAGAACTTATTAATGTAAATCACGAAAATTGGTGAAACACAAATTTTAGAAATCGTCAACTAGAAATCCAGAAAGATCACAAAAAGGGAAAGAGGCCTATCACAAGAACGGGAGCATTAAAGCTCACCAACACGTGTATCACAAGATGAGATGCTATCTCATGGTCGCTAACCATCAATTTTGAGCTGAAGCTCCACAAAAACGGCCCGAAGACCATAGCCGAAGCTCCACAAGAACAGCCCGAAGACCATGAGCCGAAGCTCCACAAGAACGGCCCGAAGACCATGAGCCGAAGCTCCACAAGAAGGATCTTCGCAGACCAATAAGTGTAAATTACACTAAGCTAGTAAATATATGAGTTTAGCTTCATGTCCCATAACCACTAGCTTAACTTAAATATTTACGAACAAATTGTAGACTTCCACTCGAATTTAAGTGTCAATTACACTAAACTTGTAAATATATGAGTTTAACTTCATGTCCCATAACCACTAGCTTAACTTAAATATTTACGAGCAAATTGTAGATCTCTACTAGAAAATTGTCACAAAGGATTCAATCGAACAAGTCCAAGAATTAACCGACGAAGTAAACACAGGAGTTTCATACCACTTGTTTTACTAAGCCGTTTAATTAGATTTCTCATATGAATGAGTTAAAGGTTTGTATATACTAATAGATTGGAAAACGGTTTTGATAAACGAGTTTGATATTGAAAATAGAGTTGAAATCATCTTTGTGGAAGAGTTTGAATATTTACTACTAGTATAGAAAACCTTTATATTTTTAAAATGACAAATCACAAAAACGATTGTAGAAACAATCAATCATCAAAATTCACATTCGAAGACGTGAATAAAATCCAAAGAAATCGATACTGAATCCGTTAAAACGAATATTCCACAAAATCCCGAAGAAAAGGTCATCAAAGTCGATAATATATGATAACAACAAATGGGAATCAACACGAATCGATTAAATTGGAATTCTCCAACGAAATAGGCAAACTAGAAAAAGACAGCAGATTCAGACGTCTGAAAGAAGTGGTTCAGACGTCTGAATCTGGAAAATTAAAAGTTTTCTAGAACATAATTCAGACGTCTGAACCATAATTTCAGACGTCTGAAAATAGCTGAAATTTGCCTATTTTCTTTCTGGTTGCTCACGAGCCAATTCAGACGTCTAAACCATAATTTCAGACGTCTGAATCTGGAAATAGAAATTTTCCAGAATAATATTCAGACGTCTGAAATATCAATTCAGACGTCTGAAACTGGAATTTCATACATTTCCTGAACCTAGACCAATGATGGCCAAACGATATCGATAACGATCGGACGAGCAACAACGACTAAGGAATTATGCCAAGCGACAACCCAGCCTTAATGGCTCTTCGATACGCCTCGAATATCAATGTCCAAATATCCATAATAGGATTTTCACAAAAATTAAACCAAAACACCAAAAATTGGAATATACACAAAATCAATCCAAACCAAAATCAAATGCTCATGAATAAGTGTTAGGAATTCATACCTAACAATCGAAGATAATTATAGACTAAGATGTGAGATAAAATCTCACCTTTGAACTCAAAACAAACGAAGAAGAAGCTATAGAGCAATGGCAAGGACAATCACTCCTCAATTCCAACTCAACAAGCTTGAATCTAAGCAAAGCTTCTTCTTGAATTTGGAGCTAGAATCTTGAATTTGCAATGGAATTAGGGCTTAGGAATTTCCTAATTCTTTTTCTCTTCCACCATTTTTGATGAAGCTTGAGACTTAGGAAATGAAAGTGAAGTAATGAAGAGGAGAGGGGGTGGAGTAAAGATATAACCAGATTTGGGCAAGTGGGCTGAACGCAAACCCAAACCCAAAGCCCTAAGTGAAAATAGCAAAATTCAACTTTCTCCAAACACATCGAAGTTTATACTCAAAAAGGTCGCAAACGGCATTTCGAACTCAATGGATGTGGTCTCGAGTCCTAATTCGACTGTTTGCAAAAAGTAGCTTTTCAGACTATAATCCGACGAACGATGTTATATTTAAATAAAATATTTAAATATAAAATTGATAAATATGCGGGTTGTTACACTAAATGACATAGGGTGTGCTACAAGTGTCTATGAACTCTTAAGGTCCAATAACTAAGGATTCTTATCTAACATCATAGGCCAAACTATAAATCGAACTCACACTAACGATCGGCCAATGACCTTGGAGTTATCCAAAAAGAAAATATCGCCCATAGGCGAATGGAGGAACTGCTCTCCCATAACTACCTATCATCACTACTCTTGGAGAGGGAGAACCCCAAAATGCAAACTCGTTATATGACTCATCGTATGCGCTTACTGTTCACTTCTCTATTGTAGTGCAAAATGCCTCTTATCATACTACATCGGCGACCACCTGTACCACGTCACATCAGAACCATGTGTACAAGGGCTGCCATTAGTACCGGCCTTCTTTCTATCATATAGCCTTTCATCATGCTGCCTCGGGCCTGAATGTCCTTTTGAATCCCGCATTAGCACTAGGCTCACTCACATGGTATCTCCATTAGTGCTATGCTTCCACAATGGAACATACCCTGAGTATCTATGAAATACATCGACCCAAACCGTGATGACCTATTGTCCTTTGATAGGTACTAAATTCCCCACTATCACTAAAATGTGTACTTACCCCCAAAATAGGCTCAACAAATCAGTTTTCCATTTACATAATTTTTTTTACAAAATTCTATAATTTTTTATTGTTTAACTTGGGCCTTAATTAAAGGTTCAAATTTTGCATTTTACATTCAGGATGGTCGACCGCTTGTACCCTCCGATCGACCGCTATCGGTTGACTGCTAGGGTTTCCAGATTAACCTGTCATGAAGTAAAATTAGGGTTCTTGCACGATTTCAATTGACGCTTGTTTGTATAGTTTATTCATGTCGATAGCAATGTTTTATCTACCCTAAGTTACTAAGTGACTAGTTTATTTGTCAAATTACAATTCAATTTAGGGTTTGTGGGTTTAGATTTCGCAAATCTGATAATAACATATGTAACTAGATAATTAATTAGATTAGCAAGTTACTATAATTGTGACGCTCCACCTCTATGCCCATGCTAGCCAAGAACACTACGGGGTAATGCAGTCAACTAGCGCGAAGAATAAGGCTGTTGAGGAGTGACCATCTGTGTAATTGCTTTGTGCGGGTACCGATATGCCAGATAAAAATATAACTTTTCATCTCAAGAGGAAATCCGACATACCGATACAAACTCAAAGCTACTACACAGTGGCTATATGTACCTCGGAAACAAATATAGAAATAAACATAACACAAATCAGTCACAGACAATTCATATCACAAAGGCGGAAATAGATATGAATATAACACATGAAAGTGTCCATCAGAGTAGTGGTCAAATAAGAACCACAATAACACAAAAGAATAGATACAAGTGCTAGCCAAAAGAATATGTATACATCAAGGAGTCTAATCTCAAATGTATACAACAAAAACTACTAAACTAGAGTAGTTAGCCAAAAGTCAGATGATGGTTCCAGATAGGAAGTCAAGAGGAAGCACCTGTAAAATCTCAGTCTGACCCGAGTATTATTTAAGAAGAAAATAATAAACGGATCAGTCTAGCTATAATTATAAGATAAAATGAGATATAGAAAGTGATATAATAATAAACCGTATGATAACCAAAAGTGTCATACTACGACAAGTATACATCAGAAAACCCACAAAAGTCATACAATATCTCAATAATCTCAAAACACAGGATAGAACGTCATATTCTTAATTTAATTCACCAAGCCACAAATAATGACATACATATCAATGCGAATCCTAAATGCTGGTGAAACATAAATTCTAGAAATCAATATCCAGAAATCACAAAAGTTAACGACACACAAATTCTAGAAATCACAAATAAATAGGAACATCGACGTAGTACAGTGTTACGCCCGATGAACCAAAAGCACAATAAATCAGAAATCAATAATTAGAAATCCAGAAATCACAAGAAAAGGATGGCCAATCCCATAAAAATACCTAGGCCAATCACAAGGGTTAATGACACACGAATTCACCAATGCACAAATATTGATAGAACTTATTAATGTAAATCACAATAATTGGTGAAACACAAATTCTAGAAATCGTCAACTAGAAATCCAGAAAGATCACTAAAAAGGGAAAGAGGCCTATCACAAGAACGGGAGCAATAAAGCTCACCAACACGTGTATCACAAGATGAGACGCTATCTCATGGTCGCTAACCATCAATTTTGAGCCGAAGCTCCACAAAAACGGCCCGAAGACCATGAGCCGAAGCTCCACAAGGACGACCCGAATTTTTTGTTATCATATTTATCGACTTTGATGACCTTTTCTTTAATTTTTTGGAATATCCATTTTTGATGGAATCGGTATCGATTTCTTTGGATTTTATTCACGTCTTCGAATGTGAATTTTGATGATTGATTGTTTCTACAATCGTTTTTGTGATTTGTCACTTTAAAAATATAAAGGTTTTCTATACTAGTAGTAAATATCAAAACTCTTTCCCTTTTTGTGATCTTTCTGGATTTCTAGTTGACGATTTCTAGAATTTGTGTTTCACCAATTTTCGTGATTTACATTAATAAGCTCTATCAATATTTGTGCATTGGTGAATTTGTGTGTCATTAACCCTTGTGATTGGCCTTGGCACTTTTATGGGATTGGCCATCCTCTTTCTTGTGATTTCTGGATTTCTAATTGTTGATTTCTGGAATTTATGTTTCACCAGCATTTACCATTGGCATTGATATGTATGTCATTTTTGTGGCTTGGTGAATTAAATTAAGAATATGATGTTCTTTATGTGTTTTGAGATTATTGAGATATTGTATGACTTTTGTGGATTTCCTAGTGTATACTTGACGTAGTATGACCTCTTTTTGTTATCATATATTTTTATCATATCTCTTATTCTCATATCTCATTTTATCTGATAATTATAGCTAGACTGATCCGTTTATTATTTTCTTCTTAAATAATACTCGAGTTAGACTGAGATATTACAGGTGCTTCCTCATGACTTCCTATCTGGAACTATCATCTGACTTTTGGCTAACTACTCTAGTTTAGTAGTTTTTGTTGTATAAATTTGAGATTTAGACTCCTTGATGTATACATATTCTTTTGGCTAGCACTTGTATCTATTCTTTTGTGTTATTGTGGATCTTATTTGACCACTACTCAGATGTACACTTCTTTGTGTAATATTCATATCTATTTCTGCCTTTGTGATATGAATGTCTGTGACTGATTTATGTTATGCTTATTTCTATATTTGTTTCCGAAGTCCATATAGCTACTGTGTAGTAGCTTTGAGTTTGTATTGGTACTCGCACAAAGCAATTATACAGATGGTCGCTCCTCAACAGCCTTATTCTCCATGCTAGTTGACGGCATTACCCCGTAGTGTCCTTGGCTAGCGTGGGTATAGAGGTGGGGCGTCACAGCTTGGTATCAGAGCCAAATTTCGGAACAATGTAGAATAATCTAACAAGGATCATTGTCTTAAGTCTTTCTTAGGAGTCGTGCCTTAGGAATTTATTCGAGTCAATTGGACCCGTTCTATCCTATTTTTTTTATGATTCCTTGTTTTATCAATCAAGTTTGATTGAAATTCATTCTGTGAATAACTTTTTCTTCTTCTTTCTTTCTTAAAGAAGAAGAAATGGTTGGATCTGGCAGTCCTAGCGCTGGTCAATCTAGTAGTCCTTCACTGGATGGCGTATTCATGTCTGCCCAACAACTTTTGGATCTTGTAAAGAATCAAAGGTTTATCTGTGCTTTGTGTAAGAACCCCGAAATGGTTTTACCTCTAAAACTTGAAGTTCCTTTCAATCAGCTTGTGGATATCACTCTTTGACTTGAAGAGGCCGATAAAGGAAGTGATGGTGATGTTGGAGGTTCCAAAAAGAGTCTCAATAACAACAAGAAGAGGCATATTAAATTCAAAAGTCCAAATCCCAACAAGAAAGGGAGATTGGCAACTTCGGTAGAAAAGACTCTAATTCCTAATCGTGGAGGATGCTACAATTGTAATTCTACGAACCACTATGCAAATGAGTGTCTGAAACCCCTTACTTGTCGCTATTGCAAAGGTTTGGATCATCTTTTATCTTCTTGTCCCAAACTTCAAGGTAAGAAAGGGAAGCAAATAATTTCGGTAGCAAAGACTCCAATCCCTATTCATGGACAATGCTACAATTGTGGTTCTATGGACCATTATGCTAATAGATGTCTGAAACCTCGCTTTTGTCGTTATTGCAAAAGTCCGGGTCATCTTTTATCTTCGTGTCCCAAGCTTCCAAACAAGAGAGAGGGAAAGCTAAATGTTGTGCAAGCCCCTAGCAACTCTTCTCTTGGTCAAGGAATTTTTCATTCAATCCTTGATGACATTTGTTTTGTGATGATCTTATTCGAGTTCTTTTTGATATGAGTTTCATCTCATTATCTTATATCAAAAGAACTTGTTGGTTCTTTTTCTTTAAATATTTTAGGCTTGATGACTTCTTTGAGAATTGCGAATCCGGTTGATGGATCCGCAACACTCAGTCTATTTCTTTCAAAAGATGTCGAAAGTATTTTATGTGATTTTTTTTTCTTTTTCCAAGCCAATTTGCATGTTATGCGTTACTTGGGCTTTGGAATTTATTTTTGTGAAAGGATTGGCTTATTATGTTATGTTATGTTATGTTATGTTCCCGAGTGGACTATTCATCTTCGACATTCTCAATCTGTTAAGCAGATTTCTATTTTTTCTTTGTGATTTCGATTCCAATTTGATGACATCATTTTTATTCTTTAAGCCCTCATGACGAGGAAAGTGTTATTTCTCTTATTCATGAAGTTGTTAAATTTTCCGGTATTTTTGAGCTTGTCTTAGGATTATCACCTAAGCAATCTTTTGAGCGGTGTTAAGGTCTTTTTAGCTCGACCTTGCCACCGGTTTCCATTAGCTACGAGTTGCGGAAGTTAACATTCCACTTTCCGCATTCCGCACTCGTTATGGTTCTTATGAATGACTTATTATGTCATTTCAGTTTTCCGGCTTATTTCATCCATTTTATGAATCGAGTATTCTACGAATATCTCGATGACTCCATTTTTGTATTTATTGATTTTGGATGAAAATAGCAATTTAAAATTTTGCAAATCTTTTTCATAAGATTTATTTATAAGTATAATTGGATTTTTTTTGTTCTTGAAAAGATCAAAGAATATTTTTAAGAGTTTTTTTAGAGATATTTTTATCATAAAGGAGATGATTTTGTGATTATATTGCCCGTTGAGTGCTTTAAGAATTCTGGTCAGTGCGCTTGATCAACGTTATCGATAGGAATTTCCTAAACGCTTTGATGAGACAATCAGACACAGTAAATTGACTTGTTAAAATGTAAATTTTTCTGAAAAGATTATTACGTAAAGATAATTGTAATTTTGAAAGTTTTAGCTTTTCGGGAAGGAAGATTATTTAAAAGAACTCTTTTCTGATACTCTTATTCTCTTGCAAAAGAGGACGTGCTATCACTTTTGATTCTAAATCATTAAAGCCTATCGAGACTAGATATTCCACTTATGATCTAGTGCTCGCGGCTAGTGTTTCCGCTTTTAGGATCTGGCGATATTATCTTTTGGGAGAGAAATTTATTCTCTACCCCAATCATAAATCTTTGAAGCATTTATTGTCTCAGAAGGAACTTAATTTGTGTCAACAACGTTGGCTCGAGTTCCTTGCATCTTATGACCTTGATATTCTTTGTTTGCTCCCGGATGGGAGGATCGTGTTGCCGATGCCCTTAGTCTTTAGCAACAAGCGGTTATTTCTTTGATGATATCCGATTGGAATGATCTCGAGATTTCCTCCACTTGTGAGATTCGACATCGTGAATTCCAATTCATGTTCATCTCTTGTTTTATGTAGCCTTGAGGCTCATCCTTCCCTTTTGACCGCATCCTTGAAGCTCAAAAGATAGATCTCAAATTGGCTCTTCTTAGCCGAAATTTTAAGGGATAAAATTGATATTGAAGGTATGAAAGACTTTGATATTGATTCTCGTGGTGGTATTCGATAATTTGGTAGACTTGTCGTGCCAAATATTAGTGATCTTCGCAAAGACATATTAGAAGATTCCCATCGTTCTAAATTCACCATTCATCCCGGTAGTAGAAAAATGTACGCGGATTTGAAGCAACTTTATTATTGGGAGGGAATGAAATTTTATATCGCTAACTTTGTTAAGCGTTGCATGACTTGCCAACTCATTAAGGCCGAGCATCAAAGGCCCGGTGGGTTATTGCAACCTTTAGACATCCCAATGTGGAAGTGGGATCAAATTTCCATGGATTTTATTGTTGGCCTTTCCCGTTCTCGTTCGGGCCATGATAGCTTGTGGGTGATAGTTGATAGACTTATTAAATTCGCCCATTTTATTCCCGTTCGGTCTAATCGGACCGTTCCTCTTTTGGCCAAACTCTTTATTAAAGAAATTGTTAAATTTCATGGAGTCCCTACTTCTATTTTTAGTGATCGTGATCCATTGTTTATTAGTGGATTTTGGAAGAGTCTTCAAAAAGCTTTGGGGACGAAGCTTAGTTTTAGCACCGCTTATCATCCGCAGTCCGATGGACAAACCGAGCGTG
This sequence comes from Allium fistulosum, assembly GCA_030737815.1. NCBI lineage: Eukaryota > Viridiplantae > Streptophyta > Magnoliopsida > Asparagales > Amaryllidaceae > Allium > Allium fistulosum. The sequence goes on from CM060901.1 coordinate 666,450,968, forward strand.
TGAATCAAACTTTTGAAGATCTTCTTCGTACATGTGTTCTCGATTTTTGTGAAAGTTGGGAAGATCATATTTCTCTTGTTGAGTTTTCTTCCAATAAATAACTTCCAACCTTGTATTGGTATGGCACCTTTTGAGGTACTCTACGGAAGGCTATGCCGATTTCCTTCGTGTTGGCTTAAAGCCGGTGAGAACTGGTTTTTGGTCTAGATCTTATTTGTGTTCATTCATGTTTCACCTATGATGGGTGTTGTGCGTTTCAGTCGATCGGGAAAGTTAGCACCTCGATATGTTGGTCCATTTCCCATCACCGAACGTATTTGTTCCTTGGCTTATCGCCTTTTAATTACCGGCTCAATCTTTTTCTATTCATGACGTTTTCCACGTCTTTTATTTACGGAAATGCCTTTGGGATTCCGATTTTTATTCTTGAGCCTGGAGTTATTGTGGAAATTGAAGTTTCGCCTATTTGACTTATGAGCAACATTCTATTCGCATCATTGCTTCGGAGGTTGAGCGCCTTCGAAATAAAGATGTTTTTCTTGTGAAAGTTCAATGGTTCTCAAAATCCCAAGGACTGCTCTTGGGAAATCTAGAGAATTCATCGAGCGAACTAGTCCGGGTTTACTCTATCGTGCTCTTTATGGTGAACTTCTTATTTCAAATTTTCTTTTTTGTTGTTATGCTTCTATGGTTGTTACTCTTTATTTTCTTCTTAAGATTGCGAGGACGCAATTTCTTTAAGGAGGGGAGTCTGTAACAATCTGCATATTTATCAATTTTATATTTAAATATTTTATTTAAATATAACATCGTTCATCGGATTATAGTCTGAAAAGCTACTTTTTGCAAACAGTCGAATTAGGACTCGATACCACCCCCATTGAGTTCAAAATGACGTTTGCGACCTTTTTGAGTATTAACATTGATATGTTTGGAGTTAGTGAAATTTTGCTACTTTTCCACTTAGGGCTTTGGTTTGTGTTTCAGCTCATTTAACCCAAGTCTCACCCCATCTCCTCTTCATTTCTTTATAATTTCTTAATACATTCAAGTTTCATCAAAAATGGGGGAAGAGAATAGGAAATAGAAATTCCAAGCCCTAGCTTCTTTGCAAATTCAAGCTTCTAACTCCAACATCAAAGAGAAGCTTAGGTAGGTATCATCTTTTTCTTCCCCAACTCATTTTCTCTTCAAATTCAGAAAATTCCTAAACCTAACTTAGGAAATGTTCCTCTTTTGAGCTTAGATTCAAGCTCCTTGGGTTGTGTGGAAGAGTGGTTGATCATCCTTTTGTTTCCAAGCTTCCTCTCCATTGTTTTTGGGTTCAAAGGTGAGATTTTTTTCTCACATCTATGTCTATATCTATCTTTGTTGTTAGGTATGAATTCCTAACACTTATTCATGTGCATTTGATTTTGGTTTGGATTGATTTTGTGTATATTCCAATTTTTGGTGTTTTGGTCTAATTTATGAAAATCCTATTATGGATATTTGGACATTGATATTCGAGGCGTATCAAAAAGCCATTAAGACTGGGTTGTCGCTTGGCATAAATCCTTAATCGTCGTTGCTCGTCCGATCGCTTCCGTTATCGTTTGGCCATCTTTGGCCTAGGTTCAGGAAATGCCTGAGAAACAGGTTTCAGACGTCTAAAACCTCAATTTCAGACGTCTGAATATTATACTGGGAATTTTCTTCCCCCAGTATTCAGATGTCTGAATAAAAGCCTCCAGACGTCTGAATTGGCTCGAGTGCAACCAGAAAGAAAATAGGCTAATTTTAGCTATTTTCAGATGTCTGGAATATAGGGTTCAGACGTCTGAATTGTGTTCTGGAAAACTTTTAATTTTCCAGATTTAGACGTCTGAACAACTTCTTTCAGACGTCTAAATCTGCAATCTTTTGCCAATTGACCTGTTTTGCTTGATTTTCCAAATTTAATCGATTTGTGTTGATTCCCATTTTTTGTTATCATATTTATCGACTTTGATGACCTTTTCTTTGGGATTTTTGGAATATCCATTTTTGATGGATTCGGTATCGATTTCTTTGGATTTTATTCACGTCTTCGAATGTGAATTTTGATGTTTGATTGTTTCTACAATCGTTTTTGTGATTTGTCACTTTAAAAATATAAAGGTTTTCTATACTAGTAGTAAATATCAAAACTCTTTCCCTTTTTGTGATCTTTCTGGATTTCTAGTTGACGATTTCTAGAATTTATGTTTCACCAATTTTCGTGATTTACATTAATAAGCTCTATCAATATTTGTGCATTGGTGAATTTGTGTGTCATTAACCCTTGTGATTGGCCTTGGCACTTTTATGGGATTGGCCATCCTCTTTCTTCTGATTTCTGGATTTCTAATTATTGATTTCTGGAATTTATGTTTCACCAGCATTTACCATTGGCATTGATATGTATGTCATTTTTGTGGCTTGGTGAATTAAATTAAGAATATGATGTTCTTTATGTGTTTTGAGATTATTGAGATATTGTATGACTTTTGTGGATTTCCTAGTGTATACTTGACGTAGTATGACCTCTTTTTGTTATCATATATTTTTATCATATCTCTTATTCTCATATCTCATTTTATCTGATAATTATAGCTAGACTGATCCGTTTATTATTTTCTTCTTAAATAATACTCGGGTCAGACTGAGATATTGCAGGTGCTTCCTCATGACTTCCTATCTGGAACTATCATCTGACTTTTGGCTAACTACTCTAGTTTAGTAGTTTTTGTTGTATAAATTTGAGATTTAGACTCCCTGATGTATACATATTCTTTTGGCTAGCACTTGTATCTATTCTTTTGTGTTATTGTAGATCTTATTTGACCACTACTCTGATGTACACTTCTTTGTGTAATATTCATATCTATTTCCGCCTTTGTGATATGAATGTCTATGACTGATTTATGTTATGCTTATTTCTATATTTGTTTCCGAGGTACATATAGCCACTGTGTAGTAGCTTTGAGTTTGTATTGGTATGTCGGATTTCCTCTTGAGATGAAAAGTTATATTTTTATCTGGCATATCGGTACTCGCACAAAGCAATTATACAGATGGTCGCTCCTCAACAGCCTTATTCTCCGTGCTAGTTGACGGCATTACCCCATAGTGTCCTTGGTAGCATGGGTATAGAGGTGGGGCGTCACAGCTACAGGAACGGCCTGAAGACCATGAGCCAAAGCTCCACAAGAACGGCCCGAAGACCATGAGCCGAAGCTCCACAAGAAGGATCTTCGTAGACCCACAAGTGTAAATTACACTAAGCTAGTAAATATATGAGTTTAGCTTCATGTCCCATAACCACTAGCTTAACTTAAATATTTACGAACAAATTGTAGACTTCCACTCGAATTTAAGTGTCAATTACACTAAACTAGTAAATATATGAGTTTAGCTTCATGTCCCATAACCACTAGCTTAACTTAAATATTTACGAGCAAATTGTAGATCTCCACTAGAAAATTGTCACAAAGGATTCAATCGAACAAGTCCAAGAATTAACCGACGAAGTAAACGCAAGCGTTTCATACCACTTGTTTTACTAAGACGTTTAATTAGATTTCTCATACGAATGAGGTAAAGGTTTGTATATACTAATAGATTGGAAAACGGTTTTGATAAACGAGTTTGATATTGAAAATAGAGTTGAAATCATCTTTGTGGAAGAGTTTGAATATTTACTACTAGTATAGAAAACCGTTGTATTTTTAAAATGACAAATCACAAAAACGATTGTAGAAACAATCAATCATCAAAATTCACATTCGAAGACGTGAATAAATCCAAAGAAATCGATACCAAATCCGTTAAAATAGATATTCCACAAAATCCCGAAGAAAAGGTCATCAAAGTCGATAAATATGATAACAACAAATGGGAATCAACACGAATCGATTAAATTGGAATTCTCAAGCGAAATAGGCAAACTGGAAAAAGACAACAGATTCAGACGTCTGAAATAAATGGTTCAGACATCTGAATCTGGAAAATTAAATATTTTCCAAAACACAGATTCAGACCTGTGAACGAAATATTTCAGAAAATTGGCAATTTAAGCATATTTTCTTTCTGGTTGCATTCAGACGTCTGGTGGCTAGATTTAGACGTCTGAATCTGGGAATATAAATTTTCCCAATAATATTCAAATGTTTGAAATATCAATTCAGACGACTGAAACTGGAATTTCAGATCTTTCCTAAACCTGGACCAATGATGGCCAAACGATATCGATAACGATCGGACGAGTAACAACGACTAAGGAATTATGCCTAGCGACAACCCAACCTTAATGGCTCTTCGATACGCCTTGAATATCAATGTCCAAATATCCATAATAGGATTTTCACAACAATTAAACCAAAACACCAAAAATTGGAATATACACAAAATCAATCCAAACCAAAATCAAATGCACATGGATAAGTGTTAGGAATTCATACCTAACAACAAAGATAGCTATAGACATAGATGTGAGATAAAAATCTCACCTTTTCACAAAATCAATAAAGAAGAAGCTATAGAGCAATGGCAAGAACAATCACACTTCAATTCCAACCCAACAAGCTTGAATCCAAGCTTAAAAGAGAAACATTTCCTAAATTAGGTTTAGGAAATTTCTGAAATTGAATGGAGAAAGAGTTGGAGATGATGAAGAGGATGGCTTACCAAAGCTTCTTCTTGAATTTGGAGGTAGAAGCTTGAATTTGCAATTGAACTAGGGCTTGGAGTTTTAATTTCTCATTCCTCTCCCCATTTTTAGTTTTGATGAGTGTTTAAGAAAATAGAAATGAAGTGAGGAGGAGAGGGGCTGAACTAGGTTATATGATCCTTTGGGTGAAACCCAAGCCCAGAAGCCCAATAGAAAATAGCAAAAACCAACATACTCCAAACATATCGAAGCTTATACTCAAAAAGATCGCAAATGGCATTTTGAACTCAATGGAAGTGGTCTCGAGTCCTAATTCGACTGTTTGCAAAAAGTAGCCTTTCGGACAAAAATCCGACGGTCGATAAAATATTTAAATATAAAAAATCAACAAATATGCGGGTTGTTACAAACTCCCCTCCTTAAAGAAATTGCGTCCTCGCAATACTTAAGAAGAAAATAAATAGTAACAACCATAAAAGCATATCAACACAAAAGAAAATTTAAATAAGAAGTTCACCAAAAAGAGCACGAAAGAGTTAGCCCAAACGCGTTTGCTCGATGAATTCTCTAGATTCCCAAGGGCTAGTAAATCCTTGGGATTTGAGAACCATTGAACTTTCACAAGAAGAACATATTTATTTCGAAGGCGCTTAACCCCCGAAGCAATGATTATAATAGAATGTTGCTCATAAGTCAAATAGGCGAAACTTCAATTTCCACAATAATACCGGGCTCAAGAATAAAAATTGGAATCCCAAAGGCAATTCCGTAAATAAAAGACGTGGGAAAACGTCATGAATAGCAGAAGATTGAGCCAGTAATAAGAGGCGATAAGCCACGGAACCAATGCATTCGGTGATGGAAAACGGACCAATGTATCGAGGCGCTAATTTTCCTGATCGACTGAAACGCCCAACACCTTTCATAGGTGAAACACAAACGAACATCAATAAAGTCTGGACTTAAAACCAGCTTCTCACCGGCCTCAAGCCAACAAGAAGGAGATCGACATGGCCATCCATAGAGTGCCTCGAAAGGTGCCATACCAATACTATATTGTAAGCTATTATTATGGGAAAACTCAATAAGAGAGATATGATTGTAACAACCCGCATATTTGTCGATTTTATATTTAAATGTTTTATTTAAATATTTTATCGTTAGTCGGATTTTAGTCTGAAAAGCTACTTTTTGCATACGGTCAAATTAGGACTCGAGACCACCTCCATTGAGTTCAAAATGACGTTTGCGATCTTTTTGAGTGTAAACTTCGATATGTTTGGAGATAGTGAAATTTTCGTCACTTTTTGCTTTGAGCTTTGGTTTGGGCTGAACCACTTACTAACTCAGCCCCAACCCATCTCCTCTTCATCATTTTCATTCTTCATTTTCTAACATACAAGCTTCATCAAAAATGGAGGAGGGAATGGGAAATTAAAACTCCAAGCTCAAGTTCTCTTGCAAATCCATCATTCAACTCCAAATTCAAGAGAAGACATTGATTCAAGCTTGTGATTGTTCTTGCTTTGCTTTCATACTTCATCCCCATCAAATTCTGTGAAAAGGTGAGATTTTTATCTCACATTCTTGCCTATAACTGTCATTGGATTGTTGAGAATGATTCCCTATCACTTGTGCACATGCATTTGCATTTGGTTTGGATTGAATTGGTGAAAAACCCAATTTTTAGTGTTGTGGCAAAATTCTGGGCTTACGTCGTTCGGCCTTGGTGAAGACAGGCATGCAATTCTGTCACGCCTCGTTAAGTCATTCGGCACACTTAGGTCGTTCGGCTGTTAGGTCGGTCCTTCTTAGGTCGTTCCTTGCTAGGTCGTTGGCAGTACTAGGTCGCTCGGCGTGGAATGGTTGCACCTGCTTTTAGCTCGTCCCATGCTTAGGTCGCTTGGCCATAGCTCGTAACCTTATGGGTCGCTCCGTGCTTGAGTCATTTTCCCCTGATTTGGTAGCACACTGCTAGGTCGCGTGCATGTTAGGTCGTTCGCTTTAGGTCGCTCGTCAAAGCTCGTTCAACCTTAAGTCGTTCGCCCTGTCTTCTCTTTAGGTCGCGAGTCTTTAGGTCACGAGTCTCTTTTCCTTAAGTCGTTAGACCTTATTTTCCTTAGGTCGTTAGGCCTTGCTTCCCTTAGGTCGCATGACCCCATTTTCACATTTAGGTCACGATTCGTTAGGTCGCGAACCCCTTGGGTCGCACCACCTTGGCCTATGTTGTTCGTTAGTTCGCGTCCACTAGGTCGCTCACCTCACTAGGTCGTGTCATTAGGTCGCACTGTTTCCTTTAGGTCGCTCGACCCATTTTCCACCTAGTTTGTTAACCACTAGGTCGCTCATCACTTTAGGTCGCTATGTTTCGACCTGCTTTACCTTGTTAGGTCGCTTGCAACTTAGGTCGACCTCGTTAGGTCGCATGCTCTGCCTCCACCATAAGTCGCTCGACCTGCTTGCATTCTTTAACTCGGCTATGTTAATACCAGTTAGGTCACGCATCACTTTAGCTCGGCCATGTTTGTTCTCACGGGCATTCCTACTTTGATGGTTTTGGAATTGATGTCTTTGGACTTTACTCACGTCTTCGAATGTGAATTTTAGTGAATTTATTTGTTTCTACAATCATTTTATGGTTTGTCACTTTAAAAATATGGAGGTTTCAATACTAGTAGTAAATATCAAAACTCTTTCATCAAAGCGATTTCAACACTATTTTACTACAAAGCTCTTTTCCCAAAACCGTTTTACAATCTATTAGTATATACAAGCCTTTACTTCACTCAGATGAGAAATCTAATTAAACGGCTTAGTAAAACAGGTGGTATGAAACGCTTGCGTTCACTTCGTCGGTAAATTCTTGGACTTGTTCGATTGAACCTTTTGTGACAATTTCCTAGTGAAGATCTACAGTTTGTTCGTAAATATTTGAGTTAAGCTAGTGGTTATGGGACATGAAGCTAAACTCATATATTTACTAGCTTAGTGTAATTGACACTTCTTGATGATCATGACGATCATTTTTGTGATTTAGACTAGGGATTGAGCGATGTCTCTTTGTCTGCGAGGGAGACTAGACCCCGTTTGTGTGATGTTTCTACTCACATATGTGGGGTAGCGCCCCATGGTCTTCGGGCCATTTTAGTGGAGTTTTGACTCATGGTCTTCGGGTCGTTCTAGTGAAAATGGTTAGCAATCATGGAATAGCTTTCCGTCTTGTGATACACGTGTTGGTGAGTTTTCATGCTCCTGTCTTGTGATAGGCCTCTTTCCCTTTTTCTCGTGATTTCTGGATTTCGTGTGTTGATTTCTTGAATTTGTGCTTCATCAATTTCCGTGATTTTCATTGATATGTTTTATCAATTTTTGTGCATTGGTGAATTCGGGTGTCATTACCTTTTTGTGGATTTGGATCTTTGAGAAGATTCTTGTGATATTGATTAATCTCTTGCTGATTATCATTTACATACTTATAGTAGTATGCCATTATGGTTATTTTACGTTTATGCCATATCTCTTATTCTATATCATGTAATCTGATATTTATAGCTAGACTGACCCGTTTATTATTTTCTTATGAAATAATACTCGGGTCAGACCAAGATGTTACAGGTGCTTCTACTTGACTTCTCACCAGGGATTTACTACTCTGACTTTTGGCTAGCCACTTAGATTAGTAGTTTATGTTGTATACATTTGAGATATAGACTCCGTGATGTATACTTATTCTTTTGTGTAGCTTGTAGCTACTCTTTTGTATTATCGTGGATCTTTCAGACCACTACTCTGTTGTACACTTTCATGTGTTATATATTCATATCTTTTTCCGCCTTTGTGATATGGATGTCTATGACTGATTGGTGTTATGTTTATTTCTATATTTGTTTCCGAAGATTATATATAGCCACTGTGTGATAGCTTTGAGTTTGTATCGGTATGTCGGATTTCCTCCTTAAATGAAATGCATGCTATATTATCTGACATATCGGTGCTCGCACAAAGAAGTTACATGGATGGTCGCTCCTCAACAGCCTTATTCTCCATGCTAATTGACAGCGCTACACCGTAGTGTTCTTAGTTAGCGTGGGTATAGAGGTGGTGCGTCACAATGATCTTCCCAACTTCCACCAAAATCAAGAACACAAGCACGAAAAAGATCTTCAAGAGTTTGATTCACACACCTGATTTGCCCATCAGACCGAGGATGATAAGCGGTGGTAAAATTAAGCTTTGTTCCCAAAGCTTTTTGAAGACTCTTCCAAAATCCACTAGTAAATAATGGATTACGATTACTAACAATAGAAGTAGGAATTCCATGTAATTTAACATCCATGGAAATATGATTCCACTTCCACATTGCGATGTCTAAAGGTTGCAATAACCCACCGGGCCTTTGATGCTCAGCCTTAATGAGTTGGCAAGTCATGCAACGCTTAACGAAGTTAGCGATATCAAATTTCATTCCCTCCCAATAATAAAGTCGCTTCATATCCGCATACATTTTACTACTACCGGGATGAATGGTGAATTTAGAATGATGAGAATCTTCTAAAATATCTTTACGAAGATCACTAATGTTTGGCATGATAAGTCTACCAAATTTTAGAATACCGCCACGAGCATCAATATCAAAGTTTTTCAACACTTCAATATCAATTTTATCCCAAAAATTTTGGCTAAGAAGAGCCAATTCGGGATCTAGCTTTAATGATTTAGAAGCACAAATGATAGCACATTCTCTTTTGCAAGAAAACGACATCCAAACCAATACTATTAGCATCGGTACAAAAGATAAATCTTGTTTCCCTTCGGGAATCACAAGAATAAGAATATCGGAAAAGAATTCTTTCAAATGATCTTCTTTCCCGAAAAGCTTGAATTTTCAAAAATTACAACTTACCTTTATGTAATAAAAATTTACATTTTTCAAGTTAATACATTGTGTCAAATTGTCTCATCAAAGCGTTTAGGAGATTCCTATCGATAACGTTGATCAAGCGCATCGACCAGAATTCTTAAAGCACTCAATGGGCAATAAAATCACAAAATCATCTTCTATATGATAAACATGTTTCTTAGAAACCTTTAAGAATATTCTTTGCTCGTTTAAGAGCAAAATCCAATTATACTTATAAATAAATCATATGAAAAAGGTTTGCAAAAATTTTAAATTGCTAATTCCATCCAAAATCAATAAATACAAAAATGAAGTCATCGAGATACTCATGTAATGCTCGATTTATAAAATGGATGAAATAAGCTGGACAAACTGGTTGACATAATAAGTCATTCATAAGTTTCATAACGAGTGCGGAATGTGGTAAATGGAATGCTAACTCCCGCAACTCGTAGCCAATGAAAATCAGTGGCAAGGTCGAGCTAAAAAGACCTTAACACCACTCACAAGATTGCTTAGGTGATAATCCTAAGACAAACTCAAAAATACCGGAAAATTCTCAAACTACATGAATGAGAGAAATAACACTTTCCCCATCATGTGAGTTTAAAGAATAAAATGATGCCATCAAATTGGAATCAAAATCACAAAGGAAAAACAGAAATCTGCATGTCGAAGATGAATAGTCCACACGGGACAAAGGATATGGCTTCATAATAATTAAGCCAATCCTTACAAAAGTCAATTCCGAAGCATAAGTAAAAATCGGCTCGGAAAGAAAAATCACATAAAATAATTTCAACATCAACAAAAAGCAAATTGAGTGTTGCGGATCCATCAACCGGATTCGCAATTCTCAAAGAAGTCAACAATCCCAAGAATGTTTGAAGAAAAGGAATCATCAAGTCCTTTTGTTATAAAATAATGGGATGAAACCCATATCAAAAAGAACTCGAACAAAATAATCACAAAATAAATGTCATCAAGGATAGAATGGATACCTTGACTAAGAGAAGAGTTGCTAAGGGCTTGCACAAATTTCAACTATCCCTCTCTTCTCACTTTGAAGTTTAGGGCATGTAGATAAGTAATGGCCCAAACATTTGCAATAGCGGCAATAAAGGGGTTTCGAGCACTTAATTACATAATGGTCTGTGGATCCACAATTGTAGCATTGTCCACGACTAGGGGTTGGAGTATTTGCTACAGAAGTTTCTTGCTTCTCTTTCTTACTTTGAAGTTTGGGACAAGAAGATAGAAGATGATCCAGGCCTTTGCAATAGTGACAAGTAAGGGGCTTTGGACACTTATCCACATAGTGGTCCTTAGAATTACAATTGTAGCATCCTTCATGATTAGGAATTGGAGTCTTTGCTACCGAAGTTGCCAACCTCCCCTTCTTGTTGGGATTTGGGCTTTTGAATTTAATATGCCTCTTCTTGAAAATCACAATATCACCATCAATTCCTTTATCAGCCTCTTCATGTCGAAGAGTGATATCCACAAGCTGATGGAAAGGAACTTCAAGTTTTAGAGGTAAAACCATTTCAGGGTTCTTACACAAAGCACAGATAAACCTTTGATTCTTTACAAGATCAAAAAGTTGTTGGGAAGACATGAATACGCCATCCAGAGAAGGATACTTGATTGACCAGCACTAGGACCGCCAGATCCAACCATTTCTTCTTCTTTAAGAAAGAAAGAAGAAGAAAAAGTATTCACAGAATGAATTTCAATCAAACTTAATTGATAAAACAAGGAATCATAAGAGAAAATAGGATAGAACGGGTCCAATTGACTCGAATAAAATCCTAAGGCACGACTCCTAAGAAAGACTTAGGACAATGATCCTTGTTAGATTATTCTACATCGTTCCGAAGTTTGGCTCTGATACCAAGCTGTGACACCCCACCTCTATGCCCACGCTAGCCAAGAACACTACGGGGTAATGCCGTCAAATAGCGCAGAGAATAAGGCTGTTGAGGAGAGACCATCTGTGTAATTGCTTTGTGCGAGTACCGATATGCCAGATAAAAATATAACTTTTCATCTCAAGAGGAAATCTGACATACCGATACAAACTCAAAGCTACTACACAGTGGCTATATGGACCTCAGAAACAAATACAGAAATAAACATAACACAAATCAGTCACAGACAATTCATATCACAAAGGCGGAAATAGATATGAATATAACACATGAAAGTGTCCATCAGAGTAGTGGTCAAATAAGAACCACAATAACACAAAACTATAGATACAAGTGCTAGCCAAAAGAATATGTATACATCAAGGAGTCTAATCTCAAATGTATACAACAAAAACTACTAAACTAGAGTAGTTAGCCAAAAGTCAGATGATGGTTCCAGATAGGAAGTCAAGAGGAAGCACCTGTAAAATCTCAGTCTGACCTGAGTATTATTTAAGAAGAAAATAATAAACGGATCAGTCTAGCTATAATTATCAGATAAAATGAGATATAGAAAGAGATATAATAATAAAACGTATGATAACCAAAAGTGTCATACTACGACAAGTATACATCAGAAAACCCACAAAAGTCATACAATATCTCAATAATCTCAAAACACCGGATAGAATGTCATATTCTTAATTTAATTCACCAAGCCACAAATAATGACATACATATCAATGCCAATCGTAAATGCTGGTGAAACATAAATTCCAGAAATCAATATCCAGAAATCACAAAAGTTAACGACACACAAATTCTAGAAATCACAAATAAATAGGAACATCGACGTAGTACAGTGTTACGCCCGATGAACCAAAAGCACAATAAATCGGAATTCAATAATTAGAAATCCAGAAATCATAAGAAAAGGATGGCCAATCCCATAAAAATACCTAGGCCAATCACAAGGGTTAATGACACACGAATTCACCAATGCACAAATATTGATAGAACTTATTAATGTAAATCACGAAAATTAGTGAAACACAAATTCTAGAAATCGTCAACTAGAAATCCAGAAAGATCACTAAAAAGGGAAAGAGGCCTATCACAAGAACGGGAGGACTAAAGCTCACCAACACGTGTATCACAAGATGACACGCTATCTCATGGTCGCTAATCATCAATTTTGAGCCGAAGCTCCATAAAAACGGCCCTAAGACCATAAGCCGAAGCTCCACAAGAACGGCCCGAAGACCATGAGCCGAAGCTCCACAGGAACGGCCCGAAGACCATGAGCCGAAGCTCCACAAGAACGGCCCAAAGACCATGAGCCGAAGCTCCACAAGAAGGATCTTCGCAGACCCACAAGTGTAAATTACACTAAGCTAGTAAATATATGAGTTTAGCTTCATGTCCCATAACCACTAGCTTAACTTAAATATTTACGAACAAATTGTAGACTTCCACTCGAATTTAAGTGTCAATTACACTAAACTAGTAAATATATGAGTTTAGCTTCATGTCCCATAACCACTAGCTTAACTTAAATATTTACGAGCAAATTGTAGATCTCCACTAGAAAATTATCACAAAGGATTCAATCGAACAAGTCCAAGAATTAACCGACAAAGTAAACGCAAGCGTTTCATACAACTTGTTTTACTAAGCCGTTTAATTAGATTTCTCATACGAATGAGGTAAAGGTTTGTATATACTAATAGATTGGAAAACGGTTTTGATAAACGAGTTTGATATTGAAAATAGAGTTGAAATCATCTTTGTGGAAGAGTTTGAATATTTACTACTAGTATAGAAAACCGTTGTATTTTTAAAATGACAAATCACAAAATCGATTGTAGAAACAATCAATCATCAAAATTCACATTCGAAGACGTGAATAAAATCCAAAGAAATCGATACCAAATCCGTTAAAATAGATATTCCACAAAATCCCGAAGAAAAGGTCATCAAAGTCGATAAATATGATAACAACAAATGGGAATCAACACGAATCGATTAAATTGGAATTCTCAAGCGAAATAGGCAAACTGGAAAAGGACAACAGATTCAAACGTCTGAAATAAATGGTTTAGACGTCTGAATCTGGAAAATTAAATATTTTCCAGAACATAGATTCAGATGTCTGAATGAAATATTTCGTACGTCTGAAATTGGCAATTTAAGCCTATTTTCTTTCTGGTTGCATTCAGACGTCTGGTGGCTAGATTTAGACGTCTGAATCTGGGAATAGAAATTTTCCCAATAATATTCAAACGTCTGAAATATCAATTCAGACGTCTGAAACTGGAATTTCAGATCTTTCCTGAACCTGGACCAATGATGGCCAAACGATATCGATAACGATCGGACGAGCAACAATGACTAAGGAATTATGCCAAGCGACAACCCAGCCTTAATGGCTCTTCGATACGCCTCGAATATCAATGTCCAAATATCCATAATAGGATTTTCATAACAATTAAACCAAAACACCAAAAATTGTAATATACACAAAATCAATCCAAACCAAAATCAAATGCACATGGATAAGTGTTAGGAATTCATACCTAACAACAAAGATAGATATAGACATAGATGTGAGATAAAAATCTCACCTTTTCACAAAATCAATAAAGAAGAAGCTATAGAGCAATGGCAAGAACAATCACACTTCAATTCCAAACCAACAAGCTTGAATCTAAGATTAAAAGAGAAACATTTCCTAAATTAAGTTTAGGAAATTTCTGAAATTGAATGGAGAAAGAGTTGGAGATGATGAAGAGGATGGCTTACCAAAGCTTCTTCTTGAATTTGGAGGTAGAAGCTTGAATTTGCAATTGAACTAGGGCTTGGAGTTTTAATTTCCCATTCCTCTCCCCATTTTCAGTTTTGATGAGTGTTTAAGAAAATAGAAATGAAGTGAGGAGGAGAGGAGAGGGGCTAAACTAGGTTATATGATCATTTGGGTGAAACCCAAGCCCAGAAGCCCAATAGAAAATAGCAAAAACCAACATACTCCAAACATATCGAAGCTTATACTCAAAAGATCGCAAACGGCATTTTGAACTCAATGGAAGTGGTCTCGAGTCCTAATTCGACTGTTTGCAAAAAGTAGCATTTCGTACAAAAATCCGACGATCGATAAAATATTTAAATATAAATAATCGACAAATATGCGGGTTGTTACAATAATTCTGATTCTAGAGTTTTAGATTCAAATCTAAGGTTTAGCATATTCGATTTAAATTCAACGTACTCAAATTTAGGGTTTCTAACATCCTAGCGATTTAAAATAGTTCAAAATTAACTACAAAATTAACTAATTAAATTTGTGCTCACTCGTCTTAAGCGCAAGCTCTTCCTAATACTTGCGCTTGAGAATCATCACCCCAAATCGATAGCTTCACCTTGATCCACCTTGATTTAGTTGTTTCTAGTCTTTTAGGTTGAATTGGTTTGATTTTTAGAAAATTTTAGGGTTAAGGTTTAGGAAATTTTCGGCAGAGTTTAGTTACATTAAACTTTTAAAGGAGAATTAGGGTTTCATCGATAGGGTATTTATAGGAGTAGATTTTAGTTTTGGGCCATTAGATTAGCTTAGGAAATATTTTTAGAGAATTTGGTCCCCTCATCATACTCTTCGTCCCCATGCAAATAGTCATGTTCGTTCAACGAGTCACAAGAAAATCGAAAACATTCGATTTTACAAGGGCTAAGGTCGATTGCTCAATGCCCTAGGTTGACCGGTACTGATCAGCCATCGAACCCCTTGGGTCGACCGGTCCCAATGAAATTTTTGTGTATTTTTTTTAATTTTTAATTCATTCTAATGCTCGTAACTCCTCCCTACTAACTCGGATCTCAACATGTTATATATGAAAATAATCCACAAAATTGGTATGAACGTAATGGTGTAATTTCATAGCCAAATTCAGATGTCTGTGAAAATTTTCTTTTAAGACCTCGTTTTATTTTAATTTAAAGTCAATATTAAATTCCTTTAAATTTTAGGGGTGTTACATTCTCCCCCATTGAAAGGATTTCGTCCTCGAAATCTCTAAGGATAGAAAAATGCAACTCACGCACACAATAACAAATAACTACAACCATCTACTCCACTAGCATTTATGAGCAATCATTGTCATTAAAAAATTTCTAATGCAACATGTATATATGTATGCGACGTGAAATGCATGTGAACTATACTAATGCAAAAGAATAGCTGACGCAGCGGATTAATCAAAAACAATGTAGATCGATGAAAGTAGCAATCGATGGAGTGGTAATACTGAAATGCCCGAATTCGTTGATCCGAAGATACCGAATTCTAGCTATCCCGAACTCGTTGATCGCGCACGATACCGGGTTCAAAGATCTGCGATTCTTCACACGTTGATCTAGCGCACTAGATTCCGTGAATCGGCTTCTGCAGTCGTTGAATCGAGCGCACTCGATTAACCGAAAGAGGAGATAGGAGATTACACTCGACTACCAATTTGGTGAAAGCACAAAGCTAACAAAACAAGAGTTTTATTTCAAATCAACTAAACTATTACAAATGACCACACATGTCTATTTATAGGCTACAACTCAACACAACAGAAATTACAGAAATTTGTACAACACTTAGGTCGTCCACGACCTAAAGCATCTCGACCTAAAAAAAACATCACGACTTACGACTTACTATAGGTCGTTAACGACCTAACAGACCCTTATTACAACAACATAAGTACATACAACACAACACTCAACACATAGGTCGGAAACGACCTAACTCTTTCAACATCTTCAGATTGAACTGCGGCTTCAGGTTCTTCAAGCGACCTAAAAAGTAGCGACTTAAGAAAATAGGCTTCAGCGACTTAGAGTTTCTCGCGACCTAAGAAAGTGGCGACTTAAGAAAATAGGCTTCAGCGACTTAGAGTTGCTCGCGACCTAAGAAAGTGGCGACTTAAGAAAATAGGCTTCAGCGACTTAGAGTTTCTCACGACCTAACTTAGGTCGTAGGTCGTTCTTGCGACCTAACTTCGCGCGTCTCATCTTCCAGCGACCTAACATAGGTCGACTTATATCTTCGCGACATAAAGTAGGTTGTAACTCAACTTCGCGACCTAAGGACAAAGCATCTTCACGCGACCTAACTAGGTCGTAGGTCGTAGAACGACTTAACTTAGGTCGTGAGCGACCTAAAACTCCTTCCTCTGAACAACTCCGCGTGCATCCTTTGTTAGATCGTACGCGACCTACCATAGGTCGTTGGTTCCCTTCTTCCGCATAACTTGCTTCATCGCCCTGCTCTTGTACCTTGTTGACTCGTGAGTGACCTAAAGCTTCTCCGTTAAGTCGTGGGCGATTTAAGACTTGTAATTTTGTAGCTCGCTCTGCATCATCCTCCCCAGGTTGAGAGAAATTCGTCCTCGAATTTGTAAATTCTTCCACATTAGCTCGTTCATTCCCATGATATGGTACGAGATGCTTAACATTGAACACATCAGAAGTATACACATCCTCCGGCAGCTTCAACTTATAAGAATTTTCATTAATTCGTTTCACGACTTCTACAGGACCAATTTTTCTGGCTTTCAACTTATTATAAGCGCCCACTGGAAAACGATCCTTCGTTAACACGGCATATACCAAATCCCCTTCATTAAACTCAACATTTCTTCGCTTCAGATCTGCAGATTGTTTATACTTTTCATTTGCCTTCTCCAATCGTTCCTGAACGATTTTATGACATTCCGTCAACCCTTCAACAAAATCAGCAACTTTCTTAACTGTCCCCTTCGAGTGTGGTATTACCGTTAAATCCAACGGTCCCTTCGGTAAGCTTGAATACACTATCTGAAACGGACTGAAACCCGTACTACGGTTCACTGCATGATTATGAGCAAACTCTACCTGGCATAACTTCACATCCCAACTCTTCAGATTGTCTTGCACAAGACATCTCAACAAATTTCCCAATGATCTGTTCACAACCTTGGTCTGTCCATCCGTTTGTGGATGATAAGCGCTGCTAAAGTTCAACTTCGTTCCCACCATCTTCCACAAACTTAGCCAAAAATGACTCAGAAAACGAGTATCCCTGTCCGACACAATCGATTCTGGCAATCCGTGAAGTCGATATATCTCTTTGAAAAACAACTGAGCAACATGAACAGCATCCGCCGTCTTCTTACAAGCAATAAAATGTGCCATTTTCGAAAATCGATCAACCACCACATAAATGGAATCATTACCACGCTGTGTTCTCGACAACCCTAACACAAAGTCCATACTCACATCAACCCATGGTTTAGTTGGTACAGGTAACGGCATATATAACCCAGAATTAGTTGCAGTTCCTTTCGAAACCTGACAGATATGACATCGCTCCACAAATCTCTCCACTTCTTTCCTCATCGACGGCCAAAAGTAAGACTGTGAAATCAACTGTAATGTACGGTCTCTCCCAACATGTCCTTCTTCATGTAGCTCTTTTACAATCTTCATTCTCAAACTACAATCAGGTATGCACAATCGATTTCCCTTGAACAGAAAACCATCTACCACCACAAACTCATCAGTCTCTCCTTCCTTGACTTTCTCAACAAACTTTGCAAAGTAAGGATCTTCAACAAATAATTCTGGCAACATATCAAACCCTGTCACTTCAACTTTCAGTGTAGTCAACAAATGACTCCTCCTGCTCAAAGCATCAGCCACACGATTTGTCACCCCTGACTTGTGTTTAACAACAAAAGTAAACTGTTGTAGATATGCAATCCACGATGCATGTCTCGCTGAAATCTTGCCTTACCCTTGTAAATGCTTTAATGCCTCATGATCAGTGTAAAGAACAAACTCTTTCTGAAATAGGTAGTGTCTCCAGTGTTTAATAGATTGCACAACAGCATAAAATTCCACATCATATGTACCGTATCTCATCTTTGCTCCTGATAACTTCTCGCTAAAGTATGCAATCGGTCGTCCCCTCTGACTCAACACCCCTCCAATCCCAACCTTGGATGCATCAGTATGTAGTTCAAACACTAGCTGAAAATCTGGCAACACTAGAATTGGTGCTGTCGTCAAAAGTTCTTTGACCCGTTCAAAAGCAACCCCTGCTTCCTCCGACCAAGAAAATTGCTTCCCCTTCATACAATCAGTAACCGGTGCCATCATGCTACTGAAGTGTGGAATGAATCTTCGATAGAATGAAGCCAACCCGTGAAAACTACGAACTTCCGTTATCGTCTTGGTTTGCGGCCAATCTCTGATAGCTTCGACTTTACTTTGGTCAACCTGTATTCCTTCTTCCGACACAACATACCCCAGAAATAAAACACTCCTCGCCATAAAATCACACTTCTTTGTAGCAGCATAGAATTGTTCTTCACGAAGAATAATTAACACTTTCTTCAAATGTTGAACATGCTCTTCTTTACTAGCACTGTAGATCAGAATATCATCAAAGTAAACCACCACAAATTTTCCAATGTACGGTCTGAAAATTTGATTCATCACCCTCATGAATGTACTCGATGCATTCGATAGACCAAACGGCATTACCAGCCATTCATACAATCCTTCCCTCGTCTTGAATGTTGTCTTCCATTCGTCCCCTGGTCTAATGCGAATCTGATGATAACCGCTCTTCAAGTCAATCTTAGAAAAGATTACGGACCCACTGATTTGATCCAATAAATCATCAAGCCTAGGCACCGGAAATCTGTATCTGAATGTGATCTTATTCAATGCCCTACTATCTGTGCACATCCTCCACGTTCCATCCTTTTTGGGTACCAATAAAGCTGGTACAGCACAAGGACTTAAACTCTCCTGCACACGCCCCTGTTCAAGCAATTCTTCCACTTGCCTCCTCAATTCTTCATGTTCCTTTGGACTCATTCGATAATGTGGTCTGTGTGGCAACACAGCACCTGGAACAAGATCTATCTGATGTTGTAAATCCCTCAACGGTGGCAACTCCGTTGGTAACTCCTCGGGAAATACATCGTCAAATTCTTTCAAAACTGGCTTCGCTTCCTCCGGAATTTCAACCTCTTCACTGCTCTCTCGCCCAATCAACAAAAACACTTCATGCTCCTCCTCTACTTCCTTCACAAACTCCTTCAAAGATAACAAAGTTTTAAGCTCTTCAATCTCCTCCAACTTGTTTTCCTCCTGTTGTCGCTTCTTTGGAACTAGAGTAATCTTTGTGCCTTCAAACTTGAAACTGTAACTGTTGGTACGCCCATCATGTTGCACCGCCCTATCATACTGCCACGGTCTCCCCAGCAACAAATGACAGACATCCATATCTACCACATCGCACCAGATTTCATCCTTGTATTTCTTTCCAATTGAAAACTTCACACAAGCCCTTCGTCCAACCTTCACCTCCCCGCCTTTCCTCAACCAAGCTAGCTTGTATGGTTTCGGATGTTTCTCAGTCTTCAACGCCAACTTCCTTACAGCTTCTGAAGAAATTATATTATCACAGCTTCCAGCATCAATAACGAATTTGCAAACCTTCCCTAGAATGGTACATGTTGACTGAAAAATATTGCTCCTTAACCAACTACAATCCTCCTCTTGCTTTGGTGTTAAACAGGTCCTCTTCATCATTAGATTATAACCTTCGTCTCCCGTCACTTCTTCTTCCTCCTCATCAGGTGGTGAATTGGAACATTCAGCTTCTTCATCCTCATCCTCAACTTCTGCTATCATAGCTCTCTTCTTCGGCTTTGGACATTCGCTACTTTTGTGGCCCATTTCTTGGCAATTATAACACTTGAAACCATTATTGACTTTCGCCTTTCCAACCTCATTCACAACTGGTTTAGCAACAACTTTTGAAACATTAGAACTTCCACTAACACCCTTCACTTGACTATTGGAATTTGTAAACACACCACCTCCTCGTCGTCCCTGTTTCTCCCAAGCCAACGCTTTCTGATGTGCTTCCGCTACAGATCTGGGATCAAACATGTTAACCATATCCTGAATCTGCATTCGCAATCCCCCAATGAACCTAGATGTCAGCTGCTCTTCCGTTTCCATAATATCATTCCTCACAATAAGCTGATAAAATTCATCCGCGTAATCATTAACATTCTTTGTGCCCTGCCTCAAATTCTGCAAACGTTAATACATCAAAAATTGATAATTGTAAGGTAAGAACTTTGCTTTCATCAATTTCTTCATCTTCTCCCAAGATTCAACCTTTGACTTCCCCATCCGTTCACGTGTAAGTTTGGTTTGCTGCCACCACGCCAAAGCTCTACCCCTCAACCTCGTAGCAACCAACTTCACTGTACGATGTTCTGGAACTTCTTTGAAGTCAAAAATCACTTCAACATTAGCTACCCAATCCAAAAACTCCTCTGCTTGCATACCACCTTTGAATTCAGGAATTTCAGTCTTCATCCCCGACTCCCACTTGTGATCATACTCAGAGTAATTTCTTCCTTGTCCTCATCCTTGTCCTCGAACACTACCATCATCATACTCCTCTTCAAAATCAGATGTATATCGTTGTCTATCTCGTCCACCCACATCTCTACTACCATCACGTCTACCACCATCATCCCTTCTATCTACATTCCTCCGTTCACGATCATCCACGTTCCTCCCACGCCTTTGATCATTGTCAACACTTCTTTCTCGATTGGATTGTGGTGAGACTCTACTTCCCCCATGGTTAGATTCAGGTGAAACCCTTCTCCGATTTTGATTCATTTCTAACATCATCTTCTCTAACAGACCAATTCCTTCGTTAAGCTTTTCACTAAAGTTTTCATTGATTCTTTGCTCCATCTCATCAACTTCTTCTCTTCGATACAAAGCTTCAACGTTTTGATGTCGATTAGCTCTCCTTGGTGGCATACTTGAAAAATTCACAAACACTTCACAAATCAAACATAACTTCTAGCTCGGAAATGGTGATTCACGACTTAACTCCTTTCGGCCAAAACTCAAACACCTTTCGAATTTTGATCCAAAACGAAATGGATCGAAAACTTCACACGTGTTGCAAATTGTGATGAACACGATGAACAACCCCTCGGCCTCCAACACCAATTCGATCGAAACAACGTCGAACAAGCTCTACTAACTCGGCCGACTTGATTGGAGATGCTCGGCTCAACTTGATTTCTTCAAAACTCCAAAATGATTAGGCTCCAAGTCTCGATCTAGCTATGATTGGCTAGAACAAGCTTTGATACCAAAACTGACGCAGCGGATTAATCAAAAACAATGTAGATCGATGAAAGTAGCAATCGATGGAGTGGTAATACTGAAATGCTCGAATTCGTTGATCCGAAGATACCGAATTCTAGCTATCCCGAACTCGTTGATCGCGCACGATACTGGGTTCAAAGATCTGCGATTCTTCACACATTGATCTAGCGCACTAGATTCCGTGAATCGGCTTCTGCAGTCGTTGAATCGAGCGCACTCGATTAACCGAAAGAGGAGATAGGAGATTACACTCGACTACCAATTTGGTGAAAGCATAAAGCTAACAAAACAAGAGTTTTATTTCAAATCAACTAAACTATTACAAATGACCACACATGTCTATTTATAGGCTACAACTCAACACAACAGAAATTACAGAAATTTGTACAACACTTAGGTCGTCCACGACCTAAAGCATCTCGACCTAAAAAAACATCACGACTTACGACTTACTATAGGTCGTTAACGACCTAACAGACCCTTATTACAACAACATAAGTACATACAACACAACACTCAACACATAGGTCGGAAATGACCTAACTCTTTCAACATCTTCAGATTGAACTGCGGCTTCAGGTTCTTTAAGCGACCTAAAAAGTAGCGACTTAAGAAAATAGGCTTCAGCGACTTAGAGTTTCTCGCGACCTAAGAAAGTGGCGACTTAAGAAAATAGGCTTCAGCGACTTAGAGTTGCTCGCGACCTAAGAAAGTGGCGACTTAAGAAAATAGGCTTCAGCGACTTAGAGTTTCTCGCGACCTAACTTAGGTCGTAGGTCGTTCTCGCGACCTAACTTCGCGCGTCTCATCTTTCAGCGACCTAACATAGGTCGACTTATATCTTCGCGACATAAAGTAGGTTGTAACTCAACTTCGCGACCTAAGGACAAAGCATCTTCACGCGACCTAACTAGGTCTTAGGTCGTAGAACGACTTAACTTAGGTCGTGAGCGACCTAAAACTCCTTCCTCTGAACAACTCCGCGCGCATCCTTTGTTAGATCGTACGCGACCTACCATAGGTCGTTGGTTCCCTTCTTCTGCATAACTTGCTTCATCGCCCTGCTCTTGTACCTTGTTGACTCATGAGCGACCTAAAGCTTCTCCGTTAAGTCGTGGGCGATTTAAGACTTGTAATTTTGTAGCTCACGCTGCATCAATAGCGGTCTACTGATACAGTCGACCTCCTATTATGCAAATGCTCATGCCATGCATCCAAATGTATGCAACATCCTAGATAAATATTTACTTGCAATTCTATATGTATGCACAATCATACAAATCATATGCAACATCTATATGCATAACATCCACTAGCACAACAATAACCAAGGAATAATGTGCAATTAGACATAAGGGTGCGTTTGTGTACCTAGAGGATATACTTCCCTAAACGTGCAAAAGAGAATAATGAAACCTATACATCCATATACATCCACTAGCATCCCTCATCCATAACATGTCATATCAACACCATTCCTAACATCTAATGGTCTCTACCTAAAGGGTATACTAAGCTAAGTCCCATACATTAGAAATCTACACACATGAGAATTTCAAATTTAAGACGTACCAAAGAAGGGTAGCTCGGATCTTCTCCTTAGGCCCCTATGTACTCTCCACTAGGTGTCTCCCTATTGGACTTTATTAAGTCTGATCTCCATGTTGCGGAGTCACTTTGTACCATGCTCTGATATACGAGTGGGTGCATGGCAAACAAGTGACTCTCGCTTTATCTCATCCTCCTCCAACTGACTCAGCTCGACCACGGTCGTTGTATCGTGTAGGCACTTTTGCAAGTGCGACATATGGAAAACATCATGTACTCCCACCAACTTCTCCAAAAACGCTACTCTAAACGCCAACTTCTCCACTCTAGCCACTATCGGGAAAGGTCCTGCAAATCTCGGTGTTAGGTTCCTTGAACTACTAAATCTCTTCACATTCCTAAGGGGTTAAACATTCACGAATACAATGCCCTCCACTACAAAATCTAGCTCCATACTTCTCCTATCATGATAAGATTTCTGTTTATCCTGAGCGGTCTTCATCCTTCTATGGATCAGATCTAGCTTCTCTAATTTCTCCCTAATCATCTCCGGTTCAAGAATAATCATATCCATCGTATCCCACCAACACGACGGTGGTCTACAGGGTCACTATACGACGCCTCAAAAGGAGCCATCCCAATGCAACCTGATAACTATTGTTGTAAGTAAACTCCACCAATAGTAAATGATCCTCCCAAGAACTTCCAAAATCTATAATGCACATCTAAAGAAAGTCCTTCAAAATCTGATTCACTCTCTCTGTATGCCCGTCAGTCTGTGGATGATATTCAGTACTCAAGCTTAACTCAGTCCACAAAGCAGATCGCAGTCGCTAACTATGCTAATAGGAACTCCATTTAACCTAACGACTCTCTCACGTATAGAGCCACCAACGATGTCGTCGCTCTAGTACTCCTCACTGGTGTGAAATGAACACACTTGGTCAATTGATCGATTGTAACATCCCCCTACTCGGAGACCCAAAACTAACGGCTACGGATGCTATAGTCATCCATAATTATTAATCCTCGGCGACCAAATACGGCGGTGTTATGTTCATTGATGCACAGAAACACATGAATATGGAAAAAATTTAAACTTCAAACAAAATCACATTTCATATCAAAACATTTCCAATTCATTACATAATCCCATGTTCGCAAATCACGTTTAGAGATAAAATATATTTATTACAACATACGCTAAAGAGCGATTTATGAAGATGCCCCCTTGGATGTTCAGAGTATAAACATGCAATATAACAACTTTGCCATTACAAATAATACATCGGAATCAAAAGAAAAGAGAATTCTAAATAGCTATCATGCTTCCTGCATGTCTCCAGAAGCTTATTCATCTTAAAAGGTACCTAAAAACCTCAACACTTAAACTACTCAAAATAAATTGAGTACCCGAGAGTTTAAGGGGAAATAATAAACTTCGAGTCAGACATAAATCCCGGTATGAATAATAATCTACCATCTCTAATCATTTAGATATCTAGTGAGACCACGCCGCTTAGCGAAATGGGTTTTCCTCACTAGTACCTCAAAAACTTTATAAAACCATATATTGTGCTCATGCATCCACAATGGTTAAAACAATTCAGACAGTATAATATGATGATATGCAAAACAAATGAATTAATTCTGGATTACCCACCCTCATTCATTTTAGACTATCTGTCTCAATTATAGTTTCTAGGATTGCTTTTGATCTATTAGTTTTCATGGGTTGACTAATAACCGGTTAAACATTTAAGGACTCCCTATCCAATTACATAGTTTTATGGGATCACTATGAACCTATTGGTAACTCCAATATCTTACTCTTATCCTAGTTTTCATGGGTTGACTAGGAAGCTATTGACATCTGTCAATATTTCATCCGAATATAGTTTTCATGGGCTAACTACAAGCCTACTGGCCCCTGCCAATATCCAATCATAGTTTTCATGGGCTTACTATGAACCTGTCTATCTGACATCTTCCTTTCCACATAGTTTTCATTGGCTAACTATGATACTGTCTTTCTGACATATTCATTTATACACAGTTTTCATGGGCTAACTATGAACCTATTAGCCCATGCCAATATATTTTCCCATACACAGTTTTCATCGGCTTACTGAGAACCTATTGGCCCATGTCAATACCTTTCTTTTATATTTTAACATCCTATATGCTGGTCTACCCGACCTCCTGGATGCAATTCTACTCATTCAGGGGTTTATTCAATTTATATTCACTACTGGGTTAACCTAACTGGTTCTCCTACCCTTTATCCCCATAATGCAGTTATGGGTCCATTAGAAAGTGAATATATTCATGTTAGAAGAAGCAATATAACAACATAGCAATACCACTCCTGTGGGTTTAATATAAATCATGGTTAATCCCTTTAAACTATTTCTTTATCAAATATAGCTTCTTGTTAAAACAATTTAAAAACTCCTTTAATATTGCCATGGTTTTTTCCTTTAAAAATAGAGTTTGGGTCATAACACCTTTCGATACCTTCGAAACCTAGCTTTTGACTTCATAGGATAGCCAACTTCGAAAGCCTTAAAAATCTATCTTCAAAACATTAGGCTCCTACCTTATAATACTTTAAAATCTACCTTTCTTAACCTTTCAAATTAATTAAAGTATTAATATTTAACCTTCAGAAGCTTAGCTTCGAAACCAGCTGAAAGTATCCCTTTCGACACCATTGGAAGTAACCCTTTCAAAATCGTTGAAAGTAACCCTTTCGAAAGCATTGAGTTTATATTTAAACATTATTTGGGTCAAAGTGAATATAGGCAAAAGCATCTGTTTTGAAGCCATCCTTTATCATATAAAAATATTGGGGAAAACTTGATGGCGTTGACACCATCTCTTTCAAAAGCATAAAACATCTGGGTATAACATTTGTTAACCCACTTTTTTGGCAAGGTCGAGATATCAAGGAATTAGCAAAAAATCAATGATTACTTGTTCCGAATATTAGTTGTATACCGTAGGTTCACTATGGACATCGATGAATTTTGTCCAAGTCCAAATCAAGTTAGAATTGATATGACACGACGATCAAAGAGGAGGAAGCCAAAGTTGCAAGTTTCAAGTCAATCGGACTTCATATGCTCAAGTTATGATCGATACAAATTTCAAGAATCAACCTCACCCGGGTGTCGCTTGACACACCTCACTCAAATGACGTTCGGCACAACTGCTTTGTTCGGCATATAAGGAACGTTCGGCATCCATGAACGTTCGGCTATTCTACGATTCGACACGAATGGGTCAACTGGTATTTAAGGTCGTTCGGCATGCAGAGCGTCCGGCCTCACTCCAAGACCGTTCGGCACACCTCACCCCAGTATCGTTCGGCACACCTCACTCTAATGTCGTTCGGCATACCTCCACTCCAAGACCGTTCGGCATAACTCACCCCAGTATCGTTCGGCATACCTCCACTCCAAGACCGTTCGGCATACCTCCACTCCAATGCCGTTCGGCACACCTCACTCTAATGTCGTTCGGCATACCTCCACTCCAAGACCGTTCGGCACACCTCACCCCAGTATCGTTCGGCATCTGGAGACGTTCGGCATGATGGAGGTTCGGCACTAAGGATCGCTCGGCATTGCACCTCGCACCTCCATACCTCAGTACCTCGCACCTCCATACCTCAGTACCTCGCACCTCCATACCTCAGTACCTCGCACCTCCCAACGTTCGGCATTCAGCGTTCGGCATCCATGGTTCGGCATATGGAGACCACTCCATTTGGGCTGAGGTACTCGGCTACCAGGCCCACCAGGGAAGTCCAACCCATCTTTGTCTATAAATAGAGAGGCAGGGGCACAGTAAAAGGGGATCCTCTCTCCTACTCTCTAACTTTCTATTTCCTAAGGCTAAGGCTATCCTACCAGTTTGTAATTGTAATTGATTCGAACATCAATAAAAAGGAAATTTCTAGAGTGGACGTAGGCCGGAGTCAGCCGAACCACTATAAATTCTTTGTCTTTACTGCTTTCATTTTAATTTCTGTTATTCTTCATATTAACATCCTCTACATACATTCTATCTGTGAGCGGTGATTGTTATTTGGTGCCTTCATTTGCATTTGGGGGTTAGTGACCAATTTTGGCGCTAACACTTTGGTGCTTTCACCGAGAACGCAAACACTTGGGAATTTTGGAGCTAGGAACTTGGATTCTAGAAAGCAATGGCCAGGCCATCAACTAGGAAGCAAGCGACGGGAAGGAGCAATCAGGAAGGGAGTCAAGAAGCTTCCTCTGGAGCTGGAGAGGGCCGAGACTCGATCTACATCACTCGAAATGAGATGGAGGCAATGATGGACTCGATTCACGAAAGATTGATGAAGAGCCAACAAGAAGCGATGCAGAGCTTCTTTGAACAGATGAGAACAGCCGGAGCACAGAACTTAGGACCGGCTGCAGTTGCTGCCGATATGGGGCAAGAGACTAGAGCTACAGAGAACGCTGAAGGTCAGAACCAAGAACAGAATGCAGTGCCCGAAGGCAATCAACATGGGCTTGGGGGCAGACCCTCAGGATCTGACATTGGAAGACCCACGGACGGAGCTCAGCAGGCTAGAGCTAACGCCAACATTAATGAACCACATGAAGAATATTACCCAGAATACCCTTCGAGACCTGGGGGCAGGATAGAGGCATGTTGAGGGGACAACCCCTTGATGGAGATGAAAGGATGGCTGGATTAGTGCGGCGAATAATGAGAGGAGGATTGTCAAGCGGAGGCTTAGAGGATGTCAGTCGGAGCCCGTTCACTCCGAATATCAGGAATGCGAGGAATCCTCCAAAGTTCAAGTTACCCACGCTGGATACTTATGATGGAAAGTCAGACCCGACCATGCACGTTACCAGATACATCAGGCATATGGAAGTGCTGGGGGCATCCGAGGAAGTGATGGCACGATGCTTCCCTTTATTTTTATCAGATTTGGCTACGCTTTGGTTCAGACAACTAGAGACTGGATCAATCAGGACATGGGGTGAGCTAGTGGAATGCTTCATGAGACAGTTTAGGGTCCATGTGACGCGACCCAAGAGTGTGATGACTTTAGCCTCGATAAAGCAAAGGACCGGAGAGTCCATAAGAGATTTTCTATTACGATTCAATGCAACGGTGGCTTCTGTAGATCGCCCGGATCCATCAATGATTTTGATGGCGGCAGTAGCAGGAATTGCAGAAGGCATTGAATTCAAAGATTCTCTGACCAGAGACCCACCGCAAGATCTAGGAGAGTTTTATCATGAAGCTGAAAAATTCATTCGACTAGAGGAATCACGAGCCGAGAGGCAGGAAATAAACACTACACGAAGCGAAGGAACCGCAGGAGGACAGTCTGGAGCAGACAAAGGAAAGAGAAAGCAGGACGATGCACAGGACGGTCCTGATAAACGGAAGAAATTCCGGGAACCCAGATTCAGGCAATACACCGGTTTGACGGCAAGCCTGGAACGAATTTACACTGAAACTCGAGGGCAGCTCCCTTATCGAAAGCCGCCGAGAAGAGATCCCACAGAGCGGGAACGCAGAACTGGAAAATATTGCCTATTCCATGAGCTGGATGGACACACGACCGATGAATGCCGCCACCTAAAGGATGAGGTGGAAGAACATGCCAGGAGTGGTAGATTGCCACAATATGTCAGAGAACCGACAGCAGCGGTAAGGCCTGAACAGCCACCGCCTCCACGTAACAGGAACGATCCAGGATCGGGATCACGACTCGTCATCAACTGATCATGATGGCAAGGGCCAAGTTCAAGATATGAACTCTGGTCAATCACTTTTCTTAGATTTGCTTTCAAAATAAAATGGCTATTCCACTCACTCATGTATGGGAACCAGAGAGATCCCTAGGCATGCTCTGAGATGGTATAGACCGTTCAGCCCGGAGAGGCATTGTTTAGTTTTCCCTGATGTTTGAGATTGAACATCTAGGGTCTGAATTTAATAAATAAACTTGAATTTCCTGAATAAGCCTTTGACCGGAGAGTTAAAGGACGAATATTACGTACTGATACAAAATGATGATCGCTTTATGACCCTACCCGGAGAGACGGGGTCCGGAGTGCAAGAAGTGAGTTGCTTCACCGGAGAGCGACAGGATCGACTCACTTAAGCATCGTTTCTCATTCACCGGAGAGTGATTGGATCGAGATTCGATAAGAGCCTGGAGAGGCTATGATCGGCCTAACGATTCTGGCTATGACATCGCTTAATGTTCAGAACTGCTGAACCGGAGTGCAAGAAGTGAGTTGCTTCGCCGAAAAGCGACAGGATCGACTCACTTGAGCGCTGTTTCCCCCTTCACCGGAGAGTGACGGGATGGGATCTAGCAAGAGCCCGGAGAGGCTATGATCGGCTTAAAGATTTTGGCCATGACATCGCTTAATGTTCAGAAACGCTGAACCGGAGTGCAGGAAGTGAGTCGCTTCGCCGGAGAGCGACAGAATCGACTTGCTTAAGCGTTGTTTCCCCTTCACCAAAGATTGACAGGATGGGATCCAGCAAGGGCCCGAAGAGGCTATGATCGGCCGACGATTTAGGCCAAGATATCGCTTAATGTTCAGACACACTGAACCAGAGTGCAAGAAGTGAGTCGCTTCGCCGAAAAGCGACAGGATCGGCTCACTCAACGTTGTTTCCCCTTCACCGGAGAGTGACAGGATGGGATCCAGCAAGAGCCCGAAGAGGCTATGATCGGTTTAGAACAACCAAGACATCGCTATATGCCCTAACTGGGGCCGGAGTGCAAGGGATAGAAAGCAACGCCGGAGTGCAACATGATCTTTCTATTCAATCGTTAAGTCTGGAATGGACTTAGTAAGGGTCCGGAGTGACCATCGATAGTTCAGAGAGGCTATAGAATTTGGTTACTGACTTCCGTAAGTGGAAGTAGATACTGATTCGGCTTCGAACAGCCATAAATCTGATTGACAATACTAAATAAATAAATAGAACATAAGTTCACTGCATTCGATCTGAAGCTATTCAAAACACGCCTTTTACCAAAAGGCATGTTTTGGGGGGCAAAGTGTTAACCCACTTTTTTGGCAAGGTCGAGATATCAAGGAATTAGCAAAAAATCAATGATTACTTGTTCCGAATATTAGTTGTATACCGCAGGTTCACTATGGACATCGATGAATTTTGTCCAAGTCCAAATCAAGTTAGAATTGATATGACACGATGATCAAAGAGGAGGAAGCCAAAGTTGCAAGTTTCAAGTCAATCGGACTTCATATGCTCAAGTTATGATCGATACAAATTTCAGGAATCAACCTCACCTGGGTGTCGCTTGACACACCTCACTCAAATGACGTTCGGCACAACTGCTTTGTTCGGCATATAAGGAACGTTCGGCATCCATGAACATTCGGCTATTCTACGATTCGACACGAATGGATCAACTGGTATTTAAGGTCGTTCGGCATGCAGAGCGTCCGGCCTCACTCCAAGACCGTTCGGCACACCTCACCCCAGTATCGTTCGGCACACCTCACTCTAATGTCGTTCGGCATACCTCCACTCCAAGACCGTTCGGCATACCTCACCCCAGTATCGTTCGGCATACCTCCACTCCAAGACCGTTCGGCATACCTCCACTCCAATGTCGTTCGGCACACCTCACTCTAATGTCGTTCGGCATACCTCCACTCCAAGACCGTTCGGCACACCTCACCCCAGTATCGTTCGGCATCTGGAGACATTCGGCATGATGGAGGTTCGGCACTAAGGATCGCTCGGCATTGCACCTCGCACCTCCTTACCTCAGTACCTCGCACCTCCATACCTCAGTACCTCGCACCTCCCAACGTTCGGCATTCAGCGTTCGGCATCCATGGTTCGGCATATGGAGACCACTCCATTTGGGCTGAGGTACTCGGCTACCAGGCCCACCAGGGAAGTCCAACCCATCTTTGTCTATAAATAGAGAGGCAGGGGCACAGTAAAAGGGGATCCTCTCTCCTACTCTCTAACTTTCTATTTCCTAAGGCTAAGGCTATCCTACCAGTTTGTAATTGTAATTGATTCGAACATCAATAAAAAGGAAATTTCTAGAGTGGACGTAGGCCGGAGTCAGCCGAACCACTATAAATTCTTTGTCTTTACTGCTTTCATTTTAATTTCTGTTATTCTTCATATTAACGTCCTCTACATACATTCTATCTGTGAGCGGTGATTGTTATTTGGTGCTTTCATTTTCATTTGGGGGTTAGTGACCAATTTTGGCGCTAACAACATTAGAAGGTTGGTGTCGAAACCCCTTTCGAAACCGTCACCTTCGAAACCCTTAACCCCTTTCGAAAGCTATAGGAAGTGGCTTGAATTTTATAAAACAAAGTACCTTTCGACGGCATTGATATCTTCAATACCATCGAAAGGCTATAGAACGGCAGTAGGGTTTCGACTAGGTCGAAACCCCTTCTTTCAAAACATTCTTTCATAAGTAAGGAACCTAGTCGAATACATGCTTCAACTCCGTTGAAGGCTTAAAACAACAATAGGCAGGCGCTTTTCTTTTAAAAATTAACCAAGGTTTCGACTCCTTCGAAAGCCATGCTTTCGACACCATACCTTCCACCTTCCTCCAATCCAATACGTACCATCATAGTGATATCCTGTGTATTGGTTTCGGCATAGTTGGTATCGACAAGAACGAAGACGAAAGCTTTTGTGTCGAAAGGCGCTTTCCTAAGTAGGCGGAACCAATTTTCTGGGCAAACCAGGTTTTATACTACTTTAAGCAAACTTTTCTCTAATTAACTGCAATGACCCTCTCTTTTCTACCTTCATTTTGTAAGGATTTTTTTTACAAAGTGATATATATATATCATATATTAACAAACATCTTTCTCCAGGGTCATTTTTCTTTTTCCAATAAACAAACTTTATCCAGGATCAAAAGTTTTACTAATATAGATATATCAGTGCAACTACAAGGATATGCACACACATATGAAGATGCATGTGCCCCTCTTGTTAGATCAGGTTATGGCAAATAAGAGGTTATATTGATTGATTAAATTTAATTAATCCCCACATAGCTAAATTTTGTTTATGTAATAAAATTGTTTGTTCAAATAGGTAACAACATGATTTTTTTGTTCTTTGATAGCTTGCTGGACCCTCTATGAAATATGATCCATAGAACCCAGATAATTATGTTATGATTATCTGTAAAATTAATAGTAGAGTTTCTGTGCTTTGAAAATGATATAAGCTTCTATCATTTCTTATGTTTGCTTTCCTATAAATCTACCTTATATGCAAACTCATATCTGGGGTATTTTTAAATGAATTATCATATTCCAGATGCTTGATTCCTTGATGCCATGATACTAAGCTAAATGAAATGCAATCCAGGTATAGACAATGGCATGAGGTAAATGGAAATTCTGAAAACATGCAGACTCCTAATTCTCTTACTACATGCCTTTATGTTTTGGATACATTTTTCACTAAGTAAGATTTTCTATGTTGATCTTCAAGACCCAACTGTTTCTACTTTTTCAATCCTTAAAATTATTCATAGACTTCAAGATTTGACTAATACATTTATAAAATGTGATTCTATTATTTGCTTACATCCTTACACAGTTTACTTACAAAATTAAAGATAAAACCTTTCAACCTTCCAGATAATGAAACTCAGATAATTTAAATTCCAGTCACAAGTTAAATTCTTAACAAAATATTTAACCAAATATCCAACATCACTCAGTACTTGCTACAATGGAAATTTCAAAATATCAATACATGCAGATTTCATCTTTTAAGCTCTTATCTATCTAATTCTAGCATGCTATAATCTTCTTCTCAATGCTTTGCTTCTACTCCTACCTAGAGGCTGCTGTTCCTGAAAAAGCATTTGAAGCTGCCTCATTTTAAATGAGACACCCCAGATGCCATTAGCACACTAGGGTCAGACACATGTCTGGTATGAGAAAATCCACTAAAGCAATTAATTAATTAAGTTAAAATTGAATTAAGTAGATATACATGAAGTTCTGCCCTTTGAAAACAAGTAATACTTGTGTGCATGTTCTGTGACATTGTGCATGTGTACACTTTAACCTTTCTTTCCAGAGACTTTGTGTAGATATGGCACATACACTCACGCATTCAATATAAATCAAATAATCATTCCTACCAAACAGAAAATAACCAATATGAGTTAAATCATTCATTCTTTCCTCAGATTTCTTTTCTGGGAAAACTCTAGTTTATCATCATATCAAATATTCTCCCCTTGATATATTTATCTACCCTGGTCTCATCTGCAATTTTATGAATCAATGGACACACTGTAATGAATTAATTCACTCCATTACACAAAGATCTCAGGACTTGAACAAGCCATGTGTCAACTTGTATTACTCAAGAACACAAGTCATTCCTGCAGTAATCTTGACCCCATTTCCTAATTAAGTTCTTAGGTACTTTCTCTTTTTAGATTTTTCAGGGCAAACCCAATCAGTGAGTCACTTTACAAAAACAAGCATTCATCTCATAGCATTCCTTATCATTCTCATAAAGAAACAGAGACAACCAAGCAATTTAAGTATTGGTACTTATTAAAACATGTTCTTGCAATTTTAAAGAGATATAGACAACTAACATTGGTTTATGGCTCTATGGGAAGATTTTATTGCAAACATCTGTGCTTTAGTTAACTCAGATTGACCAAGCTTCCTAAATCACAAAATCTATTTGCTAGGTGGGTATTGTATATTTTCTTTGAATCAGGAGTGTCAGCACATAGGCAAGCCTATTGCACTCCTAATTCCTTTTCATTTTAAGCCTCAGCACATATACATATGTATATTGCAGCCCATATGCTTATCAGTCCTTCTGGTTTGAGCCAAAACCAACATTACTTGCTTATATTCAACATTTTATTTTCTGGGTATTTATTTATATTTCTATCCAATATCATATCAGAAAGAGATCTGGGTTTTTAAATTACTTATTCATGCATACTGATCATGTTAAGAATATTCACAGAATAAAACAATCAGAACAACCATCAAGCATTAAAGCATTCTTAAAAAAAACAATCTCATACTCTTTTGAGAAAAATTAATTTATAACAGGCTGCCTTCTTTAGGACTTAGTGCCTTAAGTTTTTGAGTGAGTTTTCTCACCTAGCTCTCTCTCCTTTGCTTCCTTAATTAATTGATAACTTCTGCTCTAGCCTCAAGCTCTCTTCCTTCACTTGCCTTATGTTTTTATATGGTGTTTTTTTTTTCAAAGTTCTTTTTGAGAAGGAGAGGAGGATGCTGCTTATAAATATACAGAGTTCTCCTTAGGGTTTTGAGTATTGGCTAAAGCCATTTTTTCCCACCAGAAAATCATGTTATCTGCATTTTATTTGAACCCAAGATTCTACCCTCCCCGGCTTAATTTGGTGAAGAGAAAAGTGGTTATCTACTTTGGTTATTTTCAGAAATCTTGCTTTTCCATACAATGCTTTTTCTCTTGTCTATTTGCATGCTAAATGTGTGATCTGATTTCCAGCAATATTATATACATATTTCTTTCTTTCTTAATTCATCCCATACAAAATACATTTTTGCTTTCCTCCCATTTTCTATTTTTAGCCTTTACTTTATTATCTGGTGTTTTTCTTCTTATTTACCCACCAGAGAAAAACATATTTGTGTGTCTCTTATTACTAGTTTAAATTCTAATACTTAGTTAGTATACTTACATATATGTTTTACAGACAATAACTTATATCCATATATACTTCTATATTATTTTATTCTGATACACATATGCACATGTATACTTAATTACATTTTGTGTATTTCTGCATATAGCACATTTGAGTGTTTTCTTCCTTTATCAGTAAATATATATATATATGTATATATATATATACATATATACATTTTCCATACATAGCATCATGTGCACATTCATAGTATCCAGGGATCTAGCTTTACTCATGTGTATTTTCTGTGTACAAATGCACATCATTTTATTACACCATATCAAGCTATCTCATCTTTCCCTTAAACATGGTTTTAAAAACTTGTTTAAAAATTATTTTAAGCTTATTTATATATTTTTTTCAAGATAAATTCCTAAAATCTTGGGTCATTACATACACCCCACCTTTTAGGAATTGTGTCCCACAATTTTCCAAGCTTAAATCAGAAAACAAGTACTCCTCAACCATTTAGATTTCTAGTTCTATGATAATGACTAAAAATACATGCATCCAAAAGAAAAGCAAATAAAAAATAGATTTACCTCTAATCTGAGAATAGCTTAGGGTAGCTCATCCTAACCTTGTCCTCTAATTCCCATGTGCAATCACTGGGATCAAGACTCCACTGTACTTTCACAAGTTTCAGTGATTTATTTCTTAATTTCTTCACATCCTTTACCAAAATTCCTACTGGACCTTTTTCATATATCAAATTAGGATTTATTTGCACTTGGGTTGGGGTCTCCAGAATTTCTGTCTTGTCATGTACCCACCTTCTCAGTTGTGATACATGAAAAACATCATGTATGCCTTGCATGTTTTCTGGCAATTCCAACTTATATGCCAAGGGACCAATTCTTTCCAGAATTTTGTATGGTCCAATATATCTCGGGGTTAACTTGCCTTGTTTCCCAAATCTCAACACATTTTTCATAGGTGAGATTTTGATGAAAACAAAATTTCCCACTTCATATTCTACCTGCCGCCTTTTCTTGTCTGCAAATTTCTTTTGCCTATCTTGTGCTGCTGCCATTCTTCTCCTTATCAACTCAATTTTCTCCTTAGTTTCTTGTATGTATTCAGGCCCTAAAATAACCCTTTCTCCTGCTTCCACCCAACAAACAGGTGACAAACAAGGCTTACCATATAAGGCTTCAAATGGAGCCATTCCTATGGTGCTTTGATAGCTGTTGTTGTATGTAAATTCAACTAGATGAAGATGATCTTCCCAGTTGCTCCCAAAATCCAATATACATGCTCTCAACATGTCCTCCAAAACCTTGTTTACTACCTCAGTCTGCCCATCTGACTGAGGATGGTAGGCAGTACTTAAACATAGTTCACTTCCCATTGCTTCTTGAAAGCTTCTCCAGAATTTCGAAGTGAAGATGGTATCCCTATCACTCACAATGGTTTTGGGAATGCCATGCAATTTTACCACTTCCTTCATAAAAATTTGAGCTAATTTTGGTGCTGTCCTTTCTGACTTGACTGGGATGAAGTGTGCTACTTTGGTTAGCCTATCAACTATCACCCATATACTTGTATTTCCTCTCTTAGATCTAGGTAACCCATCTATGAAATCCATAGATACATCTTCCCACTTCCACTGTGGTACACTAAGAGGCTGCATCAACCCTGATGGCCTTTGGGTTTCAGCCTTGACTTGTTGGCAAGTCATACATTTGGCAATGTATTTAGCTACATCAGATTTCATCCCCTTCCACCAGAAGTCTCTTTTCAAATTTTGGTACATTTTTGTGTTGCCTGGGTGTATGGAGTATTTACTTCTGTGATATTCATTCAATATCTCTTTCTTCAATTCGGTGTCCTCTGGCACACACATCCTATTTTGGTATCTTAGATAACCATTTCTATCAATATGGTAATTCATCACTTCCTCCCCTTTTGAGAGGAGAATTTTCTTCTATAATAAGTTTGCATCCTGTTCTTGCATTTTTTCTACCTTCATAATTAAATCTGGTTGAAGTGTCATTAAGCTTAACTTCCCTTTATTTTCTTGTGCACCATGTATCTGCTCATCAATGTGCACACAACCATTCTCCCCAATTTCTAACTCAGTTAGCAAAGACAAGTCCTTAAATTCTTCTATCATCATCATAGCCAATTTAGCATGCTGTCTACTTAGAGCATCTGCAACTTTGTTTGCTTTGCCTGGTGTATAGAGTATGTCAAAGTCATAGGCAGCTAAGAACTCCACCCATCTATGTTGCCTCATGTTCAAATCTTTTTGTGAAAATAAATATTTTAGAGACTTGTGGTCAGTGTAAAGTTCAAACTTAGTGCCTAACAAATAATGTCTCCAAAGTTTCAAAGCATAGATCACAGCTGCTAATTCAAGATCATGTGTGGCATACCTAACTTCATGGGGTTTAAGTTGTCTGGAGGCATATGCAATGACTTGGCCTTGTTGCATCAACACTGCACCCAAGCCAAATCCACTAGCATCAGTGTATACAACTAATTCTTCATTTCCATGAGGTACCTTTAAAATTGGAGCATTCACCAATGCCTCCTTCAACTGTTCAAAAGACTTTTCACATTTTTCTGACCAAACAAAAGCTTGGTTCTTTCTGGTTAGGTTAGTAAGTGGTGTAGAAATTTTTGAAAAATCTTTTATAAATCTCCTATAATACCCTGCCATCCCCATGAATGACCTCACTTCACTCACAGTGCTTGGCCTCTTCCATGCTTGGATAGCCACTACTTTATTGGGGTTCACAGAAATTCCTTGGGCAGATATAACATGGCCAAGAAAATGCACTTCTTCTTTCCAAAATTCACATTTTGAGTATTTTGCCTTTAAGTCCTTTTCCCTTAGTCTAGACAAAACCATGTGCAGATGACTTTCATGCTCCTCCATTGTTTTGGAATAAAATAAATGTCATCTATAAAAATAAGCACAAACTTGTCTAAATAATCTCTAAAGGTTCTGTTCATTAAATCTACAAAGTATGATGGTGCATTGGTCAAGCCAAATGGCATAACCAAAAATTCATACAACCCATATCTAGTGTTAAAGGCAGTGTACTTGATGCTTGATTCTTCCACCTTCATTTGGTGAAAACCAGATGCTAAATCCAGCCTAGAGAATACTCTTGCTCCAGCTAATTGATCAAAAAGATCATCTATTCTTGGCAATGGGTATTTATTTTTAATGGTTACTTTGTTTAATTCCCTATAATCTATGCAGAGTCTCAAAGTACCATCTTGTTTCTTAACAAACACCACTGGTGCCCCCCAGCAAGAATTACTGGGTCTTATAAAACCCTTATTTTCTAATTCCTCTAATTGTTTCTTTAATTCTTTTAGTTCATTTGGCCCCATTCTTGTTGGCTTTTTAATCACTGGGCTTGCTCCTAGGACTAAATGAATTTGGAATTCCACTGGCCTATGGCTTGGAACACCATTAACCTCCTCAAAAACATCCAAGTATTTATTGACTATGGGAATTTCCTCAATAATATGTTCACTGAAATCTTTTCCCAAATCAATCAAATGACACAATTTTCTTCCCTTGGACACTTCACACAAAATTGTGGTCCTCTGGTTTCCATGGTTTTGCAATGATATGGTGGATGAGTCTAAGTTAATTATGGCCTTGAATTGCCTTAACCAGTCTACTCCCAAAATAACACCTATATTTGGGTAATTTAAAACATATAAATTGGAAATAAAAGTATCTCCTCCTATGTTTAATCCCACATCCACACAGATCATGTTTAAAACACTAGAACTTCCCAGTGGACTTTGTATATGTAAAGGGGTTTCAACCAATATGCAACTTAATTTCAGCATTTTAACTAATTCATTGGAAATTAAGGAATGAGTTGCTCCAGTATCATATACTACTGCTATGGGTACATTACAAATAAATAGTGTACCTTCCACTTGACTGTGCTTCTCAGCATTGATCTCCACTGTTCGGGCTTTTTCTTCCAAGTTTGCTAATTTTCCTTGCTGCTTATTCTCAGGACAATTTCTTTTCATGTGCCCTTCTTTCCCACATAAATAACACTTGAAAGCTCCTCCTTTCAATTCTGGACATCTTGGTTTGATATGTCCTTCTTTTCCACATTGATGGCACACAATCTTCTTGGTTTCCTTAGCTTTAATATCCCCAGTAGACTTAGTACTGGCCTCTTCTTTCTTCTTATCATAAGGATGATATCTCCCCTTACCCTTCTTACTGTTATTGTTCTTGAAATTTTTGAATTTTTCCCTTTTCCTTGTCATGCTGCTCCAACCTCAAAGCTAAGTCTATCACATGGTCAAAGGTCCTGTCAGCATAGGGTAACATGGCTCTGCTAAGTCCTGGGTTCAAACCTTTTATGTACCTATCATTTTTGGATGCTTCATCTGCTACAAGCATTGCTCCATATGTGGAAAGCCCTTCAAACTTTTGAGTGTATTATGTGATAGTCATAGTTCCTTGCCTAAGCCTAATAAATTCTTCTAGCAAGGTAGTCTTAGCTGATGCTGGTACGAACCTTGCTTCCAACATCTCTTTGAATTGATTCCAAGTGATTTCATTCTCATTTCTTCCTGCAATGATTACTTCCCACCAGCTTAAAGCTACTCCTTTTAGTTGTCTCGAAGCCACTTGCCTCTTTCTTTGATCATCAAGTTGCATGTCATTGAAAATTCTATCCAATGTTCTCAACCATGCTTGAATTTCCATAATACTCTATGTCCCTTCAAAGCTTTTGCCTCCTAAATGAGTATATGTCTTAAGTAATTTTGAGAGTTCTTCATAGGGATTTTCTTGCCTTTGTCCTGCCCCATCCCTAAATGCTCTCACCAAGTCTTGCAGATTGACCATTGGTGGTGCATTGGAAGATCCTGCTCCCTGATTTGGTGGTCTTCCTACCATAGTTTGCTAATAATAATTTACATAGCTGGTTAGTTTGATTGGTAATTTTTATTATTTCAGTGGTTTTATTTACACTGAAAACATTGTTATATATTTAGTCTCTTTAAATTTTTATTTCTATCAGAGAACTTGATATTTATTTTGTGCTATGTTTAATAAAATAGCTCTGATACCAAATGCAATGACCCTCTCTTTTCTACCTTCATTTTGTAAGGATTTTTTTTTTACAAAGTGATATATATATATCATATATTAACAAACATCTTTCCCCAGGGTCATTTTTCTTTTTCCAATAAACAAACTTTATCCAGGATCAAAAGTTTTACTAATATAGATATATCAGTGCAACTACAAGGATATGCACACACATATGAAGATTCACGTGCCCCTCTTGTTAGATCAGGTTATGGCAAATAAGAGGTTATATTGATTGATTAAATTTAATCAATCCCCACATAGCCAAATTTCGTTTATGTAATAAAATTGTTTGATCAAATAGGTAACAACATGATTTTTTTGTTCTTTGATAGCTTGCTGGACCCTCTATGAAATATGATCCATAGAACCCAAATAATTATGTTATGATTATCTGTAAAATTAATAGTAGAGTTTCTGTGCTTTGAAAATGATATAAGCTTCTATCATTTCTTATGTTTGCTTTCCTATAAATCTACCTTATATGCAAACTCATATCTGGGGTATTTTTAAATGAATTATCATATTCCAGAGGCTTGATTCCTTAATGCCATGATACTAAGCTAAATGAAATGCAATCCAGGTATAGACAATGGCATGAGGTAAATGGAAATTCTGAAAACATGCAGACTCCTAATTCTCTTACTACATGCCTTTATGTTCTGGATACATTTTTCACTAAGTAAGATTCTATGTTGATCTTCAAGACCCAACTATTTCTACTTTTTCAATCCTTAAAATTATTCATAGACTTCAAGATTTGACTAATACATTTATAAAATGTGATTCTATTATTTGCTTACATCCTTACACAGTTTACTTACAAAATTAAAGATAAAACCTTTCAACCTTCCAGATAATGAAACTCAGATAATTTAAATTCCAGTCACAAGTTAAATTCTTAACAAAATATTTAACCAAATATCCAACATCACTCAGTACTTGCTACAATGGAAATTTCAAAATATCAATACATGCAGATTTCATCTTTTAAGCTCTTATCTATCTAATTCTAGCATGCTATAATCTTCTTCTCAATGCTTTGCTTCTACTCCTACCTAGAGGCTGTTGTTCCTGAAAAAGCATTTGAAGCTGCCTCATTTTAAATGAGACACCCCAGATGCCATTAGCACACTAGGGTCAGACACATGTCTGGTATGAGAAAATCCACTAAAGCAATTAATTAATTAAGTTAAAATTGAATTAAGTAGATATACATGAAGTTTTTCCCTTTGAAAACAAGTAATACTTGTGTGCATGTTCTGTGACATTGTGCATGTGTACACTTTAACCTTTCTTTCCAGAGACTTTGTGTAGATATGGCACATACACTCACGCATTCAATATAAATCAAATAATCATTCCTACCAAACAGAAAATAACCAATATGAGTTAAATCATTCATTCTTTCCTCAGATTTCTTTTCTGGGAAAACTCTAGTTTATCATCATATCAAATATTCTCCCCTTGATATATTTATCTACCCTGGTCTCATCTGCAATTTTATGAATCAATGGACACACTGTAATGAACTAATTCACTCCATTACACAAAGATCTCAGGACTTGAACAAGCCATGTGTCAACTTGTATTACTCAAGAACACAAGTCATTCCTGCAGTAATGTAACGACCCGTAAATTTCAACTGTTTTAAAAACGTAATTAGTTGAAATTTTGTGAAATTTTAAACGATAAAATTTTAAAATAAAAATTTAATATTTGGAATACGTCTAGTTAAACATAGCAACTGGTAAATTTTCGTCCGAAAATATGGAAGTTTATTTCGCACGTAAATTCACTTCAATTTAATCAGTTAAAAAGCGATGTAAATAAATGTTTTCGAAACATAAATATTTTTCATAGAAAAATTCTAAACCATCTTCTGAGCAAAATGTCAGTTTGTCGTTTTTCCAAATTCGGACATCTTTGGCTCCGTCGATCTTATTTTTCAGCGTTTTTCTTGCATTTTCCGCCAGTAGAAAAATTCGAATTTTTTTATAATTCGATCGTGCCACTGATAATTTTATATCGTTTTGATCGTCTCGTCGTGCTGATTTCTACGGTATATTCAATGCTGTGTTTTGAAGCCCGATTCGCAGTGAAATCCAAAGTATCGGTTAATCGTATCGGTACGACTTTTCGTTTCTTTTGCCCTTTCATCTCCTACCGTTCAAACTCAAATAGCGTAAACTTTAATATTCCTTGAACTAACATCGTGACTTTACATTTCCATTTATTAATTGCTTATTCCAAAGCGTGCCTTTACATTTTCATTTTCCTCTCGTGCATTCATTTTTCTAAATTGCTTCCTCCCAAACGCAAGCATCTCCTCAC
Source organism: Allium fistulosum (assembly GCA_030737815.1). Classification (NCBI taxonomy): domain Eukaryota; kingdom Viridiplantae; phylum Streptophyta; class Magnoliopsida; order Asparagales; family Amaryllidaceae; genus Allium; species Allium fistulosum. The sequence continues at coordinate 666,493,421 of CM060901.1, forward strand.
CAAACCGGCCCCTGACTAACTCCACACGCAACGCCCAAAACCCGAGATCCTCCCATCGACCTCATCAACACCGCACACCCAGAAAACCCCCTCCGTACTGCCCTGGATCAGCTCTCACCACGCACCATCCCTCTTACCCAGATCCACGTGACCACCGTGCCCATCCAGCAACCTCATCATCTTCCACCACTTCCTACGAGCAACACCGCCCGCCTCCAAACCTTAGCCTCGCCCATCCCCACATCCTCTTCACCACTTCACAGCCACGTCTCCACATTCCCTCGCCTCGAACCCAAAGCCGAAACCCATTGCCCAGCCAAGCTCGTGCTCACGCATGCTCCTCCACCTCGGCTCCACCTTTCCGGCCGAGCACCACTTCTCTCCTCGTGCCCAAATCCATCAACCGACAATGGTTGAACCTCCTCCTTGCCGTTGTCGATACTTGCTGACCCATCTTCGGCCAAGCTCAACCGCCTCCTATATTCTTCCCCTCAGCCGAAAGTTTATATAAGGTATTTATATATATTAATATACTTATATGTTGTGTGTATTGTCTGTTAGTTATTTCATGTCAGTTCTGGTTTAAACAGTCCTATATGCATTAGAATTATATATTAGTATATATGTATTTTGATGCCAAAGTATTTTACGTATGTAAGTTTATAAAAATAGATTTATACATATATATAATTTTGTGTTGTGATTTTATATAAGAGTATGTGTTGTTATAAAAACTGTTTTTAGGTTTGTTTACATCATTATACGTATTTACAAAGGTACATATATACATGAATACTTCATTTATTTGTTGGTTGTAATTTGTGCTGCTGTATTGTTTATAAATAAGAGTGTGTTCGGCTTCATGACATATATACATAGGAGTTGTTTATATATTATAAAATATGTAAAGTTATTTGTTGTACAGATTTACATTTTTTTTTACTATTTTGTTGAAGCCTACATATTATAAAATGTAGGTTGTGTACATGTGTATACACGTTGGTTTTACATATATAGGTGAATTTAGTTTCCAATTTTATATATATGGATACTGTATGTTTATATATATATATTTATAAAAAAAAGAAATATGTGTTATGGTTTAATAAAATAGTAGTTTATATATATACCTATTTTCTATTTGTTTAAAATGTTACAAATTCTAAGTTTATAATATAAATGTGTAACCTGCTTTGCTATGATATAGGTTATATTTGTTTATATTGATTTTACACGTTTGCATAGTACATGTGTGTTTTGCAAGTTTCTATTTTTGATAGTGAAATGCTAGTTTATATATATCTTGAATATGTTAGTACAGTTTCTTTATATTACTTCTATATCATATATAACATATATATTTACGATTGTACGAGTGCTTTGTAGATGGTTTTAAGTATAAAATACTGTTTTTTAAGTATATATTTATTTATATATAACCTGCATATGTCGTCTAGTTGTATAATATATTAGTTTATATATGTATATATATGTTTCCAAAGCTTCTTACATATTTGATTTTGGAATCCAGTTATATAAGTTTTGTTGTAGATATGTTTGTTATATACGTGTTTTATTTAAGACAATGATTTTGAAAAAAAAATATAGTTAATATAATATGTGTTTAAATTAATATTGATGTGGCAATAAATATATATTTTCTATTTTATCAGGCTGATTGTGAATATTTCATCGATTCCTTGATATCAGTTTTGTTCATCAAATTCGTGCCAACCTTGCTTTACAAATTCGTGCTTGGATTCATAGCTCATGTCCATTTATCGAATCATCTCTAGCCTCGGAAGGTGAGCACTCACTCACGATTAACGTTCTTTTATTTATTAAATTTGATTTCAATTGAAACGACAATTGAAATATGCTGCTGTTAGTTAATTACACTGTTATATATGTTATTGCCTGTATTAGTTCACTTGTGACATCTGACACCATTATCTGTTAATTTTTTATGCAATGATAATATAGTTTGGCTGATAATTGATTTATTGTTGATGTTTCTAGTGGACGTTAAATTGTTAATGTTAAAATGATAAACAGTATGAAATTGAACTTGATATAGGATAATTAAATGCTAAATTTGATTAACTGACATTTGTATAGTATGACCCCTTTTAATTGTTAAATTAATTGACATGTAGAATAGTGATAATTACACTTTGAACCATTGAACGTATATTTGATTAATTGTTGTAGTGTTAAAATTGAAATCGAATGACAATTGAAGAACCGTATAAATATTAGTGTAATATAATCTTTAATCTACATGAAATGATAGTGTAGATTCTAGAGATAATTTTATTAATTCGTACAAATAACAATGCGAATTAATACGGTTATTTCGGGATTATTTGAATTAATTATTGGATTGTTATTGATTGTTGTTATTGCTTGTTTATTTACTTTGACACCATCCCAGTTATCACACTGCAAGTTCCCTTTGTTATGCTTTGATTTTTGAATTGAATTGGAATCGGGTTGAAATGATAAATACCCAAATTGAACTTTGACCTAGGATAAGAAATTAAATAAACCCGATTGGTCAATAATTTGATTTAAAATAAAACGAAGATTTTTATTTGAATAAAGAATATGGTTTTGAAATGAAGTTGAAATTTGAATTTTTATGAAATTAAAATGTTAATATTTAAATAATCCAAAACAAAATATTAACAATGTAATTGATGAAAGAACGATGTTAAATTTGAGAAACGATTGAATTAAACTTTGAAATGATTTGATAATTAAGTTTGAAATTGAACTAAGTTTGAAATTATTAAACTTTGAAATGATTTGATAATTAAGTTTGAAATTATAATTAAGTTTGAAATTATTAAACTTTGAAATTTTTAATAATTAAGTTTTGAATTATTTAATAATTAAATAAGGTTGAATTATTTAATGATCAAATTGAATGGAATTCTTTAATAAGAAAAAATTGAACTTTTGAATAAGTGAATTTTACTTCGTAAATAATTGAAATTGAGTTTTCTTTATTAAGTAAGTTTTGGAAAATTATTTAAGAAAGTAAATAAGTGAAATTGAATTTCTTTAACAAGAAATGAAAATGTGATACTTTGGAATTAATGTAAGACTTGAAAATTAAAGGATTTGATTTGATGAATTTAATTTAATATAAATTGTAAGTTTTGAAATAAGGAAGTTGAATTTAAATAACGGATTAAATGAATTGGAAATTAAACAGAAATTGTTTAAATGAAAATTTACTTAACGAACATTGAATGAAATTGATAAATGGATTTAAATTGATTTGAATGTTAAAACTAAATTGATTCTAATGTTTTCGGAATGAAACTTTTGTACGAACTTGAATCAATATTTGAATTGTTTTAAATAAAGGTTGAAATTGAATTTTAAGATTTTGAAATGGTAAAATTGGAAGTTTTGAAACGTAAAGTATGGAAACTATTTTGATAGACAAATGAATGTTGATTTACGAATTCTATTTGAAATTGAATTTGATTTGGTTTTGAAATAAATAACGACCAATCGGTGAAATAATTACGGAAGTTATTAAAGAGACCGGAATTCGGTTATGGATATACTCTCTATCTAAACCGAAAACCACTTTAATAACTATAGGCGGAGTGATGATCCAGAATGAAGTGGTTGGAATGATGTACGTGATGACTGAAGAAAGAGAACGATGATGGATAGCCTTGACACTTGTGTCAAATTGGAAATGACTAAAACAGGAGCTGTGCCGGGCCAATGGAGGATTAGCTACCTCAAGTGGACACACTTCTTCGAACTACTTATACTTGTTGTCGATTGGTGCACCCTTGATTTTGGGAGTGTTGTTTCACGGTGTTGCGGGCGCTGCGGCGTTGCGTTCTCACCAGTCCGGATCAGGCGAACGGTAGTATCACTACCTTGGGTATTGCCTCATGTGCCTTGTCATACTTGTATTCCATTTATACGCGACCACTACGATTTTGATTTGTACCTTTAGTATATGGATTGCCCTCTGGTGACTTCCGGTTTTGGGGAAACTACGGTCTTGTATATGCTTTTGGGAATAAAAATGTGTTAAGGGTGGAATGGGCCATGACTTAACGCTATTTTGATATCTTATTATTACTGATAGACATTATCTACTTAGCGTACATTACTACCTAGTAGATAGTTTAACGGATCCTTGAAGGATGGTTATTCCAAACATCCTTTGAGTTACTTGTATTTCAATTGCTATTTCACTTGAGTTGGATTTATTAATATAAGAATGTTAATCCTGACTCGAGTGTTTGTGTTTTGCTTTACGCTCGGGTCAGACTGAGTGTACCAGTATTCGAGACTCACCTTTGGAGTTGGAGCTTTGCTTGAAGATCCAGCCATCTATTCTACTTTCAGTATTCGATGATTCCAGTGATGTATTCTGATTTGTATCTGATGTATCGTGTTACTCTTCCGTTGTATCTGGTTTAACTCTGATGTATCGTATTACTCTTCTGTTGTAAACTCTGATGTATTTTATACATTTATATAGTAGCTTCATGAACTACTATCTCTTTTATTTCCGCTGCAAATTTATTACTCTGTGTCTGTGATCTGTGATTATTTATTTACTGTATATGTTCAGTTTTGCCAAATTTAAATTAACAACGCGGTATTTTGAGCAATTCAACTTCGGCATGAGTGTCTACCTATACACTTATAATGGATGCGAATGGTCCAAAATAGCGGGTCATTACGAGTAATCTTGACCCCATTTCCTAATTAAGTTCTTAGGTACTTTCTCTTTTTAGATTTTTCAGGGCAAACCCAATCAGTGAGTCACTTTACAAAAACAAGCATTCATCTCATAGCATTCCTTATCATTCTCATAAACAAACAGAGACAACCAAGCAATTTAAGTATTGGTACTTATTAAAACATGTTCTTGCAATTTTAAAGAGATATAGACAACTAACATTAGTTTATGGCTCTATGGGAAGATTTTATTGCAAACATCTGTGCTTTAGTTAACTCAGATTGACCAAGCTTCCTAAATCACGAAATCTATTTGCTGGGTGGGTATTGTATATTTTCTTTGAATCAGGAGTGTCAGCACATAGGCAAGCCTATTGCACTCCTAATTCCTTTTCATTTTAAGCCTCAGCACATATACATATGTATATTGCAGCCCATATGCTTATCAGTCCTTCTGGTTTGAGCCAAAACCAACATTACTTGCTTATATTCAACATTTTATTTTTTGGGTATTTATTTATATTTCTATCCAATATCATATCAGAAAGAGATCTGGGTTTTTAAATTACTTATTCATGCATACTGATCATGTTAAGAATATTCACAGAATAAAACAATCAGAACAACCATCAAGCATTAAAGCATTCTTAAAAAAACAATCTCATACTCTTTTGAGAAAAATTAATTTATAACAGGCTGCCTTCTTTAGGACTTAGTGCCTTAAGTTTTTGAATGAGTTTTCTCACCTAGCTCTCTCTCCTTTGCTTCCTTAATTAATTGATAACTTCTGCTCTAGCCTCAAGCTCTCTTCCTTCACTTGCCTTATGTTTTTATATGGTGTTTTTTTTTCAAAGTTCTTTTTGAGAAGGAGAGGAGGCTGCTGCTTATAAATATACAGAGTTCTCCTTAGGGTTTTGGGTATTGGCTAAAGCCATTTTTGCCCACCAGAAAATCATGTTATCTGCATTTTATTTGAACCCAAGATTCTACCCTCCCCGGCTTAATTTGGTGAAGAGAAAAGTGGTTATCTACTTTGGTTATTTTCAGAAATCTTGCTTTTCCATACAATGATTTTTCTCTTGTCTATTTGCATGCTAAATGTGTGATCTGATTTTCAGCAATATTATATACATATTTCTTTCTTTCTTAATTCAGCCCATACAAAATACATTTTTGCTTTCCTCCTATTTTCTATTTTTAGCCTTTACTTTATTATCTGGTGTTTTTCTTCTTATTTACCCACCAGAGAAAAACATATTTGTGTGTCTCTTATTACTAGTTTAAATTCTAATACTTAGTTAGTATACTTACATATATGTTTTACAGACAATAACTTATATCCATATATACTTCTATATTATTTTATTCTGATACACATATGCACATGTATACTTAATTACATTTTGTGTATTTCTGCATATAGCACATTTAAGGGTTTTCTTCCTTTATCAGTATATATATATATATATATATGTATATATATATATACATATATACATTTTCCATACATAGCATCATGTGCACATTCATAGTATCCAGGGATCTAGCTTTACTCATGTGTATTTTCTGTGTACAAATGCACATCATTTTATTACACCATATCAAGCTATCTCATCTTTCCCTTAAACATGGTTTTAAAAACTTGTTTAAAAATTATTTTAAGCTTATTTATATATTTTTTTCAAGATAAATTCCTAAAATCTTGGGTCATTACATTAACCTGTCACGTGTCAACTCCAGATTGGTTGCCTTATCTTTTTCAAATTCTTTTTCAAAAATAACTACCGCTAATCTAGATCTAAACCATGATTAAGTTAATCAAATAAGCCCTTTCAATTTTTGCAAAGAAGTCCCTCTTCTAAAATAGTTTATTTTGCATATCAACTCGCTTTGGAACAATCCCCAAAAATTCCAAAAATTCACTTTAATCATGTTATCTAACATATCAAAATTCTAGACCCAAATTCTCAATATATTTTCCAAAATAAATTTAAAAAGCCAAATAACCATATTTTCCTTTGAAAATTCATAATAATCTTTCCATAGCTTGGAAAATTATCAAAATTAAAACCCAACTCCAAAATCATATTTCTCATAAAATTTTCTCATGGAATTTAAACATCATTTAATCTCGGTTTTGACCTAAAACCGTGCGAAAACTCTTTTAAACAATCTTGTTTAAATCAAATAAATCATTAAGCAAGCATAGCATCATCCAATATATCATAAAAACGAATTTACCCTTAATATATGATTTAAAACAAAATAGAGATGGAATTATTATTCACCTTGATCTAGATAAGGAGATTGAATTGAGATTGATTTTCCTTAAGCTTGATTTTCTAGCTTTAATTTGATTTCCTATTTTTCTCTTAATGATCGACCATTCCTATGCTTTTGACTTTTGTTTAAAATGACGTGAATGGGAAGAAATGGTAGGAACGAATATACATACATACATACATATATATATATGGGTAAGGGTCATTGGGCGGCAAATTCCAATTATACCCTTATGTAATTTGTTTATTAGGCATAGCCTTAATTAATTAATTAATTCAAGTCTCAACCCCCTTATCACTTAACATTTACATTATTCTATTTAATTTATCTAATTAAATCTCTTGAATAATGTTACCAAAAATTAGGGGTGTTACAGGCTCCCTTCCTTAAAGAATTTCGTCCTTGAAATTCAGTAAGGACTAAATACTGGACATAACAATCATCTGTAACCACTCCTAATAACCATACTTGTATACCTAACTAGGAATTATATATATAAATCTAATATACATACCCTCAAAGAAGATCGGGATAAGTATCTCGAATCCCGTCCTCTGTCTTCCAAGTATAGTTTTTCTCGTTGTCGCTCCACTGAACTTTCACCAACTTGACTGTCTTGTTCCTCAATCGTTTCTCATCTCTCGCTACAACCCGAACTGGTTGTCTAACAAAAGTCAAATCAGGCTCTATTGCCAAGTCCTCCAACTCTATTTGAGGAATGGTAGCCTCTGGATCATGCACGTACTTGCGAAGATGAGTACATTATGGACATCTGCCACACTGCTCGGCAACTCAACTCTGTATGCAAGCTTTCCAATGTTCTCTATAATCTGGAGTGGACCAACATATCTTGGGGACAATTTTCCCGATATTCCAAACCATACCACACCCTTCATTGGTGATACCATAATGAAAACCATGTCTCCCACTGAGAACTCTAGGTCTTACGCCTCTTATCTGCGTAACTCTTCTGTTTGGATTGGGCTTCCTTCATCCGTTCTCGGATTAACTCAATCTTCTCCAATGCCTCCCTTACCAAATCTGAACCTAAGACCAATCTGTCTCTAGTCTCCAACCAACATGCAGGGGATTTGCATGGCCTTCCATACAAATCATCAAAAGGCGTCATTCCTATAGTAGTTTGATAACTATTTTTATAGGAAAACTCAACCAAATGTAGGTGATCCTCCAAAGATCCACCAAAGTCCAATACACAAGCCATCAATAAATCCTCAAGCAACTTATTGACTCTCTCTGTCTGCCCATCCATCTGTGGGTGATATGCAGTACTCATCTTGAGCTTAGTGCCTAACACATCCTGTAGACTCTTCCAGAATTCGCAAGTGAATAAAGCATCTATCACTGATTATGCTACTAGGAACTCCATGAAGTCTATCTATGTTCTTCATGAACAACTTCGCCGAAATAGGTGCCATCCTGGTCGACTTTACTGGAATGACATGGGAACTCTTTGTCAATCTATCCACAATAACCCATATACTCTCATTTCCTCTCCTTGACCTTGGCAATCCATCTATAAAATACATGGATATCGAATCCCATTTCCAAACAGGAATATCTAGAGGCTGAAGTAACTCACTTGGCTTATGAGGTTTAGCTTTCACTTGTTGGCAATTTACACACTGCCTAACCCACAAGCCAACATCCCTCTTCATGCCTTCCAAATAGAAGCTACTCTTCATATCTTGATACATCTTGGTCCCTCCAGGATGAATCATAAATTTGGATCGATGACATTCCTAAAGAACTTCTCTTCTCAAGTCCTCCACATCTGGAACACATAACCGTCCCTTCTTTCTTAACCATCCTCTCTGGTCAAGTCAAAAATCTTTCAAATCATCGACCTCGGTTCCAACCTCAAGCCTTCCGATCCTCTCAGCTAATGGTGGATCCTCCTTCTATTTAGAAGCAATTCTCTCGATCAACACTGGTTGAACTTCTAAACAGGACAACATGGCAGTACTCTGACTAGAACTAGCAGTCGATCTTAACAGCACACCACAACTGGCTAAAGCTTCTAGATCGTTCCACCCTGCAACATAGCCAACACCACATTCTGATGTCTTCTGCTAAGATCATCTACTACTTTATTACCTTTCGCTGGGGTATACTCTATACCAAAATCATTAGCAGCCAAAAATTTCCAGCCACCTCTGCTATCGCATATTCAACTCCTTCTGAGTGAATAGATACATTAAAGACTTATGATCGGTATATAACTCAAATCTCTCCCCCAAGAGATAATGCCTCCAAATCTTCAAGGCAAAAATCACTGCTACCAACTCCAAATCATGAGTAGGATATCTTACTTCATGTAGTCTAAGCTGCCTAGATGCATAAGCAATGACCTTGCGCTTCTACATCCACACTGCTCCTAATCCAGTCCGACACGCATCAGTGTATACTACCAACCCTTGGTTACTATATGGAACTACTAGCACTGGTGCATTGGTCAACAAATGCTTTAACTTAAGGAATACTTCCTCACATTTGTCGGACCAAACAAACTTCACTTTCTTCCTGGTAAGCTTAGTCAGAGGCGCTACTATCGTCGAGAAAACCTTGATGAATCTTCGGTTAGCTAGCAAGTCCAAGAAAAATTCTGATCTCGGCCACCGTCTCTGGTCTCTTCCAATTGTTCACAGCTTTGACCTTATCTAGATCGGCTAACAATCCTTTCTCTGAAACCACATGACCAAGAAACTTAACCTCTTTCTTCCAAAAATGACACTTGGAAAACTTCGCCTTTAGCTAATTTTGCTTCAACGTCTCTAGCACAACTCTAAGATGATCTTCATGCTCTCTCTCATCCTTAGAGTATACCAAAATGTCATCTATAAATACCAACACGAATCTGTCCAAATACTCTCGGAAGACTCGGTTTATCAAATCCATAAAGAAAGCAGGTGCATTCGTCGGCCCGAATGGCATCACTAACCACTCATATGAACCATATCTAGTTCGAAATGTTGTCAAAGGAATATTGTCCACTGCCACTCTCAACTGATGGAACCCCGTCGCCAAATCCAACTGGGAAAACACTTTAGTTCCACTCAACTGATCAAACAGATCATCAATTCTCGGCAAAGGATACTTATTCTTTATTGTCCTTTCGTTCAACTTACGATAGTTGATACACATCCTCAACGACCCATCTAGTTTCTTCACGAATACCGTGGACGCTCCCTAAGGCGAAGTGCTTGGTCTAATAAAATTTCTTCCTTCTAGATCCACTAGCCGCACCTTCAATTCTTTCATCTTAGTCGGTGTCATCCTATTAGGTGTTCTACTTACAGGTACAGGTTCGGCTCCTGGCACAAGATCTATTTGAAACTCAATAGCTTGCTTCAATGGTAGTCCTGTGACTGGCTCAAACACATCTGCAAACTCTCTTGCAATTCGAACCTAATTTAGCTCTTCTTCCACTTCCATTGCACTTAATAGAGCACAACTACTCCGGTCAGAATTCTCTACTACGAATATAATTCAGTTAGGACTATCAGGGTGTCTCAAAGATATCTCCCCATCCTAGCAGAATATCCTAGCCTCATACCTTCTTAACCAATCCATATCCAAAATGATTCGGAAATCTACGAAATCATAAACATACAAACTGCATGCAAACTTATGACCTAACAAATCAAGTTCTAACGGGTAACGTCTCATCCCTAGAGTTGCATAACCTCCTATTTGATTAGCAACCCTCAAGGAAATAACAAGGTATGTGGGTTCTAAGCATAACCTATCAACCAAACATTGGGATATAAATGAATGTGATGCACCGGTATCAAAAAGTATCCTAACTGGTATACTCTGAATCAAAAACATACCTTCCATCATAGTCTTTCCTTTGTCAGCTGTAGTAGGCTTAGCTGATTTTCCAACAGCAAAAACATTCCCCTTGTCCGCCCTGACTAGCTTTGGGCACAGGTTCTTTTAATGCCCCACTTGACCACAGTTAAAGCATTTCACATTCTTCTTGTCCGCAGCCTTCTTTCCCTTTCCTGACCGGCACTCAATCACATAATGACCCTTCTTGTCACATTTGTAGTACACTAAGTCAGCTTTTGCCTTCTTGGCAGCATCCCCTTTTTGGGTTCCCTTCTTTTTAAAGAATTTCCTCTTCTTTCCCTGAGGACCCTGGGATTCAATGGGCTTCTCTCTAGCTAAAATAGCAAGCATCTCTTCATGGCGAATGGCCATCTCCACCACCACATTTGAAGGTTCTTGGATATGGGTCATGGCCATTCTAGCAAGCTCAGGTCTCAATCCTCGAATGAACCTTTCATTCCTTCTAACATCAGTGTCAACCAAAGCATATCTATATCAATACAGCTCATCAAACTTAGCAGCATACTTGACCACTAACATCTCTCCTTGAACTAGATCCATGAACTTCCTCATCAATGCCGACATAGCAACTTCAGATAAAAACCTCTGCTCAAACCTTCTTCTGAAATCAGCCCATGTCAGCCCTTCCTCTGGAACTCTGGCGGTAACACTATTCCACTAATGAAGTGCTACCTCTTGCAACTGTCTAGAGGCCAGCCTTCTCTTTTGCCCATCATCCATGCCCATATCCTTTCACAACTCAGTAGCAAATTCTCAACTTCAACAGCATCCTCCATTCCAACAAACGACTTTCCACCCAAACTGGTGTAGTCTGTACTTAGCTTAGCATAATTATTTCCAATTGGAGCCACAAGATTAGCTCCTCCAACATTACCGGCAACTCCAGCTTGCAAAAGATTGGACAACAACTGATATACCATCCCTACATATACTAGAGGATTTCCAGCACCTACATTGGCTTCAGCATTTGGATTAACATTAGCCTATCGACCTTGGTTCCTCCTGGTATTAGGTCGAGCATTTCCGTTGGTTGTTGTGCTTCATACACCTAGATTTCCTCTTCCGTTTCCTGCTTCCATATCTTCTTTCTTGTAAATATGCATATGAGACTTAGTAAGATATAGAAGAACGGTCAAAGAGAGAAGGGAACACGTACTTATATATATATATATATATATATATATATATATATATATATATATATATATATATAAAATACAAGTATGCTACTATAGCATCAACCCAAACAACTATCATATTTTCAAATTCATTAGATTATGTTTGAAAATCATTTAGGTTTAACTTTCTTTTAAAGTTTCAAAAACCTATGCGTTGATACCAACTTATAACATCCCCTCTACTCCAAGGCCCAAAAATAACGGCTACGGATCCTGCAGTCATCCATAGTTATTAATCCCCGGTGACCAAATATAATGGTGTTAGGTTTATTGATGCACAGAAACACATGAATATGGAAAAAATTTAAACTTCAAACAAAGTCACTTTTCATGTCCAAACATTTCCAATTCATTACATAATCCCATGTTCGCAAATCATGTTCAGAGAAAATATATTTATTACAACATACGCCAAAGAGCGACATATGAAGATGCCCCCTTAGATTTTCATAGTATATATAGGCAATATAACGACTTTTCCATTACAAACAACACAGTGGAATCAAAAGAAAAGAGAACTCTAAATAGCTATCATGCCTCCTGCACATCTCCGAAAGCTTATCCGTCTTAAGAGGTACTTGTAAACCTCAACTCTAAAACTACTCAAAATCAACTGAGTGCCCGAGAGTTTAAGGGGAAAACATAAGCTTCGAGTCGGACATAAAGCCTGGTAATAATCTACCATCTCAAATCATTTAGATATCTATTGAGACCACGCTGCTTAGCGGAATGTGTTTCTCCGCACTAGTACCTCAAAACCTTTGTAAAACCATATACTGTGCTCCTGCATCCACAATGGTTAAAACAATTCAAAATAGTATAATATGATGATATGCAAAACAAATGAATTAATTTTGGATTACACATCCCCATTCATTTTAGACTATCTGTCTCAATTATAGTTTGTAGGATTACTATTAACCTATTAGTTTTCATGGACTAACTAATAACCGGTTAAACATTTAAGGACTCCCTGTCCAATTACATAGTTTTCATGGGATCACTATGAACCTATTGGTAACTCCAATATCTTACTCTTATCCTAATTTTCATGGGTTAACAAGGAACCTATTGACATCTGTCAATATTTCATCCGGATATAGTTTCATGGGCTAAATACAAACCTACTGGCCCCTGCCAGTATCTAATCGTAGTTTTCGTGGGCTTACTATGAACCTGTCTATCTGACATCTTCCTTTGCATAAAGTTTTCATGGGCTAACTATGAACCTGTCTTTCTGACATCTTCATTTGTACATAGTATTCATGGGCTAACTATGAACATATTGGCCCCTGCCAATATCTTTTCCCAAGCACAGTTTTCATGGGCTTACTGAGACCTATTGGCCCCTGCCAATATCTTTCTTTTATATTTTAGCATTCTATATTATGGTCTACCTGACCTCCTGGATGCAATTCTACTTATTTAAGAGTTTATTCAATTTATTTCCACTACTAGGTTAACCTAACTGATTCTCTTACCCTTTATCCCCAAAATGCAGTTATGGGTCCATTATAAAGTGAATATATTCATATTAGAAGAAGCAATATAACAACATAGTAATACCACTCCTGTGGGATTAATATAAATCATGCTTAATTCCTTTAACCTATTTCTTTATCAAAGATAGCTTCTTTTTAAAACCGTTAAAAAACTCCTTCAATATTTCCATGGGTTTTTCCTTTAAAAATAGAGTTTGGGTCATAAAACCTTTCGATACCTTCAAAACCTAGCTTTTGACTTCATAGGATATCCTCCTTCGAAAGCCTTAAAAATCTATCTTCTAAAAATTAGGCTCCTGCCTTATAATACTTTAAAATCTACCTTTCAAAACCTTTCGAATTCATTAAAGTATTAATATTTAACCTTTAGAAGCTTAGCTTCGAAATCAGCTGAAAGTACCCTTTCGACACCATGGAAGTAACCCTTCCAAAATCATTGAAAGTAACCCTTTCGAAAGCATTGTGTTTATATTTAAACATTATTTGGGTCAAAGTGAATATAGGCAAAAGCAACTGTTTTGAAACCATCCTTTATCATATAAAATATTGGGGAAAACCTTATGGCGTCGGCAACATCTCTTCCGAAAGCGTAAAACATTTGGGTAAAACATAAGAAGGTTGGTGTCGAAATCCCTTTCGAAACCATCACCTTCGAAACCCCTAACCCCTTTTGAAAGCTATAGGAAGTGGCTTGAACTTTATAAAATAAAATACCTTTCGACAACATTAATATCTTCAATACCATCGAAAGGCTATGGAACGGCAGTAGGGTTTCGACTTGGTCGAAACCCCTTCTTTCAAAATATTCTTTCATAAGTAAAGAACCTAGTCGAAAAAAATCTTAAGTTAATGGCAATCCTTTCAAAACCCTTTAAAACCTCTTTCGAAACCTTACGCTTCGACTCCGTCGAAGGCTTAAAATAAACATAGGCAGGTGCTTTTCTTTTAGAAACAAACCAAGGTTTCGACTCCTTCGGAAGCCATGCTTTCGACACCTTACCTTCCACCTTCCTCCAGTCCACTAAGTACCATCATAGTGATACCTTGTATATTGGTTTTAGCGTAGTTGGTTTCGACAAGGACAAAGGCGGAAGCTTCTGTGTTGAAAGGAGCTTTCCTAAGTAGGCGGAACCAATTTTCTGAGCAAACCAGGTTTTATAATACTTTAAGCAAACATTTCTCTAACTAACCTGCCACATGTCAACTCTAAATTATTTGCCTTAACTTTTTCAAATTCATTTTCAAAAATAACTACCTCTAATCTAGATCTAAACCATGGTTAAGTTAATCAAATAAGCCTTCCAATTTTTGCAAAGAACTCCCTCTTCTAAATAGTTTATTTTGCATAGCAACTCACTTTGGAAATATCCCCAAAAATTCCAAAAATTCACTTTAATCATGTTATCTAACATATCAAAATTCCAAACCCAAATTCTCAATATATTTTCCAAAATAAATTTATAAACCCAAATAACCATATTTTCTTTAAAAATTCATAATAATCTTTCCATAACTTGGAAATTTATTAAAATTAAAACCCAACTCCAAAGTCATATTTCTCATAACATAAAATTTTCCCATGGCATTTAAACATCATTTAATCTCGGTTTTGACCTAAAACTGTGCTAAAACTCTTTTAAACAATCTTGTTTAAATCAAATAAATCATGAAGCAAGCATATCATCATCCAATATATCATAAAAACGAATTTACCCTTAAATCCGAAAATATATGATTTAAAACAAATTAGAGATGGAATTATTATTCACCTTGATCTAGATAAGGAGAACGAATTGAGATTGATTTCACCTAAGCTTGATTTTCTAGCTTTAATTTGATTTCCTCTTCTTCTCTTAATGGCTAGCCATTCCTATGCTTTTGACTTGCGTTTTAAAATGACGTGAATGTGAAGAAATGGTAGGAACGAAAATATAAATATGGGTAAGGGTCATTGGTCGGCAAATTCCAATTATACCCTTATGTAATTTGTTTAACATAAAAACCATTCTTTAGCCCATTAGTTAATTTATTTGGCACGACCTTAATTAATTAATTCAAGTCTCAATCCCCTTATCACTTAACATTTACGTTATTCTATTTAATTTATCTATTAAATCTCCTGAATAATGTCACCAAAAATTAGGGGTGTTACATCGACTATGACCCAAATGCTCCCATCCTACTCCTAGGTAGACCATCTACAAACTCCATGAAAATAATCTCCTACTTCCACCGAGGAATATCCAATAGCTACAACAATCCTCCCAGCTTCTTCTACTCTTCCTTTACCCTCTAGCAAGTCATATATCTAGCTACATACTCCACCACTTGCTACTTCATACCGTTCCAATAGAAGACCTCTAGTCATGTCGTGATACATCTTGTCTCCACTGGGACGGATGGTCATCCTAGAACGGTGATACTCCGTAAGTACCACATCTATCAAATCTGTACTACGGGGAACAAAAAGCCTATCATCCCTCTATAACCATCCTCTCGATTCAATGGCATAATGCCTCAAGTGACACAATGGCTCTCCTTTATCCATCCTTTCAACAATGTTTACTTGCGTCTTATCCTCCTTCTGCCTAGATCCAATACGTTCCTTCAATATAGGTTGAACTTCTAAAGCTGCAGTACTCCCAGGGTAATATCTGATGATGGTCAGAAATTGATGGTAGAAATATACTCCAAATGTCTCCCCTCTAAGAATAACGAACTCAATGCTGCACGTTGTCTACTCAAAGTGTCTGCCACTACATTACCTTTGTTTGGTGTATAAGAGATATCAAAGTCATATGTTTCCAAAAACTCTATCCACCTCTTAATCCTATAATTCAAGTCCTTTTGGGAGAACAAGTACTTCAAGGACTTATGATCTGTGAATAGCTAAAACCACTCCCCTAAAAGAAAATGCCTTCATGGCTTGAGTGCAAAGACAATGGCTTCCAAATCAAGATCATGTATAGGGTAGTTCCTCTCGTGGGTCTTCATCTTCCTACTCGCATAACTCATCACCCTACCTTCTTGTATCAATACCATGCCTAACCCCATACCACAAGCATATGTATAAACTATAAATGGCTTAGTCTCATCTAGTAACACCAAAACCAGTGCACTAGTCAATGCCTCCTTCAACTTGACAAAAACATCTTCACACTTCACAACCCACGAGTAAACTATATTTTTCTTGGTAAGACGGGTCAGTAGGGCAGAGATCTTGATTGTGTAAAAAATGAATAATGCTTAGTAAAATATATATTCAAGTTGGTTCAATGACCTTGATTTGTATAATGCTATAAAAATACTAATTTATTTCTTCTTAAATTACTTTTACATAGTGGATATATATAAGATGTATAAAACTCAAAATATTACTTGATTTTGTTTTTATGCTTTTGGGTATGTAAACATGTGTTCAAAGTGACTTTTATACTCAAATCATGTTATATAATTGTAAATTAAAATAGCTTACTCTTCTCATTTTAATTCTCTTATAGTATTTTCATTTCATTGTCTATATTTCCAAATTTTTTGCATGTTTTCTTGGTTCACTCATAATTATTTTAAACTAAACTCTTTATATTCTAAATTCTTATCCAATCGCTTCAAAATCATTATAGATATTTTCACTTAAGTGTTTTCTAGTTTAAAACTTTAAGAACTTGAATAATAATATTTCTCAACTACAAACGTGTCATTCATTTATCCAAACACATTTGTTATGCAAAACTAAGAAACTTGAAATTTATCAAAGTAATTATTTAATTCAGCAAAAATTAATAATTTTAGATTCAAATTGAAAAGTAACATGATAACATTCACGTAACAAATAAAAGCTTTATAAAAATAATAACAAATTAAAATAATATCTTACTTACCTAATGGAATTTATTTTACGTACACAATCTTAATAAAAACTAAACCTCCAAATAAATACATAAATTCCAGATTATATTCTACATTCTAGCCATGTTAAACTTTAGCTAGACATGGACATTCCTAAAAAAATCATATACTCCAAGTCTATTATTTACCTTTTGTTTTTAGACTTTCATATAAGATTGGGATGAATTTTATAAATTTCGTATATTGATAACTTTCTAGATCCAGTAAAAGTTATTTCTAATTCTTTTGTTGTTTACTTGATACTAATAAAGAAAATGAAGCAGTAAAGGAGAAATGAGAGAAGGACCAATTCAAGGATTTGAGAAGTTTCAGTGTCGTTATTTCCCATTTAATTTGTTCTTTCATATTTTAATGTCTCCAACACTTTATATTGTAATATCAATCTTTTTTTTGAAATGGTACTTGATACAACATGTCACTGGGACAACAAACCACAAATCATGTGTCAATAAATGTTCGAATCACGCTACGCAAGTTTCGAACTTGTGACCTCTCGCACCAAAGTCGAATCACTTAACCACTGGGACAATGGTGATTGTCTGTAATATCTATCATTGTATTGCAGTTTTATCTTAGTCACTAGCACTATTAGTTTCCTTAGTAACTGAAATTGTGGGATATGAAACAATGCTTGGAAGAGTAACCAGATAATTATGTATTATCATTGGATACTCCTAAGGTTTTTAGTTTTGTTGCAATATGTTTTATAGCTTAAATTTTTTGGGTGTTTGACATTATTCCTTTTACGTCTACTAATTACACATAGACTAATGTTTAAATTTATTCATTATTGTACAATAATAGCGTATGCATGATGCAATTTCTTTTTATGTTTTTATATGTGTGCATAGTTACTTGAATTGAGCCATCATGTATGAGTTATTTTTATTAATAATGATCCCTCGAATCAATATTTTAGTTTTATAGCTTAAAATTTAAATTTAATGTGTGCATCTGCATAATTATTTATTGATGTATTACGTAATTGTTTTAATTTTCTTTTATATGGTGTATAAATGTAGTTGTATATACGTACACAATGACATACAAATGTGTCTTTTGAATAAATAATTTTCGATATTCAAAATATAAAAAATATTTAAATGTAAAATATATTTTGAAAATAATCATTTTACTTGAGTTAATCATAAAAATATACTTAACCGGATTTGCAAAAAATATAGTAGTAATCCGTGTGTGTTGCATGGGTTTGCACTAGTTAAAATTAAGGTTGTAATTAATCTACCATGCATGAAATGTATCATTTTCTATTTTAGGTTTCAGTAAAGAATTTGTGGTCTTGTCAAAAGCTGTATCTTATGTCTCTCATTTCCATATTCTATATTTTTTTCATTTAATATACATTACTTTCCAATGACTGGAGTTTTGCATACAGTTTCATATTTTTAAATTTATTTTTTATCAGTAAGATATTATTTGCAAATCTAGTTTTTCCCTTAAAATAAAGACAAATAACAGATAAAACAAGAAAGAAATTGATGCTTGAAAAGATGGTTTAAATAAACTCTTGATTAACTAACAATATTACCATGAACACATGCTTTGCATACAAATTCATTGAAAACTGTAAATCTTGAAACTTTTTATCAAATGTTTATTCAAAGAATTGGAAAAACGTCGTAGAGAGATTTTGATGAAAACTAATAAGGTTGAGGGAGGATAAGAGGGATTAGGAGGCGGAGAGAGATTGTTGAGGAGAAGAATGGGGATTATAAGGAAGTAGAGAAAGAAGATTTTGCAGAATAAAACATTCATATCCTTCCATTCATCATTTCTTTTCCTATATATATAGAGTGCTTACAAATTAAATAATGATAAGTGTCAATACAAGAAAAGAGCATAAAATAGTATTCCACTTCTAGAATAACTATATTTTTCACCTAGCATAACTAATTTCTCTCTCTTAATCCAAGAATCTAGAGGGCCCACGAATGATCCTCTTTGGCCTTACATTAGTGGTTGGTTGAGTGCTTTCTTCATGTGCTATTTGAGTGGTGCTATGTGTATCAATGCCCACCCCTTCAAGATAGACCTTGTCTTCAAGGTCGTGGTAAATTGAAGTTTGTGGTAGTAGTTGTGGTGTGGTAGATGTTGCGTTTGGGCATAATTTGGGGGAGATATAGAAAACCAAGTGAATGCGGAATTCTTGTGGAAGGAGGAGTTTATAGGCTATGGGTACTATACGTTCAATGATTTGAAAAGGACTAAATACTTTTTGGAGAGTTTGTGATGATTGTTGTGTATGGTGGTTTGGCAGTATGATCGAAGTTTGACAAATACCCATTAGCCAACGTTGAATCCTTTTTCATTACGATGTTGGTCGGCATGATTTTCCATGCGTGCTTGAGCTTTTCGTAAGTTGGCCTTGATAACTTGAAGGAGTTGATCTTGAGAAGAAGCCTATGCTTCAAGTTCTGGAATATGAGTAGTTCCTAGAATTTAGTTGGAAAGTATTGTTGAGGTCGTCCATAAACAACTTGGAAGGGGGATAAGTCGAGAGAGGTGTGCTTTGTGGTATTATACCACCATTCCACCCAAGGAAGGCATTTAGCCCATTTCGTGGGAGCATCACCGACTATTGCATGTAAGTATTTTTCACGGCATCTACCCACAACTTCCGATTATGCATCGGTTTGTGGATGGTATGCACTACTCATTTGAAGCTTTGTTCCATAAAGATGAAATAATTCTTTCCAAAATTGTCTTGTAAATAGGCGGTCTTGATCTGATATAATAGAACGGGGAAATCCATGCAAGCGGACATAGTGTGAAACTAGTTGAGTGGACGAAATTGAAGTGGGTAATGCGGAAAATTAAGCATACTTTGAAAGCTGATCAATGATCATCCAAATTGCAGTTTTTTCGATGCATGGTGGGAGGTGTGTAATGAAGTCTGTAGCGATGTCTTCCCAAATTTGGCCATGGGGATTGGAATTGGTTGCAGCAGACCTTTGTAGGGTGAATTGTCGAGTTTAGCTTGGAGGCAAATGGAGCATTATTTGACATAATTCATGACTATAGAACCAAGTTTTGGCCATAAGAAATTATTTGCAACTCTTGCTATTATGCCCTTAATACCCGATTGTCCCCCATCTTTGTATCATGAAACTCGACAATAATTTTTTTATGCACAGAGTTTTCAGGCACATAAATATGATTATCGTAGAATAACATATCATTGCACAATGGAAGATTAGTATTAGGGTTTGTACCTGTCTGCAGCATGGAGATTAGTGCTTGCATTTTGCTATCGTTGTGTTGGGCGTTCATGATTCCAATCAGTAGTGGAAATGTCGCAGAAATTACGTGCATAGTTGCCTCGCTAAAGAAGCGCGACAGACCATCAACGATGATATTTTCTTTGCCTATCTTGTAGTGGATGGTGAAGTCGAACCCGAGCAACTTCATCATCCACTTATGCTACTCTAGCATCTGGATAGATTCGTAGGAAAGCTTATGTAGACTTTCGTGATCCGTGTAGATCTAGAATGGTCTTCCGTGGAGGTAGTGGCACCATTTCTTGATGGATGAAGTGATTGTGAACATCTCTCTCGAATAGGTAGAGGCTTTTTAGAGGTGGTGTGGAAATTTGAGGCTGAAGTAAGCTATTGGGTGTTGGGATTGGGAGAGGATGGTGCCTATGGCTATAGGTGATTGTGAAGGGTTTGGAAAACTCAGGAAGGGAAAGGGTTGGGGTACAGGTAACTGCTTGCTTAAGGCTTTGAAAGGCTTCTTGGGCTTGATGGGTCCAAAGAAAATTATTTTGTTTCAATAAATCAGTTAATGGGCCAGCTATTGCAGCATAATGCTTGATAAATTGACGATAATAGCCGGTAAAGCCAAGGAATCCACTGACGTCGGTTATAGATTTGGGTGCTGGCTATTTAAGCATTGTGTCGATTTTATATGGGTCCACTTCCACTCCCTTATTTAGATTATATGGCCTAAGTAGGAAAGTTTGGTAAATCCAAAATTACATTTGGCTAAATTAGCAAAAAACTTGTATTGGGATAAAATTTCCAAGGTAGTTTGGAGACGATCCAAATGGGAAGACCAAAAGCAGCTATATATGTGGATACCATCAAAGAAAACAAGCACGAATTTTCTTAAGTAGGGGTGGCATATGTTGTTCATTGTAGCTTGGAAGGTGGATGCCGCATTTGTTAACCCAAATAGCATAACCAAAAATTCGCAGTGTCCTTCATGTGTGTGAAAAGCTGTTTTGGGGATATCGGGTGGGTGACACGAATTTGGAAATAGTCACTTTGAAGGTCGAGTTTAGAAAAATAGGTAGCGCCATAAAGTTCATCTAGGAGTTCGTCGACCATTGGAATTGGAAAATGGTCTTTAATTATTATGGCATTTAGAGCTCTATAATCGACATAAAATCGCCATGACCCATCTTTCTTTTTTACTAAAAGGACGAATGATGAAAACATGCTTGTAGAAGGTTGAATGAGTTTAGAGTGGAGCATCTCTTGAACTTAACGTTCAATTTCATTTTTTTGGAAATTAGGATAACGGTAGGGTATGGTGTTGGTAGGTTGTGAGTTTAGGATAAGATTGATGTGGTGGAAGTTTAGTGGGCTTGGAAAAAATAGATTCATAAGTGGACAATAATTTTTGAAGTTTTGGGTCTTGGGTAGCCATTAAATTTGGGTTAGGGTTGTAAGTAGTGGGCTGGACTTGTAGGTATAGATAGTTAGAAATGGATGAAGTAGTGTCTAACCTTTTGAGTTGCTGAACTGAAATAGGAAAAGGTGGAGGAGGTTGGCCCAGCCCAGTAAGGCAAATGGGCTTATTATTAAATTTAAAGGCCATGGTTAGCTCCTTAAGATCAATCATAATAGGACCTAACTGCTCCAACCACTAAATGTCAAACACAACATCAGATCCAACTATCTACAGTAAATGAAAATCGACGGTGAATGTATGTCCTTGTATCTCGATATTGACGCCTACGCAGAAGCCCGAACTTCTTAGCATTTCCCCATTTCTAACAATAACAAGAAAGGAGCTATTGCGATCCAAGTCAAGAGCTAAGAATTAGGCAGCTTTTGGGTGAACGTAATTGTGTGTTGAGTCGGTTTCGACGAGGATGGAGATGGATTTGCCATTGGCAGTAGCTAGCAGGTGAATAGAGCAAGGGTGGGTAGAACCTATTAAAGTGTGGGATGAAATTTCCTAGGGTGTTTGGTATTGGTGTTCGGTGTTGATTGGGGTGGTCGTTTGTGGTGATAGGTTGCAATCTGGGTCATAATTTGGAGGGATCTCATTGAAGTTGAGTTCGGGTAGGATCATTAAAATGTGGGTAGGTTTGCAATGGTGGCCAAAATGGTATTTCTCATCACAGTTAAAACATAACCTTGTTGTTTACGGGCATTCATTAATGTTAAAGAGAGTTGTTTTATTAAGATGTTTCTCCTGGAAGGTTGCATTTGAGGTGTATGAGGAAATGACTGAGAGGTTTGTGGGCTGCTGTTTTTTTTCTGGAAGTGTGGATTAGGGTATTTGGTGTAGGCGGGTTTCGTTTGGTTATGGTACTTACATTCAATGAGTTTGGCTCCATCTATCACTTCGGAGATAGTGGTTGGTTTAAGGAGGTGGAGTACGTTTTGAATGTGTGGTTTAAGGGCCGAAAATAAAGCAGCGGAGGATGGAGTTTAGGGATAGTATGGTGATGTGATTGCATAGTCTTTCAAAGGTGGATTGGTAACTTTCGATAGTGGCGATTTGTTTGAGTTTAAGTAAGGTGGCTTGTAAGTTTAAGAAGGTGGGTAGTCTGAAGCGTTGCCCTGTTGCTCTTTTCAATGCCATCCATGAGGTAAGTTGCTTGTTTCAATGCATCCATTGAAACCACATCAAAGCTTGACCTTGCATATGAAAGCTCGCTAGCTCGATACATTGATCTTCTGGTGTACGATAGTAAGTAAAAATCCTTTTGGAATATCCGATCACAAGGGTTAGATCCATCAAAAGAAGATAAGGTGCATTTGGGGGGGGGGTATAGATAGATGTATGAGTTGATCGTATTGGGGGTTGGCATTAGTTGAGGTAGGGTTGTATGTGGTGGATGTTTGCTTGTTTGGAGAGGGAGGCATTTGATTGTCTATTTTATGGATGAGGTTGGCAATAGATTTGGTGAGGTCTTGGAGTGCGGCTTTAATGTCTATGATGTCGGCATGTTGGGTTTTGAGCATGGAGTTGTGGCTTGTTTAGGTGGTTTGGATGGTGGTGATGGTGTTGTGGTGGGTGTTAAGTTGTTGTATGGCATCATCAAGTTTGGTCACGGTGATATGTTGTGGTTTGGTTAGCTAGGGAGAAGGGAAGGAGAGATCAAGGGTGAAAGCACCAAATGATAGGGTTGATGGAGGATAATAGGGATTAGGAGGGGGAGAGAGAGGTTGTTGAGGAGAAGAATGGGGATTATGAGGAAGGAATTAAGAGAGAATGAAGATTTTGCAGAACAAAACTTTCATATCTTTCCATTCATCAATTCTTTTCCTCCATATATAGAGTGCTTACAAATTAAAAGATGTCAATACAAGAAAAAAAAGCATAAAATAGGTAGATTACCGTTCTAGAATATAACTATATTTGTCACGTAGCATAACTCATTTCTCTCTCTTAATCCAAGGATCTAGAGGGCCTATGAATGATCCTCTTTGGCCTTGCATTAGTGATTGGTTAAGTGCTTTCTTCATGTGCTGCTTGAGTGGTGCTATGCATATGAAAAACTCTAACATAGAAACAAGTAAATGCTTTCACTACTTTATAAATATAAACTGTGGCTTATACAGCTTTACAACATAAAGAGAATCAAATAAATCTCATGTATTAAAAATCGTGATACTTAGCAATAGAACAGATCTAAACCTACTTAGCGGATTCCTTGCAAAGGGTTCAATTCCTTTGTCCCCATTTTTCTTGTCCGCTTGTGCCAAATTCGTCTTAGTCGTCAATTTGTGTATGATTTGGTTACTTTAATACTATGGTGGGATCTGCTTAATAATAAAATCATATGATATATGGTTGAGATTTAATTAGGCACATAGGAACAGTGGAATTGGGGATAGAGGAATTGAACTGCCTTGCAAATAGGAACTTAGTTTGCAAAACATTGAAAGAACCAAATTGACAAATTAACAGAAACGACTAAACATAACAATTCATCCCCTAAATTAAAGCATTAGCATTCAGTATAACTTTGGTACCACACAAATTCCAAGCTCATCAAACTTCAAAAACGTGTCGTTTCAATGGCTTGGTCAAGATATCTGCCACCTACTCACTTGTGCCACAATGAACCAACTCCACAACCTACTCCTTTGTAAAATCTCACAAGAAATGAAATCTAAATCTATATGTTGCTTTTACCATGCATTACTGGGTTCCTTGATAATTTTATAGTTGAGCTATTATCGCATATTATAGTAGTGCATTGACTCTATGTGTGTCCATGGTATTCCAACAACCTTTGCATCTACATGCATTGGCATGCACAAAATGCTGCAGCAACAAATTCGGCTTCTGTCGTAGACAAAGTCACAACTGGCTGCTTCTTTGATGCCCAAGAAACTGTGTCGCCATTTAACAAAAACACATACCCAGACATGTTTTTCTATCATCCATGTCTCTAGTATAATCACTATCGGTATAAGCCTACGGTTCTCCAACATCACCTCTCTTATAGAACGAACCCAATGCCACTATACCTTTCAAGTAACATATTATTCTCTTTACTGCTTACATATGCATTTCAGTAGGATCAGCCATGCACCTACTTAATACACAAACCACATACATAAAATCGGGTGGTGGGACTATAATGTACATAAGACTGCTAATTAGTTGCATGTAAATTATTGCATCAACTTTAGCCCCTTCACCTTTCTTTGATATTTTAAAGCCAGGCACAATGGGGTTATTTACTTATTTTCCATTTTGCAATCCAAAACTTTTCAACAAATCACCAGCATATTTTCTTTAATTCAAATAAATATCTTCCGTTATTTGCATAACTTCGACACCAAGGAAGTACTTCATCCTCCCCAGGTCCATCATGTCAAATTTGACTTTCATTGACCTTTTGAAACTCTCAAACAAGTAAGTATGATTTTTAGTAAAATTTAAATCATCAGCGTACAAACTAACAATCAAGAAGCTTTTACTTTCTTCTATTTTAACAAAGAGGGTGTGACCATAGTCGCATCGTTTAAAACCCGCTTTCACAAAATACACTTCAATTCTACTGTACCAAGCACGTGGGGCCTGATTCATCCCATATAGTGCCTTCTTAAGCTTGTAGACCTTCTCTTCTTCATTTTTTCGAACATAACCCAAAGTTTTCTCCACATACACGTCTTCATTCAACTAAACATGAAGAAACATGCTTTTAATGTCTATTTGATACACGCTCCAGCCCTTCTACACTTATATAGCTAGAATCATCTGAATGTTGTCCCACCTTGCTAGAGGAGTGAAGACTCCATTGTAATCAATTCCATGTTGTTGAGCATAGCCTTTAGCTACTAATCGAGCCTTGTACTCATCTACTTCACCATTTTCATTTAGTTTGGTCTTAAAACCCATTTTACGCTAATTTTCTTTGTGCTTGTAGGTGGAGTTGTGAGTTGCCATGTCTCATTTTATTCAATTGATTCGGTCTCTAAGTCCATCGCCCTCTTCCATTTAATATTCTTTACTGCTTCTGCAAATGAACTAGAACTTCATCTGAAGCAAATATGAATTGATTATTCTCCTCGTCATCTTCTTTAAATAATCTTTCTTCAGTCACATAATCCTGCAAGTAACGAGGAACTCTTCGGTTCCTTTATGCAATTGGAATTGGTACTTCCTCATTTGTTGAATTATTTAGCAATGGGGATGGTACACTAACATCTTGATCTGTATTTGCAATTCTGACATCCTTATCAACTTCGTCTTTACTTTTAGAAACGTCATTCGCATCTTTACTGAGTCCTCCAAACTAGCACATCATGATGCCTTTCTTCAACTGTCCTTTCCCAATTCCAACCTTTTTCTTCTTCAAAAACAACATCCCTGCTCACTATAATATTCTTGCTAGATGGATCAAACAAACTGTAGGCCTTTAACTCGTTACTTACTCTAGGTATCACATAAGGAAAGCTTCGATCATCTAGTTCTTTCTCTTTTGACTTGGCATATGTGCATGAGAAAGACATCCGAACACCTTGAAATAATAAACCCTAGGTTTGATCCCACTCCACATCTCCTGAGGTGTCTCACCTTTCACCACCAATGCTAGGCTTCTATCGAGAATATGAGCAGTCCATTTTTAGCTTCTAGCCGAAATGCTTTTGGCACTTGTTTATCCCAAAGCATACATCGTATTATATTTAAGATAATTTAGTTTTTCCATTCGGCTACCCCATTGCTATGGGGTGTACATTGCTGTAAGTTGCCTACTTATACCATTAGTTTTACAAAAATCATTAAACTCGTTAGAGGTAAATTCTCCTCTCCTATTAGTACACAAGCAACATATAAGTGCACCAGATTCCTTTCTTAACTTGAGCTTTACAGTTTTTGAAAATATTAAATGTCTCAGATTTCTAAACTAAAAAATATATCTATACCTTCCTAATATAATCTTCAATAAATGTCAAAAGATGCCTCTTACCACTTTTGGAGGTTGGTGTGATATGGCCAAAGATATCGGCATGTATGAGCTATAATTTTTCTGATGCACGCCACCGGCACTTTCTAGGAATGGCATCTCGGTACTGCTTCCCTACCAAGCATTCGATGCAAGCTTTAGTTGTAGTTTTGAGAAGTGGAAGTCCCTTCACCATCTCTTTTGGTCTTAAATTTTGCAACCTTTTATGACTTTGATGGCCGAATCAATGATGCCATAATTATGAGTCATCTTCAAAGATAGTTTGCAAACAAGCCAAGCTTTCTAGCACTACATTAACTAGCGACACAAAAATGCGGTTCATGGTCATTATTGTTTGCAAGACCAAACCCCTTATAGGATGATAAAGCTTGCACACCATATCTTGTATAAGTATAGCTATGCCTCTTCCTTGAAGTTGGCCAGCACTCGGTAAGTTATTTTTCAACTCTGGTGCATAATAAACATCTGTAACTATATGACTTGCACCATTTATCTGGAGTCGGATGTTTCCATTTCCCATGATTTGCATCCCTGAGATGTTGCTGAGTTTTACTGAATGTTTATATGCATCATCAAAATCAAATTACCAATGTTTGTTCCTACACATATAATTACTACATCCAAAATCTAAAAACCAAATTTCTTTTCTTTTAGCATCATTAGCTTCCACAACATCCACCAAAAGCATCTCTTCGTCTTTCTCGATCTCGGCATAGTCGGCACCATTCTCCTAACTAGGACATTAGAATTGAAAATGTCCTACTTTATAGCATTTAAAATACTCCATAGTTGCTTTATTCAAAGCTCGCCACCCTCTACCTCTTCCTTGGCCATGTAAAAATCCCTTACCTCTGATCCTTCCTTAATACCTTTCCCCATGAAATACTTTCAAAGCATGTTCTTCTCTTGTACCACCATTATGTTGAGTCAATATCTACTTATGAACCAATAGACTGCTTTGTACTTCATCTATTGTTAACTAATCTAAGTTGTTGACTCTTCCACTAAACAAACAACGTAATCAAATCTTGAGATCATTAATTTCAATGATTACAACCTGGTTCATTTTCTGACCAAGGATTTTCATCTTATTAACAATTGTGAGTGTCCGAGCAAAGTACTTGTCGAATTTATCTCCTTCCCTAATTTGGAGAACCTCAAACTCCTTCCTTAGACCCTGCAATTGTGCTCTCTTCACTTGAGTTGTGCCTTGACACTATTGCTTCATTGATTTCCAAATAATTTTCAAGCTTTCTTTTTTAAGAATCATCTCCAAATTATGGTTCTATATATGGCTTGAAATAGGTAGTTCTTTTGTAACATCCCCTATCTAAAGGCCCAAAGCTAAGTGCTGCAGATGGTGTAGTCATCCATAGTATTAACCTCTGGCGACTAAATATGGCTATGTTAATGGTATCTATAATATCAGAAGCACTTGAATATGAAACAAATCACATATTTCAAAACAGAATTTTCCATTACATTTCAAAACATATGTTCCATATTCAGGTTACATAATCCCAAAACGTTTCCCAGACAATGATCTAATATACTTATTACAAAATATGCCAAGAGCGACATATGATGATTCCTCCTTGGCTGACTAGAGTAATATAGTCATAATTGACTTAATACACACAGCGGAAATAAACAACAAAACAAGAACTGCAACTCCTAAATAGCTATCTTTTAGCCTCCAGCTCGCCCTTCGGTAGCTTTATTTGTCATCCTACTAAGAACCTGTATACCTCAACCCTTAGCCTACTAAAATAAATTTGGAGCACCCGAGAGTTTAAGGGAAAAAACATAAACTTCGAGTCAGACCACAAGCCTGGTGTGAATAATACTATACATCTCGGTTATTAATGTTAAGTGAGACCACGCCGCTTAGCGGAATAGGTTTCCCCTCACTAACATTCTTTTAAAACATATCTTTCTTTTGCAAACCTTTTCCTGCAACCAAAACTGGTTAAAATCTATAAAGCATCATGATGTAAACATGCAATAAATGAACTATCTGTTCTAACACTATAGTTTTCTTTGGCTAACTACTAAACTTTGGCTGACTCGGGCCTACCAGGAATTATAAATAAAATTTATCTAACATCCATTAGACACTCCTCTTCTGGACGGCCTGTCCCTAACAATCTGTTAAATACTTCTATTCTGGACGGTCTGTTCCTAACTTAACATCTTCTAGGGTCATCTGATCCTAATGGATTTGCGGGCACACCAATAACCTATCTGTACACAAATATTTATTCCATTCTGTGTGTAATCATAATTTTAGTCTTACCTTTGACATAGCCCCACATACTGGAATTTTGGACAAAATTTGCTAGGGCTAATAGCTAATGTATAGGGCGCAACCCTATACCAGTCCCATCTGGTATTCTAATATTTGAGTCATTTTACTTAGGGATCCCTTCCCATAATCTTCCTTGAAAACCTTTTTCAAAATGATTTAAAAACTTTAAATCAAACTCACACAAGGAAAATACATATACTCTATATTTTACTCAAAACCTTAGTTGATGAAAACATTTAAACCTTTGAAAGTACCCTTTTTGAATTCGTTAAAAGTACCCCTTTCAAAACCATTGGAAGCACCTCTTTCGAAACCAAGTAAAACCCTTCCTTTATCTAGGCCAAAAGGCCAAAACCATCCTTTCGAAACCATTCTAAAAACCTTTCGAAACTCTTGAAAAACCTTTCTTTCAAAAGCTATAAAGCATTAGACATCATATCTTAAAACACTTTAAAACATTGCCTTTTAGAAACCCTTGGAAAAACCTTTCCTTTCAACCCTTTCGAAACAATAAGAAAAACCTACCCTTTCAAACCTTTCGAAACCCTTGGGGAACCACCCCTTCGAAACCATTCCTTAAAACCTTCTGAAAGCATCAAAACTTTAAAATTCAAACCTTTCGAACGCACTTGGATTCTATTTAAAACATGTGGAAAAACACCTTTCGAAACCATTTAAACCTTCTCTTTCGAAACCATTAGGTTATACTTCAACAGAATAAAAGGGTCTATAAAATCATTTAAGTCGAAAGCCTACCTTTTGAAAGTATCCCTAAGCAAAGAAGTGATGGTTTTGTAACCACCCTTCTGAAAGAATTGAAGAAGTGGCTAATTTTAAAACAAGTATACCTTCCGAAACCATAGACTTCGAAAGGTAGAAAAGCGGTAGCCAGGGGTTTCGACCCCCTCGAAAGCATTATTTAAAACAAAAGGGTGCAACCCATTCGAAACCTTTCTTTTAAAAAAATTTGACTCCGTCGAAAGCCAATCGAGTCGAAAGCAAAGCAGGCACTGCCTTATTTAAAACCAAGGAATGCTTCAACCCCATCAGAACTAAGCGTTTCGACTCTGTACCTTCTGCCATTATCCAATACACTACGTACCAAGTAAATTGATACCATGCACATTGGTTTTGAAAGCATGGTGGCGAAACGTCATAGTCGGAACCCCTGGTGCCGAAAGTAGACGAGCATACTAAAAACATGTAAATTTTGATTTTAACTTAAAAGAGAAAGACTTTTTAACTAACCTGCTATGTTTGTCAAATTTTCATTGGTTGCTAAATTCTTTTGTCAAAAGTGCTGCCAATATTTCAGAAATAAACAATAATTTTATTTTACAAAAAACCCCTTCTCCTTAAATAAATATATAAAAAATTTAAGTCCATACCTTTAATAATCTTATATATTCATCAAAATACTTAGGAAAATTCTACAAAAATTCCAGAAAATCATTTTCAATATGTTTTCTAACATATATAAATTTCAGACTCAAATAATTTATTATTTAGCCGTAAGTAATTTAAAGCCCAAAATAATCATTTTCTTCACTAGAAAATTAATAAAAAAACCACATTAAATAAGAAAATTATGAAAATTGAAACCCATCTCTAAAATATTATTTCTGATCTATATCTGAAATCGCAAGGCATTTAGATGTTATTTAATAGGGTTTTTATATCAAAACATACCATAGAAATCAATATGAACATGCATAAATCATCAACAAGCATATATAAACTTTTAATCATTCAAAATATGGCATTATCATGTAAAATACTTTAGATTCATTCATAAAACCGAAAAACATAAGAAAAATGAGATATAGTAATTATTCACCTTAGCTTTGTAATTAAAGAGTTTAAGATTTGAATGAGTTTTGATGTTGATTATGCTTCCCCTTTATCCTTCTTTTTCTTGCCCTTGAAAATGGTGGTCAACCTCTACTTAGTTTTAATTTTTGTAAATGAGATGAAGTGAGGATTCACGGCTAAGAGTTTAAGTTATTAGAATTCCCATTTTCCTATTTTACCCCTCCTCTATAACACTTAACCATTTTATTTTAGTTTATTCATTTATATAGCACGGCTACCCTTAATTATAATCAAATCTCAGTCCCCTAATCATCATATTATTTTATTTTATTTAACTAATTAATTTTTCTAAATAATGTTACTAAAAATATGGGGTGTTACAGACTCCCTCCTTAAAGAATTTCATTCCCGAAATTACGATAAGGTACATAACAAATCAATCAACAAGGTAAAACATACCATCGAACAAATCAGGATAAGCGTCTCTAATCCTGCTGTCAGTTTCTCAAGTACAGTCTCTCTCATTGTCGCTCCACTGGACTTTTACTAATCAAACTTCCTTGTTCCTTAGCCTCTTCTCATCTCTTGCGACTATATGAATCGACTTCCTAACTATAGTCAAATCTGTCTCTACTACTAGGTCCTCTAACACAGTCGGTGCAATAGTAGTCTCCGGGTCTCTAACACACTTCCTTAGATGAGAAACATGGAAAACATCATAGACTCCTGCCAAACTACTCGGTAACTCTACTCTATAAGCGAGTTTCCCAATCCTCTCAATAATACAAAAAGGTCCAACAAATCTCGGTGCCAACTTTCCTGATCTTCCGAATCTAATCACACCCTTCATAGGTGAAACCTTAACAAACACATGATCCCCAACGGAGAACTCTACTTCTTTCCTTCTTTATTCTCCACAACTCTTCTGCCAAGACTGAGCCTTCTTCTTTCTAGCTCGAATCAACCCAATCTTCTATGCGGCTTCTCTCACTAAATCCGGACCAAGAACCAATCAATCCTTGGTCTCTGATGTGCACGTAAATGTGCATATTTTACCACCATATTTAATCTATTTAAATTAAATAATTGATCATATCGGGTATTTTAACTTGTTTAAACCAAAATTCAAATTATTTGAAATTATCACATATCCATCTTCATATAGGGGCAAAATGGTCATTTTTATGCATTTATTAAATTGTGAAAATTTACTTGGAATTTTCTATGTTGTTTTGTAGGAAATTTGGTGAATTTTACAAGTGGTTACATGATGATATATGCATGCATAAGAGTGAAGAGAACAAATGAAGATGGAAATAATTCAAAGTGAAGATAATGGAGGACCCCACCTACCCACCTACCTTAATGTACAAATTAGAGGCTAATGCACATGCTTATGGAATTAATGGATTCATGTACACTTAAATGAGTATTATTTGAAGCTAATGATTACTTGGCCTCCACACTTCCTAAGAGGGTATTTTGGGCATTCCCCAAAAATATGAATTAGGGTTTAGCACATGTATAAAATCCCCTTATGTTTCATGTAACACCTCCTCCTCCCTCCTTTAGTCTCTCTTTAGTTTAGTTTAGGCTCACAAATAAACAAGCTCTTCTCTTTTCTTTTCATGGCTACTTAGCCATTTCTTTTATGTAATTTTTATGCAACTTTAATACATTGCTCTTTTCTTCTCTTGTTTATTTTCCTTTCATGTTAGTAGTGTAGATTTACATTCATGCAAAGTAGATTAGTTTTAATTCTTGTTAATTAGCTTCTCTTTTCATTAGCTTTCATTTTCCTTTCTTTTTGCTTTCATGTTGCTAGCTACGTTTGTTAATCAAATGACAAACATGAGAGGCTAAACCCCTTCAATTTAGGGGTAATGAAGCTCTCTAATTATGTAGCTTCAACTATTTGTTAATTCATGCTCTCATTTTGTGCTTAATGATGATGATTGAGGTTTAATTGTTGTTTTTGCCTTGAATTTGATAGTCTATATTGTTGACACCAAATAGGCTATGCTTAAACAATCACTAACACTAGTTGCCTCTTCATCAAAATATGATTATGGCAAAGAAGTGAATATTGAAATTGAAATTTGATGGTCTATATTTCTAATTAATAGTTAATAGACCATACATAAAATAGATTTTGCTTTCAACTTGTTGTCATTTTTCATGAGAATTAAAAATGGTTTAAAGGTTGTGTTATAGTTTGATGGCTTATGTTGAGCTAATTAATAGCACAAATGAGCCATACTTATGATAAACACATCATTTTAAACTCATTTATGACCAAAGAAGAGAGATCATAATTTCATAAATTGTTGAACTATATGATCTAGAGAGTGGAATTATCTCTAAATTGTCATTTAACTCTCATTTTTCTATCAATTTTCTTTTGCTAGTTTTCTACATTTTTAGCTTCACACTTTTCAACTTTGGTTAATTTGATTGAGTAGAAAATTTAAATCATCAATTCCCTGCAGATCGACCCGTATTCGCCACGTAATACAAGTGTACGCCGTGCGCTTGCGGTTATTTTTAATTTAAATTCGTTCGACGGTTTTCTAAACCGATAGAATTTTCGTCGACGAACAGTCTCTAACCAACAAATGAGAGATTTGCAGGGCCTTCCATACAAAGATTCAAACGGTGCCATCCCAATACTAGTCTGATAACTGTTATTATATGAAAACTCGACTAAATGCAGACGGTCTTCCCACGAACCCCCGAAATCCAATACACAAGCTCGTAACAAATCTTCTAAGACTTTGTTAACTCTTTCTGTTTTCCCATCAGTCTGTGGATGGTAAGCGGTAATCATCTTGGGCTTAGTTTCTAAAATATCATGTAGACTCTTCCAGAACTCACTAGTGAATAAATAATCTCTATCACTTACTATACTACTAGGAATTCCTAACAGTCTAACCACATTCTTCATAAACAACTTCGCTAAAACAGGTGTTGTCCTAGTTGACTTAATTAGTGGGCACTCTTGGTCAGTCTATCCACTATGACCCAGATACTTTCATTTCCTCTTCTAGATCTTGGAAACCCATCAATAAAATCCATAGAAATAGAATCCCATTTCCAAACCGGAATATCTAATGGCTGAAGCAATCCACTAAGCTTTTGATGTTCAACCTTTACCTGCTGGCAATTCAAACACTGCTTCACCCACAAGCCAACATCCCTCTTCATTCCTTCCCCGAATAAACTTCTCTTCAATATCCTGATACATCTTAGTTCCTCCTGGATAAATAGTGAACTTCGAACGATGGAATTCCTTCAGAACTTCTTTCCTTATGTTTCCAACACTCGGAACACATAATCTCCCTTTCTTTCTCAACCACCCATTCTGGTCAAGACTGAAGTCCTTTAAGTCATCGCTCTCGGTTCCATCCCTTAACTTCTTGATCCGCTCAGCTAACACTGGATCCTCCTCCTGTTTAGAAGCAATCTTTTCCATCATTATTGGTCGAACTTCCAAACAAGATAATACAACGGTCTCCCCATTAGACCCAGCCTCGAATCTCCACTGCACTCTACAAGCTGACAAGGCTTCTAAATCTTTCCACTTAGCAATCATCACCAATACTGCATTTTGATATTTCCTACTAAGTTCATCTGCAACCTTGTTGCCTTTCCTCGGTGTGCACTTAATTCCAAAATCATAAGCAACAATAAATTCTAACCACCTCTGCTGTCTCATGTTCAGCTCCTTCTGAGGGAACAAATATCTCAGCGACTTATGATCTGAATATAACTCAGACCTCTCTCCCAAAAGGTAATGCCTCCATGCCTTCAAAGCAAAATCACTACAGCCAACTCCAAGTCATGCGTCGAGTATCTGACCTCATGTGGTCTAAGATATCTAGAAGCATAGGTAATCAATTTACCTCTCTGCATCAGCACCTAATCCCGTTCCACATGCATCTGCATAAACTACCAAATCCTGATTTCCTTCCGAAACAATCAACACGGGTGCATGGGTCAATAAGTGTTTCAAACTCTGGAATGTTTCCTCACACTTATTGGTCCACACAAACTTCATATCCTTTCTTATTAGCTTGGTCATCGATGTTGCTATCCGCGACAAATCCTTAATGAATATCCGATAATAACCAGCTAATCTAAGGAAACTCTTTATCTCAGTTACTGTCTCAGGTCTTTTCCAACTATTCACCGCTTCAATCTTAGTTGGATCTACTAACAACCCTTTCTCTAAGACTACATGACCAAGAAACTTCACTTCCTTCTTCTAGAAATGACACTTCGAAAACTTCACCTTTAGCTGATGCTGTCTTAGCGTCTCAAGCACACCTCTAAGATGAGCTTCATGCTCCTTTTCATCCTTAGAGTATATCAATATATCGTCTATGAAAACCAATACGAACCTATCCAAGTGCTCTTTAAAAACTCGGTTCCTCAAATCCACAAAGAATGCCGGCGCATTAGTCAGTACAAATGGCATAACTAACCACTCATATGATCAAGTCCTAAACGCCATCAAAGGTATACTATCCTCTACTACTCTGAGCTGATGGAAACCTGTTGCCAAATCTAACTGAGAAAATACCTTGGCTCCACTTAACTGATCGAAAAACTCGCCAATCCACGTTAATGGATATCGATTCTTTATCGTCTTCTCATTTAACTTACGATAATCGATACATAGCATTAACGATCCATCAGGCTTCTTAGCAAACACTGCGGCTACTCCCTAAGGTAAACTACTCGGTCTGATAAAACTCTTGCCTTCCAAATCCACCAATTGCACCTTCAACTCTCTCATCTCTACAGGTGTCATCCTGCTTGCCGGCCAACTCACCGGTTCTGCCAAGTCTATCCGAAACTCAATGGCTCATTTTAATGGAAATCCAACTACCGGCTCGAAGACATTTGTGAATTCTCTAACTACGAAAACTCGATTCAGCTCATCTTCCAACTCTACAACACCCAACAAATCATTCACCTCACAACTAGGGTTTTCTACGGTATAAACTATCCGATCACTACAATCAGGGTGTCTAAGTGATATTTCCCTATCATGGCAAAATATCCTAGCATCATACTTACTTAACCAATCCATACCCAATATAATTCTGAACCCTACAAAGTCAAACACATGCAAACAGCAAACAAAGGTATGACCTAACAAATCAAACTCTAACTGGTCACATCTCAACCCTAGAGTTGCATACCCTCCTATTGGATTCACAACCCGTAAGGAAGTAACTTAATATGTGGGTTCTAGGTTAAGCTTATCTATCAAGCATCTAGATATAAAAGAATGTGATGATTTAGTATAAAACATACCACGAATCTGAAGCGTACCTCCCAAAACTACCTTTCCCTTCCCTTGAGCTGTTGGCTATGAAGTAGCAGGCTCCAACGCATATATCTTGCCCTTCCCATCCTTAGCGGGCTCTTTGCATTGATTCTTATAGTGGCCTATTTGATCATAGGTGAAGCACCTGATGTTCTTCTTCCTTATCACTTCCTTCGCCTTCCCAGTATGACACTCATTGGCGAAATGACTCTTCTTTTCGCACTTTAAACAAACCACCTCAGATTTTCCTTTCTTAGCTGCTCTACCCTTCTGAGCACCCTTCTTGTGGAAGAACTTCCTCATCTAGCCTTGCCTAACCTTGACCTCCTTCACCTTACTCTTCTCATGACAAGCAAGCATCTCCTCGTGCCTCAAAGCCATCTCCACAACCACATCACAACGATCCATAATACGCGGTAAGGTAGCCCTGGCCAACTCAGGCTTCAATCCCATGATAAAATTTTCATTCCTCATCATCACAATGTCCACTGAAGCATACCTATATCAGGCTAACTCTTCAAACCTACTCGCATACTCCAAAATAGTCATTTCTCCCTGTTTTAACTCAGCAAACTTTCGGATCAAAATATATTGCGCCATCACCGACATGAACCTCTCCTGGAACCTCCTCTTAAACTCTACCCATGTCAAAGTCTCCTCATCCACACTAGTTGTCACACTATTCCACCAAAACAAAGATACTCCCTGAAGCTGTCTCGAAGCAAGCCTCCTCTTCTGCTCATCATTGAGCCTCAAGTCAGCAAATATCCTCTCACAGTGCAACAACCAGTTTTCCACCTCGATAGCATCCTCGGTTCCAATAAATGGCTTCCCTCCAAGCTTAGTATAATCTCCACTCAACTTAGCATAATCGTTAACTACCGGAACTTCCAGAACTCCTGCTCCTGCAATATTTCCTCCAACCACTCCAGCTGCAATTCCCGCTTGCATCATATTCACGAAAAAATGATACATAGATCCCATATCCACTTGCGGGACTCCAGCACCCACATTCTCTGCTTGTGCCCGACCTTGACTTCTCCTCGTATTAGGTCTGGCATTCCCATTGGTGCCTTCCCCTACTAAGTTAACTCTTTCTCTTCTACCATCCATATCTATAATCAAACCTCATAAGATATAGAAGAATAACCTAACAAAGATAGGAGACTAGAGATAAAGTGTATACTTATATATAGCAAATACAAGTATGTTACTATAGCGTAATCTCATACCCTAATCTCACTCTAATTCCTTAGGATTATGTTTTCAAAAAAATCATTTTTAGTTAAAGTATTTCATATACCTATGCTATGATACCAAGTTGTAACATACTTTATCTAGAGGCCCAAAGCTAAGCGATACAAATGTTGTAGTCATCCATAGTATTAACCTCCGGTGACTAAATACGACTATGTTAATGGTATCTATAATATCAGAAGCACTTGAATATGAAACAAATCACAGATTTCAAAACAGCATTTTCCATTACATTTCAAAACATATATTCCATATTCAGGTTACATAATCCCAAAACGTTAACCAGACAATGATCTAATGTACTTATTACAAAATACGCCAAGAGCGACATATGATGATGCCCCCTTGGTTGACTAGATTGATATAGTCATAATTGACTTAATACACACAACAGAAATAAACAAGAAAACAAGAACTGCAACTCCTAAATAGCTATCTTTTGGCCTCCTACTCGCCTTTTGGTAGCTTTATTCGTCATCCTAATAAGAACCTGTATACCTCAACCCTCAGCCTATTAAAATAAATTTTGAGCACACGAGAGTTTAAGGGAAAAAAACATAAACTTCGAGTCGGACCACAAGCCTGGTGTGAATAATACTATACATCTCGGTTATTAATGTTAAGTGAGACCACGCCGCTTAGCGGAACGGGTTTCCCCTCACTAACATTCTTTTAAAACATATCTTTCTTTTGCAAACCTTTTCCTGCAACCAAAACTGGTTAAAATCTATAAAGCATCATGATGTAAACATACATATCATGTAATAAATGAATTATCTGTTCTAACATTATAGTTTTGTTTGGCTAACTACTAAACTTTGACTGACTCGGGCCTACCAGACATTATAAATAAAATTTATCTAACATCCATTAGACACTCCTCTTCTGGATGGCCTGTCCCTAACTATTTGTTAAATACTTCTCTTTTGAATGGTCTATCCCTAACTTAACATCTCCCAAGCTCACCTGATCCTAATGGTTTTGCGGGCACACCAGTAACCTATCTGCATACAAATATATATTCCCTTCTGTGTGTAATCATAATTTTACTTTTACCTGTGACAAAGCCCTACACACTAGAATTTTGGATAAAATTAGCTGGGGCCAATAGCTAATGTATAGGGTGTGACCCTATACCAGTCCCATCTGGTATTCTAATATCTGAGTCATTTTACTTATGGATCCCTTCCCATAATCTTCCTTGAAAACCTTTTTCAAAATGATTTAAAACCTATAAATCAAACTCACACAAGGAAAATACATATACTCTATGTTTTACTCAAAATCATCTTTCTGTATTATATATATATATACACTTTACTCAAACCTTAGTTGATGAAAACATTTAAACCTTTGAAAGTACCCCTTTCGAATCCATTGAAAGTACCCCTTTCAAAACCATTTAAAGCACCTCTTTCGAAACCAAGTAGAACCCTTCATTTATCTAGGCCGAAAGGCCAAAACCTTCCTTTCGAAACCATTCTCAAAACCTTTTGAAACCCTTGAAAAACCTTACTTTCGAAAGCTATAAAGCATTAGACATCATATCTTGAAACACTTTATAACATTACCTTTTAGAAACCCTTAGAAAAACCATTCCTTTCAACCCTTTCGAAACAATCAGAAAAACCTACCCTTTCGAACCTTTTGAAACCCTTGGGGAACCACCCCTTCGAAACCATTATTTAAAACCTTTCGAAAGTATCAAAACTTTATAAACTCAAACCTTTCGAAAGCACTTAGGTTCAATTTAAAACATGTGGAAAAACACCTTTCGAAACGATTTAAACCTTCTCTTTCGAAACCATTGGGATATACTTCAACAAAAAAAAAGGGTCTATAAAATCATTTAAGTCGAAACCCTACCTTTCAAAAGTATCCCTTAGCTAGGAACTGATGGTGTCGAAACCACCCTTCCGAATGCGTCGGAGAAGTGGCTAATTTTAAAACAAGTATACCTTTCGAAACCATTGACTTCGAAAGGTAGAAAAGCGGTAGCCAAGGGTTTTGACCCCTCGAAAGCATTATTTAAAACAAAAGGACACAACCCATTCGAAACCTTTATTTTAAAAACATTTGACTCATTCGATAGCCAACCGAGTTGAAAGTTAACCCTTCGAAAGCAAAGAAGGCGCTACCTTATTTAAAACCAAGGCATGCTTCAACCCCATCGGAACCCAACGTTTCGACTCTATACCTTCCGCCTTTACCCAATACGCTACGTACCAAGTAAATTGATACCATGCGCATTAGTTTCGAAAGCATGGTTGTGAAACATCCTAGTCGGAACCCCTGGTGTAGAAAGTAGAGGAACATACTAAAAACATGTAAATTTTGTTTTTTACTTAAAAGAGAAACACTTTTCAACTAACCTGCTATTTTCATCAAATTTTCATTGGTTGCTAAATTCTTTTTTCAAAAGTGCTGCTAATATTTCAAAAATAAAAAATAATTTTAATTTACAAAAAACCCCTTCCCCTTAAATAAATATATAAAACATTTAAGTTCCATACCTTAAATAATTTTATATATTCATCAAATACTTAGGAAAATTCTACAAAAATTCCAAAAAATCATTTTCAATATATTTTCTAACATATATAAATTTCAGACCCAAATAATTTATTATTTAGCCGTAAATAATTTAAAGCCCAAATAATCATTTTCTTCACTAGAAAATTAATAGAAAATCCACATGAATTCAGAAAATTATGAAAATTGAAACCCGTCTCTAAAATATTATTTCTGATTTATATCTAAAATCGCAAGGTATTTAGATGTTATTTAATATGGTTTTCATATCAAAATATATCATAGAAATCAATATGAACATGCATAAATCATCAACAAGCATATATAAACTTTTAATCATTCAAAACGTGGCATTATCATGCAAAATACTTCAAATTCATTCATTAAACCGAAAACCGTCAGAAAAATGAGATGTAGTAATTATTCACCTTAGCTTTTCGATAAAGAGTTTGAGATTTGAATGAGTTTGATGTTGATTATGCTTCCCATTTATCCTTCTTTTTCTTGCCCTTGAAAATGGTGGTCGGCCTCTACTTAGTTTTAATTTTTGTAAATGAAATGAAGTGAGGATTCACGGCTAAGGATTTAGGATATTAGAATGCCCATTTTTCTATTTTACCCCTCCTTTATAACACTTAACCATTTTATTTTGGTTCATTCATTTATATGGCACGGCTACCCTTAATTATAATCAAATCTCAATTCCCTAATCATCACATTATTTAATTTAATTTAATTAATTAAATTTCCTAAATAATGTTACTAAAAATATGGGGTGTTACATCTTTAATTTCAAATCCTTCAAGCGTTGCTCCTCAATAATCCTCTTTTGTGCTTCTGCTGGCTCTGCTCCATCAGTGATGGTATGTATCCCCATATCCACTAATAACCAGTATTCTTTCGATCGAAGAAAATTCATAAGAATAACCCAACGGTTGTAATGACCATCAAACCTGGGAGTTGCAATTTGCACAAAACATCCGCCCTCTATTATCATCTTATTATTCACTTTTGTTTCTATAACAGTGATTTCTAATCACACTCAATCAGGCACCTTAACCTCACTCTGATACCAGATTTCATGAAAACTCTAACAAAGAAACAAGTAAATGCTTTCACTACTTTATTAAACATAATTGTAGCTTAAATAGACTCACAACATATTTAATAATAGTTGCATTACCTTTGGTGTCATACTTTTTTGATGTAAACGTAAACTTTTTGAAATACCCTTTAAATTCAAACCATATCTCAATATATATAAATATAATTCTAGTTTTTAAAAGTCATAATATTATTTTCTATTACTTGGTCAATCACTTTTATCCTTTAACAAGAATTGATCGTACCTTAATTTTTCTACTATGACAGAATCAACCAATTATATCACAATTAAATTATAAACTAAATTGTTCATATCTCAATTAAAATGCTGATTTACACATATTAAAACCGAGTCAATCGGTTTTATACCTAAAACCGCTCATGTCAATGCAAAATGTTTTTTAGTTAAAATGCTAATATTTCTATATTATTATCGAGTCAATCAATTGTATCTTAATTAAATTTTAAATTATACTTGAAATCATGCATTAGAGAGAGAGAGAGAGAGTGTGTGTGTGTGTGTGTGTATAAAATCATATGTGAAGCGCATGCCGCAATGCTTATAAAGAGAATCAAATAAATCTCATGTATTGAAAAACAAGATACATAGCAATAGAATAGGTCTAAATCTACTTAGCTGGTTCCTTGCAAATAAGAACTTACTTTGCAAAACTTTGCAAAACTTTGAAAAAGCCAAATTGAAAAATTAACAGAAACTGCTAAACATAACAGATTTGTGACGAGTCATAAACCCTAAATTTGATATAGAGTTGACATTTTCAAGGAGTACAACTATATTGGATATGTGTTATAAGTATTTTTGTATTATATATGAAAGTACCATAAAGAGATGGTACAGTAAACATTGTAACAAAAGGAACATCCATCATAGTTTATTGATTATTTCTTTATATATTTTAATGTACAGTGCTCAAATACAAAATACAATAATCGATTTGTCAAAAATAACATAATTTGTAGTTTCTATAACTCGATTTGGTAGCATTCAAACCGATTTTGTTTAGGTAATTTTATGAGAAGAAAGTCGATCTCCAATACTATTAGATTAAGAACGTTACCAACAATGAACATGTTAAGTTTACACTTCTCTCCTGCTTTTGCACTAAACGAACTAGCTTCGCATCCAAATAAGCTCAAAATCTGCCACTAGGCCAGTTTCGGAAAAAATAGTAGAGAAATAAAATGGCGAAGTTTATGCTATTTTAATTTTAAAAGGGCGCAAGCTTCGCTATTTTGTTTCCCCTATACCAACCACTGCAACCTATTTTCTTCTTCCTCCTCA
Organism: Allium fistulosum; assembly: GCA_030737815.1. Lineage (NCBI taxonomy): Eukaryota > Viridiplantae > Streptophyta > Magnoliopsida > Asparagales > Amaryllidaceae > Allium > Allium fistulosum. Next base: position 666,536,224 of record CM060901.1, read on the forward strand.
AAATTTCAACTTAAAACCTAAAAATCATAAACCCTACCCTGTTTTTCACCAAAATTTTCACCGCAAACTCGTACTCGTAAATCGAAGCAAAACACACTAATTAAACCTTGTTTTTGTGATCATGTCTTAAAATGTCTAAGTTAGTTCATGTATGGGGAATGTTGTAGTGATCATGTCTTAAAATGTCTAAGTTATTTAAACATCGAATATAACTAACTAACAAACGTACACAATATCAACACAAAGCAAAAAAACATGTGCGCCTTCAGAACAGAACAATATACAGTAAATATCAGAGATCTTAGAGCCAAATGTAGTGATAATATACAATATATAATACCAGTCCAAAATACTTCTCAAGATTATACATCGATGAAGTACATTATATATAATATCATGCATCAAATAGTATAACTAGCCTCCATTAAAACCTAGTAAACACCAGCTGGTCTCATCGTCCCTGTACCTGAAATGTCTCGGACTGACCCGAGTATTATATAAATGATAAAAGGGCCAGACTAAACCTAAATCCAAGATCAAAAATCATATGGAACTCTATATATACTAGGTGTATTATAATAACATTATCTTAAACTATAACGACCTGGAATTTCAAACACTTCGTAATCAAAATTATTTAAATATTTGAATCTTGGATTTAATATTATTAAAATGATTTAATAAGCTTTTTAATCCCTTTTTAATTCATAAGTAACAATGGTAAACTTCTTTTGGAAATATTTTTACAAAGATAAATAATTTGAAAAAATATCGATAACACGACCGAAAATTGTTTTATCGATAGACAGCTTCTGAACCATTAGAAATTATTCAGATTTTTTAAATACACTTACTTGCTTAGGAAATCAATAAAACAAAATGCTTTTTTTACCATTTATGGAAATAAAACTTTTTGATGATGTCATGGGTGATTTCATTAAAGATATTTAGGAAATGAGTTTTTATGGTAAGACTTAACTTTTAAGTAAAAGAGAGGTATGAAGGTGCATGTGAGAGGGAGGCCCTTTGTGACCTTTCATGAAAGGTAAAAGGTGGTAATGGTCCCTTGCACGAATATATAAATATACCTTAAGCTAAGAAGTAGATAACAAATTGACTAATGCTTGAAATGAAATATAAGAATAAAAATGGTGGAAGTGCTTAGGCACTAATCCACTAATTCTTCTCCAACTTTTTCAAGTCTTAACCAAATCATCTACAATATCTTCTAAACTTTGGCTATAGATCCAAAATATCATGGAAAGCATGAATATCAAGTAAAAAGTGGGGGAAGGTGAGATGATGAGGAGGGATCTTGGACGGGCCATGAGCAATGGAGGAGGAGGGAAGGCGTTGCCTTGGTTTGAAAGTGCTAAAGGTTGGATCTTTAGGTTTTTGGTGATGGTGGGAGTCGGTTCTTTGATTCTTGTGGCTTTGTGCTTATATTTGGCTTGGATATAAGTGCGTTATCCCACTATCTTGTTTGAATGTATTATTTATATATATGTTATGTTTGAAGTATAAAGTTAAAGTGACAATAAGTAAGTAAAGTTATAAACTTTGGACCCCTCTTGCTTTCAAAAGAAAATGACAACTTTATATTGTATAACATCACTTCTATTACTCTCTTAATCATGCGACATGGCCTTGGCTTAATGTTTAAAGGGTTGTTTACTTTTATATTTAATTGAAGTATGTTTGAAAGAGTTTGAAGCGAGAATAGTCGTTATAAGTGCGCTTCGATATCCCTTAACTTCAACTTGTGTAAATTAGATATTTATGATCTTGATTTGGGATAATTTGATTTGGTCATTCTCTACTCATATTTTTATGTATTGGATATTAAAGAAGTAGTTTGGAAAGTTAAACAAGTTGTGAACAAAAGTTGTAAAAGTTAGAACAAAAAGGTGATTATAAATACACATTGTAAATATAACCTATTTTCGAAAATTTATATAAATAAATGAAAAGATATTCTTAGGGGTTTCTATCCATGTTTTTAAATACCCTAAGGGTGGTACTTATGAACAAAAAAATTAATTCTTGAATCATTTGTTAAAGTGGTTGAAACTAGTCACAAAGCTCGTGCTTCTTAATGTTGTTCTTAATAAGGCTTTTTAACAGCATTTATAAATGCTGTAATAATTTGCTTATGGTTTTAAGTATTTAAAAGTGATATTTAAATTTGGAATTTTTCTTTAATATTTTTAGAGATGTTTTCTAACCTATTTTGAAGTATTCTATGCATGTTTGAAGTTTAAATATATTTTAAATAAATTATTTATAAATTTTAAAGAAGTAAAGAAGATGTTTAACACTAAAAGCCGATGGAGTAGGCTTATCTATTTATGAGAGTTAAGATTGATGTTGAGTAGTGATATGAGAAATAGAGTTCTAACCTACCAGTTTCCCTCTTGGTCGAGGAATGGTTAAGTCGGGAATGTTGGAAACGTGTTATTCATATTGTTTTCTAACTCATTTATGAACGTTATTAATGCTATACTTAACACTAAAAGCCGAAGAGGTAGATTTATCTATTTGTGAGATTCAATAATGAAGTGTCTAGGTAAGACTTTGATGTAACCATCTCTAACTTATCTGGCTTCACCCTTGGACAAGGAATAGTTAAGTTGGAATGTCAGAAACGTGTTAAGTATACGGACATTGATTTGTATAAGCAATTGTTTTAACTAGATAGTCGCTTAGTCGACTATCGAACTTAATCATATGTTATCTTAGATCTTTAAAAGAATGTTTTTAAAGACAATATAAGTATTGAATGGTTTTGGGTTTTTTGTGATAATGTCTTACTAACATTTGTCTTTAGCCCTTTTTTATTTGACTTATGAATGTAAATAGATCTTTAAAATAACATTTTATAAATAAGCATGGTGAATGGTTTTGTGTTTGTAGTGACAATGTTTAAGTAACATTAGTCTTAAACCTTTTGAGTGGATTAATGAAAGTACTTAGACCCCCAAAATTGTTTAATTTGAAGGAAATTATAAGTATGGAATCTTTGGAAAAGATAGAAAATGTAAAGGTTTAAAGTAAGAAATCTTGTTAATTATTTGTGAATATACTTATACCAATTGATATAAGTATATGAATACTTTTTAAGTATTGAAAGAATACAAATAAATAGTAGTGGTCGATAAATGAAGTTTTATTAGGTAAAAATAATTTATACTAATAAGAGAGGTTTTAATTAATAAAAAAGTGTTAATTAAATAAGAAGGGGAATAGAAACCATGCTTTGCATGACTTGATCATGCTTGTATTTATTTATGTTGATAAGTAAATAAGACTTCGTTTCCATATGCGATCTATCATTGCATGACCAACTTCATCAATTGGTTTTGGAGCGCTCGGTAAGCGAGGAAGTGTACTCATATGAGATGACTCAAAAACTTAACCACTTCAAAACCATATATGCGATGAATGTTCTGAAAGCGGTTGCGAAGCGGAATGTTATAGAGTTGAACTGTCTATTCTAAGGTTAAGTTCAAGGGAGAGGTCAGCGTTAACGTTTCAAACGATGTTATGATGTGGGATTATCTATCTTGAGGAGTAGTCCAAGAGAAAGGATAACGTTAGCATTCATCGGAGGATTTATGCATGAATCTATATGGACATTCAAGATATGTTCGAGGTGCTCGAATCCATACAGTGATTCGTGATATGTTCGAGATGATGGAATCCATTTAGGGATTCGTATTTTGTTCGAGTGATGAAGGCTCATGTGAAAGATGCCAGACGTAGCCTCTACATTGAGAAAATGACAGAAAACAAAGAAAGGGCATGGCCAGGGGGTTTAGCAAACCTCAAGGGTATATCAACTCTATATCTAGAGCTGTTTATCGATTGTTGCTAGTGGGAGTTTTTATGACTTGGATCACACACCAAGGATGATCGAGGTATGTTTACCTTAGAGTATATCTTACCTAGAGATATATGATGCTTGGAAGGTTGTTTTCAATCCTTGTCATGGAGTTCGGATGCGGCCAGATCGAGGAGATCTCTGTGGAAAAATCATTATTCGAATGCACCTTAGCGGTATTGATTGTGTTAACGAATAAATTCGTTAACCCCAAAAGTGTGTAAGAAATAGAGCCAATCAAGTAGAGGCTTTGTTAAAGCTAGTCGAAGTCGTTAGGATGAAGCGTGCATGGTGTTAAGTCTGTAACAAGTCTTTGAATAGTCATTATAGTCACGTTGAATGTCATGTATAATCAAAGTCAATATGCAAGCTAATGTGCAAGTCTCAATTGTATATAATGTTTGAGTGTTACAATTGGCAAAAATCGCCAAATCAATTTAGGGTTTACAAAGTTGAAAATGTAAGAAGTGGGAAGAGAATGAATTCGTTCCCAAAATTGCACCCGTATGCCTATATTTATAGAGGAAAAAAGCGGCATAGCTCACGGTGTCGGTAAGTTTCAGCAACAGCTTTGGCGACCTTAATGCTATTATGTGTTTGCTTAATGGTTATAGTGGAACTTTGGTGCTGCCTCGGTTGCAATAACCTTCAGTGTCGATAACTCTTTTCCTTGAGACACTCTTGATAGATTACTAGCGGCCTCATTTGGAAGTAGTGTTAACCCTCAATAAGAAGCGACATCGACTTGGTGTAGTCTTGATATAGAGTGGCTTTACTTGGTATATTGTTGGTGTTGATAGCCCTTGACGTCATCGTGGAGCAACATCATTAGAGCTTTATTTGTAACAGGCTTACTTTGATGGCAACATATAGATAACGGCGACACCGATGATTTGCGATACCCATCTCATATGTATTGTGAAGCGCGACGTTGCTTTAATGTAATGTTGATGGATTTCATGGACAATGATGACGTTCGCCATCAACATCGCAAATATTGATGTACGACATCCTTGAAGTGTCATATGGAAGTCATCGACATTGATATTATCTTGGGTTCTTGGACTTGTTGATGATATACGATACCAACGTTGACAACGGTCAGCGTTGTTGGTGCTGACCTCAAATCATTTATGTTCCTTTTAGGATAACCAAGGTAGTAACAAATGGGACACCTCATCGATGAAGCACGATGTTGTATATTCACTATATTGATTAGGTTCAACTTCGTTGCTTCTTTTATTACTGGCGATGTTGTTTATGTCCCTCTATTGATCAAGCACGGCATCCTATCCCTCTGATGCTAATCCAACTTTACGTTCCCGATGTTGATTGCTGGTATTACAAGTGTCTGCTAAATTACATGTCTTCAAAAGTGATGATGGCAGTCGGTGCGAACAAAGTGCATTTATTCATCATGAAAGGCGACATCATATCCATATCTCTTTTCGTATTCTTCGTAGTGAATAATGGTGATAACATTTTCACCCTACTATAGAGAAGTCATTGACTGTTTAAGTTAACATTGTCGTCTTCATCTTTTCCACCTATTGTCTTCTTGCACCAATCCAAGTGTTCATTTAAAATCAATCTAATGGCTTCGATGCGCCCACTTCTTTCTATAAATACCCAGGCCTTTTCAACTTTCCTTCTTTGCTTGTAATCGAAAGTTCAAGCAAGAAATCAGAAAATTAAAACTTCTTTAATTCTCAAGCATCTGATTCTCGTTCAGGTATTTCTTTTATTTTTTGATCGATTTGATTGAAAAGTCAATTCAAGCAATCAGATTTTAAGGTTGTTTTTATGGTTTGATTTGGGGGTTTCATTAGTTTCAACTTGATTATCAACGCGTTAAGGATTGAAATTGTAAATCTATCATTGCTGTAGGTTACGTATTTGCATTAATCGTTGAATCAATTAATTATGAATCGACGACGTCCTGGATTTTTAGGGCTTTTAGCTTAGTGATGAAGCGGATTTCTTATTAAACCTGGATCCACATCCATTTGCCCTCACAACGCCCATAAAAGGTTTAACACTGATTAACCAATAGTGTAAGGCTTTCATATCACATAAATTGGCTTTGATATTTATCGATAATAGTATGAAAAAACAGATACGTTCTAGGTTTACTACTTGATGAAAATGACGTACTCGACTTGAAACTCAATGTCGGTTTTCACTACATCGTCCATGACGTTGTTATGATGATCGATATTGATGGTTTTCGACGTTGCCATGATACTCAAAATCAATAAAACGTTTTATTATCTTATTATTTTATTAGTTAATGTTTTTGGTATAAAACTTTTCTTTTGTAAATAATGAGGGTGAGACGCGGTGATCAATTTAAATCTACAGATGTCACTATCGATGGGACACCAAAATTGTTTGGATGCTACATCAATAATATTGGTATTAATTAAAGTCAATACTGTGATACTAGCATGGCCTTCGATGTTGATAAGATTCCTCAGTAACCTATTACTTCAATGATGCGACATCCTTGTGTCGTTACGGATCAAGATGAATATGCAATAACCTTTCGTTGTTAAAAGTAAGTGTACATCAATTAGATGTGATGTCATCTAATCATAACTGATGTCGTTCCCTTTCGTCATTGGTTTACAATGCTCTAGTTTGACGTCCACAATAATTTTGTTCATCGCTATTGTTCCATAACTATTTTAAGTTAGGCTTTATTCAGTATCATTGCCTTCGGCCTAGCTGGCTTAACACATTATTAGTTATTTGACTGACTAGCTTACCACTAACCCATGTCGTAGCTATCCACTAATGTCAACAACATTACTAGTTCGATGTTAGTTATGGTTGTGGGGTTCATTAATGTTTTAAAATTTTAAGTTACTTATCGCGATCGACGTGGGTTTATTGGTGATGCATATCTATTCTCATTTATGTTCTATATATCTTCTCTATGGGTTTCTCTTATTAAGATTGAGATTTAAGTCTACTAATAAACTTGGCAGTTGTCATTTAAGAGTTGTTACCCTGCGACTAACATATACCTTATCACTTCGGCAGTAACTAGATTACTTAAGCAACAATTTTAGCATGAACTAAAATTTTTATATGGCATGAATTAAGGTAATTTCTTATGTTTTGAATAGTATCACCTGGCAGGAAAATGGAAGGCCAACTGTGCAGCAAGAAGTCCATTAAGAAGCCCAGTAAAGGGCTCAAACCTTCACCTTCAGCTAGTAAGAAGGAAGATATTATTTCAAATCCATCGTATATAGCAACTCAGGCTGATGTGGACTCTATTCTTGAACAATTCGGAATCACTAGGGTTGAAGCCATTCCTGCTAGCCCCACATATAGCCTACTGGAAGGTTACTTTTCTTCCACTCCCATACATATCTGCCACATGGGCTACCTTCCTTTCCCCGGGTTTGTCCTAAGATATTTGAAGCATTTGAACATTGCCTCGATCCAGTTTTTGCATTTGACTGCTTAAAAGTCTTAGCTTGAGAGGCAGGACTCCTCTCTCTTAGTGCTGAAATTATTCACTTGAAAGGTAGTCCTACTAAGGTTGGTGAACAACCAAATCATTAATTCTACCAGGTCCATCTCCCACCAAAAAGCATGATTTCTGAGGGTCTCAACAAGACGAGAGGATGGGAAATGCAATTCTTCTTTGTCACATGTTTCTCCATTATCATAGGGACATTTTCTGTTGCTAGTAATTTTCTTTTTCCTTGTTATCTATGTTGAATTGTTATTCCTTACCAATAGGTGTCTATCTTTCGGATCCCGCCCCCAAGAAGCTAAACCCTGAAGACAAAAATCTTATGCTATAGCTAACTCAAGCAAAAGAGAAAATGGGGAACAATCTTAAACTATTAACCTTGGCTAAGCATCTTCGATACTCTATCAATTTGGGTTGCCACAAGATTCTGGGAGAGCCTTTGATGGTAGAGTATAACACTCGAGGCAAAAGCTCGATGGTAATGGGCGATCCGAAATCCTTTCCATCTGACTTCCCTATTCAGCCTGGGATAACTTGTAAGATATTATTGCATTAATCTAAAACCTAATATAATATCATCTTATAAGCTTATTCCCTTGATTCAGGTTCATCTGCTTTAATAGTTGCCTTTATAGAGAAGGAGGCCATAAAAGACGCTCTTAAGGATAAGTCGGAAAAAAGATTGCTCTTCTATCTTGGTTCGGGCTCCTAAACCTCAATCTCTTAGGGATGCTATTTCTAGCTCATTCATGCTTGCAAAAGGAAACTGAGTTATAGTTCTGTCGCTGCAACCACTCCCAGTAAGAAGTCTAAGACTGGGGATGTTCATTCCTCTATTATTATTGAAGTGGAAGAATTGGTGGGTACTGGTTCAAACCTTGAGACCTCAAATTTTAACACTGCTAGAGATGAGGCCCAATAAGTGGCTGAAGCAAGGCATTCTCGGGACTCACATATCTGTATTACTTTCCAAAGCTCCCATGAAGCTCTAAATCGCATTTGTAAGGATCTCATATTTTCTTTTACACCGGAGGATTCGCTTCCTTCCCAGTCTCAATCTTCATGACTTTCTCCAATTAGTCATCCAATCCTCGTCTTTTATTGCACTTAAGCCATTACAGCCTTCCTCTTATACTTAAGACCACCAATTTTCCCTTCTCAAGCAATACTTATTAGTACATACCATTCATGTTTAACTGTTTTAAACTCTTAATATTTCACGTATAACATTTTAACTCAAGTTTTTTTACTTGTTCCAGGTCGCCAAATATTTATCACTTCAAGAGGAATCTTTAGGATCATCTAGCGATATATCTAAGCTTATGGAACAAAATTCCTCACTTAACAATCATATAATTGATACCTTTGTAGCAAATGATGAAGCCATGCAAGAAAAAGAAAAGCTAGCTACCTCTCTTAAGGAAACAGTGGCTTTGCACCTTAAAGAAAAAGGTGATAAAAAGAATTCAGATGATAGGGTGAAGGCCGTAGAATTAGCACTTGAGGAAGCCGACATGAAGGAGGCCAAGCTTGTATTAGAGAAAGCATCTCTCAAGAAATGGCTAAAAAAGAAAGGAGTTCTTTTAGATAAATCAACTAATGTGGCTAAAGATGTGAAACAGTTGGTGTCCCATTTTCTCGGCACGCCCCTCAATACCATGATCGAGATTTCTCATGAGAAAGCACTCTTTATTGCATATCTTGACAACGCTCACAAATGTCCGGATTTTGGTTTCCCTTCCCTCCCTCCAGCATGGAACAAAAAGTTTATAAAAGCATTTAAAGAAATGTCGAATAAATCTCAAGCACCTGGAAGGTCCTTCCGAGAAAGAGGAGGAGGTTGATGATGAAAAGATATTGACTTTCGATGATCCTCCAGCCGATGAGGAGATAAAGTCAGATGAAGAAGAGAAGGACGATGAGAAGAACAGGGATGAGGATGATTGTGACAATGATAGTCCTGATGGTAGAGGTGACGGAAAGGGTCTCTCTGGTCCATCAGACAACAAGGATGGATCAGGAGATGCTAAACCAAACCTGGTGGCTTAAGGCATGGAGGTTGCTAAAATTCCTGATCTCCAAGGACAAACTCTCCTAAAAAGGATAGTGCTTCCCGGGGCCAAAAATTCAAGGGAAAAGAAAAGATTTCTTCATCTTCAATTTCACTTACTTGGGTATGGATCTCTTTATTTAAATGTCCTAAATTTCTTAATAATTCGTAGTTAATGTGTTAACTATTCTAGTTTAGAAAGAAACCGAAATATCACTACAATGTAATACTTGAAAAGAAGCAAATGGAGATAGACCGATTGAATCGGGAATTGGATAGACAGATGAAGAAGTATAATAAGTTATCTGAAAAATACAAAAAACTTGCTACAAGTGCATCGAAATTAAGGTTCTTCAAGGAAACGGAAGTCGCTCCCTGGATGAAACGAGCACATCACCATCGAGCAAAACTCTTGGTGGAGAACACTGAAGTAGTGGCTCTTTTCTGGATGTTAATTGGTGATAGGACTGCCTTAGAAAAGTTTCTCTTCAAAGATTACTCGAGGGGTAAATTCATTGACTTCTTGTATTTAGGCGACAACTATGATGGTTTGCTTAGATGTTTTCATCGTAGATACCTTGATGAACATGAGTCTGATCCCCATCCTGGAGTATGCTAGAATCTCCCCAGAGTTTCCCTCTTTCCACTTTCTTCTCATTCTCTTCCCCCAAGAAACTTAAATATAATAGAAAAGAATTCATTTCTGAAATGTATAAAAAATCGATTTTGTACAAACCCGAATGATTGTATAATTGTAACATGCAACTTGATCTACTTAAGAATTTTATTGTTTTAGTTTTCTTGTCCTTAATCTAATTTTAACGTGTTGTATAGACTAAAGACCACTCAAGTAGTCTGGTCCCTAGGGATACCTTGAATAAATTTGTCAAGTTAAAAAAAGATTTTACAGAAAAATCTTTAATTCTCAAAACATCACAATTGGCAAGGCATTGTTTCCCCAGAGATTTACAAGAATTTTACATGTGATTCCCTCATTTCTGCTTTGACTTTCAAGTTGATGAAAAGGATAAGTTACTCAACGAAATCTGATCCTATCACGCAAAATTAATATGTGGTCGTGATAGCCCTCTAGTCGGGGAATGAGATTATCATCGATTCCCTCATGTTTATACCCCAGAAGGAATTAAAACTTCCTTTGCTTCTACACTTACATTATCGACTAGGTCATTTGAAATGGCTAAAACCCTAGTTTTAAAACTCTAGGGGTTAGTTGAATGCTTAGAAATAGAATTATGATGTAATCTTGACTTTCTGTGTTACTTGTAAATTCTGCTTATTATCAATAGAAAAGTTTGTTTCTCATTTATTGATTTTTGTTTCTTTTATTCTTAATAGGGGACTCAGTTAGTGCATACATCTGATCCTCTAGATGGGTTTTCATGAGTTGCTGAAATCGAAGATAGATTGTTAGCAGATATTGAGAAGAAGAAATCTTCCCAAGATGATTCAACTTTACTATTTTTGAATAATCTTGAGGTATAAAAATGGAATAGGAAATATTTTCAACTAAGAGTGATTTCTAAAGGCCTGAAAAAGTGAACTTCTAGCTTGGAAGGTGAAATGAAGGAGAATGATGAAGGAGTTTATCAGCTAATAAAGAAGACTGAGTCGGTCTTAGAATCCAAACCTTTAGTTGACTTTGATGCTGAAATAGACAAATTGTGTCAACAAATAAACGATCTCAAAGTGGAGCTAATTAAAAGCCAAGTCTATTATTAGTCATCAAAGCTTATTACAAGTGAAGGTGATCTCTGGTTAGCCAAGAATTCCCTACTTTATTAAACCCACTTCCGACCTTAAGCGATGACACGATCTCAAAATGGAGTAGAAAAGTTAAATTTGATTGTATGCAACACTTTAGTAGGAAATGGGTTGAAAAAGTATCTCAATATATCAATAAATATGTAAGAAAAGTTTAAGGGCTTGAGCATGAAAAATACACTCTTAAGCAAAAGAACAAAGAATTGAAGAGTATGACTCGAACTTTTACAAGGAGCCAACAAGACTCTCCAACATGCCTTGAAAACTCAGATCGACTCTATTGATGGTGCAAGTACTATTTTAAAAAAGGAAAAGAAATTCCAAGAACTCCTGAGCGCGGCTATTCTCCACGTCATTGATCCTTTAATTGCCATACACTTGGACAAGCAAGCATAGAGTCTTGAGTCCTAACGAAAATTTGCTTTAAATAGATTCTCTTTTATGTCTAATTTTTGTTCCCGTAACTTTGCATGTAACATATTAGTTATAAACGAACTTGTATTGAAATAAAAGTTACCTCAACTATAAAATAGATAACCTTGAATTGGTATCAATCGATACCTTATTTTTTGTATTTCGAACTTTTGATTGTCAGCTTACTAAGAACTTTTCTATATAAGAATCTGCTTTTTCATAAATATTCAGCAATTTGCTTAGTAACGAAGATTCCCGGTAGATGCATTCCAGACAGAATTGAGATCTGATTTAGCGATGCTCTATTATTTAGGAAAATCCTATCAATAACAAGTTAAATGGAAGCCCGGAAATATAATCTGGTTATAGTGTGAACATAAGTCTAGAAATCTCGTTTAGCGTCTAGTAAGGGAGATCAACAATCCCACCTAGTAGAAATAATAGAATAGAAACATTATCTAGCAATAATAATAGAAGACTAGAAACCTTTATCTAGTAAAAATAATAGAAAACCAGAAATCCATATCTAGCAATAATAATAGAAGACCAGAAACCTTTATCTGGCAGAAATAATAGAAAACTAGAAATCCTTATCTGGCAAATATAATAGAAGACCAGAAACCTTACCTGGCAATAATAATATAAAACAAAAAACCTTTTTCTAGGAGAAATAATATAAGACTAAAATTCCTTATCTAGCAATAATAATAGAATACCAGAAACACTTATCTAGCAGAAATAATAGAAGACCATAAATCCTTATCTGGTAATAATAGAAGACCGGAAACTTTTATCTGGTAGAAATAATAGAAAACCAGAAATTCTTACCTAGCAATAATAATAAAAGACTAGGATCCCTTATCTGGCAGAAATAATAGAAGACCAAAAATCCTTATTGGGCAATAATAATTAAAGACAAAAACCTTTATCTAGTACTAGTAGAAATAATAAAAGACCACCATTATCTGGAAAAAATAATAGAAGACCATATATTCTTATTTAGCAATAATTATAGAAGACCAAAAACCCTTATCAGGCAGGAATAATAGAAGACAAGGAATCCTTATCTAACAATAAAAATAGAAGACCAGAAACCTTTATCTAGCAGAAAAAATAAAAGACCAGAAATCCTTATCTAGCAATAATAATATAAAACCAAAAACCCTTATCTGGCAATAATAATAAAAGACCAGAAACCTTTATGTGGTAGAAATAATAGAAGACTAGGAACCCTGTAACGACCCATAATTTTATCACTTCAAATTGGAATATTTAATTAATTTTAAACTTTTAGATATATTTTAAATGATGAATAATTCACTTTAATTGTTATATAATGATAATAAGTGATTTATAATGGTTTTAAAGATATATAAACTTATTTTATAAAGATATGTAGATGGATTTTTTATATCATTTAAAATAGTTTTATATCTTAAATAATATTGTTTTAATTATTTAAAGATGGTAAGAAATTTATTTTCAAGTTTTGTTTACATAAATAAATAGTTTGATTAAAAACTAAAAATATGACAAGGATTTGAACCCCGGATTTTCAACGGTTTAACAAATAAAAGTTATATGTGAACGTTGCAACATCGAAAGTTAACATGACATATATATATAGATATATGCACATATAACAAATTAATAACATATATGTTAACCATAATTAGTCAATACTAAGTGTTATTAGTAAAAGTAAGTAAGATTAATTAAAGGAAATAAAATTCCTTAAAACCAGGCATGGACTAAGAAGCACTTTAAGGATCTTGTTTTAAGGAGCATGTTTCATGGCATGTCTCATGGCTTGTAGTCCTTTTCCTTAATGATTAAGGAAGGAGTTTTGTGATATTTTCCGCACTTTTCCTAAGGTTATAAATAAGAAGGTAAGGCCTCTTCATTTTCTACACGATTCACTTCTTCCTCTTCATGTTTTCTATTCTTTCCCTCTCCTTTCCTATGGTCGTGTGTATTTAGGGTGGTAGTGGCCTTAGGTCGTGAGAAACAAGGTGGAGGAGGAGGGCTTTAGGTCATGAGTTATGATGGTGGATGAGATGGATGTGTACTAGGGCGGAGGAATGATGGCCATGTGCAAGGAGGAGGTGGAAATTCCTTGGACGTGAGCATTAGTGAGAGGAGAATGGGTTTTAGTGATGTTTGATGAAGTTTGAATTATTAGTGAAGTGTTGTGATGGATCGAATATTGGTAGGAAGTAAATGAGTTAAATAAAAGTGAGTTAATCACGCTTTGAATTGGTTGATAATATCACTTGTTAATCACTTGTTTATATTACTTATTAATCATTTAATATTGCTTGCTATTAGTGATAATAATAGACATTGACTGCTTAATGGTATACTCTTGACCATATGCTAAAATGATTGCTTATATGGTTATTTAATATGTCTGGAGGATGGGTGGTGGTTATATAAAAGTTTGATTGTGATAGATATGATTATTAGGATAAGTTCAAAATCATATATGTTGAGAAATAATAGCTACGTGAATCAACAATACATATCTTGTGCAAAATATTGTTCACATTATACCCAAAAATAATATGTATACAACATATTTTAGGCTTCAATGTTTTTAAAACCAAAAGAAATGTCATTTTATAATATTGGAATTTACTTCGGAAAAACAAGGAAATGAGAAAATGGAGTTTTGAAATAGATTTGGAATTAGTTATAAAAAGAAAGAAATTGGAAAAGTGGAGTTTTAAAATTATTTAGAACATATAATCTATGGTTTCATTTATAAAAAAGTTAGTTTTAAATGGTGGAAAATGATATAGAAGTATCATATGATTTAAAATAAAGGATTTTGAATTAAAAATGTTGGAAAAATGAATATTATAATAGGTGAAAAGAAGTAAGATAGATTTTTAATAAGTAAAATGGTAAAATATTGTTTTAAAATTGTTAATAATAGTTTATTATGTTAGTAAAATGATTTAAAAATGTTTTGGACAAGTTTTATAATAAAACCACTTCGAACCAATATACGCGTTCGTGAAGACATGTTGAAGACAATGATTTTCAAGACGCGGATCTTTATAATGTAGGGTTGATTACCACTAACCTCGTGATTCCCATATTATATACATATGTTAGCAGTGGTACCTTTATTTTGAAATCTTCAATTCAAGGAATGCTCGCTACTAATCCTAAGGGTGAATCCCAAGCAGGATGTAGTAGGAGTACCTTTAGTTTGTCCTGTTCCTGGATAATACGTATGGACAGATGCCCAACATTGCATTTCTAAGAACACGTACAATGGTTTTTACAAACGTACATCTGTTTGGTGGGGTAGGAGGTAACCCCTCTTATACTTAACACCTTTCTCTAAGGCGTACGAACTTGAGGGTTGTCCTTTTGTCGAAACCAGTTAGTGTATCGTCAGAAATGACAATGTGGCATTCAAAGTGGGATTTGTTGTTTTGAGAAAGGTAAAATGTTACCGCGAGCCTCACTTGTCGATAATGGCAAAAACAAGGTAGATGCGGCCGGGCAATGTAGGTCGCACCCATTAGGAGATGATCATCACCTTTCAAGATTTCCCTCTGTATGTCGGATTTGTTGTGTACATTGTGGCCATGGATAGGTCGGCAATGACTGGGGTAATGACATATTCGATACTATCTATGATAGAGGTAGGTTGGTTATGTGTTAGTAGAGGGTAGCGGGACTATGCTTTAGTACATTCGTCTAGAGATGTACTATACGAAACGTAATCCCTTACCTTATCATTGTTGGAAGTCCATTCTTCAATACGTACGTTTACGGACTTGATTGTCTATCTAAATATGCTGTCGAATTTAACAAATGTAACAATTTCGATTATTTTAATATGTTATTTGAATTTTTTTTTAAAGCAATGTTATTAGAAATAATATTAAATGATTTGATAAAAATGTTTTAGCTATCATAAGGTAAAAAACCATCTGTGTTTATGCACGGCGTGGTCTTATGAGATACTCTCTTTTCAAAGGTTTTGTTTGACATCAAAGTCAATCTATGACACTGTCATGTATATTTATGATTTGTGTTTCTCGCACTAGGTTGCCAGACTGATCCGGTTATTTTTAATACTCGGGTCAGATCCGAGTAGTTTCAGGATTAGCTAAAGATGCTTGGAGTTTCCAGAAAAGAGCTGGAGATCTTCATCAACGTATGGTTGTAATTTACTTTTCCACTATGTTTGTTGTTTTTGGTATTCGTAAGGGCAGATGTTTATAACTATCCAAGATGAGCTTAAGATAGACTCTGATATATGTATTTTAAAAAATTTTCCGCTGTAAGGATTATTGAAATAATATATGTTATTCCATCCATGTGAGGTTTTGTTTTGTCTTCGTTTTCTTTTTACCCTTAACGGTCAGTTTTTCCGACGCTTGAATGCTTGGCACGCAATACAGTGGGCTATTAGCGTTGATTTTCAAGGGTTGAAAATCTCGTTCGCCATAAACCCTTATTTGGAATAAATAATAGAAGACCAAAAATCCTTATTTGGCAATAATAATAGAAGTCCAGAAACCTTTATCTGGCATAAATAATAGAAGGCCCGAAATCCTTATCTGGCGATAATAATAGAAGACCTGAAACCTTTATCTGGCAAAAATAATAGAAAGCCAGAAATCATTATCTGACAATAATAACAGAAGATCGAAAATCTGTTTCTAGCAGTTAACAATTGCGTTTGTTATGGAGCATAAATAACCCATGATTGATGGACCTTCCTCTAGAAGGTTTATTTGATTTGAAACACTATGTGGATCGGATTTTTACAGATCTTCCTCTAGAAGATTTATTTATTTGGAGCACTACATGGTGATATATCTTCTTCTAGAAGATTGATTGATTTGGAGACTATTTGGCTCGGGCCCTTTTTCACCATCTTAGGTGATGATTTAAGTCTATTGTCCAGTGCATTTGGTTAGTTATCTTGATCAGAACACAAGACTTACGCAATCTCCATCTAGGAGGTGCTTTAGTGAGGCCTTTGATAATGGCACTAAAGGCTGGTTCAGCGCTTCGGACAGGCCAAAGGCTTACCCATTCTACCTCTAGGAGGTGCTTCAATGAGGCCTTTAATGATGGCACTAAAGGTTGGTTCGTCGCTTTGGACATGCCAAACACTTATCCGTCCTCCCTTTAAGAGGTGTATTAGTGAGGCCTTTAATGATGTCACTAAATGCTAGTTCGGTACTTTGGACTGACCAAAGGCTTACCCTTCCTCCCTTTAAAAGGCGCTTCAATGAGGCTTTGATGAAGGCACTGATGGTTTTGAGGCCTTTGACAGCCATGAGCCTTGATGGCCAGGTCTTTTGTCTTAGGAAAATCTTACTTCTTAACCATGTAGATTTACTTATTTGGAGAACCTTCCATTATTGTAATCTTGTTTAACTTCTCTTTACAAATTCTCTAAGTTTTCCTTGCCTCAGAAAATTAATGATCATCCCTTCCAAGCTCCCGCATTGGTTGGTGTCATAGCCGTTTGTAAGATGATAATGAAAATATGATCTTCAAATATTCCACTTGAACTTGGGTCTCCTCTATTGTGAATGCCAATACTTAAGTTCATCTTTGGTCAAGAAATAGATGTTTTCAATAGAACTAGTGATAGTGTAATCCTTTGAAAGTCATGATTTAGAGACTAGCACTTTTAACTGATGCTTAGCTCTTTTGTTGCTCACACTAGGTTCCTCATAAGGGGTAAATTTCCTTTTTAGAGAGCTTGGTGCTTCATTTGTCTTATAATATTGACCAAGCATGCTTTCCCAAATTTTAGTGAAATGATAAAAGTCCCTTTCTATCTCATTCTCGAAGATAGTTCATTGGGCCTTAAGCTAGATTTCCTTTCTTATTCTTAAGAAGGTGCTACCCTTTTTACATTGTCTTTTCAGGGCAAAGATTGGTGTCGGTCCTACATGGAATGGATTCAGACTCCATCTTTTAGGATTATGGGTAACTATTTGTCTTTTATTTTCTTCCATAACTCGCAATGCTATAAATCTTAGAACTTGTTCTTCGTGAAGCCGAGGATCACTAATGTTGATGCGATTAATCGGTGTTAATGGAGTAAATTCAGTTGATGTAATTAATCGGTGTTAGGAATCAAGGGTGGCTTAGCTTTGAACAGAATATGCTTAGTAAGGTCAAGTTCTCTAAGCCCTAAATATGCAAGATAGGGTAGCCCCACTTAGGATTTTCACATAATCGGAGGTTCAGGCCCTCCTTCTAGAGCCAAAATGTTGACGAGTAAATTCGTTAACCCCAAAAGTGTGTACAAAATGGAGCCAATCAAGCAGAGGCTTTTTTGAAGCTAGTCGAAGTCATTAGGATAAAGCATGGATGCTATTAAGTCCATAACAAGTCTTTGCATAGTCATTATAGTCACATCGAATGTCATGTGTAATCAAACTCAATATGCAAGGTAATATGCAAGTCTCAAGTAGTCAAATATGTTACACAATTGTTTAATATTCGATTCCTTGTGTGTACAATGTATGTTTGAGTGTTACAATCAACAGAAATACCCAAATCAATTTAGGGTTTAAAAAGTTGAAAATGTAAGAAGTGGAAAGAGAATGAATTCATCCCCAAAATGGCACTTTTAGGTCTATATTTATAAAAGGAAAAAGTAGCATGACTCACGACATCAGTAAGCTTCAGCAATAACTTCGACAACCTTCAAGCTGCTACTTCTTTGCTAAATGGTTATAGTGGAACTTCTGTGCCTCCTAAGTTGTAATAACCATCATTGTTGATGACTCTTTGCCTTAAGATACTCTTGATTGATTACTAGCGGCCTCGTTTAGAAGTAGTGTTAACCCTCGATGAGGAACGATGTCGACTTGGTGTAGTATTGATATAGAGCAGATTTACTTGGTCTATTGCTGGCGTTGATAACCCTTGGCCTCATCATATAGCAACATCATTAGAACTTTATTGGTGACCAGCCCCAACGGAACGGTCAACTAAGAGTGAACAATTCGAATTGATTAAAGAAGAGCTTACTTCAGTGGTAAAAAATAAATAATGGCGACACTAATGATTTGTGATACTCATCTCCTAAGTATTATGAAGTGTGACATTGCTTTAATGCAATGTTGTTGGCTTTCATGGACATTGATGGCGTTCCCTATCAGCATCACAAATATTGATGTACGGCGTCCTTTAAGTGTCATATGGAAGTTGTCGACACTGATGTTGTCTTCGGTTCTTGGACTTGTTGATGATATACGATGCCAACATTGATGAAGGTCAGCATCGTTGTTGTCAGCCTTAACTCATTTTTGTTTCTAGGGTAGTCAAGGTAGTAACAAATGGGACTTCTCATCGATGAAACACGATGTTGTATACTCATGATATTGATTAGGTTCGATGTCATTACTTCTTTTATTATTGACGATGTTGTTTATGTCCCTCTATTGATGAAGCGCAACATCCTATCCCTTCAATGCTAATCCAACTTTACGTTCCCGATGTTGATCAGTGGTATCACAAATGTATTGTTGATCACATGTCTTCGAAAGTGATGATGGCAGTCGGCGCAAACAAAGAGCGTTTATTCATCATGAAAGGCGACGCCATATACTTATCTCTTTTTGTGTATCTTCAAAGTCAATAATAGTGATAGCAGATTGTATACCTATTATTGTTGTTGCATTCACACAGCGGCTATTTGATATGATTCATGTGCTACTCACTAGACATTGTCTATCATGTCACTATATGTTACACTTAATGAATGGTTGATTTCCTTGAGGGGAAAACTGTTAGGGAATATGTATAGTCTCAATGGTTACTGTTGCATATCACTCATATTTCTTGAGTTTCTCGCGTTGGTTTACCATATTGATTTGGGTGTTATTTTCTTATAATGCTTGGGTCAACCCTGTGTATATTTCCATATTAGCTTTGGACACTTGGAGCTTATGGACAAGAGTTGGATGATTATCTCGTGTAGTATTCTTATTTCCACTACCTTACTATTTGATGTATCAGCATATGTAAGGACAGGTTGTTATAACTGTCTAGGCTGATGATAGTACTTAGGTTTTAGTAACTCTAATATTTTTGTATTCAGAGTAACCCTATGTACTGTTCTTTTGATATTATATATTATCGTCCCGTTGTGAGATTCTGATGTTGTGTTGTTTATATTCCTTACTCTATTTCTTTTTCATTTATTTCACCTTAACAATTCGTCTTTTCGACACTTGGGTGCTCGCCACATGAATACCGTGGATGTATTAGTGTCGACATTTAGGGGGTTGAAAAGTCGAGTCATTAAACTTGGTGTCAGAGCTGAAGGTTAAGCGAGAACCTTAGCTTTGGTTGGGCATGAATCATTAAGATATAGGGTAATGGAATGCCGTAGCAAGAGTTGAGTGTATTATACATATGATAGTGTATTTGTTAGTGCTATAAAAATGTTATATATTTTGTTAATTGGTCTGTTGAGTGGTTTATGATTTCTGGTCGGTACATGGGATGTCATGGTATCGATAGGGATTTCTAAATACTTAAATAAGGTAAATCGACACGGTATTGCACTAGTACAAAAAGTGCATATTGCTTCGCCTCATTTGCATCGGTTGAAGTAAAAACTGATGCAAATAGAACTATTTGCATCAGTTCTATCTTAATAACCGATGCAATTGGTACGTGGAAAGCAATTGGTAATAAAAATATCAAATTTGCATCAGTTCTCACCAACAACCGATGCAAATAGTTTTAGTCGCATCGGTTTTAAAGTCAACCGATGCAACTACATGTTGATGGCAATATGAAATTTAGGTGGGAAATAATGAAAAATTGGCTCCAAAGTTTACTTTGGACAAATGTACTCCTACCTCCTCAATAACCCACTCCGGAAAAAAAAATCCAATTCAAGGCCGAGCATCTCAAACAGACAAAAATCAAAATCAAAGCAGTTCGATAAAATTTCACTTCCCACCGATCTTTTTCACCCAATTCATCATGAGCTTACCAGCATCAGGAAAATCCCTATGCATCATCAGGACGCTTTCCACAGACATCTCCGCCTCCTCTTTCCTCAATGGAAGCACCTGACCAAAATCGCTATCGCAAACCTCAGCACCAGGACCGTAACAGCACATCGACGCCTTAAACAAAACCGTCTCTTTTAAAGTCTCCAGTATCACCTCATCGCTCCACCCTTCCTTCATCGACGCCTGGTTCAGCGCCGCCCAATCGTTCTGATCCACCACGTTCTTCCAGCATGTTTCCAGCAGGTGCCGGTTGGCTTTTCTGAAGGAGGAGCTGGTCCATGCGAATATTTCAAAGGGTAATAGGGATAGGGCTCGGTCCTTGTTTTTTAGGCATAGGTTTATTAGCTCCCTCGGAGGTAGTGCTTTCTTCCTTATCTCTTCCTCGTTTGGGTACTGTCTCATCATCTCTTCCTGTATTATATTATTTGATAATAGATTTGTTAGAAGGTTAAGTCTTTGAAATCGTTTATTTTTCTGATTTTATCGGAATACATAATCACCTGAACTTTTAGGATATGCAGATCAGCTTCTATGCTGACCATCTTCATTTCAAATCCCTCGTCTTTACCTGTTTTAATGACGAACATAACATGTCAGGCTACTTAAGGTTTTGTATTTATAAGGAATCAAGACCATACCAATTTATTGTCAGTTTTGGCTATTCCAAAGTACGTTTTTCATACACAGGCAAAAATACAGCAGAATTTTTCATATATAAGAGGAGTATAAGTACACTATTATTCAGTAGACTATCTGAGTTTACCTACATTCGGATCATATTGCCCTAAACTACAAAATGTACTGAAAGATTCCATTTTGTAATTTAGAAGTAAGTGTTTTGATGTAATTTAATTTTTCAATAGAAATATTTGGTCAAAATAACTTGTGCAATTGCTTCATAACTCGGTCAATAAATGGTTGCTTCTTCATTTTCTACTTATTAGCTACCTTTGTTACATATAAATAGTTCTCAAACACCAACATTGCAATACATAACTTGTAAGTAGTTTTGACTGCTTATAAGCAGCATGCTCTAGGAGTTGAAGTAATTTTGTTTAAACCAGTGAATTGCAGTTGAAAAAAATTAGCGCAGGTCTGTAACTCTCAATATGGTAAACTTCCAAATAGAAAAGAAAGAAAAAATATCATATTTAAAACAATCTTCTAAAGGAGAAGAAGTAATCTTTAGCAAAAGGAATCAACTCCTAAGCTACACAGTCAGAAAGCAAGAGAATTAATAGATGATGTATGTACTTATACACGTATAGCCAAGTGCTATAATGCTAGATAGCAGTCAATGTACGTCCCCTTTTCTTAAATAAAAGGAAAAACAATTAACTAATTAAGTTAAATCTGCAAAGGTAAGCTTAAACTTTATATCAGTCAACATGTGCAATTATGACCGCATTTGATCTTATCAGATATATTTCAGTCTGTTGGAGAAATGACCAAATTTTGTACACGGTAAGGAATATATATATTTGGAACATTTTTATTCATATGTTATGTTCTAGTCAAATTCACACAAGCAACATGATTGCTTATGAGAAACACGGTACAATACTTTGGACTCGGCACCTAGAAATTGAGTTTATAATGGTATAAAACAAAGGCAATGAAATAAAGTAATTAAGATTCAAAATTTTGGTTCCTAATTTCATTATTTCCAAAACTTCGGTCAAATTTGAAATTTATTCAATTTTGGCTCCTAATTTCATTATTTCCAAAAAAATTATTCAATTTTAATTTATTCAATTAAATAGAAAGAAGATTATTACTAAAAAATACACTACTTCTAGTATTGTCTACTAAATAAAAACAAACAACTACTGACTCAACTGTCATATCCTAAATGAATTATAATAGGTGATTACTAAGTTCTGTTCAGAGAGGATTGCCAAATATGCATTTGAGTATGCTTACCTAAAGAACAGAAATACAGTAACTGCTGTGCACAAGGCCAACATTATGAAATTGGCAGACGGTCTCTTTCTAGAATCATGCCATGAGATTGCAACAAAATACCTTGGTACCAAGTATAATGAGATCATTGTGGACAACTGCTGCATGCAACTTGTTTCAAAGCCTGAGCAGTTTGATGTTATGGTATAAACTTTTTTCTACATAGTGATTTATGTTTTACTATTGTATTTTTTATTAACTTAGGTTCGCTTTTAATTGATTTGTATGAACTCTGCTACTCTCCTCAATTCACACCTAACTTGTATGGAAATCTAGTAGCAAATACTGCTGCAGGTATTGCTGGAGGTATTTCTTGATCTCATGCAACATAACTTGCAGATTTATCTAGTTCCCTTTTTTTCCATCTGTGGAAGTGTAGAACCATCTTTACTGCAATTGAATGAGCAATTTATTTTGCTGGCCTTAAGGGAGTCTATGGGAAATATTTTAGCTTTATAAATTCAAGGCAGAAAAAAATCACATTTGTACTTTATACTGAAATTAGGGGAAATAAGTGAAAAATTTTCATGGATAATGTACATGAATGTGGTGAATTGGAGATATTAGAATAGAAAATCATTAACCTGTAATTTACATCCAATTTATAGCCATAGGTATGCCAGAAAACCACATAATCCCTGTGTTGTTTAAATTTTTGAGTTCTGTGTTATTTAAGATAGAAATAGGATCACCAGTCTTAATATAATTGGCTATGCTGTTGGTAAATTATCTTTAGTGGTCTATATATTTTATTTGTCATTTATCATTCATAAGTAAATGATAAATAGTGGAAATTTTTCTTCAGCTTTATGTGGTGTAATCATGTACAATTACATAAAGATAAAGGCTGTCCAAGCATCAAATCAACTTCCACTGGAAAACATCCAAGAAAGAACAGCCAAGGTTAGATTTTATCTGTTAATGTTAATCATATATTAAAATTTGGATGAACGACCTTGGTATCATGGGAGCACAAAATAAAGTGTTGCTATCTATTCAATTCATGGTTTTTTCTTATCTTACAATTAGTAATTTGATTTTTTAATCCATTTAGGCCACTCATCATAACTTATTACACATTTCCTTTTTGAAGACTAATTACTAGTATGGACGATTTTCTGTTTACATGGATGAAACTAGAATTTTATATTGGTACGCTTTGAAACTGCATGAACAATTTTTTTAGCTGAAGAAAATAGTAAAAATGTTGTAGTTTCAAAGTACACCAATACAATGACACTTTCAACCACAGAGTAGAAAATGATCCATATTTATAATTAATTTGCAAATAAAGAACTGAAGGTGTAAAAAGTTCTTAAATATAAAAATAACAATTAATAGGGGTTTGAAACATCATCTACAGGACTGGAAGATGGATAAAAAAGAACCTGATCAATTTAACCCCATAGACAATGGAAGCATTGTTGGAAACAACACGGTAGAATCATCAGCTGTAGACGAAGAAGCGCCTCTGGCACCATCTTCAAGACTTTTTTATGTTGGGAGATCAAAGACAACAGCCCAATAGCCAACAATCTAATATGAAAAAGAACTACCACACTCAGTCACATTGCTTAACTACGTTATACATTAGCTAGCAACATTACTTTATATTTTACCTGAGATTGATCGCTGATTTGAAATTTGTGTTTTGAGATTGTACATGGTTGATGCTTGTTTGGGTGCCTGCAGGTAGCAGTGTGCGATGCACAGAAGGGATGCCCATGCATGTTGAGGAATTTGCACTTGAGAGAGAAAGAGCGGATATGTTTCTACGGCAAAAATGATGAACATGCAGCAGAGACATGATGATCAGGAGGTATAGTTGAAGTCGTCGGGGTTTAAAGAATCCGACAAGAGCATTGAACAGAGGCTGAAATGGTGATGAAGAGTGTTGTAAACTGAGGCAGCTAATGAAGTGAGCAAAAACGCAGAGAAGTTTGGATAGCATGGAAGGAAAGAATTGCAATGCAAATAACAAGAGCACAAATACTGAGAGGGAGCTGATGCTTGAAACCCAGTTAGACACTGATGCATACATTTTGATTATCTAAAGATTCTGAATTCAACAGGTTAGTGACTTAATAATCAATTTACATTTCAAGCAGTTCACTGCAAATGTACAATTTGGAATACAAGTGTTGTCGTATTATACTGCAACCTCGCTGGAATTCTGCTGCATTGCTTCTATGTTGCTTGCTAACTTTTATTTAACTTGTATTATCATGATCAAAAATTGGTCAATACCACTTTTATAAGGTATTGGACATGATTAAACAATACGGAGACTTGGGAGAGAATATTGTTTGACATTTGTTCTATTCGTTGATACAATAAAGCAATGTTTGAGAAGGAGGTGATGTTTGAAGCGATTGAGCGTGATTTAATTTGTAAAATTTATAAACCAAAGCAGAATTCGTAAATGATAATGAAATAATCTTTTTTTTAAATTTTTTGTGTATGTTTTTTCTTTTATATATATATATATAAAGATTATCAATAATATATATATAGTCTATTTGAGTACTATAATAATGGTTTCTGAGGGATTAGTTTGCATCGATTGTTATAAAAAACCGATGCAATAGAGGGATTAGTTTGCATCGGTTTTCAACAATAACTGATGCAACAAGTTCCTTTGTTGCATTGGTTTTCATTACAACCGATGCAACATGGGGGCTGTGTTCAAGCAACGAACCATGATATTTTGCATTAGTTGTTAGTAACAACTGATGCAAAAAGGACTTTTTTGCATCGGTTTCAGAACTGATGCAAAAGTGTTAAGCCTATTGCATCGGTTGCATATGCATCAGTTGTTGAACTGATGCAAAAGGGGGGTAAACAACCGATGCAAATGGCCTGTTTTGTAGTAGTGTTGTTTTCAAAATTGTTAAATGAAATAATTTTACCTAGGATTATATTTTATATAAAAATATATAATTTTCATAAACTGATATAGTTGTTTATGATATGTTTGTTTGTTAGGAAACGATAATATTTAATTAGTATCATTTATTATTCAGTTAGTTGTGCTTGGCCAGTTTATGAGTATTTACTACATTTTATTGGTAAACAGTTTTAACTTCTGCTGCATGGATAGGGAAGATAAAAATTGTAAATACATTGAAACGAACACCTGGTGAAATTAGTTTCAAGTTTGACTATAAGGCATTCGGTGGAAATGTTGGGTTGAAAAGTTAACTTTATTAAAAGGTGTTTATCTGAGAAGAATAAGATATTTTGTAAAATAAACATTTGTGAAAAGAATTTATATAAGAAAGTGATTTCATATAAATACGGTTTATAAAACATGATTTATAAACAGGGAGGATTTAAACTGATATTTTGAGAACATAAATCCCGGTGTCTTTAAAAAGGTTTTTTTTAAGATTTTGGAAAAATAATAGTAGTGTTATTTAAAAGTGAGTATTTGGGAAATTGAGGACATGGTACTTAGTAATATTTACGAAGTATTTGATATCGTTTTGAAATAAAGTTGGTTAATTCTGAAAAGCATGAATAGGATGTACTAAACTCACTTCTAGATCGCTCTAAAATAATTCTGGTGATGACTTCAACATCATCGGCATTCATTTCTAGGTTTCTAAGTGGGGATGTTATAGGGTTGTTTTTGTAAAATGGATTTCGATTTGATTTCAAGAGTATGATTTGATATACAAAAGATATATGTATGTATTATTATTTCAAAATGATTGAACTAAAACCTGGTGTTTAGTTCATAAGTTTTTCTTTGGAAAGGAATCTGGTATGAACTTTTTAATGTAGAAAAGTTTTATATATATACTATGTAGGGTGCCTGAGTGGTAGTGGCACAGCTCGAAATCAATGTTGGAACTTTTCATCTTTTCCCTTTTTGGGTAAAGTGTGTTTAATAAATTATTGAAATTTGTTAAGTATATAGACACATGTAGCCTATGCATTAGGATTGTTTGGTATATGCATCATATTATGGTATGTTGGATGGTAGATTTCATTTGTTAAAATTAAACCGTATTTTTGATGGTTTTGGACAGTCGGAAACTTCCAAATCGCTGTTGAACTTATAGTTAAGTGTTTTTGAAAATATAGAGTTGAATTTATATAACACTTGAATTTTAAAAGGTAGTCGGTTAAAACAAGTTGAAATTGTTGATCATCCTTGTTAAGTAAGATGAGTTTGATGTTTTGTATATACTCTTAGGATGTAATGGAGTACTATACGAGTATGAACTTAAGTTATAAAATGTTAAATAACTTGAAGTTATGTTTTTATGAAATAATTCATAAATGGTTTTAGTATTGAATGACATACTATTTGGATAAAAGAACGTAATTTAAAAGATATTGGTATAGTTGAGAAACCAATAGGAGAAGTACGTAAGTTATACGTAGACCATTTTATTCGCATGCCCGTTCTTGATCAAGTATTCGAGTACATGATTTCGAGGTGACTTACAGAGGTTCAAACAAGGATTTTTCACTAGGCTATGTGAGGAAGACGGAGGTTTCTAATCAAGGAATTTGATCGGAATCTGCACTAGGGAGGCCAAGTGATCTATACTAGTTAGAAAGTGAAATTTATGTGATCAAACAAGTGATCGAAATTGATATTGCATATGAATGGTTCATATACATCGTATGGGCTTTAGTATATTTGCATACTATATTTTTGGCTTATATGGAGCTTTGGTGATGGCCCTTCGATTTGTTATGAGGTATTCTGACTCGTCGATTAAGTAATAACCTGAGGCTATTAAGCATAAGGCACGCTTAATAGATTGCTTATCATCCTTGTGTGATGAGAGGATTTTTTGAATTTGAGCAAACTATGAGTTTTGTTTGTTAGTGATTTGAATACTTTTAAGTATAGCTATTTCTTTGGTTGCTCGTGCTGGAATTTCGAGGATGAAATATTCTAAGTGGAGGAGAATGTAACGACCTGAAATTTCAAACACTTTGTATTTAAACATCTAAATTATTTAAATATTTGAATCTTTGATTTAATTTTATTAAAATGATTTAATAAGATTTTTAGCTCCCTCTTAATTCATAAGCAATGACGGTATACTTCTTCTGGAAAAATATTTACAAAAATAAATACTTTGAAAAAATATCGATAATGTGACCGAAAATCGTTTTATCGATAAACATCTTTTTAACCATCAGGAATTATTCAGATTTTTTTACACACTCATTTTCTTAAGAAATCAATAAACCAAAATATTTTTTTATCATTTATGGAAATGAACTTTTTGGATGATGTCATGGGTAACGTCATCAAAGATATTTAGGAAATGAGCTTTCATGGTAAGACATAACCTACATTCGGTGTACTAGACAGTATGGAAATGATTTGGAAAGTTATAGAAATTTGAAACAAAAGTTGTAAAAGTTAGAACAAAAAGGTGGTTATAAAAACACTTCGTAAAGATAGCCTATTTTCAGGAATTTTTATAAATAATTGGAAGATACTCTTAGGGGTTTCTTTCCATATTTTTTAAGTACCCTAAGGATAATACTTATTTAAATAAATTCAAGTCTTAAATTATTTGTTAACGTTGTTAAAACTAGTCACAAAGATCATTTTTTCAATGTTGTTTTTAATAAGGCCTTTTAATAACATTTTAAATGTTGTAGTTATACTTTTGATTTTTTAAATGGTGATTTAAATTAGGTATTTTTCTCTAATATATTTATATATGTTTTCAAACCTATTTTGAAATATTCTAAAGTTGGTTTGAACTTTAAATATATTTTTAATAAATTATATATAAATTTCGCAAAAGTAAAGAAGATGTTTAACACTAAAAGCCGACGAAGTAGGCTTACCTATTTATTAGAGTTAAGATTGATATGGAGTAGGGATATGAGAAATAGAGCTCTAACCTACCAATTTTCCTCTTGGCCGAGGAATAGTTAGATCGGGAATGTTGGAAACGTGTTAATCATATTGTTTTCTAACTCGTTTATGAAAGTCATTAATGCTATACTTAACACTAAGCCGATGAGGTAGATTTATCTATTTGTGAGATTCAAGAATGAAGTGTCTAGGTAAGCCTTTGATGTAACCAGTGCTCTAACTTACTTGCTTCCACTCTAGGAGGAGGAATAGTTAAGCTAGAATGTCGAAAACGAGTTAAGTAAATGAACATTGATTTATATAAGCAAGTGTTTTAACTAGATAGTAGCTTAGTAAACTATCGAACTTAATTAAAGATTATCATAGACCTTTAAAATAATGCTTTTAAAGATAATACAAGTATGGAATGGTTTTGGGTTTTTTTGTGACAATGTGTTAATAACATTCGTCATTAACCCTTTTTGATTATACTTGTGGATGTAAATAGATCTTTAAAAGAACATTTTAAAGATAAGCATAGGTGAAATGGTTTTCAGTTTGTAGTGACAATTTTTAAGTAACATTAGTCTTAAACCTTTTTAATGGATTTGTGGAAGTACTTAGACCTTTAGAATGGATATTTTGAAGGAAATTATAAGTACGGAATCTTTTGAAAAAGGTAGAAAAAGTAAAGGTTTAAAGTAAGAAATCTTATTAATGATTTGTGAATATACTTATACCAATTGAGATAAGTATATGAAAAACTTTTGAAGTATTGAAAGAGTACAAATGAATAGTAGTGATTGACAAGTGAAGCTTTATTAAGTAAAAAGAAGTTTTACTAATAAGAGAGGTTTTAATTAATTAGAAGTATTAGTTAAATAAGAAGGAGATTAGAAATCGTGCTTTGTGTGACTTGATAGTGCTTGTGTGTTTATTTATGTTGATAAGTAAATAAGACTTGGTTCCATATCTTATCATTCTCATTATCATTGAATGACCAAATTCATCGATTGGTTTTGAAGCGCCCGATAGACTTGGG
Organism: Allium fistulosum; assembly: GCA_030737815.1. NCBI lineage: Eukaryota > Viridiplantae > Streptophyta > Magnoliopsida > Asparagales > Amaryllidaceae > Allium > Allium fistulosum. Next base: position 666,565,709 of record CM060901.1, read on the forward strand.
AGTGTACTCATATGAGATGATTCAAAACCGTAATCACTCCAAAACCATATACGCGATCTATGTTTCGGAAGTGGTTCTGAAGTGGAATGTTATAGAGTTGAACTGTCTATCCTAAGGTTAAGTCCAAGGGAGATGTCAATGTTAATATATCAAATGATGCTATTGTAACAACCCTGTTCAAGATTACCTGGAATTAAATCTAAAAGTGATTCAAAATTATCTTATTAATTTTAAGATAAATTTTGGAAATTTTATTTGTTATAATTTCCAAAGTAAAATGGTTTTCCACATGGAAATAAATAAGTTTGGCAAAATTTATTAAATTTTAGAAATTGTGTAATTTAACTTCTTATATTTGATAATATAAGAATAACTTTGAGGAGAATGAGAACTTATAAAATATATCGAAATAATTTCCTAATTTAAAATATGAATTTTTCTAAGGTTTATTTGTTAGTACCTTAGGTATATGTTTTGATGGTAACAACTATAAGAATTGTATAAAATATATATACTAATGGTTTATCAAGATATATATATATATATAGTGCAAGATATTAGACAGGTATTGATTAAGAAGACTGTATAGTATCAAGATGCTGATATAAAGTTGCAAGAGTTCAAGAATGAAGACTCAAGAGTGTTGAAGATTTCAAGATCTCAAGATATTCCAAATAAGTTATAGAGTCATAGAATTTATGTTAAAACCTTGATAGCACTTTTCCTGATCTCTCTCGTCTTCTTTAATTTTGCTTTAAATTATTTTTCAAATATTTTAGTTTTAAAATAAACTTTTCAAACTATTTCCAAAAATGATTTTATATCTCTTATACTTATAAACATATCATTTTCGTGTTTTTAAGTTTATATATATTGAATAATTATATTGATTATATATATATAATTAATTAAATACTCTTATTAAATCTTTCAAAATTATTTTATAAATTTTTATTAAGTTATATTTTGATTAAAATATGTATGAACTATATTTAGATGATTCTACAAAATATCAAATTATTTTACCAAGCAATGGATTTTCAAAATAATATTTTTTTAAGTGTTTTTCCAAATTGTAAAGAGTATGTCGACATAGTGGCTGTAAAACTCAAAATTCAAATTTGAATGGAAGTGTCTTTTTGTCGTATCTCTTCGCTAATGGACATGACCATTGTTTCCCTATGCATACCAGACTTCCAAACGAATTTTTATTAACTACTTTCTTATTCTTCTCTCCTTTTTTCACTCTCTTGATTTCTAAATCAATTTTTGCCAAAACTCTACCGAAATTCAATCAGAACCAAATTCAATCATTACTATTTTGATTCGCATACTCTCTGATTTCTCTTAACTCTCTCAAGATCAAAGTGTTATTCAAAAGTTAAAGGATCAATTGTAATCAAGATCAAAGATCTGAGTATGTAAACTCTATCAAATCATACTCTTATACTTTGTGGTGTGCTTGGTATCCCTGAAATCCAAGTAGGTATGATTGTAGCTTGTAAAATCAATTGGGTGTGCTTAGTAGTCCGTAAATCTAACGAGTGTGCTTGTATCTCGAAAATCAAGTGACTCTACCCAAAGTTCGGTATTTTGGAGGGTGTGTCTCATAGCCTTGAAATCGAGATTGTATTTGCATTTACTAGTTGGAAAGAAATCCGTATAAGGAATTGTGCGGGACTGGATGTAGGGTAACTCTGAACCAGTATAAAATCCTGGTGTTTTCTTTCCTTTTTACTTTTACTACATTTACTTTTATCTGTATTTGGATTATGTGATTGTTTCTGTGATTGTTAATTATATCATTCCAAGAAGAATTTTAAAGAATTTGAAAAATATTCATATAATCTATTAAACACTATTCACCCCCTCCCACCTTTAGTTTTAATTTAGCATTAAGATCCTTATTCCACCGACTCACATTTAGTATCAGAGCATTGGTTTCAAAGTATTCATCATTTGATTTTAGAAAAGTTTAAATGGCTACCAACACTGGTAATAGTACTGTTAGTAACACTGTTAATACACTTGCTAGTAACTCATTTGTTCGAAGGACAACCCACTGCTAGACCACCACTTTTTAATGGCAGTAATTATATATACTAGTCATGTAGAATGAAAATTTATTTACAGTCAATTGGTTTAGACATTGCAAATATCACACAAACTTAGTACACTGAACCCAAGACAAATTTTGCACAATGGACTGCTGACCAAAAAGTAGTTGAACAAAGTAACTACAAGGCTTGAATATATTATTGTAATGTCCCTAATTTTTGAAAACATTATTCAAAAATTTAATTAGATAGATTAATTAGAATATTGATGATAAGGGGATTGAGATTTAAATAAATTATATAAAGGGCCGTGCTTAATAATAAAAATTTAATGGGCTTTAAATTGTTTATAAGATAATTAATTTACACATGGGCATAGTAGTAAATAGCCATCCTATTATACACGGCTACACACTTCTTACCTTGTCCATTCACGTTCATTTTTCTCAAAACAAAAATAAACGCAAAAACCCTAAGAGCCGACCATTAATAAGGAGGAAAAGAGGAAGATTACAATCATAAACTAAGGATCAAAGCTAGGAAGGATTAATCAACAACAAATCTCAAATTCCTTATCAAATCCAAGGTGAACAATAATCTTATACCATCTCTAGTTTATTCTATGATTGTATGTTTTCGGATTTATGATTAAATTAGTTTTTATGATAAAATGGATGATGATATGCTTTGATTATTTTATGTTTGATTTATCTTGATTCATTTACGTAAGAAATTGTACAGTTTTAAGGTTAAACAAAGAGTTTAGGATTTTAGAATGCCATGGAAAAAATTTATGTTAAGTAAAACATGATTTTGAAGATGGGTTTTAATTTTCATAATTTTCCAAGCTATAGATAAATTGTTATGAATTTCTAAAGGAAAATATGGTGTAATTGGGTTTAAAATTTATTTCGCGAATTCCAGGGAGAAATTGGGTCTAAAATTTTAATATGTTCGATTACATGAAGAAATCAAATTTCTATGATTTAGGGGATTTTTCCCAATCGAATTACTATGGAAAATAAATTATTTTAAAAGAAGGACTTTTCTGAAATAATTAGTTTTGGTATAAGGAAGGGCTTAAAAGTTATATTTTATGATTTAGATCTGATGAAAGTGCGGAAATTTTAAATGTAAAGTATTTGAAAAGTTTATATGGCAGCCAATCAATGGTTTGCAATTAGGTAAGAAGTTATAAAGTAATTACTAAAAGTTGCAACATTTCAGCCTTTATTTCAAAAAAAGGTGTTCCGCCTCAAATAGTAGCACCTTTCGACTCCATTGATTCCGCTCCATCCCAGTCAAAACCTACATAGTCGAAACCCATATAGTCGAAACCAATACACAAGGTATCACTAGATGGTACGCAGTGGATTGGAAGGAACGTGGAAGCCTTGGTGTCGAAAGGTATGCTGCCGATGGGGTAGAAACCCTACTTTGTTTTCAAAAGTTAAGTTCTTGCCTTGTTTTACTTAAAGCCTTCGACATAGTTGAAACATATGCTTTCGAAGGTTTTTATAAATAGCTTTCGAAGAAGGTTGCCATACTATGTAAGAAGTTAGCTTTTGAAGGGATATCTTTTTCTTAAATTTAGAGCTTTCGACCGGATTGGTTTCGACCTAGTCGAAACCCAGCCTCTATTCTACCTTTCGACTATAGTTGATGCCAATAATGCTTTCGAAAGGATATTCTTGTTTTTACTTAATTTAAGACACATCCTAAATGCTTTCAAAAGGGGTTGAGGGTTCCAAAGGTAATGGAGTCGAAAAGGGGTTAAGGGTTCCAAAGGTAATGGAGTCGAAAAGGGGTTTCGTCTCTATCCTTTGAAGTTTTAATTTAAAGGTTGTTGCTTTCGACTAAATGGTTCCGACAACATCAACTTTTCCCCAAAATAATTCTTAGTTGATTTCAAAAGAGATACTTTCGTACATAACCATTTTTAACCTAAAGGATGTTTTTAAAGAGTAAACCCAATGCTTTCGAAAGGGTACTTTCAATTGTTTCGAAGCTATGTTTTGAAGGATGGTTTGACACCATCGAAAGGTATATTTGAATTTGAAAGAGAACGTTTATTAAGGGCTTCGAAAGGAATGTTTACTATGTTTTGAAAATAAGATTCTGCTTTCGATATAAGTCATCCAGAAGTTTCGAAAGAGATATTTTTAAGATTCCAAAACATAAAACCAATCTCAATTTAAAGGAATAACTATGGCATAAACAAACAAAGGGTTTTGAAATGAAGAAGTTTTCTTTGATTAAAAAGGTTAAAGGGTTTAACCAGGAAAAAAATATATATAAAAAGGTGATTTCAAGGATAATAAACCACAGGTGTTGGTATTATTTGTTGTTATGTTTACTTCTTCATATACTTATTCACATTGTCATTACCCAAAACTGTATTTTGGGGGAAAGGAAGAATAACCAGTTAGGTTGACCCAGTAGTGAATATAACTTAAGAAATGTTACAATCTTAATTAAATATATTGGCAGGGGCCAATAGGTTTGCAGTAAACCCATGAAAATTGCGTATAACAAATGATATTGGTAGGGGCCAATAGGTCATAGTCAGCCCATGAAAACTATGATTTGATATTGGCAGGGGCTAGTAGGTTTGTAGTTAGCCCATGAAAACTATATCCGGATTAAGATGTTGACAGTTAGTCAATAGGTTCCTAGTTAGCCCACGAAAACTAGGATAAGAGAAAAGATATTGGAGTTACCGATAGGTTCTTAGTGACCCCATGAAAATTATGAATTCGAACAAATAGTCCAAAAGTATTTAATAGGTTAATTGTAACCCTTAAATCTATAATTGTGACAGATAGTCAGAAAGAATGGGGATGGGTAATCCAGATTTTATTTTCTTGTTTTGCATATCATAATATTTTGAAATACTATGTTTCTAACCATTGTGGATGCAGGAGCACAGTATATGGGTTTATAAATGTTTTAGAATACTAGTGAGGGGAAAACCCGTTCCGCTAAGCGACATGGTCTCACTAGATATCCAAATGGTCTAAGATGGTAGACTATTATTCATACCCTACTTTATGTCTGACTCGAAGTTTTTGTTTTCCCCTTAAACTCTCGGGTACTCAATTGATTTTGAGTAGGTTGAGAGTTAAGATTTCCAGGGGTTCTTTTAGACGAATAAAGCTTCCGAATACATGCTGGAGGCGAGCTTGTTATTAGAGTTATTTTATTTCCACTATGTGTTTGATTGTAAAGGCTAATTGTTTAGTGCCTTATTATATATACTATGATCAACCGAGGGGGCATCTTCATATGTCGCTCTAGGCATATTTTGTAATAATTATATGTTATCTGAACGTGGTCTGCGAACTGGGATTATGTAATCAATTTGGAATATTTTGAAATGGAATGTGGAATTTGTTTGCTATTTAATTTCTTTCTTCCATATTCTTGTGTTTCTGTGTATCAATGTACCTAATATCGTCGTATTTGGTCGCCGAGGATTAATAACCATGGATGACTGCAGCATCCGTAGCCGTAAGTTTTGAGCCTCCAAGTAGGCGGATGTTACAAGTTGGTATCAGGGCATAGGTTTATGAAACTTTAAAAGAAACTTAAACCTAAAACATAATCCAATGAATCGGATAATAAGATTGGGGTTTGGGTTAACGCTATAATAACGTACTTGTATATGATATATAGTTATATATATAAGTATGTATTCCCCGCTCTCTTAGACCGTTCTTCTGTATCTTACTAAGGCTCGTATGTAGATTTACGAGAAAGGAGATGTGGAAGCAGGAAACGAAAGAGGAAATCTCGGTGGAGGAGGCACCACAACTAATGGAAATGCTCAATCCACTACTAGGAGAAACCTGGGTCGATCGGCTAATGTTGGTAACCAAAATGCTGAAGCCGATGTGGGTACTGGAAATCCACCAATAGATATAGGGGCAATGTATCAGTTCTTTGTTGGGTTGATGCAAGCAGGAGCTGTGGCTGGTGTTGTTGGAAATTTAGGTGGAGCTAATCCTTTGGCTTCAGTTGGGAATAATTATGCTTTGCTGAATAGAGATTACACTAGTTTAGGTGGAAAGCCATTCTTGGGAACAGAGAGTGCTATAGAGGTTCAGAATTGGATGTTGCATTTTGAGCGAATATTTACCGATTTGGGTCTGAATGATAGGAAAAAGAGAAGGTTGGCCTCTAGACAGTTGCAGGGGTCAGCACTACATTGGTGGAGTAGTGTCACTGCCGAAGTTCCGGAAGAGCAGTTAACTTGGGCTGATTTTAAAATGAGATTTGAGCAGAAGTTTGTATCTGAGTTTGCTAAGTCTGAGCTAATGAGGAAGTTTATGGAATTAGTTCAGGGAGAGATGACAGTAGTCGAGTATGCTACTAAGTTTGAAAAACTATCTCGATATGGATATGCTGTTATAGATGCTGACATCAAAAGGAATGAGAGGTTCATTCGGGGATTAAGGCCCAAGCTTGCTAGAATGACCATGACACATGTTCGTGATCCATGTAATGTGGTGGTGGAGATGGCCATTCACATGAGGAGTTACTTGCTGATCAGGCTAAGGAGAAGTCAGTGGGAGCTCAGGGTTCTCAAGGGAAGAAAAGGACGTTCTTTAAAAGAAAGGGATCCCAGAAGGGAGATACAACTAAGAAGTCAAAGGCCGAGGTAGTTTGTTATAAGTGTGACAAGAAGGGTCACTTTGCGAATGAATGCCTGTTAGGAAATGGGAAGAAAGCTGCAAACAAGAAGAATATGAGGTGCTTCAACTGTGATCAAGTTGGGCATTACAAGAATCGATGTCTAGTGCTAATCAGGGTGGATAAAGGAAATGTATTTTCTATCGGATCAGCTAGGCCTACTGTAGCAGATAAAGGAAAGACTATAATGGAAGCTACGCTTTTGATTGAGAATATTCCAATTAGAGTACTTTTTGATACCGGTGCATCACATGCATTTATATCTCAGTGTTCGGTTGATAGATCATGTTTAGAATCCACCTACCTTGTTACTTCCTTAAGAGTTACAAATCCAATATGAGGGTATGCAAATCTATGGGTAAGATGTGACCAGTTAGAACTTGATTTTCTAGGTCATAAATTTGCATGTAGTTTGTATGTTATTGATTTCGTAGATTTCAGGATCATTTTGGGAATGGATTGGTTAGGTAGATATGAGGCTAGATAATTTTTCCAAGATGGGGAAATATCACTGAGACACCCTGATAGTCATAACCGAGTGATATTCTCAGTATAGAATGCTAACCGGAGTGTTAGTGCTTTGCTTAATGCTATGGAGATAGGAGATGAGTTAAGTCAGGTTTAGGTAGCAAAAGAGTTTGCAAATGTCTTTGAGTCAGTCACTGAATTACCACCTAAAAGAGATACTGAGTTTAGAATAGGTCTTGTGCCCAGAGCCGAACCTGTGAGTAGACCACCTAGCAGGATGACACCTATTGAGATGAAGGAATTGAAGGTGCAGCTTGTGGATCTAGAAAGAAGGAATTTTATTAGACCAAGCAGTTTGCCTTGGGGAGCAACCGCGGTGTTTGTGAAGAAATCAGGTGGATCGTTAAGGATGTGTATTGACTATCTTAAGCTAAATGAAATGACGATCAAGAATAAGTATCCATTGCCAAGAATTAATGATCTGTTCGATCAGTTGAATGGAGCCAAAGTGTTTTTCCAGTTGGATTTAGCGACAGGTTTCCATCAGTTAAGAGGAATGGAGGACAGTATTCCTTTGACAGCTTTTCGAACTAGGTATAGTTCATATGAGTGGTTGGTAATGCCATTTGGATTGACAAATGCACCTGCTTTCTTCGTAGATTTAATAAACCAAGTTTTCTAAGAGTACTTGGATAGTTTTGTTCTGGTGTTTATATATGACATTCTAGTATACTCTAAGAATGAGAGGGAGCATGAAGTTCATCTTAGAGTAGTGCTTGAGACGCTGAGGCAGAATCAACTAAAGGCTAAGTTTACCAAGTGTCATTTTTGGAAGAAAGAGGTTAAATTTCTTGGTCACGTGGTTTCGGAGAAAGAATTGTCAGTCGATCCAGATAAAATCGAAGCCGTAAATAATAGGAAATGACTAGGGACGGTGACTGAGATCAGGAGTTTTCTTGGACTTGCTGGCTACTACCGAAGATTCATTAAAGATTTCTCGTGGATAGCAGCACCCTTAACTAAGCTAACCCGAAAGGAGGTGAAGTTTATTTGGTCTGATAAATGTGAGGAAGCATTCTTAAGTTAAAGCATTTGTTGACCAATGCACCCGTGTTAGTAGTTCCAGACGGAAACCAAGGATTGGTGGTATATACTGATGCATGCGGAACTGAATTAGGAGCAGTGTTGATGCAGAATGGTAAGGTTATAGCTTACACATCCAGGCAGCTTAGACCGCATGAAGTAAGATATCTTACTCATGATTTGGAGTTGGTAGCAGTGATCTTCGCATTGAAAATATGGAGACATTATCTCTTAGATGAGAGGTTTGAGCTATACACAGATCATAAGTCTTTAAGATAATTATTCTCTCAGAAAGAGTTGAATATGAGACAGTAGAGGTGGCTGGAGTTTTTGGCTGCTTATGATATTGGTATAGAATATACACCGGGAAAAGGTAATAAGGTAGTAGATTTTCTTAGTAGAAAACATTAGAATGTGGTGTTAGCTATGTTGGCGGAGTGGAAAGATCTAGAAGCTTTGACTACTTATAGAGTGCGGTAAAGATCGACTACTAGTTCTAGTCAGAATTTCGCCAAATTGTCTTGTTTAGAAGTTCGACCAGTATTGATTTAAAGAATTGCTTCTAAGCAGAAAGAGGATCCAGTATTAGCTGAAAGGATTAGAAGACTTGATATTGGAACAAAGATCGATGATTTAAAGGATTTTAGCCTTAACCAAAGAGGGTTGCTGTAACGACCCGCTATTTTGGACCATTCAAATCGACAATAAATCCATACATGTCGGACTTGAATAATTCAAAATACCGAATTGTTAATTTAAATTTGGCAAAACTCAGCATATGCAGTAAATAAATCAATCACAGAATCACAGACACAGAGTAATACAATAATACGCAGCGGAATAGATAAAATAGTAGTTCATGAAGCTACTACATAAACATCAGAGTTAGAAATAAAATACAACAGAATATCTCAAATACAATGAAGTCTTCAGTACAGATAAATGACTTCTCCGAACAAATCGACTAGAAGAGCTGAAAGCTGAGGCGATAGTTGGATCTCCAAAGGAAGCTCCAAACTCCAAAGATGAGTCTCAAATGCTGTATCACTCGGTCTGACCCGAGCGTAAAGCAAAACACAAAACACTCGAGTCAGGATTAACATTCTTATACTAATAAATCCAACTCAAGTGAAATATCAACTGAAATACAAGTAACTTAAAGGATGTTTGGGATAACCATCCTCTAAGGATCTACGGAACTATCTACAAGGTGGAAATATACACTATAACACCGTGGTCATTTCAATTTAATTTATACTTCAAAACCCAAATATCATTTCATTTCAAATATAACTATTTTCCAAAATAGTATATATAGGTTAAATAATTTATAAAGTAAAGTATTTATAATTTCCTCAAGTTTCACAAATCATTTCAAATTAACTCAATTTCCAAATTTCAATTTAATTCAATCTAAAATTTTCCATTTTAATTCAATTCAGTTTCTAAATAACAAATTCAAATTATATTTATTTCAAAAACATCTGAATCACAAAATAAACCATTTAAATTTCAATATATTTCAAAGCTTTAATATTCAACAGTTGCAAAGTTAAATTTAACCATTTCATATAGCTCTTGATTTAACTTCATTTATTATTTAATCAGGGAATATTCACTTAATAAATTCAATATCATTTAACTAGCCTTAAATTTCATTTTCACTAAATATTTCCTTAGATTTATTTAAATAAGAAATATTCATTAAATTATTTAAATCAAACTCAAGTTATAAATCATATCTTAAATTTCAATAAGTTTAAATTGGTTTAATTAAATAAAATTCTTTACTAAATTCAAATTTTCTTCCCAACCTTACTTATTCAATTTATTACTGAAATCTATTTTGGAACTTAAATTTAAATACTCAACCAGATTATATGTATTTAATCAATCTTAATTCAATTAAATATCATTATTAAATCTATATAAATATCATTACCATTTATATACAATAATTTAAGAATCAACATTTATTAAAGCTATATATTTCTTCCCAAAACCATGGAATTTATTTTCAAAATATTTATATATGGACCAACGGTGTCTGTATATATATTTATCATATGGTTAAGTGATACAGATATTTATCATTTCAATCCGAAATTTAAATATATACGGGTAGATATCATTTCGACCCGTAATCCCAATTTCAATTCAAATGAAAATCGCTTGGGTTTATCATTTCAACCCATAACGAAATTCTCCTATTCTAAAGTCCGTTCGGGTATGTATCATTTCAACCCATAGTGAATTCTATGCTAACAGGGAACTTGCAGAGTGATAACAGATAATAAAAATATAACAACAGGCATATATCATCAATATAAATAATAGATATTGGTGTCAGATGTCATAGGTGGACATATACAGATAATAGCATATATAACAATTTAAATAACTACAACATCATATTTCAATTGCTATTTCAAATGAAATCAAATTTAAATAATAAAAGAACGTTAATCGTGAGTGATTGCTCACCTTTCGAGGCTAGAGAAGTTTGATACACAACAAGCTACAATTGAATCACGATCTAGACTATCGACCGATCCGACAACAAATCTCGAAGCGAAGTAAGATTGGCACGAATTGACGAACAAAGCTGATCAATATAAATTGACGAAATCAAATCAGGCTGGATTGACAAAGATAATTGATATAGGTAAACTTGTAAATACATATAACTATATTTAAATGTATTTTAAATTAAAATATACATATATATTTTCAAGTCAAAATTTTAACTTTAATATAAAATATATAACGTCTATGAATATAAAACCAATCCCCTATGCTATCAATATTTTAATCTAACCCAACTAAATAAAATTTAAACCATCAGTATACATCAAATTGAAATAAGTACTTACATATAATATTAACCCATATCTAAAACCAATATCTAGACTCATTCTAAAATTTAAATTTTTATAAAGGTAACCTTACATCTAATATTAAAAACCAATATTCATTTAATACTATGTATCCTTTCAAAATGTAAAAGCTACGCATGCATGAATCCGTATATGCTTAGCTTTGTACATAACAAACATGCAGACTATCAATTCTAATGCAGACCTTAAATCAACCCATTACATTTAAAACCAATTTAAAACCCATAGTTCACAAAACAAATTATAGATGTGTGTACGCATTTCAAAATACTACATAAATATTATATACATATATATCAAATTCAAAAATGTAAACATGATAATAATTAAAATACATTGCGTATGCATAACCAAAGTTACAAAACATATATATATATAAAGTCGAGTAGATTTTCAATAAACTTACGTATATTTCAAAAATAAAATATAAATAACTTTTATAACTTTTTATATATATATAAACATGACATATAGAGACTCAACAACCTATAACAAGTTTAAATGACTTTGTACATCACCAGATCCTTAAATAAATATGAAGAATGCTCACGTGTAAAACATACATACTTTATAATATATTGTATATAAAGCGAAATGTAACATTCATGTATTGTAACTAAATATACAAATATATACAAACAGTTATATATATAGTACCTTAAATATATGCCATATGAAAACAAAAGAAGAAGAGGGTTGTCTGGTGTTCAAGTGGAGGTGGCCGATCTATGCTGCCACGTGGGAAGGATGGGCGTGAAGAAGGTGGTATGGCGGTGGCTGCTGCACGCGAACGAGGTGGTGGTTGCGTGTCTTCGGCGTTAGAGATCTGGAGTGGAGGCCAGAACAGCTGCTTTGGTGAGGATAGGCAGAGCTGCTGTTCGGAGGAGGTGGAAGCTGGGCTTGGTGTGGTTTCGGTGGGCAAAGGTGGAATGGTGGTGAGGCCGGAGCCGAAGAGTGGATCAGAGGGGAGTCTCGGCGGTTGTAGGTTTGGAGTTCGGTACCTACTCGGGAAGAGAATGAAAAAGGAGGAAGGAAATTGGGTGAAATGACGTGAAAGCAAAAAAAAAATGGGCTCTGTGTATTAGTTTTAGAATGGAGAAAATATGAGGGGAGAGGAAGAATAGATCTGGGGAGGGAAGAAGGAATCAGAGTGATTTAGAAAGGAAACGAAATGAATAGAATAAAACATATGAAAGCGGATGTAAGTGGCAACGGTCAGCGAAGAATTGAACGGACTAGAAACAAATAGCCTTTTTTCAAAGCAATATGATAGTAAATGCCAGCTATCAAATTCAGGGAACAAAATTTTAAAGCGATTTAATTCCCTTTTTGTTGCTAGGCCGGTTCAAATTTTAAATGTAACTGAAAATCAAAGGACACAATTTACGTACCCTCACAACGAACCGTTATCATCGTTCCGTTGTATACCGGACCTCAAACACAGACGTGAGTATACCGTTAAGATCAACACGATGAGACGATCAAAACGGTACACAGATATCAATGGTACGATCGTCCGATCAAAAGTCAATAATCGGTACCGAAAAAATGCTGCTACTTTACCAGAAATAAGATAAACGGAGCAGTAGAAGTCCAAATTTGGAAAAACGAATTTCGCAGTCTGATTCAGAATGATCTGAATAAATTTCATCCTGTTGACATATTTTGGTTTCGGAAAACTTTTAAATTCACTGTTATTAACCGGTTTGATTTGAACTAAAATTTCACAGGAAAATAAACTTCAATATTATCAGATGAAAATTTACCAGTTGCTATATTACAATAGACGTATTCCAAATAATAAATTTTTAATTTCAAATTTTATTGTTTAAAATTTCACAAATTTCCAGTTAAATATACTTTAAAAACCATTAAATTTTACGGGTCGTTACACTCTCCCCCACTCAAAACTTTTCGTCCCCGAAAAGGAAGGAGATAGAAGAATAGAAACAACCAGACCGAAAAGATAGATTGAAAGTTAAAGTTAAACAATTAATTTAAAACTATATAAATTTACTTGAAATATTCATTTGAAAACTTCATTCGCAAATCAATTATTTTTAATAATTTAATACTTCCATTTGTAAAATTTCTTTCTTCCTTTATAAATACCATTTATATGTTTTAAATAACAACTTTATAAATATATAAAAACAATTTGAAAACAGTTAATTACATTATTACTTATATTTACAAAGAAGCTATTGAAAACATTTATATCCATAATTTATAAATTTATTAATTTATCTCAAGATACTTTTCAACATTATTAATAAATCAATAATCATTTCTTTAAATATGTTGTATTTAATTAATAACTCAAAATATTTATGTAACGACCTGTAAAATTTAATGGTTTTAAAAGTATTTTAACTGGAAATTTGTGAAATTTTAAACAATAAAATTTGAAATAAAAAATTTATTATTTGGAATACATCTATTTTAATATAGCAACTGGTAAATTTTCATCTGATAAGATTGAAGTTTATTTTCCTGTGAAACTTCATTTCAAATCAAACCGGTTAATAACAGTGAATTTATAAGTTTTCCAAAACCAAAATATGTCAACAGGAGAAAATTTATTCAGATCATTCTGAATCAGACTGCGAAATTCGTTTTTCCAAATTTGGACTTCTACTGCTCCGTTTATCTTATTTCTGGTAATAGCAGCATTTTTGGTACCGATTATCGATTTTTGATCCGATGATCGTACCACCAATATCTGCATACCGTTTTGATCGTCTTATCGTGTTGATCTCCTCAGTATATTCATTTGTGTGTTTTGAGCTCCAGTACGCGATGGAAACAATCAAACTGTGCATCGTACTATTACCAAATTTCACGACTTTTGACTTCCTTTTTTTTTCTTTTCTTTTCAATTTAGAACCGTAGCCACGGAAATAAATTACTTTAAATTGTTTTAATTAATTTGCTGAATTAGAGGGTGACCATTTCCATCCATAACCATTTTGAAAATCAAAACGTAGCAATTTATATACGTTGTAGTCATTTTGAACGGTTCTTTTGTGTGCCTATTCATTTCTTCATTTATATTTGCTTTGCTGTCATCCATTCCTTACTCACGTCTATCATCTTCCTCTCCTCCATTATACTTTTGTAGCCGAACCCTTCCAGATCTATATATAAAAAAAAAGACCTCTTCTCAACCATCTCCTTACCACCCGAGCTTCCCTCCTCCACTCCAGATCTCCAACGCCGAAGGCATGCAACCATCCACCGTCGTAGGCAACCCAGGCCCACCAAGTGACAGCAGGTGGCAGCCACCGCTTTGACCCACCCCTTTGCTCCATTGCTTAGCCGATAGCCACCACTTCCTCTCACCAGCGAACCGCTCGACCACCCTTCGTCCATTGTCACAGCCTGCTGCCCCTTCTCTTTGTATTGGTAATATTTTATTTACTTCGTTCGATCTGCAAAGTTGACAAAACACGTTTCCAGAACTATATCTTTATAATGTATATAAGTTGCTGTATGATTTAGGTTACCGTGTATGTATATATATTTGCTTTGCTGTTATACACATATATTTTAGTTTTATTTTAATTTTTAAATCTGAAAGCCTTTGAGCCCTCCAAATCCTTGTTTAAAGAATTTTGTTTATATATTGACTATATATATTTGTTTATACAGAGATTTGTGTAAGTCTGGTATACACGTTTATGTGTTTGTTTATATCTCCCAGTGTGTACATATATAGTTACAGTCATACAAGGCACCTGAGTTTGGTTTTGAGTATATTGTATCATATGTCTGCCTATGGTATATGCGTTGGTCCCGCTATATATAATATTAGTTTATATAGATACTTTGTATATATATCAATTTCAACATATACTATGTTTTCTCGCAGCTGTATATAGGGTGAATTCACAAACTTCTGTTTATTTACATATAGTAGTAGTAATACATATACTATATTAGGTTGTACCTGATTTTGTTAAGTTCTGTTTATATGAAGATTAACCTGTTGAATATATATTTATAGGATTGTATATATAAAGTTGTATACCGTCTATGGTTACAAAAATAAGTTATATATTTAGTATATATATTAGCTTATATATGTTATACATTTATTTAATTTTAGTGTGTCTGCATATGTATATTTGGTCTGCACATATTTCTTGGATCTGCTATACATTTGTTAAACATATGTCTGGTATCTACAGGGTATACATAAGTCGCATATTTTGTTGTGTATATTAATTTGCATACCTGTTCATTTATATAAGATACTGTTGTTGATAAGGAGCTTAGATTGTATTTGTGGGCCTGCATATATATTTATATATTGCATCTGCATTGATTTTGAGTAACATGCATGTAGTTGATGTAGTTGTTTGCATATAAATAGCTTACATGTATTTGTTTATATATATATATACTATTTGGTTTTAAGTTGATGTTATAAATACTAATCTTTACATATATACTGGTTTAAATATAAAATATAGTGTTTATATTTTTCAGTCTTAAACTTTTGGTTTGTTGGTTGATTACATAAGTTATATAAATATATATATTTTAAACTATTAAGTTTTAAATGTATTGATTCAAAATTTATTAATATTATATATATATATATAGTTATATATAAGTTCTCTTATACCATTGATCTTCATCAATCCAGTTGATTTGATTTCATCAATTCCGAGCTATCAGCTGTGCTCGTCAAATTCGTGCCAATCTAGCTTTGCTTTGGAAGTCGTGCTTGCATTTCGTAATTCAGTTTCTTTGTCCATCCTCTCTAGCCTCGAAAGGTGAGCAATCACTCACGATTAACATTCTTTTATTTATTAATTTGATTTCAATTGAAACGACAATTGAGATATGCTGCTGTAGTTATTTACGTTGTTATATATGTTATTATCTATAACTGTTCACCTATGACATCTGACACCAGTATCTAGTATTATATGCCTGTTATTACTATTATTTATATCTGTTCACCTATGACCTCTGACACCCGTATCTGTTATTTATACTGATGATATATGCCTGCTGTTATATATTTTTAGTATCTGTTATCACTCTGCAAGTTCCCTGTTAGTATAAAATTCACTATGGGTTGAAATGATACATACCCGAACGGACTTTAGAATAGGAGAATTTCGTTATGGGTTGAAATGATAAACCCAAGCGATTTTCATTTTTAAATTGAAATTGGGATTACGGGTCGAAATGATATCTACCCGTATATATTTAAATTTCGGATTGAAATGATAAATATCTGTATCACTTAACCATATGATAAATATATATACTGACACCGTTGGTCCATATATATAAATAAAAAAAAAATGAATTCTACGGTTTTGGAAAGAAATATATGGTTTTAATAAATGTTGAGCCTTAAATTATTATATATAAATGGGAATGATTGATTTAAATACATATAATATGTTGAGTGTTTAAAATATATTTCAAAATAGATTTTTGTAATAATTTGAATAAGTTAAGGTTGGGAAGAAAATTTGAATTTAGTTGAAATTGTATTCAATAAAGAATTTTATTTAATTAAACCGATGTGAAACTTATTGAAATTGAGATGTAGGATACGATTTATAACTTGAGTTGATTTATAAGTAATTTAATGAATATTTCTTGTTTAAATTAAGTTTAAGGAAATATTTAGTAAAATGTGATTTAAGGCTAGTAAATGATATTAAATTTATTAAGTGAATATTCCTTGATTAAATAATAATAAAGTTAAATCAAGTGCTATATGAAACTGTTAAATTTAACTTTGAAATGTTAAAGCTTTGAAATATATATTGAAAATTTAAATGGTATATTTAGAACTGAATTAAATTGATGAATTGAGATTTGAATAAAATTTGAATCTAGAATTTGAAGTTGATTTGAATCGATTTGCGAGACTTGAGAAAATTAAATGCTTTACTTTATAAATAAATTAATAGTTATATTTGAAATGAAAAATATTTGGGTTTTGAAGTATAAAATTAAATTTAAATGATCACGGTGTTATAATGTATATTTACACCTTGTAGATAGTTCTGAAGATCCTTAGAGGATGGTTATCCCAAACATCCTTTAAGTTACTTGTATTTCAATTGATATTTCACTTGAGTCGGATTTATTTATATAAGAATGTTAATCCTGACTCGAGTGTTTTGTGTTTTGCTTTACGCTCGGGTCAGACCGAGTGATACAGCATTTGAGACTCACCTTTGGAGTTTGGAGCTTCTTTTGGAGATCCAACTATCGCCTCAGCTTTCAGCTCTTCTACTTGATTTGTTCCGAGAAGTCATCTATTCGTACTGAAGACTTCATTGTATTTGTGATATTCTATTGTATTTTATTTTCAACTCTGTTGTTTATATAGTAGCTTCATGAACTACTATTTTATCTATTCCGCTGCGTATTATTGTATTACTCTGTGTCTGTGATTCTGTGATTGATTTATTTACTGCATATGCTGAGTTTTGCCAAATTACAATTAACAACGCGGTATTTTGAGCAATTCAACTCTGGCATGAGTGTCTACCTATACACTTATAATGGATGCGAATGGTCCAAAATATCGGGTCGTCACAGTTGGTATCGGAGCCAGGTTCTAGGCAAAACATAGCATATATGGTAAACTGATTTGCGGAATCACTTTCGTTCTGGCCTCTCCCTAATTATATTCTTATTTGAGTATATCCATCTTCTCTTCTTGAATTTTAATTATCTCATCTTCGTTCGAGTCCTTTCCCTTTTGTTTTGAAACTCCCTTTGATTTAATTTCCCCTTAAATTTTGAACTTCTATCTTGTTGAATTTTTGACTCATTGAATATTTGAATGATAGGAAACTATCTTGAAATGGCAAAATCAGAAGAGCAGAAAGCAGCCCGTCGGGCACGAAGAGCACTGGCCCGTAAGGAACGGGAGGAAGCAATCGAGGAACAAGAGAGGCTGTGGAGAGAAAGAGCAGAACCGGGTCCTTATGACCATGTCATTTGTTATCGGTGTAAGGAAAAGGGACACTATGCAGTCATGTGCGGGAAAAGGAATGTAGGAAAGAAGAAGGAGGGCAAGCGTTTTCGATCCAAGATCTTCTGTTTTAGATGCCGTAGTGAGGGGCACTTTCCCAGTCGCTGCCAGAAGGTGAAGAAAGTGAAATCTGCACACACACTACATCTGTCGACCTATCAACCATTTGCTATCACTGTAAGAGGCCTGGGCATATAGCCAGGAATTGTTCTGTGCGAAAGTATGGAAAGAAGGTTGCGTACCCGCAGTTCATTAAGGAAGATGGGAGTGTAGTGCACCTATGCCAGAAATGCAGATGTTGGGGGCACATTGAGGGGGAGTGTTCTGGACCCGTTGATGTACCACCTGGAAGAATTAATACTGATGCTTTGTTTATGTAGGAGTGGTAAACCTGTGGACCTTTTGTTATCTGTTGTATGTTAGGTTGCTTTAAGCGAACTCTATTGTATCTTTTGCTTAACTGAAGTTGTCAAACTGGAGACATTTATGCTTCTGTTTTCGTATGTTATGAATTCGAGTCTTTCCAAATTTTGAATGGAAATTCTTTTGTATCGATATAGGTTATGTATCTCTAATCTTGGTGGGGATTTGCTTCGATTAGGATTCCTCTGAACTTTGGAACGTTCCCTACGGTTCCAAACTCATTCTTGTCTCTCCCTATTTGTATTCTTTTGATTCTGGAGTATCCCATAACTCCACTTCGAATGATCTCTATAAGAATAGGGTCCCACCAATCTTTGAATGAGTGTGAAAGGGTGAAACTCCTTCACAATTGGCATTGATTCACCGGAGATTTTTATATTTTTGGTTTAGATGTCGCTATCTCTTGCGATCGAATGTTGATTGCCTTAGATTTCCGCACCGATTATATTCTTGAAGTCACGGTTGACCCGGTTAAGGTCGCCCGCGATTTATATAAGTGTATCCATCTACTGTTTTGTAATTAATTATCTCATTTTCGTTCTAACTTATTTTCGAATCAGAATCCTATTTGATTAGTGTCCCTCTAATTTGAATTTCTATCTTTGTTTTGAAATCCATTCTTGAACCATCCTTTGAAAAATCAAGCTTGTTTATATTTTCAAAATTGTTTTATATATCGAAATTATTATATTCTTTATATAAAAGTGAAATGTTTCCGATAAAGATTATAAACCCTTTAAAATAAGAATTTGAGGTTTCGAAAGGATTCGTAATTTTGAAAAATTATATAAGAAATTGAGTTATATAAAAATGATTTATAACTGAAGGGTAAAATTTGAAATTCGAGAATTGAATTCCGGTATTTTGAAATTGGTTTTAAGATTTTGGAAAATATATGAAAATAATATGATTTAAAAGTATTTTCTGAATAAGAAATGTTTCAAATGATTTTTATAAGTTCTGAATGATTTCAAAGACAATTTCAAAGAAGTTTGAGAAAATAAAAGTCCAGAACTCACTTATGTCGCTGGAAAATAATTTCGGTGATGAGTGCACGCATCATCGACATTGATTTTCGAGTCTCAGAGTGAGGGAAAGGCCACTTTAGTAGCATTGCTACGCGAGTGATTTTGCGAAACAATTTTTGATTTCAAAATTCAGAAGTAAGATTTGATATTCGAAAGATATATGTATATATATATATATATATTTGAAACGATTTGAAATGAACCGGTGTTCAGTCCTCGAGTTTGGATTTGATATAACCCTATCTATTAAAATTGATTTACTGATTTGTTGCTGATTTCTAACTCTTGAATTTTAAAATGATTTCTTCAGCTATTTTGAAGGTTCGAACACTTCCAAATCAAGGTTAACTTTTCAAAGCTAAGAAATTTTGAAAAGTATTTTGATAAAGTATATAAGTTTGTTTTGAATGTTTAAGTATGAAGTAATACGATTTAAATAAGTTGAAACTGTTTGGTTAAGTAAATGAATAAGAAAATTTTAAATTCTCTAATATAAAATTTAGATTTGAAATGTCTTGAGAAGAAGTTGGTCTTCAAAATATTTTGAATAAAAGTTAGTTTAAATGTTTTAATTTAGTAACATCTTTATGAAACTATATATTTAACTAGTTGGAATAAATATATAAGTTGTATGTATGCTGTTTTATTCGCATAATTAATTTGATCCTTATATAAGATGGACCTTACATAAGTATAAGATGGTTTTGAAAACATATGATTTTGGAAGTGAATTGATATTGAAACAAATTGAAATTTGAGAACCTTGTATTACTAAATACTTGATTTGGGAGTTGTCGAACTTATATAAAATTGACTTGTATGAGTATGAAATTGATTTGAAAACTATAGATTTGAAAGGATACTCAATTTGAAAGTGAAATCTTATATAATTGAAGTCTATATAAGTATGATTTGATATACTATTGATTTTGGAAAGTAATGGATTTGAAAATTAAATCTTATATATAATGGATTTTATATAAGTACGATATTTGAAAGTGATTAGAAAAGGTACTATATGCTACATATTTTCGAAGTAAAGATATGGAAAGTGCCTTCTGCTTGATATCCGATTTGTGGCCACATCTTGGATTCATTCTATCGATATTATTCTCTCTGATTTTTGGTTTTCCGGATATGATACTCGAGTGTCCTTCGAATTCCATGGCGTTACCCATGGTCTTATGTTTCTCTCGTGACTGCATAGCGTAACTGCCTGGCTGAGTCTTGCCTAGGGGTACGGATTGTTTCCTGGGGGATCCAGGCGTAACCATTGTGTATCCTGCAATCTGTGTAGGTCGCGAATAGTAGCGCAAATGCTTGGCTGAGTCTTGCCTGGGGGTACGGATTGTTTCCTGGGGGATCCAGGCGTAACCATTGTGTATCCTGCATTCTACTAGTCATCATGGCGTAACTCGCAGGGCTGAGAAAGCTTACGGATATGGATTGTTTCCTGGGGGACCCAGGCGTAACCATTGTGTATCTGCGAACCATGGTTGGACAAAGGTTTTGTTCGTTTTGTTTGGATTGTACTTTCCATATCTGTTTTAAAAGTTTTTCCAGTATTTTCACTGGGTGTTGAAACAAGTCTACTAAGTACCAGGAGAATTCTAGTTTTGCGCCTGATCAACGCACTACCAGAGTCTACAGGAACAAGGATAAACTTGTTGAAACATCGAGTTATAAAAGTATTTTCGAAAGAAAATTTGTTCGACTATAAAGGTATTTTATTATAAAAGTATTTCCAACAAAGAAATTTTTTATTAATATTTGAAATTGAAATTCTTATGGTTCTAATTTACTATTCGTGCCCGATACTATTGTTTTGAATCTATCTTATCTACTCAGCTTATTTATTCACTTATTTGTTTCCAAATCCTCCTCCTTTTCCTTGTTGGCTATATTCTTTTAGAACATTGTTTAATTATAGACTACATGATTCAATAGAAAATTTTAGTGTTATAAATATTTTAGAAGTTATAAATTAAATAAAACATATTTAAAGTAAATGATTATTGACTTATTAATAATATTTGAAAAGTATTTTAGATGGAATTAATAAATTTATGAACTGGATTTAATGTTTTCAATTAGCTTCTTTGTAAAAATAAGTAATAATAAATAATTGTTTTCAAATGATTTTCATACATTTATAAAGGTGTCATTTAAACATACAAATGGTATTTATAAAGGAAGCAAGAAATTTTACAAATGGATTTTTGAAAGGTTTTAAAGTATATAAGATAATTGAATTGCAAATGAAGTTTTCAAATTTTAAGTAAAATTTATATAGTTTAAATTAATTGTTTAATCTGACTTTCAATCTATCTTTTCTGTCTGGTTGTTTCTATTCTTCTACCTTCTTCCTTTTCGAGGACGAAAAGTTTTGAGTGGGGGAGAGTGTAACGACCTGTAAAATTTAATGGTTTTAAAAGTATTTTAACTGGAAATTTGTGAAATTTTAAACAATAAAATTTGAAATTAAAAATTTATTATTTGGAATACATCTATTTTAATATAGCAACTGGTAAATTTTCATCTGATAAGATTGAAGTTTATTTTCCTGTGAAACTTCATTTCAAATCAAACCGGTTAATAACAGTGAATTTATAAGTTTTCCAAAACCAAAATATGTCAACAGGAGAAAATTTATTCAGATCATTCTGAATCAGACTGCGAAATTCGTTTTTCCAAATTTGGACTTCTACTGCTCCGTTTATCTTATTTCTGGTAATAGCAGCATTTTTGGTACCGATTATCGATTTTTGATCCGATGATCGTACCACCAATATCTGCATACCGTTTTGATCGTCTTATCGTGTTGATCTCCTCAGTATATTCATTTGTGTGTTTTGAGCTCCAGTACGCGATGGAAACAATCAAACTGTGCATCGTACTATTACCAAATTTCACGACTTTTGACTTCCTTTTTTTTTCTTTTCTTTTCAATTTAGAACCGTAGCCACGGAAATAAATTACTTTAAATTGTTTTAATTAATTTGCTGAATTAGAGGGTGACCATTTCCATCCATAACCATTTTGAAAATCAAAACGTAGCAATTTATATACGTTGTAGTCATTTTGAACGGTTCTTTTGTGTGCCTATTCATTTCTTCATTTATATTTGCTTTGCTGTCATCCATTCCTTACTCACGTCTATCATCTTCCTCTCCTCCATTATACTTTTGTAGCCGAACCCTTCCAGATCTATATAAAAAAAAAGACCTCTTCCCAACCATCTCCTTACCACCCGAGCTTCCCTCCTCCACTCCAGATCTCCAACGCCGAAGGCACGCAACCATCCACCGCCGTAGGAAACCCAGGCCCACCAAGTGACAGCAGGTGGCAGCCACCGCTTTGACCCACCCCTTTGCTCCATTGCTTAGCCGATAGCCACCACTTCCTCTCACCAGCGAACCGCTCGACCACCCTTCGTCCATTGTCACAGCCTGCTGCCCCTTCTCTTTGTATTGGTAATATTTTATTTACTTCGTTCGATCTGCAAAGTTGACAAAACACGTTTCCAGAACTATATCTTTATAATGTATATAAGTTGCTGTATGATTTAGGTTACCGTGTATGTATATATATTTGCTTTGCTGTTATACACATATATTTTAGTTTTATTTTAATTTTTAAATCTGAAAGCCTTTGAGCCCTCCAAATCCTTGTTTAAAGAATTTTGTTTATATATTGACTATATATATTTGTCTATACAGAGATTTGTGTAAGTCTGGTATACACGTTTATGTGTTTGTTTATATCTCCCAGTGTGTACATATATAGTTACAGTCATACAAGGCACCTGAGTTTGGTTTTGAGTATATTGTATCATATGTCTGCCTATGGTATATGCGTTGGTCCCGCTATATATAATATTATTTTATATAGATACTTTGTATATATATCAATTTCAACATATACTATGTTTTCTCGCAGCTGTATATAGGGTGAATTCACAAACTTCTGTTTATTTACATATAGTAGTAGTAATACATATACTATATTAGGTTGTACCTGATTTTGTTAAGTTCTGTTTATATGAAGATTAACCTGTTGAATATATATTTATAGGATTGTATATATAAAGTTATATACCGTCTATGGTTATAAAAATAAGTTATATATTTAGTATATATATTAGCTTATATATGTTATACATTTATTTAATTTTAGTGTGTCTGCATATGTATATTTGGTCTGCACATATTTCTTGGATCTGCTATACATTTGTTAAACATATGTCTGGTATCTACAGGGTATACATAAGTCGCATATTTTGTTGTGTATATTAATTTGCATACCTGTTCATTTATATAAGATACTGTTGTTGATAAGGAGCTTAGATTGTATTTGTGGGCCTGCATATATATTTATATATTGCATCTGCATTCATTTTGAGTAACATGCATGTAGTTGATGTAGTTGTTTGCATATAAATAGCTTACATGTATTTGTTTATACATATATATACACTATTTGGTTTTAAGTTGATTTTATAAATACTAATCTTTACATATATACTGGTTTAAATATAAAATATAGTGTTTATATTTTTCAGTCTTAAACTTTTGGTTTGTTGGTTGATTACATAAGTTATATAAATATATATATGTTAAACTATTAAGTTTTAAATGTATTGATTCAAAATTTATTAATATTATATATATATATATAGTTATATATAAGTTCTCTTATACCATTGATCTTCATCAATCCAGTTGATTTGATTTCATCAATTCCGAGCTATCAGCTGTGCTCGTCAAATTCGTGCCAATCTAGCTTTGCTTTGGAAGTCGTGCTTGCATTTCGTAATTCAGTTTCTTTGTCCATCCTCTCTAGCCTCGAAAGGTGAGCAATCACTCACGATTAACATTCTTTTATTTATTAATTTGATTTCAATTGAAACGACAATTGAGATATGCTGCTGTAGTTATTTACGTTGTTATATATGTTATTATCTATAACTGTTCACCTATGACATCTGACACCAGTATCTAGTATTATATGCCTGTTATTACTATTATTTATATCTGTTCACCTGTGACCTCTGACACCCGTATCTGTTATTTATACTGATGATATATGCCTGCTGTTATATATTTTTAGTATCTGTTATCACTCTGCAAGTTCCCTGTTAGTATAAAATTCACTATGGGTTGAAATGATACATACCCGAACGGACTTTAGAATAGGAGAATTTCGTTATGGGTTGAAATGATAAACCCAAGCGATTTTCATTTTTAAATTGAAATTGGGATTACGGGTCGAAATGATATCTACCCGTATATATTTAAATTTCGGATTGAAATGATAAATATCTGTATCACTTAACCATATGATAAATATATATACAGACACCGTTGGTCCATATATATAAATAAAAAAAAATGAATTCTACGGTTTTGGAAAGAAATATATGGTTTTAATAAATGTTGAGCCTTAAATTATTATATATAAATGGGAATGATTGATTTAAATACATATAATATGTTGAGTGTTTAAAATATATTTCAAAATAGATTTTTGTAATAATTTGAATAAGTTAAGGTTGGGAAGAAAATTTGAATTTAGTTGAAATTGTATTCAATAAAGAATTTTATTTAATTAAACCGATGTGAAACTTATTGAAATTGAGATGTAGGATACGATTTATAACTTGAGTTGATTTATAAGTAATTTAATGAATATTTCTTGTTTAAATTAAGTTTAAGGAAATATTTAGTAAAATGTGATTTAAGGCTAGTAAATGATATTAAATTTATTAAGTGAATATTCCTTGATTAAATAATAATAAAGTTAAATCAAGTGCTATATGAAACTGTTAATTTAACTTTGAAATGTTAAAGCTTTGAAATATATATTGAAAATTTAAATGGTATATTTAGAACTGAATTAAATTGATGAATTGAGCTTTGAATAAAATTTGAATCTGGAATTTGAAGTTGATTTGAATCGATTTGCGAGACTTGAGAAAATTAAATGCTTTACTTTATAAATAAATTAATAGTTATATTTGAAATGAAAAATATTTGGGTTTTGAAGTATAAAATTAAATTTAAATGATCACGGTGTTATAATGTATATTTACACCTTGTAGATAGTTCTGAAGATCCTTAGAGGATGGTTATCCCAAACATCCTTTAAGTTACTTGTATTTCAATTGATATTTCACTTGAGTCGGATTTATTTATATAAGAATGTTAATCCTGACTCGAGTGTTTTGTGTTTTGCTTTACGCTCGGGTCAGACCGAGTGATACAGCATTTGAGACTCACCTTTGGAGTTTGGAGCTTCTTTTGGAGATCCAACTATCGCCTCAGCTTTCAGCTCTTCTACTTGATTTGTTCCGAGAAGTCATCTATTCGTACTGAAGACTTCATTGTATTTGTGATATTCTATTGTATTTTATTTTCAACTCTGTTGTTTATATAGTAGCTTCATGAACTACTATTTTATCTATTCCGCTGCGTATTATTGTATTACTCTGTGTCTGTGATTCTGTGATTGATTTATTTACTGCATATGCTGAGTTTTGCCAAATTACAATTAACAACGCGGTATTTTGAGCAATTCAACTCTGGCATGAGTGTCTACCTATACACTTATAATGGATGCGAATGGTCCAAAATATCAAGTCGTTACAGTTGGTATCGGAGCCAGGTTCTAGGCAAAACATAGCATATATGGTAAACTGATTTGCGGAATCACTTTCGTTCTGGCCTCTCCCTAATTATATTCTTATTTGAGTATATCCATTTTCTCTTCTTGAATTTTAATTATCTCATCTTCGTTCGAGTCCTTTCCCTTTTGTTTTGAAACTCCCTTTGATTTAATTTCCCCTTAAATTTTGAACTTCTATCTTGTTGATTTTTTGACTCATTGAATATTTGAATGATAGGAAACTATCTTGAAATGGCAAAATCAGAAGAGCAGAAAGCAGCCCGTCGGGCACGAAGAGCACTGGCCCGTAAGGAACGGGAGGAAGCAATCGAGGAACAAGAGAGGCTGTGGAGAGAAAGAGCAGAACCGGGTCCTTATGACCATGTCATTTGTTATCGGTGTAAGGAAAAGGGACACTATGCAGTCATGTGCGGGAAAAGGAATGTAGGAAAGAAGAAGGAGGGCAAGCGTTTTCGATCCAAGATCTTCTGTTTTAGATGCCGTAGTGAGGGGCACTTTCCCAGTCGCTGCCAGAAGGTGAAGAAAGTGAAATCTGCACACACTACATCTGTCGACCTATCAACCATTTGCTATCACTGTAAGAGGCCTGGGCATATAGCCAGGAATTGTTCTGTGCGAAAGTATGGAAAGAAGGTTGCGTACCCGCAGTTCATTAAGGAAGATGGGAGTGTAGTGCACCTATGCCAGAAATGCAGATGTTGGGGGCACATTGAGGGGGAGTGTTCTGGACCCGTTGATGTACCACCTGGAAGAATTAATACTGATGCTTTGTTTATGTAGGAGTGGTAAACCTGTGGACCTTTTGTTATCTGTTGTATGTTAGGTTGCTTTAAGCGAACTCTATTGTATCTTTTGCTTAACTGAAGTTGTCAAACTGGAGACATTTATGCTTCTGTTTTCGTATGTTATGAATTCGAGTCTTTCCAAATTTTGAATGGAAATTCTTTTGTATCGATATAGGTTATGTATCTCTAATCTTGGTGGGGATTTGCTTCGATTAGGATTCCTCTGAACTTTGGAACGTTCCCTACGGTTCCAAACTCATTCTTGTCTCTCCCTATTTGTATTCTTTTGATTCTGGAGTATCCAATAACTCCACTTTGAATGATCTCTATAAGAATAGGGTCCCACCAATCTTTGAATGAGTGTGAAAGGATGAAACTCCTTCACAATTGGCATTGATTCACCGGAGATTTTTATATTTTTGGTTTAGATGTCGCTATCTCTTGCGATCGAATGTTGATTGCCTTAGATTTCCGCATCGATTATATTCTTGAAGTCACGGTTGACCCGGTTAAGGTCGCCCGCGATTTATATAAGTGTATCCATCTACTGTTTTGTAATTAATTATCTCATTTTCGTTCTAACTTATTTTCGAATCAGAATCCTATTTGATTAGTGTCCCTCTAATTTGAATTTCTATCTTTGTTTTGAAATCCATTCTTGAACCATCCTTTGAAAAATCAAGCTTGTTTATATTTTCAAAATTGTTTTATATATCGAAATTATTATATTCTTTATATAAAAGTGAAATGTTTCCGATAAAGATTATAAACCCTTTAAAATAAGAATTTGAGGTTTCGAAAGGATTCGTAATTTTGAAAAATTATATAAGAAATTGAGTTATATAAAAATGATTTATAATTGAAGGGTAAAATTTGAAATTCGAGAATTGAATTCCGGTATTTTGAAATTGGTTTTAAGATTTTGGAAAATATATGAAAATAATATGATTTAAAAGTATTTTCTGAATAAGAAATGTTTCAAATGATTTTTATAAGTTCTGAATGATTTCAAAGACAATTTCAAAGAAGTTTGAGAAAATAAAAGTCCAGAACTCACTTATGTCGCTGGAAAATAATTTCGGTGATGAGTGCACGCATCATCGACATTGATTTTCGAGTCTCAGAGTGAGGGAAAGGCCACTTTAGTAGCATTGCTACGCGAGTGATTTTGCGAAACAATTTTTGATTTCAAAATTCAGAAGTAAGATTTGATATTCGAAAGATATATGTATATATATATATATATATATTTGAAACGATTTGAAATGAACCGGTGTTCAGTCCTCGAGTTTGGATTTGATATAACCCTATCTATTAAAATTGATTTACTGATTTGTTGCTGATTTCTAACTCTTGAATTTTAAAATGATTTCTTCAGCTATTTTGAAGGTTCGAACACTTCCAAATCAAGGTTAACTTTTCAAAGCTAAGAAATTTTGAAAAGTATTTTGATAAAGTATATAAGTTTGTTTTGAATGTTTAAGTATGAAGTAATACGATTTAAATAAGTTGAAACTGTTTGGTTAAGTAAATGAATAAGAAAATTTTAAATTCTCTAATATAAAATTTAGATTTGAAATGTCTTGAGAAGAAGTTGGTCTTCAAAATATTTTGAATAAAAGTTAGTTTAAATGTTTTAATTTAGTAACATCTTTATGAAACTATATATTTAACTAGTTGGAATAAATATATAAGTTGTATGTATGCTGTTTTATTCGCATAATTAATTTGATCCTTATATAAGATGGACCTTACATAAGTATAAGATGGTTTTGAAAACATATGATTTTGGAAGTGAATTGATATTGAAACAAATTGAAATTTGAGAACCTTGTATTACTAAATACTTGATTTGGGAGTTGTCGAACTTATATAAAATTGACTTGTATGAGTATGAAATTGATTTGAAAACTATAGATTTGAAAGGATACTCAATTTGAAAGTGAAATCTTATATAATTGAAGTCTATATAAGTATGATTTGATATACTATTGATTTTGGAAAGTAATGGATTTGAAAATTAAATCTTATATATAATGGATTTTATATAAGTACGATATTTGAAAGTGATTTGAAAAGGTACTATATGATACATATTTTCGAAGTAAAGATATGGAAAGTGCCTTCTGCTTGATATCCGATTTGTGGCCACATCTTGGATTCATTCTATCGATATTATTCTCTCTGATTTTTGGTTTTCCGGATATGATACTCGAGTGTCCTTCGAATTCCATGGCGTTACCCATGGTCTTATGTTTCTCTCGTGACTGCATAGCGTAACTGCCTGGCTGAGTCTTGCCTAGGGGTACGGATTGTTTCCTGGGGGATCCAGGCGTAACCATTGTGTATCTTGCAATCTGTGTAGGTCGCGAATAGTAGCGCAAATGCTTGGCTGAGTCTTGCCTGGGGGTACGGATTGTTTCCTGGTGGATCCAGGCGTAACCATTGTGTATCCTGCATTCTACTAGTCATCATGGCGTAACTCGCAGGGCTGAGAAAGCTTACGGATATGGATTGTTTCCTGGGGGACCCAGGCGTAACCATTGTGTATCTGCGAACCATGGTTGGACAAAGGTTTTGTTCGTTTTGTTTGGATTGTACTTTCCATATCTGTTTTAAAAGTTTTTCCAGTATTTTCACTGGGTGTTGAAACAAGTCTACTAAGTACCAGGAGAATTCTAGTTTTGCGCCTGATCAACGCACTACCAGAGTCTACAGGAACAAGGATAAACTTGTTGAAACATCGAGTTATAAAAGTATTTTCGAAAGAAAATTTGTTCGACTATAAAGGTATTTTATTATAAAAGTATTTCCAACAAAGAAATTTTTTATTAATATTTGAAATTGAAATTCTTATGGTTCTAATTTACTATTCGTGCCCGATACTATTGTTTTGAATCTATCTTATCTACTCAGCTTATTTATTCACTTATTTGTTTCCAAATCCTCCTCCTTTTCCTTGTTGGCTATATTCTTTTAGAACATTGTTTAATTATAGACTACATGATTCAATAGAAAATTTTAGTGTTATAAATATTTTAGAAGTTATAAATTAAATAAAACATATTTAAAGTAAATGATTATTGACTTATTAATAATATTTGAAAAGTATTTTAGATGGAATTAATAAATTTATGAACTGGATTTAATGTTTTCAATTAGCTTCTTTGTAAAAATAAGTAATAATAAATAATTGTTTTCAAATGATTTTCATACATTTATAAAGGTGTCATTTAAACATACAAATGGTATTTATAAAGGAAGCAAGAAATTTTACAAATGGATTTTTGAAAGGTTTTAAAGTATATAAGATAATTGAATTGCAAATGAAGTTTTCAAATTTTAAGTAAAATTTATATAGTTTAAATTAATTGTTTAATCTGACTTTCAATCTATCTTTTCTGTCTGGTTGTTTCTATTCTTCTACCTTCTTCCTTTTCGAGGACGAAAAGTTTTGAGTGGGGGAGAGTGTAACGACCTGTAAAATTTAATGGTTTTAAAAGTATTTTAACTGGAAATTTGTGAAATTTTAAACAATAAAATTTGAAATTAAAAATTTATTATTTGGAATACATCTATTTTAATATAGCAACTGGTAAATTTTCATCTGATAAGATTGAAGTTTATTTTCCTGTGAAACTTCATTTCAAATCAAACCGGTTAATAACAGTGAATTTATAAGTTTTCCAAAACCAAAATATGTCAACAGGAGAAAATTTATTCAGATCATTCTGAATCAGACTGCGAAATTCGTTTTTCCAAATTTGGACTTCTACTGCTCCGTTTATCTTATTTCTGGTAATAGCAGCATTTTTGGTACCGATTATCGATTTTTGATCCGATGATCGTACCACCAATATCTGCATACCGTTTTGATCGTCTTATCGTGTTGATCTCCTCAGTATATTCATTTGTGTGTTTTGAGCTCCAGTACGCGATGGAAACAATCAAACTGTGCATCGTACTATTACCAAATTTCACGACTTTTGACTTCCTTTTTTTTTCTTTTCTTTTCAATTTAGAACCGTAGCCACGGAAATAAATTACTTTAAATTGTTTTAATTAATTTGCTGAATTAGAGGGTGACCATTTCCATCCATAACCATTTTGAAAATCAAAACGTAGCAATTTATATACGTTGTAGTCATTTTGAACGGTTCTTTTGTGTGCCTATTCATTTCTTCATTTATATTTGCTTTGCTGTCATCCATTCCTTACTCACGTCTATCATCTTCCTCTCCTCCATTATACTTTTGTAGCCGAACCCTTCCAGATCTATATAAAAAAAAAGACCTCTTCCCAACCATCTCCTTACCACCCGAGCTTCCCTCCTCCACTCCAGATCTCCAACGCCGAAGGCACGCAACCATCCACCGCCGTAGGAAACCCAGGCCCACCAAGTGACAGCAGGTGGCAGCCACCGCTTTGACCCACCCCTTTGCTCCATTGCTTAGCCGATAGCCACCACTTCCTCTCACCAGCGAACCGCTCGACCACCCTTCGTCCATTGTCACAGCCTGCTGCCCCTTCTCTTTGTATTGGTAATATTTTATTTACTTCGTTCGATCTGCAAAGTTGACAAAACACGTTTCCAGAACTATATCTTTATAATGTATATAAGTTGCTGTATGATTTAGGTTACCGTGTATGTATATATATTTGCTTTGCTGTTATACACATATATTTTAGTTTTATTTTAATTTTTAAATCTGAAAGCCTTTGAGCCCTCCAAATCCTTGTTTAAAGAATTTTGTTTATATATTGACTATATATATTTGTCTATACAGAGATTTGTGTAAGTCTGGTATACACGTTTATGTGTTTGTTTATATCTCCCAGTGTGTACATATATAGTTACAGTCATACAAGGCACCTGAGTTTGGTTTTGAGTATATTGTATCATATGTCTGCCTATGGTATATGCGTTGGTCCCGCTATATATAATATTATTTTATATAGATACTTTGTATATATATCAATTTCAACATATACTATGTTTTCTCGCAGCTGTATATAGGGTGAATTCACAAACTTCTGTTTATTTACATATAGTAGTAGTAATACATATACTATATTAGGTTGTACCTGATTTTGTTAAGTTCTGTTTATATGAAGATTAACCTGTTGAATATATATTTATAGGATTGTATATATAAAGTTATATACCGTCTATGGTTATAAAAATAAGTTATATATTTAGTATATATATTAGCTTATATATGTTATACATTTATTTAATTTTAGTGTGTCTGCATATGTATATTTGGTCTGCACATATTTCTTGGATCTGCTATACATTTGTTAAACATATGTCTGGTATCTACAGGGTATACATAAGTCGCATATTTTGTTGTGTATATTAATTTGCATACCTGTTCATTTATATAAGATACTGTTGTTGATAAGGAGCTTAGATTGTATTTGTGGGCCTGCATATATATTTATATATTGCATCTGCATTCATTTTGAGTAACATGCATGTAGTTGATGTAGTTGTTTGCATATAAATAGCTTACATGTATTTGTTTATACATATATATACACTATTTGGTTTTAAGTTGATTTTATAAATACTAATCTTTACATATATACTGGTTTAAATATAAAATATAGTGTTTATATTTTTCAGTCTTAAACTTTTGGTTTGTTGGTTGATTACATAAGTTATATAAATATATATATGTTAAACTATTAAGTTTTAAATGTATTGATTCAAAATTTATTAATATTATATATATATATATATATATATATATATATATATATAGTTATATATAAGTTCTCTTATACCATTGATCTTCATCAATCCAGTTGATTTGATTTCATCAATTCCGAGCTATCAGCTGTGCTCGTCAAATTCATGCCAATCTAGCTTTGCTTTGGAAGTCGTGCTTGCATTTCGTAATTCAGTTTCTTTGTCCATCCTCTCTAGCCTCGAAAGGTGAGCAATCACTCACGATTAACATTCTTTTATTTATTAATTTGATTTCAATTGAAATGATAATTGAGATATGCTGCTGTAGTTATTTACGTTGTTATATATGTTATTATCTATAACTGTTCACCTATGACATCTGACACCAGTATCTAGTATTATATGACTGTTATTACTATTATTTATATCTGTTCACCTGTGACCTCTGACACCCGTATCTGTTATTTATACTGATGATATATGCCTGCTGTTATATATTTTTAGTGTCTGTTATCACTCTGCAAGTTCCCTGTTAGTATAAAATTCACTATGGGTTGAAATGATACATACCCGAACGGACTTTAGAATAGGAGAATTTCGTTATGGGTTGAAATGATAAACCCAAGCGATTTTCATTTTTAAATTGAAATTGGGATTACGGGTCGAAATGATATCTACCCGTATATATTTAAATTTCGGGTTGAAATGATAAATATCTGTATCACTTAACCATATGATAAATATATATACAGACACCGTTGGTCCATATATATAAATAAAAAAAAATGAATTCTACGGTTTTGGAAAGAAATATATGGTTTTAATAAATGTTGAGCCTTAAATTATTATATATAAATGGGAATGATTGATTTAAATACATATAATATGTTGAGTGTTTAAAATATATTTCAAAATAGATTTTTGTAATAATTTGAATAAGTTAAGGTTGGGAAGAAAATTTGAATTTAGTTGAAATTGTATTCAATAAAGAATTTTATTTAATTAAACCGATGTGAAACTTATTGAAATTGAGATGTAGGATACGATTTATAACTTGAGTTGATTTATAAGTAATTTAATGAATATTTCTTGTTTAAATTAAGTTTAAGGAAATATTTAGTAAAATGTGATTTAAGGCTAGTAAATGATATTAAATTTATTAAGTGAATATTCCTTGATTAAATAATAATAAAGTTAAATCAAGTGCTATATGAAACTGTTAATTTAACTTTGAAATGTTAAAGCTTTGAAATATATATTGAAAATTTAAATGGTATATTTAGAACTGAATTAAATTGATGAATTGAGCTTTGAATAAAATTTGAATCTGGAATTTGAAGTTGATTTGAATCGATTTGCGAGACTTGAGAAAATTAAATGCTTTACTTTATAAATAAATTAATAGTTATATTTGAAATGAAAAATATTTGGGTTTTGAAGTATAAAATTAAATTTAAATGATCACGGTGTTATAATGTATATTTACACCTTGTAGATAGTTCTGAAGATCCTTAGAGGATGGTTATCCCAAACATCCTTTAAGTTACTTGTATTTCAATTGATATTTCACTTGAGTCGGATTTATTTATATAAGAATGTTAATCCTGACTCGAGTGTTTTGTGTTTTGCTTTACGCTCGGGTCAGACCGAGTGATACAGCATTTGAGACTCACCTTTGGAGTTTGGAGCTTCTTTTGGAGATCCAACTATCGCCTCAGCTTTCAGCTCTTCTACTTGATTTGTTCCGAGAAGTCATCTATTCGTACTGAAGACTTCATTGTATTTGTGATATTCTATTGTATTTTATTTTCAACTCTGTTGTTTATATAGTAGCTTCATGAACTACTATTTTATCTATTCCGCTGCGTATTATTGTATTACTCTGTGTCTGTGATTCTGTGATTGATTTATTTACTGCATATGCTGAGTTTTGCCAAATTACAATTAACAACGCGGTATTTTGAGCAATTCAACTCTGGCATGAGTGTCTACCTATACACTTATAATGGATGCGAATGGTCCAAAATATCGGGTCGTTACAATTTATAACACTAAAATTTCTATTAAACCATGTAGTATATAAATAAACTAGATTTAAAAAGGATATAGTCAACAAGGAAAGGAGGTGGATTCAGAAAACAGGATATAGGTGAATAAGTAAAGCTGAGCAGATAAGGTAGATTCAAAAGAACAGAATCGGGCATGAATAATTAATTCAAACCATTAGAATTTCAAATATTAATATAGAATTTCTTTGTTCGAAATACTTTTGTAATAAAATATTTTTTTATAACGAAACAAATTTCATTTCGAAAATACCTTTATAACTCGATGTTTCGACAAGTTTATCCTTGTTCCTGTAGACTCTGGTAGTGCGTTGATCAGGCGCAAAACTAGAATTCTCCAGGTACTTAGTAGACTTGTTTTAACACCCAGTGAAAATACTCGAAAAATCTTTAAAAATAGATATGGAAAGTACAATCCAATCAAAAACGAATCAAATCATGGATCGCAGATACACAATGGTTACGCCTGGGTCCCCCAGGAAACATCTGTACCTTTTAAGCATTCACTGCCTTGCGAATTTCGCCATGCAACAAAACGGTGGACCGCAGGATACATAAAAATGGTTACGCCTGGATCCCCCAGGAAACATCCATATCCCTTAAGCAATCTCTGCCTTGCGGATTACGCCACTAACACGACCATAGATCGCAGATACACAATGGTTACGCCTGGATCCCCCAGGAAACATCCGTACCTTTTAAGCAATCACTGCCTTACGAATTACGCTATGCAGTCGAGTTCGTAAGACCATGGGTAACGCCATGGAATTCGAAGGACACTCGAGTATCATATCCGGAAAACCAAAAATCAGAGAGAATAATATCGATAGAATGAATCCAAGATGTGGCCACAAATCGGATATCAAGCAGAAGGCACTTTCCATATCTTTACTTCGAAAATATGTATCATATAGTACCTTTTCAAATCACTTTCAAATATCGTACTTATATAAAATCCATTATATATAAGATTTAATTTTCAAATCAAATACTTTCCAAAATCAATAGTATATCAAATCATACTTATATAGACTTCAATTATATAAGATTTCACTTTCAAATTGAGTACTTTTTCAAGTCTATAGTTTTCGAATCAATTTCATACTCATACAAATCAATTTTATATAAGTTCGACAACTCCCAAATCAAGTTTTTAGTAACATAAGGTTCTCAAATTTTAATTTGTTTCAATATCAGTTCAATTTCAAAATCATATACAATTTCACCAAATTATTTCTTCACAAATTAATTGTCTTTAGCTTCAAAGTTTCCAAAATAATAGATTTAGAAAATAAATCCAAATTTCCAAATCAATATAATTTAAGTCAACCAATTCATTTCCAAAATCAAATGTTTTCAAAATCATCTTATACTTACGTAAGGTCTATCTTATATAAGGATCAA
The DNA here is from genome assembly GCA_030737815.1 of Allium fistulosum. Lineage (NCBI taxonomy): Eukaryota > Viridiplantae > Streptophyta > Magnoliopsida > Asparagales > Amaryllidaceae > Allium > Allium fistulosum. Next base: position 666,602,009 of record CM060901.1, read on the forward strand.
ATTTTTCAAAATAAATTTCACTGTATGAAGAGCCATATGGGATTGAATATCTTTTCTTTTATGAGTTATATATCTTTGTAATTTAAATTGGAAATTTTCTTTTAGTCAGCAAAGATATTCTAACATGGCAGCTTTCAATTTCAGTGTCAAAATATATCAATGATATTAGGATATAAGATGTACATACGTCATCATTTCGCAGAATCTCATTTGATCGTTCGCTCGATCACACAAGTTCGCTTTCGAACTAGTATTGTCCATTCGACTTCCCTAATGCGGATTTCGATATGGTTTCTCGACTAGAAGCCATCAGTCTCCTTGCATAGCCATATACTACGATAGAGAATTCTAGAATCAAGCCCAAAATCCATATCAAATATTTGCCATCAAGAATCGAATGAAAAATCCTAACACGAAATGGTGTAATTCACCTCGAACTAGTGTACTCAAACTTGGATCAATTCAATTATGCGAAATAAACAGCTTACGTACAACTTATATATTTATTCTAACTTGTTAAATATATAGTTTCATAAAGATGTTACTAAGTTAAAACATTTAAACTAAATTTTATTCAAAATATTTTGAAGACCAAATTCTTTTCAAAACATTTCAAATCTAAATTTCATATTAGAAAATTTTAAAATTTTCTTATTCATTTACTTAACCAAACAGTTTCAACTTATTTAAATCCTATTACTTCATACTTAAACATTCAAAACAAACTTATATACTTTATCAAAATACTTTTTCAAAATTTCTTAGCTTTGAAAAAAAATTAACCTCGATTTGGAAGTGCTCGAACCTTCAAAATAGTTGAAGAAATCATTTTCAAATTCAAGAGTTGGAAATCAGCAACAAATCAGTAAATCAATTTTAATAGATGGGGTTATATCGAATCCAAAGCTCGAGGACTGAACACCGGTTCATTTCAAATCGTTTCAAATATATTTACATATATCTTTCGAATATCAAATCATACTTCGGAATTTGAAATCAAAAATGGTTTCACAAAATCACCCGCATAGCAAAATTATTGGAGTGGCCTATCCCCCACTCTGAAACTCGAAAATCAATGTCGATGATGCGTGCACTCATCACCGAAATTATTTTCCAGCGACATAAGTGAGTTCTGGACTTTTATTTTTGTCAAACTTCTTTTGAAATTCCTTCGAAACTTATTAAAATCATTGAAACATTTCTTATTCGAAAAATACTTTTAAATCATACTATTATTATATATTTCAAAATCTTAAAACCAATTTCAAAATACCGGAGTTCAATTCTCGAATTTCAAATTTAAAATCCTTCGGTTATAAATCATTTTTTTTATAAATCAAAATTCTTATTAAATATTTTTTTTTCAAAATTGCAAATCCTTCCTAAACCTCAAATTCTCATTTTTTTTTTAAATCTTTATCGAAAACATTTTACTTTTATATATAGAATATAATCATACTTATCAAAATAATAATTTTGATATATAAAACACTTTCTAAAATACAAACAAACCCGATTTTCAAAGGATGATTCAAGAATGAATCTCGAAACGAGGTAAAAGGTCGAAGTCAAATTCAAAAGGGATCCTACTTAATGAGAATCCTAACCAAGATTTCGAGGTATATCAACCTATATCAATTCAAGGGAATTTATTCCATCAGTGAAAGAAAAAAACAAATTCTCATCAAACGAAATGGTAAAGCATCAATATAAATCTTAAGTTCGACACATCGACTTTTACTAGGTAAAGGATACAATAGAGTTTACTTAATACAACTTAACTTATACCACTGATACAAAGAGATTTCACTGATCCATACTTCTACAAGAATAATGCATCTGTATTAATCCTACCGGGTGGTGCTTCAACGGGTCCAGTACACTCCACATCAAGGTGCCCCCAACTATGACATTTCTGGCATGAGTACACTATTCTCCCATCTTCCCTAGTGAACTTTGGGAAGGCAGCAGCTCGAGCAGGACGTAACACAGCTTGCCTTCCGCGCTGTCTCTCAGAACAATCTCTGGCTATATGTCCAGTCTATGTACAGTGGTAGCAAATGGTTGACTGGTCGGTAGATGCTGTGAGTGTCAATTTCACCTTCTTCACTTCCAGGCAGCGACTTGGGAAGTGTCCCTTCTTACGACACTTAAAACAGAAAATCTCGGATCGAAAGCGCTTGCCCTCCTTCTTTTTCCCTTTCCATCTCTTTCCGCACATGGCTGCATAATGCCCCTTTTCCTGACACCGATAACAAATGACATGGTCATAAGGACCCGGTTCTGCCCTTTCTCTCCACAGCCTCTCTTGTTCCTCAATTGCTTCCTCCCGTTCTTTACGGGCCAGTGCTCTTCGTGCCCGACGGGCTGCTTTCTGCTCTTCAGATTTTGCCATTTACCAAAATATTTTCCTATCATTCAATGAGTCCAAAATCAACAGGATAGAAGTTCAAAAATTTAAGGGGAAATTAAATCAAAGGAAGTTTCAAAATAAAAAGAAAAGGACTCGCACAAAGATGAGATAATTAATATTCAAAAAGAAGATGAATATACTTACACAAATCGCGGGCGACCTTAACCGGATCAACCGTGACTTCAAGAACAGATCGATGCAGAATTCCAAGAAAAATCAACATTCTATCGCAAGAGATAGCGGCATCTAAACCGAAGATATAGGAATCTTCGGTGAATCAATGCCAATTGTGAAGGAGTTCCACCCCTTTACAAATCATTCAAAGATTGGTGGGATCCTATTCTTATAGAGGTCATTCGAAGTGGAGTTATGGGATACTCCAGAATCAAAAGAATACAAATAGGGAGAGACAAGAATGAATTTTGAAACCGTAGGGAACGTTCCAAAGTTCAACGGAAATCGAGTCAAAAGGAAGAAATTCAAACTCGAATGAAAGTGATTCTGAAAATAAATTTACTATATATGCTAGGTTTTGCCTAGAGCCAAAGCTCTGATACCAACTGTAACGACCCGCTATTTTGGACCATTCAAATCGACAATAAATCCATACATGTCGGACTTGAATAATTCAAAATACCGAATTGTTAATTTAAATTTGGCAAAACTCAGCATATGCAGTAAATAAATCAATCACAGAATCACAGACACAGAGTAATACAATAATACGCAGCGGAATAGATAAAATAGTAGTTCATGAAGCTACTATATAAACATCAGAGTTAGAAATAAAATACAACAGAATATCTCAAATACAATGAAGTCTTCAGTACAGATAAATGACTTCTCCGAACAAATCGACTAGAAGAGCTGAAAGCTGAGGCGATAGTTGGATCTCCAAAGGAAGCTCCAAACTCCAAAGATGAGTCTCAAATGCTGTATCACTCGGTCTGACCCGAGCGTAAAGCAAAACACAAAACACTCGAGTCAGGATTAACATTCTTATACTAATAAATCCAACTCAAGTGAAATATCAACTGAAATACAAGTAACTTAAAGGATGTTTGGGATAACCATCCTCTAAGGATCTACGGAACTATCTACAAGGTGGAAATATACACTATAACACCATGGTCATTTCAATTTAATTTATACTTCAAAACCCAAATATCATTTCATTTCAAATATAACTATTTTCCAAAATAGTATATATAGGTTAAATAATTTATAAAGTAAAGTATTTATAATTTCCTCAAGTTTCACAAATCGTTTCAAATTAACTCAATTTCCAAATTTCAATTTAATTCAATCTAAAATTTTCCATTTTAATTCAATTCAGTTTCTAAATAACAAATTCAAATTATATTGATTTCAAAAACATCTGAATCACAAAATAAACCATTTAAATTTCAATATATTTCAAAGCTTTAATATTCAACAGTTGCAAAGTTAAATTTAACCATTTCATATAGCTCTTGATTTAACTTCATTTATTATTTAATCAGGGAATATTCACTTAATAAATTCAATATCATTTAACTAGCCTTAAATTTCATTTTCACTAAATATTTCCTTAGATTTATTTAAATAAGAAATATTCATTAAATTATTTAAATCAAACCCAAGTTATAAATCATATCTTAAATTTCAATAAGTTTAAATTGGTTTAATTAAATAAAATTCTTTACTAAATTCAAATTTTCTTCCCAACCTTACTTATTCAATTTATTACTGAAATCTATTTTGGAACTTAAATTTAAATACTCAACCAAATTATATGTATTTAATCAATCTTAATTCAATTAAATATCATTATTAAATCTATATAAATATCATTACCATTTATATACAATAATTTAAGAATCAACATTTATTAAAGCTATATATTTCTTCCCAAAACCATGGAATTTATTTTCAAAATATTTATATATGGACCAACGGTGTCTGTATATATATTTATCATATGGTTAAGTGATACAGATATTTATCATTTCAATCCAAAATTTAAATATATACGGGTAGATATCATTTCGACCCGTAATCCCAATTTCAATTCAAATGAAAATCGCTTGGGTTTATCATTTCAACCCATAACGAAATTCTCCTATTCTAAAGTCCGTTCGGGTATGTATCATTTCAACCCATAGTGAATTCTATGCTAACAGGGAACTTGCAGAGTGATAACAGATAATAAAAATATAACAACAGGCATATATCATCAATATAAATAATAGATATTGGTGTCAGATGTCATAGGTGGACATATACAGATAATAGCATATATAACAATTTAAATAACTACAACATCATATTTCAATTGCTATTTCAAATGAAATCAAATTTAAATAATAAAAGAACGTTAATCGTGAGTGATTGCTCACCTTTCGAGGCTAGAGAAGTTTGATACACAACAAGCTACAATTGAATCACGATCTAGACTATCGACCGATCCGACAACAAATCTCGAAGCGAAGTAAGATTGGCACGAATTGACGAACAAAGCTGATCAATATAAATTGACGAAATCAAATCAGGCTGGATTGACAAAGATAATTGATATAGGTAAACTTGTAAATACATATAACTATATTTAAAACCTTATTCTATATTTAAATGTATTTTAAATTAAAATATACATATATATTTTCAAGTCAAAATTTTAACTTTAATATAAAATACATAACGTCTATGAATATAAAACCAATCCCCTATGCTATCAATATTTTAATCTAACCCAACTAAATAAAATTTAAACCATCAGTATACATCAAATTGAAATAAGTACTTACATATAATATTAACCCATATCTAAAACCAATATCTAGACTCATTCTAAAATTTAAATTTTTATAAAGGTAACCTTACATCTAATATTAAAAACCAATATTCATTTAATACTATGTATCCTTTCAAAATGTAAAAGCTACGCATGCATGAATCCGTATATGCTTAGCTTTGTACATAACAAACATGCAGACTATCAATTCTAATGCAGACCTTAAATCAACCCATTACATTTAAAACCAATTTAAAACCCATAGTTCACAAAACAAATTATAGATGTGTGTACGCATTTCAAAATACTACATAAATATTATATACATATATATCAAATTCAAAAATGTAAACATGATAATAATTAAAATACATTGCGTATGCATAACCAAAGTTACAAAACATATATATATATAAAGTCGAGTAGATTTTCAATAAACTTACGTATATTTCAAAAATAAAATATAAATAACTTTTATAACTTTTTATATATATATAAACATGACATATAGAGACTCAACAACCTATAACAAGTTTAAATGACTTTGTACATCACCAGATCCTTAAATAAATATGAAGAATGCTCACGTGTAAAACATACATACTTTATAATATATTGTATATAAAGCGAAATGTAACATTCATGTATTGTAACTAAATATACAAATATATACAAACAGTTATATATATATAGTACCTTAAATATATGCCATATGAAAACAAAAGAAGAAGAGGGTTGTCTGGTGTTCAAGTGGAGGTGGCCGATCTATGCTGCCACGTGGGAAGGATGGGCGTGAAGAAGGTGGTATGGCGGTGGCTGCTGCACGCGAACGAGGTGGTGGTTGCGTGTCTTCGGCGTTGGAGATCTGGAGTGGAGGCCAGAACAGCTGCTTTGGTGAGGATGGGCAGAGCTGCTGTTCGGAGGAGGTGGAAGCTGGGCTTGGTGTGGTTTCGGTGGGCAAAGGTGGAATGGTGGTGAGGCCGGAGCCGAAGAGTGGATCAGAGGGGAGTCTCGGCGGTTGTAGGTTTGGAGTTCGGTACCTACTCGGGAAGAGAATGAAAAAGGAGGAAGGAAATTGGGTGGAATGACGTGAAAGCAAAAAAAAAAATGGGCTCTGTGTATTAGTTTTAGAATGGAGAAAATATGAGGGGAGAGGAAGAATAGATCTGGGGAGGGAAGAAGGAATCAGAGTGATTTAGAAAGGAAACGAAATGAATAGAATAAAACATATGAAAGCGGATGTAAGTGGCAACGGTCAGCGAAGAATTGAACGGACTAGAAACAAATAGCCTTTTTTCAAAGCAATATGATAGTAAATGCCAGCTATCAAATTCAGGGAACAAAATTTTAAAGCGATTTAATTCCCTTTTTGTTGCTAGGCCGGTTCAAATTTTAAATGTAACTGAAAATCAAAGGACACAATTTACGTACCCTCACAACGAACCGTTATCATCGTTCCGTTGTATACCGGACCTCAAACACAGATGTGAGTATACCATTAAGATCAACACGATGAGACGATCAAAACGGTACACAGATATCAATGGTACGATCGTTCGATCAAAAGTCAATAATCGGTACCGAAAAAATGCTGCTACTTTACCAGAAATAAGATAAACGGAGCAGTAGAAGTCCAAATTTGGAAAAACGAATTTCGCAGTCTGATTCAGAATGATCTGAATAAATTTCATCCTGTTGACATATTTTGGTTTCGGAAAACTTTTAAATTCACTGTTATTAACCGGTTTGATTTGAACTAAAATTTCACAGGAAAATAAACTTCAATATTATCAGATGAAAATTTACCAGTTGCTATATTACAATAGACATATTCCAAATAATAAATTTTTAATTTCAAATTTTATTGTTTAAAATTTCACAAATTTCCAGTTAAATATACTTTAAAAACCATTAAATTTTACGGGTCGTTACAGTTGCTAAGAAAGAAGGGACGGTTGTGTGTTTCGAATGTGGAGGACTTGCGGAAGGAAGTTCTTGGAGAATGTCATCGATCCAAGTTTACGATTCATCCTAGAGGAACCAAGATGTATCGGTATATGAAGAGGAGCTTCTATTAGGAAGGCATGAAGAGGGATGTTGGCTTGTGGGTTAGGCATTGCGCAAACTATCAACAAGTGAAAGCTGAACAATAGAAGCCAAGTGGGTTGCTTCAACCTTTAGAGATTCCAGTTTGGAAATGGGATTCGATATCCATGGATTTTATAGACGGGTTACCAAGGACAAATAGGGGTAATGAAAGTATATGGGTTATAGTGGACAGATTGACCAAGAGTGCCCTTTTCATTCCAGTTAAGTCAACTAGGACGACACCTATTTTAGCCAAGTTGTTCATGAAGAACATAGTTAGACTGCATGTAGTTCCTAGTAATCTAGCCAGTGACAAAGATGCTTTGATCACTAGTGAATTCTAAAAGAGTCCACAGGAAATGGTGGGTACCAATCTTAGTATGAGTACTGCGTATCACCCTCAAATAGATGGCAGAAAAAGAGAGTAAATAAAGTACTCGAGGATTTATTGAAGGCTTGTGTACTGGACTTTGGTGGATCTTGGGAGGATCACTTACATTGGGTTGAGTTTTCCATTAATAATAGTTATCAGACTAGTATAGGAATGGCGTCATTTGAAGCTTTGTATGGAAGGCCATGCAAATCACCCATATGTTGGTTGGAGACTGGAGACAGATTAGTCTTAGGTCCAGATTTGGTTAGAGAGGCATCAGAAAAGATTGAGTTAACCCGAGGAAGGATAAAGGAAGCTCAGTCCAGACAGAAGAGTTACGCAGATAAGAGGCGTAAAGACCTAGAATTCTCGGTCGGGGAAAAGTTTTTCATTAAGGTATCACTTATGAAGGGTGTGGTGCGATTTGGTAAGTCAAGGAAGTTAGCTCCGAGATATATTGGTCCATTCCAGATTATAGAGAGGATTGGAAAGCTCACATATAGAGTAGAGTTACCGAGCAGTATGGCAGGTGTCCATAATGTATTTCATGTGTCTCATCTTCGTAAGTATGTGCGTGATCCAGACACTACTATTCCTCCGACAAGGTTGGATGACTTGGTGGTAGAGCCTAATTTGACTATTATTAGACAACTAGTTCGGGTTGTAGTTAGAGATGAGAAAAGATTGAAGAACAAGACAACCAAGTTGGTAAAAGTTCAGTGGAGCGACAATGAGAAGGACTGTACTTGGGAGACTGAGGATAGGATTAGAGATACTTATCCTGATCTGGTTTAAGGGTATGTCTATATTACATTTATATAGATAGTTGCTAGTCAGATAGGCTAGTATGATTGTTATGGTTGTTAGGAGTTGTTACAGATGATTGCTATGTTTAGTATTTAGTCCTTACTGAATTTCGAGGATGAAAATTTTTAAGTGGGGAGCCTGTAACATCCCTAATTTTTGAAAACATTATTCAGAAAATTTAATTAGATAAATTAAATATAATAATCATGATAAAGGGATTGAATTTAAATAAATTATATAAGGGGACGTGCTTAATAATAAAAATTTAATGGGCTTTAAATTGGTTTATAAGATACTTAATTTATACATGGACATAGTAGTAAATAATATCCTATTATACATGGCTACACACTTCTTACCTTGTCCATTCACGTTCATTTTTCTCAAAACAAAAATAAACGCAAAAACCCTAAGAGCCGACCATTAATAAGGAGGAAAAGAGGAAGATTACAATCATAAACTAAGGATCAAAGTTAGGAAGGATTAATCAACAACAAATCTCAAATTTCTTATCAAATCCAAGGTGAATAATAATATTATATCATCTCTATTTTATTCTATGATTGTATGTTTTCGGATTTATGATTAAATTTTTTTTTATGATAAAATGGATGATGATATGCTTGGCTTATTTTAGGTTTGATTTTTCTTGATTCATTTACATAAGAAATTGTACGGTTTTAAGGTTAAACCAAGATTTTATGATTTTAGAATGCCATGGAAAATATTTATGTTAAGTAAAACATGATTTTGGAGATGGTTTTTGATTTTTAGAATTTTTCAAGCTATAGATAAATTGTTATGAATTTCTAAATGAAAATATGGTGTAACTGGATTTAAAATTTATTTCAAGAATTTTAGGGAGAATTTTGGTCTGAAATTTTAATATGTTCGATTACATGATGAAATCGAATTTTTGTGATTTTTGAGGATTTTCCCCCATTGAATTACTATGGAAAATAAATTATTTTAAAAGAATGACTTTTCTGAAATAATTGGTTTTTAGTACAAGGAAGGGCTTAAACGTTATATTTTATGATTTAGATCTGATGAAAGTGCGGCAGTTTTAAATGTAAAGTATTTGAAAAAAAATTATGACAGCCAATCAATGGTTTACAAATAGGCAAGAAGTTATAAAGTAATTACTAAAAGTTGCAACATTTCAGCCTTTAATTCAGAAAAAGGCATTCCACCTCAAATAGTAGCATCTTTCGACTCCATTGATTCTGCTCTGTCCTAGTCGAAACCTACATGGTTGAAACCCATATAGTTGAAACCAATACATAAGGTATCACTTAGATGGTTCACAATGGATTGGAAGGAAGGCGGAAGCCTTGGTGTCGAAAGGTATGCTTCTGATGGATTGAAACCCTACTTTGTTTTCAAAAGTTAAGTTCTTGCCTTGTTTTACTTAAACCTTCGACAATGTCGAAACATATGCTTTCGAAAGGGTTTTATAAACAGCATTTGAAGAAGGTTGCCATACTATGTAAGAAGTTAGCTTTTGAAGGGATACCTTTTCCTAAAATTAGAGCTTTCGACCGGATTGGTTTCGACCTACTCGAAACCCAATCGCTATTCTACCTTTCGATAATAGTTGACGCTAGTAATGCTTTCGAAAGGATATTCTTCTTTTTACTTAGGTTAAGCCACTTCCTAAATGCTTTCAAAAGGGTTTGAGGGTTCCAAAGGCAATGGAGTCAACACTACAACAATCCGGACTTGCGTTTAAAAAAACGCTATCAAAGGCTTTAATAGCCTTTTTATGAACACTATATATCAACATGTTGTTATAGGTCAGTAACCTACAATAGCAACATCAAAAAGCTATGAATAAGTACTTTTTAATGCGTTTGAAATATACTATAAATTATTTTGATAGCGTTTTTCACACGTTGTAAAAAACATGTTATAAACAGGGATGGTTATTCAACAATGAGAAGTAAACGCTATAAAAAGTTCCCAACGAACGTTATACAATGCTATCAAAAGTCCTTGACGATAGTGTTTTTGGAATGCTATCAACTGTTGCATATGACAGCGCTTTAAAAAGGCTATTGTTACCTTTTATAGCATTTTTTAATGCTATCGTCTTACTGCATAATTTTTCGCCGCTTCATCTGTACATTTCAATGCATATATATATAACAAATTTAAAATATCACTAAAATTACATTTGGTAACCAATATATTATATGTAAACAAATAAAATTACACTAATACAACATATGTTCATTATATTTCATAACTAAGTATGAAGATTACAAATGCAAGTACACAAAACTAATATTATACGCAAGCATTCTCACCAACACGATACATAGAAGTATTCAAACCCTAAATATACACACGACGTTATACATTACTTCAAATCACCTTGTTGCTACTTGCTTGCACTAAATGTAGTAGTTACCTATAAAGAAAAAGTTCAATAACTAGTCGTAATAGACATGATTCGTGAAAAATATGCATATAAGGTGACACTTTTGAACTACAATATATGATATTTTTGAACTTATTCAAGTTTAAAGTACTATTTTTATTTAAACTAGTAATGACACCATTATTTTCTTAAATTTATTTAATTTTTATAAAACTTGAATTATTTCTATAATACATGTTTCATTTTTGCTAACTTAATTAACTTAGCAAAATGCTTATGAAACTTAATAAATTTTATAGAAACTTTGTTAGTTTAGTTAAATTTTTATAAAACATACTTAATTTTTTATCAAACTTGGTTAAATTTTACAAATTTAATTAATTTAGTCGAATGTTTATAAAACTTGGTTAACTGTTATAATAGTTAGTTAAAATTTATTAACTTTTTATTTTTATAAACTTAATTTATTTTAAAAACTTAAATAAATTTTATAAAATTACTTATTTTTTATAAACTTGCTTAATTTCTATAACAATTAATTTACTTCTATAGAAATTAGTTAATTTTTATAAATTACGTCAATTTTTATAAATTTATTTTATTTTTATAAAACTTAAATAACTTTGTTAAATTTTTACAAACTTAATTATTTTTTATAAATTTACTTACTTTTTACAAAATTTTATCAATATTTAAATAATTATTAAATTTATATAAAACTTTTTTAACTTATTTAAATTTTTATACAACTTGGTTATTTTTTATAAATTTATTTTAGTTTTCTAAAACTTAGTTAATGTTAGAAAATTATATAATTTTTATAAATCTTGGTTAACGTACTTAATTTTTATAAATTTATTTAATTTATTTTAATTTTATAAAAATTAGTTAAATTTTTATAAAACATAATTAATTTTTTATAAAACTTGATTAAAATTTACAAATTAATTAATTTATTCGGATGTTTATAAAACTTGGTCAACTTTTATAAAAATTAATTAAATTTTATTAACTTTGTTATTTTATAAATTTAGTTTATTTTAAAAACTTAATTAAATTTAATAAACTTAGTTATTTTTTATAAACTTATTTAATTTCTATAAAACTTAATTAACTTCTAAAAAATTAGTTAATTTTTATAGATTAGGTTAATTTTTATAAATTTATTTAATTTTTATAAAACGTAGATAACTTTGTTAAATTTTTTTAAACTAGGTTATCTTTAATAAATTTATTTACATTTATAAAAAAATTCAATATTTAGGTAATTATTTAATTTATATAAAACTTGTTTAACATGTTTAAATTTTTATATAACTTAGTTAATTTTTATAAATTTATTTGAGTTTTCTAAAACTTAGTTAATTTTAGAAAATTATTTAATTTTTTTAAAACTTAGTTAACGTAGTTAATTTTTATAAATTTAGTTAACTTAGTTTAATTTTGTAAACTTAATTAATATTAATAAAAAATCAAATTAGTTAAATTTCTATAAAACTTAGTTAATCTTCACAAATTTATCGGATTTCACCAACTTTGTTATTAGTCACATTCAATGCCTCAATAAAAGTTAATGTTAATGTTAAAAGGGGGAATTCATTCACATATGATTTATGTCAAACATAATTAAATGTTAATGTTTTGTATTTATACTACTAATTCAAATTTGCAGAGATCTTAGTAAAACCAGCATGAAACTAAATAAGACGATCCCCTTTTAAAATAATACACAAATAAAATGCGAGCTTTAGGTTTCTTTAGGGTTTTTTAATAGATTAAATTCACTTCATAACTAAGAGTTTGAGCAACTAATAGAGCTACTATGAAAGCTTCCTAAAAATCAATAGTCCATAAATCAAAAATATTGAAGAAGTATGAATCGCCTTCGTGGGGTTGAGACTCACAAGACTGCATGCTCTTGCTGCAACACTACAATAATTGTGTGATACAGCAATGATTCTAATGGAACCTAAACCAGGCTATGTCATAAAAATGAAGTGATTAGTTCATCAAAAAATTGCAGCTAAGGTTAACTAAATTTAGAGCTATGAAATGAGAAATGCATAAAAGAAATATTGAAAGAACAATCAACCTTCATTCCAACCGTCAGTAAAATTTCCGCTTAGTGTTGGTGATCGTATTGATGCCCTTTTTCAGCCTTGCTAGTTGATGTTGCTAGTGCCATCAAACCTGCAACAAGTGTTCTCATGTCAATAATTACAACTCGGCCAGTGTCCAAATGCCTTTGTCCTGTTGGTACAAAATACATTACAACCAGTGTTTATAAATTATAAATTTTAATGTTTCCCAGACTGTATTGTGGCAGCATATGTATAAACACTCATATTCTTTTCGTATGTGCCAGCTAGTGCCACAATACCAACTCGGACAATGTACCACAACTATCGTTAATACTCTTAATCAGATCAAAATATGTTGCCAGACTACTAGGCTTTAATTTTGTTCTACAACATTTTATGTAGTATAGACAAGTCCTTAAATTTTAAAGTACACCTCTGAAGTTTTTATTGGCCTATGTTATTTTATTTTCAGCACTTATAGAGCAATTTTAGAATCATGAATAAGTGAAGTACTCGCTTACCTCACAATTCAAGAGTGCTCATATGGATCATCTATCCTTGTGGAACCTGCATAAATCTATAAAAGATTAAGAGGGTATTTTCTACCCTTCTAATATGTTGAATTTCAAATAAAGCAAACTGATTTATTAGATCCTAACCTTCATCGTTGAGAGAACTTAAACGGTTGTTAATATGCATTTCCCTAAAACCCGTTTCATGGAAGGAAATAAAAAAGATGATGCATCACATTGTTATATATATAAACTGAAACCTTAGACAACCAGTTTCCTAAAATAGAATTCAACTACTTAATTTTCAAAACACATGGATAAATTCAATGTAGATAATGGTGATAATAATCCTAGTAAATAAAAAATCATCGCATAAACTACTAATCTATATGGTAGATTATTTTAGCTTGTATAATATTTCCTCACATGCAATAAACGACATATTTATCCGAGTTAAATAATGATATCACTATAGTTCTATTACTTCTTACAACACTGTGGTCCGTTTCTACTTACAACAATATATACATCTTACTTCATTTTCATACAAAATGTAAAGTTTGGGTCAACTCGATGTTCATAGACTTTGGTCCAATATTGTGTAATAATTGTTGTGTGGGTACAGAATAAGACTAGAATGGATGTGTTAAGATCTGATGCATAGTGGAGACTCAAAAAGAGTGTTTGTATGGTATGGGTAAGAGTAATGAACATGGGCTACACATGCATGCTCAAAGAGTAGCAAGTGGGTGTAACATTATGCGACCTGAGCCAACAGTTGAAGGAAGTGATCAATGAAGACTTAACAACACAAGAAATTGAAGGATGGAAATTCAAAAAATACCTGAGTATGAAGACGTTTGCTTCCCAATCACGAGAGCATCCACTTCCATATTCACACCATCCAAGATGATGGTATCATGTCCATCATTCTAGCATTTCTGGTACTAAAAAAGAGAGAATAAGTCAATCACATATTGCATAATACAAATTAATTATTTATGATATGGTTAAATTTTTTTGAAAACCCAGGAGAACCCGGCGGGCCGGTAAACTCCCGAGGAGGGTATAGTAAAGCCGTCCACTGATCCAAGCCCCCATACCCCCAGGTAAATTTTATATAGGATAGGGAAGCGCATGGTAGGAATCGAACCTGGGTCTTTTTACCAGAACCCAAGCCTCCTTTCCACTGCGCCTCACCCGCAGACTGGTTAAATTTTTAGTTGAGAGATAGATATGACCAACTCCCCTTGATGTAAGCAGAATTACCTTTGATATGCACCGAGCAACCTGAAATATAATACATATTATTGACAAGTTAAAATTGTAAATGCCATAGAGAAGGGATGAACAATGATGAATTTGATATCGGTTGTGCAACCTGTTGAGTCTCAGTATTAAATGCATCAACACCATTGTAACGACCCGGGGTTTTGCTATTAAATTATTGGCGTCTAATGACGATCAGATTAGTTAACTAATTGCGGTTGGTAGTTTTCAATTTGATTGAAATTCCTTTATAGATTTGTTAGAATTGTTTGGGCCTTAAATGAAAATTTGCAACCCATGTTTCTTTAAATTCTACCTGGGTCGCATTTTATCAAAGAAAACCCGCTCCTCTTTTTCTTATTCGATTGGTCGGCAAACCCTAAACCAAAAGCAAAAATGGTGGCCGCGACTTCTTCGATCGTTCAAATGAGGGCTTGCTCGCTCGTTCCCTTCGATGAAGACTTGGGGGCTTTTTGATCTTCATAGGCTTTAGCTTCACTGCCTCGTCGAAGAAGGTGAGTACCCACTCACATCTAATTCTCGTCTCCAGTTGAATTAGGGTTTAAACTTCGTGATTTCGTTCGTCTGATTGTTTCAAAATATGTGCTTTGGCCGTTTGATCATTGTTGGATGATTGCGATTTTCCTTGACTTGTTTATATACGTATACTTTTCGTATATAATTGCTTGATCCCCACGGTGTTGAATTTGAGTCATTCACCACGTCTCTGACCTGTTCCATATGCGTATATATTCGTATATATTTTCTGGGCTGACTTGATTTTGAGATTATTGGCTTTGACTTGGTTTTGGAGATCTCGGTTTTGAAATGGTTTTGAATTAATAACCACGGCTTTGACATTTTTCTGTAGCATACCCTTCGACATTGCTATCCTCTTCTCTGTGAATTATTTTCTCTGAGATATCCTTCTCTGATATGGTTCGTTCTTGTAGAATCACCTGTTGTACACTATGTACTTGCACATGGTTGCAGTGGCTTTGTTGATGTTCATCTGGTTCTGGTCTGCACCCCATTTGCATTCACTGCCGCAGTTGTTGTTGTGTCCATATTGTAGTTGAACCTTAACTTGGTTGATACTGTGTGGAGCTTGGTTTCATGTTGTGTAAACTGCATTGCTTGTTCTTTGTGTAATTGGTTTTAGTTGTTTTCACTGATGTTCATCAGGTTCAAGCATTTATGTTGGTATTTGATTGAATGGTCTGTCCTGTTGTATGGGTCCGTGTAGTTTGTTTGATCACTTCACTCTTGTGTATTTGAAGTCTGCATTCTTTGTTGGCTCCATTGTAGTTGTAAATACACCATAGCTTGTTGTAGCTTTACTGAGTGGCATGTACGATCTTGTAGACTGTTTTGAGCTTGTTTTCATTGGTTTCGTACATTTCTCTCTAGTCTGATCTGGTGCATTGTGTATCTGCTTTGCCTTTGATTCATGTATTGTGTCTCTGACCTGATGGAATTGGATCCAGATTTTATTTGCTCTTTAGTCTGCATACCTGTAGGGTTGCTTTGTGGTTAGCTTTGAGCATGTTGCTAGACTAGTTCATTCATATTGTTGTTGCATACAGCGTGTCGCCATTCCGGTTGATACAGTTCCATTGGTTCATTGAGATGAGTTCTAGCTTGCATTGCTTCGTGTATACATTCATTCATGTATATAAGTTATTGCATTGTGAATGGTTGAGTTACTTGCGGCTGTTTGGGCATTACCTCCAGGCATTTTATGTAGTCTGGTTTATATTGTACTATTTGTTACCAGTTGCCTCTGGTTTCATTTGTTTCAGAACTTCATGTAGGGGCTGCTCTTGTTCATTCTACTGGCATCACTAGTGCATCACTTGACTTAAGCATATGCATCTATGTTGAGTTAAGTTTTGGTATTTGTAGTCTTTATATCATGCTTGGTGTGAGTTTGAAGTTGTAATAGTCATGTGTACTTTCTTGTTTTGGTTGCCTGATGCGACTATGCACTGTATATACAGGTGCTATTTCATTTTCTCTCCGGTCTTGTTTATGTTGAATTAGTTGACACTTGATTCTTGAGTTTTGGCCATTTGTACTTGAGTTGAATCCAGCTGAGACGCTCGGGTTTGACCTTGCGATCATTGTGACTTTCATTGAGCTTTTGTGTATCTCCTGCGATAGTGGCGAGGCAGTACACGCGTGCGTGTACTGCAGCCCTATCAGATTTGACAGTTTTAAATTGACGTTTCAATTGTTTAAATTGCTTTGGATTTCTGTTTTGTGGATTAACACTGTTTAGTGTTATATCTGCCGTTATCCGGTTCTCTTATCGAGAAGTTGGGTATACGAGATTTCTGTGACTGTCGTCTATGTGATATTTGATTATTACTGCCTATATGCACTAATAAACTGGTTTGAATTAGACTGACCTGGGTATTATTTTCTTTTGAATGTAATACTCGGGTCAGACCCGAGTTATTTCAGGTTGTAGATTTTCTTCTTTGAGTTGCTGTTCAGGATATGAAGACTTTTCACATCTTCTGAAGTTGTCCGTGTCATTTTGTAGTAGTCGTGTCATTATATAGAACGATATGTATTCATGTATATTAGTTGATAATGTACTTGTATATATAACTTCTAGAGTCGACAGTTGTAGTTGTATCATATGTATTGAGTCAACTATGTATTAACTGACATCAGTTATATATATATATGAGACTTTTGTTTTTATCTGTATTCCGCATTTATATTATCTGTGTTATTGTTATATCTAATGTCCTAAACTATTATGAACTATCGTAGTTTGTTTTATACTGATAATTGGATATGTCGATGGGAGTAAATAAATAATAGATGAATAATAAAAAGTATATACCACTCCTACCGAGATAACCAACATTAGTGTAAGGCCAATTACGGATGGTCGCTCCTATCCAGCCTTATTCTTCGTAATAATAGACAGTATTTCTTTTAATACTCTTTGTTATTATGAGCATAGAGGTGGGGCGTCACAGTTGGTATCAGAGCTTGGGGTTTATGGACATAATATAAAACTTAACTCGGATGGAACATATGTTACAACTATTGGTCGACGTTTTAATTGTGTTTGAGTCAAAACTAAAGTTTTGAAATTTGGATGAAATTTTTAAATATCTTTATTTAAAAATAATAGTGAAATTGTGTTCTGATGATTTGATTGATTTGTGTTCTGTTTATCAGAGTGCGCAGCGGAAACAGTGAAACTGTCTTCGCTGAGTACGACTGATAATCTTTTTGATTTAAAAATCAAAATACGAAATTGATATGAATTTCATTTGTTGTTTACATAGCTGTAATTATTTTGTTTCTTTGAGAATTTCGAATCCGAATGGAGGATTCGAAGAAATTGCAGATATGTGACTTTGTTGAAATTTCCGCTGGCTTTCTTTTGTACTAATCATCTAGTGATTAGATTTTTGCTGTTTTGAATTATCTTCATTGAAGATACATTTGAATGATTTCTTTGTTCATTTCGTAGTACGTGCAAAAATTTGAATTGCACGTTAGTGCATTTATTTTACGTTGAACCGATGCTTGGTTATGATACGTATTTTGTTGCCGTTATTTTTATAACGGACTTTTTACACCAATGCTGAATTTTTGAGGCACGGTGTTTTGTTGACAATTTTAATAAATGAAAATTCACTGATGTCACACTTTGATGTGAATCCTTTGATGAGATATTTGACGTTTTAAAATTTCTGTCGCTTTGACTTCAGTAACAGCCAAATTTTTTAAAGTGGATTTTCAAGCGGTATTTCCGCAAAACTGATGTGTAACCGTTTTTACGGTATTTTGAGAAGTACATTTTCCTTACCGAAATTGTTACTGATTTGCTGTTTTAATCACGTGATTAGAAAATTGTTTTAAGAATGAAAATTGTTTTATAAAATTTTAGCAGTTTGCGTTTTCAAAAGAATGAGAAAGCGACTTAAACGATTCAGCAAAATCGAGGACTATGACCCCTTTCTTTTACTGTTTCGCTTAACTCCGGACTTGTTCAGTTGAGAATGTGAATTGTTATTTTTACAAAATAAATAAAATTGTTTTCAGAAATCTTACAGTTTGCGATTTCAAAAGAATGAGAAAGCGATTTAAACGTTTCAGCAAAATCGAGGACTATGACCCCTTTCTTTTACTGATTCGCTTAATTCCGGACTTGTCCGTTTGAGAATGTAAAGTGTATTTTTACAAAAATACACAATTTTGCACTTTCAAGGAAACGATGAAGAGATTTAAACGATTTAGCAAAAGTGCGGAGTATGGAACCACACTTTTACTATTTCGGTTAATTCCGGAATCGTTAATTGAATATCTGTTGTTTTGATGATTCTACACTTTCAAGGAAACGATGAAGAGAATTAAACAATTTAGTAAAACTCGTGGTTATGGGACATGTGCGTTTACTATTTTGGTTAATTCCGGACTCGTTAATTGAAATATTTGATGCTTTCGTGTGCTTTCGAGCCACTATGTTGGACCTTCGGGTCATATGTTGGACCTTCGGGTCAAATACCAGTACTAGACCTTCGGGTCATATGTTGGACCTTCGGGTCATTTGTTGGGCGCCAAAATTATGTTGAGTACTTGGTAGGCTTCGGCCATATGTTGTTGCACGTGCGGCGAATTAAAAACTCGCCATCTGATGGGATCGATCCAAGCTTTTATGTTGATTTTCTAGTCTTCTTAATTGATTTCTAGATATTTGTTGCTTCCAATTATCTGCAGGTAATTGGATATTTGTTGATATGAGTTCTGATTATCGTTTTGATAATCAGATATTTGTTGTTTCTAATTATCGCTTGTGATAATTGAATATTTGTTGATATGAGATTTAATTATCGCTGTTAGATAATTAAATATTTGTTGATTTGAGATTTAATTATCGCTTGAGATAATTAAATATTTGTTGATTTGAGATTTAATTATCGCTTGAGATAATTAAATATTTTCTGATTTTAGATTTAATTATCGCTTTAGATAATTAAATATTTGTTGATTTGAGATTTAATTATCGCTTGAGATAATTAAATATTTGTTGAATTGAGATTTAATTATCGCTTGAGATAATTAAATATTTTCTGATTTTAGATTTAATTATCGCTTTAGATAATTAAATATTTGTTGATTTGAGATTTAATTATCGCTTGAGATAATTAAATATTTGTTGAATTGAGATTTAATTATCGCTTGAGATAATTAAATATTTGTAAATTTTGAGATTTAATTATCGCTTTAGATAATTAAATATTTGTTGATTTGAGATTTAATTATCGCTTTAGATAATTAAATATTTTCTGATTTGAGATTTAATTATCGCTTTAGATAATTAAATATTTGCCGATTTCGAATTTAATTATCGCTTTAGATAATTAAATGATTGTTGATTTGAAATTTGATTATCGTTTTTGATAATCGAATATTTGTTGGTTTGAAATTTTTAAATTACCGGTTGTGGTAATTAGATATGTGCTGATTTGTCTTCTGATTATCGTTTGAGATAATTAGATAATTGATGTTTGCTGATTTTATTTGAATCGCTGTTTTCTATCTATCTCTATCTCTGTTAATATTTTGAATTTGCTGATTATGAAGTTCGTATTTTCTAGTTGTCTGTTGAATAACGAGATATTTGCGATTTTGCGATTTGTGTTTTGTGTTTTCTAAGTATCTTTGTTGATGATTAGATTTGTTGTTTTCTAATTATCGTATCGATAATTAGATATTGCTGATTTGTGATTTCTGAATTCTAATTGTCTAGTTGATAATTGAATAGTGCTGATGATTGTATTTATTCAGTTTTGAATTCAGTTTTGATTGTTCTCTAATTATCCATTTGGTAATTAGATTTTGTTGAGAATTGGTGAATCTCTTTTATGAAGTTAAAAGATTTCTTTGGTGTTTGTATTCTCGACTTTTATCTTCTAGCTTAACCAGTTTATGTTAGAAGAATAATTGTGTGGATGACTTTAATTATGAAAATTGCGGGGATGCAATTTTTATAAGGAGGGGAGTCTGTAACGACCCAGGGTTTTGCTATTAAATTATTGGCGTCTAATGACGATCAGATTAGTTAACTAATTGCGGTTGGTAGTTTTCAATTTGATTGAAATTCCTTTATAGATTTGTTAGAATTGTTTGGGCCTTAAATGAAAATTTGCAACCCATGTTTCTTTAAATTCTACCTGGGTCGCATTTTATCAAAGAAAACCCGCTCCTCTTTTTCTTATTCGATTGGTCGGCAAACCCTAAACCAAAAGCAAAAATGGTGGCCGCGACTTCTTCGATCGTTCAAATGAGGGCTTGCTCGCTCATTCCCTTCGATGAAGACTTGGGGGCTTTTTGATCTTCATAGGCTTTAGCTTCACTGCCTCGTCGAAGAAGGTGAGTACCCACTCACATCTAATTCTCGTCTCCAGTTGAATTAGGGTTTAAACTTCATGATTTCGTTCGTCTGATTGTTTCAAAATATGTGCTTTGGCCGTTTGATCATTGTTGGATGATTGCGATTTTCCTTGACTTGTTCATATACGTATACTTTTCGTATATAATTTCTTGATCCCCACGGTGTTGAATTTGAGTCATTCACCACGTCTCTGACCTGTTCCATATGCGTATATATTCGTATATATTTTCTGGGCTGACTTGATTTTGAGATTATTGGCTTTGACTTGGTTTTGGAGATCTCGGTTTTGAAATGGTTTTGAATTAATAACCACGGCTTTGACATTTTTCTGTAGCATACCCTTCGACATTGCTATCCTCTTCTCTGTGAATTATTTTCTCTGAGATATCCTTCTCTGATATGGTTCGTTCTTGTAGAATCACCTGTTGTACACTATGTACTTGCACATGGTTGCAGTGGCTTTGTTGATGTTCATCTGGTTCTGGTCTGCACCCCATTTGCATTCACTGCCGCAGTTGTTGTTGT
The DNA here is from genome assembly GCA_030737815.1 of Allium fistulosum. Classification (NCBI taxonomy): domain Eukaryota; kingdom Viridiplantae; phylum Streptophyta; class Magnoliopsida; order Asparagales; family Amaryllidaceae; genus Allium; species Allium fistulosum. Next base: position 666,623,660 of record CM060901.1, read on the forward strand.
GTCCATATTGTAGTTGAACCTTAACTTGGTTGATACTGTGTGGAGCTTGGTTTCATGTTGTGTAAACTGCATTGCTTGTTCTTTGTGTAATTGGTTTTAGTTGTTTTCACTGATGTTCATCAGGTTCAAGCATTTATGTTGGTATTTGATTGAATGGTCTGTCCTGTTGTATGGGTCCGTGTAGTTTGTTTGATCACTTCACTCTTGTGTATTTGAAGTCTGCATTCTTTGTTGGCTCCATTGTAGTTGTAAATACACCATAGCTTGTTGTAGCTTTACTGAGTGGCATGTACGATCTTGTAGACTGTTTTGAGCTTGTTTTCATTGGTTTCGTACATTTCTCTCTAGTCTGATCTGGTGCATTGTGTATCTGCTTTGCCTTTGATTCATGTATTGTGTCTCTGACCTGATGGAATTGGATCCAGATTTTATTTGCTCTTTAGTCTGCATACCTGTAGGGTTGCTTTGTGGTTAGCTTTGAGCATGTTGCTAGACTAGTTCATTCATATTGTTGTTGCATACAGCGTGTCGCCATTCCGGTTGATACAGTTCCATTGGTTCATTGAGATGAGTTCTAGCTTGCATTGCTTCGTGTATACATTCATTCATGTATACAAGTTATTGCATTGTGAATGGTTGAGTTACTTGCGGCTGTTTGGGCATTACCTCCAGGCATTTTATGTAGTCTGGTTTATATTGTACTATTTGTTACCAGTTGCCTCTGGTTTCATTTGTTTCAGAACTTCATGTAGGGGCTGCTCTTGTTCATTCTACTGGCATCACTAGTGCATCACTTGACTTAAGCATATGCATCTATGTTGAGTTAAGTTTTGGTATTTGTAGTCTTTATATCATGCTTGGTGTGAGTTTGAAGTTGTAATAGTCATGTGTACTTTCTTGTTTTGGTTGCCTGATGCGACTATGCACTGTATATACAGGTGCTATTTCATTTTCTCTCCCGTCTTGTTTATGTTGAATTAGTTGACACTTGATTCTTGAGTTTTGGCCATTTGTACTTGAGTTGAATCCAGCTGAGACGCTCGGGTTTGACCTTGCGATCATTGTGACTTTCATTGAGCTTTTGTGTATCTCCTGCGATAGTGGCGAGGCAGTACACGCGTGCGTGTACTGCAGCCCTATCAGATTTGACAGTTTTAAATTGACGTTTCAATTGTTTAAATTGCTTTGGATTTCTGTTTTGTGGATTAACACTGTTTAGTGTTATATCTGCCGTTATCCGGTTCTCTTATCGAGAAGTTGGGTATACGAGATTTCTGTGACTGTCGTCTATGTGATATTTGATTATTACTGCCTATATGCACTAATAAACTGGTTTGAATTAGACTGACCTGGGTATTATTTTCTTTTGAATGTAATACTCGGGTCAGACCCGAGTTATTTCAGGTTGTAGATTTTCTTCTTTGAGTTGCTGTTCAGGATATGAAGACTTTTCACATCTTCTGAAGTTGTCCGTGTCATTTTGTAGTAGTCGTGTCATTATATAGAACGATATGTATTCATGTATATTAGTTGATAATGTACTTGTATATATAACTTCTAGAGTCGACAGTTGTAGTTGTATCATATGTATTGAGTCAACTATGTATTAACTGACATCAGTTATATATATATGAGACTTTTGTTTTTATCTGTATTCCGCATTTATATTATCTGTGTTATTGTTATATCTAATGTCCTAAACTAATATGAACTATCGTAGTTTGTTTTATACTGATAATTGGATATGTCGATGGGAGTAAATAAATAATAGATGAATAATAAAAAGTATATACCACTCCTACCGAGATAACCAACATTAGTGTAAGGCCAATTACGGATGGTCGCTCCTATCCAGCCTTATTCTTCGTAATAATAGACAGTATTTCTTTTAATACTCTTTGTTATTATGAGCATAGAGGTGGGGCGTCACAACCATGGCAGTAAATTCCTTTGTCATCCTGCAAATATAATCTGAACAATGTCATTTGCAGTATAAATTTTTTGAATAACCTAACTAGTACAAACTAGAGAAAACTAAATTTAAATCAAAGAAAATGTATAATCTTGATTTCAAAGAACCACATACAAAGTAGTGTTTTCAAGCTTTTAGCTCTTTTTAAACTCTGCTTAAGTTCTATTATGCAACATTAAGAACAAGTTCAGTTAGTTCGGCTGTTTTACTTGTATAGTGTCGTAAATAACATGTGGTATGTGTAAATAAATTAACTATAGCACAACCTTATATAGGCATAATTACTACGAGCATATATAAAACTACAACAAACTTACACAGTTAACCCAAATATACGTATCAAACATTTATCTATTTGAGTGACTGTGCTAATGGAAACTTGAGATGTAAGAAGATTAATTGCAAAATGATGATCAAACATGAATATATTTGGATCATCCCCTACAACCTTCAATAATTCTTTGTGAAGTTATTTAATCACCTACATTTCTCGGCTTCTTCAGATAATCCCAACAGGTTCATAGGAGATATAATATATGACGAACACGTCGATTACCAAGTTACCTACATAAGTGAGAGTTTCAGTTGAATTTATACTCTGTGTTTCAATCAATATCTGTAACAGCCTCTATGTAAAGAAGAATTATACTGAACGTTCATCACACGTGAGACTTTATAGGTATGCATTGAAGAATTGTATTTTCTGGAAAAAGTGTTTAATCAATAGTGCTATGACAAGGACCCTAAATTTTAGTACTATGGAATCATATACTAAAATCTACACTCAAGTGTCATTTAATTTTTAGAGTTTGAACAAAAGTACATGGCAATTATTTCTGAGTGAATAATTTGCAAGAATTTTGTTTTCACGGCAATTATGCTATAGCGAATTTCAAAAATGGTGTGCATGAGAAAAACAATGCTAGAAACAGATGTAATTAGCATTCAAATAATTATCACACGGTACATTTGAAATTACATACACTAAAAAGAAAAATTAGATATGAATGTAATATTTGCTTAGTTTTCAACTATGCATATGTATATTCAAATACAGTTTCACATATTTAGTTTACACATGGACTTGTTTGGAGATATATTGTTTTAAACAAATTATTTTATTACAATCGTGTAAAATATAAATAAAGGTTTCATATGGTATTTGATATTCATATCTACTACCAATATGATGAACAAATTATAACAGCATGTGCCAATATGGTATTAGAACTCTAAATCAACATGCATAACAATAAGAAAGAAAGCTTTAATAAACTGAAATAATCCTATTGCACAGTTTAAATTTATCCAAAAATTTTAAATGGAAAATGGAAGAGAAATAGTAATGGTTCAGATAATAGTTCATTAAATGATTTGATCGAAGATAATATGTTATTTGTAAGGATATTAGAAATAATATACATAGTTTGCGTGAATGACAGCTGCATTTGAGTGGATTAAAAATAGACCTTGACATCACTCTTCACCTAAGCTCTTTGAAGTATACCTTTAATGCAATAGTCTGTAGGCTGGTTTATATTCCAAGTTAGGATATATGAGGAACTCATGCACAAAATATTTGATTAAAAGTACAATGTATGCTTACCTTTTAAGTCATTCTGGTCAGTAAGGAAAAAGTTTTTGAATGGTAGGATCCTCATATTGAAATCTATGGAATTTTAAAATACAAAGCCTAATAACGTGCCAAATATATTAAGATAAGAAAAATTACATGACTTCAAAACAGTTTTAGATTCAAACAAATTTGTACATGTTCAATATCAAAGGTATTAACATAACATCAAAAGATTAAGGAAAATAGACGAATATGAAATCTAGTCTGTAATTTGTCCAAACTAAACCTTTTTTGTGTTTGCTGAATGATCTAACAAATTCCAGAAGTCACCATTAACGTACAAAATCAATTAATAAGTTATCCATATTTAAAATTAGAAAGGTGACTAATAAGATGCATATAACCTCAACAAATGTAACTTCTCATCATTTAATGATTCACATGTCTTTAGCTAAACTCACATGTGTACACAGTAAAGTAGGTTGTTTAGTCATGTATCCATATGGAACGATTAACTTATTATGAATTAGGATTGAAACATCTCATGCTCAAAATAAATCTAACTATCACATTGACTAAAATAACGTTTTGTACTATTTTTTTGGTGTATGTCTCTGCTATTTTCTTTTATCCAACTTATATCTAGCACTGTATCACGAAAAAAAACTGACATAAAATTATAGATGACTCAAATTATATTGTTTCCTATCTTGTTCAACCTAATATTCTCCATTGAATTTTACTCACTTAGTTGGTATTTAGGAAGAAAAAAATGCATAAAATTTTGGCAACTTAGTGAAAATGCCCAATGAAAATTATATATTTATGTGTGTGTGCTCGCACACACACAAATATATGTATATACATACATACATTCATATATATGCATGTGTGTGTCTGTGTTTGTGTGTGTATGTGTGTGTGCGCGCATGCACGCGCCCGGGTTTTGGTTTATAATATAAGATGTGTGTATGGGGGATACCATTGCTTGAATGTATTTATTCCACCATTCAGATCATATAACAATATATTGAACTCATTAGGATAATGTATATAATGCTATCTTAGCATATTTTAGTTTAAATCAAACCCATTATCACTTAGCCCTATTGCAATGAACATATAGAAAGCTTAGAGAAAAAAGAGGTGTTTAATGGGAATAACATGGATTATAAGAATGGAAAGAATTAACCTGAAAATAATGAACAAATCAAATGGAAAACAATGTACAAAGCAATGGATGTTTAGCTAAAAGAAGAATTTACTGCAATAGAAAAATGTGTGATATACATACCTATTTGTCTATCCTGGACCTAAAGAACATAATATCAAACTTGTACCGAATAAGATGTAATCTGGTAAACCATAAGTATAAAATGGTTGGTGGAGTATAAGGCTTTTAAATCTCCCCGAGATGGCCGAGATGAAAAATCCGAGATATCAGCCAAAATCCGAGATTTGGCAGCCTATTTAGTTATAAGTGTTTTAAATATCGCCCGAGATAGCCGAGATATGATGAAGTCGCCTTCATTTTGGAAATTGCACAAGACTCCAAAATAACCAGTCTAATGAAATTTTTTGCACCCTGTACCAGGAAAATAAACAAATCAATTTTCCATTTTTCCTTTGGAACTCAAGATCCATTAAAATGGACAAATCTATCCTTGATATTGTACAAAATTTGTAACAAAATCATGTGAATAATGACATTTGAAAATGGCAACCTAAGAATAATAATTTTTAGCATAGATGAGAGGGATTAGCAGACTGCACAATGGAATTCATTCATCAATGAAACTAGTGAAATTTAGCTCAGGTTGAAGAAATCTAATCCAATACGACACTCCATCAATAGTTAAATCTAGTATAACAGAACAAATAACACTTATATAATATTATTTACTATTAAAACCACAAGTTTAAGTAGTTTATACCATTTGCATTATTAAGTTATAACAAAGGAATATTTCAGTGAATCAATAGGTTATAATACAAATGAAAACTAACTAAAAATGCCTGATTCAATTATGTAATTGAAGAAGACAATAAATTCATTCAACCAACAGTAAATAAGAAGTAATATATCAAAATTGTAGGGGGCACAAAAAGGTAGACAGTGGTAATATTATTTTAGTTGAATGGGAATAGATCAGATTAACAATCAAAGGCTATTTCATTCAATTGAAGATGAAAACTAATTGCAAATGCTTAAAATGGAAGAACTAACAGATCTAATTAGTACCTAGTGGGGAACAACAAGCCAGCAATCCTACTCAAATATGTCCTTTCTCCTTGATTGCTAATGGGCCATCTTGCTTACCTATCGATGGATGATTGAGTGACATATACTATACTCCTACTCAAATAAAAGAATAACTCTATTGATAGTTCTCTTTGGTTTGAACAAGCTTAACTTCAATTTACTTGGGTGTACCATCAATTTGAACTGTTCTCTCTAGTTCAACATGAAACGCGGAAGGTGATGGACTAGAGTTGGACGACTGAGCTGGTCAAGGTGATATATGGACAATTCAAGGCAAACGGAAGAGGTGGAACAATCGATGTCGATGGTTGCGTTGGATAAGAGAAGAAAAGTGGCACTGGAGCTTCAACAAAGTTTAAAGTGAAGATGAGAGCTTGTAATTTAGGGTTAAGAAAGTGAAGGGTGAAAAAAGGGATTCGTGGCAGGATAGGAATAGGAGCAATGGAGAGTAAAAATTGGACCACCAAATTTTCATGTTGATTAATAATAGCATAAATAGGAGTTATATTTTAGTCTAACCGACTATCAAATATCTAACGATAGAAAGTCATGTTTCAATGCTATTATCAATTGCCATTAATAGACCATTTTCTTGTAGTGCAAAAAGGAGTTTCGACTCTATCCTTTGAAGTTTTAATTTAAAGGTTATTGCTTTCGACTAGATGGTTCCGACACCATCAACTTTTCCTCAAAATAATTCTTAGTTGGTTTCGAAAGAGATACTTTCGTACATAACCATTTTTGACCCAAAGGATGTTTTTAAAGTGTAAACTCAATGCTTTCAAAAGGGTACTTTCAATTGGTTTGAAGCTTTGTTTTGAAGGATGGTTTGACACCATCGAAAGGTATATTAGGTTTCGAAAGAGAACGTTTATCAAGGGCTTCGAAAGGAATGTTTACTGTGTTTTGAAAATAAGATTTTGCTTTTGATGGAAGTCATCCAGAAGTTTCGAAAGAGATGTTTTTAAGGTTTCAAAAACATAAACCCAATCTCAATTTAAAGGAATAACCATGGCATAAACAAACAAAGGGTTTTGAAATGAAGAAGTTTTCTTTGATTAAAAAAGTTAAAGGGTTTAACCAGGAAATATATATATATATATGTGTGTGTGTGTGTGTGTGATTTCAAGGATGATAAACCACAGGCATTGGTATTATTTGTTGTTATGTTTACTTCTTCATATACTTATTCACATTGTCATTAACTCATAATTGTATTTTGGGGGAAGGGTAGAACAGCCAGTTAGGTTGACCCAGTAGTGAATATAACTTAAGAAATGTTAAATCTTAATTAATGATATTGGCAGGGGCCAATAGGTTTGCAGTAAGCGCATGAAAACTGTGTATAACAAATGATATTAGCAGGGGCTAATAGGATCATAGTCAGCCCATGAAAACTATGATTTGATACTAGCAGGGGCCAGTAGGTTTGTAGTTAGCCCATGAAAACTATATATGGATTAAGATGTTGAAAGTTAGTCAATAGGGTCCTAGTTAGCCCATGAAAACTAGTGTAACGACCCGACTTTCTTTGCCCAGAAAGACGCATCATTAATAAGAAAGAAAGGGATAGAAGAAGAAAAGAAAAGAAGAAAGAACAACAACACATCAGAAATCTCACAGCGGAACGAAAAATATATTATATCACATAAGATATTACATAGTATCATATACATCAGAGTACACAATTTATACATCACAGAATAGACAGTTATAAACTTCTGTCTATTATACAACACAAGTACATCAGTACTATACAGACTAATACAAACACAACGGAAACTCTATATATCTACACGCTGAAGCCTCCTGCTCCAACCTCCTCCAGAATTCGTCAAGGCTAACCTGAATCCCTTGACTACTCATACAAATTTGAGTACCCAAGAGTTTAATAAAACAGAAAATAAACACTTGGGTCAGACATGGGTCTGGTGTGAGTAAACGGTTAAAAGTTGCTTAACTTTGAAAAACCTTTGAAAACAAAAGGTATCACGTAAGACTTCCCACACATAAACATGGGTAAGTTTTTACCTTACGCTAACCAAAACTTTGATAGGAAATTCGATTATATTATAATAGGGTCTAGGGTTTTCAAATAAATATGAAATAGCTGAAATTGTTACATTATTAAATTCCAGCATACTAGCCACAAAGTGGGTTATACAATCAAGTCCGATGGCACTTATTGGAAGTTGGATTCCATACAATGGCAGGGCTACTGGGGTACCGCCCGTCACAGTACGTGGCCTAGATCACCGTACTGAGGAGTACGCCCGCTCCCCTGCAACACAAGCCGGAACCATCCCTTACTGGATAATCCCGAACAAGACAATCCCGTAGTTGGCTGCAGTCCAACTACCCACTAAGCCGAAAAATAGAAAGGGACCTCTAGACAGGGATATATCTTGCTCTCAGTGGGCGCTACCCACGAAGCCTTGCTGCACCTCCCCTGTTTTAGCCATTCCCGGTTGATGAGGCTTGAGGTTACGATTACCTTTAATCAGAACATATCACTTAGAATGCTCATCGTCCGCCTGACGATGTGCTGAAAGCATTCAATCCATACAAGTTCGTTCCGGGTTCGAACGAAACCGAAGGCATTATCTCGTTACACTCGTTTTGGAATCACCCTCAGAGTTAACGACAATAACCCTTGCACTCTGAATCTTCATCTTCACTTGAGATTCACGACCTATCGTTAATTTGGATCGATGTGGTATTCGGGTCTCCAGACCTGGAATACCGGTATACGGAAACCCGATCCCGGTCTCATTGAAATCCAAAACGTATCTTTTAAGGCCAAGTTGTTTAAAGGTTTAAACAATTTAACTTATCTATATTCATACAGATAGATAATTCACAAATCACAATTGATAATCACATTATCAATTAAACAGATGATTCATAACCAAATAGGTAATCCATATCAACATCACAATAGTTAATCTCATAATGCAATCAAACATTCATACCACACAACATCACTTATCTCATTTCTGAGATTACATCCATTCAAGACAGTCAATGTCATCCATTCATACATAAGCAATGATTTACTTAATCACAACATAATTAATTTAAAATGAATTAAATTAACTATCTCTATCTTAATTAATTTAAAGTGAATTAAATTAATTACTTCATCTCTTAATTAATTTAAAGTAAATTAAATTAATTACTTCATCATAAATTTTACTTATATAATCATTAATTAATTACAATAAATTAATTAATCTTTCTCTAATTATCCACTTAATTAATCACCCTGATTAATTATATTTCTATTACATTTAAGTAATTTATCTTTAATTAATTTCATAAATTAATTATCCTTAATCCAATACAGTAATTAATCTTTAATTACTTCATTAATCAATTAATTAATTATAATCAATTACTTTAATCCTTAATTAATTACAATTAATTAGTTATTCTATAATCACATATCATTTGATTAATTAATCTTAATTAATCAATCTTAATTACATCATTAATTAATTATAAACTAATGATCCCTAATTACATCTTTAATTATTTATTAATTACATTAAGTAATTATTCTTAATTAATCCATAATTATTAATCACCTTTGATTAATATAATCCAGTAATTAACTTCCCTTAATTAATTCCATTAATTAATTACTTTAATTAATTACCTTCACAAATAATTAATTACATTATTAATTAACCTTAATTAAACCACAATTATTAATCATCTTTGATTAATCTAATCCTTTAATTAATTTAATTTAATAAATTATTAAATTAATAACAAGTGATTAACTCTTAATCATTTTCATTTAATAAAATAATTATCCTCTAATTACTTTATTAAATATTTTATCTTTACTAAATTATATCCAGTAATTATTTCTTAATTACTCAATTCAGTAATTATACTTAATTAATTTATAAGTGATTATCTCTAATTAGTCACTTATTAATTTCTTAGTTAATTATTTAACTAATTATTTAAATTTAATTAAATAATTTCTTAACTACTTATACTTAAAGATCTTAATTAAGAAAAATCATTTATCTTAATTAAATTAATTAAATTGACCAACAATTTAATTATCTCCCCATATTAATTATCTTTAATTAATTAAATCTCTTAATTACTTAAGATAAATTCTTTATTATAATTGATTTACTAAAATCCTTATCGTTAAACTTATTTAAAATAAAACATTTTAGAAATCAATTATAATTAAAACATTATAAACTTCTACTTCAACTTTCAAATCTTTAAACTTCCAAAGTTATTAAATTAACTTTACTACAAAAAGCATTTTTGAAAATCTACTTATCTACCCTTTCAAAACTTATCTATTTAAATATTTAAAACTTGTTAAAACATTAATTTTGAAAACAATTTATTTTACAATTAAAAACTTGTTTAACTTTTGTTTTTAAAACTTAGAAACATTACAAAAATCATATTTCTTTTGATTTAAAAACATAAAACATTTGCTGTTAATTTCTTTCGAGCAACTCACCACTAACCCGAGCAAAACGATCAAAAACACGAAGCAACTCTCGAGACACTTCCGTTACGACTTGCTTCGAGTAAAACTCGATTTCCCCCGAACGAAACCCGAGCCTTTTGCTTTCTTCCCCAATCCCACATTCCAAATGCACGATAACGTGCTCGTGCACGTGCACGCCTTCACTGATCGACGACGATCTTCGACCTGGCCTCCGACAACTCGACTTCGACCATAGCATCACGTACGACCACCCCGACTTCCACGATTCGAACGAAATCGAATTCGAGCGATTCGAACCCATCACCTGGAACGAACATCATCAGAAAATACTTGCCTCCGATGATCCAAGCCTCGAATCACCACGCTACCTTCACTACAACAACGTTTCGACATCCAGTTCCCATCGCAGGCCTCGCGATCAACTCCGATCAACTCTCGACAACTCGAAAGTCGTTTGAACATCAACGTAAAAACACAGAGACAAAACCCTATTTCATCTTCGCATACCCACTCCGGTCACTTAAAAATTCAAACTCCATTTTTCTGATGATCATAGTATTCCCCTCGACCTTCAGATCCAAACACTCCGACCATCTCGCCGTTGATCGATAGAAATCGACCAAAACGTCACCAACGTTCAACTCGAGAAAGCCCCTTAATTTCCAAGTTAAAAATCGAGATATACCTATTAAAATTCCTAGTTTTCTATAACGAATAAATTCATGTAATCAATACTTAAAATTAAATCAATAAATTTTTGACCAAAATTACATTTTCACTGTTATTTATAAAATTTCCAGACAAATAATTTATAAAAATTCCAGAACTTATTTTTAGTAGTGATATTACACGTTTTCAAACATCTTTCATTTACAAATCAAGGGCTATTAGGGATTAAATGATGAGATAATGGTTTTATTAAGAGATCAAGTTTATTATCACTACACAGAGGCTTTATTATATCTATACAGACATTCAAACACCCATATTCAAACATGCATACATTTTCACCAACATTTCAGATAATAATACTACATAAATCATCACATATATCATAGATTTTTAATCTGTTTTTAAAATAAGATTTACTCACCAGTACTTAGAACAGAGAACAGATAACCTGTTCTTAATTTCCAGACTTGTTCCAGATTTGAACTTGCTTTTTCTTTTTGCTTTGTTGATTTTAAATTCTTGATGTTTGATCTCTGGTTACTAGTTGATAGATTTGAAACTGATTTGCATTTGAGAAAATTTGAAACTGATGTTGTAATTAGCCTTGATCTTTCCTTTGCTTTGAGTTTTAGTTTCCAGGTTTTCATTCTTCTTTGATTTGCAGGTTTATCTTTTCTTTTGATTCGAATTGTATTTTTAGTTGAAGAGTGAAGAAAAATTAGAGCTGAAGAAAGAAAATTGCAGATCTTTCTTCTATATTTAAAATTTTAAAACTTTAATTACCAAAGAAAATAGCCATGTGTCTTCTTTAAGTGTTAATTTGCTTACACATAGGCTTACATCTTTACAAATGTCACTAAACCACTCTAATATGCTAACAAGTGTAAATTCTTGTTTTAATTAATTTACTTAAGTCATATATGTGTATTTAAGAAATATTTATATGTATAAAATGATATATTTGTCTTTTTATAATTAAGCTTTTACATTCCTATAAAAATATACAAATGTGAAAACTATTATTTAAGTAACTTATACTTTAATCAAATATTTATAACATATTTATATATGCTTGAGAAATTGAGTTTAACTCTATATATATATTTTTACAAACCTATTTTGACTTATATTTGAATTTTAAAAATGAAAGAATCTTAAAACCAATTAACTTCTTATTTTAAATCTTATTTAAACTTAAGCTTACATATATATTTATAATAAATAAGAAATTATACTTGCTATTTAAATCTCAAATATCATTTTCAAAAGTATTAAGTCAAATTACAAATTATATAAATATTAAAGTTTGAAAACATCTTAATTAAATTCAAATCCAATACTCTTTCCATTCCAATATATACAAATATATATATTCTAAATGGAAAATATTTTAATCATTAGTTTTTATAATCATCATATTGAATTTTATAACATAACTCCAAATCACAATATATATATACATATATATTATAATTTGAAAATATAACTTTTATTAAATTAAAGACTCCCTATTCATAATATATACATACCAATATATATATATACATTATAAATATAAAACATTTATATAAGTTTTAGAAAGATAAATCTTACCAATTTTAAAATTGTTAGATAAGATATTAATAAATATTTCCAATATTAAAATGTTATTAGTTTTCAAAAGAAATAAACTTGCCAATTAAAATATTATTAATCTTTAAAATGAATAAACTTGTCAATTTTATAAAATAAAATCAACAAATCAATTTAATTATTAATAAAGATTATTAAATTGATATTGCCAAATTCTCGGGATATCACATTCCTCCCCCCTTAAAATAATTTCTTCCCCGAAATTTAAAAGCAAAGATAATTTAATAACCCAGTAAAATTTTAATTTTAATTTCAAACAGCAACCATACATATCAATCATATTCTAACAACCATAACAAACAATTTAATCAAACAAATTTAACTATCCAGACAAATTCTGGATAGAATTTCCTCGAGTTTTTTCCAAGTATATATATATACCGGGATACTCGTTCTACAGAATCTTAACTAACTATCTACAATAATCTAGAACTCCTTCCCATCTAGATCACAAATCTGAACAAAATATCAGACTAAACTCAAAACCATCTCAACTACCAAATCCTTCTGAACTGCTTGATCCCATAACCAGTGACAGATCATACACGTATTCCTCAAATATACGTGAAATAAAATGAATTCCAGTTATCCGAACTGACAACTCAATCCTGGGAATCAAAATCTAATCTCCAGAGAACACAGAAAAACTCAAAATACTTCCGGAACTAGCTCTTTAGTTTTTCCACACCTTATATCTCCTTTGATCGGAGAAACTTAAGTAATATCCAAATTTCAACTTTAATTTCCAAATTCCATCAATTCTTAACTGCATAACTCCTTTGACGATCCTGAGTCACTTCATCCTTCCTGATTAGCTTAGCTCTTGCTGATGCCTCTTGAAACAGACTAGACCAACATCAAACCAATTTCCGGATCCTACTCAACAAAATGGTTCCCAAAAATCACCGAAATCCAGAACACAACTTTACTCCACAAACATTAGAGCACTTCGAACTATTTCTCCTATCTGAAATAGCCAAACAGTTGCACTTGACAATCTTATCTCCAAATCCTGAATATTCCTTCAAACTTAGAGATACACTTGAATTTCCTATAGAAATCCTCTACTCCAAGAAAATCACAACTCCCGGTTGTTCCCACCCTAGAATAGCTGCTATCTTGCTTTCGCTACACAACTCTGATCTTGAACAGATGAGAATGCCGTCGGAGAAACTCGAGCACAAACTTGATCATCCACAATTCATCAGACCCAAAAATCCTAGTGAACCATTTCACTTAGTCAAAAACATCCCAATAGAATTCCTTCCAGAAAATTAGGTATGATAAATCCCTCTCCAAAGAATCCTAAGCTGCTTCACCAAATTCTTCTCTAGGAGACATCCTTCTACTAATGCTGAACCACCGGTAACTCCACGAATCAAGTCGATACAGAATCTCAATCTTCAATAACCCAAGAGAACACTCAAACAATCGCAAGTCACTTTTGCGATCAGCCCGGCCTAATTTCCAAAGATAACTGTTCTCTCTTCACTAATCAGAACAGCTTACACTTAACCATCCAATTCATCGAAGAAATGGATTCACTCTGTTGCTTCCGGACTCCACTGCTTAGCCAAAAGATCTTCCTGCTGGCACACATAAACACTTCGAGCTGCAATGCTGCCACTGACGCCAAAGACTTCTAAATACAAAAGATCTTCGAGAAACTCGGACCTCAAAGCAAATAGAAACACCCCGCTGGACTCAGCCACAACACCGAAGCAGATACACTTCCTTAACCTTGCTCCAGAAGAAACATTTTCTGAAACGTCCATAGTCACCGCGTCTCACCACACAGCTACTTCTTCCAGAAGTTACCAAAATACCATCACCCGCTTCTGCTCACCGATAGATCTAACTCTATTCATCCAACTTCAAAGATAAACTCCGAACTTAAACAGTTTCCTTCGGAGATTGGTGAAATCCTTACACCACTACAAAGTTCACTCGAGACAGTATTAGGTCTACAGTCTCGACAAATACACTTCTAACCTCAACACTCAAACTCTAACTATTGGTAATTGTGTTACACACACTACCATCCTATCTACCTTTATAACTCTTATTGGAAAACCCGTACAGGTAACCCAATAAATAGGTAGAATATATATATATATATATATATATATATATATATAGTTATATAAAAATTACAAATACGCTCTCTCAAGATAGACACCACTCCAGAGCTTAGGTATTCACTCAACCTCGCTCTGATACCAAATGTAACGACCCGCCACCAAACCGCGAAGCGAGAACCCCCTATCACGCTGTAATGTAGTAAACCCGATCCCGGTCTCATTGAAATCCAAAACGTATCTTTTAAGGCCAAGTTGTTTAAAGGTTTAAACAATTTAACTTATCTATATTCATACAGATAGATAATTCACAAATCACAATTGATAATCACATTATCAATTAAACAGATGATTCATAACCAAATAGGTAATCCATATCAACATCACAATAGTTAATCTCATAATGCAATCAAACATTCATACCACACAACATCACTTATCTCATTTCTGAGATTACATCCATTCAAGACAGTCAATGTCATCCATTCATACATAAGCAATGATTTACTTAATCACAACATAATTAATTTAAAATGAATTAAATTAACTATCTCTATCTTAATTAATTTAAAGTGAATTAAATTAATTACTTCATCTCTTAATTAATTTAAAGTAAATTAAATTAATTACTTCATCATAAATTTTACTTATATAATCATTAATTAATTACAATAAATTAATTAATCTTTCTCTAATTATCCACTTAATTAATCACCCTGATTAATTATATTTCTATTACATTTAAGTAATTTATCTTTAATTAATTTCATAAATTAATTATCCTTAATCCAATACAGTAATTAATCTTTAATTACTTCATTAATCAATTAATTAATTATAATCAATTACTTTAATCCTTAATTAATTACAATTAATTAGTTATTCTATAATCACATATCATTTGATTAATTAATCTTAATTAATCAATCTTAATTACATCATTAATTAATTATAAACTAATGATCCCTAATTACATCTTTAATTATTTATTAATTACATTAAGTAATTATTCTTAATTAATCCATAATTATTAATCACCTTTGATTAATATAATCCAGTAATTAACTTCCCTTAATTAATTCCATTAATTAATTACTTTAATTAATTACCTTCACAAATAATTAATTACATTATTAATTAACCTTAATTAAACCACAATTATTAATCATCTTTGATTAATCTAATCCTTTAATTAATTTAATTTAATAAATTATTAAATTAATAACAAGTGATTAACTCTTAATCATTTTCATTTAATAAAATAATTATCCTCTAATTACTTTATTAAATATTTTATCTTTACTAAATTATATCCAGTAATTATTTCTTAATTACTCAATTCAGTAATTATACTTAATTAATTTATAAGTGATTATCTCTAATTAGTCACTTATTAATTTCTTAGTTAATTATTTAACTAATTATTTAAATTTAATTAAATAATTTCTTAACTACTTATACTTAAAGATCTTAATTAAGAAAAATCATTTATCTTAATTAAATTAATTAAATTGACCAACAATTTAATTATCTCCCCATATTAATTATCTTTAATTAATTAAATCTCTTAATTACTTAAGATAAATTCTTTATTATAATTGATTTACTAAAATCCTTATCGTTAAACTTATTTAAAATAAAACATTTTAGAAATCAATTATAATTAAAACATTATAAACTTCTACTTCAACTTTCAAATCTTTAAACTTCCAAAGTTATTAAATTAACTTTACTACAAAAAGCATTTTTGAAAATCTACTTATCTACCCTTTCAAAACTTATCTATTTAAATATTTAAAACTTGTTAAAACATTAATTTTGAAAACAATTTATTTTACAATTAAAAACTTGTTTAACTTTTGTTTTTAAAACTTAGAAACATTACAAAAATCATATTTCTTTTGATTTAAAAACATAAAACATTTGCTGTTAATTTCTTTCGAGCAACTCACCACTAACCCGAGCAAAACGATCAAAAACACGAAGCAACTCTCGAGACACTTCCGTTACAACTTGCTTCGAGTAAAACTCGATTTCCCCCGAACGAAACCCGAGCCTTTTGCTTTCTTCCCCAATCCCACATTCCAAATGCACGATAACGTGCTCGTGCACGTGCACGCCTTCACTGATCGACGACGATCTTCGACCTGGCCTCCGACAACTCGACTTCGACCATAGCATCACGTACGACCACCCCGACTTCCACGATTCGAACGAAATCGAATTCGAGCGATTCGAACCCATCACCTGGAACGAACATCATCAGAAAATACTTGCCTCCGATGATCCAAGCCTCGAATCACCACGCTACCTTCACTACAACAACGTTTCGACATCCAGTTCCCATCGCAGGCCTCGCGATCAACTCCGATCAACTCTCGACAACTCGAAAGTCGTTTGAACATCAACGTAAAAACACAGAGACAAAACCCTATTTCATCTTCGCATACCCACTCCGGTCACTTAAAAATTCAAACTCCATTTTTCTGATGATCATAGTATTCCCCTCGACCTTCAGATCCAAACACTCCGACCATCTCGCCGTTGATCGATAGAAATCGACCAAAACGTCACCAACGTTCAACTCGAGAAAGCCCCTTAATTTCCAAGTTAAAAATCGAGATATACCTATTAAAATTCCTAGTTTTCTATAACGAATAAATTCATGTAATCAATACTTAAAATTAAATCAATAAATTTTTGACCAAAATTACATTTTCACTGTTATTTATAAAATTTCCAGACAAATAATTTATAAAAATTCCAGAACTTATTTTTAGTAGTGATATTACACGTTTTCAAACATCTTTCATTTACAAATCAAGGGCTATTAGGGATTAAATGATGAGATAATGGTTTTATTAAGAGATCAAGTTTATTATCACTACACAGAGGCTTTATTATATCTATACAGACATTCAAACACCCATATTCAAACATGCATACATTTTCACCAACATTTCAGATAATAATACTACATAAATCATCACATATATCATAGATTTTTAATCTGTTTTTAAAATAAGATTTACTCACCAGTACTTAGAACAGAGAACAGATAACCTGTTCTTAATTTCCAGACTTGTTCCAGATTTGAACTTGCTTTTTCTTTTTGCTTTGTTGATTTTAAATTCTTGCTGTTTGATCTCTGGTTACTAGTTGATAGATTTGAAACTGATTTGCATTTGAGAAAATTTGAAACTAATGTTGTAATTAGCCTTGATCTTTCCTTTGCTTTGAGTTTTAGTTTCCAGGTTTTCATTCTTCTTTGATTTGCAGGTTTATCTTTTCTTTTGATTCGAATTGTATTTTTAGTTGAAGAGTGAAGAAAAATTAGAGCTGAAGAAAGAAAATTGCAGATCTTTCTTCTATATTTAAAATTTTAAAACTTTAATTACCAAAGAAAATAGCCATGTGTCTTCTTTAAGTGTTAATTTGCTTACACATAGGCTTACATCTTTACAAATGTCACTAAACCACTCTAATATGCTAACAAGTGTAAATTCTTGTTTTAATTAATTTACTTAAGTCATATATGTGTATTTAAGAAATATTTATATGTATAAAATGATATATTTGTCTTTTTATAATTAAGCTTTTACATTCCTATAAAAATATACAAATGTGAAAACTATTATTTAAGTAACTTATACTTTAATCAAATATTTATAACATATTTATATATGCTTGAGAAATTGAGTTTAACTCTATATATATATTTTTACAAACCTATTTTGACTTATATTTGAATTTTAAAAATGAAAGAATCTTAAAACCAATTAACTTCTTATTTTAAATCTTATTTAAACTTAAGCTTACATATATATTTATAATAAATAAGAAATTATACTTGTTATTTAAATCTCAAATATCATTTTCAAAAGTATTAAGTCAAATTACAAATTATATAAATATTAAAGTTTGAAAACATCTTAATTAAATTCAAATCCAATACTCTTTCAATTCCAATATATACAAATATATATATTCTAAATGGAAAATATTTTAATCATTAGTTTTTATAATCATCATATTGAATTTTATAACATAACTCCAAATCACAATATATATATATATATACATATATATTATAATTTGAAAATATAACTTTTATTAAATTAAAGACTCCCTATTCATAATATATATATACCAATATATATATATACATTATAAATATAAAACATTTATATAAGTTTTAGAAAGATAAATCTTACCAATTTTAAAATTGTTAGATAAGATATTAATAAATATTTCCAATATTAAAATGTTATTAGTTTTCAAAAGAAATAAACTTGCCAATTAAAATATTATTAATCTTTAAAATGAATAAACTTGTCAATTTTATAAAATAAAATCAACAAATCAATTTAATTATTAATAAAGATTATTAAATTGATATTGCCAAATTCTCGGGATATCACAACTAGGCTAAGAGAAAAGTTATTGGAGTTACCAATAGGTTCTTAGTGATCCCATGAAAACTATCAAATCGAACAGATATTCCATAAGTATTTAATAGGTTAATAGTAACCCATAAAGCTATAATTGAGACAGATAGTCAGAATGAATGGGGATGGGTAATCCAGATTTGTTTTTCTTGTTTTGCATATCATCATGATATTTTGAAATACTATGTTTTTAACCATTGTGGATGCAAGAGCATAGTATATGGGTTTATAAATGATTTAGGATACTAGTGAGGGGAATACCCATTCTGCTAAAAGGCGTGGTCTCACTAGATATCATAATGGTTTGAGATGGTAGATTATTATTCATACTAGGCTTTATGTCTAACTCGAAGTTTTTGTTTTCCCCTTAAACTTTCAGGTACTCAATTGATTTTGATTAGGTTAAGAGTTAAGGTTTACAGGGCTTTTATTAGATGAATAAAGCTTCCGAAGACATGCTAGAGGCGAGCTTATTATTAGAGTTATTTTATTTCTGTTGTGTGTTTGATTGTAAAGGCTAATTGTTTAGTGCCTTATTATATATACTCTGATCAACCGAAGGGGCATCTTCATATATCGCTCTTGGCGTATTTTGTAATAATTATATGTTATCTAAACGTGGTCTACGAACTAGGATTATGTAATCAATTTGGAATATTTGAAATGGAATGTGGAATTTGTTTGTTGTTTAATTTTTTTTCATATTCTTATGTTTCTGTGTATCGATGTATCTAATATTTCCGTATTTGGTCACCGAGGATTAATAACTATGGATGACTGCAGCATCCATAGCCGTTTGTTTTGGGCTTCCAAGTAGGGGGATGTTACGATTATTTTGTTCACTAAATAGAAATGAATTTAATAGAGTGTCCATATTTAAGTCTACATTTGAAATTTGAAGAACTTTGCAAGTTACACATAAAGGCACAAGTAAAGTTAAATAGACAAAAATTTCCATGTTTACAAACTAGTTTCAATTATTCAAAATGAGTCCAAATGAGTCTAAAACTGATATGTGTAGTAGATTCCAAGATATAGTACACTCGCTTATTGCACTGAGTAAAAAAATTTCTAAAGAGGATCAAGTTAGAAAAATCCTCAGTTCACATACTCTTGAATGGGATTAAAAGTCTCTTACAATCGAACTGGCTAATGACATTAGTACTCTAAAAATTGAAGAGTTAATTGGTAATTTAATATCTTTTGAAGCAGAAATGAAGGGAAGGAGAGAAAGCAAAGCAATAGAGAAGAAATCTATAGCTTTTAATGCAATGACGGATAATTTTGATTCAGACAACGTTGATGATGAAGAAATTGCTTTCATGACAAGCAATTTCAGAAATTTTCTAAAATATAGGAAAATAAACCATTTCAAAAAGAAATGACAACAAAAATCCAAGAAGCAAAAGCTGAAACGAAAATGGCATTATATGTTATAACTGCGATGATCCTGGCCATTTAAAACGAGACTGTCCACATCCCGATAAACTGAAAACCACACGTAACACTGATCCATCAAGAAAATGGAGAAGAGCCTATACTATAACATTAGATGATTCACATACATCCTCAAGTGATAATGAATCAGATACAGAAATTATTAACATGTGCTTCAGAGCAATACATAATTTAGAACAAAATGGTGAAATGGATCAGAAAAAGGTATGCTTTTAATATATCAAAAGTATTTTTAATTTTCTTGAATGAATTTTTCTTTTTTTTGACTGCTTTATTGGTTTTTAGGATTATCCTATAGATTAATAATATTATTAGTTGAATATTGAATGATTATATTTTAAATATAAATATTTTATATAATAAATAATTATATAAAATATATTTAAAATTATTTTAAAATTATTTTTCTAAAAATAAATTGACTATAAATAGATATATATATATATACATATACATATAATAAATTGGATATAGTTAAAAGAAGTTCATTTTTGAAAATTTCAACTTATATGTCAACATACCCCATGTACATATGTCACATATGTAGACAAAATTTGAATATGAATTTCAAATTCAAAATTTGAATTTTCCACCACCTTTTCACCAACTCCTATGTTATGAAAAGTTGCCTTTTGACTAAAGAACACGTCCTTTGATTCTCTATTTTTTTGCTCTATCTCCATCCATTTATTTCTCACTTTCATTTTCAAATTCAAAAATCATATTCTCTCTTATCTCTTCAAACTATTCTTCAATAGCATCCTCAAGTAATACTAAGGCAACCATGAGGCTTTCTGAGAAAATAAAGAATATCTTTTCAATGATTAAAAAGCCGTACAAGCTATACTTAGAATTTTTCTTTATGAAAAGTTTTTCTTGGAAGATTTGCTAATTTTGAAAATTTTCCTACTTATGATCTTTTTAATTTTTGCTTGAAAAATGAAATTCTTGGTTTAATTGATAATTCTCAAAATAATTTTGTTTGTTATCCAAATTTAGTAAACATGTTTTATGCAAATTCAAAAGGAAAGTTTTATGATGGTAGAGAAGAAGAAATTTGGAGTAGTGTCAAAGGGACACAAATTGTTTTAAATTACGAAATTTTGGGTCACATTCTTGGATGCAAATCTAGTGGAATGGGCCTTTCATCTTTTCATATTGATTTTCAAAATCGTGAGTTAATTCATTATATTTTCGAAATTGATGATGATTATGAATTTAAAAACAAAACTTGCCTCCAAAAGCAAGAATTTTAAGCCTTCTTTCGCAACAAAGTATCACTCCTAGAACAGGTAATTATAATAACCTGACGCAAGAAGTTTTCAAAGCCCTTTTCTCCATTTATGGCCAATACGACATAAATTGGTCTCAAGTCATTTTAAATGAACTTTTTCCTAAGAATCTTTCTAAACGTGAAAAGACACTATTCAATGGTGTGTATCTTACTCATTTTTTCTGTTATTTTGGTGTTGACCTTAAAGAAGAAGAAACAATTCGTCGAAAAATACTTGAAAAGGCCAACATTTCACTTATGCATATTTCATCCTTTTTCGACCCTTATGAAACGCTTGCGAAAAAGAAATAAAGGTTGGTGAAAGGACCCGATTCTTCGACTTTCGAATATCGACATCAATACGTCCACTGTATCGACTGCCGAGCCATCGAATGCCGGAAAACCGAATACTTAGGGTTTTAAGAAAGAAGAGGTAGAAGAAAAGATAGAAGAAAAAGAAAGAAGAACAACAGAACAACATCAGAAACAGAAACAATATCAGAATCTCACATTCGCAGCGGAACAACATATAATAGATAAATGAATAATCTTTAAATCAAAGAACTATATCATTTTATACATTACATCATCATCAGAGTTTACAACAACAATACAACACTGGACAGTTATATAACTTGTCCTCATACAGAATACACAGCGGAATAAATAATATCATATACAAGTGGTACGTCTCGCCATCCAGCTCGCCACTAAGCTCCACAGCATCAGAATGACCTGATAACCTAACTCTAGAATGCCCGTGTGGAAATTTGTGGGCACCCAGAGTTTAGGAAGGAAACAATAAACTCCAGGTCAGTCATGGTGACTGGTGTGAGAACTAAAATAGTTTATCTTTAAAACAACAACAGGATATTTTAAAAATCAATTCGCAATGCTTTTGGAAAATGAGACTACCATAAGACCTCCCGCCACACACACAATGCAAACGCAGAATTGGAGGAGATTTCTTCTTATGATAGTCAAAAATGCTTACTATGCAAAATCATTCGATATTATTATCATTAGTGCATAGTGTCGAAAACCATTTCGAAAATATAATATTAATCTTAGCCAGCATACAACCATTATTGTATGCCTACTATAGCTACTATGTTCAATAGTAGGATACCGCCACATTCCATAGCAGGTAATACAAGTAAAACCGTACAGGGTTTGTATTGTTTCTTTGGATTTCCAACAAATGGTTAGGCAAAGGAACTTCCTTACACCGAAATGGAAACGCCTCTGGAAAGACGCCCCGGATCCTAACCGGATCTCTGCAAACACAAGGCCGACACTACCTCACGTTGTACAGCTGTAACTAGGTCACTAACACGCTGACGCTACCTCACGCTGTACAGCTGTAACTAGGTAACTAACACACAAGTATGTCATCCCCCGGTCGTCACCGACCTTTATTCGAGGATCCTTAATCACAAAGCAACAATCACAAAGTATAATCAATATAGGTAAAATATATGGGCTCCATACCATAATATCACCTTTTATCCAGAAGGAATGACATACCCTAGGGGCGCTACCCCTACAAACCTTTGCCGCAACATTCCTGTTTCGACCATTGCCGAGTTGTGAGGCTCGACGAAGTCTCATCCACAAAGCTACGCTTTTTTCACAAAGCCACGCTTTTTCACAAAGCCACGCTTTTTCACAAAGCCACGCTTTTTCACAAAGCAACGCTTTGATCCACAATTGATCAACAGCACTTCGTATGCCACATTACCAAATTGGGAATGTATCACTAGTAACCATCAACAACATAACCTCTGAGCTCGTACGTCTCAGAGAAGGGTGTTAAGCTAAGAGAATAAATTCTCCGCCACCAACAGAAATGTATTTGATAGAAACCAGCTTTACATCTCAAAGTGTAATGTCAGACACACATCCATACAAGTCCGTTCCGGGATCGAACGGAACCGAAGGCACTTACAAAGAAGCCCTTGCAATCCGGATATTCACTAATCACGTCCGGACTCCCCATCACAAGAAGAGTGATATAAATCTCTATACCGGAGCAACTCGGTGCAGAGACATTCGACAGGTTGTCCTTTCATTTTCAAAAATATCCGGTCTTCACCACCGGTCTTCAATACGATCCATATCGTCGTATCACTAATTCGGAATGGGTTATATGACACAAAGGTCTTTTCCTGGCTAACCCGAATAGTGCGCGTTTGTTTTAAAAACAAATCAAGTGCCATTTCAAAGGCAAATATTGATAGTCGGTTATTTAACTATCAAACAACATTCACAACAATCAGCCAATTTAAATAATTTTTCCCAAATTATTTATTTTCAAAATATCTTCATAAGATATATATTTTCCACACTTCACATTTGAAAACCAATTTCAAATCATATTTCACTTTTCATCTCAAAATGGTCCATTTAAACCAATTAAATAAATTCTTATCGATTTATTTCGAATTTACATTCCAAATTGTAAATTTATTTCCATACTTTAAAAATAAATCAATGTTTATTTTTAAAACAAATTTCCCTTTTCCTTTACAAATTCCATTGTGAAATTAAATTTCCAAATATCCATTTTTAACTCCAAATCAACTTTCAAATTGATTTCTAAATCTGTTTCAAAACCCAAATTGATTTCCAAACCTTTATTTCAAACACCGAATCAAATTCCAAATTGATTTCAAAATTTACTTCACACCAAATCAATTACAAATTGATTTCAAAAATTCATTCCAACACAAATCAATTTCCTCATTCAACATCAAATAAATTTTCATATCGATTTCCCAAAGATTTATTTTCAAATACCAAATCAAGTATAGATTGATTTCTAGAAGTTATCACCTTTAAAAATAAATTCATTTATCTCTTCCAAACCATTTAAAATTCCATTTTAAATAAATTCTTCAACTTTCAATTAATACTATTCAAAATCTATTTATAAAAGCCTTTCCCCATATTTTAGAAATAGTTTGATAAGATTTCAAAAATCGACTTTATACTTTAAAATCTTTTCTTTTAAATTCAACCAAATTCTTTCAAAAGAATTTACTTAAAATTTCCAACTTTTATTTCAAAAATCCAATTTATTCATTTCTGGTATCCAACGATACCAAAAATACATTCGACTAAATTATAGCCTTCAACGAATCCAATCACAAATATAATCATTCACAGATTATAAATAAATAATCACACGGCAATTATAAATACATCAACACACAACATTGAAATAAATTCAAATGTTTGAGGAATCCAGTTGGATCCCTCCAACCTGTTTCCCTGCATCCATAGATGTTAGCACAATACCAATTTCACTTCAATGTGAAATTATCGCGGTATATGGGATTTATAAATATTATCCGCTATTATGCGGCGCAATAGGGTCTCATCCGCTATACAATGTGGGAAATCAACAACTCCAATATATACATATTCCAATATATATATATTGCTATATACATATATAATACCAATTCCACTAAACATTGGAATATTCGCGGTATATGTTTTTAATAAATAACCTCCGCTTAATAACGGCGTATAATGTCTATTTCAATTAATAGATAATAATTTATCATCCAGGCATACAATCAACAATTTTAAATCTAACTATTTAAAATTTACATCGAACAATTTCGATTGAGTGAGAAGTTCTCACCTTGATTTCAATTCAGTTTCTGCGT
Source organism: Allium fistulosum (assembly GCA_030737815.1). Classification (NCBI taxonomy): domain Eukaryota; kingdom Viridiplantae; phylum Streptophyta; class Magnoliopsida; order Asparagales; family Amaryllidaceae; genus Allium; species Allium fistulosum. The sequence continues at coordinate 666,649,201 of CM060901.1, forward strand.
TTATTTCGAAAAAAATTAAACGGACGTTTAATTCTACCTGAAATTTTCACTAGCTCTAAACGACTCAAGTCCAATTCCATAGCGTAGTTCTCGACCATACGATTCCAATGCAACTGGTTTCGTACGTTTTCGACCTCGTAGCAAAAGGTTATTGCATTTTAAACATTGTACAATCTTTAATATAATTAATAATTTACAAATTCTTTTCATTTTTAACCTAATTCACATCACAGGCGCACATCCTTCAGAACAAAATCAGGCCGTTGCTTTTGCTTTATTCCATCTCCAGCTAAACATCACGCAATCGAACCCATATACGCGACCAATCCTCCACGTGTCGCTCCACCACCAAGCAACCGGAGATCGATCAAAACCCATCGACGCGTGCGCCTACCCTAGCCCTACCCACGGCCACGAGCTTGGCAAACTCGGTCAACTCCTCTACCCAGAAAAACGTGCGCAAACGACGGTGAACACGAGCGATTTGTCATCGATTTACTCCACTATTATCGACCATACCCGTATGAAATCGAAGCTCTCACTTCGCTCTATAATGTTGTAGTTGGAAGTTTTTGGTGAAGGTGAATGGATTAGAAGAAAAAGGAGGAGGAAGACGATCACTTTCTAGCCCTTGATTTCATAGCCGGCGGTACCAGTAGGGTTTGAGCTGAAACCCTAATCTCCTTGCAAAAATGAAGACGTGAGGTCCTTTTATAGAAAAGTGATCAAAACACTATTCATCCGGAAATTTCCGAACTCCAAACGAAGCGTGCCGGCTGACATTTCTAAGGTTTGTCCCATGTTCCGAACACAATGGAACATGTTTCGGGAGCTAATTCGATCATCTGTGCGAGTTACAGAATTAAACGATCGATTTTAAATTAAACCGATTTCGATGCGTTTCGGCTTGCCCCGGACAAACGGTAAATCCGATTGATACGAAATTTGAAACCATGCAATAATTTAACATTATGGATACGATGAAACTAGTTTCGTCGAAATATGAGACTGTTCGAAAAATGGCTAATTTCACTAGTCGATTAAATATTAAAATATTCAATTTTCACAAATTAACTTTAAATTCAATTTTAAAAGTTCTATAACATCACTATAACTTCAATATGATTTAATATAACTTTATAAATCATTTTTTATTCACATTAAATCCAGATTTCAATTATTTCTGGAATTCCAAATATTAATTTATCGATTTAATTATCCAATTAAATCCAGTATTCGATAAATAAATTATTCGACTTATTAATCCTACTTATTAATATTTAAAATCAACTAAATATTCGAATTTCAAATGTCAGAAATTCTGGGTCATTACAAACTTCCCCCTTAAAAGAATTTCATCCTCGAAATTACCAAGTAAGAAGAATATACAAAATCTATTAACTTTTACAAAACAAACCGTTCAAATTAGATTTACAAATCTCTTAAGTGTTTAACTTTTCCAAAAATACATTAGGTAAACTTCTTACAATAACTTTACTAAGTTTTCAAATCATACTTAGTTTTCAAAAATTTCCAATTTTCTCAAAAATATTCTAACACCTTAAATTTTCTGAAAATTTCGCCATAGCCTCCTTTGCGCGGCTCGATCCGAGAAAAAAAAAATGACAGTGTATATATATCACAAATATACATCTCATCAAGTGATGAGGCATCCCGTAGGGAAAAAAGTGTAAAAGTACGATATTTAATCCGAGATATGTACCTTATATATTATTAGTGAGCGTATACGGCTAATATAGCGCGAAAGCGAGCTCCAAATGCGAAGCAAACGCCATCCGCACCTACTAATCACTCAATCAAACAAATGAGAACATGTATATAGAAAATAATATCAATATACATCATATAGCAACATAACAACTACATGTGCCAATATAACAATTGCAACCAAAGCGACAAATGCAACCATCAAACAACTATCATCAAATAAACATCCAACAAATCCATACCAAATCAAATTGATTCACTTCTCATTAATATTCATTGATTTGGTTTTCAATTTTAAATCATATTTGATTCATTTACATTGGATTCTATCAACATTCATTTATTTAATTAGTCACATTCACTAATTCACATTTGTTCACTTTCAATTTGAATCAAATTCAATTATATTCAAATTTATTTACTTTCAATTTGAATTCAATTACATAGCTTTCAATTTCGCTAATTTACTTTCATTAACTCTTAATGAATTTATAAACAATCAACTAACAATCAAATAACAACCAATGTTTATTCAACATAACCAAATTATTTAATTTACATCCAATTTGGTTCAACACCTTTAATTCAATTGGTTGATATTAAATTGACTTACATTCAATTATTCAACTTTCAATTTCATTTACTTTTAATGAATTAACACTTACATCCATTGTTTCATATCAATTTATTTTCATTAGATTGATTAACATCCAATCCATTTATTCAATTCAATTGCTACTTCATTTTACAAATAAAATTGAATTTCATTTATATAACTCAAGTTCACATTCATCACTTCATTTCATTAATTAATTTTGATACCCAAAATCAAATTCATTCACCATAACTTAAGTTATATTCCAATTAAAACATCATTTGTTTAACTTAACTTAAGTTTCCACTTATAAATTAAATTTAGATTCCCATTCTAAATAATTTCTATTCAACTTTTACCAAAGTTAATTTTATTTCATATTATAAGTATAAACTTATTTCACTTATATTTATCAACTTCAACTTGGATTTTAAATCAAATCTGTTTATCACAACAAAACTTCAATTTTTTCCAATTTATTATGGTAGCAAAACCATCACACAGAAACTCGAAAATGATACTAATGATGCTGCAGCCATCACCGTACTATTTCCCATCAACAATAGTGAATTCAGTGCTTTAAATTCTTTCAAAAATTTTCCTTGATTTATAAATCTCATTACAAATCTTTTCTTATATATAAGATTATTTCACAATTGTAAATCATATCAATTATAACTTCACCCTTTTATAATTCATTTGTTTATACAATTATTCTTTTACAACTGTTGTTTTTATTTAACTTATTCAAACAACTTTTAATTAACTTATATATATATTTTTACATTTTCAACAACCAAACAATCAATTATATAGACTTTAACACTAAAAAATTATTTCTTTATATACAAAATATAATCGAGGTAAAATTATTTCATTTATCCAATTTAAAAACAATATCGTGCCGAATTGTTCTGAATAAGTGTTTAGAGATCCCTATCGATAGAGTTGTACTGACAATACCGACCAGAATCCATATACCACTCAACAAACCAATCATCACAATATAAAACAATTTTATATTCACTAACAAATACGCGCTCGTATCTATTATTACACTCACACTCATTCTAGAGTACTACTGACTCTATCTCTAATGAGTAACAACCAACAGAGCAGGGTTGTCGCTTAACCATATGCTCTGATACCACGTTGTAAGGACCCGATTCTTCGACTTCCGAATATCGACATCAATACGTCCACTATATCGACTGCCGAGCCATCGAATGCCGGAAAACCGAATACTTAGGGTTTTAAGAAAGAAGAGGTAGAAGAAAAGATAGAAGAAAAAGAAAGAAGAACAACATAACAACATCAGAAACAGAAACAATATCAGAATCTCACATTCGCAGTGGAACAACATATAATAGATAAATGAATAATCTTTAAATCAAAGAACTATATCATTTTATACATTACATCATCATCAAAGTTTACAACAACAATACAACACTGGACAGTTATATAACTTGTCCTCATACAGAATACACAGCGGAATAAATAATATCATATACAAGTGGTACGTCTCGCCATCCAGCTCGCCACTAAGCTCCACAACATCAGAATGACCTGATAACCTAACTCTAGACTGCCCGTGTGGAAATTTGTGGGCACCCAGAGTTTAGGAAGGAAACAATAAACTCCAGGTCAGTCATGGTGACTGGTGTGAGAACTAAAACAGTTTATCTTTAAAACAACAACGGAATATTTTAAAAATCAATTCGCAATGCTTTTGGAAAATGAGACTACCATAAGACCTCCCGCCACACACACAATGCAAACGTAGAATTGGAGGAGATTTCTTCTTATGATAGTCAAAAATGCTTACTATGCAAAATCATTCGATATTATTATCATTAGTGCATAGTGTCGAAAACCATTTCGAAAATATAATATTAATCTTAGCCAGCATACAACCATTATTGTATGCCTACTATACCTACTACGTTCAATAGCAGGTTACCGCCACATTCCATAGCAGGTAATACAAGTAAAACCGTACAGGGTTCGTATTGTTTCTTTGGATTTCCAACAAATGGTCAGGCAAAGGAACTTCCTTACACCGAAATGGAAACGCCTCTGGAAAGACGCCCCGGATCCTAACCGGATCTCTGCAAACACAAGGCCGACGATACCTCACGCTGTACAGCTATAACTAGGTAACTAACACGCTGACGCTACCTCACGCTGTACAGCTGTAACTAGGTAACTAACACACAAGTATGTCATCCCCCGGTCATCACCGACCTTTATTCGAGGATCCTCAATCACAAAGCAACAATCACAAAGTATAATCAACATAGGTAAAATATCTGGGCTCCATACCATGATATCACCTTTTATCCAGAAGGAAATGACATACCCTAGGGGCGCTACCCCTACAAACCTTTGCCGCAACATTCCTGTTTCGACCATTACCGGGTTGTGAGGCTCGACGTAGTCTCGTCCACAAAGCTACGCTTCTTTCACAAAGCCACGCTTTTTCACAAAGCCACGCTTTTTCACAAAGCAACGCTTTGATCCACAATTGATCAACAGCACTTCGTATGCCACATTACCAAATTGGGAATGTATCACTAGTAACCATCAACTACATAACCTCTGAGCTCGTACGTCTCAGAGAACGGTGTTAAGCTAAGAGAATAAATTCTCCGCCACCAACAGAAATGTATTTGATAGAAACCAGCTTTACATCTCAAAGTGTAATGTCAGACACACATCCATACAAGTCCGTTCCGGGATCGAACGGAACCGAAGGCACTTCCAAAGAAGCCCTTGCAATCTGGATATTCACTAATCACGTCCGGACTCCCCATCACAAGAAGAGTGATATAAATCTCTATACCGGAGCAACTCGGTGCAGAGACATTCGACAAGTTGTCCTTTCATTTTCAAAAATATCCGGTCTTCACCATCGGTCTTCAATACGATCCATATCGTCATATCACTAATTTGGAATGGGTTATATGACACAAAGGTCTTTTCCCGGCTAACCCGAATAGTGCGCGTTTGTTTTAAAAACAAATCAAGTGCCATTTCAAAGGAAAATATTGATAGTCGGTTATTTAACTATCAAACAACATTCACAACAATCAGCCAATTTAAATAATTTTTCCCAAATTATTTATTTTCAAAATATCTTCATAAGATATATATTTTCCACACTTCACATTTGAAAACCAATTTCAAATCATATTTCACTTTTCTTCTCAAAATGGTCCATTTAAACCAATTAAATAAATCCTTATCGATTTATTTCGAATTTACATTCCAAATTGTAAATTTATTTCCATACTTTAAAAATAAATCAATGTTTATTTTTAAAACAAATTTCTCTTTTCCTTTACAAATTCCATTGTGAAATTAAATTTCCAAATATCCATTTTTAACTCCAAATCAACTTTCAAATTGATTTCTAAATCTGTTTCAAAACCCAAATTGATTTCCAAACCTTTATTTCAAACACCGAATCAAATATTGATTTCAAAATTTACTTCACACCAAATCAATTACAAATTGATTTCAAAAATTCATTCCAACACAAATCAATTTCCTCATTCAACATCAAATAAATTTTCATATCGATTTCCCAAAGATTTATTTTCAAATACCAAATCAATTATAGATTGATTTCTAGAAGTTATCACCTTTAAAAATAAATTCATTTATCTCTTCCAAACCATTTAAAATTCCATTTTAAATAAATTCTTCAACTTTCAATTAATACTATTCAAAATCTATTTATAAAAGCCTTTCCCCATATTTTAGAAATAGTTTGATAAGATTTCAAAAATCTACTTTATACTTTAAAATCTTTTCTTTTAAATTCAACCAAATTCTTTCAAAAGAATTTACTTAAAATTTCCAACTTTTATTTCAAAAATCCAATTTATTCATTTCTGGTATCCAACGATACCAAAAATACATTCGGCTAAATTATAGCCTTCAACGAATCCAATCACAGATATAATCATTCACTGATTATAAATAAATAATCACACTGCGATTATAAATAAATCAACACACAACATTGAAATAAATTCAAATGTTTGAGGAATCCAGTTGGATCCCTCCAAGCTGTTTCCCTGCATCCATAGATGTTAGCACAATACCAATTTCACTTCAATGTGAAATTATTGCGGTATATGGGATTTATAAATATTATCCGCTATTATGCGGCGTAATAGGGTCTCATCCGCTATACAATGCGGGAAATCAACAACTCTAATATATACATATTCCAATATATATATATTGCTATATACATATATAATACCAATTCCACTAAACATTGGAATATTCGCGGTATATGTTTTTAATAAATAACCTCCGCTTAATAACGGCGTATAATGTCTATTTCAATCAATAGATAATAATTTATCATCCATGCATACAATCAACAATTTTAAATCTAACTATTTAAAATTTACATCGAACAATTTCGATTGAGTGAGAAGTTCTCACCTTGATTTCAATTCAGTTTCTGCGTTTATTTCGAATAAAATTAAACGGACGTTTAATTCTACTCGAAATTTTTGCTAGCTCTAAACGACTCCAGTCCAATTCCATAGCATAGTGCTCGACCATATGATTCCAATGCAACTAGTTTCGTACGTTTTCGACCTCGTAGCAAAAAGTTATTGCATTTTAAACATTGTACAATCTTTAATACAATTAATAATTTACAAATTCTTTTCATTTTTTAACCTAATTCACATCACAGCCGCACATCCTTCAGAACGAAATCAGGCCGTTGCTTTTGCTTTCTTCCATCTCCAGCTAAACATCATGCAACCGAACCCATATACGCGACCACTCCTCCACGTGCCGCTCCACCACCAATCAACCGGAGATCGATCAAAATCCATCGACGCGTGCGCCTACCCGAGCCCTACCCACGGCCACGAGCTTGGCAAACTCGGTCAACTCCTCTACCCAGAAAAACATGCTCAAACGACGGTGAACGCGAGCGATTTGTCATCGATTTACTCCACAATTGTCGATCATACCCGTATGAAATCGAAGCTCTCACTTCGCTCTACAATGTTGTAGTTGGAAGTTTTTGGTGAAGATGAATGGATTAGAAGAAAAAGGAGGAGGAAGACGATCACTTTCTGGTCCTTGATTTCATAGCCGGCGGCTACCAGTAGGGTTTGAGCTGAAACCCTAATCTCCTTGCAAAAATGAAGACGTGAGGTCCTTTTATAGAAAAGTGATCAAAACACTATTCATCCGGAAATTTCCGAACTCCAAACGAAGCGTGCCGGCTGACGTTGCTAAGGTTTACCCCGTGTTCCGAACACAATGGAATATGTTTCGGGAGCTAATTCGATCATCTGTGCAAGTTACGGAATTAAACGATCGATTTTAAATTAAACCGATTTAAACCGATTTAGATGCATTTCGGCTTGCCCCGGACAAACGGTAAATCCGATTGACACGAAATTTGAAACCATGCAATAATTTAACATTTCGGATCCGATGAAACTAGTTTCGTCGAAATCTGAGACTGTTCGAAAAATGGCTAATTTCACTAGTCGATTAAATATTAAAATATTCAATTTTCACAAATTAACTTTAAATTCAATTTTAAAAGTTCTATAACATCACTATAACTTCAATATCATTTAATATAACTTTATAAATCATTTTTTATTCACATTAAATCAAGATTTCAATTATTTCTGGAATTCCAAATATTAATTTATCGATTTAATTATCCAATTAAATCCAGTATTCGATAAATAAATTATTCGACTTATTAATCCTACTTATTAATATTTAAAATCAACTAAATATTCGAATTTCAAATGTCAGAAATTCTGGGTCGTTACAGTTGGCGTAACGACCTATAATTTTAACTATTTTAAATTATTAAATTTTATGTAATTATTGGATAAAAATGGATATAAATAAAAATTTAATGATTTATTATTGTAATTTATTGAACAATTAAATTGTTTAAATTTAATATTGGAAATTATTTAAATAATTGAATTCTGAATTTAATATGAATAAAAATGGTATTGAAAGTTGATTTAAATCTTATTTGAATAAGAATGAAGATTGTTAACATTTAAATTTGAATTCAAAGGTAAATAAATAGAAATTGGAAATTCTATATTTTAATTAAGGAGTAAAAATAGCCGTTTTGGCCACTGTCTAGGATTTCGACGAAACCAGTTTCATCAGATCCGTACTATGAATTATTATAGGATTTCAAGTTTCATAGTGATCGAACTTGTCGTTTGGTCGTGCGGTCTTGAAACGCGTAGAAATTAATTTCGAAATTTAATTCAAATTAATTGATTTTGAAAAGCTATCTTCCAGATACAATCGAATTAGGTCTCGGGACTAGTTCCATTGTGTTCGAAATGGGGGTAAAACATTATAAACGCCAGGTTACACACTTTGTTTGGAGCTCGAGAAATTCGAATGTTAAACGTTAGATATTTTCAAATTAATTAATAATATAAATATCTACATCCAAGCCATGTTTTTCCTTATTGACCCGTACTCGCTCCCTTCCCCTTTTCTTCTAATCGAAATCGCATATTCAAAAAGTAAAAAAAACGCAGCTGCTCGAGAAAAAAAAAGCAAAATGAAAAAGAAAAAAATCACGATTGAGAAATTCCTATGGCCGAACCCGAAGACGAGTCGCGCCGAAGGTGGAGCGCGATGGATGTCGACTACGATTTTAGGGTTCTCGAGCACGAGCGGCGATTGGAGGCTCAATGCTAGCTCGATCGGCATCTGGTCTTGGATGGAGGTGAGCGCACGATGATGCTCGATCGGCGACAAAAAAATGAAAATGAAGAGGGGAATCGCGATCTACGATAGGGAGGCGGCTGGCCACTATGCACGAATGAGAACTAGTCGAGTTATGATAGGTTTTTTATATTTTATTAACCTGTTAATTAGTTGTTAATTATATTTTAATTATTATCGATATTAATTAAAATTGTAATTCTCTCGTACGAGGTCCATTTCGCATGAAACAAGTCGTTGAGAATTCGTATCGATGTCATCTGCGATATGGGATCGAGATGGAATTTATTTGAAGCTAAAAATATTTTAAGTTTCAAATAAAGGTGAGTGTTTTATATGCTCACAGTTGACTAAATAAATTTTTATGTTAGTTAAATTAATGCCGTGAAGTAATTTAATTGCATTGGTTGATGTTTGGTAAATAAATTGACATTAGATTGATATATGAACTGAATTGATAAGGATTTGAATTCACAGTTAAATTTGATAATGAATTTATTTGTCAGTAAAATACCCGATATTGATAGCTATGAAATTGTTGTGAATTTTATTGACTGTTTGGATGATTGATGGTAATGGATGCTATTGGTTGATATTTTGGATGATTTGGTTGTTTATTTATTTTTATATATCCTATATCATCCTGTATATCATTTACAGTATATAAAACTGTTAATCGAATTATTTAGAATAGATTAAGAAATAGGTTGAAATGATATATACATATGACATTTATTTTGGATTGAAATGATATATATCCTCCCTAAATTAAATTGAAATAACTGTTTCACTTGGCCATAGGATAGAAAATTATATACGGACACCGGATTGGTTAAAAATGATTTTGAAATTTTTCAATTTGAAATTATTTTAAATGATTTGATTTAAAGAAATTAAAAATCGAATTTATGGAAATCGAATTATTTTCGAACTTGAGCTCGAAATGTTGAAATTTAAATTTGATAACAGGAATTGTTTAAATAATCGAAGTTGAGATTTTGAAGTTATAATCGAAATATGATTTAAACTTCAGAAATTGATTTGTTTAAAATATTGGACTTTTATTCGAACTTTGAATATTGCTAAGTAAAAGTAATATAAAATGGTATTTCAAAATTGAGCTCGGAATTGAATTATATTTGAAGGTATGGATTTTAAATTGAATATTGAAAGTTAATTTGATTTAAGTGATTTGAATCGATATTTTAAAAATCGAACGCGGAATTGATATAAATCGGAATGGTTTAAATTTGAGAATTGAGTTGAAATTAAATCATTTAATCCGATAGTTGAAATTGAAATTAATTTGAAATTGAAATTGAAATTAATTTGGAGTTGAAATTGAAATTAATTTGGAGTTGAAATTGAATATAATTTGGATTTGAAATTGAAATTGAATTGGGATTGGATTGATATTTACTCAAGTTGGAATATAAATTGAAATCAATTGGGATTGAAAGTGAAATTGAACTGATTCGAAATCGAAATTATTTGAATTGAAATTGGAATCAAAGTAAAATTCAGCTTGAAATCGGAATTGAATCGATTAAATCGAAATGGAAATTGATTTGAATTGGAAAATTTGAAACACTGGTGTCCCCCTTGAACCACCAATGGAAGTAGTTAATGAAGGAATCAAAGCATGGTCTGAGTGCTTGGTTGGCTTTTTTCTAGCAGGAACTGTCAACTTCATAGCAGTTAAAGCTCATTTGGAAAAAGTATGGAAACTAAAAGGGTCATATGAGATATTTTTTGATAAGCAGAACTATTATTTCAAGTTCTCAAATGAGGAAGATAAGCTTAATATTCTTATGAAAGATCCTATTTTTATCAAGGGGCAGATGTTCATTGTATCTAAATAGAACCCATCCTTTGCATCAGCTCAAGCAACAGTTAAGTTTGTTCCAATATGGGTTCATTTTTATAGGATTCCAATACTTACATGGTCATTGTTGGGCATTAACTGGTTAGCGTGTCATCTTGGGAGATTAGTATGTTATGATGAAAATACTGAAAGAATGAAACGGTTTGAGTATGCCAAGTGCTTAATCGAAATATCTCCAAATAAAGAATTGCCTGAATGTATTGCTGTGGGTGATGATTCCTGCCCTAATGTCTTGATTGAATATGCTTGGAAACCTCTGATTTGCACTCACTATAAGGTTTTTGGTCATGCCTCTAGTCAATGTGAATTCAGCCAAGGATCAGAAAAGAAAGAAGTTGTTGATAAGGAGAAAATTAATGCTACATTGGATGGAGATGGTGATTCAGGTAAAATTAAAAACAAACACAATAATGGGAAAGTGTTGTTCTCTGTTAGGACAAGAAGGAAAGCGAAATCTGTTCAGAGGGTATGGAGGAAGATTATTCCAGTTCCTGATGTTATTGTGGGTAGTACAGTTGAAATTACAACAGAAATAGCAAGTGATAAGGAGAATGGAATCTAGGAAGATGTAGTAGACAATGTGGAAGTTGCAAGTGAAATTGGAAAAGATAAAGAAAAGGAGGATGAAATAAATAATGTAATAGCATTAAATGCCAATATGAATGATCCTAATTTTCCTAATATTGTTTCCATGCAAGACATACAGCCTTCTTCTTTGCATGGCTCATATGATAAGGCTACGTCTGATGTGAGTTTGGAAAATGTTTCTATTTCAACTTCAAACCCTTTTTCTATTCTTCAACTATTGAACAATGAGGCTCGTCCAACAGGAAACTCTATCTCTTCCATCACTGAAGGGATTCTCGAAAATTCTTCAAGGCCCTCTCCTGTTGACATGCACAATGACATGCACGTCTCTCCATCCTCCCTTCCTCTTCAACCTCCTTGTCTCCTTTCCTCAGGTTCTCCCTTGAAATCTCCTTATTCCTCTATTTCATTGCCTTCTCGCTTATTCAATGATATTTCCCCATCTGTTATTAGTCCCTCCGCTCGTCTGGATTCAGGTCCAAATCTATCATCTCTTAATTCGCCTATCTTGGAATCCTTGCCAAAATCTAAAAGAGGCAGGCCCAAGAAAATAGTGCATTCATCAAATGACAATGACAATGGGATCCAATATACCATAACTCAATCTGCAATTCAAATATCCAATTCTGAGGATATTACTGGTTCACCCATTGGTGTCAGAACCAGAGCTTCCTTATCTAAATCTCAATGATGATTGACAGGATAGGGTTCTGGAATATAAGGGGTGCAAACTCCCAAGCCAAACAAATGGAAATTAGCAACTTTATAACTACCCATAATAATCATCTGATGGCAATTGCTGAGACAAAGTTGAATCATTCTAATACTAATAAAGCTGTGTCTTTTATTAATCATAACTGGAGTTATATCCATAATCTGGCTCAAGCTCCATTTGGTAGGATCCTGATTATGTGGAATCCTTCCATTTTTTCCATTAACCCTATATGTGTTCATAGGCAGTTCATTCACTCTCAAATCATTCATATCTCATCTGCTACTGAATTCTTCTTAACAGTGGTTTATGCTGAAAATTGTGTTTCTCAAAGACGATTATTTCTTGATAAACTTCCTTGTATTCACACCTCTAACTCCCCTTGGCTCTGTATTGGTGACTGGAATTGCATGCAACTGTCTACTGATAAAAGTGGTGGTTCTCCTCTTACTTATCAACATACTAGGCCTCTTAATAATTCCATTTATAATGCCCATCTTCTTCATGTTGCTTCCTCTGGATGTTTCTATACTTGGAATAACTCTAGCAGGTCTGGTAACAAAACTCTTTGCAAACTGGATAAGTCTTATTAAAATTTTGCCTCTGTATTGAAATGGCCTAAGCTTAATACCTTAATCCCCCCTCCATCTTTATCTGATCATTATCCTTTAATTATGGACTGGGGCATGGCCACTGAGAGAAGACACTCCTCATTTTCATTCTTTAATAATTGGACTGATAATCCTGAATTTTTAAGTATTGTTGCTACTGTTGGAATATGCAGGTTTTTGGTAATCCTATGTTCATTTTGCAGTCTAAGCTTAGGCATTTGAAGAACAAGTTAAGGAGTTGGGCAAAGGCAAATTATGGGAATGGCAATAGCATTTCTTCTTCTATTAGAGAAAATTTGATGCAGGTGTAGAGCAATATCTTATCTGACCCTAATAATGCTTTGTTTAATGAACAGGAAATTAATCTCAGACGCTGCTTATCTATGGCTCTTGGGGAGGAGATCAAAATGGCAAAGCAGAAGGCCAAATTAAAATGGCAAATCCATGGGGATAAGAATTCTGCATTCTTTCATAATTCCCTAAAGATAAAACAAGTTTTGTCTAATACCAGTAATATTAATGATATGAATGGAAATGCTTGCAATAATACTGATTCTATTCAGGAAGCTTTTCTGGCTTACTATAAGATCCTGCTTGCCAACCATGACATTCCTGATATTTCCATGCAATTATTCTCTCATGTTCCCCTTCCTTCCATTTCTAACAGTAATAAGGATCTTCTGATTAGAGAAATTTCTCCTAATGAAATTAAAGATACCATTTTCAATATGAAGGGTACTAGCAGCCCAGGGCCTGATGGCTTTAATGCACATTTTTTCAAAGTAACTTGGGAAATTATTGGGCTTGATGTGACTAAGGCAGTCCTTAATTTCTTCAAACACAACAAGCTATTAGCTGGAATTAATGCCACCAGACTTACTTTGGTTTCGAAGACTCAGCAACCTTCTTTTGTTACCCAATTTAGACCCATTGCCTGTTGCAATGTTATATACAAAATCATCTCTAAAATTATGGCTGCTAGGATGAAGCATGTGCTAGCTACCACCATTTCTCATAACCAAAGTGCTTTCCTTCCCCATAGAGACATTACTGATAATATTCTTCTATCCAATGAGCTATTGAGAGGCTATAACAGGATTAATATCACTTCCCGGGGTGTGATGAAACTTGATGTTCAGAAGGCGTACGACACTATTAGTTGGAAATCAATCATATATATTCTTTATAGAATGAACTTCCCTACCCTTTTTTAGCTTGGATATTCACATGTATCTCTACCGTTAAATTTTCTATTAGACATAACGGTGATACCTTTGGTTATTTCCATGGAACTCGTGGCATTAGGCATGGGGATCCCATTTCTCCTTACCTCTTTGTGTGTGTCATGGAATTATTCACTGGCCTTATCAACAATGCTATGGCTCTTAAACTTATTGACTACCATTCTCTATGTAAGAGCCTGAAAATCTCTTCTATTCTCTTTGCTGATGATTTACTGTTGTTCACTAAACCTAATGATAAGTCTATAAATGGTGTTATGAATGTCCTGACTAGATTAAAACTATCAACTGGTTTGGACATTAATAGAAGCAAATCCAAGATCAAAATTGCAGGATTGGATGATAATCATAAGAGCGTTATTTTAGCTTTATCTGGATTATCTCCCTTTGATGATAATGAGACTTATCTTGGTATGCCAATCTGCTCTTCTAAAATCAGAACTAGTCAATGTCTGCAGTTGTTTGAAAGAATCACTGCTAGATTATCTTCCTTGTCAGATTCCTCCTTATCTATGGCTGGTAGGTTAGTTGTGGTAAAATCTATTGCTTCTTCTATGTGCTTATACTATGCCAGAATATATATTTTGCCTGCCAAGCTCTTATCCATGATTAACTCCGCCTTAAATCATTTCCTTTGGCACGACAATCCTTTTTCTAAGAAGTTGATCCCCATTGCCTTCAATTCTGTTTGCTTTCCTTTCAATACTGGTGGTCTTGGCATTTTGGACATTATGGAATGGAATAAGGCAACTCTTTCTACTAGAATTGATAAATTGATAATAATGTAAATAATCTCTGGGCCTCTTGGACTAGGAGTAATTTAATCAAGAAGATGCATTTTTGGACTATGGATATCCCTATGGATTGTAGCTGGGTTTGGAGAAATATTCTTAGAAGCAAGTCTGTGTTTCTTCCCATTTTTCAGAAATGTATTAAAGATGTTGATACATCCTTTTGGTTTGATCCTTGGTCTTCTCATGGCTGCATTCTTACTAATGTGATTAATTTTAATTTGAGGGTCCAGTCTGGGATCAATGATAATGTTAAGGTTAGCTCCTTCTGGTATGATGGTTACATTAATATTTCTTACTCTAGCTCCTATGCTATCAGGAAAGTGTGGGCTAATATTTAGAACAATTTTTACATTAAGGATAATGTTCATGATTTATGGGCTGGGAAGAATCATTCTATTGCTACTATTTATAAGTATATTACCAAGCCTAGTCCTCTGGCCTGCTTCCCTTGGCACTCTAGAATCTGGAAGTGCAGTTCTATCCCTAAGGAAAATATCATGCTTTGGAAGGTGATAAGGAATGGTATTCATACTCTTGATAAGCTTAGGGATAGGAATCTGGTTATGTCTGCTACCTGTCTTTTGTGTTGCAATGAGGATGAGAGTATTCATCACCTTTTTTAACTATCAGTACTCTTTTTTCATATGGAAAAGAGTTTTGAGGTCTCTTAACTTGCATAATCCTAGTGCGAACTCATCTGTTGAATGGTATAACATTTTTAAAGATACTAGATGGAAGTCTAGTAAAAGTGTTTTACTATTAAGGCTTCTTAAGAAATTTGTGTATTTTGTTTGGATGGAAAGAAACAATAGGGTGTTTTATGGTTCTTCTACCCCTAAACACATTTTGTTCCTTGCTATTGCTAAACACTTTAGGGTCTCTTGAGGTTCTTACAGTGCTGGTAAATTTTGGTTGTTTGCTTGGGTCTTGTGGAGCTGCTTCGAGTCTTCCATGGTGTCTGTAGTGGTTTGCTTCGAGTCATTCTTCTCTGTGTTGTTGACTGTGGTTGGCTATTGTGGGTCTTTCCTTGAGTCTTTTGCTGGCTCCTTGGTGGCTTCCTCTAGTTGATTGTGGTTATTTTTGGTTGTTATGTTCATTTGTTTATGTCTGTCTTTGTCTCTTCTTTCTTGTTTATCTCTGTAGTTCTTATTTATACTTGTACAATTTGCATGGTATAAATATAAGGTAGGGGTCCTTTTAACCCCGCTGGCTTTCCCAAAAAAAAATTGAAACTGAATCAGTTTGACTTTGAAACTATTTTGAAATAAATTATTTTAGTATAAACTATTTAAACATCTATCTCCTTATATATTCAAATTATTTTGCTTTTCCAAACAATTTTACTATATAAACCAATTTCCATACTCAAACTATTTTCTATTAAACTATTTTAACTATTTAAGCTATTTTAAAACTATTCAAACTATTTTCTAAAAATTTCAAACTGGTAAAGGGTGGAATGTTTATATTTAAATCTTGGATTTAAATGCGAATGAGGTTATAACCTAAATTGAAATTCGAAACAATTTTGGAAGCAAAATCAAATATTAAAGCAAAATTGATATGGTATATTTTGAGTAAATATAATGATTTCGAAATGGATTTGATTTTGAAGCGAATATGATATTTTGATATCAAGTATGAATCGTTTTCGAAATGTAAAAGAACAAACCGGTGTGTAAAACGACATTTGATTGTTAAAAAGACCGGGTCTCTTATTGGCATACTCTCTGTCAATATTGGAACCACTTTGACAACCATGTACGCGGTGGATGAGTCCAGAATGTAGTGGTTGAATTGGCGAACGTTTACTGGAATGAAGTAAGAGAATGATGATGGATAGCCTTGACACTTGTGTCATAATTAAAATGACTAAAACAGGAGCCTATGTCTGGCCAATGAGGTTAGCTACCTCTAGCGACGTTGATCCCTCGTATTACTATTGTGATTTTGACTCGATGCGACAAATGCCATATATATATTTTTTATCTTAAGTGGATCGACATATCCAATAAATACTTAATACAAAGCCATAGGTGGCTATAGATGGTCTCTCCTACCCAGCCCTATTCTCTGCATTAGCAGACAGTATTACCCAGTAATATTCTTTGTTAATGTGGGTCTCGGGGTGGGGCGTCACAGCTTGCACCTTTTGTTTGGATTTATAGTCGCGGTCGACTACGGATGGGCAACAAGCCAGAAAGGGTAAACTGGTAGAATCCTACCTTGGGCATTGCCTCACGTGCCTTGTCATACTTATCCTTATACGAGCCCATTACGACTTTGGTTTAGTATTGTACCTATAGGGGACTCACTGGCTATCGACTTTAGTGGTTGTGTTACAGGACCTGCATAGACTACATGCTACAAAAATGTGTTAAAGTGGATCAATGTAAAGCCTTAACACTATTTTGATATTTATCTTACTGATAGACATTACCTATTATAGCGTATACTATACATACGTATACACACACACAAATATATGTATATATATAGTTTAACCGATTCTTAGGAGATGGAAAATCCCGTAACATCTCTTAAGTTATTGCACGCACGTGTCAAGTGTCGGATTTTCATTGGAAATTTCAATTGGAAAGTATGATAGACATCACCTATTATACGTCTATTTAAACGTAGCAAGTATCGGATTTTCATTGGAAAGTATGAAAGTTTGTTTGGTTGTGAAATTTCAATTTTGAATCAGTTAAATTTGATGGAAATAAAATATTTTCGAAATTTGAATATTTTATATAATAAAAATGTAAATCATTTTATGAGTGAGACGTCATATTTCGTTTCACCAAATTTGAATTGCTATAGCTCCGTTTATATTACTTTCGGGGTTTTAGCAGCAATTTTGGCAGCGAATATTGAGTTTTGATATGTGGGTCGTATCACTCGTATATGTGTACCATTTTTTTCGTCTCGTCATGCTGATCTTCGTAGTATATTCATTTGTGCATTTCAGTGTCTGATACGCGGCGAAATCTGCGAAACGGTTAGCCGTATCGGTACCTGTTTCGTGCCTTTTGGGTTATGTGTCCTCTCATTTGTCCCGGTTGAAAACAAAAATCCATTAGCTATTACTATTTTCTAAAATTCAACGTACCTGATTTTTGATATTCTCACTATATTAAATTATACATTGGTTCGTTCAATTCAATTTATAATTTATTTTGTCTTCTTCTTCATAAAAAAATAAATATTTATATAAGTTCGTATATTATTGTTGGAGAACCTGCTTGCTTCCTTTCTCCTTTGGGTTGCTCGTGGCCGCAACTCCCACCTGATCCACAAAACGCCTCATCTCCCTCCTTGAACCCAAGCACAGCCCCACCGTCGATCTTCCCGAACCCCTATCACCTTCCTCCAAAATCCCGACCACCACCTTCCACCACACTACAACCCGAAGATTACAGCCCATACTCCGCCTCTACCCATCGACAGACCCCTCTACCACCCTAGCCTCCACCCACCTCTTCGTCTAAGCTATAGCGGCCTGCTGCCACGTACAACCTACCCTCTCCACGTAGTCCACCCTACATCACCAGCATGCCGCCCCGTTTCCTGACCACGCAACCACAGCCTTGCACCGTGACAGCCGAGATTCCTCGAACTCCCCTTTTGCTCTGCCAACACCATCAGCCTACATCACTTACTAACCCGACCACCATTCCCAAACCCCATCACCTTCAGCTCTCCTCTCCATGGCCTAGCACAATCGAGCACGCAAATCCACTTTCGCCTCACACTACCAAGCCTCTGCCACCGAAACCACCTAAGCAGCAGCCACTGGCCGAACCAAGAAACTCGCCATTCCCACCTGAGCAGCAATCTCACTCCCAAGCAGTTCGCCACTTCCTCACATCACAGCCCAGTCATCCCGACCCCACAACCTTGTCATTCTCTTCAGCCTGTATCGAACCAAACCCACCTGAGCCGAGTAGAAAACAGCCGTCTCCAACTACATATTTTGCATATAAAAGCTTGCATAAGTTATATATATATAATACGTTTAAAGAATCTATTTAAGTTTATGTTAATATTTTGAAGTAGATTTTTTTGTAATAAGTTTAATATATATAAATTATGTTTAAATATTTAGTTGAAGAATTTTGAAAAATATGGGTTCTGATAAATATTGTTTTTTTTAAAATACAATATGAAGATTTTTATTTTAAATATGTGTTTTTAATTGAATATTGATTTTAAGAGAAAAAAATTATATAATATAAATATTTAGTTTCCATTTATATCAAGCTAGTTTTAATTTTGAATTCGTCGAATTCGTGTTCATCGTGTTATGCTTTGGAATTTGTGCTTGGATTCGTAGCTTGTTGTGTGTCTAATTCTCCAGCCTCGAAAGGTGAGCGATCACTCACGATTAACTTTATTACGTTAGTAAATTTATTTCACATGAAATGACGATTTAAATATGTTGTTAAATTTGAATTTGTTAGTAATTTGATCGTTGAATATGATATGTTATTATCTGCAATTATTTACCTATATTAATTGACATATGACACTATAACTTGTTGAATATATTATATTTAAATTGTTAATTATGATATATTCTTGTTATTGATATATGTCATTTTATGTTATTATTATATTTTTTTCACAATGCAAGTTTCCTGTTAGTTTAGGAAATCCCTATGGTTTGAAATGATATATACCCGAACGATCTTGTAGATTAGGGAAAATCATTATGGGTTGAAATGATAAACCCAAGCGATTTTATTGATTTTAAATTTTGGGATTGCGGATTGAAATGATATATACCTGTAATATTAAATTATTGCGGATTGAAATAATAAATATCTGTATCACTTGACCATAGAATAGAAAATTATATACGGACACTGTTAGTTCTTAAGATGATGGTTTTGATGACAACAACCTTAGGACTTATTATAAAATATAAATACTAACGTTATGGTTTAGATATATATGTATATGCAGAATATAAACATGCAGGTACCAAGAATGAAGACTGTATAGTATAGAGATACAAGACTGATGAATTTAAAGATTGAAGATATCAAGATTGAAGACTCATGAGTATCAATAAATCAAGTTATCAAGAGTTCAAGATTTCAAACAGTACAAGATAATGTAGTCAGTCTAGAATTATGTTAAAACTTCTTAAAAGCACTTACAACTTTATTCGAAATTTATTCGTGGAATGGAATCCACTTCGAGCCTGTTAAAGGGATGGAACCCTAGTGGGACGGAACCCACGACAATATCTAGTGGAACATATAGTGGTCCTATTTTGATATCCACTAATTTTATAAAAATGTTTTTCAAAAATATATCTCGTGTTTTTTAAAATGTTTTCAAAACTTTATTTTCAAAAAGACATCTCTCTTGTTTGAAATATTTTAGCCTCAAAACTATTTTTATCATTTTTAATATTTTGATTTCAAAATTGTCCTTGTTTTTAAACCATCTCTTGTTTTAAATATTTAGCTTTAAAATATTTATATACTCAGATTTTGAATCACTTTATAGATTAAGATTATATATATTAAAAATTATTTTCTAAAACTCTTTTATATGTTTAAACTATATTCAAATATATTTACAAAGTATAGAAATTTTTTTGACAAATTATAGAAACCAATTTTAATAAGAAAATCAAAACATCAATTTTTGCCTTGAGCATGTCGACATACCTCAACCCCCCATGTCGACATGGTGTCCGTTATTTTCAAATTTCAAATTTTCAAAAGAAGTGTCTATTCATCGTATCCTTTCACAAATAGATATGGCTGTTGCTCTACTATAAATACCAGTAAGCTATAAACGAATTTTTAACCAGATTTTCATTTATTTTCTCTCCTCTTCATCTTCCACATTTATTCTATAGAATCTTAAACTATACTCTTCCAAAATACCAAGTGAATCAAACTCGATTATCTCTTGTTTGATTCTCTACCACTCTCTCCATAAGATCTCAGTGCTATTCAGAGTTATAGGATCTTTTGTAAATCAAACTGTTGAGTAAAAGGTATGGTTGAGCCTTGAAATCAATTAGGTGATCTTGTAGCCTGGTTAAATCAAGAGAGTTGCCCTGAACTCGAATACAGGAGGGTGTACCTCGTAGCCTTGAAACTGAGGGTGTAATCTAGGAGATTATATTTGAAAAGAAATCTGTACGATTGTACGGGACTGGATGTAGGGTAACTCCAAACCAGTATAAAATCCTGGTGTGTTCTTTCCTTTACTGCTTTTATTTAGTATTTGCATCTGTGTCTGATTCTGTGATTATATTTGTGTTTGTGAATTGCATTTGTTAGTGTTTAAATTGAACAAATTTCAAAAAGATTTAAAAATACATAAAACACTATTCACCCCCCACCCCCCTTTAGTGTTATTCTAGCCTTAAGATCCGTAATCCATAGTTCTCACATTTGGTATCAGAGCAAGGTTTTCAAGGTTTTCATAATCTGAATTTTGAAAAGTTTTAAAATGGCTATTTTTAGGGATTTTGTTAACACTAGTTTAAAACTGTTCAAATCATCATTGTCTCATAAGTCTTCATATAGTTATTATAGAAAATCAAGTTTTCTATCGAGTTTGTATTCTGTGCAGAAAGAAAAATGTTATATGGCCTTTGAAGAATCAACACTCAATGGACAAATGGTGCAAATCAAGAAGAATAGGTGGATACTTGATAGTGGATGTTCAAGACACATGAATGGTAATACATATATGCTGAATGATATTATCTATAAAGATGGAGGATCGGTTAATTTTGGAGACAACTCAAAAGGATATGTGATTGGCATCGGCAATGTCGGTAACTCTAAAACTCCTATTATTTTTAATGTTTTATTAGTTAAGAATCTGAAACACAATCTGCTTAGCATTAGTCAACTTTGCGATAAAGGATACAAAATTAAATTTGAAAAAGATAAGTGTCACATCGAAGATAATAATTCAAATATTATATTTGAAGGAATTAGGAAGAAAAATATTTATATTCTTAGTATGAAAATCTCAAATGATAATCTATGTCTTTTGGCTAATACAAGTGACCCTTGGATTTGGCATAAAAGATTTGGGCATTTGAATTTTAAACTCTTATCTAGACTTTCTAAACTTGATCTAGTAAGAGGTCTCCTTAGAATGAACTTTAAAATAGATAGTATATGTGATGCTTGTCAATTAGGAAAACTTAGGAAGAGTTCTTTCAAATTAAAAGATATGATTTCAACTTCAAAACCTCTTGAGTTATTTCATCTAGATTTGTTTGGTCCATCTCAAATTCAATCAATAAATCACAATAAATATGTCTTTGTAATTGTAGATGATTATTCTAGGTTTACATGGACAATTTTTATGAAACATAAAAGTGATATTTTTTATTCATTTAAAATTTTTACAAAAAGACTTCAAAACCAACTTTCTTTAAAAATTACAACTGTTCGTAGTGATCACGGTGGGGAATTTGAAAATGAAATTTTGAGAGATTCTGCAATCAAAAGAGAATAACTCATAATTTCTCTTTTCCAAGAACTCCACAACAAAATGGAGTGGTAGAACGTAAAAATAGGATGATTCAAGAGTATGCTAGAACAATGCTTTCAGATAGTAATTTACCAAAACATTTTGGGCTGAAGTAGTCGCTATAGCTTGCTATATTTTGAATAGAATATTAATTAGACCATTAACTGATAAAACACCTTATGAACTTCTTTACAAGGAGAAACCAAAGGTATCTTATTTTAGAATCTTTGGAAGTAAATGTTTTATTCTAAATATAAAAGACAATTTGGATAAATTTAATCCTAAATCCGACAAAGGAATATTTATCGGATATTCTAATAGAAGTAAAGCATACAGAGTTTTCAACTTAAGAACTAATACCATTGAAGAAATAATGTATGTTTCGTTTGATGAAAATTTCAAAAATGTTGAACAAATTAATGATGAAGAAGAAATTGCTACCCTAAATAATGAATCAATTGAAACAAATAATGATCTTATTCATCCAAATAAAAAGGTTAAGCTTTTAAAAGATCATCCTATAGAAAATATACTAGGAAATATTGAATCAACTGTTAGAACTAGAAATCAACTAAATAACATGAGTAATGTAGCATTTATATCATCTATTGAACCTAAAAATCCAGAGGAAGCATCGTCTGATGATTCATGGATTCTGGCTATGCAAGAAGAACTGAATTAATTTAGCAGAAATGATGTTTGGGAACTTGTTCCTAGACCCGAGGATAAAACTATAATAGGAACTAAATGGGTTTATAAAAATAAAATGAATGAACTAGGTGAGGTCGTTAGAAATAAAGCCCGATTAGTCACATAAAGTTATTGTTAAGAAGAAGGAATAGGTTTTGATGAAACCTTTGCACCCATAGCAAGATTAGAAGCCATTAGAATTCTACTTGCTTTTGCAAACTATAATAATTTCAAATTATTTCAAATGGATGTCAAAAGTGCTTTTCTAAATGGATTTGTTAAAGAGGAAGTTTATGTTGAACAACCTCCACTCTTTGAAGATGAAAATTTTTCAAACCATGTTTTCAAACTTAAGAAAGCTCTATATGGTTTGAAACGAGCTTCTAGAGCATGGTATGACAGACTAAGATCTTTTTTATTACAATCAAAATTTGAAATTGGTAAAGTAGATAATACTCTTTTCGTTAAAAGAAATAAAAATGATATCCAACTAGTACAAATTTATGTAGATGATATTATTTTTGGTTCAACTAATCATGAAATGAATAAATAATTTTCTGAAATAATGACAAAAGAATTTGAGATGAGTCATATGGGTGAACTCACTTTCTTCTTAGGTTTACAAATAAAACAATTAGATAATGGTATTTTTATTAGTCAAGAAAAATATGCTAGGGATCTAGTTAGTAAATTTGGTATGACTACTGCGAGTGGAAAACCCACTCCCATGGCAACCAATGAAGCTTTAAATAAATAAGATCTTTCAAAAGCTATAAATCAAAAACTATATTGGGGAATGATTGGATCACTACTCTATATCACTGCGAGTAGACCTGATATCATGCATAGTGTTTGTCTCTGTGAAAGATACCAATCTCAACCCAAAGAGACTCACTTAAAAGCTGTGAAACATATAATAAGATATGTTAAACATACTTTTGACTATAGTTTATTTTACCCTAAAAATGATTCATTTGATTTAATCTCTTATTGTGATGCCGACTATGCTGGTTGCAAATCTGACCAAAAAGTACAAGTGGAACTTGTCACTTTTGGGGCATTCTCTTGTTTCATGGTTTAGTAAAAAGCAAAACACTGTTTCTTTATCAACAACTGAAGTAGAATATATCTCTGCTTCTTTGGCTTGCTCTCAAGTCATTTATATGCAACAAACCCTAAAAGATTTTGGATTAACAATTTCAAAATCACCAATTTATTGTGATAATTCTAGTGCAATAAATTTATCTAAAAATCCTACTCATCATGTTAGGACTAAACATATTGATATCAGACATCATTTTCTCAGAGATAATATAAGTAAAGAGATTATTTTTCTTGAGTTTATCAATTCCGAGAATCAAATTGCTGACATTTTAACCAAACTCTTAAATAAACCTATATTTACTAAATTAAGAAGAGAACTAGGCATTTGTTTAATAACTGAGATATAGAATATAGATATAGTAACATATATTTTTAATTAACAAAAATATACAAGAAAACCAAATTTTTCATATGGATGTCGACATACCCCTACCACCCATGTCGACATACAATGGTAAAATTTGAAATTTTGATTTTCCCTCTAAAATCAGTTTGGTAGTTATATAAACCTATGTATTTCGAATTTTTCTGTCTTATCACTTCTCTTTCTCTGTAGTAAACTTCTGAAAATTGACATTTATGGCCTCCTCCACTAAATCAAACTAAAATGACATCATTTCTTTCCATTCTCCGCATTCTGGTCCATTCCAACGCACTACACTAGCACGTATAATAAAGATTGAAGAATCTATTAAGGATACCATGCAAATGTTGACTGAACTTCAAGTTGTGCAAATAAGGATGGAAAAAGAACAAGAAAAGCAAGGCAAAATTCTTCGGAATTTGCAAAAATTTCTAATGGATAATCATGCAAATCCTATTGTGATTGAAGAAGATTCTCCTAACATTCAAGTGCATAACCCCTTAGAGCACAGCGAAGAGGAAGAAGAAGAAGAGGAAGAAGCACCTATGGAAGAAGACGACAAAGTGCTCTGCGTAGGCGATGTCTGTTTTGACAAAGATGGGAATTTGGTCGAACAACGTGGAAACTTTTGTTTTCATTATCCAAATTGTTCAATTCACAAATCTCCAATTGTCAAAAACTCTCATTAGTACTGTTATTCTATAATTTATATACTTGAATATATTTGTGTGTTTATGTTCCATATATATATATATATATATATATATATATATGTAAATATAACATCATATATGATAAGATTTCTTTTGTTTCGCTTATTATACTTCCTTATTAGCATTTTGTTTAGATAGAATTAGATTAAGGGGGAGTTATATAAGTTTAGAATTAGTTTTTATTGATGACAAAGGGGGAGAAATATAAAATAGAGTAGTTAGGCTTAGATTAAGGGGGGGTTATTAGTTTTAGGGGGAGTTATAGGGAAGGTGAAGTATATTTTATAAACATAGGTTGTCATCATCAAAAAGGGGGAGATTGTTAGTTCTTAAGATGATGGTTTTGATGACAACAACCTTAGGACTTATTATAAAATATAAATACTAACGTTATGGTTTAGATATATATGTATATGCAGAATATAAACATGCAGGTACCAAGAATGAAGACTGTACAGTATAGAGATACAAGACTGATGAATTTAAAGATTAAAGATATCAAGATTAAAGACTCATGAGTATCGAGAAATCAAGTTATCAAGAGTTCAAGATTTCAGACTGTACAAGATAATGTAGTTAGTCTAGAATTATGTTAAAACTTCTTGAAAGCACTTACAACTTTATTTAAAATTTATTCGTGGAATGGAATCCACTTCGAGCTTGTTAAAGGGATGGAACCCTAGTGGGATGGAACCCACGACAATATCTAGTGGAACATATAGTGGTCCTATTTTGATATTCACTAATTTTATAAAAATGCTTTTCAAAAATATATCTCTTGTTTTTTAAAATGTTTCCAAAACTTTCTTTTCAAAAAGACATCTCTCTTGTTTGAAATATTTTAGCCTCAAAACTATTTTTATCATTTTTAATATTTTGATTTCAAAACTATCCTTGTTTTTAAACCATCTCTTGTTTTAAATATTTAGCTTCAAAATATTTATATACTCGGATTTTAAATCACTTTATAGATTAAGTTTATATATATTAAAAATTATTTTCTAAAACTCTTTTATATGTTTAAACTATATTCAAATATATTTACAAAGTATAGAAATTGTTTTGACAAATTATAGAAACCAATTTTAATAAGAAAATCAAAACATCAATTTTTGCCTTGAGCATGTCGACATACCTCAACCCCCCATGTCGACATGTTGTCCGTTATTTTCAAATTTCAAATTTTCAAAAGAAGTGTCTATTCGTCGTATCCTTTCAGAATAGATATGGTTGTTGCTCTACTATAAATACCAGTAAGTTATAAACGAATTTTTAACCAGATTTTCATTTGATTTCTCTCCTCTTCATCTTCTACATTTATTCTAAAGAATCCTAAACTATACTCTGTTGAAATACCAAGTGAATCAAACTCGATTATCTCTTGTTTGATCTCTGCCACTCTCTCCATAAGATCTCAGTGCAATTCAGAGTTATAGGATCTTTTGTTAATCAAACTGTTGAGTAAAAAGTGCGGTTGAGCCTTGAAATCAATTGGGTGTGATTATAGCCCCGGAAATCAATTAGGTGATCTTGTAGCCTGGTTAAATCAAGAGAGTTGCCCTGAACTCGAATATAGGAGGGTGTACCTCGTAGCCTTGAAACCGAGGGTGTAATCTGGGAGATTATTTTTGAAAAGAAATCTGTACGATTGTACAGGACTAGATGTAGGGTAACTCCGAACCAGTATAAAATCCTGGTGTGTTCTTTCCTTTACTGCTTTTATTTAGTATTTTCATCTGTGTCTGATTCTGTGATTATATTTGTGTTTGTGAATTGCATTTGTTAGTGTTTAAATTGAACAAATTTCAAAAAGATTTAAAAATACATAAAACACTATTCACCCCCCTATTGTTATTCCAGCCTTAAGATCCGTAATCCGCAGTTCTCACAGACACCGCTGGTCTATTTTTGAAAAATGATTTCCAAAGTTTTGAAAGGAAATAGATCGGTTTTAATAAATATCGATTTTAAAATATAATATATAGATTTTATTTTAATATATGTGAAAATTTATATTTCTAAATTATATGTTTCGAAATTTTAAATTTATAAGTTAAGTTTGAAAATATAAATTTTAAGGTTTTACTTATAAATTTATTATTTTTAAATATATTATTAAGGTTTAAAATAGATTTAATAATAGAATTTAATATAAAAAATTTAATAAAAAATTTAATTTAACTAATATATATAATATGTTTAAATATTTATTTAAAATTTATATTAATATTTTAAATAGATTTTTTGTAATAACTTTAATAAATAGAGGTTGAAAAGATAAATTAAAGTTGACTTGAAATTTAAATTGGTTAACGATTGAAAAAAAAAGGATTGATTTGGAACTTATTAATTTTGAGATTTTGAAGATATGTTTTTATAACTTGATAACTTGATTTTGATTAAAGAGGATTAAATGAATATTTTTAAATTTAAATAAAATTGAATTTGAATATTTAATTTTGATCTCAATTGGTAATTTTAGATTTTATTTAAATGTTTAACTAAAGGTGATTAAATGAATATTTTTAAATTTATATAAAATTGAAACTGAATATTTAATTTTGATTTAAATTTGTAATCTGTGATTTTATTTAAATGGTTATTAAAATGATTAGGTGAATATTTTCAAATTTAAATAAAATTATAGTTGAATTTTGAAATATAAATGAAATTTATCAAATTGAGTTATTGTAAATATTTGAATATTCAAACTTTGAAACCTATTGAATTAGAAGTGGTTTAAATTTGTCGTTCAAACCTGGATTTGAAATCGATATAAATTAAAAATGATTTTAATGAGAATTTGGATTGAACCTCTAACCTTCCACCACACTACAACCCGAAGATTACAGCCCATACTCTGCCTCTACCCATCGACAGACCCCTCCACCACCCTCTCCTCCACCCACCTCTTCGGCCAAGCTATAGCCGCCTGCTGCCACGTACAGCCTACATCACCATCCTGCCACCCCATTCCCTGACCACGCAACCACAGCCTTTCACCGTGACAGCCAACACCTTCACCCTGCATCACCTACTGACCCGACCACAATTCCCAAACCACATCACCTTTAGCTCTCCTCCCCATGGCATAGCACAACCGAGCACGCAAACCCACTTCCACCTCACACTACCAAGCCACTGCCGCCGAACCCACCTGAGCAGCAGCCACTGGCCGAACCCAGAAACTCGCCACCCACCATCGCAACAATCTCTCTCCCATGCAGTTCGCCACTTCCTCACGTCACAGCCCAGTTATCCCAACCGCACAACCTTGTCGTTCTCTTCAGCCTGTATCGAACCAAACCCACCTGAGCCGAGTAGCAAACAACCGTCTCCAACTGCATATTTTGCATATAAAAGCTTGCATAAGTTATATATATATAATATGTTTAAAGAATCTATTTAAGTTTATGTTAATATTTTGAAGTAGATTTTTTTGTAATAACTTTAATATATATAAATTACGTTTAAATATTTATTTGAACATTTTTAAAAATATGGGTTTTAATAAATAATGTTTTTTAAATATAATATGAAGATTTTTCTTTTAAATGTGTGTTTTTAATTGAATATTGATTTTAAGAGAAAAAAAATAAAATATAAATATTTTGTTTCCATTTATATCAAGCTAGTTTTGATTTTGAATTCGTCGAATTCGTGTTCATCGTGCTGTGCTTTGGAATTTGTGCTTGGATTCGTAGCTTGTTGTGTGTCTAATTTCTCCAGCCTCGAAAGGTGAGCGATCACTCACGATTAATTTTATTATGTTAGTAAAAAAATTTCACATGAAATGCGATTTAAATATGTTGTTAAATTTGAATTTGTTAATTTGATCGTTGAATATGATATGTTATTATCTGCAATTGTTTACCTATATTAATTGACATATGACACCATAACTTGTTGAATATATTATATTTAAATTGTTAATTATGATATATTCTTGTTATTGATATGTATGTCATTTTATGTTATTATTATATTGTTTTCACACTGCAAGTTTCCTGTTAGTTTAGGAAATCCCTATGGGTTGAAATGATACATACCCGAACGATCTTGTAGATTAGGAAAAATCGTTATGGATTGAAATGATAAACCCAAGCGATTTATTGATTTTAAATTTTGGGATTGTGGGTTGAAATGATATATACCCATAATATTAAATTATTGCGGATTGAAATGATAAATATCTGTATCACTTGACCATAGGATAAAAAATTATATACGGACACCGCTGGTCTATTTTTGAAAAATGATTTCCAAAGTTTTGAAAGGAAATAGATGGGTTTTAATAAATATTGATTTCAAAGTATAATATATAGATTTTATTTTAATATATGTGAAAATTTAGATTTTTAAATTATATGTTTGGAAATTTTAAGTTTACAAGTTAAGTTTGAAAATATAAGTTTTAAGATTTTATTTATAAATTTATTATTTCTAAATATATAATTAAGATTTAAAATAGATTTAATAATAGAATTTAATATAATAAATTTAATAAAAAATTAATTTAACTAATATATATAATATGCTTAAATATTAATTTAAAATTTATATTAATATTTTAAGTAGATTTTTTTGTAATAACTTTAATAAATAGAGGTTGGAAAGATAAATTAAAGTTGACTTGAAATTTAAATTGGTTAACAATTGAGAAAAAAGGATTGAATTAGAACTTATTAATTTTGAGATTTTAAAGATATGTTTTTATAACTTGATAACCTTATTTTGATTAAAGTGGACTAAATGAATATTTTTAAATTTAAATAAAATTGAATTTGAATATTTAATTTTGATTTCAATTTGTAATTTTAGATTTTATTTAAATGTTTAACTAAAGGTGATTAAATGAATATTTTTAAATTTAAATAAAATTGAAACTGATTATTTAATTTTGATTTAAATTTTTGATCTCGAATTTTATTTAAATGGTTATTAAAATGATTAGGTGAATATTTTCAAATTTAAATAAAATTATAGTTGAATTTTGAAATATAAATGAAATTTATTAAACTGAGTTATTGTAAATATTTGAATATTCAAACTTTGAAACCTATTGAATTAGAAGTGGTTTAAATTTGTAGTTCAAACCTGGATTTGAAATCGATATAAATTAAAAATGATTTTAATGAGAATTTGGATTGAACCTCTAACCTTCCACCACACTACAACCCGAAGATTACAGCCCATACTCCGCCTCTACCCATCGACAGACCCCTCCGCCACCCTCTCCTCCACCCACCTCTTCGGCCATGCTATAGCTGCATGCTGCCACTTACAGCCTACCCTCTCTACGTAGTCCACCCTACATCACCAGCCTGCCGCCCGTTCCCTGACCACGCAACCACAGCCTTGCACCGTGACAACCGATATTCCCTGAACTCCCCTTTTGCTCCGCCAACACCTTCAGCTTGCATCACCTACTGACCCGACCACCATACCTAAACCCCATAACCTTCAGCTCTCCACCCCACGGCCTAGCACAACCGGGCACGCAAACCCACTTCCACCTCCAACTACCAATCCTCTATCGCCGAACCCACCTGAGCAGCAGCCACTGGCCAAACCTAGAAACTCGCTATTCCCACCATCGCAACAATCTCACTCCCATGCAGTTCACCACTTCCTTACATCATAGCCCAGTCATCTCGACCCCACCACCTTGCCTTTCTCTTCAGCCTGTATCGAACCAAACCCACCTGAGTCGAGTAGCAAACAGCCGTCTCAAACTAAATATTTTGTATATAAAAGCTTGCATAAGTTATATATATATAATATGTTTAAAGAATCTATTTAAGTTTATGTTAATATTTTGAAGTAGATTTTTTTGTAATAACTTTAATATATATAAATTATGTTTAAATATTTATTTGAAGAATTTTGAAAAATATGGGTTTTAATAAATATTGGTTTTTAAATATAATATGTAGAATTTTTTTTTAAATATGTGTTTTTAATTGAATATTGATTTTAAGAGAAAAATATTATATAATATAAATATTTTGTTTCCATTTATATCAAGCTAGTTTTGATTTTGAATTCGTCGAATTCGTGTTAATCGTGCTGTGCTTTGGAATTTGTGCTTGGATTCGTAGCTTGTTGTGTGTCTAATTTCTCCAGCCTCGAAAGGTGAGCGATCACTCACGATTAACTTTATTATGTTAGTAAATTTATTTCACATGAAATGACGATTTAAATATGTTGTTAAATTTGAGTTTGTTAGTAATTTGATCGTTGAATATGATATGTTATTATCTGCAATTGTTTACCTATATTAATTGACATATGACACCATAACTTGTTGAATATATTATATTTAAATTGTTAATTATGATATATGCTTGTTATTGATATGTATGTCATTTTATGTTATTATTATTTTGTTTTCACACTGCAAGTTTCCTGTTAGTTTAGGAAATCCCTATGTGTTGAAATGATACATACCCGAACGATTTTATTGATTTTAAATTTTGGGATTACGGGTTGAAATGATATATAACCGTAATATTAAATTATTGCGGATTGAAATGATAAATATCTGTATCACTTGACCATAGGATAGAAAATTATATATGGACACCGCTGGCCTATTTTTGAAAAATGACTTCCAAGGTTTTGAAAGGAAATAGATGGGTTTTAATAAATATTGATTTCAAAATATAATATATAGATTTTATTTTAATATATGTGAAAATTTAGATTTTTAAATTATATGTTCGGAAATTTTAAATTTATAAGTTAAAGTTTGAAAATATAAATTTTAAGATTTTACTTATAAATTTATTATTTTTGAATATATAATTAAGATTTAAAATAGATTTAATAATAGAATTTAATATAATAAATTTAATAAAAATTTAATTTAACTAGTATATATAATATGTTGAAATATTTATTTTAAATTTATATTAATATTTTAAATAGATATTTTGTAATAAATTTAATAAATAAAGGTTGGAAAGAAAAATTAAAGTTGACCTGAAATTTAATAGGTTAACAATTGAAATAAAAGGATTGATTTGGAACTTATTAATTTTGAGATTTTAAAGATATGTTTATATAACTTGATAACTCGATTTTGATTAAAGAGGATTAAATGAATATTTTTAAATTTAAATAAAATTTAATTTGAATATTTAATTTTGATTTCAATTTGTAATTTTTGATTTTATTTAAATGTTTAACTAAAGGTGATTAAATGAATATTTTTAAATTTAAATAAAATTGAAACTGAATATTTAACTTTGATTTAAATTTGTAATCTGGGATTTTATTTAAATGGTTATTGGAAAGATTTGGTGAATATTTTCAAATTTGAATAAAATTATAGTTGAATTTTGAAATATAAATGAAATTTATCAAATTGAGTTATTGTAAATATTTGAATATTCAAACTTTGAAACCTATTGAATTAGAAGTGGTTTAAATTTGTAGATCAAACCTGGATTTGAAATTGATATAAATTAAAAATGATTTTAATGAGAATTTGGATTGAACCTCTAACCTTCCACCACACTACAACCCGTAGATTACAGCCCATACTCCGCCTCTACCCATCGACAGACCCCTCCGCCACCCTCTCCTCCACCCACCTCTTCGGCCATGCTATAGCTGCATGCTTCCACTTACAGCCTACCCTCTCCACGTAGTCCACCCTACATCACCAGCCTGCCGCCCGTTCCCTGACCACGCAACCACAGCCTTGCACAGTGACAACCGATATTCCCTGAACTCCCCTTTTGCTCCGCCAACACCTTCAGCTTGCATCACCTACTAACCCGACCACCATACCTAAACCCCATAACCTTCAGCTCTCCTCCCCACGGCCTAGCACAACCGGGCACGCAAACCCACTTCCGCCTCCAACTACCAATCCTCTGTCGCCGAACCCACCTGAGCAGCATCCACTGGCCAAACCTAGAAACTCGCTATTCCCACCATCGCAACAATCTCACTCCCATGCAGTTCACCACTTCCTCACATCATAGCCCAGTCATCTCGACCCCACCACCTTGCCTTTCTCTTCAGCCTGTATCGAACCAAACCCACCTGAGCCGAGTAGCAAACAGCCGTCTCAAACTACATATTTTGTATATAAAAGCTTGCATAAGTTATATATATATAATATGTTTAAAGAATCTATTTAAGTTTATGTTAATATTTTGAAGTAGATTTTTTTGTAATAACTTTAATATATATAAATTATGTTTAAATATTTATTTGAAGAATTTTGAAAAATATGGGTTTTAATAAATATTGGTTTTTAAATATAATATGTAGAATTTTATTTTAAATATGTGTTTTTAATTGAATATTGATTTTAAGAGAAAAATATTGTATAATATAAATATTTTGTTTCCATTTATATCAAGCTAGTTTTGATTTTGAATTCGTCGAATTCGTGTTAATCGTGCTGTGCTTTGGAATTTGTGCTTGGATTCGTAGCTTGTTGTGTGTCTAATTTCTCCAGCCTCGAAAGGTGAGCGATCACTCACGATTAACTTTATTATGTTAGTAAATTTATTTCACATGAAATGACGATTTAAATATGTTGTTAAATTTGAGTTTGTTAGTAATTTAATCGTTGAATATGATATGTTATTATCTGCAATTGTTTACCTATATTAATTGACATATGACACCATAACTTGTTGAATATATTATATTTAAATTGTTAATTATGATATATGCTTGTTTTTGATATGTATGTCATTTTATGTTATTATTATTTTGTTTTCACACTGCAAGTTTCCTGTTAGTTTAGGAAATCCCTATGTGTTGAAATGATACATACCCGAACGATTTTATTGATTTTAAATTTTGGGATTACGGGTTGAAATGATATATACCCGTAATATTAAATTATTGCGGATTGAAATGATAAATATCTGTATCACTTGACCATAGGATAGAAAATTATATACGGACACCGCCGGTCTATTTTTGAAAAATGACTTCCAAAGTTTTGAAAGGAAATAGATGGGTTTTAATAAATATTGATTTCAAATTATAATATATAGATTTTATTTTAATATATGTGAAAATTTAGATTTTTAAATTATATGTTCGGAAATTTTAAATTTATAAGTTAAAGTTTGAAAATATAAATTTTAAGATTTTACTTATAAATTTATTATTTTTGAATATATAATTAAGATTTAAAATAGATTTAATAATAGAATTTAATATAATAAATTTAATAAAAATTTAATTTAACTAGTATATATAATATGTTGAAATATTTATTTTAAATTTATATTAATATTTTAAATAGATATTTTGTAATAAATTTAATAAATAAAGGTTGGAAAGAAAAATTAAAGTTGACCTGAAATTTAATTGGTTAACAATTGAAATAAAAGGATTGATTTGGAACTTATTAATTTTGAGATTTTAAAGATATGTTTTTATAACTTGATAACTCGATTTTGATTAAAGAGGATTAAATGAATATTTTTAAATTTAAATAAAATTGAATTTGAATATTTAATTTTGATTTCAATTTGTAATTTTTGATTTTATTTAAATGTTTAACTAAAGGTGATTAAATGAATATTTTTAAATTTAAATAAAATTGAAACTGAATATTTAACTTTGATTTAAATTTGTAGTCTGGGATTTTATTTAAATGGTTATTGGAAAGATTTGGTGAATATTTTCAAATTTGAATAAAATTATAGTTGAATTTTGAAATATAAATGAAATTTATTAAATTGAGTTATTGTAAATATTTGAATATTCAAACTTTGAAACCTATTGAATTAGAAGTGGTTTAAATTTGTAGATCAAACCTGGATTTGAAATTGATATAAATTAAAAATGATTTTAATGAGAATTTGGATTGAACCTCTAACCTTCCACCACACTACAACCCGAAGATTACAGCCCATACTCCGCTTTTACCCAACGACAGACCCCTCTGCCATCCTCTCCTCCACCCACCTCTTCGGCCATGCTATAGCCACCTGCTGCCACGTACAACCTACCCTCTCCACGTAGTCCACCCTACATCACTAGAATGCCATCCTGTTCCCTGACCACGCAATCACAGCCTTGCACCATGACAGTCGAGATTCCACGAACTCCCCTTTTATTTCGCCAACACCTTCAGCCTGCATCACCTACTGACCCGGCCACCATTCCCAAACCCCATCACCTTCAGCTCTCCTCCCCATGGCCTAGCACAACCAAGCACGCAAACCCACTTCCGCCTCACACTGCCAAGCCTCTACCACCGAACCCACCTTAGCAGCAGCCACTGGCCGAACCCTTAAACTCGCCATTTCCACCATTGCAACAATCTCACTCCCATGCAGTTTTCCACTTCCTCACGTCATAGCCCAGTCATCCCAACCCCACAACCTTATCGTTCTCTTCAGCCTGTATCGAACCAAACCCACCTGAGCCGAGTAGCAAACAGCCGTCTCCAACTGCATATTTTGCATATAAAAGCTTGCATAAGTTATATATATAATATGTTTAAGGAATCTATTTAAGTTTATTTTAATATTTTGAAGTAGATTTCTTTGTAATAACTTTAATATATATAAATTATGTTTAAATATTTATTTGAAGAATTTTGAAAAATATGGGCTTTAATCAATATATTTTTTAAAATATAATATGAAGATTTTTATTTTAAATATGTGTTTTTAATTGAATATTGATTTTAAGGGAAAAAATTATATAATATAAATATTTTGTTTCCATTTATATCAAGCTAGTTTTGATTTTGAATTCGTCGAATTCGTGTTCATCGTGTTGTGCTTTGGAATTTGTGCTTGGATTCATAGCTTGTTGTGTGTCTAATTTCTCCAGCCTCGAAAGGTGAGCGATCACTTACGATTAACTTTATTATGTTAGTAAATTTATTTCACACAAAATGATGATTTAAATTTGTTATTAAATTTGAATTTGTTAGTAATTTGATCGTTGAATATGATATATTATTATCTGCAATTGTTTACCTATATTAATTGACATATGACACCATAACTTGTTGAATATATTATATTTAAATTGTTAATTATGATATATGCTTGTTATTGATATGTATGGCATTTTATGTTATTATTATATTGTTTTCACACTGCAAGTTTCCTGTTAGTTTAGGAAATCCCTATGGGTTGAAATGATACATACCCGAACGATCTTGTAGGTTAAGAAAAATCGTTATGGATTGAAATGATAAACCCAAGCGATTTATTGATTTTAAATTTTGGGATTGTGGGTTGAAATGATATATACCCATAATATTAAATTACTGCGGATTGAAATGATAAATATCTGTACCACTTGACCATAGGATAAAAAATTATATACGGACATCGCTGGTCTATTTTTGAAAAATGATTTTCAAAGTTTTGAAAGGAAATAGATGGGTTTTAATAAATATTGATTTTAAAATATAATATATATATATATTATTTTAATATATGTGAAAATTTAGATTTTTAAATTATATGTTTGGAAATTTTAAATTTACAAGTTAAGTTTGAAAATATAAATTTTAAGATTTTACTTATAAATTTATTATTTTTAAATATATAATTAAGATTTAAAATAGATTTAATAATAGAATTTAATATAATAAATTTAATAAAAATTTAATTTAACTAATATATATAATATATTTAAATATTTATTTAAAATTTATATTAATAATTTAAATAGATTTTTTTAATAACTTTAATAAATAGAGATTGGAAAAATAAATTAAAGTTGACCTGAAATTTAAATTGGTTAACAATTGAAAAAAAGGATTGATTTGGAACTTATTAATTTTGATATATTGAAGATATGTTTTTTAACTTAATAACTTGATTTTGATTAAAGAGGATTAAATGAATATTTTTAAATTTAAATAAAATTGAATTTGAATATTTAATTTTGATTTCAATTTGTAATTTTAGATTTTATTTAAATGTTTAACTATAGGTAATTAAATGAATAAATGAATATGATATTTTGATATGAAGTATGAACTGTTTAAAATGAAAATAACCATGGTGTGAAATAAGCGTTTGGTTGTTAAAGAGACCGGGATCAGATATTGTCATACTCTCTGCCAATACCGAAAACCACTTTAACAATTGTGCGCATGGTGGAGATTCCAGAATGAAGTAGGATGGTTTGGCGAACGTTTGTATGAGGTATGAACGTAGCCCTTACTCCCTCGAGTCGGCTTGATGTGGCTAAAATAGGAGCTATACCGGGCCAAGTGGGGTCACTCCCCTTATCGGGCACATTTCTTTGATACCATATATATTACTTTGTGATTTGATTGGGTGCACCTTTGATTTGGAAGTGTGTCTCGAGGTGGGCGGTAGTAGCTGCTATGCGTTACCACCAGTCCGGGAGTGCAAAATGATAGTATCCTACCTTAGGCATTGCCTCGCGTGCCTTGTCACATGCCTTACCGTGCCCACTACGAGTTTGGTTTATGTCGTACCTATCGAGTGCTCCTTAATAGCACACCGATTTGGTGGAGTTTACAGTACTGTATTGACTACGACATTTATATAAAAATTTGTTAAGGGGGATATGGGTAACGCCTTAACGCTATTTTAATATTTTACTTTACTGTAGACATTATATATGTAGCGTATTGTACTATGTACGTAGATAGTTCCATGGATCCATAAAGGATTGGAATCCCAACATCCTTTAAGTTATATTGCATTTCACTTGACATTTCACTTGAGTTGATTTACTTGGAGTGTTTTGTGTTTTTGCTTTATGCTCGGGTCAGACTGAGTGTCACAGCATTTGTGATGCTCCACCCCGAGACCCACATTAACAAAGAGAATTACATAGTAATCATGTCTGCTAATGCGGAGAATAGGGCAGGTTAAGGGCGACCATCTACAACCTTGTCTTAAATATCTATAGAATACGTCGACAATTGCTATCTATTTTTTTTCTACTCAAGTGGATCGACATATCCAATAAATACTTAATATAAAACTATAGGTGGCTAACGGATCTAGCAGAACAAAATACCATAACTAAATAAATAACTCATCAAAGAACAGCAATAGATATGTATATATACACACTCACATATACAATGATACATCTTAATACAATACCAATGATACATCAAAGTGGTATGACGACCACTCTATATACATAAGTCAAAAGAATATACAATACAACTCATAAGGACAATAACAGCTAAAGAAGATAACCCAACATCCATGCGGAAGCATCATGTAATAGCTATATCCAAAAGAAATGCTTAACCTGAAACATACTCAGTCTGACCCGAGTGTAAAACACACGGGTTAGCCTAGCTAAACAAAACAGTGAATAACAATAATAGATAAGGTAAAGCATAGGAAAGATAGGGTATCCTCTAATGCAAGAGATACCATACCCATAAGCATTATATTACCATCATAAGGAAAGGATGATTACTCCTCTTAATAAGAAGAAGAGGTAACAAGAGTATAGCCATAACTTAAGTGACATAATAACACTTAAGTATATGAGCCATCAAGAATGAGATTCTAAAGATAAAATCCATCTAAATATCATATTCGCCTCATATCATCGGCGGAATCTAAATGATATGTCATATTTCAAAGAACTCAATAAGAGTTCAAAACATCATAAATGAAATAACCGTATGTATAACATCTCATATAGCACTAGGTTATCGATGTAACAAAACATCGTAAAATGGTGAAATCACAACAAAGCAGAAAACTTAGAAAAACTCAAAAAACCCGAATTGGCCAGATCCTCGATTGCAATGCCGAAGCAATGCTGCACGTGCTAAACTCAGACGGCTGAAGCCTTTGACAAGGTCGCTAACACCTTCCAAAGCAGTTCGTCCTCATGACAAGGTCACGGACACCTCTCCAAGCAGTTCTATTAGGTAAACACTATGAATGTGTCACAAACTCACGGATAGGAACCCGAAAAGTGTTAACGTGTGTCCCATACCACACATTCGCACTTAGCGGTTTACTAGCCACTAGTTGATGCCACACTAGGAACATCATAAAACTCAGAAAATCATATCTCGCCTCGTCTCATTGGCGAGTGATAAAGAGAAACCATACTCATCTCATCTCATCGACAAGTATTAAATGGCATCATAACTTGTCTCATCTCATCGACAAGTGAAAACATCGTGATGGTTCCTCATAAACCATAAATCTCAAAATATGAAATCATATACTCAAGACTTGCCTTATATCATTGGCAAGTAAATAAAACATCATGATGGTTCTCATCGACCATACTCCTACATAGGAGATCACAAACCATAATACTTTCCAAATAATTGGCCATATTAAATAATTCCAATAAATAGGAATTATAAAACTCAAAATACGCCACAAAATGGAAAAACATCTCAGAATCAATAATCTCAAATAGCTTCGATCGTACAAGTCCGAATTATAACCAAAATAGTAAACGCACATGTCCCATACCACGTGTTTTACTAAATTGTTTAATTCTCTTTCTCATACGTTCGAATAGTGAAAAAGTGTGTGTTTTATATTTAAAATAGTTTACTAGAGAAAACAAGCTTTTAAAACTTTTTCCCGAAAAGATTAATAAAACCAATATTTGAAATTCCTTTATTATAGGAAATAAATATATTTTATATTAGAAAAATAATTTTAAAATACTATGTAATAATAATTTAAAATGTCCATTTATTTCAAAAATCACTTCAAAATGGTTTTGTGAAAACCGTGCTCGAAAACAATGAAAAACAAGAAAGATAACTCAAGACCGATAACTTGAATTCAGTACGAATTCAATTCAAATTTAACCCGAAATCAATTCAAATTCTATTTAAATTTGAATTTCAAATTCTTCAAATATAGCTAGCCTATTGATAGGCATCATATCTCTCAAAAACAACATCAAATTCGAACAACAATGAGAGCAAAAATAAGCTAATACAATTCTCATGTCAATGATTGTTATTGCTGTCGTTTTGCTCTTGGGACAGCAACAAAAAAACACAGTTTTTGACCAAGCTAACTTCGAAATTTAAGAAAACTCAAAATATGAAACTTTTATCACAAAGTCTAAGCTTTCCGGAACATATAAAATTATTGAATTTGGATAAGAGACGTGAAAGATATGGCTAATATAATTCTCAGATTTTAAATTCACTGTCGTTGTCGTTTATTCTCAGGGCATCAGCAAAGAAATAAGGTTTCGACTATCTTAACCTCAAAATTTTACAAAACTCAAATCAATAAAGTTTTTTAAAATAGTTTAAGATTTCCAGAACATTAAGAATTATCTAAATCCGACTAGAAACGAGAAAGATACGTCTAATTTACTAAATGTATTTAGTTTAGATAGTGTAATTATCAAAGTGACAGATCTTGGAGTTTGTGATAGTATTTCAATCAACCTATGCTCAAAATTTGTAAATATGTTCAACATGAAAGTTGTCATATATAAAGTAGGCTTTTCTAAACATTAAAAATTATCAAATTCTGATAAAAAACGAAAAGGATATGGCTAAATCAATTTCAGGTTCAAACTCAGGAAATTTAGTTAAAGACAGAATTGTACTCTTATTTTCAATTCTATTTCAGGTCAATAAAATTGCGAAATCTTGAAAAGTAACCAAAATAGAAACTATTCCTTATTGAATCTAGTTTCTAACAAAAAAAGATTGACCTCAAACGGATAAGTAACGTGAATGACAAGCTTCAAGAACCCGTATAATAATAGAACAGAGACATGCAACCAAGAAAAACCAATTACAGACAATCAACTTTTGCAAAATTAAAATTTGATGAAGTAGAAATGGGTTTTTTAGTGATTACCTGAATATAGTGCCTTAGTTTGATTGATTTCAGCAAATAATTGAAGAATTTGGTGGATTTGAGCCTAGATTTGAAAGAGGAAAAATGTTTTCATATTCTCCCTATTCTTTTGTTTGCTGGGAATGGGAATGTATTGTACGTACATTATTTGAGAAGAAAGACTATCTTCTTTAGGCTAGTTTAGGTAAATGGACTTAGACCCAATAACAAAAAGAATTTGTTAATTCTAATTATCACTTATACACATGTGCACTTGTATAAACAAACCAAAACAACATATATTAACAAGATTTCAACACAATAAAATTATACAATCATACTTCCATGTTTAATAAAATATTTTACAACAAATAAAGATAATTTTATCTATAAAAATTATTTTTCATTATTAAAACTCTTATTTTAACTAAATACACAATTTACACTATAATTTATAGAAAATACAGTTTTTAACACCAAAAATTACACAAAAATTATTTTCTTGCATAATTCAATTCAAATAACCATATTAACATCATTTTTACCTTCAAATATTATTTTTAAAAAAAATTCCATCTTTTTATTTATAATATACACATATTAAATTTTAATACTTCACTAAAATTTACAAAAATCAATATTTGGCAATAATTTGCAAAATTATTGCATTTTATCAAATTAAAATCCTATAATGCTCATTTTCTTCCAAAATAACACAATAAAGTTTTTAAAACTTTATTTTCAATATTTTACATTTATTTCAACAAATTATTATAGAATTAATTCTTTTTATCTTTTATTTAATTCAATAAATCACCAAATTAACATATTTCCATTTTTCACCATTTATTACCAACATTATCATATTAAATCCATTTTATTCTTTCCAAATTCATTGTTTATTCAAAATAAACAATTTTAAATCTCCAATTTATTTTTATTTCTCCATTATTAAATTGTAACCATTGTTATAATTAAATTTCCAAGTAATCACCAAAACCAAGATTGTTACAGACTCCCCCCTTATAAAAATTGCATCCTCGCAATTTCTAGAGAAGAGCTGTATTTAACACGATTCATTTCATCAGGAAAAGGAAGATAGATAAGATAGAGTTTAAAATTTTCACCCTCAACACAAGAAAATAGAAAACTCGGAAAAGAAAGCTCAATAAATTCTATGGTTTCCCAAGTGTAGTTATTGGGATTAGTGGACCATTGAATTTTTATGAGCAGAATATTCTTATTTCGAAGGCATTACACCTTCGAAGCAAGAACACGAATTAGAGGCTACACAATAGAGAAATCGGGTGAGATCGATTCCTCTGAAGCTTCACGAATAGAGTCGGGATTTAGTCACAACTTTATCCCAGACTCCAACCCACAAGATGAAAATTGATACGACTTTCCATATAACACTACGAAGGGAGTCATACCGATAGTAGATTGACAACATTTATGGAAAGAAAACCCAATAAGAAGTAGGTGGTTTCTCCAAATACCACCTAACTCATACGACTGCATAAATGCAAGTTGTAAAATAATTGCACAAAGGCAAGTTAACACAAGGAATGGATTTTTACTCTCATTTACTAATCAAATATTTTTAGAGTTTTTAAACCCATTATCTTCAAAATTAAATTCTCAATTTTAAACACTAGAAAATTTCCCAAAGCTTCTTACTTAGATTTTAATTTAAATTCAATACTCTTTATTTAGAGTAAACAAATATTTTGAGTTGTCTATTCTCTAATTCTTCCATAAACATACTTTAATTTGTAACACATAAATTTTTCAAATTCGTTTCTCAAATTTGCTAAGTGTTAGAAATTTCTGGAAAAATCGGCGGAGACTCTTTTGCACGGAGGGCCATTTGCAATATTACAAAAATGATTTATATAATATACATCGACCATTAGGTCGGAACACAACATATATCAACAATTTAATACTTGAAAACTTAATCTGAATCCATACCTTTCTTTTTAGCATTTTAAAGCGAGTTTTCTCAATTATAAATATAATCTTTTTGCTCAAAATATAGTCCAACTATCCTCTTTCACCTGTACTTAACTCAATTAGATGATATTAGTTCATATTCATAAATAAGAAGCATTACATTTCACTATTAAGGGAAATAGATCATTTTTTCCATTTCAGACCTGCTGTAAAGAAGACAAGTATTGACACAGCAAACAACAAAATCTGAACAAACTTATAAAGTGAAAGTTGTTCCACTAAGTCTGAGATTTTTAGCAATATAAAGATCATCAAAATCAGATTTACGGTTTGAAAGTTATGCTAAATTTACTTTCAGCTTAAATCTTGAAAATTTCATAATAAGACAAAAATGTCTATCCACTTTCAAACCCATTTTAGACTCAGTAAAAAGAAAAATCTTTTAAAGTGGTAAAAAGAAAATTTATAACTTACTGAAAGATATTTCATTTGCAAAAATATTGAGCTCATTTGGAGTTATGAATCTCAAGTTAACGATGTTTTAGTATAGCGCTTTTTCAAATAAAATTTCAGCTTTTAACTCAAATTTTAAATTTTGAATTTTCAAACCTTTCCAAATTCGAACTACATTTTCAAAACATTCTCTTTATGTGAAACCATTTATTCAAGATCCTCCTTTCGAAAAGCTAAGTCATTCAAATTTTATAATTAACTTCAAGTAATTATCTTTTTAAAAGAAACTATTCACTACTTGGAAATATTCTCATTAACTCAGTAAATCAACATTTCAAACAATTAATTTAAAAGACTCATTTTGAAAGAGATAACTAATCTTTTCAATTAATAAGAGAGAATCAGTCATCCAAAATAAATTTTGGATTTAAATATAAATTTTAAAATTGTTCTCACAATTTTAAAGGATTGTATCTCACGACTATTTATTTATTATACCTTACCTTCTTTACTTTAGCCTTTTATAATAAATAAACCATTTAAATTCATATTTTCTCTTGTCTCAAATAAATTTCCATATTTTTGTCAATATAAAACTAATTAAAGTTGATAATTAACTCAACCTTGTTTTCAATAGAATTCTACATTTTCATTTCAACAAGTTTTAATACCATCAAAGTATAAAACAAACTTGTTCACAAATTCATGCAAAAAAACTAAATTAGCATTTCATTAATTCCCCTCAAGATATAGTTTTAAATCTTATCCTCTATTATTATTTAAACAACGGAATACCAAAACTAATTTTTAAAGTTATCGTTTATAGCTTTGTACAAAAAAATTAATCGATATCTCAATTTTCTCTAACCAATGTATTATTTTATTTTGAATACATCATTTTATTAATCAAACCATTACATGATTTCCAATTAAGACATCTCCTTAATTAGGATTAATTTACGTTATTTACTCAAATTATCATATGATATCTCTATTTAAATTCCAATATGATGTACTTATACAACCAATTAAAACATAATCATATTCAATTTCACAAATTTTCCATAA
Source organism: Allium fistulosum (assembly GCA_030737815.1). Lineage (NCBI taxonomy): Eukaryota > Viridiplantae > Streptophyta > Magnoliopsida > Asparagales > Amaryllidaceae > Allium > Allium fistulosum. The sequence continues at coordinate 666,693,786 of CM060901.1, forward strand.
TATAATGGCACTGCCTCGCCATTGGTTTATAGTGAAAAACCCCATCTATTGGCTACAGAGTTGACCAACGATCAAAAATGCCTCGCAATTATATCTCACACTCACTATGGTTCAATGGGTGCATTTTCCATTTAAAAAGATTAATGTTCAAATTCATTTTAATTTATTTTCAAACTTTAATTATTACAACTCACTTTTATCATGTCTGACTGTTTCATCATAGCGTTTAGTAATTTCCTATTGATAACATTGATCAGGCGCATCGACCAGAATCCTTAAAGCACTCGATGGACAATCTAACACAAAATCATTTTCTAAATGATAAACATGCCTCTTATTTTACAAAATACTCTTAGCTTGTCCCAATAAAATAATCCAATTATTCTTATAAGTTTATCTTCAATTAGAAAGAATTGCAATTTAAATTTTATTGCTTTACTCATTTCCTTAGTGAACATCCTCGTGGGAGAACGACTAACAGGCTAAGAACCAGAAATGAGATCAATACAGAACTTCATTGCCCAAACAACAGGAATTCGAGATACTTCATCATCATCTCGAGACTCAAGAGTGATTAAAGATACATCGGAAAAACCGTCTACCTTCCGAAGAACAAGTGACAACAGATCAGCTGAATTAGGATACCTAAGATATAGGATCCTTTCGAAACGTAGGATTTGGGCTTGATAACATGCAAGCCAATCCATCCCCAAATTCACATCAAACCCAAGATAGCAAATAACGTGCAAATTCGCACGAAAAGAAAATTACTTGAAACACCCTCAATATTCTCACACAACATGCCAAGTACTTCGGATCCCCTCAAAAGGATTCTCAATCCTTAAAGAAGTAACAAGACAAGAAACATCCAATGATATAACTTCAACAAACTCCTTCGATAGGAATGAGGGTAAAGCATCTGTATTGAAGAAAACTCGAATAGAGCGATCACGACAAGGATTACTCATAAGGTAAGATATTATTAATTCAATTATGGAATACTACGGAATAAAATGTATTCCTAGACATATTCCCAACTTATATCTACCTCAAAGGACTTGAAAAGGTTAAGGACACGGTGATTAGGGAAAATGTAACACTTATATTGTACTTTGATGTACCGTAATATATGTTATGTTCTATGTTTATCATATTTTGTTCTGAACTCAGCTCTAATACCAAGCTTTGACGCCCCACCCCGAGACCCACATTAACAAAGAGAATTACATAGTAATCATGTCTGCTAATGCGGAGAATATGGCAGATTAAGGGCGACCATCTACAGCCTTGTCTTAAATATCTATTGAATACGTCGAAAATTGCTATCTATTTTTTTTCTTCTCAAGTGGATCGACATATCCAATAAATACTTAATATAAAACTATAGGTGGCTAATGGATCTAGCAGAACAAAATACCATAACTAAATGAATAACTCATCACAGAACAACAATAGATATGTATATATACACACTCACATATACAATGATACATCTTAATACAATACCAATGATACATCAAAGTGGTATGACAACCACTCTATATACATGAGTCAAAAGAATATACAATACAACTCATAAGGACAATAACAGCTAAAGAAGATAACCCAACATCCATGCGGAAGCATCATGTAATAGCTATATCCAAAATAAATGCTTAACCTGAAACATACTCGGTCTGACCCGAGTGTAAAACACACGGGTCGGTCTAGCTAAACAAAACAGTGAATAACAATAATAGATAAGGTAAAGCATAGGAAAGATAGGGTATCCTCTAGTACAAGAGATACCATACCCATAAGCATTATATTACCATCATAAGGAAAGGATGATTCGTCCTCTTAATAAGAAGAAGAGGTAAAAAGAGTATAGCCATAACTTAAGTGACATAATAACACTTAAGTATATGAGCCATCGAGAATGAGATTCGAAAGATAAAATCCATCTAAATATCATATTTGCCTTATATCATTGGCGGAATCTAAATGATATCTCATATTTCAAAGAACTCAATAAGAGTTCAAAACATCATAAATGAAATCACCATATGTATAACATCTCATATAGCGCTAGGTTATCGACGTAACAAAATATCGTAAAATGGTGAAATCACAATAAAGCAGAAAACTCAGAAAACCTGGATTGGCCAGATCCCCGATTGCAATGCCGAAGCAATGCTGCACGTGCTAAACTCAGACGGCCGAAGACTTTGACAAGGTCGTTAACACCTCTCAAAGCAGTTCGTTTTTATGACAAGGTCGCCGACACCTCTCCAAGCCGTTTTGTCGGTCCTAACAAGGTCGCTAACACATCCAAAAGCAGTTCGTCCTCATGACAAGGTCACTGACACCTCTCCAAGTAGTTCTGTTAAGTAAACACTATGAATGTGTTAAAAACTCACGGATAGGAACCCGAAAAGTGTTAACGTGTGTCTCATACCATACGTTCGCACTTAGCGGTTTACTAGCCACTAGTCGATGCCACACTAGGAACATCATAAAACTCAGAAAATCATATCTCGCCTCGTCTCATTGGCGAGTGATAAAGAGACACCATACTCGTCTCATCTCATCGACAAGTAATAAATGGCATCGTAACTTGTCTCGTCTCATCGACAAGTGAAAACATCGTGATGGTTCCTCATAAACCATAAATCTCAAAATATGAAATCATATACTCAAGACTTGCCTTATGTCATTGGAAGTAAATAAAACATCATGATGGTTCTCATCGACCATACTCCAACATAAGAGATCTCAAACCATAATACTTGCCAAATAATTGGCCATCTTAAATAATTCCAATAAATAGGAATTATAAAACTCAAAATACACAATAAAATGGAAAAACATCTCAGAATCAATAATCTCAAATAGCTTCGATCGTACAAGTCCAGAATTAACCGAAATATTAAACGCACATGTCACATACCACGTGTTTTACTAAATTGTTTAATTCTCTTTCTCATACATTCGAATAGTGCAAAAGTGTGTGTTTTATATTTAAAATAGTTTACTAGAGAAAACAAGCTTTTAAAAAATTTTCTCGAAAAGATTTATAAAACCAATATTTGAAATTCCTTTATTATAGGAAATAAATATATTTTATATTAGAAAAATAATTTTAAAATACTATGTAATAATAATTTAAAATGTCCATTTATTTCAAAAATCACTTCAAAATGGTTTTGTGAAAACCGTGCTCGAAAACAATGAAAAACAAGAAAGATAACTCAAGACCGATAACTTGAATTCAGTACGAATTCAATTCAAATTTAACCCGAAATCAATTCAAATTCTATTTAAATTTGAATTTCAAATTCTTCAAATATAGCTAGCCTATTGATAGGCATCATATCTCTCAAAACATCTCAAAAACAACATCAAATTCGAACAAGAATGAGAGCAAAAATAAGCTAATACAATTCTCATGTCAATGATTGTTATTGCTGTCGTTTTGCTCTCGGGACAGCAACAAACAAACACAGTTTTGACCAAGCTAACTTCAAAATTCAGAAAACTCAAAATATGAAACTTTTAGCACAAAGTCTATGCTTTCCGAAACATCTAAAATTATTGAATTTGGATAAGAAACGTGAAAGATATGGCCCAATATAATTCTCAGATTTTAAATTCGCTGTCGCGGTCGTTTATTCTCAGGACAGCAGCAAAGAAATAAGGTTTCGACTATTTTAACCTCAAAATTTTCAAAACCTAAAATAAGAAATTTTTAGAAAATAGTCTAAGCTTTCCAGAACATCAAAAATTATCTAAATCCGGCTAGAAACAAGAAAGATACGTCTACTTTACTAACTGTATTTAGTTTAGATGGTGTAATTATCAAAGTGACAGAGCTGGGAGTTTGTGATAGAATTTCAATCAACCTATGCTCAAAATTTTCAAATATGTTCAACATGAAAGTTGTCGTATATAAAGTAGGTTTTCCAAAATATTAAAAATTATCAAATTCTGATCAAAAAAGAAAAGGATATGGCTAAATCAATTTCAGATTCAAACTCAGGAAATTTAGTTAATGACAGAATTGTACTCTTATTTTCAATTCTATTTCAGGTCAATAAAATTGCGAAATCTTGAAAAGTTTCCAAAATAGAAACTGTTCCTTATTGAATCTAGTTTCTAACAAAAAATATTGACCTCAAACGGATAAGAAACGTGAATTTTACTGTTGTTTTACTTTAGCGCATTCCTATTATATTTCAGCAATCATCCAAAGTAAGCATTAGGTATAGTTACAGTAAATGATTTCTTCCTCATCTTTGTAATTACAGTCAAGATTTAGCTAGAAATGTGAGTTAACAAACTCACTTTTGCAAATAGAAGAGCAAACTCGAGCAAAGTTGAAGAAAGTTGAAGGCTTTGAGTTAGAACAAGCTTCAGGAACTTGTATAATAATAGAACAGAGACATGTAACCAAGAAAAACCAATTACAGACAATCAACTTTTGCAAAATTAAAATTTGATGAAGTAGAAATGGGTTTTCGTAGTGATTACCTGAATATAGTGCCTTAGTTTGATTGATTTCAAATTGAAGAATTTGGTGTATTTGAGCCTAGATTTGAAAGAGGAAAAATGTTTTCATGTTCTCTCTTTTCTTTTGTTTGCTGGGAATGGGAATGTACTGTACGTACATTATTTTGAGAAGAAAGACTTTCTTCTTCAGGCTAGTTTAGGTAAATGGGCTTAGTCCCAATAAAAAAAGAATTTGTTAATTCTAATTATCACTTAAACACATGTACACTTGTATAAACGAACCAAAACAACATATATTAACAAGATTTCAACACAATAAAATTATACAATCATATTTCCATGTTCAATAAAATATTTTACAACAAATAAAAGATAATTTTATCTATAAAAATTAATTTCCATTATTAAAACTCTTATTTTAACTAAATACACAATTTACCCTATAATTTACACAAAATACTATTTTTAACACCAAAAATTACTTTCTTGCATAATTAAATTCAAATAACCATATTAACATCATTTTTACCTTCAAATATTACTTTTAAACAAAATTCCATCTTTTTATTTATAATATACATATATTAAATTTTAATACTTCACTAAAATTTACAAAAATCAATATTTGGCAATAATTTGCAAAATTATTGCATTTTGTCAAATTAAAATCCTATATTGCTCATTTTCTTCCAAAATAACACAATAAAGTTTTTAAAACTTTATTTTCAATATTTTACATTTATTTCAACAAATTATTATAGAATTAATTCTTTTTATCTTTTATTTAATTCAATAAATCACCAAATTAACATATTTCCATTTTTCACCATTTATTACCAACATTATCATATTAACTCCATTTTATTCTTTCCAAATTCATTGTTTATTCAAAATAAACAATTTTAAATCTCCAATTTATTTTTATTTCACCATTATTAAATTGTAACTACTGTTATAATTAAATTTCCAAGTAATCACCAAAACCAGGATTGCTACAGCATTTGAGACTCACCTTTGGAGCTTGGAGCTTTATTTGGAGATCTATCTTTTCTATTCAGCTTTTTCAGTTATTTTTTTGTTGTATTTGTTCAAACTCTAATGTTCTGTAGTAGCCTCATGAACTACTATTTATCTATTCCGTTTCTTATTGTTATATTACTCTGTGTCTGTGATTCTATGATTGATTTATTTACTGTATATGCTAAGTTTTGCCAAATATAAATTAACAATCTGTTGTTTTAAGCGATTCAAGTCTGACATGTGTGGATGATTGTCGATTTGAATGGTTCGAAATAGCAGGTCGTTACAAGTGGTATCAGAGCTCTGGTTTAGGCAAAACTTAGCATATGGAGTAATACCAAAAATGAGTAAAATTAATTACAGAATCATATTCGTTCGAGCTTGAAAATTCTTCTTTAAGATCCTCCTAGGTTAGGATTTCTTTTGAATTTTTGGAACTTTTCCTTTGTTTTGAATCCATTCGTGTCTTTTCCTGTTTGTGTTCTTCTTGATACTGGAGCATCTCATAGCTTTACTTTTGTTGATCTCCGTAATAAATTTGAGCTTATCTTGCTACCTGAATTGGCAACTTCATCCTTATGTGTGACTGATCCATTCTAATCCCGCCAACCTTAGTATGATTTGTAAAGGGGTGAAACTCCTTTACAATAGGCGTCGATTCACTAGAAATTCCTATGTCCTCGGTTTTGATGCATTGATATCTTATTTGGGGTGATTGGTTGAATCAATTGATGCTACTATTTCTTCCAAGCCCGAACCGTTTCTTTAATTGACAACCACGGTAATTCTTTTGTGATCGAATGTCGATTGCCTCAGGATTATGCTTGCAGTTTCATCTTTTCGCTTGATGCTCAGCCTAGTGATCTTGACTCCACTCTGATAGTCAAGGATTATCCTGATATTGTGGTGAAGTCATTTCTCTTCCTCCCAAGCGGGAAATTGAATTCTGCATCGATCTTATTCTTGGAGCTCGACCTGTTGTCCTTTCTCACAGAAGAATGGTTTCTATGAAAGGTTAGTCATGCCCTTTGGATTAACCAATGCTCCTGCCTTCTTCGTCGATCTCATAAATCGCGTTTTCCATGATGTTCTCAACCTGTTTCTCCTGGTTTTCGTTCATGATATTCTCACCTTTTCTAAGTCTGAGAAGGAGCATGAATCTCATTTGGGCTACATGCTGGAAATTCTTAGGAGTCCTCAGTTGAAAGCCAATTTTACTAAATTCCATTTCTAAAGGGATGAGGTCCGATTCCTTGGGCATATTGTTTCTGAAAATGGAGTCTCGGTTGACCCGGTTAAGGTCGCCGTGATTAATATAAGTCTATCCATTTTTTTCCTCTTTTATAATTTAATTATCTTATCTTCCTCCAACCTATCTTCTTAGTTAGAATTCTCTTTGATTAAAGTCACTCTAAATTTGAATTTCTATTCTTATTCTAAAATCCATTCTTGAATCATCCTATGAGGAGCATTTTTGTAATTGATATAAAAATGTTTTATATTGTGTTGTTTGAGTTAGTAAGTTTGAATTTTGGGTTCCCATCGATTCGTCTGGCCAACGCTATCGATAGGAATTCCAAAACACTTTAACAGAGAAAACTAACATGATGTTGTTTTCAAAAATTGGTAAATGAAGTAATTTTATGTATAATTATATTTTATATATAAAAGTATAATTTTTTGAAATTAGATAGTTAAATGAATTGGTTGTTAGAAATGAAAATACTATATTATCATTTTTGTTTTGTCAACATTCCTAAACCATTAACTATTGTTGTATGTATAAGGAGATGAATTTTATAAATATGGTTTATAAATTTGATTTGCAAATGAAATGAATTTAAATTAGGGATTTGAGAATAAAATTTCTGGTGCTTTTCAAAAATTTGGTTTTCAAAGTTTTGAAAAACTATATTATTTGAAAGTATTTTCGAATAGAAATTGTTTCCAAAGAATTTTAAAAGAAGTAATTCAGTACTCTCCTCTTATGTCACTGGAAAATAATTTTGATGATGACTGTAGCATCATGGACATTCATTTTCGAGTCTCGATGTGGGGAGACCACTTGGTAGCTTTGCTACACTTTTTTTTGGAAAATGGATTTGATTTAAATTTCTTGAGTATGATTTGATGTACAAATATATATATATATATATATATATATATATTTCAAAATGGTTTGAAGGGAAACCAAAAATTTAACTCTTAAGTTTTATGTTAAGTGATGGATTTCAATTATTGAAATGAAGAAAAATCTTGAATAATTGGAGTGTCTAAAATGAGAAATGGAATTGAAACAACTTGAAATGGTTGAACTAGGATAAGGTTTATTTGTATAATACTCAATTGCATTCTAAAACATATATAACTTACCTGGGATATTTAAAAAGTTAAATGTTAGCTTGAAATGTAATTGAAGGTTATACAAGAGAAACTTAAGTAATAAAAATGTTGTAAATAAAAGGTAAATTTGTATAGTACTCAATTACACTCAGAAACATTCATAAAACTTACCTAGAAAAGTTTAAATGTAATGAGAATATGTAATTGAATAGTATACACTATAAATGTAAGTAATAAGATGTTCAAAAATGAAATTTATATGGTCTTGAATTAATTTTTGTATCTAGTTTTATGTATTTCGAATCTATCTTTCCTTTCTGATTGCTTCTATTCTCCTATCTCGTTCCTTTCCGATGACGAAAAGTTTTGAGTGGGTGAGAGTGTAACGACCCGAGAGTTTTAACATTTTAAATAACATAATTAACTAAATTTTTCATGAAATTATACAATTAAGATTTTGAAATGAAAATTTTATATTTGAAATTCGTCTATTTAAACGTAGCAAGTGTCGGATTTTCATTGGAAAGTATGAAAGTTCGTTTGGTTGTGAAATTTCAATTTTAAATTTTAAATCAGTTAAATCTTATGGAAATAAACCATTTTCGAAATCTGAATATTTTAATATAATAAAAATGTAAATCATTTTCTGAGTGAGACGTCATATTTCGTTTCACCAAATTTGGAATGCTATAGCACCATTTATATTATTTTCGGTGTTTTAGTGGCAGTTTTGGCAGCGAATATCGAGTTTTGATAGGTGGGTCGTATCACTCGTATTTGTGTACCATTATGTTCATCCTGTCATGCTGATCTCCGCAGTATATTCATTTGTGCATTTCGGCATCCGGTACGCAGTGGAATCTGCGAAACGGTTAGCCATATTGGTACCCGTTTCGTGCCTTTGGGGTTTTGTGTCCTCTCATTTGTCCCGGTTGAAAACCAACAGCCATTAGCTATAATTATTTTTTGAAATTCAACATACCTGGCTTTTGATATTCTCACTATATTAAATTATACATTGGTTAGTTCAATTCAATTTATAATTTGTTCTGTCTTCTTCTTCATAAAAAAATATATTTATATTAGTTCATATATTATTGTTGGAGAATCTGCTTGCTTCCTTTCTCCTTTGGGCTGCTCGTGGCCACAACACCCACCTAATCCACAAAACGCCCCGTCTCCCTCCTCAAACCCAAGCACAGCCCCACCGCCGATCTTCCTGAACCCCCTGTCACCTTCCTCCAAAATAACAACCGCCACCTTCCACCACACTACAACCCGAAGCTTACATCCCACACTCCGCGTCTACCCATCGACAGACTCCTCCACCACCCTCTCCTCCACCTACCTCTTCGGCCAAGCTATAGCCGCCAGTTGCCACATACAACCTACCCTCTCCACGCAGTCCACCCTACATCACCAGCCTACCGCCCTGTCCCCTAACCATGCAACCACAGCCTTGCACCGTGACAGCCGAGATCCGTCGAACTCTCCTTTTGCTCCGCCAACACCTTCAACCTGCCTCACCTACTGAACCGACCACCATTCCCAAACCCCATCACCTTTAGCTCTCCTCCCCACGGCCTAGCACAACCGAGCATGCAAACCCACATCCGCCTCACACTGCCAAGCCTCTACCGCCGAACCCACCTGAGCAACGGCCATTGGCCGAACCCAGAAGCTCGCCATTCTAACCATCGCAACAGTCTCACTCCCATGCAATTCGCCACTTTCTCACGTCACAGCCCAGTCATCCCGACCCCATAACCTTGTCGTTCTCTTCAGCCTGTATCGAACCAAACCCACCTGAGCCGAGTAGCACACGCCATCTCCAACTGCATATTTTGCATATAAAAGCTCGCATAAGTTTTATATATATAATATGTTTAAAGAATCTATTTAAGTTTATGTTAATATTTTGAAGTAGATTTTTTTGTAATAACTTTAATATATATAAATTATGATTAAATATTTATTTGAATAATTTTGAAAAATATAGGTTTTAATAAATATTGTTTTTTTTTAATATAATATGAAGATTTTTATTTTAAATATGTGTTTTTAATTGAATATTTACTTTAAGATAAATAATAATTATAATATAATATATATATATATATATTGTTTCCATTTACATCAAGCTAGTTTTGATTTTGAATTCGTGTTCATCGTGCTGTGCTTTGGAATTTGTGCTTGGATTCGTAGCTTGTTGTGTGTCTAATTTCTCCAGCCTCGGAAGGTGAGCGATCACTCACGATTAACATTCTTATGTTAGTAAATTTATTTCACATGAAATGACTATTTAAATATGTTGTTAAATTTGAATTTGTTAGTAATTTGATCGTTGAATATGTATTGTTATTATCTCCAATTGTTTACCTATATTAGTTGACATATGACACCATAACATGTTGAATATATTATATTTAAATTGTTAATTATTATATTTGCTTGCTATTGATATGTATGTCATTTTATGTTATTATTATATTGTTTTCACACTGCAAGTTCCCTGTTAGTTTAGGAAATCCCTATGGGTTGAAATGATATATACCTGAATGATCTTGTAGATTAGAGAAAATCGTTATGGGTTGAAATGATAAACCCAAGCGATTTTATTGATTTTAAATTTTGGGATTGCGGGTTGAAATGATATATACCTGTAAATATTAAATTATTGCAGATTCAAATGATAAATATCTATATCACTTGACCATAGGATATAAAATTATATACGGACACCGCTAGTCTATTTTTGAAAAATGATTTCCAAAGTTTTGAAAGAAAATAGATGGGTATTAATAATATTGATTTTAAAATATAATATATAGATTTTATTTTAATATATGTGAAATTTTAGATTTTTAAATTATATTTTTAGAAATTTTAAATTTATAAGTTAATTTTGAAAATATAAATTTTAAGATTTTACTTATAACTTTATTGTTTTTAAATATATAATTAAGATTCAAAATAGATTTAATAATAGAATTTAATATAATAAATTTAACAAAAATTTAATTTAACTAATATATATAATATGTTTAAATATTTATTTAAAATTTATATTAATATTTTAAATAGTTTTTTTGTAATAACTTTAATAAATAGAGGTTGGAAAGATAAATTAAAGTTGACTTGAAATTTAAATTGGTTAATAATTGAAAAGAATGATTGATTTGGAACTTATTAATTTTGAGATTTTAAAGATATGTTTTTATAACTTGATAACTTGATTTTGATTAAAGAGGATTAAATGAATATTTTTAAATTTAAATAAAATTGAATTTCAAAATTTAATTTTGATTTTAATTTGAAATTTGAAATTTTATTTAAATGTTTAACTAAAGGTGATTAAATGAATATTTTTAAATTTAAATAAAATTAAAACTGAATATTTAACTTTGATTTAAATTTGTAATCTGGAATTTTATTTAAATAGTTATTAAAATGATTAGGTGAATATTTTCAAATTTAAATAAAATTATAGTTGAATATTGAAATATAAATGAAATTTATCAAATTGAGTTATTGTAAATATTTGAATATTTAAACTTTGAAACCTATTGAATTGGAAGTGGTTTAAATTTGTAGTTCAAACCTGGATTTGAAATCGATATAAATTAAAAATGATTTTAATGAGAATTTGGATTGAACCTCTAACCTGTTTAATTGAAATGGTTGAACTGAAATTGATTTAAATTGAGTTGTGGAATTAAAGTTGATTTGAATTGATTTGTGAAATTGGAACAACCAATTCTAATTTGAAACTATTTTCAATATAAACTTTTTCAAATATATAAACTATTTTAATATATATTATTTTAGATTTATAAACAATTTTAAATATATATTTTAATATATAAACTATTTTAATATATATACTATTTTAATCTATAACCTATTTTAAATATAAACTATTTTTATTGTATAACTTTTCCAATATATAAACTACTTTCAAACTGTTTAAGTTAGAACTGTTATGCTTCAGATTTAATGGATTTAAATGCAAATACTTTGATATAATGATTTCGAAAATGAATATGATTTCGAAAGTGATATGATTTCAAAAATGAATATGATTTAAAGTGATATGATTTCGAAAGTGAATATGATTTCGAAAGTAATATGATTTTGAAATGAATATGATATTTTGATACGAAGTATGTACTGTTTGAAATGAAAATGACCATGGTGTGAAATAAGCGTTTGGTTGTTAAAGAGACTGGGATCAGATATTTTCATACTCTCTACCAATACCAAAAACCACTTTAACAACTGTGCACATGGTGGAGATTCCATAACGAAGTAGGATGGTTTGGCGAACGTCTGTATGAGGTGTGAACGCAGCCCTTGCTCCCTCGAGTCAGCTCGATGTGGCTAAAACAGGAGCTATACCGGGCCAAGTGGGGTCACTCCCCCTATCGGGCACATTTCTTCGATACCATATCTATTACTTTGTGATTTTATTGGGTGCACCTTTGATTTAGGAGTGTGTCTCGAGGTGGGTGGTAGCAGCTGCTATGAATTACCACCAGTCCTGCAACCACCAGTCCGGGAGCGCAAAACGGTAGTATTCTACTCTGGGCGTTGCCTCGTGTGCCTTGTCACATGCCTTATCGCGCCCACTATGAGTTTGGTTTGTGTCGTACCTATGGAGTGCTCCTTGATAGCCCACCGGTTTGGTGGAGTTTACAGTACTGTATAGACTACGGCATTTATATAAAAATGTATTAAGGGGGATATGGGTAATGCATTAACGCTATTTTAATATTTTACTTTACTGTAAACATCATATATGTAGCATATTGTACTATATATTTATATAGTTCCATGGATCCTTAAAGGATGGGAATCCCAAACATCCTTTAAGTTATATTGCATTTCACTTACATTTCACTTGAGTTGATTTACTTGCATAAGAATGTTAATCCTGACTTTAGTGTTTTTGCTTTATGCTCGGGTCAGACTGAGTGTCACAGCATTGGAGGCTCACCTTTGGAGCTTGGAGCTTTGTTTGGAGATCTATCTTGTCTATTCAGCATTTTCAGTTATTTTCTGTTGTATTTGTTCAAACTCTGATGTTCTATAGTAGCTTCATGAACTACTATTTATCTATTCTGCTGCTTATTGTTATATTACCCTGTGTTTGTGATTCTGTGATTGATTTATTTACTATATATGCTAAGTTTTTCCAAATATAAATTAACAATCTGTTGTTTTGAGCGATTCAAGTCTGACATGTGTGGATGATTGTCGATTTGAATGGTTCGAAATAGCAGGTCGTTACAAGTGGTATCAAAGCTCTGGTTTAGGCAAAACTTAGCATATGGAGTAATACCAAAAATGAGTAAAATTAATTACAGAATCATATTCGTTCGAGCTTGAAAATTCTTTGTTAAGATCCTCCTAGGTTAGGATTTCTTTTGAATTTTTTGAACTTTTCCTTTGTTTTGAAATCCATTCGTGTCTTTTCCTGTTCATGTTCTTCTTGATACTGGGGCATCCTATAGCTTTATTTATGTTGATCGCTATAATAAATTTGAGCTCATCTTTCTACCTCAATTGGCAACTTCATCCTTATGTGTGACTAATCCATTCTTGTCCTGCCAACCTTTGTATGATTTGTAAAGGGGTGAAACTCCTTTACAATAGGCGTCGATTCACCGGAAATTCTTATGTCCTTGGTTTTGATGCATTGATATCTTATTTAGGGTGATTGGTTGAAGAGATTGATGCTACTATTTCTTGCAAGCCTGAATTGTTTCTTTAATTGACAACTATGGTAATTCTTTTGTGATCGAATGTCGATTGCCTCAGGATTATGCAGGCAGTTTCATCTTTTGCTTGATGCTCAGCCTAGTGATCTTGACTCCACTTCGATAGTCAGGGATTACCTTAATATTGTGGTGAAGTCGTTTCTCTTCCTCCCAAGCGGGAAATTGAATTCTGCATCGATCTTATTCCTGGAGCTCGACCTGTTGTCCTAAATGATGAAACGATATTCAATAGACGCTCCTTCGGCCAAGAAGGAAGCTCGGTAGATTGGAGTACAATAGACGCTCCGCGTTACTCAAATCAACATTCTTAATCAGAAACAATATTCAAGCCTACTCAGTCGGCTTCGTGCTAAGTGCATGACTAATCAGTTCCCACATCAAGTCAAGGAACCAAAAATGGCCAAATTTGATAGTCGGTTATTTAACTATCAAAGCAACAAACAATATCTAGCACATAAGCAGTCACTAGGCCCATTTAATTAATCTTTTATTAATTAAATCAACTTCCAAATATTTACTTTAATTATCTTTAAAAAGATATGTTCTCAAAACCATTTCAATCCTTTGATATTGAAAAACATTTCCATATACTTATATCAACGGTATAAGTATATTTAATAACACTACCATTTTGGAGACATGCCAAATAGATTTCTATAACCGTACAACTTCCGAGTTCATATACCTCAGAATGTGTGTTAATTATAAGAAGCAATGCCCCTATACCACCAAGACTTTAGTACAATCATAAGAACCAATTCATATATTTCACAATGGAAGGTCAAAACATCATTTATTGGTTCAAAACGAATGTTGCGTAAAACATCGTTACGACAACCCAAAAACACTAGTTAGGGATTTGATTAATTATATATATATATCGTATACTATAAAAATTTCCTTTCGAAAACCATTTACTATAACAACAGTGATATAGTCCATGCCTTACATACTTCCCCGAAAACATCTATTACAATAATAAATGTTGAAATCTATGTTTTCGATACATATCGCATTTTAAATCATTTTTCAAACTAAAAAACTCCATTTGGAATTATTACTTTCAAAACCTTACTTCTAAAGTTTATCACTTTAAAAACCATTAACTTGATCAAAAGTATTCCTTTCAAAACATTCCTTTAAAAAAATTAACTCTTAAAAACTTGAACGTATTTCCTTTATATAAAAATCCATATTTAAATCTTAATATAAATCATTTCATATTTATGAAAATATGTTTATAAATCTCCTTTCTATTTCATAAAACTTCTATTTTATAAAATCTCTTTATTTATAAAATTCTAATTATAAATCGTTCTTTTATAAAAAATCATTTTACTCTCAAAATCCATTTATAAATTCATTTCTTTATAAATCTAATTTATTTATAAAATCCATTCCTAAATCCATTTACCAAATAAATTTAAAATCCATTTACAAAATATTCATAAATTCCGATTATAAATCTATTTCTTTATTTATAAAATATCACTTTTATATATCCTTTATATAAACTATTCAAAAATCTCTATTTAAAGTATTTCTCACAACCATACTTTTATAACATCAAAAGTCATACTTTTTATTTATTTAAAAATAAATTCATTCCTTTTAATATTTAAAATTTATTAAAACATATATACTTTCAAAATAATTTTGAAATTCATTTCAATTATAAATCATTATTTTATAGCATTTCAATATACTAAAAAATATGGCCCAGTGCTACTATAGCACTAAATAAGAAAAACAATCCATGTCATCAAATATGGCTTCCAACACATCATATATCCAAATATATGAAAAGTAAAATCAAAAGTGTGAGGAATTCTGTTGGATCCCCTCAAACTGTCACCCTACATCATATACAGTATATAATCATAAAATATAAATCAACCGTTTTGAGGCAGGACCGTATACAAAGGGCCATCCCCTCATACACAGGAACGTAATAGGGTCTCATCCGCTCCAATAGGTGGGAATATATATCCAAGCCAACTAATAAAATAGTAAATCATCCAAACAAATAAAAAACAACATAAATGAAATTATCCACACTTATATAAAAGTATAAGCGGGCCAGAGAGGTAAGTTAACTCATAGAAATTCCAGAAATTGCCAAAGCGCACCGGTTTGAATTAAAATTGAACAGTCGTTCAATTTCACCCAAAATTTTCACTAGCTCCGAATCCATCCAATCTAACTCCATATCGTAGTATTCTCTGATACGATCACAGCGCAACTTGTTGCATTCATTTTGAACCTCGTGCGAAAAAGTTATGAATTTACTAACGTTGAGATTAATTAAAAATTAGTTAACTTAATCAATTAAATTAAAAACTTTAATCACCTTCCCCCTTCCTCCCTCTCGAGCACGTTTCCAGGCATGCCTTTTTTTCCTTTTATCAATCGAACATCGATCACCATCAAACTCTAGAGTATAGAGTCTTTACTATGTAGTGTACGTTGGAAAGATAGAGAAGTGTTTTCATCTAAGACACAATCCTCCTTCTTGCCATCCACGAGAAAACCATAGTATCTCTGTGGTGCGTAAGATTCCTTACTAGACCTTCTAATAGGTTGTATATTTTGGTATATGGATGAACTTGGTTCTCTCACTGGTTCAGCCTCAATGTTAACTCCTTGGATCTCATTCAAGTCTACAACTTCACTGTCAATTCGTTTTAACAAAAATTACTTTTCTAAAAGATAGAATGTTGAGAAATGATAACCTTTTGTTCCTTGGTATTTAGAATATATATCCCACTGAGTTTTTGGGATATTATATAAATTTATGATCTTACCTCTAGTTTATTTAGACCAACATTCTTAATGTAGGACGGACAACCCCATACCTTCAAATACCTGAGTTGGTGTTTTTTACCATACCATATGTTATATGTTCTTTTAGGAAATATTTAGTATGCAACAAGTTCAACACATGCACTAAAATTTCTAGCGCATATCCTCGGTAGGTCAGAGGTAACTTTGCTTCACTCATCATAGAACGAACCATATCTAATAGGTTTGGTTCCTTCGCTCCAATACACTGTTGTGTTACTGAGTATAAGGTGGAGTAATCGGAGAGATAATCCCATTATCTTTTAAGTACTATTGAAATTCCTATCCAACATACTCACCCCCTCGATCAGATCGAAGAATCTTAATAGTCTGTTTGGTTGTCTACTACTTTTTTATACCCAACAAATTTCTCATAGACATCGGATTTGTTTTTCATAAGATAAACATATCATATTCTCGAGAAATCATCAGTGAAGGTAACAAAGTAAGAACTATTATCCTTAGTTATTATAGGCATCGGGCCACATACATCACTATGTACCGACCCTAAGAGTTCATCAACTCTTTATTTTTTCCGTTGAGGGGGTGCTTGGTCATTTTAATTTTGAGATATGACTCATACATGTCAAATGATTCATTGTCAAGTGACGGGAGAAAACCTTCAGTTTTCAGTTTGTGTTGTTGTCTCTCACTTATATAACCTAGACTATAGTGCCAAAGATAACTATCATTTATATTGTTAGAAGAAATATTCATCGAACACACATAATTAGTATTGATCACATAAAGGTTATTTTCAAGAACACCATCACGGACTTTATTTCCATTCAAACTAGTGTTTATAACATTATTCGCATAACGAAATATATATTCAATCTTAGACAATCTAGAAATAGAAATAATTCTACAAATAAAGTCTTATACAAATAATAAATATTTAATATTAGTACTACTCCACTAGGCAAACATATATGATAATCTTCTGTTATCCCGCCTTTTGGCAAGGCAGTGATATCAAGGAATTAGCTGAAAACCAAAGATCGCTCATCCTAATATTGAGTATACGCAGGTTCACTATGGATGTCGGTGAATTTTGTCCGAGTCCGAATCAAGCTACAATTGATATGACGAGACAAGCAAAGCTATGAAAGTCAACGTTCCAAATTTCAAGTCAATCGAAGTTCGTACGATCAAGATATGGATCGATCAAAATCAAGGGGGAAGGCCTCTGTTCGTATCCATCACCCTGCAATAGCTCTGTTCGCATCCATCAAAAAACCATTGTTCGAGTCGATCTGTTCGAATCCATCCATAACCACGCTGTTTGCATCCATCTATTCGTAGCCATCAAATGTCCCTCTGTTCATATCCATCAAATAGCCTCTATTTCGTATCTAACTAGCCTGGTTCGATTTTGAATCCATCGATGGGAGTCAATTCGTATCATCCGGCCAAGGATCGATACGAATTAAACATCAAATGAATGATACCCCAAAATAGCAAAAGGTTTATCGAAATGAAACAGCCCCCAGACATCGATACGAACAGAGCAACACTCTGATCGATACGAATAGCGCAACAATGATCGAGTCGAACAGACCCACTTCGATCGATACGAACAAAGCAACAATGATCGAGTCGAACAGACCCACTCCGATCGATACGAACAAAGCAACAATGATCGAGTCGAACAGACCCACTCCGATCGATACGAACAAAGTCATTGTGAATCGAGTCAAACAAGTATAGATACGAAGAAAACAGCACACGAGAAGCCCAAACTTGCATCGATCATAACTCATAATCTACAAGTCCAAATGCCACCAAATTTTCACAGGAGCTTGCGTACATCATCAACAATGTTCATGCTCAATTTTGATTCGATTGGGCCAAATCTTGATCGATACGAAATTGGTTCGTATCAATCACGAACCGAGTGCAAATCACATGGGATCGATCGTGTGGGCCAACACACGTGCCAAAAGAGGTCTCCCAAGATCTGAGTGAGATATTTGCAGCCTACCCCTATAAATAGCATCCCAGAGCCTATAGAAAGGGGATCTTTTGGCTCTTTGACGTCCAGACTCTGCCAACTTCATCATTGCATTCAAATTCCACTATTGTACTCGATATTTACTGCTGTAATTCACTGTAACCAGCAACCAAATGTTAATAAAGATCAATCATTTCATAGTGGACGTAGGCAACACGTCGAACCACTCTAAACTTCTGTGTTTCTGCGTACTTTCTTATTTGTTTTTGAAGTGTTTGTTAGATAATCCTCTTTTTCCATTTAGTTTCTTCATTTTATCTCTTCAAACCCTTCCGAAGAGTGTTGTGCCCAATTTTGGTACAAACACTTTGGTGCTTTCACTGAGAAAAAAACCCAGTTTTTTCCTTCTGCTCATTGGATCTATTACCGATATCGGATTAAAAACATCCAAGGAGAAGATCCAGACCTCAATTTCAGAAGTTCTTCCATCCTATTAATATTTGCTACAAGTCTAGGAGAGAGCTTCATCATCCATCATGGTTAACACAAGGACTACTTCCATAGCTGTAGATCCTGAAGGACAGGACAGACAGAATCTCGTGCAACTACCTCCAACTGATCAGAATGATACTGGACCATCAGATCCGCAAGGCCCTGTCACCAGGGAAGAATTTCAGATGTTGATGCAAGAATTGACTCAGAGCTGCCAACAGCTCACTCAACAGCTCTGTGCTAATGCGGAACAAACCAACCAACTGAACCGTCAGCGACGAAGGAGATCCAGGAGGGATCAGGCTTCCCATTCCTCCACCGAGAGTTCAACCTCTTCTGATTATCATCGCAGATCTACACGCCCATGGCTAGACGGAAGCTACACACAGGCCACTGGGCATCAACATACATTGAATGTCGGGCAACTGAGAGTTGGCCCATCAACCAGCCATCAGACTGGACCCTCCTCCCGAGGAGGCGCTACCACATACCATATTACTGATAACCGTACTGCGACAGTTACTGATTTGGACACTGAGACCTGAAATTGGACAGATCCGAACCATCACCAGCGTGAATACCATCCCGAGCCTTACGTCCTCGAAGACATAGAACCAAGGAGGCAAGACATGGACCATCGGCAGCGACGGGCCCCTCCTTGCATTGTGGAACCCGACCACACCTTAGCCTAACCTACTCAAAATATCCAGATGCCCAACCTACTAGCAATGATCCGTCAAATGATCCATGAAAGTCAGGGTCTTAGCAATGATGACTGGGGAATCTCCTAGAGTCATACCCCTTTTACTGATGAGATACTCTATGTTGAACCACCTCGGCGATTTAGGAAGCCGACTTTACCCGTTTATGAAGGAAACTCTGATCCTAATCAATGTATCCTGAAGTATGAATGGTTGATGAATGCTGTAGGAGCTGATGATGCAGTCAAGCGCTGAAGCTTCCCGATATCACTGGGGGGCATAGCGACTATGTGGTTTACCCGACTGCCACCTCGATCTATCTCATGCTTTGATCAGTTGGCAACAAAGTTTATTGAGCAATTTCGTATGCATGCCGCAAGACCGAAGGATGTTAATACTTTATCTAGTGTCACTTTAGCTCCTGGAGAGACACTCAGGCGTTACATAGAGAGATTTCATGCTGCATGCGCTGAGATCAGCAATACAAATGATAACTCTATTCTTATGGCACTGACTAAGGGGATTGACCCTGATTCTGAGTTCGGCAACTGGTTGGCCGGAAAACCCCCTACATCATTGGATTGTTTCTATTCCAAGGCAGCCCAATTCTTGAGAAGGGAGGATGCAAAACAGTCTAGGAAGAAGGATGATGCGGGGCCTAGTGTGGAAGGAATTCAGAGTAATATTGTCGTTAAACAATCCAGGGAGAGTTCCGGAAAAGTGCAATTGAACATTCAGAATAAACAAGATCAGCAAAAAGGCAATGGTAACCAAAATAGAAAACGGTATCAGAACCGTGGTCCACGACGTAAAGCTCCTATGTTTGATAATTATACTCCTCTGAATACGTCGCTGGAGAACGTATATCTACAAACTTGAAATACCATTCAGTACAAGAAGCCTGCTCCGAAACAGTCATCGGAGAAGCAAATTCAGACGGGGAAGTTTTGTAGATTCCAAGAAAGCTATGGCCATAACACAAATGAATGTCATCACTTGCAGGATCTCATCAAAAAGTTGATAAGAGAGAGGAAGTTAGAACAGTTTGTGCGGGCGCCGTAGTCTGGAGGTGCGGGCCCATCGAATCAAAATCATGTACCGAATCCCTCTAGACAGGAGGAACCCGCTCGTACTAGCGGGAGATTGGTGATAAACACTGTTAGTGGTGGTCCTCATCTAGCGGACTGAAGCTGGAAGGAAATGGAGTCGTATGCCAGCTCTATCAGGCATGTGGACATTGAATGTTGTAGTAATTCCGAAGATGGGCTCCGGCCAAGCAACAAAGAACGATGACAGATGACATCATATTTTGAGGTCGGGATGCCAACAAGGTCGAAGCCCCCACTATTGATCTGCTCATCATATCAGCTCAAGTAGGTCCTGCTTGGATGAAGAGGATCTTGGTAGACAACAGAAGCTTTGTGAATATCTTGTTTAAACGAGCCTATGACAAGATGAGAATGGAGACTAAAGACTTGAAGCCGTGTCAGTCTCGTATTCATGGATTCAACGGGAGTGCAACTATACCCACTGGAGTGGTGGAATTGCCAGTGGATTAGGAATTGGTGAACGCCGGAGAGTCCGGATACTCCAGTTTGTTGTTTTGGATATAAACTCCCCATATAATGCTTTCTTGGGCCGACCAACCCTAGCTGAATTCAGGGCTGCCATCGCCCCATGGTGTTTGACTTTGAAATTCCCTACCGATAATGGTGTCGGAGTTGTTCAAGGGGATCAGGCCACAGTACGAACCTGTTACGTTGCTGAGCTGCGCGAGGCGCAGTGGAAAGAAAAAGGAAAGGGCATAGAGGAATCTCTCTGCGTCCACTTTGCTGATAATTGACAATTAGCGCCTTGGCCCGAGCCCGGGCACCCCAACCAATTCCAAAGAGATCTTGACCCGAGAGATACCGAATGTGAAGATGAAGGTAGAGACAGTCAAGCTTCTCCGGCCGAACTGACGATCGATGTTCCAATCGACGATGATGATGACTCGAAAATGATAAAGATTGGATCTCAGCTAAGCCAACAAATGCAAGAGGAATTGGTTGAATTTCTCTGGGTAAACCTTGATGTGTTTGCCTGGATGCACTTTGATATGTGTGGGATCTCGCCGAACATCGCGAGCCACACACTGAATATTGACCCGCAGTACGTCCCGGTCAAGCAAAAAAGGCGTGGTATGGATCCAGAGAGATCTGCCACCCTTAAAGAAGAGGTAGATAAGCCTAAGACGAATGGATTCATTCGAGATGCATTATACCCGGAATAGGTATCCAATCCTGTACTTGTCCGAAAGCCAAATGGGAAATGGAGAACATGTGTTGACTACTTAGATTTGAATAAAGCTTGCCCCAAAGACAATTTTCCACTTCCATGAATTGATCAACTTGTAGACTCAACAACTGGACATGAACTTTTATCCTTCATGGATGCGTACTCTGGCTATAATCAAATACCCATGCACTTACCCGACCAGGAGCATACCAGCTTCGTAACCAATATGGGACTCTATTGCTATAAAGTTATGCCTTTTGGACTCAAGAATGTTGGGGCAACTTATCAACGGTTAGTTAATCGAATGTTCGCTAATCAGATTGGAAAGACCATGGAGGTGTATGTAGACGACGTGCTAGTCAAGTCGCGATTTTCCACCGATCACATCAGAGACCTGGAGTCAATGTTTAATATCCTTCGAGAATACAGATTGAAGCTTAACCCATTTAAATGTCACTTTGGGGTAGCATCCGGAAAATTCCTTGGGTTTATCATCAACGCTCGAGGAATCGAAGCCAATCCCGAAAAGATCTGGGCGATCCAAAATCTTGAAACTCCGAAAACTATAAAGCAAGTCCAGAGTCTCAGCGGGAAAGTTGCAGCACTGAGCAGGTTCATTTCAAAGTCCACTGACAAATGCATTCCCTTCTTCGATCTGATCCGAAAGGGAAAACGAAACTTTGAATGGACTATGGAATGTGAGGACGCATTCCGAGCACTAATTCAACATCTCTCCACACCGCCAATTTTGTCAAAGCCTATCGATCATAAGAAATTGTACATTTACTTGGCGGTATCAGAAAACGCAATCAGTGCTGCCCTAGTTCGAGAGGAAGACCGAATACAAAAGCCGGTCTACTACATAAGAAAGCGGTTAACCGGAGCTGAGAGAAATTATCCGAAGCTAGAGAAGTTGGCTTATTGTCTTGTTATTACATCGAGGAAGGTTCGTCCATATTTCCAGGCTCACCCAATCACCGTTTACACTGACCAGTCATTACGACAGGTCCTTACGCGTCCTGAGACGTCTGGTAGGTTACTCAAATGGAATATCGAGTTAAGTCAGTTTGACCTTACTTACACTCTAAGGCGAGCCATTCAAGGACAAGTCCTAGTAGATTTCATTGCTGAATTTACCATCCCAGAGGACTTGCCCGAAACTAATGAATCTCCCAAGTATATCTGGAAGTTGCATATAGACGGTGCATCAAATGACCGTTGCTCAGGTGTAGGGGTTGTACTTGAAACTCCTGAAGGTCGATCTATATGTTATGCTCTAAAGTTCAACTTCCGTGCAACTAATAACGAAGCCGAATATGAAGCCCTACTGGCTAGATTGAAACTTGCCAGAGATTTAAGAATCATTGCGGTGGAAATTTACTGTGATTCGCAATTGGTCGTGTGTCAGGTTCGAGGGGAGTACCAAGCCAGAGATCGAAGACTGGCCACTTACCTTGCTCAGGTTCAGGAGACATTGAATCAATTTGACTATTATGCCATTTATTACATACCACGAGAACATAACCAGAAAGTCGACTCGTTAGCAAAGTTAGCCAGTACAGGTGAAGCACAGCAAATGGGACTTGTTCCCGTAGAGACATTATCCTCGCCAAGCATTAATTAGATGGAAACCGATTGGATATTTGATGTCGTTTCCGAGAGGGAGTCATGGATGACTCCATTCAGAAATTATCTCAAGCATAGAATCCTGCTAAAGCACAGGAGTGAAAAGAGACAGATTCTTAGAAAAGCTTCGTGGTTCACTATTCAGAATGGAGTCATGTATAGAAGAGGATACTCTGTTCCTTTACTCCAGTGTATCGCTCACAATGAAATCAAACGAGTATTGCATGATGTGCACGAAGGAGAATGTGGCGATCACACCGGAGGGAAAGCTCTTGCCAAGAAAGTACTTCGATACGGATATTATTGGCCGACTATAAATCGTGATGCATCGGATTATGCCAAAAAATGTGATAAGTGTCAGAAGCATGCTCGAATTCCTAGAGCCCCACCTACCGAGATAACACAAATGGTCAGCCCATGGCCATTCGCAGTATGGGGCATCGATATTATTGGCTCCTTACCTCTAGCCAAAGGTGGTGCGAAGTACGCCATCGTTGCAGTTGATTACTTTACCAAGTGGGCGGAAGCCGAGCCCCTTGCTACAATCACGACGAACGATCAACTTTGTAGTGCGCAACATCATCTGCCAATTTGGTCTCCCACGTACTATCATCACTGACAACGAGACCCAATTCGACAGTGTCGAATTTAAGGATTTCTGTCAACGATTCCACATTCAGAAGAAATTCTCCGCAGTTGCACACCCTCAAGCGAATGGACAAGTTAAAGCTGTTAATAAAGTTAAAAAATCCATTCTGAAAAAATGACTGGAAAAAGCCGAGGGAAAATGGGTCGATGAGCTTCCTATGGCCTTATGGGCTTACCGAACAACCCATAAGTCCGCGGCCGGTCACACTCCATTCTCTCTCTTATGGTTCAGAAGTTGTTATTCTAGTCGAATTAGAAGTACCTTCTCATCACGTGACATACTATGATCCAAAGACAAACGCTATATTACTTGCTGAATCTCTTGATTTATTGGATGAGAAACGTGAAGAGGCTGATTTGAGGGCAACCGCATATCGAAGTCGAGTCGCCCGATTATACAATGCCAAGGTTCGACCCCGAACCTTTGAACTTGGCGATCTCGTACTCAAGAGAATTTATCTGGTCCCTTCGCATATGAAACCAACTTGGGAAGGGCCATATGTTATTGAAAGAAAGCTCGGAGATGGCACATTCAAATTATCGACCGTTGACGGTCTCACTCTTCCGAGAGCCTGGAACAGCGAGAGTCTTCGTCGCTACTACACATAACAGGCTCTGTTTATTTATTCAGTCTATTTTTCATTTGCAATTTGTTTCTGCATTTTGAAATTTGAATTTGTAATAAGGCAACTGACTTTGCTGTATTTTCTTATTTCAGCGATAAAGTGCAATCTCTTCGGGCCAGAGCTGTGATTTACTTAAAATACTTCATATGACCATCACTATGCATGGAGAGCTAAATTCCATCATACGGTGGAATTTATTCAAATAGTGAGTGACTGTGATACGACCGGTCACTCACTAAGTGAAACCCGAGCTCGGGTACAAGCCATCACACTGAAGCCAACAAAAGGATTGATACATGACAATCCTTTAACTAACTCCATATTCCCGGAGTGTGAACTGGAGTATAAACTTACAAATACGTTTTCGAAGAGGGTGGATCCGTCCACTTAATGACTTCGCCCGTACCTTGACCAAGTTTGAGGAAAATGGATCTGTCCATATAATGACCTCGCTTGTTAACTCGAGGCGGATGTGAACCGACCATCTGTGATCCTATTAGATTCGTCGTTCCCAGAGTGCAAATGAAATCCTAAAGCCCGAATAGATGTGATTGACCGTCTGTTTACCAACTCCGGATTCCCAGAGTGCGAACTGGAGTATAAACATCACCTAACTCCGGATTCCTAGAGTGTGAATCGGAGCATCAACATAAACAACAACTCCAAATTCCCAAAGTGCGAATTAGAGTATAAACGCCAACTCCAAGTCCCCGGAGCGTGGACTGGATTATAAAATGCTAATTGACTCTAAGTCCCCATAGCGCGGACCGAAGTATAAACTCAGGTCGGGTATGACTGAGCGCCTGTGAATTTATTCAAGTCCCTAGAGTGCAGACGAAATGCTAAGTGTCATGCGAACGTGGCTAACCGCCTGTGAAAATAACTTAAGTCCCCAAAGCGTGGACGCATCCTTGAAACCCAAGCAGGCGTGATCAACCGCCGACGCACGAGTGCAATCCCCGGAGCGTGGATACAATCACCGATAAAAGAACGAGTGTGATTCGACCACTCAGATTCTTCTTGTTTCAACATCAATTCAACGATGCTAAGCATGATGCATTGAAGGCGAAATGCGACCGCTATCCGATCTTTTCATTTCATCCCTGAAACTGGGGGCATAACTTAAGTGTTAATCGCTAACTGAAGCAATACAACATCGGAGTTCAACTTAATATCTAGTCATGACTTGTGGCCATGATTTCAGGGCTTGAAGGGTAAACTCAAACAAGATTCGAAAGTTGAAACTTCACAAGTGTACTGAACGAAGAATTCAAATGTTGGAACACTTAAGCAAATAAATACACATCAAGTTCAAAACAAAATGAAGTTTCATTTCAACTATTTGTGAAAAGAAATTATGTACAAGTTGATTCCAAAATTCTTACTAGTGGGGGCCGAACCCGCATCTATACACGGCCTACGAAAAAAAAACGGAAGTAGATTCCTATCTATCTACCAAAAATAAACCGAAGGAGCACGTCTATTCTCTTTTCTTTTTCGGCTTCCTTTTCGGTGTAGACCCACTGGAGCTGCCACTTATCTTTATTTTCGAGCATTTGCCTTTCGACGGCTGATCTCCAGTAGGGGGCATGATATCAACTTCCTCATCCGAGCTCAAGTGTACGGGAATGCTCCTTGAAGGTGGAGTCGGAGGAACTGGATCGACTATAGGAGGCGTGATAGGCACACTAGTATCAATAACTATACCACCATGTGATATCATCCTTAACAGGGCTGGACCAGGTGCCGCCATCCCACCTCCAAAACTACCACCATGAGCCACTGCCTCCATCTCAGCGTCGATTCCGGCCAATATTTCTTCTTCATGAATTACTTGGGCCTCGCTGGGAGCATCAGTGGTTGGCATTGAAGAGCCAATAGTAGGTGCACTTCCACCTATAACAAATGGTAGGTCCGCAAAGGGGTCGATGTGATGACCGAAGAGTTCCTCCATCATCTGCTCATCAAAAATAAGCGTGCTTCCCTACGTTCCATCAATCGGCGTAGTTGTAGTTATGGTGGTCGCTTCAGTGATGATGGCCTCCTGCGCTTGATGTGATTCTTGAGTTGCGGGAGGCGCGATCAGTATATCTCCCGTCACTAGATAGAGAAAAAAGGAGAACTGTTAGTAACTACTTCGGATGACAATTCTGATTTCGGATAAGCATAGAGAATGTTCAGAGTACCTTCCTCAGTTTGACTCATCGACGGCTGAATGGCTTCATAAACTTGTTCTCTAGCCAGAGATAACAACGATTGATCCAAATTGTAAGCAGGAACTGATTGGGAATTAACCATAGGTGCAGATTCAGGCTGGGTTGGCATAGGAACTTTAGCACTTGCATCGTGGTGCTCAACACCTAAACCTTCTCCGGCCTCCGAGTATTGGGTGCCGAGCCTTTATTTCTCATGTGAAATCATCGACTCATTAAGAATCTTTCGTTCATCTTCATTTAGCATACGATTCTCAAGCTCAAACTCGTCGATTGATTCACCCAGATGCACTGTCTTCTCCTCCTTAACCAATCGGCCCCAAGCGTTGTATAAATGTGTCGGGTAGTTGTCGAGCCAGGCTAGATTTATGTGCCTCAAAACGTTAGCATTATAAACAATGAGGAAATCTTCAATATCAGTTTCCAGCCTAGACTCCGCCATTCGGACCATCTCCTCGACCTCAATCTCCACCACCCGGACCTTAGCTATTGCTGCATCCCGTTCGCCCCGAAGCACAATGGCATGTTCACAAGCCACTTGGGCAGCTCTATTTGCATCATCTTTTTCTTTGATGATTTCGGAAAATATAGCTTTAAGCTCAGCAAGTTCTTTCAGAGCAACGTCCCGTTCAGCTGTGATAGTGGTGTTTCGGTGGCCCATCTGCTCCTCCAAGGCAAAGTTTGTCTGCCTCATCCTCTCCATGGCCAAGTTCGCCTCATCGCCTTTTTGGTGGCCTCTATCTTTGATTTCTGAGAGGACTCAGCTTCATCATTAAGCACTTGGACGATGCGGTCCTTCTAGGCGAGATCAGATTCTAACTTTTCAATTATTTTAGCCCGTTCGAAGGCCACTTTTGACGCTTTCTCTGCAGCCTTCGCCCATTCTTTGTACTGGGAATAGATATCATGAATGTAATCATGCATTGTGTTCTCCGCCTCCGATGGAATTCTCTTTAAGTGAGGGGGAAAAATGTAGCCGTCAAAGCATATGTTTGGGAATTCTTTCTTTAGCTGAGCAATTCTAATAGCCCCTTCCCCAGTGGGCTTAGTGATGGCTTGCTCAGTGACGACGGGAGGCTCAACCTCAGTTCTATGGCGTTGCAACCCAGGCCGAAAAGCATGCGAAGATGGTTTATGACGAGGGGGCTCTACCGGCTGTTTTCCCTGGCCCGAAGGTTGCGTAGGAAGTCGAGAGGGTGGAGAATGCGATCAGGATCGATGTCTCTGTTCTTTGTAATCCCTATCTCTATCCCTCTCGTATCGTTCCTAACTAGAATAACCGCGATCACGGTTTCTGTCATCCTCCCTCCGGCGGAACTCATAATATGAGCCTGACGATTGGCATGCCGAACGAAGACTGCTAAGTATGGAATATCGTCTGTTCATCGTATTTGTAAAGTAAAAGGAAAATGGAGTTGGTGAATTCTTGAAACAAGCAACTTAAAGCTGGAAACCGTGTAGTGCCGTGAAGTGTGTATGTGTGTGCAACCCCTCGACCAACCGGTAGTGTCGGCCGCACTGATGGGCAGAGACTCGCTTAAATCTAGAGCGTTTCGAAGCTCCTCCAATCCAGTATCATGTGGAAGTGACACAAAGTTCGGAATCGAAATATCGGCAAGCCCTTCAAAAGGACTCTCTGTTGGCAAGGGAGGAGCCTCTGAGATTCAAATACTAGGGACAGGCAAAGAGACCACAACTGATTTCCACCTCGAAGACTTAGGATATTTGTAGGCAGCGGCCTTGCCTTTTCTTCTTCCTTCTGTCGCTTGAAATTCGGCCGAAGACCCAGCAACAAGTTCATCATCTGTGGGCATTCTCTCTTCATCACCTCCCTCAGCAATTACGACCCTGGGCACTTTACGCTTTACCCGCTTCGTAGGGGCCACTCTTAGTGTTCCTTCAAGCCTTATGCTCTGGTTTCGCTCAATAAGCCCCACGATTCTCAAATTTCTGTCAGTTAAAACCGAATCGATGCCCCTCATTTCACTTGGAACTTCTTGAAGGATCCTTACTATTTCTTTGAAGTACCCGCCTTCAGGTCGTGAGATTGCGGCTATAAAGAAAAGAAGATATTAGTTTACATCAACTACTATTATCTTGACAACTCTTGGAAAAGAATGCAACACTTACGTCTGACTAACCATCAGCTAGCAAATCCCGGGGGGCATCAGACGTAGAACCATTCTGTTTTAAAGTAAATCAGCCTTGTCCAGGACCCGGTTATTACTTGACAATTCCTAACCGCCTCCAGGAATGTAAAAGATGGACTATCTCCCCTACTCTTGATGTTGAAAAGATACCTAATCTCGATTGGCATCGGTGGCCGAAAGAGATACTCCATGAATATGATAAATAAATTGTTCAGCATAGCGTATCCGTTGGGGTGTAGTTGTGATGGAGCGATTCCGAAAAAAGACAACACTTGTCTAATGTATTGGTTAAATGGAGGAAGTGTGCCTGCTGTGCATGCATGACGATTAAAGGGAGTAAACCCCTCCAGGGGAGCGTGCAGTCTATCGTTTGGTCCTGGCAATA
This sequence comes from Allium fistulosum, assembly GCA_030737815.1. NCBI lineage: Eukaryota > Viridiplantae > Streptophyta > Magnoliopsida > Asparagales > Amaryllidaceae > Allium > Allium fistulosum. The sequence continues at coordinate 666,723,330 of CM060901.1, forward strand.
ATACATCGTCCAATGACAAACCATGCCTTAGGCATGTTCGTTCCAACATGTCTTCAAATACGTTGGACGGTACAAAATCTTGGGGATTACAAATGAACGTAGCATCAGGTAGTTCGTCTGGAGCGGGGTTTATGACTTCAGCTGCAATGGCCGGCAATTCTATCATTGGAAGAGGCAGACTCTGATTTTCCCGTTGCTGTGAACTTGTGGACTCCATAACTAATCAACTTATCAAAAACTGTCATTAGATGATAATAAGCCTGTGTTCCCCGGTGTGAAGTGTGTGAATGTGCAGGTGCAGTGCTACATGTTACTTGAGAAATTCTACAGAGTTAAAGAAAACATTCGAATGATGAGACTTCAGAACTTAATCAGGGTGACCGTCATCGCTGACCGTCACAACCGCGTCATCCATACTTGGGAGACCAAGTTAAAGTTTGTTAGAATTCTTATTAAAATGCAGTTCCATCGGTGAGCTTTGAAAGGAAGTCAAATATGCGGATAAACGGTCAAGTAAAATTATGCCAGACTGAAGCTCGCCGGAGTTAGGTGTTCATTTTTTCAAAATTTTCATATCCATCAAGGTTAAGGCCTGGAACGATCACCAGAGACTCCATTTGTATCGATCGGGGAACTAGGAATTTCGTATCAATCACCCAAGGTCCCAGTTCGAATCGATTAACGAGCCTCTCGTCTTCGTATCGATCGTGGAGCAAGGAATTTCGTATCGATCACCTGAGGTTCTAGTTCGTATCGATAGACCAGGCCGCTACTTCGTATCGATTACATGGCTGTCTTTTCGTATCGATCGCTCTGGATCGATACGAACTTCCAACATCCCATATCGATACGAAGTCGCTTCCCCAACACTTCTCCTTTTCCAAACAAGTACCCGCTAGCTCCTTCGTATCCCTTCCTCGTTTCTTCTTATTCAATCGATACGAAATTCAGGGATCAATGGGCGATACGAAGTCAAAAATCGGTGACCGATGCGAAATTTTAGGGTAAGACCGATATGGAACAAAACACTTTCTTCCCCATTCAACACGAAGGAATTCCTGACCTTCCTCAACCTCGTGCAAGACCATCTCCTCTACTTAACGTTCGGCCATGAGTTCGAATGGAGTGACATGAGAGTTCAAGTCTCATCAAGCTAAGATCGAGTTTGTTTGATGGTTTACCTAATTTCAGCAGTTCGTTCGAAAGGATTAGTGCTTGATTCGATTTGGAAGCGAGAGTCTTTTTCTGAGTTTATTAAACGATACGAAGATGAAAGTTAAAACAGAAAGAAAATGGGATTTTTCTAAGTCCAGAAAGTATTTATATGGGTTCGACCCAAGAGGAGTGATGATTCGTATATCAGTATATCTGATGTGAAGCGATCCATTCGTATCCATCTATTCGAGTCCACCTAAAGCGCATCGATACGAACTGCTCTGTTCGTATCGATCGATACGAATAACACTCGAATAACTGACTAGACTATTGTATCCATCTTAAGTCCCTCAATATGAAGAGAGACTTGACAAGCGACAAAGGCATAGCTCACACGATCTGTTCGAATCCATAAACATGCATCGATGCAAAAGGAACGTCAAGACTGCACTCGTGCGGCATGGTTCCATCGATGCGAAACACTTGTTCGTATCCACTGTTTTCGACTCCATCCGAGACTCATCGATATGAACTGCACTGTTCGTATCTATCACTTTGAAAGTTGCAGGAGTTCACAGCCATCGATGCGAAGATCATCGTAGAATAATATTTGGATAATTCAACTTTATTGATACGAGATTCATGTTTATTCATCCCGAATCGATTCAAGAGAGGATCGATACAATGGGTTACTCCAAAATGACCACCAAACGTCGTTGTAACTCGAATTCCACATCGATTTAGGAGAGGATCGATACGGAATTCGATACAAGAGAACTGACAACGACTCGTGAACGTGCGATGTTAACGAGAGTCAGGTTAACATACATATACAACGGACTAACATCCAGTCTGTAAAATTCACAGAAATTGAATACTTTTCCGATGATGACAACAACAAACGACAGTTCACTATCATAAAACAATCAGTTTCAGCAGTATATGGTACAACAGTTGGCAGTCAACAATTCATATTACTGAAAGTCGGTCAAGGTTACAGCTTTCGACAAAAGGAAAAAAGTTGTTCAACAAGACAGATGAAATTGTTCATAATGAAAATTGCAGCTTTACAAAGCACGACATGTTCTCACAAGATGTACTTTGGGGGCAAATGTTATCCCGCCTTTTGGCAAGGCAGTGATATCAAGGAATTAGCTGAAAACCAAAGACCGCTCATCCCAATATCGAGTATACACGGGTTCACTATGGATGTCGGTGAATTTTGTCCAAGTCCGAATCAATCTACAATTGATATGACGAGACAAGCAAAGCTATGAAAGTCAACGTTCCAAATTTCAAGTCAATCGGAGTTCGTACGATCAAGATATGGATCGATCAAAATCAAAGGGGAAGGCCTCTGTTCGTATCCATCACCCTGCAGTAGCTCTGTTCGCATCCATCAAAAAACCATTGTTCGAGTCGATCTGTTCAAATCCATCCATAACCACGCTGTTTGCATCCATCTGTTCGTATCCATCAAATGTCCCTCTGTTCATATCCATCAAATAGCCTCTATTTCGTACCCAATTGCCTGGTTCGATTTCGAATCCATCGATGGGAGTCAATTCGTATCATCCGGCCAAGGATTGATACGAATTAAACATCAAACGAACGATACCCCAAAATAGCAAAAGGTTTATTGAAACGAAATAGCCCCCAGCCATCGAGACGAATAAAGCAACACTCCGATCGATACGAACAGCGCAACAATGATCAAGTCGAACAGACCCACTTCGATCGATACGAACAAAGCAACAATGATCGAGTCGAACAGATGCACTCTGATCGATACGAACAAAGCAACAATGATCGAGTCAAACAGACCCAATCTGATCGATACGAACAAAGTCATTGTGAATCGAGTCGAACAAGTATAGATACGAAGAAAATAGCACACGAGAAGGCCAAACTTGCATCGATCATAACTCACAATCTACAAGTCTAAATTTTCACAGGAGCTTGCGTACATCATCAACAATGTTCATGCTCAATTTTGACTCAATTGGGCCAAATCTTGATCGATACGAAATTGGTTCGTATTGATCACGAACCGAGTGCAAATCACGTGGGATCGATCGCGTGGGCCCACACACGTGCCAGAAGAGGTCTCTCGAGATCTGAGCAAAATATTTGCAGCCTACACCTATAAATAGCATCCCAGTGTTAGTCCCTGAGGAGTTGGTTTTGATGGCAACAACCTTAGAATAGATTATAAAATATAAATACTAACATTACAAGTTTAGATATATATGTATATGCAGGATCTAACCATGCAGGTATCAAGAATGAAGACTGTACAGTATAGAGATTCAAGATATAGAGGTAGAAGACTCATGAGTATCAAGATTATCAAGATTATCAAGAGTTCAAGATTTCAAGGTTAAGTTTGTTTTATTAGGAATATTTGTTAAAACTCGTAGAAAAGCACTGGCATCTTAATATCCAATTTATTCGTGGAATGGAATCCACTTCGAGCCCGTTAAAGGGATGGAACCCTAAGTAGGATGGAACCTACGAAAATCTAGTGGGACATTGTTTTGTATCCACTAATTTTAATTCAAATGATTTTACAAAATTATCTTGTTTTCAAAATGATTTCAAAACTTTCCTTTTAAAAGATTCAAAACTCTCTGTCCTGATTTTAAATAATTTTAGCCTCAAAAACATCTTTAATTTCAAAGTCAAATTACTCCTGATTTTAAACTATCTTTTCAAATAATATATTTAACTTTTAAATATTTATACTTAGATTTAAATATAAAATTATAGTTAAATTATGTATATATTGTTCTTTATATCTACTTATGTATTTTAACTATAGTTAAGTATATTTATAAAGTTTAAAATAATTTTAATATAAAATAGAGGTTATTTTCAAAGAAAATCAAAACACCAAAAATCCCTTTGGGATGTCGACATGCCCATATACCCCATGTCGACATAGTGTCAGTTGGTTTCAAAATTCAAATTTCAAAAGAAGTGTCTATTCGCCATAACTCTTCATGAATGGTCATGGATGTTGCTCTTCTATAAATAGGGGTCAGTTTCAACGAATTTTTAATCACTTGTTTCTAGTTTTCACTTCTCTTCTTCTTCCACATTTCTTAATACAAAATCATACCATTACTCTGCCGAAATCAACATCGAATCATACTTGATTACTTCTAGTGTGATTCTCCATCATTATCTCTACAAGATCCAAGTGCTATTCAGAGTTATAGACTTCTTTGTAATCAATCGAGCGAGAAAAGGTATAATTGTAGCCTTGGAAATCAATTGAGCGAGAGAAGGTGTGATTATAGCCTTGGAAATCAATTGGGTGAACTTGTTGCCCCGGAAATCAAGTATCTCTACCCAGAGGATTGTTATTCTGGAGGGTGTACCTCGTAGCCTTGAAACCGAGGGTTGTAATTGTTGAATTGGCTTTGAAAGGAAATCCGTACTTAGTTGTGCGGGACTGGATGTAGGGTAACTCCGAACCAGTATAAAATCCGGTGTGTTCTTTCCTTTACTGCTTTTACTTTATATTTGCATCTGTGTTTGATTCTGTGTTCATATCTGTGTGTGATTAGTGCATACATTGTTAACAAATTAAGATAAACTCAAAAAGATTAACAGATTTCTTAAAACACTATTCACCCCCCTAGTGTTAATTCTAGCCTTAAGATCCTTAATCCGCATTTCTCACACCCAGAGCCTACAGAAAGGGGATCTTTTGGCTCTTTGACGTCCAGACTCTGCCAAATTCATCATTGCATTCAAATTCCACTGTTGTACTCGAGATTTACTACTGTAATTCACTGTAACCAGCAACCAAAAGTTAATAAAGATCAATCATTTCATAGTGGATGTAGGCAACACGCCGAACCACTCTAAATTTCTATGTTTCTGCGTACTTTCTTATTTGTTTTTGAAGTGTTTGTTAGATAATCCTCTTTTTCCATTTAATTTCTTCATTTTATCTCTTCAAACCCTTCTGAAGGGTGTTGTGCCCAATTTTGGTACAAACATCTTCCGTCATTGCATCTACGATAGATCCATCAGCAACTTGGAGCCTCATCTCTCCTTTTATCATGTGGTGCCAGTTCCTAAGCCACTGTAGCAAATTACATATATGAGTTTCGAATCCAATATCTAAAATCCAATACAATTTTATCGATTACAAAGCAATTTTGAATTATGAATGTACCTAACGGAGCTTCAGAACCATTCTGCTTTCTTTCTCTAACAATTTTTAAGTAATCCGGATAGATTATTTTCCAGTGACCTTTCTTTCGACAGTGGTGAGATTCACCCTTGTCGTCGATCTTCTAACTTTTCTTATTTTTCTTACCTTATCTTTTCCGCTTCTTCGAACCTTTCAAAGATTATGCACCATCCTCTACAGCAAGCACAACCCCTTGGTCCTTAAATGCAGACTCGGCCAACCACAACATATTGAGGAGCTCCACGAATTTCACATTTAACTGGTTCATATTATAATTCGGCATGAACGGTTTATACTGAGGCTTAAGAGAACAAAGGATCTAATAAACTTGTAATTCATTGTTTATCTACACATCCAATTGTGAAAGCTTATCAATATGACCTTTATCACTAGTATATAATCATCCACTTATGTCCTTTAATCATTTTGGTATTGAACGGCTTCTTCATAAGCTCATACCTTACGGAATGTGACTATTCACCAAACGGGACCTTAAGACTATCAAATATCACATTAACAGACATGTTTTCATGCTTCTTTTGCAATGCCTTGTCTAATATAGACAGCGTGAAAACTTAGGCGACCTCTAGGTCTGAAACCATTTCTCATAAGAAAGTCTAAGTTCCAGGTCCATATCATCAGCAGGTTGTTATTTAGGTTCGCTTTAATAGCCGACCAAAGACACTCATAAGTCAACTCTATCTTAATCGCACTTAGCCGATCAATATAGTGATCTGGTAAGCTTGTCGCTTTCAAAAAATAGTTTTAGAGTTGACATTTTCTGCAAAGTTTTAATTGGTAGATTATTAAGATCCTTTGTTCTCTTACGCCTCAGTATAAACCGTTCATGCAGACTTATAATAAGCTGTTCTCTTACGCCTCAGTAGATGTTCTTATAATATTAGTAAGGTTAAACTTCATGTTTAATTTTACTAATAAGCTGTTACTAGTCTTTTATGTTTCGCCAAACCCTAAGTCGACATAGAAGTCTGTCGACTTCACTAGTAGGTGTTAGGACTTGCTCATCTTGGAATTCTGACAGTGAGTTTGCTCAACAAGTCATAGCTACATGGATGATGTGTAATGATCCGCATTTTCTACCCCTAAATGTTGACACTAATACATCCAAGGTATTTACATATCATGCACTCAAGTGCCAAAAAGACAAATTGTTAGGGTAAAATAAAAAGAAAAGGAAACAAAACAAGAAAGAAAGAATACAACATCAAGATCTTATAGTGGAACGATAATATATAATATTAGAAAGACTATGCAAAGTGCTACTCTAAGATACATAGCATTTCAAAGTTACAATCCTAAGTACTATCATCAGCCCGAACAGTTATAACAGTCCATCCTTACAAATGCTGATATATACATAATAATGGTGCAGTGGAAATAAAGTGCATCTGTAAGAAAAAGAAGCATCCAGCTCATCCCTGAAGCTCTAACAAATACTAAAAAAGCCTATCTTTCTCAAGCTGCTCGAAAGAGAACTCGAGGAATTTAGGGGAAGATAAAACCATGAGTCAGACATAAGTCTAGTATAAGAAACTTAAGAAATATATAATCATCATATAGCAGTATCTTTTAAGACCATTCAAACGACCGTAATGGTTTTCCCCTTAAAAGAACCAAACCATCTAATAAGTATATAAGGTGATATAGTAGATAGTGTCTAGGGTGTAGAATATAAATTTGAAAATTCCTATGCTGCTTGCATTTCATAACACAACAATATTAGAATTACAACTAAAACCACTAAGGTGCGATCGCATATAGATTTCCATGGAGATCTCCTTGGTAAACCGAAGCCGACCTCCTGACAAGGGTCAAAAACCATGCTTATCTCTAGATAAAATATGTCACAAAGGTAAACAAAGCCTGTCCTTATGCAGTTAAAGCGTTTAGTGGTTCCATAGTGGTGGAAGTGCAAAAAGTTATAGCATGGATATAGCGGAGCTATAGGGGAAAATAATAGAGGTGCAAAAAGCTTCATTAGAAATAAAACCAAATATTTAAGTTAATTTATTCGCGTTCTCACATCATTTGTGTAAGAAAAAGAAATATTATTTAGTCTTATATAATAAATTCGAAGAATATCATGATTTATGCGGACTAAATTTGGTGACTATAATAGATTTCTAACTTATATCGAGCACTTATGCCTTAAAATTATGTCTTTACCCTAACTTTGTTGATTTGGTTTAAAACTGAACTAGTCAAATCAACCTTTATATATTAATATTGCTAAAGCGGGTGCTAAAACGTCATGATTTAGCGGGTGTAGTGGAAAATAATGGGGCTTCAAGCAAATTTACTGCTTAATAGCGTTAAAATAAAATAGTGAAGCGGTCCAGGAGCTATATGCTACAACAGGGATTTTGCGAGGCTTTAGCGGGGCTTTAACTTCATAGGCCAATCCAAACCGAACACGTGATACCATATACCAACAACTCATATGCGCCTCAATCGAAAGCATCTCTATATTTGGAGTTGATGTACCCTTTGGGTTAGCTAAACCCCCAGCAATGCACCTACTCTGTTTTCTATTATTTTCAATAGTGAAGTCACGTTCAGCATCTCAACACACGAGTCTTTATCACTCGAACAGATCTCGAATCTCTTCATGAACTCCAACATAAGTCGTTAGACGAATGCTAACGTTAACCTCTCCTTTGGACTTAACTTTAGGATAGACGGTCCAACTCTATAGCATTTGTCTGAAATGTTAACATTGACCTCTCCCTTAGGCTTAAACCTAGATAGGTAGTTCAACTCTATAACATTCCACTTCACAACCGCTTCCAAAACATAGAACATGTATATCAATTTTAAAGTGGTTTTCAATAAGTAATACACGTATCCAATCCCGGACTCTTCAAAACTAAATCGATGAATTTTCGATCAACTCAATTCTAGTTCTCTTAGAAGTAAGCGAACAATATAAAGGAGTCCTCCCTAAGGGATCTTGTGTATATATGTTCTTGAAGCAAGAAACAATTCATATGAATGAGTCCTCATCGGGGATCTTAAACCATATCAATACGTGATGCTTACATATACTTCCCAAGATAATTTGGTCAATTCAATAACAATGAAGATGATTGCATATAGGAATCAAGTCTCGTACACTTATCACATTTCCGACCTTCTCAACTTACACTATCCCTCGGTCAAAAATGAAGCCGATAGCTTTGAGCACTGTTTGCTTCTAATCCCTACTTGAACATCATCATTAACTCTCACAAATAGAATAAGTCTACTTTGTCCACTTTTAGTGCTAAGTATAGGTCTAAATACTTCTCATAAACAAGTAAACACACAAAGCACGATTAATCACATAAAGCATGATAAAGTCACATAAGCGACTTCTAATTCCTTTTTTATTTAATTAATTCATTTATTAATTAAAACTTCTTTGTAAATACTTGTATATATATATATATTTAAAATACCTGTATATAAGACATATATATATATATTACTATTTCACTTTTCATTTCTACTTTTTTCAATACTTAAAAACGTATTCTCTAAGGTATAAGAATATGCACAAATCATTTAACAAGACTTTCCACTTTCAAAAGTATAATTAATAGGTTAAAAAAATGTTGCTTAAACATTGTTTACTATAAACCCAATGACATTTATACTTAATATTATCTTTAAAATATTCTTGGTAAGGAACAAGTATATTTAAGGGTTAAAAACAAATGTTACTTAAACATTGTTTACTATAAACCCAAAATATTTCACACTTAGCATTATCTTTAAAACATGCTTATTAAAGATCCAATTACATTCATAAGTATAGTAACAAATGTTGCTAAAACATCGTTTACTATAAACCCAAAGCCATTTTATACTTAACATTATTTTTAAAATGTATTTTTATAGATCTAAGTGTATCCACATTTTTTTGACAAAGTATATACTTTTTAATAACTCATCAAAAACTTTTATTATAACAAAGTGTTATAACCAAACTCACTTATCTTTTATAAAATAATTAACTTACTTTCCAAACTTATATATATAAGTACTCATAAATACATTTTAATTATCCATATAAATATTAATAAGTAAATTAAATTTAATAAAAATCAATAAAAAGCATGTTTTATATTTTAAAAGCCTTTAATTTAAAAATTAACAAATAATTATTAAAAATATATTTAAACTTCAAACCTCTTTTGATATACTCTAATATATGTTATAAAACATTCCTAAAATGATTCGCAAAGATGATTAATTTAATTATCATTTAAATCACATAAAGTGTTAAAAATAACACTACACAACCAATGTTGTAAAAAGAGCCCAAAAATCCTATCGTAGGTCAAAGATAGTATTTATAAGTATTTTAAATGATACTAGACATAGAACATTAGGAAATTTGCATAAATATTTGACCCATTTTCACACCTCAAACAAAGGTTTTAAAGATCTAATTATTTTTAACCATGCAAAAAACCCTACGAATATCTTTACAAAATCCTATAAAAATGGCCAAAATCTATTTATTTCAGTGTGCACTTATAACGATTATTTTGCTCCTATCTTTCTCAACTTCGTTCAACCAGTTGTGCAATGATTTAAATTTTGGTATTTTTATAGTAAAGGGTAAACAAAAAAGTACTTATCAAAACATCAAAGAAACCCCTGAGGATGTCTCTCAAAATCATATTAAAAATCGCCGAACACATGGCATTTTCAAAGTGCATCCATAGCGACTAATTTGCTCCTAAATTTCACAACTTTGATTCACAAGTTCTACAACTTTCCAAACCATTTTCTTACAATCACACACACTTATATATGTGTAGAGATAACCAAAATATATTATATCGCAATATGTTAACATACAAACAATTTGAATAAGTTTAAACACAAGGGGATCCAAAGTGCTTTCATAACGGGTATTGCTATATGAACCATTCCATATCCATTCCAGTTTCAACACACAATCCAAACAACCATATATACACAATATCAAAGCCACACCACATATTATAGAAGGTCATAGAAGTGATGATATACGATATAGATTTGTCATTTGTTTTCAAAAGCAAGTAAGGTCCAAAGTTATAACTTTATTGGTTAGCTTTAACTTTATATTTCAAGCACAACAAATATATCATAACACATACAATCAAATGGTGAGTAAACTGACTTCATAATCAAGCTTACACAAGAATAACCTCTACAAAAACAAGAACACTTCCTGCCATCACCATGCATCCAAAAGACACCACCTTTCCTACCATTTTGCACTTGGCCACCTCCTCCTTCCTCCTTTTGCTCACGGCCCAAGCTTGCTCCCCTCTTTGTTCTCCTTTTCTTCATGCCTCACATTGCTTTCCTTAGTTGCTATGATGTTCTAAGTCTCATACTTGAGTTTCGTCAAATTTGGAGAATATTTATGTTGATTAGAGATTGATTAGTGGAGGTAGAAATGGATTAAGGCTAAGTGTTTCTACCATTGAAAATTAACAAATGAGTTAATGTAATCCTATGAAGAGCGCTATGTAGAAGTGGCTAAGAGGTACCACTCACCTCTTACCTTTATGGAAGGTCACCGTGCATGCTCCCCTTCACATGTTTTGCTTTACACCTCACACCCTTTTGAAATATCTATTCGCTATTCACCAAAATATCTCTTTCCTTAATCTACTTGCTAATCTCTTTTTAGTATTCATATTTAGTTAGCCAAATTACACAAAATATTTTTAGTTGATAATTAATTACACATTAATATATAAGATAAGCACAAAAGTTCGAACAACTTTTAGCAAGAAAAAAACCGTTATTGATAAAACGATTTTGGCTACATTATCGATATTTCTTCGAAGTATTTATTTTTTTCAACATTTTTCAAAGACAAGTTTACATCATTAGTTATTAATAAAAAGGGTTTAACAAGGTTATAAAATCCATTTAATCATATAAAATCCAAGATTCAAATATTTAAGTAATTTAGATATTAAAGTATGAAGTATTCGAAATTCCAAGTCGTTACACAATAGATAACTTCTTATCGGTTGTATCACACAAAACTCCTAACCCATGGTACCTTATCCTAATTTCACTTCGACCGTGATTTTGCTCAACAAATCAAAACGAAATTATTCACTTGTACCTACCACATCGCAATGGCCTAAGTATAATATATGTACCTTGAGTTTGCTCAACAAAATACATTTAGTTATCTTACCTCATCTATTCAATATATTAATAATATCAAACATAACGTCCCTAGCTTAAGTTTGCTCAAATGTTATGGAGTATGCAAGTAATTTATTAATATACATATGTATACAGTAGATGACAACATTATGTTGAAGGTTCATAGTCTTAAATATATTATATTGAATGATGTTGACTTATGGACTAATATATTTCTTATTAAATACCCTTGTGATTCAATTATTGGACACATCGAAAATCATAGTATATGTAAATTTATATATGTATTTATTTCTTAAGTCTATTTAAGGTTTCTATAATGTTCCACCTTTAGTTTATACATTCATACTATATAAGTTTCATTATTGTGTAACTTTTATATTTTAATTAGCTTATATAATAATCTTATGTATAACATTATTTTAATTAAATCATATTTAATTAACTTTAATTAATTAACAATTTAATTAATTATACATTATTCAATTTTAATATATTATATTAAATATTTATATATACTATAACCTTTATAGGGATACACACATATCATACATACACACACACACATATATGTTTATGTATATATTTAATATATTAATTAAATTTTAATTTATTTATTTAATTAAACTATTTTAATTAAATTTATTAATTTTGAAAGAATATTTTATATATACATAATTGTATACTTATATTATCTTAAACATTTCAAGGCAACATTACATTATCACTATATATTATACATGTATATATGTATATTATTTAATTAACTTATTTCATTAATTCAATTCTTTTATTACCCTTATTAATTTAGAAATTAATTTATATTTATTTTCAAACACTTTGAAAAAAATTATTATATTATAACTTTTGTTATATATATATATAATTTAAATCTAACTTTTAAATTTAACATTAAATTTAAAATCTATATTTTTAATTTTCAAAAAAATTTGAAAATTAGCTCAAGGCCCAATTCGAAATGGATCTTCTATTATGGGTAACCTTTGGGCTCACATTTCTATTCGGGTCAGACTGTTAGCCAAGTAGGGCATATTACTTGATTATCCAAACACAATCCTTCGACACAACCTTTCTAGACATCCTAATGTCTAGGCCATGAGCTTAATTAGTTAACCATAACATGACTAATTTAGACTACATAAGCTAATGGGTTTCAATATTATTGTGGATCTAGCTAGGCCAGCCCGCAGTAGAAGAAATAAGCAAATTTCAAATTTTTACCATTTTTAATATTCTAATATTCAAACTTTGAATTCAATTTTTAACATCAAATTTAAGCAATTCAAATGTTCGAAATATAAATTTTATAATATTCAAAATTTAGAATTTTCAAATTCCAAATTTAGTTCAAAATTTAAATTAAATTGTTATAGCTTATGATTATAATAACTTTGTAAAAAATTAGCTTTAAAACATACCATAGTTGTAAAAATTTCAAAAAATAAACATGAAATGTATCGCAACGGTACTTACATGTATTCTAATTTTAAAATCTCTTAGTATAACAATCTTGTTAATATTACAACAGCAGTTTCGGGATATAGTAGCAAGGTAGGTTAGTTATGTTAGTATAGTAATTCAAGATAAAACTGTGTGTTAGTTATGGAAAATTCATCGTAGACAAATGGTCACATGGTTACAGATGTAAGGCGATAGCATAAACAATAGATGCAATCAAATTTCTGATGTAATCTGTTTTTATCCATTCACTACTAGTACAACCGCACAACCATGAAGAAACCGATCGCTTGAGTGTATAATTTTTAATTTTTTTTTCAAGTTTTCATTCATTTCAATCAATTACCAACAAAACAATAATTGCATTGGTAGAAGCAAAAGTTCATAACATTTAATGTATGTATTTCCAGAATAAAAAACAATAACTCTATTAACTATGCATAATTAATGTGATGGATTCTTTATAACATACGATAAATCATATGGTAAGTTAAATTTACGATTTGAAATTCATAAAATTTAATGTCAAAATAATTATAACCCCGCCAAATATGGTAAACATATTCAAAACAATAAATATGTATGTTGCATCAAACAATCTATACATTCATCAAATTGATGCTCAAGCAGTTATCCTCTATGATATATTTCTAGTCATTGACACCTATATTTGATCCTCTTACTCTCTTTTTAAGAATAGCATTTGATATCCATCTAACAACTGATGAGCATGATGGTTCAAATAATTCTTATTCAGGAATGACATATGGAGGTGTTGAACTTTCCTTGTTCTCAACCTTGTTTGTGATGTTGATAATGGCTGGCTGTGGAAATATAATTGGACCTAGATGAGCATATGTCAAACTTTTTTCCATCACTTATGCTTTTACTTTCCAATAAATATATTCAAATTTGATACAATGTTCTTCTTTTAGGCTACTACAGCTAGTACTTTAGAACTTTAGATATTCTTTCAGTCCTTTACTTTCTCCAGAGGCCTACATCGGATCCCAATGCAATTTTCTGTTTTACAAACTAAGCAACTTTCTGTGCAGTTATAAATCCTTCATACATTTGCAACTTGGCATATCTAGTTTTCCAATGTATTGATACTGATGTTTGTGATTTTAGAGTGAAAACTGTGTGATCATTTACAAGCTAGCATAGTAGTATTAAATGTTTGTGATCTTCAATCCGGAACTGCAAATTAAACTTACAGTACCGAAAGAAACATATTAATCTTAGGCCACAAAGCGCCACAAATTCAGAAAAAGACAGTTTACTTTCAGAAGCAAAAACATAATACATCCAATATTGAAGTATAAGACAAAATAAGCATAACATATTTACAAGCTAGCATAGAATTGTTCCCAACAAAACCAAACCAGTGTATATATTCACAAAACAACCACAGCTAAGTTTTACATCTTCTTCGCTTGTTGATCAAAACAAAAATTCCCATTTACATAATATCTCATATATATAAAGCATTCAAAGTTCAAAAAAAAAGTTATAATGGAAACATGCAAAATAGAAAATACATTACAGCTTCTTAGGTTTCTTGTCATGGTCATGGTCATATTTGTTGAGATAAATTAATTGACATTGGAGAGTGAACAAAAATTCAGTCATAAAAACAAGATGGAGATGATAACAAAGTAAACAGATTACGAAGGTACATATGTATCAGTAAAAGACCATGTGTTGAAGTTGCACTCTTTTTCGGCCCGTCGATCTACCTATGGCATTTTTGATTGCATTGCTATCAACATAATATTTAGGCCACAACTCCGTAAGTTTACAAAAGACCAAAATTTAGAATAACGAAAGTTTCTTTTACCATTACGGGAAATTAGCACAAGAAAAATTAGCATATGGCTGACACCTTAAACAATAACGACTAAATATTGGAAATAAGAAACTCTTAATAATTTCAAACTAGAAAGATGCTTTTACTGTTATAATTTAGAACTAAATAAACTGACGCAGCGGATTAATTAAAACAATGTAGATCGATGAAAGTAGTAATCGATGGATTGGAAGATACCGAAATGCCCAAATTCGTTGATCTGAAGATACCGAATTCTAGCTTTCCCAAACACGTTGATAGCGCACTATTCCGTGTTTAAAGATCTGCGATTCTTCGCACGTTGATCTAGCGCACTAGATTCCGTGAATCGGCTTCAGCTGTCGTTGAATCGAGCGCACTCGATTATCCGAGAGTAGAGATAGGAGATTACACTCAACTACTAATTTGGTGAAAGCACAAAGCTAACAAAACAAAGTTTTTATTTCAAATCAACTAAACTATTACAAATGGCACCACCGGCCTATTTATAGAAGTTACAACACACGCCACAAAAAACTGCACAACTCCTAGGTCGATCACGACCTAAAACACACGACTTACCATAGGTCGGCCACGACCTAAAAACATTACGACCTAAAACAGTCCGACCTAAAAACAATACAACATAAGCAAATACAACATAACGCTTTTACAACCCATAGGTCGGAAACGACCTAAACTTCACGACTTAGCATATCACGACTTAAAACAAAACAGTTACAACACAGCAACGACCTAAAAATGAACGGCATCTGGAGCGAGCGACTTAAGAATGGACGGCATTCGTATCAGCGACCTAAAGAAACGGCTTCTGAAAAACTGTGCGACCTAAGTCTTCGCGACCTAAGGCCTCACGACCTAAGTCTTCACGACCTAAGTCCTCGCGACTTAAGGCCTCGCGACTTGTAGCGAGTGACCTATCTCTCCTCATCTTCTCGCGACCTAACTTAGGTCGTTCCCTTTTCCTGCGACCTAACATAGGTCGTTCCTTTTTCCTGCGACCTAACATAGGTCGTTTCTTTTTAGGTCGTAGCACTTTTTCCTTCAACCCGTTAGCTCGTTGCACCCTGTTAGGTCATTCCAGCGACCTATGCCTTTGCTTTAGCTCTCTATTCTGGAACCCGTTAGGTCGTCCACGACCTAAGGCTTCAACTTCCCCTGACTCTTCACATAGTTTTAGACCATTAGCCTCCTTGATAGGTCGTACTCGACTCAACAACAAGTTAGGTCGTACACGACTTATGACTTCACGTCTCTGGGCTGCATCATCCTCCCCGGGTTGAGAAAAATTCGTCCTCGAATTTGTAATTTCTTCCACATCATATTGTTCATTCCCATAATACGGTACGAGATGCTTAATATTGAACACGTCAGAAGTGTATACATCCTCCGGAAGCTTCAATTTATAAGCATTTTCATTAATTCGTTTCACAACTTTTACAGGACTAATTTTTCTGGCTTTTAACTTGTTATAAGCGCCCACTGGAAAACGATCCTTTGTTAACACAGCATATACCATATCTCCTTCATTAAACTCAACATTTCTTCGCTTTAAGTCTGCGGACCTTTTATACTTCTCATTCGCTTTTTCCAATCGTTCCTGAACGACTTTATGACATTCCGTCAAGCTATCAACAAAATCAGCAGCTTTTTTAACTGTCCCCTTCGAGTGTGGTATTACCGTTAAACCCAACGGTCCCTTTGGTAAGCTTGAATACACTATCTGAAATGGACTGAAACCCGTACTACGATTTACTACATGATTATGAGCAAACTCTGCCTGACATAACTTCATGTCCTAACTCTTCAGAATATCTTGCACAAGACACCTCAACAAATTTCCCAACGATCTGTTAACGACCTCGGTCTGTCCATCCGTTTGCGGATGATAAGCGCTGCTAAAGTTCAACTTCGTTCCCACCATCTTCCACAAACTTAGCCAAAAATGACTTAGAAATCTAGTATCCCGATCAAAAACAATGGATTCTGGCAAACCATGTAAACGATATATCTCTTTGAAGAATAACTCAGAAACCCGGACAGCATCAGCTGTCTTCTTACAAGCGATGAAATGTGCCATCTTTGAAAACCGATCAACCACCACATAAATGGAATCATTTCCCCTTTGAGTTCGAGGCAAACCCAAAACAAAATCCATACTGATATCAACCCATGGTTTAACAGGCACGGGTAACGGCATATACAATCCCGCATTCATCGCTGTTCCCTTGGAAACTTGGCAGATATGACATCTTTCCACAAACCTTCCAACTTCCCGCTTCATCGACGGCCAAAAATAAGATTGAGAAATCAGCTGTAGTGTACGGTCTCTACCCACGTGGCCTTCTTCATGTAGCTCCTTCACAATTTTCATTCTCAGACTATAATCAGGTATGCACAATCGATTTCCTTTGAACAGAAAACCATCCACCATCACGAACTCATCCGTCTCCCCATTCTTGACTTTATCTACAAACTTCATAAAGTAAGGATCTTCAACAAATAATTCTGGTAGCACATCAAACCCTGTCACTTCGACCTTCATTGTAGTCAACAAATGATTCCTTCTGCTCAACGCATCCGCAACACGATTCGTCACTCCCGATTTGTGTTTCACAACAAACGTAAACTGTTGCAGATATGCAATCCACGATGCATGTCTCGCTGAAATCTCGTCTTGCCCTTGTAAATGCTTCAACGCCTCATGATCAGTATACAGAACAAACTCTTTCTGAAATAGATAGTGTCTCCAGTGTTTAATAGCTTGCACAACAGCATAAAATTCCACATCATATGTACTATATCTCATCTTCGCTCCTGATAACTTCTCACTGAAATATGCAATAGGACGCCCCCTCTGACTCAACACCCCTCCAATTCCAACCTTCGATGCGTCGGTATGTAATTCAAACAACAACTGAAAATCAGGTAAAGCTAGAATCGGTGCTGACGTCAAAAGTTCTTTGATTTGATCAAAAGCAACCCCTGCTTCCTCCGTCCATGCAAACTGTTTACCCTTCATACAGTCAGTCACAGGCGCCATCACACTACTAAAGTGTGGAATAAACCTCCGATAAAATGAAGCCAACCCATGAAAACTCCGAACTTCCGTTATCGTCTTGGGTTGCGGCCAATCTCTAATTGCTTCGACTTTACTCTGGTCAACCTGTATTCCTCCTTCCGATACAACATATCCCAGAAATAAAACACTCCTTGCCATAAAAACACACTTCTTCGTAGCAGCGTAGAATTGTTCTTCACGAAGGATAATTAACACTTTCTTCAAATGCTGAACATGCTCTTCAGTACTAGCACTGTAGATCAGAATTTCATCAAAGTAAACCACCACAAATTTCCCAATGTACGGCCTGAAAATTTGATTCATCACCCTCATGAATGTACTCGGTGCATTCGATAGACCAAACGGCATTACCAGCCATTCATACAATCCTTCCCTCGTCTTGAATGCTGTCTTCCATTCGTCCCCTAGTCTAATGCGAATCTGATGATAACCGCTCTTCAAGTCAATCTTAGAAAAGATCACAAACCCACTAATTTGATCTAACAGATCATCAAGCCTCGGCATCGGAAATTTGTATCTAACCGTTATCTTATTCAGTGCCCTGCTATCCATACACATTCTCCATGAGCCATCCTTCTTCGGTACGAGTAATGCTGGTACAGCACACGGACTCAAACTCTCCTGTATTCGTCCCTGTTCAAGCAATTCCTCTACCTGCCTTCGCAACTCTTCATGTTCTTTCGAACTCATTCGATAATGTGGTTTATGTGGCAACACAGCACCCAGAACAAGATCTATCTGGTGTTGTATATCCCTCAACGGTGGCAATTCCGTTGGCAGCTCTTCAGGAAATACATCATTAAATTCTTCAAGTACTAGTTTAACTTCTTCAGGTATCTCAACCACTTCATTGCTCTCTCGCCCAATCAACAAAAACACTTCAGGCTCCTCTTCAACTTCTTTAACAAACTCCTTCAAGGATAATAAAGTTTTCAGCTCTTCAATCTCCTCTAGTTTGTTTTCTTCTTGTAGTCGCTTCTTTGGAACTAGAGTAATCTTCGTGCCTTCAAACATGAAACTGTAACTGTTGGTACGCCCATCATGTTGCACCGCCCTATCATACTGCCACGGTCTCCCCAGCAACAAATGACAGACATCCATATCTACCACATCGCACCAGATTTCATCCTTGTATTTCTTTCCAATTGAAAAATTCACACAAGCCCTTCGTCCAACCTTCACCTCCCCGCCTTTCCTCAACCAAGCCAACTTGTACGGTTTCGGATGTTTCTCAGTCTTCAATGCCAACTTCCTCACAGCCTCTGAAGAAATTATATTATCACAGCTTCCAGCATCAATAACAAATTTACAAACTTTCCCCAGAATAGTACATGTCAACTGAAATATATTGCTCCTCAACCAACTACAATCCTCCTCTAGCTTTGGTGTCAAACAAGACCTCCTCATCATCAGATTACAACCTTCGTCTCCCGACACTTCTTCTTCCCCCTCATCAGGTGGTGAATTGGAACATTCAGCTTCTTCATCCTCATCCTCACCCTCTGCTATCATAGCTCTCTTCTTCGGCTTTGGACATTCATTACTTTTGTGGCCCATTTCTTGGCAATTATAACACTTGAAACCATTACTGACTTTCATCTTCCCAACCTCATTCATAACTGGTTTTGCAACAGCTTTTGAAACATTAGAACTTCCACTAACACCCTTCACTGGATTGTTGGAATTTGTAAACACACCACCTCCTCGTCTTCCCTGTTTCTCCCAAGCCAACGCCTTCTGGTGTGCTTCTGCTACAGATCTGGGATCAAACATGTTAACCATATCATGTATCTGCATTCGCAACCCCCCAACAAATCTAGCTGTTAACTGTTCCTCTGTCTCCATGATATCGTTCCTTGCAATCAGTTGATAGAATTCATCAGCATAGTCATTAACAGACTTCGTTCCTTGCCTCAAGTTTTGCAGCCTTTGATACATAAGCGATTGATAATTATAAGGTACGAATGTGGCTTTCATCGTTTTCCTCATCTTTTCCCATGATTCAACCTTTGACTTCCCCATCCGTTCACGTGTAAGTTTGGTTTGTTGCCACCATGCCAAAGCTCTACCCCTCAACCTTGTAGCAACCAACTTCACTCTACGATGTTCTGGAACTTCCTTGAAGTCAAAAATCTTCTCCACATTAGACAACCAATCCAAAAACTCCTCAGCTTGCATACCACCCTTGAACTCTGGAATTTCAGTCTTCATCCCAGATTCCCACTTGTGATCATACTCCGACTGATTTCTTCCTTGTCCACGTCCTTGTCCATGAACACTTCCACCATCATACTCCTCTTCAAAATCAGATGTATATCGATGTCGATCCTGACCACCAACATCTCTACTACCATCACGTCTTCCACCAACATCCCTTCTATCTACATTCCTCCGTTCACGATCATTCACATCCCTCCCACGTCTTTGATCATCATCAACACTTCTTTCTCGATTGGAATGTGGTGAGACTCTACTTCCCCCATGGTTAGATTCAGGTGAAACCCTTCTCCGATTTTGATTCATCTCTAACATCATCTTCTCTAATCGTCTGATCCCTTCGTTAAGCTTTTCACTAAAGTTTTCATTAATTCTTTGCTCCATCTCATCAGCTTCTTCTCTTCTATACAAAGCTTCTACGTTTTGGTGACGATTAGCTCTTCTCGGCGGCATGGTTGATTCTTCAAAACTTTGACTTTCGGCTCCCCTCCAAATTTCAAACACCTTTCGAACTTAGATCCAAAATGAAATGGATCGAAAACTCTCTCTTTGTTGCAATTTGCGATGAACACGATGAACAATAACTTCTCGGCCTTGAATGATATTGTTCGGCTCGACTTGATCTCTTCAAACTTCTTCAAAAGAATTGGCTCCAAGACTCGATTTAGCTATGATTGGCTAAAACACGCTCTGATACCAAACTGATGCAGCGGATTAATCAAAACAATGTAGATCGATGAAAGTAGCAATCGATGGATTGGAAGATACCGAAATGCCCAAATTCGTTGATCCGAAGATACCGAATTCTAGCTATCCCAAACACGTTGATAGCGCACTATTCCATGTTTAAAGACCTGTGATTCTTCGCACATTGATCTAGCGCATTAGATTCCGTGAATCGGCTTCAGCTGTCGTTGAATCGAGCGCACTCGATTATCCGAGAGTGGAGATAGGAGATTACACTCAACTACCAATTTGGTGAAAGCACAAAGCTAACAAAACAAAGTTTTTATTTCAAATCAATTAAACTATTACAAATGGCACCACCGGCCTATTTATAGAAGTTACAACACACGCCACAAAAAACTGCACAACTCCTAGGTCGGTCACGACCTAAAACACACGACTTACCATATGACGCAGCGGCGGAATACAAAAATTGTTGATACGATGAACGTAGCAATCGGTGAATTGATGACTACTGAAATGCCCAAATTCGTTGATCCGAAGATGCCGAATTCTAGCTATCTCTGACACGTTGATCGTGCACGATACCGTGAAGAGAGATCTACAATTCTTCGAGCGTTGATCAAGCGCACTTGATTCCGCGAATTGGCTTCAACGATCGAAGATTCGAGCGCACTCGAATGTCGAAGGTGGAGATAGGAGTTACACTCAACTACCGATTTTAATTGAAAGCACAAAGCTAACAAAGGAAATTTTATTCAAAATCAACAAACTTTACAAATGATATAACTCGCCTATTTATAGGCATACAACACAACACTTACACCACAACTCATAGGTCTTAAATGACCTAACACTTAGAATTTTTACAACACTTAACAGAAATACGAGCTACAGTACAAACGACTCAACAATCTCGTCTGCGACCTAAAAATACATCACGCGACTTAAAAAATCGTCACGCGGCCTAACTCAGCAAACGACCTAGGGTAATTCTCACGCGACCTAAGGAAGATATGAGGGAGTTGATGAGCGAGCTATAGGACTTCTCGATTTAGGACGGAGGAACTACGACATTCATTCACGAGTTAGGCTGGAGGAGGCATAGGTCGTTCTCGACTTAAGGGGAATGGGCTTCGTTCGCGATCTATTGTATGCGGCCGAACTTTATCTGGGAAATCACAGCGGTGACTTATGGAGGTTGGCACGCGACTTGGAATTCGCGACTTACTGTGGAGGTGGGAAGTAGGTCGCTCGCGACATATAGATGCGGTAGGTCGCTCGCGACTTAGAGATGCGGTAGGTCGCTCGCGACTTAGAGATGTGGTAGGTCGCTCGCGACCTGAGGTAGAGGAATGGCGAGGCGCCGCGACTTTTGGTAGGTCGCTCGCGACCTGGGTGGCTTCATCATCGACCTTGCGACCTAGGATAGGTCGCGGCCGACCTATCGAGGTTAGCGCTTCATCACCATAGGTCGGCCACGACCTAAAAACATTACGACCTAAAACAGTCCGACCTAAAAACAATACAACATAAGCAAATACAACATAACGCTTTTACAACCCATTGGTCGGAAACGACCTAAACTTCACGACTTAGCATATCACGACTTAAAACAAAACAGTTACAACACAGCAATGACCTAAAAATGAACGGCATCTGGAGCGAGCGACTTAAGAATCGACGGCATTCGTATCAGCGACTTAAAGAAGCGGCTTCTGAAAAACTGTGCGACCTAAGTCTTCACGACCTAAGGCCTCACGACCTAAGTCTCCACGACCTAAGTCCTCGCGACTTAAGGCCTCGCGACTTATAGTGAGCGACCTATCTCTCCTCATCTTCTCGCGACCTAACTTAGGTCGTTCCCTTTTCCTGCGACCTAACATAGGTCGTTCTTTTTTCCTGCGACCTAACATAGGTCGTTTCTTTTTAGGTCGTAGCACTTTTTCCTTCAACTCGTTAGCTCGTTGCACCCTGTTAGGTCGTTCCAGCGACCTATGCCTTTGCTTTAGCTCTCTATTCTGGAACCCGTTAGGTCGTCCACGACCTAAGGCTTCAACTTCCCCTGACTCTTCACATAGTTTTAGACCGTTAGCCTCCTTGATAGGTCGTACTCGACTCAACAACAAGTTAGGTCTTACACGACTTATGACTTCACGTCTCTGGGCTGCATCATAAACACTTTCAGACTATTTAATGTTTAAATACTTGCATGTTGGTAAGAATTACGAACATGTATAAATTGAATTACCACTTTGTAGATCTTCTCGGGCTGAAAATCCTTGTCATTGTCCATTCTTATATTATCGGACAAATAAACTAAAATAGGTAAGCCGAAGAAGTAGTGGTTATATTTATCTATGATCTGGTTATAATTTGTTTGGGAAAAAAGTGTAATGGAAGGAGCAAGTTATTTGAATATTCACAAATTAACAAACATATTTGATAATGTATTATTTCATTAAAACCCTATTTTTGTCACAGATACCTTTAAATCCTTTGCGACTCTACCCTTGTATCAACAATGAGCGATCATAATACAAATTAAAAAGTAAATGTTATGATTATCACCTCAGCATACAAGTCAGATAGCTCACATACTTTGTCTTCAAGCACATTGTCCATGAAATATTTCCTTGAAATTTTCTTTCGTTGTTACCAGTATCTTCAAAATCATCACCAGAACTATCCAGTTAAGGCCATGGAGAAACGGTGCATATTAGAACAAATGTACATAAGTGGAAAACGATGCATATGAAAACAAAATGTACACAAAATGAAGCATCATATTAAACAAATTATAAAAGCCCCAAAAAAGAGCAGACTTGGTAGTACCACCGTGCTTCCAGCAGTTGGATTCGGTCTTTTTTTAAACGAAGGCTAGTTCGAACGGTAACCTCTTCCAAACCTTCACAAGGTAGAGAGTCTTATTATACATTAGGTTCAGACATTTTATATATCAGGCAAAAACATGTCAGTATAGCATAAAAAAGCAGTGACATTCACTCGAGTTTGGTATACTAATCATTCTTTGCACCTGGGATCATTCACTTTGGATATTAAAAGAAACCACAACTTTACCTTAGACTTCGAGAATGACATATGTGTTTATCATTCAACCGTTTTCTTTCTTAATTCGCTCAAATCTATCCATTTTATCTTGCTTCGCTGATTGCTAGCAACACTGATTCAGCCATATCTCTCATATTTCTCTAAAACAAAAATAACTAACTGTTAGAAATAAATTTCAAGGTTCCAAGAAATTCAACAGGTGGTTGGTTTAGTAGTTTTACTACTAGTTTACAAACCAACCACAAAAAAAAACTAATGTTGAGTGCATAATACCTAATGGTCGCATTTCCTCTTTAGATTCACTTTAGTTAACCTGTAAATGGACATTACTTAAAAACAATAATTATAAACAATAAAAACTATACGTATTCAGTGCAAGTTATGTTTTTCACTTTTTTGACATCAAGTAAAGTACAAATCACTCCAAAATTGAAATTTCAACACAATAAATATAATATAAACTATTGTTCTCTCCACAATTAAATTTTAGAAGAGATATGAAGTATATAAAAAAAAGATTTTTTCCTCCAAACAAAACATTCATTAATTCATCAAAAGATTACAAGAAAAACCTAAAAATTGAGAACAGATCTCAATACCAAAACCCTTAATAAAAATGACTCTCTTAACATACATATTTATACCTATTACCAACCAATAGAAACGTAGAGACTCATAATGAGTCAAATAATATATTTGATCATATATTTATTTATTTATTTTCCATAAAAATAAAGATATTTGAGAGAAATATATGCATAAATATCTCTTACTAAGTCAAATCAAATACTTTTCATAATTAATTAGTCAGCCAATCAGTTAACTAATATATAAAACAAATAGTGTGTCGCCTATCTTCAACACTCCACCTCGACACAATATTCTTCATTTGCCCCACCGTTGTTCGAAAACAAACTTAATCAACCTTCAAAACCATCTAGTTATGCATGATTCCATTGAACATGCATATTGTCAATAAATCAGAATTACTTGTAATACCATAATGGTCTCCAAACAGACTTTGTGGTTTTTCGTTGCATGCTCTAGCTTGATTCAGATAAATTTGCTTCCATAACTCTAATTTGAGAACTGTCTACATTCTCCGCCGTTTTTCCAAACAATTTGTACATGTTACTGTTTCCCCGTTTTGCATCCAGAATTTCCCTATTATCCCTCCAAACCCCTATGACTCCACCTCAAGTTGAGAAGTTAAAGCCTTTTTGTTCCAACTGTCATACTGAAACAAGATTCTTCCTAATTTCTTAGATGTGTCCACTCCTCTTAGCTTCACCACTCTTCCATCATACATTCTAATCGAACATATACCTTTAACATGCAAAATCTCCACCATCTGCAGATTCCATAATCCCCAACTTCTCCTATTAAGTTTTTCTACGCTTATCTTCGCTATAACCAAAATCTCTTTAAAAAAATTGTATTGTAGGCTCTGATACCAACTGTTAGGGTTTTTTTAGGATCTCTGCACAATTAGACTTTAGAAGAGATATGAAGTAAAAAATGATTTTTCCTCCAAACAAAACCTTTATTAATTCATCAAAAGATTACAAGAAAAACTTAAAAATTGAGAAGCAATCTCAATACCAAAACCCTTAGTAAAAATGACTCTTCTAACATATATATTTATAGCCACTACCAACCAATAGAAACGTGGAGATATATTTGCTAATATACCTCTCATAATCAGTCAAATAAATAAATATATTTGACCATATATATATATATATATATATATCCATAAAAATGAATATATTTGAGAGAAATATATGCATAAATATCTCTTACTAAGTCAAATCTAATACTTTTCATAGTTAATTAGTACTCGCCCTCTGGATTCGTTGAATGACTGCGAAGCAAATAGGGGAGCGAAGCCAAAGCGAGTAGCTTCGGGCGAGTGGACCGGTTTCAATAAC
This sequence comes from Allium fistulosum, assembly GCA_030737815.1. Taxonomy (NCBI): domain Eukaryota; kingdom Viridiplantae; phylum Streptophyta; class Magnoliopsida; order Asparagales; family Amaryllidaceae; genus Allium; species Allium fistulosum. Next base: position 666,749,198 of record CM060901.1, read on the forward strand.
ACCGAGCCTTACACTGGGTAGGCCCCGAGCGTCGAATTCATCGCCCCAAAAGCAGAGGACGTAGATACGCGTAGAGGGAAAGCCCAGTGTAAGGCGCAGAGTGAACATATCACCCCCCCCCCTTTGGTTGAGGGGGGCAGGGGGGTGTTCTTCCCTGGTTAGGAGAGTGGAGGGGGTTAACGAACCAATTAACTATATATATATATATAACAAATAGGGTGTCGCATATCTTCAATAATATAAGATTGAAGGTAGTACCATTTACAGTAAGATTAAAAACAAAGCCAATGCTGGAGAACTTGAGGTTGAAGAGGAACAGTGCAGCCAGTATGGTGATGGTAGCAAGTCTGGTGATTGATGATTGTTGGTAGTGGATTAGGGTTTATTTCTTATAAGATAGGAGACTAGGGCTTTTTTTACTGAATTAGGTTTTTTTCCTTTTGTTAATGAAGTATCAATCTTTTGGGTAAATAAGTGTAAACTAGGGTCAATCTCTGATTTACAGTATTTATAGATATGGAGATGACAAGAGATAAGAATTTAATTGGAAATAGCACGGGAAACGAGATGATAATGAAAAATTCTAGAGAATACATATGTCGAAAGAATATCTTTTCTACGGCAGATGAAAGGATGCGAGGAAAACATGGAAGAAAAGAAAGATGCAGTTTATTTTAGCTTCGAGGATTTCTATTTTAAAACACCGGTAAGGCAAACCTCCTAGGTTTTATTTGATATTCTCTTATGTTCATAATCATACTAAAACAAAAGAGTGATCATGTTTTTTTTCTTTGTAATAGCTTATAACACTTTCTACCGTCTATACTATATATAAATGAATGATACACTATATAAACCTATATAGCGTGGAAGTTTTATCGTAGTTTGAAAAAAAAAATGACTTCTGGTTAGTCGGTTTAGATATGGAAATTTATCGTGTTATTTGCTTAGTAAAATTGTTAGTCACAATGGAGAACTGCAACATACGTTCAAAGTATGAAATATCGAGGTGTTTTATATCATCTGTAATGATGATCCGAGTTCATTGATCAAAATTTCTTCCGATTCCGAGTTAATATAAAAAAAGTTATTGTGGTTTAAACAAAAAAATAGCAACTTATGCCTAGTCGTTCGAGTAAAAGGAACTCAAATTTTCAAAAAAAATTCAAAATTCAAAATTCAAAATTCCAAAATTTATATTTTTAAATTTTAATTTTTTTATAAATGGATAAATATGTTACCCATTTATGACCCTTTTAATAGTGGATCAACCCATTTATGATCTATTTAATAAATATTTATTAATGAGTTGACCCAATCCTTTTATAAGTGGGTTAAATGGGTCGAGCCAATGGGTTGGGTCATATTTTGACAGGTTTGGTTTTAACTGCATAGTATTGAATGTTCGATTCAAAACTCATGGTTATGAATATATTCACAACTACATTCGATTAAATATATTTCTTTTTGGATTTTCTATTTATATTTACTCTGTGTATTCTATATCATAATATAACACCGCATATATTTAAAAAACATGCTTCATTTCGAATAAGATGTAATGCTCTTAAATTGTTTCCACCAATAAAAATAGTGCCCCAATTTTTGCAAGTTCATCGGAGAAGTTTGCCAAATATGATCTGAAGAGGCTGGAAGATGATCAAAGGCCGAAGGTGACTCAGCATGATGAGGTGGATGGGTCCTTGTAGCTTATAGGCCTATGTCAGTATGTGCATGGTGCACATGCACACGTGCACACTCACATAAAGGAACTGGGTCTTTTTAGTTTGTGTTTGGGTTGCATTAGGGTTGTTGTGTTGTAACTAGGATTGTACTCGGGTTATGAGATAATGGTTGAGTATATATATAGTTAGTATTATGAAATGTAATGCATGCATCAAATAAATTTTTAGTTTTTATTTCTTATTATATACTTCTTGCTCTCTTTATAATTCTTATTTCTCTTATAACTTTTGCTACTAACTCCTCTCTCCATTACTCTTCTACCTATTCCAAACAATCTACACACATCCTTACTTCCAACCCTTCCCTGTTACTCCTTTCACCTGACCTTCCTCCTTGCACCTGCTTACATTTTCAAACCTTTAACCATGGCCCACACCAGATAGCAAGCCGAAGAAAAGAGTTCTACCAAAGTGGTATCAGAGCAGTCTGATGAGTCAAAAACCACCCCTCATCATTCCAACGATCCTGTTTATGATCTATGCCGGAATTGATGAAGAAAATGAATTGTGGCAAAGGCAGGAGCACCTCAATGACAGAACTAACACCACCTTGATTCAATTGCAAGAGCCACAATAAGAACTACATGATTCCCACCAAGAACTACATTAATTCTCATCAAGAATTGCACCAAAGCCTGGAAGACAAATCAAATAAGATAAATATCAAAATAGATCAAATTTCTGAAACCCTACATATAGTGTTGTAAGGACTTAAGAACAATCAGAGTTCACCTCCACACCAATCAAGAACCTAGCCATATGCACCACCCTACCAAATAAATTCTCCTAGAAACCCTCTTGATTTTAACCCAAACCCTGATCAATCATCAGGCATACTGTCAACACACAAGCTTTTGCGACATACCACCATTAAACTTGAATTTCCCACCTATTTAGGAGATCATACAGTCATTGAATGGTTAGAGCAACTGGAATGGCTTTTTAGATATCATCAAGCGCCCATAATTGAATGGGTACAAACATGTTCATTTGATCTCAAGCAAGATGTATAAAAATGGTTTAAATGGTTGTCAAGAACTGTATGCAATGGAAAATTTTCGAGAGGAGATTATTATCAAGTTTGCCCTACTTGAATTGAGGAAGCCATTTAGTGCTTGTGCAAATTTGAAATAATTAACCACAGTGCAAGCCTATCTCACCGAGTTTGAGCAACTTCAAGGCCTTTTTGATCATTTGCACCCCGATTATGTGTTTAATAATTTTATGGATGGTCTTATGGAGGAGATTAGATATGATGTTGAAGCTTCTAAGCCAGTAAACTTTAAGGAGGCAATAGCTATGGCCAAGATCTTTGAGAACAATTATAATAGCATCAAGAAATCCAATAGACCCAATCCTTATTCTCGACCTCCTCTTACACCAGAAACTTACCACCAAAGGTTACTAAACCTGCACCACCAAACAATTCTGATTATCCTGCCAGAAATTCACTAGAGAACCTTGCCAAGAGTAAAGGACTAACCCTAGAAGAAATAATTGATGAAAGAAGAAAATATTTTTGTTGTGGGTGCAATGAAAGGTGGCATGTTGGTCACCAGTGCAGGAATAAACAAGTGTATATTCTTGAAGGAATTGTGGATTTGAAGAATGAAGAATTGATTGCTGAGAATGTGGATATAAAAAATGAATAAATACCTAAAGCTATTGAGGATGAAGAGAAGATAGCTATTACATTCCATGCAATGTGTGGTATATCCTCCTTACATACAATTATAATCAATGGTGTTATACAAGGAAAACAAATTTAGATCCTAATTGACTTGGACTTTACCCACAGTGTTATTGATGGAGCACTGGCTAGTGGGTTAAAACTACCCATTGATGATTCAAGAATGTATGAGGTGATGGTAGCTAAAGGGGAAAAGCTCCATGGTACTGGCATTTGTAGGAAAATTATTCTTAAATTTCAAGGTTGTAGCATGTTGATAGATCTCCTATTACTTCCATTAAAAGGCTATCAGATTGTTTTAGGAGCACAGTGGATAAAGACATTGAGTGATATTACATTGAACCTGAACAAAATGCAAGTTTAGTTTAATATTTGGGTAAGAATTATGCATAGCAGGGAATTCAACCTTCTCATGTTCAAGTTGTCAACCAAAAAGAGATCAGCAGAGATTGTACCAAAAGACAGTTAACCATGATATTATGCACCAAGGAACTGAAACCAAAAAACCTAGAACAAGTTGTCATACCAGAGAGCATTGCCATAATTCTACAACAATACCCAGATATTATCATACCATTGTCAAAATTGCCTCCTAAAAGACCCTAAGACCACAAAATACCACTTCTACATGGTTCCAAACATGTCTGCTCCAAACCTTATAGACACTCATTCCTCATAAAGAATGAATAGAAAAAATATACAAGAAATGCTAGACTCTAGAGTGATCAGACCCAGTTGTAGTGCTACTCTTCACTAGTAGTTATGGTCAGAAAAAAATGGAACATGGAAATTGTGTGTTGACTATAGGAGTTTGAATAACCTCACCATTAAAGACGGATTCCCAATACTCTTGGTGGATGATTTATTTGATGAGTTGCTTGGTTCTAAATATTTTTCTAAGCTAGATTGAGGTCAGGCTATTATCAAATCAAAATGAATGAAGAAGACATACAGAAGACTGCTTTTAAGACACACGAAGCACTACACCATTATAAGATATTAACAACGGGTATAAACCGTTGTTATGTCTAAAAGCAACGGGTAAAAACCATCTTCATTACAGGAGTGGTTGAATTTAGCGATGGGAGAAAACCGTTGCTTTATGTCCAAAAGGCAACGGGTATAAACCGTTGCAAATTGTGGCAAAGGCAACGGGTATAAATCGTTGCAAATTGGATCAAAGGCAACGGGTATTAACCGTTGCAAATTGGGAAAAATGCAACGGGTATAAATCGTTGCTTTATGGACAATAAGCAACGGGTATAAACCGTTGCTTTATGTCCAGTAAAAAACGGTTTAAAACCATTGCTTTATGCCCAAAGTCACACATAAAGCAACGGTTAACAACCGTTGCACATAGTGTTTGCTCCTGCTCCTACAAAATCACATCTGTAACTCACTACTGCGTATATCTTAGTATATATACCAGAATATCAATATATATCAAAATATTGGTACACAAGCACTATAAACATATCGCACATATACCATACATATAAAATTATTATCAAACTTATAATTACACTCATTGTTTTGCAAACAGAATGCTACCATGCCGGAATATCATACTTATTACACTGCATTGTTTATTACACTACAGTACAAAGATTTCATTAATTACACTACATTGTTTTGCAAGCAGTGAAGTCTACATAGTTCATTACAGGGCAAAGCATTCCAGTTTTCAGACTTCAATGTTCAACCTGGTTCATGTGCAACTCAAAGATTAAATTCAGAGGCAGTTCAACTTCATAAATCTGGAAAGAATATTCCACTTCAAAAACAAAAAGCATCTACCTGATTCTACATATGATCAGAACCTCAACCAGACAGTACAAACTCGAGGCAAAATGATTTGCAGTGCAGACTTGAAGTTCAACACAATATAGACCATCAGTGGAGCTACAGAAATGTACCAAGCAACCAGGGGATGAAAACAAAAGTCAGTATATCTGAAGTGAATGCAGAGACAAAGCACAAGAATGCAACTATACTGAAATGCATAAATAACTGATGCAAACTAACCATCACATGATATACAAGAACAAAATGGTTGGACCAAATGCGTATGGATACTATGCCAGACTGTAAACAAGATCAAAGGCAGACCAGTAAAAGAAACTACAAGTATACATCTACGACAGACCGGGCAGTAATAAAGCAAACTGCACATCTAACTAGAGCCAAGACTACAAGTACAAGGCATATATATATACATCTAACTAAAGCCAAGACTACAAGTACAAAGCAATTCAAAGCAAACAACGGTTAGGATAAAGAAAATTTGATCAAGCCTCAATTTCCAGATTTTGAAATCTTTTTCAGGTTCTCTTTCCTCTCTGTCAAACTATCCAGGTGAGCAAACCACCCTTATAAATTCTTAAAACTTGATATATCTATTTTGCATGTGATAAGTCTTGAATGTTAATTGTGAAAGGTGCTTGCATGCTTGTATTTATGTATGCATGACTGTGTGTACGATTGTGTACGGGCAAACAAAAGAAAATCAGCAATATATGCAAAGAACAAGTCAGAAATATCAATACCTCCGACTAAAGATATCGTATCAAACCCTTTTGATGGCTCACATAACCTCCGACTCCAACATCCCCAAAGGTCTCGGTAAATTGTCGACATATTTTGGCGGTTAGCTCATCCGGCAATAAAATTTTGTCCAACAACACTTTTTCATATGTGGGTGGTACTGCTTTTCCATGAATTACTAATGTTGTGGAATCTCGACATATAGTACCTGTTATATAAGCATTTTTGGAGTGAATATATGGAATCACATTTACAGAACTAACAAAAAACAAAACTCATGCTACCCAAAACCATTTCACAAACATGCAGCGATGGCCCAAGTTTCATAGCATATGAACTAGACCCAAATTTGCCTAATAATGACTTGGGTTTAATGCCAGAAGTGAATTACAGAGAATTTTTTTGGCAACCAGGCAACATATATATTAAATGCATGAGTTTCAAACTCACCTGTCTTTACTCTACAACAGCTAGTAACTCAATTTAAAAGGGTGCAGAAGTTTAAACAATATCAGCCATTATTTCTTGACTAACAGCCTCACTATTGTTCAGCTATGTTAAATGAAAAATGTAAAAATGTGTTGAGATATAACTCAGCAAAATTGTGACGGTTCACTTTGTATTAAACATGTGGAAGCAAGTTATAAATTTGCTTATACGTGCAAGAAAATGCAGCACACTCTCCCGTTCACGAAGTTAAGCATTCACTGACTTTGCAACATATTATTTTCTTCAAATTTTAATAAAATAGTACCTGTTGCAATTACTTCGTCCTCGAAGTTCAGGATTTCACATCTTTGGTCGATTAACTGATTGTTCGGAGTGGCAAACTGAGAAGATGCGATTTCACTGCCTACTTGACGATTATCTTGGGCTATGCTGAGAAGACGCTCCAGTTTATCATCCATATTGTCCAGCTTCATCAATTTTTGCTCCACATTTTGTAGTCGCTGCTCATATATTCCTTGGGCCTGTTTGAGCCGTTTGCATGGAATGGCAGCACTCTTAACTTGGCTAGGAGCTATATTGGTCCCAATACTTCGGCTCCTGCCCTTTACATCTTTACCAAACACTGATATAAAGACGGCTTCATCACCACCACTCGTCGTTTCCTTTTCTTTTTCAATTTTGTCCTAAAAAGTAAATACATATATATTAATAATGAAAATTTAATTTAGAGGCGTTGTTATTTGTTTAACTTACAAAGTAGGAAGATGTCGCATCTGACGTGCTGCCATCTTTTTTCTTATGCGTTTTCTCCCATACTTGAAGACGTGATACTTCTGTTCCCGGACTACTTGAATCGACCTGCATACAATGACCTAAAATTATATTTGGAACTAACGGTATATGCAATGTGATGCACCAATTCAATGACACATACCATTTCTTGAGTAATCATAGCATGACTCTTACGTCCCGAATGATGACCATATTCGAGCATTGATCTATTTTGTTTGCCTCGCTTCCTTTTTTCTTTCGCCTCGGGTTTTGATTCGTTTCTTATGAACTCATCCCAATCATCTTGAGAAATTTTCGGTGGACAATTTCTCATTCTTTCTTCGTCAGTGATGAAATGATCATAATGATTCTTGCGCAAATCATTCTTGTGTCTCCTAAAAGCCTCGGACATTTTTTTCATAATAAGGTCCTTTGATAGAGGATCGAGCTCATAATATTTCTGCATAACAAAAAATGCATGTAAACCATTTTTTATTTCTGTATTGAAAGCATTATAAATGAACGGAGCTCATTATTACCTCCAATTGATTCCACACGTCTTCCTTGTAATTTGGCGGAACTTTTTCCAACTTGGATATGAGATTGGCACATGATTTCTTACTAGTTTACCAATCTTCGTAGCGACCTTTGAACCATTTTTTCCGACTGGAGAACCGTAGTTGTCTATATCAATTTTCTCCCGTTTTAAAGTGGATGATTGGGAAGTTGTATCATTTGACGATGGTGTGGCATCTTGTGACATTATGTCCTGCAAAGTCTCAAATCCTAAAATAATCCCAACAACATTATGACGTACAGTTCTTCCCCTTCCAGCCCATCCCTATGATGCCCGATTTATGTTGGCCACCTTATTGCATGGAGCCCCCTCCATAACAAGATCAAATGCCCTATATGTCTTAATAAAATTTGCTCCAAGCGATCACAGTTAAGCTGCTGTACATCTGATATATGAACCAACGTCCCCTTATTGATTTGTCTGATCCCACCAACTTCTCACCACATTACGATTTTTGTCAGTCCGACTGACAATAATCGTAATGTGATGAGAAACTGATGGGATCAGACAAATCAGAAGGGCACGTTGTTTACTATATCAGATGTACAGCAGCTTACCAGTAATTGCTTGGAGCAATTTTATTAAGTCATATAATGCATTTGATCTTGTTATGGATGGGAGTCCATGCAATAATGTGGCTAACATCAATCGGGGATCATAGGGATGGACGGGAAGGGGAACATTCACTTTAATGCGGCAGTGATAAAGTCTTCCTGCATCACCAGAATTTTAAACTTAAGCGGATTCAAAACAATATCTAAAATACTGACTGAAATAAAGAATGCAAATACAAAAATATATTACCTTAGCACTGCTGAACTAAAGGGTGCAAATACAATATCTTGAACTGCCTGTCTACCTACAAACACAAAGAAAGAAAGAATAGTCAAGCTGATCATATGTATGTATGTGTACATGTGTGTATGTATGTGATCATATGTAAGTACCTACAACTACAAACACAAAATGAACTCTTGCAATATATCCATCCTTATGGATCCATCAGGATATTATAATGACACTAATAAAAAATATAATGCATCTATTACTATCATTCACGCTATATTTTACATTTTACACCATTTTAAATAAATATTTTGTTAAGGTACAATAACTGCTCTGAAATACAAAGTTAACATATGCATTTGATAAGATCTTCTAATTTTTCATTGTCTTCAAAAGCTGATTGATAAACGGTGGGAAACTCAGTGTCGTCCACATTTATGGTCAACCGTTTTGGTGTATGCAAAACCACAAACCATCCGTTATTTTTTAAATCTTTTGAGTAGAACACTTGACTCGCTTCCGATGCAAGAATAAAAGGAAAATGTCTTAAGGTCTTTTGAGGTACTGTGGTAGCTTTTCTCTCTTCGTCGAATGATGTCTTGTATCTTGGCGCGTTGCAATTTGTACATGAAACTTTGTTCGCATTATCTTTCCAGTACAAGATGCAGTCATTAATGCATGCATCATAAGTTATGTAATTCATCCCAACTTGCTTAATGATCTTCTTCACGTCGGGGTACTTTGAAGGTAGCGTGTTACCTTCGGGGAGTAACTCCTTTATGAATTCGAGTATTGCAGTCACACCATTGTCTGAAAAGCCGTATTGGGTCTTCAAGCTATTCAGTTTCACAATGGCATACAACTTTGTAATCTCTTTTGGACAAGAAGGATACAATGGCTCTGTTGCAGTTGCACTATCAAAAAATGATTTATCCGTAAACCGCTCACCAATATTAGCATTATCATGAAACTGACTTGTAGGTTGAAAATGATGGAATCTATCTGCATCATTGATCAAATCCTCCATCCTAATATGTTCAGACTCATCAGTATTTGTGGCATGACTAACCGGTTGTTGTTTTGGCTTCTCCGGTATTCTTTCCCCGTGAAAACACCACACGGTATATGATTGAACAATACCACATCTAAGCAAATGAAAATGAATGTCATTTAATTTGAATGTATCTTCATTTTTGCACCGCGTGCAAGGGCACGAATACTTTTCCTTATTGCCACCGTTTTCAGCAACAAATTTAACGAAATTTCTCACACCTTCCACATATTCTGTATTTCTTCGATTAGATTGATTCATCCATTGTTTGTCTATACTAAAAGACATACTGAAAGAAAATAACAAGAGCTAATAATAAATCATGGGTAACAATATCTTATGGCTTTCCACCAAGTTCAACTCTGATATTAACTAAACAGATGAATATTCTTTTGATTTCACTTGAAATTTAACATTAGCATCAAACTGTTTCCAAAAAATTTGCCATTACAACGGCGCCATTTTGTAGCACCAGAGTAATGTCTATGCATTACCCCTCTCCTGATACTTGGTTTGCGCCATTAACAACAATTTTATCCACTTACTAAATATGGTCTCATATTTAGTAAAACAAAATTCATTGCATCAACTTATACCCTAGCAGTCACTATAAGCAACTATGTCTAACTAGCATGCAGTACAGTACAGTACATTACAATTTGTAAAACAAATCATATATAAATGTAAAAAGATCATCCCTTGCATAACCAATTGTTTCTTGGTTCTCTAACACTATACACTTAAAACATCAAATATGTATTCTGATGGTTCAGATTAGAAGGTGCATCTCTACTTTGGCAAACTATTGAAGAGTAGTAGATATTTGTCATTTTTTTTCTTTAATCAACCAAAATTTCAGAACTAGAGGAAGTAGGTCATTTTAGTGCCTCCCCCAAAATTTCAGCTTTATTCTTCCATAATATGCAAGCGTAATGACGGTAAGCAACTCGTCTAAACTTATAGCAAGCTTTTGATTGCTCGATCGATTTGCAGGTATGGTATGTTGTAGTAAATTTTCAATTTGTTTACGATTTTGTGATTTCTACTGTACAATAAGCGATTGCCAATCATCTGCATGTGGATTTTTTAATAATGTAATTTTTAGCTTAGTCATTTATTCAATTCTGCCAAATCAATGTGGTGCTATTAATTTGACTAGTTGAAGTTTATTATATGTGAAGCTTGAATTTTTGTGTTGTGCGCAAGCAAGGTTAAACATAATTTAAGCACAGTATAAATCATGAGAAATCATTACATATGGTGAACCTATTACATGTATGGCTATTATTCTAAGTTGTCTATGATATGAGAAACCATTATATGAGTCGAGATAGAGGTAGGAAAAAAGCAGCTAGCTTTATTGGTTCCGTGTTCACCCTATTTTTCTAATTTTCGACCTATATATGGTAGACCCTTTTTTTAAAGGTATAACATCTGCAGTTGATATATTTTGAGTTCACTTCAATTCTGAGGAGTGACATATGAAGACATGGTAAGTAGAAATGACCTTCACGACCATTTTGGTTGTGCAGTTGATGGTCTGGTTTACACATGGTTCAGAGGAAATAGTAAAAAAGGCAGAAGGGGATCTTTTCAAGTTGCAGAAAAAATGAACTAAATGTTTGCGGGTAGACATACACACACTGTAGGAAAAATAGTACATCAATGTAAGTATCAGTTCCTAAATAATTATTAGTTTTTTAGCTTCAGCTTTCAAATTTCAATTCCTAAACGATTATTTACAGAAAACTACTTGTTTATAACTAAATACTAATAAGTTATTAGCTTCAGGCGTTTTCAAGGTTAATGAAATCTAAAGCAGTAAAAGGGCGACTAAATTTTAGAAAATTAGACAACTCAAAACAAGAAATTCGCATACTTAATTAGCAGTGGCAGTATAGAGACTGTAGCAGGACTTCAAATCAGCAGTAGAAAATATCGCGTAGGAGGCAAGCTTGAGCCGACGATGGCTGATGGAATAGCCGAGTATGCAGCGATGATTATTTAGAAAGCGTTGATTTTTGAAACCCTAGTTTTTTTGGGTTCGAGCAGATCGCCAACATGGAGATTGCTATTGAGCTGTAACTGTGAAGTAAAACAGATTTTGGGTGTTGCCCAGCTCAGTTGGTTGCCCCATCCCAGGGGCTTGGTGGGCTTGCCACTGGGCCGGCCAAAAGATTGGGACGGTTAATAACCGTTGCTAATTAGCCACGGTTGAAAACCGTTGCTAATTGGAACGAAGCGCGCCAAAAATTATGGCGCGAAAGGATGAAATTCACCGCCATCATTTGTCTCCAAAGAAGCTACGGTTAATAACCGTTCCCAATTAGCAACGAGAAAAACCCGTTGCTAACTGAACCAAGACGGTTATTAACCGTTGCTAAATGGCAACGGTTATTAACCGTTGTCAAATGCGCGGATGGTTAGTTGCAAATCTCGGTATTTGGTGTAGTGAAGGCCACTGTGAGTTCACTATTATGCCTTTCGGATTGGCTAATGCACCCTCTACTTTCCAATCCTTGATGAATACCATATTTAAACCTAATTTGAGGAAATTTGTACTTGCATTTTTTGATGACATACTAATTTACGGCCAAGCACTGTCTGAGCATATGGAGCATCTTAAAATGACCTTGCAGCTGTTGAAGGATAATTTATTGGTTATCAAATTTTCCAAGTGCTCATTTGCCATAGAATCACTTGAATACTTAGGGCATATCATATCAAGTGAAGGAGTAGCAGTGGATCCTAGCAAGGTTGAAATCATCAAGCAATGGCCACTTCCTACAATTTTGAATGCACTAAGTGGTTTTCTGAGCCTTACAGGATATTACAGAAAAATTATAAAAAGTTATCGGTTAATTCCAAACCTCGTATTGACTTACTCAAGAAAGATTCATTCAAGTGGATTGATAAAACCACACAAGCTATGGAACAGCTGAAGCAATGCCTCAGCAATCCCCTAATATTATTTATGCCAGACTTTAACAAAAAGTTTATTGTTGAATGTGGTACCAGTGGTGTTGGCATTGGTGCAATACTCATTCAAGATAACTAATATAATTCCTAAGTAAAGCTCTACAAGGGAGGACACTGAATTGGACCACATATGAGAAGGAGCTGCTTACCTTAGTTCTGGCTATAAAAAAATGGTTATGGTTATTTTTAGGAATGCAGTTTATTATCAGAACCGATCACCGAAGTCTCAAGTATTTATTAAACCAAAAGTTACATACAGGAGTAAAAACCAAGTGGCTAGCTAAATTACATGGATTTGATTATCAGGTTGAGTTCAGAAGTTATAGAGAAAATGCCTAACATGGATTTGATTATCAGGTTAAGTTCGGAAGTGGTAAAGAAAATGTGGTGGCTAATGCATTATCAAGAAGAGATGAAAGGGCCGATGTTAATAACCCTAAGTGCATAGCAATCTCACATGTTCAACCTGCTTGGTTATAAGAATTAAAAAGCACACTAGCCTAATCTTCTTTTCATGCAGAAGTTATTAAACAAATAGAGGATGATAGCAAGCCAGCTAATAAGTACAAGATGGAGGATAATTTAGTATTCTACAAAGGGAAGATATTAATTGATTATCACAACAGTACCCTTATTCAAATATTATTGAATGAATTCCACTCTATACCTCTAGGTGGATATTCAGGAATTAAAGGAACACTAAAAAGAATTAAGCCAGTGTTTTTTAGAAGAAGATGAGAAGGCATGTTGAGAAATATGTGAGGGAATGTGAAACGTGTTAAAGAAATAAAGCATAAAATGTCAACATACCAGGACCATTGCAATCCTTGCCTATACAAAAGATGATTTGGATAGATATAAGTATGGAACTGGTTTGCCAAGGAGTCAGAAGTACACAGTTATTTATGATTTGATCACTAGGTCAGCATTGGATGAGTTAGCAACATATAAAAAGATAATTTTACCATAAAAATATTTTTTTTATATGTTAAATTATCTTTTTATATGTTGCTAAACTGATTTTTTTTTAGCTAGACTGACCCGTGTATTTTATACTCGGGTCTGACCGAGATGTTTCAGGTTATGTACCCGTTGGACTTAGCCTTTCTGCTTCCGCTTGGATATATCTGTTATCATCTTTTGTGTAGCTTTTTATGTTGACTCTGATGTATATATTTATGACTCGTGTGTGTGTGTGTGTATTATGGTTGTCTTACCACATATGATGTATCATTTTGTATTACTCTGGTGATATATCTGTATATGTGTGTGTGTGTGTGTATTTATATCTGCTGTTCTGTGTTATGAGTTGCATTTAGTTGTTGTATTTTGTTCTGATAGATCCGTTAGCCACCTATAGTTTTGTATTAAGTATTTATTGGATATGTCGATCCACTTGAGTTTGAAAAAAAAATTAGAGCAATTTTCGACGTATTTAATAGATATTTAAGACAATGCTATAGATGGTCACTCCTAACCAGCCTTATTCTCCGCATTAGCAGACAGTATTACCCAGTAATACTCTTTGTTAATGTGGGTCTCGGGGTGGGGCATCACAGCTTGTTGTAGTGGATGGACTGTCTAAATATGCACATTTTTTCCCACTATCTCACCCCTACTCAACTAAGGATGTGGCTCGGTATAAGTTGCATGATCTTCCTACCTCTATAGATAGTGATAGAGATGCCTTGTTTACAAGTGCATTTTGGTAGGAGTTGTTTAAGTTGCAGGGATGTTCATTAAAACTCGATTTTGCCTAGCATCCTCAAACGGATAGGCAAACTGAGTTAACTAACAAGATATTGGAAGGGTATTTAAGGTGTTTTATCTATCATAAACCTCATGAATGGTCTGAGTGGTTTACTCTAGCTGAATATTGGTATAATACTACTTGGAAAGCTTCAACATATATCACTCCATTTTAGGCACTGTATGGGGTATGTTCACTTACCTTGTTAACCTACGTCCCTAACACTCCTAACACTGCAAAAGTGTAGCAGGTTAAGGAGTAGTTTTTTTTCAAGAGATGTAGTTATTTAAATTTGAAGGATAGCTTAAAGCTTGCTAGAGATAGGATGAAGAAGTTTTGTTGATCTCTGAAGATTTGACAAGAGTTTCAAAGTAGGAGATTGGGTATATCTTAAGCTACGGCTTTATAGACAAATTACTGTCAGGAATTACAAAACTCATAAGCTTTCTCCTAAGTTTTATGGACCACACGAAGTTGAGGAAAAAATTGGAGAGGTTGCATATAAGTTGAAACTGCATGCTCGTGCCAAAAATACATCTCATATTTCATGTACCATAGCTGAAGAAGGAGGTAGGGCATGGAGTGATTATTCAGGAAGACTTGCCTTCATTTATTGAAGAAATGGTTAAGGAACTAGAGAAGATATTAGATCAAAGAGTGGTGCCCAAAGATAATAAACTACTAGTTCAAATTTTGGTGTCCATCCCGAGGAAGAAGCTATGTGGGAGGAGTATTCGGAGATGATCAGTAAGTTTCCCACTTTAGACCTTGGGACAAGGTCCATTTTTCAAGAGGGAGGGAGTTGTAATGCTCTTAAATTGTTTCCACCAGTGAAAACAATGCAAACCTCAATTTCTGCAAGTTCATCAGAGAAGTCCGCTAGAGATGATCTAAAGGGGTTGGAAGATGATCAAAGGCTGAAGGTGGCTCGGCATTATAAGATGGATGGGTCCTTAAAGCTTATAAGCCTATGTCAGTGTGTGCATGGTGCGCACATGCATACGTGCACACTCACATAAAGGAACTGGGTCTTGTTAATTTGTGTTTGGGTTGCATCAAGGTTGTTGTGTTGTAACTAGAGTTGTACTCAAGTTATGAGAGATGGTTGAATATATATAGTCAGTATTATGAAATGTAATGCATGCATCAAATAAAATTTCCATTTCTTATTATTTACTTCTTTCTCTCTTTATAATTCCTATTTCTCTTATAACTTCTTGTTGCCAACTCCTCTCTCCATTACTCTTCTACCTATTCCAAACAATCTGCACACATCCTTACTTCCAACCCTTCCATGTTAATCCTTTCACCTGAACTTCCTCCTTCCACGTGTCTACATTTTCAAACCATTCACCATGTCCAACACCAAATAGCAAGTCAAAGAAAAGAGTTCTACCATAAGATGAGTTAAGTTATATAATAAATTATAGTTGATCATAGGACGCACCCTTAACTCTATCATTATAAACTCCTAAAAATACAAACTGTTTAAATCCTATGGTACTGTTTGGTTTGAATGAATTTTGCGTTTTGCTTTTTCAATATATATAAAATAGCGTGGAAAAACTAAAAAAGTTGGAATATCTAAGTCAATCCAACAAAGGGAACGAAGGAAGGGACAAGATATTTCCTAAAGGGAAAATTAGGCTAAAGGGAACATTTAGGCCTACTAATTAGTTTCCAGGCCCACAACTTCAAAAAATAAGTTTGTAGGACATTTTACATATCCACATAACAAAACACACCCGAAAATTTAGGGTTTTCATTCTACTCTTTCATTCAAACTCAGTTCAAAATCGCTCGACCACACTTTCTTCCAAATCGATTCGAACGCTTCAGTAAATCATCCAAAATTTGTACAACCACACTTTCTTCCAAATCGATTCGAAATCAAAATCGTTTTAATCCAAGATCTGTACTCGGTCGAACGATTTCTACTGAAAATAAGGTAATTTTGTTATCTCTTTTTAAATTTAATGCCTGTAGAATTGTAAAGTAACATTAGTTCTCCATTTTGAGTTCGTTTTCATACAATGTATTGTTGTTTCGAATATTGTCTTCTGTATTGTTGTCTCTAATTTCGAGTTGTGGTGTTGCTGATTTGGTTTACCCCATGGATAGGAACTACATGTCACTGAAATTGTTCCTTTTCACATTAAGTCAAGTAACCCATGATGCATTTGCCTATAGTCTATAAATGTTTGCTCCATTCACTTAAAGATGGTATTTATCTTGGCCAATTAGTGAAAACTAAAAACCTTTTGGTTTTCGGACCTTAACTGTTGGAATATGATTTTTTATGGAATATCAAGGTAGTGCCTCAGGGTAGGGTACAAGTTTAAACAACTAACGTATTAATGTTACAAGTAGGATATTGTTGATTTTACTGTTGCATATATGAAATATGATAGCATGTATTCATACTGCAATCTAAGACGAACTATATTTCCTTGTTGCTTGTATGAAGGTCAAATAGTTAGTTTTAAGTAATGGTTTTGCATCACTCTATCACTTGGGGAATCTCATCATAAACTGTACCATAGTAGTAAAATAAAAACAAATAGGAATCCAACAACACTCCAAAATTACAGTGCAGCACATGCAGATATATGATTAATCTGAACCAAAGAGCAGGGCCGGTCCTAGGTGTTTTGGTACCTAAAGCCAATTGCAAAATCAAGGCCCTTATACAGAAACTAATGCTATTACCGTTAATTAAATCATCAAAGTAGTTATTTAGCGATAAATTGTACGTTGACTAACCACTAAAAAATTCATTATCTATTACCAAATAAATCATTGTTATACAATTATCACTTATGTCATATACCAATTTTGATTTAAGCCTTATTAGTTATTATACAAATGTACAAATCAACCCTCAAATTAATATACAACTAACTAACCTAAAATTAGAATATAGGATCAAAATTGAATTTGCATTGTAGAATATAGATGATGTTCATTTTACAAATTACTGAATTAGTAAATTACAATACAATAACTAAACTAACTCAAAAATTAAAACTTTAAAACATACAAAATTCCAAATTAAGTAGTACATTCAACTGAATTTGTGCGTTGTTTGTGTTGTGCCCTAGCTGCCGAGTGCCGAGAAGGAGCCTGCTGCCTAACAATCTTTTGCTAAAAAAATTAGTATTACTAACAATCTTTTGCTTTCTAAACAATATTAGCTCCACAAAATAAATCGGTAGCAATCTTTTATACCAGCTATTATAAGATTCATTTAGTAACAAACAATATAAGCTCCAAAAAAATCAGTGGAAATTAGTATTAATAAGAATCTTTTATACCAACCATTGTAAAATTAGTATTAAGATTATTTCTAACAATCTTTAGAGGAGAATGGAGATGGAGCTGCTGCTTGAAGGAGAATGGAGATGGAGCCTGCCGAGTTCTGTGATGGGGCCCTGAGCCTTCTGCCTGGACTTGGAGGAGATGGAGCCTACTGCCTGGAGGTGAAGAGTCGCCGCCGGTTCATGAAATCGCGATTTAGTTTTTTTATCCTGTATCGCTGCTAGAGAATTGGTGCCCTAGGTTTTTAGGGGCCCTAAGCGGAAGCTTCTCTCGCTTTACTAAAGGGTCGGGCCTGCCAAAGAGTATATGGAAGCCATTCAACTATAAAACTAGAGGTAGCTACTTAAGCTAAGTATAATAAAGCTATTTATTGTTTGGTAAATGATAAAACTATTTATCATTTAATAAAAAACATTTGCTTCTACCTTTATTGTTTATTAAATGATAAAACTATTTATCTTATGTCAAAATAATTATAGTAATCTTTTTTAAATTATTTTTTATTAAATGATAGTTGTATTTATATTAATTTTAGAATAATTGTATTGATTTAATGATAATTCTTTTTATCTTTATGGCACAATGATTGTATTAAATATTTTAATTATACATTGATAATATGTTTATGTTTATGTATTATAATACATAAAGATATATATGTTTATCTTTTTCTTTAACATAAATATTCTTTAATAAAGTTAAGTTAAATATGTTTCCCTTGTGTTAAGTGATAAAACTATTTATAGTTTAGTAAATGATAAAAATATTTATCTTTATCTGAAATATGTTGCAGTAGTCAATTTACATTTATTGATTATTAAATGATAATTGTATTTGTCTTTATGTCAAAATAATTTATAATTATTGAATTATAATTATTTTTATCTTTATCTCAAAATGATAGTTATCTTTATAGTTTAGTAAATGATAAAAATATTTATTTTTGTCTGAAATATGTTGCAGTAGTCAATTTACATTTATAGATTATTAAATGATAATTGTATTTATCTTTATGTCAAAATAATTTATAATTATTGAATTATAATTATTTTTATCTTTATCTCAAAATGATAGTTATCTTTATAGTTTAGTAAATGATAAAAGTATTTATCTTTATCTGAAATATGTTGTAGTAGTCAATTTACATTTATTGATTATTAAATGATAATTGTATTTATCTTTATGTCAAAATAATTTATAATTATTGAATTATAATTATTTTTATCTTTATGTCAAAATGATAGTTGTCTTTTAATAAAAATAAATAAATATGTTTTTCTTTTATATAAATATTCTTTAATAAAGTTAAATGAAGTATGTTTATCTTGTATTAAATGATAAAACTATTTTTTGTTTACTAAATGATAATAGTATTTATCTTTATATCGAAATTGTTATAGTAATAATTTTTCATTTATTAACTATTAAATGATAGTTGTATTTTTTAAAAGATAATTTTTATTATCTTTATGTCAAAATGATAGTTATCTTTTAATAAAAAAGATATAAATATGTTTAACTTTTATATAAATACTTTTTAATAAAGTTAAATATGTTTACCTTGTATTGAATAATAAAGTTATTTATTGTTTATTAAAAGATAAAAGCATTTATCATTAAGTCAAAATTGGTGTATTAATCATTTTAAAAGTATTGTTTTGTGTAGGGACATGTACAAACAAAGCTAAACCATAATAATAAAGTTAAAAATACAAAGCCAAACCATTTTAACCAAGTTTCAAGGAAAGATGGGAACATAGCTCAAATCAAATAAACACACCAATCAAAGCTTTTAATGGTATGTTTTATTTGAAATTTAGTTTTTATTAAAAAAATGTATTATACACCTAGCTTGAGTAGAATAATCTGACAGTATGAATCAGAACATACTACTATCAATAGACCTGTATGTAATTAGCCTACATATATTTTCCTAATACTTGGCCATTTGGGCTGTTAGCATTAGTTTGGATTTGTAAGCAGCTTATAGTTCCTGAATGACTTTGTAGAAATTAAAAAAAAGTTTGACCATATATAGCAAACTAATTAAATAATTGCCAACAATGTTGAATCTTCCTGCCTTTGTTGAGGTTTGGTGATGTGCGTATGTATGGATTTGGGATTAACACTGAATTGAATATAAATACTCCCTTATGCATTTTCAAACATTTGGAACAGCAACTGCACCTTTCATGTCTAATTTGGCACTATATTTATCTTTATGTCAAAATGATAAAATTTCTTTTTTTATATAGCTACAAACATGCATACTAGAAAGTCATCCAAAACTGTGAAAAAACAGAAATTAAATCAAATCAATTCTATGGAAACCGCAAACTGCATATTTATCAACATCAATGGCCAACAATGTATCAATATGAGACCTATGACCAGTGCCTACTGTCAGAAGCATAGCCAATCAAGTCCAGAATCTCCATCTAGTCAACAGCAAACAACAACGGTATGTGAAGTTTCTTTATTATTAACACTTTTCTTATGATACGCATCATTCTTACTTGCTACTATAATAATAACTGATCAAGATTAATTCAAATTTTTCTTGCATCAATAGTTCTGAACAGCTTAATATTCTATTTAATTAAGCACTGAAACTTCTACTAATTTTAGTTTCATTAATAGATCTTTCCTTAATTCAGATTTTTCTTCAATCAATAAATCTTGAATCAATTTCATTAATTCAGATTTTAGGATCAGTGACTAAACACCTACTTGGTTTTCTACTAGTTCCAACACTGAAACTACTAAAATGGTAGTGGCAACAAACAACAAAGAAACTGGTTCCTATTAAGAATTTATTAATTAAGCATTGCAACTTTACAATGAGAATTTATTAATTAAGAATCATGGCAGTATGTAAATATATTGTAAATGTTTATCTTTTTATAAAAAGATAATTTTGTTTATCTTTTTATACAAAATCTATATCTTATGAGACTATTAAAAATTTACCCTCATTTCATTTTTACATACTAATGTGTTATTTTCACTATAATAAAACACAAAATAGATCTCAAGTTTAGAAGTCACTAAAGTGGAAGAAAGAGTCATTGATTCTCAACTACAGACTCAAGAGGAATTTTATAGAGCAAATGAAGTTCATGAAACAAGTGAAGAAAAAGCAATATATTTGAAAAATGGAAGTGAAGACACTAAAAGTGATGAAGATGTTGAAAAGTACGAAGTTCAACATAAAGAAACAAAGCATTATAGTGGAACGTACAGGTGCAATTTAGATGCACTTTTCAAAGTGATGAGCAGAATAAAAAAAGAATTTATTATCAGCTAATGTTATTTCATACATGAGCAAAACCTCATTCAAAAAAAAAATTAAATCTTTTTAAAAGGCAAAATAGAAAGGAAAGATTTTCGAAAAAGTGCGAAGATTTTAGATGAAGTTATAACATCTTATGATAAAAATGAGAAAGCTTTTAGAATTGGAGATTCATTATTGAAACTGACGGAAGAAGATATTAGTTTGATTTTGGGAATGCCATTAGTGGATATGGATTTATTCCCTATTGGAATAACAAGTAGAGATAACTTGCCTGAGGAATTTTTTGATTTCTTGGATAGAAATTTTGAAGGGAGGAAAGAATTAACAAAAAAATAGTGGGGAAGAGATTGAAGATTATGATTGATAGGGGAAATGGAGGTGTGGACTTGGTGAAATTGCTAATTTTGTTGATGATTATAACATTTTTGTTTCCAAATAATTAGGCATATTTGCAACGGGGTTTTATTCCAAAACTATTAAATTTGAAAACTCTGAATTCAATTTCTTGGCCAAGAGCGATATACAATCATGTTTCAAAAAATGTTGAGAAGTTTGCAGAAGATCCAAAAAGCATGTCAGGCTGTTCTATGATTTTACTGTTATGTGCTAATTCTTATTATAAGATAATTATGTACCAAAAAGAAAATAATTTGACAAAAAAGTAACACTGTAATTTTTATTCTACAGTATTGGATGTGTGAAAAGACACAAATCATAGAAGAAGAAAAAGTTTTCAAATGGCAAGCCCAAGGATGGTGAAATGGAATTTGTCAAAGCTCAAAAATGTGTCACTTGATATGGTTGAAGGAAAAAAGGTATAATAATAATTTTATTTTAGTCAAACAAGTGAAATAATATTAATAAAGATAATTCATTTTATCGTTTTCAATTTTAATAGTACATACTTGTTTATAGGTGAAAGAGTTCAAATTAGACTTCTCGCTATTCTTCTTGCCTAATTATTAATTGTCCAATTGTTATGCAGTGCAGTCTAATTGTTAGCTGTCTAGTTGTTGTACGGTCTTTTCTAGATGGGTATGTTATTATCTGTCTAATTGTTCTGCAGTGTAGTCTTCTTCCAGTAAAAATTACTAATAATAGCCATCGTTTTCTATTAACTTATTACAGATGGTGGACGTGAATAGAAGTGTAGTTGCACTTTATAGGTTCCTAAAAACGAATGCATCTGTCCTTTTAAGCTGCAGAAGCCATGAAATGGTGGGAAAACAGACCACTTTTTATTGGAACATTTGGACTTGTAGACCAATCAACTTTAAGTATGGTATTTTTTTGTTATAAATAAGATCATCAAGTGAAGATGATGCTTAACAGATTTTTTACTTATTTAGAAAATAGGGGAATTAATTAAAAGGACACAAATTTGTATATTTTTAGCCTCAAGGACACAACCTCGATATTTTAACCATAGGGATAAACATTCTCCTAAAAATTATTCATAAGGACAAACATTCTTCCAAAATTATTCATAAGGACAACATTCTTTCAAAACTGCTACCAAACTAAAAACTGATACCTAAAAACTGCTACCGAAAACTACAAACTGATACCTAAAAACTGCTATCAAGAACTAAAAACTGATACCTAAAGAAAATTGTCCTTCAGGCTAAAATACTGAAGGTCTGTCCTTGAGGCTAAAACGCTGAGAAACTGTGTCCTTGACAATAATTTCCTGTAGAAAATACATGGTTCAAAAAGCATCTAATACTTTTTGTGTATGGTCCACCATACCAGATGCTTGTAGCCACTCAATGGTCATGTAATGTATTCAACCGGCTAACAAAAATGAACTTGTATTCTCTGCTTATAAACACTACAAAAAAATGGATTATTAAAGACTCTTATATTTTGTCTCTAAATACAAGATTTTGTCTCTAATTTTGTATTTGTAACCCACTTAAGACAGATAAGTAGTGTCTCTAAAATCAGGTCTCTAAATAAACAGAGACTACAAACATTCGTCTCTAAAATATTAGTAACTACACCAATGGTCTCAAATACATGCCTACATTAAAAACTAGTTAGAGACAATTTTATGGGTCTCTTGCATAACTATAGAGACCATATTCAAGGTTTCAAATCAGTCATAAATACAATGGTTATTATAAACCAGGGACGACAGAAATAAAACAAACTTTTAGTACTTTTTCATCACAAATCAATTATTAGAAGACATACAATATCTAACAGAACATATTCAACCTGATTAGTTCACCATCGCAGGTTTGGAAAGCAGGGGCGGAACATATAGAGCTCATGTACAAAAGTAACCAATTGTTCATTGCAAGCAAAGCAAATTACAGAATATCCATAACACAGAAGTCAAAACCAAAAAACAGCATATCCAGTTTCGATCCTACAAACTACAGTCCTAAAACAAGATCCAAAAAAAACAAAAACTAACATAGAAGTTTAAAAGAAAAGACAAGTTTTCCAGCAGTGCCTACTTGATACTTTCAGAAGCTAACAAGCAATTCATGCATCATCTTCATTACCCGGTCGAACGTTTCCTCGAGTGGTTGATGTTTGATTATTTCCAAGTTGACAATGATCGGGTTGATCTTGTGTTATAGGTCTCAATAGTTGCATGAAAGATCCAACATGTTCTGAAATGTTTCCAAAAGTTGGTTGAAAAGGCACTTGCGTTGTTTGATATTGTTCGGGTGTTTGTTGACAAGCAACTGATGGTTGTATCATTTGATAAAGCTGCTGAGAAGACTGACCTGATGGCTGCGGGATATGATTAGGAATTTGTGGAAACGGTTGATCACATGGATGTAGGACTTGACATGATGGCTGCACGAGAAAACTTGAAGGTTGTAGAAATGGTTGAGGAGGATGCTGCAACACTTGATTTGATGACTGTGGTAACGATTGAGCGGATGGTGGCGCGAATGGCTGAGCAAGCTGTTGTGGGATTTGACTAGGCGGCTGTACAGAGAACTGACCCAAGTGCTGTGATTGACCGGATGGTTGGTTGAACGACCATGATTGTTGGTTTATGCTTTGAAGATTGGTCGGATTAATTGAACCAAGCAAGCTAGTTACTCTCAATTGCACTTCTCTTTCTATTACTGATTTAAGCTCCAATGTTAATAACATGCTACTGGACATTACAAGTTGTTCTTGATTTGCACGATCTGCAAGACAGTTGGATTGAGAACTGTTACGCAGTATAGTATTTGTATCAACATAAGGTGCTCCGTAAACCCTTCCTCTTGTAAGGCCTCCGGATGACTCAACCCAAAGTCTTGGATTCCATACATTTTCATCTTCTTGTAGCTCGGCTTTTTTCTTCATATATGTTTCCTGAAAAGGTTAAAAGGGTAACAACATATAGGCTTGTTGGATAGCAACATCTAAGCTTTTATTTTGACACAGAGTAATAAATGAGATAAATTAAAATTTTGGCAAACAAAAATTAAAAGTGTGGACGAGCTACTGTGCTAGCTGTACTTACAAATGCCAACCAAATTGATGTGACTTATTGTGATCAAAGTTTAAAATTAGTTTTCAAACTGAGTTTACACTCAGATCAGAGTTTAAAATCAGTTTTCATACTGAGCCTAAACTCAGTTTATAAACTGGGTTTGTAAGCTGGGTTGTTGAATTCGATTTGTAAACTGGTTTAATATTGCCTAATTACTCATTAAACATTGATATCTGGTGCTTTCCTCCAAATATGTGAAGCTTATGTATAATTCAAGAAGTCATGTATATGACTTGATTCCACAATCAGTAGACTTAGGCAAGTGATAGCCTACGTTTTGAAATATGCAGCATAATCAGTAATAGGAATACACAATAATAGGAACAAGTACAATAAAAATATCATCTGCCACATGACTTTAAACATATGTCAGGATTACCCAACTGCTTGTAGGATCCCATTCCATAAGACGAAAGCTACAAGGATATATAGGTCATAATATTCATAACAAAATCAAATTTTTATTCACTTTTAATTGGTAGAAAGTATGAGCCGAGCAGCAGTGATACTCCACTCTGTCTAAAATTCGTTATTTAGTACGAAGTCCATCTTATACATATATAATATTGATCTGGCGGTCCATACATTTCTCTGCTCTTCATTTTTGACAGGCTATGTTATTTACATTCCTTCGTACCTATGCTTATTTTCTCAACCGTACCATTTTTGACAGGCTTTGTGTTATATAATATTGATCCATGCCACTATGCTCATGTTTCCTTATGAAGCTGATATTGTGAAGAAAATACAGTATTTAACTTTTAGGTATATTATTATAAAAAAGAATATATTATGCAATGTGGAGTAAATTGTTGAGAAGGATAACTTATAAATTGAACTTGTTATTTACTTAAGTTTAAAACTGAGATTATGCAATGTGAAAATTATGCAGTGTGGAGTAAATTCTTATTATCTGGGTGTTATTTAGTTAAGTTTAAAAATGAGATTTCAGTACGTTATGCTTTTTACCAACTGGATGAACAAAATGAGAATTTTCCCATCCAAATATTAGAGGTGTTTTAAGTTAGTAGAGTTAATTTAAACTTAAGTAAATTAGTTGTTTTATAACTGAGAAGAAAACACTAAGTTTTAAACTCAGTTTTAAAGTGAGTTTAAAATTCAGTTTCAAAATGACTTTAAACTCAGAAACTGAGTTTAAAACTCTGTCTGAGTTTTAAACCGAGTTAAAATGATCTTAAACTCAGTTTAAAACTTAGTTGTAAGCTCAGTTTTTCTGAGTTTAAAACCCAGTTTAAACTCAGAAACTGAGTTTAAAACTCGGATTTACAATGAGTTAAAACATTTGGGTTTTGGATAATTTATGCTAAGTTTCTATATTAATAACTTCTCTTGAATGTTTTTAGTTGCTATTAATATTATATTTATTACTATTATCATCAAATTCTTTAATGTATTGGGCATGTGAATGTCTAGAACATAAGTTTTTGTTGTCCACAGCCTTGATATGTCCAACCATGCCTCATCCATATGACTACCCATACCGATACTAATATTGTTTTAAATTATTAAACTTTTTGAACCGACTATTCTACTTTCATAACAATTTGTATAGCTTAATGGGACTGAATTTATGCAATACCTTATGGCTCCAAGAAAAATAAACCGGATTACTGTTAGTATTTGATTGTACTTTTTTCCTCCTGTACTTCATTTTCAGTTTAGTCATTACTATATTATGCTTGATTAGTGCTTTTTCCCTTTTATAACATAAATCGTGAACTGTTGGAGATATGCAAATGCATTACTATATTATGCTTGTTTGTACCCTATTTTTAACTTCTATTAAGTCGAGACGAAAAAAAAAAGTTGCTTGCTTGTTTCATTATGAAATACATTGTATTATATTGAATAGGTGTATGTATATTAGTGATATAAGCGAAAGTATGGATCCATTCTCTATTAATTTAAGGAAAAGGAGGCATATAGTTATACTTTAGTGGCATATAGTTTTAATGTGCACCTGCAAATGTTTTCCCCTTTCCCATTGTTCTAATACTCATTTTTTTCCCATTTATTACAGGGCTGGCATTGGAATACATGTTAGTGTTTGCAGGTGCAAGAGGCAACTAAAATAATGCACTGTCATTCATTATGTCTAGCCACATCATGGGTCATGGAGTTTTGGTTGTAACATAACATGTCATTGCTATTGGGACTCTACAATCATAGGTTAAACATTTCTCCAAAATAGTAATTTTTGTTTGATATTCTAAATTTATTTATATGTTTATACTAAGTACATATATTTATACCAGAAAACAACTCAGTCAATTTTTTTTACCTGTAGATCCGCTGAAATTGTTTTTAACAATATACTTTGGAATCATCGGAAACCTATTTACAATCAGTCCTTACACGAGTTTCAACACAATGTGCGTTCTATGATTTTATTTCTAGTTAGAGCAAATTATCTTAATTTTCCCATCTCATTGATCATAATGCATACTCTGGCGAGGATAAAATGTACATGCTCTAAGAGTCTCAAATCCCATAACTTTAAACTGCTTCTAGAATCTCCATATGCAGTTTTCTAAGTTTATACTAAACATGAAAATTTCTGAAACACAATATAATATCCAAACTTATATGACATACAGTTGAACAAACGTGATATTGTTTAGGACTAATAATATATGAACCCTATACATAAATGGAAAATGAAGTAAACCACATTTTTTTATCATCTTTTGAGAATAGTTTTCTCACCTTTTGAAATTGAGTTTAAATTAGTTTTAAATTGAGTTTAAAACTCAATTTAAATTAGCTGTTTTATAACTGAGATTTAAATACTAAGTTTTAAACTCAGTTTAAAATTCAGTTTTAAAATGAGTTTAAAACTCAATTTAAACTCAAAAACTGATTTTAAAACTTTGTCCGAGTTTTAAACTGAGTTTAAATGAGCTAAAACTCAGTTTAATTCTAAGTTTTAAACTCAGTTTTTCTAAGTTTAAAGCTCAGTTTAAACTAAGAAACTGAATTTTAAACTCAATTTTAAACTCATTTTAAAACTCGGTTTAAGCTGAGTTCAACCTCAGTTTAAAACCGAGTTTAAATTCTTGGTTAACTCCTTTTTTTACCAAAGTTAAACTCGGTTTTAAACTAGTTAAAAATTTGACTTAACTGAGTTTTTAACTTAGTTAATAGGCACTAAACAAACTGAGTTGCATGAAATTTATTGATTTACATGAAATGTACAGTTTGTTTGGCAATAATGTTTCAGGTTGAGCAGCCCAACCTATAAGTTATACTGTCTCAAGAACAAGGCTTGATTTATAATGTCTTCATAAGCACTAAAGCCAAAACTTTGTGTTATCATAGTAAGAAAATATGCATGTTAATTTCAATGACTAATTCCAATGACGAACAATTGAACTAGTTTAGATTTCAACCTACAACAGAACATAACAAGATTAATAAAATTTAAAATAACTCACATAGACTTTCCGCGACTTGTTGTCAACAAATTCGCAAGTTGATACCGAAGCTCGCTTTGCTTTACCCTTTTCCTTAGCTTTCTCTCTCTTAGTGTGCCAAGCCACGAAACTTTCCTCGAAACTCATCGGTTTACCTGTCTCAAGTTCCTATAAATCGAGGATACAGAGATTAGTAAAATATCGAATAATGCAGCAAGCACTTGTGCTATAATCAGAAAACTATATACATATACAAATATGATTATTTGATTCATGAGTTGGCCTTAGTATGCAAGCAGAAAAGTAGCATTTGAAATATGTTAGTATTTTGTATTTTCCCATACCGATGAGAATCATAGATGGATTTTATAATTCCCACCTTCTACCTAATATGTAATTCTGAGTGTTGTACTAGCTATTGGACAAGGAAAGTAGAATTTAAAATTGCAGTAAGAAATAATGAACTATTTATTTAGTAATTTGCTGTTTTTATATGGAAAAGCTAATACGATGTTGAATATGATGTTTATGAGCATATGGTAAATTAAATATTGACCTCCTGCAAATCTGATAAATAATTAGGTCCATAGATTATTATATGTTTAGGAAAATTTTCTCTCGATTTCAATACATATCAACTACTTAACACAAGTTTTATTAATATTTTTACTTTCCTATTTATGTTACTGTGTGGTAGATATTTGAAATTTCCTATTTATGTTATTGTTATGTTACTGTTTTTTAAAATGGTTTTGAGCAATACAGGGAACCCGTGCAGGAATCAAAATTAACTGCTGACAGCCGGTAGTCTTTAATGAATAGAGATAAATAATACTACAATATAGCACTATCGTTATAAAGGAAATCCGTATAGAAAGCTGGAGATATTTTACGATGGTTGTTGCATTGTAATGGGTCTTCGTATTATGTCAGCCGATCAGTACACTGTAATAAATAAAGAAGAGCGAAAAATGCCAGAAAAAACTATGGGTGTTAAGGTGGTTCACTACTTTTGTGTTATTTTCATAAAATAGTCAAAACTGCAATGTTAAAAAGTACAGCAGCAGTTGAAATAGGGAGGAGAATAAGTACAAATTGAGCACAACACAAAATGACAGTGATGCATTTAAATGGAAAAAATGTCAGCAATGCATAAATCGAATCTCACATTTCAGGTTAATTTTTAAAGTAAACACAATGTTGAATAAAATAATTTATAAATAGGTAAATCAGAATTATCCGCAATGTCAACTATTCCTTTATTGGCCTATCTATGGACGTTAGTTTTTCTATAACAAAAACATAAACAAAGAACTATATGTAAATTTGTTCAATTTTTAAAATAACTAAAAGTAAAAATTAAATTATTGTAAAGTAGATTTATAAATTTATAAGTCGCCACACGCTTAGCAGGGTGAAATTTCAAATTTCAGAGAGACAAACGTAATCTGAATTCAAATACGAGATTGAGTAAACACAACGCAAGTTTTAAAAATATGAAGTTATTTTGTTACTTTTAATTAAATACATACCACTTGCGCGTCATGTGAAACAATGGACACAGATCCAGCGGCGTGACGTGTGTGTCCCTTCTTTTGGTGTCAAACGATTGGCTCTCATATTCTGACATTTATCATCATATGCGCTTTTGTGCCATTCAATATCAATCATTTTATTCCATACATCTGCCTGTATCCATGCACGAGGGGTGTCTCGACAGTCAGTCATTTTTGTGGTTTGCTTTAATCTTTTGGCTCTTTGTTGTGCACGATTTAGTTTTTTTTTCAAGATAGAAGCTGCTTTCTTTTTCCACATCTCATAAAATTTGTGCTCATAAATAACGTCATAAGTGTATGCCCTCTGCAAAAAAAAGCAATATGATTGAAATTAAAATTTAAGATGCTGCAAATTGCTTCGCTGGTGGTATAGCTGCAACCTGGTAATTGTATATTCATACACGCACACATGTTGCAGCTAACTTGAGATTAAATTAAACTTATCGTTATCAAGGTCAACAAATTATTATAATAGAAGGTAATTAGGAGGTTCTGACAAATAGCTTCAAGTGGCTACGCAAAAAGGGAATCTAATCATGAATAGTCGTTGGGCAATCCGTTGCTAAGAAAATTTTCTTTCAACTAGTCATTGGTAAATCGCACAATGCATTATGTATAATGTAATGGTAGTGTGCAAAGTGAAATTATAAGTGCACTTAAGAAACAAAATGAAAATGTAGAAAGACGTTCACAACTTGAATGTCATGAGTTGCATAAATGGGTGAGTAGTTTGAAAAATGAGGATTGTAGTTTTTAAAAATGAATATAGGGAAATGTTACAAATTGAATATTTATTTAATAAAAAGTCCAAAATATTGAGATACCTTAAACTCATTAAATAGCAGCGGTCTTTTCTCCTGGGGAACTTTCGAAAATGCATACCATGGTTCAGTAAATCGCATATCCCAGATAGATCCAATAAGACGTGCAGTGGATTTATTCTTGAATCTATAATAATCAAAAGAAATATAAACTATTCAATATACATTATTTTTTAATGTAAATGTAAAATTATGTAAAACTTACTGAGTTCCTTTCCATTCAAGTGGCCTTTTTTGCGTAATAGGATCAATTGGAGTATCATATCCTCTGATCGGAATATACTCCCTTTCATCAACTATATCTTCTGTCTCTGCTCCATCCGCCTCATGTTCTCCAATTTCTAATGCATCGTTTCCTTCTTGGACACCTATTTCTTCAAAAGCTTAATCTCCTTCAACTTCCACAATATTTGCTACTCTATCCTCATAAGTCGATGAGCGTGCTCTTTCTTCTCTTTCAACGCATTGCTCTCCTCCAATTCCCACCATGGGTTCCATTCCACCCTCATATATGTTTGATAGATTTACATCGATGTTGGATAAACTATCATTTCGTCCAGATCTTTCGGAGATTTGTCTACCTCCTGTACTAACTACCTTTCTCATGAGGCCTCGAAACTTTGTACCTACCATTAGGCCTTTACAAAATCCCATTAGTACAAATCTCATCATTATTGTTAGTACTGTTTTTAAAAAATGATACCAACTTACAAAGATGCAACAAATAGTTCTTGTCTATTTCTCACTTTATTATATTGTATATCACTTGCTAAAAACAGATTAAACCACAAACTTTTTGTTTTAAATCAATATGCAAACTAATTGCTTGAATTGGCATATTACAATTGGATAATAGAATGTCGAATACTGGATAAAGCTTAGATAAAGAATCATTACCGTAACATAAGTAGATCTTTTATATTTATGTTATAATTGCAAAGCAAAGGATAAAAACTCTTACCAAGCACGTCGAAGAAGTATGCACTATAATGAAGTTTTAAGCTTTGTCGTTGGTGTTGTCAGCAACATTATGGTGTATGCCTGTATGCTAAAAAATCCATATTGTATGTTAGAAGATAGAACAATATCCAATATATTTATTAACTAAAGTTCTAATTTTTATGTCATGTGCATACTAAAAATAAATGTACGCTAAATCCAAACGAAAATCTATATCAACCTGAATAGAGATAAAATAGTAGCGAAATATATGATTAAGTAAATGAGTTAATCTTCACTAGCATATGAAATTGTCAAAAGTTTCTAGATAAAGGAAAAAAGATTTGTGTAGGGTACTATTACTATTTTACTTGTCGAATTTACCTTTGAGTGCGGTTTGAAATATTGATTTACGTAATTGGAAGTAACCAATTAGGTTTACCATGACACTTAAAAATCAATCACTGATATAGCACATAGAGCAGTGGGCTGAATAAAATATACGTTCATTAAAAAATCATCAAAAATGTAAAATATATTACTCACATATGCATGCAATCTAGATTGGAAGAAATAATAGTAAGTAATCTAGAAACATTTTCCAACTTGCAATGTACCATGTTTCAAACAACAAAAGATGATAACAAAACTATTCGTGGACAATAAGAAATTAAAAAACAGTAATCATAACATCTAATAGTAGTTTAATGCTGCTAGGGAGAGTATTCATCCTCAATAGCTACTTCACCATCGCTCTCTTCATCATCACTTGCATCAACATCATCGTCATCGCTATCAGCTTCTATATCCTCTTCTGAATCATCACTATTGCTCTCGGGCGTTTCCATTTCATGAACCAGTTCTTCATTATCAATGATGTCATATTGTTCAATTGTTAATGGTTGATCAAGACTATCACCCGAAATAACAGTAGGGGGTCGAGATATCTCATCTACTTGATCCACATTTGTATTCTCCTCTAAGTTGAATACATTAAGTGAAAACCGATTTCTTGCAGTGATTTTAATCACAGTTAACCATTCGTTTGATGTATTTCCAGGTTGGCATGTGAAATAAACTTGCTGACATTGATGTGCAAAGACAAACACATCTTCTATTTGAAGTCGAGAATTATTTTTTACTTCAATCAATCCATTTGTATGGTGCACTCTTATCCCATCTCTTGACAGTGTGTCAAACCAATCACAATTGAACATAAAAATTTTGTTCTCCTCTCCAAGGTATGTCAGCTTAATAAGTTCTTTAATCATCCCATAATAATCACTTTCTAGATCATCATAACAACTTCCTTTCACACATACGCCACTATTCATTGTTTTTTTGTGCTTTCCATACTGCATTGTATGGAACTTATAACCATTTACAAAGTAACCATTGTAACACTCCACTAAATAACTTGGTCCTTGTGCAAGTAAATATAGTTGATGCATAATACCATTTGGATGGAATGAAATCTATTAAGTAAATACACATGGTTAGTGAACAATTTATACTTCATAAGCTGTATGTAAAAAAATTAATTTTACAGCCATTTAAAAAACTTACATTTGATTTTAACCAATCAGGAAATATAGATTCCAACGTCGTATCAATGAAATTCTCATCCATTTGTGAATATTGACCTCTTAATTCATCTTTGCATTTTCTAAGCACAAAATTATATTTTTGTTGGTAAGTTATATTATGTATATCTAATTATAATAATATTCGATATAATTTACATAATCAAATCTTCCAATTCAGGGCAATTGAAAACTACGTATTTATGCATAGCATGATGCTCTATTGGGTCAGTCTCCTCTTAATGAATGCGTTGGATAACACCCTGCTCGAATGACAAAAAATAGATAGTTTTGCATCAGCCATAATCTCTCCTCCATCATCATTTCTCGGAGCTTGATTCCATATAGTTTCAACATTCTGACAAAAATAACAGGATGTAAAATTTGATATATCATCAATAAGATATTCTTTTGCTATGGACCCTTCAACATGCGCCTTGTTACCCACTTTCTTTTTCAGATAATATAAATACCTAGACCATACATGAAAATTAGAAAATAATCCATAAGATTATTGAAAAAATAACGAACGTACCTCTCAAAAGGATACATCCATCGATATTGAACGGGACCACCTACTTTTGCTTCATACGGAATATGAATGGGCAGATGCTCCATGGAATTAAAAAAGGAAGGAGGAAATATTTTCTCAAGCTTACAAACTATTTCAACGATATTTTTTTCCATCAACCTCATGTATTCAACATTTATAGTTTTCGCGCAAATATCACGGAAGAAATTACTAACTTCCACTAAAGTTTCCCATATATATTTTGGCAAAACCGACCAAAAAGCAGTAGGAAGAAGTCTTTGCATGAATACATAACAATCGTGACTTTTAAATCCAGTAATTTTAGTTTCAGACTCATTCACACATCTTTGAATGTTAGAGGTATATCCATCTGGAAAACTTATGCATTTAACCCACTGACAAACAGCTTTTTGATCTTTTTTTGGAAGACAAAAAGGAGCCTTTGGCTTGTAATAATTACCATTAGAATGTTGAATTAAGCTCATCCACCTTTGTTTGCTACAAATTGTTTCAAGATCAAGTCTAGTCTTCAAATTGTCTTTTGTTTTATCGGTGTCCATCAACGTGTTGAATATGTTGTCAAAAAAGTTCTTTTCAATATGCATCACATCTAAATTATGATGAATCAAATTTGATTCCCAATAAGGAAGATCCCAAAATATACTCCTACGTACCCAATTATGTGATTCACCAAATCCTGATATTTTTTGATTACCTGATTTAAATCCAAATACAACATTAGGCAAAGTGGACACTATATCTCTCATCTCAACACCAGAACGTCGAGAAGGTGGTATATCACGTTCAATGGTATTCCTTTTGAACTTGTCCTTTTGCCTTCTGAATGGATGATTTAATGGCAAGAATTGTCGGTGGAAATCAAAAAAACAAGCCTTTCCTCCATGTTGAAGAGTAAAAGACTTTGTTTTTTCCATACAATAAGGACATGACAATCTTCCATGTGACCTCCAACCAGACAACATACCATACGTAGGAAAATCACTAATTGTCCATATCAAAGCTGCTCTCATGAAAAAATTATCTTTTTTGTGCACATCATAAACAAGAATACCTTCCCACAGCTCTAAAAGTTCATCAATCAAAGGTCGTAAGAAAATATCTAAATTCCTACCAGGACCTTTAGGCCCTGGTATGATCATGTTTAGGAACAAAATGGTTGTTTCATGCACTTCCATGGTGGTAAATTGTAAACTGTCAAAATCACCGGCCAACATGAATAAGCTTTTGCGGAAGTTCCAAATGTACTAAAACCGTCGGTACATAAACCCAATCGGACATTTCGATCAGAAGATGCAAAATCCGGATGTCAACGATCAAATTCTTTCCATGCTTCACCATCAGTTGGATGAGCCATTGAACCATCACTTGATTTATTATAATAATGCCATGTCATGTCTTTAGCATGATTTGGTGACATGAATAACCTTTTCAATCTCGGAATGATTGGAAAGTATCGAAGTTGTTTTACAGCGATGTTTTTGCAATTATTTCCTATATCTCCGATCTTGTAACGAGGACTTTTACAAATATCGCATTCAACCTTCATATCATTTTCTTTGTAATACAACAAGCAAAA
Source organism: Allium fistulosum (assembly GCA_030737815.1). Lineage (NCBI taxonomy): Eukaryota > Viridiplantae > Streptophyta > Magnoliopsida > Asparagales > Amaryllidaceae > Allium > Allium fistulosum. The sequence goes on from CM060901.1 coordinate 666,784,124, forward strand.
ATTCTGACAAACATCAATTTTGTCATAGCCAAGTCCAAGTGGTTTCAACATTTTTTTAGCTTCATAAAAATTTTGAATTAGCTTATGCCCTTCAGGTAGCATGTTGTCAATTAGTGCACTCATGTCCTTAAAACACGCCTCTGTCATACGTCGTCGAGATTTAAGAGCCATCATTTTCGCACACGCGGATAACTTTGTTTCTTTTTTGTATCCATCCCAAAGTGGTCCATCGGCTGCTTTTAACATATGTAAGAACTTTTGAGCTTCAACATTTGGTGGTTGCTCTTCGACATCATAACCAACACCCATGGCATCTAACACCATATCTTTATATGGGTTGTCATAATTTGGATTATTTGTATCTGACTCTGACATTGTTGGTTCATCAACTTCTTCCTCTCCATGGAAAATCCATTTAGAATAAAGCGGAACAAAACCATTTAGTAATAAATGCTTTGAAATTTCTTCCTTTGACTGAATTTTTTTGTTTTTGCACATGGTGCATGGACACCTAACAGTTCCTCCATAATTTACTTGTAAAAACGCATTATCAATAAATTTGTTGACACCATTAACAAATTCTAGATTTATATATCCATCTTTAAGCCGACGATACATCCATGAACGGTCACTCATTTTGAGATTAATCCTACATAGAAATAAAACTTACAATTGTGACAATATAATTGTATAACGGAATCACCCAAAAAATTTGCATGCCTTCTTTCTAATTCATGTTTGAGTTCCGGTAATGATAGTACCATTTTTTGGTTGAAAATTATTTGACGTAGCAAGTGGGTAGTTTATGAACTTAAAAGCAATTATGTACACCATCAATTAAGCCACTGCATGCAGTAGTTAATATTATATCATGTCATTTTCAACCATTCTATCGACCAAAATAACTTCACCTAACACATCTATCATGGTGGCACTTTTTTGTAAAGTTAATCAAATGTGAGGAGAAAGAGTGTATACCTTTCTGCATTAGGTGCCAGATTAGATTGCCTTGTCACTAAGCTATCAAGGATTTGGTTTTTAACTTGTTTTATACTATTATTCATAGGATTTGGACTAGTCAAAAAATTTACAACTTGTATATCGTAATACATACATCTAGTTATATTATGAGAATCTTGAAGCTTCTTTAAATTCATTGGAGCATCCAATACTGAATAAAACTTCAACTAAGTCTGTACTCCCAGCTAAATACAAGTTTTGATCATTGTGCCAGACTACATAAGGCTACAAATGTTTTTGAAACTCAAATACGAAAACCAATATATAAATATATGACAGCTGACATATTTTAGGGCCTACATGTGTATAAAACTTTACATACATTTGCAAACCATATATAGGAAACTTTATATCTATAAAGCCTTCCCAAGACTTATACATTAACAATCTGTTCTAGTGAAACTTGGACGCATCATCTATACTTCATGTAAAAATGCAAAAACCCAAAACTTAAAATTTTACTTCTATTTATCATACTCATATATTTCTTTGCAAACCTGATACATATGTAAAACTATATATATTCCTCAAGCTCATACTTTCAAAAACCTACATGCTTATTATCCAAAAACTTTTATTATGGAATCCCATTACATCAGCACAAATTTCCATTTAGGAAAAATCAGATGCATATGAAACCTTGTATATTTGAAGTTATATATATACATGAAACTATACATATCAAAGTCTGATACATCTGAAGTTCTTATACATTCAACATCACATTTTGTTGTAATATCCAAAAGCTTTGTCCATTGATTTTTGAAACTAACATTTGACATCAATTTACATTCAACTTTCATGTATAGAAGTTTTGTATCCATAATACCCAAAACATTCTCGGAACTTGTATTTATGAAATCAATACATATTTAAAGCTACATACACGAAATGGTATGCATCTGAAAGCTGCATTCTTTTATAAAACTATCGTATATTCCAGATCAAGTACATTTAAGGCATATGAAATTGGCATTTATATTGGATGAACCATTTATTAATTAACTTAAAATTCGACCAAAAATAATAATTATCATCAGTAAATCATTTAACTTTTTTTTTCTGTTGGCACGTAATAAAATCAAAGATCCTCTTTCAGATTAAGATGATATGGGAATGATTCTTGAACATAAAATGATGAAAAAGAAAAGTAAAAATCAGAAACTTAATCATAATATCGACTTGTAGTCATCAAAGAAATCCGCATAAAACAAGTAGCAGATCAATTAGAAATTGAAACACAAACCTATATGTTCTTCATATATACAAATCGACAGCTCATCTATGTTGAGTCATGATTAGAGCAATAGAGATTCGCCTGAACGAGGATCGAGTTCTAATTTTTTGGGGGAGAGAATTTCTGGAGGCGGCTAGGTTTCTTTCTGCGTTTTTGAGCGGAGGAAATCAGCGAGGGTTTCTTCTTTTTTTCTTTTTTGCGCGTGGGTGGGGTGGAGCAGTAATTAATTGAACGTTTTTACCAAGGGTTCCCCTATAATTTTGGGTAGGGTGGAACCGGTTACATAATCTATTTACTAGACTTTTTTTATGTTGAGACTAACTTAAAAATTATGATTTAATTTTTTTATCAATTAATTAAAAGCATTTCATGTTGAGACCCACTAAAGACCATAATTTCAATCTTTTAGTAATAATTAGTGACATAATTATTTTGTCTTTAATTAGACCTTATTTAAAGACCAAAAAGTTTTGGGTCTCTAAAATTTGTCTTAAAATTAATATTTTGTTGTAGTGAAAAGGCTATGCAAGTAAAATCTTAGACATACCCACATTGATATCATATAAAATCCTTTTTTGGATTTACCCTATTCATTTTTTTCCTTTAGATATAATAAAATTCTTTTGGTTAAATGCACAAATATTATATGTTATATAAATGTAATTCTTTTTTGAAAATATGCATCTGCTTTGAGTTACCGCTGCAGTTTGTTGCCTAGGCTAGTTTGAGTGGCATTCAATGAATGTACGCACTTCACTTATGCTATTTAATTAGTTTCTCTTTACATTTTGTGTTTCTTTTCATTTATACTTGGTTTACGTAGTTTGAATTTTGTAGGAAATTCTTTGAGGTAAAATGATGATTAGCAAATGTCATTGGTCTAAACAGGAGCTTGAGATGCAACTTCTTTAGTTGAGATACATGACTATAAGCTTAAAGCCAATGCAAATTAGGTTGCAATTGATGAATGAGAATTGATGTTTTGTTGTTGAATCCGACTAGACTCATTGTTAGTTTCCAATGAATCACTCTTTTAACATTTTTCGTCTTCTTATCTCTTCTTATTTATGCATTTTTTATATTAATTTAACATATTTTAACATCTTTTGACTCTTTTAACATCTTTTGACAGATTGCAAAAAGGTTCAAAAAAATATCAGAAAATGAGAAGAAACTGCTAACCGAAGTGACAGAACTTGATGAAGAACAAGTGGAAGAGGAGAGCAACTCAAAAAAGAGGGAAAACATAAAAAGAAAACGAGAAAAGAAAAGAGAAGAAGAAATTTTATTGATGCAAAATGAAGCCAAAGAAAAGGAAATAGAAAGTCTAAAACAAAAGGTTATGGAGCTGAAAAAACATTTTTGCTAAAAGAAAAGGAATTAGAAGAAGAACAAACTTGGAGAAAAAAATTTGAAGCTAAATTGAAAGAGTTGGGGGAGGAATGTACTATGAGGGAAGAATATGTAGATGAAAACAGGAAATCCTGTGTTCAGTGGGATACAATTGTCGATGGGAACTGAAAACAGAAGAAAACATGTATTTGCTAGGCACACAAACAGTTCATCAGAGTTTCCATCTTTCAAATTATTTGAATCTCAAGATTTTAAAACACCTAAAATGGAAAAGGAGCTAGACGAAAACCATGGCAAGGTTTTAATGAAGATAAACATGAACTGAAAGAAGATGAAAAAGCAAATGAAAAGGAAGAAGAGATGGAAACATAACTAAAAAAATTGAAGTGAAAATTAAGGCAAAAGGAAAAAAGAAGAGAAAAAGAGCATAAATAGAACCAAGTTCTATGCTGAGAAGAATAAAACAAAAGGTAAGGGTGGCAAAAAAAGATCCAAATTATATTTATGAAGAAAAGAATAAAGTAATAGATGTGGAAAAGTACAACACAGTAAAGAAGGAAGAGCAGCTAAAGAAGAAGAGTAGAAACATAGAAAACTGTCCACTGTTGAAGCATTTGCCACACAATGAAGTAAAGATGATAACATATTTCTTCAAAGTGGTCGGAGACATTGAGTAAGTGAAATTATAAATATTTCTTTTACTATTTATATATTTGTATAAAATAATTGAAATAAACATTGTTATTGAAATTTTCAGCGAAGAAACTTATAATTTGGATGATGAAAAGATGATTGTCATATACAAAAGTATGAAAGAAGGATGTTTTTTGGTGGATTCATTAGTGGGAAGGTTAGTCCAAATGTAAAATAAAAAACTTATATTCTTATTAAATTATTTTTAATAGTAACTTATATAACTGATTTTTTGTATAGATTATCGATTGGTATTGGTTTAGGAAAGCGAAGATGTATGATAGCAGTTCTAGCGTAACATACATTAACATAACAATGACAGTAAGACCAATTTTATATAAATAAATGCTATCCATCGTTAATAAAATATAATTTACAATATTTATTTCTCTTCACAGAAAAGTGCATCTGATAACATTGAGAATGTGAAAAATCAACTGTTCATTCCAGCAATAAGAAAGGCTCTATCAAATGCTTTGTGCTATACTATACTATTTCGAGTATATAATGAAGCACATTAGACGCTTTTGGAACTTGGTAGAGAAACGCCATGCTAGATTCTTTATGACTCACTGTATGGTACAACAAGAAATAGAAATTTCAGCAGCAGGCATAAGAGGGCTGCCTTGGCAATAGTAAGAAATTTTGTATTTCGTCAAAATTTGCATAAAATCCTAAATTATTTTATATTTATTTTTATGTTTTTTAATCCTATTGTTCTACACAGAAAACAATTGTCAACAAGATCATCAAGGAGCTCAAATGCCACGAAAGCAACACAAATTTGGAAAAGTTAAGTACCCTTATGTTTGGAACTTGTGCTCGGCAAGAAAATGGGTAATTATTTTTAAATTATATTTTCATGCCCACTAAACTGTGATCCATATAATAATAGTATAACTACTTGTCAAATCATATACCAAATAGTATTCTGGACTGCTTATTTAACTATTGTTAATGCTTATGATAAATTATCCATTAAAATTCGGACAGAGCCAAGTTCAAATTTGATGCATGTAAACCATATGACACATCCTACTGTGTAGAACAGAAAGTAGACTGAAGAGTAGGATAGAGGTAAAGTTATAATACAGATGCTTGTACTGCAATCACACCATCGGTTGTTCAAACAGAGAAACATTAAACATATGTAGTATGTTGAATAATAAATAGGTTATATTAATAAATAATCTGAATTACTGTTACCTGATTTAATTTAACTCAAATGTCAAATCCTTCACCTCCATTTGTTTCCCTACCTCATCTATTCATAACTGTTGGAAAAAGTATCAAGAAATTAACTTGAGCAAATAAAGCAATTTTGAAATCACAAACTTGACAGATAAAAAAATTATAGTATAGATAAGCTAATCAAGACAACAAACAACCATATGTATTTGGGTAATCAAGCTATTTTAAAACCATAAATTATCGTAGATTTAGAAAATAAGACCACACTTATCAGTCAGAAGATGTCCAAAAGAAGAAAAAAACTGCCTTGGCAAAAACTTGTATGACGTGAGCGCTAAGGTTTTATTGACTTTGTCGCATACAGACATATGTCTTGGTTGATGGAAATAACGAATAATACATTGGAAAAAACCGTAAATAGTGCTGTAAAATGAGACTGGTAGAAAATTTTGAATTACATTGTTATAAATCTGCATTAGCGGAGCGAGAGTGAAAACATGTCCATCTAGAATGTAAGCATGTATAGAAGAAGTCATTTTATAGAAGCATTACAACATTGTTAACATATTACACCAATATTCATTTGTAATAAAAAGATAATACCATTTATCGTTTTCAGAAATTGATAAATTCTTTTATCATTTTTATAAAATTGCTAAATTTTCATAAAGTGATAAAAGCATCTATCAACTTAAATATAGAAAATTTAAACATTCATCATTTTATATAAGCAGTAAAGCAGCCTTATTGACTTATTATATTACAGCAATATTCATTTTTGATAAAAAGATAACACCATTTATCGTTTTTCAGAAATTGATAAAAGAATTTATCCTTTATCAGAAATTGATAAAAGAATTATCATTTTAAGTAAAGAAAATTAAATCGTTTATCATTTTATAGAAGCATTCCAACATTGTTAACATGTTACACCAATATTCATTTGTAATAAAAAGATAATACCATTTATCGTTTTCAGAAATTGATAAATTCTTTTATCATTTTTATAAAACTGCTAAATTTTCATTAAGTGATAAAAGCATCTATCAACTTAAATATAGAAAATTTAAACATTCATCATTTTATATAAGCAGTAAAGCAGCCTTATTGACTTATTATATTACAGCAATATTCATTTTTGATAAAAAGATAACACCATTTAACATTTTTTCAGAAGTTGATAAAAGAATTTATCGTTTATCAGAAATTGATAAAAAAATTATCATTTTAAGTATAGAAAATTTAATCATTCATCATTTTATATAAGCATTACAACATTGTTAACATATTACAACAATATTCATTTATAATAAAAAGATAATACCATTTATCGTTTTCATAAATTGATAAATTCTTGTATCAGTTTTATAAAACTGCTAAATTTTCATAAAGTGATAAAAGCATCTATCAACTTAAATATTGAAAATTTAAACATTCATCATTTTATATAAGCATTAAAGCAGCCTTATTGACTTATTATATTACAGCAATATTCATTTTTGATAAAAAGATAACACCATTTATCGTTTTTCAAAAATTTATAAAAGAATTTATCGTTTATCAGAAATTGATAAAAGAATTATCATTTTAAGTATAGAAAATTTAATCATCCATCCTTTTATAGAAGCATTACAACATTGTTAACATATTACAACAATATTCATTTGTAATAAAGAGATAATACCATTTATCATTTTCAGAAATTGATAAATTCTTTTATCATTTTTATAAAATTGATAAAATTTCATAAAGTGATAAAAGCATCTATCAACTTAAATATAGAAAATTTAAACATTCATCATTTTATATAAGCATTAAAGCAGCCTTGTTGACTTATTATATTACAACAATATTCATTTTTGATAAAAAGATAACACCATTTATCGTTTTTCAGAAATTGATAAATGAATTTATCGTTTTTCAGAAATTGATAAAAGAATTATCATTTTAAGTATAGAAAATTTAATCATTCATCATTTTATAGAAGCATTACAACATTGTTAACATATTACACCAATATTCATTTGTAATAAAAAGATAATACCATTTATCATTTTCAGACATTGATAAATTCTTTTATCATTTTTATAAAATTGATAAGTTTTCATAAAGTGATAAAAGCATCTATCAATTTAAATATAGAAAATTTAAACATTCATCATTTTATATAAGCATTAAAGTAGCCTTATTGATTTATTATATTACAGCAATATTCATTTTTGATAAAAAGATAACACCATTTATCGTTTTTCAAAAATTATAAAAGAATTTATCGTTTATCAGAAATTGATAAAAGAATTGTCATTTTAAGTATAAAAAATTTAATCATCCATAATTTTATAGAAGCATTACAACATTGTTAACATATTACACCAATATTCATTTGTAATAAAAAGATAATACCATTTATCATTTTCAGAAATTGATAAATTCTTTTATCATTTTTATAAAATTGATAAATTTTCATAAATTGATAAAAGCATCTATCAATTTAAATATAGAAAATTAAACATTCATCATTTTATATAAGCATTAAAGCAGCCTTATTGACTTATTATATTACAGCAATATTCATTTTTTATAATAAGATAACACATTTATCGTTTTTCAGAAATTGATAAAAGAATTATCATTTTAAGTATAGAAAATTTAAGCATTCATCATTTTATAGAAGCATTACAACATTGTTAACATATTACAACAGTATTCATTTGTAAAAAAAGATAATACCATTTATCGTTTTGAGAAATTGATAAATTCTTTTATCATTTTTATAAAATTGATAAATTTTCATAAAGTGATAAAAGCAATGAAAGTGCAGCAGTTTGGATGTTACTGTGATGAAGTAGATGTAGAGTGTGGCGATGCAGTGGAATAAGAAATGTTGGGCAATGGGGTTTGATTGTGATTAGCAAGTATAGGCAAGTATATGGGGTTACTACTGTTTTTTTTCTTTTGTTTTGGTGCAGAGAGTTTGTTTGAATGTGGGAGGTTGTTGACTTGCACTGTGTTTTTGTACGATTTGATGGGGGGATGTGAGAGGTAGCTGATGATAAGCGGTTGCATTGGATGATGTTGTATTATCTGAAGTGTTTTTTATGGTTGATGATGGTGAATGTGGGAAGGAGGAAGTCAAGGAGATGAAACGGCAAGTTGTTGTATGGGTGAATTGTTGTGTAGCAGTTCTCAAATGGTGTTCCTGAAGGCAGAAATGTGCAAGCGGTTTTGCTAGAGGAAGGATTGTGATGAAAATGTGGTTAAAAGTGTGGTTTGAGTGGATAAGTGAAGTGATATTGTTGGAATTATGTTTGTGCAGTGGCAAGCAGGGATGGCACTGTAATGATGGAATGGTTTTGATTTGTATGTATGATGGAGGGCAGAGAGGTGAATAGTGGCAGTGAAGTGCACTTGGTAGTGGATATATTCAGTGAAGATGCAGATGGTAGAAGGGTACAGATGGTATATGTGAAGTAGGTGATGAAGCTTGGTTGAAATACAAGTCGTTGAAGTTGAATGGTTTTGTGAAGGCAATAGTTTTTTTTTGAAAAAGGGTACTTTATAAATAATAAAATACATATATGTCCATGATATGCCTCATTAAAACCTAACAATCCCCCTAACCTAAATGGATGCCTTGTTAGGAAAAAGAGTACAAATCATGCCCATATATTAACATTACAACAGTACAAATGCCAAGACCCAAGTTGACTAATAGATGGAGTAAAACCAAGAGAACCACGCATGCAAAACCATCCATATGTGCAACTTGGGCAATAAAAAGCAAAACAGAAATACAACAAATGTCACAAAGGGAAAAACACTAAAACACGGACACGTGATGCTCCAACCCATACACGAGACAACAAGCAGAACCATTAAGAAAGCACGCGAGAACACAAAAACGCGGAAGCTTCCAGACGAGATAGCAAAATATCTCAGAACTAAATGAAACTCAGATAAGCACTAAAAATGGCGGCCAAAGTAATGAAGATGGCAAAATCTCTATCAACAAGCGTCGTTGAAAATCCACAAGCGTTCCAAAATCAAACTCAAGGAGGATGGATCTCCAAGTTCTGGTCGATTTTGATCTCAAAATCAGACAAGATAAGTGTTAACTCTCTCGAGTATTCTACAAGTTCACTGTTTTTCCAATAAATGTTTGCAATCTTATGTAATAAGCATATTTCTAACGTTTGCCGGCATTTTAACTCCTTTGAAAATTCTCGAGTTCCGCTTACACCATATATGCCATATCATCGTAGTAAACGAAATGTTCATTATATGATAATATAGGCTATTACTGAATTGAATCTGACACATAGTTTCCAGAATCTGATTGATATCATAGGAATTGCCGATGCTAATTTTGAGTTTATGCATTATATCTTCAATAATTTGTCTGGAGTACGAGCAGTTGAAAAATAAATGGTTTCTGTCCTCGTTATGATTTGAACAAAGAACACAAATTTGATTAATATTGTTGTTCCACATGCTTACTCTATCTTTTGTGTTCAATCGATTTAAAATAGTCAATAATGAACATATGGACATTTTGGGAGCACATTTATTATCCCATATGATTTTTGACCACTGAACTTCATTATGTTTGATTCTAATATGGTCCCATGCTAAGTTAAAATTGAATTTACCATTGTTGCTAGGCATCCACCACCAGTAATCATGTTGTTTTTGACTATCAATCTTGATATTATGCACTATGTTATGGAATTAACTAGGAATATATTCAAGATGATTTTTCCACACATTATCAGTAATAAGATAAGATAATTTTCTATTATTGCCACCATAGATGTCCATGCAATTCCAGCCACATTGGTCCACTAAGGAATACTCATTGATCCATGGATCCGTGCAGATGTTTGTGTTTTCACCATTGACAATTATCCTGTTAAGTGATCTTGTGCACCAGTTTCTAGCCTTGAGTAGTAAATTCCAAGTATGTGATGCACCATTAGATATGTCAGCCGACCAAATACTTGAATTATAACAATATTTATTGATCATCCATTTTGCCCAAGTAGAATTCCCTTGTAACAAATTCCATAGCAGTTTGGCAGCCATTGATTTTGCCATATCCTCTATTTTTCTAATACTCAACCCACCTTCATTCTTGGTTTTACAAACATCATCCCAAGACAGTTTATGGGCCTTAGATTTCCAAATGAAGTTAGCACAAATAGAGTTAATTTTATGAATAACAGATGTAGGAAATTATGAGAATTGTTACCAGAATTGAATCATAGGATGAATGACTGTTTTCACTAATTCAATTCGACCACTAATATTTAGTAATTCATTGTTCCGGTGATTAATCTTTTTGTTGATTTTATCTATTAAGCACCTAAAGTCTCTTGCTTTAAGAATATTGTTAGAAAGAGGGATGCCTAAATAAATCACTGGCAAATTACCTATACTGATATTGAGAATGTCTGCTATTGGATGATTGTTTTTGGCTCCTTTACTAAAATAGACAGTGGATTTGTTTTCATTAACATCCAGGCTAGCAAAATATTTTAAGCTATGAAGTGTATGCATAATACATTCTGCACTTGCTTTGCTGGCTTTGGCCATAATCAATATATCATCTGCATATAATAAGTGGGTGATTATAGGCTCAATTTTGTGAATAGGTGATAGATTACCTTTTATGTACTCCAAATCGAGGTTGATTGTGAGGAACTCCATAGCTATAGCAAACAAATATGGAGATAGAGGGTCACCTTGTCTTAAATCCCTCGAACTCTCAATAAAACCAAAGTGGGTTTCTTCAATTAACATCGAAAAAGTTGGAGTAGAAATACACTCGTATATGAGATTAGCAAAAGACATAGGAAAACCCATGGCAAGCAACATATGATGAATAAACTCTCTATTTATTTTATCATAGGCTTTTTGTAAGTCAATTTTCAGGCAAATGTTATTAGAATTTTTTCTCTTAAATCCTCTAATCATTTCATATGCAAGAAGAGAGTTCTCTGTGATGATTCTTCCGGGGATGAATGCATTCTGATTGTAAGAAATAAGGTCTTCCATATAAGGTTTTAGTCGATTGCACAAAAGGTTGGCTAAATCTTATAGGAGATATTACATAAAGAGATAGGTCTAAAATCATCCATATCAATAGCATCTGGTTTTTTTGGTATGAGGCAAATAAAAGTATGATTCTACCATGTTGAAGAATGCCATTCATGGCATTCCAAATGTCCTCTTTAAGCTGCTCCCAGTGTATTTTGTAGAACTTAGAATTTAGGCCATCAGTCCCCGGTGAGCTGTTGTCATTGATCTGAAAAATAGCTGCATTAAGTTTCTCTATTTGAAATGGTTTGCATAAGTTTCTTCTTGCATTTTCAGAGAGGATTTTTTTACAAATAATTCCTGGGAATTGTCTTATAGCCTGTGATGAATAGAATAGACCTGAAAAGTAATTGATGGCTTCATTAGCAAGGTTTTCTGATGTTGTTTTCCATGTGCCATTCGAATTTAAAATATAGTTGCTTCCTCTTTTTGGTTTAATCACATTAACTTTGCTGTAGAAGAAAGAAGTAGGCATGTCCCCTTTAACTAGCCAATTAAATTTCATTCTTTGTTCATTGTCAATAGCTATTTTATTCATAAATGTATGAATCTGATCAGTTTTCATCTTATATTGATCAATCAGTTGATAATTCGAAGGTTGTTGGACAGGTTTATTATAAATTTCATCGGCCTCTTCCTTCATTAAAGCAAAGACGATATGAATGTTTTTCTTATTTTTAATCCAAGTCTTTAATGCTGATTTTGCAGCCTTTAGTCTGCAAATAAGGAGGTGGAGAGGGTTGCCATGATATTCATGAGAAATAGCATGCTGAAGAGCTGAATGGTATCCTTCATGGAGATGCCAGGTATTACTGTATCTGAAAGGAGTTTTCCTTTTCTTAACTGAATCAATCATGAATTTTAAGTAGATAGGAGAATGATCACTTAGCGAATGATTACCAAAATGAATACCAAAGTTATAGAACTTATTCATCCATATTGTATTAACAAAGACACGGTCAATTTTACTGTGAATTGAAAAGTTTTGCCCACCTCTCCATGTAAAAAAAATGCCAGTGAAATTCGGTTCACTAGTTTAGAAGAAGAAATACGGTGAATAAATTCAGAGTCACCCATAGTATTGTAAATACCATCATTTATTCTTTCATTAGATGCTAAAATGGAATTGAAAACCCCCGCCACGATCCAAGGGAGATTAAAAAAATCGGACTGCTCCGTAATATAATTCCATAATTCTTTTCGTTTAGCCTCATCATTGAATGCATAAATCATAGTACATAATAAGCTCGTACCATTAGCGTTGTGAAGGATACAGGTAATATACTGGTCATCTGAATGGATAATAATATTTGACCAATAAGAATTGTCCCATACAATTAGAATCCTGCTTTTTAGGCTGGTAGATATATTGTGAGCGTTGTGAAGGCAATAGTTATTGTGAGTGGTTTGTATGTGATGGTCTAGCATTGTGGGATTGTTGTTGCGTAGGGATGTAGTAGTGTGTTGGTCAAAGGGGTTTTGTGTTGAACCTATTCCATAATGCTAAAAATCTGAATGCACTTGTCCTCATGTTTATTTATTCGTCAATGCATGTAACTGTAAGGACAGTTTTCAATATCTCTGTAGCATTTTTGGTAATGCATAACACTCAATTTCTGACCATATATATCCACCATTTATCATTTATCGTTTTCTAATTAAATGTTTTACAATAGGTATGATTGCGAAATGTTTGTCATGGTAAACATGAAGAAAAAAGCAACAGGATTACCATTGGTAGAAAAGGTTTCATAAGAAGATACTGGTCAGTTAAGAGCAAGCCGACATTATGACAGATGAACCATATTGTTGGACCATGGAAAAGTTCTGCACTTCACAACATAAGCCACAGGAAGAAAAGAAGCATGTTGAAAAAAGCAGTTGAAGAAAAATGAATATTAAACTAGTTTGTTGACATCATTGAAAGAAAACATTATATGTTTAGTTAGTTTTAACTTCTTTTTTCTACAAGAAAAGAACAAAATTGCACTGTATGTTGAAATTTATTTCATTTACATAAAACGGTTTATTTAGTTGGTTCCTTTCACATGTAAACTTTGTAATCAATTTGATATTTTTCACAAACAAGTTTTGTAATTTGTTATGTTGATGAATATTTGGCTTGAATATGAATTATATCCTGCTATACTCATATTATATTTCATATGTTTGTTCTGTAATTTGTTCTTTCATATGATTTAGATCCTACTGTACTTATATTATATTTCATATGTTTGTTCTACCATTTATTCTTTGATATGATTTAGACTTTGTTGTACTCATATTTTTCCTGTAATTTGTTATCGTATGATGTTTAGTCATGTATAGTTATTAACTTTGTTATTGCAAATGTTGATTTGACGGATCTTGATGTCAATTTGGTTAAGATTTTGCATTGGTGCTTTTGAATAACAACTATACTCATCACTTGTTGAAGCAATTGCTTTTCCATGTCAGGTGTAAGCTGTGTAATGTTCAAAATTAATACAAGCACCAGCGCATAAACTTATTACATTTAAATATGCATCATGTTGCTGCTGCTTTTAGCATTAATTCAGTTATTTTGTTTAATAACAAGTTTAATTGCATGAGTATCTCAATTGTTTATGGCATGATGTTGAAGATTTTAAATCACTCTCACCTTAGATGGGAATTTGGATACGTAAATAATTCATATTAATAATCTGGTACATTTTATAATAATCAAAGCTGCTAAACTGTGCTAACGCAACTAAAATTGCACTGGATTTTCAAAAAAAACAAAACAAAATCAGATCCAGATCTAATTATCCACATTCTGCTTGGAATTGAACAACATCTGGTGTAACGACCCGGGAATTTCGAACCCGAAATTTCCAGATAGTTAGAAGAAAAAGAAGAAAGAGACAGAAGAAGAAGAAAACAGAAACACCAAAACACAGAAACCTCACATTCGCAGCGGATCAAAATATAATATCACATAAACAACAGTTTTACAAAAGAAAGAACTGTATCAATACACTTATACATTTATATATCAGAGTTATACTATTACACAACACAGGACAATTGGAAAACATGTCTCAGATAATCAATAATAATATACACAACGGATATCACTCCATACGTTCCTGCCATCCAGCTTGCCTCCTGAGCTCCAGAACGTCCTTACCTGAAAATCTGCAATACTCGGTCTGACCCGAGCATTACATCAAAGTAACACCCGGGTCAGGCTGGAAACCAGCGTGAGTAAACCCATATAATTTGAAATACTAAGTTCAAACCATAAAAGAAAATCCCGGGTAACTCGTACTTCACTACGAGTTCATTACTTGTTATGCTCAATACTCACTTCACATATCGATCTATAAAGAATCGAAGTGGTTTCGGGTATTTACTAATACCCGACCCCGGTCTCTTCGAATTCAATGTCATTTTTTTAAATCAAGTTGTTTAAGTTAAATAATTCAATTAAACTTCAGAAAAATCATATTCACTCAGCAATTCATCACAGATTGATAACTTACATTATCATAATTCAATCCAAAACAATTCATATCATAAAGTATCATATCAGAGATATTCAACAAACCAAGGCATTCAATTCAGGTTTATCAATCATAAGCAAGATTACTTAGCTGTTCAATTCCTAATTAACTTAATTTAATCTCTAATTAAATAAATTAGTTTAATTACTTTTAAATCCTGCTTACTTAATATTAAGTTATTAACCTTTAATAATAAATTAATCAACCTTTAATCATTAAATAATTAACCTTTAATTATTGAATTATTCTTTAATTAATTATTCTAAATTAATTACCATAATTAATTAACCTTTAATTATTAACTCATTCCTTAATTATTTTCATAAATTAATTAACCTTTAATTAATTTATTATCCTCAAATATAATTCCTTGATTAAAAATGTCACATAAATAAATTATCTTTTAATTAATTTTTCTTTAATCACTTGATTATTCAACTCTTAATCATCAATCAATTATCCTTAATTACTTATCTTAATTAATCAATCTTTAAATAAATTACATTGCTAGATTATCTTTTAATTTATCACATTAACAAATTATCCTTTTAAGTAATTAAGTAAGTAAACCATTAATTTAATATCTGATTAATTAATTAATTAATTATTCCTTTAATTATCCACCTTAATTACTTTAAAGATAAACCTTTATATCTTAATTACTTACTCAATCATCATTTAAATATTATCAATTTAAATGCTTAAAATTGATTCATTACAAAATCAATTGAGATCTTTTATTAATTAAGGTTTTAATACCACATCGTTATATTTTCAAAAACACTTGTTAAACAATTCCCCTTTAAAAACATTTAACTTAAAAATTTAAACTTGGAAATTTTGTTTAAAACTTGTTTAACATTTCACTTTTAAAACCTGGTTATATTTTCTTAAAACCCAGAACAGAGTTTCTTTCTACAATAAAAACTGATAATTAAACTAAAAACCCGAGCACACAACTCCCAATACCCGAGTCATTTAACCAAATTCTCGAGAACGTCTTCGAGTAACACGCGTTCCACCTTCCTTCGAGACAAACACACTAAAACTTCGAACTCGACCCGAGCATCTACCTTCTTCCCCGAATACCCAAAAACACCAGATACTCGTGATATACAAGGTAACTCGTGCACGTGCACCGATCAAAGGCGACGCTCCGACCACCAAAGCTACCGCTGACAAGTCGACTTCGACCTCCTCTAGCAACTCGACCACCCAGATCTCCGTTCCGATCACGAAAACAAAATCGAGCTTGATCGAACACTTGGAACGAAACTGATCGTCAATAACTCCTTCGTGCCGTCGCCACAGATCACCAGAGCTCTCGAAATCCCGACCAAGGCCTCGCCGAAGACCCACACTTCCTTTCCCCTTCCTCCGAACGAGCCCGGTGCGTCCTCGATGATGCAATTGACTCGACTTCGACGTCAAACCAAAATGGTCATTAAACCCTAAAACTTTGTCGACCGGCCACCACGGTGGTAGATAAATTCATCTATCATTTTTGCCGAGACCACCGACCTCCAAGCTACCCCCAGCTCCGATCCCGACCACCCTCCTTGCTCCGATCACCAGGAATCACCACAAACCCAATTCCCGTCCAACCCATGAATTCTCCCAAATTACTAAACTAAAATTCATGATTCAATTTCTAAAAATCATCATTTTGTACAACACATAACTTTATATAATCCAAATTCATAATCTTAGACATTGATTTTGATAAAAATTTATACTTCACTGGATTCTCTTTTTTTTCCAGACAATATTCAAAAGTATCATACTTGAAAATATTTTTAAATCTTAATTTACGTTTAAACAAACATATTTTATTTGAATTCCATAGACTATAAGAGAATGTATGAAGAGGGCTTGATTTTCTGTCAAGATTTTATCCTGTCAGTAAAAACAGAGATATTCCTTTGTATACAGACATGCACACTTAACATTTCCATATTTATCAACATGCAAGCCAAGTTTTCACTCATGCAAACAATCATCACATCATTATATAATTATTCATCATATGCAACTACATTTAAAATAAGAGATAGTTTGTTTACTCACAAATCTTGGAAGAACAGAGAAAGCCTGTACTGTTGAAAACTTTGATCTGGAATTTGGACTTGATGATGATCTGATATGCTTTGGTTTTGCTTGATTTAGTTGAGTTGATCCGAGTCTAGCCTTGCTCTAGTTTGGAAACTCGATGAAGTTGTTGTTTTGGGTTTATTTTATTTTGATACAGGTCTTTATTTTAAATTTTGAAAGATGAAGAACTGAAAGAAGAAAGACTGTTTTGGAGTGGATTCAGGAATTATGTATACAGCCTATTTTCTAACATACTTAATTATTTTAATTTAAAGAAAATAAATGCCACTTGTTATGTTTGTAATTTACTTAGTTTACACTTGTTAATTTATGTTGTATTCTTCTTACACTTGTACCTTTGTATGTATATTAATGTTTCTATACTAATTCATATTTGTATTTATCAATTTCATGTATCATGTTTTAAATGTTGTATATATATATATATAAATTAAAATCTTTCTCATGTAATAATATTTTTTTTTTATCCTTGTCTTTTATTTTATATTTTCCAATTTAGATAAATACATTTCTTTTTATCAATTTATGTTTTTATATTTACATTCATACATTTTCTAGTATTTAAACATATATAACTTTTAAAAGAGAATGATTTTAAAATCTTAATTTTTTACTAATAATAATCATATATATTTATTCTTGAATTTCCAATCCAATTCTATGTAAAATCTACTCATATGTATATATATATATATACGTATAACAACACATTATTATTTATTTTAAAAGAATAATTTGCCAATTTTAAATAATTATATTAGGAGATTATAAAATATTTATCCAGATATTTAAAATTTAATTTTTATTATATTTCCAAATTTATTTACATATCCGGAAATCTTTTATTGTCAGAATTTTATCTGTTCAATTGATTAAAATAGTTAATTATCCAATTAACAAATGTCCAAAAATTCGTGTTATCACATTCCTCCCCCCTTTAAAACTTTTCGTCCTCGAAAAGAAACGAAGCCAAAATTTATTCAATAATTTAAAATCGGATAAATTATTCTTGGATCATTTTTAAAACACTTTTAAAATTCACATAATATTATAAAATAGTTTTTATAAAAATACTTTTTATAACTCGATGTCTCAACTAGTCCATCCTTGTTCTCACAGAAATTCAGTCATACGTTGATCAGGCGTAAGACTGAAAATCTATAAGTACTTAGCAGACCCGTTTTCAACACCCAGTGAAAATACTTGGAAAATAATTTATTGAATATATAGAAAACAGCTTTGAAAATAGAGGAAATATCTTTGGTGAAAATGCTCTGGAAATCATCACCCCCATCCATGGTCACAGTTACATCACGGGTTACGTTGCCATCGCAGCAAAAGTCCATGTAACTGATAACAACATGGAACCCACAACAGATCGCAGTTACATTCCAGGGTTACGTTGCCATCGCAGCAAAAGTCCATGTAACTGTTGGCTCTCAGCGGCACACACGATTTCGCTGTCAAATGAAACTTCTCCCACATAGGTCGCAGTCTACCGATATAAAATCAAACGTAGACAGTTGGCTCTCAGCGGCACAAACGACTTTCGCTATGTTACCATAGTGTCACAGTCTACCGATATAAAATCAAACGTAGACAGTTGGCTCTCAGCGGCACGCATGACTTTCGCTATGGTCTGCAGTAGATCGCAGTGACATTGAGTTAAACTGTCGTCACAGCATAACCCAAATGCCTCTGTGGGCACCAGCCCCTCGACTTTCGCTACACAAATAATCCTCAGGAACTAGTTTATTCCGGACTCCTCACAGGATTAACTTTAGAAACCCCCCTTGGGGCTCAAGGCAGTACCACCCAGTGGTACTCCTGAGAAGTTCATTTCAAGGAAGCGCCTTTTTCCCCAGAGCTATTCTCAAAACACTTTATACTATATACTTATAGTATCTTCAAATCATACCCTTTATGATTTATCAAAATCTCCTTTACACAAAATCGATTACCAAAATCGATAATTCTCAAACTAGGCTTTTCAAAATCCAAAATTGATTTTCCCAAAAATCAAAAGCCTTTCCCAAATTCATAGGTTCCCAAAACCTTTTCCAAAATCATTCTCATAAGATCCTTTATATATATATATATATATAGATATATATAACTTTTAAAATCTTTGGATCATTTCAACTTTGTATAAAACCTCTTTTATACTTCAAATATTTCAAAACCCTTTTCTTTTAGCAATAGATTCAACAAGGGAAGATTTACCTTATACAACAAGGATATATAACTTTATTTTATTCCAAATCAAATATTCACATTTGATAAATCTTTTATAAAGTTATTAACCATATTTCTTTTCAAAAACCATTTTACAGTTCTTATCCACAAATCTTCAATATGAATTTCATTCAAATCCGTACGATGTACACATATCATCCGTACACAATATCAATCTGATCGCTCAATCGATCACACAGTTTCACTTCCGAACTAGTATCGTCCACCCGACTTCCTAGTGCGGACTCAGATCTGGTTTCTTGATTAGAAACCGTCATTCTCCTTGCATAGTCACAACTATGATAGAGAATATCCAGAACCAATCAAAAATCCATATCCAGGTTCGCCGTCGAAAATCGAGCGAAAAATCCCAACTCGGATCGATAATACTATCTCGAAATTCTGTGTTCGAATCTGGATCAAATCACTATGCGAACAGAATAATATACGTACATCCTACGTATTTAACTTTATTGATTATTAGCCAAATCAATTCTCTTTTCTATTCACATTTCCTTTAATTCCATTCACTTATTCTCAATTGCTTCATTACCAATTGAGTTATTACTTCAATTATAAACAGTTTGAACTCTGACCAATTTAAATTTAAAAATAGCTTGAAAAAGTTTAAAATAGATAAGTAGTTGAAAAATAGTTATTAGTTTGTAAAATAGCTGTAAAATAGTTAAGTAGGTATAAAATAGTTAGATAATTGCAAAATAGTTTTTTTAAAATAGTGATTAGATATAAGTAACTGAAAAATAATAATTAGTTTATAAAACAGTTTCAAAATAGTTAAATAGTTCCTAAATAATTGTAAAATAAGTATAAAATAGTTTGGGGTTTTAAGAAGAAAGATTGTATAGTAAATAGTTTGAAAAAAAATAGGTTTATATTAAAACAATTTACTTTGAAACTAGTCCAGAGTCAAACCGTTCAATTCCCCATCAATTCAGTTTAAATTTCTACTTCCATTTAAATTGATTTCAATTCAATTTATAACCTCAATTTCTATCCCACATTCAAACCATCTCCCATTTGAATTTTAAACTTATTCAACTTCAATTTTACTTCAAATCATTTCAATTCAAATTTTCCATTTAAACTTATGCTTATCCATCATTAATCCAAATCAATTTCAATTTGAACTAATTTTATTCAAATCTTAATTTAAAATCATCTCGAATTATATAAATTCGAGTTAAACATTTTAATTGTTGATTTAATCCCTTAAGTCAAATTAACCCTTACTTTTAAATCAAATCATCCTTTATTTTTGATTTAACAACTTAAGTCTTTTAAACCATTTAATTCTGAATCCAAATTCAAAAATTCTATTTAAAATTTTCTTTACTTAACTTATTATAAAGTTCAAATAAGGATTCAAAAACAATTAAATTTCAGATTCTAATTTATTATCCATTTTCAATTTCCAAATCTCAAACCCATTTTGAGATCACTCATAACTTCCATTTAAATTAACCATTTAACTACCCAAGTTAAATTTAAATTTCATCTTGAAATTTCCAATTCAAGTTATTTATTCAAACTTATTTAACTTCCTCCAAGTTAAATTTACTTAATCCGGTCAACTTTTCACAATTTGAATTCCCATTCAAATTTTAAACTTCAGATTAATAATCTTTCCCCTTTTAAGTTTAAAAACTTACTTTACTTTGGGTTTTACATCACATTCCAATTTAAAACTCAACACTAAGTGTTTATTTCAAATCATCATTGGTATTATATATATTCCTCATATATACATTTTCTTTACACACCAAGTTATACTTTAAATTTTTAAACCACCTTTGGTTTTAATTCAAAACAACTTCTTTAAAACAATTTCAAGTTTTCTGGATTTAGATTTAAAATTTCACAATTTTAAATTCTCTTCAATTCCAATTTATAAGTTATACTCACTTAAATGTTTACTTCCCTAAACATTTCATTTTGCTAAATCATTAACAACATTCATTATTAAACACAATTACCATTTATGATAATAACCAAGATTATCATATCTAGAAACCAATTCATTATTACCTTTATTCTTGATAACATTTCTACAAATTCAAGATTTTAATTTTAGTTTGAATTCATTTCAAACTTATCTTCATTCAATTTTAATTTGGCTTTATTTCTATTACCACTTAATTTAATTCCAATATTTTAACAACCAATTACCTTAATATTTAATAGAAAGAAATATCATTTTATATATCAAAATATATTCTTATATAAAAGCATTTAAAATCCTTATATAAGAAAATAACAATTACGCTCTCATATATATATATACACTCAACTCGTTCTAGGGTACCATTGACCCTATCCTTAACGAGTAATCCCAACAGAGCCAAGGTTCTCGCTTAACCTTCAGCTCTGATACCAACTGTAACGACCCGGGAATTTCGAACCCGAAATTTCCAGATAGTTAGAAGAAAAAGAAGAAAGAGACAGAAGAAGAAGAAAACAGAAACACCAAAACACAGAAACCTCACATTCGCAGCGGATCAAAATATAATATCACATAAACAACAGTTTTACAAAAGAAAGAACTGTATCAATACACTTATACATTTATATATCAGAGTTATACTATTACACAACACAGGACAATTGGAAAACATGTCTCAGATAATCAATAATAATATACACAACGGATATCACTCCATACGTTCCTGCCATCCAGCTTGCCTCCTAAGCTCCAGAACGTCCTTACCTGAAAATCTTCAATACTCGGTCTGACCCGAGCATTACATCAAAGTAACACCCGGGTCAGGCTGGAAACCAGCGTGAGTAAACCCATATAATTTGAAATACTAAGTTCAAACCATAAAAGAAAATCCCGGGTAACTCGTACTTCACTACGAGTTCATTACTTGTTATGCTCAATACTCACTTCACATATCGATCTATAAAGAATCGAAGTGGTTTCGGGTATTTACTAATACCCGACCCCGGTCTCTTCGAATTCAATGTCATTTTTTTAAATCAAGTTGTTTAAGTTAAATAATTCAATTAAACTTCAGAAAAATCATATTCACTCAGCAATTCATCACAGATTGATAACTTACATTATCATAATTCAATCCAAAACAATTCATATCATAAAGTATCATATCAGAGATATTCAACAAACCAAGGCATTCAATTCAGGTTTATCAATCATAAGCAAGATTACTTAGCTGTTCAATTCCTAATTAACTTAATTTAATCTCTAATTAAATAAATTAGTTTAATTACTTTTAAATCCTGCTTACTTAATATTAAGTTATTAACCTTTAATAATAAATTAATCAACCTTTAATCATTAAATAATTAACCTTTAATTATTGAATTATTCTTTAATTAATTATTCTAAATTAATTACCATAATTAATTAACCTTTAATTATTAACTCATTCCTTAATTATTTTCATAAATTAATTAACCTTTAATTAATTTATTATCCTCAAATATAATTCCTTGATTAAAAATGTCACATAAATAAATTATCTTTTAATTAATTTTTCTTTAATCACTTGATTATTCAACTCTTAATCATCAATCAATTATCCTTAATTACTTATCTTAATTAATCAATCTTTAAATAAATTACATTGCTAGATTATCTTTTAATTTATCACATTAACAAATTATCCTTTTAAGTAATTAAGTAAGTAAACCATTAATTTAATATCTGATTAATTAATTAATTAATTATTCCTTTAATTATCCACCTTAATTACTTTAAAGATAAACCTTTATATCTTAATTACTTACTCAATCATCATTTAAATATTATCAATTTAAATGCTTGGAATTGATTCATTACAAAATCAATTGAGATCTTTTATTAATTAAGGTTTTAATACCACATCGTTATATTTTCAAAAACACTTGTTAAACAATTCCCCTTTAAAAACATTTAACTTAAAAATTTAAACTTGGAAATTTTGTTTAAAACTTGTTTAACATTTCACTTTTAAAACCTGGTTATATTTTCTTAAAACCCAGAACAGAGTTTCTTTCTACAATAAAAACTGATAATTAAACTAAAAACCCGAGCACACAACTCCCAATACCCGAGTCATTTAACCAAATTCTCGAGAACGTCTTCGAGTAACACGCGTTCCACCTTCCTTCGAGACAAACACACTAAAACTTCGAACTCGACCCGAGCATCTACCTTCTTCCCCGAATACCCAAAAACACCAGATACTCGTGATATACAAGGTAACTCGTGCACGTGCACCGATCAAAGGCGACGCTCCGACCACCAAAGCTACCGCTGACAAGTCGACTTCGACCTCCTCTAGCAACTCGACCACCCAGATCTCCGTTCCGATCACGAAAACAAAATCGAGCTTGATCGAACACTTGGAACGAAACTGATCGTCAATAACTCCTTCGTGCCGTCGCCACAGATCACCAGAGCTCTCGAAATCCCGACCAAGGCCTCGCCGAAGACCCACACTTCCTTTCCCCTTCCTCCGAACGAGCCCGGTGCGTCCTCGATGATGCAATTGACTCGACTTCGACGTCAAACCAAAATGGTCATTAAACCCTAAAACTTTGTCGACCGGCCACCACGGTGGTAGATAAATTCATCTATCATTTTTGCCGAGACCACCGACCTCCAAGCTACCCCCAGCTCCGATCCCGACCACCCTCCTTGCTCCGATCACCAGGAATCACCACAAACCCAATTCCCGTCCAACCCATGAATTCTCCCAAATTACTAAACTAAAATTCATGATTCAATTTCTAAAAATCATCATTTTGTACAACACATAACTTTATATAATCCAAATTCATAATCTTAGACATTGATTTTGATAAAAATTTATACTTCACTGGATTCTCTTTTTTTTCCAGACAATATTCAAAAGTATCATACTTGAAAATATTTTTAAATCTTAATTTACGTTTAAACAAACATATTTTATTTGAATTCCATAGACTATAAGAGAATGTATGAAGAGGGCTTGATTTTCTGTCAAGATTTTATCCTGTCAGTAAAAACAGAGATATTCCTTTGTATACAGACATGCACACTTAACATTTCCATATTTATCAACATGCAAGCCAAGTTTTCACTCATGCAAACAATCATCACATCATTATATAATTATTCATCATATGCAACTACATTTAAAATAAGAGATAGTTTGTTTACTCACAAATCTTGGAAGAACAGAGAAAGCCTGTACTGTTGAAAACTTTGATCTGGAATTTGGACTTGATGATGATCTGATATGCTTTGGTTTTGCTTGATTTAGTTGAGTTGATCCGAGTCTAGCCTTGCTCTAGTTTGGAAACTCGATGAAGTTGTTGTTTTGGGTTTATTTTATTTTGATACAGGTCTTTATTTTAAATTTTGAAAGATGAAGAACTGAAAGAAGAAAGACTGTTTTGGAGTG
Source organism: Allium fistulosum (assembly GCA_030737815.1). Classification (NCBI taxonomy): domain Eukaryota; kingdom Viridiplantae; phylum Streptophyta; class Magnoliopsida; order Asparagales; family Amaryllidaceae; genus Allium; species Allium fistulosum. Next base: position 666,808,996 of record CM060901.1, read on the forward strand.
GATTCAGGAATTATGTATACAGCCTATTTTCTAACATACTTAATTATTTTAATTTAAAGAAAATAAATGCCACTTGTTATGTTTGTAATTTACTTAGTTTACACTTGTTAATTTATGTTGTATTCTTCTTACACTTGTACCTTTGTATGTATATTAATGTTTCTATACTAATTCATATTTGTATTTATCAATTTCATGTATCATGTTTTAAATGTTGTATATATATATATATAAATTAAAATCTTTCTCATGTAATAATATTTTTTTTTATCCTTGTCTTTTATTTTATATTTTCCAATTTAGATAAATACATTTCTTTTTATCAATTTATGTTTTTATATTTACATTCATACATTTTCTAGTATTTAAACATATATAACTTTTAAAAGAGAATGATTTTAAAATCTTAATTTTTTACTAATAATAATCATATATATTTATTCTTGAATTTCCAATCCAATTCTATGTAAAATCTACTCATATGTATATATATATATACGTATAACAACACATTATTATTTATTTTAAAAGAATAATTTGCCAATTTTAAATAATTATATTAGGAGATTATAAAATATTTATCCAGATATTTAAAATTTAATTTTTATTATATTTCCAAATTTATTTACATATCCGGAAATCTTTTATTGTCAGAATTTTATCTGTTCAATTGATTAAAATAGTTAATTATCCAATTAACAAATGTCCAAAAATTCGTGTTATCACATCTGGGGTTATAGAAGCATTAAACTCAAAAGGAATTTCATCTGATCTATTTTTTAGCGTAGATTTAGTCTGGTAGCATTTTGGTTGTGCATTGGTGGTCATAGTTTAGAGTAGCAGAGTGTTCTTCGGATTCCTATGTGGCCGCTGCATGTTCACCTTCAGATAATATTTCAATGTCAATATTATCATTATTTATAAGAGTTTTAGATTGTAATTCAACTTGTTCTAAATTCCTGGAATCTTTAACTTGAGTTGTTTGTATATGAATGGACTGTAAAACTTCAAATTCTGAGTTAATAATATGTGTTGTACTTTTTTGCTGATTGGATTGACTTGCATCTATCCTTAAAGTTATGTTCTAAGTTATTTTGTATCTTGTTAGTCTCGTGATTATCTGGTTGAAACTGCTCCAAATTTACATTAGTTTTTAGAGAATGTTTAGTTGAGGAATGGTGGTCTGGAGTTTCAACTTTCCTACAAATCATTATCTATCTCCATAGCATTTATGATAGGGTTATCAGTAGAAGTAGATTTAGGTACCTAAGCTTTTCTGAGTAATATTATCTGAATCACTAAAACTGTTGCAGTTCATGCACTTAGGGGCTTCCATTCGTACTCAATATCTTGCGTTATCAAACTATCATCCTCATTGCTGAAATTTTCAAGATCATTTAATATCATAACAATTAACAGGTAAAATCATAAAAATGATAAAACAGTTTATCATTTTACAAATTCACAAATAAAATTTAATAAAAACATCCATATAAAAAATATAGATTCAATAAAATATTAAAATAAGAACTATCCAAGCATACACCATCTATTCTGAAACAACAAATGATATGCAGAATGTTATAGAAGACATTTGACAAATAGATACTGTTCTCGAGTATTGCCATGAACAATAATAACAAGTACACCATAAAATAAATTTAAATTTTCAGACAAAACAGTAGTTAATTTACAGAAAAAAACAATTTCATCAACATAATATCATATATTCCCATACAAAACCAGTCGAACAATACATAACAACACAGGAAAAACCTAATATTAATAGTAAAAGAATAACATAGAAACAAAATTATAATTCAATACAATAGCTTTTAAATTCTAGGATCCAAGAATATCTCAACAAAACATAGAAAGCAAAAACATAATTATCTTCATAAATGAACAAGAGAAAATGACATAAAAATTATAAAACCATTCAACCACTCAATGGACAACTTCTACGATTATGACCTAACTTCTTACACTTTCCACACTTATTTTGCTTTCCATGGAAAACAACCAACCCACCAAGTCTGTTAACTCTAGGTCTACCAGCTCCACAAATAGCCTTACGAGGAAGAATAGGAGAAAACACTTCAGAAACAATATCATTTTTATCAAAAGTAGGAATAAGATTGATAACATGCGAGTAAGAAGCACGATAAGCCTTAGTTGTGAAATAATATTCAATAAAATCATAGACATTAATTTTGGCTATGGTAATGCACTTCAATGCATGTACACAAAGAAAACCAGTAACTCTCCATTGGTTACAAATGCACATCCGATTTTCAAGATCAACTTTGTGAGAAATAGAGGAATGTACTTTAAAAAAAAGTAGAAGAACGAGAAACGTTCCACCCAAATCCTTCTTCTTCTAATTTCAATAAACGATTCTCCATTTTAGGACAAATTATGGTATTCCAACTAGATGCCTCTTCTCTACGCTTTGACATTTGAGCCATAACTTAATTCGAATTCCATCAAGACAACATGTAATAGGAAGATGCCTTTCTTTCACAATCCAAGAGTTAAAATTCTCTGTGGCATTTGATTTATTCTCACCATAGCGATTGTGGGGAAATATAAATCAGCCCAATGATCAAATGGCTTATCTTTTAAGAATTCAATAGCTTTTTCACCTCCAATTTGACTATATTTTTTCATAGCTCTTTGAAATTCATAAGAGTACAAGCTACGACACAATTCCGATAAATGTGCTACCCAAGGCCCCTTTTCACCCTTTACAACATTAGCAACATTACTTTGCATATGATATAGACAGTATGAATGGAAAGCCACTAAAAAAATTTAGGAATACTTAAAAGCAAACCCCAATGTCTATCTGATATAAAGACCAAAGCTCAATCAACTCCAATTGAACATTTCAAATGATCCAAAAACCAAGACCAATTTTCCTCATTTTCCTTTGCAACAACAGCCATAGCCAATGGAAAAAAACCTAAAAAAACGTTGTTAGCGAATAGAAAAAACTGTATATATGTATGCAATAAATTAAATTATAAATGAATTTTTCCAATTTATACTAATAATTATAGTGAACAATTTATAATTCTTTCAGTTATTATCGACTTCAATGTTTAACTATAACTTACATATAACATACATATATATATATATATAAACATATTTTCAATTTAGATAGCAGTGTTTTGTTTCACGTGTAACATATTTGTTATTTATCAACATATGGATTGCTCTCAATCATCCATTTGTTTATACCTTTTGTTCTATCTACTAATTTAGTAGAAGATGGATATTTACGTTTATATTCCTTCAAGGTTAATTACGAAACACTGGCATGATCGTATGAACCAATAAATATACACATACAAATATACATAGATCTGTTATTTACCCAAATATAAAAATATACATAGTTTATATCCCAAGCGATCATTGTTGGTCATCCAACACAATAAAAAGGTAGAGAATACATATTTAAATGCTAGTTGGTGGTATTGCGCTTACAAGTCTTACATATTTATGTTGTTATCCATTGACAATCCATTAAATTACTTATTACCTTACTATTATCTAAAATAGCATAAAGATAAATACTTTTATCATTACATAAAACTATGATGTAACAATCACAGTAAAGATAACTGATTTAATAACTACCACTTTACAATTATTAACAATACTACTACAGAAATTTAGCAATGACATTATATACTTAAAAACAAAACTTTATGGAAAAATGTAAAAGAAATAAATAAAAGTACTAAACACCCTATAATTAAAATAAATGAATTATCATTAACACTTTAAATTTACGTATAAATATTAAAATAATAAATCATACCTTGGTTCCCATTTTTTCCAGTAGCAGCCATTAAACAACCATTCCTACCTTTTAAAAGGTGGCATCAAGAAATATCATAGGACGACAATGATAGAATCCATAAATACATGCTCCGTAAGATATATAGACTTTTTCAAACTGATTGGTATTTTCATCAACAATCATAGATGTGTGACTATTAGGATTACTTCTATCAAGTGCTTTCAAATACCAAACCAAATCATTATAAGATTGTTCTTCATTACCAAAAATTTCCTTCAAAGCTATCTCCTTGCCATATACACATAGTAATAACTTAAACTAGTATTATAATTTCTTTTAAAACTAGCAATAATATCACTAGTCTTTCTTGTTGGTTCATCACGAATTTCATCTAAAATCAAGGTCTTCACAAGATCACTCTTAATTAAAGGACTGCTAATCGATCTAAAACCACCACCACATGTGTGACGCCCCACCTCGAGACCTACATTAACAAAGAGTATTACTAGGTAATACTTTCTGCTAATGCAGAGAATAGGGCTGGATAGGAGCGACCATCTGTAGCCTTGTCTTAAATATCTATTGAATACGTCGACAAATGCCATACTTTTTTTAAAAAAAATTCTATCTCAAGTGGATCGACATATCTAATAAATACTTAATACAAAGCCATAGGTGGCTATAGGATCTATCAGAACAAATTACAACAACTTGAATGTAAAACACATCACAGAACAGTAGATCATCACATACACACACACACACACACATATACAGATACATCACAAAGTATACAAAATGATACATGTCAAGTGGTATAGAAACTACAAAATACAAGTGAGTCAAAAGAATATACATATCAGAGTAGCAACCCAAAAAGGACTACACAAAAAGCTATAACAAAAAGAGCTAGCAAAATAGAGTCCATGCGGAAGCAGAATAGGCTAAGTCCAAGTGTACCTAACCTGAAACACCTCGATCTGACCCGAGTATAAAATACACGGGTCAGTCTAGCTAAACAAATCAGTTAACAAGGATAAGCGATAATATGATAATATTCTCGAGTGAGGAGAGACAACTAAAGTGTATGATTACATCAAGTGATAATATGGTTTCACTACACAAACTTATAATCTCAAAAGAGATAAAATAACCCATAAAACGTTAAAAGTAGCAAGCCTCATATCATCGGCATTCATAAAACATCAAATATGGTTTAGAGGAAAACCTAAACCTGCCATCTTGGCAAACCTAAAACATGCATAAAGAGATCTCATCTCAACCACGCCATAAGGCAAATATATCTCCAAAGAGGAGAATAAAATCTCAAGTAAACGCCAAAAGGCAAATCTCATATAACGCTAGTGTAGGCAATTCAAATCTCAAAAATAGTACTTCCAAGAGTTCAAATTTCCAAAAGGTAATCGCCACAAAGATATATCGAACAGTTCAAAGGACCAATTTCGGAAAGGGGCGATACACTAGGGAAAATAGTCAAAAAAATCATCTCAAAAGTTTAGCATGTGCATGTGGCCGAAGCCTTGCCGAGTACTGTTATCTCAAATAGGTACCTCGCCCGAAGGCAAAACGTCACAATGACAAATACGCCGTAATGGCAAATACACCGCAATGGCAAACGTCTCGAAGACAATTACGCCGCAATGGCAAACGCCGCAATGGCAATGACCCGAAGGTCCAGTACTGGCACGCCGCAATGGCAAATGTGTCATAAACTCTCGGATAGAAACCCGAATAGTATTAACGTATGTCCCATACCACACGTTCGCACTAAACGGTTTACTAACCGCTAGTAAATTTCACATTCAAAGCAGTAAAATGTTTACCTCATCTCATCGGTAAACTCGACTCGAAGGTCAAAATGATCAAACGGACAAGTCGGGAATTAACCGATAAGATAAACGCACGTGTTTTACCAAACCGTTTAGTTCTCCTTCTCATTCGCTCGAAATGTGCAAAAACATGTAATTTAAATATAAAAATTCATTCTTTGAAGTTTGTCTTGCCTTGGTGCAATTATCTAGCGACTTGCATTTATGCGTTCGTTTGGGTCGGTGGTATTGAGGAAACCAATTTTATAATCGATTCAGGCTTGAAAATAAATTCTTACTTATAAAATTGATTTGGAAAAATATTTATTTCAAATCCGATTTTTAAATCGAAAAATCACCTTGAAATCGATTATAAAATCCATGCACGAAATCATCAAAATCAATTCAAATTCAACGGAGTTTTCTCAAATAGAACTCAAATAAATCAATAACATTGCAACTTAAAATCATCACAGAATGTCGGTTTTCTAAATATAGAAATAGCCTTTTGAAAGCATCATTATTCATCTCTGAAAATACAGAAGAAAACAGTGCAAAACTAAAATTGCACTGGATTTTCAAAAAAACAAAACAAAATCAGATCCAGATCTAATTATCCACATTCTGCTTGGAATTGAACAACATCTGGGGTTATAGAAGCATTAAACTCAAAAGGAATTTCATCTGATCTATTTTTTAGCGTAGATTTAGTCTGGTAGCATTTTGGTTGTGCATTGGTGGTCATAGTTTAGAGTAGCAGAGTGTTCTTCGGATTCCTATGTGGCCGCTGCATGTTCACCTTCAGATAATATTTCAATGTCAATATTATCATTATTTATAAGAGTTTTAGATTGTAATTCAACTTGTTCTAAATTCTTGGAATCTTTAACTTGAGTTGTTTGTATATGAATGGACTGTAAAACTTCAAATTCTAAGTTAATAATATGTGTTGTACTTTTTTGCTGATTGGATTGACTTGCATCTATCCTTAAAGTTATGTTCTAAGTTATTTTGTATCTTGTTAGTCTCGTGATTATCTGGTTGAAACTGCTCCAAATTTACATTAGTTTTTAGAGAATGTTCAGTTGAGGAATGGTGGTCTGGAGTTTCAACTTTCCTACAAATCATTATCTATCTCCATAGCATTTATGATAGGGTTATCAGTAGAAGTAGATTTTGGTACCCAAGCTTTTCTGAGTAATATTATCTGAATCACTAAAACTGTTGCAGTTCATGCACTTAGGGGCTTCCATTCGTACTCAATATCTTGCGTTATCAAACTATCATCCTCATTGCTGAAATTTTCAAGATCATTTAATATCATAACAATTAACAGGTAAAATCATAAAAATGATAAAACAGTTTATCATTTTACAAATTCACAAATAAAATTTAATAAAAGCATCCATATAAAAAATATAGATTCAATAAAATATTAAAATATGAACTATCCAAGCATACACCATCTATTCTGAAACAACAAATGATATGTAGAATGTTATAGAAGACATTTGACAAATAGATACTGTTCTCGAGTATTGCCATGAACAATAATAACAAGTACACCATAAAATAAATTTAAATTTTCAGACAAAACAGTAGTTAATTTACAGAAAAAAAAACAATTTCATCAACATAATATCATATATTCCCATACAAAACCAGTCGAACAATACATAACAACACAGGAATAACCTAATATTAATAGTAAAAGAATAACATAGAAACAAAATTATAATTCAATACAATAGCTTTTAAATTCTAGGATCCAAGAATATCTCAACAAAACATAGAAAGCAAAAACATAATTATCTTCAAAAATGAACAAGAGAAAATGACATAAAAATTATAAAACCATTCAACCACTCAATGGACAACTTCTACGATTATGACCTAACTTCCTACACTTTCCACACTTATTTTGCTTTCCATGGAAAACAGCCAACCCACCAAGTCTGTTAACTCTAGGTCTACCAGCTCCACAAATAGCCTTACGAGGAAGAATAGGAGAAAACCCTTCAGAAACAATATCATTTTTATCAAAAGTAGGAATAAGATTGATAACATGCAAGTAAGAAGCACGATAAGCCTTAGTTGTGAAATAATATTCAATAAAATCATAGACATTAATTTTGGCTATGGTAATGCACTTCAATGCATGTACACAAAGAAAACCAGTAACTCTCCATTGGTTACAAATGCACATCCGATTTTCAAGATCAACTTTGTGAGAAATAGAGGAATGTACTTCAAAAAAAAGTAGAAGAACGAGAAACGTTCCACCCAAATCCTTCTTCTTCTAATTTCAATAAACGATTCTCCATTTTAGGACAAAGTATGGTATTCCAACTAGATGCCTCTTCTCTACGCTTTGACATTTGAGCCATAAGCTTAATTCGAATTCCATCAAGACAACATGTAATAGGAAGATGCCTTTCTTTCACAATCCAAGAGTTAAAACTCTCTGTGGCATTTGATTTATTCTCACCATAGCGATTGTGGGGAAATATAAATCAGCCCAATGATCAAATGGCTTATCTTTTAAGAATTCAATAGCTTTTTCACCTCCAATTTGACTATATTTTTTCATAGCTCTTTGAAATTCATAAGAGTACAAGCTACGACACAATTCCGATAAATGTGCTACCCAAGGCCCCTTTTCACCCTTTACAACATTAGCAACATTACTTTGCATATGATATAGACAGTATGAATGGAAAGCCACTGAAAAAATTTAGGAATACTTAAAAGCAAACCCCAATGTCTATCTGATATAAATACCAAAGCTCGATCAACTCCAATTGAACATTTCAAATGATCCAAAAACCAAGACCAATTTTCCTCATTTTCCTTTGCAACAACAGCCATAGCCAATGGAAAAAAACCTAAAAAAACATTGTTAGCGAATAGAAAAAACTGTATATATGTATGCAATAAAGTAAAATTATAAATGAATTTTTCCAATTTATACTAATAATTATAGTGAACAATTTATAATTCTTTCAGTTATTATCGACTTCAATGTTTAACTATAACTTACATATAACATACATATATATATAAACATATTTTTAATTTAGATAACAGTGTTTTGTTTCACGTGTAACATATTTGTTGTTTATCAACATATGGATTGCTCTCAATCATCCATTTGTTTATACCTTTTGTTCTATCTACTAATTTAGTAGAAGATGGATATTTACGTTTATATTCCTTCAAGGTTAATCACGAAACACTGGCATGATCGTATGAACCAATAAATATACACATACAAATATACATAGATCTGTTATTTACCCAAATATAAAAATATACATAGTTTATATCCCAAGCGATCATTGTTGGTCATCCAACACAATAACACTACAACAAAAATACCCTATTACAACGTCCTTTTTACAACGGGCAATGGATGCCCGTTGTAATAGAAGTCTATTACAACGGTCCATTCTGGCCCGTTGTAATAGAAGGCTATACAATGCCCTTTTTACAACGGGCAATGGATGCCCGTTGTAATAGAAGGCTATTACAACGGTCCATTCTGGCCCGTTGTAATAGAAGGCTATACAACGTCCTTTTTACAACGGGCAATAGATGCCCGTTGTAATAGATGGCTATTACAACGGTCCATTCTGGCTCGTTGTAATAGAAGGCTATAAAATAATTGATAGTTATTAACTATTATCTAAAATCAATGCTTAATTTTTATATTAAATAATTATTTAATATTTGTTAATTACATTTAATAATTAATAAATATAATAAATATTAAATATTAAATAATTAATAATTATTATTAAATATTACTATTAAATAATTAATAATTAATAATTAACTTTCAGTAATTAATATTTAATAATCAAAGTTTTATATTTAATATTTAATTAATTTACAAGTTTAATAATTATTATTTAGTAATTTACTATAGTTTACTAATAATAATTAATAATTATTGATTAATTTACTATTTAGCAATATATTCAATAATTAATAATTATACTAATTAGTAATATATACATAATAACCGGTATTTAATTATTAATATTCAATTATAATTAAGAAGTAACATGTAACAACTGATAATTATAATTAACAAATAAGAAGTAATTTTTAATAATTAATAATTACTATAAAATATTTTTTATTATATAATTAATAATTAATATACAATGAAGACAAATATTTAATAATTAACAATTAATAAGCAATTAATATTTAGTAATTAAGATGTAAAATTTATTATTTAGTATTTTATAATTAATAATTATAATCGTTCTTTACCCTCAAACCCAATGTTTTGGCTCTAAACCCAAAATTCCCTAACAAATTTTAATCGTTCTATTCCCTACAGCTCTTAAATTCCAAATCCAAACGTAAACTAAATCCCAAATTCTAGATCCAAACCCAAATCCAATTTTAACCTATTCAAACTTAAACTACTTCGTCAACGCATCCATTCAAACTCCCCGTCCTTCATCGACAGAACCTCTAATTCGACGCAATCCAAAATCTTTTGAGCTATGAGTCCTGCGAGAAGATGGGTCGCTAATCTGATCCCAGTCATACCGATATCTCTTTGCGGTCTGTTGGCTTCGGGTTGGTGGTTGGTTGCTGGGCGTTGATGTTTAGTTTTGATTTGATTGCAAGAGGAGGTCGCGGATTGGCAGGGAGGTGGTTTCAGGTTGAGGTCGCGGTTTGAGGGTTTGGATACCATAATTAAAGGTTGGGTTTGAAGGTTGATTTGCTGCAGCGGTGAGGTAGTTCAGGTGATCGCGATTCAGATTTGTGTACGCTTGGTGAATTGTGTGCTAAGGGGTGATTCTGCACCTTGTAGTAACCATCGTTCCTTTTAGATCCGAATGCTCATGTTACTCCAAACCCGGTCGATATTCCTTCACTCAACAAAACCCTTCAGCATTTCTTTTTTCTTCCATTTGGCGGCTAGGGTTTCCTTCAATTTCACATCTTCTGTTAAAAGATTGGATTTTGATTTATACTTGCCATACTGCAGATCTATTTTAGTTTGTCTTGGAATAAAGTTGTTTTGTTGTGCCTGCTGTTCAAGCGGGCGCTGATTGATATTTTATTCCAATTATGGCGCAGTTTGCAAAGCCTGAGAACGCTTTGAAGCGTGCTGAAGGTGATTCTACATGTTTCTTGATTTTACTTATTTCAAGATTTCTATTACTCCTGATTAAATTTCCTGTATTGTTTATTGCAAGAAGTTGTTGGCTGCAATTTTATACACATACTATACCTAGTGTTGTTATTGGCATTCAACAGTTGGCATATCAGCTCCAATTTGTTCTAACAGCATTCAGTTTTATATCATGCTTGCTACTATATTGACTACCATATCATAAAGAATAAGTGCATTTTGAGCATTAGTGTTTATCATGTTTTAGAATAGTAGGTAAGCTAACGTTAACTAGGAACAAACTTATATTGCGACAGTGCAAAAATTATGAGGTATACATTAGAAACGAGGGGGTCTACTAAGCCAGAAAGTTTTACAATCTGACTTGAATTTATGCAACTTATGTTACTTATGGATCCTACACTTCCTTTACAGAAATGATTGTATGATTTTAGAGTGTTTGTCTAACATCAAAGTTTGTTCAAACATCAAACGTCGCATTGTTTATGTTGCCTGTAGATGCACACCTTCTTTGTATGCACTATGCACATGGTTAGTATGCAGGCACCCAGATGGTTTTAGAAGAATTCACAACATATAAATCATAATTGCTTTCACTGTGGTTCACTATATTGGCTTAATTTATATGCAATAACATGTCAGTGCTCTCCATTTTCATTTAGTTAATCAAACTAAATGCTGAACATATAACCTATTTTCTTTCTTTGTTTTGTGATTTTATTCAGAGCTAATAAATGTTGGTCAAAAGCAAGCAGCATTGCAAGCATTACATAACGTCATTACTTCGAAGAGACATAGAGCTAATAAATGCTGTTATGTCTCTCAGGTACCCAATCTATTTTTTTCATTCTAAAAGCGTTGCCACACTAAAATTGTATAATGCGACTATATTGTGGTTGCCCTTTGTTATTTTCCAGTTGCTTTAGTCGGTTACTGGGCCTTTGGGAATTCAGTTGATGACAACATTCTCGTTACTTTGGATAAACCAAGTGGCATATTGCCGCAGCTAATATGATGGTTGTCATTCATGTTATTGGAAGTTATCAGGTAATTCAAATGGTTTAAGTTCATGATCAAAAGAAATTAATATCTTCCGCTTTCAAGTTGAATCTTCTTTTCCCTAACTAAGTTTACATGTGGCAGTCCGCCTTCCATGACCTTTTAGGGAAGGGGATCTTTAACTCAGATGGTGAAACCTGGCTCCTGCAGAGGAAAACTGCAGCTTTGGAATTCACTACGAGGACTTTAAGGCAGGCAATGGCTAGGTGGGCTAATAAGGCGATTAAGAATCGGCTATGGAGAATTCTGGGGGATCACTGTGAGAAGGCTGGAAGCGGTGCAGGAGTTGACTTGCAGGTAATGTAATACCACAATGACCTTTTTTTTCATTTCTCCTTGTACATGCTTGGACATAATATGAAATGGTAACTTTAGTAAAACACTCGCTTTAAGTTTCAAAGGTTGTGGGTTGAGCTAAAAGACAATTTCAACAAAGATCGTATCAGTTGGTTCCAGATTTACTAATTCTATTAATGGGTTACTAATTGTATGTTTTGTGGAAATATTTTTCTTTTTTACATTTAAAAAATAGATTAAGTTTGACAATCCAGTTTGCACATACATGTTATATTCTCTCTTTTTAAACTTGGTTACAATTTGTCAAAACATCCCAAACGCAATATCTCGACGCTCAACATGTCTTGCGACTATGATGAGTGTTATATTCTTTCTAATAAAGAATCAGATAAACTTGTACTTTGTTATTTATAAAATATAAAATGGAAAACATTCGCAAACGTACCTGCTAACTTTATTATCACATAGTAGAAACAATAGAAAATGAAGGCACGGATGGATTATCAACATAAAAGAAAAATCACTACCATTCACGTTCGAAGTAGTTATAATTTATTGCATATTTACTTTTCGGGGTTCAACAGTTTGACTGACATGGAAACCAAAAGGAATATAGCAATACTATCATCATTCATGCACAGATTGGACGCTAAGTAAAATAGCACTATCTCCTGTTAACATTGCTTGCACTGTATCGATATTTAAACATGATCTCTTAATGAATTTTGTATACAACGGACATCAACATACATTAGTCAAACAAACAATCATATTGGAGAGTTAACTGTTAGAGAAACTTTAGATTTTGCTGCAAGATGTCATGGTGCAAATGAAAATTTGCTGGTAAATTTTTACATAAATATTTTTGTCTGCTATTTAACTGATTTGTTTTACCATTAGTGTCTATCTTGCTATGATGACAAAAACTAAGAAAATACTATCTACTGCATGTACAAAGAGTATTTGAAAGAACTCCCCAAGCTCGAGAAAGAGAGGAACATACGGCCTAGTCCAGATATTGAATAATATGTGTATTCTTTGATAGTAGTTTTGCTACATTTGTAATGCTTTAGGCTATACAGCATAGCATGTCTTTGTGAAATTTGATTTTACAAAGAAATATTATGCATATATATGTTTGAAATTAGTTTGGTTAGCTATCAATTAAAATATTTCCTTTTTCCACGATTCAAACAAAATAATGATAACGATAATCTTTTATTAGTTAAGTATCTTTTCAGTTTATGTGCTTCATAACTAAAATTTTATATCGTCATCTTTATTTACTATTTTATTTTTGTTTCAGATACCAGACAATCTAGGCTGCAAATGTGCCTTGGCCTTTGACATCACAGCTGCATGCAGCGGGTTTGTTGTTGGACTAATAACTGCCACTCGCCTTATAAAGGGTATATAAAAAAGCTGTATTTTTACCCATATAGATAATGGATTTATTCATGGCTTGCTAATGAGTATGCTTAGTCTTATAGGTGGTGGTTACAAGAACATTTAGTGTTTGGATCAGATGCTTTATCCTGCTTTGTCAATTGGTCTGGTAGAGGAACATGCATTCTATTTGGTGATGCTGCTGGAGCAGTCTTAGTTCAGGTGCATGCTTTCATCTTTCAATTTTCTTATATTTTTCATTACAAATTTTTTATACTGTCTAGTATTTATGATGATTGTATATGAATAATATTTTAATCTCTTGACTACAGATTTATGGTCATGAAAAATTCTAGTATCCAAGTCAGTAAAACTATTCATAAAGATGATACATCATGCTTGTTAAAAACCGTAGTGTCACCTAGGTACTAACATATTACCGTTAATTCAGTTCTATTAAACATAACAATTCGAGAATTAAGATAGGTGGTCAGTAACTTTGTTTTCACCCCTGTTAATAAACCAAGTTTCTATTAGTTCCATAGCAATGTTTTCTTTTTACTTTTTTTTTCTTTTTTTTTGCAAAAATTGATAAGTTTAACAAATAAAACCCTGAAGACCTTGTATGGAACTTTGTCGTTAACATATCGATTTTTCATGCTGCGTGTGCGTTATTTGCTCTGATTGTTTGTGTGTGTTATTTATTAGCCTTGGAAATGTTTCTAAATCTCAATTTTCAAATCTGACTAAACAGTCACGGTGTTATTGCAAGGAGGTTTCCATAAAACATAAAAGATTCCAAATCCTATTTTTCAAATCTGAATGTATTAAGTTGTTAAGTGTTATCAGTATAGGTGTTATTGCAAGGAAGTAAAGTTAGTGATCATTTTTCGACATGGTTTTGTTTCAATTTTTTCTGTACATAGTGAAGTTAGCGATCATTTATGCATTAGTTTATCATTTGTGCACAAATTTCTCATTTCTGCATCAGTTCTCATTGTTAATTGTTGGACTTGATTACAGATAATTAAGCTTTTTCAGCGAATAGTTGAACTTGTTTACAAGCATCTGCTACATTTTATTCTGTAGTAGTTCTCATTTCTACAACAAAGAATTTGATCATTTTGTGGTTAACTCTAATCTTATCAGTACCAATTGTGGTTTATGAACTATCTGGGAACTGGGTCATTTTGTGGTTTGTATTTTTTTGTTATGGATTGTGGGTGAATTTAGTCATTTTATATCGATGCAATGTTGGTTAAGTTTTATATCATTTCTACAACTGTAATAATGTATGCAAACTGTACAACATGAATATGGAATTGTATTTTTAATATGATAAATCAACACTTAAATAACTATAGAACAGTTGCCAAGTTTACTTTTAAATATACATTTTAAATGATAGAAAAATACACATGGACAATTGGATTTTGATTCTCTTGATCCTGTCAAAATTGCAATCAGCTAGGGTGCACTGTTCAGCTTGGGTACATTGTTCGGAACTCTTTTAAGTTTACTGTTTTCTTCTTTTGATTTATCCGTCTTTTATTCATGGCTTGAAACGTTTTTGGGCTTTGCTTTAGGTTTACTGGTAGGTGTTGACTTCCGAGATGGTAACTTTGCTAGTGATTTTTTAATGGTAACTTCACCTGATCATGATTATCATATTCACTAAAGTCAATTTTTTTTTCTTGCAGTCACACCGCGATAGCAACAATACGTAGCAGGTTCAAGATCAGCAAGAACGAGTTATTGTGGATGGTTTGATGAAAAAAAGTGCAGGCTATTGAGTTGGGAGAAGAACGTAGTTGCAGAGGGGACAATAGCAAGCACTGATCCTGATGCGTCGGTACATTTTGTAAAGCTTGGAGCAGAAGCTTGGAAAGTATGGGTGGATGTAGCGGTGGAACCAGAAGTTTTTTTATTTAGGCCAAATTCAGAGATGTCCACTATTAAAGAGGCCGTTGGATCAACCGTCGTGTGGCACAAAGACTTTATATCCTTAGTCTAGTAAGATTGTACTTAAAACTTGATATTTATAGCCGACTGTTATGTATTAATGCTTTATGAATTTGGGAGGTAAACTTATCTGACTTTTTGGAGTGTTGGAATTTTATGACTATCTTTTAGTCTTTTCGCATGTGATTTTGGTTGTCTGTGCGTAATATTTATTACTGTTAAATTATTCATTATTTGTATGGATGTGCTTGTTTGAACCTGCCTTCTTCGATTTTAATGTGACAACTATATATTTCAAACTATATACTATGATAACAAATATTCTTGCAGGAATCCACAAAGAAAAGCTATTATCATATCGTCAACAAACAAAGCTCAAAGATATTGATTATTATTTCCGGTTAGATATTTTTGTACAATCTCTGATATGATGATAACACACACACACACAAATAGTTTTTTGGAAAACATGTTCTACAAATATAAAATATCTTTTTATAGACATAAAAGTATTTTCAAAAGTTTCTCAAGTTCAGAATCACTAAAATAAAGAAGAGGAACAAATCAGTACAAATTCAGACATCTGTCACTTTTATTTAGCCATCTGTCATAAAAACAGACGTCTGTCACTTTAATACAGACGTCTGTTATCATAGACAGACGTCTAAATTAAATAAACAGACGTCTAAATGGCTGATTTTTTGTTTCTTCTGCCTATTTGACTGTTTAAACTTACTTAGCCATCTGTCACTTTTTCTCAGACATCTGAACTTGACGAACTGAAGCATCTCTTCATGAAAATTCAAATTTTGAAGAGTTGTCTTCTTCACCAACAGTTGCACTCCTTCTAATAGTTGCAACTATTGAATTAAAACTATTCAACACTATAAATAGAGATGAAAATTCACTATTTCAACAACTAATTCTTTCTATCTATTCTGATCTTATATTGTTATAATATCAAGTGATTTTCAATTCTCTACTTCCTATCTTTTGCACATTCAAATCATCATATCAAGAAGATTATAGAAAGGGTGTACTACATTGACTATATTCGTGTTATTCAAAGAACACACAAGTCAAGAAACAATTTATCAAATTGTATTTGAAGTCCTATTCGGTTGCTTAGGCGGAAAAGTCCTATTCGGTTGCTTAGGCGGAAAAGTCCTGTTCGGTTGCTCAGGCGGTGTAATACCTGTTCCTCCGGGTTAAGTGAGGGTTATTCGATAAATTCCAGAAGCAGTCTGGGACTGGACGTAGAACGAGAAGTTCGAACCAGTATAAAAATCCCTGGTGTCATTTTTTACTGCTATTTACTATTATTTATAATTCCGCACTTGCTAGTCGTAGTTTAACTATATTATCGATCCATATAGACTTTCATTTGGTATCAGAGTCTGGGATTCTAGAGATCGTAACAACATCCTAGAATAAATGGCTACAAAGAGATCTAGTCAAGGCAATAAGAAGAGGAAAAGCAATAAAGAAGAATCAAAGGAGCAAACAAACAAATGCTTTATAGCTAAACTCAGATCACAATCGGTATGTTCAGATTCTTTATATAAAGATATTCTGTTAGCACATGACGAATTATTAAAAGATTGTAAAACTTTGAATAAAGTTAATACAATTGCTTTAGCTAAGTTAAAAGATTGTGAGCAAGAAATTTCAAATTTAAAAGAGGAAAATAAATTTTTGATAAAACAAACTAAATGTTTTGAAAATACCGTCGAAGAACTTGTTTTACAAAAAGATTTCCTACAAAAAGAAAATGAGCAGTTAGAAGATAAAAACAATGATCTTTTGGAGGAAATCATTGTTTTGCAAAATAAAAATACTTTTTTGGAAAATTCTTTAAATAATTCTAGTTCTTTAATTTTGTCTCTTGAAAAAGAGAATGAAGATTTAATTAAAAAGAATTTAGAATTATCTAAAGAATGTGAGATTTTAAAAGTTAATAATAATATTTTTCAAAAAAAAGTTTGTGATTCTAAAGCTAATTTTGAAAGATTAAATACAAAAATCATAAATTTTAACAAAGGTAAAGATATCTTATCTTCCTTAGTTACAAATTCAAAAGCTCACAATGATAAAAGTGGTTTAGGATATAATAAAATTGATCGTAGAAATAGCACTAGATATGCTTTCATGTATAGTAAAAATGTTAGTGCTAGTACTAAATTTCGAGTAAAATCTAAATCAAATTTTTATAGAAATTCAAATACTGCTATGACCAATAATGTTTATAATTTCTCTAGAAGTACAAAATCATTGACTAGAAATATGAATAAAAATTATCTAAGTATTTGGGTTCCTGTAAATTGGAAAAATAGAGAAAAATACATTAATGGTTATTTTGATATGGTAGTTAATAATGAAAATTATATTTATAAAGGTTCAACCACACCCAAATGGGTATGGTTTCCCAAGATCTAACCCCCGGACCCTAACATAATAAGAGGGTACCAAAAATGATTATTAATTTTTGCAGGTACTCAAAGAAACAAAAGGAAAAAGATAGATTTTGGAATTTTAAAGAATGTTCCATACGATTAATAGAATTACGTGCTTACAATGAAATATGGACTTCAGCAAATATGGTAAAATCTATTTTATTTTTCCTTCATAATTAATAATGAGTTTATCTCGTTATTTACAAGATATTATACTTAGGGGGAGATGTTATATATAGGGGGACCTTTAAACATATTAATATTATTCAAAAACTAAAAATCAGACAAACAGATGTCTGATAGTTATTAACAGACGTTTGTATACCTATATATAGTTTGAGCCATCTGAACATTTTGTCACAGACGTCTGTCCTCAAAAATAGACGTCTGCTACAAAAATTTAGACGTCTGAATTTAGTTCAAAATGTTTTTTACTCTCTGTTTCAAATTTAGACCTCTGAGCCGTCTAAACTTAATACTTCAAACGTCTGTACTCAAATATAGACGTCTGACAACAAAAAATGAGCCATCTGATTCTAGTCCATAAAGTCTAAATCCCTGGTTCTTATTTAGCCGTCTGTCTATATTATCACAGACGTCTGTCATTGCGCATAGACGTCTGATAATATATTTTCAACAATCTAATTTCAGTCCTATATCAATTTTTCTCTTTGTTTAGTATATTAAGATGTGGAACCTGTTCAAACATATGTTCAAATCTGTTTTTATACTCCAAATATTCTGACTCTTCCACAACAAAATTTTATCATTGGTATGTTCTGAACAAAGTTCATATTGCTATTCAACAATGTGTTTTATCATCACATTTCTAACAAAACCCCTTACAAATTCCTTTTTGTTAATGACAAAGGGGGAGAAATATTAATCATTCTGCTATATAATATGGTCATGTTGACAGGGGGAGCAAAAGGTATGGTTTATACTAACCGTTGAATTATATAGTTGTCATCATCAAAAAGGGGGAGAATGTTGGAACCTGCCTTCTTCGATTTTAATGTGACAACTATATATTTCAAACTATATACTATGATAACAAATATTCTTGCAGGAATCCACAAAGAAAAGCTATTATCATATCGTCAACAAACAAAGCTCAAAGATATTGATTATTATTTCCGGTTAGATATTTTTGTACAATCTCTGATATGATGATAACACACACACACAAATAGTTTTTTGGAAAACATGTTCTACAAATATAAAATATCTTTTTATAGACATAAAAGTATTTTCAAAAGTTTCTCAAGTTCAGAATCACTAAAATAAAGAAGAGGAACAAATCAGTACAAATTCAGACATCTGTCACTTTTATTTAGCCATCTGTCATAAAAACAGACGTCTGTCACTTTAATACAGACGTCTGTTATCATAGACAGACGTCTAAATTAAATAAACAGACGTCTAAATGGCTGATTTTTTGTTTCTTCTGCCTATTTGACTGTTTAAACTTACTTAGTCATCTGTCACTTTTTCTCAGACATCTGAACTTGACGAACTGAAGCATCTCTTCATGAAAATTCAAATTTTGAAGAGTTGTCTTCTTCACCAACAGTTGCACTCCTTCTAATAGTTGCAACTATTGAATTAAAACTATTCAACACTATAAATAGAGATGAAAATTCACTATTTCAACAACTAATTCTTTCTATCTATTCTGATCTTATATTGTTATAATATCAAGTGATTTTCAATTCTCTACTTCCTATCTTTTGCACATTCAAATCATCATATCAAGAAGATTATAGGAAGGGTGTACTACATTGACTATATTCGTGTTATTCAAAGAACACACAAGTCAAGAAACAATTTACCAAATTGTATTTGAAGTCCTATTCGGTTGCTTAGGCGGAAAAGTCCTATTCGGTTGCTTAGGCGGAAAAGTCCTGTTCGGTTGCTCAGGCAGTGTAATACCTGTTCCTCCGGGTTAAGTGAGGGTTATTCGAGAAATTCCAGAAGCAGTCTGGGACTGGACGTAGAACGAGAAGTTCGAACCAGTATAAAAATCCCTGGTGTCATTTTTTACTGCTATTTACTATTATTTATAATTCCGCACTTGCTAGTCGTAGTTTAACTATATTATCGATCCATATAGACTTTCAGTGCTACCTATACGTTGCTGTAAAAAAAAATTTAATTTGCATTTTTTCTGCAACGGTCAAAGCGCGTTGTATTATACTCTATTACAACGGTCAATAACCGTTGTATTAAAGTCTATAACAACGGTCGAAAACCGTTGTCAAAATGTTTTTTACAACGGTCAGGGAATGTTGTAAAACATGCTATCCATCTTGTATGATAGTATTTTGCAACGGGCAAAGAAGCTTGTATTACAGTCTATTACAACGGTCGGCGACCGTTGTAAAAAAGTTTACTACAACGGTCTTTACAACATTAACTGCCCGTTGTAAAATATGGATGACCTATTACAACATCGCCTATTACAACGGTCCGCTGCCCGTTGTGGAACACATATTACAACGGGCATTGCCCGTTGTAAAAATCCTGTTTTGTGGCCGAAGCCTTGCCGAGTACTGTTATCTCAAATAGGTACCTCGCCCGAAGGCAAAACGTCACAATGACAAATACGCCGTAATGGCAAATACGCCGCAATGGCAAACGTCTCGAAGACAATTACGCCGCAATGGCAAACGCCGCAATGGCAATGACCCGAAGGTCCAGTACTGGCATGCCGCAATGGCAAATGTGTCACAAACTCTCAGATAGAAACCCGAACAGTGTTAACGTATACCACACGTTTGCACTAAACGGTTTACTAACCGCTAGTAAATTTCACATTCAAAGTAGTAAAAAGTTTACCTCATCTCATCGGTAAACTCGACTCGAAGGTCAAAATGATCAAACGGACAAGTCGGGAATTAACCGATAAGATAAACGCACGTGTCCCATACCACGTGTTTTACCAAACTGTTTAATTCTCCTTCTCATTCGCTCGAAATGTGCAAAAACATGTAATTTAAATATAAAAATTCATTCTTTGAAGTTTGTCTTGCCTTGGTGCAATTATCTAGCGACTTGCATTTATGCGTTCGTTTGGGTCGGTGGTATTGAGGAAACCAATTTTATAATCGATTCAGGCTTGAAAATAAATTCTTACTTATAAAGTTGATTTGGAAAAATATTTATTTCAAATCCGATTTTTAAATCGAAAAATCACCTTGAAATCGATTATAAAATCCGTGCACGAAATCATCAAAATCAATTCAAATTCAACGGAGTTTTCTCAAATAGAACTCGAATAAATCAACAACATTGCAACTTAAAATCATCACAGAATGTCGGATTTCTAATGTATAGAAATAGCCTTTTGAAAGCATCATAATTCATCTCTGAAAATACAGAAGAAAACAGTGCAAAACAACAGAATAAAGGTTAGGATAACACACAGTTAAACGCACTTAGGCAAGTGACTCAAACTTTTTATATTAGCTTTGAATGTCAGTTTATTTTATATGTAGAAAATTTCAAAGTTAAATTCCTAACCAAGTGGTGCAGATTTCATATTCTTTAACAACCATTTTAAACTCAGATTTGTAAATCTCAGTTTACATATACCCACTTTGCAAAAATCATATAAATTCGAAATTTAATTTTTTTTTCACTCAAACTTTTTACAGTAGCTTTGAATATTAGTCTAGATTATATGTATAGAATTTCAAAGCCAAAAACCTAAACAATTGGTACATATTTCATATTTTTTTAACCATCATTTTCAGCTCAGTTTAATGAATCTAAATTGACATAAAGTTAAGCAACCAAATCAACCAATTTAACTCTTATATCATAACAACCATCATACAATAAATTAGCATATAGAAAAAAACAATCATTTCATAGCCTAATCCTTAGAGATGGATTTTGTGAGTGTTCAAAACTCACCTTATCATCTTCCAAATCGCATGCATCAACACATAAACAAATCACTGAAAAAAATCTGTGTTTTCGTCCTCAGTGTAGCAAGGGTTTAGCATAGCAAAACTAAGTATTTTCCTAAGAAATTTTTATAGAAGGTGTATTCATGAGATTAGAACAACATAACAAAATTTCATATTTTTATGATTTTTCTACAATTAGTTATGAATTTTCTACTGATCTTCGTTTTCAGCCCAGATCTAACCCGAAAACCACTAGAGAAAACAAGACCTTTGACCCACCAAAACTAAACCAATTGCCACGAAATTTGAGCAGAGGTGCTGGAACATATCAGCAACAATATAACCAAATTTTAGAATTTTTGAGAATTTATTTGATTTATTATGATTTTTGGAACATGTAGGGTTTGGTGAAAAGAGTTGTAGAAAGAGGAGTTTTAGCTTTCTGGTTTTGAGTTTTTGAGAAATGTAACGAACGTACAGAGCAAAGAAGAGAGGAGTTATCTCATCTTCACTTGTAAATGGGCTTAGGTTGGAGATTTGAGTCCAACTCCATTAATAAATCAATTTTTCACTATTTTAAACACACACAAAACACATTTTAAGTCTATCTTTGAAAAATAATATCTCCTAAACCAAAGCTCATAAAAATAGAAACTTATTTTAAAAAATTAAGTATAAGACTTAATCTTTGCAATGAAACTGAAATCACTCATTTTTATGGTCGTTAGACCCTTCAAATAATTTATTGAAAACGAGCATTTTCATGTTTGTACAAAAATGTAAAACATGTTAAAAATAGTTTTTAGCTCTCAAACTTATGATTTCTTCATAAAAAATTTATGACTCACTTTAATAACATAATTAATATTTTTACCCAAGTTTACATTGGTAAATTTGCAATAAAACCCCTTATTTTATTAACTCAAAAATGCGGGTTGCTACAACATGAATGATTAGATTCAAACCTTCTAACTAAAAAATGATCCAATTGTTTATAATTGCAAAAAGTAGGAATTTTAAAACTACAACCTTCTACAACACACTGCACAGTAATTCGCTCTTTACAATTCTTCAAGAACTTAGGTTTGAATCCATTTTTTGCATAATATGCAATAACAGTTTTACGAAAATCAGATGCAGACTGAAATTCTTGACCAACACCGGTAAAAAATTCTAAATTAGAACATTTCTTCATCAACTCAATAAAAGCAATCTCTTTATCAGAAGAAAATTCCAAACTATCAACCCCATCATATGCGCTACTCATACAATCTTCAATACTAAGTGATTTACTGCTAGAGCAAGATCTACTACTACAACCAACATTATTCCGAAACAATTTCTTCAATTTAACAAACAAAACCAGAAACAGGAAAATAGGCACAGGGAAAAGTTGCAAAAAAATTTATTCTCAAAGACAACAAGTTTGCTTTTTAGTCTGAATGACACATTTTAGTGTAAACATAAAATGATAGCTATAACTATCATTATGTGATTTACACTAAAAGGTGTCATTTAATCTAAAAGCAAACTTCTTGTCCTTAAAACTAAATTTTTCTCCAACTTTTTCCCTAAGCCTGAAAACCCCAACCAGAAATTCCTCTTTTCTTTTAAATGACAAGCATAAAATAGCTTGCAAATCACTATCTGTCTCAATGAAAGTAGTCTTGGAATCTCGAACATAAAAGATATCAAAGCACAAATGAGAAGTTGATCCCAAACTTCACATATCTTGTTTCGAACAGTAGAAATAGGAGAATGCAAAAAAAACCTAAAACTAAAGTTGTTTTTGTTGAAATCAAAAACAACCAAAACAGTTGCTGCACTGCTGAGAGTAAAAATGAGAAAATATATAAAAATTTATCAGTATACAAAAATATCAAAAAACAATCAAAAAATACAGTAAAAACATTCCATACCTTTGATCATCAATATTTATCATCTTCCTACGGCCAAAAGTAAATCAGCATAATATTAACAAATCAGCATAATTTAACAGATCGCACGCAAAAAGGAAATCTGGACACTTCTCAAAAGAAAAAAAGAAAAAAACAAACAAATTGGACTTATAGTAAAAGGAAGGAAGAGGAGCGGAAATTATATATCTGGTGAAACTTTTTCAATCGACATTGAAATCAAGATTTAAATCAAAATTGAAAAGGAAATTGAGATTAAGAGGAGCGAAAATTGAGATTAAGAGGAGCGAAGAGGATTTACATACCCATGTAGAAGCGAAGAGGAGCGAAGAACGAAGTTAATCTGAAAACGTAAAGAAGAGAAGCGACCAGTAAAAGGAAGGAAGAAGAGCGAAGAACGAAGTTAATCTGAAAACGTAAAGAAGAGGAGCGAAATTTAGTTAACAAAATAACGAGCGAGAAAAAGAAATGCCCAGTAAACTTAATTTTTTAAACCTTTGTCCTGCAAAAAAAATATCGTATACGTAAGGTCACTAAAACATAATTTCCAGTTTCCTAAACTCGGAAAACAAGAAAAATTCATTTTTAATTTATATGTTAAACATATTTCTCAAATCGCCTGGATTTTTCCTACTTCTTTTACTTGCATTTTAAACCACATGTTGAGAATGCAGAACACAAAAATTGTTTTCAAATCAAACAATACATAATTTTTTGGAAAATGAAAATTTGGTTTGAAGTAATACCAGTTGACTTGAATCCACGGACAAACAATTGTTTCAGTTTCAGTTAGATGGTGGAATTATCGAAGAATGGAGGTTACTTTTTGTTTGGGAATGATTTTAGATGGCTTTAGTTTGAGTTTAAGATCGAAGAAATGACCAGTGTTTGGCTCTGCTGACTGTTAAAATGACGCAGCGGATATTCAGGAAACGGATACAACGATGAAAGTAGAAATCGATGGATTGAAAAATACCGAATGCCCAAATCCGTTGATCTCAAAGATATCGGATTCTAGCTATCTCCAACACGTTGATCGCACACGATACCGTGTTAAAAGATCTACGATTCTTCGAACGTTGATCTCGCGCACGATATACCGTGAATTGGCTTCAAATCCGTTGATTCGAGCGCACTCGAATACCGAAGATGGAGAAAGGAGCTCACACTCAACTTCCAATTTCAAAGTGGCACAAAGCACACAAACAAAGTTTTATTCAAAATCAACTACCTTACAAATGACCATCACCCCTCTATTTATAGAGATTTACAACACAACACAAACTCATCATACACGACCTAACATAGGTCGTTAATGACCTAACATTCACGGCTTAGTTACAACATCACACTTTACAACATGAACGACTTACGACCTATACATGCAGGTGATTCAACGACCTATGACCTAAGTACAAAACATCACAAACGACTCACGGCATAACACTATGTACAACATCCATGTGACCTAATATATACAACTCACACGATCTACGACTCAAACGACATAACATATCCTCCAGGAGCGACTTAGCGGCCTATCTTCCCAACGACTTAAGCTTTAGCATCCAGTAGCGATCTAATGGAACTCGGCAGCGACCTAACTTCACAGCGGCATAAGGGAAAACACGGCTTAAGGAAATGCGACCTAGCGACATAAGAAAAAGCGGCCTTGTTATCTTACAGGATAGGTCGTTGAGCGACATAGATGAAAGCGGCCTAGGACTTCTGAAGCGGCATAGGTGAGCGACCTAATGAATTAGCGTCATAACTTCTAAGAACAGGAACGACTTAAGCAAGGAGCGATTTAAGTGAATGTACGACCTAGTTAGGTCGCTGGAATGCCATCCCGCTCGAGTTAGGTCGAAGCTTGCAGATAGAGTTAGGTCGCAACTCCTTATCTCGTGACTCGTTAGGTCGTGAGCGACCTAAGGAAATGGCCTTTAACTCGCTAAGTCGCTTGAGCGATCTAAAACTTAACGACTTAAACTTCATGAACTTGCGACATAACCACTGGAACGTCTTAAGAAGGAGCGGCATAAGATGGTTAGGTCGCTTGGGCGACTCATCATGGAACTCTTCATCATCCATCTCTCGTATTTCTCTAGGCCGTAACCCACTAGATTGCTGGCGACTTGGGGCACGCGACCTTCGACCTAAAACTTGATGTGCTGTTTGTACCCTGTTGTGTCTTAACCCATAGTGCGATGCATCATCCTCCCCTTGTTGAAAGAAATTCGTCCTCGAATTTACAGTTTCTTCTTCTTCGAAAAGTTTATGTTCATGGTACGAAATCAAATGTTTGACGTCGACAACATTAGCGGTAGGAAAATGATCCGGCAAGTTCAACTTACAGGTATTCTCAATAATTTCCTTCACAACTTCCAAACGACCAATCCTTCTAGCTCCTATCTTGTTGTAAGCACCAACAAGAAATCGTTCAACCATCATGTGGATAGATTCGTTGCCACATTGCGTCTTCATCAAACCCCATACAGAGTCCATACTTACCTCCACCCATAATCTAGTATGTATAGGTAATGACATACATAATCCTGACTTCGTCGCGGTCTCTTTTGAAATTTGATAATTATGGCTTCTCTGAACAAACCTTTCAACCTCCTTCCTTATTGACGGCCCAAAACAAGACGTTGCAATCAACTGCATGGTACGATCACAGTCCTCGTGTCTTTCTACATGTAAGTCTTTGATAACTCTTATTCACCAACTGCAATCAGGAGTATACAATTTCCTTCCTTCGAACAGAAACCCATCAACCAGTCTTCTCAACTCTACCTGCTTTGTTGGACACATATGATTACGTGGCATAAGCGGTACAATAGCACCTGGCACTTGATCAACATGATGTTGTACGTCCCTCAGTGGCAGTAATTCCTTGGACAACTCTGCAGGAGCTACATCTTCACATTCATTCACCACTGGCTTAACCTCTTCGAGAATTTCAACACTTTCACTGGTTTTCATTTTCATTCAACAGGAATACTTTTGCACTATCCTCCACTTCTTTAAAAAACTCTCTTGTAGATTATAAACTAGTCGAATCTACTTTCTTCACCAACAAATTACCCCTTTCACCTCCTAGCACATTTTCTTCATCCTCATCGAACTTTGCTGATTGTGAATTTTCAACCTCATGTTCATCAGATTTCGTTGGTTGAGAACGATCGACTTTATCTTCCACATCAACAAATTCCTTCAAAGACAACAAAGTCTTTAGTTCCTCGATTTCCTCCAATTTGTTTTCACTCTGTTGACGCCTTTTAGGAACCAAAGTGATTCGTGTACCCTCGAACATAAAACTGTAGCTGTTGGTGCGACCATCATGTTGCACAGCTCTATCGTATTGCCATGGTCTCCCCAACAACAAATGACATACATCCATGTCAACCACATCACACCAAATTTCGTCTTTATATTTCTTCCCAATCGAAAAAGTTACACAAGCTCTTCTACCAACCTTCACTTCCCCACCTTTTCTCAACCAAGCAACTTGTAAGGTTTAGGATGCTTCTCGGTCTTTAATGCCAACTTCTTCACAGCTTCTGTAGAGATGATATTATCACAGCTTCCCGCATCGATGACAAATTTGCAAACCTTCCCCAGAATAGTGCATGTTGACTGAAAAATGTTGCTCCTCAACCAGCTAGAATCATCCTCTTGCTTCGGCGTTAAATAGGATCTCCTCACCAACAAACTACAACCCTCATCTCCTGTCAATAATTCTTCTTCTTCAACTGGTAGTGAATTGACACACTCTACCTCTGCAACTTCATTCTCAATCTCCGCAATCATTGCTCGCTTCTTTGGCTTTGTACATTCATTGTTTTTATGGCCCAACTTTTGACAATTAAAGCATTTGAGACTACTATTGACCTTTGCTTTGTTGGCTTCATTCACAATCGGCTTACTGACGACTTTGGAAACATCCGCACTGCTACTAGCCCCTTTCATTTGATTGTTGGAATTTGTAAACACATCACCACCTCTCCTACCTTGCTTCTCCCAAGCTAGAGCTTTTTGATGTGCTTCAGCAATAGATCTGGGATCAAACATATTCACCATATCTTGAATCTGCATTCTCAACCCTCCAACAAATCTAGCGGTCAACTGTTCCTCCGTCTCCATGATGTCATTCCTCGCAATTAATTGATAAAATTCATCCGCATAATCATTCACTGACTTTGTTCCCTGTCTCAGATTCTGCAATCGTTGATACATAAGAGACTGATAATTATACGGTAAGAATGTAGCCTTCGTTAACTTCTCCATCTTCTCCCATCTAGCCATCTTTGACTTCCCCATTCTCTCCCGTGTAAGTTTAGTTTGTTGCCACCACGCCATAGCTCTTCCTCTCAAACGAGTAGCAACCAACTTAACTCTTCGATGCTCAGGAACCTCCTTAAAGTCAAAAATTTCTTCAACATTAGATAACCAATCCAAAAATTCTTCTGCTACCATTCCACCCTTGAATTCTGGAATTTCCATTTTCATCCCCGATTCCCATCGACGATCATCTTCAACCTCCCGATATGCATTTCGTACTTGGTCTCGATCTCGATAATGAACACTACATCTATCACCATCTTCATCAAAAACAGATGTACTTCGATAACGATCTCGACCATCCACATCTCTATGATCACGCATATCCCTTCTACTTTGTCTTTCAACATCACGATATGACTCATGTTCAAACTCACGTGGAGTTCTTCTCTCTTCATTTCTATACTCATGATGTTCTCTTCTCAATGAAATTGAAGATTCTCTTCTTTCTCGGTAAGATTGCGGTGACACCCTCCTCGCTTCCGTAACCGATGGCGAAACTCTATTTCCTCCATGGTTCGAGACTGGCGACCTTCTCCTTTGACCTTGATTCATGTCAGTCATCAGTTTCTCCAACTTCCCAATGCCTTCATCAAATTTCTCATTGATACGTTGTTCCATTTGCTTAGCTTCTTCTCTTCTATACAACGCTTCAACATTCTGATGGCGATTAACTCTTCTCGGAGGCATTGTCAAATCTTCACAAATCCAACACTTAAACTCTCAGCCTTGACTTACTTTGAACAAAACAATGCACGGCTCAACTCTCGGCCTTGAACAACAAAGTGATGCACGGCCTTCTACACTTCAATACAAACTCTTCTCCTTGGCTCCAAGACTCGGCTTAGCTATGATTGGCTAAGTCTAGCTCTGATACCAAACTGACGCAGCGGATATTCAGGAAACAGATACAACGATGAAAGTAGAAATCGATGGATTGAAAAATACCGAATGCCCAAATCCGTTGATCTCAAAGATACCGGATTTTAGCTATCTCTAACACGTTGATCGCGCACGATACCGTGTTAAAAGATCTACGATTCTTCGAACGTTGATCTCGCGCACGAGATACCGTGAATCGGCTTCAAATCCGTTGATTCGAGCGCACTCGAACACCGAAGATGGAGAAAGGAGTTCACACTCAACTTCCAATTTCAAAGTGGCACAAAGCACACAAACAAAGTTTTATTCAAAATCAACTACCTTACAAATGACCATCACCCCTCTATTTATAGAGTTTTACAACACAACACAAACTCATCATACACGACCTAATATAGGTCGTTAACGACCTAACATTCACGGCTTAGTTACAACATCACACTTTACAACATGAACGACTTACGACCTATACATGTAGGTGATTCAACGACCTACGACCTAAGTACAAAACATCACAAACGACTCATGGCATAACACTATGTACAACATCCATGCGACCTAATATATACAACTCACACGATCTACGACTCAAACGACATAACATATCCTCCAGGAGCGACTTAGCGGCCTATCTTCCCAGCGACTTAAGCTTTAGCATCCAGTAGCGATCTAATGGAACTCGGCAGCGACCTAACTTCACAGCGGCATAAGGGAAAGCACGGCTTAAGGAAATGCGACCTAGCGACATAAGAAAAAGCGGCCTTGTTATCTTACAGAATAGGTCGTTGAGCGACATAGATGGAAGCCGCCTAGGACTTCTGAAGTGGCATAGGTGAGCGACCTAATGAATTAGCGTCATAACTTCTAAGAACAGGAACGACTTAAGCAAGGAGCGATTTAAGTGAATGTACGACCTAGTTAGGTCGCTGGAATGCCATCCCGCTCGAGTTAGGTCGAAGCTTGCAGATAGAGTTAGGTCGCAACTCCTTATCTCGTGACTCGTTAGGTCGTGAGCGACCTAAGGAAATGGCCTTTAACTTGCTAAGTCGCTTGAGCGATCTAAAACTTAACGACTTAAACTTCATGAACTTGCGACATAACCACTGGAACGTCTTAAGAAGGAGCGACATAAGATGGTTAGGTCGCTTGGGCGACTCATCAAGGAACTCTTCATCATCCATCTCTCGTATTTCTCTAGGCCGTAACCCACTAGATCGCTGGCGACTTGGGGCACGCGACCTTCGACCTAAAACTTGATGTGTTGTTTGTACCCTGTTGTGTCTTAACCCATAGTGCGCTGCATCATCCTCCCCCTGTTGAAAGAAATTCGTCCTCGAATTTACAGTTTCTTCTTCTTCGAAAAGTTTATGTTCATGGTACGGAATCAAATGTTTGACGTCGACAACATTAGCGGTAGGAAAATGATCCGGCAAGTTCAACTTACAGGTATTCTCAATAATTTCCTTCACAACTTCCAAACGACCAATCCTTCTAGCTCCTAGCTTGTTGTAAGCACCAACAAGAAATCGTTCAACCATCATGTGGAAAGATCCGTTGCCACATTGCGTCTTCATCAAACCCCATACAGAGTCCATACTTACCTCCACCCATAATCTAGTATGTATAGGTAATGACATACATAATCCTTACTTCGTCGCGGTCTCTTTTGAAATTTGATAATTATGGCTTCTCTGAACAAACCTTTCAACCTCCTTCCTTATTGACGGCCCAAAACAAGACGTTGCAATCAACTGCATGGTACGATCACAGTCCTCGTGTCTTTCTACATGTAAGTCTTTGATAACTCTTATTCGCCAACTGCAATCAGGAGTATATAATTGCCTTCCTTCGAACAGAAACTCATCAACCAGTCTTCTCAACTCTACCTGCTCTGTCGGACACATATGATTACGTGGCATATGCGGTACAATAGCACCTGGCACTTGATCAACATGATGTTGTACGTCCCTCAGTGGCAATAATTCCTTGGACAACTCTGCAGGAGCTACATCTTTACATTCATTCACCACTGGCTTAACCTCTTCGAGAATTTCAACACTTTCACTGGTTTCATTTACATTCAACAGGAATACTTTTGCACTATCCTCCACTTCTTTAACAAACTCTCTTGTAGATTGTAGACTAGTCGAATCTACTTTCTTCACCAACAAATTACCTCTTTCACCTTCTGGCACATTTTCTTCATCCTCATCGAACTTTGCTGATTGTGAATTTTCAACCTCATGTTCATTAGATTTCGTTGGTTGAAAATCATCAACTTCATCTTTATCAAACTTTGGTGGTTGAGAACAATCGACTTCATCTTCCACATCAAAAAATTCCTTCAAAGACAACAAAGTCTTTAGTTCCTCGATTTCCTCCAATTTGTTTTCACTCTGTTGATGCCTTTTAGGAACCAAAGTGATTCGTGTACCCTCGAACATAAAACTGTAGCTGTTAGTGCGACCATCATGTTGCACAGCTCTATCGTATTGCCATGGTCTCCCCAACAACAAATGACATACATCCATGTCAACCACATCACACCAAATTTCGTCTTTATATTTCTTCCCAATCGAAAAAGTTACACAAGCTCTTCTACCAACCTTCACTTCCCCACCTTTTCTCAACCAAGCAACTTGTAAGGTTTAGGATGCTTCTCGGTCTTTAATGCCAACTTCTTCACAGCTTCTGTAGAGATGATATTATCACAGCTTCCGGCATCGATAACAAATTTGCAAACCTTCCCCGGAATAGTGCATGTTGACTGAAAAATGTTGCTCCTCAACCAGCTAGAATCATCCTCTTGCTTTGGCATTAAACAGGATCTCCTCACCAACAAACTACAACCCTCATCTCCTGTCAATAATTCTTCTTCTTCAACTGGTAGTGAATTGACACACTCTACCTCTGCATCTTCATTCTCAATCTCCGCAATCATTGCTCGCTTCTTTGGCTTTGTACATTCATTGCTTTTATTTCCCAACTCTTGACAATTAAAGCATTTGAGACTACTATTGACCTTTTCTTTGTTGGCTTCATTCACAATCGGCTTACTGACGACTTTGGAAACATCAGCACTGCTACTAGCCCCTTTCATTTGATTGTTGGAATTTGTAAACACACCACCACCTCTCCTACCTTGCTTCTCCCAAGCTAGAGCTTTTTGATGTGCTTCAGCAACAGATCCGGGATCAAACATATTCACCATATCTTGAATCTACATTCTCAACCCTCCAACAAATCTAGCGGTCAACTGTTCCTCCGTCTCCATGATGTCATTCCTCGCAATCAATTGATAAAATTCATCCGCATAATCATTCACTGACTTTGTTCCCTGTCTCAGATTCTGCAATCGTTGATACATAAGAGACTGATGATTATAGGGCAAGAATGTATCCTTCATTAACTTCTTCATCTTCTCCCATGTAGCAATCTTTGACTTCCCAATTCTCTCCCGTGTAAGTTTAGTTTGTTGCCACCACGCCATAGCTCTTCCTCTCAAACGAGTAGCAACCAACTTAACTCTTCAATGCTCAGGAACCTCCTTAAAGTCAAAAATTTCTTCAACATTAGATAACCAATCCAAAAATTCTTCTGCTACCATTCCACCCTTGAATTCTGGAATTTCCATTTTCATCCTCGATTCCCATCGACGATCATCTTCAACCTCCCGATATGCATTTCGTACTTGGTCTCGATCTCGATAATGAACACTACATCTATCACCATCTTCATCAAAAACAAATGTACTTCGATAACGATCTCGACCATCCACATCTCTATGATCACGCATATCCCTTCTACTTTGTCTTTCAACATCACGATATGACTCATGTTCAAACTCACGTGGAGTTCTTCTCTCTTCATTTCTATACTCATGATGTTCTCTTCTCAATGAAACTGAAGATTCTCTTCTTTCTCGGTAAGATTGCGGTGACACCCTCCTCGCTTCCGTAACCGATGGCGAAACTCTGTTTCCTCCATGGTTCGAGACTGGCGACCTTCTCCTTTGACCTTGATTCATGTCAGTCATCAGTTTCTCCAACTTCCCAATGCCTTCATCAAATTTCTCATTGATACGTTGTTCCATTTGCTCAGCTTCTTCTCTTCTATACAACACTTCAACATTCTGATGGCGATTAACTCTTCTCGGAGGCATTGTTAAATCTTCACAAATCCAACACTTAAACTCTCAGCCTTGACTTACTTTGAACAAAACAATGCACGGCTCAACTCTCGGCCTTGAACAACAAAGTGATGCACGGCCTTCTACACTTCAATACAAACTCCTCTCCTTGGCTCCAAGACTCGGCTTAGCTATGATTGGCTAAGTCTAGCTCTGATACCAAACTGACGCAGCGGATATTCAGGAAACAGATACAACGATGAAAGTAGAAATCGATGGATTGAAAAATACCGAATGCCCAAATCCGTTGATCTCAAAGATACCGGATTCTAGCTATCTCCAACACGTTGATCGCGCACGATACCGTGTTAAAAGATCTACGATTCTTCGAACGTTGATCTCGCGCACGAGATACCGTGAATCGGCTTCAAATCCGTTGATTCGAGCGCACTCGAATACCGAAGATGGAGAAAGGAGCTCACACTCAACTTCCAATTTCAAAGTGGCACAAAGCACACAAACAAAGTTTTATTCAAAATCAACTACCTTACAAATGACCATCACCCCTCTATTTATAGAGATTTACAACACAACACAAACTCATCATACACAACCTAACATAGGTCGTTAATGACCTAACATTCACGGCTTAGTTACAACATCACACTTTACAACATGAACGACTTACGACCTATACATGCAGGTGATTCAACGACCTACGACCTAAGTACAAAACTTCACAAATGACTCACGGCATAACACTATGTACAACATCCATGCGACCTAATATATACAACTCACACGATCTACGACTCAAACGACATAACATATCCCCCAGGAGCGACTTAGCGGCCTATCTTCCCAGCGACTTAAGCTTTAGCATCCAGTAGCGATCTAATGGAACTCGGCAGCAACCTAACTTCACAGCGGCATAAGGGAAAACACAGCTTAAGGAAATGCGACCTAGCGACATAAGAAAAAGCGGCCTTGTTATCTTACAGGATAGGTCGTTGAGCGACATAGATGGAAGCGGCCTAGGACTTCTGAAGCGGCATAGGTGAGCGACCTAATGAATTAGCGTCATAACTTCTAAGAACAGGAACGACTTAAGCAAGGAGCGATTTAAGTGAATGTACGACCTAGTTAGGTCGCTGGAATGCCATCCCGCTCGAGTTAGGTCGAAGCTTGCAGATAGAGTTAGGTCGCAACTCCTTATCTCGTGACTCGTTAGGTCGTGAGCTACCTAAGAAAATGGCCTTTAACTTGCTAAGTCGCTTGAGCGATCTAAAACTTAACGACTTAAACTTCATGAACTTGTGACATAACCACTGGAACGTCTTAAGAAGGAGCGGCATAAGATGGTTAGGTCGCTTGGGCGACTCATCATGGAACTCTTCATCATCCATCTCTCGTATTTCTCTAGGCCGTAACCCACTAGATCGCTGGCGACTTGGGGCACGCGACCTTCGACCTAAAACTTGATGTGCTGTTTGTACCCTGTTGTGTCTTAACCCATAGTGCGCTGCATCATAAAAGCAGAAAATATAGGAAGTAAATTTTCAAAATGTGTCTTACATAATTTCCTGAATGCGCCATGCAAGCGGGATTTGAAAGTGCGACTTGTAGGGGCTATCTCTAAATGCAACAAATATATTACTACATTTGTTGAATTCGATTACATATTTAACATATTATACTGTAACACTTCAAATAAATTATAATATAAAATAGAGACGTACTCAATCAAAGAAGAAACACAAACACATAGGTTCAACATTAAAATAAACAACTACATACTAAGCTCAAACAACAAAAAATAAGTACACAAACATATCATAAATGCATACTTAGATGAATAAACATGTATAAAAATGAATATCGAGATTGCAGCACTTCTAAATCTTTAATAATAGTTGTAATACCTTTGGTGTCATACTTTTTTGGTTTCAGCGTGAACTATCAAAAATGCACTTCTACGGACAAATCTTAACATTACTTAAAAATAGGATCTAACGGTTAAACTTGCCCGATATTAACAAATCTTAATATCCCCTAAAAATAGGATCTAACAGTTAAACTTCTTTACAAATTCAAAATATTCATCTATCTTTAATAATAGTTGTAATACCTTTGGTGTCACACTTTTTTGGTTTCAGCGTGAACTACCAAAAATGCACCTCTACGAACAAATCTTAATATTACTTAAAAATAGGATCTAATGGTTAAACTTGCCCGATATTAACAAATCTTAATATCCTCTAAAAATAGGATCTAACAGTTAAACTTCTTTGCAAATTCAAAATGTCCATCTATACTTAAATATAGGATATAACAAATAAACAATTTTTCATTAATTAACTACGAAATCGTTGTTTATTAATTAATAATATAAATAAAATTCAAACTAACAAAAATTTAGATGTTGCAACTTAAAAATAAAAATTTAAATTAACTGCACATGATTTCAACGTAAAAACATGCCTAAATATTTGTGCAAACCATTTTTTTTGAACATGTTAATCACAATTCACGTACGAAACACATGTCATCGTCACGTGCGAAGCACATGTCAACATCACGTGCGAAGCGCGTGCCGTAACGCTCGTAATTATAACCTCAATAGCTTCAATTTTCATTTGAGTCACCAATCGGTCCAAACTTTTAGTTGCAGCTCCTAATTCTCTCGTTGTATCTTTCGATATCATTACAAGCCTCTTTTCCCAATTCATGAATAAGTGGCTCTAAATCAACCAAAACCTTTTTACGCGATCTTTCTTTGGTCCAGTCGACCGACATCAACACGATTCCCTTTCAACAACCTTTGACAAGCCAAGTTTTCAAAAATTCCAATAAATTGCAACCAACTAAAGTTGATCGAGATTGTGTGCACGTGTCTGTGGGGCATATTAAACGATACAACAAGTAGTGTGACATGAGATGTCAACCAAAATAAAACAAGGGGTGACCCAAAGACACCTGAAAATTAAAATTTTAACAGAAAGCTAAATAATTTGGTGCTGAATCCGATATGCAATAAATTGTCATGAAACTCTAGATAGCAAATCTAAATCATAAATCCTGACTGATAAAATCCATAGCAATTTTCACATACAGCATAGAAGTAGCAAGAGAAGTCACACTCAATTCCAGGTATATTATAATAGAAATACAAGATAACTTTGTAAAATACAAACTAATAACTTGACACCCCATAAGAGAATAAATAGGCATGACAGCCTCCCCTGAAATTAGTAAGGCCTGTACCTCCAGTCCATTCTGGAAGGCCTGGTGCTTCTGCTGCCACCTGCTCCATAACCATACTGCGCAAATTCAATAGGTTAACTAACAGTAGAGAGTAACAAGCACCAACCATTTTTATATCATGTGATTACTATATAACAGTGAAGTTAGATAAATATGTTCTTGATTATATTGTTACATGCCACCTATAATGCTTCAATCAACAGTTCCAAACTAACACAGAAGAATATTCTCTTGACTACAACAAGCAGTACAGCTCATTATTTGTTATTTCATCGAAATACATCAATTAAGAAATTGTCGATGATCACTTGGCTTATGTTTAATTTATTATATATTAGTCCATTTAAAAGGTGTCAATTTTCCACGTTATATTCTAAGGTGCAGTTTTACCAATACTTGATCTCAATACAAATACTTGTCGGCTTAGCAACATTTGGAGTCGAGGAAATGCCTTATACCTAATAACAACTAAAATATTCATTACAATAGCATAAGGTGGAACCTAGTGCATAAGGCTCCCGCATGAGAGCGGGCTCTGGGAAGGTCGATAATGCACGCGGCCTTTCCCTCGCATTGCGAAAAGGTTGTTTCCGAACTCAAACCTGGACATGCAGATCACAATGCGGATGACCTAACCGTTACGCCAAGGCTCCACCTCATTCATTACAATAGCATATTGATTTAAATACATACTGGACACAACTAAGGTTTTATATTTCCATAAAAATTAATAAAATTGGTAATGCTTGATTTTATACTCACATCATCAAAATCATAATTGCCATAGAACCTTCCATAATTATGCATTGCACCACCACCATTGTAAGCCCCATAAGGAGGCAT
This sequence comes from Allium fistulosum, assembly GCA_030737815.1. Classification (NCBI taxonomy): domain Eukaryota; kingdom Viridiplantae; phylum Streptophyta; class Magnoliopsida; order Asparagales; family Amaryllidaceae; genus Allium; species Allium fistulosum. Next base: position 666,846,246 of record CM060901.1, read on the forward strand.
TATAGGAGGAGCCATGTAAGCACTACTTGGACCATCATCTTCTGGAGTTGCTGAGTCTATTGCGATCTGCAATTTGGAAACTGATTATATGAAAATCAATGGAACCAAGGTACTGTTTCTCTTTGCGTTATATTGAGTGGTTGATGGTTCCAACTTCCAAGTATGGATGGCAGACACAATACCTTGAATTCATATGTACTGTGGTTGTGTACTGAATAAAATATTATTTGTGATTGGAGGGTTTGCTTGACGAGTTTACTTGAAATCAAGGTTTTCAAAACGTGCTTCAAAATCATAAATCGTAAAGTTCAACTTTGAATCGAAACGGGATTTAAGTCGTAAATCGTAGATTCAAAAGATCTATATCTGAAAGTTCGTGTACACTTTGAAATTGATTTTGATATTTGAACTTCTAAACCTTAAGTTCAATTTTCTCGCTTTTTCTATTTTCATTTTGTTTAGAAAACATTAGAACTGGAATTATAAATCCAAGTATATTGAATATACCAATACGGATCGAATGATTTTTCACAATTGCAATTTTAACTAAATTTGAATTGGATGTAAATCGAATCGTAAAGAGAGATTCGATTTGAAGGAGGATTTAAATCGTAGGATTTTTGACAACAATGCTTGATATACTCATTACTTGCAAAGCACAAAAATAAATACGCATGGCTCTATAATATGGATTTTTTTTTTTTGCAAGTTGATAAATATTGATTTCTAGACAAATTTTGTTGCACGCCATGAAAAAAGGAAAAATACCTGCCAACCATTAGAAACAAGTTTAAATGCATGGAACAGCGCTTATAGGATTGAAACTAAGGGCAATTAAATATCAAATTAATGTCAGTGGATGAAATTTTTAAAAACAGAATAATTCATTTAGCAAATTTACAATAATTGTTTGTTCTTTTTTAGATTTTTTATGCCATTTTTCTTTCTTTGATGCCATAATCTCAGATGATCAGCATATATGACCAGTATCTCCAGTTATAAAATGGGTTATGCATGCTACAGAACAATAACCAGTTGTGTATACTCAAAGTTGTGGTGAACGATGCTTTGAAAGCTCACAATGACCTATAATTAAAAAAAAAATAAGAGAGGGAGGGAGGGGGACGGAGGGAGAGGGAGAGGGCAAGGGAGGGAGGGGGAGGGGGAGGGGGAGGGGGAGAGAGAGAAATAGCAGGGAGCACTCTATTGTTATATAGATCCAGTGGCAGTAGCCTGCTGCTTCTTTTTCTTTTTTCTTTTTTATTTTTAAGGAACAAGAGTGGTATTTTACTCGAGTAGAGCACTCATTTTGATGTCCTAGAGGTTTGAACGCATGACCTCTAGAACTTAAGTCTAGAACGCTATACCACTTGCCACTTAAGCTAGTAGCCTGCATTTTAAGGAAGCTTTAGCTAGATTGGGAGTCTATTGCTGCTGGGTAAATGCATGACACAGTAGGCACATCGTTGAGGATGAGACAAGGATTTGTAAGCTGGTAAAACTGAGTGAAGGATACCAACTATTAGTACAAGATATAAAAGCTAATTGCCCAGGCTCTGATGTGCAGGCTGATTGACCAAGTGCACCCTCTATACAAAGGATCAACCGTCCTTGCCATCTGAAGTGCATCCAAGTTTGTTAACAGTGCATTTGATGGAGACATGGCATGGCTAATATAATGCATGTCACTTCTTATACATCGATGCACACTCTTATAAACAACAATGAAATTTACTCGAAATGTACCTTAAACAAAATTAATTGAAATGTGCATAATTAATTGTAAATTATAATATCCAAAATTTATTATTTACTCGCAACTTCTTTGGCACCAACGACGCACGTGCATATAAAAATACTGTAGAAACAATTGTCTAAAATAGTTACTTTTCAACTTTGTATGTTGTTTTGATAAGCATATTGAAAAATATATTTTTTAAAAAGAACATTAATTTTTTGTTGGAATACCGAACATGTGATCTTATTTGTATATCAAAACTTTTAACTAACTTTATTATTTTGTGATGACTGGGATTCGAAACCTTGATCTCTTTTGCATATCAAAGCCATTTTGGAAAGTTTACGGTCCGACCAAAGTATTGTAAAGCTATTACAACTAACATTAAAGATTTGGTAACATGACTGAACTTTTCGTAATAGCTAAACCATGTCCAAACCTTTTCCACGTTCACTTCACAGTTTTCTATATTGCTTCATTTTTATATAAGAGCATTTATTGCTAAAAGTTTGGCCATGTCCAAACCTTTTCCACGTTCACTTCACAGTTTTCTATATTGCTTCATTTTTATATAAGAGCATTTATTGCTAAAAGTTTGGCCACCTTACTAGTTACTAAATTAATAAATAATAAAATTTGGATATAGCATATTTAGATTAATTATGCACATTTCAATTAACTAAATCAATGAATAAATTCCATTTCTATTAACAAGAATTTGCATTAATAATTTTGAGATGGTTGTTTACAATGCTTTTATATGTAAATGAAACAATACAGAAAAGAGAGAGAAAAGGTTTCGGTGATCGATAACAATAAATGAGTCATGAATGCTACAGACAAGAAAGACTCGTGAGTCGTGAATGCTACAGAAAGGGTAGTGGAAGGAAAAAGGCATGGTTCAGATTGGTTACATCCATTTGCTTATACTTGCATAAACTTGTTACATAAATCATTACCATGGATTTATTCTATTGCAAGCAAAAAACAAACATAAATAAATTGAAGATAAGAAAGCGTAATGCTGATGATGCATTTAAGTTTGACTCAAAGTTCTTATATATTTGTGTTCAGTTTAAATTAATTTTGTACCTCTTGTCCCAGAATTTCATGATGGGGGCGTCGATTTACACGTTCTACCCCTACTTCATCAGCAAAAGTAACAAAACCAAATCCCCTATGACCAGTTCTTTTTGGATCCTGATTAATATTACATTGTAACAATCAGCATGAATAAGTTACATCACCATGGCTCGATGAGCTAACCCACAATCCAAATCTATATTTTACCTTTGGGATATACACATCCTGGATGCGGCCAAATTTGCCAAAATATTGACGCAAATCTCCAACAGTTGCCTCTTGTGGAAGTCTTCCAACAAATATTTTCTTGCTCACCACACGAGGAGGACCATAATACCCTCCCGATCCTGCATACAGATTAGGTGAGATCGGTAAATGGTAGCAATATGATTGAACTGAGCCATTTATTATAAACATGTTTTAATAATCAACGCCTAAGAACTTGGTTTTGGTCTCGGTCATTGATGTAGTCCCTTTGTTTCAGTTTTAGTTTCAAATTATTTGCTTTTTTAGTGATAATGCATGATAAATATTGTAAACAAAATGTATAATATAATCTTTAAAAAAATTGTCAGGAGTTCAAGTTCCAACAATGACAGTGGGCATAAACACCATTGATCTACCGAAAGTATGTATTGAGGGTTTGGTGCATAATCCTCTTAACTGATGTGATTTTTCATTTTGATTTTCTTCAATTTATAGGCGTCAAAAAGCAATTTTGAGGTAGGTTAGGTTGTCACTGAGTCACTGTTTCTTCACCTTTGTCTCCATAAAAGATGATTGATTTGAGAAATTCTATCTGAATTTTTAATCTTCCTTCTAGCATTTCCCCCACCACCAAAAGCATATTTGGGATCTTTTAAAAAAATTTGTTGTCTTTGACCAGAACAGATTTTTAACCTCATCGCCACCGGGTGCAACCGAACCGAGATGGCTGAAATTTCGGAGTTCCGGAGGGAACCCCTTACCTTGCTATTAACATATGCTCCCAAAGGACACATATTATGGTAAGCATATCACATAAACACCCCTAAGCGTTAACTTTATACTAACTATATTAATGTACCAAACAGGATATTTTTTTAATTCTAAAACTAATTATGTTTTTTTTGTTAACATGTTCCCTTGGGGCACAAGTTAACACTTTGCTTTAAATAAAAGTGATGTTATGGAAAATGGGAATATGAGAGAAATTTACGATCATAAGCTTGAGGGGGAAGGTCGTATAGTGTAGGAGCACCAAGAGCTCCATAGCGAGTTGCAGTTGAGATATAAGAGTTGTATGCACCATAACCACCACTTTGTGGTGCTCTGCTTTGAAATTTTGGTTCTTCATCCTGCATGGAAATGGCAATCAAATTGATTTAATAAAGCATAAAAACACCAGAAGATTTATAGTCGAGGAAGAAAATAAATAAGTATTTGCCTTAGGAGTAGCTCGGTCGACAACCACAGTGGAGCCATCAAGTTCATGAGTCTCGGCCATTATGTTATCTACGGACTCTGCTTAGAGTCGAGATCAACAAACATCAGAAAACAGTAACTTACAATAACAAATTACTCACAGATTTACTACAATAACAAATTGTGCTTGACATTTGTAAAAATAATAATATGAAGTATGAAATATTTAAACCATAGCCACATTGATGGACGAGGAAAGAGATTAACACAATTGATACATATAACATGTGAAAGCTATATAAATCTGGGTATATTTGCTTTGTCAGTGTACATGTTAGATTCCTAGGTCATTTGCAAAGGTTCAAAATGAAGCACAAATGTGCTACCAGTGTTATTTTTTATGGCGTTTTCTGACACAGTTGACTAAAAGGAGATTTCTGTTAGGATATGTATTATATTTTTCTACTTTTATACCTAGTTTATTACCCAGTTACCAGCTCACTACTGGCCTTGTGCGAGTTACACATAGATATAGAAATATAAATATATTTGTGTGTGTGTACACATATGTCTATATACATACATACACGTACGTACATGTGTGCGTGCATGCGTGCGGGGAGAATCATGTTTGTATGTTTGTGAGTCTCTGAATACACAGAACAAATGATAAATTAACTTGTTACCAAATAAATCATACCTGCACTCTCAAAAGTGATGAAGCCAATTCCACGGTGTCCTTGTGTTACTTGATTCTTTCATCATAGTAGAAGTTGATGTTAGTAGGTATACATGACCAAGTTAATATATATGGATGTTTTATAGCACAAATAGTTTCAATATTTAATATACATACATATATATAGGAGGACCCCATCGCCAAGTTTTTGTATCTTCGATTTGTGCCCAACACATATTTTTTTATCTATAATTACCGGATTTGGACAATTTTTTTGTACGTGTGACCTACTTATCGTTGAAATCAACTCTAAAAAAATAAACCTATTTAGATACGTTCAACCAAACAATATTAACCATCTACATAAGATGTAATTTTAAATAGGTTAGAAGTTTCAAAAAGGTTCCAAATTTGGTATATGTTATACTGGTATTGAAATCGTATCTGCAAATATTATTTCGTTAATTTTTTGCACAAAAAGAAAAAGGGTATTGGAGAGGATTCACGAAAAGGAAAATCTAGATTCCACCTATCCATGCATATAGGTGTATGTTTGTGTGTGTGTGCACGCGGGCGTGGAGAGAGAGTAAAGAATGACAAACAGAAATGCATGGTTGCATTCATTGATTTCATTCATTGCATTTTCATATGAACGCAAATCAATGCAGGTTCTGCTAATACAAATTTTGAATTAATTATCTTGTTAAAAAAGACAACAATTCGAATGTCGCATGATATCTAGTTCTCCTTTATCCTGATGCTGTTATTATAAAACTCCTTTTATACGCAACAACCTCCATGCACAAAGGACCTCTAAGCAGCAAGCACGTGTATGTTCAGGCAATTGGTATTAAGTATGTGTGCATATAAATTACAGGTACATGCTACATGGAATATTTTCCATGTAGCATTCCCCTAGTCACCCTATCCCAAACCATAAATAAAAGAATGTTTGCAACTGAATATGGAATCCAAGAGTATATGCTTCAGAAGGTTGTACATTATAAAACCAATCATGCACATAAAAATTCTTCTGCTTTTTGCATTATCTCAAGCTACCAATCATGAACAAGCCATCTGGAATGTTTTTCATGTAGCATTCCCATAGTCACACTATGGCAAACCATAAATAAGAAAGAATGAAAGAAATTGAATCTGACATACAAAAGCTTATGCTGCAGAAGTTATACATGATACAACCAATCCTGCACGTCAAAATTCTTCTACTTTTCACATTTTATCTCAAGCGATAAGGATGAAATCTCCATAATACATAAATATTAATGGACCACGAGCAAAGATACACCACTAATATAAAACAATCGTAAACCTTTTAGTTAGAAGAAAGGATTCAACAAAAAAAACTCTAATGTTACCTTCTTACTAACTAATGCATGAGACAAATTATCAAAAATAGTTAACTCGTAATAAAGCAAGCATGTTTCACAAGTTTAGGATACACATGCATACATGAGGAAATATGAATGATTGAGACTGCAACTTGCAAGTACACTAAAACCTTGCCACTATTTGAATTGATCAAATAGCACATACATAAGTAGATAACCATAAGTTAAAATCAAACATATACTGCCATGTAAATTGTTGTGTAGTAAAACATACAATTATACACTGTGAGGTCTCTTGTCATACCTACTATTAAAAGAAAACTGTGCTATAACATTACGCATAGGATGATGCATACACAGACTGTAGATGAAACTGTTTAAGTTGCCAAGTTATGCTAAATTCGGAGCAAAGAAAACTACATAGATTAAACATATCGACGTAATAGCAATTACAACCACGAATCAACTGTCAATAGATATGTCAATTTTAAAATCAACTGTCAAGCAATTGATGGGCTCCTATAATTATTCAATTTTTAACTTCTTACTTTTAATTTTGGACCCACCCTCTACTAAAATATTCACAAATCAATTCATTTTTATCGAAACATTCATAAATGAAACAATAAATTAGTTGCAATATTGATGCAATGTTGGGAGTCGATCAACAACATGGCTGACAATTGGTTTTTGACAACTGAAAACGGATGCAGTTGATCCAAATAGTTAATAGCATAAAATGGAAAGACAGTCGTCAACATAATTATATCGATATGGCGTTTAAAACAAACTAGCTATAGAACTACTTGAACCTACCTTTGGCATGTAGAGGTCCGTTATCTCTCCATAAGCTTCAAAGTAACTGCAATTTAGGTACTGCTCAGCAATTCTCACACGTGGATATTCAAATGAAATGAAATGAAAATAGGGGCAAGATAAACATATTATAGAATATGACCGTACCGACGGAAAGAATCTTCCGTGATAGTGGGTGGGATTTTGGCAACAAAAATGCGAGTGGCTTTTTTGCTAGATTGCTGCCTCATTTCTTCCTGCAGACAATAAATATGAATGTTGATAAATGTATTATACATATTGCTATATATAGTTAGCCAATTGAATATGTGTGTGTGTATGATGAAAAATCATTTGTTTAAACCTTAAATAATGCTGAACTGTTTGACTTTACCTTTGGTGTTGCAATTTTCACTTCAAGTGTTCTGTCTCCAAGAATATGCTCGCTTTGAAGTACATTCTGGATGAACATATATAAGAAAGACCAAAATAATAAACATTATAAAAGATGGTGCCGGTAATACGACCCTAAATTGCAATTCTGGTCAAGTTTGGTCTAGCTGAACAGAGTCAAGATTGAGTTTTATTGACCAATCTAAGTTTTGATAACTTTTGTTCAGTAGTCATATATGTATGTATGTGTATATGTACACACAAGCACCAACACACACACATCAAGGTTCGAGATTTCGATTTCGGCCTTTTGTAATTTTAGAAATTTCGATCTAATTCGTAAATTTCTGTATTTTCGATTTCAGTTTCGATCTCAAATCTCGTTATTTATTTTCATATAATTATACATATTAGTCTAAATTATTGAAACGTACCGTATAATTTATGTTTAATTAAAAAATAAGATATAAAGGAACAATACTGATTAATTATAGATATTTGTAACACTAAAAAATGTTTATTCGATATTTCATTTCCAACTTCTTTTTTAGTTACACCTTTTATATACTTTGTGAATTTGTATGTTTTCTAAATTAAAATTTCAGATTTCAAAGATTCATATATTTGGAACTCTAATTATTTTTTGAGTTTTTTCTGTAAAATTTGAAGTTCAATTAAAAAAACATTGAACCGGATTTTCGACTCGGTTTCATTTCGATCCCTAGCGAAACCTAAACGGAACGACTGAATATCTTGATGTTTGGGTCGAAACCTCAAACCGTGAAACACACACGACAAAATGATGTGTGTATATGTGTGTGCGTCATATCGTTTTATTTTCTGCCAATGTCAACTTTGTTGCATTATTTACACATGTTGATATATACTGTCCTTTCTTGATTTTTACAAGGTTCATATTTCTGATTTCCATTTCATTTGAGATTTTCGAAATTCCAAACAATTTTGGGAATTCCATGATTTCAATTCGATCAAGGTTTCGAATTTCTAAATTTTTTTCTACAAAAATATTTCAATAGATGGTGCAAATTTGTACTTACAAGTATGGAATACCTGAACTTTAAAATATTGATTTCTATTGTCCTTTAACTTTTTTTACTGCGTTGGTTTGGATTTGATAAAAGTTTGACATTTCATTGAATTATTTTATCTTCTATGCATTATAGTATTATCATCAAATTTGTCATTTTATTTATTCTTTTACGTGCTTGCAACATTTTAAAAAAAATCCAACTGCATTTTTTCTTCGTTTTTACACTTGATGATTTTAAAATAGAATTTAAATCGTAAAATTCAAAATTTTAAATCAAAACAGAATTTAAGTCATAAATCGTATGCTCAAAGATTCAAATTTTAATATTTTTACACAATTCGAAATAGACATGTCAATGAATACCCAAAAAATAAAAAATCCATCAGCATTCGTATCTAAAAAGCAGATAAATATCTGATATCAGGAAAAAATGGATGTGGATACAAAGACATCCGCATTCTAAAATTATCCATTCAGTTTTTGTCGAGATTATAGTCTATACTATGTGTACTTTATACAATGAAAAATATGTATTTATTTTTCATTAAGTTAGCAATGTATATAATATGCATTTAATGCATATTACCTGCTTAAAACTATTTACCATCGTCATATTTGTATATTTTTCATATTTTTATAATCAAGGGGATTGAAAAAGATTATGATAAATCAAAATTTTCTATTTATGTTTTTTGATTTATTGATCGTTGGCCGATAGAATAATTATTGATATTCATCCATATCCACGAATGCGGGTATATGATATCTGAAAATGATTTTAGATGTGGATGCGAGTATGGCATTATCCACATATAAAAGCATCAGTTGACATGCCTACTTCAAACTGATATTAATGTTTGAATTTCTACATCTAAACGTAAAATTTGGTTTTCTCCCTTGTTCAATTTTTATTTTGTTTTAAGAACATTAGAATTGTAATTGTGTATTCATGTATGTATATTAAATTATCAGTATAGATTAAAAAAAATTCAAATTACGGTTTTAACTAAGCTTGAATCAAAAATGTAAATCGCAGCGTAAAGGTAGAGATCCGAACTGAAACGGGATTTGAATTGAAAGATTTTAAAAAATTTGATAACAATGTGCGCTTTAAAACACATATTTAGATACAAACCAAAAAACTATACCAGAACCAAAAATTAGGTTGGATTTTGTTTCAATAATAATCAAAATTAGTCCAAAATGACCGAAATTCCAAACAAAACCTTGAAACACTATTTCTTGCTAACTAGGATCCAACTAAACCAAGATTCACATTGAACCGTTTAGTGTCGAGGTTTAAAATATTGACTCGCTTTTTAAGTAAGCTAGAGAGATAAGGATGAAGATTTATATATCATTAACCATTGACTTTAAGTCATGATTTGAACTCGATTTCCAACTCTAATAAAATGTCAATAGATTTTAGAATCAAGTAACGTGACTTCGTAGGATGCATACAAAAACTTGATTTCCGACCTTATTAAATGTCAATAGAATTTGGAGCCAAATAATGTGATTCCATAGGACGGATACAAAACCTTAATATTGCTAGCTAACATGTATTAATAGCAATGTCCCAAGAGGTTTTCATGAGATATGCATCATTCTAATGAAATGTCTCAAAAACCAGATGCATTTGAGTAGACGTGATAAAAGTATGACTTTTACAAATAATCATTGTCACTCAACATAGATTATACAAAGAAGGCACATACCAACATAGTACAAACAGGGATAAGTTACAAACATATGATTCATGTTATTACCTTGGTATCATCGGCTGAAGAAAATGTCACATAGCCAAACCCTCGAGATCTTCCACTTGATCTTTCCTATTGTTTTATCATAGAGATATGTATTACAAATAATTAATGTAGCATCTTAAGCGACCGGATTATGCAAATATAATGCAAAAGGTGGGGAAAAAATATAAGAGTAAACGGCACAGGGAGTAAAAGCACCATGAGTAATAATTTAATGCATTTGGTGCTTGGCTAGCTTAAATGCCGAGCTTGCTTACATTCTTAGCTAATCATTTAAAGAGTTTTGGGTAGTAGGCTAATTAAGGGGCTTAGGCGAAACATCAAACGCATTGAAACAATTACTTGAAATTAGGAACAATATCACTATTTACCTTTTGCAATCTAAGGTTGTTATTGCTTATATTACAAAAAAGGTTAAAATCTAAGGTTGTAAATGATTAGGAGCGTTCTGTTTATTCGATATTTATCAATATTTATATATTTCTTCCTTCAATGTTACCTTATAGCCATGTGATTTGAATATTACGACAATGTAAATTCATGGTTCAAGGAATTCTTTCATACAACACATTTATGCGAGTTTATTTCAGTAAAATACCAATTTACTCTATTCAAATATATATTTACAAATCAAACCTTCATAACAATGCAATCTTCTATGTCACCAAACTTGCTCATGTATCTTTTGAGCCCATCTGTATCCACATCCCATGGAATTCCAAGAACCTAATAAAATTCAATAATTTGATTACAAATTTACAATACAACTGTAGAAGCAAAACAAAAGGAACGTCGTCCAAGGAAAAACTAACCACAAGCTTGTTCGCCATTACCGTAGAGAAGAAGATCAAGAACGAAAATCACTATATCTCTCTTAAAACAATTTTACAATCTCTCAAACTCCCTCACTTTCTCTCTCCTGACCTCCCTCAAATCTCAATCTCTCACACTCCTGCATTTGATTCACACTCAATAACGCACAATAATAATCTAACTTATTAATATACTTACTCATCTTTCTCTTTTCTCTCCTATTACGGTTTGTAGCAAAGAAGAAGATGATCATCAATAGGGCGAAACTGGAAATTTGTAAACAGAAATAAAAAGGTGATGGATTATGTTACCCTCACCAACGCAGTTTTATTACCTCGGCTAGATTGATCGACCCGCTTCGTCGCCGCCGGCTAGGAATTTTCTGCACGTTTTTACTTTATTTTGGGAATTAATTGGATGAAGGGGAAATGTGAGGCTAGGAAACCGGGTTAGGGATTTCCTTTGGGCTTCGGCCCAAAGTGCATGTTTCAAAAGATAATCTATCCATTATGCACGATCCAACCGGGATTTTCGGCCTATTTCAGCAAAACTGTAATCTTTAAAAATAGGATCTAAAAATTAAACTTCATATCTATTTTCGCTTTTTATAAATTGATAATAGAAACAAAAATTCAACCTAACAAAAAATTAAATATTCCACCTTAGAAATAAAAACACAAATTAACTACAAATGATTTGAACGCAAAAACATACCTAAATATTTATGAAAATCATTTCTCTTGAATATGTTAAATACATATAATTTGTAAAAAAATCAATTTACCTGCGAAGCGTGTGTTTTTGTCACGCGCGAAGCGTGTGTTTTTGTCACGCGCGAAACGCGTGTCACAACACTAGTTATGTATATATATACAACATCAATCAGAGTATACTAACCCTTTTCAGCTGAACAGTTATAACAATCCGTCCTCACAATTGCCGATAACACACCAATGAATACAGCGAAAAAATATAAGTATTTACGTGAATACGTATCTGGGCCTCCTACTCGTCTCTTGAAGCTCCAAGCATCCAAACTAATCTGTAATATACTCGGTCTGAACAAACCGAATCTCCTTCAAGATCTCATCTCCATTATCTTCGAGATATCACAATTCGTAATGCACAAATCGGATCGAAATGGTTTTCGGATAATTAAATCTGATCCCGGTCTCTTCGAAATGATCAATGAATTTGGCCAGATTTGATAGTCGATTATTTAACTATCAAATTACACGCATAAGCAGTCACTAGGCCAATACTATAAATCTTTCAAACATTTATTTCAAATATCTTTACAAAGATATATATTCAAATATCTTCCAGAATTTCAATACTTGAAAACGAATTTCAAAATTTTTTTTATATCCCTAACAGGATATCTCCAAACCATATCTTCCCTTAGAAATATTTTGAATTCACTTTATAACACTTAGAAAAATATTTCTATACCATTCATTTCACACTTAAAATATTTCCAAAACCACTCTTTTCAATACTTAGGAAAAATATTTATAAACATATTCTCCAAAATCATTTTAATATCAAACTTAGGAAATATTTCATAACTTATCTCATAAATCTTCGGAATTATTAATAAATTCCTTTTTACAATTTCCAAAAACTAATTATACTTATTTATAATCCCAACTAACAATTTATAATTTCTTTTATGAATTCAGATTCATTTCCGAAGTTCTTGTATCAAATTTCTTTTTCTCAATTTTTCTTAAGTTCTTGAATTCCTTTATAAGATTTTTTCTTGTAAAACCACATCCATTAAATAAAACATCATTTGCAAATCTCGAGAGTATTTATAAATAACTTCAATTAATTTCCAAATCCCTATCTTTATAAAATAGTATTTTAAAGAATAATAATAAGTTTTCAACACATTCAAGTAATTATTTAAAATATCACAACCCCTTTTTAATAAACAACGATAACTAATTTTCAATTCATTCATAAATAATAATAATTGATTTCCAAAGATTATTATAAAAATTAGAATTCGCATAGGGTTGTCAATGGATACCCGAAAAATCTGAAATCTGTCTGCATCCGCATCCGAAAAGCGGATAAATATCTGATATTCGAAAAAAGGATGTGAATACCGACATCCGCATCTGAAAATTATCCGTCCAGTTTTTGTCAAGATTATAGTTCAAATTATGTGTATTTTAGTGCAATGAAAGATATTCGTTTATTATTTTATTAAGTTAATAGTTTATATTATATGCACTTAATGCTTATTAACTGCTCAAAACTATTTATTATCATCATATTTGTTAATTTTTAGCACTTTTATAATTAATGGGATTGAAAAATATTTATGTTAAACTAAAATTTTCATTTTATAATTCTTGATTTATTGGTCCTTAGCGGATGGGATAATTATCCGATATCCGTCCGTATCCGCGGATGCGGATATCCGATATCCGAAAATGATTTCGGATGCGGATGCGGATATGGCACTATTCGCATCCGAAAATATCCGCTGACAAACCTAACCAACAACGGTTCTTGTTTTTTTTAACAAGGGAACTTCAAACGGAGAAAATTCATACTACGCCAGTTGACTTACTTTAAAAAATTATATGTGCAAAACTCAAAATAAAACAAAACTTTTTTACGTTGCGCATGAGGCTCAGACACTCAACCCAATTCACTATTATAACCTATTCGTCCAATCTTTCTAACATCTTGAGTCTATCATCGCATTTCCTTTTCTAAACCATGATGGCTAATCTATGAAATTCTTACACTTTCAAAACTCATTTTTCTTCATTCAAATCTACTTTTCGTTTCTAAAATGAGTTGCTTACAATTGGTGTGACGACCCGCAAACCCGTCCCCCTTTAATCGACACTATTCTCCAACATATCGACTCAAAGTGAACGGAAATACGAACCATTAGGGTTAAGAAGAAGGAGGTAGAAGAAGGAGGTAGAAGAAGAAGAAGAAACAAAATAACAACAGAATCTAACCATCGCAGCGGAATAAAATATAATAGATAATAACTGATCTTTACAGAAAAGAAACATACATCACCAGAATACAACATCAGAGTACAATATAATCAACAATACAATACTGGACAGTTATGACAACTTGTCCTCACAAATCTGACTACACGGCTAATCAACACAACGGAATATTTAAAACAAGTACGGAAGTACGTATCGCCATCCAGCTCGCTTCCTGAGCTCCACAGCATCCTTTCCTGTAATCTATAATACTCGGTCTGACCCGAGCATTATAATAAAATAACACCCGAGTCACTCTGGAAAACCAGCGTGAGAAAACATACTCCATTGGATTATTAAAGTTTCAAAACCCTTTGAAATCAAAAGCATCTCATAAGACCACGCCACAAATAAACATGTCCGGTTTTTACCTTACGATAGCCAAAACACTTTTTATCAAATCCGTCTGATATTATAATAGTGTCTATATACAAATACTTATTCAAATAGCTGAAATTGTTACATGATTAAATTTCAGCATACTAGCCACAAAGTGGGTTATACAAACAAAATTCGTAAAAGGCGTGTAGGAAAAATGGATTTCCAACTAATGACTAGGCACTGGGGTACCACCTGTCACAGTACGTGGCCTAGATCAACGTACCGAGGATCACTCCCAATCCCCTGCAACACAAGACCGTGACTACCCCTTACTGGATAATCCCGAGTAAGATCACCCCGCGGTTGGGATCAGCAACCGCCCACACAGCCAAAATAAAAAGGGACATCTAGACAGGGATGACCTCACCCTAATGGGCGCGACCCACATAGCCTTGCTGCATAACCCCTGATTTTCAGTCATTCCCGGTTGATGAGGCTCGAGGCTAAGCGTTACCTTTTTAGAACATATCACTTAGAATGCCCACCGTCCACCTAACGATGTTCCGAAAGCATTCATCCATACAAGTCCATTCCGGATTCGAATGGAACCGAAGGCACTATTCCTATTACATCCATTTTGGAATCACCCTCAGGATTAGTAGCGACTAGCTCTTGCACTTCACTGCTCCATCTTCGATTCCAAACTTGTTTTCCCCACGAAAACGTATAAACCGGATCGAAGTGGTTTTCGAGAAATTAATCATAATCCTGATCTCTTCGAAACGATCAGCGCATTGGCCAATATTGATAGTCGGTTATTTAACTATCAATTAACATTCACAAACATCCATCAAACAATAAATAATTTTCCAAATTATTTATTTACCTCACAAATATCTTCGCAAGATATATTTCCATTTTCAACCCTTTTGAAAACAGTTTCAAAAACCACCTTTCTCTCACGGAGTAAAATCCCCAAATATTTTCTATCTCCACTGAAATCACCAAGTACAAACACTTTAGATTTCTAAAATAATTTAAAATACTATATTATAAAATATACTTTAAACAAAACATTTAAATTTAAACTACTTTAATATTTTATTCAAAGATATATACTTTAAGAATATTTACAATAAAGCTACTTAATAAAATATGAAACTAGATATTTATCTTTTAAAACATAATACCAAGTCATCTTTAAATATTTACTACTAAATAAATTTGAAAAATACTTGCTTTAAAATTTAAACATTTAGGAATAATAAATTTTCTAAAACATATTTTAAAACAACTTTAAACTTTTAGCTTATACTTAAAAAATTTCTTTGAAAACGTTCTTGGCTATTCAGGGAAATACACTTCTCTATCACATCTTTAAAAATAAATCACTATTTATTTTTAAAACTAATTTACCCATTCCTTTAATAAATTCCCACCGTGAGTTTATTCTTCCAAATATCCACTGACATATTACTTCCCCTTTATAAACCCAGTTTATAAATTCCATAGTCTCATTTCCCTTTAAATTTCCAATTTTAAACACTTAAATCAAATTTCAAATTGATTTCCAAATTACTCCATTTTGAAATAAACTCCTTTACTTACTCAATTTATTTCAACCCGTTAACTTCAGATTTTACTTCTTCATTATGATTAAAATCTTTTTAACTGAAAATACCAATTTCAGATTTCCCAAATTCCTTCTTTATCCCTTTAAATAAATTCAAACCTTGAATTTAAAAATAAATTCATTTATTCCCTTAAATAATATCACTTATGTTTAAAATTTTAATATTTCCCCTTTTATTCAAAATCTCCTTTCCCATACACGGGATTTATTTAACAGAATTTAAAAAATCACTTTTATCCCTTCCCAATTCATTTTTTAATTTATTTAAATTCTCTATAATTATTTACTTAAAAATTTACTCTTTTGTTTCTTTCCAAAAATCCAATCTATATATTTTGGTAACACAGTATACCCAAATATATTCAATCAAACCATAGCATCCATCATCTCCAATTATCAATATAATTCATCTCAGAATATCAAATAATCATATCACAGAATTATTAGAACAATCTAAATAATTTTGAGGAATCCAGTTAGATCCCTCCAACCTGTTTCCCTGCATCCACAGATGTTAGCACAATACCAATTCCACTTCGAGGTGGAATATCGCGGTATATGGGTTTATATAAAATATCATCCGCTATTATGCGGCGCATAGGGTCTCATCCGCTATATAATGCGGGAAATCAATCACTCCAATATATATATACACTACTATATATATTATCACATCCAATCAATTCAATCATTCAACCAGTTATTTAAATTTAACCATTTAAATTTAAATAAAACCCAGATGAGTGAGATTAACTCACCTTTTCTTTATAATTTGAAATCCACTTCAACATTGTCTTGGTTTCCCATTTTCGACCTTGAATAAACAATTTATATGATTTATTAATATTCTGAAAAATCGAATAATCAATTATCATTTATTAATTTACTAAATTTCAAATGATCGTTAACCTAACTTAGTTTACATTTTCTTTCTGCCCAATTTATAAATTCAATGACATGTTATATATATTCTAATTCCTCAAATATATATACCGATTACTTAAAAGTTGACTGATTTCTATATATATATAAAATTATATATATATATTTCCTGACCAAATCATTAATTTCAAAGCCGGGTATATGTGTTTCATGATTACTCAAATAAACCTACTAAATACCTTACTGTTAAATTTGAAAACAATTTTTTCCAGACTAAACATGAATTTTATAACAGTTTATATATATACTCATCATCATTTAAAAATTCTAAAAATTTACAGTAAGACAACATATTCATATATATTTTCTGATCTGTATATATATACATATATATTAGATTTAAATTTTAAACAAAAACAAAACACCTTATATACCTTACTGCCCGAAAGAGAACCCAAACTATCACGCTAACCCAGCAGCTCCACCGCACGGCCACGAACCCACCCAGCTCGTGCACTTGCTTCCACCAACGACCGCCCCTCCACTGCGAGCGCCACGCGACTAAAATCCCACCTAATCGGCCTTCTCCTCGCCGGCCATGCTTCCAGATCATGACCTGAGCGATGTCGACCCCCCTCGCCATCGAACTTCACCCAATCGTCCAACGATCCCCATCTTTATCGCTAGGCGCGGTTTCACTATCGAGCCCTTCCCGCCTCGTCGAGGCCAACCATCGCGACAGGGCATCCTCGTGCTCACGTTCGAGCGGAAATTTGCGACGATGTCGCGATTTCCATTTCCTTCGAGACATGGATCGATTTTCGATTTCGATCCCTCTCTCTCTCGATTTCTTACTAGCTGAAATGAAGGAGAAGAATTTGATTCAATTTGAGGAGAAGCGTTTCTCTCTTTTTTTTTCTATCTATTTCGGCCATTAATTTTCTTCGTATATTTTCAGCTGTGGATAAGAATGGAAGGGCAAGTGTTTTTTTTAAAGAAGAACGGGAAACACGAAAAGATGGTAGCGTGTAGCAGTCGAGCTGTAGTGTTTTGAAGGTGAAAGGAAAAAGCTGTGATGGTGAAAGCAAAAAGCGCTGATGTGGATAGGATTTCATCTAGAGTTGACTGTATAGATATATATTCAATTTAAATTCAAATTCAAATTGCTCCGATAAATGCAACTTAAAAACTTGACCTTCTATCGAGGCGTGCCGCTAGGCGTATATAATGTTAAACCCATATTCCGAACGCGATGGAAAAAGTTTCGAGTCCTAATTCGATCGTATGGAGAAGATAGCTTTTTGAACCCAGTTATTATATTGAATTTTCGATATAAATTTCAACGCGTTTACATACCGTACGCTCACACAACAACTCCAAATGTTACAAAAATTGAAATCCGATAATAATACAGTATTATGGATCCAATGGAACTGGTTTTGTCGAATTCTGAGACTGTGCCTCGGAAGACTATTTTTAAATATCAATTTAAACGATAAAATTTCAAAACTTAACAAAACACTTCCAAATTCAAGTTTAACACTTTTACTATCTTCAGTACTATCAATATAAATTTTACAAGCCTTCAAATTATTTTTAACAGGCCTAAAACTCCAGATTCAACATTTTACCAAATTTTTAATTGTTTAATTCAAAAATTAATTATCCAATAAATAGTGATATTTGAAATTCAAGCTAAAATTCAATTTTGAATATTTAAAATCAATTAAATATTCCAATTTCAAATATCCAAAAATTACGGGTCGTCACATTCCTCCCCCCTTAAAAGAATTTCGTCCCCGAAATTACTAGTTAGGAAGAATGATCCATAACCCATTAACTATTTCCTCAACCCAAATAGTTTTAACCACTTCCCAAAACAATCTTTTTAATAAAGACACGCTATCCCTCTTACCAACCTTCCAAACTTACCCATAAGTCCCAAACAATATTACTTACTTAACAATTCAAATTATAATTTAAATTCAAATTTTAAATTATCAAATTTTCTCAAATTTTTTCTAACTCCTTAAATTTTCGAAAAATTTCGCCAGCGTCTCCTTTGCGCGGCTAGCTCGGAACAACTACAAAATGCCTCAACAGGCCCCCAGATTTCCAAAAGAAAACAAAAGCCAAGTGGCTAGATCGGAAAATCATCAAATTTCATACAGAAATTTAAACACATACCTTTTGTTGGGCCATTTAAATTTATTTTCTGAAATCAAAAATACCAATTCCTTTTGCTTTTTTAACCCTTGTGTCCTACTCAGCAATAATATCCAATCACAGAATCCCAAAATCATTTTATTCATTCCTTTACAAAAGTTCAATATCAATTTCACTCAAGCCCGTACGACGTACATATATCATCCGTACGCAATATCAAATTCGATCGCTCACTCGATCACACAATTCCACTTCCGAACTAGTATCGTCCACCCGACTTCCTAGTGCGGACTTAGATCTGGTTTCTTGATCAGAAACCGTCATCCTCCTTGCATAGTCACAAACTATGATAGAGAATTTCCAAAATCAATCAAAATCCATATCCAGGGTTCGCCGTCGAAAATCGAGTGAAAAATCCCAACTCGGATCGATATAACTATCTCGAAATTCTGTGCTCGAATCTGGATCAAATCGTTATGCGAATAAAATAATATACGTACATCCTACGTATTAATTTCAATTGATTATCAACTATATCAATTCTCTTTTTATTCACGTTCATTTTGATTTCTATTTACCTATTCACAATTATCATTTCATTTCACAACTTTCAGTTTTAATCTTCATTCAATTATTCACTTATAATAATTTTCGCAATACCAAATTTACTTAAGAATTTCACCATTCATTTCTTAAGTTCAATATAAATATTTTATATACTTCTTATATTCATTTTTACTTCACTACTGAAGTTATATACACTTCTATTCACTTTGCCTTTACAATTCCATTTAAATTCAATTTACCTTCATTTTAGATATTGAATTCTATTTACCTTTATCTCAACCCATATTCAAATAATCATTTCTTTAATTAGTCTCACTACTAATTTATTTAAATCCTAATGGATTTATTTTCAAACTTTAAATATTATTTTGGTTCACTTCGAATTAATTCTATAACTTCGCTTTATATTTTACCCATTTTAAAATATCATCCAACATACAATTTCAATTCATGTGCTTACCCACTTGAATCAATTAGTACTTACTAATCTTAATTTCAATACTTTGTTTTATTTAGTCCAACCTGACTAAATTTCCCATTCCACATAATTCAACACAATTCAATTTTAATCCCAATATTCAGCTTTCATTTTACTTACTTGCAAATGTAAATTCGTTTGTCTATTCATAATTATTTTTTATTTCCAACTTATAACTTTTTACTTAAGTAACCATTTTACTTAATTTCCTTAGACTTCTCTTTAAATTTACTTTTATTTAACTATATTTAATCACACTCCAATTCAATTTAAATTTTAAACTTTTATAAGTTTTCCAAATTTAATTACATTTGCTAACTTCTTTTAATTTGCTTCAATTAATTGGCTTACCTTCCAACTCATTTTGTTTTCACGCTTACTTTTATTTACCTTTTTACGGGTTAATTCCACTCCAGGAAATTTCCAAACTTATAAGTTTCCAAACCTGTATATAATCCATAAACACTTTTAGTTAAACTTCCAGAGTTTAAACTCATTACTTAACATTTTCAATTTACTTTCAGAATTTTAAACAATTCCTTAAACATTCCAAAACATTTAAACCAACTCCAGAGTTTCCAACAATCTCTTAAATATTTCAAAAATCAAAGGGGTCTTACCGAACCAAAACTTCAACATTTCAAAATCACCTTTGAACTCAATTATATCCAAAATCCTTTGCATCTCTAAAATCAAACCCAACTTTTGCAAACAATTCCAATTTAAAACATTCAGGTAGCAATTCCTCCTTTGGAAGCTCGAGAATGAATATCGATGATACTATAGTCATCACCGAAGTTATTTTCCAGCGACCGAAAAAGAGTTAAATGCTTTTATCTCTTAAAAAAAACTTTCCAATATTTAAATCCCAAATCTCACTAGATTTCAAATCCAATTCCAAATATTTCTCAAATACTATCACCATTCATTCTCCAAAGCTTTTGAAAACCATTTTCAAACCAAAGGAATTTAAACTTTTTCCAAAAATTCCAAATCTCAAATCCATCCAATTCATATTCAAACATTACTCTGGAATTTTCATCTTAATTTATTTTCAAATATTTCTCTGGAATTCTATTTCAAATTATAAATCACATTTACAATTTACGTTTACAAATCCCATTTGTATATGAATTTGTATCTTAGCTTTTAGTTATGATTTCAATTTCTTGTTCAATTTTCTCACAATAGTGATAATAATTTAATATTATCACTCCCTAACAACCAAGCAACCAAATACTATAATAATTTACAAAAATTATTTCCTTATATACAAAAATAATTTGGGTAAAATTATTTCATTTACCCTATTTTAAAACAATACTGTGTTGGTTTATCTTATTTAAGAGTTTAGAAACCCCTATCGATGACATGGCGTCCCACACATCGACCAGAATTCATAAACACTCAACCGATAAGTCAACATAATATAAAAACAAATTTTATATTCACTAACAAATACGCGCTCATACCTACTATTACACTCAAACTCATTCTAGAGTATTATAGACTCTATTTTCAAATGAGTAATTCCCACCAGAGCCAAGGTTCTCGCTTAACCTTCAGCTCTGATACCACTATGACGACCCGCAAACCCGTACCCCTTGAATCGACACTATTCTCCAACATATCGACTCAAAGTGAATGGAAATACGAACCATTAGGGTTAAGAAGAAGGAGGTAGAAGAAGAAGAAACAAAATAGCAACAGAATCTAACCATAGCAGCGGAATAAAATATAATAGATAATAACTGATCTTTACAGAAAAGGTACTATATCTATTTATACATACATCACCAGAATACAACATCAGAGTATAATATAATCAACAATACAATACTGGACAGTTATGACAACTTGTCCTCACAAATCTGACAACACAGCTAATCAACACAGCTGAATATTTAAAACAAGTACGGAAGTACGTATCGCCATCCAGCTCGCTTCCTGAGCTCCACAGCATCCTTTCCTGTAATCTATAATACTCGGTCTGACCCGAGCATATAATAAAATAACACCCGAGTCAATCTGGAAAACTAGCGTGAGAAAACACACTCCATTGGATTATTAAAGTTTCAAAACCCTTTGAAATCAAAAGCATCTCGTAAGACCATGCCACAAATAAACATGTCGGGTTTTTACCTTACGATAGCCAAAACACTTTTTATCAAATCCGTCTGATGTTATAATAGTGTCTATATACAAATACTTATTCAAATAGCTGAAATTGTTACATGATTACATTCCAGCATACTAGCCACAAAGTGGGTTATACAAACAAAATTCGTAAAAGGCGCGTAGGAAAAATGGATTTCCAACCAATGACCAGGCACTGGGTACCACCTGTCACAGTATATGGCCTAGATCAACGTACTGAGGATCACTCCCAATCCCCTGCAACACAAGACCGGGATTACCCCTTACTGGATAATCCCGAGTAAGATCACCCAGCAGTTGGGATCAGCTACCGCCCACACAGCCGAAATAAAAAGGGTCATCTAGACAGGGATGACCTCACCCTAATGGGCGCGACCCACATAGCCTTGCTGCATAACCCACAATTTCAGTCATTCCCGGTTGATGAGGCTCGAGGCTAAGCGTTACCTTTTTAGAACATATCACTTAGAATGCCCACCGTCCACCTGACGATGTTCCGAAAGCATTCATCCATACAAGTCTGTTCCGGGTTCGAACGGAATCGAAGGCACTATTAAAACTACATCCATTTTGGAATCACCCTCAGGATTAGTGGCGACTAGCCCTTGCACTTCACTGCTCCATCTTCGATTCCAAACTCGTTTTCCCCACGAAAACGTATAAACCGGATCAAAGTGGTTCTCTAGAAATTAATCCCGATCCCGATCTCTTCGAAACGATCAACGCATTGGCTAATATTGATAGTCGGTTATTTAATTATCAATTAACATTCACAAACATCCATCAAACAATAAATAATTTTCCAAATTATTTATTTACCTCACAAATATCTTCGCAAGATATATTTCCATTTTCAACCCTTTTGAAAACGGTTTCAAAAACCACCTTTCTCTCACGGAGTAAAATCCCCAAATATTTTCTATCTCCACTAAAATCACCAAGTACAAACACTTTAGATTTCTAAAATAATTTAAAATACTATATTATAAAATATACTTTAAACAAAACATTTAAATTTAAACTACTTTAATATTTTATTCAAAGATATATACTTTAAGAATATTTACAATAAAGCTACTTAATAAAATATGAAACTAGATATTTATCTTTTAAAACATAATACCAAGTCATCTTTAAATATTTACTACTAAATAAATTTGAAAAATACTTGCTTTAAAATTTAAACATTTGGGAATAATAAATTTTCTAAAACATATTTTAAAACAACCTTAAACTTTTAGCTTATACTTAAAAAATTTCTTTGAAAACGTCCTTGGCTATTCAGGGAAATACACTTCTCTCTCACGTATTTAAAAATAAATCACTATTTATTTTTAAAACTAATTTACCCATTCCTTTAATAAATTCCCACCGTGGGTTTATTCTTCCAAATATCCACTAATATATTACTTCCCCTTTATAAACCCAGTTTATAAATTCCATAGCCTCATTTCCCTTTAAAATTCCAATTTTAAACACTTAAATCAAATTTCAAATTGATTTCCAAATTACTCCATTTTGAAATAAACTCCTTTACTTACTCAATTTATTTCAACCCGTTAACTTCAGATTTTACTTCTTCATTATGATTAAAATCTTTTTAACTGAAAATACCAATTTCAGATTTCCCAAATTCCTTCTTTATCCCTTTAAATAAATTCAAACCTTGAATTTCAAAATAAATTCTTTTATTCCCTTAAAAATAATATCACTTAGGTTTAAAAATTTAATATTTCCCCTTTTATTCAAAATCTCCTTTCCCATACACGGGATTTATTTAACAGAAATTAAAAAATCACTTTTATCCCTTCCGAATTCATTTTTTAATTTATTTAAATTCTCTATAATTATTTACTTAAAAATTTACTCTTTTGTTTCTTTCCAAAAATCCAATCTATATATTTTGGTAACACAGTATATCCAAATATATTCAATCAAACCATAGCATCCATCATATCCAATTATCAATATAATTCATCACAGAATATCAAATAATCATATCACAGAATTATTAGAACAATCTAAATAATTTTGAGGAATCCAGTTGGATCCCTCCAACCTGTTTCCCTGCATCCACAGAATTCCACTTCGAGTTGGAATATCGCGGTATATGGGTTTATATAAAATATCATTCGATATTATGCGGCGCATAGGGTCTCATCCGCTATATAATGCGGGAAATCAATCACTCCAATATATATATACACTACTATATATATTATCACATCCAATCAATTCATCATTCAACCAGTTATTTAAATTTAACCATTTAAATTTAAATAAAACCCAGATGAGTGAGATTAACTCACCTTTTCTTTATAATTTGAAATCCACTTCAACATTGTCTTGGTTTCCCATTTTCGACCTTGAATAAACAATTTATATGATTTATTAATATTCTGAAAAATCGAATAATCAATTATCATTTATTAATTTACTAAATTTCAAATGATCGTTAACCTAACTTAGTTTACATTTTCTTTCTGCCCAATTTATAAATTCAATGACATGTTATATATATTCTAATTCCTCAAATATATATACCGATTACTTAAAAGTTGACTGATTTCTATATATATATCTTATACTATAAAGCAAAACCTTGGTTAACCAAGTCAAAGTGAAGCCTTTTTGAGTTTACCGAAACTACCCCTTTTGCCACAATTTTGAAGACAGTTGATAAGGTTATTTCCGTACAAAAATAGAGCAGCGACGGCTAAATTATAATCCCACATTCTGATCCACATCCACTTTGTAAACCCGAGCTCTTTTGAAGCCATTGCTGAATTACCAGAACGACCATGCGATGCTTAGAATGCCAGTTTATTCTATGAAATTCCAATGGGGACACATTTGTCTTTTCGTCTTCTATCCACTACGTTCCAATTTCCTAACCCATTTCCTCCTGTAACCGATTTCTCAATCCAATTTCATTTTCTTCCTCACGTCACTTTAAGAAACCAAAGAAAGAAGATAAAAGGGAAAACTAATGTACAATAGAAGCAGCTTAATCGAGTAACTAACAAATTCTGTCTATTGGGGATGCGATTTTATTTTGGTTTCCCTAATCGTGCTCTGTAGCTGCATGACGACAGTAAACAAGCATTCGACAAAGAAAACGACTGCAGTTGTACTCAGAAGGTAACCACCGATCTGAAATTATACGGTTTCACTAAAGCTCAATTTTTATTTTCATTTTCATTAGCTTTATGGTTTTTTTTGAATATTTTTAGGTATTCAGTCCAATTGTGGCAGCTGATGGAATGTCAGAGATGTTTGTATGAATCGGTTCAAGTTGAGGAAAAGGTTGGATGAAATATCAAATAAGGCGATTCAACCACCATTCAAGGTAAAATATTCACTGTTGTGATTAAATAAGATGAGTTTTCATTGTAGTAGGATATATGTTGTAATAATGGAAATAATTCAAGAGGTTCAATATCATAAGATTAAACTAGCATCTCTGAATTGTAAAAAATATTCAACTAGCCTAAAACAAACCACTATTAGAGAAAAAAAGTAGTTTACTCCTATTTTGGTTTATGTATGATGTGTACACTTGCAGTTTTGTATACACTGAGTCTCAAAAGCTAAAAGCTTTAAATATGTAGACGTGGGTTCCTAAAATATACTGTTCTGTATATTTGGAATACATGTCAGTGTTGCATAATGCAAGTCCTAAGTATATAAGAAGTTTTAAATGGATACAGTTTCTTATATGCATGAATTTAGATGACTGTTCAGAGTTTAAAACATATGAGACATATGGGTCTTATCTGCGATTTCAAATGTACTAAGTTTTCGAAAATGCAAAGTTTTGAATATATATACAATAGTTTTCAAATATACGGACCTTATATATATGGCTTCAAACTTATAATTTTCTAACATCTATAAGCTTTGAATATATGATAGTTTTTAAAAGTATCAATTTCGTACAAGTAAGTTTTTGAGAATATATAGGTTCACGCATGTTGTTTTAAACACATACCAGGTTTTGTAAAAACAGAATTACATTTATATGGTTTGTGAACGCTGAATTTTGTATATGCTTGGGTTGCAAATATAAAGTGACTAATGAATGATTTCGAAAATGCAAGGAGTTTCATGAGACTGAAGTTAAAAATATATCATGTACAATTTTGAATCTTTTGAAATTTTAAAGTCTCAAAGCTTTGGTATATGTATCAGCTTTATATATTTTGGATTTTCAAGTACACTTAGTTTTGTATATAAAAAGGTTTCGGGCATTTTATTCTTGAATTTTTAAATGAATAATAATGAATTTTAGATGAATATATAGGCTTCATAAATATATCAGTTTACATTATATTGATTTTCAGTTAAACAAAGCTTCACGTATTTAGTTCCTATATGCTTCATACAATGGCTTCACTGTACTGCTGCTTATAAGTCATGTATATATGTTATACTTTCATCTAAATTCTTTTGGTTTCAATAAGCTAATATTTTGGTAAGAGCCAGAAATGAAGGCCTTCTACCAAAATAACTCTGTCCAACAACCCTCTGTTGCGTGTTAGAATTTCTATGAATTGGAGTACAAGTTTTTCCATATAAAAAGCGTATGTTTTGAAAGCATATTTGCATTTATTGTAGTGTTTGTAAGTTGTAACCATACAATATTTAAATGTAACTTTATGTAATGCAGAACAACATAAAGATTTAAACTATAGTGTATTTTGTTTTGTTATTGCATGATTATATCGAAACTATATGTCTTCTCTTGGTTCACTAAATTTCTTCAACATTTTGCTATCATAATTAGTTTTCTCTACTTAGCCTAGGATTTTTATTTTTGGGTTTGTATTGTTACCGCTAACTGCCAAAACATTTCATTGTAGCCTCTGACCTTAGTTTTAGTCCACGTTAAGATTACAAGGTCGCAACTTCATGGCATGGTCAAGAGGTATTATATTATGAACGATACATTTCCTCTTTTATATATTATAAATATTTTTTAAACGAAATACCTTATCATCGGCTTTTCCTTAATTCATGTAGTTTGTATATTATTATTTTTTGGTTTAAATTCTAACGTGTCTGCCTGATTCATTGACTTATACGCATTTTGAATGATAGGTTGATTTGCATTTTACATTTACTACGAACTTTTGGTCATGGCTTTATATTTGCTAAAAGATCAGAGGATGAAAGCTGATCATGTCGATTTGTAAGATGGAAAAGAAGGTAAACTTTTTGCTCTTAACATGAAAAAATTCATATTTTATAGCAGTTCGATAGAGAATTTGAATCTACGATGAGTAGTAATGTATATTTTAGTAAACAATGATTAGTTTTGTTGCATATATTTTAAATCATTCACTACAATCCAAGTTCGGTAGCACTTTAAGATTAAACCAACTTGAATTTTTTTATCATGATATAAAAATGTGTTGGAGTCATAGGTTAGTATGCTAGGCACATTATTTAAAGAGTACTTTTGGCACAGGTCCTTATTAAGGTTCAAAATACATGAAAAGTCCTTCACTAAATTTCAGTGTAAATTAGGTCCCTGTTTTTTATTCACGATTATTGCAGAGCATGATGCAACTTTTCATAAAAGTTGTTGACATTTCCGCAACTTTTCTGTACACTGTGAACATAGTGTATGAAAGTTGCTGAAATATCAGCACTTATTTATAAAAGTTGCTGGCATTTCAGCAACATTTATGTACACTGTGAACACAGTGTATGAAAGTTGCTGAAATATCAGCACTTATTTATAAAAGTTGCTGACATTTCAGCAATAATTTTTCTTTGTTTCTAAAAAATAAGGACCGGATTTACAATGAAACTTTGACAGGGAAAGTTGTTGAAATATCAACACTTATTTATAAAAGTTGCTGATATTTTAGCAATAATTTTTCTTTGTTTCTAGAAAATAGGGACCGGATTTACAATGAAACTTTGACAGGGACATGCTTTACAATATGAAAGTATGATAGGGATGCCTCCCTAATTTCCACTTATTTAAACCTCGCTAACCCTCCTTGCTGCCATATTCTAAAATTGAAAACCAATTTTGATTTGTATTATTAACTGTAACTACATACAATGTTTGAAGTTGAACGATTTGATAAAAATAAAATTGAAAATACATTACTGAGTTGGAGATCCAGTGTTTTATTTTCAGTGCAAGAACACACCAAGGGAACTACATATATATAATAATGCATTAGTTTTACTAAACTGAATCATGTGTGATGCCTCTTATGCACCTAGGTGATCCAAGTGGGTATCATTATTTATTACTGTAGCTTTACTATCCACGCAAATGATTATCTTTAAATGACAGTAAAACGTGACCATGCTCTTAACGTGTTTTTCAATAAATCAAAGAGATTTTACATCAACAAATTAGTGTATGCATTTTGTAATATTAAATAGAGATTTAAAGTGAAAGTGAATTATAGAATTTTATACTGAGCAAACCATAATAAATCAATACCGTTCTAACTAAGGATCCAAAAAGAAAAAAATCTATTATACTATAAATATGAAATCAATTTGTACAATCAAGTTTCTGATCCATCTTTACATTGGAATTTCTAATTATCGATTATACAACAAGGTTTTCTTATTATTTTCCTTACTTCATACACTGTAATTTACTTTCTTGATGCATAAGTTTTGGATTTTTTGATATCACGATCCATTATTTTCTACAAAAAGAATGAAAATAGTTAAGAAATTATTTTAAAAGGAAGAAGACAGGAATACGTAAAAATAAAGGAAGTAAACTTTAGGTGGATGAACTAAATAATTTTCTTTGTTTTGCATAAGCCAATTTAATCATTAAACTAGGGTGGACTCACTCAAAGATTCCATGTATGGAAACAAAAATTACCTTATCATTATCAAATGTGTGAAATACACGTCGGGATACTTTAGTAGAATCCATGGATAATTCTTCAACCGCATGTGGAGAGTTCTTAACTAGCTCAAATGTCACAAGGAACATATCTATTTTAGAAAAGTCAATATCATCTTTTATTTCTTAATTAAGCATTTGAGGTACTTATATCATAATGTTATTTGTCATAATTTTGTGAAGTGGTAGTGTCATTCTCAGGTTGATTTCTCCCTGAGAAAAATGGAAGATCACAATGACGAAAACGAGGCTGTGACAAGACAAAGAAGAAGAAAAATAAAAGGAGTGAAGGCTCAGATTCTTGAAAATTGATTCAAATAACAAATATTTCAGCTTTAGGCATGTTTCACCTAAGTGGATCAATTGGTTGAGTAGGACAATAAGTTATTTATAGCAGATGAAGACTAGCATGCAAAAAGTGAACCAAGTGAAGAGGATGGTGCCAGAGAAGACCCATAAAAATGGTTAGAAGATAAAGTATGTCATGTACTTTGACTATTAAGATGATATATTTCAATGGACATTTTTATTTATGTTTTTTTAAAATACTTTAGTCTATTTTAATCATTGGAGGTTGATTGATATTGCAGTACTATGCTCATATGATTGTGTATATTTTTTATTCTATTGCTGAGCGGTACTAATGAAGTTAGTGAAAATTAACATGCGGTAGTATTATTGTTTCTTTTTTCAGTGTTATGATATTCGAATATGTTAAATTTGGAAAACAAAGACACAATAAAAACTTTATATTTAAATCTTATGTCTTCAATTTAGTAGAATTCTCAGAATTTTCTTGGAAACGTTAAGTTGCACATCTTTGGTGCATCTAAAATCTTCTTGAGTCCATTACATTTTATTTGTAATTTAGCTGATGAAATTCCTATTTGTACTTGAATATCTATGAAATAAATAAAACTAAATGCTTTTAAATTTTGTTCCTTTTGTCTTAAAAAAAATAGTTGACTACACCTTCAAAATTTTAAAAGTTAAAAACTACAAGATTTGAAACCTACAGCCCATTTTGGATATGAAGCGGAATAAAGGAAAGAGAAAGAGTTAAGATTAAGTTCAATTTGACTGCCAATCCTCCTGCATCATCCCATGCCCTAGCTTTTAGGAATTATAGCACTTATCTAAAATAAATCAATAAATAACTATGTAAGCACATAAGTGAGCTTTTAAGTACAAATTATGCAGTTTAACAGTCATCAGATAGGATTGTATTTGACTATTAAAGGTTAAAAAATATAGTTAATTTGAGTACCAATTTAGCTATACCCACTTGAGTAATAGTTGATTACTTTCTTTACATATTTAATCATTTTCTAAAATAACGTAGCCCCATTCACGTTTTGATAAATGGTTGATATGTGCATGCACATGCATAAAAATGCAACATTACTTACACGTCAAAGTCATTTTGTAAGATCCAAAAAATCGTACAATGGTATTTTTATTGCCAGTCCCTCTTGCGCACGTGCATCGCACGTGCCAAATTACTCGTAAAATTATATATATTTCCTGACCAAATCATTAATTTCAAAGCCGGGTATATGTGTTTCATGATTACTCAAATAAACCTACTAAATACCTTACTGTTAAATTTGAAAACAATTTTTCCCAGACTAAACATAAATTTTATAACAGTTTATATATATACTCATCACCATTTAAAAATTCTAAAAATTTCCAGTAAGCCAACATATTCATATATATTTTCTGATCTGTATATATATATATATATATATATTAGATTTAAATTTTAAACAAAAACAAAACACCCTGTATACCTTACTGCCTGAAAGAGAACCCAGACTATCATGCTAACCCAGCAGCTCCACCGCACGGCCACGAACCCACCCAGCTCGTGCACTTGCTTCCACCAACGACTGCCCCTCCACTGCGAGCGCCATGCGACCAAAAACCCACCCAATCGGCCTTCTCCTCGCCGGTCATGCTTCCAGATCATGACCTGAGCGACGTCGACCCCCCTCGCCATCGAACTTCACCCAATCGTCCAGCGATCCCCATCTTTATCGCTAGGCGCGGCTTCACCATCGAGCCCTTCCCACCTCTTCGAGGCCAACCATCGCGACAGGGCATCCTCGTGCTCACGTTCGAGCAGAAATTTGCGACGATGTCGCGATTTCCATTTCCTTCGAGACGTGGATCGATTTTTGATTTCGATCCCTCTCTCTCTCGATTTCTTACTAGCTGAAATGAAGGGGAAGAATTTGATTCGATTTGAGGAGAAGCGTTTCTCTCTTCTTTTTTTTCTATCTGTTTCGGCCATTAATTTTCTTCGTATATTTTCAGCTATGGATAAGAATGGAAGGGCAAGTGTTTTTTTTAAAGAAGAACGGGAAACACGAAAAGATGGTAGCGTGTAGCAGTCGAGATGTAGTGTTTTGAAGGTGAAAGGAAAAAGCAGTGATGGTGAAAACAAAAAGCACTGATGTGGATAGGATTTCAACTGGAGTTGACTGTATAGATATATATTCAATTTAAATTCAAATTCAAATTGCTCCGATAAATGCAACTTAAAAACTTGACCTCCTATCGAGGCATGCCGCTAGGCGTTTATAATGTTAAACCCCTATTCCGAACGCGATGGAAAAGGTTTTGAGTCCTAATTCGATCGTATGGAAAAGATAGCTTTTTGAAACTAGTTATTATATTGAATTTTCGATATAAATTTCAACGCGTTTACATACCGTACGCTCACACAACAACTCCAAATGTTATGAAAATTGAAATCTGATAATAATACACTATTACGGATCCAATGGAACTGGTTTCGTCGAATTCCGAGACTATGCCTCGGAAGGCTATTTTTAAATATCAATTTAAACGATAAAATTTCAAAACTTAACAAAACACTTCCAAATTCAAGTTTAACACTTTTACTATCTTCAGTACTATCAATATAAATTTTACAAGCCTTCAAATTATTTTTAACAGACCTAAAACTCCAGATTCGATATTTTACCAAATTTTTAATTGTTTAATTCAAAAATTAATTATCCAATAAATAGTGATATTTGAAATTCAAGCTAAAATTCACTTTTGAATATTTAAAATCAATTAAATATTCCAATTTCAAATATCCAAAAATTACGGGTCGTCACAATTGGTCTTCAAAAAGGAAACTTTCTTCCGCCTATAAGTAGTTCTACTTGGGATCTATTCAAATCCATCAAGATCCATTGTTCGGGTCTACCCAAATCCACCAAGATTTGTTGCATGCGGTTTGTTTACATGCAGATCCAAGCCACCGACGCTC
Source organism: Allium fistulosum (assembly GCA_030737815.1). NCBI lineage: Eukaryota > Viridiplantae > Streptophyta > Magnoliopsida > Asparagales > Amaryllidaceae > Allium > Allium fistulosum. The sequence continues at coordinate 666,878,725 of CM060901.1, forward strand.
TAATTTGCTAAGATGATGATGGTTCTTTGTAACAACCCACATATTTTACGATTGTATATTTAAATGTTTTATTTAAATATAACATCATTAGTCGGATTTAAGTCCGAAATGTCACTGTTTGCAAACAGTCGAATTAGGACTCGAGACTACTTCCATTGAGTCCAAAATGGTGTTTGCGACCTTTTTGAGTATAAACATCGATATGTTTGGAGTTGAGTAAAATTTTGAATAGGGCTTTGGGTTTGGGTTTCAGCCCACCAACCTAACAAATAACCCAACTTCACTCCTCTTCATCCATTCACTCATTTTATTTCCTAACACTCAAGCTCAAAGTAAAAATGGGGAAAGGAATGAGAAATTAGAAATTCCTAAGCCCTAATTCTCTTAGGAAGGATCAACTTCAAGCTAGAAATCTAGGAGAAGCTTAGGTAAGCATCATCTTCATCTTCTCCATCTCAATCCCTCTTCAAATTTCAGAAAATTCCTAAACCCTAACTTAGGAAATATTCTTCTTATGAGCTTAGATTGAAGCTTCTTGAGTTGTTGTTGAAGAGGAATTGATCTTAGCTTTTTTTAGAGCTTCTCACTTGAATTTTTGAGTTAAAGGTGAGTTTTTGAACTCACATCTATGTCTATATCCTTGATAGTTGTTAGGTAGTAATTTCTAACATCTATTCCTTTTTCATTTTCCTTTGAATTGAATTGGTTTGATGAATATTCCAATTTTTGGTGTTTTGAAGTCAAATCTTTAAAAATCCTATCTTTGATGTTTGAACATGTTGTAGGGGTGTATCGAAGAGCCTATAAGGCTGGGTTGTCACTTGGCATAAATCCCTAGTCTCCGTTGCTCGTCCGATCACTTCCGTTGGATTTTTGCTCTTCATGGGGCTAGATTGGAAAATACTGTAAATAACAGTTCAGTCGACTGAACCAGAAGGTCAGTCGACTAAATCTGGGACCAGAAAATTCTCTGGTCCTGTATCAGTCGATCGACCCTCTGGTCCAGTCGACTGAAACTGGGAACCGAATAATCATGGCTTTGTATCAGTCGACTGAACCAGAAGGTCAGTCGACTGAACCAGGAACCCGAGAGTTTCTGGCCTTGTATCAGTCGACTGACCTTCTGGTTCAGTCGACTGAATCTGGGAGATGTGCTTTTGCCTATTTTAGGCAGTTTTGTGTGGGTTTCCGATTTTTAATCGATTCTTGGTGATCCGATTTGTTGTTATCATTTATTGACTTTGATGATTTCTTTTTCGGGATTTTTAGGGAATATCCATTTTGATGGATTCGGTATCGATTTTTATGGTTTTAATTCACGTCGTCGAATGTGGATTTTGGTGATTGATTGTTTCTACAATCATTTCTATGATTTGTCACTTTAAAAATACAAAGGTTTCTATACTAGTAGTAAATATTCAAACACTTTCACAAAGATGATTCCAACTCTATTTTTATTACAAATCTCGTTTATAAAACCGTTTTCCAATCTATTAGTATATACAAACCTTTACCTCATTCGTATGAGAAATCTAATTAAACGGCTTAGCAAAACAAGTGGTATGAAACGCTTGCGTTTACTTTGTCGGTTAATTCTTGGACTTGTTCGATTGAACTCTCGTGACAATTTTCGAGTGGAAATCTGCAATTTGTTCGTAAATATTTAAGTTAAGCTAGTGGTTATGGGACATGAAGCTAAACTCTTATATTTACTAGCTTAGTGTGATTCACACTTTTTATTGATCGATGATGATCATTTTGTGATTTAGACTAGCGATGTGCGATGTCTATTTGTTTGTGTGGGGACTAAAAACCCCGTTTGTGGAACTTCGGTTCAATTTGGTGGGGTAGCGACCCATGGTCTTCGGGCCGTTTGTAGAGCTTCGGCTCAAAACTTGATGGTTAGCGACCATGGAATAGCGTTCCGTTTGTGACACACGTGTTGGTGAGTTTTCATGCTCCCGTTTGTGATAGGCCTCCCCCTTTGTGATCATACTCTGAATGATTTCTTCCTTGGCTTCGATTTTGACCATGAACACTACCACCATCAAACTCCTCATCAAAATCTGATGCATATCGATGTCGATCATGACCACCAACATCTCTACCACCACCATTTCTACCACCAACATCCCTTCGATCTACATTCCTCCAATCACGATCATCCACATCTCTCCGATTTCGATCATCAACATTCCTATCACGATCGTCAACATTTCTACGATCATGATCTTCTCTTCTCTCCCGATCTGAATGCGGTGAAACTCTATTTCCCCCATGGCTCGATTCAGGTGAAACCCTTCTTTTACTTTGATTCATTTCAAGCATCATTCTCTCTAATCGACTAATTCCCTCATCAAACTTCTCATTGAATTTATCACTAATTCGTTGCTCCATTTGTTCAGCATCTTCTCTTCGATACACATCTGCAACATTTTGATGACGATTAACTCTTCTTGGCGGCATTGTCAAATCTTCAACAAATCCAAACACTAACTTCAAAAACTTCAAATCTTGAAACTTGAAATCCAACGAACTTGGAAAAGTTCATTTCCTAGCTCTGATACCAGATGATGCAGCCAAGGAAGCGAATTCGACGATGTAAATCGAATCCGTCCAGGATCTCACACGATTAGCGGAAATAATCGGTGAATCGATGATAAATCGGTGAATTTAAGAATACCCAAATGCCCAAATCCGTTGATCATGAAGATACCAGATTCTAGCAATCTTCGACACGTTGATCGCGCACGATGCCGTGAGAGAAGATCTACAATTCTTCGAACGTTAATCAAGCGCACTTGATTCCGTGAATTGGCTTCAACAATCATTGATTCGAGCACACTCGAATGCCGAAGGTGGAGATAGGAGATAACATTCAACTACCAATTTTAATGGAGGCAAGAAGCACAAACCAAATTTTATTTAAAATTCAACAACCTTTTACAATGACATCACACCCCTATTTATAGGGATTACAACTCAATACATGTTACAACACTTCACACAACTTAAGAAAAAATACAAACAAACGACTTTCAAAACAAAGCGACTTAAGAAACAAACAATGACTTAACAAACGACTTAACAACATAGGTAGAGCGACTTAACAAAAACGGCATAACAGCTTCTCGCGACCTAAACTTCACGACATAAGGCATCGACCTAACTGGAAGTTGTTCGCGACCTAACATCAGACTTCAGCGACCTACTGGAAGTTCACGACTTAGGCTTCGCGACCTAACTGGAAGCTCGAGCGGCATAGGTCGTTCGCGACCTAACTGGAAGCTCGACCTAACTGTATCTGCCTCGCGACATTGCTGGAGTGACATAAGGGATGGCAGCGACCTAAGGGGAAGGAGCGACCTAGACTGGGGCGACCTATGACTTCTGTTCGTCCTCGATCTAGGGCTCTGCGATTCAGGTCTTTGCAATTCAGGGCTTCGCGATCCAGGTCTTTGCAATTCAGGGCTTCGCGATTCAGAGGAAGTAATTTTGAAGTTAGGTCGTACGCGACCTAAGGTGAGTTGCTCGCGACTTAAGGCAGAGCGATTGAGGGTTTCACGAACTCCTCTGGTATGCGCTGCATCAGCCTCCCCCTTTGTGATTTCTGGATTTTTGGTTGTTGATTTCTAGAATTTACGTTTCACCAATTTGTGTGATTGGCATTGCTATGTTTTGTCAATATTTGTGTTTTGGCGAGTAATTTAAAGAATATGACATTCTTTTGGTGTTTGAGAATATTTGATATATTTGTATGATTTTTGTTGTATCTGATGTATACTTATCACAGTATGACATTATTGTTATCATACGTTTTTGTGATATCTCTTATTCTATCTCGTTTTATCTAATATTTATAGCTAGACTGGACCGTTTATTATTTTCTTCTTAAATAATACTCAGGGTCAGACCGAGGTATTTCAGGTGCTCCTGCTTGACTTCTTATCAGGGTCCGTCACCTGACTTTTGGCTAACTAATTTAGATTGGTAGTTTTTGTTATTATACATTTGAGATCAGGCTTTTAAATCTCCCCGAGATGGCCGAGATGTAAAATCCGAGATATCAGCCAAAATCCGAGATTTGGCAGCCTATTTAGTTATAAGTGTTTTAAATATCGCCCGAGATAGCCGAGATATTTTCCCGAGATATTGGCCAAAATCCGAGATTTAAAACACTGTTTGAGATAGAGACTCCTTGATGTATAATTATTATTTTGTCTAGCACTTGTATCTATTCTTTTGTGATGTAGTGGATCTTGTTTGCCCACTACTTTGATGTACACTTCTATGTGATATATTCATATCTGTTTCCACCTTTGTGATATGAATATCTGTGACTGATTTGTGTTATGTTTATTTCTATATTTGTTTCCGAAGTCCACATAGCCACTGTGTGGTAGCTTTGAGTTTGTATTTGATATGTCGGATTTCCTCTTGAAATGAAATGTAAGTTATATTATCTGAAATATCGGTACTCGCACAAAGCAATTACACAGATGGTCGCTCCTCAACAGCCTTATTCTTTGTGCTAGTCGACGGCATTACCCCGTAGTGTCCTTGGCTAGTGTGAGTATAGAGGTGGGGCGTCATAGCTTGGTATTAGAGCCAAACTTCGGAACAATGTAGAATAATCTAGCAAGGATCATTATCCTAAGCCTTTCTTAGGAGTCATGCCATACGATTTAATTCGAGTCTTCGTACCGTTCTATCCTATTTCTTTTTATGATGCCTTGTTTTATCAGTCAAGTTTGTTTGATATTCATTCTGTGAATAACCTTTTTCCTCTTCTTTCTTTCTTAAAGAAGGGAAATGGTTAGACCGGGTCGTCCCAACGCCGGTCAATCCAGTGCTACTCCTCAGGATGGAGTATTCATGTCTACCTAGTAGCTCTTAGATCTTGTGAAAAAAGCTCAAGCTATCGGACCCATTCCAGAGCCTACTCATCCTAAATTTGGGTTTGCACGCTTGTGCAGTGATTACACCAACTTGGGTGGAAGGCCTTTCAAAGGTTCCGAAAGTGTTATAAAAGTCCAAGCTTAGCTTAGAACATGCGATCGCATCTTTTCCCGCATGAATCTTATTGATCTACATCGAGTCCAAGTGGCTTCTAGCATGCTCCAGGAGAGAGCATTAGATTGGTATGAGCTTCTGTTCTCCGAAATTATTGAAGTGGATCTTACTTGGGAGCAATTTCGGGAAAGATTCGAGTTAAAATTTGTGCCGGAAGCTGAAAAAGTATCTCTAGCTCGACACTTTATTGACCTTGTTCAAGGTGAATCTTCTGTGACGGATTACGTCGCATCTTTCGAATTTCTATCTAAATATGGGGTCGAGTATATTAATACCCCATTGAAGAAAAATCAGAGATTTGTCTATGGGTTGAATAAGAACCTCAAAAAGCCATTACTTCTGAAATTAGAAGTTTCTTTCGATCAGCTTGTTGATATCGCTCTTCGACTCGAAAAGGCTGATAAAGAAAGTGATGTTGAAGTTGTGGGGGCCAAACAAAACATCAATAAGAAGAGGCCTTTTAAGTTCAAGCCTTATCCCAATAAGAAAGGGAAGCAAGCAACTTCGGTAGAAAAAACTCCTACCGCTAGTCGTGGAGAATGTTACAATTGTGGTTCTAAGGACGATTATGCAAACAAGTGTCTGAAGTCTCTTACTTGTCGCTATTGCAAAAGTTCGATTCATACTATATCTTTATGTCTCAAACTTCAAAGCAAGAAGGAAGGCAAGCTAAATGTTGTGCAAGCCCCTACTAACACTTCTCTTGGTCAAGGTATTTCTCATTCTATCCTTGATGGCATTATTATATTTCGTAATCTTCCTATTCGAGTTCTTTTTGATACGGGTGCATCTCACTCTTTTATATCAAAAGAACTTGTTGATGCTTTGTCTTTGAATGTTATTGGCTTGATGACTTCATTGAGAATTGCGAATCCGGTTGGTGGATCCGCAACACTCAGTTTACTTTGTAAAGATGTCGAAATTATTTTATGTGATTACGCTTTCCGAGCCGATTTGCATGTTATGCGTTACCTTGGTTTCAGAATGATTTTGTGAATGGATTGGCTTAACCGTTATGAAGCCCATATCCTATGTCCTGAGCGGACTATATATCTTCGACATCCTTAATCTGTTAAGCAGATTTCTCTTGTTTTTAAAGATTCAGATTCCAATTCGGGAGCATCCTTGTATTCTCTAAATCCTCATGATGACGATAATGATGATAAGGAAGATGTCATTTCCCTCATTCACATTGTTTGTGAATTTCCCGACATATTTGAGCCCGTTTTAGGATTACCACCTAAGCGAGCAATTGAGTTCAGAATTAACCTAATCCCTGAGCTCTACCTATTACTCATCCTCCTTATCGTATGTCCAATAAGGAAAATGAGGAGATGCGTAAACAATTATCCGAATTGGAAGCAAAACAGTTTGTTCGTTCTAGTTCCTTTTCATGGGGAGCTTCTGCTATTTTTGTGAAGAAATCTGATGGTACACTTAGGCTTTGCGTTGACTACCGCAAGCCTAATGATCTCACCATCAAGAATAAATATCCCTGGCCTCGGATTGATGATTTATTCGATCAACTTAGTGGTGCTAGAGTCTTTTCACAGTTAGACTTAGCAACCGGTTTTCATCAGCTCCGTATTGCAGAGGATAGCATTCCTTTGACATCGTTCCATACTCATTATGGATCTTATGAATAGCTTGTTTTGCCATTTGGTTTGACGAATGCCCCAGCTTATTTCGTTGACCTTATGAATCGAGTTTTCAAAGACTTCCTCGATCGATTTGTTCTCATCTTTATCGATGATATTCTTGTTTATTCTAAAACCGAGGAAGAGCATGAAAATCATCTTCGGATTGTGTTGGAAACTCTTAGGAGCAACCAATTGAAAGCAAAATTTTCTAAATGCCACTTTTGGCAATCTCGTGTGAAATTCTTGGGGCATATTATTTCTGAATCCGGAATTTCCGTGGATCCTTCAAAGGTTGAAGCAATTCAAAAATGGAAGAGACCGGAGAGTGTGACGGAAATTCGTAGCTTTCTCGGATTGGCGGGTTATTACCGTCAGTTCATAAAAGAATTTTCTAAAATTTCCGTTCCTCTTACTAGTTTGACAAAGAAGGGAGTTAAATACATTTGGTCAGACAAATGTGAAACTGCTTTTCAAAAATTAAAAGAACTCCTTTTCGATGCTCCTATTCTTGTGATTCCTGAAGGGAACCAAGATTTTATTGTTTATACCAATGCTAGTCGTGTTGGTTTGGGTGCCGTTCTCATGCAAAGGGAACGTGTTATCGCTTATGCTTCTAGGCAATTAAAGCCTGCCGAGACTAGATATGCCACTCATGATTTAGAGCTCGCGGCTATTGTTAACGCCCTTAGAATTTGGCATCATTATCTTTTGGGAGAGAAATTTGTTCTCTACACCGATCATAAATCTTTGAAGTATTTATTTTCTCAAAAGGAACTTAATTTGCATCAACAACGTTGGCTCGAGTTCCTTACATCTTGTGATCTTGATATTCTTTATACTCCCGGAAAGGGAAATCGTGTTGCCGATGCCCTTAGTCGTAAGCAGCAAGCGGTTGTTGCCATGATGATATTCGAATGGAATGATCTCGCGACTTTATCCACTTGTGAGATTCGAGATCGTGAATCCAATTCATGTTCATCTCTTGTTTTGTGTAGCCTTGAGGCTCATCCTTCTCTTTTAGACTGCATTCTTGAAGCTCAAAAGCATGATCCCGAATTGGTTCTTCTTAGCCAAAGTTGTAGGGATAAAATTGATATTGAAGGTTTGAAAGACTTTGATATTGATGCTCGTGGCGGTATTCGAAAATTTGGTAGACTTATTGTGCCAAATATTATTGATCTTCGTAAAGGCATTTTAGAAGATTCTCATCGTTCTAAATTTACCATTCATCCCAGTAGTAGTAAAATGTACGCGATCATGAAGCGACTTTATTATTGGGATGGAATGAAATCTGATATTGCTAACTTTATTAAGTGTTGAATGACTTGCCAACTCGTAAAGGCCGAGCATCAAAGGCCCGGTGGGTTATTGCAACCTTTGGACATTCCCATTTGGAAGTGGGATCAAGTCTCCATGGACTTTATTGACAGTCTTCCCCGTTCTCGTTTGAGTCATGATAGCCTATGGGTGATAGTAGATAGACTTACAAAATCCGCCTATTTTATTCCCGTTCGGTCCAATCGGACTGTACCTATTTTGGCAAAACTCTATGTCAAGGAAATTGTTAGATTGCATGAAGTTCCTACTTCTATTGTTAGCGATCGTGATCCATTGTTTACTAGTGGATTTTGGAAAGGTCTTCAAAAAGCTTTGGGAACAAAGCTTAATTTTAGCACCGCTTATCATCCTCAGTCCCATGGACAAACCGAGCGTGTGAATCAAACTCTTGAAGATCTTCTTCGTGCATGTGTTCTTGATTTTGGTGGAAATTGGGAAGATCATATCTCTCTTGTTGAGTTTTCCTATAATAATAGCTTCCAATCTAGTATTGGTATGACACCTTTCGAGGCACTATACGGAAGGCCATGCCGATCTCCTTCGTGTTGGCTTGAAGCTGGTGAGAAGCTGGTTTTAGATCTAGATTTTATTCGTGATGCCATAGAAAAGATTGACCTTATTCGTCATAGGATGAAAGAAGCTCAAAGTAGACAAAAATCATATGCCGATAATCGAAGAAGGAAATTAGAATTTTCTGTGGGAGATTTTGTGTTTATTCGTATTTCACCTATGAAGGGTGTTGTGCGTTTCAGTCGATCGGGAAAATTAGCACCTCGATATATTGGACCATTTCCCATCACCGAACGCATTGGTTCCGTGGCTTATCGCCTTTTATTACCAGCTCAGTTTTCTGCTATTCATGACGTATTCCACGTCTCTCAACTACAGAAATGCCTTCGAGATTCTGACTCCATTCTTGAGCCCGGTGTTATTGAAGAAATTGAAGTTTCACCTAATTTGACTTATGAGCAACATCCTATTCGTATCATTGCTACGGAGGTTAAACGCCTTCAAAATAATGATGTTCCTCTTGTGAAAGTTCAATGGTCCACAAATCCTAAGGATTGCTTTTGGAAATCCATGGAATTCATCGAGCGAACACATCCGGACCTACTTTCTCGTGCTCCTTAAGGTGAACTTCTAATTTCAAAATTTCTTCTTTTTGTATTGTTATGCCTTTGTATGGTTGTTACTTTTTATTTCTTTTTCTTAAGTATTGTGAGGACGCAATTTCTTTAAGGAGGGGAGTTTATAACAACCCGCATATTTTACGATTGTATATTTAAATGTTTTATTTAAATATAGCATCGTTAGTCAGATTTAAGTCCGAAATGTCACTTTTTGCAAACAGTCGAATTAGGACTCGAGACCACTTCCATTGAGTCCAAAATGGCATTTGCGACCTTTTTGAGTATAGACATCGATATGTTTGGAGTTGAGTAAAATTTTGATATTTTCATTTAGGGCTTTGGGTTTGGGTTTCAGCCCACCAACCTATCAAATAACCCAACTCCACTCCTCTTCATCCATTCACTCATTCTATTTCCTAACACTCAAGCTCAAAGTAAAAATGGGGAAAGGAATGAGAAATTAGAAATTCCTAAGCCCTAATTCTCTTAGAAAGGATCAACTTCAAGCTAGAAATCAAGGAGAAGCTTAGGTAAGCATCCTCTTCATCTTCTCTATCTCAATCCCTCTTCAAATTTCAGAAATTTCCTAAACCCTAACTTAGGAAATATTCTTCTTATGAGCTTAGATTGAAGCTTCTTGAGTTGTTGTTGAAGAGGAATTTATCTTAGCTTGTTTTAGAGCTTCTCACTTGAGTTTTTGAGTTAAAGGTGAGTTTTTGAACTCACATCTATGTCTATATCCTTGATAGTTGTTAGGTAGTAATTCCTAACATCTATTCCTTGTTCATTTGCCTTTGAATTGAATTAGTTTGATGAATATTCCAATTTTTGGTGTTTTGAAGTCAAATCTTTAAAAATCATATCTTTGATGTTTGAACATGTTGTTGGGGTGTAGCGAAGAGCCTATAAGGCTGGGTTGTCGCTTGGCATAAATCCCTAGTCTCCGTTGCTCGTCCGATCACTTCCGTTGGATTTTTGCCCTTCATGGGGCTAGACTGGAAAATACTGTAAATAACAGTTCAGTCGATTGAACCAGAAGGTCAGTCGACTGAATCTGGGACCAGAAAATTCTCAGGTCCTATATCAGTCGACTGACCCTCTGGTCCAGTCGACTGAAATTGGGAACCGAATATTCCTTCCTTGTATTAGTCAACTGAACCAGAAGGTCAGTCGACTGAACTAGGAACCCGAGAGTTTCTGGCCTTGTATCAGTCGACTGACCTTCTGGTTCAGTCGACTGAATCTGGGAGATGTGCTTTTTGCTTATTTTAGGTAGTTTTGTGTGGGTTTCCAATTTTTAATCGATTCTTGGTGATCCGATTTGTTGTTATCATTTATTGACTTTGATGACTTCTTTTTCGGGATTTTTGGGAATATCCATTTTGATGGATTCGGTATCGATTTTTATGGTTTTAATTCATGTCGTCGAATGTGAATTTTGGTGATTGATTGTTTTTACAATCATTTTTGTGATTTGTCACTTTAAAAATACAAAGGTTTCTATACTAGTAGTAAATATTCAAACTATTTCACAAAGATGATTCCAACTCTATTTTTATTACAAATCTCGTTTATAAAACCGCTTTCCAATCTATTAGTATATACAAACCTTTACCTCATTCGTATAAGAAATCTAATTAAACGGCTTAGCAAAACAAGTGGTATGAAATGCTTGCGTTTACTTCGTCGGTTAATTCTTGGACTTGTTCGATTGAACTCTCATGACAATTTTCGAGTGGAAATCTACAATTTGTTCGTAAATATTTAAGTTAAGCTAGTAGTTATGAGACATGAAGCTAAATTCTTATATTTACTAACTTAGTGTGATTCACACTTTTTATTGATCGATGATGATCATTTTGTGATTTAGACTAGCGATGTGCGATGTCTATTTGTTTGTGTGGGGACTAAAAACCCCGTTTGTGGAACTTCGGTTCAATTTGGTGGGGTAGCGACCCATGGTCTTCGAGCCGTTTGTGGAGCTTCGGCTCAAAACTTGATGGTTAGCGACCATGGAATAGCGTTCCATTTGTGACACACGTGTTGGTGAGTTTTCATACTCTCGTTTGTGATAGGCCTCCCCTTTTGTGATTTCTGGATTTCTGGTTGTTGATTTCTAGAATTTGTGTTTCACCAATTTGTGCAATTGGCATTGCTATGTTTTGTAAATATTTGTGTTTTGGTGATTAATTTAAAGAATATGACATTCTTTTGATGTTTGAGAATATTTGAGATATTTGTATGATTTTTGTTGTTATATGATATATACTTATCACAGTATGGCATTATTGTTATCATACGTTTTTGTGATATCTCTTATCCTATCTCATTTTATCTAATATTTATAGCTAGACTAATCCGTTTATTATTTTCTTCTTAAATAATACTCGGGCCAGACCGAGGTATTTCAGGTGCTTCTGCTTGACTTCTTATCAGGGTCCGTCACCTGACTTTTGGCTAACTACTTTAGATTGGTAGTTTTTGTTATTATACATTTGAGATAGACTCCTTGATGTATAATTATTCTTTTGTCTAGCACTTGTATCTATTCTTTGTGATGTAGTGGATCTTGTTTGACCACTACTTTGATGTACACTTCTATGTGATATATTCATATCTGTTTCCGCCTTTGTGATATGAATATCTATGACTGATTTGTGTTATGTTTATTTCTATATTTGTTTCCGAAGTCCACATAGCCACTGTGTGGTAGCTTTGAGTTTGTATTTGATATGTCGGATTTCCTCTTGAAATGAAATGTAAGTTATATTATCTGAAATATCGATACTCGCACAAAGCAATTACACAGATGGTCGCTCCTCAACAGCCTTATTCTTCATGCTAGTCGACGGCATTACCCCATAGTGTCCTTGGCTAGTGTGAGTATAGAGGTGGGGCGTCACATTCTTGCTCGTTGCTTCTTCTGGTGACACAGATAAGTGATTTAGCTCTTATTCATCTTCCTTGTGAATAAACTCCTCCTCATTTCAACAAATAATGTATTTATTTTAATTCGCAAGTTCCATCGCGAACATTTGTCATGGCTTTCTTCTAGTCTAGGAATTTACTTCTCGTTATTTAAAAAATGTAACTATTATTTCATATCCATGTAATTTGAAATATTTGAAGAAAAATTATAATATAGGAAAAAGAACTCATACCAAAGCTTGGAGGCACGAGAACGAAATATTTTGCGTTCGTATAATCATAGTTGTCGTACATCAAAAACCACCTTATATGGGTGGTTTGGTAAGCTTGTACCGCCTTATTACCACTCTTTATATACTTTTTCACCATGCCCACTAATATGGTTGTCATGTTTTGATTTGCTTGATCTTATCCCGACTAATTCTGCTACTTTTTTGCAAATGATTTATTTTGTGTTGTGCATACCCCAAACATTCTATTTCTTTCTCTCCAAACGACCCGAGCATAAGTCGAAAATATTATTTTTGCTACATCACTACTAGTTCTCAACGGATATTTTGAAATCATGTTTCCGACCTTGTTATCGAAATTTAAAGTTTCAGTCTATGATGCATGTCATTTTAATTTAATCCTACACCGTTTCCATATGTATGCACTATATTTGCAGCGAAAATATATGTGTTATGTTTCTTCTTCATGTCGATTGCACAAAGCACACATTGGATCCATGTTGATACACCTTTGAATTAATTCTCTTCTTTGTTGGTAAATAGTTGTTAATTTCTTTATATAGACATGCCGCCATTAATCTTATGCCACACAAGATTTGCCAATGGAGCGTTAGTAAAAGATTCCCGAATTGAATTCCAGACTGATATAAAACTATGTACGTCAACGAATACTTTCAGATGTGCATAGTGTCATATTCGCATCTGCATCCAAAATCATTTTCGAATATCAAATATATGTATCCGTGAATATAGATAGATATCATATATTTATTCAATCCGCCGACGATAAATAAATCTATAACATAAATGAATTTTTTTGGTTTAACATAACTTATTGCCAATTCCATTGGTTATAAAGTACGAAAGTAAAAAACATATGACGATGATAAATAGTTTTGAGTAATTAATGTACATTAAATGCATATAATTTGAACTACCGATTTAATTGAACAACTAATACTTATCATTTAATTCAAACACGTTATCTTCAGTTTCAGTACTGGAGTAGTCAATCACTTTCACACTTGCTACAGCCTATATATATAGCATGTTTGAGAACCAAGTGGTGTCATCTACAAACTCAATCATAAAAAAGAAAACCAGCTTTCATCAAAAGACAGAGAAACAACTTACCTCTACTCTATTGCCAAGATGACTGTATGTGATCATATTTTCTCTTAACATTTTGATACTGGTTTAGTTATTATCAACATGAAGGAAGGCTGAGCAATATTTTTTTGGGTTGTACATGCAGATTGTTGAGATGTGTGTGCATATGGATTGTGCAGGCTGTGAAAAGAAAATAAGGAAGGCTCTTCTGAAGCTGAGAGGTGTATTTTTCAACAAGCATTTGGTTCCCATATTATAGTAAAAACTCAAGATATTCATTTGTTGTTCTTAACTGTTTGAACATAGACTTCTTCCTTTTCTTCTTCTTGGTGAGACAGAAAGTGACGGTTACAGGATGGGTAGAGCAGAAAAAGGTACTAAAAGCAGTGAGGAAAACTGGAAGGACTGCAGTATTTTGGCCACATCCATACAATGTGGAATACAACTACGGTTATGGTAATAATCAGCAGTACAACAATCACCACCTGCAAATGAGTTGTTCAGAATATCGTTTGCCATATGGTGCTCATCCCAGTCTTCCTATCAAACTCAATAATTTTGATTCTTAACCTCTAATTTTGAACTTTATCTTTTCAATTAGGCTCACACAATCTCGGTCTTAAATTTACGCTTAATAATGGGATCCCTAGGTATTTAATTACCAGTTCTCCTTTTCCGATATCTAACGTTGTCGTTATTTCTTCTTTATTTTCCACTCCATCATCGAAGAAAACCATCGACTTTTCACTGCTTAGCTTTAACCCTGTAGCGTTATACATTTCCTTAAAAACATTTTTCACATCGTCCACGGACCCACTATTTGCGTTTGCGAATATCAATATGTCATCTACGTATAGGATATGCATTAGTTTGGAGCTATATGTTGTAACCTGGTTGATATGCACCTCTCTTGTTTTATGTTCCATCAAAGTGTGAATCACTACATGACTGCCGTGAAAAGGAAAGGTGACAATCGATCTCCCTATCTCAGCCCCGTTAAACTATGGAAGAAACCATATGGACTACCCTGATTCCTAATAAAGAAGTTTGGTATGCAAATCATGTCACCTATAACTCTTGTCCGGTTTTAGTAAACCTCATCTCGTTCACCAAATGTAAAATGAGTTTCTTATTAACTGAATCATATACTTTCCTCAAGTCAATTTTGATGCACATATTTTTATTGTTGCTTCTCCCAAATCCCATTAGGATTTCTTAGGCAAATAATATTCCATCATCAACAGATCTATTCTAAATAGTAGCGCACTGGTTTTTTGAAATTAGTGCATCCATAAACAATTTCATCCTATTAAACAAAATCTTCGTTGAATTCTATACAACATGTTACAACACGATATTGGTGTGAAATGTTAAATCTCCATTGCCTGCTTATATTTTGGAATATGGTGTGTGAATGTGTGATTACACTGCGTAAGAAGCTTCCCTGGAATGTACAATTGGCTGCATCTAATATTTGTTCCTTCATCTGTTCCTAATAAATTCTATAAAATTTTGAATTAAACCCACCTGGGCCAGGTGCCATGTCGTCACTTATGTTGAAGATAACATCTCTAATTTCATACGTATCAATTTGGTTATTAAGGAAATTTTGCCCATATTCTAAAATAATGTTTTTGTAAGCCAATAGTCTTACTTAAGAAGGAACATATATATGATCCTAAGCATGCAACATGATTGCTCCCTATTAAATAGTTCCATGTAATACTTGATCTCATTATCGATAGATCCCACCTGCTTGTTGCACAAATTTCCTTTAACTGAGATATTTTGTTCGACGGTTTAGCATAAAAAAAAAGCGACTTCATCACCTAGGTGCATCTCATCACATTTTTCTTTTTGTCTCGTCTCAATATACTTCTGTTGTATTGTTCTTTTCAAACATTCTCATCACGGTTCAGTTCCAATACACTTTGCATTTTTTCCAAGTTTCTCCCTGTAAAGCTCGGTTTCTTTCTTTGTACTATTATTTTTGTTTTTACTCCACTTTCTTAGTGTTTCCTTCTGTGACTTTTGTTTATGTATTAGATGATACGGTGGTCTTCCGATGATTTGTATATTCCAATCTTCCTCGAAAGTGCTTTGATAATCATCAAATAAACTCCGATGGTTCATATATCTGATAGGTTTGGAAAACGATTATATTGCTTCTACTGGTGTGACTAGTACTGGCATGTGATCGCTTACTCCCGAAGGCAGATAGGTGGTTGAAGTATTGCTGAACATTCTCATACATTCTAAGTTTGGTAAAACTCTTATCTAATTTTGACATCATATTCTTTTCCGAACCTGACAACTGAGAGAATTTATACCCATGAACCTACATTTTTGGTAATCTCACTCTCACCAATAAATTATCACTTTCGTTCATTTTAATGAAAGGAACCTGGTTATTGCCTTTCTTTTCACCAGCAACTCTAATACAACTAGAATCACCGAACAAAATCCATGATCTAAAATTTGGGAAAGCATCATTTTCTAAATTCCTTTACAACGTTTCTCTTAAGTATTCAAAATTTTGGGCATGCACGAAAGAACAATTAGAAATTGCACCTCTTTGTTTCTAAGTGTCAATGTAATATGCTGGTCACTCATACTAACAATATTGAACTCCCAAATCTCCATAGTAATTAACACCGAAATCCTACATTTATGATAATCTGACACATTACTCACCATTACCCAATTCCCATCAATTTGTCTTTGGCCATTCAGTTTCAGTAGCTGTCGTATTCTCCAGAACCCCTGCGTGGTCTACTTCAAACACATGCATGAACTTTCTCATCCATAACAGTCTACAGGGTTTATAGAAACCCCTTATATTCCAGCATACGATTGTCATTTCTTTTGCTTGCTTCTACTTCTAAGGCCCTTGCCTTTATGACTAGCACCTTTACTCTCATCACTTTCCTCCTCCAGTTCTTCCTATTCTAGGTTCTTTTTACAAGTTGCTCCTTTTTGATTGTATCTTGTTTTTTAGGTTTTTTAGAAGCGATCGTGGGTAACTCACCTTGATTGGTAGTATTTGTGGTATCAATACGATCAAGCGAACCACCTTGATTAAATGTTATATGCACCTTATTACTCCTCGTCTCTAGGTTTGCATTTTTCTATAAAATTGACACATTAGATTTATCACATTTCTTTTTGAGGTATGGAATAATAATAAATTTATCACTAAGAAGGAAAGATCTAGATTTGGCTATGGTAGGGTACAATGATGTATGAAATTCTATAATTTTGATTGGAGCCGCTGGTGGCACTTTGTGGGTCAGATGAGTTTGATGGCTCCATCTATAAACTTGACTAAGTATAGGTAAAAGTGACTTGAATTGGTTCTGATTCACACATTATTACCTTGTGACAACCCGCAACCTAATGGGCCCGAATTCCGAATTACATGGGGTATAGATCGTTTGTTTTGGTAATATGTAATAAACATAAGTACATCAAAGAGCTATCTACATAAACTCACAGCGGAATAGAAAAATTTAATAGAACATATATGCTGACCAAGGCTACTACCTTGGAATTAATATTATTCATTTAGTATCTCATTGCCTTGCTAGCACCGAGCATGAGTTAGAAGACTTCACCATCTGCAGTTTTCGTTTTTGCACCGGTTGCCCATTAATCTGAATTTATCATGTGGGTTGTACCGAGGAGAGGGTCAGAACAACGTTTTGATGATTTGAAAATTACATACTTTATCCATAACACTAATTTATGTCGATTGATTCCTATTTTAGTGTTATGTATAATATTTACGGCTAATCCATTCAATCCTATGTGTGTCTACGATATGCCTAACCTCCTCTAAGGTATAACTGTGTATGTGTGTGTATGCATATACACATATATGTCTAAACGTTGTACTACTTAAAAACCCCAATCATTTGATACTTCTTAAATAGGGAGGATGAATACCCAATAGCCATTTAATACCTCAACCCCGAAGCGAGCCCTCTGTAATGTAATCGCTAGTCAAACGGTTCTAGCCACAAAGACCGATGTCCCCTAATTTGGCTTTATAATTTAATTACTGTATTACTAATGCATCTCAAAGACTCATCTAAGGGTTAACTAGCCCATTTTTTTAACAACTAACTAATTAAACTTCGTGGTCTGTGCATATCCCATATGGATTCTACAATAGTAGGAAGCTTTAACGACCTGGAATTATATCACTTTGATTTATGAATATTTAATTAATTTTAAATATTCAATCATAGATTTTTATTGATTAAATAACTCTCTTTTAATTAATAACTAATGATAAGAAATTTGATTTTGAAATTTATTTACATAAACAAATAGTTCGAGAAAAATAGAAAATAAAATTGAAATTCATTTTTCGGATTTTCTATTATTTATCGAACAAAAGGTGTTGTAACTTTTTGAACATTCAAATGGGCATACAAATAACAAATAGCATTTCCTATATTCTAATATAGGAATTGGTTAACTTTAATTATCATTATAAAGCTTCTAGAAATAATTAAATAAAGGATTAGGAAGAAATGGACTTTTTAGTACATGAATTTGTGTGCATTTTATGTGATACGATGGCATGTACTTTGGCACATGGAGGAAGCTTGTTATGGAAGAGTAGTGGAGGGATAGTTAGGTAGTTTCGCTAAGGGGTAGTACGTTTAATTTGCCACTTTTTACAATTCTGTAAAAGAACACCTTCCACTTCATTTTTCCATCTTTACTTCATTTTCTATTTTTGCTCTCTTCTCCATCTTCTTCTCACTTCAAAATTTCTTAAGAAAACCTTCTTCAAATCCAACCATATTTAAGTATAACTCTTAGGATATCATAGCAACTACCTTGAACTTTCCAAAGCTTTGGAGCCAAAGCCCCTTAAATCCATCAAGGCCGTATGCATCTAAGGGAGGAAGGAGGCTTGGTCATGAGCTAGGTTGAGTGGTAAGAGGAATTTTGATGCTTGCTTGATTGAGGAAGGAAGATGGTTGCTTATGATAGTGTTTTGTTTGAATAAAGGTGAATTAAACTCACCTTGAATGGCATTTAATTTGAAGTTATGATTGAATAAAATTAACTAACTTGAATATGATGTTGTATTGCTTGTGTATATTGTTTATATAGTTTAGATATGGTTGTGAATAATTGTGTATTGCTTATACGTGGTTGTTTGGATTTAATTCTCGCTTGGTTGTGGATGATATATGTAATTGTTCTTGTAGAGGATTAGCAAAACTGAATGGAAGTCGAAGTGTCTTTATAGTGAACAGGTCGCTACGGAAGCACTTCAAAAATAGAAATCTAGTAGAGGGATCATAAAGGATTCCTCGCCATTGTTGATTTTCATTTTGTTTATATATTTGTTATATAATTATTGAACAACAAAAGCTTGGTAGGTTGGCTACGTTATATGTAAAACATTGATATGTTTTTAAAAGTTGAACCTTTTTAGTAGAAAAGGTAGTGGTAGCATTGAAAAGTGCTAATGTAGCCCCGAAGCTTCTTTACAACTTTTGAAAATGCTATGGTGATTTATGACTTTGATTTTCCATTGAAATACTTTTGTTGCTACTTGGATTTTCAAGGATGTTTTAAATGCGGCATTGGATTTCTATAATCCTCTTTTATGCGACTTTGTCTTTGATTTCTAAAGTGTTTTGAAATGTTTTTTCGAACTTGACTTTTGATTTTTTTCAAACCTATATGCAAAAGTATTAAAGTGGTTTAAAAATATAGAAAGAAATGTGGTTTAAAAGCTATTTGATCTTCAAAATCAAGTTTTAAAAGTTACGGTCCATATAACGATAGTCGATATGGATGCACTTTGGGAGATCTATGATTTTAGTAAAGTATAAAAGGTTATCTACTTTATATATTTTGTAAATTCTTTAGAATGTATTTTTATAAAAGTTGTATATGTTTTAAAAGGGAGTTTTAAGTTTCAAATATATTTTTAGGAATTTATTTTAGTTATTTAAATAAGATATATAAATTTTATAAAGGAAAAATATTATCTTTCAAATCAAAGTTGGGTTTGATTTAAAGATCCTCTAGTAATGTCTTATATAACGGTTTTAAATTATAATTTAAGAAATTTAAAAACGTACTTTTGAGAAGTAGAAGGTTTGAAAGAGATTTGAGATTTAAAAGATTTACTTTGGGATATTTAAACCAGTAGTTTATGTAAAGGAAATTCCTTTATTTTTCAAAGTTGAATTCTATATTGAACCGATGGCTTTTAAGTTATAATTTGAATGGTAGTTTTAAACTTTGTTTAAAGTGTTTTTAAATGATGTTAGAAATGAATATAAGATTTATTTGATATAATAAAGCAAGTAGTATTTTTTATGAAAAAGGAAATCTTGACTTTATAAATTAAACTCAGTTTTAAACAAGGATTTTCAAGTAAAATTTATATGGAGTCTTAAAGAAGAAAAAGGCATGGATTACAACATCCTTGTTGTAATAAATGTTTAAAAAAACGATTATTGACTATAACATTCATATTATAGTAAATAGTTCGGGAAATTGAAAAAAGGAAGTTTGGTTTATAGTACTTTGTATGTTTTAAATAATTATACGGAATTTATGAAGTCTTATACTTGACATTAAGCTTTGAGGTAAGACAACTTCTATCTATCCTAAAAGATAAGAATGTCGCCGTGTCAAGGTTTGAGAGGTAATAATACCCCAACTTGAATGGCTTCATTGTTAACCAAATGATAGTTTAAGTTTGAAACCGAAGATTGATGTTAAATATATGTAGTATTATTTAGTACGAATTCGGTTACCTATGAAAATTAAGTAATCCTATATTTGGCACTAAAAGCCAATGAGTAGATTGATCCTTAGCCTATGATCTAGAATCGGAGTGTTTAACTAAGGTAAGGCTAGGAGCAATCAATGCCTCAACTTACCGATTTCGTTTCTAGGCGAGGGATAGAGTAAGCCGAAATATCGGAAACGTGACAAGAATAGGAGATTTGATTTCTATAAATGATCTTTATAATTTATGGTGGTATGGAAAATATTCTTTTCATACTTAACACCAAATTCCGAGGTAAGGAAACTCATCCCTATCTGTGAGAGTTTAAGATTGTACATTGAGGCAAGGGGAGTATGCTAACTTGTCCAACGACATTATTAATCGAGGGATAGTACAAGTTTGAAACTGAAAAGTGGTGGGAAGTATATTTGGTCTACTTTCCATACGATCCATTTACTTACACCAAATGAAAAGTGTTTTGAGTTTATAGTAAATAATGTTTTTAAATGACATTTGTTTTAACCCAATTAAGTATGTTTTTGGAAATGAAATCTTTCTTAAGGTTTTGTGAATATACTTATACCATTAAGATAAGTATATGAACACATTTTTTAAGTATTGTAAGTATAACATTATGAATATACTTATACTGATGAGATAAGTATATGAATATTTTTCCAAGCATTGAAAGAGTATAAATGGATAAGGAATGAGTAGTATACTTATGTATATTTTTGTAAAGGTATTTTAGTACAAGTATTTACAAAAGAGTTTTAAATAATGAAAGGATTAATTAAAGAGGCTAAGTGGATGGTTATATGCTTAATCATGCTTGGTTTCCATATGAAATTAAATCTCTGATCTTATTGTTTGCTTATTTGATAGTTAAATAACCGACTATCAAATCTTAGCTAGTTTTGAAAACTATCGATTGTTGGTTCAGAGAGACCGGGATCAGATATGTTATTTGAAAACCACTTCAAACTAGCATAAGCATTCAAATTGAGGACTTCTTGAATATGATAGAATCGAAGACGGAGTTCTTTGAAGTGCAAGGGCTACTTGCTACTAATCATGAGGATGTAGTAGAAGTAGTGTCTTCAGTTTGTTCATCTCCTGACAACTTGTATGGATGAATGTTGACATTGCATTGTTGCTTGAAGGACAGTGTTACCATTCCAAGAGAGATTTGCTAAAAGGTAAAACGTAGCCTCAAACCTCACACCCAGAAATGAATAAAACAAGGGAGATGTGGTAGAGCTATGTGGTTCACTACCATTAGGATACTATCATCACTTGTATCTAGAACGATATTTATGGATTATGTATGCTGGGACAACGGAAATGGTTTGTCAAGTTGGCAGTCGGGGTGATGATCATATTCGACACTATATAGGAAGGAGTAAGTCGGTCCTGTGTTGGCAGAGGATCAATGTTTGTAGCCTCGATACATTTTCTCTAGAGGTGTACTATACGAAAGATAGTCCGTTACCTTGTCATTATTGGAATCCATTTTCCAATACATGTCTTATGAACTTAGTTGTATATCAAATATTCTGGAATGTGAGATGTACGTATTTCAGCTATGTTATATATTTATTTTAAATCCTGGAAATTATTATAATATCACGAGATTTTCTAATAAAAATGATTTGTTTATCGTAAGGAAAAAACCGGTTTGTGTTTATGTGCGGCATGATCTTATGATGTACCTTTATTTTTGAAGGTTTTATAACATTAAGTAATCCAAATGATTTGAGTTTCTCACGCTGCCTTACCAGAATGATCTGGGTGTTATTTTTTTACAGTACTCAGGTCATACCCGAGTATATTTCCATATTTATTTATGGATGCTTTGAAGCCTCAAGGGACAAACTTGATGCCTCCAAGGTATATTCTTGTATCTTTTATTTCCACTATATTTCTTGTTTTGTATTTATCAGCATTTGTGAGGACAGACTGTTATAACTATTCAGGCTGATGATAGGTTAGTTTACTCTGATTGATCTATGTATATTATAGTTTTCTTTTGTAAAGATCATGTGTATATTATGTATTACTTGTCGCGATGTGAGATTCGGTTCTTCTTTTCTTTTCTTTCACCTCAACAATCTATCTTTTCTACACCTGGATGTCTGGCACGTGAATACCGTGGATGTATCAATGTCAAGGATCGAAAAGGCTGATCATTACAATTTGTATCAGAGCTTAGGTCGAGCGAACACCTAGGTTTTGGTGGGATAAACTCGTTAGAGATAGAGTTATTAATGCTCTAGTATGAGTAACTCATTAGAGGTAGGGTAAGTGACACTCTAGAATGAGTTGAATGTATCAATATACGAGAGCGTATTCTTTATTACTATAAAACATATTGTGTTAATTGGTTTGTTGAGTGCTTATGAATTCCAATCAATGTGCCTGATCAACGTTATTGATAGGGATTCCTAAACACTTGGTCATGGCGAACCAATACACAAATTTTGGAATTAGTAAATGAAATAATATTACCTAGAATTATATTTTATATATAAAAGAATAATTTCAAAAATTGATATAGTTATTTATGATGCGTTTGTTTGTTAGGAAATTATAATATTCAATTGTTATCATTTATTGTTTGATTAGTCATGCTCGTCCAGTATAGGAGCATTGTAACGACCCTAGATTTTAATTTATTTAAATTGATAATTAAATGTATTTTTGAATAAAAATTTGTAAAATTGATAAAGTAAGCGAGTTTCCCCGGATCGTAATTAAAATTTGTTAAATCATTTAAATTTATATATTGTATATATATATATATGAATGTATATGTATACGTGATATATAAGAAAATTTGAAGTTAATATATATGTATATTGAATTCGAGTTTAAATCTAAGTTTAAATGGTTTAATAATAATAAATGATAATAATAGATATTAAGTTATAAATAGAATCGAAAATATATAAGATAAATTTTATAGTATAAAATAGAAACTTATTTACATTTTAAAGTGATAGGATTATAAAAACAAATCTATGTATAAAGCAAACATAAGAAAAGAAAAGAAACAACACTTAAAAACAAAACAAAATAAAATATACAGCTAAAGAAATGCAAAGCTAAAAACAAAGTAAACAAATAAAGTCAACAAAACAAAGTATAAGGCTAAAGAAAGAAACACAAAGCAAAGCAAAACATAATTTACTTCAGCCACCATATTATCATATCTTCAGCCGAAATGAAGAGAAATTATGTAAAAATGGTACCAAAGCAATTAAGGCCATCATCTTTAGTACACCAGATACTAGTATTATATGTAAAGTTGTACAACATAATTAATGCAAGCACCCATTTTATCATATCAGCCACAATAGGAAGGGGGAAATCTTTGACCCAAATAAAAATCATTGTACCTGCTATATTATTTCCTGAGAATATTTTTCTATATATCACTTTCTTATCACATTTTCGTGCATCAAAAGATAACAGAGCAAACTTGAAAAAGAAATAAAAAAAAGAACTAAACTAGATCAACAACTATTACAAACAGCAATCCAATTAAAGCAAACAAGAAGATCCAGGAAGATCAAAGATTCCACCTTTTCAACTCAAAGGTTGTTCTCTGTTTGAATTGTATTTCCAGGTGAGCAAACCGTTAAAACTTGAACTCCTATATTTTCTTAAGTCTGTGATGATGGATGAAGATGATAAACTGAAATGATTTGTTAACTTAATCTGTTCTTATATGGGTTTGCATATGATAGATATTTGAAGATAATGTTGTGAAACATGTTGGTATGGGTGTAGATATGTCTATATATATATGTGACTGGTGCATGTCTGTTGAACAGGCATATATAGCCCCTGTTCTAAGTTACAGGTTTTAATAACAAATTCAAAAATTTAAATTCTCTGTTTCTAATCTCCTACAGCTTATGATCTTTAAATAGAATTGGTTTGTATTTACCAAATTCAACATTTAAAAATATTTTCAAAGTAAATTTAGCAAGAAAGATTACTGGAATCAGAAAATAACAGTAGGGATCAATATAAATTAAAAATCGAATATCTGGAAATTATGTTTCGATCTTACAAACAGATTCGAATTGCAAAATGATGAATTTAGACACTAAAATTATGATTTTTAGTGTTATATAAATCGAGATATGCCTAGTTGAGCAATTTTGGGTATTTCGCTGATTGTCGGCGATCAAAGACGATTCGATGCTTGGGATCGCTGTCGTGGGTAGCTTTAGGGTCGATGGTCACTAGAAAAATACAAGATGAATTTATAAATCTGTGGATTGTTAAGACGAGATCGAATTAGGGTTAAACAACCCATTTCTGCTCACGTTTGAAACCAGGTGCCGCGACGTCATCGAGACGTTTAAGGAGATCGCACCTGGGGGGATGGGATTGTCGAAGTGTGGCGAAGCTTCGATCGTAAGGGCGAGTTGACCGGAGGACAAAGTCGCTGGCGAAGGATGGTTTCCTGATGGAAATGGCTTCTGGCATTGGTCGATTTGGTGGAATTTCGATTTGAGGGTGATGTCTTCGATTTTGGTTATCGAATTAAAGGACGAGATCATCGCCGACTTGTTGGAATTGGTGGTGTTGGTCGGAAAGACTCCGACCAAGCGTGCACGTGCACGAATTCGATTGCGTGTCAGTGTTGGTCTCCGTGCACAGTTGGGTTGGGGAAGAATCAAAGTTACTCGGGTTTTCACTCGAAGCAGTTCGAGTTTCTCTCGTGCTCGTCTCGCGGAGGAAAGATGCGAGGCGTGCTACTTTGAGTTCACTCGAGCGTGGACTCGAGTCTATGTCAGGGATTGTGAAGAGTTGCTGGGGATTGTATTTTGAGGAGTTTAGGACCTGTACCAATTTTGAAAGGAGAGAAGAAAAGGGGTTTTAAAGTTAAGTTAAGTAAACAATACAAGGCAAGTATCAAATAAAAATCATAAAGCAAATGTCTTGATTTAATTGGTCTGACTTGATAATCTTCAAAAGAAATGTGATAATGATTAAATTAAGAAATTAATCAAGATAGATGGGTTATAAAGATAATTATTTAATGAAATTAATTAAGATTAAATGATTATGTAATTCACTTAAAGTTAATCTAATTAATTTATTAATTGAGAAAAAAAATTTAATTAAGAGGATTGATTAATTAATTTATATCAAATGATTTGTAATTTATAAATCAGAGATCAGATAACTAATTCATAAGTAATTAAATTGATTAGAAATAAATAGAATTAATTAGGATTAAACGATCAATTAATCCTACCTATAAATGATTATTGAAAGTTTGACCTTTCTTATGAATGTTTTCCTTGTATAAATTGCCTTGGCTTGATTGTCCTATCTAATTTGAGATATTTTGTTCTGTAGATTGAACTGTGTATGATTTATTCATTTATTTACATTTGTATACTATCGGTGAATCTATGAATGGACGATAAGCGTTATAGTTTATATCGCTTATCAATTATATTTCTGTGTTTTAATCTGTTATGATTGAATGATGTTGCACTATTGTGTGTGAAGACCCCTGGACTACACCACACACACACAAATATGGATTTCATGTGGAAATCGGTTAAGTCACAGATGATGTAAATTTAATGTTTTTGAAATTGGAAATTGGGGTTTAATATGAAAAGCTTTTGAAATGGAATTTCAAAGATAAAAGTTATTTTGAATAACTTAATCGAGTTTTGAAATTTAAATAATTTGATTTAAATTTGAATTCAAGCTTGAAATTGAATTCTATGATTTGAAACTAGGGATTAAAGATGCTGTACAAGTTATATATGGGTTAAACCATTTTAAAGTATTGGTTTGGGAATTTGAATTTAATTCAAGGGTTTTAACTCGTGTAAATATAACTGGATTTTTCTAAAAACGAAACTATTTGTTTCAAATAGTAAAACTTTCACATAAGAAAGGATTTCCAAATTGTGTTAAAAGGTTTCAAGTTTGAAATGGAATTGAAATGTTTTGAAAACTATGAAATGAGTCTTTGATTTCAAAGACCGGATGAGTTAATCTAACTTGAAATAGAATTGTTTTGAAAGACTATGAATGAATCTTTGGAAACTAGTTTTGAAAGCGATAAGTTAAATCTTGATTTAAAGATTTAACGAGTTAATCCAATTGAAATGGAAATTGTTTTGAAATCCATGAATGGATCTTTGTGAACGAGGTAAACTTTGTGAATTGAATCTTTTTGTTTAAAAGATTAAAAGTGTGGAAATTGTTTAAACCATTGAGGGTTTTTGAAATGAATCTTTTTGTTTAAAAGATTGGAAATGGTAATTTGTTTTAACCATTCGAATGAAAAGTTTGGGCTTTAAGCTGTGATTTAACTGAGACCCCAGTATCCATATGATTTTTAATTGCGCTCGTTATTCAGTTTAGCCGGGTGAGGACCTTTGAGTCATATAACCCATTCCGAATAGTGATACGACATAAATGGATAGCATTTGAAGACCGGTGGTGAAGACCGGATGTTTTCGAAAATGAAAGGACAACTCGTCGAATGTCTCTGCATCGACTGGCCCCGATATAGAGATTTTAGCACCCTTTGTGATGGGAAGTCCGGACGTGATTAGAAATTATCCGGATTTGCAAGGGCTTCTTTGGAGGTGCCTTCGGTTCCGTTCGATCCCGGAATGGACTTGTATGGATGTGTGTCTGACGTTACACTTTGAGATGTAAAGCTGGTTTCTATCAAATACATTTCTGTTGGTGGCGGAGAATTTATTCTCTTAGCTTAACACTCTTCTCTGAGACGTACGAGCTCAGAGGTTATGTAGTTGATGGTTACTAGTGATACATTCCCAATTTGGTAATGTGGCATACAAAGTGCTGATGATCATTTGTTGGTCAAAGCGTGCTTTGTGGAAAAGCGTGGCTTTGTGGACGAGACTTCGTCGGACCTCACAACCCGGAATGGTCGAAACAGGAAAGATGCAGCAAGGTTATTAGGGGGTAGTGCCCCTTTAGTGTATGTCATTCCTTCTGGATAGAGGTGGTATCATGGTATGGAGCCCAGATACTTAACCTATGTGGTTACTGCAAATTTATTACTTTGTGGTTGTTGGAATCGAGGATCCTCGGGAAGATCGGTTACGATCGGGGGATGACATATTCGTGTCAGTAGTTACCCAGTTAGGGGTAACCCGGCCTTGTGTTGGTAGAGATCCGGTTAGGTTCTCGGGACGTCATTCCAGAGGCATTTCCATGTGGCAATGGGAAGTTCCTTGGCCTGACCATTTGTTGGAAATCCAAAGAAACAATACGAGCCTTTACAATTTCAATTGTATAACCTGTCTCCTCAGGAGGCAGCTATAGCAGGCATAATATAATGGTACCTATGCTGGCTAAGATTTATATTCTACTTTCGAAATGTTTTCCACTATGCACTAATAATAATATCAAAATGATTTGATTTTGCGTAGTAAGCATCTTTGACTATCATAAGAAGAAATCTCCTCCAAGTCTGCGTTTGCATTGTGTGTGTGGTGGGAGGTCTTATGGTAGTTTCATTTTCCAAAAGCATTGCGAATTGACTTTAAAATTCTCTGCTATTTGTTTTTTAAAAGATGAACTGTTTTTGTTGCTCACACCAGTCCCATGACTGATCCGGAGTTTATTGTTTCTTTCCTAAACTCTGGATGCTCAAAATTTTCTACACGAGCAGTCTAGAGTTGGGTTTTTCAGATAGTCAAATTAGTAGATTTTCTGGAGCTAGTTCAGTCTTTGGATATGGACTGCACTTGCTTATCTTTGTGCATCTTTATTGGGAGTTCGAGCTATTTCTGGATCAGTGCTTTGAAGATGGAGATTATCCGCTGCTGATGTTATCGTTTTCTTTTCCGCTGCTATTTCTTGTATCATATCTCTGATGTATATAGATATTCATTGTATCATCATT
Source organism: Allium fistulosum (assembly GCA_030737815.1). Classification (NCBI taxonomy): domain Eukaryota; kingdom Viridiplantae; phylum Streptophyta; class Magnoliopsida; order Asparagales; family Amaryllidaceae; genus Allium; species Allium fistulosum. The sequence continues at coordinate 666,906,873 of CM060901.1, forward strand.
GTATCTGGGTATTGTATCAGATGTTGTATATCTATATTCTTTTTCTTTTCCGCTGTGTTATTTACTTAACTGTGTTATAAGCTCCGGCGACTCGGATTTGAACGGTCGAATCTACGGCATTCGAGTACGATGTAAAGTATGGATGTTGATTTTCGAGCGGCAAAATTCGCAGCCGTTACAAGCATCTACTACTGTTTGTGGATGATTTTATGCTTGGTTAACTTATGAGCATTTATTGTTTTGGTTAAATTAAATATGAACACCTTGTGAATTAAGTTTCACTATTTAACTATAAGGTGTTCTGTAGTAATGCTGTTATAAAGTTTATTTTGATACAAGAAGGAATGATTTTATATAAATATGATTTCATAAATTTGGTTTATAAAAGATGTTTTAAAATGAAGAGGATTTTTAGGAATTTTAAATCCCAGCGTCTTTTAAAAAGGATTTCAAATGATTTTTGAAAGGTAATAATAGTACTACTTGAAAATATTTATAAGTATAAATGCTTCAAAGAGAATTTTAAGTAAAGAACGTTTTCTTTGGATAGTTCCGGGAATGGGTCCTGATTAATTTTGTGGTGATCTGAATAATCTTCTAGGTGACAATCAGATTTTTCTTAAGTGAACGTTGTAGTGCACTTAGTAAATTATTCCCTTTGTCATTGTATGATCGAAACGAGTTTGAATCTGAACGAACCCAAAGCAAGTAATAAATATTTTGTTAAAACTATATGTACGGAAATATATATAGTATTGTTTCAAAATTTAATTTGAAAGAGAAGAAATATTTTTATGTTATCTAGTTCGAGTGGCTTGAAAGTAACTAAAAATGGACAAGAGATGTGTTCAGATGGTAAACATATGTCTTAAGTATTACCCTTCTTGATAGGGGGATGTATGATACTAGTTAATAGGACCTAATTTCTTGGTATCATTTTGGGGTTACTCGATCTATATGTATATTTTCGATGGATTAAACATATATAATCATTTCAAATAATTTGAAATAAAACCAGGTATTTAGTTCTTAAATTTCCTTTGAGGAGATTTGATATAAAATAGAAGGTTATTGTATAAATATGTTTATATAACCCTTGGTTAGAGAAGAAATAATTTAACATAAGTTTTAATGGGTAAAATTTAATAAGAAGGTTTTAATAAGTTTTGTTTTATTAAAACCATGTCTTTCGTTTTGACATCTAAGTTGTGTAAGCTATTTGACGTTTTTAGGCCAACTAATAAATGTCTTTATCTTGGAGATGTCTAAGAAAAAGTAGACTCTAGGACTGAGTTTTGATACTAACATCCTACTTTTCTTAGTTGCTTACCGGATGGGTAAAGAGGTCGACTCTGTTTCAAGACCCAGGTTTATTTTAGGCACGCATCTGAATTTATGTTAAAATTAAAGATAAATGATTAAATTAGATAGTTGTATATACACTCAGGATATAGTAGGGTATTATGTAGACTTAGGTTATATTTTATGAAATGCTTTCATAATAATTTTAGAAGTAAAAAGAATTGGAGTAGTACTAAAAGAGATAAAATCGTAAGTTGAACTTGGATCATTTTATTCGCATGACAGTTCTTGATCCAGAGTTCGGACACATGATTTTTAGGTGTTATACACCAGTCCGAACTAGGCGTTTTTACTCGATTTCTCAACAGCAAGTGTTTGAGATGGATTCTTGGGATGATGTGAGTATTTTTCATCATAGTTTAGAAATATGTATGGAAAATGTAAGTATTAAATCAAGGAATCGGATCATAATTCTACAATGGAGAAGTTAAATGATCTATACTAGTTTTGATGAGAGATTTATGTATCCGAGCAAGTGATTGGGTTGGATATTGTGTACCTGTGATGACCCACCTTTCTAATCCCTGGAAATGACACTTAATACATCCTCGGTATTAGTGTGCCATTGCCCAAGCATTTGAAAGATAAGTTGTCTTGGGGTAAAATAAGGAATAAAACAAGACAGAATAGATAAACCTCACATCAGAATGGTTACATATAATATAAAATGATATAGTACAAAAGGTTATTCCTTATAAGGAGTTATCAGAGTTAAAAAAATACTACATCTAACCGATCGATAGCTATACATTCTGACTTTTCATTTTTAGGATACAAAATACACGTGCATAATCATATAGCGGAAATAAATAACTAGATAACTAAGGAGCCGCCTACTCGATCACCGTCTTCAAAGAGCTCCAAAGAAAAACTGCTATTCTCGGACTACCTAAATATAATTGAGTACCTGAGAGTTTAGAGAAAATAAACAACTCGGGCAAGACAAAATGTATGGTATGAGTAAAACTCTAAAATAAAGGGAAGTGTATTTAACAATAATATGTGGGACCACGCCGCTAACGTGGAATGGGTTTTCTCCCATATAAGCAACAACCAAACATAACAAAAATAGAAATGAACGATAGGGAACAAATCCAATCATAGATGATGGGTACAATCAGTATAACATTCAGACTTGAAAGAATGGAAACAGTCTGAATAAAAATCCAAACTGGATAGAATGGATAAAACATGACAACTGTCCAAACTCAATAGAATGGACTAAACAAGATGACTATCCAAACTTGATAGAATAAACAAACCCAATAATTGAACACCGCGAAGAGTGGTTGACTCTTCCCGTTGTAATTATAGAAAATTGATTCAAAGGTTCGAATCAAATGAGAAAAGGAAAATTTCCAACAAATGACTAGGAGGGTGCACCCCCCTTACCGAAAGTATACATCTAGAAATATACATGAGAACTCCAATGGCTCTCGGAAACCTCCAAGTCGGACCCCGCCAACTGTTACCGAGTATTCGAGTATTTCACATCACAATGCGTAACACCAAATCCAATCTAGAGTGGATGTGAAAATACCCTAATGGGAGCAACCCCACATAGCTTGGCCCCCACTTGGTCTTTAATTTTAGTCATTTCCGACAAAGGATATCAAAGCTCAAGTGAACAACACGTCATCTTAGAGTGACGAAATACAAAGAAGGCTGAGGTAACTGATAGTTGGAAAACCAACTATCGAGGATATAAAATGATCGTATATGGAAATGAAGTCTTGTGTACTTATGACCACTCATCGAATTCCAACTTGTACTATTTCTTGGTTAACAATAATACTGGACAAGTCAAGATAGTGTTACCTCAAAGTCATGTCTCGCGATTATTCTTCACTTTCGAAATAGCGACGAGTCTACTTCTTCGACGTTTAGTCCTATGTATACAATTAAATCGTTCCCATATAAGTGAATCGCTTTACGGAAATTAATTCATTTCCACAAACGAATCAAACCTTTTCTTTTAAAAACCCAAATTCGTGCTTAGCCTCACATTATAAGTATTAGCTTTAAAACACTTTGTTAAAAGAGTTTACTAACTTTAAAACATCAATTTGGAAAGGATTTAATAACTTAAGACATCCTTATTACATTGATTAATTAACTTTAAACTTCATCACAAAATTTGATTTTTGAACTTCAGATGTCCTTAAATAATAAAAAGGGTAAACCACTTTTAAACCTTATTAATTCAATTAATTAGTAAAAGATAATTAATTAAATTAATAATTAATTATCATTATTTAAATGAATAACAAAGTCAAAACATTCTTGTTACTTTGATAAATTCACTTTGAAACTTCATAAATTAAATTGATTAATTAATTCCAATAACCTTTAATTAAAAAGGGTGAATCACCTTTAAAACATCATTAATTCTATTAATTAATAAATTTAAATATAATCAATTAATTAAAATAAATATTTAATTTATTCTCTTTATTTAAATATGATTTATTAATTACAAACATCAATAAAGGAAAGATTAATCAGAGTTAAAACAAGTTGATAAATTTTAAAAATCTTTTATTAAAAAGATTTATTAATTTAAAAACATCATTAGCAAATTGTTTAATTAACTTAAATTCATCATTATTGAATGATTAGTTACCCTTAAATGTCATTAAATAAAATGATTAATTAAATTTGAACATCATTAAATAAAATGATTAATTAATATAAACAATCATTAACTGGGTAATCAGTTAAACTTAAAACACATCGTTTACTAAGTAATTAGTTAACCTTAATCCTTATTAAGTAATTAATTAAATTAAATAATCATCATTAAAATGGTTAATTACTTTTGAAAACATCGTTAATCAAAATCTTACTTAACTTGTAAAACAATTCCAAGCACGAAGATGAAACCAAACAATTTCGATAAAAAATGATTTTCCGAAAGTGACGATATAGCGACTATCGCTATACGGGCAGATCGGCAAACAAACCAATGACATTAGCCATACAAGCTTACATGACATAGCAATGGTTTAAGCATGATACAAGGTAAATAATGATGATACAACCTGTAATAAGTATTTACTAACACATATATTAACTTTTTCTACCAACTTTTCATATAACTAATCACATGTTTACTAACTTTCAAATGCGACAACTTTTTAAAGCATGAAATAAAAAAACAACCAAACCATCACTTCACATATATAATAAACATTCATAGGCTATTAACATGAACATTAACATAATATAAACTTGGGTTAAGAAGGTGTAGTTTTACTCACCGAAAGCTATCCAAACTTTCACTAACTTAGAGTATGACCTAACACTTCCATTCCTAAGAAATAGATGGAGTTTTGGACCCTTAATGCACTAGGTAGGCTCGGCCTTGAAAGAAGAAGGAAATGAAACCTGTTTTGGTAAGTTGGAGTGACTTTGGATAATCATCGAACTCTCAAAAATGAACCTGAAAATAGTTCATTTTCCAACTAGTTTTCGACTATTTACTCTTGGATTTTGAAAAAGTGGTAAGGAGGAAAGTTTATAAAATTCTTTTCTCTACAGTTTCAGAAAAATAATTACTCAATTTTGATTAGTTTTGAAGAAGATATGGTCAAAAGAATAAGGACCATTTTCGAACTTGAAATTAATTCTGGGTCCGAAAATGATCTGTAAAGAAATGAGATTTGGACATGGTTAACCTTAAAATTAGAAGAAGTGGAACAAATAAAAATTGTAGCCACTATAATTTGCTACGGTTTATAAAAAATAAATGCTCCATTTGATTAAGTTATGAGAAAGATATGGCAGAAGTAAAATAGGTGAAATTGAAGAAGTGAAAAGGGTATTTATAAGCAAGTGAAAATGTAAATTACCTAAACACCCCTTGTCCTTTACCCTCCATATTGTTTTTCCACCTCAACACCCTCCCCCACACATGCTATTTCAGCCTCCACCTTGTCTTCCCTCCCCTCATCATGCCAAAGAAAACATGTTTTGAACTTAGTTGCTAAAATGTTTCTGTTTGTACCAAAAATGGGCACAACACTCTTCGGAAGTTTTTGAAGAGATAAAAGTGAAGAACGAGAATTAAAACTGAGGATTATCTAACAAAAACTCCAAATAACAGAAATGTAAATTGCAAAGACAAGCGATTTAGAGTGGTTCGGCGTTTTGCCTACGTCCACTATGAAGTTTGATGACTTTATTGCTCGATACTTGAAGATTACAATTTCTAATAATGTAGTACAACTGATTTTATTAGCTAAGTCTAAATATAAGGCAGCGGTGGTGATGTGGAGTAAATTTGGCAGAGTTTGGGCGCTCTTTAGCTCTTAAAATTGTCCGACCCCTTTTCTGAATGACCAGGGGCTCTATTTATAGGTGTAGGAGGCTGATATTTCACCTAAATTTCGGGAGACCAGTTCTGGCACGTGAGGGGGCCCACATGCCCGCTTTCAGGAAATCCAGGCCCACTTTGGGATCGATTCGAAATCCATTCGAATCGATCAAGAAAACATCCAATCGAGCTGAAATTTGATGTGGACATTCTTCAACTTGTGTTCAAGCTTCTGTGAAAATTTCATAGCATTTGGATTTGTAGATCTCGAGTTATGATCGATTCAAGATTGTATTTCTGGTTGATATACTCCGTTCGAATCAATTTCGTTCGAATCGATAGGGTCGAAACGATGGTGTAGCGCGTGAAGGTGTTGACGTGGCGCGCGTTTCTCGAATCGATCCGCTTTTCACTCTGAGTCGACTGGGTCGACTCCATCATTTTCGCTACTTTGACTTAGTGGATTCGAGGGATTTCTCCACACATCGATTCGAATGGAAGTCTGTTCGTATCGATCATAGTGAGCCTTGGTCGATCGATATGAAGCTCTTGTAATAGGATGGATTCGAAGTAGAGCAACTTCATGGATTCGAAGCACTCCATCTTGAGGGATACGAACCACCGAGCCCAGATGGATACGAAGTGGGGCAACTTGATCGATTCGAAGTACTCCCAGCTGATAGATACGAAGTGGAATGACTCCATGGATTCGAAGCACTTTAACTCGATGGATACGAACAAAGGTTGCTTATGGATTCGAACTTAGGGTCATTTCCTCCAACTTGCATCGATGATATCTTGAGCGTACAAACTCGGATTGACTTGAAACTTGGAACGTTGCTTTTTCTGGCTTTGCTTGTTATGTCTTGCTAATTGTGGCTCGATCCGGACTCGAACAAAATTCATCGATATCCATAGTGAGCCTGCATATAACCGATCTCCAAGACGAACTGTCATTGGTTTCTAGTCAAGTTCTTGGTGTTACGGCCTTGCCAAAAGGCGGGATAACATTTGGCCCCCAAAGTACGTCTTGTGTAAACATGGTGTGCTTTGAAAAGTTGCAGTCTTTCATGCTGAATATTTCTGATCAATTGGCTACTTGACAATCGTTCTTCAGTTGTTTTGTTGTAATCTTCTTTTAAACAAATGTTTAACCAGCGTGCTTTGATAGACACGAAAATCTTTGATGGATACGAAATCTCGATTCGTATCGATGGGTCTTTGTTACTGTGGGTCCAGTGTTGATGGATTCGAATAGGTTATTTCGAATCAATCTAGTTTTGACTGGTTGCGAGCGGTCACGTAGACCGGGAGACGAATCGACCCGGTTGCCTTCAGGGTTTCATATAAATACCGGGTACCTTGGCATTTTTTACTTTTTACTTTTCACTGTAGCTTTCTCGTGCGAACGAATCGATCCTATATCTCAGGAACAAAGGCGAACGCGCTGCTCTTTCCCTGGAATCGACCCAGCGCCTAACTCCTCCGATCCAATTATACATTTAGGTAGACAATTCAACTATGTACTTGAAGTCCCAAGATCTTGAAATTTTCCTTATTTCCATTCGTGTTCGAATCGGTCTTGTTGAAGTCGAAATCGAGGATAGCAACTAGAAAAACGAAATAGAGGAGAAGTATGGGAGAGAAAGTCAGAGTCTTCCCTTCGTGTCGATCTGGAATAATGGCGATCGAATCGATTTGGGAGATGAGATTCTTCCATGGCTATCGTATCGATCTGGATGTACGAAATGGGGGTTTATGTTCGAATCGATCACAGATGATGCATCCTCGTATCGATCTATAACGATCGATACGGAAAGTTGTCCCTAGTCGATCGATTCGAAGGTTTTGGGTATATGATCGATACAAAGTTTGAGCTACTTAGCCATTTCAGAGTTTTATTTCCGGAGATCGATTCGAATGCAAGTTTGATGATGGATGTGAAGGAAAGGTCTCCCGATCGATTCGAAAGCCTAGGTGCGATCGATTCGATCTGTGTCGATTTGATTGGAATCGATTTGAAACCGTGCCCTTCTGATTGATTCGGAATTGTTGACTCCAACTTCGATCGATACAAACCGACTTTCATGGATACATAAATTTCACATAATTAATGGTATGACTCCGACGAGCTTCATCTCGGCATATTTGACTTGAACTTTTATACTGCATATTTGACTATCCTTCGAAGCTCGTTGATGGAACTGTTCTTTGACAAATAAATACTAACCAACCACCATGAATTCTAGACGATATGGTTTTAAGACGGTCAGCAATGACGGTCACTCTAACCAGCTTCATAATTTCCGAAGTTTTCATCTTGTTTTCGGCTTCGTTAAACTTACTAAGTATTAGCTGCACTGCACTTCACACACTTTACACTACGGGATGCACGGGTTTATTGTTTGTTTAACACTGATTTCTGATAAGTAGTCAGTTATGGAATCTTGGAGCTCTCAACAGCAGGAGATTCAGAGTTCTCCCCCTCCGGTTCTTGTAATTCCAGATATCCCAACGGATATGATAAATCCAGCCCCTGACGAACTACAAGAGGCTATATTTATTGAGGACCCTGTAGACTCCGTTCAGTCCAATATTTCCGAAAACTTACAGGGCAGGATATGCACGAGACATAATATCTCTTTGGACGATGCACTATTGCCGGGACCTAGTGACAGACCTCACTGTCCGCCCGAAGGGTATACCGCCTTTTATCGACATGCTTGTGTGGCCGGAACACTCCCTCCATTCAATCAATACATTAGGGAGATGTTATCATTTCTTGGAATCGCTCCTTCTCAATTACACCCCAACGGGCACGCGCTATTGAACAGTGCGTTTATTGTATTTATGGAACACCTCTTCCATCCTCCAAGGCCGACGGAAATCAGATATTTATTTAACTTCAAGAGCAGAGGCGATAGTCCGTCTTTTACATTTTTGGAGGCAGTGAGAAATTGTCAAGTTATTACCGGAGCCTGGACCAAACTTAGTTACTTTAAGAATGAATGGTTTTATGTTCGGTGTCCTCCAGGTTTTGCTAGGCGATGGTTGTCTAGACGTAAGTGTCGTAACCTGTCGACGTTTTTCTTAACTAATAGCTTTCTGGTATCGGTATTGACATCCTGTTTTTCTTATAGCTATTATCTCCAGACCCGACGGTGGGTATTACAAGGGCATAGTTCAGAGGCTTCAAGGGATCCCAAGCGACTTGAGACACATCGACTCGGTGTTGACTGACTATAACTTAAGAGCTCTCGGCTTGATTGAAATGAATCAAAGCATAGTCATCGAAGGGATGCTAAAGCCCGTTTCAAAGAAGAAGAAGAACAAGAAGAAGAAGAAGAAAATGGCGAAGAAAACGCTCGGGGTTGTGATAACCGAAGTGAGCGATGAAGAAAGAACTCATATAGACGTAGAGCCGATGGCGGATCTTTCGGGAAATTTTGAAGAGTTGGGAGAAAGACGGAAAAGCAAGACCGTCGTTTCGAAAAAACTTAAATCTAAGGGGTGGAAGTCTGTAGATGTGTCTTCTCCCACTTCTGGAGCTATAATTTCTGAGGCCGCCCCTTCTCATTCGAGAGATACTTTTAAAGGGCTTGATGATATTCCCATCCCGGATTATATATCGATTCATCACAATTCCGGGTTGGAGGAATTTCAAGATGTTTTAAATATGAGCGAGCCCTTCCCTTTGAGTGCGGTCAACACTTCCGGTTGGTCTGGGGGTTTACACATTTACACACACTTCCACAGCACTACATGATTTCCGCATATTGAATGTCACTTTTGTAGGATCCTAAACTGCAGTTTCTTCTTATAGCAGGTGAGATGTCAGGCCGTGGATCCACTTTGGATAGGCTCCGTAATGTACGCCGATCTTCCTCGTACTATGAGGCCGCTGGAGGGAATCAGATAGGGATCATGGACGAGGCTCTACCAATCAGGATCGCTATGATAGAGATCGAGATTATTGGCGTAGCCACTCTGGTCAAGATCGTACTGACAGAGATAGGAGCTATCAGTACCGACCGCGATCTCGTTCTCCTCCGCCTCCTAGGGCCCCTACAGATCCTCCTGAGTCTTCGCAGCAACAACAACCTTCTCAATCTTCCAGGCCCGAAACTCAGCGGCAAAGGGTTGAATCGCAGGCAGCTGCCATTGTTGAACAGGCCCCGGCTGAATTGACAAGTGAAGGAGCCATCCAGCTTGCTCAAATGAAAAAGGACTTTCCAGAAATTTGTCTGGATGCATATGTCTTCCCTCCCCATCTCAAGAGGATTCCTCCGGATGCCGAAAATATTGCGCATAGCTATATCCGCGACTTTTATGCTCAATACAAGGAGTGGTACAAAGCAGCCGTGAAAGCTTCAAAGGTAGCTTTTGACCGGGCAAAGGTTATTGAGGAGCGTGATGCTGAGATTGTCAAGAAAGATCGCATCATCCAGGTTCTTCAATCTGAGATGGAGTCGTCTTGAAACTCTGAACTCCAAGCACTTAAAAAGCATGAGGAAACTGTGGCGAAGATGGCGAGGATGCAGCAGGCACACTGTGCCTTAGTAGAAGGGATGGGCTACCACTACACCACCGTCGTAGCTGAGCGGGACACCGCCGTCAAAGAGCTGAATGAGCTTAAAGCCAAATTCGCTGAGGCGGTGAAAGAAAAAGATGATGCAAACACCACCGCTCAGGAAGCATGTGACCAAGCCGTATCACTTCGAGCTGAACTTGCTGCGGCGGTGACCAAGACTAAGTCTGTGGAGGCAGAAGTTGAGGAAAAGAATACGGCGGAGCAGTCCAAGATGGAAGCTGATTTCGATGATCTCCTGGTTACCTATAACGCCAACGTGCTGGAATATAGAAATTTATTTTGGCTTGGAGATGACTCTATGATTCTGTACAATGCCTGGACTAGGCTGGTTGCGGAGAAGAAAGCAGCGCATCCGGATGAAGCGCTGGATGATTTCGAGCTTGAGACGCGCTTGCTTTCTGAGGAAGAGAGGAATGTTCTCCACGAGGCGATGATTTCCATGGAGAAAGAGAGACTTGGAGCTCGACAGAAAGAGATCGGTGAGGGCTCGGGGATCGAGCATCATGAAGCAAGTGTCGGAGCCGTAATTCCGACATTGCCTGAGACCACTGGCGCGGTCGATCCCCAGCTTGTCCCTGCTTATAATCCTGACCAGCCGCAACTGTCTCCTGTTGATCCCCCTGTCTCTGCACCTGCCCTTGCTCCGGGTTAGGCTAAGGAAGGTACTTGAACGCTTCCCATATACTCTTAGTGTGGTGAATCTGAAGCAATACATTTAGCTAACAATCTTCGCTTTTTCACATTTTAGTGACCGAAGCCGTCGTCTCTGCGCCTCCTGCATCACAAGTTCCTTATCAAGCGTAAGGGGCTATCGTCACCGAGGCCATTATGACATCCACTGTGGTCAGCGAAGAGGGAGAAGCGAGCATGTTATCTTTTGATGCTCAGATGATTGAGGAACTCCTTAGCCAACCCAACGACCCTTTCGATCCATCTTTTGCCATGAGCGGGGTCGCTCCAGTTGTTAGTTCTTTTATGCCAGCCACTAGCACGTCCAGCGCGGCCCGAGCATCTCGTGAGGATGAAATTTTGGCCGACATCAGTACTGAGATGGCATCAGTGACAGCAGGCATGAATCCATCTGGCCATGCCCCACTAATGATGATATCACCGGGTGGCACTGTGGTCATTGCAAGCGCTCCTGCCCCACTTCCTGTCACAGCTCCTATGCCTTCAGTTCCATCCTCCAAGAGAATCTCCGTCCCCTCAAGCTCCGAGGAGGATGTTGATATTATGTCGCCATCGGAGGACAAACTGGAGAAGAGTAAGAGAGTGAGGAGGAAGTCGGGTGGTGGATCCAGTGGGACTACCCCGAAGAAGAAACCGAGGAAGAAGAAAGATTGATCTCTTCCTTTAGTTTGTTGTCGCGTTCGGGGATAGTGTTTCGTTTTGTTGATTTTTCTATAGCCGTGTATAGATGTGGACTCGGCTCCCACTAGCAAGAATTTTTTGAACAAGCTTGTAATCAGATTCTTTTTGTTGATAATGGAAATGAAAACACATTCTCTTTTGCCTTCAATTCAATATTTGCTTTGAATCTGCCCCCAGTCTTGGGGATAAGCCGTAACAAGTGTTGTGCGAAATTATTCGCATTTGAGTGTTAACGCTTATACCCGGCTCGCGCTCTCGGAGTATTCTGGGATTATGAAGTTAACTTATTATTTATACTCCATCTCGCACTTTGGGAGTACGGAGTTAAGTTATGTTTATACCCCGTCTTGCATTCGGGGAGTACGGAGTTAAATTATGTTTATACTCCGTCTCGCACTCTGGGAGTACGGAGTTAAATTATGTTTATACTCCGTTTCACACTCTGGGGGTACGGAGTAAATTATGTTTATACTCCGTCTCACACTCTGGGAGTACGGAGTTAAATTATGTTTATACTCCGTCTCGCACTCTGGGAGTACGGAGTTAAATTATGTTTATACTCCGTCTCGCACTTTGGGAGTACGGAGTTAAGTTATGTTTATACTCCGTCTTGCACTCTGGGAGTACGGAGTTAAGTGAAGGATTGTCGTGTATCAACCCATTTTTAGCCCGACATGATGGCTTGCCCCCGAGCTCGGGTTTCATTTAGCGAGTGGCCGATCGTATCATAGCCACTCCCTACTTGAATAAATTCCACTGCGTGATGGAATTTTGCTCTCCGTGCATCGTGATGTCGTACATTGTATTCAATGAATCACAGCTCTGGCTCGAAGAGATGACATTTTATTGCTAAAATAAGAAAATATCGCAAAGTTAGTTGCCTTATTGCAAATTCTAATTTCGAAATGATAAAGTAAATTGCTAAATGGAAAAATATAACAAAATAACTAAAGCTTGTCATGTGTAATAGCGACGGAGACTCTCGCTGTTCCAGGCCCTTGGCAAATCAAGACCGTCAACGGTCGATAGTTTGAATGTGCCATCTCCGAGTCTTCTTGTAATCACATATGGCCCTTCCCAGTTCGGTTTCATGTGCGAAGAAACCAGATAGATTCTCTTGAGAACGAGATCACCAAGTTCAAAAGTTTGAGGTCTAACTTTGGCATTGTACAATCGGGCGACTCGACTTCGATATGCAACAGCTCTTAAATCAGCCTCTTCCTGCTTCTCATCCAGTAGATCCAAAGATTCAGCAAGCAATATAGCATTTGTTTTCGGATCATAATAAGTCACGCGATGCGAAAACACTTCCGTCTCGACTGGAATAACGGCTTCTGTGCCATAAGATAAGGAAAACGGGGTGTGTCCGGTTGCGGTCTTGTGAGTCGTTCGATAAGCCCATAATGCCATAGGGAGTTCATCAACCGATTTGTCCCCAGCCTTTTCCAGTCGTTTCTTTAGGATGGATTTTATAACTTTATTGATAGCTTCGACCTGACCGTTTGCCTGAGGATGTGCAACCGCCGAGAATTTTTTATGGATATGAAACCGTTGACAGTAATTCTTGAATTCTGCACTTTCAAATTGGGCCCCATTATCGGTGATGATGGTATGCGGGAGTCCAAATCGACAGATGATGTTGCGTACTACGAAATTTACTATTTTCTTCGTCATGATTGTTGCGAGAGCTTCGGCTTCAGCCCACTTTGTAAAGTAGTCAACGACGACGATGGCGTACTTCGCACCACCTTTTGCCAGAGGTAGAGCGCCGATGATATCGATGCCCCACATAGCGAATGGCCAGGGACTGACCATTTGAGTTATCTCGGTAGGTGGGGCTCTTGGAATTCGGGCATGTTTCTGGCACCTATCGCACTTTCTGGCATAGTTTGCTGCATCTCGGTTCACTGTCGGCCAGTAGTATCCGTATCGGAGTATTTTCTTAGCAAGAGCTTGTCCACCGGTGTGATCGCCACATTCTCCTTCATGTACGTCATGTAACACTCGTTTGATTTCATCGTGCGCGATACACCGGAGGAGAGGAACATAATAACCTCTTCTATACATGACTCCGTTCTGAATGACAAACCGTGAAGCTTTTCGTAGAATTCGTCTTTTCTCATTTCTGTGCTCAGGCAATGTCTCATTCTCAATGTAATTTCGATACGGAGTCATCCACGACTCTCTACTGGGAGCGGTTTCAAACACAAAATTTGTCTCTATTTGATCGATGCTTGGGGAGGACAAAGTTTTGATGGGGACAAGCCCCATTTGCTGTGCTTCACCTGTGCTGGCTAACTTCGCCAATGAATCGGCTTTTTGATTGCGTTCTCGAGGTATATAATAAATGGCGTAATAATCAAACTGATTCAGTACTTCCTGAACTCGAGCCAAGTAAGCAGCCAACCTTCGATCTCTCGCTTGATACTCTCTCGTACTCGGCACACAACTAATTGTGAATCACAATAAATTTCCACAGCGATAATTCTCAAATCTCTGGCCAATTTCAGCCCGGTTAAGAGGGCTTCATATTCAGCTTCATTATTGGTTGCGTGAAAATCGAATCTCAAAGCATAACATATAGATCGGCCTTCGGGAGTTTCAAGTACAACACCAGCACCCGAACACCTATTGTTTGATGCACCATCAGTATACAGCTTCCAGATATATTCGGGGAATTCACTGGTTTCGGGCAAGTCTTCTGGAACGGTAAATTCAGCTATGAAATCGGCTAGGACTTGTCCTTGAATGGCTCGTCTTGGAGAGTAAGTAATATCAAATTGGCTCAGTTCGATGTTCCACTTGAGTAACCTACCAGACGTCTCAGGTCGCGTGAGGACCTGTCGTAACGGCTGATCGGTATACACAGTAAGAGGATGAGCTTGGAAATAAGGGCGAAGCTTTCTTGAGGCAATGACCAGGCAATAAGCCAATTTCTCCAGCCTTGGTTAATTTCTTTCAGCTCCTGTTAACCGTTTACTAACATAGTAGACCGGTTTTTGCACTCGGTCTTCTTCCCGAACCAAAGCAGCGCTAATTGCATGCTTTGACACTACCAGATAAAGATACAATTGTTCGTGATCGACCGGCTTTGACAAGATCGGTGGTGTGGAAAGATGTTGAACCAGCGATCGGAATGCACCTTCGCACTCCATGGTCCATTCAAAGTTTTGCTTTCCTTTCCGGATCAGATCAAAGAAAGGAATGCATTTATCAGTGGATTTTGAAATGAACCTGCTTAGTGCTGCTACCTTCCCGTTGAGACTCTGGACTTGTTTTATGGTTCTTGGAGTTTGTATGTTCCTTATTGCCCAGATCTTTTCGGGGTTTGCTTCTATCCCTCGAGCGTTAACGATGAACCCGAGGAACTTTCCGGAGGCGACACCGAAGTGACACTTTAATGGATTGAGCTTCATTCCATACTCTCGAAGGATGCAGAATATTGAATCTAAATCTCTGATGTGATCTGTAGAGAATCGAGACTTTACTAGCATGTCGTCCACATAGACCTCCATGGTCTTCCCGATCTGGTTGGCGAACATTCGGTTGACCAAGCGTTGATATGTTGCTCTGGCATTTTTTAAGCCAAAAGGCATGACTCTGTAGCAGTAGAGTCCCAGATCGGTCACGAAACTGGTATGTTCTTGATCAGGCAAATGCATAGGTATTTGATTGTAGCCAGAATAAGCATCCATGAAAGATAATAATTCGTGCCCAGCCGTGGAATCTACGAGCTGGTCAATTCGGGGAAGTGGAAAACTATCCTTCGGACAAGCCTTGTTTAAGTCAAAATAGTCGACGCAAGTTCTCCATTTCCCGTTCGGTTTTCGAACCAATACTGGATTTGACACCCATTCTGGATACAAAGCATCTCGGATGAACCCATTTGATTGTAACTTATCAACCTCCTCTTTAAGGGCGGCAGATCTCTCTGGGTCCATACCGCGCCTTTTCTGTTTGACCGGGACATACCGCGGATCAATATTCAGGGAGTGACTTGCGATGTCTGGTGAGATCCCGCACATATCAGAGTGTGTCCAGGCGAAAACGTCGAGATTCACCCGGAGAAATTCAACCGATTCCTGTTGTGTCTGTCTTCCCAGTTGAGATCCAACTTTTAGTACCTTCGAGTCATCATCCTCACTGACTGGGAGGTCCACAGTCAGTTCGGCCGGGGAAGCTTGATTCTCTTTAGATTCGTCTTTATCTTCGCTGTCTCTAGGGTCAAGATCTTTAAGGAATTGGTCGTGGTGCCCAGGCCGGGGCCTAGGCACTAATTGTCAATCATCAGCAAAACGGACGTAGAGAGATTCCTCTACGACCTTTCCTTTCTCCTTTCTCTGGCCTCGCGCAGTTCAGCAACATAACAGGCTCTTCCGGCTGCCTGATCTCCTTGAATGACTCCAATTCTGTGATTAGTAGGGAATTTCAGAGTTAAACACCATGGGGCAATGGCTGCCCTAAACTCAGCAAGGGCCGGTCGGCCCAAAAACGCATTGTAAGGTGAATCAATATCTAAAACGACAAACTGCAACATCCGGACTCTCCGGCGTTCTCCAACTCCCAACTCCACTGGCAGTTCCACCACTCCAGTGGGTATTGTAGCACTTCCATTGAAGCCGTGAACTCGAGATTGGCAAGGTTTTAAGTCCTTTGCTTCTATTTTCATTAAATCATAGGCTCGTTTAAGCAAGATGTTTACGGAGCTCCCACTGTCAACCAGGATCCTCTTCATTCAAGCAGGACCTACCTGGGCAGATATGACCAGTGGGTCGATTGTTGGGGCTTCGATCTTATCAGCGTCTTTGCTTCTAAATATGATATCATCAGACATTGTTTTCTGTTGTTTAGCCGGAGTTCCATCTTCACAATTACTGCAGCATTCGAAGTCCGCATGCCTGATAGAGCTGGCATATGACTCCATTTCCCTCCAGCTTCTGTCTGCTGGATGGGGATCACCACTTATTGTATTGATAACTAGCCTTCCGCCCGTACGAGCGAGTTCCTCTTGTCTTTCCTGATTTTGTGCATGGTTCTGATTCGACGGGCCCGCACCACCAAGCTGCGGCGCTCGCACAAACTGATCCAACTTTCTTTCCCTGATCAACTTCTCGATGAGGTCCTGCAAATGTCAACACTTATTGGTATTGTGGCCATAACTCTCGTGGAATCTACAGAACTTCCCTGTTTGAATCTGCCTCTCCGACGATTGTTTCGGAGTAGGCTTCTTATATTGCACAGTGTTGCAAGTTTGTAGATATACATTCTCCAATGATGTATTCAATGGCGTGTAATTATCGAACATTGGAGCCCTACGTCGTGGGCTTCGGTTCTGATCTCTCTTTTTATCCTGACCATTGTTGCCTCGCGGCTGAGTCTGTTTGTTCTGTATATTCAACTGAACTTTCCGGAACTCTCACCGGACTGCTTAACTGCCACATTACTTTGTATTCCTTCAGCCCTGGGCATCGCATCGTCCTGCTTCCTAGACTGTTTCACGTCCTCTTGCCGTAAAAATTGAGCGGCTTTGGAGTAGAAACGGTCCAACGATGCGGGTGGTTTCCCAGTTAGCCAATTTCCAAACTCAGAATCGGGATCGATTCCTTTGGTTAATGCCATCAAGATTGAGTTATCGTTAGGATTACTAATCTCTACACATGCCGCGTGGAATCTTTCTAAATAACGTCTGAGCGTCTCTCCCTTAGCTTGGGTGACGCTAGATAGGGTGTTAACGTCTTTAGGTCTGGCGACATGCATACGGAACTGTTCGACAAATTTCTTAGCCAGTTGATCGAACGAAGAGATAGATCTAAGAGGCAACCTTGTGAACCACATTGTTGCGATTCCTCCCAAAGAGATGGGGAAACTTCGGCATTTTACTGCATCATCAGCCCTTGCGGCGCTCATTGACCACTCATACTTCAAAATATGTTGATTGGGATCGGAACTTCCTTCGTACATAGGGAGAGTTGGCATTCTGAATCGCATAGGAGGATCAGCGTATAATATTTCGTTTGTGAAAGGAGTATGACTATGGGAGATTCCCCAGTCGTCATTGGTAAGCCCTTGGCTTTCGCGAATCATCTGACGTATCATGGTTGAAATATCGGGCATAGCCACATTCTGTGCATGCTGAGCTAAGGTGTGGTCGGGTTCCACAGTGCGAGTTTGGACCGGACGCTGTCGACGGCCTATGTCTCGCCTCCTTGGCTCCACATCTTCTGGGACGTATGGTTCAGGAGTAGGCCCACGTTGTTGATTATTTGGATGTGACAAATTCCGGGTATCAACCCTTGTTTCTCCCACGGCGGTTGCAGTGCAATTGTCTGTGGTATGCTGTGGAACAGCACCTCCTCGTGACGAGGGCCCGACCTGGAAGCTAGCTGACGGTCCGACCCTCAATTGTCCTACAGTCAAGGCAGGTTGATATCCGGTAGCTTGTGTATGACTCGCATCCAATCGGGGACGTGTAGATCTACCATGATAGTCAGATGAAGCAGAACTTTCAGTGGACGAGTGGGAAACATCATCCCTCCTGGTCCTCCTGCGCCTTCGGAAGTTTAGTTGATTGGTCAATTCAATATTAGCACGCAACTGTTCGGCCAGCTGTTGCCGACTTTGAGTCAATTCTTGGAGCAATACATGGAACTCTTGTCTGGTTACTGGCCCAGACGGATCTGAGTGAGCAGTGTTGTCTTGATTGGATTGTAGCTGCTGTGTACGATTCTGTCTATCCTGACCTTCTTGATTAGCAGCCGTAGAGGTAGTTCTTGTACTAACCATCTTAAGTAGTGGGTTCCTTTCCTAGATTTTATGCAAATCTGAATAGAATGGAAGGATTCTGGATTAGAGATCTGGATCTTCCTCTTGGATTTATGCAATCCGGTATCGATGGTAGATCCAAGGAGCAGGAGAAAAAGCTGGTTTTCTCAGTGAAAGCACCAAAGTGTTTGTACCAAAAATGGGCACAACACTCTTCGGAAGTTTTTGAAGAGATAAAAGTGAAGAAAGAAAATTAAAACTGAGGATTATCTAACAAAAACTCCAAATAACATAAATGTAAATTGCAAAGACAAGCGATTTAGAGTGGTTCGACTTTTTGCCTACGTCCACTATGAAGTTTGATGACTTTATTGCTCGATACTTGAAGATTACAATGTCTAATAATGTAGTACAACTGATTTTATTAGCTAAGTCTGAATATAAGGCAGCGGTGGTGATGTGGAGTAAATCTGGAAGAGTCTGGGCGCTCTTTAGCTCTTAAAATTGTCCGACCCCTTTTCTGAATGACCAGGGGCTCTATTTATGGTGTAGGAGGTTGATATTTCGCCTAAATTTCGGGAGACCAGTTCTGGCACGTGAGGGGGCCCACATGCCCGCTTTCAGGAAATTCGAGCCCACTTTGGGATCGATTCGAAATCCATTCGAATTGATCAAGAAAACATCCAATCGAGCTGAAATTTGATGTGGACATTCTTCAACTTGTGTTCAAGCTTCTGTGAAAATTTCATAGCATTTGGATTTGTAGATCTTGAGTTACGATCGATTCAAGATTGTATTTTCGGTTGATATGCTCCGTTCGAATCAATTTCGTTTGAATCGATAGGGTCGAATCGATGGTGTAGCGCGCGAAGGTGTTGACGTGGCGCGCGTTTCTCGAATCGATCCGCTTTTCACTCCGAGTCGACTGGGTCGACTCCATCATTTTCGCTACTTTGACTTAGTGGATTCGAGGGATTTCTCCACACATCGATTCGAATGGAAGTCTGTTCGTATCGATCATAGTGAGCGTTGGTCGATTGATACGAAGCTCTTGTAATAGGATGGATTCAAAGTAGAGCAACTTCATGGATTCGAAGCACTCCATCTTGAGGGATACGAACCACCGAGCCCAGATGGATACGAAATGGGGCAACTTGATCGATTCGAAGTACTCCCAGCTGATAGATACGAAGTGGAATGACTCCATGGATTCGAAGCACTTTAACTCGATGGATACGAACAAAGGTTGCTTATGGATTCGAACTTAAGGTCATTTCCTCCAACTTGCATCGATGATATCTTGAGCGTACAAACTCGGATTGACTTGAAACTTGGAACGTTGCTTTTTCTGGCTTTGCTTGTTATGCCTTGCTAATTGTGGCTCGATCCGGACTCGGACAAAATTCATCGATATCCATAGTGAGCCTACGTATAACCGATCTCCAAGACGAACTGTCATTGGTTTCTAGTCAAGTTCTTGGTGTCACGGCCTTGCCAAAAGGCGGGATAACAGTTTCTAATGGTGTGACATATATATATTTATTTTAAACTTCGTATACTTAGGTATGAATACATATATACATACACTAATACACACATATATACATATGTTAACTCATTTATAAATGTGTGTGTATATTTATACCAAAGAGTTTACAACATTCCGACAACTTTTAGACGACGAAAAGTCAGAAATTTGGAAAACGAATTTTGCTACATTTTCGATTGTGGAAATTAGTGGTAAGGGCCTATAAGTCAGGCCCATTTATTTTCTAGGACACGGTTTCGAATGGTTTATTTTGCAGGATAAAAACATATGTTCGGCCATTTTTTCAAATTAAATTGACTTGCGAATTTCTTAAATGGATCAGGCGATCTTTCTAAATTGATCAGGCGATATTTCTACGTTGATCGGGCAAGGTTATTTTGTTGATTAACTCAGGCGATCTTTTTAATTTGGTTTCGTGCACGATTTGATATCGTTGGTGGAATAAGGTGTTGATTGGTGGAATAAGGTGTCGATTTGATATCATTGGTGGAATAATGGGCTCTGAAAATCAATGTTCAAGAGATCAGTTAATGGATTGTGGTGATGAAAGGTATTGTTTTTTTAAGTATCTATTTTGTTTGGTTGTGATAATAATTCCTCAACTTGTTATCTTTTTAGTCCACTCTTCTGACTTCCTCGTCAAATTGTTTGATAAATGAATTTGTATTTTTGTTAAAAGCAGTATACAAATAAGGTTGATTATTTTGGTTGATTATTAGTTTTTGCTTTGTTGTTTAGTTTTGACATTTCTTATTGACAATGCTTCTTCTTTAGTTCTTGGTGAATGTGTTAAATGGATGACATTGTAATTTTGAGTCCATTTTTTCAAATTAAATTGACTTGCAAATTTCTTAAATCGATCAGGCGATCTTTTTAATTTGATCAGGTGATATTTCTACGTTGATCAGGCAAGGTTATTTTGTTGATTAACTCAGGCGGTCATTTTAATTTGGTTTCGTGCACGATTTGATATCGTTGGTGGAATAAGGTGTCGATTGGTGGAATAAGGTGTCGATTTGATATCGTTGGTGGAATAACGGGCTCTGAAAATCAATGTTCAAGAGATAGGTTAGTGGATTATGGTGATGAAAGGTATTGTTGTTTTTAAGTATTTGTTTTGTTTGGTTATGATAATTATTCCTCAACTTGTTATCTTTTTAGTCCACTCTTCTGACTTCCACGTCAAATTGTTTAATAAATGAATTTTTATTTTGTTAAAAGCTGTATACAAATAATGTTGATTATTTTGGTTGATTATTAGTTTTTGCTTTGTTGTTTAGTTTTGACATTTCTTGTTGACAATGCTTCTTCTTTAGTTCTTGGTGAATGTGTTAAATGAATGACATTGTAATTTTGAGTTTTGGAAAAGATAAATGGTTTTATCTTTTTCTGAAAAGTTGGCTAAAAAAGGGTTTGTCATGTAATTAGTTGTTAATTAAGATTAGATGTTTTCAAACATTTTCATACACATATTTATTTGTTTACACCTTTAATTACAGGTGTTATTCACCTGTTATGGTTGTGTTTGATTTCAAGTGCTCGTTTTGGATTGGATGCTTCTATTTCTTGTGTTAGGAATAAGGTTTGTGAGGAGTGGAATAATTTTACTCCATTATGTTTTGATATTTTTTATATTCGAGATAATCAAAGACCACCTTTGTTAAAACAAATAGTGATCTTCAAGGTGTATTATGCTTATCTTGGTTTAAAAAGGAAGAATATTTAGTTTTTTTTCCTAAGGCTGAAGAATAATTCCATGGATACTATTGTTGGTAAAAGTAGTAAATCTTGTTCACTTGTTGTTGGAGAATCTATGAGGAATGCGGAACATGGATCTTAAGGCTAGAATGAACACTAGAGGGGGGTGAGTAGTGTTTATAAGAAATTACTAAATCTTTTTGAGTTATTGTTGATTTGTACATAAATGTATGCAATATTCAGACACAGATATAATCACAGAATCAAACACAGATGCAGAAATAAAGTAAATGCAGTAAAGGAAAGAACACACTGGATTTTATACTGGTTCGGAGTTACCCTACATCCAGTACCGTACAACTAAGTACGAATTTCCTTTCAAAAGCAATTCAACAATTACAACCCTCGATTTCAAGGCCACGAGGTACACTCTCCAGAATCACAATCCTCTAGGTAGAGATACTTGATTTCCGGGCAACAAGTTCATCCAATTGGTTTCTCAAGGTTACAATCACACCTTTTCTCACTTGATTGATCTCCAAGGCTACAATCACACCTTTTACTCTATTGATTACAAAGAAAGCCTATAACTCTAAATAACACTGAGGATCTTGATGAGATAGTGACAGAGAATCAAACCAGAGATTATCTAGTCAGATTTAATGTTGATTTCGGTAGAGTAATGGTAAGAATATGTATAAAGAAATGTGGAAGAAGAAGAGAAGTGAAAAACCAGAAAATCTATATATAAATTCATTGAAACTAACCCCTATTTATAGAAGAACAACAACCATGTCCATTCGTGAAAGGTTATGGCGAATAGACACTTCTTTTGAAATTCAAAATTTTGAATCTAACTATCACTATGTCGACATGGGGTACTAGGGCATGTCGACATCCCAAAGCATTTTTTGAAGATTTGTTTTCTTTGAAAATAACCTTTATCTTATATTAAGAACTATTTAAACTTTATAAATATACTTGACTATAGATAAAATACATAGATAAATATAGAGAATAATATATATAAAAGTTTACTATAATTTTATATTTAAATCTAAGTATAAATATATTATAATTAAAAGATAGTTTAAAACAAACGAAGTTTAAAACAAGAGTTTATTAAAAACAAAAACAAAGAATATTTTAAGGCTAAAACATATTTTTAAAAATCATTTGAAAAGATAATTTTTAAGGCTAAAACATCTTTTTGAAAATCATTTGAAAAGATAATTTTTAAGTCTAAAACATTTTGAAAAGCAGTTTTGAAAATCATTCTGAAGTAGTTTTGAAAATCATTTTGAAGTAGTTTTGCAAGCTTCTTCCTGCAGAATATCTCATCACATCAGGACTCGAAAACTTGTACAAAACCAGGATGTTCGTGGGTTTGTAAGCCACTTGTCGTAGGTTTGTAAGCTACTTGTCGTGGGTTTGTAAGCCACTAAAAAGGTAGAAATGGGTTCCATCCCAAAAGAAAAATGGAGTGAAGATTTCAGTGCTATTATGAAGTTTTAACATAATTCTAGACTCAATACTTATCTTGAAATCTTGATACTCATGAGTCTTCAATCTTGATATCTTGAATTTCTATACTGTACAATCTTCATTCTTTGTACCTGCATGGTTAAATCTTGCATATACATATATATCTAAACTATAATGTTAGTATTTATATTTTATAATCTTATTCTAAGGTTCTTGTCATCAAAACCATCATCTCAAGGACTAATAATCTCCCCCTTTTTGATGATGACAACCTTTGTTTATAAAATATTACTTCTATCCTAATAACTCCCCCTAAATCTAATAACTCCCCATTAATCTATGCCTAACTAACCTATTTTATATTTCTCCCCCTTTGTCATCAACAAAAACAAACAAACTCTAAACTATATAACTCCTCCTCATTCTTGTACTCAAGTACCTGCATTAATAAACTATATAATAGAGAATATTAAGAAATAACTATACTTATAGACATGATATTCAATCAACGATTATAAATATATCAATGTATATTTATACATTCATCAATCCACACCAAGTGTCAATCAAATCAATCAAAACAAACAATTTCAATCAAAGCAATCAATTCAAACAAAGTAATCAAATTAAATATAGCAATCAAATTAAACGTTACGAGGAACTTCCACCCATCCTTCTTCTCCGAAAATAGGGTCAGCTTTGATGGCATCCCAATTTTCATTGTCATTTGTGAGAGAGACAGGAGGATGTGCTTCGTTATCATCCTTGTGTAGGGAAGAAATCATCCATCGAATTGCCTCGAAATGCCTTTCTTGCTCCTTGAGCATCTGCATTTGACTCAATTCTAAGTGTCGCTGGTTACGAAGAATGAACGAGAGAATATTCTTGAATGAATTAAGAGTTTCTTCAAGATTCTCGGATAAGTTATGAATTGGATTAGCCATTTTTGAAATTGTGAGAAGAATGAGAGATAGAATAGATAAGAAATAATATTCAGTAATGAATTCTGGAAGAAATGGGTATATATAGGTGTAGAAATTCGTTTGAAATGAATAGACATATGGTAGTTATTCAAATTTCAAATTCAAAATGAAGTGTCATTTCTGACCAGTACATGTCGACATGGTCATAGAGGGTATGTCGACATGAGGCAGTGAAATTTGATGGTAATTTTGATTTTGTGTAATTGTGTATATATATTTATATAATATACTAACATTTATTCAAGAGATAAGATAAGCTAGATAACAGAAAAGAAATTCAATTTCATTGCATAGAAGAGTGATACAATGATTAATCATAAACAACTACATAAACACTCAAATTAATACAAACTTAAACTAATTCGACATGATATGAAAATATAGAACTAGTTAGAGGATGATGAAGATGAAGATAATCCAAGTTTCTTGCTGACTTTGGAGAAAAACTTGTTCATCTTGGATGATATTTTGTCCAACTTCTTACTAACGGATCTTTTAAGAACCCGTTGATTCTCAACAATAATCTTTTGGTTTTTGAGAAGGGTTTTGTTGGTAGGATTGGAGGGATAATCAATACTTTCTAGGGATGTCTCACCTTCTTCTTCTTCTTCTATTTCCATTTCATCCCCTTCTTCTTCTTCTTCCTCTTCCTCTTCCATTTCTTCATGAGCCAAACGCTCTTCTTTTTCGGCAAGACTCTCATAAGGTTGAAAAACATATGGGATTTTCATGAGAGAAATGTTTGAAATATTAAAAACTTTTCTTGAAATAAATCTTCTCCTTTGAAATTTACTCCAAAATAGTTGAAAATCCGAGTAAGGTAAATTCCATGATATAAAGTGTTTTCTCCCATTTCAAAATTTTTAGGACGAAGTTCATCCAAAATAACTTGCGCCCAATTGATATCATAATTTCCGAAAATAGCAAAAAGAGCTTTGCAAACTTTTGAGGTAAGATTGTTAAAATTCCCCGATCTTGAGGTCAAAGTATGTTGTAAAAGAAGGTTAACAATTCTTGCTTTTGGACGAAAGTTTCTGGTTTTAATTCAAAGTTTTCATCTCCTTCAAAAATATGATGAAATGTCTCACGATCATGTTCATCGATTTGAAAACTAGAAAGATCCATTCCCGTGCTTTTGCAATTGAGAATGGTACCCAAAAGATCACAATTCAAAACAATTTTAGTGCCTTTGACACTACTCCAAATTTTATTATCATTTCCTTCATAAAATTCTCGATTGAGATTTGCATAGAAAATTTTAACAAGATTTGGATAACAAACAAAATCATTTTGAGAAGAATCAACAAGACTAAGAATTTGATTGTTTGCAAAAAGAGTATTAATTTCATAAGAAGAAAAATCTTGAAAAATAGCAAATTTTCCGGGATGGACTTTTCCATAATTAGCATAATTGATGTATGCTTTTATGGCCTCCGGATTATTTGCTCTTTCAAGTTTTTGGAAAGTCTCATGGTGGAGGGGTTGCTTGAAGAAGCCATTAAAGTAGAGAGTAGAGAGCTTGAAGTTTTGAAGAGAGAGAGAGTTTGAATTTGAAAATGAAAGTGAAAAGTTGTGATAAAAGATAGTGAATAAATAGATTTTTGAAAGACATGTTTTCTAGTCAAAAGATGCCTTTTTAGAGTATTGAATGAAGTGAAAAGGTGGAGAGAAATTCAACCATTTGAATTCAAATTTTGAATTTCAAATTCTGGTACCTATGTCCACATCAGGGTAGGGGCCATGTCAACATATGCCAGTGAATTTCTATGATTTATTTTTCCTAAGTATTCTAATATATATACACTTATTATTTTAATGTGTATATATATATATCTGGAATATTATTAGAATTATAGTATATTCCAGAAAATATTATTATATTATTAAAAATAATAATAATAATAATAAAATAGTAAAAAATAAATTTAAAATTCAATCAACACACCAATTCAAAATCAATCAATCAATCAAGCAATCAATCATCTAATTCTAAGCATGCAATTTCAATCAATTGTATTGTAAATGTGTACCTTTTTCTGAGTCTGTTTCCTTGAATTCATTGAAGTCGTGAACTGCCGTGAAACACAAATTTGAATTATCTGTCTTCTGATCATCATCGCTTGAGGATGAGTCTGAGTCATCTAGAGTAGCAGTAAATGCACGCTTCCGTTTTTTTATAGAATCATTGTTTATAGGAGGATTCTGCCTATCTGGATACGGACAGTCTCTTTTCATATGGCCCGGTTGATCATAGTTGAAACATTTGACATTGTTTGGCACTGCATTCTGATTTCCAGAATTCTTATAGTTATTTCTCTTGAGATTATTCATCTTTCTATATTTCAGGAATTTCCGAAAATTCCTGGTCATAAATGCTATCTCTTCATCATTATCACTGTTTGAGTCTGATCCGTCGGTTAATGCATTGAATGCCATTGATTTCTTTTTAGATGCTTTGCTTTCTCTTCTCCCGATCATTTGGACTTCAAACGACATTAGATTTCCAATCAATTCTTCTATCTTTAAGGTACTGATGTCATTTGCCTCTTCAATTGCAAGTGCCTTTTGACCCCATTCTGGAGTGAGAGAATTTAAAAATTTTCTGACTTGATCTTCTTTCGAAAATTCCTTTCCCAAGGATATTAAAGAATGTACAATATCTTGAAATCGAATATACATATCTGAAATAGACTCATTAGTATTCATTTTAACTAACTGAAACTGATTTGTGAGCATGGAAATTTTGGTCTGTTTAACTTTGCTTGTTCCTTCGTGAGTCACTTGCAAAGTTTTCCAGATTTCATATGCAGACTTACAAACTGACACTCTATTAAATTCATTCCTATCAAGTGAACAAAACAGAATATTCATTGCTTTAGAATTATTTTGTGCAACAGCCTTTTGCTTAGTGGTCCACTGTGCAAAGTCAGTTATGGGTTCAGAATATTCATTCTATGTGATATTCCAAGTGTCTAATTCTACAGATTGTAAATATATTTTCATCCTACATGCCCAATATGCATAGTTACTGCCATTAAAAAGTGGTAGTCTGACAGTAGACCGACCTTCTACAAATGAACTAGTGTTAGAAACAGTACCAGTGTTGGTAGCCATTTAGAAAACTTTTCAAAATTTAGATTATGAAACTTTTGAAAACCTTGCTCTGATACCAAATGTGAGGAATGCGGAATATGGATCTTAAGGCTAGAATGAACACTAGAGGGGGGGTGAATAGTGTTTATAAGAAATTACTAAATCTTTTTGAGTTATTGTTGATTTGTACACAAATGTTTGCAATATTCAGACACAGATATAATCACAGAATCAAACACAAATGCAGAAATAAAGTAAATGCAGTAAAGGAAAGAACACATCGGATTTTATACTGGTTCGGAGTTACCCTACATCTAGTCCTGCACAACTAAGTACGGATTTCCTTTCAAAAGCAATTCAACAATTACAACCCTCGATTTCAAGGCCACGAGGTACACCCTCCAGAATCACAATCCTCTGGGTAGGGATACTTGATTTGTGGGCAACAAGTTCACCCAATTGATTTCTCAAGGCTACAATCACACCTTTTCTCACTTGATTGATTTCTAAGGCTACAATCACACCTTTTACTCTATTGATTACAAAGAAAGCCTATAACTCTGAATAACACTGAGGATCTTGATGAGATAGTGACAGAGAATCAAACCAGAGATTATCTAGTTAGATTCAATGTTGATTTCGATAGAGTAATGGAAAGAATATGTATAAAGAAATGTGGAAGAAGAAGAGAAGTGAAAAACCAGAAAATCTATATATAATTTTGTTGAAACTAACCCCTATTTATAGAAGAACAACAGCCATGTCCATTCGTGAAGGTTATGGCGAATAGACACTTCTTTTGAAATTCAAATTTTTGAATCTAACTGTCACTATGTCGACATGGGGTACTGGGGCATGTCGACATCCTAAAGCATTTTTTGAAGATTTGATTTTCTTTGAAAATAACCTTTATCTTATATTAAGAACTATTTAAACTTTATAAAAATACTTGACTATAGATAAAATACATAGATAAATATAGAGAATAATATATATAAAATTTTACTATAATTTTATATTTAAATCTAAGTATAAATATATTATAATTAAAAGATAGTTTAAAATAAACGAAGTTTAAAACAAGAGTTTATTAAAAACAAAAACAAAGAATATTTTAAGGCTAAAACATCTTTTTGAAAATCATTTGAAAAGATAATTTTTAAGGCTAAAACATTTTGAAAAGCAGTTTTGAAAATCATTCTGAAGTAGTTTTGAAAATCATTTTGAAGTAGTTTTGCAAGCTTCTTCCTGCAGAATATCTCATCACATCAGGACTCGAGAACTTGTACAAAACCAGGATGTTCGTGGGTTTGTAAGCCACTTGTCGTAGGTTTGTAAGCTACTTGTCGTGGGTTTGTAAGCCACTAAAAAGGTAGAAATGGGTTCCATCCCAAAAGAAAAATGGAGTGAAGATTTCAGTGCTATTATGAAGTTTTAACATAATTCTAGACTCAATACTTATCTTGAACTCTTGATAATCTTGATACTCATGAGTCTTCAATCTTGATATCTTGAATCTCTATACTGTACAGTCTTCATTCTTTGTACCTGCATGGTTAAATCCTGCATATACATATATATCTAAACTATAATGTTAGTATTTATATTTTATAATCTTATTCTAAGGTTCTTGTCATCAAAACCATCATCTCAAGGACTAACAGAATCAAGTAGTAATATGTTAGAGTATGCTGATGATTTGCAGTCTGGTTTTACACAAGAAAGGGATTTACATGAGCTGATGAAGAAGAATTCAAATTTGGGATTTTTTACTGGGGTAGGTCAACAATTTGATTCTGCTCTTGGATTTCGTCGAACAATTAGTGTTTATTGTTTGAAGAACGGGTTTAAAGTACAGTATATTAAGAATTGTAAGGAACGATTGACAGATGTGCTGTAGATGGTTGTCCTTTTAGGATTCATGCTTCTTGCAAATTGAAGCAATTGGACCAATTGTTTGTTAAAAATATTCATTTAAGTCATTCTTGTGGTGGTGGATTTCGATCGACTAGTAGTCCAACTATTAATAGTGATATTGTGAGAAGTTTAATTGTTAATCAAATTCGTGATGAGCCAAAAAGAAAACGAAGGATATTAAGAAAAGTTTTAGAAGAGATTATGATGTGGATTTGAGCTATTATTTAGCTTATAAGGGTAAGAAAATAGCTATAAATGATATTCATGGTGATGAAAAGAAATCTTATAGTGATTTGGTTTGGTATTTGAAGGCAATGGAATGAAATAATCCGAATAGTTACTCAAGTATGGAAGTGGATCCGGATACTAATCAATTTAAGAGAGTTTTTGTTTGTTATGAGGCATGTATCTTTGGATTTTGTTATTGTCGTCCTGTGGTGTTTTTAGATGCAACATTTTTGAAAGGTCGAAGTGGTATTTTGATGGCAGCCACTGTAAAAAGTGGGAATCAAGGTACGTTTGTTATCTTCTTTTTTTTAATGTATATGGTTTATACTTTGTAGTGTTTTCATGCTTTCATTGTTATAAATTTGGGCTTGATAGTTGTGCTGCTGCAATTTATTTTTATAAATTTGGGTTAGATAATTGCACTGCTGTAATTTATTGTTGCTATGTGGATTAACAGTGAATGTATTTTGCTTTTTTTGTTTTAGGTTTTTTTCCATTAGCAATGGCTCTTGTTCTTGAGGAAAATGAAGAGTGTTGGAGTTGGTTATTGACACACTTAAAGAATGCTCTTAGTTGTGATAGACCATTGACTTTTTTAAGTGATAGACATTGGGGTTTGCTTTTAAGTATTCCTAAAAAATTTCCAAATAGTTATCATTATTATTGTTTACATCATATGCAAAATAATATTGCTAGTATTGTGAAAAGTGGAAGAGGTTTATGGGTAGCTCATTTACTAGAACGTTGTGATTTAGCTTCTAATTGTTATGAGTTTGAAAAGACTATGTCAAAGTATAAAGAAATTGGAGGTGCAAAAGCTATTGAATATTTGAATGATAAGCCATATGACCACTGGGCTGATTTATTTTTTCCTGGGAAAGATATGGTGAAAATAAGTCTAATGTAACCGAAAGTTTAATTCTTGGATTTTGGATGAAAGAAGTCTACCTATCACTTCATGTCTTGATGGTATTCGGGTTAAACTTATGATGCAAATGTCTAATCGAAGAGAAGAGGCGTCTAAGTGGACTAGTGTGCTTTGTCCAAAAATGGAAGCTCGTTTGTTGAAATTCAAGGAAGAAGGATTTAGATAGAGTGTTTCTAAATCATCTAGGTATGTGTTTGTATTTTATTACATGCTTCTCACAGTTTCTGAAAAAGGTAAATGTATTTATCTTTTTTTCCATCTGCTATATACCCTGTGTATTATGTTTTGATTTTGTTGTTGCATGTTATTTTTACATTAAATAATTCATTTTGTTATCTGACACACTTTTCTGCACATAGTTTGAGGTTTATGTGTTACAGAGAATATATATGCAAGATTGTGTCATATGTATGTTACAATATAATGGCATAATCGACAGTTGTCTTGCATATGTATGTTAGGATATTTCAACAATCATTTTTTAATTTTAATTCAACATTCTAAACGAGAATTGGATAGACATAGATCGATGATCGTAAACTTAACCGCTACTCTTTTGCTAGAGTTTTTGTTATACGAATAATAGTATGACTGGAAATTCAGATCCAACAATTGAGAATGATATGAAAGATGCCTTTATACGAGCATAATGAAAGCAATACTCTTTACAATGAAAACTCTCACAATCTAGCATCCCATGAAAACTGTTTAGATTTCATTTAAACTGGTTGTCCGGATTCAACCACTTTACAGGAGATGTGTGTTGAAAATTCAGCTAAAATTAACATCAACAATTCTGTCAACTCTGTCTCTGACATCATAAAGAATCTTCACTAGCCAAATGATATTTGACAACAAATGTAATAGTGATGAACATCCTTTATTGTGTTTAGTCTTCATAGATCTATTATGTTTCTTTTGTAATAGTGGTGAACATGCTATATTAGGATTTTCCGACAATGATTTTCCCAATATTTGTTTTGATGCTAAAACTCTCAGTTTTATTTTCTGTTGTGGTTGTGTAAATTTTTAGAGCATACCATTGCTTGCATTTTTTGCTTTACTCTGTTGATTTTTTTTATAGTTGATACATACATCACATTTTTGAAATTTTGTAGGTATATTTTTGAAGTTCATTCTCCAACGTCACAATAAGTTGATCTTAAAAATCGCATATGTAGTTGTAATCAATGGAAAGTGATGGGTTTTCCTTGTGCACATGCTTTGAAGTGTATTTCTTTAACCAGTGTTATCCCTCCTTTTGGCAAGGCCATGACACCAAGGACTTGACTAGAAACCAATGACTGTTCGTCTTAGAGATCGGTTATATGCAAGTTCACCATGGATATCGGTGAATTTTGTCCGAGTCTGGATCGAGCTACAATCGACAAACACGACGAGGGAAGCCATAAAAGTCAACGTTCCAAATTTCATGTCAATCCAAGTTCGTATGCTCAAGTTACGATCGATGAAAGATTGGATGAAAACCCGCCACTGTTCGAATCGATCGAGTTCGAATCCATCAACTAGCCACTGTTCGAATTGATCAAGTTCGAATCCATCAGGGAAGCTTACTTCGACTCGATCAGCTCCGCATCGATCACCAGGGCCTACTTCGACTTGATCAGCTCCGCATCGATCACCATAGCCTACTTCGAATCCATTAGTGCCGCATCGATCACCAGAGTCTATTTCGCATCCATCAGTGGATCACTGTTCGTATCCTTCAAGACCGGTTGCTTCTTCTCCATCAAGGGACGTCACACTTCGTATCGATCAGCCAGTGTCAACTTCGCATCCATCGACGAACCACTGTTCGTATCCATCGAGTTGAAGTGCTTTCATCGATACGAACAAGCAAACCTCCATCGATTCAAACTACACCACCATCATCGACAAGAACAGAGCGAGACTATCGATACGAACAACGCAGTTTCGATCGATACAAATAATGCAGTTTTGATCGATACGAATAGCGAAGTTCCAATCGATACGAACCAAACAGCCTGCCGAAAGTCTCCATTTCGTATCGATCATAACTCGAGATCCACAAGTCCAAATGCTATGAAATTTTCAAAGAATCTTGCGTGCATGCTAAAGAATGTCCACGCCAAATTTCGACTCCATCGGACGCAATCTTGATTGATACGAAATCCGTTCGTATCAATCACGGATCGGGCCAAAACTTCACAGGCTTGGTCGCGCGGGCCTACTCACGTGCCAGAAGTAGTCTCCCGAGATCTGAGCGAGATATCCGCCTCCCACACCTATAAATAGACCCCTAGAGCCAACATAAAATGGATCTTCTTCTTCTTTGAATTCTCCAACACCCAGACTCTGCCGGATCCAGTTCTTAGCTCCATTGCTGTTGCTACCAACGAATTTCACTGCTGTAAATCATTATTATCTACTATAACCCGCTGAAATCAATTGTAATCATCGAAAGAAACATCAATAAAGCAATCAACTTCACAGTGGACGTAGGCAACACGCCAAACCACTCTAAATTCTTGTGTTTCTGTGCGTTCTTATTACTTTCGTTATCTATTTTGGAGTTTTTATTAGATAATCCTCTTTTTTCCATTTAATTTCTTCATTTTATCTCCTCAAAAACTTCCAAAGAGTGTTGTGCCCAATTTTGGTACAAACACTTTGGTGCTTTCACTGAGAGAAAACCCAATTTTTCTCCTACTCCTTGGATCTCCTATTGATACCGGATCGCATAAATCCAAGAAGAAGATCCAGATCTCAGACTTTGAAGCCTTTTCATTCTATTTAGATTCGCATCAGATCTAGGAAAGGACTTTCGTTAATTCACCATGGTAAGTACACGAACTACCTCTACAGCTGCTGATCAAGAAGGACGGGACTGACAGAATCCCGTGCAATTGCCTCCATCTAACCAAGATGCCGCCGGACCTTCAGATCCATCAGGCCCGGTCACCAGACAAGAATTCCAGATGTTGCTTCAAGAGTTGACCCAGAGTCGACAATAACTTACTGAACAACTGCGTGCCAACACAGAGTTGACCAACCAGCTGAATCGCCAAAGGCACAGAAGATCCAGAAGAGATCAAGGTTCTTATTCTTCTACGGAGAGTTCAGCCTCCTCCGATGGCCACCACCGGTCCACACGCCCACGGCTGGATGTGAGCTACACCCAGGCCACAGGACACCAACCTGCCTTGAATCTAGGACAACCCAGAACTGGACCATCCACTAGCCATCATACTGGACCTTCATCCCGAGGAGGTGCTGCTCCTTACCACGTCACATGCAACCTTGCTACCACCACCACCACTATCGAACGAGGGGTTGATGCTGGAAACCAAGCTAACCTTCATCGTAGCCAACGAGATCATACTCCAGAGCCTTATGTCCCAGAAAATGTTGAACCAAGGAGGCGAGGCACGGACCGTCGACCACGTCCGGTCCAGACCCGCGCCGTGGAACCCGACCACACCTTGGCACAACATGCTCCAAGTATCCGAATGCCGGATATACCGACGATGATTCGTCAAATGATCCGTGAAAGTCAGGGTCTCACTAACGACGACTGGGGAATCTCCTGGAGTCATACCCCTTTCACCGATGACATACTATATGCTGAACCACCTCGGCGCTTCAGGATGCCAACCTTGCCGGTCTATGAAGGAAGTTCTGATCCCAATCAACACATCCTGAAGTATGAATGGCTGATGAATGCTGCGAGAGCTGATGATGCAGTCAAATGCCGTAGTTTCCCCATTTCCTTGGGGGCATTGCAACTATGTGGTTTACTCGTTTACCACCACGATCCATTTCTAATTTTGACCAAATGGCCACTAAGTTTGTTGAACAATTCCGTATGCACGTAGCAAGGCCTAAAGATGTTAACACTCTGTCTAGTGTTACTCAAGCTCCCGGAGAAACACTTAGACGTTACTTGGAGGGATTCCATGCTGCGTGTGCAGAAATAAGCAATCCCAATGATAACTCTATCCTGAAGGTATTGACTAAGGGGATTGATCCTGATTCTGAGTTCGGAAATTGGTTAGCTGGGAAACCACCTGCGTCATTGGACCGTTTCTATTCCAAGGCAGCCCAATTCTTGAGAAGGGAGGATGCGAAATAGTCTAGGAAGCAGGATGACGCAGGGCCCAACATCGAAGGAATTTAGAGTAACATCGCCGTTAAACAATCCGGAGAGAGTTCTGGAAAAGTTCAGTTGAACGTACAAAATAAACAGAATCAACAAAGGGACAATGGAAATCAGGGAAAGAAGCGAGATCAAAGCCGTGGTCCACGACGTAGAGCTCCCATGTTTGACAATTATACTTCATTGAATACGTCACTGGAAAATGTGTATTTCCAAACCTACAATACCATGCAGTATAAGAAACCTACCCCGAAGCCATCAACAGAAAGGCAGGTCCAAACAGGGAAGTTTTGTAGATTCCACGAAAGTTATGGCCATAATACAAATGAGTGTCGTCATTTACAAGATCTCATTGAGAAGTTTATACGTGAATGAAAGTTGGATCAGTATGTGCGGGAGCCGCAGTCAGGAGGTGCGGGCCCATCAAATCAGAATCGTGCACCAAATTAGGAAAGACAAGAGGAACCCGCTCGTACTGGGTGGAGGTTGGTTATCAATACAATAAGTGGTGGTCCTCATCCAACAGACCAAAGCTGGAAGGAAATGGAGTCGTATGTCAGCTCTATTAGGCATGTAGACTTCGAGTGTTATAGTAGTTTTGATGAAGGGGCTCCGGCCAAACAATAGAAGACGATGATTGATGACATCGTATTCAGAGACAGAGATGTTGATAAAGTCGAAGCTCCCACCATCGATCTACTGGTCATCTCAGCTCAAGTAGGTCTTGCTTGGATGAAGAGGATCTTAGTTGACAGTGGAAGCTCTATGAATATTTTTTTTAAACGAGCTTACAATCAAATGAAGATGGAGGCCAAAGATTTGAAACCTTGTCAGTCTCGAATCCACGGTTTCAATGGGAGCGCTACTATACCCACTGGAGTAGTGGAACTACCAGTGGAGTTGGGAGTTGGAGAACGCCGGAGAGTGCGGATACTACAGTTCGTTGTGTTATACATAGACTCCCCTTATAATGCTTTCTTGGGCCGACCGGCCCTTGCTGAGTTCAGGGCAGCTATTGCCCCGTGGTGTTTAACCCTGAAGTTTCCTACTGATCATGGAGTAGGAGTCATCCAAGGGGATTGGGCTGCAGCGAGAGCTTGCTATGTTGCCGAGCTGCGGGAGGTGCAGCGAAAGGAGAAAGTAAAGGGCATAGAGGAATCTCTCTATGTCCGTTTTGCTGATAATTGACAATTAACGTCTGGGCCTAGGCCCGGGCACCCCAACCAATTCCAAAGGGATCTTGACCCAAGAGAAACTGAAGATGAAGGAGAATCTAAAGAAAGTCAAGCATCCCCGGCCGAACTGACGATTGATGTCCCAATTGACGATAACGATGATTCGAAAATGATAAAGATTGGGTCTCAGCTAAGCCAGAAAACTCAAGAGGAATTGGTTGAATTTCTACGGGCGAACCTTGATGTGTTCGCCTGGACGCATTCTGATATGTGTGGGATCTCGCCGGACATCGTGAGCCACACTCTGAATATTGACCCGCGGCATGTCCCGGTCAAACAGAAAAGGCGTGGTATGGATCCAGAGAGATCTGCCGCCCTTAAAGACAAAAGTAGAAAAGCTTAAAGCGAACGGGTTCATTCGAGATGCATTATACCCAGAATGGGTGTCGAATCCCGTGCTTGTCCGAAAGTCAAACGAAAAGTGGAGAACATGTGTCGACTATTCCGATCTGAATAAAGCTTGTCCCAAAGATAGTTTCCCGCTTCCCATAATTGATCAGCTAGTAGATTCGACGGCTGGACATGAGCTCTTATCCTTCATGGACGCGTATTCTGGCTACAATCAGATACCGATGCATTTACCCGATCAAGAACATACCAGCCTCGTAACCAATCTGGGACTTTATTGCTACAAAGTTATGCCATTTGGACTCAAGAATGCCGGGGCTACATATCAACGATTGGTCAACCGGATGTTTGCCAACCAAATCGGGAAAACAATGGAAGTATATGTAGATAACATGCTTGTAAAATCACGATTTTCCACTGACCATATTAAAGACTTGGAAACTATGTTCAACATACTTCGAGAATACAGAATGAAGCTTAACCCACTGAAATGTCACTTTGGAGTTGCATCCGGAAAATTCCTTGGGTTCATCGTCAACGCTCGAGGGATCGAAGCTGATCCTGAAAAGATCCGGGCTATCAGAAATCTTGAAACTCCAAAAACCATAAAGCAAGTCCAGAGTCTCAATGGAAAAGTAGCAGCATCGAGCAGGTTCATTTCAAAGTCCACTGACAAATGCATTCCCTTCTTCGATCTGATCCGAAAAGGAAAACGAAACTTTGAATGGACCACGGAGTGTGAGGGCGCTTTCCAAGCACTAGTTCAACATCTATCCACACTACCTATCTTGTCAAAGCCTATTGATCATGAGAAGTTGTTCGTATATTTGGCGATATCAGAAAACGCTATCAGCGCTGCATTAATTCGAGACGAAGACAAGATACAGAAACCAGTATACTACGTCAGCAAACGATTGACTGGAGCTGAAAGAAATTATCTGAAGCTAGAGAAGTTGGCTTATTGCCTTGTTATTGCATCAAGGAAGCTCCGACCATATTTCCAGGCCCATCCAATTATCGTTTACACCGACCAGCCGTTATGACAGGTCCTTTCGCGGCCTGAGACGTCTGGTAGGTTACTCAAGTGGAACATCGAACTAAGCCAGTTTGACATTGCTTACACTCTAAGACGAGCGATTCAAGGACAAGTCCTAGCCGATTTCATAGCTGAATTTACCATTCCAGAGGACTTGCCCGAAACCAATAAATCCCCCGAATACGTCGGGAAGCTGTATACTGATGGTGCATCAAACGACTGATGTTCGAGTGCTGGTGTTGTACTTGAAACCCCCGAAGGCCGATCTATATGCTATGCTTTGAAGTTTGATTTTCATGCAACCAATAATGAAGCTGAATATGAAGCCCTCTTAGCTGGACTAAAGCTTGCTAGGGATTTGAGAATTATCGCTGTGGAAATTTATTGTGATTCACAGTTAGTTGTGTGTCAGGTACGGGGAGAATATCAAGCGAGAGATCGAAGGCTGGCTGCATACTTAGCTCGAGTTCAGGAAGTGCTAAATTAGTTTGATTATTATGCCATTTATTGTATACCTTGAGAACGCAACCAAAAAGCCGATTCATTGGCGAAGTTAGCCAGCACAGGTGAAGCTCAGCAAATGGGACTCGTTCCCGTAGAGACGTTATCTTCCCCAAGCATTGACTGGGCAGAAATAGACTGGGTATGCGAAACCATCCTCGAAAAGGATCCATGAATGACTCCACTCAGAAATTACATTGAGCACGGAACCCTGCCAGAGCGTAGGAGTGAAAAGAGACAAGTCCTTCGGAAGGCCTCACGATTCACTATCCAGAATGGAATCATGTACAGAAGAGGGTACTCTGTTCCTCTACTCCGGTGTATCGCTTACGATGAAATTAAACGAGTATTGCATGATGTACACGAGGGAGAATGTGGCGATCACACCAGGGGGCAAGCACTTGCCAAGAAAATACTTCGATATGGATATTACTGGCCTACTGTGAATCGTGATGCGTCAGATTATGCAAAGAAATGTGATAAGTGTCAAAAGCATGCTTGAATTCCTAGAGCCCTTCCTACCGAGATAACGCAAATGGTCAGCTCATGGCCATTTGCAATGTGGGGTATCGACATCATTGGTACTTTACCTCTGGCAAAAGGTGGTGCGAAATACGCCATCGTTGCAGTTGATTACTTTACAAAATGGGCTAAAGCTGAGCCTCTCGCTACCATAACGACGAAAAAAGCGATCAACTTTGTAGTCTGCAACATTATCTGTCGATTCGGTCTCCCACACACCATTATTACTGACAATGGGACCCAATTCGACAGTGCAGAATTTAAATATTTTTGCAAACATTTTCACATTCAAAAGAAATTCTCTACGGTTGCACACCCTTAGGTGAACGGTCAGGTCGAAGCGGTTAATAAAGTTATAAAGTCCATTCTAAAAAAACGACTGGAAAAGGTCGGGGGCAAGTGGGTCGATGAACTTCCTATGGCTTTATGGGCTTACCGAACAACCCACAAGTCCGCGACCGGTCACACTCCATTCTCTCTCTCTTATGGTTCATAAGCCGTTATTCCAGTTGAGCTAGAAGTACCTTCTCATCGTGTGACATACTATGACCCAAAGACAAATGCTATATTACTTGCTGAATCTCTCGATCTACTAGATGAAGAGCGTGAAGAGGCTGATTTGAGGGCAGCCGCGCATCGAAGTCGAGTCGCCCGATTGTACAACGCCAAGGTCCGCCTGCAAACCTTTGAACTAAGCGATCTCGTCCTAAAAAGAATTTATCCGGTTCCTTCGCATATGAAGCCGACATGGGAAGGACCGTATGTTATTGAACGAAGGCTCGGAGATGGCACATTCAAATTATCGACCATTGACGGTCTTACTCTGCCAAGAGCCTGGAATAGCGAGAGTCTTCATCGCTACTACACATGACAGACTATGTTTATTCATTTAGTTTATTTTCCATTTCACAATTTTTTTCTGCATTTCGAAATTAGAATTTGTAATAAGGCAACTGACTTTGCCATATTTTCTTATTTCAGCAATAAAATGCAATCTCTTCGAGCCAGAGCTGTGATTTACTTGAAATGCTTCATATGATCATCACTATGCACGGAGAGCTAAGTTTCACCATACGGTGCAATTTATTCAAATAGGGAGTGACTGTGATGCAACCGATCACTCGCTAAGTGAAACCCGAGCTCGGGGACAAGCCATCACATCAAAGTCAAAAACGGATTGATACACGACAATCCCTCACTTAACTCTCGGTTCCCAGAGTGCGAACTGGAGTATTAAAATACGTCTACGAAGAGGATGGATCCGTCCGCCTAACGACTTCGTCCATATCTGAACCAAGTTTGAGGGGGATGGACCCGTCCATCTAATGACCTCACTTGATAACTCAGGGTGGATGTGATCCGACCATCCATGATCCTGATACACCTTTCGTTCCCAGAGTGCGAGCGAAATCCAAAAACATCCAGCAGATGTGACCGACCATCTGCTTACCAACTCCGAACTCCCAGAGTGCGAGTCGGAGTATAAACATCAACTCCGAATTCCCAGAGTGCAAAACGGAGTATAAACAACAACTCTGAATTCCCAAAGTGCGAAAGGAGTATAAACAACAACTCCGAACTCCTAGAGTGCGAAACGGAGTATAAACAACAACTCCGAACTCCCAGAGTGCGAGTCGGAGTATAAACATCAACTCCAGATTCCCAGAGTGCGAAACGGAGTATAAACATCAACTTCAAGTTCCCAGAGCGTGAATTGAAGTATAAATATCAACTCCGAACTCCCGTAGTGCGAGTCGGAGTACAAATGTCGATTCTGGGTCCCCAGAGTGCGGACGTGTAATTAAAACTTGAGCCGGAGGGACCAACCGCTATTAAGAAAATGAGAATCCCCGGAGTGCGGATATGATCATCAATAATCGAACAAGCATGAATGAATTACTCAATCTTCGCTTGTCTCAGACATCCGTTCGATGACACTAGACTCAACATGTTATAAGCAAGAAGCGATCGCTGACTGATGTTCTACAACTCACCCCCAAGACTGGGGGGCAGGACTTAAGCATCGACCATCGACTGAAGCGGTACGACATCAAAATTCAACTCACTTCCTGGCCGAAAACCATGTCCATAGTTTCCGAACTTAGCGAACAAAATCAAACTTGATTCGGAAGCTGAAACTTCACAAGTGCACTTCAGATATTGAAACACTTAGACAAATACACAATGACTGAAAACAAGCCAAAAAAGAGAAGCTTCATTTCTATTGTTTGTAAAAGAAGTTCGTGTACAAGTTTGTTCCAAAAAATTCCTACTAGCAGGGGCCAAACCCGCATCTATACACGGCCAACAAAATGAGAATCAAAATAAACCAAGGAAGCATGTCTAATCTTTCTTCTTCCTCGGCTTCCGTTTTGGTGTAGACCCGCTGGAGCCGCCACTACCTTTCCTCTTTGAGCCTTTGCTTGTCGGTGGACGGTCTCCGGGCGGGGGCATGATTTCGACATCCTCCTCCGAACTCGAATGAACGAGGATGCTTCCTGCCGGCGGAGTCGGAGGGATAGGGTCAAATGTGGAAGGTGGAATGGCCGCGCAAGTGTCGGAAAATGTACCGCTAGGCGATATCATTCTAAGCGGAGCTGGATCAAGTGCCGCCGTTCCACCTCCAAAACTACCACCATGAACCGCTGCTGCCATTTCGGCGTTGATTTCGGCCAAAATCTCCTCTTCAGTAGTCACTCGGGCCTCGCCGGGAGCATCAGCAGTTGGCATCGAAAAGCTTGTAGCAGGAACGCCTCCACCCATGACAAATGTTAAGTCAGCTAAAGGATTGCCATGACGGCGAAAGAGTTCTTCCATCAGCTGCTCATCAAACACAAGCGTGCTTCCCTGCGTATCGTCAAGTGGGGCAGTTGTAGTTACAGTGATCGCTTCGGTAACAATAGCCTCTTGCGTATGATATGATTCTTGAGTAACAGGAGGCCCGACAGGTGCAGCATCGATCACTGGACAAAGAATAAGAGAACTGTCAGAATTTAATTCAAATAAAGATTCTGACTTAAGGCAGATGCGCGGAATGATCAGAATACCTTCCTCAGTTTGACTTGTAG
Organism: Allium fistulosum; assembly: GCA_030737815.1. Taxonomy (NCBI): domain Eukaryota; kingdom Viridiplantae; phylum Streptophyta; class Magnoliopsida; order Asparagales; family Amaryllidaceae; genus Allium; species Allium fistulosum. Next base: position 666,948,003 of record CM060901.1, read on the forward strand.
GCGGCAGAACGAGTTCAGTAACTTGCACTGTAGCCGGAGACATTTGCGGCTGATCCGGATTGTAGCCAGGAACAGTTTGGGGATCGACCGCAGATAAGGATTCGGGCTGGGTTGATGCTGGAACTTCAAGACTCGCCTCATGATGGTCAACCCCTGAACCCTCTCCTACTTCGAAGTGCTGGGCGCCGAGTCTTTCCTTTTCAAGCAGAATCATTGACTCGTAAAGAATCTTCCTTTCATCTTTATTTAGAATGCGATTCTCGAGTTCAAACTCATCCACAGACTCACCGAGATGCACCTCCTTCTCTTCTTCAACTAATCGGCCCCAGGCGTTGTATAGATGCGCTGGATAATCATCGAGCCAGGCTAGACCCCTGTGCCTTAGCATGTTAGCGTTGTAAACAACGAAAAGGTCTTCAATATCAGCCACTAGCCTGGACTCGGCCGATTTCACTTTCTCCTCAACCTCAGTCTCCACCACGCAGACCTTAGCCATAGCCGCATCCCGTTCACCCCGAAGCAGAACAGCCTGCTCGCACGCCTCCTGGGCCGCGCTGTTCGCATCATCCCTTTCCTTAGCCATGTCAGCGAATTTGGCCTTAAGCTCGTTAAGTTCCTTAACCGCCGCATCCCGTTCGGCGGTGACTGTGGTGTTTCGATGGCCCATCTTCTCCACCAAGGCAACGTGTGTCTGCCTCAACCTCTCCATCGCCACAGTCGCTTTGTCAGCTTTTTTGGTGGCCTTAATTTTAGATATTTGAGAAGACTCGGCCTCGGTGTTGAGCACCTGGATGATTTGGTCCTTTTTGGCGAGTTCGGACTCCATCTTCTCAATAGCTTTGGCTCGCTCAAAGGCCACCTTGGAAGCTTTCTCTGCAGCCTTTACCTACTCTCTATACTAGGTGTAGATGTCATGAACGTAATCATGCATCGTGTTTTCCACACCAGATGGGATTCTCTTTAAGTGAGGTGGAAAGACGTAGCCGTCGAAGCATATGTTCGGAAACTCCTTCCTCAACTGAGAAATTTTAATGGCCCCTTCCCCCGTGGGCTCAGTAATGGCCTACTCTGCAATTATGGGGAGCACGGTTTCAACTCGCTGGTGTTGGTTTCGGACCTCGAAGTTTGAGAAGACGGTCTGTGTCGTAGAGGCTCTAGCGGATGTGGAACAAGAATAGGAGGTGGAGACGAAAGTCTAAGGGGAGGAGAGCGAGATCTAGATTGGTGTTTGTATTCTCTGTCCCTGTCCCGCTCGTACCTCTCTTGATTAGAGTACCCACGATCGTGGTCTCTATCCGAGTCTCTCCTGCGGGAATCATAATAAGTAGAAGATTTTCGAGCCGAGCGAGATTCCCTAGCATTGACCCTCTTTCGGACATCATACTTGAAAATGAGAGACGAAGGAAGAGTTAGTGATTTCTTAAGTTGAACGATTTATAGTTATGAATCATGTAGTGCAGTGAAGTGTATGCATGTGCAACCCCCCGACCAACCGGAAATGTCGGCCGCACTCATAGCAAGAGCATTATCAAGCTCCTTCATCCCGGCGTCGTGTTGAAATGACACATAATCCGGAATCGGAATATCAGCAAGCCCTTTAAAAGGATTCTCTACTTGCGGGGGAGGAGCCTCCGAAATTCTAATCCCCGGGACGGGCAAGGACATAACCACGGATTTTAATCTCACGGATTTAGAACGCTTGTGAGCAACTGCCTTGCCTTTTCTCCTTCCACCTGAATCCTGGACATCGGAAGAAGGCCCAGCTTGGAGCTCGTTATCAGTAGGCGTTCTCTCCGGATCAACTACTTCAGCTATTACGACTCCGAGCGCCTTGCGCTTCATCCGCTTCTTCGAGACCGCTCTAAGTGTCCCTTCCAGCCATATGCTTTGCTTACATTCAATCATCCCAACAATTCTCAAGTTTCTGTCGGTTAGAACCAAGTCAATGTGCCTCTCTTCACCCAGAACCGTTTGGAGGATCCGAACTAGCTCTCTGAAGTATCCACCGTCAGGTCGGGAGATTGCGGCTGTGTAAGAAGAGAAGTATGTCAGTTTTGAGGTCGGTTATAATTATCTCGATAATTCGAGAGAACGATTGCAACACTTACGTCTATCCAACCATCGCCTAGCGAATCCAGGGGGCACCGAACGTAGAACCATTCAGTTTTAAAGTAACTCAGCCTTCCCCATGACCCAGTTACTATTTGAAAGTTCCTAACCGCTTCCAAGAAGGTGAAAGAAGGGTTGTCTCCACAACTATTAACGTTAAATAGATATCTAATCTCGATCGGCTTTGGTGGTCGAAAGAGAATCTCCATAAACAAAATAAAGGTGCTATTCAGCAAGGCGTATTCGTTGGGGTGTAGCTGGGATGGAGCTATTCCAAGGAATGATAACATCTCCCTTATATATTGATTGAAAGGAGGAACTGTTCCCACCGTACAAGCATGACGGTTAAAAGCAGTAAACCCCTCCAGGGGAACATGTGGCCTGTCATTTGGCCCAGGCAGTAACACGTCGTCAAGTGACAAGCCATGCCTTAAACAAATCCGTCCCAGCATATCTTCGGAGATGCCGGATGGCACAGAATCTTGTGGACGACAAATGAACCGGGCGCCTGGAAGCTCGTCCGGAGCTGGATTTATAACTTCGGCTTCAATGACCGGTATCTCGATGGTTAAAGGAATTGAACTCGGGAGTACCTGCTGCTGTGAACTTGAAGGTTCCATGACTAACTAGCTTATGAAAAATCATTGTTAGACAGACAATAACGCTCGTGCATCCCCCAGTGTAAAGTGTGTAAGTGTGTTGTGCAGTGCAGTACTGTATATCACTTAAAAAATTCTATAGAATTGGAGAAAGCATGAAAACGATAAGACTTCGAAATTCAGTCGGAATGACCGTCATCGCTGACCGTCACTACCGTTCCATCAAGATGTTAGGGATCGATCCAAGTTAAAGTTTGTTAAAATTTGTTAAGTTATAGTTCCATCGACGAGCTTCGAAAGGAAGTCAAATATGCAGTTCTATAGTTAAGTCCAATCATGCAAGTTTGAAGCTCGCCGGAGTTAGTTTTTCAAGTGTGCGAGAAGTTGCAAGTTATTTAAGGTTTGATTCATATCGGTCACAAAAAGTCCAGTTCGTAACGATAATTCGTGTCCATCTACATGCAAGTTTGAATCGGTTAAAGCTGAAAACTTCGAATCGATCCAGGAAATAGTCATTTCGTACCGATCCAGGAAATAGTCATTTCGAATCGATCCAGGAAATAGTCATTTCGAATCGATCTAGGAAATAGCCATTTCGTATCGATCATAACTCGACCTCCGTTTCGTATCGCTCACTCTATCCTTCATTTCGTATCGATTAGAGATGTGCCACCTTCGCATCGATCGGTGGCGATCCAAGGCAACTGATATTGAATGGCCACTCCACGATTGGCACGAGAGTGAGATCGATATGAAACGCAGTACCTTCTTCTTCACCAATCGGTCGATATGAAGATAAAACTGCCATCCTCTTCTCCAAACGGCGTAAACCCCATTATTTTTTCTATCCTCCATCCCTCGACCATGCCAGGATTCGGCCATGTACGAGAATGGATGAGGAATTGAACTCAAGTCTCATCGTTCTTAAGGCGAATTCGTCAATTGATTACCTGAATTCGATAACTAGTTTAAGGGATTGAAGGATTTGAATCAATTCGAAGGCAGGAGCAGTTTTCTTTTTCCACGTCTCTAGAGCGATACGAAAGTAAAAGGGTAAAGAGTAAAAAGTGAAAAATTCCTAAGTCCAGAATATTTATATGGATGCGAGTGTGAGGGAAAGGCGTTTCGTCTCCCGGTAAACACGACCGGTCGCAATGGGTTCGGTTCAGAATCGATTCGAAACAGCTACTCGAATTCATGAACTCGAATCTGTACTGACTCGAAGTCGTCACCAAACCCATCGATATGAAATCCTTGTTCGTATCGATCATTTCCAACTCCATCCCCAGTGCATCGATACGAACGAACGTTTCGTATCCATCGAACCTCACATCCATCGATGCGAAATATCCATTTCGTATCCATCAAAACGACGTATACCGATGCAAAAATAATGTTTTAACCTTCTACACCGATTCAGGAGAGGATCGATATGAAGGAACATTCAAAAACGACCATCGAGCATTGTTATAGTTCAAATCTCACATCGGTTCAGGAGAGGATCGATACAGAACTCGATACGTGATAAACTGACAACGACTCGTGAACGTACAAACGTCAACGAGAGTCAGATTAACATATATGCATATATGTCAGACTAATCTTCAATATTCCAGATTTACAGGAGTTGGAAACTCATTTGGTAACGATTACAACAACAAACGGCTAATCACTAGCATACAACAATCAGTTGCAACAATACAGGGTACAGCAGCTGACAGTCAACAGTTTACATTATCAAGAAAATCAGTCAAAGATTACAGCTTTCGTCGAAAAGACGATAACTATTCAGAATGAAGTTTGCAGCATTTCAAAGCACATCATGTTTCCACAAGACGTACTTTGGGGGGCAAATATTATCCCGCCTTTTGGTAAGGCCGTGCCACCAAGGACTTGACTAGAAACCAATGACTGTTCGTCTTAGAGATCGGTTATACACAGGTTCACCATGGATATTGGTGAATTTTGTCCAAGTCCGGATCGAGCTACAATCGACAAGACACGACGAGGGAAGCTATAAAAGTCAACGTTCCAAATCTCAAGTCAATCCGAGTTCGTATGCTCAAGTTACGATCGATGCAAGATTGGAAGAAAACCAGCCACTATTCGAATCGATCGAGTTCGAATCCATCGACTAGCCACTGTTTGAATCGATCGAGTTCGAATCCATCAGGGAAGCTTACTTCGACTCGATTAGCTCCGCATCGATCACCAGGGCCTACTTCGACTCGATCAGCTCCGCATCGATCACCATAGCCTACTTCGAATCCATCAATGCCGCATCGATCACCAGAGTCTATTTCGCATCCATTAGTGGATCACTGTTCGTATCCTTCAAGACCGGTTGCTTCGTATCCATCAAAGGACAGCACACTTCGTATCGATTAGCCAGTGTCAACTTCGCATCCATCGACGAACCACTATTCGTATCCATCGAGTTGAAGTGCTTTCATCGATACGAACAAGCAAACCTCCATCAATTCAAACTACACCACCATCGTCGACACGAACAGAGCGAGACTATCGATACGAACAATGCAGTTTCGATCGATACGAATAACGCAGTTTCGATCGATACGAATAGCGAAGTTCCAATCGATACGAACCAAACAGCCTGCCGAAAGTCTCCATTTCATATCGATCATAACTCAAGATCCACAAGTCCAAATGCTATGAAATTTTCGCATAAGCTTACGTGCATGCTAAAGAATGTCCACGCCAAATTTCGACTCCATCGGACGCAATCTTGATCGATACAAAATCCATTCGTATCGATCACAGATCGGGCCGAAACTACACGGGCTTGGTCGCGCGGGCCTACTCACGTGCCATAAGTAGTCTCCCGAGATCTGAGCGAGATATCCGCCTCTCACACCTATAAATAGACCCCTAGAGCCAACAGAAAAGGGATCTTCTTCTTCTTTGAATTCTCCAACGCCCAGACTCTGCCGAATCCAGTTCTAAGCTCCATTGCTGCTGCTACCAACGAATTTCACTACTGTAAATGATTATTATCTGCTATAACTCGCTGAAATCAATTGCAATCATCGAAAGAAACATCAATAAAGCAATCAACTTCATAGTGGACGTAGGCAACACGCCGAACCACTCTAAATTCTTGTGTTTCTGTGCATTCTTATTACTTTCATTATCTGTTTTGGAGTTTTTGTTAGATAATCCTCTTTTTTCCATTTAATTTCTTCATTTTATCTCTTCAAAAACTTCCGAAGAGTGTTGTGCCCAATTTTGGTACAAACAACTAGAAATTCTGTTTATGATTATATTGAGAATTACTTTACTGTTGAGTATTATCGAGCTTCATATTCACATGTGATCAATCCTATTCCAACTTTTGATAAGGAAGCAAATGAAGCCGAAGAATCATCTACTGTTCTTCCTCCTAAGCCTATTCGTGGAGCTGGTAGGCCTAGGATGAATAGAATTGAAGGGGCTGATTTTCATGCTAAGCAAAGCAAATGAGGAAAGTGTAAAAAACTAGGACATAATAGATGGGGGTGTTCTTTGAATAATTGAGTTGAGTGTTTTAATTCAATGTGTTTGATTGATTGTTCTTTGAATATTTTGAGTTGAATATTTGAATAATTGGGTATGTTGAATTGTTGTTGATATGTTTCTGATTATTTTTGGTTTTAAGCAATTTTTATGTCTATTGTTATTTGGTATACATTGTTGTTAGTTTTGTGAAAAAGATAAATTCATATATCTTTTTTTGTTCTGTTAAAGATTGAAAGATACATCAATCTACCAAGTATCCTTTGCTTTCCAGAAATTATTTTTCTGTCCTGTTACACTAATATTTTGGTATGTGTAAACTATTAGGTAAAAGATTGGGTAATGCTAGCATGCTATGTGTTGTGATGAGAGTTTAAATTTTTTCCTTATTATCTTTATCTATAATTAAATGATTTTCAATCAGAACATATTGCAATATACAGAAAGAGTCACATGAGATACTAGGTGTTATATTAATTTCATAAAATTAAGATTCTATAGTAAAACTGATAGCATCACCACTTGTATTATACTATTCTAGCCCAAGTTTTACTTGCATTAGTATGAGATCTGTAACTTTTTATTTGTGTAGCGATAATTTTGCCATAAATTCTCTAATCACTTTCTCCCCCCTAAACTTTCAGGAATGAACAAACAGAATTTATACATAATATGCTTTGAAAAGAACAAGTTGTATAGGATTTCTCTTAGGTTGTCAATTCTACAAATGTCATTGTCAGGGTGGTGACTTCAGTGCAACTGAGACCATAGATCTAATCAATGTTTTTATCTATATCCTGAATAATCAACTTAGTTCTGTAATATTGATAGACCAAATGGTAAGTAACAAATGTTTTATTCCCTTATATCCAGTGTTTCTTCCAGTGTATCTTGCATTTTGACAAACTTTTTAATTAACACCTATTATCTTCCAATGTTAATTTAAAGTGGATATTGGCATTTCTTTTGCTTTTCTAGCTATAATAATCAAGTAAACATGGTGAAAATTTAATAGTTTACCCTATAACAATGCCATCTGCTTGTTTTCAGGCTGCTTGCTCTTATAAAGACATAGAAAAATATGCAGAATGTTAAATAGTACATGAAATAAAGTGAATATTGCTATACATATAAATTTGGGAGACATAAAAGCAGTGCGTACTGTAAAAGATTGATACAACATACTATCAATAACGTATTATTTTATGACATCAGAATATTATGAATAAAAGATAAATGCTTTTATGTTTATTAACAGAGCATTAGAAACAAATTAGCCATTACAAATTCATGGTCAGTTATCAGAATTTCATCATCAAATTAACATCAGTTGTGTAATTACTTGCTAGTTAACATCAGCCATTACAAATTCATCATCAAATTCATCAGTAAATTTAGATATACTGCCTAAAATCTACCATCAAATAAATTTTTGAAAAATGTATGATAAAAAGACTGTCAGACATCAAACAAATTGTTTCTATCATTCTCAGTTTCAAATTTTTGTAGCTGAAGTTGAGCTGCAAAAAATTTCAACTGTCCAGCAATATGGTTCGTTAGAGAGGATTTGTGCAGCTATTTGTGCTCTAAATGCATTGAGTTGTTCAAGACTGATTTTTGATGTAGTCTCCATTCCTCGTGCAATCTTTTGTATGAACATCATTACAAAAACTCCACAGTCGAACCTGTATTTGTTAATTTTAGTAATTTGAATATAATGATAAAACAGATTATCTTTTGTTCATTTTGATATTGAATTGTATTTAGTAGTGTGTTTATCTAAGTAACAATATGTGAATAATAATAGTATCTAATTCGCCTAGTTATCGTGTAACATGCATTTTTGTATAAAAATCTCCACTATCTTCAAAATTACTCATTGCTTTGTTGGGCACAGTCAACATTTTTAAGCAATGTAGACTTCCCTAGAATTGTTTTCTTCGCTGCTTCTTGTAGCTCTTTATTAATGTTGTTTACTGATGCTTTCTGCCAAAAAAATATTTTTTTTTAGAATAAAGATAAATCTATTTATCTTTTTTACTTTTTGTGTATTTTTACTTACCACATTAATATCAAACTTTGAATGTCCACTTCTTAAGGTCTTAGATCTTGTGGTTAAGTGTAGAGAATCGTAATGGTTCCAGGTACATGATTCCACTACTAGTTCTAGCAATCTCCAATGTTCGTTGCCGTGTATAAGAAATAATATATTGCAACATAATGGATTTAGAAGTGTTTGTTTAATAAAATGATTAAACATATCTCTTTTGATATTTTCCATGTTTCCGTTTGTTGCACTTTTCTGTTAAAAAATAATTTCAGAAAATTCATCTTATAAAGAAATTTTGCATTTGACATTATAGTTCACTTACTATCATTGTTGTGTTCACGTAGATAATGCTAGAACTTTATTCTAATAATTTTGTTTTTCTGAACCAAAACTAATCAATAACCTACATTTCAAAAAGAATATGGATTAAGTATAGAATTTATAATGAAGCAATGTATAGTTTTTTCTACTTACTTGACCAAAAATATATTCTCCATAGAGAAGTTCTTCAATCATACTTTTTGTGATGGTGATGAAGTTTCCATCATCACAAGTAAATGCTTCATCACTGAAAAATTTGATGGTTGTTAACAGAAGAAATTAATATTAGTATGTACCGTGTTGTTTCTATTTATTTGTTAATAAAAGAAAATAACAACCTTTGTAGAAGTTTGTATGAAAAGATAAAGATAAATTAATTTATCTTTTTTAGTTTTGTTTAGTTTTGTTTATTTTTTTATTTGTAAATCATCATATTTTCATGTTGAAATAAAAAGCTTTATTTTAGTTATATGTTGTTAACATATTGTACCATGAACAATATGTTATTGGAATAAATCTATAAACAATATATGACTGTTGAAGTGTAAATTTTATGCGTGCCTTAATATTAAGGCTGAATTTAGAACTGTTGGAGATGGTCTTAGGTGAATTTGATACATATGTGATGGTTATCGAGGATTTTAAAGACCTTATCTGATGTGAAGTTTTGTTTGTTATCGAAAATTTTGAGTAAAACATGGGTATTAAATCAGTCCTGCTTTTAAGGCACATACAGTATAAAACATGGATTTGATCTCTTGCATGACTGCTATTGGGGAATTCATGGACAAAAAAGTCCATGACTTCTAATGACAAAACAAATATAGGTTGTGTTGCAAATTGTATAACTTCTATATGACTTTAGTAATATTAACCTATACGTATCAACTAAACTTTTGCTATGATTTATATGCATGTCATAAACCATGTTTGCCAAAGATATAACTAGTATGTTTATGAAAATACTAATTCTATTTGTTTATACTATTTTTCCTAAACAATCCGCAATAAAGGAATTCAGAGTTACTGAATTTGGAAATCCAAAAGAACATGACAAACCAATACAACAATTCATTGTTGATCTTACTGATTGTGTTTTTACTGTTAGCTTTGAGTACATATTCCATCTTTTTATTACCATTTCTTAAATTTGTGTAGTCTGTATCGTATATAATTAACAAACCTAAAAATGCAAAGAATCAAACCTAAAAATGAAAAGATAAAGATAAATTAATTTATCTTTTTCAGTTTGTTTAGTTTTTTTATTTTTTTTATTTGTAAATCATCAGATTTTGATGCTGAAATAAAAAGCTTTATTTGAATTTTATGTTGTTATCATATTGTACCATAAACAATATCTTATTGGAATTAATCTATATTTAAGTAAATTGAGTGAAAAGTAGTTTAGTTACTTACTTGTTTCCTCCAAGAGTTTTGAAATTTTTTTTGACAATTTCTTTCTGTTCTTCAGTAAGATATTTGAGGAGTGGACATTTCTCAACATTCCTTGGCTTCTTCTTTTTTTTTGGTTCTTTTAGGACAACATCTTCAACAACAATAGGATTTTCGGGAGCAGTTTCTTGAGCAGGTACTTTCAGATTGTCAAATTTTAAATTATCTTGTGTCTGCTCTTCTAGTATGAAATCTTGAGTTTGCATTATATCAAAAGTTGGAAAATTAGCAGAACTGTTTATGTGAATTATACCAACAATTTTTCTTTCTTTCTTACCTTTTCCAACTTCAGTTTTTTCCTTCAAATCATCTTTTTCCTTCACATCGCGCTCTTCTAAATTTTCTAACTTCTGGAGCTTCATTTCAAGAATCTGGATTCTTTTTTCAGCCATTTCTCTTAAACGTCTTTCCTCATTTGATTGTTCTACAACATTTTTCATCTCAGTAGTCAAAAAAGTGACTTTTGACTCTAGCTCCTTTATGCTACTAGCACATTCTTTGGCATATTTTTTCAGACTTGTGCCTTCATGATGCTCATCTAATTTTCTTTTCTTGTTTTGGTCTTCTTCCACCTCAATAGCTTTTATTTTATTTGAAACAAATTCTTTCTCTTCTTTTGTTACATTTGAAATTTTTTTAAAATCTACAAGGAATATATTTAAAGTTAAGCTTGCACATATACTGTCATTCAAGTACTAAACAAGTTACACGCAACCGGTTTTGAGATAATATAGTGCTAAGCTAAATAATTAATGAACATAGTTATTTTCTAGAATCAAAGAGTTATATAATAGAACAGGGGTAGTCCCATCTTCCTAGAACATGAGAAGTTGATTGTTTCTATTTTCTATTATGTCAGTTACAAACTCCCTACTTGTTATTATTATTAGCTATTTATAAAAATTAGCACCCTTAACTAATAGGAAAAAGTGTAATACCTCAAACTTATAAAGTGGAATTTGATTTCAATATTTCAGCCCTTAATATAATATTGTTATGCAATTCACATAGAGGTACGATCCTGTATAAGTACCAACTCAAACCAGCTTAGTTTCTATACTCATTTTGTTTATTATTATTTAGGCCCCTAACATTCCAAGAAATGGCATTCCTAGAAATTTAAAAAAATGTTCAGTTAAAAAAAACTAGCATACTTGTAACAACCCGCATATTTTACAATTGTATATTTAAATGTTTAATTTAAGTATAACATCGTTAGTCGGATTTTAGTCCGAAAAAGTCACTTTTCGTCAAAGAACAGTCGAATTAGTGAAAAGTCTATGTGGATCGTGCTATTTGGAAGTGCTTATTTGAAAACACATTCAAACAGAAATTCAAACGTTTGAAATGGGTCGTTCAGACGTCTGAAATTGTTCGAGTCAAACCAGAAAGGAAATAGGCAAAAATTGCCATTTTTAGACGTCTGAAATGGACGATTCAGACGTCTGAATATTGTTCTAGAAAACTTCTGTTTTTCCAGATTCAGACGTCTGAATCGTTCATTTCAGATGTCTGAATGAAGTTAGAAAACTCATATTTTTTCCAGATTCAAACGTCGGGTTTGGAAATTTCAGACGTTTGAATGAAGAATGAAGTTGAGAATCAACAATTTGGACTCAAGACCACTTCCATTGAGTTCAAAATGGTGTTTCCGACTTTTTTGAGTATAAGCATCAATATGTTTGGAGTTGAGTGAATTTTGCTATTTTTCACTTAGGGCTTTGGGCTTGGGTTTGGGTTTCACCCAACTCATCCTATACCCTAACTCAGCCCCCTCTCCTCTCCATTCACTCATTTCATTTCTTTTTCTCCAGCTCAACTGAAAATGGGGGAAAGAATGGGAAATGGAAATTCCTAAGCCCTAGATTCATTTGCAAACTCAAATTCAAGTCCAAAATCCAAGAGAAGCTTAGGTAAGCCTTCATTTCATCTTCTCCATCTCAATCCCTCTTCAAATTCTCTGAAATTCCTAATATCTTAACTTAGAGAAAACTTCATCTTTGATTATAGATTGAAGTTCTTGGGGGTATTGTTGAAGAGAGATTAACCTATTGCTTGTTCTAGAGCTTAGCATTTGTGTTTGGGTTTAAAAGGTGAGTTTTTGAACTTACATCAACTTCTATACCTTTGATGGTGTTAGGTAGCAATTCCTAACATATAATCCTTGTCCATTTGTTTTTGAATTGAATTGGTTTGATAAATATTCTAATTTTTGGCATTTGAAGTCAAAATCTATGAAAATCCTTATATGGTTGTTTGGGCATGTTGGTCGGAGTGTATTGGTGAGTCTTTAAGGTTGGGTAGTTGTTTGGCGTAAACCCCTAGCCATCATCACTCATCCGATTGCTTCCGATATGATTTGGCCATCATTGGCCTAGGCAAAGTATTTCCTGAGCTCTAGTTTCAGACGTCTGAAATATACAATTCAGACGTCTGAATCTGCTTGTCTCAGCCCAATTTGCCTATTTTGTTTGGGATTCCAATTTTTGATCGATTCTTCTTTCTCCAACTAGTTGTTTCACTTTAGTTGACTTTGATGATTCTTTATAGATTTTGTACACGGGTTTTTATAAGGAGATCTTTTTAAATTGTATTAAAAGCTTGTTTCTCCAACTTATAATTTCTATTTAAAACACACACACAATTTTGCACTTCGAGCGAAGAGGGAGGAGAATTAAATGATTAAATAAAATGCGTGCTATGAAAACGTGTGTTTATCTTTTCAGTTAATTCTTAATCTATTCATTTGACCGTTTTGACCTTTGGGTCTGGTTTACCAATGAGATGAGGTGAACTTTGTACTGCTTTGAGTGTGAAATTGACTAACGGTTAGTAAACCGTTTAGTGCGAACGTGTGGTATGGGACTCACGTTAACATTTTTCGGGTTCCTTTCCAAGATTTTATGACACATTTGCTTCGGTGGTCAGTACTGGACCTATGTGGGTCATTGATTGTCTATGTGGATAACTGCTCCTATGTGGGAGTATTATTATTATATGGCTTTGTCTATGTGGACAATTTCTCCTATGTTGGAGTAGAGTCTTCGTGCGTATCGCCTCTAGGCGTGTGATAGCACTAAATTAACAGTACTTGGCATAAAGACTATGGTCTTAGTCCACGCAACTTTCTGATGTTTTATTATTGTATTTCCCTTGAGTAGCGCCTTTCGGCGATGGATCTATGGAACCACACGAGATGAGTGCGTCTACCCCGTGGAAACTTATATTGCCTACATTGACGCTATTCTTTGCTATGTTGCATTGATTTTTGGATATGTTTCCTTATTACTTATGATTGCCGATATGGCGGGTTTTGGAATATCTCCTAAGTGGGAGTAATATTCTACAAACCATCTTTATTACTATTGCATATGCCGATGAGATAAGGCTTATTATTCGACATTATGTGATGTCGATTTCTCTTTGGAGGATTTATTTATTTGCTAAGTGACTACGTTTTCACTATGTTAGTAATGTGGTTATTGTTGCACTTCTCTTTGGAGGAGTATTATATCATTATCTTATACCACATTATTATTATCTAGCTTTATCTAACTGATTTGTTTAGCTAGACTGACCCGTGTATTTTATACTCGGGTCAGTCCGAGGTGTTTCAGGTTAGGTACATTGGACTTAGCCTATTTTGCTTTCGCATGGACTATTCCGCTAGCTCCTTTTTGTTATAGCTTTTTGTGTAGTCCTTTTTGGCTATAACTCTAATATGTATTCTTTTGACTCTCCTGTATATTGTGGTTTGCTTTACCACTTGATATGTATCATTTTGTATACTCTGTAATGTACCTGTATATGTGTAAATGTATGTGATGATCCACTGTTCTGTGATGTGTATTACATTTGAGTTGTTATATTTTATTCTGATAGATCCTTCAGCCACCTATGGCTTTGTATTAAGTATTTATTGGATATGTCGATCCATTCGAGTAAGAAGTGGCAATTGTCGGCGTATTCAATAGATAATTAAGACAAGGCTATAGATGGTCGCTCCTATCCAGCTCTATTCTCCGCATTAGCAGACGGTGTTACTTAGTAATACACTTTGCTAATGTGGGTCTCGGAGTGGGGCATTACAGCTTGGTATCAGAGCTGAGTTCAGAACAAAATATGATAAACATAGAACAGAGACATATATTATGGTACATCAAAGGGTAGTACGAATGTTACGAATCTTTGAATCGTCGTGCCTTTATTCTTTCCGTGTCTTTGGGGTAGATAGAATTTTAGGAATACGTCTAGGAATGCATTTTATTTCGTAGTATTCCATATTTGAATTAATCATATCTACCTTGTGAGTAATCTTTATCTTATCTTATCTTTCAGCGAATGACCGGAAGAGGCAGAGGACGACGCTCGGATGCTGGGCAATCCAGCGGCTCGCATCCGGACGGCGTTTACATGTCTGCCGATCAGTTTTTGGAGTTGATTAGGAGCACTCAGCCTCTAGCTCCTATTCGAGCATCTCCTCCGCGCAAGTCTGCCTTTGCACGCCTGTGCAGTGATTTTTCTCATCTTGGAGGAAATCCATTCAAAGGCTCCGAGTCCGTTCTTGAGGTCCAAGCTTGGATTCGCACATGCTAGCGTATCTTCTCTCGCATGGATCTTTCGAAGCATGATCGAGTTCTTGTAACTTCTAGCTTATTGCAAGAGCATGCCCTTGATTAGTACGAGCTTCTTATAGCCGAACTTGATGAGTCTGTTCTTTCTTGGACTCAGTTTTGGGAACGATTCGAACTCAAATTCGTTCCTAAATCTGAGAAAGTTTTATTAGCCCGTCGCTTTCTTGAGTTGAAGCAAGGGAAGTCCTCCGTCTTTGAGTATGTTGCATCATTCGAGGCCTTATCTAAGTATGGTCTTGAATTCATTAGCACCTCTTATAAGAAGAATCTGAAGTTTGTCTTTGGTCTTAAGAAATATCTTAAGAAGTCTTTAATGCTTCAGCTTAAGCTTTCTTTTGAGGAGTTGGTTGACTCGGCACTTCATCTCGAAGCCATCGAGAAGGTGGGTGTTAGTGGTGATGATATTGAGGTTCGCGAGAACCCCAATAAGAAGAAGTTTCCATTTCATAAGCAGGAATTTTTCCCTTCCAAAAAGAAAAAGCCTGTTGAATCTGGTTCTAACTCTCAATCTGCTGAAACACCTTCCATTCGGAAGTGTTTTAATTGTGGTTCTCCTGATCATACGATCCAAGATTGTCCTAAGCCTCTCTTCTGTCGTTATTGCAAGAAGGAAGGTCATCGTATTTCCACTTGCCCTACTGCTCCTGCTAGTGCCAAGTCTGGCAAGCTTTATGTTGCTAAGGCTTCTGGAGGTTCCTCTCAGCCCAGAGGTAATTCTCTTTCTATCCTTGATGGCATTAAATTGTTTTGTGATTATCCTATTTGAGTTCTTTTGATATGGGTTCATCTTATTATTTTATATCAAAAGAACTTGTTGATTCTTTTTCTTTGAATATTTTGGGTTTGATGACTTCGCTGAGAATTGCGAATCCGGTTGGTGGATCCGCAACACTCAGTTTGCTTTGTTCAAGATGTCGAGATTATTTTATGTGACTATCCTTTCCGAGCCATTTACATGTTATGCGTTACTTAGGCTTCGGAATTGATTTTTAGGAAAGGATTGGCTTAATCATTATGAAGCCATATCCTATGTCCTGAACGGACTATACATCCGACATCTTCAATCTGCTAAGTAGATTTCTTTGGTTCTTAATGATTTGATTTCCAAATTCGGTGATATCATTTTAATTCTTTAAACCTACGGGATGAGGAGAATATTATTTCTCTCATTCAGGTAGTTTGTGGATTTTCCGGTATATTTGAGCTTGTCTTAGGATTATCACCTGAGAATGCTTTTAAATGGTGTTAAGGTCTTTTCAGCTCGACCTTGCCATCGGTTTTCATCAGCTATGAGTTGCGGAGGGTAGCATTCCACTTACCACATTCCGGACTTGTTATGATTCTTATGAGTGGTTCGTTATGTCATTCGATTTGACAAACCTTCTACCTTATTTCATCCATTTTGTGAATCGAGTATTCTACGAATATCTCGATTAGTTTATTCTTATATTCATTGATTATGAATGAAAATAACAAATTTAAAATTTTCAAACCTTTTTAATAAGATATTTATAAGTGTTATTTGTATTAGAAAGAAACAAAGCAGAAGAGAAAGAAATCAGTTGCCATTATTTTCATATTGTTCCATATCTCAAATATTACATACTTATATATCCATGAATGTAATTTAGGACATAAACTAAACTTAGGAAATAAACTAAACAGATCTGTTACACGAAGTAATTGGGCTGAGCAAACTAAATGGGCTGCTGAAGTACTGTATTAATAAATAAACTATATCTGGCTTAATCATACTCCCCCTCAAGTTGGAGAATATATGTTCTTCATTCCCAACTTGCTACATAAATACTCAACTCGATTCCCATTCAAAGCTTTAGTGAATATATCTGCTAGCTGCTCTCCAGTCCTTACAAACTTTGTTTCAATCACTCCTTGTTGAATCTTTTCTCTAATAAAATGACAATCCACTTCTATGTGTTTAGTTCTCTCATGGAATACAAGGTTGGATGCTATGTGGATTGCTGCTTGGTTATCACACCACAACCTTGCTGGCAGACTCAGTTTTAACCTAAACTCATTAAGTGTTTTATCCACATGATTTCACACACACTGTTTGCCATTGCCCTATATTCAGATTCTGCACTTGATCGAGAGACAACTGTTTGCTTCTTGCTCTTCCATGCTACCAGATTTCCTCCAACAAACACATAGTATCCAGAAGTTGATCTCCTATCCACTTTTGAGCCTGCCCAGTCAGCATCAAAGAAACTTTCTATATTCATGTGACCATTATTTGCATAAACCAGTCCTTGTCCAATTGTACCTTTTAAATAGCATATGATTTGTTCAAGTGCTGCCCAGTGATGAGTTGTAGGTGATGTCATGAACTGGATGATGACACTAACTGAGTATGCAATGTCAAGTCTTGTAACAGTTAGATAATTGAGCTTCCCTACCAATCTTCTATACCTTTCTGGATTGTTAAACAATTCTCCATCTCCACTCAAATTGTAGTTAGGTACCATAGGAGTGTTGCAAGGTTTTGCTGCAAGCTTTCCAGTTTCCCTTAAAAGTTTAAGTGTGTATTTCCTTTGATTCAGAGATATCTCCTTGCCATTTCTTATAATTTCAATACCTAGAAAGTATTTGAGTTCCCCTAAGTCCTTGGTATGGAATTGTGATTGAATAAATTGTTTTAGGGCAAGAATACCAGTCTTATCACTCCCAGTGATTACTATATCATCAACATATACTACTAATAGTATTATCCCTTTATCATTGTTTCTGTAGAAAACTGAGTGATCAGATTTACTCCTGATTATACCAAATTTCTCAATTGCTATGCTAAACTTACCAAACCAGGCTCTTGGACTTTGCTTCAAGCCATATAAAGTTTTCTTGAGGAGACACACATGTCTGATCTCCCCCTGAGCAACAAAGCCAGGTGGTTGCTCCATGTACACCTCCTCAGAGAGATCACCATGTAAAAATGCATTTTTGATGTCAAGTTGATGAAGTTTCCAGTTATATATTGCTGCTAGAGAGATAAATAGCCTAATAGAAGTCATTTTAGCAACAGGTGAAAAAGTCTTAGAATAATCTATGCCATAGGTCCGAGCATAGCCTTTAGCAACCAGTCGAGCTTTCAATCTTGAAACAGTTCCATCTGCATTCATCTTGATAGAGAAGACCCACTTGCATCCT
Source organism: Allium fistulosum (assembly GCA_030737815.1). Taxonomy (NCBI): domain Eukaryota; kingdom Viridiplantae; phylum Streptophyta; class Magnoliopsida; order Asparagales; family Amaryllidaceae; genus Allium; species Allium fistulosum. Next base: position 666,965,846 of record CM060901.1, read on the forward strand.
ATTGCTTTTTTATTTGGTGGCAGTTGAACTAGATCCCATGTACCACTTTGTTCTAGGGCATTCATTTCTTCTTTCATTGCTTCACACCACTTTGGTGAAGCCAAAGCTTCATTAACAGTTTTAGGGAGTGTAATAGTGTCTAAAGAAGAAACTAAAGTATGTGAAGAAGGGGACAGTCTGCTATAGGATACAAAAGATGAGATAGGGTAGGTACATTTCCTTTTTCCTTTTCGAAGTACAATGGGTAACTCAAGACTTGGATCAGTTTCAGTAGTTTGGTGGACAGTGTTTGTGTCATCTGCTTGGTGGACAGTGTTCGTGTCACTGGGTATGGAAGAGTAAACAAGAAATTCTTCATTGTCTTCTTGTATACTTGGGTATGTAGAATGATTAGTGGACTGATAAAATGGTTCTTCTTCCATAAAATTAACATCAATTGAAACAACATATTTCTGTAAACTTGGACAAAAGCATCTATATCCTTTTTGAAGTCGAGAGTATCCAACAAATATACATTTTAAGGATTTATGATCAAGTTTACTCAACTGTGGGTTGACATCCCTAACAAAGAAAGTACAACCAAAGATCTTAGGCTTGACAGGATATAATTGTTTGTTAGGATGTAATACCTGGTAAGGAATCTTATTGTTGAGCACTGTTGATGGCATCCTATTGATAAGGAAGCATGCTATGGAGACAGCGTCCGCCCAAAACATTTTTGGGACATTCATTTGAAATAATAGTGCTCGAGTAGTTTCTAACAAGTGTCGGTTTTTTCTTTCAGCAACTCCATTTTGAGATGGAGTGTCTACACATAAGGTTTCATGGAGGATACCATTTTGAGCAAGATAGGTATTAAATTCAGTGGACACATATTCCTTGGCATTATCACTTCGTAAAGTTTGCATAGATGTGTTAAACTGTGTTTTGATTTCAGCATGAAATTTACAAAATATAAAAAACAATTCAGAATGAGATTTCATTAGAAACAGCCATGTTACACGTGAGTAATCATCAACAAAAGTTACAAAATATCTAAAACCAGGTTTAGATAGACTTGATGATGGTCCCCAAATATCTGAGTGTACTAATTCAAATGGCTTACTTGCACGTTTATTTATACTAGGGTAAGAGCTGATACGATGATGCTTGGCATACTGGCATGATTCACAATTTATTGTAGACAAAGAGCTAAATTGAGGGCAGAGTTGCTTGAAGAGTGATAGAGATGGATGGCCTAATTGACAGTGAGCTTTGAAGGCAGAATTTATAGTTGAGCATACAATATTGTTTGTTAGAGAGATATCAAGCGTATATAGGCCACCAGACTCACTCCCTCTACCAATAGTCTGATTCGTCGTAAGATCCTGGAATACAAAATCACTTGGATAGAAAGTAACACTACAGTTGAGGTTATGAGTAATCTTACTTATGGATAATAAATTGAATGATAATGAAGGCAGATATAAAACAGAATTTAGTGGTAGGGATGAGTTAGTCATAACTTCTCCTATTCCATGAACTGATGACTGGGATCCATCTGCTAATGTGACGGTATGGGATGCCTTATTACTTGTTAGAATTGTAAATAACTCACTGTTACCTGCCATGTGATCAGTTGCCCCAGAATCAATTATCCACTTGTATGTTGGTTTGCCAGTGTTTGCAATTGTAGTGACAGAGGATGATGAAGGTTCAGATGCAATATTGTGAAGAGAATTTTGGAAGCTTGAGTACTTGCCATATTCTTTTGAAGTCATGAGAACAGTTTTAGTGCCTGAATTTATATTATTTTGTTGAGTTTTGTATTGTAGCTTCCTACATTCAGATACCACATGTCCTGTTTTTTTTGCAATACTTGCAGACTTTATTTGGATTTGATGGTGGTCTCCAAGCAGGTCTTTGTGGTCTCCAGGCTAGTGAGGGTGGTCTCCATGGTTGTGCATGAGTTTGTGCATGTGCTTGTGCATTTGGTCTCCATGTTTCAATTCTCTGATCAGTATTATATGGTGCATAGTTGTCTTTGTTACTCATTAGTGCACTATCATGTGATGTAGGTGCAACAGATTCAGTTTCAGTGCGAAGAATACGACTAAACACTTCTTGTAGTGATGTTACATCTGGATTAGCTAATATATGAGCTTTTGCAGTTTCAAATTCAGGTGACAATCCAGCTAGAAAACTCATCACTGCCATTTTCTCACGTTGTTGCTGTTGTATCTGTATATCAGTGCTCATTGGCAAAAGTAGATTAAACTCTTCATGAGTTCGTTTAAATGACATGAAATAATTTGTAAGATTTTGATCCTTTTTTCAGCTCGATAGAAAGATTTACAAACATCATACATTTTTGTCAAATTTCCTTTTCCTGAATATAGAAACTCCAAATATTCCATTAACTTCTTCACCATTTCACAATGATTAATCAAGCCAATTACTTCATCATCCACCGAGTTTCGTATTTGTAAAAACAGGCGAGCATCATCTCTAATCCAATTTTGATCTTCTTTGTCTTTAGAATCAAATTTAGGTGGTTGATCACTCAGATGATTATTTTTGTTCATGCTTCGAAGATAGAGACGAATTGTTTTACTCCAATCTAGATAGTTAGATCCATTCAATTTGCGATCTGTGATTTTAGGCACCATTGATACAACATCTACAACTTTCTCCATCATGATTCCTGGATTTGATAGAAGAATACGTATTCGGATTGACAACAGAATCCCTAAATCGTTCGCTCTTAGATTTAATCCCTAGATCGAAGATTTCAAAGCTTTGATACCATGTTATTTGTATTAGAAAGAAACAAAGCAGAAGAGAAAGAAATCAGTCGCCATTATTTTCATATTGTTCCATATCTCAAATATTACATACTTATATATCCATGAATGTAATTTAGGAAATAACTAAACTTAGGAAATAAACTAAACAGATATGTTACACGAAGTAATTGGGCTGAGCAAACTAAATGGGCTGCCGAAGTAACGTATTAATAAATAAACTATATCGGGCTTAATCATAATAAGCATAATTGGATTTTGTTCTTAAAACGAGCAAAGAATATTTGTAAATTTTTTTAAGAGACATGGTTATCATATATAAGATAATTTTGTGTTGTTTTGCCCATTGAGTGCTTTAAGAATTCTGGTCGATGCGCTTGATCAACGTTATCGATAGGAATCTCCTAAACGCTATGATGAGACAGTCAAACACAGTAAATTCTTGTAAAAAGTTAATTTTTCTAAAAAGATGTATATATAAAGTTAGTTATAATTTTGAAAGTCTTAGCTTTCGGGAAAGAGAATCGATTAAAGGAACTCTTTTCCGATGCTTTTATTCTTGCGGTTCCCGAAGGGAACCAAGACTTTATTGTTTGTACCGATACTGGTCGTATTGGTTTTGGTGTCATTCTCTTGCAAAGGGAATGTGTTATCGCATTTGCTTCTTGATAATTAAAGCTTGTCGAGACTGGAAATGCCATTATGATCTGGTGCTCACGGCTATTGTTTTCGTTGTTAGATTTTGGCGTCATTATCTGTTGGGAGAGAAATTTGTTCTCTACTCCGATCATAAATCTTTGGAATATTTATTTTCTCAAAAGGAACTTAATTTGCGTCAACAATGTTGGCTCAAGTTCCTTGCATCTTGTGATCTTGATATTCTTTATACTCCAGAAAAGGGTAATCGTGTTGCCGATGCCCTTAGCCGAAGGCAACAAGCTGTTGTTTCTATGATGATATCCGAATGGAATAATCTCGAGACTTTAACCACTTGTGAGGTTCGAGATCGTGAATCCCATTCATGTTCATCTCTTGTTTTGGGTAGCCTTAAGGCTCGTTCTTCTCTTTTGGACTATACCTCTTTTGGCTGAACTGTATGTCCTGTTATATTGCATGGAGTTCCTACTTCTATTGTTAGCAATCGTGATCCATTATTTTACTAGTGGATTTTCGTAGGGTCTTCAAAAGCTTTGGGAACAAAGCTTAATTTTATCACCGCTTATCGTCCTCAATCCGATGGACCAACCGAGCGTGTGAATCAAACTCTTGAAGATCTTCTTCGTGCATGTGTTCTTGATTTTGGTGGAAGTTGGGAAGATCATATTTCTCTCGTTGAGTTTTCTTCCAATTATAGCTTCCAATCTTGTATTGGTATGGCACCTTTCGAGGCACTCTACGGAAGGCTATGCCGATTTCCTTCGTGTTGGCTTGAAGCTGGTGAGAAGCTGGTTTTAAGTCCAGACTTTATTGGTGTTCATTCGTGTTTCACCTATGATGGGTGATGTGCATTTCAGTTGATCGGCAAAATTAGCATCTCGATATGTTGGTCCATTTTCCATCACTGAACGCATTGTTTCCGTGGCTTATCACCTCTTTTTGTACCGGCTCAATTCTTTTGCTATTTTTGATGTTTTCCATGTCTCTCAACTACGAAAATACCTTAGGGATTCTGATCCTGCTCTTGAGCCCGGTGTAATTGAAGAAATTAAAGTTTCACCAAATTTGACTTATGAGCAACATTCTATTGTATCATTACTTCGGAGGTTAAACCCCTTCGAAATAAAGATGTTCTTCTTGTGGAAGTTCAATGGTCCTCAAATCCTAAGAATTGCTCTTGGGAATCTAGAGAGTTCATCGAGCAAACACATCCGGACTTACTCTTTCGTGCTCTTTATGGTGAACTTCTTATTTCAAATTTTCTTTTGTGTTGATATTCTTTTATGGTTGTTACTCTTTATTTTCTACTTAAGTATTGCGAGGACGTAATTTCTTTAAGGAGGGGAGTCTGTAACAACCCACATATTTTACGATTGTATATTTAAATGTTTAATTTAAGTATAGCATCGTTAGTCGGATTTTAGTCCGTAAAAGTCACTATTCGTCAAAGAACAGTCGAATTAGTGAAAAGTCTATGTGGATCGTGCTATATGGAAGTGCCTATTTGAAAACACATTCAAACAGAAATTCAGACGTTTGAAATGGGTCGTTCAGACGTCTGAAATTGTTCGAGTCAAACCAGAAAGGAAATAGGCAAAAATTGCCATTTTCAGACGTCTGAAATGGATGATTCAGACGTCTGAATATTGTTCTAGAAAACTTCTGTTTTTCCAGATTCAGACGTCTGAATCGTTCATTTCAAACGTCTGAATGAAGTTAGAAAACTCATATTTTTCCAGATTCAAACGTCAGGTTTGGAAATTTCAGACGTCTGAATGAAGAATGAAGTTGAGAATCAACAATTTGGACTCGAGACCACTTCCATTGAGTTCAAAATGGTGTTTCCGACTTTTTTGAGTATAAGCATCGATATGTTTGGAGTTGAGTGAATTTTGCTATTTTTCACTTAGGGCTTTGGGCTTGGGTTTGGGTTTCACCCAACTCATCCTATACCCTAACTCAGCCCCCTCTCCTCTCCATTCACTCATTTCATTTCTTTTTCTCTAGCTCAACTGAAAATGGGGGAAAGAATGGGAAATGGAAATTCTAAGCCCTAGATTCATTTGCAAACTCAAATTCAAGTCCAAAATCCAAGAAAAGCTTAGGTAAGCCTTCATTTCATCTTCTTCATCTCAATCCCTCTTCAAATTCTCTGAAATTCCTAATATCTTAACTTAGAGATAACTTCATCTTTGATTATAGATTGAAGTTCTTAGGGTATTGTTGAAGAGAGATTAACCTATTGCTTGTTCTAGAGCTTAGCATTTGTGTTTGGGTTTAAAAGGTGAGTTTTTGAACTCACATCTACGTCTATACCTTTGATGGTGTTAGGTAGCAATTCCTAACATATAATCCTTGTCCATTTGTTTTTGAATTGAATTGGTTTGATAAATATTCCAATTTTTGGCGTTTGAAGTCAAAATATATGAAAATCCTTATATGGTTGTTTGGGCATGTTGGTCGGAGTGTATTGGTGAGTCTTTAAGGTTGGATAGTCGTTTGGCGTAAACCCCTAGCCATCATCACTCATCTGATTGCTTACGATATGATTTGGCCATCATTGGCCTAGGCAAAGTAATGCCCGAGCTCCAGTTTCAGATGTCTGAAATATACAATTCAGACGTCCGAATCTGCTTGTCTCAGCCCAATTTGTCTATTTTGTGTGGGATTCCAATTTTTGATCGATTCTTCTTTCTCCAATTAGTTGTTTCACTTTAGTTGAATTTGATGATTTTTATAGATTTCGTACACGGGTTTTTATAAGGAGATCTTTTTAAATTGTATTAAAAGCTTGTTTCTACAACTTATAATTTCGATTTAAAACACACATACAATTTTGCACTTCAAGCGAAGAGGGAGGAGAATTAAATGATTAAATAAAACGCGTGCTATGAACACGTGTGTTTATCTTTTCAGTTAATTCCTAATCTATTCGTTTGACCATTTTGACCTTTGGGTCTGGTTTACCAATGAGACGAGGTGAACTTTGTAGTGCTTTGAGTGTGAAATGACTAACGGTTAGTAAGCCGTTTAGTGCGAACGTGTGATATGAGACTCACGTTAACATTTTTCGGGTTCCTTTCCAAGAGTTTATGACACATTTGCTTCGGTGGTCAGTACTGGACCTATGTGAGTCATTGATTGTCTATGTGGACAATTGCTCCTATGTGGGAGTATTATTATTATTATTATAGCTTTGTCTATGTGGACAATTGCTCCTATGTGGGAGTAGAGTCTTCGTGCGTATCGCCTCTGGGCGTGTGATAGCACTAAATTAACAGTACTTGGCATAAAGACTATGGTCTTAGTCCGTGCGACTTTCTGATGTTTTATTATTGTATTTCCCTTGAGTAGCGCCTTTCGGCAATGGTTCTATGGAACCACACGAGATGAGTGCATCTACCCCGTGGAAACTTATATTGCCTACACTGGCGCTATTCTTTGCTATGTTGCATTGATTTTTGGATATGTTTCCATTATTGCTTATGATTGCCGATATGGCGGGTTTTGGAATATCTCCTAAGTGGGAGTAATATTCTACAAACCATCTTTATTACTATTACATATGCCGATGAGATGAGGCTTATTATTCAACATTATGTGATATCGATTTCTCTTTGGAGGATTTATTTATTTGCTAAGTGACTACGTTTTCACTATTTTAGTAATGTGGTTATTGTTGCATTTCTCTTTGGAGGAGTATTATATCATTATCTTATACCGCATTATTATCATCTAGCTTTATCTAACTGATTTGTTTAGCTAGACTAACCCGTGTATTTTATACTCGGGTAAGACTGAGATGTTTCAGGTTAGGTACATTGGACTTAGCCTATTTTGCTTCCGCATGGACTATTCCGCTAGCTCCTTTTTGTTATAGCTTTTTGTGTAGTCCTTTTAGGCTATAACTCTGATATGTATTCTTTTGACTCTCCTGTATATTGTGGTTTGCTTTACCGCTTGATATGTATCATTTTGTATACTTTGTAATGTACCTGTATATGTGTAAATGTATGTGACGACCGCCCATGACCCCTGCACCGAATCTAGAGAATAAGCGCTGTAAAGTGTGCCAGGCGACCATGGACGATTGTCAAGGTAAGGTTTAAAACAAAAGAATCTATCGTATTACTCACAGCGCATGGACAAAATACAATAGAACATATGTATAGTGAAGCTTTACAGAACAAAATGACATCATATAAAACTCCATAATAGTTGAATACAAGCATCCACATAGTCAATACATCCAGCCTCACTACATATCTCTCAGAGAATACAAAACAGCGGAATATCCAGTACATATAATAAGAAGATAATATGCAACCCTCCAGCTCGTCTTCGATATCAGCATCGTGAGAAGAGAACAGCACCTGTCACCTGCTACCTAGTCTGCCCGTCCCAAAATGGACGAACAGCCCAAGGCAATAAGAATTAAAAACATAAAGCCTTGAGTCAGACAACAGTCTTAGTGAACAGTAAATTAACTAACAACATACCAAAAGAGCATAAAGGAAAAGGAATAGGAATACAACCCTCCCACTCCAACCTCATTCTACAGTGATAGCCCCCAGACACACACTAAGCAGAAGCAAACATAGCAGAGCATACAATTTAAAGTAAAGCTACTATCACTCGAGTCAAGGGCGATGTTTTCCAAGTACCAAGGCCTAAATCAGATAAGCACCCAGAAAATACCGCTCTTGAGTCCGAAATGACGTTACAACCAAACATCCATGACTCTGGCTATCACTGTTATCATTGCTTCGATATCACCGTTAATTGAATGACCGGCACATTCTTTCAGCCGTCCGTCAAGGGCTAATGGAAACCCCGGTTCTAAACATAACTCCCGCACGTCGTCGCAGCCCGTGCCTAGGACTATCGAATCTGCCCAGAGTACTCGACCATCAACAGTTGGCCGTTGGGACTATCGAATCTGCCCAAACGTACTCTTGCTTAGAGCATGCTAGAACCTTCAACAACGATGCTATCCAAACCTCCTAGTCATCCTCCTCGACGACTATTCTCATATCCATTCATTATCTTCAACTCGAATCATATCACCGAGTTATCAACATGCTTGGAATGATCCCGTTTGGATTAGACCAAGTCTTCATCACATGATTGCCTCGCTTCATTACATCCTCGCAAAGCCTCATCTCATCATCACATCATCAAATCTATGCATAAGAGCTTCATCATCCCGCTACATATGCCACGAGCAGCTTTTCCAATTCAAGAGCCTTTCTCTTAGCTTTTGAATCGTCTTCGGTCTAAATCTAATCATCAATCATCTAGTTCATAACAATCAATCAAATCAAACATCAATCCATACAATCAAGCATTCAAATATGATCTAAGTAGACAATTATAACAATAATGGCATTTTCGTAATTAAAGAGTTGAAAGTCCAATAAGCATGAAAACATGGATTATATCTCTACAAACTTGATGAATGAACTTGCATAGGTTAACATATGATAAAATGGAGGCTACATCATCATGAACAATGGATCTATATGGATCTACACATAGGATGAAGAAAATGCATGGAAATCACTATTTTAACACCAAATCGGGCCAATAATCCGATATACTCCTTTGGATCCGTGTGAGAGATAATCACCACTCACCAAATCACCTAAACCACCACAAATCAACACGCTTCAGATCTGGACAGCAAAGGATCAAGCTTGATCTATCACAAATCCGCTTCAAACGATGAAATCTCTCTTGAAAAGATGAAGATCTTCAATTTAAGCTTTTGAATCTTCAATCTTGATCTTCGATTTGGATGGATGGAAGCACTAGATTAGAGTGGAGAAAAGAAGTGAAGAATTGTAGAAGTCGAGCTCTCAAAATGGCAGCACTTCGTCGCTTCAAAAATCCGGATCCCAAAAAGTGAGAACAACCCCTCCTATTTATAGCTGAAATCTGTCCTTAAGTCGAAATCTGGCTATCTCCCTACATCGCTTCCGACCTAAGCCTCTCCGACCTAAGCCTCTCCGACCTAACTCCTCAGCGACCTAACACTTGACGACCTAAAGCAATGCGCTTTCCTTCGACCAATGACTTAGTTGGGTTGCGACCTAACAGCTTAGACTTCTACGCGACCTAACACAACATACGACCTAACAGTTAGATCTACGCGACCTAACACTTAAAACTATCCTAGCGACCTAACAACTTAGCAACCTACGCGACCTAACAGTGCTACGACCTAACACTTATGCGACCTATCCCCTTAGGTCGCTAACACGGCAACTCCTTAGGTCGCTAACAAGCTAACTCCTTAGGTCGCTAACAAGCTAACTCCTTAGGTCGCTAACAAGCTAACTCCTTAGGTCGCTAACAAGCTAACTCCTTAGGTCGCTAACACGGAACCACTAGGTCGCTAACTCGGAACCACTAGGTCGCTAACTCGGAACCACTAGGTCGCTAACTCGGAACCACTAGGTCGCTAACTTTCCCAGCCGACCTAACCACACCTCCAGTAACCACTAGGTCGCTAACTCGCCCTGCCGACCTAGCACTTAGCTCACCGAAACTCTTAGGTCGCTCCCAATAGTTTCCTTAGGTCGGTCAGTTCTTTAGGTCGTTCACGACCTAGGACTTAGACAAATTTCCCTAAAAAAAATCTGAAATGACTTAAAAATGCAAAAATTCCAGATTTTGACGAACTTGTCGATCCGTAAAAATACGGGTCGTTACATTCTCTCCCCCTTAGGAATTTCGCCCCCGAAATTCCAAGCAATCAAAACTATTCTGTACGCCTACCATCCATAATAATCAACAAACCATGCATCCAATTCTAACTTAGCGTACAGAATTCTAAAACTTAGAACAAGTTACAATATCGCGAGATGAGACGACACCTTAGGGCCATACCTTGAAGAGTTCAGGATGAGCTGCCTTCATCCACTCTTCCACTTCCCACGTACAGTCGTTATCATCATCACTCCATTGTATCTTGAGCAACTTAACTACCTTCCTCCTGAGCTGTTTCGTGTCGGTTTCAACGACACAAAGCGGCTTACGAGGTCTTCTATCGACTGGATCAACTTCGAAGTCTTCACAGCTATCTGCAGAAACTACTGCATTTGAGTCGTGCACATACTTCCGTAGATATGATACATGAAAAACATTGTGCACACTCGACATCTTCTCAGGTAACTCCAACCTATAGGCGAGCTTTCCAATTCGCTCGATGATCGGGAATGGTCCAACAAATCTTGGAGTCAATTTTCCTTTCTTCCCGAATCGAATAACATTCTTCAGTGGAGAAATCTTCACAAAAACCATATCCCCTATGTCAAATTCCAAATCCTTTCGACGCTTATCGGCATAACTCTTCTGACGGTCTTGGGCTGCCTTCATTCGTTGCCGAATGATCTCTATGCAATCCGAAGTCTGTCGAATCATCTCTGGCCCAAGCATCAGCTTTTCTCCAGTCTCTATCCAACATGTCGGAGAGTTACACGGTCTTCCATACAATGCCTCATATGGTGCCATACCAATACTTGACTGGTAACTGTTGTTGTACGCAAACTCCACCAAATGAAGGTGATCTTCCCATGATCCTCCGAAATCCAAAACACAAGCTCTGAGGAGATCTTCCAAAACTCGATTGACTCTCTCGGTCTGACCATCTGTTTGGGGATGATAAGCTGTACTCAAACACAACTCGGTTCCCAAAACTTCTTGGAAGCTCTTCCAAAATCCACTAGTGAACAATGGGTCTCGATCGCTCACTATACTCTTCGGAATACCATGGAATCGAACTATCCACTTAACATACAACTCAGCCAACTTTGATGCAGTCCTAGTCGGTCGAACAGGAATGAATCGTGCACTCTTAGTCAGACGATCCACAATGACCCAAATCCCTTCATTTCCCGTTCTGGTTCTAGGTAATCCATCAATAAAATCCATCGAAACTTGTTCCCACTTCCATGTAGGAACTTCTAATGGCTGAAGCAATCCACTTGGCTTCTTCTGTTCGGCTTTAACCAACTGGCAGTTCATACACTTGGAAATAAAATTTCCAACATCCTTCTTCATACCTTCCCAGTAGTAGGTTCTCTTCATATCCCGATACATCTTGTTTCCACCTGGATGAATTGTCAACTTCGAGTGATGACTTTCCTTCAGAACTTCACTCCTCAATTCATCTATATCGGGAACCACTAGTCGTCCTTGCTTTCGAAGCCAACCTTCTCTATCGACCTCAAATCCTTTATCCTTTTCTGGCTCCAATCCAGATTCCAATTCACGGATAATCTTGACAAGCTTATCATCTCGCTTTTGACTCTCGCCAATCCTTTCCACAAGAGTCGGTCTTATTGATAAGTTTGCCAACATCTCAGGTTCCAATTCACATCTAGGCCTGAAGTCAAATCCAGCTAAATACTCGAGATTCTTCCATTCAGAAAACATGGCTCCCAATCCTACATGTCTTCGACTTAACGCATCAGCCACTGCGTTACCTTTTCCCGGAGTATAAGCTATACCAAAATCATATGATGCTAAAAACTCTAGCCAACGTTGCTGCCGAAGATTCAAATCCTTCTGGGAGAAAAGATACTTTAACGACTTATGATCCGTAAACAACTCGAATCGAACTCCCAACAGATAATGCCTCCACATCTTCAGAGCAAATACAATCGCCGCTAACTCCAAATCATGAGTTGGGTAATTCCTTTCATGCGGCTTCAGTTGTCGACTGGCATACGCAACAACTTTATCCTTCTGCATCAGCACTGCTCCAAGTCCAGTACCACATGCATCGGTGTACACCACCATCTCATCATTCCCACTTGGAATAGTCAAAACAGGAGCACTCGTCAATCGCTCTTTCATGATTTCGAAAGCTTGCTCACACTTGGCATCCCAACTGAACACTTGGTTCTTTTTCGTCAATCCTGTTAACGGTGCAGCTATCTTGGAGAAGTCTTTGATAAACCGTCGATAATATCCTGCTAATCCAAGAAAACTTCTCACATCAGATGCATTCTTAGGTCTAACCCAATCCTGGATTGCTGCCACCTTAGCGGGATCAACCGCTATTCCATTTCCAGAAATCACATGGCCTAAGAACCTCACTTCACTCTTCCAGAAGTGACACTTCGAAAACTTAGCCTTCAGCTGATGTTTCCGTAAGATCTCCAAAACAATACGCAAGTGCGTCTTGTGCTCTTCTTCAGTTCTGGAATAAATCAGAATATCATCCACGAACACAAGTACGAACTTGTTCAACTGATCTCTGAACACTCTATTCATAAGATCCACAAAATATGCTGGCGCGTTAGTCAATCCAAACGGCATTACCAGCCACTCAAAGAAACCGGATGGTGTCCTAAAAGCAGTCTTCGGCACACTGTCCTTCTCTACTCTCAACTGGTGAAATCCCGTTGCCAAATCCATCTGAGAAAACACCTTAGCCTCATGAAGCTGATCAAACAAGTCATCTATTCTCGGCAATGGATACTTGTTCTTCTTAGTCACCTTATTCAGCTCACGATAATCCACACACAATCTCAACGATCCATCTGCCTTGGTTGCAAACACAACTGGTGCACCCCACTCGGACACACTACGCCGAATGAATCCTTTCTGTAAAAGGTCATCAACTTGCACCCTCAACTCCTGCTGTTCCCTAGGCGCCATTCGCCTAAGAGGCATCACAACAGGTCTGGCTCCTTCAACTAGATCTATACGAAACTCGATCTCTCTATGCGGCGGCAACCCTTTGACTTCGTCAAAGACATCCTCGAATCCATTAGCGATCGGCACTGATGACAGTCCATCCCGTGGAACAACTAGCGAATACATGAAGCTCATGAAGACGCCTTCTTCATGCTTACATCGTATCACAATCTTTCGCCCCTCCACATTCTCGACTGTCACTTCCAACCTTTCGCAATCAACCTTAGCCGCATACTTCCTAAGCCAGTCCATACCCAAAATAATTCCGAACCCCGCAAAGTTCAGAACAAAGCAATCACAAACAAAAGAGCAACCATGACTCGACACAACTAGACCACGGCATAACATACACAAACAAGACGAACCCCCAACTGGATTAGTCACAACCAATGGCCTGTCAACAATATCCGGCTTCAAACCTAACCGGCCTACTAGTTCATTACAAACAAACGAATGCGACGCTCCAGTATCAAACAGAACTCTAACTGGAACACCACATAGGAAAAGAGTACCTTGAACAACCACACTCTTTCCCTTCTCTTCAGCGGTAGGAGCTTTCGAAGACGACGGAACAGCTCCTAAAGCATAAGCTTGCACAATCTGCCTGTCCTTCCTCGGTTCTGGACAATTCTTCCTGAAATGCCCCGGCTTGTCACAGTTGTGACACTTCATCGGTGCCTTCGGATTCTTACAATCCTTAGAGAAATGGCCCTTCTGCTGACAATTGTAGCAAGTCACCTCGCCTTTCGGCTTCTTCTGGCCATCCTTACCCTTCTGCTGCTGCTGCTTCCTCTTCTGGTTTCCACCCTGCTGTGGTTTAGATTCTCCCTTGGTAACAGCAACAACAGGTCCTTCCTTAGGAAACAGACTCTCATGCCTAAGAGCTTTCTCCACAAGCTTCTCAAATGAATCGTCCAAATGATCCACCAACTGTCTCCCAAGATAACTATCCAAGCCGGTCACAAACTTCTCATTCTTCTGATAAGCAGACTCAATATATGACCGGGCATACTTGGACAAAGCTTCAAACTCAGAAACATACTCAAGAACAGATCTTCCACCCTGCTTGAGCTCTACAAACTTCTTGAACAGAACAGACTTCTGAGCTGTAGAAATGAACTTAGCTTCAAATCTAGCTTGGAATTGCTCCCAAGTAATCTCTTCTTCCGGAGTAGTGATGGTAATAGAGTTCCACCAATCAGAAGCTCTCCCTTGAAGCTGCCTTGATGCCAACTTCCTCTTAGTTGCATCATCAATTCCCAAATCACCAAAGATCCTTCTACAAGCATCTATCCACCTCTGGACCTCAATGGTAGATTCTGTTCCCAAGAAAACCTTCCCTCCAAGAGCAGTATAATCCTTGCACAGCTTAGCAAAATCCACTGGTTTCGGAGTTTGGACTTGAACTCCAACATCTACTGCTGCCCCCGGAACTGGTATCCTTCTCATGATCGAAGTCATCATAGCTTCGAACATGGCTGCATAGTCAGCAGTCTCTTCAGTAGCACGGCCTTCCCTAGCAGCTGGTCTCCCTCTTCGACTCATTCTCAATATCTATAAAAAGGAATGATTAGAACATCTAGAGAAACAACTGCACAAAGGACTCAAACTCTACCAAGCTACTATATTATATATAGTAATCATCCATCAAAATACAATTACGTCTCTCATACGTAGTTACGACGGCGAGCGTTGGGTAAAATCGATTAACCAATGCTCTGATACCAAATGTGACGACCGCCCATGACCCCTGCACCGAATCTAGAGAATAAGCGCTGTAAAGTGTGCCAGGCGACCATGGACGATTGTCAAGGTAAGGTTTAAAACAAAAGAATCTATCGTATTACTCACAGCGCATGGACAAAATACAATAGAACATATGTATAGTGAAGCTTTACAGAACAAAATGACATCATATAAAACTCCATAATAGTTGAATACAAGCATCCACATAGTCAATACATCCAGCCTCACTACATATCTCTCAGAGAATACAAAACAGCGGAATATCCAGTACATATAATAAGAAGATAATATGCAACCCTCCAGCTCGTCTTCGATATCAGCATCGTGAGAAGAGAACAGCACCTGTCACCTACTACCTAGTCTGCCCGTCCCAAAATGGACGAACAGCCCAAGGCAATAAGAATTAAAAACATAAAGCCTTGAGTCAGACAACAGTCTTAGTGAACAGTAAATTAACTAACAACATACCAAAAGAGCATAAAGGAAAAGGAATAGGAATACAACCCTCCCACTCCAACCTCATTCTACAGTGATAGCCCCCAGACACACACTAAGCAGAAGCAAACATAGCAGAGCATACAATTTAAAGTAAAGCTACTATCACTCGAGTCAAGGGCGATGTTTTCCAAGTACCAAGGCCTAAATCAGATAAGCACCCAGAAAATACCGCTCTTGAGTCCGAAATGACGTTACAACCAAACATCCATGACTCTGGCTATCACTGTTATCATTGCTTCGATATCACCGTTAATTGAATGACCGGCACATTCTTTCAGCCGTCCGTCAAGGGCTAATGGAAACCCCGGTTCTAAACATAACTCCCGCACGTCGTCGCAGCCCGTGCCTAGGACTATCGAATCTGCCCAGAGTACTCGACCATCAACAGTTGGCCGTTGGGACTATCGAATCTGCCCAAACGTACTCTTGCTTAGAGCATGCTAGAACCTTCAACAACGATGCTATCCAAACCTCCTAGTCATCCTCCTCGACGACTATTCTCATATCCATTCATTATCTTCAACTCGAATCATATCACCGAGTTATCAACATGCTTGGAATGATCCCGTCTGGATTAGACCAAGTCTTCATCACATGATTGCCTCGCTTCATTACATCCTCGCAAAGCCTCATCTCATCATCACATCATCAAATCTATGCATAAGAGCTTCATCATCCCGCTACATATGCCACGAGCAGCTTTTCCAATTCAAGAGCCTTTCCCTTAGCTTTTGAATCGTCTTCGGTCTAAATCTAATCATCAATCATCTAGTTCATAATAATCAATCAAATCAAACATCAATCCAAACAATCAAGCATTCAAATATGATCTAAGTAGACAATTATAACAATAATGGCATTTTCGTAATTAAAGAGTTGAAAGTCCAATAAGCATGAAAACATGGATTATATCTCTACAAACTTGATGAATGAACTTGCATAGGTTAACATATGATAAAATGGAGGCTACATCATCATGAACAATGGATCTATATGGATCTACACATAGGATGAAGAAAATGCATGGAAATCACTATTTTAACACCAAATCGGGCCAATAATCCGATATACTCCTTTGGATCCGTGTGAGAGATAATCACCACTCACCAAATCACCTAAACAACCACAAATCAACACGCTTCAGATCTGGACAGCAAAGGATCAAGCTTGATCTATCACAAATCCGCTTCAAACGATGAAATCTCTCTTGAAAAGATGAAGATCTTCAATTTAAGCTTTTGAATCTTCAATCTTGATCTTCGATTTGGATGGATGGAAGCACTAGATTAGAGTGGAGAAAAGAAGTGAAGAATTGTAGAAGTCGAGCTCTCAAAATGGCAGCACTTCGTCGCTTCAAAAATCCGGATCCCAAAAAGTGAGAACAACCCCTCCTATTTATAGCTGAAATCTGTCCTTAAGTCGAAATCTGGCTATCTCCCTACATCGCTTCCGACCTAAGCCTCTCCGACCTAAGCCTCTCCGACCTAACTCCTCAGCGACCTAACACTTGACGACCTATAGCAATGCGCTTTCCTTCGACCAATGACTTAGTTGGGTTGCGACCTAACAGCTTAGACTTCTACGCGACCTAACACAACATACGACCTAACAGTTAGATCTACGCGACCTAACACTTAAAACTATCCTAGCGACCTAACAACTTAGCAACCTACGCGACCTAACAGTGCTACGACCTAACACTTATGCGACCTATCCCCTTAGGTCGCTAACACGGCAACTCCTTAGGTCGCTAACAAGCTAACTCCTTAGGTCGCTAACAAGCTAACTCCTTAGGTCGCTAACAAGCTAACTCCTTAGGTCGCTAACAAGCTAACTCCTTAGGTCGCTAACACGGAACCACTAGGTCGCTAACTCGGAACCACTAGGTCGCTAACTCGGAACCACTAGGTCGCTAACTCGGAACCACTAGGTCGCTAACTTTCCCAGCCGACCTAACCACACCACCAGTAACCACTAGGTCGCTAACTCGCCCTGCCGACCTAGCACTTAGCTCACCGAAACTCTTAGGTCGCTTCCAATAGTTTCCTTAGGTCGGTCAGTTCTTTAGGTCGTTCACGACCTAGGACTTAGACAAATTTCCCTAAAAAAAATCTGAAATGACTTAAAAATGCAAAAATTCCAGATTTTGACGAACTTGTCGATCCGTAAAAATACGGGTCGTTACAATGTATGTGATGATCCACTGTCCTGTGATGTGTATTACATATGAGTTGTTATATTTTATTCTGATAGATCCTTCAGCCACCTATGGCTTTGTATTAAGTATTTATTAGATATGTCGATCCATTCGAGTAAGAAGTGGCAATTGTCGGCGTATTCAATAGATAATTAAGACAAGGCTATAGGTGATCGCTCCTATCCAGCTCTATTCTCCGCATTAGCAGACGGTGTTACTTAGTAATACTCTTTGCTAATGTGGGTCTCGGAGTGGGGCGTTACAATACTTTGTCATTGTCAACTTCAATGAGGTCCAAATCTTTCAGTTTTGATAAATATCATTTTCTCATTCTTGGGATTTTGGTTTGCAGATTTTCCTTCTCATCAATTATTTGTGTTCGTTCACAAAACCAGTACTAGAAGAAAAAGATAAATAGATTTATATTTTTTTAATAAATTAAATCTGAATATATTTATATTTAGTTAAAGTTATGAAAGCATACCGGTAACACCATAGTACAGCCTGGTGTACTTCTTGGGTCAACATGACACTTTTTAACATTTTTCAAAACATTTTCACATATTGCCTATGGCCAGGAGATTGAATTCAATTTTTTTAAATTTAACAACTTTGGCAAGAAACCCCATTGCATATAGCTTTGGTTGTTTGGAAAAAGGAAAGTTATAACCAGCAATAATGATAACAATTTCACTAAATCTTCATTCCCTTTTTCCTCTTCTAACATTGTATTCAATCTTTTTGTTACTGTTTTTTGGCTGATTATGTCTTCTTCTTGAAAATTGGCACTTAAAAATTTGAGAAACTTTCCATAGCTGAGGCTTTGTTAGAAGCTGGTATAGGAAATAAGTCTTCTCCAGCTAATGGCATTCCGAATATTAGACTGACTTCTTCAGGATTTATTTTGATAAATTTGTTTCGACTTCTGAAAACATTTTCTTTTACATCAAAAGAAGTAATGATGTCATCTAAATTCGAAGCACTTTTTCTTAAATCTTGTCGTGCTATTGAATCTCTAAGAAAAACATTGAAGAAGTTTTTGAATGGTGTTTTTTCTATAAAAGCTGTTGCTTCAGGTGAAAGAATGTTTTTCTCCTTTATGATTGACAACACTTTATAAATTGCATCCAAATTACATCAATATGTACCTATGTACTGTTGCCTTTTCTGCTTTTTGGCTATTTTTTTAATTTCGTACTGATCGACATCATCCGAATAAGTAATTTCTTCAGCCAGTTGTTGTGAAATTGTTTTTTCTTCATCAGAGTTTTCTAATTGATTATGTTTGAAGTCCTTATCTCTCAAGTCTTCTTTTTCATCAGCATCAGGTAGTTCCTGTGTTGGTCCAGTTTGATTCTACATTTATGAAAATTATAAAATCAATTGGGAGGTAAAAATTAAAAGTTCACCAAAAAAAAATCGTACTGCACAAAAATTTGAATAAAAAGATAATATGCTTTATCTTTTTAATTGTTTTGTATTTTTTTGGGATTAAGATATTTTTTAGTATATAAAGTACCTCTTTTTCAGAAAAAGGTAAAGCACTTTTTTTGTATATAAAGTACCTCTTTTTAATTTCAAAATTTTTCCATAGGAATTTTTATAGAAAGATAATCTGATTTATCTTTTTTAGTTGTTTAAGTAATGGTCAATTAGAAATTTGAAAACTTAGAGAGAACCAAACAAAAAATAGCCAATATTCACAATTAAACATGTTTTCAAATAACTAAACATGTTTGTTAACATTCATAGTTTAGAACAGTTAACATTCAGAATCAAAAATATTTTTAGGGAGAAGCAATTTTGGTTGTGGTTTCAGTGGATAGTTGTAAGGTCTGGTTGTAGATAGTTGAAGTTTTGGTGCAGTATATCAACTTAATCAGTTCTGATGAGGTGTAATTGAGAGGAGAAGATTGAAGTGGTATTGAAGATGGTGAGTGGATGATGGAATTTATTATTGAAGTAGTTGAGGTGTATTGTTGAGTAGTTGTTGTCCTTATTTCAGGTTGTAGTTTGGATGGGGTATAAGGATGTCATATTTCAGGTAGAGATTTGACTTCAAATGTATTAGAAGGCGATTGGTACAAAAGTTGTTTGAGCGGTAATAGATTGTACTTTGTAAGGAAATTGAAGGATGGTGAAGTTGTGGTTGTAGAAGGTAGAGAAGAAATAGATGGTGACCAGGAAGGAGCAATGGGTGACAAAGATCAAAGGTTGTATGGATATTGGAAATAGGAGACAGAAATAGGAGTAGCAATGATGAATGTAAAACACTAAGTTGAAAATGCAATAGCAACAGTAAAAACACAAAAATGATCGATGTAACAGCTCATGAACACTATAAAGTGAGTGAATAAAGATATTAATGCGCACATATCAATGAAAACAGTGGATGGAAAATAGTGAATGGATATTGGAAAATTTCATAAAAAAATGCAACACAATAACAATAACAAAAACAAACAATGGATGAAAATAGTGAATGAATATTGAAAATTGTGGTAAAAAAAGCTAAAATATCTCTATAGGAATTTTTACGAAAAGATATTATGTTTTATCTTTTTTAGTTGGTTTAAATTTTTTTAAAATTATGCTACTTTATAAACACTACAAAGTGAATGAATAAAGAGTTTAATGTGCAAACAGCAAAGAAAAAAGTGAATAGAAAGTAGTAAATAAATTTGTACTTTTTGTTTTTTTTTGAGAAAAATGTGTGATCTTTTAGAAATAGAGGAGAGCAGACATAAATTTGTACTTTTTATTAATAAATCTTAAAATAGAAGATGCAACATAAAAATAATAACAAATAGTCAGTAAAAGTGGTGAATGGAAATTGCAAACTAGATTAAAGAAAATGCCAAAATATCTCTACAAGAATTTATGTAAAAAGATAATTTGGTTTAACTTTTTTACTTGTCATAACCTTTTTTTAAATTTAACTATTTTTTTATTTAAAATATGGAATCTAGCTTCCAATTTAATATGCATATACAAGTTGAAGAGTAAAACTAAATATTATAGGAAACATAAGTAGGAAAACAGTTACCAATGGAGTTAAAGATAATGATGGTCTTTGGCTATGTTCATCATAGAAAGGACTAGATATTGGTCTTATGTTTATGCATTGAGTTCCTCCTTCATTTATAAATATGCAAGTAACTTTTTCAATCAATAACTTTGATTTAGAAGACCTCGTCTTCATCTTTATGCTGCATAAAAATTGTCATGTATAATAAAATGTTAGCAAGAGTGAAGAATAATATTTTTGTACTAAAAAGTTGATTAAGTATATTTATTTCACATAAATCCTTCAGGAAGACTAAAAATGACTTAAATTCAGTATTTATTATGTTATATGTAGTAGCTAATATAAAAATTTATCTAGGATTTATTATGTATTTTAATGTTTTACATAAAAACATAAATGCTTTTATCTTTTCGAACTAGGGTTTAAATTAGTTGTACATTTTTTCTAATAATTTTAAATCATGAGAAAAACAAAAACATATATAGTAAGTATTAGTAATTATTAAACAGACCTAGGGTTTAACATGTAGTTTAAATCTTTTACATTAAAAGATAGATGCGTTTATCTTTTTTAACAGCTAAACAATAACTTGTTCAGTTTAACACCTAGGGTTTAGTATCATCTGCCATTGAATATTTAGGTATTCTTAATTAAACAAATGTCGATTATGTTAAATTATAACAAGAACTAAAATACCTTAAATTGATTACAAAAGCTATCATCAGCATCGGTAAGAATGAATATTTAACTACGATTTATCATCTAACTAAAACATTTACATCAAAATAAAATACAGCTTACTTGTTCCGCATTTAAGTTTGAGGTGATTAAAGAGATTGCTCGATGAAAGTATTTTAGTATAAGCTGAAATCGATGAAGCAGAAATTGATGAAGCTGAAGTCGTTGTAATTGAAATGCGGCTCTGATAAATGATTTGTAATTGTTTTGGCAGAAATATTAGGAGGAGAAATCAATCGTTTGTTTTTTAAAACCTAGTTTTGGTTTTGGGTTGCAGCTCTGAAAAATGCTAGAAAGCGAAAATGGAACGGAAGAAGGGCATGAAGTAACGGATTGAAGGGCTGATGTAATATGGATAAAATTTTATCCTGCAAATTAATTATTTTAAAGCCGTGTCCTACAAACTTATTGTTTGATGAAAGAAGGCCCTTATGGTAAAATTCCCCTTTTCGATTTTTCTTCGAACTAAATATTTTTGTAAATTAATTTTGAAAACTATTTGATCTTCAGTATTTATTATTTAAAGATTTTTTATTTTAATTATAAAATCTATTATTTGAATCTTTAAAATTAATTAAATATTTGGAAATTAATGTGGTTAAATTCCGGATCGTTACGGTACAGATGATTCAAACACATCTTATGGGCTTATGAAAAATGTCAAGTACTTATGTGGGGTGTTTCTTTCTTGGTTTGATAGTAATTAAATTTTGAGGTCGAAATTCTTTTAAGGAAGGATGTAACAACCTAGAATTTTATCGCTTTAATTTATGAATATTAAATTAATTTAAGTATTCAATTATTAGCTTTTATTGATCGAATAACCCTCTTTTAATTAATAACCAATGATAAGAAATTCGGTTATGAAATTTGTTTACATATATAATTAGTACAATGAAAAATTATACATAAGACAGAAATTAGTTTTTTAGATTTTTGACTTTTTATCGAACAAAAATTGCTGTAACTTTTTGAACATATAAGTGGGAATATACAAATAACAAATAACATTTCCTATTTGCTACTAAAGGAATTGGTTATCTTTGATTGTCATTAGAATGTTTCTAGAAATAATTAAATAAAGGATTATGAAGAAGTGGACTTTTTGGTACATGTGTGTTTTTATATGATATGATGGCATGTACTTTGGCACATAGAGAAAGCTTGTTATGGAAGAGTAGCGGAGGGGTGGTTAGGTAATTTGACTAAGGAGCAGTAGGTGTAATTTGCCACAATTTAATAAAAGAACATCTTCCACTTCATTTTTCCATCTTTACTTCATTTCTACTTTTGCTCCCTTCTCCATCTTCTTCTCTTTTCAAAATTTCTTAAGAAAACCTTCTTCAAATCTAACTATATTTAATATAACTCTTAGGACATCATAGAAACTACCTTCAACTTGCCAAAGTTCGAAGCTTTGGAGCCAAAGCCCCTTAAATCCATTAAGGTTGTACGCATCTAAAGGAGGGAGGAGGCTTGGTCATGAGCTAGGTTGAGTGGTAGGAGGAATTTTGGTGCTTGCTTGGTTGAGGAAGGAAGAAATTGTTGCTAATGGTAGTGTTTGGTTTGAATAAAGGTGAGTTAAACTCACCTTGAATGGCATTTAATTTGAAGTTTATGATTGAATAAAATCAACTAACTTGAATATGATGTTATATTGCTTGTGTATATTGTTTATATAGTTTGGATATGGCTGTGAATAATTGTGTATTGCTTATATGTGGTTGTTTGGATTTTATTTCGCCTGGTAGCGGATGGAATATGTAATTGTTTTTGCCAGGGACTAGCAAAAGTGAATGGAAGTCGAAGTGCCTTTGTAGCGAATAAGTCGCTACGGAAGAACTTCGAAAAATAAAGAGGAATCCTAAAGGATTCCTCGCTGTTGTTGATGTTAATTTCGTTTATTTACTTGTTGTATAAATTGTTGAACTGCAAAAGCTTGGTAGCTTAGCTACGTTGTATGTGAAACATTGATATGTTTTTAAAAGTTGAACCTTTTTAGTGAAAAAGGTAGTAGTAGCATTGTAAGTGCTAATGTAGCCCCGAAGCCTCTTTATGACTTTCGAAAATGCTATGGCAATTTATGACATCGATTTTCCATTGAAATACTTTTGTTGCTACTTGGATTTTCAAGGACGTTTTATATGCGGCATTGGATTTCTATAATCCTCTTTTATGCGACTTTGTCTTTGATTTCGAAAGATGTTTTGAAATTTTTTTGAACTTGAGTTTTGATTTTTTTTTCAAATCTATTTGCAAAGCTATTAGAGTGGTTTAAAAATAAAAAAAAATGGTTTAAAAGTTATTTGATCATCAAAACCAAGTTCTGAAAGTTACGGTCCATATAGCGATAGTTGCTGTGGATGTCTTGTGGAGATCTATGATTTTAGTAAAGTATAAAAGGTTATCTACTTTAGATATTTTGTAAATTCTTTTGTACGTGTTTTATAAAAGTTGTATAAGTATTAAAAGGGGGGTTTTAAGTTTCAAATATATTTTTAAGAATTTGTCTTAGTTATTTAAATAAGAGGTTTAAATTTTATAAAGGAAAAGGCTTATCTTTCAAATCAAAGTAGGATTTGATTTAAAGATCCTCTAGTAATGTTTTGTATAAGGGTTTTAAATTATGTTTTAAGAAATTTAAAAATGTACTTTTAAGAGGTAGAAGGTTTAAAAGTGATTTGAGATTTAAAAGATTTATTTTGAGATATTTAAACCAATAGTTTATATAAATGGAAATTCCATTACTTTCAAAGTTGAATTCTCTTTTGAAGTTATGGCTTTTAAGTTATAATTTGAGTAGAAATTTTAAATTTTGTTAAAGTGGTTTTAAAGGAGGGTTGAAATGTATATAACAGATTCAAAGGATTCTTTGATATAATAAAGCAAGTGGTATTTTTATGAAAAAGGGAATCTTGACATTCCAAATTAAACTTAGTTTTAAACAAAGATTTTCAAGTGAAATTTATATGGAATCTTAAAGAATAAAAAAGCATGAATTACAACATCATTGTTGTAATAAATGTTTTCGAAAAAAGGAAGAGATTATGGACTATAATATTCTTGTTATAGTATATGGCTTTGGGAAATTAGAGAAAGGAAGTTTGGTTTATAATACTTTGTTTGTTTTAAATAATTATACATAATTTATGAAGTCTTATACTTGACATTAAGCTTCGAGGTAGGTAAACTTCTACCTATCCTGAAAGAAAGGAACGATGTCCGTAACACCCCATAATTTGGCGTTAGCTATTTAATTAGTTAGTTGATTAGACTCCAAAACTGGAATTTGTGAAAACGATTGAATTTGGCCAAGAAATTTACATCATTGCGCTCGTGGTGAAATTCTATGCAACTTTCATATTTGGAGTTGTGCAATTGGAGTCCAAACAAAGAACTCACGGACAAAAAATGAATTCGAAACGGATTTAATTAAATCAACGTTTGTATATTAATTATCTAGAGCCCATAGGTCGACCCATCTATTGGAGCGGCCGACCTAGGGCAGTTGACCACTTCATGTGTGGCAGCTAGGGTTTCCCTAAGCCTAACGGCCCAGATTTAATATATTTTAATTGTACGGCTGTGGTTTATTCTAGCGCCTATAAATTCAGGCCTATCCCTCTCTTCTCTTCTTATATTTTTTTGAAAGCAGCAGCGAAGCTCTGCCATTTTCTCTTATTCACTATTTTCTAAATTATAAAGTAAAATATTTTTTTTATATAAAATCGGAGAAGAATAGAAATCAAATAATAGAAGAAGAAGAGCGAATCAATACTACACGATAAAGAGGTAATATATATATATATATGTATGTATGTATGTATTTATATAATTATATTTTCCTTCAACCCCAAATCTCTTCTTAGATCAATAATTCTAATATGTATATATACCCTTTTTATACATATTTCTTGGAATAAGAAGGAAATATAGTTGAATGAAAGGTATTACTTTAGATTTGGAGATTTGAAATGATTTTAGAAGGTGAGTGGGAAATTTATATATTGTTTATGATTTTGAACATATTTTATTGGCATACGTTTGATTTTTATGCCTAAATCTATCTTATTTGTGAATTGTTGGCTCAAATTAGTGTGGAAAATCATTGCCTACATATTCTCGTTTTAGATCAGATTTGGAATATTGTTACATCTTGTATGAAAATCTGTCCCAAAGATTTTTAATTTAAAATGATGTATAGTTTAATTTCAGATCCGTACTTGGGGTGTAAAATATTGATAGGATTTTGAATAATTCCCCTATTTATTGTAGATTCTCTATAATTTAATTTATGGTAATAACATCTGTTTATTTTTCATAAATTAGTTGTTTCTGCACTTTTCATAGAAAAGAAAATGTTTGATTTAATAAGGAATATATGCAAATAAAAAGGAAGAGACGTGTAAAGTATAGATTTATTCTCCATAGTTTACACTATCTATTCCAAATAAAAATAAATTATTCATTCCTTGTAATTTCAAACGGAGTTCTTTCATTTTGTTATCTTTGTTTTAAACTAATTTATGGAAATTGTAAAAGGAAATCTTCCTAAGGAATCTAATTCCAGCAAATTAAATATGAACAGCATATTCTGGTTAAATATTTATGACTAGAATATATTTTGGGTAGAATTAGGTGGTTTATACATATTTATTAGTTAGTTTATACATATTTATTGCGCTAATAATAAGTGTAAATTTAAATAATAGTGTCTATTTATGCATTCGCTTATGATAGTATATTATTAGCTATAGTAGGAAAGCGAATAGGAGAATTAGGATAGTTAGTAATTCCTATTAATAAGCAATAAAATTAGGTGTTGCCAATGATTAATAGGAAATAAAAGATTGTAACACCAATTGATGAGCATTGGTTTAGGGGTTACAATTAATTAGGATGGTATAAAAAGTTGTAACTCCAATTCATAGGCAATAAATGAGGAATCATTTGGGAGTTACAATTAATAGGTGTAAATGGATTAATGAGACTGATAAAAATGGGATAGTTATAAAAAGATTACTAATTGGAAATTAGTAATTATACATAAATGTCTTAGGAAATGTCTGTTAGGATTATTATGGACAAATTGACTATGGATTATTAGAAGGGGATTTATGGGTAATTAAGTATTTAAGGTAAATCTTATTGCCTTAAATGAAAAGAAGATTAGTAAACTAAGTCCAATATTCGACCTAGGAATAATAATAAGACCCAAACTTTATATAGGTTTATGATAGTTATTTGGACTTAGTAGATTGGGATGCGAGGTCAGTAGAGTCACACGACGGAAGACTTGCCCTTTAGTTAGAGGCTGCCAGCAGTCATGTGCACTTACTATTGATGTGAGACATCACTAAATAGAAACCATGAACACACAAGAGACAGGACCAACTTTGGGCTTAGAGGTATTAAGTGGTTGTTTGAGGGCCCGCCTCTTTCCTAAATAAAAAGTATTAAATGGTCCAAATTAGTAATTAAGAGTTGTGAGAGATATCTTCAATGGGGTTTTCTTCAGGTCTGAGATATTAAATGGTTGTAGGGTTCGCCTCTCTCCTAAAAATAAGTATTAAGTATCCTGGTGAGATTCCAAGTTAATAATTAAGAGTGACGGTGGATATCTCGAAAAGGGTTCGCTTTAGGATTGAGGTCTTAGGTGACAATTAGATTATAAGGCCCACCCATTTCCAATAAAAGAAGTATTAAGTAGATTCCAAGCTATGTCAGCTAGATAGTACTAATGATGAGTTTGCCTTGGGATTATATATTAAATGGCAAAGGCCTACTATAAATAGGTGTTAAATGGTCAGGGGCCTACCTAGTCCTTATTAATAAGGTATTAAGTGGTGTGGGTACTGTCTCTCACATAGCTAAGACTTAATGACGATAGATGCCTTAGTAGTGCGACTATCATATATCATAAAGCGATAGGTAGTGGTCAAAGGTCCCTATATCTAGGACCAATAGACCAACAATAACGATGCTAGGAGCCTGCTTTATATTTTTGAAGTATTAAGTTGTTGATATACTTATGTCGGTATTTTTTACCTTGGGAAGGGTAGGTAAGTTGTGCTAGGAAGGAATATCGTGTATTCAATATTAGGTTAATTTGGTTAACCATAAAATAATAGACATAACAATTAAATGAAAACCAATTGGTATATATTTATGTTATGGACACTATAGATTTTTCAGTTGCCGGAACGTTGTTTTGGCCCCCTCTTCATTACAACCCATATGATAGATTTAGAGGAAAATGTCACTGGAGCTGGATGTGATTGAGTGTTAGGGAAGTCTTTTTCTCTGATGCTCGATGCTGATGTGGTAATATGATATTCAAGGAATACCATTAACTCTAAGGTAGTAGCCATAATCGGTATTTATAGCCTGTTATTGTTTTCGCTATGAGGTTAGATTTTTATCAGTCTTTGATAATTGCTCATCGATTATTTGCTGGTACCAAATCCAACGATCCGTGATTTGATGGATTTAGGTTTCGATTTTTGTCAAAATTTGGGCCCATTAAAGTACAAGTTGGTACATTTGGTATCAGAGCCTAGGTTAGTAGTTCAGAGGTATTAAGTTACATTGAGAGAACATGTTCGTACTTTCCTATCTATTATTAGTATTTTTATGCTAGATTCTAAGAGTCCTGACTACCACTCCGAAGGAATGGACAAAGCAACTATGGGTTGGGAAATATCTTAGAGTTAAGATTTCACGCCGACTCCCGAGTTAACACATGGAGTGTGGGCGATGTGTAAGGTGCTAATGATGAAGAGCATGAGTACGACATATAGCAGACTCCTGAAGACTGAAGAGTGTTCGACTTGATGATTGAGATTTAGCTACCTTGTGGTTTTTTATTTTTATGATGACTTATAGTCAAAGATACACAATTATTCCAGATAAGAGGGAAATAGAATTCTGTATGTCGCAAACATCTAGAAACAAGTTTTGGCAAGGGAGTGTCCATTAAGAACCTTTAGATGGCATACTGGATTTTTATTTAGAGAATTGGAGTTAATTCCTTAGTCCAGACCCATAAGGGAATTTTTATAAAAATATTTTGGAAATGACTTAGATTTTGGAAAAAAGGGTTTTCAAAGGATTTCTTTTCCCAAGGATTTATTTCGGAAGTTTTATTTTGGGAAAGTTTTGAAATTTTAATTTTTAAGAAACATGTATGCCACTAAGTTTGGTTGTGTTAAGAATTTTTTGGTTTATGTATTGTTAAACACATACATACGTATAATTATATATACTATTAACCATAAAATCTTTTACAGCGGAAAAATTTGAAATCCTTATATCAAAGTCTATCCTAAGCTTATCTTGGACAGTTAAAAATATCTGTCCTAACAAATGCTAAAACAATAAAACAAATGCAGTTGAAAAATAGAATACGTACATACATAGATGAAGATCTCCAGCTCTTCTCTGGGAACTCCAAGCTTCTTCCGCTAAACCTGAAACTACTCGGATCTTACCCAAGTATTAAAAATACCTGGATCAAACTTGATGAACCAGCGTGAGAAAACTCGAATTATAAATGTATAGATCAGATTGATGCAAATCAAACCTTTAGAAAAGAAGGGTATCTTGTAAGACCACGCCGCTCATAAACACGAACGAGTTTTTATCTTATGATAACCAAAATACTTTAGACAAAACAAATTAGATATTATCATTAATGACATTGTTTTGAAAACACTTTTCAAATAAATATATAAAGAAGGTACGAATACTCGGACAATGTTAAATGGTGTATATGATACTGAAGGGGTAGCTGAAATGTTTGCAAAGCAATACAACTATTTTGGAAATACAACCAAAATCGTAAAGATCATACTGGAACTGGATTTCCAACATGATAGGGAACTAGTGGGCATTTTTCCGATAGAAAATCCATGCATAAAAATTCCCGACGACTATTCACTTATCTAAAAAAAGCCTTTGTATAACATTGTCACACTACAATGAACAACATATTTTGGTGGCTTTGCACTTTCTCAATCGAGCCTCTAATACCTACCCATAAAGCAACAAATGCCCTTTCCTCAATAAAGCTGATAGCTTGAAATATCCAACTGATCACATAGTATCCCATATCATTCCTGGGATGTAAGGCTCATGAGGCTACTCTCTTCTTTCCACAAAGCCACGCTTTGCTCGTAATAGGTTCCATTTTGAATGCCACATTGCCATTTCTAACAATACACTATTGATTCCCACAAATCTACAACCTCTAAGCTCATACGTCTCAAAGAAGGGTGTTAAGTATAGGAGGTGTTACCTCCTACACCACCAAATAGATTTACGTTTGTAAAAACAATTGTACGTGGTTTTAGAAATGCAATGTCAGACACTCGTCCATACAATTTGTCCAGGAATCGGACAAACCGAAGGAACTCTCCTACTACATCCTGTCCGGAATCAACCCTAGGATTAGTTGGGGATAGTCCTTGCAACGAAGATTTTCATAATAGAGCATTATTGCCACTATATATATTTAATAGGAAATCACAGGGCTAGTGGCAAGCAGCCCTTCATCATGAAGATCTCCGTCTTCAAAATCATCACCTTCAATATATCTTCACTTTTGAATGTATACATTGGTTCGAAGTGGTTTTCGGATAGGAATCACCTAAATCCGACTTCAGTTTCTCTAAACCAATCATCAATAAAAAGATATCAAGTATAAAGGTGATTATCAAACATCATCTCATTAATTAACCTTTCCATTCATTCAATTATCTTATAGAGATACATTCTTTTCAATTATTCCATTTATCTTCTCAAGAGTATATGGAATTCATTAAGCCTCATTTATCAAATTCTTTGGTCAATTAAACCCTTTTGATCTTGGAATAATTTTCAAACCATTTTACCTTTTACTCAGGAGAAACATTTCTAAATCATTTATTCAAATCTTAACAAAGATTTCTTAATTTCAAATCATAACTTTTAAACGGGTCAAAAACAATGTTATTTAAGACATCGTTTACTATAAACCCGAACCAATTAGTATCGAGTAGAAAAGGATCCAAAGAAATTATACTAATTCTACTCAATATCAATTTCCGTGTTCAGCCTTTACTATTTGTCGAATAACAGTGAAATCACCTTTTAAATTCACATGGATAGTACGGGTTCCCTCCTTGGAATTTAATACCAAGTATAAGAAGATTATTTCTACATAATCCAAGTTGTATGAAATTAAATTTGTAAATTTGAATCTTTTATACTTTTCTTGTTTCCTACATTTCGACTTTATCTATTTCTCACCTAGGAAAGAGGCTAGGTGAGCCAGGGCATTGGTTGCTCCTGAACATCTCCATAGTTTAAGCATTTCACATCTGAATCTCACGAATAGAAAAATCTAGTCTACTCATCGGCTTTTAGAGCCAAGATTAAATCACATGATTATATCAAATTTTCTAAATCATTTATTCAGACTTTTTTAAATAAATTATAAAACCTCCAAATCATCTTAAAATACTTAATTATATATTTGAAAACCTTTATAAAATATTTGGAAAAGAGTATTTAAGTTCAAAGCCATATTTCAAAAGTTATTAAAAGTGCTACAAAAAGTGCTGTGAATAGTGCTTTAAGGCTTATTTGATCAAAACAACTTTTCTATCATTTAGAAATCTATTTTTTATAACTCAAGTCTCTTTTAAAACATTTCAAAATATTTATAGAATTTATTCCATATTTTTAAAGAATTAAAAATATCCATTTAAAGAATTTATCGCTTTGGTTTCCGAACTGCCAAAATGCGACTATTTTGAAAACTTTTTTTACTCATATTTCAAAATATATTAAATGAAGTCTCAATTGTTTTCTTTTGTTTGAAAAATATAATTATAAGAATTTGGAAAATTCTTATTCCAAAGAATTACGACTCCGAATCCATCTTATAAATGGATTTAACTTTCTACGGTGCGAAATCGTGAACTACCGTTACGCGACACGCCTAGTTTTGACTCAATAATCAAAACTTGTCAAAACTTCTTCAAATTGAATTTTAATGTTTATAAAACATTTATAAATCCTTTTCAACCTCTTCAACTAATATTTTCCATATTAATATTCACTTTTAAACTATTTCATAATATTATAATATTCATTTTTAACCTTTTTATATTTCAAAACAAATATTCGGCTCAATATACTCCATACAAATATTTATATGGATTCATTTCACATTGAATTAACCATGGTTAATTACTAACCATTTTTATTATGATTTCTCATAATTTATCACAACCAAGTTATCAACCATATAATCATCCATATAATCAACAATATAATCAACCAAGTTATCAAACATTCATACAAATCATTAAAAGATTAAATGGTCATATTACCATACTTAAAATATAGTTATAGGGATTATTTATCATTTAATAAACATTGAGTACTCAAGATATATATCCACTCCACCAAACTTTTCCTGTAGCTTTCCAAATTGGGCATTTCCACCTCTTTTCCTTGCTCCAGAGCACCTCGAACTTGCTCCTTCTTCTTTGATGCTCTCGGCCTTGACTTTTTGAGTGGTGGTGCTCGGCCTTGGGTGGTGATGGAGGGTGGCTGTGAGTTGTAGAAGGGTGGAGAAGGTGATTGGCTAGTATTTTGAGGTGATTCAACCTTGTATATATGTGTATATAATTTTATTTCTTTTTTGAGACATTTTGGCATAACTTCGCCATGACTTAGGAAGCCATTAAAATAGCTTGGAATGGAGGAGAAGAAGAAGTAGTAAGTGTGAGGAAATGAGAGGGTACAAAGGTGTATTTATAGGAAAAAACTTGGAAAATATCTTCCATTGCATCTCCTTCACCATGTGCCAACCCACTCCCCTCCCTTCACATCATTTTTCATGTTTATCCCCTTTCTTGTGCCTCCATCACCCCACTTCACTTCATGGCATGTGCATTGTCTTTAAGGATGCTTAAGGGTGAAGTATAAGAGAAATATCATGATATTTGTTTCATTTGTGTACATGTATATATGTATGTTTATTTGTGTGTGTATGTGCATGTATGACATGCATATGTATGGATATATATGTGCATATTTATCTTATAAGGTTGCAACAACTTAAAACAACTTCTATTCGTTAATCGTTACGAATTTCAATTCCAATCTCTGGTCATATTTTTACCTCTTAGTTAACATACATATATTTGTAGACAAAAATTGAAAACTAATTTCTCATCATTATTAATTAAATGAAATTATCTCATTTGAATTATAAAACCATAAAACTCCATATTAAATAATTGTTTACAAAAGTGCTATTATATCGATAAAGCGATATCGATTTTCCTTATGATTTCAAATCAAATATATATCTTTATAAAACTGTTATAAATAATTTATTATCACTATATAACTAATTAAAATGAATTATTATCATTTTAAAACAATTATATGAATAATAAAATAATTATTAAATTACTAAAATCTCAATTTAAATTCATTAATTAAATATGATGACATTATTGATGATGTCATAAATACATTTTGTTTCCAAAAATAAAATAAATAATTTTATTTTATATTCTTGTTTAAATGGATAAATAAGTGTATGTATCCAGTTCCATGCGCAACTTCTGGCGATTTTAGAGTGGTTTATCGATAAAACGATTTTCACCATTTTATCGATATTCTTCCAAAATATATATTTTCGCTAATACCTATTCAAAATAAGATTACCATTATTATTCATTGTTCAAAAAATCATAGTTTATGTTACACAAGCTTATATTTGAATATTTTAAAAATAAATAAAATTTATCAAAGTGATAAATTTGTGGGTCGTTACAGACTTTCCCCTTAAAGGAATTTCGTCCTCGAAATTACAATGCAAAACCCAAAGGTGTTTGCCCAAAATATTTATTTTTAAACTTACACTTGTACGATGTATATAGATCATCCGTATGGAATATCTGATTCGATCTACTATTCGAATCCACAACTTTACTTCCAAAGTATTATTGGTCCCCTAATCCTCTAGTGCAGACTCTGATCAGGCTTCTTGATCAGAAAATTTCGTTTCCCTTACATAGCCTTCAACTATGATAGTAAACTCAAGTACACAATCATAAACACTCATCAATGTTCACCGTTGAGAATCGAGTGATAAATCCTCTTTCGGATTGGTGTAAATACCTCAAAGTTCCATACTCGAATCTTAGATCAAAATCGTGTGACGAAATGATCTACGAACTTCATATGCACTAATTAACATTCAACAATCTTTATGAAAACTTTTCGTAAAACTTTTATTTTTTAAAGATGCTTCTTTATATAAAATCACTCTAAATATTTATTTTCAAATATTTTTCTTGAAGGAAAATATTTCATCCCAAAGTAATCATTTCAATTTAAAAGATAATTTACCTTTTATTTTCCAAAATTACAATCAACTTCTCTCATTGTAATATATTCCTTTTTAACCAACCTTGATATTAACTATAACGACCTGGATTTTTCAATGGTTAATTTTGAATATTTAAATGGTTTAAATATTGGATTTGGATTTATAATTTAGTAAGTAAGATTTTAAAATGGAAATTTTAAGCGATTTCGTAAAATTTTGAAATCGTCGATTTAATCGACGAGTTAAAATAACGATTCGAGGCACAATCTTGGAATTCGACAAAACCAGCTCCATTGGGTCCGTAATAGTGTATTATTATTGGATTCCAAATTTCGTACTGTTTGGAGTTATCGTTTGATCGTACGGGATAAAAACGTGCTGAAATTAATATTGAAATCTAATAATAATTTGGTTCAAAAAGCTATCTTCTCCATACGATCGAATTAGAACTCGAAACCTTTTCCATTACGTTCGGAAAAGGAGTATAACATTATAAACGCCTGGCGGCATGCCTCGGTAGGAGTCCGAGATTTTCCTGTATATATATGTATAATACGAGATGTTATAATTATATTTATATATATATGAAATTAAATCAAATCAAGTCAGCCGCCTATTCACATTTAAATCACGTCCTACTTTTTTTCAAGTCAGTTGAACTTTCCCACTAGCATACGTTACTTTTTCTAACATGCCATCTTGTTTCTTTTAGATCACGAGCTCACTCCTCCCTTCCTTCAAGTTGAACGATTCACCTAGTAAATCAAAAAGAAAATCGAACGCAACCAATATAAAAAAATGGCGCTTCCTCTCAAATTAAATCAAATAAATCACGTACACCTTATTCGCTTGTCCTCTCAAGAACGAAATCAATCGAGAAAAGAAAAATAAATAAATCAACGCGATCGAAGAGGGGAAGGTCGCGGCTCAGCGACGAGGGAGGCGAAGCACGTTCGAGTGCAGGAAGGTCTAGGGCTTAGCTCGAATTTGTGATGGCAGTGCACGCATGGTCGATGGGTGGTGGAGGCGATTTGTGGCTGTCGAGCGATAGGGTTTGGTCGCGTTATTTTCGAGACGACGATAGCGTGGGCGTGGCCAGAGGCGAACGCACGCAGGCGCAAGGGGGGATCGCCGATGCAAGCGGCGAATCTGGAGGCGGTGATGCGTGATGACTGGGACGTTGCTAGGGTAGACGTGCAGACGTCAGGGCAGTGGTCACAAAAAGGGGAGGTGGTCGGTCGACATCGGCGATCGTGTTCAAGCAGTGATTTTGGGTTGACTGTTAGCAGGCCAGGTTAAGAACATTAAGGTTATTTTAGTTTAAAATTTGTAGCTAACGCTGTAGTTAATTTAGTTAATTATATTATTAAAAATAAAATGCTTATAATATGATAACAAATTCGTACGAGGTACAAAAATCGTGAACTTTAATCTGTAATCAATTGGAGATTTTTAGAGGCACTATTAATTAAAAATTGGAACGGATCGCAATTAAAATCAAAGGTGAGTAAATCTCACTCTTTTTGGATTGGGTTATACTTAACTATTCGTAAATTAGTTTAAATAGAGGTTTTTAAATAAAATTATATAAAGGGATTCGAAAATGATATTTTGAAAGTATGGGAAGGAGTTGAAATTAATATTAAAAATAAGGTTGAATTTAAAATCGGATTTATTAAGGAAGGGATTTATAAAATGAAATTTTGTAAATAAAAATGGTTTTATAAATAAGTGAAAACTCAAAAGAGTTTATAAATTTATAAACAATGTTTATAAATAAGGAAAATGATGGTCAGTGGATAAGTTAGAATATAAGTTTACGACATGAATTTATATCGAGTTATGCAAATCGTTCGGGAAAGAAATAGTGGAATCTATTTGTGAATATGAGAATGGTGATAAAATTGAGACATAAATCGACGTGACATGAATCAAGAGGGATTTATAAATTTAAAATTGGCAATATTGGATTTTTAAAATAGATTTTTGTCGAGAAATTGAAAAATTATTTTAAATGGGATTTTTAATTACTATACTATGTAACCTAAAACTATTATTTAGATTTAGAATATTCCAAAAAAGTTAGTTATTTTAATATTTAATATTTATTGAAATAAATTCTAATTTTACTTATCAGCTTTGTAAATTAATTAGTTATTTAAAAACAATTTGGAAAATGAGTTATCGATGTTATTTATATTGTTTTGACATTTTAAAATTACTTAAACATATTTTTTTTTAAAATAAACTGTTATTCTTTAAAAATACTTATTTTATCTATATAGTTTTTTTAAAGATTGAATTTTTTTATGAATCCTCTCGAGATTGGAAACGAAGTTTATTAAACGAATAAGATTTAGGGGGGAACCTTATAGGGAAATTCTGGGAACTTAAAGAAATTTCCAAGGTGTTAAAATACGAGAACTTCGGAGGATGAATTAGAATCCATAAAGGTGTTAGAAATGGGCATGTGGAGATATAGGCAAGTGTATTCGACTTTGGAAATATTATGGGATTTACAAATAAAATTTGTAAAGGATTTGAGAAATAGGAAAATAAACAGACTATTTCCTAAATATTAGAGATAAAAAGATCTTAGGAAATATACTTATAAACATTCCTAAGTATTGAATAGGAAGGCTTTGAAATATTTAACTTCGAGATTTTTATTATAGAAATGTTTAAAAAATGGATGAATTATAGATGGAAGCAAGGAAAATATTTCTAAGTATTAAAACGATTCGGAAGTATCCCGTTGTGGATATAAGTAATTGATGTCGTTTCAAATATTGAATATATTGAAGAGATTTGGATGTATATCTTTGTAAAGATATTTTGAAATGAGTGTTTTCAAAGGATTAAAAATAATGGGGCCAAGTGACTGCTTATGGATATTTTATTGATAGTTAAACAATCGACTATCAATATTGGACAATTTCGTTAATCGTTTCGAAGAGACCGAGATCAGGTTTGCTTCATTACAGCATGATAGGGGGTTCTCGCTTCGTGTTTGGTGGCGAGTCGGAGACTCTTACCCCTACATGTCCGGGAGTGGTTGGTTGCAGTCGAGAGGCAGGTTGTACAAGCAAATTCGAGGTACCAGTGTATGCCACGGCGGAGAGTGGCCGCTATCGATGGTTGAAAAGCCTAGACCGCTACACTTGGTATCAGAGCTGAAGGTTAAGCGAGAACCTTGGCTCTGGTGGGGATTACTCATTAGAGATAGAGTCAGCAGTACCCTAGAATGACTTGAGTGTAATAATAGATATGAGCGCATGTTTGTTAGTGAATAAAAATGGTTTTATATTGTGTTAATTTATCTGTTGAGTGGTATATAAATTCCGTTCGAATAGTATGATGCCACTAAATCGATAGGAGTTTCTAAACACTAGAATAGAGTAATTCGACACAGTATGGTTTTGAAGCAGGTAAATGAAATAATTTTACCCAAATTATATTTTGATATAAAAGAATAATTTTCTGAAAATTATATAGTGGTGTGTTTGGTTGTTATTATATAACCAAAATAAGATTTAAAAATTTGGAATAGTTTATAAAAACCAAATTAGATTGTATAAGTGTGAATTATACAAATGAGTTAAGAACTAAAAATGGATTCAAACCAGAATTTGAAAAATCCCGGAGATTTTGGAAATACATTCCGAAGTATTTTGAAATAAATAATAGTATTATTATTTAGAGATATTTTTGAATAGAAAAATGGTTTTAAATGGATTTTGGAAGTGATATAGCACTGAACTCACTTCAGTCGCTGGAAAATAATCCTGGTGATGACTGCGCAACATCATCAGTATTCATTTTCGAGTTTCTAGGTGATGGATTGCTACCATAGTAAATTGATATGGAGATTTTTCGGTGAAAACAAGTGATTGTTTTGAAAATTCTGAGGGAATTGTTTTGGATAAAATCAGGTTGATTTTGAAATTCGAAGGAAGTGGTTTGTTAAACCAAAAAGAGTATATATATATATTTGATTCCAAAGTAATTTGAAATAAATACCGGGTGTTTAAAATTTCTGGAATCCTGTGGAAGATGATATTAATAAGAAAGAAGTATGAAAATTGAAGTTTGGAATAAAAATTTAAATTGAGAAAGTTAAAATGGAATTTAACTTAAATTAAGTGAATGAATAAATTAGTGAAGTGAACTAATTAAAAGGATTGAATTGAAAATGAACTAGTGAATGGAATATGATTCGGAATGCTGATTAATAACAATTTGAGTATTGAACTTAAGTTGTTAGATGAATTTGATGAAATGATTACTAAGTGAAAATAAGATAACGAAGGAATGTGGATACATTGGATGTGTATAAATGAAGGAAACTAATAATGTGAATTGAAATGAATATTAATAGTTGATTGAATTGAATATAAATGTGAATTATAAAGTGACTATATAACTATAAGTTATAAAATTTGAATTGAATTTGAAATAATGTCGAATTGAAGTAAATATAAATTTCGAGTTGTGAAATAATTATATAACCATACGGATAAATCTTAAATGAAATAAAATTTGAGTGAAAATTTGAATTGTGAATATATATAAATTTGAATAGCTTATAAAATTGAAATTAATGGAATAAAAATATATTTAGGCTATAAATAAATGTGAAATCTCAACTTAAAAATAAAATGTGAATATATTCGAGTATAGAATTGATGGAAATTTGGAAAATAAGTCGTGTGACTTATAAAATTGAAAAGTGAAACAGAAAACCCAAAATAAAAATGGTTGATATTTTGGTAAAGGAAATTAAATCCAAACTTGAATTATAAAAAGGAAACTCAAGAAAATTAGAAGAAGTGATTTGTGAGATAAAAATCAGATATTGAGTTATAAATTTGAAGTGAACTAATTCGATAATTAATTAGTTAAATGAATGTGAAGATGGAATTTAACTTGGTTAAGTTAAAATTGGATTGTGGATTAAAAATGGATATTGGAAATAGAACTTGGGTTGTAAATAAAATTCGACTTAGATGGTAAGCGAATTAATAATAATTGGAACTATTATCGAATAAAAAAGAAATGGATTAGGATAGTAATGACTTGAGTTACAAATAAATTCAATTTGAGAATAAATAAATTGAATATGGCCTTGATATCATTTAAATGAATTCAAAAATGAATTTGAATATGGAATTGAAATTGAAGTGAATAAAATGAATGAACTAACTAATTAGTAAATGAATTGATTGAGAATAAATTTGAAATGGAATAAAATTGAATATAAATTGATTGGAATCAATTTAAAATCATTATAGGCTAAAATGATTATTTTATTGAATAAATAACGCCGAATTTGCATAGAAAAATTGTTGTTCGACGCAAACGGAAGTAAATAAAATTCTATGAATAAATAGGAAGTGAATAAATTGATTTTTGGATCAATTTGAAATGGATACGGGTTTGTTTGATGTAAAATGAATTGGATGCAAAAAAAATTGGTTGTAAATCATTCGAATTGAATATGGATTGATTGAAAGTAATCAAATTAATGTTAGAACCTTATAATTGCTTATAATACATGTTTAGCGTGATTGGTTTATGAAATCTATGTGTTTTAACTATTTAAATAAGTGGAATGTTATTGAAATTAATGTTTTGGTGCTTATGTGTTAAAATTGAGTAAGTACAAGTACCCGGAGGCTAGCGGGTTAAATTTTGGGTTGCGTAATTACTTTCGAAGTAAATGCTTGCTTAATAATGCTTAAAAACGCTAAATATGGTACGCATTCGGGTTAAATACTGCGAAAATATAAATATTGATATATATTTTTTGTTTTCCGACCATGTGGGTCGATGTTTATATATTTATCTCTCTTATCATGTTGCAAAAGGCTCTCCGTACAAAGGAGACTCTGCTAAAAAATTTCGGAAATTTAGGATGTTAGAAATTTTTTTGTTAACGACAAATTGATTTCAAATTGGAATTGAAATAAAGGATTTTGGAATTATAATTGAAAACTAATTGTTTTGGGCGAAAAAAAAGATTAGAAAAGTGAATATCGAATTTTCACTAAGTGGGTTTTGAATAAGTTAATGGGTTTGAAGCATTTTCCTACCATAGCAATTTCGGGGACGAAATTCTTTTAAGGGCGGAGGAATGTAACGACCCGGATTTTTCAACGGTTAATTTTGAATATTTAAATGGTTTAAATATTCGATTTGGATTTATAATTTAGTAAGTAAGATTTTAAAACGGAAATTTTAAGCGATTTCGTAAATTTTTGAAATCGTCGATTTAATCGACGAGTTAAAATAGCGATCCGGGGCACAGTCTCAGAATTCGACAAAACCAGCTCCATTTGGTCCGTAATAGTGTATTATTCTCGGATTCCAAATTTCGTCGAATTTGGAGTTATCATTTGATCGTACAGGATAAAAACGCGTTGACGTTAATATCGAAATCTAATATAATAATTTGGTTCAAAAAGCTATCTTCTCCATATGATCGAATTAGGACTCGAAACCTTTTCCATTATGTTCGGAATAGGGGTATAACATTATAAACGCCTGGCGGTATGCCTCAGTAGGAGTTCGAGATTTCCCTGTATATATATATATATATAATACGAGATGTTATATATATATATATGAAATTAAATCAAATCAAGTCAGCCGCCTATTCACGTTTAAATCACGTCCTACTTTTTTTCAAATCAGTTGACCTTTCCCACTAACATACGTTACTGTTTCTAACACGCCATCCCGTTTTTTTTTAAATCACGAGCTCACTCCTTCCCTTCCTTCCAGTTGAACGATTCACCCAGTAAATCAAAAAGAAAATCAAACGCAACCGATAAAAAAATGGTGCTTCCTCTTAAATTAAATCAAATAAATCACGTACGCCTTATTCGCTTGTCCTCTCAAGAACGAAATCAATCGAGAAAAGAAAAAAAAATAGTGCGATCGAAGGGGGAAGGTCGCGGCTCAGCAATGAGGGAGGCGAAGCACATTCGAGCGCAGGAAGGTCTAGGGCTTGGATCGAATTTTGTGATTGCAGCGCACGCATGGTCGATGGGTGGTGGAGGCAATTTGTGTCTATCGAGCGATAGGGTTTGGTCATGCGATTTTGGAGGCGATGACAGCGTGGGCGTGACCATAGCTGAACACGCGCAGGCGCAAGGGGGAGATAGCCGATGTAGGCGGCGATTCTGGAGGTGGTGATGCGTGATGGCTGGGACGTTGCCAGGGCAGACGTGCATACGTCAGGGCAGAGGTCGCAAAAAGGGGAGGTGGTCGGTCGACATCAGCGATCGTGAGCAGTGATTTTGGGTTGAGTGTTAGCAGGCCAGGCTGAGAACATTAAGGTTATTTTAGTTTAAAATTTGTAATTAATGCTGTAGTTAATTTAGTTGGTTATATTATTAAAAATCAAATGCTTATAATATGATAACAAATTCCTACGAGGTACAAAAATCGCGAACTTTAATCTGGAATCAATTGGAGTTTTTAGAGGTAGCTATCAATTAAAAATTAGAACGGATCGCAATTAAAATCAAAGGTGAGTAAATCTCACTCTTTTTGGATTGCTAGAATTTATTTTAGATAGTTAAAACAAATTATTGGATGTATGGATGAATTGATATTTTATTATCAGTTGAATGTTATATTATATATATAGTAGTATATATATACTAGTATTTGGAGTGACATTCCCGCACATTATAGCGGATGAGACCCTATGTGCTCCGCATAATAGCGGATGACCCTATATACCGCGATATCCCTCTCGAAGTGGGATTGGTTTTTTTTATGTTGTATTAACATCTGTGGATGGAGGGAAACATGTTGGAGGGATCCAACTGGATTCCTAAAAAATGTTGATTAATTTTCATATATAGTGATATATGATTAGTGTGAATAATCTGTTATAGATTATTGCTTTGATATTGAATTATTAAATGCTATAATAACACGGACCTTAAATTTGGTATTTTAAATACCATAAATAGTTATTTTTTTGAAATTTAAGGAAATAAAAAGGAGCTTTTGAATATAAAAATATTTATAGAGAAATTTGGATTATTTTAAAGGAAATTAAGTGGAATGAAAAAAAAAATTTGATTGGGTTATACTTAACTATTCGTAAATTGGTTTAAATAGAGGTTTTTAAATAAAATTATATAAAGGGATTTGAAAATGATATTTTGAAAGTATGGGAAGGAGTTGAAATCAATATTAAAAATAAGGTTGAATTTAAAATGGGATTTATTAAGGAAGGGATTTATAAAATGAAATTTTGTAAATAAATTTGGTTTTATAAATAAGTGAAAACTCAGAGGAGTTTATAAATTTATAAACGATGTTTATAAATAAGGAAAATGATGGTCAATGGATAAGTTGGAATATAAGTTTACGATGTGAATTTATATCGAGTTATGGAAATCGTTCGGGAAAGAAATAGTGGATTCTATTTGTGAATATGAGAATGGTGATAAAATTGAGATATAAATCGAGGTGGCACGAATCGAGAGGGATTTATAAATTTAAAATTGGCAATATTGGATTTTTAAAATAGATTTTTGTCGAGAAATTGAAAAATTGTTTTAAATGGGATTTTTAATTACTATACCATGTAACCTAAAACTATTATTTAGATTTAGAATATTCTGTAAAAATTAGTTATTTTAATATTTATTGAAATAAATTCTAAATTTACTTATCAGATTTGTAAATTAATTAGTTATTTAAAAACGATTTGGAAAATGAGTTATCGATGTTATTTAAATTGTTTTGATATTTTAAAAGTACTTAAACATATTTTTTTATAAAATAAACTGTTATTCTTTAAAAATACTTATTTTATATATATAGTTTTTTTTAAAGATTGAATTTTTTTATGAATCCTCTCGAGATTGGAAACGAAGTTTATTAAATGAATAAGATTTAGGGGGGAACCTTATAAGGAAATTATGGGAACTTAAAGAAATTTCCAAGGTGTTAAAATACGAGAACTTCAGAGGATGAATTAGAATTCATAAAGGAGTTAGAAATGGGCATGTGGAGATATAGGCAAGTGTATTCGACTTTGGAAATATTAAGGGATTTACAAATAAAATTTGTAAAGGATTTAAGAAATAGGAAAATAAATAGACTATTTCCTAAATATTAGAGATAAAAAGATCTTAGGAAATATACTTATAAATATTCCTAAGTATTGAATGGGAAGGATTTGAAATATTTAACTTTGAGATTTTTATTATAGAAATGTTTAAAAAAGAGATGAATTATAGATGGAAGCGAGGAAAATATTTCTAAGTATTAAAACGATTCGGAAGTATCCTATTGTGGATATAAGTAATTGATATCGTTTCAAATATTGAATATATTGAAGAGATTTGGATGTATATCTTTGTAAAGATATTTTGAAATGAGTGTTTTCAAAGGATTAAAAATAATGGGGCCTAGTGACTGCTTATGGATGTTTTATTGATAGTTAAATAACCGACTATCAATATTGGCCAATT
The DNA here is from genome assembly GCA_030737815.1 of Allium fistulosum. Classification (NCBI taxonomy): domain Eukaryota; kingdom Viridiplantae; phylum Streptophyta; class Magnoliopsida; order Asparagales; family Amaryllidaceae; genus Allium; species Allium fistulosum. The sequence continues at coordinate 667,009,095 of CM060901.1, forward strand.
TCGTTAATCGTTTTAAAGAGACCGGGATCAGATTTAATTATTCGAAAACCACTTCGATCAGGTTTGAAAGTAACGAATGAATACCGTGAAGATGATGAAGACGGTGATTCGGTTTATCCAGACCCAAGACAACTTGTATGAACGAATGCTATCAGAACATAGTCATTGGAGGACGATGAGCATTCTAAGTAGAATTGTTCTTGAAAGGTAATGCTTAGCCTCAAGCCTCATCAACCGGGAATGACTAAGACATGGGAGATGCAGCAAGGCTAAGTGGGTCGCACCCTATTAGGGTATGTTATCACTTTTCTAAATGTCCTCGGAAACCTAAATATTATGGATATGGTCGTGCATGAAAAAAGGAGCGCTCGATTGTAAGGGTGGGAATACCCGGGGTGATAACATATTCGGTCTATCCAGGTTAGGGTAGGCTGTCTTGTATAGCTGGGGATCACGGCGATGGTCCTCGGTACATTGTTCTAGAGGTTTACTGTGATGGGCGGTACCCCAATGGCCCAGTCATTCGTACAGAATCCATTCTCCAATACGAGCCTCATGGTTTTGTTTGTGGAGCCTAGTATGCTAGAATTTAATTAATGTAACAATTTCGTCTATTTGAATAAGTATTTGTGTTTAGACACTATTATAATATCAGAGGATTTTCTATAAAATTGTTTTGGTTATCGTAAGGTAAAAACCCGTAATATTTATATGTGATGCGGTCTTACGAGATACCTTTGTTTTCAAAGGATTTGTTAACTCTAATACTTCAAATTGAGTGTGTTTTCTCACGCTGGTTTTACAGACTGACTCGGGTGTTATTTTATTATAATGCTCGGGTCAGAAAGAGTATTACAGATTCAGGATAGGATGCTATGGAGCTCAGGAGACGAGCTGGATGACAGAGATGTTTCTCCGTATTTTTTTCTTCATATTTCGGCTGTATGAGGACAAGTTATTATAACTGTCCAGGTTGATGTATGGATTGTTGTACTCTGATGATTATAAGTATATAAATTGTTACAGATTCTTTTGTATAAAAATTTGATATTATATATTATATTTTGTTCCGCTGCGATTGTGAGATTCTGTTGTAGTTGTTCTATTTTTCTTCTATCCTTTTCTTCTTCTTTACCCTAGTTATTCGCTCTTTCATACACTTTGGGTTGGACAGGAGTGAATTATTGTCAACTCAAGGGGTACAGAACTGCGGGTCACTACATTAACCTATCAATTAATAATTCAAAGTTATCCTGTTAACCTAAGGAAACTTATATATATCAAGTAACTCCAAAATAGCACCAAGGAACTAGGTACTACCAATAGTATCTTATGCCCCTTTAACAAGAAGGGGTAATACTTAAGAGAAGTGTTTACTATCTGAACATATCTCTTGCCCATTCACTCAAACTAGTTATCATTTAAGACTTTCTTACTGTTCAAATTTCTTATTTGAAATTTCTTTTTAGAAAAATCCATTAGAGATTATTTTGTTTATAAAACCCATTTTATAAATCCCTTTTATAAAATCATCTTATATTAACTTACTTCCTTTTAAAATTTCATAATTCTTTTCCAAAATACCCAAAATTTAGTTTCTCAAAATCTATATAACATATCTTTCATATCCATCTTAATTATTTTATTATGTAAAATACATTTTTATACCATGTGCTTATTTTATTATCTTATACGAATTCATTAACCTTAACCTCATTTTATTACCAAATATCTTATAGTCAAATCGTGAAACTTAATTCAGAAAGTGTTTGTTTAATCAACAAATGAAAATATTATCACTCCCTAAGTCATGAACTAACACACTATAAATAATTATACCAATTTTCGAAAGTTATTTCTTCATATATAAAGTAAAATTTTAGGTAAAATTATTTCACCGACCCAAAATTTTCAAAATCAGTGTGTTAGTTTGCCTTGTTTAAGTGTTTAGGAATCCCTATCGATAAGGGTGATTAGGTGCACTGACTAGAATCCATAAACCACTCAACAGATAAATCCACACAAAACATTTTTATATCAAATGACAAATATGCGCTCATATGTATAATACTTTCAAACTCATTCTAGAGTGTTACAAACCCTATCTCTAATGAGTCACTCATTCTAGGGTATTACTAACCCTATCTATATTGAGTTTTACCCTACCAAAGCCTAGGTATTTGCTCAACCTAAGCACCGATACCAACTGTAACGACCCATAATATCGTACATATTAAGTTGACAATAAACCATACATGTTCAAATCAATTTGAACGAAAAAGCGGATAGTTCAGGGGAAAAGAAAATAAAGATAAAAATGAAGTAGAAAAAAAAATCTCTAATGAATGGAATAATCATATTTTATTAATCACAAAATCTTTTACAGCAGAAAAACTTGAAATACATATATCAGAGTCTAGCCTAAGTTTAGCTTGGACAGTTATAAATATATGTCCTTACAAATGCTAAAAAACAACAAAACAAATGCAGAAGAAAAATATAATACATTCATACATAGATGAAGATCTCCAGCTCTTCTCTGGGAACTCCAAGCATCTTCAACTAAACCAAAAAGTACTCGGATATGACCCGAGTATTAAAAATAGCCGAATTAGGCTTGATAAACCAGCGTGAGAAAACTCGAATTATAAATGTATAGACCAGATTGATGTAAATCAAACCTTTAGAAAAGAAGAGGTATCTCGTACAACCATGCCGCTCGTAAACACAGACGGGTTGTTACCTTACGATAACCAAAATACTTTGGACAAAACAAATTTGACATTATCATTAATGACATTGTTTTGAAAACACTTTTCAAATAAATATATAAAGAAGGTACCAATACCCCGACAATGTCAAATGGTGTATATGATACTGAAGGGGTAGCTGAAATGTTTGCAAAGCATTACAACTATTTTGGGAATACAACCAAAACCGTAAAGCTCGTATTGGAATTGGATTTCCAACATGATAGGGAATTAGTGGGCATTTCTCCGATAGGAAATCCATGCATAATAATTCCAGGTGATTATTCACTTATCTCAAGCAAGCCTTCGTATAATATTGTCCCACTACTATGGACAACATATTTCAGTGGCTTTGCACTTTCTCAGTCGAGCCTCCAATACCCGCCCGTAAGGAAACATATGCCCTTTCCTCAATAAAACTGATAGCCCGAAATATCTAACTCACCACATAATATCCCTTATCATTCCTGGGATGTGAGGCTCATGAGGCTACACTCTTCTTTCCATAAAGCCACGCTTTGCTCGTAACAGGTTCCACTTTGAATGCCACGTTGCCATTTCTAACAACACACTATTGATTGCCACGAATGTACAACCTCTGAGCTCATACGTCTAAGAGAAGGCTGTTATGTATTAGAGGGGTTACCTCCTACACCACCAAACAGATGTACGTTTGTAAAAACCAATGTATGTAGTATTAGAAATGTAACGTCTGACACTTGTCCATACAAATTGTCTAGGAACATGACAAACCGAAGGCACTCTACTACTACTACATTCTGTCGGGAATCAACCCTAGGATTAGTAGCGAGTAGTCCTTGCATCGAAGATTTTCATAACAGAGCACTATTGCCACTATATATATAATATGAAATCGCGGGGCTAGTGGCAAGCAGCCCTTCATCATAATGATCTCCATTTTCAAAATCATTGACTTCAACATGTCTTCACTTCTGAACGTATACATTGGTTCGAAGAGGTTTTCAGATAGGAATCACTCGAATTCGACTACGATTTCTTCAAACCAATCATCGATAGAAAGATGTCAAGTATATAGGTGATTATCAAACATCATCCAATTAATTAATCTTTCCATTCTATCTTTCAGAGATATATTCTTTTCAACTATTACATTTATCCTCTCATGAGTATCTGGAATCATTAAGCTTCATTTATCAAATTCTCTGGTTTAATTAAACCCTTTTAATCTTAGAATAATTTCCAAATAATTTTACCTTTTACTAAGGAGAAACGTTTCTAAATCATTTATTCAAATCTTAACAAGATTTCTTAATTTCAAATCATAACTTTTAAACGGGTAAAAAACAATATTATTTAAGACGTCGTTTACTATAACCCAAACCAATTAATATTGAGCAGAAAAGGATCCATAGAAATTATACTAATTCTACTCGATATCAATTTCCGTATTCAACCTTTACTATCCATCGAATAACAGTGAAATCACCATTTAAATTCACACGGATAGTATGGGTTCCCTCATTGGAATTTAATACCAAGTATAAGAAGATTATTTCTATACAATCCAAGTTGTATGAAAATTAAATTTATAAATTTGAATCTTTATACTTGTCTCGTTTCTGACATTTCGACCTTATTATTCCTCATCCAGGTCCTGAATATCTCCTTAGTTTAAGCACCTCACATCCAGATCTCATGAATAGAAAAATCTAGTCTGCTCATCGACTTTTAGAGCCAAGATTAAATCACTTGATTATAACAACTTTTCTTTAATTCATTTATTTAAACTTTTTAAAATAAATTATAAAAACTCCAAATCATCTTTAAAATACTTAATTATTTATTTGAAAACATTTATAAAAGATTTGAGAAATAATACTTAAGTTTAAAGCCATATTTCAAAAGTTATTAAAAGCGCTGCGAATAGTGCTTTTAAGGTTTATTTGATCAAAACAACCTTTCTCTCATTTAGAAATATATTTTTTATAACTCAAATATCTTTTAAAATATTTATAGAATTTATTCCATATTTTTAAATAAATAAAAATATCCATTTAAAGAATTTATCGCTTTGGTTTTCAAACTGCCAAAGTGCGACTATTTTGAAAAACTTGTTCTGCTCATATTTCAAAATTTATTAAAGGAAATCTCAATGTTTTTCTTTTATTTGAAAACTATGATTATAAGAGTTCGAAAAATTCTTATTCCAAAGAATTCTGACTCGAAATCCATCATATAAATGGATTTAGCTTTCTACGGTGTGAAATCGCGAACTACCGTTACAGGACGCACCTAGTTTTGACTCAATCATCATAACTTATCAAAACTTCTTCAAATTGAATTAATGTTTATAAAACATTTATAAATCATTTTAAGCCATTTCGACTAATATTTTCCATATTAAATCACATATTCACTTTTAAACTATTTCATAATATTATATCATTATAATATTCATTTTCAACCTTATTATATTTCAAAACAATTAAGAGGCTCAATAAACTCCATACACATATTTATATAGATTTATTTCTCATTAAATTAACAGTGAAATCACCTTTTAAATTCACATGGATAGTACGGGTTCCCTCCTTGGAATTTAATACCAAGTATAAGAAGATTATTTCTACATAATCCAAGTTGTATGAAATTAAATTTGTAAATTTGAATCTTTTATACTTTTCTTGTTTCCTACATTTCGAATTTATCCATTTCTCACCCAGGAAAGAGGCCAGGTGAGCCAAGGCATTGGTTACTCCTGAACATCTCCATAGTTTAAGCATCTCACATCTGGATCTCACGAATAGAAAAATCTAGTCTACTCATCGGCTTTTAGAGCCAAGATTAAATCACATGATTATATCAACTTTTCTAAATCATTTAGTCAAACTTTTTTAAATAAATTATAAAACCTCCAAATCATCTTAAAATACTTAATTATATATTTTAAAACCTTTATAAAAGATTTGGAAAATAGTATTTAAATTGAAAGCCATATTTCAAAAGTTATTAAAAGTGTTACAAAAAGTGCTGCGAATAGTGCTTTTAAGGCTTATTTGATCAAAACAACTTTTCTATCATTTAGAAATCTATTTTTTATAACTAAAGTCTCTTTTAAAACATTTCAAAATATTTATAGAATTTATTCCATATTTTTAAAGAATTAAAAATACCCATTTAAAGAATTTACCGCTTTGGTTTCCGAACAGCCAAAACGCGACTATTTTGAAAACTTTTTTTTACTCATATTTCAAAATATATTAAATGAAATCTCAATCCTTTTCTTTTGTTTGAAAAATATAATTATAAGAATTTGGAAAATTCTTATTCCAAAGAATTCCGACTCCGAATCCATCTTATAAATGGATTTAACTTTCTACGGTGGGAAATCGTGAACTACCGTTACGCGACGCGCCTAGTTTTGACTCAAAAATCATAACTTGTCAAAACTTCTTCAAATTGAATTTTAATGTTTATAAAACATTTATAAATCCTTTTCAACCTCTTTAACTGTAACGACTCGGGTTTTGCCCGCTCGAAAATCGACATCCGTACTTCACATTGTACTAGAATGCCGCAGATTCGACCGTTCAAATCCGATTCGCCGGAGCTATAACACAATTAAGTAAATAACACACAGCGGAATAAAGAAATCAATGATATCATATACAACTCCATTGAATACAATATCCAGAATGATATACAACAATGATATCAATATGATACAACAATATCAGAGATATGATACAATGACAATAGCAGCGGAAAGAAAAGATAACATCAGCAGCGGATAGAATATCCCCAATAGAATGCTCCAAGATAAGCAACGTCAATCCATGAACTCCAAGAACTGACTAGCTCTAGATAATCTACCAAACCTGAATATCTGAGAAAACCCAACTCTAGACTGCCCGTGTGGAAAATAGTGGGCACCCAGAGTTTAGGACGGGAACAATAAACTCCGGATCAGTCATGGGACTGGTGTGAGCAACAAAAACAGTTCATCTTTAAAACAAGCAACAAAGGCTTTTAAACATTGAAATCCGCAATGCTTTTCGAAAATGAAACTACCATAAGGCCTCCCGCCACACATACAATGCAATCGCAGAATTGGAGGAGATTTCTCCTTATGATAGTCAAACATGCTTACTACGCGAAATCAAAACTCTTTTGATATTATTACTAGTGCATAGTGTAGAAAAACATTTCGAAAGTATAATATCAATCTTAGCCAGCATACAACATTTCATCGTATGCCTACTATAGCTACCATGTTCAATAACAGGTTACCGCCACATTCCATGGCAGGTTATACAACTAAAAACCGTACAGGGTTCGTATTGTTTCTTTGGATTTCCAACAAATGATCAGGCTAAGGAACTTCCTTACCGAAATAGAAACGCATCTGGAAAGACGCCCCGGATCCTAACCGGATCTCTGCAAACAAAAGGTCGACGCTACCTCACGCTATACAGCTGTAACTAGGTAACTAACACACTGACGCTACCTCACGCTGTACAGCTGTAACTAGGTAACTAACACACAAGTCATGTCATCCCCCGGTCGTTACCGACCTTTATCCGATGATCCTCAATCATAAAGCAACAGCCACAAAGTATAATCAACATAGGTAAAATATCTGGGCTCCATACCATGATATCACCTTTTATCCAGAAGGAAATGACATACCCTAGGGGCGCTACCCCTACAAACCTTTGCCGCAACATTCCTGTTTCGACCATTACCGGGTTGTGAGGCTCGACGAAGTCTCGTCCACAAAACTACGCTTTTTCACAAAGCCACGCTTTTCCACAAAGCCACGCTTTGATCAACCAATGATCAGCACCACTTCGTATGCCACATTACAAAATTGGGAATGTATCACTAGTAACCATCAACTACATAACCTCTGAGCTCGTACGTCTCAGAGAAGGGTGTTAAGCTAAGAGAATAAATTCTCCGCCACCAACAGAATTGTATTTGATAGAAACCAGCTTTACAATCGATAGGTCATCCTATCGTTCTCGCAAATACCCGGTCTTCACCACCGGTCTTCAAATGCGATCCATATACGACGTATCATTATTCGGAATGGGTTATACGACACAAAGGTCCTCTCCCGGCTAAACCGAATAACGAGCGCAATTAAAAATCATATGGATACTGGGGTCTCAGTTAAATCACAGCTTAAAGCCCAAAACTTTTCATTCGAATGGTTAAAACAAATTACCATTTCCAATCTTTTAAACAAAAAGATTCATTTCAAAAACCTTCAATGGTTTAAACAATTTCCACACTTTTAATCTTTCAAACAAAAAGATTCAATTCACAAAGTTCACCCCATTCACAAAGATTCATTCATAGATTTCAAAACAATTTCCATTTCAATTGAATTAACTCGTTAAATCTTTAATCAAGATTTAACTTATAGCTTTCAAAACTCGTTTTCAAAGATTCATTCATAGTCTTCCAAAACAATTCCATTTCAAGTTGGATTAACTCATCCGATCTTTGAAATCAAAGACTCATTTCACAGTTTTCAAAACATTTCAATTACATTTCAAACTTGAAACCGTTCAACACAAATTTGGAAATCCTTTCTTAAAATGGAAGCTATTATTATTTGAAAACAAGTAGTTTTCGTTTCGGAAAAATCCAGTTATATTTACACGAGTTAAAACCCTTGAATTAAATTCAAATTCCCAAATCAATACATTTAAAAATGGTTTAACCCATATATAACTTGTACATCATCTTTAATCCCTAGTTTCAAATCATAGGATTCAATTTCAAACTTGAATTCAAATTTAAATCAAATTATTTAAATTTCAAAACTTAATCAAGTTATTCGAAATAACTTTTATATTTGAAATTCTATTTCAAAAGCTTTTCACTTTAAACCCAAATTCCCAATTTCAAAATCAATTGAAATTAAAATTTCAATTTCAAAAACATTGAATTTAAATCATCTGTGATTTAACCGATTTCCACGTGAAATCCATATTTGTGTGTGTAAAGGTGTAGTCCAGGGGTTTTCACACAATAGTGCACAACATCAATCATCATAGATATATCGATAAGCGGTATAACCCATAACGCTTATCTTCATTCACAGATTCATAGATAAAATAAATTTATCAATCACAAAGATTCACTATTATAATTCGATGTGGGTTTCGGATAACCAACTGGAATCCGACTCCCTGTCGCATCGAAATTCAAATGTCGTTTAGAGGTTAAGGGTTTCATATTCACATAGTAATATATCACAGAAATAGAAATTTCAGATCACCACATAAATCAGGGTATATCACAAAGCATCACATATCAGGCATATCAAACAATTCAATCATTCAGTCAATCCAAACATTCATAAGTACGATCAGTTAATTGTCTGATTAATTTAAATCAGATTAATTACTTACGAATTACCAATTTACTTACGAATTACCAATCCTGGTTAATTAACATTAATAATTTACAAATCATTTTGATTTATTTCTAATCAAAAATTAATTCTCTTAACTTGTCTAATCTTATCCAATTTATAATCTTTAATTACATTCCTTAATTAATTAACTATTAATTATTCAATAATTAACTTAGGTAGTTAATTGCAAATTCATTTATTACCCATCATCCATTACTAATTACAATTAAAAATTTAATTAACCAATCTTTACTTACCGTTATAAAGAAATTTATATAAGAGTTTAAACACAATTATTTACATTTTAAACCAGATTTTAAAACTTGATTTAAAACTAATTTAAATCCTTTTTTTGGTTAGTTTTAAAATCAAAACACAGATTTCAATACAAAAAAACAAAATAGGTTTGCTGTTAACCTGTAATCTTTAAACCCTGGCACTTGAATTGAAACAACTCGAACCCAACAGTATATTGCTTCGAGTCCCATCCTCTTGCATGACTTCGAGTAAATACTCGAATTCCTCGAGCAAACACATGGGAATTGTCATCCCCATTTCCAATACCTTTCACCAGAACAAAAGTGCACGGTGCACGTGCACCGTGACTTCGATCAACTCCGGCCTCCCACCAGAACTCCATCACATCGGCAATCGTCTCCATTCTCGATTTACACTCTCACATCGACAACACAAGGCACGAATCAAAAATCGACTCTTACAATCGAAACTGGAACCAGGCGAACGCGACAAGATCGCCCACACTCTCGTCTCCGATTATCGGAACACCATTGTCTTCGTCCACGCCCTCGTTGACACCTCTGCACCCATTTCCCTGAATCCGGTGGCACTCGATCCAGTAGAGCCACCGTGGAAGATCATTTCCCGACATCACCCAAAATTAGGTCTACAGCCATCATCGACCTCCCATCGCCACCACAATGACCTGCTCCACCATCTGATATTTTCCTACTACTCACCGATCACTCTACTACTACTAGTAGGAGTCCCGATCGTCCAGAACCTTGAGATCATCAGGAAACAACTAAAACTCGAATTCTGATCAAACCTATAATACTCATACATCCTACCTCTAAAAATTATGAACTTGATCTTAAAAATCCTATCTTCCATAGACGATTACAGATATATAATTATATCAACAAATTTTAATGTTTGGTTTTTAACATTTTTCAAGTTCCTCTGTATTTCTTCTTTCCAGACAATGTTTTCTAATTAAAATTCTTGCAACTATTTCTAAAACTTAGTTTAGTTTAAAACAGAAAATTTTGTTTTAAATGCTTAGCCCTAAAGAAGGTTAGAGTGAGGAGGATTTGAAGTTGAACTAAGTTTAAGTTTCTGGAAATTTAAAAACAGAGGTGGTTACAATAATTAACTAAACATACTCACTTGTTTCCAGAATCTAAACCCAATCATACCAACTCATTTCCAACATACATCACTAGATCACTTAAAACATAAGTCATATCCATCAAAACTAAAAGTATCTTATGTTTACAGTTTAAAGCAGAGACTTGAAACTAAAATATGAGATGTTTTAAAACCACAGATATGCACACTTATATAAATTCACAAGCATTGCCCATACATACATATAAACAAACATCATCACAGAAATTCTCAGGGTATTTGGGTTTTAGTTAAAAAGTTTACTCACAAGCATCAAGATATCAAACAGGCTAAGGTTTGAAAAATAGGAGTTTGCTCACCTGAGAAGATTTTTGAACGAAGAATACTTTTGTTTTAAGACTGCCGTTTGATTTATCTGTGAATCCTTTCTGTTTTGTTTTAGTTGCTTTTAATTTGCTTGTTTTCCAGGCTGAAGACTTTGCCTTGTTTCCAGATTTTTAATCCTTTGCATTCCATCTTCATTTGAATTTTCCAGGTTGAATTTTGTTTTAGTTTTCAAAATGATATCTTCCTTATATTTTTCTCAGCTCGAACTGAAATGAGGAAGACTTGATAAAAATGAGTTTTCAGGGTACTCATTTTGTACAAGTCGATATGAGTTGTTTGTACAAAAATGCAGGGATATTTCTTTTCCTTGTTGGCTGAAATGAGATGGCATTGATTTCTTTGGTACCATTTTGTTTACCAGGCAAGATCTTAGAGGCTGATATATTGATTTGGTGGCCAAGCATTAATTAGGCTTTGTACAAATGGTTATTTTATTTGATTGTATATTTGAATATATACTTGCATTTCGGCTGAAGTTACTTGAACATGATGGCTTCCTTCACAAGCTTTTGTTTACTTGTTTTCATATTCGTATTTGCTCTACAAACTTTTGCTTTGGTTTTGTTTTAAGTGTACATACTTATGTTATTTTACTAATGTATTTATTTTATTTTATTTTACTTATTGTTTTATTATTATTATTAAACCATTTAAACTTAGATTTAAACTCGAATTCAATATACATATATATTACTTCAAATTTTCTCATATATCACGTATACATATATATTCACATATATGTACAATATGTACTATATTTTTAAATTGAAATGATGTATACAGAATTTATCTGTATTCGGGGAAACTCGAGATCAATTAATCCATTTTATACTTAATTTTACAAATTTTATTCAAAAATTCTTTAAATTATCAATTTAAATTTATATAAAATTCGGGGTCGTTACAAACTTCCCCCCTTAAAAGAATTTCGTCCTCGAAATTTCCAAGGAGACACAAAGACAGATGAAAAATATTTCATCAACTCAAACTGAACATCTATTCTGCATTTTGAAAGTGTGTACGCTTGTGCACACTAATTGTGGATCGTGTAATATGGACTAATATATGCGGAATGTTATATACAATTGCTATATAAGTAAATATTCAATAAACTAACTATATAGCAATTCACAGATATAGAATGGTAAATGCAGTAAACAGTAAAAATCACACCAGGGATTTTTATACTGGTTCGGACCTCCCGTCCTACGTCCAGTCCCAGACTTCTATCTGGATTTCACTACCAACTACCTCGCTTCACCCGGAGGAACAGGTTTATAACACCCGAACAGCCGAACGGGATTTCGTGCCTCTTACAACACCGAGGACTTCAACAAAAATAAATACAATTGTCGTTGACAACTTGTGCTTCTTAACAACACTGATTTGTCACTTGTAGTACACCCTTCCTATAATCTTATCCTCAAAATATGTGAATGATGTTTGTGAAGATTGAAGGAAGTATATTACTTATTTGAATCAAAAGATATGAAATAATTTCAATGATTCAATAAGCAATTTTGAAGTAGAAAGCTTTTTGAATGCAAGAGTATTTAGAAATTAAGATCAGAATTTTAAAGCAAAGAATTGTTGTATTTCAATCAATGATTTAGATATGTTTATATAGAGAATAAATGGTTGTAACTCTTTGTGAAGAGTAGCCATTAACAGATGTGATCATTGATGAAAGGAAAGAGAAGCAACCATTGAAGAAAGAAGTGTCTTTTGGGAAAGGTTGCTTTCTGTTTAAAAACGGTCGACAGGTCAAAAATGACCAGTAGACGAAAATTTCAAATATATAGACGTTATGTGCATGTGTGCACGTTCATTGTGCAATTTATACAGGAACGGTCGACCGCCTGGTTTTGGACCGGTCGACCGGTCGCTGTTAAATTGCACAGTGAATGTGCGCTGTCATCCAAAACGTTTATACATCGATTCTTTTGAGATACATGATTATTTTGAGGATAGATTTTAACATAACTAATATTACCAACATACCAAATAATCCACCTCTAATGTATGAAGCTCGTTGTGTCTCAATGAATGACTTCTTTTTGACGATCACGGTTTATCCCTTTGTCAGAAATCAAAACTATATAAAAATCTTGACTCAACATTCTCCCCCTTTTTGATTGATGACAACATAGTTATGAATCTCCCCCTGTATTTGATCTCCCCCTGAGATTGTGCCTGTAACTCTATATTTTCCTGCATATATACTGTTAGCACAATTTTCTCCCCCTTTGTCATCGACAAAAAGGAGTATAAAAATAGAGGATATAAATTATATACTCCAGATTATAAGCAAAATAAAACTACTACCATAGATCAAGAGTTAAGAGTCACATAATATGATAATGCCAAAGAGTCTAAGACGAATTAAAATGCGACACTATTTAGTACAAGTGCCAGATAATGTCTTAAAGCAAGAACTAAGTCATAACTTACACATAATAGTAGATAAAGACATAGACTAAAAGGATTCAATCTGAATCTGTCTCACCCTCCTCTTCTTCTTCTTCAACAAGCTGAGATTTTCCGTATCCACGTCCATGACTCGTTCCCGAGCTTGTACCCTCCTCCGAGGATGTCCAAGCAAAAGTAGGAGGAGCTGGGCGCTTGCCAGGGTCTTGAGTTGGCATGGATGAGGATGATGCTCCACATGATATTGCTTCCCATATAGAACTGAAGAACGACTTAAGTTTGTTAAATCGTTTATCCATTTTGGTGTCCATGCGCTTAAGTCGAGCTTCTAGAAGAAATTGATTTTGAGCAATAGTGTTAAGTGATTCTTTTGTTGAGGAAGATGATCTTAAAAGTTTAACTTCTCCAGGTTTAGATCGGGATGAACGGGAGGAAGCCTCTCTATGTCCTTGGTCTTTCCATTGTTCAAAAGGCATAATATTGAAGTATGGAGCTGGAAGCTTCATTCTTGCAATCGAAGCTTTGTTGATGGCTTTTGGTTTGGAAATAGAAGACTTTGGTGGTTCAATGCCACAATCGAGCAAGAGTCGCATAATGTACTCGTTATAAAACAAGTGTGGTCTAGAGCTATCATTTACTTTCAAGATCTCATCAAAGATCATACCAATCCAGTTTATACGAATACCTCCATAAATTGCGTATAATGCCTTGAAATTTTCTTTATAGACGGCATCAAAATTTCCAGTTCTTGGGAAAAGGGAGTGCATAAGAGTATGATGAAGAATTCTTGCAGACGGCCTTAAGCCAATAGACTTAGTGCTATCCTTGTCATCTTCAGTAAATTGATGACTAATTTGATTACGGATATGAATATTGCAAAAGTCATTTGAGAATTTTTCACCAATAAACCTAGAACCAAGAACACTTGCCATCCTATCACATGAGATAAACACTTCTTTGCCACATACAACAGACCAAAGACAATAATTGGGATTTGCGGGTTTGTTTTTCTCTATATTTAGATTAGCATAGAATAACTTGATCATGACATGGTTAATTTCCACATTGTTTTGATCATAGTCAATAAGGTTTTCAATGTCGGTATCCCTTGCTAAATCTAAAATACGATAACTAGAGAAATCTGAGAATTTAACAAACGAACCCGGATGGATAGTAAAATCTTTCATTTCATTCCACCTTTTGAGTGAAATTGGATCCACAAGCCATTTCTTGATAGAGAGATCAATGGGTTGAGTCTCTGAGGTAGAGGCTTGCTTAAATTTCTTTTGTTGAGGAGCCATTAGGGATAAGTTTGAAGAAAGAAAGTTAATAAGAGAAAGTAGGGTTTCTTTGATTTGGGGGAAGAAGACTGGTTATGAAGAAAAAAAGAGTGACAGGGGAAAAAATGAACGGACGGATATATTAAAAAAACAGAATACTCGTAACCGGTCGACCGGTGAAAATGGGGCGGTCGACCGTTTTTATCCAGAGAGCAAAACGGTCGACCGGTCCATTTTGAGCTGTCGACCGGTGCTGTTCTGGAAGCTCAGTTCAGCCTGTTTTCAATATAGTTGTGTCCTATAAATTGTATATCACTCTTATTATAATATTTAATTGTTATTAAATGAGTGATTACAAAAGAAAATAAACAACGATACAAAATTAATGAAGAGTGGGAGAAGGAAGATTGGTTGAATCTTCGTTAAGTCCAATATCCACTTTCCTCTTTTCTTAAGTGGGACCTGCAAAAAATAAAATTAAGTCCATGGTACCCACTTTTTATGGGGTCCTAAGAGTTAGGTCTTAGGAGTCCAAACCCATACGGGTCCGGTATCCCCTTTATATATATAATTAGTATTAAGATGTACAGTATTCATGAAATTCTGAATATATTTATTCCTAATCAAATTGTTATTTGTTTTAGGAACCCATATTTTGATAGTCTTGACATTTTTCTTCTGAAATTTCACAACTGGTTTTGGTTTGGAATATAATACACTAAGATTTTTCTTAGTTCCAGTCTTTTGTACTTTCTTTTTCCTTCCATTACCAAGATGTTTCTTGGTTTCTGGTTTCCTATATCCCAAACCTTGTTTATTTGAAACAGATTGTGAACTTTCAATGATTTTTGTCAAATTTTCTCGACCTTTGTTAAAGTTAGAAACATTTTGAGTTATATCATCTAACTTAGTTTGTAAGCTCGCCTTTTCTAGGTCCAGATTTTTGACTTTTGCCTTAAGCTCATGATTTTCAGTAGCGAGAGCATCATTTTTCTCTTTTTGAGTTTCAATTTCTTGACTCAAAAGAGATAATTGAGAGTCAACATTAGATGATGATTCTTGAAGTTTTTCAAGTTCTTCTTCTAATATTTTCTTCTCGTCTTTTAACATATCTCGTTCAAACTCTGCTCTACTCAAATGTGCTTTGGCTACTTTTAATTGACGTTTTATGTCTTTATATTTGACTATCAACTCAGAATTTATATCAAGTAATTCATCAAATGTAGGAATTTGTACCTCATCTTCTGTTGCCATAAAACAAACATTAGCTTGTTCATTTTCCTGATCACTTTCACTTTCAGATGAGGATGAGTCTGAATCATCCCATGTTACTGAGAAGGCTCGTTTCTTTGACTTGTCCTTCTTATGTTTGAATTTATCATTTTCTGACTTCTTCTTCTGTTCTGGACAATCCTTCTGCATGTGCCCCTTTTTGTGACAGTTGAAACATTCTATAGTTGATGAAGATGGTTTGCTTGATCCAGGTTTCCTTTTGTTGTAGCGACTGGCTTTTCGATATTTTAGGAATTTTTTGAATCCTTTTGCAATGAATGCCAAATCTTCATCTTCAGAATCTGATTCATTTTCATCTTTCTCAGCATGAAATGCTACATTTTTCTTCTCTTCTTTCTGTTCTTTTCTAGCCTGCAAATTTGCTTCATAGGACATTAAATTTCCTATCAATTCATCTGGCTTCATGATGGAAAGGTCATTAGCTTCTTCAATTGCTAATACTTTTCCTTCCCATTCACTAGTCAGAGAATGTAGGGCTGTTGAAACAACATCAAAATCTGAATATTTTTGCCCTAATCCGATAAGTGCATGATGAATAGTTTGAAACCTTGAATACATATCATTGATTGTCTCATTCGGTTTCATTTTGAAATTTTGAAACTGACTCTTCAGCATGGCTATTTTGGCTTGTTTAACCTTGTTAGTACCTTCATGAGTGGTTTTCAGCGTTTGCCAAATTTGATATGCAGTAGTGCAGATACTAACACGGTTATATTCATTTTGGTCTAATGCACAAAACAACATATTTATTGCCTTTGCATTTACAGCTGCTGCTGTTTTCTCAGCCGTTGTCCATTCTGAATATTCAGTTGTTGGATTTACTATTTCTTTTTGAGTAGCATTCCAAGCATCATAGCTATTTGATTGCATGAAAAATGACATACGTGTAGCCCAATAGCTATAGTTGAGACCATTAAAGAATGGAGGTCTTTGTGTTGATTGACCTTCCGTGTAAGTGCTAGAGCTAGTGCTTGCGTTATTTGCCATATTACAAGAATATATCAAATAACGGTGTTACGGTTATATGATAACCGTGCTCTGATACCAAATGAAAGTGTGTACGCTTGTGCACACTAATTGTGGATCGTGTAATATGGACTAATATATGCGGAATGTTATATACAATTGCTATATAAGTAAATATTCAATAAACTAACTATATAGCAATTCACAGATATAGAATGGTAAATGCAGTAAACAGTAAAAATCACACCAGGGATTTTTATACTGGTTCGGACCTCCCGTCCTACGTCCAGTCCCAGACTTCTATCTGGATTTCACTACCAACTACCTCGCTTCACCCGGAGGAACAGGTTTATAACACCCGAACAGCCGAACGGGATTTCGTGCCTCTTACAACACCGAGGACTTCAACAAAAATAAATACAATTGTCGTTGACAACTTGTGCTTCTTAACAACACTGATTTGTCACTTGTAGTACACCCTTCCTATAATCTTATCCTCAAAATATGTGAATGATGTTTGTGAAGATTGAAGGAAGTATATTACTTATTTGAATCAAAAGATATGAAATAATTTCAATGATTCAATAAGCAATTTTGAAGTAGAAAGCTTTTTGAATGCAAGAGTATTTAGAAATTAAGATCAGAATTTTAAAGCAAAGAATTGTTGTATTTCAATCAATGATTTAGATATGTTTATATAGAGAATAAATGGTTGTAACTCTTTGTGAAGAGTAGCCATTAACAGATGTGATCATTGATGAAAGGAAAGAGAAGCAACCATTGAAGAAAGAAGTGTCTTTTGGGAAAGGTTGCTTTCTGTTTAAAAACGGTCGACAGGTCAAAAATGACCAGTAGACGAAAATTTCAAATATATAGACGTTATGTGCATGTGTGCACGTTCATTGTGCAATTTATACAGGAACGGTCGACCGCCTGGTTTTGGACCGGTCGACCGGTCGCTGTTAAATTGCACAGTGAATGTGCGCTGTCATCCAAAACGTTTATACATCGATTCTTTTGAGATACATGATTATTTTGAGGATAGATTTTAACATAACTAATATTACCAACATACCAAATAATCCACCTCTAATGTATGAAGCTCGTTGTGTCTCAATGAATGACTTCTTTTTGACGATCACGGTTTATCCCTTTGTCAGAAATCAAAACTATATAAAAATCTTGACTCAACACATTTGGCTTACCAAATCAGAATATCAATAACAGATATAAGAACGAATCTATTTTAACATTTCAAAAGATATTCGGATCATCCAGATCTATGAAATATGCAGTGGCATTGGTCAGTTCGAAGGGATAACTAACCATTCGTAAAACATATCCGGACCTAAAGAATAGATAGATATATAGATACAATTTCAAAAATTTCAGTTTAAAAACTAAATTATACCTATCAACCATAGCAATCAAAGCAACAAATTCATCCAAACTAACAGTTTTGGCCTATTTTGGAGTTTATGTTCCATATTGATATCGAATCTCTTTCTGGATCTACCAGAAACTATCGAAGAATTGAGAAAAGATGCTGAACAAAAGAGATTGATAGAAAAGATTGCTTCCTTGTTGTTACAGGGTATTGACCATTTCGTGGTGGTATCCTCCTGTCCCCTATCTCATCCTCTTCTTGCACTCATACTCACTATCAGTGGATAGTAAGAGAATTTACTGAGACGTTTAAACGGATATCTTAGGGATACACTCATTCTAGAGTTTACTTCACTCTATCTCTAATGAGCTACTTAACGTGTTATACTCCTGAGCTAAAGTTCAACCTTAGCTCTGATACCACTTGTAACGACTCGGGTTTTGCCCGCTCGAAAATCGACATCCGTACTTCACATTGTACTAGAATGCCGTAGATTCGACCGTTCAAATCCGATTCGCCGGAGCTATAACACAATTAAGTAAATAACACACAACGGAATAAAGAAATCAATGATATCATATACAACTCCAATGAATACAATATCCAGAATGATATACAACAATGATATCAATATGATACAACAATATCAGAGATATGATACAATGACAATAGCAGCGGAAAGAAAAGATAACATCAGCAGCGGATAGAATATCCCCAATAGAATGCTCCAAGATAAGCAACGTCAAATCATGAACTCCAAGAACTGACTAGCTCTAGATAATCTACCAAACCTGAATATCTGAGAAAACCCAACTCTAGACTGCCCGTGTGGAAAATAGTGGGCACCCAGAGTTTAGGACGGGAACAATAAACTCCGGATCAGTCATGGGACTGGTGTGAGCAACAAAAACAGTTCATCTTTAAAACAAGCAACAAAGGCTTTTAAACATTGAAATCCGCATTGCTTTTCGAAAATGAAACTACCATAAGGCCTCCCGCCACACACATAATGCAATCGCAGAATTGGAGGAGATTTCTCCTTATGATAGTCAAACATGCTTACTATGCGAAATCAAAACTCTTTTGATATTATTACTAGTGCATAGTGTAGAAAAACATTTCGAAAGTATAATATCAATCTTAGCCAGCATACAACATTTCATCATATGCCTACTATAGCTACCATGTTCAATAACAGGTTACCGCCACATTCCATGGCAGGTTATACAACTAAAAACCGTATAGGGTTCGTATTGTTTCTTTGGATTTCCAACAAATGATCAGGCTAAGAACTTCCTTACCGAAATAGAAACGCCTCTGGAAAGACGCCCCGGATCCTAACCGGATCTCTGCAAACAAAAGGTCGACGCTACCTCACGCTATACAGCTGTAACTAGGTAACTAACACACTGACGCTACCTCACGCTGTACAGCTGTAACTAGGTAACTAACACACAAGTCATGTCATCCCCCGGTCGTTACCGACCTTTATCCGATGATCCTCAATCATAAAGCAACAGCCACAAAGTATAATCAACATAGGTAAAATATCTGGGCTCCATACCATGATATCACCTTTTATCCAGAAGGAAATGACATACCCTAGGGGCGCTACCCCTACAAACCTTTGCCGCAACATTCCTGTTTCGACCATTACCGGGTTGTGAGGCTCGACGAAGTCTCGTCCACAAAACTACGCTTTTTCACAAAGCCACGCTTTTCCACAAAGCCACGCTTTGATCAACCAATGATCAGCACCACTTCGTATGCCACATTACCAAATTGGGAATGTATCACTAGTAACCATCAACTACATAACCTCTGAGCTCGTACATCTCAGAGAAGGGTGTTAAGCTAAGAGAATAAATTCTCCGCCACCAACAGAATTGTATTTGATAGAAACCAGCTTTACATCTCAAAGTGTAACGTCAGACACACATCCATACAAGTCTGTTCCGGGTTCGAACAGAACCGAAGGCACTTCCAAAGAAGCCCTTGCAATCCGGGTATTCACAATCTCGATCGGATTTCCCATCACTTAAGAAATCTCTATACCGGCGCGACTCAGTGCAGAGACAATCGATAGGTCATCCTATCATTCTCGCAAATACCCGGTCTTCACCACCGGTCTTCAAATGCGATCCATATACGACGTATAATTATTCGGAATGGGTTATACGACACAAAGGTCCTCTCCCGGCTAAACCGAATAACGAGCGCAATTAAAAATCATATGGATACTGGGGTCTCAGTTAAATCACAGCTTAAAGCCCAAAACTTTTCATTCGAATGGTTAAAACAAATTACCATTTCCAATCTTTTAAACAAAAAGATTCATTTCAAAAACCTTCAATGGTTTAAACAATTTCCTCACTTTTAATCTTTCAAACAAAAAGATTCAATTCACAAAGTTCACCCCATTCACAAAGATTCATTCATAGATTTCAAAACAATTTCCATTTCAATTGAATTAACTCGTTAAATCTTTAATCAAGATTTAACTTATAGCTTTCAAAACTCGTTTTCAAAGATTCATTCATAGTCTTCCAAAACAATTCCATTTCAAGTTGGATTAACTCATCCGATCTTTGAAATCAAAGACTCATTTCACAGTTTTCAAAACATTTCAATTCCATTTCAAACTTGAAATCGTTCAACACAAATTTGGAAATCCTTTCTTAAAATGGAAGCTATTATTATTTGAAAACAAGTAGTTTTCGTTTCGGAAAAATCCAGTTATATTTACACGAGTTAAAACCCTTGAATTAAATTCAAATTCCCAAATCAATACATTTAAAAATGGTTTAACCCATATATAACTTGTACATCATCTTTAATCCCTAGTTTCAAATCATAGGATTCAATTTCAAACTTGAATTCAAATTTAAATCAAATTATTTAAATTTCAAAACTTAATCAAGTTATTCGAAATAACTTTTATATTTGAAATTCTATTTCAAAAGCTTTTCACTTTAAACCCAAATTCCCAATTTCAAAATCAATTGAAATTAAAATTTCAATTTCAAAAACATTGAATTTAAATCATCTGTGATTTAACCGATTTCCACGTGAAATCCATATTTGTGTGTGTAAAGGTGTAGTCCAGGGGTTTTCACACAATAGTGCACAACATCAATCATCACAGATATATCGATAAGCGGTATAACCCATAACGCTTATCTTCATTCACAGATTCATAGATAAAATAAATTTATCAATCACAAAGATTCACTATTGTAATTCGATGTGGGTTTCGGATAACCAACTGGAATCCGACTCCCTATCGCATCGAAATTCAAATGTCGTTTAGAGGTTAAGGGTTTCATATTCACATAGTAATATATCACAGAAATAGAAATTTCAGATCACCACATAAATCAGGGTATATCACAAAGCATCATATATCAGGCATATCAAACAATTCAATCATTCAGTCAATCCAAACATTCATAAGTACGATCAGTTAATTGTCTGATTAATTTAAATCAGATTAATTACTTACGAATTACCAATTTACTTACGAATTACCAATCCTGGTTAATTAACATTAATAATTTACAAATCATTTTGATTTATTTCTAATCAAAAATTAATTCTCTTAACTTGTCTAATCTTATCCAATTTATAATCTTTAATTACATTCCTTAATTAATTAACTATTAATTATTCAATAATTAACTTAGGTAGTTAATTGCAAATTCATTTATTACCCATCATCCATTACTAATTACAATTAAAAATTTAATTAACCAACTTTACTTACCGTTATAAAGAAATTTATATAAGAGTTTAAACCCAATTATTTACATTTTAAACCAGATTTTAAAACTTGATTTAAAACTAATTTAAATCCTTTTTTTTGGTTAGTTTTAAAATCAAAACACAGATTTCAATACAAAAAAACAAAACAGGTTTGCCGTTAACCTGTAATCTTTAAACCCTGGCACTTGAATTGAAACAACTCGAACCCAACAGTATATTGCTTCGAGTCCCATCCTCTTGCATGACTTCGAGTAAATACTCGAATTCCTCGAGCAAACACATGGGAATTGTCATCCCCATTTCCAATACCTTTCACCAGAACAAAAGTGCACGGTGCACGTGCACCGTGACTTCGATCAACTCCGGCCTCCCACCAGAACTCCATCACATCGGCAATCGTCTCCATTCTCGATTTACACTCTCACATCGACAACACAAGGCACGAATCAAAAATCGACTCTTACAATCGAAACTGGAACCAGGCGAACGCGACAAGATCGCCCACACTCTCGTCTCCGATTATCGGAACACCATTGTCTTCGTCCACGCCCTCGTTGACACCTCTGCACCCATTTCCCTGAATCCGGTGGCACTCGATCCAGTAGAGCCACCGTGGAAGATCATTTCCCGACATCACCCAAAATTAGGTCTACAGCCATCATCGACCTCCCATCGCCACCACAGTGACCTGCTCCACCATCTGATATTTTCCTACTACTCACCGATCACTCTACTACTACTAGTAGGAGTCCCGATCGTCCAGAACCTTGAGATCATCAGGAAACAACTAAAACTCGAATTCTGATCAAACCCATAATACTCATACATCCTACCTCTAAAAATTATGAACTTGATCTTAAAAATCCTATCTTCCATAGACGATTACAGATATATAATTATATCAACAAATTTTAATGTTTGGTTTTTAACATTTTTCAAGTTCCTCTGTATTTCTTCTTTCCAGACAATGTTTTCTGTTTAAAATTCTTGCAACTATTTCTAAAACTTAGTTTAGTTTAAAACAGAAAATTTTGTTTTAAATGCTTAGCCCTAAAGAAGGTTAGAGTGAGGAGGATTTGAAGTTGAACTAAGTTTAAGTTTCTGGAAATTTAAAAACAGAGGTGGTTACAATAATTAACTAAACATACTCACTTGTTTCCAGAATCTAAACCCAATCATACCAACTCATTTCCAACATACATCACTAGATCACTTAAAACATAAGTCATATCCATCAAAACTAAAAGTATCTTATGTTTACAGTTTAAAGCAGAGACTTGAAACTAAAATATGAGATGTTTTAAAACCACAGATATGCACACTTATATAAATTCACAAGCATTGCCCATACATACATATAAACAAACATCATCACAGAAATTCTCAGGGTATTTGGGTTTTAGTTAAAAAGTTTACTCACAAGCATCAAGATATCAAACAGGCTAAGGTTTGAAAAATAGGAGTTTGCTCACCTGAGAAGATTTTTGAACGAAGAATACTTTTGTTTTAAGACTGCCGTTTGATTTATCTGTGAATCCTTTCTTGTGACGACCGCCCATGACCCCTGCACCAAATCTAGAGATAGAGCGCTGCAAAGTGTGCCAGGCGACCATGGACGATTGTCAAGGTAAGAATTAAACAACAGAATCTATCGTATTACTCACAGCGCATGGATAAAATACAATAGAACATAAGTATAGTGAAGCTTTACGAAACAAAATGACATCATATAAAACTCCATAATAGTTGAATACAATCATCCACATAGTCAATACATCAAGCCTCACTACAGATCTCTCAGAGAATACAAAACAGCGGAATATCCAGTACATAATAAGAAGATAATATGCAACCCTCTAGCTCGTCTTCGATGTCAGCATCGTGAGAAGAGAACAGCACCTGTCACCTGCTACCTAGTCTGCCCGTCCCAAAAATGGACGAACAGCCCAAGGCAATAAGAATTAAAACATAAAGCCTTGAGTCAGACAACAGTCTTAGTGAGCAGTAAATTAACTAACAACATACCAAAAGAGCATAAAGGAAAAGGAATAGGAATACAACCCTCCCACTCCAACCTCATTCTACAGTGATAGCCCCCAGACACACACTAAGTAGAAGCAACATAGCAAAGCATACAATTTAAAGTAAAGCTACTATCACTCGAGTCAAGGGCGATGTTTTCCAAGTACCAAGGCCTAAATCAGATAAGCACCCAGAAAATACCGCTCTTGAGTCCGAATGACGATACAACCAAACATCCATGACTCTGGCTATCACTGTTATCATTGCTTCGATATCACCGTTAATTGAATGACCGGCACATTCTTTCAGCCGTCCGTCAAGGGCTAATGAAAACCCCGGTTCTAGACATAACTCCCGCACGTCGTCGCAGCCCGTGCCTAGGACTATCGAATCTGCCCAGAGTACTCGACCATCAATAGTTGGCCGTTGGGACTATCGAATCTGCCTAAACGTACCCTTGCTTAGATCATGCTAGAACCTTCAACAACGATGTTATCCAAGCCTCCTAGTCATCCTCCTCGACGACTATTCTCATGTCCATTCATTATCCTCAACTCGAATCATATCACCGAGTTATCAACATGCTTGGAATGATCCCGTCTGGATTAGACCAAGTCTTCGTCACATGATTGCCTCGCTTCATTACATCCTCGCAAAGCCTCATCTCATCATCATATCCTCGAATCTATGCATAAGAGCTTCATCATCCCGCTACATATGCCACGAGTAGCTTTTCCAATTCAAGAGCCTTTCCCTTAGCTTTTGAATCATCTTCGATCTAATCTAATCATCAATCATCTAGTTCA
This sequence comes from Allium fistulosum, assembly GCA_030737815.1. Lineage (NCBI taxonomy): Eukaryota > Viridiplantae > Streptophyta > Magnoliopsida > Asparagales > Amaryllidaceae > Allium > Allium fistulosum. The sequence continues at coordinate 667,033,955 of CM060901.1, forward strand.
TAACAATCAATCAAATCAAACATCAATCCAAGCAATCAAGCATTCAAATATGATCTAAGTAGACAATTATAACAATAATGGCATTTTCGTAATTAAAGAGTTGAAAGTCCAATAAGCATGAAAACATGGATTATATCTCTACAAACTTGATGAATGAACTTGCATAGGTTAACATATGATAAAATGGATGTAACATCATCATGAACAATGGATCTATATGGATCTACACATAGGATGAAGAAAATGCATGGAAATCTCTATTTTAACACCAAATCGGGCCAACAATCCGATATACTCCTTTGGATCCGTGTGAGAGATAATCACCACTCACCAAATCACCTAAACAAACCCAAATCAACACGCTTCAGATCTGGACAGCAAAGGATCAAGCTTGATCTATCACAAATCCGCTTCAAATGAAGAAATCTCTCTTGAAAAGATGAAGATCTTCAATCTAAGCTCTTGAATCTTCAATCTTGATCTTCGATTTGGATGGATGGAAGCACTAGATTAGAGTGGAGAAAAGAAGTGAAGAAGTGTAGAAGTCGAGCTCTCAAAATGGCAGCACTTCGTCGCTTCAAAAATCCGGATCCCAAAAAGTGAGAACAACCCCTCCTATTTATAGCAGAAATTTCCTTAAGTCGCTTAACTCGGCTATCTCCCTAGGTCGTTTCCGACCTAAGCCTCTCCGACCTAAGACTCTCCGACCTAACACTCTCCGACCTAACAGATAGATCTACGCGACCTAAATCCTAGCGACCTAACAACTTAACAACCTACGCGACCTAACAGTGTTACGACCTAACACATAGCCTAACTCTTAAGGTCGCCAACTTGCTAACTCCTTAGGTCGCCAACTTGCTAACTCCTTAGGTCGCCAACACGGAACCACTAGGTCGCTAACTCGGAACCACTAGGTCGCTAACTCGCTAACCCCTTAGGTCGCTAACACGGCAACTCCTAGGTCGCTAACAAGCTAACCCCTTAGGTCGCTAATACGGCAACTCCTAGGTCGCTAACAAGCTAACCCCTTAGGTCGCTAACACGGCAACTCCTAGGTCGCTAACAAGCTAACCTCTTAGGTCGCGAACTATTATAGGTCGCTAACCACTAGTTTCCTTAGGTCGCTGCCGGCCTAAATATACTAACTCGGCACCACTAGGTCGCTCATCCCTAGGTCGTTAACTACTGGGTTTACTTAGGTCGCTACCAACCTATCTCTTAGGTCGCTAACACCTTAACTCGCCAGAAACTCTAAAGTCTCCTTCCTTTTAGGTCGTCTACGACCTAAACCCTTACCATCCATCACACGACCTAACTCCAAACCTTAAGGTCACCAATCCCCAACATTCTTAGGTACGACTTATCTCCTAAGTTGCCAACAATACTTAACTAACCTCTAGGTCGCGTACGACCTAGGACTTAGGCAAATTTCAACCAAGGTCTGGAACAACTAGAAAATGCTGAAAATCCCAGATTTTGACAAACTTTTCGATCCGTAAAATACGGGTCGTTACATTCTCTCCCCCTTAGGAATTTCGCCCCCGAAATTCCAAGCAAACAAGGCAATCAAAGGCTATTCTGTACGCCTACCATCCATAGCAATCAACAAACCATGCATCCAATTCTAGCTTAGCGTACATAATTCTAAGACTTAGAACAAGTTACAATATCGCGAGATGAGACGACACCTTAGGGCCATACCTTGAAGAGTTCAGGATGAGCTGCCTTCATCCTCTCTTCCACCTCCCACGTACAGTCGTTATCATCATCACTCCATTGTATCTTGAGCAACGTAACTACCTTCCTCCTGAGCTGTTTCGTGTCGGTTTCAACAACACGAAGCGGCTTACGAGGTCTTCTATCAACTGGATCAACTTCTAAGTCTTCACAGCTATCAGCAGAAACCACTGTATTCGAGTCGTGCACATACCTCCGTAGATAAGATACATGAAAAACATTGTGCACACCCGACATCTTCTCCGGTAACTCCAATCTATAAGCGAGCTTTCCAATTCGCTCGATGATCGGGAATGGTCAACCAAATCTCGGAGTCAATTTACCTTTCTTCCCGAATCGGATAACATTCATCAGTGGAGAAATCTTTACAAACACCATATCCCCTACGTCAAATTCCAAATCCTTCCGACGCTTATCAGCATAACTCTTCTGACGGTCTTGGGCTGCCTTCATTCGTTGCCGAATGACCTCTATGCAATCTGAAGTCTGACGAATCATCTCTGGCCCAAGCATCAGCTTTTCTCCAGTTTCCAACCAACATGTTGGAGAGTTACACGGTCTTCCATACAATGCCTCATACGGTGCCATACCAATGCTTGACTGGTAACTATTGTTGTATGCAAACTCCACCAAATGAAGGTGATCTTCCCATGATCCTCCGAAATCCAAAACACATGCTCTGAGGAGATCTTCCAAAACTCGGTTGACTCTCTCGGTCTGACCATCTGTTTGGGGATGATAAGCTGTACTAAAACACAACTCGGTTCCCAAGACTTCCTGGAAGCTCTTCCAAAATCCACTAGTGAACAATGGGTCTCGATCGCTCACTATACTCTTCGGAATACCATGGAATCGAACTATCCACTTAACATACAACTCAGCCAACTTTGATGCAGTCCTAGTCGATCGAACAGGAATGAATCGTGCACTCTTAGTCAGACGATCCACAATGACCCAAATCCCTTCATTTCCCGTTCTGGTTCTAGGCAATCCATCAATAAAATCCATCGACACTTGTTCCCACTTCCATGTAGGAACTTCTAAGGGCTGAAGCAATCCACTTGGCTTCTTCTGTTCGGCTTTAACCAACTGGCAATTCATACACTTGGAAATGAAATCTCCAACATCCTTCTTCATGCCTTCCCAGTAGTAGGTTCTCTTCATATCCCGATACATCTTATTTCCACCTGGATGAATGGTCAGCTTCGAGTGATGACTTTCCTTCAGGACTTCACTCCTCAATTCATCTATATCGGGAACAACTAGTCGTCCTTGCTTCCGAAGCCAACCCTCTCGATCGACCTCGAATCCTTTATCCTTTTCTGGATCCACCCCAGATTCCAAATCACAGATAATCTTGACAAGCTTATCATCTCGCTTTTGGCCCTCGCCAATCCTTTCCACAAGAGTGGGTCTTATCGATAAGTTTGCCAACATCTCAGGTTCTAATTCGCATCTAGGCCTGAAGTCAAATCCAGCTAAATACTCGAGACTCTTCCATTCAGAAAACATGGCTCCCAATCCTACATGTCTTCGACTTAACGCATCTGCCACTGCGTTACCTTTTCCCGGAGTATAAGCTATACCAAAATCATACGATGCCAAAAACTCTAGCCAACGTTGCTGCCGAAGATTCAAATCCTTTTGGGAGAAAAGATACTTCAACGACTTGTGATCCGTAAACAACTCGAATCGAACTCCCAACAAATAATGCCTCCATATCTTCAGAGCAAATACAATCGCCGCCAATTCCAAATCATGAGTTGGGTAATTCCTTTCATGCGGCTTCAGTTGTCGGCTGGCATACGCAACAACTTTATCCTTCTGCATTAGCACTGCTCCAAGTCCAGTACCACATGCGTCGGTGTAAACCACCATCTCATCATTCCCACTAGGAATAGTCAAAACAGGAGCACTCGTCAATCTCTCCTTCAGGATCCCGAAAGCTTGCTCACACTTAGCATTCCAACTGAACACTTGGTTCTTTTTCATCAATCCTGTTAACGGTGCAGCTATCTTGGAGAAGTCTTTGATAAACCGTCGATAATATCCTGCTAATCCAAGAAAACTTCTCACATCTGATGCATTCTTAGGTCTAACCCAATCCTGGATTGCTGCCACCTTAGCGGGATCAACCGCTATTCCATTTCCAGAAATCACATGGCCTAAGAACCTCACTTCACTCTTCCAGAAGTGACACTTTGAAAACTTAGCCTTTAGCTGATGTTTCCGTAAGATCTCCAAAACAATACGCAAGTGCGTCTTGTGTTCTTCTTCAGTTCTGGAATAAATCAGAATATCATCCACGAACACAAGTACGAACTTGTTCAACTGATCTCTGAACACTCTATTCATAAGATCCACAAAATATGCTGGCGCATTAGTCAATCCAAACGGCATTACCAGCCACTCAAAGAAACCGGATGGTGTCCTAAAAGCAGTCTTCGGCACACTATCCTTCGCTACTCTCAACTGGTGAAATCCTGTTGCCAAGTCCATCTGAGAAAACACCTTAGCTTCGTGAAGCTGATCAAACAAGTCATCTATCCTTGGCAATGGATACTTGTTCTTCTTAGTCACCTTATTCAGCTCACGATAATCGACACACAATCTCAACGACCCATCTGCCTTGGTTGCAAACACAACTGGTGCACCCCACTCGGACACACTTCGCCGAATGAATCCTTTCTGCAAAAGATCATCAACTTGCACCCTCAACTCCTGCTGTTCCCTAGGCGCCATTCGCCTAAGAGGCATCACAACAGGTCTGGCTCCTTCAACTAGATCTATACGAAACTCGATCTCTCTATGCGGCGGCAACCCTTTGACTTCGTCAAAGACATCCTCGAATCTATTTGCGATTGGCACTAAAGACAGTCCATCCCGTGGAACAACTAGCGAATACATGAAGCTCATGAAGACGCCTTCCTCATGCTTACATCGTATCACAATCTTTCGCCCTTCCACATTCTCGACTGTCACCTCCAGCCTCTCACAATCAACCTTAGCCGCATACTTTCTAAGCCAGTCCATACCCAAAATAATTCCGAACCCCGCAAAGTTCAGAACAAAACAATCACAATCAAAAGAGCAACCATTACTCGATACAACTAGACCACGGCATAACATACACAAACAAGACGAACCCCCAACTGGATTAGTCACAACCAATGGCCTATCAACAATATCCGGTTCCAAACCTAACCGGCCTACTAGTTCATTACAAACAAATGAATGCGACGCTCCAGTATCAAACAGAACTCTAACTGGAACACCACATAGGAAAAGAGTACCTTGAACAACCACACTCTTTCCCTTCTCTTCAGCAGTAGGAGCTTTCGAAGACGACGGAACAGCTCCCAAAGCATAGGCTTGCACAATCTGCCTGTCCTTCCTCGGTTCTGGACAATTCTTCCTGAAATGCCCTGGCTTGTCACAGTTGTGACACTTCATCGGTGCCTTCGGATTCTTACAATCCTTAGAGAAATGGCCCTTCTGCTGACAATTGTAGCAAGTCACCTCGCCCTTCGGCTTCTTCTGGCCATCCTTACCCTTCTGCTGCTGCTGCTTCCTCTTCTGGTTTCCACCCTGCTGTGGTTTAGATTCTCCCTTGGTAACAGCAACAACAGGTCCTTCCTTAGGAAACAGACTCTCATGCCTAAGAGCTTTCTCCACAGGCTTCTCAAATGAATCGTCCAAATGATCCACCAACTGCCTCCCAAGATAACTATCCAAGCCGGTCACGAACTTCTCATTCTTCTGATAAGCAGACTCAATATATGACCGGGCATATTTGGATAAAGCTTCAAACTCAGAAACATACTCAAGAACAGATCTTCCACCCTGCTTGAGTTCTACAAACTTCTTGAACAGAACAGACTTCTGAGCTGTAGAAATGAACTTAGCTTCAAACCTAGCTTGGAATTGCTCCCAAGTAATCTCTTCTTCCGGAGTAGAGATGGTAATAGAGTTCCACCAATCAGAGGCTCTCCCTTGAAGCTGTCTCGATGCCAACTTCCTCTTAGTTGCATCATCAATTCCCAAATCACCAAAGATCCTTCTACAAGCATCTATCCATCTCTGGACCTCGATAGTTGATTCTGTTCCCAAGAAAACCTTCCCTCCAAGAGCAGTATAATCCTTGCACAACTTAGCAAAATCCACTGGTTTCGGAGTTTGGACTTGAACTCCAACATCTACTGCCGCCCCCGGAACTGGTATCCTTCTCATGATCGAAGTCATCATAGCTTCGAACATGGCTGCATAATCAGCAGTCTCTTCAGTAGCACGGCCTTCCCTAGCAGCTGGTCTCCCTCTTCGACTCATTCTCAATATCTATAAAAAGGAATGATTAGAACATCTAGAGAAACAACTGCATAAAGGACTCAAACTCTACCAAGCTACTATATTATATATAGTATTCATCCATCAAAATACAATTACGTCTCTCATACGTAGTTACTTCAGCAAGCGTTGGGTAAAATCGATGAACCAAGGCTCTGATACCAAATGTGACGACCGCCCATGACCCCTGCACCAAATCTAGAGATAGAGCGCTGCAAAGTGTGCCAGGCGACCATGGACGATTGTCAAGGTAAGAATTAAACAACAGAATCTATCGTATTACTCACAGCGCATGGATAAAATACAATAGAACATAAGTATAGTGAAGCTTTACGAAACAAAATGACATCATATAAAACTCCATAATAGTTGAATACAATCATCCACATAGTCAATACATCAAGCCTCACTACAGATCTCTCAGAGAATACAAAACAGCGAAATATCCAGTACATAATAAGAAGATAATATGCAACCCTCTAGCTCGTCTTCGATGTCAGCATCGTGAGAAGAGAACAGCACCTGTCACCTGCTACCTAGTCTGCCCGTCCCAAAAATGGACGAACAGCCCAAGGCAATAAGAATTAAAACATAAAGCCTTGAGTCAGACAACAGTCTTAGTGAGCAGTAAATTAACTAACAACATACCAAAAGAGCATAAAGGAAAAGGAATAGGAATACAACCCTCCCACTCCAACCTCATTCTACAGTGATAGCCCCCAGACACACACTAAGTAGAAGCAACATAGCAAAGCATACAATTTAAAGTAAAGCTACTATCACTCGAGTCAAGGGCGATGTTTTCCAAGTACCAAGGCCTAAATCAGATAAGCACCCAGAAAATACCGCTCTTGAGTCCGAATGACGATACAACCAAACATCCATGACTCTGGCTATCACTGTTATCATTGCTTCGATATCACCGTTAATTGAATGACCGGCACATTCTTTCAGCCGTCCGTCAAGGGCTAATGAAAACCCCGGTTCTAGACATAACTCCCGCACGTCGTCGCAGCCCGTGCCTAGGACTATCGAATCTGCCCAGAGTACTCGACCATCAATAGTTGGCCGTTGGGACTATCGAATCTGCCCAAACGTACCCTTGCTTAGAGCATGCTAGAACCTTCAACAACGATGTTATCCAAGCCTCCTAGTCATCCTCCTCGACGACTATTCTCATGTCCATTCATTATCCTCAACTCGAATCATATCACCGAGTTATCAACATGCTTGGAATGATCCCGTCTGGATTAGACCAAGTCTTCGTCACATGATTGCCTCGCTTCATTACATCCTCGCAAAGCCTCATCTCATCATCATATCCTCGAATCTATGCATAAGAGCTTCATCATCCCGCTACATATGCCACGAGTAGCTTTTCCAATTCAAGAGCCTTTCCCTTAGCTTTTGAATCATCTTCGATCTAATCTAATCATCAATCATCTAGTTCATAACAATCAATCAAATCAAACATCAATCCAAGCAATCAAGCATTCAAATATGATCTAAGTAGACAATTATAACAATAATGGCATTTTCGTAATTAAAGAGTTGAAAGTCCAATAAGCATGAAAACATGGATTATATCTCTACAAACTTGATGAATGAACTTGCATAGGTTAACATATGATAAAATGGATGTAACATCATCATGAACAATGGATCTATATGGATCTACACATAGGATGAAGAAAATGCATGGAAATCTCTATTTTAACACCAAATCGGGCCAACAATCCGATATACTCCTTTGGATCCGTGTGAGAGATAATCACCACTCACCAAATCACCTAAACAAACCCAAATCAACACGCTTCAGATCTGGACAGCAAAGGATCAAGCTTGATCTATCACAAATCCGCTTCAAATGAAGAAATCTCTCTTGAAAAGATGAAGATCTTCAATCTAAGCTCTTGAATCTTCAATCTTGATCTTCGATTTGGATGGATGGAAGCACTAGATTAGAGTGGAGAAAAGAAGTGAAGAAGTGTAGAAGTCGAGCTCTCAAAATGGCAGCACTTCGTCGCTTCAAAAATCCGGATCCCAAAAAGTGAGAACAACCCCTCCTATTTATAGCAGAAATTTCCTTAAGTCGCTTAACTCGGCTATCTCCCTAGGTCGTTTCCGACCTAAGCCTCTCCGACCTAAGACTCTCCGACCTAACACTCTCCGACCTAACAGATAGATCTACGCGACCTAAATCCTAGCGACCTAACAACTTAACAACCTACGCGACCTAACAGTGTTACGACCTAACACATAGCCTAACTCTTAAGGTCGCCAACTTGCTAACTCCTTAGGTCGCCAACTTGCTAACTCCTTAGGTCGCCAACACGGAACCACTAGGTCGCTAACTCGGAACCACTAGGTTGCTAACTCGCTAACCCCTTAGGTCGCTAACACGGCAACTCCTAGGTCGCTAACAAGCTAACCCCTTAGGTCGCTAATACGGCAACTCCTAGGTCGCTAACAAGCTAACCCCTTAGGTCGCTAACACGGCAACTCCTAGGTCGCTAACAAGCTAACCTCTTAGGTCGCGAACTATTATAGGTCGCTAACCACTAGTTTCCTTAGGTCGCTGCCGGCCTAAATATACTAACTCGGCACCACTAGGTCGCTCATCCCTAGGTCGTTAACTACTGGGTTTACTTAGGTCGCTACCAACCTATCTCTTAGGTCGCTAACACCTTAACTCGCCAGAAACTCTAAAGTCTCCTTCCTTTTAGGTCGTCTACGACCTAAACCCTTACCATCCATCACACGACCTAACTCCAAACCTTAAGGTCACCAATCCCCAACATTCTTAGGTACGACTTATCTCCTAAGTTGCCAACAATACTTAACTAACCTCTAGGTCGCGTACGACCTAGGACTTAGGCAAATTTCAACCAAGGTCTGGAACAACTAGAAAATGCTGAAAATCCCAGATTTTGACAAACTTTTCGATCCGTAAAATACGGGTCGTTACATTTCTGTTTTGTTTTAGTTGCTTTTAATTTGCTTGTTTTCCAGGCTGAAGACTTTGCCTTGTTTCCAGATTTTTAATCCTTTGCATTCCATCTTCATTTGAATTTTCCAGGTTGAATATTGTTTTAGTTTTCAAAATGATATCTTCCTTATATTTTTCTCAGCTCGAACTGAAATGAGGAAGACTTGATAAAAACGAGTTTTCAGGGTACTCATTTTGTACAAGTCGATATGAGTTGTTTGTACAAAAATGCAGGGATATTTCTTTTCCTTGTTGGATGAAATGAGATGGCATTGATTTCTTTGGTACCATTTTGTTTACCAGGCAAGATCTTGGAGGCTGATATATTGATTTGGTGGCCAAGCATTAATTAGGCTTTGTACAAATGGTTATTTTATTTGATTGTATATTTGAATATATACTTGCATTTCGACTGAAGGTACTTGAACATGATGGCTTCCTTCACAAGCTTTTGTTTACTTGTTTTCATATTCGTATTTGCTCTACAAACTTTTGCTTTGGTTTTGTTTTAAGTGTACATACTTATGTTATTTTACTAATGTATTTATTTTATTTTATTTTACTTATTGTTTTATTATTATTATTAAACCATTTAAACTTAGATTTAAACTCGAATTCAATATACATATATATTACTTCAAATTTTCTCATATATCACGTATACATATATATTCACATATATGTACAATATGTACTATATTTTTAAATTGAAATGATGTATACAGAATTTATCTGTATTCGGGGAAACTCGAGATCAATTAATCCATTTTATACTTAATTTTACAAATTTTATTCAAAAATTCTTTAAATTATCAATTTAAATTTATATAAAATTCGGGGTCGTTACATCAACTAATATTTTCCATATTAATATTCACTTTTAAATTATTTCATAATATTATAATATTCATTTTTGACCTTTTTATATTTCAAAACAAATAATTGGCTCAATATACTCCATACAAATATTTATATGGATTCATTTCTCATTGAATTAACCATGGTTAATTACTAACCATTTTTATTATGATTTCTCATAATTTATCACAACCAAGTTATCAACCATATAATCATCCATATAATCAACCATATAATCAACCAAGTTATCAAAATTCATAAAAATTATTAAGAGATTAAATGGTCATATTACCATACTTAAAATATAGTTATAGGAATTATTTATCATTTAATAGACATTGAGTACTAACGATTTATATCCACTTCACCAAACTTTTCACTTAGCTTTCTAAATTGAATTAGTGGCACTTCCTCCTCTTTTCCTTGCTCCATAGCTCCTCGAACTTGCTCCTTCTTCTTTGATGCTCTCGGCCTTGACCTTTGAGTGGTGGTGCTTGGCCTTGGGTGGTGATGGAGGGTGGTTGTGAGTTGTTGTAACGACCCGGAATTTTGGACCATTTGTATCCATTATAAGTGTATAGGTAGACACTCATGCCGGAGTTGAATTGCTCAAAATACCGCGTTGTTAATTTAAATTTGGCAAAACTGAACATATACAATAAATAAGTAATCACAGAACACAGACACAGAGTAATAAGTGCAGCGGAAATAAAAGAGATAGTAGTTCATGAAGCTACTATATGAATATATAAAATACATCAGAGTTTACAACAGAAGAGTAATACGATACATCAGAGTTAAACCAGATACAACGGAAGAGTAACACGATACATCAGATACAAATCAGAATGCATCACTGGAATCATCGAATACTGAAAGCAGAATAGATGGCTGGATCTTCAATCCACGCTCCAACTTCAAAGGTGAGTCTCGAATACTGGTACACTCAGTCTGACCCGAGCGTAAAGCAAAAACACAAGACACTCGAGTCAGGATTAACATTCTTATATCAATAAATCCAACTCAAGTAAAATAGCAATTAAAATACAAGTAACTCAAAGGATGTTTGGAATAACCATCCTTTAAGGATCCGTTAAACTATCTACTATGTAGTAGTGTACGATAAGTAGATAATGTCTATCAGTAATATAAAAAGATATCAAAATAGCGTTAAGTCATGGCCCATTCCACCCTTAACACATTTTTATTCCCAAAAGCATATACAAGACCGTAGTTTCCCCAAAACCGGAAGTTACCGGAGGGCAATCCATATACTAAAGGTACAAATCAAAATCGTAGTGGTCGCGCATAAATGGAATACAAGTATGACAAGGCACATGAGGCAATACCCAAGGTAGTGATACTACCGTTCGCCTGATCCGGACTGGTGAGAACGCAACGCCGCAGCGCCCGCAACACCGTGAAACAACACTCCCAAAATCAAGGTTGCACCAATCGACAACAAGTATAAGTAGTTCGAAGAAGTGTGTCCACTTGAGGTAGCTAATCCTCCATTGGCCCGGCACAGCTCCTGTTTTAGTCATTTCCAATTTGACACAAGTGTCAAGGCTATCCATTATCGTTCTCTTTCTTCAGTCATCACGTACATCATTCCAACCACTTCATTCTGGATCATCACTCCGCGTATAGTTATTAAAGTGGTTTTCGGTTTAGATAGAGAGTATATCCATAACCGAATTCCGGTCTCTTTAATAACCTTCGAAATTATTTCACCGATTGGTCGTTTATTTATTTCAAAACCAAATCAATTTCAATTTCAATTTCAATTCGCAAATCAACATTTCATTTGTCTTTCAAAAACCAATTTCCAAAATTTTCGTTTCAAAACTTCCAATTTACCATTTCAAAATCTTATAAATCAAATTCAAATTTTATTTTAAACCATTCAAATATTGATTCAAGTTCATATATACATTTCATTCCGAAATCATTTAAATTAATTTGATTTAACATTTAAATCAATTTAAAAATTCATTTATCGATCTCATTCAATATTCGTTAAGTAAATTTGTTATTCAAACAATTTCCGTTAAATTTCAATCCATTAAATCCATTATTTAAATTCAACTTCCTTATATCAAAACTTACAAATTGAATTAAATTAAATTCATCAAATCAAATTATTTACATTTCAAGCCTTACATTAATTCCAAAAATATCACATTTTCATTTCTTGTTAAAGAAATCCAATTTCACTTATTTACTTCCTTAAATAATTTTCCAAAACTTAATTATTAAAGAAACTCAATTTCAGTTATTACGAAGTAAAATTCACTTATTCAAAAATTCAATTTCTCTTTTTAAAGAATCCAATTCAATTTGATCATTAAATCATTCAATCCTATTTAATTATTAAATGATTCAAAACTTAATTATTAAATAATTTCAAAGTTTAATAATTTCAAACTTAATTATAATTTCAACTTAATTATTAAATCATTTCAAAGTTTAATTGTTTCAAACTTAATTATAATTTCAAATTTAATTATTAAATAATTTCAAACTTAATTCAATCATTTCTCAAATTTAACAACCTTCTTTCATCAATTTCTTTATTAATATTTCATTTCAGATTATTCAACATTAACATTTTCCTTTCATTAAAATTCAAATTTCAACTTCATTTCAAAACCATATTATTTATTCAAATAAAACCTTCTATTTATTTTTAAATCAAATTATTGACAAATCGGATTTATTAAATTTTCTATCTTAGGTCAAAGTTCAATTTGGGTATTTATCATTTCAACCCGATTCCAATTCAATTCAAAATCAAAACATAGCAAAGGGAACTTGCAGTGTGATAACTGGGATGGTGTCAAAGTAAATAAACAAGCAATAACAACAATCAATATCAATCCAATAATCAATTCAATAATCCCGAAATAACCGTATTAATTCGCATTGTTATTTGTACGAATTAATATAATTATTTCTAGAATCTACACTATCATTTCATGTAGATTAAAGATTATTACCTTACAGTTTTCACTTGTCATTCAATTACAATCTTATACTACAACAATTAATCCAATATACGTCGATGGTTCAAAGTGTAATTATTACTATTCTACATGTCAGTTAATTTAACAATTAAAAGAGGTCATATTCAACTAATCAAATTTAACATATAAATCAGTTTTAAAAATCATTAACTATCCTATTTCAATTGTGCATACTATTTATCATTTAACACTAACAACTTAACGTCCAATATAAACATCAACAATCAATCAATTATCAGCCAAACTGTATTATCATCGCATAAATAATTTACAGAAAATGGTGTCAGATGTCATAGGTGAACTGATACAGGTAATAGCATATATAACAGTGTAATTAACTAACAGCAGCATATTTCAATTGTCGTTTCAATTGAAATCAAATTTAATAAATAAAAGAACGTTAATCGTGAGTGATTGCTTACCTTTCGAGGCTAGAGAATACAGAAGATGATACGGATATGCTCACTGATGCGGACACTGAAATTTGAATGACGAATCGAAACAAAGCAACATCGGCACGAATTCGCCGATAGAGTTGTAAATAGAATTATACGAAATCAAATCAGAACCGGATCGAAGAAGATGAATTGATATAAGCGACCATATATATATGTAACTGTATACAGCCATATATATATAACCAAATTCTAAATTCAAACATATAATAAAATTAATATATTTGTATTTCAAAATATATACTATCCTTATATAACTTGCATAGGTCACTCACGTATGAAATGAATAGTACAAAGTAACTTTTTTTAAAACAATGTTGATATAAATAATTTTAGCCAAGTGTACGCCAGTTTAGGAAATGTGCAAAAGAAGAAAAGTGAAATATGCATGCAACCTGTAAGTTTGATATATACCATATATACATATTATATTATTATTAAAAATCGTTTTCAAACACAGCATAGTTAAAGTAACATTTTAACGTACTATAAAATATATATAATTCCCGTCGTTTTATTTTTTATATGTATACCAAAAATATATACTGTTAGTTGTTATACTAACATACAATAAATACTTCAAATCAAACATATGTCTACCAAAATATACATTTTTTATAACATATATTCTAGACCTTTTTATACCGTATGCTTATATAAACACTGATCAGTAAGTAAAACTTCAGCCGACAAATGAATATACACTATATCTATAACTTTAAGATATACATACTAATATATAAGTTTTAAAGCCTAACATATAAAAGAAACGTGCAGGCAGATCTATATAACTAACAAATTGTATAAACCAATTATATAACTCATACATACATTATATACCTTATTACAAAGAAAGGCTGAGATGGATGGAGAGTACGAGTGGAGGTGGCGGCGATGGGAAGACCGGATGAAATGAGATTTGCGGTGGCTCGGGAAAAGGAAGCAAGGGCGAGGTGCTTAACGGCGGAGGGCGGTTGCATGGAGAGGGGATCTGCGCTATTGGGTGTGGCTGAGGAGGGGAGCTCGGTCAAGGATGAAGTCGGAAGGGATGGAGTAGAGTTTTTATAAGTAGCACTACAAGCAATAAGGTTAGCTATATTCTAAGAGATGGTCAACTACAACCGTAATTGCTGGCTGAGACTAGGGAGGTAGCCTAACGTATTATGCAAGTTAAATTATCTACAGAGCAGGCTTTAGATTATTGGACCATAGCTAATCTGAGTAAATTTACGTTTGCCATGGTTTGGAATGAAATCAGACTACATTTGCATGCAGATGACATATATAAATTAATATGGTATAACAAAACTGCAAGAAAGTTTTACTATAATGAAATATATGTGTCATTTGCCTACAGCTGACAAGTTAATCGCATGGGAGATAAACGTTGATTCACTATGTAATTTTTGTAACGAGCATAATGAGACACATCAACATAAATTTACAGATAATGATTATAGTACTTATCTATGGAAATCATTGCTGTCTAAGCTGGAGATCCACTCAGCAGCTGAAAGCTCACTGCAAAATCAACTATCGGCTTTGCAATGTCGCTTCGCTCATAAATCAGATGTGCAACAACTGGCTTACATCGCGGTGGCTACAATGACTCATCATATATGGATGGAGTGGGTCAGACGCCGATTTGAGGGGAAGAGTTGCTCGAGGGACAAAGAAGCAAATTAACTGAAATAGACGTTCAATTACAGCTCCAAAAAGATTAAATTTTCGAGGCATACAATCGGTTGATAGATCTAAATTTATGAAATTTGGGATCGAGTAACGGATGAAGGATAATGAGGCGGCTGTTGGAGGAAAATGGGTCTTGGGCGGCGAGTGCTGCTGGACTGTCGCAGCATGGAAGAGAGGGGAGGTGTCTGTGAGTTTGATATTCAGAGGAAGAGAGTTGAAGGCAACAGGGAGAAAAAAAAATATGCGAACTACATTCTTTGTAATATATTTGCTTTGAAATGAAACATCAGATCCAAACAGGCAGAAGAGAAAATGAACCGGCTATAAGAAAAGTGACCGAGGAATAGTGACAGCCAGCTGTTTGGTTTCAACGGATGGTTAGATGAAAGGACAAATTTGAGTTAAATTGTAGCTAGGGAAAAGCAAAAGGAAACTATTGGAATCAGAAAATATTTATTTCTCGTGGTTGACAGCTTTCAACGAAGAACAAATGAATAGGCAGAGGAAACAAAATGGTTCAAACGGGTAACGATACAGAATCGTTTCCGTGGATTCCGCTGCGTACCGGATTTCAAAACATAGAAATGGATATGCTACAGAGATTATCACGACGAGACGATCAAAACGGTATACAGATATCGGTAGTACGATTTGAATTATAAAAATTCGAAATTTCAACCAGCGAAAAAATGCGAGAAAAACACTGAAAAATAAGATCGACGGAGCCAAAGATGTCCGAATTTGGAAAAACGACAAACTGGCATCTTGCTCAGAAGATGGTTTAGAATTTTTCTATGTAAAAATATTTAGGTTTCGGAAATATTTTATTTTCATCGCTTTTTAACTGATTAAATTGAAGTGAATTTACGCGCGAAATAAACTCTCATATTTTCGGACGAAAATTTACCAGTTGCTATGTTTAACTAGACGTATTCCAAATATTAAATTTTTATTTCAAAATTTTATCGTTTAAAATTTCGCAAAATTTCAACTAATTACGTTATTAAAACAGTTGAAATTTACGGGTCGTTACACTCTCCCCCACTCAAAACTTTTCTTCCCCGAAAAGGAACGAGGTAGGAGAATAGCACCAACTAGAAAGAAAAACAGATTTGAAATACAAAATAACAATTAATTTAAACCATATAATTTCAAATTTTAAATTAATTTATATTCAACAATTTTATTTAATCCATTTGATTTTCTTAAGTTAAATCAAGCTCTAACTATTTCTAGATTGATTTTCTTATTATCCAATCATCTTTAATTAACAGTTTAAAAATCATAATTTTGAATAGTCATTTATTACAATCATATTTTTTCAGCAATTTAAATTCTTCTTTATTCCAAATTATTGTTAAATTTATTCTACTTAATAGATCTAATCACATATATTTAACCCATATAAATTAATTTAAAACATAAAAGTTTCGATTTAAATTAATTTACATTTATTAATTTCTTTTAAATTCAAGGTATTTTCATATGTTGATCAAATTTCAATTTATTAATTCTTTCAAAACAAATTTATTTGCCTTATATATTATTCAATTAACTTATTATTCCATTTATTTCAATTAACATTTTATAATTAAAATTGAAGTGTATAACATTTGTTATAACCACTCAAATTTTATTTATAAATTCAATTTATATTATATATTATCCAATTACATATTCAACTTCTGAATGATTTAGGTAAGTTATATTAGAATGCAGTTGAACAATATACAAGTAAAATTTCCCAATTCAATTATTCAAATTTAAATATTTATTCCAAAATTTGGTTTTATTTATAAGTAAATCATCCTTTAACAAAATTGAAGAATTAGATTTTCGATTAACTTTAACAATTTAGAGATATATATAATATTTATATCAAATCAAATTAAATTTTAAAATAAGATACCTATATATAGATAAATCAAATTATACTGAAGAAATTCAAATCAAAATATTTTTCAAACAAAACCGTAGCAAAGCTACATAATAGTATCTTTACTTCGAAACTCGAAAATGAATGTCGATGATGCGGCCGCCGTCACCGAAATTATTTTCCAGCGACAAAGAGAAGAGCACTGATTTCAACATTTAAATTCTTTGAAAATGGTTTCTATTTGAAAATACTTTAAACACTATACGCTTTAAAACTTTAAAATTAAAGTTTGAAATCACCGAAAATCAAATTCTCAAATTTCTGATTTACATTCATTTAAATTTCCAAATAAATTTACAAATCAGGTTTTATAAATTCATTTGTTTATATGTTGGTAAACCAACGGTTTACAAAACAATAAATGGAAATCAATTATTTCATTTTTGACAACAAATTCATTAACAATTTAATTTCAAAAAAATTTATACTTATATATAATATAATCATACAAAATTATTTTATTTACCAAATTTGAAAACAATATATATATTTTTTAAATATTTTAAATATTAATTTACAAATACACTTCCTCGCTCGACGATACAAGAATGGATTTCAAAGCAAGGATAGAGATTCAAATTTGATGTAAATCAAATCAAAGAGAGTTTTGATTCGATAATAAG
Organism: Allium fistulosum; assembly: GCA_030737815.1. Lineage (NCBI taxonomy): Eukaryota > Viridiplantae > Streptophyta > Magnoliopsida > Asparagales > Amaryllidaceae > Allium > Allium fistulosum. The sequence goes on from CM060901.1 coordinate 667,051,618, forward strand.
TTCGAAACAGAAGATTAGATAATTCAATTAACAGAATCGGGAGATGGACAAACTTATTTAATTCATGGGCAACCTTAACCGGGTCGACCGCGACTTTAAGAATAAGATCGATGTAGAATTTTGAGGCAAATCAACCTTCGATCTCGAGGAATAGAATTCAGGTATAGCAGGGAATAGATAGCATCGTAAACCGAGGATATATAAATCTCCGGAAAATCGATGCCTATTATAAAGGAGTTTTGCTCTTTTACGAATCATTCGAATATTGGAGAGACCGCCGATCTATTATAGATAACATTCAGAATGGAGTTATGGGGTGCTCCATGATTGAAGGAAGACGGATAGTGAAGGACACGAATGAATTTCGGAACCGAGGGAACGTTCCAAAATTCAAAGGAATTGAGTCAAGGGAAGAGATTGAAACTCGAATGAGAGTGATTCTGTAAATACATTTACCCTATATGTTGAGTTTTGCCTAGAGCTACCAAAGCTCTGATACCAACTGTAACGACCCGGAATTTTGGACCATTCGTATCCATTATAAGTGTATAGGTAGACACTCATGTCGGAGTTGAATTTCTCAAAATACCGCGTTGTTAATTTAAATTTGGCAAAACTGAACATATACAATAAATAAGTAATCACAGAACACAGACACAGAGTAATAAGTGCAGTGGAAATAAAAGAGATAGTAGTTCATGAAGCTACTATATGAATATATAAAATACATCAGAGTTTACAACAGAAGAGTAATACGATACATCAGAGTTAAACCAGATACAACGGAAGAGTAACACGATACATCAGATACAAATCAGAATGCATCACTGGAATCATCGAATACTGAAAGCAGAATAGATGGCTGGATCTTCAATCCACGCTCCAACTTCAAAGGTGAGTCTCGAATACTGGTACACTCAGTCTGACCCGAGCGTAAAGCAAAAACACAAGACACTCGAGTCAGGATTAACATTCTTATATCAATAAATCCAACTCAAGTAAAATAGCAATTGAAATACAAGTAACTCAAAGGATGTTTGGAATAACCATCCTTTAAGGATCCGTTAAACTATCTACTATGTAGTAGTGTACGATAAGTAGATAATGTCTATCAGTAATATAAAAAGATATCAAAATAGCGTTAAGTCATGGCCCATTCCACCCTTAACACATTTTTATTCCCAAAAGCATATACAAGACCGTAGTTTCCCCAAAACCGGAAGTCACCAGAGGGCAATCCATATACTAAAGGTACAAATCAAAATCGTAGTGGTCGCGCATAAATGGAATACAAGTATGACAAGGCACATGAGGCAATACCCAAGGTAGTGATACTACCGTTCGCCTGATCCGGACTGGTGAGAACGCAACGCCGCAGCGCCCGCAACACCGTGAAACAACACTCCCAAAATCAAGGGTGCACCAATCGACAACAAGTATAAGTAGTTCGAAGAAGTGTGTCCACTTGAGGTAGCTAATCCTCCATTGGCCCGGCACAGCTCCTGTTTTAGTCATTTCCAATTTGACACAAGTGTCAAGGCTATCCATTATCGTTCTCTTTCTTCAGTCATCACGTACATCATTCCAACCACTTCATTCTGGATCATCACTCCGCGTATAGTTATTAAAGTGGTTTTCGGTTTAGATAGAGAGTATATCCATAACCGAATTCCGGTCTCTTTAATAACCTTCGAAATTATTTCACCGATTGGTCGTTTATTTATTTCAAAACCAAATCAATTTCAATTTCAATTTCAATTCGCAAATCAACATTTCATTTGTCTTTCAAAAACCAATTTCCAAAATTTTCGTTTCAAAACTTCCAATTTACCATTTCAAAATCTTATAAATCAAATTCAAATTTTATTTTAAACCATTCAAATATTGATTCAAGTTCATATATACGTTTCATTCCGAAATCATTTAAATTAATTTGATTTAACATTTAAATCAATTTAAAAATTCATTTATCGATCTCATTCAATATTCGTTAAGTAAATTTGTTATTCAAACAATTTCCGTTAAATTTCAATCCATTAAATCCATTATTTAAATTCAACTTCCTTATATCAAAACTTACAAATTGAATTAAATTAAATTCATCAAATCAAATTATTTACATTTCAAGCCTTACATTAATTCCAAAAATATCACATTTTCATTTCTTGTTAAAGAAATCCAATTTCACTTATTTACTTCCTTAAATAATTTTCCAAAACTTAATTATTAAAGAAACTCAATTTCAGTTATTACGAAGTAAAATTCACTTATTCAAAAATTCAATTTCTCTTTTTAAAGAATCCAATTCAATTTGATCATTAAATCATTCAATCCTATTTAATTATTAAATGATTCAAAACTTAATTATTAAATAATTTCAAAGTTTAATAATTTCAAACTTAATTATAATTTCAACTTAATTATTAAATCATTTCAAAGTTTAATTGTTTCAAACTTAATTATAATTTCAAATTTAATTATTAAATAATTTCAAACTTAATTCAATCATTTCTCAAATTTAACAACCTTCTTTCATCAATTTCTTTATTAATATTTCATTTCAGATTATTCAACATTAACATTTTCCTTTCATTAAAATTCAAATTTCAACTTCATTTCAAAACCATATTATTTATTCAAATAAAACCTTCTATTTATTTTTAAATCAAATTATTGACCAATCGGGTTTATTAAATTTTCTATCTTAGGTCAAAGTTCAATTTGGGTATTTATCATTTCAACCCGATTCCAATTCAATTCAAAATCAAAACATAGCAAAGGGAACTTGCAGTGTGATAACTGGGATGGTGTCAAAGTAAATAAACAAGCAATAACAACAATCAATATCAATCCAATAATCAATTCAATAATCCCGAAATAACCGTATTAATTCGCATTGTTATTTGTACGAATTAATATAATTATTTCTAGAATCTACACTATCATTTCATGTAGATTAAAGATTATTACCTTACAGTTTTCACTTGTCATTCAATTATAATCTTATACTACAACAATTAATCCAATATGCGTCGATGGTTCAAAGTGTAATTATCACTATTCTACATGTCAGTTAATTTAACAATTAAAAGAGGTCATATTCAACTAATCAAATTTAACATATAAATTAGTTTTAAAAATCATTAACTATCCTATTTCAATTTTGCATACTATTTATCATTTAACACTAACAACTTAACGTCCAATATAAACATCAACAATCAATCAATTATCAGCCAAACTGTATTATCATCGCATAAATAATTTACAGAAAATGGTGTCAGATGTCATAGGTGAACTGATACAGGTAATAGCATATATAACAGTGTAATTAACTAACAGCAGCATATTTCAATTGTCGTTTCAATTGAAATCAAATTTAATAAATAAAAGAACGTTAATTGTGAGTGATTGCTCACCTTTCGAGGCTAGAGAATACAGAAGATGATACGGATATGCTCACTGATGCGGACACTGAAATTTGAATGACGAATCGAAACAAAGCAACATCGGCACGAATTCGCCGATAGAGTCTGTAAATAGAATTATACGAAATCAAATCAGAACCGGATCGAAGAAGATGAATTGATATAAGCGACCATATATATATGTAACTGTATACAGCCATATATATATAACCAAATTCTAAATTCAAACATATAATAAAATTAATATATTTGTATTTCAAAATATATACTATCCTTATATAACTTGCATAGGTCACTCACGTATGAAATGAATAGTACAAAGTAACTTTTTTTAAAACAATGTTGATATAAATAATTTTAGCCAAGTGTACGCCAGTTTAGGAAATGTGCAAAAGAAGAAAAGTGAAATATGCATGCAACCTGTAAGTTTGATATATACCATATATACATATTATATTATTATTAAAAATCGTTTTCAAACACAGCATAGTTAAAGTAACATTTTAACGTACTATAAAATATATATAATTCCCGTCGTTTTATTTTTTATATGTATAACCAAAAATATATACTGTTAGTTGTTATACTAACATACAATAAATACTTCAAATCAAACATATGTCTACCAAAATATACATTTTTTATAACATATATTCTAGACCTTTTTATACCGTATGCTTATATAAACACTGATCAGTAAGTAAAACTTCAGCCGACAAATGAATATACACTATATCTATAACTTTAAGATATACATACTAATATATAAGTTTTAAAGCCTAACATATAAAAGAAACGTGCAGGCAGATCTATATAACTAACAAATTGTATAAACCAATTATATAACTCATACATACATTATATACCTTATTACAAAGAAAGGCTGAGATGGATGGAGAGTACGAGTGGAGGTGGCGGCGAAGGGAAGACCGGATGAAATGAGATTTGCGGTGGCTCGGGAAAAGGAAGCAAGGGCGAGGTGCTTAACGGCGGAGGGCGGTTGCATGGAGAGGGGATCTGCGCTACTGGGTGTGGCTGAGGAGGGGAGCTCGGTCAAGGATGAAGTCGGAAGGGATGGAGTAGAGTTTTTATAAGTAGCACTACAAGCAATAAGGTTAGCTATATTCTAAGAGATGGTCAACTACAACCGCAATTGCTGGCTGAGACTAGGGAGGTAGCCTAACGTATTATGCAAGTTAAATTATCTACAGAGCAGGCTTTAGATTATTGGACCATAGCTAATCTGAGTAAATTTACGTTTGCCATGGTTTGGAATGAAATCAGACTACATTTGCATGCAGATGACATATATAAATTAATATGGTATAACAAAACTGCAAGAAAGTTTTACTATAATGGCATATATGTGTCATTTGCCTACAGCTGACAAGTTAATCGCATGGGAGATAAACGTTGATTCACTATGTAATTTTTGTAACGAGCATAATGAGACACATCAACATAAATTTACAGATAATGATTATAGTACTTATCTATGGAAATCATTGCTGTCTAAGCTGGAGATCCACTCAGCAGCTGAAAGCTCACTGCAAAATCAACTATCGGCTTTGCAATGTCACTTCGCTCATAAATCAGATGTGCAACAACTGGCTTACATCGCGGTGGCTACAATGACTCATCATATATGGATGGAGTGGGTCAGACGCCGATTTGAGGGGAAGAGTTGCTCGAGGGACAAAGAAGCAAATTAACTGAAATAGACGTTCAATTACAGCTCCAAAAAGATTAAATTTTCGAGGCATACAATCGGTTGATAGATCTAAATTTATGAAATTTGGGATCGAGTAACGGATGAAGGATAATGAGGCGGCTGTTGGAGGAAAATGGGTCTTGGGCGGCGAGTGCTGCTGGACTGTCGCAGCATGGAAGAGAGGGGAGGTGTCTGTGAGTTTGATATTCAGAGGAAGAGAGTTGAAGGCAACAAGGAGAAAAAAAAATATGCGAACTACATTCTTTGTAATATATTTGCTTTGAAATGAAACATCAGATCCAAACAGGCAGAAGAGAAAATGAACCGACTATAAGAAAAGTGACCGAGGAATAGTGACAGCCAGCTGTTTGGTTTCAACGGATGGTTAGATGAAAGGACAAATTTGAGTTAAATTGTAGCTAGGGAAAAGCAAAAGGAAACTATTGGAATCAGAAAATATTTATTTCTCGTGGTTGACAGCTTTCAACGAAGAACAAATGAATAGGCAGAGGAAACAAAAGGGTTCAAACGGGTAACGATACAGAATCATTTCCGTGGATTCCGCTGCGTACCGGATTTCAAAACATAGAAATGGATATGCTACAGAGATCATCACGACGAGACGATCAAAACGGTATACAGATATCGGTAGTACGATTTGAATTATAAAAATTCGAAATTTCAACCAGCGAAAAAATGCGAGAAAAACACTGAAAAATAAGATCGACGGAGCCAAAGATGTCCGAATTTGGAAAAACGACAAACTGGCATCTTTCTCAGAAGATGCTTTAGAATTTTTCTATGTAAAAATATTTAGGTTTCGGAAATATTTTATTTTCATCGCTTTTTAACTGATTAAATTGAAGTGAATTTACGCGCGAAATAAACTCTCATATTTTCGGACGAAAATTTACCAGTTGCTATGTTTAACTAGACGTATTCCAAATATTAAATTTTTATTTCAAAATTTTATCGTTTAAAATTTCGCAAAATTTCAACTAATTACGTTATTAAAACAGTTGAAATTTACGGGTCGTTACAGTTGTAGAAGGGTAAAGGAGGTGACTGGCTAGTGCTTTGAGATGATTCAACCTTGAATATATGTGTATATTATTTTATTTCTTTTTAGAGATATTTTGGCATAACTTTGCCATGGCTTAGGAAGCCATTAAAATAGCTTGGAATGGAGGAGAAGAAGAAGTAGAAAGTGTGAGGAAATGAGAGGGTACGGAGGTGTATTTATACGAAAAAACTTGGAAAATATCTTCCATCACATCTCCAACACCATGTGCCAACCCACTGCCCTCCCTTCCCCTTATTTTTCACATTGATGCCCCCTTTATGTGCCTTCACCACCTCACTTCACTTCATGGCATGTGCATTGGCTTTAAGGATGCTTAAGGGTGAAGTATAAGGGAAATATCATGATATTTGTTTCAATTGTATACATGTATGCATATATGTTTATTTGTATGTGTGTGTGCATGTATTACATGCATATGTATGCATATATATATATATATGTGTGTGTGTGTGTGTGTGTGTGTGTGCGCATATTTATCTTATAAGGTTGCAACAACTTAAAACAACTTTTTTTCGTTAATCGTTACGAATTCCAATTCTGATATCCGGTCATATTTTTACTTCTTAGTTAACATACATATATTTGTAAACAAAATTTGAAAACTAATTTCTCATCATTATTAACTAATTAAAATGATCTCATTTGAATTATAAAACCATAAAAATCCATATTACATAATTGTTTAAAAAAAGTTCTATTATATCGATAAAGAGATATCACTTTTCCTTATGATTTCAAATCAAATATATATCTTTATAAAACTATTATAAATAATTTATGATCACTATATAACTAATTAAAATGAATTATAATCATTTTGAAACAGATTAATTAAATAAGTATTAAATTATTAAAATCTCAGTTTAAATTCATTAATTAAATATGATGACATTAGTGATGATGTAATAAATACATTTTATTTCCAAAAAATAAAATAAATAATTTTATTTCATGTTCTTGTTTAAGTTGATAATGAAGTGTATGTATCCAATTCCGTGCGCGACTTCTGGCGATTATAGAGTGGTTTATCGATAAAACGATTTTTAGCTATTTTATCGATATTCTTCCAAAGTATATATTTTACTAAATACTTACTCAAAATAAGATTACTATTATTATTCATTGTTCAAAACATCATAGTTTATGTTAAAAGCTTATATTTGAATATTTTAAAAATAAATAAAAGTTATTAAAGTGATAAATTTGTGGATCGTTACAATATATGTAGGAAATAGGTTGGTTTAGTTCAATGGAATTAGCTTTACCAAATTTAACCCATTTACCTTTTTATTTGGGATCATAAAGCCTTCCCTCTCTCTTTGATTCATTTGTGATGGAAAATTTTATCCATTCGGATGAATTTATCTGCTTGGAAGTGAAAGTCTTGCAAACCTTTGCAACCATGAATATATAGCTCTTTCAAAAAGTGGTGTTTTCAATCAAACCAGATAGAGGTGTAGAATTGAGTTAAGAACTCATAAGAAAATTGCTCACATGAGTAAATAGTTTTCTCACGATAATGCTGGTACCATATTGTAGTTGCATCAGAGAAAGTGGTCATAATATCCCGTGTCTTACTGCTCTGTGGGCTTCATACAAATCCATCTGGCTCTCGAAAGCCATCAAATGAGTATCAAAATCGATTGTTCCATCGTATTTATTGATGGGATCTTTACATAGACGATAATGGGACTGTCGTAATCTCTTTATTGAATAGTGCACCCCTAAAGTTATTATTTGCCTTAGGACACAAGGTCATTTTCCCTTTCAGGCCTGCTATTCTTGTACCATCTTACTGGCCTTGTCTTTCAAATATGCATCATCAATTTAGTAGTCTTTCCATTCAAGCTATATTCCTTTTGTGAAGCAGATCTCGCGGATCGTACTTATGGGGATTTTGACTCTTTATTTGGTCTTTGAGTCGGACGATTTTCAACTTTTCTTTGCGGTCTTAGATTTCTTTTTTCAACATTATTCCTTCTTAGATTTGACCCTTCATCTTTCCTTCAAGGAGATTTAGCCCGATCCTCTTTGTTTTCTTTTGTTCTTCACAGCGCCCATAAAATTGATTTAGAGATAAGTTTCTCGATTAGTTCCTGCATCGTTTGAAGTTGTCTTTTCATAGTCTTAAAGTCATTTTCATCCAAAGATGCTTCCAAAGGGGTTGATGCTTGACCTATCTCGGTGTTCTCTATGTTGAATTAAGGAATCATGTTTTCTTTAAAGGTTTATGTGTTGCACAGTTTCCCCTTGACCTTGAATGCTAACCTTCTTTATTGATCTATCTGTTTGCAAATTTTACCGGTCAAATAGTGGTTATGGAATTATCTTCCTTGAGTTCAATTCTCGGTGAAAGAACCACTTAATGTTATTTTGAAATTATTTTCAACCCAATATGCACTAGACACAAGGAGTCAAGGGCACTTGAGTAAGTTGGATTACTTAGTCAAGAACGTTATTATTGAGTTCGCATGGCATCATTATGCAAATAGTATAGGAACTGGTCCAGCCCGTAGTGGAAGAATTTGGTAAGTTTTAAAATTTTTACCTTTTAGGATCTTTGTTGGGACTATATAGTCTAAATTTATTTTGAACTTTTCTTTTAAATAAACTTGATATTTTATTTGAATTTATAAATGAAATATATTTTTATAAGTGGAAATTAGCCACAAGGGCCTCTTTAGCAAGTGTAATTAGTTTCTAGGACACACAACTAAAATAATTACTTTTAAGGACAAAATGCAATATAATTAGTTTCTAAGGCCTAAAAACCTATGAAATTATGTCCTTGAAAGTAATTGGACTGTTGACTTTGTCCTTAAAAGTAATTATTCTACTGACTTTTAAGGACATGTGTATCATATACGGATACATGTATGCGAGCGCATGTTCATGCACATGCAACAATATAATGTGTACATGGTTTTACATACCCATGTATAAATGCCAGGATTTACACCGCAACGGACATGTAAACCGCTCGTGTATAGTATTGTATTGTCTAAATATACATATATGTGCCCCAAGATTATTGTATAAATAAACATACATATGTACGTATAAATTTAATTATACATTTATTATAAATTATCGGCTATAAATTATTTATATAAATCGTTGATGAGATATATATAAATGTATATATAATATAATTAAATTTCAAAATTATTCTAAATATTAATTTGTAAAATAATTTAAAGCCATTATCATATATTATGAAAAAAATTAATAATATTTTAATATATATATACATAGACATATATATATATATACATATACATATATATATATATATAGTGAGGACCCATTTCTTCAACTCTCGGAAATCGACACTAATACATCCTTTGTATTTAAGTGCCGCAAATCCAAGTGTCGAAGAGACAGATTCTCAAGGGTAAGAAAGAAAATAAAGATAGAACAGAATCTCACACGAATGGAATAACATATATTATTTCAACATAAACTTTACAATGGACATTTAAATACATTTATCACGATTAAACATGGACAGTTATAAATTTCCGTCCTTACAAATTTTGAATACTATAGCACAAGAGTGTGGTGAAAAAGATAACAATCTTTAGAAAATCTTCTAGCTCCATGCTTCGAGTTCCATCCAGGTTTCTTATAAACTAAACCTAACTACTAGGATGCCCGGAAAAAATTAGGGCACCCAGAGTTTATGGGAAAGGAAAATAAACTCCGAGTCAATCATGGGACTGGTGTGAGAACTCAAAATACGCGTTTTGTAAAGAAAATGTATCTCATAAGACCACGCCGCACATAAACATGGAATGGGTTTTTACCTTATGATAACCAAACATTTGCTACACAAAAATAAACATTTGATATTATTTTTAATGACATTCCTTTGAAAACATTTGCAAGTAAAATTAAGAATCTTAGCCGAAATTGTTACATTGATTAAATTCCAGCATATTAGCCACAAAGTAGGTTCTACAAAAAAAATGGTAGGCACTTATTGGAGAATGGATTTCCATACAAATGACCAGGTGATAGGACTACCTTCCAGTAGTACATCTCTAGAGGAATGTACCGAGGCCCAATTGATGATCCTCTACCAACACAATACCAGCCTACCTTTTCCTAGATCGTGCCGAATATGTCATCACCTCGGTCGTTACCGACCTATCCGAGAGCTCTCTTCGCATACACCGCATTAATTTATTACTAGACGTCATAGCGGGAATAAATATATCTAGAAGAGGATGACCATACCCTAATGGTTGCGAACCACATAACATTGCCGCATCTACCCTGTTTTGGTCATTTCCGGGTGTGAGGCCTGAGGTAACGATTACCTTTCACATAGCACATCATCTTTCCTCTTTGAATGCCACATTGCCATTCCATAGTCACACAACTGATTTCAACAAATGTATAACTCCTGAGTTCGTACGTCTCAGGAAAGGGTGTTAAGCTAAGAGAAGTTGCCTACTCCGCCACCAATTAGATGATACGTTTAAAGAGATCAATCAATGTGATTTTAAAATGCAATGTCAAACATTCGTCCATACAAGTTCATTCTGGGACTGAACGAAACCGAAGGCACTCCTCTACCACATCCTTTCGGGAGTTACTCCTAGGATTAGTAGCGAGAAGTCCTTGCATTGAAGATCTTAAATGAAGAACTACTACTACAAATTATGATATGGGAAATTTCTCGAGGCTCAGTAACAAGTAGTCCTACATTCCATCTTCCAAATCATATCCATACCTTCACTTTGAACATGTAAATTGGTTCGAAGTGGTTTTGGGATAGGAATTACCCAGATCCGACCCCGGCTCCTTCCAAACCAACCATCGATAAAAGAGGTCAAGTAAATAGGTGAATAATATATGATTATTTCATTCCTTTTATCAAAAATATCTTTTAGAGATATATAACTTTAAAACACCTTTTTTCGGTATATACGGAATCATATAAACCTCTCTTATCAAATCCTTTGATTTCTTAAAACCTTTTTAAACTTGGGAAAATTCGAAATCATTTCATTTTTTTCACTTAGGAAAACATTTCCAAATCATTTCATTTAATCTTAATATAGATTTCTTAATTCAAAACTCAAAATTTTATTTAGTTAAAACCATGTTATCTGGGATGTTAATCCAAAATCAATAAATATTAAATGAGCAGAATCTATAGAAATCATCTAATTCTACTCAATATCAATTCTCATATTCAACAAATACTATGGGTGGAATAATGGCGAAATCACCTTTTAAATTCCACGAATAGTACGAATTCCCACTTCGGGCTATAATACTAAGTATAAGAAGGTCATCTCTATACAATGAAAGTTGTATTTAATATAAATTTGGAAAATTTTAATCTTTTTATGCTTAACTCATTTCCGACATTTCGACCTTATCTATCCCTCACCCAGCGAAGAAGCTAGGCATGCCAGGGCACTGATTGCTCCTTAACATCTCCTTTTTTAAGCACCTCACATCCAAATCTCACGATTTGAAAAATCCAGTCTACTCGTCAGCTTTTAGAGCCAAGATTAAACCACTTAATTTGTAATAGCTTTTCTTTAAATCGTTTATTTAAATTCTTTATAATTTAACTATAAAACTTCCAAATCATCATTAAAACACTTAATTATTCATTTGAAAACATTTGTAAGAGATTTGAACAAAAATTGTTAAGTTTAAAGCTATATTTTAAAGGTTATAGAAAAGTGCTATGGAAAGTGCTCCAAAAAGCTCTTTTTAAGCTATATTGATCAAAACGACTTTTTATCATTTGGAAATTCATTTTTCTAACTAAAATCACTTTTAAAAATTTTAATTTTTTTTATAATTTATTTCATATATTTAAATAAATTTAAAATATCATTTTCAAAGAAATCCTTTTATGTATTCCGAACTGGAAAATCGTGATTTTTCCAAAAACCTGTTTTGTTCATATTTCAAAAATCTACTTTTCAAAATCTCGATTTTCTTTCTTTTTATGTGAACTATGGATATAGTGATTCGGAAAATTCTTATTTCGAAGAATTCCAAGCTAAATTCCATTCTATATACTTATTTGACTTTTATCGCGTGAAATCGCGAACTACTGTTATGCGACGCGCTAAATTTTAGCTAAATTTTCAATTATCATTCAAACTTCACCGAAACACTTTCTTATGTTTATAAAACATCTCAAACTTATTTTTAAACCATTTTAAAGAGGTTTAACATCCCTATACACCAATTTATTAAATAAAGGAAAGTGATTTCCTTTGTGCTTATCGACGTGTATTTTCGTGACTTGCATATATAATCAACATTATATTTAACAATCAAACTTGATGATCAAAGCATATTAAACATCCTTTGCAAACATCATATCATCATCCAAAAATATAATATAAGTAAGAGTTTCTCACTTTTAGTTATATGTTGCTAATTACTTTTTCAAACATTCACCAACCAAACATCCAAGCATCATTAGTATCCAAATAGTTATGTTAAACATTTATAACTACTTATAACGTTTTAAAGTTAAAGTTCTCACCATCATTACTTCCTAACTTCGCTAAACGGACAATAGCTTAGCTATGATCACATGGAAGCTTTTAGAATTGGTACCTAGACTCATGATAAGGCTCGGCCGAGACTTGAAGAGGATGGCCAAAAGTATGGAAGAGAAGTGGTAGAGGTTCGACCATGAATTCACTAAACTAGACCCGAAAATAGGTCATCTTATCTCATATTTTTGGACATTCTACTCTCTGAATTTGAAAAGGTTATTAACATAAAAGTTGTAGGAAATTATTTTCTCTATGGCTTAGAAAAATAATCATCCAATTTGGATTAGTTATAAGGAAGTTATGGCTAAAAGAAGAAGAGGTATTCTTCGATTCACGAAAATCAAACCTGAGAATGGGTCGAATTCTAGCTAATTTTTGGATGTGTTACTCAAAGATTTATGAAAAGTGGTCTAAAGGAAAGTTCTTGAAAATTCTTTTTTATACAATTTGAAAAAAATAAACACTCGATTTCAGTTTTCTATGAGGAAGATATGATCAAATGAACGGAGGGCATTCTCGGAACTAAAATTATGGACCCGAAAATGCAATGGAAAGAAGTTGGTTTTGAGCATGGTCAAGCTTAGAATGGGAAGAAGTGCTCAACTAGAAAGTTGTACCCACTGAAATTTTGAATGGTTTGTATAAATTAATTGCACCATTTCATTCGGTTTTGAGAGAGTTATGGAGGAATGAAGAAGAGGCAAAATGGGTGGGTATTTATAGGCAAGTGGAGATGTAGATATTTATCTTCTCCTTACATCATCCACCATCTCCACCACATGCACCATCTCCATCATCCATGTGGCTAAAATGACCACCTGCTCCATGTGCATACTCAAGTGTGTACTTGATGTGTAAGTGTTGACCTTTGTGAAAGCTTAAGTATTAAGTAAACTAAAATATCTTAGATACTTTTTCATATTTACTATATGTAAATATATTTCTACTTTCTACCATTGTTATATGTATATGTATTTGTTAATATATGTGTGTGCATGTCACAAAGGTGTACAAGTTATATAAACAACGTTGTATAACTTATATACGTTAAATTGTTGAAAATCGAAAAACCGACTACCGGTCACATTTTCACTTATAAAAAATAGATATATATTTGTAAATTAAAAATAATTTTCTTATCATTTTGGATGAATTAAAATGAATTATAAAACTATATAAATTAATATAAAAAATTATTTATAATAATTGCTGTTATATCGATAAAGCGATATCGATTTTTCTTATATTTTCAAATCATATATATATCTTCATAAAATTATTACAAATGATTTATTATCATTTTATAACTTATATAAAATGAATTTTAACCTTTTTAAAATCATTATTTGAATAATTATAATAATTATTATATCATTAAATCTCAATTAATTTAATAAATTAATAATTATATTTAAGGGCGTTACTAACAATGTCATAAATACATTTAATTTTTAAAAATACAATAAATTATTTTATTTCATATTATTGTTCAATTATAAAAATAAGTGTATGTATCCATCTTCGTGTGCGATGTTTTATGATTATAGAGCTGGTTATCGATAAAACAATTTTCGGCTATTTTATCGATTTAAATCCCGAGGAAAATATTTTTGTAAATTTCTATTCAAAATAAGATTACTATTATTTATTATCACTCAATTTAATATTATTTGTATTATCAACCTTTTATTTGAATAAGTTTAAAAATAAATATAATTTATCAAAGTGATAAATTTGCGGGTCGTTACAGACTTCCCCCCTTAAAAGAATTTCGTCCTCGAAATTACCCAGAACAAATACCAAAGGTTTTGCCCAAAATATTTATTTTTAAACTTACACCCATACGATGTATATAGATCATCCGTATTCAATATCTGATTCGATCTTCTATTTGAATTCACAACTTTACTTCCGAACTAGAATTTATCCCCCGATCCTTTAGTGCGGACTCTGACCAGGCTTTCTGATCAGAATTTTAGTTTTCCTTACATAGCTCTCAACTATGATAGAAAACTTAAGTACCTAACCACAAACCCTCATCAATGTTCGCCATCAAGAATCAAGTGATAAATCCTCTTTCGGATCGGTGTAAACACTTCCAAGTTCCGTACTCGAATCTTAGATCAAAGTATGCGACTAAATAATCCATATACTTCATATGAATTTAATAATCTTTCAAAAATTTTAATGAAAATATTTCATAAAACTTTTATTCTTTATTAAAACTTCTATAAAGATACTTCTTTTTACATAACCATTTTAGATTTTTATTTCCAAATATTTCTACTTAAAACCACATTTCTTTTCAAAATGCAATTAAAGAGTTTAAAAAAAATGTTGCTAAAATATCCTTTACTACGAACCCAAAACCATTGATTAATAACTTTAAGTATTAATTTTAAAGATCAAAGCATACCCATGTTTATTAATTAAGATAATACACTAATAAAAATTGACAACCATTAGTTAATTTATCAATTAAAGATTCACATTATCCTTTTGTAAGGACCCGATTCTTCGACTTTCGAAAATCGACATCGATACGTCCACCGTATCAACTGCCGAGCAAACGAATGCCGGAAAACCGAATTCTTAGGGTTTAAAAGAAGAGGTAGAAGAAAAGATAAAAGAAAAAGAAAAGAAGAACAACAGAACAACATCAGAACAGAAACAATATCAGAATCTCACATATCGCAGCGGAACAATATATAATAGATAATCACTAGTCTTTTAAAACAAAGAGCTATATCAGTTTATACATACATCAATCAGAGTCAATATACAACAATGGACAGTTATATAAACTTGTCCTCATACAGAATACACAGCGGAATAAATACCATCAGATACAAATACTACGTCTCGTCATCCAGCTTATCTCCAAAGCTCCAGAATATCCAGAATATCCTGATAACCTAACTCTAGACTGCCCGTGTGGAAATTGGTGGGCACCCAGAGTTTAGAAGGGAACAATAAACTCCGAGTTAGTCATGGTGACTGGTGTGAGATCGTAAAACAGTTATTTTTCACAAAGAAAATATAACAGATTCGCAATGCTTTTGGAAAATGAAACTACAATAAGACCTCCTGCCACACACACAATGCAAACGCAGAATTGGAGGAGATTTCTTCTTATGAAAGTCAAAGATGCTTACTACGCAAATCATTGGATTATTATTATTATTAATGTCTAGTGTAGAAAACATTTCGAAAGTATAATATTAATCTTAACCAGCATAGGCATTCCGCACTTATGCCTACTATAGCTACTATGTTCAATAGCAGGTTACCGCCACATTCCATGGCAGGTAATACAATTGCAATCGTAAAGGTTCGTATTATTTCTTTGGATTTTCCAACAAATGGTCAGGCTAAGGAACTTCCTTTCCTCCTGCCGAATAGGATCGCCTCTGGCTGGACGTCCCGAGAGACAAACTGCTCTCTGCCAAACAAGGCCGGGTTACCCCTGTAACAGGTAACTCACGAATATGTCATCACCCGGTCCTTTGGGACCTTTATCCGAGTGCTCGATAACCAACATCACACATCATAAAGAAAGTGTATCCACATGAGTAAGTATCTGGGCTCCATACCATGATACCACCCCTTTCCAGAAGGAAATGACATACCCTAAAGGGCGCGACCCTCATAACCTTGCCGCAACATTCCTATTTCGACCATTTCCGGGTTGTTGAGGCCCTGATGAAGTCTCGTCCACAAAGCTACGCTTTGTCACAAAGCCATGCTTTGGGTCAACAGATGATCAACCTATGATCACAAAGATAAATGATCAAACAAATGATCATATCACAAATGATCAAACACTGATCATCACACAGCAACACTCAGCATGCCACATTACCAAATTGGGAATATATCGCTGATAACTTCAACTACATAACCTCTGAGCTCGTACGTCTTAGAGAAGGGTGTTAAGCTAAGAGAATAAATTCTCCGCCACCAACAGATATGTATTTGAAAGAAATCAGCTTTATATCTCAAAGTGTAATGTCAGACACACAATCCATACAAGTCTGTTCCGGGATCGAACAGAACCGAAGGCACTTCTCACGAAGCCCTTCCAAATCCGGATAATTTCCAATCACGTCCGGACTTCCCGTCACTAAGGGTGATAAAACCTCTAAATCGGAGATCAACCAATGTAGAGTAACTCGACGGTAATCCTTCCATTTTCAAAAATATCCGGTCTTCAACACCAGTCATCAAATGCGATTCATAACGACGTATCACATATTCAGAATGGGTTATACGACCCCATGGTCCTTTCCCGGCTAACCCGAATAGTGAGCGCTTATTCAAAAATAAGTGTGGCATTCAAATTCATCCAATTCACAACAAACACCCATTCAAGGTAAATATTGATAGTCGGTTATTTAACTATCAATAAGGATGCGCAACATCATCAAATTCCAAATAATTTTCCCAAATTATTTATTTTCTAAAATATCTTTACTAGATATATAATTTCCACACTTAACCGTTTGAAACCAATTTCAAATCAATTGCTACATTTCAATTTATCTTTGAAGATAAAATCTCAAAACAGTTCATTTCATATTGGAAAAGCATTTCCATACTTATTTAATAATAAGTATTTCACAAATCATTTATTTTCAACACTTGGAAAATATCCGATATACTTAAATAAAGGTTAAGTATATATTTCATTCTTTAAGGAAATCATTCTTTTAACACATTTATTTGGGTCAAAACGAATGTTGCGTAAAACATCGTTACTACGACCCAAAATCACTAGTATAGGGATTCAGAATTAAGATAGATGTATAAATCCCAATACTATATAAAACATTTCCTTTCGGAAATCATTTACTATAACAACAGTGTTATAGTCCACCATTTCCTTATATTTCTCGAAAACGTTTATTTCAACAATAATTGTTGAAATCTATGGTTTCGATAGTTTACACGTTTTAAAACATCTTTTAAAACAATTAACTTCATTTTATAATATCGCTTTCCCAAACATAACCATTTTATTCAATAATATATTCACTGTCCAAAATCGTGAATATAATTCACTTAACCAAATTTCAATCATCTCTACACATTTTATCTTAATAATAATTCGCTATCCAAAATCGCGAATATATCTCCTTTAATAACCTTCTATATTTGATTTATCAAATTCAATTGATTTCGAATTTATAAAAACAACATTTATAAATTCTATTTCTATTTTCTAACTTTGATTTTATAAATCTCCTTTAACGACCAATTCAATTTATAACTCAATGTATATACCAAAAATCCATATTATAAGTTAAATACTTATAATTCATTTATTTTACAAAATCATTTTCATTTATAAGTTCACAATTTATAAATTTCATTTACTTATGAATTCTTAAAAATTCATTTTTTTACGCTTATAAAAACTTGTTTTATAATACCAATATTTTAAAGTTATAAATATCAATTTTGTACATCTTTTCAATAAACCGTTTATAATACTTAAAAATTCTCAATTTAACCCATTTTATAAATTTCTTAACCTTTATTTCAAAAATCACAATTTGGTTATATTTCACCAAAAATCTTAACTTTAAAATTTCAAACTTTATTTATTGAAATAAATCAATTCAAAAATACAATAAAACGTCTACTTTCAAAAATCACTTTAAGAATCCTTTTAAAGTAAAAGTCGTTATTTTTAAACTTCAAAACTGAATCCGATGATGCAACAGCACCAATTAGTCAATCACAACAACAAACATCATATATCAATATGATAACAGAATATACATCAATATCTGTAAATAAATAAATACTGGTAAGGAATCCAGTTGGATCCCTCCAACCTGTTTCCCTGCATCCACAGACGTTAGCACAATACCAATTCCACTTCGAGGTGGAATATCGCGGTATATGGGTTTTATAAAAATCATCCGCTTACTAACGGCGCAATAGGGTCTCATCCGCTATACGAGGCGGAAAATCAATCAATCCAATATATACATATGCCAATATGTATATATTGCTATATATATATATCCTACTATATCTAATATCACATCCAATAGCAATCATCAATCAATAACTGAAAAATCAAATTTCATTTGAGTGAGAAAAATCTCACCTTCGCTTTAATTTGCAATCCCATTTCCATTCCAGTTTGTTTTCTCCATTCTTAACCTTGTATAAATAATTATACAATTTTATTAATATTCGAATAGATCGAATAATAAATTTTCGCTTGGTAGTTTTAATTATCCAACGAATTTTATTTTTAACCAAATTTCTTTTAAATAATTTATTTAACTAAAATTTTATATTTAAAACCAAATTCCCTTTATATAAATTTTCTTTAGTAATTCAAATAGTTTTAGATAATCAATTAAACAATACATTTATACTTTATCTTCTATAAATAATCAAACATTTTCACTTAAACCAAATTAAAACAAAAACAGTTACCTCACTCGAGCATTGTAGTTGACTGACGAACCCACGGCGAACTAGCATCACACATCTTCATCCACCCTACTCGATTTTAGCGATGCCATGCCCTACAGTCAATCATGAGCCACGCGAACGCGACATCGAACTCGCGCGCCTGAACCAGCTACCACCCATAGTCGCGTCGCTTGCCAGGGAATCGAACTCCTCCGCCCTCGCGAGACCATGATGCCCACTGCCTCGATCCCCCTTCGCCATCGAACCGAAGCCCTAAATCACATTCGCGACGTTGCCTTGTCGCCGCTTGATGAACGAATACGAACACGCCTATTTGAAAAATCGCAATCTCTAAATTGATCGGCATTGGACGAGCCTCTCCCTTTTGCATTCGTGGATCTGGGTTCGTTTATTTTTTCTTGATTTCGTTTTGTACGAAGAAAATTGGAAGGGAATACAAGTTCGTCCCTTTGCTTTGATTTTTTTCTTTCCTCTTATTTTTCGAACGAAGTCCTCCTTCTATTGGAAATCGCGGCCATGATTTATGCCTTATGAACAAAAACGAAAACTGGAGGAAAAATTGATTTCGAAGAATAATTGCAAGAATTGATCGAATGAGAAGGCTTCGGCCATTATTTATTTTTGAACGAGATACTTGATTTTTTTTCTTTGTTTGATTTTTGTTTTCAAAACTGTTTTGCGTGATGATTTAAAAAAGAAATGGGGAGGAGACAATAGTACGCGATTAACAGAGAAAGGTCGGCATTGAAATGAAATGGAGCCAGGAATCTCTGCTGCGTTGACAAATTTTAAATTTAAATTGAATTTGATTTTATTTCAATGCGTTTACTCTCCGTACGGTTACATAACAACTCCGATCAATACGAAATTTGAAACCCGGTAATAATACAATATTACGGACCCAATGGAATTGGTTTCGTCGAATTTCGAGACTGTGCCTCGGACGGCTATTTTTAAATATCAATTCAAACGATATAATTTCAAAACTGATCAAATCACTTTCAAACTCAATTCTGAAGCTTCTGTTATCTTCAGTATAATCAATACGACTTTTACAAGCCTTTGAAATATTTTAAATCGGCTTAAAATTGAAGATTCAAATTTTTATTCAACTTAATAGATTAAATTTTATAATTAAATCGCCAATCTCATTCTGATAATTTGAAATTCAAGTCAAACCATCATTCAAATATTTAAAATTAATCAAATATTTTCAATTTAAATTGTTCAAAATTCAGGGTCGTTACAATCTTCCCCCCTTAAAAGAATTTCGTCCCGAAATTACAAGTTAGGAAAAAATGTCCTTAACCGTCTACTATTTTTTCACAATCTAATAGTTTTGTCAATTTTATCAAAACAAATCTTTCTACTAAAGATTCGTTATTAATTCAACTAACTTTCCAACTTCAATTATAAGTTTTAAACAACATTGTTTTACTTCTCAATTCAAAATCGAGTTTAAATTCAAATTTTAAACTTTCAAAATTTTCTCAAAAATTTTCTAACACTCTGAATTTTCGAAAAATTTCGCCAGCGTCTCCTTTGCGCGGCTAATACGGCACGACTACAAAACGTCCCTACGGACTCTCAGATTTCAAAAAGAAAAGAAAATGCCAAGCGGCTAGACAAGAAATCAGCAAATCTCATATTGAAATTTAAAATACGTACCTTTTTGTCGAGCAATTCAAATTTATCTTTGAAATCAAAATTTCCAATTCCTTTATACACCTGTATATCCTACTAGCCATAATATCTAGTTACAATATTCAAACCATTTTGCAAATTCCATTACAAAATTTTCAATATGTACTTCTTACACATTTTTAGTTTCACTATTGGAGTTACATATCCATTTTCATTCAATTCTACATTTCAAAATTCCATTTGAATTCAATTCACAATTCTAATTTGATTTGGATTCTAGTTTAACTTCTGAATATTGAATTTCTATCAATTTACTTTCATTCACAACTGCACTATTTTAGATTAGTTCCAAATTCTTTCAATTACATTTCCAAAAACTTCTATGGAATTCCGTTTCATTTATAAATTCATTTACAATTTACATTCTTAAATTTCATTTGTATGTGAATTTATTTCTTAACTTTGGAGTTACGATTTGAATTTCTTATCCAATTTCATATAATAATGATAATAATTCAATGTTATTATTTTATAACAACCAAACATCCATATACTATGATAATTCATAGAAAAATCATTTCTTTTCTATACAAAATAGTTTTGGGCAAAATTATCTCATTTACCCTATTTAAAACAATACTGTGTCGGTTTATCTTGTTTAAGAGTTTAGAAACCCCTATCGATTACAGTTAGCTAGACTACACCGACCAGAATCTATAAACAATCAACCGATAAGTCAACACAATAAAAACAATTTCATATTCACTAACAAATACGCACTCGTATCTATTATTACACTCACACTCATTCTAGAGTACTACTGACTCTATCTCTAATGAGTAACACCCAACAGAGCAGGGTTGTCGCTTAACCATATGCTCTGATACCAAATGTAACGGCTGCCGTCGGCGGCGGCCACCGGTAGGTTTGCAACCATCCCAGTCCCACCGTGGCTTACATTGGCACCTCGCATTTACTTTTACGGCCACCCTCTCGACTGTCATGGCCTTCGCCTAACCAACCCATCCCTCTCAGGGACATGTAGGGGTAAGAGTCTCCCGTTCGCCACCAAACGGCGAAGCGAGAACCCCCTATCATGCTGTAATATAGCAAATGCAATCCATAACGACGTATCACATATTCGGAATGGGTTATACGACCCCATGGTCCTTTCCCGGCTAACCCGAATAGTGAGCGCTTATTCAAAAATAAGTGTGGCATTCAAATTCATCCAATTCACAACAAATACCCATTCAAGGTAAATATCGATAGTCGGTTATTTAACTATCAATAAGGATGCGCAACATCATCAAATTCCAAATAATTTTCACAAATTATTTATTTTCTAAAATATCTTTACTAGATATATAATTTCCACACTTAACCGTTTGAAACAAATTTCAAATCAATTGCCACATTTCAATTTATCTTTGAAGATAAAATCTCAAAACAGTTCATTTCATATTGGAAAAGCATTTCCATACTTATTTAATAATAAGTATTTCACAAATCATTTATTTTCAACACTTGGAAAATATCCGATATACTTAAATCAAGGTTAAGTATATATTTCATTCTTTAAGGAAATCATTCTTTTAACACATTTATTTGGGTCAAAACGAATGTTGCGTAAAACATCGTTACTACGACCCAAAATCACTAGTATAGGGATTCAGAATTAAGATAGATGTATAAATCCCAATACTATATAAAACATTTCCTTTCGGAAATCATTTACTATAACAACAGTGTTATAGTCCACCATTTCCTTATATTTCTCGAAAACGTCTATTTCAACAATAATTGTTGAAATCTATGGTTTCGATAGTTTACACGTTTTAAAACATCTTTTAAAACAATTAACTTCATTTTATAATATCGCTTTTCCAAACATAACCATTTTATTCAATAATATATTCACTGTCCAAAATCGTGAATATAATTCACTTAACCAAATTTCAATCATCTCTACACATTTTATCTTAATAATAATTCGCTATCCAAAATCGCGAATATATCTCCTTTAATAACCTTCTATATTTGATTTATCAAATTCAATTGATTTCGAATTTATAAAAACAATGTTTATAAATTCTATTTCTATTTTCTAACTTCGATTTTATAAATCTCCTTTAACGACCAATTCAATTTATAACTCAATGTATATACCAAAAATCCATATTATAAGTTAAATACTTATAATTCATTTATTTTACAAAATCATTTTCATTTATAAGTTCACAATTTATAAATTTCATTTACTTATGAATTCTTAAAAATTCATTTTTTTACGCTTATAAAAACTTGTTTTATAATACCAATATTTTAAAGTTATAAATATCAATTTTGTACATCTTTTCAATAAACCGTTTATAATACTTAAAAATTCTCAATTTAACCCATTTTATAAATTTCTTAACCTTTATTTCAAAAATCACAATTTGGTTATATTTCACCAAAAATCTTAACTTTAAAATTTCAAACTTTATTTATTGAAATAAATCAATTCAAAAATACAATAAAACGTCTACTTTCAAAAATCACTTTAAGAATCCTTTTAAAGTAAAAGTCGTTATTTTTAAACTTCAAAACTAAATCCGATGATGCAACAACACCAATTAGTCAATCACAACAACAAACATCATATATCAATATGATAACAGAATATACATCAATATCTGTAAATAAATAAATACTGGTGAGGAATCCAGTTGGATCCCTCCAACCTGTTTCCCTGCATCCACAGACGTTAGCACAATACCAATTCCACTTCGAGGTGGAATATCGCGGTATATGGGTTTTATAAAAATCATCCGCTTACTAACGGCGCAATAGGGTCTCATCCGCTATACGAGGCGGGAAATCAATCAATCCAATATATACATATGCCAATATGTATATATTGCTATATATATATATATATATCCTACTATATCTAATATCACATCCAATAGCAATCATCAATCAATAACTGAAAAATCAAATTTCATTTGAGTGAGAAAAATCTCACCTTCGCTTTAATTTGCAATCCCATTTCCATTCCAGTTTGTTTTCTCCATTCTTAACCTTGTATAAATAATTATACAATTTTATTAATATTCAAATAGATCGAATAATAAATTTTCGCTTGGTAGTTTTAATTATCCAACGAATTTTATTTTTAACCAAATTTCTTTTAAATAATTTATTTAACTAAAATTTTATATTTAAAACCAAATTCCCTTTATATAAATTTTCTTTAGTAATTCAAATAGTTTTAGATAATCAATTAAACAATACATTTATACTTTATCTTCTGTAAATAATCAAACATTTTCACTTAAACCAAATTAAAACAAAAACAGTTACCTCACTCGAGCATTGTAGTTGACTGACGAACCCACGTCGAACTAGCATCACACATCTTCATCCACCCTACTCGATTTTAGCGATGCCATGCCCTACAGTCAATCACGAGCCACGCGAACGCGACATCGAACTCGCGTGCCTGAACCAGCTACCACCCATAGTCGCGTCGCTTGCCAGGGAATCGAACTCCTCCGCCCTCACGAGACCATGATGCCCACTGCCTCGATCCCCCTTCGCCATCGAACCGAAGCCCTAAATCACATTCGCGACGTTGCCTTGTCGCCGCCTGATGAACGAATACGAACATGCCTATTTGAAAAATCGCAATCCCTAAATTGATCGGCATTGGACGAGCCTCTCCCTTTTGCATTCGTGGATCTGGGTTCGTTTATTTTTTCTTGATTTCGTTTTGTACGAAGAAAACTGGAAGGGAATACAAAGTTCGTCCCTTTGCTTTGATTTTTTTCTTTCCTCTTATTTTTCGAACGAAGTCCTCCTTCTATTGGAAATCGCGGCCATGATTTATGCCTTATGAACAAAAACGAAAACTGGAGGAAAAATTGATTTCGAAGAATAATTGCAAGAATTGATCGAATGAGAAGGCTTCGGCCATTATTTATTTTTGAACGAGATACTTGATTTTTTTCTTTGTTTGATTTTTGTTTTCAAAACTGTTTTGCGTGATGATTTAAAAAAGAAATGGGGAGGAGACAAGAGTACACGATTAACAGAGAAAGGTCGGCATTGAAATGAAATGGAGCCAGGAATCTCTGCTGCATTGACAAATTTTAAATTTAAATTGAATTTGATTTAATTTCAATGCGTTTACTCTCCGTACGGTTACATAACAACTCCGATCAATATGAAATTTGAAACCCGGTAATAATACAATATTACGGACCCAATGGAATTGGTTTCGTCGAATTCCGAGACTGTGCCTCGGACGGCTATTTTAAATATCAATTCAAACGATATAATTTCAAAACCGATCAAATCACTTTCAAACTCAATTCTGAAGCTTCTGTTATCTTCAGTATAATCAATACGACTTTTACAAGCCTTTGAAATATTTTAAATCGGCTTAAAATTGAAGATTCAAATTTTTATTCAACTTAATAGATTAAATTTTATAATTAAATCGCCAATCTCATTCTGATAATTTGAAATTCAAGTCAAACCATCATTTAAATATTTAAAATTAATCAAATATTTTCAATTTAAATTGTTCAAAATTCAGGGTCGTTACACCTTTTTAACCTTAGAAAATTATATCGATCGAGTAACTCAAAAATGATACTAAGAAACTGGGTATTACCATTAATATCACATATTCCCTTAACAAAAAGGGGAATACTTAAGAGAAGCGTTCAACCATCCGAACACATCTCCTGCCCATTTTTAGTTACTTTTAAGCCACTCAAATTAATTAATCATAAGATAGTTTTTTGTTTTCAAATCCCATTTTAGAAATAATACTGTTATTATTCCTTTTCCAAAATTCATTCGAAATTCCTTTCAAACATACCGGAATTTAAATTCTTAGAAAATTTCCTTTATAAAACACGTGTTATAAAATCACTTATATAAAACATATACATAAGATTAATTTTTCTTAAATAAATTCCTTTAATCTTAAATCAACATTATTAATTATCGAATACCCCATAGTCAAATTGTGAAACTAAATTCACAAGGTGTTCATATTTAAACTTTTAAATTAAACAACCAATCAATTAATGATAATAACCTAGTATTATCCTTTCGTTAATCAAATAACTATATTACTTGAAAAATATTCTTTATATCCAAAATATAATCCTAGATAAAATTATTTCATTTACACATTTTCAAAACCAAAATCATTTGTATATAATATTAACAAATACACACTCATATACGCTCAAACTCATTGTAGGGTGTTACTAACCCTATCTCTAATGAGTTACTCATTCTAGAGATTTACTAACCCTATCTCTGATGAGACTTTACCCCACCAAAGCCAAGGTTCTCACTTAACCCTGCGTTCTGATACCAAATATGAGGACTCGTTTCTTCCACCCTTGGAAATCGACACTAATACATCCTCGGTATTCACATGCCGCAAATCCAAGTGCCAGAGAGGCAGATTCTTACGGGTAAGAAGGAAAATAAAGAATGAACTGAATCTCACACGAAGGGAATAACATATATTATTTCAATATAAACTGTAGTGCGGAAATTTAAATACATTTGTCAAATTTAAACATGGACAGTTATAATTTTCTATCATTACAAATGTGGAATACTATAGCACAAGAGTGTGGTGGAAATAGATAACAATCTTCAGAAAAATCTTCTAGCTCCATGCTTCGAGCTCCATCCATATTTCTTCTAAACTAAACCTGACTACTAGGCTGCCTAGAAAAATTAGGGCATCCAGATTTTAAGGGAAAGGAAAATAAACTCCGAGTCAGTCATGGGACTGGTGTAAGAACTCAAAATATGCATTTAAAAAGAAAAGGTATCTCATAATACCACACCGCACATAAACACAGAACGGGTTTTTGCCTTATGATAACCAAACATTTGCTATGCAAAAATAAACATTTGATATTATTTTTAATGACTTTCCATTGAAAATATTTCCAAGTAAACATATTAATCTTAGCCGAAATTGTTACATTGATTAAATTTCAGCATATTAGACACAAAGTGGGTTCTACAAATAAAATGGCAGGCACTTATTGGAGAATGGATTTCCATAAAAATGACCAGGTGAAGTGTAATGACCCGCCATTTTGACCATCAAAAGTCGACACCAAACACTACCACTACATTCAAATGTCGTGCATCCAATCGACAAAAGGGCAGATTGTTAGGGTAATAAAAAGAAAAGGACAGAGAACAGAGAAACATAATCTCACAGCGGAACCGACAACGTATAATATAATTAGTACAGTAGAAGATGCACTTCCAAAAATAAAAAGTATATCAGAGTTAAAAACAACCTTATCAGCTGGACAGTTATAAAATACCGACCTTACAAATGTCGATAGGTATACTATATAATACAGCAGAAAATAAAATACTACGATGGGTGAATCTTCAGCTTCCCTCCATATTCTCCAGAAATCCAAAGTCAACTTGGGAAAATACTCGGTCTGATCCCAGCATTATAAATAAATAACACCCGGATTAGTCTAGAAATACCAGCGTGAGATAACTCAAATAATGAAGAACATATATAAAAGTTCTGTGAGACCACGCCGCTAACCCGAAAGGGGTTTTTACCTCACAAGAATAACATCCATACAGGCAAGAGTAGAAATAAATATAAGGAAACCAATCCAAATATGAATGAGCATAAATAATATTAAACCAGACTTGAAAGAATGAAAATAAACTGAGTAAAATCCAAACTGGACAGAATGGATAGAACAAGGAAAACAATCCAACTTGTTAAAATAGAGTAAATAAGTTAACAATCCAAACTCGATAGAATGGACTAAATACGGTAACGGTCCAAACTCGATAGAATGGACTAAATAAACACTTAAATGCCGTGATGAAGACTTGGCTCTACTCGTGGCAATTTAAAGCTAAAATAGATTCAGGGTTTTTGAAATAAATAAGGAATGGAAATTTTCCAACAAATGACAAGGAAGGTGCACCCCCTTGAAGTATACCTCTAGTAATATACTTATGAGAAGCTCATTTACTCTGTGACACTTCTCGGACAATACCAAGCTGGACCCTACCAGACCTTACCGAGTATCCGAATATTTCCACATCTAAGTGCACAACCGAATCCAAACTAGATGAGATGTAAAAATACCCTAATGGGAGCAACCCCACATAGCTTGGCTTCCTCTCGCGCTTTTGGTTTAGTCATTTCCAACAAAGGATAGCAACACTCAATGGAGCAATAAGTCATCTTAGAATGACGATAATAAGTAGCTGAAGTAACCGATAGTTGAGATACCAACCATTGAGGATATAAAACGATTGTATATGGAAATTAAGTCTTGTATACTTGTCACCACTCATTGAATTCAAACCTGTACTATTTCTTGGTTAATAATAATACCAGACAAGTCAAGGTAGTGTTACCTCAAGTCATGTCACACGATTATTCTTGACTTTCGAAATAGAGACAAGTCTATTTCTTCGATGTTTAGTGCTAATTATACAAATAAATTATTTCCATATAAGTGATTCGCTTTACAGAAATAATTCATTTCCATAAACGAATCAAACTTTTTCTCTTTTAAAAACGAGCTGAACTTGTGCTTGATTTCCATATTGGTAAAACACTTTTAGAATTAGTTCCTGATTGTTAAAACGTTAAGAGAATAATTTTTTTTCCAAGTGCACGACCCTGAAGGACTAAACCAACATCAGACCGAACACCCAGAAGATTATCCAGCCTAACATCCCATTAATTGAGTTCCAATTCCTTTTTATAACTTTAAAACATTATTAATTATCCCAAAAGATAATTAATCCCATTTAAAATCTCTTTTAAATAAACAAATCCATTATCTTTAATAAAATAGATAATTATTTCCAAACACTTTTATAACACTGGTAAATTAACTTTAAATCAGTTGATTAATGCAATTTTATCATATTAGTTAATTTACTTAAACACTTTTATTAAATCAATTAATTAACTTTAAATATCATTAATTAAAAATATTTATTAAATTCAAATAATCATTAATTAAATGAATAATTAATCTCAAACATCATTAATTAAAATGATAAATAATTTTAAATTCCATTAATTAAAACAATTAACTAAATTTAAAACCATCAATTATTAAATGATTAATAAAATTCAAATATCATTATTTAAAATGATCAATTATTTTTAAATATCATTAATCAAAATGATTATTAATTTCAAGTATCATAAATTGAAATAATTTATTTAATTCCATCATCATTAATTAAAATAATTAATTAAGTTAAATAAATTAATTAAGCTCCATTATCGTTAATTAAAAGAATTAATTAAATAATCATTAGTTAAAGCGATTAGTTAAGTATAAACATCATTAATTACAATGATTAATTAAATCTAAAGATAAACCAATTTAAACATTATTTATTACATTGGTTAATTAATCTAAAATTAATTAATTTAAACGAT
Organism: Allium fistulosum; assembly: GCA_030737815.1. Taxonomy (NCBI): domain Eukaryota; kingdom Viridiplantae; phylum Streptophyta; class Magnoliopsida; order Asparagales; family Amaryllidaceae; genus Allium; species Allium fistulosum. Next base: position 667,080,965 of record CM060901.1, read on the forward strand.
TAATTAATTTAAATTATCATTAATCAAAATGATTAATAAATTTTCATTATTCTTTTTAGCGGAAACACAAGCTCAAGTTCATACGATAGGGTTTTGGAAATGAAATTGAATAAATGACGGTATAGCGAAAATCGCTATAACGACATTTAAACTATTAGATGGAATATTAGGATTTTAGTCAACTATCATCGATATAACAACATATGGATGTATATAAATAATTTCTGGGCAAGAAACACCCTTTGGGTCTCTCTACATATTTTTCCTGCAAAACAAGGGTTATGGATAATATATAGATAATCATATGGGTTTATAACGGTCAAATCAATATGTCATCCATTTTCCAATCGGAAATTCAACCAAACAATCAATCAAACAATTTGACAGACATCCAAGCAATCAATAAATGTTTATAACATCATTGATATGATATAATAAAACTAAATGTGAGTTAAACTCACATTAATTTTTGTTTTCGCTGATACGCCCTGATTTTGAATTAAAACCAAACGGCCATCCGATTTTAGCCTAAGTTTTCACTTGCTCCAAATCCAACCAAACCAACTCCATTGTGAAGATCTCGAAGACACGAGTCCAACGCAAAAAATGGCGTTCGAATCCAACCTCGTACAAAGGAGTTATGCAAATTATAAGATATCGACAATTTTTAAATAAATAAATAACAACTTAAAACAAATATTTACAACTATACCCTTCTTCTTCCTCCCCCTATCTCTCCTGTGCACGAACACAAAGTGCACGCCCAAAACTCTAACTCTCTCTCTCCTCCATACTCCCTCGTCTCTCCACGAAAACACACCAAACCACCTCCGATTATCAACTCTTCACAAGGACATCACGACGGACCCATGGAGCTCGAGCCACCCCTATAGATCGTGACCTGACCTTCATCCCTTAGGCCGTACATGTCGCGCATCCAAATCCAGCACCGATCCCCCTCAAATTAGGCAACAAGATCCCTTCGACAAGACAAGACTCAATCCAACATTTAAAACTCAAATTGATGACTAAATCCACCAGAAACACTAACCTAGTTGCGCCCAAAACCATCCATGCACGGTCAAACTTGATCACGAGCAACAACATGGATATAGATTTGTAACCCACTTCAATACAAACTCCATGGAACTTGTTTTATAATTTTTAGAGAAGTATATAAATTGGTTTTTGAATTCTTGGTTTTTAAAAAAGAAGAAGAGGCTTTGTTGTTTACTGAAACAAGGACACATGCAGAGGAAAGAACGCGAGAAACAGGGGAAAATGTTTGTGGGCTGATGTTAAGTGTTGACCTATGTTTATTTTATTTTTAAAATTTTCAATAAAACATACCCGAAAATTTTGAACTCCAAATGAGGCATGCCACTTGGCCTTCTATATGTTATACCCCTATTCCGAACGCAATGGAACTTGTTTCGAGACCTAATTCGATCATATGCAAAAGATAGGTTTTTGGACCTAGTTATTATATTTAATTTCCAATATTAATTTCAACACGTTTCGATCTTGTACGACCAAACAATAAGTCCAAACACTACGAAACTTGAAATCCTATAATAATACACTATTACGGATCTGATGAAACTAGTTTCGTCGAAATCCGAGAAAGTGCCTTGGAATGCCAATCTCACATATTTGAATATCGTCTTATATTTAATTATCAATATTTATCCGATCCATTTATATTTGTAAATAAATTTACAATTTAAATTCACCAATATTATTTATTAATTAAAAGGAGTTAAATAAAATTATTAAATCCATTTAATTAACATTTAGTTCATAATTTAAATATTCATTTATTCCTTAAATTTGAATTATAAGTTATTAAATTCTAAAATTCAATTATTTTGAATATTTAAAATAAATTAAACATTTAAAATCAAATAAACAAAATTTTAGGTTGTTACATGAAGGGACTACCTTTCGGTAGTACGTCTCTAGAGGAATGTACTGAGGCCCAACTGATGGTCCTCTACCAACACAAGACTGGCCTACCTCTTCCTAGATAGCACCGAATATTTCATCACCCCGGTCGTTACCGACCTATCCGAGAAATCTCTTCGCATACACCACATTAATTTAATATCTAACTTCATAGCAGGAATAAATATATCTAGACGGGGATGATCATACCCTAATGGTGTCGAACCACATAGCCTTACTGCATCTACCCTGTTTTGGTCATTTCTGGTTGTGAGGCCTGAGGTAACGATTACCTTTCACATAGCATACCATCTTTCCTCTTTGAATGCCACATTGCCATTCCATAATCACACAACTGATTTCTACAAACATATAACTCCTGAGCTCGTACGTCTTAGAAAAGGGTGTTAAGCTAAGAGAAGTTGCATTTTCTGCCACCAAGCAGATGATACGTTTATAGAGATCAATCAATATGATTTTAAAATGCAATTTCAAACCTTTGTCCATACAAGTTCGTTCTGGGACTGAATGAAACCGAAGGCACTCTCCTACCACTTCCTGTCGGGAGTTACCCCTAGGATTAGTAGCGAGAAGTCCTTGCATTAAAGATCTTAAATGAAGAACTACTGCCACAAAATATGATATGGGAAATTTCCCCGAGGGTTAGTGATACGCAGTCCAACATTCCATCTTCCAAATCATATCCATATCTTCACTTTGAATATGTAAATTGGTTCGAAGTGGTTTTCAGATAAGAATTACCGAGATCCGACCCCGGTTCCTTCAAACCAACAATCGATAAAAGAGGTCAAGTAAATAACTGAATAATATTTGATTATTTCATACCTTTTATCAAAAATATCTGTTAGAGATATATAACTTTAAAACACTTCTTTCCAGTATATATGGAAGCATTTAAGCCTCTCTTATCAAATCCTTTGATTTCTTAAAACCTTTTTAAACTTGGAAAAATTCGAAATCATTTCATTTTTTTCACTTATGAAAACATTTTCAAATAATTCCATTTAAATCTTAATAAATATTACTTAATTCAAAACTCAAAATTTTATTTAGTTAAAACCATGTTATCTAGGATGTTAATCCAAAATCAGTAAATATTAAATGTGCAGAATCTATAGAAATCATCTAATTCTACTCAATATAATTTCTCATATTCAACAAATACTATGAGAGGAATAATGGAAAAATCACCTTTTAAATTCCACGAACAATACGAGTTTCCTCTTCAGGCTTTAATACTAAGTATAAGAAGATCATCTCTATACAATCAAAGTTGTATTTAATTTAAATTTGGAAAATTTTAATCTTTTATGCTTAAATCGTTTCCGACATTTCGACCTTATCTATTTCTCGCCCAGGGAAGAGGGCAGGTGAGCCAGAGCACTGGTTGCTCCTGAACATCTCCTTAGTTTAAGTACCTCACATTCGAATCTCACGAATAGAAAAAACCAGTCTCTCGTTATCTTTTAGGGCCAAGATTAAACAACTTAATTTGTAATAGCTTTTCTTTAAGTCGTTTATTTAAATTCTTTTTAAATAAACTATAAAACTTCCAAATCATCCTTAAAACACTTAATTATTCCTTTTAAACATTTATAAAATATTTGAAAAAGAATTGTTAAGTTTAAAGCTATATTTCAAAGGTTATAGAAAAGTGCTACAGAAAGTGCTGCAAAAAGTGATCTTTACGCTATATTGATCAAAATGACTTTTTATCATTTGGAAATTCATTTTTATAGCTCAAATCACTTTTAAAACATTTTAAAATATTTTTAGAACTTATTATATATATTTAAACAAATATAAAATATCATTTTCAAAGAAATCCTTTTATGGATTCCGAATAGCAAAATCGCGATTTTTCCAAAAAAACCTGTTTTGTTCATATTTAAAAAGTCTACTTATCAAAATCTCGATTTTCTTTCTTTGTTTGAAAACTATGGATATAGTGGTTCGGAAAATTCTTATTTCGAAGAATTCTGAGCTAAATCCCATTCTATATACTCGTTTGAGTTTTATGGCGCGAAATCGCAAACTATCGTTACACGACGCGCTAAATTTTGAATAAATTTTCAATTATCATTCAAACTTCACCATAACACTTTCGTATGTTTATAAAAACATTTCAAACTTATTTTTAAACCATTTTAAAGAGGTTTAACATCCCTATACACCAATTCATTAAATAAAGGAAAGTGATTTCCTTTGTGCTTATCGACGTGTATTTCAATGACTTGTATATATAATCAACATTTATATTTAACAATAATACTTGATGATCAAAGCATATTAAACTTCCATTGCAAACATCATATCATCATCCAAAAATATTATGTAAGTAAAAGTTTCTCACTTTTAGTTATATGTTGCTAATTATTTTTTCAAACATTCATCAACCAAACATCCAAACATCATTAGTATCCAAATAGTTATGTTAAACATTTATAACTACTTACAATGGTTAAAAGTTAAAGTTCTCACCATCATCGCTTCCTAACTTTGCTAAACGGACAATAGCTCCGCTATGATCGCATGAAAGCTTTTATAATTAGTTCTTAGACTCTTGAGAAGGCTCGACCAAGACTTGAAGATGATAGCCAAAAGTATGGAAGAGAAGCGGTAGAGCTTCGACCATGAATTCACTAAACTAGACCCGAAAATAGGTCATCTTATCTTGGATTTTTGGACATTCTACTCTCTGAATTTGAAAAAGTTGTCAACATAAAAGTTGTAGGAAATTCTTTTCTCTACATTTTCGGGAAAAGAATAATCCTATTTGGATTAGTTATGAGGAAGTTATGGCCAAGAGAGGAAGAGGTATTCTCGGATTCACGAAAATCAAACCTGAGAATGGGTCGACTTCTAGCTAATTTTTGGACATGTTACTCAAAAAGTTATGAAAAGTGGTCAAAATGAAAGTTCTTGAAAATTCTTTTATGTATAATTTGAAAAAAAGAAACACTCGATTTCGATTGCTATGAGGAATATATGATCAAAAGAAGAGAGGGCAATCTTGGAATTAAAATTCTAGACCCAAAAATGCAATGGAAAGAAGTGGGTTTTGAAGTTGCCTAAGCCTAGAATGGGAAGAAGTGATCAACTAGAATGTTGTAACATCACCCTACTTGGAGGCCCAAAACTAACGGCTACGGATGCTACAGTCATCCATATTTATTAATCCTCGACGACCAAATACGGCGACATTGGATACATTAATACACAAAAACACAAGAATATGAAAAAAATTAAACAGCAAATAAATTCCACATTCCATTTCAAAATATTGCAAATTGATTACATAATTCCAATTTGCAGACCACGTTAAGATAACATGTATTATTACAAAATACGCCAAGAGCGACATATGAAGATGCCCCCTTGGTAGATTAGAGTATATAGATAGGTGAGAAAACAATTTGCTTTTACAAACAAAACACACAGCGGAAATAAAAGAACTCTAATAATAAGCTTGCCTCCTGCACGTCCTCAGAAGCTTTATTCGTCTAAATGAACACCTGGAAACCTTAACTCTCAACCTACTCAAAATCAATTGGGTACCCGAGATTTTAAGAGGAAAACAAAAACTTCGAGTCAGACATAAAGCCTGGTATGAATAATAATTTACCATCTCTAACCATTTGAATATCTAGTGAGACCACCTCGCTTAGCGGAATGGGTTTTCCCCTCACTAGCATCCTAAAACATTTATAAAACCATATACTGTGCTCCTGCATCCATAGTGGTTAAAACATAGTATTTCAAAACATTATGATTGTATGGAAAATAAATAAATCAATTCTGGATTACCCATCCTCTTCATCCTAACTATCTGTCTTAATTATAGTTTCTAGGGTTATTATTAACCTGTTAAGTGTTTATGGACTATCTGTCCAATTATTTAGTTTTCATGGATCACTAAGAACCTATTGGTAACTCCAATATCTTATTTCTTATCTAGTTTTCATGGGCTAACTAGAAACCTATTGGCTGACTGCCAATATCTTAATCCAGATATAGTTTCCATGGGCTAACTACAAACCTATTGGCCCCTGCAAGTATCAAATCATAGTTTTCATGGACTGATTATGACCTCATTGGCCCATGCCAATATCATACAATTTTCATGGGCTTACTGTAAACCTATTGGCCCCTGCCATCTCTTTAATTAAGAATTTAACATCTGTTAAGTTATATTCACTACTAGGTCAACCTAACTGGTTATTCTTCCCTTTCCCTAAAATACAGTTATGGGTTAATAATAATGTGAATAATATTTCCAAAATCTTTATTTATGCCATTGTTTTCCATTAAAAATGAGAATGGGTTATTTGTTTTAAAACCTTAAAACATCACCTTTGAAACCCCTGGATGACCTCCTTCGAAAGCATAGAAAATCTCTTTTCAAAACTCTAAGTATTTACCTTTCGAAACCAATGATACCCTTCGATGGTATCAAGAAGGCATTCTTTAAAACATAGCTTCGAAACAAATAAAGTACCCCTTCGAAAGCATTGGGTTTACTCCTTTAAAACATCATTTGGGTCAAAATGGTTATATACAAAAGTATCTCTTTTAAAACCAACAAAAATTAGTTTGGGGGAAAATCGATGGTGTTGGAACCATTTTAGTTGAAAGCAAAAGACTTTAAAAATTAAAACTTCGAAGGACAGTGTAACAACCCACATATTTTACGATTCGTATATTTAAATGTTTAATTTAAATATAGCATCGTTAGTCGGATTTTAGTTCGAAAAAGTCACTATTCGTAAAAGAACAGTCGAAATAGTGAAAGGTCTTTGTGGATTGAGATTCGGAGGTGTCTATTTGAGAAAAACTATCTTATAGGGATTCAGACGTCTAAAATGAAGCATTCAGACGTCTGAAACTGTTCGAATCAATCCAAAAAGGAAATAGGCCAAAATTGCCATTTTCAGACGTCTGAAATATACAATTCAGACGTCTGAATATTGTTCTAGACAACATCTGTTTTTCCAGATTCAGACATCTGAATCGTTCACTTAAGACGTCTGAATGAAGTTTGAGAACTCATATTTTTCCAGATTCAGACGTTTGGTTTGGAAATTTCAGACGTCTGAATCAAGAATGAAGTTGTGAGTCAACAATTTGAACTCGAGACCTCTTCCATTGAGTTCAAAATGGTGTTTGCGACTTTTTTGAGTATAAGCATCGATATGTTTGGAGTTGAGTAGAATTTGCTATTTTTCTACTAGGGCTTTGGGTTTGGGTTTCAGCCCACTAACCCATCTTAACACCCTAGCCCAGTCCACCTCTCCTCTTCACTTCATTCTTATTTTCCTAACATTCAAGCTTCAGTAAAAATGGGGAGAGGAATGGGAAATTAAAATTCAAAACCCTAGTTTCCTTTGCAAATACAAATTCTTGCTCCAAATTCAAGGAGAAGCTAAGGTAAGCATCATCTTCTTCTTCTCCATCTCAATCTCTCTTCAATTCTCTGAAATTCCTAACCCTAACTTAGAGAAAACTTCATCTTTGATTATAGATTGAAGTTCTTGAGGGATTGTTGAAGAGAGATTAACCTATTGCTTGTTCTAGAGCTTATCATTTGTGTTTGGGTTTAAAAGGTGAGCTTTTGAACTCACATCTACGTCTATATCTTTGATAGTGTTAGGTAGCAATTCCTAACATTTATTCCTTGTCCATTTGCTTTTGAATTGAATTGGTTTGGTGAATATTCCAATTTTTGGCATTTGAAGTCAAAATCTATGAAAAATGATTATATGAATGTTTGGACATGTTGGTCGGAGTGTATCGGTGAGTCTTTAAGGTTGGGTAGTCGTTTGGCGTCAACCCCTAGCAATTGTCACTCATCTGATCGCTTCCGATACGATTTGACCATTATTGGCCTAGGCAAAATACTGCCCAGAGCTTCAGGTTCAGACGTCTGAATTATTCATTTCAGACGTCTAAATCTGCTTGTCTCGGCCCAATTTTCCTATTTTATGTGGGTTTCCAATTTTATCGATTCGTGATTATCCGATTTGTTGTTATCATTTATTATCGACTTTGATGACTTCTTCTTCGGGATTTTTGAGAATATCCATTTTGATGGATTCAGCATCGATTTATATGGATTTAATTCACGTCTTCGTATGTGAATTTTTGTTGATTGATTGTTTCTACAATAATTTGTGTGATTTGTCACTTTAAAATACAAAGGTTTTTATACTAGTAGTAAATATTCAACTCTTTTACAAAGATGATTTCATACTCTATTTTTAATACAAAGCTCGTTTATAAAACCGTTTTATAATCTATTAGTATATACAAACCTTTACCTCATTCGTATGAGAAGTCTAATTAAACGGCTTAGTAAAACAAGTGGTATGAAACGCTTGTGTTTACTTTGTCGGTTAATTCTTGGACTTGTACGATTGAACTCTTGTGACAATTTTCGAGTAGAAATCTACAATCTGTTCGTAAATATTTTAGTTAAGCTAGTGGTTATGGGACATGAAGCTAAACTCTTATATTTATTAGCTTAGTGTAATCGACACTTCTTGATGATCGATGATGATCATTTTATGGATTAGACTAGCAAAGTGCGATGTCTTTTTGTCCACGTAGAGGACTATACCCCGTTCTGTTTGAGCTTCGTCTCATTTTTATGGGCTAGCGTTCCATGGTCTTTGGACCGTTCGTGGAGCAATCGGCTCATTAAGTCGGTGCATGGGGTGTATCTTTTTAGGTGCATCGATGTTCGACTAGGCATGGGGTGTATCTTTTTAGGTGCATCGATGTTAGTTTATACATGGGGCGTATCTTTTCAGGTGCGTCGATGTTCGACTGTGCATGGGGCGTATCTTTCTAGGTGCGTCGATGTTCAATTTATGGTTAGAGACCATGGGTTAGCTACCCGTCTGTGATACACCTATTGGTGAGTTTTCATGCTCCCGTTTGTGATAGGCCTTCCCCCTTTTGTGATTTCTGGATTTCTCGTTGTGATTTCTAGAATTTGTGTTTCACCAATTCTATGGATTTAATTGATAAGCTCTATCAATATTTATGTTTTGGTGAATAATTTAAAGAATGTGATTCTTTTTGGTGTTTTTAGATGATTTGAAATATTGAATGATTTTTGTCGTTATTTGATGTATACTTGACACAGTATGGCATTTCTTTGTTATCATACGTTTTTGGTCATATCTCTTATCCTATCTCATTTTATCTGATATTTATAGCTAGACTGATCCATTTATTATTTTCTTCTTAAATAATACTCGGGTCAGACCAAGGTACTTCAGGTGCTTCTGCTTGACCTCTTCTCAGGGTTCTTCACTTGACTTTTGGCTAGCTACTTTAGCTTAGTAGTTTTTGTTATTATAAATTTGAGATATAGACTCCTCGATGTATAATTATTCTTTTGTCTAGTACTTGTATCTATTCTTTTGTGATGTAGTGGATCTAGATTGACCACTACTTTGATGTACACTTTTATGTGATATATTCATATCTGATTCCGCCTTTGTGATATGAATGTCTGTGACTGATTTGTGTTATGTTTATTTCTATACTTGTTTCCGAAGGCCACTTAGCCACTGTGTAGTAGCTTTGAGTTTGTATTTGATATGTCAGATTTCCTCTTGAAACGAAATGTAAGTTATATTATCAGACATATCGGTACTCGCACAAAGCAATTGCACAGATGGTCGCTCCTCAACAGCCTTATTCTTCGTGCTAGTCGACGGCATTACACCGTAGTGTCCTTGGCTAGCGTGAGCATAGAGGTGGGGCGTCATAGACAGAGTCGAAATCCCCTTTCGACTACATCACCTTCAAAACCCTCAACCCCATCGAAAGCATTCAGGAAAAAGGCTTAGGTTAAAACAGAAGTAACCCCTTCGACAACACAGATGACTTCAATGCAGTCGAAAGGAAATTAGCAGCTTGGTTTCGACTTGGTCAAAACCAGTCCTTTCGAAAGCTTTTATTTAAGAAAAAAGTACCCCTTCGAAAGCCAACTCCTTTTTATAGTACATCAACCTTCTTCGAAATCCATTCATAAAACCTTTTCGAAAGCATGTATTTCGACTAGCTTTTAGTAAAACAAGGCAAGACTTTAACTTTTGAAAACAAAGTAGGGTTTCAACCCCGTCGTAAGCTACCCTTTCAACACCGAGGCTTTCGCCTTCCTTCCAATCCACTGCATACCATCTAAGTGATATCTTGTGTATTGGTTTCGACTATAATGGTTTCGACTTTTTTGGTTTCGACTGGGACGAGGCGGAGTCAATGGAGCGAAAGGGACTTACTAGCAGAGGTGGAACACCCTTTTCAGTTTTAAAGGCCGAATTATAGTAACTTTTAGTAATTTCTTTTTAACAACTTGTCTATTTGAAAAACACTGATTGGCTGCCATAAAACTTTTCAAATACTTTACATCTAAACTACTGCATTTATTCAGATCCAAAATTAAAGGATTTTAACGTTAAAATCTTTCTATATAACAAAAAACCGACATTTGCTAAAGAGCCCTTCTTTTAAAATAATTTATTTCCCATAGTAAATCAACTGGGAAAAATCCCCAAAAATCACCGAAATTCAATTTCATCATGTAATCAAACATATTAAAATTTCAGAGCCAATTTCTACCTGAAATGTTCAAAATAAAATTTAAACCCAATTATATCATAGTTTTCATCAAAAAATCATAATAAATTTCCATAGCTTGGAAAATTCTGAAAATTAAAACCCATCTCCAAAATCATGTTTTACTTGACATAAAAATTTTCCATCGCATTTTAAAATCAATAACCTATGGTTTTGACCCTAAAACCGTACGCATTACATTTACAAAGAAATTGTTTAAATCAAGCAATCCACAAATTAGGCATATCATCATTGAATATATCATAGAAACAAGACAAATAATCAATTCTGAAATCACATGATTATAAAACCAAAAAGAGATGGAATGAACCATTATTCATCTTAAACTTGATAAGGAATTTGAGATTTGTTGTTGATTAATCCTCCCTAGCTTTTGATCCTTAACTTTAGGTTAAAATTCCTCTTTTCCTCCTTGATAATGGCCGGCTATCTTAGGGTTATTTGCATTTTATTTTTGAGTTGAGAAAATGAATGTGAATGGACAAAAATGAGAAGTTATAGCCGTGTATAATGGATTAGCTAATTTACTAATATGCCCATGTGTAGCTTAATTAACCAATAAACCAATTTAAAGCCCATTTATCTTGTTAATAAGCATAGCCCTTTGTATATAATTTATTCATATCTCAATTTCCTTATCTTCATTATTCTATTTAATTTATCTAATTAAATTTCCTGAATAATGTTATCCAAAATTAGGGATGTTACAGGCTCCCCCTTAAAGAATTTCATCCTCGAAATTCAGTAAGCACTAAATACTAAACATAGCAATCATTTGTAACAACACCTAACACCCATACTAGTCTAACTAACTAGCAACTATATATATAAATCTAATATAGACATACCCTCAAAGCAGATCAGGATAAGTATATCTAATCATGTCCTTTGTCTCCCAAGTACAGTCCTTCTTGTTGTCGCTCCACTGAACTTTCACCAACCCGACAGTCTTGTTCCTTAATCTTTTCTCATCTCTAGCTACAACCCGAACTGGTTGTCTAACAAAAGTCAAATTAGGCTCTACCACTAAGTCATCTAACCCTGTCGGAGGAATAGTAGTCTCTGGATCATGCACATACTTGCGAAGATGAGACACATGAAATATATTATGAACACCTACCAAACAGCTCGACAACTCTATTCTATATGCGAGCTTTCCAATCCTCTCTATAATCTGGAATAGACCTACATATCTTGGGGCTAACTTCCCTGACTTTCCAAATCGTATCACACCCTTCATAGGTGATACCTTAATGAAAACCTTATCTCCAACTGAGAATTCTAGGTCCTTACGCCTCTTATCTGCGTAACTCTTCTGTCTTGACTGTGCTTCCTTCATCCTTCCTCGGATTAACTCAATCTTCTCTGACGCCTCTCTAACCAAATCTGGACCTAAGACTAATCTGTCCCCAGTCTCCAACCAACATGCTAGTTGTAATAGTCCACTTTTCCATACCCCTTGAATAGACACTAATCTCCATCGATTAACTCAAGATGAACGGAAAACCGAACCATTAGGGTTTTAGAAGAAGAGGTAGAAGAAGACAGAAGAAAAGAAAAACAGTAAAACACAGAAACAGAAAACAATATCAGAATCTCACATTCGCAGCGAAACAATATATAATAGATAAATGAATAATCTTTAAAACAAAGAACTATATCATTTTATACATTACATTACCATCAGAGTTTACAACAACAATACAACACACTGGACAGTTATATAAACTGGTCCTCATACAGAATACACAGCGGAATAATAATATCATATACAAATGGTACGTCTCGCCATCCAGCTCGCCAATGAGCTCCACAGCATCTCCTGAATCCAGGATGACCTAATAACCTAACTCTAGACTGCCCGTGTGGAAATTGGTGGGCACCCAGAGTTTAGGAAGGGAACAATAAACTCCAGGTCAGTCATGGTGACTGGTTAAAACAGTTTATCTTTAAACAACAACAAAGCAAGTAGAAATATCCGCAATGCTTTTGGAAAATGAAACTACCATAAGACCTCCCGCCACACACACAATGCAAACGCAGAATTGGAGGAGATTTCTTCTTATGATAATTAAACATGCTTACTATGCAAAATCATTTGATTTTATTATTATTAGTGCATAGTGAAGAAAACATTTCGAAAGTATAATATTAATCTTAGCCAGCATAGGCATTCCGCACTTATGCCTACTATAGCTACTATGTTCAATAGAAGGTTACCGCCACATTCCATAACAGGTTATACAATTGCAATCGTAAAGGTTCGTATTGTTTCTTTGGATTTCCAACAAATGGTCAGGCTAAGGAACTTCCTTTCCTCCTGCCGAATGGGATCGCCCCTGGCTGGACGTCCCGAGAGACAAACTGCTCTCTGCCAAACAAGGCCGGGTTACCCCTGTAACTAGGTAACTCACGAATATGCCATCCCCCGGTCCTTTGGGACCTATATCCGAGCGCTCGGTAACATCATCACACATAATAAATAAGGTGTGTCCACATGAGTAAGTATCTGGGCTCCATACCATGATACCACCCCTTTCCAGAAGGAAATGACATACCCTAAAGGGCGCGACCTTCATAACCTTGCCGCAACATTCCTGTTTCGACCATTTCCGGGTTGTTGAGGCCCTGACGAAGTCTCGTCCACAAAGCTACACTTTATACAAAAGCTATGCTTTGGGTCAAACAAATGATCAAAGTAATGATCATAAAGATAAATGATCAAACAAATGATCATATCACAAATGATCAAACAATGATCATTTCACAGCAACACTCAGCATGTCACATTACCAAATTGGGAATATATCGCTGATAAATTTCAACTACATAACCTCTGAGCTCATACGTGTCAGAGAAGGGTGTTAAGCTAAAAGAATAAATTCTCCACCACCAACAGAAATGTATTTGAAAGAAATCTGCTTTATATCTCAAAGCATAATGTCAGACATGTAACCATACAAGTCTGTTCCGGGTTCGAACAGAACCGAAGGCACTTCCAAAGAAGCCCTTGCAATCCGGATATTCACAATCCCGATAAAACTTCCCATCACAAAGGAAATCTCAATACCGTAGCTAACAGTGCAGAGACAATCGATAGGTCATCCTATCGTTTTCACAAATACCCGATCTTCACTATCGGTCTTCAATACGATCCATATCGTCGTATCACTAATTTGGAATGGGTTATACGACACAAAGGTCCTTTCCCAGCTAACCCGAATAGTGAGCGCTTATTCAAAAATAAGTGTGGCATTCAAATTCAAGCAAATCACAACAAATACCCATTCAAGGTAATTATTGATAGTCGGTTATTTAACTATCAATAAAGATGCGCAACATCATCAGATTCCAAATAATTTACCAAATTATTTATCTTTCAAAAATATCTTTACAAGATATATAATTTCCACACTTCAACTATTTGAAAACAATTTCAAATCAATTTCTACATTTCAATTTATCTTTGAAGATAAATCTCAAAACATTTCACTTCATATTGGAAAAGCATTCCCATACTTATTTAATAATAAGCAATTCAGAAATCCATTTATTTTCAACACTTGGAAAATATTCAATATACTTAAATCCAGTTAAGTATATATATCATTCTTTAAGGAAATCATTCTCTTTCACAAAATTTATTTGAGTCAAAACGAATGTTACGTAAAACATCGTTACGACAACTCAAAATCACTAGTATAAGGATTCGAAATTTAGATAGATATATAAATCCCAATACTATATAAAACATTTTCTTTCGGAAACCATTTACTATAACAATAGTGTTATAGTCCACCATTTCCTTATTCCTCGAAACTTCTATTTCAACAATAAATGTTGAAATCTATGTTTCGATACTTAACACGTTTTAAAACATCTTTTAAGACAATTACTTCATTTCATAATATCACTTCTCTAAAACATATCCAATTTATCTAATAATATATTCACTGTCCAAAATCGTGAATATACTTTGTTAACACATTTAACATTTCTACACATTTTATTTAAAGGATTATCCACTGTCCAAAATCGTGAATATACTTCCTTTAATACTATATAAACTTAACTTATCAAAATAAGTCGTTTCTCGGATTTACAAATCTATTTATAAATCCCATTGGTATTTTATAACAACTTTAACTTATAAAAGCACTTTATTAACCAAATCAATTTATAACTCAATTATATACCAAAAATTCATATTATAAGTTAAATACTTATAATTCATTTATTTGAAAAAATCATTCTTTTAAAACTTCACAAGTTATAAATCTTATTACTTATAAGATTTACTTATACTTCATTTTTAACACCTTAAAAATTCCTTTATAACTCAATTATTTTGATCTATAAAATATCAATTTTATAAATCTTATATATATAAACCATTTTAAAATAAATCAAAAATCTCAATGTAAATAAACCAATCCTTTTAATAATTTACAAATCCTTATTTTTAAACTTCCAAAAATGGATCCGATGATGCAACAACACCAAATAGTCAACCACAGCATCCAAACATCATATATCATCATATGATAATCAACAAATATCACAATATCTGTAATCAGATAAATATTGGTAAGGAATCCAGTTGGATCCCTCCAACCTGCTTCCCTGCATCCACAGATGTTAGCACAATACCAATTTCACTTCACAGTGAAATTATCGCGGTATATGGGATTTATAAATATTATCCGCTATTATGCGGCGCAATAGGGTCTCATCCGCTATACAATTCGGGAAATCAACTCCAATATATACATATTCCAATATATATATATTTCTATATACATATATAATACCAATTCCACTCACTACAAGAAAAGGCTCAATTTTGTGTCGGAAGGTTGCAACGGCTGGCAATGGCTAAAAAAAGCGGTCGTTGCTAGCCGTTGCAGATCGCGACTACAGATCTGTAACCCGCGAACAGATTTCTGATTTCCCACCAACCCAACTTCCTCCCCAAATCCTCCTCCCCGTCGCAATCCGCCGCCTCTCCGACTCCCACCGTTGCTCGTTGCCTCCACGTCGCTCAAACACCTCCAAAACTCGCTGGTATATCTTCT
Organism: Allium fistulosum; assembly: GCA_030737815.1. NCBI lineage: Eukaryota > Viridiplantae > Streptophyta > Magnoliopsida > Asparagales > Amaryllidaceae > Allium > Allium fistulosum. The sequence continues at coordinate 667,096,654 of CM060901.1, forward strand.
AAACTTGATTTGGCTTTGATTTAGGTTTAATTTAGGATTAATTGGAAAACCCTAATTTCGAAAATAATTGTATTAGTTGATCATAGTGATATTGGGTGATGATTATAGTGATTTATTTATAGTGATATTGGATGATTATAGTGTTTTAAGTTAGGTGGAAGTTAAATTAGTTTATCATTATGTTGAAAATGATGATTAATGCGACGTATTAGTTATGGTAATATTTGTATTAGTTGATTTTGATTGGTGGTTTGATTTTAAAATTAGTGTATATTATTGATGAACATGCTTGTTGATATTTAAGTTTATGACAATATTTTTTTATATTTAAAATAATGTGTATATATAGTTTACGCCAAAGTTAATTGTATAGAAATTAATAGATATCATGATAGATTGGTACAGTTAACGATAATTTAATTCAGAAGTGCTAATTATAATTGTTATCATAGTTTAAAATAAGTATAATTCGTTGAATGAATTATAAAATTTTGAAATGAGCGTAATAACAATGAGCTAATTATTCAGTGAAAGTTAAAATATAATGAATTAATTAATTATAAAATATTTTGTAGTTGTTAGAAGAATAATTAGAAAATATGTTTTATTTCTGTAAATCCCTTAGAGATATATTTTGGCCCCGTCTGACAAGTGTTGTATATGATCGTTATATGGATATTCGTTTTTTCTAAGAACGGACATTTATATTCATCTGATACAATATTTGTTGGATTTGTCCTAGTATTTGGATAAGTTACAAACACAATAAAGTAATCACATTTTATAAATCATTTCAGTTTAAACAATTTACAAAATTTTGGTGGCACTTCCTTTTTGTTCCCTGTGTACACGCATTTTGTCTACGATACAGGGAATAAAGGGAAGTGCTGCCGAAATTTTGTTGAATCGTTTAACCTGAAATGATTTATAAAATGTAATTACGATATTGTGTTTGTAATGGGAAGTAGGATGACCGGCCGTCAATGAATTATAAAATGTTTTTCAATTGTTAAATAGTTGATTTAATGACAAATTATAAATCAATCGTAAAATACTGTATAATATGAAGTGAAGTGTTTAGTTGAATCTTCTAACATATTTTATCAAATCAGGAAAAATGTTCGATTATTTTCTCGATCGTAGTTGGATGTATGAAGTCCGAACTGGTATGAAAGGATCAATAAAGGAACATTTCTGTAACGGTGTACATGAATTTATTAGATTCGCTAAATCTAATAATCGGAATAACGATGAAATTCGTTGTCCGTGTAGTAAGTGCAAACATTTAAAGCATTGGAAATCAGATGTAGTAGAAGTACATCTGTATAAATTTGGTTTTGTGCCGAATTATTACTTATGGGATCGTCATGGTGAACTTGTTGAACGTACACCTAATCCTGTAGTGTTAGAGGACGATAATATTATGACGAATCCAATAGAAAATATGGTGCAAGATGCAGCACGGTCGATGTTTCCTACCATTGATCAGGGCGATGATGACAATGATAACGTTGAAGAAGAACCAACCGCGCAAGCTAAATTTTTTTATGATTTATTGGATTCTGCTAAGAGGCCCTTGTGGGATGGTTGTAAAAGCGGAACCGAATTATCCGTAACCGCCGAATACATCGCTATGAAATCAAAATTCAACCTTATAGAAGCTGGATTTACAGCAGTTGTACAAGCTGCAAAACGACACATGCCACCTGATAATTTGATGTGCGATAGTCATTATAAAGTGAAAAAACTTATGTCTGCTTTTGGATTGCCATACCAAAAGATAGATACATGTATAAAAGGTTGTATGTTGTATTGGAAAGATGACGTTGACCTTAGAAAATGCAGAATATGTAACGAGGAAAGATTCAAACCGAGAAAAAAAAGGAAAAGAAGTTCCATACAAGAGAATCCATACAAGAAAATTAACATATAACAGTGGTGTATTTGTTAAAGGCAGTGATGATCCAGAGGAGCATATAAAAGATTTTTACGGCGTCTTAACACAGGTTTTAGAGTTGACATATTATATACAACCTGCAGAGAAAGTTTTTTTATTCAAATGCAATTGGTTTAGCAATATTCCAGGTTCTGGAATTAACGTGCACAAAGATTACAAGCTCATTGAAATAAAGCATACCTCGCATTACCATAAGTATGATCCTTTCATATTAGCCAAGCAAGCATTACAAGTTTATTTTGCTCCGTATCCATCCTTAAAAAAAGATAAAGCTGATTGGTGGGCTGTTATTAAAACAAAAGCAAGATTTACATTTGATGGAAATAATATTCCAGATGAAGCAGCGTATCAAGCAGATCTGGAGCCAAATACTGAAATAATAATAACTGACGATGTTGACGTAGGATCGTTGAATGATGAAGCGAATGTTTTAATTGATGCGTTTGAAAGTACCGAAGAAAACGATATAGAGTACGAGACCGAGTCTGAATCAGAAAACGACGAAGACTGATACATTACACTGTTTTTTAATGTATGCATGTATGGTGTTTTATCTTGAGTAATGTATTAAGAATGATGAATGCGTTCTGTATTATTCTGAGCTATGTAATAATAATAATTTTGTTATGTATTATCATTCTGTTTTATTTTGACCTACGCTTCTTTCAGAGAGCTGTTTAATAATAATAATGATTATGTTCTGCATTATTCTGAGCTATGTAATTACAAAGAATGATTATGATGATTAATGGAACATGTGTTGTAATAATAATTTGTTTTCTTTTCATTATATGATATGATTATGTTTGTGGCAGATATGTCTCACAGAAGGCGCAGTACATCCCAGCCTTCTCCTTCGCCTTCTCATGGCGCGGGTCCCAGCGGTACGGCTCCGGACTTTCGCCGTGAGATAGAGATAGTTCCCAAGAGTGTTGGGTAAGTATCTAAATAATTTCAATTAAATTATTTAAAATATATTAATTATATACATCAACATTTATACAGGGGTTTCGAAATAGAGCCGACGGATTACATTCTTCAAGTGTCAAAGCAATCCTATAAGAGTAGGATGTCTGGTTGCTGGCCTTATTGGGACGACATCCCAGGCGAAGTGATGAACGCTATAGTTGCTGATTTGATGGTAAGTATAATTTTATATTTCAATGTAAAATTAGTATATTGTATATAATTCAAATTATTTTCAATAAGCAGGCTGTAATACGTGTCCGCCCGGAAGATAACAATGTCTTCTTCAATCATTGGAATAAGAGGATGCGGAAAAATTACAGGGAAACTCTTTCGAAGGCCAAGCTAAGCGGAAAAAAACCCAGTTGGATGGGTAATGATGTTTGGGTTGCATTTGTCACCCACTGGGAAAGTGAAGCTGTCAAAGTAAGTTATGTATTGCTGTATTGTTAGTATTATTTATTTACATTATGTATGTTAGTTGCATTATTAATTTAACTAACCATGTATTTAAATTAACAGGAAATAGCAAAGCGAAATAGTGCGAACAGAAATAAAAATCCAGCGTTACACCGCGGTGGGTCCAAGTCATTCCAACAATGGCGGAGGGAATTGGTAAATTCGTAATTTGAGTTTATAAACTGTAATATTATTTAATTATATTAGTAATGTTTTTTATTCATGTATAATTTCAGCATTCAAGAACCGGACAGGAGCCTACAATGGCCGAGGTTTTTAGAGTCACTCATGCGGTGGAGCAGACCGATGATGATGGGAATGTCACCTATGAGTGGACAGATGCGAAGGCTGAATCTGTTATGGTAAATATGTTTATTCGCAATGACAACTTTTCACATTCCTTTAGTAGTGTATAAGTAAATTGTATAGCTATATATTGAGTCAAATTTGTATTCGTAATTGCAGGGTAGATATGAAGCGGAGCGGGTAGCGATGGCGCAAAGAACTGGACGGGATGATATTACGCTTCAAGAGTCCAATCAAATATGGGATAGAATTATTGATCCGCCTTCTCGCAATAGGCGTTATGGATACGGCAATCAGGAGGTAAACTGTTTTAATAACTTATATTTGAATTTAATATAGCCGTTGCGAGCGTGAATTAAAACTAGATTGTTTGATCGTTTTTACAGGCTCTTAACTTCCAGAGGGCTTACAAGAAATCTATGGCCGAAGAGGAGATAGCCCAGATGCAACGACAGCTGGACGAGATAAATGATTGGCGACAGAGCTTCTTGTCTCAGCAGATAGATGAGCGCATTGCCGCATTCGTTTCAGAGCATGGGACCATGCCAGGGTCAGGTGGTGGTGGTGATGACGATGAGTAGGTATGTTTTGTTGATGGTTAATTTTTTTGGGCAAGATTTGTGGTTTTAATGGATATTTGTTGGACTTGTGTACTTATGTTTGTTGATGGGCTTGGTAGTTTGTTTGGTGTTTTGTGTACCTATGGTGTTGGTGATGGATATTATGTGTGAATGATTTGAGATGTATTTTGTTTGGTTGATGATGAAATATTTGTGTTAGTTGATTATGTAGTTGCGTGATTATTGATGTATATGTGTTTTATTTGATTATTTGCGATGTATTTGGTTATATTATGGTTGGAATGGAATGTATACGATGGTTTGGAAGTGATTGTTGTGTTGTGGAATGGTTTGGAGGTTGGAAGAGTGAAAGCTAGCTGCTGGAAAACAGAAAAGTTCCAGGCTTGCAACAGTTAGCAACGGATAGCAACGACTATCTGGTTCCAGGCTTGCAACGGCTAGCAACGGCTAGCAACGGTTATCTGGTTCCAGGCTTGCAACGGTTCGCGACGCCACGGGACGATAACGGTTGGAGCTAACTGTTTCCACGTGGACAATTAGTCGTCGCTAGCCGTTGCTAAATTGGCAACGGAGCCGTTGCTATTGCCGTTGCTGGAGCTCGTAGCAACGACCTTATTAGCAACGGCAAATAGCAACGGCTAGCAACGGCCGCCAACGGCTAATTGCCGTTGCTATTGCTTCTGTTCCTTGTAGTGACTTCAATGTGAAATATTCGCGGTATATGTTTTTAATAATTAACATCCGCTTACTAACGGCGTATAATGTCTATTTATCACAATAAATAGCAAATATCATCCAATTCACACAATCAGCAATTTTAAATCTAACTATTTAAAATTTTAAATCGAAACAAAACATTCGATTGAGTGAGGAGTTCTCACCTTGCTTTTAAAACGGTTGCAGCGTTTTATTTCGAATAAAATTAAACGCGCGTTTAATTTTACCCGAAATTTTCACTGACTCCAATCAACTCCAATCCAGCTCCATTGCATAGTGCTCGACAAAATGAAGCCAACGCAATTCGTTTCGTAATTTTCCGACCTCGTATGAAAGAGATATGTATTTTTGAAGTTACATGAATTTTAAATATACTAATTTACAATTTTCTTTAAAATTTTATAACCCAAACCAATCGCAGCCATTAGATCTACAACCCTAGAATCCTAGCCACCGGTTTCATCTTCTTCCCAACCCAGATGAACACGCACCAAACAACCCAACAGTCGCCGCTCTCCCATCAATTTATGCTCCACCATTGTGGATATTTACGACGATCAGGCACCACCACTCCAAAGCCTTCGATGAAAGCTACCCATGCCTGGAACCCTAGCAAGCTCGGCCACCCCCTCTGCCTCGAAATGCATGAAAAACGCAGCAGCTTCAAGCACAATTTCCCGTTGATCCGTTGCTCCGTTTTCGATCATCTCCGTATGGATTTGAAGCTCTCATCATCCTCTACAACTTTGTAGTTGGAGGTTTTCTCTAATTGTCTACAGATTGAGAGTGATTGAGGGAGGAAGTTTTGAATTTTCGTGGCCATTGAAGATAAATATGGCGGCTGGAGTAAATTAGGGTTAGGGTTTCCTCTTATGAACGTATATATATACGTATATAAATAATATTAAATCTATTTTAAAACGACTTTTTCAAACGATCTCCAAATCACACGTACCGCCTGGCGTTCGTAAGGTTTACCCCCACGTTCCGAACACAATGGAACGTGTTTCAGAGGCTAATTCGATCATATGTAAGAGTTACGGAAATAAACAGTCAAATTTAAATCAAATCGATTTAAACCGATTTCAATGCGTTTTCGCTTGCCCTGGACAAACGGTACATCCGATTGACACGAAATTTGAAACCTTACAATAATATCACATTACGGATCCGATGAAGCTGGTTTTGTCGAAATCCGAGACTTTTTGAAAAATGACTATTTTAACTCGCCAAATTAATATTAAAATAATTTCGATGCGTTTCGAGCTGCCACGGTCAAACGACAACTCCGATTGCTACGAAAATTGAAATCCGATAATAACAAACTATTACGGATCCAATAGAACTAGTTTCGTCCAATTCTGAGACTGTCCCAAAAATGGCTAATTTCACTAGTCGATTAAATATTAAAATATTCAATTTTTCACAGATTAACTCTAAATTCAATTTTAAAAGTTCTATAACATCACTATAACTCCAACATGATTTAATATAACTTTATAAATCATTTTCATTCATGTTTAATCCAGATCTCAATTATTTCTGGAATTTCAACTATTAATTTATCGATTTAATTACCCAATTAAATCCAGTTATTCGAAAAATTAATTATTCGACTTATTAATTTCACTTGTTAATATTTAAAATCAATTAAATATTCGAATTTCAAATGTCAGAAATTCTGGGTCGTTACACTAGTGATTTGCATGGTCTTCCATACAAAGCTTCAAACGGCGCCATTCCTAGACTAGTCTATTAACTATTATCATAGGAAAACTCAACCAAATGTAGGCGATCCTCCCAAGATCCACCAAAGTCTAATACACAAGCTCTTAGTAGATCCTTGAGTACTTTGTTGACTCTCTCTGTCTGCCGATCTGTCTGAGGGTGATACGCAGTACTCATATTAAGCTTGGTACCCATCACTTCCTATAGACTCTTCCAGAATTCACTAGTGAACAAGGCATCCCTATCACTGACTATACTACTAGGAACTCCATGCAGTCTAACTATGTTCTTCAGGAACAACAAAGCTAAAATAGGTGCTGTTCTGGTTGACTTAACTGGAATGAAATGGGCACTCTTGGTCAATCTGTCCACTATAACCCATATACTTTCATTACCTCTATTTGACCATGGCTTCCCGTCTATAAAATCCATAGATATCGAATCCCATTTCCAATCTGGAATCTCTAAAGGTTGAAGCAACCCACTTGGTTTCTGATTTTCAGCTTTCACTTATTGACAGTTTGCACACTATCTAATCCACAGCCCAACACCCATCTTCACGCCTTCCCAGTAGAAGCTCCTCTTCATGTCCTAATACATCTTGGATCCTCCAGGATGAATCGTAAACTTGGATTGATGGCATTCTCCAAGAACTTCTTTCCTCAAGTCCTCCATATTCGGAACACACAACCGTCCATTCTTTCTTAGCCATCCTTTCTGGTCAAGGTTAAAATCCTTTAAATCATCGATCTCAGTTTCAACCTCAAGCCTTCTAATCCTTTCAACTAGTACTGGATCCTCCTTCTGCTTAGAAGCAATTTTCTCAATAAATACTGATCAAACTTCTAAACAAGACAACCTGGCGGTACTCTGGCTAGAACTAGCAGTCGATCTTAACCGCACATCACAACTGACTAAAGCTTCTAAATCCTTCCACTCTGCCAACATAGCTAACACCACATTCGGATGTTTCCTGCTAAGAGCATCAGCCACCTTATTACCTTTTCCTGGTGTATTCTATACCAAAATCATATGCAGCTAAAAACTCCAGCCACCACTACCGTCTTATATTCAACTGCTTCTGAGAGAATAAATACCATAAAGACTTATGATCTATATATAACTCAAATCTCTCCCCTAAGAGATAATGCCTCCAAATCTTCAATGCGAAGATCACAGCTACCAACTCCAAATCATGAGTAGGATATCTAACTTCATGCGGTCTAAGTTGCCTAGATGCGTAGGCAATGACTTTACCACTCTACATCAACACTGCTCCTAATCCAATTCCACATGCATCAGTATACACCACCAATCCTTGGTTTCCATCTGGAACTACTAACACAGGTGCATTAGTCAACAAATGCTTTAACTTAAGGAATGCCTCCTCACATTTGTCGGAGCAAACAAATATCAACTCCTTCCTGGTTAGCTTAGTTAAGGGTGCTGCTATCCGCGAGAAATCCTTAATGAATCTTCGGTAGTAGCCAGCATGCCCAAGAAAACTCCTGATCTCAGTCACCATCCCTGGTCTCTTCTAATTATTCACAGCTTCGATCTTATCTGGATCGACTGACAAACCTTTCTCTGAAACCATGTGACCAAGAAATTTCGCCTCTTTCTTCTAGAAATGACACTTGGTAAACTTTTCCTTTAGATGATTCTGCCTAAGCATCTCAAGTACTACTCTAAGATGAACTTCATGCTCTCTCTCATCCTTAGAGTATACTAGAACGTCATCTATAAACACTAGTACAAACCTATCCAAGTACTCTCAGAAAACTCGGTTCATCAAATCTACGAAGAAAGCAGTTGCATTTGTCAATCCAAATGGCATCACCAACCACTCATATGAACCATATCTAGTCCGAAATGCTGTCAAAGGAATACTGTTCTCCGCCACTCTTAACTGATGGAAACCATCGCCAAGTCCAACTGGGAAAATAGTCTGGCTCCACTCAACTGATCAAACATCTATTCTTGGCAAAGGATACTTATTCTTAATCGTCCTTTCGTTTAACTTACGATAGTCGATGTACATCCTCAACGACCCATCCGGTTTCTTTACAAACACCACAGCCGCTCCCCAAGGCGAACTGCTTGGTCTAATAAAATTCCTTCCTTCTAGATCCACTAGCTGCACCTTCAATTACTTCATCTCAATTGGGGTCATCCTGCTAGGTGGTCTACTGACATGCTCAGCTCCGGGCACAAGATCTATTCTAAACTCAACAGCTCTTTTTGGGGGTAGTCCAGTGACTAGCTCAAAGACTTCTGCAAACTCCCTTGCTACCTAAACCCGACTTAACTCATCTCTTGTCTCCATAGCACTAAGCAAAGCACTAACACTCCGGTCAGTATTCTCTACTAAGAATATCACTCGGTTATGACTATCAGGGTGTCTTAGTCATATTTTCCTATCCTGGCAAAATATTCTAGCCTCATACCTACTTAACCAATCCATTCCTATAATTATTCTGAAATCTACGAAATCAATAACATACAAGCTGCAGGCAAATTTATGACCTAACAAATCAAGTTCTAACTGGTCACACCTCACCCTTAAAGTTGCATACCCTCCTATAGGATTCACAACCCTTAAGGAAGTAACAAGGTAGGTGGGTTCTAGACATAATCTATCAACCAAACACTGAGATATAAATGAATGTGATGCACCGGTATCAAAAAGTACTCTAATTGAAATACTCTGAATCAAAAGCGTACCTTCCATCACAGTCTTTCCTTTATCTGTCACAGTAGGCTTAGCTGGTCCTATAGCAAAAAATTTCCTTTATCCTCCCTAACTGGCTCTGGACATTGATTCTTGTAATGCCCAACTTGATCACAGTTAGCATTTCACATTCTTCTTAACTGCAGCTTTCCTCCCATTCCCTGGGCGGCATTCATTAGCAAAGTGACCCTTCTTATCACACTTATAGCAAACTACCTCAGCCTTTGACTTCTTAGTAGTATCTCCCTTCTGGTCTCCCTTCTTTTTAAAGAACTTCCTCTTCTTCCCCTGAGAACCCTGGGTTTCCACCGACTTCTCTTTACCTAAATCAGCAAGTAACTCCTTATGGAGAATGGCCATCTCCACCACTATATTACAAGGATCACGGACATGTGTCATAGTCATTCTAGCAAGCTCAAGCCTCAGTCCTCGAATGAACTTCTCATTTCTTTTGATATCAGTATCTATAAGAGCATATCCATATTGAGACAGCTCTTCAAACTTAGTAGCATACTCGACTACTGATATCTCTCCTTACACTAAATCCATAAACTTCCTCATCAGCTCAGACTTAGCAAACTTAGATACAAATTTTTGCTCAAATCTTGTTTTAAAATTAACCCAAGTTAACTGATCTTCCGGCACTCCGGCAATGACACTATTCCACCAATGTAGTGTTGACCCCTATAACTATCTAGAGGCCAACCTCCTCCTTTGTCCATCATTCAGGCCTAAATCGGTAAATATACGCTCACAATGCAACAACCAATTTTGAACTTCTACGACACTTTTCATTCCCAAAAATGGCTTTCCACCCAAACTGGTGTAATCTCTACTCAGCAAAGCAATATTCCTGACTGGAGCTACATGATTAGCTCCTCCTGCATTCCCAACAACTCCAGCAGCAGCTTCTGCTTGCATTAAACCAACGAATAACTGATACATCACCCCCATATCTAATGGTAGATTTCCAGCACCCACATTGGCTTCAGCATTTTGGTTACTAGAATTAGCCGGTCGACCCGAGTTTCTCCTGGTAGTGGATCGAGCATTTCCATTAGTTGTGGTGCTTCCTCCACCGAGATTTCCTCTTCCGTTTCCAGCTTCCATACCTTCCTTCTCGTAAATCTACATACAAGCCTTAGTAAGATACAGAAGAACGGTCTAAGAGAGTGGGGGATACACACATTTTTATATATAACTAAATATAGAAAATACAAGTACGTTACTATAACATTATCCCAAACCCCAATCTTATTATCCGATTCATTGGATTATGTTTGGAAAAATCTTTTAGGTTTAAGTTTCTTTTAAAGTTTCATAAACCTATGCTATGATACCAACTTGTAACATCCCCCTACTTGGAGGCCCAAAAATAACAGCTACGGATGCTGCAGTCATCCATAGTTATTAATCCTCGGCGACCAAATACAGCGACATTAGATACATTGATACACAGAAATACAAGAATATGGAAAAAATTTAAACAACAAACAAATTCCACATTCCATTTCAAAATATTCCAAATTGATTACATAATCCCTATTCGCAGACCACGTTCAAATAATATAAAATTATTACAAAATACGTCAAGAGCGACATATGAAGATACCCCTTGGTAGATCAGAGTATATAGATAGGTAAGAAAACAATTTTCCTTTACAAACAAAACACAGAGCGGAAATAAAAGAACTCTAATAACAAGCTAGCCTCCTACACGTCCTCGGAAGATTTATTCGTCTAAATGAACACCTGGAAACCTTAACTCTCAACCTACTCAAAATCAATTGAGTACCCGAGAGTTTAAGAGGAAAACAAAAACTTCGAGTTAAACATAAAGCCTGGTATGAATAATAATTTACCATATCTAACCATTTGGATATCTAGTGAGACCACGCCGCTTAGCGGAACGGGTTTTCCCCTACTATCATCCTAAAACATTTATAAAACCATATACTGTGCTCCTGCATCCATAATGGTTAAAACATAGTGTTTCAAAACATTATGATGATATGCAAAACAAATAAATCAATTTTGGATTACCCATCCTCATTCATTCTGACTATCTGTCTCAATTATAGTTTCTAGGGTTACTATTAACCTGTTAAGTGTTGATGGACTATCTGTCCAATTATTTAGTTTTCATGGGATTACTAAGAACCTATTGGTAACTCCAATATCTTATTTCTTATCCTAGTTTTCATAGGCTAACTAGAAACCTATTGGCTGACTGCCAATATCTTAATCCGGATATAGTTTGCATGGGCTAACTACAAACTTACTGGCCCTGCAAGTATCAAATCATAGTTTTCATGAGCTGACAATGAACCTATTGGCCCCTGCCAATATCATACAGTTTTCATGGGCTTACTGTAAACCTATTGGCCCCTGCCAATATCTTTAATTAAGAATTTAACATCTGTTAAGTTATATTCACTACTGGGTCAACCTTACTGGTTATTCTGCCCTTCCCCAAAATATAGTTATGGGTTAATAACAATGTGTATAATATTTCCAAAATCTTTATTTATGCCATGGTTTTCCATTAAAAATGTGAATGGGTTATTTGTTTTAAAACCTTAAAACATCTTCAAATCCCCTGGATGACCTCCTTCGAAAGCATATAATATCTCTTTTCAAAACTCTAAGTATTTACCTTTTGAAACCAATGATACCCTTCGATGGTATCAAGAAAGCATTATTTAAAACATAGCTTCGAAACAAATAAAGTACCCCTTCGAAAGCATTGGGTTTACTCCTTTAAAACATCATTTAGGCAAAATGTTTATATATTAAAGTATCTCTTTCGAAACCAGCAAAAATTAGTTTGGGGAAAAATTGATCGTGTCGGAACCATCTTAGTCGAAAGCAAAAGACTTTAAAAATTAAAATTTCGAAGGACAGAGTCGAAACCCCCTTTCAACTCCATCACCTTCGAAACCCTCAACCCCATCGAAAGCATTCAGGAAAAAGGCTTAGGTTAAAACAGATGTAACCCCTTCGACAACACAGATGACTTCAATGCAGTCGAAAGAAAATTAGTGGCTTGGTTTCGACTTGGTCGAAACTAGTCCTTTCGAAAGCTCTTATTTAAGGAAAAAATACCCCTTCGAAAGCTAACTCCTTTTTATAGTACAGTAACCTTCTTCGAAAGCCATTCATAAAACCTTTTCGAAAGCATGTGTTTCGACTTTGTCGAAAGATTTTAGTAAAACAAGGCAAGACTTTAACTTTTAAAAACAAAGCAGGGTTTCAACCCCATCGGAAGCTACCCTTTCGACACCGAGGCTTTCGCCTTCCTTCCAATCCAGTGCATACCATCTAAGTGATATCTTGTGTATTGGTTTCGACTATAGTGGTTTCGACTTTTTTGGTTTCGACTGGGATGAGGCGGAAGCAATGGAGCGAAAGGTACTTACTAGCAGAGGCGGAACACCCTTTTTTGATTTAAAGGCTGAATTATAGCAACTTTTAGTAATTTCTTTTTAACAACTTGCCTATTTGAAAACACTGATTGGCTACCATAAAACTTTTCAAATACTTTACATTTAAAACCGCTGCATTTATTTAGATCCAAAGTTAAAGGATTTTAACATTAAAACCTTTCTATATAACCAAAAACCGACATTTGCTAAAAAGCCCTTCTTTTAAAATAATTTATTCCCCCTGGTAAATCAATTGGGAAAAATCCCCAAAAATCACCGAAATTCAATTTCATCATGTAATCAAACATATTAAAATTTCAGAGCAAATTTCTACCTAAAATGTTCAAAATAAATTTTAACCCAATTACATCATAGTTTTCATTAAAAAATCATAATAAAATCTCCCTAGCTTGGAAAATTCTGAAAATTAAAATCCATCTCCAAAATCATGTTTTACTTAACATAAAAAATTTCCATGGCATTTTAAAATCAATAACCCACGTTTTTTACCCTAAAACCGTACGCATTACATTTACAAATAAATTGTTTAAATCAAACAATCCATAAATTAGGCATATCATCATCCAATGTATCATAGAAACAAATATATACTCAATTCTGAAATCACATGATTATAAAACCAAAAAGAGATGGAATGAATTATTCACCTTAAACTTGATAAGGAATTTGAGATTTGTTGTTGATTAATCCTCCCTAGCTTTTGATCCTTAGCTTTAGATTAAAATTCATCTTTTCCTCTTTGATAATGGCCGGCTATCTTAGGGTTATTTGCGTTTTATTTTTGAGTTGAGAAAATGAAGGTGAATGGACAAAAATGAGAAGTTATAGTTGTGTATAATATATTGGCTAATTTACTAATATGTCCATGTGTAGTTTAATTAACCAATAAACCAATTTAAAGCCCATTTATCTTGTTAATAAGCATAGCCCTATGTATATAATTTATTCAAATCTCAATCTCCTTATCTTCATTATTCTATTTAATTTATTGAATTAAATTTCCTGAATAATGTTATCAAAAATTAGGGATGTTACAAAAGTTGTAGCCACTGAAATTTTGAATTGTTTGTAGAAAAGAATTGCACCATTTCATTCGGTTTTGAGAGAGTTATGGAGGAATGAAGAAGAGGCAAAATGGATGGATATTTATAGGCAAGTGGGACGTTGATATTTATCTCCTCCTTACATCATCCACCATCACCACCACATGCACAATCTCCATCATCCATGTCGCTGAAATGACCACACCCACTCCCCCTCATGTGCATACTCAAGTGTGTACTTTGATTTGTAAGTGTTGACCTTTGTTAAAGCTTAAGTATTAAGTAAACTAAAATATCTTATATATTTTTTCATATTTACTATATGTAAATATATTTCTACTTTTCTACCATTTTTATATGTATATGTATTTGTTAGTATATGTGTATGCACGTCACAAAGGTGTACAAGTTATATAAACAATGTTGTATAACTTATATACGTCAAACTGTTGAAAATCGGAAAACCGATTACCGGTCACATTTTCACTTATAACTAAATATACATATATTTATATACAAAATTTGAAAACTATTTTATTATCATTTTAGATAAATTAAAATGAATTATAAAACTATATAAATTAATATAAAAAAATTATTTATAATAATTGCTATTATACCGATAAAGCGATATCGATTTTTCTTATATTTTCAAATAATATATATGTCTTCATAAAATTATTACAAATGATTTATTATCACTTTATAAGGAAATATAACGTTTTTAAAATAATTATTTGACTAATTATAATAATTATTAAATCTCAATTTAATTTAATAAATCAATTATTATATTTAAGGGCATTACTAGCAATGTCATAAACACATTTAATTTTCAAAAATACAATAAATTATTTTATTTCATATTCTTGTTCAATTATAAAAATAAGTGTATGTATCCAGCTCCGTGTGTGACGTTTTATGATTATAGAGCTGGTTGTCGATAAAATAGTTTTCGGCTATTTTATCGATTTAAATCCTGAGGAAAATATTTTTGTAAATATCTATCCAAAATAAGATTACTATTATTTATTATCACTCAAATCAATATTATTTGTATTATCAACCTTTTATTTGAATAAATTTAAAAATAAATATAATTTATCAAAGTGAAAAATTTGCGGGTCGTTACATATATAAACATATAGCTACTTGATTAATATATATGTATATATATATATATATAATTTTTTCATTAAATACATATATTTGCTGCCGCCTGTGGCTTGGAAATATTTTTTTATTTTATTTTCCATTTAAATAATTTTGAAGTAAAATATTTTAAAAATTAAAATATGTGCTGATTTAATAAATAAAAATGTTTAAAAATCATATTTGAAGTCAAAATGCATATTTTGAAATGTATATAAATTTTTTTAGAAAATTATATTATTTATAATTGTATTATAAATATATTTTGTTTATTTAGCTAATTCTAAATCAAATAAATAATTTAAAATGTTTATTTATAAAATATTATTTTTTATTTACTTTTTGCCAAATGGTTTTAGGTATGCAAAAAAAATTAAATTTTTTAAATACATATATCATGAATTAACATTTTATAATTAAGTTTAACTGATAAAATCATTTAATAATAACATTTTAGTTAAAAAATAATAATTTTTTAATCAATAAGGAATGAGTTACACGATGACTTCTATTCAAATTATTTTTATACACACACATATACATATATATCCAATGACATGTGAAAATACAGTAATATACCGATTCATGATAAGGTCTATCTACCTAATGTATAAATGATTTAATAACTAAGCAATTAAAACCATTAATAAAACTAAAGAATACCTTTCACCAAGGCCTAAAGATCACACTTTGAAATGATGAAACAACTCATTGAATCGAAGGCTTAAAGGTCTTACCAATTCCATTCATTTAACCATTCAAAAGCCTTCCTCTTTTTCCAACATTTGACTGGCCTACCTAAGCTATTTTGGCCGAAATTTGCATGCCCCATATAGGCCTCAAAACAAATTCCAGCTAAACAATGTTCGTTACATTGAAGTCTAAATTTAAACGCGTACCGATATCATTTATCGATTAATATATTTATAACTATTATAAATACATTATTTAACTTTATTCAACACATCAAATAAAAAATTTAGTAGTTGATATTTCATAAATATTAATTAGTTTAATTAATTTATAACAATTACAAATTAATTAAATCAAATGATAAGAGGAGTATTCATCGTTTCGACTGTGTGATTCTTAGCTGTAAATTTGGTCAGCGATTAATACCGAACAATTCGAATATTAACTTTTACACGTCACGTAGTGGTAGTGTGACATTATGACCAAATTTTTTGCTTATTTCATTTTAGTAAAATCCAATTTTACTTGATTAAACCTCACTCGATTGTGACAATTATTTACACTGATTCTCTTCATCAAAACTATATCACTTTGGACTTGTGAAATTTGATAATGGTCAAAAATTCCAATATCATCCATATTCAACTCTATATTCCAAACAAAAAGTCCTTGTTTCAATAATAATAATTATTAACCGACCGCTCTAGCCAGAGACTTTGACTTTGAGTTGACTTTAGTTGACCGTGATACTAATCTCATATAACCGAGGAAACAAATCCTCTCTTGAATAGTGTTTCACTTCCAATGCTTCCACTCCACCTAGCTATAGTCATTCGATGGACGTAGTGCCACATTTAACTTTAATCAAAGTGGATTTTCCATATTGAAGCTCGATGGTATTCTCAAGTTGAGGGAATTGTGTAATATTATCATATCGATATTTTCTATTTGACCTTAGTTATATTATAGAAAACTATCGAGTGAGCGTTACCATAGTTATCTAATAACTATCAGCACGTACCCCCTTGGTGCCCCCAGCAGTCATGAATAATACACTACCCAACATTTGGAGAGCGTTACGTACTCCATTCTCAATGGATGCATCAATATACAGTCTCGATACATCTTGACTAGGTATATTTAAAACAATATGTTTATTTTATTGTGATAAATCACTCATAGTTACAACGCATTGTGACTACTATCACAAAATATACGGTTTATGGATTTTATATTAACTATACTTTTAATTAATTAAACTAATTAATTAATACAACATATTATATCAAGTATATAATATAAAGAAAACACCTTTTATTTCGAACAAGATTGGTAATCGAGTAAGATATATGTAACAAATTACATAATAACCCCTAGGGCATATCCCTAATTCTATCAATCCCCACTTACACTTGGGTTCAATTATGGAATCTCTATCCCATCCCTTCAATCAATTTGATGAGAACTAAAGAATTTAAGGTTTGAACATGAATTTAATATCGACATATTATACTCTATAACATTTATGAAGTTTGAGTCTGAACACTCTTTCATAAGGAGTTCGTTGTTTTTATAAACAATTCCCTAGCATTTCATAAATACTCAAGAACACTCTAAACTACCATTTAATGATATTAATTTCGATTTGATATTTGCTTCATATATCAAATACATAAGCAAATTACGATATTGTAAACAATTCAACATGTATGATAATTCCTATTGTCAATACATAAGAAATCCATCTTACATGTTCCATATTAAACATTTTAATATGGTATCTTTGCATATCATTTAGGACATTCCCAACATCCTTTATACTTATTAGAAAATATATAATTTATAAATCCAATATCGAGTATTAAACAACCAAACTACTATTAATTTTAACATAAGTACATCATTAACAATCAGTAGTATAATGTTTACTTATAATCTAGAAATATCTACGTACCTTTTAGTGGTTCTTTCTTATGGACACATGCTTTCTCTGCATTTTGACTAAAAATCAAACTATTTGCTATTTCTATCAAAATACTAATTCAATTCGGATGCATATAAAATTATACTTTCATATCATTTCTTGGATCCTATCCTACACCCAAAAACTCAATATTTGTAACGATCCGAAAATTAATCACTTTGAATTATTTTTAAAATATTCAAATATACAATTTTTTAAAAATAAAAGATAATTTTTTGAATAATAAATAATAATGGTAATCTTATTTTGAATAAGTATTTACAAAAACATATACTTTGGTTAAAATATCGACAAAATAACTGTAAATCGTTTTATCAGTAAACAGCTCTTCAGCCATCAGAACTCATGCACGGAGCTGGATACATACACTCATTTATATATATGAGTATGAATATGCAATAAAATTATCTATTTTTTTTTGAAATTTGAATTGCGTTTATAACATTATTATTGATATAACTATTTTGGAATAACTGATTTTTGAATTTAAATTTAGTTTAAATGATTTAATAATTATTTTAATTATTAAGTAAGCTCTTTAATTTATTATATAATGATGGAAATATTATTTTTAAACTTTTTTTTACAAATATGTGTATATTAACTAAAAAGTAAAAATATGACCGGAAATCAAAATCGGAATTCGTAACAATTCAATGTAAAGAAGTTGTGCAACATTGTGAATTATATGTGACATACATATGCACATATACATGTACACATACATGAAAAACATTCACATGCACATGAACACACATATATACATATAATTATATATACACACACACACACACACTACTAAATATATCTAAGATATTTCCTAAACTCCTTAACACTTAATCAAGCTCTAAGTTAACACTTACACATGCACATGGGTAGAGGGGACTTGGCCGTGTAAGGATGATGGAAGGAGGGGCATGTGGGTGATGATGGTGATGATGTATGTGCTAAATAATGTCTAGATATTTTTCCTCCTTCTTTGCCTATAAATACCACACACTCTCCACTTCATTCTACACATCTTCTTCTTCATTTCCTAAGCTTTCATCCTCCTCTTTAATGGCCCCAAGTCTAAAAGAAATTATGGCAAAATATTTTGCAAAAGAAAATTAAATTATATATATAGTGTAAAACACCTCAAAACTCCTCCTCTTCACTCTCTTTACCCACGGCCACCACCACACACCACCATGGCCAAGCTTTCCCTCCCTTACAACTAAGGCCGTAAGCCCCTTAGCCAAGGCCGAGCCCTCCAAAGGCAAGAGCCCAAGTGATCATGAGTTTAGATTTCGAGTTAGCGAAGCTACAAGCTTTTTTAGGTTAATCGTTTAACCCAAGGTGAGAAACTCCTATATTTTTAGATGATGATATGATGTTTGCAGTGGATATTTAGTATGATTTGATCATCATGTTTGATTGTTTAATTGTATTAACAAGTCACGTTTAATACATGTCGAAAATCACAAAGGAAATCTCTTTCCTTTTATTAATGTAATGGTGTATATGGAATGTTTAAACCTCTTAAAAATGGTTTAATATGGCTTAGAAATGTTTTATAAAAACTAAAATCTAATTTGATAAAGTTTTGACAAGTTATGAAAATTGAGTCAAAAATAGGCGCGTCGCGTAACAGTAGTTCATGATTTCACGCCGCAGAAAGTTAAATCCATTTTTACGATGGATTTGAAGTCATAATTCCTTATAATAAGAATTTTCCAAATCCTTATAATCATAATTTTCAAATGAAGAAAGAAAATTGAGATTTTTTTTATTAGATTTTAAAATATGAGCAAAATAAGTTTTCAAAATAGTTGCGGCTTTGCAATTCGGAAATCAAAGCGACAAATTATTTATAAATGATATTTTTAATTCTTTAAAAATATGGAATAAATTCTATAAATATTTTAAAATGTTTTAAAGGAGATTTGAGTTATAAAAATGGATTATAAATGATTGAAAAGTTGTTTTGATCAAATAAGCTTTGAAAACACTATTTGCAACACTATTCAGCACTTTTTAGCAGCACTTTTTAAACTTTTGCAAACAATGGTTTTAACTTAACTTTTCTTTCTCAAATATTTGTGAACATTTTCAAATAAATAATTAAGTAATTTAAAGATAATTAAGAGGTTTGAATATGAGTATGTAGAAACGACTAGTACATTTGTTCCATTGTGAGTGTCGTAGAAAATCCAACCGAGGAATGGAACAAATCGAAAGGAAAGCCCGGATGTTCTAAAATAATTAAAAGTTTATTAAGTGTTTTAAAAGATTTAAAGTCGATCAAATAACTTGATCATCTATGGGTGACAGAGAGGTAGTTTCTAGGTTTGGGTTTGGGAAACCAGTTGTTTGCCCTCCCTAACTACCCGGACCAGCCCGACGGAGGGAATAGTAAGTTTGATTTTCTCGGATCAAAATTTTCCAAATTTAAATAACTTGGATTGCATAGAAATGATCTTCTCATACTTGATGTTAAATTCCAAGGAGGGAACTCGTACTAACCATATGAATTTAAAAGGCGATTTCATCGTTTTTCGACGGAGAGTACTTGTTGAATACGAAATTGATATTGAGTAGAATTAGTATAATTTCCATGATATTATTTACTCATAAAATGATTTATGAAATGGATTTGGTAATGCCAAAGTTAAAGAGAGGTTTAATAATATTGGAAAGAAATGATTTAAAATTATATATATCTCTAAGATTTTTTTTTTATAAGAGGAATGAATTAATCAAATGATTACCATGTACTTTACACCCCTTTTATCAATAATTGGTTTGAAGGAACCGGGGTCGGATTTGGGTGATTCCTATCCGAATACCACTTTGAACCAATTTACGCATTCGAAGCGAAGATATGAAATGGTTTGGAAGATGGAATGTAGGGCTGCTTGTCGCTGACCCTTGGGGGAAATATCCTATATCATATTTATGTGGCAGTAGTTCTTCATTTGAGATCTTCGATGCAAGGACTTCTCACTACTTATCCTAAAGGTAATCCCCGATAGGATGTGCTTGAAGAGTGCCTTAAGTTTGTTCTGTTCCTGGATAACTTGTATGGACGAATGTTTGACATTGCATTTCTAGATCACGTTGATTGATCTCTATAAACGTATCATCTATTTGGTGGCGGGGAAGGCAATTTCTCTTAGCTTAACACCCTTTCCCGAGACATATGAGCTCAGGAGTTAAATACATTCTTAGAAATCATTTGTGTGATTAAGGAATGGCAATGTGGCATTAAAAGTGGAATGTGCTATGTGAAAAGTAATCGCTACCTCAGACCTCATCAACCGGTAATGGCTTAAACAGTGCATGCCCCAAGGTTACGTGGTTTGCTGCTATTAGGATATGATCATCACCTTTCTAGATAACTCTCTATATGTCGAGTATTTTTTGTATGCTATGGGATCCCAAATAGATCGATAGCGACCGGGGTGGTGTCATATTCGGTATTATCCCGGTCATGTATGAGTACTAGAAAGGGATAGACCGGTCTTGCCAAATTGCAGAGGATTGTTTGTGTATCCTTGGTACATTCCTCTAGAGATGTACTGTATGGAAGGTAGTCCCGTACTTGCCATTGTATGGAATCCATTTTCTGAACGAGACTTGTAATATGTTGATTGTAGATCCTAACATATTCTGGAATTTAATAATGGTAACAATTTTGGCTAAGATTCATAAGTTTATTTGCAAGGGTATTCAAAAAAAGTCTTTAAAAATAATATCAAATAATTTTACGTAGCAAATATTTTTGGTATCATAAGGTAAAAAATCATTGCGTGTTTATATATGGGGTGGTCATATGAGATACCTTTTTATTTTCAAAACATCCATATTTTGAGTTTTTTACTCCAGTCCAATGACTGACCCGGAGATTATTTTTCTTATCCCTTAAACTTTGGGTGCCCTAATTTTCCCGAACAGCTAAGTAGTTAGGTAAGCTTGGAGCATTTTGGAATGAAGCATGGAGCATTTTGGGTCTTTTGGAGAAGTCATCTATATTCTGCTGTATCTGTATTATGTGTCTACCAACACTATAAGGGTAGGCCGTTATAACTATCCTAGCTGGCTTAGTAGCTCTCGTAACTCTGATAAATCACTTGGAGTGATTGTGTGTACTTATTGTATGTATAATTAAAATGCTGAATGCAATGTGAGATTCTATTTTGTTCTGTCTTCTATCTTTATTTTCTTTTACCCTATGATAATCTGCCTCTCTGGCACTTGGATTTGCGGCACGTGAATATTGGGGGTGTATTAGTGTCGATTTTTGAGAGTTGAGGAGGTGGGTCGTCATATTTGGTATCAGAGCCAGGTTTCGATCCTAGGACTTGTAGATTTCGATCCATGTATCAAGAGTGATCAACAAAAGACTATTGGACTACTCCAATCTCTTGAAATTCTGACTTGGAAATGGGACCAAATATCAATACATTTCATCGATGGCTTATCTCGATCAAGAAAGGGAAATGAAGGCATTTTGGTTATCATAGATTGGTTAACCAAAAGCATACGCTTTATCCCTGTAAAGCTAACACAGACTGCTGCAAGTCTTGCAGAAATATATATGAGGGAAATTATTATATTATATAGTGTCCCAAGCAGCATTGTTAGTGATCGAGTCTCGATCTTTACCAGTAAGTTCTCGAAGGCATTGCAGACAGCTTTGGGAACGAAGCTAAATATAAGCACCGCATATCAACCCTAGACTGATGGGCAAACTGAAAGGGTAAATCAAGTGTTGGAAGATATTCTAAGAGCTTGTATCTTAGATTTTGGAGGTTTATGGGAAAACTATCTTCATATGGTAGAATTTTGTTATAATAACAGTTATCAGGCTAGTATTGGCATGGCACCGTATGAAGCTTTATATGGTCGTCCGTGTAGATCCCCATCATGTTGGATCGAGACCGGAGATCAGTTAGTATTAGGCCTTGATATGATTAGAGAAGCCTCAAAAAAATTAGACATGATCTGAAAGAAATTAAAAGAAGCACAAAGCAGGCAGAAAAGCTATGCTGATCAAAGGCTAAGAAATCTAGAGTTATCGGTTGAAGATTTCGTATTCTTGAAGGTTTCCTTAATAAGAGGAGTGGTGAGATTTGGGAGAGCTGGAAAATTGGCACCTCGATATATTGGACCTTTTCCTATTCTTGAAAGGATTGTCCCATTGGTTTATCTAGTAAAATTACCAGAAAGGTTGTCAGGTATAACAATGTTTTTCACGTAACTCATTTGTGAAAATATGTGTACGACCTGGAACAAATAGTGGAAGAAGCTTCCCAAGAAGATTTGGAAATTGAACCAAACTTAACTATCATCAAACAACCAATTCGAATCATGGATCGTGATAAGCAATGATTAAGGGGAAAGGATGTGAGACTAGTCAAAGTTCGATGAAGTGGTGATTCTATTGATTGCACTTGAGAAACAGAAGACAGAATAAGGAAGGCTTATCTCAAGTTCAGATTGTATGATTAATCTATGTATATAGTATCGATGTAATATGCTCACCGCCTGTAGTGTAGTCACTAATTATATCTTGTATATATTTCCTCTTATCAGATATATATATTCGTATTTGAGTTATCTTCTTCTTATCCTTTATTTCGAGGATGAAATTCTTTGAAGGGCGGAAGTATGTAACAACCCGAAAATTCATCACTTTGGAAAAGATTTAAAAAATTCAAATATAAGATTTTTTTAACATAAAAGATAACGCTTTGAATAGTAAATCATAATGGTAATCTTATTTTTAATAAGTATTTACAAAAATATATACGTTGGCTAAATATCGACAAAATAACTGTAAATCGTTTTATTAGTAAATAGCTCTTTAGCCGTTCAAACTCGTGCACGGAGCTGGATACATACACTCATTTTATGTATGAGTATGAATATGTAATAAAATTATCTATGGTATTTTGAAATTTAAATTGCCTTTACAACATTAATATTGATATCACTATTTTGGAATATTTGATTTTTGAATTTAAATTCAGTTTAAATGATTTAATAATTATTTTAATTATTAAGTAAGCTCTTTAATTTATTATATAATGATGGAAATATTATTTTTAAACTTTGTTTACAAATATGTGTATATTAACTAAAAAGTAAAAATATGACCGGAAATCGAAATCCATAACAATTCAACATAAAGAAGTTGTGCAACGTTGTGAATTATATGTGACATACATATGCACATATACATATACACATACATGAAAAACATTAACATGCACATGAACACATATATATACATATAATTATATATATATATATAAGATATTTCTTAAACTCCTTAACACTTAATCAAGCTCTAAGTCAACACTTACACATGCATATGGGTAGAGGGGACTTGGCCATGTAAGGATGATGGAAGGAGGGGCATGTGGGTGATGATGTATGTGCAAAATAATATATAGATATTTTTCCTTCTTCTTTTCCTATAAATACCACACACTCTCCACTTCATTTCTACATATCTTCTTCATTTCCTAAGCTTTCATCCTCCTCTTTAGTGGCCTCAAGTCTAAAAGAAATTATGGCAAAATATTTTGGAAAAGAAAATTAAATTATATAGTGTGTGTGTGAAGTGTAAAAAACCTCAAAACTCAACCAAAACTCCTTCTCTGGACTCTTACCCATGGCCAGCGCCACACAACACCATATTCGAGCCTTCCCTCCCTTACAACAAAGGTCGTGAGCCCCCCAGCAAAGGCCGAGCCCTCCAAAGGCAATAGACCAAGTGATCGTGAGCTTAGATTTCGAGTTAGTGAAGCTATAGCCATTTTTAGATTAATCGTTTAATCCAAGGTGCGAACTCTTACTTATATTATATTTTGGATGGTGGTATGAGGTTTACAATACTATGCTTTGATCATCATATTTGGTTGTTTAATATTGTTGTTTAATTGTATTAATAAGGCACGTTTAATACACGTCGAAAATAAAAAAGGAAGTCACTTTCCTTTTATTAATGTAATGGTGTGTATGGAATGTTTAAACCTATTAGAAATGATCTAATATAGTTTAGAGATGTTTTATAAACATTGAAATTCAATTTGGTAAAGTTTTGACAAGTTATGAAAATTGAATCAAAAATAGGCACGTCGCGTAACGGTAGTTCGCGATTTCGCGTCGTAGAAAGTTAAATATATTTATACGATGGATTCAGAGTCGAAATTCCTTGTAATAAGAATTTTCTGAATCCTTATAATCAAAATTTTCAAATGAAGATAGAAAATTGAGATTTCGTTTAGTAGAATTTAAAATATGAGCAAAACAAGTTTTCAAAATAGTCATAGTTTGGCAGTTCGAAAACCAAAGAGACAAATTCTTTGTAAATGATATTTTTAATTCTTTAAAAATATGAAATAAATTCTATAAATGTTTTAAAATGTTTTAAAAGAGATTTGGGTTATAAATATTAATTTCTAAATGATCGGGAAGTTGTTTTGATCAAATAAGCTTTGAAAACACTATTTGTAGCACTTTTTTGCAGCATTTTTAAACTTTTGCAAACAATGGTTTTAAATTGATTGTCTTTCGTGGATCTTTTGTGAACGTTTTAAAATAAATAATTAAATAATTTAAAGATGATTAAGAGTTTTAAAATTGAGTATGCAGAAACGACTAGTATATTTGTTTCATTTGTGAGTGTCACAGAAAATCTGACCGAGGAATGGAACAAATCGAAGAGAAAGCCCAGATGCTCTAAAATAATTAAAAGTTAATTAAGTATGTTAAAAGATTTAGAGTCAATCAAATAACTTGACCACCTTATGGGTGACAAAGAGGTAGTCTTTAGGCTTGGGTTTGGGAAACCAGTTGCTTGCTCTCCTTAGCTACTCAGACTGGCCCGACGGAGGGAATAGTAAATTTGATTTACCAGGATCAAAATTCCCAAAGTATAAAAGTTACAATTTTCCAAATTTAAATAACTTGGATTGCATAGAAATGATCTACTCATACTTGGTGTTAAACTCCAAGGAGGGAACTCGTCCATATGAATTTAAAAGGTGATTTCATTGTTATTCGACGGAGAGTACTTGTTGAATACGGAAATTGATATTGAGTAGAATTAGTATAATTTCCATGATCCTATTTACTCAATAATGTTTTCTAAAATGATTTATGAAATGGATTTGGTAATTTTAAAGTTAAAGGGAGGTTTAATAATTCCGTATATATATGAAAGAAAGGGTTTAAAATTATATATCTCTAAAAGATATTTTTTTATAAGAGGAATGAATTAATCAAATGATTACCATGTACTTAACACCTCTTTTATCGATAATTGGTTTGAAGGAACCGGGGTCGGATTTGGATGATTCCTATCCGAAGATCACTTTGAACCAATTTACGCATTTTAAGCGAAGATATGAAATGGTTTGGAAGATGGAATGTAGGGCTTCTTGTCGCTGACCCTTGAGGGAAATATCTTATATCATATTTATATGGTAGTAGTTCTTCATTTGAGATCTTCGATGCAAGGACTTCTTACTACTAATCCTATGGGCAATCTCCGATAGGATGTGTTGCCTTTGATTTGTCTTATTCATGGACAACTTGTATGGACGAATATATGACATTGCATTTCTAGATCACATTGATTGATCACTATAAACGTATCATCTGTTTGGTGACGGAGAAGACAACTTCTCTTAGTTTAATGCCCTTTCTTGAGACATACAAGCTCAGGTGTTATATGTTTGTAGAAATCAGTTGTGTGATTAAGGAATGACAATGTGGCATTCAAAGTGGAATGTACTATATGAAAGGTTATCACTACCTCAGGCCTCATCAACAGGTAATGGCTTAAACAGGGCATGCCGCAAGGATATGTGGTTCGCAACCATTAGGTTGTGATCATCACCTTTCTAGATAACTCTCTATATGTTGAGTATGTTTTGTGTGCTATGGGATCCCGGATAGGTCGATAGCGAACGAGGTGATTTCATATTTGGTACTATCCAGGTCATGTATGAGTAGCAGAAAGGGATAGACCGGTCTTGCCAAATTGTAGAGGATTATTTGTGTATCCTTGGTACATTCCTCTAGAGATGTACTGTATGGAAGGTAGTCCCTTACCTGCCATTGTATGGAATCCATTCTTCGAACGAGCCTTGTGAGATTTTGATTGTAGAGCCTAACATATTCCAGAATTTAATAATGGTAACAATTTCGGCTAAGATTCATAAGTTTATTTTCAAGGGTTTTCAGAAGAACGTCTTTAAAACTAATATCAAATGATTTTACATAATAAATGTTTTTGGTTATCGTAAGGTAAAAAAATTATTCTGTGTTTATGTGCGGGGTGGTCATATAAGATACCCTTTTGCTTTCAAAACATCCATATTTTGAGTTTCTCACACCAGTCCCATGACTGATCCAGTGTAACGACCCACTATTTTGGACCATTCAAATCGACAATAATTCACACATGTTTGACTTGAATAATACAAAATAACAGATTGTAATAAAATTTGGAGCAAATAAAATCATTTACAGAATCACAGACATAGAAAATATCAGAATAACTCGCAGCGGAATTTAAAAATAACCATAGTGGTTCATGAAGCCACTAAAATATAGAGTCTCAAAAACAAGTACAAATTACATAGTCTAAAAAACCAATACAGTTTGAACAACCACAGAAAATCCCAAATTCATTTGTCTCAATTACATAGGTTAAGATAAAAGACTGAATAGCAAAAAAAAAACAGATAGCGTCTTGATAAAGATGATCTGCAGTAGTCCTAGCTCCAAGAAGATGAAGTCCAAACTGATACTTAGGCTGACCCGAGCGTAAATAAAACACAAACACCCGAGTCAGGACATACATACTTATATACTGTAAACCAACTCAAGTGAACTGTAATAAAGGTACAAGTAACTTAAAGAATGCTTGAGATCGCCCATTCTTTAAGGATACGTTAAACTATCTACTATGTAGTAATATTCGCTATTATAATAATGTCTAATCATAAAATAAACACTTTTAAATAGCGTTAAGGCTTTACATTTTCCACCTTAACACGTAAAATGCCAATAGTCTACAAAGTACCTGCATACCTCGCAAGGCTATGAGAAGATACTCCATAGGTACGACACAAATAGAAACTCGTAGTAAAGCTCGATATGGTAGGTGACACGGCACACAAGGCAATGCCAAGGTAGATACACCAATTACGCATCCGGACTGATGGTGACGCATAGCAGCCACTACCGCCCACCTCGAACAACACTCCCAAATCAAGGGTGGCCACCAAATCAATCACAAGTAATAGAATGGTATCGAAGAAGTGTGTCCGATCAGAGGTGCTACCTCCTTGGCCCGTCGATCGCTCCTGTTTTAGCCACCTTATGCCAATTCACGGGAGTTGAGTCCACGTATATACCTTAGGATCGTCGCCACCATCCTACTTCATTCTGGAAACTCCACCGCGTACACAGTTGTCAAAGTGGTTTTCGGTATCGACAGAGAGTATGTCCATATCTGATCCCGGTCTCTTTAACAACCAATCGTTATTATAACCTGTGGTTATAAATTTAAAACAGTTTTATATTTCAGATCAAAATACTTCATTTAACCATTTAAAAGTAACGTCATTATACCTTTATATCAAATATTCAATTCCCAAAAAATTTAGCCTTTTCTGAGTTTATTTATTTACTTAAAACATTAAAATATCAAAATTCCCGCTTTCACAGCATTTAAAAAGTGCTGCGGTAAGTTATATTTGAAAATAATTCAATTCGGCAAAGACAGCATTTAAAAACTACTGTTAATAGTTTAGTTATAAACAAAAATCATATTTCAGCCTAGTGCAGCACTTAACAAGTGCTACAGTAGCCCCTTTATTAGTTTCAGGTTCAATTTTAGTTCCTGCCACAACAACACTTACCAAGTGCTATCATAGCCTTAGTTTATTTTAGTCTTTAGGTTCATTTATGCAACCACAGCACTTAATAAGTGCTGCAGATTCTACTCAGTTCAGAATTAGTTCATTTCTAGAAATGGTATCATTTCTGAAGTGCTATAAATTGAATTTCTAGGTTTTAAGTACAACTCCAGCCATAAATAAACTTCAATTTAAATCATTTAAACTTATAAAAATCATAAATTTTCACATAAAAAATGTTCAATTAAATCCTTTAACTTATGGTTTTTATAAAGAAAGATTTTTCGAATAAAATCAAAATTTCCAAAGTTCACTTATAAAATTCAAGTGTGTAAATTTTCCCATTTTCATTTTTAACCATTTATTTCAACAATTATATTTGAATCTCCATTTTCCACCATTTAAACTAAATTTTCATTTTAACTTAATTAACTTAAGTTTCCATTTTTTTCCAATAAATTTCAATTTCATGTTATATTTTAAAATCACTATTTTTATCCTTTTATTTATCACAAAGAAAAATCATTTCCACTTTAATAAATCATTTAAAAATTCAATTTAAATCAATTTAATATTATTACAAATTTTAAAATATTTAAAAATGTCCAGAAAAATACAGAAAATAACCACGGGTCTGTATAATATTTTCTAGCCTAAGTCAAGTGATACGGATAATATATCATTTCAATCCGTAGTTTACAAAGAAAAATCCAGGTTTTATCAATTCAAACCCGCAATCCCAAGTAAATAAAATTTAATCAAAAATCGCTCAGGCCTATCATTTCAGCCCATAACGATCTTTCCCTATTCTAAAGTCCGTTCGGGTATGTATCATTTCAACCCATAGTGATTCTATTCTATAGGGAACTTGCAGTGTGATTTAACAGAATAGAATAACAGAAAAATAAAACAGAATATAACAGATGATATGACATGCAATTTTAACTAGTTTAACATCATATATAAATAATCACAGGTAATGTTTACATCATATTTTTTTTTACACATTCAGTTGTGGTCGTTTCACAATCATATAAGTATGAATAGTCGTGTGAGATTTACTCACCTCTACAGCTGGAGATTTGATTCAAAAGAAATACGATATCCATCGAAAAGCGTATGGAAAGCACGATTAGTTTTTAGAGGATGCGCCAACTAGATTCAAATCTTGAAATCAAAAAAAGAATAAAGCAAATATAAGAATAAACTAACAGACATCAGATACATGAACTTTTTGAATAAATCAAACTGGAAACAAGTTGAATAATAGAAAGAAATATGTCGACCACTTCACCATACGACTCAACCCATAGCCACATAGCTCGACCATTTACCAGATTTTAGATCTGAATATTTGAGGCACAAGCTGAGTTTTAAATATGCAAAGGTGGCGAATGGAATTTTGGGTTCACGGATTTTGGTTCAAGCACAAGGAGGCTCGGTCTGACCTGGGATTCGTGATGGCATGGGCTCGGTCTGGCATGGGTTCGGTCTGGCATGGGTTCATGGTGGCATGGGCTTGGTCTGGAGGAGGTGACTGCGGTGGTGGTGGTTGCGGTTCACTTGATGGTGGAGGAAATAGAGTGGATGGCCAAGGCTTAAGGCAAAGTGTTTGTGTGGTGACTGCACTTGAATTCACGGCCAGAGGAGGGGAGAGGCTGCGCTGGTGGTGCTCTAGGCTGGTCATGATGGTGAATAGGCCGAGCACTTGGTGGCAGGCAATAGAATAAAACAAAGCAAGGAAAGGAGAACAAACAAAACAAAAACAAAAAATGAAAGGGAAAACGCATGCGGTCATTACCTGAAGATAAGATGCTCACGTAAATTTTTGATGGAAGCCAAAGAGAAAGATTTAGTGGTAAGGAAATTTTGTGAACGTGGTATATATTATAACAGCTGCTCACTTTGATTTAGTGGAGAGAAGGCAAGAAATAATGTTTTGAACGATAGAGGAAATTAAGGCACTTATTTCTATTAAATTGAAAGAAACAAACGGAAGGTGGCAAAGGAATGTAATAACTTCCACGTGAAAGATTTAAGGCAAGATTTCGAATTCCTAAAAGAAAATATACACGGCTGAAGACTTGTAATGCTAACGCATAGAATCAAAGAAAAAAGGCAAGAGAAACTTATAAAACGTAATGCCCGAAGTAACGTACTAATTTTATTTGTTTCGCTTAATTTGTAAATTTAAAACGCTAACGTTTGTTTCAGGAAATACGCATCACTTTAAACCAAAAATTAAATAGCTATTTACCATAATTAATAAAATTTGATTTAGCTTCATCCATCAGATTGTTTAATATAAAGCTAAGAAAATGGATGTATATACGTATAAAAGAAACGCAAAATTTATTTCTTGTTTCACATTATTTATTACTCAATTTTAAAAGTATGCAACCAATTCAAACGAAACAAAAGTGGAACAAATGTTGTACAATTATATATAGTTCAAGATAAAAGATTTGGTAGTTTAGAATTTAAAATTTTAAAATTCCTATTAAAGTTAAATTTTTAACCCAAATCAAAATTACAGAAATTGTTTATATTTATTACAATTTGGGCAATTGATTAAAAATCATTACAAGAAAATTTCCAAAATTAAATTTTTGAGTAATCAAACACCAAAGTCTTTAAATAAAGTGAATAAAATATTTGTTAAAATTTTGGGTTGTTACATCCAGAGTTTATTGTTCTTATCCCTTAAACTCTAGGTGCCCTAATTTTCCCAAGCAGCCAAGTAGTTAGGTAAGCTTGGAGAATTTTGGAATGGAGCAAGGCTATGTGGTTCGCAACCATTAGGGTGTGATCATTACCTTTCTAGATAACTCTCTATATGTTGAGTATGTTTTGTGTGCTATGGGATCCCGGATAGGTCGGTAGCGAACGAGGTGATTTCATATTCGGTACTATCCAAGACATGCATGAGTAGCAGAAAGGGATAGACCGGTCTTGCCAGATTGCAGAAGATTGTTTGTGTATCCTTGGTACATTCCTCTAGAGATGTACTATATGGAAGGTAGTCCCTTACCTGCCATTGTATGGAATCCATTCTTCGAACGAGCCTTGTAAGATTTTGATTGTAGAGCCTAACATATTCCGGAATTTAATAATGGTAACAATTTCGGCTAAGATTCATAAGTTTATTTGCAAGGGTTTTCAGAAGAATGTCTTTAAAAATAATATCAAATGATTTTACATAGCAAAAGTTTTTGGTTATCGTAAGGTAAAAAAATTATTCTGTGTTTATGTGCGGGGTGGTCATATAAGATACCCTTTTGTTTTCAAAACATCCATATTTTGAGTTTCTCACACCAGTCCCATGACTGATCCAGAGTTTATTGTTCTTATCCCTTAAACTCTAGGTGCCCTAATTTTCCCGAGCAGCCAAGTAGTTAGGTAAGCTTGGAGAATTTTGGAATGGAGCATGGACTTGCTCTTGGAGATATTATCAACGTTGCTCATTATATTCCAAGTGCATTAGACTTGCTCTTGAAGATAGATTCGTGGACGATGGATTGTATCTCTTCGGGTATAACTATCAAAAACATATTTTGATAACATACTTGGAATTCTTTTCGGGTTTGTGTATCATACCATATCATAGAGTCACTATTCGTAATGGCTTAATTGATAACCGAGTGTTATATATTCTCGACATTGATAAGAAACTCATAGTTTCTATTGAATGTGTGAGGATACTTATTAGACATTGTAATGCATTGTGTTCATTCAGGTTTGGTTAATTTTATTTCATCCCTCGTAGTTAGTTTTATCTTGAATCACAAATCCATTTCACTACCAATAAAGAAAATTCCTTCATTATGAAGTTGATATTTCTTGAAATAACAATTATTTCACAGTTCAATGGAATGGGTATTCACAAACATTTTATGTATTGCCTTACATATAAGACTGATTTGGTTTTAGTTTACAATACTTATGTTCAAAACATAAATTAGTCATTTAGTGATAGTCGTTCCCAAACTCCTTTTGGGGCGACTTATACAAGATCCTTCATGAACAATTATTATGTGCAGTCTTTCACCTCGCACAACCTGCCAACTCCTTGGCCTAGGATATGTTGGGGTTTCTTATAAACCCTTATTTTCTATGAATTTTAACACATCCTTTAGATGAAATTATTAACCTTGTGTACTACTCTTAAGTACATGACCTTATAGAAAGAAGTTAACTCAACTTCATTTATAATTAATCACACTTTGTTCAACAAAATTCAGCTACACCTTATCGATGCATCATCATACAACATAGGAAGGAGTGATTTTTGAGATTGAATCTTTATTCATTTTTAGGTACGTTGGGAACTCTTTTCCAAAATACTCACATATTCGATCAAATTGAATCAATTTTATTTTCTACTGCACATTGTTTTATTTACTTCTATTTTATACTCAATGAGCTTACCATAGACATACTACATGTGTATCAAATACACATGTCCATGTCGGTGATAACTCATTGATGAATATAACGAAGTATGTGGAATCGTTTTGGCACTAATAGACTAGCGATTGCATACATCTGTATGTATCAATCCGAAGAGTTCTTCAACTCTTGTCACGCACCCACTTAGTGGGTGCTTTGCCCTTGATTGTTTAAGATATAACTAACTAGATTTAACCGAGTTTTTAACCAGGAAAAATTCAAAAGGGTTAGAAACATTCAGATTAAGCTAGAACGACTTGAAACTTGATCGAAAGGCCTAAAAGTACAAGACAAAGGAACCTTGGAAGTTTGATCCAAAAATACGCCAACACTTTCGATCGGTACCGATCCAATCTAATTGGATCGGCATTGATCCAAAATATTAGATTGTGGTTCCTTCAAACCACCTGCATTATGTTTCTACCTCTCTACTAAGCCTATCTACCAAGTTTGATAATAATCCAAGCATCCGAGTTCGAGAAGTAAAGACTTATCGTATTCAAACTACAGATCAGTCAAACCCATGGGTGAACCATCATCAAAACAGGTTAACAAGCTATGAAATTACATGAAGAGCCTTATAAGCAAGTATGGAAGCCAACTGGATAGAAGTTGTGCAAAAATTGCACAACTCTTTGGATCGGTACCGATCCAAAAAGTTTTCTCGGAATCATTTCAAACTTTTTGTGCTTCTTCCTTTGGAGAACTACAGGCTTCTGGTGCAATGGTGCCGACTCAAGAGCTTTCTAAATCCTATAAATACCATCCTACCTTCAACAAAAAAGGGGTTCCTCACTTGATCTCTACTGAAGCTCTACTATTCTTTATTCACTCTTCTTCTCTTAACAACAGCCATTAAGAGACAATTGAGATCCTCCCTTTGTTTCTAATAATAGTAGCTTGATCTAACGTGAAGAAGAAGAATCACATTGTAATCCAAACACTTTTATAACAGCAGTTGATCAATAAAAGCTATAAAGCAGATACAGGCTTCATTACCAGCCGAACCATTATAAAAATCTTCTTGTCTTTTTACTATTTCTGCTCTTTTTTTATATTATTGCTCTGTAAGAACAGGACTGGTGCTTTCACACTTAATCCACGATGTTGATCCATTTTTTTGGGTTAACATTTTGGTACTTTCACTAAGAACCCAACTCGGGCTTGGATCTAGCTATCTACTTTGGATCAGATAGGTTTAGAAGTTAGATCCTCAATCTTTGCTTAAAAGATTTGCTGTTGAGAATCAATGGCACTAGGATGAAAGAGAACTGCTTCTGGAAGATCTATAGGAGCTATAATAGCTGGAGAGGAAACCAATCTTCAACAAGTTGAAGTCAACGGCACCAACAACCCATTAGTCAGAGAAAATTATGGCGCCAACACAGCAGATCAGGTGCCGGTATTTTCTATCTAGCATGAAGTTGTCACTAGAGGCGATTTAAACAAGATGATTGATGAAATCAATAAAAAGATGGAGAAAAGTTAAAAAGCTCTTATGGAAAAATTGAATGCCCTCCTAACCTTGCAATCACTGGCTGCTTTGAGAACCATGGCAGAGCCCGCAGCCGCCATGGAGCAAGAAAACTCTTCCGTTTCTGGCCTAAATAGAAGAAACTGAAAGTAGCAGCAAAAAAGGAGTAGTAAGTGGAGCTGCAGGAATTACCATTGAAGGAAACGCAAGCACTCCACCAAATACAAAGCAGCCCGCCATGAACTTGAATCCAGGGATGAAAACTCATGGGAAGATCTAGCAGTGGATCTCTCCGACTCTGAAGATGGATAACAACTTGATGATGACAAGTTGAAAGAAAACACTAATGCACACAATACCGACTGAGAGGTCCAAACTTCCCCTTCTCGACCAACCGCAAGACAACAGAACTCCGAGGGAGTGGCGCCCCTAAAGATAGGAGAGCCTAGGCTTCAACCACTTACCAAGATCATTTGCAAGATCAAATACTTGGTTAGTCACTGACGACCAACTTGTGGACTACCGGACATCAGAGGCATATATCACGGACATGATCAAGCGCTTAATGGAGGAAAGTAAGAATAGTAGAGATGATGAATAGGGATCCGCTCCAAGTCGGACTCCCTTCACTGAAGACATTTTGTATGAATGATGTCCCAAAATGTTCACTATGTCGACTATTCCATCCTGCGATGGAACTAGAGACCCGAAACCTCACTTGTACAAGTATAGTATGTGCATGGATGGAGCGAATGCTTTAAATGCTGTTTGATGTAGATGTTTTCCAATCTTTCTAGAGGGAATTGCTTCCATATGGTTCACCAGGCTCCCATCTAAATCCATCTCCACTTTTGGTGAATTAGCAACAAGGTTCCTTGATCAGTTTAGGCTTCACACGGCATAACCAAAAGACGTGATTTAATTCTAGAGACGAAAAGAATCTCTAAAATCCTTCATTAGTCGGTTTAGCACCACGGTCACTGAAGTAAGTAACCCAAACAAAGATATGGTCTTCATGGCCTTGGTCTGCGCCATCCATTCGACACTGAATTCGGAAAATGGATCAAAATGAAATAACCTACCACCAGGAAGGACTTTAAATTAGAGGTGAGCTAGTACTTGAAATTGGAAGAAGCATAGAAGCTAGATGGAAAACCTGCTAAACTACAACCAACCAACGTTGGGTAGAACGATATGGCGGCGAACCAATATGAAAATACCTCCGGGACCACTGTAGGAAATGCGGGAAAGAATGAGAATCATAAAATGAAGAACCAAAATTCCAACAAGCAAAAGGGAAGTAACAAGCGACTTAAAGGCTTGAGGCCTAAAGACTACACCCCAGTCAATGATACTTCAAAGAACATCTACCTTGCGACACATGGGATGAGGAATATAAGAAGCTGCCTAAAAAGGAAGCAACTGAACAGTAGAAGCATTCCGGAAAATACTACCGCTTCCATGAAACACATGGCCATAACATGAATGAGTGTCGGCACCTAAAGAACCTGATTGAGGAGATGATCCAGGAAAACAAGCTTAAGCAATATGTGAGGAAACTACAAAATCCTGACCAGACTGCAGCACTCCAAGCACCTAGAGACTGCGGAAACCAAGCTGGAACCGGCGAAGAGGGATCTAGACGGACCGACCAGAGACTCATTATCAAAACAATATCTGGAGGACCTCATCTCGCTCAGAAGAGTTAGGGAGAAATGGAACGATATGCAAGCTCACTAAGACACGCTCCGAAAGATTCATGCTTCGAACCCGGAACAGACTTGTATGGCCATATGTCTGACATTACACTTTGAGATATAAAGCTAATTTCTTTCAAATACATTTCTGTTTGGTAGCGGAGAATTTATTCTCTTAGCTTAACACCCTTCTCTGAGATGTTCGAGCTCAGAGGTTATGTAGTTGAAGGTTATCAGTGATATACTCCCAATTTGGTAGTGTGGCATGCTAAGTGTTGTTGTGTGTTGCTGATCATTTGTTGATCAAAGCATGGCTTTTGTGAAAAGCGTAGCTTTGTGGACGATACCTCATCGAGCCTCACAAACCGGTAATGGTCGAAACAGGAAAGATGCGGCAAGGTTTCAGGGGTAGCTCCCCTACCTAGGGTATGTCCATTCCTTCTGGAAAAGGGTGGTATCATGGTATGGAGCCCAGATACTTACTCATGTGGGCACTGTAGTATATTTATTACTGTGTGATGTTGTTGGTGTAGAGGTACCTTGGATAAAGGTCGTAAACGGCCGGGGGTGGCATATCTCAGGTTTACTACCCGGGAAGGGGGTAACCGGCCTTGTGTTGGCAGAGAGCCAGGTAGGTTCTCGGGGCATCCCTCCAGAGGCGTTCCCATGTGGCAATAGGAAGTTCCTTAGCCTGACCATTTGTTGGAAAATCCAAAGAAACAATACGAGCCTTGTACGGTTTTAGTTGTAGAACCTGCCATTTAAAATGGTAGCTATAGTAGGCATAGTATAATGGTACCTATGATGGCTAAGATTAATATTATATTTTCGAAATGTTTCCTACACTATACACTAGTAATAATATCAAAAGAGTTTTTTTGGCATAGTAAGCATGTTTGACTATCATAAGGAGAAATCTCCTCCAATTCTGTGTTTGCATTGTGTGTGTGGCGGGAGGCCTTATGGTAGTTTCATTTTCCAAAAGCATTGCGAAATTCTTTTATTTTCTTTGTGAAAATAACTGTTTTGTTACTCATACCAGTCCCATGACTGACCCGGAGTTTATTGTTCCCTTCCTGAACTCTGGGTGCCCATAATTTTCCACACGGGCAGTCTAGAGTTGGGTTTTTCAGATAGTCAGGTTTAGTAGAGTATCTGGAACTAGTTCAGTGTTTGGAGTTCACTCATCGACGCTTGCTTATCTTGGAGTTCGTGATGGTGATCCTAGCTTGACGTTGGGATTGTTGGATTCATTCTCTTTTTCAGATCATTTGGAGTTATCAGTTCTGTTGTTTTCGCTGTAACATTATTATTTGTCTCTGATATTGTTGTATCATATTGATATCATTGTTGTATATCATTCTGGATGTTGTATTCGTTGGAGTTGTATATGATATCATTCATTTCTTTCTTCCGCTGTGTTGTTATACTTACTGTGTTATAAGCTTCGGCGAGCCAGATTCGGCGTTTGAATCTGCGGCATTCGAGTACAAGTGAAGTACGGGTGCCGATTTTCGAAGGTCGAGTTAGGATCGTCATAATAATGTGATGTGTTGTGGCCGCTGATTGCAAATGATCGGCGTTCGAACTTGTGAGCTTGGGGCGGCGCTACAAGCAGAGCTGGAGGCTAAGGATGGTGGCGTTGGAAAGGGGGTTGGGCATGCTTCGGCGTGAATGCAGTAAAGGCCGATGGCCTGTGGCGGCGACAGGGGTGGATGAACGACGAATCTAATTTGGGTTATGAGCGAGCTACAGGGTAGGGATGGTGATGGGACTGGTGGAGTTCGAGGCGTGGTGGGTGGGGCGTTCGATTGGTGGGGTCGTGGTGGCTGTTGGGTGGCCATGACGGTGGTGGAACACGGTCAAAGGGGAGCGTGGGCGTGGTCAACACGAGAGAGATGAATGATTGGGCGGGTTCTTTTTTTAAGAAAGGATAATTAAATAAATTTTTGTAATTAGTAAAGTAATTTTTATAATCTTAATTATGTAATCTTCTAAATACTACAACTTACCCGTTTTAGATCGAATTCGAATGAGATGAGTTGTGTTGCACTCGTTTGGACGTTATCTACAATATGGAACTTGTTTGAGTGAATTTGGAGACTGTTGAAATTTGGGCTAAAATCGAACGTCGTTCGATTTTAGTTCCAAACCGGAACACCTCGGCGACAACAGAAAATTTCGATGAGTTAAACTCATCTTTTTGGTTAACTAGTATGATATATAGTTGATAAAAATTGTTGGATGATTTTTTGAATAAATTACTATATTTATATTAGTTGGATTGAATATTCCCGCCTATTGGAGAAGATGAGACCCTATTACGTTCCCATGTAAGAGTGGATGACCCTTTTGTATAGTAATCCCGCTTCGAAGTTGTTGATTTATATTTTATGATTATATACTATTGTGATGCAGGGGACAGGTTGGAGGGATCCAACATGATTCCTCGCTATTATTAAATTATCTCGATAATATTTCTTTTATATATAGATTATTGAATAATAAACTTGATTGTGGACACTATGGTTATAACATCGTTCTATGTTTAAAACCAAAAAACCTAGTGACTACAGAAAATCAATATCAATATTGGTTGAGCATTTGGCGGCTATTGGCCTGGAATTAGTATTTTGAAATACTATAAGTTGCCAATTGAATTGAAATTGGGTTTAAGACAGGAAATGATTTTTAATCCGAAAATGGGTTTCAGAAATATATTGTTTTTCTTAGAAGATGATTTTTTACATTTATATTGTTTTAAAGTTATTTAATTATATTAATATTGTTTTAAAGTTATTTAATTATTTTAATATTATTTTAAAGTTATTTAATTATATTAATATTGTTTTAAAGTTGTTAAATTATATTAATATTATTTTAAAGTTATTTAATTATATGGGTATTGTTTTAAAGTTACTTGTTTATAGTTAATATGGTTTTAAAGAATTTATCAAAATGTTAATATGCGAAAAGGTTAATTATTTCAAGAATAATTATGGTTTAAAATTAATAATAAGGATTATTAATAAGTTTTGAAAATAAATTATTATTATTTATAAAAATGGTAAAGATTAATTATTATTGTTTCTTAAACAATATTTTGAAATTATTAATTATTATTTTTAAGATGTTTTAAAATTAATAATTTTAGTTTATTTATAATGTTTTTGTTAATGTTTATTATTATATAATGGTGTTTTGAAGTAAAAGATTTTTAATTATTTATAAATCTTTTCGAGACCCATGAATAGAGTTGAAAGACTTGGATTTTATAAAGGAGCTTATAAAATGGTTTGGAGACGTAAGGAAAATTATTTACAAGGTGAAGGGTTTTATAAATGGTTAGATATTTATAAACAGACTTAATGAATAGGTTTAAAGATTTATAAAATAAGTTTTATAAATGGTTAAGAGATTTAAAAAGGATTTATAAATGTACTTAGGGGATTTATAAGTGATTGAAATGTATAAAAGAAGTTTTATAAATGGTTCCAGAAGTTTTATAAAATGGTTTATAATTGATTTAGAGAATTATAAGGAGCTTATGAATGATTTTTGAATCAAATATAAAGGTAATCTTTCTCAGTTTGTAAATATACTTATACCGTTGAGATAAGTAAATGGATATTTTCTAAGTATTGAAAATATAGGAATCGGTGGATATATCTTTGTAAAAGAATTCTTATACAAGTAATTTACAAATGGTTTTATTTATGAAAGATTTATAAAAGGAGGCTAGTGATTGCTTATATGCTAAACCAATGTTAATTTTCCCTATGGAATTAAATCCATGATTGAATGATTGTTATTCGATAGTTAAATAACCGACTATCGAATTTGGACCCCAACATAACTTTGGAAATATTTAGGAGAAACTCGTGAGTTATATGGCACGGTCATCTTCGATGATGCTGTACTGTGCATATAAATCTCATTTCTTCTATGAAATTGGTAAGGAAATCCGTCCACTAACGGTTAGGAGGTGATCTCCGTCTTATCTTTGACCGTTTATTTTCTAAAGAACCAGGGTTGAGTTTACTGGGAATTATCGAATGTTGTTTCGAAGAGTCCGGAATCAGGTATCTTACCCGAAACCACTTCGATCCGACAAATGCATTTCGAAGTAAAGACGTCTTAAAGATGATGGAATTGGAGATGGAGCTCTCAAGTGTTTCGTTCAGTCCCAGAACGACTTGTATGGATGAATGATGATATTGCATTATTGCCTGGAAGGCAGTGTTAGCATTCCAAGTGGAAAGTGCTATATAAATGTAAAACGTAGCCTCAAGCCTCATCAACTGGGAATGAATAAAACAGGGGAGATGCAACAGGGCTAAGTGGGTCGCTCCCAAGTAGGGTATGATCATCCCTATCTAGAGTCGCTGTTATCTCTCACTTGTATGCTTCGGGGCCCATTAACAGAGGGGTGATCATATTTGGTACTATCCGGTAAGGGGTAGGCCAGTCTTGTGTTGGCAGGGGTCGATAGGTTCGACCTCGGTGTTATTTTATCTAGAGATGCACCGTGACGGGCGGTACCCCAGTCATTGTATGGAATCCATTCTCTAATACGAGCCTTTACGGTTTTTAGTTGTATACCTATCATGTTGGAATTTAATTAATGTAACAATTTCGGCTAAGATTAATAAGTATTTGTATCTGGACCCTATTATAATATCAGAGAATTTTATAAGAAATGGTTTTGGTTATCTTAAGGTAAAAACCCGTTCGTTTTTATGTGCGGCGTGGTCTTACGAGATACTTTTTGATTTCAAAATTTTTATATAACTTAAAAATTTATTTGGGTGTGTTTTTATCACGCTGGTTTTCCAAACTGACTCGGGTGTTATTATATTATAATGCTCGGGTCAGACCGAGCATATTACAGATTAGTTGGGATGCTTTGGAGCTTCAGGAGACGAGTTGGAGGCCCAGAGACGTATTAACGTAGATGGTTATTTTCCGCAATATTCATTGATGGTATTTATCATCAATGGTAAGGACAGACTGGTATAACTGTCTAGGATGAAATAGGTTAGTATACTCTTATTGATGTCTGTAGACAAATATGTCATTGTTTGTTTGTGTAAAGATTTGATGTATATTATAGATTATTCATTCCGTTGTGAGATTCTGTGTTGTTTACTTTTCTTCTTATCTTCTTCCTTCTTTCTTTTTCCCTCACAATCAAGTTTCCAGCATTCGATTGCTCGGCATGCAATACAATGAACGTATTAGTGTCGATTTTCGAAGGTCGAAAATCTCCGGTTGTTATAATCATAGATTTTCAAAATGCATAAATTTATTGAAATCAGATCAATGGTTCAAAAGTTATGATTAAAATAAGTGCAAGTTCAAAATTCAATATCGTTGTCGATCAATCTCAGGACAAAGACAAAGATGTGCAACTTAGACCAGTTAAACCTCAGAATGTTACAAAACTCAAAACATGAAACTTATATAATGTAGCAATTAACCTCATTAACCATAGTAATAACTCATAGTGAATGATTCCAAAATCTAGAAATAATCATAAGAAAGTAAATGGCAACTCATGTCATATTTCAATAAATCATGAGATACCCATATATAACCATCCATAAGAAAAACTGAATTGTGGTGAAATTCCAACTAAATCTCAAATCACAATGTTTAAATCAATAAACACATAATTATAAACATATGATTTAACATACAAATAAGCCATAATAAAATATGCCCGAAACTCATAGTTATAATAAGGCATATTAATCAAAATCACCATTTCATAAATCCATATCAAGTTCAATTTGACTATCATTAAAAATATGGTGATAACAATTTAAAATCTCCAAATTCACAAAATGAATGGATCTCAAATGCAATGATAAGGTCGCTAACACCTCCCCAAGCAGTTTCGCCCATGATAAGGTCGCTAATACCTCGCTAAGCAGTTTCATCCATGACAAGGTCACTGACACCTCGCTAAGCAGTTTCGTCCGTGACAAGGTCGTTGACACCTTGCTAAGCAGTTTCGTCCGTGGCAAGGTCGCCGACACCTTGCTAAGTAGTTTCGTCAGTGATAAGGTCGCTAACACCTCGCTAAAATCATCCCAACAATTTCATTAGTAAATGAAATTACTTAAACTTTTTAGAGTATGAAAAGTAACCATGAAATAACCAGGATTATGTGATTTTATAGCATTGTAACAACCCAAAATTTAACCCATAATAATTAATTCGTTAATTAATGAAATGATAAAATAACTTTGTAAAATTATCAGAGTTGAGCCACGGAAGTTGCACCATTGTGTCTGTGGTAATTTTCTGGTCAATTTTCATATATAGAACGTCAGAATCTGAGTCAATATGAAGAAGTTACGCACGAAACAAGAATCAACGAAAAAAGAAAAAGAAATATTACCTAGGCCAGGTCGACCAGGAGGTCGACCAAACCATACCCTAGGTCGACCGACCAGTTGACTTAGGGGGAGGGAAGGTCGACCTGGCGGTCGACCCTCCGTACGTGGTGAGCGAAAGAACTTTTTGTTCATTCCAGCAAGTTTTGTACACGATTTTTTCGATCTTTGGCTCCATCTGGTCCTTCCGTGCTTCCATCCGACGACCCCTATTCAGCCTGTGACGTGGTTTCATCCTATTCGATCTCCAAATCCAACAGTCTGAGATCCACTTCTACCTCTATAAATAAGACCCTAGGCCTAACACTTTTTCTTATTCTAGATTTTCTCCACTTGGGTTCACCTTTTCAAGAAGGACCCTGAAAGGAATAATTTTCCAAGGAGAGAATCTTTTTAATAAAAATATTTTAACACCCTCAATTGGATCCGGGAAGACCAAAAGGGAAGAGCTTAGGACCACAGATGAGTGATTGTAATTATTTTAGATTTTTAAGTAATTTAAAATAATAGGGTTTCCAATAGTTGTAGTTTTACTACGATTTTTGGAATAACCTTTTTAGTAGTTTATTTACAGTTTTAGAATTATTTTCAGTCTATTTCTGTTTTGCTATTCTTTTCAGTTAATTCTAGTTTATTTCTGGTAATTATAGCTTTTTCATTTAATTACAGTTATTTATAGTATTTTTAATTATTTACTGTTAATTGCAATTTATTTACATCTTTTTCCACGCTTGGGATTTTCTTTTATAATTGTCAGTTTTATTCTATTTCTCTTTTTTTCGCGTATGGATTAGAATATATTAAATGCGAATATGGATTAAAATTATTAGAATACTGAAATAAAGAAAGATAAGATGTAAATTGTAAAGGCTATAATAAAAATGGAATTAAGACTGAAATTGAGCCTAATTATGATATTGATGTTAGAATTGGACTAATTAAAGATAATTGGCCTAGTTATAACTTAGAATTATAACTAAAAAGAGTATAAG
This sequence comes from Allium fistulosum, assembly GCA_030737815.1. NCBI lineage: Eukaryota > Viridiplantae > Streptophyta > Magnoliopsida > Asparagales > Amaryllidaceae > Allium > Allium fistulosum. The sequence continues at coordinate 667,140,352 of CM060901.1, forward strand.
ATGAAAGAAGCTTATTTTTACACTTAGACCTTGGGTTAAGTAATAAGCATGGTTATAACGTAGGTTATAATAAGAAATAGAACAGAGTGAGGCTTATTTTAAGACTTAGGATAAATTAATAAGCACAAATAGTAAGAACAAAAGTAAAGGCTTATTTAAATAATTTACCTAAGTTAGTAAGCAAAGAATTAAAGTATGACCTGTACCAAATAACATTCTCCTATTTCTATGGACATGGTGTCTCACATAATCCTGAAGTGAAACGAGGGGCACGCTTATGTTAATAACGGTAGTAAATGGTCAATAAGTAGAAGTCCAAATCATGAGGATTTAGGCAAGGGGCGCAACTAGATATTGTTTGGATCATGGGCCAGTACCAACAGCATTTTCCTTATTATTTCTATGGACACGGTGTTTCACATAACCCTGAAGTGAAACGAGGTGTCTCACATAACCCAGAAGTGAAACGAGGTGTCTCACATAACCCTGAAGTAAGACGAGGGGCACGCTTATGCTGGTGCTTGAGGTAATAAGAAGACCACATAGGTGGAACAACATGTAACATGAGCATGGTGGCGGTTACGCGTGCGACTTCCATTCGGGTACTCAGTAATCATTATGAGTTCCAAGCGCTTAATGTGTGCCTTTCGTAGGCACCAATGTCTACTGCACATGGAGCTTTAACGTCCAGTCCACAGTAGATTCTATAGAGTAGCAGGCCGATCAAATGGTAGTATTAGGAATTCAGCCTAATCTAAGCAGCTATCAAAAACAAGTGCAAACAATCAAAGTTAATCGATTACGTTGATCTAGTTAATTTGTATTTATTTCGAGCTTATTCCTTCTCTCTATTTCCTTTGTTTCCTTTTATATATACTAGAACTGTTGTAAAGTCTATTACTTTTATTTTGCTTAAAGATTCTAGTAATTACTATCATTCACCAGACTTTTAGTCTGACCCACTCCTCTATTTACCCCTTTTCCCTCATAGGCAATCAGGGGCAAGGACGGTGGACTGCATTTGCTTGGAGATTTCTTCGGAGGAGATTCTATCATGTATTTCTTTTCTTCAGTTTCAGTTTTTAGTTCTTTTTGTTGAGCTGGCATTTTGTGAGGGATGTATTGTACTCTGATATTATTAATACTATGGATTTTATTTCGCAAGACATGTAAGGTTATTTTGATGTATTTGGTATTTAGCGACTTATTTAATTTATAAAGTAATTCTGAGGTTTTGTTCTAAATAAATTATTATTATTATAACTGTTTCCGCTGTTTATATATATTTTTGTATTGTGAATCTTAGTCTCTTCTAGTTTTAGTTATATCTACAATGAAACATGCCTTTTAGTTTGCTCTTTTGGGTATACTATGGGGTGTGGGGTGTTACATATGGTATCAGAGCCTAAGGTTACGGGATTCCTAAAAAAATTGTTTTAAAAATAAAGTATTTTCCAAAATAACTTGTTTTAAAAAGTATTTTTAGCAAAGAAACTCTTAGAAATAGTTTTCAAGTATAAAAGAGTTTTTATAAAAATCCCCTCAAAGTCCAGTTCAACCTTCTTTCGATTCTTTCAGGCCTAAGTTTCCTTTTCTTTGCATAGTATGGCTTACTGGTTCCGTAAAGCTACGGTACCATAGGTTCAAGGGTAAGTGCCCAATACAACACCGGTAGGTGGAAATCCCTTTAATCCACCTACACCTGCCGATTTTTCTAAGCTATGCAAGGACTTCGCTAGCATAGAGGGCGGAACATTTACTGGCATAAAGGATTTCGAGGAGACACAAGCTAGGTTGGAGGATATGAAGTGAAGGGTTAGGCGGTTAGGTTTGGAGGACCAACAGCGAATTCAACCTACATATTGGCAGCTGAAGGGAGAACGTAAGGAGGTTCCTACAGGTTCTAAGAAGTAGTGGTGGAAGGACAAGAAAAATAAGGACAAGAGGAAAGAGTAAGGCCCTCAGAAGCAAATCAAGAAGGAAAGGGAAGTGCCATAGTTGTGGGATGATTGGTCATTATGTAAGAAACTGCAAGAAAGAAAAGATGAAGGGAAAGTGTTATAATTGTGGACAGCTTGGTCACTTTAGTAAGATTTGTCCTTAGAAAATGGGGCAAGCAGCGTGCGCACCTGCAACATAGATTCAGACTTTGGATACAACACCTCCCAGTGCAGACCAAATCAAGGTAGGAAATTTTGATTTCTATTTCTGATTTTCCCATTCGAACTCTATTCGATTCTGGAGCATCACACTCTTTCATTTCTAGTCCTCTAGTAGATTGTTTGCACCTAGAAATCTCTTTAGTAGTAGACCCCATCGTTATTTCAAACCCCGTAGGAGGATCGGCACACTTGTGTATGATTTGTAGGGGTTTGAAATTTTTTATCCCAGGCGCAGAATTTGACTGCGACGCCTATGTATTGGGATTCTTGGGGTATTGAATGATTTTGGGAATGGATTGGCTATCCACATATGGAGCTATATTAGATTGTAAGAGGAGAGTCGTTAGGCTAGAGACATGCAGCGGTAGGACTCTCAAGGTTTCTTGCATCCCGCAAGGGTCAGTTATGTTGAGCTTCCTTTATTCCCTCGATTCATCATCATCAGAGTTAGATTCGGTTCCTATCGTTAGAGATTTTCCAGACGTCTTTGAGGAGGTTAGGGGACTACCCCCTAAGAGAGAGATTGACTTCAGAATTTTATTTGACTGATAATGCTAAGCTAGTAGCATTACCTATGGCACCTAGGGAGAGGAAGGAATTGAGAAAGAAAGATCCGTGAGCTTTTGGAGAAAGGTTTCATAAGAAGAAGCATATCGGAGTAGGGAGCACCAGTCGTCTTTGCTACTAAGGCGGATGGTTCCCTTCGACTTTGCGTAGACTATAGGGAGTTGAATAAGCTCACGAAGAAGAATCGTTATCTACTTCGTAGGATTGATGATCTTTTTGACCAGTTTGTTGGCTCTTCGGTATTCTCCCAGCTTGATTTAGCCACAGGATTTCATCAGCTTAGGTTCGTTGATGAAAGAATTAATAAGACCGCATTTAGGACACCCGATAGATTCTTTGAGTGGTTGGTTAGGCCTTTTGGGCTAACCAATGCCCCAGCCTATTTTGTTGATTTGATGAGCCATGTTTTTAGAGGCGTCCTAAATAAGTTGTGGTGGTATTCGTGGACGACATTTTGGTGATTTCCAAGAGTATGGAGGAGCATGTTGTTCATCTAGAGGAGGATCTTCGTACACTTTGCATTCTTTAGTTGAAAGCAAAGTTCTTGAAGTATCACTTTTAAGGAAGCCTGTTTCTTGGGGCATAGAAAAGGTCTACACATGGAAAGAGTTTGAGAAACGATTTTGTACATTTAGGTTCGGATTGTGAAAATCCAAAGAGAGGTAGGCAAAGATTGGATATGTACAATAGATTCAGTTGATAAGAAAAGAAGAAAGCCCATGTGTAGATAATTGCAAAAATTATAATTGTTTCATATAAGTGGATTTAACTGCAGCACCTTAGAATAAATATGAGTATAGGAACAAAAGACTTTAAGTAAGGAAATGAGATTTCCAAGGTTTAGAACGGGTACTCCTAGGGTAGTAAGTAGGAAAATCCACTTTATGTCTAACCCAATAAAATGAAATTATTAGAATTGAAAAGAAGAATTGTCAATATTTTTAAAAGTAAATACTGGGTTTTTGAGAATATGGTAAGAAATTTAAATTGGTTTTTATATGATATAAATTTTGTTAAAAGTGAAATTCTTTTTGAAGAATTATAGAACGTATATAGCTCACTAGTTTCTTTGTAAGTAAACAGAGATTTTAAATATAAAAACCTAAAATGTATTAAGTATCGAAAACGTAGATTACAACATTTATTGTTGTAATAGATGTTTTCGTGAAAATAAAGGGGGCATAGACTATAACACTACCATTATAGTAAGTTACTCCTAAAGGAAATGTTTTTACATAGTAGATGTGGTTTATTAGTATTTATTTTTAATTAAATTCATACACTAGTATTTTAGGGTTGTAGTAATAGTGTTTTACGCAACATCTATTTTAAACCCAAATAAAAATGTATTTTTAAAAGATAATTTCTAAGAATAGAAATAAAAGTGATTTGTAAATACACCTATTAATTAAATAGGTATAAGAAAATGTTTTTGGTTATAGATATATTAAAATGGTTTTGAAGGTGAGTTTTTTTGAAAAGAAAAGGTTAGATATTAGAAGATGTCTATCGTAAGAAAATATAATTTAAACATACTTTAATCTATTGGAATGAAAAGAATAATGGTATAATTTTCTATGAAACCAATAAAAATGTTTTATGTAAGTTACAAGGAATGCATGAAAGAGATATACAAGGTATAGGAGCACCATATTTTGTATAGCCTATTTCAAAAAATATAAAATAAGTTCCTTGTAATTTCACATAAACATGAAATCCTCTTTTAAAAGGTTCGTAGAAGATTTTAGCGCTAATAACTTCTCATAGGAGAAAGTAGTTCCAATACATTAAGGTATGAGACTGTTAGGTGTAATAAGAAGATGTTTTGAAAACACATAAGGATATTTTAAAGATATTTTAAAAGGAAATGGTTTGGTGAAAAAGTAAATAAGTTTTTGAAATGAAAAACTTTATAAAATTAGAATTTGAAATTTCAAATTTTATAGAAAATTGAAAAGGTCTTTAAAAGAAAGCGAGGAATAAGTTTTGGACTAAGAATTTGAAAGTTTTTCCCTCTAGGTTTGGAAAATAATGTAAATTCAAAAAGATGTAAGGATGCAAATATAGAAACATAAAATGTTAAGCAACCGAGTATTTTTGAATTTAAGAAGAATTTAAAGATAACACTTTTAAGGACAAAGATTTTGGTATTTGAAATTTAGAAGCCTTAATTTTTGAAATGAGAGGATAAATACCAAACCAAACTCTTAAAATTGGAATAGATAGGAATCATTTCCTAAGGAGTGATAGAAAAGGTGTAAGGCTATAAAGGAGACAGTAGTAATTACTTTTGAAAGTAATAATACAGTTTCCCGTAAAGCATATAGGGCACAAGTGAGAACCTAGGAATGTTGATTCATGTGAGTAGACTAAAGAAGAACAGTAAAGTGAAATTAGTAAGATTGTAAGGCACACATGGTCGAGGACGTGTATTTTTGATTTTGATGAAACTTGGGAAAAGCATCTTCCTTTAGTGGAATTCTCACATGATAGTAGTTTTCAAGCTAGCATTAGAGTGGCACCTTTCGAAGCTCTTTATGGAAGACCGTGCAAGTCGCTTTTATGTTGGATAGAGTCTACAGAGGTTAAAAAGACTTCGGAGAAGACTAAATTTGATTTGGAGAAAATTCGTATCTCATATCCGCATTTCTTTGGTAGTAATTTTTCGAATTTTCTATTTTCCATCATTAGTTTTGAATAGGTTCTTTCCTTTATCATCCTTTGGGATGGTAGCACTGAGGATTTAACCTATGGGTGGTAGGATTTGATGTAAACATGTTATTAGAACATGTTATGAATGATGGATGCAAGTGGTTGCAAGTGTTTGCTAGTGGATGCCATGGACGCATATACTTACAGTATGCACTATTATCTCTTAGGGATCGGCCTAACTAGGACACTAGAGCATATGCATATGCATATGGATGTGTGTGCATTTGTATTTTTATTTATTTTCATGGTTGCTATAAATGGATGTTTATCACATGGTTGTTGCATTTGGATGATGATTGAAGCACGCATATAGAACTATCAGTTACCATTAGGAATTTTTGCATTCATTGGATACATAGCACTGACATGATTGCATAGAAGGAGGTCAACTTCAACTAAATTAGTGGATCGCCTAGTCTTTTGCATTAGTTAGGGACATTAACACTACACTAATTACATAAGTATCATAAATTGCATTAGAAAAACTTAAGGACAATGGATGAATGGATGATGGTTGAGTATTTGGTTGTAGAATTTGGATGAAAACATTATTTCATTCTTTTATCCTTAAAGATTTCGGGGACAAAATCCCTTAAGGAGGAGAGAATGTAACAACCCGAAATTTAACCCATAATAATTAATTCGTTAATTAATAAAATGATAAAATAATTTTGTGAAATTATCAGAATTGAGCCATGGAAGTTACACCATTGTGTCCGTGGTAATTTTCTGGTCAATTTCCATATATAGAACATTAAAATCCGAGTCAATATGAAAAAGTTACGCATGAAACAAGAATCAACGAATAATAATAATAATAATAATATTACCTGGGTCAGGTCGACCAAACCACACCCTAGGTCGACCGGCCGGTCGACTTAGGGGGAGGTAAGGTCGACCTGGCGGTCGACCCGACCTACGTGGTGAGCGAACGAACTTTTTGTTCGTTCCAGCAAGTTTTGTGCAGGATTTTTTCGATCTTTGGCTTCATCTGGTCCTTCCGTGCTTCCATCCGACAGCTCCTATTCAGCCTGTGAAGTGGTTGCATCCTATTCGATCTCCAAATCTAACGGTCTGAGATCCACTTCTACCCCTATAAATAAGACCTTAGGCCTAACACTTTTTCTCATTTTAGATTTTCTCCGCTTGGGTTCACCTTTTCAAGAAGCACCCTAAAAGGAATAATTTTCCAAAGAGGGAATTTTTTTAATAAAAATATTTTAATACCCTCAAGTGGATTCGGGAAGACCAAAAGGGAAGAGCTTAGGACCACAGGTGAGTGATTGTAATTATTTTAGATTTTTAAGTAATTTAAAATAACAAGGTTTCCAATAGTTGTAGTTTTACTACAATTTTTGGAATAACCTTTTTAGCAGTTTATTTACAGTTTTAGAATTATTTTTAGTCTATTTATTTTTGGCTATTCTTTTCAGTTAATTCTAGTTTATTTCTGGTAATTATAGCTTATCCGTTTAATTACAGTTATTTACAGTATTTTTAATTATTTACTGTTAATTGCTATTTATTTACATCTTTTTCCACGCTTGGGATTTTCTTTTATTATTGTCAGTTTTCTTCTATTTCTCTTTTTTTCGCATATGGATTAGAATAGATTAAATGCAAATATGGATTAAAATTATAAGAACACTGAAATAACAGAAGATAATATGTAGATTGTAAAGACTGTAATAAAAATGGAATTAAGACTGAAATTGAGGCTAATTATGATATTAATGTTAGAATTGGACTAATTAAAGATAATTAGCCTAGTTATAACTTAGAATTATAACTAAAAAGAGTATAAGATGAAAGAAGCTTATTTTTACACTTAGACCTTGGGTTAAGTAATAAGCATGATTATAACGTAGGTTATAATAAGAAATAGAACAGAGTGAGGCTTATTTTAAGACTTAGGATAAATTAATAAGCACAGATAGTAAGAACAAAAGTAAAGGCTTATTTAAATAATTTACCTAAGTTAATAAGCAAAGAATTAAAGTATGACCTGTACCAAATAACATTCTCCTATTTCTATGGACACGGTGTCTCACATAATCCTGAACTAAAACGAGGGGCACGCTTATGTTAATAATGGTAGTAAATGGTCAATAAGTAGAAGTCCAAATCATGAGGATTTAGGCAAGGGGCGCAACTAGATATTGTTTGGATGACGGGCCAGTACCAACAGCATTTCCCTTATTATTTCTATGGACACGGTGTTTCACATAACCCTGAAGTGAAACGGGGTGTCTCACATAACCCTGAAGTGAAACGGGGTGTCTCACATAACCCTGAAGTGAAACGAGGGGCACGCTTATGCTGGAGCTTGAGGTAATAAGAAGACCCAATAGGTGGAGCAACAGGTAACATGAGCATGGTGGCGGTTACGTGTGTGACTTCCATTCGGGTGCTCAGTAATCGTTATGAGTTCCAAGCGCTTAGCGTGTGCCTTTCGTGGGCACTAATGTCTACTGCACATGGAGCTTTAGCGTCCGGTCCACAGTAGATTCTATGGAATAGTAGGTCAATCAAAGGGTGGTATTAGGAATTCAGCCTAATCTAAGTAGCTATCAAAAACAAGTGCAAACAATCAAAGTTAATCCATTATGTTGATCTAGTTAATTCATATTTATTTCGAGCTTATTCCTTCTCTCTATTTCCTTTGTTTCCTTTTATATATACTAGAACTATTGTAAAGTCTATTACTTTTACTTTGCTTAAAGATTCTAGTAATTACTATCATTCACCAGACTTTTAGTCTGACCCACTCCTCCATTTTCCCCTTTTCCCCCATAGGCAATCAGGGGCAAGGACGGTAGACTGCAGTTGCTTGGATATTTCTTCGGAGGAGATTCTATCATGTATTTCTCTTTTTCAGTTTCAGTTTTTAGTTCTTTTTGTTGATCTGGCATTTTGTGAGGGATGTATTGTACTCTGATATTATTTATACTATGAATTTTATTTCGCAAGACACGTAAGGTTATTTTGATGTATTTGGTATTTGGCGACTTATTTAATTTATAAAGTAATTCCGAGGTTTTGTTCTAAATAAATTATTATTATTATTATTATTTCCACCGTTTATATATTTTTGTCTTGTGAATCTTAGTCTCTGCTAGTGTTAGTTATACCTACAACGCAATATGCCTTTTAGTGTGCTCTTTTGGGTATACTAAGGGGTATGCGACGTTACAAGCATTGTGTCGACGACGTTTGCCTTACGTTAAAAGCCATTGCTATGACGTATAATTATCACAACCAAAGTGGATGCCTCCACACGACCATCTATCGCCCAAAAAAAAGACCCCACGGTATCCTCACCCATTATGACGAATACACGTCCAAACCCGCGAAATCTGATACTGTGCTTTCGAAAGGCGTACTAACACAACCTCAAACAATGATCAAAGAAATTATAAGTGATAGATATAGCTATCGTCTGTGTTAATATTGATTAACACTAGCCATGCGGTTGGTCGTTGACTGTTACAACAAGGGCTGGGTGTCGTGATTCCGATAAATCATTCAGCTAGTGGAATGGATACTAGCTCATCCGGTTAAAGTTATTTATTTGTTTCCAAAATCTTTTTTTTAAATCTAGCATATGATATAAAATGCAGAAACCAAGTAAGAAAATAAGCAAAAGAAAGTTCAAGAAAAAACAAAAAAGAAACAAATATTAGAGCTTTAACATAGTTCAAATTCGGGGCAGCGAATGACCCTGTCTTGGGATAGGTTTTTGAAATAGCTATGTTCAAAATTTGTAGAAGTGTTCAACATAAAAGTTGTCACACACGAAGTCAGAATATAAATTTACTAATAGTGTTTAGCTTAGATAATATAAATTTCAATGTGATAGAGCTGTGAGTTTGCCACATGTTTTCGCTCAACCTATGCTCAAAATTTGTAAAATTGTTCAACATGAAAGTTGTCAAATATGAAGTTAGCTTTCTGAAACATCAATAATTATCAAAATCTGACTAGAAATGAAAAGGATATGGTCAATTTACTAACACATGCAAACAATGATATAGTGATTAATGTGTGTTTGTGACAAGAACTACACTTTTATTCTAGGTTTTCAACTCAACTTTGCAAACATTTATTATTTACTATAAATCCATATTAAAAACCAAAATATAATTAAATTTAAACAAGAATTGTGAGAGGATTTTCTCATGGCAATTTTGCAACTAAAGATATCGTTGGGATTGAATCACCCAAACTCGTATGAGACACGAACTTGAGTGATATTTTCTAATGAAAATCACACTCAAGGCGAACCTCTCAAAAAGTAAACTTCATATGAGATTTATTTATAGCAAATGGTTTACAATTGAATTTTTTTTTTCTTTTTCAAAACATTACAATTGTATATATACACTTTTCTCAAAAGATCATTTTCAAAACATTACAATTGTATATATACATCTTTTCTCAAAAGATCATTCAATTCCCAATAATGTTTCAACTTCCAAATTTTTTTATTTCCTCATCTAAATATTAATTAAAAATCTTTTAAACATTTAAGATTTTAAAACATTTGAACTCAAATTTCGGTGTCTCATTGTCGGTCAAATTTTTAGGAACCCTTATCGAAAAACATTGGCCAAACGCTTCGACCAGAATTCTTAAAGCATATAACGGACAACTTTCCACACAAAATAGATTTTCCAAAGTTTTCTTTTTATCAAATTCTTTCATTGCCATAGCATACATTATAAATGATACTCCATTAAAATCAATTTAATGATATTTCCTTTTATCCATGCTTGCTTTAACCAATTATCCATTTTAAAATTCATCTTAGTTTTAACTTAATTATCCATAGGATAAATTAAGTATTAAACCAAATTCAATTATGCCTTGCAGCAGCAACGTCAAATCTGTACACTACAAGGTCTAATTAATATCGAGTGGGTCTTTTAAATTCTCAGGTGGTAAATTCTACTCAATGTTAATTTTTAATGGTTACTAAGTTTAATTATTAAACAAGGAAGCATTTATTATTGACAACAAATTATAAAGGCACCTGAATTTGAGGTGTTTAGTGAAAAGCAGTTCATCCGCCTTCACTGCACAACTCAGATTGCTAAGGATAAAGACACACAAGTCAATTTGAAGTCTGCTAAAGTTGAAGTGAAACATTTGTTCAAAGGAAGAATTACTTCAAGATACGAAATAGTGCGTATAGAAAATAGGCATGATGTATCCTAAATTTTCTAAGATATGACTCATCTCTTAAGGAAGAATTCCTAATAGTGACCCAAAGAACTCTAAGGGACGGTCTCAAAAACACATATAGGAAAAGATTCTCATCTTTAATATCATATATTATTCCGAACTCAGCTCTGATACCAAGCTATGACGCCCCACCTTTATGCCCTGATTATCAAAGAACATTACAATGAAATATCGTCTATTAATGTGGAGAATAAGGCTTGTTAGGACCATCTGTATTATTACTCTGGACAAGTATCGATACGTCGAATTGATCGAAAATATTTTTCTTTTATAAGAGGATTCAATGTATCCGATCTAGGCACAAAACAACACCATAATTGCTTAATATAATTCAAAACAATATAAAATATAACAGAACATAGAATCACAGAATACGATAAAGAAACATAAACATTTCTCATAAAGCGGATGTGAACATGTATATGATACACGATGTGAAATAAAAAAGTGGTCATAAAAAATCCACGATATACATATAAATATCTAAGGCAACATAAATGAATATACATCAAAATGAATCTATATTTCAACATACAAGAAGGACTACAACATAACTAGACTACAAGTATACTAAAGCATACGAAGAAGCCTAAAACTAATCCAACTGTAAGATCATCATGCTGAAGAACCTAAAATATCTCGGTCTGACCCGAGTACTACATAAAGATAATAAATGGATCGGTCCAGTCTAATTCGTATCAATGTGAGATAAAAGTAATGATAGATTACAAGCTATGATAGGAACAAAAAAACTCACATAGAGTTAACATGAAACTCATATAAAGTTAAACAAAGAGGAATATTATCCTTTTTAAAATTATTCACCAAATCAGAAAAACATTATTAACTTATAAAAGCAAATCTCACAAAATATTTGGTGAAACAAAAATTTCATAAAATCTAGAAAATGAGATTTTTAAATGTTTATAAATAGTATCAAAGTGTTTTAATAAAAATAGGAGTTAGAAACATTTATGCAATATAATTGAATTACTCCAAAATCAATTTACAGACCACTTGAAATCTATTTATTTATTTTTCAATCAAAATTGCTATTTATTAGAAAACCAACTATCAAAAAATTCACAAATATTCATATCATGAAAATACGAATTAAACCACTAAAATTCAGCCGTAATTGAATACATCAAAAATGGAATTTCTTCCATAGAACACAAAGGCATCAAAATGCAATTATTTTCCATTGAATCAGAACTCTAAATTCATATTGGAAAATTATCGGAAAACAACATTAAAAATTTAAGCAAAATCAAATTTCAACATTTAGAAAGCAGTAAACTGACAGTGAGCAAATAAAGAGTAGGTTTAGAAAACTGAAAGTAATCACTAAAAAAGATCAATAAAACTAGTACTTTTACCATTCAACCACATGCAAATGAACCTAGACTAGAAGTGTGAGGGTTACTAACCTTAACATCCCAAAATTCCCAAATTTGCAAGCAATCAACACAAGGCCAAAATTCAAAATTTTTGCATTTTCGTTCTCAGTGCAGCAAGGATTTGGCATAACAAAACTAAGTATTTCCTTACGAAATTTTTACAAAACGTGTGCTTATGAGCTGATATCCAAATTTCAAATTTTTATGATTTTTCTATAATTCGCTATGAATTTTCTACCGACCTTTGTTTTCTGTCTAGATTTAACCTGAAAACCACTTGAGAAAAGAAGAACTTTGACCCATCAAAACTAAACCAAATGCCACGAAATTTGGAGTAAAGGTGCTAGAACATGTTAACAAAAATATAACCAAAATCGAGAATTTTTGGGAATTTATTTGATTTGTTAGGATTTTTGGAGCAGCTAGGGTTTTGTGAAAATTTTCAGAAAATGGAGTTTGCTCTTTGATTTGGTTTGAGAAGAAGGTAGAGATGATTTATGTTTTTTGATTTGAGAGAGTTAGAAATGAGATGAACGTATTCTCATTTTTTTAAGTGCTAATGGGCTTTAGGATAATGGATATATATCCAATAAGAAGTGTTGCTAAATTCTCTTATATCAAGGTGTTGCTAATTACAACTTTGAATAATAAAACGCTTTACTTTATATTTAAAAAAATGTATATTTTTTTATAAATCCAACCACTCAACTTTTAACAAGCAATATAAGATAAAATCTTCATTTTATAAATTACAACATGTTTATATTTAGTTAAACCATATTTTCCATCAAAAAAATATATTGTTATTATTAACATTGTAAAAATACACCGTTTGTGTCCAAAATTTAATACAACTTTTAGAATAAAATTTATTCTCCATAATTTTACCAAAATAATATATTTATGGAAAAATCATATTTCAAATGTTGAAATTATTTCCATTATTATTAAATTTCTCAAATACCCATTTTTAGTACAAAATTCATTTACATGAACTCCATACCAATAAATTCTCCAAACTCCAATTTAATTAACACTAAAAATTACCAAATCTCTTAATTATTTAATTATCACTAAATTAAATTATTCTCCTAATTTAATTTCAGGTAGTCTAAACAAGGGTTGTTATAGGTTGTGTGATTCATAGGTGTAAATTTAGTCCGCGATTAATACCAAACAATTTGAATATTAACTTTTACATGTCACTTAGCAGGTGGTGTGACATTATGAACAAATTTATCGCTAATTTGGTTTCGGTAAAATCCAATTTTACTTTATTAAGCATCACTTGATTGTGACAATTATTTACACCAATTCTCTTCATCAAAACTATATCACTTTAGACTTATGAAATTTGGTAATGGTCAATATTTCAATATCATCTATATTCAACTCTATATTCCAAACACAAAGTCCTTGAGTCAATAAAAATTTATTATTAACCGAACTGCTCTGGCCAAAGACTTTGACTTTGAGTTGAATTTAGTTGACCGTGGTACTAACCTCATATAACCGAGGAGACAAATCCTCTCTTGAATAGTGTTTCACTTCCAATGCTTCCACTCCACCCTACCATAGTTTTTCGATGAATGTAGTGCCACGCTTTAACCTTAATCAAAGAAGATTTTCCACATTGAAGCTTAACGGTATTCTCAAGTCAAGAGAATTGTGTAACCTCATATAACTGAGGATACTTCCTCATATAAGCGGATTGACTTTGAGTTGACTTTAGTTGACCGTGATACTAACCTCATATAACTAAGGAGACAAATCTTCATTTGAATAGTGTTTCACTTCCAACGCTTCCACTCGTCCCAACTATAACATTTTGATGGACGTCGTGCCATAATTTAACAATAATCAAAGCGGAGTTTCCACATTGAAGCTCAATGGTATTCTCAAGTCGAGGGAATTGTGTTATATTTTCACATTTATATGTTTTCTTTGACCTTAGTTATATTAACCGATAGAAAACAATCGAGTAAGCCATTCCATAGTTATCTAATAACTATCAATACGTAAGCCCTTGGTGCCCCCAACAGTCTAAGTAATACACTACCCAACAATTGGAGAGCTTTATGTACTCTAGTCTCAATGAATGCATCAATATCCACTCTCGATACATCTGGACTAGGAATATTTACAATGGTATGTTTATTTTATTGTGATAAATCACTCATGGCTACAACGCATTGTAACACTATCGTAAAACTACCATTTATTATTTTCTATTAAATATACTTTTAATTAAATTAATTATTTAACATAACATATTATATTAAGTGTATAATAGAAAGAAAATACCTTTTTTTTTCAAACAAGGTTGGTTATCAGATTAGATATATGTAACAAATTACATAATTGCCTCTAGGGCATATCCCTAACTCTGTCAAGTAGTTCTTTGTCAAAGTCCTTATATAAAATTTCACAAAGTCAAATAAGTTCAAATGGCTATTAGAATCAAAATTCAAGCTCTCTTTATTATGCTAGGAGTAAAATGAAAATGAGGAAGAGGATCAATTTGGAATTTTCCCCTTTCTAGTAGGGGGTACATGTCTATTTATATGAAACTTTGGTCTTTAGATTTATAGCACATGTCATCTAGAAAAATTAACAGTCATGATTTGATGATGTGGCATATGCTCGAGATGACAGGTGGCACCATCCTTCTTTAACTTTTTCATGAAGGCGTGGTATAGTTAGTCCAGTTTGAGAATGCCACATGGTCAACTGGTATTGATTTTGGCATTGTATTCCTCAACATGCGATAGCTCTGTCTGCCAACATGCGATAGCTCCTTAGTTCTCATTAGGCGATAGCTTCCTTAAGTTATCAATATGTGATAGCTTGAATGTGCATCAATGTTTGATAATTTTGAAGCTCCATCCTTCGATAGCACATCTGGTCAACTTGCGATAGCTTTTGGGAATATGACCCTTCGATAGCTCAAGTAGTCTACTCCCAATGGCTCTAAAATATTTGTTTGCGATAGATCCCCCTTTTAACGTCATATATGGAACTTTCCTATATCAACTTCTGATGGCTTCAAAGAGACAACCTTCAACATGTGGTAGCTTTATAGTCTCAACATGCGATGTCTCCTCACATTCAACGTGCGATAGCTCGATAATCTCAACATGCGATGGCTCCTCACCTTCAACGTACGATAGTTTGATAATCTCAACACGCGATGGCTCCTCACCCTCAACATTGGTAATCTCAACATGTGACATCTCCTCGCTTTCAACATGCAATAGCTTGATAATCTCAACATGCGATGGCTCCTCACCTTCATTATGTAATAGCTTGAAAATATTAACATGCAATGTCTCCTCACCTTCAACATGCAATAGATTGATAATCCTAACATGCAATGTCTCCTTATTTCAACTTGCGATAGCTTGAATATCTTGATACACGACGGTTCCTTACCTTCAATATGCGATGGCTTGATAATCTCAATATGTGATGGTCCTTTCATATAAGCTTGCAACGACTTTTAATGGTTAGTTTGCGATAGCAATATATGCTAACTTGCGATAATTATCTATGGTTAACTTGGGAATGCTTTTCATGGTCAACTTGCGACAACCATGTTATTTTCAACTAGCGACATCTCTTTACCATCATCTTGCGGTAGTTAATCATTATCAATTATTTTTGAAAATTTTAGGTGTAACATATATTACAATTAGTCATCCTATTGATCGTAGGACAAAGCGGTTGTTGGCGTCAAAATTGGCCACCAACACCCAGTTGTATGAAAGCACCAATATCCAGTCACAGATCTCAGATAATATCTAATGTAGAGAATATAATATGAAGAACAAACAAACTAAAAATGAAAGCAAGTAATAAGAGACAAGATTTATAGCGGTTCGCTAACTCCGACCTATGTCCACTCCAGAATAATACTTTTTAGTATATTGTAGTTTGTTTACAATTAAAATCCGAAAATCCAAGAATAAAATTGGTTGTTGGGTGTATTTCGACCTTGCCACCGAACCAAGCTCCATCCCACGATCACCGAACCAACTCCATCTCCAAGAAATGCCGAACCAACTCCCTCTCCAAGCAATGCCGAACCAACTCCCTCTCTAAGCAATGCCGAACCAACTCCATCTCCAAGCAATGCCGAACCAAGCTCCTCCCACCATCTACCGGACCAAGCATCTACCGAACCAAGCTCCTCCCACCATCTACCGAACCAAGCTCCTCCCACCATCTACCGGACCAAGCATCTACCGGACCAAGACATTCCGAACCAACCTACCGGACCATGCTCCTACCGGAGACCAACTCCTTCCGGGCCAATAATACCAGGCCAGGTCGCGTCAGCCCAGGCCCACCAGCTGTTATATACATCCATGACCCCTACCCCTAGCCTCACTCTATAAATAGAGGGGCAGGGGTACAACAATGGGGACAAGTTGGAGAGCTCAAGCACGGAAGGAACTTTCAAACAACTTTCTTTTACTGGTATCAAAGCTTTGTACTTGTAATCAAAACAAGAGAAGAGAAATAACATATAAAGTGGACGTAGGCACATTCTGGCTGAACCACTATAAATTTGCGTGTCTTTTTACAGTTTAGCCCTTGCTTTTCATATATTTGCATAAATCACTCAAATCGCTAAGAACAACATAAGATCTACTAAATCATACAACTTTGAGGTGTTTGTCCAATTTTTGTGCAAAAATTTTTGGTGCTTTCACTGAGAAAGGAGAAGCTCGAAGCTTCAGCTTCATCCACTTAACAGCTTTCCTAACAGCATCGTTCGCTACTTGGAAAACATGCCTCCCAAACAGAGAAAAGATGTTAACAAAGGAAAAAACATCGCATCCAGCAGTCTTCCAGATCCAGCTGTCACGAATCAAGTAAATCGTCCTCCTCCAGCAACAGTAACAAATGAAGAACAGGCTAACCCAACCACTCCTACCACAGAACAGCCTACAGCAATTACTAGGGCAGATCTGGACAGAGTTGTGGTTGAAGTAACTAACCGCTTCACGTCCCAGTAGGAAGCCTTGGTGGACCATCTCATGTCACGCTTAAGGGATGCTGAAGAATCCAACCGCAACACTGAATCATGGGGCGAGTCCCGGTCTGGAGGATCTCAGAAACAACAAAGATCTTCCTCCTTCGAAGGAGCTAACGGCAGAAGTAGCCATGGTAGGAGCCGAGACCGAGCACAGCCCGAAGTTAGGCCAGAGGAAACGTTTGGTACCGAACCCAACGAGGGAGGTACCGGGCGAAGGTCAACTGTAGCTGAGCCTGTCATGCTGCCTAACCACAGAAACGCCAGTGAACGGGGCCGAGCTAGAGTCCAGCCCGAAGTTGGACCCGAGGAAGTGCTTAGATCAGAACCCAGCAGGGAGAGATCAAGGCAAGGGCCAACTGTAGCTGACCCGAGCATGCTCCCAGAAGATCAAAGGCAGCCACTGGAAAATATGAGGAATGATAGACGATACCATCCCTACAGGTCATCTGGACGGAATCAATCCCACAGAACAGAACCAAACTCATTTCTATCTGCTCCAAGTTCTGATGAAAGGATGGCACGCTTATTCAGAGAGTGTGTCCAACGGGAGCAAAGAGATCGAGGGATAGGTGCTAGGGTAACCAGCCCTTACGCCCGCAATATCGAAATTGCTATCACCCCCCGAGAATGGAAGATGCCAACAATGGAACCCTATAAAGGAACCTCCGATCCCGTTGTACACTTACAGAGGTACACGCAGCATATGCTCATGAGTGGGGCGACAGAGGGAGTACTGTGCAAATGCTTTCCGCTCTTCTTAGCAGATCTTGCTACCTCCTGGTTCTGTCATCTACCCCAGGGATCTATCAGCTCGTGGGAGATGTTGAAAGAAAAATTTATCAGTCAGTTCCGCATTCATGTGGAGCAACCTAAGGACGCTTATTCCTTATCCAGCGTCAAACAGAAACCTGGAGAGAAGCTGCAGCAATACCTAACCAGATTCAACGCCGCAGCAGCCGCAGTCCAAGATGCCGATGAGAAGCTTATCCTAATGGCCCTCTGCAGTGATGTGCATCCGGACACTAAATTTGCTAGAAGGTTGACAAAAGAAAAACCAGCTACTTTACCCGATTTCTTCCATGAAGCCGGGAAATACATGAGGCTTGAGGATGCTGCCTCTGAGGGGCAGTCAGGACAGCAAAATAAGACAACCCATGGCAACGCCCCTGCTGTGGCAAGGGACGTTCGAAGAAATGATTCCAAAGACAATGCTGGAGGCAAGAAAGGAGAAAAGCGCCTATATCGGCCAGGACCAAGATTCGACACTTACACTCCTTTGAACGAGACCGTCGAAAATATCTTCCTTGCCACCCAAGGCGAAGTTAGATACAAACGCCCACCATACAAGAAGGAATCAGATAACGCACAGAAGTCTGGAAAGTTCTGCCGCTTCCACGAATCTCACGGGCATGATACCAACGAATGCCATCATCTCCGAGATCTGATTGAGGAACACATCAGAAAAAAGAATCTGGAACGTTATGTAAAAGGTCAGGACAGGACCCCAGCTCCTGCCAATGAAAACCCAAGGCTACCCTCACCAGGGGCCGACAGAGGAAACCGCAACGCTAGCAGCTCTAGTCAAGAAAAGATAGTGGTCCATACCATCTCAGGAGGGCCACACATCGCAGACAGAAGCTGGAAAGAGATGGAAAGGTACGGAAAGTCGCTTAGAGACAATAAAGACTATGTCAATTCGGTTATAGAAGAACGCCACCCTAAGCGGAAAGAAAGTGATGACATCACATTCGGTAAGCGTGACCTAGAAGGAAGGCAGTACCCTCACATGGATCACATGGTCATCTCTGCCCGACTTGGTCCCGCCGAAGTTTACCGAATCCTGGTAGACACTGGAAGCTCAGTAAACATCCTGTTCAAACACGCATTCGACAAAATGAAGCTATCAATGAAGGATGTATCTCCCTGCGATAAACCACTACACGGCTTCACTGGAGATGCGAAAATGCCCCTCGGGCAACTGGACCTCTTTGTTGAGATTGGAAGCCATCCCCGCTCCGCTGTACGGAAACAGACATTTGTGCTAATAGAAAACCAGTCGGCCTACAACGCCTTCTTAGGAAGGCCATCCTTGTCTGACTTCCAAATTGTCTTAGCCCCATGGTGCCTAAAGATGAAATTTCCAACAGACAATGGAGTAGGGGAAGTGGAAGGAGACCAGGACGTTGCTCGAGACTGCTATGTGACTGAACTTCGCAACAACCACAGGAAGGATAAAGGGAAGGGTGTAGAGATTGCCCTCTGCACAAAAAGTCTAGAAGCATAGCAACTAATGAAAGCCCCTCCTCTTCGATATACCAGCGACCCTTTCAATGAATTAGACCCTAGGGACAAAGAGGAGGAGGCCACTGCCGAGCCTGCAGAGGCTATGGAGTTTATATCTGTAGACAAGCACGACTCAAGTAGACTATTGAAAATTGGGTCCTAACTAAAAGCCGAATTGAAGGAACAACTCATCGATTTTCTCCGCCACAACTTGGATGTATTCGCTTGGTCACACGCTGACATGACCGGAATCTCCCCCGACATAGCATGCCACGTATTAAACATTGATCCTACCAAGGTGCCTGTAAAACAAAGAAAGAGAAGTATGGCGGCAGAGCGATCAGCAGCCCTCGATGAAGAAGTAAAAAATCTACTCGCCAATGACTTCATACGAGAAGCTATCTACCCGGAATGGATCGCCAACCCGGTGCTGGTAAAAAAGGCTAATGGGAAGTGGTGGACCTGCATTGACTTTTCCAACCTAAACGACGCCTGCCCAAAGGATTGCTTCCCACTTCCCAGAATCGACCAACTTGTAGACAGCACAGCCGGACACGAACTCCTATCTTTTATGGATGCATACTCAGGATATAACCAAATTCCTATGCATGCTCCCTACCAAGACCACACTAGTTTCATCACCGACCGAGGTTTATACTGCTATAAGGTAATGCCTTTCGGACTTAAAAATGCAGGAGCCACCTACCAGCGCCTCGTCAACAAGATGTTTGCAGGGCTAATAGGACAAACTATGGAAGTATATGTGGATGACATGCTGGTAAAGTCAAGGAAAGCCAAAGATCACGTAAGCCACCTAGGCAAGATGTTTCAAGTACTTCGACAATATGGAATGAAGTTGAATCCACTAAAATGCTCCTTGGGAGTGTCATCAGGAAAGTTCTTAGGATTCATCGTTCATGCCAGAGGGATAGAAGCAAACCCTGAACAAGTCCGAGCGCTAAGGGATATCAAGATACCTTCCACCCGAAAGGAAATGCAAGGCCTAAATGGAAAAGTGGCCGCCCTAAGCCGATTCATCTCCAAGGCAACGGACAAGTGCGTCCCCTTTTTCGAAGCTCTAAAGAAAGACAAAGGAAAGTTCGAATGGACTGACGAATGCTTAACCGCTTTCCTTAACCTAATCGAACACCTCCAGAAACCACCGGTACTCTCGACTCCAAGCGAAGGTGAAGAATTATACATATACCTTGCTGTGTCATCTCACGCCCTAAGCGCTGCCTTGGTAAGGGAAGACAACCGCACGCAGCGGCCATTTTACTTCGTCAGCAAAAGGTTTACTGGGGCAGAAGTCAGATATCCTAAACTTGAGAAGCTAGCATACTGTTTACTAATCACATCACGAAAGCTGCGTCACTACTTCCAGTCCCATTCCATCAAAGTTCTGACTGATCAACCACTGAGGCAGGTAATCCATCGTCCCGACACTTCTGGGCGACTACTTAAATGGTGCATTGAACTAAGTCAGTATGATATCACCTATCACCCTCGCACCGCCATCAAGGGACAAGCCATGGCTCATTTCATTGCAGAATTCACTACCAACGAAGATAAGGAGAAATTGGAAATAGCAGAAGATATCAAGTGGAATCTCTTTGTGGATGGTGCATCAAACGAACAAGGCTCGGGGGCAGGTGTGGTAATAATCACTCCCAGGGGAAACAAACTGCACTACGCTATAAGGTTGGAGTTCACTGCCACCAACAACGATGCAGAATATGAAGCAGTGATAGCTGGACTAGAAATTGCCATAGAAATCGGAGCCAATTCTTTGTGCCTTCACAGCGATTCTCAACTTATTGTTAATCAAATACTAGGAGAATTCCAAGCTCGAGAAGAACGACTCATAGCATATCTAAAGAAGACCAAGTTACTTCTCAGCCGATTGGACCACTACTTAGTCAAACACATCCCTCGGGAGGAGAACCGAGAGGCCGACGAATTGGCAAAGCAAGCAAGTGTGAGAGACATCACCATCTTCGGGGCAGTAACCATCTCAAAGCAACTGGCCCCAAGTTTTGAGCAAGTGAATCTGATATCTGCAACCAAAGAAGCAACTTGGATGACTCCCATCCGAGACTACCTACAAAGTGGCACTCTACCCAACGGGCATAACGAAGTCAAGAAAATCTTGAGGAAAGTATCCCGCTACACAATACAAGAAGACATCCTCTATCGGCGCGGATTCTCTAACCCGTTATTAAGGTGTGTCGCTGGGAGAGAAGCCAAGGAAATCTTATCCAACATCCATCAGGGGAGCTGCGGAGATCACACCGGAGGGCAAACATTAGCAAAAAAGATACTCCGATACGGATATTTCTGGCCCACCTTAAGCAGGGACGCCTTAGATTTCATCAAGAAGTGTGACAGATGCCAAAAATTTGCTAAGATCCCGCGGCTACTAACAACTGAGATTACCCAAATGACCAGCCCTTGGCCCTTCGCAATATGGGGAATTGACTTAATCGGCGAGCTGCCGATGGGCCGTGGCGGGGCCAAATATGCCATAGTGGCAGTTGATTATTTCACCAAATGGGTGGAAGCGGAACCTCTGAATAAAGTATCTTCAACAAAAGTTATTAACTTCTTGATCAAAAATGTTATGTGTAGGTACGGAGTCCCACTCAAAATCATATCAGACAATGGACTTCAGTTTGACAGCGAGGAATTCGCCAACTGGTGCCGAAAGCACGGAATTCATAAAAGCTTCTCATCCGTAGCATATCCCCAGGCAAACGGACAAGTCGAAGCAGTCAACAAAATTCTGAAAACTCTGATAAAAAAGAAGCTCGAAAAGTCAAAGGGCGCTTGGGTGGATGAACTCCCTACGGCACTGTGGGCCTACCGCACATCTTTCAGAACATCAACGGGGCACACTCCTATCTCTTTGGCATACGGATTGGAGGCTATGCTCCCAGTTGAAACCATTGTGCCTTCCCACCGTAGGATCCACTATAACCCGGAAGAGAATGAAGAGCTCCTCCACATGTCTTTGGATCTAGTCGAGGAGAGAAGAAATGATGCAGTCCTTAAAACAGCAGCCCACAAGCAGAAAGTGGCAGCGCAGTACAACTCCAAAGTCAAGCATCGTACCTTACAAGAAGGGGATCTTGTCCTCAAGCGAATCTTCCCTCGCCCCGGAGCACTAGACCCCATCTGGGATGGACCATATGTAATTCATAAAGATCTCCACAATGGAGCTTATATTTTGTCAACAGTGGACGGAGAGGTGTTCCAGAGGGCATGGAACATCCAGCATCTCCGTCGATACTTTTCTTAACTTGTACTACCCATATGAAGTGAATTAACAAAGAGAATCAGTGGACGTAGGCCTTTTCATGCCGAACCACTTTAAAAAACTTTGTCTCTTTTTTTTAACTTGTTCCTTTATATCTTGGCTACTTGTTAACTTTATCCTTTTCTGTTGAACAAAATCCTATGCGTATAGCATTTCCACTCAAAGCACTCCACGGCGCAACTTCACCTGGGAAAAACCTAACAGGTACTATGCGAATCTATGCCCTCGCCAATGAGACACTTTTGCTCCAGCATCCCTCTGCTGCGGGTTAACTCATTGCTCGCGACGGCCCTTAAAGCCAACTGTAATGAGCCGATTATAAGCCACCGAGAAGGCCGACTATAGCCGAGGCAGCTCATTACGGCGTTAGGCTCGCCGACAACTGTGAACCGACTATAAGCCCCAACATAAGGTGTGGCCAGCCAGGGGCAGTTCACAGTTGACGATCGGCACCCACGCTAGCCGGCCACAGTAAATCGAATAATACCCACGATTACGGGCCATAATGGCCCGGGTAGTTACTGTGCGCGATCTCGGCTCCGATGTGTCTTAAGTGCGGCTGTGGTAAAAAAGAATTAACTCCCCGCGGAGGCGTAAGATGGGTGACAAATGTCTCCAAGACCCACAGCTAGGGAAAGTGACTACAAAACCCGTTTGCCACAAACTTAAGCACATCGAAGGCCTTCCGTGATTGGAAGTTTTACTTTTTCACATATTTCAATTTTACTTAAAAAGCTTTTCTCCTATCCTCTATAACGGTCCCTAAAGTACAGGATGCAGAGTAGGAGATACTAGCCAATGGGTGTAGGGACTCACGATTGGATGGCAAGGCACTCGACTGCATTCCATGCTCGGTCATACAAGATATCCAAAACTGCCATCTACGATTAAAACATGAAAGGCGGTATTTTCTTCTTTTGTGTACAAATACATGACTATAATTTGTTCTCACCACACGCTAATATTACAAGTCATGAAATTATGTTTTAAAACCAGAACCTGACATCAAACACAATTCAATTACAAAAATATGCATAGCTATATTTCTCATACGACATGTCAAAATAGCAACAAACATTCGGAAGACGACAAAATCAGCTTAAGTTAAAGAATTACACATCAAGAATAGAGCTATTTATTACAAGTAGCAAAAGAATTACAACTTAAAAGTTACTCTACTATTTTAAGACTAACGTATACGGCCATGTCAAGTCTACAAAAAGAATTTTCCAGGTCTGATCAAGGGGCCGGCTGCATTGGAGTTTTATCCTTGTCCTGTTGACCACCTGTCCAGTCAGAGAAAGGATTCATTAGTGATAAGCAACCAAAGTTAATGGAGAGACTAAAAAGGAAGACTTACCAGCACCTGCTTCTTGACTATCCTGGTCGTCATCCTCTACTTGCACACCTGCCTCCTCAGCAGCAAGCAACCGCATACCCTCCTTCACCGCCACCTTCTCCTCCTTGGTAAACTGGACAGTGACCACATCCATGCTGAAGGCCACACCACCCTCTTTATCCGCATCCGCCTTAGCTTCCTCCAGAGCCCGAAGATAAATCTTAGCCATGAGCCTAGGATAATCATCCATCCAGGATAGGTTGCCCTGCTTCCAAGTTCGGAAGTACATATCCTGAAGCATTTCATCCATCATCCCCTCATTCTCCTCAAACTCCCTCATCCGGGCCTCGAAAGCCGACAACCTTCCAACAGCAGCTTCTCTCTCCAAACGGTATCTCGAGCAGTCAGCCTGAAGGGATTTCCGCATCGCCTCCATCTCCTCCTTCAGCCTAACCTGAGCAAGCTCTGCGGCTTCAAGCTTCCCCGACAGCTCCTCTACCCGCTCAAGATCCGCCCTCCGAACCTCATCCACTGTCGAGATGGCCATATTTATCAGCTCCTTGCAGGCAGCCTCCATCTTCCGCAGTTCTGCCTTACTAGCCTCCTCCATAGCCTTCCTCAACCGCCCGGAGGCAGCCTCATGCTGAGAAATCTGAATGGCCTGATCAGCGAGCTGTTTGGCCTGGTCCGAAACCATCAATCTTAGTCGGATGTTGGCACTCCCAATCTCCTCTCCAACCTTAACCAGTCGGGCATGATGCCCCATCAGCTTCCTAGTCTCCTCCGCCACCCGATCAATATTAGCCTTGGCCTCGTCTCCCATGGTGACTACCCGAGTAGTAAGTAGATCGAGATCTAAGGACTTAGCCTCATCAAGCACCCGTACCATGGGATTGCGGGGAAGAAGGTGCTCACCAGTAACTTCGTCAAAGATAATATCATGGGAACTTGGACCCAGATCAGGATGACCCGCAAATGGATTTCGAGCCAAGTAAGGACGATCAATCTGAGTGACGGTAGGATTTTCAGACGGGTGCGGAGAAAGTACGAACTCAGTATCCTCCTCCGTGATATCATGAAGAGGCTGAACTGGAGGCTGAGGACCAAGTGAAAATTCAGATAAGGGATGGCTCCTCTTTCTCTTTTTAATGCCCTCGTCAATAACCCCGAGAAGAGGACGGTAGCCGACTACATCCCCGGAACGGTGGGCCGAAGGCTTCGGCTTGGCGGAAGCTTTGGAGAGCTTGTACTGTTCAAGCCTGTGCCGAAGATCTGAGGCCTTGGCCGTTTTGCCTACTCCTGATATGAAGAAAAAGTATCACAAGCATGCATTGATCTATAATTCGAGAAAACACGGGAAATTAAAAGGTAAAAAGAAAGGAAACACATCTGAGGTTGTACAAACCCTGGGGAGGAGTAGAATACTGCAATAAGTCCTGGATTTCATTCCAGGATGGGAGCGGGTCATAAAATATTCCTAAGTCCCTATCATAAATGGAGCCCGCAGGAGTCAAAAGTTCACCTTGAGTTGTCAGAGCCACCTTGGCTGGAATAGTCTGAGGAGGCTCGCTTGCACCAGTCCCAGCCTTGTCAGCTTTCCCAGTTTTCTCTATCAAAGCCGGTTCCCCGTCCAGCCCCTCAAAAGCTTGGTGGAATACATCATCCGTCCACTCCTGAATCCCGCCTGCTTGCCCAGGAAGCAGGGCCCCGATGCCATCACCACCATCGCCACCTTCCCGGTCACCTCCACCCTCACCTCTTTCCTCCTCTACGTCTTCCTCCTCCTGAGTAAGTGGACAATTGCTAGGGGAGGGACCGTCCGACTTCTTAAGTTTCTTACCTCCGACGGCTGGAGGTTTTGTGAAAGGTTTCCTCTTGCTACCCTCTACCGTGACACTTCCCTTAGCCTGAGCAGCCGCCCTCTCCTCCGCCGTTTCCCTCAGCTTGACTACTGACTGCTGTGGAAGAATTAAGTTATACTCCAGAAGGGTCGTGTTTCTGATCAGGTAGGCAAATGACCTATATCTCCCGAGAATAGCTTCTATCTCAGCCGCCATCTGAACCAGGCGATCAGTCTCCACAACTGCAAAGCCACCTGTCGCTAGCGAAAAATGAAAATGTATGAGGAGAAGCATCGCAACCAGAATGGAGATTATAAATAAAGCATCAACTTACATCCAGAAGTAAAACGCCGAATAGAAACAGAGTCGTCTCTGACGAAGAACCACTCCTTCTTGAACATACTGAATTTGGAATACAGATCCAAGACCGGCTTGAAGGTTACAGCTGACTCCAAGCTGATGTATGGGGACCCCTTCTTATAGCCCCTCAGGTTATATAAGTACCGGATCTCCCGGTTGGAAGGAGCACGACCATACTTCCTCTGGAAAATGACGAAGAGGCTCACCAGTATAGCATAGGAGTTGGGTTGAAGCTAGAATGGGGCCACCTTTAGATATGTGAGGAAGCTGGCTACCCAAGCGTTAAGAGGAGGAATGGCACCACACATACAGTGGTATCTGCTGTAGGCAAAGTACCCTTCAGGAGGGTCGTATGGCATAACTTCTCTCCCTGGCAACAGCAAGTGCGCCCTATCAATTCCGAAAGAACGGGAGATGACATCAAGCTGCTCCTCCTTGAGGGAGCTAGGAAAGCAATCGGGCGGGGAGTTCAGGAGCTCCTGTGGGCCGTACCCGTCCACTAGTGATCTCGGGGCAGATCCGTGACGTTCTGGATTCGGCTGAGCTGGGGGCACGGCAGAGGAACCTCCTTTGCCCCTGGATTTCTTTTTGTCTGATCGAGTTTTCGCTTTACGAGACATTATCTGCAACACCGGAAAAACACATTGTTAGAACAGAGGATGTAAACAAGTATGTGTGTGATATGAAATTTCACTCATAAAGTCAAAATGCCCAAATTCCTATTGTCATCCGATAAGGTAAAGGTTAAAATTCATTCGGTATTCAGAGTCTCAAGGTTCATTCGACATTCCAAATACAAAGACTCATCTGGCACCTAAAACTCGTTCGGCAATCACGACACCCGATTTCATTCGGTAGCCCAGGATATGAGGTCATTCGGTAATACAAAAACTTCAAGTTCATCCGGTAGTTCAAAACTTATGAAGTCATTCGGCAGATAAGATCTTACCTGATTCGGCACCTGTGTTGATTCGGCACTAGCGAAGTTCGGCACTAACGAAGTTCGGCACTAACGAGATTCGGCACCCTAGTTGATTCGGTACTCTACTGGTTTGGCTCTTCAAACGGTGAAGGGTAAGCAGTAACACGAAGCCCATATTTATAGACATACCGGGACAACCGAACCAACCAATTCGGCGTCTGGAACCGGATGTGACTATTCAAAGGAGAAACAAAGCACGCCATGTGCTGGCACATAACCTGCTTTGGTGGGCAAGTGTTGGGTGTATTTCGACCTTGCCACCGAACCAAGCTCCATCCCACGATCACCAAACCAACTCCATCTCCAAGCAATGCCGAACCAACTCCCTCTCCAAGCAATGCCGAACCAACTCCATCTCCAAGCAATGCCGAACCAAGCTCCTCCCACCATCTACCGGACTAAGCATCTACCGAACCAAGCTCCTCCCACCATCTACCGAACCAAGCTCCTCCCACCATCTACCGGACCAAGCATCTACCGGACCAAGACATTCCGAACCAACCTACCGGACCATGCTCCTACCGGAGACCAACTCCTTCCGGGCCAATAATACCAGGCCAGGTCGCGTCAGCCCAGGCCCACCAGCTGTTATATACATCCATGACCCCTACCCCCAGCCTCACTCTATAAATAGAGGGGTAGGGGTACAACAATGGGGACAAGTTGGAGAGCTCAAGCACGGAAGGAACTTTCAACCAACTTTCTTTTACTAGTATCAAAGCTTTGTACTTGTAATCAAAACAAGAGAAGAGAAATAACATATAAAGTGGACGTAGGCACATTCTGGCTGAACCACTATAAATTTGCGTGTCTTTTTACAATTTATCCCCTACTTTTCATATATTTGCATAAATCACTCAAATCGCTAAGAACAACATAAGATCTACTAAATCATACAACTTTGAGGTGTTTGTCCATTTTTTGTGCAAACATTGGTAGAGTGTAACCTAAGTTTAAGATAAAGGAAGTAGAAAGAAGATCCTTTTTTGACACCATGCATGCTATATTTATAAGGGAAGATGTGCACGGATCGGGCTGAAATTTCAGCAGAAGGTTCAGGAAACCAAGATGAGGCCGCCACCCAAAAATTTCTAGGCCCATCGGGGACCACAATAGGGATCGGTACCGATCCCGATCAGTGTGTCCAAATGGGCTGCGATCCCTATGAGGATGGCCCATGATGTTAGCTACTTGATTCCCAAATTTCATGCCATTTCGACGTACGGTTTGTGAGATATCACATTTTCCGTGAAGTAGTGTTGCTTGAATTTTGATTTTTGCCGATCCCTCCAAAGGGAGTTATGCTGATCCCTCGAATGTCTTCCGATTAGAATGAGATCCCTACGGGGTGTTCTACATGTTGTAGTAAACTTATGCTTCAATTTTCATGTCAATTGGATGTGTAGATGTTGAGATATTGATTGATCTTTGCTATAAAGTTGGGTTCAGTCGATCCCTAAGAGGGAAGAGGGCCGATCCCTATTGAGGGATAGAGGTCCATCCCTCCAAACTCCTCCAAATTCCATGCGATCTCCAAGGAAGCTTCTCCATGTTGTATTTTTCTTAGCCTCCAAGTTTCACGCCAATTGGATTAGTAGAGATCAATCTATTAATCAATCTTTGTTGCAATGTGAAAGCTGATTATAGCTGATCCCTTTGGAGGGAAGAGGGTCGATCCCTCTAACTTGCTCTATTTGATGTGCGATCCCTAGGGTAGACTCCCTAGGGTCCTTACATATTGCTCACAAAATTTTATATGCATTGGACTTATGGACTTTGAGATATTGATTGTTTTCCATTGAGTTGTACTTGCTTGGCTGAAATATGCCGATCCCTTTTATACCGATCCTTTTTTATACGATCCCTTTTATACCGATCCCTTTCTTAGGTGAATTAATTTGCCCATAACTTGCACATACAAACTCCAAGAAACTTGAGATTTGAAATGTAGCCTCATGATGCATTCCTTGTCACTTTATACCAGTCTCACCCAGTTTGGGACAAAAAATGAGGACATGTACCGATCCCCTAGTGGAAGGGATAGACACTGATCCCCTGCCTGGGGGAGATACTAATTCGTACTTAGAATATCCTGGAGATTTTATCTTTTGGTCTTGATTGATCGTCGCTTCATATCATTGCCTGCACTTGATTTCTGGACCTCACAATCATCGCTCGTGACTACTGGCCTTGATAATCATGAAGTCTGTTGGGTTAAATCCATCTGCCTACTGCCTTGGCAAAAGGCGGGTTAACACTTTGCCCCTCAAAACATGCCTTGCGATAGGAAGGTGTGTTTTGAATTGCCATAAATTCAAAATTTTAAATCCGTAACCCATTGATAGTGGTATTTTCCAATCCAAATCCACGGTCTCTTTGGATCATTTTTGTCTGAATCTGCATCCATCCAAGCCAAATCCACTGCTGTTTGAAACTGATATCCAAATCCATGACCTCTCTGGTTTGTTATCCTAATCCAAATTCTCAGTCTCACCGGATCCTTACTGACCATAATCCATACTCAACGAACTGAGTAGGCCAATCCATTGCATTCGAGCGAAGCGACCTACCCCTTGCCAGGCATAGTCCATACCTGATGACCTTGATCTCTCCCGATCCTTGTCGAGCATAATCCATACTCGACGACCGAAGTAGGTCGATCCATCTCGTTCGAGCAAAGCGACCTACCCCTTGTCAGGTATAGTCCATACCTGACGACTTTGATCTCTCCGGATCCTTACCGAGCACAATCCATACTCGGCGACCTGAGTAGGTCTATCCATCACGTTCGAGCGAAGCGACCTACCCCTTGCTAGACATAGTCCACACCTTACGACCATTTTGGGTTTTATTCTTCGGTCTCGATACCTAGTTGAGGACTTAATCCATGATGCACGAGTCTGTTCCATCGTGTTCGCCTAATGAAAAGACCCGTACCTTGCGATTGTTATCCCGTCTCTCCAGACAAGACCACAATCGCGACCTGTATTATCTATTACATTGATCCAAATTTAAGCATTCCTAAGTCCATTTTCCAAAATATAAAATAAGATTCCGTACAACCAATAAACCAGAGTTCACATCAAAATTAGAAAAGCAAGAGTTCGAAGCAAACAAGAAGGAAAAAACAAATTTCACAAACCCGAGCACAACGGTTTATCATAATCTCAGAGCATGCCTAGGGACCGTCTTCAATCCCATACATGTGTAAGTGACGTAGCCGTCCTACTACGGAGTTTGTTACTTATTCCATGCCATCCTGATCAATTGATAACAAGTTGATGATGATGCCTTGATTTAGTGCCATTTTCATTCGAGGTGGACAATGGTTGTTCCTGTTCCACCGCCGTAGCCCGAGTCCTTACATATTGTTGTAACTGACCATTCCTCACGTATTCCTCAATGATATCCTTCAAATTCCTGCAGTCATTTATATTGTGCCCATCCAGATCATGGAATAGGCAGCGCTTTGCTGATGTCCGTTCGCATTCGGAAGGTTCCCTCCTTTTCGGCCTTCGATACGGAAGGCGTCCTCGAGTATCTAGATATATCTGTTCTAGGGTTTTATTCAATTCCGAGTAAGAAGAAAATTTGGGTTCTCCCTCTGTCGCTTCGACCATCAAAGCTATTGTCCATGTTCCGATTACCCTTGTCCTTTCTTGAGCTTTCACCGGGCGGTTCTCCACCACCTACCGTATTAATTTCTGTGACCTCTTTATCAGCTTTCGCATCTTCTTATCGCAGAAACCTTTCTGATTCATGGTAGAATTTCCCGAGATCCATCGGTGGATCCCGTATCAGTGATACCTTAAAATCTAAATTATCGGTAACCCTTGACACTGCCGCCATAAAAACCACATCCACCGAAAGAACTGCCGCATTGAACCTGGTTAAGAAATTCTTTAGTGATTCTCCTACCCACTACTTTGTTGATGTCAATGTCATCATATTCTTGGGTCTCGTAATGTGAACCCAAAAATGCTTCATAAATCTTTCGACCAATTCCATCTATGTGCTAATAGAACCGCTCTCCAACTGTTTGAAACATACCGCACCTACATCTCTTAAGTATAGAGGGAAGCATCATGTCAAGACTTCTTTCGATGCCCCTAGTACTTCCATGTGCCATATATACCTCATCATATGCATAGTTTGAACCGACTTTCCATCATAAGCTTCCAGTGTTGGTAAATTGAATTCTGGTGGATTCCTAGCATTCCTGATATTAGGAGTGAATGGACTTCTATTTACATCCTCCAAATCCCTGTTCACTAATCCTCCACGCATAATCGCCTAATCATCTCTGCAAACTTATCATTGTCTTCCAGTGGTAGTCTCCTATCATCATGTCCAAGCTGCCCCCTTCCCTCGAGTATACGAGGGAATTATGGAACGTATTATTTTGATCGAGCATCCAAATTTCGATTCGCACCAAGCTCCATGGCATTGATTGCAGGTCCTCTAGCATTGCGATCAACCAGACCTCGGGGCATGCCCCTAGCCTCTGGAGGGATCGGTGTCGATCCCTTTGGAGGGATCGATGCCGATCCCTCTAAGATGGCCGAGGATTGCCCTCAGCTGCTCTATTCCATTCCTTTGTCCATTGGCTCCACTTTCATGTTCCCAGTTCTGATTTCCAGCGATTCCTACTGCTTCAACTCCTTGATCTATGTTGTCATTAGCTTCTACTACTTTATTCCCTTGATTCCGTGCTCCAGCTTGTCCAATCTGTCGGACTAAATTCTGCACCATCTCCTCCTGTCTTTTCAGCATCCGCTCCTGCATAGCATTCACCATTGTTTCCATCTCCTCCCTAGTGATGTAGGCGGAAGTTTGATTAACTCCAGCTCCTAAGGAAGCCTCGTGACTCCCTTCACTACGGCTCTTATCTACTACCAGTCTTCTTATAGATTGCTTCACCATTGCTTTAAATCCAAGCTCTTGATCTTTTCCAAACTTTGAATCCAGTTCCCAAATCCACAGGGGCTAGCTTTCTCAGTGGAAGCACCAAAACGTTGGCATCAAAATTGGCCACCAACACCCAATTGTATGAAAGCACCAATATCCAATCCCAGATCTCAAATAGTATCTAATGTAGAGAATATAATATGAAGAACAAACAAAGTAAAAATGAAAGCAAGTAAAAGGAGACAAGATTTATAGTGCTTCGGCTAACTCCAGCCTACGTTCACTCTAGAATAATCCGTTTTATTATAGTGTGGTTTGTCTACAATTACAATCCGAAATCCAAGAATAAAATTGGCAGAGTGTAGCCTAAGTTTAAGATAAAGAGAAGCAGAAAGAAGATCCTTTTTCTAATGCCATTCCTACTATATTTATATGGGAAGACGTACACAGATCGGGCTGAAATTCGGCAGATGTTTCGAGAGACTAAGACAAGGCCACTCTTTGGGGTCCACAATAGGGATCGATACCGATCCCTATTGGTGTGTCCAATAGGCTGCGATCCCTCTGAGGAATGTCCCATGATGTTAGCTGCGTGCTCCCTAAATTTTGTGCAATTCCGACGTATGGTTTGTGAGATATCGCATTTTCCATGAAGTAGCGTTGCTTGAATTCTGATTCTTGCCTACCCTCAAAAGGGAGTTATGTCGATCCCTCCAACTTCCTCTGATTGGAATGAGATATCTAGGGGGTGTTCCACATGTTGCACTAAGCTTATGCTTCAAGTTTCATATCAATTGGATGTGTGGATGTTGAAATATTAATCGATCTTTACTATAAATTGGGTTCAGCCGATCCCTAAGAAGGAAGAGGGTCGATCCCTATTGAGGGATAGAGACCGATCCCTCCAAACTCCTCCAAATACCATGCAATCCCTAGGGGAGCTTCTCCATGTTTTATTATGCATAACCTCTAAGTTTATGCCAATTGGATTAGTAGAACTCAAGTTATTGATCAATCTTTTTGCAATATGTTGTGAAGGCTGATTATAGCCGATCCGTTTGAAGGGAAAAGGGCCAACCCCTCCAACTTGCTCTATTTGATGTGCGATCCCTAGGGTAGACTCCCTAGCGTCCCTACATCTTTCTCACATAATTTTATATGCATTGGACTTTGAGATATTGATTGTTTTCCATTGAGTTGTACTTGCTTGGCTGAAATATGTCGATCCATTTTATACCGATCCCTTTTTATATGATCCCTTTTTAACCGATCCCTTTCTTAGGTGAAGTAATTTGCCCATAACTTGCACATACAAAATCCAAACGATTTGAGAATTGAAATGTAGCCTCATGAGGCCTTCCTTATCACTTTATACTAGTCTCATCCAGTTTGGAACAAAAATTGAGGACATGTACCAATCCCTTGGGGGAAGGGATAAACACCAATTCCCTGCCTGGGGAGGTACTAATCCATACTTAGAATATTCTGTAGATTGTATCTTTTGGTCTCGGTTGATTTTCGCATCATATCATTGCCTTCATTTGATTTCTAAACCTCACAATCATTGCTCTTGGCTACCGGCCTTGATAATTGTGAAGTCTGTTGGGTTAAATCCGCCTGTCTACTGCCTTGGCAAATGGTGGGTTAACAGCGGTCAATTTTCCACGTGAACCTCTAGTTCAGGTTATATATATAACATATTAAATATGTGATGACCTACTATTTTCAAAATATAAAATCAATTATAAATGATGTTAAAATACATTTGCAACTAATTTCAAATATTAAAAGCATTGGACCGTGGATAGATAAAAATTTAAAATTTCTAAAATAATAAATAAAAAGGGAAACCTCACAGCAGAATTTAAACATCATCACATACACATATATAGAACCTTATCTAAATAATTAAAGACTACACAAATCTAGTACATTAGATATTATACATCTTTCAATACATAATTATAAAATAATGACTACAAAATTTTAATGTAAGAGATATACCGATCTTTCCTTTGAATATAACTCCTTCCAAACCCATTGCTCTCTTCTTCGCTTTCGCATGCGAATTTACATAGACACACACACACATCCAAATATATGTATTAAAGGAAAAAATGCTTCAACTATGTTTGAACTGAGCCTAAACCTGTACACCCCAGCCTAACCTAAGGGATCTGGTAGTTATTGCATAGGAAAAGATTGCCTACATACCCCTTTTGGGAGATCAAGCCACATAGTTCTATTTTCTACTCTTCTTCTGCATCCAAATACTTATTAGTACATTGCAACCATATCATCCATGCAACCGTTGCAACCATCACCACCAACGCAAATAGTAAAAGTAGAAAACCGTATTCCTACTCATCCATCTCAGCAAATCATCATATGGGATATAATAATAATAATATTATTATTATTAGCACAACCACCAATCATAAGAAACATTCGATGCCAATCAAAATAATCAAATAAGAAAATAATAACACAAATATATTTACATATATACTGATCATCCATTTTAGTAACGCATCACCAATGTAAGTATAAACCATCAAATATGTGCAAATCACCCCTAACAGTGACACGAGTCAATCATCATATGTGTACTAATCCAATCAACATAAGTAACACAACATCTATCATCAAATAACCATAATTAACTACCCATCTACTAGTGTAATAACGTTAAAATATCGCACGCTAATCAAAATGCAATACCATCATCAAACATCAAACATATGTGATAATCACAAGTAACAATCAATAACACATTCAATAACCATCAAAATAATATATTTACATCCATCATTTTGTTATTGTTTATTTTAAATCCATATTTATTTTTTATCTCAAAAACAATAGCAATTCTTCCAAATCAGTGATATACTTCAAATTCCTTTATTTTACTCCATTTTCCAAATACCCCAAAACATCGTATTTGAAATAAAAAGTAATATTCTTCACCAAATCACTTTTTAAAACTATATTATTATTTAAAACCTCATTCTAAATAATAAACTTTCCAAATTTCAATTAAATATAATTTCTATTATTATTTATGAATTTCCTTAGATGCTCCTAAATAATAACCTTATTTAATTCCATATTTTAGTTTTAGTAAAATTTATTAAATCATCGTTGTTTACAGAAGCCATCTAAAATCTGTCAATAACTTTAATCTTTATTTATCTAATTCTCTCATTATTATCCATTTTGTTTCAATTAATTGTTTTCCAATTCTAATAGATAATTAAATACCTAAAAAGGCTGAAATTGATAATAATTATCCAATCAATGCACAATACATTCAAAATATTGTAATAATTAAAGATTCATTCATAGAACATTATTTAAATCAACAATTATAATTTTTCAGCTATTGTTATATATTTTATAATTTAAATTTCAGTTAATTAAATTAAATAATTCATACCAACATGCTTTTTCCAACAGTCTCCAAACTCAGCAAAACAAGTGTTGTATCTTCTAGAATTTTGATACGAGTGCAATGGAAGAAACTGCGCATGAATCGAAGTTTATATGTGGAAGTTATGAAGGTTAGGAGTTAAAGGGACAAATTTGCAATTAAATAAAAAAAGTGATAAAAATGTAAATTCTCACCTCCTCCATGCTACAACAACGTGCTTCCCCCGTCACCCATGCCTCCCAAATTCGCCAAATTTGACTAGAAAATTCTCCTTTGCCTTGCTACGATATCCCACGTTACTACCTCCAATGAGTTTGTCTCGACCTCCTTTATCATCCCACGCAACCCCAGGTCATCCGCCTTAACCAATCACTAGCTCCCAGACCACCACCACTGTACTTCATTCCTCAATTTTCAAAGCTCTAATGATCGGTTTATCAAATTGAAACCAAATCCGAGTTTGTCTTGTCGAGCTCTATGAATCTATGTTTTCAATTTCATCAATTGGCCACAAAATCAAAAAGCTCCAATTACAAGCCCTAATTCCACGCCTGCCAACTTTAACCATCAATTTTTGATCGACGTGAGCACATTTTCAACAGATGGATAGTTGTCGCCTCTTTAACTCGGTGAGAACTTCACAACGATTTATTATTTGATAGGGTTTGGATCATTTGATCTATAATCAATTTTAATTAATTTTCTAATCGTTATTAGAGAGCAGCTAAGGTTGATTTCAGGATTAGAGAAGAAAACTGAGGATAGAGGCGACGGTTAGGGTTTCATAGCCTCACTTATATAGTTGTTAGGTTGGGTTATGGGTTGTTTATCCGGTTTAGCCCGAAAGAACTACATATGCTATTCAAACATTATATCGCCTCTATTTCGCAAACCGTAACTCTAAATATATCAAAATTATCAGCTTAGAAAGGCCTTCGCAGCGGTTATAAACACAATACCTATTTCACTCTTCTATTAAAAAATTATTTTTAATTACTTTAGTACTAACGGCGTTAAATTTTCAAATCGTTATAACCCCCCTCCTTAAACGAATTGCGCCTTCGCAATTCCCCAAATACAGCTTTCAATCAAAATTAATAAATTATTGCTCTAATCATAAAATATGGGGAAATACATCTATCATAAGTTAATTACTTATAAAATATATTATGACCATATAAATTAACATGTCACGGTCAAATTCATCCATAAAACTGAATTTTAATTTTCACCCATACACTATAGTAACATATAACCACACAATTCAAACTATAGTTGGTAAAATAATATTTCATTAATAAGAATTAAACAATATTAATCATAGATTAATTCATCCTATGCATTCCAATAATTCAACCATAATTGACTATAATTAAAGTCCATAACAAAACATAGGTTGAACCAAAATATGTATGTGCCCATGAATGAATAAACACATATTAACACTCATCATAGCCTATCCAACTAAGCAAGCATATTTAAAATAATGTGGTATCATCACTATACTAACCTATCAACTAATAACACGGTTGTGTTAATTTCTATGCTAACTATACACCCATCATAATATGCATACCTTCAAACAATTAATGATCTTGCTCATAGTCCCATCCTCAAGATATCTTGTGTACCATTTTATACCTAACACCCAAAAAATTTATGTGTACCTACCTATGGTCACGTCTTCAAAATAATATGTCTCTAGTCATGGCTACACCCTTTAAATGATTTGGTCTTTCTTGAGCTGCAACTGCAGCGATCCTTGCATCACTTGCGTGCTTTGGATATATGATAACTCGTATGACCATTCCTCTGCCAGGGATTAATGAAAAAAATCCTAGTTTTCAATGTACTCGCCCACTAGCCCATAGCTGACACTGGATCCATTCCATCGATCCAAGGTATATGGATTCATTCCTTTGATCCTAGGTAGCCATTCTAAATACCTAATGAGTTTCTACACAACAACCCTACTTACAAGTACATCAGAAAACACTCTGAGTATCAGCAATCCCTTAGCACGCGTATTTGAACCATTCTTTGCTCTATCTGGTTTCCGTTCATCCTTAAGAAACCATTCCACATTCCTTTCTTTCCATGATAGAACCATTCAACATTCTATCCACGGGTCACCTATGATGACCCACCTCCTCAACCCTCCGAAATCGATACTAATACATCCTCGGTATTGACGTGCCGTAAATCCAAGTGTCGGAGAGGTAGATTATCATGGAGTACAAAGAAAATAAAGTTGGACAGAATCTCACAAGAATGGAATAACATATAATACTTCAACATACAATCTTTAAAGTGGAAAATTTTAAATACAATTATCAAAGTTAAACAAGGACGGTTATAAATATCCGTCCTTACAAATACGGAATACAATAGTACACACGTGTGGTGAAAAAGAGGTAATAGTCTACTAAAGAGTCTTCAAACTCCATTCTTCGAGCTCTTCCAGTTTTCCTTTAGCCAAACCTAACTACTTGGCTAACAGAAAAAATAGGGCACCTAGTGTTTAAGGTTAAGAAAATAAACTTCGACTCAGTCATGGGACTGGTGTGAGAAACTCAAAATACGAGTGTTTGAAAACAAAAGGTATCTCGTAGGACCACACCGCACATAAACACAGAACGGGTTTTTACCTTATGATAACCAAAACATTTTCTATGCAAAATCAAGAATATTATTTTTAATGACATTCTTTTGAAAATACTTTTCAAATAAACTTATGAACCTTAGCCAAAATTGTTACATTGATTAAATTCTAGCATACTAGCTATAGAGTAGGTTCTACTATTGAATCCAAAGGCGCTTATTGGAGAATGGATTTCCATACAAGGGCAAGTAAGGAACTACCTTCAGTATAGTACACCTATAGAGGGATGTGCCGAGGATAAACGACTTTTGAAACCTCTGCACCTGGCAAGACCGGCCTACCCGTAGACCCAATTTGGTGATGGATAGAACCGAAATTGAAATCACGTCGGTCATAACCGACCTATTCGTGGCCATAGCATACACAACATACTTGACCTATAGAGAGTAATTTAGAAGGGTGATGTCTATATCCTTATGGGCGCAATCCACATAGCCTCATGGCATGCCCTGTTTAAGCCATTCCGAGTGATGAGTCCCGAGGTAACGATTCCCTTTCACAAAGCACATTTTACTTTGAATGCCACACTGCCATTCCATGATCACACAACTGATTTTTAAAAACATATAACTCCTGAGCTCGTATGTCTCAGGAAAGGGTGTTAAGCTAAGAGAAGTTGCTTTCTCCACCACCAATCAGATGAAACGTTTATAAAGATTAATCAATGTGATTAGAAATGCAATATCAGACATTCGTCCATACAAGTTCGTCCATATAAGTGATCCAATAACAGGACGAACTAAAGGAACTCTCCTACCACATCTAATTGGGGATCATCTCTAAGATTAGTAGCGAGCAGCCCTTGCATCGAAGATCAAATGAAGATACTACTGCAACATACATATGATATGAGAAATTTCCCCCGAGGGTCAGTGACAAGCGACCCTTCATTCATTTACTATCATTCCATGTCTTCACTTTGAATCTGTAAATTGGTTCAAAGTGGTTTTCGAATAATAATCACTCAAATCTGACCTTGATTCCTTCAAACTAATCATCGATAAAAAGATGTTAGGTAAATAGGTGCTTATTATTTGATTAATTACTTACTTTTTATCAAAAATATCTTCTAGAGATATATATCTTTAAAACATTTCTTCTCGGTATCTATGGAATCATAAAACCTCTCTTTAACTTTGGAAATACCAAATCATTTTCATAAGTCATATTGCAAAACCTTTTTGAGTTAGATTGAAATTATACTAATTCTACTCAACATCAATTTATGTATTCAACCTTTACTATCCATTGAATAACGATGAAATAACCTTTTAAATTCACATGGATCGTACGGGATCCCTCCTCAGAATTTAATACCATGTGTAAAAAGATTACCTCTATATAATCCAATTTGTATAAATTGGAAAAATTAAATCTTTTATAATTGTCTCGTTTCCAACATTTCGACCTTATCTATTCCTCGCATAGAAAAGAGGTTAGGTAAGCCAGGACACTGGTTTCTCCTAAACATCTCCTTAGTTTAAGCACCTCACATCCGGATCTCACTAATAGAAAAATCCAGTCTACTAGTCGGCTTTTAGAGCCAAGATTAAATTACTTGATTTTAACAGCCTTTCTTTAAATCATTTATTTAAACCTTTTAAAATAAATTATAAAACCTTCAAATCATCTTTAAAATACTTAATTATTTATTTTAAAACATTTATATAAGATTTGGAAAAGAATTGTTGCGTTTAAGTCCATATTTCAAAAGTTATTAAAAAGTGCTGCGAATAGTGTTTTCAAAGCTTATTTGATCAAAACAACTTTTTGATCAATAAGAAACATATTTTTATAACTTAAATCTCTTTAAAACATTTTAGAAGATTTATAGAATTTATTTCATAGTTTTAAAGATTTAAAAATATCATTTACAAAGATTTTTTCGCTTTGGTTTTCGAACTGCCAAACCGCGGCTATTTCAAAATTCAAAATCCACTAAAATGAATCTTGATTTTCTTTCTTAGTTTGAAAACAGTAGTTATAAGAGTTCGAAAAAAAATTATTACAAAGATTTCCGACTCCGAATCCATCGTATAAATGGATTTAACTTTTTACGGCACGAAACCGCGAACAACCGTTACGTGATGCACCGATTTTAACTAATTTTCCATTTTACTTTCAAACTTCATCAAAACACTTCTAAATGTTTAAAAACATCATTATCTCATTTTAAACCATTTTCTAAGAGGTTTAACAACTCATATATATCATTTCATTTACAAAAAGGAAAGTGATTTCCTTTATGATTTTCGACATGTTTTTAACGTGACTTGTTAATACAATTAAACAATCATATCATCATCATCCAAACATGATAAACAATCATTACTACCAAGCATAACCAAACATATATCATCCAATATATCTTATTAGAAATAGAATTTCTCACCTTCATTTGATGACGGACTAAATAGAATCAACTATAGCCTTGCTAACTTTAATTCTAAGCAAACGACACTTGCTTTTCTTCCTTTCTAGGAGCTTGGACTTGCTCCTTGGAGCCTTGGTGCTCACAGCCTAAGTGTGGAGGTGGTGGTTGGCTCTGCCAAATGAAGAGGTGGTAGTGGCCGTGGATATGAAGGAGAAAAAGGATGGTTTGAAGTGGTTTTGAGGTGTTTATACTAATATATATATACACACACACTAATAATTTAATTTATTTCCACAATTATTTTCTTCACAATTTTGCTAACATAGAAAGTGGAGGAATAAGATGAAGAATAAGTGTTATGAATTTATGAAGAAAGGGGTGAGTATTTATAGGAAAAATTTGGAAACAAATATCTAAATGCATAATTACACATTTGCCCCTTTCCCTCACACCCTCCATCCCTTTCAAATGCATGGCAAGCCTCCCCCTTGTGCCTTTATGTGCTTGAGGTGATATGGTGTAAGATGAGTTGATGAATGCTTTTGGGTTGCTTATGTATTAAGTTTTTAGGAAAATATCTTGATATTTTATAATATATGTATATTTAGTTATGTATGTATATATGGATGTACATATATATTCATGTGCATGTTAAAGTGTGCATATGTATGTTATATATGTGTACAAGACATATAAACAAGGTTGCAACAACTTTTAGACAACTTTCGTTCGTTAAACCGTTGAAAATCGGGAAGCCGATTACCGATCATATTTTCACTTATAAATTAATTTACATATAAATGTAAACAAAATTTGAAAACTAATTTCTGATCATTAATAATTAATTAAAATGATCACATTTGATTTATAAAACCATATAAATCAGTATTAAACAATTGTTTACAAAAAGTGATATTATATCGATAAAGCGATATCAATTTTCTTATATTTTCAAATTAAGTATATATCTTTATAAAACTATTATAAATGATTTATTATTGCTTTATATCTATTTAAAATTAATTATTATCATTTAAAAAAAATATTAGAACCATTATAATAATTATTAAATCATTAAATCTCAATTTGAATTCACAAAATCAATATTTAAATATAAGGGCATCACTGATGATGTCATAAATACCTTTATTTTTCCCAAAAATAAAATAAATAATTTTATTTTATATTATTTTAAATTATAAAAATATGTGTATGTATCCAGCTCTGTGCGCGATGTTTGATAATAATAGAGCTGTTTATTAATAAAACGGTTTTCGACCATTTTATCAATATTCCTTCAAAGTTTATATTTTCATAAATACTTATTCAAAATAAGATTACCATCATTCTTGTTTAAAACATCAAAATATATGTTTAGAAGCCTTATATCTGAATAATTAAAAATAAATATAATTTATCAAATTGATAAATTTGTGGGTCGTTACATACTTCTCCCCTTAAAAGAATTTCGTCCTCGAAATCACAACACAAAACCAAAGGTATTTGCCCAAAATATTTATTTTTTAAACTCACACCCATACGATGTATATAGATCATCCATATGCAATATCTAAATCAATTTACTATTCGAATCCACAACTTTACTTCCGATATAGCATTGATCCCCTGATCCTCTAGTGTAGACTCCGATCAGGCTTTCCAATCAAAATTTTAGTTTTTCTTGCATAGCTCTCAACTATAATAGAAAACTCAAGTATCCAACCACAAACCCACATCAATATTTGTCATCAAGAATCAAGTGATAAATCCTTTTTCAGATAGTGTAAACATTGCAAAGTTCTACATTCGAATCTTGGATCAGAATTGTGCGACGAAATAATTCACACTCTTTATATATAATAATCTTTCCAAGAAATCATTCAAGTTAAAAGATGAACTTACTTTTATTGTAATAAACCTCTTATATTATCTTTTACTTCTTTTAAATCAATATGAATTGCATACTTTTGTATTAAAGAAAACTTATTTGTTAGTCAAAACTTATTTATTTAATTAATACCTCTTTATTAATCAAAACTTCCTTTATGCGTATATATAAATATATCTTTTTCAAAATGTTTAGCAAAATTCCATTTCGAGTTCAAAGGAAGATTTTCCACCTAAATTTTGCTTCTTTAATC
Organism: Allium fistulosum; assembly: GCA_030737815.1. Taxonomy (NCBI): domain Eukaryota; kingdom Viridiplantae; phylum Streptophyta; class Magnoliopsida; order Asparagales; family Amaryllidaceae; genus Allium; species Allium fistulosum. The sequence goes on from CM060901.1 coordinate 667,183,114, forward strand.
AATAATTCTCATTGATTCATTTACGATATTTATGTAATTGCAATGAACGAGGTTGAAAACAAAATAGCGTATTTATATTATACAGTTCATAATTTTCATTAACGTTCTAATTTTTGGATATAGGTCATACCTAAAGCATACAACTCCTAGAGTAGGACACATAACACTGATAATATACATCACCCACCAGCATAACATCTCATCTCACATCATACATAAGTTATATATAGATATACTAAATAGATAGATAGAAAACTGCCTTCAACAATCATACACATTATCTTCCTCATTTTTTTGAATCAGATGCCGATGAGGCGCTCCAATATCTGAAATCTATCATAACTTCTCCAATCCCTTCTTCGTCACTCTCATGCTCGTCATCCGCATCATTTTCATCTTCCAATTGCTGCATCTCTCCTTCAACATTAGGTATCCATTGTTGGTTCCGTGGAATGTGATTGAGACCAACAGTAACTTCCTGCATTACTTCACCTTCGGTTATTTCTTCGAGTCCTTGCATCTTAACCTCCCATGAGTTTTGAAACACTTCAACTTCTTCCTCAGATATTTCCTCATTGCCTCCTTCAATTTCATCCTAGTTGATGTAAGAATTGGATGATTCTTCTCGCCAGATAACGTGTTCTCCTTCCATTTCCCAAATCACATTGCTATCTACGCGATTGTGGTCTGATATTATGGTTTTTGGGTCCGCCATGGTTTCAGATTTTTCCACTATAGGCTCAGATTCCTCCTCCATATGCTCTGATTCTGCTATGGGTTCCAATTCAGAACTGGCTGGATCTGTTATCCACATTCCTTCCGAGGCTCGTGCATATTGATTCATGGGTTTTGATTCATGACAAAAGCTTCAGAGATTATAAGACGAACTACAAAGAGAATACTATACAAAGGCGACAAAAAGAGAATAAACATATATTGTGCACTACAAAGGTGACAAGACTACAATCCAGAGATTAGTATGAATATTTTATTATATTGAGTCTTAGAATATTGTTAAAATCATTCCTCAAGTAGTCACACACACATACAAATAGTTATATATTGTTTTATACTTTAAAAAATGTGATCTATGCACATAACATCAAGTCGATCGACCGACCAGTAAGCTCGGCTGACCGAACCTGTGTTAGTGCACAAATATGCATTGTTTTGTGCACGATTTTAAACTCAGCTGACCGGCCAGAATTTTCAGCCAACCGAACTGGAAATAACGGCTAGTTTTCTGAAGAGTTGCGATCGTTCGTGAAGAGGAATCACCTTCAATCCAAGAGATATGGTCACAACTTTTGATTGAAATTCTTCATGAAAGATTGTAACTATTCTACAACTATATAAACATGTTTAATTCACTTCTACAATCACCGATTCTTGTTTATAATTTTGAAATCTATTCTCTATTTATTTCTGCAAATAAAAGCATTCATTCTCATTCAATATCGCTAGAATCCCTGAATTAATTCATATACTTCGATTCTACGCGATTATCCTCCTTCTAAATCTTCACACACACTATATATTCTTGAGGATTTGATTATAGGAGAATTGTACTATCAAAAGACAATTCGTGTTATTCAGAACACATTCGTCAATAAGTTATTTGTATTAAGTTGAAGTCCTCTTCTGCTGTTGAGGCGGAAAAATTCCTGTTCGGCTGCTCAGGTGTCGTATACCTATTCCTCCGGGTTAAGTGTGGGGTTTAGTTTAAATCCAGAGGGTATTCTGGGACTGGACATAGAACGGGAAGTTCGAACCAGTATAAAATTCTTGGTGTGCTTACTTTAATTTTTATTTTACTGCTATTATCAGTTTTCGCATTTATATACCATATTACACGATCCTTAGTACTGCACGTACACTTTCATTTGGTATCAGAGCAAGGTTATCTTATGACCGTCACAAAGTTATTTGATATCTATTTTTAGTAACATGGCAACGACACATACTAACGATTTTGACACTAACACTAATACTAGTTTCACAGAGGGTCAATCAACTTCACGACCTCAACTTTTTAATGGTATAAATTATAATTATTGGTCAACTAGAATGAGAATCTATATGCAATCTAGTGGATTTGATATCTGGAATGTTATACAAAGTGAGTACACAACTCCTACTGGAGAATACTCAACTTGGAGTAACACACAAAAACTAGATGCTACATCAAATGCAAAGGCTATGAATATTTTATTTTGTGCATTAGATAGAAATGAATTCAATAGAGTTAGCATGTGCACTTCTGGTTATGAAATTTGGAGAACACTTAAGGTAACACTTGAAGGAACGAACAAAGTTAAATTAAGCAAAATCTCTATGTTGAAAAATCAATTTGAAAATTTCAAAATGAGACCAAATGAATCTATAAATGATATGTACTCTAGATTTCAGGATATTTATCATGCTCTACTATCATTAGAACAAAAATTTACTGATTTTGATATTGTCACAAAAATCTTAAATTCTTTAACGGACGAATGGGAAAGAAAAGTCCTAGCCATTGAAGAAGCAAGTGATTTGTCAACATTAAAACCAGAAGAATTGATAGGTAATTTAATGTCCTACGAAGTAAATTTGCAGGTGAAGAGAAATGGAGCACAAGAAAAGAAGAATGTGGCATTTCAAGCAGAAAAAGATGACTCCGACTCAGAGAATGAAGATATGGAAATGATTGCTAAGTTTCTGAAATTCAAAAGAAATAAATTCAGGGGAAACAAAAATAATTCCAACAACAATAGCAAACCATCATCTTCAACAATGGAATGTTATGAATGTCACAAGAAAGGTCACATGAAGAAGGATTGTCCAGAACGTAAAAAGAGCAATTTTAAGAAGGATAGAACCAAACGAAGAGCTTTTTCAGTCACTTGGGACGACACAGACTCATCATCCTCATCAGAGAGTGAAAGTGACAATGAAAATGAACAAGCAAATGTGTGCTTCATGGCTTCGTCAGACGATGTAAGTGATCTTAGTTTTGAAGATTTAATTGAAATTAATTCTGAATTAGTAGACTTAGCAAAGCAACTTAAAAAGAAAAATAAAGATTTACAAAGAAAATTAGATAGGACAGTCTTAGAAGTAGATATGCTGAAAGATGAGAAGAAAATATTAGAAGAAGAACTTGAAATTTCTCAACAATCAAATTCTAACTTATCTTCTCAAATTTCTTCAATATCTGAAGAACTAGAAATTCAGAAAAATAAAAATGATGTTGTATTTTGGGAAAATAATAGTTTAAAATCTAAAATTAAAGATTTAGATTTAGAAAAATCTGGTCTAAAAATAAAATTTGATGACATCTCTAAAAATGTTTCTAATTTCAATAAAGGAAGAGAGAATCTTTCTACAATACTTGAAAATTCTCAATCCACTAACAATAAATATGGACTAGGATTTAAGAAATAGAATAATTGTTCTAAAAGTAGGATTAATAATAAAATTAAAAAGGATATTAAGAAAACAGTTTGTTCAAACACTAAAACAATTAAGATATGGATTCCAAAATCAAATAATGTTTTGATAAGGAATAAACATATCAAAATGTTCATGGAAACTGTTCATAATAACAAAAACTATGTTTATAAAGGGAATTCTGAACCCGTATGGGTTTGGCTTCCTAAGATCTAACTCTTAGGACCCTAAAAAGAAATGAGTACCAACTTTTTATAAATTTTTGCAGGTGCCACATAAAAGGAGAGGAAAATGGATTTTAGATAGCGGTTGCTCAAAACACATGTCTGGAAACAAAGAAATGTTGTCAAATATTATCTACTCAAATGGAGGATCAGTCACTTTTGGAGATAACTCTAAAGGATATATCATCGGTAAAGGCAATGTCAGCAGCAACGGTACCACTAATTTACCTCTCATTACTGATGTTTTATTAGTTAAAAATTTAAAACATAATTTATTGAGTATTAGTCAGCTATGTGATAAAGGTTTTAATATAACTTTTTCAGAAAATAAATGTAATATTTTCGATAAAAATCATAACACTATTTTTGAAGGAATAAGGGATAAAAACATTTATATTTTAAATATGAACGTTAATAATGATTCAAATTTGTGTTTAGTAGCTAAGGAAAATGATTCCTGTCTTTGGCACAAAAGATTTTGTCACATCAATTTTAATACCATCAACAAATTAGCTAAAAATAAATTAGTTAAAGGATTACCTAACATGAGATTCAAAACTAATATATTTTGTGATGCATGTAAATTAGGAAAATTAACAAAATCTTCTTTTAAATCTAAAAAGGTAATTTCTACAGAACAACCACTTGAACTTTTACACATGGATCTTTTTGGTCCAACTCAAGTTCAGTCTATTAATCATAATAGATACGTGTTTGTTATTGTAGATGATTTTTCTAGATACACTTGGACTTTCTTTTTGAAAAATAAAAGTGATACTTTTGATAATTTTAAACAAAATATTAAAAGTTTAAAAATTGAAAATATCAGAAGTGATCATGGAGGAGATGTTGAAAATGAAGTTTTTGAACAATTTTGTAACAAGAAAGGTATTAACCATAATTTTTCATTTCCTAGAACACCACAACAAAATGGCATTGTAGAAAGAAAAAATAGAATGCTACAAGAATGTGTAAGAACTTTATTAAATGGAACCACTTTATCAAAACATTTTTGGGCAGAAGCTGTAGCTACTGCTTGTTATGTATTGAATCGTGTTTCCATTCGACCGTTAACTAAAAATACTCCATATGAACTTCTAAATGGAAGAAAACCAAATATTTCATATCTTAAAGTTTTTGGTTCTAAATGTTTTATTTTGAATACTAAAGATCAGCTAGGCAAATTCGATCCAAAATCCGATGAAGGAATATTCGTAGGATATTCGGAACGAAGTAAAGCTTATCAATTTTTAATAAAAGAACTCAAATTATTGAAGAAAGTTTACATGTTTCATTTGACGAATATTTTAAAAATATAAATCCAAATATTACTATCGATTCTGATGATGAAACTATTCAGAATAAAAACAGTAATACTAGTGAAAATTTTGATAATAATCATGAATTTACCGAAAATAACATTACTACTAATATAATAAAATCTCCACCTAGAATTTTACGGGATCATCCTATACAAAATATAATTGGAGAAGTAAATACGAATGTTAAAACCTGACATCAATTAAGTCAAGTTGGTCATGTAGCTTTTCTCTCTAACATAGAACCTAAGAATATAAAAGAAGCCTCAACTGATGACTACTGGATTCTTGCCATGCAAGAAGAACTAAATCAATTCGAACGAAACGAAGTTTGGGAACTTGTTCCTAGACCAAGTGATCAATCAGTCATTGGTACTAAATGGGTCTTCACAAATAAAACAGATGAACTAGGAAATATAACTAGGAATAAAGCTAGATTAGTTGCACAAGGATATAATCAAGAAGAGGGAATTGACTATGAGGAAATGCTTGCTCCAGTCGCCCGACTTGAAGCAATACGAATCTTATTGGCGTTTGCATGTTTTCATAATTTTAAACTTTATCAAATGGATGTTAAAAGTGCATTTTAAATGGTTACATAAAAGAAAATGTCTTTGTTGAACAACCACCTCTTTTTTATCATGAATAATTTCCGGATCATGTTTATAAACTCAAAAAGGCTTTATACGGTTTAAAACAAGCACCACGTGCTTGGTATGATCGTCTTAAAAGCTATTTATTAGAATCTGGGTTTGAAATTGGTAAAGTAGATCAAACTCTTTTTATTAAGAAAACTAAGAAAGATATTTTGATAATTCAAATTTATGTTGATAATATTATTTTTGGATCGACAAATGAAAAGTTATGTCAGGAATTTTTGACTATAATGACAAATGAATTTGAAATGTCTCATATGGGAGAATTGTCATATTTTCTTGGATTACAAATTAAACAAATTGAAAATGGAATTTTTATTAATCAAGAAAAATATTGTTATAATTTAATTAAACGATTTGGTCTAGAAAACACTTCTGCCAAACCAACTCCTATGAGCACAATGATTCATCTCGATAGAGACGAGGAGGGCAAAAGTGTTGATCAAAAACTATATCGTAGTATGATTGGATCTTTATTATATTTAACAGCTAGTCGACCTGATATAATGATGAGTGTTTGTTTATGTGCTAGATTTCAAGCAAATCCCAAAGAATCACATATGCGAGCAGTTAAACGCATTATTCGTTATCTAACTAAAACCAAAGATTTCGGACTATTTTATCCAAAAGAATGTCCTTTCGAATTAGTTTCCTATAGCAACGCTGATTTGGAGGAAGTCGAATGGATAGAAAAAGTACTAGCGGAACATGTCATTTCATTGGACGTTCCTTAGTCTCTTGGTTCAGTAAGAAACAAAACTGTGTTTCTTTATCGACATGTGAAGCAGAATATATATCTGCTGCTTTGGCATGTGCACAAGTCATTTACATGCAACAAACACTTCAGGATTTTAACTGTCATCTTGAAAAGTCTATAATTTATTGTGATAATACTAGTGCAATAAATCTTTCTAAAAATCCTGTCAATCACTCATGAACAAAACACATAGATATTCGTCATCATTTTCTTCGTGATTGTTTGGAAAAAGGATTGACAAATTTAGAGTTTATTAATACTAAAAATCAGATTGCTGACATTTTTACTAAACCATTAAATGAAAATATTTTTATCAAACTTAGACGAGATTTAGGAATAATGTCTCTAAAAGAGTTATAACTAAAAATATGCAAAATGTTTAAAACAAAAATTTGTAATCATCCATTTACAAACTGTTTTGCTATTAATTACCTATGATGAGAATTAAATAATAATTCTTATCCACTTGTTTTTTAGTAAACAAATACTTATATAAACTATGCTTAGTTTTCAATCAAATACTAAGAAAGTTTATATTCAAAATTATATGAAAATGTCATCCAACAATGATTTTTACAATTCTGAAAACTCTCGTTTATCGTATACATCTCCGAACGATGATTCCGATCGTATTCCTGAAAATGGACCCTATCCTATTTTCCCCTTACCTAATCGTGTCCTTAACTTCTCTTCTTCCCTGGATAAAGACCCCCGACATGGCTGGAAACCATGGGAGGACACTCATACCGGTTATACACCGAAAAAGAAGAAAGGCAAGAATGTTATTCTATAAACAGAAAATAGATGAGATACACCGCTATCAACAACAACAATTGGATCTACAAAAGGAGTTATACTATAAACAAAAAATTACGGCAAGACGTTTGAGCTTTCTAGAACGGATGGCCATAAAAATTTGTTCGTCGAAAAAGGAAGACATTGATAAACCCACATCTAGACCCTCAACCTCCTCAAATCCTGCTCAATCTCCAGTAGCTCCTACGTGGTCACCTATAGAGAATGTACCATCTCCAAATTCTTAGGAACGTCGATATTAACAACCGGTGGCTAAGCATTTTTTTATATATATACGTTGCTGATTTTCTATAAGTTGTATTAATATCGTGCACAAATAATAAAATTTCACTTTATACCATTTTTTTATCAAAAACATCAAAACTGGGCAAAACAACAGGGTCAGTCGACCGAAAATACTGAGTCGGTCAGCCGAATTCCTTCCCGAAAGTTTCATACGTTTCGGTTAACAAAGTCGGTCAGCCGAATCCCTTCTCGAAAGTTTCATATGCTTTTGTTAACAAAGTCGGTCAGCCGACCAGAGATTTCGGTCGACCGAACGACTAAAAATCTGCTGCTTCCTTTGCAAATATTTAACCCACCAATTCACTTTTTCAACTATCACTTCATTTTAACTTTCCCAAATTCAGATTTTTACCCCAAACTCCATTAAAATTTTCTCAAAATTTAATATTTTTCCTCAAAATCAATGGCTCCTAGAAAGAAAACTAAAACTACCGCCGCTTCTTCATCAACTCCAGTGGATTCTCAAATAGCCTCATGGCTTGTGAGTGATAAAGCACTTGAAAGATGGATAAAGCTTCAAGATGCCAAGATCTTCGAGGAATCCTTCGTAAGTTACCCCGATTTCTCTTCTTACGGTATTGAACATGCCGCAATTGAAAGTGGGCTTGACACTTTTCTTGACCATAGAAAGAACAATTTGAAAATTAACCACATTATGGTCAAATTATTTCTTGCTAACCTAAACCTTGTCAATCCTCCTAGAAACACTGAAAATTGTGTTTGGACATCGGTATGTGGTACGGCAATTTTCCTTTCACTAGATAGAATAAATCATACCTTGAATGCTCGACCAGGTGGAATATCGTTACATGATGTGGATTGCAATGTAATGAGACGCGATGAAATAAGCCATCTATTTTTCGAAGATGATGCTATAGATTTAAGACAAACATCATCTGTTCGACCAAAAGCTAGACTTTTTCATCGATTCATGATGAAATCCATTGTTCCAAGAAGAGGCTCCTACCACTTAGTGTATCCTGAAAATTTTAAAGCGTTATATGCTATATGTGGGAATGTTCGAGTTAATTGGGCACAATTACTTATGGATGAGTTTCTCTCATTTAATCAAGGCAAGATGCTTCATATTTACTATGGGGAATATATAATGAGATTAATGAATGACTTAGTCATACATGCTCCAGAATCTGAAACTACCAAAGTTCATCATTTTGATTCAAGGACCATTAAATTAATGAAGTTGACGGATGCTCCACCAAGATTTATAAAATTTGACCAATGGCGTGCTACTCCTAGAGATCAACTACGCCGTAGCCATTCCACACCACAACCAACTACTCATTCTACGAAACGCTTAACTCGCCAGTCCACAATTCAAAGACCAACTCCCGGACTTGGTATGGAAGCGGCTATTGATCTTTTGGCTCGAAATCAATTAGCTTTAGATGCCCGTCTACGGAAAATAGATGGAAGATTCAAGAAAATCAAAGGCTTCTTTGTTAATCTTTGGGATGCTTTGTCATGCACTTCTGAAGCCGGTGCCTCTCATCTTGCTCCCGGAAAAAGACCAACACCTAATTTCTCTTGGTCAACTTCGGAGATTACAAGTTCCGGAACATCAGGAACTCATACTTCTCATACTCAGCGTCGTGGTAAAGAACATGCTCCTCCTGATGAAAATATTCGTCCAGAATACTGGGATACCGACGAGGGTGAGGAGTGATCTTGTTGTTTTTTGTCTTGCTATTGGATTATTTCAAGTATTATGTTTTGATTATGAACAATATTTCTATTTTATGAAGTTTTAAGTAATGGTATCATTAACATTTTATTTGTTTTCGGTATGTAAAATTAATTCTATGTTCCTATATTTGATACATATTCCGTATTGTTTTTTACATTTTATGTATCATAAGTATTCCTTTTTGTCGATGACAAAGGGGGAGAAATATATGAAAGCTAACAAGTTTTTGCAGAAAAGTCACCATATATTCAGAGGGAGAATTACAATATATATGTATATACTACTTCGTCACATAAGTATTGTCATCAATCAAAAAGGGGGAGAATGTTGATTCATGGGTTTTGATTCATGACACAAGCTTCAGAGATCATAAGACGAACTACAAAGAGAATATTATACAAAGGTGACAAAAAGAGAATAAACGTATATTGTGCACTACAAAGGTGACAAGACTACAATCCAGAGATTAGTATGAATATTTTATTATATTGAGTCTTAGAATATTGTTAAAATCATTCCTCAAGTAGTCACACACACATACAAATAGTTATATATTGTTTTATACTTTAAAAAATGTGATATGTGCACATAACATCAGGTCGGTCGACCGACCAGTAAGCTCCGCTGACCGAACCTGTGTTAGTGCACAAATATGCACTGTTTTGTGCACGATTTTAAACTCAGCTGACCGGCCAGAATTTTCAGTCAACCGAACTGGAAATAACGTCTAGTTTTCTGAAGAGTTGCGATCGTTCGTGAAGAGGAATCACCTTCAATCCAAGAGATATGGTCACAACTTTTGATTGAAATTCTTCATGAAAGATTGTAACTATTCTACAACTATATAACCATGTTTAATTCACTTCTACAATCACCGATTCTTGTTTATAATTTTGAAATTTATTCTCTATTTATTTTTGCAAATAAAAGCATTCATTCTCATTCAATATTGCTAGAATCCCTGAATTAATTCATATACTTCGATTCTACGCAATTATCCTCCTTCTAAATCTTCACACACACTATATATTCTCGAGGATTTGATTATATGAGAATTGTACTATCAAAAGACAATTCGTGTTATTCAGAACACATTCGTCAACAAGTTATTTGTATTAAGTTGAAGTCCTCTTCGGCTGTTGAGGCGGAAAAATTCCTGTTCGGCTGCTCAGGTGTCGTATACCTATTCCTCCGGGTTAAGTGAGGGGTTTAGTTTAAATCCAGAGGGTATTCTGGGACTGGACGTAGAACGGGAAGTTCGAACCAGTATAAAAATTCCTGGTGTGCTTTAATTTTTTTTTACTGCTATTATCAGTTTCCGCATTTATATACCATATTACACGATCCTTAGTACTACACGTACACTTTCAGTGCAAACTTATCATCATTGGATATAATGATCATTTCTGAAGTAGCGGGTGGGATGAGCATTCCGCCATTGGGTACCCGCCTTCATCCCTTTTAGTGTACGGGAGACACTCCTCATCAATCCGAGGCCAAACCTTGCTTTGTGACTGCTTCGATGGTTCTACCTCATTGCTTGAGAGGATAATGAGATTATCCTTTTCACCCCAATTTGCTTGTGATGACTCACCCTAGGAATACTTTCTTCTATATGGTTTCTACAAATGTAAATGCAATCGCTTAGATATAGACACTAAGCATTTTACTTATTCCAACTCATTCTAATTTTCAATTTATTAATATCTTATTTACTTAGGCATATTCTAATATAAATCGGCTTTAATTATAACCTTTTTAAGGGAATGGATTTTCCAAGCACTTGGTGTTATTTTTCCTCCGAACCGAAAACAAATTGAGATTTCTATCAAAATGTTTTATCTCCTTAAAAATTTTTGAAATCCTTTGTCAAGAAACATTCCAAATATACTATTTCAAATCTTTTAAAAACTCCTTTCTAAAAATTCCGATCTTCTGTACATTCCTCAACTCTTCTAATATCCATTCCTTATTAATCCTTTCAGTGTTATTATAAACATCTTATAGTCAAACTACGAAATTGGAATCACAAGATGTTTATACTTAGTTTTACCTAACTTGATTTTAATCATTAATACAAAAAAATTCAAAGGTACACTTTTTTTATTCAAAATGTAATCCTAGGCAAAATTATCTCATTTACCATAATTTCAAAACAAAATCATTTATATATATCATTAACAACTACATGCTCTTATATAATACTCTAAACTCATTCTAGGGTGTTACTAACCCTATCCCTAATGAGTAACTCATCCTAAGGTATTACTGACCCTATCTCTGATGTGACTTTTACCCTTATCAGGCTTAGGTGTTTGCTCAACCTAAGCTCTGATACCAAATGTGACGACCCACCTCCTTGACCCTTAGAAATCGACACTATAACATCCTTGGTATTCACATACCGCAAATCCAAGTGCCGGAGAGGCAGATTATCATGGAGTACAAAGAAAATAAAGAAGGAACAAAATCTCACATGAATGTAATAACATATATTATTTCAACATATATTCTTTATAGTGGAAAATTTTAAATATATTATCAGAATTAAACATGGATAGTTATAAAAATCCGTCCTTACAAATGTGGAATACAATAGTACACAAGTGTGGTGAAAAAGTGGTAATAGTCTACTAAAGAATCTACTAACTCCATGCTCCGAGCTCTTCTAGATTTCTTCTAACTAAACCTGACTACTAGGCTACCCAGAAAGATAGGGCACCTGGAGTTTAAGGGGAAAGAAAATGAACTTCGGGTCAGTTATGAGACTGGTGTGAGAAACTCAAAATACGAGTGTTTGGAAACAAAAGGTATCTCATTAGACCATGCCACACACACGGAACGGGGTTTTATCTTATAATAACCAAAACATTTGCTACGCAAAATCTAGGAATATTATTTATAATGTCGTTCTTTTGAAAATACTTTTCAAACAAACTTATGAATCTTAACCGAAATTGCTACATTGATTAAATTCCAGCATACTAGCTACAAAGTAGGTTCTACAATCAGATCCACAGGAACTTATTGGAGAATGGATTTCCATATAGTGGTAGGTAATGAACTATCTTCTGTAGAACACACCGCTAGAGGGATGTACCGAGGATCAACAACTTTTGAAACCTTTGCATCTGGCAAGACCGGCCTACCCGTAGATCCAACTTGGTGGTGGATAGAACCAAATATGTCATCTCCTCGGTCGTAACCGACCTATTCATGGCCACAATATACACAACATACTCGACCTATAGAAAGTAATCTAGAAGTGTGATGACCATACCCTTATGAGCGCGACCCACACAGCCTCACGACATGCCTTGTTTAAGCCATTTTTGGGTGATGAGGCCTGAGGTAACCATTACCTTTCACAAAGCACATTCCACTTTGAATGCCACATTGCTATTCCATGATCATACAACAGATTTCTACAAACAAATAACTCCTAAGCTCATAAGTCTTAGGAAAGGGTGTTAAGCTAAGAGAAGCCGCCATCTCTACCACCAAACAGATGATACGTTTATAGGGATCAATCAATGTGATTAGAAATGCAATGTCGGAAATTCATCATACAACTTGTCCAGGAATAGGACGAACCGAAGAAACTCTCCTACCACATCCTGTCGGGAATCATCCCTAGGGTTAGTAGCGTGCAGCCCTTGCATCGATGATTAAATGAAGATACTACTATCACATATATATAATATGGGAAATTTCCCCTGAGGTTCAGTGACAAGCGGCCTTTCATTCATTTACTATTTGTTGGTGTCAAAATTGACCACTAAGACCCAATTATACGTGAAAGCACCAATATCCGGTCACATATCATAGATAGAATATATGCAGAGAATATAATAGGAAGAATAATCGAAATTAAAGTGAAAGCAAGTAAAAGAGAGACAAGATTTACAATGGTTCGGCTAACTCCAGCCTACATCCACTCCAGAATAATCCTTTTTATTATACTAAAATTTGATTACAGTTACAATCCAGAATTCCAGAATGAAAATGGCAGAGTAGCCTCTAGGTAGAAGATGAAGAAAAATCAAAATGAAGGTCCCTTTTTTCGAAGCCAAGTCTACTGCATTTACAGGTGAAATCTCGGCTACAGGGCCTTCTCACCTATATAGGCCCACCATAACGATCGTCGAGCCCAACTCGTCCATCCTATGCCGACCCGGAGTAGTTCGTATGCTGCCCGAAGCAAGTGATATGCCGTCCCGAAGTAAACTTCATGCCGACCCAAAGTAAGCTTGTAGCCCACCCAAACTAGGTCCTTCTGTGCTGACTCGGGGTTGAAGCCATGCCGACCCGGCCCGAAGCAACTTCCATCCTTGCCAAAATCCATATTCCAAGTGCCCTGCATCGTTCATCCATCGACTATGCTTAATCCGGGCTTCATATCTGCATTTATTATTCGTAATTGATCATCCATTCAGCCATTCGAACCAAACCCATAATATTCTAGCCTCGATAACCATGAAGTCGATTGGGTTAAATCTACATGTATGCTGCCTTGCCAAAAGGCGGGTTAACACTATCATTCCATGTCTTCACTTCGAATACGTAAATTGGTTCGAAGTGATTTTCGAACAAGAATCACTCAAATTTGACCCTGTTTCCTTCGAACCAATCATCGATAAAAAGATGTTAGGTAAATAGGTGCTTATCATTTGATTAATTACTTCCTTTTGTTTAAAAATATCTTCTAGAGATATATCTTTAAAACATTTCTTCTCAGTATATATGGAACCATAAACCTCCCTTTAACTTTGGAAATACCAAATCATTTTCATAAGTCATATTGCAAAACCTTTTTGAGTTAAAAAAGGTCAATAGAAATCATACTAATTCTACTCTACATCAATTTATGTATTCAACCTTTACAATCCATCGAATAACGGTGAAATCACCTTTTAAATTCATACGTGTATAGGTTCCCTCCTTCAAATTTAATACCAAGTGTAAGAAGATTATCTTTATATAATCCACGTTGTATTAAACTTGGAAAAATTAAATCTTTTATGCTTGTCTCATTTTCGACATTTTGACCATATCTATTCCTTGCCCAGGAAATAGACCAGGTGATTCAAGGCACTGGTTTCTCCTGAACATCTCCTTAGTTTAAGAACCTCACATCCTGACCTTATGAATAGAAAAATCCAGTCTACTCGTCGGCTTTTAGAGCCAAGATTAAATTACTTGATTTTAAAAGCTTTTCTTAAAATCGTTTATTTAAACCTTTTAAAATAAATTATAAAACCTTCAAATCATCTTTAAAATACTTAATTATTTATTTGAAAATATTTACAAAAGATTTGGAAAGGAATTGTTAAGCTTAAATTCATATTTCAAAAGTTATTAAAAAGTGCGGCGAATAGTTTTTTCAAAGCTTATTTGATCAAAACAACTTTTCGATCATTTATAAATTTATTTTTATAACTTAAATCTCTTTTAAAACATTTTAAAATATTTATAGAATTTATTCCATGTTTTTAAAGAATTAAAAATATCATTTATAAAGAATTTGTCACTTTGGTTTCTGAACTGCCAAACCACGACTATTTTGAAAACTTGTTTTGCTCATATTTCAAAATCTACTAAACGAAATCTTGATTTTCTTTCTTCGTTTGAGAACTATAGTTATAAGAGTTTGGAAAATTCTTATTACAAAGAATTACCGACTCCAAATCCATCGTATAAATGGATTTAACTTTCTACGGTGCGAAATTGTGAACTACCGTTACACGATGTGCCTATTTTAACCAATTTTCCATTTTACTTTCAAACTTCATCAAAACACTTCTAAATATTTATAAAACATTATTAAATCATTTAAAACCATTTTTAGAGAGGTTTAACCACACATATATACCATTTCATTTACAAAAAGGAAAGTGATTTTCTTTGTGATTTTCGACGTATATTTAACGTGACTTGTTAATATAGTCAAACAATCATGTCATCATCGACCAAACATGATAAGCAATCATCATAACCAAGCATAACCAAACATATATATCATCAAATATATCATATTATAAATATAATTTCTCATCTTCATTTGATGACGGACTAAATAGAATCAACTATGGCCTTGCTAACTTTAATTCTAAGCCAAGACACTTGCTTTTCTTCCTTCCTAGGGGCTTGACCTTGCTCCTTGGAGCCTTGGGTGTTTGCAGCCTAGGTGTGGAGGTGGTGCTTGACTCGGCCAAATGAAGAGGTTGTGGTGGCCGTGGATATGAAGAAGAAAAAAGAGTGATTTGAAGTGGTTTTGAGTTGTTTATGCTAATATATATATACACTAATAATTTAACTTATTTCCACAAATAGTTTCTTCATAATTTTGCTAACATAGATAGCCATTAAAAAAGTGTGAAAGTGGAGGAAGAAGATGAAGAATATGTGTCAGAAATTTATGAAGAAAGGGGTGGGTATTTATAAGAAAAATTTAGAAACAAATATCTAATTGCATAATTACACATTTTCCCCTTGCCCACGCCCTCTCCATCCCTTTCAAATGCACGTCAAGCCTCCCCGACCTTGTGTCTCAATGTGCTTGAGGTGATATGGTGTAGGGTGAGTTGATGGATGCTTTTGGGTTGTTGAAGTATTAAGTTTTTAGGAAAATATCTTGATATTTTGTAATATATGTATATTTAAATGTGTATGTATATATGTATGTACATATATGTTCATGTGCATGTTATGGTGTGCATATGTTATATATATGCACAAGACACATAAACAAGGTTGCCACAACTTTTGGACAACTTTTGTTTGTTAAACCGTTGAAAATCGGGAAGCCGAGTACCGATCGTATTTTCACTTATAAATTAATTTACATATAAATGTAAACAAAATTTGAAAACTCATTTCTTATCATTATTAATTAATTAAAATGATCACATTTGATTTATAAAACAATATAAATCAATATTAAACAATTGTTTATAAAAAGTGCTATTATATCGATAAAGCAATATCATTTCTTATATTTTAAAATGAGGTATATATCTTTTTAAAACTATTATAAATGATTTAGTATCACTTTATAACTATTTAAAATGAGTTATTATCACTTAAAAACAATTATTAGAACCATTATAATAATTATTAAATCATTAAATCTCAATTTAAATTAATAAATCAATATTTAAATATAAAGGCAACACTGATGATGCCATAAATACCTTTATTTTTCCCAAAAATAAAATAAATAATTTTATTTCATATTCATTTTCACTTATAAAAATAAGTGTATGTATCCAGCTCCATGCGCAATGTCTGATAATTATAGAGCTATTTATTGATTAAATGGTTTTCGACCATTTTATCGATATTACTTCAAAGTTTATATTTTTGTAAATGATTATTCAAAATAATATTACCATCATTCTTGTTCAAAAAATAAAAATGTATGTTTAGAAGCCTTATATTAGAATAATTAAAATAAATATAATTTATCAAATTGATAAATTTTCGAGTTGTTACATCACCCATCCTAGAACCCGCCCTTGTGGATAATCATCTTCATTACTCCCTTCGACATCAAGTCGTCACCTTCAAAACACTTCTAACTGTCTTTATTCCATTTCCATGGTAGAACCCTTCCTCAAACTCGTCCTCATTCCATCTTCCATAGTAGTTTTTTCATCTAATGAGTGGGATAACTCACCTAATATACCAAGGAGGAACCTACTAGCAAGGAGAGTTCCAATACATATTAAAAGAAAAACATTTACCAAAACATTTTTATTTCCAAATCAAGGCTTCCATCTCCCTTTAAAACAAAAGATCCTTTTTTTCTTTTTTTCCTGAAAGTACATCATAAGTTTATAAAAAAATTTCTCAAAATACTTACCATCGTTTTTAACCAATTAAAATAATTTTTGAGAAAACATCGTTTTATATAAGAAATCAAATCGTTATAGAAACTCTTTGTTTTAAAATATTTATAGAAGCCAAAAATGGTTTTTGAAATACATATTTTTAAAATTTTGTATAATGGACCTCCCGCCCATCCTTGATTTCTTAATAGTACCCATCAAGCCTTTAATTGCTAAAATCCTCTAACAACCATTAGTTATCTTTATGGAAACCCTTCACATTTCTTAGTCAAACAAGGTATATACCATTACTATGTCAAATAATAAACAACCATGTGAACAAGTAAGCAACCAAACAAACAATAACCAATCTAAACAAACAAGCAACAAGTAAACAAACAATCAACAAAAACCAATACAAGCAAAAGAGAATATTCCAAACAAGCACAACATAAATTAATAGGTGAACATCAAACAAACAAATAGGAAAATAAGTAACTAAAAAATCAATCATAATATAACAAAAAATCAACAACATAATTCAATTAAGAAAAATAATTCTGACAAGCATGGCATAGATTAATTAAACAAACATTCAACAAATAAAAATTAAAACCAATCATAGTAAAACGGACTATCAACAACATGATACACCATAAGGTATCAATTCAAACGAGCATAACATAAGTGATAAATAAACATGGGTTAATAAGCAGCTAAATCTTCTTAATTACAATTAAGTTAACAAACAAAAATACAATACAAACAATTTATTCAAAGAAAACAAATACAAACAACAAGGTAACTATCGTAAACATCGAAATGGACAGTCCCTTCTTCGTATCCTAACTCTCTTCATCAGAGGGAATAACTAGATGTCCCTACAACTCATTAAGGAAAATCGCGCACAACAACTATAAGGGTAATCGTCACAATGGGCATCAGGCAAACTCTAAACTCATCTTACCCCCATCATCTTACACCCCATCTTACATAGTCTAGTTTTATAGTTCTCAGTTAAAAACTTCAAATAAATCATTTTTTAATTAAATTCATTTTTAACAAACACCACTAAAGTTTGTTATTAATTAAATATTTTACTTTTTCAACCATTTACTTTTCAAATCAAATCATCCTCATCTTAGTAAAATATTATTCTCAAGGAAACTAGATTTTTTATAATACATCATTTCTTAATAATATATCTCCAAACATATCTGTAATAGAATAATTTTCAACTTGGTTCTTTTTCAACCAAAACCCTTTGGTTGAAAATGTTATTTTACTCTTTATCTGAAAAGATAATTATCAAATAAAGATACTTCAATCAAACTCTTTTCAAATATTCTCATCAATAAAATAATTTTTCAAACAAATACATTTATAATATATTAAATAATTCAATTAAAATAACATATCTTTCTATGGGAATAACTTTCTTGTAGAGTATCTTCAAAATAATTCTCCTTTAGATCATATAATATTCACTATAAAGAAGTTTCAACAAAATACAACTTTTTTAAAAATAAGAATTCTCACTAGATACTCCCTTATAAGGTACTTCCAATAAAAACACTGTTTTTTTCTTAAAATGTACCCCAACAAATATTTTTACAAAGTATTCCAATTCATAACGAGGATACACAATATTTCTTCAACACATACCTTGTCCAAAGGATGTTCCCAAATAAAAAAAATTTAGGTAAGATGTTCTCAATTAAAAAAATTTTAAATAAAATATTTTTCGATTAGAACACTTTCCAACAAATTTTTTTTCCCTTCCATAGATAAAATGTTCCTTTATTTGTACTTCCCAAACCATAACACCACTATAAAAATTCTTTCCAAATGATGTTTTAAATACAAACAGATTTTTCAATAAAAACTTTAAGAATCACTTTATGTCAAAAATAAACATTATTCCCATTTTAAAAAAGTATCTCTAAAAATTAGGAATTTATACTTCATAAAATTTTCAAATAAATATTATCCACTTAAAAATAACGGTGCTTCCATCCTATTAAGGTCAGGTTTCAATCCATTTATATCAAGTGTAAGTCACTCAGGTTATAACCAACACTTAACACTCTTATAAGTGTTCATCCTCCCATAATCCTACTTTAATTACTTTACACACAAAGGTCACCATTTTAGGGTGAGTTAAATAATAAACCACACACACAAAGCATACAATTGTCAATCAAATGCTCTTTCATTCTATATTTTAACCCAACATAGGGTGTTAATCATTATAACCTAATGGTCAAACCTACTATTTTTAAAATCCAAAATCAATTATAAACGACATCAAACTACGCTAACAACTAATTTTAGATATTATAAGCAGTGGACCATGGATAAATAAAAATTTAAAAATCCTAAAACAATGAATAAAACAACAGAATTTAAACATCAATACATACACATATATATAATCTCATCTCAATAATTAAAGATTGCATAAATCTAGTACTAGATATTACACATCTTTCAATAAATTAAGTATAAAATAATGATTATAAGACTTTGATGCAAGAGATAAATTGGTATATCCTTTGAATATGACTCCTTCCAAACCATTTTCTCTCCACTTCGCTTTCACTTGTGAACTTATATATACACAGATATATATATATATATATGGAATAATCGAAAAAAAGATTTCAATTACGTTTGGACCATAGCCCAACTCTATACACCAGCCCAACCTAAAGGGTCTGGTGGCTATTGTATAGGAAAAGATAGCCTACGTACATGTTTTAGGGGATCAAGCCCACAAAGTTCTATTTCATGCCATTCTCCTACATTTAAATACTTGTTAGTATATTGGAACCATAACATCCATGCAACCATCACACCAACGCAAATGGTAAAAGAAGAAAATAACATTCTGTAATGCTGCACCTTTATGCCCATATTATCCAAGAATATTACAAGTAATATTGTCAAGTAATATGGAGAATAAGGCTGGTAAGAAGCGACCATATATAAAATTGCTTTGGTGAGTATCGAATACGTTGAATAATGAGACTATATTTTTATTTTCTTTTCTTGTAAGTGGTAATTCGAAATATCTGATCCAGGTGCAAAACAGTAATACAGACGTTTAAAATAATTCAGAACAATACATAACATAATATACAACACAGAATCAAACGTCGCAACGGAAATGATATACATCAATATCTTATTAAAAGTATGAGTCAACAAAAGAAAACACTAGACTCACATTTATATACATATATAAACTATGATAGGTCTCAAATATACAGAACTACAAAAGTCTATAACATGTACAAGCATAGAACAAGCATATATGCTATACTCAAATGTGTTGGAATCTTGTATTTTGATATTTTGATTGTGACAACTATATAAGTAAATATTATGTGAACTAACCATATTTGCAGAAGAAGATACTATTTTACTTAACAAATAGATTACAGACCAAATGCTAGATTGTAACGACCCGGAAATTTTGAACATTTGAAATAGAATATTTAATTGAATTTAAATATTTGAATGTTGATTTAACTTGAATTTCAAATGTAAATATGAAATTGGCAATTTAATTTGTAAATTTAATTGTTGCAATTGGATAAAAAAAATTTGAATCTTCAGTTTTAAGCTGATTAAAAATAATCTAAAGGCTTAGAAAATTCATATTGATGATACTGAAGATAATAAAAGTTTCAGGATTGGATTTGAAACTATTTTGTTCAGTTTTGAAATTGTATCGTTTAATCGATATTTAAAAATAGCGTTCCGGAGCACAGTCTCGGAATTCGACGAAACCAGTTCCATTGGATCTGTAATATTGTATTATTATCGGGTTTCAATTTTCGTAGTGTTCAGAGTCGTTATGTGAGCGTACGGTATAAAAACGCATAGAAATAATTAATCATTTTAATTTAAATATCGTTTATCATTTCATCTGTCAAAGATTTCTTTTCCATCAGCCGACTTACTTTTTCTCTGCAAAGTCACATACTCCTGTCTCCTCTTTTTCTAACTTCTCGTTCTTATCCATTCTTTTGGAGAAAACGAAAACTATTTCGTTCAATTCAAAAAAATCAAAGCTCAGGAAATCAATAGCCTCTACAAAGAAATTTCCAAGCTAAAGAAAAAAAAATCGAACTATATCCCTCCTCCATATTTTTTCTAGTTCGAACAAATCATAACGTTCCCCTCTCCTCTCTGAACGTATTCGTTCGTAATCGAAGTAGTTGCGACGTTCGATATCGTGTGTTGTGGAGGCGATTCTCGAGCGAGCTTTGGCGAACGAGGCAGACGAAGGTGAGTGCGAACGCGAGGACTAGGGCATGAATTAGGGTTTCTCGATGATGAGCTGGGCAACAGCGTGCGCTCGCGCTCGCGAGGGAGGTCGCGATTCAAATCGCGTAGCCACGGAATCGAGCAGGCGAGTGGAAGCTCGGTGGGGTGATTAGATTTCGCGATGACTGGAGCTCATTTTAATCGAGTTCGAGCAGGCAGTGAGCAGGAGTGGTCAGGCTCGGCGATGTTTGGGTTTCACGATGACGGTTAGGCGATGGCTTTCGAAGTCGAGCCCGGCTGTGATGTCTAGGGGAGTAAGGTATACTGCAGTTCTTCTTTTTTTTATTTGTTTGGTTAATTTAAAAACATATATAAATATATCAGTAAAATATATTGAAATATATATGTAAATGATACTTTAGTTCAAACAGATGCAGAGAATTAATACAGTAAAGTAGATATCTTTTCTATTTTAAAATTTTAAATTATATGTTAAGAAGATGAATTTATTTCTTTAGAATAAGAATATATATATATATATATATTTAGGCAAGACAGAAGTTTTATGTATATGGGACTTTGAAACAATATCAAGATTAGATTTTTAAAATAAATATAAGTCATTTTGGGATAAGAAATTACAAAGGAGGAAATTAAAATAAATTTATTTAAACGATAAATAATTATTCGATTTGTTCGAATATTAATAAAATCATATAATTGTTTATATAAGGTCAAAAGTCAAGAAATCAAGCCGAGGATGAAAATGGGATTGCAAATAAAAGCAAAGGTGAGATCTTCTCGCTCAAATTGGAAAATTGATTATTGCAGTTATTGATTGCTGTTTAGTTGTGATATTAGATATAGTAGGATATATCTATATATATAGCAATATATATATATTGTCATATGTATATATTGCAGTTGTTGATTTCCCGCATTGTATAGCGGATGAGACCCTATTGCGCCGTTAGTAAGCGGATGATATTTTATAAAATCCCATATACCGCGATATTCCACCTCGAAGTGGAATTGGTATTGTGCTAAAATCTATGGATGCAGGGAAACAGGTTGGGGGGATCCAACTGGATTCCTCAAATTGTTTGAATATTATTTCATATGTGAATGATGTGATTTATTGATAATATGTGAATGATTTATTAATAATTGAAACTGTTGAAGACTAAAATTTAGCCGAATGTATTTTTGGTATCGTTGGATACCAGAAATAAATGAAATTGGATTTTTTTAAAATAAATTTGGAAATTTTAAGTAAATTCCTTTTGAAAGAATTGAATAAATTTTAAAGAAGTAATTTTTAGAAGTGTAAAGTTGATTTTTGAAATGTTATCGAATTATTTCAAAAATATGGGAAAGATTGTTATAAATGGAATTTGAATAGTATTTTTCGAAAGTTGGAAAATTTATTTAAAATGGAAATTTAAAGGGTTTGGAAAAGATTAAGGAATTTATTTTTAAAAGTGATAAATTTCTAGAAATCCAATTGATAATTGATTTGGTATTGAAAAATAAATTTTTGGGAAATCGATATAAAAATTTATTTGATGTTGAATGAAAATTGATTTGTGTTGAAATAAAGTATTGAAATAAATTTGGAAATCGATTTGTAAAATGATTTAGCATTTGGAAATAAATTTAGAAATCAATTTGTAATTGATTTGTGTTGAAATGAATTTTTGAAATCAATTTGTAATCGATTTGATATTGAAATAAAATTGAGAAATCAATTTGAAAGTTGATTTGGTGTTGAGAATGAATACTTGAGAATGTAAATTCCGAATAGAATTTATAAAGGAAAGGGAAATTTGTTTTAAAAATAAACATTAAATTATCTTTAAAAGTGTGGAAAAATATGATTTGAAAATTGGTTTTCAAAGTGATGAAGTGTGGAAATAAATTTACTGATTGGGATGTAAATTTAAAATAAATCGATAAGGATTTATTTAAGTGGTTTAAATGAATGTGATTTGGAAATTGTTTTCAAATGGTTGAAGTATAAACCATATATCAAGAAGATATTTGAAATTTAATAATTTGGGAAAAATTATTTAAATCTGATGATTGTTGTGAATATTGTTGATAGTTAAATCACCGACTATCAATATTGCCATTGAAATGGCATTTGAATTTTTTAAAAAAACAAATGCTTATTATTCGGTTTAGCCGGGAAAGGACCTTTGTGTCAGATAACCCATTCCGAATAATGATACGACGATATGGATCGTATTGAAGACCGATGATGAAGACCGGGTATTTGTGAAAACGATAGGATGACCTATTGATTGTCTCTGCACCGTTAGCTACAGTATTGAGATTTCCTTTGTGATGGGAAGTTTTATCGGGATTGTGAATATTCGGATTTGCAAGGGCTTCTTTGGAAGTGCCTTCGGTTCAGTTCGAACCCGGAACAGACTTGTATGGTTACGTGTCTGACATTACATTTTGAGATGTAGAGTTGATTTCTTTCAAATGCATTTCTGTTGGTGGCGGAGAATTTATTCTCTTAGCTTAACACCCTTCTCTGAGACGTACGAGCTCAGAGGTTATGTAGTTGAAATTTATCAGCGATATATTCCCAATTTGTTAATGTGGCATGCTGAGTGTTGCTGTGATGATGATCATTTATTTGATCAATTGTGATCAAAGCGTGGCTTTGTGAAAAAGCGTAGCTTTGTGGACGAGACTTCGTCAGGGCCTCAACAACCCGAAAATGGTCGAAACAGGAATATTACGGCAAGGTTATGAGGGTCGCGCCCTTTAGGGTATGTCATTTCCTTCTGGAAAGGGGTGGTATCATGGTATGGAGCCCAGATACTTACTCATGTGGACACACTTTATTTATTATGTGTGATGTTGGTTATCGAGCGCTCGGATAAAGGTCCCAAAGGACAGGGGGATGACATATTCGTGAGTTACCTAGTTACAGGGGTAACCCGACCTTGTTTGGCAGAGAGCAGTTTGTCTCTCGAGACGTCCAGCCAGAGGCGATCCCATGTGGAAGTCGGAAAGGAAGTTCCTTAGCCTGACCATTTGTTGGAAATCCATTTCCCAATACGAAATTTGTACGGTTTTAGTTGTAGAACCTGCCATTTACTTATGGTGGTCACCACTGTTTAGATGGTAGCTATAGTAGGCATACGATACTGGTCGTATGCTGGCTAAGATTAATATTATACTTTCGAAATGTTTTCTTCACTAGACATTAATAATAATAATCCAATGATTTGCGTAGTAAGCATATTTGACTATCATAAGAAGAAATCTCCTCCAATTCTGCGTTTGCATTGTGTGTGTGGCGGGAGGTCTTATGGTAGTTTCATTTTCCAAAAAGCATTGCGAATCTGTTTTATTTCTTTGTGAAAATAACTGTTTTACGATCTCACACCAGTCACCATGACTGACTCGGAGTTTATTGTTCACTTCTAAACTCTGGGTGCCCATAATTTTCCACACGGGCAGCCTAGAGTTATGTTATCAGGATATTCTGGATATTCTGGAGCTTTGGGGATAAGCTGGATGGCGAGACATACTTCCGTACTTGTTATTTATTTCCGCTGTGTATTCTGTATGAGGACAGGTTTATATAACTGTCCATTGTTGTATTGAGTTGTATATTGACTCTGATGATGTATGTATAAACTGATATAGTTCTTTGTTTTAAAAGACTAGTGATTATCTATTATATATTGTTCCGCTGCGAATGTGAGATTCTGATATTGTTTTTGCTTCTGTGTTTCTGTTCTTTCTTTTCTTCTGTCTTCTTCTACCCCTTCTTTTAACCCTAATGGTTCGGTTTTCCGGCATTCGATTGCGCGGCATTTGATACAGTGGACGTATTAATGTCGACTTTCGAGCGTCGAAAAATCGCATCGTTACATAGATAGAAGCTTTAATATTTCCTATAGTTTGTCTATGGTCTAAGTCTAGTAGTTAATTTTTGTTAAAATCTCTCCAAAGTGGTATATGCATGCACACGTACTTAAAAATATTTTCAAATCATTGTTCATATATCAAAGTTTTTAGTACACATGTTCACACACAAAAACATTATTGAAAAATCATGAATATGGCATAAAACAGGTAATTCAGCCGACTGAACCGCATAGGTCAGTCGACTGAATACCTGTGCACGTGCATAATAACATATGAATATTCAGTCAACTGAACCATACGATTCAGTCGGCTGAAAAACTTGTCTTTTTCACTATTTCTTCTCTGATTCAAATTTTACACATTTCAGATGGCTGAATTATTTTATTCAGTCGATTGAAATTGTATAATGATTATATTTCTAGAAGTCACTTCACTTCATCGAACAGTAACAACCCTTGATTCAAGACTTGTTTCCGTATCTTTTGATCGCTACTTTTCACGATAAGTTACGACATTTTAACACTATATATAGCCTAGAATTCATTTGTTTTAATCACCTAATTTCAGATTCTATTCTCTTATTCTATTTCTCTAAACATTCTTGTCATTTGCATTCAAACTCTCGTTCTAATCACTTGTACATTCAAGCAAAATTTCATTAGCGATTTATTAAACTTCCTATCTTCACAAACTACACAAAATACCACAAAGGAGAAGATAAAAGGAAGGGTGTATTATTGACTTAGCAGAGCTACTCAAGAGCATACTCAGTAAGAAGCAATTTTATTGTTTGTATTAGAAGTCCTGTTCAGGGTTGCTCAGGCGGTTGGAATCCTATTCTATTGCTTAGGTGGTTGAAGTCCTGTTCGGTTGCTCAGGCGGTGTAATACCTGTTATTTCGAGTCAAGTGAGGTTTATAGTTGAATCCCAAAAGGAGTCCGGGACATGACGTAGAACGATAAGTTAGAACCAGTATAAAAATCCATGGTGTCATTTACTTTACTATTTATTGTTATATTTATATTCCACACTAGCAGATAATTTAGATAATATTCCATATTATGATCCTTAGTCACTTTCATTTGGTATCAGAGCGAGCCATCATATAACCATAACACAGTTATTTGATATTCAGTTAATATGGAAAATAACACTAACACAAGTTATATTGAAGGTCAATCCATTGCACGACCACCACTATTTAACAGTTTGAATTACAACTATTGGTCAACTCGCATGAGTATTTATATGCAAGCAAATGGATATGATACTTGAATATCAATAAGAATGAATACACTATACCTACCACACCATATGCACAATGGTCAAACACACAAAAAATAGACGCTACTTCAAATGCAAAAGCCATGAATATGTTATTTTGTGCTTTAGATAAGAATGAATTTAAAAGAGTTAGTATGTGTAAAACTACTTATGAAATCTGGCGAACTCTTAAAGTTACACATGAAGGAACAAACAAAGTGAAACAAAGCAAGATTTCTATGCTTAAAAATTAGTTCCTAAATTTCAAAATGAAACCAGATGAAACTATAAATGAAATGTATTCTAGACTCTAAGACATGTATCATTCACTATTAGCATTAGGAGAAAAATATACATATTTTGATATTGTCTCGAAAATCCTAAACTCTTTAACAGATGAATGGGAACGAAAAGCCTTAGCTATTAAAGAAGATAATGACATTTCTACCATCAAACCTGAAGAGTTGATAGCAAATCTCATGTCATATGAAGTAAATTTACAGGAAAAACGAGATCAAGCCCAAGATAGAAAGAATATAGCTTTTCAGGCTAAACAAGAAGACTTGGAATCAGATGAAGATGACATGGCATTTATAGCAATTAACTTCAAAAAGTTTTTGAAATTCAGAAAGAACAAGAAATTCAGTAACAACAGAAGAGACAATACCAATAAGCCATCGACATCAAATTTCGAGTGTTATGAATGTCATAAGAAGGATCACATAAAGAAGGACCATCCTGATCGAAAGAAAGACAGATACAAGAATAAAAGGATAAGTACAAAAAGAAGCAAGCATTCTCTGTTATATGGGATGATTCAGAATCATCTTCATCATCAAATAGTGACACTGACAGTGATTTTGGACAAGCCAACGTCTGTTTTATGGCCTTGACTAACGATGTAAGTGATCTAACTTTTGACGATTTAATAGATATAAATTAGAGCTTTTGGATAAACTAAAAGAAGTCAAAAGAAAGTATAAAGATGCTCTAGAAAAATTAAACAGAAGTGAAAAAGAAGTTGATATGCTCAGAGATGAAAAGAAAACCTTAGAAGAAGAACTTGTTAAAACACAAGAATCTTTGTCTAACGTTTCTTCTCAGCTCACTATGCTATCAAATGAAATTGAAGTGCAAAAAGAAAAGAATATGACATTAGCTTCATAAAATCATGATTTAAATGTGAAAATTCTTGAATTAAACAATACCAGTCTTAAAACTGAATTAGAAAATATCGCTAAAAATGTATCTAATTTTAATAAAGGTAAAGAAAATCTTTCTCAGATTATTAGTAATTCTCAAACTACTTTTAATAAGAAAGGGTTAGGATATACAAATTCTTCAAAATCTATTTCAAAGAAGAATAACCCACCATATAAATATTTCAATTTAAATAAGTATTTTGTAAAAGCAAAACAAAACCAAAGGTTTTCACTCAAAAGAAAGAAGTTTGCAACACAAATACTATAAAAATTTGGGTACCAAAAACTAATAATAATTCAATCAGAAATAAGTATATTAAGTCTTTTATGAATTCAGTTCACAAAAATGAAAATTTTACTTTTGAAGGGAATTCTAAACCCTCTTGGGTTTGGCTTCCTAAGATCTAACTCTTAGGACCGTAATAAAAAGTGGGTACCAACGTCATTCCTATATTTTTTGCAGGTACCAACTAAGAAAAGAGGAAAGTGGATACTTGATAGTGGTTTCTCAAAACATATGACAGGAAACAAAGATATGCCGACTAACATTATCTATTTAGATGGAGGATCTGTCACCTTTGGAGATAATTCCAAAGGCTATATCATCGGCAAAGGCAATAAAACCAACTCAAACCCTAGCCTCCTCTTCAAAAATCAATTTTTTCCTTCAAATCTATTCAAATCAAAATGGCACCCGGTTCCAAACGTGCTTATGAATCTACTGCTGGCCCATCTGAGAGCCAAATTCGTTCTTGGCTTCACAACGAGATAGCGGTAACTAGGTTTAATTCTTTGAAAAACTCACGGATTTTTGAAGGTGCTTTTGTCAAATTTGCTGATTTCAATGGCTATGTTATACGAGAGCTTGCCGAAGCTAGTGGTATGACCATCTCATAGGGTATGGTTCAAACAACGTAAAAATTTACCCTCTTTTAATTAAGTTATTCTTTACTAATATGAATCTAGACCATCAAGA
This sequence comes from Allium fistulosum, assembly GCA_030737815.1. NCBI lineage: Eukaryota > Viridiplantae > Streptophyta > Magnoliopsida > Asparagales > Amaryllidaceae > Allium > Allium fistulosum. The sequence continues at coordinate 667,211,747 of CM060901.1, forward strand.
TCCCCGTAACAAGGATGATTGTATTTGGACCTTGGTTTGTGTGGTGAAAATTTATCTTCCTCTCCAAGAACTTAGCCACATACTATGATGTCCATCCGAAGGATTGGATATTGATAATGTAGAGGTTGATATGTATAATCGAGACGAAGTCTCAAATCTTTTTCTATCGGATGATTTGACAATTTTAAAATCTAGTGCTTTATGTCCAAAGGCACGGATTATTCATCGTGCTCTCATTCGGTCATTGCAACCTCGTACCGGTAGCTACGAGAAAGTCTATAAGAGGGATTTCCAAGCCCTCTATGCTATTTACTCGTCCCAAAGAGTAAATTGGGAAAATATTATTTTGGAAGAGTTTCTCACAGTCAATCATAAGAGAAACTATAAAACCATCCACTATGGCGCCTATATCATGCGTATTATTCAAAACTTTGGTGTTCCTTTACACGATGTGAATTTCATGACCATTGGCGAGCTCAATTCGAAGACTCTAAGTCTAATGGGTCTTCCAAAATGTCCTGAGCATCAACAAATTATAAGCTTCCAACAATGGGCCGCAAATCGCGACTAAGGGTTTCCTCAACCAAGGGATACATACATCGCCTCTTCATCATCTCAACCTCCAAGACAGGAAGAAGAAGACGACAATGAGATTCCAGAACTCCATGGTGACATTACCCCAAAATAAGCACTTGTTACACTTTCCCAAAATCAAAGTAAACTTGGACGACATTTGGCTACCGTCGAGAAAAATGTGTCCAAAACAAATAAAAAGCTAAATTCAATAAAAGGCAATTTAAATAAAATCTGGGAAAATGTTTCATGTACTGGCTCTACCTCTACCGGTGTGGTTGAAAACCCCGCACCATTTACTTGGTCAACCTCCAAAGAAGAAGAGGAAGAAGAAGCCCATGACAGTGAGGATTACTACTTTTATTTTTTCACTAATGTTTATCTTATCGTATTGTTTAACACTTTCTCTTATGTATGCTTGTTGTGTTTTGATGTTCTTATGTGATATTGATCTTTCATTCTCGTATTTACATGCTCATGTTTATTTATTTATTATCTATGATACTAAGTTTATTTGCTTTCCCTACGTTATATGTTTATTTGTGTGCTTATATGTCTATATTTCTCGTATTATCTATTTGTTCCTTTTTGTCGATGACAAGGGGGGGGGGGGAAATGTTTGATATGGGGAATATTCATTCAGAGGGAGTAAATTACTTTTGTAAATTTACAAACTTACATAGTTGTCATCATCGAAAAGGGGGAGAATGTTAGAACCTTGTATTTTGATATTTTGATTGTGACAACTATATAAGTAAATATTATGTGAACTAACCATATTTGCAGGAGAAGATACTATTTTACTCAACAAATAGATTACAGACCAGATTCCAGATAGAAGCTTCAATATTTCCTATGGTTTGTCTATGGTCAAAGTCTAGTAGTTAATTTTTTGCTAAAATCTCTCCAAAGTGGTATATGCACGCACACATACTTAAAAATCTTTTCAAATCATAGTCCATATATCAAAGTTTTTAGTACATGTGTTCACACACAAAAACCTCATTGAAAATCATGAATATGGCATAAAACAGGTATTCAGCCGACTGAACCGCATATGTCAGTCGATTGGATACCTATGCACGTGCACAATAACATACGAATATTCAGTCGACTGAACCATACGATTCAGCCGGCCGAATAACTTGTCTTTTGCTCTGTTTCTTCTCTGATTCAAATTTTACACATTTCAACTGGCTGAATTATTTTATTCAATCGACTGAAATTACATAATGGCTATATTTCTTAAAAGTCACTTCACTTCATCGAACAGAAACAACCCTAGATTCAAGAGTTATTTTTGTATCTTTTGATCGCTACATTTCACGATAAGTTACAAAACTTTAATACAATATGTAGCCTAGAATTCATTTATTTTAATCACCTAATTTCAGATTCTATTCTCTTATTCTATTTGTCTAAACATTCTTGCCATTTGCATTCAAACTCTCGTTCTAATCACTTGTACATTCAAGCAAAATTTCATTAGTGATTTATTAATCTTCCTATCTTCACAAACTACATGAAATACCACAAAGGAGAAGATAATAGGAAGGGTGTACGTTATTGACTTATCAATGCTACTCAAGAGCATAATCAGTCAGAAGAAATTTTATTGTTTGTATTAAAGTCCTGTTCGGTTGCTCAGGCGGTTGAAGTCTTATTCTGTTGCTTAGGTGGTTAAAGTCCTTTTCGGTTGCTCAGGCAATGTAATACCTGTTCCTCCGGGTCAAATGAGAGTTTATAGTTGAATTCCAGAAGGAGCCTGGGACTGGACGTAGAACGGGAAGTTCGAACTAGTATAAAAATCCCTGGTGTCATTTACTTTACTATTTAATGTTATATTTATATTCCGCACTAGTAGATAATTTAGATAATATTCCATATTACGATCCTTAGTCGCTTTCAAAATATGCATCTAAAATTTGAACAACATTGAATAAAACTCCTTAAGCTAGCTCACATCCAAAGCCACATGTCCCTCTACCTTCAAGTCTCGGTCTTACCTGAGCATTAAAATAACACCCGAGTCAGACTATCTCTAATTATCATCAAAAGGTGAGATAATGATAATAACAAATTTGCATAAATGTCGAGGATGAATATCCATAAATTGTACTTCACTAACATAATAATACTTCATTTAATGATTCATGATTTATAGTTAAGTTTATGCTCATTTACAACATTCATCAAAATCAAAGCAACTACTATAATAAGTGCATAGAAAATCACAACATATATGTAAACAATAGATATGCACTTCACAAGTCAATATAAGAGTTGCGCACTTCGCGCGCCAACACAAGATGTTGCACTTCACAATTATAACCCGCTTGAAAACAAATATTAGAAGATGGGCCTGAAAACCCATTCAATCCGCCTAAACGGATTATCTAAGAACGAGTTTGAAAATCCATCAAATAAGTGTTCCACTTTCAATTAGTAATCATAAGAGTGTCGACTAGTGTCCCAAACCACTTGACGACATTCAAATATTTACAAAAAGTTAGCAATTTTCACTAATATGTAAATAAATGTTCATGAACAAGTCCAAGAATTAACTAGTGAAGTAAACGCAAGCGTTTCATACCACTTGTTTTACTAGACTATTTAATTCAATTTCTCATTTAAGTGAAATAGTGTATTTGTATAAAAATAGTTTTGCTTTGAAATCTTATTTAAAATCTTTATTTAAAAAGAGTACTAGTATATCTAGTAGAAAATATGATTTAGTTCATATCTATATTTATAGAAAACTTCTTCACATTCCACTTTAAAATTTGAAAGTGTGTGTGTGTGTATAATATTTCCAAAAATCATTCATGTCCAAAATACACATATTTTCCATATATATATATATATATCAATTTATTTCCGAAAAGAATTTCCTTTATAAATAACTTTGCAAACTGGTGCAATTAAATTGTATGTTTGTCAACAATTATAGAGCAAGACTTCCATGCCAACAAAATCATCAAAGTTAGATTCAAGCACTCGGAAATGCACAAGTAGCTCATCATAAACAAGCTTCAAAATGATGTAAAAGTCCAAGCAAAATAACAAGGCAACTCTTAAATTTACGGAATTTTTGCCAGCGTCTCTTTTGCGTGGCTTGATCAAAAAAACTACAAATCGCTACTATGGGCCCAAACCAATCAAAAGAAAATCAAAAGCCAAGTGGCTAGTCATAAAATCATCAAACCAATCGAAAAAGAAACATGTACCTTTTAGTCGGGCAACCAATTTTATTTATGAAATCAAAAGTACCCACTAGCACTTGCTTCTGTATACCTGCATCTTATTTCTCCATGATGTCTAATCATATACTTCAAAATCATATTAATTTGCACTTTAAATTTACAATATTTTCTTTACTTAAGCCCGTACGATGTACATATATCATCCATATGCAATATCAAATTTGATCGCTCACTCGATTACACAATTCCACTTCCGAACTAGTATCATTCACACGACCACTCTAGTGCGGACTCAGATCTGGTTTCTTGATTAGAAACCGTCGTTCTCCTTACTTATACTATGATAGAGAATCCCAGAATCGATCAAAAATCCATATCCAGTGTTCGCCCTCGAGAATCGAGTGAAAAATTCCAACTCGAATCGATATAAATCATCTCGAAATCCTGTGCTCGAATCTGGATCAAACCGTCATGCGAATAAAATAATAAACGTACAACTTACATATTTATTCCAATTGATTTCTTAGTTATCCCAAATTCTCTTATTCACATTCATTTCATTTGCATTCAATTATTCACAATCATTAGTCACATTCATTCTTTACTTAGTATACTCCTTTCAATACTAATATCACTCAAACACTATTCCATCAATCTTTTTTTAAATTTCTTATATACATTTGATACAACTCTTCTCATGTTTCATTCATTCACATTCATATTATGTATATCCAATTCATTCATGCCTCATTCATTTAAAATTAATTTTCATTCAATTAATTCACATTCATTGGTTCACATTCATTGTATTTGTATTCATTTCATTCTCATTCATATTCATTTACATTCAGTGTCTTCTATTACATTCAATTCCTTCAACTATTAACATTCAGTTTCAATTCATATTATTAGTTCCCTTCATTTATACACATCCAATTTCCTTTTCATTTAATTAATTCACATTCCTTCGTCACCTTATTTATTACTTAGCAACCATTCCATTATATTTATTTTACAACTTAAGTTCATATTCAATTGTTATCAAACAACATTCTGAACCATATTCCATTCACTAATTCTCTTTCAATTCAATTCATTTAATTAGTTCACTTCATTAATTTATCCAACATTCACAATCACTTTTAGTTAACTTTTCTTAAGTTAAACTCCCATTTAATTTCATATCTCAAATTCATATTTTCTCTCTTATCTATGCCATTTCTTAAAATATAAGTTACAAAAACTTTTTCACAATTATCTCACCAACACTTAGATAGCAAATTTCAGAATTTAAACAACTAGTTTTATTTCAATTCACTTTGAAATCATATACACACACATAATTCCTTGTATATCAAATCAAATTTTAAATTCTTAAAATCAAAACTGGTTTTATCCAGAAACAAAATTGTTGGCTCGGTTTTTCAGCAGGCAGAGAGAGAGGGAAGAAAATCAAATAGAATTGGGATATGACATAGGAGGCAGAAATGCCGGACTAAACATTTGATCTTGCATTCACTAAATTGTCAGACCAGGCATTTGGTCCGGTATGCCGGACTAGATATTTGATCCGGCATTCTCTGAAAATGTCGGACCATATATTTTGTCCGGCATTATCTAAAAATGTCGGCCAGACATTTGGTCTGACACTCTTTGAAATGTCGGATCAAATGTTTGGTCCAGCATGGCATATAGAACACCGGACCAAAAATTTGGTCTGGTACACAGGCATGACAGACCAAACGTTTGGTCCGGCAAATAAGAGTCTCCAAGGCAAGGCAACGAACCAGGTAATGATCGAACAAACCAAGGAATGAAAGAGCAACCGAGCAAAGCAAGTTCCCAAACCTATTGTCGGACCGTATGTAACAGCCAACAGCCCGCAAATTCATACCCCTTTGAGTCGACAATTTTCTCCATCGGTTCAACTCAAAGTGGTCGGAAATACAAACCATTAGGGTAAAAGAAGAAAGAGGTAGAAGAAGAAAATAGAAACAACATCAGAATCTCACAACCGCAGCGGAAATAAAATATAATATATTACAGCAGATTTTCATACAAAAGAATCTGTAACTATTTAATACTTACAATCATCAGAGTACACAATCATCACATCAAATCTGGATAGTTTAGTAACTTGTCCTTACACAGCGGAATATGCAATCTACGGAAATATGCTTCGTCATCCAACTCATCTTCTAAGCTCCACAGCATCCTATCCTGTATCTGTAATACTCGGTCTGACCCGAGCATTATAATAAAATAACACCCGAGTTAGTCTGGAAAACCAGCGTGAGAAAACACACTCAATTGAATTATTAAAGTTTCCAAACCATATTACCTACTCAACCATTCAAATTATAATTTAAAACCAAATTTTAAATTATCAAAAATTTCTCAAATTTTTTCTAACTCCCTAAATTTGGTTTTAAATTATAATTTGAATGGTTGAGTAGGTAATATGGTTTGGAAACTTTAATAATTCAATTGAGTGTGTTTTCTCACGCGGGTTTTCCAGACTGACTCGGGTGTTATTTTATTATAATGCTCGGGTCAGACCGAGTATTACAGATACAGGATAGGATGCTGTGGAGCTTAGAAGACGAGTTGGATGACGAAGCGTATTTCCATAGATTGCATATTCCGCTATGTAAGGACAAGTTACTAAACTGTCCAGATTTGATGTGATGATTGTGTACTCTGATGATTGTAAGTATTAAACTGTTACAGATTCTTTTGTATGAAAATCTGGTTGTTATATATTATATTTTGTTTCCGCTGCGGTTGTGAGATTCTGATGTTGTTTCTATTTTCTTCTTCTACCTCTTTCTTCTTTTACCCTAATGGTTTGTATTTCCGACCACTTTGAGTTGAACCGATGGAGAAAATTGTCAATTCAAAGGGGTACGGATTTGCGGGCTGTTACACCGTATCTTCCTACCCAAAACGCCGAACCAAGTTCAGGGAGCTATAGTCTCTACCTCCACACTTCATAACTCCACTTTATAAATACCAGAACTCCTCAACAATAACGTGGACCAAAATTTGGAGAAAAGAGGGAAAACTCTACTGAGAATTAACCATCCTAGATGCTCTAAGTTTTTGCTCTTTCAAATCAAACTTGTATTTGTAATCAAGTCAAAGAAGCATAATAATATGGACAGTGGATGTAGGCATGTTCTGGCCGAACCGCTATAAAACTTTATGTGATTTACTTCCTTTAACTGCTTTTCCGACTCTAAGTCTGTGAGCTGTTCTGTGACTGCAAAAATTATTTGTTAATGCATTGGAACATTAAAAACTACATATCAAACAACTTAAAGGTAACTGGGCCAAACTCGAACTTGGAGGTGTTTGCCCAATTTTTGTGCAAACATTTTTGGTTCTTTTACTGAGAGCCGGCGTAGTGAGCAAAACTATTCTATCAACTTTCCTTCCAAGTCTTAACACATCATTCGAACATGGCTCCTTCTAAGAGGAACACCGATAAGGGTAAGAACGTAGCCACTGCTAGTTCACTCAATCCCATCCAAGAGGAACAAGAAAACCCAGCACCCACTCTCAACTTCCAGGTTCAATTGTCACCCGAGAAGACTTAGGTAGAGTTGTGAATGAGATGACTGACCGTTTTGCTGCCTAGCAGAAAGCTTTAGTTGACCAACTTATGACACGCTTGAGAGGCACGGAGGAATCCGCTCACAACACAAAATCTCAAGGTGAATCTCAATCTGCAGAGTCTTGTAGACGGAACAGATCCCTTAAAAATGAAGGATTCGATCAAGAAGATGCAAAAACTCAAAGCTGAGCCAGGACTCAGCCATAAGCCGGTCCCGAAAGATCACTAGGAGCTGGGCCAAATCAAGCGGGCACCAGGCACTGACTGGCTGTGACTGACCCTGTCATGCTTCGAGCCAGCCATCGTCAATCCAACCTCAACCAAGGTTCCAGACGCCATCAGCATCAAAGGGAAGCTCCCACATCTCTTAGGGCTGCCCCAGAATCCGAGGAAAGGATGACACGCCTCTTCAGGGAATATCTCAGGCGCGAACAACTCAAAAGAGGGGTAGGAGCAAGGGTGTCCAGCCCATCCACCAGGGATATAGAAGCGACAACCACTCCTCGGGAATGGAAGATGCCCACCATGGATCCCTATAAAGGCACATTTGACCCAATCATCGACTTATAGCGCTACACCCAACACATGCTCATGAATGGAGCAAAAGAGGGTGTGCGGTGTAAATGTTTCCCGCTATTCCTGTCAGACTTAGCAACCACATGGTTTTGTCCCCTGCCTCATGGCTCTATTAGCTCTTGGGAAAGGTTGAAGGAAATATTAATAAGTCAATTTCGAATCCACGTGGAACAGCCCAAGGATGCCTGTTCCCTATCCAACGTAAAGAAAAAAGCAGGAGAATTGTTGCAGCAATACCTTACCCACTTTAACGCTGACGCGGCAGCAGTGCAAGACGTCGATGAAAGGCTTACACTGATGGTGTTGTGTGGAGGCATCCACCCGGATTCAAAGCTCGCGAGAAGATTAGTGAACGAAAAGCCTCTAACTCTTCAGGATTTCTTTTATGAAGCTGGAAATACATGAGATTGGAGGACGCGGCGGCCCACCGACATAGCGAGCAACCCGCAAAGGCTTCTAGCGTCCAAGGAAACATAGGTGCCCCAACCCGAGGGGAGGGGAATAAGTAGAACAGTGAAGGAAAAAATGGCCATATGCAACTCTGGAAATGAAAAAGGCAATAAGCGACGATACCGACTTGGATGAAGATTCGATTCATACACGCTACTGAATGACACCGCGGAGAACATCTACATGGCTACTTAACACGAGTTGAAATACAAACACCCTCCGTACAAAAAAGAGTCAGAGGCCGCACTTAGAATAGGGAAATATTGTCGCTTCCATGAGTCTCATTGGCATAACACCGAAGAATGCCAGCATTTGCGGGATCTCATTGAGGAATATATTCGAAAAACAAAACTAGAGCGATATGTACAGAAAGGAAGCAACTCTCCCGCTCCGGCCCACGAAGGATCTGGACAAACCCTGCAAGGGAATAATAAGAAAGTAACAGGTACGAGCCGCTCCAACCAAGAAAAGATAATTGTCTGCACCATATCTGGAGGCCCGCATGTAGGTGACGGAAGTTGGGGAGAAATGGAGAGGTATGGAAAATCCTTGAAGGATAGGGAAGGATACGTTCATTCATAACTGAAGGTTGCATCACAAAACGGAGTGAAAGTGTCGACATAACCTTGAACGATGAAGATTTGGTTGGAAAACAGTAACCGCATACTGACCCCCTAGTTATCTCTGCCTGGATCGGCCCGGTAGAGGTGATTCGCATTTTGGTCGATACAGGAAGCTCGGTGAATATTTTATTCAAACATGCATTCAATAAAATAAAATTGTCAATGAAAGATGTATCTTCATGCCATAATCCTTTACATAGGTTCACCGGGGAGGCCATAATGCCACTCGGGCAGCTAGACTTGTTTGTTGAGCTAGGAAGTTACCCCCGATCGGTTGTCCGGAGGCAAACATTCATGCTGGTGGACGAGCATTCTACCTACATTGCCTTCTTAGGAAGGCCCGCATTGTCAGACTTCTGGATAGTATTAGCACTTTGGTGGTTAAAGTTGAAATTCCCTACCGATAACAGAATAGGAGAAGTGGAAGGGGACCGAGACGCAGCCAGTGATTGCTATGTGACTGAACTTCGCCAAAACAAGAAAAATGAAAAGGCGAAAGGCGTGAGGATCATCCTTTGTGCCAATGCGGAATCATAAAAATAAAAGAATGCCCCACTCTCGAGTGTACTAGCGACCCATTCAATGAATTGGACTCCAGAGATAGAGAGGAGGAGGTCAACGCCGAGCCTGCGGAGGCTATGGAACATGTGATGGAAGACGAGCACGACAAAACAAGACTTTTGAAAATAGGTTCCCAGTTAAACCTGAACCTCAAAGTCCAGCAGATAGGATTCCTATGTAAGAACCTGGATGTATTTGCATGGACCCACAAGGACATTGTAGGGATATCCCCAAAGATAGCTTGCTATTCCCTCAATATTGACCCAACCAAGATTCCGATCAAATAAAAAAAAGAAGCATGGGGATAGAACGATCAACTGCTCTTAATGAGGAAGTGAAGAACCTATTCTCCAATCGTTTTATCTACGAAGCCATTTACCCAGAATGGACCTTCAACCCGATCATGGTGGAGAAGCCTAATGGAAAGTGGAGAACCTGCATTGACTTCTCCAAACTCAATGATGCTTGCCCCAAAGACTATTTCCCTTTACCCCGAATCGACCGACTGGTGGACGGAACCACATGGCATGAGTTTTGTCGTTCATGGACGCATATTCAGGGTAAAACCAGATTCCCATGCGTGTGTCGGATCAAGAACACACTAGCTTCATCACGGATCTAGTCCTGTATTGGTACATGGTCATGCCCTTTGGGCTTAAGAACGACGACGCTACCTATAACCGTCTGGTTAATAAGATGTTTGAGCAACAAATTAGTCACTCCATGGAAGTCTATGTTGACGACATGCTTGTCAAATCAAGAAGAGCAACGGATCACTTGAGCCACCTAGACGAGGTGTTCCAAGTATTATGTAAATACCAAATGAAGCTAAACCCACTAAAATGCTCTTTCGGGGTGTCTTTGGGTAAATTCTTGGGCTTCATCGTACATGTTAAAGGGATAGAGGCGAGTCCTGAAAAAATACAAGCTTTGAAAGACACCAAAATCCCGGCAACATGAAGGGAAATGCAGAGCCTAAATTGAAAGGTAGCCGCTCTGAGCAGGTTTATATCCAAAGCAACGGACAAGTGTGTCCCATTCTTCAAAGCCCTTAAAAAGGACAAAGGGAAGTTTGAATGGACTGACGAGTGCTACTCAGCCTTCCAGAGTTTACTCGAACATCTGCAGAAGCCGCCGGTACTCTCCACTCCGATGGATGGAGAGAGCCTTTACCTATACCTAGTTGTATCCTCCCACGCCCTAAGCGCCACATTAGTATGAGAAGATGATCGCATCCAAAGACCGGTATACTTCATTAACAAAAGATTCATAGGCACTGAAGCTAGATACCCCAAGATTGAAAAATTGGCTTACTGTTTGCTTATAGAATCCAGGAAATTACGACCTTACTTTCAATCACACTCCATTAAAGTTATGATGGATCAATCCCTAAGACAATTCCTACATAAACCAGATACGTCAGGGCGCCTGCTAAAATGGTGCATTGAGCTGAGCCAGTACGACATCACTTACCATCCACGCGCTATTAAAGGAAAACCCTTGGCTGATTTCATAACTGAGTTTACAATGCGAGATGAGGAGGCGGCAATAAAAATTGAGGAAATGTCAAATGGAGTATGTTCGTTGATGGAGCATCAAACAAGCTCGGCTCGGGGGCAGGAGCCATAATAGTCACACCCCAAGGAAGAAAGTTAAGCTATGCACTAAGACTAGAGTTCGATGTAACCAATAACGAAGCTGAATATGAAGTAGTGATAGCTGGCCTAGAGATCATTAAAGAAATGGGGGTTAAATCGATATGTATTCACAGTGACTCACAACTGATTGTGAACCAAAACCTCGGAGAATTCTAGACTCGTGCACAAAAGCTTGCATCCTACCTCAAAAGGGCCAAAACCCTCCTCAATGAGCTGGACTACTATGTAATAAATCACATACTGCGAGGTGATAATCAAGAGGCGGACACCCTCACCAAAGAGGCAAGTGTAAGGACCGGACCAATGCCGGGGACAACCCTTATCATGAGTCAACTCACACCAAGTTTCGAGTGTCTCCAAATCACAATGACCACAAAAAAAGAGGAGACATGGATGACCCTCATCATCAAATACTTACAAGATGGAACCTTACCAACAAAACGGAACGAGGTCAGGAGAATCCTAAGGAGGTCATCTCGCTACACCATCCAGAATGACATACTGTACCATCATGGTTTTTCCAACCCACTACTAAGGTGTGTCACTGGGAACGAAGCAAAAGATATCCTTGATAACATCCATCAAGGGAGTTGTGGCGATCACACCAGAGGGCAAACTCTAGTCAAGAAGATTCTCCGCTATGGATACTTTTGGCCCACGCTAAACAAAGATGCAGCCGAGTTCGCTAAGAAATGTGACAAATGCCAAAGATTTACCAAAATCTCGAGATTACCACTGATCTGTTTGATCCATATGGTCAGCCCCTTGTCCTTTGTAATTTGGGGGATTGAACCGATCGAGGAACTCCCCATGGGTCGTGGAAGGGCAAGATACGCCATTGTGGTAGTGGATTATTTCACCAAATGGGTGGAAGCGTAGCCTTTGAACAAAATTTCTTTTACCAAGGTGATAAGCTTCCTAATACAAAACATCCCGTGCAGGTATGGGGTGCCGTAGAAGATCATATCGGATAACGGGCTCCAATTCGATAGTGAAGAATTCTCCAGTTGGTGCCAAGAACATGGGACTGCTCGAAGTTTCTCGACTGTAGCTTATCCCCAGGCAAATGGACAGGTTGAAGCGGTAAACAAGGTTTTGAAAACACTGATCAAAAAGAAACTAGAGAAGTCCAAGGGGGCATGGGTTGACGAACTGCCTACTACACTATGGGTCTACCGAACTTCCTACAAAATTGTGACAAGGCACACGCCATTCGCATTAGCAAACGAAGCTGAAGCCATGCTCCTAGTTGAAACCGTCGTCCCATCGCACCGAAGGATGCATTACAATCCGAAAGAAAATGAGGAGCTCTTGAGTATTTCACTCGACCTGATCGAGGAGAAGAGAAACGACGCCGCCCTCAAAGTTGTCGCTCATAGGCAGAAGGTGCAAGGCAATACAACTCCAAGGTGAAGCCTCGAGTGCTACAAGAAGGAGACTGGTACTCAAGTGGGTCTTCCCATGGCCAGGAGCACTAGACCCAATTTGGTAAGGGCCGTTTGTTGTTCATAAGGGTCTTCATAATGGAGCTTACATCCTATCAACAGTAGACGAGGATGTGTTTGGGAAAGCATGGAATCTCCAACACCTCCACCGCTATTTCTCTTGAACTGTAAGGAAGCATGTATTAACTGAAACAATAAAAGAAAGATAGTGGACGTAGGCATATTTCGGCCGAACCACTATAAAAACTTGGTGTCTCGCATTACTTGTCTTATTTAAAACTTTATTTCCTTTAATTGTTTATCTGATGACTATTCCTACTGCAAGCAATCGCAAGCGCTCGCCGATAGTGGTGGAAACAAGATAGCTACGACAAGAGGCATGAAACCGGCCTCGACAGTTCACTACTGACGATCGACACCCTCAAGCCGACAATGATGAACTGACTATAAGCCACGGATTAGGCATGATTTATAGTCTAGGTAGTTCATCATTGGCGTTCGGCTCGCCGGCAACTGCGAACTGATTATAAACCCCACGATTAAGGCATGGCTACAACCAAGGGTAGTTCGTAGTTGATGATCGGCATTACACACGCCGGCAACAATAGATCGAATAATACTCACGACATGGGCAATAACCCGAGTAATTATCATTCGCGATCAGCCTTGAACATAGCACGCGTTTATGGTTTTCTACATCTCAGAACACAATAATGATTAACTAAGTCGTAAGAAGTTCACAAGCAAACAAGGCAGACTATAAAAATCATGCATCACAAAAGTCATTCCAGATAAACATGCAAAGAACAAAAGTCAAACATTACAACATTAAAATCTCTATGTACAAAAAATTTTGTTTATATACATAAGTAGAACAGCTATACATCCTCCCTAAAATACATACCAAAAGGAGAAAGGGAAATTTCCTCGACTAAGTGGGAGGGACATCCTTGTTTCTCGGTCTGCTCCCTTCGACCATGTCCTTTGGAAGCTTGGGTCGCTCAGAGGATTCAACCTCTCTTTATGATGCCCCATCAGCACCCTTTGGTGGCCCGACCTGCCCCGAAGACATCCCTGCACAATGCAAGTAAGAAAGATCGTAAGTTTTACAGTGTGAGATAAGTAATGATGAAGCTGAAGTAAAAATATGAGATACCTGCGGTAATATTGTGTGGATCACCAAGCCCCTCGAAATCCGAACCCTCTTCGTCATCCTCATACTCCGTCAGCAACTCGTATCCCTTATCGATGGCCTTGCTCTCTTCCACCATGAACTGGCGGTTCACCATCCCAAAGTCATACACGGCTCCTCCCTCCTGTGAAACCGCAGTCTTAGTCTCCTCCATAAGCCGAGCATGAATCCCTGCCATCACTTAGGGATAGTCGTCCATCCACTGAAGGTTCTCTTGCCTCTAGAACATGTGGTAGGTGTCCTTTAGCATTTGGTTAACCATCTCACAAAATGACTGGACTTGTCGACTTTGGTTTGGAGGGACACCACTTTATTCATATACTGCTCCTTGTCCTTCCTCAAACGGACCTACTCTGGCTTCATCATATCGATCTCAACCTTGTACGAATCCTTTTCCTTCCGCCACTCACTCTGAAACTTCTTCAGCTCAACCAAGACCTCCGAGGATTTCTTCATCATACCCTTGAGAGAGTGGATCCACTCCAGATCTTTCTGCCTAGTCTCATCCACTGAATTCATGGCCTTATCGATCTGTGCTTTGCATAATTTGGTGGCCTCTCTCATCGCTTCTTCCTTGGCTTTCTTTATCTCGGCTGCGTAAGACGCTTCAATAACCTCCAAATTCACATCCTTCTCCCTAATGAATTTACGAAGATCCTCCACCTCTAGGCATAACCATACATTAGCACTCCCGACTTCCTCACTAGCCTTGGCTAAACAGGATTGGTAATCGACAATTTTTCTAGTCTCATCAGTAATCTGGACCATTCTCGTTGTCAGATTAGCCAAGTCAAGAGTCTTTGCCTCATCTAAAATTCGAACCAAAGGATTTCGAGGCAGAAGGAACTCGGTATCTGAATCCGCTGGATGGCAACCCGCATAGCCAGGGTTGATATCAGGGTGACCCTCGAAGGGATTCCCCATCGCCGGTCGAAAATCTGAGAAATAAGCGTCGACATTTTCTTCCCCTAAGTCGCCAGATGCCTCATGCACTTCAGGACCAGATGGATTCTAGCGATGGCGACGGGAAGAAGTTTGAGAACTACGGGAGGTAGTATCTTTGTCCGGAGACCTTGCGCATTTCAGAGATGTCTCGTGGCTCTCTCCATTACCCAAGCCTGACAGAGTCTCCTCGAAATTCTCTTGTGCGGTCTTTTCCTTTTGAGGAGCAGTCTTAGAAGGAACGGAGGCCTCTTTCATCCCTTTGAACTATTCAATTTTCCGAGACATTTCATTCCTCTTCGGATTTCTTCTATTCCCTACAAAGTGAATAACAACTTTAGAGCAGAGAAAACAGGGAAAGCATAAACACAAAGCATGCAAGACACTTGGACACTGCAAACTACCACAAACCCTTAGGGGAGATTGGATCAAGTGGCCAGGACGGGGTCTCACTCAAGTGGGGAATACACTAGGACGGGAATCCACTTAGAGCAAGGACACATGGCGACTGGGATTCATTGGACTAAGGAGCAAGTGGAGACCGGGACTCTTCTAAAAACAAAAAATTCTCAAGAAGTAACCCCAAAATCCATACAGAAATCGAAAGTACCTAGAGAGAGCCTGAACATCTCACTGACCCCCGCTTCGCTTTGCATTGGGAGAACTGGCATTACACTCATGTCATCAATAGCTACATTCTCATTAGAGGTGCCAGCGACAAAAGTTGGCCCAGGTACCGGCTCGGATTGATCTAACCACTCAGGCAACTCCCACACAGCCTCGGAGTTCTACAAGGGAGTCGTGCCCAAATCTTTGCTGCCAATAATCTCCACATCCTGAGAAGCATGGGCCTCCGATTCTATCGCCCTAGAATCTCCCTCCGACCTTTCCTCATCCTCGCTATCACCCTCCAAACGAGAACCCTCCTCGTCGTTAGGAGAAGGAGCATCCCGTATGCACAAAGATTTTCCCAAACGGGGAGGACGAACTACACTCTTCTTACGCCTCAACTTTTTCGGAGCTCCAGCCCCTTCACTCTCTTCCTCTAGATCCTTGCCTTTGCCAACATCTCCCCTTTCTCCTTTGGCTTCCATCGCTCTCTCAGCTGAGCTTGGCCTGACCTTGAACACGAATTGACCAGGGCCAATTAGGTTTTAAAAACGAAGGGCTTTGTCATGGAGCAGAAATGAGGCTTCCCTCTTAGCCTCAGGGATAACTAAGATTTCCTTGGCCATCTTCTT
Source organism: Allium fistulosum (assembly GCA_030737815.1). Lineage (NCBI taxonomy): Eukaryota > Viridiplantae > Streptophyta > Magnoliopsida > Asparagales > Amaryllidaceae > Allium > Allium fistulosum. The sequence continues at coordinate 667,227,827 of CM060901.1, forward strand.
CAAACCTTCGTCCTCTACTGCCTTTACACAAGCTAAAAATATGGAGCATTAGGAAACCAAGTCGATAGAAAACTTAGAAAAGGATATAAAGGAAACTTACATCCGGAAGTGAAAGCGTGTCGAGGGACGGCATCATCACGCATAAATAAGTACTCCTTCTTAATCATACTAAACTTTGAGTATAAGTCGAGAACAAGCTTGAATTTACGAGTCGACTCTAAGCTGATGAAGGGGCTCCCTTTTCGGTAACTTCTTACATTGTACAAGTACCTGATCTCTTTGTGGTAGGGGGTCTCTGATAGCGCCTCACAAATATCAGATAAAGGCATGTCAAGATTGCATAGGAGTTCGGTTGAAGCTGCAGCGGAGCGACTTTTAGATAGACCACGAAATTGGAGATCTAGCGGGTAAGCGGAGAAATGGCACCACACATGAAGTGATATTTACTGTATGCCATGTATCCCTCTAGGTGAGAGCATCCCTATCATTTGGTCCAGGTAGTAAAATGTCCCGACGGGTAATCCCGAATGTCATAGCTATGGAATTGAGCATTCTATTGTTAGTACGCTGGGATAACACTCAGAAGGATTCAATAATGTCCGGTTGGAAGCGTAGCCCTCCACGAAGGAATATGCAAAGCTAGGTTGTTTGGAGGATTGGCGGGGACATCAGAAGAAGAAGCGCTAGCCCCACCAGGTTGTGATGACGTATGCTTGGATCGAAGCTCGCGACCGGACGACATTTTCCTGCACAAGGAAATAAAAGCAAGCATAAGTCCAACACCCCCAACAGATATGCGATCATAACTGGAAATTAAACACTCATGGAAATCCTCCTAACATCTGGTCTGGCTAAGACCATACTCCAAACCTAACCCTACGAAAATCAGACCATCATTCCAAGGATCTCCCCCTTTGGCTCGGCATACCTGTAATCGCTGTGTTCGAACTTATCTGGTCTGGCATCATCCTATCCTAGAGACCGGACGACGTCGTGATGTCGGACCAAACCCACTGAGCGATAGCTGCCTTGGCCCGAAGCACACCCTCCTATAGCCGAGCCACGATCACAAACACACCACCTAGAAACCATCTTATTCCCTAACCTAGTAGAGAGACCACACGAAATATGGAGGGAGTTGCTGCCACCAATCGTTGATAAAAGAAAACCCAACGAAAAACCCTTTCATGACCACCCCACCATCACCAGGCATGGATTCCTCCTTCGCCGAGTTACCCCAGAGCCACGTCGCTCGACCAGATGGACTTCCTTCCCTCAATTCAGAACAAAGGCTCTCTACACTCATAACAGATACCAAAACCCCCCTAAAACCTAAACCTTAAAGCCCTTGGGGCAGAAATCAAACCTAGAAAGTCTTACCTTAAGTGCCGGAGAAGCGGAAAAATCAAGAATTCAGGCGTTGAAAGCTCGATCGACTTGAGGAAGATTAAGGAATTTTAATTCATAAAATAGAAGAAGGGGAAATAAGAAGAAGGGTGCGGTATTTAAAAAGGAAAGAGGAGAGAAGTCGAACAGTCAAGAGTTGTCAAACCGGTTGAGGAAACTTAGTGTCGAACCAAACAAAGCACGTTGTGTAGCAACACAACATACTTTGGGGGGCAACTGTTGGCTCGGTTTTTCAGCAGGCAGAGAGAGAGAGAGAGAGGGAAGAAAGGCAAACAGAATTGGGATATGACATAGGAGGTAGAAATGCCGGACCGAACATTTGGTCCGACATTCATTAAAATGCCGGACCAGACATTTGGTCTGGTATGCCGGACCAGATATTTGGTCCGGCATTCTCTAAAAATGTTGGACCAGATATTTGCCGGCATTCTCTAAAAATGCCAACCAGACATTTGGTCCGGCACTCTTTGAAATGACGGATCAAATGTTTGGTCCGGCATGCCATATCAAACACCGGACCAAACATTTAGTCTGGTACACAGGCATGCCGGACCAAATGTTTGATCCGGCAAATAAGAGTCTCTGAAGCAAGGCAACGAACCAGGTAATGATCGAACAAGCCAAGGAATGAAAGGGCAACCGAGCAAAGCAAGTTCCCTAACCAAATGTCAGACCGTATCTTCCTGCCCATAATGCCAAACCAAGTTCAGGGAGCTGTAGTCTCTACCTCCACATTTCACAACTCCACTCTATAAATACCAGAGCCCCTCAACAACAATGGGGACCGAATTTTGGAGAAAAGAGGGAAACCTCTACTGAGACTTAACCATCCCAGATGCTCTAAGTTTTTACTCTTTCAAATCAAACTTGTATTTGTAATCAAATCAAAGAAGCATAATAAGATGGACAGTGGATGTATGCATGTTCTAGCCGAACCACTATAAAACTTTGTGTGATTTACTTTCTTTAACCGCTTTTCTGACTTTGAGTCTGTGAACTGTTATGTGACTGCAAAAATTATCTGTTATCGCATTGGAACGTTAAAAACTGCATATCAAACAACTTAAAGGTAACTTGGCCAAACTCGAACTTGGAGGTGTTTGCCCAATTTTTATGCAAACATTTTTGGTGCTTTCACTGAGAGCCGACTTAGAGAGCAAAACTCTTTTATCCACTTTCCTTCCAAGCCTTAACACATCATTAAAACATGGCTCCCTCTAAGTGGAACACCGATAAGGGTAAGAACGCGGCCACTGCAAGTTCACTCAATCTCGTCCAAGAGGATCAAGAAAACCCAGCCACCCACTCTCAACTTCCAAGTTCAGTTGTCACCTGAGAAGATTTTGACAGAGTTGTGAATGAGATGACTGACCACTTCGCTGCCCAGTAGAAAGCTTTAGTGGACCAACTCATGACATGCTTGAGAGGCACGGAGGAATCCGCTTACAACACAGAATCTTAAGGTGAATCTCATTATGGAGAGTCTCGTAGACGGAATAGATCCCTTGCAAATGAAGGACTCAATCAAGAAGATGCAAGAACTTGAAGCCAAGCTAGGACTCAGCCCAAAGCCGGTCTCGAAAGATCACCAAGAGCTGGGCCCAGTTATGGGGGTACCAGGCATGAACCGGCTGTGACTGACCTTGTCATGCTTCGAGCCAGCCATCGTCAATCCAATCTCAACCAAGGTTCCAGACACCATCAGCATCAAAGGGAAGCTTCCACTTCTCTTAGGGCTGCCCCAGAATTCGAGGAAAGAATGACACGCCTCTTCAGGGAATATCTCAGGTGTGAACAACTCGAAAGAGGGGTAGGAGCAAGGGTGTCCAGCCCATTCACCAAGGACATACGACAACCACTCCTCGGGAATGGAAGGTGCCCACCATGGATCCCTACAAAGGCACATCCGGCCCAATCATCCACTTACAGCACTATACCCAACACATGCTCATGAATGGAGCAATAGAGGGTGTGTTGTGTAAATGTTTCCCGCTATTCCTGTTAGACTTAGCAACCACATGGTTTTGTCGCCTGCCTCATGGCTCTATTAGCTCTTGGGAAATGTTGAAGAAAAGATTCATAAGTCAATTTCGAATCCACGTGGAACAGCCCAAGGATGCCTATTCCCTATCCAACGTAAAGAGAAAAGCAGGAGAACCGCTGCAGCAATACCTTACCCACTTTAACGCTGCCGCGACAGTAGTGCAAGACGTCGATGAAAGGCTTACACTAATGGTGCTGTGCGGAGGCGTCCACCCGGATTCAAAGCTCGTGAGAAGATTGGTGAAGGAAAAGCCTCTAACTCTTTAGGATTTCTTTCATGAAGCTGGAAAATACATGAGATTGGAGGACGCGGCGGCCCACCGACATAGCGAGCAACTCGCAAAGGCTTCTAGCGTCCAAGGAAACATGGGTGCCCCACTCCAATGGGAGGGGAATAAGCAGAACAGTGAAGGAAAAAGAGGCCGCATGCAACTCTGGAAATGAAAAAGGCAATAAGCGACGATACCGACCTGGACCAAGATTCGATTCATGCACGCCTCTGAACGACACCGTGGAGAACATCTACATGGCTACTTAACACGAGTTGAAATACAAACACCCTCCATACAAAAAAGAGTCAAAGACCGCAATTAGAACAGGGAAATATTGTCGCTTCCACGAGTCTCATGGGCATAACACTAAAGAATGCCAGCATTTGCGGGATCTCATTGAGGAATATATCCGAAAAACGAAACTAGAGCGATATGTACAGAAAGGAAGCAACTCTCCCGCTCCGGCCCACGAAGGATCTGGACAAACCCTACAAGGGAATAATAAGGAAGGAGCAGGTACGAGCCACTCTAACCAAGAAAAGATAATTGTCCATACCATATCTGGAGGCCCGCATGTAGCTAACGGAAGTTGGAGAGAAATGGAGAGGTATGGAAAATCCTTGAAGGATAGGGAAGGATATGTTCATTCATAACTGAAGGTCGCATCGCAAAATGGAGAGAAAGAGTCGACATAACCTTGAACGATGAAGATTTGGTTGGAAAACAGTAATCGCACACTGACCCTCTGGTTATCTCTGCCTGGATCGGCCCGGTAGAGGTGTTTCGCATTTTGGTCGATACAGGAAGCTCAGTGAATATTTTATTCAAACATGCATTCAATAAAATAAAATTGTCAATGAAAGATGTATCTCCATGCCATAAGCCTTTACACAGGTTCACCAGGGAGGCCATAATGCCACTCGGGCAGCTAGACTTGTTTGTTGAGCTAGGAATTTACCCCCGATCGGTTGTCCGGAGGCAAACATTCATGCTGGTGGACGAGCACTCTGCCTACATTGCCTTATTGGGAAGGCCCGCATTGTTAGACTTCTGGATAGTATTAGCACCTTAGTGCTTGAAGATGAAATTCCCTACCAATACCGGAATAGGAGAAGTGGAAGGGGACCGAGACGCAGCCAGCAATTGCTATGTGACTGAACTTCGCCAAAACAAGAAAAAGGAAAAGGCGAAAGGCATGAGGGTCGTCCTTTGCGCCAAAAATGTGGAAGCATAGCAATCAAAGAAGGCCCCACCTCTCGAGTGTACTAGCGACCCATTCAATGAATTGGACTCCATAGATAGAGAGGAAGAGGTCAACGCCGAGCCTGTGGAGGCTATGGAACATGTGATGGTAGACGAGCACGACAAAACAAGACTTTTGAAAATAGGTTCTCAGTTAAACCTGAACCTCAAAGTCCAGCTGAAAAGATTCCTATGTAAGAACCTGGATGTATTTGCCTGGACCCACGAGGACATGGTAGGGATATCCCTAGAGAGATAGCTTGCAATTCCCTCAATATTGACCCAACCAAGATTCTGATCAAACAAAAGAAAAGAAGCATGGAGATAGAACGATCAACTGCTCTCAACGAGGAAGTGAAGAACCTATTCGCCAATGGTTTTATCCGCGAAGCCATTTACCCGGAATGGATCTTCAACCCGATCATGGTGAAGAAGCCTAATGGAAAGTGGAGAACCTGCATTGACTTCTCCAAACTCAATGATGCTTGCCCTAAAGACTGTTTTCCTTTACCCCGAATCGACCGACTGGTGGACGGAACCGCATGGCATGAGTTTTTTCGTTCATGGATGCATATTCTGGATACAACCAGATTCCCATGCATGTGCTAGATCAAGAACACACTAGCTTCATCACGGATCTAGGCCTGTATTGTTACATGGTCATTCCCTTTGGGCTTAAGAACGCCGACGCTACCTATCAACTTCTGGTTAATAAGATGTTTGAGCAACAAATTGGTCACTCCATGGAAGTCTATGTTGACGACATGCTTGTCAAATCAAGAAGAGCAGCGGATCATCTAAGCCACCTAGACGAGGTATTCCAAGTATTACGCAAATACCAAATGAAGCTAAACTTACTAAAATGCTCTTTCGGTGTGTCTTCGGGTAAATTCTTGGGCTTCATCGTACATGCTAAAGGGATAGAGGCGAATCCTGAAAAAATACAAGCTTTGAAAGACATCAAAATCCCGGCAACATGAAGGGAAATGCAGAGCCTAAACAGAAAGGTAGCCGCTTTGAGTTGGTTTATATCCAAAGAAACAGACAAGTGTGTCCCATTCATCGAAGCCCTCAAAAAGGTCAAAGGGAAGTTTGAATGGACTGACATGTGCTACTCAGCCTTCCAAATTTTACTCGAACATCTGCAGAAGCCGCCGATACTCTCCATTCCATTAGATGGAGAGAGCCTTTACCTATACCTAGTTGTATCCTCCCACGCCCTAAGCGCCGCACTAGTATGAGAAGATGATCGCATCCAAAGACCGGTATACTTCATTAACAAAAGATTCATGGGCACAGAAGCTAGATACCCCAAGATTGAAAAATTGGCTTACTGTTTGCTCATAGCATCCAGGAAATTATGACCTTACTTTCAATCACACTCCATTAAGGTTCTGATGGATCAATCCCTGAGACAAGTCCTACATAAACCAGATACGTCAGGGCGCCTACTAAAATGGTGCATTGAGCTGAGCCAATACGACATCACTTACCATCCATGCACCGCTATTAAAGGACAAGCCTTGTCCGATTTCATAACTAAGTTTACAATGCGAGATGAGGAGGCGGTGGTAAAAATTGAGGAAAATGTCAAATGGAGTATGCTTGTTCATGGAGCGTTAAACAAGCTCGGCTCGGGGGCAGGAGTCATGATAGTCACACCTCAAGGAAGAAAGTTAAGCTATGCAATAAGACTAGAGTTCGCTGCAACCAATAACGAAGCTAAATATGAAGCAGTGATAGCTGGCCTAGAGATCATCAAAGAAATGGGTGTTAAATTGATATGTATTCACAGTGACTCACAACTGATTGTGAACCAAAACCTCAGAGAATTCTAGACTCGCGGACAAAAAGCTTGTGTCTTACCTCAAAAGGGCCAAAATCCTCCTCAATGAGCTAGACTACTATGTAATAAAACACATCCCGCGAGGAGAGAATCAAGAGGCGGAAACCCTCGCCAAAGAGGCGAGCGTAAGGACCAGACCAATGCCGGGGGCAACCCCCGTCATGAGTCAACTCACACCAAGTTTCGAGTGTCTCCAACTCACACCAACTTAACCTGGCTCTGATAACCTGGGATTTTCGACCCTCGAAAATCAACATCAATATGTTCACTGTATAATATGCCGAAAATTCAAGTGTCGGAAATACCGATTGCTAGGGGTAAAGAAGAGGAAGAGATAGAAGAAACAGAAACAACACATAGAATCTCACAAATCACACCAGAACAATATACAATAGATAAATGCATACCTTTATACAAAAAGAAACTGTAACTGTTAATATACATACAATCATCAGAGTACAACCGTCATCATAGCAATCTGGACAGTTATAATAACTTGTCCTCACAAGTACTGAATATACAGTTTAACATACATAGCGGAAAATAAACAAGTACATGTAATACGCTTGAATCATCTAGCTCGTCTCCTGAGCTCCATAACATCCTAACCAGAATCTATAATACTCGGTCTGACCCAAGCATTATAATAAAATAACACCTGAGTCAGTCTGGAAAACCAGCGTGAGAAAACACACTCAATTTGAATTTAGTTATTTTCAAAAATCCTTTAAAATACAAAGGTATCTCGTAAGACCACGCTACACATAAATACGATGGGTTTTTACCTTACGATAACCAAAACCTTTTATATCAAATCATCTGATCTTATAATAGTGTCTATAGAACATAAACTATAAAATAGCTGGAATGCTTGCATCTCACGTTTCAGCATATTTGGTATACAACAGAAATCGTATGGCGCTTATTGGTGAATGGATTCCATAAAATGACTGGGCACTGGGGTACCACCCATCACAGTACACCTCTAGAAAAATGTACTGAGATCGAACCTATCGATCCCTGCTAGCACAAGACCGGCCTACCCCTTACTGGATAGTACCAAATATGTCATCACCCTGGTTGTTCCCAACATTTGAGATCTCATGTACAACCAATCCATAAATATGTAGATGTAGGGTATCTAGAAAGGTGACAACATACCCTAATGGGTGTGACCCACTTAGTCTTACTACATCTCCTTTGATTTTCGGTCATTCCCGGTTGATGAGGCTTGAGGCTACGTATTACCTTAGATTTAGCATTTATATACTTGGAATACTAACATCGCCTTCCAAACAACAATGCAATGATAACATTCGTCCATACAAGTTGTTCTAGGTCTGAATAAATCAATCTCTTCAAAGATCCCCGTCTTCATTATCCTCAAGATTTCACAATTCGCGGATCGAAGTGGTTTTCGGATAATTAAATCTGATCCCGGTCTCTTCGAAACGATCAACGAATTTGGTCAGATTTGATAGTTGGTTATTTAACTATCAATTTACACACATAAGCAGTCACTAGGCCCATATTATAAATCTTTCAAAACATTCATTCCAAAATATCTTTACAAAGGTATATATTCAAATCTCTTCCAGTATATCAATATTTGAAAACAATTTCAAATACTTAAATCCATAACAGGATATTTCAACCCATATCAACACTTAGAAATATTTCCAAATCCAACTATAATTCATTACTTAGAAAAAATATTTCTATATAAATCAATTTGTCGCTAAAATATCTGCAAAACCTTTAATTCCAATACTTAGGAAAATATTATAAGTCTTTTCCCAAAATCATTTCTAATACCCATACTTAAGAAATATTCCGTACTTATTTAATAAATCTCCGGAATTTTTATTAATACCCTTTACAATTTCCAAAAATTATTGATTGTACTTATTTATAATCCAACTAACAATTTATAACTCCTTTAATGAATTCAGATTCATTTTCGAAGTTCATGTATCTAAACGATTTGGAAATTTCCTTTTTCTAAAATTTTCTTAAGTTCCCGAATTCCATTGTAAGATTTTCTCCTATAAAGTCACGTCTATTAAATAAAACCCGGTTCATAAAGTTTGAGAGCATTTATAAATAAATTGCAATAAAAAACAGGGTTAATTAATTATTTAAAATATCAAAGCACTTTTAAAATAACGTCAATAACTAATTCCAATTTATTTATAAAATTTCTAATCGATTTACAAACTTGTTTATAAACTTAGAATTCATTTTAACAAATTTAAATATTTTAATAACTAACTTTCTGAAATATTTTAATCTAACTAATAGTTTTTAAAACAACATAGTTTAATAAATAGAAATCCTTTTCTAAAAATGAACCTTAACTTGTTGTGAAAAACCATTTTTTAAAATTCAACATACCCATTTTTATACTTGTAAATCTCTCTCGATTTATCACAAATCGATTAACATTTCCAATTTCATAACTATTTTCCCAAATTCCAAAATAGAATTACTATTTCTTTCTAAATCGATTTCCATGTCTCATTTTAAATTCACACTGTGAATTTATATTTCCAAATTTTCAAATGATAGTCGTTTCACTTATTTATAAACATCGTTTATAAGTTTATAAACCCAACTCTCATTTCTCTATTAACAACAGATTCATATTAAAAACTCCGTTTATAAATATAGTCCTTTATAAATTTCACTTATTCTCCCAATCTATTGAAATCTCAATTTTTAAAACCCTATTACATTTAACAAATATCACTTAAAATTTATTGTTTAAAAATCTTTTATATACATTATTTCAAAATCTCTATTTAAATTATTTCACGAAATAGTTAAGTACAAACTTAAAATCAAATCATTTATTTTATCCAAAACAACTCCTCTTTAAATAATCCAAAACTCAATATAAATATTCCACTTCCAAAATCCCCTTTTAATTTCTTTTGAAATTCAAAAATGATATTTATGGTATTCTAAAATATCAAAATTTAGGCCAGTGCTACTATAGCATCCAATAGATCAAATCATATCATAATCTATCACAGATTATTCAAACACATCATATATCATTATATATGAAATTAAAATCAACATTTTTAAGGAATATAGTTGGATCCCTCCAACCTGTTTCCCTGCAACCACAGATTTTATATAATCACAAAAATATAATCACCGCTTTGAGGCGGGATATCGCAAATAAAAAGGGTCATGCGCTATTATACGGGGCGCATGGTGTCTCATCCGCTCCAATAGGTGGGAATATTCAGCCCAACTAATATATATACTACTACATATAATATAACTTCCAACTGATAATAATTAATTAATCCATCCAATCAACCAATAAATAATTTTAACTATTTAAAATAAAACCAATTATCCAAAATGAGTGAGATTTACTCACTTTGATTCCAGTTGTCGCTTCTGCGTTCCAGTTTCGACTAAATTCGAATAGCGTTTGAATTTATCAAAAATTCCCAATAGCTCCAAATTCATCCAATTCAATTCCAAAGCATAGCAAACATCATAATGAGTGTGAAGAAAAAATCGGCGCTTGAATCTAACATCATATGAGCAAGTTATGACCTTTATAAGTTATGAGATTTAAATATAATAATCGTATACACTAATTACATCTTGTCCCTTAATTACCATTTAAAACTAAGGTCAACTCCAGTGGTGCAATTACACGCTGAATCGGGGCCGAAAAATTCTCCAGTCGAAGAGTTAAGGCTGAATATTCAACTTAACGTTCAGGATCCGATTACGGATCCTGAACTGGGCTTGGGCGCCCATTTTATGGGCGCCAGGGCTTGGGCGCCCATTAAATGGGCGCCCAAGCCCACCCTCCCCTCCGTCGCCCTTCCCGGCTACATCCCCCTCTACATTCGCATTCCAACGGCTACGAACAGTCATATTTTGACCCCAACGGCTATAAACTATCATATTTCAAATTACAACGGCTATAAACGGTCATATTTCAAATTACAACGGCTATAAACGGTCATATTTCAAACGGTTATATTTCAAATTACAATGGCTATAAATGGTCATATTTCAAATTACAACGGCTATAAACGGTCATATTTATGATTTCACTACATATACCGGGATGTTATTTAGATTGTAATACACACATCTCTTCTTCTATAACAATTATATTCTCAATTCGTTAATATTGAAAGCATGTCTCATCCATTTCAATCATATACTGAAGCGATGAATATGGATAGCTGGGATTTAGATTCTCAACCCTTTCAAAATGTTCATCCACTTACCGCTCCCCCTCTATCGTTCCATTCTTTGCTCCATGGTTTGGCGATGAAGATAAGGATTTGTGTTATATTTATTGTCATTTTTCTAACGACTCGGTAAAGGGGAACGACCAAAGTGGAGAGGCGTTTTGGGCAAAAGTCATGAGTGCGTACAATAAAAAACATGTTGAAAAGACGAGGTCAATGTCTGCAATCATTGGTCATTTTGGGAAGATTAATCGACAAACACAATTCTACGAGTCGCGGATCCACAAAATAAGAACACCAAATCCAAGTGGAATAGGTGGCGAAGCTGACTTGGTAGCGTTTTGTAAAATTTGATTTTTAATTTACATTCATCTCTGATCACTTTGTGAATATATGATTTTGTGTTTCTGTTTTTGTAGAAGAGAATGGCGAATGATCAATTCTTGAAATTATTTCCAAGAGAAAATGGTACAAAGAAACCACACTACTATCAGTTTGCAAACTGCTATGACTTGCTTGTTAGTCAGCAAAAATGGAACTCAAACACCGCAAAAAGCTTAAGAGATGTCCAGACGAAGTCGAAGGGGAAGAAAAAAAACAAGTAGATCTAATTACAATTCTAGCCCAGGCAATTCTTCTCATATGGACTCAAATGAATGCCCAGATAACGAAGACGAAGAAGTAGTTCCCACATTTGATGAAGACGCTAGACCGATGGGGCAACGAGCAGCTAAGAAGAAAATTGCTGTTCAATCTCAAATCGATTCTCGTTTAGCACTAATGCATGAAAAAAATGCGAGAGAAAATGCAGAACGTCAAAAAGGAAGTGCAGAAAAGCTTGCCGTGTTAAAAGAATTGACTCAGATTGAGAAGGGCCGGTTTGAGCTAGAGCGGCAATGCCAAGAGACCTTAGTAATGGAAATGGATGTCACCGGAATGGACCCAATTACAATGCAATATTGGATAGAGTACAAACAACGCATTGTTGAGAGTCGATCTGGAACAAAACATATGTAGTTGACGTAATAATGTGATATTTCTAGTTAATGTAGTTTCAATATCCATGTACCTTCAGTTCATATATGCAATCAACTGCCCATGATCAGTTTTACAATATTCAATGGTATATCATTTTTTCGATGCATTATGTTGATATCAATATAGATTTAATTCATCAAACATAAATGGTACTACAAACGTTAAAATTGAAGCATTATACACTTCGTTATAGGAAAAAAAGGCAAATATATGTAATTAAACAAAGATCCACCATCTTCAACTACTGATTTCCATGAGAATTCCAAATATGCTCTATTAAATCCCTTTGGAGTCTATTATGAATAGCTGCATTACGATATAATTCATGATGATCGTTATGAATTGCGTATTGTCCTTCATTTCGTAACGTGGTTGTGCGAAACAATTCAGGGGGTTGTCTTGCCCCCTCATACTCGAAATCGGGATAATCCATACCATGTTCATCTTCAATGATCATGTTATGCAGAATTATACAACAAAACATAATTGTAGCCATTTTTGATCTCTTCCATAATCTACATGGATTGCTAACCATTGCAAACCTTGCTTGAAGGACCACAAACGCCCTTTCTACGTTCTTCCTTTGTCCTTCCTTCATCGCGGCAAAGTGTTTCTCTTTTGCCGTCATTGGGTTTGCAAATGTCTTTACAATCGTACTCCATTTGGGATAAATTCCATCTCCTAAATAGTATCCATGCTCATATGTGTTCTGACCAAGAGTAAATGATACGGGAGTTGACTTACCTTGCGCCAAATCATTAAACAAATGAGATCGTTCGACAACGTTTAAGTCATTAAGAGAACCTGGCATTCCAAAGAAAGCATGCCAAATCCACAAATCATGAGAGGCAACTGCTTCTAAGATGATAGTTGGTTTTTTTTCTTTGTCGTTATATTCTCTGTGAAAAGCTTTTGGACAGTTCTTCCACTCCCAATGCTTACAATCTAGACTTCCAAGCATTCCAGGCCAGCCCTTGCTTTCATGCATTTCACGCAAGCGCGTTACATCTGCCTCGTTTGGAGAACGAAGATATTCCATCCCATAAATGTCCACAACTGATTGACATAAGTGATCTAGGTTTTCCAATGCTATACTCTCTGCAATACGATATGCATCGTTATGGGCATCAGCGGGTGTACCGTATGCTAACATCCTCAAAGCTGCGGTCATCTTTTGATGCCCACTCAAACCTTGTTTTTTTTGCAGCGTCCTGCTTAAAAACAAAATATTTTTTATTCTGCTGAATACTTTCGAGAATTCTTATAAATAATGGATGACTCATTCTGAATCGTCGTCTAAACATCTCTGGACCGTAAGTTGGATCATGGGCAAAATAATCTTGCATAAGTGTTTTGTGAAATGCTTGCTGGTTACGGTTGATCTATTTCCGACCCACAACGGAACCACCATGTTTTCCAGAAGTTGATCTGTATGCTTCACGGTATATCTCCATCAGTTCCTCCTCCTCTCGTTGCCGCGCTAACGCGCACGCTTCTTCTTCAGAGTCACTGTCGCATAGGAATACAGCTTTTAGTAAATTTCCAGACATTGTTTGATATTTGAGGATAGTTGTTTGATATTTGAATGTTTTGTTAGAGAAAATTGTGGTGAACAAGTATGACATCCATATGGTTATATATATATATGACTAATTCTTGAGTGGAGAGAAGGTGTGTCAGGGTGCGGTCAAATCACGTACTGTAGCCACGTTCATTTGCCGGTCAAGATTCTCTGCTTTGTTGAGTGGAGAGAAGGTGTGTCAGTGTGCGGTCAAATCATGTACTGTAGCCACGTTCATTTGCCGGTCAAGATTCTCTGCTTTGTTGAGTAGAGAGAAGGTGTGTCAGGGTGTGGTCAAATCACGTACTGTAGCCACATTCATTTGCCGGTCATAGATTCTTGCTTTGTTGAGTGGAGAGAAGGTGTGTCAGGGTGCGGTCAAATCACGTACTGTAGCTACGTTCATTTGCCGGTCAAAGATTCTCTGCTTTGTTGAGTGGAGAGAAGATGTGTCAGTGTGCGGTCAAATCACGTACTACTCAAGAGGTCAGGAATATCCATTATATAAATTCACAAATCGTTATATGTTTAAATCATTTACAAACCTAACATTATTTAAACTACATTGTCGAACATTACATTTACGCCTCATGAATTGAAGTTGCTTATGTAGTACTACATTCAAACCGACGAGATGTGCGATAATCAGGAGTCAATGGTAATTAATTTTTGGGACACTCTGGCTGAACTCTACAACAACGACGTGGGCTCTCAAGTCAGACGTACTGCTCAAGAGGTCAGGACTGTTAGTCCATAGGATAATGGTTTTGATGACAACAACTATAGAAGTGTTATAAAATATATATGTGCAGGAAATCTATATGCAGGTATCAACAAAAGAAGACTATACAGTAAAGAAAACAAAATTGATGAAGACAAAGATCAAGAGTTCAAGATTGAAGACTCATGAAATTCAAGATATTCAAGAGTTCAAGACAAATAATATAGTTAGGTTAGATATTTGTTAAAACTCCTTGAAAGCACTATCATTCTTTTTTATCCAATTTACTCGTGGAATGGAATCCACTTGGTTCTTGTTAAAGGGATGGAACCCTAGTGAGATGGAACTCACGAAATATCTAGTGGAACGGATAGTAGCCCTATTTTGTTATCCACTAATTTTGATTCAAAATGATTTTCAGAATTATCTCTTGTTTTATAAAATGATTTTCAAATATTCCTTTTCAAAAGAAAAACCTTCGTTCACATTTCCAAAAATGTTTCAGCCTCAAAATCATATTTATCATTTTGTTATATTTTGATTTCAAAATTGTCCTTGATATTTTAGCCTCAAAATCTATTTTAATATTATATTTACTTTAGTTTATTTACTTTGATTTTAAATATATTTTAGTATATATACATATATACATTCATAAGTATTTCTACTTCTAAATACCTTCTACAAATACATAGAGTCCATTTGAATAAAGTTGCATATGTTTTAAATCATCATTTTCAAAGTAAAGCAAATCATCACTTTTTACTAGACCATGTCGACATCCTATTTACCTGTCATGTCGACATGCTTCCCGTTACAGCAAAGGTTGTTTTCAAAAGAAGTGTCTATTCGTTTAAACCTCTTCGAATGGACACATCCATTCATTCTCTATAAATAGAGACTGTTATGGACGTTTTACAGTAACTACTTTTTTTATTTTCTCTCCTCTTTACTCTCTTATCTTATTTTCTAATCATCCTATCCATATTTTGTCGAAATCTTAAGTGAATCAAACCAGAATATCTCTAGTTTGATTCTCTGCCACTCTCTCCAAAGAATCTCAGTGCTTATCAGAGTTATAGATACATTTGTACTCAAAGAAACTTGTGTGGGGTTATAAAGGTGTGATCGTGTCCTTGGAAATCGATCGGGTGAACTTGTGTCCTGTGAATCAAGTGGTTCTACCCAGAGACCTGAGAATCTGGAGGGTGTACCTCGTTGCCTTGGAATCGAGGGATTGTAATCTAGATTATTGTTGAATAGAAAGCCGTACGGGTTGTGCGGGACTGGATGTAGGGTAACACCGAACCAGTATAAAATTCCTGGTGTGTTCTTTCCTTTACTTGCTTTTTATTTATATTTGCATTTGTTTGTGATTCTGTGATTTGATCTGTGATTGTGTATTTGCATTAAGTTAGTTAATTCAATTTAAATCAAAGAAGTTTTAAAGAAATTCTTAAAACACTATTCACCCCCCCCCCTCTAGTATTAAATAGCCTTAAGATCATCTTCCGCGTCCCTTTCATTTGGTATCAGAGCAAGTTTTTCAAAGTATTCATAATCTGATTTTTGAAAAGTTCATGGCTAAGTTTGAAATGTTTCCTAAAAATATTTCTTTAATGATCAAATCATTATGGTCTCATAAATTGATGCATGATAGTTATATAGAATCAGGTAGTCTACAAAAGTTGCTCACTGTGCAGGAATCTTGCTTCATGGCGACAAATGAATCTATTCACAATGGACAAGCTGTGCAAATAAGGAAAAACAAGTGGATACTTGATAGTGGATGTTCAAGACATATGACAGGAAATCCAGAGATACTCAATGACATTATTTACAAGGATGGAGGATTGGTTAATTTTGGGGATAATTCAAAAGGTTATGTGGTTGGCATCGACAATGTAGGTAATTCTGAAACTCCTATTATTTCAAATGTTTTGTTAGTTAAAAATCTACAACATAATCTACTTAGTATTAGTCAGTTATGTGATAAAGGATATAGGATTAAATTTGAAAAAGACAAGTGTCACATCGAAGATAATAAATCTAATATTATCTTTGAGGGAGTTAGGAAAAAGAATATCTATATTCTTAGTATGAAAATTTCAAATGATAATCTATGTCTTTTGGCCAATACAAGTGACCCTTGGACTTGGCATAAGAGATTTGGACATTTGAATTTTAAACTCTTATCTAGACTATCCAAACTTGATCTAGTAAGAGGCCTCCCTAAGATGCAATTTAAAGTAGATAGTATATGTGATGCATGTCAATTAGGAAAACTTAGAAAAAGTTCCTTTAAACTTAAAGAAATGATCTCTACTTCAAAACCTCTTGAGTTACTTCACCTAGATTTATTTGGTCCATCTCAGATTCAATCAATCAACCATAGTAAATATGTCTTTGTAATTGTGGATGATTATTCCAGATATACATGGACAATCTTTCTGAAACATAAAAGTGATACTTTTAATAATTTTAAAAGTTTTTCAAAAAGAGTTCAAAACCAACTTTCTTCCAAGATCATCACTATTCGTAGTGATCACGGTGGTGAATTTGAAAATGAGAAGTTTGAGGAATTCTGTAATCAGAAGGGAATTACTCACAATTTTTCGTTTCCAAGAACTCCACAACAAAATGGAGTAGTTGAGCGTAAGAATAGGACGATTCAAGAGTGTGCTAGAACTCTACTTTCTGATAGTAAATTACCAAAACATTTTTGGGCTGAAGCAGTTGCAACAGCCTGTTATATTTTGAATAGGATTTTAATTAGATCTCTAACCAATAAAACACCTTATGAACTTCTTTTCAATAAGAAACCTAAGGTATCTTATTTCAGAATTTTTGGAAGTAAATGTTTTATCTTAAATACAAAAGATAATTTAGATAAGTTTGATCCTAAATCCGACAAAGGAATCTTTATCGGATATTCTAACAGGAGTAAAGCTTATAGAGTTTTTAATCTAAGAACAAACACTATTGAAGAAACTTTACATGTTTCCTTTGATGAAAATTTCAAAGAAGTTGATCAGACTAATGATGAGGATGACTTAGTTATTTCTAATCATGAATCTGTAGATGCTACAAATGAAACTTTTCATCCAAATAAAAAGATTAGGCTTTTAAAAGATCACCCTGTAGAAAATATTCTAGGAGATATGCAATCTGTTGTTAAAACTAGGAATCAATTAAACAGTATGAGTCATGTTGCTTTTATATCCTCAATAGAACCTAAAAATCCAAAGGAAACATCAACTGATGATTCATGGATTCTTGCTATGCAAGAAGAATTGAATCAATTCACCAGAAATGATGTTTGGGAACTTGTTCCTAGACCTAAGGATAAATCCATTATAGGCACTAAATGGGTATATAAAAATAAATTAAATGAATTAGGTGAGGTCGTTAGAAATAAGGCTCGACTCGTTGCACAAGGTTATTGTCAAGAAGAAGGTATAGATTATGACGAAACCTTTGCACCCGTAGCAAGATTAGAAGCTATTAGAATTCTGCTTTCTTTCGCTAATTTCAATAATTTCAAACTTTTTCAAATGGATGTCAAGAGTGCCTTTCTAAATGGTTTTGTAAAAGAGGAAGTTTATGTTGAACAACCTCCACTCTTTGAAGATACAAAATTTCCAAATCATGTTTTTAAATTAAAGAAAGCCCTGTATGGTCTAAAACAAGCTCCTAGAGCTTGGTATGATAGACTTAGGTCTTATCTTTTGCAATCTAATTTTGAAATAGGTAAAGTAGATAACGCACTTTTTATTAAAAGAAACAAAAATGATATTCAACTTGTACAAGTGTGCGTAGATGATATTATTTTTGGATCAACCAATTCTGACATGAACAAAGAATTTTCTGACATTATGACAAAAGAGTTTGAGATGAGTCATATGGGTGAACTTAACTTTTTCCTAGGATTACAAATCAAACAATTAGATAATGGTATCTTTATCAGTCAAGAGAAGTATGCGAGAGAGTTAGTTAGTAAGTTTGGCTTGACCAATGTGAGTGGAAAACCAACTCCCATGGCAACCAATATAGCGTTAAGTAAGGATGATCTATCCAAAGACGTAGATCAAACCTTGTATAGAGGAATGATTGGATCACTTCTCTATATAACTGCTAGTAGACCAGATATCATGAACAGTGTCTGTCTCTGTGCAAGATATCAATCTCAACCCAAGGAAACTCATCTAAAAGCTGTGAAACGTATCATTCGATATGTTAAACACACCTTTGATTATGGATTGTTCTACCCTAAGAATGATTCATTTGAATTAGTTTCCTACTGTGATGCTGACTATGCTGGGTGTAAGTCAGACCGAAAGAGTACAAGTGGAACTTGTCACTTTCTAGGTCATTCCTTAATTTCCTGGTTCAGTAAAAAGCAGAATAATGTTTCCCTATCAACAACTGAAGCAGAGTATGTTTCTGCTGCTTTAGCTTGTTCTCAAGTTTTGTATATGCAACAAACCTTGAATGATTTTGGTATATCTATCACGAAATCTCCAATTTTCTGTGATAACACTAGTGCCATTAGTTTGTCCAAAAACCCAACTCTCCATGCTCGAACTAAACATATTGACATTAGACACCATTTTCTAAGAGATAACGTAAATAAAGAGAAAATTTCTCTTGATTTCGTTAATTCTGAAAATCAAATAGCTGATATTTTAACCAAACCTTTAGGAGAACCTGTCTTCATCAAGTTAAGAAGAGAATTAGGTATATGTTCTCTTTCTGAAATATAGTATATAGTATAGTAGTATACATAGGGTATATATGAATGTTTTCTTAACCATAGCATTTTGCAACACCATGTCGACATGGTATTCATGCGTCATGTCGACATGCAACGGTAAAAATGACAGTTCGTTTTTTCCCTCTAATTTTTGAATGGGTGGTTATTTAACTCACCCATTCCGAGTTTCTCTTCCCTCCAATCATTATTTCTTCATTCTACTTTCTAGAAACATCAAATCCATGGCTTCCACATCCAATCCTAATCAAATTTCACCGGTTTCTTTCCCTTCTCCTTCACATGGCCCTTTCCAAAACTCCATACTCGCTCGTGTCATCAAAATAGAGGAGAAAGTTAATGATTCGCTGCAGATGTTAACTGAAATGCAAGTTCAACAATTGAGAATGGCAAGAGAGCAAGAGAAACAAGGGAAAATTCTGAGGAATCTTTAAAAATTCCTCATGGATAATCATGCCAATCCAATTGTAATTGAAGATTCTTCTAACATAGAAGCAAATGAAGAAGGAGAAGAAGACGAAGACGAAGAAGAAGAGGAAGAACCAATGGAGGAAGAAACTGATGATGAAGTAGTATGTGTAGGGGAAGTTTGTTTTGATGCTTATGGGAACATTGTGGAACAACATGGAAATTTCTGTTTCCATTACCCAAATTGTCCTGTCCACAAGTCTCCCATCATCAAAAACAACCGTTGAGTTGTTTATTTTCTTGTTTTAGTTATTTATGTGTTTATAAGTTTAAATAGTCATGTATATAGTAATATTGAAATGAATAAAATAATCTATGGTTACACTTATTATTCTCATTCTTATATTACTCATATATATCATTCCGAGTATACAATATTTAGCATTGTTATATCTAGTTTCAGTATTATTAATGATAACACTATCATTAATATCATAGATTTAGGGGGAGTTAGTGTCATTTTTTTGTTGATGACAAAGGGGGAGAAGTATAAAATAGGTTAGTTAGGCATAGATTAAGGGGGAGTTATAAGGGGAATATAAATATTTTATAAACAAAGGTTGTCATCATCAAAAAGGGGGAGAATGTTAGTCCATAGGATAATGGTTTTGATTACAACAACTATAGAAGTGTTATAAAATATATATGTGCAGGAAATCTATATGCAGGTATCAACAAAAGAAGACTGTACAGTAAAGAAAACAAAATTGATGAAGACAAAGATCAAGAGTTCAAGATTGAAGACTAATGAGATTCAAGATATTCAAGAGTTCAAGACAAATAATATAGTTAGGTTAGATATTTGTTAAAACTCCTTGAAAGCACTATCATTCTTTTTTATCCAATTTACTCGTGGAATGGAATCCACTTCGTTCTTGTTAAAGGGATGGAACCCTAGTGAGATGGAACTCACGAAATATCTAGTGGAACGGATAGTAGCCCTATTTTGTTATCCACTAATTTTGATTCAAAATGATTTTCAAAATTATCTCTTGTTTTATAAAATGATTTTCAAATATTCCTTTTCAAAAGAAAAACCTTCGTTCACATTTCCAAAAATGTTTTAGCCTCAAAATCATATTTATCATTTTGTTATATTTTGATTTCAAAATTGTCCTTGATATTTTAGCCTCAAAATCTATTTTAATATTATATTTACTTTAGTTTATTTACTTTGATTTTAAATATATTTTAGTATATATACATATATACATTCATAAGTATTTCTACTTCTAAATACCTTCTACAAATACATAGAGTCCATTTGAATAAAGTTGAATATGTTTTAAATCATCATTTTCAAAGTAAAGCAAATCATCACTTTTTACTAGACCATGTCGACATCCTATTTACCTGTCATGTCGACATGCTTCCCGTTACAGCAAAGGTTGTTTTCAAAAGAAGTGTCTATTCGTTTAAACCTCTTCGAATGGACACATCCATTCATTCTCTATAAATAGAGACTGTTATGGACGTTTTCCAGTAACTACTTTTTTTATTTTCTCTCCTCTTTACTCTCTTATCTTATTTTCTAATCATCCTATCCATATTTTGTCGAAATCTTAAGTGAATCAAACCAGAATATCTCTAGTTTGATTCTCTGCCACTCTCTCCAAAGAATCTCAGTGCTTATCAGAGTTATAG
Organism: Allium fistulosum; assembly: GCA_030737815.1. Lineage (NCBI taxonomy): Eukaryota > Viridiplantae > Streptophyta > Magnoliopsida > Asparagales > Amaryllidaceae > Allium > Allium fistulosum. The sequence continues at coordinate 667,249,072 of CM060901.1, forward strand.
ATACATTTGTACTCAAAGAAACTTGTGTGGGGTTATAAAGGTGTGATCGTGTCCTTGGAAATCGATCGGGTGAACTTGTGTCCTGTGAATCAAGTGGTTCTACCCAGAGACCTGAGAATCTAGAGGGTGTACCTCGTTGCCTTGGAATCGAGGGATTGTAATCTAGATTATTGTTGAATAGAAAGCCGTACGGGTTGTGCGGGCCTGGATGTAGAGTAACACCGAACCAGTATAAAATTCCTGGTGTGTTCTTTCCTTTACTTGCTTTTTATTTATATTTGCATTTGTTTGTGATTCTGTGATTTGATCTGTGATTGTGTATTTGCATTAAGTTAGTTAATTCAATTTAAATCAAAGAAGTTTTAAAGAAATTCTTAAAACACTATTCACCCCCCCCCCCCTCTAGTGTTAAATAGCCTTAAGATCATCTTCCGCGTCCCTTTCAAGGACTGCATACAGAAACTTTACTAGGGCATGCACGCGTTACACAAAGATAATTAATGAGGTAATATTGGAAAATGTGTTTGAGACTACACGTTCGTCTTATGACGGTTGATACAATTTAAAATATGGCACGTCCTTCATTGCCCATGATGCGTACTTCATACGTCAGAACTGGCTAGAAAGATTTGGATGGCCTTAAGATAACATTATTGCTAGTTGGTTATGTAACGTTCGTTAATGTGTCGAGAGCTATCTTAATTGTCTTCTCAAATGATAATTTCTGTTGTTGCTGTCAAAGCTAATGCCTATGTGCAATGTTTGTTGCTGTCATTTCTGATGGTGCGGTATAATTCACAGTATACACAGACATATAGAATGCACAATATAAATCCAAGAAAGTGAAAGTATATAACATAAAGAACACACCGTACACTCAAACAATGACATAAGTACATAAGCTATAGGAACTGCAACATAAAATAAAATGTCTACTGCATATAAACTAAAAGGTATAAAACTAAAGGGATGCAACGTCGTTGTCGTCGTCAGCATCATCACCATCATCATCATCATCTCTGTCATCGTCATCGTTATCATCCCCGTCGTCGTCGTCAGCATCATCATCTCTGTCATCGTCGTCAACATCATCACCATCATCATCATCATCTCCGTCATCCCCATCATCCCCTTCGTCCTCGTCTTCCCCACCGTCCTCATCTAAACCACCAGCATCATGCCCACTGGGACCAGCATCACCTCCGCCCTGTGATCCGAAAGGCTCATATACAGCAAGTCTAGCTGATAGCTGATCAATCTGCGCCTCTAGCATATGTGTATGATGCATGTACATATCATGCATGGTGTGTGTATGTGCAAGAGTCATATCGCAAAACACACCAAATGAAACTCTGGTCTGGTCCAATCTAGCAGCATACTACATAAAGATGACATTTGACATAGTAAGAAACCAAGCATAAAATAAAGGAAAAATGGCAATAAACAACAAACGTACCTCATACGGAGGATATAACCCGACTGAAGGCACACCAGGATAGTCGGGGTGATCTGGAAGGACTAAAGGCTGCTCAATCAAAGTACCTGTCACGTCATATGCTCTAAAAGTAGTATCAGGCTCCAACTGCATGGGAGTCTAGGAGAACTGTGATGGAATCGGGTCAAATGAAATCTGCGGTACCTGAACTCTACCGGCTGCCAGATGAGGTCCAATATGATCAGAGTTGACCCCATGAACATAATCTGGTACGATGTATCTGCGGGGTGCTACTCTAGCCCAATAAGCATCGTAATCCCCATCGATGAAGAAAGTACTACTATCCACCCATCCAGCCAGTCGTAGAGTAGCTATGTACTGATCGCCGATCACTTTATGTCTACCAAACATGTCCTCACAAGATAAAGGATCATATGGTATACGGCGATCACCCGTAATCTGATAAGCACATCTCTCTCCCAAATACCACATAGGCATAAATGCAGGTGTATGCAAAGCAACCCTCCGTGTAGATAGTGAATACGCAACCATCAAGGGATGGTCGTCCACCAAAATACCTACATCTGCTAGATGAGTCCAATGTGAGGCCCAAGGTGTCCGAATGATGTTACCTACACTACGCATATCAAGCTGTGACCTAGCCTCCATCAAGTCATGCCGTACACCTAAGGGGACATGATGTACGTACTGCATAGTCTCCCATCGTCTCATCCTAGGGAAGTAATGCTCAGCAGCCTGACTAGCCGTGTCCTGCATGCGGGGATGCATGTTTGACGTGTACTCGTAGCACCATAACGACAAAATATACCAAAAATCATACATCTGCTTGACGTCGCCAAGAGCAAATGAATCTAGAGCGGTATAAAGGGTGCCTAATATCGTCGTGCCCCAGTCAATAGTATGTAGCTGGTCTAATCTGACTAGAGAAGCTAAATAGCCTAGTCTAACCGTACCTTTTTGGTTTGAAAAAAAGGTCGAACCAAACAGGTACAACAGAAATGCTCTAGTAACCCCATCCATCATATCGGCTCTACCTATATAACTGGTGATGTACTGCTGCAGGTACGTCAACTTAACAGAACCACTACTGATGCAGGCAACATCTATCAGTGGTAAAAAAACAGTAAACAGATTGGGCGACTCGTATAAATCATCAAATGGAAAAGGTCGAAGACCATGTCGTCCAATCTCAATTCCAGTAAACATGTAGAAATCAACTGGGGTGATACCAAGCTCAAAATCTGAAAAATGAAACGTATGCGTGGTGGGCCACCACCTCTTAGCTAATGCCTGAATGAGAGGTCGATCAAAGGATTGAACAGGCCTAATCAACAAAAATGATCCAAAAGGGCTGGCCTGTAGCCTCTCAATAATAGGACCGGGAAGATAGTCATAAAACTGGGTAATGCACTTAGGCCAACTACCCCGACAGTGAATGTAATGGTCCTATAGATAATTTATGAATTAACAATTTTTGATACAATAAGGGTTATTTAATATGAGTATGTACTGTACATATTAAAATAACAAGTTATATTAGTTTGCAATTTATACCTGTATGGTCGTCAAAGCGATTTCAGCTCTATGCCAATAACCATTTGGCAGCTCATGTAAAACACGTAGATCGTCTGGTGAAACTCCAGGTGGTGGCGGAACGTGTAATGGTCCAGCTTGCTCCGCTGGATGTCTCTGAACCGTTCTTCGGGCGATTTTGGTTGGACGCCGCGGCATTTTGTTTAAATTTTCTAATTTTTAAAAAAAATGTAAAACGAAAATAATGAGAATGGGGGGAGGGGGTGGGGAGGCGGCGCCCATTTTATGGGCGCCTTTGCTCAGGCGCCCATAAAATGGGCGCCTGATGATCAGGCGCCCATTAAATAGGCGCCTGGCCACTGGGGCCCCAACCCAAATTACGGGTTGAATATTCAGCCCGTAATCTACTGGAGTTGCCCTAAGACTCCACCTAATCACTCCTTCTTCCCGCTTACAATCCAGAGCCTTACATCGCCATTGCTAACCGTATCTTTACCTCAAACCCGTCCATCAGTAGACGAAATTTCGAGCTGGATTCGCCATTGCATTGCTATGCCCCTCCTCTCTGTGCCCATACCCACAATCCTTCATCCATCCCTCCCTTTCAAAATGCGATGTACGGCCTTCAAGTCGTGAGCAGGAGAACTTCACTTTTCCCTTTGTTTGATTACACCATACCAAAGTGTTTCCCCAAGTTTGTCTTCCCTCTAGAAACTCCAGTGTACTCTCGAATCCCCAAACTTGGACTCTACCTCACGCAAACCTCAACCCTAGTATAGAAATAACCCATGGCATTCACTGCCTAATCCCCCATCCTGAAGTCGCACCCCTTAAATTGCCTACCTCCAAATGAAGACTTACCTTCAACCAAACAAAAAAATCACAACTTTTCCCATTTTACAGAGTTTATTCGAATTGATTTAATTTTTCTAAGAAGAGGATTGTGTTTTCGTTTGATTTGCATTTGAATCTCAAAAGGAGATGATGTTGCTTGCTTCATTTTTGAACGTACAGGAGAAGTGAGACATAGAGATGAAAGAATGTGTGATGAGAGTGCGAATTGTTTGGTTTTACTCATGTGAATTTTGTTCTGAATTTGAACGAAGAGATAAGCTTGAATTTTTTTTTCAGAACACGGTGAAGGATAGCAAACCAAAAGTGAAGAAAGGACGGTGAAAAGAAAGAAAGGTGTGCGTGAGCGAGTATTGTCTACATTGACTTGTATAAATCTTCAATTTAAGGGCATCTCGTTGCACCACTTTTCATTCACGTACGGACTCAAATCGACAAAATAAAAATATGATCGTGCTTAAAACAGCGATGCGATCTCAAAACAATAATAATATACACCGATTATAGGGTTCTGTAAAATCACTAAAACACTGTCATTTGATGATAAAACGTCAAATAGAAATTTAAATATTTTTCCAAATAAAAGTTATGGAAAAATCAAAGAAATAAAATTAAAAATACGTCAATAGAAATCGAGGCGTAAAAGTAAAAATTACTTCCTGATTACTTATTCAAACTACCTATTAATACTGCAATTGAATTACTAAATGAATTCATAATTATTATCTATTTATTTAAAATGAGTTAAAAAGGCCCATTAAATTAATTGAATTAATATTCCATTAAAAATCTAGTTATTTGAATCACCATTCAATATCAAATTCTCCAATTAAAATATTTTCAAACAAGCTATCAATTTGGATTCAAGTTTAAACCCAATAATCTAATATTTAAATTAATTAAATATTTCAAAATCAATTGACTAAAAATCCGGATCGTTACACAAGTGAAGTAAACACAAGCGTTTCATACCACTTGTTTTACTAAACTATTTAATAAAATTTCGCATTCAAGTGAAATCGTGTATTTGTATAGAAAATAGTTTTGCTTTGGAATCTTATTTAAAATCTTGATTTAGAAAGAGTAATAATATATCTACAATTTAATTCATATTTATATTTATAGAAAACTTCTTCACATTCCACTTGAAAATTTGAAAGTGTGTATATATATATAATATTTCCTAAAATCATTCATGTCCAAAATACACATATTTTCCATATATATATCGAAATCAATTTATTTCTAAGAAGAATTTCCTTTATAAATAGCATAGCAAACTGGTGTAATTAAATTGTGTGTTTGTCCACAATTATAGAGCAAGACTTCCATGCCAATAAGGTCATCAAACTTAGATTCAAGCGCTTGGAAATGCATAAGTAGTTCATCACAAACAAGCTTCAAAATGATGTAAAAGTACGAGCAAAATAACAAGGCAATCAACAAACAATCGAAAGGGCTGTTAGTCCCTGAGAAGTTGGTTTTGATAACAACAACCTTAGAATTAGATTATAAAATATAAATACTAACATTATTGTTTAGATATATATGTATATGCAGGATATATATGTAGGTACTAAAGAATGAAGACTGTACAGTATAGAGATTCAATAACTGATGAACTCAAGATCGAAGATATCAAGATTCAAGACTCATGAGTATCAAGATTATCAAGAGTTCAAGATTTCAATACAAGTAATTTAGTTAGGAATTTTGTTAAAACTCCTAGAAAAGCACTAACATCTTAAAATCCATTTTATTCGTGGAATGGAATCCACTTCGAGCCTGTTAAAGGGATGGAACCCTAAGTAGGATGGAACCTACGAAAAATCTAGTGGAACATTGTTTTGTATCCACTAACTTTTATTCGAATGTTTTACAAAATTATATCTTATTTTCAAAATGATTTCAAAATCTTCCTTTTTAAATCAAAAACATCTATCCTGGTTTTAAAATACTTTTAGCCTTAAAATAATCTTTATTTTCAATATCAAATTATCCTTGGTTTTAAACTATCTTTTAATTATAGTATATTTAACTTTTAATATTTATGCTTAGATTTAAATATAAAATTATAGTAAAATTTTATATATACCAAAATATTATTCTCTATACTTATTTATGTATTTTAACTACAGTTAAGTATATTTATAAAGTTTAAAATAGTTTTAATACAAGATAGAAGTTATTTTCAAAGAAAAACAAATTACCAAAAATAACTTAGGCCCGTCGACAACCCCAAGGACCCCTTGTCGACAAGGTGACAGTTTATTTCAAAAGTTTGAATTTTAAAGGAAGTGTCTATTCGTCATATCCTTTCACGAATGGACATGGTTGTTGTTCTACTATAAATAGGGGCTGTTTTAAATGAATTTACAATCATATTTTCTCCGATTTCACTCATCTTCTTCTTCCACGTTTCTTTATATACATTTTTACCATTACTCTGCCGAAATCACCATTTAATCTAACTAGATCATCTCTGGTTTGATTCTCTATCACTATCTCAACAAAATCCCAGTGCTATTCAGAGTTATAGACTTCTTTGTATTCAATCGAGCGAGAAAAGATGTGATTGTAGCCTGGAAAATCAATTGTGTGAACTTATTGCCTGTAAAATCAAGTATCTCTACCCAAAGGATGGTGAATCTGGAGTGGTGTACCTCGTGGCCTTGAAATCGAGGGTGTAATTGTAAGAATTGATTTTGAAAGGAAATCCATACTTGTGTTTCGGGACTGGATGTAGTGTAACTCCGAACCAGTATAAAATTCGGTGTGTTCTTTCCTTTATTGCTTTTACTTTATATCTGCGTCTGTGTTTGATTCTGTGATCATATCTGTGTCTGAATATTGCATACATTTGTGTTCAAATTAAGATAAACTCAAAAAGAATTAGTAATTCCTTAAAACACTATTCACCCCCCCTCTAGTGTTAATTCTAGCCTTAAGATCCGTAATCTGCATTTCTCACATTTGGTATCAAAGCAAGGTTTTCAAAGTTTCATAATATGAATTTTGAAAAAGCTTTTAAAATGGCTATGTTTGAAAAACTTGTTAATACTAGTTTAGAAATATTCAGATCATCACTGTCTCATGAGTCTGCATATAATCGATATTCAAATTCAAGTTGTCTACCAAAATTGTATGATGTGCAGGAAACATGTTTTATGGGTGTTGAGGAATCAATCCACAATGGACAAATTGTGCAGATCAAAAAGAATAAATGGATACTCGATAGTGGATGCTCTAGACACATGACTGGTAATCCGGATATGCTGAATAATATAATATACAAAGACGGAGGACTGGTTAACTTTGGAGACAACTCAAAAGGATATGTGATTGGTATCGGCAATGTCAGTAACTCTGAAACTCCTATTATTACTAATGTTTTGCTAGTTAAGAATCTGAAACATAATCTACTAAGTATTAGTCAACTTTGCGATAAAGGATATAAAATTAAATTTGAAAAAGATAAGTGTCACATTGAAGATAATAATTCAACCATAATATTTGAGGGAATTAGGAAAAAGAATATTTATATTCTTATTATGAAAGTTTCAAATGATAACCTATGTCTTTTGGCAAATACAAGTGACCCTTGGATTTGACATAAGAGATTTGGGCATTTGAATTTCAAACTCTTATCTAGACTGTCAAAACATGATCTAGTAAGAGGTCTCCCTAAAGTGAATTTTAAAGTAGATAGTTTATGTGATGCATGCCAATTAGGAAAACTTAGAAAAAGTTCCTTTAAATTAAAAGATATGATTTCAACTTCAAAACCTCTTGATTTATTTGGTCCATCTCAAATTCAATCAATAAATCACAGTAAATATGTTTTTGTAATTGTAGATGATTATTCTAGATTTACATGGACAATATTTTTGAAAATAAAAGTGATACTTTTGAAAGTTTTAAGAACTTTATAAAAAGGATTCAAAATCAACTTTCTGTAAAAATTATAACCATCCGTAGTGATCATGGTGGTGAATTTGAAAATGAAAAGTTTGAGGAATTCTGCAATAAAAAAGGAATAACTCACAATTTTTCATTTCCAAGAACTCCACCACAAAACAGAGTAGTAGAATGTAAAAATAAGACGATTCAAGAGTGTGCGAGAACTATGCTTTCAGATAGTAAATTACCTAAACATTTTTGGGCAGAAGCAGTTGCTACCGCCTGTTATATTTTAAATAGAATTTTAATTAGACCTTTAACTGATAAGACATCTTATGAACTTCTTCATGGAAAGAAACCTAAGGTATCTTATTTTAGAATTTTTGGAAGTAAATGTTTTATTTTAAACACAAAAGATAACTTAGATAAATTTGATCCTAAATCCGACAAAGGTATCTTTATCGGATATTCTAATAGAAGTAAAGCATACAAAGTGTTTAATTTAAGAACTAACACCATCGAAGAAACAATGCATGTTTCATTCGATGAAAATCTCAAAAAATTTGAAGATACAAATGATGAAGAGGATTTAATTACTCAAAATCAGGAGTCAACTGAAACTAATAATGAAATTAATCATCCTAATAAAAAGATTAAACTTTTAAAAGATCATCCTATAGAAAATATACTAGGAGATATGCAATATGTTGTTACAACTAGAAATCAACTAAGTAAAATGAGCAATGTAGCCTTTATATCAACTATTGAACCCAAAAATCCAAAAGAAGCATCAACTGATGATTCATGGATTTTGGCTATGCAAGAAGAACTAAATCAATTCACTAGAAATGATGTTTGGGAACTTGTTCCTAGACCTGAAAATAAAACTATAATTGGAACTAAATGGATTTATAAAAATAAAATGAATGAACAAGGTGAGGTCATTAGAAATAAAGCCCGGTTAGTCGCTCAAGGTTATTGTCAAGAAGAAGGAATAGATTGTGATGAAACCTTTGCTCCCGTAGCAAGATTAGAAACCATTAGGATTCTACTTGCTTTCGCAAATCATAATAATTTCAAATTATTTCAAATGGATGTTAAAAGTGCCTTTTTAAATGGATTTGTAAAAGAGGAAGTATATGTTGAACAACCACCACTTTTTGAAGATGAAAAATTACCAAATCATGTTTACAAACTTAAGAAAGCTCTATATGGTCTAAAACAAGCTCCTAGAGCCTGGTATGATAGACTAAGATCTTACTTATTATAATCAAACTTTGAAATTGGTAATGTAGATAATACTCTTTTTACTAAAAGAAATAAAAATGATATTCAACTAGTATAAGATTACGTAGATGATATCATTTTCGGATCAACTAATTTTGAAATGAATAAAGAATTTTCTGAAATAATGACAAAAGAATTTGAGATGAGTCATATGGGTGAATTAAACTTCTTTCTAGGATTGCAAATAAAACAATTAGATAATGGTATCTTTATCAGTCAAGAAAAATATGCTAAAGACCTAGTTAGTAAATTTGGTTTGACTACTGCAAGTGGAAAACCCACTCCCATGGCAACCAATGAGTACCTAAGTAAAGAAGATCTCTCCAAAGATGTAGATCAAAAATTATATAGAGGAATGATTGGATCACTACTCTATATCACTGCTAGTAGACCTGATATCATGCATAGTGATTGTCTTTGTGCACGATATCAATCCCAACCTAAAGTGACCCACTTAAAAGCTGTAAAACGTATCATAAGATATGTTAAATACACCTTTGATTATGACTTATTTTATCCTAAAAATGATTCTTTTGAATTAATATTTACTGTGATGCTGACTATGCTGGTTGTAAATCAGACCGAAAAAGTACAAGTGGAACTTGTCACTTTTTGGGGCATTCTCTGGTTTCCTGGTTTAGTAAAAAGCAAAACACGGTTTCTTTATCAACAACCGAAGCAGAGTATATTTCTGCTGCTTTGGCTTGTTCTCAAGTAATATATATGCAACAAACTTTAAAAGATTTTGGTTTAAATATCTCAAAATCACCAATTTATTGTGATAATACTAGTGCAATAAATTTATCCAAAAATCCTACTCATCATGCTCGAACTAAACATATTGATATCAGACATCATTTTCTCAGAGATAATATAAGTAAGGAAGTAATTACTCTTGATTATATCAATTCCGAGAATCAAATTGCTGATATCTTAACAAAACCGTTAAATGGATCTATATTTACTAAATTAAGAAGAGAATTAGGTATTTGTTCAATAACTGAAATATAGAATATAAATATATAACAAGTATAATTAAATTAAATTAAAATAAACTAAATAGCAAAAATAAAAGTACCTTGTCGACAACCCTCCTTTACCCCTGTCGACATATAACGAATTTTTTTCTTCTGAAATTTTCCCACCAAAATTCAAATGGGTGGTTATATATTCTTCTTATTTTGAAATTTTGTTCATTCTTTATGTTCTTTCTCTGTTCTAACTTCTAAAAACAATAAAAAAAATGGCTTCCTCCTCCAAATCAAACAAAAATTCAACCTTTTCGTTCCCTTCTCCTTCTACCGGACCATTTCAACGAACTACGCTTGCACGAATGATGAAAATGGAGGTTTCCTTGAAGGATGCACTGCAACTTATGACTGAAATTCAAGTGGTGCAAATCAGAATGGCCAAAGAACAAGAACGGAAAGGCAAAATCCTTAGAAACTTGCAAAAGTTTCTAATGGACAATCACGCCAATCCCATCTTGATCGATGAAGAATCCTTAGGTGTTCAAGTGCAAGAGGACAACGAGGAAGAAGAAGAAGAAGCCCCCATGGAAGAAGAGCATGCTGAAGATGACGACAAAGTTGTTTGCGTTGGCGAAGTGTGCTTTGACAAGGATGGAAATCTAGTCGAACAACGTGGAAATTCCTGTTTCCACTACCCAAATTGCTCGGTTCATAGATCTCCCATTGTCAAGGATACACATTAGTTTCTTTTCTCTCTTTCTTATCGTTATTTGTATATGATCTTACTTACGTTTTCTACGCAAATGTAAATATAACATTATATAATTAATAAATGATTTGTGTTCTCATATTCGAATTCTCACATTATCATTATTATAAATATTATCATATATGGATTCTTAGTTAGGAGAGTTAGTTATTAAGGGCTAAGTTTTAGTTTTAGAATTAAGTGTTGATTATTTATGATAACACCATCATTATAATCACATGTAATATAGTATTAGATTAAGGGGGAGTTGTATAGATTTAAACTTTGGTTTTGTTGATGACAAAGGGGGAGAAGTATAAAATAGGATAGTTAAGCATAGATTAAGAGGAGTTATTAGGATAGAAGTCATATTTTACAAACAAAGGTTGTCATTATCAAAAAGGGGGAGATTGTTAGTCCCTGAGAAGTTGGTTTTGATGACAACAACCTTAGAATAAGATTATAAAATATAAATACTAGAATTATTGTTTAGATATATATGTATATGCAGGATATATATGCAGGTACCAAAGAATGAAGAATGTACAGTATAGAGATTCAAGAACTGATGAACTCAAGATCGAAGATATCAAGATTCAAGACTCATGAGTATCAAGATTATCAAGAGTTCAAGATTTCAATATAAGTAATTTAGTTAGGAATTTTGTTAAAACTCCTAGAAAAGCACTGACATCTTAAAATCCATTTTATTCGTGGAATGGAATCCACTTCGAGCCCGTTAAAGGGATGGAACCCTAAGTAGGATGGAACCTACGAAAAATCTAGTGGAACATTGTTTTGTATCTACTAACTTTTATTCAAATGTTTTACAAAATTATATCTTATTTTCAAAATGATTTCAAAATCTTCCTTTTTAAATCAAAAACATCTATCCTGGTTTTAAAATACTTTTAGCCTCAAAATAATCTTTATTTTCAATATCAAATTATCCTTGGTTTTAAACTATCTTTTAATTATAGTATATTTAACTTTTAATATTTATACTTAGATTTAAATATAAAATTATAGTAAAATTTTATATATACCAAAATATTATTCTCTATACTTATTTATGTATTTTAACTATAGTTAAGTATATTTATAAAGTTTAAAATAGTTTTAATACAAGATAGAAGTTATTTTCAAAGAAAAACAAATTACCAAAAATAACTTAGGCCTTTCGACAACCCCAAGGACCCCTTGTCGACAAGGTGACAGTTTATTTCAAAAGTTTGAATTTCAAAGGAAGTGTCTATTCGTCATATCCTTTCACGAATGGACATGGCTGTTGTTCTACTATAAATAGGGGCTGTTTTAAACGAATTTACAATCATATTTTCTCTGATTTCACTCCTCTTCTTCTTCCACATTTCTTTATATACATTTTTACCATTACTCTACCGAAATCACCATTGAATCTAACTAAATCATCTCTGGTTTGATTCTCTATCACTATCTCAACAAGATCCCAGTGCTATTCAGAGTTATAGACTTCTTTGTATTCAATCGAGCGAGAAAAGGTGTGATTGTAGCCTGGAAAATCAATCGGGTGAACTTGTTGCCCGTAAAATAATCAAGTATCTCTACCCAGAGGATGGTGAATCTGGAGTGGTGTATCTCGTGGCCTTGAAATCGAGGGTGTAATTGTAAGAATTGATTTTGAAAGGAAATCCATACTTGTGTTGCGGGACTGGATGTAGGGTAACTCCGAACCAGTATAAAATCCGGTGTGTTCTTTCCTTTATTGCTTTTACTTTATATCTGCATCTGTGTTTGATTCTGTGATCATATCTGTGTCTGAATATTGCATACATTTGTGTTCAAATTAAGATAAACTCAAAAAGAATTAGTAATTCCTTAAAACACTATTCACCCCCTCTAGTGTTAATTCTATCCTTAAGATCCATAATCCGCATTTCTCACAAGGGTGAATCGAGAGAGTTTTCCTGGAGCTAAAACAGCTCCAAGCTACCGCCAATCGGTCCACTGGTGGACCAGTGAGGATGAAATCTAGAGCCGTTCCAACTTTGGAAACCCCTTCCATCGACTTCTAGGTGATGACATTTCGCCCCAGGGTCATATTTATGCGATTTCAGACTTGCATGCAACCAAAACAATTACACAAAGCATCACAACATCAATGATCTCATTATAGTTTTCCAATTTTACCTAGATTAGGGTTTTCAGTAAACTAGATAACTTCATACAACAACTCAATTCAATTTCTCTATTAAAACATCAATTTGTATTCAACCACACAAGCATGCTAATGATATGGAGATAATTGTGAGTTCAACTCACCTCTCTTCCTAGCATTAGGTAGTAAATCACAATAGTAGCTTGATTTTTACTTCAACTAGAAAACCCTAGAATTTATTCAACCAACATAGAAAAAGAAGCTGATTAAAAACACTGTAAACTGATATCTGTTTGTACCAAAATTCGGCACAACACTCTTCGGATGTGTTTGAAGATATAAAATGAAGAAAGTAAATATAAAACGAGGCAGAATTGGTGCAAACACTCTTCGAATGTGTTTGAAGAGATAAAATGAAGAAAGTAAATGTAAAATGAGGCAGACCTAACAAACACACCAATTAACATATAAGAAAAAGTGCTGAAACACACGAATTTAGAGTTGTTCGACGTATGGCCTACGTCCACTATGGAATGATTGATGTTTATTGATTATAACTCGCTGGTTACAATTACAATAGTACAATCGAAGTACAATAGCAATTTTGGCAGAGCATTGGCGTAGAGAGGCAAAAAAGTCCATTTTCTATAGGTCTAGGGTCACTATTTATAGGCGTAGGCAGCAAATATCACGCCCAGATCTTGGAGGACTTCTTCTCTCACGTAGGTGGGCCCACGGGATCGATTTCAGGTGATTTTGACTCGATATCAGAGTGACATGAATGGAATTCGTATCAATCAAGAATTGATCCTTTTTGGCTGAAACTGATATGGTACATTCTTGACGTTGTAGGCAAAGCTCCTGTGAAAATTTGGTGGCATTTGGACTTGTAGATCTTGAGATATGATTGATACAAGTTTGGATTTGTATGGCATTGTCATCTTCGTATCGATACTATTCCATATTGATCATACGTGGCTCTGTTCGTATCGATGCTTGTATGCTACTTCATATCGATGGTTGGAGGCCGCCTTCGTATCGATGCTTCATGTTGCTTTCTTCGTATCGATCGGTGGTTGTTACTCTTCGTATCGATGGTGGAAGATCGATACGAGATGGATGGAGGGAGACCGATATGAAATGGACATTTGTTGATGGATACGAAGTGTTGTTAACATGATGGATATGAAGTAGCTTCATTTTAATGGATACGAAGGAAGTTAGTAGGCGATGGATACGAATTGAATTTCTCTTGGGAAATGGATACGAATAGAGTTGGTTTTCTCAACCTTGATCGATCAATATCTTGAGCATACGAACTCCGATTGACTTGAAATTTGGAACTTGGCTTTCATAGCTTTGCTTGTCGTGTCATATCAATTGTAGCTCGATCCGGACTTGGGCAAAATTTACCAGTATCCATAGTGAACCTATGTATAACCGATCTCCAGGACGAACTGTCCTTGGTTTCTAGTCAAGTTCTTGGTGTCACGGCCTTGCCAAAAGACGGGATAACATTTGCCCCCCCAAAGTACGTCTTGTGTGAACATGACGTGCTTTGAAAAGTTGCATCCTTTATTCTAAAATATCCGATTCGCTGAGTATTTGCTATCTTTTTGTCAAAAGATGTAACCTTTGATTGATCTTTAGTGATGAAGATGTCGAACTGTTGATTGTCAATGATCATGCAGTGTTTTGTTGTAACTAAGTGTTGAGCGCTAGCGATTTGTTGTTCACTCTAATCGTCAATAGGTGAGCATTCAATTCCTGTTAACTTTGAAAATTGAATGTTAGTTTGGCATACATGCACATATGTTAACCTGACTCCCGTTCATGTTTGCACATTTGCGGGTCGTTATCAAGTTCTTTTGATCGATTTTCGTATCCATCCTCTCCTGGATCGATGTGAAATTCGAGTTGCAACAATAGTCGATGGTAGTTTTTGATCCATTTCTTTGTACAATCCACTCCTGGATGGATCTGGGATGCATTAAGATAGACTTTGTATCGGTGGTTATCGATATGAGATGGGCTTACATAAGGCATGCTCCGTATCAATAGATACGAAATTTACAAGTGTTAACTCATGGGATAGCTTCACGAAGGATATGCCATTTCTCATTCCTTTGTTTAAGAGAGATGCCTTGTTGTAGATAATCTTTGATAGGAGTCATCTGTGACTCCTTTTCTGGCTCCGTCTCTAAGATCTAATCGATCTTTATTCGTCAATGATTGGAATAATAAGTATTTCAACTGGGACAAAGTCTATTTTTTGCGCATTCCCAGAACTGGTTAACTTGGCCAATGACTCGGCTTTTTCATTTTGTTCTCTGAGGATGTGCGTAAGCTAGTAGCTCTTGGACCCAACTGAGATAAGAAGCAAGACGTTGCCCCCTAGTCAGATAATCTTCCCTGACTTAGGATACTACTAACCAACAATCACATAAGACATGTAAAGTTTCCACTCCTAGTTTTCTTGCAAGTTTGGGCATGGCAACCAAGGCTTCATACTTAGCTTCATTATTCGTTGCAGGGAAGTTGAGTTTCAGGGCATAGCAGATCGATCGTTCATCATGAGTCATTAACGCAACTTCGACGTTAGAAAGTCGATTATTGGAAGTTCCATCTATGTATGTTCTCCATCAGTTGGACGGTTCTCCAATGTTCTTCGGATAATCGTCTGAAGCAGTGAATTCAGATATGAAGTATGCTAATGTATGACCATGGATAGCTCTCTGAGGGAGATAAGTGATATCAAATTGGTTAGCTTGATATTCCATTTGAGTAACCTTCCAAACATCTGAGTTTGCTATTGGACCTATCGTAACGACTGGTTGATATAGACGTTAACGGGGTGAGCTTGTCAATAGCTAGCCTTCATCATATACCGGTCTTTCGATTCATTTCTCTTCACACAGCATTGTGATGCTTATGGCGTGTGTTGACACGACCCAATTGATGTATCGATCTTCACGATCCAATGGCTTGGGTAAAATGGGAGGTCTCTCTGACCGATCTATCAGAGCTAGAATTGCATCAACGTAGTTGTTAATCCACTCAAAAGTTCTCTTCCCTCTCTTGGTCAGGTTGAAGAAGATAATACACTTGGAGATGGCCCTAGAGTGGAATCAGCTTAGGACAGTAATCTTTCAACTTAGGTTATGTACCTGCTTGGTTTCCTCGGTACATGGATGACTCTAATCTTCGGGATTTTCTAACATTAGCCTCAATCCCATGAGAATTGATGATGGAACCTGAGAATTTTTCTTACACAACGCTGAAAGAGCATTTCAAAGGATCAAGTTTCATTCTGCAGTTGTTGGAGAGCGCTGAATATCTTTGCAAAGTCATTGATGTGGTCGTTTGATGGTCGTGATCTCACGAGCATATTAACCACATATACTTTCATCAATCGGCTGATCTGATTTTTGAATGATCTGTTAATCTTCCTTTGGTAAGTAGCATAAGCGTTGTCAAGTTTGAATCCAGGGCTTGCAGCATAACACTATAGGCCTAGGTCAGTAATGAAACAGTTGCATTCCTGGTCTGGGACATGCATCAGTATCCGATTGTATCTAGAGTTTGCATCCATGGATGTGAGTAATTCATGTCTGATGGTCGAGTCCATCAGTTGGTTGATCATTGGAAGTGGAAAGCTATGGTTTGTCATACCCCATGCAAATCTGAGTAGTTGACATATGTCCGCCACTCTCTGTTTGTTTTTCTTATAAGTAAAGGATTGGATACTCATTTTGGTTAGAGGGCATCGTGGATAAAACCACTGGTTTTGAGCAGATTCGCCTCCTCTTTAAGTGCAACAGATCTCACCGAATCCACAACGCATCATTTTTGTTCACCGAGACATGCCTCGGGTCAAAATTTAATGCAGGGTTCTTCATGGCTGGTGATAGTCCACATATATACATGAGATTGAGTCCAAGCGAACATATCAAATTCACCTGGAGAAAAGTAGTTAACTCTTTCATCATCATTGCGCTGAGTTGTGATCTGATCTACAATACTCGTGATGGGTTGTAAGCGCTTCATGTGCTTATTTGCAATGGTAAATGATCAGGCTTTTAGGGACATTGAATCAAAGGATTAGTAGAACTTAGCCTTGCACTGCATGCTGCTACATAGCTAGCTCCAACTTTGAGATTGAATCTACTTGTGTTTCTGAGTGATACACTTTTCATTCAATGTACTTGATGTGCACGTAAATGTGCATATTTTTACCACCATATTTAATCTATTTAAATTAAATAAATGATCATATCGGGTATTTTAACTTGTTTAAACCAAAATTCAAATAATTCCAAATTGTCACATATTCATCTTCATCCACGAGCAAAATAGACATTTTTGTGCATAAATTAACTTGAGAAAATTTAATTATAAATTTCCATACTATTTTGTAGGAAATTTGGTGAATTTTACAAGTGGTTACATGATGATATATGCATGCGCAAGAGTGAAGAGAACAAATGAAGATGGAAATAATTCAAAGTGAAGATAATGGAGGACCCCACCCACCCACCTACCTTAATGTACAAATTAGAGGCTAATGCATATGCTTATGGAATTAATGGCTTCATGTACACTTAAATGAGGATTATTTGAAGCTAATGATTACTTGGCCTCCACACTTCCTAAGAGTGTATTTTGGGCATTCCCCAAAAATATGAATTAGGGTTTAACACATGTATAAAATCCCCTTATGTTTCATGTAACCCTCTTCTCTCTTAGTCTTTCTTTAGTTTAGTTTAGGCTCACAAATAAATCAAGTTCTATTCTTTCTTTTCATGGCTACTTAGCCACTTCTTTTATGTAATTTTTTTATGCAATTTTCAATACATGCTCTTTTCTTCTTTTGTTCATTTCCCTTCATGTTGTAGTGTAGATTTACTTTAATTCAAGTAGAATAGTTTTAATTCTTGTTAATTAGCTCTCTTTTTCATTAGCTTTCATTTTCCTTTCTTTTTGCTTTCATGTTGCTAGCTACATTTGTTAATCAAATGACAAATATGAGAGGCTAAACCCCTTCAGTTTAGGGGTAATGAAGCTCTCTAATTATGTAGCTTCAATTATTTGTTAATTCATGCTCTCTTTTTGTGCTTAATGAAGAGTGATTGAAGTGGTTTCATTGTTGTTTTTGCCTTGAATTTGATAGTCTATATTGTTGACACCAAATAGGCTATACTTAAACAATCACTAACACAAATGCCTCTTCATCAAAATATGATTATGGCAAAAGAAAGTGATTTGAAATTAAAATTTGATGGTCTATATTTCTAATCAATAGTTAATAGGCCATACTTAAAATAGATTTTATTTTCATTTTCATTGTCAAGTTTCATGAAAGTTAGTAGGTAGTTTAAGGGGTGTGTCAAAGTTTGATGGCTTATGTTGGCTAACTAATAGCACAAATATGCCAAACTTATGATAGGCACATCAATTAAAGCACTAATGACCATAAAAGAGGGATCATGATTTCATATGTGTTGAACTACATGATCTAGAGAGTGGATTTATTCTCTAAATTGTCATTTAACTCTTATATTTGCATTTCTTTTCTTTTAGTTAGTTAGTTAATTCTCTAATTCTCTAGCTTAACTTTCACTCGACTTTGGTTTAATTTGATTGATTAGATTTTTTAAAATCATCAATTCCCTGCGAATTAACCCGTATTCGCCACGTACTACAAGTGTACGCCGTGCGCTTGCGGTAAATTTAATTCGAAATTTATCGACGGTAATTTCTAAACCAATAGAAATTCCGTCGATTAATAAGTTTTTGATTTATTTTTAAAGAAACACTATAGGATAAATACTATAGGATAAATACTATAACACTATAGGATAAACACTATAGGATAAACACTATAGAAATTCCGTCGCTTGCTCGTTGTAAGGGTCAGAATAATGATCAGCTGCCATAAGTCCAGGCATCGATCCGATGATTCTATCCCTAGGCATCATTTCGGCCGTAACCTTGAGTTTTATGAACATAAGGAATGGGTCATAGGATTGAGTTGTCATAGTCAACTCTTGGATAATCGCTATTTTTGCCCCAGTCTTGGGTTGATGGACATACTGTGCGAATGGTCGAGCCTAGCCCTTGATGTGTTTATACTATAGTCTAAGTTGTAAGAGCCAGAGTTATTTGATGAACGATCAAACCATATTCATCTTATCTCTTGCACGTGCCCACAAGTCTAATCGATATGTGGCAAGGTAGATCATGTCCACTTCAATTTTGTATTCTATCCCATTGAACCATGGGATCGAGTTAACTAATGGAAGGCTGAGTCGTGCCTATCCTGCATTATGTTCTAGTTCTTTCCTCTAGGCGGAATACATTGTTGCTTTGCCGACATTCGGACATGAGCTAGGTTCTAGACGGTCAATGACATTCACTTCGCTGCTTATGTTGCCATACTCTGGGCTAAAACTGAATAGTGAATCGTCCAGTCAGATCCAATGCAGGATTGATTCTTCCCTTGTCGAAACTAGGGTAAGAATCGGTGCGTGGACATTTAGGTTGCACTTGTTGTGAATTGCTCGTTAGTCGGATCATGGTAAGAGTCCAAGAATGAATGGTCGCATTGCATTCTTTTGGAGTTGGGCGATCAACCACGTCCATTTCGATTTACGTTCTCCCGTTAGATCTAGGGATAAAGTCAGCTCAAATGCAGTCATGTCATGCTCATCTGATCTCATGCTCTTCCTGACGGATTGAAGGAAGGCGACAGAGGATGAATGGTCACGTCACACTCATTCGTGGTTTATTCTTCTATCCATGCTCTGTTGGTCAAAGGTATTCGATGGACGTTCGGGTCACAACGATTTGTAGTCGAAGAGGATCGATATTGACCATGATCCAGCGACACAATGTAGAATGCTCGGACCTCATTTCATGTCGATCCAATGGTATGATATGAAAGGTGTAGATCGATATTGCCCATCGATCCGGCGATACGATATAATTGGTTGCCCGTAACTTTAGGCGTCATTCTGATTGGTTGGCATTAAGGCCTCCTTGTAGTCGTTGCCTTAAGTTGTAAAGGACGCTAAGCTGGAGATGTAGTGAGTCACCTTTCTCTTCTTTCGATGATTTGTACTTCTGTCCCCAGTCTTGGGTTAGTAGAGTTAGTTCATGGATGGTATAATTGCATCTGTAGTGAGTTTATACTCCTCATGTCGAGTTTAGGTCAGAGTTGGTGAATGAATGGTCGAGTCACATTCATTTGTTTGTCTATGCTTGTAGTCGCACTTTAGGGATGAGAGTCAGTTGAAGGGCCATTAATCACACCTATTTGATGTTTATACCACTGTCCGCATTCTGGGGACTAAGAGTTTTAGCAGAAAATGGTCGGACCGCATTTTCCTTGATTAATTCCTTTGGCACCAAGGGAAAAATCAAAGTGTGGTCGGTCACATTACAACAACTTTAATTTGATGCTTCTTCCACTGAACTATAGGAAGGAATTGATTGGCGGATGGTTAGGTCAACTCCGTCCATGTTGCACGCACAACCCGTTGGATCATAGGCGAGAGTTAGCGGATGAATGGTCGTGTCATGTTCATTAGCGGTAGGATGGGTAATCACATCCATTTAGAATAGGACGTTCAACTAGGTCCGTTTTGCGAATTTGCGTCTCCCTATCGAATCAAGGAAGAAATTTTGTCTTGTAGGGTTGGAGTGCATCCCTATAAATTATGTTATGGGTCCCGTGCCGGGGACAAGAGTTGATGCATGAATGGTCGTGCCGTGCCCACTTAGTGTTAGATGGTCAGATCGCATCCTATTTTTTGTGATAAGTGTGCCCCCATGTCAGAGGAAGAGTTGGAAAGCAGACGGTCGAACAACATCCGCTTTTTGTACTATAAGACTTGCTGAGGAATCGGAGTTGATAGACGGACAGTCGAATCGCATCCCTTCTAGTATTTATATTCCAATCCTAGCTTTGAGGACTGGAGTTGGTTGAAGGGTGGTCTATCACACCTGTTTGGTCTTTATACTCCAGTCTGCGCTCTCGGGACCAGAGTTAGTTGATGGGTGGTCAGTCACACCCATTTGGTTTTTATGCTCCAGTCTACGCTCTATGGACCATAGTTTGTTGATGTTTATAATCCAGTTCTCACTCTGGGAATTTGGAGTTAGTTGATGTTTATACTCCAGTTCGCACTTTGGGAATCTAGAGTTAGTTGATGTTTATACTCCAGTTCGCATTCTGGGAATCTGGAGTTAGTTGATGTTTATACTCCAGTTTGCACTCTGGGAATCTGGAGTTAGTTGATAGGTGGTCAGTCACACCCATTTGGAATTTGTGCTCTTGTCTGCGCTCTCGGTACTAGAGTGAGTCGGTGTTTTATACTCCACTTCATGCTCTGGGAATCTGGAGTTAGTTGATGTTTATACTCCAGTTCGCACTCTTGGAATCTAGAGTTAGTTGATGGGTGATCAGTCACATCTATTTAGGCTTTAGGATTTCGTTCACACTCTGGGAATAAGAAGTTGATCAGGTACATGGACAGTCGTATCACATCCACCTTGAGTATGCAAGCGAAGTTGTTAGATGGATGTATCCATCCTCCTCAAGCTTGTAAATATGAAGGGCGGGGTCGTTAGATGGACAGATCCATCCTCCTCGGGTTTAGGTTGAACATGGGCGAAGTTGTTAGGTGGACAGATCCACCCTCCTCGAGCCCACGTCCGTAAGTTTATGCTCCAGCTCACACTCTGGGAGCCGGAGTTAGTTAGAGGATTATCATGTATCAATCCCTTTTGCCTTCAGTGTGATAGCTTGTCCCTAAGCTCTTGGTTTCACTTAGCGAGTGATTGGTGGGATGTCGATTAATTTCCATTTATCTGCCTTCAACGAAGGATGAGATTTAGTTTATGGATGGTTGGATCGCATCCATGTTCATTTGGATTCTGCTTCTGCCAAGCCTAAGGAGTAAGATTAGTGTTCTGGCAAGCTTCCAGCTCGAGCGGAGGAGAGGATGGTCGAACTGCATCCACTTTAAATTGTGTATTTTCCCTTAAGTTAAGTGCGAGAATTGGAGAGCAGACGGTCGAGTCACGTCCACTTTTTACTTTGCATTTTTCCGATCGTGCTGAAGAAGAGAGTTGAAATGATGGCTCATGATAGTAGCGAGTAGGCAGTCAGTTTTTCATGACTATAAATTGAGGGTTGGCCCCTGATGAAGTCGGTTTAAGGCATGATTGTTTTTCCGAATCATAGACGCAAACTAGAGAGTGAATGGTCAAATCATATCCACTTTAAACATGTGTTCTCAAATAACCCCAAGTGTCTAATGTAGTATTGGATGCATGGACGGTCTCGTCACGTCCACCCTTGGTGTGATTCCGATTTTACAGAGCATCAGAAGAAGCATAAGTATTTCGGCGAGCTTCAAGTACGAGATGGAGAGTGCATTGTTGGGACATATAACTCCAAGTCTTTCTCAGATCTCCTAATTAAATTGCATAGGTGGATGAGTGGATGGTCAGTTGCATCCACTTTATACTGGAGTCCTGACTTTGTCGGTCTTTTCTGCTTTGATGCCCTGTGTTAGCGCCAAAATTGGTCACTAACACCCAAATCCAAGTGAAAGCACCAAATATCAGTCACAACTCACAAATATAATATGTGTAGAGAGTAATAATGTGAAGAACAGTAAAAATTCAAATGAAAGCAGTAAAGAACAACAGATTTTATAGTGGTTCGGCTATCTCCGGCCTACGTCCACTCCAGAAGTTTCCTTTTTATTGCTGTAATGATTAATTACAGTTACAAGATGGCAAAGTAATCTTAGCCTTAGAAAATATAAAGCAAGAGAGAAGAAAGAAGGTCCCCTCATCTAGAGACCCACATGCTGTATTTATAGGCAAATCCTGAGTTGTTGGGCTTTTTGAATAATCCGGGCCCATCAAGGTCATAGCCGAGCCACCTAGAATGACGAACCACATATGCCGAGCGAGAATGCCGAGCGAGGTCGCCATGCCGAACGGCACTCGTATGCCGAGCCACATAGCCATGCCGAACGACACTCGTATGCCGAGCGAGGGTTCATGTCGAACGAGGCTTCATGCCGAGTCTACTCATCTATGCCGAATGAGGCTTCATGCCGAGCGAGTCATCTATGCCGAACGAGGCTTCATGCCGAGCGAGTCATCTATGCCGAACGAGGCTTCATGCCGAGTCTACTCATCTATGCCGAACGAGGCTTCATGCCGAGTGAGTCATCTATGTCGAACGAGGCTTCATGCCGAGTCTACTCATCTATGCCGATTGAGTCTTCATGCCGAGCGATGTCCAATGCCGAGCGAGGTATGATGCCGAGCGGTGTCTACCGAACCACTACCCTATGTCGAACGACCCTGACTTCTCTGCAATGCCGAACGACATTACTAGGGCCGACCGGCCCTTGACCTCCAGACCGAGCGGCGTATCCAAGCGAACTCCATCCTTTCAAATCGAATCCATCACATTCCAACCTTGATAATCATGAAGTCGACTTAGTTAAATCCGCCTGTCTGTGGCCTTACCGAGAGGAGGGTTAACACTTGCCCCCTAAAACATGCCTTGTTATTGGAAGGTGTGTTTTGAATAGCCTCAAATCCGATATCCTAAGTCCGTACTACATTCGTTATCAAACGATTCCATCTGAATCTGATAGTTTTATTCCGCGACCGTTCCAAGTCGTTATTCAATTCCAAATTTGCCCCTTGGAATTTAGCAATTGAATCATATGATCTTTCCAGACCGTTGACGGCCTCTTCGGACCCTTGCTAAGTTCAATCCAAACTTAACGATTGAATAGACAAATCATGTTGCGCTTTGACGAAGCAACCTATCCTTTGCACTCTCGCCCCAGCGAGGGCATATAGCGATGTCTTGGTCTTTCTAGACCGATCATAGCCTCTCCGGGATCTTGCTGGATCTCATCCCGTCACTCTCCGGTGAAGGGGAAACAGCGTCGAGTGAGCCAATCCTGTCGCTCTCCGGCGAAGCGGCAACACCCCCTGCACTCAGGTTCAGTGTCTCTAAACATTAAGCGATGTCTTGACCTTTCTAGACCGATCATAGCCTCTCCGGGCTCTTTCTGGATCTCATCCTGTCACTCTCCGGTGAAGGGGAAACAACATCGAGTGAGCCGATCCTGTCGCTCTTCGGCAAAGCGGCAACACCCCCTGCACTCCGGTTTAGTGTCTCTGAACATTAAGCGATGTCTTGGCCTTTCTAGACTGATCATAGCCTCTTCGGGCTCTTGCTGGATCCCATCCTGTCACTCTTCGGTGAAGGGGAAACAACGTTAAGTGAGTCGATCCCGTCGCTCTCCGGCGAAGTAACTCACTTCTTGCACTCCGGACCCCGTCTCTCCGGGTGGGGTCATAAAGCGATTAATTTCAAATTGACTTCCAATATTCATCCTTTAACTCTCCGGTGAAAGGTTTGTTTTATGAAATTCAAGTTCATTTATTAAATTCAAATTCTAAATGTTCAATCACAAATAAAGGAAAACCTAGACACTGCCTCTCCAGGCAGAGCGGTCTGTTACCATCTCAGAGCATGCCTGGGGATCTCTCTGGTTCTCATACATGTGTAAGTGGAATAGCCATTTTATTTTAAAATCAAATCTAAAGAGTTTATGTAATCGACCAAAGTTCAAGTCCTGAACTTGGCCCTTGCCATCATGATCAATTGATGACGAGTGGTGATCCCGATCCAAGATTAGTCCTGTCAGGTGGAGGCGGTAGTTGGTCAGGTCCTACGGCCGCTGTCCGATCTCTGGTGTATTATGGCAATCTACCACTTCTAACATGCTCTTCCACCTCATCCTTTAGATGGCGACATTCATCGGTAGTAGGCCCTTCCAGCTCATGGAATATGCAGTACTTTCCACTTCTACGTTCCCGCTTTGTGGGATCTCTCCTGGGTGGTTTTTGATAGGGGAGCTTCCCCTAGTCTCCGTGCAAATCCGTTCCAGGCTTGCCGTCAAATCTGTGTATTGTCTGAATCTGGGTTCTCGGAATTTCTTCCGTTTATCAGGACCATCGTATCTGTCGTCTTGCTTTCGCTTTTCTTTGTCCACTTCGGATTGTTTATTGGAGGTTCCTTTGCCTTGCACAACGTTTGTTTCTCGCCTCTTGGCGCGTGAATCTTCTAGCCGAATGAATCTTTCAGCTTCATGATGAAATTCTCCAAGGTCTTGTGGGGGATCTCTTGCTAAAGAATCCTTGAACTCTGTGCCTTCCGCAACTCCTGCTACCTCCGCCATCAAAATCATAGATGGATCTGGGCGATCTACTGAAGCCACAGTTGCATTGAATCGTAATAAAAAATCTTTTATGGACTCTCCGGTCCTCTGCTTT
Source organism: Allium fistulosum (assembly GCA_030737815.1). Classification (NCBI taxonomy): domain Eukaryota; kingdom Viridiplantae; phylum Streptophyta; class Magnoliopsida; order Asparagales; family Amaryllidaceae; genus Allium; species Allium fistulosum. The sequence continues at coordinate 667,274,337 of CM060901.1, forward strand.
ATCGAAGCCAGAGTCATCACACTCTTGGGTCGCGTCACGTGGACCCTAAACTGCCTCATGAAGCATTCCACTAGCTCGCCCCACGTTCTAATTGATCCAGTCTCTAGCTGCCTGAACCAAAGCGCAGCCAAATCTAATAAGAATAAAGGAAAATATCGTGCCATCACTTCCTCGGATGCTCCCAGCACTTCCATATGTCTGATATATCTAGTAATATGCATGGTCAGGTCTGACTTTCCATCATAAGGATCCATCATGGGTAATTTGAACTTTGGAGGATTCCTTGCATTTCTAATATTCGGAGTAAACGGACTCCGACTAACTTACTCTAGGCCTCCACTTGACAATCCTCCTCTCATAATTCGTCGTACTAGTCTAGCCATTCTTTCATCTCCGTCCAGGGGTTGCCCCCTTAGCATGCCTCTATCCTACCTCCCAGGTCTCGAAGGGTATTCTGGATAATATTCTTCAGGTGGCTCATTAACGTTAGCGTTGGCTCTGGCCTGCTGAGCCCCATCTATGGGTCTTCCAGTGTCAGATCCTGTGGGTCTGCCCCCAGGTCCTTGTTTATTGCCTTCACGTTCTGCATTCTGGTCTTGAATCTAACCTCCAGTGGTTTCTGCAACTCTAGCTCCTTGTCCTGCATTTGCAGCCGCTATAGTCGGTCAAAGGTTCTGTGCTCCAGCCGCTCTCATTTTCTCAAAGAAGCTTTGCATCATATCCTATTGACTCTTCAATAACCTTTCATGTATTGTATCTGCCATAGCCTCCATCTCGTCCCTGGTGATGTAGATCGAAGCTTGTCCTTCTCTAGCTCCAGAGGATGCCTCTTGACTTCCCTCCTGATGGCTTCTTTCTGTCACTTGCTTCCTTGTTCATGGCCTAGCCATTGTTTTCTAGAATCCAAATTCCTAGCTCCAAAATTCCTGAGTGTTTGCCTTCTCAGTGAAAGCACCAAAATGTTATCGCCAAAATTGGTCACTAATACCCAAATCCAAGTGAAAGCACCAAATACCAGTCACTACTCACAAATAGAATATGTGTAGAGAGTAATAATGTGAAGAACAGTAAAAATTCAAATGAAAGCAGTAAAGAACAACAGATTTTATAGTTGTTCGGCTTTCTCCGGCCTACGTCCACTCCAGAAGTTTCCTTTTTATTGCTGTAATGATTGATTACAGTTACAAGATGGCAGAGTAATCTCAGCCTTAGAAAATATAAAGCAAGAGAGAAGAAAGAAGGTCCCCTCATCTGGAGACCCACATGCTGTATTTATAGGCAAATCCTGAGTTGTTGGGCTTTTTGAATGATCCGGGCCCATCAAGGCCATAGCCGAGCCACCTAGAATACCGAACCACATATGCCGAGCGAGGTCGCCATGCCGAACGGCACTCGTAGGCCGAGCCACATGGCCATGCCGAACGACACTCGTATGCCGAGCGAGGGGTTCATGCCGAACGAGGCTTCATGCCGAGTCTACTCATCTATGCTGAACAAGGCTTCATGCCGAGCGAGTCATCTATGCTAAACGAGGCTTCATGCCGAGCGAGTCATCTATGCCGAACGAGGCTTCATGCCGAGTCTACACATCTATGCTGAACGAGGCTTCATGCCGAGCGAGTCATTTATGCTGAACGAGGCTTCATGCCGAGCGAGTCATCTATGTAGAACGAGGCTTAATGCCGAGTCTACTCATCTATGCCAAACGAGGCTTCATGCCGAGCGATGTCCAATGCCGAGCGAGGTCTAAGGCCGAGCGAGGTATGATGTCGAGCGAGGTAGAAGGCTGAGCGAGGTATGATGCCGAGCGGTGTCTACCGAACCACTACCCTATGTCGAACGACCCTGACTTCTCTGCAATGCCGAACGACATTACTAAGGCCGACCGGCCCTTGACCTCCAGACCGAGCGGCGTATCCAAGCGAACTCCATCCTTTCAAACCGAATCCATCACATTCCAACCTTGATAATCATGAAGTCGACTTAGTTAAATCCGCCTATCTATGGCCTTACCGAGAGGTGGGTTAACACCCTGCCCCAAGTCAGGGGCATATAGTAGCCGATCAGTGGTTGATTCATGCTCGTCATAATGATACCTCAATGACTTTATCATAGTCCGCGGAGGTTGTTTGGCACCGAACCTTGAGTACTCGGTTACCTGCACCATTTACAAGTAGTTTAATTCAAGTCGGTCATACTTTGCGACATAAATGAGATTGAAATAGAAATAATTCAAAAGAAATCAGATCAAATCTCATTGATAAGTGAAGCAACGTCGTATGCTCGCTATTGCACTTCGGTCCAGCCTTTCTTAGTTGGATGTCTAACGCAAGTGGTTCGGTTTAATCAAAGTTCTTGATCGATAGGGGTCGGGGGTTCCCTGCCCATCGTTTTATGTGGCTTGCACATATTGTTGAAGCTTTCCTTTCTGGAGCAGCCTTATGGTGTTGGCGTCCACGGTAGGCATCTAAGGAAGAGGAGCTTCCCGATTTAGAGTATGGAGTAGGTTTCCTCCTTATCTTGCACATTGATCCTTCATCTGGTTCATCAACTCAATATTGGATACGATATGTTGGTGTAGTTGTTGGCGGATATCCGCCAGTTCTCTTATCAAATTCTGGAAATAAGCTTTTCTGATAAATTCATTTATGAGCGTTGGCAGCAACTGGCTGTGGATTTTGATCAATTCATTGGCTTCCAGCTTCTTTATTCCCTTCAGCAATTCGAGAAGTAGAACTGATATGTCTAACCACGGTTGACAGTCTTCTTTGAGGAATGGGGGAAGACATCTGCATTTGATGGTATTCATCACTCTTGGTGGAATCCATGCGCCATTCTCACTTCATGAGGTAGTATTCCCGTAGTACACCGATATGGTCAGCATGTTGAATTTTCAGTGGAAATTTTGTATGTAGAACCGTTTCAATGAATGGGTCTCAACTAGAAACGATACTCCAATCATCGTTGTCAGGTCCATTTTGTGGCTACGGGATCTTGTAATACTGGTGAATGATGTATGCACGATTGCCCAAAGTTCGAGTGGTTGGTAATGCCGATTGGATGGTGAGTTGGTTAAGATGGGCTCATATATTGGTGATTATTTCTAATTTTCACCCAGGTAGGAGGCCCATTTAAGGTAGTAAGGAAGTCCTCTTAAGGTTGTATGCCATGATTCTAGTCATATGGACATGGGGTGATTAAGATGCAGGCATTTGAAGATGGTTCAGTGGTGACCAGCTATGCTTTGAGTTAGCAGAGTAGACAGTGTAGGGTAGTCGTCATATTAGCCATCGTACCATAGTTGTCAATTCTGGAGTTTAAAAGCTGGTCAATTGGGGGAAGTTGCAGTCCACCTTAGAAGCATGATATATTAACCAACTCTAGTTCTTGGCGTATTAGCTAGGTTCTCCAGCCTCTAGGAGCACCAGTTGAGTAGTATTTCTTTACCCATTCCTTGATTGCGATTCAGCATTTGTTGTTGTAATCCCTTATGTCCCATTCAGTCATGGAACGATCAGGAGCGTGGATGGAATGTTCCTTCATTAAGTTGAACTTTGAATTCACTATGCAGGTGCTCTGAGCTTTGAAATTTCGTATCGTATCTCAGCAATGTATGAACGATACAAATGTTGGTGAAATTGAACGATCTAAAAAGTGGACACTTGGATCGATACGAAAGGCACACAACTGGATCGATACGAAGTGGTATCTGAGGATCGATATGTAATGCACACAGCTTGATCGATACGAAGTGTATTTGAGTATCGATACGAATTGGACGCAGATGGATCGATACGAAGTGTATTTGAGTATCGACACGAATTGGACACAGCTGGATCGATACAAAAATATTTGAGTATCAATACGAATTGGACGCAGCTGGATTGATACGAAGATATGGATACGAAAATCATGATATTTTCATGGATGCGAAAATATGGATGCGAAAATCATGATATTTTCTGGATACGAAAATATGGATACAAAAATCATCATATTTTCTGGATACGAAAATGTGGATATGAAAATATGGATACGAAAATCATCATATTTTCATGGATACGAAAATCATCATATTTTCATGGATACGAAAATCATCATATTTTCATGGACACGAAAATATGGATACGAAAATCATGATATTTTGTGGATACGAAAATCATCATATTTGTAGTTCCCCTTAGATTTGGAGCAATCTAAATAGAATAGAAGGAACCACTGGACGATAGGTCTGGATCTCATTCTTAGATTTTTACAATCCAATGACGGTAGTAGATCCACAGAGTAGGAGAAATTTGGGTTTTCGCGGTGAAAGCACCAAAGTGTTTGTACCAAAATTGGGCATAACACACTTCGGATGTGTTTAAAGAGATAAAATGAAGAAAGTAAATGTAAAATGAGGCAGAATTGGTACAAACACTCTTCGAATGTGTTTGAAGAGATAAAATGAAGAAAGTAAATGTAAAATGAGTCAGATCTAACAAACACACCAATTAACAGATAAGAAAAAGTGCTGAAATACACAAATTTAGAGTGGTTCGGCGTATGGCCTACATCCACTATGGAATGATTGATGTTTATTGATTTTAACTCTCTAGTTACAACAGATTTACAATAGTACAATCGAAGTACAATAGCAATTTTGGTAGAGTATCGGCATGGAGAGGCAAAAAGTCCATTTTCTGTAGGTCCAGGGTCGCTATTTATAAGCGTAGGCAGCAAATATCTCGCCTAGATCTCGAAGGACTTCTTCTCTCATGTGGGTGGGCCCACGGGATCGAGTTCAGGTGATTTCAACTCGATATCAGAGCGATACGAATGGAATTCATATCGATCAAGAATTGATCCTTTTTTGTTGAAATTGATCCGGTACATTCTTTACGTTGTTGGCAAGCTCCTGTGAAAATTTGGTGGCATTTGGGCTTGTAGATCTTGAGATATGATCGATGCAAGTTTGGATTTGTATGACATTGTCATCTTCGTATCGATACTATTCCATATCGGTCATGCGTGGCTCTTTTCGTATCGATACTTGCATGCTACTTCGTATTGATGGTTGGAGGCCGCCTTCGTATCGATGCTTCATGTTGCTTTCTTCGTATCGATCGGTGGTTGTTGCTCTTTGTTTCGATGGTGGAATATCGATACGAGATGGATGGTGGGGGACCGATACAAAATGGACATTTGTTTGGATACGGTTTGTGCCAAAATTGGTCACAAACCCCGAATGTCGTGAATGCACCAGTGTATGAACGTAAATCAACAATATATGACCACAAATCACAGATCTAAGTAATGTAGAGGATAAAAAATGAAGAATAATAAATTTAAAACGTAGGGAGATAGACAGAGACACAAGGTTTATAGTGGTTCGGCGATCATGCCTACGTCCACTTTGAAGTTGATGATTTTATTGATATTCACTTGTCGATTACAATTGATTACAATGGGTTGCAGTGAGATATATTTCTGAAACTCGAGTACAACAGCAGTGAAATTCATTTGCAGCAGCAGCTATGGAGTTTAGATCTGGATCTGGCAGAGTCTCGGCGTTCGAGAATTCAAAGAAGAAGAAGATCCCTTTTTCTGAATGCCCTAGGGCTCTATTTATAGGTGTAGGAGGCTGATATTTCGCTCAGATCTCGGGAGGCTCCCCTTGGCACGTGACTAGACCCGCATGCCCAAGCCCGTGAAGTTTCGTCCTGATCCGTGATCGATACGAACGGAATTCGTATCGATCAATTTCATCCAATGGAGTCGAAATTTGGCGTGGGCATTCTTTAGCATGTACACAAGCTTTTGTGAAAATTTCATAGCATTTGGACTTGTAGATTAGGAGATATGATCGATACGAATTAGGACTTTCGGTTGGCTGTTTCGTTCGACTCCATCATTTTGACTCGCTCTCGTTCGACTCGATCACTTTGACTCGCTCTCGTTTGACTCGATCATTTCGACTCACTCTCGTTCGACTCGATCATTTCGACTCGCTCTCGTTCGACTCGATAGCTGTGCGTGACTGTGGCGCTTGAATCTCTGGATCGATCCGCTCTTGATGCTGAGTTGACTGCTTCCATCATCGTATCGATCGAGTGTTGTGTCTTTGTTGTCGATGCTTGGTGCTTCTTTTCGTATCGATCATCCGTGCTCTCATTCATATCGGTCGCGCTTTATTTCGTATCGATGGGTAAGTTCCTACTTCGTATCGATCTATGGTCGATCGATGCGAAGTGTGCATGGTATTTGATTGACTTGATGGGTACAAACAGCCGATGGATACGAGGTTGTTGATCGATACGAAGTGGGAGTGTCCGGATGTATATGATGTAGACCCTGCTTGATCGATACGAACCAGAAGTAGAGCGATCGACGCAAAGCGGTACGAAGAGGTGGACCTTGTTGTTGCCGATCGATTCGAACAAAGTCCTTCACCTGATGGATACGAAATGGAGCTTGTTCACTGATGGATTCGAACAGAAGGTTCGTCGATGGATGCGAACCTGATCGATTCGATCTGTGGCCCACTGATGGATACGAAATTGAAGCTCAACGATGAATACAAAATGGGATCATTGCCTTGAATTTGCATCGACCATAACTTGAACATACGAACTCGGATTGACTTGAAATTTGGGACGATGGTTTTTTTTGGCTTCGCTCGTCGTGTCTTGTCGACTATAGCTTGATTCAGACTCAGACAAAATTCATCAATATCCATAGCGAAGCAGTGTGTAACCGATCTCCGGGACGAACTACCTTTGGTTTCTAGTCAATTTCTTGGTGTCACGGCCTTACCAAAAGGCGGGATAACATTTGCCCCCAAAACATGCCTTGCGGGAGGAAGGTGTGTTTTGTAATGCCTTGAGCTGGATGTTCGTATCCTATTGATGACCTGCAAAGAAATTGATAGTCTTATCTGACCACGAATGACGATCATTCGGGATCATATGTCATTTGAGGTGATATGTGACCGTTCGCGGTCGGGGTGCTGTTCGAGGCGATTTGTGACCGTTCGCGGTCGGGTGTCGTTCGAGGCGAATTGTAACCGTTCGTGGTCGGGTGCCGTTCGAGGTGAATTGTGACAGTTTGCGGTCGGGTGCCGTTCGAGGCGAATTATGACCGTTCGTGGTTGGGTGCCGTTTGAGGCGAATTGTGACCGTTCGCGGTCGGGTGCCGTTCGAGGCGAATTATGACCGTTCGCGATCGGGTGCCGTTCGAGGCGGATTATGTGTGCCCGGGGAGGGACTTGGTATCATTGGTGCTAGATTTCATGTTCGAGTGGGTTTCTGAACTGTATGTTATGACGGTCTATCGCCATCTCAGAGCATGCCTGAGGATCGTTCGTGGTCCCGTACATGTGTAAGTAACTTAGCCGTTATGGAATCATAGGTAGTTAATTTTTATTCAGAATAAGTCTTCCAACAGAAATCTCAAACAAAATCGAGTCTAAATATGAGAAATAGAAAACAAAAGCAAAACAGGGACGTCAAAGTGCAAACACCTACATTGATGCGGTTTATAGTCATATCAGAGCATGCCTGAGGATCGTTCACGGTCCTGTACATGTGTAAAAAGACTTAATCGCGTTGGTGTGGTGTTTGCTACTTATTCGTCATTATCCCGATCAATTGATGACAAGTTGACGCCTCGATTCTGAGCCGTCCCCAGCAGGTGTTGGTGGTGGTCGCTCCCGTTCCACCATTGTTCCCTTTCTTACATACTGCGATAGCAAACCATTCCGGATATGTCCCTCAACCTCGTCCTTCAGGTGTCTGCAATCATTCATGCTATGACCATTCAGCTCGTGGAATAAGCAGTACTTGTCTGATCTTCTCTCATTGTTGGTCGGATCCCTTTTCATTGGCTTTCTATAAGGAATCTGCCCCTTGGTGTCCTGGTAGATTCGCTCCAAAGTCTCATTCAATTCTGTATAAGAGGTGAATCTTGGTTCCTTTCGTGGTCGCGTCGGTCCATCACTATTATCCTCAGCTTTTCTTTTCCCTTTACAAATTCCTGAATCTGTTTTAGGAGGATTTTCACTCTTGACTGCATAAACATCGACTCCTTCTCCTTCCTCTCTTTCAGCATTTGCATCCTCTAATCGTAAAAATCCTTCAGCCTCATGATAAAATTCTCCTAGATCCATACGGGGATCCCTTGTTAACGAATTCTTGAACTCTATGCCATCAGCTATGCCAGATACAACTGCCATCAAAACCATGGATGGATCGGGTCGATCCACCGATGTTGCCGCTGCATTGAATCACGTCAAATAGTTCCTCAAGGACTCCCCGGTTCTTAGTTTCAATGCTGCCAAACTCATCACATTTTTGGGTCTTGAAATGTGAACCCTGAACTGCCTCATGAACCTTTCAGTCAAATCGGTCCATGTTCCAATGGAACCGCTCTCCAGCTGTCTAAACCATAGTGCTGCAATGTCTGTCAAATACAATGGGAAGCACCGGGCCATGACCTCCTCTGATGCCCCCAATACCTCCATATGCCTCATGTATCGTGTTAGATGCACTGCAGGATCTGTCCTTCCATCGTACGTCTCCAATGTTGGTAGCTTGAATTCTAGTGGATTTATAGCTTGCCTGATCGTAGGAGCAAAGGGACTCCTATTCACATCCTCCAGATCTCTATTCACTAGTCCGCCTCTCATGGCTCGTCTGACCATCTCCGCCAATCTGTCACTATCTCCAAGTTGTAGTCCTTGTCTGTTGTTTCCGATTTTCCCCCCGAGTCCACGAGGGATTCCTGGAATCTACTCTCCTGGCTGAGCATTCATTTCTCTGTCAATGCCGCGTTGCGCAGGCCCACCTGGTACTCTGCCCGGGATTGGACCAACATGCTCTGGGTTATTGCCCCTAGCTCTGGCGCTGTGCCAGATGGTCCTGCTCCGTTCTGAACTCTGGTTGCTCCTTGATTTTGCGCTCCAAGCTGCCCAATCTGAAGAAGCAAATTCTGGATCATTTCCTCTTGTCTTTTCATCATTGTCTCCATCTCATCCCTAGTGATGAAGATTGATGTCTGATTTGCACCTGAAGAAGCCTCTTGACTCCCTTTATGCTGACTTCTCTCTGGCCTTTGTCTTCTACTTGATTGCCTTGTCATAGCTTTTCAGATCTGAATCTTTAAGCCTTCAAACTCAACTTCCAAACGATAGGATTCCTGAATTAGCCTTCTCAGTGAAAGCACCAAAGTGTTTGCGCCAAAATTGGTCACAAACCCCGAATGTCGTGAAAGCACCAGTGTACGAATACAAATCAACAATATATGACCACAAATCACATATCTAAGTAATGTAGAGGATAAAAAATGAAGAATAATAAATTTAAAACGTAGGGAGATAGACAGAGACACAAAGTTTATAGTGGTTCGGCGATCTTGCCTATGTCCACTTTGAAGTTGATGACTTTATTGAAATTCACTTGTCGATTACAATTGATTACAATGGGTTGCAGTTAGATATAGTTCTGAAACTCGAGTACAACAGCAGTGAAATTCGTTTGCAGCAGCAGCTATGGAGTTTAGATCTAGATCTGGCAGAGTCTCGGCGTTCGAGAATTCAAAGAAGAAGAAGATCCCTTTTTTTGAATGCCCTGGGGCTTTATTTATAGGTGTAGGAGGCTGATATTTCGCTCAGATCTCGGGAGGATCCCCCTGGCAAGTGACTAGGCCCGCGCGCCCAAGCCCATGAAGTTTCGGCCCGATCCGTGATCGATACGAACGGAATTCGTATCGATCAAGATTTCATCCAATGGAGTCGAAATTTGGCGTAGGCATTCTTTAGCATGTACACAAGCTTCTGTGAAAATTTCATAGCATTTGGACTTGTAGATTAGGAGATATGATCGATATGAATTAGGACTTTCGGTTGGCTGTTTCGTTCGACTCCATCATTTCGACTCGCTCTCGTTCGACTCGATCACTTTGACTCAGTCTTGTTCGACTCGATCATTTCGACTCTCTCTCGTTCGACTCGATCATTTCGACTCACTCTCGTTCGACTCGATAGTTGCACGTGACTGTGGCGCTTGAATCTCTGGATCGATCCGCTCTTGATGTTGAGTTGACTGCTTCCATCATCGTATCGATCGAGTGTTGTGTCTTTGTTGTCGATGCTTGGTGCTTCTTTTCGTATCGATCATCCGTGCTCTCGTTCGTATCGGTCGCGCTTTATTTCGTATCGATGGGTAAGTTCCTACTTCGTATCGATCTGTGGTCGATCGATGCGAAGTGTGCATGGTATTTGATTGACTTGATGGGTAGGAACAACCGATGGATACGAGGTTGTTGATCGATACGAAGTGGGAGTGTCCGGATGGATACGATGTAGACCCTGCTTGATCGATACGAACCAGAAGTAGAGCGATCGACGCGAAGTAGTACAAAGAGGTGGACCTTGTTGTTGCCGATCGATTCGAACAAAGTCCTTCACCTGATGGATACGAAATGGAGCTTGTTCACTGATGGATTCAAACAGAAGGTTCGTTGATGGATGCGAACCTAATCGATTCGATCTGTGGCCTACTGATGGATACGAAATTGAAGCTCAACGATGGATATGAAATGGGGTCATTGCCTTGAATTTGCATCGACCATAACTTGAACATACGAACTCGGATTGACTTGAAATTTGGGACGATGATTTTCCTGGCTTCGCTCGTCGTGTCTTGTCGACTGTAGCTTGATTCAGACTCAGACAAAATTCATCGATATCCATAGCGAAGCAGTGTATAACCGATCTCCGCGACGAACTACCTTTGGTTTCTAGTCAATTTCTTGGTGTCACGGCCTTGCCAAAAGGCGGGATAATAGATACGAAGTGTTGTTAACATGATGGATACGAAGTAGCTTCATTTTGATGGATACGAAGGAAGTTAGTCAGCGATGGATACAAACTGAATCTCTCTTGGGGAATGGATACGAATAGAGTTGGTTTTCTCAACCTTGATCGATCAATATCTTGAGCATACAAACTCCGATTGACTTGAAATTTGGAACGTTGGCTTTCATAGCTTTGTTTGTCATGTCATATCAATTGTCGCTCGATCCGGACTCCGGAAAAATTTACCAGTATCCATAGTGAACCTATGTATAACCGATCTCCAGGACGAACTGTCCTTGGTTTATAGTCAAGTTCTTGGTGTCACAGCCTTGCCAAAAGGCAGGATAACAATATCAATTAGGCTAGGAGATAGAATTGAGTTTAAAAATCTTACCTCGAATTTCTTTGGTTTTCTCTAATTTTATTTAAATTAAAGCTTGATCATTTAGAAGAGGCTAGGTTTGAGAGCAAGAGGAAAAAGGGTTTCTCGGTTTATTGTAATTGAGGAAATGAACGTACAGTAAACTGCTAGGAGGAGCTTTCTTTTTTTGGTGACACTATTATTGGGCTTTGGGTTGTAATAAAACCCAATAAGAAAGAAAGAAACCGTTTTCACTAATTATCTCACTTTTAAACCTATATTTTAAAATAATTTTATCTCCAAAAATTTATACATAAATACTACAATGTATTTCAATCACTTATTTTAAATTAAAAAGAAAGAACTAAAATTTAAATAATTGTTCAACCTCCTTTTAATATCTAAAACAAAAAAATATTTTTATTTACAATAAAAGGTCAATTTTAACTCCTTTATTGTTTGAACACAACTAACATAATTTTATCCAGAATAAATTTGTATAATATAGAGAAAATTCTAACTCAATCTCTAACATGTTTTAAAACAAGGAATTTACATCATTAAATCCCATATATTGCTTTTCAAATAAAATACACATTTTAGAATTCTCATTCCAATTCTAATTCAAATTATTATTTAAATAAAACTCTAAAATTCTAATTTCTCTAACTTCAATACTTTGAGAAATCAAATTTCTCATTTAAATTTCCAATTTAAATCTTTATTCATTTTATTTAAGCAACAGTAAAATCAGGGTTGTTACACATTCCTACTAATCCATCTCAGCAAATCATTATATGGGTAAAATAATAATAAAAATAGCACACAACCATCAATCATCAACAACATTTAATGTCAATCTGAATCATCAAATAATAAAATAGCAACACAAATATACATGCATACATACTAATCATCTGTTTCAGTAATGCATCACCGACGTAAGTATAGACCATCAAATTTATGATAATCAACCTATAACAGTGACACAAGTCAATTATCAAATGTGTACTGATCCAATCAACATTAGTAACACAACATTCATCATCAAATTACCATAATTAGCTACTCATCAACTAGTAGTAATAATGGTAAAATATTGCACACTAATCAAAATGCGATATCATCAAAAAACATCAAACATATGTGATAATCACAACTAACAATCAATCACACATTCAACAACCATCAAAATGATATATTTACATCCATTGTTCCCTTAAATCGTTTTGTTATTGTTTATTCTAAATCCACCTTTCTTAATTTATCTAAAAACAATAGTAATTCTTCCAAAACGGTAATATACATTAAATTCCTTTAATTTACTCCCTTTTTCAAATGCCCTAAAACAACGTATTTGAAATCAAAAATAATAATCTTCACCAAATCCATTTTAAAAATATATTATTATTTAACCTCGTTCTAAATGATAAACTTTCCAAATTTCAATTAAATATATTTTATGTTATTACTTATGAATTTCCCCAGGAAATCCTAAATAATAACTTATTTAATTCCCTGCTTTAGTTTTAGTAAAATTTGTTAAATCATTGTTATTTACATAAACCATCTAAAATCTATAAATAACCTTATTTGTTATTTATTTACCTAATTTTATCATTATTGTTCATAATATCTCAATTAATTATTTTCCAATTCAAATTAACAATTAATTATCATTAAACACCCAAAAATACTGCAATCAATAATAATTATCCAATCAATGCATAATACATTCAAACTATAGTAATAACTAAACATTCATCCATAGAACATAATTTACATCAACAGTTATAAGTTGACATCAATCGTTATATATTTTATAATTTATATTTCAATTAATTAAATCAAATAATTCATACCAATGCGCTTTTTCCAGTAGTCTCCAAACTCAACAAATCTTGCACCAAATTGTCCAAAATTCTGATACGAGTGCTACAAAAGAAACCATGCGTGAATCGAAATTTGTAAGTGGAAACAATGAAGGTTAGATGTTATAGGGATTAATTTGTAATTAAATAGAAACGAGTAATAAATAAGTAAATCCTCACCTCCTCCATGCTACAACACGTGCCTCCTTCATAACCCATGCACCCCAAAATTTCCAACTTTGACCAAAAAAATTTCTACCACCTAGCCACGATAGCCCACATCACTGCCTCCAATGAGTTTGTCTCGACCACCTTTAACATCCTGCGCCACCCTAAGTCATCCGCCTTCGCCAATCGCTAGCACTTAAACCGCCATCACCGTGGTTCTTTCCATGAATTCTAGAGCTCCGTGATTGGCTCATTAAATTGAAACCACATCAGAGTTTGTCTTGTCATGCTCTACGAATCTATTTCGTCAATTTCATCAATTGGTCAAAAAATAAGAAAGCCCTAATTCCTCACCTGCCAACTTTGACCATCAATTTCTAGTTGATGCAAGCACTTCTTCGACAAACAAACACTTGCTCCTCTTCCAACCATTGAGAGGTTCGCAACGATATATAATTTGGTAGGGTTTCAACAGTTTAATTTTTAATCACTTTTAATTAATTTTCTAACCGCCATTAGAGAGCAATTGTGGTTGATTTGGGATTAGGGTAGAAAACTGAGGATAGGAGTAACGGCGAGGAGCCTTACTTATACAGTCATTAGGCTGGATCATGGATTGTTTACTTGGTTCGACCCAAGAAAGCTGCATACGCTATTTAAACACTATATCGCCTCTATTTCGCAAAATGTAACTCCAAATATATACAAATTATATATTAAAACGATCAACTCAGAAAGACCTTCATTGCAGTTATAAATGTGATACCCAATCCACTCTTTTGTCAAATATTTATTTGTTAATTACTTTAATATTTTGGGTCGTTACAAAATATTAATTAAAATAAATCAATAAAATAAATTTTAAATATTAATAACAAATAAATGTTTTAATCAATATAATCAAATTAAAATATTACAAACCTCTCTTATTAATTAAAATACTACATTTAGTTTAGTATGAAAAAATATTTATTTATACATAATGAAGATCTTGTACAACTTAATAAAAGGATTTTATAATTCATCCTTTTTAACTCGTTATCACTACCCCCTGATTCAATATACCTTGCATCGTGTCATGATGGGAAACCTGTTTGGCATCACTCACAATTTGGAATTTATGTTGCACTATTGACCCTGCTCCGCCTAATGACCTGACGTTTCTTGGTAAGTTTGATCTGAGACTTTGGACAATCCCATTTAGTGTTTACAGCCCTAGATTAGCCAAATCTGATATCCACTCCTTTTGCACCCTCCATCCTTGCTTTGTTTTAAACAACCTTCTCCCTCCCCACCTTCTTGCCCCTCTGTTTCATTGCCTTTCCCTTGAATCTCTACCACCATTCTAGAAATATTGAGAAGTTAAGATTTAAGGAAGAAATATATGAATAAGTTTATAGAGACTTGAGATTTAGAGAAACTCCAACAGCTAAAGGGCTAAATATTCAACCCTGAATATTCGGCCCTTTAATTTCAGGGGAGAACCCAACAGAAGGGCGCCTATTTAATAGGTGCTCAGGAATTGGGCACATATTAAATAGGCACTTAGAGCCTGTTAAATATTTTTATGAATATCTAAATAAGCTTTGGGCGCCTATTTGATAGGCTCCCAATGCTTGTACGCCTATTAAATAAGCTCTCGGGGTCGGGCCCCTTTGCCAACATATTTATTTATTAAATAAGCTCCCAAGGTTAAAATGTTGGATAATAGTTTACAAAAGCACATTAGCATGATTTATTTATTTTAAAAATATTAAATCCATATAAATTAATAAAAATTAATGTTTATTGATATGTGATGATGATTGTTTAGTTAGTATGATGTTTTGGATGTTGTACCTTGGTTTGGACGTTATTTGTTAATTCTATACTGTCATATATTTATAATTAATTATGAATTTGAACAGAATATGATTAATTAATGAATATAGGATGAAATGAAATGGTGTAACTTTAGAAAAGATAGATAAATAAATAAGAAAGAGAAAATTTATAGATTTTGGACTAGCATATGTAAAAAACAATGATTTAGCAAATTTTACTGAATTTAAAATGAGGCATTTATTAAGATTAGTTATGTATTTCTAGAGAAATTCATATATGATAATGAAAAAACTATTTTAAATTAAAATTGAAAATATATTTTTATTATAAAATAAAGAGTAATTTATAATAATAATATGGATTTGGTGAAATTGTATTATTTGTGTAGATAATAATATATTTGTTTTTACGCTGTTTATAAAATGAAATAATATTATTATTGTTTGGTTAACAAAATAAAAAGGATATTTGGAATAATAATAATAGTAAAAAAACATGTTCCAAAAGTGTTTTAATTTAAAATATTACCAGTTTAAGATAAATAACAATAAAGGGAGTTTTGAAATGTAACATAAGATATTGTTATTTGAGGTACATAGTAATAAATTTATTTTGGAAAATATTCAAGTGGTTATAATATATTATTAGACGTAAATTAATATTATTATTATTTTGATGTAAATTACTATTTTTGACTAAAATACGAAGTTTTAAGGTATTAGAAGTATAATAATGGGTTTATGAAGTATATTATCTTTTGGAACAATTATTATTGTTCCAAGATATATAAGTAAAGGAGATTTTATAATGAGCAATAATAACAAGGATTTATACTTAAGAGAATAATGGTCGCAAATATACCATTCCACTGGTTGTAGAATGTGTGATTAATTGCTGGTTGTAATTATCATGTATGGTTGATATTTGATGACAATATCACATTTTGATGAGTGTTTGTGTAATGTCCGGCCGTCTCGATTCCCAAATGTTGACACTAATACATCCACGGTATTCGTGTGCCGAGCACCCAAGTGCCGGGAAGACCGAAAGTTAGGGTATAATATAAGAAAATAGAAATGGGACAAGAAAGAACACAATATCATAATCTCATATGCGGAATGATAACATATAATACCAAATGTGTAGTACAAAGAGTTACTCCAACATATTTGAAATCAAAGTTACAAAAGTGACTAAGTACTACTATTAGCCTGGACAGTTATAACTACATGCCCTCACTATGCTGAATACATACATAATAGTTAACGAAAATGAAAATAGGTAGGTAGATAGGTGGAAAGCATTCAGCTTGTCTCCATAAGCTTGAAAACATCCAACCCTGAAACCCGCATTACTCAACCTATTCGAAAGAGCACACGGGGAGTTTTAGGAAAAGAAACACCACGTGTCAGACATAAGTCTGGTATGAGAAACTCAGAAATGCGTATAAACACATAATAGTACTTCCGAGACCAACCGAATTACTTGACTGGTTTCCCCTCGAAAGAACCAACTCAATTGATATTTACATTAGGTGAGATTATAGATAATGTCTAAGGTGTGTAATATAAATATGAAAATAGCTGGAATGGTTACATTAGTTACAGTCAAAAGCATATTCGAGTACATTTTAAAACCGCTGGGGTGCATTCGTCTAGTTGGATTTTCCACGAAGACCTCCTCAATGAGACCGATCTCTTATAACAAGGATTAGAAAATACCTTCCGACCGCCGTATATCTCTAGTTAAAATATACCATAAGGTAAACACAACTGGGCTATCATTCGAACACTCACGTGAACAATGTGAACCAAGTATCATCAACTCCCCATGCACAACATGTCAATAAGCATACTCTAGATATCAAGTCAACAAAATAAGCTGGAGCATTGGTTAGACCGAATGGCATAACCAACCATTCAAAAAATCGATCGCAACAAAAAGCTTTTAAGGGCACACTTTCTTCTACTACCCTCAACTGATGAAAACCTGTAGTAAGGTCAAGTTGAGAGAATACTCGAGCCTCATGGAGCTAATCAAATAAGTCATTGATTCTGGGCAAAGAATATTTGTTTTGAATTGTCCGCTTATTAAGCTCATGGTAATCAACATAGAGTCTTAAGAAATCGTCCGCTTTAGTGGCAAAACGACGGGCGCTCCCCAATTCGAACGGCTAAGTCGGATAAGGCCTTTCCGTAGCAAGTCTCTAATCTGGTTGGCTAACTCCAATTTCTCCATCGGACATAACCTACGAATAAGCAAAACGATAGGCTTAGCATTAGGAACCAAATCAATACAAAACTCGATTTCACGATGAGGAGGTAAACTAGAAACCTCCTAAGATATCTGTAAATTCCCGGACAACCGGAATCAACTCTAAAACTTCATCTGCCACCTCTAGGGAATACAGGAAGCTACTCATACTAGAATCAGGCTCTTCACATGATACTGTATGTATCTCCATCCCCTTCTTAAATACCACGGTTATTTTCTCACAATCCAAGGTAGCGTGATTATGAGACAACCAATCCATCCCTAAAAGAATATCAAAACCAAGAAAGCTAAGGACAAACATATCTCATGGAAGGAGTTGATAAAAACAAGAAATCAGAACTCCTCTGCATACCATACAGAGTTTTACCTAGCCCCCTACTAGGTTCGATACACAAATAGAATCATGAACCATAACTGGCTTTAGACAAAGTCTATCAACAAGGTTATTAGAGATAAAGCTATGAGAAGAACTAGTTTCAAACAAAACACGAATAGGAATGTTAGAAATAGATAGAATACCTTCTAGAACTTGTTTCCCATTTGGTGCCGCTGAAGTGGAAGGTGTATCCAAAATAGCTAAGGCCCTGGGTTGCTCCCCTTTTTGAGCAAAGGGCAATCCTTAACAAAGGGACCTATCTATTGTCAAGCATAACAACCCTTCGGAGTAAACTGAGGAGCTCTCGCCACTGGTGCCATAACTACCTGCCCTCCTCCACCAGACCTACACATTCTTTCCAAGTAGCCCTTCCTCCCATATTTATGGCAAACAATGTGGGCCAACTTACTTGATGGTATAAACTTGCGCTTCTTATTCCCGATTGCTATGGAGGCAATAGTGGTGCAGAAATAATAGGTGCAGTGCTAAATTTTCGAACCTTAAACCCATATTCACCAAATCAACAAATGGACTCTTGATATGATTAGTTATATCCCGCTTAAACTCGGGATGCATACCAGCTAGAAACATTTCATTCTTCTTCAAAGGCTTATCGATCATTCCTTGCCCAAACGGGACAATTCATTAAACTTGTTCTCACACTCCGCAACAGTCAAAGTGCCTTGCTTTAAGTTCAAGAAACTTTGAAACAACAAGGTCTTTCCCACCTTTGATATGAACTTCCTTTCGAATTCCTCCTTAACCGAGCCCAAGTAATGTCATTCTCTGGGACATCCACAGTAATAGAACTCCACCAATCCATGGCAGCATTTGAAAGATGACGAGAAGGAAAATGATGCTTCACAGCATCACCCAACTCCAAGTCTCCAAAAATCCTCTCACACAACCTCAACCAAGTCTGAACTCCCACAATCGATTCAGTTTCATTAAATCTCTTACCATCAAGCCTCTTAAAATCCATACAAAGTGAAGCAAAATTCATTGGGGGTTGGACTTGCACTATTTCTTCAACCATATTCTCCACATGTTCGACTATGGGAGCAACATTCCTTGGAACTCGAGCCATGCCATTGGTGATGGCACTAGCTCTACCACCATGACTTCTACCACCTCTAGCAATTAGAGCACGAGTACTCATAGTTTGCTACCTGAATTTAGCAAAGCACCTTTAGAATACTTCAAGATAGAGTTATATCAAAGAAAGGATATATTAAGAACAAATTACTACGAGTGGATACTGAGAAAGGATTAATTCAAAGAAGGAGTTGATTTTCAATAAAAAGGGTTTATTAGGAAAAGGATGTTTTCAGGAAAACATTTTGGAAACCTAGTTTTCAATAACAAATACACCCTCATATGTATAATACTCTTGACTCATTTTGGGGCATCACTTAACCTATCTCTAACAAGCCAAACCCAACCAAAGCCAAGGTGTTCGCTCAACCTTGTGCTTTGATACCAAAATGTAACTTCCGGCCTTGTCGATTCCCAGAAGTCAACACTAATACATCCACGGTATTTGTGTGTCGAGCACCCAAGTGCCGGGAAGACCGAAAGTTTGGGTATAATAAAAGAGAATAGAAATGGGACAAGAAAGAACACAATATAAGAATCTCACATGCGAAACGATAATATATAATACCAAAAGTATAGTACAAAGAGTTACTCCAACATATTTGAAATCAGAGTTACAAAAGTGACTAAGTACTATTATCAGCCTGGACAGTTATAACTACCTGTCCTCATAATGCTGAATACATACATAATAGTGAACCGAAATGAAAATAGGTAGATAGATAGGTGGAAAGCATCCAACTTGTCTCCATAAGCTTGAAAACATCCAACCCTGAAACCTACATTACTCAACCTACTCGAAAGAGCACACGGGGAGTTTTGGGAAAAGAAACACCACGTATCAGACATAAGTCTAGTATGAGAAACTCAGAAATGCATATAAACACATAACAGTACTTCTGAGACCAACCAAATTACCGAACTGGTTTCCCCTCGAAAGAACCAACTCAATTGATATTTACATTAGGTGATATTATAGGTAATGTCTAAGGTGTGCAATATAAATATGAACATAGCTGGAATGGTTACATTGGTTACATTCAATAGCATATTAGAGTACATTTGAAAACCGCTAGGGTGCGTTCGTCTAGTTGGATTTTCCACGAAGACCTCCTCAATGAGACCGATCTCCTATAACAAGGATCAGAAAATACCTTCCAAGCTCTGTATATCTCTAGTTAAAATATACCATAAGGTAAACACAACTGGGCCATCATTTGAACACTCGCGTGAACAATGTGTACCAAGTTTCATCAACTCCTCGTGAACAACATATTGATAAGCATACTTTAGATATGAAGTTGATGTACTCCTCATGGGTCAGTTAAACCCCAGGATCATGCATCCTACTCTGTCTTTAGTCATTTTCCCGATGTCGAGGCTACGTTTGGCATCTTCACACGAGTCTCCAATACTTGATCAAATCATGAATCCCACATGGAATCCATTATCTCAATAGATTTCGGAACACACATGGTTTCCATCATTCAATTCCAAAACGTAGAATCCGTATAATAGTTTTGAAGTGGTATTCGACAAGTAAAACAGTTACAAATCCCGGACTCCCTAAAACCAATCGATGAATTTTCGGTTAACTCAATTCTGGTCCTTTTAGAAGAAACCGAAAGCTAGAGGCATTTCATACCAATACTCCTCACCGGGGGTTCTTATTGGTATAAATTTCCCGAAGCATTTCCTATACTTCCTAAGTTAAGTTTGGTCGAGATTGGTAGCCGACTAGTCGACTATCGAGTCCCGAGCACTTGCTTATGGGAATCAAGGTTCGTACACTTAACTCGTTTCTGAAATTTTTGCTTAATTATTCCTCGGCCTAGAAGGATGCCGATAGGTTAGAGCTCTATTGCTCGGTCTCTACCTAAACATCAGCCTTGACTCTCACAAATAGAAAAGCTTACTCGTACGGCTTTTAGTGTTAAGTATAGTAATAATAACATTCCATAAACAATCAAACTGAGGCCATTACATATTTATTACTTATCATTCAAGTATAATCAAGTCACATAAATGACTTTTATCTCTTTTTAATTAATTTATCTTTTATTAATTAAAAACTCTTCTTTAAAGACTTCTCTTATTAGATTTATAATCATACTTATAACTTATAAAAATATCTTTAAAATACTTATTAATACGTTAAAATTCTTTAGAACTATTTAAACTATATGTTGATTATTTATATAGAAATTTATGTAAGAATAAAAGAATTTTGAAATATAAAAACAAGTTTTATTTTAAAAGCTTTTAAGTTTTGAAATTCATAATTAATTGTTAAAAGTACATTTAAACTTAAAACAAATTTTAGAACACTTTCTAATAAACAATCCTAAAAAGATTAGAGAAAAATATTAAATTTATTATCATTTTAAACAAGTTATAGTTCAAAAATAGAAAAGGTAGCATTTCTAGGAACTAAAGTTTGGTTACCATTGTCAATATTGTTTTGCTGCAACTTTGGGCCTAGATCTCAACACTTAAACAAATGACTTTTGATTCACTCTTTTTTAGTTAGTATACTTTGGGTACTTGGAAACCATGAAGAAAAATACCAAAGAATAACTTCCAATTATTTTAGCGAATTCCCCAAAAATAGGGTATTTTGCCGAACTGCACTTATAGGGACTATTTCGCTATAACTTTTTTGCATTTTGTTCAACTAGCTATCGAATGAATTAGCCTTCAAAAATTTTCCAACAAGAATAATATATTATTTACTCCTTATACATGATAGGAAACCTCCAAAGAAGTTTGTAGAAATATATCGTTATTTCGCTAAATAAGAAGTGCTGTTATTGCGATCTTTTTACTTCAAAATTTTATTACTTTGATTTACTTCTGCTATAGCTTTCCAATACATATTCTTCACTTTTCTAAACACTTATAGAACTGTAAATAATAACCAAAAAAGTTAGCATTAATATATATCATTAAATCACCATTTTAATAAGTTATAGTCTAAGGGTTTCAAAGTGCGTTTATAGCGACTATCGCTACGTTTTCAATTCAATATCCAATGTTTAGTGTCATTCACATTTATACACAAATATGATTCCATATTCAATCAATATTACTACATAACATGTTTCAACATACAAGCAAGTTAACATGTCCATTTTTAAGCATTCGAATGCACTTATTTTAAACTATACTTCTCAATGATTTAAAGGTAAATACTTTAGCAATTTATATACTTTTTAAAGTATATAATCAAGGGTTTAACTTCAATTAGTTCGTTTCTAATATTACTAACATATCAAGTAATATCTTCATGCAAATTTAACACATATATTGTCACATATATGACATGTTATTGGATTTTGATTAATGAGTGAGATAGCTCACCATTTTACTTAAATCAAATTCCATTATGTTCGTACCAACATTCAAATAGATCGCACTGCACTTCCTCCTTACTACACACAAGACTTGAATCAAGCAAAACAAGAGAGAATGGAGGCTAAAAAGTGGCCCGGCCAAGGCAAATCTTGCCTTTAGCTTACGGCCTAGAAGGGTTTTAGGAAAATGGCTTAACTTTCTTTAGTTTTGAGATGATGGGGTGTTGTTATATGGTATATTAGGATGATGGCATGAGTTTGGAGAAGTTTGCATAGTATTTGATTGAGTTGCTCTTTATTTAGAGAAGTTAGAGAAGAGAAGAGAGTGATATGAAGTGATTTCTTTCAAGTGAGTTTTTGAGAATGCAACGAGGCTAAGGGTGCTTATTTATAAGCATAGGAAGTGGGTAAATGACCTCTCTTGCCCCCAAATGGGCTGCCAAAGAGTGATGGGAAAACATGCTCTTTTAACAACTTACTTCCCTTAAATCACTCCTTTCAAATCTCCTTAAACAAGGGTCCACTTGTCCTTCTTCTAGAAGCATTTTTGCTAATTAATTACCATTAGTTTTAAGTGTATTTAAGTACTTATTAATCTGTTCTAATGATGTCATACTAGTGCACAATTATTCTAACAACTTATTTTGAACAAAGTATTGATTTTTCACAAAAAGTTTTTCGGTCATATTTTTAGCATTTTATCAAAGAATATTGTTACCCTGCCTTTTGGACAAGGCCGGGGTATCAACAAAATTGGCTAAAAAGAATGGATATCAGGATTGGAAATCAAATGGAAATGAGGCTATAATCGATACCGAAAAAATTGGACTAAGCTTCAATCATGGTGGGATCGATTGGGAATGATGAACAAGGATAGGGAAGGCTGCATTTCAAATTTCAGGTCAAATGGAGTTCGTATGCTTAAGATATGGATGGATTAATATTGGAAGGAAGTGGTTTCGTATCGATACTTTCGTATCGATCGAAGTAGGCTCGGCTGTGGATCGATGGGTTTTGTATCGATGCAATGCGCATCGATTGGATGGATACGGCAAGGCATGTTGGCATGCTTAGTATCAATGAAAGCTTGGACTGATACGAAGGAACCATGACTTGGATGGATATGGATGACACACTTAGAACTTTGCTTCGGATCGATCACATTATGTATCGATCCAGGTCGATACGAACCAGAACGCTTGGGATCGATACGAAGAAAGGGATAGGGAATGGATACGAAGGACATAGCCTCGGATGGATACGAAGCAAGGACTTTGGCATCGATATGAAGGCGGGATGCAAGCATCGATACGAAGAGGGCAACAAACTGATGGATACGAAGGGTAGCTACCGAAGGCACACTTCGTATCGATCGATACGAAGAAGCCGATCAAGGGGAGGAGCGCATTGCATGGATCGAAGCATGGAACTCAGATGGGTACGAAGGCTACAGCTATGGACATAGGGACTGATGGATACGACGTGATGGGGGCAAATTGTGTTAGTCCCTGAGGAGTTGGTTTTGATGACAACAACCTTACTTAGAATTAGATTATAAAATATATAATACTAACATTATTGTGTAGATATATATAGATATGTTTGCAGGTACTAAAGAATGAAGAACTGTACAGTATAAAGATTCAAGATCAAAAGATTGAAGATATCAAGATTCAAGACTCATGAGTATCAAGAATTTCAAGAGTTCAAGTATCCAAGATAAGTTATATAGTTAGGAATATTGTTAAAACTCATAGAAAGGCACTGACATCTTAAAATCTATTTTATTCGTGGAATGGAATCCACTTCGTGCTCGTTAAAGGGATGGAACCCTAAGTAGGATGGAACCTACGAAAAATCTAGTGGAACATCTTTTTGTATCCACTTACTTTTATTTCAAAATGATTTTCAAAATATATATAGCTTGTTTTTCAAAATGACTTTAAATATTCCTGTTTAAAAACCAAAATCATCTGTCCTAGTTTTTCAATATATTTTAGCCTCAAAACATCTTTATTTTCAGAGTCAAATTTTCTCCTGTTTTTAAACTATCTTTTCAAATAATATATTTAACTTTTAAATTATTTACACTTTGATTTAAATTATAGTTAAATAATATATATATTGTTCTTTATATTTACTTATGAATTTCAACTATATTCAAGTATATTTATAAAGTTTTAATATAAGATAAATAATATTTTTATAGAAATTCAAAACATCAAATTTGGCTATGGGATGTCGACATGCCTATAGGTACCATGTCGACATGGTGTCAGTTTGATTCAAAATTCAAATTTCAAAAGAAGTATCTATTCGCCATAACTCTTCATGAATGGTCATGGCTTTTGTTCTTCTATAAATAGGGGTCAGTTTCAACGAATTTTTAATCACTTTTTCTCTGATTTAACTTCTCTTCTTCTTCTCCACTTTCTTATTTACAAATTACACCATTACTCTGCCGAAATCAATATCAAATCTAACTAGATAATTTTTGGTTTTGATTCTCTCCACTATCTCTACAAGATCCAAGTGCTAATCTGAGTTATAGACATTTTGTAATCAATTGAGAGAGAGAAGGTGTGATTGTAGCCTTGCAAATCAATTGGGTGAACTTGTTGCCCCGGAAATCAAGTATCTCTACCTAGAGGATTGTTATTCTGGAGGGTGTACCTCGTAGCCTTGAAACCGAGGGTTGTAATTGTTGAATTGATTTTGAAAGGAAATCCGTACTTAGTTGTGCGGGACTGGATGTAGGGTAACTCCGAACCAGTATAAAATCCGGTGTGTTCTTTCCTTTACTGCTTTTACTTTATATTTGCATCTGTGTTTGATTCTGTGTTCATATCTGTGTCTGATTAGTGTATACATTGTTAACAAAGTAAGATAAACTCAAAAAAATTAACAAATTTCTTAAAACACTATTCACCCCCCTCTAGTGTTGATTCTAGCCTTAAGATCCTTAATCCGCATTTCTCACATTTGGTATCAGAGCCTTGTTTTCAAAAGTTTCATTATCTGAATTTTGAAAAATTTCAAAATGGCTACTAACACTAGTACTGTTATTACCACCAACACTAGTTCATTTGTAGAAGGTCAGTTTACTGCCAGACCATCACTTTTTAATGGCAGTAACTATGCATATTGGGCATGTAGGATGAAAATATATTTACAATCTGTAGTATTAGATACTTGGAATATCACACAAACTGAATATTCTGAACCCACAACTAATTTTGCACAGTGGACCACTGAGCAAAAGACTGTTGCACAAAATAATTCTAAATCAATGAATATTCTGTTTTGTTCACTTGAAAGAAATGAATTTAATAGAGTGTCAGTTTGTAAGTCGGCATATGAAATCTGGAAAACTTTGCAAGTAACTCACGAAGGAACAAGCAAAGTTAAACAAACCAAAATTTCCATGCTCACAAATCAGTTTCAGTTATTTAAAATGAATAATAATGAGTCTATTTCAGATATGTATAGTCGATTTCAAGATATTGTGCATTCTTTAATATCTTTGGGAAAGGAATTTTCGGAAGAAGATCAAGTCAGAAAATTTTTAAATTCTCTCACTCCAGAATGGGATCAAAAGACACTTGCAATTGAAGAGGCAAATGACATCAGTACTTTAAAGATAGAAGAATTGATTGGAAATCTAATATCGTTTGAAGTTCAAATGATCGGGAGAAGAGAAAGCAAAGCATCTGAAAAGAAATCAATGGCATTCAATGCATTAATCGACGGATCAGACTCAAACAGTGATAATGATGAAGAGATAGCATTTATGACCAGGAATTTTTGGAAATTCCTGAAGTACAGAAAATTGAATAGTTCCAAGAGAAACAACTTTAAGAATTCTGGTAATCAGACTACAGTACCAAACTTTATCAAATGCTTCATATGTGACGAACCAGGTCATATCAAAAGAGACTGTCCGCATCCAGATAAGCAAAACCCTCCGACAAACAATGATTCTGCAAAGAAACGGAAACGTGCATTCACTGCTACTCTAGATGACTCTGACTCATCCTCCAGCGACGATGAATAGAAGAAAGATAATTCAAATCTATGTTTCACAGCAATTCTCGATTTAGTCAATACCAAAGACACAGACTCTGAAAAAGGTACACGTTTACAATACATTGGCTGAAATTGAATGCTTGAATTGATTGAATGATTGGTTGTTTTTGAATTGATTGATTGATTGATTTTGAATTGATATGTTGTTTGAATTTTAAAATTTATTTTCTATTTTTTACTATTATTTTATTATTTTATTATTATTTTTATTATTTTTGACACATTCTGAAATATATTATAAGTACAATAATATTTCAGAAATATAGACATTAATAATAATATATATATATATATATTAGATAACTTAGGAAAAATCATGTCATGAAAATTCAAAGCCACATGTCGACATGGCCCCTACCATGATGTCGACATGCCTACCTGAATTTGAATTTCAAATTTTGAATTCAAATGTTTGAATTTCCCTCCACCTTTTCACTTCATTTATTTCTCTGAAAAGATACCTTTTGACCAGAGAATATGTCCTTTGAAAGTCTATTTATTCACTATCGTTTATCATATCTTTTCACTTTCATTTTCAAATTCAAACTCTCTCTTCATATCTTCAAGCTCTCTACTCTCTACTCTAATGGCTTCTTCAAGCAATCCCTCAACCACGAGAATTTCCAGAAAAATCAAAGAGCAATTATTCAATGATCCGGAGGCAATTAAAGCAAACATCAATTATGCTAATTATGCCAAAGTCCATTCCGGAAATTTTGCTATTTTTCAAGATTTTTCTTCTTATGAAATTGATTCTCTTTTTGCAAACAATGGTGTTTTAAGTCTTATTGACTCTTCTCAAAATGATTTTGTTTGCTATCCTAATCTTGTCAAAATCTTCTATGCTAATTTAAACCGTGGTTTTTATATTGGAAATGAGAATGAAATTTGGAGTAGTGTCAAAGGCACTCAAATTGTTTTGAATTGTGATCTTTTGGGTACCATTCTCAATTGCGAAAGCACGGGAATGAATCTTTCTAGTTTTCAAATCAATGAACATGATCGTGAGACATTTCATCATATTTTTGAAGGAAATGAAAACTTTGAATTTAAAAACCGAAACTTTCATCCTAAAGCAAGAATTGTCAATCTTCTCTTACAACATACTTTGACCCCAAGATCGGGAAATTTTAACAATCCTACTTCAAAAGTGTGCAAAGAACTTTTTGCTATTTTCGAAAATTATAATATCAATTGGGCGCAAGTTATTTTGGATGAACTTCGTCCTAAAAATTTTGAAATGGGAGAAAACACTTTATATCATGGAATTTACCTTACTCGGATTTTCAACTATTTTGGAGTAAATTTCAAAGGAGAAGAATTTATTTCAAGAAAAGTTTTTAATATCTCAAACATTTCTCTCATGAAAATCCCATATGTTTTTCAACCTTATGAAACCCTTACCGAAAAGGAAGAGCGTTTGGCTCATGAGGAAATGGAAGATGAGGAAGAGGAAGAAAGAGAAGAAGGGAATGAAATGGAAATTGAAGAAGAAGAAGAAGAAGAAGGTGAAACCTCTTTGGAAAGCATCGAATATCCTTCCAATCCATCCAACAAAACCCTTCTCAAAAACCAAAAGATAATTGTGGAGAATCAACGAATTTTAAAACGATCCGTTAGTAAGAAGTTGGATAACATTTCTTTGAAGATGAACAAGTTCTTTTCAAAAGTCAGCAAGAAACTTGGACTATCTCATCATCTTCATCTTCTAACTAGTTTTATCTTTTAGTATATTATTGTATTTGTCTTAGTTTGTTTTTTCAAATGTTCGTGTAGTTCATTATGCTTAATCTTTATATTATCGTAATGAAATTGAATTTCCTTTCTGTTATCTAGCTTATCTTATCTCCTGAATAAATGTTAGTATATTATATAAATTTATATATATACACAATTATTCACAAAATCAAAGTTGTCATAAATTTTCACTAACCCATGTCGACATCCCCTAGAAGACCATGTCGACATGTACTGGTTAGAAGTGATTATTGATGTTGAATTTGAAAATTGAATAACTACCAAATGTCTATTCATTTCAAACGAATTTCTACACCTATATATACCTTTTTCTTCCAGAAATCTTCACTGAAATTTATTTCTCATTATCTATATCCTTCATTTCTTTCTCTAATTCAATTATGGCCAATCCTATTCACAATCTATCTGAAAACCTTGAAGAAACACTCAATTCATTCAAGAATATTCTCTCTTTTATTCAACGAAACCAGCGTCACTTAAAATTGAGTCAAATACAGATGATCAAGGAACAAGAGAGACACTTCGATGCAATACGATGGATGATCTCCTCTCTACACAAGGATGATAATGAAGCACATCCTCTTGTCTCTCTCACCAATGACAATGAGAATTGGGATGCAATTAAAGCAGACCCTATATTTGGAGAAGATGGATGGGTAGATGTTCCTCGTAACGTTTAATTTTCTTTCTTTGTTTGATTTGTTTGAATTAATTTGTTTGATTTAATTTGGTTTGAATTGATACTTTGTGTGGGTTGATTTTATTTGGTTTGAAGTTTGGTGTGAGAAACATATATATATACACTAAAATGAATATAGTCTTTAATTAAGTTATTATGCTCATAAGTATCATTATTTCTTAATCTATATATTATATATTCCGTTGTATAGTTTATCAATGCAGGTACTGAAGTCCAAGAATAAGGGGGAGTAAGTTTTTTGTTCATGACAAAGGGGGAGAAATATAAAATAGGGTAGTTAGGCATTGATTAAGGGGGAGTTGTTAGTTTTAGGGGGAGTTATTAGGATAGAAGTGATATTTTATAAACAAAGGTTGTCATCATCAAAAAGGGGGAGATTGTTAGTCCCTGAGGAGTTGGTTTTGATGACAACAACCTTACTTAGAATTAGATTATAAAATATATAATACTAATATTATTGTGTAGATATATATATGTTTCCTGGGGATTTGACCAGGCAACTAGTACTCGGCAATAAGTGCTCGGCATCAGAGAGTGTCCGGCATCCAGGAGTGTTCGGCGTAGTACTCAGCAGTGTTCGGCGTCAACTGACACTCAACATCAACCAACGCTCGGCATCAAGATTGCTCGGCATACGAGACTGCTCGGCATCCGGAGTACTCGGCATCCAAGAGGCACTCGGCATCGAGATAACTCGGCGTAGTACTCGGCAACAACCTATGCTCAGCGTCAACTAATGTTCGGCATCCCATGGTACTCGGCATCCGGAGTACTCGGCATCCAGTGGCACTCGGCGTCAGTAGAACTCGGCGATAGGATAACTCGGCAACTAGAGCGTTCGACATTCAGAAGGCATTCAGTATGCACAACTACGCAAGGTAACGATATCATTCGACCTACATACATTGATCGGTCAAGAGCTTCGAACAGAGATACGCTCGGCTTCACTGCAACCATCCTACACTTCCCATACATCAGAAGCACCGTTCGGCATGGAAGGACCGTTCGGCATGGAAGCGTTCGGCGTACCTGGTTCGGCATGCAGCGCCTGGGCTCGAGCGTTCGGCTATTAAGCCCACTTGGGTAATCCAGCCCACTTTTGCCTATAAATAGAGGGGCAGGGTCACAGTGAAATGGATCCTTTTTTGGAGAGAAAACACCGGGGAGACTCTGCCATTTTCAAGACTCATCTTCTCTACTTAACAACTTCATTCAAGCATTTGATTCACGAATTGTATTTGTAATCAACGATAAAGAAGATCAATAAAGTTTAACCTCAAAGTGGACGTAGGCAATTACGCTGAACCACTATAAATTTAGTGTTCTTACTTTCTGTATTTAGATTAGCACTGTCTTCTCTGTTTAATTTGATTTCATCACTTATATCTCTTCACAATCTTCTTCTACGAGGTTAGTGACCAATTTTGGTGCTAACACTTTGGTGCTTTCACTGAGAATCGAATTCTCAGACCTCAAGGATCTGCTTTGAAGCTACTGGATTGAACAAATCCCCCAAAGAAGATCCGACTTACTGATAGGACATCCGTTGATTCTACTCAGAGTTCATACCAATAACTCTACAATGGCAAGACCACGTACCAGGTCAGCTTCTCTTAATGCGGATGCCCGAGAGACTGCTAGCGTGCAACAAGCAGGACCTAGCAATCAACCGGCGATCCCGAGTGCAGGGATTGCCGCTCAAGAATAGACTCCAGTTGTCACCAGAGTAGAGTTCAATGACTTGATGAGAGAACTTAGGGAAAGCAGGAGACAACTGGGAGAACAGATGCAAGCTAATGCCAACCTGATGGCACAACTCACTCAACAGCAGCAACATAATGCTGGGGGCAATCCTGCTGCTTATTCCTCATCTGACAGCTCTACTTCTTCTGATGAACCACCCAGGCGTAGACGCCGCAAGACTGAAGCTGCAAGGGCGGATGCTGCTGTTCGAACAGCTGGAAACCGCGACCAAGCCAGAACTGGAAGCTTCAGAACTGGAGTACAAATGGAGGATGGAGCTCCAGATCATCAAAATGCTAACAATGTTGAGCCTCAAGACGCATGATTGGCAGATCGCCAGGAAAGGAGGCATCAGCATGGACAGGCGCGTAGAACTGACTCCAACCTCCCAGCTTCCATACAAACACCCGATCTGACGGCCATGATCAGGCAACTGATGAAAGAAAATCAGGGCTTATCAAATGACGACTGGGGAGTGTCAAGAAGTCATACTCCATTCACAGATGTTGTGCTGCAAGCGGCGTACCCCAAGAAGTTTAGCATGCCAACTATTCCTGCATACGAAGGAAAGACTGACCCCAGACAACATGTAATGAGGTATGAATGGATGATGGATTCAGCCAGAGCAAATGATGCCACCAAGTGTAGGTGCTTTCCGATTACTCTATCTGGGATCGCTACTATGTGGTTCACCCGACTTCCTCCGCGATCCGTATCAAATTTCGAGGAGTTGGCAAAGAAGTTTATTGAGCAATTCAGGATACACACTACACGCCCGAAGGACGTGATGTCTCTGTCAAGTGTAATCCAAAATCCCGGAGAGTCGCTGAAGGAGTACTTACAAAGATTCCACGTTGCGGCAACTGAAGTCAGTAATCCCAATGACCATGCAATTCTGATGGCTGTAATGAGAGGTGTAGATCCGGATTCTGAATTCGGAGACTGGCTGGCAGGATAACCTCCGGCTACGCTAGAGCGTTTCT
Source organism: Allium fistulosum (assembly GCA_030737815.1). Taxonomy (NCBI): domain Eukaryota; kingdom Viridiplantae; phylum Streptophyta; class Magnoliopsida; order Asparagales; family Amaryllidaceae; genus Allium; species Allium fistulosum. The sequence goes on from CM060901.1 coordinate 667,305,763, forward strand.
ACTCCAAGGCACACCAGTTCATAAGAAGAGAGGAAGCTAGGTGGGTACGACGAGATAAGGCACCGGGACCTGCCCAAGAGTCAATCAAGAGCAACATTACTGTGAAGCAATCTGGAGACAATTCGGGAAAGGTCCAAGTCAATGTCCAGAGTAAGCCTGTGCAGCCCAAAGAGTCCGGAGGAAGAAGTCAAGGAAAGAGGAAAGAAGCGGGAAAGTGGAAGTCGAGAATTCCAAGCTACAGTGAGTACACTCCGCTAAACGCCCCACTTGAGAACATTTACCTATCCACCTGCAATACTTTTCAGTACAGAAAACCACGTCCAAAAGAATCAACTGAAGAACAGAAGCGGACTGGGAAATATTGCCGCTTCCATGAAACTTATGGACACAACACGGAAGAATGCAGACACCTGCATGACGCTATCGAGAAATTGATCAGACAAAAGAAGTTGCAAGAATTTGTAAAGGATCCACAGGAAGGAGGACAGGGAACGTCCAACCCAGGTCATGCACCAGCTCCACGTCATCCTGAGGAGCCTTCCCGAACTGTTGGAAGACTGGTCATAAATACAATTATCGGCGGACCTCATCCCGCAGATAAGAACTGGCAAGAGATGGAACGATATGCAAGCTCCTTGAAGCATGAAGATTTTGAGTGTTGTTCGAACGTAGAGGATGGGGCCCCTGCTAAGCAGCAGCGCGTGATGACAGACGATATTGTGTTCAGGAACAGAGACGCTAATCAGGTAGAGGCTCCGACCATCGATCCCATGGTCATATCTGCAACGATCGGACCAGCATATGTAAAAAGAATTTTGATTGATTGTGGAAGTTCAGTTAACATCATCTTCAAGAAGGCCTACGATCAGATGAAGCTAGAGACAAAAGACTTGAAACCATCCAAAGCTCGTATCCACGGCTTTAACGGCGCTGCGACTGATGCAGTAGGATATGTCGAGTTACCAGTTGAACTGGGACAAGGCGAGCGTCGGAGGGTACGAATTCTACCCTTTGTAGTTTTGGATGTGGACTCTCCGTATAATGTTTTCTTGGGTCGGCCGGCCCTGGCTGAATTTAGGGCGGCATTAGCCCCGTGGTGCTTAACTTTGAAGTTTTCGACTAACAAAGGAGTAGGCATTGTTCACGGTGACCAAGCAGCTGGTCGTTCCTGTTATGTGGCCGAGCTCCGAGAGGCCCACCGGAGGGAGAAGGGAAAGGTTGCGGACAACCCCGTCCGCATCCTCAATACGGATAATTGACAAGTAGCGCCCGAGCCCTGGCTCGGGCATAGTTCTCGGATCTACGGAGATATAGATCCGAGAGACGACGATGAGAAACCCAGGGAAGAGAAGGCGGCACCGGCTGAATTAACAATTGACATTTCAGTTAGCCTTGACGACCCTTCGCGAATACTGAAGATCGGATCACAGTTAGGCCCCGCAATGACTGAAGACCTTAGCGACTTCCTCCGGGCAAACCTTGATGTTTTCGCCTGGACGCATTCTGATATGTGTGGGATTTCTCCCGCCATCACGAGTCATATGTTGAACATAGACCCGAAATACGTCCCAGTCAAGCAAAAAAGGAGAGGAATGGATCCGGAGAGATCCGCCGCTCTTGGAGAGGAGGTGGACAAACTCAAAGCAAATGGGTTCGTCCGCGACGCCCTCTACCCGGAATGGGTCTCCAACCCCGTGCTAGTAAAGAAGGCGAATGGGAAATGGAGGACTTGCGTAGATTATTCCGACTTGAACAAAGCATGCCCTAAGGACAGTTTCCCGTTGCCTAGGATCGATCAGTTGGTCGATTCCACAGCAGGACACGAGTTACTGTCATTCATGGATGCGTACTCAGGATACAACCAAATCCCAATGCATATTCCGGACCAAGAACACACCAGCTTCGTTACAAATGTCGGGCTGTATTGCTATGTAGTGATGCCCTTTGGATTGAAGAATGCTGGAGCAACTTACCAACGTCTGGTGAATCAAATGTTTAAGGACCAGCTGGGTAGAACCATGGAAGTCTATGTGGATGACATGCTCGTGAAGTCACGACGGTCAAACGACCACATTCAAGACTTGGCTGAAATGTTCGACATACTCAGGTTTTACGGCATGAAGATCAACCCGTTGAAGTGTTCTTTCGGCGTTGCATCAGGGAAGTTTTTGGGATTCATCGTCAACGCTAGGGGAATCGAAGCCAACCCAGAAAAGATCCAAGCTATTCGAGATGTATAAGCGCCCCGAACTATAAAGCAGGTACAGAGCTTGAACGGAAAAGTAGCTGCGCTGAGTCGATTTATATCCAAGGCAACTAACAAGTGCATCCCGTTCTTTGACATAATAAAGAAAGGAAAGAGAAATTTTGAATGGACATCTAGCTGCGAGGAAGCATTCCGGAATCTGGTAAGGCATCTGGAGAGCCCACCGATGCTATCTAAACCAGTTGACCATGAGATGCTATACGTTTACTTGGCTATATCCCCTCATGCAATAAGTGCAGCTTTGGTTCGTGAGGAGGATCGAGTCCAGAAGCCGGTGTATTATGTTAGCAAGCGTTTAACGGGGGCAGAGAAGAATTACCCTAAAATCGAGAAATTGGCTTATTGCTTGGTGATTGCATCGCGCAAGCTGCGCCCATACTTTCAAGCGCATTCAATCGGTGTTTATACCGATCAACCCCTGAGGCAGGTACTCCAACGACCGGAAACTTCTGGAAGATTGCTAAAATGGAACATCGAGTTGAGCCAATTCGATATCGCGTACTTACCACGGAGAGCCATCCGAGGGCAAGCGTTAGCAGACTTCATCGCTGAATTTACCATACCCATCAAACCGGACGATCACGACATCATTCCCCCCGTTCGATGGAAATTATACACTGACGGTGCATCAAACGACCGTTGCTCCGGCGCGGGCGTAGTTCTTATAACTCCAGAAAACCGATCAATCTGTTATGCCCTGAAGCTCGATTTCCCGGCTACGAACAACGAAGCTGAATATGAAGCACTGATCGCTGGCTTGAAGCTCATCAAAGAACTCGGGATCGAATCAGTCGAAATCTTTTGTGACTCGCGGTTAGTGGTTTACCAAGTACGAGGAGACTACCAAGCAAAAGGACGAAAGCTTGCTCCGTACCTCGTTCAGGTCCAAGAACTACTATCAAATCTTGAGCGTTATGACATTTCACATATCCCGCGAGAACAGAACAAAGAAGCCGACTTGTTGGCTAAGTTCGCAAGTACCGACGATGCTCAACAAATGGGATTGTATCCTGTTGAAGTCTTGCATGCCCCGAGCATAGACGAGATGAAAATCGATCGCGTGTTGGAAACAGAAATCGAGAAGGACTCGTGGATAACCCCATTCAAACTGTACCTGACAATCGGGGCTTTACCAGAAAGAAGAAGCGAAAGACGACAGGTCCTTCGAAAGGCTGCGCGGTACGTAATGCAGGGTGGATCCATGTACCGAAAAGGATTCTTAGTCCCATTATTACGGTGCATCGCTCATGATGAAACAAAGCGAGTCTTGAGGGAAGTTCACGAAGGGGAATGTGGCGACCATACTGGGGGGCAAACGCTAGCAAAGAAGATCCTCCGCTATGGATATTACTGGCCCACCGTAAACCGGGATGCCGCGGACTACGCAAGAAAATGCGACAAGTGTCAAAGATATGCAAAAATCCCGAGGGCTCCATCAACGGAACTCACACAAATGATCAGTCCTTGGCCATTTGCGATCTGGGGAATCGACATAATCGGCTCTTTGCCTCTATCCAAAGGTGGTGCGAAATACGCAATAGTTGCAGTCGACTATTTCACGAAATAGGCTGAGGCAGAACCTTTGGCCACTATCACCTCTAAGAAGGTCATTAACTTCGTTGTACGAAACATTATATGCCGCTTTGGCCTTCCACGCACCATCATTACAGACAATGGAACGCAATTCGAAAGTAGAGAGTTCAAAGAGTTCTGTTTAAAGTACGGCATCGAGAAAAAGTTCGCCGCCGTTGCACACCCAAAAGCTAACGGACAAGTCAAGGCCGTTAACAAAATAATCAAGTCCATACTAAAGAAGCGTCTGGAGAAGGTTGGAGGCAAATGGGTAGATGAACTCCCGACAGCATTATGGGCGTATAGAACTACCCACAAGTCTGCGACCGGCCACACTCCGTTCGCCTTGGCATACGGCTCTGAAGCCGTTATACCCGTGGAACTTGAAGTTCCATCGCACCGAGTGACATACTATGATCCCAAGACGAACCAAAACCTCTTGATGGAATCACTGGACTGCATCGATGAAAAGCGGGAAGAAGCTGAATTAAGGGCGGCGGCGCACAGACATCGAGTCAAGCATTACTATGACGGCAGAGTCCGCCCAAGAATCTTTGATGTGGGAGATCTCGTTCTGAAACGAGTCTTCCCGGTACCATCACGCATGAATCCCAGCTGGGAAGGTCCATACGCCATTGAACGGAAGCTTGGAGAAGGAACATTCAAGCTAGCGACCGTTGATGGCGCGACACTCCCCCGAGCATGGAACAGTGAACATTTGCGGCACTATTACATTTAGCATGTTTCCCTTTCTTGTTATAGGCACTATTGTTTCCTGCGTGTTTCCATTCAATAATGACTTAGTTTCCTTTTAAAGTTGTAATCGAGCAATTTAGTTGATTTTCATTAATAAAGGCTTGAAGCCACATTTTCTATGAAGTTTCTATATCTCTTAATTGGATGATAAATTACATTATCCTGCGCGACATACAGACTCGTACGAACGATTCCAAATCTCCGAATCCCCAGAGTGCGGAGCGGAGTACTCTAAGTCCCCAGAGCGCGGACTAGAGTATAAACGATTTCCAAATCTCCGAATCCCCAGAGTGCGGAGCGGAGTACTCTAAGTCCCCAGAGCGCGGACTAGAGTATAAACGATTTCAAATCTCCGAATCCCCAGAGCGCGGATCGGAGTACTCTAAGTCCCCAGAACGCGGACTAGAGTATAAACGATTCCAAATCTCCGAATCCCCAGAGCGCAGATCGGAGTACTCTAAGTCCCCAGAGCGCGGACTAGAGTATAAACGATTCCAAATCTCCGAATCCCCAGAGCGCGGATCGGAGTACTCTAAGTCCCCAGAACGCGGACTAGAGTATAAACAATTCCAAATCTCCGAATCCCCAGAGCGCGGATGGAAGTACTCTAAGTCCCCAGAGCGCGGACTAGAGTATAAACGATTCCAAATCTCCGAATCCCCAGAGCGCGGATCGGAGTACTCTAAGTCCCCAGAACGCGGACTAGAGTATAAACGATTCCAAATCTCCGAATCCCCAGAGCGCGGATCGGAGTACTCTAAGTCCCCAGAGCGCGGACTAGAGTATAAACGATTCCAAATCTCCGAATCCCCAGAGCGCGGATCGGAGTACTCTAAGTCCCCAGAGCGCGGACTAGAGTATAAACGATTCCAAATCTCTGAATCCCCAGAGCGCGGATCGGAGTACTCTAAGTCCCCAGAGCGCGGACTAGAGTATAAACGATTCCAAATCTCCGAATCCCCAGAGCGCGGATCGGAGTACTCTAAGTCCCCAGAGCGCGGACTAGAGTATAAACGATTCCAAATCTCCGAATCTCCAGATCGCGGATCGGAGTACTCTAAGTCCCCAGAGCGCGGACTAGAGCATAAACTATTTCAAGCCTCCAAGTCCCCGGGACACAGAGTCAGCAAGAAGTCCAAGTACTCGAAAGATGTGGAACGAGAGGTACGCCATGTCCAAAAATGTTTGAACAGCACAAGAATGGACCGGGAGATAATGCAACTCATAAGAACTTGAGTTATGGCTACAATTAGTCAGCAAACCAAATAAAGACAAGAGAATCATTCAAACAAAAAAGAAACTAAAACTTTATTCAATAAGTCCAAAATGGGGATACATGATCACTCCTACAAAATTCAGACCTCTCTATACAAACTACAAATCATGGGAGATAAAAACAATTACAAAACTTAATCAGGAAACTTGTTGAACAAGTGCATCGATTATTTCTTCGACTTCTTCTTCTTGTCTGCCTTTGGTGTTTCCGACGACTCCTCTCCCTCACGCTTTTTCTTGGACTTTTTGCTTGCTAGAGAGACGGAGTCAGGAGTAGGAGACGGAACATCTAGCGGTTTGGACCTGCCCGGGAGAATGATTTTCAAAGGTCTGTTCCGCGGGTCAGTGAGTTCCAGTACTTCAGATTCAACTTTGACTTTGACCTTTTTCTTCTCCTCGTCGGCGAGACGGTCCTTCATGCTCGTCTTTGAAGTATGTTCAGAGGCGCCAGTGATTTTAACTTCATCGCTTCCTTCGGCAGGAGACGAAGTATCAAGTTTGTCATCATCAAGCGCCCCGATCACTTGAGCGTCTGGACCGGGAGTTACCCCTGCGTGAGCAACGTCGCTTGTTTTCCCTGCTTCCTCCTTGGCGTCATCGCTCCTCGGAGTTAGCTCGGCGTCAGAACAACCTGCATGAAAATATAAGAAGTGGGCATTAGAACGAATAACCATTGCTGAAAAATGACGGGATCTCTTCGACTTCTAGAGAAAGAAGAATTTCCTACCAAGATCCGGTTGGCTATCGGTGGCGCGCGGGGTTTCACCCTCCAGGATAGGTGACAGCACATGAACGCCGAGCCCGGGATCTTCGGGATCATAACTGGCATGCTGCTCGAATGGATCAAGCGTCGACCGACCGGCCGATTGAGCAGCATAAGGAGCGGCGATATGAGGAGTAGTAGCGTCGGCCTTTGACGGGCCAGCCTCGTCGTTTTTCTCTTTCGAAGGGGAAGAGCCTTTGCCATAAAGAGCCAATGCTGCGGATAAATCCGATGGCTCATTCCACCTCAGGAACTCCTTCACCAATGCATCCTCGTCGATCTCTTCGGAGCCTGACTCGACTTTCTTGATCTTTATCAGAGTTTCCCATGCCTCAGCCAGGGATTCGTGGTAGCCGTCGCCCAAGAATGTTAGGTCGCGGTGCATAAGGACGCGAGCTCCGTACTCGGCGATCAGCGGGTCAAACATACTCTTGACCTCTTCCCTGCCGGCCTCTGCGGCCGCCTCAAGGCGAGAATCAAGCTCCTCCACAGCCATTCTTTTGCCCTCCTCACGGGCCTCATCCTTCATTTTCTCGACCCCGGCAAGTTCGTTGTCAAGCTTTGTCTTCAGGAGTCGGGTAGCAACAATCTCATCACAATATCGCTGCGATTCTTCCTGAGCAGCTATTTTGTCTTCTTTCTCCTTGGAGAGTTGTTCTTTCAGCTCTTTGACTTGAGTGGCGAGCGCGTCCCTTTCTTTTTGGACAGAGTCTTTTTCTAGGGCAAGGGCGCCGCTGCGCTGAACTGCTTCGTCAAGCTCCTTTTTGTGAGCCACCTCTAAGCAAGCAACTGCCTCAGCAGTATCTTTCGCACCTTGTTCAGCGGCTTCTAGCTTTGACTTATACGAAGCAAGCTCTTCGTCTTGGAGTTTGATGATTTTCTTATCGCTGTCAGCCTCCAGATTCAGACGGTCAATCTCGTGTTGACGCTCGACAGATACTTCCGAGATCTTCTCCACCAAGTGCACGAATGCGTCATGTTGAACATAGACGTCATTGTTGTAGGCAATGGCACTTTGCTTCACGTGCCCAGGAATGTGATGGATGGCTGGGAGGAATTTCAAACCGTCAAAACATATTTTCGGAAACTTGGCCTTAAGGTCGACCATCTTTTCCGCAACAGTTGGGTCCATGGCAGGAATAGGAGGAGGAGGCTTAGAGAATTCCGTTCTTTTACGTTGCTCTCGAACTTGCCTCGTACTCGATGAACTGGAATGTTGTTCTCGAGCAGCATCAGACTGATAACCCTTCTGCAAAGACTTCTCTTTATCCGGCTCAGTTGGAGGAGGAAGATCGCGAGACTGGGAAGATTGATAGTGTGCTTTCTTGCGGTGAGACGACTCGCGCGGACGATTGTCCCTATCTTCATAATCACCTCGGTCCCGGCGTCTTCCTGAACCGGAATCCCGTCCGGAGTGATGGAATATAGAAGACCCCTGAAGGCGATCAAGTCCGTGTGAGCGGCCCATATCACCTGCAAAGAAGGGAGATAACAACGAGTTAAGGAGAATTCACGAATTAAAAAGACTTGAAGTATATTATGGAATGCGCATGTGCGTGTGTGTCCTAGTGTTCCCCACGACGGACCCGTTCGTTTATCTTTGCTAATCGGGGTATTGTCTCCTTGAGCCGGGAGTTGAACTCCTACATTGCCTCTAGCGGGCGAAGAGAATTTGAGAGCTTCAGGATCATCGAACCCGTAATTAAGTATGTCTTCGGGAATAGAAAGGTTCGATAGACCCCTCAGAGAACTTTCCAGATGCTGCGAAGAAGCCTCTTTCTCAGGAGGGATAGGCGTAGATTTTGAGGTGCCACCAACTTTCTCCTTTTGAACCGTATATTTCAGCTTCTTCCTTCCCTTCGAAGGGGAGGATGATGTCTCAATATCCTGAACTTCGATTGCCGGATTCCAAGCGGGACCCACGTTCTCGCCCTGAGTTTCGGGGGCATCATCCTCTTTGCGCTCGCCTTCTTCGTGTGTGTCGGGAGCACGACGCGACGACGGTCCGGCAAGTTTTTTCCCTTTACCAGATGGAGGTTTGGGAATTGTAACACCTTCTGGAAGGCTGATCCGATGACCAGGGGCTAGCAAGCCGAACCCCGACAGCGATTCATTTGAAATGATAGTCCGGATGTCTCGATCCTCAGCAGGAAGAGCTCTAATGGCTTCAACAGCCTCAGAATATCCTCGGCCTTCCGGACGCGGGTTGATACCTGAAAAGATGAAATGAAGAGTTAGGAAAAACATGACTCCAATTAAATACGAATAATGATTCAGCAGAGAGACTTACTGCCTTCAACCCATCTCCTAGCAAAACCAGATGGGCAGCGCACATAGAACCATTCCTGTTTGTACAGGGTGAATTTGCTACATGCCCCTGTCAAGATCTGGCACTTGTGGTATGGCTCGAGAAACATAAAGGAAGGACTGTCTTTCCGTCTCTTGAACATATAAATGTATCTGATATCACCAGGGGTTGGAGGTCTGGAGAAGACAGCCATGAAAAGTAGATAAGTCCCGTACAGAAATGCATGGCCGTTCGGGTGCAGCTGCGACGGAGCTATGTCTATGTACTGCAGTACATCCCGGAGAAATAAGTTGAATGGAGGCACGCTGCCCATCCAACACATAAACTTGTTGCAGGTAGTGTACCCGACTGGGGGCAGATGAGGGCGATCGTGTCTTGAAGGAACTAACACGTCGGCAAAAGGAATCCCGTGAATAGAACATATCCGTCGCAGAGCAGCTTCGTTGATCTTCGAGGCTTGAGAATCGATCGGATTGTCTAGTAAGATGGTTGCCTCCAGAGCGTCGGGCGCCAAGTTATGAGCAGGAGAAGTTGACGGGTTAGAAGTATCAGCGGCTCCTTGCCTTGCTGACGGCCCAGGCCTGTCAAATATGGTAGCAGAACTAGATTTTCTCGACATCCCGAATAAATAATGAACCTGGCTAAATGCTTGAGAAAGCTATACTTAAAAAACATTGAACGTTAGAATTAGCAACACGATTTTTCCCCCCATGTGGTGTGTGAACTAGTGCAAGCAATTGTGTGCAGGCAATAAGAATCTAAAGGTTCTAAAGATGTAATATTTAGCTTCGAATCATCGTCTTCAAAGACCGTCATCGCTGACCGTCTCAGAAAGCTCGCCTTGAGGTGATTACAGTCCCAGATTCAGAAGACAGATGATTTCTAAAGTAACCGGCTTAAGTGTAGTTAGACATTTATACTGTTCGGCATTTTTAATGTTGTTCGGCATTTGTATTGTCCGGCTAAAGACATTATCTGGCCCAATAATTGTCCGGCAATTGCTTTGTTTGACTAAGGTACTGGTTCGACCTAAGTGTTGTTCGGCTAAAGTCAGTGTTCGGCATGTCAATTGTGTTGTTCGGCTAAAGTCAATGTTCGGCGTGTCAATTGTATTGTTCGGCTAAGGTCATCGTTCAACATGTCAGTTGTGTTGTTCGGCTAAAGTCAATGTTCGGCGTATCAATTGTATTGGTCGGCTAAAGTCATCGTTCGGCTAAGTTATTGCTCTACATTTTAGTAATTGTTCAGCATTGATACCGTTCGGCATTCAAGACTGTTCGGTTTGGGTTATCGTCCGGCTAAAAGTGGTGCTCCACCACGATTTCAACTCCACCCTACACCTTCTCCATCCACGTCGAACGACAAAGACAGATCGCCCGGCAAAGACTATGCCGTCCAACACCCCATCTACCTTTCTATCGTTCAGCACGGAGGAGCTAGCCCCAACTAGACAACTCAAAACGAGCGAACCACTCCCACTAGCCACGCGTTTACAACTAAAGGAAATACTCTGTTTCCATAAGATGAACCTAAAATGGAAGTAGTGCAATTGTTAGAGGAAGGATACCTAATTCGACGATCGAAGTTGAGAATGGATTATATAGGCTTTATATCTGATAGGATTGCAAATCTCTAAGGGTGATAATAAAGAAGACGTAAAAGAAAATGGTGGAAGGGCGCCTGGTTATATAGAGGGAGGTAGAAGACGAAGAGGCTATACCCGGTAGAACCGGTCAATACCTGAGCGTTCGGCGCACGAGGTACGCTCGGCTTCGAACGTATCGTTCGGCATCCCAACCTTGTTCGTCTCGCACCTCCTTCGCTAACATTCTTGAAGAGGTACCTCCGAGGTAGATTGTACCAGATTCAAAGCGCATCACGTTCGGCCACGCAATACACTTTGGGGGGCAAGTGTTTCCTGGGGATTTGACCAGGCAACTAGTACTCGGCAATAAGTGCTCGGCATCAGAGAGTGTCCGGCATCCAGGAGTGTTCGGCGTAGTACTCAGCAGTGTTCGGCGTCAACTGACACTCAACATCAACCAACGCTCGGCATCAAGATTGCTCGGCATACGAGACTGCTCGGCATCCGGAGTACTCGGCATCCAAGAGGCACTCGGCATCGAGATAACTCGGCGTAGTACTCGGCAACAACCTATGCTCAGCGTCAACTAGTGTTCGGCATCCCATGGTACTAGGCATCCGGAGTACTCGGCATCCAGTGGCACTCGGCATCAGTAGAACTCGGCGATAGGATAACTCGGCAACTAGAGCGTTCGGCATTCAGAAGGCATTCAGTATGCACAACTACGCAAGGTAACGATATCATTCGACCTACATACATTGATCGGTCAAGAGCTTCGAACAGAGATACGCTCGGCTTCACTGCAACCATCCTACACTTCCCATACATCAGAAGCACCATTCGGCATGGAAGGACCGTTCGGCATGGAAGCGTTCGGCGTACCTGGTTCGGCATGCAGCGCCTGGGCTCGAGCGTTCGGCTATTAAGCCCACTTGGGTAATCCAGCCCACTTTTGCCTATAAATAGAGGGGCAGGGTCACAGTGAAATGGATCCTTTTTTGGAGAGAAAACACCGGGGAGACTCTGCCATTTTCAAGACTCATCTTCTCTACTTAACAACTTCATTCAAGCATTTGATTCACGAATTGTATTTGTAATCAACGATAAAGAAGATCAATAAAGTTTAACCTCAAAGTGGACGTAGGCAATTACGCTGAACCACTATAAATTTAGTGTTCTTACTTTCTGTATTTAGATTAGCACTGTCTTCTCTATTTAATTTGATTTCATCACTTATATCTCTTCACAATCTTCTTCTACGAGGTTAGTGACCAATTTTGGTGCTAACAATATAGATATGTTTGCAGGTACTAAAGAATGAAGAACTGTACAATATAAAGATTCAAGATCAAAAGATTGAAGATATCAAGATTCAAGACTCATGAGTATCAAGAATTTCAAGAGTTCAAGTTTCCAAGATAATTTATATAGTTAGGAATATTGTTAAAACTCATAAAAAGGCACTGACATCTTAAAATCTATTTTATTCGTGGAATGGAATCCACTTCGTGCTCGTTAAAGGGATGGAACCCTAAGTAGGATGGAACCTACGAAAAATCTAGTGGAACATCTTTTTGTATCCACTTACTTTTATTTCAAAATGATTTTCAAAATATATATAGCTTGTTTTTCAAAATGACTTTAAATATTCCTGTTTAAAAACCAAAATCATCTGTCCTGGTTTTTCAATATATTTTAGCCTCAAAACATCTTTATTTTCAGAGTCAAAATTTCTCCTATTTTTAAACTATCTTTTCAAATAATATATTTAACTTTTAAATTATTTATACTTTGATTTAAATTATAGTAAAATAATATATATATTGTTCTTTATATTTACTTATGAATTTCAACTATATTCAAGTATATTTATAAAGTTTTAATATAAGATAAATATTATTTTTATAGAAATTCAAAACATCAAATTTGGCTGTGGGATGTCGACATGCCTATAGGTACCATGTCGACATGGTGTCAGTTTGATTCAAAATTCAAAATTCAAAAGAAGTGTCTATTCACCATAACTCTTCATGAATGGTCATGGCTGTTGTTCTTCTATAAATAGGGGTCAGTTTCAACGAATTTTTAATCACTTTTTCTCTGATTTAACTTCTCTTCTTCTTCTCCACTTCTTATTTACAAATTACACCATTACTCTACCGAAATCAATATCGAATCTAACTAGATAATTTCTGGTTTTGATTCTCTCCACTATCTCTACAAGATCCAAGTGCTAATCTGAGTTATAGACTTTTTGTAATCAATTGAGCGAGAGAAGGTGTGATTGTAGCCTTGCAAATCAATTGGGTGAAGTTGTTGCCCTAGAAATCAAGTATCTCTACCGAGAGGATTGTTATTCTGGAGGGTGTACCTCGTAGCCTTGAAACCGGGGGTTGTAATTGTTGAATTGATTTTGAAAGGAAATCCATACTTAGTTGTGCGGGACTGGATGTAGGGTAACTCCGAACCAGTATAAAATCCGGTGTGTTCTTTCCTTTACTGCTTTTACTTTATATTTGCATATGTGTTTGATTCTGTGTTCATATCTGTGTCTGATTAGTGTATACATTGTTAACAAAGTAAGATAAACTCAAAAAAATTAACAAATTTCTTAAAACACTATTCACCCCCCCTCTATTGTTGATTCTAGCCTTAAGATCCTTAATTCGCATTTCTCACAAATTGATGGATACGAAATCCATGGATACAAAGCCTTCAGCCTACTCACAAAAACAAACTTGGATCGATCATAACTCTTATTCTACAAGTCCAAATGCTATGAAATTTTCATAGAGGCTTTCTTATTCACTCAAGAACATCCATGATCGACCTCAGCTTTATTGGACCACTTTTGGATCGATACGAATTATACTTGGATCGATCAGGATCGATCCCAAACGACTCCAGATCGACCTGGTGGGCCTACCTACGCAAGAGAAGAGGTATTCCAGGTTTTGGGGTGGATATTTCTAGATCTACTCCTATAATATAACAACTCTATGGAAACTAAAAAGAGACTTTTGGGATCTTCTTCTGCGTTTCTTGGCAAAACTCTGTCATTTTGTTTACTGATTTCAAAGGCTTGTAATTGTCATCTTAGTATAAAAGGAATAAAAGGATTAATTCAAAGTGGACGTAGGTCGGAGATAGCCGAACCACTATAAACCTTGTGTTCTTTGCTTTCTTACTCATTTTAATTTTGCTATTTCTTCATTTTATTCTCTACTTTATTTGGATCTATAATCTGTGATTGGATATTGAGGATTTGTGTGTAAACACTGGTGCTTTCATGGCTTTCGGGGCTTGTGACCAATTTTGGCTCAAACAAATATATTTTTGTAAACTTTTTTGTTAGACCAAAAGATGGTATAACACTCTATATGCCAATTGCGATAAATTAGCTCTTGATTTTGGCATTTACGGAGGCATGATCAAATATAAGTTGACCAATATCGCCTTAATGATGTATCAAGAACTAACTCATCATTTGAGACTAGTCTAATGATAGACTCGTTTTTGAATGGATGACATTAGGCTTTTGAGGAATGTTATACAAAATTTCATTGTTTGTTCTAGAATCATTATGCTTGATGTCCGTAAAGTTCATTAAGGTTATTATGCTCGACGTCCTCTAAGTTTATATGAGTCACTATGCTCGACGTTCTCCAAGGTCATAAGAGTCATTATGCTCAACGTCCTCAAGGGTCATGGGAGTCATTATGCTCGATGTTCTCTAAGGTCATAAGAGTCATTATGCTCGACATTCTCAAGGTTATTTTGTATATATGTATGTATGTATGTATGTATGTTCGTTTAATCTTTTAGACAAGGTAATTCAAAAAAGGCCTATGTTATATCATATGTTCAATTGAGACATAGAAGATAAGCGACGTGTTTTAGCTATAGTCCATTATGCACAATATGGGCATATGGTTATGCACAATACAGTCCTTATGTCCGAGGTCCATGGTTCATATAATTATGCATATAGTATTTCATCATAGTCCAAGGCTTCTCGACTTTTCCCATATTGAGTTTGATCATAATGAGCTCATATATATGCAAGTACAAAAAAATAATGTCAAAAAAGGTCATATTCGAAGTCAATACGCATGTTGAAGCCCATGTTTTTATTATCCAAATATGATTACAGTCAAGGAAGGTTTGTCCCCAATTTGATTTAGGGTTACAAGGCTTTGATTAAGAAAAGAGGGAGAAATGAAAATTCATCCCCTTCCACAAAGTCTCTAAGTCTATATTTATAGAGTTTGACCAGTGGCAAGTTTCGACACCCATTATCTTCGGTACTAATTGCATCATCGAGCATCAAGTTTGGTGCTTTATCGGCTTCGACTTTAGCAACATCGTCGAGCATCAAGGTTGGAATTTTTGTGTTCTTATAGTGGGACTTCGGTACTTGGCGCAATAGAGCTGACATTCGGCATCATTAAGCTCAGCGTTGGTAATTCCTTCTCCATTGATTGACTTTTACTACATCCATATATTAGCATTGATAGAAGGTGACATCATCAAACTATAGCTTCGACGACCCTTTTGGATGTATTAATGGTTCTCGACATGGCTAATGAATATCGATGACGAAGACTCCATATCTTGTGACATTCTTTGATTGATGGTTGATGGCATTATAGGTATCAAAAAGCGATGACATTGATGATCCTCGATGTCGATGTTCAGTAGCTTGTGGTTCCTCTTTTGAAATGACATCAATGAATGATAACGTCTTGATGAATTTACCATCATTGTTTAACAACTTTGATCGCATGCAGTGCTAAGCATGGATGATGTCGACAGCATCGGCATTGCTAAGAGATGGCTTTATTCAATATTGTCTTCAAAACCATGACTCTCAATGTTAACCATAGTACCACTTGGCAGTCGTCATGATTCATGGAAGATGATGTTATTCTTGTATCTTACCATGCATTCCTTCGAAGGCAATATTGGTGATATCAGCCTCATCAGTAAAATGTGATGTTGATGAATCGCAACGTGGTAGGACGCGGTGTAGATGAAGGAAAGTTCTGCTTGCAATTGATGTTGCATTCACCAAGTTTGACATAGATGCATACGACATGGAAGAATGTCAGCATAGTCGAAGAGCAGTATGATCTTATGGTCTTCGGCGTTGGCTCAGTGTTATTTCTCCAGTGTTGCTTCCTTTTGTATCATCATCCATTGGTGCAATGTTTATGTGTTCAACATCGATGGAGACCTTGAAGTCGACATTGATTCCCTAATGCTTTCCAAGCATTTAGGGCTTCAAACTTCGACATAATCCTTCGGCCTTGACATTGACTTTGGTGGTTTGTATACTTTGAAAATTATATGGATAACGTTTAGCCCCCTCCGTTTATGAAGGAAGCTTTTTACTCTTTAGGGTAAAACCAAGAATTTCTTCGTATTGCCCAATCTCTAATAAATTTCCTTGCTAGCCCTGTTTTCTTGTGAAATACAAAGCAAACGATAATTTTTTGTCAGCATTTCCCTCCTGAGTTCAATTGAGTTAAAAATCGACAAATATTGCTTATATTACCTGTGCGAACTTATATTTATAACTTTGTTTTAAACGGTCAATAAATAGTGATAAATTTTCAAGCAAAAGCCCAGAAGATTATCTGGTCTTTTTATAGGTAGAGGCATCAGAAATTTTCTCTGATAATAATAGGAGATCAAAATACATTTAATAATAAAATGTCCTTCCGGCAATGAGAGAAGACTAAAAATCCATATTGGACCATCATAAGAGAGGTTAAGAAATCATTCCTTTGACGATGGCACTAAAGGCTTACCCGACCTCCCTTTAGGAGGCACTTCAGCGAGGGCTTTGATGACAGCACTGAAGGCTTTCCCAGTACTTTAGTGAGGCTATATGATGGTATGCACTAAAGGCTTACCTGACCTCCCTCTAGGAGGTGCTTCAGTGAGGCTTTTGATGGTAGGCACGAAAGGCTAAAGGCCTTTGATGGCTAGGACCTCTTGCGATCAAGCCTTAAATGGGGCCTTTAATGGCCGGGACCACTTGTGGTCAAGCTTTTGATGGATGGGGCTTTTGATGGTCGGGACCTCTTGCGGTCAAGCCTTTGATGGCCAGGGACCTCTTACGGTTGTGAGCGTTTGTTGAATCTGGGAAAATCTTACTCCTTTTCAACAAATTCTTTTTATTCATCCATTGTCGGAAAGTATGACCTTAAATGTTCGGTATTCCATGTTCTCGCTATGACATTGCCATCCAAACGGCAAAGTTTTTAAGTTCGTGGTGGGATTACTTTTTGCACTATTAAGGGTCCTTCCCAATTTGTCCCTAGCGATCTATTCGTTAGATTTTTGATATTTTCCATGACATGTCATAGCATAAGATCTCCTTTTTGAAACGACCGTTCTCTTACTCTTGAGTTATAATATTAGGTTATTCTTCATTGGCACTCAGCTGTTGGGATAATTGCTTCATCACTTAGCTCATTGATTAGGTCTAAGGATTCTTTCTTTAGCTCTTAATTTGGGTCAAATGCATATGCGATTCTCCGATGAGAAGGAACTTCGACTTCAACTGGGAGTATGGCTTCACAACCATATGTAAGGGAATATGGAGTATGCCCTATCGCTGTTTTAGAAGAAGTCCTATACGCCTACAAAACAAGAGGAAGCTCCTCTACCTAATTCCCTTTTGCCATGTCCAACCATTTCTTCAAAATAGTCTTTATGGTTTTGTTAGCTGTTCCAAGAGCTGTTTGCTTTGGGATGGGCTACCGATGAAAAACTTTCGGTAATTCCATTTTTGTTGCAAGATCGAGTGAACTCCTCACTTCGAATTGATTTCCATTATCGGATATTATCTTGTGCAAGATTCTAAATTAAGTGACGATTATTTTGATTACAAACTTGAGAACATTTCATGAAGTGATATTAAGACTTCCACCTACTTTGTAAAATAATCGATGGCTACCACCGCATATTTGGCTCCTCCTTTGGATACAGGTAGTGGTCCTATTAAGCCAACTGCCCACACATCGAAGGAACATGGACTCGGTATAGAAGTCAATTCGCTTAGAGGTGAACGAGGGATTTTAGAAAAAAATTGACATTTGTCACACCTTCTCACATAGTCGATAGCATGGCTAGTCATCTGAGGCTAATAAAAGCCTTGCCTCATAACCGGCTTAGCCAGTTTTACTCCATTGGAGTGGCCTCCACAAAATCCTTCGTGAGCTTCCTTTAGTAATTTGGCTCCTATTTTTGGACCAACACATCTCAAGTAAGGAAGTGAGTATCCCTTTTTATAAAGTATTCCATCTATCATGGTAAAGGTTGGAGCCTGGCATTTTATCCTTCTTGCTTCTTTTTTATCTGCTGACAGTTTTTCCTCTAATGAATACTCGACAATATGAGTCATCCAATTATCCTCGTATCGATTATTGGCCCCTAATTGAGGGGGTTCTTTTTAAGGAACCTTAGTTTCGCCTCCCCTCTGCTTATGTGCTAGAACCTAAGACTAAGTCAATACTAAGATTTCATTTTCCGAGTTAGTTTTATACTCCTTAATGCTAGGATTTTCCTGATATCCCACCGGCTTAATTCGAGCTTCGGGCACTCCTCGTGCACTAGCCAGCTTAGCAAAAGAATCAGCTTGAGATTTCTTGTCTCTGGGCACTTTGTGTAATGAAAAATCTTCGAATTGAGTCAACATCTTCAATATCTTCTTGACATATGATATCAATTTGGGATCTTTCGTCTGATATTTCTGGTTTAGCTGGTTTAACATCAGCTGTGAATCACTAAAGATATCAATTCTTGGGATTTTCAATTGGAGAGCTAAGGTAAGTCTTGCTATTATAGATTCATATTCTGCTACGTTGTTGTTGGATGGAAACCCCAATTTCATTGCATAGTTCGGGTGATGTCCATTAAGAGTTATAATCACATATCCAGCTCCAGCTCCTTATTCATTCAAGGCCTTGTCTACGAACAGTTGCCATTTAGGTTTCGGGTCTTTTTCTTTCTCTGATTGCTCTTTAATGAACCCAGTACATTTGTTGACAAAATCAGCTAGTGATTGCCCTTTAATTGACGTTCGAGGCAGGAATTCAATATTGTATTGGCTATGTTCAATTCCCCATTTAATCAACCTTTCCGAAGCTTCTAGTTTACTAAAAAACTTGCTTGAGTGTGAAAATGGTTAAGACTTTGATTGGATGTACTTGAAAATAAGCTCTTAGCTTGGGCGCGGTAAGTATTAAACAATATGCCAATTTCTATATAATTGGGTACCTAGTTTCTGCATTTTTAAGTCTTTTGCTATTGTAATATATGGGAAGCTGAATTCCCTTTTCTTCTCTTATCAGTACTGGACTAACCTCATGTTTGGAAACTGCCATATAGCGATAAAGGCTTTCTCCATCCATGGGACTAGAGAGAATCGATGGCTTTTCTAAATGATCTTTTAGTTCTTGGAAAGCCTTTTGGAAATCCTCACTACATTCAAAGCCTTTCTTCTTCCTAATTATGTTAAAGAAGGGAATGCATTTAACGATAGCTTTGGAAATAAATCGATTCAATGCTGCCACTTTTCTGTTCAGGCTTAATACGTCTTTTCTTGTCTTTGGTTCTGCCATTCCTCGAATAGCTTGAATTTGGTAAGGGTTTGCTTCAATTCCTCTAGTACTAATGATATATCACAAGAATTTGCCTTAACAGATTCCAAAAGAACATTTTTGTGGGTTAAGCTTCATCCGGTACCTTCACAACACATCAAACATTTCTTCTAGGTCCTTTAGATGATTTTTTTTCCTGGGACTTGACCAACATGTGATCCACATATACTTCCATATTCTGACCAATTTGTTCCTTGAACATTCTATTTACTAGTCTTTGATATGTTGCTCCTACATTCTTCAATCCAAAGGGCATCACCTTGTAGCAATGCATTCCATAATCGGTTGTAAAACCGGTGTTTTCTTCGTCTAGTTTGAACAGTGGAATTTGATTATATCTAGAATATGCGTCCATGAAGAATAAGAGTTGATGTCCGCTCGTTGCATCGACAAACTGATCTATCCTCGGAAGTGGATAACGGTCTTTTGGACATTCTTTGTTCAAGTCAGTGTAATCAACAAACGTTCTCCACTTTCCATTGGACATCTTCACTAACACCGGATTAGCTAGCCATTTCAGGTAGAAAACTTCTTTGATAAACCCATTCTTAAGCAGTCTCTTAGCCTCCTACTTTAAAGCATTGGATTAGACTTTCTTAAACTGTCTCTTCTTCTGCCAAACTGGTGTGACATTTGGGTTTATGTTCAAGGTGTGACACATGATAGTAGGATCGATTCTGATCATATCCGAGTGAGTCCAAGCGAATCATATTTGCTAAATTGAAGAAATTAGATTAGCACTCCCCTGATTTTACCATATAACTCTTTTTCAATCTTAACTATCTTTGTCATATCAGCCGAGTCTAGGCATACCTCTTCAAGTTCTTCTGCCGATTTCATTCTTTCCTGCTCACTTCTGCAATCTTCGCTTCTGCAATCTAGTTTGGTGTTAGTCTCTTCATCTTCTATTTCGTCTTCTATGAAGTTTGCTTCTTTCCTCTTTCTTATTTTCAGAGAAGTTGAATTTCCTCGGTGCACATTTAGTTGTTTTATCAGGTTTTGCCTTTGCTTTGGGTGATGAGTCTAAAGAATCATCATCCAAAGGCTCTTTTATATCGAACTGGATTAATTTGTTTTCCTCTGAATCGTAATGAGAAAGATAAGTTCATTCATTTTGTTCAACGGTTGCAAAATATATTTCTCGAGCATTGAATTGCTCACCCCTTATAGTTCCCCGCCCTTTTTTCGTTAGAAACTTCACCATCAGGTATATTGGTGACACAACAGCATCCACTTCATCTAGAGCCGACTCTCCAAAGAAATCGCTGTAGTAGGGTGGTTGGTCTATAATGACAAAGAGGGTTTCAAAGGTCCTACAGCATGCCGGAACTCCCATCTGTACAAGAAGCTTTAGTTGCCCCACCAAAGTTGACCCCTTATTGTTGAATCCAAAGATAGCCTCTAAACTTGGTTCCAGCTTCTCCTCCGGAATCCCTCTCTGGTCAAAAGCATGTTTAAAAATTACGTTAACCACGCTGCCTATATTCACTAAAATCTTGGTGACCAAAGAGATTTCTATCGCGCGGTAATCATTAGCGAATCATTGTTTGTATGGCGAACTCCTCTTAATTCTGATGGAGTGATCATTAAAAGGTGAAATTTGATCTGAAATCTTGGGTTCTTGAGTGGTGGTTCTTCCTGGATGGAGAAGATTCCTTCCTTTGCTTCCCACACATATCAGCTTCTTGCCCCCTTTGCTGCTCCCAGCCAAATGCGGTCCTCCGTGGATTACACCAATCCGGTTAAGACGTGAAATGAAGTCAGGCTGAATATCATCTTCCACCATATTCTACAGCGTTGCTTGACGGCCTTTGATTGTTGTTTCTAGGACAGCAGCCTTTTGTCCATCTTTGATAAATTTCTTCAGCCAGCTTGGATCATCCGCTGAATTATGTCTGCCAATATCGGGCACTCATCCGTCTGGTGCCCATTCGATTTGTGATATGCGTAGTAATCTCCCCTATTCTTGGTTCGGGGTCTTTTTTGGCCTTATAAGAAATCGAGCAGTCATCCTTCTCCTTCATGGTGGCATATATATAGGAGAGTGGCTTATTCAGAGCAACATGACTAGCATTTGAATCTTCCTCCCACCTTGGCTTCTTATGATTGGGGCCGTTGTTGAACTTCCCCGTTTCCTCTTAATCTGAGCCTTCTTTCTAGCGTGGTATATTTCATCCATGTCGATGAATTTATCAACTTAGAAATGGAAGTTCTACAAGTCATTTCACCTGTGAATGTAAAGCTCTCCAGAATAGAGTCTGCTAAAGTAATCTCAAGTGTAATGCTACTAACTTGCTCTATCAGTCATGATCTTTGCCTTCAAAGCTTCTATATCGAATCTTTTGAGATCATCACCAAGCAGTTCCCAAGGTCTTTGCTTGATATTGGCTACCATAGTGTAGTCAACAATAGGGTCCTTGCAGATGCAGAATTATGCTGCAAACCCATAAAAAAATTACTTCCAACAAAAGATGGTCATATCTGAGCATTGTCGGTACCACTTGGCTGTCGCTTCTTGAAATATAGTTGGGAAAAGTCTATAACGTATAGCTCTGGTGCATAATACATATCCATTTGACTCTCAAAAGCTAATATATGGTCGTTTGGATCGGTAATTCCATTATATATGTTAGAAGGAATCTTGATATAAGATGGAATCTTCTCGGTCATGATCTCATCAGTAAAAGGAGCCTCCCGTTGTTATCATTGGCCTAATCATCTAAAGTCCTCTTCCCCTTGAGGTTGAAGATGTCTTTCGCCACTTTCTTTGCTAAGTCCCTTAAGTACCACTCGTTATTATAGTAATTGCTCCTTTCCGGTTTATATCCCTCAAAAGTTGAGCTCGTAGATTGTTCTCCGAGTTTTTCCTTCATTCTTCCCTGATAATATGCCCTAACTTGTTGGTCATTTCTCTCTTTCTATTGAGTTTAGGTAAACTTGCTTTTGCTTTTGTTTCTAAGCAAGGAAGCATTTAAGTTTTTCCTTGGAGATTCCACCTTATCTCCTCTAGTTACCCTAGTACTCTTAGAAGATTTATAAGCAAGCACCCCTTCCAATAGTTCTCTCATCGTCAGCAGTTGTTGCTCCAAGTTCTAGATTTTGGCCTCGCTGCTAGTTGGTTGCACTGGTTGTGATGATTGCCCATGCTCCGTATTTCCCATATTGAAACTAATCTTATTGTGCCATTGTCTGTATGACCTCTTCGGTCTAAGCATTGAGTCTTCGTGATCTCATTTTTCAAAAATAAAATTAACTTAATTATTGAAGATAATGAGGGAATTAAATAAATCAGAGTTCAACCACTCCATCTAGCGCCAAAAATGTTAGACCAAAAGATGGTACAATACTCTAGATGCCAATTGTGATAAATTAGCTCTTAATTTTGGCATTTCCAAAGGCATGTTCAGGTATAAGTTGACCAATATCACCTTAATGGTGTATCAGGAACTAACTTATCATTAAAGGCTAGTCTTATGATAAAGTCATTATTGAATGGATGACATTAGGCCTTTGAGGAATGTTATATAAAAGTTCATTGGTTGTTCTAGAATTATTGTGCTTGACGTCCTTAAAATTCATTAAGGTTATTATGGTCGACGTCCTCTAAGGTCATATGAGTCATTATGCTCGACGTTCTCTAAGGTCATAAGAGTAATTATGCTCGAAATCCTCAAGGGTCATGGGAGTCATTATGCTTGACATTCTCTAAGGTCATAAGAGTCATTATGCTCGATATTCTCAAGGTTATTTTGTATATATGTATGTACGTTCATTTAAGCTATTAGAGAAAGTAATTCAAAAAAGGCCTATGTCATATCATATGTTCAATTGAGACATAGAAGGTAAGTGACGTGTTCGGGCTATGGTCCATTATGCACGATATGGGCATATGGTTATGCATAATACAGTCCTTATATCCGAGGTTCGTGGTTCATATAATTATGCATATAGGAGTTCATCATAGTCCAAGGCTTCTTGACTATGCTCATATCTAGTTTGATCATGATGAGCTCATATATATGCAAGTCCAAAACAATAATGCCAAAAAAGGTCATAGTAAAATTCAATATGCATGTTCAAGTCCATGTTTTTATTATTCAAATATGATTATGGTCAAGGAAGGTTTGTCTCCAATTCAATTTAGGGTTACAAGGCTTTGATTAAGAAAAAGAGAGAAATAAAAATTCACCCCTTCCATAAAGCCCCTAAGTCCATATTTATAGGATTTGGTCTATGGCAAGCTTCGGCACCCATCATCTTCGGCACTAATTGCATCGTCGAGCATCGTGTTTGGTGATTTATCGGCTTCGATGTTAGCATCGTCGTTAGGCATCAAGGTTGGTATTTTTATGTTCTTACAATAGAAATTCGGCACTTGGCGCACTAGAGCTGACATTTGACATCATTAAGCTCGGCGTTGATAATTCCTTCTTTATTGATCGACTTTCACTACATCCATATATTAACATTGATGGAAGGTGACATCATCAAACCGCGGTTTTGACAACTCTTTTGGATGTATTAATGGTTCTCGACATGGCTATTGAATATCAGTGATGACGACTCCAAATCTTGTGACCTTCTTTGGTAGATGGTTGACAACATTGTGGGCATTAAACAGCGGCGACATTGTTCATCCTTGATGTCGATGTTCAGTAGCTTGTGGTTGGTCTTTCGAAATGACATCAATGAACGATGACACCTCAAAGAATTTACCATCATTGTTTAACAACTTTGATCACACGCGGTGCTAAGCATGGATGACATTGACAACATTGGCATTGATAAGAGATGGATTTATTCAAAATTGCGTTCAAAACCATGATTTTCAACATTAATCATAGTAAAACTCAGTACTCGTCATGATTCATGGAAGACAATGTTATTCTTCTACATTATACCGCTTGCCTTCGAAGAAAATATTGGTGATATCAGCTTTGTTAGTACAATGTGATGTTGATGAATCACAACATGGTGGGACATAGTGTAGATGAAGCGAAATTTTGCATGGAATTAATGCTACATTGACGAAGTTCAACATATATGCGTATGACATGGAAGAATGTTGGCGTAGTCCAAGAGCGGTATGACTATGTGGTCTTCGACGTTAGCTCAATGTCATTTATTCGGTGCTACTTCCTTTTGTATTATCATCCATTGGTGCAATGCTTATGTCTTCGATGTCGACGGAGACCTTGAAGACGACATTTAGTGCTATCCTAGCATCTAGGGCTTCAAACTTCAACGTAATCCTTTGGCCTCGACATTGACTTTCCTAGTTTGTACTATTTGAAAATTATATAGATAACATTTTCTATTCTGCTGTGAGGTTTTTCTCGTTTTGTCCATATCTACTTTAGAATTTAAAATGATAAAATCCACAGTCCACTATTTTAATGTCAAAGATTGCTTTGGAAGTATATTTTGACGTCGTTTGTCACTTATACTAGATGTTGGAAATAGTGGGTTGTCACAATTACGTACTCTATTCCCAATGGATATATCGATATCCTATCTTGAAGCATCTTAACTAGGAATATTTAAAAAAAAATGTGATAAATTTCTCATGATTACAACACATTGTAATTACTATCACATACATTTCATTTAAGGATTTCTATTTAGTATACGTACATTAAATAATTAATTAACATATCACAATATGATATGTATATAATAGAATGAAAAACACCTTTTATTATGGACAAGATTAGTTATTAAGTTAGATATATGCATCGAATTACATAGTTAACCAAAGGTATGTCCCAAACTCTATCAATTTCCCAGTTGCACTTGTGGTCAACTATGAAATCTTATTCCAACTACTTCGTTTGGTTTCCTTAAAACCTAATTGGGTTAGTCCCTTAGTGAATGGGTATGCTACTTTGTTTTAATTATCTACTTTTCCAATCAACTCTCTTCGATGCTGATTAACTGCCTTTATCATGTGCAACCCTTCAAAGAATGTTTTTCGACTTCTAGCGAGCTTTAAGTTCTTTTACGAACTGTGTCGCAGCATTTTTATTGTCACGCCCATTTTTGTCAAATACTTGTAAAGGCGAAATGATAAAAGCATGGGACCCAAAAGAATCGCTGCCATGGTGACAATTAGACTACGATGAAGAAAAAAAAGATAAAAAGGAAAATCCAGGTAGTACTACACCATTCCTTTAAGCACAGCTTCGACATCGCAATATTGCTCTAGTATCTTGAATCGACCATAAGGTATAAGGACCGCTCTTTTATCCTATATTTACTTCAATATGCAGAACAACGGCCAGCCTTTAAGAACCAAATATGAATGTTGGGATGCAGTCTTAAAAGTAAGCCTAAATAAGTAGAAACTACAGCATAATCTTTAAGTAATAACTAGATGTGGAGATTGTGCTGAGGTCCCGAAAGTAATACTAAAGATAGAACCGTGACACAATCCTTAAAGCAATCATAAGCAATAGGGATGGGCGCAATCTTAAACTACATTTAAGTAGCAGGGTTGCGCCGCAATCTTATATTGACATTGAAGCAATAAAGATTCATCGCCATCTTGATTTGACGTTGAAATGACTGAACAATGCCACAATTCTAAAAAATAATACCCACAAATACAAGGACTCAAAGGATGAGTCAATAGTGTAAAACTACTCAGCAACCATAAGCTAAGTTGCATTCCTCAAAGGCAAGCCAAGAAGCCATGACATGATTCTAAAATTCCTTAGACACGACTTAAATACGAAGGCAGTGGCATGACCCTCTATTGATGAGAACAGCTCAGAATAGGTTCAGGCGATATGACCATCCTTCAAGATGGTGGCACAACCTTATTTACTGAGCCATACGGCTTGGCCCTATTTACCCATAACATTATGCTTTGTTGTTATTTTGGATGGAACCACTACGCCATAGATGACCTTCTGCAACATTTTTGCAAGGTGTTGCTAGCTAAAATGTTGCGACAGCTATAAAATTTTGGTCCTACTGCAACGTTGTATTTTTGGTGTTACCTTAGCCATAAAAATGTGTTGCTCTAGCTAAACAAGTGTAACACGATGCAACATTTTTATATAGTGTTGCGATAGATATATTCTAATTAAAAAAATTAAAAAAAAATTACACCTCAGCGATCCACACCACCATTTAAAACAAAATCTCAACCATCGATTCACACCATCGATCCACACCTTACCAATTTCCATTTCCCGCTTTACTTTTCACTCACCTGCTTTCGTTTCTCACCCCCAATTTTCCAATCCCTAATTTTTATTCCGCCGACTTTAAAAAAAATGACGCCGCTCCTCCTTGTTTCTTCGATCTGGAGAATAACTGGCTTTGCTTTTATCCCCTGTCGGCCATATCAATTTCCGTTATTTTCTTTCGCCTCGCGTCAGTTTTCCGCACTACTTCCGGGTTTTCTTCCCACGTCAATAGTACACTATTAGTTATATTGAGATTTGGTTGTTCAGGCGTTCAATTTCACAATCCAATATTACAAACCCAAATTCTTTAGTTGGGCGTTTCAGTCGATTGGGTGGCAGTGGATTTGCGATTTTGTTCAGGTTTTTGGCGATTCTGGTGATTCGAGGTAAGGTTGTGGGATTGCAATGGTTCAGGGAGTTGCTGATTTGGTCGCAATTTCGTGGTTAGGGCCTGATGTCAGAGTGACATGGGGTAGTCGAATTGGTTTCGGTGAAGTTCTGGTTATTGGAAGGCAGGTGGAAGTAGTCGAATTGGTTTGGATACAGTTCAAAATTAGAGTGATGATATTGTAGTGTCATCAGTTTTTGATATCTCGAATGATAGTGGAATGGTTTTGGATATTGTCTCATATTGTAGACATGAGGGATTGAATGATTTATTGGAGCACAATGGATCAGTTTCAGTTGTTTGTTTAAATGGTAAGGGTATGTTTTGTTTAGGTAATGGTGATCAGGTGTGTCTCTTTTATGTAAATGATAAGGAGAATGTGCAAGTTTTATCTTTAAACATGCCTGATGTTTCTCTGTTTAAACTGCCTATGTTTCTCTTGTACATGCCTGATGCACTCACTGTTTTTGCTTGATGGGCTGCCTATGTGTACTGCTGTGTTTCTTGCACTGGCTTGTCTACATTTTGCTGAACCTGGTTCTTGTTTATTTTGTTGGTTGCTTGGCCCTGAGTTGAATCCAGTCGATGACTCGGGTTTGACCTTGTGCCGTGTCCATTTTTTTGGCTTGTCTACATATCTGGCTACACTTGAGTATGAACTTGCACTTGAGTATGAACTTGCACTTGTCCGTGCAAATATTTGGTCACTGTCAGAAAAAAAAATATGAAAAGAAACAACCCAAATACCTGAGGCAAATAATATAACAAAAATATTTTCATTTTCTGTTCGAGTTAAATATTATTTTCCAGATTACTGCTTTTGAATTATATGTGATAGGTATTGAAGACTGGACAGCTAGATACAAGCTTGAAGACAGAGTCAAATCAAAGAAGGCTCGATCTTCCGAAATCGAATGAATCGGATGAAATCGGATGAATCCCCGCCGGGACTACGGGGCCCCGGACCCCCGCCGGCACTGCGCCCGGACCTGCTACTCGGCTCACCTTCGGCTCGGCACTCGGCTCTTCATATATTTGTCAGTGTCGGTGTCTGTATAAATTGAAACTGCATATGTAATGAGTGAACTAAGTGATGTAGTGAGGAATATCTGTATATGTGAATATCAGTGTTATATATCATTGAATTGTAAAATAGTGGAGTCAGGAATTTGTACTATTTCAAATGTAGAAATAAAATATTTATTTAAATAAATTACTGTTTGAATATCAAATTCTATGCAATAGCATTTTATTAAATAAATATTTAGTTCTATTAAAAAATCAAATATGCTCTACATTGTGGGCCCCACAAATTCAGAAAGTTAATATATATAACAACATTTTGGAATGTTGCTACAGACACTATGGATGTTGCTATAGACCCAAATAGGGTTCTATTGCAACAATATTACTTATGTTGCCTTAGATAGTCAAAATGTTGCCTTTGAGGTCTAAGGCAACGGAAAAAATTGCATCACCCGAAAAGTGTTGCCATAGACCTATGGCAACATTTTTTGGGCCTGACCCAACATTTTTTTTGTGTTGCACAAGGCCATTTATGGCGTAGTGAACAGTGCAGTGCGGCTTTAGAAGGGTCAACGTAGTTCAGATGCAACGTAATATTTCCAGTCTATGTAATTATGAAGGCTTAGTCCTCAATGGCCCGTTCAGGATAGCGAAACCCTCGAATGCTTATAACTATGTAGTTTTTCTAAGATGAGGGCACTCACTCCGGCTTCACCTGCACATGTGTGCAGTTCATTGGCTTATTGCTCTATGAAATCAATGGGTTGTGACCTATTCAAAATTGAGTTTTCCCTCTTTAATCTCAAGCTTCCCGCCCAAGATCAAAATTCATTAACTCAAATCACGGTTTCCTGCTAAATACTAAGTTAACAATCTGTGTACAGTAAATCGACAAGGGAAATGATCAACACATGGCATAATCCAATGGAAAAAATCAAAAGAGCGGAAGATGGACATTAGCGATCTGTGTGATTCATTGTGTAATATAAATAAGTATGGAACTGTAGAAAAAAGGGGTAATTTTTTTGAGACTTTACTTTTTCAGGAGCACTGAAATCAACATTATACTCTCTGCCATTTTTAGTTTGTACCAAGAATAAATGAATAAGATAAGGACATTTTCCCATAGACGTAAAATTCATTAATATCCGAACCATATAAATTTTATGTATCATTTATTGCTTTTAGTACTTTAGTATACTTTTTCTATCTTGAATGTTTAAATCGAATGTATTGTTCTAATGAATTGGATAGAGACTTGTCATAAGATTTTGAATATTTCTCTTCATAATTGTGTAAGCATTACAGCAACATAATTACTTCCTTTAATGGCAATTTTAATATCAGCTAATTTGTCGATCCTAACCACGAAAGTATTCAGCATCGTGGTTACTTCAATAAAAATATTCTTGTGTTTTTGGGATGAAAAATCTCATTAACATTTTTAGCTCTAGAATGAGGGCCAACTTCACTCTTCAGTAAAGTTTACACACCTTTTCTTTAGACACCACTATAAAACCATGAATCATGCTAATTCCAGCATACCTCCTAACTAAGAACAACTTCATCCGACCTCGAAAATACCAAAAAAGCAACTACTCACCTCTACGACCCAAACAAAGGCATCTGCTTCTGCGGTGCCCACCTCAGATCCTATCTTAGCTGCTCTTCAAGCCTTCACAAACCAACTAAACCAACGCATGGATAGATTAGAGAGATCCATGGCCCAAATATACTTCCCTTAAACCAATCTCCCCTTAACCTTCCATAGCTCACCCCCATCATTCACCGACTGCACTGAATACACAATGTGTAAGTGACAACGACAATCTCAAAAATGAGAACAGTGATGTTGGTCTAAAAACAGATACCAAGCTCAAAGGCGAAATTCAAATCAATCCCCAGATCAAATCAAAGTCTGCGAACATCAACCTACTACTGTTGAAAAAGCAAGAACATGAACTACACCCGATGATGATGATGTTACTTCACTCTGCAAAGATGGTTCATCCTAAATAGATCCCAAGGAGGATGAGATCATCATCTGAAAGCTCATGTAGAGTAGTTGGCGAGACTTTGCCCAAAAAACAACAGAAAGGAAGTAAGGGAAGAGGGTTCTTCTCCATTTAGTGAAACTATTATAGAGGTAGACTTCCCGGATACCTTCAAAGCCCTATCAATTGATAAATTTGATGGGACTACTAATCCAGATGATCATATATGCACTTTTGAGTACTACATGGTTTTTAAAGGTGGGAAGGATAGTTATGTGCAAGATCTTCCCAATATATCTGGCTGGGTCAGCTTCCAGATGGTTCAGGAGGTATGGACCAGGGGAGGTTCATTCTTTGCAATAGCTAACTTTAGATTTCTTAAAACAGTTCAACTTTGGGAGAGAGGCTTCCCCAGATGTGAATACCATGTCCAACGTGAGGGTGAAATTGAAAGCTTACGCAACTTTATAAAATGCTTCAAATCTGAAGGTCTTCGGATTGGAGTGGCTTGTGAGGAAGCACTACTGATGACAATGCATGATGGGATCAAAAGGAACACCGCTATATAGGATAAGAAAAATAGGAAGCCATGCCATATCGTGAAAGCTTTCTATTAAAAGGGCAATGGCTACATCAGAATGGAAATAGCCAGGGCAGCAGAATTACCTTCATTTGAGAAAATTTCTGCTCCCCACAATAAAAGAAAAGGGGGGTAGAAGGATGCCGTCCACCTATGAAGAGGTAGAGAGAATTTAACTTCGTAGCTAAAACTGTTAATACCATAGATATTGATTTTGATGACAACGACCATATAAATATAGGTATTAATATTTTTCCAAGTTGTATAAAATATTTTGTAGGATATTATATAGGTTTATACAAATGTGGATAATCGAGTTTGAAGACTTATCAATAAAAATACTAGAGATCGAGATTCAAAGATGATCAAGATAATTGAAGACTTATACATTTAAAGACAAACACATGAAGAGTTAGAGTTCAAGGGTATATAATATAGTTAATAAACATTAGATTAATTTGTTAAAGTCCTTAAATACCAACTTTCTTTTATTTAAATACTCTCTTATCAAAATAATTATTTTATTTTCAAAATATATTTCCAAAAATATTTTATAAGATTTTTATATATATTAAAAAAACTATGTTTAAATAATTTTACAAAATTCCACAACTTTGAAACAGCTTAAAAGTGTTTTTGGTTTTCAAAATAAATAAGGGTATGTCGACATACCCTACCTATGTATGTCGATATATGTATCGTTGAAAAGGTGCCTTTTGAATTTTGAATAGTTGTGATTTTTGACTATATTTCTTCGCGAATAAACATGTCCCTTCAAATGCTATATAAAGGGGACTAAAAAAATGAATTCTCCTAACTACTTTCTCTATATTCTTCTTACTCCAAATTCTCATTATATATTTCAAAAAATCCGCTTTCTATACTCTTCAAATTCATTCAAAATTTAATCTCTACTTTACTACATTCATTTTCTATAATATACCCATTGATTTGGAAGTATTCTCTCATCAATTCAAAGAAAATTTACTCACTAATTTGAAAGTATTCTCTCATCAATTCAAAGATCAAAGTGTTACTAAAAGGCTATAGGATATTATGTATCCAAAGTACAACTATTTGTATTTGAACCAACAACTCTCTACTACTATTTGTGTCAATGTGCTTGTTGCCTATTCAAATCAAGTGGGTATGCTTGCTGCCTGTTTAAATCAAATAGGTGTGCTTGTTACCCGTTTAAATCAAGTGGGTGTTCTTGTTGTTTGGTTAAATTAAGAGAATCAACCCTAAACCCGGAAAGTCGGAAGGGTGTATCTTACTGCCTTGAAATCAAGATTGTATTCTGATTTGCTTGCTACTTGATTAAAGTAGGCATTCGAAAGGAAATCTGTACATATATTGTTTAGGACTAGACGTAGAATTGGTTAACCCGAACCAGTATAAAACTCCTTGTATCATCTCTTTTACTTTTATTTTATTTTACTACATTTATATATATAATTAGTTAATCCGAACTTAGTCAGTATGATATATCCTACTACCCAAAGAAAGCAATCAAAGGGCAAGCACCAGTAGATTTCATTGTGGAGTGCATGCTACCTACCGAGCCACAATTTGGGGAAAAATGCCCACTCCACAGTTCTGGCAATTATTCATGGATTGGGCATCAAATGAATAGGGACCAGGGATAGGATATGTAGTGATCACCCCATATGAGTAGGAATTATATAGGGCGGTGTAACTCAGATTCAAAGCTACCAATAATGTGGCAGAATATAAGACCCTCCTCGTAGGTTTAAGGATGGCTCACGTAATGAAAGTAACCCATATTAAAATTCACAGGGACTCCCAATTATTTGTAAATCGAGTGCAGCGGAATTACCAAAAAAAGAGCCAACTTTAGCTAAATACGTAGAACTACCCAAAAAAGTTGCTAGAGCGGTTTGATCAATTTAATATAGAGAAAATTCCATGTGAGGACAATTCTTCTATGGACTCGTTGGCTAAACTTGCTAATACAAAAGTAGCTTAGGAAATGAAAGTTGTCCCAATAGGGTATCAATCCGAACCAAGCTAATTGAGGCCAACCAAATACTAGTCCTAACTAGAGCCATCGAGCTACGATCAGAGAAGCTCAAAATCAAGAAACAGCAAAAAATCAAGAGTAGTCTCCAACTGTGCCTATCCCCTAATGGGCAGAGGAAGGCCCATCGATGATCCCTATCAAATAATTCTTGATAAATGGAGTCCTACCTCCAAACAAAAATGAAGCCCGTAAAATAAGATAATCAAGCTCCATATTTTTTCTTCTTTAATGACATATTCTATAAGAGAGGGTACTCTACCCCTTATCTTAGATGTCATTTCCAAGGAAGCAGGAATACGAGTCTTGGGTGAAGTACATAAAGGGCAATACAGATATCACTTTGGAGGAGCCAAGCTGGCAAAGAAGGTGCTATGACACGGTTACTACTAGCCCACTGTGCTTCAAGATATGTAGGAATATGTGAGAAAATACGATAGATGTTAAAGGTTTGCCAGTATCCCAAGACTACCTTTCCATGAGGTCATCCCGTTAGCTTGCCCATGGTCGTTTGACATATGGGACATAGATTTGATAGGACCACTTCCCATGTCAAAGGAGGGGTAAAGTATGTAGTGGTGGTTATAGACTACTTCACCAAGAGGGTAGAAGAAGAACCTTTAGCTACAATCACCACAAAGAAGATAGTCACTTTTTGTGAGGAACATAATTACTAGGTTTGGGATCTCCCTTAAAATAATTTCTAATAATGGAACCCAATTTGAAAGTAAGGACTTTACAGAGCTTTCTGAAAGGAATGGAATAATAAAAAGTTTCTCCTTTGTTGCACATCCAAAGGCAAATGGGCAAGTCGAAGCATCAAACAAAACAATCAAGAAGCTGCATAGGAAAAGACTACGAAAATTCTAAAGGAAAATGCATGGAAGAGTTATCTTTAGTACTATTGGCTTATAGAACCTCATCCAAATATCCAACTAGTTACACACCTTTCCCATTAACCTATGACTATGAAGTGATGCTCCTAATTGAAACAAAGGTTCCATCACATAGAAGAATATCATATGTGGTAGAATAGAACATGGAGTTAAAAGAGGCTACCCTCAATCTTATTCAAGAGAGAAGAGATGAGGCAGCAGTCCGATCCATTGCATACCAACAAAGGATGGAAAATAATTATAATGCTAGGCTTAAGGAGCAAAACTTTTGCAAGGGAGACCTAGTACTGAGAATAGTAGTGGCTAACACCAAGGACCAAATAGATGGTGCGCTGGGCCCAAACTGGGAAAGCCTTCTGGTTGTAGCAGAAGCCTTAGCTAATCGGGCTTATCAAATCTCAAGACTTAATGGAAATCTAGTCTCGAGAACCTGGAATTCCGAGCATCTTAGGTCTTACCTTGCATAAGCAATGATATATTATAGCAAAATAAGAAACATTGCAATTATTATGAAAAGTAGTATTACAATCAACTGGACATAGGGATATTAGACGGCCTAAACTAGTATAAAAATCTTTCTATGTTAATTTCACTAACTTAGCTAACAACATTGAGTTGTAACTTACACAACTCGGCTTCTCAGCCAAACATTTACACTGGATATAAGGATATTAGATATTCTGAACCAGTACAAAGAACCATGCACATAAATTAAAAAGGGTTGTAAATACACGACCTGACTTTACAGTCAAAAAAATTCTGCCTCCAGATAGCGAAAAAGGCCCTGCCAAGCGCACTAACAAAAGACGGATGCAAAGCTAGGAATCAAGCAAATCCAAACAGCAAAATTAAACGAAAGTGCAAACAAGGTAAAGCTCGCAAGGTACTTACACTCATTTACAAGAGAATTCAATTTACATAGTATCTTTATAGATATTTGGACAACAAAAGGAATGATTTTTACAACATGTTCCTACAACAGTGTTCTAGACTATAAGTCCCAAAATACGGCTACAATTGTTAAGTATCAATTCTAAGGGATGCATGCTGATTGTCAATCCATTCTAATATGAAAAGTCTTCCTAGGGTCGAAGTTGGCACTAGTCCATAGGTCCATTGGAGCCTCCATAGTCACCACAAAGCCTTCTTTATTATAGAGAAAACTCAAGTCAAGTGCAGGGTAAAAATAATTAAAAACATCTATAGCCATTGCAAAGAAATATGCACCATCTTACATCTGACATTCTCCCTTCTGAACTTCTCTTCAAGATTAGCAAGTCAACCCTACCCTGGCGCGTTAATAGGTACTGCCGCAACATTGGAGGTAGCCTAAGCTTCTTGTACACGATCTTCGAGTTCGTAAATCTTAAGAATATCTGTCTCTCTCGTCTATTCCAAAGTCTTTATTAATTCAACTCTTATCCTTTTTGAATCCATTGAAAATCCACTAAAATATTTGAGAGCATCTGCTTTCCACCCCTTCCTCTATGTGTGAGGGAGCACCTTCGGCTTTAGTTGCTTTAACTGCTGCTTATAGTAGGCTTCCGGTTCTTTAAGTATACCTTGATAGTATAGTCCTAGTTTCATCTTCCACTCATTCGCCAACACGGCATCTAAGCTTGTAGGAGGAGTAAGGGCCGCACCTATGCTAATCTCCTAGACCACCTCTCCTTCTTCGAAATCACTCTTCTCTTCATACTATGGAGCAGCCTGAAGAGACAAGTTCTCTATGATTTTCTCAATCCCTTAATCTCCTCTTTATCTACAATCTCGTACACTTTCCTTTAGCGTTTACTAAAGTTCGGCCACCTTTGAATTTGCAGCATTAAGCTCATTGCGCAGTTTGGTACTATACTAGCGGCGGTGCTCATGTGCATCCTAAGCTATTCCAAAGGTAGAAAGAGCATTCTTTAAATCTCTTTTAAGCCTTTCATTAGTAAGTGTTAGTTGGAGGTTCTGTTCCTCTAAGGTCACAATAAGTCGTAACTGCAACCTCAAATCCAAGTATGCCTAAGTGTCTGGGTCGTAGACAGTGGGAACCGAGTACATTGGATTCAAAGGCTTCAATAGACTTAGAAGGGTGTCTATAAGGAGAAAGAGAATCGACCTAATTGATAGGAACTAGACTTTAATTCAATAGAAATCAAATTACACAAAGCTATGTTTAGAAAGGCGTATCGCATAAGGCCAATATTATATGAAGGGTGCAACATTCACATACAAAAAATAACAATAGCACACAGTGCTCACTCCTTATTTAGATTCCTAAACCTAATCCTAAATCATTACAAATAAGGACTATCAGGGGGGAAGAACCAATCTCCAGGTATAGTGCCAGCGATGCAGTACGAAGTGATTAAGTGCTTCCTTTTGCTTAGCTACTTAGTCAATTTTTGAAAGAAACCCTTGGGTTTCTTCTTTAAGTTGCAAAAATGTCTCCTCTAACTCTTTCTCTGGCCTGCAAATTGCTGCCGCACTAAAACCAAGACAGTCTACGATTTGAATTTGAAGATTTTCCAAGCTCTCCTTCAGAAGTTTATTAAAAACTACTTCCTTAGAAGACTATAAAGAATAAAAGAATAAAAATAACATGGTCATTCGTAGGGCAATAGGATAATTAAAGAAATTGGTCGCAACAAAACCGAGAAACAAATTAATTTCAATACATACTGACAAATTCGAAAAATAAAAGAGATAGAGAATTTTTCTTTACAAAAGATTAAGTGATTGCTTGGACTTGGGAGGTAGAGGTGACCTCAGTCCCCTTGGACAGTGTAGCTTCATCATCGTTTTTCAATGAGGTGTCTTCTTAAGTAGAGGGGGAAGCGTCATCCTTAGCCATGTCCTTAGCTCAATTGACTCTACAATAGGCAGGGCTTCTTCGATCTTTATAGGGTCCCTTAGGAAGCTAAGATCGACCTCAATAGTGGTATCATCTAGGTGGTCGGTAAAGAACTGACACTTAACTACAACATGCATCTTGAAAAGCACTCGATAAGTAATCTGATTAAGCCTATCCTCAGACCTAGCTAGCTCCTGGGCCGTCCCATCTAAGTTTTATTTCCTTCCCCCCTTGAGCCTTGTCTTTCCTTTCCAACTCCTACCATTTCAGCTTTAAAGCATCCTCTGCCTTCTTTACTTTCTCCCATTAGACCCCAAGCTCTTCATCTATTATAGTCTTCTCAGAGGCTGCAATAGCAAGGTCCACTTTAAGCTTCGCTCTAAGTAGTAGACGAAACCCAGTCACCCACAGCCCTCTTCCGAGTCTCGGTTTCCAAAGTCCCCATCTATTATAAAGCAGACATAAACAAGATAAGAATTTGCTAAAGTAAATCATCACTGAGAAAAGAAAGAAAAAGAAGGCACTCACATAGGCCTCGGTCCTTTCAAGCTCGATAGCAAGTTTGGGAAAGGAGAGTGCAGGAGATAAAAGAGCAATGGGATAATATTGATCGGTAGAAGCAATGTGGGATAAACCGTCCAAAGCAGTATGCCCTACCCTCTTAGCAAGATCGATGACGGGACCTTTGGGTAAGGGCAAGAAGTGAATGCTTGGGTATCGGAAGGACTGGAGAGGTAAGATGGGAAGTACATCAAGGGAAGAAGAGAAGGAGGGAAGGCGCATGATGTTTCTTGAGAAGCCGACCAGAGGATTCCGTGTCACCGTTTCTCCTTTTCTCTCCCCTCTTCTTCTTCAACGTCTTTAACTTCTTTAATGGGGTGTCATCAAAAAACACATCAGAAAGGTCACCAGCCATTTTACTTGCAAAATAAACATTAGTATCAGTAATAATTTTGAGAAACCAGGAAATATAATTTTACATCTTATTAAATTAAGCCCTTAGGTTCATCCGTAACTAAGGAGAATTTAAAGATAAAGCGAGAGAAGTTATGACTAGTGTGTGAAATACATTAATGACTCGATAAAACATAATTTTTTTCTATCATCTTCACCCAAACCCATGATGTCCTTCCTGCGAGATATGAATGACCTAGAGGCTTGATCGAAAAAGATAGGTTATTAGGCTGCGGTTGTAAAGAAGAAGGAAAGCTATCTAAATTCGAAATGAAAAAAACTTGATCGTTCCATTTTCGAGTCTTTCGGGGAACAGACATGAGAACTGAATTCCCTAGGCGTTATAAAACCTAAAATCACACTCATAAGGACTCTTATCGAATAAAAGCTGAAGTTCCTTGCAGGAAGGAGGAGAACACTTTTCCACGTAAAGAATGACAGTGGCGATCAAAACGAAATAAGAGATGGGAGCAAGTTGAATGAGAGCAATACCAATGGAAAATAGCCACTCGCTAGGAATCAGATTGGGAGGAAGATAAAGCCCATGGATATGCTTGGAAGTAATAAAAATAAAGCAATTTGAAGGTATATGGATACGATCATAAGGTTCAAGCATCCTAGCACACAACCCTTAAACCCAAAATGATCCAAAATACCCTATATTCCCCTAATCTAGTTATTTGGGATGGCAAGGATAAAGAAGAGGTGGTATTATCGATAGAAGCATATTTCATATGAAAATGCTAGATTGATTACCGCTACCACTAAGATATGGAGGAAGAAACAATAAAAAGAATATCCTTACTTTTGTTCGAAAGAGAGATCGTTTATTGGAAAAGATGAAATTTGAAACTAAGGTTTTCGAAAGCACGTAAAGAAATAAAAAAGAAGGAGAAAAACATATACTCACCTCGCTTTGGATCTCAGCCACAAAAATGGAATGATGAAAGAACCCCAAAATGTCGATTGATTAATGATAGTAGAGATTAACACAAGAACCCATACAGATTTTCTTAGGAAATTAAAAGCCTAAAGAAACGGCTTTTTCAGAAAACCAACCAATAGAAAATTAACACATGTATTCGGGCATTAAATTTAAAATGGTGATAAAGACCTTTTTAATTTGAAAAAAAAGAGAGAAAAGCAAGAAGTGATGAGTAATAGAAAAATATGGAAGCAAGTCCACACCGATCCCCAATTGGTA
Source organism: Allium fistulosum (assembly GCA_030737815.1). NCBI lineage: Eukaryota > Viridiplantae > Streptophyta > Magnoliopsida > Asparagales > Amaryllidaceae > Allium > Allium fistulosum. The sequence continues at coordinate 667,344,078 of CM060901.1, forward strand.
GAGACTTGGGGGACAAGTCCACACCCATATTTTCCAAATACATGTGAAGGCAAATTGGTAAAAGCGCAAGACCTAAAAGAATTGCTCCTACTGTGAAAATAAGACTACGATAAGGAAGTAAAGAAGAAGAAGAAAAATCTAGATAGTACAGCGCTATTCCTTTGAGCGCAACTTCGATGCCGTAATATTGCTATGGTATCCCGAGTCGACCATAAGTTATAGGGACTGCTCTGCAATTCTAATATTTCCTTCAATACGAAGAACTGTAGGAAGCCTTCAAAAAACAAATATGAAAGTTGTTCAATGGTCCCAATAATAAGCCTAAATAAGTAGGAACTGGGACATAATCTTTAAGTAAAACTGGATGTAGAGATTGTGATGTAGCCCCAAAAGAAATACTAGAGATATAGAACTGTGGAACAATCCTTAAAGCAATCATATGCAATAGGGATGCACCATAATCTTAAACTAACATTTAATTAGGGCTACGCCACAATCTTATATTAATATTGAAGTAATAAAGATGCGCCATCATCTTGATTTGACATTAAAATGCAGAACAACGCCGCAATTCTAAAGAATACTACCCACAAATACATGGACTCAAAGGATAAAGCAATAGGGTAAAACTGCTCTGCGACCATAAGCTAAGGTATGTTCCTCAAAGGCAAGCCAAGAAGCCATGACATCATTCTCAAATTCCATGGACACAACTTAAATACGAAGGAGGAGGCGCAACCCTCTATTGATAAGAATAGCTCAAAATAGGTTCAGGCGATATGACCATACTTTAAAATGGCGACGCAACCTTATTTACATAGACATATAGCTTGTCCCCATTTACCCGTAACATTGTGCTTTGTTGTTATTTTGGATGGAATAGTGCAATATGACCACAGATGGGTCAACGTAGTTCAAATGCTGTGTAATATTGTCGTCCTGTGTAATTATGGAGGCGTAGTACTCAATGGCCCGTTCATGATAGTGCAACACTGGAGTGCTTATAACTACATTTTTTCTATGATAGGCCCAGTCTCTCATTGCAGCTTCGTCTACACATGCGTGCAGTTCTGTGATGCCCCACCTCTATACTAACACTAGCCAAGGACACTACTGGGTAATGCCGTCAACTAGCATGAAGAATAAGGCCGTTGAGGAGCGACCATCTGTGTAATTGCTTTGTGCGAGTACCGATATGTCAGATGGTATGACAATTTATTTTCAAGATGAAATCCGACATATCAAATACAAACTCAAAGCTACTACACAGTGGCTATGTGGGCTTTGGAAACAAATATAGAAATAAACATAACATAAATCAGTCACAGATATTCACATCACAAAGGCGGAAACAGATATGAATATAACACATAGAAGTGTACATCAAAGTAGTGGTCATACAAGATCCACTACATCACAAAAGAATAGGTACAAGTGCTAAGCAAAAGAATATGTATACATCAAGGAGTCTCTATCTCGAATGTATAATAACAAAAACTACTAAACTAAAGTAGTTAGCCAAAAATTCAAATGATGGTCCCTGATAAGAAGTCAAGTAGAAGCACCTGAAATACCTCGGTTTGACCTCAGTATTATTTAAGAAGAAAAATAATAAACGGATCAGTCTGTTATAAATATCATATAAAACGAGATAGGATAAGAGATATGACAAAAACGTATGATAACAATAATGTCATACTATGACAAGTATACATCAGATAACAACAAAAATCATACAATATCTCAAATATTCTCAAACACTAAAAAGAATGTCATATTCTTTAAATTATTCACCAAAACACAAATATTGACAAAACATACCAATGCCAATCGCAAAAATCGGTGAAACACAAATTCTAGAAATCATCAACTAGAAATCCAAAAATCACAAAAAGAGGAAGGCATATCACAAACGGGAGCATGAAAAATCACCAACACATGTATCACAAATGAGACGCTATCCCATAAAAATATGGGGTATAGTCCCCCACGCGGACGAATGAGCCGAACACTGACGCACCCTAAAAGATACGCCTCATGCACAGACTCGGTCATGGTATAGTCCCCCACGCGGACGAATGAGCCAAAAATCAACGCACCCTAAAAGATACGCCTCATGCACAGACTCGGTCGTGGAACAGTCCTCCACGCGGACGAATGAGCCGAACATCGACGCACCCTAAAAGATACGCCTCATGCACAGACTCGGTCGTGGTACAGTCCCCCACGTGGACGAATGAGCCGAACATCGACGCACCCTAAAAGATACGCCTCATGCATAGGCTCGATCATGGTACAGTCCCCAACGCAGATGAGTGAGTTGAACATCGACGCACCCTAAAAGATACGCCTCATGCACAGACTCGGTCATGGTATAGTCCCCCACGCGGACGAATGAGCTGAATTCTCCTCGAATGGTCAAAAGACCATGGGTCGCTACCCCACCAAATTGAGCTGAAGCTCCATAGAATAAGTGTAAATTACACCAAGCTAGTAAATAAATGAGTTTAGCTTCATGCCCATAACCACTGGCTTAACTTAAATATTTACGAACAAATTATAGATTTCCACTCGAAAATAGTAAATGATCATCATTGATCAATAAGAAGTGTAAATTACACTAAGCTAGTAAATAAATGAGTTAGGCTTCATGTCCCATAACCACTAGCTTAACTTAAATATTTACGAACATATTGTAGACTTCCACTCGAAAATTGTCACGAGAGTTCAATCAAACAAGTCCAAGAATTAACCGACGAAGTAAACGCAAGCATTTCATACCACTTGTTTTGCTAAGCCGTTTAATTAGATTTCTCATACGAATGAGGTAAAGGTTTGTATATACTAATAGATTGAAAAACAGAATTAAAACGAGTTTTGTATTAAAAATGGTATTGAAATCATCTTTGTGAAAGCGTTTGATTATTTACTACTAGTATAGAAACCTTTGAATTTTTTAAAAGTGACAAATCACATAAAACAATTGTAGAAATAATCAATCAACCAAAAATACACATTCGACGACGTGAATCAAAACCATAAAAATCGATATCAAATCCATCAAATGGATATTCCCAAAAATCCAAAGAAAGAAGTCTTCAAAGTTGATAATAAGTGAACAACTAATCAGATCGACAAAAATCGATTAAAATTGGAAATCCAATCAAAAACAGCTAAAATAGGCAGAATTGGCAGTTCCAGACATTTGGGGGTTCATCCAGACGTCTGGATTTGGGTTCTGGAAATATTGCATAAACCTACCAGACGTCTGAACTCTAACCAGGCGTCTGAAAACTAACCAGATGTTTGGTAGGTTTGGACCAGACGTCTGGTCCAAGTCTCTGCCGTTTTTTATCTTTTCTGCCGTATATTTTTTTTCATCTGCTGCCCAAACCAGACGTCTGGTTGCCTTTTCTGGGCAACAATTTGCCTAGGCCAATGATGGCCAAAATGATTCGTAAGCGATTGGACGAGCGATGAAGACTAGGGATTTATGCCAAGCGACAACCCAGCCTTATAGGTCTTCGATACACCCCAAATATCATGTCCAAACATCCATAGTAGGATTTTCATAAAATTGGACTTAAAAACCAAAAATTGGAAAATTCACCAAATCAATTCAAACCAAAAGCAAATGAACATGAATAGATGTTAGGAATTCATACCTAACAACAATGAAAGTTATAGACGTAGATGTGAGTTAAAGAACTCACCTTTAAACCCAAAGACAACGAATGAGAAGCTTAAAAACAAAAGAAAGATCAACTACTCTTCACTTCAACTCTAGAAGCTCCGATCTAAGATCATAAGCAAATATTTCCTAAGTTAGGTTATAGGAAATTTCTAAAATTGGAGAGAGATTGAGATGGAGAAGATGAAGAGGATGCTTACCTAAGCTTCTCTTTGATTTTAGAGCAAGAACTTGAACTTCCTAAGAGAACTAGGGCTTAGGAATTTCTAATTTCCTTTCTTTTCCCCCATTTTTCTTTTAGGGCTTGAGTATTAGGAAATTGGAAATGAAATGAATGAAGAGTAGAGGGATGGAGTGGGAGTTGTTATGTAGAGGAGTTGGGTTCTTTTAGTGGGTTGAAACCCAAACCCAAAGCCCAAAATAGAAAAATAGCAAAATTCTACTCAACTCCAAACATATCGATGTTTATACTCAAAAAAGTTGTAAACGCCATTTTGGACTCAATGGAAGTGGTTTCGAGTCCTAATTCGACTGTTTACAAAAAGTAACATTTCGGACTTTAATCCAATTAACGATACTATATTTAAATAAAACATTTAAATATATAATCGTGAAATATGCGGGTTGTTACAAACTCCCCTCCTTAAAGAAATTGCGTCCTCGCAATATTTAAGAGGAAAATAAAAATTAACAACCATACTAAGGCATAACAACACAAAAGAAGAAATTTTGAAATGAGAAGTTCACCTTAAGGAGCAAGAGAGAGTAAGTCCGGATGTGTTCGCTCGATGAATTCTCTGGATTCCCAAGAGCAATCCTTAGGATTTGAGGACCATTGAACTTTCAAAAGAGGAACATCTTTATTTCGAAGGCGTTTAACCTCCGTAGCAATGATACAAATAGGATGTTGCTCATAAATCAAATTTGGTGAAACTTCAATTTCTTCAATTACACCGGGCTCAAGAATAGAATCGGAATCCCTAAGGCATTTCTGTAGTTGAGAAACGTGGAACACGTCATGAATAGCAGAAAATTGAGCCGGTAATAAAAGGCGATAAGTCACAGAACCAATACGTTCGGTGATGGGAAATGGACCAATATATCGAGGTGCTAATTTCCCCGAACGACTGAAACGCACAACACCCTTCATAGGTGAAACACGAATGAATACCAAATCTCCCACAGAAAATTCCAAATTCCTTCTTCAATTATCGGCATAGGATTTTTGTCTACTTTGAGCTTCTTTCATCCTATGACGAATAAGGTCAATCTTTTCTATGGAATCACGAATAAAATCAGGACCTAAAACCAGCTTCTCATTGGCTTCAAGCCAACACGAAGGAGATCGGCATGGCCTTCCATAGAGTGCCTCGAAAGGTGCCATACCAATACTAGATTGGAAGCTATTATTGTAAGAAAACTCAACAAGAGATGAACACGAATCAGATTCACGATCTCGAATCTCACAAGTGGACAAAGTCTCGAGATCCTTCCATTCAGATATCATCATGGAAACTACCGCTTGTTGCTTACGACTAAGGGCATCGGCAACATGGTTTCCCTTTCCGGGAATATAGAGAATATCAAGGTCATAAGATGCAAGGAATTCGAGCCAACTTTGTTGACGCAAATTGAGTTCCTTTTGAGAGAATAAATACTTCAAAGATTTATGATCGGTGTAGAGAACAAATTTCTCTCCCAAAAGATAATGATGCCAAATTCTAAGGGCGAAAACAATGTCCGCGATCTCTAAATCATGAGTGGCATATCTAGTCTTGGCAGGCTTTAATTGTATAGAAGCATAAGTGATAACACGTTCCCTTTTGCATGAGAACGACACCCAAACCAATACAACTAGCATTGGTACAAACAATTAAGTCTTGGTTCCCTTCGGGAATCTCAAGAATAAAAGCATCGGAAAAGAGTTCTTTTAATCCTCTTTCCCGAAAAGCTAAGACATTCAAAATTATAATTAACTTCATGTAATCATCATTTTAGAAATTTTTTACTTATTACAAGTCAATTTACTGTGTCTGACTGTCTCATCATAGCGTTTAGGAGATTCCTATCGATAACGTTGATCAAGCACATCAACTAGAATTCTTAAAGCACTCAATGGGCAAAACAATACAAAATCATCTTCTATATGATAAACATGTCTCTTAAAAATTTTACGAATATTCTTTGCTCGTTTTAAGAACAAAATCCAATCATACTTATGAATATCTTATTAAAAAGATTTGCAAATCTTAAATTGTTGTTTTCATCCATAATCAATAAATACAAGGATGGTCTCATCGAGATATTCGCAGAATACTCGATTCATAAGATGGATGAAATAAGTTGGACAAACCGAATGACATCACGAGTTACTCATAAGAATCATAACGAGTGTGGAATGCGGTAAGTGGGATGCTACCTTACGCAACTCGTAGGTGATGAAAACCGGTGGCAAGGTCAAGCTGAAAAGACCTTAGCACCACTCAATAGATTGCTTAGGTGATAATCCTAAGACAAGCTCAAATATACCGGAAAATTCACAAATTACTTGAATGAGAGAAATAACACTTTCCTCATCATGTGGGTTTAAAGAATAAAATGAAGCCACCGAATTTGGAAATCAAAATCATTAAGAACAATAGCAATCTGCTTAACAGATTGAGAATGTCAAAGATGGATAGTCCTCACTGGACATAGGATATGGGCTTCATATCGATTAAGCCAATCCATTCCCAAAAATCATTCTGAAACCTAAGTAGCAATCGGATCAGAAAGCATAATCACATAAAATAATCTCGACATCTCCACAAAGTAAACTGAGTGTTGCGGATCCACCAATCGGATTCGCAATTCTCAATGAAGTCATCAAGCCCATAATATTAAAGAAAAAGTATCAACAAGTTCTTTTGATATAAAAGAATGATATGCACCCGTATCAAAAGAATTCGAATAGGATAATCGCGAAACAAAATAATGGCATAAAGGGCAGACATGAATACGCCATCCCGAGGAGTAGCACTAGATTGACCGGCACTGGGACGGCCATGTCTAACCATTTCTCTTCTTTAAGAAAGAAAGAAAGAAGAGGAAAAAGGTTATTCTCAGAATAAATATCAAACAAACTTGATTGATAAAACAAGGCATCATAACAGAAAATAGGATAGAACGGGTCCAGTGACTTGAATTAATCCTAAGGCACGACTCCTAAGAAAGACTTAGGACAATGATCCTTGCTAGATTATTCTACATTGATCTGAAGTTTAGCTCTGATACCAAGCTGTGACGCTCCAGCTTTATACTCACACTAGCCAAGGACACTACTGGGTAAAGCCATCAACTAGCACGAAGAATAAGGCTGTTAAGGAGCGACCATCTGTGTAATTGCTTTGTGCGAGTACCGATATGTCAGATAGTATGACAATTTCTTTTCAAGAGGAAATCCGACATATCAAATACAAACTCAAAGCTACTACACAGTGGCTATGTGGGCTTTGGAAACAAATATAGAAATAAACATAACATAAATTAGTCATAGATATTCACATCACAAAGGCGGAAACAGATATGAATATAACACATAGAACTGTACATCTAAGTAGTGGTCATACAAGATCCACTACATCACAAAAGAATAGGTACAAGTGCTAAGCAAAAGAATATGTATACATCAAGGAGTCTCTATCTCGAATGTATAATAACAAAAACTACTAAACTAAAGTAGTTAGCCAAAAATTCAGATGATGGTCCCTGATAAGAAGTCAAGTAGAAGCACCTGAAATACCTCGGTCTGACCCGAGTATTATTTAAGAAGAAAAATAATAAACGGATCAGTCTAGCTATAAATATCATATAAAATGAGATAGGATAAGAGATATGACAAAAACGTATGATAACAATAATGCCATGCTGTGACAAGTATACATCAGATAACAACAAAAATCATACAATATCTCAATATTATCAAACACTAAAAAGAATGTCATAGTATTTAAATTATTCACTAGAACACAAATATTGACAAAACATATCAATGCCAATCGCAAAAATAGGTGAAGCACAAATTCTAGAAATCATCAACTAGAAATCCAGAAATCACAAAAAGGGGAAGGCCTATCGCAAACAGGAGCATGAAAACTCACCAACCCGTGTAACACAAATGAGACGCTATCCCATAAAAATACAGGGTACAGTCCCCAATGCGGACGAATGAGCCGAACATCGACGCACCCTGAATGATACGTCTCATGCACAGACTCGGTCGTGGTACAGTCCCCCACGCGGACGAATGAGCCGAACATCGACGCAGCCTAAAAGATACGACTCATGCACAGACTCGGTCGTGGTACAGTCCCCCACGCGGACGAATGAGCCGAACATCGACACACCCTAAAAGATACGCCTCAGGCACAGACTTGGTCATGGTACAGTCCCCCACGCGGACGAATGAGCCGAACATCGACGCACCCTAAAAGATACGCCTCATGCACAGACTCGGTCGTGGTACAGTCCCTCACGCGGACGAGTGAGCCGAACAATGATGCACCCTAAAAGATACGCCTCATGCACAGACTCGTTCATGGTATAGTCCCCCACGCGGACGAATGAGCCAAATGCTTCTCAAACGGTCAAAAGACCATGGGTCGCTACCCCCACCAAACTGAGCCGAAGCTCCATAGAATAAGTGTAAATTACACCAAGCTAGTAAATAAATGAGTTTAGCTTCATATCCCATAACCACTGGCTTAACTTAAATATTTACGAACAAATTGTAGATTTCCACTCGAAAATAGTAAATGATCATCATTGATCAATAAGAAGTGTAAATTACACTAAGCTAGTAAATAAATGAGTTAGGCTTCATGTCCCATAACCACTAGCTTAACTTAAATATTTACGAACAGATTGTAGACTTCCACTCGAAAATTGTCACGAGAGTTCAATCAAACAAGTCCAAGAATTAACCGATGAAGTAAACGCAAGCGTTTCATACCACTTTTTTCACTAAGCCGTTTAATTAGATCTCATACGAATGAGGTAAAGGTTTGTATATACTAATAGATTGGAAAACGGATTTAAAAATGAGTTTTGTATTAAAAATGGTGTTGAAATCATCTTTGTGAAAGCGTTTGATTATTTACTACTAGTATATAAACCTTTGTATTTTTTAAAAGTGATAAATCATAGAAAACGATTGTAGAAACAATCGATCAACCAAAAATTCACATTCGACGACGTGAATCAAAACCATAAAAATCAATATCAAATCCATCAAATGGATATTCCCAAAAATCCAAAGAAAGAAGTCATCAAAGTCGATAATAAGTGATAACAACTAACCGGATCGACAAAAATCGATTAAAATTGTAAATCCAATCAAAAACAGCTAAAATTGGCAGAATTGGCAGTTCCAGACGTCTCGGGGTTCATCCAGACGTCTGGATTTGGGTTCTAGAAATATTCCAGAAACATACCAGACGCCTGAACTCTAACCTGACGTCTGAAAACTAACCAGACGTCTGGTAGGTTTGGACCAGACGTCTAGTCCAAGTCTCTGCCGTTTTTTTTTTCTGCCGTATATTTTTTTTCATCCGCTGCCCAAACCAGACGTCTGGACCTTACAATCAGACGTCTGGTTGCCATTTCTGGGCAACAATTTGCCTAGGCCAATGATGGCCAAAATGATTCAAAAGCGATCGGACGAGCGACGAAGACTAGGGATTTATGCCAAGCGACAACCCAGCCTTATAGGCTCTTCGATACACCCCAAATATCATATCCAAACATCCATAGTAGGATTTTCATAAAATTGGATTTAAAAACCAAAAATTGTAATATCCACCAAATCAATTCAAATCAAAAGCAAATGAACATGAATAGATGTTAGGAATTCATACCTAACAACAATGAAAGTTATAGACGTAGATGTGAGTTAAAGAACTCACCTTTAAACCCAAAGATAACGAATGAGAAGCTTAAAAAGAAAGGAAAGATCAACCACTCTTCAACTTCAACTCTAGAAGCTCCAATTTAAGATCATAAGAAAATATTTCCTAATTTAGGTTATAGGAAATTTCTGAAATTGGATAGAGATTGAGATGGAGAAGATGAAGAGGATGTTTACCTAAGCTTGTCTTTGATTTTAGAGCAAGAACTTGAACTTCCTAAGAGAACTAGGGCTTAGGAATTTCTAATTTCCTTTCTTTTCCCCCATTTTTCTTTTAGGGCTTGAGTATTAGGAAATTGGAAATGAAATGAATGAAGAATAGAGGGGTGGAGTGGGAGTTATGTAGAGGAGTTGGGTTCTCTTAGTGGGCTGAAACCCAAACCCAAAGCCCAAAATAGAAAAATAGCAAAATTCTACTCAACTCCAAACATATCGATGTTTATACTCAAAAAAGATGTAAACGCCATTTTGGACTCAATGAAAGTGGTCTCGAGTCCCAATTCGACTATTTACAAAAAGTAACATTTCAGACTTTAATCCAATTAACGATGCTATATTTAAATAAAACATTTAAATATATAATCGTGAAATTTGTGGGTTGTTACAAGTTCATTAGCTTGTTGCTTTATGAAATCATCGGGTTATAGTCCATTCAAAATTGGGTTTTTTAGCTTTAATTTCAAGCTTCTCGCCCAAGTTCTAAATTCATCAACTCAAATCACGGTTTTCTACCTAAGATCACGTTAGCAATCCATGTGCATTAAATCAGCAATATAGATGATCGACGCATGGCATAATCCAAAGACAAAAATCAAAAGAGTAGCACATGAACGTTAGCGATCTGTGTGACTTTTTGTGTAGTATAAAAGTGTAGGGAACTGCAACAGAAAAGGGTGGATTTTTTTCGAGACTTTACTTTTTTTGGAACACTAAAATCAACGTTGTACTCTCTGCCATTTTTTATCTGTACCAAGAATAAATGAAGAAGATAAGGATATTTTCTCTTGGATGTAGGATTCATTAACATCCAAACCACGTAAATTCTTTATCATTTATTGCTTTCAGTACTTTAGTTTACTTTTTCTGTCGTGAATGTTTAATCGGAATGTACCATTCTAACGAATTAGATCAAGACTTTTCATAAGATTTTAAATATTTCTCCTCATAATTGCGTAAGCATTACAACAACATAATTACTCCCTTTAAAAGCAATTTTAATGTCACTTAATTTTGCTGATTCCTAACCATGAAAGCATTCAACATCGTGGTTACTTCACTAAAAATACTATGGTGTTTTTGAGACAAAAAATTCTCACTAATAGTTATCATATAACAATGTCATTGAATTCTTAATATTTGGAATCACCCTTAGCTTAGTTATAAATTTGTGCATTTATTTATACCTCTTATATTGCAGCATTGTTCAAGACGATGTACTTAAACTTTGGTTGAATCAGTCACTAATTATTGTTTGGAACATTTCCAACTTAAAGTTCTGAACTTATGATTGAACATGAATTTAGGATTGACATAGTATACACGATATCACTTATGAAGTTTGAGTTCACGCAGTCCTTTATAAGGAATTCATTATTTCCATAAATAATTCTATAGTATTTCATAAATACTCGAGAATACTCTTAAACTGTCATTTAGTGACCTTAATTCAGATTTGATACTAGCCCTACGTATTAGGTGCATAAGTGAAATGCGGTATTACAGATCATACAACATGTACGATAATTCCTAATGCCTATGCATAAGAAATCCATCTTACAAGCTCCATATTAAATATTTTAATATGGTGTCTATATATATCGTTCGGAAGTAAACCTAACATCATTTTATACTTATTATAAAAGATGTCAATTTCAAATCCAATTTCAAGAATTGAACAACCAACATAAAATGATTTTAACATGAGTATATCGTTAACAATCACAAGTTTGTTGTTTATTTATAGTTACAAAATATTTTAGTACCTTTATAGTGCTTTCTTATAGACACATGTTTCCTCTGCATTTTGACTGAAATTCAAACCATTTGATATTTCAATCAAATTATTTGCTTAATTCTGGTGCTTATTGAATGATGCTTTCATTTCAATTCTTGGATTTTATCCAATAACCCACAAACTCGAAATCTCTCCTACTGACTTCGAGATACTTTGGTTACTAAGCGCAAACATCATATTCTCTATCATATTTAGAACTTTTATTTTAGTATACATATATCAAAACTCAAACTCATATCGAGTGATACTTTATTAAAATCCAATATAACTTTAGTACGTTGAATGATGAATCTTTTACGTTAGTTTCAAAAACTTAAATTAATGATGTTATTCTATCAACATAGCTTACCATTCCAAATGCATTGGTCTCTTTTCAAAAACTCTTTTGCGACCAATGGATTATATCCCTCAAGTACAAATATCACATTCATATTTTGATAATGTACTCGAAATCCATTTCGGATTTGTGCATCGTGCCACATGGTAGAGTCAATACCCTTAATGGCTTATTAACAACTGAAGAAATTCTTATCTCGACGTTGATAAGAAAATCAAAGTTTCTCTTTAATGCGCGCGAGTTCTTATTGGACATTCTAATTAGTCGTGTCCATTAAGGTTTAACGAATTTAATTTCATCCTTTGTAATCAGTTAATGGATTTGTATTGTATCCAAATCCATTTAACTTCCTATAATTTCTAAAAGATATCCTTCATCATGAAGTTGTTGTTTCTTGAAATAACAATTGTTTCTCAGTGCAACGAAAAAGATATTTATAAACATTTTATAAATTTCCAACATATACACATAAAACTGATTTGGTTCCAAGTTTATGAAACTCTTGTTTATAACATAAATTGGTTAATCAATAATGATCGGTCCCAAAATCATATGGGATGGTCCACACAAGATCCCTTATGAACAAGCATTACGTGTAGTCCCTCGCTCACACAACCTATCAACTTATTGACCTTTGATGTATAGGGGTTGTTTCATATACTCTTATCTTGTATGATCTCATAAACTATGTTTTGGATGAAATTAATTTTATCTTATGTGTAGCGACCCATAAATTTGAACACTTCCTTTTTGAATATTGTAACATTCTGAAATATAGTTAAATGTTAATTTATAACCTTATTAAACATCTTTTAGTTAATCAATAGTGATAAGAAACCTTTTTTTAGAATTTGTTTAGAAAAATATATTCTTCAAAGAAATATCGATAATGTGACTGAAAATCGGTTTATCAATAAACAGCTTTTTGATCAATATAAGTTATTCAAATTATTTTGTACTTAGCTAATGAACATATAAACACATTAGTAATTAATTAACGCACTTTGCTTCATGGGGTAATTAGAACATTCTAGAAGCTTCTAATGGATAAGAGATATTTGTGTGCAAGGATAGTTTAGTCATTTGCTAAAGGTAAGAGGTAAAGGAGAAGTGATGGACATGTGGGTGGCTGAGTCTTCCATGGCATGACCAGAAGGTGAAGAAAAGGGTAGGCAACACCCACATGAAGCCTATACAATAGTATGGACCCATCCTTGAATCACATTTGCAAATTCACAAAATTAAATCAACTCTTTTCATATCCTTCTCTACATTAATTTCCTAATATAAATTTCAAAACAACTTCAAATCAACTAAAACTTGGACAAGAGCCTTAGGAAAACATTACAATACCTCCTAGCAAGTTATATCTTGAAGAACCAAAGCCTAACTCTCCTTACTCTTGAAGACCGTGAGCAATATAGGCTAGATCTAGCCTAGAAACAAGTGCAAAAGCTAAGGGGAAGGTAGAAGTCAGTGTTTGCAAGGAAGAGGTAGGAAGTGGTTGCTTAGACTTGCTTTTTTACTTGCTTAAGGGTGAGTTAACTCACCATTGAATGGAAATATATTGTGTATATATGTTTGTGATTGATCATTTTTTTGTGATTAAATGGATATTGATATATGTTGTAATATTTATTGGTTTCTTGCTTTGAAAGAAAATGGCATATGTAATCAATATGTATGGACTAGAATGGACTTGTATGACTTGTTGAATGGCCTTGAAACAAAGAACATGGGTTGTAGTTGAACTTTGGTTTAGATTGGACTTTGATTTGGAAGTGCTCTTATAGCGGTAGTCGCTGTAGATGCACTTAGGAATTTCCTTGTGTTCAGCAATTTCTAAGGAACCCTGTAGAGAGACCCATAGAGTTTATTGCCATATTTGTGATGTTTATTATGAATACTTGCTGACATAAAAAGTTTGAATCATAATGTAACGAACCGGAATTTTTTACTCTCGAAAATTGACGCTAATACATCCACTGTATTTCGTGCCGAGCAATCGAATGTCGGAATACTAGATTGTTAGGGAAAAAGAAGAAGGAGGAAAGAAGATAAGTAGAAAAACAACAACATAGAATCTTACAGTAGAATGAATAATATATAATATACAACAAATCTTTACACAAATAAAAAATGTAATATACATGCACCAATCAGATTACACTAACATATTTTAGCCCGGACAGTAATAATAGCCTGTCCTTACAATTTCTGATATATACAGCCAACAGACAACACAGTAGAACATAAAGAAATACGTAGATATGTCTTGGACCTCTAGCTCGGCTCCTGAGCCTCAATGCATCCAAAGAAATCTGTAAATATGCTTGGTCTGACCCAAGCATTATAATAAAATAACACCCGAGTCAGCCTGGTAATCAGCATGAGAAAACACACCCAATTGGATTTTTAAGTTATAAAAACCCTTTGAAATCAAGTGTATCTCGTTAGACCACGCGGCATATAAATACGGACGGGTTTTTACCTTACGATAACCAAAACATTTTCTATAGCAAATCCATTGATATTATAATAGTGTCTAGGGGTCAAAGCAAAATATGAATATAGTTGAAATGCTTTCATCTCACGTTCCAGCATATTTGTGCACAACTAAATCCGTAAAGCTTGTATTGAAGAATGGATTCTATACTATGACAAGGTAAGGAACTACCTTCCGATGGTACATCTCTAGATAAAATGCACCCAGGGTCTGACAATAACATCTTGTACCTCTGCCACATAGGACTGGCATACCACTTGACTAGTAGTACCAAATATGATCACCCATTTTGTTAATGGGCCCCGAAGCATACACGAGTATATAGTAATTGATCTAGATTTGGGATGACCATACCCAGATGGGTGCGACCTACATGGCCCTGTTGCATGCTCGATTTTTGTCATTTCTCGGTTGATGAGGCTTGAGGTTATGTTTTACCTTTATATAACACTTTCCACTTGGAATGCTACATTGCCCTCCAGGCAACAATGCAATACAAGCATTCATCCATACAAGTTTTCCAGGAGATGGACCAACCGAAAGCACTACTTCTACTATATCCATTTGGAATCATCCTCAGAATTAGTAGCAAGCGGTCCTTTCACTTCAAATAGCTCCATCTTCAATTCCATCATCTTCAGGATGTCTTCACTTTGAAATGCTTGAGTTGGATCGAAGTGGTTATTGGACATTATATTTGATCTCGGTCTCTTCAAAAACAACATTAAATAGTTTTCGGTAAACTTAACCCCGGTTCTTTAGGAAATAAATAGTCAAAGATAAGAGCGGAGATCACCTCCTAATCGTTAGTGGACGGTTTCCTTATCGTTTGTCCTAGGAGAACAAAATGAGATCTATACGCACAGTACAACATCATCGGAGATGACTATGCCATATAACTCACGTGTTTCTTCTAGATATTTTCAAAGTTAGATTTTTGGTCTAAATTCGAATAAACAAACATTCAAATCAGGGATTTATTTCAAAAGGGAAAACCACATTGGTTAAACTCATGAGCAACCACTAACCTCTTAAATTAATCTTTTCATTAAAATTAATTTGTAAACACGTGTATAAACATACCTTTATAAACATAAAACCACAAATCCCTATATTTTCAATACTCAGAAGATATCCATATACTTATCTCAATGGTATAAGTATATTCACAAAACGGAGGAAGATTTCCTTTTTTACACAATTCTAGAACCATTTTTAAATTCCTTTATAATTTTATAAAACCATTTATAACTATTTTATAAATCTCAAAAACCATATATACATGTCTCTAGATCATTTCTCAAATCATTTATAATATTCTTTATAAATCCATAAAGCTAATTATAAAACTCCGCTTATAAATCTATAAACCAATTTCGAAAATTCGTTCATAAATATCTAACCATTTATAAAACTCATTTACCTTGTAAATAATCTTCCTTTAAGTCTTTAAACCATTTTATAAAACTCTCTTATAAAACCCAAGTCCACTTATAAAACCCTATTTAGAAATCTCGAAACATTTATAAATAAATAAAAATCATTTTCTTCAAAACACTATTATATAATAATAATTATTAACAATAACATATAAATAAATAAATTAATTAACTTCAAAACATCTTAAAAATAATAATTAATAATTTCAAACATTATTAAATAAATCATCATTTTCAATTTCAAACCATATTAATTATTCAAATAATTAAATTTCAAAATTTCAAAATATTGATAAATAACTTTAAAACAACATTAAATTTAATTAAACATTCCTTAAAACCATATTAAATATAAATAATCTTAAAATAATATTAAATATAAATTAATAACTTAGAAAAGACATATAAAAAAGTTGGAGTAAAATAGAAGTTAAATCCTTCAAAATAAAATATTTCTGAATTTAAGATTT
Source organism: Allium fistulosum (assembly GCA_030737815.1). Classification (NCBI taxonomy): domain Eukaryota; kingdom Viridiplantae; phylum Streptophyta; class Magnoliopsida; order Asparagales; family Amaryllidaceae; genus Allium; species Allium fistulosum. The sequence goes on from CM060901.1 coordinate 667,360,479, forward strand.
AAGATCATTCCCAGTCTCGAAAACCAATTCCAACCCAAATAACGATTTATAGTTTTTTAAAATAAAAATTTGAGGCCAACAGCTACCCAACGTTTAACCAATATCGATATTGATTTTCTATCAGTATAGGGTTTATGTTTTGAACATATAACAATGTCATAATCAATAGAGCCAACAATCAGGTTTAATATAAAATAATTCATATGACATGAGTATTATTGAAATTAAAATCAACAATGGTGAGGAATCCTGTTGGATCCCTCCAACCTGTCCCCCTGCATCACAAGCAGTATATAATCATATAATACGGGTCATCTTCTACTAGGCAGGTATATATAAAAGGTCATCCTCTCCAAGGGTGGGAATAAAACCAAACCAACTGATAAAAATATCAAATCATCTAAACTTCTAATCAATCATTCTTATTAACTATATAAGATTACTGGTTAGCCAAAAAGGTGAGTTTAACTCACTGGAATTTCTATTGTCGTAGAGGCATCCCGGTTTAGATTAAAATCGTGTAGGCGTTAAATTTTAATCCAAATTCCTACTAGCTCCAAATCCATCCAATCCAACTCTATATCGTAGTATTCACTAATACGAGTATAATGCGACTCGTCGCGCTCGATTCCGACCTCGTAGGAGAAAGTTATTGACATTATAAGATACACGAATTAAATAATTATCTTATTAACAATTACAATTCATTAACAACTAATTACCATCGTTTAAATTAATAACCCGCCTTAATCACTCTCTCCCTCGTGTTCGATTTCCAACCTAGGCCGAACTTTACCTCATCGCCGCCCCTGCCTCAATCATCCAGTCGTCGCTACGAGCTCGCCGAAGACCACCACCGTCATGTCGTGCCAATTCGCCCTAGTTCGACTCCCCCACATGCCGCCGACGTCGAGCAAATCGAACCCAACACTGCACCATTTGCCTCAAAAATGTCGTCGCCATGGTTGACCAATGGCCATGAAAATTTGCCAGCAGATAGCCACGACTTCCCTCTTCATCTTCCCTTCGTATCCCATCGTCTAAAAGTTCACCAAAACATCTAAATCGAAGAAAATTCGCTCGCACATTCATCGATGAACTACGGCGACCGTGCGATAAATGATGATGATCCAGCCGTTGATTGCACTCATCTTGATGTCGGCAACAATTTCCTAGTTGATGACTTCGCGCAACAATGCTTGTATAGGCACCAATGGATGTGGGACATTGGATGGAGAGGGAGAAATTTGAAAATTTTGAAAAATGGCAAACGAATTCCCTAGTTTGGAGATGCGATTATAATAAAGAAAGGGATGCGCTGCAAAGTGAAGTATGGTGAGGGTTGATGTGTGTATGGGCTAGTGGTATGTGTATATATTATTTTATATTATAATATCCCATTCTAAGCGCTCAAAAATCTCGAACTCTAAACAAGGCGTGCCGCCTGGCGTTCTATAATAAATACCCCTATTCCGAACACAATGGAACTAGTCCCGAGACCTAAGTCGATATACAGAAGATAGCTTTTCAAACCCTGTTATATTATATTAATTTCTTTAATTAGTTTTCTAAGCGTTTCGAGCTTGCACGACCAAACGATACATCTGATCGCCATGAAATTCGTTAACATATAATCACACACTATTACGGATCCAATGAAACTAGTTTCGTTGAAATCTGAGAGAGTGACCTGGAATGATATTTTTCCACGTTAATTAAAACTATTATTGTAAAACAAGTTTAATCGCTTTTAAATTCAAATTCAAAAGTTTACTATCTTCATTCTTATCCAAATAAAATTTAAATCAACGTTAATCGGCTAGTTTTCTATCGGTTTAGAAAATAGTCGAGAAATTTCAAATTAAATTAACCTCAAGCGCATGGCATATAAAAGTTAGTACGTGGCGAGTACGGGTCGATCCGCAGGGAATTGTGAGATTTTAAAATTTTCTAATCAATCAAATTAAACCAAAAGTGGAGATTGTTTTGAAAAATAGAAGCTAAGCAAATGTTGTGATTTAAAAACTATTGGACTAGAGAACAATTTAAGGATAAATCCACTCTCATATTTTTGTAAATCAATAATCAATAATTTATGATCTCCAAGTGTGATATTAAGTGAAATAATCGTTACATTTATCATAAGTATGGTTTGTTTATGTTATTGATTAACATAATTCAAGCCATCAAACTATAATACAACAATTATACCACTTATAATTCTCATGAAAATGAAGCCAAAGCAAAAGCTATTTTAGGTACGATATATTTACTATTGTAATTAGTAAGATAAAACTAAAACTAAGCAAAATGTTGTGATTTACTATTGTAATTCTCATTTGTGTTATCAAATCAACACTTGTAAATTTCAACATTTAAAAAGCAAAAGAAATAAAACTAAGCAAAGAAAGCAAAAGAGATTAGCTACTAACTACTTGCATAAAAATTAAGGCTACACTACTTGCATTAATTAAGCTATGAACATAAAAAGAAAGAGAGCATAGAAATAAACATTAACAATAAAACAAAGAAAAGCATGTAGAGAAGAAGAGAGAAAGAGGCTTGGAAGCCATTTTTATTTCACTTTGATTTGTGTTTACAACTTTCTAATTTCCTAAGTAAATATCTAAGAGAGTAGGAGATATGTTCATGTACATAAGAGGGTTATTATACATGCATAAAACCCTAATTCTATTTTTAGGGAGCTTCCCAAAATACCCTTTAGGAAGTGTGGCCACCAAGTAACCATTAGCCACTAATTAATCCATCATTTGATGTGCATGAAGCTTTAACCTCCACTTAGTTGTCCATTAGCTCCTAATTGTACATTTAGGTAAGTGGGTGGGGTCCTCCATGATCTTGAACTTGAATTATTTCCTCTTCATTCCTTTGTATTTCCTTGTGCATGCATATATCATCATGAATCCCATTTCCATATGCATCAAAATATCCTATAAAAATCATAAAAATTCTTAAATTGATACATGCACAAAAATGACCATTTTGCCCTTGAATGAAGATGAAAGTATGATGGTTTGAAAATAATTGAATTTTGGTTTTAACATGTAAAAATGCCCAAATATGATGTTTGTTTAAATAAAAAGAAACAAAATTTGGATGTAAATATATGCACATTTACATGCACATCAAATACCCCCACACTTATCTTTTTATTCGTCCTCGGATAAAGGAAAACTAAGATAAATCCATTTTCGTAGGAAGCACGATTACATTGAGCGTATGCAACAAGCCGTTGAACCTCTGGGTGTCCCCAGTAGGACGAGTGTTGTCTCATGAGGGTTTTCAGCGGATACTACCCACAAAATCCAAATGCAAAGTGAAAATATTTACAAAGTGCAAGATTTATTTACAATGGGATAAATGCAAGTTTTTGAAAATATTTACAACTGAAGGATTCACTTTCAATTCGACACTCATAAGTTAAATATAGGTTTTGGTCATAATCTTGAAAATTTAAGTCATTTACTTGTCAAAATTTCCAGCAAAAATTAAGTTATCATTGCAAATAGACTATAGTTTGGCTAGTTGTTTCGGTTGATAACACAATGTAATTATGAAATGGATCCTTAGTTGATTACCAAAGTTTGCCAAAGTGGTATTCTCATTTCTTTTCAATAACAAGTTAAATCAAACAAGTTAAAATGGTGATTGGATTTCAATTGCTTACTCTCTCTTATTTGAAAATTTTATTGATATTAACAATATTTACATATGCCTAACTCAGGTAAACTGAGGACAGATATATTACCCGTGCACTGCCTTGCGGACTGATGTGAGGGGAATACAGAGCATGGCAAGTGAACACACAAGTGTGAACACTTATCGACTGTAGGCTTTACTAAAAAGAATTTTTATATACATACATCTAACTCAGATAAACTGAGGCCAGATATACCGATCATGCACTGTCTTTCAGGCTTACGTGAGAAGGGTACAGAGCACGGCGAGTGAACACATGACTCTAGGTGTTAAAAATATATACATATATACAAAAGTTTATATATATATATATATATTTTAGAAAGAGAGAGTTTTGCAAAATCATCTTAGCACCATTTAACTTAGAAGGTAAAATTATTATATCCTTTACTTTAAATTTACCACTTTTTTAAACAAAGATTTCCAATTAGAACATACTTCATAATTAATACATATGAACCTTCCTATATACTAGTTAAACCATTTTTATTTGTAATCAAACTTCATTTTTATTTTTGATAAGACAAATAAATTTTCAAAAATTTCAATTTATTAACCAAAACTTATACTTATCCCGTAGTGTTTCTTCAAAAATAAATCAAAATGCTAAAAAGAAAATGTTTTTGAGATTTTGAGATCTTTTTTTTAAGTTAAAAGAAAATGAAAATTCAAAAATGCCATGAAACATAAAAAATGAAAATGAGACTCCCCCCCACACTTAATTTTGACTGCGTCCCCACAGTTGATGCATGATATAATGAGTGTAACGGGGAAAACTATGTACATATTTACAAAAGAGGGTTAACATTATTACTAGACGTAGCTTGGCTCATGAAGAATCATGAGCTCCTCCTCTTGGTTACAAGGCAATTCCAAGAAAGGTTTTAAACGATGACCGTGACTTTGAAAATCGATCCATCCCTGGGGTTTTCTATTTCTACGGCACCATGTGGAAAAACAGTTCGTACCACAAATGGTTTGGTCCATCTTGATTTAAGTTTCCCAGGAAATAAATGAAGTCTTGAGTTATATAAAAGAACTTTCTGGTCAGGCAAAAACATTTTCCTTAGGATTGACTTGTCATGAAAATTTTTGGTTCTTTCTTTGTAAATTTTCTTGTTTTCATACACGTCGTTCCTAAGTTCTTCTAGTTCGTTGAGTTGTAGTTTTCGATTTTCGCCAGCTTTCTCAAGGTCAAAGTTTTAAGTTCTTAATTGCCCACAACGCTTTGTGTTCGATTTCAACGGGTAAATGGCAAGATTTACCATAAACTAAATGAAATGGGGACATCCCAAGGTTAGTTTTAAAAGCGGTATGGTAAGCCCAAAGCGCGTCGGTCAATTTTTGACACCAATCTTTTCAATTTTTATTGATAGTTTTCTCCAAGATTTGTTTTATTTGTCGATTTGAAACTTCAACTTCGCCACAAGTCTGAGGATGATAGAGAGTGGATAACTTATGGGTTATCGAGTATTTTGTTATTAAAGTTTCAAAAGATCGGTTGCAAAAATGGGTTCTATTATCACTGATTATTGTGCGAGGTGTGCCAAACCTTAAAAAGATGTTTTCTTTGAGAAATTTTACAACAATTCTATGGTCGTTGGTTTTGCAAGGAACGGCTTCGACCCATTTTGAAACGTAATCGACAGCGAGAAGGATATACAAGTTTCCAAAAGAATTGGGAAAGGTCCCACAAAGTCGATACTCCAAACATCAAAGATTTCGATCGTAAGAATGGGGTTTAGAGGCATCATATCTCGTCGAGAAATTCGTCCAAGCATTTGACATCGATCGCAAGTTTTACAAAATTCAAACCAGTCTTTGAAAAGAGAAGGCCAATAGAAACCACACTGAAGCACTTTTTTCGTAGTTTTTCGAGGACCGAAATGTCCACCGCACGCTTGATCGTGGAAAAATGAAAGAACACTCCTGATCTCATTATCCGGAATTCAACGTCGGATGATTTGGTCGGGACAATATTTGAACAAGTATGGATCGTCCTAATAGAAATATTTCACTTGGGACATAAATTTGCATTTGTCCTGTTTGGACCAAGATGAGGGAGTTTCTTTAGTGACTAAGTAGTTCACTATATCAGCGTACCATGGATCGATAGAAATTGAAAGAAGTTGTTCATTGGGGAAATTTTCATTGATTGGCAAAGAAGATGGTGCGTTCGGAAGGCGAGATAAGTGATCGACTATGACATTATCAGATCCTTTTTTGTCTTTGATTGTAAGATCAAACTCTTGAAGTAAAAGGATCCAACGAATCAAATGGGATTTAGCATCCTTTTTAGCGAAGAGATATCGAAGCGGAGAGTGGTCCGTGTACACAGTAATGTGTGAACCATAAAGTAAGGTCGAAACTTTTCGAGCACAAAAACGACAGCTAGAAGCTCTTTTTCGGTTGTTGTGTAGTTGAGTTGAGCGTTGTTCAAAGTCATACTCACGTAGTAAATGACGTGAAGGATCTTGTTGATGCGTTGTCCTAAGACAGCACCAACGGCAAAGTTCGAAGCATCACACATTATTTTGAAAGGAAGATCCCAATTGGGTGCGCAAATGATTGGAGCAGAAATGAGTTCGTTCTTAAGACGTTCAAAAGAAGAGATGCACTTAGAGTTGAAATCGAATGGAACGTCTTTTCCGAGAAGAGTCGTCAAAGGACGAGCGATTTTGCTAAAGTCTTTCACAAAGCATTGGTAAAAGCCAGCGTGTCCTAGAAATGATCGAATGTCCTTAACAGTTTTGGGAATGGGTAGGTTTGCAATTACGTCAATTTTTGTTTTATCTACCTCAATGCCTTTATTTGAGATGATATGCCCAAGGACAATGCCTTGTTTGACCATAAAGTGGCATTTTTCCTGATTCAAAGTCAAATGTTTTTCTTTACATCGATTTAGAACCAACTCGAGATAATGTAAACAATGGGAAAAGGAATCACCAAAGATAGAGAAATCGTCCATAAAAACTTCTAGAAAGCGTTCAATCATGTCGGAAAAGATGCCAACCATGCATCGTTGGAAAGTCGCAGGAGCGTTACAAAGTCCAAATGGCATACGTCGATAAGCAAAGGTACCGAATGGACACGTGAAAGTCATTTTCTCTTGATCTTCGAAAGCGATGGGAATTTGGTTATAAACGGAATAACCATCAAGGAAGCAGTAAAATTCATGGTCGGCTAATTGTTCAAGCATTTGGTCAATGAAAGGAAGAGGGAAGTGATCTTTTCGTGTTGCGGCATTTAGTTTTCGATAGTCAATGCAAACACGCCAACCCGTTTGAGTACGAGTTGGAATAAGTTCGTTTGAATCATTCTTCACAACGGTTAGCCCAGACTTTTTCGATACAACGTGAATTGGGCTAACCCGTGAACTATCAGAGATTGGGTAAATGATTCAGTTGTCTAGAAGTTTAAGAATTTCATCACGCACCGCATCTTTCTTTTTTGGATTAAGCCTTCATTGCACGTCACGAACAGGCTTGGCATCGTCGATTAAATGGATGCGATGTTGGACAAGAGCGGGATTGATTCCTTTTATATCGAAGATGGACCATCCCATCGTTTCCTTGTTTTTCGAAAGAATAGAGAGTAACGAGGTTTCTTGATCAGGAAAGAGAGTTGTGGAAATTATGACGGGCAACGTTTCGTTATCACCTAAGTATGCGTACTTAAGTTGATCGGGAAGTGGTTTGAGGTCCAACTTTGGGAGTTTCTCGATCGAAGAATTAGGTTGAGATTCGAACTCAACTGGAAGCGATTCAAAGGGAAGAGTGTATTCAATTTCGTTGGGAATTTCATAAAACAATTTTTCGTACTCGGCCTTGCGTTCATCGTTAAGGTCAAGTGTCTCGTTTTCGAAGTTTTCGTGAATGGCACTAACTTCCAACGTTTGGTCACGAGGTTCGTTCAATTGGCTTTCGAGATTGAAAATGTTGAGATCAAAGTCATGTTTCCAAAAGAGATTTTCATCGAACCGTTACGAAAATTGATTAAGGCATTTGAGGTGGCTAAAAATGGTTAGCCTAAAATCAATGGAATTTGACTCGCGGGATTTGTCACGGGTTGTGTTTCGAGAACGATAAAATCAATAGGGAATATGAATTGCCCTACTCGAATGAGCACGTCCTCGATTTCTCCCACCGGCTTCTTAATCGAGCGATCGGCAAATTGAAGCGTAACTTTTGTGGGTTTGAGCTCACCTAAGCCTAATTGTTCGTACATGCAGTATGGAATCAAGTTGACACTCGCGTCTAAGTCTATCAAACAATTGTTAATCGTCTTTTCTCCAATTGTACACGAAATCGTAGGGCAGCCAGGATCTTTGTATTTGACGGGCATGGATTGGGACAAGACTTCGCTCAAACTGGCGGCTGGGAAGACTTTTTTAGGCACTTGAGTGTGTCATATTTGGGTGCACAAGTCCTTAAGAAATTTCACGTAAGTGGGGACTTGTTGAACAATGTCAAGAAGCGAGATGTTAACTTTTACTTGTTAAAAATTTCCAACATCTTTTCCATTTGGTTCGAGTGTTTCTTTGGTCGAAGACGATGTGGAAATGGAACACGATACTCGGTAGGCGGGTCTACTCGAGTAGAAGAAGAAGAATTTTGATTGGCATTCGATTCAACGTTTGGCTCCACATTCTGTTCAGCTTCGTTCGTTGTTTTAGAAGTGTCGAGAGAGGTTTTCGGTAAATCGTTTGGGTTAACAACTTGATTATCGATTTGTTTACCAGAACATGAAGTTGTGATAGCATTCAATTGGGTGATGTTGCTATCTTGAACAACATGGGCTTGATTTGAATTTGCGTTTTGATTTCTGGGATTTGGAAGGGCCTGGCTTGGTAATGTTCCACGTTCACGTTCACTTACCGACGTGGCTAATTGAATCATTTGCATTTCGAGTTTTGCAATTGATTGGTTTGTGTTTTGCATATATGAGGTCAATAAATTTTGCAAATTGTTGTTTGATTGAAGGCTTTGAGTAGTTGCTTTAGCCAACGTTGCAAGAGTTTTCTCAAGTGAACTTAAACGTTTATCGTCTTAGGAGGATGAGCAGAATTTGGTTGAAAATTTGATTGTTGCGGTTGATTATGAGACGGACCCGCAAAGTTTGGTTGAAAATTGTTGGGCTGAAAGGGAGGATTCGAAGCATTATTCGGGAATACTTGAAAATTGGGAAGAATCGTATTCGTGTTGGGATTGTTTTGGTTTCACACAAAATTTGAATGATTTCACCAACCAGGGTTGTACGTTGGAGAAAACGGGTCGTTTTTGGCTTTATTGAAAGTATTGATTTGTTCGACAGAATTGGGACACTGATTGGCTATATGATTAGGATCGTTGCATTTATAACACATCGGTTGGGAAGCTTGGTTCATTTGATTCGATGAGAAAACTTTATCGAATTTTTTAATCATTGCGTCGATCTTAGCTTCCAAAGAAAAAGAAGATACTATCGATTGTGCACTCGATCGTGAGTAAATTAATTTTTCGTTCGAATGTTCCTATTGGGATGACTTTTCAGTGAGGTTTTCAAGAAATTGCCAAGCATCGTCATGATGTTGGGCAAGAAAATTGCCTTGGCACATTGATTCGAACATGGTTCGTGACCTGTTTTCGAGTCCATCGTATAAGATTTGGCAAATCGACCATTTTTCAAAATTATGGTGTGGACATTTTATCAAAAGCTCTTTGAATCTTTCAAAAAAATATTTTTCGAATGGTTCTCCCTTGAATTGATGAAAATTTACAATTTCGTTTTGTATTCTACTCATTTTTTCCAAAGGATAAAACTTTTTAAGAAAGCTTTCACGAATTCTTCCCATGTTTTAATTGAGTTCCATGGTAAGCTATACAACCATTTTTCAGCGTAATCCGTAAGAGCGAATGGGATTAATCGAAGTTTGATTCCATCATCGGAAAGTTGTTGGAGTTTAATGGTTGCACAAACTTGTTCGAATTTAGTCAAAAAGATGTATGGGTCATCGTGTTCGAAATTGCCAAATTTTGGAAGCATGGCAATATGGTTCGAGTGAATTTCGAAATGGTTACCCGTAGTGGCGGGTAATGTGATGCAAGATGGAATAGAAACTCTATCGAGAAAGATTTTATCCATAAGAGTTCGAGGGGCGTTCTCATTTGCCATTTCGGGATGATCGTCTGTTCGAGTTAAACGGTTTGTAGAAGGGTCGGGAATCCAAGTATTTGTTGTTGTGTCACGAGTCCAAATACTCATGCACAAGCGAAAGTCGAGAAGAGAAAGAAGTTAGAAACGAGTTTAGAGAATGAAAGAAGATTTAAAAAAACGAAGTGAAAAATTGTTTTTGTTTTTGTTTTTTTTTACAATGAAGAAAACTATTTACCAAGTGAAATTTATTTTCAAAAGAGAAGTTTGATTTTTGTTTTGTTTTTGGTTTTTCAAAAAAAAATTATATATTTTTTTTGTAATGATTTTTTTTTTGAATTTTCAAATATTTACCAAAAGGATTTTTTCAAATTATTTTTGTTTTTAGAAATTGGAAATTTGATTTTTGTTCTTGTTTTTGAATTTTCAATTTTTTTTTTGTTTTTGAATTTTTTTTTCTTTTTGAAAAGATTTTTTATTTTTGTTTGGATTTTTGTTTTTGATTGAAAATTTTCAAAGGAAAGGAAAAAAAAGGATTTTTTTGGATTAAAAACTAAGTTAAGTAAAATTTACAATTTTTTTTGGATTTTAGATTTTAGATTTTTTTTGTTTTTTTAAATATGCATGAACTAATGCAACTAAATGAATGCAAAGGAACAACCAGTAACGGGCAGGGGTTATCGGTGCACCAGGAATCACCGTAGGAATGCAATCGAAGGTTTAAGTACCTTTAGAGGAACAACCAGTATAATAATTATGAATCACCGTAATTTTTATAACTGGTTATTTCTTTGCCGTAGCCTAGACACCAAGAAATAAAATTGTTCAAAGAAAACAATTATGAAGGTACAATTAAGCCCTAAGTGAGCTCGTGACTCCATTAAGTCGAATGTCTAACCTTTATTATTAGTCAAATTCTACGATGAAATGCGTTTGTGGGCTAAGGAAAGGGTGATGAAATCCCTCACATTATGTGAATTGGGTATTGCCCTTAGAAAATAAAACAAGACGAGTTGAATGCAAAACAGAAATTAAACATGAATTTACAATGCAACTAAAATGATATTTTTTTGTTTTTGGATTTTGAAATTTTTTATATATATAAATGAAAACGCAAGCAACCAACAATGCAATTCAAATAAAAACAAGGGAAAAGGGGCATGATACCAGAGCGTGCAGAATTATTAGCAATTTTATTTTTAAGCAGCGATTTTTTTAAAGCAAGCAAGGCAATTCTTTAGCAAGCAAATGATTCTTCCTTCTCCGTTTCTACAACTTGAAAATTAAATCAAGATATATACAATTTTGTAATTTGCTAAAACCAAATTCACTAAACAAATAAAACCTAAGACAATTCGTTTTTCTTTTCTTTCTTTTTTAATATTTTTAACTATAAAATAAAACAAGAAAATGTTTTAACTAAAGAAAACAAAAGGATTAAAAAAACAAAACAAAATAGTTTAATCAACACGGCTCATCAAACAAAGCCCAAGACCGCAACCTTCCTCTATCTAATAAAAGAATTTTACTCAACCAAATTCGTTCAAAACAAATTTGTTTTCTAAAGAATACCCAAATAGAAGAGTTCGAATTTCGTCTTAAAATCAATTGATCATTTCGAGTTGCAAGGATGCCGTATTACTGGAAGTTATCAAAGTCGCGATTTGGTCTGTTGTAGGGTTCGAATTGAGGCTGACGATGGTGGATAAGTTGAATTCGAGTCGATTGGGATTGGGCAGTTCGAAGGAGGAGGTTGTAGAGTGATTTCGGTGAAGGGTGTTAGGGCAGGTGTTTGTTGAACCGATGAGGGTGGTAGTGATTGTTGTTGCGGTTGAAGAAATGGTCGATTTCAGGTTGATATGTTGATGGCTTTTGGGCTGCGACGTTGCAGTGGTGCTGAGGTAGGGTGATGGTGTTGAACCGATGAGGGAGGTCGTTCGATTTTTGGCAGTCGATTGGAGGTCAGAAAGGTCGCGGTTTGCTTTCTGGTCTTCGTGTATTCAAGTTGTTCGTGGGACAGCAATTGTACGGTGGAGGTTGTAGAGTGACTGCACTTGTAGTAGAAGCTGGAGTTGCGGGCAGTAGAAAATTAAGTAGTATAAAATTATGCAGTAGATGGTGAGGGCTCATATGGTTTGGCACTGATGTATGGATATTGATAGTTGGTAGGCTGTTTGTAGGTATAAGGCAGTAGTGATGGGAGGCTGCTATCGTGAAGCTTGTTACTGCGGCAGTACTTGGAGTATGGGGATTGACTGGTTGATGTAGATGTAGATGATGTCGGAGGAACAGTTTGCAGTAATGTTGAATGCAATGTATTGGGTTGTGTAGTTTGGTTGTTGAGAATGTGTTGGTGAATTCAAGGCAGTAGTTATGTGTTTGGTGAACTGATGGGTTGTGATGTAGAGTAAGTACTGAGTATATTGATGCTCAGTAGGAGAAACTCCATTCTGCAGTTGTATGAGATTTCATGGGGTGTCAAACTTGGGGAGGTTGTTTGGTCCGTGAAGTGGTGGTTAAGGCAGTTTGTATGGGAAAGATGTTGTAGTATTAGCAAGTTGACAATGGAAACGTTGTATGCTGCTGTGGTCAGGGCGTGAGTCAGAATCAAGGCAGTGGTATTATGATGAGGCCAGGATTAAGGGACAGGAGTGCTGATGTTGTTTGGTCGTGAGATGCCGTAGATGGGGCTGTTGTATGTAGTGATGACTTTGAAGTGCAGAGTGATATGTGAGAAGTGACAGTAAAGGAAGGGTGTAGTGGTAGTCTAATAGAAATGTCCGATGAGCGGAAGTGGTTAGGCTATGCTTGAAGTGGGCAATACTGTGCACATTTGCACACTAGAGAGAGTAAGCAATTGGGATGTATGAGAGTGGTGGGTTGGAGTATTGGCGAGGCAATTGTGTTGCTTGCTGTTTGAAGTTGTGTTTCTGGGTGAATGTAATGATGACTGTTGTGGTGGAGGGCTGTTGTCTGTGTGGAATGGTTTGAGTGTTAGTTTTGAGATGGTGATGCCACTGGAGGCAGATGAATATCATTTTGGGTAGTTGTTGGGTAGCTTGTGGTTTGTAGGCAGTGGAAGATGGTGGTGCAGGTGATCAGTAGCAACTGCTCGAAGGCCGGGATGTGGACTGTAGATGAATGAATGGTGGAATGTTGGTCAGGGTGAGAATTGGTGAGTTGCTTGTGATTGGATTGGTATGGCAAGCACAGTGACAGTAGAAATATGAAGACAGTGCATAGTTGGTGCACAGTTTTGCAATGAAAGAAATGTAACAGTAGACCGAAATGAAAATTGTAAAAAATGTAAATGAAATGTAATTTGCAATGAAATAGAATATTGTTCTTTTGACATGCACTTATCTACACACACACAGAGAGAGATAAATATACATACATACATATATATATATATATATATATATATATATATATATATATATATATATTTAAATATGAAATGCAAGGAAATTAGAAAAACAAGCACACAACAGTTTGAAAACACAAACAAAATAACCAACACACACAAAAATTTTCCTTTTTTTAATGCAAACACACACAAAATAAAAACACAAAAAAATAATTCGAAGAATAGAAAAAAGTAAAATCAAAATAAATTCCCCGGCAACGGCGCCAAAAACTTGTTAATCGGTTAGTTTTCTATCAGTTTAGTAAATAGTCAAGAAATTTCAAATTAAATTTACCGCAAGCGCACGACGTACAAAAGTTAGTACGTGGCGAGTACGGGTCGATCCGTAGGGAATTGTGAGATTTTAAAATTTTCTAATCAATCAAATTAAACCAAAAGTGGAGATTGTTTGAAAACTAGAAGCTAAGCAAATGTTGTGATTTAATAACTATTAGACTGGAGAACAATTTAGGGATAAATCCACTCTCATATTTTTGTAAATCAATAATCAATAATTTATGATCTCCAACTGTGATATTAAGTGAAATAATCGTTACATTTATCATAAGTATGGTTTGTTTATGTTATTGATTAACATAACTCAAGCCATCAAACTATAATACAACAATTATACCACTTATAATTCTCATGAAAATGAAGCCAAAGCAAAATCTATTTTAAGTATGATCTATTTACTATTGTAATTGGTAAGATAGACCATCAAATTTTGTTTTCACTTTCTTTTCAAAATTAAAAACCGATTAGCAAATGATGATGCAAACTGTGTTTATGTTGAATAAGAATAGCTCATTTGCAAAAGCAACATAAGCTATCAAACCCACTTGTATAAACTTGCATCAAAATTCACTCTCATGAAACACAAACCAAAAGAGATCATAAATCATAAAAAATGTTGAAATTACATAAAGTTAGAGAGCTTCATCACCCCTAAATTGAAGGGGTTTAGCTACTCATTTGTGTTATCAAATCAACACTTATAAATTTCAACATTTAAAAAGCAAAAGAAATAAAACTAAGCAAAGAAAGCAAAAGAGATTAGCTACTAACTACTTGCATAAAAATTAAGGCTACACTACTTGCATTAATTAAGCTATGAACATAAAAAGAAAGAGAGCATAGAAATAAACATTAACAATAAAACAAAGAAAAGCATGTAGAGAAGAAGAGAGAAAGAGGCTTGGAAGCCATTTTTATTTCACTTTGATTTGTGTTTACAACTTTCTAATTTCCTAAGTAAATATCTAAGAGAGTAGGAGATATGTTCATGTACATAAGAGGGTTATTATACATGCATAAAACCCTAATTCTATTTTTAGGGAGCTTCCCAAAATACCCTTTAGGAAGTGTGGCCACCAAGTAACCATTAGCCACTAATTAATCCATCATTTGATGTGCATGAAGCTTTAACCTCCACTTAGTTGTCCATTAGCTCCTAATTGTACATTTAGGTAAGTGGGTGGGGTCCTCCATGATCTTGAACTTGAATTATTTCCTCTTCATTCCTTTGTATTTCCTTGTGCATGCATATATCATCATGAATCCCACTTCCATATGCATCAAAATATCCTATAAAAATCATAAAAATTGTCCAAGTAAAAATTCTTAAATTGATACATGCACAAAAATGACCACTTTGCCCCTGAATGAAGATGAAAGTATGATGGTTTGAAAATAATTGAATTTTGGTTTTAACATGTAAAAATGCCCAAATATGATGTTTATTTAAATAAAAATATATAAAATATGGATGTAAATATATGCACATTTACGTGCACATCAATCAACTTCCGAAATCATTTTCATTCACATAAAATTCAAGATTTAATTATTTAAACAATTTCAAATAACCATTATATTTGATAAAGTTATTTGACTTATAAAATTAACTTTTCAATATTTATAATCAATTATATATTACAAATTCGAATGACTGAAATTCTGGGCCATTACACATAAAAAGTTAAATAACATATCGAAAAGTGCCCAAACTTCCACTTATGCAAAACCACCCTGTTTTAGCCTTGGTTTTGAACTTTAAAGGTTTGAAAATATATTTAAATTTAAGTGTTTTGTTTCATTCTTTTTACAAGTGTTTACTAACTCATATTAAAGTGTTTTAAAAGTAGTTTGAGATTTTTAAGTATGTTTAATAAGTAGTTAAGAAATTTTAAAGAAGAGGGTTTACTTTTAAAATATATAGAAAACATGGTTTTCCAAGTTTCAAAGTGTTTTATAAACTTGTTATCTTAAAGTAATATTTTGAGAAAATGTTTTAAAGTCTATTGTAAGTATTTTAAAAGCATTTTTGAAGTATATGTAGTTTCTAGAAATTTAGTTGATTATTTTATTAAAGTATAAATATCTTATGTTATGTATTATCTTATAAATTGTTTTATTAACTATCTAGTTTTATAAATAAATTACTATACATATACATATACATACATAGATATACATATCATTTCAAAAAAAGGCATTAAAAGTACTAACAAATGATTTCAAAATAGGTTAGGAATTGCTTAGTGGCTAAGTGGTTATTTTTTAATTACTTGTTTGAAAAGCAATTAACTATGCTTAATACGAAAATCCGATGAAGTAGGCTTATCTATTTGTAAGTGTGAAGATTGATGTTCGAGTAGGGATAGAAGCAATAGTACTCTAACCTACTGTCTTCACTCTTAACCGAAAAATAGTTAAGTTGGGAAGGTCAAAAATGTGTTAATCATGTTAATTACTTACTCATTTATGGAAAGTTGTTAATAATATACTTAACACTAAAAGCCAATAAGATAGACTTGTCTATCTATGAGAGTCACGAATGAAGTGTCTAGGCAAGGCTTTGATATGCAATCAGTGCTCTAATTTACCTGGCTTCACTTTTGACGAGGGATAGTATAAGTTGGAATGTCAAAAACGTGTTTTGTATACGAACATTGTCTTCTATAAGCAATCGTTTTAACTAGATAGTCGATTAGTCGACTATCAAACTTGACCAATTATTAACTTGAGAAGTATCTAAAATCTTCACGGTTTCATACGATTTAAGAACCCCCAGGGAGAAGCATTGGTATGAAACGTCTCTAGCTTTGAGAACTTATATATAGGAGATCCTCCGAGGACTCCTCTTTATATAGTTTGCTTACTGCTAAAAGAATCGGAATTGAGTTTATCGGAAATAATTGATTTGGTTTTAAAGAGACTGGGACCAATAAGTGTTTTACTTATTGAAAACCACTTCAAAACTAGTATACGAGTCTATGTTTTAAAAGTTATTGTGAAGTAGAATATTATAGAGTTGAACTGTCCATCCTAAGGTTAAGTTTGAGGGACGGGTCATCATTAGCATTTCAAACTAATGATATAGAGTTGAACTATCCATCCTAAGGTTAAGTACAAGGGAGAGGTCAGCGTTAGCATTTGTCAAACTGGCTTATGCAGGGATCCATGTAGGGATTCGTGATCTGTTCAAGATGCTCGGATCTATGTAGGGATTCGTGATCTATTCGAGATATTGGAATTCATTTGGAAAATTATGTTCTGTTCGAGTGATGAAGACTCGTGTGAGAGATGTCGGACATGACCTCAACATTGAAAATGACTAAGGACAGAGTGGGAAGCACAATCTCGGGTTTTGCTAACCCATGAGGTATATCAACTCCAAATCTAGAGGTTCTTTTGATTATTGGGCGTCGGGGTTTATTGATACTTGGTGCCATGTAGTTCACCATTAGGCCAGTTGTGTTTACCTTATGGTATATCCTATCTAGAGATATATAATGCTCGAGCGATAGTTTTTTATCCTTGTGCATGAGTTCGGATCTGGCTTGATCCGGGGAGATCTCAATGGAAAATACATAAATGCAATGTACTTTAGCGGTTTGATTGTACCCTCAATATTGTTGTGGTGTGATCAATGTATGCATCATAGCTATTTGATATGATTTATATTCTTCACTCTAGACATTATCTATTATATCACTATATTAACTTAACAAATGGTTGGTTTCTTTTGAAAGGAAAACCGTTACAGTAATCCATACGATCACAACTGTTACTATTACATGTTACATGTATCTTGGGTTTTCTCATACCAACTTTGGTCTGACACATGGTTTTTGTTTTCCCAAAATTTCTCATATACTCTTTCAAGTAGGATGAGTAAGGTAGGTTTTACTTTAAACACTTCAAGGTTCAGGAGTTGAGCTGGAGGCTTTCGTTATCTATCTATATTCTATTTTTTATTGTAATGTATTATGTATGTATGAATCAGCAATGTGAGGACAGGCAGTTATAACTGTCCAGGTAATTATAGTACTTATATTTTGTAACTCTGAAATTTCTATATTCGTAATAACCCTTTTGTAACAACCATGGTTCGAAGATTACCTGTATATATTAAATTATAACGAAGGTTATAATTTAATATTTTAAATCAAAATATAATTAGAGATTTTAAATTGTTTATTTGGAATAAACAATGAATTTTGTAATTAAAATGGGAAAAATAAAGTTTGGAACTTTATTTTGTTTAATTGGGAATAAATATGGGATTAAATATGGATTAGATAAGTATTTGGTTTAAATAAATTGAAATATTAGGTATTTATTAGTTTAGAGCTAATAAATTAATTAGGTGATGTATTTCAACGTTAAATTGTTGAAATAAATCTAAAGTGATTAAAATGAAGTTCTAAAAACTTTATTTTGAGAATTTGAGTAGAAAACAATCAAATTGCAATTTTATTTGGGTAAATACAACAATGTTGGAAAACATTGTCAATATTAATCTTTTATTGAATTTAAAATGAGAAATATGAAGATATTATGTGTTTTATTAAAATAAAAGATGAAATATTGTTTGAAAATAATATTTTGATGATTAAAAAGAGTTAAAATGATTTATTGTAATTTATTTGACAAGAAAATGATTTTTGTACAAATTGTTGTAGTAAAAATAGTGTTTCGTAATAAAATTGTGTAAATTGCGAAATATAGATTAAAAAATAAGGCTTTATTTATAAAAATAAATTTTTATTATTGAAATAAATTTTATTTTGTTACAATAACAATTTTATTCCATACAAATAAAATGTATGCATTTTGTATGATTTTAAAGTGAAGAAATAAGTGTATATTGTGATAGTATAGGTTAAAACATGTACATAGCCTTGTTTTCACTAAGTAATTTTGCTCTTGGGCTTAATTGGGTAGATATTAGATCCATTAGCCTAATCTCTAGCGTTTTCTGGCTTGAGAAAACTAACTGTACGTTAGTTTCTCTTCTTCCTTCTCTAAGAAATAAAGATACAGTAAATAAAAGCCTCCTTCAACTAAAATCAAATATCACCCAAATTGCTGCTAATTCAAGATGAAAATCAACTAGAATAAGGAAATAAGAGGTAATCCAAACCAATACTAAGTTAATTTCATCAAAACCTTTGAGCTTGATATGAATTGTCTGTAACTTCTTTCATTTTTTCTACATGCTCCTTTTCTAGCATTTACAAGGTCTTGAAGCTTCTCTTCTTCACCAAAGATCACAGATTGCTACCAAAATCATTGTTAAATCATCAGGTGAGTTCGAGCTCACAAATTGCTAGCTGGAAAGAATTGCCTGTGAAAATTTGGCTAAAATCATTTACTGTATATGGGAATTATGTATGTTAGTTGTTTCTTAGTTTTCTGATTTCTGGTTGCTACTTTGAGCACCAATATCTCTTTCATTTTTAGTCAAATTGCTGCCGGATCTTTTTCGGATTGTATTTTAGTTGTCAAACTCTATGCATGCTAATTTTTATGACCTGAAACAACATGTAGCTATGTTAAACTCTTGCTCAAAGATTGTATCGCACTAGAGAAACGACCTGGAATGGGAAGAAATTAATTCGCGTATGAATGGTCGACCAGGAGGTCGACCATACACTTCCATAGGACCGTACGGTTATCCTGAGGAGCCTCACGGTCGACCTGAGGAAGTACATGGTCGACCTCCTGGTCGACTTCCATATGGCCTTTATATATATTTGTTTTTCGAGTTTTTCTATAAGCATTTTCTTCTGATTCCGATTCCTTTTGTGGCCAATTCCTTTGCAACTTTGAGGTGTTTTTTATGATGGTTATGAGCTATGATATCCATCAATGGATTAGCTGAGATTTGGAGGAATTTGGAATTTAAAATTTTGAATTTGAATATCGATTGGGTGTATTTCCAATGTTTTCTTAATTTTTGAGCACTATTTCTTCCAAATAAATTCTGAGAAAATTTCTAAATAGTTTGGTTTTTGAAATCTTTATTATATAATATTTTCAAATTATTATTAAATAATTATTAAATTATTTCAAAGTATTTTAGATATATATATATTCAAGCAGAATTTTCAATAAATGTCTTCTAAATGATTTCAGAAAATTATTTTAAAATCCTGTTTTCTCAAGTAAATTATTTTATAAATAATATACATTATTTTTACACTGTTCAGACGTATGAGAAAGAAAATTAAACAGTTTAGTAAACCCGTGGTATGGGACATGTGAGTTTACTTTATCGGTTACTTCCGGTCTTGTAAGATCAAAACTATCTGGGTTATTGATTTTTGAGTTATTTAGCCAATTTATGGCGGGTTTTTGAGATTATAATTCCTATCTTTAGGAATTATCTGGGAAGGCCAATATTTAGCGGGTTGTGGTTCGAGATCTCCTATTCTAGGAGTATTATCTATGAGAACCTGTTATAATGTTTTACTTGCCAATGAGATGAGGCGAGTCTGAGTTTTCTGAGTTTGGAGATTTTATGATGATTTTTGTTTTCTAATGTGGAAATGACTAGCGGTTAGTAAACCGTTAAGTACGAACGTGTGGTATGGGACGCGTTAACACTTTTCGGGTTCCTATCTAGGAGTTGTGACACATTCTAGGATTGCCAGTACTATAGACCTTTGGGTCATCTGGGATTACGACTTCGGTTATTTGAGATTTATGACTTCTGTCGTCTGGGAGAGGTACCAATATATATAGTACTGGGGGAAATGGCACGTGCAGCATCGCTTCGGCATGCAAATGGGATTTGGCCAATCCGGGAATTTTTATGAGTTTTTTATTTCGATTTCACCAATTTGAGATGATGAATTTACTTATAGCCTTGAGATAGAGAAAGGCTTGTATATATGTAGTTTTATGGTGATTTCGATATTGGGATTATAAACTCTTATTGAGTTTCATGAGTTTTGATTTGGAGATTTTGATGATTTCACATATAGCTTATATATTGATTATGTTCACTTACATTGTATAGACCTTCGAATGTGAAACATCTATGCCTTGTTAAACCTTATCATGTGATTAACTTTGAGCCTTATGGAATACCTATTCTTAGTTGTGTAAGTAGACTTTCTATATATATATATATATATATATATATATATCATTCCTTTATCCTTAAAGGAATGTTTCACTTATGCACTTATATTCCTTTATCTTTTACTAATATCAAGTTCTATTTAGCCTGACCCATTTATTTATTACTCGGGCCAGACCGAGTTGTAGGTTAGCTTTTGGACCTTTTCTAGCTTTACCTTTTGGGCTTCTTCATCGACTTTGGTTATGGCATAGTTTTTGTGTTGTAGTCTTTTGTTGGGAACCTTATGATGTATCAATTCTTTTGTGGGGATGTATGTATATATTGTGGTTGAATACTACTTGTGGCATGTTGTATTACATTTGATGTAAGTGTATATGTATATTATATGTGTTGTTGTTCTGTGACTTGAGATTGTATCGTTATCATATTTTGCTTCTAAATCGATCCTGTAGCCACCATAGTAATGTATTAGAAAGGAATTAAGTATGTCGAATACTCGTGATGAAATGAAAAAAATAAGTGTGAAATCTGATATACTTAGCTCTTATCTAATGCAAGACTATGATGGTCGCCCTTAATCAGCCCTATTCTCCGCATTAGCAGACAGAATTACTATGTAATTCTCTTTGTTATTGTGGGTCTCGGGGTGGGGCGTTACAGCTTGGTATCAGAGCTGGATTCAGAATAAAAATGTAATAACACAGAATAGTATACACGATTACCATACATCAAGTATAATACAAGTGTAAACATCATCCCCAAATCGTAGTTGAACCCAACCTTGTCCTTAATCTTTTGAGTTCTTTGGGGGTAGATAGAAAGGAATACGTCTAGGAATGTAATTGTAAATTTCGTAGTATTCCTTATTCAATGAATTTCAATTTCTAATATCCACCCCTATGAATAATCCTAGCTTATCTTAACTTTCAGCAAATGGCTGGAAGAGGTAGAGGTCGCACTTCGGTGTCGGGACCGTCCAGTGGTTCTCGTCCCGAAGGAGTTTATATGTCGACTGACCAGATTCTTGAGCTTCTTAGGAGAACTCAGCCTCCTGCTCCTACTCATTCTTCTCCTCCACACAAATCCGCATTTGCGCGTATGTGCAGCGATTTCACCCATCTCGGAGGCAAGCCATTCAAAGGCTCCGAGATAGTTTTAGAGGTTCAGGCTTGGCTCTGAACATGCGAGCGCATCTTCACTCGCATGTAGATTTCCAATCATCACCATGTTCTTGTGACATCGAGTATGCTGCAAGAACGAGCATTAGACTGGTATAAGCTCCTTATAGCTGAGATAGATGAGTCTACTCTTACATGGCAGCATTTCCGAGATCGTTTTGAGCTTAAGTTCGTGCCAGAATCCGAGAAGGCTTTCCTTGCTCGTCGCTTCCTCGAGTTGAAGCAGGGTAAATCCTCTGTGTCAGATTATGTATCCTCCTTCGAGTCTCTCTCCAAGTATGGGCTTGAGTTCATTGGTACCTCATACAAGAAGAATCTTAAGTTCGTCTCTGGACTTAAGAAGTATTTGAAGAAGTCGCTCATGCTTCAGCTTAAGCTCTCTTTCGAGGAGCTTGTGGATTCGGTGCTTCACCTCGAAGCCGTCGAAAAAGAAAGGGATAGTAGTGTCGAGTCCGAGGTTTAAATGAACCCAAATAAGAAGAAATTTCCCTTTCATAAATCCTAATCATTTCCTCCTAAGAAGAGATGAAGCAAGGCAATTCTTCTTCTCATTCCGGTGCAGCATCTCCTTTAGCCAGAGTGTTGGCTTGCTTTAATTGTGGTTCTAGAGACCATCTAGTTAGAGAATGTCCTCAAACCCCCAGTGCCATTACTGGAAGAAGGAAGGACATATAGTTTCAGCATGTTCTAAGAAGGGAAAGAGTTTAGGTTTGTGGAATCTAAATGTCGCAAAGGCTTCTGGTAGTGCATCTCAGTCGTGAGGTATATCTCCTATTATTTTGGAAGGTTCCATCCTTTTTCATGACTGTCCTATTCTAATCCTCTTTGATCTGAGTGCTTAGCATTATCCGTACCGGAGAGATTTGTTAATGCTATTAGATGTTCTGGTCTTGTTGCTTACTTGAGGATTGCAAATCCTTTTGAGGGGATCCGTAATACTTAACGTGAGAATTTTAGGATTTATTCCTTGTAGTTTATCTTTGCGTGCATATTAGCACGCTATTTTAAATCTTGAGTTTGGAGTAATTTGAGAGGGAGTGGCTTGCATTTTATCAAGCCACATTCTGTGATTTAAAGGGTCCTATATTTTGGTATCCCGATTCAGTTGGTTGGTTAATTCTTGTCTTCGGAATATTGGTTATGATTTCGAAGTCTCTGTATTCACTCTTGAGTATTGAGATGTTGATGATATATCTCGGATTCCTGTCATTATGACTCTGTTAATTTTTGTAAGTCCGTTCGAGTATGACACCCAATCGGGCAATCGAATATTGTATTGACCTCATTCCCGGTTCTTAGCCTTTCGGTCATTCTTCCACGAGGATGCCCACTAAGGAAATGAGGTGATCCTTGGAATTTAATTGATATTGCCATTTTTACCTCTTCTGAGATAACCTTTTTGGATACACATTTATAGACTTAGTAATATTACTTCGCTCGAAGTGATGATTTGTCGTTTGTGTTCTTCTTTTCATTCGGGAAGATATTGTACCCTTATCCTTATATCTCGCTGATTTCTTATTCGATCTATTGTGTGGTTCTAGGGTCTTTCCTCAGCTTGACCCAACACCGATTCTCATTAGCTATGAGTTGCGGAGGATAGCATTTCTTTTACCGAATTCCGCACTCGTTATGAATCTTGTGAGTAGTTCGTTATACCGTTAGGAACAACGAACAATCTATTCGCTCAATCTTGTGAATCGAGTATTTTGGGAATATCTCGATGAGTCCCTTTTTGTTTTTGATTTTTTAGTATATGTAATGATTTTGTTTTCTAATTTTTTCAAAAATTGAAAACATATTCCTTAGAGGAATTGGATTTGAGTTTTGGGATAAATAAATAACATTTTGAGAACTAAATATGAGATACTTCTTTAATAGAAGATGGTTTTTGTGTTGGGATATCCATCAAGTGCTTTAAGAATTCTGGTCGATACGCCTGATCAACGTTATCGATAGGAATTTCCTAAACGCTGTGATGAGACAATCACACACAATAAATTGACTTTTAATATGATTAAATTTGGAAATAAATTAAAAAGATTTGAGAATTAAATATTATTCTGGATGACTTATGCAGCCATTGAACTATAGTAGGATAGGACGAGTGGCAAAGTGGTTTTGATCATTTGATCAAAGCTGATGCCAATCGATAGGGTTATTTATTATAAATCAATGGTGAGGTAATGCCATTGTGATAATTGTAATGTATGAGTTTGAATATAGTTATATTTTATTGTTGAAATGGTGCATTTTAAATGAGATAATACTTTATTGAAAAGATAATGTTATTGAATATTTTAAAATAAGTTATACATGTTAAAGATGGAGTTTGTTATGAGAATTTGGGTATTTGAAAATAAAGAGTAGTAAATTTTTAAAATTTTATCTTAAGAATTGTTGAAATGAAATTATAAAAATTCTTTCAAAAATTTACTTTTAGAATAAAAAGGGGGATATGAGTTTGAAATTATTTGACATTTTATAAGAACTATAGGAAGGAGTTTGGAAAATTTCCAAGTGTTGAAAATTGAGATTTTGAATTTAAGGGCAATGAGTTTTGGAACTTTAAGAAGTTTGATTGTAAAAAAAATTTAGATTATGGTTTTGAAGATGAATTTCGAACTCTAATAAATTTTGATTATGAATTAAAAATTTATGTCTATTGTATTCCTCGTATTGTCTTGCCTTAGTGCAATAGTCTAACGACTAGCATTTTGCGGTCGTTTGAGTAGGGTAATCTTTGTAGTAACCATATCTCATCAGGTCATCTTACCTCAATTGTTGTTATCTTAGTATCAATATGACTTTCCATGGTAACATACGAAAAATCATCAGTTTGTGGTTAGAGTTCGGATAAAGCGATGCTAAATACCAACTCTATTCGAGAAACTTTTGAGGAATCATTCTACTTCGATAGATTTTTGAGTAGCACCCCGTTGTGTTTTGTTTCGAAAGTGAGATACTTTCGAAATCATGATGTATTGCTCGAGAAATTCAATGGTCCGCAAACCCTAGTATTTACACTTAGGAAAATCATTGAATTTACCATGCAAATTTTATCTTGGTCATCTTTCGTCTTGAGTAGAGAGTAAGGAATTTTGATCTCGTGCTTGTCTATCCTTCACTTGAATGATGAAATAAATGTGTTGAATACAAACTCTTTTCTAGAAATTGCAAGGACGCGATTTTGTTAAGGGGGGAGTCTGTAACAACCCTGGTTTGGAGATTACTTGTATATATTAAATTATAACAGAGGTTATAATTTAATATTTTAAATCAAAATATAACTGGAGATTTTAAATTGTTTATTTGAAATAAAAAATGAATTTTGTAATTAAAATGGGAAAAATAAAGTTTGTAACTTTATTTTGTTTAATTGGGAATAAATATGGGATTAAATATGGATTAGATAAGTATTTGGTTTAAATAAATTGAAATATTGGGTATTTATTAGTTTGGAGCTAATAAATTAATTAGGTGATGTTTTTCAACGTTAAATTGTTGAAATAAATCTAAAGTAATGAAAATGAAGTTCTAAAAACTTTATTTTGAGAATTTGAGTAGAAAACAATCGAATTGCAATTTTATTTGGGTAAATACAATAATGTTGGAAAACATTGTCAATATTAATCTTTTATTGAATTTAAAATGAGAAATATGAAGATATTATGTGTTTTATTAAAATAAAAGATGAAATATTGTTTGAAAATAATATTTTGATGATTAAAAAGAGTTAAAATGATTTATTGTAATTTATTTGATAAGAAAATGATTTTTGTACAAATTGTTGTAGTAAAAATAGTGTTTCGTAATAAAATTGTGTAAATTGCGAAATATAGATTAAAAAATAAGGCTTTATTTATAAAAATAACTTTTTATTATTGAAATAAATTTTATTTTGTTACAATAACAATTTTATTCCATACAAATAAAATGTATGCATTTTGTATGATTTTAAAGTGAAGAAATAAGTGTATATTGTGATAGTATAGGTTAAAACATGTACATAGCCTTGTTTTCACTAAGTAATTTTGCTCTTGGGCTTAATTGGGTAGATATTAGATCCATTAGCCTAATCTCTAGCGTTTTCTGGCTTGAGAAAACTAACTGTACGTTAGTTTCTCTTCTTCCTTCTCTAAGAAATAAAGATACAGTAAATAAAAGCCTCCTTCAACTAAAATCAAATCTCACCCAAATTTCTGCTAATTCAAGATGAAAATCAACTAGAATAAGGAAATATTTTGCTTCGAATATTATATGTGTTGTTGTTCTATGACTTGAGATTGTATCGTTATCATATTTTGCTTCTAAATCGATCCTGTAGCCACCATAGTAATGTATTAGAAAGTAATTAAGTATGTCGAATACTCGTGATGAAATGAAAAAAATAAGTGTGAAATCCGATATACTTAGCTCTTATCTAATGCAAGACTATGATTGTAACTTTATTTTGTTTAATTGGGAATAAATATGGGATTAAATATGGATTAGATAAGTATTTGGTTTAAATAAATTGAAATATTGGGTATTTATTAGTTTGGAGCTAATAAATTAATTAGGTGATTTATTTCAACGTTAAATTGTTGAAATAAATCTAAAGTAATGAAAATGAAGTTCTAAAAACTTTATTTTGAGAATTTGAGTAGAAAATAATCAAATTGCAATTTTATTTGGGTAAATACAACAATGTTGGAAAACACTGTCAATATTAATCTTTTATTTAATTTAAAATGAGAAATATGAAGATATTATGTGTTTTATTAAAATAAAAGATGAAATATTGTTTGAAAATAATATTTTGATGATTAGAAAGAGTTAAAATTATTTATTGTAATTTATTTGGCAAGAAAATGATTTTTGTACAAATTGTTGTAGTAAAAATAGTGTTTCGTAATAAAATTGTGTAAATTGTGAAATATAGATAAAAAATAAGGTTTTATTTATAAAAATAACTTTTTATTGTTGAAATAAATTTTATTTTGTTACAATAACAATTTTATTCAATACAAATAAGATGTATGCATTTTGTATGATTTTAAAGTGAAGAAATAAGTGTATATTGTGATAGTATAGGTTAAAACATGTACATAGCCTTGTTTTCACTAAGTAATTTTGCTCTTGGGCTTAATTGGGTAGATATTAGATCCATTAGCCTAATCTCTAGCGTTTTCTGGCTTGAGAAAACTAACTGTACGTTAGTTTCTCTTCTTCCTTCTCTAAGAAATAAAGATACAGTAAATAAAAGCCTCCTTCAACTAAAATCAAATCTCACCCAAATTGCTGCTAATTCAAGATGAAAATCAACTAGAATAAGGAAATAAGAGGTAATCCAAACCAATACTAAGTTAATTTCATCAAAACCTTTGAGCTTGATATGAATTGTCTGTAACTTCTTTCATTTTTTCTGCATGCTCCTTTTCTAGCATTTACAGGGTCTTGAAGCTTCTCTTCTTCACCAAAGATCACAGATTGCTACCAAAATCTTTGTTAAATCATCAGGTGAGTTCGAGCTCACAAATTGCTAGCTAGAAAGAATTGCCTGTGAAAATTTGGCTAAAATCATTTACTGTATATGGCAATTATGTATGTTAGTTGTTTCTTAGTTTTCTGATTTCTGGTTGCTACTTTGAGCACCAATATCTCTTTCATTTTCCCTCAAATTGCTGCTGGATCTTTTCCGGATTGTAATTTAGTTGTCAAACTCTATGCATGCCAATTTTTATGACTTGAAACAACCTGTAGCTATGTTAAACTTTTGCTCAAAGATTGAATCGCACTAGAGAAACGACCTGGAACGGGAAGAAATCAATTCGCGTATGAATGGTCGACCGAGAGGTCGACCGTACACTTCCACAGGTCGACCGTATGGTCTACCTGAGGAAGTGCAGGGTCGACCTCCTGGTCAACCTGCATATGGCCTTTTTATATATTTGTTTTTCGATTTTTTCTATAAGCTTTTTCTTTCGATTTCGATGCCTTTTGTGGACAATTCCTTTGCAATTTTGAGATGTTTTTTATAATGGTTATGGGCTACGATATCCATCAATGGATTGGCCGAGATTTGGAATTTAAAATTTTGAATTTAAATTTGAATATCGATTGGGTGTATTTCCAACATTTTCTTGATTTTCGAGCACTATTTCTTCCAAGTAAATTTTGAGAAAATTTCTAAATAGTTTAGTTTTTGAAATATTTATTATATAATATTTTCAATTATTATTAAATAATTATTAAATTATTTCAAAGTATTTTAGATATATATATCCAAGCAGAATTTTCAATAAATGTCTTCTAAATGATTTCAAAAAATTATTTTAAAATCCCGTTTTCTCAAGTAAATTATTTATAAATAATATACATTATTTTTACACTGTTCAGACGTATGAGAAAGAGAATTAAACGGTTTGGTAAAACCCATGGTATGGGACACGTGACTTTACTTTATTGGTTATTCCGAACTTGTACGATCAAAACTATCTGGGTTATTGATTTCTGAGTTATTTAGCCAATTTATGGCGGGCTTTTGAGATTATAATTCCTATCTTTAGGAATGATCTGGGAAGGCCAATATTTGGCAGGTTGTGGTTCGAGATCTCCTATTCTAGGAGTATGATCTATGAGAACCCGTTATAGTGTTTTACTTGCCAATGAGATGAGGCGAGTCTGAGTTTTCCGAGTTTTGAGATTTTATGATGATTTCTGTTTTCTAATGTGGCAATGACTAGCTGTTAGTAAACCGTTAAGTGCAAACGTGTGGTATGGAACACATGTTAACACTTTTTGGGTTCCTATCTGGGAGTTGTGACACATTCTGGGATTGCCAGTACTATAGACCTTCGGGTCATCTGGGATTACGACTTCGGTCATTTGAGATTTACGACTTCGGTCGTCTGGGAGAGGTACCTAATATATGTATAGTACTGGGGGGAAATGGCACGTGTGTCATTTCTTTGGCATGCAAATAGGATTTGGCCAATCTGGGGAATTTTAATGAGTTTCTGATTTCGATTTCACCAATTTGAGATGATGAATTTACTTATAGCCTTGAGTTAGAGAAAGGCTTATATATGTAGTTTTATGGTGATTTCGATATTGGGATTATAAACTCTTATTGAGTTTCATGAGTTTTGATTTGGATATTTTGATGATTTCACATATGTCTTATATATTAATTATTTTCACTTACATTGTATAGACCTTTGAATGTGAAACATCTATGCCTTGTTAAACGTTATCATATGATTGACTTTGAGCCTTATGGAATACCTATTCTTAGTTATGTAAATAGACTTTCTTATATATATCATTCCTTTATCCTTAAAGGAATGTTTCCCTTATGCACTTATATTCCTTTATCTTTTACTAATATCAAGTTCTAGTTAGCCTGACCCGTGTATTTATTACTCGGAACAGACCGAGTTGCAGGTTAGCTTTTGGACCTTTGCTAGCTTTACCTTTTGGGCTTCTTCATCGACTTTGGTTATGGCATAGGTTTGGTGTTATAGTCTTTTGTTGGGAACCTTATGATGTATCTATTCTTTTGTGGGGATGTATGTATATATTGTGGTTGAATACCACTTGTGGCATGTTGTATTACATTTGATGCAAGTGTATATGTATATTATCTATGTTGCTATTCTGTGACTTGAGATTGTATCATTATCATATTTTGTTTCTGAATCGATCCTATAGCCACCATAGTAATGTATTAGAAAGGAATTAAGTATGTCGAATACTGATGATGAAATGAAAAAAAATAAGTGCCAAATACGACATACTTAGCTCTTATCTAATGCAAGACAATGATGGTCGCCCTTAATAAGCCATATTCTCCACATTAGCAGACAAAATTACTATGTAATTCTCTTTGTTATTGTGGGTCTCGGGGTGGGGCGTTACACCTTTGTACCATTCTTTTTATATTATATATTATCGTTCCGCTATGAGAGTCTAATGTTGTGTTCTTTCTTTCTTATTCTGTTCCTTTTCTTTTATTTTACCCTAACTATCTATCTTTCCGGCACTTGGGTGCACAGCACATAAATACTGTGAATGTATTTAGTATCGACATTCTAGAGTCGAAAAGTCAAGTCATTACATTCGGTATCAGAGACGAAGGTTAAGCGAGAACCTTGGCTTTGATTGGGTTTAGCTCATTAGAGACAGGGTAATAGAACACCATATGATAGCTCTGTCTACCAACATGCGATATCTCCTCAATTCTCATTAGGTGATAGCTTCCTTAAGTTATCAATATGTGATAGCTTGAATGTGCATCAATGTCTGATAGTTTTGAAGCTCTATCCTTCGATAGCTCATCTGGTCAACATGTGATTGCTTTGGGGATATGATCCTTTAATAGCTTAAGTAGTCTACTCGCGATGGCTCTAAAACGTTGCTTTGCGATAGATCGCCCTTTTAATCTTGTCATATATGGACCTTTCCTATATCAACTTTCGATTGCTTTAGGGAGACAACCTTTAACCTACGATAGCTTTATAATCTCAACATGCGATGGATCCTCACCTTCAACGTACAATAGTTTGATAATATCAACATGCGATCGCTCCTCACCTTCAACATATGATAGCTTGATAATCTCAACATGTGACATCTCCTCACCTTCAAAATGCAATAGCTTGATAATCTCAGCTTGCGATGGCTCCTCACCTTCATCATGTAATAGCTTGAAAGTCTTAACATACGATGTCTCCTCACCTTCAACATGCGATAGATTAATAATCCTAACATGCAATGCCTCCTCACTTCAGCCTACGATAACTTGAATATCTTGATACACGACAGTTACTTACCTTTAATATGCGATGGCTTGATAATCTCAATATGTGATGGTTCTTTCATACTAAGCTTGCAACAACTTTTAATAGTTAGTTTGTGATAGCTATATATGCTAACTTGTGATAACTATCTATGGTTAGCTTGCGAAAACTTTTTATGTCCAACTTGCGACAACCATGTTATTTTCGACTAGCGGCATCTCTTTACCATCAGCTTGTGATAGTTCATCATTATCAACTTTTTTGAGAATTTTAGATGTAACATATATCACAATTAGTCATCTTATTGATCGTAGGACAAAGCGGTCGATTTTCCCCGCGAACCTCTAGTTTAGGTTATGTATATAACATTTTAAATATGTGACGACCCGCTATTTTTAAAATCTAAAACTAATTATAAACGACATCAAAATACATTTACAACTAATTCAAATATTAAAAGCATTGGACTATGGATAGAAAACGATATAAGATTTCTAAAATAATGAATAAAAAGGGAAACCTCATAGTGGAATTTAAACATCATCACATACACATATATTGAATCTCGTTTCAATAATTAAAGACTACACAAATCTAGTACATTAGATATTATACATCTTTCAATACATTAATTATAAAACAATGACTATAAAATTTTGATGTAAGAGATATACCGATCTTTCCTTTGAATATAACTCCTTCCAAACCCATTGCTCTCTTCTTCGCTTTCGCAAGCGAACTTACACACACACACACAAACATATATATATATATATATATATATATATATAATAAAGGAAAAAAGGCTTCAACTATGTTTGGGCTATGGCTAACCCTATACACCCCAGCCCAACCTATGGGATCCAGTAGTTATTGCATAGGTAAAGATTGCTTATGTACCCCTTCTGGGAGATCAACCTACATGGTTCTATTTTTCTGCTCTTCTTCTGCATCCAAATACTTGTTAGTACATTGCAACCATAGCATCCATGCAACCGTTGCAACCATCACAACCAACGCACATAGTAAAAGCAGAAAACAATATTCCTGCTCATCCATCTCAGCAAATCATCATATGGGATATAATACTAATAACATAACCATCAATCAACAAAAACATTCAATGCCAATCAAAATCATAAATAAGAAAATAACAACGCAAATATACTTACATATATCCTGATCATTCATTTTAGTAATGCATCACCAATGTAAGTATAAACCATCAAATGTGTGCCAATCACCCCATAACAGTGACATGAGCCAATCATCAAATGTGCACTAATCCAATCAACATAAGTAACACAACATACATCATCAAATGACCATAATTAACTATCCATCTACTAGTGTTATCAAGGTTTTTAACCCAGTAGAATCCAAAAGAAGTCGAGACAACTTCATCGAGTCAGAATAGCACAAGAGCCAACCAAAGGGACCAGAACAAGAAGCCAAAGGAACTCAAAGGAAAACGAAAGAAAAGTACTCCAAGGACATGGATCATCAGCGATCCATAGCCTATGGATCGCCAGCGATCCATGGTATTAACTCGCAAGTTTGTCGAGTTCCTTGCATTATGATTCAATCTATATTATAGGAATAATGACTGAGTTTGATGAGATTCCAAGTTAGTTAACTCAAGAGACAAACATTCGACTAGTCTAATCAGCAGCTAAATACAATTAGCAAGTAAACCGTTATCAAAACAAAGAAACGTGCCACGAAACTATATAAACAGCATCAACATAGAACAATAAAGGCCATCCAGAAGGTAGAGTCCAAAAATAGTCTAAGTATATGGATCGCTAGCGATCCATACCATTTCATCAAGCGGCAGCGACCTTCATGGAACAAGACAGTGGAAAGGTACTAAGGAGTTGGCTTGCCTTCGAGCATACCTTATGGACTGCCAGCGATCCATAAGATATGGATCGCCAGCAATCCCTGCTTTTGGCTCGGGTCGTGGTAGAACTTCCACCGTTCCTTCCTATGATCATCTGCAAGCGTCT
This sequence comes from Allium fistulosum, assembly GCA_030737815.1. Lineage (NCBI taxonomy): Eukaryota > Viridiplantae > Streptophyta > Magnoliopsida > Asparagales > Amaryllidaceae > Allium > Allium fistulosum. The sequence goes on from CM060901.1 coordinate 667,393,088, forward strand.
GGCAAACAGGCTTGGCCCAATAGCTCTCCAACCTCTATAAATACAATCCTACCTGCAACATAAACGGGATCTTCCGGGAATGGTTGCCGAAACTCTGCAGAAAGCTTTCTTCACTCCTCTCCTTCCTCACAACGGTCATCCAAAGGGTTCAATGTGACTCACTAGTGAACTCTAACACGGGGGACTTGATCTAACTAAAGATATTCAAGATCTTTGTAATCCAATCAACTTTGTAACAGCAAGTCAGTCAATAATAAAAACTATAAAGTTGACATAGGCTTCATTAACAACCGAACCACTATAAAAATATTCTTGTCTTCTTTCTATTGCAGCTTTTTTCATTTATTCTCTATATTATTGCTCTGTAAGAACAAGGTTGTTGCTTTCACACTCAATCTAGGGTGTTGATCCTTTTTTTGGTTAACATTTTGGTGCTTTCACTAAGAACCCAACTCAGGGTCCAGATCTAGCTATCTACTTTGGATTAGATAGGTCCAGAAGTTAGAACCTCAATCTTTGCTTGAAAAATCTATGTCTTGAAATCAATGGCTCCGGGAAGGAAGAGAACTGCCTCTGGAAGATCCATAAGGGCAGTAGTAGCTGGAGAAGATATGAATCGTCAACGAACTGAAGTAAACGGTACCAATGTAGGAGATCAGGTGCCAGCATCTTCCAATCAACGCGAAGTCGTTACAAGAGATGAGTTGAACAAAATGGTTGACAAAATCAACCAAAAATGGAGAGCAATCAAAGTGCTCTGATGGATAAGCTCAATGCTCCCTTAACCTTACAGTCAAATCCTGCTCCAAGAACTATGGTTGAACCCACAGCTGCCATAGAGCAAGAAAATTCTTCTGTTTCTGGCTTAAAAAGAAGAAATGGGAAGCAGCCGCAAAGAAGGGTGACAACAGGAACTATGAGAATCAATACAAAGGAAAATACAAGTACTCCGCTCGCTGTAAGGCAACCAATTTTGAACTTGAACCAAAAGGCAAAAACCCCATTAGAGGATATAGCCATGGACCTCTCCGACTCAGAAGATGGAGAACAATTCAACGCTAATAAGTTGGAAGAAAATGTCAGTGCATTCGATAATGCTGGAAATGTCAAAACCACCCCAGTCAAGCCAACTTCAAGCCAACGGGGTCCCGAGAGAGTGGTTCTCCCAAAGACAGGAGATCCTAGGCTCCAGCCCACTCGCCAAAACTGTTTGCAAAGCCAAACACTTGGTGTAGTGACTAACGGCCGTCCTTAGGACTACCGGACATCAGAGGCATTTATCGCGGATATGGTTAAGAGATTGATGGACAAGAATAAAAATAGAAGAGATGATGAATGGGGATCCGCACAAAGTAGGACTCCCTTTATTGATGAGATCTTGAATGAGCGATATCCAAAAAAGTTCACGATGCCAACAATTCCATCCTATAACGGGACAAAGGACCCAAAACCCTATTTGTACAAGTATAGTTGGTACATGGACGGAGCAAATGCTTCGGAGGTTGTTCGGTGTAGATGTTTTCCCATCTTTCTGGAAGGAATTGCCTCTAGGTGATTTACTAGGCTTCCGTCGAAATCCATCTCTACTTTCGATCAACTAGCCTCAAGATTCCTCGATCGGTTCAGGCTCCATACTGCGCAACCTAAAGATGTAATGTCCCTATCCGGACTATTCCAGGGATGAAATGAATTACTGAATTCTTTCATGAACCGGTTCAATACAACAGTGACAAAGGTGAGCAATCCAAATGAGGACATGGTTTTCACAGCTTTGGTCCGAGCCGTTCACCTCGAAACTGAATTCGAAAAGTGGATCAAAATGAAGCAACCCACTACAACGAAGGATTTCAATCGTAAAGCAAGCCAATACTTGAGATTGGAAGAGGCACAAGAGCTAGAGAAGAAGTCTACTGGCATGCAACCAATGAACGTCGGGCAAAGTAACGTAGCGATGAATCGGAATACAAACTCTTCCGGGACTTCTGAAGGAACCACGGAGAAAGATGGAAATCAAAAGAGAAAAATCAAAATCCCAATAAAAGAAATGGAAATAATAAATGCCTTAAGGGCTTCAAGCCTGAAGATTACACCCCTCTCAACAATACGCCGGAAAACATCTATCTCGAGGCACAGGGGACTGAGGAATATATGAAACCCCAAAAGAAGGAAGCAACCGAACAACAAAAGCACTCAGGGAAATTCTGCCGCTTCCATGAGACGCACAGTCACAACACAAATGAATGTCGCCACCAAAAGAACTTGATTAAAGAGCTGATCCGGGAAAACAAGCTTCAACCATATGTGTAACATCCCGCTTCCGGAGGCTCAAAACTAACTGCTACGGATGCTGCAGTCATCCATAGGTGTTATTTCTGGGTGACCGCTATTGGCAACACAGAAACACAAGAATATGAAAAAAATTTAAACTTCAACAAAACAAAATTTCTCATTTCCTATGAATTTCAATTTAAGATTTAATTACATAACCCCAGACGTTAACCACGCTCAGATCACATATACATGTACAAAATATAATAAGAGCGACATATGAAGATGTCCCCTTATGATGATCAGAGAACTAATAAATATGAAATTTACAGTTCTTAGTATATCACAGTGGAATACACAAAACAGCTCCTATATAGCTAATACTGCCTCCTACACGTCCCCGGAAGCTTATTCATCCAAAACCTGAAAGTCTCCCACTCTCAGACTACTCAAATTAGTTTTGAGTACCCGAGAGTTTGTGGAGAAACACAAACTTCGAGTCAGACAATAAGTCTGGTATGAATAATCGCCTATCATCTCTCGTCGTAAATAGATATCTAGTGAGACCACGCCGCTTAGCGGGACGGGTTTTCCCCTCACTAGTATCCAAAATAAAACATACAAATCATTTACTATGCCCCTACACCCAAAATGATTAGTCTTAACATAATATGAAATAAAGCCATAAATCATATGTATTGGATATCCCATCCACCCATTTATTAGATATCCCATCTAAAAGCAATTTATTAGATTCTCCATCTAAAAATCAATGTATTAGAGTTCTCCTCTAAAATCTTCAAAATGACTATCCATCATAGTTTAATAGGACTATCCATCCCAAATCCATTCAAAATAAATGCAGATTATTCATCGTACACTGTTTTATAAAAGATGGTGTGGGCTATCCACCCCACACTCCATAGTTTTCCTAGGATGACCATGAACCCTTGGGTGCCAAATCCTGAGGCTAACCACCTCTGGCAAAACCTTTTTTACTTTAGAAATTTGATGTAGGCTATCCACCGCACATTCCATGGTTTTCCTAGGTTAACCAAGAACCCATCACTTGGCCAAAAATATCATGATACTCATGATTATTTATAAAACTTCATGATCCCCATGATTAATTATTTTCCCCAAGTATACTACATGTTTAACTTATTCCAATTGGTAGCCCCAATTAGGTTAAATTAAATAAAAACACATTGATAGCCCCAATGTATATTTTCGAAAGAATATTTCTGTTTGTAGCCCCAAACTATGTAATGAAAAATTAAACCCACCCCGGTGTCCCCAAGGTTTTATAACATTCATTTTATATAAGGATCCCCCTTACATATTCAAACAAAGATAATTATTTTATGCTATAACCCTTCGAAGTAACCCCTTCGTCTTAGCAAAGTTTTACTTAAGAAAAACGGCTAAAACAGCCCTTTAAAACCCTTCGAATGAAGTCCCATTCGAAAGAAAATAAATATGCAAAGTTAGCACCTTCGGAAACTTTTCAAAATCAAACCTTTCAAAATCATTGAAGATAACCCCTTCAAAACCTTTCGAAATCAAACCTTTTGAACTCAAAACCTTTCGAAATTAGACCTTTCGAAATCAATACCTTTCGAAATCAAAACCCTTTCGAAATTATTGAAGATAGCCCCTTCAAAACCCTTCGAAATAAACCTTTCGAAGTCAAACCTTTTGAAACCAAACCTTTCGAACTCAAAACCTTTCGAAATTAAAACCTTTCGAAATCATTGAAGATAGCCCCTTCAAAACCCTTCGAAATCATTTAAAAACAATGAAGTGTTGGTGTTGGAACCAATGCTTTGAAAGCATACTTCCGAAAATGTCGGAAGGTTAACCCTTCGGCTTGCCGTAAGGTATTAAAACGCCTTTTTAGATAATATTTTAAAACAATACTGTTGAAGGTTTAAGCTTTCGAAGATCCCCTTCGAAACCCTTCTTGTATATAAAATTTTAGTCTTTTATAAAATGATGGAGTCGAAGGATCCCCCTTCAACTTATTCGAAAACAATTTTTATTTCTATCTGAAAGCAAAAGAAGCAGCATCCCCATTCCTTTGCCCTTTTCTTCCCTTCGGCCTCGTGCCTACCTTTCGACTTTGGGCGGAAGGTAACTGTTTACTTTCCGCCTCAGACGAAAGGTACCTTTCGACTTCATCGAAAGGGTAAAAGCGGGCTTATTGGAGATGAAGGTAGAACTGGGCCCACTGAAGTGATGTTTTATCTTGTTTGTCTAATTTTGATTGGCTGAAGAACCTTCTTCTGTACTTCCGAACAGTGAAAATTATACAAAAGTCAACCTTTCTCTTAAAACACTGTACTTATTCCCCAAATATTTCTAGAAGCGAATCTGCTCCCGAATTTAAGTAATTTTGGAAGCAAATTTTCAGTTTAACCCTTGGGCGTAAATAATTTAATTACCTTAGTAAATCCCTAAGGAAAATTCCCAAAAATCACCAAAAATCAGATAAATCATATACTTCAACATATTAAAATTTCAAAGCATATGAAGATCAAAAAAATTCGGAATTTAACCAAAACCGAACAAAACATGTTAATTAACCAATTAACATTTAAAACACCTTTGTCTTATCCAAACAATGGTTTAAATGGTTATATCCTAACCAAAATCACAAACATGAATCGGGTATAACCCATAACCGATCCAAACATAGAAAAATGAGTTGATAAACATGATTATTCACCTTGATTAGTTGATTGGAGAATGAGATACTTTCCTAGCTTTAATTCCTTAGCTTATTCTTCAATTTAAACTCTTCCTGGAGCTTTTTAATGGCCGACTGAAATATGTGGGAGTTAAGAATGAGAAAGTGAAAGTTTATTTAGATGGAGGAAGAGATATATACTAAGAAATGTAGCCCCATTTCCAAGTTTACCCCATAGGAAAAATTCCTCCTTCTTAATTTATTTAAGTCATTTTATTTTAGTTCATTCTTTTAGACACGACCATTGGATTTATTAATGTCATCTCCCTACTATTCACATTATTCTATTTAATTTATCGAATTAAATAACCCGAATAATGTTAATTAAAATCCATGGTCATTACAGACTCCCCCCTTAAAGAATTTAGTCCCTGAAATTTCAGTAAGAACACAACAACAAGCATATAGCCCATGCAAGCAAAGCTAGTATAACCTACCAGCCAAATTCTATATAAACCTTATATAGAACATACCATCTAAAATAGCCTAGGAAATGTAGCCCTAATTACAGTCCTTCACGTTGTCGCTCCACTGAACTTTCACCAACTTGATTGTCTTGTTCCTTAGCCTCTTCTCATCTTTTGCCACAACACGAACTGGTTGCCTCACAAAAGTCATATCCGGTTCCACCACTAAGTCCTCTAGTGCCATCGGAGCGATAGTAGTGGATCATGAACATACTTTCCAAGATGAGAAACATGAAACGCATTGTGGACCCCGACCAAACTGCTCGGCAAATCTACTTGGTATGTGAGTCTCCCAATCCGCTCTAATATAGGAAATGGTCCAACATATCTCGGTGCTAGCTTCCCGTTCTTCCCGAACCGAACCACAACTTTCATCGGTGATACCTTGATAGAAACTCTATCTCCAACTGAGAACTCTAGTTCCTTACGCCTTTTGTCTTCGTAACTCTTCTGCCTAGACTGAGCTTCCTTCATTCTTTCCCATATCAACTCGATCTTTTCAAACGCCTCTCTCACCAAATCTGGACCAAGGACCAACCTGTCTCCGGTCTCTAACCAACATGCTGGTGATTTGCATGGCCTTCCATACAAAGCTTCAAAAGGCGCCATTCCTATAGTAGTCTGATAACTATTATTATAGGAAAAATCTATTAAGTGCAAGTGATCTTCCCAAGAACCACTAAAATCCACCACACAAGCTCTCAACAGATCTTCCAGTACCTTGTTGACTCTCTCTGTTTGCCCATCCGTCTGAGGATGATATGCGGTACTCATCTTGAGCTTAGTGCCTAGCATATTCTGCAGGCTCTTCCATAACTCTCTAGTAAACAAAGCATCTCTATCACTGACGATACTACTAGGAATTCCATGCAGTCGATGTTCTTCATGAACAACTTAGCCAAAACAGGTGCCGTCCTGGTTGACCTTACCGGAATGAAATGGGTACTTTTGGTCAATCTATCCACTATGACCCATATACTTTCATTACCCCGGTTTGACCTTGGCAACCCATCAATAAAATCCAAGGATATCGAGTCCCGCTTCCAAACTAGAATATCCAAAGACTGAAGCAACCCACTCAGCTTCTGATGTTCGGCTTTTACTTGCTGACAGTTCAAACACTGTTTTACCTATAAGCCAACATCCCTCTTCATTCCTTCCCAAAAGAAACTTCTCTTCATATCCTGATACATCTTGGTTCCCCCAGGATGAATCGTAAACTTCGATCGATGACATTCCCTAAGAACTTCCTTCCTAAGGTCTCCAACATCTGGAACACATAACTGTTCCTTCTTTCTCAACCAACCACTATGGTCAAGAATAAAATCCTTCAAATCATCAATCTCGGTTCCAGCTTCTAACCTTCTAATTCTCTCGGCTAACACTGGATCCTCTTTCTTCCTAGAAGCAATTCGTTCGATCAACACTGGTCGAACTTCCAAACAAGACATCATGGAAATATTCCGACTAGATCTAGCAGTCGACCTCAACTGCACACTGCAAGCAGCTAGTGCTTCCAAGTCCTTCCATTCCGCCAACATAGATAATACCACATTCTGATGTTTCCTGCTAAGCTCATCTGCCACCTTATTTCCTTTTCCCAGTGTATACTCGATGCTAAAATCATAAGCTGCAACAAACTCCAGCCATCTCTACTGTCTCATATTCAGCTCCTTCTGAGAGAATAAATATCATAGAGGCTTATGATCCGTAAATAGCTCAAACCTTTCTCCCAAAAGATAATGTCTCCACACCTTCAATGCGAAGATTACCGCTGCCAACTCCAAATCATGAGTAGGGTATCTCACTTCATGCGGTCTAAGCTGTCTAGAAGCATAGGCAATAACTTTTCCATTCTGCATTAGCATAGCACCTAACCCGGTACCACATGCATCGGTGTAAACTACCAACCCCTGATTCCCATCAGGAACTACTAACACAGGCGCATTGGTTAACAAATGTTTCAACTTAAGGAATGCCTCCTCACATTTGTCAGACCAAACAAACTTCACGTCCTTCCTGTTTAGCATAGTCAAGGATGCCGCTATCCACGAGAGATCCTTAATGAACCTTCGGTAGTAAGCTGCAAGTCCAAGAAAGCTTCTAATCTCACTTACCGTCTCTGGTCTTTTCCAATTGTTAACAGCTTCGATCCTATCCGCATCAACTGCTAAACCTTTCTCGAAAACTACATGACCAAGGGACTTCACTTCCTTCTTTCAGAAATGACACTTTGAGAACTTCGCTTTCAACTGATGTTGCCTTAGCGTCTCCAATACTATTCTAAGATGATCCACATGATCCTTCTCATTCTTATAATATACCTAAATGTTATCAATAAAAACCAACACGAACCTATCCAAGTACTCTCGGAAAACCCAGTTCATCAAATCCACAAAGAAATCTGGCACATTAGTAAGCCCGAATGGCATAACCAACCATTCGTAAGACCCATATCTGGTCTTAAACACCGTCAAAGGAATACTGTCCTCTGCCACTCTTAGCTAATGGAAACCTATCGCCAAATCCAGTTGGGAAAACTCTCTGGCTCCACTTAACTGATCAAAAAATTCCTCGATCCTTGGCAAAGGATACCTATTCTTGATCGTCCTCTCGTTCAACATACGATAGTCGATATACATCCTTAACGACCCATCTGGATTGTTCACGAATACCACGGCTGTTCCCCAAGGAGAAATGCTTGACTAGATGAAATTCTTTCCTTCCAATTCCACTAGCTACACCTTCAATTCCTTCATCTCGGTTGGTGGCATCCTGCTAGGTGGTCTGCTTACGGGTTCAGCTCCCAGTACGAGATCTATCCGAAACTTGATTGCTCTTTTCGGCGGCAAGCCCGAAACTGGTTCAAACGCATCCGCAAACTCTCTTGCTACATAAACCTGCTTCAACTCTGCTTCTGTTCCCATAGCACCAATAACGCATAAGCATTTCCGTTCTAACTCCTTACTAAGTAAATAATTCGGTTATGGCTATTAGAGTGTTTCAATGATATTTCCACTCCTGGCAAAATATACTAGCATTGTATCTATCTAACCAATCCATACCCAATATGATCCCGAAACCCATAAAATCAAAAACATATAAACTGCATGCAAACATATGACTTAACAAATCAAGTTCTAACTGGTCATATCTCATTCCCAGATTTGCATACCCTCCAATAGGATTCACAACCATTAAAGGAGTAATAAGGTATATTAGGTTCCAGACATAAGCAATCTACCAAATACTGAGATATAAATGAGTGTGATGCACCGATATCAAATAGTATCCTAACCGGAGTAGTATGAATCATAAGCATACCTTCCATCACAGCTTTTCCTTTCTCAGTAGCTGTTGGTCTAGAGGATGATGGTTCCAACGCAAAGACCTTTCCCTTTCCAGCTTTAGCAGCCTCGGGACACTTGTCCTTGTAATGCCCCATCTGGCCATAGTTGTAGCACTTCACATTCGGCCTCACTGCAACTGCTCTTCCATCACCCGAGTGACACTCATTAGCATAGTGCCCCTTATTGTCACACTTGTAACAAACAATATCAGCCTTGCTCTTCTTAGCTGCAACCCCCGACTGGGCACCTTTCTTCTTGAAGAACTTCCGCTTCTTACCTTGAAAATTCTGAACCTCGGCTGGTTTCCCCTTTCCAAAAGTAGAAAGCATCTCTCCATTCCGAATAGCCATCTCAACAACAATATGACACGGATCCCAGAGGTTTGGCATGGTTGCTCTGGCGATCTCAGGATTCAACCCCCTGATAAACTTATCATTCCTCTGAATGACAGTATCCACGGTAGCATATCCGTAACGGAACAGCTCATCAAACTCTATAGCATACTCAATCACTGATCTACCCCCCTGGACTAAATCTGCAAATTTCCTAAGAATGCTGACTTGGCAACCTCTGATGGAAACCTTTCTTCGAACCTTATTCGAAATTCAACCCAAGTCAGGTCTTCTTCTGGCTCTCCCACGGTAACTCTGTTCTACCAAAACAATGTTGCTCCCTGCAATTGCCTTGAAGCAAGTCTCCTCTTCTGCATATCCGTCAAGACGAGATCTGCAAATATCCTTTCACAATGCAATACCCAGTTCTCCAATCCTACTGCATCCTCGGTTCCCAAAAAGAGATTCCCTCTAAGATTAGCATAATCCATGCTCAGCTTGGCATAATTATTGCCAATTGGGGCCACCGGATTAGCTCCTCCATCATTCCCTACAGCCACTCCCGCAGCTGCTCCAGCTTGTATCATATTTACAAAGACTGATACATCATCCCCATATCAACCGGCGGAATCTAAGCACCAACATTGTCATTTGCATCTGGGTTTTCATTTGCCTATTGACCCTAGTTGCTCCTAGTATTGGGTCGAACATTTCCAGGTGTTGCGATGCATCTTCCACCTTGATTCACTCTTCCGTTTCCTGCCTCCATATCTTACTTCCCTACTACCTAAAATCCAATCTTAGTAAGATACAGAAGAACGGTCTAAGAGAGTGGGGAATACATACTTAGCTATTTATAGCAAAGTACACATACGTTACTATAACGCTTACCCAAGCATAACCATATTTTAGATTCATTGGATTATGCTTTAAAAATCTTTTAAAGTTTAAATTCCTTTTAAGTACATAAACCATGCTCTGATACAAACTTGTAACGTCCCGCTTCCGGAGGCTCAAAACTAACCGCTACGGATGCTGCAGTCATCCATAGGTGTTATTTCTGAGTGATCGAAATTGAAATCTTGAAACTATTGGCAACACAGAAACACAAGAATATGAAAAAAATTTAAACTTTAACAAAATAGAATTTCTCATTTCCTATGAATTTCAATTTAAGATTTAATTACATAACCCTAGACGTTAACCACGCTCAAATCACATATACATGTACAAAATACGATAAGAGCAACATATGAAGATGTCCCCTTATGATGATCATAGAACTAATAAATATGTACTTTACATTTCTTAGTACATCACAGCAGAATACACAAAATAGCTCCTATATAACTAATACTGCCTCCTGCATGTCTTTGGAAGCTTATTCGTCCAAAACCTGAAAATCTCCCACTCTCAGACTACTCAAATTAATTTTGAGTACCCAAGAGTTTGTGGAGAAACACAAACTTCAAGTCAGACAATAAGTCTGGTATGAATAATCCCCTATCATCTCTTATCATAAATAGATATATAGTGAGACCACGCCACTTAGCGGAATGGGTTTTCCCCTCACTAGTATCCAAAATAAAACATGCAAATCATTTACTATGCCCCTGCACCCAAAATGATTAGTCTTAACATAATATGAAATAAAGCCATAAATCATATGTATTGGATATCCCATCCACCCATTTATTAAATATCCCATCTAAAAGCAATTTATTAGATTTTCCATCTAAAAATCAATTTACTAGAGTTCCCCTCTAAAATCTTTAAAATGACTATCCGTCATAGTTTAATAGGACTATCCATCCCAAATCCAATCAAAACAAATGTAGATTATCCATCATATATTGTTTTATAAAAGATGGTGTGGGCTATCCACCTCAGACTCCATAGTTTTCATAGGATGACTATGAACCCTTGGATGCCAAATCCCCAGGCTAACCACCTCTGGAAAAACATTCTTTACTTTAGAAATTTGATGTGGGCTATCCACCACACATTCCATGGTTTTCCTAGGTTACCAAGAACCCATCACTTGGCCAAAAATATCATGATCCCCATGATTATTTATAAAACTTCATGATCCCCATGATTAATTATTTTCCATAAGTATACCACCTATTTAACTTATTCCCATTGGTAGCCCCAATTAGGTTAAATTAAATAAAAACACATTGATAGCCCCAATGTATATTTTCGAAAGCATATTTATGTTTGTAGCCCCAAACTATGTAACGAAAACATTAAACCCACCCTGGTGTCCCCAAGGTTTTATAACATTCATTTTATATAAGGATCCCCTAACATATTCAAACAAAGATAACTATTTTATGCTATAACCCTTCGAAGTAACCCCTTCGTCTTAGCAAAGTTTTACTTAAGAAAAATGGCTAAAAACAGCCCTTTAAAACCCTTTGAATAAAGTCCCCTTCGAAAGCAAATAAACATGCAAAGTTAGCACCTTCAGAAACTTTTCGAAATCAGAACCTTTCGCAATCATTGAAGATAACCCCTTCAAAACCTTTCGAAATCAAACCTTTCAAAATCAAACACAAATAAACATGCAAAGTTAGCACCTTCAGAAACTTTTCGAAATCAGAACCTTTCGCAATCATTGAAGATAACCCCTTCAAAACCTTTCGAAATCAAACCTTTCAAAATCAAACCTTTCAAAATCAAAACCTTTCAAAATCAAAACCTTTCGAAATCAAACCTTTCGAACTCAAAACCTTTCGAAATTAAAACCTTTCGAAATCAATACCTTTCGAAATTAAAACCTTTCGAAATTATTGAAGATAACCCCTTCAAAACCCTTCGAAATAAACCTTTCGAAGTCAAACCTTTCGAAACCAAACCTTTCAAACTCAAAACCTTTCGAAATTAAAATCTTTCAAAATCATTGAAGATAGCCCCTTCAAAACCCTTTGAAATCATTCAAATACAATGAAGTGTTGGTGTTGGAACCAACCCTTTGAAAGCATACGTCCGACCATGTCGGAAGGTTAACCCTTCGGTTTGCCGAAAGGTATTAAAACTCCTTTTTAGAAAACATTTTAAAACAATACTCTTGAAGGATTAAGCTTTCGAAGATCCTCTTCGAAACCCTTCTTGAATATAAAATTTTAGTCTTTTACAAAATGATAGAGTCGAAGGATCCCCCTTCAACTTATTCGAAAACAATTTTTGTTTCTATCCGAAAGCAAAAGAAGAAGCCTCCCCATTCCTTCGCCCTTTTCTTCCCTTCGGCCCCGTGCCTACCTTTCGACTTTGGGCAGGAGGTAACTATTTACCTTCCGCCTCAGACAAAAGGTACCTTTCGACTTTATCGAAAGGGTAAAAGCGGGCTTATTGGAAACGAAGGCAGAACTGGGCCCACTGAAGTGATGTTTTATCTTGTTTGTCTAATTTTGATTGGCAGAGGAACCTTCTCCTGTACTTTCGAATAGTGAAAATTATACAAAAGTCAACCTTTTTCATAAAACACTGTACTTCTTCCCCAAATATTTCCAAAAGCAAATCTCCTCCCGAATTTAAGTAATTTCGGAAGAAAATTTTAAGTTTAGCCCTTGGGCGTAAATAATTTAATTACCTTAGTAAATCCCTAAGGAAAATTCCCAAAAATCAGATAAATCATATACTTCAACATATTAAAATTTCAAAGCATATGAAGATCAAAATAATTTGGAATTTAACCAAACCCGAACAAAAACGTGTTAATTAACCCATTAACATTTAAAACACCTATGTCTTATCCGAACAAAGGTTTAAATGTTTATATCCTAACCAAAATCACAAACATGAATCGGGTACAACCCATAACCGATCCAAACATAGAAAAACGAGCTGATAAACATGATTATTCACCTTGATTAGTTGATTCGAGAATGAGATACATTCCTAGCTTTAATTCCTTAGCTTATTCTTCAATTTAAACTCTTCCTAGAGCTTTTTAATGGCCGGCCGAAATGTGGGAGTTAAGAATGAGAAAGTGGAAGTTTATTTAGGTGGAGGAAGAGATATATACTAAGAAATGTAGCCCCATTTCCAAGTTTACCCCTTAGGAAAAATCCCCCCTTCTTAATTTATTTAAGTCATTTTATTTTAGTTCATTCTTTTAGACACGGCCATTGGATTTATTAATCTCATCTCCGTACTATTCACATTATTCTATTTAATTTATCCAATTTAATATCCTAAATAATGTTAATTTAAATTCGGGGTACAATACATGAGTAATTCACAGAATCCTGACCAGCCTGCGATTCCTCAAGCCCTTAGGAATCAAAGAAACCAGGCCGGAACCACTGAAGAGGGATCAAAGCGGACCAACCAGAGACTCATTATTGGAATAATATATGGAGGCCCACATCCTGCACAAAGAAGTTGGGGAGAGGTGGAGCGGTATGCAAATTCATTAAAGCACACTCCAAAGGAATCGTGTCTCACAATAGAAGATGGGACTCCAACCAAGCAGTTAAAAACTTTGAATGATGATATTGTATTCAAATACCGAGATGCCGAAGGGATCAAAGCTCCAACACTTTATCCAATGGTGGTGACAGTAGGAATCAGACCCACTATGGTCCGACGAGTATCGATCGATAGCGGCAGTTCTGTCAATATACTTTTCAAATGTACCTTTGACCAAATGAAGATCGACATGAAAAGCGGGTCTGCATGCTAAACAAAAATCAAAAGGTTTACCGGCAAACCCAAACAACCCGTAGGGACAATTGACTTGCCAGTGGAGCTTGGAGAGGGTGATCGAAGAGTTACCCTCATTTAGACCTTCGTAATTGTGGACAAAACTTCTACGTATAATGCCTTCTTGGGACGACTCGCCTTAGCTGATTTTAGAGTCGCTCTAGCCCAATGGTGCCTTACCATGAAGTTCCCAACTGCAAACGAAATCGGGGTGGTCAAAGGAGGTCAATGCGCCACCAGAGAATGTTACATTGCAGAGTTATGCGAATCTAAAAGATGGAAAAAAGGGAAGGATGTGGGGAGAACTCTCCACATTCATGAACCTTCTGAATAGCAACTACAGAGCCACCCCTGGCTCGGGGACCATAGCCGATTCGACAAGGCTTTGGACCCTAGAAAGAAGAATTCAGGGGAGGATCGGGCAGCGCTAGCAGAATCGATGGTGTCTGTCCTAGTTGATATGGATGACCCATCAAGAGTCTTGAAAATTGGATCGCACCTTGGAAACAAGGTGCGATTGGAACTTACTAAATTTCTTCACGTTAACTTGGATGTGTTCGCTTGGACGCATTCCGATATGTGTAGGGTTTCACCAGAAATCGCACGGCAGGCGCTCAACATTGACCCCAAGTTCATTCTAGTAAAGCAAAAGAGGCGCAGCCTAGGTCATGAATGATCCAAGGCGTTAAGAGAAGAGGTGGAAAAGCTAATGGCCAACGGCTTTATCCATGACATAACTTATCCTGAATGGGTATCTACCCCTGTCTTAGTCAAAAAGCCCAATGGGAAGTGGCGAACCTATATCGACTACTCGGACTTAAACAAAGCCTGCCCAAAAGATAGCTTCCCTCTGTCCAAAATAGACCAGCTCATGGATGGAACGGCGGGACATGAACTGCTATCATTCATGGACGCATACTCGGGGTACAACCAGATCCTGATGCATGAACCTGATCAAGAAAACACCAGCTTCATCACCGATCTGGGGCTATACTGCTACAGGGTAATGCCATTTGGCTTAAAGAATGCTGGGGCAACTTATTAAAGGTTGGTAAATACCATGTTCAAGCACCAAATCGGGAAAACCATGGAGGTTTCGTGGACGACATGTTGGTCAAATCGCGAGTAGCTGTCAATCACCTGGATAATCTTGCTAAAATGATTGAACTACTCCGAAAGTATGGAATGAAACTCAATCCACTTAAATATCACTTCGGAGTAGCCTCCGGAAAGTTCTTAGTATTCATAGTAAGTGCCAGGGGCATTGAAGCGAATCTAGAGCAAATAACGACCCTATGAGAAGCCCAAGCCCCGAAGAACAAGAAAGAGTTGCAAAGCTTGAATGGGAAGGGCTCAGCATTAAGTCTATTTATATCGAAATCCCTGGAAAAGTGCATACCGTTCTTTGATACGTTAAATAAGGGAAAGAAAAACTACGAATGGAGTGAGGCATGTCAAACTGCATTTGAAGAATTGCTACGACACATGGAAGCCCCACCAATCCTATCAAAACCAGTGGATGGAGAGGACCTATTCATATACCTAGCAATCTCACCTCATGCGTTGAGCACTGCCCTTGTGCATGAAGAAGCGAAGATCCAGCGACCCATATACTACATTAGCAAGCGGTTTACCAGAGCCGAGAAAAATTACCCGAAGATGGAAAAGCTAGCATATTGCCTTCCGATCGCGTCTAGAAAGTTACGACCGTATTTCCAAGCACATCTAATCAAAGTACTGACTAATCAGCATCTGAATCAAGTACTATACCGACCCGAAACCTCCGAATGACTTCTCAAATGGAACATTGAACTAAGCCAGTATGAACTTACCAATCGAGAAAGGCTATCAATGGGCAAGCGCTGGCAGGTTTCATCACCGAGTTTACCATACGGGATGACGAAGAAGAAATACCGTTGGAAGCAGAGATGCAATTGAAACTTTTTGTTGATGGCGCATCTAACAACCTCTATTCGGGGCGGGAGTAGTGCTTGAAACCCCCGAAGTACGAGCCATTTGTTATGCCTTATGCTTGGAATTACTTGCAACAAACAACGAAGTGGAATACGAAGCATTGATAGCAGGGCTGAAAGTTGTGAAAGAACTCGGAATAAAGTCCGTCCACATCTACAGCGACTCCCAACTAGTCGTCTGTTAATTAAAAGGCGAATACCAGGCTCGAGGGGTGAGCCTTGCACTATATCTATCTAAAGTACAAGAGTTTTTGAGCGACATCAAACATTATACCATAACTCACATTCCACGGGAGAAAAATACCAAGGCCGACTACTTAGCTAAACTGGCAAGTTCTAGAGAAGCTCAATCATTGGGACTAGTCCCGGTTGAGACTCTAACTGCGCCGAGTATAAACAAAATGGATGTCGACTGGATTCTCAAGACCACCGTCAAACCGAAAACATGGATGACGCCAATCAGGACTACTTACTTACAGGGACCCTTCCAATGGACCGGGATTAATGAAAAAAGCTTCTCTATAAGACGCCATGATTCGTAATATAGCATGGAATACTATACCGAAGGGGATTCTCCACCCCCTTTCTTAGATGTGTGACCAAAGATGAAGCTCAACGGATCCTGAGGGAAGTGCACGAAGGCGAATGCGGAGACCATATTGGGGGGGTAGACCCTTGCAAAGAAAGTTCTTCGGTACGGATACTTCTGGCTAACAATAAACCACGATGCAACAGACTACGCTAGATGGTGTGATCGTTGCCAAAGATTTGGCAAAATTAAAAGAACTCCATCAGCAGAGTTAACGCAGATGGTCAGCCCATGACCGTTTGCGATATGGGGAATCAACTTGATCGACGTATTGCCAATAGCTAAAGGAGGGGCGAAATATGCTATAGTTGTTGTTGACTATTTCACGAAATGGGCCGAAGCGGAACCGCTGGCCACCATTACCACTAAGAAAGTCATTAATTCTGTTACTAAAAACATTATTTGCAGGTTTGGTGTACCACAGAAAATTATCACTGATAATGGGACCCAATTCGAAAGCGCTAAGTTCAAAGACTTCTACAAACGCTTCCGAGTTGAGAAGAGCTTTTCCGCAGTCGCTCATCCGCAAGCTAACAGGAAAGTGGAAGAAATAAACAAGATCATCAATCCACCATCAAATAGCGACTAACTAAAGCAAAAGATAATTGGGTTGATGAACTTTCACTCGCACTATGGGCATACAGAACAACTCACAAAGCAGCAACCGGTCACACTCCATTCGCCTTGGCATATGGCTCAGAAGTAATGATTCCCGTCGAACTTGAAGTCCCCTCTCATCGAAGGAAAAATTTCAATCAGAAGCAAAACGAGCAGCTCCTACTCGAATCATTGGATATGATTGACGAAAGGAGGGAAGAAGCCGAGTTGGGGACTGCTGCCCACCAAAAAGGGTCGCGCCATACTTCGACTCCAAAGTTCACAGCCAAACCTTCAAAGTGGGAGACCTTGTCCTCAAACGAGTCTATCTCATGTCGGGAGCTTTCGAACCGAACTAGGAAGGGACGTATGTGATCAATCAAAAGCTAAGGAACGGGACTTTCAAACTGACAATCATTGACAGAATTCTTAGAGCATGGAACATCGAATTGCTGCGTCGTTACGTCACCTGATAACTACCTTATGTACTTTCTATTTTTCAGCAAATAAGTCGTCCCGGGTGTCGGGGGCATTGTAAATAGGCAAAAACTTCCAACTTCTTCCAAATCAATAGTAGTTCTTCCAAATCAGTAATATACTTCGAATTCATTTATTTTACCCCATTTTTCAAATACCCCAAAACATCGTATTTGAAATCAAAAATAATAATCTTCACCAAATCACATTTTAAAACAATTTTATTATTTAATACCTCATTCTAAATAATATACTTTCAAAATTTCAATTAAATATAATTTCTGTTATTATTTATGAAATTCCCTAGATGCTTCTAAATAATAACCTTATTTAATTTCATACTTTAGTTGTAGTAAAATTTATTAAATCATCGTTGTTTACAGAAGCCATCTAAAATCTATCAATAGCTTTAATCTTTATTTATTTATCTAATTCTCTCATTATTATTCATTTCAATTAACTATTTTCCAATTCAAATAAACAATTAAATATTATTAAATACCCAGAAATGCTACAATTGATAATAATTATTCAAACAATGCATAACTATGACGACCTACCTTTTTAGACGGTTTAAATCGACAATAAACCACACATGTCTAACTCAAACCATTCAAAAGGGAGGATTGTCAATGGGGTAAATAAGAAAATAAGAGAAAGGAAGTAAAAACAAAACACAGAATCTTACAGCGGAATGACAAAATATAATAATCAAATAAACAGTTCATGAAGTTGTTTTATAATATACATTTGGTTACACAATTTTTACAACAATCAGAGTACAAACAATGACATACCAATAATGATGCAGCAGAAAATTACTAATAATATAATATATCAAACTCCGTCTTCATTCTCCAGAAATAAAGTCTTCAACACTGAAATGCTCAGGCTGGCCCGAGCGTAATGAAAAGACAAACACTCGAGTCAGAACTAAAAGATCTTATGTAAGTTAAATCAACAACAAGTAAATATGAGTGTAATGGCTTCAGAGATGTTTCTGGATTTTACATCTCCTATCCAGTATATAACGTACGTGCAATAACTTAAGAGATGTTTCAGGATTTCCATCTCCTAAGGATCCGTTAAACTATCTATATGTAGTAATATACGCTATATATGTAGTGTTTGTCAGTAAAGTAAAGTATTAAAATAGCGTTAAGGCGTTACCCATATCCCCCTTAACACATTTTTATAAGCATCGTAGTCTATACAGTACTGTAAACTCCACCATAAACTGGTGGGCTATCAGGGAGCACTCTATAGGTACGACACAAACCAAAATCGTAGTGGGCTCGATAAGGCATATAACAGGGCACACGAGGCTATACCCATGGTAGGATTCTACCGGATTGCGGAACCAGGCTGGTGGTAACGCATAGTCGCAGCTACCGCCCACCTCGAACAACACTCCCATAATTAAATCGAGGGTGGCCACCAATCAATCACAAAGTAACAGATATGGTATCGAAGAAGCATGTCCGATCGAAGGAGTGACCTCACTTGGCCTGTTTATGGCTCCTATTTTAGTCATATCAAGTTGACCTGAAGGTCAGGGCTGCGTTCTTACCTCATACCAGTAGCGTTCGTCAAACCATCCTACTTCGTTCTGGATTCTCCACCACGTGCACAGTTGTTAAAGTGAGTTCGTAATTGGCAGAGAGTATGACAATATCCAATCCTGATATCTTTAACAACCAAACGTTTATTTCACATCGTGGTCATTTTATAAAACATTTTTAATAATAAATCTAGAAAACAGTTTATACCTTTATATCAAGATATCCATATACTTATTCCAAAAGTATAAATATATTCATAAATACCGAGGAAGATTTATTTCAATCAATTTCAAAAATAATTAAGAATCTTACTTAAACCATTTATAAACTATTTATATGCTTTAGAACCATTTAAAAAGCTATTTATTCATTCCAAAACAGTTTACAACTCTTTCCCTTTTCATAAACTTCTACGCAAATTCCTTTAAACGCTTCCAAATCCCTTAATACAAGTTCTTTATAACCCCTTTATAAAATCCTTTAAACGTTTATAAACTCCTTTATAAAACCATTATAAAATCCTTTATAAAACCATTAAAATCCTTTATAAAAAAATCTTTTATAAAATCCATTATAAAATCTCTTACAAAACTTTTATAAATTCCTTACAAAACCTTTACAAAATTCTAAAATCTTTTACAAAAATCTTTTACCTATTAAAGTTATTATAAAGGTCTATATTTATTATCTTAAATCAAAACTAAACTTATTATTTAAATTAAATTTAAAATATATATATATTAAAACTATTAAATATTTTATTAAATTAAAATTTTAAACTATTTAAATTATATATTTAAAGCTAAATAAAATTATAAGTTAAAAACTTAAAATTACATTTAAAACCATATATTAACTTATAATTTGAAACTTTAAAACATATAAAATAGTTTTTTCTTTTTTTCCCAAATATAAATTTTTAAATAAAATCATTCAATTAAATTTAAAAATCAAATTTAAAAATCAAACATACTTTACCATTTAGAAAATAATTTAAAACCGACCAACGGTATCCGTATATAATTTTCTACCATATGGTCAAGTGATTGGGTATGTATCATTTCAACCCAAAATAGTTAAATTTCCTGGGTATATATCATTTCAACCCGTATCCCGAATCAATAATTTCCAAATCAATAATATCGCTCGGGTATGAATCATTTCAGCCTATAACGATTTTCCCTAGTCTATAAGATCATTCGGGTATGTATCATTTCAACCCATAGTGATAACAAGAATATAAACATCCAATCATCCTAAATGTCAATAAATAAACATCCATCACAATCAACATCCAAATCAGTCGATAAATCTCAACAATTAACTGGTTATCATTATTAGGTATTTAACTAACAATTTAAACTCAATATTAATTTTAATGGCAATTTAATTCAATATAATCAAATTAAATTTAAATGACAATTGAAATTACCAAACAGCAATCAATAAAATTCTTATCACATCATAAACTTAATTCAACTAACATAAGACGGTTTAGTACTTCGTGAGTGGGTTAAATCACTCACCTTTGATTTATAATAGATTTAAAATCCAAATAAAACCCAAAATTCCAACAGTCTCCAAATGCAGCCAAACTAGTTCCATATTGTGTGAAATTTCAATATGATCGCAACGGAAGAAACCACGTCCAAATCCGAGTTCGTATGCAAAAGTTATGTGTGTTAGAAAATTGAAAATTAAAATTTGAATTAAAAATAAAATAGGAGGGAAAAATCATAAATTACCTTCTCCTAGCCCAAACCAAAACAGTACACACTCAAACACAGCACCCAACCACCAATGATTAACTCCAATGCGCTCCGCCTACGTGTGCCATTGGCAAGATCTGACCACGCCATCTCCTTGCGCACGCCCAGGCGCACCCTTCGACAGACATGCGACCACGTCTCCCCCACGAACTGACAGCCGTCGTCATTGTGTTAGATTGCCATTTTTGGAAATCTCCGACCAAACTATGACAAATAGAGACCATGGATGACGACTGCTTCTCCTCCTCTACAAGCCTGTACCTTCCGATCGTCGTATCGATGAAGATCCACCGTTGAAAACAAAACCATAGTATGGACGGTGGAGACTTCTTCACTGATTTCTGGCAAAACCGTGATTCAATTGCAAAAATGAATTGCATGAGTAGATTACGTTCGTCGAGATCTTTCCATATTTATATAGACAGAGATGGATAAGAACAAATTGGTCGAAACGATAACAATGACCTGAAAAGCCCGTTTCGTTCCCGAAACGAAAGTAGGTCATCCCATATATCAAAATATAGGTTTTCGATACTTTTAAACTCAATGAAACTGGTTTCAAATCCTAATTCCATTGTATATAGAAGTTATCTTTCAAAATAAAATTATATTCATTTAAATTTCTTTTAATTGATTTCTATGCGTTTCGAGCTCGCACGATCAAATGATAAGTCTGATCGCTATGAAACTTGAAATCCGATAATAATTAACTGTTATGGATCCGATGAAACTGGTTTTGTTCACATCCGAGACAATGGCCAAAATGGCTATGTTTACACGTCAATAAAACGAATTATTAATTTAAAATCAATTTAATCACTTTAAATTCAATTTTTTAAGTTTAACAATCTTCATTGTTGTTTAAATAAAATTTAAATCAACTTTCGACATCATTTCCATTCATATTAAATCCAGAATTCAATTATTTAAAAAAATTGCAATATTAAATTTAAACAATTCAATTATTAAATAAATGATATTAATAAATCATAAAATTTCAATTAAATTTCAATTATCAACAATTATTCTATTTTCATTAAAATAATTCAACATTTATTATTCAAGTCCAGTTATTGATTATAAACACATTCAATATCTAAAATTTCATTTCCATAGTTGTTATTGCCAAAATCTTCGGAATTGTTTATTTTCAAATTTTATTATATCCAATAAACTAAAATAATAAATCATTAAATTTTTATTTCTAACCATTTTTATCCAATAATCACATTAAATTTAATAATTTAAAATAGTTAAAAATACGGGTCGTTACCCTCTCCCCCACCCAAAACTTTTCGTCCTCGAAAAGGAACAAGAAGGAATTAAGAAACTTGATGTAATTTTATTCAAATTATTCAATTTATAAACACTTTAAATTTACATCATTAAGCTTTAATATAACTTTGAAAATAACCACGTTTGCACAAAAATTTCTAAGTCCTAAATTTTCAAAAAAAATTCGACAGAGTCTCCTTTGCGGGTTAGGTCCGAAAATTAATAATATTGATAATTTCAATATATATATCATATTTCAATAATAAAACATCCCAAACCGTGGGAAAAACAATAAAATATCATTCCAAAAAATCGTAATCCGAAAACGTACCTATTTGTCGGGCAAACAACTTTATTTATGAAACCAAAAGCAGTAGCTATTGCTTCCATAAACTTGTATTTCACTTATAAAATCCAAAAGAGTTAAATTTATATGAAAGAATAATATTTTAGTTGTTTCACATCAATAGCACAAACAACATACAATATATAATAATTATATACGAATAAAAGCAGTACAACTATCATATGCCACAAAAGAATCCATCAACCACTTATAGTAACCAAAACTAATAGTTTGTCCAGGTTCAGAAACTTTTCATCGTACAAAGGTGATAAATAAACTACCAAGTGTACCTTACGCTCAACAGCCTTAGATAATTACTTAATAGATTATTCATACATCCTTGAATAATTTAAAGTATCATTTCCCAAACTTCCCATCAGCCGAAATAACAAAGAATTTAAGTATTATTTAAATTTGCATGATGTACATAGATCTTTTATACATAGTATCAATTCTAATCGCTTGCTTAAATGCACACATTCCACTTTTGAACTAGTATTATTAACTCGACCACTCTAGTGCGGACTGATCCGATTTCTTGATTTGAAATTTCCGTTTTCCTTGCATGGCCATAAATCCTGATAGAAAACTTCAAATTCATATGAAAAATTCGTATCAATTGTTCGCCGTCAAGAATCGAGCGAAAAATCCTAATTCGAACTGGTGTGAATTACTACAAATCTTGTATTCAAATCTGAATCAGAACTGTTATGCGAATAAAATGGTTTACGCACAATTTACATATTTTATTATATTGGTTTCTTTTCACATCATTATTTACTTTTCATTTTTTTAATTCATTCATTCAATTATTATCTTTTATTAATTTTCCTTCATTACTTACACAGTTTATTTCCCATTCAATATTTGAAACCATCAATGAATCCATTATTAAAGTATTACGTACATTTCATTGCGGTTTATTTCACATTTATTACTTACTTATAACCATGATATCCATTTTAATATTAATATTCATAAATGAATCATTTGAGTCGTTTTCTTGAGTTTAATCATTTACTTAAACAGTATTCATTTTTTCCATTTAAGTTAATTACTAGCATTTCAAAATATTAACTTATGCTTAAAATATTTCTTGTACATCATAATTCCGATTTGTAGACATAACTCCATTACTTAAGTTTTACTTGTATAAAATTCTATTACATATTCATAGTAACATTTCAATATTTAAACATTTCGGTAAGTTTTATATATGTTTTTAGAATGTAATTGAGTGTTATACAAATTTATCTTATTCATTTTAGTTAGCAAAATATTTAATAATTTACATCTTCTAAATTTCATTACCCTTTAATTTACAAGTAACAAATCTCCAATTTCTTTACAGTTTCATTAATCACTTAGCTTCTAATTCCTTATTTTTCATTTTAGAAGTTTCCAACTATTAAAACAGTTAAGATTTCATTTCATTACAATAATTGAAATCCCTAATTTATAGAAACTTAAGAACTAAATACCGGGATCCATTTCAAATCATCTTGAAATAAAATATACTTATATTCTTTGTATACCGAATCATACTTAGAAAATTTAGAATTAACATCTGTTTACCAAAAAAGATGTATAGCAAAGCTACTACAATGGTCTTCCCACTTTGAAACTCGAAAATGAACGTCGATGATGTCATGATCATCACCAAAATTATTTTCCAGTGATAGAAGAGGGGAGTACAGAACTTATTTCCTTTTAAAATTATTTTAAAACAGTTCTTTCAAATCACATTGAAAAATTTTATATCCGAAAATACTTCCAAATAATACTAATATTATATTCCAAAATCTTTTAAAAACCAATTTCAAAATCCCGGAACTTAAGTTCTCAAATTTCCAATTTATATTCACTTTATCTGTAAATCCTATTTTGCAAGCAGTATTTATAAAATTTCACTTCCTAACAAACAAACATATCACATACAACTATATCCATTTATAAAAATTATTCTTTTATATACAAAATATAACGCTAGGTAAAATTATTTCATTTACCTATATTTCAAAACAATATGGTGTCGGTCTGCCCTATTAAGTGTTTAGAAATCTCTATCGATGCCATAGCGTCCTATGTACCGACCAGAATTCATAAATACTAAACAGAACCAATTAACACGATACAAAATATTTTATACCACTAACAAATACGCTCTCTCATATATATACTCTCAAATTCATTCTAGGGTATTAATAACCCTATCTCTAATGAGTCAACCTCGAGCAGGCTAAGGTATCTCTAAATCAAAGCTCTGATGCCAACTGTGACGACCCACCTTTTTAGACGGTTTAAATCGACAATAAACCACACATGTCTAACTCAAACCATTCAAAAGGGAGGACTGCCAATGGGGTAAACAAGAAAATAGGAGAAATGAAGGAAAAACAAAACACGGAATCTCACAGCGAAATGACAAAAATATAATAATCAAATAAACAGTTCAGGAAGCTGTTTTATAATATACATTTGATTACACAATTTTTACAACAATCAGAGTACAAACAACGAAATACCAATAATGATGCAGTGGAAAATTACTAATAATATAATATATCAAACTCCATCTTCGTCCTCCAGAAATAAAGTCTTCAACACTGAAATGCTCAAGCTGACCCAAGCGTAATGAAAAGACAAAACACTCGAGTTAGAACTAAAAGATCTTAAGTAAGTTAAATCAACAACAAGTAAATATGAGTGTAATGGCTTTAGAGATGTTTACGGGATTTTACATCTCCTATCCAGTGTATAATGTGTGTGCAATAACTTAAGAGATGTTTCGGGATTTCCATCCTCTAAGGATCCGTTAAACTATCTATATGTAGTAATATATGCTATATATGTAGTGTCTATCAGTAAATTATTGAAATAGCATTAAGGCGTTGCCCATATTCCCCTTAACACATTTTTATAGGCATCGTAGTCTATAAAGTACTGTAAACTCCACCGTAAACTGGTGGGCTATCAAGGAGCACTCCATAGGTATGACACAATCCAAAATCGTAGTGGGCTCGATAAGGCATATGACAGGGCACACGAGGCTATATCCATGGCAGGATTCTACCGGATTACGGAACCAGGTTGGTGGTAACGCATAGCCGCAGCTATCGCCCACCTCGAACAACACTCCCATAATCAAATGAAGGGTGGCCACCAACCAATCACAAAGTAACAGATATGGTATCGATGAAGTGTGTCCGATCAGAGGAGCGACCTCACTTGGCCTGGTTATGGCTCCTGTTTTAGTCATATCAAGTTGACCTGAAGGTCAGGGCAGCGTTCTTACCTCATACCAGTAGCGTTCGCCAAACCATCCTACTTCGTTCAAGATTCTCCACCACGTGCACAATTGTTAAAGTGGTTTTGGAATTGGCAGAGAGTATGACAATATCTGACCCCTCTCACGTTAACAACCTAACGCTTATTTCACACCGTGGTCATTTTATAAAACATTTTTAATAATAAATCCAGAAAACAGTTTATACCTTCATATCAAGATATCCATATACTTATTCCAAAAGTATAAATATATTCATAAATACCGAGGAAGATTTCTTTCAATCAATTTCGAAAATAATTTATAAATCTTACTTAAACCATTTATAAACTATTTATATGCTTTAGAGCCATTTATAAAGCTATTTATAAATTCCAAACCAGTTTACAACTCTATCCCTTTTCATAAACTTTTATGCAAATTCCTTTAAACGCTTCCAAATCCCTTAATACAAGTTCTTTATAAGACCCCTTTATAAAATCCTTTAAACGTTTATAAATTCCTTTATAAAACCATTATAAAATCCTTTATAAAAAATTCCGTTATAAAAGAATCTTTTATAAAATTCTTTTTATAAAATCCATTATAAAATCTCTTGCAAAACTTCTACAAAAACATTTGCAAAAATTTAAAATCTTTTACAAAAATCTTTTATTTATTATAGTTATTATAAAGGTCTATATTTATTATCTTAAATCAAAATTATATTTATTATTTAAACTAAATTTAAAATATATATATTAAAACTATATTAAATATTTTGCTAAATTAAAATTTTAAACTATTTAAATTATATATTTAAAACTAAATAAAATTATAAGTTAAAAACTTAAAATTACATTTAAAACCATATATTAACTTATAATTTGAAACTTTAAAACATATAAAATATTTTTTTCTTTTTTTCCTAAATATAAATTTTTAAATAAAATCATTCAATTAAATTTAAAAATCAAATTTATAAATCAAACACTTTACCATTTAGAAAATAATTTAAAACCGACCAACGGTGTCCGTATATAATTTTCTACCCTATGGTCAAGTGATTGGGTATGTATCATTTCAACCAAAAATAGTTAAATTTCCCGAGTATATATCATTTCAACCCGTATCCCGAATCAATAATTTCCAAATTAATAAAATCGCTTGGGTATGTATCATTTCAACCCATAACGATTTTCCCTAATCTATAAGATCATTCGGGTATGTATCATTTCAACCCATAGTGATAACAAGGATATAAAAAATCCAATCATCCAAAATGCCAACAAATAAACATCCATTGCAATCAACATCCAAATCAGCCAATAAATCTCAATAATTAACTGGTTATCATTATCAGTTGTTTAACTAACAATTTAAACTCAATATTGATTTAAATGGTAAATTAATTCAAATTAAATTTAAATGACAATTTAAATTACCAAACAGCAACCAGTAAAATTCTTATCACACATAAACTTAATTCAACTAACATAAGAAGGTTTAGTATTTCGTGAGTGGGTTAAATCACTCACCTTTGATTTATAGTCGATTTAAAATCCAAATAAAGCCCAAAATTCCAATAGTCTCCAAATACAGCCAAACCAGTTCCATATTGTTCGAAATTTTGATATGATTGCAATAGAAGAAACCGCGTCCAAATCTGAGTTCGTATGCAAAAGTTATGTGTGTTAGAAGATTGAAAATTAAAATTTGAATTAAAAACAAAATAGGAGGGCAAAATCGTAAATTACCTTATCCTACCCCAAACCCTAACAGTACACACTCGAACACACCACCCAGCCGTCGATGATCAACTCCAAAGCGCTCTGCCTACGTGCGCCATTAACAAGATCTGACCACGCCATCTCCTTGCGCACGCCCAAATGCACCATCCGACATCCACGCAACCACGTCTCCCCCACGAACTGACAGCCACCTCCGCTGTGTTAGTTTGCCATTTCTGGTGATCTCCAACCAACTACGACAAACGGAGACCATGGATGACAAATGCTCTTCCTCCTCCACAAGCCTGTACCTTCCGATCGTCGTATCGATGAAGATCCACCGTTGAAAACAAAACCCTAGTACGGATGGTCGAGACTTCTTCACTGATTTCTGGCCAAACCATGATTCGATTGCAAAAATGAATTGCATAAGTAGATTACGTTCGTCAAGAGCTTTCCAACGATATATTATATGACATGGTTTGAGGAGTTTGAGTTTTGAAGTTGGATTGAAATTGGGAAATTAGGGTTTTGGAGGGACAACCATTGGAGAAGGAACCGATGAGAATAAATGTACATACAGAAATTGGAATAGACTGCTAGGGTTAGAGAAAAAAATCTATTTATATGGATAAGAACGAATGGACAGATCGAATTGGGTTGAAACGATAACAACAACCTGAAAAGCCCGTTTCGTTCCCGGAACGAAACTAGGTCATCCCATATATCAAAATATAGGTTTTCGATATTTTTAAACTCAATGGAACTGGTTTAAAATCCTAATTCCATTACATATAGAAGTTAGCTTTCAAAATCAAATTATACTCATTTAAATTCCTTTTAATTGATTTCTACGCGTTTCGAGCTCGCACGATCAAACAATAAGTCTGATCGCTACGAAACTTGAAATCCTATAATGATTTACTATTACAGATCCGATGATACTGGTTTCGTTGACATCCGAGACAGTAGCCAAAATGGCTATTTTTACACGTCAATAAAATGAATTATTAATTTAAAATCAATTTAATCACTTTAAATTCAATTTTTTTAAGTTTAACAATCTTCATTGTGGTTTAAATATAATTTAAATCAACTTTCGACATCATTTCCATTCATATTAAATCCAGAGTTCAATTATTTTAAAAAATTGCAATATTAAATTTAAAAAATTCAATTATTAAATAAATGATATTAATAAATCATAAAATTTCAATTAAATTTTAATTATCAACAATTATTCTATTTTCATCTAAATAATTCAACATTTATTATTCAAGTCCATTTATTGATTATAAACACATTCAATATCTAAAATTTCATTTCCATAGTTGTTATTGCCAAAATCTTCGGAATTGTTTATTTTCAAATTTTATTATATCCAATAAACTACAATAATAAATCATTAAATTTTTATTTCTAACCATTTTTATCCAATAATCACATTAAATTTAATAATTTAAAATAGATAGTAATACGGGTAGTTACAACAACACATTCAAAATATTGTAATAATTAAACATTCATCCATTAAACATTATTTACATCAACAATTATAATTTTTCATCAATAGTTATATATTTTATAATTTAAATTTCAATTAATTAAATTAAATAAATCATACCAACATGCTTTTTCCAATAGTCTCCAAACTTAGGAAAACAAGTGTTGTATCTTCCAAATTTTGATACGAGTGCAACGGAAGAAACCGCGCACGAATCGAAGTTTATAAGTGGAAGTTATGAAGGTTAGAAGTTATAGGGACAAATTTGCAATTAAATAAAAACAAGTGATAAAAATGTAAATTCTCACCTCCTCCATGCTACAGCAACATGCTTCCCCCATCACCCATGCCGCCCAAATTCGTCAACTTTGACCGGAAAATTCTCGGTTGTCTTGCTACGATAACCCACGTTGTTGCCTCCAATGAGTTCGTCTCGACCTCCTCTATCAGCTCGCGCAACCCCAGGTCGTACGCCTTAACCAACCGCCTGCTCTTAGGCCACCACCATTGTACTTTTTTCCTTGATTTTCAAAGCTCTAGTGATCGGTTCATCAAATTGAAACCAAATTCGAGTTCGTCTTGTCGAGATCTACAAATCTATGTTTTCAATTTCATCAATTGGTCACAAAATCAAAAGGCCCCAATTCCAAGCCCTAATTCCACGCCTGCCAACTTTAACCATTAATTTTTTTTCGTCGCGAGCACGTTTTCAACAAACGGACACTTGCGGCCTCTTCCACTCGTTGAGAGCTCGCAATGATTTATTATTTTATAGGGTTTGGATCATTTGATCTATAATCACTTTTAGTTAATTTGCTAATCGTCATTAGAGAGCATATAGGGTTGATTTCAGGATTAAAGAAGAAAACTGAGGATAGAGGCTATGGCTAGGGTTTCGTAGCCTCAGTTATATAGTCATTACATTGGATTATGGGTTGTTTATCTGGTTTAGCCCGAAACAACTGCATATGCTATTTAAACACTATATGCTTCTATTTCTCTAATCGTAACTCTAAATATATCAAAATTATCATCTTAGAAAGGCCTTCGTACCGGTTATAAATACAATACCTATTTCACTCTTCTATTAAAAAATTATTTTTTAATTACTTTAGTATTAATAGCGTTAAATTTTCAAATCGTTACGTTCTCCCCTCCTTAAATGAATTGTGCCCTCGCAATTCCCAAAATATAGCTTTCAATCAAAATTAATAAACTATTGCTCTAATCACAAAATATGGGGAAATACACCTATCACAGGTTAATTACTTATAAAAATATATAACGACCATATAATATTAACATGTCACGGTCAAATTCATCCATAGAACTAAATTTCAATTTTCACCCACACACTATAGTAACATATACACTTTCTCAACCATACGATTCAAACTAGTTTGTAAAATAATATTTTATTAATAAGAATTAAACAATATCAATCACAGATTAATTTATTCCATAATTCCAATAATTCAACCGTAATTGACTATAATTAAAGTCCACAACAAAACATAAGTTGATCCAAATATGTATGTGCCCATGAATGAATAAACACAAATTAATACTCAGCATAGCCTATCCAACTAAACACGCATATTCAAAATAATGTGGTATCATCACTATACTAACCTATCAACCGATAACACGTTTGTGTTAATTTCTATGCTACATATACACCCATCATAATATGCATTCCCTTAAACTATTAAAGATCTTGCTCATTGTCTCATCCTCAAGATATCTGGTGTACCATTTCATACCTAACATTCAATATTTTATATGTACCTACCTATGGTCACATCCTCAAAATAATATGCCCCTAGTCGTGGTTACACCCTTCAAATGATTTGGTCTTCCTTGTGCTGCAACTGCAGCAATCCTTACATCATTTGCGTGCTTTGGATATATGATAACTCGTATGACAATTCCTCTACCAAGGATTAATAGAAAAAATTCTGGTTTTCAATGTACACGCCCACCAACCCATAGCTGACACTTGATCCATTCCATCGATCCAGGGTATATGGATTCATTCCTCCGATCCTAGGGAGCCATTCTAAGTACCCAATGAGTTTCTTCACAACAACCGTGCTTACAAGTACATCAGAAAACACTCCGAGTATCAAAAATCCCTTAGCACGCGTATTCCAGCCCATTCCTTGCTCCATTTAGTTTCCATTCATCCTTAAGAAACCATTCCACATTCCTTTCTTTCCATGATAGTACCATTCAACATTCTATCCATGGGTCACCCATCCTAGAACTCGCCCTTGTGGATAATCATCTTCATGACTCCCTTCAACATCGAGTCGTCGCGTCCAGAACACTTCTAACTGTCCTTATTACATTTCCATGGTAGAACACTTCCACAAACTCATCCTCATTCCATCTTCCATAGCAGTTTTTCCATCTAATAACTGGGATAACTCACCCAACATACCTAGGACTGCTAGCAAGGAGAGTTCCAATATATATTAAAAGCAAAACATTTACCAAAACATTTTTATTTCCAAATCAAGGCTTCTATCTCCCTTTAAAACAAAAGATCTATTTTCTCTTTTTTTCCTAAAAGTACATCATAAGTTTATAAAACAATATCTCAAAATACTTACCATCATTTTAAACCAATTAAAATAATTTTTGAGAAAACATCGTTTTATATTAGAAATCAAATCTTTATAGAAACTCTTTGTTTTAAAATATTTGTGGAAGCCAAAAATGGATTTGAAATAGATATTTCTTAAATTTCATATAATGGACCTCCCGCCTATCTTTGATTTCTTAATGGTACCCATCAAGCCTTTAATCACTAAAATCCTCCAACAACCATTAGTTATCTTCATGGAAACCCTTCACATTTCTTAGTCAAACAAGGTATATACAATTACTATGTCAAACAATAAACAACCATGTGAACAAGTAAGCAACCAAACAAACAACAACCAATCTAAACAAACAAGCAACAAGTAAATAAACAATCAACAAAAACCAATACAAGCAAAAGAGATTATTCCAAACAAACACGACATAAATTAATAGGTAAACATCAAACAAACAAATAGGCAAATAGTAACTAAAAAATCAATCATAATATAACAAACAATCAACAACATAATGCAATTAAGAAAAATAATTCTGACAAGCATGACATAGATTAAATAAACAAACATTCAACAAATAACAATTAAAACTAATCATAGTAAAACAGACTATCAACAACATGATACAACCATAAAGTATCAATTCAAATGAGCATAACATAAATGTTAAATAAACATAGGTTAACAAGCAGTTAAATCTTCTTAATTACAATTAATTTAACAAAAATACAATACAAACAATTTATTCAAAGAAAACAAATACAAACAACAAGGTAACTATCCCAAACATCGAAATCGATAGTCCCTTCTTCATATCCTAACCCTCTTCATTAAAGGGAATAACTAGACGTCCCCACAACTCATTAAGAAAAATTGCACACAACAACTATAAGGGTAATCGTCACAATGGGCATTAGAAAAACTCTAAACTCATCTTACCCCATCATCTTACACCCCATCTTACATAGTCTAGTTTTATAGTTCTCAGTTAAAAACTTTAAATAAAACCTCTTTTTAATAAATACATTTTTAGCAGACACCACTAATGTTTGTTATTAATTAAATATTTTACTTTTTCAATCATTTACTTTTCAAATCAAATCATCCTCATTTTAGTAAAATATTATTCTCAAGGAAACTAAATGTTTTATAATACATCATTTCTTAATAATATATCTCCAAACATATCCATAATAAAACAATTTTCAACTTGGGTCTTTTTCAAACAAAACCGTTTGTTCGAAAACGTTATTCTACTCTTTATCTGAAAAGATAATTATCAAATAAAGATACTTCAGTCAAACTCTTTTCAAATATTCCCTCCGATAACATAATTTCTTAAACAAATACATTTATAATATATTAAATAATTCCATTAAAATAACATATCTTTCTGTGGGATTAACTTTCTTGTAAAGTATCTTCAAAATAATTCTTCTAGTCACAATAAAGAAGGTTCAACAAAATACACCTTTCTTTAAAATAAGGGTTCTCATTAGATACTCTCTTATAAGGCACTTTCAACAAAAACATTGTTTTTTCTCAAAATGTACCCCAACAAATATTTTTACAAATATTCCAATTCATAACAAGCATACAAAATATTTCTTCAACATATACCTTGTCCAAAGGATGTTCCCAAATAAAAACAATTTTAGCTATGATGTTCTCAATAAAAAAAAATTCATTTAAAATAAAATATTTTTCAATCAAAACACTTTCCAACAAAAAAAACTCCCTTCAATAGATAAAATGTTCCTTTATTTATTATTCCCAAACCATAACACCATTATAAAAATACTTTCCAAATGATGTTTTTAAAACAAACAAATTTTTCAATAAAAACTTTAACGAATCACTTTATGCCAAAAATAAACATTTTTCCTATTTTAAAAAAATATCTTTGAAAATTAGGATCTGTACTTCATAAATTTTCCAAATAAATATTATCACTTAAAAATAAAGGTGCTTCCATCCTATTAATGTTAGGTTTCAATCAATTTATATCAAGTTTGTGCCGCTCAGGTTATAACCAACACTTAATACTCTTATAAGTGTTCGTCCTCCCATACTCCTACTTTAATTAGTTTACACACAAAGGTCATAATTTTAGGGTTAGTTAAATAATAAACCATACACACAAAGCATACAATTTGTCAATCAAACGCTCTATCATTCTATATTTTAACCCAACATAGGGTGTAAATCATTATAACCTAGTGGTCAAACTTTCTATTTTTAAAATCCAAAATCAATTATATACGACATTAAACTACGCTAATAACTAATTTTAGATATTAAAAGCAGTGGACCATGGATAGATAAAATTTTAAAAATTCTAAAATAATGAATAAAATAGTGGAATTTAAACATCAATACATAAACATATATATAATCTCATCTCAGTAATTGAAGATTACACAGAAGTACATTAGATATTATACATCTTTCAATACATTAATTATAAAATAATGACTATAAGATTTTAATGCAAGAGATATACTAGTATATCCTTTGAATACGACTCCTTCAGACCATTTGCTCTCCACTTCGCTTTTTGTGTGTGTGTGTATAATAATGGAAAAAAATGATTTCAACTACGTTTGGATGAAAGGGACGCGGAAGATGATCTTAAGGCTATTTAACACTAGAGGGGGGGTGAATAGTGTTTTAAGAATTTCTTTAAAACTTCTTTGATTTAAATTGAATTAACTAACTTAATGCAAATACACAATCACAGATCAAATCACAGAATCACAAACAAATGCAAATATAAATAAAAAGCAAGTAAAGGAAAGAACACACCAGGAATTTTATACTGGTTCGGTGTTACCCTACATCCAGTCCCGCACAACCCGTACGGCTTTCTATTCAACAATAATCTAGATTACAATCCCTCGATTCCAAGGCAACGAGGTACACCCTCCAGATTCTCAGGTCTCTGGGTAGAACCACTTGATTCACAGGACACAAGTTCACCCGATCGATTTCCAAGGACACGATCACACCTTTATAACCCCACACAAGTTTCTTTGAGTACAAATGTATCTATAACTCTGATAAGCACTGAGATTCTTTGGAGAGAGTGGCAGAGAATCAAACTAGAGATATTCTGGTTTGATTCACTTAAGATTTCGGCAAAATATGGATAGGATGATTAGAAAATAAGATAAGAGAGTAAAGAGGAGAGAAAAATAAAGAAAGTAGTTACTGGAAAACGTCCATAACAGTCTCTATTTATAGAGAATGAATGGATGTGTCCATTCGAAGAGGTTTAAACGAATAGACACTTCTTTTGAAAACAACCTTTGCTGTAACGGGAAGCATGTCGACATGACAGGTAAATAGGATGTCGACATGGTCTAGTAAAAAGTGATGATTTGCTTTACTTTGAAAATGATGATTTAAAACATATGCAACTTTATTCAAATGGACTCTATGTATTTGTAGAAGGTATTTAGAAGTAGAAATACTTATGAATGTATATATGTATATATACTAAAATATATCAAAGTAAATAAACTAAAGTAAATATAATATTAAAATAGATTTTGAGGCTAAAATATCAAGGACAATTTTGAAATCAAAATATAACAAAATGATAAATATGATTTTGAGGCTAAAACATTTTTGGAAATGTGAACGAAGGTTTTTCTTTTGAAAAGGAATATTTGAAAATCATTTTATAAAACAAGAGATAATTTTGAAAATCATTTTGAATCAAAATTAGTGGATAACAAAATAGGGCTACTATCCGTTCCACTAGATATTTCGTGAGTTCCATCTCACTAGGGTTCCATCCCTTTAACAAGAACGAAGTGGATTCCATTCCACGAGTAAATTGGATAAAAAAGAATGATAGTGCTTTCAAGGAGTTTTAACAAATATCTAACCTAACTATATTATTTGTCTTGAACTCTTGAATATCTTGAATCTCATGAGTCTTCAATCTTGAACTCTTGATCTTTGTCTTCATCAATTTTGTTTTCTTTACTGTACAGTCTTCTTTTGTTGATACCTGCATATAGATTTCCTGCACATATATATTTTATAACACTTCTATAGTTGTTGTCATCAAAACCACTATCCTATGGACTAACATTCTCCCCCTTTTTGATGATGACAACCTTTGTTTATAAAATATTTATATTCTCCTTATAACTCCCCCTAAATCTAATAACTCCCCCTTAATCTATGCCTAACTAACCTATTTTATACTTCTCCCCCTTTGTCATCAACAAAAAAAAATGACACTAACTCCCCCTAAATCTATGATATTAATGATAGTGTTATCATTAATAATACTGAAACTAGATATAACAATGCACTAAACATCGTATACTTAGAATGTTATATATGAGCAATATAAGAATAAGAATAATAAGTGTAACCACAGATTATTTTATTCATTTCAATATTACTATATACATGACTATTTAAACTTATAAACACATAAATAACTAAAACAAGAAAATAAACAACTCAACGGTAGTTTTTGATGATGGGAGACTTGTGGACAGGACAATTTGGGTAATGGAAACAGAAATTTCCATGTTGTTCCACAATGTTCCCATAAGCATCAAAACAAACTTCCCCTACACATACTGCTTCATCATCAGTTTCTTCCTCCATTGGTTCTTCCTCTTCTTCTTCGTCTTCGTCTTCTTCTCCTTCTTCATTTGCTTCTATGTTAGAAGAATCTTCAATTACAATTGGATTGGCATGATTATCCATGAGGAATTTTTGAAGATTCCTCAGAATTTTTCCTTGTTTCTCTTGCTCTCTTGCCATTCTCAATTGTTGAACTTGCATTTCAGTTAACATCTACAGCGAATTATTAACTTTCTCCTCTATTTTGATGATACGAGCGAGTATGGAGTTTTGGAAAGGGCCATGTGAAGGAGAAGGGAAAGAAACCGGTGAAATTTGATTAGGATTGGATGTGGAAGCCATGGATTTGATGTTTCTAGAAAGTAGAATGAAGAAATAATGATTGGAGGGAAGAGAAACTCGGAATGGGTGAGTTAAATAACCACCCATTCAAAAATTAGAGGGAAAAAACGAACTGTCATTTTTACCATTGCATGTCGACATGACGCATGAATACCATGTCGACATGGTGTTGCAAAATGCTATGGTTAAGAAAACATTCATATATACCCTATGTATACTACTATACTATATACTATATTTCAGAAAGAGAACATATACCTAATTCTCTTCTTAACTTGGTGAAGACAGGTTCTCCTAAAGGTTTGGTTAAAATATCAGCTATTTGATTTTCAGAATTAACGAAATCAAGAGAAATTTTCTCTTTATTTACGTTATCTCTTAGAAAATGGTGTCTAATGTCAATATGTTTAGTTCGGGCATGGAGAGTTGGGTTTTTGGACAAACTAATGGCACTAGTGTTATCACAGAAAATTGGAGATTTCGTGATAGATATACCAAAATCATTCAAGGTTTGTTGCATATACAAAACTTGAGAACAAGCTAAAGCAGCAGAAACATACTCTGCTTCAGTTGTTGATAGGGAAACAGTATTCTGCTTTTTACTGAACCAGGAAATTAAGGAATGACCTAGAAAGTGACAAGTTCCACTTGTACTCTTTCGGTCTGACTTACACCCAGCATAGTCAGCATCACAGTAGGAAACTAATTCAAATGAATCATTCTTAGGGTAGAACAATCCATAATCAAAGGTGTGTTTAACATATCGAATGATACGTTTCACAGCTTTTAGATGAGTTTCCTTGGGTTGAGATTGATATCTTGCACAGAGACAGACACTGTTCATGATATCTGGTCTACTAGCAGTTATATAGAGAAGTGATCCAATCATTCCTCTATACAAGGTTTGATCTACGTCTTTGGATAGATCATCCTTACTTAACGCTATATTGGTTGCCATGGGAGTTGGTTTTCCACTCACATTGGTCAAGCCAAACTTACTAACTAACTCTCTCGCATACTTCTCTTGACTGATAAAGATACCATTATCTAATTGTTTGATTTGTAATCCTAGGAAAAGTTAAGTTCACCCATATGACTCATCTCAAACTCTTTTGTCATAATGTCAGAAAATTCTTTGTTCATGTCAGAATTGGTTGATCCAAAAATAATATCATCTACGTACACTTGTACAAGTTGAATATCATTTTTGTTTCTTTTAATAAAAAGTGTGTTATCTACTTTACCTATTTCAAAATTAGATTGCAAAAGATAAGACCTAAGTCTATCATACCAAGCTTTAGGAGCTTGTTTTAGACCATACAGGGCTTTCTTTAATTTAAAAACATGATTTGGAAATTTTGTATCTTCAAAGAGTGGAGGTTGTTCAACATAAACTTCCTCTTTTACAAAACCATTTAGAAAGGCACTCTTGACATCCATTTGAAAAAGTTTGAAATTATTGAAATTAGCGAAAGCAAGCAGAATTCTAATAGCTTCTAATCTTGCTACGGGTGCAAAGGTTGCGTCATAATCTATACCTTCTTCTTGACAATAACCTTGTGCAACGAGTCGAGCCTTATTTCTAACGACCTCACCTAATTCATTTAATTTATTTTTATATACCCATTTAGTGCCTATAATGGATTTATCCTCAGGTCTAGGAACAAGTTCCCAAACATCATTTCTGGTGAATTGATTCAATTCTTCTTGCATAGCAAGAATCCATGAATCATCAGTTGATGCTTCCTTTGGATTTTTAGTTTCTATTGAGGATATAAAAGCAACATGACTCATACTGTTTAATTGATTCCTAGTTTTAACAACAGATTGCATATCTCCTAGAATATTTTCTACAGGGTGATCTTTTAAAAGCCTAATCTTTTTATTTGGATGAAAAGTTTCATTTGTAGCATCTACAGATTCATGATTAGAAATAACTAAGTCATCCTCATCATTAGTCTGATCAATTTCTTTGAAATTTTCATCAAAGGAAACATGTAAAGTTTCTTCAATAGTGTTTGTTCTTAGATTAAAAACTCTATAAGCTTTACTCCTGTTAGAATATCCGATAAAGATTCCTTTGTCGGATTTAGGATCAAACTTATCTAAATTATCTTTTGTATTTAAGATAAAACATTTACTTCCAAAAATTCTGAAATAAGATACCTTAGGTTTCTTATTGAAAAGAAGTTCATAAGGTGTTTTATTGGTTAGAGGTCTAATTAAAATCCTATTCAAAATATAACAGGCTGTTGCAACTACTTCAGCCCAAAAATGCTTTGGTAATTTACTATCAGAAAGTAGAGTTCTAGCACACTCTTGAATCGTCCTATTCTTACGCTCAACTACTCCATTTTGTTGTGGAGTTCTTGGAAACGAAAAATTGTGAGTAATTCCCTTCTGATTACAGAATTCCTCAAACTTCTCATTTTCAAATTCACCACCGTGATCACTACGAATAGTGATGATCTTGGAAGAAAGTTGGTTTTGAACTCTTTTTGAAAAACTTTTAAAATAATCAAAAGTATCACTTTTATGTTTCAGAAAGATTGTCCATGTATATCTGGAATAATCATCCACAATTACAAAGACATATTTACTATGGTTGATTGATTGAATCTGAGATGGACCAAATAAATCTAGGTGAAGTAACTCAAGAGGTTTTGAAGTAGAGATCATATCTTTAAGTTTAAAGGAACTTTTTCTAAGTTTTCCTAATTGACATGCATCACATATACTATCTACTTTAAATTGCATCTTAGGGAGGCCTCTTACTAGATCAAGTTTGGATAGTCTAGATAAGAGTTTAAAATTCAAATGTCCAAATCTCTTATGCCAAGTCCAAGGGTCACTTGTATTGGCCAAAAGACATAGATTATCATTTGAAATTTTCATACTAAGAATATAGATATTCTTTTTCCTAACTCCCTCAAAGATAATATTAGATTTATTATCTTCGATGTGACACTTGTCTTTTTCAAATTTAATCCTATATCCTTTATCACATAACTGACTAATACTAAGTAGATTATGTTGTAGATTTTTAACTAACAAAACATTTGAAATAATAGGAGTTTCAGAATTACCTACATTGCCGATGCCAACCACATAACCTTTTGAATTATCCCCAAAATTAACCAATCCTCCATCCTTGTAAATAATGTCATTGAGTATCTCTGGATTTCCTGTCATATGTCTTGAACATCCACTATCAAGTATCCACTTGTTTTTCCTTATTTGCACAGCTTGTCCATTGTGAATAGATTCATTTGTCGCCATGAAGCAAGATTCCTGCACAGTGAGCAACTTTTGTAGACTACCTGATTCTATATAACTATCATGCATCAATTTATGAGACCACAATGATTTGATCATTAAAGAAATATTTTTAGGAAACATTTCAAACTTAGCCATGAACTTTTCAAAAATCAGATTATGAATACTTTGAAAAACCTCGCTCTGATACCAAATGAAAGGGACGCGGAAGATGATCTTAAGGCTATTTAACACTAGAGGGGGGGTGAATAGTGTTTTAAGAATTTCTTTAAAACTTCTTTGATTTAAATTGAATTAACTAACTTAATGCAAATACACAATCACAGATCAAATCACAGAATCACAAACAAATGCAAATATAAATAAAAAGCAAGTAAAGGAAAGAACACACCAGGAATTTTATACTGGTTCGGTGTTACCCTACATCCAGTCCCGCACAACCCGTACGGCTTTCTATTCAACAATAATCTAGATTACAATCCCTCGATTCCAAGGCAACGAGGTACACCCTCCAGATTCTCAGGTCTCTGGGTAGAACCACTTGATTCACAGGACACAAGTTCACCCGATCGATTTCCAAGGACACGATCACACCTTTATAACCCCACACAAGTTTCTTTGAGTACAAATGTATCTATAACTCTGATAAGCACTGAGATTCTTTGGAGAGAGTGGCAGAGAATCAAACTAGAGATATTCTGGTTTGATTCACTTAAGATTTCGGCAAAATATGGATAGGATGATTAGAAAATAAGATAAGAGAGTAAAGAGGAGAGAAAAATAAAGAAAGTAGTTACTGGAAAACGTCCATAACAGTCTCTATTTATAGAGAATGAATGGATGTGTCCATTCGAAGAGGTTTAAACGAATAGACACTTCTTTTGAAAACAACCTTTGCTGTAACGGGAAGCATGTCGACATGACAGGTAAATAGGATGTCGACATGGTCTAGTAAAAAGTGATGATTTGCTTTACTTTGAAAATGATGATTTAAAACATATGCAACTTTATTCAAATGGACTCTATGTATTTGTAGAAGGTATTTAGAAGTAGAAATACTTATGAATGTATATATGTATATATACTAAAATATATCAAAGTAAATAAACTAAAGTAAATATAATATTAAAATAGATTTTGAGGCTAAAATATCAAGGACAATTTTGAAATCAAAATATAACAAAATGATAAATATGATTTTGAGGCTAAAACATTTTTGGAAATGTGAACGAAGGTTTTTCTTTTGAAAAGGAATATTTGAAAATCATTTTATAAAACAAGAGATAATTTTGAAAATCATTTTGAATCAAAATTAGTGGATAACAAAATAGGGCTACTATCCGTTCCACTAGATATTTCGTGAGTTCCATCTCACTAGGGTTCCATCCCTTTAACAAGAACGAAGTGGATTCCATTCCACGAGTAAATTGGATAAAAAAGAATGATAGTGCTTTCAAGGAGTTTTAACAAATATCTAACCTAACTATATTATTTGTCTTGAACTCTTGAATATCTTGAATTTCATGAGTCTTCAATCTTGAACTCTTGATCTTTGTCTTCATCAATTTTGTTTTCTTTACTGTACAGTCTTCTTTTGTTGATACCTGCATATAGATTTCCTGCACATATATATTTTATAACACTTCTATAGTTGTTGTCATCAAAACCACTATCCTATGGACTAACATTGGACCCCAGCCCAACTATATACACCAGCCCAACGTAAAGGATCTGGTGTCTATTGTATAGGAAAAGACAGCCTACGTACCCCTTTTAGGGGATCAAGCCCACACAGTTCTATTTCATGTCATTCTCCTACATCAAAATACATGTTAGTACATTGCAACCATAACATCCATGCAATTACCACAGCAACGCAAATGGTAAAAGCAAGAAAATAACATTATGTAACGCTGCACCTTTATACCCGTATTACCCAAGAATATTACAAATAATATTGTCGAGTAATACGAAGAATAAGGCTGGTTAGGAGCGACCATCTACAAAATTGCTTTGGCGAGTATCGAATACATCAAATAATATGACTATATTTTTCTTTTCATTTCTTGCAAGTGGTAATTCGAAATATCCGATCTAGGCGCAAAACAATAATACAGAGGTTTAAAATAATTCAGAACAATACATAACATAATATAGTATGAGTTCGCAAAAGAAAACACTGGACTCGCATTTATATACGTATACATATATAAACTCTGACAGGTCTCGGATAAACAGAACTACAAAAGTCTACAACATGCACAAGCATATACACTATACTCAAATGTGCATCTAAAATTTGAACAACATCGAATAAAACTCCTTAAGCTAGCTCACAGCCAAAGCCACTGTGTCCCTGTACTTGTCAATTCTCGGTCTTACCCTAGCATTAAAATAACACCCTGGTTAGACTATCTTTAATTATCACAAAAGGTGGGATACTGATAATAACAAACTTTCGTAAATGTCA
This sequence comes from Allium fistulosum, assembly GCA_030737815.1. Lineage (NCBI taxonomy): Eukaryota > Viridiplantae > Streptophyta > Magnoliopsida > Asparagales > Amaryllidaceae > Allium > Allium fistulosum. The sequence goes on from CM060901.1 coordinate 667,435,353, forward strand.
AGGATGAATATCCATAAATTGTACTTCATTAACATAATAATACTTCATTTAATGATTCATGATTTAGTTAAGTTTATGCTCATTTACAACATTCATCAAAGTCAAAGAAACTACTATAACAAGTGCATAGAAAATCACAACCATATATGCAAACAATAGACATGCATTTCGCAAGTCAATACAAGAGATACGCACTTCGCGCACCAACACAAGATGTTGCACTTCACAATTATAACTCGCTTGAAAACGGGTATCACAAGATGGGCCTGAAAACCCATTCAATCCGCCTAAACGAATCATTCAAGAACGAGTTTGAAAACCCGTCAAATAAGTGTTATCCACTTTCAATTAATAATCATAAGAGTGTCGACAGATGTCCCCTAACCACTTGACGACATTCGAATATTTACTAAAAGTTAGCAAATTTCAATAATGTGTAAATAAATGTTCAATCGAATAACTCCAAGAATTAACCAGTGAAGTAAACGCAAGCGTTTCATACCACTTGTTTTACTATACTATTTAATTCAATTTCTCATTTAAGTGAAATAGTGTATTTGTGTAAAAAAATGGTTTTGCTTTGAAATCTTATTTAAAATCTTGATTTAAAAAGAGTAATAATATATCTAGTAGATAATACGATTTAATTCATATCTATATTTATAGAAAACTTCTTCACATTCCATTTTAAAATTTGAAAGAGTGTGTGTCTATATATATATAAATATATAATATTTCCAAAAATCATTCATGTCTAAAATACACATATCTTCCATATATATATATAAATCAATTTATTTCCAAAAAGAATTTTTATAAATGTTTGCGCAAAAATTGGTCGCAAACACCCAATTGCCGATGAAAGCATCAATTCACAGTCATGGATCACAGATAGAATATGTGAAGTGGACATAAATATGAAGAACAACAAAAATAAAAAAGATAGCAGTAAAAAGACGAGATTTATAATGGTTCGGCGTTGTACCCTACGTCCACTTTGAAGAGTTTGCTATTTATAGATGATTCTCAATTGATTTACAATAGTACAATCAATGGCACGCAAGTTACAATGGAGTTTCAACAGAGTAACAGCGTAGAAGAGCCAAAAAGTCCTTTTTCTGTAGGCATAAGGGTGCTATTTATAGGTGTAGATCTAGAAATATCTCCCTCAAACCTCGGAATACCTCTTCTCACACAAGGGTGGGCCCACCAGATCGATCTAGGGTCGTTTAGGATCGATCCCTGATCGATCCCCATCATCTTCGTATCGATCAGGTTTAGCTCCATTTGAGCTGCGATCGATCAGGAACATTCTTGAGTGAATAAGCAAGTATCTTTGAAAGTTTCATAGCATTTGGACTTGTAGTTTCCGAGTTATGACCGATCCAAGGTTGATTTTGCGAGTAGGTTGATGGTTGCGTATCGATACATACGTATCGATGCTCCTTCGGATCGATGACATGGAGCGACAATTATGGGGAGATCCACATTTCACGCTTGCAGACCGCTTCCTTTGATTCGACTACTTCCTTTGTATCGATCCTAGGCCACAGTCTTCGTACCGATGCCTCGTTGTTGCTTCGTATCGATGGTTGCATGTTGCCTTCGTATCGATGCCTGGCCATAGTATTCGTATTGATCAGATGGATGATCGATACAAAATGTGTAGAGGCGGGATCGATACGAAATGGGAAGCTGTTGAACAGATGAACTTGGATCAATTATGTTGCTTGATGGATACGAAGAGGATGGATTCGAAGTAGATGGATACGAACTAGATGGATATGAACTTGATGGATACGAAATTGATGTGGACCATATGGACATTGATCGATCCATGACTCTGACCCGAAGTAAACGTGTTGCCGACCCGAAGAAAACCCAATACCGACCCCAAGCAATGCCGACCTGAGTTATCACTTGCCAACCTAAAGCGCCGTCAACATTGACTCGAAGTAAAATCTCTTCTAACCCGAAGCAAGCCTTAAGGTGACTCGAAGCAAACTCCAAGCAACCCTACGCGACTCGACTTTTATCAAAAACCCATACTCAAGTATCCTGTGTTGTTTGTCCATCGATCATGCTATATCCCGGCCTATCATGTTTATTATCCATGATTTATTGTCCATCCATTTATTTGAACCAAGTCCGTGACAATCCAACTTCGATCACTGTGTAGTCGATTGGGTTAAATCCGCATGTATGCTGCCTGGCCAAAAGGCGGGTTAACACTTTGCCCCCCAAAACATGCCTTGCGATAGGAAGGTTTGTTTTGTAGTGCCATAAGTCTGATGTTAGTAAAGTTTTTTTTGTAGTGCCATAAGTTTGATGTTTGGAATCTAATGATGACCTGGAAGAGATCAATGATCTTACTTGATCGTGAATAATGATCGCTTGAGATCGTATGCCGTTCGGGGTGATATTTGACCGTTTGTGGACGAGCGTCGTTCGAGGCGAATTACGACCGTTCGAGGTCGGGTGCCGTTCGAGGTGAATTATGACCATTCAAGGTCGGGTGCAGTTTGAGGCGAATTATGACCGTTCGAGGTCGGGTGTCGTCCGTGGAAAATTATGACCGTTAGAGGTCGAGTGTCGTTTGAGGCGAATTGTGACTGTTTGAGGTCGGGTGCCATTCGAGGCGAATTATGAATATCAAATTTGACATTCAAATAAGTCTCATAATTGAAATATCCAACTAATAAAATCAAGTCCAGATGCAAAGAAAAGAAACAAAAGCAAATTTCAAACATCAAAGTGCAAGCATCTCCACTGTGGCGGTTTATAGTCATCTCAAAGCATGCCTGAGGACTGTTCGTGATCCCGTACATGTGTAAGTGACTTAACTATTTTATTGTGGAGTTTATTACTTATTCTTCATTATCCCGATCAATTGATGATAAGATGATGCCTTGATCCGGGGCCGTCTTCATTTGATGTGGATGGTGATCGCTCTTATTCCACCGTCGTTGTTCGCCTCTTCATGTACTGTAACAGCATGCCATTACGGATATGTCCTTCGATCTCATCCCTCAAGTGCCTGCAATCATTTGTACTATGTCCGCCTAGCTTGTGGAATAGGCAGTATTTGTCTGATTTCCTTTCATTATTGGTTGGCTCCCTCTTGATTGGCCTTCGGTAAGGAACCTGCCCCCTAGTGTCTTGGTATATTCGTTCTAAAGTCTCACTCAACTCCGTATAAGAGGTGAATCTCGGTTCCTTTCATGGCTGCTTCGGTTCATCAGAGCCATTCTCTGCTTTTTGCTTCCCTTTATCCTTGTTTGAATCTTTCCTGGGCGGATCCCAGCCTTTGACCGCATAAACATCAACTTCCTCGCCTTCCTCTCTTTCAGCCTTTGCGTCTTCCTATCGCAGAAACCATTCTGCCTCATGGTAAAACTCTCCTAGATCCATTGGTGGATCCCTTGTCAATGAATTCTTGAACTCCGTGCCATCAGCTATGCCAGATATAGCTGCCATCAAAACTATGGACGGATCTGGATGATCCACTGATGCCGCTACTGCATTAAATCGTGTTAAGAAACTCCTCAGAGACTCTCCGGTCCTCTGCTTCAGTGCTGTCAAACTCATCACATTTTTGGGTCTGGAGATGTGAACTCTGAACTGTCGCATAAACCTTTCAATCAATTCGGTCCACGTTCCAACAGAGCCGCTTTCCAGTTTCCTGAACCACAGTGCTCATATATCCATCAAATACAAAGGGAAACACCGGGCCATGACCTTCTCCGATGCCCCCAGTACTTCCATGTGCTTCATATACCTTGTCAGATGAACAGCAGGGTCCGTCCTTCCATCATACGTCTCCAGTGTTGGTAGCTTGAATTCAGGTGGATTCCTAGCCAGCCTAATTGTGAGAGCGAAGGGGCTCCTGTTCACATCCTCCAAATCTTTATTCACCAATCCTCCTCTCATGGCCCGTCTGACCAATTATGCCAATCTACCATTGTCACCAAGCGGTAGTCTTTGTTCGTTGCCTCCGACTTGCCCCCCAAGTTCTCAAGGGAATCTTGAAATTATCTCCTAGACGAGCATTCATTTCTCTATCGATGCCAAATTGCACAGCACCGCTTGGTGTCCTACTTGGAATTGAGCCAACATGATCCGGGGGCGTGCCCCCTAGTTTAGGGGTTGTTCCCGATGGCCTCACTCTATCTTGTATCCTGGTTGCTCCGTTCCCCTGAGTCTGGTTCTGGACTTCCTCTGCTCTTGTTGCTCCGTCTTCGCGATCCATATTTCTAGTATTCCCTGCAGCTACGTTCTCTTGATTTTGCACTCCAGCTTGTCCAACCTACCGAAGTAAGTTCTGCATCATTTCCTCCTACCTTTTTAGCATCCCTTCCTGCATAACACCCATCATCATCTCCATCTCATCTCTGGTGATGAAAATTGAGGTCTGATTAGCTCCTGAGGAAGCCTCCTGACTTCCTTCATGATGGCTCCTCTCCGTTCTCTGTCTCCTTGTTGAATGCTTAGTCATGGCTTCCCAGATCCAAGTTCCTAAGCCTTCAAATTCAAAATCCAAGCTTTAGAATCCCTTAGCGTTATCTTTCTCAGTGGAAGCACCAAAATGTTTGCACAAAAATTGGTAACAAACACCCAATTGCCGATGAAAGTACCAATTCACAGTCATGGATAACAGATAGAATATGTGAAGAGGATATAAATATGAAGAACGACAAAAATTAAAAAGAAAGCAGTAAAAAGATAAGATTTATAGTGGTTCGGCATTGTAGACTTGAAGAGTTTGCTGTTTATTCATGATTCTCAATTGATTTACAATAGTATAATCAATGTCACTCAAGTTACAATGAAGTTTCAGCAGAGTAACAACATAGAAGAGCCAAAAAGTGCTTTTTCTGTAGGCTAGGGGTGCTATTTATAGGTGTAGATCTGGAAATATCTCCCTCAAATCTCGGAATACCTCTTCTCACACGTGGGTGGGCCCACCAGATCGATCTAGGGTCGTTTAGGATCGATCCCTGATCGATCCCCATCATCTTCGTATCGATCAGGTTTAGCTCCATTTGAGCTGCGATCGATCAGGAACATTCTTGAGTGAATAAGCAAGCATCTGTGAAAGTTTCATAGCATTTGGACTTGTGGTTTTTGATTTATGACCGATCCAAGGTTGATTTTGCGAGTAGGCTGATGGCTGCGTATCAATACATACGTATCAATCACTTTTGTATCGATGCTCCTTCAGATCGATGACATGGAGCGACAATTATGGGAAGATCCACATTTCACGCTTGCAGGCCGCTTCCTTTGATTTGACTAATTCCTTCGTATCGATCCTAGGCCTCACTCTTCATATCGATGCCTCGTTGTGGCTTCGTATCGATGGTTGCATGTTACCTTTGTATCGATCAGATGGTTGATCGATACCAAATGTGTAGAGGTGGGATCGATACAAAACGGGAAGCTATTGAACATATGAACTTGGATCGATGATGTTGCTTGATGGATATGAAGAGGATGGATACGAACTAGATGGATATGAACTTGATGGATACGAAATTGATGTGGACCATATGGACATTGATCGATCCATGACTCTGACCCGAAGTAAACGTGTTACCGACCCGAAGAAAACCCAATACCAACCCCAAGCAATGCCGACCTGAGTTATCCCTTGTCGACCTTAAAGCGCCATCAACATTGACTCGAAGTAAAACCTCTTCTAACCCGAAGCAAGCCTTAATGTGACTCAAAGCAAACTCCAAGCAACCCCACGCGACTCGACTTTTGTCAAAATCTCATACTCAAGTATCATGTGTTGTTTGTCCATCGATCATGCTATATCCCAGCCTCATAATCATGTTTATTATCCATGATTGATTGTCCATCCATTTGTCTGAACCAAGTTCGTGACAATCCAGCTTCGATCACTGTGCGGTCGATTGGTTTAAATCTGCATGTATATTGCCTTGCCAAAATGCGGGTTAACAATAAATAGCTTTGCAAACTAGTGTAATTAAATTGTTTGTTTGTCAACAATCATAGAGCAGGACTTCCACACCAATAAGATCATCAAAGTTAGATTTAAGCACCTAGAAATGCACAAGTAGTTCATCACAAACAATATTCAAAATGATGTAAAAGTCCAAGCAAAATAACAAGGCAACCAACGAACAATCGAACGGGCGAATCGGGGGAGTTTTTATGGAGCTAAAACAGCTCCAGGCTACTGCCCACCGGTCCACTGGTGCACCGGTGGGGACGAAATCTAGAGCTGTTCTTGCTCCAGAAACCCCTCTGATAGACTTTTGGGTGATGGCATTTCGCTCCAGGGTCATATGCATGGGATTTCAGACTTGCATGCAACCAAAACAATTACACAAAGCATCACAACGTCAATGATCTCATTATAGTTTTCTAATTCTACAAGGGTTTCAGCAAACCTGATGGCTTCATATAACAACTCGATTCAATTTCTCTATTAAAACATCAATTTTTATTCGACCACACAAGCATGCAAATGATACGGAGATAGTTGTGCATTCAACTCACCTCTCTTCCTAGCATTAGGCATTAAATCACAACAGTAGCTTGATTTTTGCTTCAACTAGAAAACCCTAGAATTTGTTCAACCAAAATAGAAAAGAGAAGCTAATTACAAACACTGTAAACTAAAATCAATTAGGCTAGGAGATAGAATTAGGTTTAAAAACCTTACGTAGAATTCTCAGATTTTCTCTATTTGAATTAAAGCTCGATCTTTTAGACGAGGCTAGGCTTGAGAGCAAGAGGAAAAAGGTTTATCAGTTTACTGTAATTGAGGAAATGAACGTATAGTAAACTGCTAGGAGGAACTTTTTTTTTGGTGACACTATTATTGGGCTTTGGGTTTTAAAAAATCCAGTAAGAATGAAATAAACCATTTTCACTTATTATCCCACTTTTAAACCAATATTTCAAATTAATTTTATCTCTAAAAATTTATACATAAATACTATAGTGTATTTCAATCACTTATTTAAACAATTATCCAACCTCCTTTTAATTTGAAAAAAAAATTTGGCATAGCCAGCGGGGTTGACTGAACCACTACCATTTTATTAAAATTCAAAGAGATACAAAGAGAACAACATGAAATAAAAGAAAACAAAAGCTAACCAAAACAGGCTTTGGAGGCAGTGAAAAAAACAAAACAGAAGAAAACATAAGGAACAAAGCATTTCAACACATTAAGAAGAAAACATAAGGAACAAAGCATTTCAACACATTAAGAAGAAAACAAACACAACTGGAAATAGGACAAAGGTTAGCTGAAGGTGGCTAAGACATCAGGATCAAAGAGAAAAGATGACCACTGCATCCTTGAAACAATTTCATGAATTAAAACATGCCTCATATGTGTCATTGAGCTCCTTATTGACTTGAAAATGATTTGATTTCTCTCCTTCCATATTACTCTAATGAAAACTTTCATAACAAAAGTAGTAAATAAGTTTCCATAATTCTCCACCTTGTAGCCTTGTAGTTTAATGACCATTCTCTCTCACTAATTATAGAACTGTCGCTCCTTCCAATCTTCAGCATAATATATTCCCAGAGATTAAATACATAAGGGCAGTTGAAAAATATGTGCATGTTGTCTTCAGGTTCATTATAGCAAAATGAACATAGAGGATCAAGACTGATCCCTCTAAGGTACAATCTTACTTTAGTATGGACAACATTCTTTAAGACCTTCCATAAAAGCATATTCTCTTTAGCACTATTGTGTTTCAACCAAACTCTTCTGTACCAACTAAAATTAGAAAAACCATCATGCCTTGTAATGGAATTATATATGTCTTTAGTAGTGTACCTGGTCCCTTTGCTCGTCCATTTAACCCCATCTAAATCAGCACAATGCTTTTGAATTCCATGTAATGAAGACCATACCTGCCTAATGACCTGGTTGCTTGTGTAAGGAAGTACAATATGTCCATCATGAATATATTCATATACTTTAGCCTTGATGTTAATACCTATTTGATGAATTTGTTGAAAAGAGAGGAGCTGACTTAAGATAAGCCTTGGCTTAATCCAAGGATCATGCCAAAAACTCACCTCTCTACCATATGCTACCTCATAAGATATATCATTGAGCATGATCCCTCTAATTTTAATAAACTTCTCCATGTCCAACTAGCATTTTGGGGAATGGGCATTTTCCATAAATGTTCGCCGTTTAGAACATGTTTATATGACCAGTTAACCCATATATTGTTACTTCTGTTTAAGAGGTCATCAAGGTGCTTTGCAAAGGCTGCTTTGTTCCATAATACCATATTTAAGATGCCTAATCCCCCCTTAGCAAGTGGCAATTCAAGCTTGGCATATGAACATGGAATTAATTTCTTCGTATGACTGGAACTATTCCAGAAAAATCTTAACATGGCACTCCTTATCATTTTAACTAATTTATCGGGCAGGATAAAAGTTCTTGACCAATACACTATCATAGAGAAAATAACAGATTTGATGAGAATAAGCCTACCAACTTGGCTAAGAAGTCTATTGGTCCAGTTGTCTGATCTAGAAAGGATTTTTTCATATAACGACAAGCAATGTAGCAAGAGGAATGCCTAAATATGAAATAGTATCATACCTTAGTTATAGAGAAGTGGCTTGAGGTATGGCATTATATTGAGGAGGAGAGACTCCAGCAACCAGAATATCAAACTTGGAAAGATTAACTTGTAACCCAGTTATCTTGTGAAATAATTTTAGACCACCCAGAATTGCATGGCTGGAGGATAATTCAGGTTTAGTGAACACAACTAGATCATCTACAAACATTAATGATGTGATCAGAGGGTCTCTACATTAAGGATGAATGATGAACTGTCCATCATTAACTAACTTGTTGGAAATTTGATTCGGGACTTCCATAACTATTATGAAAAGGTATGTAGACATGGGATCACCTTGTCTAATTCCTTGTTTGCTGGGAAAATACCCTACATTGTTGCTATTGACCAATATTGAAAATTTAGCTGTTGAGATACAAGAGTATATCCATGCTACAATGTGCTTAGGGAAGTTCATGAGGCCCATGATTTTGATTATAGAGTTCCATTGAAGAGAGTCAAAGGCTTTCTTGATGTCTAGTTTCATCATACCTCTAGGGGAGATCTGACTTTTGGAGCATCCCTTCAAAAGCTCATGAGACATAAGAACATTACCAAGAATGCTTTTTGATGGCAGGAAGGCAGCCTGATTGGGGGAAATGCTACTAGGGAGCACAAATTTAAGTCTGCTAGCAATAGTTTTAGCTATACATTTGTAAATAATGTTGCATCTTGCAATGGGCCTGAATTGATCAACAGTGGTAACATGCTTAATTTTTGGAATCAGAGCAATATTAGTTGAATTAATAGAGCTAAGCATTTTGCATTTATTAAAGAACTTGTGCGCAGATTTAATACATCTTTGGCTATAATATTCCAGCGGGTTATGTAGAAAACAACATTGAAACCATCTGGTTCTCCACAAGATATGTGATTCATAGAAAATATTGCATTCTTAATCTCTTCACCAGAAACAACAGAGCAAAGGTATTTGAAATCATGTTCACCGATATGAGGAAGGAGAATGTCATCCAGAGCATCTAAATCGGGTATGAATGCATCTGCATTACCAAGCTGGTTCCTGAAATAGTTGAGAAACATGCCTTCAATTTCATTAGGATCAGAGTGTACTTCCTCATTTTGATCAAGCAAAATAGTAATTCTATCTCTAGACTGCTTAGCCTTTAGAGAAGCATGGAAAAGTGATGTATTCCTATCCCCTTCAGTAAACCATTCCATCCTCAATTTTTGTTTTATCATATTGGATTCCACTTCAAGAGCTTCCTTGTATTGATCAGAAATAGTTGTCTCTTGTTCAGAGAAATAAGGGTCATCAGGGTTAGATATCATGGTTAATTGAATTTGATCAAGCTTTTCTTTCAGAGATAAAGAAAAGGAGGATCATTTTCCAAATTTCTTCATAGACCAAGATTTCAAGGCATCCTTTGTGGCTTTCAATTTATTCTGCAAAATGAACATATGGTTACCAAAGAAATTAGTAGACTATGAATGTTTAACACTATTCAAAAATTTCGGGTCATGAACCCAAGCATTAAAAAATTTGAAACTTATTTTTCCTTCAAAGCTACAGAACCAAAGGAGAGAACTTGAGGAGAGTGATCAGAAATGGAAGGCGTAGGAAGGTAGTTGAGTATATTTAGCTATGTGTCTAGGGTTGATTGATTACAAAAGGCAAAGTCAATTTTAGAAAAGGTTCTAGAGTTGTGCCTACTGCAATTATTCCATGAGAATATTGCATCAAAGGTTTTAATTTCAAACAAGGAGGAGGACACTATTAGATTATGAAGAGGCTTTATTTCATTTAGAGGCAATGGATTGCCACCATGTTTGTCTAAAGTTCTTAAGGAGCATTGAAGTCTCCTACTTTAATCCATGGGTGAGTGTTTTGCCTTAATGATGGAAGGATATTGAAAAGAGATTGTCTAGAAAAGGAGGAATTATCAGCATAAATGATGGTGAGGTAAAAGGAGGTAAAGGTTGGGAGATGAAGGATGTATAATGGATGAACTGTCTGTTTGAAAGAATAGGAGAGAGAGTGAAGATGGAAGGGTCATGAAGGACCATGATTCTTCCATATGCTGCCTCGTTGAGGTTGTGTGACAAATGCCAGGTTGGGTAAATATAATTGACAGCTCTAATTGTTAGAGGGTAATTAAGCTTGGTTTCAAGAACAACTAATAGTTTGAGGTTATGAGTTAGGATTAGGTCTTTACATCTATCGAGCTTGATATCGCCGTGGGCTCCTCTAATGTTCTATGCGCTAATGTGGTGCATCATTGAGTATACGGCTGTTTTTGGGCAAGCTTATGTTTCATGCTCCTAGTCATAGGAGAATTGTGATCAGTTGTTTCAGGAATGCAGAATGTTGAGATGGTAGAATTCAAATCATCATCCTTAGATTTTTTGAAAGTGGGCAAAGCAGGAGAGAATATGGAAATAAGGGGAGGTGGTTTCTAGGCAGAAGGAGGTTTTAAATGGTTATAAGGTTTAACTGAAGAAGATTGATAGGTTTGAAAGGAATTTACATGTGAGATTTTGGATTTGAGAGATAAAGTAAATGAATTGGATGAAGGATTTGCATGCATGTAAGAGGAAGGAGAGGAAATTGATTAAGACGAAGGATTTACATGCAGTGTATTTTGTGGAGAGGTAGAGAGAGGGATAAAGCTGGTATGGCTATGGACATGCATTTTTTCGTGCACATGTGCATTAATGTGAGCACCACATGAAGAATGCTCATTAAAATGGGCTTCACTAGGTGGTTGAACAAATTATCTGTATTGCCACTTACTTTATGCATGGCATTTTTTGAATATGCTCTACTACTTTTGCAGCAAAAAGGTGCCAATAGATTGAGCATCCTTTGTCACATCGGTCAAATCATCTAGGATAACAGCTTCTTCATTAGAATCTTTTTCATTTTCTTCAATCACCTGATCATGTTCTACCATTTCATCCACCCCTTCAAGAACTTGAAATTTGTTGTTTAAAGAAATATGAATAGTGTCCTTTTGAGACTTGTTATCATGTTTTAGGTCATTGCACTACAAAATCAAAGTGTCTCTTTCTTCTCTAACAATTTCCCCATCCTTTTCAAGTATTTCCCCTTCTTCTGCATCCTTTTCTTCATCAACAAGAGAAGTGTTTTGATCAACAGAAACATCCTCGTTTCTCTTTTCTTTTTTCTTTTTATCATTTTAAAAGTTTCCTTCAATATTTCTTTCCTCCTTCTTCCTAACATCACCACCATCAACCTCATCATTTACATCATCCTTTTTAGCATTTTGAGCCTGCACACTGTCTTTTTTCTATATGTATTTCTTTATAACTTGCCGTCTCTGAATCTTCTTTTCTCTGACCTTAATGTTAATCATTTTTCCATTTTCAGTTTCCTTTTCTTCTTCTTCCTTGCTACTTTTCTTTTCAAACTTATCACAAGTTTGCATACTATGCCCAAATATCGTACAACTCGAGCAAATTTTAGGTTTCCATAGATATCTAAATTCCACCCTTTGAGTTCCTCCATCAAAAAGTTGAACATTGAAATTATCAACCAATTCCTCCTTAGGTCCAACTTTAATCATACATTTAGCATAGTATAATTTTTCCAACTTTTCAATAGACTCATACATACATAGCAGTTTACCCAGTCTGCTAGCAAGCCAATTTATCCCTAGATGAGACCAAGCAAAAATCGGTTTATTGTACATCTGAACCCAAACCAGGACTGATGATATACTTCCACACATATTTCCTATAGTATGATCCCATGGTCTAATGATAAAAGGCTTGTTTCTCATTATGATGGGGTCAGTTTATATAATTCTGTTCTTATCTTCATCATAAGAGAAACGAAACAAGAACATAAAGCTGTCGGATCTGAATTTAATGCATGCTTTCAGTCTCCACATTTTCTTAAGATGTTGTATAACATTAGTATATGAAAGAAGTTTGTCAAGGAAGAACCCTACCGGATAGTCATTCCACACTTATGAACCAACTTCAATTACAGCAGTTGGTGGCACCAGAGCATCGCCAGAGAACACTGGTTTCATATAACCAGGGATGTACTTCCCCGCAATTCTTGGTTTGTTGAAGTCCATTTCTATTGACATGTGACATTGGGAGGAGGAACAAAAGAAGAAGAAAATGAATTGGAAGTGGGAAGGGGAGGTGGATGGCAGCTCGAAGATAAAGTTGGAGGGTCAGGATTGGGGGGAGGAGGAGTGGGGAGGAGGGGCGTATTTCGAGGTGGATGAAAAGGAAGGATAGAGGAGGACAAGAGAGGAAAGGTTGAGGTGATGGGAGGCATGGTTGATGCAGCCATGAGAGGGTTTTTTTGAAAAATTATTATTCATTTGTCAAATCAATATTTTTATTTACAATAAAAGGTCAATTATAACTCCTTTATTGTTTAAACACAACTAACTTAATTTTATTCAGAATAAATTTATGCAATATAGAGAAAATTCTAACTCAATCTCTAGCATGTTTTAAAACAAGAAATTTACATCATTAAATCCCACATATTGCTTTTCAAATAAAATACACATTTTAGAATTCTCATTCCAAATTCTTATTCAAAGTATTATTTATATAAAACACTAACATTCTAATTTCTCCAACTTTAATACTTTGAGAAATCAAATTTCTCATTTAAATTTCCAATTTAAATCTTTATTTACTTTATTTAAGCAACGGTAAAATCAGGTTGTTACACATTCCTACTCATCCATCTCAACAAATCATTATATGGGGTAAAATAATAATAATAGAACACAACACGACCATCAATCATCAACAAAATTCAATGCCAATCCGAATCATCAAATAATAATATAACAACACAAATATACATGCATACATACTAATCATCCATTTCAGTAACGCATCACCAATGTAAGTATAGACCATCATATGTGTGATAATCACCCCATAATAGTGACACAAGTCAATCATCAAATATGTACTAATCCAATCGACATTAGTAACACAACATCCATTATCAAATTACCATAATTAACTACCCATCAACTAGTAGTAATAATGGTAAAATATTGCACACTCAAAATGCGATATAATCAACTAACATCAAATATATGTGATAATCACAACTAACAATCAATCACACATTTAACAACCATCAATATAACATATTTACATCCATTGTTCCCTTAAATAATTTTTTTATTATTTATTCTAAATCCACCTTTCTTTATTTATCTAAAAAACAACAGTAATTTTCCAAAACGTAATATACATCAAATTCCCTTATTTTGCTCCATTTTTCAAATACCCCAAAACAACGTATTTGAAATCAAAAATAATAATCTTCACCAAATCACATTTTAAAACTATATTATTATTTAAAACCTCATTCTAAATAATAAACTTTCCAAATTTCAATTAAATATGATATTTGTTATTACTTATCAATTTCCCCAGAAATTCCTAGTTAAACCATCTTATTTACACGAACCATCTAAAATCTATAAATAACCTTATTTTTTATATATTTGTCTAATTCTCTCATTATTGTTCATTTTATTTCAACTAATTATTTTCCAATTCAAATTAACAATTACTTAGAATTAAATACCCAGAAATACTGCAATCGATAGTAATTATCTAATCAATGCGTAGTACATCAAACTATTGTAATAATTAAACATTCATCCATAGAACATAATTTACATCAACAATTATAATTTGTCATCAATCGTTATATATTTTATAATTTATATTTCAATTAATTAAATCAAATAATTCATACTAATGTGCTTTTTCCAATAGTCTCCAAACTAAGCAAAACTTGCGCCAAATTGTTTGGAACTCCGATACGAGTGCTACGGAAGAAACCATGCGTGAATCAAAGTTTGTATATGGAAGTAATGAAGGTTAGATGTTATAGGGATTGATTGGTAATTAAATAGAAATAAGCAATAAAAATGTAAGTCTTCGCCTCCTCCATGCTACAACACGTGCCTCCCCCGTAACCCATGTTTCCCAAATTTTCCAACTTTAACTGAAAAAAATTTGCCATCTTGCCATGATAGCCCACGTCATTGCCTCTAATGAGTTCGTCTTGACCTCCTCGAACAACCCACACCACCCTAAGTCATCCGCCTTTACTAATCGCCAGCCCTTAAACCGCCATCACCGTGGTTCTTTCCTTGATTTCTAGAGCTCCTGATTGGTTCATTAAATTGAAACCAAATCATAGTTTGTCTTGTCATGCTCTATGAATCTTTGTTATCAATTTAATTGGTCGAATAATCAAAAAGCCTTATTCCGCACCTGCCAACTTTGACCATCAATTTCTAGTTAATGCAAGCACTTCTTCGATAAACAAACACTTGCCTCTTCTTCCACTTGTTGAGAGGTTTGAACGATATATAATTTGATAGGGTTTGGACAGTTTAATTTTTAATCACTTTTAATTAATTTGCAAATCGTCATTAGAGAGCAGTTGTGGTTGACTCGGGATTAGGGTAGAAAAATGAGGATAGAGATAATGATGAGGATTTCGTAGCCTCACTTATATAGTCATTAGGCTGGATCATGGATTGTTTATTTGGTTTGGCCCAAAAATGCTACATACGTTATTTAAACAATATATAGCCTCTATTTCGCAAAATGTAACTCCAAATATATACAAATTATATATCAAAACAATCAGCTCGGAAATACCTTCGTAATAGATATAAATACGATACCCAATCCACTTTTCTATTAAATATTTATTTTAATTACTTTAATATTTCGGGTCGTTACATAATATTTATTAAAATAAATCAACAAACTAAATTTTAAATTAAATTATTAATAAATTTATTTTAAATATTAATAAAAAATAAATATTTTAATCAATATAATATAATTAAAATATTACAAACCTCTCTTATTGATTAAAATACTACATTTGGTTTAGTATGAACAAATATTTATTTACACATAGTGAAGATCTTGTACAACTTAATAAAAGGATTTTTTAATTCATCCTTTTTAACTCGTTATCAGTACCCCTGACCCAACATACCTTGCATCATGTCACGATGGGAAACTTATCGGGCATCACTCTTAATTTGGAATTTGTGTTGCACTATTGACCCTGCTCTGCCTAATGACCTGACGTTTCTTGGTAAGTTTGATATGAGACTTTTGGTGATCCCATTTAGTGTTTACAACTCTA
The DNA here is from genome assembly GCA_030737815.1 of Allium fistulosum. NCBI lineage: Eukaryota > Viridiplantae > Streptophyta > Magnoliopsida > Asparagales > Amaryllidaceae > Allium > Allium fistulosum. The sequence continues at coordinate 667,451,145 of CM060901.1, forward strand.
GATTATCCGGATCTGATACCACTCCTTTTGAACCCTCCATCCTTGCTTTTTTTGAACAACCTTCTCCCTTCCCACCTTCTTGCCCCTTTGTTTCGCTGCCATGCCCTTGACTCTCTACCACCATTCTAGACATATTGAGAAGTTAAGATTCAAAGAAGAAAATATATGAAAAGTTTATAGAGATTTGAAATTTAGAGAAACTCCAAAGCTAAAGGGTTGAATATTCAGCCCTTTAAGTTCAGGGAAGAGCCCAACAGAAGGGCGCCCATTTAATAGGTGCTTAAGAATTGGGAGCTTATTAAATAGGCACTCAAAGCCTATTAAATATTTTTATGAATATTTAAGTAAGCTTTGGGGGCCTATTTAATGGGCTCCTAATGCCTGTATGCCTGTTAAGTAAGCTCCCAGGGTTGGGCGCCTATTAAATATATGTCCATGGTCAATTTAGAATATTGAATTGGCAACTAAATATTATCCTTAATATTACGTGTGGCCACCGCTGTTGGAGTGAGATGATTGCATTTTTTTGAATATTAAGCCTTAATATGTGGTTGTTAGAGCAATGCATCTAACCAATTGGCTTGAAAGTCATCAGCAGTTCTTGCATTGATAATGTATAAGTCGGTATTCTAAAGAACGTCACTTGCTAATGAGGGTGTTAACGTTTTATGTCGATATGTCACTTGGTAAAAGAAGTACTTGCAAAGCCATGATATAAAATGGAACCAGATTTTCCTTTTTTTTATTTATGATGGACAATGTGCAAACATATCTCTTTGAAGTTTTTTCTTCATTATACTATCAGTTGTAATTGGTTCTTCTCTATTTATTCTTTTTTTCCTTGAAAATATATATAAAAAGGGAAGAAATGCTATTATAAAATGAGAAAAATGTATACAATGTGACACGATAATAGAGGGAATTAAGTTATGTCTTTGTAACATTTCTCAAATTGATGGAAGTTTCCAACTTAACATATTCCTATTTCTTAGTTGACAAAGAATACACGCACTTGAATATAAGATTTGTTGATCCATGAAGGTATACTTATGCATAAACAATAGGTAGACCAAAGATCCAACATTATCTTCACAACTTGCCCCAGTAGGCAGGTGAAAACAACATAGCCATTATCAACATAGAAATCTTATCAATATGTAGTGGACCACACGTGGCCGAAAGTATCATAAGGGCCCAAGCTTGATACAGGAGGGAGCACACCTATACTAAGAATAATATTCAATGGAACTTTGGGCCCTAAAAGCATTGAGAGTTGTGGAAGATGTAGCTGATAGCACCTTCATGGCCGAAGACAAAAGAGGCATAGAACACCCTCACCATGACCCCATGGTCATTTCTATCAACATCACCAGCACCAAAGTGCATCAGGTCTTTGTCAATTGGGCAACATTATGAACATCATGTTTAATAATGTCTTCGACCAAATGAAGCTCTCATCATCAAGCCTCACTCCATGCGCCTTGCCCATCTATGGCTTCGACTATGTTAGGATTATTCCATTAGGGTCGACCTTGCATATGGTCACATTCGACAATGAAACCCGCTCCGCTAAAGTTCCGGTAAACTTTATTGCAGCAGGCTACCCGTCTACTTACAACATTCTGAGAGGTAAGCCTAAATTGGCTAATTTGGACAAAGACGTGGCATATCAATGACTCACTATGAAATTCTCGATCACATTCTTATTTTGTGTTTATATTAATAATTAATTTACCCTAAACCATATATAGTGGACATTCGTCGAAAGAGATTGTTGTTTTTAGTTTAATTGCAGTTTATTTTAAAATTAAAACTTCAACGAATTTATGTGTATATTAATATATATATATATAGTAATTTTAATTCGATTCAATTTTATTTTATTATATTTTATTTGTTTGGAATTCGCATTCTCAATGTGAGTATTATAGATATATGAAATGTAACCCTATGTACCTTAACGAGTAGAAATTTCAAAGAAAAAAAATCAAAACCCAAGTCCATAAAAGCATGGATCACTGAATTTGGTATCTGCAAATAAGCATGAGCATTATCAGAGATTGATAGAAATCTAAACTCACAGCCGAAACAATAATAGGATAAGAATACTAATTATGACTACTAACTTGGAATTAATGGTATTTCTTGGATAGCAGATTGTCACATCAGCATCGAACATGAGAGAAAAGAAGGCTTCTCGAACAACTAAACACGTTCAGCTCTAGTGACCTATTCCTTTAAATCTATCATATGTGCCGTAATGAGGAAGGGGTCAAAACAACGTTTTGGTGATCGAAATATCTATAAATTGTCCATAACATAAATTTATATCGATTGGATTCCATTTAATTCTCTATTAAGATTAGCAATTCTAATCTAACCTTGCATTGCACACACGAATACTTACCTACCAATTCCCAAGGTACAAGATATTGACCAAGCCTTGTCAACCACCCAATACTTCCAAGTCCATTAACCACTTGATACTTCTAAATATGAAGTGAGCTTCTACTATCGCCGCATAATACTATTAAAAGAGAATAGATGGATTTTTCCATTTAAGACCTCAATAGAGGTAGATTCCTTCATTTAAGACCTATTTCCAAAGTGGACTTCTAGCGTTGTCATGATTGGTTTATTGGTCTTAACTACAGAGACCTTTGACCACTATATATGGCCTTATAATTTATAATAGCCATACCACTAGCGCATCTATCATTATAAAAGTCTTAGCAATGTGATTGACTGTGCGCAAGCCACTTAATACCTCATTAATAAGGACTAGACATGCCTCTAACCATTTAAAACCTATTTATAGGTAGGACTTTGCCATTTAATACCTAACCCCAAGGTGAACTCCTCATTGGTACTATATAGCTGACATTGCTTGGAAATCTCATTAGGTTACTTAATACTTCTTTTATAGGAAAGAGGCAGACCTTACAGCAGCTTAATACCTCAAACCTAAAGTGAACCTCTCTCGAGATATCCAGCACACTCTTATAAATATGGAATCTCATTAGATTACTTCTTTCGGTAGGGAGGCGGGCCCTAAGATAGCCACTTAATACCTCAACACTGAAGTAAACCTTTTTAGAGATATCCCTCACCACTCCTAATTCCAGATTTGGAGTATTTTATACTTTCCAATTAAGAAAGCAAGTTTAATCTCTCATGTCGTTATGGGTCCTATGATTAGTGATATATCATATCATTAGTATGTGCACCCAACTAATGGTAGCCTCAAAGTGAAGGGCAGTCTTCTGTCGAGTGACTCTACTGACCTCGCATCACTAACCTACTAAGTCCAGTTAATCATCCTAAGTCTTTACTTATACCATCTTAGGTTGACATTGGACTTAGCTTACTAATTTCCTTTTTATTCAAGGCAATAAGATTTACCTTAAATACTTATCTACCCATAAAACTCCTTTTAATACTCATAAATGTCAATTTGTCCATAAAATCCTAACGGACATTTACTAAGATATTTATGTATGATTACTTATTTCAAGTTAGTAATTTTTTTATGTCTATTCCATTTTTATCAGTCTCATTAATCCATCAGTCTCTATTAATTATAACCCTTAATTTAATACTATCCATTATTTCTTATTAATTTCCCATTAATTTAGGTTACAGTATTGCATTTCCTATTAATTAATTAATAGGAATTCCTAATTTATTTCCCATTAATATGAATTACTACCTTTTCTAATTCTAACTATTCACTTTCCTAAATATAATAATAACTAACGAACGTTGCGCATAAATAACGCAAGAATAAACGATATTCTTCTTTATTAACGCAATAAATATGTATAAACTGCCTAATAAAACTACATATTCATAACCAAATATATTCTAGTCATAAATATGCAACTAGCATATGCTTTCCATGTTTAATTTGCTGGAACTAAATTCCTTAGGAAGATTTTTCGCTATGATTTCCATAAATTGGTTTAACAAAAAAAAGATTGACTCCTTTTGAAATTACAAGGAATGGATTTCTTTTTAATCAGAATAGACATCGTAAACTACGAAGAATCTGTACTTTGCACATCTCCTTCCTTTTTGTTTGTGGGTATTCCTTATCAAATCAAACTTTGTCCTTTTGAATGAAAAATGGAAAAAGTAAACAAATTTATAAAAATCAAACAGATGTTCTACCCACAAATTAAACTATGGAAAATCTACAACATAGCACAAATAGCAAAATAATCCAAAATACTATTTTACACCCAAGCATAGATATGGAATAAAAATATAAAACATTCAAATTCTAAAATCGTTAGGACTGATTTCCAAATCTAGGTGCAAACATATTTCAAATTAGATTTAAAACAAGAATATGTAGGCAATGTTTTTCTACACTAATTTAAGCCTACAATTCACAAATCAAATTAATTTAGTCATAAAAATCAAACGTATACCCACGAAATAGATTTAAATCATAAACAACATATAAAATTTCTCACTCACCTTTTAAAAGCGATCTAAATCTCCAGATCTGAAGTAGAATCTTAAATTCATCCCCAAATCCATTTTAATCCAAGAAATATGTATAAAAGGATATCTACATACATTAGAATTCCATATCTGAGAAGAGAATTGGGATTGGAAGAGGAAATAGATAAATATATAAATTACCTCAAAAACACGTATAGTTGATTCTCTTCTCTTCTCCTTTTCATTTGATTTCTATTCTTCTCCAATTTTATGAATATGAATACAAATGTCTTATTTGTAAAATTTAGAAAGAAAATGGAAAGGAAGAAATGGCTGAGCTTTATTGATCTATTCAGAAAAATATGAGAAGAGAAGGGAGGGTTCGGCCTGAATTTATAAACGCTAGAATCAACCAGAACCGCATAATTTAAAATCCGGGTCGTATATGGTCTAGGGTTACTGGAGCTGCCACATAGAGGCGGGTTGATCGACCCTAACCTAAGGGTCGACCACTTATACACGGCAATCAGCTTGTGGGCCCAAGTAATTTTAGTTAATTTTCTTATTTTAATTAGTTTTGTTTCGAATTCATTTTTCTTCCATAACTTCTTCATTTGGACTCTGATTACAAAACTCAAAACACGAAAGTTGTTTAGAATTCTGCCATGAACGCAATGGTGCAAGTTTCATGGTCAAATATCTTTTTTGGAGCCAAATTAATTAACTAACTAATTAAATAACTAACGTCAAATTATCGGGGTTTTACATTCTTCCCCCCTAAAAAGAATTTTGTCTCTGAAATATCACCAATGACTAAGTCATGGTTTTGGCTCCATATTATCCTAAACTACACAATGAATAGGTGTGCAACCAATTTTGCAACCAATGTGCACAAATGCATAGTGTATTACCATATCACCATATAGAAAATATATATGCAGAATGATTCCAAATCGGATCCCCTTATATGAATGCATTTCTTTTGAAAATATTTCTAAAAACATGATGTAAGCACCATATATATATGCTGGCAGTTCTATAAGTATGCAGCTTTTTCTTTTGAAAAATCTTTTCAACCAAAACCCTGATACTCCTACGAATAGAAGTATGAAGCAACCAATTTTGCATCCACTTCATACCATCTAATAATCTAACGCATCAAAAAATTGCTTCCTATACTTTACTCTTATGTTGGAAAAAGGAATTTAGGTAGAAAATTTATCATTCTTATCACCCTAAAAATTTCTCATTCCCGTAGTACAGTGGAATTTCCCCACTGTCCCGGATTTACTCCAAATTTTCCACATACAAAACGCATAAGGAGGCTTGTTTTCAAGCTCTAAAATGGAATTAAATCTAAAAATAAACTCGCATGCATCATCAACAAGGTATGAAAATAGAAATTCCAAAGCTAAAACAGTTTTTCCCTTATTATTGCTTGCGTTCCATCGTATCCCAACCCTAATGCATCGCTAAATTCACAAATTTCAACTATATTTTCTTCCCTACGCCTGATGTTCAGGATCAAAGATTTTACAAAAATCTTTCTCAGTTTTCAAATTTGTACATCATTAGAAAAATAAATTTCCAAAATATTTAGACGCACATTTTCTATTGAAATCAAATTTTTGGACAAAAACTCTAAAAATAATTTAAGAGCCAAAAATAACTAAAACCCAATACTTTTGTTTCAAAAGAGAAACTTTTCAAAATATTTCCTACTCAAAAATGTTGATAAGTTAAGCCACAATTCAGTGTAGTCGGAAGTCGGTTATGTACTGAATACATAAACCAAATTCCAAAATTCTACAACTAACCTTTACCCATAAAACTTGACTTTTTATTTAAACATGTCATCATGCCCAAATACCCAAAAATTTAGCTTTTAAGGACAGGAATAATGACCCGTTAAACTAAACAGCTTAAACCTATCCTTCGCTAAAATTTTCCATTTATTCTAAAATTCCAGTCTTATATTGCATTTACTATTGGTTAAGTATCTTTTATGAGATTCCCATATTTATATTGTTTCTTTCATATGCATAAATAAGAGCGGTTTACATAACTAAAAATAATAACATAGTAAATAAACAGGAACATTCTCATAACGTCATATGTGCATTTTCTAGAGACAACCAACAGTTTTACAACCCAAAAAATCCTAAAAAGAAAGAACAAATGCTAGAAATAAAAAGATACAACAATCCTAAATAAAACACCGCCTACGAACTCTGAGAAGGTCTCGCTCCGCAGCTGGAGCTCGAGCCATTGCTATGACCGTGAAATGGTCATAGCATGGCGGCTATGCACCCAATCTCATGCCTATGGTGCCGCAGCTCTGCCCTAGCCTCTCGAAACTCTGCCTGAACCAGACGAACATCAACAAGCTCAAGACTTAAGAATCCCTCGACGCCCTATGCTACCTCTGCTGCTCGTGCTGCTGCTGCTCTGGTACTGGTATAGGTGGTGTGGCTAGTGGTAAAGGAATATTCATCCTCTTAATAGTGGTTCAGTTGATGGTAGGAGGGATCTTCCTCACCACAGGCTCTCTGCTCAAATTTACCACGTAATGCCTAAACACTTGAGTGAGCAAGTGGCAAAATGGAAAGTGAGTCCTTGGGGTACCAACTCCTTGATTGACCATATAAAGCATCAAAACATGAGCCCAGTTGATGGCTACGCTGCCAATTATAGCATAGGCGGCTCTCTACACTGAGGTATAGATCTGGTCAAGGCTTCCTAACTTTGGAATGATGTCATGCTGAAGATGCACACGACAAGACGAGCAATTGGTCGCAAATTGTCGATCCTCCAATCACTAACATTTCCAGAAAAGATCCGCTGTAAAATCTCAGGATCAGTCATCTCTATGTCATCCAAATCTACGACTACTACGGATATCTTCAAAATCCTAGCTAGATTATCATCTGTCATCTTGATTCGAGCTCCCTCACCTCGGACTCAATATAGCTATTGTTGTCATCAAAACTCTACGTTATCTATGCATCGAAAAGACGGACACGGGGCGGGTAATATTCCCGCACATAGATCTCGAAGCAGAGGATTGGTGCAAGTCCTACCATGATGAAAAGCTCTTCAAGCCCAAGAGCGACAAAATCTCTGAATTTCTTTGGTCGTCCGTGGAGAAAATCAGAGTCCACCATTCCGAGATAAGTGGTGATCTTCCACTCGCTCTGGTCAAGCCAAGCGGTTTCTTGCGGAGTGAGGCCAGGATGATGAGAGGAAGAGTTGCCAGTGCGGGGTAGTTCATTGGGCTGAGAGGTGGTTGAAAGGAGAGAAAAGGGTTTAGATCTCGAGTGGTGATGGGGCGAGATCTGACATGCAAGAATTTTGGCATTAGTTGGTGGAGGAATGGAGGAGGGAGGCTTTGATTTGGTGAAGGAAGAGGGAGGTGAAAATGGGGTTTGGCTGAAAATGGAGAGGAGGAAGAGAATGAGGGGGTGCGGCGGCTGCTGTTTTGGACGTGGCTTATATTCGCTTTCATGTTTGGGTTCGACTCGAGTCCACCTAGCGGTCAACCACCATTAGGTCAACCGGTCGAAACCGCTATGGTCGGCCGCTTGCGGTCGATTGCTAGCCTAGATTTGGGCGCGGCCTAAACCTGGACCCAATAGGGCCAGGTTAAATTAATTAATTAATATTCTAAGGACCGTTCTGCACGCCATCTTCAGCTCGACTCACCTAGAAAATTTCTACCTTCCACACGATGGTATCTGCCTTACCGTTACACCCCTCCTCGTCAAAATTGCAATAACCTCAACAAAACTATTGCGATCAACAGCACTTCCAAAATCCCAAAAACATTCCAGCTGTTATTTCCTGCCTACTTCACATAGAAATATTTCTTTCAATAGCTGACGAGTACGACAAGACTTCAAACTACATACCCTAATAATATTGAATTTTATTCCTATTTTGTTCGTACCCTAAAGAGAGAAAATTTTAAAAACTTCAAAAATAGGAAAATTATTGGGTTAAATATTCACTCCTTGAAACTCATTTTCCAAATAAAAAACTATTTTCTTACCAAAATAAAATCAACCTTTATTGGCATGTGTATATATAAGGGTTTTAAAACTTACTCCTTTAAAAATCAAAATTTCTTAACACGGCCAACTTAGTGGTATAAGCGTTTCTTTGAAAATTAAAATTTCAAAACTTCCCAAAACAAAATTTTCAAAACAAATCCTTTGAAAAACCATTTTTCCAAAATCTAAGGCATTTCCAAAATATACTTTATAAAAGCTCACTTACAGGTTTAAAACTAAGTAATTAACATTAATTTTCCAAATAAAAATCCAGTTTGCCATCAAAGAGGTGATTGATGGACAATCTCTTGCCAAAACTGGTTCCCGGATTTTTGCGACATACAAACTCCAATTTCCCACCCATCTGGATAAATATGTGTCTCCGAATGGAACTCATCATCAAATCCGAAATCATAAGGTAACTAAATCTCAACCATCAACTCGAACACCTCTAGTCTCTGGGATTCAGTCATATGCCTTATGCTCTTTATCAACAACGCCTTACGCATTGCCAACACTCCGTGGGGGTACTTCGGAGTGGACAAGAAAATCTTAACTCTAAGGTATTTCCAACCCATAGTTGCCTTTCCCATTCCTTCGAAGTGGAACTACAACTACTTCTATAGTCGAAATTCTTAGAATCTAATGTAAAAATAAAATAATACTAGATAGGAAAGTACGAATGCGTTCTTTAAATTTATCCTAATTCCTCTAATCAACTAACCTAGGCTTCGATATCAAATGTAACCCCCGTTAATTAATGAGCCTAAATTTTGAAAAGAAATCGAAACACAAGTCCATCAAAGCACGGATCATTGAATTTGGCATCTGGAAATAAGCATGAGCATTATCAGAGATTGATAGAAATCTAAACCCACAACGGAAACAATAATAGGATAAGAATACTGACTATGACTACTACCTTGGATTAATGGTATTCCTTGGATAACAGATTTTCACATCAGCGTCAAGCATGAGAGAAAAGTAGGCTTCTCCAACAACTAAACATGTCCAGCTCTAGTGACTTGTTCCTATAAATCTATCATGTGGGTTATAATGAGGAGGGGGTCTAGAAAACATTCTAGTGATAGGAAAATCTATAAACTGCCCATAACATAAATATATATCAATTGGTTTCCATTTAATTGTTATATCTATTATGGTTAGCAATTCTAATCTAACCTTGCATTGCACACACGATTACTTACCTATCCATTCCCAAGGTACGAAATACTGACGAATCCTTATCAACCACTCAATACTTCCAAGTCCATTAGCCACTTTATACTTCTAAATATGAAGCGGGCTTCTACTACCGCCACATAATACTTTTAAAAGAGAAATAGACAGACTTTTCCATTTAAGACCTCAATCGAGGTAGACTCCGTCATTTAAGATCTATTCCCAAGGTGGACTTCTAGTGTCGTCGTAATTGGACTATTGGTCCTAACTACAAAGACCTTTGACCACATTACATTACCTTATTATTTATAATAGCCATACCACTAGTGCATCTATCGTTATTAAAGTCTTAGTGTGAAAGACTCTATCCAAGCCACTTAATACCTCATTAATAAGGACTAGGCATGCCTCTGACCATTTAACACCTATTTATAGGTAGGTCTTTACTATTTAATAGCTAACCCTAAGGCAGACTCCTCACTGGTACTATCTAGCTGACATTACTTGGAAATCTCATTGGGCTACTTAATACTTTTTTATAGGAAAGAGGCGGACCTTATAGTCGCTTAATACCTCAAATCTAAAGCAAACCTCTCTCGAGGTATCCATTATCACTTTTATAAATATGCAATCTCATTAGATTACTTCTTTCGGTAGGGAGGCGGGCCCTAAGATAGCCACCTAATATCTCAACACTAAAGTAAACCTCTTTAGAGATATACCTCACTGCTCCTAATTCCAAATTTGGACCATTTAATACTTTGCAATTAAGAAAGAAAGTCCAATCTCTCACACCATCATGGATCCTAGGACTAATAATATCTCACATTAGTAGTAAGTGCAACCGACTGATGGTAGCCTGAAAGTGAAGGGCAATCTTCCATCGAGTGACTCTACTGACCTCGCATCACTAACCTACTAAGTCTAATTAACCATTTTAAGTCTTTATTTATACTATCTTAGGTTAACATTGGACTTAGCTTACTAATTCCCTTTTTATTTAAGGCAATAAGATTTACCTTAAATATTTATTTACCCATAAATCCCCTTTTTGATGCTCATAAATGTCAATTTGTCCATAAAATCCCAACGGACATTTCCTAAGACATTTATGTATAATTACTAATTTTAAATTAGTAACCTTTTTATATATATTCCATTTTTATCAGTCTCATTAATCCATTTGTCTCTATTAATTGTAAACCTTAATTTAGTACTTTCCATTATTTCTTATTAATTGCTCATTAATGTAGGTTACAGTCCTTCATTTCCTATTAATTAATTAATAGGAATTCCTAGTTTATTTTCGATTAATATGAATTACTACCTTTTCTAATTCTAACTATTCACTTCCCTAAATATAATGATAACAAACGAACGTTACGCACAAATAATGCACAAATAAACATTGTTCTTCTTTATTAATGCAATAAATATGTATAAACTGGTTAATAAAACTACCTATTCGTAACAAATTATATTCTAGTCATAAATATGTAACTAGCATCAGCTTTCCATATTTAATTTGTTGGAATTAAATTCCTTAGGAAGATTTTCTGCCATGATTTTCATAAATTGGTTTAGCACAAAAAGGAAAGATTGATTCCATTGGAAATTACAAGGAATGGATTTCTTTTTAATTGGAATAGACAGTGTAAACTATGGAGAATCTGTACTTTACACATCTCTTTCCTTTTTTTTGTGGGTATTATATGTTAAATTAAACGTCACCCTTTTGAATGAAAAGTGACAAAAGTAAACAAATTTATAAAAATCAAACGAATGTTCTTTCCACAAATTAAACTATGGAAAATCTACTACATAGCACAAATTGGGCAATAATCCAAAAATCCTATTTTACACCCACGTACAGATCTAGAATAAAAATATACAACATTCAAATTCTAAAACCTTTGGGACTGATTTACAGATCTAGGTGTAAACATATTTCAAATTAGAACCGAAACAATAATATGTAAGGAATAGTTTTCTACACTAATTTAAGCCTACAATTCACAAATAAAATTGGTTTAGGCATAAATCAAACGTATTCCAATGGAATAGATTTAAAATCATAAATAATATATAAATTTCCTACTCAGCTTTTAAAAGCGATCCAAATCTGAAGTATAACTTTAAATCTTCTTCAAATACTTTTTAATCTAAGAAATATGTATAAAAAGGGTATATACATACATTAGAATTACAGATTTGAGAAGAGATTTGGGATTGGAAGAGAAAATAGTTTACAAATATATAAATTAACTCAAATATGTGTATAGTTGTTTCTCTTCTCTTCTTCTTTTCATTTAATTTATATTCTTCTCCAATTTGTATGAATATAAATACAAATATCTTATTTTTATACTTTAGAAAGAAAGTGGAGAAGAAGAAATGGAAGAGTTTCATTGCTTTATTCATAAAAAATATGAGAAGAGAATGGAGAGTTGGGCCTGAATTTATAGGTGCTAGAATCAACCAGAACCGCATGATTTAAAATCCGGGCTGTATATGGCTTAGGGTTACTGGAGCTACCACATAGAGGTGGGTCGGCCACCCCCTACCTAGGGGTCTACCGCCTCCTATCGATCGCTTACACTCAGCGGTCGACCTGTAGGCTCAGGCGATTTTAGTTAATTTTCTTATTTTAATTATTTTTGTTTTGAATTCGTTTTTCGTCCGTAATTTCTTCGTTTGGACTTTGATCACAAAACTTATGAAAGTTGTTCATAATTTTTTCATTAATATAATGGTGCGAGTTTCATGGTCAAATTCTATCATTTGTAAAAAATTCATTTTTGGAGCTAAATTAATTAACTATCTAACTAATTAAATAACCAACGCCAAACTGTCGGGTGTTACATGAACAAATATAAGGTGTTAATACGGATATCAAAATATGAAACAAACACACACTTGGATATATATATATATATATATAAGTTTACGTGTGTGTGTGTGTAAAAAAACTATTTTAATTAAATATCAATAATTTTTCTTTAGCATATTTAAATAATCTCATGATGATAGATGATATAATATATATGTATGTCTGTGTGTGTGTTTGTATTTTATTTTTTGCAACTAATAAATAAATGTATGTATATGATATAAATTTACGTGACTTATCACAACATATAATATCTAAAATTTAGAATTTAAAAACCAGATCTAATTTATCAACATTAACACACACACATATGTTTAAATTTTAAAGTCTGAATCTAATCAATTTTTTTAGCCATGAGCAAGGAACAAAAAAGTCTAAAAAATCCGAGCTAGTTATATATATAAATCATTTAATTATGTTTTAACTAAAATATGTATACATATATATATAGTAATAATGGCCGAGAAGCAAAAAAAAAAAAAATCATAAACATGTATATGTGTGTGTTTTAAGCAAAAAATTTAGTCCAACTCTCAAGAATTAAAGAAAAAATTAAGCAACAAATTTTATCAAAGAAGAAACCATGGTTGAACATGCAAATATGATTTTCGTTACTCCTTGATAATAATTTGATAATTATAGTTCTTGACAATTATAGTTCGACCGACTTGGCCATTAACCTCTTTATCGAGCTTTTGTGAAATTCTGGAGTTACAAATGAAATTCAAGGAGAAGAGGATTCAGAAAATAGCCGTTCTTATTTGGGGGTAAATGCCTATTTATAGTACATTACACCCTTGGATGCTTGTCGAATGGCATGCAATAATTGTAGACGACCATGATTGGATGATGAGAAGATACATCATGGACGTGCCATATGGCATTCTTGAGATAGTCTTATGTTCCTTTAGTGCTTTCCCATTCTACTGATCAGACATAAATTACTCAGTTGGGCACTGACATGTGGACAAATTCGGTAGCTTTGGTAGCATTTCAGCTTTACTCCCCCGATAGCACCTTGTGACCCATATAGCTTCTATCCACATGATAGCTCATAGACTCGATAAGTATATTATTTATACACCTCACCTAAGTATTAGAGAGGATCTGGGTGAATAACCCAAGTGCTCTTGGGGATGGCGGATAGCCATGTTGTGGTTTGATTGGGTGGCGTATCCCAAACGTTATGAGATTAGGGTGGTGTAACCTGTACATTACGTTTTGATTTCTGTCACCATTTATTTCTACATAAGGATATGAGATTATTTCTAGACAGGGTTTTGAAGTATAGTGGATTCTCATGTCTTTTATTGTATATAATTTTTCCGACAGACGGCATTTATATTGATGATGATATTTTATTATTAGAGATTGAGATATATATTTAGGCAATGTCGTGTGCTAGCCTAACTATACTCGATGATATATCACTTATTATTGATTTCTTGGTTTTGATTATGATTCTTGGATATAGATGATTCACCCATTTGTTATTACTTCCTCTCTTATTGTTTGACTTGATTTATATGGGTGATGACATTTTTCCTTTGCATGGTTTGTGAATGATGTTTTGATTATTATTTTAATTATTTTGATGGTGTTATCATATTATTATTATAAAAACCAGTATATACTGAGTTCCATACCTATATTGACCGACCCTTTGATTCAGATAGTCTGACCCATATGTCATTTATATAATACTGGTCAGTCCGAGAAATTTCAGGTATAGGAACAGTGAGACCAGCTTGTGTTTTAGGCATAGTGGAGGCTAGTATTTATTATTGTTGTTATCATCTTGTATTTTATTGTTTCATGTATGTATATTCATGTGATGTATATTAGACATACCACGTATATTTTTATATTATATATTACCACTTCAATTCTGACTCTGTAATCTCTATGTATTGTTCTATCCTGGAGACATACATGTTTATTGCTTTGTGCGGATACTGTATACGTATAGGTAAGTAATTTATTTGATGTTTAAATACATACCTGTGTTAGCCTAAAGGAATATTCATGTGTGTACCTCATATATCATATAGCCTCATTCTCAATATTATTTGCCAGTATTACCTAGTGATACTCTTGGATTGTATGGGTATAGAGGTGATGTGTTTAAGTATGTGCATAAGATTTAATTTGATTTCATCCAAAGCAAAGTTACGATATCATACAAGATAAGAGTTAATAAGAAATCCCAACATATCCTAGGTTAAGGACTCGATATGTGATGTGAATCTATAGGCTACACGTAATATTTGCTTATGAGGGATCTTGTTTAGATCACTCCAAAGGAATTCGGGACTGACCAACATTAGTTGAATAATTTATGTTATGAACATAAGTTTCGTAAACTCAAAACTAAATTAGTTTTATACATATATAAAGGCGGTTCATAAAATGTTTATGAATGCCTATTCCGTAGCACTGAAAAACAATTATTTTTCAAAAAATGCCAATTTCATGATGAAAAGATTTCTTTTAGAAATTATTGGTAGTAAAATAGATTTGGATATGATCCAAAGATAAAACCGATTACGAAGTATGAAATAAAATTAACCAAGCCTAAGCGGACATAAACATTGGAATGTCTAATAAGAATTCCCACATATTAAAGAGAAACTATGAGTTTCTTATTGGTGTTAGGAAAATAATATCCTCGATTGTCAATAAGCCATGAAGAGTGTTGACTCTACCATATGGCATGGTGCACAAACCCGAAGTGGATTACAAGTATACTATCAAAATATGATTTTGATAGCTGTATTGGAAAGGATGTGATCCATTAGCGGCAAATGTGTCTTCAAGAAGAAGATCAATGTAGTTAGAATATAGTAAGCAACATAGATAAGAATAACATCGTAAATTTCAGTTGTTGAAATGAATGTAACAGATTCGTCATTCAACATGCTATTGATAGTTTGGATTTTACTTGCAATATTATCACCCGATATGATTTTGAGTTTTGGTAGATATATGTTGCAATGGAAATTCTAAATAATGATTTAGAATATAGTGTTTTCACATAACAATCAAAGTATATCAAAGTCGGTAGGAGCGATAACTAAGTTTATGACTTATGGGATAGGATCCAGTAACCGATACGATGGTATTGTTCAGCAAGCATCGGAATTAAGCAAGTATTTTGGCAGAGAAATAAAATAGCTTGATTTTCATTCAAAATGCAAAGGAAGTGTGTGTCTATAAGAAAGAACATCAAAACGTACTAAAATGTTTATAAACTATAAGTAACAATATACTACTAATTTACTGAAGATCGGTTTTGGTTTGGTTGTTTAATCCTCGATATTGGCTTTGAAAATGATATCTTTTATAATAAGCATACAAGGATATTGGGTTTAAGCATGCAAGGATATTGGGTTTATCCTAAACAATATACATAGACATCATATTAAAATGTTTAATATGGATCACATGAGATGGATCATTATACACTGGCAATAGGAATTATCACATATGTTATGTAGTCTTCTATATCACTTTTCACTGATGTATTTGGTACATTGAGTGATTATCAAATCCAAACTAAGATTGATGAATGATAGTTAAGAGCATTCTTGAATATTTGTTAAATACTAAAGAATTTTTATAGAAAACAACGAATTCCTTATGAAGGAGTGTTTGGACTTAAACTTCATAGGTGATCTAAACTTCATAGGTGATCTCGAGCATAGTGTTTCAATCCTAAATTCATGTTCAACTTTACTTAAGGAACTTTAAGTTGGAAATGTTCTAAACAAGAGATGGGTTGATTCAACCTATAGGCTAAGTACATCGCCTTGAGTAGCGCCATAGCAAAGCTCTACACACGTGCGCGTGCGCACACACACACACACAGATATATATATATATATATATATATATATATATATGCACACACATTTTATAACTGAGTTAAGGGTGATTCCAAACCTTGAGAATCCTATAACTTTGTTATGCGATAACAATGTCGCGATACATACCATAAAAGAACCTAGAGCTCATTAGAAGTAGAGAAATATACTTTGGAAAGTTCCATATGATAAAAGCAGGTTATTAGCAATGCGGAGATGTAAGTTGACAGAGTAGATGGTATAACAATATAACAGACCCATTAAAGGACTAACTTAATTGGTTCAAAGCTAACTAATCGAAGGGATGGGATTGAGATTCCATAATTGGTCTCAAGTGCAAGTGGAAGATTAAGAGAGCTAGGGGTATGTCTTGGGGGAAATTAAGTTATTTATTATATATATCTAACTCTATAACCAATTTGTTTCATAATAAAGGTATTTGATTTCTATTATACACTTTTTTATATTGTGATATAATTAATTGGGTAATTAATTTAAAGTATATTAATTAGAAAATCCTTAAATGATATGCTATGTGGTAATTGTTACAAAGCGTTATAATCATGAGAAAATTATCACAATATAGAATAACATATTATTTTAAATATTCCTAGTCAAGATGCATCGAGAGAGGATATCGATGGATATGTTAAGAAAAGAATACATAATGCTTTACAGATATTAGGTAGTATATTATGCATGGTTGCTGGAGGCACTAAGAGGTTACGTACTCATAGTTATTATGTAACTATGGAATGACTCACCAGAGAGTTTCCAGTTGGATAATAAAAATTAGATCAAACAGGAAAGCTCGAATTGATGATTTTACACACTTTTCTCGACTTGAGAAGACTTGAGAATATTATTGTTCTTTAATGTGGATAATCACTTTGATTATAATTAAATCATGGCATAGCGACCATCGAGTGACTATACTTGGGTCTAGATTAAAGCATTGGAAGTGAAACACCATTCAACGGAGAATTTGTCACCTTAGTTGTATGAGGTTAGCTATCGCGATCAACTATAATCTAGTTAAAGTCAAAATCTCCGGTCAAGGTAGTATGGTTAATAATAAAGTTATTATTGAACCAGGGACTTTTTTTATGGACTAACCAAGTTGAATATGGATTATGGTGGAATTTTGACCAAAACCAAACACCATAAATCCTAAAGTAATATAGTGTTGAGGAAGAGAATTCATGTAAATTATCATTGCTAGAAGGTACCACTTAAATTGAAAAATTGGATTTAACAGATGAATATTTATAAGCGGTAAATTTGGAAAAAATATCACACCACTAATGCAATAGCCGAGATTTTCGACCCTCAAAAATTGACACTAATACATCCACTGTATTGCATGCCTAGCAATCAAATGCCGGAAAACCCGATTGTTAGGGGAAAAGAAAGAAGAAAGAAGGAAGATGAAAGAAGAGAGAAGGCTAAACAACACAAAATCTCACAACGCAGCGAATAATATATAATATGAAGCATATCTTTACAAAGAAACAAAACTGTAATATATGTATGTATATATATACAGACATCAATCATAGTATGCAAACCTATTTCAACCCGGACAGTTATAACAGCATGTCGTTACAATTGCCGATAATATAACCAACAGACAATACAGCAGAATACAAAGAAATACGTAGATACATCTTGGACCTCCAGCTCATCTCTTGAAGCTCCAAAACATCCAAAACTAAATCTGAAATATGCTCGGTCTGACCTAAGCATTATATAAAATGACACCCGAGTCAATCTGGAAAACCAGCGTGAGAAAGCACACCCTATTGGATTTTAAAGTTTCAAAATCGTTTGAAAATAAAGGTATCTCGTAAGACCACACCGCACATAATAACAGATGGGTTTTTACCTTACGATAACCAAAACAGTTATATAGAAAATCCACTAATATTATACTAATGTCTAGGGGTCAAAGTAAAATATGAATATAGCTGAAATGCTTGCATCTCACGTTTCAGCATAGATGGGCACAACTAAGTTCGTACGGCGCTTATTGAAGAATGGATTCCATACAATGACTGGGCTATTAGGGTACCGCCCATCACGGTGCATCTCTAGATAAAATAACACCGAGGACCTTGCCAGGATCCCCTGCTAATACAGGATCGGCCTACGACTTGACTAGTAGTACCGAATATGATCACCCCTCCTTAATGTGCCTCGAAGCATACAAATGAAAGGCAATATCAACTCTAGATAAGGATGATCATACCATATTTGGGAGCGACCCACTTAGCCCTGCTGCATCTCTCTTGTTTTAGTCATTCCCGTTCGATTAGGCTTGAGGCTACGTTTACCTTTATATAGCACTTCCCACTTGGAATACTAACACTACCCATCCAAGCAACAATACAATGCCAGCATTCATCCATACAAGTTCGTTTTGGGACTGAACGAAACACTTAAGAGCTCCGCCTTCAATTCCATCATCTTCAAGATGTCTTCACTTAGCAATGCTTGAGTTGGATCGAAGTCTTTTTCGAATAACATATTTGATCTCGGTCTCTTCGAAACAACATTTGATAGTTTCCGGTAAACTTAACCTCGGTTCTTTAGGAAATAAATATTCAAAAATAAGAGTGGAGATCACCTTCTAACCATTAGTGGATGGATTTCTTTATCATTTGTCCTAGGAGAAAGAAACAAGATTTATACGTACGGTACAGCATCATCGGAGATGATTGTGCCATATAACCCACGTGTTTCTTCCAGATATTTCCAAAGTTACATTTCGGGTCCAATTTGATAGTCGGTTATTTAACTATCAACAAACACACATCCAACTAAGGGATTTATTTCAAAAGGTAAAACCAACATTGGTTAAGCACATAAGCAATCACTAGCCTTCTTAACTAATCTTTTCATTAATTTAATTTATCTTGTAAATACTTGTATCAAATTACTTTTACAAAGATACATTAACAATTCCTTTTATTTTTAATACTTGGAAAAATATCCATATACTTACCTTAATGGTATAAGCATATCCACAAAACAAAGGAAGATTTCCTTTTTACCCGATTCTAAAACCATTTATAAATTCCTTTATAAATTTCTAAACCCATTTGTGAACATTATAAATCTCTGAAAACCATTTGTAATCTCTTTTATAAATTCAATCACTTATAAATTCTTTTTGTACAGTTCTAAAATCATTTATAAATCCATAAAACCATTTGTAGAACTCCTTTTATAAATCCATAAACCTATTTCTTAAATTCGTTTATAAATATCTAACCGTTTATAAAACTCTTTCACCTTGTAAATAATCTCCCTTAAATCATCAAACCATTTTATAAACTCCTCTTATAAAATCCAAGTCCGTTTATAAAACTCTATTTATGGGTCTCCGAAACATTATAAATAAATCCTAATCATTTACTTTAAAACACTATTATATAATAGTAATTATTAACAATAAACGTTATAAATAAATAATAATTATTAACTTTGGAACATCTTAAAACTAATAATTAATAATTCAAAACATTATAAATAAAACAATAATTAATCTTTACCATTATTATAAATAATAATAGTTAATTTTAAAAATATTATTAATAATCATTATTATTAGTTTCAACCATATTAATAATTTAAATAATTAACTTTTCAAAATATTTAAAATATGGATAAATAACGTTGAAGCAATATTAAATATAAATAAATAACTTTTAAAACGATATTAAATATAAATAAATAACCTTTAAAACAATATTAAATATAAATAAATAACTTTAAAAAAATATTAAAATAAAATAATCTTAAAACAATATAAAGTATAAAAATTCTTAAAACAATATTAAACATAACTTTTAGAAACATTTCTACTGACTTAGAAATGCCAGATAATAAGGTTGGAGCAAAATAGAAATTTTAATCCTTTTTAAAACAAATACTTCCGAAACCCAAATTCAGATTTTAATATCATCTCCTGTCTCAAAATTTCCAATGAAAGTTTTAGTATTTTTAAAATACTAATTTGAGGCTAATAGCCAACAAACGCTTAGCCAATATCGATATTGATTTTCTATTACTACTGGGTTTCAGTTTAGAACATAAACAATGTCATTACCGATAGTGTCCATAAATCAGGTTTCATATCCAATAATTCATATAACAGGAATATTATTGAAATTAAAATCAACAATGGGGAGGAATGTTGTTGGATCCCTCCATCCTTCCCCGCTGCATCACCAACAATATATAATTATATAATACGGGTCTGCTACTAGGCGGGTATATATATAAAGAATCATCCGCTCCAAGGGTGGGAGTATATCTAAACCAACTAATAAAAACAGTAAATCATCCAAACATCCAATCAACAATTTTATCAACTATATAACATTTCTGGTTAAACAAAAAGGTGAGTTTAACTCACCCTTATTCCAGTTGCCAACGAGGCGTTTCGGTTTGGAACTAAAATCGAACGTCCAATTTTAGCCCAAATTTCAACAGTCTCCAAATCTGACCAAACCAGTTCCATCACGAAGCTTTTGTCGTTACAAGCGCAATGCAAAAATCAGCGCCTCGATTGGACCTTGTATGAGAGAGTTATTATTTTTATAAGTTATCGATAAAAATACTTTAAATTAAATTACAAATTTACGTTAATTACGAAATTAACCATTAATTACTTTCTAATCCTCCTTCCTTTCTTCTCTCGCTCACACTAATGCTTGAACTCACCATGGCCGACTCTTCTCTTCCCCCTCTCTCCTCATCACTCCATTAAAACCCGCAATGCCAACTCTATTCAACTCCTCATTAATCAAGCTTTGCGACCATCCCCTTGAGGCCATGCCCGAGCTTCCCCACGAATACGCAACCAACCCGAGGCCTCTAGCTATACACAACCACCACACTCCCTTTAAAACTACCGAGCTCAGCCTCCTTCGGCCCACGGCTACTCTCTTCTATCATGAATCCGTATAACAACTCCAATCCAACAATCGATCAACCAATCACCCACGACATCCAACCTTAGCTCTCCATTATTGCTTCACGTTCATTGTATAAGAGTCGAGTAGCCAATAACACCACCACACCTACCAAAATGAGTGTTGAAATGTAGATCTATGCTTCATAATTTCAAAGATCTAAGCTTTAAGATTTATAGATTTTTTATATAATTTGTTTTGATTTTGTTGAGGAATCAGGTCTATGGGTTTTTTTTTCTTTCTGGAAGAAGAAAAGGAGGGTAGTATTTAAAAATAGAGGGGTTATGGCTAAAGCAGGGGAGGTATGGCAAGAATAGTAGAAGTATGATGAATATTATATATATATATATATGTTATCCCGCCTTTTGGCAAGGCCGTGACACCAAGGAACTGACTAGTAACCAGTGACGGTTCTTCTTAGAGATCGGTTATACACAGGTTCACTATGGATATCGACGAATTTTGTCCAAGTCCGGATCGAGCTAAAACTGGTTTGACACGACAAGCGAGGCTATAAGAGTCACCGTTCCAAATCAAAAGTCAATCCGAGTTTGTATGTTCAAGTTACGATCGATGCAAAATTGGATGAAAACCAACCACTGTTCGAATCGCTTAGTTCGAATCCATCAGGAATGCCTACTTCGACTCGCTCCGCTTCGCATCCATCAAAGAACCACTGTTCGACTCGCTTCACATCCATCAGACAGCCTCTGTTCGACTCGCTTCGCATCCATCAGGGAGCCTCTGTTCGACTCGCTTCGCATCCTTCAGAAGACAACACTTCGACTCGATCATCTAATGCCTACTTCGAATCCATCAGCTGGAGCGCGTTGCTCGAATCCATCGAGCAGCAGTAGTTCGTGTCCCTCATTTTTCCAGTTCGTATCCATACTGGAAAAGCCCTGTTCGAATCCATCAAGTTCTGATACTTCGTATCCATCGTGGATCCACTGATCGAATCCATCATGTTGCCATATTCGAATCAATCGACCGAAGTTGAGTTCCATCGATACGAACAGAACCCTACTGACAATGCATGCAACTCACTTTCTATCGATACGAAAAGAAGGCATTTCCATCGATACGAACAAGGCAAGGTTCAAGAACGACTCGATCAAAACAGAATCAAAGGCGGAGTGATCCAGAGATTCAAACGCCACGTCATCGAATCGAACAGCGATTCGATCAATACCGAGTCGAATAAGAGCGAGTCGAACAGAGGGAGTCGAACGAAACAGCCAACCGAAGATCCCAATTTGTATCGATCATATCTCCTAATCTACAAGTCCAAATGCTATGAAATTTTCACAGAAGACTATGTGCATGCTAAAGAATGTCCATGCCAAATTTCGACTCCATCGGACGCGATCTTGATCGATACGAAATCCGTTCATATCGATCGCGGATCGGACCGAAACTTCACGGGCTTGGGCGCGCGGGCCTGGTCACGTGCCAGAGAGGGTCTCCCAAGATTTTAGTGAAATACCAGCCTCCTACACCTATAAATAGAGCCTCAGGGCATACAGAAAAGGGGCTTCTTCTTCTTTGAATTCTCCAACGCCCAGACTCTGCCGTATCCAGATCTAAACTCCCTTGCTGCTGCCAACAACGAAATTCACTGCTGCAAATCATAAATATCTGCTGTAATTCATTGAATTCACTTGTATTCTTTAAAGAAAGATCAATAAATCTATCAACTTCATAGTGGACATAGGCAATACGCCGAACCACTCTAAATTCTTGTGTCTCCTTGCATTTTAATTAGTTTCATATCTGAGATTTGGAGTTTTTGTTAGATAATCCTCGTTTTACATTTAATTTCTTCACTTTATCTCTTTAAAAACTTCCGAAGAGTGTTGTGCCCAATTTTGGTGCAAACACTTTGGTGCTTTCACTGAGAAAAACCCAATTTTTCTCCTGCTCTTTGGATCTCCTATCTATATCGGATTGCATAAATCTAAGAAGAAGATCCAGATCTAGAACTTTGAAGCCCTTCCATTCTATTCAGATTTGCGTCAGATCTAGGAAAGGACTTTCACCAATTCACCATGGTAAGTACATGGACTACTTCTACAGCTGCTGATCAGGGAGGACGGGACAGGAAGAATCCCGCACAATTGCCTCCATCAAACCAAGATGCTGCCGGACCTTCAGATCCAACAGGCCCAGTTACCAGACAAGAGTTCCAGATGTTGTTCCAAGAATTGACCCAGAGTCGACAACAGCTAACTGAACAACTATGCGCCAACGCAGAGTTGACCAACCAGTTAAATCGCCAAAGGCGCAGAAGATCCAGAAGAGACCAAGGTTCTTATTCTTCCACAAAGAGTTCAGCCTCATCCGACGGTCATCACCGATCCACGCGCCCACGGTTGGATGTAAGCTACACCCAGGCCATAGGGCACCAACCTGCTTCGAATCTTGGACAACCCAGAACTGGACCATCCACTAGTCATCATACAGGACCTTCATCCCGAGGAGTTGCTGCTCCTTATCATGTCACAGGCAACATTGCTACTACCACCACTACCGAACAAGGGGTTGATGCTAGAAACCAAGCTGATCCTCAACTTAACCAACGAGAGTAGACTCCAGAACCTTATGTCCCAGAAAATGTTGAACCAAGGAGGCGAGGCATGGACCGTCGACCGCGTCCGGTCTAGACTCGCGTTGTGGAAACCGACCACACCTTGGCACAACATGTTCCAAGTATCTGAATGCCAGACATACCAACGATGATTCATCAAATGATCCATGAAAGTCAGGGTCTCAGTAATGACGACTGGGGAATCTCCCGAAGTCATACCCCTTTCACCGATGACGTATTATATGCTGAACCACCTTGGTGCTTCAGGATGCCAACTTTACTAGTCTATGAAGGGAGCTCCGATCCCAATCAGCACATCCTGAAGTACGAATGGCTGATGAATGCGGCAAGGGCTGATGATGCAGTAAAGTGTCGTAGTTTCCACATTTCCTTAGGGAGCATCGTTACCATGTGGTTTACTCGTTTGCCACCACGATCGATCTCTAACTTTGACCGGATGGCCACCAAGTTTGTTGAACAATTCTGTATGCACGTGGCGAGGCATAAAGACGTTAACACTCTGTCTAGTGTTACACAAGCTCCCGGAGAAACACTTAGACGTTACTTGGAGCGATTCCATGCTGCGTGCGCAGAAATAAGCAATCCCAATGATAACTCTATTCTGATGGCATTGACTAAAGGGATTGATGCGGATTCCAAGTTTGGAAATTGGTTAGCTAGAAAACCACCTGCATCATTGGACCGTTTCTATTCCAAGGCAGCCCAATTCTTGAGAAGGGAGGATGCGAAACAGTCTAGGAAGCAGGATGATGCAGGGCCAACATCGAGTGAATCCAGAGTAACATCGCTGTTAAACAGTCCGGAGATAGCTCCGGAAAAGTTCAGTTGAACATCCAAAATAAACAGAATCAGCAGAGGGACAATAGAAATCAGGGAAAGAAGCGAGATCAGAGCCGTGGCCTGCGACGTAGAGCCCCCATGTTTGACAATTATACTCCATTGAATACGTCGCTGGAAAATGTGTATTTGCAGACCTGCAATACCATGCAATATAAGAAACCTGCTCCGAAACCACCAACGGAGAGACAAATCCAAATAGGAAAGTTTTGTAGATTCCACAAAAGCTATGGCCACAACACCAATGAGTGTCGTCACTTACAAGACCTCATTGAAAAACTGATACGTGAACGAAAGTTGGATCAGTATGTGCGGGCACCGCAGTCTGGTGGTGCGGGCCCAGCAAATCAGAATCGTGCGCCGAATCAGGAAAGACAGGAGGAACCCGCTCGTACAGGCGGGAGGTTGGTTATCAATACAATAAGTGGTGGTCCTCACCCAGCAGATTGAAGCTGGAAGGAAATGGAGTCGTATGCCAGTTCTATCAAGCATGCGGACTTCGAGTGTTGTAGTGGTTTTGATGAAGGGGCTCCGGCCAAGCAACAGAAGACGATGACAGATGACATCGTGTTCAGGAACCGAGACGCTGATAAAGTTGAATCCCCCACTATCGACCCGCTGGTCATCTCAGCTCAAGTAGGTCCTGCTTGGATGAAGAGGATCTTAGTTGACAGTGGAAGCTCTTTGAATATCATGTTTAAACGAGCTTATGATCAAATGAGGATGGAAGCAAAGGACTTGAAACCCTATCAATCTCGAATCCATGGTTTCAATGGAAGTGCTACAATACCCACCAGAATGGTGGAACTACCAGTGGAGTTGGGAGTCGGAGAACGCCGGAGAGTACGAATGTTACAGTTCGTTGTGTTGGACATAGACTCCCCTTATAATGCTTTCTTGGGCCGACCGGCCCTCGCTGAATTCAGGACAGTCATTTCCCCGTGGTGTTTGACTTTAAAATTTCCCACTGATCATGGAGTGGGAATCATTCAAGGAGATCAGGCTGCTGCCAGAGCCTGTTATGTTGCTGAGCTGCGAGAGGCGCAGCGAAAGGAGAAAGGAAAGGGCGTAGAGGAATCTCTCTGCGTCTATTTTGCCGATGATTGACAATTAACGCCCGGGCCTAGACCCGGGCACCCCAGCTAATTCCTTAAGGATCTTGACCCAAGAGAAACTGAAAACGAAGGAGAATCTAAAGAAAGTCAAGCATCCCCGGCCGAACTGACAATCGATGTCCCAATTGACAATGATGATGATTCGAAAATGATAAAGATTGGGTCTCAGCTAAACCAGCAAACTCAAGAAGAATTGGTTGAATTTCTATGGGCAAATCTTGATGTATTCGCCTAGACGCATTCTGACATGTGTGGGATCTCGCCGGACATCGCGAGCCACACTTTGAATATTGACCCGCGGCATGTCCCGGTCAAACAGAAAAGGCGTGGTATGGATCCAGAGAGATCTGCCGCCCTTAAAGAAGAAGTAGAAAAGCTTAAAGCAAACGGGTTTATTCGAATTGCGCTATATCCTGAATGGGTGTCGAATCCGGTGCTAGTCCGAAAGCCGAATGGAAAGTGGAGAACATGTGTCGATTATTCCGATCTGAATAAAGCATGTCCCAAAGACAGTTTCCCACTTCCCAGAATTGATCAGCTAGTAGATTCGACAGCTGGGCATGAACTCTTATCCTTCATGGACGCGTATTCTGGCTACAATTAGATACCGATGCATTTACCCGATCGAACATACCAGCTTCGTAACCAATCTGGGACTTTACTGTTACAAAGTTATGGCATTCGGACTCAAGAATGCCGGGGCTAATTATCAACGATTGGTCAATCGGATGTTTGCCAATCAAATCGGGAAAACAATGGAAGTATATGTAGACGACATGCTTGTGAAGTCACGACTCTCCACCGACCATGTTAAAGACCTAGAAACTATGTTCAATATACTTCGAGAATACGAAATAAAGCTAAATCCACTAAAATGTCACTTTGGAGTTGCATCCGGAAAATTCCTCGGATTCATCGTCAACGCTCGAGGGATCGAAGCTAATCCTAAAAAAATCTGGGCTATCAGAAATCTCGAAACTCTGAAAACCATAAAGAAAGTCCAGAGTCTCAATGGAAAAGTAGCAGCATTGAGCAGGTTCATTTCAAAGTCCACTGACAAATGCATCCCCTTCTTCGATATGATCCGAAAAGGGAAACGAAACTTTGAATGAACCACGGAGTATGAGGGCGCTTTCCAAGCGCTAGTTCAACATCTATCCACACCACCTATCCTATCAAAGCCTATTGATCATGAGAAGTTGTTCGTATATTTGGCGATATCAGAAAACGCTATCAGCGCTGCATTAATTCGAGAAGAAGACAAGATACAGAAGCTAGTCTACTACGTCAGCAAGCGATTGACTGGGGCCGAAAGGAATTATCTGAAATTAGAGAAGTTGGATTATTGCCTTGTTATTGCATCAAGAAAACTCCGACCGTATTTCCAGGCACATCCCATTATTGTTTACACCGACCAGCCGTTACGACAGGTCCTTTCGCGGCCTGAGACGTCTGGTAGGTTACTCAAGTGGAACGTCGAACAGAGCCAGTTTGACATTACTTACACTCCAAGATGGGCCATACAAGGACAAGTCCTAGCTGATTTCATAGCTGAATTTACCATTCCAGAGGACTTGCCCGAAACCAGTGAATCCCCCAAATACGTCTGGAAGCTTTATACCGACGGTGCATCGAACGACCGGTGTTCGGGCACTGGTGTTGTACTTGAAACTCCCGAAGGCCGATCCATATGTTATGCTTTAAAGTTCGATTTTCATGCGACTAATAATGAAGCTGAATATGAAGCCCTCTTAGCTGGCTTGAAACTTGCTAGAGATTTGAGAATTATCGCAGTGGAGATTTATTGTGATTCATAATTAGTTGTGTGTCAAGTATGGGGAGAGTACCAAGCAAGAGATCGAAGACTGGCTGCTTACTTAGCTCGAGTTCAGGAAGTACTAGATCAGTTTGATTATTATGCCATTTATTGTATACCTCGAGAACGCAACCAAAAAGCCGATTCGTTGGCGAAGCTAGCCAGCACAGGCAAAGCTCGGCAAATGGGACTCGTTCCTGTAGAAGCGTTATCCTCCCCGAGCACTGACCGGGTAGACGAAACCGTCCTCTAAAAGGATTCATGGATGACTCCACTCAGGAGTTACATTGAGCACGGAACCCTACCGGAGCACAGGAGTGAAAAGAGACAAGTCCTTCGGAAGGCCTCACGATTTACCATCCAGAATGGAATCATGTACAGAAGAGGGTACTCAGTCCCTCTACTCCGGCGTATCGCTCACGATGAGATTAAACGAGTATTGCATGATGTGCTCGAGGGAGAATGTGGCGATCACACCGGGGGGCAAGCACTTGCCAAGAAAATACTTCGATACGGATATTACTGGCCGACCATGAATCGCGATGCGTCCGATTATGCAAAGAAATGTGATAGGTGCCAAAAATATGCCCGCATTCCTAGAGCTCCTCCTACCGAGATAACGCAAATGGTCAGCCCATGGCCGTTTGCAATGTGGGGCATCGACATCATTGGTGCTCTACCTCTGGCAAAAGGTGGTGCAAAATACGCCATCGTCGCAGTTGATTACTTTACAAAGTGGGATGAAGTCAAAACTCTTGCTACCATAACAACGAAGAAAGTAATCAACTTTGTAGTTCGCAACATCATCTGTCGATTCGGTCTCCCATACACCATTATTACGGACAACGGAACCCAATTCGACAGTGCTGAATTTAAAGATTTCTCCAAACGATTTCACATCCAGAAGAAATTCTCTGCAGTTGCACACCCTCAGGCAAACGGACAGGTCGAAGCAGTTAATAAAGTTATAAAATCCATTCTGAAAAAACGACTGGAAAAGGTCGGGGGCAAGTGGGTCGATGAACTTCCTATGGCTTTATGGGCTTACCGAATAACCCACAAGACCGCGACCGGCCACACTCCATTCTCTCTCTCTTATGGTTTAGAAGTCGTTATTCCAGTTGAACTGGAAGTGCCTTCTCATCGTGTGACATACTATGATCCAAAGATAAATGCTATAGTAATTGCTGAATCTCTCGATCTACTAGATGAGAAGCATGAAGAGGCCGATTTGAAGGCAGCCGTGCATCGAAGTCGAGTCGCCTGATTGTATAACGCCAAGGTCCGCCCGCGAACCTTTGATCTAGGCGATCTCGTCCAAAAAAGAATTTATCTGGTTCCTTCGCATATAAAGCCGACATGGGAAGGACCGTATGTTATTGAACGAAGGCTCGGAGACAGCACATTCAAATTACCGACCGTTGACGGTCTTACTTTGCCAAGAGCCTGGAATAGTGAGAGTCTTCGCCGCTACTACACATAACAGGCTATGTTTATCCATTTAGTTTATTTTCCATTTTGAAATTTGTTTCTGCATTTCGAAATTAGAATTTGTAATAAGGCAACTGACTTTGCCATATTTTCTTATTTCAGCAATAAAATGCAATCTCTTCGAGCCAGAGCTGTGATTTACTTGAAATGCTTCATATGATCATCACTATGCACGGAGAGCTAAGTTTCACCATACGGTGGAATTTATTCAAATAGAGAGTGACTGTGATGCAACCGGTCACTCGCTAAGCAAAACCCGAGCTTTGGGACATGCCATCACATTAAAGTCAAAAACGGATTGATACACGACAATCCCTCACTTAACTCCCAGTTCCCAGAGTGCGAACTGGAGTATTAAAAATATGTCTACGAAGAGGGTGGATCTGTCTGCCTAACGACTTCTTCCGTATCTGAACCAAGTTCGAGGAGGGTGGACCCGTCCATCTAACGACCTCACTTGTTAACTCGGGGTGGATGTGATCCGACCATCCATGATCCTGATACAACTCCGAACTCCCAGAGTGCGAGTCGGAGTATAATCATCAACTCCGGATTCCTAGAGTGCGAAACGGAGTATAAAATACAACTCCGAACTCCCAGAGTGTGAGTCGGAGTATAAACATCAACTCAAGATTCCCAAAGTGCGAAACGGAGTATAAGCAACAACTCCGAACTCCTAGAGTGCGAGTCGGAGTATAAACATCAACTCCGAACTCCCAGAGTGCGAGTCGGAGTATAAACATCGACTCTGGATTCCCCAGAGTGCAAGTCGGAGTATAAACATCAACTCTGAATTCCTAGAGTGCGAAGCGGAGTATAAAAAACAACTCCAAACTCCCAGAGTGCGAGTCGAAGTATAAACATCAACTCTGGATTCCCAGAGTGTGAAACGGAGTATAAATGACAACTCTGAATTCCCAAAGTGCGAAACGGAGTATAAACAACAACTCTGAATCCCCAGAGTGCGAAACGATATATAAAAATCAACTCCGAACTCCCAGAGTGCGAGTCGGAGTATAAACACCAACTCCGGATTCCCAGAGTGTGAAGCGGAGTATAAACAACAACTGCAAGTTCCCAGAGCGTGAGTTGAAGTACAAATATCAGCTCCGAACTCCCAGAGTGTGGGTCGGAGTATACATGTCAATTCCAAGTCCCCAGAGCATGGACGTATGATTTAAACTTAAGCCGGTGTGACCAACCGCTGATAAACAAATGGAAATCCCCGGAGTGCGGATATGATCATCGATAATCAAACAAGCATGAATGAATTACTAAATCTCCGCTTGACTCAGACATCCGTTCGGTGGCACTAGACTCAACATGTTATATGTGAGAAGCGATCGTCGACTGATGTTCTACAACTCACCCCCAAGATTGGGGGGCAGGACTTAAGCATCGACCATAGACTGAAGCGATGCAACGTAAAAATTCAACTCGCTCCTCGGTCGCAAACCATGTCCACAGTACCCGAACTTGGCGAACAAAAACAAACTTTATTCGAAAGCTGAAACTTCACAAGTGCACTTCAGATATTGAAACACTTAGGAAAATACACAATGACAGAAAAGAAGTCAAAAAAGAGAAGTTTCATTTCTATTGTTTGTAAAAGAAGTTCGTGTACAAGTTTCCAAAAAATTCCTACTAGCAGGGGCCGAACCCGCAACTATACACGGCTAACAAAATGAAAGTCAGAATTACACCAAGGAAGCATGTCTAATCTTTCTTCTTCCGCGGTTTCCTTTTCGGTGCAGGCCCACTGGAGCCACCACTATCCTTCCTCTTTGAGCCTTTGCCTGTTAGTGGACGGTCTCCGGGCGGGCGCATAATTTCAACGTCCTCCTCCGAACTCGAATGAACGGGGATGCTTCCTGCCGGCGGAGTCGGAGGGATAGGATCAAATGTGGAAGATGGAATGGCCGCACTAGTGTCGGAAAATGTACCACCAGGCGATATCATTCTAAGAGGAGCTGGACCAAGTGCCGCCGTCCCACCTCCGAAACTGCCACCATGTGTTGCGACATCCATTTCAGCGGCGATTTGTGCCAAGATTTCCTCTTCAGTAACCGATCGAGCCTCGCTGGGAGCGTCAGTAGTCGGCACCGAAGAGCTTGTGGCAGGAACACCTCCGCCCATGACAAATGATAAGTCGGCTAAAGGATCACCATGACGGCGAAGAGTTCTTCCATCAACTGCTCATCAAATACAAGTGTGCTTCCCGGCGCATCGTCAGGTGGGGCAGTTGTAGTTATGGTGATCACTTCGGTCACGATAGCCTCCTACGTCTGATATGATTCTTGAGTAGCAGGGGGCATGGCTGGTGCAGCATCAATCACTGGACAAAAATAAGAGAACTGTCAGAATTTAATTCAGATAAAGATTCCGACTTGGGGAAGATATGTGGAATGTTCAGAATACCTTCCTCAGTTTGATTTGTAGGCGGCGGAACGGCTTCAGTAACTTGCGCCGTAGCCGGAGACATCTGCGGCTGATCCGGATTGTAGGCAAGAACAGCTTGGGGATCGACCGTAGACGAGGAATCGGGCTGGGTTGACACTGGAACTTCAAGACTCGCCTCATGATGGTCAACCCCTGAACCCTCTCCTATTTCAAAGTGCTGGGCACCAAGTCTTTCCTTCTCATGCAGAATCATTGACTCGTGAAGAATCTTCCTTTCATCTTCATTCAGAATGCGATTCTTGAGTTCAAATTCATCCACAGACTCACCCAGATGCGCCTCCTTCTCTTCCTTAACCAGTCGGCCCCAAGCGTTGTAAAGATGCGCCGAATAATCATCGAGCCAGGCTAGACCACTGTGCCTCAGCACGTTAGCGTTGTAAACAATGAGAAGGTCTTCGATGTCAGCCTCTAGCCTGGACTCAGCCGACTTCACTTTCTCCTCGACCTAAGTCTCCAGCTTGTGGACTTTAGCCACAGCTGCATCCCGCTCACCCCTAAGCAGAACAGTTTGTTCGCACGCCTCCTGGGCTGCGTTGTTTGCGTCATCCCTTTCCTTGGCCATATCGGAAAATTTAGCCTTGAGCTCGTTAAGTTCCTTGACCGCCGCATCCCGC
The DNA here is from genome assembly GCA_030737815.1 of Allium fistulosum. Taxonomy (NCBI): domain Eukaryota; kingdom Viridiplantae; phylum Streptophyta; class Magnoliopsida; order Asparagales; family Amaryllidaceae; genus Allium; species Allium fistulosum. Next base: position 667,483,498 of record CM060901.1, read on the forward strand.
TCGGCGGTGACTGTAGTATTCCGATGGCCCATCTCCTCCACCAAGGCAACATGAGTCTGCCTCAACCTCTCCATGGCCACATTCGCTTCATCAGCTTTTTTGGTGGCCTCGATTTCAGATTTCCGAGAAGACTCGGCCTCAGTAGTGAGCACTTGAATGATCTGATCCCTTTGAGCGAGTTCGGTCTCCATTTTCTCAAGCGCTTTGGCTCGCTCAAAGGCCACCTTAGAAGCTTTCTCTGCAGCCTATACCCACTCTCTGTACTGGGTGTAGATGTCATGGACGTAATCATGCATCGTGCCTTCTACCCCTGATGGAATTCTTTTTAAGTGTGGTGGGAAGACATAGCCATCGAAGCAAATGTTCAAAAAATTCTTCCTCATCTGAGCCATTTTAATAGCCCCTTCTCCTGTAGGCTCAGCCGGGACCTGCTTTGTAATTATGGAGGCCATGGTCTCAACTCTCTGGAGATGAGTTTCGGATCGGGAAGTGTGAGAAGATGGTCTGTGACGAGGATGCTCTGGCGGGTGCGGAACAAGAACGAGAGGTGGAAATGGAAGTCTAAGAGGAGGAGAGCGTGATCTAGACCGATGTCTATATTCTCTGTCCCTATCACGCCCATACCTATCTTGGTTAGAGTACTTGCGATCGCGATCTCTATCCGAGTCTCTCCTACGGGAATCATAATAGGAAGAAGCCTTTCGGGCCGAGTGAAGATTCCCGAGCATCGATCCTTTTCCAGACATAGTACCTGAAAATGAGAAACGAAGGAAGAGTTAGTGATTTCCTAAGTTGGACGATTTACAGTTGTGAATCATGTAGTGTAGTGAAGTGTATGCATGTGCAACCCCCCGACCAATCGGAAATGTCAGCCGCACTCATAGCAAGCGACCCGCTCAGTTCAAGAGCATTATCAAGCTCCTCCATCCCGGTGTCGTGTGGAGACGACACAAGATCCGGAATCGGAATATCAGCAAGCCCTTCAAAAGGATTCTCTACTGGCGGGGGAGGAGCCTCCGAAATTCTAATCCCCGGGACGGGAAAAGACATAACCACAGATTTCATTCTCATTGATTTAGAACGCTTGTAAGCAGCTGCCTTGCCTTTTCTCTTTCCTCCTGAATCCTGGACATCGGAAGAAGGCCCAGCTGGGAGCTCGTTATCGGTGGGCGTTCTCTCCGGATCAACTTCTTCGGTTATTATGACTCCGGGCGCTTTACGCTTCGCCCATTTCTTCGAGACCACTCTAAGTGTCCCTTCCAGCCGTATGCTCTGCCTCCGTTCAATCAGCCCGACAGTCCTCAAGTTTATGTTGGTCAGAACCAAGTCGATATGCCTCTCTTCGCCCGGAACCGCTTGGAGAATCGGAACTAGATCTCTGAAGTATGCACCGTCAGGTCGAGAGATTGCAGCTATAAAGGAAGAGAAGTATGTCAGTTTTGAAGTCGGTCATTACTATCTCGATGATTCAAGAGAAAGAATTGTAACACTTACGTCTATCCAACCATCGCCTAGCAAATCCAGAGGGCACTGAACGTAGAACCATTCAGTTTTAAAATAACTTAGCCTTCCCCAAGAGCCCATTACAATGTGGCAGTTCCTGACCGCTTCCAAGAAGGTGAAAGAAGGGTTGTCTCCACGACTCTTAACGTTAAATAGATATCTAATCTCGATCGGCTTTGGTGGTCGAAAGAGAATCTCCATAAATAGGATGAAAGTGTTATTCAACAGGGCATATCTATTGGGATGTAGCTGGGATGGAGCTATTCCAAGGAATGATAACATCTCCCATATATATTGGTTGAAAGGAGGAAGCGTTCCCGCCGTACAGGCATGACGGTTAAAAGCAGTAAACCCCTCTGGGGGATTATGCGGCCTGTCATTTGGCCCAGGCAGTAGCACGTCATCAAGCGACAAACCATGCCTTAAACAAATCCATCCCAGCATATCTTCGGAGATACCAAACGGCATGGAATCTTGTGGACGACAAATGAACCGGGCACCTGGACGATCGTCCAGAGCTGGGTCTATAAATTCGGCTTCAATGACCGGTATCTCGATGGTTGGAGGAATTGAACTCGGGAGTTCCTGCTGCTGTGAACTTGAGGGTTCCATGACTAACTAGCTTATGAAAAATCATTGTTAAATAGACAATAACGCTTGTGCATCCCCCAGTGTAAAGTGTGTGAGTGTGATGTGCAGTGCAGTACTATATATCACTTGAGAAGTTCTACAGAATTAGAGAAAGCATGTAAACGACGAGACTTCGAAATTCAGTCGGAAGAACCATCATCGCTGACCGTCACAACCGTGCCATCGATCCAAGTTAAAGTTTGTTATCATTTTGTTAAATTATAGTTCCATCGACGAGCTTCGCAACGCGGTCAGATGTGCCATTCTAAGGTCAAGTCCAGTTATGCAAGCTCAAAGCTCGTCGGAGTTAGTTTCTTAAGTTTACAGGGAATTATGGGTACTTTAACATTCAAGTCGTATCGATCAATAGAGCTATGCTCGCATCTACAGTTCGTATTCATCTGCTGTTCGACTCGGTCAAAAGGATGGCGTGCAAGTTCGACTCGGTCAAAAGGCTGGGGACTTCGAATCGATCCAGGAGGAGTGTTCGCATCCATCGATTGGGACGCCATCGTATCGATCCTTTTCGACTCGATGATTTCGAATCGATCGAGGACCCTGGGTTTCAAATCCATTAGACGCAACCCCTTCGTATCGATCAACACGCTCAAGACAATCGCGTCGATTATCTCGACTCGATGCAACAGCATCGACATCGATCGATACGAAGGCCTCCATCTCATCATCTCGAAACCCTCCAGGTCGACACAAAAACGAGGACCAAGTTATCTTCCTCAACACTCCTTCTTCCCCAGATCGATTCGAACTCCATTCTGTCCTTCCTTGATCTCGCATGTTATATCCTTCCTCGAGCAATCTTCGACACAGATTCAAATGGAATGGCATGAGAATTTGGGTCTCTTCGTGCTACGACTGGATTCGTTCAATTGATTACCTGATTTCGATAAATGGTTGAAGGAATTAAAGGTTTTGGTTCGATTCGAATTCGAGCAGTTTTTCCTTTCTTAGATGCGATACGAAAGCGAGAGCACAAGAATAGAAAAGTAAAAAAGTGAAAAAATGGCTAAGTCCATGATATTTATATGGAGCCGAAGGTGGAGAGAAAAAACGATACCCATTCCAGTAAACTCGACCGGTTGCAAAGTGTCACCTCCCCATCGATTCGAACAAGCTGTTCGACCCCATGGACTCGAGTCTGCATCGATGCGAAGCCCTGCTTCGTATCATTCATCTTCGACTCCCTCCCCAGAGCATCGATACGAACGAACAGTTCGAATCCATCAGATCGCAGCTCCCAGAAGCCAATGCCTATCGGTATGAATGACCGCTTCGTATCCATCAAACCCCACATCCATCGATTCGAAATGCTCATTTCGCATCCATTAAAGCAATGAATACCGATGCAAAAGCAATGTTTTAACCTTCTACGCTGATTCAGGAGGGTATCGATACGAAGGAACATTCAAAAACGACCATCGAGCGTTGTTAGAATTTAAATTTCACGTCGGTTCAGGAAAGGATCGATACGGAATTCAATATAAGATAAACTGACAACGACTCGTGAACGTCAGCGAGAGTCAGATTAACATATATGCATACATGATGGACTAATATTCAATATTCTAGATTTACAGGAATTGGGAACTCATTTAATAGCGATTACAACAAAAAAAGGCTAATCACTAGCATACAGCAATCAGTTGCAACAGTACAGGGCACAGCAGTTGACAGTCAACAGTTTACATTTCTAAGAAAATCAGTCGGAGACTACAGCTTTCATCGAAAAGACGATAACTATTCAGAATGAAGATTGCAGCATTTCAAAGCACATCATGTTTCCACAAGACGTACTTTGGGGGGCAAATGTTATCCCGCCTTTTGGAAAGGCCGTGACACCAAGGAACTGACTAGTAACCAGTGACGGTTCGTCTTAGAGATCGGTTATACACAGGTTCACTATGGATATCGACGAATTTTGTCTGAGTCCGGATCGAGCTAAAACTGGTTTGACATGACAAGCGAGGCTATGAGAGTCACTGATCCAAATCTCAAGTCAATCCGAGTTCGTATGTTTAAGTTACGATCGATGCAAAATTGGATGAAAACCAACCACTGTTCGAATCGCTCAGTTCGAATCCATCAGGAATGCCTACTTCGAATCGCTCCGCTTTGCATCCATCACAGAACCACTGTTCGACTCGCCTCACATCCATCAGACAGCCTCTGTTCGACTCGCTTCGCATCCTTCAGAAGACAACAGTTCGACTCGATCGTCTAATGCCTACTTCATATCCATCAGCTGGAGCGCGTTGCTCGAATCCATCGAGCAGCGGTAGTTCATGTCCCTCATTTGTCCAGTTCGTATCCATACTGGAAAAGCCATGTTCGAATCCATCAAGTTCTGGTACTTTGTATCCATCGTGGATCCACTGATCGAATCCATCGTGTTTCCATATTCGAATCAATCGACCGGAGTTGAGTTCCATCAATACGAACAGAACCCTACTGACAATGCGTGCAACTCACTTTCTATTGATACGAAAAGAAGGCGTTTCCATCGATACGAACAAGGCAAGGTCTAAGAACGACTCGATCAAAACGGCATCAAAGGCGGAGTGATCCAGAGATTCAAACGCCACATCATCAAATCGAACAGCGATTCGAGCAATACCGAGTCGAATAAGAGCGAGTCGAACAGAGGGAGTCGAACGAAACAGCCAACCGAAGGTCCCAATTCGTATCGATCATATCTCTTAATCTACAAGTCCAAATGCTATGAAATTTTCACATAAGACTACGTGAATGCTAAAGAATGTCCACGCCAAATTTTGACTCCATCGGACGCGATCTTGATCGATACGGAATCCATTCATATCGATCGCGGATCGGACCGAAACTTCATGGGCTTGGGCGTGCGGGCCTGGTCACGTGCCAGATAGGGTCTCCCGAGATCTGAGCGAAATACCAGCCTCCTACACCTATAAATAGAGCCCTAGGGCATACAGAAAAGGGGCTTCTTCTTCTTTGAATTCTCCAACGCCCAAACTCTGCCGTATCCAGATCTAAACTCCCTTGCTGCTGCCAACAACGAAATTCACTGCTGCAAATCATAATTATCTGCTGTAATTCATTGAATTCACTTGTAATCTTCAAAGAAAGATCAATAAAGCTATCAACTTCATAGTGGACGTAGGCAATACGCCGAACCACTCTAAATTCTTGTGTCTCCTTGCATTTTAATTAGTTTCATATCTGAGATTTGGAGTTTTTGTTAGATAATCCTCTTTTTACATTTAATTTCTTCACTTTAACTCTTCAAAAACTTCCGAAGAGTGTTGTGGCCAATTTTGGTACAAACAATATATATATTCAAAAATATATAGCTTGATGCACTCAAAAATCCCAAACTCCAAACGAGGCGTGCCGCCTGGCGTTCTATATAGAATACCCCTATTCTAAACTCAATGGACCTGGTCTCGAGATCTAATTCGGTCATATATAGAAGATAGTTTTTTAAACCCAGTTATTATATTAATTCCTGAAATTAATTTATATGTGTTTCAAATTCGTACGACCACATGATACATCCAATTTCCACGAAATTCAATGACATGCTATAATTTACCATTTCGAATCCAATGAAACTAGTTTCGTCGAAATCTGAGACAGTGCCCCGAAAGGCTATATTTTAAACGTTATTTAAAATGATTTATTATTGAATCACTTAGAATCTAATTTTAAAAGTTTAGTATCTCATCCTTATTTATACTGAATTCAAATATGATTTTCAAATCATTTTAGTTCACATTAATCAAAGATTCGGTTATTTTAAATATTCCATTTATTTAAATTCACTATCCAAATAAATCTCTATATTTGAAATTTTTAGCTATTTGACTTATAAAAATAATTATTCGGTATTTAAAATCAATTAAATATTTCAAAATCAAATGACTAAAATTTTGAGTCATTACAACCAGCTAAGATGATGTGTGAATGTTAATATTCCAATTGTTTGATATTAGTCGCTGACTACACTTACGACTCACACGACACGTTGTTGATTTCTCCGAAATACCGCATGATTTAATTGATTTATAATTGTCATTAGTTAATTAAATATTTATGAAATATTATTTATTTATGTATTTGATGCAGTGCTCCTAGTAATTAATTCGATTCGTATATAAAAGTTATACATACACACACACACACACACACACATATATATATATATATATATATATATATGCGCGCGTGTGTGTGTGTATGCATGCATGCATGCATGTATCGATATACGATATCGATGCTCTTTTAAATGATATTCCTAAATGGTTTTTGTGTTTTTATTGGTCCATGAAGCCCAATAATATGGTCGGCCATGACATAGGAGGAGGAGGATATTTTTGGTTTGAATTCTAGGTTTGGATCTAAGAATTAGTGAGAGAAGAAAGAGTAACATGAGGGGAATTTGTCTCCTCCTTCTTCTCTATTTAAATCAAGTCATCCCCTCATTTTTCTCTCTTTAATTTCTTCCTCACCTTCGCCGCATTCACCCTATCCCTCAATCTCCATAGTCGAGCTTCCCTATAGCAAAATACATCAACATAAAACAAAATCAATGGTACTTTAGGCCATCGCAAAACCCAAAGATCGATTCAAGCTGAATCAAGGAGTTATCTTTAACCAACATTCAACGGCTTTAACTTCAATTGTATATTCTAATTTATTTTACAATCATATGATAGCAAGATATATATATATATAGTGTGTGTGTGTGTGTGTATGTGTCTATATATGTGCGTGCGCGTGCGCGTGTGTGTGTATGTATGTGTATGTATATGTATATGTATAACGATTTTATATGCATATATTTGTCTCACCCAACTATTTCATTGATTTGATTACATTAAATAATCGTCGTATATGTTTTATATTATTAATTCATATTTTAATATCAATAAAAAAATGTATTCAACCGTATGTTTTCATATATTTTTTATATTTTAAATATTATATATAATTTAATGTTTTAAATAATTATTTATCAATTTTTTAATCAAAATGTCCATTAATGCATGTTTAAAACTCATACATATAAGTTTGATTAATTCAAATCATTTTCATCAAAAAATAAGTTATTCGGCCAAAACCTATTTTTAGACTATATATATTATGTTAAAATGATGTTTATATTTAATAGTATATATATTATTAATTTAAAATAGCTTTAAGATATAATAAAATATTTTTGCTAGCCAGAAGTTTTTTTAATTAATTATATTGTATATATAGTTTTAAAATTTTATTTGATAATAAAACATGTGTCCACTAATTTGTCTATACATACATACATGTGTGTGTGTGTGTGTGTGTTTTATATTGCAAAGGATTCAACCAAATAATTAAGTTGTATGTATGTGTGTGTGTGTATGTAATAAATAATAGTTATTAAGATCTAACTTTGAATTGTGAAAATATTTACTAAGTCTTTGTGACGTATTTTAAATTTAAATTCTGAATTTTAAATATCGGGACTCGGTCAAAAATTATAGATATTTTAAATTTAATTATTAAATATAAATGATTCTCAAAATTTATATATATTATATGTATGTGTATATGTATATGTATATGTATACTAAATATTGTTTTGAGACAGCCAATGTGCATATGAATGATGAATGTATACGTTATAGATGTAAATTCCAACATCTATATGTGTATATATTAACTATGTACACATTGCTATGTTGCACATGTATTCCATATACACATAAGTATATATTGGTAAACTCAAAATCATATAAACATCAAACTAATTAAATCATATTAATTAATTAAATAGAGAAAAAAATTAAATAAAATTCGATTTTATTTCAATAAACTGGACTGGATCTAGTGAACCCATTATACTTCATATGTCCACTAAGATCCAAATAGGGCTTTTTTTTTAATTCAACCAACTTACTCATTGCAAACCGGACCGGTTCCAACACCTTGCCTTCTTACAATAATAGTTATCCCCCAAATTTGTATCTAAACTGATAACTTGATTTACTTCTACCTCTACCTTACTTAGGATTGGCTTTATCACCTCTCTGTACAACAAACATTTTTAAAACGCTTTCTAAAATAGTTTGCCCATACTTGGGATTTCTTTTACTCCAAACACTTCAATTATGAAAGTTAGCATTTACATGACAAGCTTATCTTATTATGCCTAAATATCATTGAATTCGCAAATGCAATATACTTCTTAGGAAATGAACACAGAAAAATCATTGTTTAGCCTTCATCTAAAATGGTAACATTCACTTCCTTCAAATTCATAACCAAAGTGGTAAGGGCATCCACATTGTCCATTAAATCGGTTCCAAATGTCATCTCGAACTAGAAGGAATACATTTGTTCCTGAAGAATGATGTAGTTAGTGGGAGACTTGCCTAGATGGACATTAATAATATCTCTCATAGCTCCTTGGTTGTCTTCTTATGAGTGAACTCTGTAACAACTTCATTTGATAGGCTTAGTTAGATGGTGTTAAGAGCATCTTCTTCCATCTCCATTAGGGCATCGCCCTCTAGATCTTTCAATTTATCCAGGCTGGAATTTATCTTAAATGTTTTCACCTTCTTCTACGTTGCTTCCAATTTCAAAAATCTCCTTTTCCATCAGATTTGGTAATTGTTTAATTGATATTAGGTCTACTGACATTCTTTCTAGATCCATCATTGATGTTCAATCTTAAATAGGACAACTAGCTCTTTCTTCTCTCACTAAACAAATTCAAACAAATCTACATGAGGGGAATTTGTCTACCTCCATGGGATTTTTTAACATGCTTCAGTCGTATTGGTCTACATCCACGAATCCAACAACTATATTTTATTTCTGCACCAAATTATAAGAGGGGATCACAATCACCAAATCAAAGATTAGAGATTATAGCAATATGGAGAGCGTCTCTAATCTTAATAGGAAGTAAGGAATATCAAAGTGATTCAAAATTCAAAATTTTAGAGAACATTGAAGTTCTGATTTTTCACTTCCAAATTGAAGCGGGATCCCAAATTCTCTTAAAAGAATGAAGGCTACAGTGAGTGTACATCAGAATTATTAGAATTGAACAATAGAACCAACACTGTTGGATTAAAGAAACACAAGCCTCAAAATACATCACAATCTCCTAAACTACTATTGTCAAATAATGACCATCATCCACTAGGGGTAAGGGGCGTGAGCAGTCAACCTGTTATACGTGAAATTTGATTTAGTGCCTCGAAGTCTAGAACGATCAATCTTGGAAGCATGACTAGCCGACCGGTCAACTTTTGATAGTACTCTATAATGCAACCTACAACACTCCAATTTCACTATGGACTTCAAAACTGTTTCAATATGTACTTCAAACTACTTCTTGTTTCTTTATAGTGAAGCTTTTGAACTCCTGTTTAACAAGTTATACGATTTGGCACATGTTTTATGCTTTACAAACTTAAAACGGTTATCCTTTCCTCTAAGCTAAATTCTTCCATCGTAATGTTTCATCACCTTCAACGTCAGAAGTCATCACTGTTAACCCATAAAATGGATTAACATCCAGAAATCAGATGAAAGCACTAGTTCTATCTAAATAAAAGAAAAGGTAAAAAAGTAAAAGGAGACACAAGAATTTTTATAGTGGTTCGGCGTAATCTCCGGCCTACGTCCACTTCAATCTTTGTTATTAGTTGTTATATCTCTGGATTACAACTGGTTATATCAGATTTGGCCACTGTCTAGTGGATCTTAGATGTACAATGGAGTTTCTAGAATGTTCTATGAAGAGAGTAGAAGTGGAGAAGAAGGAGTTTCAGACCCAAAAGTTAAAGGGTCGGGGAAGATCAAGCAGAAAAGATCCCTCTTTAGTTGCAGGTAGGTTGGTATTTATAGGGAAACATGTGTAGGTCTAGAAGTCCGCTTGCACTGAAGTCCAGAAGGCAGCTCGAAGTTGCACAAGTGAAACAGAAGACCCACGAGTTAATAGAATAACTTGATACCGAGTCAAATAACTCAATGCCGAGTTTTTTTTACTTGTCCTAGTTAAGCTTCATCCATTTGCTAGCTTTTCTATCTCCTTCTTAAGTTGTTCCAAGCTCTTTTCCTCCGACTTTGAGTTGATTCTAATGATCTTTTTGTTGCTTCTTTCTTTACTTTATTCTCGTCAACCTTTGGAATTGCTCATCCAAATCACTTGACCATGAGTTATTGAGTAGCACAAGAGGTATATGGTGTTTGGGGGGCAAGAAGTGGAGGTAAAATAACTCGGGGCCGATCTATTTAACTTGGGGTCGAGTTAAATACTTAGCCAATTTCCACCTCAAAGTTCTTGAGCTCAGCCCTCTAATCCTTCTAATTGTGTTTCCAAGTCCATGACTCATTTCGTCCTGGTGTTGATCTTCTAAGTATAGCTGAAATCTGCTTTGGCTAAAAAGCAAGTTAATACTTGCCCAATAAGTACACCATTTGAATGTAAAGTGTGTTTTGCTCAAGAACAGGTTCCGGCAATCAACCTTCGATAGTTGAGCTCTCTGGCTATTCATTTATCTCGATTTCGATGAATTATCCGGAAGTATCATTCTAATATCCAAACCATCCTGTATTCACCCAGGACTTATCTCCCTTTCTTTGATTACAAGGCATTCAAATTCTTTTATCAAGTCTGCATCCACTCCGAGGCTTGGTCTCGTCGGACGTTTGATCCTCCAATCTAGGATTTGATCTCTCTGGATCATTTATAGCCCAATCTAACTTTCAATCTCTCCATATTCTTGCTGAGTCCAATCTGCACGCTCTCCGACAAAGGGACCAACGATCGAGCAAGCCCATCTGCTCACTCTTCGGTGAGGGGACTTACTTTTTGTATAAGCTCATCCACACGCTCTCCGGCAATGGAGCTTGCACCCTGCACTCTGGTCCGGTCTCTCTGAACAGGACCCAAAGTGATCAATATCGTACAAGTCCATCCACTTGCTCTCTGGCAAGGGGACTTGCACCCTGCACTCTAGTCTCATCTCTTAGGATGGTACTTAAAGCGATCAATATCGGTCGTCACATTTAATATGGATTTTTCAAAAATCAAATATTCAAACCAAGGCAAACAAGCAAATGGAAATCCTAATTGTTCAACTCATACATCCAACTCAGAGCGTGCCTAGAGGCCAATCTAGGCCTCGTACACGTGTAAGCGATCCGAAGTTATTATTGTCCTATCTAGTCATCCCAAACATCCGACTTGGAGTGTGCCTAGAGATCAATCTAGGTCTCGTACATATGTAAGTGGTCTGAGGTCATTATTATCCTAATTATTCAAAGTAAGAAAAAGCAAAACGAGGGAGTCAAATCTGACTCCCGACCATCTCGATCATGGAATTTCGAGTCTCGGACCAGATCCCCGATTGCTCCTTAATCCATTCGCTGCAGATGGTGGTTGCTCCGGCCATACCATCGCAGTTTGGTTCCTCACATACTGCTGCATCTGGTTACCCTGAACCATTTCCTTTATTAGATCATGAAGGTGGCGACACTCGTTTGTTTCATGTTCCTCCAGCTCATGGAAGATGCAAAACTTTCCAAACCTTCTCCCCGATTAGTGGGTTCCCTTCTAATTGGCTTTCGGTAGGGGATCCGCCCCTGGTGTCCAAATATATCCTTTTCGGGGTCTCTATTAAATCAATGTAGGAAGAGAATTTCGGCCCCTTCCTTTATCGTTTTGGATCCTAAAGTCATCATTGGCTCTTCTTTTCCCTTTGTCTCTTCTGTCCCCTGCTCCAGACAGTCCTCTATCATCCACAGCAATAATTTCAGCATTCTCAGCTTCGACGTCTTCCTGATGCAAATATCTCTCAGCCTCATGATAGAACTCTGTGAGATCTTTCAGTGGGTCCCTTTCCAAAGCAATCTTGAAGTTGGTCTTGTTTGCGACTGTAGATACTACCGTCATTAAGATTATTGATGGATCCAGCTTATCGACTACGATAGCTGTCGCATTGAACCTTGTCAAGTAGCTTCTCAAGGTATCTCTAGGCCTTTGTTTTACGCTCGATAGCGTCATCGCATTCTTCGGTCGTGAGATATGAACTCCGAACTGTCTCAAGAACTTATTCACAAGTCGGTCCACGTGCTTATGGACCCATTCTCCAATTTTCAAAACCCCATCACCGCTAAATCGGTTAAGTATAATGGGAAGCACCGCCCCCATTACTTCCTCAGAAGCACCCAACACCTCTATATATCGGATGTACCTCATCAGATGAACCATCGGATATGTCTTTTCATCGTACATTTCTAGCATCGGAAGCTTGAAATTGTGAGGATTCCTTGCATTTTGGATGTTAGAATTGATTGGAATTCTGTTTACGTCCTCTAAACTCTGGTATAGGGGTCCTCCTCTAATTATGCTTCTTAGCAACTCAGCAATTCGGTTTTCACCGTCTAATGAAGGTATTCGATCAAAAGCGATATTCTGTCCCTTGCTCCTGTAGGGGAATTTCGAATTCCTCTGTCGATGGTGGTCTTCGACCAAAAGCGATATTCGGCACATACTCCTCTGGTTGCACGTTAGCGTTTTGATCCGTACCTATGGTTTCATCTTGTCCTCCGTTCTTATAAGGAAGCTCTGGCACATATTCCTCCAGTCGTGGACCATTCGTATTCCGATTTGCTTTTCTAGCTTCAGCATCATTCATTCACGGCATCCCAGTAGCCACACCAACATTACCCCCTCGTATAGTTCTCTTGGTACCGAGTAAATTTGGGTCGGTACCGGGTTGTTCTATTTGTGGGGCATCATTCTAATTTGTTCCGCTCTAACTCCAGATGCTCCTGCGTTGGTTCCTGACACTTGGTTCTGAATTCCAGTAGCTCCAGCTACTCCTTGTTGTCCCATCCTTTGAAGAAATCCTTCAAGCATTTCCCGTTGTCTAGTCATTAATCCATCTTGCATCTCCTTCATCATTTTCTCCATATGTTCTCTAGTCACGTAGATGGATTCACGAAAATTTGAGGACACCTTCTGGCTGTCCCCATGCTCTGGTTGGCTTCCTCCAACTTGGTGTTAGGCATCTTCATCTTCTCCAAATATCTTCATATCAAGTTCCTTATCAGTGAAAGCACCAAAATGTTAATCCAGAAAATGGATCAACACCCAGAAATTAAATAAAAGCACCAATTCTATCCAAATAAAAGAAGAGGCAAAAAAGTAAAAGAAGACACAAGAATTTTTATAGTGGTTCGGCTTAATCTTCGACCTACTTCCACTTCAATCTTTGTTATTAGTTATTATCTCTCTATATTACGACTAATTATATCAGATGTACCCACTATCTAGTGGATCTCAGATTTACAGTGGAGTTTTTAGAATGTTCTATGAAGAGAGTAGAAGTGAAGAAGGAGTTCCAAACCCAAAATTAGAGAGCTAGAGAAGATCAAGTAGAAAAGATTCCTCTTTAGTTGCAGGTCAGATGGTATTTATAGGAAAACAGGTGTACAGGTCTAGAAGCCCGCTTGCACTGAAGTCCAGAAGACAGTCCGAAGATGCACAAGTAAAACAGAAGACCCACGAGTTAATAGAATAACTCGGTACCTAGTCAAATAACTCGATGCCGGGTTATTTTGACTCGTCCTAGTTGAGCTTCATCCATTCGCTAGCTTTTCTATCACCTTCTTAAGTTGTTCTAAGCTCTTTTCCTCCGACTTTAAGTTGATTCTAATGATCTTTTTATTAACTGATTTCTTTGCTTTCTTCTCGTCAATCCTTGGAATTGCTCGTCCAAATCACTAGAAAATCACTTGACCAAGAGTTATTGGAGTTGCAAAAGAGGTGTATGGTGTTCTGGGGGCAAAAGGTGGAGGTAAAATAACTCGGGACCGATCTATTTAACTTGGGATTGAGTTAAATACTTAGCCAGTTTTCACCTCAAAGTTCTTGAACTCAACCTTCTAGTCCTTTTGATCATGTTTCAAGTCCGTGAATCATTTCGTCCTGTGTTGATCTTCTAAGTTCAGTTGAAATTTGCTTTAGCTAAAAAATGGATTAACAATCACAAAGTTTCATTACCAAATTTAGTAAAATGGTCGGATTCTTATATATAATAGAATAACTAAAATTATTGAACTTTTATACATTTTTGTTTTGATAACTTGTGCTAACATATATATACTCATGTCGTCAAAGCTTGGATCTAGTATAATGCTCAATGATATGCTTTTATTTCATTATGCGACTACAGGATATACCATACAAAATTGAATTAGGATTATACTCTCCTACATAAAGCTTGGCTCCGATATAAAAGTACACAAGTTAACTGAGCGAATTGTGTCTAAAAACTCAACATAACATGAATAACTAGCAGTAGTTAATTTAAACACTTGCTTCCAAAACTTATAAAAGGAGATATACATAGATAGTTTTTCTCAAAAAATAAAAATAAATAAGAACATTTAAAAGCCACGTCATTGGATACAACTCAACCCGTCCAAACAATTCTTCACCGCCATCGTGTTATTATCAAATCACAATAGTTTTATAAATGTTGCTTTTCCCAAAATCAAGATACATGATTCTTTGCAAACAGATTCTTGTAACAATGTAGAACCCAATATCACAAAGACAACCGTCTGCTAAAATAAACTTCATAAAAAGCAACAGAAGATTAGAAGAAAAAAAGAAGGTAAATGCAGAAATAGAAACAAAAAATATGATTACAGCAAGCCACAAGGGAAAAAATTACAGTACAAGGAATATTCATATAAGATTTGACCCTATCACGATAAAACAAGAAATCATCAACCTATTACACAAATTTAAACTAATTAAACTTCAACGTCTTGACCGACTCCTGTACCTGCAAATTGTTCATCTATGTTACAACGTTATTGTGTATACAAGGAAATTGATAGGATAGGATGCTAAGATTAATGCAAAACCTTGGAGAGCGAGAGCGTGAACTTGAATGTGAGCTATATCTACGTGGGCTCTTGCTCCTGCTTCTGCTTCTACTACGGCTTCTACGTCTGTATCTTCTGCATACATAATTAACAAAGATGATATATCTTTTTTCCCTTGGAAAAAGAAGCTATTAGGAATGGATGCTTGATTCAGAAGCATGTTTTCTTACATGCAAACATAATGAAGCATTCATGGATTATAAAGCAATCGAATATGATAGGGTTGGCAAATGGAGTGTTGATAGAAAACAAAGGAGTTGGTTCGGTTAGGTTGAATATGTTTGAAGCAAAAGTGAAGGCATTGACAGATTTTGCACATCTACACTTCAGAAATATGAAGGAATCTCATTTTATTTGGCCAACTAACAACTAATAGGAAAGAGTTGCAAAGTTTATCTCAGAAGGAGATCTATGTGCCAAAATGTGTACTTACATCTCCTTATAAAATGATGTATTCGACTAGTATCTTCATGATATATGCATATATATATATATATATATATATATATATCTAAAAAATAATAATTAATTACATTTTTTTGTTGAAAATCAGATTTAAAAATGCACGTGTTTTTGTTTAAATAGATAATTGCAAAAGATCTATAAAAATAAATGCATTAATTTCTCTCCTCAAAACCCAAAAAATTAATGGAGCGTTGTCCTTATTTTACACATTTTTCTACAAAAAAATATAGTACATTTTTTAAGGAGGAAGTGTGCCACGACGTCTAAATAGAAAGACAAATAAGCTCCCAACAGATTTCCACTATTTTGATGACATGGTTTGATGATAATCCACGGATACAGAGGGCATAGCTTGTTAAAATTTTGAAAAACACTGTTCCTTCGTATTACAATATGAGAAGAAGAAACAATGTGTAATAGAAAAGCACAATAGTACCTTGGTGGAGAGCGACTTGTGCTGGGGCTGCGGCTATAACGCCTTAACCTCCTTGCTTCAGCGAGCTTTTCTTGCCTTTGCCTCTCCTGCTCTCTCTTTTTGGCCATTTCAGCAGCTGTATCTTTCTTGACTGTTTACGAGATGGAGCAAATCAGCAAAATACAAGATGAAATAACAATTTCAGCTATTAATCAAACAACTTAAAAGATAAATTCACATCATACTTTGCTTGTTCAATTGTTTGCTCATAATCCTCTTAAGACGTTCTTGAGGGGTCTCCTTCTTTTCGCCTTCCTGGGCTTTTGAAGAGGCCACTCCACCAGTTTTGCTTAACTTAGCAATTGCTGATGATGATGCACCAGTACTACAAGTCGAATTTTAACATTCACGGATATATAATTATATATGATACCAATAGACAATCAAGTAAACAAAACCTAGTTATAATTACATCATTAAACCAATTCCCACCAAAATAGTTGGAGTATACCTTACTGGTGGTTTTAACGATTTTGAAACCTTATCATGTTCGATCGACAAGAAAGAAGATGCAGGATCAACATGAAGTGCTTCAAGAATCTGTCCTTCGGATGGCCTGCGAGTTAATTTACAACTACAAGCATCAATATCTCAATATCATGTTGCATCGATCTGAAAATGTTTGAATTATTACTATAGAATTAAGTGCCTTCTAAAGTATCCTATTTAAGTTCACTTCCCTACCCACCACCTACAAAAATTTCTACACTTAGCATTAACAACGAAAATAAACCACCAGTATAAGTTGTGGCAGTAAACATTCTCCAATCAATCGTTGCAAGAAAAAAGAGTCGAGTGCGCAGACCGGTTTAATATGTTAGCTTGAATTGGTGAGGATGGTGGGGAAACTCCGTGATATTTATGATCTTCTACATCATTTGAGCCTCCAAACTCGGTTATATATTCTATTTTGGATTTGGATTTGCCACGGTGGCAACTGTCACCACGCTCATATCTCCTTGAATGGGAAGGTGAACGCGACCTTGACCTTGATCTAAATATATGAAAAAAGCAGATCAATGTTAGAAAATAATAATATTTCGGCTGCATCTGTCTAGAACAAATGTTGATCAGTTTTGACTGAGTTTTAGATCTGTTTGCTTATGATAGAAATTTTATACCTTTCAAATGTTTTTGTAATGGAGACTGAATCTTTAGGCTTGAATATTACAATATTATTTACCACTGACCAACTCTCAGTTTCCATATCCAACAGCTTAAAATTTAAGCCTGTGAATTTAAGTATAAAATTGGTGTATAACCGTCCCATCATCTTTCATAGTATTTTTAACAGTTTACTGCTTAATAGCTACAAATAATTGCAAATACTTATTGCAGCAAAGGGATTAACGCTCCATTCATCGTTCAACATTTTTTAAAGGTGGAAAATAGAAAAACATTTAGTCATTTAATTTGTAATATAATTTTTATCTCACCTTCGGTGCCGATAATAAGATTCATATGATGGACTTCTTCTTGACTCCCTGAACAATGTAATAACCAGGTAAGAATGTGTACACAATATTTTAGCGATCACTAAAAGATGATATTGTGGATAAAGAGCTTGTAAGTTAACCGGTAGGGGTCATGATGAGCAGTTCTTCCCTTCGTACGTGCAACTTCACGCTCTCGCTCTCTTTCAATCTGAGAGAACTTTCTTCTTTCCTTGCGGCTTAATTTTCTCTGCCAGCATGTAGAATATTTAAAATAAAATATAAAAAACTGTGCCAACACATATAGATACAACTGATGTAAGGTTGTAAAAATCGCTAGGCGTTAAGCATGAACTATGGATTAATCATTTAGACGAAGATTAGTTGGAGATTAGTCGAAGCTAGGCGTTTTTTATGAACTCGTGTATTTTGGATAAAATTTTAGTATTTATTTTAGTATTAATTGATCCAAAATGAAAAATTGGGTGTTTGGATGGACTTGAAAGCAGACAAAAAGAAAAATCACTTGAAACTTGTATGTAGATGATTATATAAGGCATCGAGCCTCAACTAATGCCTAAGATGCTTAGATGATGTGGTAAGCCTTGTATCGTCTAGGTGGACTTAGGCGTATGTCTAGGTGGCAAGGCTCGTCTAATGCCTAGGTGGGGCCTCGACGGGGGCCTAGATGGCTTTTTACGACGGTGACTGAAGCATTACTTACAACTGCTGGATCACCCTTGATAATCTCTTTCTGTCTTCTCTCTTCCTCCTTGGCTTTCTTTTCCATATAGACGAGCCAGTTGTACCGATTGATGCCAAATTCTTTTGCAATTCTATCCATCCCTTCATCATTACTATCATCACTACTGAAGTATTTATCATCATCGTCATCTTCATCATCATCGTCCTCATCATCACTATTTAGTAAATTGGTTTCTGTGTTACTATTTCCATTGTACGAAAATCCTACTTGTGAATATGAACCTTTGTTTGGAAGCTGTGATGGCCTATCAAGAAAAAACAATGATGACGATAAATACCATGCAGATGAAATGATCGTAATCAGATAAAAAAGGATGAAGGGACACGAACTTTTCTGGTATAGATGGCACGGTAAATTTTGCCTCCAACTCTAGGCAAACATGTTGAAGAGCCTCTTCCTCAGTAACTGTTAGATGTAATGTTTATATGTGAATAGCATAGGTGCCAATCGTATAATTTCAAATAGAAATGCATGCTTTTGTATAAGAGACATAATTTTATTTTCAAAGACAGTAACAAATGTATGAATCGTTGATATTAACCAAATATCAAAAACTACCGACATCCTCTACGCCGATGCTTAATTAAATCCCGATAACGCTCAAAATTAACACATTGCTCTAGCTCTTCTTCTTCCTCTGTCTTCTCTTGAACTCGGAAAGGTCGGGATTTAGGATCGCGGATAAAATCAAGAAGAGCACGGCCATCGAATCTGTCCAAGGATAAAACAATCAACTCATGAAGCAGATGACTTCGAAATGGCATGCATTGCAATGCAAAACACACAAGGACAAACCTGTCAACCAAAACATCCTGTTTTCCATTCCACGGTATCCTGATATGACAAGTAAAGTGTGATATAATAAGAGACTACAATATTTGTTTGCAGAAAAACTGCATAGAGCTAACATTAATCAAAATACCAGCAAAGGAGGGTGACACATAAAAATGGGAAGCTTTATTGACCTAAGACTCAACCATGCGTGTATTCCCAACATTAAAGTATGTATACTTGATAGTGTCAACAGATTCTATAATATCCATAATCTTGAATGGATTATCAAGGAATGAGAAAGGCTTATATTGATGATTGAGTGAATAATAATAACTGCTGTCATAGGTTCAAAAATAACATTTGTAACTTAACAAGAGGATTTCTATCCAAAACCATGAAAGGGGAATGATATCCTTGAAGGAACACAGCCTTCTGTAATTGGTTGGAAACAACGGAACTTTCATTGTTTTTAGTTAAAATTTATTAGTCCTACTAGTAGTGGGTTGGCATCACGGTTAAGACAACTAATATGCTTCTACTTTTAATGGATTAAAGTCATGAGGCATGGTTTTTCTAAAAGGTCAGTTTTGTGCCAAAAGTTTGCATAATGGGAAGTTGTGCAATTGGTTCGGCAACTTTTCTATTAGCAGCCCACTGTTCAACTGAATAAGTGTGTTTCTTCACTTTTTGAAGAGGAACATTAAGACAACACTCAATGACCTTAAAAACATACTTACAGGCTACTTGCTAGCAATAGCATGAAAAAGACAAGCTAAAACAACAATATCATAGACATTCCTTATGATACTCTAAATTTTCTTACAGCTAACATTGGACATAATTAAGAGCTAAGAGGAAAATGGACAATTTTGCATACTCAGCCAACAGCATATAGGTCAATGTAACATATGGTTAACAACTTAAAATCAAAGCCGGCATGAGAACCAATACAACTATTACTGAGCAAAACAAGAAATGCAAGAGGTTTGTGTCCATTATTAAAACAAACATCACAAAAGCCTAATATAACAAGATTCATATAAATCAACCTGAAACATAGAAAATTTTCATCATGTGCTGTTACTGGTTAGTTAAAGTCTGAGCATGCACAAAGAATATTTTATCGGTTACTAGCTATCAGCTACAAAAACTGATATTAAAACTCTTGTATTAATTTTCTCTAGACACAGGAAAACAGACTATCAAAGTGTGTACAAAGCTTAGGCCGATCACCTTAGTCTGACAGACTATTAAGCTTTTATGGAAGAACTTAATACTTTCACCAGCGTTGATTTTTTTTTTAAACCCGGTTGGTCATCATCTCAGCTCAACCTCACACCAAAAACAGCATATCACAATGGCATGCAAACGAAGAAATAATAGAGCTAACTGGAATTAGATGTGGGAACACCGGTAGTGTTTTAAATCTTCTTCATCTCATCCGAGATTTCTACTGAGATCTACTTTTCGAACTTGGGCGAGACAACACGTTATAAATTTTTCATTTCACCCAAGACACTGAGATATCAATGCGAAATAGGGACCAAGATGTCAGTCCAACATTTCGTCTGAAATACGAGATTTGAAACCTTAAATGTTACTATAAAATTGCTGATTCAACAACATCGATTTAGGAGTGATTATACTCAAGGATTTCCTATTATCTGTTCATGGCAACACAGAAAACACCTACAAAATTACAAACATATTGGCGCTTCCTTAGCAAAAAACAAATATCGATTGTCCAAAGTCAAGAAAAAATTATTTGTCACTGAAGCTGATATTATCACAAGAGTACTAGTTTAACTGGGCGATGCACCGACTATATCAGTTAACCTAGTTCGTTAAGTTTGAACAAAACTTGGATTCATAATTTCAAATTTTAATGAATGAATAACCGTACAATCCTTGCTGATCTTGGGCAGCTTGATAAAGACCGTCGTCACGATGAACGCGGCAACGGGAGCCGATGATCTGAAGGGACTGATGCGGGTCCCCCCTCCGCTTTGCTAAAAAAATTGCTCGTCGTTGGGATCGCTTCCGAGCTATGTCCATTAGATCATGTACTTTCTTCTCCGATCTTCGTGCCTCGTGCCACATTTTCTCCTTTTGCGAAGCCCTAATATGATTTTGGAGACTTAGACGAATGGAATCGATTCGGGAGCGAGCTTCGCATTTTATTGGGCTCCGGACTCTAAACTGTTATCCAATTGGACTGGGCTTTCCGTTATTTGATTATGTAACCCGCGTTCTTTACGGTGATGGTAATTATAATATCACGGCATTGTATTTAGCTCTGCCAAAACAAGAAGAATTTAATGAGGGTGCATTCTATTTGAGTTTGGCAACCCAAATAAAACACTTAAAATTACCCAGGTCTTAATATTACCAACTCTTTCTTACTTTTACCCACTTTTACCCTTATTCATCGTCCACGGTATAAATAAAAAAAATCAGATGGCATCACAAAATCGCGCGGCTTCTTGTATCTCATTTTCAAACTTCAGCAACGACGGCTTCAAAAAAATCGAAGAAACCATCTCAAGGTTGCGTATCACAATCTCAGAAAACACAACTCCGTAAGTTCTCTTGATTTTATTTGTTTCAAACTTCATCTCAATTCACGATGTCAATTAGGGTTTATCGATTATGGGCTCAATTGGCTATTCTGTTAAAAGTTGATCTAGGGTTTATGTAAGACAGCATGACGATGATGTTGGTTTGGGTATTAGGGTTTAATAATGATGTAGGCGGTAGTTGAAATAATATTTGAATGGCATTTTGTGTTATCAGATGGTACTACCGTTTAATTTTTGTTTAGTATTTGGACTAAGACATGTTTTACCTAAGTTTGCTAATTAGAAAAATATTATGCAACTATATTGTATTGAAACGGTATTTAATCATAATTGATAATTAGTAAAATATGGTTAAGACGTGTACTTAGATCGGGAGTTATTAAATTTTTCTATTAATAAAATATGCAACTATACTGTTCTACCTAAGATTGGGAGCTATTAATTTTTTTTATGCAACTACACTGTTTTAGCATATATTTAGATGTTTTGCATAGCCTATTGATGTTTTTTCATTTCAAAACTGTTTTACCTAATATTCATATTTTGAACTATATTTTTGTAGAACGTATGATGGCCTCATTACGGAGGGCATGTGAGGCAAAAATGAACAAAACAAAAGGTAAAAAATTTATAGAGCCTTGCGATGCTTCAGTGGATGATCATTCTTCGTTGCAGTTAAACATCGATTTGAAGAAGAAACATGTGAAGAAGTTCCTGATGTATACGTTGCTTGCGTTGGCTCTTCCACTGTTATCATTGAAAGTGAAGATAGTGGAGAAGATTTATCAATTTTGAGGGACTTCAAATTTCATATAGCTAATGATATTTGGGTTAATAAGCCTATAAGTTTTTTTTTTTGAATTTCATAATTTTATTTATTTTTTTAGTAATAGTTAAATTTTTATTTGTAGGAACGCGAACATCTAGGATGTATTTCACACTCTCAAAAGATGAAAGAATGGAAGATTAGTGATGAAGCGAGTGTAGTTTCGGAGAAGGTCAAGCTATCAGGATTGCATGATGTAGTGGAGCATTCTTATTGGTGGATTGATTATGTTGATATATCAGCTTTTGTAGAGAGATGACATCCAGAGACCAATTCATTTCACTTCTCTTTGGTGAGATGTCGATGAGTTTAGATTATGTTTATCACATCCTTAGAGTGCCCATTGTGGGGATGAGTTTATTAAAAGAAAATGGTGGAAAAGATATCTCGTTAAATGATTGTGCAAAGCTTTTAGTTGATGATCTTAGGACACAAGAAAAGGAGGCACGTGATGAGCTCGAAGGCAAGCACTCAATAAGGTTGGATTGGCTGAAAAGTAAATTTTCCAATACGTCAAAAGTGGAAAATGTTGATATAGATGCATATAATCGAGTCACTCGTGATTTTCTTCTTTATTTGCTGGGTTGTTCGGTTTTCTCTAATAAATCAGGCACAAAGATTTCTGTCCATTGCATCAATGCATTAAGAGAAGTTGATCATATTAATGAGCAAACATGAGGCATGGAAACATTAGTCTACCTATACCATCAACTTGGTTTGGCATCTAGGAAAAAGTGAAGCAGATTAGTGGATGTTTAACTTTGCTGATGTTATGCTTACAAACATATATATTAATAATTCGTTTTTACTTGTTTACAATGAGTAGCATTTGTGTTAAATTTCCTAAGCATGGATTTATGATCATTTTCCTAGTTTGATTCCGACTGGAGTTCCTAATAAAGACTTAGATTATACAATACCACGGATGTGCAAGTGGACTAGCATAAAACAATGTGCAGAGTCGGCCTATGCAATTATTCAGTTAGAGAGCAACTCGATTCTTTGACTGAGTAGGATGTAAGGTTTTTCAATGCACATATTATTATGTTTTGAAATATGTAATATTAAAATGATTTTATTATTTTTAAAAATTGTAGGTTTGTTGGGACCCTTATTCAGAATAAGAAGTCATTACCCGTTAAATGAGTTTGCTTTTTATAACGGCATTATTGTTTGCTTCGACATTGCTGAACCATATTATCCCTATCATATACTAAGACAATTTGGACGCGTTCAGCATATTCCTAAAGAACCAATGTTTCTTGGTTTTTACCGTAGAGGAGATTTTTGAAATCGGTATAACTTTTGTACGATAATCGGTTTTGGTATAGTCAGCGTTGGGAAGATCATGTTTTAGCATCTAACACAAGGTCCGCGTTAGTTAATTTTCCGTGGGATTGTACCAAGGACTATAGGGATTGGTACGTTGTGAAGTGTCATTCGATGGTACAAAATCCCAAAGTTAGAAAAATCGGTGCAATCAATAAAACATTTAATCTAAGCAAATTGGTGTATTTCTACTTGAATGATTATTTTATAACAGTATTAATTATACATTCATGCACATATTCTTAAATATTTATTTTTAGGTTGATGCTATTGACGAAGTTCTTGATGTTTTGAATGAAGGCATTCACAACACCAAGGAAGTTGATATTAAAGTGCTTCATGCGAGATTAGCAAGGTCTAAAAGTTTATTATTAACTGGTTTAGTACTCTTAGATTTAAGAAAAGAAAAGGAAAAAGTGAGAATCAAAGAAAAGAAACAATAAGCCACATATGGTGAAGAAAATTGCTCAAAGGAAGAAGAATTCTACTGCTTGATACAAATCCATTTTGTTTGCCTTGTATTTTGTGAAGATACTCATCCATATTTTGTTATGTGAGTAATGGTTATTGTTTTGAATGGTGGTACAAAACGGTTGTTGTATTGAATGGTTAAACCTGTTTTGAATAGCTTGCGTATTGTGTGGTTAAATGGTTTGTTTTGAATGGTCTGTGTATTGTTTGGCCGAAATGGTCTATTTTGAATGGTCTGTGTATTGTGTGGCCGAATGGTCTGTTTTGAATGGTTAAACCTTTCTTGAATGGTCTGTGTATTATTGTATTGTGTGATTAAATCTGTGTTATATCTTTCTGTATCTGTTTTGAATGGTTAAATCTGTGTTGTATCTTCGCTAATCTCTGCGTGTGTATTGTATATTTGTGCATGTGCGTTAAATGGCCGAATAGGTATGTATATTGTATGTGTGTGTATTGTATATATATATGTGTGTATACCGTGTGCAATATTTGCATAATGTGTGTATGTGTGTATATTGTCTATATGTGTGCATACTGTGTGCAATATTTGTATATTATGTGTTTGTGTGTATATTGTGTGTATTTATGTATACTGTGTGCGCTTTGTGTGTATACTTTCAGTCAAGCTAAACGGTGGATCGGAGAAATCATGTTTTATTATACAAACGACATATAATCACTAGTTGAAACAATTTCAATTTTTTTAGTTTCTGGAAGTGTCAAATAGTGGAACATAGTTTTCATGATTTATTGTACAAACGGTATTGGATCAAACGTCGGTATAAATTAAAAAATTTAACTATTTGGAAGTGTCAAACATTGGATCAAAGAAATCGTGTTTTATTATACAAACGACATATAATCACCGATTGAAATAACTTCAATTTTTTTAGTTTCTGGAAGTGTCAAACGGTAGAATAGAGTTTACATGATTTATTATACAAACGGTATTGTAATGCCGATTGAAATCAAATAAAATTTTCAACTATCTGGAGTGTTAAACGATGTTTCGGAGTATACATGTTTTATAACACACACGGAAGATAATCACCGATTAAAATAACTTCAATTTTTTTAAGTTTCTGGAAGTGTCAAACAGTGGAACATAGTTTTCATGATTTATTATACAAATGGTACTGTAATGCCAATTGAAATCAAATAAAAATTTCAACTATCTGGAAGTGTCAAACGGTGGTTCAGAGTATACATGTATATAACACACAGTAGTTAATCATCGATTATAAACAATTCAATATTTTAAGTTTCATAATATAAACGACAGTTTATCACCGATTGAAACTGTTTATTCAGAAAAATGCATTTTACTACAGTTTAAGTTTGAGATTGCAATGAATACAACAATTAAAACAATTACACAACAAAATATTGACATTACAAAACATCATCTGTTACAAACATCGTCCGTTGACAATTAAACAACAATTTCATTTGATTAATTGACATATTCAATCCATTACAAAAAGGGGAAACGACAAAATATCATCCGTTACAATTCGACCTTTACAAAACCTAACGAAATAAGAAGAATTTTTGTTCATTACTATTTTTCATGTTAACATGTACATCAGTTGTTGCTACTTCAATAGGGCGTAGTCGTAGAAACTCTTTTTTTTCTATCAACAAACAAATCATCCCATGATCTTGCCTTGGAATATGCAAATCTACTCCAGTAACTAATAACAGGAGGTATATGTGCATCAAGTGTTAATATCAAGTTCATATAATGAGCATTTTGAATGTTTGCAAAAGAAATAATACGAGTTTCACACCGAACTAGTGGTCCACTTCAATGTGGAAAAAAAGATAGACTTTGTCGATTTGAAATAAAAACCACTACACCGTTGAATGTATTAGCAATTATGTATCCCATATAAGGCATAATCAACCAATATATTGGATCAACATCCATTTCATACATATCTAAGACGGTATTCATCTCTATGCACATGCTGACACCAATATATCTACAATATAAATCTCAATGCTCGGCCGGATCATTCAACATTTGTTCCTTACTTCTATCCAAATTCCATTAACTTCTTTAGCTTCATTAGCTACACAACGATATCCACAATTATCATCACCTTCAACGTTCAAAATTTTAGGAATAAATGGATACATGAATGACGGTAGATGTTCTAAAAACATAAAGGTAAATGGAGAGTGAGATCGTTCGATAACATTACAAGTCGATGTTAACTCTTTTCGCTTAAGTGTCAGTTTTTTTGCAACGCTAGATTGTGATTAAAGTTGTACATCCATTGTTTTTGCATACTCGAAACTTGAATGATTACGCTTAGTATTGTACATACCTTTTCTTTTTTTGCTTGCCCGCGGTCTACCTTTACGGAGTATAGGCTTCGGTTCCAAAACGGTTGTTATAGACAGTAAAGCAATATCTTTTAATTTCAATATCATTGCTCTCGTTCATCCTTTCGTGCCATTACCAAACATTTTTTTGAAATGAATAAATTTCGGATAATGAAATAAATCTTGTTATTCTTCAACAAGAGGATGGTAGTCAAGTTTTCACCAATGCTCATCAATGTTTTGAATTGATATTGGTAAAGCACTATTGTGATTATTCAGGAGTTCGTGGGCACAAGATAGACCATATACGATTTTAAGCACATGATCACATGAAATGTGAATGATTTGACTATTTCACATTTTCTATATTTCTTCCAAAAGTAAATCTAATGCAAAAAATGGATATTCTAAATCAAAATTCTTTAAATGGTGGTATTTGGTAAATATTTAGAACGAAATCTAAACTTCTCTCAAAAGTTGCTTTGATTTATGTGTGTTGTAGTAATAATAAGTTATCAATCGAAGCCATATGACATTAAATGCTGAGTTGGAAGTCCAAAAATATCATTTCAAGCTAGAATGTGACATCTCCGTTTTATTGGAGGTTCGA
Organism: Allium fistulosum; assembly: GCA_030737815.1. NCBI lineage: Eukaryota > Viridiplantae > Streptophyta > Magnoliopsida > Asparagales > Amaryllidaceae > Allium > Allium fistulosum. The sequence goes on from CM060901.1 coordinate 667,510,647, forward strand.
TTATTTTGATGTTTTAGCTGGTTGGTCCTGTTTGTACCAAAAATGGGCACAACACTCTTTGGAAGTTTTTTGAAGAGATAAAAGTGAAGAAAGAAAATTAAAACTGAAGATTATCTAACAAAAACTCCAAATAACAGAAAGTAAATTGCACAGAAGACAACAATTTAGAGTGGTTCGGTGTTTTGCCTACGTCCACTATGAAGTTTGATGATTTTATCACTCGATACTTGAAAGTTACAATTTCTTATAATGTAGTACAACTGATGTTATGAGCTAAGTCTGAATCTAAGGAAGCAGCGGTGATTTGGAGTAAATCTGGCAGAGTCTGGGTGCCCTTTAGCTCTTAAAATTATCCGACCCCTTTTTTGAATGACCAGGGGCTCTATTTATAGGTGTAGGAGGCGATATTTCGCCTAAAATTCGGGAGACCACTTCTGGCATGTGAGGGGGCCCACATGCCTGTCTTCAGGAAATCTGGGCCCACTTTGGGATCGATTCGAAACCCATTCAAATCGATCAAGAAATTGTCCAATCGAGCTAAAATTTGGTGTGAATGTTCTTCAACATATGCACAAGCTTCTGTGAAAATTTCATAGCATTTGGACTTAAGGATCTTGAGATATGGTCGATTCAAGATGATGATTTTCGCTAGAATGTTTCGTTCGAATCGATTCATTCGAATCGATCGCTTCGAATCGATGGCGTTACGCGCCTTCCTGATGACGTGGAGCGCAATTTTCGTATCGATCCACCTTTTTCGCCGAGTGGATCGAGTCGTTCCGTGGACTTCGCTGCTTTGATTTGATGGATTCGAAGCAAGGCATCTCGATGGATTCGAGCATACCACTTAAGCATGGAGTCGAAATGGTGCTTTGTTCGTATCGATCATGATGGGATCCAGTTAATCGATATGAACTGGTGGGGTTCGAATGGATTCGAATGACCTCCAGTTTGATGGATACGAAACAGATGGAGGCGAGGCTATCTCCCTTCTGATCGATTCGAATGCTATGGATTCGAACAGAGGCAACACTTATGGATTCGAACAGGGGTAGGTTGGTGGCTTCGAACATAACTCCTTTAACTTGTATCGATCGTAACTTGAGCATACGAACTCGGATTGGCTTGAATTTTGAAATGCTATCTTTCCTGGCTTTGCTTGTCATGACTGAGCAATCGTGGCTCGATCCGGACTCGGATAAAATTCATCGATATCTTTGACAATCGATACTTTGTCTTCAGTCAGTCCCTTGGTATCTCGGCCTTGCCAAAAGGCGGGATAACAGGTCCAAGCATGAACAAAATGTTCTTTTATGGGTAACCAAGTAATAGTGATATAGTTGATGGCTTTTGGGTAATCTTTCCAACTTTAAGTAAATTGTGCCCAAGACTCTTGAAACTTGATCCACTTCGGATTGAGCATGTGTAACATACATCCAATCCCCTTCAAACATTTTCACAACCTCCTTAATTTTGAACAAATTTGCACAATTTTGAACCACATTTCTTGACATGTGATATTCGAACATTAACCAACTAGTAGTGGAAAATACTCATTTCAATGCAATGAGTAATGCAACCTCTTTATCCGTCATAACTACATTAGAATATCGTTTAAGATTATACAAACGTTTTAAATTCGTTAAAGCCCACTCATAATTCTCTGCACTTTCATGAGACAAAAAACAATGTGCAATCGAAAAGGTTTTACCCGTCGATGTCATTCCTACCATTTCAAACAATGGCATCTCAAATCTGTTACCTTCTAGTAATTTCATAATATATTGCACAGCTGATCTACCCTCCATTTTAGTAATTTTTATTTCATTCTTTGCATTATATACGGGTTTTGATATTGATTTGTTCTTAGGAAACTCTTTTTTAATTCCAATAAGTGCATCTCTTGGTGGAACACTAGCCATTATTGTATTTTTTAACATCTTTTTCTCCTCTACGGTTATTTTAGCAACAAATGGATGACTAATCAAACAACTATGTAATGAAAAATTATGTCAATTGCAAGAAACATCTACACCCCACCTATCTTCGCCTTTGTAAAGGCCTTTTATTAAGAATGGACATTCACACTTACTTGTAGCACTTTGAATGCGTCTTTTTATGGTATGACCATCGACTAATAAGGTTTATGCTTCCCACGTCTTTCACATGCCAGCCAAAGTCTAAGCTTCCTTCCAGGTTCAACTTTGTCTAATTTCATTATAACCACAACCGTATTCACTTTCTTGCCTCTGTTTGACACCATGTATAAATGTATCATGAGAAGAAAATATTTGCAATGAAGTATATTTTGATTTATTATTGAATATCAACAACATTTATTTCTCAAAAAAAAGTTCACTTCGTCGGTCTAAAAATGATGAGTGGGGTCCACTCCAATATTCCCATCTTTATTTAACCGTATATCTTCCTCATTCTTATTTATTCCTTCGTTCATAAAATTACTACATTGAATATCATTTTCTCCTGCATTCAAATCAGTTTTCTCCACCAACATCTTCAAATGTTATGTCGTGTAACACATTATTATCAACAGTTGAGTTTGCAGTCAAGTCAGTATTGTGTTCCTGTATAAAAGATAAAAATTGAAAAAAATTAAAGCAAAACAAAAAAAATCAAAAGGCAATAGTAAGCCATCTATAATGCAAAGAAATCGGTAGTAGTATGTTGTTTAAATTCGAATTCTAGAATATTTTCCTTGCCGCCAATTTTTTTTCCACTTCAAATTTCTTAAGCAATTCCAAAACGAATTGTAAATCAATTATACCTCAAAAAACTATCTTTCCATCTACATCTTTTCTCGGATCATCCAAAGTTTGCAATTGAATTTTAATTTTTGTTATTTCTTTCTTATGATAATGAAGTTGAAAGGTTTGGGGTTTACTATTAGATAATTGGTAAACAATAATGAAAATTAAGTGATGGTTAGATAATTTTAAGACTGTTAATATTGTAATTATTTAAAAATAAATACGGATAAATTTAAGGTTTTTTTGAAGTGAATAGAAACACTCTTCTATTTAACTTTAAAAATGCTGAGTTGTCCTCTTTTAGATTTTACTTTAGAAAATAAAACTAAAAAATAGTTAGAAGTGTCTCGTTTTACCTTTTCTATCATTTTTTCTACATCATCAATTTTGTTCTTCATTCTCATAGTCATATATTTCTCTACTCTCCTCCTCATTTACTTATCTATTATCCTTCACGTTACCATTAACAATTCTTCCTTGATTTTTTTTCATTCGCCTTCTTATCTCTTCTTAGCTCCTACCGTCCGTTCATCCAACCTTACTATAGATAATCTCCTAAGCCGTCTGAATTAAAATCAAAAACAACAAAATGATATCAAATTATAAATTACTTTGTAGATGAAAAAAACTAATTTAAAATCCAAAATAAAATAAAAGAGAACAAAAAATTATAATATGTTGAATATAGAGTTTCATCAATGAAGAAGCTTCACATTCTTTGTAAAAGAAAGAACACATGTGTAAGGGGTAAGTTAGAATTTCTTTTATTATCAGACGGATCAACAAAACAAGTATACTGGCTTTTTCCGGTTTTCTTGGGGCTACTTGGTATTTTTCGATGTTCAATAAAATTTACCATTAACGAATTAAAATGCGTTGAACAATAGTTGAGATAAATTAAACAACAAAATAATCATTTTTATTAATATTTGTATAGAATTACAATATTTTTATCCGATTGTAAAGTTTTTAAATTGTTGTCATAATATGGAAATATGAAGTCAGCTTCTTGTATATATCAAAGCTAGATCCCTCATAAATTATATATTTTTTCCCTCCTAAATTTAGAATTAAAATATTCAACTCTAAGTGCATCACAAAGAAGATCCAAGTTTGAGTCTCAACTAACGTCAATTACATGTTATCCATTAAAGAATATCTCAACAACTCTATTTCACTATATTCTCAAGTAGCCAAGTTTGAATCGAAGCAATCACATTTTATTAAATATAATTTTGAATTACTACTTTGTTCAAATATCTTAGTCTATCCTTTTAAATTTTTTCTTAATCTACAATGCCAATTAAAAATTCGAGCCAACCCTATGATTGTATATTTGTAGTTAATAAGTAAGCATAATCTAGTTTCAAATGTTTGTTTCATTTCATAAAACTATAATTACTAACAAAACATTACTTATTTTCAAGTACTTGAAATAATATAATATGAGTGGTAAATAATTAAATCTAATGATTAAATCGTAAATAAATAATAATAAATATTAATAGTTAATTATAACGATCAAGAAATTTATATATTTATTCGGTTTTAGAGCTATAGTTTTGTTTTAAGCACCTTTTTTATTAAATATATTTTCAAGAAAGATTCAGAGTCAACAACTAATCTTATTTTCTATCGTATACAAAATTTAAAGTGGACTCACTCAGTTTATCTGATTTAAATGTTTGGTACGACCATATTTTTTTGGTAATTAGAATATGTAAGCATGTTCAATTTCAATGATTTGGCTTTTTAAAAAACTTTTCTATGATAAAAAAAGAAAATCTGAACTTTAGTATACTATTTCCACGGTTATTCTCATCTTGTGTACAGACTTCTTCGTGATTTGAGGGACTATCTACATTTATACTCTTATAATTCCATTTTCATACATCTCAAATATTAATAATACAATTAGTGTAAGTAGCACACATCCCAGGGATTTATGATACCATTAATGTCTTTAGCATATAAAACGTCTATTTTTGCATTTCTTTAAATCCATTGTTGTGATGCATTCAAATTCTTTTTAGTTCCATTTTCAAATCTACTGCATATCTAAAAGAATTTTAAGGTCCGTGTTATTGTAAACCTTTTCGAATTTATTACAAAATTTGGTTTCATGTTATGATCAACTATCTTTTTTCATGCTTGATTCCATTAAGTTGGGTTCTGATCTTCAATCAACAAAACCTCAATTTTTGATTTGTTGGCAGCAATAATTTTAAGCTGTTTTAAATCCTCGCCTCTTCATATTTAACATGTAAAATCTACACATTCGCTTATATATTATTTATGATATTTTAATGATTCTATTTTTTTTCTTACTAATATTTTCAATAGAGTTAAAGATATACTATAGCAACAGTTATGTAATTTATTACATAACTTAAAGATTGTATGAGAATCTTATTAAAAATAAAGTATGCTTTTGTTTTTGTGTCCATAACGCTATATAATGATATAAATAATGATATGAAAACATTAAGTTTATTCAAATGGAATTTTTTAGGAAATGTATTCAATTGATTGTTGCTACGAATGTATTCATAACAATGAGTATTGAATCAAGTGTTTAAACTACTTGTCCCTAAATGTTCCTATTCAATTGTATCTGGGCAAGGATAATGATACATCAGTTGAGAATAGTGTACATAATGCTCTCTATATTGTGGACGTTGAATTACTCATGACCGTTGGGGACACACGAGGTTATATACTTGTGGTTATTTGGAACAATCATAAAGCAGCTCAACGAGAGTCTTTTATTGATTAATACAACTAAGTCAGTATAGAAGATTTTATGTAAGGATGTGCAATGGTCTTTTAAACCAATAGTATTATGAATCTTAAGTATTTACACTGCACTTCGATTATTGTCAATTACCTGACATGATGCTTATGTTACGCCATATTTGGGTATTCATTGAATAACTTGAAGTGATATAGTACTCAGTAGAGGATTTGTCTCCTTCTTTGTAGAAGATCGATACCACTATAACTGGTATTCAACTTAAAGTCAAAATCTTTGACTAAAGTGTGACAACTAACTAATAAATATCATCGTATTGAACCACTGACTTTAAAGTGGTAGCAGGTAATTAACCACATATATTATTAGAGTTTTTCAATTTTCATCATTGATCATACATTAGATATGTTGATGGTATAGTGATGATGAAAAGGAAACATGCATAATATGTCGTTAGTTAGAGTGTGGCTTTAATTGATTATAAATTAGATTTCACCTAAATGATTTATAAGCAACCGAGCTCATGTCCCTTATAGTGATTCAGGAAAGTCCATGCATGCTTTAATATTTAAGTTGTTTAAATATTACTAAGGGCTAAGTTCACACAGGGAGTCACACAATAGTGTTTGTCAACATATTTCATAATTTAGTTAATTCAATTTAATTTATAAATGTTATAAATCAAAATGGACAATATTAATCTTTTATGTCAATCATATATTTACTTGAATCCTTGAATTATTAGAATAATATACAAATGTTATATAGTGATTTAATCAAATCAAAATGGGCTTGAATGAATTTCTAAATATTTAATATGTTAATTATTTTTGGTGGAAACACACACACACACAATCATATATATATATATATATTATTAGAATAATATACAAATGTTATATAATGATTTAATCAAATCAAAATGGGCTTGAATGAATTTCTAAATATTTAATATGTTAATTATTTTTGGTGGAAACACACATACACACACATTCATATATATATATATATATATGTGTGTGTGTGTATGTGTGTGTATATATATGTATATGTATACATGTATGATATATATATATATGTATATGAATATACATATATATGTATATGTATATATGCATGTATGTATGTATATATATGTATATGTATATATGTATGTATATGTATATATGTATGTATGTATGTATGTATGTATATGTATATGTAGCCAACCATCTATTGATAGGACGAGGGATAAAACATGTCAAAAAATTTATTTGGTAAATTGTTTACCAAGTTTAAAAGGTGGAAAATATATGAGATATTTTCCATCCTTTTGGGTGGCTATAAATACTCACCTATTCTCTCATTCTCTTTTTCAAGCCTAAGCCCTCACTGTGACGCCCCACCTCTATGCTCATAATAACAAAGAGTATTAAAAGAAATACTGTCTATTATTACGAAGAATAAGGCTGGATAGGAGCGACCATCCGTAATTTGCCTTACACTAATATTGGTTATCTCGATAGGAGTGGTATATACTTTTTATTTTTCATCTATCATTTATTTACTCCCATCGACACACCCAATTATCAGTATAAAACAAACTACGATAGTTCATAATAGTTTAGGACATTAGATATAACAATAACACAGATAATATAAATGCGGAACACAGATAAAAACAAAAGTCTCATATATATATAACTGATGTCAGTTGATACATAATTGACACAATACATATGATACAACTACAACTGTCGACTCTAGAAGTTATATATACAAGTACATTATCAACTAATATACATGAATACATATCGTTCTATATAATGACACGACTACTACAAAATGACACGGACAACTTCAGAAGATGTGAAAAGTCTTCATATCCTGAACAGCAACTCAAAGAAGAGAATCTACAACCTGAAATAACTCGGGTCTGACCGGAGTATTACATTCAAAAGAAAATAATACCCAGGTCAGTCTAATTCAAACCAGTTTATTAGTGCATATAGGCAGTAATAATCAAATATCACATAGACGACCGTCACAGAAATCACATATATCCAACTCTCGATACGAGAATTGGATAATGGCGTATATAACACTAAACAGCGTAAGTCGTCAATTCAAAAATCTCAAAATGATCAAACACATCAAATTTCTGTGTGGCTGCAGCACACGCACGCGTGCGCTGCCTCGCCACACAGTACGTGAAATCATCACGAAGGTGAAAGCTAACCGCGATCAAAATGGTAGAAGTCAACATAAATAAACTTACAGGGTCAAACCCGGGTCCTTGAGACCGGATTCAACTCGCTGTACAAATCTCAAAATCAATCTGAAACAATCACGAACCAACAAAGGCAATAACACAAGCAAAACCAGAACCAACCGAAGGCCAGAAGTACAAAATGGCCAAGCAAGCGCACCACAAAACCAACAACCCAGATCAAGACAGATCAGTGAAAAGTAATAACAAGAGACGAGTGCGGCATTGATAACAAGACGAATGAAGTGCAACCACAAATGCATATGGTCATATGACAGTTCAGATATGAAGCATGGCCAAAGTCAAGCATGCTACAGGTATGCAAGATCACAAGACGAAGTCCACACGTTCGAAGCCAGAACAAAAATCGAAGTGAGACAATATGCAACTGTCTCAAAGAATGATACTAGATTCAATGCAAACTACAAGTGCAACTGTACAATACAAAGACCATCATCATGTAATACAAGGTAATACAGATGTGAGTGCAGACATACAATGAAGACTACACATTCAAACTTAACAGAATGATCAAGAAGTGACTGGTCAGGGGATTAAGTACAGTGAACCCACATGTGTAGGGTCAACACATATACATGCACACATACAATGGTATGTATGCACGCATGTGAAACCACAAATTAATCAAGCAGCAAGAAGAAAACCAAAGTGTCATAGAATGGTTTACACACTGAAACCAAGACCAAAGCTAATTATTCAAGGAATCAACCAAACCACAGTTCAAATTTCCTACATACGAACTGGGACAGAAGCCTCAAACATGAATGTACCAATTGCAACATATAATCAAACACTCAGTGATGTCCAAATGACAAAACTCAAGCCAGGTCAAGAAAGCAAGATTATCACTGTAGGCAAGAAGTATATACAAATGATCAAGCACTGGAAATGACTAATGCAACCCAGACTGGCAACAGGGAAGTAAAGATCAAGAAATGCAACTGAAATGCCAAAAGGTCAGAGACAGTGTAAGTGCAGACTCAAATTAGTACACATGATCTGGTGACCAAATATATACAGGCCCAATGGAAAAGACAAAGCAACATGGACATGTCAAAAAGGGATGGGTATACAGGCGTGTGTAGTAGTAGTGGCAATAGTGGAAGTAGTGTAAAATCATCAAATAGTTCAAGTGTCAACCCGATGTCGTGATGAACCAAACACCCAACTACAAGATGCCAAACCAGAGGTCAACGCGTGTGTAGCCTCGAAACAATGCATCAAAGACCAAAAGACAAGTTCGAAGTCAAGGCAGAAGTGAACAAGAATTTCAAGTTTACCAATAGCCAATGTCAAAGGTCGAATGGTAACCAAATCGAAGCCCAAAATCATCTCATAAGAACATCAAAACCCAAATGCCAACAATCATCATCAACGAACAAAACTGATCAATGCCGAGATGAACAAAGTAGTGTTGAATTCGTAAATGAACAAGTTAATTAAAATATATTTATAGGTGTCGAATTCAAATATACATGTACGAACGAAGATCCAAGCATAGCTAAAATCACAGAGACACAATCACTATCATCAAACTCAACTCGAAACAGTGATTATCCAGGGAACGAACAAAATCACAGAATTAAAAACCCAACCATCTCAACATATACACGAATAAAGACCAGGGGATTCAAACCCAAAACACACAGTGAGGAATTGAATTAGATGTGAGTATCAGTTTACTCACCTTAGATCGAAGAGGTCGCGCGCGAGATAATCGAAGACGAAGCCCTAACAAGCATCGAAAGAACGAACGAAAGCCCCAATTCGCCAGATCGTCGAGAGGAGAACGAGAACGAGGCCAAGCCCTAAAATTTTGAGACGCCACCATTTTTTCTTTCTTTGATTTATTCTCGGGCACGAGTGAATGAGAGGGGATGGGGATGTCGTTTTAAAAACGTGGTATAGGTATGGGCTGGTATAAAGAAGGTATGGGTTAAGTATGTTGTTAGTTTATTTAAAAAGCCCGCAAAATTCTTTTAACGAATTACAAAAGAATTTTCAACTCGATTAAAACTTCAGCTGAATTAAACAAACAATTTGAGCGTCACATTGACGATAGTTAATTGTTATAAAATCTCGGGTCGTTACAGACTCCCCTCCTTAAAGGAATTGCGTCCTCGCAATTATAAGGAATAAATGGACAGAAGGTAACAATCAAAAGAGCAAGGCAATGACGAGTGCATAAGCAAAGCAAATGTCAGCAGGGGAAGTATTAGATAAGAAATCGAAAGGTTCGACTGATTCAAATCAAAAGAGTCAACATCGTGGGAATCAGGGATCAAAATCAGACGACTAACAAAAGCAAGAACAATCGAGTTCCAGCAACTAAAAGAGAAGGAAAACAGAGCAGAAATCCCCTACAGAGCACGAATTGAATGTGAGTAAATCAAATTACTCACTTGAATCTCCAAAGAAAAAGACGAAACTCAAATCTCAAAAATCGCAAATATTCAATCATCAAAACGATAATTGAATTTCTCAAATCAACAAACATTCAACTATCAAAATGATAATCAAATTTTAAATCAGCAATTATTTAATTATCAAAAGCGATAATTAAATCTCAAATCAGCAAATATTTAATTATCAAAAGCGATAATTAAATCTCAAAGCAACAATTATTTAATTATCTAAAGCGATAATTAAATCTCAAAGCAACAAATATTTAACTATCCAAAGCGATAATTAAATCTCAAAGCAACAAATATTTAACTATCTAAAGCGATAATTAAATCTCAAAGCAGTAATTATTTAATTATCAAAAGCGATAATTAAATCTCAAAGCAGCAAATATTTAATTATCAAAAGCGATAATTAAATCTCAAAGCAACAAATATTTAATTATCTAAAGCGATAATTAAATCTCAAAGCAACAAATATTTAACTATCCAAAGCGATAATTAAATCTCAAAGCAACAAATATTTAACTATCTAAAGCGATAATTAAATCTCAAAGCAACAAATATTTAATTATCTAAAGCGATAATTAAATTCGAAATCAGCAAATATTTAATTATCAAAGGCGATAATTAAATCTCATATCAACAAATATTTAATTATCTAAAGCGATAATTAAATTCGAAATCAGCAAATATTTAATTATCAAAAGCGATAATTAAATCTCATATCAACAAATATTTAATTATCTAAAGCGATAATTAAATTCGAAATCAGCAAATATTTAATTATCAAAAGCGATAATTAAATCTCATATCAACAAATATTTAATTATCTAAAGCGATAATTAAATCTCAAATCAGAAAATATTTAATTATCAAAAGCGATAATTAAATCTCATATCAACAAATATTTAATTATCTAAAGCGATAATTAAATCTCAAATCAGCAAATATTTAATTATCAAAAGCGATAATTAAATCTCATATCAACAAATATTTAATTATCTAAAGCGATAATTAAATCTCAAATCAGCAAATATTTAATTATCAAAAGCGATAATTAAATCTCATATCAACAAATATTTAATTATCTAAAGCGATAATTAAATTCGAAATCAGCAAATATTTAATTATCAAAAGCGATAATTAAATCTCATATCAACAAATATTTAATTATCTAAAGCGATAATTAAATTCGAAATCAGCAAATATTTAATTATCAAAAGCGATAATTAAATCTCATATCAACAAATATTTAATTATCTAAAGCGATAATTAAATCTCAAATCAGCAAATATTTAATTATCAAAAGCGATAATTAAATCTCATATCAACAAATATTTAATTATCTAAAGCGATAATTAAATCTCAAATCAGCAAATATTTAATTATCAAAAGCGATAATTAAATCTCATATCAACAAATATTTAATTATCTAAAGCGATAATTAAATCTCAAATCAGCAAATATTTAATTATCAAAAGCGATAATTAAATCTCAAATCAGCAAATATTTAATTATCAAAAGCGATAATTAAATCTCAAATCAACAAATATTTAATTATCTAAAGCGATAATTAAATTCGAAATCAGCAAATATTTAATTATTAAAAGCGATAATTAAATCTCATATCAACAAATATTTAATTATCTAAAGCGATAATTAAATCTCAAATCAGCAAATATTTAATTATCAAAAGCGATAATTAAAAGCAACAAATATCCGATTATCAAAAACGATAATAAGAACTCATATCACAAATATCTAATTATCACAAGCGATAATTAGAAACACAAATATCTGATTATCAAAAACGATAATCAGAACTCATATCAACAGATATCTAATTATCACAAGCGATAATTAGAAACAACAATTATCTGATTATCAAAAACGATAATCAGAACTCATATCAACAAATATCCAATTACCTGCAGATAATTGGAAGCAACAAATATCTAGAAATCAATTAAGAAGACTAGAAAATCAACATAAAAGCTTGGATCGATCCCATCAGATGGCGAGTTTTTAATTCGCCGCACGTGCATCTCAGAGTGGCCGAAGCCTACCAAGTACTCAACATAATTTTGGCGCCCATCAGATTGACCCGGAGGTCCGCAGAGTGACCCGAAGGTCTAGTACTGGTATTTGACCCGAAGGTCCGCAGAGTGGCCCGAAAGCCCAACAAATGACCCGAAGGTCCTCATAGTGGCTCGAAAGCACACGAAATCATCAAATATTTCAATTAACGAGTCCGGAATTAACCGAAATAGCAAACGCACATGTCCCATACCACGTGTTTTACTAAATCGTTTGATTCTCTTCATCGTTTCCTTGAAAGTGCAAAATTGTGTATTTTGTAAAAATACATTTCACATTCTCAAACGGACAAGTCCGGAATTAAGCGAATCAGTAAAAGAAAGGGGTCATAGTCCTCGATTTTGCTGAAACGTTTAAATCGCTTCCTCATTCCTTTGAAATCGCAAACTGTAAAATTTTTGAAAACAATTTTATTTATTTTGTAAAATAACAATTCACATTCTCAACTGGACAAGTCCGGAGTTAAGCGAAACAGTAAAAGAAAGGGGTCATAATCCTCGATTTTGCTGAATCGTTTAAGTCGCTTTCTCATTCTTTTGAAAACGCAAACTGTTAAAATTTTTGAAAACAATTTTCATTTTAAAACGATTTTCCCATCACGTGATTAAAACAACAATATTAGTAACAATTTCGATAAGGAAATTGTGCTTCTAAAAATACCGTAAAACGGTTACACATCAGTATTGCGGAATAACCGCTTGAAAATCCACTTTTAAAAATTGGGCTGTTACTGAAGTCAAGGCGACAGTAATTTTAAAACATCAAATATCTCATCAAAAGAATTCACATCAAAATGTGACATCAGTGAATTTTCATTCATTAAAATTGTCAACAAAACACCGTGCCTCAAAAATTCAGCATTGGTGTAAAAATCCCGTTATAAAAATAACGGCAACAAAATACGTTTCATAACCAAGCATCGGTTCAACGTAAAAATAAATGCAGTAACGCGCAATTCAAATTTTTGCGCGTACTACAGAATGAACAAAGAAACCATTCGAAGGTATCTTCAATGAAGACACTTCAAAACAGCAAAATCTAATCATTAGATGATTAGTACAAAAGAAAGCCAGCGGAAATTTCAACAAAAATCACATATTTGCAATTTCTTCGAATCCTCAATTTGGATTCGAAATTCTCAAAGAAACAAATAATTACAGCTATGTAAACAACAATTGGAATTCATATCAATTTCGTATTTTGATTCTTAAATCAAAAAGATTATCAGTTGTACTCAGCGAAGACAGTTTCACTGTTTCCGCTGCGCACTCTGATAAACAGAACACAAATCAATCAAATCATCAGAACATAATTTCACTATTATTTTTAAATAAAGTTATTTAAAAATTTCATCAAAATTTCAAAACATTAGTTTTGACTCAAATTACAGATAAAACATCGACCAATAGTTGTAACATATGTTCTATCCAAGTTATGTTTTATATTATGTCCATAAACCCCAAGCTCTGATACCAACTGTGACGCCCCACCTCTATGCTCATAATAACAAAGAGTATTAAAAGAAATACTGTCTATTATTACGAAGAATAAGGCTGGATAGGAGCGACCATCCGTAATTTGCCTTACACTAATATTGGTTATCTCGATAGGAGTGGTATATACTTTTTATTTTTCATCTATCATTTATTTACTCCCATCGACACACCCAATTATCAGTATAAAACAAACTACGATAGTTCATAATAGTTTAGGACATTAGATATAACAATAACACAGATAATATAAATGCGGAACACAGATAAAAACAAAAGTCTCATATATATATAACTGATGTCAGTTGATACATAATTGACACAATACATATGATACAACTACAACTGTCGACTCTAGAAGTTATATATACAAGTACATTATCAACTAATATACATGAATACATATCGTTCTATATAATGACACGACTACTACAAAATGACACGGACAACTTCAGAAGATGTGAAAAGTCTTCATATCCTGAACAGCAACTCAAAGAAGAGAATCTACAACCTGAAATAACTCGGGTCTGACCGGAGTATTACATTCAAAAGAAAATAATACCCAGGTCAGTCTAATTCAAACCAGTTTATTAGTGCATATAGGCAGTAATAATCAAATATCACATAGACGACCGTCACAGAAATCACATATATCCAACTCTCGATACGAGAATTGGATAATGGCGTATATAACACTAAACAGCGTAAGTCGTCAATTCAAAAATCTCAAAATGATCAAACACATCAAATTTCTGTGTGGCTGCAGCACACGCACGCGTGCGCTGCCTCGCCACACAGTACGTGAAATCATCACGAAGGTGAAAGCTAACCGCGATCAAAATGGTAGAAGTCAACATAAATAAACTTACAGGGTCAAACCCGGGTCCTTGAGACCGGATTCAACTCGCTGTACAAATCTCAAAATCAATCTGAAACAATCACGAACCAACAAAGGCAATAACACAAGCAAAACCAGAACCAACCGAAGGCCAGAAGTACAAAATGGCCAAGCAAGCGCACCACAAAACCAACAACCCAGATCAAGACAGATCAGTGAAAAGTAATAACAAGAGACGAGTGCGGCATTGATAACAAGACGAATGAAGTGCAACCACAAATGCATATGGTCATATGACAGTTCAGATATGAAGCATGGCCAAAGTCAAGCATGCTACAGGTATGCAAGATCACAAGACGAAGTCCACACGTTCGAAGCCAGAACAAAAATCGAAGTGAGACAATATGCAACTGTCTCAAAGAATGATACTAGATTCAATGCAAACTACAAGTGCAACTGTACAATACAAAGACCATCATCATGTAATACAAGGTAATACAGATGTGAGTGCAGACATACAATGAAGACTACACATTCAAACTTAACAGAATGATCAAGAAGTGACTGGTCAGGGGATTAAGTACAGTGAACCCACATGTGTAGGGTCAACACATATACATGCACACATACAATGGTATGTATGCACGCATGTGAAACCACAAATTAATCAAGCAGCAAGAAGAAAACCAAAGTGTCATAGAATGGTTTACACACTGAAACCAAGACCAAAGCTAATTATTCAAGGAATCAACCAAACCACAGTTCAAATTTCCTACATACGAACTGGGACAGAAGCCTCAAACATGAATGTACCAATTGCAACATATAATCAAACACTCAGTGATGTCCAAATGACAAAACTCAAGCCAGGTCAAGAAAGCAAGATTATCACTGTAGGCAAGAAGTATATACAAATGATCAAGCACTGGAAATGACTAATGCAACCCAGACTGGCAACAGGGAAGTAAAGATCAAGAAATGCAACTGAAATGCCAAAAGGTCAGAGACAGTGTAAGTGCAGACTCAAATTAGTACACATGATCTGGTGACCAAATATATACAGGCCCAATGGAAAAGACAAAGCAACATGGACATGTCAAAAAGGGATGGGTATACATGCGTGTGTAGTAGTAGTGGCAATAGTGGAAGTAGTGTAAAATCATCAAATAGTTCAAGTGTCAACCCGATGTCGTGATGAACCAAACACCCAACTACAAGATGCCAAACCAGAGGTCAACGCGTGTGTAGCCTCGAAACAATGCATCAAAGACCAAAAGACAAGTTCGAAGTCAAGGCAGAAGTGAACAAGAATTTCAAGTTTACCAATAGCCAATGTCAAAGGTCGAATGGTAACCAAATCGAAGCCCAAAATCATCTCATAAGAACATCAAAACCCAAATGCCAACAATCATCATCAACGAACAAAACTGATCAATGCCGAGATGAACAAAGTAGTGTTGAATTCGTAAATGAACAAGTTAATTAAAATATATTTATAGGTGTCGAATTCAAATATACATGTACGAACGAAGATCCAAGCATAGCTAAAATCACAGAGACACAATCACTATCATCAAACTCAACTCGAAACAGTGATTATCCAGGGAACGAACAAAATCACAGAATTAAAAACCCAACCATCTCAACATATACACGAATAAAGACCAGGGGATTCAAACCCAAAACACGCAGTGAGGAATTGAATTAGATGTGAGTATCAGTTTACTCACCTTAGATCGAAGAGGTCGCGCGCGAGATAATCGAAGACGAAGCCCTAACAAGCATCGAAAGAACGAACGAAAGCCCCAATTCGCCAGATCGTCGAGAGGAGAACGAGAACGAGGCCAAGCCCTAAAATTTTGAGACGCCACCATTTTTTCTTTCTTTGATTTATTCTCGGGCACGAGTGAATGAGAGGGGATGGGGATGTCGTTTTAAAAACGTGGTATAGGTATGGGCTGGTATAAAGAAGGTATGGGTTAAGTATGTTGTTAGTTTATTTAAAAAGCCCGCAAAATTCTTTTAACGAATTACAAAAGAATTTTCAACTCGATTAAAACTTCAGCTGAATTAAACAAACAATTTGAGCGTCACATTGACGATAGTTAATTGTTATAAAATCTCGGGTCGTTACACTCACCTTCATTAGAGATAATAAAATCTATAGCTCGGCCTTACATGTCAAGCTAGGATGAGAAAGAAGGTCTTGTAGAAGGAAATAACTTATGGTTCAACATGTCATTAACCGGTTAGATTGTGTTAACAAAATTCTTTTGCTTTGAATAAAAAGCATTTTTAATGTATAAATTAGACAACATGTTAAAACTATGTTTAATAACATATGTGTGTATATATATCTATATATCTATGTGTGTGTGTGTTTATGTGTTTGTATATTTTTTTAACTTTTGATTCTTTGTTTTATATTTGCTTATAAAGGAATTATGTTTCTTAAAATATAACACACATTTTTATATAATATACTAATATATATATATAAATATATATATATATATATATTTCCATGTGAAAATAATAGTAATAAATCCTAATTTTTTGGTTAACTATTGGTACGATGGAAATGTCGATCGAGTTGGTACTTTACCCGAAGCTGACTCAGGGCCAATCTCATGCTTACTCGGAGACTACTTTGAGTCGAGATACTAAAGACTTTGGCTAGCTCTGTGTCTAGCTGGAATATACACTAAGCTTTCTCTTGGTTGAGGTGGTTCATGTTCAGGCTTTTGAAATGTCTAGTTGGCTAGATAAAATTTTTTTTTGTACTTAGTGGATCATCTTGTTTATTTTGCTTAGATTTTTTATGCTTGTTGATTTTTTTAACATAGCGGGGAAATACAGAGGATTTAAATGGGTTGTGGTCACGGTGAAATGATTGAGTTACCATGTACTCAAAACATGCTCTAGGTGAGATGCTCTTTGCCCGATGCACAACCCCGGTTAAGTTGTACAATTTAAGTACTGGCACGTAGGAAATGTTAGAAGAGTTGATACTTTACCCATAGTTGACTCAAGGCCAATCTCATGCTTAATCAGGGTTACTTTAAGTCGAGATGATAAAGACTTCGGGCTTGCTCTTAGTATAGCTAGAATATACACTAAGCATACTTTTAACTGAGATGTTCATGTTCAGCTTTTGAAATGTCTAGTATACACAAATTAATTAAGTTATCTAATTTACTTCTAATAATCTATATATATAAATAATAGCTATGAAGTTATTCTTATAGAAAAACATAACAAATGACATGAATTATAAATACTAGGTAAGTGATGTTAAAATCGCACTCACCTACGCAAAACTCTGGCATATGGCCTTGAATGAACCTAACGGTAAGGCTACCCAGGAATAAATATTAGCTTATAAATCATGGTCAATAGACTGGGAACTTGTTTAATGTCACGTGTTATCCACTATAAGCATCAAGCTCTAAGGCTAGCTTGAGAATATGAAAGTTCATTTCATATTGAGCACTTAAAAAAGTTATACTATGA
Organism: Allium fistulosum; assembly: GCA_030737815.1. NCBI lineage: Eukaryota > Viridiplantae > Streptophyta > Magnoliopsida > Asparagales > Amaryllidaceae > Allium > Allium fistulosum. The sequence continues at coordinate 667,528,782 of CM060901.1, forward strand.
ACAATCTCATTTTGCAAGATACGATTCTTCTGAAAATTGTTTCATGCAAAGATAGGTAAGAGAACTCTCATCCAAGATCACATACTCATTGTACATAGAGAGATTGGCTTAGTTAGGAACTACTTTTGATCAAGAGCTATAGGTGACTTGATACTTGGATCACTGGCTTTGTAGTTTGATCTGTCCATATTGAACTTCAATATGAACTCATTGAAGTGTACTATCATCGATCTCCTTAATATGTTAAGGATGACTGAGAGTACACTCATGAAAGAATCAAGTATTGTGCTATTGGTTAAGGGTAGTTCTTCTTTAAATAGTTTGAAGAAGAGGAAATGTAGGTCGAAGGGTGGTTCCAAGGTTAAGGAGAGAAGGATGAATCTCATTATTACTCTAAAAAGGGATGTTGGAAAGTGTACAAATTAATTAAAGATGCTTAAAGGGAAGAGTGAATCTAATTCCTCTCCCAATCATATTTTCCTCATAGAGAAATGTTTAATATAAAAGTTTCTTATTGGATTTTCGATATTGGATCTGGAACTCATATCTATAATTCATTGCATGGATTTAGAAGCAAGAGGTTCATAGCAAGAGGGATCATGGAATTTAAAGTTGCAAATGGAGCTATCGTAGTTGTCGAGCATAACAGTGGGGGAGTACCATGTACATCTTGCAAGTGGACATAATTTAGTTTGTCTAGTCGCTATTTTGTACTAAACATTATTAGTGGAATGATCTCGGTTTCCTATCTGATGGAAAACAACTGTATTATTATTTGTGTTGACAATATTATGAATGCTTGTTATAAAAATAAAACTGTTTGGTTTGATTCTCTTAAAGATGGCATTTATTTACTTACTAATATATTTTTTGTTGAAAATAAGAATGCATCTAAAATTAATGACATCTACCTAATTCCATGCATACAAGACTATATAAATGAGAAACATTTAAAAAAGTTGAGTAACAAAGGGCTTCTCTCATCTTTTGATTTAGAATCATTTAATACTTGTAAATCGTATCTTGAAGGAAAAATAGCTAAGTATTAATTTAGTTGGAGCAACGAAAAGAGTTACTAAACTCTTAGGACTAGCACATACAACTGTATGTGGTCCTATATCTATAGCAAACAAAGGTGGATCCTTATATTTGTTACATTCATCGATGATTTATATATATATATATATATATATATTATGAAATACAAATTGAAAGGTATGATAAATTCATAGAACGTAAGAAAAAACGAAAACCAAACATGCAAAAAATCAAGATACTTCGATCAGATCGAGGTCATGAGTACATTGGATATGAGCTCTAAGGATACCTAAAGAGAATGTGATTCTATCTCAAGCCTTTCCTCCATGTACTCCTTAACATAATGGTGTTTCATAAAGGAGAAAGACAGGGTTCGATCGATAATGAGTGATAATGAGTTGTCGCTTTTCATTTTGGGATATGTAATTGAAACTATGACATATATATATTGAAGTCCATGTCAATTAAATATGCTTCTAAGACATTATTCAAGTTATGGACTGTAAAAATCCCATCTTAATCGTATTAAGGTGTGGGGTTGTTTGGCTTATGTTAAGAATGCGAATCTCATCAAACTTGAGGCAAGGTCGGTTTTATGCAAGTTTATAGGGTTGACTCAATTTGTAGCCAACCTTAGAATGATGATTAAAAATGGCAACTCGCTAAAATCATTTTTTTTAATATGAAACGAGGAGTGACTAAGAAAATATAATGCATTTCATGTAAAGCAAATAATACAAGATGTAAAGTGGTTCGCTCTAAAAGAGATCTACGTCCACTATGGTTGCTTTTCTGATTACTTTGAGCTTTCGATTATAAGAAAATTTTAATGGCTACCAAGAGCTTAGAACTAGTAATAACATCTCTTGAAACTAGGAAAATTAGTCCTTGTACAAGTTTATGAGAACCTCTATTAATAGCTAGAGAGATCATGCTTTGAAAGGCTAAGATCAATACCTTGGGTGCTAAGTTTTGTGAAAACCATTGATTATGATCAGTGGTTTAGAAGTGCTAGCTTAGATTCCACGTAGATAAAGTAGTCCAGATGCATGTTAATCAATGATTCGTATTCAACGTGTTTATGTTAGAAGGATAGCATGGCACATGGAGTGGTTGTTGTACAATGGCATTTTTGTTAAATGAATAGTGTTGTTATGGTGCTTTTGTCAGAAAATAATATGGGTGCCTCTTTTTGTAGAGGAAACTAGATGCTTTTGTCAGAGGCATGTACAGTTGTGACAAAATGAAGAGGACAGAGAAGCCGATCAACGAGGAGTCTTGATGAACATGGAGAGGTGCAGATAAGGCCTACAGCCAGTTTAGGGGTCTTAGGAGTTGGTGTTGCCTTTTGTGGCTTGATCATTGAAAAGCGGGGCGAGGGGATGTATGAAGGGTGGTTGGGTGATGTTGCTTATGAGGCTTGAGTGTAAAGACCTACTATCTATAACACTCATAATCCACGCATATAAGAAATTGAATTCCATAGGTATCACAGAAGACGTTCTGCTAAGGGTAGTATTTAAAACAACAACACATAACATATCTATCAAAACCTATGTATGTACTAAATCTCACAGCGGAAGGATAAAATATAATATCAATATGAACATGTAATAGACTAAGTGCATATCATATTCAGAGACATATCTCAAAATGAATATATAGTTCAATCACGTCCATGTCTAAAAAATATTAGGTAGATATAATCATAGTAGTAAATAGTTATGGCTCTATAACTCGCCTCCAACTAGCAGAATCCCCACTCCTCTTAGTCAACCTACTCAAAGAAAATATAATAAAATAGACAACAAAGAGAGATCTAGATATAAAGTCCAGTGAAAAAGAATATCACTAATTTGCATGATTGCAGATACAATACTATATCACGTACAACACCAAGTGATAATATATGAGGCAATGAACCATGCCCTAATCCACATCTCCATATGCATCTAACAAGTTAGCACATTTTTGATATAGTGCTTTACAATATTGTAACAACCTACCATCTACGATGTTCCGACCTACGTCTAAAAGTGGAACTGGCATCGTAGACCTCGTAGACAATGGATCATTTTAGTAAATTATAAAATAGATCATAGAGCTATCTATAATATTCTACACTTTTTGAAACTCACAACAACAAAAATAAAATATAATAATCAATAATACAATAATAAAAAATGAACAAAATAATATAGTATCAAATATACTTCAATTACAACATTTCACTACCACCGAGTAACAAAAACAGCCTAATGTCTGAGAATAACTGAGATAAAATAGTACACAGCTAATAGACTAATAAATGCACGTCTCTGACTAGCCATCGCTCTTCCAAGTCACCACTAGTCCTCTCTATTGACCTAAAAATAAGAAAAAGATAGAGGGGGTTAGACATGCGTCTGGTGAGTGAAATGCATCATAAAAGTGTATAATGCTAATAAGCAAGTAAACCAATATTTATGTTCGAAAAACATACCTTAACTTATGTCACCTACATACTAACATGCCATCTAAATACAATAATAAACTATAGTGACATCAAAAGCTAAGGTCTCACTATGATGTCTACTGGGTCTAATCATATACCGAAATACCATGTTATGATTGAGTCCAAAGTTCCAACACACCGTCGCCATAAATATATGCACACGACCAAGCCCAAAGTCTCAGCTCGTATGTAGCAAACATATGCACATGATCGAGCCCAAAGTCCTACCTCGTATGCTAAAAACGTATGCAAATGATCGAGCCCAAAGTCCCAGCTCGAAGACCGAGCCCAAAGTCCCAGCTCGAAGACCGAGCCCAAAGTCCTAGCTTGAATGCCGAAAACTTATGCAAACGACCGAGCCCAAAGTCCCAATTCGACTGCCAAAAATGTACGTGGCTATTGAGGTCGAGTACATGTTAGACATTCGCCAAAAGATCAGTGACACTATTGGGATCAAGCCTTAAACTCGTCATCGTCCCATCATTTACAAAGCTACCAGATCAAGCACCAACTCGTCATCGTCAAACGTCACTAGTACAACTGAGGACTATTTTCCTATACGTGTACTCTAAACGTCCTAGTAGAAACCATATATAATGAAATCTAAAAAAATAAGACACCTTTTTTAAGTTGCTCAAAAAACAATGAACGACATACTAAAGTGTTCCTTGTCTCGCCACGATCCTGATGCAACGAGCTGCGCCAAAAAATGGAGCCAGTATGCAAGAGGTATAAGCATTTGAAGTTAAGGTATTTATTTAGTTATATATATATATATAATATGGCTATAGTACAATCATCTCTCAACCCCACATCATTTCAAAGCCTAGGTCGTTGCTTTTGCTCCATCACCACCGCACCTATAACCACCAAGACAACTATCCGACTACACCATGATGTTGCCATTGCCAAGTCGCCCCTGTCGCCTTGTCGGTCCATTTCGACGCCATAAAGATTGCCACGGCCTATAGATCATCGATTTTTGGCGATCTATGACCACATATGGTCAATCAGACCCTAGCATGGCCCTCTACTCCTCGTCCTCTTAACGTCTCATGTTCCCAATCGTAGTATCGTCACTGTTTCACCATTGGATCAAAACCGACGGTCCTCGTTCATTGAACTTTTGATATGTTTTTTGATCAATCCATTAACTCAATTGATGAACAAACTCCACCAGTAGATTCGTGCCGTCGAGAACTATAATTTTAATATATAATGTCTGGTTTGGAACACTAGTATATTTTGCACTTTTCAATTAGAGGGTGATTAACTTTTGCTAATTGCAATCGATAAAAATTAAAGTTTCAATTATCTAGCCATGACATACTATATCCTTATTAGATGCATATAAAAACCCACTTTTTAATTTCTAATTAAACCGTCTATACTTGATTTAAGTCCATAAAGGATGAATTACTATGTCCTATCAATATCTATGCAAATATGTTATATCTCACTCACCGATAATTAGTTGTGCATCTTCTCCGATCCGAGGTGAATTGCATCCCATAAAATAAACACTAATCAATTAAAAAGAATTATTAAATAATTATTAAAGCTCAAAAATGGAATTTGAGAAAATGCCAGAATTTGGCCACCGAAACTTACACCATTGTGTTTGTGGTGATTTTCTGAGCAACTTCTATACATAAACTTTTACGATCGGGGTTCAAACAAAAAAGTTATCGACATTTAAAGATCTCGGACCGAAAATAATCCAAAAAAGAAATAAGAAAATAAATATTAATAGATAATATTAATAGAAATAAATATATATAAAGCACCGACCCACCATCAGTCGGCATATGAGTAGAGCCGATCGATCGCTAGCGGTCGATCACTCCAAACGACCGGTCGAGTTAGGGCGACGTGCCTTGAACTAAGGCCTGAATGGCCCAGATTTAATAAAAACTAATCTAATGAATAAAATTGATTTGAATGCCTATAAATACAAGCCTAGCCCCTAACTTTTTTCTCATATTTTTTGAACAAATCAGCGAAGCTCTGCCAATTTCCTTTCTCCACTATTTCTAAATATTATAAAAGTATTATATATATATATATATATATATTGAAGAATAACGGAGAATAAAAAAAGAAAAAGAAAAGGAGTGAATCAAGTTATGCATAAAAAGGTAAATTCAATAATTTAAAATCTAAACTTCCCTTGATACAAATCTCCTCTCAGGTCTGTAATCCTAATAAGTATGTGTATATCTATTTATACATATTTTGATTAGAAAGTAAAAGGAGTCAAGTAAAAGAACGAGATTAAATTTAGAGATTTGGAAGTTATAAGGTGAGGAAATTATATATTTTACATAATACAAGATTTATATCATTGAGATTTATTTTAATTATTATGCCTATGTAATAAAAAACCATTGAATTGTAAGCTTACATAGATGAATTTATTTGAAAACCTTGCCAACATACTCAGTGAATTATTAAATTTTGCTGGAATTACATATATACCCTAAATCTAGAATCTAGGAGGAACAACCCTTAAATTTGTAAAGTATGATATTGATAAAATCAGAAAGTTATTCTAGATCATTGTTATTTTGGTTGTAAGTTGTAATTATTCAATTTAAATGCTCTAAGTTGATTTGGGATGTAGGTTTTCTGTATTTTAATCTATTGGGTTTGTAGAATGTACGATTTAGTTGTATTAATTTCCTTGTAAATTTCCATAGGCTGACCAATTCTATAAATTACATACGCAAAGTACGTTGTTTGAAATAACAAGGAATATTCCAAGGGAAAGAAACATGCAAAGTAGGGATGTCTTTTACGTAGTTTGCATTGTCTATTTCAGTATGAACTAAAAGAAATAATTCCTTAAAATTTGCAAACATAGAAAAATTCTACTTTTTGGTAGTTTATAGAAAATTGCAATGGTAATGTTTCCTTCTCGGGGAAAAAAATACATTTCCAATGTATTAAAATGTAGAAATAAATGAAATCCCGTTGACCAAATTAATATATTCATATGTGTATAATTGAAGTGTAAATCTAGAAATAATTAAACAAAGGTTAATAACGACTTAAATACGTATATATATGGTAACCTACGATTAATTGTATGTTATCATATTTATTACCAATAAAACATTAAAATATGAATAATGTAATAAATAAAAGATTTTATTGGGAGTTGCAATAATCAAGTATAGATAAAAATTTGTTTAATGAATTTAATTATATAATTAAATATGTCATTGATGAAGAGAGTTAAATAGGCATAATAAGTTGAATTTGAAATATACAAATAAATGTCATTAACACTAATTTAATTTAAACATAAACAGACAATCTATAAAGGGCATTTGCTGGAAGTAAAAGAAGCAGTAAATGAGATTTAATAACATGAATAAAATAAGAAGCTAAAGATAGTAAATGTTTGCGCCAAAATTGGTCACAAACCCCGAATGTCGTGAAAGCACCGGTGTATGAATACAAATCAACAATATTCACACACAAATATCAAATCTAAGCAAACAGGATATCATAATTCAGAAATAGCGAATAGAAACACGAGATTTATAGTGGTTCAGCAATCTTGCCTACGTCCACTCTGAAGTTGAAGATTTTATTGATGTTCACTTGATGATTACAATTTATTCTGATGTAGTACAACTGATTATATGATTATAATCCGAATCTAAGGAAGCAGTGGTGATTCTGAGTAAATCTAGCAGAGTCTGGGCGCTCTTTAGCTTCTCAAATTGTCCGATCCCTTTTCTGAATGACCAGGGGCTCTATTTATAGGTGTAGGAGGCTGGTATTCCGCCTAAAACTAGGGAGACTACTTCTGGCACGTGTGGGGGCCCATGCGCCCACGTCTCAGGAAATCCGGGTCCACTTTGGGATCGATTCGAAGTCCATTCGAATCGATCAAGAAATCATCCAATCGAGCTGAAATTTGGTGTGGACATTCTTCAACATGCGTGCAAGCTTCTGTGAAAATTTCATGGCATTTGGAATTGTAGATCTCTAGTTATGATCGATTCAAGGTTGCATTTCTGGTTGATGTGCTCCGTTCGAATCGATCCCCTTCGAATCGATAGGGTCAAATCAATATGCTTGCATGTAAGGATGTTGACGTGGCGCGCGTCTCTCATATCGATCCACTTTTCACTCCGAGTTGACTGGGTCGACTCCATGTTCTTCGCCGCTTTGACTTAGTGAATTCGAGGGAATGGATTCGAAGGGATGTTCGATCGTATCGATCTGGGTATACAATAGTTGATCGATACGAAGTTGTCTTAATCAGGATGGATTCGAAGCAAGGTCACAGGATCGATACGAGGTCACAGGATGGATTCGAAGTGTAGTGACACCTATGGATTCGAGGCAGGGGGAATTTGGTGGATTCGAGCATGTGGCTTCGATGGATACGAAGCTTGGCCATTTGAGGGTTTCGAACATACCTCTACTGATGGATACGAAGGAAACATCGTTGATGGATTCGAACAAGATGGTTGTGGTGCTAAGGCGATGGATTCGAACCAAAGGATATGAACAGAAGCCGATCGATGGATTCGAACAGAATCTCTGCCTATGGATTCGATCCTAGGGTTATTTCTTCTCAATTTGCATCGATGATAACTTGAGCGTACGAACTCGAATTGTCTTGAAATTTGGAATGTTGGCTTTCATGGCTTTGCTTGATGTGTCTTATCAATTGTGGCCCGATCTGGACTAGGGTAAAATTCATTGATATCCATGTTTAAATAGTGTATAACGAACTTCTACGACGAACTGTCTTTAGTTTTCCAGTCACCTTTTTGGTATCACGGCCTTGCCAAAAGGCGGGATAACATTTGCCCCCCAAAACATGCCTTGCGATAGGAAGGTGTGTTTTGTAGTTCCATAAGCTGGATGTTCATATCCTGTTGAGGACCTGTGGTACAACCTGCGAAGAGTTTGACAGTTTTATATGACCTCAAATGACGACCGTTCACGATCTAGCCTTTTGAGGTGGAATGCGACCGTTCGCGATCTAGCACTTCTATATGGCCCCAAATGACGACCGTTCGCGATCAAGCCATTTGAGGTAGAATGCGACCGTCCGCGATCTAGCATTTATTGTAAGACCTCAAATGACGACCGTTCGCGATCAAGCCATTTGAGGTGGAATGCGACCGTTCGCGATCTAGCATTTATTGTAGGACCTCAAATGACGACCGTTCGCGATCAAGCCATTTGAGGTGGAATGCGACCGTTCGTGATCAAGCATTTTTTGTATGACCTCAAATGACAACCGTTCGTGATCAAGCCATTTGAGGTGAGGGGTGCCGTTCGAGGCGAGTTGTGACCGTTCGTGGTCGAGTGCCGTTCGAGGCGAATGATGACCGTTCATGGTCGGGTGCCGTACGAGGCAGATTGTGACCGTTCGAGGTCGGGTGCCGTTCGGGGCAAATGTATGTGCCCGGGGGGGGACTTAGCATCATCAATACCAGGTTTCACGTTCGAGTGAATTCCCGGATTGTTTGTTGCAACGGTTTATCGCCATCTCAGAGCATGCCTAGGGACCGTTCGCGATCTCGTACATGTGTAAGTGGCTTAGCCATTATGAAATCACAAGTAGCATTTTTTCATTGAGAATAAGTTTTTAGCAGAAATGTTAAACAAAATCAAGTTCAAATGTTCAAATCAAGATGAAACAAAAGCAAAGCAAGGATGTCAAAGTGTAAACTCCCATAACGATAGGGTTAATAGTCATTCAGAGCATGCCTATGGACCGCTCGTGATCTCGCACATGTGTAAATGACTTACCCGTGTTGGTGAGAGGTTTACGACTTGTTCATCGTTATTTCAATTAATTGATAACCATACGGTGTCCCGGCTCAGGGTCACTCCTAGCTGATGTAGACGGTGGTCGCTCTGGCTCCACTGCTGGAGCTCGCCTTCTCACATACTGAAGTAGCATACCGTTCCTGATGTGCCCTTCCACCTCATCCTTCAGATGTCTACAGTCGTTAGTGTTATGACCGTTCAGTTCATGGAACAAGCAATATCTGTCTGATTTCCTCTCGTCAACAGTGGGGTCCCTTCGTATTGGCCTATGGTAGGGAACTTGATCTCGTGTATCTCGGTAGATTCGCTCCAAACTCTCATTCAGCTCTGAGTATGTGGTGAATCGTGGCTCTCTCCGCAGTCGCTTTGGCCCATCACCACTATCCTTAGCCTTTCGTTTTCCTTTATCCTTGCCTGAGTCCTTTTCGAGAGGCTTTTTGTCTTTAATTGCATAAACTTCTATTCCCTCTCCTTCTTCTCTTTCAGCATTAGCGTCTTCCAATCGCAAAAACTTTTCTGCCTCGTGATAGAATTCTCCTAGGTCCATAGGCGGATCCTTAGTTAATGAATTTTTGAATTCTGTTCCGTCAGCTACTCCGGACACAGCTGCCATCATAACCATGGATGGATCTGGCCGATCCACCGATGTCGCTGCCACATTGAATCGCGTCAGGAAATTCCTCAAAGACTCCCCAGCTTTCTGCTTTAGCGTTGCCAAACTCATCACATTCTTGGGTCTTGAAATGTGAACCCTGAATTGCCTCATAAATTTCTCAATCGAATCGGTCCATGTCCCAATGGAGCCGCTCTCTAGCTGTCTGAACCATAAAGCTGCTATGTCTGTCAAATACAATGGAAAGCACCGGGCCATGACTTCCTGTGATGCCCCCAGCACTTCCATGTGCCTTATATACCTCGTTAGATGGACCGCAGGATCCGTCCTCCCATCATACCTTTCCACTGTTGGCAGTTTGAATTCTGGTGGGTTCCTAGCCAACCTGATCGCAGGAGAAAAGGGACTCTTGTTCACGTCTTCAAGATCTCTGTTTACTAATCCGCCTCTCATGGCTCGCCTGACCATCTCTACCAATCTATCGTTGTCTCTAAGCTATAGTCCTCGTTCACTACCTTCAATCTGCCCCCCGAGTCTGTGTGAGCTTTCGGGTGTCTGCCCCCCGGCTGAGCGTTCATCCCTTTATTGCTGCCAGGTTGCTCGGATGTCCTTGTGTCTCTTCCCGGGTTCGGATCAACATGCTCTAAGTGTGTGCCCCCCAGCTCCGGCGCTGTGCCAGATGGTCCTGCTCCGTTTTGCACTCTGGTTGCTCCTTGATTTTGCACTCCAAGTTGTCCAATCTGTTGAAGTAAATTCTGGATCATTTCCTCCTGTCTCTTCATCATTGTCTCCATCTCGTCCCTGGTGATGATGATCGATGCTTGGTTTGCTCCTGAGGAGGCCTCTTGACTTCCTTCGTGCTGACTTCTCTCAGCTCTTTGCCTTCTACTTGTTTGTCGGGTCATTGTCTTTCAAATCTCCAAGCTTTCAGATCTGAACTTCAAATTTTGTGTAGCGGGTGCTAGTCCCTCTCAGTGAAAGCACCAAAGTGTTTGCGCCAAAATTGGTCACAAACCCCGAATGTCGTGAAAGCACCAGTGTATGAATACAAATCAACAATATTCACACACAAATATCAAATCTAAGCAAACAGGATATCATAATTCAGAAATAGCGAAAAGAAACACGAGATTTATAGTGGTTCAGCGATCTTGCCTATGTCCACTCTAAAGTTGAAGATTTTATTGATGTTCACTTGATGATTACAATTTCTTCTGATGTAGTACAACTGATTATATGATTATAATCCGAATCTAAGGAAGCAGTGGTGATTCTGAGTAAATCTAGCAGAGTTTGGGCGCTCTTTAGCTTCTCAAATTGTCCGACCCCTTTTCTGAATGACCAGGGGCTCTATTTATAGGTGTAGGAGGCTGGTATTTCGCCTAAAACTAGGGAGACTACTTCTGGCACGTGTGGGGGCCCATGCGCCCACGTCTCAGGAAATCCAGGTCCACTTTGGGATCGATTCGAAGTCCATTCGAATCGATCAAGAAATCATCCAATCGAGCTGAAATTTGGTGTGGACATTCTTCAACATGCGTGCAAGCTTCTGTGAAAATTTCATGGCATTTGGAATTGTAGATCTCTAGTTATGATCGATTCAAGGTTGCATTTCTGGTTGATGTGCTCCGTTCGAATCGATCCCCTTCGAATTGATAGGGTCGAATCGATATGCTTGCATGTGAGGATGTTGACATGGCGCGCGTCTCTCGTATCGATCCACTTTTCACTCCGAGTTGACTGGGTCGACTCCATGTTCTTCGCCGCTTTGACTTAGTGAATTCGAGGGAATGGATTCGAAGGGATGTTCGATCGTATCGATCTAGGTATACAATAGTTGATCGATACGAAGTTGTCTCAATCAGGATGGATTCGAAGCAAGGTCACAGGATCGATACGATGCGAGGTCACAGGATGGATTCGAAGTGTAGTGACACCTATGGATTCGAGGCAGGGGGAATTTGGTGGATTCGAGCATGTGGCTTCGATGGATACGAAGCTTGGCCATTTGAGGGTTTCGAACATACCTCTACTGATGGATACGAAGGAAGCATCGTTGATGGATTCGAACAAGATGGTTGTGGTGCTAAGGCGATGGATTCGAACCAAAGGATACGAACAGAAGCCGATCGATGGATTCGAACAGAATCTCTGCCTATGGATTCGATCCTAGGGTTATTTCTTCTCAATTTGCATCGATGATAACTTGAGCGTACGAACTTGGATTGTCTTGAAATTTGGAATGTTGGCTTTCATGGCTTTGCTTGATGTGTCTTATCAATTGTGGCCCGATCTGGACTAGGGTAAAATTCATTGATATCCATGTTTAAATAGTATATAATGAACTTCTACGACGAACTGTCTTTAGTTTTCCAATCACCTTTTTGGTATCACGGCCTTGCCAAAAGGCGGGATAACAGTAAACATATAAAATAAAATAGAAGTTAATTGAAAGTAAATAAATGTATACTAATAAATGAACTCTGAAAATAATTTCCACAGTGAAATTATATAGCCTTAATAATACGTTGTGACGAGTATGAATAAGTGGGCCTAGTCCAATATTTAGATTTATTTTAAATGATTTAGTTTGATATGGGTTGGGATGCGAGGTCAGTAATGTTACACAATGGAAGTCTGCCCTCTGGTAGGGGGTACTAGTAGTTGTGTATAGGTCCTACTGATCTTAGACATCTCTAACTATAGGACCTGTGGGAATATACGTTCGCATATAGGTTTGGGGAATATACCAAAGGGGTTCGCCTTGGATTGGAAGTATCAAGTGGAAAATTGGGCCTTCTTCATTTCCAAGCCAGAGGTAATAAGTAACTAGGTGGGCATTTCCTTGACTTGCATTAGGCAAATCTAAATGGGGTAGTGTTTGGAAGCTCGGCGCTATGTCGGCATTGTTAGTACCGATATTTGAGGAATATGGCAGTGCACATTGGTTGGGAACACCATTGGTCCCATGCGGTCATTAGCGAAGACTTGGTTTACGCTTGAACGGACCACACTTCCTACCCGTGGAAGTTTCGGGAGGATATGCAATTACCTCAAATTTTGGTTGCTTGTTTGTTAGATAGGAGGTGGGCTAGTTAGCCCTTAGATAATTCTTTGAGATGAGTTAGTAATATGGTTGATTAAATAACAACATCGTTATTATGCACCAATGGGAGGTTTCTTGGTGTATGCGGACAATTTGGTCTAGATACTGTTTGTGGATACCCCGATGCGGTGCTTTGTTAGGGTCGTTAGTGGGGAATCACTCGATGTACGTAGGTAATTGGGCCTAGACACTGATGTTGTAACGACCCTGAATTTTTGATATTGGAAATTAGGATATTTAATTGATTTTAAATATCTGGAAGTTAGTTTAATTTGAAATTCGAGATATCAGAATGAATTTGGCAATTTAATTATTGAATTTGATTTACTGAAGTTGGATAAAAATTTGAATCTTCAGTTTTAAGCTGATTAAAAATATTTTTAAGGCTTAGGAAATTTATATTGATGATACTGAAGGTAATGGAACTTTCAGAATTGAATTTGAAACTGTTTTGTTCAGTTTTGAATTTATATTGTTTAAATTGAATTTAAAAATAGCGTTCCGGGGCACAGTCTCGGAATTCGACGAAACCAGTTTCATTGGATCCGTAATATTGTATTATTATCGGATTTCAATTTTCGTAATGTTTGGAGTGATCGTTTGGTCGTAGGATAAGCAAACGCGCTGAAATTAAATCGAAATTTAATATTATAACTGGTTCAAAAAGCTATCTTCTCCATACGATCGAATTTGGACTCGAAACCTTTTCCATTACGTTCGGAATAGGCGTATAACATTACGAATGCCTAGCGGCACACCTCGATAGGAAGTCGATATTTTGAGTTGTGATTTCCGAGACGATTTGAATTTAAAATTTAAATATAGTTTGACTGGCCAACTTCAGCCTTATTTCTTTCACATCAGAGGCTTTTCCTTTCCCATCAAAATCACTGCAACAAACCCATTCAAACACGCCATCGTTCATTTCTTTCACTTTGTTTAAATCATGGTCAATACGAAAGAAAATATAATAAAACTGCGAGCCTATTTCTTTTTCCTCCTTTATAACCGCGAGATTCATTCAGACTTCAGAGAATAAAAATTTGCACAGGAAGGCAAACAAATTGAATTCGAAATTAAAGAAATGGCAGGTAAACAAAAGGGAGATTCGTCCCATCGCGAGCGAATCACAGGCGAGCACTCAAGGAAGCGGCGGCATGGAGCTCGGCGACGCGACGTTGAGGTAGGGCTTGTCCCAAATCACGATGACCTGGGAGCGCGTATGTGCGATGGTCTGGAGGGCAGTCGCGAGTAGCAGTGGCCAATGATCTGCGAAGTGATGGAAGTTCGTCGATGTTGGATTTGGTGGTGATGTGCTTGCGATCGAGGTGGGGAGCAAGTCGATAGTGGTTGTTCGTACGAAGCAAGGTCGGGGTTGAGATGGGTTTGGGATTTCTGGTGGTTTCAATCTCGATTGGTTGCTGGTCTAGGGCAGTGAAGGTATAGATTTTATTTTAATTTAAAAATAATTATATATATAAAGATTAGGATTTTATATACTGGGAAAAAAAACGTGAGGAAAATTTAAAGTTCAAAACAGAATTTTTTTTATATGAAATCAGAAATAAAAATATATAGGAATTAGATTTTTATCTATATTAGTATATGTAAGAAAAGAAATAAATATACATTTACATATTTTAAATTGCTAGTATTATTAATATAATGGGTTTGGTGAATAAATTGTTAAATTAACTTATTTAGTTATTTTAGTTACTAAAGATTATTTAAAAAGGAAATTTAGTTTTAAATTTGATTTTTTGTTAAGTAAAGTTTATAATTTTATTAACCTGGTAGTTTAAAATCATGGAAAATGTTAAGAAATGGAAATTTATTTCCGATAAGTTCGAATATTAATGAATTGTATAAAATTGTTTATACAAGGTTTAATACTGTGAAGACAAAAAATCGGGATTGGAAATGGATTGCAAAACAAAAGTAAAGGTGAGATCTTCTCACTCAAATTAAAATTTGGATTGCAGTTATTGATTGATTGCCTGATTGTGATAGTATATATAGTAGTATATAGCAATATATATATATTGGAATATATATATATATATTGGAGTTGTTGATTTCCCGCATTATATAGCGGATGAGACACTATGCGCCGCATAATAGCAGATGATATTTTATAAATCCCATATACTGCGATATTCCACCTCGAAGTGGAATTGGTATTGTGCTTACATCTGTGGATGCAGGGAAACATGTTGGAGGGATCCAACTGGATTCCTCAAATTATATGAATTTGTTTCATATGCTGTGTGATGATTTATTGATAATGTGTGAATGATTATATTGATGATTGAATTTGTTGAAGGCTAAAATTTAGCCGAATGTATTTTGTATCGTTGGATACCAGAAATAAATAAAATTGGATTTTTGAAATTAAATTTGGAAATTTTAAGTAAATTCTTTTTAAAAGAATTGAATAAATTTAAAAGAAGGAATTTAAAAGCATAAAGCTGATTTTTGAAATTTTATTGATTATTTCCAGAATATGGGAAAAGATATTAATAAATGAGTTTTGAATAATATTGTTTAAAAGTTGAAGAAATTATTGAAAAAGGAATTTTAAATAATTTGGAAAGAATAAAGGGATTTATTTAAAAAAGTGACAAAATTTGTTTGAAATCCAATTGATAATTGATTTGGTATTGGAAAATAAATCTTTGGGAAATTAATAAGATAATTGATTTGGTGTTTGAATAAAAATTTATTTTGTGCTGAAATAAACTTGGAAATCAATTGGTAATTGATTTAATGTTTGAAATAAATGTTTGGAAAATCAATTTGGGATTTGAAAATAAATTTGGAAATCAATTTGAAAGTTGATTTGGAGTTGAAAGTGAATATTTGAGAAATCGATTTGAAAATCGTATAAAAAGTGAATATTTGGGAATGTAAATCCAAAATGGAAATTATAAAGGAAAGGGAAATTTATTTTAAAAATAAACACTGATTTATTTTTAAAGTGTGGAAATAAATTTACAAATTTGGACGTAAATTTAAAATAAATCGATATGGATTATTTAATTGGTTTAAATGGACCATTTTGAAGTGAAAGTGTATTCTCACTATAAAGTCGAGTATATTTCCAAAGTAGCTTTTAAAAATATAAATTAAAGGTTCTAAAGTTGGTTTTTAAAAGAAATATTTGGAAATATCAGGAAATTATTGTCAAGGACAAAATTTCTCAGCATTTTAGCCTCAAGGACAGACCTTCAGTATTTTAGCCTGAAGGACAACTTTATTTAGGTATCGGTTTTTAAGTTTTTAGGTATCAATTTGTAGTTATCGGTAGCAATTTTTAGGTATCAGTTTTTAGTTTGGTAGCAGTTTTGGAAAAATGTTTGTCCTTATGAATAATTTTGAAAGAATGTTTGCCCTTATGAATAATTTTTAGGAGAATGTTTGTCCTTGTGGATAAAATATTGAGGGTCGTGTCCTTGAGGCTAAAAATATACAATTTTTTGTCCTTTAAATTAATTCTCCCATGGAAATATATTCCGCGTAAGGAAATTGATTTGAAATTTATTTTCAAAAGTTGAAAGGTGAAAAGTGATTTGAAATTTGTTTTCAAAGTGTTGAACTGTGGAAAAATATATATCTTATGAAGATATTTTGAAAATAAATAATTTGGGAAAATTATTTAAATCTGATGATTGTTGTGAATGTTGTTTGATAGTTAAATCACCGACTATCAATATTTGCCTTTGAAATGGCACTTGAATTTGTTTTAAAACAAGCGCTCATTATTCGGTTTAGCCAGGAGAGGACTTTGTGTCATATAACCCATTCCGAATAATGATACGACGTGAATGGATAACATTTAAAGACCAGTGTGAAGACCGGGTATTTTCGAAAATGAAAGGACAACCTGTCAAATGTATCTGCACCGAGTTGCTTCGGTATATAGATTTATATCGCTCTTCTTGTGATGGGAAGTCCGATCGGGATTGTGAATACCCGGATTGCAAGGGCTTCTTTGGAAGTGCCTACGGTTCTGTTCGAACCCGGAACAGACTTGTATGGTTGTATGCCTGACACTACACTTTGAGATATAAAGCTAATTTCTTTCAAATACATTTCTGTTGGTGGTGGAGAATTTATTCTCTTAGCTTAACACCCTTCTCTGAGACGTACGAGCTCAGAGGTTATGTAGTTGAAAGTTATCAGTGATCTACTCCCAATTTGGTAGTGTGGCATGCTAAGTGTTGCTGTGTGTTGCTGATCATTCGTTGATCATTTGTGATCAAAGCATGGCTTTGTGAAAAAGCGTAGCTTTGTGGACGAGACCTCATCGAGCCTCATAGACCGGAAATGGTCGAAACATGAAAGATGTGGCAAGGTTTCAGGGGTAGCTCCCCTAGGGTATGACCATTCCTTTTGGAAAAAGGTGGTATCATGGTATGGAGCCCAGATATTTACCTGTGTGGTTGCTCCAATCTCATTTACTCTGTGTGATTGTTGCTGTGTGATCGAGATGCCTCGGATAAAGGTCCCAAAGGACCGGGGGTGGCATATCTTAGGTTTACTACCCGGGAAGGGGGTAACCGGCCTTGTGTTGGCAAAGAGCAGGTTGACTCTCGGGACGTCCCGCCAGAGGCGTACCCATGTGGTAGTAGGAAGTTCCTTAGCCTGACCATTTGTTGGCAATCCATCTTCCAATACGAACCTTGTACGGTTTTAGTTGTAGAACCTGCCATTTACTTATGGTGGTAACCACTGTTTAGATGGTAGCTATAGTAGGCATACAATAATGGTTGTATGTTGGCTAAGATTAATATTATACTTTCGAAATGTTTTCCACACTAGACATTAATAATAATATCAACTGATTTTTCGTAGTAAGCATATTTGACTATCATAAGGAGAAATCTCCTCCAATTCTACGTTTTCATTATGTGTGTGGCGGGAGGCCTTATGGTAGTTTCATTTTCCAAAAGAATTGCGAATTAATTTCATTTTCTTTGTGAAAATAACTGTTTTACGATCTCACACCAGTCACCATGACTGACTCGGAGTTTATTGTTCCCTTTCTAAACTCCGGGTGCCCATAATTTTCCACACGGGCAGCCTAGAGTTATGTTATCAGGATATTCTGGATATTTTGGAACTTTGGAGGCAAGCTGGATGGCGAGACGTACTCCCATACTTGTTTATTTATTCCGCTGTGTATTCTGTATGAGGACAAGTTTATATAACTGTCCATTGTTGTATTGAGTTGTATATTGACTCTCATTGTTGTATTGTATAAACTGATATAGTTCTTTGTTTAAAAGACTAGTGATTATCTATTATATATTGTTCCGCTGCGAAATGTGAGATTCTGATATTGTTTCTATTTCTGTTTTTCTGTTCTCATTTTCTTCTGTCTTCTTCTACCTCTTCTTTTTAACCCTAATGATTCGGTTTTCCGACATTCGATTGCGCGGCATTTGATACAGTGGACGTATTAATGTCGACTTCGAGCGTCGAAAGATCGTAGTCGTTACAGATGTATACCCTTGTCCATAAATTATAGCAATATTTATATATATATGTGTCACGTACCGGATTTTTCGACTTTCGAAAATTCGACATCGATACTCACTTTATCGACTGCCGAGCAATCGAGTGCCGGAAACTCCAATAGTGAGGGTTTTAGAAAGAAGAAAACAGAAGAAAAGATAGAAGAAGAAGAAAGAAGGAACAGAAAGAAAAAGAACAACATCAGAACAGAAGACAATATCAGAATCTCACATTCGCAGCGGAACAAAATATAATAGATAAATGAATAATCTTTAAACAAAGAACTATATCATTTTATACATACATCAATCAGAGTCATATACAACAATGGACAGTTATATAAACTTGTCCTCATACAGAATACACAGCGGAATAAATAACATCAGATACAAATACTACGTCTCGCCATCCAGCTTGCTTCCAAAGCTCCAGAATATCCAGAATATCCTGATAATATAACTCTAGGCTGCCCGTGTGGAAATTGGTGGGCACCCAGAGTTTAGAAGGGAACAATAAACTCCGAGTCAGTCATGGTGACTGGTGTGAGATCGTAAAACAGTTATTTTTCACAAAGAAAATAAAAACAAATTCGCAATGCTTTTGGAAAATGAAACTACCATAAGACCTCCCACCACACACACAATGCAAACGCAGAATTGGAGGAGATTTCTTCTTATGATAGTCAAATATGTTTGATACGCAAAATCAAATCATTTTTGATATTATTATTAGTGCATAGTGTAGAAAACATTTCGAAAGTATAATATTAATCTTAGCCAGCATAGGCATTCCGCACTTATGCCTACTATAGCTACCATCCAAACAGTGGTGACCACCATAAGTGAACGATAGGTTCTACAACTAAAACCGTACAAGTGTCGTATTGTTTCTTTGGATTTCCAACAAATGGTCAGGCTAAGGAACTTCCTATCCACGATGGGTACGTCCCTGGAATAGACGACCCGAGAACCTAACCGGATCTCTGCCAACACAAGGCCGGGTTACCTCTGCAAAAATAGGTAACTATTGACACGCGTATGCCATCCCCCGATCGTCACCGATCTTCCCGAGGATCCCCGATTCGCAACAACCACAAAGAAATAAATTTTGCAGCAACCACAGAGGTTAAGTATCTGGGCTCCATACCATGATACCACCTTTATCCAGAAGGAATGACATACACTAAGGGGCGCTACTCCCTAGAACCTTGCTGCATCCTTCCTGTTTCGACCATTTCCGGGGTGTGAGGCTCGACGAAGTCTCGTCCACAAAGCTACGCTTTCTCAAAAAGCCCTGCTTCGGGTCAAACAAAATGATCAACCTATGATCACAAAGATATAAGATCAAACAAATGATCATATCACAAATGATCAAACACTGATCATTTCACAGCAACACTCAGTATGCCACGTTACCAAATTGGGAGTATATCGCTGATAAATTTCAACTACATAACCTCTGAGCTCGTACGTCTCAGAGAAGGGTGTTAAGCTAAGAGAATAAATTCTCCGCCACCAACAGATATGTATTTGAAAGAAATCAGCTTTATATCTCAAATTGTAACGTCAGACACACAATCCATACAAGTCTGTTCCGGGATCGAACAGAACCGAAGGCACTTCTCACGAAGCCCTTGCACATCCGGATAATTTCTAATCACGTCCGGACTTCCCGTCACTAAGGGTGATAAAACCTCTAAATCGGAGATCAGCCGATGTAGAGTAACTCGACGGTAATCCTTCCGTTTTCAAAAAATATCCGGTCTTCAACACCGGTCTTCAAATGCAATTCATAACAACGTATCACATATTCGGAATGGGTTATACGACCCCATGGTCCTTTCCCGGCTAACCCGAATAGTGAGCGCTTATTTAAAAACAAGTGTGGCATTCAAATTCATCCAATTCACAACAAATACCTATCTAAAGGTAATTATTGATAGTCGGTTATTTAACTATCAATAAAGATGCGCAACATCATCAGATTCCAAATAATTTTCCAAATTATTTAATTTCCAAAAATATCTTTACTAGATATATTATTTTCCACACTTAACCATTTGAAAACAAATTTCAAATATTCACTTTTCAATTTATCTTTAAAAGATAAAGTTTCAAACCCTTCGTTTCATATTGGAAAAGCAATTCCATACTTATTTAAAATAAGTAATTCGCAAAACTATTTATTTTCAACATTTTGAAAATATTCAATATACTTAAATCAATATTAAGTATATATTCATTCTTTAAGGAAACCATTTACTATAACCACATTTATTTGAGTCAAAACGAATGTTACGTAAAACATCGTTACGACGACTCAAAATCACTAGTATAGGGATTCGAATTTTTAAGATAGATATATAAATCCCAATACTATATAAAAACATTTCCTTTCGGAAATCATTTACTATAACAACAGTGTTATAGTCCACCATTTCCTTACTTCTTGAAAACGTCTATTTCAACAATGAATGTTGAAATCTATGATTTCGATAGTTCACACGTTTTAAAACATCTTTAAAACAATTAACTTCATTTATAATATCGCTTTCCCAAACATAACTATTTTTTTCAATAATATATTCACTGTCCAAAATCGTGAATATACTTCAATAACCAAGTTTCAATCCCTTTTTACATATTTATTTCAAGAATTATCCACTGTCCCAAAATCGTGGATAAAATTTCCTTAATAACCTTCTATATTAAATTCATCAAATTTGATTGATTGATTCCCGAATTTATAAAACAACGTTTATAAATTCCATTTTCTATTTTCTATAACAACTCTGGTTTATAAATCTCATTTTATTAACTTCTAAAATTCACTTATAAAAATAAGTGATTTCGGATTTATAAACAACGTTTATAAATCGCATTTGTACTTTATAACGATTTCAAGTTTTAAAAAAAAATCATTCATGAACAAATTCGATCAATATTCCATTTAAAGGCAAAAATCCAATTTATAAGTAAATTACTTATAAATCCTTTATTCTACAACTTCATTCATTTTTAACTTCACAATATAAATCTATTAATTTCATTCACTTATGAAATCCATTTATACTTCTTTTTAGCACTTATAAAATTCATTTTATAAGTCCAATATTTTGATTTATAAAATATCAATTTTATAAATCTTTCCATACAAATCGTTTATAGTTATTCAAAAATCCCAACTTAAACCATTTTATAAATAAATCGACTTTTATTTCAAAAACGACACTTCGGTTATATTTCACTAAAAATTATAGCTTTTATAACTTTAAAATTTTACGTTTATAAATCGATTCAAAAATTCCATAAAACATATATTTTCAAAAATCACTTTAAAAACCCTTTTAAAGTAAAAGTCGTTATTTTTACATTTCAAAACTGAATCCGATGATGCAACAACACCAATTAGTCCATCACAACAGTCAATATCATATATCAATATGATAACAGAATATATATCAATATCTGTAAATAAGTAAATACAGTTGAGGAATCCAGTTGGATCCCTCCAACCTGTTTCCCTGCATCCAAAGATGTTAGCACAATACCAATTCCGCTCCAGTACGGAATTATCGCGGTATATGGGTTTTATAAAAATAATCCGCTTACTAACGGCGCAATAGGGCCTCATCCGCTATACGAGGCGGGAAATCAATCAATCCAATATATACATATGCCAATATGTATATATTGATATATATAGATATATATCCTACTATATCTAATATCACATCCAATAGCAATCAAATAAATAACTGAAAATTCCACTTTTCAATTCTTGAGTGAGAAGATCTCACCTTGATTTTAAATTTCGTCCCAGCGTTTATTTTCGAATAAAATTAAACGGCGTTTAATTTTACCCGAAATTCAAACTAGCTCCAAACGACTCCAATCCAATTTCATCGCGTAGTATTCGACGATACGATTCCAACGCATTTTGTTTCGAAATTTTTCGACCTCGCAGCAAAAGGATATGCAATTTTAAAGATTACACGAATTATAAATTGATAATTATCCAACTTCTTTTTAAATTTATAATCTAAACCATCATCACCGTTCATTTCAAATCCTTTGCAATCCGGGCTGCGTTTTTGTTTTCTTCCTTCTTCACGCGTTCGTTCCAGTAAACAACGGAACCCATCGCCGCCCAAAACCCCTAATTCGCGCAACCCTATTCGACGACGAGATGATGATCTGAGACCATGGCTTCGAAGCCCATCACCACGTGCATCTTCGGCCGAAGTAAAGTGGAGCTCGGTCCTCCCTAGACCCCGAGATGCGTGCCCAAACACGAGACGAACGCGGCCGATTTTCCAGTGATCCACCATTCCATTTCCGATCATAACCGTTGAACTTATAGAACTCGACACCCTCTTCAACTTTGTAGTTGATAGTTTTCTGAATCGATGCTTGGATTAGAAGAAATTTGAGGAAGAAGGTTGGAAGATTTCGGCCTTACATTTTGATGGTGGCGGCTGAAACTTTCAAACCCTAGCTAGGTTTCTTGTTTGCAAAATGAAAGAAAGGGGTGCTTTTATAGAAAAACGACGAACACTATTCACTCCGGATTTTCCGAACTCGAAATCGAGCGTGCCGGCTGACATTTCTAAGGTTTACCCCGCGTTCCGAACGCAATGGAACATGTTTCGAAAGCTAATTCGATCGTCTGTGCGAGATATGGAATTAAACGATCAATTTAAATTAAACTGATTTAAATCGATTTCGAGGCGTTTCGAGCTGCCACGGTCAAACGACAACTCCGATGGATACGAAAATTGAAATCCGATAATAACTAACTATTACGGATCCAATGGAACTGGTTTCGTTCAATTCTGAGACTGTTCGAAAATTGACTATTTTTACAGTCGATAATTAAATATTAAAATATTCAATTTTCACAGATTAACTCCAAATTCAATTTTAAAAGTTCTATAACCTTTCTATAACTCCAGTATAATTAAATAAAATTTTACAAATCATTTTCAATCATTTTAAACTCGATTTTTAATTATCTCTGGAATTTCACTATTTAATTTATCGACTTAATTCTCAAATAAAACCCAATATTCGAAAAATAAATCATTCGACTTCTAAATTTCATTTATTAATATTTAAAATTAATTAAATATCCAAATTTTAATTATCAAAAATTCTGGGTCGTTACAATATGTCTATATACACACCTATATTTATACCTCAGATTAGGTTGGATGCATCATACGCGCATATGGAATCAAGTGACTAAGCTATAAACAATAGACATAATATGTAATGGAAATCAATCGATATAAACTAGTGTTATAGACAAAGTATATAATTTACCGGTCACCTAAACGTTGTTCTGACCCCCTCCTCATTACATCCCACATGATAGATTTAGAGGGACATGATACTGATGTAAGGCGGGTACGGTAGGTGGACTGGTCTTCATATTCATGCTAAACACCGGCAAGGCAAACTAGATATCCAAGTGATAATATTGGTTCTAAGGTAGAAGTCTTAGTCGGTATATATGTTTTATTATATTTTACTATTCCGCTATGAGTTCGTGTAGATAGCTCTTTGATATACTTATGTTTGTTTTAGGTTATCAACACCAACAATTTGTACCCTAATGAACTCGGGTTTCTGATTTAGTTGAAAAGTCGGGCCCATTAAGATGCAAGTTGTTACTTGAATCCTCCTTCTTCTTCACTGTCTAGAAATTCCTTGACTTGAAAATGCCAAATTTCTTGATAGCTTTGATTTATTTTTTACCTCTCTTCGCGGTGATCAAATACATATATTAATTCATTTAATTTGGTTTTGAATTAGTAGATTAGGAATTGATTTAGCGATTACATTTTATAAGCAGAGGCAAGATTATTATAGCAGAAGGAATATGGCAAGTGATATATTTATAGGCTGAAAAATATAATATCTAGGCTAAAATCTTGTAATTAATATATTATGAAAATGCTATAGATTTTACTTCTTCTAATTTCTAACCCATTTAACCAAATTCAGTAAGTTGTACTAGATTTTTGACTATTGTTACACCCATATTTTTCAAACATTGTTAAAGGCAAATTGATGTAAGCACCGAACCAAAAGAGCTGCACTGATGTGCACGTAAATGTGCATATTTTTACTTCCATATCTAATCTATTTTTATTTAAATAAATTTCATAATTGGGTATTTTTACATGTTTTTACCAAAATCCAAATATCATCCAATCATCATTCATTCATCTTCATTTAGGGGCAAAATGGTAATTTTGTGCATGTATTTAATTTGAGAAAAATTTACTTGCACATTTTAATGTTGTTTTGTAGAAATTTGGATGGAAAATAGAAGAAGTCTTCATGGAAATATGCATGCGCAAGAGAAGAAGGCAAATGAAGATGGACATAAATGTATCCATGAAATCATGGAGGACCTCACCTACCAACTTACCTTACTCTACAATTAGGGGCTAATGCACAAGTTAGTGGGAATTAAAAGCACATACACATTTAATGGAGGATTAATTCATACTAATGATAACTTGGTGGTCCACTTTCTAAAGGGTATTTTGGGAAGCCCCCTAAAATATGGTTAAGGTTTTATACATGTATAAATAGCCCTCTTATGTTCATGTAATGAATCTTTTATCTCTTATCATATTATGCAAGTTGTAAGCCTCAAAATTATATGAAACAAAATGGCTTCCTAAGCCTCTTTTTCTTTTATTTCTTCTTTGTTCTTATTTTATTTTCTTGCTCATTTTTATTTACATGCTCTATTCCTCTCATGTTAGTAGTTAGCTTTCATTTATGCAAGTAGTTTAGTTCTATTTTTATACAATTATTTAGTTCTCTTTTCTTTTGAGTTTCTCTTACTTTCTTGCTTATTAATGTTGCAATCTACATGCGTTGAAATGATAACAAAATTGAGTAGCTAAACCCCTTCAACTTAGGGGTAATGAAGCTCTCTAATTCATGTAGATTAAACATATTCTATGATTCATGATCTCTTTTTATGTTTTATGAAAGGTTGGATGATGATGTAAGTTTATTAGGGAATTTGATAGCCTATGTTGTAATCACAAATGGGCTATGCTTAATCCAACATAAACACAATTTACATCACTATCTAACTAGTTGATTTTGGTCATGGAATTAAAGGAGAAACAAAATTTGATGATATATGTTACTAAAAAAATAGTAAATAGATCATACTTAAAATAGTTTTTTGCTTTGATTTCACGTTCATTTTCATTACAATGGATAAGTGGATTTAGTTGTTGTATTATAATTTAATGGTTTAAGTTATGTTAATTAATAACATAAATATACCATACTTATGATAAATACATCACTAATTCCACTTAAGATTAAAATGAGAGATCATAGATTGATTTTATGTTGATTTATGTGAGAGAATGAGAGTGGATTTACCTCTAAATTGCCTTTTAATCTCATATTTACATATACTTTGTTCTAGCTAGTTTTAACATTTTTCCTAGCTTTAAACAATCTCAAGTTTGGTTTAATTTGATTGAGTAAAAAAACTAAAATCACTTCAATTCCCTACGGATCGACACGTACTCACCACGTAATAAAATTGTACGTCGTGCGCTTGCGGTTATTTTTATTACAATTTTTCGGTGATTTTCTAAACCGATAGAAAACTCGTCGGTTCAACAAGTTTTTGGCGCCGTTGTCGGGAAGTTTTTTTTATTTTAATTTTTACTCTTCGAATTATTTTTGTTTGATTTTTATGTGTTTTCATTTTGTGTGTTAATTTGCATTTTTAAAAAAAAAAAGCAAAAGAAAAGATTTATTGTTGTGTGTTTGTGTGATTTTTGCTTTCATTTGATTTGTGCTTGTTGCTTTTCTATTTTGCATTTGCATTTCTAAAAAAACATACATAATTTCATTTCAAAAAGAAAAAAACTTCTTTATTATAATCCATTTCATTTCTTTTTGTAATTACAATTTTCTTTGTACAAATTTCTTTTTCTACAAAATTTACAACATCAAATTCCCTCTCCAATTCACTGCTCCTCAACTGTTCCATGCCATATACACTTTGCCTTGCTGCCACCATCCTTGCATACCAGTGCACCATAGCAGTCACCAACCACTGCTTACTAACCACATCACAAACTTCTACAACATGATTGCCTCACTGCACACCCAACATACCATCCTCAAACCCTCTGCAATCTGCAATCAGCAATCTCAACATATACTGCTGCAACATACATCAATAACCCCAATATACTTCACTACACCACCTCTGCCTGCTGTCACACTGTCTTCTATGCACATTTCATTGTGCACATTACAACTCACTGTCATCACCCCTGACAACACCAACATCACCAAACTACAAACTAACACCAACTCACAGCCTTCATACCCTGCCTTGCATTTCATTACAGCATCTCATTACTGCAATACCCTGCCTGACTGTGCATATCTGCACAACCATAATATTCACACAACCCAGACTCCCCCTTGCATACTTCACTTCTCTGACAGCATCAAACTTCTCAACCATCTTCAACTTCCTCTACTCTGCCTATCAACACTTCAACCAGAGAACCTCCTTGCTGCTGCCACATTTCAACCAAAAAACTGATGTTTCCATACCACTCCGTCAACAACCCCTGCCTGAAACCATGTACATCCCTACCTCACTGAACACATCGCTTAACCATACCCTTTACTGACCCAAACTCATCTACATAAACTTCACCAAACCATACCTCTCTGCTTCTTCACCACAAACTCCTCTGCAGCAGCCACCATCGCACATACATACATATCAACCACTTTATTGCATGCATACTCCAACTTCACAAACTTCTCCATTCCCAATACATAAATAAACTCCTACTTCACCACTTGCCTTACTACTTTCATAGTTTTCACATCAGCAAGCCATCATCACCACATTTACTTCCATAGTCTGCCACATAAACAACCACAACCCCAACCACACCATCTCCAGTCACTTTTTCAACCTGACATACTCCTCCATCCTCATCACTTCTGATCATACTCCAAATCACCATAATAGACTCCATCATTGACAAACATCACAACTACCAAAACCTGAACACAGCCTCTGAACTTGCCAAAAACTTCACCATAACTACTGTCAATTCCAACAAACTCCTCCCGCAACCATTGCCTGAACGCAACCCCCCTTCACCATGAACCCGACTTCAAACAACTCTGACCACCAAACCACTGTCGCTAGAAGCCCACACTTGATTGCATCGTCAACAACAAATCCACTGTCATCATCCACGACCCTCAACTTCCCCTTGGCCCACGCCACTACAACTGAATTCATACAAAACCCGAATCACCGCTAATCCTCTCAACTACAACCTCGCAACCACCGGGCGACTTTCTCACCTTCAAACCACAAAGCGATTTCTAAATCACAATTCCCAAATCATTTTTTTATTTGTATTTTGCGTTTTTGTTTTGAATTTTAGTTTGTTTTTAATGTCGAATTTTTGTTTTGAAGCAGAGATAGAATCACGTTTGTAAAACAGCGAAAGAAAAGTCTTGGGCTTCTTAGCGGGTTCGAGCCAAAATTGAATTTTTTTATTTTGTTTTGTTGAAGTTTAGTCTGTTTAATTTTTTTTTGTTTAAATCTCTTACAATTTTTTTAATTTGGGTTGAGTTCAATTGTTTTTGTGTTTTCTCTTTTTGCCTTGTAAAAAAATATTTTGTTTAGATCTTTTACTAATTTTTTCCCTAAAAAAAATAAAAATAATAATAACAAGTTTCAATTTGTTTTGTGTTGTTTTCATTTGTTTTGTTTTATTTTAGTTCTTCCTTGATATTGCTCATATATATATATATATATATAATTCTTGTTCAATTTTTTTTAGATTGCAAATTACAGAAAATCGATAGGAATTGCTTGCTTCGTTTTGCTTGCCAAAAATAAATCGCTTGCTTGCTTATAAAAAAATCGCCGCTTGAAAATAAAATTGCTAATAATTTTGCACACTTTGGTATTGTTTGCACCAAAATCGGTCACAAACACCCAAACGCAGATGAAAGCACCAATTCACAGTCACAGATTACATATAGTATATATGAAGAGGATATAAATATGAATAACAAAAAAATTAAAAAGAAAGTAGTAGAAAGACAAGATTTATAATGGTTCGGCTAACTCCGACCTACGTCCACTCCAGAAATTTCCTTTTTATTGATCAATCAGTTGATTACAATTACAATCCAGAGTTTTTTGAAACAACAATGGCAGAGTAGCCTTTAAGAAGAATATGAAGGGAAACAGAATGAGAATCCCTTTTTCTGAAGCCCCGCCTGCTATATTTATAGGCAAAATTCGGGTTACTGGACTTCCTGAGTGATACGGGTCCACCAAAAACATAGTCGAACCCATATCTTCATCAAGACCGATCCCAAGTAGTATATAGGCCAACCCGAGGTTCCTTGGGTGTTGACCCGAAGCAACCCTAACTCTGACTCGAAGCAAACTGGACCACGACTCGAAGCAGCTCGTTCTCTTGCCTATTCCGATCCATCCTCTCTTTCCACAATGCCGACCCGAAGCTCGAGTATTGCCGACTCGGAGTTTGTACAATACCGACCCGAAGTAGCCGACCCCCCATTTTATACCGATCCCAAAAACATGCCGACCCCAGGAAGAAATGCCGACCCGAAGACAAACAAGCACGGACCCGAAGTGATCACAACATGGCGACCTGATTTTGGCGCCGACCCTCAATCCATGCCGACCCGAGGACATGCATATGCCGACCCGAAGTATACAGCTTGCCGACCCGAAGTTGTCACCGATCCCTTGAAAACATGCCGACCCTTAGTGACCCGAAGCGCGCCTTGTCCCGACTCGAAGCAACCACCATGAAAACCTGAAGTAAATCCAAGCGTGACTCGAAGCAAACTCCAAGCAACTCGAAACAACTCGACTTTTGTCGAAACCCATATTCCAAGTATCTCGCGCCTTTTTTCCATCGACTATGTCGAATCCCGGCTTCATAATCATGTTTATCATCCGTGATTGATCGTCTATCCATCCAGTCGAATCAAACCCATAGTATTCCAGCTTCGATAACCGTGCAGTCGATTGGGTTAAATCCGCTTGTACGTTGCCTTGCCAAAAGTCGGGTTAACAAGTATCATGTTCTAATCCCTAGTTTTATTTTAATTGCGTTGTTGGTTGCTTGCATTTGCATTTCTATATATAAAAAAATTCAAAAATTCAGAAACAAAAACAAAATTCATTGTAGTTGCATTGTTAATACATGTTTAATTTCATTTTTGTATTCATCTCATCTTATTTTCTTTTCTAAGGGCAACACCCCAATTCACATAAGGTGAGGGATTTCATCACCCCTTTCTTGGCCCACAAATTGCATTTCATCATAGAATTTTGACTAATAATAACGATTAGACATTTGACTTAAGGGAGCCGTAAGCTTACCTAGGGCTTAATTGTATCTTGACAGTTGTCTTTTTGAACAATTTTATTTCTCGGTGTCTAGGCCACGACAGAGCAATAATCAGTTATAAATATTATACTGATTGTTTCTTTGAAGGTACTTAAACCTTCGACTGCATTGCAACGGCGATTTGTCGTGCACTGATAACTCCTGCCTGTTACCTGGCTAAGAAATGTTTTGTTGGATTAAGATAAAGTGTGATTATACAATTTTGGGTTAGGAGCTACTAAGGACAGAAAATTTGTAATTAAGTCCTTGCATTCATTTAGTTGCATTAGTTCATGCATATTTAAAAAAAACAACAAAATCCAAAACTAAAAAAAAATTGTAAATTTAACTTAACTTTTTTTTATCCAAAACAAAAAAAATCCTTTAAATCTTCTCCTTTGAAATTTTTCCATCAAAATCAAAAATCCAAAAAAGAATATATATATCTTTTCAAAAAAAAAGAACAAAAACATAAAAAAAGAATTTTTTTTTCAAAAAATCAAATCTCTCTTTTGAAAAATAAATTCTTTTTGGTAAATATTTTTCCTTAAAAAATATTAAAAAAAAATTCTCGCTTCATTTCTAAACCTTGCTTCTTTCTTTAAAATCAATTCTAACTTCTTCCTCTTCTCATTCCTTCTCGCTAGTGCATGAGTATTTAGGTTCGTGACACTTCTACGAATCATTGGACCTGTGACCTTTCTACGAATCGTTTAACTCGAACAAACGATCCTCCTGAAATGGCGAACGAGAACGCCCCTCAGACTCTTATGGATAGAATCTTTCCGATAGAGTTTCTATTCCTTCTTGCATCACATTACTTGCCCCTACGGGTAATCACTTTGAAATTCATTCAAACCATATTGCCACGCTTCCGAAATTTGGCAATTTTGAACATGATAACCCATACATTTTCCTAACGAAATTCGAACAAGTTTGCGCAACCATGAAACTCCAACAATTTTCTGATGACAGAATCAAACTCCGATTAATTCCATTCGCTCTTACCGATTATGCTGAAAAATGGTTGTATAGCTTACCCTTAAACTCGATTAAAACTTGGGAAGAATTCGTTAAGGTCTTATTAAAAAAGTTCTACCCTTGAGAAAAAACAACTAAAATCCGAAACAAAATCATAAATTTTCATCAATTCAGGGGTGAACCCTTCGAAAAATATTTTGAAAGATTTAAAGGGTTTGATAAAACATTCACACCATAATTTCGAGAAATGGACCTTTTGCCAAATCTTATACGATGGACTCGAAAATAGCTCAAGAATCATGCTTGAATCGATGCACCAAGGCAACTTTCTCGCCCAACATCATGACGATGCTTGGCAATTTCTAGAAAACTCAACCGAACATCCCAATGGGAATGTTCTAATAAAAAATCCATTTATTCACGATCGAGCGCACACTCGATAGGATCATCTTTGGCTTTGGAAGCTAAAATCGACGCAATGATTAATAAATTCAACAACGTTTTCTCGTCCAACCAAATGAACAAAGCTTCCCAACCCATGTGTTATAAATGCAATGATCCAAGTCACATTGCTGATCAGTGCTCTAACTCAATTGAACAACTCAACGCTTTCAATAAAGTTAAGAATGACCCATTTTCTCCAACATACAATCCTGGTTGGAGGAATCATCCGAACTTTGCTTGGAACCAAAGTAATCCCAACACAAATGGTTCGTTCCAATTTTCAAGAATTTCCGAGTATGCTTCGAATCCCCCCTTTCAGCCCGATCATTTTCAACAAAATTTTGCGGGTCCGTCTCAAAATTAACTGCAACGGTCTTTTGCTCCTTCTCCCCAAGATGATAAAAATTTAAGTTCACTTGAGAAAAGTCTTGAAACGTTGGCTAAAGCAACCACTCAAAGTCTCTAATCAAACAACAACTTGCAAAATTTATTGACCTCATATATGCAAAACACAAGCCAATATATCGCTAAACTTGAAATGCAAATGAGTCAATTAGCCACGTCTGTAAGTGAACGTGAACGGGGCACATTCCCAAGTCATACAGTTCCAAATCCCATAAATCAAAACACGAATTCGAATCAAACCCATGTTGTTCAAGATAGCAATATGACCCAAATGAATGCTACCACGGCTTTGCGTTTCGGTAAACAAATCGATAATCAAGTAATTAATCCAAACGATTTACCAGAAACTCCTCTTGACACTTCTAAAACAACAAACGATTCTGAACAAAACGTGGAACCAAACATCGAATCAAATGCCAATCCAAATTCTTCTTTTACTCATGTAGACCCACCTACTGAGTATTGTGTTCCATTTCCACATCGTCTTCGACCTAGGAAACACTCGGACCAAATGGAAAAAATGTTGGAAAATTTTAAACAAGTGAAAGTTAACATCTCGCTTCTTGACATCGTTCAACAAGTCCCAACTTATGCTAAGTTTCTAAAGGACTTGTGTACCCAAAAACGACACACTCATGTACCCAAGAAAGTTTTCTTAGCCGCCGGACTTAGCGAAGTTTTGTCTCAATCAATCCCCATTAAATACAAAGATCTTGGATGTCCGACGATCTCATGCACGATAGGAGTCAAAACGATTAACAAATGCTTACTCGATTTGGGCACGAGTGTCAATTTGATTTCTTATTCCGTTTACCAACAACTTGGCTTGGGTAAGCTAAAACCGACAAAAGTAACTCTTCAAATTTTCTTTGGGAGATTTGGTATTCATTCGTGTTTCACCTATGAAGGGTGTTGTGCGTTCCAGTTGATATATTGGCCCATTTCCCATCACCGAACGCATTGGTTCTGTGGCTTATCGCCTTTTATTACCGGCTCAATTTTCTACTGTTCATGACGTATTCCACGTTTCTCAACTACGGAAATGCCTTAGAGATTCTGATTCAATTTTTGAGCCTGGTATTATTGAAGAAATTGAAGTTTCACCTAATTTGACTTATGAGCAACATCCTATTCATATCATTGCTACGGAGATTAAACGCCTTCATAATAAAGATGTTCCGCTTGTGAAAATTCAATGGTCCGCAAATCCTAAAGATTGTTCTTGGGAATCCAGAGAATTCATCGAGCAAACACATCCGGACTTACTCTTTCATGCTCTATAAGGTGAACTTCTCGCTTCAAATTTTCTTTTGCGTTATTATACCTTAGTGTGGTTGTTACTCTTTATTTTCTTCTTAAGTATTACGAGGATGCAATTTCTTTAAGGAGGGGAGTCTGTAACAACCTGCATATTTTACGAATATATATATTTAAATGTTTTATTTAAATATAGCATCGTTAGTTGAATTAAAGTCCAAAATATGACCTTTTGTAAACGGTCGAATCCGAATTCGAGACCACTTCCATTGAGTTTAAAACGACATTTACAACTTTTTTGAGTATAAACATTGATATGTTTGGAGTTGATTAGGATTTTGGTATTTTGTAAGGGCTTTGGTTTGTGTTCTAGCCCACTAACCCAATAAGAGAACCCAAACTCTTCTACCTAATAGCTCCCACTCCACTCCTCTTCATTCATTCATTCCATTATTCCTAACACTCAAGCCCTAAGGGTAAAATGGGGGAAAAGAGGGGAAATCAAAATTCCTAAGCCCTAGATTCTTAGGAAATTCAAATTCAAGTTTCAAAATCAAGGAGAAGCTTAGGTAAGCATGCTCTTCATCTTCTCCATCTCAATTGCTCTTCAATTCTTGATTTTTCCTATAACCTAACTTAGGAAAAACTTTGCATTTGATCATAAATTGAAGGTTCTCGAAGTGAAGTTGAAGAGAGTTTGATCTTGCTTTGTTTTAGAGCTTCTCATTCCTTGTTTTTGAATTTAAAGGTGAGTTCTTGAACTCACATCTATGTCTATAGTTTTCATTGTTGTTAGGTATGAATTCTTAACATCTATTTCATGTTCAATTGCTTTTGAATTGAATTGGTTTGGTGAATTTTCCAATTTTGGTATTTTGAAGTCAAAATCTATGAAAATCCTACTATGGATGTTTGGACATGTTGTTTGGAGTGTATTGAAGAGCCTATAGGGCTGGGTTGTCGTTTGGCATAAATCCCTAGCCACCGTCGCTCATTCGATCGCTCCCGAGTTGATTTGGCCATCAACGGCCTAGGCAAATTTTGCCTTGAGCTTCAGCTCAGACGTCTGGGAAAACACTCAGACGTCTGAGGCAAAGGAATAAAAATTCCAGACCTACGGCTCAGACATCCGAGCGAACTGGAAGAAATTTCTAGACCTTCAGCTCAGACGTTAGGGAAAACCACCAGACGTCTGGCGTTGTTAAATTCAGCCAATTTACTCTATGGAGTTTCAGTTTTATCGATTTTTGTTGATCTCGTTAGTTGTTGTCATTTAGTATCGACTTTGATGACTTCTTTTCTGGATTTTTGGGAATATCCATTTGATGGATTTGATATCGATTTTCATGGTTTTAATTCACGTCGTTGAATGTGAATTTTTGGTGATAGATTGTTTTTACAATCTTTTCTATGATTTTTCACTTTAAAAATACAAAGGTTTCTATACTAGTAGTAAATACTCAAACTCTTTCACAAAAATGATTTCAACATTTCTTTTAATACAAAGCTCATTTTTAAAATCGTTTTCCAATCTATTAGTATATACAAACCTTTACCTCATTCGTACGAGAAATCTAATTAAATGACTTAGCAAAACAAGTGGTATGAAACGCTTGCGTTTACTTCGTCAGTTAATTCTTAGACTTGTTCGATTGAAATCTTGTGACAATTTTTGAGTGGAAATCTACAATTTGTTCATAAATATTTAAGTTAAGCCAGTGGTTATGGGACATGATGCTAAACTCATTTATTTACTAGCTTAGTGTAATTTACACTTCTTATTGATCTATGACGATCATTTTGAGGTTTAGACTAGCGATATGCGATGTCTCATTGTCCGCGTGGGGGGCTGTACCCTGTCTGTTGAGCTTCATCTCATTTTTTGTGGGCTAGCGACCTATGGGTTTTATGGAGTTCGATTCATCGGGCGTATCATTGTACTACGTCGTTGTTCCAGCTTATTTGAGTTTTAGGTTCCTCGGGTGTACCGTTGTACTACATCGTTGCACCGGCTTTATGGGTTAGCGACCCATGGGATAGCATCCCGTTTGTGATACATGTGTTGGTGAGTTTTCATGCTCCCGTTTATGGTAGGCCTCCCCCCTTTTTTGTGATTTCTGGATTTCTAAATTGATGATTTCTGGAATTTGTGTTTCACCAATATTTGTGATTTGCATTGATAAGCTTTATCAATATTTGTGACTTGGTGAATAAAATAAAGAATATGACATTCTTTTTGGTGTTTGAGAAAACTTGGGATATTATATGATTTTTACTGTTATCATATATATATATTTGTTATATCTCTTATTCTATCTCATCTTACATGATAATTATAGCTAGACTGATTCGTTTATTATTTTTCTTCTTAAATAATACTCGGGTCAAATCGAGGTGTTTCAGGTGCTTCCACTTGACTTCTTAGCAGGGACTAGCTTCTGACTTTTGGCTAACTACTTAAGTTTAGTAGTTTTTGTTTTTATACATTCGAGATAGATACTCCTTGATGTATACATATTCTTTTGTCTAGCACTTGTACATATTGTTTTGTGATGTAGTGGATCTTGTATGACCACTACTTTGATGTTCACTTCTATGTGTTATATTCATATCTATTTCTGCCTTAGTGGTATGAATATCTGTGACTGATTTATGTTATGCTTATTTTATATTTGTTTCGGAAGGCCGCATAGCCACTGGGTAGTAGCTTTGAGTTTGTATTTGATATGTCAGATTTCCTCTTGAAATGAAATGCATGACATTCTATCTAACATATTGGTACTCGCACAAAGCAATTACATAGATGGCCGCTCCTCAACAACCTTATCCTTTGTACTAATTGACGGCATTACCCAGTAGTGTCCTTGGTTAGTGTGAATATAGAGGTGGGGCGTCACAATCGGTTTGGGTCTGGTTTTAAGGAATGAGCTATTTTGTTTATGGAGTGAGAAGCATGCTTAATTATTTTTTTATTTATTTATAAATGTGTTGATTTTAAAATGCCATAACTCACTCGTATGAAGTCTGATTAACCCGTGGATTTTTGCGTTGTATTCGTATTGACGAGTACATTATTATGGTATAACTTGTTGATAGTTTTGACGAACTATAAATCTATGATTGAATAATAGTGATTGAATTTAACTACGTTATTTTAAATAATAGTGTCGTTAAATAATTATACCTTATTGGTGATATCTATTTGGCCAAATAAGACGCCATTCTGTTAAATTACATGAAATAGATTATTGTAGATATCTATTGAGCAGAATAAATCCTTGTTCTGTGCTTGTCAAGTGAAAACAATTTGTGAAATTAATTAATATGTGGATTAATTAATATTGGATAAATGTTGAGTTAACTATTGATTGTTAATTTGCTGAGTACCAAAATCTTGGTAGCCTGGCCGTAGTGAATATGACATTTGCATATGTAAAAAGTTGAACCCTTTAACATATAAATGGTAGCTTGTTTAAGTACCATAGTGGTCGCTATGCCTCTTTCCAAATTTGAAAAGCTAATTAATTATTTTAATTAAGGATGTTTGAAGTTAATTAATCAGTTTAATTAAGGATGTTTTAAAGTGAATTAGTTATTTGAATTTATAAGGTTTAAGTAATTAATTAATTTATTAAAGATGTTTTACAGTTAATTAATTATATTGTTAATGTCGTTTAAGTTAATTAATTATATTATTAATGATTTTTGAAAGGTAATTAATTATTTTATTAAGGGATTAATTATTTTATTAATGATTTTTTAATTCAATTAATTGTTTATTTAACGATATTTAAATTTAATTAATTGATGTGATGAATGATGTTTAAAGTTTAATGAATTGATTTAATTAATTGTGTTAATATAATGATTTATAGGTATTTAAATAAATAAATTTATGTAAGGAATTTTATTTAATAAAAAGGAATGTATTAAAGGAGATTTATAAATGATATTTCATAAAGGAGATTTATAAATGATATTTGAAAGAGAGATTCATGAATGGTACGGTATAAGTAAAGGAGAGATTTACAAATGGTAATTTATAAATTAAAAAACTGGATTTATAAGTGATATTTCAAAAGATAATGAAGATTTGTGTTATACATATATAAGATCTAGAAAAGGAGTTTTGGATTTATAAAAGGATTTTATAAAGGAGTTTTATAAAGGATTTTAGATTAAGAGTTTTATAATAAGAAAGAGTTTTATAAATAGAAACAACTTTTATAAATCATTTTAGAGTTTATAAAAGAAGTATTACAAATAAATTTGGATATTTATATAAAGTATGTGTAAATATGAAATGGGCTTATGAAAAAAGAATTTTATAAAAGTAATGAGATTTGATTTTGATAATTATTCCTTCTTAATTATGGTAGTATGGAAACATTCTTTTCATACTTAACACCGAAGGATAGGTGGTTTGCTTTTTAGTCAGAAATGTTTTAAATGATATTTGTTTTGGCCTATTCAAAATATGAATTTAGAAAAGAGGAAATCTTCCTTAACTTTTTATTAATATACTTATACCAATGAGATAAGTATATGGATATATTTTCTAAGTATTGGAAGTATAATGGTTTTTGAATATACTTATACCGACGAGATAAGTGTATGAACATTTTTCGAGTATTGAAAGGAGCAGAAGGGGTTTGGAAAAATATCTTTTATGGAGATATTTTGAATCAAATAATTGAAAAGATATTTAATTAATGAAAGATTAATTAATAGAGGCTTAATGGACCCCACATTGAATTTAATCTATGATTGGATTGTTTGTTTGTTTGATAGTTAAATAATCGACTATCAAATCTTACCCAAAATAAACTCTAAAAATATCTAGGAGAAACACGTGAGTCATATGGCATAATAATTTTCGATGATGTTGTACTGCGTATATGAATCTCGTTTCGTCTCCTAGGACAAATGATAAGGAAATGCGTCTACTTAAACGGTTAGGAGGTGATCTCCGCTCTTATGCATTGTCTGATTATTTTAAAAAGAACCATAGTAGAGTTTGATGGAACTATCATTTGGTTTTGGTGCAACTGGTGCAACCAGAGGGAGTTTAAACGGGATGACTCAAAAGCATAATCACTCTAAAACCATATGCGTGTTCTACGCTTTGGAAGAGGTTCAAGACTGGTTCAAGATATCGAAGATGGAGTTCTTTGAAGTGCAAGGGCTACTTGCTACTAATCATGAGGGTGATTCCAAAATGGATGTAGTAGAAGTAATACCTTCAGCTTGTTCTTATCTTAAACAACTTGTATGGACGAATTCTGGCACTGCATAGTGCCTGGAAGGCGTGCTAGCATTCCAAGTGAGATTTGCTAAAAGAGGAAAAAGGTAATTGTGACCTCACAAGCCTCACTACCCGGTAATGACTAAAACATGGGATATGAGGTAGAGCAATGTGGTTTGCTACAATTAGGAGTAGTCATTCC
Organism: Allium fistulosum; assembly: GCA_030737815.1. Lineage (NCBI taxonomy): Eukaryota > Viridiplantae > Streptophyta > Magnoliopsida > Asparagales > Amaryllidaceae > Allium > Allium fistulosum. The sequence continues at coordinate 667,567,362 of CM060901.1, forward strand.
CTGATCTAAAATCGATATATATGAATTTGGTATGCGTGCGCATGGAAAAAGTAAGGCCATGGTTGGTGCACATTGTTTAGTAGCCTTGGTGCCCGAGGAATGATGTAATCCGGCTTGTCATTTTAAAGGAGCAGACCGGCTCTGTGTTCGCCGGGGATCCGTGTATGGCCCTTAGTACATTTTTTTAGAGGTGTACTATGGCAGGCAGTACCCCAGCAGCCTTGTCATTGATGGAAATCCAATCTCCAATACGTGCCCCTGTAGATGTAGTTGTATACCTATTATGCTGAAATTTTATTAATGTAACACTGGATTTTATAATAAAAATGGTCTGGTTATTGTAAGGTAAAAGCTCATTTGTGTTTCTGTGGGGCGTGGTCTTATGAGATACCTTTATTTTTGAAAGGTTTTTGTAACATTAGGTAAATCCGTTTGATTTGTGTTTCTCACGCTAGTATACCAGATTGATCCAGGCATTATTTTTCTTATAATGCTTGAGTCCTCTCAAGCATATTTTCCAGATTTAGTTGGACACTTTGGAGCTTCTGAAGACGAGCCGGATGCCTCCAAGATGTGCTCTCGTATTTTCTTTTATCTTCCACTGTTTGTTCTACTTGTATTTATCAGCATTTGTATAAACGGGTTGTTATAACTATCTAGGCTGATGACAGTTTATTACTCTGATTAATATATGTATATAAAAGTTTCCTTTTCGAAAAGATCATTGGTATATTATAAATTACTCATCGTGTTGTGAGATTCTGTTCTATCTATTCTTTCTTTAACCCCAATAATCCGTGTTTTCAGTACTTGGATGTTCGACATTCGAATACCATGGACGTATTAGTGTCGACTTCTAAAGATCGAAAGGGCGGGTTGTTACACGTGGTATTAGAGCTTAGGTTGAGCGAATACCTAGGCTTTGGTGGGGTTGACTCATTTGAGATAGGGTAAGTGAGACCCTAGGATGAGTTTGAGTATATTATATATAAGAGTGCGTATTTGTTTGCGCTACAAAAATGTTTTATATTGTGTTTGCCTATCAGTTGAGTGGTTTATGAATTTCGATCGTTACAGAAGGTACAACTATATCGATAGGGTTTTCTAAAACCTTGAACAAGGTAAACCGACGTAGTATTATTTTGAATTGGGTAAATATAATAATTTTACCTAGGTTATACTTTATATATAAAGAATAATTTCTAAAAATTTATATATGGATTTATGAAGTGTTACAAAATGAAAATATTCAATCATTATCATTTATTAATTGATCATGTATGCTCGACCAGTTTATGAGCAGTTTTTCCTTTTTATTGCATGGGTTGGGTTGTTGAACATTGAAACGAACACCATGTGAGATCAGTGCCACAATTTGACTAAAAGGCGTTTGGTGTTAATGTTGGATTAAAATTTAATTGTATTAAAAGTTCTTATTATAGTAAATGAGGATATACAATTGAGAAATGATTTATATAAGAAAGTGGAATTTTATAAATATGGTTTATAAATAAAAATGCAGTTAAACTAAAAATTTGAGAACTTAAATCCCAGTGCTTTTGAAAAATTGTTTTTCAAAGTTTTAAGAAGATAATAATAGTACTATTTGAAAATATTTATGAATATAAATATTTTAAAAAGATTTTAAAGGAAAAGAAAACACTAAACTCACTTCGGTCGCTGGAAAATAATTCCCATGATGATTTAAACATCGTTGGTGTTCATTTTCGAGTTTTTAAGTGGGAATTGCTACCATAGTAGTTTTATTTCAAGTTGTTGGGTAAAACAAATTTTGAGTTAAATACCAAAGTATGATTTGATATACTAAAGTTATATATATATATATATATATATTATTACTTCAAATTTATTTGAAATAAAACTTAGGTGTTTAGTCCTTCAGTTTTTAGTTAAGTTATTATATGGATTCATGTATCCTATGCATTAGGGTAGGTTGGATGTGCATCTTGTTATAATAATTTGTTTGGTAGTTTTAATTTGTTAAAATGAAAGGGAATTTTCAGCGATTTTGGACAGTCGGAAATTTCCAACTTAATTGAGAAGTTAAAGCTAAGTGTTTTGGTGAGATTATAAGAAAAGAAGATTTTGTAATTTATAAACCGGAGGAGGTAGTAAGCTAAACAAAACTTAAAATTTATTGAATATCCTACTAAGTAAAACAAATCTAACATTGTATATATATATATATATATACACTCTTAGGACATAGTAGAGTATTATACAAGTTAAAACTTAAGTTAAGTTTCTGCAGAATATTTTCATAAATAATTTTAGAGGTAAAAGAAAATTGGTATAAGTAAGAAACAATAAGAATAAGTATGTAGGTTGTACGTAGATCATTTTATTCACATAACTGTTCTCGATCAAAAATTAGAGTACTGACTTTCAAGTGTTTCACACCGAACCAAATAAGGATTTATCACCCGATTCTTGACGAGGAACACTTGGTGAGGGTTCTTGGTATGGAACCAAAGTTTTCTATCATTGTATATGTCTATGCAAGGAGAATGGAGGTTTCTAATCAAGGAGGCTGATCGGAATCCGCACTAGGAAAATCGGGTGAACGATAATAGTTCAGAAGAAAAGTTTATTTATTCGAGTAAGTGATCGAATCAGGTATTACGTATGGATGATTTATATACATCGTATGGGCTTATGGAAAATGTTAAGTGTTTATGTGGGCTTATTTCTTTCTGGGTTTGATAATAATGGAATTTCGAGGACGAAATTCTTTTAGGGGGAAGAATGCAAAGACCCAAAAATTTTAACGTTTCGAATGGGAATATCTAATTTATTTAATACTCAAAATTTAATTCGGATTTAATAACTAATAAGAAATTCAAATTTTAATAAAGTGATTTGATTTTTAATAATTATTTTTAAATGAATTTGTAGGATTTTTCCATAATTTTTAATTTGTAACATATTTAAATTATCACTTGACGATTTTTTGGCAAACAATGACATTTTTGGAATTTCACATAGTAAAATAATATGTATATTTTCTTGTTGATTTGTGATCGTATCGCATTTTGGTGCACGATCGTATTTTTATTTATATCATTCACGGTCCGTACACGAACGAAATATTGTGTAGCGGAATACCGTAAAAACCCTATTTTCAAAATCATTTTAAACCAAATCAAAATTTCAAATCTATTCAACTAGTCAATGGTGATTTGCTTTGAAAGGATGGTTGCTTTTGTGTGTAAATTTAGTTTTACTTGGATTGGAAGTAAAGCAATTGGTTTTATAAATAAAGTGATGCCAACACTTGAAAAAAATACACTCTTCCCATATTCATTTTCCCATTTCCCTCAATTTCTTTGTTCTCGTTTACAGTAAAATCAAAATGGCCGTACCTTCATAAATCAAAATCAAATCAAATAGTCAATAAAAAATGTGAAAACAGGTCCATTATGTTCGTATTTGCATAAGGATTGAATCCATATTAAGTTTGTATGGTGCGGTCATCGTTAAGGAGGGTCGGCGTGTTAAGGCAGCAGCTAAGGTCTAGTTTTTGTAGCTTCTAAGCGATGAGAGGACGCAGCGTGTATTGCGTTGGATTTGTGGTGTCATGAAGCATGGATGCATGAATTATGGTGGGCTCGGTTCATGGGGTGATTTGCGACCTGACAGGGTCGAATGTGGAGCGGCTTGGTCGGATTTCGTTTCGGTTGGTGGGAGGTGGATCTGAGTGTGGCGGTGTGGTGAGGTCGCGAAGTGAAGCTCGTTAGTGGCCTTGGTTTGGCGAATGCGGTGCGGTTGGGCGTATTGCATGCACATTTGTGCACGGTTCCTGGAGTTCATTTTTGAGAAGTTTGAATTTGGGGAAGATGGAGGGAGGAGCGGGTTGGGTCTGGTTTTGATGGGTTAGGCTATTTTGTTTATAGGGTGGGAAGCATGCTTAATTATTTGTTTATTTATTTATAAAATTAAAAAATTTTGATCTTAAAAATGCCATAACTTACTCATATGAAATCCGATTAACCCATAGATTTTTGCGTTGGACTCGTATTGATGAGTATAATATCATGGTATAACTTGTTGATAGTTTTGATGAAGTATAAATTCATGATTGAATAATAGTGATTAAATTTAATTACATTATTTTAAGTAATAACATCGTTAAATAATTATACCTTATCGGTGATATCTATTTGGTCAAATAAGACACCATTCTGTTAAATTACATGAATAGATGATTGTGGACATCTATTAAGCAGAATAAATCCTCATTTTGTGCTTGCCAAGTAGAAAACAATTTGTGAAATTAATTAATATATGGATTAATTAATATTGGGTAAATGTTGATTTAACTATTGATTGTTAATTTGTTGAGTGCCAAAAGCTTAGTAGCCTGGCGAATATTAAATATGACATTTACATATGTAAAAAGTTGAACCCTTTGGAAATATGAAAACAAATAGTAGCCTGTTTAAGTACCATAATGGTCGCTATGCCCTTTTTCGAATTTCAAAAGTTAATTAATTATTTTAATTAAGGATGTTTTAAAGTTAAGTAATTATTTTAATTAAGGATGTTTTAAAGTGAATTGGTTATTTTAATTAATGATTTTAGTAATGATGTTTTATAGTTAACTAATTCTATTAACAATGTTTTTTAAATTAATTAATCATATTATACCAGATGTTTTAAAGGTAATTAATTATTCTATTAAAGATGTTTTAAAGGGGATTAATTATTTTATTAATGATATTTTGAGTCAATTAATTATTTAATTAATGGTATTTAAATTTAATTAATTAATGTGATTAAAGTTGTTTAAATGTTAATTAATAGATTTAATTAATTATGATTGAATTAATAAATTTATTTATTAAAGGTGTTTAAATAAATAGGGTTATGTAAGGAATTTTACTTAATAAAAAGAAATTTATTAAAGGAGATTTATAAATGATATTTTGTAATGGAAATTTATAAATGATATTTTGTAAAGGAGTTTTATAAATGATATTTTGAAAGAGAGATTTTTAAATAGTACTGCATAAGTAAAGGAGAAATTTTTGAAAGGTAATTTATAAAATAAAAGATTGGATTTATAAGTGATATTTTAAAAGATAATGAAGATTTGTGTTAAACATATATAAGACTTATAAAATGAATTTTGGATTCATAAAAGGATTTTAAATAAAAAGTTTTATAATAAGAAAGAATTTTATAAATAGAAAGGATTTTACAAATTATTTTAGGGATTTATAAAAGAAGTTTTATAAATAAATTTGGAGATTTACAAAAAGGATGTGTAAATATGAAATAGGCTTATGAAAAGAGAATTTTATAAAAGGAATGAGATTTGATTTTGATAATTATTCCTTCTTAATTATGGTGGTATGAAAACGTTCTTTTCATACTTAACATTGAAGGATAGGTGGTTTGGTTTATTGTACGAATGGTTTTAAATGATATTTGTTTTGGCCCATTTAGAATATGAATTTGGAAAAGAGGAAATCTTCCTTAAGTTTCTGTCAATGTACTTGTTGAGATATGTATATAGATATATTTTCTAAGTATTAAAGTTATAATGGTTTGTGAATATACTTATACCGATGAGATAAGTATATAAATATTTTTCGAGTATTGGAAGGAGTATAAGGGTTTGGAAAAATATCTTTTGTGGAGATATTTGGAATCAAATATTTGAAAAGAGATTTAACTAATGAAAGGTCAATTAATAAAGGCTTAGTGGACCTCATATGGAATTTAATCTATGATTGGATTGTTTGTTTGTTTGATAGTTAAATAACCGACTATCAAATCTTGGCCAAAATAAACTCTGGAAATATCTAAGAGAAACACGAGAGTTATATGGCAAAGTCATCTTCGATGATGCTATACTGTGCGTATGAATTCCATTTGTTATCCTAGGACAAATAATAAGGAAATTCGTCCACTTACATGGTTAGGAGGTGATTTTCGACCTTATGCGTTGTCTGATTATTTCCAAAAGAACCGAAGTAGAGTTTGCCAGAACTTTCGATTTGGTTTTGGAGCAATCGATAAATGGGGGAGTGTGCTTATATGAGATGACTCGAAACCATAACCACTTCAAAACCATATGTGCGTTCTACGCTTTGGAAGAGGTTCAAGACTGGTTCAAGATAATCGAAGATGGAGTTCTTTGAAGTGCAAGGGCTACTTGCTACTAATCCTTAGGGTGATTTCAAAATGGATATAGTGGAAGTAGTGCCTTCGGTTTGTTCTTATCCTGAACAACTTGCATGAACGAATGCTGGCATTGCATAATGCTTGGAAAGCATGTTAGCATTCCAAGTGGGATTTGCTAAAAGACAAAAAAGGTAATTGTGACCTCACAACCCGATAATGACTAAAATATGGGATATACGGTAAAGCTATGTGGTTTGCTACTATTAGGAGCAGTTATTCCTCGATCTAGAATCGATATTTATGGATCTGGTGTGTGTGCGCATGGAAAAAGTGGGGCCATGGTTGGTGCACATTGTTTAGTAGCCTTGGTGCATGGGGAATGATGTAATCCGGCTTGTCATTTTAAAGGGGCAGGCCAGATCTGTGTTGGAAGAGGGTCCATGTATGGCCCTCGGTACATTTTTCTAGAGGTGTACTGTGGTAAGCGGTACCCCAATAGCCTTGTCAATGATGGAAATCCAATCTCCAATGAGTGCCCTACGGATTTAGTTATTTACTTATTATCTAGAATTTAATTAATATAACAATTTCGGCTATGATTTCCACGTTTATTTTTGACCCTTAGACATTATTATAATATCACTCGATTTTATAATAAATATGGTTTGGTTATCGTAAGATAAAAACCCATCTGTGTTTTTGTGTGGCGTGGTCTTACAAGACACCTTTATTTCCGAAAGGTTTTTATAACATTAGGTAATCCATTTGATCTGTATTTCTCATGCTGTAATTCCAGACTGATTCGAGCATTATTTTTCTTATAATATTCGAGTCAGCCCGAGTATATTTTCCAGATTTAGCTGGACACTTTGGAGCATCAGGAGACGAGCAGAATGCCTCCAAGGCGTACTCATGTATTTTCTTTTATCTTTTGTTGTTTGTTCTTGTTGTATTTATCAACATTTGTGATAGTTTGTTGTAACTGTCCAGGCCGATGATAGATTATTACTCTGATAAATGAATGTATATAAAAGTCTCATGTTTTAAAAGATCATTGGTATATTATAAATTACTCGTCACGTTGTGAGATTCTGTTCAGTCTATTCTTTCTTTTATCCTAATAATCTGTCTTTTCAGTACTTGAATGTTCGACACGTGAATACCATGGATGTATTAGTGTCAACTTATGAGGACCGAAAGGGCGGGTTGTTACAATTAATGCTAGCCTCATCAGGGCCACCACATCCCCTAAATTCTAAATTCAAAAATCCCGCATTTAGCCGAATCTTCCCACCTAATAATACAGGCAATTCCTTTAGCCATGTCAGCGATCCAGGCACAAATCAATGAGCAAAGTGACGAATGACACATCTAGGGTTCAAATGATGGAAGAGAGACACTAGGTGAAAGAATTAGCCATCTTCGTGAATTCATAACACTATAAAAAGTAGTATACTATAGCAGAGAAGAGGAATGTAATGACCCAGAATTTCGGACACTTCGTATTTAAATCTGAATTATTTGAATCATACATTAATGTAATTAATTAATTTTATAACCTTGTTTACCCCCTTTTTAATAATAACTATTGATGGTAAACTTGTTTTTGAATTTGTTACAAAAATAAGTACTTCGAAGAAATATTGATAATGTGACCGAAAATCGGTTTACTGATAAACAGCTTTTTAATCAATATAAATTGTTCGAACTCTTTTATACTAAGCTAATGAACAAATGAACTCATTAGGTACTAATTAACACACTTTACTTCATAAAGTAAATGGAATGTTCTAAAAGCTTCTAAGGGATAAGAGATATTTGTGTGTAATGGTAGTTTGGTCTTTTACTAAAGGAAGGAGGTGTAAATTAGAGGTGATGGGCATGTGGAGGGGTGAGCCTTCCATGGTATAATAGGGGGTGAGCGGAAGGGTAGGCAACACCTATTTGATGCCTATAAAAGAAGGTGCTTGGCTCTTTGAATCACTTTTGCAAATTCAGAAAATAAAATCAATTCTTTTCATATCTTTCTCTACATAATTTCCTAAAGAAGATTAATTTTCAAACCAACTCCAAATCAACTCAAACTTGGATAAGAGCCTTAGAAAAATATCACAACACCTTCTGTCAACTTAGGCCTTGAAAAATTAAAGCACATCCCTCTTCATTCATAGGCCGCGAGCTATATTCAAGGCAATATTGCCTTAGAGATGGTACAAAGTTAGGAAGAGGTAGGAAGTTGGTGTTTGCAAGGTTGAGGTGGGAAGTGGAGGCTTGGACTTGCTTGTTTGATTGGTTAAGGGTGAGCTAACTTACCATCTTGAATGAAAATATTATGTACATGTGCTTGTGTTTGATTGTGTATGTATTAATTGAATTGCTATTGCTATGTATTGTAATATTTGGATTTGATTCTTATTTTGAAAGCAAATGGCATATGTAATCCATATGTATGGACTTGAATGGACCTAAATGATTTATTATGGCTTGTAGCATAGCCTTGAAATAAAGCATGTAGGTTGTGGTTGGACTTTGGTATAGAACGGACTTGGATTTGAAAGTGCTCTCGTAGCGATAGTTTATATAGATGCACTTAGGAATTGCCTTGTGTTCGGTAATTTCTATGGAACTTCCTAGAGAAATCTTTAGGGGTTTCTCACCATATTTGTGATGTTTATTATTATGCTTATTTTTATAAAAATATTGGATGATAAAAAGTTAAGTAACATATTAAAAACCGGTAAAACTTCCACTTGTGCAAAACTGCCTCGTTTAGCCTTGGTTTTTGAACTTCAAATGTTTGGAAAGGACTTTAAATTTAAGTATTTTGTTACATTCTTTTTGCAACTATTTACAAAATCATACTAGAGTATTTTAATAGTGGTTTTAGGTTTTTATCAATTTTTAAGAATTAGTTATGAATTTTTAAAGAAGAGGATTTACTTTATGGGTTTTCTAAGTTTTTAAGTGAATTATTAACTTGTTATTTTTAAATAATATTTTGAATGAATGTTTTAAAACCTATTATAAGTGTTTTAAAGTATTTTAGGTATTTATAGTTTTTAGAAAATGTGTTGACTACTTTATTAAAGTATAAATATCTTATGTAATACTAGTGTAAATTGCATGTACATGCATCTAGTAACTAGAAATATTTACTTTTTATTTAATAAAAATTAATGGACGGATTTATGCTATAAGTGCAAAATCTTTGATGGTCACAACACTTTTATTTCAAGCGGTTTATTTGGTGGTGTCGGTTGCAAATTGATAGTGAAATATCGTTGATAGGTGGTCGAGAAGGGGATGTTAGTGGAAGTTGCAAATCGATGGTGGGATTACATTAATGGGTATAAGGTATTTTCGAAATTTCAAAAAGATGCAGTTGAAGTCATATTCATTGAATTCTCTTTATTAATAGTAGAGATAATATCTTTTAAATTGTTTTATTAAATATCTAGTTTGTAAATAAATCACTATGCTTATATATATCATTTCTAAAAATGTTTTAAATTGTAAAAAAAAGGATTTAGAATAGGGTTAGGAATTGCTTAGTAGCTAAATCATGTTTTGTTTAATTACTTGTTTGAAAGGTAATTAACTATGCTTAACACTAAAAGCCGACGAAGTAGGCTAATCTATTTGTGAGTGTTAAGAATGATGTTCGAGCAGGGTTTAGAAGCAATAACGCTCAAATCTACCAGAAGCAATAGTGCTCTGACCTACCGGCTTCAATTTTGACCAAGGAATAGTTAAGTCGGGAATATCGGAAAAGTGTTAATGGTGTTGATTACTTGCTCATTTATGGAAAGTCATTAATATTATACTTAACACTAATAGCCGACGAGATAGACTTGTCTATCTATGAGAGTTAAGAATGTTGTATCTAGGCAAGGCTTTGATATGCAACCAGTGCTCTAACATACCTGACTTCACTCTTGACCGAAGAATGGTATAATTTGGAATGTCAGAAACATGTTAAGTATACGATAATTTCTATACGCGGTCATTTTAACTTGATAGTCGATTGGCCAACTATCGAACTTGATCAAATATTAACTTAGATATTTAAAAAGAATGTTTTTAAAGATAGTAACAAGTATAAAAATTAGTTTTGGGTTTGTTATGACAATGTGTTAATAACATTGGTCTTAAACCATTTTTTAGTATACTTAGTAGAGTAATTAGATATTTAAAAAGGATGTTTTAAAGATAATTATAAATGGAATGATTTTAGGTTTATAGTAATGATGTTTTGATAACATTTGTTTTTAACCCATCAAAATATACTTGTGCAAATGTGAAATCTTATTTAAGATTTGTGAATATTCTTATACCATTTGGGATAAGAATATGGATACATTTCTAAGCATTGGAAAGAGTAGAAATGAATAGTGAATAGTAGTATACATGTATTCTTTTGTAAAGGTATTATATATATATATAAGTATTTACAAAAAAGTTTTTAATTAATAAAGGAATAATTAAATAGAAGGGATTAGGAGTTACTTAAGTAGCTCAACCGTACTTTGTGTGACTTAATCGTGCTTTATTTGTTTGCTTGTTTATGGAAAGTATTTAGTCATATACTTAGCACTAAAAGCCGATAAGTAGGCTTGTCTATTTACGAGAGTTAAGAATGATGTTCAAGTACTGTGTAGAAGCAATAGTGCTCTAACCTACTTGCTCTACTCTTGACCGAGAGATAGTGTGAGATGAAAACATCGAAAATGTGATAAGTATATGAGACTTGGTTTCCATTTACGATCATCTACCTTATACTAGATAGTCAATTAGTCAACTATTGAAATTGACAAAATAACTTAGGAAATATCTAGAAGAAACACGAGGGCTATATGGTATAGTTATCTTCAAAGATGCTATACTGTATGTATAAAATCATCTTGCTCTTCTAGGACAAATGATAAGGAAAGCCGTTCGGGTAGGGGGTGATCTCCATCCTTATGTATTGTCTATTTATTTATGAAAGAACCAAGGTTAAGTTAACTAAAAATTCATCGATTGGTATTGCAGCATCCGATAAGCAGAGGAGAGTGTACTTATGATATGACTCAAACCCATAACCACTTCAAAACCATACGGCGATTTATGTTCTGGAAGCGGTTGTGAAGCGAAATGTTATAGAGTTGAACTGCCTATCCAAAGGTTAAGTCTAAGGAAGAGGTTAGCTTTAACATTTTAGACTAATGTTATGGAGTTGAACTGTTTATCCTAAGGTTAAGTCCAAGGGAGAGGTCGGCATTAATATTTTAGGCTAATGCTATAGAATTGAACCGTCTATTCTATGGTTAAGTCCAAGGGAGAGGTCAACGTTAGCATTTTTCGATCGACTTATGCAAGAATCTATATAGAGATTAAAGATCTGTTCGAGATGCTCGAAACCATATAAAGTTTCGTAATCTGTTCGAGATGCTGGAATCCGTTTGGGGATTCTTGTTCTATTCGAGTGGCGAAGACTCGTGTGAGAGATGTCGAACGTAGCCTCGATATCAAAAATGACTTAAACCAGAGCAGGGTACCAAGTCATGAAGGGTTTTGCAAGCCTTATAGGGTATATCAACTCTAGATCTAGAGATGCTATCGATATTGCTAGCGTGAATTGATGGTATTCGGTGTAATGTCCCCGGCATTGACTAGATATGGCTTACCTTATGGTATATTTTATCTAGAGATATATGACGTTTGGAAGGATATATCTAACCCTTGTGTAGGAGGTCGGATTCGGCTTGACCGGAGAGATCTCCATGGAAATCCTACACAATTATGTGAACGTGCCTTAGCAGGTTTTGATGTATACCTAGTTATTATTGTGGTGTACACATACCATAACTATTTCTTATATTCTACACCCTGGAAATTATCTATTATATCAAAATATGTACTTAATAGATGGTTGGCTCTTTTGAGGGGCAAAGCAATTTCGATGATTCGATTGATCATAAAAGGTGTTGTTATCTGTCATACATATTTCTTGAGTTTCTCACACCAGACATACGTCTGACTCTTGGTTTTATATTTCCATGGGTGCTCTTTTGAGTAGTTTGGGAAATGCAGGTTTTCATCGATGTTCTTTGGAGCTTCTAAAGAGGAGCTGGATGTTTCCATTCATCCATCGTAGTATTCTTATTTCCGCTACATTACTATATTGTATATATCAACATATGTGAAGATGGGTTGTTATAATTATCCAGGCTGATGATAATGCTTATGATTGTAACTCTGAAATGCTATGTATCTTAGAGTGACAGTTTGTACTATCTTTTGATATTATATGTTATTGTTTCATTATGAAATTATGATGTTGTATTCTCCTTTTCCTTGTCCTATTTATTTTTTTACCCTAGCAATTCGTCTTTCTGGCACTTGAGTGCAAGGCACATGAATACTATAGATGTATTAGTGTCGACATTTGAGAGTCGAAAAGGCAACTCATTACATGTGGCATCAGAGTTGAAGGTTAAGTGAGAACATTGGCTTTGGTTGGGTCTGAATCATTAAGAGATAGGTTAATGGAATGCCCTAGCATGAGTTGAGAGTATTATACATCTCAGAGCGTATATGTAATTGTTATATATTTGTTATATATATAAGTAGGTTGATAGTGTAGTCTAATTCACGTAGGGATTAATGATGTTTATCTATTATCTGTAATGACCAGGATTTCAGTCATTTGAATTTGAAATATTTAATTGATTTTAAATATTGAAAAAGTTAATTTTATAAGTCAAACAACTTATATTTCAAATAAAGCGATTTATTTGATAAGATGAATTGTTATATTTAATAATTTGAATTGTTTATATAATTGAATCTTGAATTTAATTTGAATAAATGGATATTTTTATTATTGCTGTTTGTTGCTTGTTTGGATAATTTACTGCTTATCGGTTGGTTTGTATGTATTCCTGCCATTGGAGGGGACGAGACCCTACTACGTTCCCGTATAAGAGCGGATGACATTTTGTATACGATCCTGCCTCGAAGCGTTTGATTTATATTCTTTGATTATATATTGTATGTGATGCGGGGGAACAGGTTATAGGGATCCAACAGTATTCCTCACCACTATTGATTTTTTTATTTATGCATATTTATATATATGCTATAACATGTGAATTGTGATATAGGGGGACAGGTTGGAGTGATCCAATTGGATTCCTTACCGTTTTGATTTTACTTTTCATACACTGTGATATATGATGTGTTGGATGCGATATTTGATGATATGGATGATTTCCCCTATTTAGTGCTATAGTAGCACTAAGCCTTATTTTTAGTATTCGAAATGTTATAAAATAATGATTTAGAATTGAAATGGTTTTGGGATTTTATATGTTTTTAATAATTATTATCGAATTATTAAAAGGAATGAATTTATCTTAAATAAATAAAATTGTATGATTTTTGATATTATAAAATTATAATTTTGAGAAATACTTTAAATAGAGATTTTTGAATGGTTTATAAAACGAATTTATAAAACTGATATTTTGTAAATAAAGAAATAGATTCATACACAGAATTTATAAATATATATAAAATGGATTTGTAATCGATATTTTGTAATGGATTTATAAATGGGATTTTATAAATAAAAGAGATTTATAAAGCAATGAATTTATAAACAAAATTTTGTAAATAAAGAAATTTTAATAAAAATAGGTTTTATAAAAAGAAGTTTTATAAAATAAAAAGGAGATTTATAAACATAGTTTTATAAATATAGAAATGATTTATGTTGAGATTTAAATATGGATTTAATCGTTTTAAAAGTGGTTTATCTTTTAAAGGAACGTTTTGAAAGTGATATTTCCAAATGGAGTTTAAATGGTTTTTAAAAGTGATTTAAAATTTGTTAAGTGAAAAAACATGAATTTCAACATTTGTTGTTGTAATAAACGTTTTCAAGGAAAGTAAGGAAGGCATGGACTATAACACCATTGTTATAGTAAACGATTTCCAAAAGGAAATGTTTTATATAGTATATGGGGTTTATATGTATGTATGTATGTATATGTGTATGTATGTATGTAAATGTGTGTGTGTGTGTGCGCGTGTATACTGTACTTGATGTTAATATTCTGGGTGTGTAACTTCTATCTAATTAGAAGTTAAGAATGTTGTTCAATTAAGGTCTGAGAGGTAATGATACCCCAACTTGATGGCTTTATTGTTAAATAATAAATAGTTGAAGTTCAACATCGAAGATTAAAGTTAAGTATAATTAGTTGAATCCCTATACTAGTGTTTTTGGGTTGTCGTAACGATGTTTTACGCAACATTCGTTTTGACCCAATGAGTTGTGTTTTGACCTTACATTGTGAAATACATGAACTGAAAGTCTCGCCTAGCGCCTATACGGAGGCTTAAAAGGATGTTTACAATAGTGATTTGGATAATGAGTCCGGGTTGGAAAAGAACAAACTAATAGAGGTAGATTGACATATGTATGTTTGGTCGCATATAACGATAAGGATTCATTTTCATAAAATATGTTGACCAAATTATATTGAAAAAATTACAACAGTGTTATGGCATGCGCTTCGCGCGTGACAATAGCACATGCTTCGCGCGTCAAAATTGCACACGCTTCGTAGGTAAATTGATTTTTTTTACAAATTATACATGTTTAACATATTGAAGATAAATGATTTTCATAAATATTTAGGTATGTTTTTGCGTTGGAATCATATGTAGTTAGTTTGTATTTTTATTTCTAAGTTGGAACATTTAATTTTTTGTTAGGTTGAATTTTTGTTTATGTTATCAATTTATAAAGAGCAAAAATGTATAGGAAGTTTAATTTTTAGATCCTATTTTTAAGTGATATTAAGTTTGGTAGTGTATGTAAGAGAGTGTTTTAAATTTGTAAAATAAATATTTGCTAGCTTCTGTTTTTAAGTGATATTAACATTTGGTAATATCTATAGGGAGACGCTTGAGGAAGTTCACGCTGATTGCAAAAAAGTGTGACGCTAAAGCTATTATATTTAAGTCATATTGGCATGGCGTGTGCATTTAAATAGTACAAACAACATATGTTTTAGAAATACAAGAATATATATGTAACATAAAAATACATGATTTGCAAGTGCAAATTGACATACAAATGACATGCACGAAAGCGTACTTTTAAATATAAAATAATCAATAAAATGAAGATTTACTTCATCACTGATGACTGTTATTCTATAAGCTTGTATTATTTAAAAAAAGAACTAAAAATAAAAATTGTAAATTATGTGTCAAACATCACAAAAAGAAATAACTAATAAAAAAATCAAATTTATCCTTTTGTAGATATTAGTACATCCTTGTACACAACATTTCTAGTGTAGGTTCTGGATTGCCCTTGAACTTCATCGTTTTTTTACTAAAACTTTGATGTTTTTCATTGAATTTCCTCTTGATAATGCAACATAAAGTTGAGCATGGCTGAATATATCTTGGTGTAAGTAAATTCCAACATTTAGGATTGTTTGCCTTCGATATTTTTTAATAGATAAAGCAAAACTTAGTCTTATAAGGAACTATTTACGTATATAAAGTAAATGGTAAACGGAGATCTTCAAATGGCTTCATAGGTATTCTTGGTAAGAGAACGTAAGTTCCAGCAAAGCGACCAATGGCAATCTCTGCATCTATGATGTTTCTGTGAAGTTTATGGCATATAAGTCGCGTACCATTACATAATCCATTTTTTGGATAGAGGTTTCTTAGTAGCATAATTGGTACACCTTTCTTCAAGACCAATTTATATAGGGGCAAACCACTCAGATTTATTAAATTCAAATATTCAAGCTGGTATAGATTTCTTATGTCATCTTCAACATAATCGAAAGAGTAGTAGACATGGTGATCACCAGGAAAAAGGTTTATAACTTGATCTTTTAACATATCCACGTTTTTATTATGTGGGGTGATCAAAGCTCTTGTAATCATATATTTCATATTGAATACATTAATGTATAAGTTTGGAAAAGTTAAATTTATTAGAGTAGTTATTGATTTTTCATCTTCCCATGGTGTAACCATTTCGCCTGAGATTCTTATCATGTTCTCACATATAAGTGGCTCATTTCCATCACCGACTCATAATAGGAAATCCGCATAGAATTAATCATCCTTTGCCCTTGTATTTTGAGTGAGATGGATCACTTCTACATGTTTCCATAATGACGATTTAACTATGCACGCATCACTCATTTACGAGATTGTACCATTTTGTAAAACTGGTAAACTTATCTAAAATCCTCTTCGATGATTATAACTTTACCTCCAAATGGCATGTCATTTCCCAGTATGTCTTTTAATGTTCTATTTAGTGCTTAAAAAGCATATCAGTGGGTCATTGTTGCTTCATCCCAAATAAGAATAGTCACTAATCTCACAAGTTCAGCCACTTTAGACTGTTTAGGTATCGTACACATTGATGTTGAAGTTAGATTGATTGGAATTTCAAACTACGATTGTGTTGTTCAACCACCTGGTAAGATTGTTGCGGCTATCCCCGATGTAGCTATTGTAAGTGCAATTAAACCATCTTGCCTAAGTTTTGCAAGTACTGCTCGATAAAGAAAGGTCTTTCCCATCCCACTGAGGCCATCTATAAAATAGATTTTGCTCCTCTTATGGTAAATCGCATTAGTAATTGTAGTGTATGCATATTTTTTACATTCATTCAACTTTTCATTAAATGTAAAGTCCACTTTAGGCATTACAATAGAATATTATTCCTCTATTAGTTTTGAAGTGTGGGAATTATCATCTATATCATTCCAAATACTTTGAAGATCAAAATCAGATATTAGTTTATAATGGTTCATTAATAGATCATTAAGATCACATAGAAGACGATTTTCAAGTATAGGTCAAGCCATTGCACTTGAACTTGAATAATTTTCAGCCATATGGTAGAAAAATTCTTCCCATAATTTTCTCACCCCTATTGATGCACAATAAAATAAGATCGTTGCAAATAATCTTCTTAAAGATGGTGACATTTCGTGTGTTTGATGCTTTAACCAAACATGCTCTTATACTTTGGTCTTCTTCAAATAATCCCATCTTTTCCGATGCTTGCCGAAATGTTTGGTATTTGATACCATTAATGGTTAGAAGATAGTCGAATGATGTTGGTCCTTTTACATGATTCAAAAGAATTCGCAAGAAGTAACGTTCCTTTTGATAGAGAAACATTATAAATTTGTCCTTACGGTGTTTTCATTGATTTAAATAGATGTCTATAGTGAATAACATTTGAAAAGGTCCTTTAAATGCTTGATAGGATAAATAAACATTGATTGGGTATTATCTAGAAATATTCAAATCCTATTAAAAATGATAGCACTGATTGGGTCAAGACATGGCTGATAGGGTAAATAAAACTTTGATTGGGTATAACCTAGAAATATTTCCATTATAATTTACCATAGAAAATAGCATTTGAAAAATTACCATTTTAATTTATCCTAGAAAATAGCATTTGAAAAGGTCTTTTAAGTGTTTCATAGGCTAAATATAACATTGATTGGGTATAATATAGAACCTTGGATGTATAGTAATATTCATTACTAGATAAACAACCACCTATTCAATAGCATGCAATCTGTAGAAAATTTGACCGCGTTAGTTAAATATATTCATTTTAGATAGAATATGACATAATCAATGCATGTTAAGGAGAGAATCAAACCATTATCCCTTAAATATCTAATTCTAGCAAATTCTACCATCCCTATAAATATCATATGAAATTTTCCTCTACTCTTCACTCAGCCATTTACAATCAGTCCAACTTTCTCTATCACTTAATGTAACAACCCGCATATTTTACGATTGTATATTTAAATATTTTATTTAAATATAACATCGTTAGTCGGATTAAAGTCCGAAAATTTACTTTTTGCAAACAGTCGAATTAGGACTCAAGACCACTTCCATTCAGTCCAAAATGGCGTTTGCGACCTTTTTGAGTATAAACATCGATATGTTTGGAGTTGTGTAGAATTTTGACATTTTCACTTAGGGCTTTGGGCTTGGGTTTGGGTTTCAGCCCACTAACCCAACTCATCCTATATCCTAACTCCACCCCCTCTCCTCTTCATTCATTCTAATATTTTCTTAACACTTCAAGCTTTAGTAAAAATGAGGGGAGAGATTGGAAACTAAAATCCTAAGCCCTAGTTTCCTTTGCAAATTCAAGTTCTAGCTCCAAAATCAAAGAGAAGCTTAGGTAAGCATCCTCTTCTTCTTCTCCATCTCAATCTCTCTTCAATTCTCAGAAATTCCTAACCCTAACTTAGGAAAAACTTCATCTTTGATAATAGAGAGAAGATTCTAGAGGTGTGTTAAAGAGGAATTGTTCTTGCCTTGTTTTAAAAGCTTCTCCTTCATTGTTTTTGGGTTTAAAGGTGAGTTTTTGAACTCACATCTACGTCTATAGCTTTCATGGTTGTTAGGTATGAATTCCTAACATCTATTCATGTTCATTTGTTTTTTATTTGGATAGATTTGGTGAATTTTCCAATTTTTGGTTTTTGAAGTCCAATTTTGTGAAAATCCTTTTATGGGTGTTTGAACATGTTTACCGGGGTGTATCGAAGAGCCTATTAGGTTGGGTTGTCGCTTGGCATAAATCCCGAGTCGCCGTTGACCGACCGATCGTTTCCGGCAGGATTTCGCCCTTTATAAGGGCTAGGCTGATTCTGCTCTGGAAGCAGGTTCAGTCGACTGAACCAGGAGGTCAGTCGACTGAACCAGGGGCAGAAAACATTCTGTCCCTGTATCAGTCGACTGACCTCTGTGTTCAGTCGACTAAACCTGGGGACAGAAGATTTCTGTCCACGTATCAGTCGACTGACCACCTGGGTCAGTCGACTGACCTGGAAACTGAAAGTTTCCAGGCTTTGAGTCAGTCGACTGACCACCTGGTTCAGTCGACTGACCTACTTGTATTAGTCCTACTTGCTTATTTTTCGTGGGTTTCCAATTATAATCGATTCGAGTTGGTCCAATTTGTTGTTATCAACTCTGATGACTTCTTTTTCGGGATTTTTGGGAATATCCATTTTGATGGATTCAGTATCGATTTCTATGGGATTTGATTCACGTCTTCGAATGTGGATTTTGGTGATTGATTATTTCAATAATCATTTCTATGATTTGTCACTTTAAAATACAAAGGTTTCTATACTAGTAGTAAATATTCAAACTCTTTCTCAAAGATGATTCCAACTCTATTTTTAATACAAATCTCGTTTATAAAACCGTTTTCCAATCTATTAGTATATATAAACCTTTACCTCATTCGTATGAGAAATCTAATTAAACGACTTAGTAAAACAAGTGGTATGAAACACTTGCATTTACTTCACCGGTTAATTCTTGGACTTACTCGATTGAAATCTTGTGACAATTTTCGAGTGGAAATCTACAATTTGTTCGTAAATATTTAAGTTAAGCTAGTGGTTATGGGACATGAAGCTAAACTCTTATATTTACTTGCTTAGTGTGATTCACACTTTTTATTGATCGATGATGATCATTTTGTGATTTAGACTAGCGATGTGCGATGTCTATTTGTTTGTGTGGGGATTAAAAACCCCGTTTGTGGAACTTCGATTCAATTTGGCGGGGTAGCGACCCATGGTCTTTGGGCCGTTTGTGGAGCCTCGGCTCAAAATTGATGGTCAGCGACCATGGAATAGCGTTCCGTTTGTGATGCACGTGTTAGTGAGTTTTCATGCTCCCGTTTGTGATAGGCCTCCCCCCTTTTGTGATTTCTGGATTTCTAGTTGTGATTTCTAGAATTTTTTTTTCACCAATTTTCGTGGTTTGCATTGATAAGCTCTATCAATATTTGTGTTTTGGTGAATAATTTAAAGAATGTGATTCTTTTTGGTGTTTTGAGATGATTTGAGATATTGTATGATTTTTGTTGTTAATTGATGTATACTTGACACAGTATGGCATTTTGTTATCATACGTTTTTGGTCATATCTCTTATCCTATCTCATTTTATCTGATATTTATAGCTAGACTGATCCGTTTATTATTTTCTTCTTAAATAATACTCGGGTCAGACCGAGGTATTTCAGGTGCTCCTGCTTGACTTCTTATCAGGGATTATCATCTGATTTTTGGCTAACTACTTTAGATTAGTAGTTTTTGTTATTATACATTTGAGCTATAGACTCCTTTTTTTTTGGAAAAGCAATGGGCTAAGGGAGCCTTGCCCAATATATTGCATAACTGGTTATGATTACATGCACATACATGATACATACAGACAATTACATGCACATAAAATCAATTACATATCAGAAAAACATCAAAATACAAGATTATATATCACTTCAGCCTTCCTATCCTTTTACGAATTTTTTTATCAGTCATACTATAAACAGTTGCTGCAGACTCCATCCTCATGTCAAAAATTCTTCTATTTCTTTCCTTCCATATTTCATATATGAATGTCTTTAACATAATCATTTTTTTTTGAAAAAAGGGTTCAAACTTTACTATTAAGAATAAAAGTCAAGTCCAACAAGTCACAAGAAACAAAAGCCATCAACCGGCCCGGAAACAAAACAAAAAACAATACAAACAACACAACTATATACGTTGGGCCCAAAAAACAAATACAACCCAACACCCAACACCCAATAACATGCCCAAAGACTGGAAGCCTCCAGAAAGAACCAGACACATCTCGATAAGGAAAAAGGCAATACGACTCTTCGATCTCTTCATAACTCTATACTTTCCAAAAAAACTTCGCGAGAAACAAAAATGGCTGCTGCCATTAAAGATCTAGTCTCCTCCTTTTACTTCTGAGACGACAAAACAACAACGATCTCCAAAAGAAAACAGTTGAGACTCGAAACACCATCCCTCCAGAAGAAACTTGAGTAAGTATACAATCTAAAAGTCTTCTTCTTTGTTCCTTAAACCTTCAGACTAACGAGGATTTTTTATGATTCCAGGTCAGGGATGCTGAAAATACTCTAAACAACCTTCAAACAAGAACTTAACAGTTTAGATCTAAGATTCATCACAGATCTGAAAAATTTGATAAACCATAGGAAAACATCAGCTGTTTCTCGAGACGACACTAAGCAAGATAAGTTTTTGATATAGCTTCTATTGTCCTCAGTAGAACTGCTTCTTTTGGAGCTTCTAATCTGTCCATAATATATCAATGTCTTGTTGTCCAGGAATCCACAGACATATTGCTCCACCTGCAGATCAATACACTTAAAAGCTACTGATTAGTTAAGGATGAAAAACAGTTATAATGTAATTTAGAGAGGGAGAGAAATCATTGTAAAATAAAACAGGTACTCGAGAACTGGAACCAGAAGACATAGGAACAAGAAAGTGGCAAAAGGAAACAAGAATTATGTTTGTGTCCCCAATTCAGCGTTGGGAGGTAAAGCCCCATTTCAAAGCTATTTCCGAGTTCATGCCAGTGC
This sequence comes from Allium fistulosum, assembly GCA_030737815.1. Classification (NCBI taxonomy): domain Eukaryota; kingdom Viridiplantae; phylum Streptophyta; class Magnoliopsida; order Asparagales; family Amaryllidaceae; genus Allium; species Allium fistulosum. The sequence goes on from CM060901.1 coordinate 667,589,006, forward strand.
TGTTTTGAAAATATTTTGATTTTGCCATTCTGATGTTCATAGTTTGGAAAATTTTTAAACAAACCTTCGTCCCATCTGTAAAACGATTCTGAAAAATCCTTTCATTTCTTTCTTTCCAAATATGCCAAATGCAAACTGAGAGTGAAAGTTGAAACAAATCTGACTTGAAATTTTGAGAGCTAGATATAGAAACAATTTTCGTTAAATCCTCCTTCAGGATAAAAGAAAATAAACTCTTCGGCTTTAAGAAAATTTTTTTACAGCTCCAAAACCAGATCTTTTCTGTAAAGTCACATTGAAAAAATAGATGGTCTATATTTTCAATGTGACTATTACAGAACACACAATTCTGATCGACCACTATCTGCTTCTGAATTAATCTTTCTTTTGTCAAGAGAAAGTCATTTATGGCTTTGAAAAGGCAGACTGCCATTTTAGGAACATGAATTTTGTTCCAGACCATAGTCGCCCAAAATTTAGTATCAAACCTAGTTCGAACCGAGTTCCAAACTTTTTTAAACTGATATTGCCCATCCTTAGAGCACTTCCAGGACCAGAAATCCCTCTCTTTGTTATTGTGAATCTTGACATCTTCAATTTCACTCTGAATTTGAAATAAAAAGCTATACAAGTCCCACCTCCATTCACCATTACTTAAAATCCTGCTAAGCATTAAATTATCTGTACCTGTTCTAAAAGCAGTATCCCTACCAATGCGTTCCATAATAGAACTCCCATTTAACCAAGGATCATACCATAACGAAGTAGATTTGCCATCTACAATGTTAAGGGAGAGGCAATTCAAGGCTTCATGTCTATTTTTTAAAATAAATTTCCACACCCCAGAGTCATCCGAACGCTGGTTAGTATCCCAGAAACTTTTAAGCCCTATGTATTTACCATGCATGAATACTGCCCAACTGCCTTCTAAGTTAATGATTTTCCAAATCAATTTGATATATAGCGCTTTGTTCATCTCTTCTAAGTTTCTCAAACCCATACCTCCTTCTTCTTTTTGTCTACTTAGAACCTCCCAAGGAATCTTACTACTGCGACTTTTCCAAAGAAAATTTAATATCATATGTTTAATCTTCTGAACAGTAGCAACAGGGAGATAGAAACATTGCATCCAAAATTGAATTATAGGATATATAGTAGATTTTATAAGTTCCAGTCTCCCTGCTAAGCTCAACATTTTAGTTTCCCATCTTCCAATCCTAACTTTGATCTTCTCTATCAACGGAGAACAATCCTTATCCCTCAAATTAGCACTTGACAGAGGAATACCCAAATACCTTATAGGAAGGGTTGATTGTTGAATATTGAGGATAGAACAGATGTCTGTACAGCCATCAACCCCTTTCCCAAAAAGGATATTAGATTTCTCCACACTTAACTCCAAACCAGTGACCCTTTTCAAGGTTTTAAAAACTTCGTTAATAGCATACGCAGTTTGCACATTGGCTTTGGTAAAAAGAATGATATCGTCTGCGTAAATCAAGTGAGTCAATTTGTTACCAAAGTCCGTAACTGGAGAGATCAGACCACCCCTAACTTTCTCTTCCATAAGTAGCGTAAAATATTCCATCACTAGGGTAAAAAGGATAGGCGAAAGTGGGTCTCCTTGTCTGAGATCATTAGAACCTTTAAAGTAACCATGCGCTTCTCCATTAACAATGATAGAAAAAACTGGGGTCTTAATAAGATTTCCAATAATTTTAATCCATTTATCTGTAAAACCCAAGCTTCTTAACATATGAATAACAAAATCTCTATTAATCGAATCATATGCTTTCTTTAAATCAACTTTTATACACATGTATTTATTATCCTTTCTTCCGAGACCTCTGATTAATTCATGAGCTAACAGGATACCATCCCCTATTGATCTACCTTTTATAAAAGCCGTCTGGTTATGGGATACCAACTTATCCAAAAAAGGACCCAATCTATTACACAGGATTTTGGAGAGAACCTTGTATAAAGTGTTACAGCAGGCAATTGGTCTGAAATCTTGAATACAGGAGGAATGGTCTTTTTTTGGGATCAAATGAATAAACGTGTGATTCCATTCTCTAATGATTAGACCCTTTTGAAAAATATCATTTAAAGCTTTATAAATAATATCTTTCGAAAGATTCCAATGAGTCTTGAAAAACAACGAATTGAAACCATCCGGTCCCGGCGAAATAGTATCTTTGATATCCCACAAGGCATATTTGATTTCTTCTAAAGAGAAACTCTCATTTAAAAAATTAGCCCCAAACTCAGATATAACCATTTTGCAAATCACTTCAGGAAAATGATCACATAAAGGTTGATTATAAGTTTGCTTGAAAAAATCAATAGCCTCGTCAACAAATTTATTGTCCGATACCACCTTACCGTCCATATTTAGGTTTGTCAAACGGTTTCTACTTCTTCTGTTAGACATTTTAGCGTAGAAAAAAGAAGATCCCTCATCACCCATCATCAGCCAGTCACATTTGGCCTTTTGTTTGGCCACCATGAATTCTTTTTTTAGTGCTAGATCCAAATTGGTCTTGGCATTTTGAAATTCCAAAGCTAAGTTATGGTCATTAGAATTTTCCAAAAGTTTCTGAAATCTAGAGCATTTCTCTCTCAGTACATTCACCTCTAGTCTGATGTTACGGGAATTAGCACTCCATCTCTTGAGATCCCTCTTAATATTTTTGAGAATGTTAATAACTTGAAACAAAGGTCTGTCGATTTGGTTGGTAACCCAAAGTTTCTCAACCAGTGGAAAGTATTGTTCGCATAAAGACCAATGATTCATGTATCTAAACGGACTATTCTTAACCTTAGAGTTAGAGGTAAACGAGATGAGAATAGCATTATGATCACTCACCGTAGGAGGTAAAAATTCAACTGATAGATCAGGGAATAAGTTAATCCAGTCAAGGTTAGCAAACACCTTGTCGATTTTAGAGAAAATATTTCTACACGGGCCCGACCACCAAGAAAATTCAAAACCTTTAATATTAATCTCATTGAGACCAGTAACTAAAGTCATATCATCTAATTCAAACAAATTATTAAAAGTTGCTGGAATACCTCCCTGTCTTTCTGAGGGTCTACGGATACAAATTATTAACATAATCATTATAATGTCTGTCTTCGGGGATTTCCACCTTGTAGCTTTGAAGATATTAAACCATTCTAATTTCGAGCTTTTAACCGGTTTATGAAAATCACCATTTGATAGAAGCCTACACCAGATTCCAAATGAATAATAGCATTAAAAAAAATGAATGTTAGTTTCAGGACACCTTTGACAGAATACGCAATCTTCATTGCTAATAATACCCATACTAGCTAATTTCTGCTTTGTGTTTAAAGCATTTGCCATGACTTTCCATAACAAAAAATTCTCCTTAGCAGGAGATTTTTCCATCCAGATTCTCATAGCCCATGGAAATTTCTCTGATTGATTTAATAGAGCTTTATAAACTAAAGAAACTTCATGCTCTTTCCCTTTATTTGACCATAATACTTTAAGGTTAGAAGAGGGAAGAGACAGAGATGAGATATGCTGCCATAAAGTCCGGACTTGAATAGAACTACAGTAAGGCAAAACAATTGATCCATCAGAAATATATGATGATACTTTGGCTTTGATAGGGATGCCAGTCTGCATAATTAAAGAATATGGAAGGATATCTTGTAAAATCAGACTAGGTTTAACCCATGGTGAAGACCAGAAAAGAAGCTCATTATCTTCAGTTGGATTGCTTTGAATGATTGGTAAAAAAGAGGCTCTTAATTTTAGTATATTTCGCCAACTCCAGCTACATAAACTTGGGACTTCCATTAGCCAGAAATCCTTTCCTTTTATAAGATTTTTTTAAGTCCATTGTGACCATAAATCCTCTTTCTTTGACAAAATATTGTTAAAGTAGATTGAGAAAGCTGCAGTATTCCATATTTTTAGATTAACTATCCCCAATCCCCCATTTTCCTTTGGCATTTGTATTTTGATGAAGGATATTGGAATTATTTTTTTTGAGAAAGGATCACCATGCCATAAGAATCTGTTTAGTACACTATTTATCATAGATATGAGTTTGCATGGAAGAATAAAGTGTCTCATCCAATAGTTTGTCATGGCAGATGCAATACTTTGAATAACAACTAATCTTCCAGCCTGAGATAATTTTGTATTTGGCCATTTGGATAGTTTGCTTGTAATTTTTTCATACAGAGGTAAACAGTCAGATTTGGTAATTCTGGCACTTATAAGTGGTAGACCAAGGTACTTGGTATTATTTTCCATCTCTTTAAGACCAGAGTAATTTATAATTTCAGCCTTCAAAAACTCATTAAGCCCCGCAACCAGTATATGAGATTTGTTGAAATTTATCTTCAATCCTGTAAGAGCAAAGAATTGATTCATTACCTCAAGAATAGCAGAAATATTTGAAAGAGTAGGTTTGGTGAAGATGACAAGATCATCAGCGAAAAGCAGATGAGTAATCAGAGGATCCTTGCATTTTGGATGCAGCTCTAACTTCTTTAATTTCACTTGCTCAAGAAACAAGGTATTCAGAACTTCCATTACAATTATGAATAAATATGCAGATATTGGATTACCTTGCCGAACCCCTTGAGATCCTTTGAAAAAACCTTTTGAACATCCATTCCTAAGGATGGAAAAATGAGAAGTTGAAATACAAGTATATAACCAGGCTAGCATAGGTTTAGGGAAATTCATTCTTGAAAGGATTGCTATAATTGAACTCCATGAGATAGAATCAAAGGCTTTCTGTATATCAAGTTTTAACATACATCTTGGTGAAATATTCCCAGTTCCATATCCTTTTAAAAGTTCTTACGTGAGCATTATGTTATCACTAATATTCCTATTAGACATAAAAGCAACTTGATTAGCAGATATAATTGAGGGCAAGATATTCAGGAATCTATTAGCAATAACTTTGGATATGATTTTATACATCACATTGCAGCATGAAATAGGTCTAAAATCAGAAACACTACTAGCATTTGGAGTTTTTGGGACAAGGGCTATGTTAGTAGCATTGATACCAGTTGGTAGTTTATCATGGGAGAAGAAATATAGTACTGCTTTATTGACATCATGCTTTATAATTTTCCAAGCGTGCTGATAGAAGAAAGCATTATAACCATCAGGGCCCCCACTACTATCAGATTTTAATGAAAACACTGTAGATTTAATTTCCTCAGGTAAAACTTCACTTATCATATCACTTGCTTGCTTATCACACAGACAGGGCAGATGCATTGAAAATAAGGGCGAAAGATTTGGTATCATAGGAGATGGATTGGCAAGAACAGATGAGAAATAATCAATAAAAGCTTTGGAAATTGAATCATCATTATCTTGAATAACTCCATTCATATCAGATATACTCATAATTCTTTGTTTGCTTTGTTTGATCTTGATCAAGTTATGATAATATTTTGTGTTCCTGTCACTTTGCCTGTCAATAATCTCATGAAGTTTTTCTTTTCTCATTAAAGCTTCAAATTCCAATGCTTCAATTAATTTTTTTGATAAGTCTGCTTCTTGCTTAGCTAAGGATGAATTCAAAGTATCATTCTGCAGCTGTTGTTGGATAAAACTAATTTCTCTCTTATTCCATCAGAGATTTTTGATCCATCACCAAAATTATCCTTTGCCCAAATTTTAAGCTTTTTCTTCAATCTATGCAGCTTAGTTTTAAGAATGTGAAGGGGATTTCCATAAATATTCTCCTGCCAAACCTGCATAACAATGCTAAGAAATTTTTTATGATTAGTCCAGGTTTTGTAAAATTGGAAAGATGGGTTCCTACTTATAGCATTCTCCCCCAGGATAAGATGAATGGAGAGTGATCAGAAATAGAAGGATCTAAGAATTTGCAAAAAAGGTTTGGCCATTGATTAATAGAGTGAATATTGTGAAATGCATGATCAAGCTTACAGTAAGTTCTAGGACCAATATTACTTTTATTATTCCATGTAAACATAGCTCCAAAAGATGGAATATGGCTAAGGGAAGATTTGATGAGAGTTTGATTTAAAGGTGCAATATCTTTCATAGAGAGTGGATTTCCTCCAATTTTTTGATTAGAGGAAAACATACAATTGAAATCACCAAGAACTATCCAAGGCAATTTTGGGTGAGAAAGTAAAGAGAGATTAGAGAGGAAGGAAAGCCTTTTTTCAAGGTTATTATGAGCATAAACAAAGGTAATCAGAAAAGGAATATTTGAAGATAAAGAAGTGGCACTGAAATGTATAAATTGATCATCCTCCTGCAACTTAGTCAATTTGAAATTCCATAAAACCAATAACCTTCCATATGGTCCACTAAGTAGATTATCTTCATATTCCCAACCAGGTGCAATATTTTTACATGCCAAAACATACTTTTCCTTATTCAACTTTGTTTCACTAATGGCTAGCAATTGTATCTTTTGATTTTTAATTAAATGCTTCACTTCAGCTTGTTTGGATGAAAGGTGTCCTCCTCTGATATTCCAATAAGCTATATTATTGTTTAACATCATAACGATTTGGGAGAAATGAGAATAGATGGGTGTTTCCTTGTATGTCTAATACCACTAGATTGAGAAGAAATATCTTTGAATGATGCAGACTCATTATTATTCATTGGCATGACTTCTTCAATTTTATAATTTTTCCCATTGTTTAGATCCTCTGAATTTTCATGGAATGAGACTTTCTTTTTACCTTTTTCTACCTTTTTTATTTGATACAACCTTTTCCTCAGAATCATCTCTTGATTTACATGGAGGAGGAAGAATCAGATGATTAGGAGGTAATATATTGATATAAGGAGAGGTTTGTTCTGTAACCTCATCACTCAGTGTTTCCTTATGAACATCTTTAATATTATCTGAACTACAAGCTAAATTCTTGGAATGAACTTCAGAAACACACATATTAACACCAACCGTGTTACAGTGCACAGTTGAATCCTTATTAATTTGTATATTACCAGATTGAGAGTTTTCTATATCCATAATTGCCTCATTGTTAACTACTTCTTCATCTATATCAGATAAAACCATAAAAGAATTTGAGGTTATAATATTTTCCTTATATCCCAAATCCTCAGTATTAATGTCAGATATCATTTTCAAACCATTTGACTCTACATCCTTCTGCTTATTCAGATCATGATTTAAATTCATTTCTCAAACATCAGATAGTTGATCACCAGATTTTAAGTTCACATTATTGCTATCAGTTAAAATATTTTGTTCCTTTTCCTTCCTTTTCCACACTTTTAAAGATCTTGTTTTGAAATTTCCAGTAATATTAGACATCTGCATCTTTTCTTCAACACCAACTTGTTTCATGCATTCCCTGATATCAACATCCTCATTATCTCTACCAGACTGCATAACAAATTCTTTCATCTTACTATTTCCTGTACAATATAAGGTTTCATGACCAAACACTTTACATTTAATACAGATTTTTGGTCTCCAATCATATTCAACTCTAACATAAGGACAACAGTCACCTAAATCATCAATTGCAATAGAATTAGGTAGTTCGTGATCTGGAGAAACTTCAGTCAGAGCTTTAGCATACTTAAATCTTGATAATCTTTTAGTACTTTCATCAAGACAAATCAGTTTACCAACATGACATGCTAACCAGTTAATACCAATTAAGGTCCAAGCAATCAAAGGAATCTTATAAAAATGAACCCACACTGGCACTTTTTTAATGCGTTCTTGAAAATAACCGTAAGAAGGATCCCAAGTAGTAATGATGAACATTTTACCTTTAATGAAGATAGGATCAGATTGCAAGATTTTCATCCTATCTTGATCATTCGAGAAGTTAAAAAAAGAAATTCTCATTATCAGATTTAATATCGACTTCACCTTTTAATCTCCAAATACTTCTTAAATGTCTTGTAACAGTCAGATAAGATAGAGGACCATCCAAGAAAAAGCCAACCAAATGATCACTCCAAAATTTGATACCTTCATTTTTAACTTCATCCGGTAAAGCATTCGGAACTCCATTTTTCTTGATATCAAAATGTCTAGGCACAAATGTTCCAGCATTTTTAGGCTTCTTTTTGAATAAAGTTGACCAGTTTAAACCAGTACCAGAGGAAATAGATGGACTATCCTGCTTATTATCAGAAATCAGACACGAATTCAAATCAGACATAGGAAAATGAATCGGGGATGTAGAAACATGAGGAGGAATAGAGGGAGAAAAATTTAAAGCAGAGGAAGGAAGAGAAAAAGGGGGAAGTGGAGAAAACAGGGAAGAAGGAGGAGGGATCGGGGAAGAAGGAGGAGGGATCAGGGAAGAAGGAGGAGGGATCGGGGGAGGAGGAGGAAGAATCGGGGAAGAAGGAGGAGGGATCGGGGGAGGAGGAGGAGGGATCGGGGAAGGAGGAGGAGGGATCAGGGGAGGATGAGGATTAGATGCCGCCATTATTCAAACCAATATATCATTTTTGCTTATTATTGGAATGTTAGAAGTTAGAAGCAGCATATGCATTTTAGGAATACCAACTAGCTTAGGGCCGAGCTATAGACTCCTTGATGTATAATTATTCTTTTGTCTAACACTTGTATTTATTATTTTGTGATGTAGTGGATCTTGTTTGACCACTACTTTGATGTACACTTTTATGTGTTATATTCATATCTGATTCCGCCTTTGTGATATGAATATCTGTGACTGATTTGTGTTATGTTTATTTCTATATTTGTTTCCGAAGTCCATACAGCCACTGTGTGGTTGCTTTGAGTTTGTATTTGATATGTCAAATTTCCTCTTGAAATGAAATGTAAGTTATATTATCTGACATATCGGTACTCGCACAAAGCAATTACACAAATGGTCGAAACTTTGAGTTCTCCCTTGATTTCTGAAATCCGACTCCAAAATTCTCCAGAAAGTAAACTTTAAGAGATGGATTTGTAGAGAATCTCTTAATTTGAATTTATATATTTAATTTAGATTTTTTAGTTAAAATTGAAAGAGTTAGGTGGATTAAAACTGGAACCCTTTTTTTTCCTTTCTTGAGAAGATAAAGAAGAAGAGGAATGAAATAGAAGAAGGAGGAGGGCTTCATTTCTGTATAAGTCAATTCTAGACAAACTATCTTTTTGCTCATATATTTTCATTTTATCGTTTATAACATCTCCCATTTCGTGTCTCAAAAATGAAAGCAAATGATGTTGTAGTCATCACTAAAATTATTTTTAAATGATGTAGTGAGAGCAGTTTTTTTTAACATTAAGTAACCAGGGTAGCTAAATAATTTCGCTTTCACAAAATTACCTTTGCATTTTCCATTTCCAAATCATGCCTATGTAGGGGTAAATGTAATAAAAACATAGATAATAGTTTCGTGTTTGACATATGAGGATTCCCACACGAAAACTTAATCATTTATATAACCTACTGCTAATGAAATTCAAAATAACAACTAAGCCTCCTGCTTCGTCATTGTAGCTTTTATTCGTATTTCAAAATGTAACCTGTCTAATTCCATAAACTTAGCCTACGCTAATAACTACCTATGGGTCCATAAGGAAAACAATGATAAAAGGTGGATCAGACATAAAGCTTGGTGTAAGTAATACATTTTCCTAATCGCAACATACAGCGAGACCATGCTACATAAAGGAACGAGTTTTCCCCTGATTAAATCAACACTAATAATTACACCATATCACACAATAAAGTCATCATATTGTGAGCATGCATATAAGCATCGTTCATGCTTATTATTCATTTACAAACCATGTCATAGATATTCAACCGTTTCAGCTTAAGAATATCCTATACTTAACAACTTTTATGTATTATAACATACAATCATCACACATATTCACATGCATCACATAAACCCTTATTTAGGCATCATTCTTAAAGTTATATTTAGCTTTTTAGTGTTTATCTCCCTAGGTATTTCTATCACTAATTTTATTTTTCCGAGTAACATCAATGGTGAAATGACCATTCATTTCACCTGTGAGCGACCCTGACTCTGAGGTTGAATGTAAGTACCATGAATACATTCTAGCAAGAGTCCCTACTAAAGAAATCAGGCCAGTTTGCAGTGGGTGAAATAGATGGATTCATAAAAAAATCATATTTGGATCATAATGGGCCTATAAAGTCTGAAGGGTTTCACTAAATTAATACCTATTAATATTTAATCTAAACGCTTTATTTGGAATGCATAATATATACATTAAAACATAAAACAACACAAATAAACTGATATATAAACATATTTACAAGTATATGTGTGTGCGTGTATGCACACACATCTGGATATTGAGATTTATATCTATTATATATACATATATGTTATACTTACATATACATGTACTAAATCCCACATGCATATTAGGAATATAAATGCCTAAATATATACATATGTTTAAGTATACTATGATATATATATGGTTTGTATACACATATTGATAGTACCACACATGCACATATATATAATTTAGTCATACACACACATGTAATCTTTGTTGCCTCTTATATATTTTATATTCACATATATTTATAAAGGTATGATAATAAATCGCATAAAGTGGATATTTAAATAAAAGTAAATTAGAAGAATGAAGCTTGAGAGGTAATTCATATTATAATGAAATCTAATCAAATATGATTTAAAAGGGAAATAATTGTAAAGAGCAATTCTACTTTACTTTTTTTCTACAGTCACTAATTTAATAATTAATTTAATACCACATTATATTCCAAACTTAATTACAAGAAACATCCAAACTATTAAAAAACTCAAAAAGGAAATTTATGTCATATCTAAATCTAAAAAGGCATAGAATTAACATAAAGAAAGTGAAATAATTTATTATCCCTTTTAACGTAATTATATTTGAAACATACACTTATCTCTACGTACATACATATATGTGATAAACTGAAATTTAATTTTAATACATGAAATTGAATTAACTTAACCCAAATCAACCAAATAAAACTTTAGTTTCGATATTTTTTTTTACAATTTAAGGTATGAAGAGGATTCATTATGTGTGTGTGTGTATCTGTGTGTGCGTGCGCGCACGCGTGTATGTATTCATAATTCGATCCATTAAAATTAGATTCATGTTTAAAAAAGAAAAAAATGCAACAACAATGGTAATCTATTAAAATAAAAATAGATTATAACAACATACAACTTTAGGTTCAACAAACAAAAAAGATTTGTTTTAAATATCAAATGAAATAAGATATAAATTGCTTAGTTATAAAATAATTAAGCAATTATAATAATAGATAAAATTTCTGACAAATCAATTCCTCAACAATTAATCATTTCAGATAAAATTAAATCATCAACATTTAATAAAATTATACATAAAATAATTCACATTCAATCATAGTACATAAAAGAGTTTTAAATAGATCATAATAAGTGGCTACAATATACAAATATGCAAACAGTTATTATTTTTAACATCTAAATTATATGTTCTAAATTGTAAATAAAAAAACATACCTAAAAACTTTTTCTTGTGTCGTAACTTGATTTATGGCTTCTCCTTTATATTTCAAACAAATCAGCACCCCATCTTATGAGAGAAGGATAAGCCACCTTTATTTTAATTTAATTTGATATTGATTTAAAGTTGTTTTTTTGTTTAAGAGAAAAGAATAGCGGCCATGATTTTGGAGAGGAGGAGGACAAATTTTCTACAAGAAAGAATGAATGAAGGGATTTGTTTTAATGAGATAAAGGAAACATTTCTTATTCTCTTCATTCATCTTCATTATTAAATTCCCTTTTAAACTTGAATTAATTGATTCCCTCCACCTTACAAGATATGGCCAACCCTACGAATGTTACCTTCTGGGAAAATTTTCCAAAAAACCCCTTATGTAATTATTTTATTTAAACCTTTGTCTAAAAGTGTAGCAATACCGTATATCAATATATGCAAGGGGGAATTAATTTAAAGGACAAAGATTTGTATATTTTTTGCCTCAAGGACACAACCTCAATATTTTTACCACAAGGACAAACATTCTCCTAAAAATTATTCACAAGGACAAACATTTTCCAAAATTATTCATAAGGACAACAAAAATGCTACCAAGCTAAAAACTGATACCTAAAAACTGCTACCGGTAACTACGAACTGATACCTAAAAACTGCTATCAATGACTAAAAACTGATACCTAAAGAAAGTTGTCCTTCAGGATAAAATATTGAAGGTCTGTCCTTGAGGCAAAAATGCTGAGAAATTTTATCCTTGACAATAATTTCCTGTATATGCAAACATAACTTTTACATATGCATTAAAATAAGTGAAAATAAGGGACACATCCCTAAAATCAAACTCAATACACAAAACATTCTCCCTAAAAAAAGATATAAATTACATCCCTATTTTCAAATACTGCAATTTTCTTCCCTAAAATACCCCTGTGCTCCATGGCTAAACGTTGGTTCTTCATATGTGGATGTTATTCTCACATCCATAATTAAAATTTGCACCCCATTGATTATCAATTTTTAAAATGCAATAACTTTTTGTAGAAACGACAGATTAACAAACCGTTTTCACCATTAAATCACAAATTTTATTATCTTTCTAATGAGTGGCATTATGCATATGTAAAAATAACGGCAGGCCAAGTTTTTCAAATTTTCTGCAATTATATGGTATGATTGTAGACAATTCAGCAATTATATGGTATATTTGCATTTTCTGCAATTACTTGGAATAATTGCATACTTTTCTACAATTATTCGATATAATTGCATAAAAGTATGCAATTATATAGAATAATTGCAGAAAAATCTGCAATTATTCCATTTAATTGCATAAAAGTCTATAATTATATGGAGTAATTGCTGACATTTGAAGAAAAATTGATGATTATTTCATATAATTGCAGAAAGTGGCAAGTATACAGAATAATTGCTGAAAAGTCTGCAATCATATGGAATAATAGCAGAGAAGTCTGCAATTATTCCATATAATTGCATAAAAGTCTGCAATTATTCCATATAATTGCATAAAAGTCTGCAATTATATGGAATAATTGTAACGACCTGTATTTTTCCGATGATTAAAATATTGAATTTAATAAGATTTTGTAATTTAGTATTGGAAGAAAATAAAATTTATGATGTAGGAATGAGAAAACTAACTAGAATGAAGTTTAATAATGTACATTTAATGTAATAGATGACTAATTGAAGGCAATCTCAAGTAATTGTAATAATTGTAAAGTTACATTGGTTAGGAATTGTAAATAAGAAAATAAAATCGATGCAGTATGTAATGGTGAATTCTACGTAATAAATTGAAATTGGTTAATATAAAATAATTAAGTAGTATGTGAATCTATTAGTTTGTTTGTTAGTAATAAACATAGAAATGTGAATCTATTAGTTTGTTTGTTAACAATAAACATAGAATTGTGTTTGAAATCATAAGTTGTAACAATTGTTGATTATCAATTCACTATTTAATTCATTGAAAATAAATTAGAAATCAATTGCAATTAGTCCAATTAAATATGGCAGTTAATGAGAATTAAGAGGATAACTGTAAAATATTGATGTAATAAAACGTAAACCAGTGTTAATTATATCCATTAGATAATGATTGATTGAATAAAAAGATTGAAATCAAATTTAATCAATTTATTGGAATTTAAATTATGATTAATGGGTTTACTGCAATTGAAATTAAACATTGTAATTAGTGAAATAATTAACATTGAATTTGACATAGGAAATTGGTTTTGAAAAGATTATTAGATTTCTGTGTGATTAGAAATGATAAAAATTGTTAGTGGTTAAAATTGAAATTAAAAAGTGATTTAATCAATTTAATAATAATATATTTAATTAACGTGAAAATAGCCATTTTGGCCATTGTCTCAGATTTAAACGAAACCAGTTTCATCGGATCCGTAATGGTGAATTATTGTAGGATTTCAAGTTTCGGAGCGATCTGACTTGTCGTTTGATCGTGCGGGCTCGAAATGCGTAGGAATCAATCTAATTGAATTTAATTGAAATAAGCTGATTTTAAAAGATAACTTCTTCATACAATGGAATTAGGACTTGAAACATGTTCCATTGAGTTTAAAAATATCCAAAACATCTTTTTTGATATACTGAATGACCCATTTTCGTTTCAGGAACGAAACAGGCTTTTCGGGTCGTTGGTATCGATTCAATCCAAATCCATCCGGTCCATTCTTTCTATTTCAGCTTGCCTATATATAGGCTGTTATAGACCCTAATTGTTTCTCATTTCTTATTTCTGTACGTACTATTACTTCTACCAGTTCCTCCTTCTCAAATGACAGAATATGAAACCCTAAATCCCAATTCAATTTCAAATCAAAATCAATTTCAAAAATTCAAACTCCTCAAAGCATAGCAAATTTTATATCGTTGGAAAGCTCTCGACGAGCGCAATCTACTACAATGATTCATTTTTTGATTCAGATCATGGTCTGGCCAATTATTGGCCATTAATTCTCGGTAGTTCATCGGGTTTTGATCAACGTCAGTGGATCGTCGATTCGATGGTGCTGCGGCGTAGAGATGGACGAGGGGAGTGCATTAGTGATGGTCGTTCGTCAGTTCAACGGCTAGATCACCTCGAACAATTCAATTAGGGTTGAAACCCTTTAGCGGCAGTTGCTTCTTCTCATGACCGTGGGTGTTCGAGCGATCTCAAGGTGGGGTCGTGGGTGACTGGGAGGTCAGCCAGGGGAGCAGAGGTGATCGGCGACGTCAGTTTTGGTGGTCGTGGCTTCAGGCACGTGCGACAAGGGATGATGTGTGCGACGGTAGGGTTTCAGGAGATTGAGCACAAGATTGCTGCAGGGTTTCTCGAAGTTACGAAGGTGATGACGTGGTTGAAATTGTAGAATGAACTTAAATTTCAAATATAGTGATTGTTGTAACACAGAAATAGTGCAAATAATTGAAATTGGAGTTGAATATAAATCGAAACGATTCTAATGTGAATGTAAATTCTATTTGAATTAGAATTGAGTTAGTAAGTTTTTAAAACTGAAATTTTAAGTGATTTCGTCAATTTTTGAAATCGTCGTTTTAGTCGACGCATTAAAATAGCGATCCGGGGTACAGTCTCGGAATTCGACGAAACTAGTTCCACTTGATCCGTAATAGTGTATTATTATTAGATTTCAAATTTCGTAACGTTTGGATTTACCATTTGGTCATGTGAGCTGAAAACGCACAGGATGAACTTAATTAAAAATAGTCGATTCAAAAAAAACTATCTTCCACATACGATCGAATTAGCCTTCGAGACTTGTTCCACCGAGTTCAGAATAGGGGTATAACATATAGAACGCTAGGTGGCATGCCTCAATAAGGGTTTAGGATTTCGAGATACGTAAACGGGATATTTTAAATGAAAAATTAAATAATAATTACATTTGCCACCCTATGATTTAGATCACGCCGGCCTAGATCTGGTTCCGCCCCACCCCTACGCGTACCGACGCCGTCTTCATATGTTTAAAAAACGCGATTTCTTCCTCTTCCTCCTTCATTTTTCTACCACAGAGATTCAAAAAAAAATTGAAAATTAATTCGATTCGAAATTGATTCGTTCGTTTCTTCTGGATTACCATCTTCCCTCTGGTATCGTCTGGTTTGCGTGTGATGTGGTTTTTGGGTCTCGACAGTTTGGGCGCTTGCGAACTAGGGCAGCGATTCTGGAGTCGAAGGATGGATTCCAGTTTGTTGCATCGAGGAGCATCACCTCGCCAAGTGCTAACATTTGCGTTCGAGGATTGGGGACCGCGTTTGGAACAACGAATTGAGCGAAGGAGAGACGAGGTCGCGAGTAGGAACTGGAAACGAAGAGGAGGAAGAAGTCGTGACTTGATGTGCGACAGTGACTGCGGTGATGATTTGCAGAATACGACAAGAAGATGGATGGAGTGGTGGCAATGGTCGTTACAGTGCACTGTAAACTGGAAGGAAGAAGAAGGTATAAGAGAATTAATTTTAATTAAAGAGTAATTAGTTTATTAACTATAATTAAAATTGGAATCGTTAATTTATATAATTCGTAATTTTCTTACGAGGTTCAATCGAACGAAATTCAGTCGTTTGGGATTCGTAGCTGTGGAATCTACGCAATAGAATTAGATTGGAACCATTAGCAATTTCAAAAACTAAGGTGAGTAAATCTCACTCATTTTGGATTTAGTGGTTAAATTTTTAGTAATTAAAAATTATTATTTGATTGATTGGATGAATTGATAAATTAATTATCAGTTGAATGTGATATTATATATATATACTAGTATATATTAGTATTTGGGTATATTTCCCGCCGATTGGAGTGGATGAGACACTATACGCCCCGCATAATAGCGGATGCCCTATATTACCGCGATATCCCGCCTCGAAGCGGGATTGGTATTTTATGTTATATAACATCTTTGGTTGCAGGAAAATAGGTTAGAGGGATCCAACTGGATTCCTCAAAAATGTTATTTTATTTTCATATATAGTTATATATGATGTGTGTGAATAATCCGATATAGATTATGTTATGATTTGATTTATTGGATGCTATAGTAGCACTGACCCTAATTTTAGTATTATAAATACCATAAATAATATTTTTGAATTTTAAAAAGGAAATTCAAAAGCGATTTTGACAATGAAAATATTTATATTGAATTTTTGGGATTTTTAAGGAGGAATTGATTTTGAGAAATAAATGATTTGATTTTGGATATTTATTTAGCTGTTTCGTAAAATGGTTTCAAATAGAGAATTTTAAATTGAGTATTTTTAAACAATGACTTTTTAAATGAGATCTCTTAAAAGATGAAATGGAAGTCGAAATCGAGATTTGAATGGTTTTGTAATATGGTTTAGATTATTTAAGAAACTGATTTCTAAATGGAAGTTTAAATAGAAATCGATTTATAAATGGAGTTGTTAATATAAATCGGTTGTGAATAGAGAAAACTGGAAAGGAGTTTATAAAATTTATAAACGATGTTTATAAATAAAGTGGAAAAACTATTGTTTGATAAATTGAGAATATAAATTCACCGTGTGAATTTAAAATGAGATATGGAAATTGGTTTAGAAAGAAATAATGGAATCTATTTTGGGATTGGAAACATAAATCGATTTGTGATAAATCGAGAGAGAATTTATAAATATAAAAGTGGTTATGTTGAATTTTAAAAATAGAGTTTTATTGAGAAGTTAAGTTGTTTTAAAAAGAGATTTTATTTATTAAACTATGTAGTTTAAAAACTATTATTTGGGTTGAAATATTTCGGAAAGTTGGTTATTCAAATATTTTATATTAGTTGAAAGGGGTTCTAATTTTTATAATAAGCGTTGTAAATCGATTAGTATTATTTACAAATGAATTGGAAATTACTTATCGTTGTTTATTTGAAAGGGGTTTGATATTTTAAATAATCACTTAAATGGTTTGAAAATTTATTGCTATTATTTAAAAATACTTATTTTATAAATATAGAGTTTTGAAAATTGATTGAAGTTATTTATAAATTCTCTCGAGATTTGTAAATGGGGTTTTATTCAATGGAGATGATTTTATAAGAGGAATCGTATAATGGAATTCTAGAAACTTAAGGAAATTTCCAAAGTGTTTAGATATGAGAACTTCGAAAATGAATCGGAATTCATAAAAGAAGTTATAAATTGTTGGATGGGATTATAAATAAGTATAATGGGTTTTGGAAATTGTAAAAAGGATTTTATTAATGATTCCGGAGAGTTATGAGATAAATTATGAAATATTTCTTAAGTTCGATATTAAATGATTTTGGAGAATATGTTTATAAATATTTTCCTAAGTATTGCAAAGGAGGGTTTTAGAAATATTTTAAGTGTGAAATGAATGGTATAGAAATATTTTTCTAAGTGTTATAAATTGAATTCGGAAATATTTTTAAGTGTTGAAATGGTTTGAAATATCCTGTTATGGATATAAGTATTTGGAATTGTTTTAAGTATTGAAATGTTGAAAGAGATTTGAATATATATCTTTGTAAAGATATTTCGAAATAAATGTTTTGAAAGATTTATAATATGGGCCTAGTGACTGCTTGTGTGTATTATTTGATAGTTAAATAACCGACTATCAAATATGGCCAAATTTGTTAATTGTTTCGAAGAGACCGGGATCAGATTTAATTATCCGAAAACCACTTCGATCCGATTTGTGTGTTTACGAATTGTGAAATCTCAAAGATAATGAAAATGGAGTTCTTGGAGATTCAGTTTGTTCAGACCCAGAACAACTTGTATGGATGAATGCTATCATTGCATCGTTACCTGGAAGGCAATGTTAGCATTCTGCCTTCCAAGAATGAATGCTATTCTTAAGGTAATACATAGCCTCAAGCCTCATCAACCGGGAAGGACTAAAACATAGGAGATGCAGCAAGGCTATGTGGGTCACTCCCATTAGGGTATGATCATCACTCATCCAGAGTGGACATTTATCATCACTATCATTTGTATGCGTTTCGGGGCCCATTAGTGGTGATCATATTTGGTACTATCCAGTAAGGAGTAGGCCGGTCTTGTGTTGGCAGGAATCGATATGTTCGATCTCGGTACATTTTTCTAGAGGTGTACTGTGGCGGATGGTAACCCAGTAGCCCTGCCATTGTATGGAATTCAATATCCACTACGAGCCTGTACGGTTTTAGTTGTATACCAACTATGCCGAAACGTGAGATGCAAGCATTTCAGCTATTTTATAGTTTATTTTCTATAGACACTGCTATAATACCAGATGATTTTGATATAATTTTTTTTGGTTATTGTAAGGTAAAAACCCATCGTATTTATATGTGGCATGATCTTACGAGATAACTTTGTTTTTCAAAAGGATTTTTGAAAGTAATTAAATTCAAATTGAGTGTGTTCTCTCACGCTGGTTTTCCTGACTGACTCGGGTTTTATTTTATTACAATGCTCGGGTCAGACCGAGTATTACAGATTCAGGTTAGGATGCTATGGAGCTTAGGAGACGAATTGGAGGATTCTCAGACGTATTTCACGTACTTGGTTATTTTCCGATGTGTATGTTATGTTGTATATTCAGTATTTGTGAGGATAAGTTAGTATAACTGTCCAAATTGATTTGTTGACTGTTGTACTCTGATGATTGCATGTATATTAATAGTTACAGTTTCTTTTTGTATAAAGATATGTATTTATCTATTATATATTGTTCCGCTGTGATTTGTGAGATTTTATGTGTTATTTCTGTTTTCTTCTACATCTTCTTCTTCTTCACCCCTAAAGATTTGTATTTCCGTTCAATTTGAGTTGGACACGTGTGATATATTGTCGACTCAATGGGTACGGAGGTACGGGTCGTTACAGCCAAAATCCCAATATCATCCACATTCAACTTGGTTAGTCCGTAAACAAATTCCTTGGTTCATTAATAACATTTATTATTAACCGTATTATTTTGGCCATAGAGTTTGACTTTGAGTCGACTTATGTTGATTGTGATACTAACCTTGTATTACTGGGGAGATGAATTTTCCGTTGAATAGTGTTTCATTTCCAATGCTTCAACTTTGGTCCAACTATAGTATTGATGGACGTCATACCAAGATTTAACAATAATTAAAGTGGAGTGTCCATTGTAAAGTTCCACGGTATTCTCAAGTCGAGAGAGCCGTGTAATATCGTCACTTCGCGATTTCATATTTGATCTTAATTATTATTAACTAACAAGAATCTCGTGAATGAGTCATTACATAGCTATCCAATAACATCAATATGTAACTCCTTGGTGCCCCCACTAGCCACGAGTAATACATGCCCAACATTTGGAGAGGGTTACGTACTACGGTCTCAATAGATGTATCGATATCCTTTCTCGAAACATCTCGATCAAGAATATTTAAAATAAAATGTTATTTTATACTATGATTAATTACTCACGATTACAACTATTTGCAATTACCATTACATAACATTTCATTTAAGGATTTTCTTATTTATACACTTTAAATTAATTACTTAATAAATTATATTAGTATATAAAAATGTAAATAATAGAAATCAAATACCTTTACTATGAACAAGGTTGGTAGTAGAGTTAGATATATGTAACAATTTATATAATTGCTCTTGAGGCATACCTCTAGCACTATTACTTACTAAGCATCAATAGCCTCTATTCCCAGAAATACATTCATTTCACGTTGCTTCATTCATTAAAATTCATCCATTTTGATGTTATTACTCACATTATAGTTAAATTTCTAAATTGAACCCAATAGCCTTCATAAGCACTGGCACTCTGCCATATACCATTGAATATAGACTTCACTAAGCCTTAACCCCGACCATTCAATAACTCAATGGTTTTGTATATGTTTAGATCATATGTTTAATCTATTTTTTTCATTCATTAATTTTGTGACCTACATATTCTTTAAGTCTTCATATTTTTTCTGATAGTAAGAGTAGTACTTTATTTAAGCAAAGCACTCATTTTGATGTCTCAAGGGATCGAAGCCATGACCTATAGAACTTAAACTAGAGTGCCATACCACTAACCAACTAAGCTAGTGATCCTTTAGAACTTCATATGTTGATATATTTTTTTCAATTTTTTAGATAAACCTTTTCTATCTTTCTTTTAAAATGATACACTTATCATTTCTTAGCTTCCTTAAGAATAACCTTATTCTCATTTTCAATAAGTTATTACAATTAACTTATTATTTCTCTTCATAACATCATTACTATGATATTCAGATTACACATCTTGAAAACTAGCTTCCAAAGTGTTACCCAAAATTCGCATGTTTAAATAATGGATTTATTATCATTAGCTATTGTGTATATAGCTATCGACCTTCTAAACCCATGCTATCACATGTCTATAGCTATCACAAGTATAGTGCTATTGCAGA
Organism: Allium fistulosum; assembly: GCA_030737815.1. Lineage (NCBI taxonomy): Eukaryota > Viridiplantae > Streptophyta > Magnoliopsida > Asparagales > Amaryllidaceae > Allium > Allium fistulosum. The sequence goes on from CM060901.1 coordinate 667,610,001, forward strand.
TCAAAAATGGCTATCGAAATTTTGCGGCCATCGCACCTTTAAAATTGCTATCGCAAGTCTAGCCATTGCACGTCTAATAGCTACACACGTCTAGCTATCATGCATCTAAAATAGCTATCACATATCTAGCTCTCAGACATCTAAAATAGCATCGCATATATAGCTATCACACATCTAAATAGCTATCACAATATGTTTAGTTATCGCTCTCTTAACTTAAGAGACATCGCACTTCTAAGATAGTTATCGCAAGTCTAATTTTTAAGGCTACCACATGTATTAACTTTGATGATATCATGTGTATCAATTTAAGGTTGTGACTATCGCAGGTATATAATTGCAAATATCTAATTAAGTGGAAAATTGATATTTTCTTTAATAAAGTAACTACTTTTTGACTAATTCTTTGCACCCGCCTTATTTTCATTCATTACTTTTATGTTGTGCAGAAACATTATGAAGGTAGCCAAATTTTATTCCTCTGGTTAAGCCTTAGTTGATTACTTTACTTATTTATTTTATTAATTAAGGTATTTTGTGTCATAATAATTTAGAAAGTCATGGGAAAGTTCGAAAAAATTCATAAAAATATGAAAATACTTTCATTACCTTCAGTAAAAAAATCCGGTTGAAATATTTAATTTTTATATTTTCAAATATTAAATTAAAGTCCAAGCTATTAATTTTTAACTTATAAAATTCATAATAAATAATTTCCTCATCCGTAAATTATGAAAATTAAAATCAACCTTTATGTCAATGTTATAAAATTCATATTAAAATTCCAAGCCACTTGGATATGATTAATTCATGTTTTACTCTTAAACATATCAAAAACAAGGTCATGTAATATCTAAACATAAATAATTTCATCCTACTATCATTAAAGCATGATTATTGTCATTTAGAACATCTAGACATGTTAAAACCCGAACCTAAATGAATTTGGATGAAAATAGGGTAAGTATTACTCACCAAAGTTTATAAACTTTTTAAAAATCTCTTCTTCTCTTTTGACGATAAACGCTTTGATCTTCCTATGGTTTTGTTTCTCTCCTCTCCTTTGTTAATGGTGATTGGTCTTTCTTGGTAGTTTTAGTTTGTTTTTATGAAATGGAAATGAATGAATAGAAGATAAGCTTTAAGTACAAGAGTAATAATTTGGGATTAGGCTAATATCCGTCCTTACCTAGCCATATTAATTCTTTTTCCTTTAATATAAAATACCTTTATTAAAACATTTTATTTTATTCCCTATCATTTGTATGGTCGAATTTAACTACAATAACTACTTGCGGTCCATTTATTTAATCCCTTTAAATGTCCGAAACTTAATTTGTCAAATTCCACTTGAGTACTTCTTTTAATAAATTATCTTAAATATTGTTAAGGACCACTAGCTGAACTGGTTAATGGTATGACGCTTTAGACTAGATTCTAGAGGTCACGAATTCAAACTCCTGAAACATTAAAGTAAGCGCTCTACTTGAATAAAGTACCACTCTTACAATCAAAAAAATCTCTTAATTGTCTTTTAATAAAGTCTTAATATTAATTTAATCTCATATTATGTCACTTTAAAATATGGGGTGTTACATTAATCTTTTTCGATTTTGTCAAATTTTACATGTTTTTTAAATAGATCTCAAAATTTACATGTTACATCGATCTCATATTTTGTCAAATAGCTCTCAAATCTTATTTCATTCATTCCTTAATAATTATTTTTTAATTAATTAGTTCATTTTGGTCATTCAATTCAATTAAATAATTTATTTTGTTAATTATCAAGCATTAAAATATGGATTGTTACATTCTCCTTCTTCCCCTTTAAAAGGATCTCGTCCTCAAAATCATCAAGTGTGAAACAATGTACCGCATCTACCTTAAAGCATGCATCGTCACTAACACTTAGCACATCCCAGCATCAAAACTAGCAATTCAAACATAACATTACAAAGAAAGCGATATACTATTATGCAATTATCTTCACCTATAAAGATTTTTTTACTTATAGTGGATAGAATATTATCGATAAAAAGTTTGTATTGGAAGCACGCATCTTCTCTTCCAACTCTTAAGTGTTATCCCTAGAATCCTCACCTTATTAGACCCGAACAAGCTTTAACAACCTTGTTTCGAAGTCTCTTATTCCTACCCTCAATAATACAAATAAGTCCTCTAGGCACAGAAACCTCTGGTTCAACATCAATTTCCTCTAATTAACTTGGCTTAATCACTACACTTAAGTCATATACAAATTTGTTTAATTGTGAAACATGAAATATATTATGTACTCTAGACATCTTTTCGGAAAGATCAACTACATATGTAAGCTTTTCGATCCATTCCACAATAAATAATGGACCCACAAATCTATGTGATAGTTTCCCCGAATTGCCAAATCTTATCGTTCTCTTCAAAGGTGATGTTTTTAAAGATATCAATTCACCAACTTTGAACTTAAGATTAATACATTTTTATCGGCATAAAACATTTGCCTATCTTGAGGTGCCTTCATTCTTTTCCATATCAACTCGATTTTCTCCAAAATCTCATGGATCAATTTGGTCCAAGTATTACCTTATTCATCATTTTCCACCAACATATGGCAACTTACGATCCATTCAATACAATGCTTCAGATGGTGCTATGACAATATTAGCTTGATAGATCTATAATTATATGCAAACTCAACATGAGGCTAGTGATCCTTCTATGGCCCTTCTGAAGTATAGAAGCCCTTATTTAGTCCTCAAGCATACAGGTTCACTCTCTTGGTTTGGCCATCCGTTTGGGGATGATAGGTCTAAAGTTCAATTTCGTGCCTAATGCATATTACAAGCTTTTCCAAAAATGTAACTAACTGCACCTCCCGCCACATTAATCCAAAGCATATGGTGACTTTCAGACTCGCGTCATGCCAAGAAATACGAGCTGCTGGGTTTTTAGAATATTACAGAGCATAATTACACAGGTAAGTTCCAAGAAATTCTACACTTTCAGATCTAACAACAGAAGAAATTAAAATTTAAGTATATAAAATAGACATTTCAGAAAAATAGACTCCAAAATACTTGATTTACATATACACTATTTCCTAAAGTACAATAAAAGTTTGACAAACATTTAATACAATAGGTAACTACATGAAAAACAATAAAGAATACGAGAACTCTAATATGAAGCTCCTTTCTCCACATACTATGCCCAATCAAATGATAACCTGTCATTTTGTGGTGGTGTAAAATGAATAGAAGAGGGTGTTTCATACAAAAGAATGGTGAATGAGTACAAGTTTAATATGTGATGATTATGTGCAGTTAACTATATCTTTACTCTAGATGACCTAAGGTATACTACAAGTGTTCGTGAACTTCTAAGGTCCATTACCTAAGGATGCTTTTCCAACACATATCTGCACTATAATTGTGTAGGCTATTCCAAGGATCGAACTACGAATTGAAGCTCACAACTAACGATCGACCTCCGCTCCTAGAGCTACTCAATGTAAACATCGCCATTAGGCTACCAAAACATGAAAACATCATCGCAATGCCACTAAACGTGGAAACGCTGCCACCTTGGCTACTAACCATGAACACACTGCTAAGCTACTATGGAAATAAATTCTCATTGCTATCACCGCCAGACTATATGGAAATAAAATCCTGCTACTATCACCACCACTAGGCTACTGAGGAATCGATTCCACCTCACTAAGCGTGAAGAGGATGAACCTGAGATGTCGACTCACCAGTGTGTCCCATTGTCTACATCTGCTTCCATCTCTCGATCGAGTGTTGGCCTCTTATTATACGCGTCGGGATCCTCCATTTGAACTGTATCACGTGTGTCAAAAATCAAGCATACTAGGACTCCCGTTATGCTGGACCTACTCCATCAGGCATCCTCGTCAATGCTGCACGCCCACCGTGGAACCTTTGTGAGCGTCATTTGTGAAAAATCGTCTCTAGTCGATTACCCAATCCCAAATTGGATAAAGAATTACCCAACACCACAATGATCTAACGTCCTCTCATAGGGAACTAACTTCCCTATTATTTCTAGCTTACACACATAGCCCAAAAATTGGCTCAAACAACAATTTTCACTTCAAATCATATAATTTTTAAACTTAGGCCTTAGGCAAGGGGTAGATTCTGCATTTTACACCACTACAAGAAAATCTATTTTTAGTTGCAAATATTGGTAGCTTTTGTAAATCAAGTGCCACCATAGACTATAGGGGAAATGGGGAAACGTTAGGTTTAATTTTTGCTTGCCTCGCATAAAATTTTCATGAAATGCTTTCCAAGTATCGTTCATTTTTTATTTCTTTTACTTACACTTCACAACAATGCTCTAAAAATACCCTACATCGCCATCTCTTTAAACCATCTCTAAAAACCACTTCTTTGGTGTACTCCACCTTTGAAGCACCAAATTATCATCAATCTACTAACACACTAGATGCCTTAAATCATCGATCCACCAAGGCACTCGAAAATTTCACTGTAATCAATCGTCGTTTATCTACCTAACCGCAATAAACTGACTCACCAGCATCGACAAGCGTCGTCTCCTTCTTAGTGACAAACCCTAAATCAGCATCTCTCTAACATCGACAAGCTTCTCAATAGACGGACACGGCCTAGGTATCAAAATTAACTTTATTTCTTCTTCTTGTTCTTCCCGTTCTTCTTATATTAGTTCAATTGATTATAGCATCCATACATTTTTGCATTGGAGCAATTCGGACTTGCACGTTTATGTACGTGGAAAAAAAGACAGCTGGAGAACTAAATTGTAAATAACTGGCATAAACTTCCAAAATGTTTTCGAAATATGCTCTATTTTTGCTAACAGCTACAGAAATTGGTTCGAATAGAAACTTTCTACAATTACTAATGCTCTCGAGTATTTATGTTTAGTGTTTATAGGTGTCCCATGATAATTTCTTCTCCAAATAATTATTTTTTCTAATAGTTATGTCTTTCTTATAGCATATGGACATGGTGTTTCCTAGAGTAGTTGGATTCAAATTATAAGGAATATTGAAAAATGGAGTTACTGCTATAGACTTAGTTATGACTGTTACATAGATCCTCAGAAACACAGCATTAAGTTTATTGAATTTTATGGTATGAAATTTAAATTTAAATGAATTATTGTTCTAGTATTAATTCATGTTCTTTGATTGTTTTTAAAAGTTACCAAAATGCCTCATTCATTGCATTTATAAGAGAAGGGATGAGTGAGCTATCTCTAGCATCCCATGCCACTATTGCAAACATGTCTCCTAAATATGGAGCGACCATAGGATTTTTGCCAGTCGATCATGTTACACCGAAGTACCTAAAGCTCACTGGTAGAAGTAATGAATTCGTAAGCATGGATTTACTATCAATATAAACAACTTCTATTATGAATGATGAGATATGTACTTATTATGAATAACTATGTAGGTGCCTATGATAGAGTCCTATTTTGGTGCTAATAACATGTTTGTGGACTATAGTAAGGTTATTATTTTTCAATACCAGTACAATTTCATAGGATGGTTATTGTTAGTATTGTTGTGTTAACTACATTTTTGATGTTATTTTCAATATTAATCTCAGCCCCAAATAGAAAGGGCATATTCATACTATTTGGAGCTGAATTTGGAGGATGTTGAACCATGCCTTTCTGGACCTAAAAGGTAACGGGTTTACTATATTTTTTATGTCATGATTACTGCCTAGGTATAATTTGTGCAATCAAGTATTCTTTGACAAGATTGCCCTAAGGGAAATGAAAGCCAACTAGCTTGCTTGTTTTTTAGACAACAAAGTAGGATTATATTCAAGGTGCAACAACGATGTTTTTTCAGTTTTATTATTACGCAAGTTTAATATTTAATGACATTATACTATTATTTATATAATATATTCCTATGTGATTTAGGGGTTTTTTGTTCCCAAAAAGCTCAAAATAAAGTTGTAGATTCCAACTTCCATGGGAAATATGATCAGTTAAGACATGACGATGTTGTTATTGCCACAATCACTAGTTGTACTAAAACTTCAAATCCTTGTGTAATGCTTGGAGCTGCATTGGTTGCAAAGAAGGCTCGTGAGTCGTGAGCTTGGTCTTGAGGCAGAATTAGTGTCATTTTTCTCATCATATGACATTTGATCATCCCATTCTGAGTGAATATCAAAATTTAAATGCGGTTTGTAGGAAATAAATGTTGATGATTAAACAATATGATGTTTTTATTGTCTTTTCCATGTCAATAAGCTTCATGTTTGTTTAATTCACATAAATGTTGGTAAAATAATGCACAATTTATTGTCCTTATGTCATTTAGCTAAAATTAAAATTAAAATAGAAAAGCTAAATTGTTTGTATATTTTTCTCCCTTCTTAGTTTGATCCCATACTGTAGTACATAAACTAAACACAAAAACGATATAATGAAAAACAAATAACTAATAATTGTTGTGTAAGAGCTATAACATTACTGAAATAGCCTAAGCAGAAGTATGATGAGACATGTACTGAATAGATAAAGGCTCACTTTATAAGTCTTTTGTGCTCCAACATATAGAGACCTAAACTAGACTGAGCAGTTAGGCAGAAACAATGAGGACCAAAAGACTTGAACTAGACTGAAAGCTTTGTGAACTAAAGCAGCATGACCGAGGCTGAGAGTTGAAGCTTGGCGAATCTATTGTGCAAGTTGATTCTAAATGGTCGTGGCAGAGTGAAGTATAGAGGACTAGCATATTCTGGACAGAACATGTGAGCCTAAACTGAACTACTCTCAATATCATGGCATGGTATGAGCTATTCTTATCTAAAAACTAGTTTATTACCTTTCAATTTGTAGTGCAATTAGAATAAAAAACTTAGATGATTAGGACTTGTCGGTTTGTTACCTTTTAACTCATATTTGATATTTTTCCCTTTCATGACTATGAAGTATAAACTGCAACTCATGTAGATTTCCTACCCTTGAATAATTGCTTCTTCGGTTGGATTTTCAATAATCTTCAGACGTAGAGCATTATTTTTCTACCTAATGTAATGCTTTTATATTAACATTACATTTATTCCAGCACTTTAATAACCATATTTGTTTTTTCCAGTTTCTACAGGAAAATATATAAAGGATTACCTAATTTACAGTAGAACTGCAGACCATTGTGAATCACCTCAAAATATCCAGCAAGAGAAGGCCAAGGATTGTTAAATCTACAAGTTTGAATCCTTTCACTTTATCATCACTTATTAAGTTAATATTAATAAGACGGCGACCACTCATAGAATATTATTTCTTACATACAATTGCTTGCTGGATCACATGTGAGATGATTATCTAACATCTAGCTAAATTTTATCAGCCAAATACTATCACATAAATCATAAAATGATTTCTAATATATACACTAATGTTTTGAGTTCAATTAGCATGTTTATATTTGGCTAGTCTATATTAAACATGTCATTACCATAACATACATATTTGAGAACTTTGTGTGTTGTATACCTTTTTTATATTCAAACCAGATACAAATCGCAACAATATGTATGTAAATCCATTAGTTCATGTCATTTTTTATTTTATTGTTATTTCATTGCACTTGTATATGTTCACTTTTTTTTGCATTGCTTCAATTATATTATAATAAACCACCCATATACTTTGGACTGAAGTTTACTCATCTTAATTTGTTTGGCAACATGCGTACATCTTATTCATCAACGTTCATACTGTTGTAATATTGGTCAAAGAGTATTATCATTTTTTGTTCTAATTTGTTATAAATTTACTAGATGTATTATCATACTTCTAGTGGTTCTATTTGTATACTTATATGATTTTTACTTGTTTGTCCCTGTGTGGCTAAGTGAGTTGAGAAGATGTTAATTAAATTAAAATCTACACTTTGACTTTAGTACTTCCATCATATTGTCGAATAAGAAATTAATACCTTGAGGTAATATTAGATAGATGAAAATCTCAATGTCCAATTTTAATTTATGCAACATTAACAATTTGAGAATCTTTAACATCAACTACACAGCAAAAAAAAGAAAAAGAAAAAAGAAAAATAAAAGAAGATTCCCACAGCACATTATGTAGTGCAACCTTTGTACTTGTCTAATCCTATTCCTTTAGATATGTAAAGCAAAAAATCCACACTGCACAAGTGTAAAGTAAAAAGAAAAACATAATTCAATAGCCAACTAAAGTTTCTGTAGTGTGCAATTCGCAGACAAGGGATCAACTTGACAATATATAGATTCTTTTTATTTGCACAAGTTTATATGCTTGAAATTTGCAATGCTCTGGGGTACAAGAAAATATACTGGTAGAATTCCTTGAGATAGTGCACGTATTATTTTTTCCTTGAATACCTTTAAATTAGTTTTGACTTGTTAATTAATTTCATTTAATTTTCATTCTTGAATAGCCATTTAATTATTTTTTATAGATGTGAACTACATAAGAACTTACACCCATGAACAGTGGTTACAGTGTTATGCCAGGAAGCAAGCTCTACGAAAAGTAAGCCAAGAACTTCTAGATACTCAAGCCAATCCCGCTGTTTGGGAAATAAGTGGTCACATTGTCTTAAAATGCAAAAATGACTACGAAGAAGCATCTGCATTAAGATTCCTAGCTAGTTAGCTGAGGTCTCGTTTTTAGTTGTCAGGTTCAATGAAGTGGAAGAACACATTTTCGAGGCTATAGGCACAGTTGAACCTCAACAGATGCATAAACAAAGTGAACATGTAATGGAAATGGCTACAAATCATGATGGTCAGTATACAGTCGAAGAGGATGGAGATTCTTTTAAGCTGCATGTGAAAACATTCCGTGAAAAGTCACGGTGGCTACAGGTAGATAAACATATAGTTTTAGAATTTGCATTGAAAATTCAATATTAAATTTAGTTAAGGTGGTGCCACCACTATCAATCTACCGTGCCTTCACCGAAGTGGCTGGATGCCTTCTCCATCGTCCAAATTTCAACTTACATGAAATGATAATTTACTGTCCGTTGGAGTTAACTGTCATTCTCACCAACATTTTATCATTTTGCTATATTTAGTTGAAAAATCTTTTATACCTTAACTCATAACTAGTTGGAATCAAATATTAGCGATATCTTTTATTTCCTAGAATATTTCTAATTCGTTGCTAACAATTGATGTACCACTTATTGCTTATTTTTCTTCTATTTAAGAATTTAAGCGGAGTATGTTGGTTAATTGTTCTGATAGTAGACTTCAACAATTCTTCTTTGTTAAAGTGTCATCCATCAATTTACCTTCCAACCCCCACAGCAAACTGAGAGACATAAGTACATATGGCCACTTTATTTTTTTGTATTTTTGACTCTGCTGTAGACCCGAAGACAAATCAAGGGGAAAGAAATCAATAGACAAAATAGATTTCTGCTATGTAGTATAACGGGAAGGGTAGGTGATGGACACATCATTTCGCAAATTTGTGATAAAGATGACACATATTTCTATTTGTGGTTCCTCTTTGCATTTCATTTTATGTTTTCCCTTCTGGAGATTGCAGTTAAGTCTACACAGACAACTCATACGAAGAAATAAAGAACATATTTAAATATATAAGCATCTACATACTATTGTGAACGGCGAATGACAACACAGCTTTTAACAAGCCCTGACTGTGCTTGCCAATTAAATCATAAGGTTGTGATAGATCCATGCAAATACTCTCGCTAGATACATAGTAGAGATATAACTATCTATTTTTGTACCTTGACTATATACATTGAAATTTAGTAGTACAACATTGTTTAAGAATCTGTTGTAGAAAAATAAATAGATGATTGATATGTTAGTTTTCATGATTATGCCTTGTAAAATTGCAATTAAGTAAACATAATCTATAATTTTGAACGCTTAAGGGTAGTTTGTAGGATTAGCGGATCGGAGGATTTACATATTTAAACAACATTTAAGAATTTGTTTCAGGATAGGCAAATTGCCGGTATAAGCTTTTAGAATCTAGAGCCGTTTGTTGACGGTGGTATACATAAATTTTCTTACAAGGCTTATATTGATGTTCAGTTAATATAAGGAACATAATATTTATTTGCCCCTTCAGGGCTTGGGTCATGTAGCAACAAGATATCTAGGACTTAGCTAGGAGCCGTTACTGAAACTTTTTTTATTCATTCTCAACTGGCAAGAGTGTCTTTGGAATCTGGATGTGAAGGAGCTTCTGCCATTAACACTATCATGAGTGTAACGGGTATCAATCTTAACACATTACGTCCTGAACCTTGTGTTCAAGGGTTGGTGCTTATTAGCTTTTGTGAAACTTTAAATACAATTTTCTTTTATGTTTTTCTGTTACTAAATAATTTTGCCTGAATTTGTATAATATAAAGTTTGTTTGGGTATGTAAAATAAAGTTACATGCACTTAAAGTAGTACAGTGTTAGGAGGACATGGAATTTGAGACAAGGGAAGCCAAATTAAGATGCTGATCCGGTTTGTCAGAAAGGTATGTGATTTGTATCTGTTTGAAGGTTGGTTTCAGCTTGCTTTTTATATTAGATAAAACTCAACCTTTTCTTCAGCTGTAATTAATGACGATTTTGCTGTAATCAACTAAGTAATATAAAAATTAACAAGTTTATAATAATAATAATAATAATAATAATAATAATAAACTATAGTTTAATAAAAATTGACTAAGTTTATAATAACAATAATAAATTAACTAAGTCAACCAAGTTTTATGATTAATAATAATAATGATGACAATACTAATAATAATAACAAAAATTAAGTTTATAATAATAATAAGTTAACTAAGTTTACAATAATAATAATAAATTAACTAAGTTTACAATAATAATAAAATTAACAAGTTTATGAACAATTTGTAAGTTTGAGATAATTTTTAAAAATTAACCAAGTTAATATAGTTCAAGTATTAGATAATTTAAAATTTTATAGTTTTAGCAATCAGCCGATAATGGCTGAATTCACAAATCTCAAAAACAACCCAATCTTTAGCCTTGATCAGATCGAAGGGTCTTCTCCTTCTTCTCCAACCCTTTCTCCGCCTCCACCGGATCTAATTATGCATTCACAATCAATTTTTTTAAAAATTTCTTCTGAATTTGATGAAGAGGGATTTCAGATTGTCCAGTCCAGAAAAAACAGAAGTGAATCAAAAGCATCGATCTGGAATCGGTTCAAACCAACTGAGCCTGAATAAGGGAAATGCAAACCACTCAAAACAATTTTTCAGAAATACTAATCGAGGATTTCTCAATCCAAGAATCACAGAGAATCCAAGAATCTCAGCAAATTATGTTGGAAACCCCTCTCAGCTTGGTTTGTATACAGATTCACAAATTAGAAATTCAAGAAATTATCCAAGAAACAGTCAGCTATCAGATAAATTTGATTCTCAATTCAATACTAACCTGAATAAAGCTTCTTCATGGGCTGATTTGATCAAGAAAGGGGGATCAAACTCTGAATCTGATCTTAAATATATTGCTCCTCTCTCAATCAATGATAAGAAAATCGTAGTTGTGAATGCAGAGGCCAGCAGAAGGGCAGAAAACAAGTGGTGTCATTCAATTATTGCCTATGTTTTTGGCAGCAGACCCGCTTATCATCATTTCAAGGCTGTTATTGCAAAATTGTGTACACCCACTGGTAATTTTGATATATTTACTCGTAATAATGGGTTTTTCATTATCAGGTTTACAAATGCAACAGATTGTGAAAAAGTTATTAATGGAGGTCCTCATTTTATAAATGGAAAACTCATTATTATGAAAAAATGGAATAATAAAATCAATCTTGATAGAGATTTACTCTCTACCATGCCAATATGGATTAGACTTCCTGAATTGAATCTTAGATTATGGGATAAAGAAATATTGAGTGCTATAGCTAGCATAGTGGGCATTCCTATTAAATTAGATGAACATATAGCCAAGAAATCAAGACTTTCTTTTGCTAGAATATTAGTGGAAATTAAAGCAAATACTGATTTACCAAACGAGGCTTTTATTTCAATGCATGATGGGGAAAATTTAATGCAAAGCATAGAATATGAATGGATTCCCCCTAGATGCAAATCATGTTGCTGTTTTGGGCATACCATTGACAATTGTGTCACCAAAATGGTTTGGAAAGAGAAACAAAACAATCAATTAAAATCTGATATTGATAGCAGTTTCACAAAGGAAAAAGGAGCTACATTGCCAAACAAAACATTAGAAGCAAATAATGGATCTATCTGCCTATCTTTGAATGAAAAGAATAATAGTATCAATGAATCAATTACTGTTCAAGAATCCACTCAAAAAAAGGAAATTCAAGAAGGTAGTAAATCACAGAGTTTGAGTGGAAAAAATATCGAAACTTCACAGAGCATTTCAGAAATTCTTCTTGAAACAAATGCAAACAGGAATAGTGCAATAACCCAAATCAGGGAAAATAATTCAGAATCAACAAACATGAACATAGATGATGGTTCATATATTACTGCTATTCTCAATAAAGAACCACCTGAAAATCCCAATATTAGCCATGTTGCAACTCACCTTTCCTCCCATACCACAGATCAAAGTTCAGAAATCAGTCTGCAAAAGGCAATCAACTTAGTGGCAAACTCCTCTTCAATACCAAGGAAAAAAAGAAAGATAAAAAGGAAAAAAGAAGAGGCAAAATGAAAAGCATTAAAGACAGTCTCTGAAGAAAGCTCAGAAGATATTGACGATAGTGATTTCAAAAGAAATTACATCTCTAAAAATTCAAAGTGGGAAGAGCAGCTCAAAGCAATTAGAAAAACAACATATAAGAAAAAAGGAAAGAGGATGGAGACTCTGGTGGAGGAGAGTAGCCACAGTGCATAGCTGCTCCTCCTTTGTATCCTTTATGTATCCTTACTAATAATAATATTATCATTATGTCGATAATTTCATGGAATGTTAGAAGGCTAAACTCTCCAGAAAGGAAATTAGATTTATCTAATCTCTTTATGTCGTTAAAACCCAGTATTGTTGGACTGCTTGAACATAAATTAGACAATTCAAAAATTGCTGATTTACATATAAAAAATTTAAATAATTGGAAAATTATTAATAATAATCAAATGGAGGGAAATGGTAGAATATTGGTCATTTGGGATCCTAATATTTGAGATATTTTTCAATATTTTATAAATTTTCAGCTTATTAGCTGTAAGTGTGTAAACAAAGGTGGTTTACAATTAGAAATTACTTTTGTTTATGCTTCTAACAGTGAAACCGAAAGACTCTCTCTTTGGAATAGTCTTGAACAAATTAACTCTAATATGAGTCTTCCTTGGATTGTTATGGGTGATTTTAACACTGTCATGCATGGTTTTGAGAAAAGGGGTGGGAATCCTATTCCTTTTAAAAAACTTGAAATGTTACATAACTTTCTTCTTAAAACTGGTTTATATGAACCAACTATTTTTGGAAATACTTTTACTTGGAAGTCTGGAAAATTTAGAAATATCCAGTGTAAATTGGATAGAATTCTTATAAATCATATTTTTACAAATTATTTTAAAGATTTCAAATGTTTTACCCTTCCCCAGGCTACCAGTGATCATACTCCAATTCAAATTTATCTAACTCAAAATAATAATATTAGGAATAACATTCCATTTAGATTTGTTAATGGCTGGGTGTATGAGGATGGTTATAAAGACTTAATCAAAAATTGCTTAACCACAAAAGTACTGGGCACTGCCCAATACAAATTCAATAAACTTCTTCATATTACTAAAGAAAATCTAAAAGTCTGGAATAAAAACAGAATTAATAATGAAATTAAAACCATCAGAGATGAATGTGAGCTTAGACAGGATTGCTTAGACATCAATAAGGTCAACAAATTGTTTCTAGCCCAAAATAAACTGGTGAAGTCTCTTCATGTGCAGTCTATCAATTTAAGGCAGAAAGCAAAAATAGACTGGTTAATACATGGTGATGAAGCTAGCAAATTTTTTTATGCTAAAATGTCCAGTAGGAAACACAAGAATGATATTGGGAAAATTATTGATGTTAAGGGTAATGCAATTAATGACTTGCCTTGTATTAGGAAGGAAGCCATCAATTATTTTACTAATCTATATAATACCAATCTTTATTCTAATTCCTTCCCTAATATTGAGCCTAAATATAAAGTTAATGAAAATAGCAATGATATTCTTTTAGCCCCTATCAGACTTGAGGAAATTAAAAATATCATTTTTAATTCCAATAATGATAAAAGTCCAGGACCATATGGCTTTGGTGCCAGGTTTTATAAAACTCATTGGGAAGAAAACAAATTATTTTTATTTGATTCTGTCTCTGAATTTTTTAGGACCGGTAAATTATTAAAAAATTTAAATCATACTTTTATTACTTTGGTCCCAAAAGTTTAAATTCCCAACAGTTTAGAAGATTATAGGCCTATTGCCTGCTGTAATTTCATTTACAAAATTATTTCTAATATTTTATGTAATAAGATAAAAATATATTTAAAATACCTTATTTCTGAAAACCAAAGTGCTTTCATTTCTGGCAGATTAATTGTTGAAAACACTTTGCTTGCACATGAATTAATAAGAAACTTTAATAACAATAACAAAAATCTCATGTGTGTCAAAATTGATTTACATAAAGCATTTGATAAAATAAATAGACATTTCATTATTTTGACGATGAAACAAATGGGCTTTGCAGTAAATTTTGTGCTCTTATCCTTGAATGTATTAACAATGTTTCTTATTCTATTTTGGTTCATGGTTCTCCTAATGGGTTTATTCAAAGCAATAGGGGAATTAGACAATGAGACCCACTTTCTCCTTATTTATTTACTATTGCTATGGAATATTTCTCAATTCTTATGGAAATTGAGCTTATAAAAGGAAATATCAAACCAATTAATAGAACCAAACCATATATTACTCATTTGTTATATGCTGATGATTTGCTTATCTTTTTGAATGCAGACACACAAAGTGCAAAATCCATTGCAAATATTTTTGACAAATTAGAAGAGCATGTAGGGTTAAAAGTAAATGAATTCAAAAGCAAAATATATTTTAGTAAAGGCTGCTCCAGTAAAATGGACATTTTAAATATCTTAAAGTTCAAGGAGGAAAATCTGCCTTACTTGGGTCTCCTTCTCAGTGTTAACCAAATCAATGACAGAGACTGCACAAGGTTATTAGATATCATTCAAAATAGATTTGAAGGGTGGGCTAGCAAATTTTTGTCTTTAGCTAGTAGAATTGAGTTAACTAAAACCGTCATCATCGCAATCATCATGTATTGGATCCAAGCCCACAATATCCTAGTAAAAGAAATTCACAAAATTGAAAAAATTTGTGCAAATTTCATTTGGAAAGGAAAACAACATAAAATTGCTTGGGAAAAAATCTGTTTGTCAAAGAAAGGTAGTGGTTTGGGTCTGAGAGACATCAATGAATTGAGAGAAGTGTGTAAATTCAAATTATTCTGGAAATTTGTTAATGGCAATTCATTATGGGCAAAGTGGATGAAAGCAAAGTATCTCAAAAATAAGAATTTTTGGACTACTGATATTGAAAATCATCACTCTTTTGTCTGGAAAAATATTCTCAACAGCAGAGACACTGGCATCAAACTTTTGGAAAGAAAAATTAAAAATGGAAACCAGACTAGTTTGTGGTTTGATCCTTGGATACATGGAAAAATATTAGTTAGTCTTGTGGGATGGAACAACTTATATTTCTTTTGTGAAATCAATGGAAAAATCAGTAGTATCATTCAAAACAGCAGGTAGAATACATTCTGGCATCCAGCTACTTCTATTTTCAATACAGCCATTAATCAAATTACAATTAATCCTAATCTTCCAAAAGATAAGTGGGAATGGAAATCATCTACAAAAGGTTCTTTCTCCTTAAAAAAACTTTAGAATTTATAAAAGGTCATGAAACTGAAGTGGATTGGCACAATGTTATATGGAATAAATCAAATTGTCCAAAAATGTCCCATTGTGCCCATTTTGCAATTATTAACAGATTTCCTACTAGGGATAGATGCCTAAAATGGAATAAAAAAGGGGATACAATATGTCTGCTTTGCCGAAATGAAACTGAGTGTATCAATCACTTATTTTTTGACTGTACTTACTCAAAACATATATGGTTTATTGCCAAAACAAAGCTCAAAATTAACCAAAATAAGGCAGTTCAGAACATCAGAGAAAGCATCAAGTATATCCAACAAAACTTCAAAGAAAAATCCAAGGAATTCAAAAGAGCTAGTATTATGCTTACTGCTACAATCTTTCATATTTGGAAAGAAAGAAATCAAAGACTTCACTCTCAATCAAAAACAGAAAGCATTCTACTTTGGAAGAAAATTGAATTAGATAGCCAAATTCTTCTCAGTAAATATAGAAATCAAAGCAAATATTCAGACAATTCAAATCAGAACAACTAGCACATGGATAAATATGAAGAGAGTTTATAATCTTTCTTACAGAGTGGGAAAATCACTTCTGATTCTCCCAATGCGAGGCATCTTCATCACAATGACAGTCATTGGATGGAAAAGCCTTTGAATAATGTTAATTTCACTCCCAAATCAGTCAATACTGGAGGCGGCCACTTCTACCGTCACAACAGGAATGGATCTTGTAATAATAAAGGAAGAATGTTTAAAAATAATTTATCTTTATCTAATAATAAGCTTTATTTGAGCTCGAATAATTGTTCTTTCATACCTGATAGGGGCAGAAGCTACCGCACACACAACATTCATAATCAAACGGGCAATTATCTGAGCATGGATAAAGGTTGGCAACCGACAGTTAATATCAAATATGATTTTAGTGCTCCATACTCAGGAGATAATAATACGTATATCAACATACACTTATCTAAAGAGGGTTACAAAGATCGAACAAGCAACTGCTCAAGTGGTTTCCTCCAGAACAATAAAATGTCAACTGATAACTGCAAGGGAAGTATCAAGGCACATTTAATAATAAGGACATTAATTTAAATATCTCAAATTCTAAGCCTACTTTATTTTCACCTGACAGTTCTGGAGGCGCATGAATTGTAGTCTTCGAGAGCATGATAATAAGCTTCACTAGGCTGTAAATGATCAAAGGTTAGACTACAACCACTACAAGAGTAATATCAACAAGCAAAATTTTCACTTATCTAATTGGGAGAGAGGTGAAAGTAGCTGGATGTCTGAGTCAGCTTATTCAACCAATTTGGAGCATAACAACAACAAGTTCGAAACTTGTACTGCTAAAGCACCCAAAGATTTCTACAATCCATCAAGTTGTGCCAAGCTTATTCCGAATTTAAGGTGTAATAAAGCTTCAAGTAAAAGTATACACTCGCGAATTGAAGCTGAAGAGAAAACCACACAAAAGAATGATTTTCACTCCATTTCAGAGTTACGTGGGTTGAAAGAATGTGAGGCGAAGTACTGAAAGCCTCCTTAAACACTTAAACTGGATTAAGCAAGCTATCTTTGAATTTTGCTGCTAGATCTCTCGGAGTTTTGCCATTATTTTGTTTGAGGAGGCGTAGTTTTGCCCTAACTCGAATTAGGGTTTGTGTTATGAGGCGGTTGTGTATTTGTGGATTAGTTTCGGGTAATTAGTCTATTACCCGTTTACAATTTTCTTCTGTTTCTTACTGGGCTTAGCCCATTTACCTATTTTAAAAAAAAAAAGTATGAGAAAATTTATAAGTTTAAGTTAATTAAAATATAAGTTATGACATTTTAAGTTTTAGCGATTAAGATAGTAACAACAACAATAACAAACAATAGTTTGAATAAATTAACTAATTTTTATAAAATTTAAAATACGTTTATAAAATTAACTGGGTATTATAAAATTAACTGGGTATTATAAAATTAACGAGTTTTTAATAATAATAATGTTAAACTAAGTTTGATAAAAAACTAACTATGTTTATAATAATAATAAACTATAGTTTGATAAAAATTAACTAAATTTATAATAATGATAATAATAATAAATTAACTAAGCCAACTAAGTTTTATAATTAACAATCATAAAAATAATAGCAAAAATTAAGTTTATTAACTAAGTTAACTAATTTTTATAAAAATTAAATAAGTTACAACAATAATAATAAATTAACCAAGTTTATGAAAATGTGTAAGTTTGAGATCATTTATTAAAATTTACTAAGTTAATAAAGTTTTAATTTTGAGACAATTTTTAAGTTTAAATTAATTAAAATATAAGTTATGACATTTCAAGTTTTAGTAATTGAGATAATTTATAAGTTTGAGTTAATATAAATAAAGTTATAAATATGTGAGCTGTGCATTATAAAAATTTAACTAGTTTTTTTAAAATTAACCAAAGTTTTAAAATTTAACTATTTTTTATGAAAATTAAATAAATTTATACAAATTAATTAAGTTTTATTAGAATTTAACTAAGTTAACTAAGTTTTATAAAATTAAATAAGTTTATTACATAAATTAACCAAGTTTCATAAAAATTTAACTAAGTTAACCAAGTTTTATTAAAATTATTTAAATTTAATAAAAGTTTAACTAAGGATGTTTGACATGTCTTAAATATGTAAAGCACTTTCATGATCTTTTGTTAATTGTTAAACTTGTCTATATGTAATTAGCTTTTTTGGAGTAAAGACTAGCTGTAGCAAAGAATTGTGGGTAATCAAGTAATGAACATAGCTTTAATTGTTATATATATCACAACATTTTGTTAGTACTAGTTGTGTAAACTTGTTTATGAATGGTTATAGATTTTATGTGAATTTTCTCATTGTGTCGAAAAACTATCGAAATGGTTATGGATATCATATTTGATTATGTGGTTAACGTGTTTTTCAGTTGTTTGAATATGATGATTGTATGATCGATCAATTGATTTTTGGTTTGAATATGATGATTATAGGGCTGTTATGGTAACGGTAAATTTACCATTACCGTACCATTACCAGTCAATCGGTTACCATTTTAAAGTAAAGTCGGTATACCAGTATAATCGGTATGGTAACGGTAAATTTACCATTTTCTATGGTAAAACATCGGTAATATTTTTTCAAAACCAACGGTAACGGTAATTTACCAGTCCGTTCATAATACATTGATATTCATGTAAAATATTGTATTACGGGCATTTAGAAGCAAGAAAATAGTTGAATTTATTTCAGTAATTCAACTCAAATGATGATGAATACATTTCTTTTCTATGTCCTTTATTAAGTGACCGAATGAGATATATAATAAAGCATCGTTCAGTGTAAAAATATGTCAACTTATTATTTTTCTAAACAAACGGTAATTTACCATTACCATTGTAACGGTTACCAGTTTATCGGTATACCAGTCATCGGTATACCAGTCGATCGGTAACGGTAACGGTAAACAATTTTAGTTTACCAGTAAAAACGGTACGGTAACAGTATTTACAAAATGGTAACGGTAACCATTACCATAACAGCCCTAGATGATTATATGAATGAATGTTGGTTTTAATATGACTATTATGTGAGTGATTGCTGGAAATGATACAAGCCATTAAACTGGAAACGGTAGCATATAGTATGCTGCAAAAGAGTCAATAACTTTTATTAGTGTTTTAAAAACGCTACGGAAATAAATGTAAACTACTACAAAAATATATCGCAGCAAGGTCCAAACGCATCAGAAAATGTATAGTAAGAGAAAATCTGCTACAGAAAACCAAAGAAGGATGCAAAAAAAAAAACGCTACTAAAAAATATTAACTTTGGTAGAAGTTGACAAACGCAGAAATAAACTTTTGTAGCTTTAAAAATGTAATAGTACGTCAAGTTCTTATAGCCTTTCCTACAAGGCTACCGAAAAATTTCAGACTTTTAGTAGCATGTCGTATCACAACGTTTACCGAAATGCTACTAGAAGTTTTGGTAGCGTTTTTCAACACTACGAAAGGCCTTTTCTAGTGTAGTGCACGCTTACTGGTAAACCGCTAAACCAAGCCGATCGACTGCTACCGGTCAACCGTCAGAGGTCTAGGTCGATCGGTTGTAGGCTAAAATTAGGGTTTGTTATTTTCATTGTCGATTGTTGATTTCAGTTCAATTCATCTCGTTCGCTGTTTTCGTTAAAACCTTAGTAACTAATCGACTAGTCTATATTCTAATTTCAATGTCAAATTGTCCAACTTAGGGTTTTACAAATTTAGGGTTTACAAATTTAGGGTTTACCAATTTAGGGTTTTTCACTATAATCATAGGAGAGGTACACTAGCATGAAATCAGGTTAAACAATTTACAATAGTTCAATTCTAATGCAGTTTGCATATTCCAATTTAGGGTTTTAATTATTTCAAATTAAGTTTTCTAGCATCTTAGATCATATAGGATATAGTAAATTTAATTCTAGATAATCGTCTAATTAAATTTCTTTCCAATCACCTCAAGCCTAAGCTCTTCCTATTTATTTGCCTGAGAATTTCCCTTTCGTACGCTAGCTCCGCTTGCTCCATCTATACTTAATTGCTTGTGTTCTTTTAGGTTGATTTTATTTTTGATTTTTGAGAAGATTTGGGGTTAGAGGAGAGGTTGAAATTTCATAAAGTTTTGCTACAATACATTGTTATGTAGATTTTAGGGGTATGTTAATGTAACAACCCACATATTTTACGATTATATATTTAAATGTTTTATTTAAATATAGCATCGTTAGTTGAAATTAGAGTCTGAAATGTGACTTTTTGTATATAGTCGATTCCGGAGTCGAGACTACTTTCGTTCAGTTTAAATCGACGTTTACAACTTGTTTAGATATAAACATTTTTGTATTTGGGGTTGATTTGGGTTTTGGCATTTTTAGTTGGGCTTTGAGCTTTATTCTAGCCCATTAACCCAACCCTCTTCTACCAATACCTCTAACTCCTCTCCTCTTCCTTCATTCTATTCACAATTCCCTAACACTCCAAGCTAAAGGAAAAATGGTGGGAAGAGGAAATTAAAATTCCTAAGCCCTATCTTTTTTTAGGAATTCAAATTCAAGTTATAAATCGAAGAGAAGCTTAGGTAAGCATCCTCTTCATCTTCTCCATCTCAATCTCTCTTCAATTTTCAGAATTTCCTATAATCTAACTTAGGAAATCTTTACATGTGATACTAGATTGGAGATTCTAGAGGTGTAGTTGAAGTGGAATTGATCTTAGCTTGTTTTAGAGCTTATCTTTTCTATTCTTGAGTTTAAAGGTGAGTTTTTGAACTCCATCTATGTCTATAGCTTTGATTGTTATTAGGTATGAATTTCTAACATCTATTTCTTATTCAATTGCTTTTGAATTGAATTGGTTTGGTAAATTTTTCCTAATTTTGGTATTTTGAAGTCAAAATTTATGAAAACCTTAGTATAGGTGTTTAGACATGTTGTTTTGGGTGTATTGAAGAGCCTATAGGGCTGGGTTGTCGCTAGGCATGAATCCCTAGTCGTAGTTGCTCATTCAATCGCTTCTGAATCAAGGTTAGGTTGGCTTGCCCATTTTTAGGTTTTGCAAATTCTGTCCCGCTACAGGCGGTAGACGTCTATGGCCCCAGGGTTAAAAATTCCAGAAGCAGGGGACAGACGTCTGTGGTTTATCCACAGACGTCTATAGGTTCAGGAATGAAATTCCAGAGACCAACCACTGACGTCTGTGAAATTCCCACAGACGTCTATGGCCGTCAAAATTCTGGAATGGGCTATTTCTTATGTGTGGATTTTCGATTTATCGACTTTTGACGATCCGTATAGTTATTGTCCATGAATACCAACTTTGATAATTTCTTTTCTGGATTTTTGTTATTTCCATTTGATGGATTTGATATCGATTTCCATGGTTTTGATTCATGTTATTGAAATGTGGATTTTTTGATAGATTGTCCTTATGATCGTTTCTATGATTTGTCACTTTAAATACAGAGGTTTATGCTAGTAATAAATACTAAAACTCATTCACAAAAATGATTTCAACACTACTTTTGATACAAAGCTCGATTTTAAAACCGTTTTCCAATCTATTAGTATATACAAACCTTTACCTAATTCGGATGAGAATTCCAGTTAAACGATTTTGTAAAACAAGTGGTATGAAACGCTTGCGTTCACTTCGTTGGTTAATTCTAGGACTTGTTCGATTGAAAACTCGTGACAATTTTCGAGTGGAAATCTACAATTTGTTCGTAAATATTTAAGTTAAGCCAGTGGTTAGGACGTTAAGCAAAACTCATTTATTTACTAGTTTAGTGTAATTTACACTTATTGATCAATGATGATCATTTTATGATTTAGACTTGCGATGAGCAATGTCCCTTTGTCCGCGTGGGGGACTGTACCCTGTTCTGTGGAGCTTCGGCTCATTTTTATGGGGTAGCAACCCATGGTCTTTTGACTGTTCGTGGAGCTTCGGCTCATTTTTATGGGTTAACGACCCATGGGATAGCGTCCCGTTTGTGATACAGATGTTGGTGAGTTTTCATGCTCCCGTTTGTGATAGGCCTCCCCCCATTGTGTTTTCTGGATTTCTAATTATTAATTTATGGAATTTGTGTTTCACCAATTATTGTGATTTGCTTTGATAAGCTTTATAAATATTTGTGATTTGGTGAATAAAAATAAAGAATATGATATTCTTTTTGGGTGTTTGAGAAAACTTGAGATACTGTATGATTTTTATTGTTATCATATATATATTTGTCATATCTCTCATCCTATCTCATCTTACATGATAATTATAGCTAGACTGATCCGTTTATTATTTTTCTTCTTTAAGTAATACTCGAGTCAGACCGAGGTGTTTCAGGTGCTCTCACTTGACTTCTTAGCAGGGACTAGCTTTCGACTTTTGGCTAACTACTTTAGCTTAGTAGTTTTTATCTTTCATGTATCCGAGATAGAGACTCTTTGATATATACATATTCTTTTGTGTAGTACATGATCCTATTCTTTTGTGATGTAGTGGATCCTGTATGACCACTACTATGATGTTCACTTCCATGTATTATATTCATATCTGTTTCCGCCTAAGTGATATGAATATATGTGCCTAATTTTATTTATGATTATTTTATATTATTTCCGAATGGCATTTAGCCACCGTGTAGTAGATTTGAGTTTGGATTGGATATGTCATATTTCCTCTTGAAATGAAATGCGTGACATACCATCTGACATATCGGTACTCGCTCAAATCAATTATATAGTTGGTCGCTCCTCAACAGCCTTATTCTTCGCACTTGCCGACGGCATTATCCCGTAGTGTCCTTGGTTAGTGTGAGTATAGAGGTGGGGCGTCACAGTTAGGCTAGAATTTATAGGGATCATAAATGAATTTAGGGCGTTGATTCGGGCTGAAGAATATTTTGCTATGATCTCACACGCTCATAAAAAATGTGGCCAGAAAGGAACAATCGAAGCCCTCAAACCAACGCTCTAGATTTCTGACTCTCCATGGTCGACCTAAGAAGACCCATGGTCAACCAATTCCGGTCGACCTAAGAAGACCCATGGTCGATCTATACCGGCCGACCATGACATTTGTAACGACCCGTAAAATTTTCAATAATTAAATTTTTAAGTTAATAAGTTTTGTTAAAAAAATTGGGGCTTCTTTATAAAAATAACTTGAATTTATTGCAAAATATCACGATTCCTTTTATTTCCTTTTAAATTAACGTTAGATCTTAATTTGTTGGTTAATATTAAAGAATTTACTAAGTTATAAATTTTAACATAAAAATGTTGTATTAAGTTTAAGACATTATTTACAGTGATTTGTATATACATATTTGTGTGTGTTAATTTGACTTAAGATTTATAAGATAGACTTGTATGCAAAGTTATAACTTTTTAATCTTAAACCCTTTTAATCCGGAGATTTGGTTCAAAATTGTTGTCTTTAATTTTAGGCTCATAAATTAGTGAAACTTAATTTTAACACATTTATATGTATAAGTCTAATATATATATATATACGTATACGTATATGTTTTTAATAATAATACTATGACCAATAAAGATATATATGAAGGAAACATCATCTTTGTACACAATCTAGTATATTGCACTTACATAATTTACTGTAGAATACATTTGGACATAGTTACATTCCATGCCATGAATAAATAGCCTGTTAATGACATTTAATTAATCAATCAATTTGATTAGAGAAAGAATGGAAGGTTTCTCTCTCCATATACATAATTAAGCTCTAAATTAATTATCTGTTTTAGGGAAAGAAAAGAAAGGTTGCCTTAATTCTTACCTTTTTGTTTTCCTAACATTTATTCCTTTTCTAGGCATTCATTCCTTTAGTTTAGCCGTATACTTTGCCTTGCAATTCACGTACAAGTTTCTCATTTTCTCATCTTCTTTATTTTCTCATTTCCTAAGAGAAAGAAAGTATTACAAGCTCTAATTTTTCATCGCTTCCCTTCTTCTTCTTTTTCTTTTTTTTCTTTTTTTTTCCTTTTCTAAATTTAGCTCGCCCAAGATTTTTATTTATAAAAAACTCTAAAATGCATATTTTGGTTATAAATTTACGTTCATCGGAATCTAAATCTTTTTCTAGTTTTCAAATCTGTTAGTTTAATTGAATAAATTCATAACAACCTTTGTTTCACTTTTGTTCTTTAAAATATATTTTATACCTTTTCAAAATAAAATAATTTTTACCGTTATTTATATACACTTTTGTAATAAATTTTGGGTAAATGATAAATGAATGAATAAAAGCCCAGTGTAAACAAAACATATCTTAGTAAGTAATAAATTTCAAGATTCATAGTGTGTAAAGAAACTGTTTAAGTATGCATTTTAAAGGCACGTTATCTGATGGACTAAATAATGTATATAAGGAAACGTATAGGAATTTAGGCATCATTTTAAGCGTAAAATTTTGGGAGAGTTATTGCGTCTATAGTGCGCATTCCAAATGTGTATACCGTAACTTAAAATGGTTAAATAAATCAGTAAACGTACATTTTTGAGTAAGAATGAAGCATATCCATTTCAATTTTTGGAAGTTTTTCTTGTAATGATTTTATGTCAATTGCCCAATTTGTAATAAAAATAAACGATGTCTGTAATGTTGATTTGGAAAAAAAAATGTAACTATAATAGAAATTTTAAATTTTTAAATTTTATGATTCTAAATGCCAAATTTTCATCTTGAACTGTATACAATTGTGTAACATTTGTTTCACTTTTGTTTTGGTCAGATCTGTTGTATACTTTTAAAAGTTAGTAATAATTAGTGTGAAACGGGAAATTTATCTTTACATTTCTTTTACGTATATTTACATCCGTTTCTTAACTTTATATTAAACAATCAAATTTTATTAATTATGGTATAATAGCTATTAAATTTTGGTTTAAAGTGATGGGTTATTTTCCTAATAGAAACGTTATCATTTTTTTAAATTTATTTAATAAGAGAAACAATTAAATTTGTACGTTACTTTGGGCATATGTTTATTTGTTGCTCTTGCCTTTTCTTTGTCTATTTGATTTTCTTGCGTTAACAATGCAAAGTTTCAGCCGTATACTTTTCTTTGAGAATTCAAAATCTTGCCTTAAATCATTTTCGTGTGTGAATTATTTCTTTCCCTTTGCCTTCCATACGTTTCCATCTATTAATAAAAATAAATGCCTTTTTGCCTCTACCGTTCAAAACATTAAATATTGCCTTCTCTCCACCAATCAAGTGAGCATCTGTTAATATATATTTCACGTTCAAAATTCCATACCACAAATTATTCATTTTGCTTCCATCAAAATTTGCGTGAGCATCTCCTGAAGGTAAGGACAGCATGCTTTCTTTTTTTTCATTTTGTTATTTCGTTTGTTCTCCTTCCCTGCTTGCTATATTCTGTGCCTACTCCATGCTAGACCACCACCGAACCCCATGCCCCTACTCTAGCCACAACCACCAGTCACCGCCTCCAACCCCAGGCAGACCACCAGTCACCGCCTCCGAACCCCCCTGACCTGAACCCCACGCCTGACCATAACCATGCTGAGCCGAACCTATGCCACCGAGCCTTGTTTGAAAAAAAGAAAATGAACAAATTTCTATTTCTTGTCACCTTGTATTTTGGCATTCTAGTCTATATTCCCTCTGGCCTTTGTTTGAAAAAAAAAGAAATGAACAAAATTTGTTTTGTCACCTTTGTTTTGAAGTTATAGTCTATTTTTAAAAGTGGTTGAGCCTTTGTATTTTTGAAGTCAGAGTTTATTTTCCACCGAGCCTCTGTTTTGAAAAAAAAAGGAGAAATAAAAAAATTGCCTTTTGTTACCTTAGTATGTTGAAGTCATAGACTACAACCCCTCCGAGCCTTTAAAATCTTGAATATGGTGAAGTGGTCGAGCCATTTCTTTCTAGTATTCAACTTGTTTTTTTTGTTTTGTTTGCTTCATTTGAAAAAAATTAGTTATTCGTATGCGTTCTTAGATTGTTTTATTTATTTTGCTTTAGATTTGAATCTAGTTGGCGCATCCTCTAACAACTGATCGTGCTTTCCGCGTGCTTTCGATAGATAGCGTATTTCCTTTTTTCGAATCTCTAGCTCCGTAGAGGTGAGTAAATCTCACATGAATATTCATACTTATATGATTGTGAAACGACCGCAATTGAATGTGTAGAAAATAAATAAATAAATAAAAATGATGTTATAATTACCTGTGATTTATTTATATATGATGTTAAACTTGTTAAAATTGCATAACATATCATCTGTTATATTTTGCTTTATTTTACTGTTATTCTATTCTGTTAAATCACACTGCAAGTTCTCTGTAGAATAGAATCACTATGGGTTGAAATGATACATACCCGAACGGACTTTAGAATAAGGGAAGATCGTTATGGGCTGAAATGATAGGCCTGAACGATTTTCAATTTAATTTTATTTACTTGGGATTGCGGGTTTGAAATGATAAAACCCAGATTTTTCTTTGTAAACTACGGATTGAAATGATATATTATCCGTATCACTTGACTTAGGCTAGAAATATTATACAGACCCGTGGTTGTTTTCTGTATTTTTTTCTGGATACTTTAAATATTTTAAATATTTGTAATAATATTAAATTGATTTAATTTGAGTTTTTAAAATGATTTATTTAGAGTAGAAATGATTTTTCTATGTGATAAGTGTAAATAAATGGATAAGAATATTGACTTTAAAGTGTAACTTAAGTTTGAAAATTTGACTAAAAAGAAAGGATGGAAACTTAAGATTAATTAAATTAAAATGAAAATTTAGTTTTAAAATGGTGTAAAATGGAGATTTAAGTTTAAGTGTTGAAATGAATTGTTTAAATGAAAATGGGAATTTGACACACTTGAATTTAATAAGTGAACTTCGTAAATTTTTGGTTTTTATTTGTAAAATTTCTCTTTAGAAAAATCACAAGTTAAAGGATTTAAATGAACATTTTTAATGTGAAAATTTATGATTTTTATAAGTTTAAATGATTTAAATGGAAGTTTATTTATGGCTGGAATTGCACTTAAAACCTGGAAATTTAATTTATAGCACTTCAGAAATGCTACCATTTCTGGAAATGAACCAATTCTGAACTAAGTAGAATCTGCAGCACTTGTTAAGTGCTGTGGTTATATAAATGAACCAAAAGACTAAAATGAACTAAGGCTATGATAGCACTTGGTAAGTGCTGTTGTGGCAGGAACTAAAATTGAACCTGAAACTAATAAAGGGGCTAATGTAGCACTTGTTAAGAGCTGCAGTAGGCTGAAATATGATTTTGTTTAAAACTGAACTGTTTCAGCATTTTATAAAAGCTGTCTTTGCTGAATTAAATTGTTTTTCAAATATGACTTACAGCAGCACTTTTTAAATGCTGTGAAAGCTGAAATTTTAATGTTTTATTGTTTTTAAGTGAATAAATGAACTCAGAAAAGGCTAAATTTTTGGGAATTTAATATTTGATTTAAAAGAATAATGACTTTGTTTTTTAATGGTTTAATTTGAAGTATTTTGATATAAACTGTTTTGAATTTATAACCATGGGTTATAATAACGTTTGGTTGTTAAAGAGACCGGGATCGGATATGGACATACTCTCTGTCGATACCGAAAACCACTTTGACAACTGTGTACGTGGTGGAGTTTCCAGAATGAAGTAGGATGGTGGTGACGATCCTAAGGTATATACGTGGACCCAACTCCCGTGAGTTGGCATAAGGTGGCTAAAACAGGAGCGATTGACGGACCAAGGAGGTAGCACCTCTTATCGGACACACTTCTTCGATACCATTCTATTACTTGTGATTGATTTGGTGCGCACCCTTGATTTGGGAGTGTTGTTCGAGGTGGGCGGTAGTGGCTACTATGCGTCACCACCAGTCCGGATGCGTAATTGGTATATCTACCCTGGCATTGCCTTGTGTGTCGTGTCACCTACCATATCGAGCCCACTACGATTTTGGTTTAAAGATCCGACCGCGTTAAGGTTCACCATCCCCTTAACGCTATTTTCTATATGATTATACTTTACTGATTAGACACTACTGTATATAGCGTATATTACTACATAGTAGATAGTTTAACGGATCCTTAAAGAATGGGCGATCCCAAGCATTCTTTAAGTTACTTGTACCTTTATTACAGTTCACTTGAGTTGGTTTACATTGTATAAGTATGTATGTCCTGACTCGAGTGTTTTGTGTTTTGCTTTACGCTCGGGTCAGACCGAGTGATACAGCATTAGAGACTCACCTTTGGAGCTGGAGTTTTGCTTTGAAGATCCAGATATCTATTCATTTTGTTATCCAGTTGATTCCAGTAGTATTCCGAGTTGTACCTGATTATCATACTGTTACTCCTGTTGTATCTTGGTATTCCTATTGTATCTTACTTAACTCTGATGTATTTATATAGTAGCTTCATGAACTACTATTTCTTTGTTCCCGCTGCATTTTATTACTCTGTGTCTGTGATCTGTGATTATTTATTTACTGTATACGATGAGTTTGCCAAATTTTTATTTACAACGCGGTATTTTGAGCAATTCAAGTCCAATATGTGCGGATGCGAATGGTTGAAAATATCGGGTCGTTACATGTGGTATCAGAGCTCTGGTTTTAGGCAAACTCAGCATATAGAGTAAATTTATTTACAGAATCACTTTCATTCGAGTTTGAATCTTTTCCTCTTGATTCGAATTTCCTTTGAATTTTTGGAACGTTCCCTGCGGTTCCAAAATTCATTCTTGCCCCTCACTATTCATCTTCTTTTGATTTTGGAGTATCACATAACTCCACTTCGAATGATCTTTATAGTGAATTGGCTGTCTCGCCAATATTCTAATTTTCTGGTAAAGGGGGAAACTCCTTTACAAATTTGCATCGATTCACCAGAAATTTATATCTATCCTTGGTTTAGATGCTAATATCTTTTGTTATTCCAAACTCTATCTCTTGAGATCGGATGTAGATTTACCCCAGAAACATCCACATTTGATCTTATCCATAAGTCACGGTTGATCCGGTTAAGGTTACCCGCGATTTATCTAAGCTTATCCATCTTCATATTTTGATAATTAATCATCTTGTTTTGTTTCCAAAATATCTCCAAACATTTTGAATTATACTTGTAAATCTATGTTTTGTTTTATATATTGTGTCTTTGAGTTGTTGATGTGGATTTGGGCTTCCGATCGATTCGTCTAATCAATGTTACCGATAGGATTTCTAAAACACTTTGACAGAACAAACTGACATAATATTATTTTAAAATTGGGTTAATGAAATAAATTTTGATATAAGTAAATATTATGGAACTTAATAAATTGATTTAAATTGATTATTTGAAATGATAATATTTGATTTATCATTCTATAAATGAATTTATAAATAGTTGTTTATAAATTTGATTTGGAAACTCAAATGAATTTAAAACAAGAATTTGAGAATTTAAATTCCGATTATTTTGAACTTTGGTTTAAAGTTTTAAAAAGAGATATATTATTTAAAGTATTTTTGAATAGAAATTTGTTTCCAAAGAATTTTTAAAGTTTTAAAATTTTAGTGCTCTTCTCTTTGTCGCTGGAAAATAATTTCGGTGAGGACCGCGGCATCATCGACTTTCATTTTCGAGTTTCGAAGTGAAGAAACCATTCTGTAGTCTTGCTATAGCTTTGTTTTGGGAAATCTAATTGATTTGAATTTATAAAAGATGATTTGATTTATAATATATATAGATATATGATTTAAAATTTGATTTGACAAATTTTGTGCATACATTTATTTATCTCTAAATGGTTTGAAAAGAATCGGAAATTTTATTCTTAAATTCTATCTTAAATAATAACTTCAGGTATAAAAAGAAAATCAAAATTTTGAATAAATATTCAAGCTTGAAATGATTGAATTAGAATGTTTATATTGTATATTAATTTTAGAAAGTTTTATTTGTATAATTCTCAATTGCATTCCAATATAACTTACCTTAATTTTAGAAGTTAACAATGTAATTGGATAATATACAATATAAAAAGATTTTTACAAATAAAATTTGAGTGGTTATAATAAATATTATACACTTAAATTTTAGTTATAAAAAGATTAACATAGATAAATAGACTAAAAGGTTAATTGAATAATTTACAATATAAATGATGTTAAGGGAATTAAAAATAAATTAAAACAGTTATAATAAATGTAATCTACTTAATATGTGTGATAAGATATATTAAGTAGAATATATTTAATAATAATCTGGAATAAAGAAGAATTAAACTTGTTGAACAAAAGATGATTATTATAAATGATTATACAAATTTATGATTTTAGAAATTGTTAATTTCAAAATAATTGGATAATAAGATAATCAATTTGGAAATAGTTAAGATTGATTTGACTTGAGTAAAAATCAAATGGATTAAATCGATTATTGAATATTAATTAATTTAAATTGAATTTATAATGGTTTAAAGCAATGATTCTATTTTGAGTTTCAATTTAGTTTTCTTTCAGGGTGTTTCTATTCTCCTACCTTCTTCCTTTTCGAGGACGAAAAGTTTTGAGTGGGGGAGAGTGTAACGACCCGTAAAATTTTCAATAATTAAAATTTTAAGTTAATAAGTTTTGTTAAAAAAATTGGGGCTTCTTTATAAAAATAACTTGAATTTATTGCAAAATATCACGATTCCTTTTATTTCCTTTTAAATTAACGTTAGATCTTAATTTGTTGGTTAATATTAAAGAATTTACTAAGTTATAAATTTTAACATAAAAATGTTGTTTAAGTTTAAGACGTTATTTACAGTGATTTGTATATACATATTTGTGTGCGTTAATTTGAATTAAGATTTATAAGATGGACTTGTATGCAAAGTTATAACTTTTTAATCTTAAACCCTTTTAATCTGGAGATTTGGTTCAAATTTGTTGTCTTTAATTTTAGGCTCATAAATTAGTGAAACTTAATTTTAACACATTTATATGTATAAGTCTAATATATATATATATATATATATATATATACGTATACGTATATGTTTTTAATAATAATACTATGACCAATAAAGATATATATGAAGGAAACATCATCTTTGTACACAATCTAGTATATTGCACTTACATAATTTACTGTAGAATACATTTGGACATAGTTACATTCCATGCCATGAATAAATAGCCTGTTAATGACATTTAATTAATCAATCAATTTGATTAGAGAAAGAATGGAAGGTTTCTCTCTCCATATACATAATTAAGCTCTAAATTAATTATCTGTTTTAGGGAAAGAAAAGAAAGGTTGCCTTAATTCTTACCTTTTTGTTTTCCTAACATTTATTCCTTTTCTAGGCATTCATTCCTTTAGTTTAGCCGTATACTTTGCCTTGCAATTCACGTACAAGTTTCTCATTTTCTCATCTTCTTTATTTTCTCATTTCCTAAGAGAAAGAAAGTATTACAAGCTCTAATTTTTCATCGCTTCCCTTCTTCTTCTTTTTCTTTTTTTTCTTTTTTTTTCCTTTTCTAAATTTAGCTCGCCCAAGATTTTTATTTATAAAAAACTCTAAAATGCATATTTTGGTTATAAATTTACGTTCATCGGAATCTAAATCTTTTTCTAGTTTTCAAATCTGTTAGTTTAATTGAATAAATTCATAACAACCTTTGTTTCACTTTTGTTCTTTAAAAAATATTTTATACCTTTTCAAAATAAAATAATTTTTACCGTTATTTATATACACTTTTGTAATAAATTTTGGGTAAATGATAAATGAATGAATAAAAGCCCAGTGTAAACAAAACATATCTTAGTAAGTAATAAATTTCAAGATTCATAGTGTGTAAAGAAACTGTTTAAGTATGCATTTTAAAGGCACGTTATCTGATGGACTAAATAATGTATATAAGGAAACGTATAGGAATTTAGGCGTCATTTTAAGCGTAAAATTTTGGGAGAGTTATTGCGTCTATAGTGCGCATTCCAAATGTGTATACCGTAACTTAAAATGGTTAAATAAATCAGTAAACGTACATTTTTGAGTAAGAATGAAGCATATCCATTTCAATTTTTGGAAGTTTTTCTTGTAATGATTTTATGTCAATTGCCCAATTTGTAATAAAAATAAACGATGTCTGTAATGTTGATTTGGGAAAAAAAATGTAACTATAATAGAAATTTTAAATTTTTAAATTTTATGATTCTAAATGCCAAATTTTCATCTTGAACTGTACACAATTGTGTAACATTTGTTTCACTTTTGTTTTGGTCAGATCTGTTGTATACTTTTAAAAGTTAGTAATAATTAGTGTGAAACGGGAAATTTAACTTTACATTTCTTTTACGTATATTTACATCCGTTTCTTAACTTTATATTAAACAATCAAATTTTATTAATTATGG
The DNA here is from genome assembly GCA_030737815.1 of Allium fistulosum. Lineage (NCBI taxonomy): Eukaryota > Viridiplantae > Streptophyta > Magnoliopsida > Asparagales > Amaryllidaceae > Allium > Allium fistulosum. The sequence continues at coordinate 667,642,971 of CM060901.1, forward strand.
TATAATAGCTATTAAATTTTGGTTTAAAGTGATGGGTTATTTTCCTAATAGAAACGTTATCATTTTTTTAAATTTATTTAATAAGAGAAACAATTAAATTTGTACGTTACTTTGGGCATATGTTTATTTGTTGCTCTTGCCTTTTCTTTGTCTATTTGATTTTCTTGCGTTAACAATGCAAAGTTTCAGCCGTATACTTTTCTTTGAGAATTCAAAATCTTGCCTTAAATCATTTTCGTGTGTGAATTATTTCTTTCCCTTTGCCTTCCATACGTTTCCATCTATTAATAAAAATAAATGCCTTTTTGCCTCTACCGTTCAAAACATTAAATATTGCCTTCTCTCCACCAATCAAGTGAGCATCTGTTAATATATATTTCACGTTCAAAATTCCATACCACAAATTATTCATTTTGCTTCCATCAAAATTTGCGTGAGCATCTCCTGAAGGTAAGGACAGCATGCTTTCTTTTTTTTCATTTTGTTATTTCGTTTGTTCTCCTTCCCTGCTTGCTATATTCTGTGCCTACTCCATGCTAGACCACCACCGAACCCCATGCCCCTACTCTAGCCACAACCACCACCAGTCACCGCCTCCAACCCCAGGCAGACCACCAGTCACCGCCTCCGAACCCCCCTGACCTGAACCCCACGCCTGACCATAACCATGCTGAGCCGAACCTATGCCACCGAGCCTTGTTTGAAAAAAAGGAAATGAACAAATTTCTATTTCTTGTCACCTTGTATTTTGGCATTCTAGTCTATATTTCCTCTAGCCTTTGTTTGAAAAAAAAAGAAATGAACAAAATTTGTTTTGTCACCTTTGTTTTTAAGTTATAGTCTATTTTTAAAAGTGGTTGAGCCTTTGTATTTTTGAAGTCATAGTTTATTTTCCACCGAGCCTATGTTTTGAAAAAAAGGAGAAATAAAAAAATTGCCTTTTGTCACCTTAGTATGTTGAAGTCACAGACTACAACCCCTCCGAGCCTTTAAAATCTTGAATATGGTGAAGTGGTCGAGCCATTTCTTTCTAGTATTCAACTTGTTTTTTTTTGTTTTGTTTGCTTCATTTGAAAAAAATTAGTTATTCGTATGCGTTCTTAGATTGTTTTATTTATTTTGCTTTAGATTTGAATCTAGTTGGCGCATCCTCTAACAACTGATCGTGCTTTCCGCGTGCTTTCGATAGATAGCGTATTTCCTTTTTTCGAATCTCCAGCTCCGTAGAGGTGAGTAAATCTCACACGAATATTCATACTTATATGATTGTGAAACGACCGCAATTGAATGTGTAGAAAATAAATAAATAAATAAAAATGATGTTATAATTACCTGTGATTTATTTATATATGATGTTAAACTTGTTAAAATTGCATAACATATCATCTGTTATATTTTGCTTTATTTTACTGTTATTCTATTCTGTTAAATCACACTGCAAGTTCCCTGTAGAATTGAATCACTATGGGTTGAAATGATACATACCCGAACGGACTTTAGAATAAGGGAAGATCGTTATGGGCTGAAATGATAGGCCTGAACGATTTTCAATTTAATTTTATTTACTTGGGATTGCGGGTTTGAAATGATAAAACCCGGATTTTTCTTTGTAAACTACGGATTGAAATGATATATTATCCGTATCACTTGACTTAGGCTAGAAAATATTATACAGACCCGTGGTTGTTTTCTGTATTTTTTTCTGGATACTTTAAATATTTTAAATATTTGTAATAATATTAAATTGATTTAATTTGAGTTTTTTAAATGATTTATTTAGAGTAGAAATGATTTTTCTATGTGATAAGTGTAAATAAATGGATAAGAATATTGACTTTAAAGTGTAACTTAAGTTTGAAAATTTGACTAAAAAGAAAGGATGGAAACTTAAGATTAATTAAATTAAAATGAAAATTTAGTTTTAAAATGGTGTAAAATGGAGATTTAAGTTTAAGTGTTGAAATAAATTGTTTAAATGAAAATGGGAATTTGACACACTTGAATTTAATAAGTGAACTTCGTAAATTTTTGGTTTTTATTTGTAAAATTTCTCTTTAGAAAAATCATAAGTTAAAGGATTTAAATGAACATTTTTAATGTGAAAATTTATGATTTTTATAAGTTTAAATGATTTAAATGGAAGTTTATTATGGCTGGAATTGCACTTAAAACCTGGAAATTTAATTTATAGCACTTCAGAAATGCTACCATTTCTGGAAATGAACCAATTCTGAACTAAGTAGAATCTGCAGCACTTGTTAAGTGCTGTGGTTATATAAATGAACCAAAAGACTAAAATGAACTAAGGCTATGATAGCACTGGGTAAGTGCTGTTGCACTTGGTAAGTGTTGTTGTAGCAGGAACTAAAATTGAACCTGAAACTAATAAAGGGGCTAATGTAGCACTTGTTAAGAGCTGCAGTAGGCTGAAATATGATTTTGTTTAAAACTGAATTGTTACAGCAGTTTATAAAAGCTGTCTTTGCTGAATTAAATTGTTTTTCAAATATGACTTACAGTAGCACTTTTTAAATGCTGTGAAAGCTGAAATTTTAATGTTTTATTGTTTTTAAGTGAATAAATGAACTCAGAAAAGGCTAAATTTTTGGGAATTTAATATTTGATTTAAAAGAATAATGACTTTGTTTTTTAATGGTTTAATTTGAAGTATTTTGATATAAACCGTTTTGAATTTATAACCACGGGTTATAATAACGTTTGGTTGTTAAAGAGACCGGGATCGGATATGGACATACTCTCTATCGATACCGAAAACCACTTTGACAACTGTGTACGTGGTGGAGTTTCCAGAATGAAGTAGGATGGTGGCGACGATCCTAAGGTATATACGTGGACCCAACTCCCGTGAGTTGGCATAAGGTGGCTAAAACAGGAGCGATTGACGGACCAAGGAGGTAGCACCTCTTATCGGACACACTTCTTCGATACCATTCTATTACTTGTGATTGATTTGGTGCGCACCCTTGATTTGGGAGTGTTGTTCGAGGTGGGCGGTAGTGGATGCTATGCGTCACCACCAGTCCGGATGCGTAATTGGTATATCTACCCTGGCATTGCCTTGTGTGCCGTGTCACCTACCATATCGAGCCCACTATGATTTTGGTTTAAAGATCCGACCGCGTTAAGGTTCACCATCCCCTTAACGCTATTTTCTATATGATTATACTTTACTGATTAGACACTACTGTATATAGAGTATATTACTACATAGTAGATAGTTTAACGGATCCTTAAAGAATGGGCGATCCCAAGCATTCTTTAAGTTACTTGTACCTTTATTACAGTTCACTTGAGTTGGTTTACATTGTATAAGTATGTATGTCCTGACTCGAGTGTTTTGTGTTTTGCTTTACGCTCGGGTCAGACCGAGTGATACAGCATTAGAGACTCACCTTTGGAGCTAGAGTTTTGCTTTGAAGATCCAGATATCTATTCATTTTGTTATCCAGTTGATTCCAGTAGTATTCCGAGTTGTACCTGATTATCATACTGTTACTCCTGTTGTATCTTGGTATTCCTATTGTATCTTACTTAACTCTGATGTATTTATATAGTAGCTTCATGAACTACTATTTCTTTGTTCCCGCTGCATTTTATTACTCCGTGTCTGTGATCTGTGATTATTTATTTACTGTATATGATGAGTTTGCCAAATTTTTATTTACAACACGGTATTTTGAGCAATTCAAGTCCGACATGTGCGGATGCGAATGGTTGAAAATATCGGGTTGTTACAACATTCCTAGGGTTGACCTATGTATGTTTCTCTTCTTTTTTTTGTTTTTAAATATATTTTATTTCATATCTTCCTTCGCTTATAACTTCTCCGTACTAACTCCAATTTCGAAGTGTTATATATGAAAATCGCTTTGAACGCCATGGTGCAAGTTTCGTAGCCAAATTTGAACGTTTGTAAAAAAATTATTTTAAGTCCATTTGTTAATTTAATTTAATTTTCTTATTAAACTTCTAGTAAATTTTCGGGGTGTTACATTCTCCCCTTTTAAAAGGATTTCATCCCCGAAATCTCAAAGGACGGAAAAACGTAACTTACACACAACAACTAATAGCTACAACCATCTATTCAACCATTATCCATAGGCAAATCATGGTCCTTAGAAATATTCTAATGCAATATGTATGTATATATGCAGCATGAAATGCACGTGAACCAATACTAATGCAAAAAGTAGGCGGTCTACTAATCCAGTCGACCTCCCATCATGCAAGTGCTCTTGCTATGCATCGAAAATGTATGCAACATCCTAAATAAGTATACTTGCAATTCTACATGTATGCGCAACCATTCCATCCATATGCACGATAAACAACAATCAAGCATCCATATGTATCATATAAAACAAGCTAGAAAATAATAAGGGATAATGTGAATGTGTGTGTACTACCTAAAGGATATACTATCCTAATCGTGTATAATAAGCAACCAAAAAATACATCCAAATACATCCACTAGAATTCATCTTCCATAACACATCCTATTGACATGTTTACAACCATTCCTACCATCCAATTGTCTCCACCTAAAGCTAGAACCTATTTAAAAACTAATCTCTTCTAACCAAAATGGAAACATGTCAGAAAAGAGTTCAGAATGGGTAGCTCAAGCTCGGACTTTCCTTATGTAAATAGTCTTATTCCAATCCGAGGGATGATTGAGAAGAATCCCTTTTTCACCCTTCAAAACTTATCAAAAATATCCTGATCTTATTTTGAATGAAAATCGCCTTTGCATTCTCAGTGCGTGCAATTAATAGTATCTTTTTCTTGATAGAGATCCAAATCCTTGAATTAACAATCTCTTGCACAATCTTGACTAAATTTTTATCTAGAATACTTTTTGTTGTTTAAACTTACAAATTTTGTACCATTTTCCTAATGTTCTCCCATAAATGAGACCTTTTTACCAAACATTACCTATTGTCACTTTATTCCAATTATTGCATGTTTAGGAGAACTCAATATGGAATGACACCTTACTATTTTAATCCTAATAGAATTAGAGGTATGCCCTAGGGGCAATTATATAATTTGTTACATATATCTAACTCGTTGACCAATCTTGTTCACAATAAAGGTGTTTCTTTCTATTATATACTTGATATAACATGGTTATATTAATTAACTAATTTAATTAAAAGTATATTTAATAGAGAATCCATAAATGGTATATTTTATGATAGTAGTTACAAAGTGTTGTAACCATGAGTAATCTATCACAATAAAATAAATATACCATTTTAAATGTTCCTAGTCAAGATGCATCGAGACTGGATATCGATGTATCCGTTGAGACTAGAGAATGTAACGCTCTCCAAATGTTGGGCAGTGTATTATTCATGACTACCGGGGGCACCTAGGGGTTACCTACTGATAGTTATTGGATAACTATGGAACGACTCACTCGATAGTTTTTTGTCGGTTAATATAACTAAGGTTAAATAGAAAATATCGATGTGACTAATTTACACAGTTCTCTCGACTTGAGAATACCGTGGATCTTCAATATGAAAGCTCCACTTTGATTATAGTCAAATCATGGCATGGCGTTCCATCGAGTGACTATAGTTAGGTCGAGTGGAAGTATTGGAAGTGAATCACTATTCAAGAGAGGATTCGTCTCCTCAGTTATATGGGGTTAGTATCATGGTCAAATCAAAGTCAAAGTCTTTGGCTATAGCATTTCGGTTAATAATAATTGTTATTATTGAACCAAGGACTTTGTGTTTGGACTATAAAGTTGAATATGGACGATATTGGAATTTTGACAATTACAAAATTCCATAAGTCCTAATGTGATATAGTTTTGATGAAGAGAATTGGTGTAAATAATTGCCACTACCAAGTACCGTTTGTAATAAGTAAAATTTGATTTTACCAAAAAGACCTGTAAGCGATGAATTCAGCCAAACTGTCATACCACCTGCTAAGTGATGTGTGAACATTAATATTTGAATCGTTTAATATTAATCACTGACTGAATTTACACCTCTGAGTCGCACAACCGCATTTGTGATTTCTTCGAAAACCACATAATTTAATTAGTTTGTAAGATGTTGCAAACTAATTAAATTAATTAATATTTATGAAATATTAGTTATTTTTAATTTATTTGATGTTTTGAATGTTGTTGCTAATTATTTTAATGCATATATAAAAGTTATATTTGCATATATCGATATGCGATATCGGTATAATTTTAAACATGTTTAAGTAATAAAATAATTACATAAAAGTTGTTTTCTTTTATTTGGAAAAGTTGCATATTTGGAATGTGCTTGGATCAGCTATATAATGGTAAGAGGAGGAAATCAATTAATGAGATTAATTGAAATTTAAAAAGAGGAAATAAATGAGGAAGTTTTAATAGGAGATTAGGAAAAGGTTCCTTTAATTCTATTAAAAACAAAACCTCCTCATTTTTGAAAGTACACAAAACAGAACGTGAAATTTACTTTTTTTCTTCCTCTTCTCTATCATTCATTCATGGCTGAAACTTCATGTAACGACCTAGAATTTCAGTCATTCGAATTTGGAATATTTAATTGATTTTAAATATTGAAAAGTTAATTTTATAAGTTAAATAACTTATATTTCAAATATAGTGATTTATTGGATAATTAAATTGTTAAATTTAATATTTGAAATTGTTTAGATAATTGAATCTTGAATTTAATATGAACAAAACTGATTTCAAAAGTTGATTTAAATTCTATTTGAATGAGAAGGAAGATAGTAAACTTTTAAATTTGAGTTAAAAGTAATTAAACTGATTTTGGGAATTACTCATTTTGATTAACATGTAAAAATAGCTTTCTTGGGCACTGTCTCAGAATTCGATGAAACCAGTTTCATCGGATCCATAATAGTGAATTATTATATGCCATCAAATTTCGTGGCGATCAGACGTACCATTTGGTCGTGCGAGTTCGAAACGCGTAGAAATTTATTAAAGGAATTTAAATTAATAGAATTTGATTTTGAAAAGTTAACTTTGGAATATGAGGAAATTGGCTCCCGATATATATTTCATTGTGTTTGGAATAGGGGTATAACATATAAAACGCTAGGTGGAACACTTTATTTGGAGTTTGAAATTTTTACGGATGAATAGTGCTTCGTGAAAATTTTCTATATAAGGACTTAGCCATTTCATTTGGAAACCATAAAATATTTTCAGCCGTAATTAAAATTTAACGATCCAACGATCTATAATCATTGGAGCCTCTAGAGGCCGAATTGGCCTTCAACTTCAACTAGCAAAAATGTAGAGCACCGCGATACGAGCTTGTTCAATGGTGGGATCGTTGAATCGATGACCGAGACAACGTAAAAGAGCTCGCGTCCGCGAGTAGCTCGAGCTCGTTTTTTGGTTCGATTCACGTGAGCACGCGAGGTGCAGCAGGGCGTAGCGGAGGCGGAGGATAGTGCGGCGGTGTGCGGCGGCAAGCGGCGGGGCAGCGCGTTGAATGTCATGTTCATGGATAAAAAAGAAATGAGCTTCGGCCTGGAAACAAACACTAGCGTAAGGAGGGAAATGAAAGATGGGTTAAGTTTAAATTTTAATTTGATTAAATTAATTTTAATTTAACGATTTCAAATGTTCACTAATCCTTAAATTGTTCGTATGAGGTCAATTTTAAGGGCGACAAGTTGCATTGCGTTCGTATCAGTGAGTACTATGCTATGGAGTTGGATTGAACGAATTCGGAGCTAGTAGGAATTTTGGGTTAAATTGAACGACCAATTAATTATAATTCAAATTGAAGCGTTTGGGCGATTTTTGGAATTTTTGCGAGTAAACTCATCTCTATGGCTTGCTTATATTTTTATATAAGTGGGAATAATTTTATTTATACTATTTGTTGCTTGTTTGGATGAATGACTATATTTATTAGTTGGTTTGGATATATTCCTGCCTATTGGAGCGGATGAGACCCTATTACGTTCCCGTGTAAGAGTATATGACCCTTTGTATAGTAATCCCGCCTCGATGTAGTTCATTTATATTTTATGATTATATGCTATTTGTGATGCAGGGGGACAGGCTGGAGGGATCCAACAGGATTCCTTATCACTGTTGATTTTACTTTTCATATATATGCTGATATATGATGTGTTGGATGCCATATTATTGATTGTGATATGATTTGACTTATTTAGTGCTTTAGTAGCACTAGGCCTTATTTTTGGTATTTTGGAATACCAAAAATGATGATTTTGATTTAAAAAGGATTTCAAAGTAATTTTGAAATTATATATGTTTTAGTAATTTTTACATTATTAAAATTAATGAATTTATTTTTAAATAAATAAAAAGTTATGATTTTTTATGCTATAAATGTATAGTTTTGTGAAATATTTTTAAATAGAGATTTTTGAATACTTTATAAAAAAGATTTATAGAAATGATATTTGATAAATAAAGAATAGATTTATAATCAGAATTTATAAATATTTTGTAAACAGATTTGAAGTTGTTTAGTAAATGGATTTGAAGCTGTTTAGTAAATGGATTTGAAGCTGTTTAGTAAATGGATTTTATAAATAAATTTGATTTTTGCAGAAATGAATTTATAAATGGAATTTGATAGTAAAATTAGCTTTTATAAAAGATTGATTTATAAATAGAATTTTATAAACAAAGGAATTTTAGTTTTATAAAAATCGAAAGTAGATTTATAAAAATAGTTTTATAAATATGGAAATGATTTATGTTGAGATTGAAATATGGATTTTTATTTAAAGGAATTTTTGAAAGTGATATTTTGATGGAGTTAAGGTTTTAAAAGTTATTTATCTTTTGAATGTAATGTTTTTAAAAATAATAATTCCAAGCAGAATTTAATAATTTGAAAAATGTTTTAAAAATGTGATAAGTGTCGAAAACATAGATTTCAACATTTATTGTTGTAGTAGACGTTTCGGGGATGTATGGAAGACATGGACTATAACACTATTGTTATAGTAAACGATTTCCAAAAGGAAATGATTTATATAGTATACGGTTATATATATATATATATATTAATTAATCGAATCCCTATACTAGTGTTTTGGGTTGTCGTAACGATGTTTTACGCAACATTCGTTTTGACCCATTAAATGATGTTTTGACCTTCCATCATGAAATACACGAATCAGTTCTTATGATCGTATTAAAGGCTTGGTGGTGTAGGAGCATTGTTTCCCATACTTAACACCCATCCGGAAGCGTACGAACTCTGGTGTTGTACGGTTATAGAAATCTATTTGGCGTGTCTCCAAATGACAGTGCTATTAAATATACTTATACCATTGATATAAGTATATGGAAATGTTTTCCAAATATCGATAATTTGAAATGGTTTTGAGAATATATCTTTTTAAAGATAATTTGAAGTAAATATTTGGGAAACTGATTTAAGTAATAAAAGATTTATTAAACGGGCCTAGTGACTACTTATGTGCTAGATTTTATTGTTTCTTTGATTGTTTAATAACCGACTATCAAATTTGGCCTCTTTATCGTTCTTGATCTGGAGAAACCGGGATCAGATTTATCCTAAAACCACTTCGAACCACCGTATATGCGTTCGAATGTGCAGGTGTTGGAAGACATTAATATTTGGGATTTTTTGTAATGAAGGACTGCTTGTTGATCATTTGGGGGTAACTCCCAATATACATATAGTTGTAGTAGTCTCTTTGTTATGAAATATCCAATGCAAGGACTAATCGCTACTGATCTTAAGGGTGACTCCCAACAGGATGTGGTAGGAGAGTACCTTCAGTTTGTCCTGTTCCTAGACAACTTGTATGGACGAATGTCTGGCGTTGCATTTCTAATTAAATTGATTGATCTCTATGAATGTATTATCTGCTTGGTGGCGGAGAAGGCAACTTCTCTTAGCTTAACACCCTTTCCTGAGAGGTACGAGCTCAGGAGTTATACGTTTGTAGAAATCAGTTGTGTGATGATGGAATGGCAATGTGGCATTCAAAGAGGAAAGATGATGTGCAATGTGAAAGGTAATCGTTACCTCAAGCCTCACACCTGAAAATGACCGAAACAAGGTAGATGGAGCAAGGCTATGTAGTTCGCAACCATTAGGATATGATCATCCCCTTCTAGATATATTTATTCCCGCTATGACGTTCGGGTTTTAAATAATTGTAGTGAATGCGATGAGGGCTCTCGGTAGGTCGGTAGCGATCGTGGTGGTGACATATTCGGTACTATCTAGAGGGAGAGGTAGGCCGGTCTTGTGTTGGTGGAGGTGTAGGTGTTCTGTAGCTTGGAACATTCCTCTAGAGATGTACTACAGGAAGGTAGTCCCTTCACCTGGTCATTTGTGTGAAAATCCATTCTCCGCTACGTGCCTGACATTTTGTTTGTAGAACCCACTTTGTGGCTAGTATGCTGCAATTTAATTAATGTAATAATTTCGGCTATGATTAATATTATTTGTATACTAGAAACTAACATAATATAACAGGATTTGATATGAAATGTTTTGGTTACCGTAAGGTAAAAACCCATCCGTGTTTATATGTGGCGTGGTCTTACAAGATAGCTTTGTTTTGATAAAGAAAAGTTTTTATAACTTTAAAATTCAATTGAGATGTGTTTTCTCACGCTGTTTACCAGACTGATCCGGGCATTCTTCACTTTCAACGTTCGGGTCAGACCGAGCATATTTACATATTTAGATTTAGATGCTTTGGAGCTTCAGCAGGCGAGCTGGAGGTCTTCAGGTCGTATTCCCGTATTCGTTTATTTTTCCTTTGCATTGTTGTTTAAATTATTAGCATTTGTAGGGACAGGTTATTATAACTGCCCAGGCTGATGATTGTAATTTGTTGTACTCTGATGGATGTATGTATATTACAGTTTCTGTTTTGTAAAGTTCATTGATATTATATTATATGTTGTTCCACTACGATTGTGAGATTCTGTAGTTGTTTTAGTTTCTTCTTCACATCTCTTCTTCTTTCTTTTTCTTTCTCATAACTATTCGGTTTTCAATTCAGTTTGGGCTGGGCACGTGTGGTTTATTGTCAGCTTGAAACATTTGGTTTGCGGGTCGTTACACTTCATCCAAAAGAAAAAAAATCATCAAAACAAATTCAAATCAACATCAAACTAAATTAAAAAAGGTGGTTCATTCCTCTCTTGCAAAATGGGATGGTGTTTTTTTGAAATCTAAGGAGAAGCCACAAATTATGGTGTGATGAAGGGCAAGGTTTATCGGATCTAGAGAGCGATCAATCAGATATAGGTATTTTTCTATCATTCAAGATGTTTCTACATGCTTCATCCTAAGGTAATTATATGTGTGTATAATTCGATACTTACATATCTTATAATTTTTTTATCCTCTTAATCACTATCTTTCCCAGCTATGCATGCTTGTGAGTTTGAATCTTGATTTGAATATCCATTTGAATCAATTGTTTTATCTTTTTCAAACATAGAATGTTTTCTTTTGTTCATTGCTATTTTGTTATAAACTACAATGTCTCATTTTGTAACGCCCCACTCCTAGACCCACTCTAGTAAAGAGTATTACGGGGTAATACCGTCTACTAAAGCGGAGAATGAAGTATAATGGAAGCGACCATGTGTAATCAAGCTATAACTATCTACTGAATACGTCGAAATGTGGTATCTATATTTTCTTTTCAAGTGGTTCGACATATCCAATAAATATTTATAATGAAATTACAATGGCTAAAGATCTATCAGAACAAACATAATAACTAAATGATAAAATCATCACAGAACAGAATAACAAAACAGACGCAGAGTCTCAGAACAATACATAGTCAATACAGATCCAAATATATCATAAGTAGGTACAAGCCACTGCTCACACATGTGAGTCAAAAATATGTACAGATAAATCTGAATAACAAAGTATCATAAAGCGGACAATAAGAAAGCTATCTAACAACATAGCAGATAAGTCCAAAGCGGAAGCATAGAGCAAGCTAAGTCCAGAGACCTAACCTGAAACAACTCGGTCTGACTCGAGCATAAAACACTCGAATCAGGCTAGCTAAATAATCAGTTGGATAAACTGAGATATAATAATGCGGTAACATAGAGGATAAGGTACTTCTCCATAGAGAAGAGCGATGTAAACCACATAGTATAATAGACGATCACATAATCATCAACCAAAAATAAACTCTCCAAAGAGATAATCAACACCCAAGTGTTGAGTAAACAATAATGCCTCATATCATCGGCGTAGCAAAAGCTATAAATAGTTGCCCATAAGCGATAACACATAATATGGAATCTAACCATAAATCAATGCCAAAGCAAAGATATATCGCCAAAGACAAAGGAAACATACCCCAAAAGACAATACAACATAGTAAAACACATATTACTCGAGCGGTGACGAAGGACCAACTCCAAAAGTGACATAGAAATGATCAGAAAAATGCACGTGCACGACCAGAGTCGTTATCGCCAAGTACTGTAGTTTTGTGGTACCACACACCTAGGGGCAAATCGCGCGATTGGTGACACCCCGGGGGTAAATGCCCAAAGGCACGCACCAATAATACTGCTCACATGAGCAGAATGTCCAGAGACCGCCAAAAGGCAAATGACCCAGAGGTCCAGTACTGGCCGCCAACAGGCAAATGTGTCGGAAACATCTAGAAAGGAACCCGAAAAGGGTTAACGCAATGTCCCATACCACTGGTTCGCCCTAATCGGTTTATTTACCTTCAGCCAACTCCACACTCAAAACAGTAAACAGAAGTTCATCTCATATCATCGATAAACTGCGCCAAAAGGAAAACGATCAATCGAAATGGTCGGGGATTAACCGGAAAGGAAATTCGTTCGGTTCCATAGGCCGGGGTTTTTCCCAACCGTTTCTCCACTTCACTTGAAGTGCACAAAAGTGAGTGTGGAATTTTATTATAGAAAATAGTTACGGAAAACGAATTTTTATTTGGATTGAAATCGCTTTTAAAACGACCTTTTAAAAATTCTCCTATTATGGAGTAATTAATTTAATAATTAAAATAATACTAAATAATAGTTTCGAAAGCCATTTTGAGTGAAAAATCCTTTTAAGACATTTTTACGAAGTCCGTGCGCGAAATCCAGAGACAAATCTCAAGAAATCGATACATCCAGAAAAAAACTCAAAAATATTCCAAGTGTTGGAAAAATAGGCCAAATATTGCTGCGAACCCATGTTCGGAAAAATATTCGGACTAGCAAACTGAATCCAATTGTCATGAAAATTCGTAGGAATGTAGTCCGACATTCCTACTTCAAGTTGCAAAAAGAATTACTTGATTCCGACTTGAAACGAAGGCGTAGCGACGTTCCAAAGTCGGACTTAGAAACATGAAATGCACTGTTTTGCACAGCGATCTGGGTTCAAATCTGACAGGAAATTCGAAAGGTCTAATGAACTCAGATGATGACCAAACTTTCCAGTTATGGAGTTCGTAACTCTATCTTTCCAACGAGACCAAAATCGTCAAATTCCGACAACGGACGTAGCCGTGGTGGAGTCACGAAGTTGCAACCCTGAATAGAAACAAGGTAATAAAACATAGCTGAAGGAATATTTGCTCAGGCCCAAACGGGCTTTAAGCCTGGAACAGCAGCTCCAGTCCATTCGGGCTGGGTAATTAAATTATATTCTATTAAAAGGAATGCAAATGGAATTTATCGAAATTGTCAAAATATCATCAAAAATCCGGAGATTACACATTATACTAATTTTACCTCTGCTGTAAAGAATTCATATTTTAATATAACAAACTTCAAAATCAAAAAAATACTTATTGAAGGAAAGTTGTTCTACTAAGTGTAAGCTTTTCAACAATATGAAGTTCATCAAAATCGGACTTAGTATGAATGAGATATGACGATTACAATTCTCAGATTTGTAAATTCACTGTCGCTGTCGTTTATTCTCAAGACAGCGAAAAATAAATGAGGTTTCGACTCTCTTAACCTCAGAATTTTGCAAAACACAAAACATGAAAGTTGTAAATTAGTTTCTAAGTTTTTCATAAAGTTCAAAATCATTCAATTCTGACTAGCAGCTCAAAAGTTATGACCAAAATAGTTTCAGTTTCATCCACAGAGCTAATATGTGTATCGCTCTCGGGAAGATAGTAGAAAAATCAATTTTAGACCTAGTTAGCCTTAAAATTACAGAAAACTCACTGAACAAAAATTGTAGCATATGTTTTAAGCTTTCCCGAACATCCAAAATTATCTAATTCGGATCAAAAACGAGAGAGATACAGGCAAAACAATATCAGATTGAAACTCAGGATAACTTGTTAAAGACAGAATTGGTCTTCTGTCTTTGAACGCAATTCAGGTCATCTAAATGGCAAAATATCAAAATATAACTTGAAGAGAAAGTGTTCCTTATTGAATCTAGTTTGCAGCACAGAAAACCTGACCAAAAACGGATGAGAAATGAGGAAGTTATGTCTAATTTCGTTTCAGCTACAATTCCAAAACGAAAATTACAGAAGCATCAAGTAAAAAAAGGATTTAGCTAGCAATTTTACCTCAGCCAATGCAAGAAAAATATGCACAAACACTTGGTGTGCACTCCAAAATCTAGAGAGAGAGAGGAGATCAAGAGGCTTCATAACAAAATAAACAAAAAACCATGTATTAAATTTAATTTCAGAAATTAGAATGAAGATTAGAGAGTGATTAGAGAAGGATTGCTTTACCTTTTAGCTTGTATTAACCTTGATTAGCTATGTGGAGAGGAAAATGGATCTTCTACCAAATGGAGGCCATTAATTAGGTTTTTAGGAGGTGTTTAGGGTTTGAGGAAATTATGAAGAGTAGGGTTAGGGTTTAGGGTGGGTTTAAGAAAATATATAGAGGTGGGTAATGGTTTTGGTTTCACTAATTGACCCAATAAGAGAAGTGGCATCCTAATGTCCACTAAAACTATTTAATGCTTCATTAGCCAACTAAAACCCACCATTATAAAACCATCCGTTTTTATTTTTTTTATTTATCAAATAACTTTATTTTAAAGAAATTAGCCTATCCAAAAAAAATCCATTTTTAGCTCCATTTAAATTAAAATCATAATTTTAATTTATTATTCGGTAATTGCAATCCCGGGTTGTTACAGACTCCCCCCTTAAGAAAATTGCATCCCCGCAATTCCTTAAATATGGAAGTCGTCTATAACCTCTAATCCACCGAAGAAACAACAGAAGATAAATATAGATGCTCACCCGTACCCGAAGATGAAAGAAAACCAGGATAAGTACGCTCGATAAATTCCCTGGTCTCCCAAGTGCAGTCCTTAGGATTGGGTGACCATTGAATTTTCACAAGCGGAACCTCTTTGTTTCGAAGGCGTCTGACCTCCGAATCAAGCACACGAAGTGGTTGCTACTCCCAAGATAGATCGAGTGAGATCTCCAAATCTGGCACGATATGCAGCTCGATAATAGAATCAGGATCGCGCACACACTTGCGAAGCTGAGAGACATGGAACACATCATGTATTCCAGAGAAATAAGCAGGTAGAGCCACACGATAAGTAACAGGGCCAATGCGTTCCGTGATAGGAAATGGTCCGACATAGCGAGGAACCAATTTCCCTGTAGAACTGAAACGCACAACCCCCTTCATAGGAGATATCCGAATATAGACAAGAACACCAATAGAGAACTCAAGAGGCTTCCTGCGGTTGTCCGCGTAGGATTTCTGGCGGTCCTGCGCCTCTTTCATTCTCTGACGGATAAGAGTAATCATCTCAGAAGATTCCCGAACTGAATCTGGACCAAGAATGAGTTTCTCGCCAGATTCTAACCAACACAAAGGAGAGCGACATGGCCTTCTGTAAAGAGCTTCGAAAGGAGCCATGCCAATACTGAACTGATAGCTGTTGTTGTAGGAGAACTCCACAAGTGGTAAGTGGTCCTCCCAACAACCCACGAAATCAAGAATACAATAGCGAAGAAGATCCTCCAATACACGATTCACCCTCTTAGTATGACCGTTCGTCTGAGGGTGGTAAGCAGTAGAAAAGTTCAGCTTTGTGCCCAAAGCTAACTGTAGACACTTTCAAAAGTGGCTAGTGAACAAAACGTCTCGATCACAAACGATAGAGCTAGGAATGCCATGAAGTCGGACGACTTCTTTCACATAGAGCTTGGCCAACTGAGGTGCAGTCCGAGTGGACTTAATCGGAATAAAATGAGCCAATTTGGTCAAGCGATCAATAATAACCTAGATAGAAGTATGGCCCGACCTCGATCGAGGTAGACCGTCGATGAAATCCATAGATATCTGATCCCATTTCCACAATGGAATCTCAAGAGGCTGAAGAAGACCGGATGGACGCTGATGCTCGGCCTTGATCTGTTGACAAGTCATGCAACTGCTCACATAACTTGCAACATCTCTCTTCAAACCTTCCCAATAATATAACCGACACATATCGACATACATCTTACTTGAACCGGGATGAATGGTGTACTTAGTGCGATGACACTCCTCCAGAATGTCACGCCTAAGCGATAGATCAGATGGTACCAATATACGGTTCTTCCTACGAAGACACCGATGAGAACCAATAGAATAATTCAGCAAAGCCTCATCACTGGATCCCGACTCAAGAAGATGGATAAGATGCAACAAGTCTGGATCCTGCCGCTGAGCATGGGCAATGCGATCCAGTAAAATAGGTCGAGCTTCCAAACTGGACAATAAGACTGGAGAATCAGAAGACGGAGCTCGATCTTGAATATCGCACACAAAAAGAGTCTCAAGAATATCCCACTCGGCTATCATCATAGAAACTACTGTCGAGTGTTTGCGACTGAGCGCATCAGCCACACGATTACCCTTGCCAGGGGTATACTGAATGTCTAAGTCATATGAGGCGAGAAACTCAAGCCATCTCTGCTGCCTCATATTGAGATCCTTCTGGCTGAATAGATACTTCAGTGACTTGTGATCGCTATACAGAATGAAACGTTCGCCTAATAGATAATGACGCCACGTCTTCAAGGCAAAGACGATGGCTGCTAACTCAAGATCATGAGTAGGATAGCGAACCTCATTCAGACGCAGTTGCCTAGAAGCGTAAGCAACTACCCGATCCTTCTGCATAAGCACAGCACCAAGCCCGCTTCCACAAGCATCGGTGTAGACAACAAGATCATGGTTTCCCTCTAGAACCACTAGAATAGGAGCATGAGTGAGAAGTTCCTTCAGTCGCTGAAAGGAAGCTTGACACTTATTTGACCAGATAAAGCGAACACCCTTACGAGTCAGGCTCGTAAGTGGAAGAACAACACAAGAGAAATTCTTGATGAAACGTTGGTAATAACCTACGAGACCAAGGAAGTTGCGAATCTCATGCACATTCTTAGGCTGCTTCCAGTTCTGAATGGTTTCGATCTTGGAAGGATCGACAGATATGCCTTCAGAAGATAACACATGGCCTAAGAACTTGACCTTGCTCTCCCAAAAATGACACTTAGAGAACTTGGCCTTAAGCTGATGCTGACGAAGTGTATCCAAGATGATCCTCAAATGATGAGTATGCTCTGCCTCGAATTTAGAATAAATCAGAATATCGTCGATGAAAACCAGAACGAACTTATCGAGAGATTCTCTGAATACTCGATTCATCAAATTGACGAAGAATGCTGGTGCGTTCGTCAAGTCGAATGGCATGACCAACCACTCAAAGGAACCATAACGAGTGCAGAAAGCAGTAAGCGGAACGCTATCTTTGTTCCGCTATCTTTCGCGACTCGAAGCTGATGAAATCCGGTGGCGAGGTCGAGCTGGGAAAAGACCTTTGCACTATTTAACTGATCGAACATATCGTCAATCCGTGGCAATGGATAACGATTTTTGATGGTCACCTCATTAAGCTTGCGATAGTCGATGCAAAGCCTAAGGGAGCCATCGGGCTTCTTAACGAAGACCACTACGGCACCCTATGGCGAAGAATTGGACCGAATAAACTACTTCACCTCGAGGTCAATCAACTGCTTCTTGAGTTCTTCATTCTCTTTAGTAGACATCCTCGTGGGAGGACGACTAACTGGATGAGTGGTTGGAATGAGATCAATGCAGAACTCAATAGCCCGCTTCGGCGGTAGGCTTGATACTGGTTCGAAGATATCGGAGAAATCCCGAACAATTGGAATACGAGATATGTCCATATCATCATCTCGTGAATCAATAGCAAATAGAGTAGCTTCGGAAATTTCCACATCCTGAAGAACAAGAGCTTATGGAGCGGACGAGTCAGGATGACGAAAGAATAACACCCGATCCGAACAAATAATCTTGGCGTCGTACTGAACTAGCCAATCCATACCGAGAATCATATCAAAACCCAAATGAGCCATAACGTGCAAATTCGCACGAAAAGAAAAACCACATAGATCGATGTCAACATTCTCACATAAAAGGCCGAGGGTCATGGATCCACCAATCGAATTCACAATCCTCAGAGAGGTAATCATACAAGAAACATCCAGAGACAAAATATCAACTAGTTCCTTTGATACGAATGAGTGAGAAGCACCTGTATCAAAGAGAACTCTAATAGATCTACCATGAAACAAAATAGAGCCTTCAAGAACGGAAGGATGCGTACCTCGAGGCTGATCAGAATCGGTAGAAGCCTTTGCAGCATTAAGCTTGCCGAGCTTAGCACTAGTAGGAGCAACTGGACATGTAGTAATGCGGTGACCCTCCCTTTTGCAATAGCGGCAAAAGAGGGGTTTGGGACACTCCCTAATCATGTGATCCGGAGAATCGCAGTTGAAACACTTCCTCACGGGACGTGTTCCACTGGGCAGAGACTGAGTCTGAGGCTGAGTGTGAGCCTGAAGCTGAGCGGTAGTCTTGCCGGTCTTCTTCTTCTTCTTAAAGAACTTGGACTTTTGAAAAGGGCCACGCTTCTGGTTGGAGTTCTTGGAGCCTCCACCATCATCACTATCCTTCTCCATCTCGACCGACTCAAGATGAAGTGCCGCGTCTACAAGCTCGTCAAATGGAAGCTTGAGCTAAAGCATGAGCTGCTTCTTTTGATACTTCTTCAGACCTTCCACAAACTTGAGGTTCTTCTTGTGTGGTGTGCTGATGAACTCGAGGCCGTACTTGGACAGGGCCTCAAAAGAAGAAACATAGTCTGAAACGGAGGACTTCCCTGGCTTAAGATCAATAAAGCGGCGAGCAAGGGAGTTCTTCTCAGACTCTGGGATGAACTTGAGCAAAAAGCGCTCACGGAAATGATCCCAAGTAAGTGTGGTCTCATCAGTCTCAGAGATAAGGAGCTCGTACCAATCCAAGGCACGGCTCTGAAGCTGACTGGAAGCAAAAAGAACGCGGTCATGGTCTGGGATAGCCATGCGAGTAAAAACACGCTCGCATACACGAATACAAGCCTGGACCTCAAGAATAGTCTCGGAGCCACTGAATGGCTTCCCTCCGAGATGAGTAAAATCACTACAGAGATGCGCAAAGGCTGACTTGCACGGAACCTCAGTAACCGGAGCTGGTGACTGAGTATGAGACTGAGAATTCCGAACCAGCTCCATGATCTAGTCGGTGGTCATATACACGCCCTCCGGCTGAGAGTTGCTGGGCTGCCCAGCTGTACCGGTCTGACGTGTGGTTCTCCTCCTTCCAGACATACTGAAAGTTAAAAGGAGATAGAATTATGCACGATTTAATGATAGATAATTCATTAAAGAATACTACGGAATATAAAGGAATTCCTACATATATTCCTAACTTATCTATCAAAAGACACCAGGAAGAGATTTGTTTAATTTGGACCATTCAATTTGTATTGTACTACGTGTTTGTCCTGTGTTTATTATGCTTATAACTGAACCTAGCTCCGATACCAACTGTAACGCCCCACTCCTAGACCCACTCAAGCAAAGAGTATTACGGGGTAATACCGTCTGCTAAAGCGGAGAATGGAGTATAATGGAAGCGACCATGTGTAATCAAGCTATAACTATCTACTGAATATGTCGAAATGTGGTATCTATATTTTTTTTTCAAGTGGTTCGACATATCCAATAAATATTTATAACGAATTTACAATGGCTAAAGATCTATCAGAACAAATAGAATAACTAAATGATAAAATCATCACAGAACAGAATAACATAACAGACGCAGAGTCTCAGAACAATACATAGTCAATACAGATCCAAATATATCATAAGTAGGTACAAGCCACTACTCACACATGTGAGTCAAAAATATGTACAGATAAATCTGAATAACAAAGTAGCATAAAGCGAACAATAAGAAGCTATCTAACAGCATAGTAGATAAGTCCAAAGCGGAAGCACAGAGCAAGCTAAGTCCAAAGACCTAACCTGAAACAACTCGGTCTGACCCGAGCATAAAACACTCGGGTCAGGCTAGCTAAATAATCAGTTAGATAAACTGAGATATAATAATGCGGTAACATAGAGGATAAGGTACTTCTCCATAGAGAAGAGCGATGTACACCACATAGTATAATAGACGATCACATAATCATCAACCAAAAATAAACTCTCCAAAGAGATAATCAACACCCAAGTGTTGAGTAAACAATAATGCCTCATATCATCAGCGTAGCAAAAGCTATAAATAGTTGCCCATAAGCGATAACACATAATATGGAATCTAACCATATATCAATGCCAAAGCAAAGATATGTCGCCAAAGGCAAAGGAAACATACCCCAAAAGACAATACAATATAGTAAAACACATATCACTCGAGCGGTGACGAAGGACCAACTCCAAAAGTGACATAGAAATAATCAGAAAAATGCACGTGCACGACCAGAGTCGTTATCGCCAAGTACTGTAGTTTTGTGGTACCACACGCCCAGGGGCAAAACGCGCGATTGGTGACACCCCAGGGGTAAATGCCCAAAGGCACGCACCAATAATACTGCTCACATGAGCAGAATGTCCAGAGACCGCCAAAAGGCAAATGACCCAGAGGTCCAGTACTGGCCGCCAATAGGCAAATGTGTCGGAAACATCTAGAAAGGAACCCGAAAAGGGTTAACGCAATGTCCCATACCACTAGTTCGCCCTAATCGGTTTACTTACCTTCAGCCAACTCCACACTCAAAACAGTAAACAAAAGTTTATCTCATATCATCGATAAACTGCGCCAAAAGGCAAAACGATCAATCGAAATGGTCGGGGATTAACCGGAAAGGAAATTCGCTCGGTTCCATAGGCTGGGGATTTTCCCAACCGTTTCTCCACTTCACTTGAAGTGCACAAAAGTGAGTGTGGAATTTTATTCTAGAAAATAGTTGCGGAAAACAGATTTTTATTTGGATTGAAATCGCTTTTAAAATGTCCTTTTAAAAATTCTCCTATTATGGAGTAATTAATTTAATAATTAAAATAATACTAAATAATAGTTTCAAAAGCCATATCGAGTGAAAAATCCTTTTAAGACATTTTTACGAAGTCCGTGCGTGAAATCCAGAGACAAATCTCAAGAAATCGATAAATCCAGAAAAAAACTCAAAAATATTCTAAGTTGGAAAAATAGGCCAAATATTGCTACGAACCCATGTTCGGAAAAATATTCGGACTAGCAAACTGAATCCAATTGTCATGAAAATTCGCAGGAATGTAATTCGACATTCCTACTTCAAGTTGCATAAAGAATTACTCGATTCCGACTTGAAACAAAGGCGTAGCGACGTTCCAAAGTCGGACTCAGAAACATGAAATGCACTGTTTTGCACATCGATCTGGGTTCAACTCTGATAGGAAATTCGAAAGGTCTAATGAACTCAGACGAGGACCAAACTTTCCAGATATGGAGTTAGTAACTCCATCTTTCCAACAAGACCAAAATTGTCAAATTACGACAATGGACGTAGCCATGGTGGAGTCACGAAGTTGCAACCCTGAACAGAAACAGGGTAATAAAACACAGCTGAAGGAATATTTGCTCAGTCTTAAACGGGCTTTAAGCCTGGAACAGCAACCCCAGTCCATTCGGGCTGGGTAATTAAATTCTGTTCCATTAAAAAGAATACAAATGGAATTTATCGAAATCGTCAAAATATCATCAAAAATCCAGAGATTACACATTATACTAATTTCACCTCTACTGTAAAGATTTCATATTTTAATATAACAAACTTCAAAATCAAAAAAATACTTATTGAAGGAAAGTTGTTCTACTAAGTGTAAGCTTTTCAACAATATGAAGTTCATCAAAATCGGACTTAGTATGAATGAGATATGACGATTACAATTCTCAGATTTGTAAATTCACTGTCGTTGTCGTTTATTCTCAAGACAGCGACAAACAAATGAGGTTTCGACTCTCTTAACCTCAGAATTTTGCAAAACACAAAACATTAAAGTTGTAAATTAGTTTCTAAGTTTTTCAGAAAGTCTAAAATCATTCAATTCTGACTAGCGGCTCAAAAGTTATAACCAAAATAGTTTCAGTTTCATCCACAGAGTTAATATGTGTATCGCTCTCGGGTAGATAGTAGAAAAATCAATTTTTGACCTAGTTAGCCTCAAAATTACAGAAAACTCACTGAATAAAAATTATAGCATATGTTTTAAGCTTTTCCGAACATCTAAAGTTATCTAATTCGGATCAAAAACGAGAGAGATACAGGAAAAACAATATCAGATTGAAACTCAGGATAACTTGTTAAAGACAGAATTGGTCTTCTGTTTTTGAACGCATTTCAGGTCATCTAAATGGAAAAATATCAAAATATAACTTGAGGAGAAAGTATTCCTTATTGAATCTAGTTTGCAGCACAGAAAACCTGACCAAAAAAGGATGAGAAATGAAGAAGTTATGCCTGATTTCGTTTCAGCTACAATTCGAAAACGAAAATTATAGAAGCATCAAGTAAAAAAAAAGGATTTAGCTAGAAATTTTACCTCAGCCAATGCAAGAAAAATATGCACAAACACTTGGCGTGCACTCCAAAAGCTAGAGAGAGGAGATCAAGAGGCTTCATAACAAAATAAACCAAAAACCATGTATTAAAATTTAATTTCAGAAATTAGAATGTAGATTAGAGAGTGATTAGAGAAGGATTGCTTTACCTTTTAGCTTGTATTAACCTAGATTAGCTATGTGGAGAGGAAAATTGATCTTCTACCAAATGGAGGCCATTAATTAGGTTTTTAGGAGGTGTTTAGGGTTTGAGGAAATTATGAAGAGGAGGGTTAGGGTTTAGGGTGGGTTTAAGATAATATATAGAGGTGGGTAATGGGTTTGGTTTCACTAATTGAACCAATAAGAGAAGTGGCATCCTAATGTTCACTAAAACTATTTAATGCTTCATTAGCCAACTAAAACCCACCATTATAAAACCACCCATTTTAATTTTCTTTATTTTTCAAATAACTTTATTTTAAAGAAATTAGCCTATCCAAAAAAATCCATTTTTAGCTCCATTTAAATTAAAATCATAATTTTAATTTATTATTCGGTAATTGCAATCCCGGGTTGTTACAGACTCCCCCCTTAAGAAAATTGCATCCCTGCAATTCCTTAAATATGGAAGTCGTCTATAACCTCTAATCCACCGAAGAAACAACAGAAGATAAATATAGATGCTCACCCGTACCCGAAGATGAAAGAAAACCAGGATAAGTACGCTCGATAAATTCCCTGGTCTCCCAAGTGCTGTCCTTAGGATTAGGTGAATTTTCACAAGCGGAACCTCTTTGTTTCGAAGGCGTCTGACCTCCGAATCAAGCACATGGAGTGGTTGCTGCTCCCAAGATAGATCGAGTGAGATCTCCAAATCTGGCACGATATGCGGCTCGATAATAGAATCAGGATCACGCACACACTTGCGAAGCTGAGAGACATGGAACACATCATGTATTCCAAAGAAATGAGCAGGTAGAGCCACACGATAAGCAACAGGGCCAATGCGTTCCGTGATAGGAAATGGTCCAACATAGCGAGGAGCCAATTTCCCTGTAGAACTGAAACGCACAACCCCCTTCATAGGAGATATCCGAATATAGACAAGATCACCAATAGAGAACTCAAGAGGCTTCTTACGGTTGTCCGTGTAGGATTTCTGGCGGTCCTGCGCCTCTTTCATTCTCTGACGGATAAGAGTAATCATCTCAGAAGATTCCCGAACTGAATCTGGACCAAGAATGAGTTTCTCGCCAGATTTTAACCAACACGAAGGAGAGCGACATAGCCTTCCGTAAAGAGCTTCGAAAGGAGCCATGCCAATATTGTACTGATAGCTGTTGTTGTAGGAGAACTCCACAAGTGGTAAGTGGTCGTCCCAACAACCCCCGAAATCAAGAATACAACAGCGAAGAAGATCCTCCAATACACGATTCACCCTCTTAGTCTGACCGTCCGTCTGAGGGTGGTAAGCAGTAGAAAAGTTCAGCTTTGTGCCCAAAGCTGACTGTAGACACTTCCAGAAGTGGCTAGTGAACAAAGCATCTCGATAACAAACGATAGAGCTAGGAATGCCATGAAGTCGGACGACTTCTTTCACATAGAGCTTGGCCAACTGAGGTGCAGTCCGAGTGGACTTAATCGGAATAAAATGAGCCGATTTGGTCAAGCGATCAACAATAACCTAGATAGAAGTATGGCCCGACCTCGATCGAGGTAGACCGTCGATGAAATCCATAGATATCTGATCCCATTTCCACAATGGAATCTCAAGAGGCTGAAGAAGACCGGATGGACGCTGATGTTCGGCCTTGATCTGTTGACAAGTCATGCAACTGCTCACATAACTTGCAACATCTCTCTTCAAACCTTCCCAATAATATAACCGACACATATCGGCATACATCTTACTTGAACCGGGATGAATAGTGTACTTAGTGCGATGACACTCATCCAGAATGTCACGCCTAAGCGATAGATCAGATGGTACCAATATACGGTTCTTCCTACGAAGACACCGATGAGAACCAATAGAATAATTCAGCAAAGCCTCATCACTGGATCCCGACTCAAGAATATGGATAAGATGCAACAAGTCTGGATCCTGCCGCTGAGCATGGGCAATGCGATCTAGTAAAATAGGTCGAGCTTCCAAACTGGACAATAAGACTGGAGAATCAGAAGACGGAGCTTGATCTCGAATATCACACACTAAAAGAGTCTCAAGAATATCCCACTCGGCTATCATCATAGAAACTACTGCCGAGTGTTTGCGACTGAGCGCATCAGCCACACGATTACCCTTGCCAGGGGTATACTGAATGTCTAAGTCATATGAGGCGAGAAACTCAAGCCATCGCTGCTGCCTCATATTGAGATCCTTCTGGCTGAATAGATACTTCAGTGACTTGTGATCGGTGTACAGAATGAAACGTTCGCCCAATATATAATGACGCCACGTCTTCAAGGCAAAGACGATGGCTGCTAACTCAAGATCATGAGTAGGATAGCGAATCTCATTCGGACGCAGTTGCCTAGAAGCGTAAGCAACTACCTGATCCTTCTGCATAAGCACAACACCAAGCCCGCTTCCACAAGCATCGGTGCAGACAATAAGATCATAGTTTCCCTCTAGAACCACTAGAATAGGAGCATGAGTTAGAAGTTCCTTCAGTCGCTGAAAGGAAGCTTGACACTTATCTAACCAGATAAAGCGAACATCCTTACGAGTCAGGCTCGTAAGTGGAAGAACAACATGAGAGAAATTCTTGATGAAACGATGGTAATAACCTACGAGACCAAGGAAGCTGCGAATCTCATGCACATTCTTAGGCTGCTTCCAGTTCTGAATGGCTTCGATCTTGGAAGGATCGACAGATATGCCCTCAGAAGAAACCACATGTCCTAAGAACTTGACCTTGCTCTCCCAAAATGACACTTGGAGAACTTGGCCTTAAGATGATGCTGACGAAGTGTATCCAAGATGATCCTCAAATGATGCGTATGCTCTGCCTCGTATTTAGAATAAATCAGAATATCGTCGATGAAAACCAGAACGAACTTACCGAGATATTCTCGGAATACTCGATTCATCAAATCGATGAAGAATGCTGGTGCATTCGTCAAGCCGAATGGCATGACCAACCACTCAAAGGAACCATAACGAATGCGAAAAGCAGTAAGCGGAACGCTATCTTCCACGACTCGGAGCTGATGAAATCCGATGGCGAGGTCGAGCTGGGAAAAGACCTTCGCACCGTTTAACTGATCGAACATATCATTAATCCGTGGCAATGGATAACGATTTTTGATGGTCACCTCATTAAGCTTGCGATAGTCGATGCAAAGCCTAAGGGAGCCATCGGGCTTCTTAACAAAGACCACTGCGGCACCCCATGGCGAAGAACTGGACCGAATAAACTGCTTCGCCTCGAGCTCAATCAACTGCTTCTTGAGTTCTTCATTCTCTTTAGTAGACATCCTCGTGGCAGGATGACTAACTGGATGAGTGCCTGGAATAAGATCAATGCAGAACTCAATAGCCCGCTTCGGCGGTAGGCTTGATACTGGTTCGAAGATATTGGGGAAATCCCGAACAACTGGAATACGAGATATGTCCATATCATCATCTCGTGAATCAATTGAAAATAGAGTAGCTTCGGAAATTTCAACATCCCGAAGAACAAGAGCTAATGGAGCGGACGAGTCAGGATGACGAAGGAATAATACCCGCTCCGAACAAATAATCTTGGCGTCGTACTGAACTAGCCAATCCATACCGAGAATCATATCAAAACCCAAATGAGCCATAACGTACAAATTTGCACGAAAAGAAAAACCACATAGATCGATGTCAACATTCTCACATAAAAGGCTGAGGGTCATGGATCCACCAATCGGATTCACAATCCTCAGAGAGGTAATCATACAAGAAACATCCAGAGACAAAATATCAACTAGTTCCTTTGATACGAATGAGTGAGAAGCACCTGTATCAAAGAGAACTCTAATAGATCTACCATGAAACAAAATAGAGCCTTCAAGAACGGAAGGATGCGTACCTCGAGGCTGATCAGAATCGGTAGAAGGCTTGGCAGCATTAAGCTTGCCGGGCTTAGCACTAGTAGGAGCAACTGGACAAGTAGTAATGCGGTGACCCTCCCTTTTGCAATAGCGGCAAAAGAGGGGTTTGGGACACTCCCTAATCATGTGATCCGGAGAATCGCAGTTGAAACACTTCCTCACGGGACATGTTCCACTGGGCTGAGACCGAGTCTGAGGCTGAGTGTGAGCCTGAAGCTGAGCGGTAGTGTTGCCGGTCTTCTTCTTCTTCTTAAAGAACTTGGACTTTTGAAAAGGGCCACGCTTCTGGTTGGAGTTCTTTGAGCCTCCACCATCATCACTATCCTTCTCCATCTCGACTGACTCAAGATGAAGTGCCGCGTCTACAAGCTCGTCAAATGGAAGCTTGAGTTGAAGCATGAGCTGCTTCTTTAGATACTTCTTCAGACCTTCCACAAACTTGAGGTTCTTCTTGTGTGGTGTGCTGATGAACTCGAGGCCGTACTTGGATAGGGCCTCAAAAGAAGAAACATAGTCTGAAACGGAGGACTTCCCTTGCTTAAGATCAATAAAGCGGCGAGCAAGGGAGTTCTTCTCAGACTCTGGGATGAACTTGAGCAAAAAGTGCTCACGGAAATGATCCCAAGTAAGTGTGGTCTCATCAGTCTCAGAGATAAGGAGCTCGTACCAATCCAAGGCACGGCTCTGAAGCTGACTGGAAGCAACAAGAACGCGGTCATGGTCTAGGATATCCATGCGAGTAAAAACACGCTCGCATACACGAATACAAGCCTGGACCTCAAGAATAGTCTCGGAGCCACTGAACGGCTTCCCTCCGAGATGAGTAAAATCACTGCAGAGACGCGCAAAGGCTGACTTGTGCGGAACCTCAGTAACTGGAGCTGTGGACTGAGTATGAGACTGAGAATTCCGAACCAGCTCCATGATCTGGTCGGTGGTCATATACACGCCCTCCGGTTGAGAGTTGCTGGGCTACCTAGCTGTACCGGTCTGACGCGTGGTTCTCCCCCTTCCAAACATACTGAAAGTTAAAAGAAGATAGAGTTATGCACGATTTAATGATAGATAATTCATTAAAGAATACTACGGAATATAAAGGAATTCCTACATATATTCCTAACTTATCTATCAAAAGACACCAGGAAGAGATTTGTTTAATTTGGACCATTCAATTTGTATTGTACTACGTGTCTGTCCTGTGTTTATTATGCTTATTCCTGAACCTAGCTCCGATACCAACTGTAACGCCCCACTCCTAGACCTACTCTAGCAAAGAGTATTAAGGGGTAATACCGTCTGCTAAAGTGGAGAATGGAGTATAATGGAAGCGACCATGTGTAATCAAGTTATAACTATCTACTGAATACGTCGAAATGTGGTATCTATATTTTTTTTCAAGTGGTTCGACATATCCAATAAATATTTATAACGAAATTACAATGGCTACAGATCTATCAGAACAAACATAATAACTAAATGATAAAATCATCACAGAACAGAATAACATAACAGACGCAGAGTCTCAGAACAATACATAGTCAATACAGATCTAAATATATCATAAGTAGGTACAAGCCACTACTCACACATGTGAGTCAAAAATATGTACAGATAAGTCTGAATAACAAAGTAGCATAAAGCGAACAATAAGAAAGCTATCTAACAGCATAGCAGATAAGTCCAAAGCGGAAGCACAGAGCAAGCTAAGTCCAGAGACCTAACCAGAAACAACTCGGTCTGACCCGAGCATAAAACACTCGGGTCAGGCTAGCTAAATAATCAGTTAGATAAATTGAGATATAATAATGCGGTAACATAGAGGATAAGGTACTTCTCCATAGAGAAGAGCGATGTAAACCACATAGTATAATAGACGATCACATAATCATCAACCAAAAATAAACTCTCCAAAGAGATAATCAACACCTAAGTGTTGAGTAAACAATAATGCCTCATATCATCGGCGTAGCAAAAGCTATAAATAGTTGCCCATAAGCGATAACACATAATATGGAATCTAACCATAAATCAATGCCAAAGCAAAGATATATCGCCAAAGGCAAAGGAAACATACCCCAAAAGACAGTACAACATAGTATAACACATATCACTCGAACGGTGACGAAGGACCAACTCCAAAAGTGACATAGAAATCATCAGAAAAATGCACGTGCACGACCAGAGTCATTATCGTCAAGTACTGTAGTTTTGTGGTACCACAAGCCAAGGGGCAAAACGCGCGATTGGTGATACCCCAGGGGGTAAATGCCCAAAGGCACGCACCAATAATACTGCTCACATGAGCAGAATGTCCAGAGACCGCCAAAAGGCAAATGACCCAGAGGTCCAGTACTGGCCGCCAACAGGCAAATGTGTCGGAAACATCTAGAAAGGAACCCGAAAAGGGTTAACGCAATGTCCCATACCACTGGTTTGCCCTAATCGGTTTACTTACCTTCAGCCAACTCCACACTCAAAACAGTAAACAAAAGTTTATCTTATATCATCGATAAACTGCGCCAAAAGGAAAAACGATCAATCGAAATGGTCGGGGATTAACCGGAAAGGAAATTCGCTCGGTTCCATAGGCCGGGGTTTTTCCCAACCGTTTCTCCACTTCGCTTGAAGTGCACAAAAGTGAGTGTGAAATTTTATTCTAGAAAATAGTTGCGGAAAACGGATTTTTATTTGGATTGAAATCGCTTTTAAAACGTCCTTTTAAAAATTCTCCTATTATAGAGTAATTAATTTAATAATTAAAATAATACTAAATAATAGTTTCGAAAGCCATTTCGAGTGAAAAATCCTTTTAAGACATTTTTACGAAGTCCGTGCGCGAAATCCAGAGACAAATCTCAAGAAATTGATAAATCCAGAAAAAAACTCAAAAATATTGTGTTGGAAAAATAGGCCAAATATTGTTGCGAACCCATGTTCGGAAAAATATTCGGACTAGAAAACTGAATCCAATTGTCATGAAAATTCGCAGGAATGTAGTCCGACATTCCTACTTCAAGTTGCAAAAATAATTACTCGATTCCGAATTGAAACGAAGGCGTAGCAACGTTCCAAAGTCGGACTCGGAAACATGAAATGCACTGTTTTGCACAGCGATCTGGGTTCAAATCTGACAGGAAATTCGAAGGGTCTAATGAACTCAGATGATGACCAAACTTTCCAGATATGGAGTTCGTAACTCCATCTTTCCAACAAGACCAAAATCGTCAAATTCCGACAACGGACGTAGCCGTGGCGGAGTCACGAAGTTGCAACCCTGAATAGAAACAGGGTAATAAAACACAACTGAAGGAATATTTGCTCAGGCCCAAACGGGCTTTAAGCCTGGAACAGCAGCCCCAGTCCATTCGGGCTGGGTAATTAAACTATGTTCTATTAAAAAGAATGCAAATGGAATTTATCGAAATCGTCAAAATATCATCAAAAATCCGGAGATTACACATTATACTAATTTCACCTCTGCTGTAAAGAATTCATATTTTAATATAACAAACTTCAAAATCAAAAAAATACTTATTGAAGTAAGTTGTTCTACTAAGTGTAAGCTTTTCAACAATATGAAGTTCATCAAAATCGGACTTAGTATGAATGAGATATGACGATTACAATTCTCAGATTTGTAAATTCACTGTCGCTGTCGTTTATTCTCAAAACAGCGACAAATAAATGAGGTTTCGACTCTCTTAACCTCAAAATTTTGCAAAACACAAAACATGAAAGTTGTAAATTAGTTTCTAAGTTTTTCAGAAAGTCCAAAATCATTCAATTCTGACAAGCGGCTCAAAAGTTATGACCAAAATAGTTTCAGTTTCATCCACAGAGCTAATATGTATATCGCTCTCGGGAAGATAGTAGAAAAATTAATTTTTGACCTAGTTAGCCTCAAAATTACAGAAAACTCACTGAACAAAAATTGTAGCATATGTTTTAAGCTTTCCCGAACATCCAAAATTATCTAATTCGGATCAAAAACGAGAGAGATACAGGCAAAACAATATCAGATCGAAACTCAGGATAAGTTGTTAAAGACAGAATTGGTCTTTTGTTTTTGAACGCATTTCAGGTCATCTAAATGGCAAAATATCAAAATATAACTTGAAGAGAAAGTGTTCCTTATTGAATCTAGTTTGCAGCACAGAAAATCTGACCAAAAACGGATGAGAAATGAAGAAGTTATGCCTGATTTCATTTCAGCTACAATTCCAAAAGGAAAATTACAGAAGCATCAAGTAAAAAAAGATTTAGCTAGCAATTTTACCTCAGCCAATGCAAGAAAAATATGCACAAACACTTGACGTGCACTCCAAAAGCTATAGAGAGGAGATCAAGAGGCTTCATAACAAAATAAACCAAAAACCATGTATTAAAATTTATTTTCAGAAATTAGAATGAAGATTAGATAGTGATTAGAGAATGATTACTTTACCTTTTAGCTTGTATTAACCTAGATTAGCTATGTGGAGAGGAAAATGGATCTTCTACCAAATGGAGGCCATTAATTAGGTTTTTAGGAGGTGTTTAGGGTTTGAAGAAATTATGAAGAGGATGGTTAGGGTTTAGGGTGGGTTTAAGATAATATATAGAGGTGGGTAATGGGTTTGGTTTCTCTAATTAACCCAATAAGAGAAGTGGCATCCTAATGTTCACTAAAACTATTTAATGCTTCATTAGCCAACTAAAACCCACCATTATAAAACCACCCGTTTTTATTTTTTTATTTTTCAAATAACTTTATTTTAAAGAAATTAGCCTATCCAAAAAAATCCATTTTTAGCTCCATTTAAATTAAATCATAATTTTAATTTATTATTCGGTAATTGCAATCCCGGGTTGTTACACATTTTCTCTCTCATGTATGATTGTTTGATTAGTTAATTTAACCTAGATCTAGACCTTCTTAATTTTATTTTATGTACTCTATGTGATTGTTTACAATGTTTGTCTAATCTAGATCAAGATCTTCTTATCTCAAATCTATATAAGCCTATGTCGTTTGATTTTGTTGTTAAAAAAAGATAATTGAACTTTGCATTTTTATATTCATAATTCAGTTTTTCATATCAAATGGTTTACAATTGAATATTTAGACTATGTAATTAAGACTTGGTAACATTGTCATCCAATTAATAGATTTTTATATATCATGTTTCAAATCATTCTATAATAAACTCTTCTTTCTAAAAGAAAACGGAAAACGTTAAATGATATATTCCATAATTTGCAACTCCATCTAATTAAAAATTAAATCTTTGCTTAAACGGAAGGATTATTTTCGTAAGAGTTTCAAACTTTTCATTAATCTTAATATTCTTTGATTTACTGCTTGTAATTGAAATGAAATATATTTTATTTGAGCCATTATGCTAAACATTAGATGTATATGTATATGTATGTATATATATATATATATTTACAATATGTGTCTATATATATATTTACAATATGTGTCTATATATATGTATGTACTTATATATTAATAAATAAATAAAATCGTTCATGTTTAGGACGACAAAGGCATATATAGATGGAAAATGTGTCAATTGTGGTGTAAATCTCAACACTTAAGCAATATTTACATTAACTTTGTACACTTTTGTATGTTGCACTTACACTATACACATAGGCGCATGTGATGTGCTCATAATCATTTGAAATTAATCAAATTAAGCTGAATTAATGCTTTGCTAATAAAACATTCAGTTGAAATGTTAATATGTTTATTTAACATGTTATCAATCTAATCAGAGATAGAGAAATAAGATGTTTCTCTCTCCAATTAATGTTGCTTAATCAATTGCATAACTATTAGAGAAGGAAACTAAATGTTACTTTTCATATTTATTTTAATGAGTAACTACTACACACATGGGTGTATTTGATACACTCATTAATATAAATTTATATAATATTCAAACCCTTTTGAAACTTTTTTACCAAATTACATAAAATATTGATTGTATTTA
This sequence comes from Allium fistulosum, assembly GCA_030737815.1. Classification (NCBI taxonomy): domain Eukaryota; kingdom Viridiplantae; phylum Streptophyta; class Magnoliopsida; order Asparagales; family Amaryllidaceae; genus Allium; species Allium fistulosum. Next base: position 667,676,016 of record CM060901.1, read on the forward strand.
AAAGAAAATTTAGATAAGATCTAAATGCATTTAGACTTCATTGGCCCATTAATGATCCAAAATGGTAAAATTTTGGAAATTAACCTATTTCTTCCGCTACGAACTAGCCCAGTTCCAACAAATCCAATAGACATTATGACCATACTTGGTTTTATACTTAGGGATTTCTGTATTTTAATGCATCAGAATTACCTCTCTCCCAAAGAAAAGGTTGACAGTGTAAATTTCAATGTCTTATCCAAAAGGAGAATTTGTGTTACATATGGAATTACAAGAAATTATGTTTTTCATAGTTATTCAAATAGACAGTACAAAACACGGTAAATATCCCTATTTTATACATCTCTTTCTTTTTGGGTGTATTCCTTGTCATTTCAAAATATATTTTTATTTATAAATCTGATCGATAATCCACAGGAATTTACATTGCAATCCTCTATATTCCAATGAAATAAAATACTAATTAAATCTCATTTCCAAATTATCACTATTTTCAGTTATATCTACTAACCCATATCAACTACCCAACAAAAATTTAGGAGCACCTAAACCAAACAACTTACTATAATAACTTAATTTACATTTTACTTGCACACATCATTCCAATCCACAAATCTGTAACTACCACATTATCAATAAGTTTTAGGGGCTACTACTACCCAATACTAAATTCAGGGACTACTAATACCTAATATTTTCTAGATTAAAATATGTTCAAATTTCTAACCCTACATTCCAAGATTTACATAGGAATACTCAGAACACATCTACAATAATAGAACCCAATAAGGTAATACCACCCGTAGGTGTGACGACCCGTATTTTAACGATTGGATATTTAAATAATTGATTTAAATATTGAATCCTTATTTAATTGAAGGTCCCAAAAATTTGATTTTTCGCATACAATCGAATCAGGACTCGAGACCACTTCCATTGAGTTCGTATCGACATTTCGAATTCAAATGAGTATAAGGATTGCTATATTTGGAGATCGGATGGTCCATTGCCCGAAACGGTCTCAAAAAGCGCGAAATTATCATCCCAGAGCACTGTCTCAGATAGCAATAAAATTTATACCATCATGACTAGGAAAATGAGGTTATGTACGCAGATGAGTTTCATGGTGATCGGACGTACCGTTTGATCGTGTGCGCTCGAATCGCACGACCGTTTTATTTGAGAATTCAAATAAAAGAAATATTTTATTTTTTAAATGGGCCAATCAAAACCCTTCTCTCCATTTCAATTACCGTTCCATTTCTTGCCTAATAATGGTCGCATTTTCCATGCCCACTCACCCTCTTTCTTTGAAAAATTATTAAAAATCAATTGTTCAATGAAATCAAAATCTAATTGAGATCCATTTCTCCTTGTTCCAAGGCCAATGTTTTGGCACCAATGAAAAGTTGAACGGTCGTCGTTCTCCGATGATCCCTGATTCTGGCCATGTATGCTTTTAGGGGACATGTAACTAAAGACGACGAGGCACAAAACAGAGCAAGCCAATGCGGCGTAGATAGAATTTGGGATAGGATTCGACTAACGCGAGGTCTCCTAGCATACCCTAGCAAAACGTGACATTTCGTGTGACGTACAGCGAGGGCATGGACGCATTTTAGGAGGGAGGACCAGAGGTGGCGATTTTTGGCATGGAGTATGAGCTCGCGAAGAGAAGAGCAACAGATCTATCAGTTCGAAGTTTCGTTGAGAGATGAAGAAGAAATCGGTGATTAAAGGAGGCAGCCATGGTATGTTTGGGTATAGGAATATGCATGGCATCAGAGAGAAGGAGATTAGCTTAAGTATGGTAATTAGTTCAAGTGTTAATTAATTAGGCTAATTAATTATTTAAATAATCGGATTCTTATATAATTCATATATTTTATATACCAGGTCCATTTTGAACGTCGTTTCTTGCGTTGCACTCGTAATGGAGAGCTCTACGACTTGGCGATAGTTTAAAAAAATTTGGATGAGGTGAGTGATATTGTCTCTCACCATATTATGATTGTTAGTATAGTATTAAACGACGTTGATTTCTAACTTTAAAATGTGATTTTAACATATTAATATCTATATCTTATTTTATAAAAGAATTTAAAAATGTTTTATGGTTTTAAATTAAATATCACATTTTTCCATTTACACGCTATTTTGCAGATATTGATAGATTTAGGCAATTGCTGATATTTATCCTACATTGGTTGCTTTAGATGGATTGTATTGTGTTACTATAGATATATGTTGGATTATAGACATTTCTATGCTATTGCATGTCTGCTAGTTTGTTAGCTGGTTGAAAACGTCAATTGAAGGCGATATAGTATTAGAAAATATCCCCTAGGATATGATTTCGTGCACAGATTTTCATGCACGCTGATTGTTCTAAAGATGAAAGATGGATTTGGAGATGTGCTTTGGATTTCGAGATAGATGCCAGATGTTTTCATTTGGTTTGTACTTAGCCATTTTGTGTTAAGTACACAACCAAAGTTGTCGTTATCGACTACTTTGGAGTGATCAGTATCTACCACTATTGATGATGGCCAATTTGGATAATTTTAACATGGATGATGGAGAGGCTTCGAGGAGCATGATGTGATGATTTTTTAATTTGTTCGACGTTCGATTTTGGTGTTACTGCTCTTCGACGAGTGGTTTTGGCGGTGAAGCGAAGATGTGACGCTTCGACGTGATGACTTTATGATTCGATGATGAGCTAGCTGTACTTCGAGATGTATAGTAGTCAGATGGTAGGAACTATCGGAGTAAGGTGATGGTAGTTGGTACGCACGATGACACTCTATGACTTATGATGGTTGTCCAGAGTAGTTCCCAATCGCAATGACTATAAATGGGAGTTATAAGGACAGTTTCAGGATGAGCTCTGCTATGGATGTATGCAAACGGATCGTTGATATTTGTAGGTTTCAATGTGTACTCGTAAAGCAGGGTATTTGTGGACATTCATACGGATCAGATGGGTCCTTATCTCTAGATGGGAGATTTATGACACTCACTTAGATCAAACGGTCTTATCTTCAAATGGGAAATTTATTTTACCTTGGACTATTATAGGGAGCGCAATCTAGTTCCTTGCCTACTGAGTGGCATGGATTCGAGTACTGAGAGACCAGGACGTTGAGTAGCCCTTGACCAGATGGATCGAAGGAGTATCATATATCCAATGCACTAAGTGAGTGAATGTGAGGATGGATAATAGATGCTAGTTTTGTTTGATTATTTTTATCACCTTAGGGATGTCACACGATGTAGATATTACCGATGCCAATATCTAGACACTCTTTGTACTTTGAAGTGCAGTACACCCATGACAACTATGATATAGAGTAGCATATATCATGTGTTATGTGCTAACTCTATGGATGTAGGGACATGTTAGGTATGATTGTCCATACCCTTTGTTCCAGATACTATACCAACTTTTATAGTATTTTGAGATAATTTATCGCTCACACCAGACTATTGTCTGACTCGAGGTTTTATTCTTTGCTTCTTATTATCTCGAGTACTCTTAAATGAGTAGATTAGATAGTAGGTGTAAACAACACTTGGAGCTGTATAGATGGACTAGCAGGAGGTTATGCTTTCTCATATTTATATTTTGAGTTTATTATTGTTAATTTCGCTGTGTGACATTGTGGAGCCTTGATAATGTTTGATTTACTATTATTAGAGACAATTTATCAGTTGAGTTTATTTATCAATTGTATAAACTATATTACTATTTTGTATAACTGTATGAGCATGTTTACTCTGATTCTGTGGTTCATGTAGTTATTGTTGTCTCGCATGTTTTATATCTGTGATGGCTATTATATTTTATCTGATGCACTGTGAGATATACGACAGGTTATGTAATTGTTCGATGTTTTCCTTTCTTTCTCTTCTCTTATATTCTCTTCTTTTCTATTTCCCATCTTCACTTCTATTTCTTTCCCTTGACAATCATCCTACATCGATCAGATGCTCCAGCAGTGCACTATTCGGTTATATGAGCATCGGTAGTGTGGGGCAGTCGTCACTATAGGCTACTATGGAAACTAGTTTCTACTAATATCACTGCATAATGCTAATTTGGGTGCTGCTCTACCACTAATACGACTTCCCATTCATGTCCACCTAGTTCGCATGTAGCCTACATGTATCCTATTCTCACCTATGTGGTACCGACCTTGCTGCTATAGCACCAAACTTACCATTCCAATTTAGATTGCTTAATGAAATCAAAGAATTGCCCTTTTGTCACTTAACTCACTATATCATAATCGAAGTAGACCCTACTTAGCCCTTTTTTACACTTCAAACTGAATAAAACTCCTTACATATATATCATCCCTTGATAATAACATCTTGGCTTACTCTTTCCTTATGGAATATGTTTTTTCGCAAACCATACTTGGATAAAAAGATACAAGGTGATGCACACCCTACACAACTACAGGAAATTTGACCTAGAACTCTGTCCTTTCAATTCAACCATAGATTGGAAAGTTCAATAAGTTCCTATGATTCCTTTTTGCCTTTATCCCAACCAATTCAAGGCTTCCAAATTTCATAGTCAATTTTGTCCTACTAGGCTATGTAATCCCATTTGTCTAACTCCGAGCTATTTCTTCCCTTTTTAGTCTAAGTGACTGTCATAAGATTTTCATTTTTCCCTTTTTAAATCAAAACCTTTGATTTTTAACTTTATTTGCACAAAAATAGTAAGTTTTTGAACTATAAAACTCTCTATCATTCTCTTTTTCTTTTTAACAAATATTTCATTCTTACTAAGGTCATGACATTTTATTTTATTTAATTATCAAAATAGATAAGCTTAATTTAGCAAAACATACATAAAACACACCTTTCTAAAAAAATCTTTATATATAAGTAATTTTCAAAAAAACATATTTTAAAAGGCAAAGTAGTATTTTTTAACTTGTATTAGTATTGTTATTATTTTAGAGTTTGGCAAAGGCATTGATAAAAGACATTTTAAAATACTGCCGATTTCTTATTTATAAACAGAGTTCAAAAGTTAGATCTTACATACTCCTCAATCTTTTTTTTCAAAAGGTCTATTATTAATAGCAAAGTGCGCATTTGTAACACATTGTAAAATCAACCATAAATAAACAAATTGGATAAATAAATAAGACCGCGGTAAAATGGAAATTATTTAAAAGTCAAAATTTGACCAAGAAAGTTATGCCGTTGCATTCATGATGGTTTTCTGATCAATTTCCATATATAATATGTTTAAAATGGAGCTAAAATATGGAAGTTATTGTCGTTTGAAGTTTTGGATTCAAATTAATTTAAATAGAATTCAAATTCAAATAAATAATTAATTCTAAAATTTGAAATTTAGAAAGTAACAACAATTAGACTTAGGGATTAAGTAAACATTAAAATTAATGTTAATGTTAATTGATAATTAAGAATTAAATAAAATTAAATCAACGACAATAAAAACATTCCCAAAGTAATGGGACCGGTTGACTGCCTAGCGATCGACTGATAGGGTAGGGACGATTAACCGGTGGATGGGTGATGGCTAGGGTTTTGAATGCATAATGAACATTCTGGATATTATTATTTTAAATTGACTTATATCCAATAGTTCTGGTGCATTCTAACCACTGTGAATAAGAGCGTAGCCCCCTCACTTTTATTCACAACTTATTTTGAGAACCAAGCGAAGTTCTATCAGTCTCTCTCTTCAAAGATTCAAAAAAGTTCTTTAGGGTTTCAAGTAATAGATTCTAGATGTTTATTATTTTGTTGTTGATTCTTTTCTCCTTCAACCTCTTAATTTCTGAATTTAATTCATTTGTAATTCTCTTGTGGCATATATCTAAGAAGAGAGATCTAAAGTAGATTATTATAAGCGTGTCAAATCCAAAAGGAAGCAAATTTAAGGACCTATAGTGAGTAAAAATCTTAGATTTTCTATTTTAGTAATTGAATGGTGTAGTTTGTATTTGATATATGCCTTCGGGAGTTTTGGATTATGAAAACATCACATTAAAATTCCCAAAATTCCCCCAAAGCAAAATGTCAATTCTTAGGTTAGAATCTTAATTGTTTTATCTTAAAATAATGGAATTTGTGTGAATTTTACAATTTATGTGTTTTAGATTGTATTCCACTTCCTTTTCTTTTCCTTTAGATCTAATTAATGGATTTGACTAAGAAATGGTGTGTAAGGTACGAATTTTTATACGTAGTTTGCATTGCCTATTTCTACAAATTGAATAGAAATTCCCTTTTCTAGTTTTATGCAAAAGAAGTTGAACAGAGAATAAAGTTAATTTAATTGTAAGTTGTCATTATTATTGACTTATTCCGTAGTTTAATATGAGATAATTTGGATTTGGATTCTAAGTACAAGTCTATTGATTTGATATTGGAATATTGGATTTATGGTATATGTTATTATGGAAAATGAGACTTTTATAATTTTGAAAGATTTGACATTTAAAAATTTAGTTTAGGGCGTAATCTCCATGCGTATAAAAATCAATAAATATATGTAAACTAGCATAAATAATATATAATCATAATGTATTAATGGCATAGTTAATTAGGTTAATAATTATCATTTAAATCCTCCATAGAAAAGTAATTAATTGTAGAGGCAAAATAAGAAGGATTTCTTATAAGGCCTAAATAATTAATACGGTGAGATGCGTGATAATATACTTAGAAAGTGTTATGAAATATAAGTAAGATATAGGGATATGAGGTCAGTCAAAAGCACACAGAAGTCTGCCTTGCTAATATGGCTACCAGCAGTGTGACTTTGGGGCTGATATGAGACATCGCCTATAATAAGTAACTATGGATGATGCGAGGTTAGTCCTAATTCTATAGGGTAAATCTACCCAGCTAATCTGGCTATTAGTTTCTATAAATAGTCAGATTAACGTGAGACGTCTCCATGGGGTATGGGTCATAATACGAAGGGCTTGCTTCAGGGATTGAAGGTATTAAGTGGTTGTTTAAGGGCCCTCCTCTTTCTTTTATATGAAGTATTAAATGATCGAGATTGGGTTTGGTCATGATTGATATCTCGGAAATGTCTGCTTTAATGGAAGCATTAAGTTTCCAAAGAGATTTCCATACAATGACTGTAAAGACCCGTAAATTCTCACCCTTTGAATTGACTAAAATGTATACAAGTCCAACTCAAAAGATAAGGATTCACGTCTTTCCTAGCGGTTAGGATTATCGACCCTTCAAAATCGACACCTGAATATAATTGAATGTATTCAAATGTCGTAAATCAAATGATCGGAATCCTTGATCGTTAGGGGTTGGGAAAATAAACATATCAGAAATATCAAAACACAGCGGAAGTGAAACAACCTCTCTTTTATTCATAGAGTTTACATTTCAGAGTTTACATAAATACAACGGAATAACAACTACAGCGGAAAATAAAGCAAAATCTCCAAATGCTCCATCTTCAAGTCTTACATCCATAATTGCTCCAAATATCCTAGCTCTAGATCTAATTGACAAACCTAACTCTAGACTGCCCATGTGGAAAATTATGGGCACCCAGAGTTTAGGGGAAAACAATAAACTCCAGGTCAGTCATGGGACTGGTGTGAGAACTTAAAAATATAATTGCTTTTGAAAACAATTTCTGTATATGCTTTTGGAAAATGAAACTATCATAAGGTCTCGATCCGCACACAAGATGCAAACGCACACATGGTCGAGGTTTCTCCTTATGACAGTCAAACATGCCTTTGATACGTTAAAAATATCATTTAAATATTATTATAGTGCTTAGTGATTGAAAACCATTTTCAAAATAAACTTATTAATTAGCCAGCATATGTTACATGATGGTATGCCTACTATAGCCACTGTATTAAACAGTGGGTAATACAATCAAAACCGTACAAGGTTCGTATTGGAGAATGGGTTTCCAATAATGACCAGGCAAAGGAACTTCCTCATCCACGATTGGGTACGCCTCTAGAGGGACGTCTCGAGAAACTACTATTTCTCTACCGACACAAGGCCGAGTTACCACTCAATGGCAACTACTTGCTCAAGTCTATCCATCCCCCGGTTGTTACCAACCTTTAAAACGGGGCCCTGATCTTTTCCAACATCCACATCAAGCAAATACTGGGCGTGTAAGACCACAGTATAGCTATATAAATATATAATCCACAAAGTGAATACCTGGGTTCCATACCATGGTATCACTATATATATCTAGAAGGGGATAGACATCCTACACCTTGCCGCATCCATTCCTGTTTCGGCCATTCCCGGGGTGTGAGGTTCGTGAAGTCTCGTACCCACAAGGCTCTGCTTTTCAACAAAAGCCTTGATCCATCCATAGCATTCTTCGGAATGTCACATTACCAATCCAAAATTACATAACTGATTTCTACCAATGCATAACCCTTGAGCTCATACGTCTCAAGGAAGGGTGTTAAGCTAAGAGAATAAATTCTCCGCCACCAAGCAGATATACGTTAATAAAGATCAATCATATAAAATTAGAATGTAATGTTAGACAATCCATCCATTCAAAGTTCGTTCTAGGACTGAACGAAATCGAAGGCACCTTATTCCTCAACCTTTGCCCAAAAGGTGAGAGGTCCTTGTATATCCGGTAAATCCCCAAACATTGTCAGGACCACTGCTAAAAATATAGGGTTCTGTTCTCTAGACAGGAGCAACTCTGTAAAGAGAAATCAACAAGCAGTCCTTTCAATGAGAAGATCCCAGTCTTCATCATTTCCTTCTTATCCATTATTCTTTTCATAACGTCGTATTATTATTCGAAATGGGAAAATCCCGGTCTTTCCGAATAATAAGCGCTATTTCCAAACCATATGGATATACAGGATTGTATAAGTCTCTTCCTTAAAATTTGGTAAATAAAACCAATTATTAGACTTAACGTAAATCCGAACCGTATTCCTTTAAATCTTTAAAAGATTTCACCATTCCATAATAAATCTTAATTAAAAGATTAATCCAACCAATTTCCGATTAAAACGACGTTACTTAATTTGTTAAGTAAGGTCTAAGATTAGTGTCGCAAATATAGTGTATTTGTACAACTAAAACCATTCAAATATGATTTAAATTACTTCTATTATCTTTTAAATCATATATATACTTCATATATACTATAAAAATTTCATTTCTCAATTCATAACCTTTTTATTCAATTTAATTGATTTAATTGAATATTTAAATAATATAATAATATTATTTTTCTAAATTTCATCCGATTTAATCCAAACTTTCCAGAAATCAAAATAAACTATATATAATACTATTGGAATCATTTAATTGATTATAAACCTGTATTTATATAGCGAACTTAACTTTACTTTTCTAAAATCGATTTAAATTATTATTTATATTTCCAAAGTTGAACATGACATTTTATATTTAAAATGATTTCAAATAAATAACTTCTTTTACAAAAGTTTTTCAATATATTTCCAATATCATTTCCAAATAGTTTAAATTATAAAATTCGAATATTTAAATTTCCACTCAAATTTGAATATTATATTATTATTATTTTAAATCGAGACTTAACCAATATCTGTTTAAATCCAAATGGGTGTGTATAATAAGTGTAACGTGTAGTGTTATCACTATTAACATCCCTATATACATTCATATCATCCAAACAAGCAGTATATGGTATAACTGAATATTTTAACAATTAAATACTGATATAACTATCATATAGTTAAAACATCCATAACTATCAATACATTCATCCAATCATAACCAATATAAACACTTTATTAAGTGATATAGTTTCTCACCGTGGGATCCACTCCTCCTTTCTTTAGTTTGTGAATGAAATAAAATGAGATATCGACTTGGCTATTTATAGGTGAAGAGAAGGGTACTTTAGTCATTTCCTATAGCCTAACCAGATTCGACCATATTTTGGTCCAATAGAAACCAGCCTTATGGCTTAATTTGATTCGACCACATTTTGGTCCAATAGAAAACATCTTGATGGCTTAATTTGATTCGACCACATTTTGATCCAATAGAAATCCTCCTTATCAACTATGGCACAACATGATTCGACAAGATTTTGATCCAATTGCAACCATCCACAAGGAATATAATAATCATTATGCTATTTTGTTTTATTAGGCAAGTAATTATACTTTTTTGTTTTATTAGGCAAGTAATTATACTATTCTGTTTTATTAGGCAAGGTTAATAATTCTTTCTTGTTTTATTAGGCAAGTAATTATACTATTCTGTTTTATTAGGCAGGGTTAATAATTTTCACTTGTTTTATTAGGTAGGTAATTATACTATTCTATTTTATTAGGTAGGGTTAATAATTTTAAATATAAAATCCATTATTCAATCATTTAAAAACATATTAACTATTCATGTTCAAAGTGATTAAATTATAGGTCGTTACATTTTAAATATTCGAATTCGATGACCCAAAAATACGGGTCGTTACAACCTCCCCTACTTAAAATAATTTCGTCCTCGAAATTGAAACGGAGATGAAGGGTAGAAGTACTTGTACTCCATGCACAAGTTATAGCCAAAAAATTATATATATATATATATGTATATCATCCATCCATCCATACTTATACCAAAGTATATAAAATAAAAATTTTGGTATAAGTTGCAAACAAAATCTACCATCCTGAATATGTATTACGTACCTAAGTTGGACCAAAATATCTTAGTGCTAATGTACTTAAGATTTTCATCATTTAAAATTTTCAACTTACTTCCATAAGTTATACATAGATCATCTATATAAGACATCTTGTTCGAATATTTATTCGAATACACAATTTCATTTCCGAACTAGTATTGATCCCTGGATCCTTTAGTACGGACTCTGATCAGCCTTCATGATCAGTAACCTTTGTTTTCCTTGCATAGCCCTCAACTATGATAGAAAACACAAGTACCCAACCATAAATTCTTATCAATGTTCATACTCAAGAATCTAGTGATAAATCCATTTCCGGATGGATAAAATTCTGTACTCTAATCTGTTTGAGGAAATAATCTACGTATAACTTACGTATTTATACCTCAATTTCTATTATCCTTTAGTTTCAAAATTTGTTTTCACTTAACAAAATTAACCATTTCCATATTTGGTTTTAGTTCCATCTTTATAAGATATACCAACTTATTTTAAACTTAACTTAAGTTTATAAAAATCAAATTTCAGATTGAGTTTCTATTTCTTTTATTCAACTTCTCAAGTTTATTTCCACTTTAAAACTTAAGTTTAATAATCATATTCACTTTACTAATATACCATATTAGTTCCTTTACTTATTTACTTAAGTAAATTTCAAATTCATAGTTAAGTTTATACAAAATCTTTCTATTTTCAAGTTTACCTTTCAAATTATAACTTATAGTTATAAGTTTAACTTATTAAATTTCATAAAGAATTTCTCCCCTACTTAATTTATCAACTCATCTTTATTTCAAAAATCAAATACCTTATATGTAACGACCCAGAATTTATATTAATTAAAATTTGAATATTTAATTGATTTTGAATATTAATAAGTGAATTTAATAAGTTGAATAATTTTAAATTCGAATATTGGATTTAATTGAGTAATTAAATCGATGATTTAATAATTGAAATTTCAGAAATAATTGAATATCGAGTTTTAAATGATTGAAAATGATTTGTAAAATTTTATTTAATCATACTGGATTTATAGTGATGTTATAGAACTTTTAAAATTGAATTTGGAGTTAATCTGTGAAAATTGAATATTTTAATATTTAATCGACTAGTGAAATTAGCCATTTTTGGGACGGTCTCAGAATTGGACGAAACTAGTTCCATTGGATCCGTGATAGTTTGTTATTATCGGATTTCAATTTTTGTAGCAATCGGAGTTGTCGTTTGACCGTGGCAGCTCGAAACGCATCGAAATTGTTTTAATATTAATTTGGCGAGTTAAAATAGTCATTTTTCAAACAGTGTCGGATTTCAACGAAACCAGTTTCATCGGATCCGTAATGTGATATTATTGTATGGTTTCAAATTTCGTGTCAATCGGATGTACGGTTTGTCTGGGGCAAGCCAAAACGTATCGAAATTGGTTTAAATCGATTTGATTTAAATTTGACTGTTTAATTCCGTAACTTGCACAGATGACCGAATTAGCTTCTGAAACACGTTCCATTGTGTTCGGAATGCGGGGTAAACCTTACGAACACCAGGCGGCACGTTTGATTTGGAGATCGTTTGGAAAAGTCGTTTTAAAATGAATTTAACATTATTTATATACGTATATATATATATATATATATATATATATATATATATATACGTTAGCAATCAAAAGAGAAACCCTAGTCTAAATGCTTCAGCCGCCACCATTGTTTTCTACGGCCAGAAAGCTCTCCTCTTTCTCCCTTAATCTCTTTAAATCTACAAACAATTAGCTAATGCTTTCAATTAGAAGATTGTAGATCTCCTCGAGCTCGATAAATCCATACGGTCAAGATCTAGATCAAAGCTTCATAGTGGCCACAATCGGACCGAGTATGCTCGACATTCTAGCGCGTTTTCCCAGGCAAGGGCACGACCGAGCCCTACCCTATTCCAACCGATGATGGGGTCAAGTACGAGCTTCAAAACGGTGGTCTTCGATCAACTTCTCGACGTCGTATGGGGTCGCGAGCATTAGGGCATGAAGGTGGCTGATGGGTACGTACGTGAAAAATCATGTTTGGGAAGAAGAGGAAAGATGCGTGCGTTACGATCTAGGGGTTTGAAATCTCACGGTCCAGATTCATCTAGGTTGAAATTGTGAAAAGGAAATTTGTAAATTATTATATTTAAAATTCGTATAACTTTGTAACGCGATATCTTGTTCATACGAGGTCCGTTTCGGGTGAAACCAGTTGCGTTGTCTTCGTTTTGACGAGCATTACGCTATGGAACTGAATTGGAGCCATTTGGAGCTAGTGTGAATTTCGGGTGAAATTAAACGTCTGTTTAATTTATTCGAAATAAAAAGCTGGAACGGAATTGAAATCAATGTGAGAACTCCTCACTCAATCGAATGTTTTGTTTCGATTTAAATTTTAAATAGTTAGATTTAAAATTGCTTGATTGTGTGATTGGATGATAAATTGTTATCTGTATTGTTGAAATAGACATTATACGCCGTTATTAAGCGGAGGTTAATTATAAAAAACATATACCGCGATAATTTCACATTGAAGTGAAATTGGTATTGTATATATATATATAGCAATATATACATATTGGCATATGTATATATTGAATTGATTGATTTCCCGCCTTGTGTAGCGGATGAGACCCTATTGCGCCGCATAATATCGAATAATATTTATTAAACCCATATACCGCGATAATTCCGTACTGGAGCGGAATTGGTATTGTGCTAACATCTGTGGATGCAGGGAAACAGGTTGGAGGGATCCAACTGGATTCCTCACCGTAGTGATTTATTTACAGATATTGTTGTATATTCTGTTATCATATGATGGTATATGATGTTTGGATGCTGTGATTGACTATTTGGTGCTGTTACATCATCAGATCCATTTTTGAAGTTTAAAAATAACGAGTTTGATTTTAAATTGGGATTTTTGAATTATTATGAACGGTTTATATAAAAGATTTATAAAATTGATATTTTATAAATTAAGAATACTGGAATTATAAAATGAGATTTTATAAGTGTTAAAATCGAAATAATGGAATTCTAAAAGGAGTTCTGTTAATGTTGAAAATAAGGTTATAAATAAAATCTTATAAATAATAAGATTTATAACTTGTGAAGTTTTAAAAGAATGATTTTTGCAAATAATTGAATTATAAGGATTTAACTTATAATATGGATTTTTGGTATATAATTGAGTTATAAATTGATTTGGTTAATAAAATGCTTTTATAAGTTAAAGTTGTTATAAAATACCAATGGAATTTATAAACATAGATTTGTAAATCCGAGAAACGACTTATTTTGATAAGTTAAATTTTTATAGCTTATTAAAGGAAGTATATTCACGATTTTGGACAGTGGATAATCCTTTAAATAAATGCGTGAAAACATTGAATTTGGATAATAAAGTGTATTCACGATTTTGGATAGTGAATATATTATTAAATAAAATGGATATGTTTTGGAGAAGTGATATTACGAAATGAAGTAATTGTTTTAAAAGATGTTTTAAAACGTATTAAGTATCGAATACATAGATTTCAACATTTATTGTTGAAATAGATGTTTGAGGAATAAGGAAATGGTGGACTATAACACTGTTGTTATAGTAAATGATTTCCGAAAGGAAATGTTTTATATAGTATTGGGATTTACATATCTATCTAAATTTCGAATTCCTATACTAGTGATTTTGAGTCGTTGTAACGATGTTTTACGTAACATTCGTTTTGACTCAAATAGATGTGTTTAAGAAAATGATTTCCTTAAAGAATGAAATATATACTTAATTTTGATTTAAGTATATTGAATATTTTCAAATGTTGAAAATAAATGGATTTGTGAATTACTTATTATTAAATAAGTATGGAAATGCTTTTCCAATATGAAGTGAAATGTTTTAGATTTATCTTCAAAGATAAATTAAAATGTGGAAATTGATTTGAAATTGTTTTCAAATAGTTGAAGTGTAGAAAGTATATATCTTGTAAAGATATTTTTGAAAGATAAATAATTGGGAAAATTATTTGGAATCTGATGATGTTGCGCATCTTTATTGATAGTTAAATAACCGACTATCAATAATTACCTTGAATGGGTATTTGTTGTGATGTGCTTGAATTTGAATGCCACACTTATTTTTGAATAAGCGCTCACTATTCGGGTTAGCCGGGAAAGGACCATGGGGTCGTTAACCCATCCTGAATATGTGATACGTCGTTATGGATCGCATTTGATGACCGATGTGGAAGACCGGATATTTTTGAAAACGGAAGGATTACCGTCGAGTTACTCTACATCGACTGATCTTCGATTTAGAGGTTTTATCACCTTAGTGACGGGAAGTCCGGACGTGATTGAAAATTATCCGAATTTGCAAGGGCTTCGTGAGAAGTGCCTTCGGTTCTGTTCGATCCCGGAACAGACTTGTATGGATTGTATGTCTGACATTACAAATTGAGATATAAAGCTGATTTCTTTCAAATACATTTCTGTTGGTGGCGGAGAATTTATTATCTTAGCTTAACACCCTTCTCTGAGACGTACGAGCTCAGAGGTTATGTACTTAAAGGTTATCAGCGATATATTCCCAATTTGGTAATGTGACATGCTGAGTGTTGCTGTGAAATGATCAGTGTTTGATCATTTGTGATATGATCATTTGTTTGATCATTTATCTTTGTGATCATAGGTTGATCATTTGTTTGACCCAAAGCATAGCTTTTGTGAAAAAGCGTAGCTTTGTGGACGAGACTTCGTCAGGGCCTCAACAACCCGGAAATGGTCGAAACAGGAATGTTGCGGCAAGGTTATGAGGGTCGCGCCCTTTAGGGTATGTCATTTCCTTTTGGAAAGGGGTGGTATCATGGTATGGAGCCCAGATACTTACTCATGTGGATACACTTATTTATTATGTGTGATGATGGTTACCGAGTGCTCGGATAAAGGTCCCAAAGGACCGGGTGATGACATATTCGTGAGTTACTTGTTACATGAGTAACCCGGCCTTGTTGGCAGAGAGCAGTTTGTCTCTCGGGACGTCCAGCCAGAGGCGATCCCATTCGGCAGGAGGAAAGGAAGTTCCTTAGCCTGACCATTTGTTGGAAAATCCAAAGAAATAATACGAACCTTGTACGGTTTTAGTTGTAGAACCTGCCATTTACTTATGGTGGCGCCCCACTGTTTAGATGGTAGCTATAGTAGGCATAGTTCGGAATGTCTATGTTGGCTAAGATTAATATTATACTTTCGAAATGTTTTTCTGCACTATGCACTAATAATAATATCTAATGATTTGCGTAGTAAGCATCTTTGACTATCATAAGGAGAAATCTCCTCCGATTCTGCGTTTGCATTGTGTGTGTGTGCGGGAGGCCTTATGGTAGTTTCATTTTCTAAAAGCATTGCAAAATTGTTTTATTTTCTTTGTGGTTGATTGTTTAAAGATAAACTATTTTAGTTCTCACACCAGTCACCATGACTGACTCGGAGTTTATTGTTTCCTTCCTAAACTCTGGGTGCCCATCATTTTCCGCATGGGCAGTCTAGAGTTAGGTTATCAGATTATTCTGGATTTTGGAGTGCTGTGGAGCTTAGTGGCGAGCTGGATGGCGAGACGTACCACTGTATATGATAGTATTATTCCGTTGTGTATTCTGTATATGGACAAGTTCATATAACTGTCCAGTTGTGTTGTATATTGTTGTTGTAAACTCTGATGATGATGTGATGTATAAACTGATATAGTTCTTTGTTTTAAAGATTATTCATTTATCTATTATATGTTGTTCCGCTGCAAATGTGAGATTCTGATGTTGTTTCTGTTTCTGTGTTTTTGTTATTTCTTCTTTCTCTTTTCTTCTGTTTTCTTCTACCTCTTCTTTTTCTCTATAACAATTCGGTTTTCCGGCATTCGATTGCTCGGCAGTTAATACAGTGGACGTATTAATGTCGATTTTCGAGCGACGAAAAATCGCGTTCGTTACATTTATAGTCAAATTGTGAAAATGGATTCACAAGGCATTTGAGCTTATATTCATATTTTAAATTATAACTTCAAAATCTTATTTAAATTTCAAATCTTAAAATTTTTAAGATACGCTCTCTCATATACCCATTCTAGGGTATTTCTAACCCTATCTCTAATGAGTTATCTGATAATTTATATCCCTGAGCTAAGTCAATAGCCGTTGATGTAAATCAACCGCTTTTGATTCTAAATAGCTCCCAATATCAGTTTTAAATAACAGTTGTGGCCAAGGGGGTCGCCAACCAACTGCTCTGATACCAGATGTAAAGACCCGTAAATTCTCACCCTTTGAATTGACTAAAATGTATACAAGTCCAACTCAAAAGATAAGGATTCACGTCTTTCCTAGCGGTTAGGATTATCGACCCTTCAAAATCGACACCTGAATATAATTGAATGTATTCAAATGTCGTAAATCAAATGATCGGAATCCTTGATCGTTAGGGGTTGGGATAATAAACATATCAGAAATATCAGAACACAACGGAAGTGAAACAACCTCTCTTTTATTCATAGAGTTTACATTTCAGAGTTTACATAAATACAACGGAATAACAACTACAGTGGAAAATAAAGCAAAATCTCCAAATGCTCCATCTTCAAGTCTTACATCCATAATTGCTCCAAATATCCTAGCTCCAGATCTAACTGACAAACCTAACTCTAGACTGCCCGTGTGGAAAATTATGGGCACCCAGAGTTTAGGGAAAAACAATAAACTCTAGGTCAGTCATGGGACTGGTGTGAGAACTTGAAAATATAGTTGCTTTTGAAAACAATTTCCGTATATGCTTTTGGAAAATGAAACAATCATAAGGTCTCGATCCGCACACAAGATGCAAACGCATACATGGTCGAGGTTTCTCCTTATGACAGTCAAACATGCCTTTAATACGTTAAAAATATCATTTAAATATTATAGTAGTGCTTAGTGATTGAAAACCATTTTCAAAATAAACTTATTAATTTAGCCAGCATACGCTACATGATGGTATGCCTACTATAACCACTGTATTAAACAGTGGGTAATACAATCAAAACCGTACAAGGTTCGTATTGGAGAATGGGTTTCCAATAATGACCAGGCAAAGGAACTTCCTCATCCATGATTGGGTACGCCTCTAGAGGGACGTCCCGAGAAACTACCGTTTCTCTGCCAACACAAGGCCGGGTTACCACTCAATGGTAACTACTTGCTCAAGTCTATCCATCCCCCGGTTGTTACCAACCTTTAAAACGGGTCCCCGATCTTTTCCAACATCCACATCAAGCAAATACTGGGCGTGTAAGACCACAGTACAGCTATATAAATATATAATCCACAAAGTGAATACCTGGGTTCCATACCATGGTATCACTATATATATCTAGAAGGGGATAGACATCCTACATCTTGTCGCATCCATTCCTGTTTCGGCCATTCCCGGGGTGTGAGGTTCGTGAAGTCTCGTACCCACAAGGCTCTGCTTTTCAATAAAAGCCTTGATCCATCCATAGCATTCTTCGGAATGTCACATTACCAATCCAAAATTACATAACTGATTTCTACCAACGCATAACCCTTGAGCTCATACGTCTCAAGGAAGGGTGTTAAGCTAAGAGAATAAATTCTCCGCCACCAAGCAGATATACGTTAATAAAGATCAATCATATAAAATTAGAATGTAATGTCAGACAATCCATCCATTCACAAGTTCGTTCTGGGACTGAACGAAATCGAAGGCACCTTATTCCTCAACCTTTGCCCAAAAGGTGAGAGGTCCTTGTATATCCGGTAAATCCCCAAACATTGTCAGGACCACTGCTAAAAATATAGGGTTCTGTTCTCTAGACAGGAGCAACTCTGTAAAGAGAAATCAACAAGCAGTCCTTTCAATGTGAAGATCCCGGTCTTCATCATTGCCTTCTTATCCATTATTCTTTTCATAACGTCGTATTATTATTCGAAATGGGAAAATCCTGGTCTTTCCGAATAATAAGCGCTATTTCCAAACCATATGGATATACAGGATTGTATAAGTCTCTTCCTTAAAATTTGGTAAATAAAACCAATTATTAGACTTAACGTAAATCCGAACCGTATTCCTTTAAATCTTTAAAAGATTTCACCATTCCATAATAAATCTTAATTAAAAGATTAATCCAACCAATTTCCGATTAAAACGACGTTACTTAATTTGTTAAGTAAGGTCTAAAATTAGTGTCGCAAATATAGTGTATTTGTTCAACTAAAACCATTCAAATATGATTTAAATTACTTCTATTATCTTTTAAATGATATATATACTTCATATATACTATAAAAACTTCATTTCTCAATTCATAACCTTTTTATTCAATTTAATTGATTTAATTGAATATTTAAATAATATAATAATATTATTTTTCTAAATTTCATCCGATTTAATCCAAACTTTCCAAAAATCAAAATAAACTATATATAATACTATTGGAATCATTTAATTGATTATAAACCTGTATTTATATAGCGAACTTAACTTTACTTTTCTAAAATCGATTTAAATTATTATTTATATTTCCAAAGTTGAACATGCCATTTTATATTTAAAATGATTTCAAATAAATAACTTCTTTTACAAAAGTTTTTCAATATATCTCCAATATCATTTCCAAATAGTTTAAATTATAAAATTCGAATATTCAAATTTCCACTCAAATTTGAATATTATATTATTATTATTTTAAATCGAGACTTAACCAATATCCGTTTAAATCCAAATGGGTGTGTATAATAAGTGTAACGTGTAGTGTTATCACTATTAACATCCCTATATACATTCATATCATCCAAACAAGCAGTATATGGTATAACTGAATATTTTAACAATTAAATACTGATATAACTATCATATAGTTAAAACATCCATAACTATCAATACATTCATCCAATCACAACCAATATAAACACTTTATTAAGTGATATAGTTTCTCACCGTGGGATCCACTCCTCCTTTCTTTAGTTTGTGAATGAAATAAAATGAGATATCGACTTGGCTATTTATAGGTGAAGAGAAGGGTACTTTAGTTATTTCCTATAGCCTAACCAGATTCGACCATATTTTGGTCCAATAGAAACCAGCCTTATGGCTTAATTTGATTCGACCACATTTTGGTCCAATAGAAAACATCTTGATGGCTTAATTTGATTCGACCACAGTTTGGTCCAATAGAAAACATCTTGATGGCTTAATTTGATTCGACCACAGTTTGGTCCAATAGAAAACATCTTGATGGCTTAATTTGATTCGACCACATTTTGATCCAATAGAAATCCTCCTTATCAATTATGGCACAACATGATTCGACCATATTTTGATCCAATTGCAACCTTCCACAAGGAATATAATAATCATTATGCTATTTTGTTTTATTAGGCAAGTAATTATACTGTTCTGTTTTATTAGGCAAGTAATTATACTATTCTGTTTTATTAGGCAAGGTTAATAATTCTTTCTTGTTTTATTAGGCAAGTAATTATATTATTCTGTTTTATTAGGCAGGGTTAATAATTCTCTCTTGTTTTATTAGGCAGGTAATTATACTATTCTATTTTATTTGGCAGGGTTAATAATTTTAAATATAAAATCCATTATTCAATCATTTAAAAACATATTAACTATTCATGTTCAAAGTGATTAAATTATAGGTCGTTCCATTTTAAATATTCGAATTCGATGACCCAAAAATACGGGTCGTTACAATGACATTTAGGTAGATACCTATGGGGAGTTCACCTTGGGGATATGTATTAAATGGTAAGGGCCTACCTCAATTGCGGTCTTAAATGGCCAAAGCCTACCTATTTTCCATTAAAAGGTATTAAGTGGCTTGGGTACTATCTCATGCATTGGTAAATATTAATAACGATGGTTATGGGATTGGATAATACAAAGGACCTACTTCGAGGATTGAAGGTATTAAGTGGTTATTTGAGGGCATGCCTCTTTCCTTTATATGAAGTATTAAATGGTTTTGAACATATTTTAAATGCAAAAGACATATCCTAATTTAAATTATACTGCCTAAGTACTGTTATAGAAAGGCTCGAGATTTCTGTTCACCAGACATTGTTGTTCTGACTTCCTTCTCACTACAACAGTGGTTAGGGAAGGAGATAATGATCAAGATGGAGATGATGATGAGAGGAGTTTGTGGCAGTAGTCTATTTATCTATTTATGCTATTTTATAATGTACCCATTTAAAGATAACAATGTATTTTGAACATGATTATGTAATGGTTATTATTGACATTATGTTATGCTTTTGTGACATTTGAAATTTTAAACAAAATGGGTACTATTTAAATTATTATATTTTATCCTTCCGATGTGACTTCTGAATGACTAGATAAATAGCTCTGTATTGTTCTTTTCACCAATCAACAGCTATCTTTGGAATGAGTCCGAGTTTCGATGAGTCTTTTCTAGGTTGGGATTTAAGCTTGTTTCGAGGCGGGTTGTTACATTTGGTATCAGAGCCTAGGTTACCCGATCAATGGGAAAAAGTATACATATGAGTGGCGTATTTGTTATTTTTGAAAGTATTTTTCAAAAACCCTACTATATATAAATATATATACTTATTTTGAATATATGCATAACTTTATAAATTCCAACTATAGAGGTAGTTCTAACCATATCCCAAAAGGATAGCCAAAGCGACTATGAGTTGGAAAAAAAATAGAGCTAAATTTACACTCTTATTCGATTACCCATAGGGTGGAGGTCATATCGTTAGGAGTGGACTAAGAAGAGCATGACCACGACATATGAAAGCATCCCAGAAGCTAAATGGTACTTGACTCCTTTGTTAACCTAGACTTACTTATAATTATGGACTCTATAAGCATATTAAATAATAGGGATACAATATTAAATGGAAATGGTTGTAACTCTAAAATTAACGAGGCAATAAATGTGGAATAAATAAGGAGATACAAGAATTTAATAAAGATATAAATGGACTAATTAAAGAGATTATTAGAGAAATTCTGGCAAGATAAGGAAGGCATAACAGGTAAAATTAGAATGAATAAATAAATGTCTTTAATAACTGTCCATTAGAATTATAACCATTTATTATGGACAATTAACATTTATAGAAATAGAAAATGACATGTTAGGTAGTAATTAAATATTATAAGGCAATATATTTTTAGCATCCGAAAGAAAGATGTGAAGGAGTGAAACAAGCTTCCTTAAATAGGTATACATTAATCACCATAAGAGGATAACCAGATTTTTAAAGGTTGTGTAGGAAAGTTCAAAACAAGGAACAATTAAAGTCAATTTCTAAATCCAACCCCATGAAAAAGAATTTGATAGGTTTTTGGAATATTTTAAAAGGGCTTTTCAAAGGATTAATAAACGAAGATCTTATGTATCATAAGATGTATTTTTTTTAAAGGAAATGATTTTAGTTGGATTTGGAATTATGCTACCATTTTTTTGTGGAAAGTTTGGAAAGAGGATGTAATTTTAAAAGTGGTGGAACGTTTTTAAAAAAAATGGTGGATAAACTTTAAATTGTAAATATGATGATTTGAAGAGTTGAAAAAAGGAATATTTTATTTTTGAAATTTTTAGTTTAAAAGTGGTTGAGTTAAACAGTTTACAATTTCAAGATTCTTTGTTTTTGAAAAAAATGCAAAATAGGACGTATGTTGGACCCAATGTTTTGTCTCACTTTATAAATTTGGAAGCTGTTATTTTGAAAGGGCAAGAAATTTGGAGATTCATATCTATAAATTGGTCGACTTAAAAGGATTTTGTATTCTTGAAATTCTTAGTTAAAATTTATTGAGCCAAAAACTTTTTGGTCTAAAGAATTTTGATAAAGGGATTTTTCTTTTTTGAAATAAATGTAAAGTAGAATGTAGGTTAGACTCGATAATTTTTCCTAGTTTACAAAATTGGAAGTTCTTTTCTTTAAGATTCTTTTAAAGGGGTGTATATATGGAAACGACACTTGATTAAATAGGATAGAAAGATTGAAAGGTTAAGAATGCATAATAAGGTAGGTAGAAGGAACATTCCCGTATAAGGAATTGCAGAGAATAATAAGATGGAAGTTATCATTGTTTACTCCATTTTCATTGCTTAAAGTTATACAAGATATTTTTGAAAAATTGAAATGAATGATTATTTGGTATGACAATTGAGTTTTTGAATGTTAAAATGACCCGCCTTTCAACCCTCGAAAGTCGGCACTTAATACATCTACAGTATTCAAATGTCAGGCATTCAAGTGCCAAAGAGGCAGATTATTAGGGTAAAAAGAAAAAGAAAAAGAAAAGAATGAGGGAAAATAGAATCTCACAGTGGAATGACAACATATAATATAACAAAGACAATAAAAACTATCACTCTAAAATACACGGTATATCAGAGTAAAAAACAAACCTCGTCAGCTTGGACAGTTATAACTTTCCGACCTTACAATTGCTGATGGGTATTGATAATAATATAGCAGACATAAAAGTACTGTGGCAGGTGAACATTCATCTCTACTCCACGAGCTCCTTGTCCCAACAGCGACAACTTGGAAAAACTCGGTCTGACTCGAGCATTATAATAAAATAATACTTGGATCGGTCTGGAAAACCAGCGTGCAAGAAATATGTGAACAAATAATAATTCTATGAGACCATGCTGCTAAACACAAAACGAATTTTACCTCACAAGAACAACATCCATAGATGAAAGAATGGAAACAAGTCGGAACAAAATAAGACTTGAAAGAATGGAAACAAAATAGTTAAACATCAAGAAGAGCTCCAGGCACTTCTCGATGCAATTAAGAAAATGATTCAAGGATTTGAATCAAATAAAGAAAAGGAAATTCACAACAATGGATAGGAGGGTGCGCCCCTCTTACTGAAAGTATACCTCTAGAAAATATACTTGAGAACTATGATGGTTCTCGGAAACCTTCAAGCCAGACCCTACAAACCTTGTTGAGTATCAGAGTATTTCACATCTCCGTGCACATACAATCGAAAACCAATCTAGAGTATACGTGATAATACCCTAATTGGAGCAACCCTACATAGCTTGGCCCTCACTCGCTCTTTATTTAGTCACTTTCGGCAAAGGGTAT
Organism: Allium fistulosum; assembly: GCA_030737815.1. Lineage (NCBI taxonomy): Eukaryota > Viridiplantae > Streptophyta > Magnoliopsida > Asparagales > Amaryllidaceae > Allium > Allium fistulosum. The sequence goes on from CM060901.1 coordinate 667,699,903, forward strand.
CAAAATCGATAGTCAATGGATCAACTATCGAAAACAAACTAGTACTATCCTGGAGAAAACAATAAAGTCGAACAGTTAGGGCAGTGTTGCTTCGTATCTTGATTCGACAGCATTATTAACTTTAAGAATAGTAAGAGTTTAAATACCCTAAACGAGCAACAAAATCGTCTTGAATAGATTAACACAAGAAGATAGCAAGATAGATAGTCAATACAACTATCAGGAATAAATTGTTGGTCTTATATGAAAATTAAATCTCTTAAAATATTTGACTCATACTTATGCTTGATTGTCGCATCACAATTGTTTGTAAAACACTTTAATAACACTCTTTAAAAATATTCTTTTTAAAGAGCAAATTTATATTTGTATATGTATTGAAAAGAATGGTCAAAAACAAATATCATTAAAACATTGTTTAATACAAACTCAAAACAATTTATACTTAGCATTATTTTTAAATATTCCTTTTTCAAGATTTTCTTATTTATAAACTATCGTTTATAACTTTTAAAACAACATTTATTATCTCGAAAGATGATAAATCAATTTAAAATATCTTTATAAATTTAAAATAATGTTAATCATCCCAAAAGATAAGTGATATAAATCTTTCATAAATTAAAACCACATTAATTATTCCGAAAGAACATTAATCAAATTTATAACCTTTTTATATATTTTAAACAATATGAATTATCCCGAAGGAAAAAAAATCAAATTTATAAACTTTTTATACATCTAAAACAACATTAATTATCCCAAAAGATAATTAATAAATTTATAATCTTTTATAGTTTTAAAAGAACATTAATTATCCCAAAAGATAATTAATAAGATTTATAATCTTTTTATATATTTAAAACAAACTTAATTATTCTAAAAGATAATTAATCAAATTTATAATCTTTCTATAAGTGTAAAACAACATTAATTATCCCGAAAGATAATTAATCAAATTTATAGCTTTTTATAAATTTAAAATAACATTAATTATCCTGAAAACATAATTAATCAAATTTATAACTCCCTTTATAAATTTTAAACAACACTTATCCTTTATTTCAAAATTGTCAAAAATACTTGAAAATATAGTTTAAACAACTTTCACGGTGCAAGAAACGACCAGACATGTATTTTGTAAAAATACAAGCACAAGTTCAACACATACAAAGATTTAACGGGATGATATTTCATAAGTGATGGTATAGCGATAGTCGCTATAACGACACTTACACAAATCAAATAGTATGTCACAAATATTTCAACAAATCATCAATATAAGCAACATACGAATATAAGTAAGATGCATATAACAATAAATTGATAATGGCGAGAACCCCTTTAGGATCTCTCTATAAAGTCTCCTGCAAAACAATGGTTATTTATGCAATCTGCTTTTTCAAGCGGAAAATCCAAACAAATAATCAAACAATAATAACAAGAAAATTATTACTAATAATTAGCAATCAATAGGTAACATATCATTTATATTAATAAATCCACGTATTTATTAACTTTAGAATAATCTTTTTACTTTGCAAGCACAGAACGGTGATTTATTCTGCTCGATAGATGTCCAAAATAATATATTCAATTTAATTATAGCAAAACGGTGTTTTATTCTATTAAATAGATATCACAAACGAAGTATAAGTAATTTAACTACATTAAATGTAATTAAATTAAATAACTATAATTTTATCATTAATTTGTACTTCATTAAACTATCAACTACATTGAAGCATTCCACAAAAATCTATAACAACACAGATACCATATAGTTTATTTGGAGATGAGTAAAGTGACCAAAATTCCAGTTTATGCTTGCGCATTCCGTTTCGATCTAAAATCGAATACTCAAAATTTCACTAGTACCAAATTCGGCGAGTCCAACTCCAACACAGAGATAACATCGATACGAGTCCAACGTAAAAGATTTCATCCAAATTCGACATCATATGCAATAGTTATTGGTTTTCATAAGTTTTGACTCAATTAAAATAATTAATTAAGTCACATCGATTTTTTCTTTTTCTTTCAAAAAATGGGGACCCTCCCAATTTCTTCTTTCTTTCCTGCTGACCCTTCCCATCCATCATCCTCTCTGCAACCCTGTCCTTCTTCCCCTATTCTCGTACCTCCAGCTGTCGCGTCCCATGCTTCCCTGTCAGTTCCTCTACCTTCTCCCATCCCTCCTGTCAGTATCCATCCTGTCTCTTCCTCCCCAGTTAAACTTTCTTCTTCCCAGCCTGCAGCCTTGTTTCCTTCTTCCTTACCATTGCTTCCCCTACCACAAACTAATGTTGCTTGGAACTCTCTCTTCAAAGCAAAACCCACTAATGCTGGGAAATATGTCCCGTGTGACATACAACTTGACTTTAATGGTGACGCCATTGTACCTCCAGCTGAAGTTGTGAAGGCAGGTAACGCTATGTGGAATGAATATCTGGTGGGGTTTTTCCTTGATAACCCTCTGCCTTACTCGACAGTTTTGTACTATCTAAAAAAAGCATGGAAATTACGTGGATCCATATCTGTTAAATCAGATGGGTTCCTATTCTTGTTTAAGTTTTCAAATGAAGATGATAAGACTAGAATCTCTGAGTCTGATACTGTGATAATGAGGAACAAACTTTTTATTGTAAAGCCATGGGATGAAAATGTTGGGAATACTTGTAGTAGCATCAAAGCTGTACCAGTTTGGATTAAGTTATCTAACATTCCTTTGTTTGCGTGGTCGCCGTTGGGAATAAATTGGTTAGCAACAAGGATTGGAAAACTTCTTTGTATGGATGCTTCAACTGAAAAGTTCGAGCGAATCTCCTTTGCCAAATGTTTAGTTGAAGTCACACCAAAGAATGACTTACTAGAATTTTTCACAGTTAAACTGCTTGATGGGTCTGATCAAGTTGTTAAAGTTGATTATTTGTGGAAGCCGGAAATTTGTACTACATGTAAGGAGTTTGGGCATATGGTAACAACTTGCAAGAAGACAGTAAATGAAGATAAAGGAAAACAATGTGAAGCTACTGAACAACAAGAAACTGGTGAGGAGAAACATAATATGGTGAGGAAGGGGAAGTATGCTGACAAACAAGATAAGGTGAAGCAAGTGTGGAAAAAAGTCAGCAGGAGCAAAGTGAATTAAGGAGACAATAGAAAAGAAGTAGAGGGCACATCTAAGAAAATAATAGGAACTGATGAAGAAAATAAACATGGTGAAAATGAAGACAGTAGAAATGTTATTCCAGTTCAGAATAAAACTAACTCAGTTGAACAAGATTGCACTGTTGTTACTCATAACAAATTTAAATTGTTGCAAAATAAGGAGGAAGTGCAAGAAATATTGGAGATTGTAGAGGAGGAGGAAGGGCTATTATCTGCTGATAATAATAGTTTAGAATTCTGTAAGGAAGCTAGTTCGATCATCACAAATTTTGCTATTGGTAATACAGTTGAAAATTTCCAACCTACTTGCAATTTAGTTGAGCTGCACAGTAGTATAAATGAAACAATTAATTGTGGCAAAAGCAAGGAAGCTGGTAATAGCAATTCTGAAGATAATGCTCAGGCAGATACACATGTATCAGATCTGGACTGTGCATGGTGTAAAGCATTTGAAAACAACATTATCCAATTAATTACTTCAATGCATATGCCAAACGATGATGTGCTATTGCCTGAATCTTCTCACTATAACTTCTCCATTAACTTGCCTGGATGGCCTTCAAACTCCTCATCCCCTCATTCACATTCTATCCCTCCTCTAAAGCCTACCTCCTCCATTTCAAAGTCTCATCTATCCTCCCCTCCTCCTCTCCTTCATAGGAAAATTGAAACCCGATCTCTTTCTACAAAGAGAAGAAATAACTCCACCTCTCTGCAATAACTTTTTATGTTTAACAAAATAGCTGCCTGGAATCTCAGAGGTGCTCATAGTAATACCAAACTTGATCAGGTTAAAAGTATCATTTCTTCCTTTGACATTTGCCTATTTGGGTTGCTTGAAACTAAGCTCAGTCTATCGTTAACCATCAAAGCAGCTACTTATATAAACCCAAAATGGGAATTCCATCATAATCTTGATGTGGCTTCATATGGGCGTATTCTTATAATCTACGATCCTGCAGTTATTTCTCTTTCGCCAATCTTAACTACTAGTTATTCACTTTCATGTCCATGAAATTCAAACTAAATCCTCCTCCTACATCACTTTTGTCTATGCTGATAACTCAGTCCCTTCTAGGAATTCTTTCTTCAACTCCTTGCCTCCTCTTCGTCAATCTTCTCACCCCTGGCTTGTTTTAGGTGACTTCAATTCATGCTTTGAACTCACTGACAAATGTGGAGGTAATCCACTAACCCCAAGAGATATTGCCCCATTCAATTTAGCTGTTGATGAGTCTGAATTAATCTTGGTAAACAAATCTGGTGCTAAGTACTCTTGGAATAATAGAAGTCATAGTGGTGTTCGAACCTTCATGACAATAGATCATGCTTTCAGCAACTTCCAAGCTCTATCCCTATGGCCTTCCTTGTCTGTTTTTCTTCCTCATCCAATAATGTCTGATCACTCTCCGTTGATTTTATCTTTGGGTCACCACTTACGAAAGGAAAGGAGAAGTTTCAAATTTTTTAATGCTTGGCTCAAGCATGAACACTTTCTGACCTTAGTTTCTCAAGTTCATTCTGAATTTTATTGCTTTGGTAATCCCATGTATAAGTTTTGCAGGAAATTGAAAAGAATTAAACAGGAGATCAAATTGTGGGCTTCTTCCACCTTTGGAACTGGTAGCATGCTTTCAACAACACTTACGGAACAGTTGCAGAAACAACAAGTATATATGATGAACCATCCCCACGATGAACAAGAAGCTGCTGATAAAGCCAAATTATTCAGTGATGTTAATAATGCTCTTAGCATGGAAGCAAACATGAAGAGGCAACAACTGCATAATAAGTGGTTTGTTGAAGGTGACAGGAATACTAAGTTTTTCCACGATGCATTAAAGGTAAAGCATGCTAGAGATAATATTTACAGTATATTAGATGAACAAGGTACCCTATGTTCTACTGCTGAAACTGTTGACCAAGCTTTTGTTGATTACTTCTCAACTCTTCTTTGCAATTCTTCTGGCTTCTCTCCAGATCTTGACCAAATCTCATCTCTTGCCTTACCTTGCATTTCCACTCAGGAAGCTAACACTCTTATTAGGCCTGTTTCTGATGAGGAAATCAAAGATACTCTTTTCTCTATGAACAAACTCTCTTCTGGAGGCCCTGATGGCCTTAACGTGACTTTCTTTACATCAACATGGGGAGGTGCTTGGCCGTGATTTCTGTCAAGCTATTCACAACTTCTTTTCAAAATGCAAGCTTCTTGGGGAAGTTAATTGCACAAATATTGCTCTAATCCTAAAGTTACTCCTCCTCTTAGTGTCTCCTCTTTCAGGTCTATCTCCTGCTGTAATGTAATATATAAATGTATCTCAAAAATTCTTGCTTCTCGTCTGGTTAGTGTAATCCCTTCTGTTGTCTCAATGAACCAAGCTGCTTTCATTCCATCCAGGAATATTCTCGACAATGTGCTTCTAGCTCAAGAGTTGCTTAAAGATTATTGTAGAAGTAATGTTACCCCTGCAGCTGCCCTCAAAATTGATATTTCTAAAGCCTATGATTCTATTCACTGGTCTTCTTTAGTTAGAATTATGGCAATCATGGGATTCCCCAGAATTTTTGTGTCTTGGATATATGTGTGTATCTCCTCCCCTACCTATTCTGTTGTTATTAATGGTAGACCTGTGGATTTCTTCGGTAGTAGCAAGGGTATACGTTAAGGAGATCCTCTATCATCTTACTTATTCCTTTTGGTTATGGAAGTTTTCACTGTTATTCTTAACACAAAATTCTATCAGAAATTAATAAAGTTCCATCCTAAGTGCTCTACACTTCAAATAAACTCTATAATGTTTGCTGATGACGTGATGTTGTTTACTAAGCCTGAAATACCATCTTTGACTGGCATAAAGGTAGCTCTGCAGTCCTTTTATTGTATGACAGGACTTTCTATTAATCAAGCAAAGTCATCCATGCTAGTTGTGGGTGTTAGTGATGCTCTGAAAGCTGCTCTATATCAACACATTGGTTTCCCTTGCATGGATAATGATATGAGGTACCTCGGTCTCCCCCTAATCTCTAAAAGAATTACTAATGCTGACTGTATTCCATTATACCATAAGATTACTTCTGTTATGAGTGCCTGGGTGAATAGACAATTATCTCAAAGTGGTAGACTTGTCCTAATCAAATCTGTTGTATTCTCTTCTCTGGTCTACTGGGCTCGTTCATTGATCCTCCCGATGAAGCTGATGCAACTTGTTAGGTCGGCCATGATTAGATTCTTTTGGACTGGCAATGTTCATAATAGGAAGTTGATACCATGCTCCTTTTCAAAAATTGAAAATCCCATGAAGCTTGGAGGTCTTGGTGTTATTAATCCTAGGAAATGGAACCAAGCTGCAATAAGTTCTCATTTTGATGCCATTATCAACAAGAGAGATACTATATGGGTTAATTGGATATGGCTACATTACATTAAGTCCAAATCCTTTTGGTGTATGGACATATCTCAAAACAGCGGCTGGATATGGAGAAACATTCTGAAGCTTAGACAAGTTTATCTTCCTATTATTCAATATCAAGTTACTGCTAACTCTGAGGTTAGCTTCTAGCATGAACCATGGTCAAGTAAGGGTCTTATTCTTTCCAAAGTTTGTGATTATCAACAGATACAGCAATCTGGCATTCGCTATGATGCAAAAGTTAATGACTACTTACATGAAGGGAAGATGCAGTTGCCAAATACTAGTAATCAAATTCTCAAAGTCATGTGGACTGATATCCAAGCCAAATTCTGCACTATCCATCAGCTTGATGCTGTCTCATGGGACATGAAGCCACACAGTGTCAAATGTGTGTACAATTTTTGTTCTGACTTTTCTCCACTTCCAGCAACCAAGTGGTTCACTGTTATCTGGTTGAATGACTCTGTCCCTTCTCAAAACTTGATGGTGTGGAAAGTGTTAAATCAGGCCCTTCTTACCAGAAGTAAATTAAACAGTATTGGATTGTTTTTCTCTCCTATGTGTCTGTTTTGTGACTTGTATGAGGAAAGCGCTGATCACCTTTTTTTTGAATGCCCTGCACTCAAGTACTTGATGAACTGCATCAGTTGCATTACTGGTTATAAGCTATCTACCGGTAGTTCGAGTATGGTGTGGAGTATCATTTACAAGGCTACGAGATGGAGATGTTATGGATCTAGAGTGTTAGTTGTATGTTTGAAAATTTACATGAGACTCATATGGAAGGAAAGGAATGCTATAGTTTTTGAAAAGCAAAGAAAGAAGATGGAATTTCTATGGCATGATGTTAAGAAAGCCACCCACATGCAATTGAAGAACTACAATCATGTTTTCCCTGACAGTTTGATTCTTGCATGGGCCTGACCTCTGGTTGTTTTTTCAATTGTATTTTTGTCTAGTTCTCTCCTTTTTTTTTCTTTTTTCTCTCTTTTTTCTTTGTTATGTTCTCTTTTATTGTGTTGCAATAAACTGGTAGGGGTCCAGTCAACCTCACTGGCTTTGCCAAAAAAATAATAATTAATTAAGCTAATCACTTAATTACTCCTCATAATCCTTTCTTCCCCATCTTTAACCTCTCCTTCTCTTGCCTGTACACACACATATTCCTCTCCTTGCACGCATGCCCTAAACTTCCAAACACTTGACGAAATCAAAATCCGACTTCACCATCGCAGCGCTCTCCGTCTTGTAACGACCCATAATTTTACTGCTTTGATTTGCAGATATTAATTAATTTTAAATATTCAAGTAACATGTTTTATAATTAAAATAAGACTTTTTTAAGTAATAAATAGAGATGGTGAAATAATTTTCAAATTTAGTTTATAAAAATATTTAGTTCGAAGAAAAATCGAAAATGTGATCGGGATTCGTTTTTCGAATTTTTGAATTTTTGTCGAATAAAAATGTTGGAATTATTTTATTCACTGTTGTATAATATATGCATACATTTATAAAATGAGTTAAAACTTATGTGGGTAGATGTGTGTGTATATTCGGTTAACTATATGTATGTGTCATGTGATATTTCATGAAAAAATAAAACAAGGAAATGATGTAAAAGTAAAGTGCAACATATATAAACACATAAGTACAATATATTAAATGGATGTTAGACCAATGTTGGCATGTTGTATTGTGGACGGGGATAGAATTTTGAAAATTTCAAGGTAGAGAGGGACGTGGAGGATGAGGTGGCAACATCGGAGTGGAGGGCATGTACTTGGGGCTATTTTGGTAATTTAGCAAATGCAATTATATAAAAACTATTTCATGAATAATGTTTTCATTTTATTCATTTAGTATCTTACTAAAACTTCCTCCCTGAGCTTTATGGAAGTTTCTTGGCTTCCATTTAAATTCCTTAAGTTAAAAATCCATGTCTTTCTTCACTTTATACTTCTAATACTTCTAAAAACTTGTTTAAATACCTCCTCCTCCACAAAACAAGCCCCACCACCTTTAAAACATGCATGGTCGGACCAAAAAAGGGCTATGGCCGAATCAAATTGCTACCTTAGGGCTATTAAAAATACATTTTTGCAAAGGAAAAGTGAAGCTCTAGGTCATATGTTAGCATAGTGGCAATTGGTTATTATTTGGATAGATTTAGGTGAGAAAGCTACCACCTTTATTTAAAGTTTTCTAACTTTAAAAGTATACCTTGTTCGTTAATTATTGCTAGTTTGGTTGAGTTATATATTGATGCATATGTGAATGTGATGCTTGGATATGATGTTGTGATAAGTGAAAATGAGAGTTAGTTAGTTAGCAAGTTAATGACTTTACTTGTATATGTTGGTTATGGAATGCGTACATGTTGCAATGAGGTTGTGACGTAATCATATATATTGTACACATGAATACATGTTTTGTATGCTAAGAAAGTTTGCCTTTTTGTTAGCTTATGCGACTTAGAATCCCCTGTGTAAAGGTTTTTGAACTTTGGGTTTAAATTTGCAAAATATTTTCAAATTTTAAAACCTGTAGTTTTCCCAAAAATCACGCCTTTATGTTTACAATGTCTAAGGTTTCTAAAGGTTAAAGTTTTAAAGACTTTGAAAATAAAAAATTCAAATTTTGGAAATTTCGGGTCGTATAGCGATAGTCGCTATAAATGTAGTTCGTAAAACGAACTAGTTTTGGAAAATCCAAAAAGTGCTTTTACTTAAGTATTCTTTTTGCAAAGTGGTTTCAAAACTCATCATAAGTATTTAAAAAAGTAATACTTATTTATTTATTTAGTTATTTTTAATTAATGATTATTTAATTAATTTATTAAGGGAATTAGAACTTAATCATTAGTTAATAAAGGAAATTTGTACCTAATTATAAATTAAAGAAGTTAATTATAATTAGTTAGCTAATTTTAATTTAATTATTAATTAATAATTTATAAAATGATTAATTAGTGATTAATTATTATTTTAATAATCAAAAAAGGGTTTAATTATTTATTTAATTACTATTTTTAATTAAAGACTTAATTAAGATTTAAATTATTATTTAATAAAACTTTAATTTATTATTTAAGTTTTAATTAAGGATAATCTAATTAATGAATTAAGGTTAATTAATACTTAATTATTATTTAATGTTTTAAATTATTATTTAATAATTAATTAAATATTAATTATGGTTTAATTATTTTTTAGAAAGGGTAAATATTATTTAAATATTTAGTAAAAGGATAATTATTATTTAATTATTTATTTAAAAGTTAATCATTATTAAATTATTAATTAAAGGTTTAATTGCTATTAATAAAGAGTTTATATGTTATTAAATTATTAAATAAAGTTTGAAAGTTTTTAAACCACTTTAATTCTGAAGATCAGTTTTGTTCTAAAGTAACTTTCTCTTAAAAGAATATTTTAAATCCAAGGGATTTCCTTGTCGAATACCGTTAAGTAACCCCAATCAAATATGGAACACAATGACATCTGTTTTAGCAGAATAAATCACCGTCCTGCTAATTTAATTATATTAGACATCTGTTTATCTGTTTGACAGAATAATTCATAGTTCTGCCATAATTTTCCTAAGTAGATTATAATGACATCTATTTAAGCAGACATAAACCCAGTTCTGCTAATACGGTCACTTGGAAATTTACCTACATGTGATTGATTATTATTGGTTGATTCCCTATACATATCTGCTTGTTATGTAAATACCCATGTTATAATTTGGATAAGTTAAACTCAATTAAATGAACCATTGTTGTCACTAAGCCTCTATTTGATTTTGTGAAGTCAAGTATTTCATTTTATCCTTTTTGAAAAGGGTTAAAGTTATTATCATTTTTAAATATGATATTTAAAGGATAATTAAGCAATGATTTATAAAGGTGTTTTTGAAGTTAATTAAATATATTTTTAAACCATTGTTTTGTTTTTATGGTTTAAAGACAATTAAATGGAGGATGTTTTTAAATAATAACTTATTATTTAAAGGTGTTTTAAATAATCATTTTGTTTATCAAAGGAACATTATTGATTTAAGTTTATTAAAGAAGTTTTGCTTTAAAATAAGGAAAGTTTATAAAAGAAGTTTTATAAAGGGTTTTGAATATTTATAAAGAAGTTTGTAAATGATTTTGGGGATTTATAAAAGTTATATAAATGAATTTTGATGATTATAAAAGAGTTTTATAAATGGGTTTAGAATTTTAGTAAAGGAGATTTTCACAAATGAAGAGATTTATTAAAAGGATTTATTGAAGAAATTTATAAAAGAATTTGAGATTGGATTTCCTTTAACCGATCTTCTTAATTTTGGTGGTATGGACATTCGCTCCATACTTAACACCGAAGGAATAATGTTTGAGGTTATCTTTATCTCCAATTTAAATAACATTTGTTTGATCCTTTTAATATGATTTTGAAATAAGAAATCTTTCACAAATGTTTTGTGGATATACTTATGTTAGTGAGATAAGTATATGAATGTTTTGTTAAACGTTTTGAAAAGAGATTTAATAAATGAAGATTTGATATTAAGGCTTGATGGTTGCTATGGGTAATTAAATCTTTAGATTTTTGTTTGTTTGTGTATTTGATAGTTAAATAACCGACTTCAAATCTTGGCCAATTTTTACTTAGGAAGTATGATTGTGTATGCGAGTTTCCTGGTAAGGACTCAAATACTTGTTGTATTCTTCCAAAAGAACCAAGAATAAGTCAATCGGAAATTATCATTGTTGGTTTGGAGAGGCCGGTATCGGATATGTTATCCGAAAACCACTCTGAACCAACATATGAGTTTGCATGGAAGACATCTTGAAGATGATTGAAGCCGATGCTCCTTGAAGAGCCTTTGGTTTCGTTCAGACCTAGAACAAACTTGTATGATGAATGCTAGCATTTCATTTCTGCCGGGAGGGAAGTGTTAGCATTCCAAGATGGATTACTAAATGTTAAGAGTGTAACCTCTCAAACCTCACATCCCGGTAATGGTTAAAACAGGGTAGATGCAGCAGAGCTATGTGGATCGCACCCATTAGGGTATGGTCATCCCATGATCTAGTGTCGATATCTCTTTGTATACTTGAGGGTCCATTTTTGTTTGTTGATCATAGCCAAGAGGTGATCATATTCGGTATTACCTAGTTCAGGGGTAGACTGGTCCTGTTTTGGCAGAGATTGAAAGGTTTTCGATTTCACTGTACATTTTATCTAGAGGTGTATAGAATTTTGGAAGGTAGTCCCTTACCTTGTCATTGTTGGAAATCCATTCTCCAATAAGTGCCTTTGGTTTTTGATTGTATGTCTATTATTGTTGTCATGTACACGCATCACAGCTACTTGGATATTAAATACTTTAAACCCTAGGCATTATTCACTTCAACAAACAGGACCTTTAACAGCGTTTCAAAAATGCTATAAAAGCTATTAACAGCGTTTTTACATACGCTATATATCGACATGCAGTTATATGTCAGAAATATACAATGACAAGGAATAAACACTGTTAAATGTCCTTTTTTACAGCGTTTCCCTGGTGTCATCAAATCATTTAACAGCGTTTGGTCTAATTTAACGGCGTTTTTTAAAAACGCTGTTAAAACAATTCACCGGCATTTTTAATACGTTGTTAAAACATTCCACGGCGTTTTTTAAACACCGTTGAATGTTTTAACAGCGTTTTAAAAACACCGTTAAATTGTATTTGGTTATGTTTTCAAATACAATTTAACGGCATTTTTAAAACGATGTTAAAACATTCAACGGCGTTTTTTTTAAACGCCGTTGAATGTTTCAACAACGTTTTAAAAACACCGTTGGTTATGTTTTTAGATACAATTTAACGGCATTTTTAAAACGCTGTTAAAACATTCAACGGCATTTTTTTTAAACGTCGTTGAATGTTTTAACAACGTTTTAAAAACGCCGTTAAATTGTATACAAAGCTAAGTCAATTAGGCTTTTTCTATTTTTCTGTATATTCCTTTCAGTAAACATCAATGACAACGTGTATACCACATTTCAAAATTAGCATATTATATCAATACCACATTTCAAAATCAACATATTGTATCAATACCATATTTTGAACACATATTTGATAACCAACATATGAAATTTCATAATCAAAATACACAATATTCTTACACGAAACAGAAAAAGTTCATCATCAATAGTTCATAAACAAAATATGGAATAAGTAGCAATAGCAAAATAAAAGCAAGTAGTACATATGTTAAAACCAAAAAGTAGTTCTAGCAACAACAATAACTTCGATCCATAACTCGTTGCAACCTTTTTCTTGCATCACAATCATCTATCTACCTGTAAAGCAAAAGTAATGCTTGAGAATCAATTCATCCAAAAGTGCACACAAAGTTAAATCGGATTCATAATGCAAACACTAAATATTCATCACACTATTTCATTAGGCGATTGACTAATACAAAGTATACAACATGCCATAAAATCGAGTAGCACTTACAAGTGAAGTAGAGTAAAAAATAATAAATGAACTCGGTAATTTACTTGGAGTAAAATCAAGCTGCATATTATCGACGTATGAAGTGGTTTGTTTACAAATCACGTAAACTAGTCGTCGATGTTGTTAACTAAGTGGTAAAGACAAACATCAAAACAAATATGTATTAGCTCACTGAACAGCACAAAGGATTATGGGAAATCAAAAATGGTAAAGTGCAAAAATATGTACAGGTAAACAAATTGTGGAGGAGTTGTTAGCAGTTAAATAATATAAGCAGCATTTAACACTATTGAAAAAACATCCAGCTCTTAATATATGCACCATGTCATGGAAAAAACATCCAGCTCTTAATACAAAACCACTGAAAAAAATTGTGTCAAATACACGGGGTAGGTGAATTTAACCGGATTTGAAGGTTGTGGATATGGACTTAGGTGGCATTACCATACCAAAAGCCACGGTGTTATCGATTCTATTTCTGATACTTCATAGGCAAAAGGAGCTGTGGGGTGAAGACGCTAACGAGTTCGAGCCATCAAAGTTTGAAAATTTAGTCGCAATAGATAATATAAATTGAAATTCAGAAGTCGATATACAGAGATAGAAAAAACAAATGTTATTAAAAGAAAAAGAAATTGATAATATAAATTGACTTCCATCGTGCGTCTGTTTTATACAGTTTTCCAGTTTACAAAGTTTAATCCTCCTTTTGTCAATTTCACAATTACTTTATCCCTAATTTTATCTGAAATTATCATGGGTTTTTGGATGCAGGTTTTCAGTTTCTCCATGGTTTAATTTCATTTTGGATAGCTACCACTGTTAAAAATGGCACTAAATCTTTATAAAGTAGTTACCAAACTATCCAAACTATTGAAAAACTTTCTCAGAGAGGTATGACTTTAGAAAACCAATGCCAGTTATGCAATCAAAGCAGTGAAAATACCAACGATTTATTCTTTAATTGTTTGTTCATTAGGTTTATCTAGAGCTTATGTAAAGATAATAAACTAAAAATGTCTACTATGCCTAACTTATCCATTATAAAGATAATATATGGTCAAATGAAACTGTACAAAAACAAAATCAAACCTATTGATTTATCACTAGTTGCACTTAATGCTATTATGGGACATTTGAAAGGAAAGAAATAATAAATTAGATGCTTGAGAACAAGCAACGAATTTGCAACGAAATTATCAACTATCGGTGATGAAAAATTAAAATTGATTGGTTTTTTGGATTGAGTCAAAATTTATAAGTCTTACATTAATTTCTAATAATTATAAAAGCAAACCTTGCGATCTCAGCTCTCTTCTCGGCTTGCTCAGCAATCTCGGACAATTTTCTGTAGTTGTTCTTGTCAGCAAATAGATTGGTAGTCTCAGGGGTTGAAGTCCATGAAGGGTTCTTTGTGCAGCTGCCCACTGAGCTTCTCTTTCCTCTTTACCATAACCTTTTTTTGTAGTGAAAGAAGTTACGATTTTACAAAAGACCCTTATATTTAAAAGTACTTTCAGAGACCGAGTTTACAAAAACAAAACTAATAAAAGATATCAAGAAAAGTTATCCTTAGGTGGGTTTACATTTTTTGTGTCATGCCTTTGCTACATTGCAATTTTACATATTCTAGACATTTATTTTTTTTATAAATTAGACTGCCATAGCTATTTAATACCTCATTTAATAGCACATTTACAAATTAGATTCGTAATTAGTATTCATTTTGATTCCTCTTTAAAAGTAAATTTATTACATTATCCTTTTGCAGGCGTATAACATGGCTGCTTAATATTAGAGTAGAAAGATCCAACTATCTGGAATCTCCTTGAAATATTCCATTTTTAATCATTATCACATGTGAGCTTTTTTCTATCCTCTTTTAATAATTGATTATCATTCATGATAGTATTTACAATCTCACCTTATGACTCTACCATCTACTTTTTCCGAACCATTCGATATATATGCCCATAAAACTGATTAGAATACAAGAACTAAAATAAAGAAATTAAATATGTAATATATGACGAATGCCCAATATAGATAAGAGAAAGACACATGAAACACATGATTTTCAATGCATTTTGTTGACAAAATAAGCCTTTTGATATTTGGAGTCCAACGCGGGCATTCAATTTCTATATGCAAATTTCTACCAACAGGTATTCATAAACGAGTGTATTTTTGTGGTTTACTATATTTCATTCATGCCAACAGGTATCCATTTGTGGCTCCTACCAATCCAACATATGAAGATACTTTCAAGACTGTCAATATATAAATGACCTTATTTATGTAGAAATTAACGTATTCCATAACAGTTGCTGATAAATAAAGAAATTGACTTAACCGATTATTATTCCCTTTAAAATATTAGTAGAATTTAAGCAATACTATATTCAAACTTTTTCAAGTTTGCTATTGTTCAAATTTGGCAATATTTTTCTTTGGCAAGCGAAACAACATTCACGTTGATATTAAAAATTAAAATAATTTATTTAGTATACATCATTATAACCTTGATTATGCATGCTTCATTTCCAAATGTAGGATAATATACTGAAAGTAGTTGGGTCATTATGGATTCAACTTTAATTTTTTACTCCTCTAAGTGACCTTTGCTATCTCCATGTATAGTTTGCGGCGGCAACTAAATTAATACTCTCATCAGGAGGCTTACTATTGTGGGCTGGTGGTACGTTCATTTTTTTGCATCCATAAACGAGTGTATTGCGATTTTTGACACACAAAGTTAGAACTCAATTTATGTTAGATAGTTTTATTTTATTATACATTCTACTCTTGCATATAATTAATATTTTTTAATTTGCGAAATTTTTTTCTAAAATGGTTTAGTGAGCTATTTTCATCAACTGTACATTTAGTTACTGAAAGAGATATATATGTTGGAATAGAGATATTCATAAATTAAATTTTCTTTTATATTCTGCATTTACCAATTAAATGGGAAATAAACAGTGGTTGTATAATGATCCTATAACAAGTTATATTTTATAACATTTTTTGAAGGAAAAATTAATTTCAATCAAACTTTACGTCCATGCAAAATATAATGATACGGTGAATAAAATAGGACAAAATTTGTAATCGCGCCATCGGCACGGGCTTCTTACTAGTATAAATTATATCAACCGATTCAACTTAGTTAATGCCTATGAAACATAGTTAACTTTGTTATTTTTAGAAATTTAATTAATTTTTATAAAACTCAAAATTATTTTTTTTTATTAAACTTTGTTAATTTTATTGAACTTAGCTAATTTCTTTAAAACATGGTTTCTTTTTAACAAAACTTAACTACGTCGTATAAAATTTAATTAACTTAGTTAATTCTTATAAATTAGTTAATTTTTATAGAATTTAATTTTTTTTAAACTTAATTAAGTTTACAAAACTAAGTTAACTTAACTTATATAATTTTTATAAAACTTAGTTAACTTTACTTGGTTAATTTCTATAAGACTAGGTATTGTGATAGCATTACCCACCATTAAGTATACAGTGAAAATAATTTGAACAGTGATGCGGTTGGAAAGATGAGATGATATTAATAGACCACCATTATTATATTCATTGCAAACCTACATTTGAGAACTCAACCATCATTTTTGGTTCTACTGTACCACCAAATTCAATTATTCATTAAACTAAAACAAGTATAGTCACCAAATTTCATCATAAATGACACTACAAATAACCCCTATTATGATCCCATAAACATACAAACCCAACGAGATACTGAATTAAAAATAAACGATGGAGAATGTAATATACCTGCAAATGGCACTATATCTGCATTGCTAATGGCAAACCGTACAAACGCAATGTTGTGTTCAGACATAGTGAACGCATAGATCCCATGAAAATCCTACAAATAAAAGAAATCATAATCTTATGTTGCACACACTTAATGAAAATGATAAAGTAATGGTCAAAAGTGACAAGACATAACTGGGCATACCCATCTCTATCTGTTTGCTAAAAGCAGTCCATGCAATTCTTCCAAAATTTATTTTTGATACTAAATTTCCTTTTTCTATTCCAACCAAAAGTAAATACTTTTTTTAGGATAAACATAAATACCATGCACGCATGTAAAGATGGAACAAGGAAACATATGTCTTAGGAATTCAAAGTTTAGTAGAAATATATACTGATAAAATTTATGAAAAAAATCCAGAAAAGAAAGGACCACTTACATCCATTCTCATAGAATAAAAATAAAATTAGTTATTTATACGAGTAGCTGCACTAGATATAGATGCAAGAATAATACAACCTGCAATGAACTGGTCAAAGGTGGCTGGTTTAGAGAGTATGTGGGTCCCATCAAGCTGAGAAACAATTGAAGATGTGTCGATACTTTCATAATATAGTTATCCTTATATTCAGAAGCTGGTCAACCGAAGATATAATTTATTTGCAATACCAAAACTCATACATGATCAAATTTATAATGAGGAGTGCAGCATAAAATCAATGAAACAAGGACATGCATGTTTTAACAGCCAGTAAACTGAATCTGCTCATGAATATAAACATAAATAACACTAACCCTATAGAAAATGCAATGGCATACTGATGAAGCACTTACCCTCTTGAGTCGCGGCCGACCTACCCAAGGTCGTAGACGACCTAACTCTGCCGACCTACCCCTTCCCATTGCCGACCTACGACTTATCACCTCCGACCCAATTACCTCCGACCTAACTTCCACCTTCACGCCGACTTACGACCTAACTCCCACCTCAAACCTATTCCCCAGTTCCGACCTATCATCGCCGACCCACGACCTAAAGTTGTCTCCGACCCATCACCGCGACTCACGACACCACTTCGCTGCCGCCCAAAACCCTAGTTCGCGACACGACCTAAAGCCTAAGTCGGAGCCGAGATACCCCATAAGTCGGCGACGAGATACCATAAGTCGGAACCGAGATATTTCCCATGAGTCGATTGCCGAGTTTGCCCTAACTCGTGAAGCTCCAGTCGCGGCAATTTCATAAGTCGACGCCGAGTTATCTGTAGATCGCAAGCTTGTTGCCGAGTTATCTGTAGATCGCAAGCTTGTTGCCGAGTTATCTTTAGTTCGCCAAATTCGTTGCCGAGATATCCATAAGTCGTCACCGAGTTAGCATTAAGTCATGCATTTTTTTTCTTTAAGTCGTGTGACCATTGTACTTGTAATTTTTTTAAGTTTTCTGAAATGTTGTTAAGTCGGCTGCCGACTTAGGAGTTATATTTTTTCTGCTTGCGTGTTGTAGCCTATAAATAGGCGAGTGTTTTCATTTGTAAAAGGTTGTTGAATATTGAATAAAATTCTCTTTTGTTAGCTTGTTGCTTTCAATTTCAATTGGTAGTCGAGTGTATCTCCTATCTCCACTTACGTCATTCGAGTGCGCTCGAATCATCGTTTGCTGAAGCCGATTCACGGAATCTTGTGCGCAAGATCAACGTTGAAGAATCGTAGATCTCTTTCCCGGTATCTTCGGATCAACGAGTCAGAGATAGCTAGAGTTCGGTATCTTCGGATCAACGAATTCGGGCATTTCAGTATCCATCAATCCACAGATTGCTATTTACGTCGATTGAAGAATCGTTTTGATATATCCGCTGCGTCAGTTTGGTATCAGAGCTTGTTTTAGCCAATCATAGCTAAATCGAGTCTTGGAGCCGAGAATTTGAAGTGTTGAAGTTGTGTTCATCGTGTTCATCATATTTTGCAACAAAGTTGGAGTTTTCGATCCATTTCATTTTGGATCAAAGTTTGAAAGGTGTTTGAAACTTGAAGTGTGAATTTGTTGAAGTGTTTGTGAAGTATTCAATCATGCCACCAAGACGAGTTCAACGTCATCGCAATATTAATGCTTTATACGGAAGAGAAGAGGCCGATGAAATGGAGCAACGAATCAACGAGAATTTCAATGAGAAGCTTACGGAAGGGATTGGCCGATTAGACAGGATGATGAGTCAAAATCAGAGAAGAGTGTCACCTGAATCGAGCCATGGAAGAAGTAGGATTTCACCACATTCTAATCGGGAGAGAAGTGTTGATAGTGATCATAGAAGCGTGGATCGAGATTGTGATAGAAATATTGAAGATCGAAATCGTGATAGAAATGTGAATGATCGTGATCGAAGGAATGTGGATCGTAGGAATGTTGGTGGAAGACGTGATGGTGGTAGAGATGTTGGTGGTCAGGATCGACATCGATATACATCCGATGGAGAAGAAGAGTATGATGGTGGTAGTGTTCATGGGCGTGGACGAGGAAGGAATCAATCAGAGTACGATCACAAGTGGGAATCGGGAATGAAAACTGAAATTCCTGAATTCAAAGGTGGTATGCAGGCTGAGGAGTTTTTGGATTGGGTGGCTAATGTTGAAGAAATTTTTGATTTCAAAGAAGTTCCAGAACGTCGTAGAGTGAAGTTGGTTGCTACAAGGTTGAGGGGTAGAGCTTTGGCATGGTGGCAGCAAACTAAACTTACACGTGAACGAATGGGGAAGTCAAAAGTTGAATCTTGGGAGAAGATGAAGAAATTGATGAAAGCAACGTTCTTACCTTACAATTATCAATCTCTGATGTATCAACGTTTGCAGAACTTGAGGCAGGGCACAAAGACTGTTAATGATTACGCGGATGAGTTTTACCAGCTTATTGCGAGGAATGACATTATGGAGATGGAAGAGCAGCTGACATCTAGATTCATTGGGGGATTGAGAATGCAGATTCAGGATATGGTTAATATGTTCGATCCAAGATCTGTGGCGGAAGCACATCAGAAAGCGTTGGCTTGGGAGAAGCAGGGTAGACGAGGAGGTGGTGTGTTTACTAATTCCAACAATCAAGTGAAGGGTGTTAGTGGAAGTGCTAATGTTTCCAAACCTATCAGTAAACCAGTGATGAAGGAGGTTGAGAAGGCAAAGGTTAACAACGGTTTCAAATGTTACAACTGTCAGGAGTTGGGTCATAAAAGCAATGAGTGTCCAAAGCCAAAGAAGAGAGCAATGATTGCTGAGGTTGAGGATGAGGATGAAGAAGCTGAATACTCTAATTCTTTACCAGTTGAGGAGGAAGACTTACTGTCGGGAGATGACGGATACGCATTAATGATGAGGAGAAGTTGTTTAACACCGAAGCAAGAGGAGGAAAGTAGTTGGTTGAGGAACAATATCTTTCAATCTACATGCACTATTCTGGGAAGAGTTTGTAAATTTGTTATTGATGCTGGGAGTTGCGATAATATTATCTCTACAGAAGCAGTGAAGAAGTTGGAGTTGAAAACTGAGAAACATCCTAAACCGTACAAGTTAGCTTGGTTGAGGAAGGGTGGTGAAGTGAAAGTTGGACGTAGAGCTTGTGTGAAGTTTTCAATTGGGAAGAAATACAAGGATGAGGTTTGGTGTGATGTAGTAGACATGGATGTGTGTCATCTGTTGTTGGGCAGGCCATGGCAGTTTGATAGAGCAGTACAACATGATGGACGGACCAACAGTTACAGTTTCATGTTCGAAGGTTCAAAGATTACTCTGGTTCCGAAGAAACGCCAACAGGAAGAAAACAAAGTGGAGGAAATCGAAGAGCTGAAAACTTTATTGACTTTGAAGGAGTTTGTTAAAGAGGTTGAAGAAGAGCCGGAAGTATTCTTGTTGATTGGACGAGAAAGCAGTGAAGAGATTGAAATTCCAGAAGAAGTTAAACCAGTTCTGAAAGAATTTGACGATGTATTTCCAGATGAGTTACCAACGGAGTTGCCACCGTTGAGGGATATACAACATCAGATAGATCTTGTTCCCGGTGCTGTATTGCCACACAGACCACATTATCGAATGAGTCCGAAGGAACATGAAGAATTGCGGAGGCAGGTAGAGGAATTGCTTGAACAGGGGCGTGTACAGGAGAGTCTGAGTCCTTGTGCTGTACCAGCTTTATTGGTACCCAAGAAGGATGGGACATGGAGAATGTGCACTGACAGTCGAGCATTGAATAAGATTATTGTGAGATATAGATTTCCAATGCCGAGGTTGGATGACTTGTTGGATCAAATAAGTGGAGCTACTATCTTTTCGAAGATTGATTTGAAGAGTGGATATCATCAAATTCGTATCAGACCAGGAGATGAGTGGAAGACTGCTTTTAAAACCAGAGAGGGTCTATACGAGTGGTTGGTCATGCCGTTTGGTTTATCAAATGCACCGAGTACTTTTATGAGGGTGATGAATCAGATTTTTCGACCGTACATTGGGAAATTCGTGGTGGTGTATTTCGATGATATTCTTATTTACAGTGGGAGTCCAGAGGAACATTTGAATCATCTTAGAGAAGTGCTGATGGTATTGCGACAAGAACAATTCTATGCTGCAACGAAGAAATGCGTGTTCATGACGCATAGTGTTTTATTTCTGGGGTATGTTGTTTCAGAGAAAGGAATACATGTTGACCAAAGTAAAGTTGAGGCGATCAGAAATTGGCCGCAGCCCAAGACGATAACGGAAGTTCGTAGTTTTCATGGGTTGGCTTCATTTTATCGACGGTTTATCCCACATTTTAGTAGTGTGATGGCGCCTGTTACAGATTGTATGAAAGGCAAACAGTTTTCATGGTCAGAGGAAGCAGGGATTGCTTTTGGAAAAATCAAGGAATTGCTGACGTCTGCACCAATTCTAGTGCTACCTGATTTTCAGTTGGTGTTTGAACTACATACTGATGCATCCAAGGTTGGGATTGGAGGGGTGTTGAGCCAGAAGGGGCGTCCAATTGCCTATTTCAGTGAGAAGTTGTCAGGAGCGAAGATGCGATACAGTACATATGATGTGGAGTTCTATGCTGTTGTACAATCTATTAAACACTGGAGACATTATCTATTTCAGAAAGAGTTTGTTCTGTATACTGATCATGAAGCATTGAAGCATTTACAAGGGCAAGACAAGATTTCAGCAAGACATGCATCGTGGATTGCATATCTGCAACAGTTTACTTTTGTTGTTAAACACAAGTCAGGGATGACAAATCGTGTGGCTGATGCTTTAAGTAGAAGGAGTCATTTGTTGACAACAATGAAAGTTGAGGTGACTGGTTTTGAATTATTGCCGGAGCAGACTGCAGAAGACTCCTATTTTAAGAAATTTGTTGAAAGGGACAATGAAGGGAAGACTGATGAGTTTATGATGATTGATGGTTTTCTTTTCAAGGGAAATAGATTGTGCATACCGGAGGGTAGTCTGAGAATGAAGATTATCAAAGAGTTACACGAAGAAGGACATGTTGGGAGAGACCGTACCTTACAGTTGATTTCACAATCCTACTTTTGGCCATCGATGAGGAAAGAGGTGGAAAGGTTTGTGGAGCGTTGTCATATTTGTCAGGTTTCGAAAGGAACTGCGACTAATGCTGGTTTATATATGCCATTACCTGTACCAGTTAAACCATGGGTTGATGTGAGTATGGACTTCGTGTTGGGATTACCGAGGACACAGCGAGGTAACGATTCCATATATGTGGTGGTGGACAGATTCTCGAAAATGGCACATTTTATTGCTTGTAAGAAGACGGCGGATGCTGTTCATGTTGCTCAATTGTTTTTCAAGGAGATCTATCGACTTCATGGATTGCCAGAATCTATTGTGTCGGATAGAGATACTCGTTTTCTGAGTCATTTTTGGCTAAGTTTGTGGAAAATGGTGGGAACAAAGCTGAAGTTTAGTAGTGCTTATCATCCGCAAACTGATGGACAAACGGAGGTGGTTAATCGATCGTTGGGAAACTTGTTGAGGTGTCTTGTTCAAGATAATCTAAAGAGTTGGGATGTGAAGTTATGTCAGGCAGAATTTGCCCATAATCATGCTGTGAATCGAAGTACGGGGTTCAGTCCATTCCAGATTGTTTATTCGAGCTTACCGAAGGGACCTTTGGATTTAACGGTAATACCACAATCAAAGAAGACAGTTAAGAAAGCTGCTGATTTTGTTAAAGGGTTGACGGAGTGCCATAGAATCGTTCAGGAACGATTGGAAAAGACAAATGAGAAGTACAAACAAATGGCGGATAAGAAACGAAGGAGTGTAGTCTTCAAAGAGGGTGAATTTGTTTACGCGGTATTGATGAAAGATCGTTTTCCAGTTGGGACTTACAACAAGTTGAAAGCACGAAAGATTGGACCAGTAGAAATCTTGAAGAAAATCAATGACAATGCTTATCAGTTAAAGTTGCCAGATCATATTCACACTGCAGACGTTTTCAACGTTAAACATTTGGTTCCATATTATGGGGAGGAATTTGTCGAAGGTGACAAGGGTGTGAATTCGAGGACGAATTCTTTCCAACAAGGGGAGGATGATGAAGCACTTACCCTCTTGAGTCACGGCCGACCTACCCAAGGTCGTAGACGACCTAACTCTGCCGACCTACCCCTTCCCATTGCCGACCTACGACTTATCACCTCCGACCCAATTACCTCCGACCTAACTTCCACCTTCACGCCGACTTACGACCTAACTCCCACCTCAAACCTATTCCCCAGTTCCGACCTATCATCGCCGACCCACGACCTAAAGTTGTCTCCGACCCATCACCGCGACTCATGACACCACTTCGCTGCCGCCCAAAACCCTAGTTCGCGACACGACCTAAAGCCTAAGTCGGAGCCGAGATACCCCATAAGTCGGCGACGAGATACCATAAGTCGGAACCGAGATATTTCCCATGAGTCGATTGCCGAGTTTGCCCTAACTCGTGAAGCTCCAGTCGCGGCAATTTCATAAGTCGACGCCGAGTTATCTGTAGATCGCAAGCTTGTTGCCGAGTTATCTGTAGATCGCAAGCTTGTTGCCGAGTTATCTTTAGTTCGCCAAATTCGTTGCCGAGATATCCATAAGTCGTCACCGAGTTAGCATTAAGTCGTGCATTTTTTTTCTTTAAGTCGTGTGACCATTGTACTTGTAATTTTTTTAAGTTTTCTGAAATGTTGTTAAGTCGGCTGCCGACTTAGGAGTTATATTTTTTCTGCTTGCGTGTTGTAGCCTATAAATAGGCGAGTGTTTTCATTTGTAAAAGGTTGTTGAATATTGAATAAAATTCTCTTTTGTTAGCTTGTTGCTTTCAATTTCAATTGGTAGTCGAGTGTATCTCCTATCTCCACTTACGTCATTCGAGTGCGCTCGAATCATCGTTTGCTGAAGCCGATTCACGGAATCTTGTGCGCAAGATCAACGTTGAAGAATCGTAGATCTCTTTCCCGGTATCTTCGGATCAACGAGTCAGAGATAGCTAGAGTTCGGTATCTTCGGATCAACGAATTCGGGCATTTCAGTATCCATCAATCCACAGATTGCTATTTACGTCGATTGAAGAATCGTTTTGATATATCCGCTGCGTCACATACGATTAGTAGATGATACTAATACAAGCTACCAGCAAACTTAGAAGGTGTTTGCATTTTTCTTCAGGAAATTCTTGTTTTCGAGAAGCATGGAATCCCAGCTTTTCAAAAACATTTGTTTCCCTTAGCCTAATCAAACACTCGCTAAGAAACTTATTAACTTGATAAAACAAATTCTAGTTTGTCGCGGGTATGCTATATAAAAAATAAAATCATTATAGATCATTGAGGAAATTTGAAATTACTGTTGTTTACTTCTGCTAGGGAAGTATTGAAACATGGCAAGAGATCTTTGCTTGGAGCAAATTTTAAAACGACAGATATCCTGCTTGAAATATTGTACATTAACAAAGTAGTGCACTTCCCTTCTCCCCGAGAAAACAATATAAAGTTCAGTAACGTATATCATCAAAATATTGGAGCAAGAATGTATTGAAAGTACTTTCAAATAAGTTATAGATATTATCATCAAATAAGTTACCAAATGTTTTAGAAGAAAAGTAAATACATATAGTAATAAATGTTACCACTTCCGTGACAATGAAAATTTCTGTCAACTCTTACATGCCCCGGACATTGTACAAGCCCATTCGATGTACAAGCCCTATTCCCATAAGCGGAACAATCCCGCGTCACCTCAATAATGGTTGTGGTTTGACCATCACGATGTTGGAACTCGCTGGAACCTACCTCCATTGCCTCTTCCGCCATGGTACGTATTTGCGGTGAAGTTTGGTTTTCGTTAGATTTGAGTAGTTGAAGGAATTTGAACTAGAATTTTGATCTCCATGTTAGGAGACTTGACTGGTGCTTGCATGCAAGGGATCTGTGGGTTTGATTAAAGCATAGATCATGAGTTTCCAAAGGGGATGCCATAATTGGAGGTTAGATCGGCAGAAATCGAGAAAACTAGGGTTTTTGGGGTAAAGGCGAAGAGGAGTGTTTTTTGAATTGTACATTTTGGAGTAATAAAAAAGTGCGAGTGGCCAATTTATTTTACCGCTTTGTGTTTTGTCTTATTAGACGATGAGGTGTGTTATAGTGTGCATAGTCAATCTTTTTACGCGGAAGGAACATAAATCATTGTAAGTTTATTCCCAACGCTGTCCTACTTTGCCGTTACTAATGGATATTCTTGTAGTGATTATAATATCACTACATTTTTATAATATAAAATGTTTTGGTTATCGTAAGGTAAAAACCCATCCATATTTATGTGCGGTGTAGTCTTACGAGATACCTTTGATTTTAAAGGATTTTACAAGTTATAATAAATAAAATTCCTTGTGATTTGAATTTCTCACACTGGTTTTACCAGACTGGCCCGAACATTGTTTTCCTATAATGCTCAAGTTAGCTCGAGAATATTTTTCAGATTTAGCAGGATCCATTTAGAGCTTTTAAGAGATGAGCTGGACTCTCCAAGACATATTCTCATATCTTATATTCTTTCGCTGTTTGTTGGTTTGTCTTTTATTTGTATTTACTAGAAATTGTAAGGACAGAATGTTATAACTATCTAAATTGATAATAGGTTAATGTACTTTGATGTTGTATATAATAAAGATGATTTTTTTTGTAAAGACTTGCTCATATCATATATTACTCATCACGTTTTGTATGATTCCATTATGTCTTTTCTTTCTTTCACCCCAAATGACCTGTCTTTCGGACACTTAAATGAATGGCACACAAATATCGAGGATGTATCAAGTGTCGTTTATAGGTGTAAGAAAGGCAGATCGTTACATAACTTCTCCCCGCATCCCCTACCACTTTGATGCACTCAACCAAGCAAACAAAAACGTGACCTATAGGTTCGATCGCATGAACCCTATAATCGCTTTCTACCAGAGGCGATCGCACTCCACCATCTCGTCGTGAAAGGTGCCCCTCACCAAGAGAAGGACAATCGTACCCTTCATTCGACCCATCATGGCTCCAAACTCCGACCATACGGAACCCAAACTCACGCCATGTTCACATCATCACAGCCACCTTCCATCACATACCCTCAACTCACCACAGATCGAAGCTCTAGTCAACACGAGTTCAATGAATCTTGTCTCGTAATTTATTGATGAGTGTGGCTTCGAGATTTGGTTTTTGGAGCTTGGCGGCCATTTTGGTTAATGGAGAATCAAAATTGAGAAAGAGAGAGAGAAGGGGAAAATGAAAATTTAGGATGTTGAAATTTCTAAGTATGGTGTTATATTGACATTTTCATATTTATAAACAAAATCAATTTCTTTACTTTATACTCAATTTAACCAAAATTTTCAATCAACACATCACCACTAAGGTCAGTTGAAGATATTGAATTTGATTTGATTTGAAAAGGTTTGAAAAGAAGGTTTTTGCAGTATCCCGCTACATAATATTCCATTTGCATACGAACCACAAATGACAAAAATAAAAATACGATCGCGTATGAAAGTGTGACACAATTCTAAAAAAATAATAAAATACGCTAGTTATCATATTCTGTGAAATTCCAAAAACACTATCGTTTGCCATAAAATACGTCGAATGAAAATATAATTATTTTCCAAATTAAAACTTATAGAAAAATCCAATAAATTAAATTAAAAATACGTCATTAAAATTATTAACAATTGATTTTCTTTTTATTTATTTGAATTATTTATTATTATAAATAAATTTACAAAACGAGTTTATCATTATTATTTATTAATTAAAAGGAGCTAAATAAGGCTATTAAATCCATTTAATCTGTACTTAATTCATAATTCAAATATTTAAATAATCCTTATATTTGAATATAAGTTATTAAACTTTAAAAACCAATTATTTAAATATTTAAAATTAAATAAATATTCAAAATCAAAATGATAAAATTCTGAGATGTTACATTCTCCCTCTTAGAAGAATTTCGTTCCTGAAATTCCCAAAGGAAGAAAATGTCTCCAAACCCTTAAGGTTTAAAAACTATTGATTAAAATGAGTACAAAAGCCAAGTGGCCTCCCATATCTAGGGCATAAAATCATCAACCAACCAACAATTTTTAAATCTACTACGTACCTCTTTTGCATTTGATTTTTGTTTTTCAAGCAACTTACTATCTTGATGCGAATGTAGGTGCGCAAGAAATCAAATAGTGATCTCTTGCTCCCCTATACCTATCTTGTACTTACATAATTCAAAAGAGAATCATGCTGATAAAAGAGCAATACACTAGCAACATAAACAATATAACAACCATATGCAACAAAAGTATAGAGAATACTTTATAATAAAATACTAAGCATTCAATCTTTTCAAAAGATAAATTTAGCTCTAAATGCTTGGATTTTTACATTCAAAAAATATATTTTCAAATTCCTCCAAAGTGAAATATATCAAAACCAAAATCAATCATGACAAGAAGGGGGCTCCTCCTACCGAAGCATGGTATAACTCCGGAATCAAGGCAACACGGAGCATCCAGTGGTATTCTGGTTCGTCCTAAAACAACAACTAGAGTAAACAAATATACCTGGCGAGTCTTTCAAATCGAAAAACTCCCAATCGCCCAACTTTAGTCATAACCAAAAATATTTGAAACCCCACTTCACGAAATTTTTTCAAATATCCTGAAATAATAATACTTCATCTATACTTTCAAACTAATAATATTATTATTTCTTTCACAAATTCTTTCGAAATCATTTTTTCAAAAGCACCGGGATTTAAGTCCTAATAAACAACAACTTTATAAACCGTAGTCTATAAAACCACACTATCAATCAAATCAAATTTCATAAAGGAATAAACTGATACTTAACATTATTTAAAATGTTAAATGACTAACAAATAAGATTTATAATTTTGCTTAGGTTCACAACATTCTCGATTGTCCAAAGATATAGATAGTTTCTTAAGAGTACCGTTATGCTCAGCAGCCTTTGGTTATTGCTTAGAAGATTATTTAAGCTCCCTCAAATAAATTGAAAGTCACTCCCCAAACTTTCCTAAGCCATACAACAAAACATACAAATATACTTAAGCCTGTATGATGTACACAAATCATCCATATGCAATATTTGATTCGACCACTTGCTCGGATACATAAACTTTACTTCCGAACTAGTATCACTCACTTGACCTCCCTAGTGCGGACTCCGATCAGGTTCTTTGATTACAAACCTCCGTTCTCTTTACATAGTCATATACTATGATAGAAAATCTCGGTATCATATCAAAATTCCGAATCAAGTGTTCGCTGTCAAGAATCAGGTGAGAAATCCTTTTTTAGACTAGTGTGAATCACCCCTAAGTTATGTACTCGAATCCTAGATCAAGAACCATACAAATAAAATATTTTACGTACAACTTATGTACTTAATTTTATTGGTTTCTTAACTACATCAATCTTTTTCTGAATCACTTTCATTTTCATTCATAGTATTTTATTTAATACTAAAAACATTTATGAATTCCTCAATAAATTTCACTAAGTTTATACACATTTTATAAAGACACATTTTTATAAAATATTAAATTAACAAATTTACTCCACTTGTATTTACTTGTATAATAATCTTCTACATCCTAAGAGTATATACAAAATGTCAATTTTATTTTATTCATTTACTATTTATTTTTATTTTTATTTTTATTTTATTTTTAAAAAATTCAAATGGAGGCTATAACAAAATATGGGTCTTAAAATTGAGTCGACTACTTTAACCTTCTCACCTTAGAGTGTTCTAAGGAAAGATATTTATTAGTTGGCCTAATAACATCAATTTTTTTTATAAGACTTAGATATTCAAATAAAAACTAGGGTTTTAATAAAACAACACTTATTAAAACCTTCCTATCCAATTTAACCCATCTTAAACTTGAGTTAAATTGTTTTTTTCTTTCCAAGAGTTTAAAATTTCATTTTTCAAAATATTCTTTTATCAAAATACCTTTTATTCTTAATCGATTTCCTTTAAGGAAACTTAAGAACAAAATACCCGGCTTTTATTTCAAAATCCTTTTTGAAATCATACTACATATATTTCTATATATAAAATAACTTTAACAATTTATCCACTAACACTCGCTTTGGGTTCGTTCAGATTTGAACTCATTTCGATTGCACAATGATAAAGAGAATAATTTACTAAGTGCACTACAATGTTTTTCTAAGCAATATTCGATCGTCACTTAGAAGATTATTTAGATTACCACAAAGCTAATCGAGATGTTTTCTCCGAACTATCCAAAGAAAATGTATTTTTCTTAAAAATTCTCTTTGAAATATTTGTACTTATGAATACTTCCAAGTAATACCACCTTTACTTTTCCCAAAATCTTTTTGAAATTATTTCAAGCACCACCGGGATTTAAATTCTCAAAACCCTTTATAAATCATTTTATACATACCATACTCATATAAAATGTACCTTTAAATCATTTTATAAAAAATTTATTCAAGGTTGCCTTTATATAAAATCATCTCATATTATAATTATTTCCCTTTACTATAATAAACTTTTCACAATTGTTTATCCTCCAAATGTCTTATCTTACCATTTAGATTATATTAAATAATTTTATTAAAAGATGACTTTTAACTTAACATTTTCACCAAACACCTTATAGTCAAATTGTGAAACATAATTCACAAGAGGTTCATTTTAATGTACTTGCAATTATCGAATAGTAAGTGTCCATAAACTAATCAAGCATAAATTAAAAAACCAATAAATAATAGTTAATGCTCCTAAACTATCCGAGCACGACAAATCAAACAACAATGACAAATAAACATACTATAAATAACTATATAAATTTAAAAATTATTCCTTTATATATGTGAAATATATAATCCTAGGTAAAATATTCCTTTTACCAAATTTTCAAAAATCAATATCGTCGTTTGCCTTGTTCGAGTGTTTAGAAATCGCTATCGACAGTGTGCTGTCCCATGTCTCAATCAGAATTCATAAACAACTTAATAGGCAAATTAACGCAATACATTTTTACAGCAATAACAAATACACTCTCGTATATATAATACTCTCAACCTATTCTAGGGTGTCACTTACACTATCTCAAATGAGTTTAACCCACCAAAGCCAAGTTTCTCTCTTAACCTTCAGCTCTATTACCAAACGTAATAACCCACTTTTTTTATCCTCGAAAGTTGGTACTTAATACATCCACGATATTCAAATGTCGAGCATCCTAGTGTTGGATAGGCAGATTATTAGGGTAAAAATAAAATGGAAAAGAATAAGGGGAAACAGAATCTTTCAGCAGAACGACAACATATAATATAGCAAAGATAGTAAAAACCATCACTCAAAAATACCTGGTATATCAGTATTAAAAACAAATCTCATTAGCCTGGATAGTTATAACTTCCCGACCTTACAATTGCTGATGGTTATAGATAATAAAACAGCAAAAAGTAATAATACTAAGGCAGATGAACATCCAGTTCTACTCCATGAGCTTCATGTCCCACCAACGACAACTTGGAAAAATTCAGTCTAACCTAAGTATTATAATAAAATAACACCCGGATCAGTTTGGAAAACCAGCGTGAGAAAACTCAAGAAATATGGTGAACAAATAATAAATCTGTGAGACCACACTGCTAAACATGAATGGGTTTTACCTCATAAGAACAACATCCATAAATGAAAGAATGGAAATAAGTCAGAATAAAATCAGACATAAAAGAATGGAAATAAATAATTAAACATCAAGAAGAGCCCTAGGCACTTCTCGCTGTAATTAAGAAAACAATTCAAGGATTTTCCAATAAGGACTACAAGGGTGCGCCCTCCTTACCGAAAGTATACCTTTGGAAAATATACTTGAGAACTACAATGGTTCTTGGAAACCTCCAAGCCGAACCCCGCCAAACTTACCGAGTATCCGAGTATTTTACATTTTTATGCACATACAATCAAAAACCAATATAGAGTAGATGTGATAATACCCTAATGGGAGCAACCCTGCATAACATGCCCCCACTCGTTCTTCATTTAGTCATTTTCGATAAAGGATATCAAAATCGATGGTCGATGGATCAACTATAAGAACAAACTAGTATTATCCCGAGGAAATCAATGAAGCCGAACAAGTTATGATAGTGTTGCTTCCAATCTTGACTCGACAACATTCTTAACTTTAAGAATAACAAGAGTTTAAATGCCCCAAATGAGCAACAAAATCATCTTGAATCGATTAACATAGGAAGATAGCAGGATCGATAGTCAATAAGTCAACTATCGGAATAAACCAATGGTCGTGTATGAAAATTAAATCTCTTAAAAAATTTGACTCAAACTTATGCTCGATTGTCACATCACAATTATTTGTAGAACACTTTAATAACACTCTTTAAAAATATTCTTTTTAAAGAGCAAAATTATATTTCTAAGTGTATTTAAAAGAAGGATAAAAAACAAATGTTATTAAAACATCGTTTACTATAAATCCTAAATAATTTACACTTAGATTTATTTTTAATCATTCCTTTTTTTACGACTTTCTTATTTATAAACTATCGTTTTATAACTTTTAAAACAACATTTATTATCCCCAAAGGTAATAAATCAATTTAAAATATCTTTATAAATTTAAAACAATGTTAATCATCCTAAAAGATAATTGATATAACTCTTTTATAAATTTAAAACCACATTAATTATTCCGAAAGAAGATTAATCAATTTTATAACCTTTTTATATATTTAAAACAACATTAATTATACCGAAGGAATATAAATCAAATTTATAAACCTTTAATAAATTTAAAACAACATTAATTATTCTAAAAGATAAATAATCAATAAAATAACAATAATTATCATGAAAGATAATTAATAAGATTTATAATCTATTTATATATTTAAAAAAATTAATGAGGTTGTTTGGTAGGGATAATATTTCAATTGCTAGCAGTATTGAGTGGTGCAATATATACAGGGCTACCAGATGGAAAGATGACTCGGGTATATTTTTGTTGTTGATCCATAAAACATTTATTAGGGTTGTGTGGAGGAAAAAGAACGAGAGAATTTTCAATGCCAAGAGCAAGATTGACGTGCAAATATGGAATGAATCGAAGCAAGCTATAAAGCATGGCATATTATATAATTCTTACCGGTTCGACAGTTCAGCAGTTAGCATATGGATTTAGTTTGCTAGTGGAAAACTAGATTTTTGTTGATTTCCTTTATTGCATTTTCTTTTGTTTCTTCACTCCAGTATCGTAGCCTATTACGATGCTATCATATTTTATTGTTACTGCAATAAACTAATAGGGGCCCAGTTAACCCCGCTTAGCTTTGCTAAAAACAACATTAATCATCCCAAAAAATAATTAATCAAGTTTATAATCTTTATATATATTTAAAACAATATTAATTATCCCCAAAGATAATTAATCAAATTTATAATGTTTTATAAATTTAAAATAACATTAATTATTTTGAAAAGATAATTAATCAAATTTATAACACCCTTTATAAATTTTAAACAACACTTATCCTTTATTTCAAAATTCTCAAAAATACTTTAAAATATAGTTTAAACAACTTTCAAAATGCAAAAACACGACCAAACATTTGGTTTGTGAAGATATAAGCACAAGTTCAACACACACAAAGGTTTAAGGTGATGATATTTCATAAGTAATGGTATAGCGATAATCGCTATAACGATACATATACAAATCGAATAGCATGACACAAATATTTCAACCAAACATCAATATATGCAACATAAAAATATAAGTAAGATGCATATAACTGTAAATTGAAAATGCGAGAAACCCCTTAGGGTCTCTGTAACATCCTGCCCTTCTGACCGCCCCTAGTCGGTAATTAAACCAACTTGAAACGTTCAAAATGACAGATTGTTATTTAGTTTATAAAGTTTAAACAGAATCGGCCACAGAAACACAGAATAATAATATTTCATTACTATAAATCTTTTTACATACATCAGAGTTTATACAATGTATTACATTTATACAGCAGAATATCTTAAAGTACAAATTTCCTGAAAACTAAAGTGATTCTTTTACCCTCTCTCTCTAACTTCGCTGCTCGAAAATATTCAAGCTGTAAAATACTCGGTCTGACCCGAGTATTACATTCAAAAGAAAATAATACACCGGTCAGTCTAATTCAAACTCGGTTATTAGTGCATAAAAGCAATAATAATCTAATAGACGACAGTCATAATAATTCCCGTCTATCCGATCCTTTTAACAAAGAAATCGGATAACAGTAAAGACAACACTTAACAGTGTTAAACAATAAATCAGTAGATTTTAAAATCATTAACAGAAATAAATGAAAAGATTTTTAAATGAAGATGATTTTAGAAAAGAACAGAATTGTCGAAACGGCGATTGACAACAAAAATCATCAAATCAACCAAATCAATTTAAATAGTTGAAATTGTCACTTTAAAACATCAATACTGATTGGTTGCAGTACACGCACGCGTGCACTGCCTCGCTACTAGTATAAAATGCACAAAAGATTAATGCATCAAAAGCAAAAGAAATACCAATAAAATCAAGGCGGTGTGGCTGTAGTACACACGTACATACATGCGCACTGCCTCGCCAACTCGAGTGCACAAGGTCAAATCAAAATCAGATTCAACACAAGTGCAAATGGCCTCGACCAAAATATCAATGATCACTGCAACAATAAACTGTGCATGTACACAGAGAAATCAAACAAGTTAAAGCATCAATGTACACTGACAATCAAGTTTAGCTCAGAGAACAAAAGCAAGAGTGCTACTGAACTAAAGCAAAATGAAGGACCCAAATGTTCAAATACTCAAGTAATACAAAAGTATCATGTACAAGTTTGGACAACAAGATTGCCCAGATTCAACAAATATCACATGTATGGTGTCAAGTTAACGGACACAGACAAAGGCAACATGAGACCAGATGCTCAAGTGCAACTGCAAATGAAATCAACCCAGACTAAACAAACCAATGAATGACCAGATGAACCAATGATAACAGTGAACATCACCAGAATCAAGTGTATCTAGTTCAAATGCTTCACAATGCAACAGTGATCAAGTGAAATACAACAGTGAATCAACTACAGACTCAAGTGACTAAAAGCAACTAATCAAGTGAAACAAAAGCAAACCAGACAACATATATGAAGACTACACTGACAAGTGCACTGCTACAAGTAATCAGATCATCAGAATTCAACATCTCAGATGCAAATGAACACAAGCATAGTTCAACATCACAGTATACATATGTCAAAGTCAGGTATTAACAAAGATGGTCAGAGAATTTATAAACATGAATGCAGTGAAGACAATGCTTGAAACTGTGCAAGTACAAAATGATGCAAAAAGATATGTATCAGACTCTCCACCGAGAAACAATGGATCAAAGAAAAGTTCGAATTCAATGCAGACGCAAACAGGTCGAGATGAACAAATGGAAGTAAGCAAATCGTGAAAATATACAGAAGTCAAGTGATAAAATTCATGTTCAAAAAGTCAAGTGCCGAAGTCCAGATGTAACAGACTACAAACACAGTGATGCAAACCAAGTTGAACAACTACAAGACTTCATAGTGCAGACAATCAAAGAATGGCCATACACATATATACATACATGAATGTATGTATACATATGATCAAAACCTCAACCAGACAGTAACTACAACTCAGTGCAGCAAAGAAGAAACTGGCAACTACACAAACCCCAGTGAACAACCAGACAACATCAAGTATAGCGTGCTTCGAAGATGAATTCGAGCTAGAATCCAATGAACATGCAACCAACTCAAGTACATTAACTACAAGACTGACAGAGAAGATGGCCAGAGACGAAGCTCATAGGGGCCGGTAAACCAAAGCAATAAATCACAGTAAAGTCAACAAGGAACCACACGAAAACAAATATTGATTGAGATTAAAAATGTGAAAGTTCGTTGCAGTGGGACTCAAGACAAAATCGAATTCAAATAATCAAGTGCTTATCTGCATCTTTGAAATTGTCAAAGTAGAAAAAGAGGAAAGTTTTGTTGCCGTATGAATCAAGAAAAATCGAACGATACAAAAATCAAAACTGTGTAAATCAAATCATCAAATTTATTCAAAATTGATAAATCAGAAAAATCACCAATTATCCACCAACTTCGAACGGAAACAACTGGCCAAGACAAAACAATATCAAGTGATGCAACATCACAAAAATCAAAGCTTCCGGTCATTACAAAGTATCACAAAATTTGAACGAGACAGATATAATCAATGACGAAATCAAATCAGACGCAAAGCAAAGTACTTAGTTGAACTAGATGTGAGTGAAATAAAAATCACTCACCTTCGTTTTTTCGAGTAGCTGAACAATCGACGCAAGCAACTAGATTAAATCGATCGGCAAGCAAAAATCCTCCAGATCGAAGCAATCATCGCCGGCCGTCTTCGATTTGAACGAACCCTAATTTGATTGAAGAACGGGGGACGAACGAAGAAAAATAGACGAGGCCGCCATTTTTATTTATTTTCTCTGATCGATTAGGGCTTTGGAATGGAAGTGAAAAATGATAGGGGGACGGGTATCGTGGTTTTGCAGAGAAAACATCGTGGCATTAGGCATGGGTTAAGGCATGGCTGAGGTATGGTAGTTTTTACTTTTATTTTGTTTTTATTTACTAATAACTTATGTTATTTATTTTGTAGATAAAATTTATTCAATTTTTAAAAATCATTATCTATATTACTTTCATTTGCATATATCATATCAAATTTTAAATTCAAATATATTCCTCATATTTTAAACTTGACAAATTCAAACAAATTCACAATTTTAAATCAAAATTTAATTCAATTATCAATTTAAAATAGTTTAAATTTTGGGATCGTTACAATCTTCCCTCCTTAAAACTTTTCGTCCACGAAACGGAAAGGTTGTTAAAATTTCACCGATATTTATACCCTACTAAATTTTTACTAAGCTT
Organism: Allium fistulosum; assembly: GCA_030737815.1. Taxonomy (NCBI): domain Eukaryota; kingdom Viridiplantae; phylum Streptophyta; class Magnoliopsida; order Asparagales; family Amaryllidaceae; genus Allium; species Allium fistulosum. The sequence goes on from CM060901.1 coordinate 667,736,378, forward strand.
GAAACTTATTACAAATAAATGAATATAGGATTCATTCCATTTATTTTATCTCCCTAGCTTTGTTCATTGATTTCTGAAATCAAAACGCAAAAGTCTTTTACCAAATTTTTTCGACTTACAAAACTCAGATTTCAACTTTAAAATTCTTCACGCTAGAGATTTGCATAATATATCACTTTCAAAGCTGTGGACTTTCAAAACATTACAAAGATCCTCTTCCTTAATTCATTAGGTAGGAATCTGTGTAATTTTATTTCAGACTATTGATTCGCTATTTAAAGTTTGAAAATACTTACTAACTCGAAATTTAACAAGTCTATCGTCGTTCTCACAGACATTAGGCATACGCTGGCCATGCGCAGGACTAAAAATCTCCAAGTACTAAATATACTTGCTTCAATTCCCAGTGAAAATACTTAAAAATTCTTTTAAAAATGGATATGGAAAGCACGTTCCCCCATGGATTACAGTTACCAGGCGGTTACGCTACTATCCCAGTAGAATCGCTCGTAATCTGTAGATTTCTCATCTCTTAAATTTCGCCATGGTTGTCGCCATAGATCGCAGTTCACACGGCGGTTACGCTACTATCCCAGTAGAATCGCTTGTGACTGTAGGCATCTCGCCCCTCAAATTTCGCTTGGCATCTAGATTGCAGTTTACCCGGCGGTTGTGCTACTATCCCAGTAGAATCGCTTGTAACTGTGGGCATCGCGCCCCTCAAATTACGCTAATCAATCAATATGATCCCATCGACATGATCCATCTCGAGGGATTCCGATTCAAATAGTCATTCCGACTAATGGAAATTCTATATAGCTACGAATTTCAAATGGACACTCATCGAGAGTTCCAACACCTTCACAAATAATAAATAGAAGGTACTTTTCCATATCCTCAGTTTAGAAAACATAATGTCATATATATGTAGTACTTCATTTCACATTTCGTACATATCATATCCATGTAAACTTACATAAGATTTCCATAACAATTACTTTCCAAACTAACGGTTTTCAAATTTACCGCATTCATATATATATATATATATAAGTTCTGAAAACCTACATATCCTATATCCATAACAAATAGAGGATTTCAAATTTTTTCCTCTAAGTCGATTTGGAAATTTAAGGTTATCCCAAACCCAATTCATATTCATAATTCCATTTATTATCGACTTCACATTCGATTTGGATTTCACGTTACATCGTCAATTCTCAACACAGAATTGATGTCTATCGATATATAACCTCTGAGCTCGTACGTCTCAGAGAAGGGTGTTAAGCTAAGAGAATAAATTCTCCGCCACCAACAAATATATATTTAATAGAGATCAATTGCTATGTCATCAATTCACAATGTTAGACATACAATCCAAACCATCATCTGAAATTCAAAACTCAACTTATATTGTCTTTGGTGTCGAAGTTAAACTCAATTTAACTCAACGATTCAATCTTTTTGAAAAATTTCAAATTGAACTAATTGTTCAAATTTCTCATTTAACATTTCAACTTCGACTTTGAAAATGAATTTCAAATCATTTATCACTTATGGGATATATTCACAACATTTCATTTCATATCTGGAAAAACATTTCCATACTTATTTAAAAATAAGTAATTCACAAATCTAATTTATTTTCAACATTTGAAAATATTCAATATACTTAAATCAAAATTAAGTATATATTTCATTCTTTAAGGAAATCATTCTCTTTCACACATTTATCTGAGTTAAAACGAATGTTACGTAAAACATCATTACGACAACTCAAATCACTAGTATAGGGATTCGAAATTTAGATAGATGTATAAACCCTAATACTATACAAAACATTTCCTTTCGGAAATCATTTACTATAACAACACTGTTATAGTCCACCATTTCCTTTTATTCGAAAACGTCTATTTCAACAATGAATGTTGAAATCTATGGTTTCGATATTCAATGTCTTTGAAAACATCTTTTAAAACAATTAACTTTGTTTTAAAATATCATTTTCCCAAAAACATGTCCATTTTATTCAATAATATATTCACGATCCAAAATTGTGAATATACTTCCTTTAACAAGCTATAAGAATTTACTTATCAAAATAAGTCAGTTTCGGATTTATAAAACAACATTTATAAATTCCATTCCTATTTATACAGACTTCAATTTATAAAAATTTACTTTATTAACCATTCCTTCTATAACTCAGTTCTATATTAGAAATTTAATTTATAAGTAAATTACCTATAATTCTTTTATTTTACAACATCGATTCATTTTATAACTTCACATATGAAATCCATTTATACTTCATTTTCAGCGCTTATACAAACTCATTTTATAATTCCAATATAATATCAACTTTTTCAAATCTTCTATATAAACCATTTATAATAATTCAAAAAATTCCAATTTAAACTATTATATAAATTTATCAATTTTCTATTTCCAAAATGATCAACTAGTTCTTTAGTAAATCATTCATTGAATTGATTTCCAATTTAATCCCATTTGATTCATTTACATTGGATTTTACTAACATTCATTCATATTCAATTAGTTCACTTTCACTAATTTATATTCAAGTTAGTTTGCTTTCAATTCAAATCAAATTTGATTCTATTTAGATTTTCCTATCTTTCAATTTGAATTTAATTACTTAGCTTCCAATTCCCATTAATTCAATTTCACTACACTTAATGAATTTCTAAACAATCAACTAGCAACCATCTAACAACCGGTGCACATTCAACACAACCAAATTTATTTACTTTGCTTACATCCAATTTGGTTTAACACATTTAATTTCAATTGGTTTATATTCTAATTCAGATTGAATTCTAATATTCACTTTATTCACAACTTTTTTTTACTTAAGTTTTATTCAACTCTTAACACAACATTTCTAATCCATGTTTATTCACTAATTCACTTTTACAATTAAAGTTGAATTTCCTTTATATAACTCAAATTCATATTCATTACTTCACTTTATTAATTCATTTTGTTATCAAATTCAATCTCATTCAGCATTACTTAAGCTATGTTTCATTTCTAAAATCATTTTATTTAACTTTTACAAAAGTCAAATTCATATCACTATTCAAAGTTCAGATTTTGTTTTACTTAACAAAACTGTTTAACCATTTAACAACTGGTTTGATTTAAATTTTCTCATTTTATAAGTTATACAACTTATAAATTTAAACTTCCCAATTCATATTATATAATCACTTATCTTTTAAGTTTAAATTTCCATTTCAATAATTTATCTAATCTAGTTCAATTTATTTAACTTTCCTTTAGTTAAATTTCAAATCATATTTTTATTAATGCCGACTCAATTCAATTTAACTTTTCTTAAGTTAAAAATCTTTATTTCATAAGTCTCAGAAATTCAACAATGGTTTTTCGAATTAAATCAAGACTCAAATCTAAGGAGTCCTTACCGAAGAGAAACTATCGCAAACCTAAATTTAGAGAGGGATATTTCCGTAAAGGATTTGAATTCTCAAAATACCTTTTAATATTGTTTACTTTCAGAAACAAATTTTATACTTCTTTAAATTTGAAAAACGTTTTCTTTAAAGTGTTTCTAGTAACTATTCATATTAAACACCATAAACTAAGCTTTGTGTAAACCAAAGCTTTGATACCACTTTGTAACATCCCGCCCTTCTGACCGCCCCTAGTCGGTAATTAAACCAACTTGAAACGTTCAAAATGACGGATTGTTATTTAGTTTATAAAGTTTAAACAGAATCAGCCACAGAAACACAGAATAATAATATTTCATTACTATAAATCTTTTTACATACATCAGAGTTTATACAATGTATTACATTTATACAGTGGAATATCTTAAAGTACAAATTTCCTGAAAACTAAAGTGATTCTTTTACCCTCTCTCTCTAACTTCGCTGCTCGAAAATCTTCAAGCTGTAAAATACTCGGTCTGACCTGAGTATTACATTCAAAAGAAAATAATACACAGGTCAGTCTAATTCAGACTCAGTTATTAGTGCATAAAAGCAATAATAATCTAATAGACGATAGTCACAATAATTCCTGTCTATCCGATCCTTTTAACAAAGAAATCGGATAACAGTAAAGATAACACTTAACGGTGTTAAACAATAAATCAGTAGATTTTAAAATCATTAACAGAAATAAATGAAAAGATTTTAAAATAAAGACGATTTTAGAAAAGAACAGAATTGCCGAAACGGCGATTGACAACAAAAATCATCAAATCAATTTAAACAGTTGAAATTGTCACTTTAAAACATCAATACTGATTGGCTGCAGTACACGCACGCATGCACTGCCTTGCCACTAGTATAAAATGCACAAAAGATCAATGCATCAAAAGCAAAAGAAATACCAATAAAATCAAGGCGGTGTGGCTGCAGTACACACATACATACATGCGCACTGCCTCGCCAACTCGAGTGCACAAGGTCAAATCAAAATCAGATTCAACACAAGTGCAAATGGCCTCGACCAAAATATCAATGATCACTGCAACAATAAATTGTGCATGTACACAGAGAAATCGAACAATTTAAAGCATCAATGTACACTGACAATCAAGTTCAGCTCAGAGAACAAAAGCAAGAGTGCTACTGAACTAAAGCAAAATAAAGGACCCAAATGTTCAAATACTCAAGTAATACAAAAGTATCATGTACAAGTTTGGACAACAAGAATGCCCAGATTCAACAAATATCACATGTATGGTGTCAAGTGAACGGGCACAGACAAAGGCAACATGAGACCAGATGCTCAAGTGCAACTGCAAATGAAATCAACCTAGACTAAACAAACCAATGAATGACCAGATGAACCAATGATAACAGTGAACATCACCAGAATCAAGTGTATCCAGTTCAAATGCTTCACAATGCAACAGTGATCAAGTGAAATACAACAGTGAATCAACTACAGACTCAAGTGACTAAAAGCAACTAATCAAGTGAAACAAAAGCAAACCAGACAACATATATGAAGACTACACTGACAAGTGCACAGCTACAAGTAATCAGATCATCAGAATTCAACATCTCAGATGCAAATGAACACAAGCACAGTTCAACATCACAGTATACATATGTCAAAGTCAGGTATTAACAAAGATGGTCAGAGAATTTATAAACATGAATGCAGTGAAGACAATGCTTGAAACTGTGCAAGTACAAAATGATGCAAAAAGATATGTATCAAACTCTCCACCGAGAAACAATGGATCAAAGAAAAGTTCGAATTCAATGCAGACGCAAACAGGTCAAGATGAACAAATGGAAGTAAGCAAATCGTGAAAATATACATAAGTCAAGTGATAAAATTCATGTTCGAAAAGTCAAGTGCCGAAGTCCAGATGTAACAGACTACAAACACAGTGATGCAAACCAAGTTGAACAACTACCAGACTTCATAGTGCAAACAATCAAAGAATGGCCATACACATATATACATACATGAATGTATGTATACATATGATCATAACCTCAACCAGACAGTAACTACAACTCAGTGCAGCAAAGAAGAAACTGGCAACTACACAAACCCCAGTGAACAACCAGACAACATCAAGTATAGCGTGCTTCGAAGATGAACTCGAGCTAGAATCCAATGAACATGCAACCAACTCAAGTACATTAACTACAAGAATGACAGAGAAGATGGCCAGAGATGAAGCTCACAGGGGCCAGTAAACCAAAGCAATAAATCACAGTAAAGTCAACAAGGAACCATACGAAAACAAATATTGATTGAGATTAAAAATGTGAAAGTTCGTTGCAGTGGGACTCAAGAGGAAATCGAATTCAAATAATCAAGCGCTTATCTGCATCTTTGAAATTGTCAAAGTAGAAAAAGACTAAAGTTTTGTTGCCGTATGAATCAAGAAAAATCAAACGATACAAAAATCAAAACTGTGTAAATCAAATCATCAAATTTATTCAAAATTGATAAATCAGAAAAATCACCAATTATCCACCAACTTCGAACGGAAACAACTGGCCAAGACAAAACAATATCAAGTGATGCAACATCACAAAAATCAAAGCTTCCGGTCATTACAAAGTATCACAAAATTTGAACAAGACAGATATAATCAATGACGAAATCAAATCAGACGCAAAGCAAAGTACTTAGTTGAACTAGATGTGAGTGAAATAAAAATCACTCACCTTCATTTTTTTCGAGTAGCTGAACAATCGACACAAGCAACCAGATTAAATCGATCGGCAAGCAAAAATCCTCCAGATCGAAGCAATCATCGCCGGCCGTCTTCGATTTGAATGAGCCCTAATTTGATTGAAGAACGGGGGACGAACGAAGAAAAATAGACGAGGCCGCCATTTTTATTTATTTTCTCTGATCGATTAGGGCTTTGGAATGGAAGTGAAAAATGAAAGGGGGACGTGTATCGTGGTTTTGCAGAGAAAACATCGTGGCATTAGGCATGGGTTAAGGCATGGCTGAGGTATGGTAGTTTTTACTTTTATTTTGTTTTTATTTATTAATAACTTATGTTATTTATTTTGTAGATAAAATTTATTCAATTTTTAAAAATCATTATCTATATTACTTTCATTTGCATATGTCATATCAAATTTTAAATTCAAATATATTCCTCATATTTTAAACTTGACAAATTCAAACTAATTCACAATTTTAAATCAAAATTTAATTCAATTATCAATTTAAAATAGTTTAAAATTTTGGGATCGTTACAGTCTCTCTATAAAAGTCCCCTACAAAAAAATGGTTATTTATGCAATCCGCTTTTTCAAGCGGAAATTCAAATCCAAACAAACAATCAAACAATAATAACAAACTATTATTATTAACAATTAGCGATCAATAGCTAGCATATCATTTATTAATTAATTCACATATTAATTAACTTCAAAACAATCTTTTTACTTTGTAAGCACAGAACAGTGATTTATTCTGCTCGATAGATATTCAAAATAATCTATTCAATTTAATTATAGCAGAATAGGGTTCTATTCTGCTAAATAGATATCACAAACGAAGTATAACTAATTTAACTATGTTAAACATAATTAACTTAAATCACTATAATTTTATCATTAATTTATACTTCATTAAAACTATCAACTATCGTCCAAGCATTCCACAATAATTTATAGCAACATAGATATTATATAGTTTATTTAGAGGTGAGTAAACTCACAAAATTCCAATTGACGTTTTCGCATTCCGTTTCGATCTAAAATTGAACGGCGTTCAATTTTAGCTCAAAATTCAACGAATCTCCAATGCGTAGATAACATCAATACGAGTCCGCGTAAAAGATCATGTCAAAATTCGACATCGTATGCAATAGTAGTCAGTTTTATAAGTTTTGAATCAATGCAATCCGACATTGTATGCAATCCGACATTAAGCTAATCACAAAATTAAAATTTAATTACCCTTCATAATCCTTTCTTCCCCATCTCTAATCTCTCCCTATCTTTCCTTTACACGCACATATTCCTCTCCATGCATGCACACCCTAACCTTCCCAATACTCGACGAAATCAAAATCCGACTTCACTATCTTGTCACTCTCCATATTCTCTCTGCATCCTATACCACTTCAATACACTCGACCGAGTGAACAAAAACATGACCTGTAGGTTTGATTGCGAGAACCTACTACCAAAGGCGATCGCACTTCACCATCTCATCGCCAACGGTGCCCCTCGCCAAGAGAAGGACAACCTACCTTTCGTTTGACTTATCGTGGCTCCATACTCCAGCCATACGAAACTCTAGGTCACGCTATATTCATGTTAACATGATTACCTTCCATCGCATACCCCCAACTCACCACAGATCGTAGCTCTAGTCAACACGAGTTCAATGAATCTTGTCTCGTAATTTATTGATGAGTGTAGCTCCAGGATTTGGTTTTTGAAGATTGGCGGCCATTTTGGTTTACTGGGAATGAAAATTGAGAGAGAGAGGAGGGAACAATGAAAAGTTGGGATGTTGAAAATTCTAAGTATGGTGTTATGTTGACATTTTAATATTTACAAACAAAATCAATTTCTTTACATCAAACTTAAGTTAACCAAAATTTTCAAGCCATCATCACATCACTATTAAGGTTAGTTGAAAATTTTGAATTTGATTTGATTTGAAAAGGTTTAAAAAGAAGTTTTTTGTGGTATCCCCCTATACAATATTCCGTTTGTATACGAACTACAAATGGCAAAAATAAAAATACAATAGCATAAAGAAATGTGATATGATAATAAAATAATAATAAAATACACTAGTTATCATATTCTGTTAAATTTCAAAAATACCATCGTTTGTCGTAAAATACGTCAAATGAAAATATAATTATGTTTCGAATTTAAAAAATCAAGGAAAAATCCAATAAATTAAATTAAAAATACATCATTAAAAATCAAGCCATTTTATTAACATTTGATTTTCTTTTTATTTATTTGAACTATTTATTATTGTAAATAAATTTACAAAATGGGTTTACCATTATTATTTATTAATTAAAAAGAGTTAAATAAGGCTATTAAATCCATTTAATTAATAGTTAATTAATAATTCAAATATTTAAATAATCCCTATATTTAAATATAAGTTATTAAACTTTAAAAACCAATTATTTAAATATTTAAATTAGTTAAATATTCAAAAGCAAAATGATAAAATTCCGGGGTTACAAATATTTTGGGCTAAAAATTCTACTTTCAAAAGAAGAAAGCCTTTGTTATCGGAAGTAATTAAGAAGGGAAATTTTTCGTAGTTCCTTTTTGAAAACCTATCAATTTTCAATGTTATGAATGAAAAGTCCAACTTTTAAAAGAATAAATCTTTGATGTAGATAGTATTCGAAAAGGAAAAATTATTTTACTCCTTTTAGGACTAAGTAATTTTGAGAATCCTTGATAAATATTTCTAGGTTTATATTTTCAAAGGTAGAGATTTCAGATTTGGCACTTCATGGTTGTGAAATTTTAGTTTTCAAGGAATGATTAAAGCTAAACCAAATTTTTATGGAGTAGATAGGGATCACTACCTAGGTAAGACAGGTTAAAGGGTTTAAGATATGTATAAATGGGATATGGTGTACAACCTAATTTGTAAATTTGAAATCAGTCCCAAACCTTTATTTGTAGAAGGTGTAAAGGTCGTTAAGATATTCTAGATCTATAATTGGGTTGTAAATTAGGTTTCCCAAGATGACTGGTAATAAAAATTTCTTTGTTTTAATTTATTCGGAGCAGTTTACGTGTAATTTCCATAAATTATCATACTTCAAAATATGTATAAAAGCGCATTGTTTGAATTAACAAAGGATGTATCAAAAAGATAAGAGATGTGTAAGATATAGATATACTTTTTCGTCAATTACACTATTTATCTCAATAAAAGAAAAGAAATGATTCTTTGTAATTTTAAACAAAGCAAAAACTTCAATTGTGGTTAATTTATGGGAAATTGCAATGGTAATCCTTTTTAGAAGGATAGCTCTGATAAATTAAAAATGTGGAAATAAGTGTTCTAATTTAGAAATTAGTATACACATATAACTGTGCTTAACGACTAAAAATAGAAATATATAAAAAGCATAATTTACGACTATATACGTATTAATTAGTAATTAACGGATTAGGATTCATGGACATTGATTATAAATTTAACGGACAATAAATTTGTAATTAATGAAATTTAATAGTAATTAAAAAGGGGATCGATTAGGAAAAGTTTATATGGCCTTATAGAAGAATTGAAAATAAATAGATTTTGAAATTTGTAAAAGATTAATGAGGATTGAATAAAAATGGTCCAATTTTGACATTAATAAACAGTTGTTACGAGTATATTAATTGAAGTAATAGATGGACTACATTTATTAGAAACCAAGAAGGGAAAATTAAGAAAAGTGGGTGATAGTGCAATAACATAATAGGAATTGTCCATCTTAATTTAGTAGGGAGTATTAAGACCTCAACACCATTTACATCATTTAATGATATATGGCATCTTCCAACAAAATTTTCTTTTAGAGTTTTTGATCTATAATCGCTAGTTGTCTCTCTTAGTCATTGGAAAAGCGTAAGATGTGGTATAAGAAATGTACCTGTTTTATCACATATGGATATTATGGATGTGATTAAATGCTGGATAAATATATGTGTATTGAGAAGCAACATAAATAAAGAAATTTTATAGGGAACTCAATTTGCGATGAACTGTAAATAAGACTAGAAGTTAATAAGGAAATTAAGTTGGTAACCAGAAATAAATGAATGCTTCAATCCTAGAAATTTTAGGATTTTGGGAAAAATAAATTTTAACTTGTAGAATGTCACCATTCAAGAAAAGATAGAATGTATAGGATGCAAGGAGAATTTTTTATTGAACAAGGATAAAGAAAAAGGTAGTAGAATTTTCCGTTAAGAGTAATAAAACCGTAACATCTCTAGCACAGATTTATATTAAGGAGGTGATTCGACTTCATGGAATTATGGTTAGCATCATTAGTGATAGGAACCCATTATTTACTAGCGAATTTTGGAGGAGTTTGTAGATAGCTTTAGAAACTTCATTGAATCTTAGCATTGCTTACCACCTGCAGACCGATGGCTAAATTGGAAGAGTGCATAGGATCTTGGAGGATTTGTTAAGAACTTGCCGCATGGACTTTGGAGGAAACTAGGAGCAGCACTTACCTTCAGTAGAATTTGCGTATAATAATAGTCACCAATCAACGATTGGTATGGCACCCTTTGAAGCACTTTATGGAAGGCCATGCTAATTGCTAGGAGTCCATAATTTTTTTTACATTTTTCATTTGAGGAAATACCTTCACGACATAGCCATTATGGTAGAGCCTAATTAATTGGGGGATATTGAGATGGAGCCAATAGCATTCTGTGCCACCGCACATATTGTGGAGCGTAGAATTAGGAAGCTCCATAATAAAGAAATTAGGTTGGTTCAAGTATAATGGGGAGAAAATTCGATGGAAAGCATAAGGACATATTGTCCTAAACTTTTCTTTGGTGAACTTTCCTCTCCCAAAATAGGTTTAGTTGCATCGTGGTTGCTAGGTTGGATGGTAGGATATGGTTGCTGCACTTTTCACTATCATTTTTGTAACATCCCAGAATTTTATCATTTTGATTTCAAATATTAAGTTAAATTTAAATATTTAAATAATTGGTTTTTACAATATAAATAACATATATTCAAATATAAGGTTTATTTAAATATTTGAGTTGTGAATTTAATATCAATTAGATGGATTTAATAGCAATATTTAATACCTTATTATTAATAAATAATAATGAGAAGAATTATTTGTTAATAAAATGACTTGATTTTTAATAATGTATTTTTAATTTAATTTATTGAATTTTCGTATAATTTTTAATTTGAAAAATATTTAAATTTTTGTTTGATGTAATTTATAGAAAATGATGGTATTTTTGAAATTTAACAGAATAAAATAATATATTTATTTTATTATTGATTTATGATCTTGTCGCATTTTGATGCACGATCGTATTGTTATTTTTATCATTCGCGGTTCATATGCGAACGAAATATTGTGTAGCATAATACTATAAAACCTTCTTTTCATAACCTTTTTAAATCAAATAAAATTCAAAATTTTGAACTTGCATTAATGATGATTTGATTGATATGGTGTTGGCTTGAAAATTTTGGTTAACTTGTTTTTTAAGTAAAGTAAATGGGTTTGCTTATAAAATAAAAATAATATCACACTTAGGAAAATTCTCACTTTTCTTTTTCCTCCCACATTTTTGTTTTCACTTCCTATAAACAAAAGAAAATAGCATCTCAAAGAAAATTCCAAATCAAAATAATTACTCAATGAAAAAATACAAAGCTAGATTCTTTGAACTCATATAGGAGAGAGCTTCGATCAACGTAAGTTTCAGAGGTTGCAGTGATGATTAAAGGAGATTAACATTTGAGTGTTATGCTTTAGGCAGCTAGGGTTTTGGGTTTAGCAACGATGTAGGTGGAATTTGCACAAATGGAGTTTAGATTTAGGTTGTGGCGAGGAGAGTCACCGATGGTGATATTTTAGGGACATGTGGCCTTGTTTGGTGAAACATGACTTTGACCAAGTCGAGGAGGGTCCATCAGGTTGCATCTTGGATCGTAGGGTTGAGGCCTTTGATTTTAGGGTAGGCACGTGGAGATCGGGAAGAGAGGAGTAACGATGAAGTCAATTCATCAAACGGAGGTCCGGAGCTCCGTATCATTGGAAGGACGTGCAAGAATTTGGGTATGCACATGTACATGGGAGTGACATATATTTGGGGAAGAAGATGTATTAGTCGGGTGAGAGTAATTAAGTTGTTAATTAAGTAATTAGTGATTTATTAATACTTTCTAAATCGAAATCTTAGAAATCCAATAATTATTGCATACGAGGTCGAATTTGGGCCCGATCGTTTGTGTTGGATTGGTATCGACGTTATCTATGCGATGGAATTAGATCGATGAATTTTGAGCTAAAATTGAATGTCGTTCGATTTTAGAACAAACCGGAACATGAAAGCGTCAACTTGAATTTCGGTGAATTTACTCTCCTTTAAATAAACTATATGATATCTATGTTACTATAAATTATTGTTGAATTCTTAGATGATAGTTTATGGTTGGTTTTTTGAATTGTTTGGTATGCCGCTTTGGAAAGCAAATGACACATTGTTTGGTTTATAGGGAACCCATATGACTATATATTGTTGTTTGATGCCGCTTAATAGTTGATGACATAAATAACCATTTTGTTGCAGGGGACAAAAAAAAGAAGTTGGAGTGTTTTCGTAGCGAATAGGTCAGTACGGGATGCTTCCAAATGCATATATATATATATATATATATATATATATATATGAGATTTACAAGGGACTTTTGTAGAGAGACCCTAAGGGGTTTCTCACCAATATTTATTTACTTATATTCTTATGTCTTATGTTGATGTTTGGTTGAAATATTTGTGTCATACATTTTTATTGTTGTAAGTGTCGTTATAGCGATTTTCGCTATACCGTCACTTACGAAATATCATCTCCTTAAATCCTTGTGTGTGTTGAACTTTTGCTTGTATTTTCACAAAAATAGATTTTTGGTTGCGTTTTTGCACTTTGAAAGTTGTTTAACTATATTTTCAAATATTTTGAGAATTTTGAAAATAAAGGATTAGTACTGATTACAATTTATAAAAGAAGTTATAAATTTGATTAATTATTTTTCGGGATAGTTAACGTTGTTTTAAATTTATAAAAAGGTTATAAATTTGATTTATTATCTTTTAGGATAGTTAATATTATTTTAAGTTTATAAACGATTATAAATTTGATCAATTACCTTTTAGGATAATTAATATTGTTTAAAATTTATAAAAGATTATAAATTTGATTTATCTTCTTTCGAGATAATCAATGTTGTTTAAAATATATATAAAAAATTAATAATTTGATTTATGGTCGTTTAGGATAATTGATATGGTTTTAGAATGTATAAAAGAATTATATCAATTATCTTTTAGGATGATTAACATTGTTTAAAATTAATGAAAGTATTTAAATTGATTTATTATCTTCGGTGATAACAAATCTAGTTTTAAATTAATAAATGTGGAAATCTAAAAAGGAATGTTTAAAAACAAAGCTAAGTGTAAATTGTTTTGGGGTTTATAGTAAACAATATTTTCGATGACATTCGTTTTGACCCTTCTTTTAATACACTTAGAAATATAATTTGCCCTTTTAAGGGAATACTTTTAGAAAGTGTTTTACAAATATTTTTGATGTGGAAATCAGGCACAAGGTAGACTCAAATTTCCTAAAAGCTTGATTCATTTATGGTGATATGTGTAAGAGATTTAATTCCCATATATAATCATTCGTTTACTTTCGATAGTTGATTTCTTGACTATCGATTTCGATATCCTCCTTTGTGTTTCGTCGATTCAAGACAATTTATTTTCTTTTTTGGGGGAATTTAAACTCTTGCTATTCTTAGAGTTAAGAATGCTATTGAGTCAAGATAGATAGCAACGCTGCCTTATCATGTCCAGCTTTATTGTTTTCCCTAAGGTAGTACTAGTTTGTTTTCGATAGTTGATTCATCGACTATCGATTTTGATATCCTTCTTTTTGTATCGTCAATCTAAAATGATTTGTTGCTCATTTTGAGCATTGACATCCAACACCATGGATAACTAAAACCAAAGAGCAAGTGAAGGCCAAGCAAGTTGGGTTGCACCCATTAGGGTATATTCACATTAATCTAGAGATTTATTGGTAGCATGTATGCGGTGATGTGAGTCTATTCGAATGCCCATGCATTTACCGGGGTCCAACTTAGAAGTTTGCGAGGGTGATGGGTGTTTAGCATTGGGTTCTCAAGTATGTTTTATCCAGAGGTATACTTTCGGTGTAGGAGGGCACTCTCCTAATTATGTTGGACAAATTCGATCTCCTTGTTTGATTTGAATCTTGGAGTTAATCTTTTCGTAATTGCATCGAGAAGTGCCTTGTGCTCTCCTCTATGATTATTTTGGTCCATTGTTTAAGTTTGGATTTTGATCTTGTCCGTGTCAATCCTTTCTTGTTTTGATTGTTGTTCTGATTGGTTTTCCATTTCTTTATGTATGGATGTTGTTCTTATGAGATAAAAACTCATTCCGCGGTTAGCGGCATTGTCTCACAGAATTATTAAATGTTCACCATATTTTTTGAATTTTCTGACATTGGTTTTTCAGATTGATCTGGGTATTATTTTATTATAATTCTCGAGTCAGCTCGAGTATTTTTCCATGTTGTCATTGGTGGAACATGGAGCTCATGGAGTAGAGCTGGATATTCATATGCCATAGTATTTTTATTTTCCGCTATATTATTATATATTCCCATTAGAAATTGTAAGGTAAGAACGTTATAACTATCCATGCTGATGAGGTTTATTTTTAACTCTGATATAACTTGTATTTTAGAGTGACAGTTTTTACTGTCTTTGTTGTATTATACATTATTGTTCCACTGTGAGATTATGTTTCCTCTATTCTTTTTTTTTCTTTATTTAGCCTAACAATCTGCCTTTCCAACGATTGGATGTTCAGCACGTGAATACCGTGGATGTATTAGCAAAGATTTTCAATGGTCAGAAAGGCATGTCGTTACATTTGGTATCAGAGCTGAAGGTTAAACGAGAACCTTGGCTTTGGTGTGGTAAACTCATTAGAGATAGGGTAAGTGGCACCCTAGAATGATTTGAGAGTATTATATATGCGAGAGCGTATTTCTTATTGCTATAATAAATGTATTGTTAATTCACTATAAGAAACAGATCATTTTCCGACGGCTCCCGACCGTCGGCGGCCGTCGAAAGCCGTCGGGAGCCGTCGGAAAATGCCGCCACAATTTAACTCGTCCGTGAACAGATTTTCCGACGGCTCCTGACAGCGTCCGTCGACTGTGTTTCCGACGGCTTTCAATGACAATCCGACGGCCGTCGCAAGCCACATGGATGGTTACACTTTATGGCGGAAGCCATCGGGAGCCGTCAGAATTTTGCCGCCTGTTGCCGTCGGAACATGTCGGTAAATTTTGACCTACAGGCCGTCGGAAGCTGTCGGAAAAACTGCAAAAAAATTTCTACATTTCAGCTGCGATTTGGCCTTCCATCCACAATTCATAAATACAATACCTTTCACCCAACTTAATATATCCAACTCAGATATTCAACATGAAATCAAACCATAAAAAGATAATCAAATATCATAAAGACAAAAATCAAACCCAATTCATATAAAATCCAACCCAATTCATGTAAAATCAAACCAATCTTCACTACCATAATTCACATACATCTAATTGTACAATATATACATCAATGCTCCACTAACTCCCAAATGTCAGAATCACTACCACCAAGTGTATCATCAAACAATATACACAACATTTCAAATCCAAATCCACCAACTCAATGTATCATCCAAACTTACAAAACAATGACACAAAACAAAAAATACATACATATCACTCCGGTCAATCACCTCTAGAACCTCCTGAACCAGCAGAAGATGGAAAGCGGCCACCATATTGCTGCATGTACTCAGCAATACGCTGATCCAGCAGCTGTGTCATCTCGATGCTCTGGCGACTGTTCTGATCTTCCAGTTGCACCACCCTAGCTCTCAATTCTTCGATCTCTGCTAGATCGATATCAGCTCTAGTCGGTTGGCTGGCTTGCCTCTGTCTGCTAGCCTGCAACACTTATTTAATTTAGTCTATAATCTTACTATCAAAGTTACAATATAATGTGTTAATTGTTATATCTATAAACTTATTGTAACGACCCAGAATTTTGAACGAATTAAATTGAGAATATTTGATTTATTTTAAATATTTGAACGATGATTTAATTTGAATTCCCGATTAAATTATAAAATTTAATCTATTGGACTAGATAAAAAAAAAATTTGAATCTTCAATTTTAAGCCGAAGAAAAATATTTCGGAAGCTTTTAAAATTCGTGTTGATATTACTGAAGATAACAGAAGCTTCAGAATCGAATTTAAAACTGTTTTGTTCAGTTTTGAGAATTAAATCGTTCGAATCGAATTTAAAAATAGTCATTTTTCAAACAGTCTCGGAATTCGACGAAACCAGTTCCATTGGATCCGTAATATTGAATTATTACCGGATTTCAAATTTCGTATTAATTGGAATTGTTATGTAAGCACACGATAGATAAACGCGTTGAAATTAATTCGAATTTAAATTTAAAGTTGGTCAAATCTCAACACATTGTCTTCCCCATGTTACGCCTTCAAACACGCCGAGATTCACGAAGCAATCGTGCCAGCCATACCTTCGTTCATTTTTATATATCACGTCCATCTTCTTTTTCCCCATTCGTTCAAAAAAATCAAAATCGATTCGAAAAGAAAACAATGGCCGAATGAACTCTCTTCCTTCCTCATTTATAAGTCATTCACGAAGCATAACCCAGTCTTCCCCTCTCCTGTTCTTTAATTCACAAATTCCTATACTCCTTCAAAATCAACCCAGCATCAATTCGAAATTCAAATATACCAAATCAAATCGATTCAATCAAAGCTCGAATTAAAACCCGAGATAGAGGCGCTCGGCGATTGGAAGCAGCTGCGCTCGACGGCGAGGTTAGGGCATGAGGCAGCGTTCGCGCGAGGGTCAGCTTGGGTCGGCGACAGGGCTTCGCGAGATGGAGTTTGGCTTCGTCGATTCGTTCATCATTCTTCGAGCTTGGGTGGTTGGCTGCGACGAGGCTGAGAAGGGCAGATGCAAAGGAAGCGACTCGATAGAAGTCTGATGTGATGTCGAGCGGACTCGTGCGCGAGCAAAAGCGGTGGCGCGCGTGGGGATTCGAGCTCGAAGTCGAGCGTTCTCGGCGTGGCTGTGGGTCAATTCGCATGGGTTTACTGGTGGTCGCGAATTTGAAGTTCAGGATTAGCAGTTAGGTACGAATTTCATCTTGCTCGTTTTTAATTTAGTTTAAAATTATACTATCAATTAGAAAATATATACATATAGTTTAGAATAAATTCAGTTTGCATAAGATTTACAGTAAAATAACTGTTAAGTTTGAAATATATATATTTAGGCAAGACAAAAGTATTTTTAAAAGTAAATAAGAAAAAAATATGTATATACAGAATACTTTAAATAATGGATTTGGTGGATAGACAATTAAGTTAACTTATTGAATTTATTTTAGTCATTAAAGGATATTTTTAAAATGGAAAATTTATAAGTTAAACTAAATAGTAGATTTTTAAACAATAAATTATAATGGATAAATTATTTAGTTAACCTATATAATTATTTTTGGTAACTAGAGAATATTTTATTTAAAGAAAAATTTAGTTAAATTTAAATCATTAGTTAAATAAATTATTAAAAGGAGAAAATTTGTTTATAATATAATTCTTTGTTTAAAATAAAAACACGTGTTAATAAAATTTATTAAACGAAAATTTAATTGGTTCAAGTAATAATAAATTGTATATTTATTTATACAAGGTTCAAAAAAAATCGTGAAATCAAGCCGGAATGGAAAATGGATTGCAAAATAAAAAGCTAAGGTGAGATCTTCTCACTTAGATTTAAATTTGAATTGCAGTTATTGATTGTGTTGATTGCTATTGAATGTGCTATTAGATATTTTAGGATATATCTATATATATAGCAGTATATACATATTGGCATATGTATATATTGGATTGATGATTTCCCGCCTCGTATAGCGGATGAGACCCTATTGCGCCGTTAGTAAGCGGATTTATAAAAACCCATATACCGCGATAATTCCGTACTGGAGCGGAATTGGTATTGTGCTAACGTCTTTGGATGCAGGGAAACAGGTTGGAGGGATCCAACTGGATTCCTCAACTGTATTTATTTATTTACAGATGTTGATATATATTCTGTTATCATGTGATGATATATGATGTTTGATGTTGTGATGGACTAATTGATGCGTTGCATCATTGGATTCAAATTTTGAAATTTAAAAATAACGATGTTGATTTTAAAAGTGAAATTTTAAAAGTGATCTTTGAAAATATACGTTTATTTAAATTGTTGAATTGATTTACTTTAAATAGATAAACGTTAAAACTTTAAAGTTATAAAAGTTAAGATTTTGTGAATTTTAACAAAAAAAAGTAATTCCTTTTGAAATAAAGAGTTAAGAAATTTCTAAAATGGTTTAAGTTGAGATTTTTGAATTATTAAACCAATGTATATAAAAGATGTATAGAATTGATATTTATCAATTAAAACTTTTGGAATTTAAACGAGTTTTTATAAATTGTGGAGATAGAAAATTTATAAATTTATAAGTTGTAAAGATATGAAATTTATAGATTTATAAATTGTGAAGTTAAAATGAATGAAATTTATAGATTTATAAATTGTGAAGTTAAAATGAATGAAATTTATAGATTTATAAATTGTGAAGTTAAAGATATGAAATTTATAGATTTATAAATTGTGAAGTTAAAATGAATGAAATTGTAGAATGGAAGGTTCATAAGAAATTAACTTATAAATTGGGTTTTTGCCTTCAAATGAAATATGGATCGAATTTGTTAATAAAGGAGATTTACAAATCGAAGTTGTTATAAAGTAGGAATAGAATTTATAAACGTTGTTTATAAATTCGGAATCAGTGGAATTTGAGAAATTAAATATATAAGATTTTTAAAGGAGATATATTCGCGATTTTGGATAGCGAATCTTTATGGAGATAAAATGTGTAGAAATGATTGAAATTGGGTTAAGTGAATTATATTCACGATTTTGGGCAGTGAATATATTATTAAATAAATGGATTCATTTTTGAAGAAGTGACATAAAAAAAAATGAAGTAAACATTTTAAAGATGTTTTTAAAATGTGGGAAATATCGAAACCATAGATTTCAACAGTTCTTGTTGGAATAGACGTTTTCGAAAAATAAGGAAATGGTGGACTATAACACACTGTTGTTATAGTAAATGATTTCCGAAAGGAGATATTTGGTATAGTATTGGGATTTACATATATCTATTTAAAATCCGAATCCCTATACTAGTGATTTCGAGTCGTCGTAACGATGTTTTACGCAACATTCGTTTTGACTCAAATAAATGTGATTTAAGAATGATTTCCTTAAAGAATGAGATATATACTTAATTTTGATTTTAAGTATATCGAATATTTTCAAATGTTGAAAATAAATAGATTTGTGAAATACTTATTATTAAATAAGTATGGAAATGCTTTTCCAAAATGAAATGAAGTGTTTTTGAGAATTTATCTTCTTAAAGATAAATCGAAATTGAATATTTGAAAACGATTGAAAATCGAATATTAGTAGGTATTCGAAAAATGTAAATTCAATATGGAATTTATAAAGGAAAGGGAAACTGTTTAGAAAAAAATAAACGTTGATTTATTTTTGAAGTGTGGAAATTTTATATCTAGTAAAGATATTTTTGAAGATAAATAATTTGGAAAATTATTTGGAATCTGGTGATGTTGCGCATCTTTATTGATAGTTAAATAACCGACTATCAATAATTACCTTGAATGGTATTTGTTGTGAATTGGATGAATTTGAATGCCACACTTATTTTTGAATAATCGCTCACTATTCGGGCTAGCCGGGAAAGGACCATGGGGTCGTATAACCCATTCCGA
Organism: Allium fistulosum; assembly: GCA_030737815.1. Classification (NCBI taxonomy): domain Eukaryota; kingdom Viridiplantae; phylum Streptophyta; class Magnoliopsida; order Asparagales; family Amaryllidaceae; genus Allium; species Allium fistulosum. The sequence goes on from CM060901.1 coordinate 667,756,635, forward strand.
ATATGTGATACGTCGTTTTGAATCGCATTTGAAGACCGGTGTTGAAGACCGGATATTTTTGAAAACGGAAGGATTACCGTCGAGTTACTCTACATCGACTGATCTTCGATTTAGAGGTTTTATCACCCTTAGTGACGGGAAGTCCGGACGTGATTAGAAAATTATCCGGAAATGCAAGGGCTTCGTGAGAAGTGCCTTCGGTTCTGTTCGATCCCGGAACAGACTTGTATGGATTGTGTGTCTGACGTTACAATTTGAGATATAAAGCTGATTTCTTTCAAATACATTTCTGTTGGTGGCGGAGAATTTATTCTCTTAGCTTAACACCCTTCTCTGAGACGTACGAGCTCAGAGGTTATGTAGTTGAAATTTATCAGCGATATATCCCAATTTGGTAACGTGGCATACTGAGTGTTGCTGTGAAATGATCAGTGTTTGATCATTTGCGATATGATCATTTGTTTGATCTTATATCTTTGTGATCATAGGTTGATCATTTTGTTTGACCCGAAGCAGGGCTTTTTGTAGAAAGCGTAGCTTTGTTGACGAGACTTCGTCGAGCCTCACACCCCGGAAATGGTCGAAACAGGACGAATGCAGCAAGGTTCTAGGGAGTAGCGCCCCTTAGTGTATGTCATTCCTTCTGGATAAAGGTGGTATCATGGTATGGAGCCCAGATACTTAACCTCTGTGGTTACTGCATTATTATTATCTATGTGGTTTGTTGCGAATCGGGGATCCTCGGGAAGATCGGTGACGATCGGGGGATGGCATACGCGTGTCAGTAGTTACCTATTTTTGCAGAGGTAACCCGGCCTTGTGTTGGCAGAGATCCGGTTAGGTACTCGGGTCGTCTATTCCAGGGACGTACCCATCGTGGATAGGAAGTTCCTTAGCCTGACCATTTGTTGGAAATCCAAACTCCAATACGTGACTTGTACGGTATTAGTTATAGAACCTGCCATTTACGTACGGTGGTCACCACTGTTTAGATGGTAGCTATAGTAGGCATACGATACTGGTCGTATGTTGGCTAAGATTAATATTATACTTTCGAAATGTTTTCTACACTATGCACTAATAATAATATCAAAAATGATTTGATTTTGCGTAGTAAGCATCTTTGACTATCATAAGAAGAAATCTCCTCCAATTCTGCGTTTGCATTGTGTGTGTGGTGGGAGGTCTTATGGTAGTTTCATTTTCCAAAAGCATTTCGAATTGACTTAAAAAAAATATTTTGTTGTTATAAAGAATAACTGTTTTACGATCTCACACCAGTCACCATGACTGACTCGGAGTTTATTGTTTCCCTTCTAAACTCTGGGTGCCCACAAATTTCCACACGGGCAGCCTAGAGTTAGATTATCAGGATATTCTGGATATTCTGGAGCTTGGAGATAAGCTGGATGACGAGACGTAGTATTTGTATCTGATAGTATTTATTCCGCTGTGTATTCTGTATGAGGACAAGTTTATATAACTGTCCAGTGTTGTATATTGACTCTGATTGATGTATGTATAAACTGATATAGTTCTTTGTTTTAAAAGACTATTGATTATCTATTATATGTTATTCCGCTGCGATATGTGAGATTCTGATATTGTTTTCTGTTCTGATGTTGTTCTGTTGTTCTTCTCTTCTTTCTTCTACTCTTTTCTTCTTCTTCTGCCTTTTTCTTCTTTCTTAAACCCTCACTATTGGAGTTTCCGGCACTCGATTACTCGAAAGTCGATAAAGTGAGTATCGATGTTGAATTTTCGAAAGTCGAAAATTTCGGTATGTGACAAAGTGGTATCAGAGCATATGGTTAAGCGACAACCCTGCTCTGTTGGGTGTTACTCATTAGAGATAGAGTCAGCAGTACTCTAGAATGAGTTGAGTGTAATAATAGATATGAGCGCGTATTTGTTATTTGAATATAAAATTGTTTTATATTGTGATGATTGATTTATTGAGTGGTATATGGATTCTGGTCAATACGAGTAATTAACGATCATTGATAGGGATCTCTAAACACTCGAATAGAACAATTCGGCACAGTATTGTTTTAAATAGGGTAAATGAGATCATTTTACCCAAAAACTATTTTTTGTATATAAAAGAAATGGTTTTCTATAAATTATTACAGTATATGGTTGCATGGATGTTAGGAAAGTGATAATGTTGAAATGTTATCATTATATGAAATTGGATAAGAAATTGAAATTGTAACTCCAAAATTAAGAAATGAATTCGTATACAAATGAAATTTGAGAATATAAATTATAAATGTGAATTGTAATTTAAAACAGGATTCCAGGGAAGTTTTTGGAAATGTTTTGAAAAGAATTTGAAAATTTTGGAGATTTGGAAGTTTAAATCATTTTTGATTTGAAAATGAATTTCAAGGGTTTTGAAAAATGTTTTGAAGAAATGAAAAGCTATAAACTCTTTTCGGTCGCTGGAAAATAATTCCGATGATGACCATGGCATCACCGGTGTTCATTTTCGGGTTTCCGGAAGAGAAATTGCTACCAAATTGTTTTAAACGGAATGTTGTTTGAAAATTTGGGTTTTTTGGAATTCAAAAGATAATTTGAATTGTTTTCAAAAATAGTTTTGAAAATGTTAGTAAGACTCTGGAATAGAATTCAAGAAGGTAATTGAAAATTTAAAATTCAATAATGGAATGAAATTGTGAATATGAATTTATAATTGAAAATAGAATTCTAATGGAATGAAATTAGTATGTGAATGTATAAATGATTGTATAAATCAAGATGTAAATAAGTTGATAACTTATAGAACATTTGAAATCTGATTGGAATGAAATTCAAATTGAAGACGAATGAATTAGTAGATGAAACTAATTTAAAATAGTGCGGTTATGAATGAAAGATAAATGATAAATTCAATATTCAGAAGTTAAATAGAATTCAAATTGAATTGAAATTGTGAATTGAATTCAAATGAAATTTGAAATGTAAAATTGAATCATAATGGATATATAACTTCAACAGTGAAGTAAAAATGTATAAGCAGTTTATACTAGAAATTTGTAATCAAATTTGCAAAATGTTTGAATGTTATAACTAGATATTATGGCTAGTAGATATACAGGTATAAAGGAAATTGAATTTGATTTCACAGATAATTTGAATTGCTCGACAAAAGGTATGTATTTGAATTCGAATATGAGTTTTTGATGACTTATTTCTCTAGCCGCTTGGCTTTTTCTTTTTCTTTTTGAAATCTGAGAGTCCGTAGGGACGTTTTGTAGTCGTGCCGTATTAGCCGTGCAAAGGAGACGCTGGCGAAATTTTTCGGAAATTTAGGGCGTTAGAAAATTTTTGAAAAATTTTGAAAGTTAAAATTTGAAATTTAACTCGAATTTGAATTGAGAAGTAAACAATGTTGTTTGAACTTAAAATTGAAGTTAGAAATTTAGTTGAATGATAGCGAATCTTTAGTAGAAAGATTTGTTTTGATAAATTTGATAAAACTATTTGGATGTTGAAAAATAGTAGACGAGTTAAGGACCACTTTTCCTAACTTGTAATTTCGAGGACGAAATTCTTTTAAGGAGGGAAGTCTGTAACGACCCAGAATTTTGAACGAATTAAATTGAGAATATTTGATTTATTTTAAATATTTGAACGATGATTTAATTTGAATTCCCGATTAAATTATAAAATTTAATCTATTGGACTAGATAAAAAAAAATTTGAATCTTAAATTTTAAGCCGAAGAAAAATATTTCGGAAGCTTTTAAAATTCGTGTTGATATTACTGAAGATAACAGAAGCTTCAGAATCGAATTTAAAACTGTTTTGTTCAGTTTTGAGAATTAAATCGTTCGAATCGAATTTAAAAATAGTCATTTTTCAAACAGTCTCGGAATTCGACGAAACCAGTTCCATTGGATCCGTAATATTGAATTATTACCGGATTTCAAATTTCGTATTAATTGGAATTGTTATGTAAGCACACGATAGATAAACGCGTTGAAATTAATTCGAATTTAAATTTAAAGTTGGTCAAATCTCAACACATTGTCTTCCCCATGTTACGCCTTAAAACACGCCGAGATTCACGAAGAAATCGTGCCAGCCATACCTTCGTTCATTTTTATATATCACGTCCATCTTCTTTTTCCCCATTCGTTCAAAAAAATCAAAATCGATTCGAAAAGAAAACAATGGCCGAATGAACTCTCTTCCTTCCTCATTTATAAGTCATTCACGAAGCATAACCCAGTCTTCCCCTCTCCTGTTCTTTAATTCACAAATTCCTATACTCCTTCAAAATCAACCCAGCATCAATTCGAAATTCAAATATACCAAATCAAATCGATTCAATCAAAGCTCGAATTAAAACCCGAGATAGAGGCGCTCGGCGATTGGAAGCAGCTGCGCTCGACGGCGAGGTTAGGGCATGAGGCAGCGTTCGCGCGAGGGTCAGCTTGGGTCGGCGACAGGGCTTCGCGAGATGGAGTTTGGCTTCGTCGATTCGTTCATCATTCTTCGAGCTTGGGTGGTTGGCTGCGACGAGGCTGAGAAGGGCAGATGCAAAGGAAGCGACTCGATAGAAGTCTGATGTGATGTCGAGCGGACTCGTGCGCGAGCAAAAGCGGTGGCGCGCGTGGGGATTCGAGCTCGAAGTCGAGCGTTCTCGGCGTGGCTGTGGGTCAATTCGCATGGGTTTACTGGTGGTCGCGAATTTGAAGTTCAGGATTAGCAGTTAGGTACGAATTTCATCTTGCTCGTTTTTAATTTAGTTTAAAATTATACTATCAATTAGAAAATATATACATATAGTTTAGAATAAATTCAGTTTGCATAAGATTTACAGTAAAATAACTGTTAAGTTTGAAATATATATATTTAGGCAAGACAAAAGTATTTTTAAAAGTAAATAAGAAAAAAATATGTATATACAGAATACTTTAAATAATGGATTTGGTGGATAGACAATTAAGTTAACTTATTGAATTTATTTTAGTCATTAAAGGATATTTTTAAAATGGAAAATTTATAAGTTAAACTAAATAGTAGATTTTTAAACAATAAATTATAATGGATAAATTATTTAGTTAACCTATATAATTATTTTTGGTAACTAGAGAATATTTTATTTAAAGAAAAATTTAGTTAAATTTAAATCATTAGTTAAATAAATTATTAAAAGGAGAAAATTTGTTTATAATATAATTCTTTGTTTAAAATAAAAACACGTGTTAATAAAATTTATTAAACGAAAATTTAATTGGTTCAAGTAATAATAAATTGTATATTTATTTATACAAGGTTCAAAAAAAATCGTGAAATCAAGCCGGAATGGAAAATGGATTGCAAAATAAAAAGCTAAGGTGAGATCTTCTCACTTAGATTTAAATTTGAATTGCAGTTATTGATTGTGTTGATTGCTATTGAATGTGCTATTAGATATTTTAGGATATATCTATATATATAGCAGTATATACATATTGGCATATGTATATATTGGATTGATGATTTCCCGCCTCGTATAGCGGATGAGACCCTATTGCGCCGTTAGTAAGCGGATTTATAAAAACCCATATACCGCGATAATTCCGTACTGGAGCGGAATTGGTATTGTGCTAACGTCTTTGGATGCAGGGAAACAGGTTGGAGGGATCCAACTGGATTCCTCAACTGTATTTATTTATTTACAGATGTTGATATATATTCTGTTATCATGTGATGATATATGATGTTTGATGTTGTGATGGACTAATTGATGCGTTGCATCATTGGATTCAAATTTTGAAATTTAAAAATAACGATGTTGATTTTAAAAGTGAAATTTTAAAAGTGATCTTTGAAAATATACGTTTATTTAAATTGTTGAATTGATTTACTTTAAATAGATAAACGTTAAAACTTTAAAGTTATAAAAGTTAAGATTTTGTGAATTTTAACAAAAAAAAGTAATTCCTTTTGAAATAAAGAGTTAAGAAATTTCTAAAATGGTTTAAGTTGAGATTTTTGAATTATTAAACCAATGTATATAAAAGATGTATAGAATTGATATTTATCAATTAAAACTTTTGGAATTTAAACGAGTTTTTATAAATTGTGGAGATAGAAAATTTATAAATTTATAAGTTGTAAAGATATGAAATTTATAGATTTATAAATTGTGAAGTTAAAATGAATGAAATTTATAGATTTATAAATTGTGAAGTTAAAATGAATGAAATTTATAGATTTATAAATTGTGAAGTTAAAGATATGAAATTTATAGATTTATAAATTGTGAAGTTAAAATGAATGAAATTGTAGAATGGAAGGTTCATAAGAAATTAACTTATAAATTGGGTTTTTGCCTTCAAATGAAATATGGATCGAATTTGTTAATAAAGGAGATTTACAAATCGAAGTTGTTATAAAGTAGGAATAGAATTTATAAACGTTGTTTATAAATTCGGAATCAGTGGAATTTGAGAAATTAAATATATAAGATTTTTAAAGGAGATATATTCGCGATTTTGGATAGCGAATCTTTATGGAGATAAAATGTGTAGAAATGATTGAAATTGGGTTAAGTGAATTATATTCACGATTTTGGGCAGTGAATATATTATTAAATAAATGGATTCATTTTTGAAGAAGTGACATAAAAAAAAAATGAAGTAAACATTTTAAAGATGTTTTTAAAATGTGGGAAATATCGAAACCATAGATTTCAACAGTTCTTGTTGGAATAGACGTTTTCGAAAAATAAGGAAATGGTGGACTATAACACACTGTTGTTATAGTAAATGATTTCCGAAAGGAGATATTTGGTATAGTATTGGGATTTACATATATCTATTTAAAATCCGAATCCCTATACTAGTGATTTCGAGTCGTCGTAACGATGTTTTACGCAACATTCGTTTTGACTCAAATAAATGTGATTTAAGAATGATTTCCTTAAAGAATGAGATATATACTTAATTTTGATTTTAAGTATATCGAATATTTTCAAATGTTGAAAATAAATAGATTTGTGAAATACTTATTATTAAATAAGTATGGAAATGCTTTTCCAAAATGAAATGAAGTGTTTTTGAGAATTTATCTTCTTAAAGATAAATCGAAATTGAATATTTGAAAACGATTGAAAATCGAATATTAGTAGGTATTCGAAAAATGTAAATTCAATATGGAATTTATAAAGGAAAGGGAAACTGTTTAGAAAAAAATAAACGTTGATTTATTTTTGAAGTGTGGAAATTTTATATCTAGTAAAGATATTTTTGAAGATAAATAATTTGGAAAATTATTTGGAATCTGGTGATGTTGCGCATCTTTATTGATAGTTAAATAACCGACTATCAATAATTACCTTGAATGGTATTTGTTGTGAATTGGATGAATTTGAATGCCACACTTATTTTTGAATAATCGCTCACTATTCGGGCTAGCCGGGAAAGGACCATGGGGTCGTATAACCCATTCCGAATATGTGATACGTCGTTTTGAATCGCATTCGAAGACCGGTGTTGAAGACCGGATATTTTTGAAAACGGAAGGATTACCGTCGAGTTACTCTACATCGACTGATCTTCGATTTAGAGGTTTTATCACCCTTAGTGACGGGAAGTCCGGACGTGATTAGAAAATTATCCGGAAATGCAAGGGCTTCGTGAGAAGTGCCTTCGGTTCTGTTCGATCCCGGAACAGACTTGTATGGATTGTGTGTCTGACGTTACAATTTGAGATATAAAGCTGATTTCTTTCAAATACATTTCTGTTGGTGGCGGAGAATTTATTCTCTTAGCTTAACACCCTTCTCTGAGACGTACGAGCTCAGAGGTTATGTAGTTGAAATTTATCAGCGATATATCCCAATTTGGTAACGTGGCATACTGAGTGTTGCTGTGAAATGATCAGTGTTTGATCATTTGCGATATGATCATTTGTTTGATCTTATATCTTTGTGATCATAGGTTGATCATTTTGTTTGACCCGAAGCAGGGCTTTTTGTAGAAAGCGTAGCTTTGTGGACGAGACTTCGTCGAGCCTCACACCCCGGAAATGGTCGAAACAGGACGAATGCAGCAAGGTTCTAGGGAGTAGCGCCCCTTAGTGTATGTCATTCCTTCTGGATAAAGGTGGTATCATGGTATGGAGCCCAGATACTTAACCTCTGTGGTTACTGCATTATTATTATCTATGTGGTTTGTTGCGAATCGGGGATCCTCGGGAAGATCGGTGACGATCGGGGGATGGCATACGCGTGTCAGTAGTTACCTATTTTTGCAGAGGTAACCCGGCCTTGTGTTGGCAGAGATCCGGTTAGGTTCTCGGGTCGTCTATTCCAGGGACGTACCCATCGTGGATAGGAAGTTCCTTAGCCTGACCATTTGTTGGAAATCCAAACTCCAATACGTGACTTGTACGGTATTAGTTATAGAACCTGCCATTTACGTACGGTGGTCACCACTGTTTAGATGGTAGCTATAGTAGGCATACGATACTGGTCGTATGTTGGCTAAGATTAATATTATACTTTCGAAATGTTTTCTACACTATGCACTAATAATAATATAAAAAATGATTTGATTTTGCGTAGTAAGCATCTTTGACTATCATAAGAAGAAATCTCCTCCAATTCTGCGTTTGCATTGTGTGTGTGGTGGGAGGTCTTATGGTAGTTTCATTTTCCAAAAGCATTTCGAATTGACTTAAAAAAAATATTTTGTTGTTATAAAGAATAACTGTTTTACGATCTCACACCAGTCACCATGACTGACTCGGAGTTTATTGTTTCCCTTCTAAACTCTGGGTGCCCACAAATTTCCACACGGGCAGCCTAGAGTTAGATTATCAGGATATTCTGGATATTCTGGAGCTTGGAGATAAGCTGGATGACGAGACGTAGTATTTGTATCTGATAGTATTTATTCCGCTGTGTATTCTGTATGAGGACAAGTTTATATAACTGTCCAGTGTTGTATATTGACTCTGATTGATGTATGTATAAACTGATATAGTTCTTTGTTTTAAAAGACTATTGATTATCTATTATATGTTATTCCGCTGCGATATGTGAGATTCTGATATTGTTTTCTGTTCTGATGTTGTTCTGTTGTTCTTCTCTTCTTTCTTCTACTCTTTTCTTCTTCTTCTGCCTTTTTCTTCTTTCTTAAACCCTCACTATTGGAGTTTCCGGCACTCGATTACTCGACAGTCGATAAAGTGAGTATCGATGTTGAATTTTCGAAAGTCGAAAATTTCGGTATGTGACACTTATTATTGAAACTAAAACGATGTGAAGTTCTTTAGAACTAAAAGATTATTAAATTGTTATATCTTAATATATTATTCATTACCACTTGATTTCCAAAGCCATAGCACCTGTTCCGTGATGGTGGATCCATGACTGACTAAAAAAAATAATGTCCTCCTCATCCGTCGTGAGCTGCTCTCGACCGATATCCTCCAGGAGTTTCTGGCGTTGTTACATAAACCTTGTCTGCATGAACAAATAAAAATGCAGTTCAAATTAATATCACAGTATCTTAATTCATTATAATTTAACAATTAAAACAATTACTAATAGTACGTAAACTAAAATATGCTTACACAGCTCTTGCTCGATTTATCGTCGTGCCTTGTATATGAAACTGTCCCGTCTGGATTTACATGCTCGATGGCATGCGTACGGGTAAACACATCCATATACGACATAGGACCCTGCACCTCATCTTCCTAAAATTGATTATTATGTACTGTTATTGTATCTTTAAAATTATATAGCACAATAACTATTTACAATTCACATTTAATAAATTTACCAATTCCTGGTGATACTGCTGGAACGACTTTGACCCTCCTCGATGAGTGACGGGATTTTTGTTTCTATTTGCAGAGTTTCTTCCCGACTTTGCCTGTACATTTAAATTTAATACATTATTTACTTACCAAATATTTTTTGATATTTACGTATCAACCAAATAACTAATAAAAGTTTAGTACACTTACCTTCGCCTCGTCACTATCCCAATTTTTAATCCACCCTTCCCATACACTCGTCCCCATCCATTTTGGCTTCTGCCTTTTATGCTTCACTGTCGACATGGAATCCCTGTAGTTCTTCCTCATCTTCTACATCCAGTAATGTCATACCTGCTGCAGGTCATCTGACTATATGTCCACGGCGACCTGTGTTTCATGCTAAACAAGCAACCAAAAATTTAAAAATAAAAGATGAATAATAAATAAGCGAAAAAAACAAATTAAGAATGGAAAATAGAATATTATACTTACAATGAAATCCTGCCAAATACAATCGAGGATGTGGGGAGGGATGTTACCCCACTTCGGCCAACAAGCCAACATCCTACTCTTGTACGCCTTCTCGAAACCGATAGAACTACAGCTGATGGTTGTAGCTCAAACCCCTTGTGTTAAATATGATACAAATTAGTATATTGTACACAAAATATTTAAGATGCTGAAAAAAGTTTAATACTTACCCCTCGGCTCTAGGTACTAGAGTCACGATAGGTCGCTGTGGCGGTTGCAATGGACTGCTACCATCGCCTCCTGAAGAGTGGGAAGAACTCCCCCTTCTGGATGACATGATACCTGTCACAGACACATCATTTTAAAAGAGAACAATAACATGATAATGAAATATATTTTATAGTTACATGACATAAATGATATAAAGTACATAAAGTGCAAAGTATACCTGATTCAGATTGGGTCCCATATTCCGACGATAAGCAGAATACATTGCATTTTTAACATAAATTGCTAAATAAATGAAAGAAATGGTAATGCCATAAAAGATGTAAACAACAATAAACAGATTCGGTTTCATAAATTACATAAATTACATAACTAGCAAAATAAATCTCATCAATTACAACAGTTTCGTAATACACCAAGAATTCAACATAGTTACGTTAATTGCATAATTACATCAACTGCATAATCTCATCAATTACATCAATTGCATACTTACATAACTACCAAAATATAGCTCATTATTTACATCAATCATCATCGTCTTCTGATTCAGATTCGGTCTCATATTCTACGTTATTTTCTTCCATACTCTCGAATGCTTCTACCAAATTGTTTGATTCATCGTTCAGAGGTCCAAAATCCGTACGATCGTCTGTAATTATTATTTCGTTGCTTTGCTCAAGATCTGCCAAAACATTTGATTCATTGTTCAGAGGTCCAAAATCCGTAGGGAACATTGATCGTGCTGCATCTTCAATCATATTTCCTATACGATTCGTCGTAACAATTTCATTACCAGCAATGTCTAATTCGGACTTTGCAGAAGTATTTGCTACAACTTCTCTATGACGATCCCAAACATAATACTTCGGCACGAAACCGTTTTTGCATTAATGGACTTTCACAATATCGGGTAACAAATACTTCAAATGTCTACCCCAACTATACGGACAACGAATTTCTGCATCGTTTCCATTATTACTTAAAGCAAATTCAACAAATACATTTATACCATTATAAAAATATTCTTTTATTGAGCCTTTCAACCCCCTTCTTTGATATATCCATCTCCTCCGATCAATAAAATAATCGATCATTTTTCCTATTTGAAAAAATATGTCACAAATTCTAAAATAAATATTTGTCATATGTTCCATTACATTTTATTTTTCAATGTATCGATACAAAAATTATACGCGTCAATTGTTCCCCACTTAAGAATACAATATAGAACTGTTGGTTTATAGTTATCTTTTATTCTGGTCAGTCATCCTACTTCCCATTACAAACACAGTAAATACCTACATTTCGTACATTATTTCGTTTTAAACGATTCAACAAAATTTCGACAGCACTTCCCTTTTGTTTCCTGCATTGTACACAAATGCATGTACGCAGGAAACAAAAAAGAAAAGTGACGATAAAATTTTGTGAACCGTTTGAAACGAAATAATATGCGAAATGTAATTGTTTGCTATGTTTATAACTTGTCCAATACAGGGACAAATCCAACAAGCATTGTACCAGATGAATATAAATGGCCGTTTTGTGACAAAAACGACTATTTATATAACGATCATGTACAACACCCGTCGGACGGGGCCAAAAACTCTCCGAGGGACGTAAAAAAAGTATTTTATAAAAAAGAAAATATATTTACTAATTTGATACATTTCAAAAAATATTAATTTAGCACATTTGTTCCGCGTATTTCATCGAATAAGGCTGCTTTAGTATTGTTGTCATTTTCCAATACAGTCAAATTTCTTTTAGACTCGTGCATTCATTATTGTTATACAAGTCAAGATGTTGTAGGACTCATGTCTTATTCCAATTAACACAATACAATGGTAGAAACAGCGCATATACAATGGTTTACATATACACACACAATCACAAAATTATACATACTTTTTACAATTTCACGATAATATATGAAATAGGTAAACCATGGGATGCCATAAACCATTATTACGCTATTGTGAACAATTTCAATAACTAAATAGCCCTAATTTAACAACTAATGCAAATCTAGATTTAGGGTAAAAATTAAATTTTGCGAAAATAAGAGATTATACCTGAGTTAGAGAACAATAAACGTTGATTACACAGTCGGGGAGGATCCGAAAGCTCAAAATTGGTGATTGAAAGCTTGGGGGAGATATTTGGGGATTTTGGGTTAAAATATTTTGTGCCGCAAATGAGGAAGAAGAAGGCTCGGCCGAGCCCTGTAATTCGCGAATTTCCGACGGCTTCCGACGGTCGCTGACGGCCCGTCAAAAGCCGTCGGAAATTGGCCGCCGGAAGCCGTCGCTTGATGCTACCGGAATAATTGCCTTTTCTAGTACTGATTGGTCTATTGAGTGGTTTATAAATCTTGGTCAATACGTGGCATGCCATGATGTCGATAGGGATTTCTAAACTCTTGCACGAGGCAAACAGACACGGTATTGGTTTTTGAAAATTGGTAAATGAAATATTTTACCTAGGACTATATATTTTTTATATATAAAGATATAATTTTCAAATTTATACAATTATTTATGGTTTGTTTGTTTGTTAATGATAATATTTCTTTATTATCACTATTGTTAGATTTGTCATGATCGAGTAGTTTAGATGCATTGAATATTGATTGTTAATTTATGCTCAACCAATTTATGAGCATTTATTGTTTGATAATTGTGAGTACATTAAAATGAATCTCTTATGAATTAAGTTTCACAATTTGACTATAAGGTGTTTAGATAAAATATCAAGTTAAAAGTCATCTTTTAATCATGTTGAATTAAAAGTAAAACTTTAATAAAAGTTGTTTAATATAGTCTAAATGGGAAGATAAGACGTTTAAAGGATAAATAAGTGTGAAAAGTTTATTATAATAAATGGAAATTATTATAATATAAGATGATTTTAAAGGTACATTTTATACGAGTATGGTATATATAATATGATTTATATGATTTATAAATGGTGTTTTATAAGTAAAAGGAGTTTTTGAGAATTTAAATCCCGTTAATTGTTTGAATTGATTTCAAAAAGTTTTGAGAAAGGTAATGGTAGTGTTACTTAGAAATATTTGTAAGTACAAATATTTCAAAGAGAATTTTTAAGAAAGATACATTTTCTTTGGATGGTTCAGGGAAAATATCTTAACTAGTGTAAAGACCTAGAATTTCAGTCATTTGAATTTGGAATATTTAATTGATTTTAAATATTGGAAAGTTAATTTTATAAGTTACTTGAATTTCAAATAAAGTGATTTATTGGGTAAATAAATTGTTGAGTTAATATTTGGGAATATTTAAAATAATTGAATCCTGAATTTGAAATTAATCAATGATTTTGAAAGTTGATTTAAATTCTATTTTGATAGAAATGCAGATGGTAAACTTGTGAATTTAAATATAAAGTGAATAAACTAGTTTTTATAATATTTGTTTTAATTAACGTGTGGAAATAACCTTCTGGGGCACTGTCTCGGAGTTTGACGAAACCTATTTCATTGGATTCGTAATAGTGAATTATAGTATGATGTCGAATTTCATGGCGATCAGACATGTCGTTTGATCGTGCGATCTCGAAATGCATAGAATTTAATTAAAGGAATTTAAATTAATATAATTGGGTTTGAAAAGCTATCTTCTGTATATGATCGAATTAGGCATCAAGATTAGTTCCGTTGTATTTGCAATAGGGGTATAACATATAGAACATCAAGCGGCACGCCTCGTTTGTAGTTCGGAAATTTAACGTGTGAATAGTGCTTTGAAAATTCTCTGTATAAGGACATTAACTTTCTTCATTTGCAAACCCTAGCCCTAATTAGCTTCAGCCGCCATTAAAACAATAGCTCCATCCAACGAACGACAATCAATGGAGCCTCTAGTGGCCGAATTGGCCAACGACTTCAACTACAAAAACGTTCTTCTCGTCGAATAGAAGGGGATAAATGGTTGGATCGTCATAGATCGTCGCATGGAGGTCAAAAATCGGCCACATTTATGGGGCATTTGGGTTCATTTTTCTGGGAAAAAAGGTCGTGCACGTGGGTGGCGTGAGCATGGGCTAAGGCGGAGCGGCGGCGGCAGGCGTAGGGGACGGTGGCGGCGGCAAATCGAAGGATCGCGATCAAAAATTTAAAAAGAAAATAAATAAATATATGTCGCGAGTCTAGAAACGTGCATGGGTGAGAGGGAGAAGGAGGAAAGGGTAATTAAGTTTAAAGTTTTATTAATTTAAAGTTAATTTTAGTTTACTTATTTAAATCGTTTATTAGTTCATAACTTTTCCATACGAGGTCCAAATCGAACGCGACAAGTTGCATTGCAGTTGTATCAGCGAATACTACGTTATGGAGTTGGATTGGATGTATTCGGAGCTAGTAGGAATTTTGGGTTAAAATTGAACGCTTGTTCAATTTTAATTCAAAATGGAGCGTTTTGACGGAGCTAAAACCAAAGTGAGTTAATCCCACCTTTTTACTTAATCAATAATATTATATAGCAATAAAAATTATTTATTGGATGTGTGGCTATTTTATTGTTGATTGCTATTGACTGTTTGGAAGATTTACTATAGTTATTAGTTGGTTTGGATATATTCCCGCCTAGAGCGGATGAGACCCTATTACGTTCCCGCGTAAGAGCGGATGACCCATTCTATACGATTTTGCCTTGAAGCGGTGGATTATATTATTTGGTTATATACTGTATGTGATGTAGGGGGACAGGTTGGAGGGATCCAACTAGATACCTCACACTATTAATTTTCTTTTTCATATATTTTTGATACATGATGTGTTGGATGCCATATTTGATGACAGGGATGATTTTCTCTATGTAGTGCTATGATAACACTAGGCCATATTTTTAGTAATTTGAAATACTATGAAATGAAGATTTGTTTTAAACATATTTAAAGTGAATTCGAAAATTTATATGTTTTAAATATTTGTCCTCGAAATTTATTTGAAGAAGGGGTTTGTTTTAAAATTAAAAGTATGATCTTTAGAGATTATAAATTTGTAGTTTTATAAAATACTTTTAAATAGAGATTGTTGGCGTCAAAATTGGCCACCAGTACCCAATTATAAGTGAAAGCACCAATATCCAGTCAAAGATCATAGATAGAGTATAGGCAGAGAATATAATATGAAGAATAACCAAAATTAAAATGAAAGCAAGTAAAAAAGACAAGATTTATAGTGGTTTGGCTAACTCCGGCCTACATCCACTCCAGAAAAATTCCTTTTATTATCAGAAATTTGAGTACAGTTACAATGTGGAATTTCTGAATAAAAATGGCACAGTAGCCTCTAGGTGGAAGACGAAGAGAAACAAAGTGAAGATCTCTTTTTTTGAAGCCACGATGTTGTATTTATAGGCAAAACTTCGGCTATAGGGCTTTTTCACCTACATGGGCCCGCCATGACGATCGCCGAGCCCAACTCATCCATCCTGTGTCGACCCTAAGTAGAACTTGAAGTAGAACCCAAAGTAATTCCTTTGGTGACCCGAAGTAGTTCGTATGCCAACCCCAAGTAATATGCCGACTTGAAGCCATATGCCGACCCCAAGTAGGACCTGAAGTTAACACCATGCCGACCCCAAGTAGTACCCGAAGTTAACACCATGCCGACCCAAAGTAGAACCTAAAGTAAACCCTATGCCGACCCAAAGTAGAACCTAAAGTAAACCCTATGCCGACCCGAAGTAGCACCATGCCGACCCCAAGTAGGACCCGAAGTAAACACCATGCCGGCCCGAAGTAGAACTCGAAGTAAACCCTATGCCGACCCGGAGTGAAACCAATGCCGACCCATGTAATATGCCAACCTGAAGCCATATGTCGACCCCAAGTAGGACCCGAAGTAAACACAATGCCTACCCGAAGTAGAACCCGAAGCAAACCCTATGCCGACCCGGAGTGAAACCAATGCCGACCCCATGTAATATGGCGACTTGAAGCCATATGCCGATGCCAAGTAGGACCGGAAGTAAACATCATGCCGACCCAAAGTAGAACCCGAAGCAAACCCTATGCCGACCCGGAGTGAAACCAATGCCGACTTAAAGCCATATACTGACTCCAAGTAGGACCCGAAGTAAACACCATGCCGACCCTATGTAGAACCCGAAGTAAACCCTATGCCGATCCGAAGTGAAACCAACGACGACCCATGTAATATGCCAACCTGAAGCCATATGCCGACCCCAAGTAGGACCCGAAGTAAACACAATGCTGACCCAAAGTAAAACCTGAAGCAAATCCTATGCCGACCCGGAGTGAAACCAATGCCGACCCCATGTAATATGCCGACCTGAAGCCATATGCCGACCCCAAGGAGGACCAGAAGTAAACACCTTGCCGACCCAAAGTAGAACCCGAAGCAAACCCTATGCCGACCTAGAGTGAAACCAATGCCAACCTAAAGCCATACGCCGACCCCAAGTAGGACCCGAAGTAAACACCATGCCGACCCAAAGTAGAACCCGAAGTAAACCCTATACCGACCCGGAGTGAAATCAATTCCGACCCAAAATAGTACCATGCCGACCCCACGTAGGACCCGAAGTAAACACCATGCCGACCCGAAGTAGAACCTGAAGCAACTTCCATCCTTGCCAAAATCCATATTCCAAGTACCCAGCATCATTTATCGATCAACTGTGTTGAATCCCAGCTTCATATTCATATTTATTATCCGTAATTGATCATCCATCCAACAATTCAAACCAAATCCATAATATTCTAGCCTTGATAACCATGCAGTCTATTGGGTTAAATCTGCTTGTATACTGCCTTGCCAAAAGGCAGGTTAACAAAGATTTTGAGAACCGTGATTAAAGATTTATAAAATCTTAAAAATAAGTCGTGTTTTATAATAAAGGGATATGATTTTAAAAGAAGATAGAAGTATTTTGGTATTAATATTTATTAACTGTTTTATATAAAATGATGTGTGCGTGTATACACACACATATCAAGATTTATTTATAACTGTGGAAGTTTATAAATAGGAAAATGTATAAATATAATTTACAAATAGAGTAAAGATTGTAAAATCATATTTATTTATAAAAGGGTAGATTTATAAACAGTGTTTAAAGATATAGGGAAACTTTATCACTGGATAAATTTGGGAAATAAATCACAATTGTGGATTTATAGTAATATGTGGAATGTTGTTATAGAAAAATAAAGATTCTACTTTGGAAGTTGAAAGTGGGATTTATAAGAGGATAGAGATATAAATAGGGCTTTATAAATAAAAGGGATTTTATAAAAAGGGAAGTAAAATAGAAGGAGATTTATAAAAAATAGTTTTATAAATATGGAAATGATTATGTTGAAATGAAAGTATTGATTTTTATCAAAAAAGTATATTTATGTTTTAAAGGTTGTGTATTTATATTAAAATTGTTTATCAATATTTTAAAATGTTAATTATTTCAATTATTACTTTGGTTTGAAATTAATCATAATTATTTATCAATAAAGGTTTGGTAATCAATTATTACTATTTATAATAATGTTGAAGATAAATTATTATCGTTTATTTAAGAATGTTTTGAAAATTTTAATTATTATCTATAAGATGTTTTGAAGTTAATTACTATTTATTATATGTTTTGAAGTTAATTACTATTTATTTAAAATGTTTATTATTATATAGTAGTGTTAAAAGTAAATGATTAGAATTATTTAAAATGGTTTTTGAGATTTATAAATGGAGTTTTATAAACAAATGTGGTTTTTATAAGAGGAATCTTATAACATGTTTTGGAAAACATAATGGAAGATTGGTTAAAAAGATAAAAGAGTTTTATAAATGGTTTAGTTATTTATAAAAGAATTTTAGAAATGGGTTTATAGATCTATAAATGGAGTTTTATAAATGGTTTGTGGATGTATAATGGAGTTTATAAATGATTTTAGAATTGTATAAAAAGGGAAATCTTACCCGATGTTGGTGAATATACTTACACTGTTGAGATAAGTATATGGATATTTTTTCAAGTATTGAGAAATAGGGATTTGTAGATATATATATATATATATATGTAAAAAAATGATTTTGATTTGGATATTAACAAAGTGAATTAAATTTATAAAATTTTAATTAAAAGGAGGTTAGTGGTTACTTATTTGCTTATCCATTGTTGGTTTTCCCTATGGAATTAAATCCCTGATTGAATGTTTGTTATTTTATAGTTAAATAACTGACTATCGATTTGGACCCAAAATGTGACTTTGGAAATATCCAGGAGAAACACGTGAGTTATATGGCACAGTCATCTCTGATGATGATGTATTGTGAGTATAAATCTTGTTTCGTTCTCCTAGGGCAAACGATAAGGAAATCCATCCACTAACGGTTAGGAGGTGATCTTCGATCTTATCTTTGACTGTTTATTTCCTAAAGAATCGGGATTGAGTTTTTCAGAAATTGTCGAAAAGTTGTTTTCGAAGAGACCGAGATCGGATATGTTATCCAAAAACCACTTTAATCCAACCTAAACATTTCGACGTTAAGTCATCTTGAAGATGATGGAATTGAGAACGGAGCTCTCAAGTGTTTCGTTCAATCCCAGAACGAACTTGTATGGATGAATGCTGGTATTGTAGTGTTGCCTAGTGGCAGTGTTAGCATTCCAAGCGGGAATGCTATATCAAGGTAAAACGTAGCTTCAAACCTCATCAGTCGGGAAATGAGAAAAAATCGGGCATGCAGTAGGGCCAAGTTGTAACGACTCGGATTTTTTGACGTTTGATTTGGAATATTTAAATGGTTTTAAATATTGAATTTGAAATATAGATTGATTTTGAATATGAAAATTTGGGTTTTTATTTATAAAATAAATTCAGAATTTAAAAATAGCAATTTATTGGATAATTTAATTATTGAATTTAATAATTGAATATTGGTTAAATTATTATATCTTGGGTTTTAAGCTCGATAAAAATGATTTAAAGACTTGTAAAATTTATATTAATAATAATGAAGATAATAAAAGTTTTAAATTTAATTTAAAAGAGATCTATTCAATTTTAAAAATAGTTGTTTAAATTGACATTCAAAAATAGCCTTCCAAGGGCAGTCTCGGAATTCGACGAAACCAGTCCCATTGGATCCATAATAATGTATTATTATCGGATTTCAAATTTCGTAGCATTTGGAGTTATTGTTTGATCGCATGGGATATAAACGCACTGGAATTAATATCGAAAATTCAATAAAATAATTGGGTCCAAAAAGCTATCTTCTCCATACGATCGAATTAGGACTCGAAACCTTTCCCATTGTGTTCGGAATAGGGGTTTAACGTTATGAATGCCTAACGGCACGCCTCGATAGGGGTTCAAAGTTTCGAGCTGGGTAAAGTAAGATATTTATAGTTTAATAATATTATAACTAGTCGAAGACAGGACCTACCTTCTCAAGCACGCCACCATCACGTACGAAGGAACACCCATCACTTTTGAGTCGCGTCTTCTTCTCTTTCCTTTTCAAAAATCATTCGTTATTAAGGGGGAGGGAAAAGAAAAAGAAAAAAAATAAAACACAAATCGAAATGTCGTTCTTCTTTTAAAAAAAATGCCTGCTTTCCACTTCTCTCAGATAAAAGAATGAATCGAATTCGAAATCAAGAAGAAAATTGCAGCTATCCTTTTACTCTGCCAATCGAATTCAAAAAGAAAAAAGAAATGAAAGTGCCAGCTCGAGGCAAAGCGATCATTCCTACCGATCTAAGCATCTCGATCCCTGATGGAACCTACGCTCGTATTGCGCCTAGATCAGGCTTGGCATAGAACGAAAGTGCCAGCTCGAGGCGACGTAGTCAAATCGAAGGCGCGATCGAAAAGGGGAAACACGATTTCATCGCAGCGTGTTGGGCATCACGCACGCAAGGAGAGAAGAGCGAAGCTCGAGGCGACGATGGCGAATCTTTTTCGCGGTAGTGAAGGCGCACGTGAGGATGGAAGACTGTGCATTGATCGAGTTGGTGTTTTGAGGGTGATGGCATTCGCGAGGTAGTGAGGTATAAGATAATTTTATTTTAATTAAATTTAATAAAGATATATATATATATAGGTTAAGAATTAAATAAGTTCATTTTTCATATTAAGTTTATGTAAATTATATTTTTATCGAATGATTAAAAATGTATAATATGTTCTTACGAGGTCCAAAAATCATGAAGTCGATCACATTAAATTTGTAGCTGCAAAATCGCATTCTGGAAGTGGTTTAGAATTTTTCAAAGCCTGTCGGGATTTTAAATTAAATCGAACGAGGTTCGATTTAGTTTAAAACCTGGATATTCGGTAAAATTAAATCAAGGTGAGTAAAATCTCACTCATTTGGATTGCTAGAATAATTTAAAATTATTGAAATTAAATTGTTGGTTGTTTGGGTGATTTTATAAATTTATTGTCTGTTGAATGATATAATAGATAGTAGTTTATATATTAGTATTTGGAGTGATATTCTCACACATTATAGCGGATGAGACCCTATGCGCCCCGCATAATAACGGATGACCCTATATGCCGCGATATCCCCCTCGAAGTGGGATTGGTATTTATTGTGTGTTGTAATAACATCTGTGGATGCAGGGAAACAGGTTGGAGGGATCCAACTGGATTCCTCAATTTATTGTTTATTTTCATATATAGTGATATATGAATTGTGTAGAATAATCTAGTATAGATTATTGTTGGGATTGGAATTTTTGGATGCTACTATAGCACTGGCCTGAATGTTAATATTTTAAATACCATAAATATATTTTTAAAAATGGAAGGAATTAAAAGGAGTTTTGATGTAAAATTATTTATATTTAGAATTGGGTTTATTTAAAAGAAATTGAATTAGAGAAAAATATATATTTGATTTTTGGTTACACTTAACTGTTGTGAATTAATAAATGGAGATTTAAAAAAAATGAATTATACAAGAGAATTTCTAGAATGATATCATGGAAATATAAAAGGAGTTAAAATCAATATTTAAAATAGGTTGGAAGTATAAATGGGAATTATAAGAAAGAATTTATTTAATGGAGTTAAATAAATAAGATTTGTTTATAAACAGATAAAAGCCAAAAAGGGTTATAAAATTTATAAACAATGTTTATAAATAAAGGTATTCGATATTAGATGATAATTGGAAATATAAATTTATAGGGTGAATTTATATTAGAATATGGAAACAGGGTTGAGAAAAATAGTAGACTCTATTTTTGAAATGGGAATGGCTAGGGAAGCGAAAATAAATCGATAAGTTGTGAATTCGAGAGGAAGTTATAAATTAAATCGGTTATCGAGATCTTAAAATATATTTGTAAGAAGTTAAGTTGTCTTTTTTTCAAAAAGGAAAACTTTATCATTTAAAACTATGAAATTTTAAACTAGTTAATATTGGAATACTTCAGAAAATGGATTTTTTTTTTAAAAAAATATTTAATATTTATTGAAATAAAATTTTAACTTTTATAAACAGCTTTGTAAATTGATTTGTTTCATTTTAAATGAGTTATTGATGGTTTATTAAAATGTTTGATATTTTAAATAATAACTTAAAACATATTTTAAAATAAAAATAAAATACTATTCTTTAAAATGCCATTATATATATATAGTTTGAAATGATTGAAAATTTATTTATGAAATTTTCTCGAGATGTGTAAACAGGTTTTAATTTAAATATGAGATTTTATAAGAGAAATCTTATAAATGGAATCCAAGAGATTTAAGTAATTTCAAATGCTTAGATGCGATAACCTTGGTAAGAATAGAATTCATTTAAAGAAGTTAAAAGTGGTTGGTTGGGATTATAAATAAGTATAATCGGTTTGGAAATCGTAAGGAGAATTTATCAAAAATTCTGGAAACTTATGAGATAGGTTGGAAAATATTTCCAAGTTAAATATTAAAATGATTTTGGAAATTATACGTATAAATATTTTCCTAAGTATTGAAAGGAAGGTTTTTGGAAAATATTTTTAGTGGAAAATGATTTGGAATAGAAATATTTTCTAAGTGTTGTAAAAATGAAAGTTGGAAATATTTCTAAGTATTGAATGGTAAAATATCCTGTTATGGATACAAGTGTTGAAATTTATTTCCAAATATAGAATATTGAAGAAATGAAAGTAATATCTTATAAAAATATTTTGAAATAAATTTTGGGAAATTTATAATAAGGCATGATGATTGTTTTTGGATGTCTATTGATAGTTAAACAACCGACTATCAATTTTGGCCAATTTCGTTAATCGTTTCGAAGAGACCGGGATCAGATTCAATTATTCGAAAACCACTTTGATCCGATTTGAACATAACGAATGAATACCGTGAAGATAATGAAGACGGTGATTCGGTTTGTCCAGACCCAAGACAACTTGTATGGACGAATGCTATCAGAACATCGTCATTGGAGGCCGATGAGCATTCTAAATATATTTGCTCTTGAAAGGTAATGCTTAGCCTCGAACCTCATCAACCGGAATGACTAAAACAGGGGAGATGCAACAAGGCTAAGTGGTTCACACCTAAGTAGGGTATGTTATCACTTTTCTAGATGTCCTCGGAACCCTATTTATCTTAGATATGGGTATATATAAAAGAAGAAGCGCTTGATAGTAAGGGTGGGAACACCCGGGGTGATAACATATTCGGTCTATCCAGGTCAGGGATAGGCCAGTCTTGTGTAGCAGGGGATCCCGGCGTGGTCCTCGGTACATTGTTTTAGAGGTGTACTGTGACGAGCGGTACCCAGTGGCCCAGTCATTCGTTGGAAGCCATTCTCCAATACGAGCTTACGGTTTTGTTTGTAGAGCCTAGTATGCTGGAATTTAATTAATGTAACAATTCCAGCTATTTGAATAAGTATTTGTATTTAGACACTATTATAATATCACTGGATTTTCTATAAAAAAATTCGGTTACCGTAAGGGAAAAACCCGTCGTGTTTACGTGTGACGCGGTCTTACGAGATACCTTTGTTTTTCAAAGGATTTTGATAACTCTAACAATTCAAATTGAGTGTGTTTTCTCACGCTGGTTTTCCAAACTGACTCGGATGTTATTTTATTATAATGCTCGGGTCAGACCGAGTATTACAGATTCAAGTTAGGATGCTATAGAGCTCAAAAGACGAGCTGGAGGATTTCTGACGTATATCACGTACTTGTTTTATTCCGCTGCGTGAGGACAAGTTATTATAACTGTCCTGATTGATGTATTAATTGTTGTACTCTGATGATTGTAAGTTATAGATTCTTTTGTATAAAATATGCTATTATATATATTATATATTGTTCCGCTGCGACTGTTAGATTCTGTGTTGTTGTTTCATTTTTCTTCTTCTATCTCTTCTTCTTTACCCTAGTTATTCGCTCTTCCGTACACTTTGGATTGGACAAGAGTGAATTATTGTCAACTCAAAGGGGTACGGAACTACGGGTCGCTCCCATCAGGGTATGGTCATTCCAAATCTTGATCGATTACTATTTATCCATGTATGCTTCGGGGCCCATTAACGAGTGGGGTGATCATATTCGGTACTACTAGTTAAGTGGTAGGCCAGTCCTGTGTGGTAGGGGTACAAGATGTTCTTGTCAGACCCCGGTGTATTTTATCTAGAGATGTGTCTTCAGAAGGTAGTTCCTTACCTTGTCATAGTGTGGAATCTAATCTCTAATATGTGCCTTTACGGTTTTGATTATAGAACCTAGTAAGCTGGAATTTAATTAATGTAACAATTCCGGCTACGATTAATAAGTATTTGTATCTTAGACACTATTATAATATCAGAGAATTTCATATGAAATGGTTTGGTTATCGTAAGGTAAAAACCCGTCCGTGTTTATGTGCGGCATGGTCTTATGAGATACTTTTGATTTCAAAGGTTTTTTATAACTTTAAAACCCAGTTGAGTATGTTTTCTCATGCTATTTTCCAGACTGACTCGGGTGTTATTTTATTATAATGCTCGGGTCAGGCCGAGCATATTTACATATTGCTTTGGATGCATTGTAGCTCAGAAGATGAGTTGGAGGTCTTCAAGTCATAGTCACGTATATGTTTATTTTACGCTGCTCTGTTGTTGAAATCATCAGCATTTGTGAGGATAGATTGTTATAATATCCAAGCTGATGATTGTGATTTGTTTTTGTACTCTGATGGATGTATGTATATAACAGTTTCACTTTTATAAAGATCATTGATGTTATATTATATATTGTTTCGCTGCGATTATGAGATTCTGTATTGTTGTTTTTATTTAGTTTTCTTTCTTCTTTATTCTTATCTTCTTTCTTCCTTTTCCCCTAACAATCGAGTTTTCCGGCATTTGATTGCTTTGCACGCAATACAATGGACGTATTAGTATCGATTTTCGTGGGTCAAAAATTCTTAGTTGTTGCAACTAGTATTGTGGTGATCTAAATAATCTTCTAAGTGACGATCGAATGTTTGCTTAGGCGAATGTTATAGTGCACTTAGTAAATTATTCTCTTTATCATCGCGTAATCAAAATGAGTTTGAATCCGAACAAACCCAAAGTGAGTGTTGGTGAATAAATTGTTAAAGTTATTTTATATATATGGAAATATATGTAGTATGATTTCAAAAAGAGTTTTGACACCAAAAATCGGGTATTTAGTTCTTAAGTTTTCTTAAAAAAATGATTTAAAATAAAAAGTATTTTTATAAGAAAATGTTTTGATAAATGAAAATTTAAACTCTTAGATGGACAAGAGATAATTTAATTCAAGTTTCAAATGTGTTAAATTAGATAGGAAGGTTTTTAATAAGAATTATTCTATGAGTTTTGTTTAAACATCTAAGTCTCATAAACTATTTGATGTTATTGGGCTGACTAAATAAACATCTTCACCTTAAGGATGTCTAAGGAAAGTGGACTCTAGGACTAAGTTTAGATACCAGCATCCTACTCTTCTTAGCTACTTACCAGACAGGATAGTTAAAAAGGTCGAAGTAATCGACTTAGTTTTAAGATCCATATTTTGTTTGGGCCTCCATTTGAATTTTAAAAATAAAAAAAGAAATAAATAATAAATAACTAAAATAAAATTTGATATTTTGTATATACTCTTAGAATGTATAAGGGTATTATACAAGTAAATAAGACCGAAGTATGTTTTAATTTAATGTTTTATAAAGATGTGTCTTTATAAAATGTTTATAAACTTAAGCGAAAATTTATGAAGTAATTCATAAATAATTTTAGTATTGAATGAGATACTATAAATAAAAATGAAAATGGTTTAGAAAGAGATTAGTGTAGTTAAGAAACTAATCGAATTAAGTATGTAAGTTATACATAGATCATTTGTTCGTACGATTTTGATCCAGGATTCAAGTACATAACTTCAAGGTGATTTACACCAGTCCGAAAAAGGATATCTCACTTGATTCTTACCAACGAACACTTGATTCGGATTCTTGATATGATACTAAGGTTTTCCATCATAGTATATGGCTATGTAAAGAGAACAAAGATATCTAATCAAAGAACTTAATCGGAGTCCGCACTAAGGAGGTCGAGTGAGCGATAATAATTTGAAAGTGAAGTTTATGTATCCGAACAAGTGGTCGGATTAGATATTGCATACAAATGATTTATGTACATCATACGGGCTTAAGTATATTTGTAAGCTGTGTTGTGTGGCTCAGGAAAATTTAGGGAAATACTTTCAATTTTGTCTAAGGGATCTTAGATAATCTTCAAAGTAATAACCAAAGGGTTGATGAGCTTAATGGTATGCTTAGAAAATTATCTATATCCTTGGACGATCGAGAAAGTTGCAAACCCAAGAAAATTATAAATATTGTTTGTTAGTCTTTTAACATTTTAGATAATGTTAAGTGTTATTTTATTCCTTTATGGAATTTGATTTGATTGATAATGTAATAGACTATGGTTTTTAAATTTGTTGTTTATTAGGACTTAAATTCCGATGCTTTTGAAAAAGTGATTTCGAAAGAATTTGTGAAAGAAATAATAATATTATTATTAAAAAAACATTGATGAAGTATTATTATTTTAGGTTGAAAGGAGTTTCGAGAAGTGATATTTCAAATATTTTGTTATGACTAAAGTTGGGCAATTGGGAGTTTTTCCAATTTGGAAGACTCGCAAGGTATATTTTTGCTTTAGTTATTATTTTAGGAGGAACCGAAATACCACTGGATGCTTTGTGTTGTTTTAACTCTAGAGTTATACCATGCTTCGGTAGGAGGATACCCCTCCTTGTCAAAATTGATTTTGGTTTTGATATATTTCTCTTTGGAGGAAATTGAAAATATATTTTGAATATGAAAACCCGGGCAGTTAGTACTAAATCTGTCTTTTGAAAAGATTGGATGCTTATTATTTTATTATAGAGTATTCTCTATACTTTTGTTGCATCTAATTGTTATATTGTTTATATTGCTAGCATATTGCTCTTTTGTCAGCATGATTCTCTTTTGGATTATGTAAGTACAAGATAGGTACAGGGATGCAAGAGATTACTATTTGATTTCTAGTGCATCTGCATTTGCATTGAGATAGTAAGTTGCTTGCAAAAATAATAATCAAATGCCAAAGTGATATGTAGTAGATTTAGAAATTGATATTTTGATTGATTGATAATTTTATGCCTTAGATATGGGAGGCCACTTGGCTTTTATTTTCTTTGAATGGTTTGGGCCGGTTGTGGCGAGTTCTAGTTTTTGGATCTAGCCGCGCAAAGGAGCTGCTGCCAAAATTTTCCGTAACATAAGGGATTTTAAAAGCCTGATAACTCATTTTAATTAATAAGTTTTTAAACCTTAAGGGTTTTGAGCCAGTTTCTTCCATTAGGAATTTCGGGGATGAAATTCATTTAAGGGGGGAGAATGTAACATCCTGGAATTTTATCATTTTGATTTTGAATATTTAAATAATTTTAAATATTTAAATAATTGGTTTTTAAAATATAAATAACTTATATTCAGATATAGGGATTATTTAAATATTTGACTTGTGAATTTAATATTGATTAGATGGATTTAATAGCATTATTTAATTTCTTTTTATTAATAAATAATAATGAGAAAATTTATTTGTTAATAAAATGACTTGATTTTTAATTACATATTTTTAATTTAATTTATTGGATTTTTCCATAATTTTTAATTTAGAAAATTTTAAATTTTCATTTGACGTAATTTACGGCAAATGATGGTATTTTTAAAATTTCACAGAATAAAATAATTTATGTATTTTATTTTTGATTTATACTCATATCGTATTTTAGTGCACGATCGTATTTTTTTCTATCATTCGCAGTTCATACGCGAACGAAATATTATATAGCAGAATAATGCGAAACCTCCTTTTCAAAACCTTTTTAAATCAAATTCAAAATTTTGAACTTGCATTAATGATGATTTGATTGATATGATGTTGGGTTGAAAATTTTGATTAACTTGTTTTTAAGTAAAGTAAATGGGCTTGCTTATAAAATGAAAATAACATCACACTTAGGCAAATTCTCGCTTTTCTTTTCCCTCCCTTGTTTTCGTTTTCACTTCCTATAAACAAAAGAATATAGCTTCCTTAAAAAATATCAAAATCAAAAGGATTACTCAATGGAAAAAAATATAAAGCTAGATTCTTTGAACTCATATAGGAGAGAGCTTTAATCTATGTATGTTTCAAGGGTTATGGTGATGATTAGGGGAGATTAACGTTTGGGTGTAAGGCATTTGGTGGCTAGTGTTTGGGTTTAGCAACGATATAGTTGGAATTTTCATGAATGGAGTTTGGATTTGGGTTTGTGGGGAGGAGGAGCATCTAGGGTGAGATTTTGGGGACGTTCGGCCTTGCTTGGTGTAACGTGACTTTGACTAGGTCGAGAAGGGTCCATTAGGTCGCATTTTGGAGCGTGGGGTCAAGCTCTTTGATTTTGGGGTAGGCACATGGAGATTGAGAAGATAGTAGCAACGGCGAAGTTAGTTTGCCAAACGGTGTACAGAGCTCCGAATCGTTGGAAGGACGTGCACAAATTTGGGTATGCATATGTAAGAGGAGCAACATATATTTGGGGAAGAAGATGTACTATTAGGGTGAGAGTAATTAAGTTGTCAATTAAGTAATTAGTGAATTTGTTAATAATTTCTAAATTGAAATCTTATAAATTCAACAAATATTGCATACGAGGTCAGATTTGGGTGCGATCTTTTCTGTTGGTTTCGTATCGATGTTATTTACAAGGTGGAATTGGATTCGTTGAATTGGGAGATAGATAAATTTTAAGCTAAAATCAAACGCCGATCAAACCAGAAAGCAAAACCCCCAACATGAATTTTGGCGAGTTTACTCACCTTTAAATAAACTATATGATATCTATGTTTTTGTAGAATATTTTTGAGTGCTTATATGATAGTTTATTGTTGGTAGTTTGAATTGTTTGGATTCCCGCTTTGGAAATCGGATGACACATTGTATGATTTACAGGGAACCCATATGACTATATTGTTGTTTGATACCACTTGATAGCGGATGTCATAAATAATAATTTTCTTACAAGGGACAAAAAGAAGAAGTCGGAGTGTTTTCGTAGCAAATAGTTCGCTACGAGACACTTCGAAATGCATACACACACACGAGATTTACAAGGGAATTTTGTAGAGGGACCCTAACGGGTTTCTCGCCAATATTTATTTACTTATATTTTTATATTGCTTATATTAATGGTTGGTTGAAATATTTGTGTTATGCTGTTTGATTTGTGCTAGTGTCGTTATAGCAATTTTCGTTGTACCGTCGCTTACAAAATATCACTTCCTTAAACCATTATGTGTGTTGAACTTATGGTTTTATTTTTACAAAATAAATGTTTGGTCACGTTTTTGCACTTTGAAAGTTGTTTAACTATATTTTGAGAATTTTAAGAATAAAGGATAAGTATTGATTAAAATTTATAAAAGAAGTTATAAATTTGATTAATTATCTTTCGAGATAATTAACATTGTTTTCAATTTATAAAAGGATTATAAATTTGATTTATTATCTTTCGAGATAGTTAGTATTGTTTAAAATTTACAAATGATTATTAATTTGATCAATTACCTTTCGGGATAATTAACGTTGTTTAAAATTTATAAAAGATTATAAATTGATTTATTGTCATTTCGGATAATTAATGTTGTTTAAAATATATAAAAAGTTTATAATTTGATTTATCATCTTTTGGGATAATTAATGTGGTTTTAGAATTTATAAAAGAATTATATTAATTATCTTTAAGGATGATTAACATTATTTAAAATTACTAAAAGTATTTAAGTTGATTTATTATCTTCTAGGATAACAAATGTTGTTTTAAATTTGTAAATGATAGTTTATAAATGTGGAAATTTTTAAAAAGGAATGTTTAAAAATAAATCCAAGTGTAAATTGTTTTTAGGTTTATAGTAAACAATGTTTTTGATGACATTCGTTTTTAGCCCATCTTTTAATAAACTTAGAAATATAATTTACCCTTTTAAGGGAATAATTTAAAAAGTTTTTTTTTGAAGTGTTTTACAAATATTTTTGATGTGAAAATCAGGCACAAGTTAGAATCAAATGTCGTAAAAGCTTGATTCATTTATGGTGATATGTGTAAGAGATTTACTTCCTATATACAATCATTAGTTTACTTTCGATAGTTGATTTCTTGACTATCGATTCTGATATCCTCCTTTGTGTTTCGTCGATTCAAGACGATTTGTTTGCTCGTTTGGGGTATTTAAAATCTTGATATTCTTAAACTTAAGAATGCCATCGAGTCAAGATAGTTAGCAACACTGCCCTATCTCGTCCGGCCTTATTGTTTTTCCTAGGGTAGTACTAGTTTGTTTCCGATAGTTGGTTCATCGACTATCGGTTTTGATATCCTTCTTTGTGTTTCGTCAATGTAAAATGATTTGTTTCTCATTTTGAGCATTGGCATCCAATACCATGGATAACTAAAACCAAAGAGCGAGTGGAAGCCAAGTAAGTTGGGTCGCATCTATTAGGGTATATTCGCATTTATCTAAAAAAATTTGGTAGCATGTATGTGGTGATGTGAGTATATTCGAATGCCCACGGATTTACCCAAGTCTAGCTTGGAAGTTCTCAAAAGTGATGTGTGTTTGGTGTAGGCTCTCAAGTATATTTTTTCTAGAGGTATACTTTCGGTGTAGGGGGCGTACCCTCCTAGTAATGTTAGATAAATTCAATCTCCTTATTTGATTTGAACCTTGGAGTTAATCTTTTTTAACTGCATTAAAAAGTGCCTTGTGCTCTCTTTTATGTTTAATTATTTTTGTCCGTTCTTTAATTTTAGATTTTGATCTTGTCTATGTCCATCCTTTCTTATTTGGGTTATTCTTCTGATTGGTTTTCCATTTCTTCATGTGTGGATATTGTTCCTATGAGGTACAAGCCCATTCCGCGGTTAGCGGCATGGTCTCAAAGAATTATTAAATGTTCGCCATATTTCTTGAGTTTTTTCATGCTGGTTTTCCAAACTGATCTGAGTGTTATTTTATTATAATGCTCAGGTTAAACCGAGTATTTTTCTAGGTTGTCGTTGGTAGGACATAGAGCTCATGGTGTAGAGCTGGATGTTCATCTGCCATAGTATTTTTATTTCCACTATATTATTATATATTCCCATAAGCAATTGTAAGGTTGGAAAGTGATAACTATCCAAATTGATGAGGTTTATTTTTAAACCTGATAAGTGACGGTTTTTACCATCTTTATTGTATTATACGTTGTCCTTCCACTATGAGATTCTGTTTCCCCTGTTCTTTTTTCCTTTATTTAGCCTAACAATCTGTCTTTCTGGCAATTGGATGTTCGGCACATGAATACCATGGATATATTAGTGCCGACTTTCGTGGTCGAAAAGGCGGTCATTACAACTTTGCACTTATGTAGTGATTTTTATGCATGTTTAGGGTGTTTGCATACATACTTGCATGTCACAATCACACACTCATGCAAGTATTGAGCTCACTTTTAGTACGTCTGCAGTACATAATCACTTTGCGCTTTTGATTGAGTAGATGGTTGTGTAGATAGCTGAGTTGCATAACATAGCTATTTATTGCACGTAACGTTTTACACCCCTTGGAAAGATATCAGGACGAAATCCTTTTAAGGAAAGGAGAATGTAACACCCCGTAAAATCAACCATAAATAAATTGGATAGATTAATTTAAATAAGATAGGGAAAATGGTAATTGTAACGTCAAAATTTGACCATGAAAGCCATATCGTTGCGTTCGTGGTGATTTTCTAATCAATTTCCATATATAATATGTTGAAAACGGAGCTCAAACGAGAAAGTTATGGACGTTTGAATTTTCATATTCAAATTAATTTAGATAGAATTAAAATTCAAATGAATAATTAATTCTAAAATTTGAAATTCAAAAAGTAACAACATTTAGACTTGGGGGTTATGAAAACATTAAAATAAATATTAACATTAATTGATAATTAAGGAATTAAATAAAAATAAATCAAAGACAATCAAAACATTCCCAAAGTAATAGGACCAGTCAACCACCTATCTTGGACCGGTCGAGTGCCAACGGTCGGCTGGTAGCTAGGGGCGGTCGACCGGTGGATAGGCGACTACTAGGGTTTTGAATGCACAATGAACGTTCTAGATTTTATTAATTTAAACCAACTTAAATTCAACCATTCTGGTGCATTTTAATCACTATAAATAAGAGCCTAGCCCCCTCATTTTTATTCACAAATTATTTTGGAAACCAAGCAAAGCTCTGTCAGTCTCTCTCTTCAAAGATTCAAAAAAGTTCTTTAGGGTTTCAAGTAATTGATTCTAGATGTTTATTATTTTGTTTCTAATTCTTTTATCCTCCAACCTCTTAATTTCTGAATCTAATTCATATGTAATTCTCTTGTTGCATATATCTAAGAAGAGAGATTTAAAGGAAATTATTGTAGGTATGTCAAATTCAAAGAGGAGCAAAGCTAAGGAACTGTACTGAGGGGAAATCTTAGTTTTTCTATTTTAGTAATTAAATAGTGTAGTTTGGATTTGATATATGTCTTTGGGAGTTTTGGATTACGAAAACATCACATTAAAAATTCCCAAAATCCCCCAAAGCGAAATGTCAGTTCTTTGATTGGAATCTTAATTAGTTTGATTTAAAATAATATAATATGTGTGGATTTTGTAATTTATGTGTTTTACATTCTATTCCACTTCTTTTTTTATTCGGATATGATTAAAGGATTTGACTAAGAAATGGCATGTAAGGTATGAGTTCTTATTCGTAGTTTGCACCACTTATTTCTACAAATTAAATATAAATTTCCCTGTCTAATTTCATGTTAAAAAAAAGTTGAATAGAGCGTAAAGTTAATTATATTGTAAGTTTTCATTATTATTGATGTATTCCATTGTTTTAATATAAGATAAATTGGATTTGGATTCTAAGTACAAGTCTATTGATTTGATTTTGGAATATTGGATTTATGGTATATATAATTTTGGAAATGTGACTTGTATAATTTTTGAAGACTCGACATTTAAAACGTTAGTTTAGGGCATAATCTCAATACTCATAGAAATCAATTAATGCATATTTATATATGTTAACTAGCGTAAATAACGTACAATTATAACGTATTAATGGCATAGTTAACTAGGTTAGCAATTATCATTTAAATCCCTTGCAGGAAAGTAATTAATTGTAGAGGCGAAATAAGAAGGATTCTTATAAGGCCAAGATAATTAATACGGTGAGATGTGTGATAATATACTTAGAGAGTATTATGAATATAGCTAATTATATGGATGTGAGATCGGTCAAAAGCACACAGAAGTCTGCCCGGCTAATCTGGCTACTAGCAACATGATTTTAGGGCTGATATGAAACATTATATAGTCCCAATTCTATAGGGTAAATCTACCCAGCTAATCTGGCTACGAGTTCCTATAAATAACTGGACTAATGTGTGATGTCTCTGTGGCGTACGGGTCATAATACGAAGTAAGGGGTTGTTTGAGGGCTGGGCTCTTTCCCTTACATGAAGTATTAAATGGTCGGGATTGGGTTTAGGCACGGTTGAGGACATCTCGAAAAGGTTCGCTTCAATGGAAGTATTAAGTGTCTGAAGAGATTTCCGTACAATGTCAGCTAGATAGATACCTGTATGGAGTCTGCCTTGAGAATATGTATTAAATTATAGGGGCCTACCTTAATTGAGGTCTTAAATGGTCAGAGTCTGCATATATTCCATTAAAATGTATTAAGTGGCTTGGATACTATCTCTCACAATGGTAAACATTAATAACGAGGGTTGTGGGATTGGTTAATACGAAGAACCTGCTTTGGGGTTGAAGGTATTAAGTAGTTATTTGACGACCCTCTTCTTTCCTTTATATGAAGTATTAAATGGTTTTGAATATAGTTTAAGTGCGAAAGACATATCCTTATTTAAATTATATTGCCCAAGTACTAAAATAGAAAGTCTCGAGATTTCTATTCACCAAACAATGTTGTTCCGACTCCCTCCTAATTAGAACATAGGTTAGGGCAGGAGACGATGATTAAGATGGAGATGACGATGAGAGGAGCTTGTGGCAGTAGTCTATTTATCTATTTATGCTATTTTCTATGTACCCATTTCAAGTGTATTTTTGAACATGATTATGTAACGGTTATTGTTGAAATTATGTCACGGTTTTGTGACATTTGGAGTTTTAAATGAAATGGGTACTATTTATGTTATTATATTTTATTCTTCCGCTGTGGGTTCTGAATGAATACAGCTCTGTATTGTTCTTTTTACCAACCAATAACCAGTTTTGAATGGGTCTAAGTTTCGACGGGCCTTTTCTGGGTCAGGATTTAGGCCTATTTCAGGGTGGGTTGTTGTAACACTGAGGATAAGTGTAACAATGTACCTAAAAGACAAAACAAAAGCGCTAAAGCAGTTATTGATAAATCGCCTTTTATCAAATTCTCTAGTTTCTCCTTTTTAAACAAATTCCATAAAATTTGTCTGATTATTTTATATGAAATCATAAACCTACCATTTTTTCTATTTAAAATATCAAACATCTGCTGTTTCTACCTTTTAGTAAACATTTTCATTGACTTATTACTTAAATCGGAGTAGAAAATAGCAACCTAATTACCTAAGCCCACTTATACCTAATAATACTTTAGGTGCATAAGGTTTCCATCCTTCTTTTCAAAGATGGTTAGCTCAAGTTTATTTTTCGATTCAGTATCCAACTTCAATACGGAAATACTCTAATCGTACCTTTAAATAAATAAGATTCCTTACGACTACTACCAATACGAGAAGAGGGTTTCTACTTTAATTGGGAAATCTGCCTTCAATTTGTAAAGTCCCGCTTATGTTTTCAACATCATATTCCTATTACATAGGTCTCGTGGTACTAATCTTCTTTACTCATCCGTAAGTACGTAATTTACTGGCTACTGCTAGTTGGTATATAAAACCTCTGCTAGCCTTTTTTATGAGGTAAACTCCAAAAAACATGGAAAGTTTATTTCTTACCTCAACTGTTATAACCTTAACACTTATTCTGACCCACAATTGTCTGCTTCTATAAGGGATAAACTAACAATTACCTTATGAGTTAAAATACATAGGTTGTTGTGTATTAATACACATATCAAAAAATTATAATTACACTCCCTTAGTCGAGTTAGGCTTATCTTATCTTCTCACTTTAGACACCGACGAAACCATATAGGGATGTTCGTGCTTGGAATCTTAGCTGCCTTTCTAAAGCTATTCTTCTAAAACTTATACTCATTCTCATTATCTGTGATTGGGAATTCTTTTCAACTTTCCCAAAGATAGTACTTGACAAGAATACTTGATATCATTCTTTCTTGTTATATTTATGTATATGTAAAATCTTTGAAACCTTTTATGTATATATATAAAGACACACACATCTTTCAAAAGTCCATTTTGGAAAACCTTTTGAAAACCAAAGGAATTTACCTAAATCCTAGGGAATTTACCTAAGCTCTGATACCAAATGTAACAACCCACACCTCCCATCACACCGATCCAAAGCCAAAGGTGACTTTTGGACTCGCATCATACCAAGAAATACAAGTTATTGGGTTTTTAAAACATTATAGAGCATAATTATAAGGGTAAGTTCTAAGACATTCTACGCTTTCAAATCTCACAGTGGAAGGAATTAAAATGTAAGTATAGAAAATAGACATTTCAGGAAAACAGTCTTCAAAATACTTGATTTAGTACAATATAAGTTTGACTAGCATTTAATACAATATGTAACTACATAATAAACAATAAAGGATATGAGAACTCCAACATGAAGCTCCTTTCTTTATGTACTATGCCCAATCAACTGCTAACCTTTCATCTTGTGGTGGTGGAAAATGAAAAGAAGGGGGTGGGTAGACAAAAATCTGGTGAATGAGTACAAATTTAATATGTGATGATCATGTGCAGTTAACTTTATCTTTACTTTAGATGACATAGGGTGTACTGCAAGTGTCCGTGAATTCCTAAGGTCCTTTACCTAATGGTTTTTGTCTAATACATATCTACACTACAAGTGTGTAGGCTATTCCAAGGACCGAACTACAGATCAAACTTCAAAATTAACGATCGGTCACTGCTCCTAGGGATACTCAATATAAACACCTCCACTAGGTTATCAAAACATGAAAATGCTACCACAATGCAACTAAACATGGAAACACTGCCCCCTTGGCTACTAACCATGAAAACACAGCCACTAGGCTACTGCGGAAATAAATTCCCACTGCTATCACCGCAACTAAGCTATTGGGGAATCGATTCCCCCTCACTACACTTGGGGAGGAAGAACCTTAGATGCCGACTCACTGGTGTGTCCTATCATTTGCATCCATTTCCACCTCTCGATTGTAGTGTTGGCCTCTTATTGCATGCGCGGGGATCCTGCAATTGAACTGTATCATATGTGTCAAAAATCATGAATACTAGGACTCTCGTTATGCTGAACCCACTCCATCAAGCATCCTCGTTGGTGCTACACGCCCACCGTTGAACCTTATGTGAGTGTCATTTGTGAAAATACATCGAACCAGTCGATTACTCGATCCTATATTGGCTAAAGAACTACCCAACACAACAATGACCTATGTCCTCTCATAGGGAACTAACTACCCTATTATTTCTAGCATATACACCCAGCCCTAGGATCAAGCAACAATTTACACTTATATAATTTTCATTTCAAATTATATAAATTTTCTTACAACCTATGCCTTAGGCCGAGGTTCAGATTCTGCATTTTACATGCTTATCGGTCGATCGCTATCGGTCGATCGCCTGAGGTCAGGGTCGACCGTTTGTAAGCTAAAATTATGGTTTTCGTTATTTTCATTGTCGATTATTGATTTTTGTTCAATTCATCTCGTTCGTTGTTTTCGTTAAACCTTAGTAACTAATCGACCAACCAATATTCTAATTTTAATGTCAAATTGTCCATCTTAGGGTTTTACAAATTTAGGGTTTACTAATTTAGGGTTTTGTAATATAAGCAATAGGGAGGTGTATTAGCATCAAATCAGGTTTAAAAATTTACAATGGTTCAATTCTAATCTAGTTTGCTTATTCCAATTTAGGGTTTTATATACTTCAAATTAGGTTTTCTAACATTCTAGATCATATAGGATATAGTAAATATAACTTTAGATAATCATTTAACTAAATTTGTTTCCACTACCTCAAGCCTAAGCTCTGCCTACTTGTTTTTTCTGAGAATCGTCCCTTCGTACGCTAGCTCTGCTTATTCCATCAAGACTCAATTGCTTTCTTTAGGTTAATTTTAAGTTTGATTTTTGAGAAGATTTAGGGTTAGAGGAGAGGTTGGATTTTGGATGAGTTTGGTTACAGTAAAGTGTTATGTAGATTTTAATGGTAGTTTAGGCTAGAATTTATAGTGATGAGAAATGAATTTAGGGCGGTTATTTGGACTGAAGAATATTTTTCTAAGATCGCACATGCTCATTAAAAACTTGACTAGAAAGGTACGATCGAAGCCGTCGAAGCAACGCTCCATGTTTCTATTTTTTCACTCTCTAAGGTCGACCTTAGAAGATCGATGGTCAACCTACTCTGGTCGACCATGACATTCCCAGAGTCGATCTATGTATGTTTCTCTATCTTTTTTTTCATTTTTAAATTTATCTTCTTTTAAATCTTCCTTCGGCCATAACTTCTCCGTAATAACTCCGATCTTGAAGTGTTATATATGAAAAATGCCCAAAAAATCGCTACGAATGCAATGATGAAAGTTTCATAGCCAAATTTGGATGTCTGTGGAATTTTTTTAGTCCTTGTTTTATTTAACTTAATTTTCTTATTAAATTTATGTTAAATTTTTGGGATGTTATAAAAACCCACACACGAAGAGTGGATATGTATCACTCATAATGTAGAGGATACACCATGCAACCTTGTTGCGCCCTACTGTAACACCCCAAATTTTAAATAGCATTATTTAAGAAATTTAATTAGATAAATTAAATAGAATAATGTAAGGATTAGAGAGATAAGGAGATAGAGGTTTGAAAATTTAAAATAAAGGTAGTGATTAACCAAATATGATTAAAAGAATGAGTATATAAAAATGGTTTTATAAGCTAACTAATAAGAGAATAAGGCAAGGGTATTATGGGAAATAGCCATCCACCATACCCCTTAACCCTAAACCATTATTACCATTTTTATTTCACAAGTTCATAATCAAAGATAAACAAGAGAGCAAGCCGGCCATAACCTAGGGGAAAAGAGGAGTAAAATCAATTAAAAGCTAAGGAATCAAGCAAGGAGAATTAAGCAAGGTCAAATCTTAAGTTCCTTATCCAAAGTAAGGTGATTAATAATCAAAACCATCTCATTTTCGTTTTTAAAGAGCATTTGATTTCGGGTTTTATGTTTAAAACCTATATGATGATTTTAATGATGATATGCTTGGATTACATGATATGTTTGATTCAAACAAGTATGTTTGATAAATGTTTTATTCGATTTTAAGGCTAAAATCGTATTTGCTGGGTTTCGAAAGCCTTGAGGATTTAATATGTTATGTTAAACATTATTTTGGAGATGGGTTTAAATTTCGTAATTATCCAAACTATGGATAATTTATTATGAATTTTTGAAGGACGAAATAAGTAATTGGGTTTAAGATTTATTTCGGCTATTAAATAAAAGATTTTGGGTCTGAAATTTATATATGTTAGATAACATATTAAAAGTGAATTTTGATGATTTTTGGGGATTTTTCCTAAGTAATTTACTATGGAAATTAAATTAATTTGGTTGGAGGACTTAAATGTCTGAATTGTTTTGCTAAAGGGAAGGACTTCTTTGCTAATTATTTTTAATTAATTATGAATGAATTCAGTAGTCTTTTAGAAAAGCTTTTCATAAAGGTTATGGCAACCAATTATAATTTTACAAATGGGCAAGTTAGTTGAAAAGCATTTACTTAAAAAGGCAATAAAACAGTTTTGCTCCAATTTACTGCTTCGCTACTTCCAGTTGCAACCTTTCGACCCCATACCTCCGCCCCCAACCAAGTCAAAACTAATACACACGGTATCAATGCTTTGGTACATAGTGGATTGGAGAAAGGCGGAAGGTATAGAGTCGAAATCATGCTTTCGAAGGGGTCGCGGCCATTTTAAATAGCTTTCGAAGGACTTTGTTTGCTTTCAAAAAGAGATACCACTTGCCTTGATTTCAAAAAGATGCTTTCGAAAGGGGTTGAATATAGCTTTCGAGGGGTTGTCGCCTTCTTGTTTTAAAAGGGTAGCTTTTGAATGAGTTGTTGTGTTTTATGTTTTAAAAAGGAGCTTTCGAAAGGGTAGTTTGAACCAGGTTGAAACCTTGCTGCCGTCTTCGTACCTTTCGAATAGGTTGAAAGTTTTCAATGAGTTCGAA
Organism: Allium fistulosum; assembly: GCA_030737815.1. NCBI lineage: Eukaryota > Viridiplantae > Streptophyta > Magnoliopsida > Asparagales > Amaryllidaceae > Allium > Allium fistulosum. Next base: position 667,796,137 of record CM060901.1, read on the forward strand.
AGGCAAGCTTTTTTTTATAAATATAACAAGCCGATTCCCAATGCTTTCGAAAGGGCTTTGGTAGCCATTTAAACTAAAGGTTTCGAAGGCAATGGCTTCGAAAGGTGTTTTGAAGCTATCCTTCCAATTGTTTTCCTTAAAAACTAAAGGTTTCGAAAGAATGATTCCGAAGCCATCTGTTTTCCCCAAACTCTTTTACTTGAAGGTTAATGGTTTCGAAAGGGTTACTTTCTTTTGTATTCACTTTGACCCAAAAGTTATATTTAAGGATAAACCTAATGGTTTCAAAAGAGGTACTTTCGAATGGTTTCGAAGCTATGCTTCTATAAGTTGGAAAGATATGCTTTAATACCTTCGAAAGACCGTTTTTATGGTTTCGGAACAAAGGCTTTGATGCTTTCGAAAGAGATGTTTTAAAGTGTTTTGAAAGACATATGTTTAAGTGTTTTGAAAAGAACATTTGAATGCTATCGAAGGAGATATTCTAATGGTTTCGAAAGTAAAGGTCTGAGGTTTCGAAAGCCTTAATTTTCAAAACAAAGAACCCAATCTCATTTTTAAAGGAAAACCCATGACAATATAAAAGAGCTTTGAATTGGCTTTTAAATTTGGAGTTTATGAAGAAGCATTCCTTGATAAAAATAATAGGCTAAAGGGATTAACCATGTTTCATGTGAGGATGATTTCAAGGATATTAAACCATAAATGTTGGTATTACTTTGTTATGGTCAGTTATTATATATATGCTTCTTCTATAAACGTATTCACTATATAATGGACCCATAACTGTATTTTCGGGAGAAAGGGTAGAATAACCAGCTAGGTTGACCCAGTAGTGAATATAAATTGAGTTAACTCCTAAATGAGTAGAATTGCATCCAAGAGGTTAAGTAGACCAGAACATAGGATGCGTAAAGACTGATCAAAGAAGTTGTCAATTAGACAGGTTTATAGTAAACCCATGAAAACTATGTTTGGAAAGAGTTATTGGCAGGGGCCAATATGTTCGTAGTGATCCTATGGAAACTATATTCGGATAAAGTTATTGGCAGAAGTCAATAGGTTCTAGTCAACCCATGAAAACTATGATATAAAAGAATTATTGGAGATACCAATAGGTTCAGGGAGAACCCATGAAATAATGAAGTTATTGGTAAGGTCCAATAGGTTCTTAGTGATCCCATGAAAACTATGAGACCGAACGGATAGTCTATAAGCTTTAACAGGTTATTAGTCGGCCTATGAAAACTAATAGGTTAATAGTGACCATAGAAACTATAACTGAGACAGATAGTCAAGTGAATAGGGATGGTAAATCCAGATTATTTTTCTTTTTTGCATATCATCATAACAATTTAAATTGCTTTGTTTTTAACCATTGTGGATGTAGGTGCACGATATATGGTTATTATAATTTTTTGGGTAAGATGATAGTGAGGGGAAAATCCGTTCTGCTAAGCAGCTTAATCTCACTAGATATTTAAATAATTTGAGATGGTAGGTAATTATTCATACCAGGCTTTATGTCTGACTCGAAGTTTATGTTTTCCACTTAAACTCTCGGGTGCTCAATTAATTTTGAGTAGTTTGAAAGTTGAGCTTTTCAGGTACTCCTTTAGACAAATAACCTTCCGGAGACGTACAAGAGGCAAGCTAGCTATTAGGAGTTCTTTTCTTTTTGATTCTGCTGTGTTTTAATGTAAAGGCAAAGTTGTTTAGTTGCATATGTATATACTCTGATCATCCAAGGGGGCATCTTCATATGTCGCTCTTGGCGTATGTTGTAATAATCATATTTTTTTTGAATGTGGTTCACGAATTTAGGATTATGTAATGAATTTGAAATTTGATTTGAAATGGAATGAGAAAATTGTTTAATAGTTTTAATTTTTTTTCATATCCACATGTTTCTGTTATATCAATGTATCTAATATTGCCGCATTTGGTCACCGAGAATTAATAATTATGGATGACTACAGCATCCATAGCCGATAGTTTTGGACCTCCAAGTAAGGGATGTTACAAGTTGGTATCAGAGCATAGATTTATGAAAAATTAAAAGAAATTTCAAACTTAAAATGATTTTTCAAAACATAATCCAATGAATTAGAAAATAAGATCGGGGTTTGGGTTAACGCTATAGTAACGTACTTGTATTTGATGTATATATAAGTACATATTCCCTTCTCTCTTAGATCGTTCTTCTGTATGTTACTAAGGCTCATATGCAGGTTTATGAGAAAGGAAGATATGGAGGCAGGAAATGGAAGAGGAAATCTCGGTGGAGGAAGCACCACAACAAATGGAAATGCTCGACCCAACAGTAGAAACCTGGGTTGACAGGAAAATGCTAATCAAAACGCAGATGCCAATGTAGGTGCTGGAAATCCGCTAGTGGATATGGGGATGATGTATCAGTTCTTCATCAATTTAGTGCAAGCAGGAGCTGCCGCAGGAGTGGCTGGGGTTAATGCTAGGAATGTTGGAGGAGCTAATCCCATGGCTCCAATTGGAAACAACTATGCTAAGCTGAGCAGAGATTATACTAGTCTTGGTGGGAAGCCATTTTTGGGAACGGAGGATGCTATATAGAAGTTGAGAATCGGCTTTTTCATATTGAGAGAATATTCGCTGACTTGGGATTGAATGATGAGCATAAGAGGGGACTAGCCTCTAGGCAGTTGCAGGGAGCAGCGCTTCATTGGTGGAATAGTGTTACTATTGGAGTTCTCGAGGAAGAATTGAATTAGGTAGAATTTCGAAGGAGATTCGAAGAGAGGTTTTTGTCTGAAGTTGCTAAGTCGGCATTGTTGAGGAAGTTCATGGATTTAGTCAAGGAAAGATGTCGGTGATTGAGCATGTTACGAAGTTTGATGAGTTGTCCAAATATGGATATGCTACCATTAACACCTTCATAAAAAGAAATGAGAAGTTTATTCGGGGATTGAGACTCGAGATCGCTAAGGCCACCTTTCTACATCTTCATGATCCCTGTAATGTTGTTGTGGAAGTGGCAATCCGACATGAGGAAATGCTTGCTACCTATAGGAAGGAGAAGCAGGTTGAAACCCAAGATTCTCTTGGCAAGAAGAGGAAGTTCTTTAATAAAAAGGGAACCCAGAAGGCAGAAGCTGCCAAGAAGGCAAAGGCTAATCTTGTTTGTTTTAAGTGTGATAAGAAGGGTCATTATACTCATGGGTGTCGGACATGCAAAGGGAAGACGGCCGTAGGTAAGAAAGGAGTGAAATGCTTTAACTGTGACCATGTTGGGAATTATAAGAATCAGTGTCCAGAACCAGTCAGGGCAGATAGGGGAAATGTCTTTGATGTTGGATCATCATCTACTAGGCCAACTACTGCTAAGAAGGAAAGACGGTGAGGGAAGGTACGCTTTTGGTTCAAAGTACACCAGTTAAGGTACTATTTAATATCGGTGCATCGCATTCATTTATATCTCAGTGTTTGGTTGATAGTTTATGTTTAGAACCCATATACCTTGTTACTTCCTTAAGGGTTGCAAATCCGATAGGGGGTATACAACTCTAGGAGTGAGATGTGATCAGTTAGAACTTGATTTGTTAGGTCATAAGTGTGCATGCAGCTTGTTTGTTTTTGATTTCGTAGATTTCTGGATTATTTTGGGTATGGATTGGTTGGGTAAGTATGAAGCTAAGATATTTTGCCAAGGTAGAGAAATATCGCTGAGACACCCAGATAGTCATAGCCAAATTATATTCTCAGTGAAGGACATTGACCGAAGTGCCTGTGCTCTATTGAGTGCTATGGAAGTAGAAGAAGAATTAAGTCAGGTCCGGGTAGTAAGAGAATTTGTAGATGTTTTTGAGCTAGTTAAAGGACTACCACCGGAATGAGCCGTTGAGTTTCGGATAGATCTTGTGCCAGGAGCTGAACCTGTAAGTAGACCATCTAGCAGGATGACACCGACCGAGACGAAGGAATTGAAGGTGCAACTAGTGGATCTAGAAGGGAAATTTTTTATTAGACCAAGCAGTTCACCCCGGGGTGCGATCGCGGTGTTCGTGAAGAAATCGTATGGATCATTAAGGTTGTGTATCAACTATCGTAAGTTGAATGGGAAGATGATCAAGAATAAGTATCTTTTTCCGAGAATTGATGATCTATTTGATTAGTTGTGTAGAGCCAGAGTATTTTCCCAATTGGATTTGGCGATGGATTTCCGTCAATTAAGAGTGGAAAAGGACAGTATTCCCTTGACAGTGTTTTGGATTAGGTATGGTTCGTAGGAGTGGTTAGTAATGCTATTCGGGTTAACGAATGCACCAGCTTTCTTTGTAGATTTGATGAACCGAATTTTCCGAGAGTACTTGGATAGGTTCGTATTGGTATTCATAGATGACATTTTAGTATACTCTAGAGATGAAAGAGAGCATGAAGAACATCTTAGAGTAGTGCTTGAGACGCTGAGGCAGCATAAGTTGAAAGCGAAGTTTTCCAAGTGTCATTTCTAGAAGAAAGAGGTTAAGTTTCTTGGTCACGTGGTTTCAGAGAAGGGTTTTTCAGTCGATCCAGATAAGATTGAAGCTGTTAACAATTGGAAGAGACCAGAGACAGTGATTGAGATTAGAAATTTTCTTGGACTAGCTGGCTATTACCGGAGATTCCTTAAGGATTTCTCATGGATAGCAACGCCTTTGACTAAGTTAACCAGAAAGGATATGAAGTTTATTTGGTCTGACAAATGTGAGGAAACATTCCTTAAGTTAAAGCATTTGTTGACCAACACGCCTATGTTAGTGGGAGAGAAACCAAGGGTCGGTGGTGTATACAGATGCATGCGAAACTGGATTAGGAGCTGTGTTGATGCAGAAGGCTAAAGTCATTGCCTATGCTTTACGACAGCTTAGACCGCATGAAGTGAGATATCCTACTCATGATTTGGAGTTGGCTGTGGTGATCTTTGCATTGAAGATATGGAGAAATTACCTCTTAGAGGAGAGATTTGAGCTATATACATATCATAAGTCCTTAAGATATTTATTCTCTTAGAAGGAGTTGAATATGAGACAGCAGAGGTGGCTGGAGTTTTTAGTAGCTTATGATTTTGGTATAGAGTATACACCTAGGAAAGGAAATAAAGTAGCAGATGATCTTAGCAGAAAACACTTGAACGTGGTCTTAGCCATGTTGGCAGAATGGAAAGATTTAGAGGCTTTGACTACTTGTAGTGTGAAGTTAAGATTGACTGCTAATTCTAGTCAGAGCACCACCATGTTGTCCAATCTGGAAGTTCGACCAGTATTGATCGAAAGAATAGCTTCTAAGCAAAAAGAGGATCCATTATTAGCCGAGAATATTAGAAGGCTTGAGGTTGGGTCGGAGATCGGTGATCTAAAGTATTTTAGTCTTGACCATAAGGGATGGTTGAGAAAGTAGGGACCGTTGTGTGTTCTGAATGTTGAGGACTTAAGGAAAGAAGTTCTTAGGGAATGTCATCGATCCAAATTTACGATTCATCCTGGAGGGACTAAGATGTATCAGGACATGAAGAGAAGCTTCTATTGGGAAGGTATGAAGAAGTATGTTGGCTTGTGGGTTAGGCAGTGTGCGAACTGTCAACAAGCAAAGGCCGAACACCAAAAGCTGAGTGGATTGCTTCAACCTTTGGAGATACCAGTTTGGAAATGGGATTCGGTATCCATGGATTTTATAGACGGGTTGCCAAGGTCGAATATAAGAAATGAAAGTATATGGATCATAGTGGACAGGTTAACCAAGAGTGCCCATTTCATTTCAGTTAAGTTAACCAGAACATCACCTATTTTGGCTAAGTTGTTTATGAAGAACATAGTTAGACTACATGGAATTCCTAGTAGTATAGTCCGTGACAGAGATGCTTTGTTCACTAGTGAATTCTGAAAGAGTCTACAGGATGTGTTAGGTACCACCAGATGAGTACTGCGTATCACCCTCATACGGATGGGCAGATAGAGAGAGTCAATAAGGTACTCGAGGATTTGTTAAGAGCTTGTGTATTGGACTGGTGGATCTTGGGAAGGTCACCTACACTTGGTTGAGTTTTCTTATAATAACAGTTATCGGATAGTATAGGAATGGGGCCTTTTGAAGCTTTGTATGGAAGGCCATGCAAATCACAAGCATATTGGTTGGAAACTGGAGACAGATAGTCTTGGGTCCAGATCTGGTTAAAGAGGCAATTGGGAATATTGAGCTAATCCGTGAAAGGATGAAGGAAGCTCAGTCTAGACAGAAGAGTTATACATATAAGAGGCATAAAAATCTAGAATTCTCAATTGGAGCTAGAGTTTTTGTTAAAGTATCACCGTTGAAGGGTGTGGTACGATTCGGAAAGTCAGGGAAACTGGTACCAAGATATGTTGGTCCATTCCAACTTATAGAGAGGATTGGAAAGCTCACATATAGAGTAGAGTTGCCAAGAAGTATGGCAGGTGTCCATAACTTGTTTCATGTGTCCCTTCTTCGTAAGTATGTGCATGATCCAGAGACAAATATTCCTCCGGCAGAGTTGGAAGATTTTATAGTAGAATCGAATTTGACTTTTTTTAGACAACCAATTCGGGTTGTAGCGAGAGATGAGAAGAGGTTAATAAACAAGACAATCAAGTTGGTGAAAGTTCAATGGAGCGACAACGAGAAGGACTATACTTGGAAGACAAAAGACAGGATTAGAGATACTTATCCTGATCTGCTGTGAGGGTATGTTCTATATTTGCTTTATATAGACTGTTGTTAGTCAGGTAGGCTAGTACGGTAGTTAGGAGATGTTACAAATGATTGTTATGCTTAGTATTTAGTCCTTATCGATTTTCGAGGATGAAATTCTTTAAGGAGGGGAGCCTGTAACACCACTAATTTTAAATAGCATTATTCAGAAAATTTAATTAGACAAATTAAATAGAATAATGTAAAGACTAGAGAGATAAGGAGATTGAGATATGAAAATTTAAAATAGAGGCCATGCTTAACCAAATATGACTAAAAGAATGAGTTTATAAAAATGGTTTTATAAGCTAACTAATAAGAGAATAAGGCAAGGGTATTATCCAGAATAGCTGTCCACCATAACCCATTAACCCTAAACCCATATTCCCATTTTCATTTCACAAGCTCATAATCAAACATAAACAAGAGAGCAAGTGGGCCATAACCTACAGGAAAAGAGGAGTAAAATCAATTAAAAGCTAAGGAATCAAGTAAGGAGAATTAAGCAAGGTCAAATCTCAAGCTTCTTATCCAAAGCAAGGTAAATAATAATCAAAACCATCTCATTTTCATTTTTAAAGAGCATTTGATTTTGGGTTTTAAGTTTAAAACCTTTATGATGATTTTAATGATGATATGCTTGGATTACATGATATGTTTGATAAATGTTTTATTCGATTTTAAGGCTAAAATCATATTTATTAGGATTCGAATGCCTTGAGGATTTAATATGTTATGTAAAACATTATTTTGGAGATAGGTTTAAATTTTAGTAATTATCCAAACTCTGGATAATTTATTATGAATTTCTGAAGGAAGAAATAAGTAATTGGGTTTAAAATTTATTTCGGCAATTATATAAAGGATTTTGGGTCTGAAATTTATATATGTTAGATAAGATATTAAAAGTGAATTTTGATGATTTTTGGGGATTTTTCCTAATTAATTTACTATGGAAATTAAATTAATTTGGTTGGAGGACTTAAATGTTTGAATTGTTTTTCTAAAGGAAAGGGCTTCTTTGCTAATTATTTTAATTAATTATGGATGAATTTAGCAGTCTTTTAGAAAAGCTTTTTGTAAAGGTTATGGCAACCAATTATATTTTTACAAATGGGCAATTTAGTTGAAAAGCATTTACTTAAAAAGGCAATAAACAATTTTCCTCCAATTTACTACTTCGCCACTTCCAGTAGCAACCTTTCGACCCCATGCCTCCGCCCCTAACTAAGTCGGAACCAATACACCTGATATCAATGCTTTGGTACATAATGGATTGGAGAAAGATGGAAGGTATAGAGTCGAAATCATGCTTTCAAAGGGGTCGGGGCCATTTTAAATAGCTTTCAAAGGACTTTGTTTGCTTTCAAAAAGAGATGCCACTTGCCTTGATTTCAAAGAGATGCTTTCGAAATTGGTTGAATGTAGCTTTCGAAGGGGTTGCCGCCTTCTTGTTTTAAAAGGGTAGCTTTTGAATGAGTTGCCATGTTTTATGTTTTAAAAAGGAGCTTTCGAAAGGGTAGTTTGAACCAGGTCGAAACCTTGCTGCCGTCTTCATACCTTTCGAATAGGTTGAAAGTTTTCAATGAGTTCGAAAGGCAAGCTTTTGTTTTATAAATATAACAAGCCATTTCCTAATGCTTTCGAAAGGGCTCTAGTAGCCATTTAAACAAAAGGTTTCGAACGCAATGGCTTCGAAATGTGTTTTGAAGCTATCCTTCCAATTGTTTTCCTTAAAGACTAAAGCTTTCGAAAGGATGGAAGCCATCTGTTTTCCCAAACTCTTTTACTTGAAGGTTAATGGTTTTGAAAGAGTTACTTTCATTTATATTCACTTTGACCCAAAAGTTATATTTAAGGATAAACCCAATGGTTTCGAAAGATGTACTTTCAAATGGTTTCAAAGCTATGCTTCTATAAGTTGGAAAGATGAGCTTTAATACCTTCGAAAGACCGTTTTTATGGTTTCGGAACAAAGGCTTTGATGCTTTCGAAAGAGATGTTTTAAAGTGTTTTGAAAGACATATGTTTAAGTTTTTTGAAAAGAAGATTTGAATGCTTTCGAAGGAGGTATTTTCATGGTTTCGAAAGTAAAGGTCTAAGGTTTCAAAATCCTTAGTTTTCAAAACAAAGAACCCAATCTCATTTTTAAAGGAAAACCTATGACAATATAAAAGAGCTTTGAATTGGCTTTTAAATTTGAAGTTTTTGAAGAAGCTTTCCTTAATAAAAAATAATGGGCTAAAGGGATTAACCATATTACATGTGAAGATGATTTCAAGGATATTAAACCATAAATGTTGGTATTATTTTGTTATGATCTGTTATTATATACGTGCTTCTTCTATAAACGTATTCACTATATAATGGACCCATAGCTTTATTCTAGGGAAAAAGGGTAGAATAACCAGCTAGGTTGATCCAGTATTGAATATAAATTGAGTTAACTCCTGAATGGGTAGAATTGCATCCAGGAGGTCAGGTAGACCAGAACATAGGATTCCCAAAGACTAATCAAAGAAGTTATCAATTAGACAGGTTCATAGTAAACCCATGAAAACTGTGTTTGGAAAGAGTTGTTGGCAGGGGCCAATAGGTTCGTAGTGATCCCATGGAAACTATATCCGGATAAAGTTATTGACAGAAGTCAATAGGTTCATAGTCAAACTATGAAAACTATGATATAAAAGAAGTTATTGGAGATACCAATAAGTTCAGGGAGAACCCATGAAATAAAGAAGTTATTGGTAGGATCCAGTAGGTTCTTAGTAATCCCATGAAAACTATGAAACCGGAGAGAGAGTCCATAAGCTTTAACTGGTTATTAGTTGGCCCATAAAAACTAATAGGTGAATAGTGACCCTAGAAACTATAACTGAGACAAATAGTCAAGTGAACGGGGATGGGAAATCCATATTATTTTGCTTGTTTGCATATCATTGTAATAATTTAAATTACTTTTTTTTAACTATTGTGGATGCAGGTGCATGATATATATGGTTATTATAAATTTTTAGGTAAGATGATAGTGAGGGAAAAATCCATTCCGCTAAGCGGCTTGGTCTCACTAGATATCTAAATAATTTGAGATGGTAGGTAGTTATTCATACCAGGCTTTATGTCTGGCTCGAAGTTTATGTTTTCCCCTTAAACTCTCGGGTGCTCAATTAATTTTGAGTAGTTTGAGCGTTGAGGTTTTTAGGTACTCCTTTAGACTAATAAGCTTCCAGAGATGTGCATGAGGCAAGCTAGCTATTAGAAGTTCTTTTCTTTTTTATTCCGCTGTGTTTTGATGTAAAGACAAAGTTGTTTAATTACCTATGTATATACTTTAATCATCCAAGGGGGCATCTTCATATGTCGCTCTTGGCGTATGTTGTAATAATTATATTTTCTCTGAACGTGGTTCATGAATTTGGGATTATGTAGTGAATTTGAAATTAGATTTGAAATGAAATGAGAAATTTGTTTAATGGTTTTAAATTTTTTCCATATCCATATGTTTCTGTTATATCAATGTATCTAACATTACCGCATTTGGTCATCAAGAATTAATAACTATGGATGACTGCAACATCCGTAGCCATTAGTTTTAGGCCTCCAAGTGGGGGATGTATACCTACAAAAACAACCTCGCTAAGTATGGAGTGATCCTAGAAATCATCATTAAAATAAGATGTGTGCTTTTCTTCAAGCGGTCTATAATGACCCATGTACTCCCATTTCTTCTCTGACTTTGTGACCCACCATCTATGAAATCCATGGAAACATGTTTCCACTTCCAATGTGTAAACTTCAAATGTAATAACAAACCACTGGGTTCTTTTTATTAGGCTTTGAATCGTTGACAAGTCACACATGTCTCTATAAACTACAAAACATGTCATTTCATACGCTTCCGATGATATGTGTTTTTCACATCAATGTACATCTCGTTGCTACCAAGACGAATAGTCATCCTAGAAAGATGGCATACTAAAAGTACTTCATCAATCAAGCTCTCAACTTTATGTACACACGGTCTCTCGTCTCTATGAAGCTAACCATTCGCCTCAATAATATACCATTCTATTTGATTGGTCTTTTATCTCACCCTAAATCATTCTAAGATCTCTACTGAGCTTGCATCAAGCCTTTGGCTATATCCACTCCAATCAATAAGTTATTCTCTATGTTCCAGCAAATGGGAAATAAATCATAAGAATATTGGAAATTAAACCGACAATGTCCTCCAAACCCTTCTACTCAAAAAAATTAGTATCCAATGCTACATGCCTTCTACTCAATGCATTTGATATAATATTTTGCTTTCGAGAGTATAAAAAACACAAAATTTATGCAATGTTAGTAATTTCATGCATCTTTGTTGCCTAAGATTAAGATCTTTTTAGGAGAATAGATACTTAAATTTTTGGTCAGTGAGTAACTCAAACCTCTCCCAATAGATAATGCCTCCATGTCTTCACAGAAAATATAATGGCCGCCAACTCTAAATCATGAGTAGAATAAATACATTCATGGGTCTTGAGTTTCTACTTGTTACACCCATTTTTTCAGTATAATTATTTAGCGTAGGTTCAAGTTTATGAAGCTAGTAGACTAGGCATAGTGGTGAGGAGACAAAACAAGTTGCATCAACATTAAGAAAGGATCATGTACGTCCTAAAACACAACATGGGGAGCCTAAAAAAAACTCCCACTAAAAATGCAAGGTCTTAAGTTTTACACACATCGATGCGGTACCATACTCAATCAAACTTGTGATAAAAGTTGGTATGGCCCAACAAAAGCAAACTGCGTTGACACACCAAAAGTTGGCATGGTCCAACAAAAGCAAACTGCATTGTCATAACAAAAGTTCACACAACTTTGTATACATAGGCTGCATCGTAATTACTAAAGAGAACACAGCTCAAAGTATCTGGACCGTGCTGCCATAGTTGAAGCAAACACAGTCCACTGTAGGTAAACTATGCTACCATAGGTGACAATCAACTCAGCCTACACATGAAAAGCAAGCTACCATAACTGAAGCATCGACAAGACATAATATCTTTAAAAATACATCCTCATCAAACTACACAGATGACATAGCTTGAGCGCACATGCAGAAGGAAAGGCCAATCAAAACTCCATGCTGTACTAATATCGGTTGGGCAAAAGATAACTCATAGCCCCACTCTTGAGTATGATATTTGAAAATTCAAATTTCCAATATAAAGTGAAATTTCCCAATATAAAGTGAAATTTTCCAGTCTAAAGTCGAATTCTCCCACCTATAGAAAATTCTCCCACCTGGTTCAGTGCCAACAATCTGAGCACATTAAATGAAACAAACAAATGGAAGACATGTGGCTAGATCTAATGGCCAAGGATGAATATGTGGAAACGACGTAAGTAATTGACATAATTTCATTTCCGATATAAAGGAAAAGATACTATAGCAAAGAAATTGTAACATCCCCTACTTAGAGACCCAAAACTAACGGCTGCGGATGCTGTAGTCATCCATAGTTATTAATCTTCAGCGACCAATAACGGCGGTGCTAAATACATTGATACACAGATATATGGAAAAAAATTAACAATTCAAAAACATATTTCCACATTCAGTCCAAAACATTTCTTGTTCATTACATAATTCCCAAATTACGTTAACCACGTTCAGCAAAATATAATTATTACAAATACGCCAAGAGCGACATATGATGATGCCCCCTTAGTTGATCAGAGAATATAGTAAGCCTAATAAATCTGCCTTTACAAACAAAACACACAACGGAAAGAAAAACTCTAAATAACTATCTGCCTCCTGCACGCCTCCGGAAGCTTTATTCGTCAAAGAAGAAAACCTGAGAACCTTAAATCTCAAACTACTCAAAATCAATTGAGTACCCGAGAGCTTAAGGAGAAAACAAAAAATTCGAGTCAGACATAAAGCCTGGTATGAATAATAATATAACATCTCAATCCTTTTAGATATCTAGTGAGACCAAGCCGCTTGGCGGAATGGGTTTTCCACTCACTAGTATCCTAAAACCTTTATAAAACCAAATTCAGTGCTCCTGCATCCACAATGATTAAAACATACATTTCAAAGCATTACAATGAGATGCATACTTGAAAATAAGTAAGATTTTCTCATTCCCGGTTTAATCTGACACCCTGTCATTATTATAATTTCTAGGGTCACTATTAACCTTTTTGTTTGTACCAAAAATGGGCACAACACTCTTCGGAAGTTTTTGAAGAGATAAAAGTGAAGAATGAAAGTTAAAACTGTGGATTATCTAACAAAAACTCCAAATAACAGAGAGTAAATTGCAAAGACAAGCGATTTAGAGTGGTTCGGCGTTTTGCCTACGTCCACTATGAAATTTGATGATTTTATTGCTCGATTACTTGAAGGTTACAGTAGTTAATAATGTAATACAACTGAATTTAAATGCTAAGCGTCAATCTAAAGCAGCGGCGGTGTTCTGGAGTAGATCTGGCAGAATCTGGGCGCTCTTCAGTACTTAGAATTCTCCGACCCCTTTTCTGAATGACCAGGGGCTCTATTTATAGGTGTAGGAGGCTGATATTTCGCCTAAAATGAGGGGAGACCAATTCTTGTACGTTAGGGGGCCCACATGGCCGAAATCTGGAGATCCGGGCCCACTTTGGGATCGATTCGACCCTTGGTTCGAATCGATCAAGAAATCATCCAATCGAGCTGAAATTTGGTGTGAACATTCTTCATCATGTGTTTAAGCTTCTGTGAAAATTTCATGGCATTTGGATTTGTAGAACTCGAGATATGATCGATTCAAGTTGGTGTTTTTCGAACTCTGGAGTCATTCGAATCGATACGCTCGAATCGATTCGTTCGAATCGATCCTTCTGCAAATGAAGATGGTGACGTGGTGCGCCTTCTTCGTATCGATCCGCTTTGCACTCCGCATTGACTGGGTCGAATCCATGGTATCTGCCGCTTTGACTGGATGGATTCGTGGTAGTGGATTCGAAGGCATCCCTCTTCGAATCGAATGGGCGAAGGTCTGTTCGAATCGATCTAGGCGTGTTAAAGTTGATCGATTCAATGCTAACTCAAACAGTGTGGATTCGAGGGAACTTTCTTAGATGGAGTCGAAGGCGGAGATTGTTCTGATGGATTCGAAACTTGAAGCATGTGCGTATGGATTCGAAGCATGGTTGCTTCTGATGGATACGAACCAATGCTCGAGAGATGGAGTCGAAGCAAACGTGATCTTCATGGATTCGAACACAGAACTGTCCTCTCCATTTTCTGTTGGTGATATCTTGAGTATACGAACTCGGATTGACTTGAAACTTGGATCGTCGGTTCCCACGGCTTTGCTTGACGTGCCTTATCAATTGTAGCCCGATCCGGACTTGAACAAATTTCATCGATATCCATAGCGATCCTTGTGTGTAACCAATTTCTGAGACGATCTGTCACCGGTATCTAGTCAAGTCCTTGGTGTCACGGCCTTGCCAAAAGGCGGGATAACATTTGCCCCCCAAAGTACGTCTTGTGTAAACACGACGTGCTTTGAAAAGCTGCAGTCTCTCACTAGATAGCTACAACATGCTTTATCGAAAGTCGCATTCTGTATCATTGTAATTGACCGACGTATAATTGTGACTGGCTGCTAGGTTCTTTGAGTCATGACGAGATGAACATTTGATTCTTTGAATCGATGGTTCTCTGAATCAATACTGCGTGGATTCGAAGTTTTCTGAGTTGGTGGAGTCGAAGTTGCGAGTGCTCGAATCGATGTCTTTTCGAAACGATGGTTCGTGGGGTTTGTGCTTCGAGTCGATGTTGCCTCGTATCGATGTTGCTGGAATGGATTCGATGTCGTAAAGGATTCGAAACCGGATGCATTCGAACTAAGGGATGGATTCGAACTGGTGGAACGACTCTGTGTCGTAATGGATTCGAACTAGTGGTCACAATGGATTCGAACATGCCGCAACGAATCGATTCGATTCGATTCTTTCACCTGTAGAAGCCGGTCAGGTATACCGGGAGGCGAATCGCCACATTTCCCCTATATATACCGGGGTCCTATTCACTTCTCACTTTTTACCTTTCCTCATTGTTTCAGCTTCTTCTTCGAATCAATCCTTCAGACTAGGAACTTCCATGCCTTCGCTCGAGTCGATAACATCCTCCCAAGCTTTTGTTTATAATCGAATCCAATCAGGTAAATATGGAACCGATTCGAGTGTAGAACGTAAAAATTTGGAATTTTTGGCAGTGACCCCATCTTATCTTCTGAAAATTTTGAAGGATCGTCAGATCTGGAATGGGTCGAGTCGATAGTCTTGGGGAAAGAAACTTGTCATGGTGGACATTGTTTTTGTTCACAGCTTCACATCGATCTGGGAGCAATTTGTTCGAATCGATTCTATGTGTCAGATTTCGAATCGATGATCATGAAAGAAAATTGTATCGAAACGATCGATTTGAAGCAATGCTGCTATAATTGAGTCGAAGACGTGATACTCCGATCGATTCGAATCCGTACTAAATTCATGGATTCGAAGTATCTGTCCTCCCTTAGGCTCTATCGATTCGAACCGCATGGATTCGAACATCTGGACTTTGTTCCCTTCGAATCGATTCGTATCGATTCGATCCAATGGATTCGAACTTCTGGGTTTGAACGTTCTGATTTTCGAAACCTACATCCTTCTGATTTGCTCCAACATTCAAACTACGACCAATCTCAAGTTGAAATCTGACAAATTTAACGAGCTTTAGCACATTTGACTCCGACGAGCTTCGGCCTTGCATAGTCGAACACGACTGTAAAACTTGAACTTGAATTTCCTTTGAAGCTCGTCGATGGAACTATGACTCAACCAATAATACAACTGATTTATACACGAAGTTGGTTCGTAGCGTTTGGATGTTGTGGAAGTGACGGTCAGCAATGACGGTCATTTTCATTCTCAAATTCCCAAGATATGCTGTACGAACGTCTTGCTTTATTCTGTAGAATCTGCTTAAGTAACGCATAGCACTCGCACTGCACGACACGTTCATACACACTACACCAGGGCACGCACGGGCCGTTTATGAACTTAACGTTGCTTTCTGATGAGTTAGCTAATTATGGAATCTTCGAGCTCCCAACAACAAGAGGTACAGAGCTCGACTCCTCCGGTGCTTGAGATTCCTGACATCCCTGCCGATGTAATCGATCCGGCTCCAGACGAATTGCCAGAGGCTATATTTATTGAGGACCCTGTTGATTCGGTTCAGTCTAACATCTCTGAATCCTTATTGGGACGAATATGCCTAAAGCATAACATATCTCTAGGTGACGTATTATTGCCCAGTGCCACTGATAGACCGCACAATCCGCCTGAAGGATATACAACATTCTACCGTCATGCTTGTGCGGCCGGAACTCTTCCTCCTTTCCATCAATATATCAGAGGGATGCTATCATATTTAGGAATCGCTCCTTCACAACTTCATCCCAACGGGCACGCGTTGCTGAACAGTGCCTTTGTCATATTTATGGACTGTCTCTTTCGCCCGCCGAGGCCCTCCGAGATCAGACACATATTTAACTTCAAGAGTAGGGGTGATAGCCCGTCTTTTACATTTTTGGAGGTAGTTAGGAATTGCCAAGTTGTAGTTGGAGCTTGGACTCGACTGAGCTATTTCAAGAACGAGTGGTTCTACGTTCGGTGCCCTCCGGGTTTCGCTAGGCGATGGTTGTCTAGACGTAAGCGCCTTAACCTGTTTCCTTGACCAATAGCTCTTCGGTGTTAAAATTGACATTTCATTCCCTTTACAGCTATTATCTCCAGGCCCGATGGAGGGCGTTTCAAGGGTATCGTCCGGAGTCTTCAAGAAGTCCCAAGCGAGTTGAGGCATATTGATTCGGTGCTGAACGATTACAACTTAAGAGTTCTTGGTTTGATCGACATCAATCAAAGCATAGTCGTTGAGGGATTTTCAAAGTCTGCCTCCAAGAAGGAAGATAAGAAGAAACCCAAGAAGAGAAAAGCGAAGAAGTCACTCGGAATCAAAATAATCGAGGCGAGTGACGAAGAAAGAACCCATACGGATTCAGAGCCAATGGCTGACCTTTCGGGAAACTTGGAGGAATCGGGAGAAAAACGGAAAGGCAAGGCCGCCGTTTCCAAAAAACTTAAGTCCAAGGGGGGAAAATCTGTAGATGTGTTTCTTCCCGCTTCCGGAGTTACGATTTCTGAGGCCGCCCCTTCTCATTCGAGAGATTCTCTCAAAGGGCTTGACGACATTCCTATCCCAGATTATATATCGATTTCTCATAATCCTGGGTTGGAGGAATTTCAAGATGTCCTAAACATGAACGAGCCCTTTCCTTTAAGTGCGGTCAACACTTCCGGTCGGTTTGGGGGTTTACACATTTACACACACTTCCACAGCACTTCATGACTTTGGCATAGTAAACATTGCTTTATGGGATCCTAATCCGTAATTCTTTCTTATCGCAGGTGAGATGTCAGGACGTGGCTCTACTCTGGATAGGCTTCGGAATGTGCGCCAATCTTCTCCATTTTACGATTCCCGCAGGAGAGAAACAGATAGGGATCATGGGCGAAGCTATTCAAGTCAAGAACGTTATGATAGAGACAGAGATTACTCGCGTAGCCGTTCTGGCTATGATTACTCTGACAGAGACCGGGGATACCAGTACCAACCCCGATCTCGCTCTCCTCCGCCTCCCAGGGCTCCAGTAGACCTCCCAGGGCCATCTCATCAGCAGCAGTTGCCTTCTCAATCTTCTCGGCCTGATGCTCAGCGGCCAAGAATGGAACCGACAGCAGCCGCTATAATTGAACAAGCTCCGGCTGAGTTGACAAGCGAGGGAGCTGCTAAACTCGCCCAAATGAAAAATGACTACCCGGAAATTTGCATGGATGGCTATATCTTCCCTCCTAACTTTAAAAGAATCCCTCCGGAAGCTGAGACCACTGCTCATAGTTATATCCACGACTTCTACGCTCAGTATAAGGAGTGGTACAAGGCAGCCGTGAAGGCTTCTAGAGTAGCTTTTGACAGGGCGAAGATCATTGCTGAACGTGATGCTGACATTGTCAAGCAGAAATGCATCATTCAGGTTCTTCAATCTGAAGTGGAGACGTCCCGGAAGTCAGAGCTTGAAACACTTCAGAAACATGAAGGTGTCGTGGCCAAACTGGCGAGGATGCAGCAAGAACACTGCGCCACGGTGGAGGAGATGGGCCACCGCAACACCACCATTGCAGCTGAGCGAGACTTAGCCGTTAAAGAGCTGAATGAGCTCAAGGCCAAATTCGCTGAAATGGTGAAGGAGAAGGATGATGCGAACGCCACTGCTCAAGAGGCTTGCGACCAAGCAGTATCTCTCAGGACCTAACTTGTCGCGGCGGCGGTCAAGGCTGTCTGGTGAAGCAGAAATTCAAGAAAATATCTTGTAGGAGAGGTCTAGGCTAGATGCTGAATTCGACGATCTCTTAGTCACGTATAACGCTAATGTGCTGGAACACAGAAATTTAGCGTGGCTGGGAGATGACTCCATGATCTTGTACAATGCCTGGACCCGGCTGGTGAATGAGAAAAGAGCAGTGCATCCAGATGGAACACTTGACGACTTTGAACTGGAGATGCGTTTGCTCACCGAGGATGAGAGGAAGACCCTTCATGAGGTGGTGATCTCTATGGCGAAAGAAAAGCTTGGCGTTCAATCTCTAGAGACAGGCGAAGGCTCGGGGATCGCGCATCACGGGACAAGTGTTGGAGCTGTAATTCCAACATTGCCCGAAACCACTGGTGCGGTAGATCCCCAGTATGTTCCTGCCTATAATCCTGACCAACCATTATTATCTTCTGCCGAGGATTCTGCCCACGTTTCTGTCCAGACCAAGGAAGGTATTTGAACGCTTCTCGTAGTTTAGTCGTGAAGAACCTTAAGCAACACACTTGGCTAACAATCTTCGTTTTGTCGCATTTCAGTGACTGAAGTTATTGTTTCTGCGCCCCTTGCTCTATCAGTTCCTCATCAAACACAAGGGGTTGTTTTTTCTGAAGCCATCACGACTTCTACTTTGATTGGCAAGGAGGGAGATGCAAATATGTTTTCTTTCAGCGCTCAAATGATTGAGGAGCTTCTCAATGAACCCATCGATCCCTCTGTCAACCCGTCCGATGCTGTGAGTGGGGCTGCTTCGGCCGCTAGTTCATCTATGCCAGCTATTGGCACATCCGATGCGGCCCAAGTATCTCGTGAGGATGACATCATTGCCGAGATTGATGCCGAGATGGCAGCAGGGAATGCTGGTACGAATCCGCCCGGGCCTGCCCCGTTAATGGTGATTTCACCGGGCGGTACTGTAGTGATTGAGACTGCTCCTGTCCCTCCTCCTGCTACTACTCCTATGCCTCTAGCTCGTCCTCCTAGAAGAATTTCCGTCGCCTCCAGCTCCGAGGAAGACGTCGACATTATATTGCTGCCGGAGGGCAAGCCTGAAAAGAGTAAGCGATTGAGGAAAAAATCAGGCAGTGGATCTGGTGGGGCTACCCCGAAAAAGAAGTTAAGGAAGAAGAAAGATTGAACTCTTTCTTTAAATCTTTGTTGCGTAGGGTAGCATTTTGTTGATTTCTCTATTGCCGTGTATAGATGTGGATTCGGCTCCCACTAGCATAATTTCCTTTAAACACTTTGTAATCAGATTCTTTTTTGTTGATAGTGGAAATGAAAATTTATTCCCTTTTGTCTTCAACTTGTTACGTGTTATGGTTCTGCCCCAAGTATTGGGATAAGTGTGGAGTCGGCGTATGTTTATACTCCGCCTCGCACTCTGGGAGTATGGAGTTAGGGAATGTTTATACTCCGCCTCGCACTTTGGGAGTACGGAGTTAAGGAATGTTTATACTCCGCCTCGCACTCTGGGAGTACGGAGTTAAGGAATGTTTATACTCCGCCTCGCACTCTGGGAGTACGGAGTTAAGGAATGTTTATACTCCGCCTCGCACTCTGGGAGTACGGAGTTAAGTAAAAAGCTGGTACCCAGCTCGCGCTCTCGGAGTACTCTGGGGTTTAGGAAAATGTTTATACTCCGCCTCGCACTCTGGGAGTACGGAGTTGAATGAAAGTTTATACTCCGCCTCGCGCTCTGGGAGCACGGAGTTTAGTAAAATGTTTATACTCCGCCTCGCACTCTGGGAGTACGGAGTTTAGTAAAATGTTTATACTCCGCCTCGCACTCTGGGAGTACGGAGTTTAGTAAAATGTTTATACTCCGCCTCGCACTCTGGGAGTACGGAGTTAAGTTAAGTGAAGGGTTGTCGTGTATCAACCCATTTCTTGGCCTGATGTGATGGCTTGCCCCCCGAGCTCGGGTTTCATTTAGCGAGTGGTTGATTGCTTCACAGCCACTCCCTACTTGAATAAATTCCACTGTGTGATGGAACTTAGCTCTTCGTGCATCGTGATGTTGTACATTGTATTTAATGAATCACAGCTCTGGCTCGAAGAGATGACATTTTATTGCTGAAATAAGAAAATATGGCAAATCAGTTGCCTTATTACAACTTCTAATTTCGAAATGCAAAAGTAAATTGCTGAATAAAAAACATAATGAAATAAATAAAGCCTGTCATATGTAGTAGCGACGGAGACTCTCGCTGTTCCAGGCTCTTGGTAGAACTAGACCGTCCACGGTTGATAGTTTGAATGTGCCATCCCCAAGTCTTTGTGTAATCACGTACGGTCCTTCCCAATTTGGTTTCATGTGTGAAGGAACTGGGTAGATTCTCTTGAGGACGAGGTCACCGAGTTCAAAGGTTCGGGGTCGAACTTTGGTGTTATATAACCGGGCGACCCGACTTCGGTATGCGGCCGCTCTTAAATCAGCTTCTTCCCGTTTCTCGTCCAACAGATCCAAAGATTCAACGAGTAATATAGCATTTGTTTTTGGATCGTAATAAGTTACGCGGTGAGAAAATACTTCTGTCTCAACTGGAATAACGGCCTTCGAGCCATAGGATAAGGAAAATGGGGTGTGTCCAGTTGCGGTCTTGTGAGTTGTTCGATAAGCCCATAATGCCATAGGAAGTTCATCGACCCATTTTCCCCCAGCCTTTTCCAGTCATTTCTTTAAGATGGATTTGATAACTTTGTTAACAGCTTCGACCTGACCGTTTTCTTGTGGATGTGCGACTGCAGAGAACTTTTTATGAATATGAAATCGTTGGCAGAAATTCTTGAACTCCGAACTTTCGAATTGGGTCCCATTATCGGTGATGATGGTATGCGGGAGTCCAAATCGGCAAATGATATTGCGGACCACAAAGTTTATTACTTTCTTCGACGTAATCGTTGCGAGAGCTTCGGCCTCGGCCCATTTTGTGAAGTAGTCAACTGCGACGATGGCATACTTCGCACCACCTCTTGCCAGAGGTAAAGCGCCAATGATATCGATACCCCACATAGCGAATGGCCAGGGACTGACCATTTGAGTTATCTCGGTAGGCGGGGCTCTTGGAATTCGAGCGTGTTTCTGGCACTTGTCGCACTTTCTGGCATAATTGGCTGCATCTCGGTTCACTGTCGGCCAGTAATATCCATATCGGAGTATCTTCTTAGCAAGCGCTTGTCCACCGGTGTGATCACCACATTCTCCCTCGTGCACATCATGTAACACTCGTTTGACTTCGTCGTGAGCGATACACCGGAGGAGTGGAACAGAATAACCTTTCCTATACATGATCCCGTCCTGAATGATGAACCGCGAAGCTTTTCGTAGAACTTGCCTTTTCTCATTTCGGTGTTCAGGCAATATCCCATTCTCAATATAATTTCGATACGGAGTCATCCATGATTCTCTGCTGGGAAAGGTTTCCAACACATCATTCGTTTTGATTTGATCGATGCTTGGGAAGGACAAAGTTTCGACCGGGACAAGTCCCATTTGCTGTGCTTCACCTGTGCTGGCCAACTTTGCCAATGAATCGGCCTTTTAATTGCGATCTCGTGGTATGTAGTAAATAGCATAATAATCAAACTTATCCAGTGCTTCCTGAACTCGGGCTAGATAAGCAGCTAACCTTCGATCTCTTGCTTGATATTCTCCCCGTACCTGACACACAACCAACTGTGAATCACAATAAACTTCTATAGCGATAATTCTCAGATCTCTGGCAAGCTTTAACCCAATCAACAGGCCTTCATATTCGGCTTCATTATTGGTTGCGTGAAAATCAAACTTCAAAGCATAGCATATGGATCGACCTTCGGGGGTCTCTAGTACAACTCCAGCGCCCCAACACCGATCGTTTGATGCACCGTCTGTATAAAGTTTCCAGACATATTCAGGAGACTCGCTGGTTTCGGGTAAGTCGTCTGGAACAGTAAATTCAGCTATGAAGTCAGCTAGGACTTGCCCTTGAATGGCTCTCCGCGGAGCATAAGTAATGTCAAACTGACTCAGTTCGATATTCCACTTGAGTAACCTTCCAGACGTCTCAGGCCGCGTGAGGACCTGTCGTAACGGCTGATCGGTATACACAGTAAGCGGATGAGCTTGGAAATAAGGATGAAGCTTTCTCGAGGCAATGACCAAGAAGTAAGCCAGTTTCTCCAACCTGGGGTAATTTCTTTCAGCTCCGGTCAATCGTTTACTAACATAATAGACCGGTTTCTGCACTCGATCCTCTTCCCGGACCAGAGCAGCACTGATCGCATGCTCTGATACCGCCAGATAAAGGTATAATTGTTCGTGATCAATTGGTTTCGACAAGATCGGTGGCGTAGAGAGATGCTGAACCAGCGATCGGAATGCGCCTTCACATTCCATGGTCCATTCAAAGTTTCGTTTTCCCTTCCGGATTAGATCAAAGAAAGGAATGCATTTATCAGTGGATTTTGAGATGAACCTGCTTAGCGCTGCTACCTTCCCGTTGAGACTCTGGACTTGCTTTATGGTCTTTGGAGTTTGCAAATTCCTTATTGCCCGGATCTTTTCGGGGTTTGCCTCTATCCCACGAGCATTGACGATGAAACCTAGAAACTTTCCGGATGCGACGCCAAAGTGGCACTTTAACGGGTTAAGCTTCATTCCATATTCACGTAGGATGCGGAACATTGAATCTAAATCCCTGACGTGATCTGTGGAAAATCGGGACTTAACTAACATGTCATCCACATAGACTTCCATGGTCTTCCCGATCTGATCAGCGAACATTCGATTAACCAAGCGTTGGTAAGTTGCTCCGGCATTCTTTAAACCAAAAGGCATGACTCTGTAACAGTAGAGTCCCAGATCGGTCACGAAACTAGTATGTTCTTGATCGGGTAGATGCATGGGTATCTGATTATAACCGGAATAAGCATCCATAAAGGATAACAATTCGTGGCCTGCAGTTGAGTCTACGAGTTGGTCAATTCGGGGAAGTGGAAAACTATCTTTTGGACAAGCTTTGTTTAAGTCGGAGTAGTCGACACATGTTCTCCATTTCCCATTCGGTTTTTGAACCATTACCGGATTTGACACCCACTCTGGGTATAGAGCATCTCGGATGAAACCATTTGACTGCAACTTGTCAATTTCTTCTTTAAGGGCGGCAGATCTCTCTGGATCCATACCACGCCTCTTTTGCTTGACCGGAACATGTCGCGGATCAATATTCAAAGAGTGACTTGCAATGTTCGGTGAGATTCCGCACATGTCAGAGTGCGTCCAGGCAAAGACATCGAGATTTGCTTGAAGAAATTCAACCAATTCCTGTTGTATCTGTTTTCCCAGTTGAGATCCAACTTTTAGTACTTTCGAGTCGTCATCCTCACTAACTGGGACGTCCACAGTCAGTTCGGCCGGAGATGCTTGATTCTCTTCTACTTCATCTTTATCTTCGTTATCTCTAGGGTCAAGATCTCTAAGGAATTGGTAGTGGTGCCCGGGCCGGGGCCCGGGCGCTAGTTGTCAATTATCAGTAAAACGGACGCAGAGAGATTCCTCTACGCCCTTTCCTTTCTCCTTCTTCTGTGCTTCACGCAACTCAGCAAAATAACAGGCTCTTCCTGCTGCCTGATCTCCTTGAACGATTCCTATACCATGGTCAGTCGGGAATTTTAAAGTCAAACACCACGGGGCAATGGCTGCCCTGAATTCAGCAAGGGCTGGTCGACCCAGGAATGCATTGTACGGTGAAGCGATGTCAAGAACAACGAATTGCAGCAGTCGGACTCTCCTGCGTTCTCCAATCCCCAGTTCCACTGGTAGTTCCACTATCCCAGTAGGTATTGTTGCACTCCCATTGAAGCCATGAACTCGGGATTGGCAGGGTTTCAAGTCTTTGGCTTCCATCTTCATTAAATCGTAAGCTCGTTTGAATAGAATGTTTACAGAACTCCCACTGTCAACCAGGATCCTCTTCATCCAAGTAGGACCAACTTGGGCAGATATGACCAGTGGGTCAATTGTTGGAGCTTCGATTTTGTCAGCATCTCTGCTTCTAAATATGATATCGTCAGACATCGTTTTTTGTTGCTTAGCCGGGGTTCCATCCTCACAATTACTGCAGCATTCGAAGCTCGCATGCCTGATAGAGCTAGCATACGACTCCATTTCCCTTCAGCTCCTGTCCGCTGGATGAGGACCACCACTTATGGTATTGATAACTAGCCTCCCGCCTGTACGAGCGGGTTCCTCTTGCCTTTCTTGGTCTTGCGCACGGTTCGGGTTCGAGGGGCCCGCACCACCAGACTGCGGCGCCCGCACGAATTGATCTAACTTTCTCTCCCTGATCAACTTTTCTATGAGATCCTACAAATGGTGACAGTCATTAGTATTGTGGCCATAACTCTCATGAAACCTACAAAACTTTCCTGTCTGAATCTGCCTCTCCGATGACCGCTTCGGAGCGGGTTTCTTATACTGTTCAGTGTTGCAAGTTTGCAGGCACACATTTTCCAGCGAAGTGTTCAATGGTGTATAACTTTCGAACATCGGAGCCCTACGCCGTGGGCCTGGATTCGGATCTCTCTTCTTATTTTGACCATTACTACCTCTTGGCTGAGTTTGTTTGTTCTGTATGTTTAACTGAACTTTTCTGGAACTGTCACCGGACTGTTTAACTGCTACATTGCTTTGTATTCCCTCATTTCCAGGTTTCGCATCGTCCTGCTTCCTAGACTGTTTCGCGTCCTCTTGCCGTAAGAATTGAGCGGCTTTGGAGTAGAAACGGTCCAACGATGCGGGTGGTTTTCCGGCTAACCAATTTCCAAATTCAGAATCGGGATCAATTCCCTTTGTCAATGCCATTAAAATTGAGTTGTCGTTGGGATTACTAATTTCCACACATGCCGCATGGAATCTCTCCAAGTAACGCCTTAATGTTTCCCCACGAGCTTGGGTAACATTGGACAGGGTGTTAACATCTTTGGGTCTAGCGACATGCATACGGAATTGTTCAACAAATTTCTTAGCCAATTGGTCAAATGAAGAGATAGATCTTGGAGGTAATCTTGTAAACCACATTGTTGCAATTCCTCCCAGTGAGATGGGGAAGCTTCGGCATTTTACTGCATCGTCGGCCCTTGCGGCGCTCATTGACCATTCGTATTTCAATATGTGCTGATTGGGAACAGAACTTCCTTCATACATAGGGAGAGTTGGCATTCTGAATCGCCGAGGAGGTTCAGCGTATAGTATCTCGTCCGTGAAAGGAGTATGGCTTCGAGAAATCCCCCAATCGTCATTGGTAAGACCTTGGCTTTCGTGGATCATCTGACGTATCATAGTCGAGATGTCTGGCATTGCTACATTTTGAGCATGCTGAGCTAAGGTGTGGTCGGGTTCCACAGTGCGAGTTTGGACCGGGCGCTGTCGACGGTCCAAGTTTCGCCTCCTTGGCTCAGCGTCTTCCGGGACGTATGGTTCAGAAGTACGTCTCTGTTGTTGATTACTCGAATCCGGAAGATGTCGAGTATCAACCCTTGTTTCTACTGTGGCAGCTGTGACATGATTGTCCGTAGTATATTGCTGAGTACGACCACCTCGCGCTGATGGCCCAGCCTGGAAGCTGGTTGACGGTCCTACCCTCAATTGCCCGACAGTCAGGGCGGGTTGATATCCAGCAGTTTGAGCATGGTCTCCGTCTAATCGGGGACGGGTAGATCTATGATGATAGTCAGATGAGGCAGAACTTTCAGTGGATGAGCGGGAAACATCATCCCTTCTGGACCTCCTACGGCCCTGGCGGTTCAGTTGGTTTGTTAATTCGATATTGGCACGCAACTGTTCGGCTAACTGCTGCCGACTCTGAGTCAACTCTTGAAGCAACACCTGAAATTCTTGTCTAGTGACTGCCCCAGACGGATCCGAGTGGGCAGTGTTGTCTTGGTTGGATGGCTGCAGTTGAGCAGGATTCTGTCCATCCCTACCTTCTTGTCCAGCAGCTGTAGAAGTGGTTCTCGTGCTAACCATTTTGAATGATGAATCCTTTTCCTAGATTTTATGCAAATCTGAGTAGAATGGAAGGATTGTGAATCAATGATCTGGATCTTCCTCTTGGATTTGTGCAATCCGGTATCGATGGTAGATCCAAGGAGCAGAAGAAAAAAGCTGGTTTTTTCTCAGTGAAAGCACCAAAGTGTTTGTACCAAAAATGGGCACAACACTCTTCGGAAGTTTTTGAAGAGATAAAAGTGAAGAATGAAAGTTAAAACTGTGGATTATCTAACAAAAACTCCAAATAACAGAGAGTAAATTGCAAAGACAAGCGATTTAGAGTGGTTCGGCGTTTTGCCTACGTCCACTATGAAATCTGATGATTTTATTGCTCGATTACTTGAAGGTTACAGTAGTTAATAATGTAATACAACTGAATTTAAATGCTAAGCGTCAATCTAAAGCAGCGGCGGTGTTCTGGAGTAGATCTGGCAGAATCTGGGCGCTCTTCAGTACTTAGAATTCTCCGACCCCTTTTCTGAATGACCAGGGGCTCTATTTATAGGTGTAGGAGGCTGATATTTCGCATAAAATGAGGGGAGACCAGTTCTGGTACGTTAGGGGGCCCACATGGCCGAAATCTGGAGATCCGGGCCCACTTTGGGATCGATTCGACCCTTGGTTCGAATCGATCAAGAAATCATCCAATCGAGCTGAAATTTGGTGTGAACATTCTTCATCATGTGTTTAAGCTTCTGTGAAAATTTCATAGCATTTGGATTTGTAGAACTCGAGATATGATCGATTCAAGTTGGTGTTTTTCGAACTCTGGAGTCATTCGAATCGATACGCTCGAATCGATTCGTTCGAATCGATCCTTCTGCAAATGAAGATGGTGACGTGGTGCGCCTTCTTCGTATCGATCCGCTTTGCACTCCGCATTGACTGGGTCGAATCCATGGTATCTGCCGCTTTGACTGGATGGATTCGTGGTAGTGGATTCGAAGGCATCCCTCTTCGAATCGAATGGGCGAAGGTCTGTTCGAATCGATCTAGGCGTGTTAAAGTTGATCGATTCGATGCTAACTCAAACAGTGTGGATTCGAGGGAACTTTCTTAGATGGAGTCGAAGGCGGAGATTGTTCTGATGGATTCGAAACTTGAAGCATGTGCGTATGGATTCGAAGCATGGTTGCTTCTGATGGATACGAACCAATGCTCGAGAGATGGAGTCGAAGCAAACGTGATCTTCATGGATTCGAACACAAAACTGTCCTCTCCATTTTCTGTTGGTGATATCTTGAGTATACGAACTCGGATTGACTTGAAACTTGGATCGTCGGTTCCCACGGCTTTGCTTGACGTGCCTTATCAATTGTAGCCCGATCCGGACTTGAACAAATTTCATCGATATCCATAGCGATCCTTGTGTGTAACCGATTTCTGAGACGATCTGTCACCGGTATCTAGTCAAGTCCTTGGTGTCACGGCCTTGCCAAAATGCGGGATAACACTTTTAATTTTCATGGGTTTACTAATAACCTTGTTATAACTAATAAACACCCTGTCCTATTCATAGTCTTCATGGGATCACTAAGAACCTATAGGCTCCTGCCAGTTAACTTAATTAATTCATGGGTCCTCCTGAACCTGTTAGTCATTCCAATAACTAATCACCTTATCCTAGTTTTCATGGGTTGACTAGGAACCTATGGACTTATCCAGTAACTCACTGCACATCCTAGTTTTCATGGGTTGACTAGGAACCTGCTGATACTTCCATTAGCCACATACTTATCCCAGTTTGCATGGGTTTACTAGGAACCTATTGACTATGTCAATTCTTAATCTGGATATAGTTTTCATGGGTTCACTACAAACCAATTAGCCTATGCCAACTTTCCTTATGCATAGTTTTCATGGGTTAACTATGAACCTTTTGGTATACACCAATAACTACCTTATTATAGTTTTCATGGGTTTACTATGAACCTTTTGGTTTACCTCTAATAACTACAAAGTTTAGGCATCCTATATTTTTGGTCACCCTGACTCCATGGATGCAATTCTACTCATTCAGGAGTTTAAGTAATTTATATTCACTATTTGAGTTAACCTACTGGTTATTCTACCCCTTTTTCCCCAAAATACAGTTATGGGTTATCATGTGAATATACTCATATTTGAAGAAGTAAAACATTAATTAACAATACCACTCCTGTGGGTTTAAGGTCCTTGAAAAATGTATCATAAAACATCGTTAACACCTTTAACTTATATTTTTATCAAGGCAATACTTCTTCAAAATTTCATACTTAAAACCCTTACAAAACTCCTTTATATAAGCCGTGGGTTTTCCTTTAAAAATTAGAGTATGGGTTTTCAAATCTTTTAAAACCAAACCTTTCGACCTTGTCGAAAGGTCTTCAAAACAAACTTCTGAATCCAAACCTTATGAAACCATTGAAACCGTTCAGCAATTCAAACCTTTCGAAAGCATTCAACTCTTAAAATATAAACCTTTCGAAGACTTACTAGGTTCAAGTTAAAATATGCGGAAGGTCCTCCGTTAAAACCTTTCGACTACAATGGAAGCAACCTTTCAACCTTGTCGGAAAGTCTGCTTCGAAAGCTCTAAAACATTTCATTTAAAACAATAGACCTCCGCCTTTTTAAAGCAACTCCTTCGAAAGCTTGGGTTACATTTCAATTATAAAACAAAGGAAAATCATATAAGCCGAAGGCGTTGATACCTTTTGAAAGCAATGGGAGAAGCGGCTGGTTTGTAAAACAAGTAAACCTTTCGTCTTTGTCGAAAGTAACGACTTCGAAAGGTTGGAAAAAGTGGCTATAACCTTTCGACTGTGTTGGAAGGTTCAAAACAAAACTATGGCAACAGTAACCTTTCGACTTTTTCGAAAGGTTTAAAACCTTTCTTTTTAAACATTTGACCTGGTTGAAAGCAACCAAGTCGAAAGCTCTAATTCGAAAGCAAAGCAGGTGAAAACTTTTGGTTTATAAAACAAACATACCACAACCTCTTTGGCCATCAACCTTTTGACTAAGAACCCTTCGACTCTGCCCAATTTATTACATACCAAGTAACTTGATACCATATGCATTGGTTTGACCTTGTCAAAAGCTATAACCCTTCGAATTAGTCGAAAGGTCTGGGTCGGAAGATTTACTACCGTAAAAGGCTGAAACATGCTAAAAGTATGATTTCTTTATTTTTACTTAAAAAGATAACTTTTCAACTAACCTGCCTTTGTTTTTCAAATTCTCATTGGTTATCAATTTCTTTTCTGTAAAATTTGCCACTAATTATCAGAAATAAATAATAATTTTATTTTATAAAATGCCCATTCTCCTTAATTAAATATATAAAACATTTAAGTCCCATACCTTCAATAATTTTGTATATTCATCAAAACACTTAGGAAAAATCTAGAAAAATCCCAGAAAATCTATTTTAATATGTTTTCCAACATATAAAAATTTCAAACCCAATTAATCTTTATTTTAGCCGTAAATAATTTATAACCCAATAAATCATTTTCTTCGCTAGAAAATTTATGTAAAATCCATATAAACTCAAAAAATTATGAAAATTGAAACCCATCTCAAAAATCATGTTATCTATAACTTCAAATTTTCCTATGGCATTTAAAAATCATTACATCTCAGTTTTACCCTAAAACATTGTATATCTACTTTTTAAACAACCTTTTTCAATACATATATAAATCAAAATCAAGCATATCATAAAATAGATTTATCCTAAAATCCAAACCATGTGATGTTAAAATCAAAATAGAGATGTAGAAATTATTATTCACCTTAGATTGGAAAAGGAAATTGAATTATGACTGAGATTGATTCCTTCTAACTTGAATCCTAGTTTTTAGTTGATTTTCTCTTCTCCTCTTTCTAATGGTCGGCCTTGCTTTCACTTCTTACGGTTATAATTTTTGTTTTCGTGAAATGAACGTGTATGACCTAATGGGAATAGTATATGGGTGGGAAGTATGGTTATTTACTCTAATGCCCTTATGTTTAACTTCCTAACCATTTATACAAGTTCATTAGATATTAGGTAAGCACGACCAACTAATTTATTAATCAACCTCAATCTCCTTATCTACATTATTCTATTTAATTTATTCTAATTAAATATTCTGAATAATGTCAATAAAATTCTCTACTTCAACAGCATCTTCCGTTCTAGCAAACGGCTTTCCTCCTAGACTAACATAGTCTCTACTCAGCTTAGCATAGTTATATCCAACCGAAACTACAGGATTAGCTCCACCAACATTCCAAGCAGCTCCCGCTTGCAAAAGATTAGCCAACAACTGATACACCATCTCTGCATCTACTGGTGGATATCCAGCACCTGAATTGGCCTCAGCATTTTGGTTAGCATTATCCCATCAACCTTGGTTTCTCCGAGTATCAGGTCGAGCATTTCCAATGGTTGTGGTGCTTCCACCACCTAGATTTCCTCTTCCGTTTCCTACCTCCATATCATCTTTCTCGTATATCTGCATACGAGCCTTAGTAAGATACAAAAGAACGGTCTAAGAGAGAGGGGAATACGTGCTTAGATATATACCTATATATCAAATACAAGTACATTACTATAGCATTAACCCAAACCCCGATCTTATTTTTAAATTCATTGGATTATATTTGAAAAATCTTTTTAGGTTTAACTTTTCTTTTAAAGTTTCATAAACCTATGCTCTGATACCAACTTGTATCATTCCCCTACATAGAGGCCCAAAACTAATGGCTACTGATGCTGCAGTCGTCCGTAGTTATTAATCTTTGGCAACCAAATATGGCGGTGCTAGATACATAGATCACAGAAATATGGAAAAAATTTAACAATTCAAAAACATATTTCCACATTCAATCCAAAACATTTCTTGTTCATTACATAATTCCCAAATTATGTTAACCACGTTCAGCAAAATATAATTATTACAAATACGCCAAGAGCGACATATGAAGATGCCCCCTTGGTTGATCAGAGAATATAGTAAGGCTAATAAATCTGCCTTTACAAACAAATCACACAACGGAAGGAAAAACTCTAAATAACTACCTGCCTCATGCACGCCTTTGGAAGCTTTATTCGTCAGAGAAGAAAATCTGAGAACCTTAAATCTCAAACTACTCAAAATCAATTGAGTACCCGAGAGTTTAAAGGGGAAATAAAAACTTCGAGTCGGACATAAAGCCTGGTATGAATAATAATCTAACATCTAAATCCTTTTAGATATCTAGTGAGACCACGCCGCTTAGCGGAACGGGTTTTCCCTTCACTGGTATCCTAAAACCTTTATAAAACCAAATTCTATGCTCCTGCATCCACAATGATTAAAACATACATTTCAAAACATTATGATGATATGCATACTTGAAAATAAGTAAGATTTTACCACTCCCAGTTTAATCTGACACCTTGTCATTATTATAGTTTCTAGGGTCACTATTAACCTTTTAATTTTCATGGGTTTACTAATAACCTTGTTATAACTAATAGACACCATGTCCTATTCATAGTTTTCATGAGATCACTAAGAACCTATAGGCTCCTGCCAGTTAACTTAATTAATTCATGGGTCCTCCTGAACCTATTAGCCATTTTAATAACTAATCACCTTATCCTAGTTTTCATGGGTTGACTAGGAACCTATGGACTTATCCAGTAACTCACTACACATCCTAGTTTTCATGGGTTGACTAGGAACCTACTGATACTTCCATTAGCCACTTACTTATCCCAGTTTTCATGGGTTTACTAGGAACCTATTGACTGATGTCAATTCTTAATTCGGATATAGTTTTCATGGGTTCACTATAAACCAATTAGCCCCTGCCAACTTCCTTATGCATAGTTTTCATGGGTTAACTATGAACCTTTTGGTATGCACCAATAACTACCTTATCACAGTTTTCATGGGTTTACTATGAACCACTTGGTATGCACCAATAACTACCTTATCATAGTTTTCATGGGTTTACTATGAACCTTTAGGTTTACCTCCAATAACTACAAAGTTTAGGCATCCTATATTTTTGGTCACCTTGACTCCATGGATGCAATTCTACTCATTCAGAAGTTTAAGTAATTTATATTCACTATTTGAGTTAACCTACTGGTTCTTCTACCCCTTTTTCCCCAAAATACAGTTATGGGTTATTATGTGAATATACTCATATTTGAAGAAGTAAAACATTAATTAACAATACCACTCATGTGGGTTTAAGGTCCTTGAAATACGTATCATAAAACATCGTTAAAACCTTTAACTTATATTTTTATCAAGGTAATACTTCTTCAAAATTTCATACTTAAAACCCTTACAAAACTCCTTTATATAAGCCGTGGGTTTTCCTTTAAAAATTAGAGTATGGGTGTTCAAATCTTTTAAAACCAAACCTTTCGACCTTGTCGAAAGGTCTTCAAAACAAACTTCCGATTCCAAACCTTTCGAAACCATTGAAACCATTCAGCAAGTCAAACCTTTCGAAAGCATTCAAATCTTAAAATATAAACCTTTCGAAAACTTACTAGTTTCAAGTTAAAATTTGCGGAAGGTCCTCCTTTAAAACCTTTCAACTACAATGGAAGTAGCCTTTCGACCTTGTCGGAAGGTCTGCTTTGAAAGCTCTAAAACATTTCATTTAAAATAATAGACCTCCGCCTTTTTAAAGAAACTCCTTCGAAAGCTTGGGTTACATTTCAATTATGAAACAAAGGAAAATCATATAAGTCGAAGGCTTCGATACCTTTTGAAACCAATGGGAGAAGCGGCTTGTTTTAAAACAAGTAAACCTTTCATCTTTTTCGAAACAACGACTTCGAAAGGTTTGAAAAAGCGGTTATAACCTTTCGACTATGTCGGAAGGTTCAAAACAAAACTAAAGCAACAGTAACCTTTCGACTTTGTCGAAAGGTTTAAAACCATTCTTTTTAAACATTTGACCTGGTTGAAAGCAACCAAGTCGAAAACTCTAATTCGAAAGCAAAGCAAGTGAAAGCTTTTGGTTTATAAAACAAACATACCTCGGCCTCTTTGGCCATCAACCTTTCGACTAAGAACCTTTCGACTCCGTTCAATTCATTACGTACCAAGTAACTTGATATCATATGAATTGGTTTGACCTTGTCGAAAGGTATAACCCTTCGACTTAGCCGAAAGGTCTAGATCGGATGGTTTACTACCGTAAAAGGCTGAAACATGCTGAAAGTATGATTTCTTTGTTTTTAACCTAAAACGATAACTTTTCAACTAACCTGCCTTTGTTTGTCAAATTCTCATTAGTTAACTATTTCTTTTTCAGAAATGTGCTGCCACTTATTTTTAGAAATAAATAATAATTTTATTTTATAAAATGCCCCTTCTCCTTAATTAAATATATAAAATATTTAGAGGGAATTAGGCACAAGGACAAACTTTGAAAAAAAATTAGGCTGGAGGACACAAAATTTCATTTTTGGACTGAAGGACAAACTTTGAAAGAAAAATTAAGCTGAAGGAAAATGCTAAATATAGTTAGCATTTTGTACAGTGCAAACATTGTACAAAATGCTAATTATAACTAGCATTATATCCTGTTTTACATTGTACAAAATGCTAGTTGTATTAGCATTGTCCTCCAGCCTAATTATCTTTCAAAGTTTGTCCTTCAGCCTAAAAATAAAACTTGTTGTCCTTCAGCCAAAAATTTTATGAAAATTTATCCTTGTGCCTATTTTCCAAGTCCCATACCTTAAATAATTTTACATATTCATCAAAACACTTAGGAAAAATCTGGAAAAATCCCAGAAAATCTATTTTAATATGTTTTTCAACATATAAAAATTTCAAACCCAAATAATCTTTATTTTAGCCATAATTAATTTATAACCCAATAAATCATTTTCTTCACTAGAAAATTTATATGAAATCCATATAAACTCAGAAATATATGAAAATTGAAACCCATCTCCAAAATCATGTTTTCTATAACATAAAATTTTCCCATGGCATTTCAAAATCATTTCTTCTTGGTTTTACCCTAAAACCGTGTATATATACTTTTTAAACAACCTTGTTCAATACATATATAAATCAAAATCAAGCATATCATCATTCAATATATCATAAAACAGATTTATCCTAAAATCTGTACCATATGATGTTAAAATCAAAATAGAGATATAGAAATTATTATTCACCTTAGATTAGATAAGGAAATTGAAGTATGATTGAGATTGATTCCTTCTAACTTGAATCCTTGCTTTTAGTTGATTTTCTCTTCTCCTCTTTCTAATGGCCGACCTTGCTTTCACTTCTTACGGATATAATTTTTGTTTTGGTGAAATGAACATGTATGACCTAATGGGAATAGTATAAGGGTGGAAGTATGGTTATTTACCCTAATGCCCTTATGTCTAACTTCCTAACCATTTATACAAGTTCATTAGATATTAAGTAAGCACAACCACCTAATTTATTAATTAACCTCGATCTTCTTATCTACATTATTCCATTTAATTTATTCTAATTAAATCTCCTGAATAATGTCAATAAAATTAGGGGTGTTATAGAAATGGATCGAACTTTATTTCACTAAATTATATATTATTAATTTGCACTTTTTTCCATTAAAATCCAAAGCTTGTACTAGAAAAGAAATCGAAAGAGAAAGAATTGACCTATTGATGTAGGATTTCTTAATATCCGAACCACGCAACTCTCTATATCCTTTTGCTTTTCTTTACTTTATTCCTTGTTTTCAGTGATTGGTTTCTATTTAGATTTGAGGTATTTGACTCAAGTATGCTAACAAATAGTTGAACTGAAAACCTCATGATTGTGTTGGCTTTAAGCGATATAATTACCTATTTAACAAAAATTTAATACTACTTAAACCTGCTAATATTTACTACTAATAATGAGAATTCCATAAACTAACTTCAACCGTGTCTTGTTGAAATACCCAAATTACCCTTCACTTATTCGCTTACTTCCCACTGCGTCTATTTGCATACGCTTACTTCCCCCTGCATCCATTCGTCCCATTCCCCTTCTCCCTTCCTAAATCCTAATTCTCTTCCTCCCCGAATTCAATCACAAAATTTCTGCTTCTATTCATCTTTAAATTCAATCTCACCAGTCATATAACCTCCCTCGGCATCGATCTCCTTAAACTGCGAACCACCAAATTCAATCCCGGTTCTTCAGTGCCCTCCCTATTAATCTCCAATTCCCTTCAACCCTAAACTCGACCTCACCGGCAATGTGACTTCCCTAGTTATTAATTATGAAAGCATACAACATCATAAATACTTCAAAATTAAGTTGGTGTTATGAGATCACAAAATCTCATTAACACTTAGGCGCTAGAAGGAATCTCGAGCTCCCGACAAATCTTTTCCTAAAATTTCCTTATACTTAAGAGCCATCACATCTCTACTAAAAAATGCAACATGCAAACTCCTCTACCCCTCACCCAATGGAAGCATATCATCTAGCCGAGAAAAATAAGAACAAACATCTTATCTCCTCATCCAAACCAATAATAGGCCCATCACACATTATCTCCACTGATCTAATTCTTGAGGCCATAAATGCATTATAACCCAATCAATAAAAGAATGACCAACTTGAAAAGATCACTTAGCCATCCTACCCATAATTTCAAAACTGATCATAGGTAAGGACCTATTAGTGTGCTTAATTGTAACTGATCAAGCTACAATGTAGTTGTAGTCAAAGAAAATAAGGGGAGTATAAAGGCCGATATACTTCACTAGTAAGTGCTTGGCCAATGAAGAATTGAATCACACTTTGATCGAGAAGCTGGCTTACAACTTACGACTTAAAGCAAAGAAGCTACATTCCTACTTTCAAGCACATCCCATCAAGGTCCTAACAGATAGCCCATTAAAGGAAATATTGCATAAGCTAGAAACTTTGGACCGTCTGCTAAAGTGGGCTATCGAGTTAAGCTAGTATGACATATTATTCTGCCCTTGAAATGCAAACAAGGGCCAAGCCTCAGCTAATTTCATAGTGGAATAAAAGTAGCCCATTGAACAACAAAATGAAGAGGCAAAGGAACCACATCAGTTTTGGCAATTGTTTGTGGATAAAGCATCGAATGAACATGGGCAGCCATTTGATGTGTACTATTCACTTTGAACAAATAAAAATTATACGGGGTAGTCTAACTTGTGTTTAAGGCAACAAATAATATGGCAGAATATGAACTACTAATTGCTAGTCTCAAAATGGCATAGGTAACGAAGGTAACACATCTTAAAATTCATAGTAATTCCTAGTTAGTTTTAAATCAAGTGTAGGAAACCTATCAAACTAAAGAGCCAATCTTAGCTAAATATGTTAAGTTGTCTAAGCAGCTGTTAACATAAATTCCTAGGGAGGAAACTCTTTCGCATATTCTTTAGCCGAAATAGCAAGTGCTAAAGTTGACAAGATATGAAAGCAGTTCCAATCGGACACTTGGTTGAACCAAGCTTCTCCCAGGAAAATTAAATCTTAGTTCTTACACAGGCCCAAAGCACTAAGGGACATGCTATCGTAGACCAAAACGAGGTTAGTTGTAATGATCCATAAATTGGACATTGTTAATATTAAGTTAATTAAAAATGGATTTTTAATTAATGAGTGATTTAGATATCGTATGTATAGCCGTTGTGTAGGACTTTATGAATTAAACAGTTTAGTATATAAGTTTGATAGGTTTAGAGTTATGGTTTGTAAAATAGAGCGGTTATAGTGTTAAAATAGGGTATGTGGCCACTTTTGGGCCAAATAGTTGTATGTAACTAAACCCGCCTCATTACCTATACATGTGATGCTTTAAAACCCTAGAAGGCAGCCATCACATCATCTCTCCTTCATAATCCAAAACTTCCCCCTTCATATCCTCTAATGGGGGGCATCATCTCTAATCCAAAATTGTTCAATAATTCAAAATGTCGGAATCCTAACTTATAATATATCAAATCAAAGCTCTCGATGAGAAGAATTGATGTCAATAATTTGTTTTTAGATTCAATGCTTGAAATAATTGGAAATCACAGTCAAAGTTTTGACGACAGGACCCTAAGTGCTAAATTTGGCATTACTGATTTGGGAGGCAATAAGTAGAATTAATGACATGAGTTTTGGGATCTTGAGGTGAGGAGTGCAAAGATGGCGGTCGTTCAGCCTAACTCAACCAGAGTTGGCTAGAATCGATGGATTAAGATGGAGGTTAATAGTGCAGATTAGATTAGTTAGAGGTGGCGCAGATAATGAAACGCGTTGTACTAATTAATTAATTTTTAATATGGACACATCAATGTGCGATATTGCATTGAGATCTTATAACCATAATGATTTTTGCATACGACCTCTATTTTATGCGCGGTTTATTCCATTAGATCTAAGGTGAAACTCCAGACATTTTGGCATGTGGTTTGATGACTTTTGGAGGTATTTTCATAATGTTTTGGTATAACTGAATAATTTTAATTATTTGTGTTTAAAAATATTAAATGAACATCCCTTGGTAAAAATATCCATTGGTTGATATGTTATTCGCTTTTAGTGATTGTTTAATATGTTATGTCTTAATTTGATTGTTTATTGTAAATTTCAATGTTATAAGGCGATAGAAGTTTAGTTGTAATTAATTGTTGATTTAAAATGGAAGTAATAATTAATAGAAAATAGGTGAAATCATGCAATTTTGGGAAAAATAGAAAAGTCTATAGAAGATAAGATTATTTACAAATTTGGCGATATTTGTAAATAACAGTAGTTTAGAAAATTAATCTGAAATTCATGTGAGAAATTTAATAAGGTTATTATTTATGATTTTTTAGGAAATTTATATATAACAACAAAAATCTATTTAAATTGAAATTGAAAATTTATTACTATTTATGAAATTAGGTAGGATTTAATCAATAATACTATGTTTTTTGTGAAGGCTACATTGTTTTGAGAAAATAACAATATATATAATTTTTTGGAGCTTGTGGGAATTTTTTTAATATTATTTGAGTAGTAAAATAAGAGATATGTTAGGATGATGGTAATGATGATGATGATGATAGTGATAACAACAGCAGCTGCAATAGTAATAAAAACGTGTTTTTTAATGTATCTTAAATTAAGTTATTGCTATTTTAAGATAAATAGCAAACAATAGGAGTTTTGAGTTTAAACAGAATATTGCTATTTTGGGTTATATAGTGATAAATTGGTCGTGAAAGAAAAATGAAGAGATTGAGTGTATACTATTATTTTGATGTAAAATAATAATATTATTGTTATCGAAAGAAGTTTGATGAAAAATGCTATTTTTATTTAAATTATGGTGTTTTAGGATATTTAGAGTAGT
Source organism: Allium fistulosum (assembly GCA_030737815.1). Classification (NCBI taxonomy): domain Eukaryota; kingdom Viridiplantae; phylum Streptophyta; class Magnoliopsida; order Asparagales; family Amaryllidaceae; genus Allium; species Allium fistulosum. The sequence goes on from CM060901.1 coordinate 667,834,717, forward strand.
AAATGTATAATGAATAATTTTCAAAGTATATTATTGTTTTGAGGAATTATTGTTGCTTTGGGATGAAATAAATAAATGTGTTTTAATAATAAACAATAACAAAAGAATTTTCATAACGACCCTAATTTTGAGTAACATTATTTAGGATATTTAATTAGTTAAATAAAATAAAATAATGTAATGATTAGGGGATTGAGATTTGTGATCAATAGAAGAGTTGTCGTGCCTATTTTAACAAATAAACTAAGGGAATTAAAATGAATTAAGTTAAGGTAAGTAGAAAAGGGCAATACAAGAATAAGTAATATCCCTATACCCTAAACCCTTACACATTCATTTTACACGTTCATTCTCACAAACAAAAACATAATAGGTCGGCCACCATTAGGAAAGCAAGAAGATGATAAAGCTAAAATCAAGGAGAAGAAGCTTAAGCAACTTAATCAAAGATCAAATCTCAACTCCTTAATCTCAAGCTAAAGGTGAATAATAACTACACCTCATGTTTTTAAATGATTTCAGTTTTTAGATTAAATCCGAGCTAATTGAATGTTTTGCCATGTTTTGATTGTTAAAATGGATATATATGCTTGTTGATGATGTATGCTAATTCTTATGAATTTTATGATATGTTTTAATGTGAAAACCCTATTAAATGACATCCAAATGCCTTGCAATTTTAGTATATGATCAGAAATGGTATTTTAGAGATAGGTTTCAATTTTCATAATTTTATGGATTAAAGTGGATTTAATATTAATTTTCTAGTGAGAAAATGGTTATTTGGGTTTAAAATTAGTTACGGATAACATATTTATGTTTTGGGTCTGAAATTAATATATGTTAGAAAACATATTAAAAATGATTTATGGGAATTTATATATATTTTTCTAAAGTGTTTTAATAGATATATAAAATTATTTAAAGTATGGGACTTAAATATTTTATATATTTATAAAAGGAGAAGGTGTATTTTGTAAATAAATAAAATTGTTATTTTAGAAATTTCAGCAGTACGTTTAGAAAAGAAATTTGCAACCAATCATGTTTTGACAAAAAAGGCACGTTAGTTGAAAAGAATTACTTTAAAAGGTTACAAATCAGCTTAAACATGCTTTTTACATGTTTCACCATCTTCAGCAGCCACCTTTCGACTTAGTACCTCCGCCTCCATCACTATCAAAACCAATGCGCATGGTATCAAAGACTTGGTACGTAGCGAATTGGACATAGGCAAAAGGTATGTGGTCGAAACAAGGGGTTCCGAAGGGGTTGAAGCTTTACTTTGTTTTTAAAAGAAAATGTGCCTGCTTTGCTTTTGCTTTCGAATTGGTTAGCTTCCGACCAGGTCAAATTGTTTTAAAGGAATGGTTTCGAAAGAGGTTGCGCCTTTTGTTTTAAGTTAGTGCTTTCAAAGGGGCCGAAACCCCTTGCTGCCGCTTTCTACCTTTCAAAACAAATGGTTTCGGAAGGATTACTTCGTTTTTAAAACTTAGCCACTTCTCTAATGCTTTCGAAGGGTTGGTTTCGACACCATCACTTCTTTACATAGGAAATAGCTTTCGGAAGAGTGCTTTCGACTTAGTTGTTTTATGGCCCTTTGTGCCATTGAAAGTAAAACCCAATTGGTTTCGAAAGCAAAGGTTTTTAATGGTTTAGAAAGGTTATTACACATGTTTAACTTGAACCAAAATGCTTTCGAAAGGTTTGTTTATAGAAAATGATTTGAATGCTTTCGAAAGGTTTTAAAAGAAGGTTTCGAAGGGGTAGTTCCCCAATGTTTTCAAAAGGTTTAAGTGGAAGGTTTCCAAAGGTTTCGAATGTTATATTTATAGTGTTTTGATAAATGGATGTCTAAGTTTTTAAAGCTTTCGAAAGAAAGGTTTTTCAAGGTTTTCAAAAGGTTTATTAAGAATGGTTTCGAAAGGTAAGTTTTGGCCTTTCGGCCTAATGTTTTACTTGGTTTCGAAAGAGGTACTTTCAACGAATTCGAAAGGGGTATTTTCAAAAGTTTAAATGTTTTCATCAGCAAATTCTGTGTGAAGTATATATAAAATGGCAAAGTTATTTGAGTAAAGCATAGAGAATATTTTCCTTGTTCAAAGTATGATTTAAAGGTTTAAATCAATTTGAAAGAAAAGGGTTTTTAAGGAAAATTTAAGGGTAGATGACCTAAGGTAAAATGACTCAAATATTAGAATACCAGATGAGACTAGTGTAACATCCCTAATTTTCTGATGACATTATTCAAAAAATTTAATTAGATAAATTAAATAGAATAATGATGACAAGGGGATTGAGATTTGAATAAATTATATAAAGGGTCATGCTTAATAATTAAATAAATGGGCTTTAATTGGTTTAAAGGTTAATTAGTTTACACATGGGCATATTAGTAAATAGCTATTTTATTTTACACGGCTATACACTTCTCATCCTTATCTATTCATGTTCATTTTTCTCAATACCAAAAATAAAAGCAAAACACTAAGAGCCAACCATTAACAAGGAGGAAAAGAGGAAGATTATAATCTAAAGCTAAGGATCAAAGCTAGGAAGTATTAATCAACAATAAATCTCAAATTCCTTCTCATATCTAAGGTGAATAATGATTTCTTACCATCTCTATTTTATTCTATGATTATACTATTTCATATTTATGATTAAATTCATTTTTATGATAATATGGATGATGATATGCTTGAGCTATATTATGTTGATTTATTTTAATTCATGCACATTTGAGTTTGCACGGTTATGATGTAAAACCAAGAATCTATGATTTTAGATTGCCGTGGAAAATTTTTATGTTATAGAAAACATGATTGTAGAGATGGGTTTTTATTTTCAGAATTTTCCAAGCTATAGAAAATTTATTATGAATTTCTAAAGGAAAATATGATGTAATTGGGTTTAAAATTTATTTCAAGTATTTCAAGAAGAAATTGGATCTGAAATTTTAATATGTTTGATTACATGATAAAATTGATTTTCTGTGATTTTGGGGATTTTTTCCAGTTGATTTATTAGGGGGAATAAATTATTGTTAAAGAGGGACTTTTCTGCAGATATTGGTTTTGTTATATGGAAGGGCTTAAACGTTATATTTCATTGATCTAGATCTAAATTAATGCGGCGGTTTCTAACTGTAAAGTATTTGAAAAGTTTTAAAGTAACCAATCAAGGAATTACCACTGGCAGGTTAGTCATAAAGCAATTGCCAGGTTTAGCTATAAATCAGCGTTTCAGAAAAAGGTGGTTCCACTTATTTCGGAAGCATCTTTCGAACCCTTTACATCTGCACCATCTTAGTCGAAACCATCTCTGTCGAAACTCACATAGTCGGATCCAAGGCATATGATATCAATGGAATCAGTACGAAGTGAATTGGTAAGTAGCGGAAGGTAGGGTGTCGAAAGCTATGCTTTCATCAAGGTCGAAACCAAGGTTTCACTTTTAAAAAGATAAGCGCCAGCCTAGTGTTTGAAGGGCTTTCGACTGAGTCGATACCCTATAAAGTCGAAACCTTTAGTTTGTTTTCTTTCTTGCCTTGTTTTACTTAAAGCTTTCAACATAGTCGAAGGCCATGCTTTCGAAAGGGACCTTATAAATAAGCTTTCGAAGGGGTACTTTTTCCATATATAAGAGCTTCCGAAAGGATTGGTTTCGACCAAGTCGAGACCAAACCGCTAACTTAACTTTCGACTGTATTGAAGTCATCTATGTTATCGAAGTGTTATCTTTTTTTTAAACAAAGTTAAGCCACTTATTAAATGCTTTCGAAAGGGGTTAAGGGTTTCGAAGGCAATGGTGTCAAAAGGGGGTTTCGACACTATCCTTCAATGTTTTAATTTAAAAGGTTGTTGCTTTCGACTAGATGGTTCCGGCACCATCAACTTTTCCCCAAAACAATTTATAATTGGTTTCAAAAGAGATACTTTCGTATATAATTTGACCTATAGAATGTTTTTAAAGAGTAAACCCAATGCTTTAGAAAGGGTACTTATTTTTTTCGAAGCTATATTTTAAAGAATGTTTTTGATACCATGGAAAGATATTATTGGTTTCGAAGGGATTGATTTAAAGAGCTTCTAAAGGTATATACTTATAATTCTGAAAGGAGGTTTTTCATGCTTTCGAAGGAGGTCATCTAGTGGTTTCGAAAGTGATGTTTTAAGGTTTCAAAACAAATGACCCATTCTCCTTTTAAAAGGAAATACCATGGCATAAATAAAGATTTTGGAAATATTATTCACATTTTTATTAACCCATAAATGTATGTTGGGGAAGGGCAGAATAACCAAATAGGTTGACCCAGTAGTGAACATAAATTAAGGAATGTAATAACCTGAAAACTAAATATATTAGCAGGGGCCAACAGGTTCGCAGTAAGCCCATGAAAAATCTATATAGCTAATGAATTAGTAGGGGCTAATAGGTTCATAGTTAGCCCATGAAAACTATGATTTGATACTAGCAAGGGCCAGTAGGTTTGTAGTTAGCCCATGAAAACTATATCTGGATTAAGATATTGACAGTCGGTCAGTAGGTTCCAATTTAGCCCATGAAAACTAGGATATGAGATAAGATATTAGAGTTACCAATAGGTTCTTAGTAATCCAATAAAAACTATGATACTGGACAGATAGTCCATAAACATTTAACAGGTTAATAGTAATCCTAGAAACTATACTTGAGACGATCAGTTAGAATGAATGTGGACAGGTAGCTTATCATCATAATGTTTTTGGAGTGTTATGCTTTAACCATTGTGGATGCAGGAGCACAGTATATGGTTTTATTAATGTTAGGATACAAGTGAGGGGAAAACTCATTCCGCTAAGCGGCATGGTCTCACTAAATATCTAAATGGTTTGAGATGGTAAATTATTATTCATACCAGGCTTTATGTCTGACTCGAAGTTTTTATTTTCCCCTTAAACTCTCGGGTACTTAATTGATTTTGATTAGGTTAAGAGTAAAGGTTTCCAAGTGTTCTTTTAGACGAATAAAGCTTTCAAGGACGTGTAGGAGGCAAGCTTGTTATTGGAGTTCTTTTATTTCTGCTGTGTGTTTTGTTTGTAAAGACAAATTTGTTTACTTGCCTATTTATATACTCTGAACAACCAAGGGGGCATCTTCATATGTCACTCTTGGCGTATCTTGTAATAATTATATGTTATCTGTACGTGGTCTACGGGTATGTAATCAATTTGGAACATTTTGGAATGGAATGTGGAATTTTTTTGTTGTTTAAATTTTTTCCATATTCTTGTGTTTCTATGTATCAATGTATCTAATATCCCCGTGTTTGGTCGCTGAGGATTAATAACTATGGATGACTATAGTATCCTTAGCCGTTAGTTTTGGGCCTTCAAATAGGGGGATGTTATAAGTTGGTATCAGAGCATAGTTTTATGAAACTTTAAAAGAAACTTAAACCTAAAAGATTTTCCAAACATAATCCAATGATTCAGATAATAAGACTGGGGTTTGGGCTAATGCTATAGTAACGTAGTTGTATTTGCTATATATAGTTATATATATATATATATATGTACATATTCCCCGCTCTCTTAGACCGTTCTTCTGATTCTTACTAAGGCTCGTATGTAGACTTACGAGAAAGGAGATATGGAAGCAGGAAACGGAAGATGAAATCTCGGTGAAGGAAGCACTACAACCAACGGAAATGCTCGCCCCACTACCAGGAGGAACCTGGGTCAACAGGCTTATGCTAGTAATCAAAATGTTGATGCCAATGTGAGTGCTGGAAATCCACCAGTAGATATAAGGGCGATGAATCGGTTCTTTGTTGGTTTGATGCAAGAAGGAGCTGCTGCTGGTGTTGTTGGAAATGCAGAAGGAGCTAATCCTGTGGCTCCAGTTGGGAATAATTATGGTTTGCTGGGTAAAGATTACACCAGTTTGGGTGGGAAGCCATTCTTGGGAACGGAGAGTGCAATAGAGGCTCAGAATTGGCTGTTGCATTGTAAGTGTATATTTACTAGTTTGGGCATGAATGATGGGCAAAAGAGGACGTTAGCCTCTAGACAGTTGCAAAGGTCAGCACTGCATTGGTGGAATAGTGTCACTGCCGGAGTTCCGGAAGAGCAGTTATCTTGGGCTGATTTTAAAACAAGATTTGAGCAGAAGTTTGTATCTGTGTTCGCTAAGTCTGAGCTGATGAGGAAGTTTGTGGATTTAGTGCAAGGAGAGATGTCAGTAGTCGGGTATGCTACTAAGATTGAAGAGCTGTCTCGATATGGATATGCTGCAATAGTAATAAAAACGTGTTTTTTAATGTATCTTAAATTAAGTTATTACTATTTTGAGATAAATAACAAACAAAAGGAGTTTTGAGTTTAAACGGAATATTACTATTTTGGGTTATATAGTGATAAATTGGTCGTGAAAGAAAAATGAAGAGATTGAGTGTATACTATTATTTTGATGTAAAATAATAATATTATTGTTATCGAAAGAAGTTTGATGAAAAATGCTATTTTTATTTAAATTATGTTGTTTTAGGATATTTAGAGTAGTAAATGTATAATGAAGAATTTTCAAAGTATGTTTTTGTTTCGAGGAATTATTATTACTTTGGGATGAAATAAATAAATGTGTTTTAATAATAAACAATAATAAAAGAATTTTCGTAAGGACCCTAATTTTGAGTAACATTATTTAGGATATTTAATTAGTTAAATAAAATAAAATAATGTAATGATTAGGGGATTGAGATTTGTGATCAATAGATGAGTAGCCGTTCCTATTTTAAAATATAAACTAAGGGAATTAAAATGAATTAAGTTAAGGTAAGTAAACAAGGGCAATACAGGAATAAGTAATATCCCTATACCCTAAACCCTTACACATTCATTTTACACGTTCATTCTCATAAACAAAAACATAATAGGTCGGCCACCATTAGGAAAGCAAGAAGATGATAAAGCTAAAATCAAGGGGAAGAAGCTTAAGCAACTTAATCAAAGATCAAATCACAACTCCTTAATCTCAAGCTAAAGGTGAATAATAACTACACCTCATGTTTTTAAATGATTTCAGTTTTTAGATTAAATCCGAGCTAATTTGAATGTTTTGCCATGTTTTGCCATGTTTTGATTGTTAAAATGGATATATATGCTTGTTGATGATGTATGCTAATTCTTATGAATTTTATGATATGTTTTAATGTGAAAACCCTATTAAATGACATCCAAATGCCTTGCAATTTTAGTATATGATCAGAAATGGTATTTTAGAGATAGGTTTCAATTTTCATAATTTTCTGGATTAAAGTGGATTTAATATTAATTTTCTAGTGAGAAAATGGTTATTTGGGTTTAAAATTAGTTACGGATAACATATTTATGTTTTGGGTCTGAAATTAATATATGTTAGAAAACATATTAAAAATGATTTATGGGAATTATTATATATTTTTCCAAAGTGTTTTAATATATATATAAAATTATTTAAGGTATGGGATTTAAATGTTTTATATATTTATAAAAGGAGAAGGTGTATTTTGTAAATAAATAAAATTGTTATTTCAGAAAATTCGGTAGTACTTTTAGAAAAGAAATTTGCAACCAATCATGTTTTGACAAAAAAGGCACGTTAGTTGAAAAGAATTACTTTAAAAGGTTACAAATCAGCTTAAACATGCTTTTTACATGTTTCACCATCTTCAGCAGCCACCTTTCGACTTAGTACCTCCACCTCCATCACTATCGAAACCAATGCGCATGGTATCAAAGACTTGGTACGCAGCGAATTGGACATAGGCAAAAGGTATGTGGTCGAAACAAGGGGTTCCGAATGGGTTGAAGCTTTACTTTGTTTTTAAAAGAAAATGTGGCTTCTTTGCTTTTGCTTTCGAATTGGTTAGCTTCCAACCAGGTCAAATTGTTTTAAAGGAATGGTTTCGAAAGAGGTTGCGCCTTTTGTTTTAAGTTAGTGCTTTCGAAGGGGCCGAAACCCTTTACTGTCGCTTTCTACCTTTCAAAACAAATGGTTCCGGAAGGATTACTTCGTTTTTAAAACTTAGCCACTTCTCTAATGCTTTCGAAGGGTTGGTTTCGACACCATCACTTCTTTACATAGAAAATAGCTTTCAGAAGAGTGCTTTCGACTTAGTTGTTTTATGGCCCTTTGTGCCATTGAAAGTAAAACCCAATTAGTTTCGAAAGGAAAGGTTTTTAATGGTTTAGAAAGGTTATTACACATGTTTAACTTGAACCCAAATGCTTTCGAAAGGTTTGTTTATAGAAAATGATTTGAATGCTTTCGAAAGGTTTTAAAAGAAGGTTTCGAAGGGGTAGTTCCCCAATGTTTTCAAAAGGTTTAAGTGGAAGGTTTCCAAAGGTTTCGAATGTTATATTTATAGTGTTTTGATAAATGGATGTCTAAGTTTTTAAAGCTTTCGAAAGAAAGGTTTTTCAAGGTTTTCAAAAGGTTTATTAAGAATGGTTTCGAAAGGTAAGTTTTGGCCTTTCGGCCTAATGTTTTACTTGGTTTCGAAAGGGGTACTTTCAACGAATTCGAAAGGGGTATTTTCAAAAGTTTAAATGTTTTCATCAGCAAATTCTATGTGAAGTATATATAACATGGCAAAGTTATTTGAGTAAAGCATAGAAAATATTTTCCTTGTTCAAAGTATGATTTAAAGGTTTAAATCAATTTGAAAGAAAAGGGTTTTTAAGGAAAATTTAAGGGTAGATGACCCAAGGTAAAATGACTCAAATATTAGAATACCAGATGGGACTAGTGTAACATCCCTAATTTTCTGATGACATTATTCAAAAAATTTAATTAGATAAATTAAATAGAATAATGATGACAAGGGGATTGAGATTTGAATAAATTATATAAAGGGTCGTGCTTAATAATTAAATAAATGGGCTTTAATTGGTTTAAAGGTTAATTAGTTTACACATGGGCATATCAGTAAATAGCTATTTTATTTTACACGGCTATACACTTCTCATCCTTATCTATTCACGTTCATTTTTATCAATAACAAAAATAAAAGCAAAACCCTAAGAGCCAACCATTAACAAGGAGGAAAAGAGGAAGATTATAATCTAAAGCTAAGGATCAAAGCTAGGAAGGATTAATCAACAATAAATATCAAATTCCTTCTCATATCTAAGGTTAATAATGATTTCTTACCATCTCTATTTTATTCTATGATTATACTATTTCATATTTATGATTAAATTCGTTTTTATGATAATATGGATGATGATATGCTTGAGCTATATTATGTTGATTTATTTTAATTCATACACATTTGAGTTTGCGCGGTTTTGATGTAAAACCAAGAATCTATGATTTTAGATTGCCATGGAAAAATTTTATGTTATAGAAAACATGATTTTAGAGATGGGTTTTTATTTTCAGATTTTTCCGAGCTATAGAAAATTTATTATGAATTTCTAAAGGAAAATATGATGTAATTGGGTTTAAAATTTATTTCAAGTATTTCAAGAAGAAATTGGGTATGAAATTTTAATATGTTTGATTACATGATAAAATTGATTTTCTGTGATTTTTGGGAATTTTTCCAGTTAATTTATTAGGGAAAATAAATTATTGTTAAAGAGGGACTTTTCTGCAGATATTGGTTTTTTTATATGGAAGGGCTTAAACGTTATATTTCATTGATCTGGATCTAAATTAATGCGGCGGTTTCTAACTGTAAAGTATTTGAAAAGTTTTAAAGTAATCAACCAAGGAATTACCACTGGCAGGTTAGTCATAAAGCAATTTCCATGTTTAGCTATAAATCAGCGTTTCAGAAAAAGGTGGTTCCACCTATTTCGGAAGCACCTTTCGAACCCTTTACCTCTGTACCATCTTAGTTGAAACCATCTCTGTCAAAACTCACATAGTCGGAACCAAGGCACATGATATCAATGGAATCAGTACGAAGTGAATTGGTAAGTAGCGGAAGGTAGGGTGTCGAAAGCTATGCTTTCATCAAGGTCGAAACCAAGGTTTCACTTTTAATAAGATAAGCGCCTACCTAGTGTTTGAAGGGCTTTCGACTGAGTCGATACCCTATAAAGTCGAAACATTTAGTTTGTTCTCTTTCCTGCCTTGGTTTACTTAAAGCTTTCAACATAGACGAAGGTCATGCTTTCGAAAGGGACCTTATAAATAAGCTTTCGAAGGGGTACTTTTTCCATATATAAGAGCTTCTGAAAGGATTGGTTTCGACCAAGTCGAGACCAAGCCGCTAACTTAACTTTCGACTGTATTGAAGTCGTCTATGCTGTCGAAGGGTCATCTTTTTTTTTAAACAAAGTTAAGCCACTTCTTAAATGCTTTCGAAAGGGGTTAAGGGTTTCGAAGGCAATGGTGTCAAAAGGGGGTTTCGACACTATCCTTCAATGTTTTAATTTAAAAGATTGTTGCTTTCGACTAGATGGTTCCAGCACCATCAACTTTTCCCCAAAACAATTTATAATTGGTTTCAAAAGAGATACTTTCGTATATAATTTGACCTATAGAATGTTTTTAAAGAGTAAACCCAATGCTTTAGAAAGGGTACTTATTTTTTTTCGAAGCTATATTTTAAAGAATCTTTTTGATACCATGGAAAGATATTATTGGTTTCGAAGGGATTGATTTAAAGAGCTTCTAAAGGTATATACTTAGAATTCTGAAAGGAGGTTTTTCATGCTTTCGAAGGAGGTCATCTAGTGGTTTCGAAAGTGATGTTTTAAGGTTTCAAAACAAATGACCCATTCTCCTTTTAAAAGGAAATACCATGGCATAAATAAAGATTTTGGAAATATTATTCACATTTTTATTAACCCATAAATGTATGTTGGGGAAGGGCAGAATAACCAAATAGGTTGACCCAGTAATGAACATAAATTAAGGAATGTAAAAACCTTAAAACTAAATATATTGGCAAGGGCCAACAGGTTCGCAGTAAGCCCATGAAAACTGTATATAGCTAATGGATTAGCAGGGGCTAATAGGTTCATAGTTAGCCCATGAAAACTATGATTTGATTCTGGCAGGGGCCAGTAGGTTTGTAGTTAGCCCATGAAAACTATATCCGAATTAAGATATTGACAGTTGGTCAATAGGTTCCAATTTATCCCATGAAAACTAGGATATGAGATAAGATATTAGAGTTACCAATAGGTTCTTAGTAATCCAATGAAAACTATGATACTGGACAGATAGTCCATAAACATTTAACAGGTTAATAGTAATCCTAGAAACTATACTTGAGACGATCAGTCAGAATGAATGGGGACAGGTAGCTTATCATCATAATGTTTTTGGAGTGCTATGCTTTAACCATTGTGGATGCAGGAGCATAGTATATGGTTTTATAAATGTTTTAGAATACAAGTGAGGGGAAAACCCGTTCCGCTAAGCGGCGTGGTCACACTAGATATCTAAATGGTTTGAGATGGTAAATTATTATTCATACCAGGCTTTATGTCTGACTTGAAGTTTTTGTTTTCACCTTAAACTCTCGGGTACTCAATTGATTTTGATTAGGTTGAGAGTAAAGGTTTCCAAGTGTTCTTTTAGACGAATAAAGCTTCCAAGGACGTGTAGGAGGCAAGCTTGTTATTGGAGTTCTTTTATTTCCGCCGTGTGTTTTGTTTGTAAAGGCAAATTTGTTTACTTGCCTATTTATATACTCTGAACAACCAAAGGGGCATCTTCATATGTCGCTCTTAGTGTATCTTGTAATAATTATATGTTATTTGTACGTGGTCTACGGTCTGGAATTATGTAATCAATTTGGAACATTTTGGAATGGAATGTGGAATTTTTTTGTTGTTTAAATTTTTTTCCATATTCTTGTGTTTCTATGTATCAATGTATCTAATATCGCCGTGTTTGGTCACTGAGGATTAATAACTATGGATGACTGTAGTATCCGTAGCTGTTAAATTTGGGCCTTCAAATAGGGGGATGTTATAAGTTGGTATTAGAGCATAGGTTTATGAAACTTTAAAAGTAACTTAAACCTAAAAGATTTTCCAAACATAATCCAATAAATCAGATAATAAGAAAGGAGATATGGAAGCAGGAAACGGAAGATGAAATCTCGGTGAAGGAAGCACCACAACCAACGGAAATGCTCGCCCCACTACCAGGAGGAACCTAGGTCAACAGGCTAATGCTAGTAATGAAAATGCTGATGCCAATGTGAGTGCTGGAAATCCACCAGTTGATATGAGGGCGATGTATCGGTTCTTTGTTGGTTTGATGCAAGCAGGAGCTGTTGTTGGTGTTGTAGGAAATGCAGAAGGAGCTAATCCTATGGCTCCAGTTGGGAATAATTATGGTTTGCTGAGTAAAGATTACACTAGTTTGGGTGGGAAGCCATTCTTGGGAACGGAGAGTGCAATAGAGGTTCAAAATTGGTTGTTGCATTGTAAGTGTATATTTACTAGTTTGGGCATGAATGATGGGAAAAAGAGGAGGTTAGCCTCTAGACAGTTGCAGGGGTCGGCACTGCATTGATGGAATAGTGTCACTGCCGGAGTTCTGGAAGAGCAGTTACCTTGGACTGATTTTAAAACAAGATTTGAGAAAAAGTTTGTATCTGTGTTCGCTAAGTCTGAGCTGATGAGGAAGTTTGTGGATTTAGTGCAAGGAGAGATATCAGTAGTCGGGTATGCTACTAAGCTTGAAGAGCTGTCTCGATATGGATATGATGTTATAGATACTGACATCAAAAGGAATGAGAGGTTCATTTAGGGATTGAAACCCGAGCTTGCTAGAATGACCATGATACATGTCCGTGATCTTTGTAGTATAGTAGTGGAGATGGCCATTCGCCATGAGGAGTTACTTGTTGATTTAGCTAAAGAGAAGTCAGTGGTAACTCAGAGTTCCCAGGAGAAGAAGAGGAAGTTCTTAAAAAGAAGGGAGCTCGGAAGGGAGATATTGTTAAGAAGTCAAAGGCTGAGGTAATTTGCTATAAGTGTGACAAGAAGAGTCACTTTTCTAATGAATGACGGTCAGGAAATGGGAAGAAGACTGTAGGCGAGAAAATGTGAAGTGCTTCAATTGTGATCAAGTTGGGCATTACAAGAATCAATGTCCATAGCCAGTTAGGGAGGACAAAGGAAAAGTTTTTGCCACAGGACTGGCTAGGCCTACCGCCGCTGATAAAGGAAAGACTATGATGGAAGGTACGTTTTGATTCAGAGTATTCTAGTTAGAGTACTTTTTGATACTGGTGCATCACATTCCTTTATATCTTAGTTTTCGGGTGATAGATTATGTTTAGAACCCACCTACCTTGTTACTTCCTTATGGGTTGCGAATCCAGTAGGAGGGTATGCAACTCTAGGGTTAAGATGTGACCAGTTAGAACTTGACTTGTTAGGTCATAAGTTTACCAGCAATTTGTATGTTATTGATTTCGTAGATATCAGAATCAATTTGGGTATGGATTGGTTGGGTAGGTATGAGGCTAGAATATTTTTCCACGATAAGGAAATATCACCGAGACATCCTGATAGTCATAACCGAGTGATATTCTCAGTAGAGAATACTGACCAGAGTGTTAGTGTTTTACTTAATGCTATGGAGGTAGGTATTGAGTTAAGTCAGGTTCGAATAGCTAGAGAGTTTGCATATGTCTTTGAGCCAGTCACTAGACTACCCCCGAAAAGAGCTGTTGAGTTTAGAATTGATCTTTTGTCGGGAGCTGAACCTATAAGTAGACCACCTAGCAGGATGACACCGACTGAGATGAAAGAATTAAAGGTGCAGCTAGTGGATCTAGAAGGAAGGAGTTTGATTAGACCAAGCAGTTCGCCTTAGGGAGCGGCCACGGTGTTCGTGAAGAAACCAAATGGGTCGTTAAGAATGTGCATTGACTATCGTAAGTTAAACGAAAGGAAAATTAAGAATAAGTATCCTTTTCCAAGAATAGATGATCTGTTTGATCAGTTGAGTGGATCCAGAGTGTTTTCCCAGTTGGACTTGGCGATAGGTTTCCATCAGTTAAGAGTGGCGAAGGATAGTGTTCCTTTGACAGCATTTCGAACTAGGTATGGTTCGTATGAGTGGTTGGTGATGCCATTTGGATTAACAAATGCACCTGTTTTCTTTGTGGATTTGAAGAACCGAGATTTCCGAGAGTATTTGGATAGGTTTGTATTAGAGTTTACATAACAGTTTAGTCTACTATAAGGATAAGAGAGCATGAAGTTCATTTTAGAGTGGTACTTGAAATGTTCAGGCAGAATCAGCTAAAGGCGAAGTTTACCAAGTGTCATTTCTAGAAGAAAGAGGTTAAATTTCTTGGTCACATGGTTTCAGAGAAAGGATTGTCAGTCGATCCAGATAAGATCGAAGCCGTAAATAATTGGAAGAGACCAGAGACGATGACTGAGATTAGGAGTTTTCTTGAACTTGTTGGCTACTACTGGAGATTCATTAAGGATTTCTCGCAGATAGCAGCACCCTTAACTAAGCTAACCAGGAAGGAAGTGAAATTTGTTTGGTCCGACAAATGTGAGAAAGCATTCCTTGAGTTAAAGCATTTGTTGACCAATGCACCCGTGTTAGTAGTTCCAAATGAAAACCAAGGATTGGTGGTATATACTGATGCATGTGGAACTGGTTTGGGAGCAGTATTGATGCAAAATGGTAAAGTGATTGCCTATACATCTAGACAGCTTAGGCCGCATGAAGTTAGAAATCCTACTCATGATTTGGAGTTGGCAGCTGTGATCTTCGCATTGAAGATTTGGAGACATTATCTCTTAGGGGAGAGATTTGAGTTGTTTACCGATCATAAGTCTTTAGGATATTTATTCTCCCAAAAGGAGTTGCATATGAGGCAGCAGAGATGGCTGGAGTTTTTGTCTGCATATGGTTTTGGTATAGAGTATACACTAGGAAAAGGTAATAAGGTGGCAGATTCTCTTAGAAAAAACATCAGAATGTGGTGTTAGCTATGTTGGCAGAGTGGAAGGATTTAGAAGCTTTAGTCGGTTGTGATGTGCGGTTAAGATTGACTGCTGGTTCTAGTCTGAGTTCCGCCAGGTTGTCTTGTTTAGAAATTTGATCGGTATTGATTGAGAAAGTGCTTCTAAGCAGAAGGAGGATCCAGTGTTGTCTAAGAGAATTAGAAGGCTTGGGGTTGGAACTGAGATCGATGATCTAAAGGATTTTAACCTTGACAAAAAAGGATGGTTGAGAAAGAAGGGATGGTTGTGTGTCCTGAATGTGGAGGATTTGAAGAAACAAGTTCTTGGAGAATGTCATCGGTCCAAGTTTACAATTCATCCTGGAGGGACCAAGATGTATCGGAATATGAAAGAGGAGCTTCTATTGGTGAGGCATGAAGTGGGATGTTGGCTTGTGGGTTAGGCAGTGTGCAAACTGTCAATAAGTGAAAGTTGAACATCAAAAACCGAGCGGGTTGCTTTAGCCTTTAGATATTCTAGTTTGGAAATGAGATTCGATATCTATGGATTCTATAGACGGGTTTCCAAGTTCAAATAGTGGTAGTGAAAGTATATGGGTTATAGTGGATGGATTGACCAAGAGTGCCCATTTCAGTCCAGTTAAGTCAACCAGAATGACACCGATTTTAGCTAAGTTTTCATGAAGAACATAGTTAGACCGCATGGAGTTTCTAGTAGTATAATCAGTGACAGAGACGCTTTGTTCACTGGTGCATTTTGGAAGAGTCTACAGGAAGTGATGGGTACCAAACTTAATATTAGTACTACGTATCACCCTCAAGCAGATGACCAGATAGAGAGAGTCAACAAAGTACTCGAGGATCTACTGAGAGCTTGTGTATTGGACTTTGGTGGATCTTGGGAGGATCACCTACATTTGGTTGAGTTTTCATATAATAACATTATCAAACTAGTATAGGAATTATGCCGTTTGAAGCTTTGTATGGAAGAGCATGCAAATCACCAGCATGTTGGTTGGTGACTGGAGACAGACTAGTCTTAGGTCCAGATTTGGTTAGAGAGGCGTCAGAAAAGATTGAGTTAATCCGAGGAAGGATGAAGGAAGCTCAGTCAAGGCAGAAGAGTTATGCACATAAGGGGCATAAGGACTTAGAATTCTCAGTTGGAGATAAGGTTTTCAATAAGGTATCACCAATGAAGGATGTGATACGATTTGGAAAGTCAAGGAAGTTAGCCCTAAGATGTGTAGGTCCATTCCAGATTATAGAGAGGATTAGAAAGCTCGCATACTGAGTAGAGTTGCCAAATCGTTTGGCAAGTGTCCATAATGTATTTCATGTGTCTCATCTTCGCAAGTATGTGCATGATCCAGAGAGTACTATTCCTCCGACGGAGTTGGAAGACTTAGTAGTAGAGCCTAATTTGATTTTCATTAGATAACCAGTTCAGGTTGTAGCTAGAGATGAGAAAATATTAAGGAATAAGTCAGTCAGGTTGGTGAAAGTTCAGTGGAGTGACAATGAGAAGGACTGTACTTGGGAGACAGAGGACAGGATTAGAGATACTTGTCCTGATCTACTTTGAGGGTATGTCTATATTAGATTTATGTAGATAGTTTATATTCAATTAGACTAGTATGGTTGTTAGGAGTTGTTACAGATGATTGCTATGTTGAGTATTTAGTCCTTACTTAATTTCGAGGACAAAATTCTTCAAAGGGGGAGCTTGTAACATCCCTAATTTTTTGAAATTAATTAGAAAAAATTCAGGAAATTTAATTAGATAAATTAAATAGAATAATTATGATAAGGGGATTGAGATTTGAATAAATTATATAAAGAGCCATGCTTAATAATTAAATAAATGGGCTTTAATTGGTTTAAAGGTTAATTAGTTTACACATAGGCATATTAGTAAATAGCTATTTTATTTTACACGGCTATACACTTCTCATCCTTGTCTATTCACGTTCATTTTTCCCAAAAACAAAAATAAATGCAAAACCCTAAGAGCCGGCCATTAACAAGGAGGAAAAGAGGAAGATTATAACCAAAGCTAAGGAACAAAGCTAGGAAAGATTAATCAACAACAAATCTCAAATTCCTTATCATATCTAAGGTGAATAATGATTTCTTACCATCTCTATTTTATTCTATGATTATATAGTTCTGGATTTATTATTAAATTCGTTTTTATGCTAACATGGATGATGATATGCTTGAGCTATATTATGTTGATTTATTTTAATTCATACACATATGAGTTTGCACGGTTTTGATGTAAAACCAAGAAACTATAATTTTAGATTGCCATGGAAAATCTTTATGTTATAAAAAACATGATTTCGAAGATGGGTTTTTATTTTCAGAATTTTCCGAGCTATAGAAAATTTATTATGAATTTCTAAAGGAAAATATGATGTAATTGGGTTTAAAATTTATCTCAAGTATTTCAAGAAGAAATTGGGTCTAAAATTTTAATATGTTTGTTACATGATAAAATTGATTTTCTATGATTTTTGGGGATTTTTCCCAGTTGATTTATTAGTGAAAATAAATTATTGTTAAAGAGGGACTTTTTTGCAAATTTTGGTTTCGTTATATGGAAGGGCTTAAACGTTATATTTCTTTGATCTGGATCTAAATTAATGCAGAAGTTTCTAATTGTAAAGTATTTGAAAAGTTTTAAAGTAACCAATCAAGGAATTACAACTGGCAGGTTAGTTATAAAGCAATCGCCATGTTTAGCTATAAATCAGCATTTCAGAAAAATGTGGTTCCGCCTATTCGGAAGCACCTTTCGACTCCTTTACATCCGCACCATCTCAGTCAGAACCATCTCTGTCGAAACTCACATAGTCGGAACCAAGGCACATGGTATCAATGAAATTCGTACGAAGTGAATTGGTAAGTAGCGGAGGTAGGGTGTCGAAAGCTATGCTTTCGTCAGGTTCGAAGTAAAGGTTCGCTTTTAAAAAGATAAGCGCCTGCCAAGTTTTTGAAGGGCAGCTTTCGACTTAGTCGATACCCTATAAATTCAAAATCTTTAGCTTGTTTTCTTTCCTGCCTTGTTTTACCTAAAGCTTTCAACATAGTCGAAAGTCATGCTTTCGAAAGGGACCTTATAAATAAGCTTTCGAAGGGGTACTTTTTCCTTAAATAAGAGCTTCCGAAAGGATTGGTTTCGACCAAGTCGAGACCAAGCCGCTAACTTACCTTTCGACTGTATTGAAGTTGTATATGATGTCGAAGGGTTATCTCTGTTTTAACCAAAGTTAAGCCACTTCCTAAATGCTTTAGAAAGGGTTTGAGGGCTTCAAAGGCAATGGTGTCAAAAGGGGGTTTCGACGCTATCCTTCAATGTTTTAATTTAAAAGATTGTTGCTTTCGACTAGATGGTTCCAACATCATCAATTTTTCTCCAAAACAATTTTATAATTGATTTTGAAAGAGATACTTTCGTATATAATTTGACCCAAAGAATGTTTTAAAAGAGTAAACCCAATGCTTTTGAAAGGGTGGTTATTTTTGTTTCGAAGCTATGTTTTAAAGATTGTTTTTGATACAATCGAAAGGTATCATTGGTTTCAAAGGGATTGATTTATAGAGTTTCTAAAGGTATATACTAAGAATTCTAAAAGGAGGTTTTCCATGCTTTCGAAAGAGGTCATCCAGTGGTTTTAAAAGTGATGTTTTAAGATTTAAAAACAAATGACCCATTCTCATTTTAAAAGGAAATACCATGGCATAAATAAGATTTTGGAAATATTATTCACATTGTTATTAACCCATAAATGTATGTCGGGGAAGGGCAGAATAACCAAATAGGTTGACCCAGTAGTGAACATAAATTAAGGAATGTAAAAACCTTAAAACTAAAGATATTGGTAGTGGCCAACAGGTTTGCAGTAAGCCCATGAAAACTATATATAACTAATGATATTGGCAGGGGCCAATAGGTTCATAGTCAGCCCATGAAAACTATGATTTGATACTGGAAGGGGCCAGTAGGTTTGTAGTTAGCCCATGAAAACTATATCTGAATTAAGATATTTACAGTCAGTCAATAGATTTTTAGTTAGCCCGTTAAAACTAGGATAACAGATAAGATATTAGAGTTACCAATAGGTTCTTTGTGATCCCATGAAAACTATGGCACTAGACAGATAGTCCATAAACATTTAACAGGTTAATAGTAATCCTAGAAACTATACTTGAGACAGATAATCAAAATGAATGAGAATGGGTAATGAAGAATTGATTTACTTGTTTTGCATATCATCATAATATTTTTGGAGTACTATTTTTTAGCCATTATGGATGGAGGAGCACAGTATATGGTTTATGAATGTTTTAGGACACTAGTGAGGGGAAAACCCGTTCAGCTAAGCGACATGGTCTCGCTAGATATCTGAATGGTTTGAGATGGTAAATTATTCTTCATACCAGGTTTTATGTCTGACTCGAAGTTTTTGTTTTCCCCTTAATTTCTTGGGTACTCAATTTATTTTGATTAGGCTGAGAGTTCAGGTTTGCAGGTGTTCTTTTAGATGAATAAAGCTTTCGAGGACATGCAGGAGGCAAGCTTGTTATTAGAGTTATTTTATTTCCACCGTGTGTTTTGTTTGTAAAGGCAAATTTGTTTACTTGCCTATTTATATACTCTAATCAACTAAGGGAGCATCTTCATATATTGCTCTTGGCATATCTTGTAATAATTATATGTTATCTGAACGTGGTCTGCGATCTAGGATTATGTAATCAATTTGGAATATTTTGAAATGGAATGTGGAATTTGTTTGTTGTTTAATTTTTTTCCATTTTCTTGTGTTTTTTTGTGTCAATGTATCTAATATCGCCGTGTTTGGTCGCCGAGGATTAATAACTATGAATGACTACAGCATCCGTAGCCGTTAGTTTTAGGCCTTCAAATAGGGGTATGTTACAAGTGGCATAGGGTCGCTCCCTGTACATTAGCTATTAGCCCCTAGCTAATTGTCTAAAATTCCAGTGTGTAGGGATTTGTCACAGGTAAGACTAAAATGATGATTACACATAGAAAGGAATATACAGAGAGAGGATAGGTTATTGGTGAGCCTTCAAAACCACTAGGATCAGTTGACCCTAGGAGAATTAAGTTAGGGACAGACCGTCCAGAAGAAGGGTATCTAACAGAAGTTAGATTATTTGTTTATTTTGTTTAGTAGGCCCGAGTCAGCCGAAGGTTAGTAGTTAGCCAAACAAAACTATGGTGTTCAGATTGATAGTCCATTTTTTACCTAATTTATATGGTTTCATGATATTGATATTATTGTTTTAACCAATTTTGGTTGCAGGATTAAGATTTGCAAAAGATATGTTTTAAATGGATATTAGTGAGGGTTAACCCATTCCGCTAAGCAGCTTGGTCTCACTTAATATCAAATAACCGAGATGTATAGTATTATTCACACCAGACTTTATGTCTGACTCGAAGTTTATGTTTTCCCCCTTAAACTCTCGGGTGCTCAAGATTGATTTGAGTAGGCTGAGGGTTGAGGATTTTTAGGTTTTAGTAGGTGGGAAAATAAAGCTTCCGAAGAGGAGCAAGAGGCTGAAGTTAGCTATTTAGGAGTTGTTTTGTTTTTATTCCGCTGTGTTGTATTAAGTCTGTTATAACTACTTAGTACTCTGGTCATCTAACGGGGCATCTTCATATGTCGCTCTTGGCGTATTTTGTTATAATTATATTTGATTTGAACCTGGGAAACGTTTGGGATTATGCAACTTGGATATGAAAGGTTGTTTTGAATTGTAATCAGAAAAGTGTTTTAATCTGTGATGATTTTATTTCATATTTAAGTGCTTTTGATATTATGGATACCATTAACATTACCGTATTTGGTCACCGGAAGTTAATACTATGGATGACTGCAGCATCTGTAGCGCTTAGCTTCGGGTCTCCAAATAGGGGATGTTACAACTTGGTATCAGAGCATAGGTTTATGAAAAACTTTAAACTAAAATGATTTTTGAAAACATAATCCTAAGGAATTAGAGATAAGATCGGGGTATGGGATAACGTTGTAGTAACGTGCTTGCATTTGCTATCTCTCTTAGGTTATTCTTTTGTATCTTACGAGGCTTTCATAAATATACGGATCATAAGTCATTAAAGTATTTATTCTCTCAGAAGGAGTTGAATTAGACACAACAGAGATGGTTAGAGTTTTTAGCCGCTTATGACTTTGGTATTGAGTACACAGCGGGAAAGGGCAATAAGGTTGCAGACTGTAACACCTATATTTTTAGCAACATTATTTAGGATATTTAATTGGTTAAATTAAATAAAATAATGTGTTGATTAATGGATTGATATTTGTGATTAAATTAAGGGGTAGTCGTGCCTATATGTATAATACTAAGGAGACAAACAAAGTATAAAAGTGTTAGGAAATAAGGAAGGGAAAAATGGGAAGTATAATACTAAGGGGCATTTCGCAGATGATTTAAATAAATTAATTCTGAAATTATAATACTTTTAGAAAAGAAAAATTAGCAACCAATAAGAGTTTGACAAACAAGGCAGGTTAGTTAAAAAGTTTACTAAAAAAGGGTTTAAATCATAAATTCATGTTAAAAGCATGGTTCACATATTTTGGTTTCTCCCAGGTTGCTTTCGACTAAGACCCTCCGCCTCCTTCCTCAAACTAATGCACATAGTATCAATTTCGATACATAGTGAATTGGACAAAGGCAGAAGGTAAGAGTCGAAACCAAGGGGGTTCTGAAAGGGTAGAAGCACCTTTTTGTTTTAAAAGAAAAGAGTGCCTGCTTGCTTTCGACTAAGATGCTTTCGACTTAGTTGGCTTCCGACTAGGTAAATTTATTTAAGAAAGGTTTTAAGGTTGTGCCTTTGTTCTAAGTAATAGCTTTTGACTTAGTGCTTTCGACTAAGTCAATGGTTTTAAAGGTTGGTTATGAAATAATTGTGCCTTAGTTTTTAAATGATAGCTTCCGACTATGTCGAAGCCTTTACTGTCGCCTTCCACCTTTCGAAACAGAGCTTTCGAAGGTGTTTTTTTTATATAAAAACCCTACCGCTTCTCCAATGCTTTTGGAAGGGGGTGGTTTCAATACCATCACTTCCTTATATAAGTTATAGCTTTCGAAAGGGTATGCTTTCGACCCTGTTGTTGTGACCCTTAGTGATTATTAAAGAATAACCCACTGATTTCGAAAGAAAAAGGTTTCGACTAGCTAGTGTTGAATGATTTCAAAAGGTGTTTTCCACATGTTTTAAATCGAACCTAAATGCTTTCGAAGGGTTGAAGTTTAAATACCTTCGAAAGGTTTTAAAGAAGGTTTCGAAGGGGTAGTTCCCCAATGGTTTTGAAAGGTCTAAAGGAAAGGGTTTTCCTATGGTTTCGAAAGGCAATGTTTAAATGGTTTTAAGAAGGGATGTTTAAGGTTTTTAGCTTTTGAAAATAAAAAATTTCAGTTGTTTCAAAGGGTTATATGAACGATTTCGAAAGGAAGATTTGGTTTTTCGGCCTAAAAGAAAGAAAGAGTTTTACATGGCTTCGAAAGGGGAACTTTCAATAGGATTGAAAGGGGTACTTTCAAATTTTTAATGGTTTTTCATCAACAAAGATTTGAGAAAAGTATGTATGTATGTGTGTATATATATATAGCATGGCAAGGTGATTTTGAGTAAAGCATAAAATATAAATGTTTTCCTTATTTAAGTTTGGTTTAAAAGGTTTTAAATCAATTTCAGATAAAGAGGTTTTCAAGGAAAATTATAGGAGGGTATCCCTAAGCAAAATGACTCGGATATTGGAATACGAGATGGTACTGGTATAGGGTCACGCCCTATACATTAGCTATTGGCCCCAGCTAATTTAATCCAAAATTCAAGTGTGTGGGGCTTTGTCACAGGTAAGACTAAAATTATGATTACACATAGAAGGGAATATATGATTGTATACATATAGGTTATTGGTGACCCCGCAAAACCGTTAGGATTAGGTGACCCTGGTAGATGTTAAGTTAGGGACAGACCGTCTAGAAGAGAAGTATTCAACAGATAGTTAAGGACAGACTGTCTAGAAGAGGAGTATCTAACAGATGTTAGATGATTTTGTTGTATTGTCTGGTAGGCCCAAGTCAGCCAAAGGTTAATAGTAAGCCAAACAAAGCTATATTGTTTGGACAGATAGTCCATTTGTTACCTGATATGTATGTTTACATAATAATACTTTACAGTTTTAACCAGTTTTGGTTGCAGGATAATGGTTTGCAAAAGATATGTTTTAAAAGAATGTTAGTGAGGGGAAACCCGTTCCACTAAGCGGCATGGTCTCACTTAACATTAATAACCGGGATGTATAGTATTATTCACACTAGGCTTTATGTCTAACTCAAAGTTTATTTTTTCCCCTTAAACTCTCGGATGCTCAAAATTAATTTGAGTAGGCTGAGGGTTGAGGTTGTTTCAGGTTTAGTAGGATGACGAATAAAGCTACCGGAGCCGAGTAGGAGGTTAACGGATAGCTATTTAGGAGTTGCAGTTCTTTGTTTTATGTTTATTTCCGCTGTGTATATATTAAGTCAATTATGACTATATGACTCTGATCATCCAAGAGTGCATCTTCATATGTCGCACTTGGCGTATTTTGTAATAAGTATATTTTATCATTACCTAGGAAGTGCTTTGGGATTATGTAATATGAATATGGAACCTGTGTTTTGAAATGTAATGAAAAATTCTATTTTGAAATCTGTGATTTGTTTCATATTCAAGTGCTTCTGATATTATAGATATCATTTACATAGCCGTATTTAGTCTCCAGAAGTTAATATTATATATGACTACAACATCTATAGCACATAGCTTTGGGCCTCTAGATAGGAGATGTTACACAGACGCACTTAGCAGAAAACATCAGAATGCAGTGTTGGCGATGATAGCTGAGTGGAAAGATTTGGAAGCATTGATGACATGCGAAGTACAATGGAGGTCTAAAGCTAGATCTGGGGAAGAAACTGTAGTGTTTTCATGTTTAGAAGTTCGACCAGTTATGATTGAAAGGATTGCTTCTAAGCAAGGAGAGGATCCAGTATTAGCTGAGCAGATTAGAAGGTTAAGGGATGGAACAGAGAGCGACGACTTCAAGGGTTTCAGTCTTGACTTGAACGGGTGGTTGAGAAAGAAAGGATGATTGTGTGTTTCGAATGCGGGAGACATTAGAAAGGAAGTTCTTGAAGAATGCCTCGTTCGAAGTACACATTTATCCAGGAGGAACTAAGATGTATTAGGATATGAAGAGGAGTTTCTTCTAGGAAGGTATGAAGAGGGATGCAGGCTTATGGGTAAAGCAATGTCTGAACTGTCAATAGGTAAAGGCCGAACATCAGAAACTATGTGGTTACTTCAGCCATTAGATATTCCAGTATGGAAGTGGGATTCTATTTCTATGGATTTTATAGACTAGTTGCCAAGATCTAATAGAGGAAATGAAAGTATATGGGTCATAGTGGATAGGTTGACCAAGAGTGCCCATTTCATTCCAGTTAAGTCAACTAGGACGTCACTTGTTTTAGCTAAGTTATTCATGAAGAATATAGTTAGACTTCATGGAATTCCTAGTAGTATAGTAAGTGATAGAGATTCATTATTCACTAGTGAGTTTTGGAAGAGTCTACAGGAAATTCTAGGAACCAAGCTCAAGATGAGTACCACTTACCATCCACAGACTGATGGGCAAATTGAAAGAGTTAACAAAGTCTTGGAAGATTTGTTACGAGCTTGTATGCTAGATTTTGGACGATCATGGGAAGAAAATCTACACTTAGTTGAGTTTTCGTATAACAACACTTATAAGGTTAGTATAGGGATGACACCATTTGAAGCTTTGTATGGAAGGCCATGCAAATCTCCAGTTTGTTGGTTAGAGACCGAGGATAGGTTGGTTCTTGGTCCAGATTTAATTAGAGAAGTTGCAAAGAAGATTGAGTTGATTTGAGCTAGGATGAAGGAAGCTCAGTCTAGGCAGAAGACTTATGCTAATAGAAAACAGAAAGACTTAGAGTTCTCTGTTGGAGATCATGTTTTCATCAAGGTATCACCGATGAAAGGTGTAATTCAATTCGGCAAATCAGGGAAATTGGCACCGAGGTTTGTAGGACCATTTCCTATCGTAGAGAGGATCGGGAAACTCGCATATAGAGTAGAGTTACCGAATAGTTTGGCAGGAGTCCATGATGTATTTCATATTTCTCATCTAAGAAAGTGTATTAGAGATCTAGAGACTACTATAGTACCGACTGTGTTAGAGGACTTAGTGGTAGAGCCGAACTTGACTATAGTTAGAAAGCCAGTTCGTATAGTCGCGGGAGATGAAAAAAGGCTAAGGAACAAGACAGTCAGATTAGTTAAAGTTCAGTGGAGTGACGATGAGAGAGACTGTACTTGGGAAACTGAAAGCAGGATTAGAAACGCTTATCCTGATTTGTTTGATGGTATGTTTTACCTTTTGATTGATTTGTTGAGTACCTTATCGTAATTTCGAGGACGAAATTCTTTAAGGAGGGGTCTATTACAATCCTAATTTTGAGTAACATTATTTAGGATATTTAATTAGTTAAAATAAATAAAATAATGTAATGATTAGGGGATTGATATTTGTGATCAATAGAAGGGTAGCCGTGCCTATTTGAACAAATAAACTAAGGGAATTAAAATGAATTAAGTTAGGGTAAGTAGACAAGGGAAATATAGGAATAAGCAATATCCTTATACCCTAAACACTTACACACATTCATTTTACACGTTCATTCTTACAAATAAAAACATAAGAGGTCGGCCGTCATTAGGAAAGCAAGAAGAAGATAAAGCTAAAATCAAGGGAAAGAAGCTTAAGCAACTTAATCAAAGACCAAATCTCAACTCCTTAATCTCAAGCTAAAGGTGAATAATAACTACATCTCATATTTTTAAATGATTTTGGTTTTTAGATTAAATCCGAGCTAATTTGCAAATGTTTTGCTATGTTTTGATTGTTAAAATGGATATATATGCTTGTTGATGATTTATGCTAGTTCTTATGGGTTTTATGATATGATTTAATGTGAAAACCCTATCAAATGACATTCAAATGCCTTGCGATTTTAGTATATGATTAGAAATGATATTTCAGAGATGGGTCTCAATTTTCCTAATTTTCTGCATTAATGTGGATTTAATATTAATTTCTAGTGAAGAAAATGGTTATTTGGGTTTTTAATTAATTACGAATAATATATGTATGTTTTGGGTCTAAAATTAATGTGTTAGAAAGCATATTAAAAATGATTTATCGGAATTTATATAGATTTTTCCTAAGTGTTTTAATAGATATATAAAATTATTTAACGTATGGGACTTAATCTTTTTATATATTTATAAAAGGAGAAGAGGTATTTTGTAAATAAATAAAATTGTTATTTCAGAAATTTCGGTAGTACTTTTGGAAAAGAAATTAGCAACCAATCAATTTTTGACAAATAAGGCAGGTTAGTTGAAAAGAATTACTTTAAAAGATTAAAAATCAGCTTAAACATGCTTTTTACATGTTTCACCATCTTCGGCAGCCACCTTTCGACTTAGTACCTCCGCCTCCATCACCATCGAAACCAACACGCATAGTATCAAAGACTTCGTACGCAGTGAATTGGACATAGGCGAAAGTTATGTGGTCGAAACAAGAGGTTTCGAAGGGGTTAAAGCTTTACTTTGTTTTTAAAAGAAAATGCGCCTGCTTTGCTTTTACTTTCGACTTGGTTGGCTTCCGACTGGGTCAAATTGTTTTAAAGAAATGGTTTTGAAAGAGGTCGCACCTTTTGTTTTAAGTTAATTCTTTCGAAGGGGCCGAAACCCCTTGTTGCCGCTTTCTACCTTTCAAAACAAATGGTTTCGGAAGGATTGCTTCATTTTTAAAACTTAGCCACTTCTCTAATGCTTTCGAAGGATTGGTTTCGACACCATCACTTCTTTACTTAGGAAATAGCTTTCATAAGAGTGCTTTCGACTTAGTTGTTTTATGACCCTTTGTGCTATTGAAAGTAAAACCCAACTGGTTTTGAAAGGAAAGGTTTTAAATGGTTTTGAAAGGTTATTCCACTATTTAACTTGAACCCATATGCTTTCGAAAGTTTTGTTTATAGAAAGGGATTTGAATGCTTTCAAAAGGTTTTAAAAGAAGGTTTCGAAGGGGTGGTTCTCCAATGTTTTCGAAAGGTTTAAGTGGAAGATTTCCAAAGGTTTCAAAAGGTATATTTATAGTGTTTTGATAAAAGGATGTCTAAGGTTTTAAAGATTTTGAAAGAAAAGTTTTTCAAGGTTTTCGAAAGGTTTATTAAGTATGGTTTCGAAAGGTAAGTTTTGGCCTTTCGGCCTAATGTTTTACTTGGTTTCGAATGGGGTACATTCAATGGACTCGAAAGGGGTACTTTCAAAGGTTTAAATGTTTCATCAACAAAGTTTTGTGTAAAGTATGTTTAACATGGCAAGGTGATTTGTGTAAAGCATAGAGACTATTTTCCTTATTTAAAGTATGATTTAAAGGTTTAAATCAATTTGAAAGAAAAGGTTTTCAAGGAAAATCTACGGGTAGATGACCCAAGGTAAAATGACTCAGATATTAGAATATCAAATGGGACTGGTATAGAGTCGCGCCCTATACATTAGCTACTATCCCCTAGCTAATTTAGTCCAAAATTCCAGTATGTAGGGCTTTGTCATAGGCAAGACTAAAATGATGATTACACAGTAAGGAATATACAGAGAGAGGATAGGTTATTGGTGAACCCGCAAAACCATTAGGATCAGTTGACCCTGGGAGAATTAAGTTAGGGACAGACCATCCAGAAGAGGAGTATCTAACAAAAGTTAGATTCATTACAAGAAAATGAGATTTCGGTTGCATTAAATAGCAGCGTTTAAACGTTAAATGCTACTATTTCACCGAACCCATGGAAATTACAGCGTTTGAATTTTAGACTTGTTCATTGATATTTCTAAGCGGCCTTTATTTTCATTTCCCGCCTATGCCTATATAACACTCCATATTTTTATAACATTATTTAGAATAATTAATTGGGTAAATTAAATAAATAATGTGAAGATTAAAAGGTTAAGATTTGATTAACAAAGGGTAGTCGTGCCATGTTAGTATGTTAATTAAAATGAAATAACCTAAGTTAATGTGTTGTACTAATTAATTAATTTTTAATATGGACACATCAATGTGTGATATTGCATTGAGATCTTATAACCTTAATGATTTTTGCATACGACCTCTGTTTTATGCTCGGTTTATTCCATTAGATCTGAGGTGAAACTCCAGACATTTTGGCATGTGGTTTGATGACTTTTGGAGGTATTTGCATAATGTTTTAGTATAACTGAATAATTTTAATAATTTGTGTTTAAAAATATTAAATGAACGTCCCTCGGTAAAAATATCCATTGGTTGATATGTTATTCGCTTTTAGTGATTGTTTAATATGTTGTGTCTTAATTTGATTGTTTATTGTAAATTGCTATGTTATAAGGCGATAGAAGTTTAGTTGTAATTAATTGTTGATTTAAAATGGAAGTAATAATTAATGAAAAATAGGTGAAATCGTGAAATTTTGGGAAAAAATGAAAAGTCTATGGAAGATAAGATTATTTACAAATTTGGCAGTATTTGTAAATGACAGTAGTTTAGAAAATTAATCTGAAATTAATGTGAGAAATTTAATAAGGTTATTATTTATGATTTTTTAGGAAATTTATATATAACAACAAAAATCTATTTAAATTGAAATTGAAAATTTATTACTATTTATGAAATTAGGTAGGATTTAATCAATAATACTATGTTTTTTGTGAAGGCTACATTGTTTTGAGAAAATAACAATATATATAATTTTTTGGAGCTTGTGGGATTTTTTTATATTATTTGAGTAGTAAAATAAGAGATACGTTAGGATGATGGTAATGATGATGATGATGATGATAGTGATAACAACAGCAGCTGCAATAGTAACAAAAACGTGTTTTTTAATGTATCTTAAATTAAGTTATTGCTATTTTAAGATAAATAGCAAACAATAGGAGTTTTGAGTTTAAACGGAATATTACTATTTTGGGTTATATAGTGATAAATTGGTCGTGAAAGAAAAATGAAGAGATTGAGTGTATACTATTATTTTGATGTAAAATAATAATATTATTGTTATCGAAAGAAGTTTGATGAAAAATGCTATTTTTATTTAAATTATGGTGTTTTAGGATATTTAGAGTAGTAAATGTATAATGAATAATTTTCAAAGTATATTATTGTTTTGAGGAATTATTGTTGCTTTGGGATGAAATAAATAAATGTGTTTTAATAATAAACAATAATAAAAGAATTTTCATAACGACCCTAATTTTGAGTAACATTATTTAGGATATTTAACTAGTTAAATAAAATAAAATAATGTAATGATTAGGGGATTGAGATTTGTGATCAATAGAAGAGTTGTCGTGCCTATTTTAACAAATAAACTAAGGGAATTAAAATGAATTAAGTTAAGGTAAGTAGAAAAGGGTAATACAAGAATAAGTAATATCCCTATACCCTAAACCCTTACACATTCATTTTACACGTTCATTCTCACAAACAAAAACATAATAGGTCGGCCACCATTAGGAAAGCAAGAAGATGATAAAGCTAAAATCAAGGAGAAGAAGCTTAAGCAACTTAATCAAAGATCAAATCTCAACTCCTTAATCTCAAGCTAAAGGTGAATAATAACTACACCTCATGTTTTTAAATGATTTCAGTTTTTAGATTAAATCCGAGCTAATTGAATGTTTTGCCATGTTTTGATTGTTAAAATGGATATATATGCTTGTTGATGATGTATGCTAATTCTTATGAATTTTATGATATGTTTTAATGTGAAAACCCTATTAAATGACATCCAAATGCCTTGCAATTTTAGTATATGATCAGAAATGGTATTTTAGAGATAGGTTTCAATTTTCATAATTTTCTGGATTAAAGTGGATTTAATATTAATTTTCTAGTGAGAAAATGGTTATTTGGGTTTAAAATTAGTTACGGATAACATATTTATGTTTTGGGTCTGAAATTAATATATGTTAGAAAACATATTAAAAATGATTTATGGGAATTTTTATATATTTTTCCAAAGTGTTTTAATAGATATATAAAATTATTTAAAGTATGGGACTTAAATGTTTTATATATTTATAAAAGGAGAAGGTGTATTTTGTAAATAAATAAAATTGTTATTTTAGAAATTTCAGCAGTACTTTTAGAAAAGAAATTTGCAACCAATCATGTTTTGACAAAAAATGCACGTTAGTTGAAAAGAATTACTTTAAAAGGTTACAAATCAGCTTAAACATGCTTTTTACATGTTTCACCATCTTCAGCAGCCACCTTTCGACTTAGTACCTCCGCCTCCATCACTATCGAAACCAATGCGCATGGTATCAAAGACTTGGTACGTAGCGAATTGGACATAGGCAAAAGGTATGTGGTCGAAACAAGGGGTTCCGAAGGGGTTGAAGCTTTACTTTGTTTTTAAAAGAAAATGCGCCTGCTTTGCTTTTGCTTTCGAATTGGTTAGCTTCCGACCAGGTCAAATTGTTTTGAAGGAATGGTTTCGAAAGAGGTTGCGCCTTTTGTTTTAAGTTAGTGCTTTCGAAGGGGCCAAAACCCCTTGCTGCCGCTTTCTACCTTTCAAAACAAATGGTTTCGGAAGGATTACTTCGTTTTTAAAACTTAGCCACTTCTCTAATGCTTTCGAAGGGTTGGTTTCGACACCATCACTTCTTTACATAGGAAATAGCTTTCGGAAGAGTGCTTTCGACTTAGTTGTTTTATGGCCCTTTGTGCCATTGAAAGTAAAACCCAATTGGTTTCGAAAGCAAAGGTTTTTAATGGTTTAGAAAGGTTATTACACATGTTTAACTTGAACCAAAATGCTTTCGAAAGGTTTGTTTATAGAAAATGATTTGAATGCTTTCGAAAGGTTTTAAAAGAAGGTTTCGAAGGGGTAGTTCCCCAATGTTTTCAAAAGGTTTAAGTGGAAGGTTTCCAAAGGTTTCGAATGTTATATTTATAGTGTTTTGATAAATGGATGTCTAAGTTTTTAAAGCTTTCGAAAGAAAGGTTTTTCAAGGTTTTCAAAAGGTTTATTAAGAATGGTTTCGAAAGGTAAGTTTTGGCCTTTCGGCCTAATGTTTTACTTGGTTTCGAAAGAGGTACTTTCAACGAATTCGAAAGGGGTATTTTCAAAAGTTTAAATGTTTTCATCAGCAAATTCTGTGTGAAGTATATATAAAATGGCAAAGTTATTTGAGTAAAGCATAGAGAATATTTTCCTTGTTCAAAGTATGATTTAAAGGTTTAAATCAATTTGAAAGAAAAGGGTTTTTAAGGAAAATTTAAGGGTAGATGACCTAAGGTAAAATGACTCAAATATTAGAATACCAGATGAGACTAGTGTAACATCCCTAATTTTCTGATGACATTATTCAAAAAAATTAATTAGATAAATTAAATAGAATAATGATGACAAGGGGATTGAGATTTGAATAAATTATATAAAGGGTCATGCTTAATAATTAAATAAATGGGCTTTAATTGGTTTAAAGGTTAATTAGTTTACACATGGGCATATTAGTAAATAGATATTTTATTTTACACGGCTATACACTTCTCATCCTTATCTATTCACGTTCATTTTTCTCAATAACAAAAATAAAAGCAAAACACTAAGAGCCAACCATTAACAAGGAGGAAAAGAGGAAGATTATAATCTAAAGCTAAGGATCAAAGCTAGGAAGTATTAATCAACAATAAATCTCAAATTCCTTCTCATATCTAAGGTGAATAATGATTTCTTACCATCTCTATTTTATTCTATGATTATACTATTTCATATTTATGATTAAATTCGTTTTTATGATAATATGGATGATGATATGCTTGAGCTATATTATGTTGATTTATTTTAATTCATGCACATTTGAGTTTGCACGGTTTTGATGTAAAACCAAGAATCTATGATTTTAGATTGCCGTAGAAAATTTTTATGTTATAGAAAACATGATTGTAGAGATGGGTTTTTATTTTCAGAATTTTCCGAGCTATAGAAAATTTATTATGAATTTCTAAAGGAAAATATGATGTAATTGGGTTTAAAATTTATTTCAAGTATTTCAAGAAGAAATTGGGTCTGAAATTTTAATATGTTTGATTACATGATAAAATTGATGTTCTGTGATTTTGGGGATTTTTTCCAGTTGATTTATTAGGGGAAATAAATTATTGTTAAAGAGGGACTTTTCTGCAGATATTGGTTTTGTTATATGGAAGGGCTTAAACGTTATATTTCATTGATCTGGATCTAAATTAATGCGGCGGTTTCTAACTGTAAAGTATTTGAAAAGTTTTAAAGTAACCAATCAAGGAATTACCACTGGCAGGTTAGTCATAAAGCAATTGCCATGTTTAGCTATAAATCAGCGTTTCAGAAAAAGGTGGTTCCACCTATTTCGGAAGCACCTTTCGAACCCTTTACATCTGCACCATCTTAGTCGAAACCATCTCTGTCGAAACTCACATAGTCGGAACCAAGGGACATGATATCAATGGAATCAGTACGAAGTGAATTGGTAAGTAGCGGAAGGTAGGGTGTCGAAAGCTATGCTTTCATCAAGGTCGAAACCAAGGTTTCACTTTTAAAAAGATAAGCGCCAGCCTAGTGTTTGAAGGGCTTTCGACTGAGTTGATACCCTATAAAGTCGAAACCTTTAGTTTGTTTTCTTTCTTGCCTTGTTTTACTTAAAACTTTCAACATAGTCGAAGGCCATGCTTTCGAAAGGGACCTTATAAATAAGCTTTCGAAGGGGTACTTTTTCCATATATAAGAGCTTTCGAAAGGACTGGTTTCGACCAAGTCGAGACCAAACCGCTAACTTAAATTTCGACTGTATTGAAGTCATCTATGCTGTCGAAGTGTTATCTTTTTTTAAAACAAAGTTAAGCCACTTATTAAATGCTTTCGAAAGGGGTTAAGGGTTTCGAATGCAATGGTGTCAAAAGGGGGTTTCGACACTATCCTTCAATGTTTTAATTTAAAAGGTTGTTGCTTTCGACTAGATGGTTCCGGCACCATCAACTTTTCCCCAAAACAATTTATAATTGGTTTCAAAAGAGATACTTTCGTATATAATTTGACATATAGTATGTTTTTAAAGAGTAAACCCAATGCTTTAGAAAGGGTACTTATTTTTTTCGAAGCTATATTTTAAAGAATGTTTTTGATACCATGGAAAGATATTATTGGTTTCGAAGGGATTGATTTAAAGAGCTTCTAAAGGTATATACTTAGAATTCTGAAAGGAGGTTTTTCATGCTTTCAAAGGAGGTCATCTAGTGGTTTCGAAAGTGATGTTTTAAGGTTTCAAAACAAATGACCCATTCTCCTTTTAAAAGGAAATACCATGGCATAAATAAAGATTTTGGAAATATTATTCACATTTTTATTAACCCATAAATGTATGTTGGGGAAGGGAAGAATAACCAAATAGGTTGACCCAGTAGTGAACATAAATTAAGGAATGTAAAAACCTTAAAACTAAATATATTGGCAGGGGCCAACAGGTTCGCAGTAAGCCCATGAAAACTGTATATAGCTAATGAATTAGTAGGGGCTAATAGGTTCATAGTTAGCCCATGAAAACTATGATTTGATACTAGCAAGGGCCAGTAGGTTTGTAGTTAGCCCATGAAAACTATATCCGGATTAAGATATTGATAGTCGGTCAGTAGGTTCCAATTTAGCCCATGAAAACTAGGATGTGAGATAAGATATTAGAGTTACCAATAGGTTCTTAGTAATCCAATAAAAACTATGATACTGGACAGATAGTCCATAAACATTTAACAGGTTAATAGTAATCCTAGAAACTATACTTGAGACGATCAGTTAGAATGAATGTGGACAGGTAGCATATCATCATAATGTTTTTGGAGTGCTATGCTTTAACCATTGTGGATGCAGGAGCACAGTATATGGTTTTATTAATGTTTTAGGATACAAGTGAGGGGAAAACTCATTCCGCTAAGCGGCGTGGTCTCACTAAATATCTAAATGGTTTGAGATGGTAAATTATTATTCATACCAGGCTTTATGTCTGACTCGAAGTTTTTATTTTTCCCTTAAACTCTCGGGTACTTAATTGATTTTGATTAGGTTAAGAGTAAAGGTTTCTAAGTGTTCTTTTAGACGAATAAAGCTTCCAAGGACGTGTAGGAGGCAAGCTTGTTATTGGAGTTCTTTTATTTCTGCTGTGTGTTTTGTTTGTAAAGGCAAATTTGTTTACTTGCCTATTTATATACTCTGAACAACCAAGGGGGCATCTTCATATGTCACTCTTGGCGTATCTTGTAATAATTATATGTTATCTGTATGTGGTCTACGGGTATGTAATCAATTTGGAACATTTTGGAATGGAATGTGGAATTTTTTTGTTGTTTAAATTTTTTCCATATTCTTGTGTTTCTATGTATCAATGTATCTAATATCCCCGTGTTTGGTCGCTGAGGATTAATAACTATGGATGACTATAGTATCCGTAGCCGTTAGTTTTAGGCCTTCAAATAGGGGGATGTTATAAGTTGGTATCAGAGCATAGTTCTATGAAACTTTAAAAGAAACTTAAACCTAAAAGATTTTCCAATCATAATCCAATGATTCAGATAATAAGACTGGGGTTTGGGCTAATGCTATAGTAACGTAGTTGTATTTGCTATATATAGTTATATATATATATGTATATATTCCCCGCTCTCTTAGACCGTTCTTCTGATTCTTATTAAGGCTCGTATGTAGACTTACGAGAAAGGAGATATGGAAGCAGGAAACGGAAGATGAAATCTCGGTGAAGGAAGCACCACAACCAACGGAAATGCTCGCCCCACTACCAGGAGGAACCTGGGTCAACAGGCTTATGCTAGTAATCAAAATGTTGATGCCAATGTGAGTGCTGGAAATCCACCAGTAGATATAAGGGCGATGAATCGGTTCTTTGTTGGTTTGATGCAAGCAGGAGCTGCTGCTGGTGTTGTTGGAAATGCAGAAGGAGCTAATCTTGTGGCTCCGATTGGGAATAATTATGGTTTGCTGGGTAAAGATTACACCAGTTTGGGTGGGAAGCCATTCTTGGGAACAGAGAGTGCAATAGAGGTTCAGAATTGGCTGTTGCATTGTAAGTGTATATTTACTAGTTTGGGCATGAATGATGGGCAAAAGAGGAGGTTAGCCTCTAGACAGTTGCAGAGGTCAGCACTGCATTGGTGGAATAGTGTCACTGCTGGAGTTCCGGAAGAGCAGTTATCTTGGGCTGATTTTAAAACAAGATTTGAGCAGAAGTTTGTATCTGTGTTTGCTAAGTCTGAGCTGATGAGGAAGTTTGTGGATTTAGTGCAAGGAGAGATGTCAGTAGTCGGGTATGCTACTAAGATTGAAGAGTTGTCTCGATATGGATATGCTATTATAGATACTGACATCAAAAGGAATGAGAGGTTCATTTAGGGATTGAAGCCCGAGCTTGCTAGAATGACCATGATATATGTCTGTGATCTTTGTAGTATAGTAGTGAATATGGCCATTTTCCATGAGGAGTTACTTGTTGATTTAGCTAAAGAGAAGTCAGTGGAAACTCAGGGTTCCCAGGGGAAGAAGAGGAAGTTCTTAAAAAGAAGGGAGCTCGGAAGGGAGATATTGTTAAGAAGTCAAAGGCTGAGGTAATTTGCTATAAGTGTGACAAGAAGGGTCACTTTTCTAATGAATGTCGGTCAGGAAATGGGAAGAAGGCTGTAGGTAAGAAAATGTAAAGTGCTTCAATTGTGATCAAGTTGGGCATTACAAGAATCAATGTCCAGAGCCAGTTAGGAAGGACAAAGGAAAAGTTTTTGCCACAGGACCAGCTAGGCCTACCGCAGCTAATAAAAGAAAGACTATGATGGAAGGTACGTTTTGATTCAGAGTATTCCAGTTAGAGTACTTTTTGATACTGGTGCATCACATTCCTTTATATCTCAGTTTTCGGGTGATAGATTTTGTTTATAACCCACCTACCTTGTTACTTCCTTATGGGTTGCGAATCCAGTAGGAGGGTATGCAACTCTAGGGTTAAGATGTGACCAGTTAGAACTTGACTTGTTAGGTCATAAGTTTACTAGCAATTTGTATGTTATTGATTTCGTAGATATCAGAATCAATTTGGGTATAGATTGGTTGGGTAGGTATGAGGCTAGAATATTTTTCCACGATAGGGAAATATCACTGAGACATCCTGATAGTCATAACCGAGTGATATTCTCAGTAGAGAATACTGACCGGAGTGTTAGTGTTTTACTTAATGCTATGGAGGTAGGTATTGAGTTAAGTCAGGTTCGGGTAGCTAGAGAGTTTGCATATGTCTTTGAGCCAGTCACTAAACTACCCCCGAAAAGAGCTGTTGAGTTTAGAATAAATCTTTTGCCGAGAGCTGAACCTGTAAGTAGACCACCTAGCAGGATGACACCGACTAAGATGAAAGAATTAAAGGTGCAGCTAGTGGATCTAGAAGGAAGGAGTTTTATTAGACCAAGTAGTTCGCCTTAGGGAGCGGCCATGGTGTTCATGAAGAAACCAGATGGGTCGTTAAGAATTTGCATTGACTATCGTAAGTTAAACGAAAGGAAAATTAAGAATAAGTATCCTTTTCCAAGAATAGATGATCTGTTTGATCAGTTGAGTGGATCCAGAGTGTTTTCCCAGTTGGACTTGGCGATAGGTTTCCATCAGTTAAGAGTGGCGGAGGACAGTGTTCCTTTGACAGCATTTCGAACTAGGTATGGTTCGTATGAGTGGTTGGTGATGCCATTTGGATTAACAAATGCACTTGTTTTCTTTGTGGATTTGAAGAACCGAGATTTCCGAGAGTATTTGGATAGGTTTGTATTAGAGTTTACATAACATTTCAGTCTACTATAGGGATGAGAGAGAGCATGAAGTTCATTTTAGAGTGGTACTTGAAATGTTCAGGCAGAATCAGCTAAAGGCGAAGTTTACCAAGTGTCATTTCTGGAAGAAAGAGGTTAAATTTCTTGATCACATGGTTTCAGAGAAAGGATTGTCAGTCGATCCAGATAAGATCGAAGCCGTAAATAATTGGAAGAGACCAGAGACGATGACTGAGATCAGGAGTTTTCTTGGACTTGTTGGCTACTGCTGGAGATTCATTAAGGATTTCTCGTGGATAGCAGCACCCTTAACTAAGCTAACCAGGAAGGAAGTGGAATTTGTTTGGTCCGACAAATGTGAGAAAGCATTCCTTGAGTTAAAGCATTTGTTGACCAATGCACCCATGTTAGTAGTTCTAGATGAAAACCAAGGATTGGTGGTATATACTGATGCATGTGGAACTGGTTTGGGAGCAGGATTGATGCAAAATGGTAAAGTGATTGCCTATGCATCTAGACAGCTTAGGCCGCATGAAGTTAGATATCCTACTCATGATTTGGAGTTGGCAGCTGTGATCTTCGCATTGAAGATTTGGAGACATTATCTCTTAGGGGAGAGATTTTAGTTGTTTACCGATCATAAGTATTTAGGATATTTATTCTCTCAAAAGGAGTTGCATATGAGGCAGCAGAGATGGCTGGAGTTTTTGTCTGCATATGGTTTTGGAATAGAGTATACACTAGGAAAAGGTAATAAGGTGGCAGATGCTCTTAGAAAAAAACATCAGAACGTGGTGTTAGCTATGTTGGCAGAGTGGAAGGATTTAGAAGCTTTACTCAGTTGTGATGTGCAGTTAAGATTGATTGCTGGTTCTAGTCTGAGTTCCGCCAGGTTGTCTTGTTTAGAAATTTGATCAGTATTGATTGAGAAAGTGCTTCTAAGCAGAAGGAGGATCTAGTGTTGGCTAAGAGAATTAGAAGGCTTGGGGTTGGAACTGAGATCGATGATCTAAAGGATTTTAGCCATGACAAAAAAGGATGGTTGAGAAAGAAGGGATGGTTGTGTGTCCTGAATGTGGAGGACTTGAAGAAACAAGCTCTTGGAGAATGTCATCGGTCCAAGTTTACGATTCATCCTGGAGGGACCAAGATGTATTGGAATATGAAGAGGAGCTTTTATTGGTGAGGCATGAAGTGGGATGTTGGCTTGTGGGTTAGGCAGTGTGCAAACTGTCAATAAGTGAAAGTTGAACATCAAAAACAGAGCGGGTTGCTTCAGCCTTTAGAGATTCTAGTTTGGAAATGGGATTCGATATCTATGGATATTATAGACGGGTTGCCAAGGTCAAATAGAGGTAGTGAAAGTATATGGGTTATAGTGGATGGATTGACCAAGAGTGCCCATTTCATTTCAGTTAAGTCAACCAGAACGACACCGATTTTAGCTAAGTTGTTCATGAAGAACATAGTTAGACTGCATGGAGTTCCTAGTAGTATAGTCAGTGACAGAGACGTTATGTTCACTGGTGCATTTTGGAAGAGTCTACAGGAAGTGATGGGTACCAAACTTAATATTAGTACTACGTATCACCCTCAGACAGATGACCAGATAAAGAGAGTCAACAAAGTACTCAAGGATCTACTGAGAGCTTGTGTATTGGACTTTGGTGGATCTTGGGAGGATCACCTACATTTGGTTGAGTTTTCCTATAATAACAGTATCAAACTAGTATAGGAATGACGCCGTGTGAAGCTTTGTATGGAAGAGCATGCAAATCACCAGCATGTTGGTTGGTGACGGAAGACAGACTAGTCTTAGGTCCAGATTTGGTTAGAGAGGCGTTAGAAAAGATTGAGTTAATCCAAGGAAGGATGAAGGAAGCTCAGTCAAGGCAAAAGAGTTATGCACATAAGGGGCGTAAGGACTTAGAATTCTCAGTTGGAGATAAGGTTTTCAATAAGGTATCACCAATAAAGGGTGTGATACGATTTGGAAAGTCAGGGAAGTTGGCCCTAAGATGTGTAGGTCCATTCCAGATTATAGAGAGGATTAGAAAGCTCGCATACTGAGTAGAGTTGCCAAACAGTTTGGCAAGTGTTCATAATGTATTTCATGTGTCTCATCTTCGCAAGTATGTGCATGATCCAGAGACTACTATTCCTCCGACGGAGTTGGAAGACTTAGTAGTAGAGCCTAATTTGATTTTCGTTAGACAACCAGTTTAGGTTGTAGCTAGAGATGAGAAAATATTAAGGAATAAGACAGTCAGGTTGGTGAAAGTTCAGTGGAGTGACAACGAGAAGGACTGTACTAGGGAAACAGAGGACAGGATTAGAGATACTTGTCCTGATCTGCTTTGAGGGTATGTCTATATTAGATTTATATAGATAGTTTATATTCAATTAGACTAGTATGGTTGTTAGGAGTTGTTACAGATGATTGCTATGTTGGGTATTTAGTCCTTACTTAATTTCGAGGACAAAATTCTTCAAAGGGGGGAGCTTGTAACATCCCTAATTTTTTGAAATTAATTAGACAAAATTCAAGAAATTTAATTAGATAAATTAAATAGAATAATTATGATAAGGGGATTGAGATTTGAATAAATTATATAAAGAGCCATGCTTAATAATTAAATAAATGGGCTTTAATTGGTTTAAAGGTTAATTAGTTTACACATAGGCATATTAGTAAATAGCTATTTTATTTTACACGGCTATACACTTCTCATCCTTGTCTATTCACGTTCATTTTTCCCAAAAACAAAAATAAATGCAAAACCTTAAGAGCCGGCCATTAACAAGGAGGAAAAGAGGAAGATTATAACCAAAGCTAAGGATCAAAGCTAGGAAGGATTAATCAACAACAAATCTCAAATTCCTTATCATATCTAAGGTGAATAATGATTTCTTACCATCTCTATTTTATTCTATGATTATATAGTTCTGGATTTATTATTAAATTCATTTTTATGCTAACATGGATGATGATATGCTTGAGCTATATTATGTTGATTTATTTTAATTCATACACATATGAGTTTGCACGGTTTTGATGTAAAACCAAGAAACTATAATTTTAGATTGCCATGGAAAATCTTTATGTTATAAAAAACATGATTTCGAAGATGGGATTTTATTTTCAGAATTTTCCGAGCTATAGAAAATTTATTATGAATTTCTAAAGGAAAATATGATGTAATTGGGTTTAAAATTTATTTCAAGTATTTCAGGAAGAAATTGGGTCTAAAATTTTAATTTGTTTGTTACATGATAAAATTGATTTTCTATTATTTTTGGGGATTTTTCCCAGTTGATTTATTAGGGAAAATAAATTATTGTTAAAGAGGGACTTTTTTGCGAATTTTGGTTTCGTTATATGGAAGGGCTTAAACGTTATATTTCTTTGATCTGGATCTAAATTAATGCGGCAGTTTCTAATTGTAAAGTATTTGAAAAGTTTTAAAGTAACCAATCAAGGAATTACAACTGGTATGTTAGTTATAAAGCAATTGCCATGTTTAGCTATAAATCAGCGTTTCAGAAAAAGGTGGTTCCGCCTATTTCGGAAGCACCTTTCGACTCCTTTACGTCCGCACCATCTCAGTCGGAACCATCTCTGTCGAAACTCACATAGTCGGAACCAAGGCACATGGTATCAATGAAATTCGTACGAAGTGAATTGGTAAGTAGCGGAGGTAGGGTGTCGAAAGTTATGCTTTCGTCAGGTTCGAAGTAAAGGTTCGCTTTTAAAAAGGTAAGCACCTGCCTAGTTTTTGAAGGGCTTTCGACTTAGTCGATACCCTATAAATTCGAAACCTTTAGCTTGTTTTCTTTCCTGCCTTGTTTTACCTAAAGCTTTCAACATAGTCGAAAGCCATGCTTTCGAAAGGGACCTTATAAATAAGCTTTCGAAGGGGTACTTTTTCCTTAAATAAGAGCTTCCGAAAGGATTGGTTTCGACCAAGTCGAGACCAAGCCGCTAACTTACCTTTCGACTGTATTGAAGTTGTATATGATGTCGAAGGGTTATCTCTGTTTTAACCAAAGTTAAGCCACTTCCTAAATGCTTTCGAAAGGGTTTAAGGGATTCAAAGGCAATGGTGTCAAAAGGGGGTTTCGACGCAATCCTTCAATGTTTTAATTTAAAAGATTATTGCTTTCGACTAGATGGTTCCAACATCATCAATTTTTCTCCAAAACAATTTTATAATTGGTTTTGAAAAAGATACTTTCATATATAATTTGACCCAAAGAATGTTTTTAAAGAGTGAACCCAATGCTTTCGAAAGGGTACTTATTTTTGTTTCGAAGCTATGTTTTAAAGATTGTTTTTGATACAATCGAAAGGTATCATTGGTTTCAAAGGGATTGATTTATAGAGTTTCTAAAGGTATATACTAAAAATTCTGAAAGGAGGTTTTCCATGCTTTTGAAAGAGGTCATCCAGTGGTTTTAAAATTGATGTTTTAATATTTAAAAACAAATGACCCATTCTCATTTTAAAAGGAAATACCATGGCATAAATAAAGATTTTGGAAATATTATTCACATTGTTATTAACCCATAAATGTATGTTGGGGAAGGGAAGAATAACCAAATAGGTTGACCCAGTAGTGAACATAAATTAAGGAATGTAAAAACCTTAAAACTAAAGATATTGGCAGCGGCCAACAGGTTCGCAGTAAGCCCATGAAAACTATATATAACTAATGATATTGGTAGGTGCCAATAGGTTCATAGTCAGCCCATGAAAACTATGATTTGATACTGGAAGGGGCCAGTAGGTTTGTAGTTAGCCCATGAAAACTATATCTGAATTAAGATATTTATAGTCAGTCAATAGGTTTTTATTTAGCCCGTTAAAACTAGGATAAGAGATAAGATATTAGAGTTACCAATAGGTTTTTTGTGATCCCATGAAAACTATGGCACTAGACAGATAGTCCATAAACATTTAACAGGTTAATAGTAATCCTAGAAACTATACTTGAGACAGATAGTCAAAATGAATGAGAATGGGTAATGCAGAATTGATTTACTTGTTTTGCATATCGTCATAATATTTTTGGAGTACTATTTTTTAGCCATTATGGATGGAGGAGCACAGTATATGGTTTATGAATGTTTTAGGACACTAGTAAGGGGAAACCCCATTCAGCTAAGCGACATGGTCTCGCTAGATATCTGAATGGTTTGAGATGGTAAATTATTCTTCATACCAGGTTTTATGTCTGACTCGAAGTTTTTGTTTTCCCCTTAATTTCTTGGGTACTCAATTTATTTTGATTAGGCTGAGAGTTCAGGTTTGCAAGTGTTCTTTTAGATGAATAAAGCTTTCGAGGACATGTAGGAGGCAAGCTTGTTATTGGAGTTATTTTATTTCCGCCGTGTGTTTTGTTTGTAAAGGCAAATTTGTTTACTTGCCTATTAATATACTCTAATCAACCAAGGGAGCATCTTCATATGTTGCTCTTGGCATATCTTGTAATAATTATATGTTATCTGAACGTGGTTTGCGATTTGGGATTATGTAATCAATTTGGAATATTTTGAAATGGAATGTGGAATTTGTTTGTTGTTTAAACTTTTTCCATTTTCTTGTGTTTTTTTGTATCAATGTATCTAATATCACCGTGTTTGGTCGCCGAGGATTAATAACTATGGATGACTACAACATCAGTAGCCGTTAGTTTTGGGCCTTCAAATAGGGGGATGTTACAAGTGGTATAGGGTCGCTCCCTGTACATTAGCTATTAGCCCCTAGCTAATTGTC
This sequence comes from Allium fistulosum, assembly GCA_030737815.1. Taxonomy (NCBI): domain Eukaryota; kingdom Viridiplantae; phylum Streptophyta; class Magnoliopsida; order Asparagales; family Amaryllidaceae; genus Allium; species Allium fistulosum. Next base: position 667,877,471 of record CM060901.1, read on the forward strand.
CAAAATTCCAGTGTGTAGGGATTTGTCATAGGTAAGACTAAAATGATGATTACACATAGAAAGGAATATACAGAGAGAGGATAGGTTATTGGTGAGCCTGCAAAACCACTAGGATCAGTTGACCCTAGGAGAATTAAGTTAGGGACAGACCGTCCAAAAGAAGGGTATCTAACAGAAGTTAGATTATTTGTTTATTTTGTTTAGTAGGCCCGAGTCAGCCGAAGGTTAGTAGTTAACCAAACAAAACTATGGTGTTCAGATAGACATTCCATTTTTTACCTAATTTATATGGTTTCATGATATTGATATTATTGTTTTAACCAATTTTGGTTGCAGGATTAAGATTTGCAAAAGATATGTTTTAAATGGATATTAATGAGGGTTAACCCATTCCGCTAAGCAGCTTGGTCTCACTTAATATCAAATAACCGAGATGTATAGTATTATTCACACCAGACTTTATGTCTGACTCGAAGTTTATGTTTTCCCCCTTAAACTCTCGGGTGCTCAAAATTGATTTGAGTAGGCTGAGGGTTGAGGATTTTCAGGTTTTAGTAGGTGGGAAAATAAAGCTTCCGAAGAGGAGCAAGATTATGAAGTTAGCTATTTAGGAGTTGTTTTGTTTTTATTCCGCTATGTTGTATTAAATCTGTTATAACTACTTAGTACTCTGGTCATCTAACGGGGCATCTTCATATGTCGCTCTTGGTGTATTTTGTTATAATTATATTTGATTTGAACCTGGGAAACATTTGGGATTATGCAACTTGGATATGAAAGGTTGTTTTGAATTGTAATCAGAAAAGTGTTTTAATCTGTGATGATTTTATTTCATATTTAAGTGCTTTTGATATTATGGATACCATTAACATTACCGTATTTGGTCACCAGAAGTTAATACTATGGATGACTGCAGCATCTGTAGCGCTTAGCTTCGGGTCTCCAAATAGGGGATGTTACAACTTGGTATCAGAGCATAGGTTTATGAAAAACTTTAAACTAAAATGATTTTTGAAAACATAATCCTAAGGAATTAGGGATAAGATCGGGGTATGGGATAACGCTGTAGTAATGTGCTTGCATTTGCTATCTCTCTTAGGTTATTCTTCTGTATCTTACGAGGCTTGAATAAATATATGGATGCTAGAAGTGGAAGAGTTAACCTTGGAGGGGGAAGCACCACAGCAAACAGAAATGCCAAACCAAATACCAGGAGAAACCCAGGTTAGGTACAAGCTGGAAATGTGGGTGCTGGAGTCCCGCAAGTTGACATGGGACTAATGTATCAATTCTTTATCAACATGATGCATGCTGGTATTGCTACTGGAGAAGTTGGAGGAGGAGTTCAGGAAGCTCCGGTGGTGAATAACTATGCTATTCTAAGTAGGGATTATGCTTAGTTGGGAGGAAAGCAATTTATCAGAACTGAAGACGCAATGGAAGTAGAGAATTGGCTGCTTCATTGCGAGAGGATTTTTGCTGACTTAGGGCTCAATGATGAGCAGAAGAGAAGGATTGCTTCATGATAGCTTCAGGGAGCACCGTTGTACTGGTGGAACAGCGTTATAATTAGAGTTGATGAAGAGACTATGACATGGGCTGAGTTCAAGTGGTGGTATGGACAGAGGTTTATGTCGTAGATTGCTAAGTCTGCTCTGCTCAAAAAGTTTACTTAAATGCAGCAGGGGGAGATGACTGTGTTGGAGTATGCTATAAGGTTTGAGGATTTGGCAAGGTATGGCTATGCTACGTTGGACACTGTGTTTAAGAGGAACGAGAAGTTCATCAGGGGGTTGAAGCCTAAGCTTGCTAAGGTAATGTCATTTTTCGAAGTGTCATTTCTGGAAGAAGGAAGTGAAGTTTCTTGGTCATGTAGTCTCAGAGAAGGGGTTGTTTGTAGATCTGACTAAGATTGAAGTGGTGAATAATTGGAAGAGATGCGAGATAGTGACCAAGATAAAGATTTTTCTTGGATTAGCTGGGTATTATCGAAGATTCATTAAGGATTTCTCGCCAATAGCAGCACCGATAACCAAGCTAACGCGAAAGGATGTGAAGTTTGTATGGACCGATAAGTGTGAGGAAGCATTCCAAAAGCTGAAATACTTATTGACTAATGCACCTGTGTTAGTTGTTCCGGAAGGGAATCATGACTTAGTAGTATATACAGATGCATGTGGAAAAGGGTTAGGAGCTGTGTTAATGCAGAGAGGTAAAGTGATTGCTTATGCTTATTGACAGCTTAGACCACATGAAATTAGGTACCCAACTCACGATTTAGAATTAGCCGTGGGGATTTTTGTGCTGAAAGTGTGGAGACGTTACCTTCTGGGAGAAAGATTTGAGTTATATACGGATCATAAGTCATTAAAGTATTTATTCTCTCAGAAGGAGTTGAATTAGACACAACAGAGATGGTTAGAGTTTTTAGCCGCTTATGACTTTGTATTGAGTACACAGCGGGAAAGGGCAATAAGGTTGCAGACTTTAACACCTATATTTTTAGCAACATTATTTAGGATATTTAATTGGTTAAATTAAATAAAATAATGTGTTGATTAATGGATTGATATTTGTGATTAAATTAAGGGGTAGTCGTGCCTATATGTATAATACTAAGGAGATAAACAAAGTATAAAAGTGTTAGGAAATAAGGAAGGGAAAAATGGGAAGTAGGATGAACTTATACCCTAAACCCTTAGAAAACTAAATACACGTTCATTTCATTCTCAAGTAAAATATTCTAAGGCTGGCCACCATTTTTAATCTCAAGAGAAGATAAAGCTAGGATTTTCAAGAGGAAGAAGTAAATCAACATAATCAAGATCAAATCTCACATCCTAATCACAAAACCAAGGTGAATAATGACTACATCTCACTTTTTTTATATGTTTTTGGTTTTAAGGTGAAACCCGAATTTAATTTGCACGAGTTAGCCATGTTTTGGAAGAGCAAAATGTTTATATATACTTGTTGATGATTTCTGCATATTTATAATGATTCTTATGATATGTTTGATGTGAAAACCCTACTTAATGACATCCAAATGCCTTGCGATTTTAGATATAGACCAGAAATGATATTTTAGAGATTGGTTTCAATTTCCATAATTTTCTGAATTAATGTGGATTTTATATTAATTTTATAGTGGAGAAAATGATTTATTAGGTTATAAATTATTTACAGGTAAATTATAATTAATTTGGGTCTGAAATTTTTATATGTTAGAGAATATATTAAAAGGGATTTGTTGGATTTTTTGTAGAATTTTCCAAAGTGTACTGATGAATATATAAAATTATTTAATGTATCAGACTTAAATGTTTTGTATATTTAATAAGGAGAAGGGGCATTTCGCAGATGATTTAAATAAATTAATTCTGAAATTATAATACTTTTAGAAAAGAAAAATTAGCAACCAATAAGAGTTTGACAAACAAGGTAGGTTAGTTAAAAAGTTTACTAAAAAAGGGTTTAAATCAGAAATTCATGTTAAAAGGATGGTTCGCATATTTTGGTTTCGCCCAGGTTGCTTTCGACTAAGACCCTCCGCCTCCTTCCTCAAACTAATGCACATAGTATCAATTTCGATACACAGTGAATTGGACAAAGGAGGAAGGTAAGAGTCGAAACCAAGGGGGTTCCGAAAGGGTAGAAGCACCTTTTTGTTTTAAAAGAAAAGAGCGCATGCTTGCTTTCGACTAAGATGCTTTCGACTTAGTTGGCTTCCGACTAGGTCAATTTATTTAAGAAAGGCTTTAAGGTTGTGCCTTTGTTCTAAGTAATAGCTTTTGACTTAGTGCTTTCGACTAAGTCAATGGTTTTAAAGGTTGGTTATGAAATAATTGCGCCTTAGTTTTTAAATGATAGCTTCCGACTATGTCGAAGCCTTTACTGTCGCCTTCCACCTTTCGAAACAGAGCTTTCGAAGGTGTTGTTTTGTTTTATAAAAACCCTACCGCTTCTCCAATGCTTTCAGAATGGGGTGGTTTCGACACCATCACTTCCTTATATAAGTTATAGCTTTCGAAAGGGTATGCTTTCGACCCTGTTGGTGTGACCCTTAGTGATTATTAAAGAATAACCCACTGATTTCGAAAGAAAAAGGTTTCGACTAGCTAGTGTTGAATGATTTCAAAAGGTGTTTTCCATATGTTTTAAATCGAACCCAAATGCTTTCGAAGGGTTGAGGTTTAAATAGCGTCGAAAGGTTTTAAAGAAGGTTTCAAAGAGGTAGTTCCCCAATGGTTTCGAAAGGTCTAAAGGAAAGGGTTTTCCTATGGTTTCGAAAGGCAATGTTTAAATGGTTTTAAGAAGGGATGTCTAAGATTTTTAGCTTTTGAAAGAAAAAAATTTCAGTGGTTTCGAAGGGTTATATAAACGATTTCGAAAGGAAGATTTTGTTTTTCGGCTTAAAAGAAAGAAAGAGTTTTACATAGCTTCGAAAGGGGAACTTTCAATAGGATCGAAAGGGGTACTTTCAAATTTTTAATGGTTTTTCATCAACAAAGATTTGAGAAAAGTATGTATGTATGTGTGTGTGTATATATAGAATGGCAAGGTGATTTTGAGTAAAGCATAAAATATAAATGTTTTCCTTATTTAAGTTTGGTTTAAAAGGTTTTAAATCAATTTCAGATGAAGAGGTTTTCAAGGAAAATTATAGGAGGGTATCCCTAAGCAAAATGACTCGGATATTGGAATACGAGATGGTACTGGTATAGGGTCACGCCCTATACATTAGCTATTGGCCCCAGCTAATTTAATCCAAAATTCAAGTGTGTGGGGCTTTGTCACAGGTAAGACTAAAATTATGATTACACATAGAAGGGAATATATGATTATATACATATAGGTTATTGGTGAGCCCGCAAAACCGTTAGGATTAGGTGACCCTGGTAGATGTTAAGTTAGGGACAGACCATCCAGAAGAGAAGTATTTAACAGATAGTTAAGGACAAACTATCCAGAAGAGGAGTATCTAACAGGTGTTAGATGATTTTGTTGTATTGTGTGGTAGGCCCAAGTCAACCAAAGGTTAATAGTAAGCCAAACAAAGCTATAGTGTTTGGACAGATAGTCCATTTGTTACCTGATATGTATGTTTACATAATAATACTTTACAGTTTTAACCAGTTTTGGTTGCAGGATAAAGGTTTGCAAAAGATATGTTTTAAAAGAATGTTAGTAAGGGGAAACTCGTTCCGCTAAGCGGCATGGTCTCACTTAACATTAATAACCGGGATGTATAGTATTATTCACACTAGGCTTTATGTCTGACTTAAAGTTTATTTTTTCCCCTTAAACTCTCGGATGCTCAAAATTGATTTGAGTAGGCTGAGGGTTGAGGTTGTTTCAGGTTTAGTAGGATGACGAATAAAGCTACCGGAGCCGAGCAGGAGGTTAACGGATAGCTATTTAGGAGTTGCAGTTCTTTGTTTTATGTTTATTTCTGCTGTGTATATATTAAGTCAATTATGACTATATGACTCTGATCATCCAAGAGTGCATCTTCATATGTCGCTCTTGGCGTATTTTGTAATAAGTATATTTTATCATTGCCTAGGAAGTGCTTTGGGATTATGTAATATGAATATGGAACCTGTGTTTTGAAATGTAATGAAAAATTCTGTTTTGAAATTTGTGATTTGTTTCATATTCAAGTGCTTCTGATATTATAGATACCATTAACATAGCCGTATTTAGTCTCCAGAAGTTAATATTATAGATGACTACAACATCTGTAGTTCATGGCTTTGGGCCTCTAGATAGGAGATGTTACACAGACGCACTTAGCAGAAAACATCATAATGCAGTGTTGGCGATGATAGCTGAGTGGAAAGATTTGGAAGCATTGATGACATGCGGAGTACAGTGGAGGTCTAAAGCTAGATCTGGGGAAGAAATTGTAGTGTTTTCATGTTTAGAAGTTCGACCGATTAAGATTGAAAGGATTGCTTCTAAGCAAGGGGAGGATCCAGCATTAGCTGAGCAGATTAGAAGGTTAAGGGATGGAACAGAGAGCGATGACTTCAAGGATTTCAGTCTTGACTAGAACGGGTGGTTGAGAAAGAAAGGATGATTGTGTGTTCCGAATGCGGGAGACATTAGGAAGGAAGTTCTTGAAGAATGCCATCGTTCGAAGTACACATTTATCCAGGAGGGACTAAGATGTATTAGGATATGAAGAGGAGTTTCTTCTAGGAAGGTATGAAGTGGGATGCAGGCTTATGGGTAAAGCAGTGTCTGAACTGTCAATAGATAAAGGCCGAACATCAGAAACTATGTGGTTACTTCAGCCATTTGATATTCCAGTATGGAAGTGGGATTCTATTTCTATGGATTTTATAGACTAGTTGCCAAGATCTAATAGAGGAAATGAAAGTATATGGGTCACAGTGGATAGGTTGACCAAGAGTGCCCATTTCATTCTAGTTAAGTCAACTAGGACGTCACTAGTTTTAGCTAAGTTATTCATGAAGAATATAGTTAGACTTCATGGAATTCCTAGTAGTATAGTAAGTGATAGAGATTCATTATTCACTAGTGAGTTTTGGAAGAGTCTACAGGAAATTCTAGGAACCAAGCTCAAGATGAGTACCGCTTACCATCCACAGACTGATGGGAAAACGAAAAGAGTTAACAAAGTCTTAGAAGATTTGTTACGAGCTTGTATGCTAGATTTTGGACGATCATGGAAAGAACATCTACATTTAGTTGAGTTTTCGTATAACAACGCTTATCAGGTTAGTATAGGGATGGCACCATTTGAAGCTTTGTATGGAAGGCCATGCAAATCTCCTGTTTGTTGGTTAGAGACCGATGATAGGTTGGTTCTTGGTCCAGATTTAATTAGAGAAGTTGCAAAGAAGATTGAGTTGATTTGAGCTAGGATGAAGGAAGCTCAGTCTAGGTAGAAGACTTATGCGAATAGAAGACGGAAAGACTTAGAGTTCTCTGTTGGAGATCATGTTTTCATCAAGGTATCACCGATGAAAGGTGTAATTCAATTCGGCAAATCAGGGAAATTGGCACCAAGGTTTGTAGGACCATTTCATATCGTAGAGAGGATTGGGAAAAACGCATATAGAGTAGAGTTACCGAATAGTTTGGCAGGAGTCCATGATGTATTTCATATTTCTCATCTAAGAAAGTGTATTAGAGATCCGGGGACTACTATAGTACCAACTGTGTTAGAGGACTTAGTGGTAGAGCCGAACTTGACTATAGTTAGAAAACTAGTTCGTATAGTCGCGGGAGATGAAAAAGGGCTAAGGAACAAGACAGTCAGATTAGTTAAAGTTCAGTGGAGCGATGATGAGAGAGACTATACTTGGGAAACTGAGAGCAGGATTAGAAACGCTTATCCTGATTTGTTTGATAGTATGTTTTACCTTTTGATTGATTTGTTGAGTACCTTATCGTAATTTCGATGATGAAATTCTTTAAGGAGGGGTCTATAACGACCCTAATTTTGAGTAACATTATTTAGGATGTTTAATTAGCTAAGATAAATAAAATAATGTAATGATTAGGGGATTGAGATTTGTGATCAATAGAAGGGTAGCCGTGCCTATTTGAACAAATAAACTAAGGGAATTAAAATGAATTAAGTTAGGGTAAGTAGACAAGGGAAATATAGGAATAAGCAATATCCTTATACCCTAAACACTTATACACATTTATTTTACACGTTCATTCTCACAAACAAAAACATTAGAGGTCGGCCGCCATTAGGAAAGCAAGAAGAAGATAAAGCTAAAATCAAGGGGAAGAAGCTTAAGCAACTTAATCAAATACCAAATCTCAACTCCTTAATCTCAAGCTAAAGGTGAATAATAACTACATCTCATGTTTTTAAATGATTTCGGTTTTTAGATTAAATCCGAGATAATTTGCAAATGTTTTGCTATGTTTTAATTGTTAAAATGGATATATATGCTTGTTGATGGTTTATGCTAGTTCTTATGAGTTTTATGATATGATTTAATGTGAAAACCCTATTAAATGACATTCAAATGCCTTGCGATTTTAGTATATGATCAGAAATGATATTTCAGAGATGGGTCTCAATTTTCCTAATTTTCTGCATTAATGTGGATTTAATATTAATTTCTAGTGAAGAAAATGGTTATTTGGGTTTTTAATTAATTACGGATAATATATGTATGTTTCGGGTCTAAAATTAATGTGTTAGAAAACATATTAAAAATGATTTATGGGAATTTATATAGATTTTTCCTAAGTGTTTTAATAGATATATAAAATTATTTAACGTATGGGACTTAAATGTTTTATATATTTATAAAAGGAGAAGAGGTATTTTGTAAATAAATAAAATTGTTATTTCAGAAATTTCGGCAGTACTTTTGGAAAAGAAATTAGCAACCAATCAATTTTTGACAAATAAGGCAGGTTAGTTGAAAAGAATTACTTTAAAAGATTAAAAATCAGCTTAAACATGCTTTTTACATGTTTCACCATCTTCGACAGCCACCTTTCGACTTAGTACCTCCGCCTCCATCACCATTGAAACCAACACGCATAGTATCAAAGACTTCGTACGCAGTGAATTGGACATAGGCGAAAGGTATGTGGTCGAAACAAGAGTTTTCGAAGGGGTTGAAGCTTTACTTTGTTTTTAAAGAAAATGCGCCTGCTTTGCTTTTACTTTCGACTTGGTTGGCTTCCGACTGGGTCAAATTGTTTTAAAGAAATGGTTTCGAAAGAGGTCGCACCTTTTGTTTTAAGTTAATGCTTTCAAAGGGGCCGAAACCCCTTGTTGTCGCTTTCTACCTTTCAAAACAAATGGTTTCGGAAGGATTGCTTCATTTTTAAAACTTAGCCACTTCTCTAATGCTTTCGAAGGATTGGTTTCGACACTATCACTTCTTTACATAGGAAATAGCTTTTAGAAGAGTACTTTCGACTTAGTTATTTTATGGCCCTTTGTGCTATTGAAAGTAAAACCCAACTGGTTTCGAAATGAAAGGTTTTAAATGGTTTTGAAAGGTTATTCCACTATTTAACTTGAACCCATATGCTTTCGAAAGTTTTGTTTATAGAAAGGGATTTGAATGATTTCAAAAGGTTTTAAAAGAAGGTTTCGAAGGGGTGGTTCTCCAATGTTTTCGAAAGGTTTAAGTGGAAGATTTCCAAAGGTTTCAAAAGGTATATTTATAGTGTTTTGATAAAAGGATGTCTAAGGTTTTAAAACTTTTGAAAGAAAAGTTTTTCAAGTTTTGAAAGGTTTATTAAGTATGGTTTCGGAAGGTAAGTTTTGGCCTTTCGGCCTAGTGTTTTACTTGGTTTCGAATGAGGTTCTTTCAATGGACTCGAAAGGGGTACTTTCAAAGGTTTAAATGTTTCATCAACAAAGTTTTGTGTAAAGTATGTTTAACATGGCAAGGTGATTTGAGTAAAGCATAGAGAATATTTTCCTTGTTTAAAGTATGATTTAAAGGTTTAAATCAATTTGAAAGAAAAGGTTTTCAAGGAAAATCTACGGGTAGATGACCCAAGGTAAAATGACTCAGATATTAAAATATCAAATGGGACTGGTATAGAGTCGCGCCCTATACATTAGCTACTAGCCCCTAGCTAATTTAGTCCAAAATTCCAGTATGTAGGGCTTTGTCACAGGCAAGACTAAAATGATGATTACACACAGTAAGGAATATACAGAGAGAGGATAGGTTATTGGTGAACCCGCAAAACCATTAGGATCAGTTGACCCAGGGAGAATTAAGTTAGGGACATACCATCCAGAAGAGGAGTATCTAACAGAAGTTAGATTCATTACAAGAAAATGAGATTTCGGTTGCATTAAATAGCAGCATTTGAACGTTAAATGCTACTATTTCACCGAACCCAAGGAAATTGCAGCGTTTGAATTTTAGACATGTTCATTGATATTTCTAAGCGGCCTTTATTTTCATTTCCCGCCTACGCCTATATAACACCCCATATTTTTATAACATTATTTAGAATAATTAATTGGGTAAATTAAATAAATAATGTGAAGATTAAAAGGTTAAGATTTGATTAACAATGGGTAGTCGTGCCATGTTAGTATGTTAATTAAAATGAAATAACCTAAGTTAATGTGTTGTACTAATTAATTAATTTTTAATATGGACACATCAATGTGCGATATTGCATTGAGATCTTATAACCTTAATGATTTTTGCATACGACCTCTGTTTTATGTGCGGTTTATTCCATTAGATCTGAGGTGAAACTCCAGACATTTTGGCATGTGGTTTGATGACTTTTGGAGGTATTTGCATAATGTTTTGGTATAACTGAATAATTTTAATTATTTGTGTTTAAAAATATTAAATGAACATCCCTCGGTAAAAATATCCATTGGTTGATATGTTATTCGCTTTTAGTGATTGTTTAATATGTTGTGTCTTAATTTGATTGTTTATTGTAAATTGCTATGTTATAAGGCGATAGAAGTTTAATTGTAATTAATTGTTGATTTAAAATGGAAGTAATAATTAATAGAAAATAGGTGAAGTCGTGCAATTTTGGGAAAAATAGAAAAGTCTATGGAAGATAAGATTATTTACAAATTTGGCGATATTTGTAAATAACAGTAGTTTAGAAAATTAATCTGAAATTAATGTGAGAAATTTAATAAGGTTGTTATTTATGATTTTTTTAGGAAATTTATATATAACAACAAAAATCTATTTAAATTAAAATTGAAAATTTAATACTATTTATGAAATTAGGTAGGATTTAATCAATAATACTATGTTTATTGTGAAGGCTACATTGTTTTGAGAAAATAACAATATATATAATTTTTTGGAGCTTGTGGGAATTTTTTTATATTATTTGAGTAGTAAAATAAGAGATATGTTAGGATGATGGTAATGATGATGATGATGATAGTGATAACAACAGCAGCTGCAATAGTAATAAAAACGTGTTTTTAATGTATCTTAAATTAAGTTATTACTATTTTGAGATAAATAGCAAACAAAAGGAGTTTTGAGTTTAAACGAAATATTACTATTTTGGGTTATATAGTGATAAATTGGTCGTGAAAGAAAAATGAAGAGATTGAGTGTATACTATTATTTTGATGTAAAATAATAATATTATTGTTCTCCAAATGCCTTGAAAAATTAAAAATAGGTCAGAAATGATATTTTAGAGTAGGGTTTCGATTTTCATAATTTTCTGAATTAATATGGATTTTATATTAATTTTCTAGTGAAGAAAATATTTTATTGGGTTATAAATTATTTTCAGATAAAATAATAATTATTTGGGATTGAAATTTTTATATGTTAGGCAACATATTAAAATAGATTTTCTGGGATTTTTCCAGATTTTTCCTAAGTTATTTGATGAATATATAAAATTATTTAAGATGTGGGATTTAAATGTTTTATATATTTAATTAAGGAGAAGGGGGATTTTGTAAAATAAAATGATTATTTAATTTTAAAAATAATAGTGGCAGCATATTTATGAAAAGTAATTTTTAACTAATGAGAGTTTGACAAACAAAGGCAGGTTAGTTGAAAAGTTATCTTTTTTAAGTTAAAAACAAAGGAAACATACTTTTAGCATGTTTCAGCCTTTGCGGCAACAAACCTTCAGACCCAGACCTTTCGACAAGGTCGAGAGGTTCTAAGCTTTCGACAAGGTCAAAACAATGCATATGGTATCAAGCTACTTGGTACGTAATGAATTGGATAGAGTCGAAGGGTTCTAAGTCGAAAGGTTGATGGCCAAAGAGGTTGGGGTATGTTTGTTTTATAAACCAAAAGCTTTCACCTACTTTGCTTTCGAATAAGAGCTTTCGACTTGTTTGCTTTCGACCAGGTCAAATATAAAGGTTTTAAACCTTCCGACACAATCAAAAGGTTACTGTAACAACCCGAAAATTAAACTATAATAATAAATTAATGAATCAATTAAATAATAAATTAAGTTTGTGAAATTATTGGAATCGAGCTATGGGAGTTGCACCATTGTGTCCATGGCAATTTTCTGATCAATTTTCATATATAGTTTGTCAAAATCTGAGCTAAAACGAAGAAGATACGAATTAATCAAGAATCAAGGAAAATATATGTGTGTGTGTGTGTGTAAGGTCAGGTCGACCCTAGGGGTCGACCTTCGCCATTGCTAGGTCGACCCCTAGCATGCCTGGGTCGACACCAAGGTCGACCCGCCCCTGTATTGGGACGACATTTCGTCCAGCTTCGTATATGACGTGTTTTTCAACTTCTCTCCAATCCTGTGCGTTCGTGCTTCCATCCGACGGTTCCCGGCGAGCCTATGACATGGTTGCACCAGATTTAATCTTCAAATCCACCGGTCTGAGATCACAAAACTACGCTATAAATAAGACCCTAGGCCTAGCTATTTTTCTCATTTAGATTTTCTCCTATTTGGATTCATTGCCCGAGGTTGGACCCTAAATAGAATATTTTTCTAAGGAGAAGATCTTTTCGATAAAAATATTATACGCTCTAGAAGTGGATCAAGGAAGACCAAGGTATAGAGCTAAGGACCATAGGTGAGTGTTTGGTAATTATTTAGATTTTTAAGTAATTTAAAATAATAGGGTTCTCAATAGTTGTAGTTTTTCTGCAATTTTGAGACAATTTTTATATAAGTTATTTACAGTTAATTTTTAAAGTTCTTTTCTGTCTATTTTATTCAGCTATTTTTATTTAGCTATTTTATTCAGTTATTTACAGTTATTTACATTTATTAACATCTATTTTAAGTTAGAATTTAGCCTGTAAATGTTAGTTTCTTTTTATTCCTTTTTACGCGAATAAAATAATAAAAGAATAATTCGCAAATATGGATTAAATAGAATTAAACACTAAATTTACAGAAACGAGATGTAAAATAAGAAAGACTGTAATAAAAAGAAGATAGACAGAAATAGGCAAATTTGAGACATTTGCAAGCATGTTTATAACTAGTGGTTATAACTAAAAAGATAGAAAAGAATAATAACAATTATAACGTAGGTTATAATTAAGCAGAAAGAGCAGTAAAGGCTTATTTTAAAACTTACATTAAGTTAATAAGTAAATATAGCAGAGATAAAAGAAAAAGGCTTATTTTAAGACTTAGATTGAGTTAATAAGCAAACAGAGCAGAAATAAGAAAAGGGGCTTATTTTAAAACTTACACTAAGTTAATAAGCAAGAACAGAAATAGGGCCCATACCAATAGCATTCCCTTTCAGACTAGGACTGATGGTCTCACAATATTTAGGTGAGGCTGGGCAGGACCCTTTCGCCTAGGACTGATGGTCTCATAATAGTTAGGTGAGGCTGGGACACAGGGTAAATAAGTGGCCAATAGATATAAGCTCAAATCGGGGGATTTGGGTAAGAGGCGCAACTAGATTTTATTTGTTAGGACCCGTACCAACAACATTCCCTTTCAGACTAGTACTGATGGTCTCACAAGACACTTAGGTGAGGCTGGGCAGGACCCTTTCAGGCTAGGACTGATGGTCTCACAACATATTAGGTAAGGCTGGGCATGCTTATGCTGACAGGGTGAGTAAGAGGTCACAAGAGGGGGGCAGCAGTGAGTGTGTACCAACGGTGACCGAGCGTGCGACATCGATTAGGATTGTAATTCGCTACTGCGTTCCAAGCGCTAAATAGGTATCTTTTGTTGTGGGACCCACAGGATCGGACTAGCTCACAGTGGCACAATAGAGATAGAACGTCGATCAACGGGTAGAATTAGGATTCAGTCTAATTAAAATAGGATTAGGATTTCAGCCTAATCACAGCAATCTAAGACAAGTGCAAACAATCACAACCAAAGCAAACAGTTAAACAGTATTTTATCCCGGTTTTATCTTTCCATTATTTCCTTTTATACTAGAACTGTTGCTAAGACTATTATATTTATCTTGCTTAAAAATACTAGTAATTACTTTCACTCACCAGACTTTTAGTCTGACCCACTCCTCTATTTCCCTTTTCCCCCATAGGTCAGCAGATGCAAGGACAGTAGATTCATATTTCGTGGAGACCCATTTGCAGAGCTTTCTCATTCTTCATGTATTCTTCTTCTTTTAGTTTTCTTTTTATTTGACTTTAGATGTACTGGTACTTATGAAAGGGATGATTATTTTATTGTACTCTGATTTTATGAGACTGAGAAGTATTTTTCATATGACATGTGTATTTGGTATTTGAGACATGTGATGTTTTTCAGACTTATTTATGAAGTTTTATTTTGAATAATGAGTTACCATTCAAATATTTTCGCTGTTTATATTTATTTGTCTTATGAATCTTAGTCTTTGTGATGCTTTAGCTATACCTATAACGCACCATATCTTTTAGTGTACCCTTTTTGGGTATACTAAGGGGTGTGGGGTGTTTCACTTGGTATTAGAGCCTAAGGTTACAGGATTCCTAAAAACTTGTTTTAAAAGTAAAGTATTTTTCAAAAATAACTAATCTTCAAACTAAAATTATTTTTCATAAAGAAACTCTTATTATAGAAATAGTTTTCAAGTATAAAAGAGTTTTTATAAAAATCCCCTCAAAGTCAAGTTCAACCTTCTTTCGATTCTTACGAGCCTAAATTTTCTTTTCTTTGCTTAGAATGGCGGACGCCCCAAACCTTCCAGAGGGTGTCCAAGTCCCTAGTTGTTTTCGTAGATACCTCCAAGCTACGACACCATAGGTGCAAGGGCAAGCGCCCAATCCAGCACCAGCGGGTGGAGATCCCAATAATCCACCTGTAACAGCTAATTTTTCTAAGTTATGCAAGGACTTCGCTAATCTAGGAGGCAAGACGTTTTCCGGCACGGAGGATTTTGTGGAGGCACGAGCTTGGTTGAGGAATACGGAGCGGATATTTGGGCTGTTAGGATTGGAGGACTGCCAGAACCGCTAGAGAGTTCAGCTTGCATCTTGGAAGCTGAAAGGAGAAGCTTCTTATTGGTGGGAGATCATATAGATGGAAGGAATGGACATTGGTTGGTTTGGATTTAGGGAAAGGTTTGAGAGAAATTTCTTGTCACAAGCTGAGAAAAGCATGCAATTGGAGAAGTTTATTAATCTGAAGCAAGGGAGTCTTTCAGTGAAGGAGTACATAAATCAGCTTAATGAGTTGTCACGGTTTTGGATCGAGCTTGTTAATACACTGCACAAGAAGGCCATGAAGATTGCTAAGGGATTGAATCAGCCCCTCCAAGGGTTTTTATTGACTCATATACCGATGGGAGCGACGTATGAGTCACTTGTCGAGATGGCGCTCAAGTCTAATGATGTTAAGGAAGGTGAGCTTAAGGAGGTTCCTAAGTTAGATAATTCTAAGAAGCAATAGTGGAAGAACAAGAAGGATAAAGATAAGAGGAAAGGAGGAGGCCCTCAAAAATAGATCAAGAAAGGCAAGAAATCCAATAGTTGTGGATTGGTTGGGCATTTCACAAAAGACTATAGGAAGGGCTCGATGAAGGGGAGGTGTTACAATTGTGGGCAGCTTGGACACCTTAGTAGAGCTTGTCCTTAGAGGACAGGGCAGAGAGCAGGCGCACCTACAACGCAGGTACAAGCTTTGGATGCAGCACCTTCTAGTGGACCGGATCGAGGTAGGAAAGTCTCTGTAGAAGGTTTGATCTCTATTTCGGATTTTCCTATTCGGACTCTTTTTGACTCCAAAGCATCGCATTCTTTCATTTCTAGTTCCTTGGTTAATTGTTTGCACTTAGATATTTCTCTAGTAGACCCTATAGTTGTTTCAAACCCCATGGGAGGACCGACACATTTATCCATGATTTGTAGGGGTTTGAAAAATTATATACTAGGCGTAGAGTTTGATTGCGATGCCTATGTACTGGGATTTTCAGGATAAGGGATGATTTTGGGGATGGATTGACCATCCACTTATGGTGCGATATTGGACTGCGAGAGGAGAGTCGTCAAATTAGAGACATGCAACGGTAGGACTCTCGAGGTTTCTTGCGACCCATAGGGGTCAGTCATGTTGAGCTTCCTTTATTCCCATGATTCATCACTAGGAGAGTTAGATTCTGTTCCAGTCGTTAGAGGTTTCCCAGACGTTTTTGAGGAAGTTAGAGGACTACACCCTAAGAGAGAAATCGACTTTAGGATCTATCTGAATGACAATGCTAAGCCAGTGGCATTGCCCGTGAGACATATGGCTCCTAGGGAGAGGAAGGAGTTAAGTAAGCAGATTGGAGAGTGTTATCCCGCCTTTTGGCAAGGCCGTGATACCAAGGACTTGACTGGAAACCATGGAAAGTCCAACCCAAAGATCGGTTATACGAGGTTCGTTATGGATATTAGTAAATTTTGTCCGAGTCCGGATCGAGCAACAATTGACAAGACATGATAAGCAAAGCTATGAAAGCCAACGTTCCAAATTTCAGGTCAATCCGAGTTGGTATGCTCAAGATATGATCGATGCAAGCCAAAGGAATCATCATTATCGCATCCATCATTTCATATCGGTTAGGCCGTCTCCATCAATTCGCATCCATCATTTCGTATCCATCAAAGTGCATTACTTCATATCCATCAGGGGAGTATGCTTTGTTTGTATCGATCTATTCGACTCCATCGGCAAGCAACTCCACTTCATATCGATCAGCAGTTGTCTTGTTCGTTTCCATCGAGAATGGCCTTCTTCGTATCCATTAGAAGGCAGGCCCACTTCGAATCAATCAGCTATTGTCCTTTTCGTATCCATCGACTGCAATACAGGTGTCCAGTTCGTGTCGATCAAACATCATACATACTTCGTATCTATCAACCACAGATCGATACGAAATAGCCACTTCCCATCGATACGAATAGAACCAAGCACTCAATTTTGTAGGAACATAATAGATCAATCAATCGATACGAACATGACCAAATACGATCGATACGAGCAGAATAGTTAATATCGATACGAACAAGGCCAAAGGCGATCGATACGAACAAGGCCAAAGTCGATCGATACGGGAAAAGCATCGACATTGGAAGCGAATGAGGAAGCAGTCAACTCGATATCAAAAGTAGAGCGATCCAAAAACCAAGCGCCACATCAATTCGCAGGCACGCGCTCAACATCGATTCGAACAGAGCGATACGAAAGGATTGATTCGAACTGAATAGCCTACCGAAGACTTGAATTCATATCGATCATAACTTGCGATCCACAAGTCCAAATGCTATAAAATTTTCACAGGAGCTTACGTACGACCTAAGGAATGTTCATGCCAAGTTTCGACTCAATTGGGCCAAATCTTGATCGATACAAAATTGGTTCGTATCGATCACGGACCGAGTGCAAATCACGTGGGATCGATCGCATGGGCCCGCCTACGTGTCAGAAGTGGTCTCCCGTGATCTGAGCGAGATATTTGCATCCTACGCCTATAAATAGCACCCCAGAGCTTACAGAAAAAAGGATCTTTTGGGCTCTCTGACGTCCAGACTCTACCAAAAACATTTTTGCACTACAAGGATGGTAATGTACTCGAATTTTATCACTGTAATCTGCTGTAATCAGTTGTAATTAGATAGAAAACATCAATAAAATCATCAATTTCACAGTGGACGTAGGCAACACGTCGAACCACTCTAAATTTCTGTGTTTCTGCGTACTTTTTTTTGAAATGTTTGTTAGATAATCCTATTTTTCCATTTAATTTCTTCATTTTATCTCTCAAACCCTTCCGAAGAGTGTTGTGCCCAATTTTGGTACAAACACTTTGGTGCTTTCACTGAGAAAAAACCCAGTTTTTTTCCTTCTGCTCGTTGGATCTACTGCCGATATCGGATTGCAAACATCCAAGGAGGAGATCCAGATCTCAATTTCAGAAGTTCTTCCATCCTATTCAGATTTGCTACAAGTCTAGGAGAGAGCTTCATCATCCATCACGGTTAACACAAGGACTACTTCCACAGCTGCAGATCCTGAAGGACGGAACAGGCAGAATCTCGTAAACTACCTCCAGCTGATCAGAATGCTACCGAACCATCAAATCCGCAAGGCACTGTCATCAGGGAAGAATTTCAGATGTTGATGCAAGAATTGACTCAGAGTAGCCAATAGCTCACTCAACAGCTCCGTGCTAATGCAGAACTAGCCAACCAACTAAACTGTCAGCGACGACGGAGATCCAGGAGGGATCGGGCTTCCCATTCCTCCACCGAGAGTTCAGCCTCTTCTGATTATCATCACAGATCTACACGCCCACAGCTAGATGGAAGCTACACACAGGCCACTGGGCATCAACACACATTGAATGTTGGGCAACTGAGAGTTGGCCCGTCAATTAGCCACCAGACTGGACCCTCCTCCCAAGGAGGCGCTACCCCGCATCATGTTACTGATAACCGTATTGCGACAGCTATTGATTTAGGCACTGAGACCCGAAACCGGACAGATCCGAACCATCACCAACGTGATTACCATCCTGAGCCTTATGTCCCCGAAGACATAGAACCAAGGAGGCGAGACATGGACCATCGATAGCGACCGGCCCCT
Source organism: Allium fistulosum (assembly GCA_030737815.1). Lineage (NCBI taxonomy): Eukaryota > Viridiplantae > Streptophyta > Magnoliopsida > Asparagales > Amaryllidaceae > Allium > Allium fistulosum. The sequence continues at coordinate 667,895,993 of CM060901.1, forward strand.
CCTCGGATTGTGGAACCCGACCACACCTTGGCCCAACCTGCTCAAAATGTCCAGATGCCCGACTTGTCAGCAATGATCATTCAGATGATCCATGAAAGTCAAGGGCTTAGCAATGATGATTGGGAATCTCCCGGAGTCATACCTCCTTTACTGATGAGATACTTTATGTTGAACCACCTCGACGATTCTGGATGCCGACTTTGCCCGTTTATGAAGGGAACTCTGACCCTAATCAGCATATCCTGAAGTATGAATGGTTGATGAACGATGCATGAGCTGACGATGCAGTCAAGTGCCGAAGCTTCCCGATTTCACTGGAGGGCATAGCGACTATGTGGTTTACCCGACTGCCACCTCGATCTATCGCATGCTTCGATCAGTTGGCAACAAAGTTTATTGAGCAATTTTGTATGCATGTCGCGAGACCAAAGGATGTTAATACTTTATCCAGTGTGACTCAAGCTCCTGGAGAGACACTCAGGCGTTATTTAGAGAGATTTCATGCTGCATGTGTTGAGATCAGCAACCTAAATGATAACTCTATTCTTATGGCACCGACTAAGGGAATTGAGCCCGATTTTGAATTCGGCAACTGGTTGGTCGGAAAACCCCCTGCATCATTGGACCATTTCTATTCCAAAGCAGCTCAATTCTTGAGAAGGGAGGATGCAAAATAGTCTAGGAAGAAGGATGATGTGGGACCTAGTGTGGAAGGAATTCAAAGTAATGTTGCTGTTAAAAAATCCGGGCAGAGTTCCAGAAAAATGCAATTGAATATTCAGAATAAGCAAGATCGGCAAAAAGGAAATGGTAACCAAAATAGAAAACGGGATCAGAACCGTGGTCCACGACATAGAGCTCCAATGTTTAATAGTTACACTCCTCTGAATACGTCGCTGGAGAACGTATATCTACAAACCTGCAATACTATTCAGTACAAGAAGCCTGCTACGAAATAGTCATCGGAGAAGCAAATTCAGATGGGGAAATTTTGTAGATTCCACGAAAGCTATGGCCATAACACAAATGAATGCCGTCACTTGTAGGATCTCATCAAAAAGTTGATAAGAGAGAGGAAGTTAGAACAGTTTGTGTGGGCGCCGCAGTCTGGAGGTGCGGGCCCATCAAATCAAAATCATGTACCGAATTCGGCTAGACAGAAGGAACCCACTTGTACTGGCGGGAGGTTGGTGATAAACACTATTTGTGGTGGTCCTCATCCAGCAGACCGAAGTTGGAAGGAAATGGAGTCGTATGCCAGCTCTATCACGCATGCGGACTTTGAATGTTGTAGTAATTCTGAAGATGGGGCTTTAACCAAACAGCAAAGAACGATGGCAAATGACATCATATTTCGAGGTCGGGATCTCGATAGGGTCGAAGCCCCTACTATTGATCCGCTCGTCATATCAGCTCAAGTAGGTCCTGCTTGGATGAAGAGGATCTTGGTAGATAGTAGAAGCTCTATGAATATTTTGTTTAAACGAGCTTATGACCAGATGAGAATGGAGACTAAAGACTTAAAGCCATGTCAGTCTCGCATTCATGGTTTCAACGGGAGTGCAACTATACCCACTGGAGTGGTGGAATTGCCAATGGAGTTGAGAATTGGTGAACGCCGGAGAATCCGGATATTGTAGTTTGTTGTGTTGGATATAAACTCCCTTTATAATGCTTTTTTTGGCCGACCGGCCCTAGCCGAATTCAGGGCTACCATCGCCCCATGGTGTTTGACTTTGAAATTCCCTACCGACAATGGTGTCAGAGTTGTTCAAGGGGATCAGGTCGCAGGGCGAGCCTGCTATGTTGCTGAGCTGCGCGAGGCGTAGCAGAAAGAGAAAGGAAAGGGCGTAGAGGAATCTCTCTGTGTCCGCTTTGCTGATAATTGACAATTAGCACCTGAGCCCGGGCCCGGGCACCCTAACCAATTCCAAAGAGATCTTGACCTGAGAGATATCGAAAGTGAAGATGAAGGTAAAGACAGTCAAGCTTCTCCAGCCGAACTGACGATCGATGTTCCAATCGACGATAAAGATGACTCGAAAATGATAAAGATTGGATCTCAACTAAGCCAAAAAATGCAAGAGGAATTGGTTGAATTTCTCTGGGTAAACCTTGATGTGTTTGCGTGGATGCACTCTGATATGTATGGGATCTCGCCGGACATCGCGAGCCACACATTGAACATTGACCCGCGGTACATCCCGGTCAAGCAATAAAGGCGTGGTATGGATCCAGAGAGATCTGCCGCCCTTAAAGAAGAGTTAGACAAGCTTAAGACGAATGGGTTCATTCGAGATGTATTATACCCGGAATGGGTGTCCAATCATGTACTAGTCCGAAAGCCAAATGGGAAATGGAGAACATGTGTTGACTACTCAGACTTGAATAAAGCTTGCCCCAAAGACAGTTTTCCACTTCCACGAATTGATCAACTTGTAGACTCAACGGTTGGACATGAACTTTTATCCTTCATGGATGCATACTCTGGCTATAATCAAATACCCATGCACCTGCCCGGCCAAAAGCATACCAGCTTCGTAATCAATATGGGACTCTATTGCTATAAAGTTATGCCTTTTAGACTCAAGAATGCTGGGGCCACTTACCAACGGTTAGTTAATCGAATGTTCGCTAACCAGATTGGAAAGACCATGGAGGTATATGTGGACGACATGCTAGTCAAGTCGCAATTTTCCACTGATCACATCAGAGACCTGAAGTCAATGTTTAATATCCTCCGAGAGTACAGAATGAAGCTCAACCCATTGAAATGTCATTTTGGGGTAGCATCCGGCAAATTCCTTGGGTTTATCGTCAACGCTCGAGGAATCGAAGCCAATCCCGAAAAGATATGGGCAATCAGAAATCATGAAACTCCGAAAACTATAAAGCAAGTCCAAAGTCTCAACGGAAAAGTTGCAGCACTGAGCAGGTTCATTTCAAAGTCCACTGACAAGTGCATTCCCTTCTTCGATCTGATCCGAAAAGGAAAATGAAACTTTGAATGCACTACGGAATGTGAGGGCACATTCCGAGCACTAATTCAACATCTCTCCACACCGCCAATCTTGTCAAATCCTATCGATCATGAGAAATTGTACATTTACTTGGCGGTATCAGAAAACGCAATCAATGCTGCCCTAGTTTGAGAGGAGGACCGAATACAAAAGCCGGTCTACTACATAAGCAAGCGACTAACCGGAGCTGAGAGAAATTATCCGAAGCTAGAGAAATTGGCTTATTGTCTTGTTATTGCCTCGAGGAAGCTCCGTCCGTATTTCCAAGCTCACCCAATCACCGTTTACACCGACCAGCCATTCGAAAGGTCCTTACGCGGCCTGAGACATCTGGTAGGTTACTTAAATGGAGTATCAAGTTAAGTCAGTTTGACCTTACTTATACTCCAAGGCGAGCCATCCAAGGACAAGTCCTATAAGATTTCATTGTTGAATTTACCATCCCAGAGGACTTGCCCGAAACCAGTGAATCTCCCAAGTATATCTGGAAGCTACATACAGATGGTGCATCAAATGACTGTTGCTCAGGTGCAGGGGTTATACTTGAATCTCCTGAAGGTCGATCTATATGTTATGCTCTAAAGTTCAACTTCCGTGCAACTAATAATGAAGCCAAATATGAAGCCATACTGGCCGGACTGAAACTTGCAAGAGACTTGAGAATCATTGTAGTGGAAATTTACTGTGATTCGCAATTGGTCGTGTGTCAGGTTAGAGGGGAGTACCAAGCCAGAGATCGAAGACTGGCCGCTTACCTTGCTCAGGTTCAAGAGATATTGAATCAGTTTGACTATTATGCCATCTATTGCATACCATAAGAACACAACCGGAAAGCTGATTGGTTGGCAAAGTTAGCCAGTACTAGTGAAGCACAGCAAATGGGACTTGTTCCCCTAGAGACATTATCTTCACCGAGCATTGATCAGGTGGAAACCGATTGGATATTTGATGTCGTTTCCGAGAGGGAGTCATGGATGACTCTGTTTAGAAATTATCTCGAGCATGGAACCCTGCCGGAGCGCAGGAGTGAAAAGAGACAGATTCTTAGAAAAGCTTCGCGGTTCACTATTCAGAATGGAGTCATGTATAGAAGAGGATACTCTGTTCCTTTACTCCGGTGTATCGCTCACAATGAAATCAAACGAGTATTGCATGATGTGCACGAAGGAGAATGTGGCGATCATACCGGGGGGCAAGCTCTTGCCAAAAAAAGTACTTCAATATAGATATTATTGGCCGACTGTAAGTCGTGATGCATCGGATTATGCCAAGAAATGTGATAAGTGTCAGAAGCATGCTCGAATTCCTAGAGCCCCACCTACCGAGATAACACAGATGGTTAGCCCATGGCCATTCGCAGTATGGCGCATCGATATTATTGGTTCTTTATCTCTAGCTAAAGGTGGTGCGAAGTACGACATCGTAGCAGTTGATAACTTTACCAAGTGGGCGGAAGCCGAGCCCCTTGCTACAATCACGATGAAGAAGGTGATCAATTTTGTAGTGCGCAACATCATCTGCCGATTTGGTCTTCCACGTAGTATCATCACTGATAACGGGACCCAATTCGACAGTGCCGAATTTAAGAATTTCTATCAACGATTCCACATTCAGAAGAAATTCTCCGCAATCGCACACCCTCAAGCGAATGGACAGGTTGAAGCTATTAATAAAGTTATAAAATCCATTCTGAACAAACGACTGGAAAAAGCCGGGGGAAAATGGGTCGATGAACTTCCTATGGCCCTATGGGCCTACCGTACAACCCACAAGTCCGCGATCGGTCACACACCGTTCTATCTCTCTTATGGTTCAGAAGCTGTTATTCCAGTCGAATTTGAAGTACCTTCTCATTGTGTGACATACTACGATCCAAAGACAAATGTTATATTACTTGCTGAATCTCTTGATTTTTTGGATGTGAAGCGTGAAGAGGCTGACTTGAGGGCAGCCACATATCGAAGTCGAGTCGCCCGATTATACAATGCCAAGGTCCGACCCCGAACCTTTGAACTTGGTGATCTCGTACTCAAAACAATTTATCCGGTCCCTTCGCATATGAAGCCAACTTGGGAAGGACCATATGTTATTGAACGAAAGCTCGGAGATGGCACATTCAAATTATCGACCGTTGACGGTCTCACTCTTCCGAGAGCCTGGAACAGCCAGAGTCTTCGTCGCTACTACACATAACAGGCTCTGTTTATTTATTCAGAGTATTTTTCATTTGCAATTTGTTTCTGCATTTCGAAATTTGAATTTGTAATAAGGCAACTGACTTTGCCGTATTTTCTTATTTCAGCAATAAAGTGTAATCTCTTCGAGCCAGAGCTGTGATTTACTTGAAATACTTCATATGACCTTCACCATGCACGGAGAGCTAAGTTCCATCATATGGTGGAATTTATTCAAATAGGGAGTGACTGTGATACGACCGGTCACTCACTAAGTGAAACCCGAGCTCAGGGACAAGCCATCACACTAAAGTCAAAAAAGGATTGATACACGACAATCCTTTACATAACTCCGAATTCCCAGAGTACGAACTGGAGTATAATCTTACAAATACAGTTTCGAAGAGGGTGGATCCGTCCACCTAACAAATTCGCCGTATTAGAACCAAGTTTGAGGAGGATGGACCTGTCCATCTAATGACCTCAGTTGTTAACTCAGGGTGGATGTGATCCGACCATCCACGATCCTGATACATCTTTCGTTCCCGGAGTGCGAACGAAATCTTATAAACTCACAACAAATGTGATTGACCGTCTGTTTACCAACTCCGGATTCTCAGAGTGCGAACCGAATTATAAACATCAACTGACTCTAGGTTTCCAGAGTGTGAGCTGGAGTATAAACATCACTTAACTCCGGGTTCCCAGAATGTAAACCGAAGTATCAACATAAACACCAACTCCAAATTCCCAAAGTGCGAATTGGAGTATAAACGTTAACTTAAAATCCCCGGAGAGTGGATTGAAGTTTGGACATGAGCCGGATTGGGAACGACCGTCCGTAAAATAAATTAAATCCCCAGAGCGCGGATATAATCATCGATAAAAGAGCGAGTGTGATTCAACCGCTCGAATTCTCCGCATTTTGGCAATCGATTCAACGATGCTGAGCATGATGCATTAAAGGCGAAGTACGACCGCTATCCAATCTTTTCAACTCATCCCTGAAACTGGGGGGAGAACTTAAGTGTTAATCGCTGACTGAAGTAGTACAACATCGGAGTTCGACTTAATATCCCGTCATGACTTATGGCCGTGACTTCAGAGCTTGACGGATAAACTCAAACGAGATTCAAAAGTTGAAACCTCATAGGTATACTGAACAAGGAATTCAAATTCTGGAACACTTAAGCAAATAGACACACATCAAGTTCAAAGCAAAATAAAGTTTTATTTCAACTATCTGTGAAAAGAAATTATGTACAAGTTGATTCCAAAATTCCTACTAGCAGGGGCCGAACCCGCATCTATACACGGCCTACGAAAGAAAAACGAAAGTAGATTCCTATCTATCTACCAAAAATAAACCGAAAAAGCACGTCTACTCTCTCTTCTTTTTCAGCTTCTTCTTCGGTGTAGACCCACTGGAGCTGCCGCTTATTTTTCTTTTCGAGCCTTTGCCCTTCGGCGGCTGATCTCCAGGAGGGGGCATGATGTCAACTTCCTCATCCGAGCTCAAGTGAACTAGAATACTCCCTGAAGGTGGAGTCGGAGGAACTGGATCGATTATAGGAGGCGGGATAGGTACACTAGTATCAATAACTGTACCGCTAGGTGATATCATTCTTAACGGGGCTGGACCAGGTGCCACCATCCCACCTCCAAAACTACCACCACGAGCCGCTACCTCCATTTCAGCGTTGATTTCGGCCAATATTTCTTCTTCATTAGTTACTTGGGCCTCGCTGGGAGCAACAGTGGTTGGCATTGAAGAGCCAGTAGCAGGTGCACTTCCACCCATAACAAATGGTAGGTCTGCAAAGGGGTCGCTGTGATGACCGAGGAGTTCCTCCATCATCTGTTCGTCAAAAATAAGCGTGATCTCCTGCGTTCCATCAGTTGGTGTAGTTGTAGTTATGGTGGTCGCTTCAATGATGATGGCATCCTGCGCTTGATGTGATCCTTGAGTTGCAGGAGGCACGATTGGTGTAACTCCAGTCACTGGATAGAGAAAAAAGGAGAACTATTAGTAACTACTTCGGATGACAATTCTGATTTTGGATAAACATAGAGAATGTTCAGATTACCTTCCTCAGTTTGACTCATAGACGGCTGAACGGCTTCAGAAACTTGTTCTCAAACCGGAGACAACTGCGGCTGATCCGGATTATAAGCAGGAACTGATTGGGAATCAACAACAGGTGCAGATTCAGGCTGGGTTGGCACAGGAACTTCAGCACTTACCTCGTGGTGCTCAACACTTGAACCTTCTCCGGCCTCCGAGTGTTAGGTGCTGAGCCTTTCTTTTTCATGCGAAATCATCGACTCGTGGAGAATCTTTTATTCATTTTCATTCAGCATACGATTCTCAAGCTCAAACTCGTCGATTGATTCACCCAGATGCACAGCCTTCTCCTCCTTAACCAATCGGCCCCAGGCATTATACAAATGTGCCGGGTAGTCATCGAGCCAGGCTAGATTTTTGTGCCTCAGTACGTTAGCGTTGTAAGTTATCAAGAGATCTTCTATATCCATCTCTAGCCTGGACTCAGCCGATTTAATTTTCTCCTCGACCTCAGTCTCCACCACACGGACCTTAGCCGTTGTCGCATCCCGTTTGCCCCGAAGCACTACGACATGTTCAGAAGCCTCTTGGGCCGCTCTATTTGCATCATCTTTTTTTGATGATTTCGGAGAATTTAGCTTTAAGCTTAGCAGGTTCTTTCAGAGCAGCGTCCCGTTCAGCGGTGATCGTGGTGTTTCGATGGCCCATCTGCTCCACCAAGGCAAAGTGTGTCTGCCTCATCCTCTTCATGGCCAAGTTTGCCTCATCGGCCTTTTTGGTGGCCTCTATCTCTGATTTTCGAGAGGACTTGGCTTCATCATTAAGCACTTGGACGATGCGGTCCTTCTGGGCAAGATCAGATTCTAACTTTTCGATTATTTTAGCCTGTTCGAAGGCCACCTTCGACGCTTTCTCTGCAGCCTTCGCCCACTCTTTATACTGGGAATAGATATCATGAATGTAATCATGCATTGAGTTCTCCGCCTCTGTTGGAATTCTCTTTAAGTGAGGGGGAAAAATGTAGCCGTCAAAGCATATGTTTAGGAAATCTTTCTTTAGCCGAGCAATTTTAATAGCCCCTTCCCCAGTGGGCTCGGTGATGGCTTGTTCAATGACGACTGGAGGCTCAACCTCGGTTCTATGGCGTTGCGACTCGGATCGAGAAGCATGTGAAGATGGTTTTTGATGAGGGGGCTCTATCGGCTATTTTCCTTGGCTCGAAGGTTGTGTAGGGATTCTAGGAGGAGGAGAGTGGGATCAGGATCGATGTCTGTAGTCCCTATTCCTATCTCTCTCATGACGTTCCTGGCTAGAGTACCCACGATCGCTGTCTCTATCTTCCTCTCTCCTATGTGACTCATAATATGAAGAAGATCGGCGAGCTAAGCGAAGACTCCCTAACATCGACCCTCGTACCTGTAAAAAAGAAAGAGAAGCAGACTTAGTGGTTTCTTGAATTGAACAACTTATGATTGGAAATCGTGTAGTGCCGTGAAGTGTGTATGTATGTGCAACCCCCCGACCAACCGAAAATGTCGGCCACACTTATAAGAAGCGGCTCGCTTAGGTCAAGAGCACTATCAAGCTCCTCCAACCCGGTGTCGTGTTGAAGTGACACGTAATCCGGAATCGGAATATTGGCAAGCCCTTCAAAAGGACTCTCTGTTGTCGAGGAAGGAGCCTCTGAGATTCTAATGTCGGGGACCGGCAAGGAAACCACAACTGATTTCCACCTCGAAAACTTAGGATGTTTGTAAGCAGCGGCCTTGCCTTTTTTTCTTCCTTTTGTCGCTTGAAATCCGACTAAAGACCCAGCAACAAGTTCATCGTCCGTGGGCATTCTCTCTTCATCACCCCCTTCAGTTATTATGACCCCGGGTGTTTTGCGTTTCAACTGCTTCTTCGGGGCCCCCTCAGTGTTCCTTCAAGCCTTATGCTTTGATTCCGCTCGATCGGTCCAATGATTCTCAAATTTCTGTCAGTTAGAACCGAATCGATGTCCCTCATTTCACTTGGAACTTCTTGAAGGATCCGTACTATTTCTTTGAAGTACCCACCTTCAGGTTGTGAAATTGCGGCTGTAAAGAAAAGAGGATATTAGTTTTACATCAACTATTATTATCTTGATAACTCTTGGAGAAGACTGCAACACTTACGTCTGACTAACCATCGGCTGGCAATCCTGGGGGGCATCTGACGTAGAACCACTCTGTTTTAAAGTAACTCGGCCTTGTCCAGGATCCGGTTACTACTTGGCAATTCCTGACCGCCTCCAGGAATGTGAAAGACGGACTATCTCCCCTACTCTTGAAGTTAAAATGATATCTGATCTCTGTTGGAGCCGGTGGCCGAAAGAGATGTTTCATGAATACAATAAATAAACTGTTTAGCGTAGCGTATCCATTTGGGTGTAGTTGTGATGGAGCAATTCCGAGGAAAGACAACACTTCCCTAATGTATTGATTGAATGGAGGAAGTGTTCCTGCTGTGCACGCATGACGATTGAAGGCAGTAAACCCCTCTGGGGGAGCATGTGGTCTATCGTTTGGTCCCGGTAATAGTACATCATCCAACGACAAACCGTGCCTTAGGCATATACGACCCAAAATGTCTTCGGACACGTTAGACGGCAGGGAATCCTATGGATTCATGATAAACCTGGCCCCAGGCAGCTCGTCCGGAGCTGGGTCTATAACTTCGGCCGTGATGGCCGGAATCTCTAGGACAAACAGAGATGAATCCTGAAGCTCTTGCTGTTGTGAATTTGTGGATTCCATAGCTAATCAACTTATTAAAAACCATCATTAGACAACAATAAGTCTGCGCATTCCCTAGTGTGAAGTGTATGAATGTGTTGTGAAGTGCAGTGCTACAAATTACTTGAGAAATTCAACAGAGTATGAGAAAATATGCAAACGACAAGACTTCGAGACTTAACCAGAGTGACCGCCATCGCTGACCGTCACAGCCATTCCATTCAGACTTTGAAGACCGGTATGAGTTAAAGTTTGTTAAAATTGTGTTAAGTTATGGTTCCATTAACAAGCTTCAAAAGGCGGTCAAATATACAGTGAATTAGTTAAGTCAGATTATGCAAGGCGGAAGTTCATCGGAGTCATGTGTTCGAAACTACAAGGGATTTCGAATTCGACAAGATTCGACTCGTATCGATCGCCCCAGCTCCAATTCATATCGGTCAAGGGGGTCGTTCGTATCCATCAAGTACACGTTCGTATCGATCTCCCGACAAATACTTCGTATTGATCAAGTACGACACCTTCGTATCGATCAATAAGTCCAAGCATTCGTATCGATCACCTCGAATCGATGCGAAGCAATATCATCAATCGATGTGAAGGTCTCCACTTCTTCGTTACGAAATCTCATTACCAACATCGATTCGTATGCTCCTACTCCGGGTTGATATAATTCATCCTTCCTCCACCTTCGACATGAAGCGAAGGCCAAGCCATTCATCCACAAATCCTTCGTATCCCAAACTCCATCTTCTCCAAAAGCTTCGAAGGAACTGCCTCTTCGATTCTCGACCTCGGTCCAACCAAATTATGGCGTCAACGATGTCGGAATCAGCCACGACGATGAATGAAATGGCATCAAGCTCCAAGTCTCATCATTTTAGCTAGTCAATTACCTAGTTTAGAGAGTCGGTTTGAAGGGTTAATGAGATATTTGATTCGGAGACGAAGGTATTCTTTCTTCTCGCGTTCTCAATCGATACGAAGGCTATGGGAAAAATGAGCAAGTAAAATTTCTCTAAGTGTAAAGTCACATATATAAATGGAAGGTAAAAAACGATTCGACTCCCAGTCATCGTGACCGCTTCCAATCGGTTCCTCCCCATGTCGATATGAATTGTCTATTTGTATCCAACAGCTCGAGCTTCATCGATACGAAATGTGCAACGAAAATTTTCCTAGAACGTTGGATTCTATCGATACGAAGCACTTAGTCGTATCCACTATTTTCGACTCCATTCGAGACGCATCGATACGAATTGCATTGTTCATATCCATCAACATACAACCCATAAAGGCTCGTATCCATCGATACGAATAGTGCACAGGGGACCAATCGGTCTATTCGCATCCTTCATTAGTCTATCGATACGAACTGCAACTTCATATCCGTCATCTAGAAAATTGCAGGAAAGTTCATAGCTATCGATGCGAAGATCATCACAGAATAATGTTTGGATAATTCGACTCTATCGATACGAGAACAATCTTTCGACCTTTTACATCGATCCAGGAGAGGATATACGAAGGGACAATCCAAAACAACCATCAAGCGTGGTTACCACTCGAATTTCACATTGATTCAGGAGAGGATCGATACGGAATTCGATACGAGAAAACTGACAACAACTTGTGAATGTGCAAACGTCAACAAGAGTCAGGCTAACGTATATGCTTATACGTCGGACTAATTTTCAATTTTAAAATTTCACAGGTCGAATGCCCACCTGATAAACAATCAAAACTACAAATAGCTAATCTATATCATACAACAATCAGCTACAACAGCACACAGTGCAACAGTTGGCAGTCTACAGTTCATAATTTGTGTCTCTATGGATCAATCAAAGATTACAACTTCCAACGAGGAGACGATAACTATTTAATAAGTTAGATGGAACTATTTTGAGTGAAGATTGCAGCTTTTCAAAGCACGTCGTGTTCTCATAAGACGTACTTTGGGGGGCAAATGTTATCCCGCCTTTTGGCAAGGCCGTGATACCAAGGACTTGACTGGAAACCAAGGAAAGTCCATCCCGAAGGTCGGTTATACGCAGGTTCGCTATGGATATCAGTAAATTTTGTCCTAGTCCGGATCGAGCAACAATTAACAAGACAAGATAAGCAATGCTATGAAAGCCAATGTTCCAAATTTCAGGTCAATCCGAGTTCGTATGCTCAAGATATGATCGACGCAAACCAAAGAAATCATCACTATCGCATCCATCATTTCGTATTGGTTAGATCGTCTCCATCAATCCGCATCCATCGTTTTGTATCCATCAAAGCGCATTACTTCGTATCCATCTGGGGAGTATGCTTTGTTCGTATCAATCTATTTGACTCCATTGGCAAGCAACTCCACTTCGTATCAATCAGCAACAGTCTTGTTCGTTTCCATCGAGAATGGCCTTCTTCGTATCCATCAGAAGGCAGGCCCACTTCGAATCGATCAGATATTGTCCTTTTCGTATCCATCGACTGCAATACAGGTGTCTAGTTCGTGTCGATCAAACATCATACATACTTCGTATCTATCAACCACAGATCGATACAAAATAGCCACTTCCCATCGATATGAATAGAACCAAGCACTCGATTTTGTAGGAACATAATATATCAATCAATCGATACGAATAGGACCAAATACGATCGATACGAGTAGAATAGTTAATATCATTACGAACAAGGCCGAAGATAATCGATACGAACAAGGCTAAAGGCGATCGATACGAATAAGGCCGAAGTCGATCAATACGGGCAAAGCATCGACATTGGATGTGAATGAGGAAGCAGTCAACTCGATATCAAAAGTAGAGCAATCCAAAAACCAAGCGCCACGTCAATTCGCAGGCACACGCTCAACATCGATTCGAACAGAGCGATACGAAAGGATCGATTCGAACTGAACAGCCTACCGAAGACTCGAGTTCGTATAAATCATAACTTGCGATCCACAAGTCCAAACGCTATGAAATTTTCACAGGAGCTTACGTACGACCTAAGGAATGTTCATGCCAAGTTTCGACTCGATTGGGTCAAATCTTGATCGATACAAAATTGGTTCGTATCGATCACGGACCGAGTGCAAATCACATGGGATCGATCGCGTAGGCCCAGCTACGTGTCAGCAGAGGTCTCCCGAGATCTGAGCGAGATATTTGCATCCTACGCCTATAAATAGCACCCCAGAGCTTACAGAAAAAGGATCTTTTGGGCTCTCTAACGTCCAGACTCTACCAAAAACAATTTTGCACTACAAGGCTGTTGTTGTACTCGAATTTCATCACTGTAATCCGCTATAATCAGTTGTAATCAGCAAGAAAACATCAATAAAATCATCAATTTCACAGTGGACGTAGGCAACACGCCAAACCACTCTAAATTTCTGTGTTTCTGCGTACTTTCTTATTTGTTTTTGAAGTGTTTGTTAGATAATCCTCTTTTTCCATTTAATTTCTTCATTTTATCTCTTCAAACCCTTTCGAAGAGTGTTGTGCCCAATTTTGGTACAAACACTAAGCTATTGGAGAAAGGCTTCATCAAACGGAGCATATCTGAGTGGGGAGCGCCAGTCATCTTTGCTACAAAGGCGGATGGTTCCCTTTGACTTTGCGTAGATTATAGAGAATTGAATAAGCTCATGAAGAAGAACGTTACCCACTTCCTAGGATAGACGATCTTTTCGATCAGTTGGTTGGCTCTACAGTATTTTCTTAGCTTGATTTAGCCACTGGATTTCATCATCTTAGGGTCACTGATGATAGCATAGATAAGACAACATTTAGGACACCCGATGGATTCTTTGAGTGGTTGGTTATGCCATTTGGACTATCCAACGCCCCAACCTATTTTGTAGATTTGATGAGCCGTGTTTTTCAAGATGTCCTAAATAAGTTCATTGTAGTATTAGTAGACGACATTTTGGTGTTTCCAAGAGTGTGGAAGAGCATGCAATTCATCTAGAGGAGGTTCTTCGCACACTTTGTGTTCATCAGTTAAAGGTAAAATTCTTGAAGTGTCACTTTTGGCATGAGGAGGTGCGTTTCTTAGGGCATGTAGTCTCAAGAGAGGGTTTAGCTGTTGATCCCGCAAGGTAGTAGCAGTGCAAGATTGGAAGGCCCCTAAGACCGTTACCGAAGTTAGAAGCTTTCTAGATTTGGCTAGCTATTATAGGAAATTTATTAGAGATTTCGCTAAGATTACAGCACCGCTTACTCGCCTCACTATGAAGAATACGGCATTCGTGTGGGACATAGATTGTGAGGATTCCTTCACGATGCTAAAGTGGGCCCTTACTAGTGCACCAGTGTTAGTTTTACCCGACGGAGCTAAGCCTTTTACAGTATACACTGATGCATGTAGGACTGGTCTTGGAGCAGTATTGATGCAAGAAGGGAGGGTAGTATGCTATGGAAGTAGACAGTTGAGAACTCATGAGAAGAACTACCCTACCCATGATTTGGAGTTAGCTGCTATTGTTTTCACACTCAAGTCATGGAGACATTACTTGCTAGGAGAGAGGATCGAGCTTTTCACTGACCATAAGTCATTGAAGTACCTATTCTCACAGAAGGATTTAAACTTGAGGCAGCAGCGTTGGATGGAGTTCTTGGCATCATATAACTTTGAGATAGCCTACACCCATGGCAAGGGAAACGTGGTTATAGTTACATTATGTAGGAAGAAAGCAACCCTTAGTCCAATGTTCATGGAGTGGAAAAGCCTAGAGTTTATTTCCACCTTTGATTTTAAGCCCTCTACGGACATTACCCCTGGATTATTAGTAGCACTTGAGGTTAAGCCTACCCTCATAGATCGGATTGGCTTAAGGCAACGAGAGGATTCAGAGCTTATGGATATTCTAGAGAAGATTAGCAGAGGAGAGGTCTCTAGACATCTCCAACGATATTCCATTGATAGTAAAGGGTGGCTAAGGAGAGATGGAAGACTTTGTGTCCCACGCACTAGTGATTTGATGAGAGAAATTCTAGCAGAAGCACACCATTCTCGAATGACTATTCATCCGAGAGGTGATAAGATGTATAGGGACATGAAGAGAGTATTTCATTGGAGTGGCATAAAGAAGGATGTAGCAGAGTTTGTAGCTAAGTGTCTTGTATGCCAAAGAGGTAAGGTAGAGCAGTAGAAGCCCGGTGGATTGCTTCAACCATTGGATGTACCCGAATGGAAGTGGGATAGTGTTTCGATGGACTTCATAGATGGTTTACCCCGATCTAGGAAGGGGAATACTAGTATTTGGATGATTGTAGATCGTTTGACTAATATCGCTCACTTCATTCTGGTCAAGAGCAAGAGGACAGCACCTTATTTGGCATCCTTATACGTTCGTGAGATAGTCCGACTTCATAGAGTTCACTCTAGCATAGTGAGCGATAGAGACCCTATCTTTACTAGCAAGTTTTGGAGAAGCTTGCAAGAGGCTCTAGGTACACAGCTTAGATTGAGCACGGCCTATCACCCTCAAACGGACGGCCAAACAGAGAGAGTTATAGAATTCTTGAGGATTTGTTGAGGATGTGCATTCTTGATTTTGGAGGAACTTGGAAGGAGCATCTTCCTTTAGTGGAATTCACTTATAATAATAATTTTCAAGCTAACATTAGGATGGCACCTTTTGAAGCTTTTTATGGAAGATCTTACAAGTCGCCTTCATGTTGGTTGGAATCTACAGAGAGATTGCTACTTGGTCCCAACATGGTTAGAGAGACTTCAGAAAAGATTAATTTGATTAGAAGGAGAATGAAGACGGCCCAAGATAGACAGAAATCCTATGCAGATAAGCAGAGAAGGGATATTGAGTTTGAAGTAGGAGACTTGGTTTTCATTAAGGTATCTCCGCTAAGAAAGGTAGTGAGATTTGGATCAAGTGGAAAACTTGCTCCCAGATTCGTAGGACCGTTCCCCATTATGGAAAGAGTAGGGAAGATGGTGTATCAGATAAAGCTACCGGAGAGGCTCGCTGAGTTCATGATGTTTTCCATGTTTCGCACTTGAGAAAGTGCTTACATGATTCAGCAGAGGTAGTGGAACCTAGTCAACTTGAGGAAGCTGAAGTGGAGAAAGAAGTATCGGTCGTCGCATTCCTACCAAGATCATTGGATGTGATATCAAGAAGCTTATAAATAAGGAAGTCCCTTTGGTTAAGGTGCAGTGGGGAGACAGTATTGAGGACGCTATGTGGGAGGCTGAGAATAAAAATTTGTACCTCTTATTTGTATCTTTTCGATAGTACGTTTTGAATTTCCTATGTCCATCTTCAGTTTTGAATAGGTTCTTTCCTTTAGTATCCTTTGGGAGGGTAGATCTTAGGATTTAACCTATGGATGGTAGGACTAAATGTAAACATGTTACTAGAACATGTTATGTATGATGGACCCTAGTGGTTGCAAGTGTTTGCTAGTGGATGTTAATGGACGCATATATATACACTAGGCACTATTATCTCTTAGGGATCAGCCTAACTAGGTCACTAAAGCATATGCATATGGATTTGTGCTCATTTGCATTCTTATTTTATTTCCATGGTTGCTATAAATGGATGATTATCGTATGATTGTTGCATTTGGATGATGATTGAAGCACACATATAGAAATATCAGTTATCATTAGGAAATTTGCATTCATTTGGATACATGGCACGGACATGATTGCATAAAAAGAAGGTCGGCTGAATTAGTAGACCGCCTAATCTTTTGCATTAGTTAGAGACATTGACACTACACTACTGCATATAACATAAATTGCATTAGAAAGCTTAAGGACAATGGATGTAATGGATGAGGGTTGAATATATGGCTGTAGAATTTGGATGAAAGTAATTATTTCATTCTTCTGTCCTTAGAGATTTCAGGGACAAAATCCTTTAAGGAGGAGAGAATGTAACAACCCAAAAATTAAACTATAATAATTATTTAAAAATTAATTAAAAAATAAAAGAAGTTTGTGAAATTATCAGAATCGAGCTATGGGAGTTGCACCATTATGTCCGTGGCGATTTTCTGATCAATTTCCATATATAGTTTGTCAAAATCCATGTAACACCCCGCATTTTTATATAGTTAAAATGTAACATATAACGATAAGTAATGAAAATAAATAATTTTGGAATTATCGGAATATGGCTCCGGAACTTGTACCATTGCGTCCGGGGCGATTTTCTAATCATTTCCATATATAACTTGTCAAAATATGAACCAATATGAAGAAGTTATGAACGAAACAAAAACAAGAAACAAAATGGAAAAAAATATATAATAATAATAAATATATATATATGCATATAACCGACTATAGGTCGACCCAGTGGACACATAGGTCGACCGCACGGTCGACCGGTGCTTAGAGGTGGTCGACCGCCCGGTCGACCCGTGTACGACCTGGAAGAATTTTCGTCCAGGTACGTACAATGACGTGTTTTCTCATTTTTGCGCGATGTGAGCCATACGTTCTTTGATCCCGTTGCTCCGAATGACCCTGTGATGTGGTGGCTCCAAGTTCAATCCAAGAATCCGACGGTCTGAGATACCCAAGCTCCAATATAAATAGGACCCTAGGCCTAGCTATCTTCTCACAATTATATTTTCTCCCATGGGTTCATTGCCCAAGGCTGAACCCTAAATAGAAAATATTTCTTTGGGTTCTTAGCCTAAGGCTGAACCCTTAAAAGAAAATATTTTCTAGGAAGAAGATCTTCTAAATTAAAATATTATGCACCTTAGAAGAAGGGGATCCAGAAGGACTATGGAGCTAAGCGGAGCACAAGCGGAGCACAAGCGAAGCTAAGGACGATAGGTGAGTGGATTTATTTTTATATCTTTTAAGTTTAAGATATATTATCGTTAGATTCCCGTTTAGAAAATTTTATTCAGTAATTAATCAAATTAGGCTGAACTATAAGAAAACTTGTAGTTTATTTACAATATTAGTATTTATACACTGTTTTCTATGCCTTGTTCACATCTTTTTCAACGTTTTGGATTTTTATGCAAGCATCAGTTTTCTTCCATTCCTTCCTTTTTCTTAGCGTATGGATTAGAATAGATTAAACGCGAATATGGATTAAATAATTAAGAAAATTGAAACGAAGGAAATTAGATGTAAAATAATAAAAGTTGAGGAATAGAATTACTGTAATAAATTGCATCAAAACGGGAAAAGTTAATTTGGGATTAATTATTAGATTATTTGGTTGGTTTAGAAAATAGGATACATTTCCAAAACTTAATACCTAAAAGATAACGATAAACATAACAGCCAAAATAAAAGAAATAAAAAGGGGGAATTAGTGTAAAATAGAGAAACCACTGTATTTTACACTACTCCAAAATAGTATAAGAGATATCTTGTAGTTACGGATTATTGTCTATAGTATTATCCGATATTAAGATATGGAAATGGATTATATAGTTTTCATAACCAACCAAATAAAATAGAATTACTTCATAAAAGAGCAAACAATAAAGTAAAGTATGAATTGAAACAAGGAAATTATTAATTTAAGAATTTAAGGCTATAAAAAAATTAATGAGCCTAAGTCTGCATTTAGTGCACAGGCTATTTAACTAGGCAATTATTATGATAAGTGAATTATGTAATATTAGAGAATTAAATAAAATTCTATATCATAATAAAAGAAGGCAGACTAGAGCAGACAAGAAACGCTTGTAATTATATAACAGACTATAAAAGAAGAAAAGGTAACAATTACAAGTAGAATTATAACATAAGTTATAATTATGAAATAAGAAGGGAAAAGCTTATCATGAGACTTATAATAAACTAGTAAGCAATGATAGTAGAGAATAATGATAGAAGCTTATTTAAACAACTTATATTAAGTTGATAAGCAAATAAAAAAATAATAATAAAAGAGGCTTATTTTATTGAACTTAAGGATTTATATAATAAGCAAGATAATGAATGTGGCTCATACTAACAGCATTCCCTATTAGACCTATGGTTATCTCACAATAGTTAGAAGTGAGACGAGGGCAAGAATATGCTAATTAAATTAAAATAAGTAGCTAGAAGAATAAGGAAGCTAACTAAATGCAAATTAAAAGATTAGACTTAGGATCTAAAAGAAGAATCGAAACACGTTTGGAGCTGCCCAAAGGATGAAGCGCCTAATGAAGCAGTTCATCATGGATTTCAGCAATGGAGAAGCACGTCCAACTTAGTATTTTTAGGCTTCAAGGAAGTACGAGAATTCAACGGGACGTGAGGATACTCTAGGATGGCCCTTTGGGTAGGCCTAACGAAGTTGTATCCCCGGAGGCAGATCTGTAGATGTTCCATCAAAAGAGTATGCCTTAACTGCATTTGCATTATAGGCCTAACGAAGCAGACCTTTGTGGGCAGTTAGAAGGGCTTGGTGTTCAGAGTAGGGTATTCGTATGTCCAGTACTTGAAAGTAAGTTTAAGGATAGTCGCTTGCGGATATCGGCCAGCATCAAGACCAAGAGCAATTTCAGGAAAGACTAGAGTTAAACCAACAGGACAATGATTCTTTCACTATTGAGACATTGGATGGGGGCACCACTAATTGGATGTTGGATTGTTTGCAATAGGGCATGACCACTTAACTCTTTAGAAGTCTTTCGATTAGTTGAGGGGTGGTTGCGTGGGGCTATAGCCACGATGAGAAAGAGACAGACCAACTAGAATATCTATATTGTAGGCCTAATAAAGCAGTCCTTTACAGATATAGAAAATCCCCGACTAAGTTCCGTACAAGGTAGACCTTGTTGGCGGGATTCAGATAGTAGACATAACGATTATGTAGTCCTCAATGTACACACTAGGTGGTACATTGTGGATGTCTGAACACTGGTATAGACTAGTGCAGACGCAATTTACGTTTTTATAGTAAGTAGTGGAGCATCTGTATTGTAGGCCTTACGAAGCAGTCCTTTACAGATGTAGCTACGAAACACTCGCGGAGCAAAACGATGGAGTATCTGTATTGTAGGCCTTACGAAGCAGTCCTTTACAGATATAACTACGGAGCAAGACGATGGAGCATCTGTATTGTAGGCCTTACAAAGCAGTCCTTTATAGATGTAGTTACGGAATGCTCTCGAAGCAAGACGATGGAGCCCTTTTAAAGGGGGATACGGAAGGCACCATGGGAGGTACCTAGGACCAATAGGGTCATTGGGCATATAGCTACATATATGTATATATTAGTTATTAGGTTTTAATCTACTATGGAGTAGATGGGCATGGTTCACAAATAGAGGTGATGATATTGTAACCTAATGAACCTAATATAAGAGTAAATGGAAATAAAACAATATATGTAGAATTAAGCCTAGAAGTATATAATTTATCCATTCGCCAGAACTTTTGTTCTGACCCCCTCCTCATAACATCCTACAGGTTTGGTAGATGGCAGAGACTTCTCAGCTATGTGACACTTGCTTAGGAAGTGTCATTATTTGGGTGAGTATTTACTTACTATTATATTTTAATCAATTCTGCTGTGAGATAGTTAATTGAGCTATGATATATTTATCTTTGCTTATTTGCAGGATACCAGATTCCCAACTCAAGTTTCAGTGGGCTTGGGTTTTAGCATTTTTGCGAAAATTCCGAACCCACTAGAGTTCGGGTTGTTACATTTGGTATCAGAGCCTAGGTTTAGATCCCTAGGTAGATAGTGAGTGAACATATTTGTATTTTTAATATAAATATATATATATATACACACACACTCTTAAAACCCCAAAGAGAAGTCCTTTCTTTCGAGTAAATCAATATTTGGAGAAAGTTTGGAAAACAATCTAGTGTATCAAAACTTGGAGTAAGGAAATTCCAGAAGCTATAAGACTTAGAATGGCAAAGGTTTATGGATTCAGTAGAGAATATTTGGAAAGGTGAAAGCAAATTAAAAAGCCACTTTTTAGTCTAGCCCAGCAATTAAACTCTTAAGAATTTGAAAAGTTTTGGAAGATTTTCAAGTTTTAACTCTAGAAGTTTACAGCTTTATAATTGTATTAGTTTAAATATGGGAAGAAACAACTTTAAAGAATTTTTGAATTTGAAAATAGGGAAATATACAGTTTATAAAAATATAGGTATTATTAACTTTAATTGAAAACCAGTATTTTGGGCTGTAGTGACGATGTTTTACGTAACATCTGTCTTAGCCAAGTAGAAACGTGTTTTTGAAATCCTAATTTAAGTACGAAAAGGTTTATAAGTATGCAAAAATATTTTTCTAGCTGTAAAGAAATTAAAGCTATTTGGAAAAAGAATTTTTATGGGTTAGAAGGTTTAATTGGTTGGAGCAGCCTTATGGATATTAGTATAGGTTCAATTGAAGTATAGAACACGTCAAGACTCCACTTGGAGGGTAAAGAGCAGACAGGGATATTAAGCCTAAGCCGTAACCGCGACTCGAACAGCCCGGTAGTAGGTAGAATTTTCTTAGGCTTCGATTAGTTAAGGGGAGGCGGGCGACGCGGCAACTCGAAGACGAAAAAAAATTAACACAGGCCGACCAGGTCGATTGAGCGGTCGACCATGCGGTCAACCTGTAGCTAAGGCTGGTCGACCACCTTAGTGCAAATTGCATGTGTATAAATGCATGCTTTGGCCTCCCATCGTCATTTCTACTTCCTCTCCGAAGACAGCAGCCGCACCCAAAAATCACCCCTTCCAACCACCCAAATTCCTCCAAAACTCCACCGTTTAACTCGCCATTAGTGCCTAATCGAAGCGCATCGTGAGATCTACTCGGATCCGTACTCCGTTTCCACGGATCTGAGAGTTTTTCACCATGCCTCCAAGACCCTCTCTAGTTCACCTTTTTCCCCACCTCACACCACAGGAGATAGTTTGGTGTTAGAGTGATAGGAGGATAGTGCAGTCTTACTCCGATACAGCCACGTACTAGTTTCTACAAGGAAGGGCGGTGAAGTTTATTGATTTTACGGGCACACGTTTAGAGCAGCTCTTCTTGGATACAGGACTGCGATAGATTCTTAGCCATGAGACGTTCAAGCAGCGAGCGTATCCCAGGTTAGTACGTCTTTTTGATGCTAACTTACATACTGGCGATGAGGATGAGGAGTTGGCCTTCTAGTCGGAGGTCAAGGGAGTTAGGATAGTTTTCACCGAGTCTCAATTGGCTAGTATTTTAGATATCAGAGGGTATGGCTTAGAGGTAGGGCAGATTGAGATGATGGACATGGCCGTTTTGCAACAGATTCTTTTAGACCCCCAACACCCTGACTGGAGCGCTGGGCAGTTGACCCCATTAGCTAGGTTAGCTATTCGCATGCTGCAGCATAACCGTTTCCCCAAGACGGTGATTTTTTATCAGATATACCATATTTTGAGGCGGGCCACCTACGCCATATTTGGAGGATTGCATGTGAACTGGGTTAGGACGATTATGGCCCGTATATGACAGCGACCGGACTTCATAGATCTACTATGATTTAGTGTCACCTTTAGACACGGGTCTTCCGGTAGGCTGAGGTTGAGATGGAGAGAGAGACTTACAGTGAGCAGGCCCACCCCATGATAGATTCATCTACTCTGAGGAGATTGCATATAGGATTGGCCCAGATTCAGGCTCCATAGGAGGAGCAGGAGCACGAGCATCAGCCATTACCATAGCCCTCACCACATTGGCAGGCACCCCGGTACTTTCATGAGCATCAACACTTTCCCTCACCACCGTTTAGAGGTGGCGTAGGACATACCGAGTCGCCATAGCCTGCTTGGCCATCTGATCCCACGACGCAGAGTACATAGGCATATGGACATGGATATGGATCTTGGGGAGAGGGAGCAGGACCCTCTCAGCCCCCTCCATTGATGAGCTACGAGGATCAGTATAGGGCCTTTGCCGAGAGGCAATAGCGGTTCGCTAGGGAGCATGCAGAGATTCTACAGAGACAGCAAGAGGTGATTAGGAGATAGGATGAGTTAGCTAGGTCTCAGCGTGAGGTTGAGGCGAGCACTAGGCGGCAGGAGGAGTGCCTTAGCAATTTGGATTCCTTTATTAGAGCCTGCCTATGTCAGGGCGGACAGGGGCATAAGCCTCCTAGCTCGAGATGATGGCTATGTTAGCCTACGTATGTCATCTATCTAGTATCGTATTGTAGTAGGATTTGTTTTCTCTTTTTAGTTATAAAATTGTACTCTTATTTATGCATTTAAAATTCTATGGTAGTATATCATTATCGATGCTTTTTTCTCTTTATTTTGTGATGATCACAAATGGAGAATAAGGACATAAGAACGTAATTATAAAAAAAAGTAAGAGTAGAAATAAGAATAACAAAAAGGAAAAAAGCAAATTAAAGAAGCGACGGAAACATCAACTAAAGATATAAAAATCTATTTTCTTATGTAAACTATGCTTGGGAAAATAAAAAGGGAATTTTATAGGATAGCAACCCAAAATTCCATGTACGGGGAAAGATGTACGAAAAAGAAAATCGAAGAAATATGAAGTTTCTCTGTTTTCTGTCTTCTTTCTAACATAAGAATTCGAATTCAGAAAATTAGATTTTTCTGAAATTCGAATATTTAAAGTTGTGTGTTAGGATTTGGATGAAAAATTGGTTGAACTACACCCCTATTTAATAGGAGTGTGGAAAAAATTGGGTGAAAAAAATATATTTTAATTTTTCAAAAAATTGCATTCATATAGAAATTGTTAGTATATTTAGGTTGTGTGCATCATGTTTTAAAAGTAAACTTTTAAATAAAAAGCATTCATATAGGAGGTACTGCTTAGATATTTATGTATATGCATGTACTTTGTCTTCAAAAGCACTTTTGCACAAATCACGGATGGTTGCAAAATTGGATGTACACAAAATGGTTGTAATTAATGCGAGAGATTACATAAATTTTACCCTTGTCAAATTTCGGGGACGACATTTCCTAAGGGTGGGAGAACGTAACACCCCGCATTTTTGTATAGTTAAAATGTAACATATAACGATAAGTAATGAAAATAAATAATTTTGGAATTATCAAAATATGGCTTCGGAACTTGTACCATTGCATCCGGTGCGATTTTATGATCAGTTTTCATATATAACTTGTCAAAATATGAACCAATATAAAGAAGTTATGAACGAAACAAAAACAAGAGACAAAATGGAAAAGGATATAATAATAATATATATATATATATACGCATATGGGCCGACCATAGGTCGACCCAATGGGCACGCAGGTTGACCACACGGTCGACCGGTGCTTAGAGGCGGTTGACCGCCCGGTCGACCCGCGTACGACCTGGACGAATTTTCGTCCAGGTACGTACAGTGACGTGTTTTCTCATTTTTGCGCGATCTGAGTCATAAGTTCTTCGATCCTATGGCTACGAACAACCCTGTGACGTGGTGGCTCCAGGTTCAATCCAAGAATCCGACGGTCTGAGATCCCCAAGCTCTAATATAAATAGGACCCTAGGCCTAGCTATCTTCTCACAATTAGATTTTCTCCCATGGGTTCATTGCCCAAGGCTGAACCCTAAATAGAAAATATTTCTTTGGGTTCTTGGCCTAAGGCTGAACCCTTAAAAGAAAATATTTTCTAGGGAGAAGATCTTCTAAATTAAAATATTATGCACCTTGGAAGAAGGGGATCCAGAAGGACTGTGGAGCCAAGTGGGGCACAAGCGAAGTTAACGACGACAGGTGAGTGAATTTATTTATATATCTCTTAAGTTCAAGATACATTATCGTTAGATTCCCGTTTAGAAAATTTTATTTGGTAGTTAATCATATTAATTAAATTATGCTGAACTATAAGAAAACTTGCAGTTTATTTACAGTATTAGTATTTATACACTGTTTTCTATGCCTTATTCACATCTTTTTCTACGTTTTGGATTTTTATGCAAGCGTTGGTTTTCTTCCATTCCCTCCTTTTTCTTCGCGTATGGATTAGAATAGATTAAACGTGAATATGGATTAAATAATTAAGAAAACTGAAATGAAGAAAATTAGATGTAAAATAATAAAAGTTGAGGAATAGAATTACTGTAATAAATTGCATCAAAATGGGAAAAGTTAATTTGGGAGTAATTATTAGATTAATTAGTTGGTTTAGAAAATAGAATACATTTCCAAACTTAATACCTAAAAGATAACGATAAATGTAACTGCTAGAATAAAGGAAATAAAAAGTGGGAATTAGTGTAAAATAGAGAAACCACTGTATTTTACACTACTCCAAAATAGTATAAGAGATATCTTGCAGTTACGGATTATTGTCTATAGTATTATCCAATATTAAGATATGGAAATGGATTATATAGTTTTCATAATCAACCAAATAAAATAGAATTACTTCCTAAAATAGCAAACAATAAAGTAAAGTGTGAATTGAAACAAGAAAATTATTAATTTAAGAATTTGAGGCTATAAAAAAATTAATGAGCCTAAGTTTTCATTTACTGCGCAAGCTATTTAACTAGGCAATTATTATGATAAGTGAATTATGTAATATTAGAGAATTAAAGAAAATTATATATCATAATAAAAAAAGGCAGACTAGAGCATACAAGAAACGCTTGTAATTATATAACGGACTATAAAAGAAGAAAAAGTAACAATTACAAGTAGAATTATAAAATAAGTTATAATTATGAAATAAGAACGAAAAAGCTTATCGTGAGACTTATAATAAATTGGTAAGCAATGATAGTAGAGAATAATGATAGAAGCTTATTTAAACAACTTATGTTAAGTTGATAAACAAATAAAATAGAAATAATAAAAGTGGCTTTTTTATTAAACTTAAGGATTTATATAATAAGCAAGATAATGAATGTGTCTCATACTAATAGTATTCCCTATTAAACCTATGGTTATCTCACAATAGTTAGAAGTGAGACGAGGGCAAGAATATGTTAATTAAATTAAAATAAGTAGCCAGCAGGATAAGAAAGCGAACTAAACGCAAATTAAAAGATTAGACTTACGATCTAAAAGAAGAATCGAAACGTGTTTGGAGCAGTCTAAAGGATGAGGCGCCTAACGAAGTAGTTCATCACAGATTTCAGCAATGGAGAAGCACGTCCAACTTAGTATTTTTGGGCTTCAAGGAAGTACGAGACTTCAACGGGATGTGAGGATACTCTAGGATGGCCCTCTGGGTAGGCCTAACGAAGTTGTATCCCCGGAGGCAGGTCTGTAGGTGTTCCATCAAGAGAGTATCTCTTGACTGCATTTGCATTGTAGGCCTAACAAAGCAGACCTTTGTAGGCAGTCAGAAGGGCTTGGTGTTCGGAGTAGGGTATTTGTATGTCGAGTACTTGCAAGTAAGTTTAAGGATAGTCGCATGCGGATATCGGCCAGCACCAAGACCAAGAGCGATTTCGGGAAAGACTGGAGTTAAACCAACATGCCAATGATTCTTTCACTATCGAGACATTGGATGGGGGGACACCGCCAATTGGATGTTAGATTGTTTGCAGTAGGACACGACCACTTAACTCTTTAAAAGTCTTTTGATTAGTTGAGGGGTGGCTTTGTGGGGCCATAGCCACAATGAGAAAGAGACAAACCAACTAGAATATCTGTATTGTATGCCTAACGAAGCAGTCCTTTACAGATATAGAAAATTCTCGACCGAGTTCCGTACATGGTAGACCTTGTTGGTAGGATTCAAATAGTAGACAGAACGATTACGTAGTCCTCAATGTATGCACTAGGTGGTACATTGTGGATGTCCGAACACTGGTATAGACTAGTGCGGACGCGATTTACATTCTCATAGTAAGTAGTGGAGCATCTGTATCGTAGGCCTTACGAAGCAGTCCTTTACAGATGTAGATATGAAATGCTCGCGGAGCAAAACAGTGGAGTATCTGTATTGTAGGCCTTATGAAGCAGTCCTTTATAGATATAACTACGGAGCAAGACTATGGAGCATCTGTATTGTAGGCCTTACGAAGCAGTCCTTTACAGATGTAGTTACAGAACGCTCTCGAAGTAAGACGATGGAGCCCTTTTCGAAGGGAATATGGAAGGTACCATGGGTGGTACCTAGGTCCAATAGGATCACTGCGCATATAGCTACATATATGTATGTATTAGTTATTAGGTTTTAATCTACTATGGAGTAGATGGGCACGGTTCACGAATAGAGGTGAGAATATTGTAGCCTAATGAACCTAATATACAAGTAAATGGAAATAAAACGATATATGTAGAATTAAGCCTAGAAGTATATAATTTATCTATTTACCAGAACTTTTGTTCTGACCCCCTCCTCATAACATCCTACAGATTAGGTAGATGGCAAAGACTTCTCAGCTATGTGACACTTGCTTAGAAAGTGTCATTATTTGGGTGAGTATTTACTTACTATTATATTTTAATCAATTCCGCTGTGAGATAGTTAATTGAGCTCTGTTATATATATCTTTGCCTATTTGCAAGACACCAGATTCCCAACTAGGGTTTCAGTGGGCTTGAGTTTTAACATTTTTGCGAAAAATTCGGACCCACTGGAGTTCGGGTTGTTACAATCCGAGCTAAAATGAAGAAGATACGAATTAAACAAGAATCAAGGAATATATATATATATAAGGTCAGGTCGACCCTAGAGTCGACCCTCACCATTGCTAGGTCGACCCCTAGCATGTCTGGGTCGACACCAAGGTCGACCCGCCCCTGTATTTGGACGACATTTCATCCAGCTTCGTATATGACGTGTTTTTCAACTTCACTCTAATCTGTGCATTCGTGCTTTCATCCGACGGTTCCCGGCGAGCCTATGACGTGGTTGCACCAGATTTAATCTTCAAATCCAACAGTCTGAGATCCCTAAACTACATTATAAATAAGACCCTAGGCTTAGCTATTTTTCTCATTTAGATTTTCTCCTATTTGGGTTCATTGCTTGAGGCTGGACCCTAAATAGAATATTTTTCTAAGGAGAAGATCTTTTCGATAAAAATATTCTATGCTCTAGAAGTGGATCAACGAGAATAAGGAATTGAGCTAAGGACCACAGGTGAGTGTTTAGTAATTATTTTAGATTTTTAAGAAATTTAAAATAATAGGGTTCTCAAAAGTTGTAATTTTTCTGCAATTTTGAGACAATTTTTATATAAGTTATTTACAGTTAATTTTTAAAGTTCTTTTCGGTCTATTTTATTCAGCTATTTTTATTTAGCTATTTTATTCAGTTATTTACATTTATTTACATCTATTTTAAGTTAGAATTCAACCTATAAATGTTAGTTTCTTTTTATTCCTCTTTACGCGAATAAAATAATAAAAGAATAATTCACAAATATGGATTAAATAGAATTAAACACTAAATTTACAGAAACTAGGTGTAAAATAATAAAGACTATAATAAAAAAAAGATAGACTGAAATAGGCAAATTTAAGACATTTGCAAGCATGTTTATAACTAGTGGTTATAACTAAAAAGATAGAAAAGAAGAATAACAATTATAACGTAGGTTATAATTAAGTAGAAAGAACAGTAAAGGCTTATTTTAAAGCTTATATTAAGTTAATAAGCAAATATAGCATAGATAACAGAAAACGACGTATTTTAAGACTTAGATTAAGTTAATAAGCAAACAGAGCAAAAATAACAGAAGGGGTTTATTTTAAAACTTACACTAAGTTAATAAGCAAGAACAAAAATTGGACCCATACCAATAGCAATCCCTTTTAGACTAGGACTGATGTTCTCACATCGGGTAAATAAGTGGACATTAGATAGAAGCTCAAATCGAGGGATTTGTGTAAGGGGTGCACCTAGATTTTGTTTGTTAGGACCCGTACCAGCAGCATTCCCTTTCAGACTAGTACTGACGGTCTCAAAAAACACTTAGGTGAGGCTGGGCAAGACCTTTTCAGGCTAGAACTGATGGTCTCACAACAGATTAGGTAAGGCTGGGCACGCTTATGCTGATAGGGTGAGTAAGAGGTCACAAGAGGGGGGCGACAGTGAGTGTGTACCAACAATGACCAAGCATGCGGCATCGATTAAGGTTGTAATTCGCTACTGCGTTCCAAGCGCTAAACATATGTCTTTTGCTGTAGGACCCACAGGATGGGACTAGCTCACAGTGGCACAACAGTGATAGAGGCCGATCAATGGGTAGAATTAGGATTCAGCCTAATTAAAATAGGATTAGGATTTCAGCCTAATCACAGCAATCTAAGACAAATGCAAACAATCATAATTAAAGCAAAAAGTTAAACAGTATTTTATCCCGGTTTTATCTTTCATTTATTTTCTTTTATACTAGAACTGTTGCTAAGTCTATTATCTTTATCTTGCTTAAAAATACTAGTAGTTACTTTCACTCACCAGACTTTTAGTCTGACCCACTCCTCTATTTCCCTTTTCCTTCCATAGGCCAGCAGAGGCAAGGATAGTAGATTTAGATTTCTTGGAGACCCATTTGCAGAGCTTTCTCATTCTTCATGTATTCTTCTTCTTTTAGTTTTCTTTTCATTTGACTTTGGATGTACTGGTACTTATGAGAGGGATGATTATTTTATTGTACTCTAATTTTATGAGACTGATATGTATGTTTCATAAGACATGTGTATTTGGTATTTGAGACATGTGATGTTTTTCATACTTATTTATGAAGTTTTATTTTGAATAATAAGTTACCATTTAAATGTTTTCACTGTTTATAATTATTTGTCTTGTGAATCTTAGTCTATGTGATGCTTTAGCTATACCTATAACGCACCATATCTTTTAGTATGCCCTTTTTGGGTACACTAAGGGGTGTGGGCTATTTTAGTTACTGTTGTTTTAACACTATTCTGTTTTGAAACATTCCGACATAGTCGAAAGGTTACTGCCGCTTTATAAATGTTTTGTTTTGAACCTTTCGACAAAGGCAAAAGGTTTACCTATTTTAAAAAACTTACCTCTTCTTCATGCTTTCGAAAGGAAGCTTTTGACTTAGGTGATTTACCTTTGTTTTAATTGAAGTATAACCAAGCTTTCGAAGCTGAGCTTTCGACTTAGATGATAGGCTGCTTCCAATAACTTCGAAAGGTTTTAAAAGAAGGTTTTCCACTTGTTTTAAATTTAAATCAGTAAGTCTTTGAAAAGTTTAGTTCGATAGTTTCGAAAGGTTTTAGTGAATGACTTCAAACGGTTTTAGTTGAAGGGTTTCAAAAGGTTTGAAGGTTGATTTCAAAAGGTTCAATACAATGGTTTCGAAAGGTTTGATGAATGATTTTGAAAGGTCAATTGAAATATTTGAAAGGTTTGATGAATGATTTTGAAAGGTTTAAGTGAAAGATTTTGAAAGGTTTAAGAGAATGATTTCGAAAGGTTTAAGAGATTGATTTCGAAAGGTTTGATGATTGACTTCGAAAGGGTTGAGTGATTGTTTTCCAAAGGTTTGAGATGGAAGGTTTTCCAAGGTTTTTCCAAGGCAATGTTTTCAAGAGATTTTAAAGAAGGATGTCTAAAGTTTTATTGTTTTCGAAAGGTTTGATTTTGAAAGGTTTAATATTTGAATTTGAAATAGATGGTTTCAAAAGTATAGAAAGCAGTTTTTTCAAATGTTTAAATGTTTTCATCAACTAAATTTTGGGTAAGGAATATATATATATATATATATAATGGTGATATAATTTCAAGTAAAGTATAAAGATTATATACTTTTCCTTGTTTAAGTTTGATTTAAATGTTTTAAATCATTTTGAAAATGTTTTCAAGGAAAATTATGGGAGGGGATCCTTAAGTGAAAATGACTTAGATATTTAAATACCAGATGGGACTAGTGTGGGGTCGCACCCAATTCAGTAGCTATAGCCCCAGCTAATCGTTTGTCTAAAATTCCAGTGTGTAGTAGGGCTTTGCCACAGATAGACTAAAATTATGATTACACACCAAAAGGAATATATGTTTGTATACAGATAGGTTATAGGTGAGCCCGAAAAACCATTAGTATCGGGAAGACCTGGAAGATGATTAAGTTAGGGACAGACTGTCCAGAAGTGATTGTTAGTGGCAGCATATTCCTGAAAAGTAATTGTTAACAAATGAGAGTTTGACAAACAAAGGCAGGTTAGTTGAAAAGTTATCTTTTTTAAGTTAAAAACAAAGAAAACATACTTTTAGCATGTTTCAGCCTTTGCGGCAACAAACCTTCCGACCCAGACCTTCCGACAAGGTCAAGAGGTTCTAAGCTTTCGTCAAGGTCAAACCAATGCATATGGTATCAAGCTACTTAGTACGTAATGAATTGGATAGAGTTAAACGGTTCTAAGTCAAAAGGTTGATAGCCAAAGAGGTTGGGATGTTTGTTTTATAAACCAAAAGCTTTCACCTGTTTTGCTTTCGAATAAGAGCTTTCGACTTGGTTGCTTTCGAACAGGTCAAATATAAAGGTTTTAAACCTTCCGACACAGTCGAAAGGTTACTGCTGTTTTAAAACTATTCTGTTTTGAAACCTTCCGACATAGGCGAAAGGTTGCTGCCGCTTTATAAATGTTTTGTTTTGAGCCGTTCGACAAAGGCGAAAGGTTTACTTGTTTTAGAAAACTAACCGCTTCTCCATGTTTTCGAAAGGAAGCTTTCAACTTAGGTGATTTACCCATGTTTTAATCGAAGTATAACTAAGCTTTCGAAGCAGAGCTTTCGACTTAGACGAAAGGTTGCTTCCAATAACTTCGAAAGGTTTTAAAAGAAGGTTTTCCACTTGTTTTAAATTTAAACCGGTAAGTCTTCGAAAGGTTTAGTTCAATAGTTTCAAAAGGTTTTAGTGAACGACTTCAAACGGTTTTAGTTGAATGGTTTCAAAAGTTCTGAAGGTTGATTTCAAAAGGTTCAATACAATGGTTTCGAAAGGTTTGATGAATGATTTCGAAAGGTTAAGTGAAAGATTTCAAAAGTTTTGATGAATGATTTCGAAAGGTTTAAGTAAAAGATTTCGAAATGTTTAAGTGAATGATTTCGAAAGGTTTAAGAGATTGATTTCGAAAGGTTTGATGATTGACTTCGAAAGGTTTGAGTGATTGTTTTCGAAAGGTTTGAGATGGAAGGTTTTCCAAGATTTTTCCAAGGCAATATTTTTAATAGATTTTAAAAAAGGATGTCTAAAGTTTTATTGTTTTCGAAAGGTTTGATGTTTGAATTTGAAATATATGATTTCAAAAGTATAGAAAGAGGTTCTTTCAAATGGTTAAATGTTTTCATCAACTAAATTTTAGGTAAAGAATATATATACATATATATATAACATGGTGATATAATTTCGAGTAAAGTATAAAGATTATATACTTTTCTTTGTTTAAGTTTGATTTAAAGGTTTTAAATCATTTTGAAATTTTTTTCAAGGAAAATTATGGGAGGGGATCCTTAAGTGAAAACGACTCAGATACATAAATACCAGATGGGACTAGTATAGGGTCGCACCCTATTTAGTAGCTAATAGCCCCAGCTAATTGTTTGTCCAAAATTTCAGTGTGTAGGGCTTTGTCACAGGTAGACTAAAATTATGATTACACACCAAAAGGAATATATGTTTGTATACAGATAGGCTATTGATGAACCTGAAAAACCATTAGGATCGGGAAGATGTGGGAGATGATTAAGTTAGGGACAGACCATCCAGAAGTGAAGTATTTAACATATAGTTAAGGACAGACCGTCCAAATGGGAAATGTTTAACAGATAGTTAATGATAGATAACCCAGAAGAAGAATATCTAACAGGTGTTAGGTTAATTTTAATTGTAGTGTCTGGTAGGCTCGAGTCAGCCAAAAGTTAAAAGTTATCCCAACAAAACTTATGTGTTTGAACAGATAGTTCATTATTACCTGATATTTATGTATGTTTACATAATGATTGCTTTATAGTATTTAACCATTATGGATGCAGGAGCACAGTATATGGTTTTATGAAAGGTTTTGCAAAGATATGTTTTAAAAGGATGTTAGTGAGGGGAAACCCGTTCCGCTAAGCGGCGTGGTCTCACTTAACATAATTATTCCGGGATGTATAATATTATTTGCACCAGGCTTTATGTCTGACTCGAAGTTTATGTTTTCCCCTTAAACTCTCGGGTGCTCAAAATTAATTTGAGTAGGTTGAGGGATTAAGGTCCTTTCAGGTTTTAGTAGGATGACGAATAAGCTACCAGAGGCATGTAGGAGGCAAACGGATAGCTATTTAGGAGTTTCGGTTCTTGTTATGTTTTGATGGATTTTCCGTTGTGTTGTTTTGTATTAGGACTATTACGACCATATGACTCTGATCAACCAAGGGGGTATCTTCATATACCGCTCTTGGCGTATTTTGTAATAATTATATTCGATCTGTGCTTGGGAACGATTTGGGATTATGTGTTGTGGATGTGAAGCAATTGGTTTTGAAATAAAAGTTGTTTTTGAAATATGTGTTTTGTTTCATATTCAAGTACTTCTAATATTATTGATACCATTAGCATAGCTGTATTTAGTCGTCGAAAGCTAATACTATAGATGACTGTTGCATCTGTAGCGCTTAGTTTTGGGCCTCTAGATAGGGGATGTTACAGCTTGGTATCAGAGCATGGTTTATGAAATACTTTAACTAAAAATGATTTTTGAAAACATAATCCTTAGAAATTAGAGTTAAGATCGGGTATGGGATAACGCTATAGTAACATACTTGTATTTGTTATATATATATATATATATAAGTATACACTATATCTCTAGACTCCTATCTTAATTAGGTTATTTGTTTGTATCTCACGAGGTTTGAATACAGATATGGAAGGAAGATGAGGCAGAGTAAATCTCAGAGGAGATAGCACTACCACTGATGGAAATGCCCGACCAAACACTAGGCGAAGACCCGATCAGGCTCAAGCTGAAACTGTTGGTGCAGGAGTTCCCCAAGTGGACATGGGAGCAATGTATCAGTTCTTTGTAAACATGATGCAAGCTGGAATAGCAGCCGGAGTTGTTGGAGGTAATGTTGCTGGAGGTGGAGCTCGGGAAGTTATGATGGTCAATCAGTATGCCAACTTGAGTAGGGATTACATCAAGCTTGGAGGGAAGCCGTTTATTGGTACTGAAGATGCGATCGAGGTGGAAAATTGGCTACTACATTGTGAGAGAATTTTTGCTGACTTAGGATTGATTGATGCTTAGAAGAGGATATTGGCTTTGAGGCAGCTGCAAGGAGCTGCTCTATTCTGGTGGAATAATGTTACCATTGGAGTTGGTGAGGAAACCATAACTTGGGAGGAGTTTAGGAGAAGGTTTTTACAAAGATTTATGTCTGTAATGGCGCAGTCGACACTGGTGAGGAAGTTTACAGAGTTGGAACAAGGAGATATGTATGTCTTGGAGTATGCAAGGAAGATTGAGGAATTGGCCTGATATGGGTATACTTTGGTAGATATCGCGATTAGAAGGAATGATAAGTTTATAAGGGGCTTGAGGCCAGAGTTGTTGATAAGTGCCACTTTGCCGCATTTGAGAGATCCCAGCGATGTAGTGGTTGAAATAGCATTAAGACAAGAAGAGGCGTTGGCTTGCTTGAGGAAGAAGATGAAGGAGGCCCAGTTGGGATAGGGCCAGAAAAGGAAGTATTTCCAAAAAAAGAATGCTCAGAAGGGAGGAGCATAAAAGAAAGGAAAGGCTGAAGTGATTTGCTACAAATGCGATAAGAAGAGATACTATGCAAATGAGTGTCGTATCGGGAATGGAAAAGGAAAAAGGAAAGAAGTCGTTGGAAAGAAGAATGTTAGATGTTTTAATTGTGATCAGGTCGGTCATTATAAGAACAAGTGCCCAGAGCCTGCAAGAGAAGGAAGGGGGTAGTTTTATGCTTTGGTGCCCACAACCTCAAGGCCAGTTGTGTAGAACAAAGGGAAGGTTGTTCTATGAGGCTCGCTGTAGATTCACGGTATGTCTGTTAGCATTCTATTTGATACTGGAGCATCTCATTCTTTTATTTCTCAATGTTTGGTGGATAGACTTAACCTAGAACCCTCATACTTAGTTACTTCCTTAAGGGTTGCAAATCTGATAGGAGGGTATGCAACACTTGGGATGAGGTGTAACCATTTAGAGTTTGATTTGCTAGGCCATATTTTTGATTGCTGTTTGCATGTGTTTGACTTTGTGGGATTTAGGATTATCCTTGGGATGGATTGGTTAAGTAAATATGATGCAATGATATTTTATCATGATAGGAAAATATCACTTAGTCACTCAGATTATAGTGATCAGATAGTTTATATCGTAGAGAACCCTAGTTGTGAAGTGAACTCTTTATTGGGTATTATGGAGTTGGAGGATGAGTTGCATCGAGTCTTTGTAGTTAGAGAATTTACTGATGTATTTGAGCCGGTAGTTGGACTGCCACCGAAACGAGCCATAGAGTTTCGAATTGATTTGGTGCCACCGAAACGAGCCATAGAGTTTCGAATATGATATATAATAATAACAATGTGTTCTGAAATACATTTTTAACAGAAGTACCATATAACACTTTCAAACAAGCACTGCTAACGAAGACAGTACATAACTCAAGTTATGGAAGCATATATTTGAAACTATTTGCACCAAACTGATTAAGTAATTATGGAAGTTGTATATATCCTAGTTCCTATAATAGGAACTTCCTGTATTTCATTCACATGAAGTTCAATAGCTAGTACTTCACTTAACATTTCATTGATTGCATATTTAGCTAGAAGTTCTTTCTTGCAATCATATAGGACATCATTAAGTTGTTCATTTTGCTTTTCCATATCAACAGCTTATGGTTTCAGCCATTACATATGGTTTCAGCCATTACATCTTGCCCAGTTGATATATAGTCATAGCAGATGTTAGGGGGTCTAATGCAAGTAATGGTTCTTCGATTATTGTTTTAGGTGCTTTGAATAGGTCTCCTTCAGCACCTAGATCGAAATCATAACCATAATTTGGTATGAGTTTTCCTATAGATATAAAAATAACAGAGTTATAAGCTATGGATTATTTCATTTTTTTACTTGG
The DNA here is from genome assembly GCA_030737815.1 of Allium fistulosum. NCBI lineage: Eukaryota > Viridiplantae > Streptophyta > Magnoliopsida > Asparagales > Amaryllidaceae > Allium > Allium fistulosum. The sequence continues at coordinate 667,932,014 of CM060901.1, forward strand.
AAAGACATCAATTTTTCGTGCCAGTAAATATTATATCTTTAAGAGTAACAAAAGATAAGATATCGCTAGTGTTTCAGTTCACTGATTATGTTTGTGATGCTAGAGTTCTGGTTAAGCCTTATAAGGAGAAAGGCAAAATTGCAGGGAAGTACTGTTATACTCTGCGTTATTGATTCTTCAACTCATTTGTTGAAAAATTAACTTATTTTTTGTCTAAATTTGGTAGAAAACTACAAGCAGAAAGAGGAGATTTCTCCGATGGTAATACTCCTACTGGATTTGATACAAGAGATCCATTTTATTTTCAACAACTTGGACCAAGATTGATGTATGGTAACAAGAAATGATGCTGAGGAGGAAGATAGAGGAGCAGATGCAAGCAGCTGAGCTTCAGCAAGCAATTGAAATGCAAGGAAGGAGATATATGGGGCTTCAACCACTACAAGAGAAAGGGCTACAATTAAAATGTATGAATTATAGATTGTTAACAAGATACACATACAAATGGATGCTTTCCTAGAAGACGGGTTTCATGAAGCTACAATTGCGTAATTCGTGCTCTGGTAGGTGCAGTACCACATACAACTGAAAGACTACATGAATATATCCTTTAAAACATTTTGCTACTTATATTCGTATTATTTTCAGATTGTTATTTGTTAAGATCTTTCAAATTTTCTTTATTTTGTTTGACGTTTCATACATCTTCGGTCAAAGATATCCTCACTTAAAGCTTTGCTGGGGCAAGGAACAAATATTACTCGTCACTATGAGAAAACAGATGTTTTCTATGAGGCAGCGCATGCTCTTGATGCTGCAGGTTAGCCTTGTAATATAGACCACTGCAATCTCATTTTCCTATTTTTTGTTCTTAAAATATAATCATAATTTTAATGTGAAAGTATAATGTGAAAGTATGCGTGTTGATCAATTTTATATCTTTTGGTCGATGATAAAAGACTTGAACTGTGAAGTAACTGGAAAATCAGTAGAGCTCTCATTGTTGGAGAATTTTAAATAGCTCTTCTACACTTTCACGTTTCCGTCCATTTTGAGTACATCATATTAACCTTATGAACAAGCTAATGTTGTGTTTTACCTCTAAATTTATAATGGAACCTTGGTAATCTCTTTTAATTCATTAGAATTAAGTTTCTTAATCATTGGTTGTTCATGCCCAATGCTTAAGGTTTACATCCTGAAAACCCACATGCTATGTCAATTGGGTCTTCTTCTATATAAGTATACGTTTATTCTATGTAAACCATATTTAAACAGATATTACGTGCTTTTGTAATTCATAAGACAAGTAGACATCCTAATATTTCATACTTTATTAAATTTATGTGATGAATAGATGTATAAGCTCCATGTCCATTGAAAACCGTTAAAATATGCCTTAATTGACTTTGTTTCCTACTTGTTCATTATAGCATCTATGATTATCAATATTTAATGTGTTAAGTATTGTTTTATTTGTTATTTGTGCTTGAAGTTCATTGTTTTTGCTTGATATTATTATGATCAAAACTTTGATAGTAATGTTTAGATTGAAACTTTCTACCCTTATTGTATAGCAAGAAGTTAAGTTTATTAAATACACGAAACAGTTAACGACATTAACTAATATCTCTTCGAAAACAAATCGATGGATAACAAAAGACACAAAATTGTTTGTAAGCATTCTTTTATAATATGTTATATGCGCGAATATAAAGTCAGTGGGCGTAGTAATGGGTATGTGGGTGGTGGGTACAGGTCTGGAGTGGTCGGGTTTGTAAGGGGGATTGGAATGTGGAGGACGACATGGTTTTCTAGTTCTGTGTTTGGTTTATGGGTTCATGGTGAATAAGCATAGTTATATAAATTGGAATAAGTTCTTTTAGGTGGAGTTAGAAAGGAAGGAAAGAATAAAGGTTGCAAAAAAAAGTATATACTTAAGCTATTAATTTGTATATTACAGAAAAAAATCCTTTAAAGGCATTGAAAAAGGTTTGTAATTGGCAATATCAGTTTAGACAAGTGATGATATCAGTTTTTTAGAAATTTAATATTATACTGGTTGAATAGAGAGGGAAATGAGTCAAATTAACCGTACGTACTATGATTTCACAATTTTATGCTTGTTCTGTTTTCCTATGTAAATGCAAAGCAAAAGGAAAACATAAAATACTGTAACATAACACTGCTAATTTGCAGTGTTAGACTCATATAGCTCAAAAAAATCGGTGGGAAGTATAGAAAATGTGATTTTTCTCAGAGTGAGTTCTGCATCATAGTCAATGTGATGTGAAATAAAGGCTACCTCGGAAACTAATATATTCTTAAACTAGGTATCAGAAAATAATTGGCAATTAATAAGAGTTAAGTTTGGAATAAAAATACTTGTATAAATGTATGAAATAATCTAAGATTTTCTTTTTTATGGATGCATAATTTATATAAAGTTTAATAAAGAGTTGATGTACGCGGAGCATATGTAAGAGACAAGTTTAATGCAGGCTGGAATGTAAAAACGTAACAGTAAGGTGAGACTAGGAATATATAGAATAATTCATGAAGCTATGGAGAATATTTTAGAAACTAGAAGAACAGGGAAGCAGCATAAATCACCTACAGTTCTAATCAAAATCAATCCAATGTTTGATTAAACTATGAACCGACAATACCCATAGTTTGATGACAATTAGTGAAATATAGTTTGATGAAAATTAACTACATTTATAATAATTATTATTATAACGATAAAATGATCTAAGTATTATAAAAATTAATTAAATAAATATATAAAAGTTAACTAAGTATTATAAAATTTTAACTTAACTAAGTTTTTTAAAAATTAGCACGTTTTTAACAACAACAATAATAAATTAAATTTAATGAAAATTGACTAAGTTTATATTATAATAATAATAGTAATAACAATAAACTATAGTTTGATAAAAAAAACTAAGTTTATAATTATCATAAATTAACTAAGTTAACTAAAGTTTTATATACATACTATTAATAAAGAAAATTCAATGAACATGATTTCCATGGTGTCTTTTTGAAATTTCGAAAATACTCACATCATCAATGGAATCTCATCATCGTTTTGTAATCATCACCACCGTCTCTTTTCCGACTATCCATCAACGTAATTGTAATACCAATTTGACACCGATAAACCAACAAAACGGCTTGAAATAAAAGTATCATGCCTACCTAAACCTTTGCACTTACAACACACATCCATTCACTCCTTTTCTTATTAAATAAAAATGTAAATATCTTTGAAACTGAAATTGAACTTGCGCCTTATCTAAAATTCTTGAGTACAATTTTTAAAATTAAACTTGCACATTTTTAAGTGTTTAAATACAATTTCAGATCAGTAGAAAGCCGGCTCTATTTCTGCAATAAATTTGTACGATTTCAACAGTTTTATTTATTTTTAATTGGTTTATATATAGAATTTTACCTTTCTTTATGTATATTTTATCACCTATTAAGGAAATTAACTAAAAAGTACTTAAAAATTATGAAACAAGGTGTTGGCCTTCTCAAAAGACAGAATACAATCATCAACCCTAGAAGTAAGCGTAAAAGACAAAGAAATAGTTTCAAGGGACGCAAACGTAGGCAAAGTGCCCTTCGACCTACACAAAGTGCCTATGAGGGTCCCACCAGACAGCCCATTGGATTCGCAATGGCACAGACTGGAGGACAGGCGTGGAGACAAGAAGGTCAGAGGGAAGATAATGCTTGCTGTCTGAATGGGAACTCGGGCAGATGAAGCATTTTCGGAAGCATGGGATGCAGAGCAACTTTAGTGCAGGGAGAAGGCATTTACAGTATCAGATACAAGGTCTATGTGTCCCCTAAGCTTTGGTATCTCAAAGTTAATGTGATCGAGGCACAAGATATTCATCCTAATGATAAGACTGAGTGCCTGAGGATTTTTGTTAAAGTTCAGGTCAATAGTACTAGTTATGTTGCCATGCAATAACATATATGTATGAGTTGCTATCTCCTTTTACTAATATATGATAGAAATACAACATGGATAATTTGCTCTATATATGCATAGACTAACTGTTATGTAGATATATAGGCAATTCTTCATTTCATTTCCTTACCACTATAAGTTCTTAATCTACTACATGGATTAAAAAAACTGTAAGATTCACCTACAATTATGTCTCATAAGTTTTGGTTGAAATGAATACTAATTATATGTCTATTCCAGTGTTATGTTTCATGATTAGGATATATGGCATATTCCTTACTGGTGTTGTGTTTATAACTTCATCTGACATTGGTACGATAGGTTATGGACTAGTGTGTATTCCTCTCCTACCTACACTAAACCTTCTATAGTGCAGCAGTTTGATTAAAATAGAATCTGATACTATAATGCAACAATTAACACTTACATAGAGAATTATACTTAGCGTAGCAAAATTATGTTTAACTGGACAAACATGTGAGTCAATTTTCTGTTCTTTAGATGACCTGGGAGTTTGATTGAACAGAAAGATTAGTATATTTAGGTGTGTGCACATGTATACATATATACATATAACACATATTTTCCTACGATATTTCATTGTAGTTATTGACTTATTTTCTAGGTAGGGACCAAGTTCTGAAACCAAAGGTGTGCCCAACACGAGGTCTAAACCCCCTATTGAACGTGAACCTTGTATTTGTAGCTGCTGAACCGTTTGAAGAACAACTATTCTTACTGTCAAAGACAAAGTGAGCAATAACAAAGACGACGTTCTAGGACGTCTTGTTCTTCCACTTTTAGTCTTCAAATAAAGACTCAAACACTTTTTTCTGATATCAATTTTTCACCTAAAGATTTTCATCTGATAATTTGAACTGGTTAATATAGGTTCAACATGGAAAGATTTGGATTTGGGGTTGTAGAAGGAGACAAGCAGTGAAAGGAGCTCAAGTTCTCGAATATAGTTATCTAAGAGCCTATCTAAAGGGAGGCTATCACATCCTCGATGAGTCGACTATGTACATCAGCAATCAAAGGCCCACTGCCCGACAGTTGTGGAAGCAACCTATTGTTATACTCGAGGTATGTTTCTACTTGTAATAATAATAATAATATTAAATTAACTAAGTCAACTAAGTTTTATAATTAGTAGTAATAATAATAACAACAACTAAGTTATAAAAATTAACAAAGTTAATTAAGTTTTACAAAAATTAAATAAGTTTATAATAATAACAAAGTTAACTAAGTTTCACATCCAATATTTGAGGTTTTGACTTTCTAGGATAAGTTATATGTTGTAAATCATCAATTCTAAGAATTCTATTTTATAATTGTTATGCTATATAATTACATTTTCAACTGTAAAAAAGTGACTCATTCCTCATATTTAAAAGAAAATGACTTGCATGTTGAACGATAAACTACAAGATCCACTTATAAGTTCTACCCAAGATACGTTTTTATAATGGTATAATAAATAATAATAATAACAACAACAACAATAATAAAAAGTTATGTTTATAAAAATTAACAAGTTTGTAATAATAAAATAATAATAATTAAGTTTGATAAAATTAACTAAATTTACAATAATAGATATTATTAAAAAACTAAGTTTATAAAAATTAAACAAGCTAACTAAGATTTATAAAAATTAACTAAGTTTGATAAAAAATAAATAAGTTTATAAAAATTGACCAAGTTTGATAAAAGTAATTAAGTTTGATTATAAGTTAACCGATTTTTATAAAAATTAAACTACTTTATAAAAATTAACCAAATTTTTAAATATTAACTAAGTTTTATAAAAATTAAATAAATTTATACAAGTTAATTAAGTTTTATTAGAATTTAACTAATTTAATAAGTTTTAAAAAATTAAATAAGTTTATTATAAAAATCAACTAAGTTTATAAAAATTTAACTAAATTAACTAAGTTTTATAGAAATTATTTAAATTTAATATAAGTGTAACTAAGGATGTTTGATATACTTTAAATATGCAAAATAGTTTCATGATCATTTGTTGATTGTTAAATTTGTCTACAGGTAATTAGCGTTTTAGGAGCAAAGACCAGCTGCAGTAAAGACTTTTGGGTAATCAAGTAATGAACATGGTTTTAATTGTTATATATATTATAACATTTTGTTAGTACTTGTTGTGTAAACTTATTTATGAATGGTTATGGATTTTATGTGACTTTGCTTATTTTGTTGAAAACTATTATCGAAATGGTCATGGATATCATATTTGATTATGTGATTAATGTGTTTTTTCAATTGTTTGAATTTGATGATTATGTGATTAATTGATTGCTAGTTTGAATACGACGATTATGTGATTGATTGTTGGTTTTATTAAGACTATTATGCGAGTGATGGTTGGAAACGATGCAAGCCACTAACAGAAAATGGTAGTATTTAAAATATGCTGCAAAATAGTTAATAATCTTTAGTAGTCTTTTTGAAACGCTACAGAAATAAATGTAAACGGCTGCGATTTGACTTTCATAGCGTTGAAAAAATGCTCCCAAAACTTTTAGTAGCGTTTCGGTAAACGCTTCTATACGATATGCTCTAAAAGTCTGAAACTTTTTGTAGCATTCCTAAAACCCTACAATATGTTAAGTTTTGGTAGCGTTTTCTACAACGCTACAAAAAGTTTTAGACTTTTAGTTACATGTCGTATCGCAGCGTTTACTGAAACGCTCTAAAAGCTTTGGTAGCGTTTTTTCAACGCTATGAAAGGCCTTTTCTGGTGTAGTGATTATTTGTTTATTTTGTCTAGTAGGCCCGAGTCAGCCAAAGGTTAGTAGTTAGCCAAACAAAACTATAGTGTTCGGACAGATAGTCCATTTATTACCTGATTTATATGCTTTCATGATATTATTGTTTTAACCAATTTTGGTTGTGGGATTAAGATTTGCAAAAGATATGTTTTAAAAGGATATTAGTGAGGCAAAACCCATTCCGCTAAGCGGCGTGGTCTCACTTAATATCAAATAACCGAGATGTATAGTATTATTCACACCAGGCTTTATGTTTGACTTGAAGTTTATGATTTTCCCCTTAAACTCTCGAGTGCTCAAAATTGATTTGAGTAGGCTGAGGGTTGAGGATTTTCAGGTTTTAGTAGGTGTGCAAATAAAGCTTCCGAAGACGAATAGGAGGCTGAAGTTAGCTATTTAGGAGTTGTTTTGTTTTTATTCCGTTGTGTTGTATTAAGTCTGTTATGACTATTTAGTACTCTGGTCATCCAAGGGGGCATCTTCATATGTCGCTCTTGGCATATTTTGTAATAATTATATTTGATCCAAACCTGGGAAACATTTGGGATTATGTAACTTGGATATGAAAGGTTGTTTTGAAATGTAATCAGAAAAGTGTTTTAATCTGCGATGATTTTATTTCATATTCAAATGCTTCTGATATTATGGATACTATTAACATTACCGTATTTGGTCACCGGAAGTTAATACTATAGATGACTGCAGCATCTATAGCGCTTAGCTTTAGGTCTCCAGATAGGGGATGTTACAATTTTTTACTTAAGAGGAAATAATGGGGTATAAATACCTTATTTTGGGTTATTATAACATATATGGTTAACTATTGGTTGGAATTATCATGTATATTTTTTGTGTAGGGATGAAATCGCATTAGGACGAGTAACACAATATTTTACTATTATTACTGCATAGTATGTAGTTAATCATAGTTTCAATGTTGATGTTTGTATTACTAATATTGAGTAGTTAGTCACAATTGATGAGTTTTATTATTAATATTGAGTAGTCAATACACATTTGATGAGTTTGATGTTGTGCTACTAATATTAAGTAGTTAGTGCACATTTGATGAGTTCGATGTTGTGTTATTAATATTAAGTAATTAATATACATTTGATAAGTTTGGTGTTATGTCACTAATATTAAGTAGTTAGTACACATTAGATGAGTTTGACGTTGTGTTATGAATGTTGAGTACTTAGTATACATATTAAGATATTTGTTGTTATCAATTTATCTGGTCTAGGGTTGTGTGATGTGTAATGGCTATGTGCTGCTAGTATGACTGTTACCCTATATTTATGATGACTGATTATGATGCCTGAGTAGAATATACTATTTTCTATTTGTGTTGGTTGCTTGGTTGCTATAGTCATGCAATGTTATATGCCAACAAGTATTTGATGCAGGAGAAGAGACGAAAATAAAACTAGATGGGGATCCTAGAAAGGTACGTAGATAGTCTTTTCTTATGTAATACCTCATGGTTCCCTTATGGTCAAAGTGTGTAGGATTAGGCGTATTTCAAACCTAGTTGAACATTATTTTTCTTTCTCTTTCTATGCATTTGTAAAGTTTTCAAGTTGAAACAAAGGGGAATGAAAGAGGTCTGAATGGAGAAAAAATCTATAGGTTGTTTACTTTTTATGTTCCTTATATGTTATAATTATATTATTTATGAGTTTAGTAACAATATATGAAGATGTGAATGATTATTTATAGTGTTGGGCCTTATATGTATTCTTTGTTAAGATATGTATTTCTATTTCAATTCGTTGAGAGGTTTCCCTTTTTATTCATAGTCCTAGATTTTTTCAATTTACATAATCAACTGTTGTTTTTAATGTCTAATATTAGTATGCAAGCATATTTGGATGATGTTTGTCACCAATTTTAGACAATAGAAATAGTGGGGTATTGCACTTGATATCAAAGTTAGGTTTAGCGAATCCCTAAGCCATGGATAGGTTTAAACCATTTAGAGTAGGGTAATTTACACCTTATGTTGGGTTATGAAAGAGCATTCTCATTTGTGATTGTATGCTTGGTGCATATGGGTTGTATGTGTAATCACCATTACCTCTACCTTAAAATGATATTTATTTATGGTGTCCTTTTGGCAACTCCATTCTCGTTATCAAGCATAACTAATAACCTAAGCATCCAGGAGCACTGATCTCATCAGCAACTCAACTTCAATGTCAGACCACTGACTTTGGAAAAGCACACGAATCACGACCAACATCTAACGATTGCATCAACCATTGCACAAAAGCTATTTGAATCACAACAAAACAAAAGGTTTTTTTTACCAAATTTGAGCAGCATTGCAAATCAACGGACAAGCAAAACCGACCCACGTCACGGCATCTCCATCCATCTCGAGCAACATCAGATCCATGACTTCATCACAGTTTCAGCTTTCAAGCAAGCTTGACGTTATGATCTCACCTAAAGATAGGGTCCAACTAAGCTGATCATCTAGGCTCGGTTTCAGATCCACGAGAAACTGGCAAATTTAGATAACAAAGATGGCATTGCCACCTCCTATATTAATATCGAAGTCGTAACCACCCAGCAAGAGTAACACGGTGGCAAGCGTCAGCACACTGAAAACAACCAGCGGCAACAACTCTGTCAACGCATGACGAAACTACTATCTCGAGAGGTGGTAGAGCATATTTCATTGAGGAGAAGGAAGGATTTTTTACGGGAGAAAAAATAAAGAATTTTTTGTTGCTTTTCAGATCGAAACAAAGGCACTAGAGAATCAGTTAAAATAAAAGAAAATTGTAACGACCCGGAATTTAGGACACTTTGTATTTAAATTTCTGAACTACATAAATATTTGAATTTTGGATTTAATGTTATTAATGTGATTTAATAACCTTGTTAACCCCCTTTTAAATCATAAGCACTGATGGTAAACCTGTTTTGGAAAAATATTTACAGAAATAAATACTTTGAAAAAAATATCGACAATGTGACCGAAAATCATTTTATCGATAAACAACTTTTTACTCGATAGAAGTTGTTCAAACTTTTTTGCATATATTTATTTGCTTAGGAAATCAATAAAATGAAATAATTTTTTTTATCGTTTAGTGAAATAAATCTTTTGATGATGTCATGTGTTAACTGGGTTTTCAACCAAGTATAGATCAAAAGGAGCTAGAACGTCGGGACGAAAACAAAATGAGTAGAAACCTAGCAGGCATGCATAGAGGAGAGAGAAGATGTCTTGGAAATTTTCACCTCCAAATTGCCTAAGGAAATAACTCGGCACCGAGTCATTTAACTCGATGCCAAGTTGTTTTTTCACCACGAATCAACTCACTAACTTCATATGACATATTCTCTACTCCTCTAGAGAGTTGTCAAGTGTTTCCATAAAGGATTGACGACCAATCACCCAGTTTGAAGAGAAGACAACTCAAATAGTAAAGCAATCCAAGTAATGAAGAAACTATCACCAAAGTCAACCAAATGACTAAAGAAAAGGCATCAACCATATTAACTCGGAGATAGGATAAAGCAACAAAAGAAGATGAGCCATTTCCAACTAAAGAAATGACTCGGTTACGAGTTGTTTTTACAACTCATGTGGCCTTGGTTTCTTCTATGAAACTTTAGACCGACTACTAGACTCTGTTGCCAATAGGCTTTCGACCCAACACCGTCTTTACCTCTATAAATACAAACCCAGGGGATACTAAAACAGGATATGGTTTCTACCTTCACTACGCGGAAGCTTTGCCTCTTCTTTATCTTCTATCTCAACACAATAGTCACCAAGGCAGCTACTCTAGTCAATTCTAGAACTTAGAATCTGTTTAATCCCCATACCTGTGACTTATTCTCTTTCAAATCTCTTGTAAGCTCAAACAAACTACATCAAATATATAAGCAATAAAGCTATAAAGTGGACGTATGCCATAGATTGCTGAACCACTATAAAATCTTGTGTCCCTCTACTTTATTTTCGTCATTTCCTTTTATTTCAACTATTATCTGCTAGATCTAGGTGTCATAGTTTCCCTATAATCTATTTTTAGGCGTTGATTCATTTTTAGCATCAACATTTTGGTGCTTACATTAAGAGAACCGAACCTAGGCTTTGATTTAGCTCTTAACTCTGGATTACATAAGATCCAAAAGTTAGATCTAAAAAGTTTTCTTGGAGAAATTGAAGATTTGCTATTACGATGGCTCTAAAAAAAGGAAAACCTGCATTTGGAAGATCTGTAGGAGCAACAGTTAGTGGTGATGAACCAAACACCCACCAAACAAAAGTAAACAATGGAAATCCACTACCTAGATCTTCTACTCAATAGGAAGTTTTTACTAAAGGAGAGCATAATCAAATTATCAACAATCTTTACCAGGAATTTACTAATAGTCAGAAAGCTCTCGTGGATAAGATGGATGCGTTGCTAACTTTGCAATCGCCAAAAATAAGAAGAACTAGAAAGGAAACTTTTCTGCAATAGACCAAGAAAATTTCTCCGTTTTTGGCCTAAATCAGAGGGAAAGAAAGAAAAGATGGAAGGAAGCAACTACCGAGTTGCAGAAGATATTGCAGGAGGAAGTGGGGGGAACTACAGGGAGACAATTCGGCACTGACCCAAAATAACACGGTACCGACCCAAACCTTGGTGTGAACACTCCTCGAGAAAGCAATGCAGAGCTTGTTTCTGACTCTGAAGATGATATGCAGGTTGATGGTGGAAACCTGGAATTGAATATTGGTGTTAACGGACAGAATGCTGAAGCTGAAGCTCAAACTGCCTTGGCAAGACAAACTACACACCAGCGGAATGTTGTAAGAGTAGTTCTCTCGAAGAATGGAGAACCCAGGCTTTAGTTGGCAAACCAAGATCGTTTACATAGTCAAATACTTGGAATAGCCGCTGACAACCGACCTACAGATTACCACGCCAACGAAGAATACATCACTGACATGGTCAAACGGTTTATGGACGAGAGCAAGGGTAGAAAAAATGAAGACTGGGGTTCTGTGCCAAGCCAAACCCCCTTTACTGTAAACGTTAATTCACCATGCCGACTGTGCTATCGTACAATAGAACAATGGACTCTAAACATCATTATTTAAATATGAATGGTATATAGATGGAGTTAGAGCTACGGATGTCATTCGTTTTGGGTGTTTCACTATCTTTTTGGGAGGAGTCGCTTCCATATGGTTTACAGGACTCGCACCGAAGTCTATTTCCATTTTTATTCAGTTGGCAAGAAAGTATTTGGAACAGTTTAGACTCTACACTACACGATCAAAGGACGTGATGTCCTAACCGGGCTTTTCTTACGAGCCCAATGAGTTATTGAAAGATTTCTTAAACCGATTTAACATCATGGTTACTGAGGTGAGCAATCCAAAGAAAGATCTGATATTTATGGCTTTGGTCTCAGCTATTCATCCAGATACGGATTTTGGTAAATAGATTAAAATGAAGCAACCAACTACCATAGAAGAATTCTTGTGAATGGCTAACCTGTTTCTAAGGCTGGAAGAAGTAAGTATGATTGAAGGCAAAACTGTCGATGAGCAACCGAAGGAAGTCATTCAGAGTAATGTTGTAGTTAAACGGGATGGAAGCAATTCTACAACAACTGCTGGAAGTGTAGGAAAGAATGCAAATCATAAAAAGAGATATTAGAATTTCGGTAGTCATGACAGGAATGAAAAACATCTGAGGAATCTAAGGCCTGATGGCTATACACTATTGAATGATAGTTTGGAAAACATCTACCTTGTCACTCAAGGAACTAAGCGATACAACAAACTGCTCAAGTGGGAAGCATCTGAGCAGCAAAAGAGATCGGGGAAGTTTTGCCGCTTCAACAATACCTATAGGTATAACACAAATGAGTGTTTGCATCCGAAGGACATGATTGAGGAACTGATAATGTACAATGGGCTCCAGCATTACGTGAAGAAACCACAAAACCCTGATCAACCTGCTAGACCCCAAGCACCGATCGTTTAAGGAAATCAGTCCGGACCCAGTGGAGAAGGGCCCAGGCGAACAGATCAAAGGATGGTTATAAACACCATTACTGAAGGACCTCATCCACCGTAGAAGAACTGGAGTGAGATGAAACGATATGCTAGTTCTCTGAAGTACGCCCCTTTGGAGAGTTACTATGCCATCGAGGATGGAGCTCCGACAAAGCAATAGAGAATGATCACCGATGATATTGTGTTCTGAAATTGGGATACTGAAGACATAAAAGCACCAACTCTTGACCCAATGTTAATGACAGTCGGGCTCGGTCCAGTAGTTGCGCATTAAGTTTTGGTTGATAGTGGAAGCTCGGTCAATATCCTACGTTTGACCAAATGAAAATCAGCATTGAGGATGCGACCACCTGCATAACCAAGTTTCAGGGATTTATAGGAGAATCTAAACAGCTGATTGGAACTATTGACTTACCTGTAGAACTTGGAGAAGGAGAACGGAGGGTGGTTCTCATCTAGACATTTGTAATCGTTGATGAGTATTATGCTTACAACGCTTTCTTGGGCCGACCGACCCTTGCTGACTTTAGAATCGCTTTGGCACCATGGTGTTTCATGACGAAATTCCTAATGGAGAATGGGATAGGAGTAATAAGAGGAGACCAAAGCACTGCAAGAGAATGCTATATTGCCAAACTACGTGAATCAAAGCGCCGTGAAAAGGGAAAGAATGTGGGGAAGACTCTCCACATTTGTGAACTACAAGCATACAATTATAGAACACCCCGGGCTTAAGGACCATAGTCACTTCGACAAGGCTATAAACCCTAAGAAGAAGACTTCAGGGGAAATACAGGCAGCACCGGTGGAGATCACGGTAGTTGTCCCGATCAACATAGATGACCTAACTCGGGTCTTGAAAATAGGTTCACAAGTTGGAATCAAGATGCGAAAGGAATTGATAACCTTTCTTCGTGCCAATCTAGACGTGTTCGCTTGGATGCATTCTAATATGTGCGGAATATCGTCGAAGATAGCATGTTATGCACTTAACATCAAGCCTAAGTTCACACCAGGGAGGCAGAAGAGACGTGGTCTGGGTCCAAAGCGATCCACTATTGAAGGAGGAAGTGGAAAAGATATTGGCCAACAGTTTTATCCATGATGCAATGTATCTTGAATAAGTGTCAAACCCTATATTGGTCCAAAAATCAAATGGGAAATGGCAGACATGTGTTGACTAATCAGATTTAAACAAGTCTTACCCGATGGATAGCTTTTCGTTACCTAGAATTTACCGACTTGATGGAACCATGGGGCATGAACTACTCTCATTCATGGATGCCTACTCAGGGTACAACCAGATCATGATGCATAACCCAGTTTTAAGAGAATACCAGCTTTATCACCAACCTAGGGCTATATTGCTATCATGTAATGTCATTCGGTCTGAAGAATGCTGGGGCTACTTACCAGAGATGGGTGAATACAATATTCAAGGATCAGATCGGACGAACGATGGAAGTGTATGTGGATGACATGCTAGTGAAGTCATTAATAACTAGAAATCATCTAAATGACCTTACAGAGATGTTTGAGATCCTTCGGAAGTATGAAATGAAGTGAATCCACTGAAGTGTTCTTTGGGTTTCGCTTCTGGGATATTTTTGGATTTATTGTGAACGTAAGGGGAATCAACACAAACCCAGAGAAAATCACCACCTTGCGGAATGTCATAGCCCCTACAATAAAGGAGTTACAAAGTTTGAATGGAAAGATTACAACATTGAGCGGATTCTTCTCTAGAGCGATGAATAAGTGCATACCGTTTTTCGATGCATTAAGAAGGGTAAGAAATTTTTTGAATGGAAATATGGCTGCCGGACAGCTTTTGAGGAATTATTGCGACGTATGGAAACACTATCGATTCTGTCTAAACCATTGGACAGTAAAGACTTATTCATTTACTTGGCAGTGTCTACCCACACATTAAATGCGACACTTGTGCGTGAGCAAGTAGATTCAACAACACATGTACTACATTAGCAAGCGATTCATCGGATCTGAACGAAACTACCTAAAGTTGGAGAAGTTGGCACACTGCTTGCTGATAGAATCAAGGAAACTGCGGCCGTATTTCCAAACTCACCCAATCAAGATGTTGACCGATCAACCTTTGAAACAGGTACTCTACCGGCCTGATACATCGAGACAGCTTCTGAAATGGAACATTGAGTTAAGCTAATACGATGTAACTTATCATCCCCGAAGTGCAATTAACTGATAGGCATTCGTTGACTTCATCACCGAATTCACAATTTGGGATGATGCAGAGGAGGATATTACGGTCGTAGCATCGCAATGGAAGTTGTTCGTCGATGGTGCATCAAATGAATTCTGCTCAGGAGCGGGAGTTGTGCTTGAAACTCCCGAAGGATAGTCAATTTGTTATGCCCTAAGGCTGGAATTTTCTGCTACTAAAAATGAGGTAGAGTATGAGGCATTAATAGCGGGACTAAAGATTGTGAAGGAATTGGGAATAAAAGCCCTACACATTTACAGCGACTCACAACTAGTTGTCTATCAAGTGAGAAAGGAATATCAAGCTAAGGGTGCAAAACTCGCTCTTTACTTATCGAAAGCATGGGAATTGCTCGATGATATTGAACATTACACAACAACTCATGTTCCCAAAGAACAAAACGTGAAGGTCGATCACATAACCAAATTGGCCAGTTTCGGAGATGCACAGTCAATGGGAATGGTTCTTGTAGAAGTATTGGCTAGCATAGATGGCTAGTTCTAGAGATGCACGGTCAATGGGATTGTTTTTGGTAGAAGTATTGGATACTCCTAGCATATATCAAATGAACGTGGATTGGGTTTTGGAGACTGCCGAGAGGAGGAATCATTGATGACGTCGATCAAGGACTACCTACTCAGAGGAATACTACCTAAAGGTTGAAATGAACGAGAAAAGCTTCTTCCAAAGGCACCACGATTCGTAATGCAGGATAAGGTGTTGTACAGGAGAGGATTCTCCTCCCCCTTGCTCAAGTATGTAACCAAAGATGAAGCTAGGAAGTTCCTTATGGAAATTCACGAAGGTAGCTGTAGTGATCATACCGATGGATAAATACTGGAAAAAAAGGCTCTCCGTTATGGATATTTCTGGTCGACAATAAACTAAGATGCGGCTGACTATACCAGACGGTATGATCGATGCGAAAGACTTATGAAGATTTTGCTGGCCCCATCTTTGAAACTTATGCAAATGGTCAGCCCTTGGCCATTTGTAGTCTAGGGAATCGATTTAATCAGTATACTAGCAATAAAAAAGGGAGGAGCCAAATAAACTATCGTTGTAGTTGACTACTTTACAAAATGGGCCAAAGCAAAACCACTTGCCATGATTACTACTAAAAAAGTGATTAACTTTGTAACAAAAAATCTTATTTGCAGGCTTGGAGTGTAATAGAAAATCTTCAGTAACAATGGAACTCAATTCAAGCGCGTAGAGTTCAAGGACTTCTACAAGCGCTACTGGATCGAGAAAATCTTCTTCAAGTAGTGCATTCGTAAGAAAACAGGCAAGTGGAAGCAGTGAACAAGATCATCAAATACACCCTAAAGAAGCGGCTGATGAAAGCTAAAGGAAATTGGGTCGATGAGCTTCCACTAGTACTATGGGCTTATAGAACGACACACAAATTTACGACCAGACACTCACCATTCGCTTTGGCGTATGATTCGAAAGCTATGATCCTAATAGAACCGGAGGTTCTCTCTCATCATAGAAGACATTTCAATCAAAGGGAAAACGATCAGCTCATGCTCGAATCACTCGACCAGATTGATGAGAAGCGGGAGAAAGCCGAACCGAGGACTGCTGCCCACCAGAAGAGAGTGGCACGACACTTTAATGCCAAGGTTCGCAACCATATCTTCGAAGTGGGAGATCTCATCTTGTAATGGACCTTCCCAGGTACAGGAGCGCTTGGCCCAAATTGGGAAGGATGCTATGTGATCAACCAGAAACTCGGAGACGGAACATTCAAGTTAGTTGGAATTCTGATTCCACGTGCTTGGAACAACAACTTGTTGCTGCACTACTACATTCGATATCTATCTATGTATTTCCTATTTTCACAAATAAGCCATCCAAGGACACTAGGGGCATTGTAAATAGGCGGGACTTGCTTTTTTCCTTTTATTTCTTCAATAAAGCTAGCCTCTTGAACCAACGGAATCATCTTCTTGTAAGTAAAACCGTTGGATTGACGGGGAAAATTGATCCAAAGCTTTTGAGAACTAGCATTGCTCCAGAAAAGTTGGGAAGGTTCAAAGCCACCGAGTCAATGGGGAAAATCAACTCAAACCGCTGGATTGACGTGGCAAAATCGATCCAAACCTTCTAAGAACCGGCATTACTCCAGCAACATCAAGAAGATTCAAAACCGTCGAGTCGACGAGGAAAATCAACTCAAATTGCTGGATCGATGGGGAGAATCGATCCAAACCTTCTGAGAATCGGCGTTGCTCTAGCAACATCGGGAAGGTTCCAAACTGTCGAGTCGATGGGGAAAATCGACTCAAACCGCTGGATCGATGGTGAAAATCGATCCCTATCATTTAAAGTATCGGTGTTGCTCCAAAAATGATAGGAAATTGCAAACCACCAAGTTGGTTAAGACATCAACTCATAATTTTCAGAACTTGACATCGTCCGCAAATAGGCGATAGGAAAAGGAATAAGCCAGAACCTGGAGATGGGCAACATCGAAGGAAAATCCAAGGACTTCAACTGTTCATGCATAAGTTTACGAAGATAGAAATTAATGTATGAACAGGATCTCAACACTGAACTTGGAAGAATTTGTTATTACGAAAGACCGCGATAACGCAACTTTTCGATACGAATATCTAGGTTAGAATTAGCTGATGATGTGAACTTGGAGGAAGTTGATCACGGTCGAAGAATCAACAACATCAAGGACCGAACGCTTGGAATCAAGTAATAGAGTTACAAATTCCCAAAGTTAGGAATTATTGAGCGAGCTAAACTGATGGCAATCAAACAAGATGCTCAAAATACTTGGTGTAACGGCCCACTTTTCTGTTCATTCTAAGATGACAAATAACCGCACATGTCAACTCAAATTGAACAAAAAGGTGGATTGTTAGGGGTAAGAAGGAAAGATAGAAGATAAGAAGAAAACTAAACAATACAGAATCTCACAGCGGAATGAATAATCTATAATATAGTCACAAGTCTTCACACAAAACAAAATTTTAATCTGTATATTCATATACAAACATCAATCAGAGTACAATAGCCAACATAACAATCTGGACAGTTATAATAACTTATCCTCATATACATAACACACAGCGGAAATAACCAAGTATGTGAATACGTCTCTGTCATCCAGCTCATCTCCTGAGCTCGATAGCATCCTAACCTGAATCCGTAATACTCGGTCTGACCCGAGCATTATAATAAAATAACACCCGAGTCAGTCTGGAAAACCAGCGTGAAAAAACACACTCAACTTGAATTATTAAAGTTATCAAAATCTTTTGAAAAAAAGGTATCTCGTAAGACCGCGTCACACATAAACATGATGGGTTTTTACCTTACGATAACCAAAACATTTTATATCAAAATCATCTGATATTATAATAGTGTCTATAGAAAGTAAATTAGAAAATAGCTGAAATGGCTAACATTGCCATTTCCGTTGACTACTAATTGCTTTTCACAAAAATACAACCCTTGAGCTCGTACATCTCAAGGAAGGGTGTTAAGCTAAGACAAGTTGTTTTCTCCGCCACCAAACAGATGTATGTTTGTAAAAAACAATGTATGTAATCATTAGAAATGCACTGTCAGACATTCGTTCAAACAAGTTGTCCTGGGTCTGGACAAACCAATCTTTTCAAAATTCACCGTCTTCATAAGCTTCATGATATCACAATTCGTAGCGCACAAATCGAATCAAAGTGGCTTTCGAATGATTAAATCTGATCCTGGTCTCTTCGAAACGATCAAAGAATTTAGCTAGATTTGATAGTCAGTTATTTAACTATCAAAAAACAATCATTCAAACATAGATTACATTTTCCATGGAACCCACTGAGCTTCACCTTCATTAATTTAAAATGACTTTTCAAAATACTTGGAAATCTTTCCATATACTTATCTCACAAAATAAGTACATGCAAAAAAATGAAATATTTTCAATACTTAGAAAATAACACCAAATTCTTATCCAAGCAATATAAGTCTATCTTCAAATCATTTCTTTCGAAACTTTAAGAACCTTTCCCATATACTTACAAAATGGTATAAGTCTCTTAACCAATCATCTAGAAAGATTTACCTATCTCAGATCACACTAAAATGGTTAAATACAAGTATCCTTTAAAACGAAAATATAAACATTCTGAAATACCCTTTCTCTCTTTGACCATTTTTTTATATCTCTAAACCGTTAACTTTCCACACAATCCTTCAAAATAAACTTCCTTTCCAAAACCCAACATTTTCACTTACTAGCTTCTTAAAGATACTCCTTCCATAAAGGAATCTCTTTAAGATATTTCCAATTAAATATAAATACTTCGGAGTCAATTCCTTATCCATTTAAAATAAATAACTTAATTTTATAAAAATATCAGTTTAAACCCTTTTATAAAACAATAATATAGTTTGAACCCCTTATAAAGAATTATCAAATAATATATCTCATAATAACTTCAAACAACCCTTAAAATCCTCCAAAGAAATTAATCGGAAACAATATAGTACTTTAAATAAAGTAATCGATGTTTTACTATCTATTTATCCAATAATTACATTACCATGAATAACCAATGCCACTTAAAATCTCGAAATAGCCCTTACACAATTTAATCTAACCGACCAATATTCCTTTATACACCACTTTTCAAATCATTTATAAATGATAACTTAACAAAATACTTGTATATATTCACCAAATAAACATTTTTACTTCAGATTATAAAATCTGAAGTTAAACACAATCGGAAAACCTTTCAAAATTCAAAACAAGCTCAATAGCCCAATAGTACTTAAACAAACAACCATTATATTCAATTTAACTATCCAAGTTAAATTATCAATATTCACATGATCCATTACAAATATATACATCCAATTCCATGATTAACAATCAATCCGTTAAACGGCACTTATTCCATATTAATTGAATATCAATTAACACTTGCCCAATTTTATATCATAGCATATCAGAAGTTTATCCTGCTTCTAACATATCATTCCAAAACACATTTCCCGTTAATACTAGACGGAGTTTATTTGATCAAATAGATAACACCAAATATATCCCAATTCAATTTACATTATAATTAAACAACGTAATTCAAAAACAATCCATTCATCAAATTTCACACATATATGATTCAGTATTGGAAATAAACTTAAAAATAAACATAAATAGTTTAATAGCAATTCGAGTTGCTATATCATCACCCTAGATCTGGTTCAACCAATCTAATAGCATTTCAAGATGCTATATCGTCATCCTAAACAATTTCAATAATCACCAATTTCAACAATCCAAACAACATAATAAATCTTATTCACTATATAAACATTACCGATTAACCAAATGAGTGAGTTTAACTCACCTTGAGTTTTAAATTTTAAATCAAATCGAACGATGTTCAATTTAACCTAAAATTTTAGCTATCTCCAAATCAATTCAATAACGTAGTGCTCATCGCCACGATTCCAACTCCGCTTGTTTCGTCTCAATCGGACCTCGTATGTGAGAAATATGCAATTTATAAGAATTCACGAATTTAAACGATATAAATTTACAATTTTTTTTATATACCCTTAACGAATCTGGGCCATTCAATCATCCACAACAGATCAAGGCCACTCCTAGCATTTCTTCTTCGGGTTCATTCCAGGACATCCATGTGAATAAAACCCATTGTCGTCCTTTCTTCAATCGAGCACCTAAGCCACCACGATCGACTATAACACGATTGGCCACCACCATCGACTCCGCCTATCGATGTCGCACCCCCTGCCTCAACGATGACGAGCTCGGTCCTCCCCTTCACTACAAAAACGCGCACGAAACCACCATGAACGCGAGTCCATAATGGCGAACCCATCACACGAAATCCCATCACAGCCGTTGATTTCGTAGATCTCATCGTCGCCTACGATTTTCCTTTAGATGTCGAGGCTTGAAATTGAATGGATGATGAGATAATCAAGGAGAAAGACTAGCCATTTTTTGCCATTGAAATAAGATGGAGGCGGATGTAAAAATTTAGGGTTAGGGCTGTGATACGTGTGTGTGTACACACACACACACACACACATATATATATATATATATATATATATATATGCATATTTCACTATTTGAAGCCCCGTTCACACTCGATTTTTTAGATCTCCAAACGGAACGTGCCGACTGGCATTTATAATGTTTTACCCCTATTCCAAACTCAATGGACCAAGTTTCGAGGCCTAATTCAAAAGTATACATAAGTCACGGCTTTAAACGACTGATTTTAAATTAAATTCCTTAAATAAATTTCTGCGCATTTTCAGCTCCCACGAGCAAACGACAAATCTGATTGCTACGAAATTTAAAATCCGATAATAATACACTATTACAAATCCAATGGAACTAGTTTCGACTAATTCCGAAACTGTGCCCCGGAAGGCTATTTTAACATGTCGATTAAATCGAGCGATTTTCAAAATCGACAAAATTACTTGAAATTCAAATTTTAAAAAACTTATCAACTCAATTATAATTCCAATAGAATTTATAACCATATTAGAAACCATTCAATTCATATTAAATCACAAATTCAATTATTTACACTATCCCAAATATTAAATTTCACTATTAATTTAATATATAAATATTTCAAATTTTAATTTATCGACTTTTAATTCCATTCAAAAGTCCACTATCATAACTCTAATTCAAATAGAGTTTTAAATAAACTTAGAAACCATTTCCATTCACAATTAACCCCGGATTCGCATATTTACCCAATTTCAAATATTAATTTACTATTCACCAAATCGATTTAATCGCTATATTTGAAATTTTAAACTATTTCACTAATTCAACCAAAATCTTCATATCCAAAATCAATTAATATTTCAAATTGAACATTTAAAAATAAATTAAGCGTTCAAAACTAAGTGGCCAAAATCCCGGGTTGTTACATTTCTCCTCCCTTAAAAGAATTTCGTCCCCGAAATTACTAAGGTAGGAAAAATGCTCCAAACCCATTTATTTTCAAAAATCACTTAGTTAAAACTCGATATTTAACTTTTCTAAATTTTTTGGTTTCTTCAAAATAATTAGTTTCCATTTTAAATCAAAACCTTTATTTCAATTACCATTCAAAATCAACTTTTCTGTTAACAAAAATTTTCCAACACCCTAAATTTCCAAATTTTTTTGACAGAGTCTCTCCTTTACGGAGAGCCTTTTACAATATCCCAAATATGATAATTATAATATACATCGACCCACACGGTCGAAAACATAATATATATATCAATATTTATATCATTTTCACTTTTAATGTGTAAGCGTACCTCATATTAGCGTTATTAAACGAGTTCGCTTAATCTATATGCAATTATGCAACCAAAATCTACACAACAACTCCTTGTACATGTACTTACTCAAATGAAGCACATAAGTTTCAAAATCATGAAATTCTCATAACATTCCATTTTTTTAACCAACTTA
The DNA here is from genome assembly GCA_030737815.1 of Allium fistulosum. NCBI lineage: Eukaryota > Viridiplantae > Streptophyta > Magnoliopsida > Asparagales > Amaryllidaceae > Allium > Allium fistulosum. The sequence goes on from CM060901.1 coordinate 667,954,568, forward strand.
AACACATTTTTTCCATAAAACAAACATATTATATCATGTATATTTCGAATGAGTAAACAAGTACAAAGTTCAAACATCCAATGTTTCCATTTCCAATCAATATATATTCAATTTCAAATTGATTTACAATTAATTCATTTACATTCCATTCATATCCACATTCATTATATTCAAATCCATTTATTAATTTCGGAATCATTCCACATAAATCTATTCTCGAACAATTCAGCTTAGGTTCATGCACTTGCATTCCTATTAATTTCACTTCCAACTTATATTACATCTTTTCCATTCACTTCCATTTAATTTACATAGTGTTATACACTTCATTTTACAGTGAACGATATTTCATTAATTTATTTATAAACCATTTCATAAAATTATTTCCAAGGTTTATTATAAACATTCCATACCGCTACTTAAGTTCATATTCAACTTCCTAACTTAAGTTCATACTCAATCTCATCCAATCCATACTCCAAAATAATATTCGATTCATTTACTCTTAAATTGAATTCATTTCTTATTATCAAATACTTAACCATTTCAACTTGGTCATACCTTTCCACTTTCTCGATTTAATAAGTTATACAAACTTATTCATTCACAATTCCCTGAATTTCCACTTAAGTTTTATTCACATTCTATATTTATAACATATAGTTATTTAATCACTTCACAATTCATGTTTATATTCAATCTACTCAATTCCAATTCACCCTCTATTTAAAATTCAAAGTTTTGAATTTTCATTCCTTTACCATAATATTAAACCAATTTCATTTTAGTTTTACCATTTCATTTCTCAATTCATAAGTTCAAGAACTTATTTACTTAAAATCTCATATCTCTTACTTGAGTCTATTCACATCTTATAATCATAACTTTATATTATATATATATATATATCACTTTATAGCTTAAGTGTATCTATTCCATTCAATAATCATAACTTACAGTTATATAATTATTTTACACTTCCAACTTTATATTCAATTCAATCCAAATCCAATACAATTTTATTTAACTTATCTTAAGTTAAATTTCAACTCATAATATTCATTTAACTTACTCAAATTAAACTTTAATTCCAGGATTAAAATTCATACTTTCATTTCTTATCTATATCAACTCCAAATTATAAGTTCAATAATTGATTTTCTCCTGACTTCACAAATCATTTAAATAGAAATCCCATAATTCAATTACCCGGTTTTATTTCAAATCATTTTGAAATCATAAATATACATATATCCACTTTTGTATATCAAATCATACTTTCGGAATTTTAAAACAACTTGATTTTGTTCAAAACAATTCCCTTTTGGAATTTCTAAAACAAAACTTGTTTACAAAACAAGTCCAAAGCAAATAATCATAGCCAATCACTATGGTAGCAATCCGTCACTTAAAAACTCGAAAATGAACACTGATGATGCGGCCGTCATCACCAGAATTATTTTCCAATGACTGAAGTGAGTTCACTACTTCCTTACTTTCCAAAACCCATCCAAAACATTTCCATCCAGATATATATATCCAAAATAATATCATTATTCTTCCTTCAAACACTTTGGAAAAACATTTCCAAAATCTCTAAGATTTAAAATTCCCAAATACTTAGTTCAAATCCATTTAAAACAATTTCCAAAATTTTCGGGATTTAAATTCTGGTTTGAATCCACTTTTAGTTATAACTCACTTGTATAAATCATACTTTTATACTTTTAAATTGGTTATATAACCCATTTCAATTTTTATAATCTTATTTGGATTATAATAATATCAACCAAACATCCAAATATATATAATAATTTCAAAAAATTATTTCATTTATATCAAAAATATAGTTTGGGTAAAATTATTTCATTTACCCACTTCAAAACAATATTGTGTCAGTTTACCTTGTTTAAGAGTTTAGAAATCCTTACTGATACAGTTGTACTTCCCGTACCGACTAGAATTCATAAACACTCAACCGATAAATCAACACAATATAAAACATTTTATATTCACTAACAAATATGCGCTCATATCTATTAATACACTCAAACTCATTCTAGAGTACTATTGACTCTATCTCTAATGAGTAATCCCCACCAAAGCCTAGGTATATCGCCAACCTAAGCTCTGATACCAAAATTGTAAAGACCCATTTTTCTGTACATTCTAAGCTGACAAATAACCGCACATGTCAACTCAAATTGAACAAAAAGATGGATTGTAAGGGGTAAGAAGGAAAGATAGAAGATAAGAAGAAAACTAAACAATATAGAATCTCACAGCGGAACGAATAATCTATAATATATCACAAGTCTTTACACAAAACAAAACTTTTATCTGTATATTCGTATACAAACATCAATCAGAGTACAACAACCAACATAACAATTTGGACAATTATAATAACTTGTCCTCATATACATAACACACAACGGAAATAACCAAGTATGTGAATACGTCTCTGTCATCCAGCTCATCTCCTGAGCTTCATAGCATCCTAACCTGAATCTGTAATACTCAGTCTGACCTGAGCATTATAATAAAATAACACCCGAGTCAGTCTGGAAAACCAGCGTGAGAAAACACACTCAACTTGAATTATTAAAGTTATCAAAATCTTTTGAAAACAAAGGTATCTCGTAAGACCGCGTCACACATAAACACGATGGGTTTTTACCTTACGATAACCAAAACATTTTATATCAAAATCATCTGATATTATAATAGTGTCTATAAAAAGTAAATTAGAAAATAGCTGAAATGCTTGCATCTCACGTTTCGGCAATATTTGGTATACAATCAAAACCGTACAGGCTCGTAGTGGAGATTGGATCCCATAAAATGACTGGCCTACTGGGGTACCGCCTGTCACAGACACCTCTAGAAAAATGTATCGAGATCGTACCTAACGATCGCTGCCAACACAGGACCAGCCTACCCCTAACCTGGATAGTACTGAATATGTTATCCCCCGGGTGTTTCCACCCTAATCGAGCGCTCTTTTTTTCATGCACAGACATATCCATAATTTATAATATAATGTATCTGAGGGTATCTAGAAAGGTGATAACATACCCTACTTGGGTGCGACCAACTTAGCCCTGCTAAATCTCCCATGTTTTAGTCATTCCCAGTTGATGAGGCTTGAGGCAACGTTTTACCTTTAGAATAGCATTCATACTTGGAATGTTAACATTGCCATTTCCGTCGACTACTAATTTCTTTTCAATGTCTCAAGGAAGGGTGTTAAGCTAAGAGAAGTTATCTTCTCCGCCACCAAACAGATGTACAATTGTAAAAAAATGTACGTAATCATTAGAAATGCACTGTCAAACATTCGTCTATACAAGTTGTCCTGGGTCTGGACAAACCAATCTTTTCAAATTCACCGTCTTCATAAGCTTCACGATATCACAATTCGTTGCGCACAAATCTGAACGAAGGGGTTTTTGGATGATTAAATCTGATCCCGGTCTCTTCGAAACGATCAACGAATATGGCCAGATTTGATAATCGGTTATTTAACTATCAAACAAACAATCATTCAAACATAGATTACATTTTCCATGGAACCCACTGAGCTTCACCTTCATTAATTTGAAATCACTTTTCAAAATACTTGGAAATCCTTTCCATATACTTATCTTACAAAATAAGTATATCCACAAAATGAAATATTATCAATACTTAGAAAATAATACCAAGTTCTTATCTTAGCAATATAAGTCTATCTTCAAATCATTTCTTTCGAAACTTTAAAAACCTTTCCCATATACTTACAAAATGATATAAGTCTCTTAACCAATCATCTAGAAAGATTTACTTATCTCAAGATCATACTAAAATGGTTAAACACAAGTATCCTTTAAAACGAAAATATAAACATTCTGAAATACCCTTTCTCTCTTTAACATTTTTTTTATATCTCTAAACCGTTAACTTTCCACACAATCTTTCAAAATAAACTTACTTTCCAAAACCTAACATTTTCACTTAATAGCTTCTTAAAGATACTCCTTCCATAAAGGAATCTCTTTAAGATATTTCCAATTAAATATAAATACTTCGGAGTCAATTCCTTATCCATTTAAAATGAATAACTTAATTTTATAAAAATACCACTTTAAACCCTTTTATAAAACAATAATATAGTTTGAACCCCTTATAAAGAATTATCAAATAATATGTCTCAGAATAACTTCAAACAACCCTTAAAAATCCTCAAAAGCAATTAATCTGAAAAAATATAGTTTAAATAAAGTAATCGACGTTTTACTATCTATTTATCCAATAATTATATTACCATAAATAACCAATGCCACTTAAAATCTCGAAATAGCCCTTACACAATTTAATCTAACCGACCAATATTCCTTTATACACCACTTTTCAAATCATTTATAAATGATAACTTAACAAAATACTTGTATATATTCACCAAATAAACATTTTTACTTCAGATTATAAAATCTGAAGTTAAACACAATCGGAAAACCTTTCAAAATTCAAAACAAGCTCAATAGCTCCAATGGTACTTAAACAAACAACCATTATATTCAATTTAACTATCCAAGTTAAATTATCAATATTCACATGATCCATTACAAATATATACATCCAATTCCATGATTAACAATCAATCCATTAAACGCCACTTATTCCATATTAATTGAATATCAATTAACACTTGCCCAATTTTATATCATAGCATATCAGAAGTTTATCCTGCTTCTAACATATCATTCCAAAACACATTTCCAGTTAATATTAGATGGTGTTTATTTGGCCAAATGGATAACACCAATATATCCCAATTCAATTTACATTATAATTAAACAACGTAATTCAAAAATAATTCATTCATCAAATTTCACACCTATATGATTCGGTATTAGAAATAAACTTAAAAATAAACATAAACAGTTTAATAGCAATTCGAGTTGCTATATCATCACCTAGATTTGATTCAACCAATCTAATAGCATTTCAAGATGTTATATCGTCATCCTAAACAATTTCAACAATCACCAATTTCAACAATCCAAACAGCATAATAAATTTTATTCACTATAAAAACATTACTGATTAACCAAATGAGTGAGTTTAACTCACCTTGAGTTTTAAATTTTAAATCAAATCGAACGATGTTTGATTTAACCTAAAATTTTATATATCTCCAGTCATCTCCAAATCAATTCCATAACGTAATGCTCGTCGCCACGATTCCAACGCCGCTTGTTTTGTCTCAATCGGACCTCGTATGTGATAAATATGCAATTTATAAGAATTCACAAATTTAAACAATATAAATTTACAATTTTTTTATACCCTTAACGAATCTGGGCCGTTCAATCATCCACAACAGATCAAGGCCGCTCCTAGCATTTCTTCTTCACATTCATTCCAGGACATCCACGTGAATAAAACCCATCGCCGTCCTTTCTTCAATCGAGCACCTAAGCCACCACGATCAACTATAACACGATCGGCCACCACCATCGACTCCGCCTACCGATGCCGCACCCCATGCCTTGATGATGACAAGCTCGGTCCTCCCCTTCACTAGAAAAATGCGCACGAAACCACCATGAACGCGAGTCCATAATGGCGAATCTAGCACACGAAATCCCATCACAGCCGTTGATTTCGTAGATCTCATCGTCGCCTACGATTTTCCTTTAGATGTCGAGGCTTGAAATTGATTGGACGATGAGATAATCGAGGAGAAAGACTGGCCATTTTCGGCCATTGAAATACGATGGAGGTGGCTATAAAAATTTAGGGTTAGGGTTGTGATACGCGTGTGTATATATATACGCATATTTCACTATTTGAAGCCCCGTCCACACTCGATTTTTCCGATCTCCAAACGGAATGTGCTGACTGGCGTTTACAATGTTTTATCCTTATTCTGAATTCAATGAAACAAGTTTTGAGGCCTAATTCGAAATTATACGGAAGTTACGGCTTTAAACGACTGATTTTAAATTAAATTCCTTAAATAAATTTCTACGCGTTTTCAGCTCCCACGAGCAAACGACAAATTCGATTGCTATGAAATTTGAAATTCGATAATAATACACTATTACAGATCTAATGGAACTTGTTTTGTCGAATTTCGAGACTGTACCCTGGAAGGCTATTTTAAAGTGTCGATTAAATCAAGCGATTTTCAAAATCAACGAAATTACTTGAAATTCAAATTTTAAAAACTTATCAACTCAATTATAATTCCAATAGAATTTATAACCATATTAGAAACCATTTCGATTCATATTAAATCACAAATTCAATTATTTACACTATCCTAAATATTAAATTTCACTATTAATTTAATATATAAATATTTCAAATTTTAATTTATCGACTTTTAATTCCATTCAAAAGTCCACTATCATAAATCTAATTCAAATAGAGTTCTAAATTAACTTAGAAATCATTTCCATTCGCAATTAACCCTGGATTCACATATTTACCCAATTTCAAATATTAATTTACTATTCACCAAATCGATTTAATCGCTATATTTGAATTTTAAACTATTTCGCTAATTCAACCAAAAATCTTCATATCGAAAATCAATTAATATATCAAATTCAACATTTAAAAATAGGTTAAACATTCAAAACTAAATGGCCAAAATCCTGGGTCATTACACTTGGCCACTTAGCAAGTGCTCGGATTCAGCATTTGGAGTAATCATCCCTGTCGGTTGGGGCACATACACCAATACTTGATCGAAACAAGCTCAATTGGACCCAAATATAAATAGCCATGGAGTAGGCAAAATTGGGTTGTATTACAGCTCCGTTATGCCGAACAGAGTATTTTGGCAGTCACAACAGAGCTAAGTATCGAAACATGCTAAATAACCGTAGGAATATTATTTACATACATAGAATTGTGGTAAAAAATAGCACAAAAAAATAGTACATAATATGCAGGAAAAGTACACAGGAGAGATTACAACAGAAAAGCTAATCTTTCATTACTAATATCATTTATGTACATGAACAAATAGCAGGGGCCATACCTGCACAATATCGGCCAGTTTTAAACTCAAAAGAAAAGGATAAATATAGACTCAATAGACACACTGACACAAAATGTAAAACTCAGCCGACACACATGCTACTGTGTCTTCCCTTTCTTGCCGCTCCGGCCACCTTTCCCAGTCTCGCCTGAATGAGTCTCTAATTTTGACCTTCTCTTGCTTTCCTTACCAGGGGTAATGCCGCCCTCCAAGTGCACAGACTCTCCTCTTGTGGTTGGGACAGATCCCTCAGATCCTCAAACGGCTATGCCTACGTCCTTTGGCTTTCGAATCTTGATTGTAGTTGGAGTCTTCGCTTGATCTCTTCTATCTCCTTCTTCAATTGCAGCCCCTCCTTCTCCTTCTTAAGTCTCTCTACCATTTTCTCCTTATCGGTCAGGTCCAACCCTCCTATGATTGTCATATCTTCTTCTTGAGACACAGAGAGATCATCCAGGTTCTGCAATGCTCCTATCTGCTCAGAGTCCAGTCCAGGGCTGGAGTTCGACACTGGAATTGAACCTGAAACCGCTGCGGAGATAGTGGTTGAAGTAGTTTAGTAAAGGACTTCGGAGTGAACTGAAGCTTTTGGAGTACTAGAAAACAAGAGAAATACCTGAGCCAAGAGTTTGATCATGAAATTTTACTTCAAAGCCCCCTTCTCCAATTTCCATGTCAGTGGATCATTCAATGATCGGGGGAAGATATAGCTCATACAGAGCTTCAGAAGCTGGAAGGGTACAGGCGATTGCTGGACCAACCTCTGTAGATGCGAGAATAATTGTTACTGGCTCTTGAGATTTGGAAGTGGATGTCGCCTTGACCTGAAGAACACGGGCCAACAAAAGCCTTAGCAGCAGCCTCAGTAACGACATTCTCTCTTTCTTCTTTCAGAATCTCTCTGCCAGCCACAAGAAAGTTCATGTCCTCGGGACTGAGGTAGGAGGCCATTAGTTCTTCCTCGGAATGCATGTCCCCGGCTTGCTCAGACCTGATTAATACTTCCTCCCAAACGATGGTGAGAGTCATGGGGTAGTTATCTCCTAGCCACTTCAAGCTCCCCTTGTGCATGAAAGTGCAAGCATAGAAGTGTGATACAAATCATCATGTCTTCATGTGTTCTCTGAAGTTCCGCAAGTTCCTTCTGAGTAACCAAGTGATCAATCTCCACCGCCTACTTGTCAGATTCAATCTTCTCTTTCTCTTTAGCCAATTTTTCATTCTCCTTGTGGAGCTGAGTGAATTCTGCAGCCTGTTCAGCGATGGTCAGATCTTAAGCCTTGATGGCATTCTCTGCTTCATTGACTCACTCCTTCAATTTAAATGATTACTCGTGAGCGTCTTTAAGCTGATCTTTAATCACAAGGCATGCTTTTTCATGAGCCTAGGTCACTTCTTTCAGCAATTTATCACTTGTAGTCTTTCCCTTCAAGGCAACACTCTATCTATCTTCAGTTGAGCTCTCTCATTATCATGATCCTTGATCATTCTATTACAGTAATCCCTTTCCACCTCAAAGGAAAGAATCCACTGCTAGTTAGCTCGATTCACATCAGAAAGAGCTTGGACAAGACATTGCCACTCGAACCCAGCTTCCATATCCTCATGGACTATTTCAAAATCGAATAGATACGGCTCTGTTTGTGGGTTTTATAGTCCGATCGAACTTGACCCCATATATGAACAAGTGTGGGCAAGCAGCCTAAAGGAGAGCTGCACCCGATGGAAGCGTATACTTCTTGACACGGTTAGAAGGAGCGGGGGCAGCAGTAGTAATGGCCCAGGAGGATGGGATTTCTTATATGGTAAAAGTCTAAACCATAGTGCGTGGAGGAGTGATGGATGTTGTAGGTCTATGGCGATTATAGGAGTCCCTGTGGTGCTTGTGAATATCGTCGGGGGAATCACCTTCACCATCCCTTCTTCTCTTCTCCCCCCTCTTGTGATCTCTCTCCGCTCGACGGGCTTCATCATCGGCCTCTTTATCCATCCTTTTCCTTCTATCCTCATCAGTTTCATATTAAGGACGTTGAGATAGATCCAAAGTCTGATCTTTGTAAGAATTAGAGTGTTGGTAGAGCTGATTGATAAGTCCACAACCCATCGTACTTGAAATAAGGAGAAGAATGGAATTAATGTTGGAACTTTGAAATTATATTCAATGAGGAATGTGTATCTGTGATCCTATCCTAAATAGAGTGTGTAGAGCCAATGATCCCCTATATACTCTATCAACCACATCGGCATGGTTTCAAAGTCGGAGTCTCTCCACCTTCGCTTATGAAATCACTCGGAGATTAGGTGATATCTGAACCAATATCGCCTATAATATCGTTGATTGTGAAGTCCCTAAATTTGCTCAGACTAATGAAGACATCTCTTAGAAGGCGTGAGTGTGTTGTGTCTACACAGGGGTATCCAATACTTGGTCTCTGGTTGGTTGAGAAGTCTTAGTAATTAGCTGTTCTAGAGGAGGCAAGTCGGGAAGATTGAGGCTCATTTCCGGTGATTCACCACATGACTCATCCCCTTCCTCGGTGGCATGTAAATCACTACCACCATCACCGTCTATAACCTCCTCCCATTCCTCTACTACCATTAGTTTTTCCCTTCTCTCCTTTGGATCGGCTCGTCCTCCTCCGGGATCGAGGGCATCCTACTCGTACTATCTTCTCCGGTTGGTAAATCGACCTCTACCTTAGGAGCTTCTCCAAGCCATAGTTCGCCCGATGGACCCACTATATCCCTTTGAGCATTCTCGTCGAAGTTACGAGAGGGGGCAGAGGAAAGGGTTAGCATTCTAGAATCAACTGGGGTTGGGGACTCTGCCATAACAGGTCTCTTCTGGTGAAGTAGGCCGTACATTCAGAGGTTTTCATTAGTCAGAAGGAAATCAATGGAATGATGGGAAGTTTTAACCGCCTTTAAAATATCGCATGTCTCCTTATGCTCATCGCTACCATCCCAAGACAAAATGCCTACGATGAAATAAGAAGCAAGTTAAAGGGTAATAAACTCCGACTCGAGGGAAATAGTGAAATAGAAACTTACTTCCTCATAGCCAGGAACAGTTGAACCCCTCCAGACATCGAATAAAGAAGTATTCATTCTTGAAAGCTGAGTGCTTATTGTGAAGATTCTCTATCAACTTGCACCCCTTCCATGCTTCTTTGGTCATGCATAACGGACAGTCTTGCCTCCTCTTGAATTATAGGAGGTGAGTCAACTCGACATATCTTGAGGGCGTCGAACCTATTCATGAATATGACATACGGAGAACTTAGGAGTGCATAGATGTTCGAATGTACTTAGAACGGAGCTACATCGAGTTCTTGTAACACCACCATCATGAATTGATTAAACGGTGGCATGACACTACCTAAGCACATATAGTGGTTGCAAATAGTGAAGTCGGGTAGGGGGTTGTGTGCGAGTTATGCCGGCAAGAGTACATCATCTTCCAGAATGCCATATTGAAGACATATATTTCAAAGTGATCTAGCAGTAAGGATCGAGGGCCTCTACTCTGGCTGGTCATGCAGAATTCTAAGTCCGAGAGGCAACTAATTGATTATAGGTCCGGCTGGTATACTGGGCCATAATATTTTGATGTAACTGGTCATGTTGGTCCGGTAGGAACATATGGTGGTACTGGAGGATCCAATCTCTGATGTTAGATACACTCCTTCACCGGACTTAAAGTGAGTAGACCGACGAGTCATTCTAAACAATAAAACTCGGAGTTTAACATGGTCAGGTATGTTCTATTTTGAATGAAATTCCCGTGTGGCCAATGCCCGAAATCTAAGGGAAGCCGAATTGTGTTGACCGGTTGAATTCGAAGCGTTAACCGAGGCAAATACAGTGTGTTATCTCTGCGAAGTAAATGCAGTGTCCCGAACACCATGAACGGATCATCCTATGTAGATAGCTCGCTCATGCTATAAAAAAAAGCCGCATCGCTCTTTAAAATTATCTCTTTTGGAACTTACACGTTATCGATTGAAAATCGGTAACGGATCCATCGTCCAAATAACATATCCATTGTCCAGAGCAACGCGGAAAGCTTTTTCCTCTCAAGATCATTGGAGGTGCAGAAACAAAGAGTAGTGCAATGGGATCGTCTAAAACGCCTGATCTTTGGAAATGAATTGTCATATTAGAATCCATTTGGCAATCAGGACTTAGCCCGTTTCATAAAGGAAGGCAATTGGAGCCAGAGGACTTGTCTCTGAAACCCCATGCATTCGATCGAGGCAGAAGTTTAACTCCACCATCGATCAAATACAATCCAAGATTCCTTCTTCAATTTGAAATAGCCTAAGCCCAAGTCACCATCACTATTGCGTTCAATTCAACACCGATCGTTGGCAAACCTCAAATTAATCAACTCGGGTGCTAGGGTTTCAAATAGATCAGGTCTGAGTTGGGCATCTTGAGGCAAAGCGTTGGTGGTAATTTGGAGTGGCGGTGGAAAAGCAAGTAAGCGATAACGATGCTGGAACTTGGACGGAAGTAGTGGTGGCACTGGTAGTCAAGGAGAAGTTAGATCGGCAACAAAAGCTTGATGGAAACCCTTGGACAACTCGGTAGCAAACGATTCGAAGGGAAGTCAAGTGGCAAAGAAAGTTGAGAGTGAAATATTTTCTAAGTATATAATATATAGGAAACAAGATAACTCGGCACCGAATTAAACTACTCGCACCCGAGTTGTTTTCCTCTTTCATTTTCGACCGAAAGCATCTTGAAGAACTTCCATGATAATCCAGGGCGCGATGTAAACTCCAGAATGCGGACTGGGTCGCTAATGTAGAAGAATGGATTTCCAATCGAACCTAAGTTGAACGGGTAAAGGAAAATCAACCAGGTAAGAGCAACGTCTTGAGATGACATTGAAATGGATAACTGGAATTATGCAGGATGGCAGTCCGGGGTTTGTTTCGTTCTAGAGCATGCTTTGCTTTCAACAAAAGTATACTCTAAGAGGCAAATGTTAACTAGTTTTTAACCAAGCATATATCAAAAGGAGCTAGAATGTCAGGACAAAGAATAAATGACAGAAAACTTGGTAGGCATGCATAGGGGGGGAGAGAGAGAAGCGGTCTTGGAAAGTTTCACCTCCAAATTACCTAAGGAAACAACTCGGCACTGAGTCATTTAACTCGGTGCCGAGACATTTTTTCACCACGAATCAACTCACCGACTTCATACGACCTATTCTCTACTCCTCTAGAGTGTGCTCAAGTATTTTCATAAGGGACTGACGACTAATCACCAAGTTTGAAGAGAAGATAACTCAAAAAGTAAAGCAATCCAAGTATTGAAGGAACTATCACCAAATTCAACCAAACGACTAAAGAAAAGGCATGAAACACATCAACTCGGAGATAAGATGAAGGAATAAAAGAAGATGAGCCATTTCTAGCTAAAGAAGTGACTCGGTACCAAGTCATTTGATTCGGTTGAGTTGTTTTTATAACTCATACGGCCTTGGTTTCTTCTATGCAACTCTGAGCCAACTACTAGACTCTATTGCTGTTAGACTTTCAACCCAACACCTCCTCTATCTCTATAAATACAAACCCAAAGGCAACTAAAGCAGGATCTAGTTTCTGCTATTACTACGCGGAAGCTCTGCCTCCTCTTCATCTTTTATCTCCATATAATAGTCACCAAGGAAGCTACTCTAGGCAATTCTAGGACTTACAATCTATCTAACCCATGTAATTATGACTTATTCTCTTTCAAATCTCTTGTAATCTCAAACAAACTTCATCAAATCTACAAGCAACAAAGCTATAGAGTGAACATAGGCCATATATTGCAAAACCACTATAAAATCTTGTGTATCTCTACTTTATTTCCATCATTTTCCTTTTATTTCAATTATTATCTACTAAATCTAGGTCTCATAGGTTCCCTACAATCTATTCTTGAGTGTCGATCCATTTTTTACGTCGACATCATGGGTAATGTCATCGAAGATATTTTGAAAATGAACTTTTAATGAAAGACTTAACTTTCAAGTGAAGATGTAAAGGTGTAAAGGTAGCATGTGATAGGGAGGCTCCTTTGTGACCTTTCATGGAAGGTAGAAGATAGTAATGGTCTCTTGCACAAACCTATAAATACACCCTTAAGGTAAGAATTAATCACAAAAGCTTGAAATGAAGTAAGATAATAAAAATGTTGGAAGTGATTGGCATTAATCCACTGGTTCTTCTCTAACTTTTTCAAGTCTAAACCAAATCAACTCCAATCTCTTTCAAACTTTCACAAACACCTTATAACACCTTAGGAAGCTTAGATCTAAATTCAAAGTGGAAGAAAAGTGAAGGAGAAGGGGGGATCTTGGATGGGTCATGAGCAATGGAAGAGGAGGGGAGGTGTTGCCTTGGTTTGAAAGTGCTAAAGGTTGGATCTTTAGGCTTTTGGTGATGGTAGGAAGTGGTTCTTTGATTCTTGTGGTTTATGCTTGCATTTGGCTTGGATCTAAGTGAGTTATCTCACAATCTTGTTTGTATATATTGTGTATATATACGTTGTGTTTGAAATATAAAGTTAAAGTGACATTAACTAATTAAAGCTATAAACTTTGGACCCCTCTCGCTTTTAAAAGCAAATGACAACTTTATATTGTATAAACATCACTTCTAATACTCTCTTAAACATATGGCGTAGCCTTGAATTGATATTTAAATGTTTGTTTGGCTTGTGTGTTGAATTGATGTATGCTTGAAAGTGTTTGAAGTGAGAATAGTCGTTATAAGTACACTTCGATATCACTTATCTTTAACTTGTGTAAATTGGATATTTATGATCTTAACTTGGGATAATTTGATTTAGTTGTTCTATACATATATTTTGGTGTGTTGTGCAGTAAAAATATGGTTTGAAAATTTATAGAAATTGTGAACAAAAGTTGCGAAAGTTGGAACAAAAAGGTGGTTATAAATACACTTTGTAAATATAGCCTATTTTCAAGAATTTTATAAAATAAATGAGAAGGTATTCTTAGGTGTTTCTTTCCATGGTTTTTAAGTACCCTACGGTTAGTACTTACTATAAAAATTTTAAGTCTTCAATCATTTGTTAAAGTGGTTAAAACTAGTTATAGATTGTGTTTTTCAATGTTGTTCTTTAACAAAGACTTTTAACAGCATTTATAAATGCTGTATTAAGTTGCTTATGGGTTTAAGTGTTTAAAAATGATACAAATTTGGTATTTTTCTCTAACATTTATAGAGATATTTTCTAACCTATTTTAAATTTGGGTTGAAGTTTAAATACTCTTTTAAATAATTATATATGTATTTTCAAAGTAAAGAGGTTTTATAATATAAAACATATTTTCCATCAAATTATAAATTAGTTATGTCAAGTAATATTTTGCATAGATATTTAAAACCTATTTGCAAGTATTTTTAAAGTATATATAAGTTTTGAAAAAGGTAACTGACTAAGCTTAACACTAAAAGCCGATGAGGTTGACTTCTCTATTTGTGAGAGTTAAGATTGATGTCGAGTAAGGATATAAGCAATAGAGCTCCAACCTACCGATTTTCCTCTTGGCTAAGGAATAGTTGTGTCGGGAATATAGAAAATGGGTTAATCATATTGTTTTCTTACTCGTTTATGAAAGTCATAAATACTATACTTAACACTAGAAGCCAACATGATAGGTTTATCTATTTGTGAGATTCAAGAATCAAGTGCCTAGGCAAGGCTTTGATGCAACTAGTGCTATTACTTACCTGGCTTCACTCTTGAATGATAAATAGTTAAGTTAGAATGTTGGAAACGAGTTATGTATATGAATCATGATTTCTATAAGCGATCATTTTTAACTAGATAGTCACTTAGTCGACTATCGAACTTAATCAAATATTATCTTAGATCATTAAAAGAATGTTTTTAAAGATAATACAAGTATGGAATAGTTTTGGGTTTGTAGTGACAATGTGTTAATTACATTCGTATTTAACCTTTTTTTACTATACTTATGAATGTTAAGATCTTTAAAAATAAAATTCTAAAGATAAGCATAAGTGAAATGGCTTTGGGTTTATAGTGACAATGTTTAAGTAACATTAGTTTTAAACCTTTTGAATGGATTTGTAAAAATACTTAGATCTTAAAATGGATATTTTGAAGGAAATTATAAGTAAGGAATCTTTTGGAAAAAGATAGAAAACGCAAAGGTTTAAAATAAGAAATCTCGTTAATGATTTGTGAATATACTTATACCATTATAGATAAGTATATGAATACCTTTTGAAGTATTAAAAAGAGTACAAATGAATAGTAGAAACTCAAATGATGTTTTATTAGATAAAATAAGTTTTACTAATAAAGATGTTTTAATTAATAAAAGATTAATTAAACAAAAAGGAGATTAGAAGTCGCTTATGTGACTTAATCGTGCTTTGTATGACTTGATCGTGCTTTGTTCGTTTACTCATTTATGGAAAACATTAAATCGTATACTTAGCACTAAAAGCCAATGGAGTATGTTTATCTATTTATGGGAGTTAAGACTAATGTTCGAGTAGGGATGTGAGCAGTAGAGCACCAACCTACCGGCTTCACTCTTGACCGAGGGATAGTGTGAGATGAAAATATTAGAAATATGATAAGTATACAAGACTCGGTTTCCATATGCGATCATTCTCATCATTATTGAATGACCAAATTCATCGATTTAGTCTTGAAGAGACCGGGATCGATAAGTGTTTTACTTATCGAAAACCACTTTAAGACTAAGGTACGTGTTCTATCTCCTGAAAGTGGATCTGTTTGAGATGTTGGAATCCATGTGTGGTTTTGAGATCTGTTCGAGATATGGGAATCCAATTGGGGATTCGTTTCTGTTCGAGCGATGAAGACTCGGGTGAAAGGTACCGAATGTAACCTCGACATCGGATATGACTAAAAACAAAGTAGGCCTTATAGCTTAGGGTTTAGTTAACCCACGACATGATATTATCGCTCCATATATAGAGTATGATTATCGATGTTGCATGCGGGATGTGATGATATATGGGATCATGTGTAGGGCATGGACCAGCTATGTTTACCTAGAGGTATATTTTATCTAGAGATATATGACGCTCAAATGTAGTTTTTGATCCTTGTGCAGGAGATCCGCTTCAGTTTACTGGAGGCGTCTCCACGGAAATCCATTATGCGAACGTTCCTTATCGGTTTTGATTGTACCCTCTAATATGCTATTTAATGTAACCAATGTAACCATTCTGGCTATGTTATATTTATATTCTTTGCCCTAGACATTACCTATTATATTACCTTATGTACTTATTAGATGGTGATTCTTTTGAGAGGATAACCATTATGGCATTCCATGTGGTCTCAAAAGTACTGTTATACGTTGGTCACATATTTCTTGAGTTTCTCACACTAGACTTATGTCTGACGCATGGTTTTTGTTTTTCTTAAATTCTTTTGTGCTTTTTCGAGTAGTCTGAGATAGGCATGTTTTCGTTAATGTTCTTTGGAGCTTGAGAAGACGAGCTGGATGTTTCACCTACCATAGTATTATTATTTCTGCTGCATTACTATATTTTACATATCAACATTTGTGAGGACAGGTAGTTATAACTGTCCAGGCTGGTGATAGCACTTAGGTTTCGCAACTCCAAAATTTCTGTATCGGAGTAACACTTTGTACTATTCTTTTGATATTATATGTTATCGTTTCGCTGTGAGATTCTGATATTATGTTCTTTTCTTTCTTGTTCTATTTCTTTTATTTTACCATAAAATTCGTCTTTTCAGCACTTGGGTGCTCGACACGCGAATACCGTGGATGTATTAGTTTCGAGATTCGAGGGTCAAAAAGGCATGTCGTTATAGAAATATGGAAGAAGTGGATCATGAAGAATAAACGTTTATTTTGTCTTTGATGAAGGAAAGGCTCAAGTGTTTTCTATAAGGGAAGAGTTTTTTTATTTTGGCCCATCACGTTTCTGTTATCCCACTTTTTGGCAAAACTGGGATACCCAAAAATTGGCTGGAAACCGATAATAACTAGTCATGAATATTCAGCTATGCATTACAGGATAACCATGGATATCGATGAATTTTGCCCGAGTCCAGATCGGGCCGTAATTGACAAGACATGACAAGCAAAGCCATGAAAGCCAACGTTCCAATTTTCAGGTAAATCGGAGTTTGTATGAACGAGATATGATCGATACAAGTTAGATAAAATGTGATGTTCGTATCCATCAGAGACAACCTGTTCGAATCGATCAGATTCGTATCCATCGGAGGAGTATCGTCAAGTTTGAATCCATCGGGGCTTGGGAACTTCGAATCGATCGTCTTCGAATCGATCAGGCACGAGTCAGTTCGCGGTCATGAAGCTCGAGTCCGTCTGCTCGTATCCATCACCGCACCTTGGTTCGTATCCATTGACTTCGTATCGATCAGAATGGTCAAGCCTTCGTATCCATGAATTTCGTATCGATTGATCGATGCTTAGTTCGAATCGATGAACAATTCGAACTAGACGTTGAAAGCTGAAACGAGATACACGAAGGACTGATTCAAAATAGATAACAGTACTCGATACAAACAAGGCGAAATTCATGGATACGAATCGGTCAATGCGCCACTGGAAGTGGATCGATACGGGAAACTCGTGCCATGTTATCCCTTGCGCACGTGCTTCTGATCGATACGAAGGGACGAATGCAAAACATGGATTCGAACGCGACAGTGCACACGAAAACACAATATTGAATCGATCATATCTCACGAACTGTTGATCCAAATGCAATGAAATTTTCACAGTAGCTTGCGTACGAGGTAAAGAATGTCCCTGCCAAGTTTCAGCTCGATTGGATCATTTTTTGATGGATACGAAATGGATTCGTGTCGATCACAGATCGAGTCGAAACTTGGTGGGGTCGGTCGCGTGGGCCCTCTCACGTGCCAGAAGAAGTCTCCCGAAGTTTGGGCGCGATCTCAGCCTCCTACGCCTATAAATAGCCCCCTGAAGCCTACAGAAAGGGGATCTTTTGGCCATTCAACGTCCAGACTCTGCCGGATTCAATTCTACGTCTTTCCATTGCTGTTATACTCAAATTTATTCATTGTATCTGCTGCACTCATTTGTAACCAGCAAAGAACATCAATAAAAGATAAAAATCTTGAAGTGGACGTAGGCCGGAGATAGCCGAACCACTATAAATTGTGCGTCATTGTTCATCATTTCTGGATTGCTGTTTATTGCTAGCTTAGATCTGTGATTTGTGTCTGAATATTGCTGATCTGTATTCATACACTGGTGCTTTCACAATACTTGGGGTTTGTGACCATTTTTGGTGCAAACACTTTGGTGCTTTCACTGAGAAGGACTAGCATCCGCTACGCAAGATTTGAAGTTCAGATTTGAAAGCTTGAAGATTTTAAAGACAATGACTCGACAAACGAGACAAAGAGCTGAGAGAAGCCAACAAGGAGGAAGTCAAGAGGCATCCTCTGGCGCTGGAGAAGAACCAGCTTTGATCTACATCACCAGAGACGAAATGGAGACCATGACCAATCTGATGCATGAAAGAATAATGAAGAGCCAACAAGAGATGCTGCAGAATTTCTTTGAACAGATGAGAGCTGCAGGGATGCAGGGCCTAGGACCAGCTACAGCGGCTATGAATGTGGAACAAGGAGCTAGGATTGCAGAACCTAATGAAGGTCAGAATGCAAATCCAGAAGACAATCAACAAGGACTTGGGGGCAGACCCTCAGGATCCGATGTTGGAAGGCCTACAGATGGAGCTCAACAAGTTGGGGCCAACGCTGATGCTAACGGGCCACACGAAGAATACGTACCAGAATACCCTTCAAGACCAAGAGGGCAACCCCAGGATGGAGATGAAAAGATGGCTGGATTAGTGCGACGACTCATGAGAGGAGGATTGTCTAGCGGAGGATTGGAGGAAGTCAGTCGGAGTCCGTTCACTCCGAATATCAGGAATGCAAGGAACCCTCCAAAGTTCAAACTACCAACGCTGAATCCGTTTGACGGGAAGTCGGATCCGACCATGCACATTACCAGATACATTAGACACATGGAAGTACTGGGAGCATCCGAGGAAGTGATGGCACAATGTTTCCCTTTATTTTTGTCAGACTTGGCTGCACTTTGGTTCAAGCAATTAAAGACCGGATCGATCAGGACATGGGGCGAGCTTGTAGATTGCTTCATGGAACAATTTAGGGTCCATGTGACAAGACCCAAGAGTGTGATGACTTTAGCTTCGATAAAGCAAAGGACCGGAGAGTCCATAAAAGGTTTTCTGCTGCGATTCAATGCAACGGTGGCCTCTGTAGATCGCCCGGATCCATCGATGATTTTGATGGCGGCGGTGGCAGGAGTTGGAGAAGGCACCGAATTCAAAGATTCGTTGACAAGAGATCCACCACAAGATCTTGTAGAGTTTTACCATGAAGCTGAGAAATTCATTCGATTAGAAGAATCACGAGCCGAGAGGCAGGAAGTAAATGCTGCACAAGGCGAAGGAACCGCCAGGGAACAGTCCAGGGCAGACAAAGGAAAGAGAAAGCAGGATGACGCACATGATGGTCCTGATAAATGGAAGAAATTCAGGGAGCCTAGATTCAGGCAATACACAGATTTGACGGAAAGCCTAGAAAGGATTTACACTGAAACTCAGGGGCAACTCCCTTATCGAAAACCACCCAGGAGAGATCCCACGGAGCGGGAACGCAGGACTGGAAAATACTGCCTATTCCATGAGCTGGATGGGCACACTACCGATGAATGTCGCCACCTAAGGGATGAGGTGGAAGAACATGCCAGGAGTGGTAGATTGCCACAATATGTCAGAGAACGGGCAGCGGCAGTAAGGCCCGAACAACTACCGCCTCCACCTAACAGGAATGATCCTGGAGCGGGATCACGACTCGTCATCAACTGATTGTGATGGCAAGGGCCAAGTTCAAGATTTGGACTCTGGTCGATTAGTTTTCTTAGATTTGATTTCCAAAATAAAACGGCTATCCCACTTACTCATGTACGGGAACCGGAGAGATCCCTAGGCATGCTCTAAGATGGAAATAGACCGCTCCGCCCGGAGAGGCATTGTCTTGTTTTTCCTGGTGTTTGAGATTGAACATCTAGGATTTGAATTTAATAAAGAAACATTTATTGAAACAAACCTTTGACCGGAGAGTTAAAGGATAAACATTAAATATCAATATAAAGATGATCGCTTTATGATCCTACCCGGAGAGGCGGGGTCCGGAGTGCAGGAAGTGAGTTGCTTCACCAGAGAGCGACAGGATCGACTCACTTAAGCATCGTTTCCTATTCACCGGAGAGTGATTGGATCGGGATTCAATAAGAGCCCGGAGAGGCTGTGATCGGCCGACGATTCAGGTCAAGACATCGCTTAATGTTCAGATACACTGAACCGGAGTGCAAGAAGTGGGTCGCTTCGCTGGAGAGCGACAGGATCGACCCACTTAACGTTGTTTCCCTATCACCGGAGAGTGACAGGACGGGATCCAGCATGAGCCCGGAGAGGCTACGATCGGTCCAGAACGACCAAGACATCGCTTTACGCCCTAACTGGGGCCAGAGTGCAAGGAATAGGAAGCAATGCCGGAGTACAATAGGATCTTTCTATTCGATCGCTAAGTCTGGAATGGGCTTGGCAAGGGTCCGAAGTGACCATCGGTAGTCCGAAGAGACTGTAGAATTTCATTCTTAACTTCCACTGGAAGAAATTGATAACGATTCGGCTTCGAACAGCCATGAATTTGATTGATAACACTCTAGCTATGAATAACTCATGAGCCCACAGCATTTGATTTGAAGTTATTCAAAACACGCCTTTTACAAAAAGGCATGTTTTGGGGGGCAAAATGTTATCCCACTTTTTGGCAAAACTGGGATACCCAAAAATTGGCTGGAAACCGATAATAACTAGTCATGAATATTCAGCTATGCATTGCAGGATAACCATGGATATCGATGAATTTTGCCCGAGTCCAGATCGGGCCGTAATTGACAAGACATGACAAGCAAAGCCATGAAAGCCAACGTTCCAATTTTCAGGTAAATCGGAGTTCGTATGAACGAGATATGATCGATACAAGTTAGATAAAATGTGATGTTCGTATCCATCAGAGACAACCTGTTCGAATCGATCAGATTCGTATCCATCGGAGGAGTATCGTCAAGTTTGAATCCATCGGGGCTTGGGAACTTCGAATCGATCGTCTTCGAATCGATCAGGCACGAGTCAGTTCGCGGTCATGAAGCTCGAGTCCGTCTGCTCGTATCCATCACCACACCTTGGTTCATATCCATTGACTTCGTATCGATCAGAATGGTCAAGCCTTCGTATCCATGAATTTCGTATCGATTGATCGATGCTTAGTTCGAATCGATGAACAATTCGAACTAGACGTTGAAAGCTGAAACGAGATACGCGAAGGACTGATTCAAAATAGATAACAGTACTCGATACAAACAAGGCGAAATTCATGGATACGAATCGGTCAATGCGCCACTGGAAGTGGATCGATACGGGAAACTCGTGCCACGTTATCCCTTGCGCACATGCTTCTGATCGATACGAAGGGACGAATGTAAAACATGGATTCGAACGCGACAGTGCACACGAAAACACAATATTGAATCGATCATATCTCACGAACTGTTGATCCAAATGCAATGAAATTTTCAGAGTAGCTTGCGTACGAGGTAAAGAATGTCCCTCCAAGTTTCAGCTCGATTGGATCATTTTTTGATGGATACGAAATGGATTCGTGTCGATCACAGATCGAGTCGAAACTTGGTGGGGTCGGTCGCGTGGGCCCCCTCACGTGCTAGAAGAAGTCTCCCGAAGTTTGGGCGCGATCTCAGCCTCCTACGCCTATAAATAGCCCCTTGAAGCCTACAGAAAGGGGATCTTTTGGCCATTCAACGTCCAGACTCTCCCGGATTCAATTCTACTTCTTTCCATTGCTGTTATACTCGAATTTATTCATTGTATCTACTGCACTCATTTGTAACCAGCAAAGAACATCAATAAAAGATAAAAATCTTAAAGTGGACGTAGGCTGGAGATAGCCGAACCACTATAAATTGTGCGTCATTGTTCATCATTTCTGGATTGCTGTTTATTGCTAGCTTAGATCTGTGATTTGTGTCTGAATATTGCTGATCTATATTCATACACTGGTGCTTTCACAATACTTGGGGTTTGTGACCATTTTTGGTGCAAACAGTTTCATAACTTGTTTTTGGAAATAATTTTATTAGGGGCGTTTGTTTTAAATTGTTTTATATTTTATTTTTATATTCAAACTCTAGATTTTATCTAGGATGAGCTACATCTGTAGTTCAGGAATTCTCGACTTGGGGACAAATTCGAGATAGAGTTACCAAGCATAGAATTAGTATATTGAGATTAGCATGGAGTGCGAGTTTACATGTATTGTAAGCATTTGAATATATAACTTTAGAATTAACTTCGGTGACAGCATTAGACCCTAATGAGTTAGTGATCGAAGTATGGTATATCTGTGTGTCATTATTTTTCGCATTTACATTTCCGCACTATTTATCTATTTATATGAGAGATATTTTAAATACCCTATTCAACCCCCTCTATGGTATATTATCCGATCCTAATAATTATGATCCTTTGATAAAATTTCTACATTATAACTAGCATACTCTTTCAGACCTAGTAATTAATAGCAATAAAGAATTATTAAAGTGGACGTAGACATAACTGAATCATTATAAATAATGCGTCTCTTGCTTTTCCCATTTTCATATTCACATTTTCATACCTTTTCTATTATCACTGTTTTTTTGTCCGACCCAGTGACATAGAATCAAAATCTTCATGTAATCAATTAATTGGGGATATTAGACCAATTTTTTGGTTAAATCGAAAGTTCCACAATTATGGAGAGATTCATTAAGTTTTATATAGTTTTTGAAAATTTGAAAAAACGCAGACTTGCACATTCCTATTTTAATTTTAATTTTTCATTTTTAGATCTAAAATGTACACACTTATGCAATTGCATATATTCTGCACTTTATTTCCTTTTTTTATGGTGATTAGCATTATGTAGAATTCTCTTTTGTATTTCTTAGTGAAATGTATAATACTTCAATTTCAAAAAATTATGGTTTTCCATTGTTATATTTTGTACGCGTAAGATGCAAATTTAAAGTCATATTTAATTTTATTACTGATAAATTGGTTTTTTGCATCTTATTTATATGTTGAAAATTTGTAAAGGTTTTACCACTTGGAAAAAATGTTTAGAAGTTTTCTATTTTGCAAAATCTTTGTTTCAAACAGTGTGTTATAGCGATCTTGTCAATTACATTTAATATGCATTTTTATTTATGTCGTTTATCTATGTATTTTAAAAAGTGCACATGTTCTGCATTTTTTATTTTGAAAAGTGTGAATGTTCTGCATTTTCTTTATACATTTGTTATTTTATATTTTATATTTTTCTTAACATAAAAAGGATGTTGTTTATCCGTACTTCAACATTTTTTCGAACAACATAACATACTTATTTTGACATAATTTGGATTTTCTCAATAATGCATAATATGTACACTTTCAAGTATTTAAACCTATATAAAAATTCATGAAACTTTCCAAATTTGTACTGATTTTGATTCCATTTGTTTTTTTCTTAGATTTCTAAACATGGATTTTGTTGCGCTTTTGAGGAGAAAATAAAGAAGTTGATGTCCGTGGGTTTCAAAAGTAAATCCTTGTCATAAAATTAAATTAGTAGCTGTCCTTTCACTCCATAATCATTAGCACTCGTTTCTAATCCTTAAGAGATGAATTCGAAGAAAGGAAGTTACGGCACGCGCTTCGCGCGTGATTCGCGTATGATGAGGGCATCTAAATTGTTTTTCTACAAATTGTATTTTTTTAATACGTTCAAAAGAAAATGATTTCCACAAATATTTAGTCATATTTTTGTATTGAATCAAACATAGTTAATTTGAATATTTAATTTAATTTGCAATATCTAATTTTTTATTAATTTAAATTTTTATTTATATTATTAATTAATAAAAAACGAATTTGTAAAGTAGTTTATTTGTTAGATCCTATTTTTAGTGATATTAAGACATGATAAATATTTGTAGAGGAAAATTTGAATTTGTAAAGAAAGCTTAATTGTCAAATCCTATTTTTAAGTAATGTTAAATTTTAATAATATATATATAAAAGCATTTTTGGTATTTCATACTGATACCAAAAGAGTGTGACAGTAGTAAATATATTACAACTATTATTAAAGAAATACATATAAAGGACAATTTTGAAAATTCACGGTCGGACCAAAAGATTGATTCTGCTTCAAAAACCAGCTGAAACAAATACGACTGTGCGCGGACCAAATTAAAACCGCATTATTACCTACATCCCCCAATATGTTTTTTGATCCGCACTCCCCGTGTATTTAATACCCGGTTGACGTAGCATTGTTGAATGAGTAATTCGTACGGAAGTATAATTTTGAACCAATACAAAATTAGTTGATACCGGCCGGTATTTTCCTAAAAGGAAAAACTTATTTCCAAGCTATCATTAATCTCTAATCAAAACTACAAAACTTCAGCTGTCAGTAAATTAAAGGAATCCAAACCCGATCCATTCCCCATCCGACCCGGCACGTAATGCCTCCACCTCGAAAGCGATGGTCGGATTTAACACTCCCGCTGTTGGTCGCCCTTGTCGTCGTCGCCGAGATCGCCTTCCTTGGCCGCCTCGATTTCGCTGCCGTTGAAAACTGGACCACTTCTTTATACTTCCCTTCTTATTCCGATCAATCTTCAACTATCGGCGGGGATCCAAAAACTGGATTTCTAGACGAGATCAACGAGGTGGGTGAGGTCGATTTAGATGAAGGCGGAAGCAGCATCGGAAACTATGACGTGGCGGATGATGGAAGCTGCGATCAATGGTTGGAGCAGAAGGATTCGGTTGGGTATGAAAGGGACTTCAAAACTAAACCGGTTCGCGTATCGGGCGGGGAGCAGGTATTTGTCTTCTAGTGTGTTTGATTGTTTGCATTAACTGAAGAAAATGATAAAACTAGCATACTTTTTAAGGCATAGTTTAGCAAATTTGCGATGATTGAATTTGAATTGCTTGTTTAATTCGTTTTCTTACTTTACCAAATGAATTGAATTTTCATGGTACGTGCTGATGCGTACACCTCAAACACCCATGGCTTGCTGGAAACTTCATGCTGTCTTGGTAGCTTCCAATATTTGGGATTGTTAATCAAATACCGCGGTGTGGTCTTATAAATACAACATAACCACTTTGTTGAATTTGGATGATTCAAATATCTGTTAAAGAGGAAAGAAATTGATTAATTGATTCAATCAAATCAATTTATTTAGTTGGTACATGGAAGGATATTTTGAAGGAAATCAATTAATTAGTCAATTTGTTATATGAAGAAAGAAATTGCTGATGGAGATTCAATCAAGGAAAATTATGGAAACCAATCACCATTATCCATTTACGTAGAAATTAAATCATGGATATTTGAAACATAATCTGTAAATTATTTTTCTTAATCCCTAAGTAACTCCTTCATTGAGTCTATTTAAATGAAGGAATTACATCTTCATATGACAAGCAAGTGTAGTATCCACCATAATTCTCTTCTCTCTTGTACTCTTTTCTTTAATGAAATAAAAAGTTGTTGGGTCTCCGTGGACGTAGGATATTCATATCTGAACCACGTTAAATCTTCTGTCTCTTATTTCTGTTATTTTTCTGTGAGACTGCATAATTCTTTTTACTGTCATTGGTATCTAAATAGGCAATACTAGGTCTTGATTTGAAATCGCTTCCGCAGCGCACCGTGGTGTTGAATTGTTATCAATCATCATTTTTTCACTACAGTTTGGTATCGGAGCTAGTGTTATTGTTCCTGTTTGGATATTAATGGTTACTTCTAGTAAGTCTGTTGGTAGATCTGGTGTCAATTATGGAGTAACACGTTTTGACGGAAAAGGAGATTTTGGTACTTGAAAGATAAAGATGGAGGCTGTATTGAAGAAGGAGAAGACTTTTAAGATAATTTCTGCGCTTGAGAAGCTGAAAGAGTTAGATAGTGAAACTTTAGAAGAGATGGAAGATGAAGCCCTAACTACCATCCAGCTAAGTCTTTCAGATGAGGTTCTTAGAGAATTTTCTCAAAAGAAAACAGCAAAGGAATTATGAGATGCATTATCTGATGCATATCAGGACAAGTCTCTCACTAACAGAATAATTCTGCAACAACAACTCTATTCGTACAAAATGAAGCCTGGAGCTGATCTCATGGGGCATGTGGATGCCCTAACCACCTTAGTAATGAATTTGAAGGCAGCAGAAGTTGAAATTACAGATGAGGCTCAAGCAGTAATCCTTTTATGTTCCTTGCCTAAGGAGTACACTGCTTTTGTTAATTCTATGATTTATGGTCGTAGTAAAATTAGCCTATCTGATGTTAAAGCTGGACTTCATAATGAAGTGTTAAGGGATAGATTAGCAAGCACTAGTTTAGACAGTGATACAGAGGGCTTATCTGTTCAGAGAGGAAGAAGCCAAAGCAAGTCAAAATATGGTGGAGATCGAAATAAATCAAGGTCTCAATCTAAGGGGCCTAATAAATTGACTTGCAATTATTGTAAAAGGCCAGGGCACTTTGTAGCAACTTGTTCCAAGTTTGAAGGTAGAAGAAGAGACCCAAAGCAAGCTTCAGCATCTACCGCTGAGAAGTCAGATACAGAGAGTGATACCGATGTGTTTACAGCTTCTGGCTCTTCTAGGAAGAGCAACCTATGGCTGATTGATTCTGGCGCATCCTATCATATGACACCTGATAGGAACTGTTTCTCCACTTACCGTGAGATTGATGGAGGAGAAGTTCTGATAGGCAATGATGCTTCTTGTCGTATGATTGGTGTTGGTAGTGTGAAGGTTAGAATGTTTGACGGTGTTATTCGTACTATTACAGATGTTAGACATGTCCTGATTTGAGAAGAAGTTTGATATCTATTGGGGCTCTGAGTAGGTTTGGTTTGAAGATTGTAGTTGAAGGAGAGAAGATGAAAATATCAAAGGGTTCTATGATAGTTATGAAAGGAGTAAGGGCAGGAAATCTTTATCTTTTGAAGGGCACTACTGTAGTTGGCGAATCAGCATCTGTTACTTCTGTTGATTCAGACTCTTCCAGATTATGACATTTACGGATGGGTCACATTGGTGAGCGCAGCATGGATGAGTTGAGAAAGCGAGGTTTGATTGATGGTGTTCATCATTCAAAGCTTGGCTTTTGTGAAGAGTGTGTTCTTGGGAAGCAGACGAAGATTTCTTTTGGTACTGGAGAGCATAAGGCAAAGGCTGTCTTAGAGTATGTTCACACAGATGTTTGGGGACCTTCCCCTTGCCCCTCCTTAGGTGGAGCCAGATATTTCGTTTCATTTATAGATGATTTCTCTCGTAAAGTTTGGGTATATTTTCTACAGTCAAAGAGTGAAACTTTTGATAGGTTTCGAAAGTGGAAATCTACAGTTGAGAAGCAGTCAGGAAAGAAATTGAAAGTTCTCCGTTCAGATAACGGCGGTGAATTTGTATCACAGGAATTCATCGATTATTGTGAGTCTGAAGGTATTAAGAGGCATTACACCACACCTGGCGACCCTCAGTCTAATGGAGTTGCTGAAAGAATGAATCAGACATTATTGGAGAGAACTCGTTGCCTCAGATTGACTACAAAGTTGAAAAAGGGATTTTGGGCAGAAGCTTTATCTATGGCGGCTTTCCTCATCAACCGCACACCTTCTACCGCCATAGACATGAAGATCCCAGAAGAAGTATGGAAAGGAGAGTCTGTTAGCTATTCATTTCTCAAAGTGTTTGGTTGTCCAGCTTACGTACATGAGAGCAGAGGAAAGCTGGAACCTAGAGCTCGCAAGTGTATCTTTCTAGGTTATAGAAGAGGAGTGAAGGGATATAGATTGTGGTGTCCTATTAGCAGGAAGATTGTTACCAGCAGACATGTGACTTTTAATGAGAATGCTATGTTGAAGGTGGAGCCTTCCTCATCAGATGACAATGAGAGGACAAA
This sequence comes from Allium fistulosum, assembly GCA_030737815.1. Lineage (NCBI taxonomy): Eukaryota > Viridiplantae > Streptophyta > Magnoliopsida > Asparagales > Amaryllidaceae > Allium > Allium fistulosum. The sequence goes on from CM060901.1 coordinate 667,982,790, forward strand.
TGAAGAATGCCAAACACAAAGTAAGTCATCTACTGTTCCTTTTCATAGAAATTCTGAAGGTGTTTCCGATGACACCGTGGTTGATGAGGAAAGTACAGAGATTAGTACAGAGGATCAGACTCAAGGTGGAGCTAGTTCAGAGATCAGACCTGTTAGACAGAAGAAGAAGCCTAATTGACTTAATGATTTTGTTGGATTGAGCATCGAAGACATTGACTTCGATGACATGGCAACATATGCTTTGAATGTTGTCCATGACGAACCCAGAGATTATAGAGACGCTATTGCTTCAGTTGACAGTTCCAGTTGGTTAGTTGCTATGGAAGAAGAGATTGAATCTTTGCAGAAAAATCATACTTGAGATTTGGTGCCTCTTCCCACCAACAAGAGAGCTATTGGTTGTAAGTGGATCTATAGAGTAAAAGACGGCGGCGATGGAAATTTCAGATATAAAGCAAGGTTAGTAGCAAAGGGGTATGTTCAGAAAAAGGGAGTTGAGTATCATGACATTTTTGCTCCAGTTGTTAGGCATACCTCCATTCGCATTCTATTGACATTAGTGGCTCATTATGATATGGAGTTGGAGCAACTAGATGTCAAAACCGCATTCTTGCATGGTGATCTGCATGAAGAAATTTATTTACGGCAACCGGAGGGGTTCATTGATAGTAGCAGGCCTGACTATGTTTGTAAACTTAACAAATCTCTATATGGACTAAAACAGTCACCTAGACTATGGTATAAGAGATTTGATAAGTTTATGCTTTCACAAGGATATTCTAGAAGCTTCAAAGACCAGTGTGTTTATTTCAAGAGATGTGATAATGATTTAATATATCTGTTGTTATATGTTGATGATATGTTAATTGCATCTCGGAGTATGGTAAGAATTATGGAGTTGAAAACTGAACTTAGCAAGGAGTTTGATATGAAGGATTTGGGAAAAGCACAAAGAATATTGGGAATGGAGATTTGTAGAGATAGAAAGCGGAGAGAGTTAAGGCTCACTCAAACGCAGTACATCGAGAAAGTCCTCGCTCGATTTGGAATGGAGAAAGCCAAACCGGTTGGCACTCCATTAGGCTCTCATTTTAAGTTGTCAAAAGACTTATCTCCCTCATCGGAAGAAGACAAGAGGTATATGGCTGATATACCTTATTCTAGTGTTGTTGGTAGTCTTATGTATGCGATGGTGTGCACAAGACCAGATTTGGCCCATGCAGTGGGTGTTGTGAGTCGATATATGTCTAACCCAGGCAAAGAGCATTGGCAAGCTGTGAAGTGGATTCTTAGATATCTTCGAGGCACTTCTTTGGTGGGCTTGTTATATGGTGGAGTGGATGGTGACATCTTTCTTAGAGGATACTGTGATTCTGATTATGCTGGGGATAGAGATGCTAGGAAGTCAGTGTCAGGCTATGTTTTTACACTTGGCATAGGCTCGATTTCATGGAGATCAAAGCTGCAGTCCATCGTAGACTTATCGACTACCAAAGCAGAGTTGATATCGATTGTGGAAGCAACAAAAGAAGGATTATACTTACTTCAGTTGTTGGATGATCTTTCAATGGTACAGCGGACAATAGAGCTATTTTCAGACAGTCAGAGTGTGATTCATCTTGTAGAAAATCAAGCTTATAGTTCACGGACAAAGCACATTGATGTTAGAGGTTTCTTTCTTATGCTTGAGGAAGAACGAAGCAAGATCAAATTGTTGAAAGTGAGTACTTTGGATAATCCTTCAGATATGATGACAAAGTCACTTCCTAAGGATAAGTTTGAGCATTGCTCAAACTTGATCAGTTTGATACCTGTTACTTGAGCGCCATGGGGTGCTAGACCCAACAACTTATATGTCGATTGCTTGATGATAAGATGATGAAGAGAGATTGTTATATTTGAATCAAGGTGGAGTATTGAATTTGGATGATTCAAATATCTATTAAAGAGGAAAGAAATTGATTAATTGATTCAATCAAATCAATTAATTTAGTTGGTATATGGAAGGATATTTTGAAGGAAATCAATTAATTAGTCAATTTGTTATATGAAGAAAGAAATTGCTGATGGAGATTCAATCAAGGAAAATTATGGAAACCAATCACCATTATCCATTTACGTAGAAATTAAATCATGGATATTTGGAACATAATCTGTAAATTATTTTTCTTAATCCCTAAGTAACTCCTTCATTGAGTCTATTTAAATGAAGGAATTACATCTTCATATGACAAGCAAGTGTAGTATCCACCATAATTTTCTCCTCTCTTGTACTTTTTTCTTTAATGAAATAAAAAGTTGTTGGGTCTCCGTGGACGTAGGATATTCATATCCGAACCACGTTAAATCTTCTGTCTTTTATTTCTGTTATTTTTCTGTGAGACTACATAATTCTTTTTACTGTCATTGGTATCTAAATAGGCAATACTAGGTCTTGATTTGAAATCGCTTCCGCAGCGCACCGTGGTGTTGAATTGTTATCAATCATCAATTTTTCACTACACACTTCACAGTTATCCTGTGTGTTAAGCTATGGCCGCCTTGGGTCTGCCAGTTTTTTTTATTGCAAAGACATATCTGAATATGTAAAAAAATTTGCTTAGTACGAACAACTTATTGCAAAGTCTATAATCATCGAGTAAAAGTAAATTGTACCTCAAAGTAGACTCAAATCTAATTTAAGAAAAAAGCTACACTATAGATCATCACTTTTTGGGTCATTTGACACGAATTTCACCATCGACAAACTGTTTGAATTGTTGTAGTAACGATAAATTTTCCATTACCATATCGTTATCAATCAATTAGTTGTCATTTTTATGTTAAGTCAGTATACCGGTATAATCGGTACGATAATCGTAAAATTATTATTTTTAATGGTAAATATATCATTTTTAACCATGGTTCCAAATTCCGGCCGGCACGTCGGAATTTCGTCGGTTACGTCCCGGTTCCGACGTTGACCGGGCCTGAATTGGATTAAAATCCCATTCCGGTTACACTAAAAATAAAATATGTACTTTACTTTGCTTTTACCTCTAATTTCCTTTGTCGAGCATGCCAACCATTGTCGAGCAAGCAGATCTCGAGCTTGAACAAGCATTTTTATATGCTTATAGCTGTATCGATTTAGGGTTTTTGTGATTTAGGGATTCATATTTCATGTCGAGCTGAATGAATGAGGTAACGATGAAATATTAGGGCTTTTGTTTTCTAATTCAATTTGAGCGGCTGATGAAACTATTAGATAACTAAAGTGTTGGGCTTTGTTATGGTAGACTGGGCTTTATAATGACTTTTTTACATAGTTAAAACATTATTTTGCATGTAACATTTAAACTATTAATAAATTTGTGTTAATATTAATAAATTCAATACATAAAAAATAAGAAAACAATGGAGGAATTTACAAACCGGAATTAAAGCGGAATCGTCGGAATTTCCGAAACGAAACCGAAAATTTTGAAATCTCAACCGACCGAAATGGAACCAGAAAACGGAACTTTGAACCTTGTTTTTAACTCTAAAACATCGGTGATATATTTTCAAAACCGATGACTATGGTAATTTAGTAATCCCTTTACAATACATGTATATTCATATAATTAGTTGTATTTACATGCGTTTAGAAGCAAACAACGTACCAGATTTGGTTCAAGAATACATTTCAAATAATGCTAATTGTATTTCTTTCTCATCGGTGTCTTTTATTAAATGGCACGATGAAATGCATAATGAAGCATTATTGTACTATAAAATAAAATGAGACTTTTGTTCTTTTTGGGCAAATGATAACTTATTATTACCAGTATAACGATTATCACCTCATCAGTATACTAGTCTTCGGTATATAAACAGATTGGTAATATATAAACAGATTGGTAACGATAACGATGTGTAATTTTAACTTATTAGTAAAGCTGGTACGGTAAATGTATTTGCAAAATGAGTGCGGTAAACATTTCATAACAACCTTATAATCTGCAATTAAATCGAGTTTTGAACAAGAATAAATTGCACATACATGGAATTTTGAGAATAGAACATCACGAATTCAATGAAAACCAAAATTAAAGTTACAAAGACGTTCAACTTAAGTCCACAACAATAAAATACTTAGAATTCAACCTGTAAATGTGTGGGTTATGTTTTTGCCATCCTTTTTGTGTGCCTTTTGGGCTTTTTGTGCGCCTCAACATAGCGCTCCTTGAGCTATCAAAAAGGCATAGTAGGTGTGCCTAGGCGCGTGCTGTGATAACTCTTGTACCATTCTTAAGCACAACCGTGAAACAATATTCATATTTAGGAAAGATTAGCAGGAAAAGTTATTAAATCCAATATTTGTATATTTAATTTGCATATTTCAAACTTATTTATAATAATTTAAGGAATTTTCATTTAACATTTAAACAAAATAGAGCATGCATAAACTTTATTTTGTAATTCGAATGCATTTTAGATAAAAAGTGCACATGTGAAGCAGTACATAGTTCCATCCATGACGCTTGGAGTGTCCTGTCTGTCAAACATCTAATTGGGGTTGGATCATAAAAAGTTATTGATGCAAGATTGGAAATATATTGTTAAACATACGTACACACATGCATATGCACATATGTACTTTATGTTCATCTTTAAAAATGTGTGATTACTTACATCTTCACAAATGATTTAATGCATAGCTTCAACCAAGGAAGTAAAATAGTGTGTGTTCACAATCATTTGGTGCCATTTCTCACGACACATCGAATGCGGCTGATGAATCATATACTGGAATTGGATTAACCTAGTTTATACTTGGTTCCCACGAAAACATTGGATTGATACTTTGGCTTCATATGTTTAGAATCCAACGACCATTAACCCTCGTATGAATATTAATTCTCCCACAACACCTTCTCCACGTCCACCTCCAATACCTTTACTTCTAACAAAGATGTCGCAAAATTGCTCAATGCGCAAATTCAGAAAATTTTGGTGCTCCAAGCCATGATCATTTTTTAAGATGTGCATGCATATGGAACACGTGGATAGCAAAAAAGAATTGTACAAAATTATAGTGGAAAAATACTATTGAGTCACATCAGGGCCGGCCCAAGGAGGAGTCGAGAGAGCCCGTCGACTAGGGCAACCGACCCAATAGGGGCAACAACTAGAAATTATTTGAATATAAATAGTTTTCGACAACTATATTTTGTGTTGATATAATGGTTGAGTGGTAAGCAACTTGAAAATTTGGGGCACCAACATAGGTTCAATCCTAAGAATTTGTGTTTTTTCAATAAAACTTTTGCTGTCTCAAAATTTGGGCTAGGACAACAGAAACAATAGGACCGGCCTTGAGTCACATCGACCATTCTAGATGAAGCTCCAGTACATGATGGACAAAACTGACATAAATACGAAGGTGTTCGACAATAACGAGTTAGATGAGAAAGTTTGTATAATAAATAGGGGATGGTTGGGATGCTATAAAAGGATTAGTTTATGGCAGCATGGAATGATGGCCCAATCCTAACAAGAACTTCTAAAGTTATTGTATTCATGTTTTTAGCCAAAATATTTTCTAGTTTAAAAAATGTTATTCTTTGTAGGAGTTTGGTCATACTATCTATTAAATATTAGTTAAGTTAAAAAATTTCTTGATTTCTTATTTATTCTAGGATTTTTCTCAACTTTCCTTAATATTGTTCAGACGATCCATTTTAAAATCCTAATATAATTTATGATTTTACAATCGTTCATGATATATTATTAATTATCTACTACCTTATACGTCTAGATATCTAGATTTTCTAATTTATACTATTATTTTCAAAATTCTTGATTTTCACACATAATATACATTTAAGTCCATATACTTTTAACTTACTAATTATAAATATAAACTATTTACTAAAATTAATTAACTAATATCTATTAACATGTCTAATAAAGCTAAGATATATCAATGTTAATATGTATACCATTTTCATATTAATAAAAATGGTAAAATTACAATTTTCATTCAGATATAAAGAATATATGGATCACAAACACACACACATCAACAATAATAGCAAGTATAATTTACAATTTATAATGCACTTATCTTAATAAATCGTTCATTAAATAATAGTTTGGTAGAGAAATTACAAGTCCTCTCATCAATTATCAATTCTACAAATTTTCCTTACTCCTTAAGTCTCTTTGATCTTTTTTTAAATTGCTACCAGCTATCATTTTTATCATTTTTTTCAATTACTCCTTAAGTCTCTTCGATCTTTTTTTAAATTGCTACCCGCTATCATTTTTATCATTTTTTTCAATCATCTAAAATGTCACGTTAATTATTTCCACGATTTTACGTTTATACACCTATATTTTATAATTTCTACAATTATTTATAAGGTTTTCATTATTTTCTCTTACTATTAACATTTAAATCTATATAATTAAATGAATCAAACACTTATATTCAAACTTTTTAAGTAAATTGAAGTAACCAATGTTCATCAATTTATCTGATAATTTCTAAGAGAAATGACAATTTGAATATGTATACCACATTTGTCTTAATAAAAATGGTAAAATTGAATTTTCATTTAACTATAAAAAGTATATAAACCACTTAACGAAAATAATTTGCGTAAACAATAATAAAAAGTATAATTTATAATAGTCATACATTGCATAACAAAATTTCATTTTAGTAATATTTATATTATAGTATTACGTTTTTTCGTTATTATCATTTGCAACATACTGGTTTTGAAGTATAAGAGATCAATTGAAAATTTGAAATTGTTGCAAGCTTTATTCAAGGTACAGATGCAATTGGAGAAATTTTGTATATGTCAGTTGTTAATCAAGAATCCGTTGCTCCAATCTTCTCATCCTACACAAACTTGGTTTGATCAAACTTGGGAATTCGATGCTCTTTTCAATCCTCTTAAACAAACAGATGTTCAAGCTACAAATCTCCTCCAAATTTTGATTTATTTTATCGATCCAGTTTTTCAAACACGACATGATTCATCTTCCAATGTTAAAGGTTGTGGTGGCAGATATGTCATGGTAAGAACGATGCAAAGCTAATTGAAATTATTGATATCATTTACGGAAGGCAAAAGAAAAGAAGGAAAAAAGAAATCTCGTTTGAAACTTCATGGCCTAAATCCATCGAAAAAGTACGAACAATGTAGATTCTGCTGGATCGTTTTTAGCTTATGTAGATATTGTTGCTTCTATTGTGTGAATTAGAGAATTTGAGGTAGGCAAAGCTTTAATCATTTTCATGCACCATCATTAAAAAAAAGATGTGTTCAATACTCTGGATGATGACATATTTATAAGCTGGTTAATGACGGAGGTTGCAAAATAACGACACACCACCATGTTGCAACAATTTCAGATAGTTGGATCTGGTTCCAACAAATAACGTAGTATTTATCATTGTATTTTTTTACCGTATGTATATTATTATTTTTATTTGCATGGTCTGATTTTTTAAAGTTCAAATGTTTTCAACATTTTATTATTAATTAACGACAAATGTTTTCAACATTTTATTATTAATTAATGAAATTTTGTATTAATTTTATTTAAATAACTACTAAAATTAATTAACATTAACTCTTTTTTGAGCAATTAAATCAATAATGACATATTAGTCAGTTAATGTTAGTGTTTGTAACGTATCACCTCCTTTATCCTTTTCCAACCACTTTTAAACCGCGAAAACACATTAACATTTTATTCCCCTATCGCTTCCTCTATCCTTTTCCTGCTCCGTTAATGTTAGTAACGTAACTTTATTTTATTTTAAACAAATTAATCAATAGTAAGAAACAATCAACTCCTTTTCCAACACCTTATAAGTCTGAAAAACATAATTACTTTTTATGCTCCTATGGCTTACATTCCCCTTTTCCAACCTCTTTCTTGTGCCCTTACATTTTGTTGCAAACACAGCCATAGTAAAGGTATCTCCTCTTTAAAAATGACTATAGCCAATGCTTTATTTTCCATTGTATATCATTGTTACTTGGTATATCTTTTAGTACGACCCTTTCTTAGTTACATTAAATTTGAGAATTCGAAGTTCAAAATTCATTCCTCCAACCTTTTTTTATACAGAATTCAAAATTCATTGCACTTTTTTAGATTCACTAAATTTTATATTTTGTATCACTTTTCAAAAGAGTTGAGATTGTTTCAACATATCTAATCCTGCCCATGGATGATTCAAATCAATGATTAGTATATTTCGCCCAACGAGTTGCATCAAAATCCTTTGTTTACTGTAGCAATTTTTAAACGATCTCCACTGTTATGAAGAAGATACAATCGATAAAAATAGTATATCTTTGGATTCGAAATCGTGTAGTTGTAACATTTCTCTTAAAACCACGTTGAATGGGGGAATTACAAATTTGCTCCTTCAAGTTCAAAAGGAGGACAAAACTTCTATAACCATAATTTGAAACATTGACCTACACTAAGGTAAGTAGTGCATGTTATTGATATATGTTTTTGGATAAAGAATATCATATATTTTGTTAATGAAATTAAAATGCATTTTCAAAAAATAAATAAAATAACAGCATGACATTGTATTACGTGTTTACAGTGAATTTTGAAAGTACAAACTAAGCAATCAATAATGTCTAGTTAGTAAAACTATGAATACTCATATATTTACTCTTACGTAAAATTATTGCTGCATATCTGACACTTCATTAGACTAATATACAACTAGGAATCATAATACTGTTCATATAATTGCTTTATCGGCATTAAAATCAGCAATGCACTGGTAATTTATTTATAAAAAGCATGCAACTAACGCGTAAAGTTAAGTATAGTACAGTATATATGATGCTTCTGATACACTAAATTTTTTATTCATGTAATATTTTATCGAAGTCAAAACTTATTTTGTTAAAAGAAAATTTTGAAAACATATACAAAACAGGTAAATTTTTATAATACAATTGATTTTTTGTCATTTAATTGACAACTTATCAATGAATTAATTAATGGAAGTAGATGCAAATAAATCTTTTATGGGTTTTTTTTGTTGTATATATTTATTCAGAACACCAAATAATGAAGATTATTTGGTAGTATATAGAGGAGAAGATGCAATCCAATAGTAAACAATAATCTTGTCAAACAAAAAGAAGAAATTTTTACGTAAGAGTTTGCACCACCAACATGCCAATAAAAGGGGAGAGCTTCATATATCTTCCTGTAAAAAATAGAGTTAAGTTAAATAGCATGAATATGGACTTATATGTTTGAAAATAATGCAATTAGGATGCTCATTCAAAGTAACAGTAATTTTTGTGGCTCAAATTTTAAAGGTAAGAACAGATATGCTTGTCTTTAACCATCTTGTGTCTGTTGAATATATTTGTTTTGTACTTTTTTGAACTAGTCACCAGAGATGTATTACTGAAGGTAACGGCATCGGAGATGAACTTTCGGTATTTGCACCTGTTTGTTACTTTGTATATGAACTTGTACAAATAGTGACAACGTATAGCATCACACTGGGGAATACCCTATAGTATCACCTATTTGTTTCCAACCCCCACCCCCCTCCCCCTTACTGTTATTGCCATTGCTGCATTCCAAAGGGTTTGTCATACAGACCTAACCTTGCTTGAATTCGTGTTTTTCTTTTCTATTTTTTGCTGATTTTCACATAAAACATTCAGGAGTGGAAGTCATGTTCTGTGGGCTGTAAATTTGGCTATTCTAGTGAGAATGTTATGGATGCCACTTTTGGGTATCCAGAAAACTCAGAAACACTTACTATCCTTCGCTCAATGGAATCATCACACTATTATGCAGAAAATAATGTTGATATAGCACGCAGGTTGGTAAGCAAATTCATTTTTGTTATTTGTTGGACAGCGGTGTCATTCATGCTTGATTGCCGAGTTCTCTATAACCATTTTCTTAACGTTAACATTCAAAAAAATTGACATCTTGTTTTGTCACATCAAGCTCTATTTTAAATTTCGTTGGTTTTATAAAATTTAGTTAAGTGAACTTTGTATTATTTGGAATGGATAGTTGCCAGCAACTTCATGGCATAAAATTTAGTGAATATTAGGTTCGGGTTCTTAAAATCAAACTTAATACATGAAAACTCCTCCCCAAAAAAGATTGTAAATTAGGTCTCTAGAATTAAGTTACTGAATAATTGCATACATTTATGCAATTATTCAGTGAATAATTGTAGATATTTATGCAATTATATCCAAAAATTGCATAAATGTCTGTAATTACGGAAATTTCCGCAATTTTTTTTGATGAATAATTGCAGAAATTTCTGCAATTTTTTAGTTAATAATTGCGGAAATTTCCGTAAATCTTCGGAGAATAATCGCATAAATGTTTGCAATTATTCACTGAATAATTGCATAATTCAGTAATTTAATTCTATGGACCTAATTTACATACTTTTTGACAATGATGTTTGGTGTATTTTGAAACTTAATAGACACTTTAGCCAAACTGTCCCTACAATTTATATGTGATGATCATCCGAGATTAGTTATAGGTTTATTATCATCCAAGGTTATTTGTAGGTTCATGAAGAGAAATGTTCTATGAAGGATAAGTTCTGCAGGCCCGTTGTTATGTCAAATATTCAAATCTGTTTTATCTTGATATATCACTTATCTGGATTAATACAATGTTCTGTGCTTTAATATAATGTTGAGTGCATAAAGTTTATATTGTAATTGATATATCATTTATCTGGATGGATGATAATGAATTAGGGACATAGGAGCATAGGGAGACTTAATCAGCAAAAGGATATGAGCTCAACAAATAAGAGTTGGGATTCTCACATTCCAGTGTTTACTTCATCTACAAAATGAAATAGTCATGTAAAATAGCAAATGTCGCAGTTTTTGATTATTTTGCTATGATATTAATGGTGTGTTGTGGAAACAAAAGTTACCTAATTTTGTTTGGACTTTGGTGTTTCCTCTTGTCCATAGTCCCCTACTTCTACAAGCATATTGTATGATTTATGCTTCTCACATGTGTGTGTGTCTGTACGTATGTATGTGTATGTGTGTACGCACATGCGCGCACATATTGTTTATCCTCTAGGCATACATAATAGCCAATGTCAATTATAATATAGTCTTTTCATTGTTCTTTTTAGCGCATTTGTTTTGGTTCAATATTTGAGTTGGAAAAAGGTAGTTTATTCCTCCATAAGTAGTCAAATTTGATCAGAGAGAAATATAGCAAATTAAGAAGACGATTAGTCTTTTATATCTTATTAAAAGCAATAATTATAAGTATAAGATTATATCATCTCAAGTTTATACACAGTATAAACCCTTTACACTCTTTTCTTTCCTCAGTGAATTGTTGATTGCCCAGACTTAACGTCCACTTCTGAGAACTATGGTAACTCACTTTGTTTTTACACATTTTTGCCAAGATTTACTAGACAATCAATTATTTATTTCAGTGACATATGATTAGTAATGAAATATTCAATTTCTATAACAACTTAACAGATCATATTGTTTGGTTTGTTATGCAAATTATATGGGCAAATATCGAATATTTTTTTAGTTTCTAGTTTATGAACAACATCTTCTATTATTTTAGAGTTAGAAGAACTTTGTACTTGAAATTTTATGTTTATAATAGTATGTTTGATGATATTTGTGCAAAATGATAAAAATATTTGTTTGATATCATCATTTAAATAAAAGAAATATACATTACATTCGTCTTCTTTAATTAACTATGATGTATAATAACTATGTGTTTTTATTAATATAGAAGCACTAATTCAATAGAGGGAATTAGGGAAAATAACAAACTTTGAAGAAGAAGAAAATTAGGTTGAAGGATATCAAGTTTTATTTTTTGATTGAAGGACAAATGTTAGTTATAATTTAGGCTGAAGGACAGTCGTGTTCAGCTTTTAGTAATTTGTACTCCTGCCCCAGTCTTAGGTTAGCGGAGTTAGTTCGTGGATGATCGAATTCCATCAGTAGTGAGTTTAAACTCCTCCTGTCGAGTTCAGGTCGGAGTTTATGAAATAGTGATTGATCAAACTGCACTCATCTATTTATTTATACTCATATTCGTACTCTGGGATAAGAATTTGTTAGCGGGTGGTCGAATCGCACCCAATTTGTGTTTATACTCCAGTCCATACTTTGAGGACTTAGAGTTATTCCGAAAAATGGTCGATCCACATTTTCTTTGGTCATTTCTTCTGCTCCCAAGTCAAGGGCAGAAGCCGAAGAGTGGTCGGTCGTATCACGTTCACTCTTACTTGGAGTTCTTTACGTCGAATCGTGGGAAGGAGCTGATTAGCGGATGGTCAAGTCACATCCGTTCTATGTTTTACACTCAGTCTGTCGGTTTATAGGGGAGAGTAAATGGATGAACGGTCGAACCACGTCCATTTCTACTTATACTCTTATCCGCGCTCCGAGGACCAGAGTTTGTTGATGGGCGGTCAGTTGTACCCATTTGGTGTTTATACTCCAATCCGCACTGGGGGACCAGAGTTATTTGCTGGGTGGTCGAACCGCGTCCATGTCTTAGTTTGGATTTTGGGCTTGCCAATGTCTGGGCTAGACTTAAATAGTTTGTCGTACTTTAGGCACGAGCAACGTCGTGGATGGACGTATCATATCCTCCTTGGATTGGACGGTCGAATCACGTCCAATTTTAGCTTGGGCTCTCACTGCCCCTGCATCTGAGGTAGGAGTTGATGTGTGGACGGTCGTACCGCGTCCACTTTCATTTGGATCCTGCTTCTGCCGAGCCTTGGGAGTAAGATAAGTGTTCTGGCGAACTTCGAGCTTGAGCAGATGGTCAGATCGCCTTCACTTCGAGTCATGTGTTTGCCCCCAAGTCAAGGGCAAGAGTTGAGAAGTGAGCGGTCGAACCAGGTCCACTTTTTATGGTGTTTATACTCCAGACCGTGCTGAGGGATCAGAGTTGATCAATGGATGGTCGAACCGTATCCATTTGTTTTTCTGTGTTTATACTCCGGTTCGTAGCAGGGGACCAGAGTTAGTTGATAGGCGGTTGGTCACACCCGTTTGATGTTTATACTCCAGTCCACGCTCTGAGGACCAGAGTTGGTCGATGGACGATCGAACTGCGTCCATCTTTTTGTGTTTATACTCCGGTCCACGCTCCGGGGACTAGAGTTTTATGATGGATGGTCAGTCACATCCGTTTTTGATGTATACTCCACCTGTCAGGTCAAGGTAAGAGTTGTCAAATGAATAGCGAGTCATGTTCATTCGTGGGAAGGAATTATGTGCCCAGTGTCGAGGACAAAAGTTGGCGAGTGGACGGTTGATTCACATCCACTTGGTGATTAAGAGATTGATGGTTGGACCACATCCATGGTTCATGCTTGGGTTGGACGGTCAGGTCTTGTTCAATTTGCTTCGTACTCCTCTTGACAAGTCATGGAGAGAATTGTTGAGTGGATGCTCAAGTCACATCCACCTCACGTTGCAGTCATGTCCTCACGTCGAAGACGACGGTTGATGAGTAGACGATCAATCATGTCTACTTTAAGTCGAGCTCCCAGACTGCCTCCTGTGTCCAGGGCAGGAGTTAATGTGTGGACGGTCAAATCACGTCCACTTTAGTTGGACCTCGGTCTTGCCGAGCTTCGGGAGATGCATAAGTATTTTGGCAAACTTCAAGTATGAGCTGTGGAGTGGATGGTCGGGTTGCATCCACTCTAAGTGTTTCTTCGATCTTCAAGTCAAGCGCGAAGGTTGATGAGTGGACGGTCAGTCGTGTCCACTTTATAATTGATTCTGACCTTGTCGGGCTTTTCCACTTAGTGTCATTGCCCCCAAGTCAAGTGCATATGGTAGCTGATGAGCGGTTGAATCACAATCGTCTTGATGGTCCTTCAAAGGTCCGATCATGGTCCGTGAAGGTTGGATGGCGCCCAACTCTAAATGCTTGGTTACCTACATCGTTTGGAAGTAGTTTAGTTCAAGTTGGTTGTAGTTCACAACATAATTGAATTTGAAATAAATCTTATTGATAAGTGAAGCAGCGTCGTATGCTCGCTATTCCACTTTGCCTCAGTTGGAAGTCGACTGTAGGTGGTCCAATTGATAATCAAAGTTCTTTATTGATAGGGGTCGGACGTTCCCTGCTCGCCATTCTGCGGGGCCTGGACATATTGTTGAAACTTTACTTTCCGGGTCAGCTTTCCGATCACATCTCGGAGGTGTCTGCAATCGCCGGTGTTATGACCGTGTGTATCTTGAAATACACAACATTTCTCGGATTTTTTTTGTTTCGGTGGATTCTCTCGAGGCTGGTTTCCAGTACTGCTCCGAGTCGTGAGTCTCCAAGTAGATGTTTTCGATTGAATCGTTCAAACGTGTATATGAGTCGAATTTTGGGATTCTGGGTCGTCTTTTAGAATTTAAGTCCTCATCTATGGCCTCTATGCTGCCCTCGCTTTGAATTCCTTCGGTCAACGGGCCTGCATTGTTCTTTTTCCTAGTCCACTTCGCCTTCTCCTTGCATAGGTTCTGGTTCGCTTTGTAGCAGAAACGATTCAAGGTCGTATGAGGCTTTTCGGCTAACCAATCACCAAAATCTGGCTCGGGGTCGATTCTCCTTATCAACACCATCAGTTTGATATCCTCGCTAGGATTGCTCACTTTAGTGACGGCGACGTTAAATCTCTACAGGAAGTCTTTGAGCGGTTCACCTGACATCTGGAATAAATCTAATAATGACATCTCATTCTTGGTATGAGTCGCATGCATCTTGAATTGCTCGACAAACTTCTGATCCAGTTGATCAGATGAAGAGATGAACCTGGGTGGTAACTGCGTAAACTGCATGATCGTTATTCTTTCGAGGAATATGGGAAAACATCTGCATTCGATGACATCTGTCGCTCTAGCGGGATCCATGTGCCACTCGTATTTCATGAAATGTTGTCGGAGGCCTATGTTCACAGAATACGCTGACATGGTCGGCACATTGAATCTCCTTAGATATTCCGCACGCTGAATGGCTTCGATGAATAGGTTTCGACTGGGGGAGATGCTCCAATCGTCGTCAGTCCTGTCTGTTTTCAAGCTACGGCTGCTTGCAATGCTTGTGAATGATGTATGCATGGTTGTCCAACATTTGAATGGTTGAGAATGCTGATCGAATGGCGAATCGGCTAGGATGGGGTCGTTGATCGGTGATGATCCCCAAACTTTCACCCAAATGGGGTGTGATCCATATAAGGCAGTAAGGAAGGCCTTTTGAGGTTGCACACCAAGTTTCAAGTTATTTGGAGTTTGTATGCCCGAGTTATGACCAAAACAAGACGGACCTACCTGTATTGACGGATTGGTGATAATGTACTTAAAGTCCGACCCGAGAAAATTTGATATTTGCGTGGAGTCAGCCCCTGATTCGCTCGGAGTTGCTGAATTTGAAGTGCTGGGTTGGTGACGAACGGTGCTTGGAGTCATATTGGTATCTGCTTGGAGAAAATCTTGGTTTTACTCGAGTTTGATTTTGGGTCGGAATTTTCTGGGTTTGCTTCGGGTCGAATGGGTGATTACCGGAGTTCGACTTTGGATCGAAACATATAGATTCTGCTTCAAGTCATATCACCTTGGTTCTCCAGTTTTTGGAAGTATCGTTTGAGTAGTAGTTCCTTGTTCATTCATTGGCTGCAATTCAACAGCCGCCCCCTGATCCCCTATGCCCCGATCAGTCACAGGATGTAAGAGAAGTGGATAGAATGCACCATCTTTAAGTTGAGTTCCGAATCCAGAATGCGGGGGCACTGCGCTGCGGCATGAGTTTGGGTGCTTAGCACCTGAAATTTTTTTTGAGTCCTTTTCTTATGATGGATCGGTATGAATCCATTAAGAATGGATCGTACCCGATCCATTTTCGTTTGGATACTTAGCAAAATATTGGACTAAGAACGGATATGGATATGACCAATCAGTTGTAGGTGTTGGAGCAACGATCGGCTGGAAAAATGATCGGTTGGAAGAACGATTGGCTGGAAGAACGATCGGTTGGAAAAACGATCAGCTGGAACGATTAGCTGCAATACGTGCTATGGAGGGATCGACTGTCCAAACGATCGATTGAATGGACCAAATACAATTCATTTAAACATATTTCTCCATTTTGAACTTAGTGACTATTCTATAGGAAGCTTGTACATCCATGGCTCCCTGTTGCGCTCCATCTTTCAGAAGAGCGGTCTCCGTGTTCTCTACTGCTTCATCAGCAGGTCGTAGGGAGGTAGCAATGGCCTTCTCCTTCCTAGGAAGCATTGTAGATAGCTTCATTATAGGCTTTTCAAAGTCCGAGTATAATATGAAGCTTTATGAAGATGAATCTGGATCTCTTTCTCGGATTTGTGCAATCCATAAGTAGATTAGAGATCCAAAGATGGTGAGAATCATTCTTAGTGGAAGCACCAAAATGTTAGCATCAAAAGTTGGCACAATCACCCGATAGAAATTTTGTAAAGGAATAAATGAAGAATAATAAATGTAAACAGAGAGAATATAGTAGTAAATTAATCAAAAACAAGCTAATTACAGACATGATAATTTATAGTGGTTCGGCGTTGTTTGCCTACGTCCATTTTGAAGAGATGACTTTATTAATCACTTTGTAAACTGAGTACAATAGAGATCGGATTAGAAACCTTAGTTACAAAAGAGTACAAAGCAACAAACATCGTAAAAGTCTCGAAAATGAACAATAAAGCATTGTTATCAAAAATCTTAAAATCTTACGATTCAAATCCCATTTTGGATCGGATCTCTCTCCTTCCGATTCGATTTATATTCTGATTCAAACTCATTTAAAACCGCAGTTGAGAAAAATCATTTAGTACATATTTATATATTCAATATGTTTATTTGAACCCACAATTCTAATTCTAGTGTTTTCTAAATAAAATAAAAATGAAACAAGTGAAAAAAACTAATTTTTAAGTTTAGATGTAAAAATTCAAACATCATAATCAATTTCAAAGTGTGTGTAAACTTTAAAATATGGACCTTTTGTTGGAGAATTGTTACCGAATCTATTGTGGGAACAAAGTGTAGCCGCCCGTTATCCATTCACCGTTGAGAGCAAGGAGTTTTCACTGCTCTGTGACCAACCTGACGCATTGTCTCCTATACTATAGCCAGCATAGTCAGACCTTACAGCCCAACTGCACAGGCCACTCAGCAATCTGGATCGGGCGGACCAGCTAATTGCACATTGTACCCAAATATGGACATTTGAATCCACGATTTATGATTTAAATCCCGTTTCGATTTAAAATTTGAACTTTACGATTGAATCCCATTTTGATAACCTTGCAATAAAGTATGTATTTATAAGGGGAGACGATGAAATATCTTCCTGAAATTTCGACTGCGGAGTCTCCAGATCCAGACGAGGTCACCCTATCAATCGTGGGCCCCACTTCCATCATAATAGCTATCAGTACCCATCGTTTTTCTTGCTTCTTTTCACGTGTGATTGATATGGTAGGTCCCACAATGTAACATCTTGCTATTCCCAAAGTTTCGTGCATAGTTGACTTCTGGATTTTGAGTTATTGATCGATCATCGTTGATTTGTACTGTCAATCCAAGCGATCCGTATCTATATCGATTCACGCCGATCCATAATGAAGATGTTTCATATACGATCCATATTGAGGATGGATCATAGTCGATTTATTTTGAAGATGGATCATAGTCGATCCATTTTGAAGATGGATCATAACCGATTCATAGTGGAGATGGATCATTGTCGATCCATATTGGAGAACGATCATAGCCGATCCATATTGGAGATGGATCATAGCCGGTCCATAATGGAGATGGATCATAGCCGATCCATAGTGAAAAACGATCGTACACGATCGTAATTTTAGTTGTAATTTCAGTTGAAGTGTGAAATCCATACTTAACCAATTTCAGAATGCTATGCGCATGAATCCGTACGACTATCGGCCATAGTCTTGTCCATAATCGATCTTCAATCCTGGTAACCATTTCTCCGGGCTTTCTGCCTTGATGATCATCCAGTCTAACTTGTCCAGTCAGTCTGAATATAGCCGGGTCAAAAGGTCGGATGACATTGATAACATTATCAGCAATATTAAGTCTAATGGTGTTGATACATTTGAAATTCATATCCTTCTATCTTGCATTCTTTCCTCTCTTTTTTTCTTTCCGTTTTCAACGACTACGCCATATAATCTTGATTGTCTTTCGTTCTTTGCTAAATAATGAAATTTCATTTTCTATAAAATTGCTCCACTTGGAACTCTGAAATGTCAAAATTTGCCATGACATAAAAAATCCCTCCTAAAGCTGTGATATCATTCTTTTGAGGGGGGAGGGGGTGTGTGTTTGTCCAGTTTGATAAAAGGGAAACATATAACAAATACAGAAGATGACCAGACTGTTGTATCCTATTTCAAGATCATGTATCACATCAAGTTTAACACAGTTTAAACCTTTGTACATTTTCTTCTTCTTCTCAAAGAATCACTCTCTGTCAATAGTTATACACTCTTGAAACCCCACCAACTTGCTTATCTTCTATACAAGAAGAGCCTTCTTATCTAGTCATTTTTTCTCTGGCAGTCAAATTGTGGTTCTCCTTGTATAGGTTAACCGGTAGAGTACAGAAATTGTAATTCACGGTAATATTAGAAAAGCTCGAAAAGTTATTTAAAGCATTATATATCCCTTTAAATATCAAATATATCTTTCGTTATTTAGTAATGTCTCTTGAATTTTTTTTTCTATTGCAAGAACACTTCAGAACTTTAACTTGTAGAAAGTATGTTACAAAAATATATGGTCTTAATATCAGATTTGGACTGGACCATCTTTGTATTTTGTATATTATATCTTCCATCACTAGTTATACCTTTGTTTGCAATTATTTACCAAAGCTCATTAATAAGTAAGACTTGATTACCTAACTGGGAACTCGATAAAAGAAATTAATGTGAATTGCTACAGTAATGTCTCTCAGAGACGGTTTATTACATGTTTCTCATTGTATATGGTTTTTGAGTTGAATATAAACCTCATGTTTTGTATAATATGTCGACAGGAGAGGTTATAAGATCGTGATGACCACCAGTCTCTCATCTGATGTTCCAGTTGGCTATTTTTCATGGGCAGAATACGACATCATGGCACCAGTAGGTCCAAAGACTGCAGATGCTCTTGCAGCTGCGTTCATTTCTAATTGCGGTGCTCGCAATTTCCGGTTACAGGCTTTAGAAATGCTTGAGAAATTGCAAGTAAAGATAGATTCATATGGTAGCTGTCACAGAAACAAGGATGGAAATGGTAATCAGTTAACTATTCTTCAGTTTTATCTACACTTACTAACTTGGATCAGTTCATTGCTATGCTCAAAAGTTGATACATAAAGAAAAACAGTAATTTTGTGAGATATGATCTGTAATGCTACCCTACTTGCTAATGAACTAGAGAACTGTTTTAAGGGACTATACACTGAGATTGGGTTGTAAACTGGCATTATCGATGTATTTGTTCCATAATCCACGTGGATCCCATAATTTGTAGATTGGAACTTCAGTCTTTATTGTGTTTCTAGTTTCTACTAAATAATGTGTTAATGTTTTCATAGACTAGCATAGTTGATTAGTTCAGTTGTCCATATGGACAATGAAATCCTTTAGCTTAGAAATTCAGTTTTTGTTGTCTTTCAAGTTTCTACTACTAAATATTGTGTTAACTTAGCTGTTCGTAGAAATGCTTGGGCTTTTAAATTTATGCATATAGAGAGTTGAATTCTTTTCCATTTGCAGACAAGTTGTTGGATGCATGACTAATTGACACTGTGAATCTCTTTTGTGATTATAGTTAATAAAGTTGAAACTTTGAAGCGCTATAAATTTAGCTTGGCATTTGAAAACTCCAATGAAGAGGATTATGTCACAGAGAAGTTTTTCCAGTCCCTTGTTGCAGGTAGGCATTCATGTAGATGTATTTACAACTGCTGCTTGTCAGGCCCTTTTGTGTTATCTACTTACTATTTAAGATGTGGATCCTTATGATTTTACAAGAAAATTGGTTTCATTTCAGTTATCTCACAAAAACAAGTTAATTAAATGTGTATTCTTTTTCATGTTTCTCTTGGCATATCTTATTTAGCACATATTCACAAGGTCTTTTATTAGTGCTATATTTTGAAGTTTTGCATCTTGCTGTCAGTCTGTATCAGTATGAATTACTAGTTTAAAGCTAAAACGTCTGAGATATGTACCCCATTTGATCTATCTATCTATCTATTTATTTTTAGCTTTTTTGCTGTCGTATATTTGCAGGAACTATCCCCGTTGTAGTTGGTGCTCCAAATATACAAGATTTTGCACCTGCGCCTGGCTCAATCTTGCATATCAAAGAACTTAGTGATGTAACTTCTGTTGCTAATACTATGAAATACCTTGCATCAAATCCTGAAGCTTTTAATAAGTCCATTAGGTACAATCACTCAGCCACTTGCCGTACACTATCTTATTTAAAATTTCACTTTCATCTAACACAATTGTTATTTTGCTTGAATCTGTGCTTTATTTCTTATTACAGAGAAAGTAAAAACTTTCGCATGTAGAAAATTGTTTACATTTTTACATCATTTTCTGCATTGTAGTTGGAAATATGATGGTCCATCCAACTCCTTCAAGGCACTAATAGACATGGCAGCAGTACACTCATCATGCAGACTCTGCATTCATATAGCAACAAAGATTCAAGAAAAGGAAGAGAAGTCCACCAAATTTCAAAATCGACCATGTAAATGTACAAGCAGTAAAGGAACTGTGTATCACTTGTATGTCAGAGAAAGAGGTCGGTTTGAATTTGTCTCAGTCTATCTCAGGTATTTTATTTGGCTATTCCGTCCAAAATATACATCACTTTATCTCAGTCGAGAAACTAATATTATTTTGTTATAGGTTATCTGAGTCCGTACTTTATGCCACAAGAAATATTATCAAATTATGCTGAAGTATTTTAAACCAACCATGAAATATACTACAGAATATAAACTTCTCAGATGAATATGAAATATACTAAACCAGTTGTGTTATTTACCTTGAATAGAAGTAGAGCTGTTACATTCTACCATCATTATTGGTAACCAAAAATAAACTGTATCGTTAAAGTTATGGTAAATTGACTGATGCCAACGGTAAATTTAGCATTAACAAAATGTCAAAACCATCAATAGCATTTTGGGTATTTATTTTTTAGTTTAGTCACCTTATCATTAGTTGTTTCACAAATATAATATATTTTAAGCGGTTGTTTGGCTTATTTTATGATATTGTAATGCCGTTTAAAGATATACTGCTCTTCTAGTTGGTTTGTGCGAGCTACTTATTATAGACCTGTCAAACGGGTTGGATTGGATCAAAATGGGTTGGGTCGAGTTTGCCCCAACCCATTTATGACCCGTTCTTTTTGACCTATTTATAATTCAACCCATTTAATAGACGGGTTACCCATTTAATCTATTTAATGATTTAAATTTGATTTGACTAATAAAAAACAAATAAATATAAGAGAGAATTAGGCAAAAGGACAAACTTTGAAAAAAAATTAGACTGAAGGACACAAAGTTTCATTTTTGGGCTGAAGGACAAACTTTGAAAGAAAATTAGGCTGAAGGAAAATGCTAAATATAATTAGCATTTTGTACAGTGCAAACATTGTACAAAATGCTAATTATAACTAGCATTATATCCAGTTTTACACTGTACAAAATGCTAGTTGTATTAGCATTGTCCTTCAGCCTAATTATCTTCCAAAGTTTGTCCTTCGGCCTAAAAATAAAACTTGTTGTCCTTCAGCCAAAAATTTTATGAAAATTTGTCCTTGTGCCTATTTTCCACTAAATATAAAATAATTTTAATTCTAATTTTTACGTTTTGAATTTCGATAAAAATCAAAATTTAAAATTTTAAAATTTTAATTCTAATTTTCATCAAAATTCAAATATGAGGATATGGTAGTCTGTTATTTTCTAAGTACAACTGTCAGTCTACATGAAGAACCACAGTGTGCGTTAACAATATGAAGTATCTGAGTGTTTCATATTGTCCGTAATTTAGGTGGGAGTTAATCGGTCGAAGTCTCATATGGTTCTGAGTTAGTATGAAGAAGTTATTGCGGTCTGAAAAAAAAAATAGCGGCTTCTGCATTAGACGGAGTTCAAATATGTGAATGTGGTAGCATGTTATTTTCTAAGTACAACTGTCAGTCTCCGTGGAAAACTACAGTATGCGTTAACAATATGAAGTATCCGAGTGTTTCATATTGTCCGTAATTTAGGTGGGAGTTAATCGGTCGAAGTCTCGTCTGATTCCGAGTTAGTATAAAGCAGTTATTGCAGTCTGAACAAAAAAATAGCGGCTTCTACACTAGGTGGAGTTCAAATATAGAGATGTGGCAGCCTGTTATTTTCTAAGTACAACCGTCAGTCCCCATGAAGAACTACGGTGTGTGTTCAAAATTCTTATTTTCAAAATTTAGGGCCCGATTGGTTTCATTTTGTATTTTGAGTTTTGTGTTTTCAATTTGCACTAAGAAATAACAAGAAATAAGAGAAGAAGTTTTATAATTCTTAGCCGTTGGGACGACCAACGGACAACGAAAGAGTTTGATTGTTCTCCGTGCTTTTGTTATCTCTCGAAACACGAAAAATAAAATAAACTTGTTTTCTATTTTATATGTTAATTTCATTTTTCAAAATTGTTTGTTTTTCAACTATACATACAACGAACGCGTTTTTGTATAGACGAAAACACAAAACTAAAAACGACAAGCCAAACGAGGCCTTATATTTTCAAATTTTAAGTTTTTAATAAATGGATAAATTGGTTACCCATTTATAACCCTTTTAAAAATGGGTCAACCCAACCTATTTAATAAAATTCATAAATGGGTTGACTCAACCCATTTATAAGTAGGGTAAATGGGTTGGGTTATATTTTGACAGGTCTACTTAGGGCGATCAATTTGAATCTCGTAGCATAAAGAATAAATATCAATGTTGAAATATGCATTAGTAGTTTTAGTGTTAGTAATGATGGATAACTAACTTTTGTTCTCTTACTGAAAGGTAAATTTACCATTATGGATCCATAAAACCAAATTATTAATAACACCATTACAATAATGATTTTTTTACCACTCTCTCTGAAACTGACATGTAAGACATAATGTTCTAGTTTTGGCTTAATAATCAAAAGCATTATTACAGAAGAACATGCCCTCATATTTCACAGTATCTTGCAGATCTTGGGATTTCTCTCTAAAAGCCTTGGAGTCTAACATACTCTCTAAATTTCAATCGATGAATTACGTACCAATATGGAAAAATGAGAGGCCAAAGAGCCTCATAGGAGGAGATGAATTAAACATATACAAAATATACCCAGTCGGACTCACTCAAAGACAAGCATTATACAGCTTCAAGTTCGACAGCGATCAAGATCTCAACAAACATATCGAGAGTAATCCTTGCACAAAACTCGAAGTGATTTTCGTATAGCCACTTAATAGTTGGAAGTGCAGAGTTTAGGATCAAATGATTGTACATGTATTTTTGCAGTTTCATTAGTCTAATCATTTGATACTGTGATTTCTTTTGATTAGATGTAAAGAATGTACACATGTGATTAATATTTTATCTTGATTTTGATTTAGAGACTTGAGACTTCCTCTCTTAGTTGATAATGACTTATGTTTCCGGTTTAGGATGGAATGTTTGAATATGTATTTTTTTTTTACAGTTTCATTAGTTCTATCATTGGTGAAAGATGCTGAATTCTTTTTTTTTATGAGATGTAATAATCGTATACATGTGATTTATTTACTTATGATTTCAATTTACGCATTGTTTAGACCCATTAATGTTCATATATGATCAGAAAACATATATTCCTTATGGTGAGGATTGTCTTGTCACTACAAAACAGGCTTCGTTTGGTGGCTGGTACTAGTGACGGTTAGCGACGGCTAAAAAAAGGCGGTCGACGCCATCCGTCGCTAGCCGTCACTACATGCGTATGTATAGGCAGACCAGAGAACAGAAAAACACACTTACCTTTTCCCAGATCACTTCAGCAAACCCCTCTCCTCCACCGTTGACGCCCCAGTCGCCGTCTCCCGACGCGAGCTGCCGATCTTCCCATCGCGAAAGCCACAACGCTCCAAAGCTCGAAGGTATGTTGTTGCTCTTCAATTTTTGCTTAATCTAGGTTTAATCAAAACCCTAATTTTGAAAATTGGTTGATTACATGTGATAGAAATTGATGATTATGCGGTAATAGTTGTTGATAGTAGCGTATTGATTGAATTGGGGATATGTTGAGAACCTTAATTTGGCATATTAGTTAATTATGGGTTTGTTATTGTGTATTAATTAATGATAATATTGTATTTGTTGAGTTGGTAATATTAATTAGTGGTTTGATTGTTTAATTTGTAATTAAAAACTAGGGTTTATTTATAATCCGAAAATTAGTGTAAATTACTGATTGATTTACCTATGGATATATAATTAAGTTTACACGAATATTTGTTATTGTTAATTAGAGCAATGTTTATTATAGTTTGCGCAAACATTAGTGTACAATTGTTGATTAATATGCTGCTAGATTAGTACGTTTAAACAGAAGTAATATTTTTTATTCAATTAGCGTATGTAATTATAAGTATTAGTTGTTAGTATAAAATAATATTAATTTAATTTATTACAAGTGTTAACATCTAATTTCGTTTACAAAATTGATAAAAAAAAATTAAATTGTTAACTGAATTTTAAAATACGTTTTAAAATTTCAAATGTATTAAATAAAATATTTAAATGGTTGAATGAATTATAAAATAGTATTTTTAGTTGTTAAAATAGTAATTGTAAAATGTGTTTTATTTTTTTAATCCCTTAGAGAGTGTTTGGCCCCGTCCGACAAGTGTTGTATATGATCGTTATATTGATATTCGTTTTTTAACAGAATTGACATCTATATTCATCTGATACAATATTTGTCGGATTTGTCCCTGTATTGACAAGTTACAAACACAATAAAGTAATTACATTTTATAAATCATTTCATTTTAAACGGTTTACAAAATTTCGACAGCTCTTCCTTCTCGTTCCATGTGTACACGCATTTGTGTACGATACAGAGAACGGAAGGGAAGTGCTGCCGAAATTTTGTTGAGTCGTTTAATCTGAAATGATTTGTAAAATGTAATTACATTATTGTGTTTGTAATGGGAAGTAGGATGACCGACCATCAAAGTAAAAACCAATAAACTAAAAATTAAAAAATAAAGTGAAGTGCTTAATTGAATTTTCTACGATGGTGAAGTGTTTACAATGATGAAGTGTTGAAAATTATTCTTCATAAGATTTTAGTATCAGTTGAATTATTTACTTGAACTTTCTAACATATATTTTCAAATTAGGAAAAAATTTCGATTATTTTCTCGACCGTAGTTGGATGTATGAAGTCAGAACTAGTAGGAAAGGTTCAATAAAAGAACATTTCTATAATGGTGTACACGAATTTATTAGATTCGCTAAATCTAATAATCGAAATAACGAAGAAATTCGCTGGTCGTGTAGTAAGTGCCAACATTTGAAGCATTGAAAATTAGATATAGTTGAAGTACATTTGTATAAATATGGTTTTATGCCGAATTATTATTTCAGGGATCGGTATGGAGAACTTGTTGAACCTGCACCTAATCCTGTAGTGTTAGAGGACGATAATATTATGACGAATCCGATAGAAAATATGGTGGAAGATGCAGCACGATCAATGTTTCATACCATTCAAGCTTACGATGAAGACGTAAATGTCGAAGAAGAACCGACTGTGGGGGCTAAAAGAATATACGATTTATTGGATTCTGCTAAGAGGCAGTTGTGGGACGGTTCTAAAAGCGGAACCGAACTATCAGTAACCGCCAGTTGTACAAGCTGCAAAACGACACATGCCACCCAATAATCTGATGTGCGATTGTCATTATAAAGTGAAAAAACTTATGTCCGCTTTCGGTCTGCCGTACGAAAAGATAGATACATGTGTGAAAGGTTGCATGTTGTATTGGAAAGATGATGTTGACCTTAGAAAATGTAGAATATGCAACAAGGAAAGATACAAACCAAGAAAGAAGAAAGGAAAAGAAGTTTTGTACAAGAGAATGCATTATTTACCCATCACTCTCAAACTTCAAAGGTTATATGCATCTTCTGCTACGGCATGTCAAATATGATGGCATAGTGTGAGAACACCGAAAGAAGGAACTTTGATACATCCATCTGACGGAGAAGAACGGAAACATTTCGATAAGACTTATCATGCATTTGCTGCAGAAAGCCGTAATGTCAGACTCGGTTTATGTACGGATGGATTTTCACAATTCTCTCAGTTTGGTAGTAAATATTCATCCTAGCCAATTATCGTTACTCCATATAATTTACCACCATGGATGTGTATGAAGACACCATATATGTTTCTCACTATTGTCGTCTTTGGCCCTCATGTTCCAACACAAGGAATCAATGTTTATTTACAACCATTAATCGAAGAGTTGAAAAAACTGTGGAATGAAGGAGTTGAAACATACGACATTTCGAGAGAAAAAAAATTCGTATGTTCGCTTCTTTATTATGGACTATTAGTGATTTTCCTACATATGAAATGCTTTCTGGTTGGAGTACGACTGGTCGTCTAGCATGCCCTTATTGTATGGAAGAAACACAAGCATTTTCTTTACGGCATGGAAAGAAAGTTTCGTGGTTTGATTGTCATCGGTGTTTTCTTCATCCCAATCATACTTTTAGAAGAGATAGAAAAAACTTTATAGTTAACAGAGAAGATAATATGCAACCACCAAAGATTTGGTCAAGCGAAGAATTATATGAAATTGTAAAGGACTATCTAAAGATACATGAAATTGGAGTGCATATTGAAATTCCAGGAAAATTGGACATTCATAATTGGTGCAAACAAAGTACATTTTGGGAGTTACCATATTGGAAAGATCTCTTACTCCGACATAATATTGACGTGATGCACAATGAAAAAACGTGTTTGATAATGTGTTTGATAATGTGTTTAATACAATTTTGAATGTAAAGGGAAAAACTAAGGACGATTTGAATTCAAGACTTGATATAGCAAACTATTGTAAACGCCTCGAACTTCATATGAAGCCCAATGACAATAAAAAACCCAAAGCATGCTATAAGCTAGACAGCAAGCAAGTAAAACTCGTGCTAAAGTGGGTGGAAGAACTAAGATTTTTCGATGGAATTTCTTCTAATATTCGTAGATGTGTTGACTTTAAAAACAGTAAATTGAGTGGGATGAATAGTCACGATTGTCATATCATGATGGAATATTTACTACCCGTGGCTTTCAAAGAACTGTTGCCTGTAAAAGTATGGAGTGTTATAACAGAATTAAGTATGTTTTATAAATAACTTTGTTCGACTACATTAAAAGTAGATCGTATACGTAAACTTGAAGTGGAAATCCCCATACTGCTCTGCAAAGTGGAGAAAATATTTCCGCCAGGTTTCTTTAATGTAATGGAGAATTTACCTATTCATCTTCCATCCGAAGCACTTCTCCGAGGTCCTGTGCAATATGGATGGATGTATCCATTTAAGAGGTTATTATTGAATATCTGCAATATTTATGTCAGTTTAAAATTCAGATTTCTATATCTAAATATAAACTAAATTTATTTTGTAATAGGTACTTGAATCATCTGAAGAAAAAAGTTAGACAAAAAGCATGAGTTGAGGGTTCGATTTGCAAATCATACCTTGAAGAAGAAGCTTCATTCTTTTTCTCTCATTACTTCAGTGACGATGTGAACTTATCGTTTGTAAGCGTTCCTCGTAATGATGAAGTCGTTGAACAAGATTCTTCTCAAACAATATTATCTATTTTTAGACAACATGGTCGACCTGTTGGAAAATGTGTGAAAATATGGACGATAGAGATTACCATGTAGCACAAACATATGTTCTTCTAAATTGTGTTGAAGTTGCATAATTTGTTATGTAATAATAAATTCATATATAATTCACTTATATGTACATATTAATTATAACACATATTACATATTTGCAGCATCTGGCGATCTCAGTAAAGAATTTGCTAAATGGTTTTCGAACTACGTTTATGATCCAAGAAACTGTGTCGTTGATGAAGGTTTACGACATCTTGCGATCGGACCAAAAAGAAATATGAAGACTTATCCAATATTCTTCGTCAATGGATTTAAGTTCAACATGAAAGATTACGGGGCTGAAAAATTAACGTATAACATCGGTGTATTTGTCAAAGGTAGTGATGATCCAGATGAGCATATAAAAGGTTTTTACGGTGTCTTATCATAGGTTCTAGAGTTGACATATTATGTAGAACCTGTAGAAAAAGTTTTTTTATTCAAATGCAATTGGTTCAGTAATGTTCCTGGTTTTGGAATCAACGTGCACAAAGATTATAAGCTTATTGAAATAAAGCATACCTCACATTACTATAAGTATGATCATTTCGTATTAGCCAAGCAAGCATTACAAGTTTATTTTGCTCTGTATCCATCCTTAAAAAGAGATAAAGCGGATTGGTTGGCTGTTTTTAAAACAAAGCCAAGGTTTACGTTTGATGGAAATAATATTCCAAACGAAGCAGCGTATCAAGCGGATCTTGAACCAAATACAGAAATAATAGTAACCAATGACATTGATTTAGGGCCGTTGAATAATGAATCGAATGTTTTATTAGATGCATTTGAAAGTACCAAAGAAAACGAGATAGGGTACGAGACCGAGTCTGAATCAGAAAACGACGAAGACTGAAAACTCTGAATATTTGCATCGCTTGTTGTATAATGTATTATTCTTAGCTGCATATTATTCTGAGCTATGTATTAATAATGATGACCATGTTCTTAGCTATGTACTATTCTGTTTTGAAATTTCTATATATGTATTCATTAGATCTTGTCCCATTTATTATGATTTAGTGGAAGTTTTATGTGATGATTACTGAAACATGCTTTGTACTAATAAATTTATGTCTTTTCATTCTGTGATATTATTTCTCCGTGGTAGATATGTTTTGCAGGAGACATAGTTAGAGATCCGTTCCTTCTCCATCTCTCAGTGCGGGTGCTAGTGGTACTGCACCGAATTTACATCCACTGGCGGAGGTAGTTCAGAAAAGCACCGGGTAAGTATCAAATTTATTTGAAGTATACTTTTTAAAATTTATTAAATATCTACATCAAAATTTGTACATGAGATTTGAGGTGGAGCCTTCAGATTTCATCCTACAAGTTTCTAGGAAGGCATTTATGAGTAGGATGTCCGGTTGTTGGCCTCATTAGGGCGACATCCCACCACATATCAAGAATGCTATTTTGGCTGATGTACTCATAAGTATAAGTTTGAATTTCAGTTGAAAATTAATATAATTTACATAATTCAAACTAATTTCAATATGCAGGCAGCCGTGCGTGTAGATCCAGAGGATATGGACATTTTTACCAATCACTGGAATAAAAGGATGAGAAAAAATTACAGGGACACTCTGTCTATGGCTAAAAATGCAGGTAAAAAACTCAATTGGATGGGCGCAGATGTGTGGGCTGAGTATCTCCGCCTCTAGGACACTCCAGAAGTGAGAGTAAGTTATATACTTTTGCATTGTTGTTAAAAAAATTTAAATTTTGTATGTTAGTTGCAGCAATTTAGTTAATCGTGTATCTAAATTTGTAGGAATTATTTGACCGGAATCGTGCTAATAGGAATAAAAATCTTGCGTTGCACCATGGCAGCTCCAAATCCTTCCAGGAACACAGGAGAGAGTTGGTAAATTTATAAATTGTGTTTATAAAAATCTAAAATGTTGTTTAATCATATTTGTAACATTGTTTATTCATATGTATATATTTTCAAGCGGCGAGATACAGTCGCGAGCCTACTATGGCTGAGGTGTTCATGGCCACGCATGCCGTTGAACAAACAGATGAGGAAGGTAACGTTTCGTACGAGTGGACGGACGATAAATCGAGATCCATAATGGTAAACATGTTTATCCTTAATGACAATATTTCATATTCCTTTATTTCACATTTCATAAACTTTAAATTGAATATTTATCGTGTCAAACAATTGTTCGTAATCGTAGGAGAGGTACGAAGCGGAGCGGGCTCGAGTAGCACAGTCCACCGACCGGGCAGAGGTTACGTTTGAGGAGTCGAACCGTATTTGGGATGTCATTATTGATCCGCTTTCGCGAAATAGGCGGTACAGTTATGGAAATCAGGAGGTAAATTTCTTCATTTACTAATATATAAATTTACACATGCAAATGAATTTAAACTTAAGTGAACAAATTATAAATTGAATAAGGAAGCTGAATAATTAAAATAAATAAATTGTAACCAATGTACAACAGTTAATTATAAATATTAGTCGCATAATTAATAAACTATTTTTGTTCATACTGTTTATAATGTTCATAAATTATAACTAAATATCAACTATTTCACAGACGTTAATATCCCAAAGGGCTTACAGGAGATCCCAAGCTGAGGAAGAGATTGCTCAAATGAAAAAACAGCTGGAGGAGGTAAACGATTGGAGGAAGAGCGCATTGGGGCAACAACTGGACAAGCATATTACAGCCTACTTGGCACAGCATGGGACGATGCTTGGAGAGGACGGATCGGGTGACGACGATGAGTAGGTATGCTTGTTTTTCTGCCGGATTTCATCATCTTGTTTTCCAGTCAAGTGACATTTGTGTATACATTTGATACATGTTGGTTGGTTGTTGTGTTTGATGGGTTAGTGGACATTTGTGTATATATGTGATTGATGGATGGTATTTGGTTGTACGGTTACATTTATTGATGGATTTGGGTGGTTCCGTTTGATTGGTATGATATATTTATATGGTTGTGATGAAATTTCTATGTAAATTTATATGTTGCGTTATATATATATTATTTGTGATATGTGCGAGATTATATGATGGATAGAGTGGTATTGGTTATGAAATTGAATGTATATATGTTGGAAAGTGATTTGAATTTGGTTGTGTGGTTGGATTGATTGAAAGACAGAATTGGAGTTGGAAATATATCCCAGGTTAGCTACGGCTAGCGATGGTCTAGTTACCCAGGTTAGCGACGACTAAATGGTTTCAGCTTAGCAACGGCTAGTGACGGCTTGTGGCGTCATACATGTTTTAACTAATTTTCCACGTGTCCAACTAGGCGTCGCCAACCGTCGCTATTTTGGTGACAGAGCCGTCACTTTACTATGAGGTGACGACCTAAATAGCGACGGCTGGCGACGGCCAACGACGGCCTGCGACGCCGTTTTGCCATCGCTAAAGCCGTCTTGCTTTGTAGTGTACAATTAGAATTTATTCATAACCATGAAACCTTGGAATGTGCATGTACATTCAAAAATCATACACCAAACATGGTAAAATTTTTAAAAGAAGCGGCGAAGGTGATGGAAATGGTGAAATAGTTTGCTTCAAGATGCTTTAGAAAGTCACTAATCTTCAAAATGATATTTCTTCATCACAATATAATTGAATAAGTGAGTGCATCGAAGTACACTAAATTTCGAAGATTTTTACATCTTCAATCAACTAAGTTTGGGATGGACTATCCTTTTAAATTTGCAGGTGATAAGAATTACATCAAGTTTGTAATTTGTAAACACGATGTGATGTGGTATTAGAAATTATAAAACTCAGTGTTTTTAGTTTCACATGGCGTTCTGATGCTAAAAGCACTCAGTTTCTTACTTTTTAAGACCATGTCATGTTACTAGGAAGTAAGAATTTGGATATTTTTAGCAATACCCTGTTTTTATAAATCAAGATAACAATAGCTAGTGAGTAGTGAGACGAGGTAAGGGCGTTTGTAGGAATTTTCCAACAAAATTTTGGACTGAAATAAAGGATATATATTGGTTATGGAGGAGGCAACAAAACGAAGCTTAATTTCATGTACAGGAAATGTTTCAAAAAATAGCAGATATAGACGAAAAGGCACTTTGAATGATCGATTTGTTAACTCTTTTATTGTACTTGTCCAATCCATTGGTTGGCCGAATGTTCTTTTCTTTTTCCTTTATTGTTTCCTTGGCTTGCATAATGAGTTGAAAAGACCAACTTCGATTGGTTTTTACAAGGGAAAAATATATTTTGAACTTAAATTTAGAGTCCTGCTATATACATCCCCGTATGGACTTCATATTACCTGACAAATAAAAAAACAAATGAGGACGGACTTCATATTACCCTATTTCGATCGGCCGTCAACTACCGATCGATGGTCGACGGCCGACCGAAACAGGGTAATATAAAGCCCATATTTTTTTAGCCCTATTTTACCTAGTATGAAAAGGATAATACAAGAAGAATATGCAGAGTCATTCGGCTCACTACTAACGTAGAATGACGTTCAATTCTACTTGCAAGATTTAGGGTTTTAGCATGATGGAGAAATAGCAAAATGGCAAGATTTTAATTTATATTTATTTTGATTTTTCATTTTTAAATATTTGACTTATTTTTGAATATTTAATCTTGAGAAAAAAATTCATTATATTTTTATTATTTGTCAAATTACTAATATAGTTTTTGCTATGTTTTTTGAATTTGGTGGTTGTAGAAAAATATCAATCTCTCACAATCAATCGTTTGTAGCAACGTTCATGATGATATTAAAATCGAAAATGTTAATGTTGAGACAAATGAGATATGTTAATATTTATTATTTATCTCTATTGTTTATAATTTATAATTTATTTGTTTTTGAATGATTAAGAAAAATATTGTGTATGGTAATCTTTAACTTGAGTCATTACAACTCCATTTCGATGATAGCATAAGAGACGATGACAATGATAGAGATGATGTGCAAAATCATTTTGTAGATGTGAAAAATCATTTTATAACAAATGAAGTATGTAATATTGAATTGTGCATGTATATTAGTATCATATGGTATTTGATGCTCATGGTTTTAATGATTACTCTTCTTTTTTGTAGGTCTTTAGTTCATGGGATGCATTTATTCATTGGTGTCAATCACAAGCAAGGAAGATAAACACCGTGTTAATCATAATCAAATCCGATAAGCTTGGTGGATCAAGAAAACCTAGAACTCCGTTATCCCATGAAAGAGCTAGTAAATATCAGTGTTTTAAACCAAAAACTGAAGATAGTTTTAAGAAGACTAAGAAATGTCCACGAAGTGCGATGAAAAAATGTGAACGTTTGTTTCTCATTAAAGGTGCATATCATGGGTTCGATAGTTGGACGGTTGGAGTAGTTAATGGTACCCACAATTATGAATTACCAAAAACTTTAATTGGTTATGCATATGCGGGATGACTAACGAAAGAGGAGAGGAAAATCATGATGGATATGGGCGTTGCGGGAGTTAGGGCTAGAGATGTATTGGTGAATATAAAGAGAACTTTTCTGGATAATGTTTTGACGTTGAAGATAATTTATAATGTAAAGGCTAAGATGACTTTGTGTGAGATGGAAAGTAGATTCGTGATTCAACAACTTATGAAATTTTTAATGGAGAATCATTATGTTTATTGGGTTAAAAAAGATGATTCGATTGATAGAATAGTCAATCTCGTGTGGGCCCATCCCGAGTCGACTACATTGTCCCAATGCTTTCCGTCGGTTTTACTACTCGATTGTACATATTAAACAAATCGTTACAAAATGCCCTTGTTTGAGATGGTCGGAATGACTTCTACTAACAGAACGTTACTATAGCTTACTGTTTTTTTATCATAAGAACGTGAAGATAGTTATGAGTGGGCGGTATGAAATTTGAAATTGATGTATGATCCGAATTTTTTCCAGATGTTATCATTACCGATAAGAAGCTCTCATTGATTAATGCGTTATCTTCAGCGTTCTCTAATGCTACTCACTTACTATGTGTTTAGCACATCGAAAATATGTGAAGGCCTATTGCAAACTAAAATTTCAAACCAATGAAATGTGTGATTTTTTTAGTGGATTGGATGCATTTTGTTCATTCGTCTTTAGTGGAGAATGAATTTTTGAATATTTTTGTAGAAGATTAGAAAGAATATCTCGAACAAGTTAATTATGTATTGGATAATTGGGTTCCATTGAAAGAAAAATTTGCTTTTCCATGGACCAACAAAGTGAAGCACCGCAATAATACATCTAATAGAGTAGAAGCTGCTCATGCTCATTTGAAAAAATACTTAGGTACATCACAAGTAGCTTTCGTTGAAATTTGAAAAAAAAGGAAAATTTATTACTGTTACAACATAAGTAAATAAAAGGATTATTTGAAAAGGGTTTGGGAACGGTAAAACATAATTGTCAGGTTCTGTTATTCACTTATCTTTGTTATCGAGTATCTTTATTTGTGTTGGATAGAATTTCGAAAGAAGTAGAGAATATGTTAAACTTTGAATGTGATCATTTGAACCGAACTATATACGGGCTACCTGGTCATCATGAACCGTATGTTTTGCATACCGAGGAAGGTTCTATACCACTTCACATGATTGATGAGCACTGGCGTGAATTGGATACTCTTGCTTATGTAGAAGAATCTAAAGAATTTTTATACACGTCGGAACATATTGCATTAAAGAAATTATATGATAATGGAACAGAGGATGAAAGAAGAATAATTTTGATGAAGATGAAAGAAATTGCAATGCCTACTACAACCACATTAGTTGAGCCCAGCTATGTTAAGGCAAAAGGGAGATTAAAGGGTAGTAGGGAGGAAAAATTCAAAGCTAAAGATTCGAAATCGATACACTCCACAAAGCGCAATCCATCTGCTTTGGAATATGCTAAGTCATTGGACGAATAACGATCTCAAACGAGTGTTGTAATGAAGAAAATGACTCCAAAAAGGAAGGAAACATCAACGAACGTAATAGTTGATAAATGCAAAATGAATATGTATGATATATCAGAATTTATGCATCCTTATATTGTTGAAGTTGTCGATGTAGAAGCAAATGGAAATCGTGGATTTAGATGCATAGCCGGGAAAGTCAATGCACTACAAGGTGATTTTATTGAAGCTAGAAAGAAGATTTTGTTAGATTTAGAATTATACTAGACGGTATACCGACGATGTTTAGATGAGGAAACTTCGCTTGAAATGAAGTTTCGCTTAAATAATTTTCAAACTAATTATGGATGGGCTTATTAGATGACAATGCCCGAAATGGGATATATGATTGCCAATGCATTTAACTCCATTGTCGGGCATCTTTCAAAGCATCAATCTCTCACATTTATGCCTCATCGATAAGGTCCTCTAATTATAACTCCTATGATATTCATTGTCATAGCTTTTGTAATGGAATGTCATTTTGTTATTGTGCGGTTACACCAAAATGCACCAATCCCACCTATAGCATCTCTTTGGACTCAATTTGTTGTGGAAGACGTTCTCAAATGGTTAGATGTATGTGTCGAGGAACATACTATATTCTCCAATCTTGTTCTAGAAGATATAACAACAACGGATTTTCCATTGCGTTCATCATGATTGTTTTTTCATGTTGGGGTTGTAAACATTTGGTAACGAAAATCATTTTGTAATGAAAATCACTTCGTAATGGTGTCTGATGCATGTTGATATATTCTATATGTGTTGAATGATGTTACTTAAGAAATTACGTTGGTTGCTATTTGATTTTTGCTTATATTTTTTTTCAACATTTTTACTTCATTCGGCTATGTACAACCGATCAAATACAAAGATCATCGAAAAAAAACCACTGTGCGGTAGTTTATTACCGTAACCTTAGATTGGTGTTCTTCTTTGAAAAACCATCAACAAAAATAACAACTTGATTTTTGGTATCAAAAGTTTTGATCGTTCGAGTACTACCGATTGGTGGTTTATTGCTGTTTTCTCAACAAATGCCATTGTTCTGCACAACCGATCAACACACCCAGAAGCTTGAAATTTAACTCCAAGTATTGATTGGTCCAATACCATCGATCGGTGGTTTATTGCCATCTTTCTCAACAAGGCCACTGCTCTGCACAACCGATCAACACAACCAGAAGCTTGAAATTTTCCAAGTTTTGATCGGTCCAGTACTACCGATTGATGGTTTATTGCCATTTTTCTCAACAAGCCCACTGCTCTGCACAACCGATCAACACAACTAGAAGCTTTAATTTTAACTTCAACATTTGATCGGTCTAGTAGCACCGATTGGTGGTTTATTGCCATTCTATTCATGTAAAACGCCTATGATGTACCACCGTACGGTGGTTGATTGATGTTGGCTGCTATTAGTGATCGAATTTCAATTGCCGATTGTAACGACTTAGGATTTTGGTCATTTGAATTTAAAATATTTAATTAATTTTAAATATTAAAAAGTTAATTTTATAAGTCAAACAGCTTAAATTTCAAATATAGGGATTTAATGTGAATAAAAGTGATTTCGAAAGCTGATTTAAATTCTATTTAAATAAGAATGAAGATAGTAAACTTTCAAATTTAAATTAAAAGTTAGAATGGTTTTAATAATAATCATTTTAATTAACATATGAAAATAGCCTTCCGGGACACTGTCTCGAATTTTGACGAAACTAGTGTCATTAGATCCCTAATAATGAATTATTGTATATTAATGAATTTCGTGGTAATCAGACATATCGTTTAGTCATGCGAGCTCGAAACGCATAGAAATTAATTAGAGGAATTTAAATTAATATAATTTTATTTTGAAAGTTAACTTCTGTATATGATGGAATTAGGTCCCGATACTAGTTCCATTATGTTCGAAATATGGGTATTTAGTATAGAACGCTAAGCGGCATGCCGCAATTGGAGTTCGGAAATTTAAAGCGTGAATAGTGTTTGGTTATTTTATTTATAAAAGGACCGCAACATCCTTCATTTTTCAAAATCCTATAATCAATACCACAGCCGCCATTTTTATCGTCCATCATCCAACAGCCCTCCTCCGTGGCGGCCACTAGATGCTGTATTGACCTTCGACCTTAACTGGAGAATTGCTCGGCTTGATGGGACGAGGATGATGAATGGTTGGATTGTCGTATGAAGGAGCGAGGTGGCACAGATCGTGATTCGACGGCGGTGACTTCTTTTGGTTCATTCTCATGAATGATAGTGAGATGGAGGATGTGGTTTGTGGGATTAGGTATGAAATGGTGAGGGCTATCTAAGGTGAAGGTGCGGCGACGTCTGGTGAGGCATGGTGGCGGCGACGAACCATTGAAGTGAATGGCCTGAGTTTGTTAAATGTGGGAGAGAGGGGTAATTTCTTTAATTACCTTTTTAATTAAGTTAATTAGAAATTAATTAATCTCTAATGTTCAGATGAGGTCCGATCGATGAGTCATTTTCAACATTGCGTTCGTATCGAGATTATCTACGTCGTCAAGTTGGATTCGTCAAATTCGGAGCTTGTAGAATTTCAAGCTCAAATCGAATGTTGCTCTATTTTATTCAAAACTAGAACGCTTCGGCAACAACTGAAATTTTGATGAGTTAAACTCACCTCTCTGGCCCACTTATATTGTATAAAAGTGTGGATATTTTTATTTATGCTTGTTATTGATTGTTTGGATGATTTACTGTTTTATTAGTTGGTTTGGATTTATTCCTGCCATTGAAGCGGATGACCTTTTTATATACACCTTCCTAGTTGCAGATGACCGTTATTATATGATTATATGCTATATATGATGCATGGGGATAGATTGGAGGGATCCAACAGGATTCGTCACCACTGTAGATTTTGCTTTTCATATATATTGTGATATATGGTTTGTTGGATGCCATATTTGATGACATGGACATGATTTTGTCTATTTAGTGCTATAGTAGCACCGGGCCTTATTTTTAGTATTTTGAATACTAAAAAGTTATGATCTTGGTCTAAAAAGGATTTCAAAGCGATTTGGAAATTATGTATGTTTTAGCGATCATTTAGGATTATTAAAAGAGGAGATTTATCTTAAATTAAATAAAGGCTTGATTTTTGGAATTTCGAACTAATGGTTTTATGAAACGTTTTAAAGTGAAGTTTGTATTTTATTTTAGAGATTTAAAGAGATGGTTGTTTTTAAATAAAAATAGAAAGATTTTGGAATTAATATTTATAAGGTGTTTTATGTAAAATGAGTATATTAAATAAAAGATTTATAAAAAGAGATTTTATAAATATATGTGTGATTTATAAAAGTAATAATAAATAAAGTAATATATTTATAAAAATGTTTTATAAATACTAAAAATGGACTTGTAATTGATATTTGGTAAATAGATTCATATGTAGGATTTTATAAATAAATGAGATTTATAAAGGAATGAATTTATAAATAGAATTTTTATAAATAAAGAGATTTTTTAAAGGGAAATTCTATGAAATAGAAAGGAGATTTATAGACATATTTTTCTAAATATGGAAATGATTTATGTTGAGATTTGAATATGGATTTTTATAGAGGAAATACATTTAGAAAACATAGTTTTATAAATATGGAAATTGTAACGACCTGGATTTTTAGTCATTTGATTTTGAACATTTGATTTATTTTAAATGTTAAATTTGAAATGTAAATGGAATTTTTAATATGAGTTTATCGATCAAATAAGTGGAATAAAACTTAAGTTCCTAGTATAGAGATTTATTGAATAAATTTAATTGTTGAATTAATAATTGAAAATCGTTTAAATATTGAATTGGAGTTGAATATGAATCGAAACGATTTCTAATGTGAATATAAATTATATTTGAAATAGAATTGAGTTAATAAGTTTTTAAAAACTATAATTTCAAGTAATTCGTCAATTTTGAAAATAGCCTTCCGGGGCATAGTCTCGGAATTCGACGAAACCAGTTCCATTGGATCCATAATAGTGTATTATTTTTGGATTTCAAACTCCGTAGCGTTTGGATTTACTGTTTGGTTGTGTGATTTGAAAATGCCTAGAAATAATTTAATTGAATTTAATTTAAATAGTCGATTTAAAAAGCTATCTTTCACATACGATCGAATTAGGCTTCGAAAATTGTTCCATTGCATTCGAAATAAGGGTATAACATTAGGAACGCCAAGCGGCGCACCTCGATAGGGTTTCAGGATTTCGAGTTACGTAAACGAGATATTTTTGAATATAAAAATATAAAACTTCAAATCGTAGCCACCCTATGCTGACCCAAAGCCGACCTATAAGCCACCCTATCCACGTTTATAATTATATAACTCACATTTTTTCTTCTTCTCTTTTATTCAGAAATCTGTAATGATGAAAAAAAGGACTCTGTAACAAAAATACCCTATTACAACGCCCTTTTTACAACGGGCAATGACTGCCCGTTGTAATAGAAGGCTATTACAACGGTCCATTCAGGCCCGTTGTAATAGATGCCCTATACAACGCCCTTTTTACAATGGGCGATGATAGCCCGTTGTAATAGAGTGCTGCTACAACAGTCCTTTCAAGCCCGTTGTAATAGATGCCAATTTTACAACGTTCACAAAATGCCCATTGTAATAGATGCCAATTTTACAACGGTCACAAAATGCCCGTTGTAAGAGGTGCCAATTTTACAACGCTCATAACGCCCGTCGTATAGGTGCAAATTTTACAACGGGCTAAAAATGCCCGTTATAATAGGTGCCAATTTTACAACGGTCATAAAATGCTTATTTTAACCGATGTCAATTTTACAACGATCATAAAATGCCCGTTGTAATAAATGTCTGTTGTCAATTTTCGACAATCAATAATTAATAATTACAATGCTTTCTGAAAATTAATACTTATTATTTATTAATATTTAATAATTAATCATTATTAATAATATTATATTAATCATATGTTCCTAATTACTAATTATAATATTATATTACTAATTACTAATCATTAATAACATTATATTATTTATTAATATTTAATCATTAATCATTAATAATATTATATTAATCATTTATAACTTATAATGATTAATGATTATTAATAAGTAATCACTAATTACTAATTATTATATATAATCAATATTCCAACTGGCTTAATTTTACTTTCCAATTATTAGTAAGTAATATCGAGTAATTAATATTAAATATATAATATTTTATAATTAATAATAAATATTAATAATTTATGATTAATAGTTACTATTAAAAATTAAAAATTAATAATATATACATATTAATTATTAACAATTAATAATTAACATTAAATATAGTTAATAAATATGAAGTAACATTTAATAATTAATTTTTACTAATTAATAATTACGATTAAATAATTAATTTTCACGATTATTTTCATTAGTCGTAAATTTTTCTTTAATTAATAGTTTCATTATGGTATTAATTGATTAATACTTAATAAGTAATAATTAATTAGGACTAATATTAATTTTATCCAAACAAAAATGAGGTAAGAATAATGTTAAAGCCCACAAACACTAACAAATGTCGGCACTCAAAATTCATACGCGGCACTCAAAACTGGTTTTCATTTCCACCCGCCCATTGTACTAGATGCTTATTACAACTACTTTTTTCAGCCCGTGGTAATAGGTGTCAGCTATTAAAACTTTTTTTTGCTAGTTGTAAAATTATATTTTACAATATTTATAGTTTACCGGTTGTAATAAATACTAGTGTTAATTTATAATTAATAATTAACATATTTAAAATTAATTATTTATTATAATTAATGATTTATAAATAATAATTTATGTTAATAATTTCTAGTAATTAGTAAGTTATGCTTAAACTTGGAACAATAATCTAGTAAAATTTTAAGCCGGCCACAACTTCCCTCGTAATTTTCGTCCATATTGCCAAACACTCTACTTCTCTCTAAAACCCTAAATCCCTAAACCGCTGATCGTAATTAGTACCAAAAGCCACCTTCAACTAGCATGCCACCACTATCATCTCCACGGCACACGCTATACGGGAGTCTGGACCACCGCGCACGTCGTTTCCGACCGTCGCAACCACCATGGGCACGTTTAGGTCCACCGCACGCACGTTAAATCCAGCTCGACCACGTTTAGATCCCGAATCCACATTGCCAAAAAAGTCCAAAAAATGGAAAAACTGGTAATATTAGCCATGATTGTCCTAGTTTTTATGGTCCCGCTTCTACATTCCTCTTGATGCCAGAATGGTTTCCAAGCCCTACTATTCCTAACGGGATTCCCAATTTCTCCAATGCTGACGTTTGGTTGTTGAAGTACAACCTCAGCAGCGTAGCCAAATACGATCTAGATCTTTAATGGGATGAGGCTACCGGCGAGTCGGTTTCCGAAGTGGTCTTCTTGAGTCGCCACATCGCTGTTGGTAATTCCTTCTCAATTTTGAAATACAATACTTTATATTTTTTAGTTTTACTACTAATTTGATTTAATTTATTGGTATTTAATATTAAAATCTAGGTTAACTATGTAAAATTTTAAGTTAGGAAACTGGTGGTATTTAAAGATATATGTTGGTTGATCATGATATGTGGAATATTAATCTTTTCAATGAAATTGAGTATCATCTATAGTTATATTTTTGCTATAAAACCGATGTTATTTGGATTTCTGGGTTGTTGAAGGTGCACCACTATAGATTCTTATATTGTTGGACATTTTGGAAGCCAAAGTTGATATATCGATGAGTTTGTCATCCAACAACTTGTGTCATTAAAAAATGTGGGCCAGATGAATGAAAAGTCGGTAGTAGACACTTGAGTATCGTGAGTTCATAATTAAGTAGAAAACACGTCAAAATCTAAAACATTATTTACCATGAGAGCTTTTTATATTTCGGATACCTGCTATAAACCTGTACAATGAATAATAAAATTATAAAATTTCATGTGTATGACAGGTTTGATTAATGTTGTATTTATTTGTGTTCACTGACAAATTTATTATCACAACATGTGTTTTCTGTATTTGGCATTTGTATATGTACACTGTCATCAACGTGTTGGTAGTAAGCAATGCTATATAGTTAACTTATTGCTGCTCTTGGTCAGCGTACTTTGCGATATGATGCAGAATTAGTCACACTGGTTTCGTTAAGTAGTTCGACAAACATAATGATCTTATATTACTGCATAATTTGTTATCACTATTTGTATCCCGAATAGATGACATAATTCTCAATGCCCTTTTTTTCTTTGCAGGATTTTCATTACAACTGCCCATTAACTAGAGTATTGATTTGGAGGCTATGTTTGTAATACATTGGTTATCCTCTTTATACTAACTATGAGCTTGTAGTTTGATCTTGCAGCCTAACCAGAACTGTTCCGATTAAGGTCCTTGATGGCTTAGAGAGACTGATGTCAGAGGTGGAGGATGCACAGCAACATCCTTCTTTGAGGTAACTTCCTTAATTGTTTACGAT
Source organism: Allium fistulosum (assembly GCA_030737815.1). Lineage (NCBI taxonomy): Eukaryota > Viridiplantae > Streptophyta > Magnoliopsida > Asparagales > Amaryllidaceae > Allium > Allium fistulosum. Next base: position 668,025,352 of record CM060901.1, read on the forward strand.
ACATGCAATGATTGTGTTTGTAAATAAAAGTAGCAATGAAATGCATGTTTATCAGTTTCACACATCTGTTCGAAAATAGCTCTGTAAATTTTTTGGATAATGCAGTTGAATTTGAAGCACAACGCAGTTTTGTAGCTGTTTAAAGTTAAGAATACAATGCAATTTGTCTTCAAAGTTGCATTATTAACAATGTGAGATTACCATTTGCATAATTACATTGCCAAAATTTTAGCGAGAATAAAGAAAAAGAAATGCATGGAATTTAGATGGTTGTTACTTAAATTGTTTTTCACATATAATCTAAAGCTATAGGTTGTCATCTTTTGTCCTACCAGGTCACTGGAGGAGTAAAGTATAATGGAAAATCTCTTAGTGAAACTTTGGATTCTACCGCGAGATGTCAGGGAGAAAATGAAACTTTTGTTAGTAAGGTTTTCTTCATTAATAATATTTTTTTTTATTAATAGTCAAGAATTCGTTTTCAAAGTTGCATTCATGGATATCACATCCTATTCCTGATATTTATTTATAGTTGGGAATTTGGAAGATCTCCATATCTAAGTATAATAGAAACACTATTGGTAAATCATCTTGTGGTATTGTTTTACATTATATCTTTACTACAGATTCTGAACATGTATTTGCAAACTAAAAAATGTTATATAAGACATTATGTTCGCATAATATAATTTCTCTTATGTTAGTATTTATTTATTCACTGTTTTAACTGTACCTTATATTTCCAAATGTGGTTTCAGACTAGCTAAACTAATATGGAGTAATAACTAGAGTAGAAAATCATTTATCATGCAAAGCACATTATTTGAATCATGCTAACGCTTAACCAGACAGGTGGATGGGATGTTTAGTATGCTAATTCTATCAAAACTGATTCCCGGTAAAGTTATAAGTACAGCGCATGTATTTTTCTTAAAATTGAATAACAATATTAATGAGTGCTTTATATATCTCCCTTGCTTGATTCTATAGGTTTCAATGTAAATACAAGGAAAAAATGTTTAATTTCCCAAAATCAAAATAAATTCAAATAAATCTTTAAATTTGATTTCACAAATTCAGAAACAAATTAACTCAGAATGTATGTATGTATGTAATTTACATTATCTTTGTATGTATTGCAGGACATAGCAGAAGCAAAGGAATTTTTGAAGAAAAAAGGTGGTATGTGGGTTTTGATTAACTAAAATATTATGGTTCAAGGTTTGTTTCAACGTCGTTCGATCTAAATTTTAAATCTTGTGTTATTATTTGTATGTATTACGTGTTATGTTAGTTTAGGGTTGTATTCGATGTTTTGTAACCATGTACAATTTTATGAATGATGTGAATAGATAAATCTTTTTGTTATTTTGAAATATGAATTTCTTTTGCTATTTTTATTAAATATGAATAAATATGGTTGTCATTAGTATAATAATTTTGTTTCAATTCAAATTAGTTTAAAATTTACACGTGCATTGTAGTAGTTTTTTTTTCTCATTTGATTTTTTTTAACAACGGACAAAAACAATTGCAAAAGACCCTTTTGCAACGGACAAAAACAATTGTAAAAGGATTAATTGCAACGGGCAAAAATAGTTGTAAAAGACCCTTTTGCAACGGGCAAAAACCGTTGTAAATGACCCCTATTGCAACGGGCAATAAACGTTGTAAAATTCATCCACTCTATTACAACATCGCATAATATAAAGGGTCTAGGCCCGTTGCGAAACCTCTATTACAACGGGTATTGCCCGTTGTAAAAGGAGTATTTTGTTGTAGTGGGAGATCGAAGTCAATTCTTATAAAAAAAAGAAAGGGAATCGCGCTCACATACGAACATGGAAGCATCGGAAGGGGATTCGCAGCGGCGGTAGTGGAGTGCGTTTCTGGCGAGGCAGGCGAGGTTGTGACAGTCGCGATGGGTGTTGGGTGTAATGCTCGTCTTCATTGATGTCGGGAGGAATGGAGGTCGCGACCATGTCAAGGGAGACTAAGAGGAGGGTGGCGCGGTGGAAAAATTGAAGTCGTGATTTTTGTCATGCGTACGTAGAGCAGGCGAAGGGTGGAGGTCGAGGCGCGGTAGTATCTGGTGGCTATGGTGGTGCGACGCTGGTTGGAGTGCGACTGGAAGGCGGCAGCTACCTTGTGTTGCGCGTGCACGCGAGGATGGAGAGGCGCTGGCAGGGAGGAGGAAGAGCAGACGGGTTTGATTCGTGGTCTAGGTTCAATGTTTAACGTGATTAGGGGAAGAAGAGATAGTGTGGCCTAATCGTGTCTTAACTGGGCAATTAAAGGGTAATTACTTTAATTGAGTTTTGACATACATATTTAATTTAATTCAATTATTAATAAAATGGTATCTCTCTCGTACGAGGCTCGTTCGAAAACGAAACAAGCGGCAACGGATTCGTATCGACGAGTGCTATGCAACAATGTTAGTTTGGGATTTTTTGAAGTCGGGTGGGATTTTAGAAAATTTAAAATTTGGATGTTCGGCAAATTAAAAATCAAGGTGGGTAAATCTCACTCATTTGGATTGCTGGTATTAATTTAAAATAGTTAAAATTATTTATTGGATAATTGGCTGAATTGATATATTATTATTAGTTGAATGTTATATAATATATATTAGTATATATATTAGTAGTTGGATATATTTTCCGCCGATTGGAGCGGATGAGACCCTATGCGCCCCGCATAATAGCGGATGACCTTATATTACCGCAATATCCCGCCTCGAAGCGGGATTGGTATTTTATGTTATCTAACATCTGTGGATGCAAGGAAATAGGTTGGAGGGATCCAACTAGATTCCTCAAAATATTGATTTTAATTTCATATATAGTGATATATAATGTGTGGGAATAATCTGTTATAGATTATGTTGTGATTTGGATTATTGAATGCTACAGTAGCACTGGCTTTAATTTTGGTATTTTAAATACCATAAAATATTATTTTTGAATTTGAAGGAATTAAAAGGAAATTTTGGATATAAAAATTTTTATATCGAAATTTGGATTATTTTAAAAGAAATTGATTTGGATAAAAATAATTTGAGTTGGAGTTGTACTTAACAATTCGTAAAATGTTTTAATTAAAGATTTAAAAATAATATAAAGTATTTTTAACAATGGATTTTTAAATGATATTCTGAAAATATGAAAAGAAGTTGAAATCGATATTAAAAATAGATTTGAAAAAATAGAATTTATTAAGAAATGGATTTATAAAATGAGATTTTATAAATGAGATTATTTTTATACACAAGTAAAACTCAATGAGTTTATAAATTTAAAAACGATGTTTATAAATAAGGGAAAAAGATATCAGTTGATAAATTGGAAATATAAATTCATAATGTGAATTTATATCGTGATATGGAAATCGATTTTGGGAAAAATAGTGGATTCTATTTTTTGAAATGTGAGAATGATTAGGAAATCGAAATGAAATCGATGTGTTATGAATCGAGAGGGATTTATAAATTGAAATTGGTTATTGGAATTTTAAAAACAGGAAAATAGGCTTAAGTAAAAACATAGCTGGGTTTTTAGAATGAAGGAAGCGGCTATTGTTTTTACGTCTGAAGGACGCGGAGTTTATTATTTCGGCCGAAGGAAAATCATTACAAAAAAAATTTAAATTGTGCCGTCTTCTTCAATCTCGTTCTCAAACCACAAGAACAAACGGCGACATCATAAGAACAGGTAGCGGCGACGCAAGCACAGGTTACGGCAGCGCAGGTGAAGGTCGAGCTCGTTCAGGCGAAGGCGATGGAATGAGGTGGTGACGATAACTTTGAAGGCGTCCGGTGACTTGGTCGACGACTTCAACAGTGACTGTAACTTCGACGACAACATCGGTGTCCAACTTCAGATGAGCGGCGGTGGAGTGGAGGTGAAGGTTGCTGGTGGTGCTAAAGGTAACGATGATGATTATCTGTTGAAATGAACTAAGTAAAAGAATGCTATATGAACTTATCATTATAATTCTCTACGTGTAATGCACAATTGAATGTAATATTTTTTGTATATTATACAATTTAGTCTTTTATTGTTTTATTATTTTGTATTTGATGTTGAATGTTACTCTTGTTAGTTTTCAGATGGTGTATTTGATGTTGATTGTATTTCTGGTAAGCTTCAAGCTGTTGTTAAATTTGTTAAAGTGTAATGCTATGTTAAACTATCATTTTGCATACCTTAAATATGCTAGTGGACTTTGTAATTAAAATGATACATTAAATCTCATTTTGCATATTGTAATCATGGTATTAGACTTCATAACTATAATGCTATATTAAACTATCATTTTGCATATTGTGAACATGACATTGGACTTCATAACTCAAATGCTATGTTGGAATATCATTTTGTATGCCTTAAATATGCTAGTAGACTTTGTGATTAAAATGCTACATTAAATATCTTTTTGTATATTGTAACTTTGATATTGGACTTTATAAGTAAAATGCTATATCAAACTATCATTTTGCATATTTTAAACGTGATAGTGGACTTCATAACTTAAATGCTACATTAAACTATCATTTTGCATATCATAAACATGGTAGTGGACTTTGTGATTAAAATGTTACGTTAAATCCCATTTTGCATACTGTAATCATAATATTAGACTTCATAATTAAAATGCTACATTAAATTATCATTTTGCCTATTTTAAACATGATAGTGGACTGCATAAGTCAAATTCTATATTAAACTATCATTTTTGTATATCATAAATATGGTAGTGAACTTTGTGATTAAAATGTTACATTAAAAAATACAGATGCTATATGTAGTTATCATTTTGCATATTATATCCATGATAGTTCTCTTTAGAAATACTTATTTCATTTTGTATATTATATTCATGTTAGTTCACTTTAAATATATTTATGCTAAATTCAAGTATCATTTTGCATGTTTTTTCATCCTTGTTCAATTGAAATATGCTTATGCTATATCCAACTATCATTTTGCATAGTAAGATAATGGTACTATATTTAAAAGTACAAATGTTATATTAGTCTATCATTTAGCATATAAACACAATCTACTGTGTTTCAAATATAGAAATGCTATATCTAAATATCATTCGAAATACATGGTACTTTTTAGACTTGTTTCTTCTTCTTCTAGATTCTGCTTTTCCATTCGTTTCTTAGATTTTGAATTTGCAGCTCTTGATTTCAAAGGTCGAGTAATTTCTGACATAGGTTTGAGTTGAGGCGTCAAGTTAAGCTTTCTCGATTTTGGAGAAATCGACGTCAACAATGAAAGATTCAATTCGATTCGAACATCGACAAGAAAGAGGCTTGGACGGCGGCGGCTAGAGCAAGCAGTAGTTGAAGGTAGACGGCGGCTAGGGCAAGCTTGGAGAAAGCGGAGGAAACAGTTGAAGTCGGGAAATTGAAACAAGCGGCTATTGTCCTTCTGCCTAAATTCTAAATGTTGCGTCTTTGGTTTAAAAATTGTTTTAAAGTTTTTCCTTTAAACTAATTTCCTCTTTTAAAAATATATTTTTATCGAGAAGTTAAGTTTTGTTTTAAAAGGAAAATTTTATTTATTTGACTATGTAATTTAAAGTTGTTTTAGTATTGAAATACTTCGGAAAATGAATTTTTAAAATATTTAATATTTATTAAAATGAATTCACATTTTTAAAATAAGCTTTGTAAATCGATTATTTTTATTTTAAAATGAATTGGAAATGAGTTATCGATGTTTAATTTAAGTGTTTAAATATTTTCAATAATTACTTAAACATGTTTTAAAAATAAATTTATTATTCTTTAAAAATACTTATCATATATATATATATAATTTTGAAATGCTTGAAATTTATTTAAAAATCCTCTCGAGATTTGTAAACAGGGTTTATTTAATGATATGATTTTTATAACAAAAATCTTATAACGAAATTTTGGAAACTTAAGGAATTTCCGAAATGGTTGGATATGTGAACCTCGAAAAATGAATCTGAATTCAATAAAGAAGTTATAAATTGGTGAATGAGATTTTAGATAAGCATAATCGATTTTTGGAAATTTTAAATGGAATTAATAAAATTCCGAAGATTTATGAGATAAGTAGTGGAAATGTTTCGAAGTATGGATATTAGAAATGATTTGGGAAAAATAGACTTATAATGTTTTCTAAGTATGGGAATGAAGGTTTTGGAAATGTTGTAACGACGAAATGATTTATATGGAAATATTTTTCCTAAGTAATGGATTATAAGTTGAAATGGCAAATATTTCTAAGTGTTAGGAATATCCTGTTATGGATATAAGAATTTGAAATTGTTTTCAAATATTGAAAGAGATTTGAATATATATCTTTGTGAAGATATTTTAAAATAAATGTTTGAAATATTTATAATATGGCCTAGTGTTTGCTTTTGTATGAAATTTGATAGTTAAATAACCGACTATCAAATCTGGCCAAATTCGTTGATCGTTTCGAAGAGACCGGGATCGAATTTAATTACTCGAAAACCACTTCGATCCGGTTTGTGCGTTACGAATCGTGATCTCGAAGATAATGGAGATGGTGATCTTGAAGGAGATTCGATTTGTCCAGACCCAGGACAACTTGTATGGATGAATGATATCATTGCATTGTTGCTTGGAAGGCAATGTTAGCATTCCAAGTATGAATGCTATTCTAAAGGTAAAACGTAGCCTCGAGCCTCATCAACCGGGATTGACTAAAACAGGGGAGATGCAGCATGGCTAAATGGGTCGCACCCAAGTAGGTATGTTATCACTTTTCTAGACACCCTCGAATATATTATAACATAATTATGGATATGGCTGTGCATGGAAAAGAGAGCGCTCGATTAGGGTGGGAACACCCGGGGTGATAACATATTCGGTACTATCCAGGTCAGGAGTAGGTCGGTCCTGTGTTGGCATGGGATCCAAGCGAGGTCTTCGGTACATTTTTCTAGAGGTGTACTGTGGCGGGCGGTACCCCGAGTAGCCCAATCATTGTATGGAATCCAATATCCACTGCGAGCCTTTACGGTTTTGATTGTAGAGCCTAGTATGCTGGAATTTTGTTAATGTAACAATTTCGGCTATTTTAATATGTATTTGTATTTAGACACTATTATAATATCAGATGATTTTGATATAAAATGTTTTGGTTATCGTAAGGTAAAAACCCGTCGTGTTTATGTGTAGGTGGTCTTACGAGATACCTTTTTTCTAAGGATTTTGATAGCAGTAATAGTTGAGTGTGTTCTCTCACGCTGGTTTTCCAAACTGACTCGGGTGTTATTTTATTATAATGCTCGAGTCAGATCGAGTATTACAGATTCAGGTTTGAATGCTATGGAGCTCAGGAGAAGAGCAGAAGGAGACTCAGGCGTATTCCACGTACTTGATTATATTCCGCTATGTGTGTAAGCTGTATATTCAGCACTTATAAGGACAAGTTATTATAACTGTCCAGATTGATTTGTTGATTGTTGTACTCTAATGATAAAGTGTATATTAACAGTTACAATTTCTTTTGTATAAAGATCTGTTATTATATATTATATTTTTGTTCCACTGCGATTGTGAGATTCTGTGTTATTGTTTTTGTTCTTCTTCTATCTCTTTTCTTCTTTGCCCCTAGCAATCGGTATCTCTGGCACTTGAATATTCGGCATGGTATACAGTGAACGTATTGATGTTGATTTTCGAGGGTCAAAAATCTCAGGTCGCTGTAGAAATGATTTATGTTAAGATTTAGATATGGATTTTTATAGAGGAAATACATTTAGTAAACATAGTTTTACAAATATGGAAATAATTTATGTTGAGATTTGAATATGAATTTTTATAAAGGAAATACATTCATGTTTTTAAGTTAAAATAATCTTTTAAACGAATGTTTTAAAAGTGATATTTTCTGATGGAGTTAAATGGTTTTAAAAAGTGATTTAAAATGTACGAAGTGATGGAGACATAAATTTCAACATTTTGTGATAGATGTTTTTGAGGAAGTGAGGAAGACATAGACTATAACACTGTTGTTATAGTAAGTGATTTACGAAAGGAAGTGTTTTGGGTTGTCATAATAATGTTTTACGCAACATTCATTTTAACCCAGTAAAGCGTGTATTGGAAAATATGAAGCTTTCCTCAAAAGATTTGTAAATATACTTATTACGGATTTAAGTATATAGAGATATTTTCTAAGCGTTGAAAATGAAATGGTTTGTGAATATACTTACACCGTTGAGAGAAGTATATGGAAATGTTTTCCAAATATCGAAAGGTTAAAATGGTTTTGAGAATATATTTTTTTAAATGTTTTGAGATAAATATTTGGAAAGTGATCTAATTAATAAAAGGCTAATTAAACAGGCCCAGTGTCTGCTTGTGTGCTAGATTGTATTTTTGGCCATTTTGGATTCCTTGACTTGATGTGGGAACTGATTAGTCGTGCACTTAGTACGAGGCCAACTGAGTAGGCTTAATTATCGTTTGGTGTTAAGAATGATGATTCGAGTAGGGCGGAGTGACTATGGTACTCCAATCTAACGAGCTTCCTTCTTTGCCGAAGGATAGCAAGTTGAGAGTTGGAAATGTGATAAGTCTATGAGACTTGGTTTCCATATGAGGTTGAGGGTCTCTTATCGATTGTTGATCCAGAGACTGGGATCAGATTTTTCGAAAAGCACTTCGAACCAACGTATGCATTAAAAAGTGCAGATTGTTGAAGATGATGATTTTTGAAGATATAGATTGTTGATCCGGAGAGACTAGGGCTGCTTGCCACTAGCCCTGCGATTCCATATTATATATATGGTGGCAGTAGCGCTTCGTTCTAAGGAGTCAACTTCTTCATCGTTAAACTAAGAACACGTAGGTTTTCATCAATGTCAATTAAACTAAGAATTCTTCCGTACGACATCTTCTTCATCATTAAACTTGAAAGTCTGTAGGACCGTGTAATATGGATATATGATAATACAAAGTATAGTGATGATAGTAATACTGTAAATAGTGCGGAATATAAAAGCAGTATAGTAAAATGACACCATATATTTTATACTGGTTCGGAGCACCGTCCTACGTCCAGTCCCAGACTCCCTTCTGGAGTTTAACTAACAACAATACCCTCACTTAACCCGGAGGAACAGGTCTATACAACCCCTGAGCAGCCGAACAGGGACCTAAGCAGCAGAACATGATTTTTGCCTCAGCAGCCGAAGAAGACTTCACACGCCTGAGCAGCAGAACAGGACTTCGCTAATACAAAAGAATAACTGACACTGTGTGTTCTTGAAAACACTGATTTGTCTCTGATAGTACAAACTTCCTATAATCAAATCCTCAAGTGTATGATGTGTATGTGAAGATATGCAAGGAAGGTGTTGCTAAGAATCGAAGATTATGAAAGTTAATTTGGAGATTCAAAGCAATAAAATGCTTCTATGTTGTTTGAATGCGAGTATGAGAGCACAATAAGAGTATAAGAAAGTTAGAATGATTTTTGGTGAATGTGAAGTGTTTGGGAACATGTATTTATAGTAGTCAGAGAGTTACTGCCATTGGTGAAGAGTTCTGACCAAAAGAAGCATCTATTTCCGTTCAGAGAAGGATCACAACTCTTCGCAGAATGAAGATGTCTATTCAAAATATGACAGTTGGGTTCAGGTCAGTCGACTGGTCGTTATTGGTCAGTTGACTGACTATGCAATATTTAAAAAAATATAAACAGTGCATACTCGTGTATGTACACCTGTCAGTCGACTGGTTGTTTATAGCCAGTCGATTGGCTGTAGTGTTTTTACACTATTAGCTCTGTTTTGATTAAAAACTGAGAACAATGTAGTGCAGACTACTTGAGGATAGATTTTAACAAATTGCTAAGACTTGACCATAAGAAATAAACAGTGAAAACATAGATTCAAAGTCTCGATATCACCATAGTCCTTTGATTGTCTCTTTTTGTTGAGATTGATCGTACATTCTCTTTTTCTTCTAAATTGCTTTGTCATGAATCAAAACTAGTGATTCAACATTCTCCCCCTTTTTGATTGATGACAACCTGTATAAATTATCCTAGAGAACATATATATAAACAACACTCCCCCTGAATAAATGGCTCTTTTTTGTACCTGCATCAAAATGAGTAGTATATATACTTCTTCTCCCCCTTTGTCATCGACAAAAAAGGAGACATAACCAACAATATTTACTAAGAATAGTCATAGTAGACCAATAAAGGATAAGAGTACCGATAAATACAATACCAAGTTCAAAAAAAAATCATAATGAGACTAATTAGTACAAGTCTCAGAAATGTCCATAGCTTTAGATGAAATGATAGTAAGAGAATCTTACCAAACTTACCATCCAACCAACAGAAGATTATTCGTTAAGATCCCAGTTATATTCTTCTTCTGGTGCGGTCTCTTTTCCGGGTCTTGAAGTGCCTTGAGCACCACTGCCTGCGCCACTAGTGTCGCTACTGGTATGCTCCTCTGATGTAGACCATGTAAAACGAGGTGCTGGTCGCTTACCTTGAGCGACGGAGGTGGCAGCGGTGGAGGAAGAACACGATATGGCATCCCATAAAGTGGATAAGAAGCCTTTGATTTTGTCTAGCTTCTTATACATTTTCTTGAGTCTGGAATCTAAGATAAGTTGATTTCGGGAAAGGATCTCAATTGATTCACGGGTGTTGGAGGAGGTAGCCAATCGAATTTCTTCTTCTGCTTGTTGAGGTGCTGGCTCTCTAATTACAGGACCTCCAGATTGTTGTCGAGCATGTTGTTGCTTCCAATTTTCGTATGTGGTAATAGGTGGTAGGCCTGTCAACGGATACTTTCGGATGCGGATAGTGCCATATCCGCATCCGCATCCGAAATGATTTTCGGATATCGGATATCCGCATCCGCGGATACGGACGGATATCGGATAATTATCCTATCCGCTAACGACCGATAAATCAAGAAATATAAATATAAATTTTAAGTTTAACATACATTTTTTTCAATCCAATTGATCATAAAAGTGTTGAATATAAACAAATATGGCAATAATAAATAGTTTTGAGCAGTTAATAAGCATTAAATATATATAATATAAACTATTAACTTGATAAAACAACAAATAAATATCTTTCATTATACTAAAACACACACAATTTATACTATAATATTGACAAAGACCGGACGGATAATTTTCGGATGCGGATGTCTTCGTATCTGTATCCGCATTCGTTTTTTCGGATATCGGATATTATCCGCTTTTCAGATACGGATGCGGACGGATTTCGGATTTTTCGGGTATCCATTGACAGCCCTAATAGGTGGAGACCATGCCGGTAGCTTCATAAGGCTTATGGTACGGATGTTGATCATACCGACGGTAGAGAATTCTGAGTCGGATTGACGAACACCACAATCTAGAAGAAGTCTCATAATATACTCGCCAAAGTAGATAACGTGCATATTCCCATTGTGGAAGGTAAGAAATTCATCCAAAATACGACGCAACCAATTTACGCGTATATTTCCCCATAAAGCATAGAGAGCTTTGAAATTCTCTAGATATATTAATTCATATGATCCAGTTCTTGGGATAATAGAACGCATAAGAGTTTTGTGCAAGATTCGCGCTTTAGGCCGTAGAAGTTTGGAACGTAAATCAGTCATATCGTCATCCATGAACATGTGACTAACTCTATCTCTTTGTCTAATATTGCATTCGACATCATCCAGACTAATTCCTTCATTTGGAGATTGAAGGATATGTGCCATTCGATCAAGTGAAAAAGAAAACAGGTTGTCCACAGACCAAACTCCATACACAATTATTTGGATTAGACGGATGTTGGTGACCAAGATTAAGATTTGCATAAAAGAGTTTTACCATGAGATGATTGATTTTGTGGTGATTTGCATTGTAGTCGAGAAGCAAATCTAACCCGCATCTCCGCATTAACTCTTGAATTGAATAAGCTTCGAAATCAGAAAAATATACCATAAAAGAACCTTCAAAAATCCTGGAATTTTTCATCTTTTCCCATCTTTCTACTGCGGTGGCATCGAATAGCCAATGAGCGACATGAGTATCAGTAAAAGATGAAGACGCTTGCTTTGACCGTTTTGATCTTGGTGGAGCCATTGATTTTGAGTTTTTGGAGAGAAATTTGTAAAATTTGGGAACTAGGGTTTCTGAAATTCGGGTAGAAGGTAAGAAGAGTGAAGATAAAAAAAGTAAAAAGTAAGTGTGAAAAGAGATAAAAAGAGGAAGTTACAATTAATGTGTACAGCCAATCGACTGGTCGGGGTGGGTCAGTCGACTGGTTGCAAACCCGAGAGTTTTCTTCTCTGTAATCAGTCGACTGACATATAAGTCTCAGTCAAGTGGCTGTAGGCAAAAATTCCAGTGAATTATAAAACAGATTTATGGTAATTTTATTCAAAAGAAGATGAAACAAACACATACATGAATAAAGTAAACAAGAATATGGAACAATAAAAACACAAGGAAATTGATTAATTTAGAGTCTTAGGAGAGCATTCATCTAGTTCAACCTTGGTGATTTCGACATGAGGTCGTAGAGGAGACCAATAGTTTTGGCGTTCCCAAGAGTTTGGAGATACCAGAGGTTGCTGTGGAGTTTGCTCCCATGGATTCCATCCAGATGTATGTGGTTGACGAGATGTTGAGGGTTCAATAACGTCTTTCTTTGGTGACTTGCCGCAGAATTTGAGGGCAATAGATTCTATAAGACTAAGACGTCTGGAATTTATTTGTTGTTCATAGTACATCTCTCTTTGTAAGTTGATTTGCTCCCTTTGATAGTGGTGGATGTCGTCTATTTTCTCCTTAGTTTTTGGAGAAATAAAAAGTGATTTCCTTGACTTCTTGCTGTTTGGTGTATATCCAGTGTGATATTGTCCCCAATCATGAGCTTGTTCATTTTTAGGAGTAGGAGTGGCCAAAGAAGGAGTTGAACTACTTGAAGAATGATAGCTACTTGAAGATGTTGGTGTTGCATATGACAATTTAGAGTTGGAAGAGTCATATGAATCATGATAAGCCATTGAAAAAGTATTGATGATTTTGAGTATGAAATGATAATGGTGATTGGAATGAAGAATATATAGGAGAGATGGACAAGAATTTGATGGACAGAAATTAGAATGAATAAGAGCCAGAGGAAACAATGTATGGAGGGAATGGATCAGAATAATTTAAAAATGAATGGTTACAGGCTGATGTGAAATAAGCTAAACCAAAATGTGTAACTTTGTAAGAACAATAATATAGCCTAACTGGTAAAGCATACACTTACCAACCATGCGACCAGAGTTCAAGTCCTTGTAGAGTCATAAAAAAATTTATATTTGCATGAAAGCTTTTTTGTAATTGAATATTTTATGAAATTGTGCTATGATATTTGCACATAAAAAATTTGTATATATAAAAAATTATAAATCTTTAAAAGAGACGATTCCAAGTTCTCGTCTTAAATTGATGAAAGTTTTTTCATTTAAAGGTTTTGTAAAAATATCTGCCAATTGTTTATCAGAGGAAACAAATTCAAGATTTATTAAATCCTTTTCAATATTATCACGAAGAAAATGATGACGAATGTCAATATGTTTTGTTCGTGAGTGATTAACAAGATTTTTATATAAATTTATAGCACTAGAATTATCACAATAAATAATTAATTTGGATAAGGTAAAATCAAAATATTGTAATGTTTGTTGCATATAGATAATTTGAGCACATGCCAAAGCTGCAGAAATATATTCTGCTTTACATATCGATAATGAAACACAGTTTTTGTTTCTTACTAAACCAAGATATAAGAGACCGTCCAATGAAGTGACAAGTCCCACTTGTACTCTTTCTATCTGTTCGGCTTCCTCCAAAATCAGCATCACTATAGGACACTAATTCGAAAGGACATTCCTTTGGATAGAATAGTCCAAAGTCCTTTGTTTTGTTAAGATATCGTAATATGCGTTTCACTGCTCGCAGATGTGATTCTTTGGGATCTGCTTGAAATCGTGCACATAAACAAACACTCATCATTATGTTAGGTCTACTGGCTGTTAAATATAGTAACGATCCAATCATACTTCGATATAATTTTTGGTCAATACTTTTTCCACTTTCATCTTTATCAAGATGTATAGTTGTACTCATGGGAGTTGGTTTGGTAGAAGTATTTTCCATACCAAAGCGTTTAATTAGATTGTTACAATATTTTTCTTGATTTAGAAAAATACCATTTTCAATTTGTTTTATTTGTAAACCGAGAAAATAATTTAATTCACCCATATGTGACATTTCAAATTCTTTGGTCATTATTTTAGAAAATTCCTGACATAATTTTTTATTTGAGGACCCAAAAATGATATCATCAACATAAATTTGAACAATTAAAATATCTTGCTTGTTTCTTTTAATAAAAAGAGTTTGATCAACCTTTCCAATTTCGAAACCAGAATCAATCAGATATCTTTTAAGGCGATCGTACCAAGCACGAGGTGCTTGTTTTAAACCGTATAAGGCCTTTTTAAGTTTATAGACATGGTCTGGAAATTGTTCGTGTATGAATAAAGGAGGTTGTTCAACATAAACTTTTTCTTTTATAAAACCATTTAGAAAAGCACTTTTAACATCCATTTGATATAATGTGAAGTTATGAAAACATGCATAGGCTAGTAAGATTCGTATTGCTTCTAGTCTAGCGACTGGAGCAAACGTTTCTTCGTAGTCAATTCCTTCTTCTTGTATCCTTGTGCAACTAACCTTGGTTTATTTCTGGTAATGTTGCCTTGTTCATCTGCTTTGTTCTTGAAGACCCATTTCGTTCCAATAACAGTTTGATCACTTGGTCTAGGAACTAGTTCCCAAACTTCATTGTGTTCAAACTGATTTAGTTCTTCTTGCATTACAATGATCCAGTAGTCGTCTATGGAAGCTTCTTTGGGATTCTTTGGTTCGATATTGGAAAGGAATGCTACGTGGTCCATTTGATTTAGTTGACTTCTGGTTTGTACGTTTGAATTAATTTCCCCGATAATATTTTGAACAGGATGATCCCGTAATATTTTTGGTGGAGATCTTAATTCATTATTATTATTATTATGAGTAATGTTTTCATCATTTTCAAGATTTGTAGTTTCCGTATTTGTGATATTATCTGGAAAATCTTCATCATCTTTTATACTTGGTTTTTGTTGAAAATTTTCATCGAAAGATACATGCAAAGTTTCTTCAACAGTATTTGATCTTTTATTAAATATCTGATAAGCTTTGCTACGATTTGAATATCCTAGAAAGATTCTTTCGTCGGATTTCGCATCGAATTTTCCAAGCTGATCTTTGGTATTTAATATAAAACATTTTGAACCAAAAACTTTGAAATAAGATATCTTTGGTTTTCTTCTAGTAAAAAGTTCATAGGAGGTGTTTTTCGTGAGAGGTCGAATAGAAACACGATTCAAAACATAACAAGCAGTTGCAACAGCTTCTGCCAAAATTGTTTTGGAAGAGTGCTTCCATTTAACAATGTTCTTGCACATTCTTGTAAAGTTCTGTTTTTACGTTCTACAACTCCATTTTGTTGTGGAGTTCTAGGGAATGAAAAATTATGAAAAATTCCATTCTTTTTACAAAAATTGTCAAAAGCTTCGTTTTCAAATTCTCCTCCATGATCACTTCTTATGTTCTTTATTTTCAAATCTTTTAAATTTTGGATTCGTTTGACAAAATTTTTAAAATGCTCAAACGTATCACTTTTATTTTTCATAAAAATGGTCCAAGTATATCTAGAAAAGTCATCTACTATTACAAACACATATCTATTGTGATTATGGATTGAACTTGGGTTGGCCCAAATAGATCCATATGTAGTAATTCAAGTGGTTGTAATGTAGAAATAACTTTCTTAGATTCAAAAGGTGATTTGGTTAATTTTCCTAATTGACATGCATCACAAATATGATTGACTTTGAAGTTCATTTTTGGTAAACCTCTGACTAAATCATTTTTAGAAAGCTTTTTTATAGTTTTGAAGTTGATATGACAGAATCTTTTGTGCCATAGCCAAGGATCAATTTCATTGGCTATTAAACACATATCTGAATTGTGATTGATTTTCATATTCAGAATATAGATATTTCTGTCTCTATTTCCTTCAAATATAAGATTTTGATTTTATCAAAAATGCTACACTTATCTTCAGAAAAAGAGATTTTGAATCCTTTGTCACATAACTAGCTAATACTTAAAAGATTGTGTTTTAAATTTTTGACAAGTAAAACATTGGAAATAAGAGGTAAATTAGATGTACCGACATTACTGACGTTGCCTTTTCCGATGATATATCCTTTGGAATTGTCTCCAAAAGTGACAGAGCCTCCATCTGAGTAAGTAATGTTTGATAGCATATTTTTGTCTCCAGTCATATGTTTTGAGCAACCGCTGTCGAGTATCCATTTTCCTCAGATTTTAAGTGGGTCCTGCAAAAATAATAATGATATTGGTACCCACTTTGTGATAGGGTCCTAAGAGTTAGATCTTAGGAAACCAAACCAAAGTGGGTTCAGTATCCCCTTTAAAAATATAATTTTTATTTTTTTGAACAGTTTCCAAAAAGGTATTTATATATTTATTCCTAATCAAAATATTGTTTGTTTTAGGAACCCATATTTTTATGGTTTTTAAGTTAGTATTCCTTTTTGGACTTGTAGTAGGATTAGAAATATTTCTCCTAATTTCCTTTTTAGGTGGAGCCTTTAATATCTTAGGGTATCCTAGTCCCTTTTTACTAGAAGTCGACTGAGAGTTCTCAATAATTTTGGATAGAGTTTCTCTACCTTTATTGAAGTTAGAAATATTTCTAGTAATATTATCTAGCTTGGTTTTGAGGCTAGAATTATCTAATTCTATCATTTTGATCTTACTTTTCAGCTCGTGATTTTCAGAGATAAGAGAATCATTCTTTTCTTTTTGAGTTTCAATTTCTTGATTTAATAAAGTAAGTTGAGAGTTATTATTAGAGAAAGTATCTTGAAGTTTTCCAAGTTCTTTTTCTAATATCTTCTTTTCGTCTTTAAGCATATCTCTCTCGAATTCTGCTTTTCTCTGATTTTCTGGAGCCTCGTTATATTAAAGTATCTAATAATTCAGAATTTATTTCAATCATGTCATCAAAAGTAAAATCATTTACCTCATTCTCTGTAGCCATAAAACAAACATTTGCTTGTTCATTTTCACTGTCACTACTACTTTCTGAAGAAGAAGAATCTGAGTCATCCCATGTTACTGAAAATGCTTTTCTTTTAAACTTGTCCTTTCGGTTCTTATTATGATATGTTTTCTTCTGTTCTGGACAGTCTTTTTGCATGTGCCCCTTCTTGTGGCAGTTATAGCATTCTAGTATTGATGAAGATGGCTTATTTGAAGTGTTATTGAAATTTCTTTTACCGTTGTTTCGATTTCCTTTTCTGTACTTCAAAAACTTTTTAGCAATGAATGCTAAGTCTTCTTCATCCGAATCTGATTCTTCTTTTTCTGCATGAAATGCCATATTCTTTTTGTCTTGCGCTTGTACTCTTTTAGCCTGCAAATTCACTTCGTAGGACATTAGATTTCCTATTAACTCTTCTGGTTTCATGGTAGAGAGATCATTAGCTTCTTCAATTGCCAAGACCTTTCTTTCCCATTCATCCGTTAAAGAGTTAAGAATTTTTGAAATAATATCGAAGTCAGAATACTTTTCTCCAAGTCCTAGTAATGAGTGATATATATCTTGAAATCTAGAGTACATATCGTTGATAGATTCATCGTGCTTCATCCTAAAGTTTTGAAATTGGCTCTTGAGCATGGATATTTTGCTTTGTTTAACCTTGTTAGTTCCTTCATGAGTAACTTTAAGTGTTCTCCATATTTCATAAGCAGTTGTGCACATGCTAACACGGTTAAACTCATTTCTATCTGAAGCACAATATAACATATTCATAGCTTTGGCATTTGCAGTAGCATCTAATTTTTGTGTGTTTGACCATGAAGAGTATTCTGTTGTAGGAATGTTATACTCAGTTTGAGTGATATTCCATGAATCAAAACCATTTGCTTGCATATAAATACGCATCTGTGTTGCCCAATAGTTGTAATTCATACCATTAAATAGTGGAGGTCGTCCAGTAGATTGACCATCTACAAAACGGGTGTTAGTGACAGTGCTAGTGCTGGTATTGTTTTCCATATTAACAAAATATCAAATAACTTTGTAATGGTTATTAGAAACCTTGCTCTGATACCAAATGAAAGTCTGTAGGACCGTGTAATATGTATATATGATAATACAGAGTATAGTGATGATAGTAATACTGTAAATAGTGCGGAATATAAAAGCAGTATAGTAAAATGACACCAGATATTTTATACTGGTTCGGAGCACCGTCCTACGTCCAGTCTCAGACTCCCTTCTGGAGTTTAACTAACAACAATACCCTCACTTAACCCGGAGGAACAGGTCTATACAACCCCTGAGCAGCCGAACAGGGACCTGAGCAGCAGAACATGATTTTTGCCTCAACAGCCGAAGAGGACTTCACACGCCTGAGCAGCAGAACAGGACTTCGCTAATACAAAAGAATATCTAACATTGTGTGTTCTTGAAAACACTGATTTGTCTCTGATAGTACAAACTTCTTATAATCAAATCCTCAAGTGTATGATGTGTATGTGAAGATATGCAAGGAAGGTGTTGCTAAGAATCGAAGATTATGAAAGTTAATTTGGAGATTCAAAGCAATAAAATGCTTGTATGTTTTTTGAATGTGAGTATGTGAACACAATAAGAGTATAAGAAAGTTAGAATGATTTTCGATGAATGTGAAGTGTTTAGGAACATGTATTTATAGTAGTCAGAGAGTTACTGCCATTGGTGAAGAGTTCTGACCAAAAGAAGCATCTATTTTCGTTCAGAGAAGGATCACAACTCTTCGCAGAATGAAGATGTCTATTCAAAATATGACAGTCTGGTTCAGGTCAGTCGACTGGTCGTTATTGGTCAGTCGACTGACTATGCAATATTTAAAAAAATATAACCAGTGCATACTCGTGTATGTACACCAGTCAGTCGACTGGTTGTTTATAGCCAGTCGACTGGCTGTAGTGTTTTTACACTATTAGCTCTGTTTTGATTAAAAACTGAGAACAATGTAGTGTGGACTACTTGAGGATAGATTTTAACAAATTGCTAAGACTTGACCATAAGAAATAAACAGTGAAAACATAGATTCAAAGTCTCGATATCACCATAGTCCTTTGATTGTCTCTTTTTGTTGAGATTGATCGTGCATTCTCTTTTTCTTCTAAATTGCTTTGTCATGAATCAAAACTAGTGATTCAACAAAACTAAGAACACGCAGGTTTTCATCAATGTCAATTAAACTAAGAATTCTTCTGTACGACATAGAAATTTGACACCGATACAATCTAAAATCACAATCGAGTACTAACCTAATTAATGATATAAGCATCAAGACCCCATGATCGAGCCCGCATTTCATTCTGTAATCGGAGAACCAAAACCAAACCCTAGCAGCGATTTCTACACCAAATCACCTAGTTTGATTCACTAATTTAATCGACATAAAGCAGAAATCGTATCTGAATATTGATTCAACACTTGAAAGTTCAAAGTTTTGAATTTCTTTGGAATTTCGATTTCTCGCTTGAGCTCTCAATTACAGGTAAAGGAGCAATGAAATAGAAGTTTGACTATTTATAGAAGAGAAAGAGGATGAACAAGCACCATGAATTCATTTTGAATAGACAGTTGGATTTGCATGGAATACCAATAGACGGCAAAGCTTATTGTCGAGATTATTGACTTGAAAAGTCAATGCTTCCTCTATACAAGAGGAGGTCAAATGTTACTACTATTATTCTCGAAGATATGCGGCATGCAATATAACTGTGACGTTGCACCAATAACCATGGGAGTGAACCAACGCCGACAGTATGAAAGACTGCGATGCCGCATCTCATCAATGAAAGGTCATATGCAATGTCGCATGTCATTAGTAAAGCTAGGATACTAGATGCCAACGAGGTTGTATATCATCTATAAGGAGGGATGGTTAATACCAAATCTTTGTGTCGCCGAGCAATGCTGAATGGAATCAATAGCGAAATTCATCAAGGAAGCAGTGATGTCTAATGTGACCGATATCGTAAGCCATCAATGTCACCTCCCATTGATGTCGTATCCTATTGACGCTGCCATTCACCTATGGAGATAAGATGGAAGACATAACTCACATTACCACACCTTATCAATGTCGCTTATCATTAATGCCATCTATTATCAAGGCTATTATGCACTGATGTCGTATGGCATTGCTATCGTAGCTGTCTTACTGCCAATGTTACTCCATCGATATTGAATCAATGACGTCTATTATTGAAACCACCAACAATCAATGCCGCATTTTATTGATGACACATTTCATCAATCTTTAGAGGACGCAGCACATTTATGAATGCGGTATTGATGCTGGAAGCCATAAATATCCATGTGAATTGTCCTGCCGCTCCTTCTTGATTTTGCTTCATCTCAATGCCGCTCTTCACCAATGCTTCCTCATACCTATGCCGCTGCATGTTGAGGCCGTCTATTATCAATGAAGAGTTTCGAAGGTTATCTAAAGCGAGGAATAGAGCCTGGTGCTATTGAGGTTGGCGAGGGTTATGCATGCCAAAGATGGAGCATGCTGAATGTGGCGCTGAGCAGTATGCCGAACCCCATAGTCTTATAAATACGGACTTGGCATGGAGTATGACGCGAATAATTCTTTTCTCACTCTTTACAGTTTAAACTTTGTAACTCTAAATTGATTTGGGGATTTTAGTGCGAAGATGGCTATTGCAGATAGAACTTTACGTACAACGTTATATGGAATAAGAATAAGATTCCTTGAATTATGACTTACTTTCGAGTTTCAAAGCACTTGTAATTTTTTAATCATAGTTTACTTCAAATTCCAAAAGTACTTGTATTTTCGATTTCTATTTTTGCATCTATTGTCTACATTCATCAACTATATATGACTTCGAATGACTATGCATATGACTTCTATATGGACCTAAGCCTGCTTATTCACTCCTCTTAAGCCTTAACTCAACTAAGCGTCGCTTTTTATGTAACGACCCAGAATTTTGGTCATTAGAAATTGGGATATTTAATTTATTTTAAATATTCAAAGGTTAATTTTTATAAGTCGAATAAATTTATTTCGAATATAGTGATTTAATTGTTTAATTAAATCGATAATTTAATATCTGAATTCCAGAAATAATTGATAATTGGATTAAATGTGTATAAAAATGATTTATAAAGTTATATTAAATCATATTGGAGTTATAATGATGTTATAGAACTTTTAAAATCGAATTAAAAGTTAATTTGTGAAAATTGAATATTTTAATATTTAATTGACGAGTGAAAATGACCATTTTTCAAACAGTCTCGGATTTCGATGAAACCAGTTTCATCGGATCCGTAATGTGAAATTATTGTATGATTTCAAATTTCGTGTCAATTGGATATACGGTTTGTCCGAGGCGAGCCAAAACGCATCGAAATCGGTTTAAATCGATTTAATTTAAATTTGATCGTTTATTTCCGTAACTCGCACATATGATCGAATTAGCTCCCGAAACATGTTCCATTATGTTCGGAACGCGGGTAAAACCTTAGAAACGTCAGCCGGCACGTTTGATTTCGAGTTCGAAAAATTTGGAGATGAATAGTGTCGTCAATTTTCTATAAAAGGCCAAAACAATTTCACTTTATCACAAAACCCTATCTTCTTCAGCCCTAGCCGCCACAAACAGTATCAATGGCCGAAACTCTACCACCTTCCCCTTAGATTATCTCCTCATCCATTCACTTTCACGAAAAATGTCCAACTAACAAATTGTAGAGCACTCCGAGATCTCGAGATCCAACGGTCGAGATTGGAAATGGCACGACGAGGAGGTCCAAAATCACCCGCGTTCAGCTGATGTTTGCACGCGTTTTTCAAGGTCAAGGGGGAGCCGAGCTTGATGATACTCTGGCCGTGGGTAGCTCTCGTGGTGGGCATTCGAGTGGAAGTCTCTGATCGACGACGAAGTGATGGAGTGGGTTGCGAAAATTCACGAAGATGAGGCGGCAAATGGGTTTCGAACGAACGTGTTTTTCACATTGGGAAAGAAGATGAAACCCTCGGCCTGGATTTTCTTGTTCAAAAGCAACGGCGACGATTGATTCCAGGGTTTGAAATATAAAAATAAAAGTTGAAATTGATTTTATATAAATCGTATGAACTTTAAAACGTGATAACTTTTTGATGCGAGGTCCGTTTCGCACGAAACGAGTTGCGTCAGGTCCGTATGGACGAACACTACATTATGGAGCTGGTTTGGAGTTGATTGGAGCCAGCGATAATTTTGAGTAAAATTAAACGTGTGTTTAATTTTATTTGAAATAAAATACTGCAACCATTATTGAAAGCAAGGTGAGAACTCCTCACTCAATCGAATTTTGTGTTTCGATTTAAATTTTAAATAGTTAGATTTAAAATTGCTTGATTGTGTGAATTGGATGATAATTGTTATTTATTGTGTTAAATAGACCCTATACGCCGTATATTAAGCGGAGGTTATTTATTAAAAACATATACCACGATAATTCCACCGTGAAGTGGAATTGGTATTATATATGTATTTGGAGTTGATTTCCCGCATTATATAGCGGATGAGACCCTATTGCGCCGCATAATAGCGGATAATATTTATAAATCCCATATACCGCGATATTCCACATTGAAGTGGAATTGGTATTGTGCTAACATCTGTGGATGCAGGGAAACAGGTTGGAGGGATCCAACTGGATTCCTCAAACATTTGAATTTATTTCCTGTGCAGTTAAAGCGCTCGGCAGATTCAAAGCGGTGGAGGTGTAAAAAGTCATAGCGGGGATACAACGAGGATATAGCGGGATATAGCGGATGGCTCTAAAATAGCATATAAAACTCGTACTTAATGTTTTTACAAATATATAAATTGTAATTAAATGAAAAATTATCATTCAATTGAATTATAATTAATACATTAATAATTTTAAATAAAAACATGTGCGAATATACTTTAAATAAACGTAAAACTGTTATATAACATATATGAATTTAGTAGAATATTAAAGTATTTTCATTTCTAAAAATATATTAAAAATTAAATCAAAAAAATTAGTTTCATAATTTTTATAATGTATAAATGCAATTTTTCAATTCATTTTATTAAAGAAGATATAGCGGAAATAGCGGAATATAGCGGGAATAACGGGATATATCGGAAATAGCGGGGCTTAAAGCGGAAAGGCTATATTTTGGGGCTATATGGAAATATTGTAGCGGTTGAAATCCTCTATGAGATATAGCGGGGTTATAGCGGAGTAATAGCGGGGCATTAACTATACAGATTTCAATGTTGTGTGTTGATTTATTTATAATCGCCGAGTGATTATATTGTGATTGAAATTGTTGACGGCTATAATTTAGCCGAATATATTTTCGGTATCGTTGAATTCCAGAAATAAATAAAATTGGATTTTCGAAATTTAAGTTGAAAATTTATCGAAAATTTTATTTTGAGAATTGGATAAATTTAAAAGGAATTTTAAAAAGATAAAAGTTTATTTTTTTGACTATATTGAATTAAATTCCAAATTTTAGGAAAAAGCCTTAATAAACGGACTTCAGAAATATTATTTATAAATTTAAGAATTTATTTAAAATTTGGATTTTTAAATAGATTTGAAGAGATAAAGAAATTTATTTTAAAAAGGAAATAACTTTGGAAATTTATCTGATTTGAATTAATCAGATAATTTATTTAATCCTGCTTATGGATGTTTGGATTATATTGGATGTTGAATTGTTTGATATCTTTGATGTGTGATGCTTTGTGATATATCATGTTCTATGTTGTGATTTGTGATATATATATATATATATATATATATATATATATATCTGTGATCTGTGAATGAAAGATAAGTGTTATAGTTATACCGCTTATCAAATTATATTGTTATATTTGATCTGTGATGGTTGAATGTTGTTGCACTATTGTGTTAAACCATGGACTACACAATACACACACAAATGTGGATTTCACGTGGAAATCGGTTAAGTCACAGATTTTTATCAATTTTGGAAAATTGAGTTTTTGAATCCAAAATGGTTTTGGAATTGGAATTGAAAGTTTTTGAAATGAGTTTCAGAAATAAAAGTTATTTTAAATAACTTAATAGAATTGGAATTTAAATCATTTGATTTAAGTTTGAATTCAATATTTTGAAATTGAATTCAGTGAATTGGGAATTTTGGTTTAAAAGATTTTATAAGTATAAAAGGTGTTTATATGGGTTTTTAACCATTTAAAATATGGTTTTGGAAATTTAAATTTATATTCAAGTTTTATACTTGGATAGTTTTGACCTGTGTAATTGTAACCAGTTTTTTCCAAAACGAAAACTATCTATTTTCAAATACTAATAGCTTTTATAAAGTAAAGATTTCCAATTTTGTATTGAAACATTTCAACTTGAAATGGAATTGTAAATAGTTTGAGAAAAACTATGAATTAAGCTTTGTGAAGATGATTAAACTTTATTTTGAAATCAAAGAAGATTTCAAATAGTGAATCTTTTATATTATAAAAGACTTGAATTGTGATTAGATTTGAAAGCTATAAATTAAATCTTAATTTAAAGATTTAATGGGTTAATTCGATTGAAATGGAAATTGATTTGGAAATCTGTGAATGAATCTTTGTGAAACTGGGTAAACTTTGTGAAGTAAATCTTTTTGTTTAAAGATTTAAAATGGTAATTTGTTTAAACCATTTAAAGGAAAGGATTTGGGTAATAAGTTGTGACTTAATTGAAATCCCTATATCCATATGTTTTAAATATTGTGCTCACTATTCGGGTTAGCCGGGAAAAGACCTTTGTGTCATATAACCCATTCCAAATTAGTGATACGATGATATGGATCGTATTGAAGACCGGTGGTGAAGACCGGATATTTTCGAAAATGAAAGGACAACCTGTCGAATGTCTCTACACCGAGTTGCTCCGGTATAGAGATTTATATCACTCTTCTTGTGATGGGAAGTCCGAACGTGATTAGTGAATATCCGGATTGCAAGGGCTTCTTTGGAAGTGCCTTCGGTTTTGTTCGAACCCAGAACGGACTTGTATGGATGTGTGTCTGACATTACACTTTGAGATGTAAAGCTGGTTTCTATCAAATACATTTCTGTTGGTGGCGGAGAATTTATTCTCTTAGCTTAACACCTTTCTCTGAGACGTACGAGCTCAGAGGTTATGTAGTTGATGGTTACTAGTGATACATTCCCAATTTGGTAATGTGGCATACGAAGTGTTGTTGATCATTTATTGATCAAAGCGTGGCTTTGTGAGAAAGCGTGGCTTTGTGAGAAAGCGTGGCTTTGTGAGAAAGCGTGGCTTTGTGAGAAAGCATGGCTTTGTGAAAAAGCGTGGCTTTGTGAAAAAGCGTAGCTTTGTGAAAAAGCGTAGCTTTGTGGACGAGACTTCGTCGAGCCTCACAACCCGGTAATGGTCGAAACAGGAATGTTGCGGCAAAGGTTTTTAAGGGTAGCGCCCCTAGGGTATGTCATTTTCTTCTGGATATAAAGGTGATATCATGGTATGGAGGCCAGATATTTTACCTATGTTGATGCTGCAAATTTATTATACTTTGTGGTTGTTGCTTTGTGGTTGAGTATCCTCGGATAAAGGTCGGTGACGACCGGGGGATGACATAGCTCGTGTGTTAGTTATCTAGTTACAGCTTGGTTAAAGCGTGAGGTAGCATCGGCTTTGTGTTTGCAGAGATCCGGTTAGGTTCTCGGGGCGTCTTTCCGGAGGCGTTTCCATTTCGGTGTAAGGAAGTTCCTTAGCCTGACCATTTGTTGGAAATCCAAAGAAACAATACGAACCTTGTACGGTTTTAGTTGTAGAACCTGCCATTTACTTATGGTGGTCACCACTGTTTAGATGGTAGCTATAGTAGGCATACAATAATGGTTGTATGTTGGCAAAGATTAATATTATACTTTCGAAATGTTTTCCACTATGCACTAGTAATAATATCGAATGATTTTGCGTAGTAAGCATGTTTGACTATCATAAGGAGAAATCTCCTCCAATTCTGCGTTTGCATTGTGTGTGTGGCGGGAGGCCTTATGGTAGTTTCATTTTTCCAAAAGCACTGTGAATGTCTTTTACCCCCTTTGTTGTTGTGTTAAAAATAAACTGTTTTAGTTCTCACACCAGTCAGCATGACTGACCTGGAGTTTATTGTTTCCTTCCTAAACTTTGGGTGCCCACCAATTTCCACACGGGCAGTCTAGAGTCAGGTTATCAGGTCATTCTGGATTCAGGAGATGCTGTGGAGCTCAGTGGCGAGCTGGATGGCGATACGTATCACTTGTATATGATATTATTTATTCCGTTGTGTATTTTGTATGAGGACAAGTTTATATAACTGTCCAGTTGTGTTGTATATTATTGTCGTAAACTCTGATGATGATGTAATGTATAAAATGATATAGTGCTTTGTTTTAAAGATTATTCATTTATCTATTATATGTTGTTCCGCTGCGAATGTGAGATTCTGATATTGTTCTGTGTTTTTCTGTTGTTTCTTCTTTCTTTTTCTTCTGTCTTCTTCTACCTCTTCTTTTTCTCCATAACAATTCGGTTTTCCGACATTCGATTGCTCGGCAGTTGATACAGTGGACATATTAATGTCGACTTTCGAGCGTCGAAAAGTCGTAACGTTACATTTGGTATCAGAGCATATGGTTAAGCGATAACCTTGGCTCTGTTGGGTGTTACTCATTAGAGATAGAGTCAGTAGTACTCTAGAATGAGTGTGAGTGTAATAATAGATATGAGCGCATATTTGTTAGTGAATATAAAAGTGTTTTATATTGTGTTTGCTTATCCGTTGAGCTGTTTGTGAATTCTGGTCGGTATGTGGGACGCCATATTATCGATAGGGGTTTCTAAACACTTAAACGAGGCAAGTCGACATGGTATCATTTTAAATTGGGTAAATGAAATAATTTTACCTCGGTTATATTTTGTATATAAAGGAAATAATTTTTCAGAATTATTAAAGTGTATATAAATTGATTGTTTGGTTGTTGAAAATGTAAAAATATATATATGTTAATAAAAGTTGTTTGAATAATCTAAATAAAAGCAACAATTGTATAAGTATGAGATTATAATTAAAATGATTTACAATTGTGAAATAATCTTGTATAAGTAAAGTAAAATAGTGAAATTATATGAGAAAAAGATTTATAAATGTGATTTATAAATAAAAAGGGAAATTTTGAAAAGAATTTAAAACACTGAATTCACTATTGTTACTGGGAAATAATAAGGGTGATGACTGCAGCATCATCAGTATCATTTTCGAGTTTCTATGTGATTGTTTTGCTACTATAATAAATAGTAAATTGAAGTTTTGTTGTGATAAACAGATTTGAAATTAAAATCCAAAGTTGTAATTGATAATAATAATATCTTGTAATAAGTGAAATGAGTTTTATACTTATAATGTGATTTGGAAGTTAAATAAATAAGTTGTGTAACTTATAAAATGAAAAGATGTAAGTGAAACCAAATGATAAATGGTTAAACGAATTTTGTTAAGAAAAATGAGATATGAATTTGAATAATTGATGAAATTTGACTTTGGTAAAAGTTAAATAGAATTTACTTTAGAATTGGAATCTGAATTGGATTTATAAGTGGAAAATTAAGTTAGGTTAACAAATGATGTTTAATTGGAATATAACTTAAGTAATGATAAATGAAGTTGATTTTGATATCAAAGTAAATTAAATGGATGTGAACTTGAGTTATGTAATGAAATTCAACTTTATTTGTAAAATGAATTAGCAATTGAATTGAACAAATGAATTGAATGTTAATCAATCTAATGTAAATGAATTGATATGGAATAATGGATGTAAGTGTTAATTCATTAAAACAAATTGAAAGTGTTGAACCAAATCGAAGTAAAGTAAATTGAATGAATTTGGTTATGTTGATTTTGATTTGATTGTTATATGATTGTTGGTTGATTGTATATAGTAAATTCATTAAGTATTAATGAAATTGAATTGATGAAAATTGAAAGCTATGTAATTGAATCCAAATTGAAAGTGAACCAAATTAAATTTAAATTAGTGAATGTAAACTAATTGAAAATGAATAATTGAATGTTGTTGTATATGAATTGGTTGTAAACAATTACAAGTAATGTTGAAATCATATAAGTTGCTTATGAACCTTGTTTAGTATGCAATTATTTTAATATGCATATGTTGTAGTTGTTTAAAAGAGTAAATTGTTAATAACTTTTTATATATGTCACTTACGTGTTTGAATTGAGTAAGTACAGGTGCCGTGGATGCCGTTCGGTTGATTTTGTTGTGCTAAAATGCTAAATAAATAACTGCTTTGCTTAAAAATGCTAAAAAGGTACGCCTACGCAATAAAAATAGGAAATATAAACTGTTTTTCTGTTTTTCCGACCGTGTGGGTCGATGTATATATATTTATGTCTATTTTGATCCTACTACGATCGAACCACGCAAAGGAGACGCTGGCGAATTTTTCTGAAAATTTAAGGCGTTAGAAAATTTTGGAAAAAAAAATTGGAAATTTTTGTTAATGAAAAGTCAATTTCTAAATTGTAATGAAAACATAGGAATTGAACTAGAAAATGAAAACCATCGTTTTGGTTGAAGTTAAAGGTTTTGGAAAAGATGAATATAAAGTTTTCACTAAGTGGGTTTTTGAAAAGTTAATGAACTTTGGCATTTTTCTTACTTTGCAATTTCGAGGACGAAATTCTTTTAAGGGGGGAAGTTTGTAACGACCCAGAATTTTGGTCATTCGAAATTGGGATATTTAATTTATTTTAAATATTCAAAAGTTAATTTTTATAAGTCGAAGAAATTTATCTCGAATATAGTGATTTAATTATTTAATTAAATCGATAATTTAATATCTGAATTCCAGAAATAATTGATAATTGGATTAAATGTATATAAAAATGATTTATAAAGTTATATTAAATCATATTGGAGTTATAATGATGTTATAGAACTTTTAAAATCGAATTAAAAGTTAATTTGTGAAAATTGAATATTTTAATATTTAATTGACGAGTGAAAATGACCATTTTTCAAACAGTCTCGGATTTCAATGAAACAAGTTTCATCGGATCCGTAATGTGAAATTATTGTATGGTTTCAAATTTCGTGTCAATTGGATGTACGGTTTGTCCGAGGCGAGCCAAAACGCATCGAAATCGATTTAATTTAAATTTGATTGTTTATTTCCGTAACTCGCACATATGATCGAATTAGCTCCCGAAACATGTTCCATTGTGTTCGGAATGCGGGTAAAACCTTAGAAATGTCAGCCAGCACGTTTGATTTCGAGTTCGAAAAATTTGGAGATGAATAGTGTTGTCAATTTTCTATAAAAGGCCAAAACAATTTCACTTTATCACAAAACCCTATCTTCTTCAGCCCTAGCCGCCACAAACAGTATCAATGGCCGAAACTCTACCACCTTCCCCTTCGATTATCTCCTCATCCATTCACTTTCACGAAAAATGTCCAACTAACAAATTGTAGAGCACTCCGAGATCTCGAGATCCAACGGTCGAGATTGGAAATGGCGCGACAAGGAGGTCCAAAATCACCCGCGTTCAGCTGATGTTTGCGCGCGTTTTTCAAGGTCAAGGGGGAGCCGAGCTTGATGATACTCTGGTCGTGGTGTAACGACCCAGAATTTTGAACAAATTAAATTGAGAATATTTAATTAATTTTAAATATTTGAACGATAATTTAATTTGAATCCCCGATATAACTTTGAAAATTTGCGATTAAACTATAAAATTTAATCGATTGAAGTTAAATAAAAATTTGAATCTACAATTTTAAGCTGAAGAAAAATATTTCGAAAGCTTTTAAAATTCGTATTGATAATACTGAAGATGATAGAAGCTTCAGAATTTAATTTCGAACTGTTTTGTTCAGTTTTGAAAATAATCACTCGAACCGATATTTATAAAATAGTCAATTTTCAAACAGTCTCGGAATTCGACGAAACTAGTTCCATTGGGTCCGTAACATTGTATTATTACGGTATTTCAATTTTCGTATTTTTCGGAGTTGATACGCGGGCACACTGTAGGTAAACGCATTGAAATTTAAATTGAATTCAGTTTAAATTTAAAATTTGAATTGAGTCAAAACAAAGCACGTCGTCTTCCCCTAGCTTCAGCCTAAATCCACGCCGAGCATCACGAGATTATCGTGCAAAACCCATACCTTCGTACCTCTCCTCCCCTCTTTTAAAAAATCGAACGACATCCTTCAAAATCGAATTCAAAGAAAAATTATTATCTCGTTCGAAATTAAAAATAAATGGCCGCGTGCCATCGAGCAGTTCGAAATCAACGCATGCCTTCCTCCTATCTTCTGTTCGACTTCGAAGAAAATGGCGACTCACTTGCCCCTACGCGATGTTTCTACTGCCGATTTGAAGTGTTGCTACAGTCTCAAATTCGATCGCGCGCCTAGGTTTTGGGGCGTCGCGTGAAGCTGGGGGAGGCGCGTGGCGATCTGGCGGCGCTCGCTGGAGGGGGTGGCACTGGCGAAGTCGCGACTGGGTGGCGTCGAGCTCGTGAGTACGGTGACTTCGTGGTAGCGAGGCGATTCAGTGCTGTCGCACGTGAAGCTGGGAGGAGAAGCTCGCGAATTAGAGGAGAGCGGCGAATGGCACTGGAGATGCTCGACATTGGGCGACTTGGGCGAGGTGATGGAAGGCGACGTGATTGCGAGTTGATGTCGCGATGTGGAGTTCGTCGTGGGAGATGGCGGCACTGCAATTGTGGGTGGTGTGTCGCGATGATGGGCAGTCGAAGTCACGTGCTCGCGATGGCGACAATGGCAGCGGCGTGCCTGGGCAGTAGGCGATTAGCAGTGAGGTATACATAATTTTAATTTATTTTAATTTTTGGTTGAATTCTATATACAGTTAAAAAGAAAAAAAATGATGATGACAGAAAGGAAAATAATAGTCACAGTAAAGAAATTATCATTTCGAATTTTACAGGAAATATATAGTTAGAGTTTTTGTAAAAAAAATAAATAAATATAAGTATATATGAAGTTTTGAGAGAATAAAAATAAATACCCATCTTAGATCTGCTTGTTATTTTAAAATAAGGTATTAGGGTAATTTATTTGATTAATTATTTTAGTTACTGAAAGATTTTTATCTATAAAAGGAAAATTTGTTAAAATAAAATTTTTGGTTAAGAAAATATATTTAACGGTAATCGATTATTCGATTTATTTCGAATATTAATGAACTTTATAAAATTATTTATGCAAGGTCAAAATTAGGAAGAAAACAGTCTGGATTGGAAAATGGATGGCAATTTTAAAGCTAAGGTGAGATTTTTCTCACTCGATTGAAATGTGGAATTTTTGCAGTTATGATTGCTATTGGATGTGTGATATTAGATATAGTAGGATATATCTATTATATATATAGCAATATATACATATTGGCATATGTATATATTGGATTGATTTATTCCCGCCTCGTATAGCGGATGAGACCCTATTGCGCCGTTAGTAAGCGGATTTTTATAAAACCCATATACCGCGATAATTCCGTACTGGAGCGGAATTGGTATTGTGCTAACATCTTTGGATGCAGGGAAACAGGTTGGAGGGATCCAACTGGACCCCTCACATTGATTGAATTTATTTCTACTGTGATGTGATAATCTGTGAATGATTATATTGATCATATTGATGCCTGGAAATTGTTGAAAGCTAAAATTTAGCTGAATGGATGTTTTGACATCATTGGATTCCAAAGATAAACGAAATTGAATTTTTGAAATTCAAGTAGAAAATTTCTAAGTGAATCAATTTTTGAAATTGAAGAAATTTTTAAGAAAGAAATTTTTAAAGTATAAAAAGTAAATTTTTATAATCGTATTGAATAAATTCCAGAATCAAGTGAAAACGTTAAATAAATGAATTTCGTATAATAGTGATTTTAAATTGAAGAATTTAATTAAAATTTGGATTTCTAAATAGTTGGAAGAAGATAAAAGGGATTTATTTTCTTTAAGAGGAATTTGTTTAAAATGAAATAAGTTGGAAGTCCAATTATAAATTTAATTGGCAAATTGAAACAAGTTTAGAAAAAAAAATCAATATAAAAGGATTTGGGATGGGAAATTAATTTAGAAATGAATATTGAAATTGATTTGGTATTGAAGTAAAAATTAGAAATCAATTTGGGATTTGATTTTTGGGGTTAAAAGTGAATATTTGGGAATGTGGATTTAAAAATGGAAATGATGTTAAAATGGGTTTATTTACAGTTTGTAAAGTTTAAAAGAACGATTTCTTTTAAAATAAATAAATTATAAGTATTTAACTTATAATATGGATTTTTGATGTATACGTTGAGTTATAAAATTGAATGGGTCATTAAAGGAAATTTATAAAATCGAAGTTGTTATAGAATAGAGAATAGAATTTATAAACGTTGTTTTATAAATTCGAAATCAATTGGATTTGATAAATTAAATATAGAAGGACATTAAAGAAGATATATTCGCGATTTTAAATAGCGAATTTTTATTGAAATAAAATGTGTAGAAAAGACTGAAATGTGGTTAGTGAAGTATACTCACGATTTTGGACAGTGAATATATTTTTAAGTAAAAAGTATATGATTTTGGGAAAGCGATATTATGAAATGAAGTTAATTGTTTTAAAAGATGTTTTAAAACATGTGAACTATCGAAATCATAGATTTCAACATTTATTGTTGAAATAGACGTTTTCGAAAAATAAGGAAATGGTGGACTATAACACTGTTGTTATAGTAAATGATTTTCGAAAGGAAATGTTTTGATGTAGTATTGGGATTTATATATATCTATCAAAATCCGAATCCCTATACTATTGATTTCGAGTCGTCGTAACGATGTTTTACGCAACATTCGTTTTGACTCAAATAGATGTTAAAATTTATGATTTCCTTAAAGAATGAAATGTATACTTAATTTTGATTTTAAGTATATCGAATATTTTCTAAGTGTTGAAAATAAATGATTTGTGAATTACTTATTTTTAAATAAGTATGGAAATGCTTTTCCAATGTGAAATGAACTGTTTGAGTTTTTATCTTTTAAAGATAAATTGAAAAGTGAATATTTGAAATTGTTTTCAAATGGTTAAGTGTGGAAATTTTATATCTTATAAAGATATTTTTGAAGAATAAATAATTGGGAAAATTATTTGGAATCTGATGATGTTGCGCATCTTTATTGATAGTTAAATAACCGACTATCAATAATTACCTTTAGATAGGTATTTGTTGTGAATTGGATGAATTTGAATGCCACACTTATTTTTGAATAATTGCTCACTATTCGGGTTAGCCGGGAAAGGACCATGGGGTCGTATAACCCATTCCGAATATGTGATACGTCGTTATGAATTGCATTTGAAGACCGGTGTTGAAGACCGGATATTTTTGAAAACGGAAGGATTACCGTCGAGTTACTCTACATCGACTGATCTTCGATTTAGAGGTTTTATCACCCTTAGTGACGGGAAGTCCTGACGTGATTGAAAATTATCCGGATATGCAAGGGCTTCGTGAGAAGTGCCTTCGGTTCTGTTCGATCCCGGAACAGACTTGTATGGACTGTGTGTCTGACGTTACAATTTGAGATATAAAGCTGATTTCTTTCAAATACATTTCTGTTGGTGGCGGAGAATTTATTCTTTTAGCTTAACACCCTTCTCTGAGACGTACGAGCTCAGAGGTTATGTAGTTGAAATTCATCAGCGATATATCCCAATTTGGTAACGTGGCATACTGAGTGTTGCTGTGAAATGATCAGTGTTTGATCATTTGCGATATGATCATTTGTTTGATCTTATATCTTTGTGATCATAGGTTGATCATTTTTGTTTGACCCGAAGCAGGGCTTTTTGTAGAAAGCGTAGCTTTGTGGACGAGACTTCGTCGAGCCTCACACCCCGGAAATGGTCGAAACAGGACGAATGCGGCAAGGTTCTAGGGAGTAGCGCCCCTTAGTGTATGTCATTCCTTCTGGATAAAGGTGGTATCATGGTATGGAGCCCAGATACTTAACCTCTGTGGTTGCTGCAAAATTTATTTCTTTGTGGTTTGTTGGAAATCGGGGATCCTCGGGAAGATCGGTGACGATCGGGGGATGGCATACGCGTGTCAGTAGTTACCTATTTTTGCAGAGGTAACCCGGCCTTGTGTTGGCAGAGATCCGGTTAGGTTCTCGGGTCGTCTATTCCAGGGACGTACCCATCGTGGATAGGAAGTTCCTTAGCCTGACCATTTGTTGGAAATCCAAAGAAACAATACGTGACTTGTACGGTTTTAGTTGTAGAACCTGCCATCTAATATGGCAGCTATAGCAAGCATACTATAATGGTACCTATGCTGGCTAAGATTTATATTCTACTTTCGAAATGTTTTCTACACTATGCACTAATAATAATATCAAAAAGAATTTGATTTTTGCGTAGTAAGCATCTTTGACTATCATAAGAAGAAATCTCCTCCAAGTCTGCGTTTGCATTGTGTGTGTGGCGGGAGGTCTTATGGTAGTTTCATTTTCCAAAAGCATTGCGAATTGACTTTAAAATTCTCTGCTATTTATTTTAAAGATAAATAACTGTTTTACGATCTCACACCAGTCACCATGACTGACTCGGAGTTTATTGTTTCCCTTCTAAACTCTGGGTGCCCACAAATTTTCCACACGGGCAGCCTAGAGTTATGTTATCAGGATAGTCTGGATATTCTGGAGCTTTGGAAGCAAGCTGGATGGCGAGACGTAGTATTTGTATCTGATAGTATTTATTCCGCTGTGTATTCTGTATGAGGACAAGTTATATAACCGTCCACTGTTGTATATTGACTTTGATGATTGATGTATGTATAAAATGATATAGTTCTTTGTTTTAAAAGACTAGTAATTATCTATTGTATATTGTTCCGCTGCGATATGTAAGATTCTGATGTTGTTTTCTGTTTCTGTGGCTGTTCTGTTGTTCTTCTTCTTTCTTTCTTCTCTTTTTCTTCTATCTTCTTCTTCTTCTACTTTTTCTTTTTCTTAAAACCATAACTTTTCGGGTTTCCGGCATTCGATGGCTCAGCAGTCGATAAAGTGAGTATCGATGTTGAATTTTCGAAAGTCGAAAATTTTCGAGATGTTACAAGTGGTATCAGAGCATATGGTTAAGCGACAACCCTACTCTGTTGGGTGTTACTCATTAGAGATAGAGTCAGCAGTACTCTAGGATGAGTTGAGTGTAATAATATATACGAGCGCGTATTTGTTATTGAATATAAAATTGTTTTGTATTGTAATGACTGGTTTATTGAGTGGTATATGAACCTTCGTCGGCATAGTCTTGCAAAACTGTATCGAAGGGGTTTCTAAACACTCGAATAGAACAATTCGGCACAGTATTGTTTTGAATAGGGTGAATGAGATAATTTTGCCTAAAACTATTTTTGTATATAAAAGAAATGATTTTCTGTAAATTATTACAGTATATGGTTGCATGGTTGCTAGAAGTAATAATATTAAACTATTATCATTGAAATTAAATGAGAAATTGGAATTATAACTCCAAATTTAAGAAATGAATCCATATACAAGTATAATTTGAGAATATAAGTTATAAATGTGATTTATAATTTGAAACGAAATGCCAGAGAAGTTTTTGGAAATGTTTTGAAAAGAATTTGAGAATTTTGGAGATTTGAAAAGTTTAAATCTGTTGATTTGAAAATGAATTTCAAAGGGTTTGAAAAATGTTTTGAAGAGATGGAAAGCTCTAAACTCTTTTCGGTCGCTGGAAAATAGCTTCGATGATGACCGCGGCATCGTCGGTGTTCATTTTCGGGTTTCCAAAAGAGGAATTGCTGCCAAATTGGTTTAAAATGGAAGTTGTTTGAAAATTTGGGTTTTGTTTTAGAAATTCAAAGGATAATTTGAATTATTTTCAAAAATAGTTTTGAAAATGTTAGTAAGACTCTGGAATAGAATTCAAGAAGGTAATTGAAAATTTAAAATTCTAATGGAATGAAATTAGTAAGGTGAATGTATCAATGATCTTATAAATCGAAAGGTAAGTAAGTCGAAGACTTATAGAATATTTGAAATTTAATTTGGAAATCAGATTCGAATTGGAAATGAAAGAATTAGTGAATGAGTTTCAGAATGAATAAATAAATTTGAAGTTGTAAGTAAGTAAAACTGAAATTGAAGATGAATGTGAAACTTTGTTTTGAATTTGTTAGCAAATGTAATTCAAGCTGAATATTTGAAATTGGAATTTGTGATAAATTAGTAAATGAAACTAATTTAAAATGATGCAGTTGTGAATGAAAGATAATTGATAAAATTCAATATTTCAGAATTGAAAGTGAATTGAATCCAAATTAGATTGGAATTGTGAATTGAACTCAAATGAGAAACTGAAATGTGAAATTGAATTCAAATAAAATTTGAAATGTAAAATTGAAGATAATGGATATAACTTCAATAGTAAACTAAAGATGATATAAGTAGTTTATATTGAAATTTTTGTAATAGAATTTGCAAAATGGTTTGAATATATGCAACTAGATATTATGGCTAGTAGGATATACAGGTATAAAGGAATTGGAATTTAATTTCGAAGATAAATTTGAATGGCTCGACAAAAGGTAAGTATTTGAATTCGAATATGAGATTTGATGACTTATTTCTCTAGCCGCTTGGCTTTTTCTTTTTCTTTTTGAAATCTGAGAGTTCGTAGGGACGTTTTGTAGTCGTACCGTATTAGCCGCGCAAAGGAGACGCTGGAGAAATTTTTTGGAAATTTAGGGCGTTAGAAAATTTTTGGAGAAATTTTGAAAGTTTAAAATTTGAATTTGAATTTGAATTTGAAATTTGAATTTTGAAGTAAACAATGATGTTTGAAAACTATAAAAGGTTTGGAAAGTTAGTAGAAATAATAACGAATCTTTAGTAGGAAGATTTGTTTTGAGAAATTGATAAAACTATTTGAATGTGGAAAAATAGTAGACGAGTTAAGGACCATTTTTTTTCCTAACTTGTAATTTCGAGGACGAAATTCTTTTAAGGGGGGAAGTTTGTAACGACCCAGAATTTTGAACAAATTAAATTGAGAATATTTAATTAATTTTAAATATTTGAACGATAATTTAATTTGAATCCCCGATATAACTTTGAAAATTTACGATTAAACTATAAAATTTAATCGATTGAAGTTAAATAAAAATTTGAATCTACAATTTTAAGCTGAAGAAAAATATTTCGAAAGCTTTTAAAATTCGTATTGATAATACTGAAGATGATAGAAGCTTCAGAATTTAATTTCGAACTGTTTTGTTCAGTTTTGAAAATAATCACTCGAACCGATATTTATAAAATAGTCAATTTTCAAACAGTCTCGGAATTCGACGAAACCAGTTCCATTGGGTCCGTAATATTGTATTATTACGGTATTTCAATTTTCGTATTTTTCGGAGTTGATACGCGGGCACACTGTAGGTAAACGCATTGAAATTTAAATTGAATTCAGTTTAAATTTAAAATTTGAATTGAGTCAAAACAAAGCACGTCGTCTTCCCCTAGCTTCAGCCTAAATCCACGCCGAGCATCACGAGATTATCGTGCAAAACCCATACCTTCGTACCTCTCCTCCCCTCTTTTAAAAAATCGAACGACATCCTTCAAAATCGAATTCAAAGAAAAATTATTATCTCGTTCGAAATTAAAAATAAATGGCCGCGTGCCATCGAGTTCGAAATCAACGCATGCCTTCCTCCTATCTTCTGTTCGACTTCAAAGAAAATGGCGACTCACTTGCCCCTACGCGATGTTTCTACTGCCGATTTGAAGTGTTGCTACAGTCTCAAATTCGATCGCGCGCCTAGGTTTTGGGGCGTCGCGTGAAGCTGGGGGAGGCGCGTGGCGATCTGGCGGCGCTCGCTGGAGGGGGTGGCACTGGCGAAGTCGCGACTGGGTGGCGTCGAGCTCGTGAGTACGGTGACTTCGTGGTAGCGAGGCGATTCAGTGCTGTCGCACGTGAAGCTGGGAGGAGAAGCTCGCGAATTAGAGGAGAGCGGCGAATGGCACTGGAGATGCTCGACATTGGGCGACTTGGGCGAGGTGATGGAAGGCGACGTGATTGCGAGTTGATGTCGCGATGTGGAGTTCGTCGTGGGAGATGGCGGCACTGCAATTGTGGGTGGTGTGTCGCGATGATGGGCAGTCGAAGTCACGTGCTCGCGATGGCGACAATGGCAGCGGCGTGCCTGGGCAGTAGGCGATTAGCAGTGAGGTATACATAATTTTAATTTATTTTAATTTTTGGTTGAATTCTATATACAGTTAAAAAGAAAAAAAATTATGATGACAGAAAGGAAAATAATAGTCACAGTAAAGAAATTATCATTTCGAATTTTACAGGAAATATATAGTTAGAGTTTTTGTAAAAAAAATAAATAAATATAAGTATATATGAAGTTTTGAGAGAATAAAAATAAATACCCATCTTAGATCTGCTTGTTATTTTAAAATAAGGTATTAGGGTAATTTATTTGATTAATTATTTTAGTTACTGAAAGATTTTTATCTATAAAAGGAAAATTTGTTAAAATAAAATTTTTGGTTAAGAAAATATATTTAACGGTAATCGATTATTCGATTTATTTCGAATATTAATGAACTTTATAAAATTATTTATGCAAGGTCAAAATTAGGAAGAAAACAGTCTGGATTGGAAAATGGATGGCAATTTTAAAGCTAAGGTGAGATTTTTCTCACTCGATTGAAATGTGGAATTTTTGCAGTTATGATTGCTATTGGATGTGTGATATTAGATATAGTAGGATATATCTATTATATATATAGCAATATATACATATTGGCATATGTATATATTGGATTGATTGATTCCCGCCTCGTATAGCGGATGAGACCCTATTGCGCCGTTAGTAAGCGGATTTTTATAAAACCCATATACCGCGATAATTCCGTACTGGAGCGGAATTGGTATTGTGCTAACATCTTTGGATGCAGGGAAACAGGTTGGAGGGATCCAACTGGACCCCTCACATTGATTGAATTTATTTCTACTGTGATGTGATAATCTGTGAATGATTATATTGATCATATTGATGCCTGGAAATTGTTGAAAGCTAAAATTTAGCTGAATGGATGTTTTGACATCATTGGATTCCAAAGATAAACGAAATTGAATTTTTGAAATTCAAGTAGAAAATTTCTAAGTGAATCAATTTTTGAAATTGAAGAAATTTTTAAGAAAGAAATTTTTAAAGTATAAAAAGTAAATTTTTATAATCGTATTGAATAAATTCCAGAATCAAGTGAAAACGTTAAATAAATGAATTTCGTATAATAGTGATTTTAAATTGAAGAATTTAATTAAAATTTGGATTTCTAAATAGTTGGAAGAAGATAAAAGGGATTTATTTTCTTTAAGAGGAATTTGTTTAAAATGAAATAAGTTGGAAGTCCAATTATAAATTTAATTGGCAAATTGAAACAAGTTTAGAAAAAAAAATCAATATAAAAGGATTTGGGATGGGAAATTAATTTAGAAATGAATATTGAAATTGATTTGGTATTGAAGTAAAAATTAGAAATCAATTTGGGATTTGATTTTTGGGGTTAAAAGTGAATATTTGGGAATGTGGATTTAAAAATGGAAATGATGTTAAAATGGGTTTATTTACAGTTTGTAAAGTTTAAAAGAACGATTTCTTTTAAAATAAATAAATTATAAGTATTTAACTTATAATATGGATTTTTGATGTATACGTTGAGTTATAAAATTGAATGGGTCATTAAAGGAAATTTATAAAATCGAAGTTGTTATAGAATAGAGAATAGAATTTATAAACGTTGTTTTATAATTTCGAAATCAATTGGATTTGATAAATTAAATATAGAAGGACATTAAAGAAGATATATTCGCGATTTTAAATAGCGAATTTTTATTGAAATAAAATGTGTAGAAAAGACTGAAATGTGGTTAGTGAAGTATACTCACGATTTTGGACAGTGAATATATTTTTAAGTAAAAAGTATATGATTTTGGGAAAGCGATATTATGAAATGAAGTTAATTGTTTTAAAAGATGTTTTAAAACATGTGAACTATCGAAATCATAGATTTCAACATTTATTGTTGAAATAGACGTTTTCGAAAAATAAGGAAATGGTGGACTATAACACTGTTGTTATAGTAAATGATTTTCGAAAGGAAATGTTTTGATGTAGTATTGGGATTTATATATATCTATCAAAATCCGAATCCCTATACTATTGATTTCGAGTCGTCGTAACGATGTTTTACGCAACATTCGTTTTGACTCAAATAGATGTTAAAATTTATGATTTCCTTAAAGAATGAAATGTATACTTAATTTTGATTTTAAGTATATCGAATATTTTCTAAGTGTTGAAAATAAATGATTTGTGAATTACTTATTTTTAAATAAGTATGGAAATGCTTTTCCAATGTGAAATGAACTGTTTGAGTTTTTATCTTTTAAAGATAAATTGAAAAGTGAATATTTGAAATTGTTTTCAAATGGTTAAGTGTGGAAATTTTATATCTTATAAAGATATTTTTGAAGAATAAATAATTGGGAAAATTATTTGGAATCTGATGATGTTGCGCATCTTTATTGATAGTTAAATAACCGACTATCAATAATTACCTTTAGATAGGTATTTGTTGTGAATTGGATGAATTTGAATGCCACACTTATTTTTGAATAATCGCTCACTATTCGGGTTAGCCGGGAAAGGACCATGGGGTCGTATAACCCATTCCGAATATGTGATACGTCGTTATGAATTGCATTTGAAGACCGGTGTTGAAGACCGGATATTTTTGAAAACGGAAGGATTACCGTCGAGTTACTCTACATCGACTGATCTTCGATTTAGATGTTTTATCACCCTTAGTGACGGGAAGTCCTGACGTGATTGAAAATTATCCGGATATGCAAGGGCTTCGTGAGAAGTGCCTTCGGTTCTGTTCGATCCCGGAACAGACTTGTATGGACTGTGTGTCTGACGTTACAATTTGAGATATAAAGCTGATTTCTTTCAAATACATTTCTGTTGGTGGCGGAGAATTTATTCTTTTAGCTTAACACCCTTCTCTGAGACGTACGAGCTCAGAGGTTATGTAGTTGAAATTCATCAGCGATATATCCCAATTTGGTAACGTGGCATACTGAGTGTTGCTGTGAAATGATCAGTGTTTGATCATTTGCGATATGATCATTTGTTTGATCTTATATCTTTGTGATCATAGGTTGATCATTTTTGTTTGACCCGAAGCAGGGCTTTTTGTAGAAAGCGTAGCTTTGTGGACGAGACTTCGTCGAGCCTCACACCCCGGAAATGGTCGAAACAGGACGAATGCGGCAAGGTTCTAGGGAGTAGCGCCCCTTAGTGTATGTCATTCCTTCTGGATAAAGGTGGTATCATGGTATGGAGCCCAGATACTTAACCTCTGTGGTTGCTGCAAAATTTATTTCTTTGTGGTTTGTTGGAAATCGGGGATCCTCGGGAAGATCGGTGACGATCGGGGGATGGCATACGCGTGTCAGTAGTTACCTATTTTTGCAGAGGTAACCCGGCCTTGTGTTGGCAGAGATCCGGTTAGGTTCTCGGGTCGTCTATTCCAGGGACGTACCCATCGTGGATAGGAAGTTCCTTAGCCTGACCATTTGTTGGAAATCCAAAGAAACAATACGTGACTTGTACGGTTTTAGTTGTAGAACCTGCCATCTAA
This sequence comes from Allium fistulosum, assembly GCA_030737815.1. Taxonomy (NCBI): domain Eukaryota; kingdom Viridiplantae; phylum Streptophyta; class Magnoliopsida; order Asparagales; family Amaryllidaceae; genus Allium; species Allium fistulosum. Next base: position 668,067,460 of record CM060901.1, read on the forward strand.
TATGGCAGCTATAGCAAGCATACTATAATGGTACCTATGCTGGCTAAGATTTATATTCTACTTTCGAAATGTTTTCTACACTATGCACTAATAATAATATCAAAAAGAATTTGATTTTTGCGTAGTAAGCATCTTTGACTATCATAAGAAGAAATCTCCTCCAAGTCTGCGTTTGCATTGTGTGTGTGGCGGGAGGTCTTATGGTAGTTTCATTTTCCAAAAGCATTGCGAATTGACTTTAAAATTCTCTGCTATTTATTTTAAAGATAAATAACTGTTTTACGATCTCACACCAGTCACCATGACTGACTCGGAGTTTATTGTTTCCCTTCTAAACTCTGGGTGCCCACACATTTTCCACACGGGCAGCCTAGAGTTATGTTATCAGGATAGTCTGGATATTCTGGAGCTTTGGAAGCAAGCTGGATGGCGAGACGTAGTATTTGTATCTGATAGTATTTATTCCGCTGTGTATTCTGTATGAGGACAAGTTATATAACTGTCCACTGTTGTATATTGACTTTGATGATTGATGTATGTATAAAATGATATAGTTCTTTGTTTTAAAAGACTAGTAATTATCTATTGTATATTGTTCCGCTGCGATATGTAAGATTCTGATGTTGTTTTCTGTTTCTGTGGCTGTTCTGTTGTTCTTCTTCTTTCTTTCTTCTCTTTTTCTTCTATCTTCTTCTTCTTCTACTTTTTCTTTTTCTTAAAACCATAACTTTTCGGGTTTCCAGCATTCGATGGCTCAGCAGTCGATAAAGTGAGTATCGATGTTGAATTTTCGAAAGTCGAAAATTTTCGGGATGTTACACTCTGGTCGTGGGTAGCTCTCGTGGTGGGCATTCGAGTGGAAGTCTCTGATCGACGACGAAGTGATGGAGTGGGTTGCGAAAATTCACGAAAATGAGGCGGCAAATGGGTTTCGAACGAACGTTTTTTTCACGTTGGGAAAGAAGATGAAACCCTCGGCCTGGATTTTCTTGTTCAAAAGCAACGGCCACGATTGATTACAGGGTTTGAAATATAAAAATAAAAGTTGAAATTGATTTTATATAAATCGTATGAACTTTAAAACGTGATAACCTTTTGATGCGAGGTCCGTTTCGCACGAAACGAGTTGCGTCGGGTCCATATGGACGAACACTACATTATGGAGCTGGTTTGGAGTTGATTGGAGCCAGCGATAATTTTGAGAAAAATTAAACGTGCGTTTAATTTTATTTGAAATAAAATACTGCAACCGTTATTGAAAGCAAGGTGAGAACTCCTCACTCAATCGAATTTTGTGTTTCGATTTAAATTTTAAATAGTTAGATTTAAAATTGCTTGATTGTGTGAATTGGATGATAATTGTTATTTATTGTGTTAAATAGACCCTATACGCCGTATATTAAGCGGAGGTTATTTATTAAAAACATATACCACGATAATTCAACCGTGAAGTGGAATTGGTATTATATATGTATTTGGAGTTGATTTCCCGCATTATATAGCGGATGAGACCCTATTGCGCCGCATAATAGCGGATAATATTTATAAATCCCATATACCGCGATATTCCACATTGAAGTGGAATTGGTATTGTGCTAACATCTGTGGATGCAGGGAAACAGGTTGGAGGGATCCAACTGGATTCCTCAAACATTTGAATTTATTTCAATGTTGTGTGTTGATTTATTTATAATCGCCGAGTGATTATATTGTGATTGAAATTGTTGACGGCTATAATTTAGCCGAATATATTTTTGGTATCGTTGAATACCAGAAATAAATAAAATTGGATTTTCGAAATTTAAGTTGAAAATTTATCGAAAATTTTATTTTGAGAATTGGATAAATTTAAAAGGAATTTTAAAAAGATAAAAGTTTATTTTTTTGACTATATTGAATTAAATTCCAAATTTTGGGAAAAAGCCTTAATAAATGGACTTCAGAAATATTATTTATAAATTGAAGAATTTATTTAAAATTTGGATTTTTAAATAGATTTGAAGAGATAAAGAAATTTATTTTAAAAAGGAAATAACTTTGGAAATTTATCTGATTTGAATTAATCAGATAATTTATTTAATCCTACTTATGGATGTTTGGATTATATTGGATGTTGAATTGTTTGATTTCTTTGATGTGTGATGCTTTGTGATATATCATGTTCTATGTTGTGATTTGTGATATATATATATATATATATATATATATCTGTGATCTGTGAATGAAAGATAAGCATTATAGTTATACCGCTTATCAAATTATATTGTTATATTTGATCTGTGATGGTTGAATGTTGTTGCACTATTGTGTTAAACCGTGGACTACACAATACACACACAAATGTGGATTTCACGTGGAAATCGGTTAAGTCACAGATTTTTATCAATTTTGGAAAATTGAGTTTTTGAATCCAAAATGATTTTGGAATTGGAATTGAAAGTTTTTGAAATGAGTTTCAGAAATAAAAGTTATTTTAAATAACTTAATAGAATTGGAATTTAAATCATTTGATTTAAGTTTGAATTCAATATTTTGAAATTGAATTCAGTGAATTGGGAATTTTGGTTTAAAAGATTTTATAAGTATAAAAGGTGTTTATATGGGTTTTTAACCATTTAAAATATGGTTTTGGAAATTTAAATTTATATTCAAGTTTTATACTTGGATAGTTTTGACCTGTGTAATTGTAACCAGTTTTTCCCAAAACGAAAACTATCTGTTTTCAAATACTAATAGCTTTTATAAAGTAAAGATTTCCAATTTTGTATTGAAACATTTCGAGTTGAAATGGAATTGTAAATAGTTTGAGAAAAACTATGAATTAACCTTTGTGAAGATGATTAAACTTTATTTTGAAATCAAAGAAGATTTCAAATACTGAATTATTTATATTATAAAAGACTTGAATTGTGAATAGATTTGAAAGCTATAAATGAAATCTTAATTTGAAGATTTAATGGGTTAATTCGATTGAAATGGAAATTGATTTGGAAATCTGTGAATGAATCTTTGTGAAACTGGATAAACTTTGTGAAGTAAATCTTTTTGTGTAAAGATTTAAAATGGTAATTTGTTTAAACCATTTAAAGGAAAGGATTTGGGTAATAAGTTGTGACTTAATTGAAATCCCTATATCCATATGTTTTAAATATTGTGCTCACTATTCGGGTTAGCCGGGAAAAGACCTTTGTGTCATATAACCCATTCCGAATTAGTGATACGATGATATGGATCGTATTGAAGACCGGTGGTGAAGACCGGATATTTTCGAAAATGAAAGGACAACCTGTCGAATGTTTCTGCACCGAGTTGCTCCGGTATAGAGATTTATATCACTCTTCTTGTGATGGGAAGTCCGAACGTGATTAGTGAATATCCGGATTGCAAGGGCTTCTTTGGAAGTGTCTTCGGTTCTGTTCGAACCCGGAACAGACTTGTATGGATGTGTGTCTGACATTAGATGTAAAGCTGGTTTCTATCAAATACATTTCTGTTGGTGGCGGAGAATTTATTCTCTTAGCTTAACACCCTTCTCTGAGACGTACGAACTCAGAGGTTATGTAGTTGATGGTTACTAGTGATACATTCCCAATTTGGTAATGTGACATACGAAGTGATGTTGATCATTTGTTGATCAAAGGGTGGCTTTGTGAAAAAGCGTGGCTTTGTGAAAAAGCGTAGATTTGTGGACGAGACTTCGTCGAGCCTCACAACCCGGTAATGGTCGAAACAAGAATGTTGCGGCAAAGGTTTTTAGGGGTAGCGCCCCTAGGGTATGTCATTTCCTTTTGGATATAAAGGTGATATCATGGTATGGAGCCCAGATATTTTACCTATGTTGATGCTGCAAATTTATTATACTTTGTGGTTGTTGCTTTGTGGTTGTGGATCCTCGGATAAAGGTCGGTGACGACCGGGGGATGACATAGCTCGTGTGTTGGTTACCTAGTTACAGCTTGGTTAAAGCGTGAGGTAGCGTCGGCCTTGTGTTCGCAGAGATCCGGTTAGGTTCTCGGGGCATCTTTCCAGAAGCGTTTCCATTTCGGTGTAAGGAAGTTCCTTAGCCTGACCATTTGTTGGAAATTCAAAGAAAAAATACGAATCTTGTACGGTTTTAGTTGTAGAACCTGTCATTTACTTATGGTGATCACCACTGTTTAGATGGTAGCTATAGTAGGCATACAATAATGGTTGTATGTTGGCTAAGATTAATATTATACTTTCAAAATATTTTCCACTATGCACTAGTAATAATATCGAATGATTTTGCGTAGTAAGTATGTTTGACTATCATAAGGAGAAATCTCCTTCGATTCTGTGTTTGCATTGTGTGTGTGGCGGGAGGCCTTATGGTAGTTTCATTTTTCCAAAAGCATTGCGAATGTCTTTTACCCCCTTTGTTGTTGTGTTAAAAATAAACGGTTTTAGTTCTCACACCAGTCAGCATGACTGACCTGGAGTTTATTGTTTCCTTCCTAAACTCTGGGTGCCCACCAATTTCCACACGGGCAGTCTAGAGTCAGGTTATCAGGTCATTCTGGATTCAGGAGATTCTGTGGAGCTCAGTGGCGAGCTGGATGGCGATACGTATCACTTGTATATGATATTATTTATTCCGCTGTGTATTCTGTATGAGGACAAGTTTATATAACTGTCCAGTTGTGTTGTATATTATTGTTGTAAACTCTGATGATGATGTAATGTATAAAATGATATAGTTTTTTGTTTTAAAGATTATTCATTTATCTATTATATGTTGTTCCGCTGCGAATGTGAGATTCTGATATTGTTCTGTGTTTTTCTGTTGTTTCTTCTTTCTTTTTCTTCTGTCTTCTTCTACCTCTTCTTTTTCTACATAACAATTCGGTTTTTCGGTATTCGATTGCTCGGCAGTTGATACAGTGGACGTATTAATGTCGACTTTTGAGCGTCGAAAAGTCGTATCGTTACATTTTACCAACACTCGTTGAGGTTAAATCTAGGCTTTTCAAATTCCTTCATTAGCCAGAGTTCCCTTCCTCGCATTGTTTTGGGTTAACGGAGAAATTCCTTCATTACCGAGTAGTGGGAGTAGTTGGTTTGCTCATTATGATTTAGATCACATCCAAATTTTTGTTAAAAGCTGGTTTTAACTTTTATTAAAAAGTTAAGTCTTTCTAAATCCGATCTTTGAGATTTTTCCTATAACGACATAAATAGCTACCAACACGATACCAAATCAACTTGTTTTTGCATCTGGTTAAGGGTACTGATATCAAGAGAACGAATGAAAAAAATATGTGTATTATCTCCAATGTACTAGTTTTACACATAGAGCACAAATAAAATAAATTAACATGACTATCAACTAGAGTCATTTTTCAATTAAGTGTTTAGCATTTAGATGAAGGAAGTCAGCGGGCGAAGCACTACTACAGAGAGTAAAACAGGCCGAAAAACTATGTCATGTGGGAATAAAAAGAAATAAAAAATAAATAATATGAAGGATATGACATTGTTTCTGCTATATAACAAGGATTCAGACAGGAAAATGTGAAGGAATAGATGATCGAAAATTCTATATTCAGAGAAATAAATAATATAAAGGTTATACTAATATCTTCATTGATTTCAAAGTAGTATTAAAAAAGAAACAAAAGATAGATTAATTTAACCCATGAACATATGATTCTTTAACATCCGAACCATGTAAATTCCTTGTATCTTTACTTTTGCAATTTCACGTCTTTTATTTGTAGTTAGATTTGTTTAAGTTTGAACTAACTTGTTTGGACATTTAAACAAACAATTGAACGATATTTCTCATAACTATGTAAGCACCATGCGGCATAATTACTATCATACCATCGATTTAGTAAACATTATATTTGTTAATTCAAAACATTAAAGTACAAGTTATAAACATCACAACTCCTATTTAGTAACTTATCAAATATTTGTAAATTAAAACCATGAAAACTGTACCAATGCATATGAAACTAAGCCAAATTCGAAAGTTTTACAATAGCATCATCTCTAACGCATCGAATTTGTTTACAAGACATTGCTTTAATGCCTCTACTTCTCCTCCTCTCCTCCTTCCTATTTTCTTCCCTTACACTCTTCGTACATTCCAAATACGCTATGAAAAATGGATCATCCGCTACTCTGTTATTGCTCTGCCCTTTTCTTCTTCCGTAACATTTGCTTATTGCAGCCGATTTGGAAGGGCTATTTGGTAAATTCGCCATACAAGGTGGAGGTGGCAGTCGATGAAGATTGAGTTTCATGTTACTTTCTCTTGCGTTAGATGTTGCTTTGACATGAGTAGTACGTTTGTCGTTGCCCATCTTTATGAACTAATCTGCTTTAATATGGACTATGTATACGAGGCTTTATATATAGACATCTGAAGATGTTTATGTACATGTTCTGTGATGTTTTCTTGTCGGAATGGACAATTGATTAAAGGAGACGTGTGTGAATTTAATGATGGTAATTAATCCAAGAGACGTTAACGTTAGGCCGCGTCACTGTTAATACAATGTATATTGAACGTGGTGTGAAGCAGATCCTCTGTCTCTTGTTACCGTTCATGTATCCGTAAAAATATAAATAAATTTTTTTGCTCATTTCATGTTTGCTTGCATTGCTTTGGACGCATCAGACGCGTCAAATGTGTCCGACGTGGAAGCTAGGTGTTTGAACCGTTTGACTCAACAGCCAAATTTACTGATGCGTCTGACGTTAATGGTTAACCCAACGGTTAACCCCAACGTTTGTATTTTTACTCTCATATATTACCACCCTTCTATCTTTCACGTATTCATCAACATCAATCCAAAAAATCCCAAAAAAACAATCGCGTATTGGGGTAGATTTTGATATACTCATCTCATCTCAATTTCATTTTCGTCTACCTTACATGTTTTTCGAAACTTTTGCCCTTTTTTTTGAGTTGGAGAAGGACTTAAACTGTTTAGAAAAACTCTCACCAAAGTCCGAAGAATTGGTTCGAACAAACTACCGTATTATTCATACATTACGCCGTCGAAGGTTATGGAGCTATTGGAATAAACAAAAAAGTCTACCGTTAGAAAATTGGATTTGCATTGAATGAGGTTTTGGCTACTATTCTAAACGAAATACCGGCGATGACAATCAAATTCGCTATAAATACAATGGATCAAAGAAAAAATAATCAGTATGGCAGAGTATGTGTAATACAAGAGGCGTATGATGTGATTCGACAAAGAGAACGGTTAGCAGAAGCGAGTAATGATGGACCGATTGTGTGAAGGTAAATTTTACCTCTTTTTTTTTTATGAGAGTGTGTTAAATTTTGTTCCTCTTTCTTTAGCCTTTCAGAAGTTCAGATCCACAATTCCGCGGTATGGGAAACACCCAATGGCCCATATGGAGAAAGTGCAACAAAATTTTCAAGGTACTTTTACAACATGAGCGGGTGCATTCACACCTGGTGTCACAAAAGATCAAGTGCATTCTCCTCCTCCATAACAAACCACCAACACACCGTTCGATGCAACATGGAAACTGACGGATTTTATACTCCACTTGAAGATATCAACACGCAACTGTCACAACAGCCTGCAGTAGTGCGTCGAGAAGATTCATATTCCAAAGGTCGTGGAAGGAGAAGGCGAACGAAGAATGACGAGAACATAAACGATATTACTGATATGAGATATTAAAGAAATCTAAAGATATTTCATTTTAAAATAGATAGTCCCTCCCCATATGCTAATCCCTCTTCTAATCTTAGTTCCTCTCCTGTAAATCCAAGTCTCTTTCCATATGCTACTCCCTCCTCTAGTCCTTGTCCAAATGTATTATTTATTTGCCGGTCTATGGCCTTTAAGGATATCATTGATCGTGTGAGTAAATTTGAAGAAACTCAACTATCACCACTCAAGATTCAAGAGAACATGGAAAGGTTTTTCTAATCCTGAAGATGACGAAGTCCGGAATTGACTACGTTTGAAAATAGAACTTTCGCAGCACACAATCAAATACCAGCAGTTTTTATGGGACATCCACCCGCTTTCTCACTTATCTGCACACTACCTTATTTATAATAAAACAATTAAAATGTTTCTCTTGGAATATTTATTTCATACAAAGAACGCAATTCCTTTTCGCGGACCATATCCATATCCATTTCGTGTTCCTCCTTTCCTGTCGACCCTTGATATAACGAAGGTACGGTGCAACTGAGAAGTTCCAATTTGTGTACGTTTAATAAAATATGATTATCCTTCGCTTGAAGATAAAAAAAATGAATATGAATTGAAGGGGACATTTTGATCGCTAGCTATTTTTAAACATGAGATGTGACTTGTAAAGAGAGTTAAATGTTTCTGCTACTTCTCACCTTCTTCATTCTTTTTTATCTTCAAACAAAGAACACTGTCTGAGTTGTGAGTCATCCACGGCAGATATTGAATCGTCTAGAATATTTGATAATATTCTGAAGCTACCAAGGCAAGTTGATTTGTCCTTGTTAATACCATATTACGAGCCATAATTCTTGAACGCCCGAATATCAAACCAGAAATAAGAGCGGGAATGATCCTGGCCATGGAAGAATAAGAGCGTCCCTGATATCCACCGTCCCGTACTTTCCGCACTTTCTATTTTCTGGCTTTACAGCACCTTCCATTTAAAAAATACCACAAAATTTACTTATTGCGCCAGGTAATACCTTCAATAATTCAGAGGCAACCAAAACTTATCAAAAATGTATAAATATTCACAAGAAATATACAAGATTTGTCATAAATTATATTGGTCCGCTCAATCGCTATTCATTGATTTAATTCAAAGGTGTTAATACCGCGAAGAGCTCTAAACAACCCTTTGAATCAATGTATGTATTTTTGTGAACGGAAAAAAGTACTCCCTTCCATTTTCGAAAATGCATGACTATTTCAGAAAAGTAGTTTTGAAAAATAATGTGATTTACATTGGGATTAATTTTTAATTCTTTTATTTTTTTGGATAAATAGGTAGAAATTGAGCGTGGACAATTTTACACCAAATGGTGTTACTCATTGCTAACGTATTTCTAATTTGATGGAGATAGCCTATTAATAACGAAACGTTAAGGTTGTTAAATTTTGATGATACAAAATCAAAATATGCAAAAGAAAAAGAAGATTTTGTTTCTCCTAATTAACAGGCATATTTGAATATGCTTATTTTTCTCTCTAATTGGCTAATCAAATTATTTTTGCCATCTAATGTTCACTTGGACATTAAGTAATTGATTATATAAATAGAGACTAGAAGAGGAGGTAAAAGTGTGGTGGAAAATCTATTTGTTAATTTTCTCTTCTCCATATTTGTTCTTCTTCTCCAACAATTTTAGCCATATAGATATTTGCTCAATTTCTCAATTTGGTTATTGATTCAATAGTATTTTGTTTATTTTAGCTTTGTTCTATTAATTGTAAACAAATTTTGGTGAATCGATAAAGTTGGTGGGTGGGTGGAATATCTTGTGTTATTGCGTTTTGATTTCAATTCCGTCTTGTTTTCAATTCAAGTTATCTCTTTGTGATTTGGTGACAAAGATCTGTTGATAAAAGCTTCCGCAAAGCGCTACTATTTTCATAACAACGGTACGCGCTTCGCGCGTGAGTTGTTTTTCTGCAAATACGTATATGTTTAGCACATTCAAAGGAAAATGGTTTATAAAAACAGTTAACCATATTCTGCGTTGAAATCATTTTTGTTAGTTTAAATTTTATTTCTAAGTTGCATCATCAATTTTATTTTTTTAATTATGAAATTTTGTTTACATTATTAATTAATAATTTATTTGTTAGATCCTATTTTTAAGTGATATTAAGATTTGATATTATTCGTGGATAGATGTTTTAATTTTGTAAAAGAATTTTATTTCTTAGATCTTATTTTTAAATGATATTAAGATTAGATAACATTTGTAGACGAATGTTTTGAATTTGTTAAAAAAAATTAACTGTTGCATCATATTTTCAAGTGATATTAAGATTTGGTATTATGACAGTTTTAGTAGTTCATGTTGATACCAAAAAAGTGTGACATCAAAGGTATTACAATTTTTATTAAAGATATTTTGAAAGATTATGTTCTATTATTTGATGTTTACATTGTTTAGTAGTAACATAAAGTAATGTATTACAAAGATTACAAATTTTGTCAATCTTAGCACACTTAATAATTTGTCTTAGCAAAGGAGTTTGATAGTGCGTGTTTTCTGTATGTAAAACATTGTTTAATTCAAATTCATATAGGGCAAATTGAACCTGCCATTACTGTTCATGTAAATACAAGTATGCATATAAATTGTGTATTGCGAAAGTGACTTCGTTTTCCTTTTCTAATATCATTGCCAAAAAATACCATAAAACTTTATACTATATATTCTTTGATAATAAACTTTTTAAATGGCTATCAAAGACACCATTTTAACTATACTTTGCATGGCGAACAACCGTCGACCAACATCATTTTTCACGGTGATTAACAATAATTTGTTGGTTGATGATTGTGAAAAATGGTATAGGTCGACGGTTGTTCGTCGTGCAAAACGACTTTACACAGTAGTTGATTGCCGCGTGAAATTATTTTGGTATTAGAAAATACGCAATTTGTTGTGTTTACTATTTTTTTTCTATGGCATCAGGAAAAGAAAAACTAAGGCCCCGTTTGACTTGTCGTTTTTAGTTTTGTATTTTCGTCAATACAAAAGCGCGTCCGTTGTATGTATTGTTGAAAAACAAACAATTTTGAAAAATGAAATTATCATGTAAAATAGAAAACAAATTTATTTTATTTTCGTGTTTCGAGAGAAAACAAAAGCACGAAAACAATCTAACTCCTTCGTTGTCCGTTGGTGGTCGCAATGACTAAGAATTATAAATTTTCTTCTTTTATTTCTTAGTGCAAGTTGAAAACACAAAACTCAAAATAAAAAATGAATCCAAACGGACTCTAAGTCATTGGCAACACACTGTACATATACGCAATTACTTGCGAGCCGTGAGTATTTATATCAGTTAATACAAATCATTTAGAAAAAAAGTAAGAAAATACTCCGCATGAGAATATTATATTTCAAGTTATTCACTGGAGCTAACAAAATTATGCTTCAAAAGCATATACAAAACACCAACTGATGATCGATATACATGTATGTGATAAACCAAGTAATTTTTGTTTATCCACAGACAACCAAATACTAATGATACTAGGGAATACAAACAGATCCAATACGTTACAGTATCAAATTAAATACAGGAAATAGCATCTCATATGTTTGTGCAAATTACAAATTCATTACATACAAAACATCATCTCGGTAAAAGCATATCTATGCAGCTCAACCAGTTTCTGTTCTACTCCGGAATAATCATACAAAATTTCCCAACAATACAGAACTTATTATTCAAAACATCAAGAAAGCAGAACAGACACTTGTAACCAAGTCAATCTGCTTCGCCAAAGTTCAACACAGAAATCATACCAGAGTTGTATACAAACTCGTCGACCGTATATAATACTTCATAAACTTATAGCAGAAGCTGCCTTCTTCAAATCCAACTCTTTTTCATCCCCTCTAAAGAAATCTTGCAAAGCAAGCATCTTCATAGGCCCATGCTTCAAACTCTTCATGGCCTCAACACTAGCAAGTGCCCCCGCAATAGTAGTAATAATCGGAATCTTATGAGCAAGCGCCAACCTCCTCAGTATTTTCCCATCCTTAGAATCCGACTCATCTCCCGAACTCGTAATCACCATCAACTGTATCATCCCGCTCGACACCATGTCTCCAGCATCGGGCCTTCCCTCGTGCAACTTCAAAACCCGTTCGGCCTCGATCCCTTCCAGCTCAAGCACCCGGGCCGTGCCCGAAGTCGCCACTATCTTAAAGCCCAGTTCCCTGAACCCATTAGCAATCGCTGCAAGGTGACGTTTCGTCAAGTCGTTCAAACTCAAAAACACCGTACCATGAACGGGCAGCTTCTGCCCAGCCGCGATCTGCGCTTTGGCGAATGCGACAGGGAAGTCATAATCGATCCCCATGACCTCTCCAGTGCTCCTCATTTCCGGGCCCAAAAGAATATCGCAGCCTTGAAATTTTTCGAAGGGGAGAACCACCTCCTTCACGGAGACGTGCTTCGGAATGACTTCGGAGGTGAAGTTCAGGTCGGTTAAGCTTCTTCCAGACATGACCAAAGAGGCGAACTTGGCCAGAGGTCTGTTGATTGCCTTCGACACGAACGGTACAGTTCTAGAAGCGCGGGGGTTGGCTTCTAGAAGGTAGACTTCTCCGCAAGGCGTGATGGCGTACTGGCAGTTCATGAGTCCGCAGACATTCAGCCGTCGGGCCAGCTTCAGGGTCCAGGACCGGATCAAGTTCAAACTTTGTGCTGGTACGGTTTTGGTCGGAAGGGAGCAGGCCGAGTCCCCAGAGTGGACTCCGGCCTGCTCGATATGCTCCATTATGCCGCCAATGACCACATTACCATATGAGTCTGCTAATGCATCAATATCAATCTCAACTGCATCTATAAGAAATTTATCTACGAGTACAGGTTGGTCTGGATCGACTTTTACTGCATTTTCTAAGTAGGATATGAGCTTATCGTCTGTGTACACTATTTCCATAGCACGACCTCCTAGGACGTAGGAAGGGCGGACTACTACAGGGTAACCTATGGTGGAGGCGATGTCTTTGGCTTGGGATTCGCTTCTTGCTATGCCGCCTTTGGGTTGTTCTATACTGAGTTCGTTGAGGATAGCGTTGAAGCGCTCTCTATCTTCGGCTGCGTCTATGGAGTCGGGGGATGTGCCCCAGATTTTTACCAAGCCTTCGCCACTGGCGGAGGTTGGTCTGTTTTCTTCGAGGTGTTTTTGGATGGGGAGAGCGAGCTTTAGAGGGGTTTGACCTCCAAATTGTACTATTATGCCGTCGGGTCTTTCTAGGTCAATGACGTTTAGGACATCTTCTACTGTTAGAGGTTCGAAGTATAGACGGTCGCTTGTGTCATAGTCTGTGGATACTGTTTCTGGGTTTGAGTTCATCATTATGGTTTCGTATCCAGCCTGAAATGTAAGCATAATGAAAACATATATATCAATACAACGTTCGTAGAGCAATTCTACATGACTCTAATAAAAAGGATCACAGAACTGTTGAAACAAATTTTAGCCAAAAAAAATAGCCTAAAAACGATAATTTTATATTAATCGAGACTTGTTTATACCAACAGTTTAGCCTGGGCATATAAGATAGAACCGTGTTTAGATTGTAGATCAGTGAAGTAAAGCTGCAAGATCAGGGTTTTCAGTCAGGAAAATTAACAAAACGCATGTCGGACTCTACTGTAATTCATAGAAGATATAGAAGTACAATTTAGCAGGCAAGGTAGTAAAATAGGTTCTTTAGAAATTATGGGTGAGTACTGCGTTTATTTGATTTATTCAGCAATCATAAGTCAGAGTCGTTTACTTATCTGCCATCGTTTAAATACTTTGATATTATACATCATAATACTGCTACATTAACACATGTGTGCACGTGTACGTAACTAATTAACTTAAAGTTGTTGACTGCTTGAATTATGTTCTACCAAAAATTGAATCCATCCGTGCACATAAAATATTTGATTTTATGTGAAATGTAGCCATTTCAAGTTGACTTCTCCTCACCAGCATACGCATATCCGTTCAATTTTTATTTACTTTTCTGAGAACAGATAAAGCAAAGCCTTTACAAATGGATTAAGCTGATTACTTCAAATCACTCTACAAGCAAATCAGAAGTTAATTATTCGAATATCTAAAGTAAATACCAAACAACATTATTAAAAGCATAACTACTGATACTGTTTGCATCCTATACATATAGATGGCTCATTTTCCCGTTTTGACATATATATTCTATAACCAAAGCCAGTAGCACCTAAAATTAACAAGCACAACAAAAATATATAGAGCTGGACTGAAAGATTACCTCTCGGAGAGCAAAAGAAGCATGGCAACAGCAATAATCAAACTCTATACCCTGACCAATTCGGTTGGGCCCACCACCTAAAATTAACACCTTCTTCTTATTAGTAGGAGCCGATTCACACTCGAAATCATACGATGAATACATGTAAGGAGTATTCGCCTCAAACTCTGCAGCACAAGTATCAACCCTCTTAAATGCAGGAACAACTCCCAAAGCCAATCTAGTCGATCTCACTTCTTTCTCAAGAGCATTAGTTGCATAAGCAATTTGCTTATCACTGAATCCTCTTCTCTTTACTTCATAAAAATCTTCCTTTGTTAGTTGATCCAATTTTTTTGTCATAAGATACTGTTCTACATCTAGAAGCTCTTTTAGTTGAGCAAGTATCCAAGGGTCAATATCAGTCAATTCATGTATTTCTTCTACTTTCATTCCTTTTTTCATAGCGGCATATATCCAATGGATGCGTTCGGGATTAGGAGTTCTCAAATTGTATTTTACAGTTTCCAAATCCGCCGAGAGTTGTTTAATAGAAGCACAACCCCATCCAGAATATCCACATTCTAAAGAGCGAACTGCTTTTTGAAACGATTCTTGGAAAGTTCTTCCTAGAGCCATAGACTCGCCAACTGATTTCATTTGGGTTGTTAGTATAGCCTCGGAACCAGGAAATTTTTCAAAAGCAAATCTTGGAATCTACACAGCAAAGATCAAACACATGAGTACACAAAATGTATTATAATAACTCGGTGGGTCACATATGAACAATAGCAAAAAAAAAAAAAAATCTTTTTTTCCCAAAATATAGGATGCAACTAAAAATGTTCACACGGATTTATAAATAGTATGTTGCTAGACATATATTGTCAGAATTGCACATAGCATGTTGTCAGACTTCAAAGTGGGCTAGACTCGTACTTTTCCTAAGCATCAAAAGTTTGTTCACTTAACAAGGTTAGGAGCGTAATGATACCAATTATTGAGCATAGTTCTAAAGATAAACATCATTTGAAAATGGTAATAACGTATCATCTTGCTATCCACTGTAATCGATCAATGATATCATGTTCCCATGTTAAGTCCTTCGAAGTTTCAAAATGTTATGGATCAACTGATAGTTTGATACCTTTCCATCCAGCATTCATCATTGAGACTAGGGAAGTGTGATAAATAATACGTCATGGAAGTGAAATGCAACATTTATGAAGCATTTGGGGTATATATTGCCAAAACAATACTAGTAGCATCGCAAAGTTATGCATATGAATCATGAATATCATTCTTACGTTAAGTGGGGGATTAGTATGGGTTACTGTAGATGATATTCAACAAGTACCACACACGATCAACATAACATAATAAATAGATTTACGCAGAGTAGTTACCAAGCATAAATAATAATTAATACTGCAGTGAACAGAGGAAAACCAAAAGCCTTACCTTGGTCACGACGTAATCAATTGAGGGCTCAAAACTAGCTGGAGTCTTCTTCGTAATATCATTTGGAATCTGATCAAGGGTATAACCAATAGACAATTTTGCAGCGATCTTTGCAATGGGAAACCCTGTAGCTTTAGAAGCAAGAGCAGATGATCTAGAAACTCTGGGATTCATTTCAATAACCATGACCTCACCATCCTTTGGATTAACTGCAAACTGCACATTAGATCCTCCACACTCTACTCCAATTTCACGAATGATTGCAATTGAATAATCCCTTAACCTTTGGTACTCTTTATCTGTTAAAGTTTGAGCAGGAGCTACAGTTATGGAATCTCCTGTATGAACACCCATGGGGTCGAGGTTCTCTATTGAACAGATGATAACTGCATTGTCAGCAAGATCTCTCATGACTTCTAGTTCATACTCTTTCCAGCCAAGAAGTGATTTTTCCACCAAAACCTGAACAATTAAACAGCATTAGCACTTAGTGCAATTCAACGTCGTGGACTTGTAAATTTTTTTAAATACCATTTAAATTTCATCAAATTGTCTACGCTACGCCATTTTATTTGTAGAGCAGACATAACTTGAGTTGTTTCAAACTGGGAGTTAATAGCATTTAAGCTTAGGAATCAACCTTATCAATATAAAGATATGATAACACAAAATTAAAAACATTGATGGAATAAAGTTTTTTTTTTCCGGTTTTGTAATGGCACTGCGTTGACGAATTTATGCTTTCTAGTATGCACATGATTGACCATTTCCAGCTTTTTTTCCCATAAAAAAGGAACAAGTTAACTCAAACAAATTGTTGATGGCTTGATCCTATATAATAAAACCAATATCCTACCAACATCATCAATTAACTAAGCAAATCTAAAACTTATATATTTCCATATGCATCGAGTGATATGCTTGAGTTAAGTAGGCATATATTTAATTTAACAAGATAGAGTCATTCAAATTAATTCAGATACCTCAATGTGCATGCATTAGTCATTTTATTACCTCATATCTAAAACGAAACATGAGTTATCCAAATACCAAATGTATAGCCATTACCAAAAAAATATCCAATCCATCCTAGGTGTACCAAAATTACAATTGACAATTAGCATAATCATTTTCTTCACATTCCAACATAAATACTCCACCAAAAAAATTAACTACCTACCCCGTATTAATTTTTTCAATCATTAAAAAACAAATAATAATTTTTTTTTTACCTGAGATGTCACACTAGCAGCAAGCCCTTTCTTACAGATCTCTTCAAAGTCCTCCCTATTATAGGCGATCCCACCTCCAGTACCTCCCAATGTAAAAGCTGGTCTTATAATCAAAGGAAACTCACCAATCTCCTTTGCAATCTTATCACACTCCTCCATGGTGTTTGCAATTCCCGAAGGCGGGGTCTTCAACCCTATCCTAGCCATTGCCTTCTTAAATAAATCCCTGTCCTCCGCTCTTTGTATGGCTTCCAATTTCGCCCCTATTAACTCCACATTGTATTTCTCCAAAGCTCCATTTTCAGAAAGCGCGACTGCCAAATTCAATGCTGTCTGCCCTCCCATTGTGGGCAGAAGAGCGTCAGGTCTCTCCTTCTCAATGATTACCTCTAAAAGGTCTGGGGTCATGGGCCCAACGTAAGTCCTGTCCGCCAAATCGGGGTCGGTCATTATGGTTGCTGGATTGGAATTGACCAAAATAACGTAATAGCCCTCGTCCTTTAAGGCTTTTACAGCCTGCGTACCGGAATAGTCGAACTCGCAGGCTTGCCCTATCACGATCGGACCCGCGCCCAAAATCATTATCTTTTTTATGTCGGTCCGCTTGCCGCCAGTAGAGACAGCAGCAGCGGGAGAGGTTTTGGATGAAGCAACGGGTAGAAGGGAGAAGCGGTGAGAATTGGCGGTAAGTTTAAGGGGAGGTGACCGGATCACAGGTAGTTGGTGGAGGCGAGATGGTAAGCGGCGGCGGCGGAGAGGAGCGCGAGTTTGGAAGGATGGGGTAGAGATTGTAGATAATCTAGCCGCCATTGGAGTGCTTTTTTTTGTTCCTAAATTATTGGTTTTGTTAATTTAGGGTTTAAGTAGGAGAATTTACCTTTGAGCTGTGGAGTAATGAAATCGGGCGGGAATCCTTTACCGATTTAACCGTGTGCCGGGAAAGTTGTACCAATATCAGTGTGGCCCATATGTCTGTGCAGACGTGATGAATGTGGAAAATTGATTATTACAGTGTTTGGATAATTGCATGTCAAATGCTTGCCATTTCTTCCTTTGCTAATTATATAAGTGCATTATCATAATAAGTGTGCTATCACAGGATAAGTGCCTAACAAAATAGAAAGAGTTTAATAAGTATAAAATTTAGTTTTATATCATAGTTTTGGATGTTGCGGCTGTCATAGTTAAGATTTTTTATAAACTAATACAAATTGATTCTATCTTTTCTTAAATGAAAGGGAGGAACACGATGGTATTACATAGATCTAATTAATTGGCATACATATGATGACCTGTCCAACTCGACGTAGTTTAATAGACGTTTAAATCTTATCTAAACTCGAGTTTATTAAATAACTGTTCGACAATTAATATTTTATTTAATAAAAAAATTGTGAGTGTTCATTGAATAAATGTCTGACATTTGAAGTCGGACGTCTATTAAATAGACGTCTGATTTTGAACGTTTATTAAATAAATGTTTGGATCAATTCAAGTATCCAAATTGATCTTTGAATAGTATCCCGAACATCAGGATAGTTAAGTCGGTTGAAGATTGTTTTCGCATTACTATTGAAGTATGAAACATTGATTTAGCATCCTTGGAGATGCTCTGAATACCAATATAGAGCATTAACCAACCAATTAAGTGAAATTAGTCCTCTACTACTCAAAAGATATGTATAAAGAGTTATCCTAAATGCACTCCATTTGTGTACTTCATTTTACCGTATTACCCATTATAAAAGAGAGCATGCTATCGAGTAAATCAATGAAGTTTTGATGGTCGATATTATATTGTCGACTAAATGTGTTGTTTTTCTATTTTGTATTGTTGAAATTGTTTTACTGTTTTGATCGATAATATATCATTGTTTAGTTGTATATGATGATTCGCCATTAAGTGTATTGAGTGTTTATCGATTGGGTAAGGATGAAGTGCCTTTTTATGTTTTCCTTTTTTCTTTTGAAGTGGGTAAAATATATTACATATTGGGTGCATTTAACACCACCCATATATAAAAATACAAAGTCATAAACAGAAAAGGACACAAAAAAGATTTAAAATACTTTTTTTTTTACGAAAAGGGTGTATGATCCAAGAATCATATAACTGTACTTACACACACATATATACACATACATACATACATACATACATACATACATGTATATACACACACTCTTTTGTAAAACACTATATTTAAGTTTCAAAATACATGGCTGTTCGAATTCAAAATAGCTTTAAAAAAACCGTTTTTAAGTTTCAGCATATTTGCAGAAAACTTTACAAATATATGAAGTTTCCGGACTGCTAATATTTTCAATAAAATCTGCAAATATTTTCAGCTTTTCAAAAAAATAAAAAGAAATTTGGAAAAAATAGTTTTGACTAAAAAAATGCAATTAAAGTTCAAATTTAGTTTTCGAAGAATCGAATTTTTATTTACTAAAATTAAAAATAGGAGTATTACTTAAAATATGTTATTGAGAAAAGTTTTCACGTATGAAACTTGAAAATAAATGGCGTGTCCTAATTTCCACTGCAGATAATATGAAGGGGTAAAAGTAAGCCAACGTGTCTGTCCAATGACATAAAAACCAACATGTTTGGCTGAAAAGCATGAAAGGAATACGAATATCATCAAACACAAAGTAAAAACAACACTATGACTGCTAAAATGAATATGAGTATAAACCGTATTACCAAAGCATCCAAAAGAGGAGGAGCTAGTCCAACCATAGACCAATGCACATATGAAACCATCCAATGATTTCGAGGCAATTTAAAAAACACTTTAATTGTAGATAAGTAAACTTCTTGCAACTTTAAGTTAGTAGTTTCATACTTTGGTATAACGTTCTTCATTTTGAGATCCAAAAAGGAACATCATAATACTACAATAACTCTAGTCTTATTTTCAAGCGACTAATACAAGATCGGTTAATTATTTAGCATCAAAGAGCAATGGTATTTAAAACAAATTCCATTAAATATTACACTTCAAAATTTGAACCACCCAATATTTCCAAGTAAATATAAATTATGATGTACAAAGATAATATCACATGATTGCATATGATAGGCACTATAAATGATTAGAGTTGTAACATAACACAAGGAACTAAAGTTGTGCTTAATAGATAGTTCCACAGTGCCCCAAAGAGCTATATGGTTGAAATAGAAACTTATACCCTTCAACTCTTATTATAATGTTGCTATGTTTGAACCATCAAGCATTTCAACCATACTCAACCGTTTATACGGTTGTCATTTATTACGACGGTTGTTACCTAAAGATTTTAGTACTCACGGTAAACAATCATGCATGCTTTTTCTATACTGTAACTTACAATAAAATTGCAATTTAGTAATATGAGTTGGAGAAATAACATGCATATTATTGATATGTGGTCTTCATGCACTAGTAATATGTGCATGGTTGATTTATTTGATAAGAAATCAAACCAGCTCGTAAAAAAAACTGAATTATATTTATTTATCAAAGATAATGTATATAATTGATAAAATATGTATAAAAAGTTTCAAATTTAGAAATATAACGACCATCATAAACAATTATGGTAATGGTTAAAGGTTTTATAATCATCAAAAATAGTTGCGGTTGTGGTTGAAGGTAATAATGATGATCATGACAACCATAACATCCATATCTCAATCTACTCGAACGAGTATTTGAGAGTCCAAAAGAAAAACAAAAAAATTAAGTCAGAGATAAGCCCCGTAACGACCCGGGATTTTGGTCGTTTAATTTTGAACATTTAATTTATTTTAAATGTTGAAATTGAATTATAAATTGATTTTGAACATGGAAGAATCAGTGAAATGGTTTATAATTGCAAATACAGCGATAAATTTGATTTGGTAAATAATAAAATTAATAATTGAAAATTGAGATAATACGGGAATCTGAGAATAAATGAGAGTGGAAAATGATTTCTAGAATTGATTTAATTTCTATTTGGATTAGAATTATAATATTGGACTTGTGAATGGAATTAAAGTCGATAAGTTTAAAAATTGGGAATTTATATATTAATTAAATAGTGAAATTTAATATATAGGAATAATGTAAATAATCAAATTTTGATTTAATATAAATCAGAATGATTTCTAATACGGATATAAATTATATTTGAATTATAATGAAGTTAGTAAGTTGTAAAAATTGAAATTTTAAATGATTTCGACGATTTTGAAAATCGCTCGATTTAACCGACGAGTTAAAATAACCTTCCGGGGCACAGACTCAAAATTCGGCGAAACCTATTCCATTAGATCCATAATAGTTTATTATTATCGAATTTCAAATTTTGTAGCGTTTGGAGTTGCCGTTTGGTCGTACGGGAGAGAAACGTGTTGGAATAAATATCGAAAATTTAATATTTTAATTCGATTCAAAATGCTATCTTCCACATACGATCGAACTAGGCTCCGAAACACGTTCCATTGTTTCAGAATAGGGGTAAAACATTATAAACGCCTGGTGACATGTCTAGTTTGGAGTTCGTTCGAAAAATCATGTAAATTGGAAAAATAATAAAAAAATAGTTGTATACGCATATATATATATATATATTCACGCTACAGAAAATCCTAGTTTTTCCTCAAGCCGCCGTTATTGTATTTAATGGACGAAAACTCATTCCTTCCCCCTTCGATTCCTATTGATCCATGCGATAATATCGAAAACTTCCAACTAGGGAAGCATAGAGGGTCGTGAGATCTACCCATCCAACGACTACGATCGCCTAAAACCCATCGTCGACGCCGTATTTTGGCTGTGTCCATTGTTGTTCGAGGCGTTTTACTCGATCGTGGTGCGTTTTGGGGAGGCCGGTCTTAGGTCGAAGATGGGGGCGGGGTAGGCGCATCGTTTGGTGATGTTAGATCATCCTCTAGGTGATGGTATCGGTCACGGCGTTCAAACCTAATGGGGGCGGCGATAGGTTTGTCGAAACGGGGAAGATGAACATGAGGGAAATAAATTGAGCGGCCCTGGTCTTCTTTTTCAAAAAGGAATGGCCGATCTCGTTAATGGTATAAAATAAAATAAAAAATTAATTCATTTATAAAATTATATTCAAATGTTTAACAATTCATATCTTGGTCATACGAGGTCGGAATCGGACGAAACAAGAGGCGCCAGAATCGCAGCGACGAGCCCTACATGCTGCAATAGATCTGGAGTCGATCGGAGCTAGCGAGAATGTTAGGTTAAATTGAACGTGCTCGATTTAATTTAAAACTGGAACGTTGGCAACGTGAAACTCAAGGTGAGTTAATCTCACTCAATTTTGAACCGCCGGTATTAATTTTAAATAGTTAAAATTAATAAATGATTGATTGGTTAAATTGATGCATTTTTATCAGTTGGATGTGATATTATATATAGTAGTATATATATATATTAGAGTGATTGATATTCCCGCATATATATAGCGGATGAGACCCTTATCGCCCCACATAGTAGCGGATGACCTTATATACCGCGGTATTCCACTCGAAGTGGAATTGGTATTTTTATGTTGTGCTAACATCTGTGGATGCAGGGAAACAGGTTGGAGGGATCCAACTGGATTCCTCAAAATGTTGAATTTAATTGCATATATAGTGATATATGTTTTGTTGAAATAATCTGTGACAGGTTATTGTGTGATTTGGATTGATTGGATGCTGTGGCAGGTTTTGACCTAGATTCTAGTATTTTAAATACCAGTAATATATGTTTAAATTGGAAAGGAAGATAAAAAGGGGTTTTGAAGCAAAATGTTTTATAAAGAATTTTGGTTAACCAATTGGATAAAATAAATGGTTTTTGGAATTGGTACTTAGCCAAATCGGAATATTGTGAATATGATTTTGGAATAAAAGTATTAAACAAAGGATTTTTAAATAATAAATCTGCAAACGGCATTTGTTTAAAAAAATATAAAGGTTTTAAAATTGAGAATTTTGGCTTGTTTTAAAAAGAGGATTTTTAATTTATCAATTTGATAATTTGTAAAGTGTTAAAATATTCTAGAAAATTAGTTGTTTAATTATTTAAAATTGTCCAAAGCATAATTTATTATTAATTAGTTTCTTTATAATGAGTGTTAAGATTTATTATTATTTAAGCACTAATCAGCATTTTGTTTTTAAAAGATAATTATTAGTTTATAATATGGTTTTGTATAATAACTTTTATTTAAGTGCAATTCCCTAGATTAAACTTGAAAATTTTATTTTAGAACTTACAAGCATTATTTTGAGATAATTATTAAATAAAGTTTTAGAATGTAATGGTTTACTCGCGTGGCGTAAATCAGAGGCAGTGAGTACCTACAGCTAAGTCTTGAATTTCTCTGGGATAGAGACGTAACCATTGAGCTGTGATCCATGGTTTGATACCGCAATGGTACTTTCCAAATTATTTTAAAAAGGGTTTTCAAATATTTTTGAAAGTATACTTTATGAATATACTGAATTCAATAAGATATGTACAAGCTTGGATAAAGAGATTTAGTTTATTTAAAATTTAAATTAAAATAAGACTTGGTGTTTTCCATGAAAATGAAGTATTTGGTTGAATTGATTGTTTATTTTGATAGTTAAATAACCGGCTATCAAATCTGGACCTAAATATAACTTTGGGAATATCTAGAAGAAGTACGGGAATTATATGGTACAGTTACTGTTCGAGGTGCTATACTGTACATATGAACTCGTTTCGTTCTTCTAGGACGTTTATAAGGAAATCCGTCCACAAACGGTTAGGAGGTGATCTCCGATCTTATTTTCGTCTATTTATTTCCTAAAAAACCGAGATTGAGTTTACCGGAAATATCGAACGTTGTTTTGAAGAGACCGGGATCATATTTGTTATCCGAAAACCACTTCGATCCAACAAGTACGTTTTCGTAATGAAGACAAGAGCTTGGAGTCGAAGATGGAGCAGTGAAGTGCAAGGGCTAATCACTATTAATCCCGAGGGTGATTCCAAAATGGATGTAGTAGGAATAGTGCCTTTGGTTCCGTTCGGACCGGGAACGGACTTGTATGGATGAATGCTATCAGTACATTGTCATTGGAGGAAAATGAGCATTCTAAGTGAATATTTCTAAAAAGGTAATCGTAGCCTCTAGCCTCATCAATCGGGAATGACTGAAAATAAGGGGAGATGTAGCAAGGCTAAGTGGGTCACACCCAAGTAGGGTAAGGTTACCCCTATCTAGAGTCCCTTTTATTCGGCTGTGTGGTGCGGTTGCTGATCCCAACCGCGGGGTAATATTATTCGGGCTATCCAGGTTAGGGGTAGTCCGGTCTTGTGTTGGCAGGGATCGATATGTTCGATCTTGGTACAGTGTTTCTAGACATGTACTGTGGCAGGTGGTACCCCAGTGCCTAGTCATTCAGTTGGAATCCATTCCCCAATAAGCGCCGTAGTGCCCAACTATGCTGAAACGTGAGATGCAAGCATTTCAACTATTTGAATAAGTATTTGTGCTTAGACACTATTTTAATATCAGAGGATTTTGATATGAAATGTTTTGGTTATCGTAAGGTAAAAACCCAGCATGTTTATTTGTGGCGTGGTCTTACGAGATACCTTTGATTTTCAAAGGATTTTTGAAAACTTTAATAATTCAAATTGAGTGTGTTTTTCTTACGTTGGTTTTCCAGACTGACTTGGGTGTTATTTTATTATAATGTTCGGGTCAGACCGAGTATTTCAGGTTCAGGTTAGGATGCTATGGAGCTCAGGAGACGGGCTGGATGGCGAAGACGTATTACTCGTACTTGTTTATTTTCGCTGTAGTGTTTTGTTTGAAATTGCCAGAAATTATGAGGGCAGGTTGTTATAACTGCCCAGGCTGGTAATTATTGATTTGTGCACTCTGATGTGAGATATGTATATTACAATTTGCTTTGTGTAAAGAACTATTGATATTATATATTGTTCGGTCCATTGTGAGATTCTTTTTTTTATTGGTTTCTTCTTCTCCTACCTCCTTTCTTTTTCGTCAACAATCGGTCTTTCCGGCACTCGATCGTTCGGCATGTTATACGATGAGCGTATTTATGTCGATTTTCGGGGGTTGTAAAGGGCGGGTCATCACATGCCCCCTGTGTAGTCAAAGCACTTAGTGGTTCCATGACTGTGGATGTGCAAAAAGTTATAGCAGGTATAAAGCGGAGATATAGCAAGAAATAGCAGAGGTGCAAAAAGCTTCATTAAATGTAAAACCAAATATTTAAAGTTAATTTATTCTCATTCTCACATCATTTGTGTAGACAAAAGGAAATATTGTTTAATCTTATATAACAAAATCGAAGAATACCATAATTTATGCAGTTTGGAAATGGTGATTGTAATAGATTTCTAACTTATATTAAACACTTATGCCTTAAAATTAGGTATTTACCCTAACATTGTTGATTTGGTTCAAAAGAGAACTAGTCAACTTAACCTATGTATATAAATTTTGCTAAAACGGATGCTAAAATGCCTTAATTTAGCGGGTGTGGTAGAAAATAGCGGGGCTTAAAGCGGATCTACTGTTTTATAGCGCTATATTGAAAAAGCGTAACGGTCGAAGAGCGCCATGCGCTGTAGCAAGAATTTTACAGGGCTTTCGCTAGGCTTTAACTGCACAGGATAAGCCTAATATGAATAATCTTAACTAGCAATAGATAGTAATGTTGATAGATAGCGAGACCACATCACAAAGCAAGGTGTATTTTCCCTTCTTTGATTTTTTTTATTTAATAATGATTTGGGTCAAATAAGAACATGTCGATACACTTATAGTTTCTATGTTTTATCAATATTTTGTGTTACCTGGTTACTAGTGTCACCTACCATTTGTTATTATGGGTGCGTTTGTTTGTGACATGAAAGAGGCATGAAAGAAGAACGGTTCATGAAAGTGGAATGTGTTTTTGTGTTACAAAAGAAACATTCTAAAAGGGACATTTTAATTGTTTTATTATAATTAGTTATGTTTTAGAGTATTAATTTGTATGCTTCTATATAACAATTGATTGCCATTACGATTAAAGGGTGTAGGGGATGGCAACCCCTCTAGGTGGGAGTGCAGGGCAACGCCCCCACTGACGTCAGTCGACCTGGTTGATTAGGTCGTGGGAGTCCAAAGAGCGCCCAGTTCGAAAAATGGTATATCTAATTCGTGTTCGAATTTAAAGTTTGAGATGAATTAAAATATTAAATATATACGAAAAATTAACTGTTAATTGTGACTAATTAACGCATCTGATGTGACTGATGTCAACTCACCATTTTATTTCATTCATTTAAACAGCACAAAATGTGGGCTCCATTCTTGATGTGTCGGACGCGTCTGGCGCGTCGAACACAATGCCAGCGTGCACTGGCCAGTTTGTCTTCGCAAATGCAACTAAGTGTATATTTCATTTGTTAATTTTATAAGGCTAACTAAAAATAGATGGTTTGATTTTATCAAATAAAGAGATGTTCTTTCTTTTGTTCGTAAAGGCTATATCCAACTAGAGATGGACATGGGGTGGGTCCAGAGTCTAAAACTGGTAGATTCTCCCCTGTTTTGATCCACCAAGACCTGCTCTATTGGGTCATCGGGGCAGGTAGATTCATGACCCATTCATAAGAGCTCTGGGCCTCGGGTGGGGTTGGTCGGGGCTTGGCTGACCCGATTCAACTCGACCTACACTGTTGAGTTCTTATAAAAAGCACTTTATTACTATAATGATGATATGTTTATCTATTTAGCATAAGTGATTATAACATGGATATTATAACGTGTCATTGAATAAGTTATAGGATTTTAATAATATTAAGTTGCGTCATTGATGATTACACAACAACATATGTATTTTTTGAATTGTCATTGAACATCTCATTTATATCATCTTCCCTTATCATTGTAAATACATTATTATTTATATTTAATATATCATTTAGTGACAATCTTTTTACAAATAAAAAATAAATATATGTATGTTAACACACAAGTTTGAAAGAATATGTAGAGCCTCACTGGGTCTTGGGGCGGGACGAGTATACCTTGACCCTTATGGGTTCTAAGTACGGGATGAAAATCCAGACCCACACCGAGTCTATGAGGCGGGTCTGGGGCGAGGTTTAAAGGACTCGACCGGGGTCTTTTAAACCTCGCTCCAAACATCCGGAGTGGGTCTGGGGCATAAAAAAATGCCCTAACCCACCCCATTGCCATTCATAAACTCAACTCCTACATCAATGACCCGCTCAGTATTCCCTGTGCACACATTCTTTCGTTCATTTTTGTCCTATCCTTAACTTCAGACTGTTTGTAACGATCCAAAATTTGACCATTTAAAAATATTAAATTTAATATAAATTATTGAATGAAAATGGTTAGAAACAAAATTTTATGATTTTTATTATGAAAATATATTGAATGTAAGTTATAATTTCAAATGAATTTAAATGACAACCAATTACAATAAGATAAAAGTTGTAACTCATACTAGAATTTAATTTATAATATTAGTTTATATTAAATTAATAACAGAAATTGGAATAATAAATGTTGAATTTAAATAAAGAATTGAGTGAATGTTTTAATGAAAGAATAACATAAGTTGTTATTTGAAATGTATCTTGAGAAGTTGATTTTCAATAAGATAAAACATTTACTTTGTAAATAGTGTATAAATTTTGTTATATACGAAATTTAATAAAACATGTTTGAATTAGTATAAATGAAAAGAAAACAGTGTTTTATAATTAAAATTCGTTTAAAATTAGTAATGAAATTAATTGGAATTAGATTAACTGAAATGTTTCAATTAAAAGGAAACATGAATGAAATTGTGATGAATGAGTTAATATAGGAATTTGCATTTTTGTGTCAAAATGGAATGAACATTTTAATTAAAATAAATGCATGTTTTGAGTCGTATAAAATAAAATTTTCATTTTGAATAAGTATGATTTTATAAAATGAAAAAAATTGAATTTTAGAATAATATATAAACACACTTATTAGTATTTAAATTTTAAAATATACCAAAGGGTTCAAGGTTGTGTAAATGTTGTGGAATCAATTAGAAATTACTTTGTATTAACAATTATACATTAATTACACATGTTCACATATCTTTATTTTTCCACTTTATATATGGTTAAAACTTGTAAATTGGCTGTATTAGTGTGACCGTTATAGTAATTAAAAAAGTAAAGTAAATCATTTTTATAATGCACACACACACACACATATATATATATATATTGAATTAATAAAATCGGTTTGAGTAACATAAATTAATATATAGATTGATTGGTTGATTGATTGATTGTTAATTGATTTATTGAGTTAACGGAATGTGCATATATATTAACATAAAACGAATGTTTTAATAAAGGAATAAATGATATAAATATGTGTATATTTGGGTTTTTTGAAATTAATCAATTGGAGTAAGTTTTGGAATTTGGATCCTAAAAGTTTGTTTATAGTATATACATGGTCCTTTCATTTGCTTTATATTTATTGTCACATCCACATTCACTTTCTTTTCATTTTCAAGTTCTCCATGTAGGTTACACTTGAGCATCCTTTAATTGTTAGACTACTCATTCGTTTATTATTAATTAATAGTAGGCTCATTTGATTTATTTCTAATTAATAATTGTCGCATTCTTTTCATTTGTTCCTCATTTGTTTCGTTTGCTCCCTGAAGTTTTTTTTCCATGTTTAATGTGAACATCCAAATTAATATTCATGCCACCTCATTAACATTTACTATTCTCCACTTCTGAAGTTTATTTTGTTTATGCATTATTAGTTCTTATAGCTTCCTTTCATTGGCAATTTATTCTCCTGAAGCTTCATATTTAAAAACGGAAGATTTATTTTTATCTTCATTCATATTTTTATTCATTTACTTCACCTCTTTTAATACCTACCATTTTTTCAAGGCTGTTCATATTTTTACTTTATTTCAATTCCTAGTTTGTTTGTATTTACTTTATTAGCTTTTCATTTGTTTCCATCTTCACTCCTGTAGCCTCATTTCATTTTTCAAATCTCATCTTTTGTAGCTTCATTTTTTTTCCAAACAAAAGTTCCATTTCATTTTTTTCCTCTCTTTACCTCCATCCTTCCTTCTTTCTCATTTTTCTTCTTCAAATCTCATTCTTCTCCTTTTTTTCCAAAGCTCCCTTTTCTTTTCTTTTCTTATTCTTCAAATCTTCTTCTTCTTTTCTAAAGCTTCTTCTTCTTTTTCAATTCTTTTTCTCGCTTAAATTTTCTTTTTCAAACCTTCTTCTTCTTTCCAAATCTTATTCTTCAAATCCAGATCTATATAAACTTCTCTGTCTCTTTCAAAACTTTCTAAAAAAAGATTAAGATAGCAAGGAAACAAAACAAAAGGAGAAAGTAGTAGCAGATCCAAATCTGACTAGAAAAGGGAAAGCCAAAATGTGAGTGTTTAAACTCACGAACGAACTACTAAAATTTTATTGCAAAGTTAAACCAGGTCATGTAGTGATAAAATCATTGATTATATAGGATCGTTTTCACTCTAGAGGGGGGGGGGGGGGGGTGAATAGGAGATACTAATAATAATAAAAATTAATGTGGAAATAAAAGCAATCACAGATAATAAAATAGAAAGATAATGCAGAAGAGATCACACACAAATTTACCCAGCTTCGGCAAAACCATGCCTACATGCTGCCCCCAAGGTTTCTACTAGAAATTAAGTAGTCAGACGCTTACACACGTAAGCTTGCGACACCCGCTAATGTCTAACCTAACTCTACGCTCAAAACCCTGCCACAACTCAGCCATTGAGTTGCGAATTCTCAAATTATGCCCCGTAGTTTGTCCCTAGTCACACGACTAGAAAGTTATACAATTTTAAAAGGAAAATTACAAAATAAAAATAAACTAAAAAACAAATAGAAACAAAACCCTAATTATTTAATTTAAGCCTAATAATTATATAGAGTCGGCCCACTTCAAAGTATAATTAGAGATAAAGAGACGTCTCTTTTTTTTCCTTCTGTTCGGCCCAAAAGAGATGAATGCGTTCCTTTGTATTTTGTTCGGCCGTTCCCTTTTGTTCCTCTTCAAAAATTAGGGCTTCGTTTGATTGAAGTCGCCGCTTGATTTTTGATCGATTGAAGTGATTAAATTGCTTTACTTTGCTTCGTCAATCATCTCCTAGCTTTGATTGGCTTTCGGCTGCTTCAATAAGTCGAGTTGGATGTTGATTAACTGGTACGTGATTTTTCCCTTTTTAGTTCTCAACTTTGATACGAGTTATGAATTTGTTCGTGATTTATTCTAAGTAAGCTCACTGATTTTAGTCTCGAACTCGAATACTTTTTGCCGATGATGTTAATGGGTAATTTATAAGGATATAACACCCTATATTTTCGTTCGTATAATTGTGTTTGAATTCTTCAGTGATTTTATCTCTTGCGTTGCTTTGTGCTTGAACGATGGTTATTATATTGACTTGTTCTTAGTTGATGTTGCTTGAATTTCCTTGAATCGGTTCCTTCTTTTGCTCCTACAACTTTGGCATTTTGAATTTTCTGACTTTGAGATAAAACTTGACTTTGACTTGTTCAACTCCTGACTTGTTGGATTCCTGTACTTTCATCTTTCATTTGATAATTTTCTACGGCTTGATTTTCTTTATTTCTTGACCAATTCTACTTGTTCGTGTAGATTGACTTCACTGCAACTTTCGAACTGCTACTGACATATTTAATTTTCTTCCTTTAAACACTGCTGCTTTACTGACATTTCATTGTTGAAACTGCTCCTTGACTTTGTTGACTGGTCCATTGAACTGATATATGTGTATACATATGCATGCATATATGTATACATGTGTATGTACTTCATGTTGTCTCTGGAGTAGTTCTTGTAATCTGGTTTCTTTATCTGGTTACATTGTGTGGTGGCATATGTATTTTCACTGGCTTGTACATTTTGTTGAGTCTGGATTACTTTGGCTGCTCTGTCCACTTCAGTGTTTGCATTCAGGCATATGTATATATATTTTGTCATGTTATACATATATAGCGCTGGGTTGATTGTCTCCATACATACATACATACATATATGTATGTATATATGTGTGTGATTGACTTGATTTCACTTGTATCAATTTATGGTCATGTTGTATGCATATGAACTTGCTATTTTGATGTTGAGGCTTTGTTGTTGAATTTTTGAACCGATGTGGTCATTCATATATAAGTCTCCACTTTTGACTGCTTCCATTTGAATACTTGTGTACTCCAGTCTCTGTTTCATTGTAGTCTATATGTGAACATGTCTTTGTTATTGCAGCTTGGTTCACTTCTGTTGTACGTTTGGTTTTGATGTCTGAATTCATGTTGAATCTGGTTTGTGCTTGTGAACTCCTAGTTGTTGTGAGTCTGGCCATTGCATTGCTTCAGTTACCATTTGTTTGCTTGTACCTAATGTCTTGTCTCAGTTTCATATGATCTAAACTGGTATCCACTTTAGGTTTCTCTATGTTGCCTTCACACTGAACTTGTATTCCGTTGATCATCTCCATATGCTTGTGTTGCCATATATGCTGTCCTCTTTGTACATATGTGTGCAGCCCTAAACTTTGTATATGAGGTTGCCTGGACTGTTTGGTTTCATTGAGTTGTTGAGCTTGAGTCATGTTTATGGAACTGGTTTGGTGCACTTGAACTTGTATGCAGTCATGTTAATTTTCTTTTGTTGCATACATACTCATGTATATACATGCAAACACATGCATGTATATATGTGTAATTGTGTAATACATGTGTCGTATCCATTTATACTCGATTTGTACATGTGTGTATTTGCACCTATGTTGAATCCAGCCTCGGCTCGGGTTTGACCTTGTGCTTACATGTTCCTGTAGTTTTAACATGCAAGTGTATATTGGTGTGCACGGCCTTGTGGCATGTACAATGATACACTGTGCATGTCACAAGTTGTTCGTGTATGATGAATTCAAAAGAAATGATGACGAACAACCCAAATAACCGAGGCAAATAACATTTTCAAAACACACACTTTAATTTGCACTCCAAAATATTTTCTTTTTCAACTTTACTGCATCAATGTTTATTTTGCAGATAGCTCAGATGTTGAATTCAAGCTGGAACAAAGTTGAAGATAAAAATACGAGTGTTGAGTGAATATGTAGCAAGGTGTAAATTGTAAAGTGAAATTTGTGTTGTAATTGAAATTGTATAATGATTGAAAATGTGTAAATGCAGTGAGAGCTCAAATTTGTACTATTTGAATTTGTAATAAAATATTTGTTTGAATAAAATATTTGTTTAAATATACATTATATGTTATTTATTTTATTCAACAAATATTTATTTAATTACGTGAAAAATAAAATAGTACAACAACAAATACATTTAAACGAATATATATATGTTTATTATCATCAAACAAAAATCATATACTAGCATATTCTATAGATTATTGGTTAAGAATTTTAATTGACATTTAATTTGAATACTTAAACACCAATATGTGACAACTAATAATTATTGTGACATGTTATTTAATTGGTTGATTAGTTGAATTGGTTGATTTGAATGTTGATGTATGTTGTGATGGATGCCAGTGTGATTGAATGCGTGTTTGTTCATTTATTTTGATATATCCCTGTTATCACCCTATAATTTATGGTAATCATATGAATTTTCATATTGATTATTTGAACACTGAATAAGGGTACAAAATCCTTGGATTTCTTACAGTGACATGTGAAAAAAATTAGTATGTTTAGATTTACTTTTTGAACCATAAAAATGATTTTTGAGAAATAAACCATCGTTACCTTATTTGGAAGTTTTCAAATTTAAATTTTGAAACCTTGGGAAGTTTTCATAAATTGAATTTTGAAACTTTGGAAAATTTTCATAAATCAAATCTCTTGAACTGAAATTTAGTTTGGAATTTTTCAGTAAATTTGTAAGTTATTAGAATGGATCTATTGTGAAATATGTTGTATTTTGAATATGAAAATAATGTTAGTCCTTGAGATGATGGTTTTGATGACAACAACCTTAGAATAAGATTATAAAATATAAATACTAATATTATAGTTTAGATATATATGTATATGCAGGATTTAACCATGCAGGTACCAAGAATGAAGACTGTACAGTATAGAGATTCAAGATACCAAGATTGAAGACTCATGAGTATCAAGATAATCAAGAGTTCAAGATTTTAAGATAAGTATTGAGTCTAGAATTATGTTAAAACTTCATAATAGCACTGAAATCTTCACTCCATTTTTCTTTTGGGATGGAACCCATTTCTACCTTTTTAGTGGCTTACAAACCCACGACAAGTAGCTTACAAACCTACGACAAGTGGCTTACATACCCACGAACATCCTGGTTTTGTACAAGTTCTCGAGTCCTGACATGATGAGATATTCTGCAGGAAGAAGCTTGCAAAACTACTTCAAAATGATTTTCAAAACTACTTCAGAATGATTTTCAAAATTGTTTTTCAAAATGTTTTAGCCTTAAAAATTATCTTTTCAAATGATTTTCAAAAAGATGTTTTAGCCTTAAAATATTCTCCATTTTTGTTTTTAATAAACTTGTGTTTTTAAACTTCGTTTGTTTTAAACTATCTTTGTACTTAGATTTAAATATAAAATTATAGTAAAATTATATATATATTATTCTTTATATTTATCTATGTATTTTATCTATAGTCAAGTATATTTACAAAGTTTAAAATAGTTTTAATATAAAATAAAGGTTATTTTCAAAGAAAAACAAAACATCAAAATTTCCTTTGGGATGTCGACATGCCCTAGTACCCCATGTCGACATAGTATAAGTTAGATTCAAAATTTTGAATTTCAAAAGAAGTGTCTATTCGCCATAACCTTTCACGAATGGACATGTCTATTGTTCTTCTATAAATAGGGGTTAGTTTCAACGAATTTGATATCAGATTTTCTGGTTTTTCACTTCTCTTCTTCTTCTTCCACATTTTCTTATTCAAAATCCTATCATTACTCTGCCGAAATCAACATTGAATCTAACTAGATTATCTCTGGTTTGATTGTTTATCACTATCTCAACAAGATCCAAGTGCTATTCAGAGTTATAGGCTTCTTTGTAATCTATCTAGCGAGAAAAGGTGTGATTGTAGCCTTGGAAATCAATCAAGCAAGAAAAGGTGCGATTGTAGCCTTGGAAATCAATTGGGTGAACTTGTTGCCCCAAAAATCAAGTATCTCTACCCAGAGGATTGTGATTCTGGAGGGTGTACCTCGTAGGCATGAAACCGAGGGTTGTAATTGTTGAATTGCTTTTGAAAGGAAATCCGTACTTGATTGTGCGGGACTGGATGTAGGGTAACCCCGAACCAGTATAAAATCCGGTGTGTTCTTTCCTTTACTGCATTTACTTTATTTCTGCGTCTGTGTTTGTTTCTGTGATTATATCTGTGTCTGAATATTGCATACATTTGTATTCAAATTAACATAAACTCAAAAAGATTTAATGATTTCTTAAAAGCACTATTCATCCCCTCTAGTGTTATTCCTAGCCTTAAGATCCATATTTCGCATTCCTCACATTTGGTATCAGAGCAAGGTTTTCAAAAGTTTCATAATTTGAATTTTGAAAAGTTTTCAAAATGGCTACCAACACTGGTACTGTTATTAACACTAGTATCCCTGTCACTAGTTCATTTGTAGAAGGTCAGTCTACTGCCAGACCACCACTTTTTAATGGCAGTAACTATGTATATTGGGAATGTAGGATGAAAATATATTTGCAATCTGTAGGATTAGATACTTGGAATATCACACAAACTGAATATTCTGAACCTACAACTAATTTTGCACAGTGGACTACTGAGAAAAAGACTGTTGCATAAAAAATTCTAAAGCAATGGATATTCTGTTTTGTTCACTTGATAGGAATGAATTTAATAGAGTGTCAGTTTGTAAGTCTGCATATGAAATCTGGAAAACTTTGCAAGTGACTCACGAAGGAACAAGCAAAGTTAAACAGACCAAAATTTCCATGCTCACAAATCAGTTTCAGTTATTTAAAATGAATACTAATGAGTCTATTTCAAATATGTATAGTCGATTTCAAGATATTATGAATTCTTTAATATCCTTGGGAAAGGAATTTTCGGAAGAAGATCAAGTCAAAAAAATTTTAAATTCTCTCACTCCATAATGGGATCAAAAGACACTTGCAATTGAAGAGGCAAATGACATCAGTACCTTAAAGATAGAAGAATTGATTGGAAATCTAATGTCGTTTGAAGTTCAAATAATCGGGAGAAGAGAAAGCAAAGCATCTGAAAAGAAATTAATGGCATTCAATGCATTAACCGACGGATCAGACTCAAACAGTGATAATGATGAAGAGATAGCATTTATGACCAAGAATTTTCGGAAATTCCTGAAATACAGAAAGATGAATAATCTCAAGAGAAACAACTATAAGAATTCTGGAAATCAGAATACAGTGCTAAACAATGTCAAATGTTTCAACTGTGATGAACCAGGCCATATCAAAAGAGACTGTCCGTATCCAGAAAGACATAATTCCCCTATAAACAATGATTCAGTAAAGAAACGAAAGCGTGCATTTACTGCTACTCTAGATGACTCGGACTCGTCCTCAAGCGATGATGATCAGAAGACAGATAACTCAAATTTGTGTTTCACGGCAGTTCACGACTTCAACAAATTCAAGGAAATGGACTCAGAAAAAGGTACACATTTACAATACAATTGATTGAAATTGCATGCTTAGAATTAGATGATTGATTGCTTGATTGATTGATTTTGAATTGGTGTGTTGATTGAATTTTAAATTTATTTTTTATTTTTTATTATAATTTTATTATAATTTTTATTATTTTCTGGAATATACTATAAGAATACTCCTGCTATATATATATATAGACATTAAAATAATAAGTATATATATATATTAGAATACTTAGGAAAAATAAATCATAGAAATTCATAGGCATATGTCGACATGGCCCCTACCCTGATGTCGACATAGGTACCAGAATTTGAAATTCAAAATTTGAATTCAAATAGTTGAATTTCCCTCCACCTTTTCACTTCATTCAATACTCTAAAAAGGCATCTTTTGACCAGAGAACATGTCTTTCAAAAATCTATTTATTCACTATCTTTTATCACAACTTTTCACTTTCATTTTCAAATTCAAACTCTCTCTTCATAACTTCAAGCTCTCTACCCTCTACTTTAATGGCTTCTTCAAGCAACCCCTCCACCATGAGACTTTCCAGAAACTTGAAAGAGCAACTCCTCAATAATCCAGAGGCAATAAAAGCATACATCAATTATGCTAATTATGGAAAAGTCCATCCCAGAAATTTTGCTATTTTTCAAGATTTTGCTTCTTATGAAATTGATACTCTTTTTGCAAACAATCAAATTCTTAGTCTTGTTGATTCTTCTCAAAATGATTTTGTTTGTTACCCAAATCTTGTTAAAATTTTCTATGCAAATCTCAATCGAGAATTTTATCAAGGAAATGATAATGAAATTTGGAGTATTGTCAAAGGCACTAAAATTATTTTGAATTGTGATCTTTTGGGTACCATTCTCAATTGCAAAAGCACGGGAATGGATCTTTCTAGTTTTAAAATTGATGAACATGATCGTGAGACATTTCATCATATTTTTGAAGGAGATGAAAACTTTGAATTTAAAAACCGAAACTTTCGTCCTAAAGCAAGGATTGTCAATCTTCTTTTACAACATACTTTGACCCCAAGATCGGGAAATTTTAATAATCCTACTTCAAAAGTATGCAAAACACTTTTTGCTATTTTCGGAAATTATGATATCAATTAGGCGCAAGTTATTTTGGATGAACTTCGTCCTAAAAATTTTGAAATGGGAGAAAACACTTTATACCATGGAATTTACCTTACTCGAATTTTCAACTATTTTGGAGTAAATTTCAAAGGAGAAGAATTTATTTCAAGAAAAGTTTTTAATATTTCAAACATTTCTCTCATGAAAATCCCATATGTTTTTCAACCTTATGAAACTCTTGCTGAAAAGGAAGAGTGCTTGGCTCATGAAGAAATGGAAGAGGAAGAAGAAGAAGAAGGGGATGCAATGGAAATAGAAGAAGAAGAAGAAGAAGGAGAAACATCCCTAGAAAGTATTGAATATCCCTCCAATCCTACCAACAAAACCCTTCTCAAAAACCAAAAGATTATTGTTGAGAATCAACGGGTTCTTAAAAGATCCGTTAGTAAGAAGTTGGACAAAATATCATCCAAGATGAACAAGTTTTTCTCCAAAGTCAGCAAGAAACTTGGACTATCTTCATCTTCATCATCTTCTAACTAGTTCTATAACCTCATATCATGTCGAATTAGTTTAAGTTTGTTTTTGAGTGTTTATGTAGTTGTTTATGATTAATCATTGTATCACTCTTCTATGCAATGAAATTGAATTTCCTTTCTGCTATCTAGCTTATCTTATCTCTTGAATAAATGTTAGTATATTATATAAATATATATATACACAATTATTCACAAAATCAAAATGGTCATCAAATTTCATTACCTCATGTCGACATCCCCCCTTTGACCATGTCGACATGTACTGGTCAGAAATGACACTTCATTTTGAATTTGAAATTTGAATAACTACCATATGTCTATTCATTTCAAACGAATTTCTACACCTATAAATACCCATTTCTTCCAGAATTCATTACTGAATATTATTTCTTATCTATTCTATCTCTCATTCTTCTCACAATTTCAAAAATGGCTAATCCAATTCATAACTTATTCGAGAATCTTGAAGAAACTCTTAATTCATTCAAGAATATTCTCTCGTTCATTCTTCGTAACCAGCGACACTTAGAGTTGAGTCAAATGCAGATGATCAAGGAGCAAGAAAGGCATTTCGATGCAATTCGATGGATGATTTCTTCCCTGCACAAGGATGATAACGAAGCACATCCTCCTGTCTCTCTCACAAATGACAATGAAAATTGGGATGCCATCAAAGCAGACCCTATTTTCAGAGAAGAAGGATGGGTGGAAGTTCCCCGTAACGTTTAATTTGATTACTTTGTTTGAATTGATTGCTTTGATTGACATTGTTTGTTTTGATTGATTTGATTAAATACTTGGTGTGGATTGATGAATGTATAAATATACATTGATATATTTATCATTGTTTGAATATCATGTCTATAAGTATAGTTATTTCTTAGTATACTCTATTATATAGTTTATTAATACAGGTACTTGAGTACAAGAATGAGGGGGAGTTATATAGTTTGGAGTTAGTTTGTTTTTGTTGATGACAAAGGGGGAGAAATATAAAATAGGAGAGTTAGGCATAGATTAAGGGGGAGTCAATAGGATAAAAGTAATATTTTATAAACAAAGGTTGTCATCATCAAAAAGGGGGAGATTGTTAGTCCTTGAGATGATGGTTTTGATGACAACAACCTTAGAATAAGATTATAAAATATAAATACTAACATTATAGTTTAGATATATATATGTATATGAAGGACTTAACCATGAAGGTACCAAGAATGAAGACTATACAGTATAGAGATTCAAGATATCAAGATTGAAGGCTCATGAGTATCAAGATAATCAAGAGTTCAAGATTTCAAGATAAGCATTGAGTCTAGAATTATGTTAAAACTTCATAATAGCACTGAAATTTTCACTCCATTTTTCTTTTGGGATGGAACCCATTTCTACCTTTTTAGTGGCTTACAAACCCACGACAAGTAGCTTACAAACCTACGAAAAGTGGCTTACAAACCCACGAACATCCTGGTTTTGAACAAGTTCTCGAGTCCTGACATGATGAGATATTCTGCAGGAAGAAGCTTGCAAAACTACTTCAAAATGATTTTCAAAACTACTTCAGAATGATTTCCAAAATTGTTTTTCAAAATGTTTTAGCCTTAAAAATTATCTTTTCAAATGATTTTCAAAAAGATGTTTTAGCCTTAAAATATTCTCTGTTTTTGTTTTTAATAAACTTGTGTTTTTAAACTTCGTTTGTTTTGAACTATCTTTGTACTTAGATTTAAATATAAAATTATAGTAAAATTTTATATATATTATTCTCTATATTTATCTATGTATTTTATCTATAGTCAAGTATATTTACAAAGTTTAAAATAGTTTTAATATAAAATAAAGGTTATTTTCAAAGAAAAACAAAACATCAAAATTTCCTTTGGGATGTCGACATGCCCTAGTACCCCATGTCGACATAGTATCAGTTAGATTCAAAAATTTGAATTTCAAAAGAAGTGTCTATTCACCATAACCTTTCACGAATGGACATGACTGTTGTTCTTCTATAAATAGGGGTTAGTTTCAACGAATTTGATATCAGATTTTCTGGTTTTTCACTTCTCTTCTTCTTCCACATTTTCTTATTCAAAATCCTATCATTACTCTGCCGAAATCAACATTGAATCTAACTAGATTATCTCTGGTTTGATTCTCTATCACTATCTCAACAAGATCCAAGTGCTATTCAGAGTTATAGGCTTCTTTGTAATCTATCTAGCGAGAAAAGGTGTGATTGTAGCCTTGGAAATCAATCAAGCGAGAAAAGGTGTGATTGTAGCCTTGGAAATCAATTAGGTGAACTTGTTTCTCCGGAAATCAAGTATCTCTACCCAGAGGATTGTGATTCTGGAGGGTGTACCTCATAGCCTTGAAACCTAGGGTTGTAATTGTTGAATTGCTTTTGAAAGGAAATCCGTACTTGATTGTGCGGGACTGGATGTAGGGTAACCCCGAACCAGTATAAAATCCAGTGTGTTCTTTCCTTTACTGCATTTACTTTATTTCTGCATCTGTGTTTGTTTTTGTGATTATATCCGTGTCTGAATATTGCATACATTTGTGTTCAAATTAACATAAACTCAAAAAGATTTAGTAATTTCTTAAAAACACTATTCACCCCCTCTAGTGTTATTCCTAGCCTTAAGATCCATATTCCTCATTCCTCACAAATAATAACTTTTTTAGAAAATTTTAAAAATGTAGTTATTTTCATTCCATATTTCATCCGATTTTGATTTAATTTGCATAAGAATTTTAGTTCTGACTAGAGTGTATTATTTTCCTTTACGCTTGGGTCAACCTAAGTATTTCACTGTTTCGAAGATATTATTTCTTGAAGATGAAGATGGAGTTTGAGGACCATATCTATTAATATTATTTCATTGCATTAATTTGTTATATCTATTAAATGTATAACTCTGATGTTATTGTAAAGTGAAATTATTGTATCTTGTTAAACAGCTTCATGAACTGTTTATGTAATCATTATATTTTTTCATTCCGCTGTGAGATTCTGTATTTTTATTCTTCTGTATCTTATACCTTTAGAATAAAACCCCATTGATAATTTGTTCTTTTAGGCTGTTTGAGTCAAACATGTGCGGTTTATTGTCGACTTGAATCATCCAAAATGGGGGTTGTCACACTGTTGACCCTACAACTCTAGGGCAAAGGGGCCATTATCCAAAGAAATACTTCATTCAATTTCTCAACATTGACACTTAATTCATTACTTTAAAGAGAGCGTGATTGTACTTGCTGCCTGATTGGTGGAGAGTACAGACCCATTAATCGGTAGCTACTTGTTATGAATAATGTCCTACCACTTTCCACCAATTAAGTGGTAGGTACAAGCATACTCTCCCTAAAAGAGAGTGTGTGACATTTCTTACCAAACCAAATAAGTTTTATAACCAAACTTATTATTCAAATTTACCCATCCCTGTGGTAAAGGTTGAGAAATTCATACATAGATAGCACTTCACTTCAATACAAGACAAAGAACAAAATATCGGGAATCTTCATGCGATTAATAGCATAAAGTAGAAAACACTTAAAAAATTCCCTAATTTAGGCCCCGGGTTCGTTTGTCATTTTTAGTTTTCGGTTTTCGTCCAAATAAAAAAGTGCACAACACATGTATTTTTGAAAAAAAACCAAATTGAAAAATGAGGTTAACATACAAAATGGAAAATAAATTTATTTTGTTTTCCATGTTTTAGAAAATAACAAAATCACGAGAAGCAATACATCCTTCCACCCCCTTCGTTGTCCTGCAGTCCCCTTTGTTGTCCCTCCATCATCGTTCGCTATTTTCATATTTTGCAATGAATTTTGAAAATGCAAAACTCAAAATGAAACCAACCAGGCCCTTAATTTCCTGAGTTATTTAATAGCATGTTCATTCCAAATTGGCCACTAAGATTTTATTCGTTTTAAATGGTTAAGTAAAAAACATTCAATTTTTATTTTTTAATTTCAATTACTCACACATATGAAAAGTTATGATTTTCATTATTCTCCCTTTTTATTACTGTTCCAACTATATCAATTTCATAACCCCTACATGGACTTTTACATATAGATATGGCCAATCATGATTGTTTGTTTTGCGACTTTTAATCCACTCATCCTATCACTCTTTGAACGTATAATTATGTTCATCTTGATTTGTAGAAGATATCCATATTGGTCGATTGACTCAAAATGTTAATGTTTGTTCTGAATTTGCGAAGAATGATTCAAAACACATAGATGATTGTTGACTAGCTATGGTAGGTCAATGACGATTTGGACGACCACACCCCTTCATTTGGTCGACCTTCTTCATGTGAAAATTTGGTTATATCAGTCAAGCGCTACCTCCTTGTGGCTGGCCGGAATTTCATTGTGGATCATTTTTCATTTTCCCAACCATTTCTATATAGAAGTTGCAATTTCGATCAGCATCGATGCCTAAAGACGACTGGTCAATTGTTACTTGATTTGGTTGGTCATGTTCTTCCTTCCTGCTTACTTGGGTGGCCAACAGATGTTATCATAGTGCCATAAATTTTCACCCAAATAGTTGTGAGCAAAGATATAGTTCGAATGTTAAGCCCGGTAATTGGATAAAGAAATATGGTAGGTAATTTGCATGGGGTACTAATTTATATAGTTTTGCTAGATTAATCGGGAATACTGATGCGGGATACGTAGATTTGGAAAAACAACGAAGGAAATCCGAAGGCAGTATAATCTTAAGGTTTCAATTGCTCCCGCTTAATCCCTTTCTGGTTGAAGCAGAATTTCAGTTCTTACTATATACACGTATATTCTTTCCTCCATTTTTATAAAGAGAAAAGGGAAGCATCAACTTGATCAATTTCTTCTAGTTTAGATGCATTTCCCAATTCTATATCAAACACATTTTACCAAGATTTAAAAAATTCTTCTTTGAGTTGAAAAGTCAATTTATGTTACTATAATGTACATTTTTATCCTTATAGTACCACCGGTCGATAACTTATTTGTTCAATGTCTAGTTTTTCAAAATCCATGTCATAAATTCAAAGGTGGCTTTCCTTAGCCAAATTCTTCCATGGCCTACTAATTTGTGTTTATGGTGTCATTTCTTCTTCTGGCCAATATAAATGCATTATCATAGCACCATTAACGACTTTTTTTTTAAAATGTTCGTTAATGTCAATAAATTTCAATCTCGTGGCCTTTAATCTCATAGTCTAAACTATCAACCAGCTGAACCAATCCATTGACATATTAGCAACTTATTTAATTTAATTTAGTTGTATATTATTATATTATCTTTTACAACCTCTTGAGTCAGTTAGTGTGTTACCGTAAGGTAAGTGTCAAACAAAATCAAAAGAGTTAAATTAGTATAAACATTAACTTTAAATATTAGTTATGTATAGTGTGCTATTATCATTAAGGTTTTTAATAAAATAATCCAAATGTCTATTTTTCAAATTCAGGAGTGAAACATGATCGATATATAGTACTTGACATCGATCTTATGCATTAACGATGTTGGTGGAGTTGAGATTGCTAACTTTTTACAATATGATACTACAAATTAGTTTTACTACCACTATTTTCCTCATCAAAATCTTCATACTTGAATTTTATGCATTTCCTTACCATTGTATCATTTTCAAACTTCACTCTCTTTATCACATCTCTACTTTGATAAATTCCAGAGCTAGTGGTTACATCATGTAGGTAGTCCCATAGTGGTGGTATGTGTTTATACCTATCTCAAGTAATAATTCAAGTATCATAAATTAAATAGAAAGTATG
Source organism: Allium fistulosum (assembly GCA_030737815.1). Lineage (NCBI taxonomy): Eukaryota > Viridiplantae > Streptophyta > Magnoliopsida > Asparagales > Amaryllidaceae > Allium > Allium fistulosum. Next base: position 668,110,354 of record CM060901.1, read on the forward strand.
TTTTCAAAAGGAAAAAAAATTCAATCTAGCCTTCACAGATTAAAAATATATTTAAAAAGGGTTTTTAAGCTCAGGGAAAAAGTTGGAGAAATATTTAGTTTCAGGGACAAGAAGTTTGCTTTTTAGGCTGAAAGACATTTTTCAGTGTAAATCACAGAATGATAGTTGCAACTATCATTTTTTGTTCACACTAAAAAGTGTCCTTCAGACTAAAAAACAAACTTGTTGTCCCTGGGACTAAATTTTTTTGCAACTTCTTCCCTGTGCCCATTTTCCTGTATTTAAAATATGTATCTAAAATTAGATAAGATATGTTACACTTAATCTCTAGATAAATTTGAATTTCAATATCATTTTGCTGTAAGAATGTGGCATTAACTTTTAGAAAAATCATCTTGATTTTCATAGTGTTATCCAATTATAAATATGAAAAACATTGCTAAAGGGACTTTAAAATTGAACAAGAAAATATTGGAATTTTCTTTTTAAGAGTATGGCAAAGTTTTGGCATAAATGAAACTGTTCCGGGAATATGATTAGATTGAAAAAAATCTCTTATTTGCACAAGCATAACTATAGTATGCTTAGGTGAAGCTCTCTCACATATTCAAATTACAAGAGCATACGTTGTGGATAATGTTATTCAACATTTGAACCAAGCAACTTCTAAGTGAATATGGGCGTTGAGACAAAGATGAAATGTATCAGAACTTAGGGGGATGCTTAGGAATTGGGATGATAGGATGAAGTAACACCAAAAATTTGAAGTCAAATGAAGCAAGTCCATTATGGTCGGTACCAACCATAATCGTGGTTGGTACCGAGTTGATTCAAGATGGGACCTACCTATGAACTTGGAAGCTTAGGAACTATGTAAGTATGGGATGGCATGGATACTTGTGATGATCAAACATGCTTGGTATCGACCATATTTTGATCGATACCGACATGATTTTATTGCATGAATTTGACTTGTTCTTTCTTCCTAATTTCGTGGATCTGAACTCTTGCATGGTCTTCCATGATCTGGCGATTGTGGCGAAAGATTTCGACTATAAATATATGGAAGTTAGAGCGACGAGAAGAGGACTATTGTGCTTTTGACTCTTTTGAATTCTTGAGTTCTCATTCTTCATACTCTCATCTCTACAAAACCAACTTTGATATAAACTATTACCAAACCGTAGATTACTTTGCTTTCTAAACTTGAAATCATTGTAAAAGCATTTGTATTCATGACAGATCCAAAAGTAATAAGACTAAATGGACATAGGAAGTTAATTTGGCCGAACCACTCTAGAAACGTTTGTGTTGTTGATGCTTTTACTTGCTCATGATTGAATTACTCTCATTTGCAATCAACTGGGGGTGTTGCCACTTTTTAACCCAACATTTTTGGTGCTTTCGCTGAGAACGAGCTTCTCAAGCGAAGATCTGCCCTAGAACTTTGGATTTTGAGTATCTAAAAGTTAGACCTAGAAGATTATTGTTATAGATCCGAACTTTTGAGATTTGAACAGGAATCTACATCAGATCCAAAGATAATGGCCCCGAAGAGAATTTATATTAGATCTGGAGCTGTCGTTAGAGGAGAGGATGAAGCTTCTTATCACAATGAAGAGACCATAACCAACCCTTACTTTTCCAGGACATTCCTCCCTATAGGAGATGGTGGCCAAAGATGGAGTTAATAGGATGATGTCTACAATGAACAAGAGGATGTTAGATAGCCAAAATGCTATCTTTAAAAGAATGGAGAAGAGCTTTGTTGTATTAGCCCAATAACTACAAAGGCATAGGAAAAGCCAAAAGAACTAGTTGTCTTCAAGTGTTGAGGAAGATAGTTCATATTCATTAAATCGAAACAGGAGACAAGACAAGCAAAATATGAAGAGAAAGGACATTAGAGCAATAAAGAGAAAAAGTGGAGGAAGTGGGGTTATTTTGGCTATGACCAACATGGTCGGTACCGACCATGTTGAACATGGGGACATCTCGCAACCACTTGACGTTGTTAATCTATCTTATAGTAACGATGATTTGCAACATACTAGAAATGACGTTGGGCGGAATACTAGTGCAAAGACTAATGATATTCAAATGAACACCGCAAAACCAACGAGGTAGTGTAGGAGATCTGGTGAATGGCTCCCCTAAAGGCAGGAGAGCCTAGATATCATAGAACAAACTAAAAGCATTTATGGAGTCAAACACTAGGGGGCAGTCCTTGAAAGTTGACATCTAGCTGCTTAAACCAGTGAAGAGTTCATAACAGATATGAATAGGAGAAAACATAATGAAAATCATCATATTAATAACGACGAATGAGGTTCGACACCCAGTAGGATTCCATTCACTAATGATACACTACAAGAGAGTTACCCTAAGAAATTTATTATGCCAACGATGCATTGTATAATGGAACGACGGATCCTAGATAGCTTCTACTGAAGTATGAGTGGCATATGGATAGTGCCCGTGCAACCAACGCAGTGTGGTACAGAAGTTTCCCTATATTCTTGGATGGGGTGGCTACGATGTGGCTTACTTGGCTCGCACTAAGGTCCATTTCTTCGTTTGACCAACTGGCGAATAAGTTCAGGGAGCATTTCAGGCTCTACACAACTCGGCTGAAGGATGTGATGTCCTTGTCGAGCATCCACCAGAGTTTTGGAGAGATTCTGAAAGATCTTTTGAAACAGTTTGACACTGTTATAACTGAAGTAAGCAACCTTAAGGTAGACATTATGTTGATGGCGTTAATCTAAGGGATATACCCAGATACAGAGTTTGGTAGGTGGCGTAAAAGAAAGCAACCAACTACCATGGAATAATTCTATCATAAGGCATCCCAGTTTTTGCACTTGGAAGAGGCAGACCTGGCCACTAGATTGATTGGTGGTTACGCATCGTTATTAGGAAAATCAGTGGGAGTGTTGGAAAAATTACGGTGAATGTCGGGAATAATAATAATCAGAAAAGGAGAAACCAAGGTGCTATTAGGAAAATACAGGAAACCAAGAAGCATCAAATGTATAAGATCGAAAAATTATACTCCCCTCAATGATATGGTTGAAAACATCTATCTTTCCATGCAAGGTACAGAAAACTATAAGAATCCGCCCCGAAAGGAGGCAACTAAAGCTGAATGATGCTCATGGAAGTATTTCTGCTTCCATGTAAGCACAATACCAATAAGTGTCATCATTTAAGAGATGTGATTGAGGACTTGATCTGGAAAAATAAGTTGCAACAGTATGTGAGAGATCCGTAAGATGGCAGACAAAATGCTAGATCCTAAGGACATAACACTTAGAGCGATCAGCCTGGGTCTAACGGAGAAGGACCGAGGCAGTCAGAGTGTTGAATTATGATAAATGCCATATCTAGAGGACCTTGTCCCGCAGAGAAGAGCTAGAATTGGATAGAAAGGTATGGAAGTTCGTTTTTGATACATGTGTTGCACAAGAATTGTTCTGCGGTTAAAGAAGCAGCTTCCAGAAAACAACCCGAAGTTAATAAATAACGATTTAGTCTTTCGAAATAAAGATGCTGATAGGGTGCAAGCACTGACACTTGATTACATGGTTATAATGACCATTTATAGGCCTGCAACAGTATGCCGAGTTTTTATTGACCATAGATGCTTGGTTAACATCTTGTGTAAGAAGACCTTCGATCGGATAAAAATTAGTGTGAAAGATCTAAAGCCATATAAGTCCTATTTCAAAGGATTTATCGAAGAGGCTAAAAAGCTTGTCGGGTGCATTGACTTGTCCATGGAATTGTGCGAGGGAGACTGCAAGATATTGTTGGTGCATACTTTCACAGTGGTTGATGAATTTTCAGCTTACAATGCTTTCCTAGGTCAACCAGCTCTTGGTAGCTTCAGAGTAGCCCTAGCTCCATGGTGCCCAATGATGAAATTCCCCTACTGATAATGGAGTTGAGCTATTTAAGGTGACCATAGCATTGGTTGAGAATGTTATGCTGCTAAGCTCAAAGAGGCAACACGATGTAAGAAGGGAAAGGACGTAGAGAAGGCTTTTTGCATCAAGACTATTGATGCATAGCAACTATTGCCCAAGACCTGGCTTGGGTCCTATAGTATGTTCTATAACCATATGGACCTTCGGAAATAACCAGAGGTCTCGAGGGCGGTGCCGGCGGAGCTGGCGATCAACGTCCCAATCGGTGATGATCCCACTCGGTTTCTCAAGGTCAGATCTTATCCTAGCTTGAAAATGAAAATATAGCCGGTAGCGTTTCTTTGGGAAAACCTAGATGTGTTTGCATGGACTATTCCGATATGTATGGAATTTTTCCAGAGATGGTGTGTCATGCATTAAATATGGACCAAAGATGCCCTCCTATGAAGCAAAAGAGATGCGGCCTAGGCCTAAGTGATCCACTATAGTGAAAGAAGAAGTGGAAAAGCTGAAGGCAAATGGCTTTATCCATGAAGCCTTATTCCCTGAATGGGTATCTAACCCTATTTTGGTCAAGAGGCTAAATGGAAAATAGGGGACATTCATCAATAATTCAAACATGAATAAAGCATGCCTAAAAGACAACTTCCCATTGTCAAAGATTGTCCAACCTGTGCACTCAACGGCTGGACAAGAACTACTATCCTTTATGGATGCGTACTCTAGCTACAACTAAATAGCAATGCACATTCCAAATTAAGAGCATACAAGTTTCATCACTGATTTGGGCATGCACAGTTATCGATTAATGCTATTCGATTTAAAGAACGTTGGAGCTACTTACCAATGACTAGTAAATAAGATGTTTAAAAATCAAATCTAATGGATGATGGAGGTTTATATGGACAGTATGCTTGTGAAGTTGCAACGACCAATGAATCACATGGATGACCTCTTTGAAATGTTCTATGTACTTTGGAAGTACAAGATGAAGCTTAATAATCCATTGAAATGCTCTTTGGGAGTTGCATCGGGCAGATTTTTTGGTTTCATGGTGAACTCAATGGGCATTGAAGCTAACCCAAAATAGACTAAGGCACTTAAAGAGGTTACTGCTCCGAAAACAGGGAGGAAATGCAGAGATTGAACGGGAAGGTCGCTGCACTGAGTCGATTTATTTGAAGATAACGAACAAGTGTATATAATTCTTTAATGCCCTCAAAAAGGAAAAAAAGGATGTTTTCCTGGACAAAGTAATGCCAGGAAGCTTTCCAAAAATTGTTGGAGCACATGGAAAGATCACCGGTCTTAACATAACATTTGGAAGGAGAAGATCTATTCATTTACTTGACGGTATCTTCTCACACAATGAATGCATCCTGGTACATGAGGAGTCTAGAATCCAAAGGCTCGTATACTATATTAGCAAGTGGTTCAATGGAGTGGAAAAGAATTATCCAAGGTTTAAGAAACTAATGTACTGTTTATTGATTGCTTCAAGGAAGTCGTGACCATACTTGTAGTCTCACCTAATAAAGGTGCTGACTGATCAGCTTCTAAAGAAAACAGTGCATCGACTCGAGACTTTGGGGAGATTATTAAAGTGAAATATCGAGTTGAGCCAATATGATATAAGTACCATCCTAGAAAGGTAATATGAAGGTAGACATTGGCTGATTTCATTGCTGAGTTTATCGTTCAAGATGGAGAAGTGGAAGAAGATATGGTCCAACTAGCCAAGTGGAAGTTATACATAATGGAGCTTCCAATGAACATAGTTCCAGGAAAGGAGTGATTCTCATGACCCTTGAAGGACAAACAATATGCTATGCTTTTAAGATAGAGTTCCTGGCAACAAACAATAAATTCGAATATAAAGCATTGATTATGGGACTCAAGATAGTGAAAGAACAGAGGGTCAAGACACTGCATATATTCAACAACTCTTAATTGATGATGTGCCAAGTCAAGAAGGAATTTCAAGCTAAGGAAGTGAGACTTGCCCCTTACCTGACAAAGACAATGGAATTGTTGAATGATATTGAAAATTACACAATCATGCACATTCCCGGAGAAGAGAATATGAAAGCCGATTCATTAGTCAAAATGGCCATCTCTGAAGATGAGCAACTTATGAGGCCTGTTCCATAGAAGTTTTATCGACTTTGAGCTTCAACCAGATGGATGTTGATTCGATCTTTGAGGATGAGGAAGAAAAGGAGATGTGGATGACTCAAATTATAGATTATTTGTTGAAGGGAACTCTCCTAAATATAAGGAATGAACAACAAAAGCTCCTTCGTAAGTTGATGCAATTTATTATGCAAGAAAGAGTGCTATATTGGAGAGGATTCTCAACCCCCTTGCTATGGTGTATCACCAGAGGTTAAGCTATGAAGACCCCTTCGAACGTGTACGAAGGAAGGTGTGGTGATCACACCTAGGAGCAAACATTAGTGAAGAAGGTACTTCGCTATGGATACTTTTGGCCAATGATCAGTCGAGGTGCAGTTGATTACATCAGACGATGTGATAGGTGCCAAAAACGAGAAGAGGTTGAATCGAGGGTAACTACTCATCCAAAAAGAGTAGCGAGACATTTCAACACCAAGTTCAGAAACCGTACCTTTAAGGTAAGGGACCTCATTTTGAAGTGAGTCCTACATGGCTTGGGGGCACTTGGTCCGAATTGGGAAGATCCATATGTGATTGAACAAAAGCTTGGAGATGAAACTTTCAAGCTATCGACTGTTCATGGGACCTTATCTCGGGCGAGGAATAGTAAGCTCTTACGATGCTATACCGCTTAGATTTGTTTATTTTCTGCAAATAAGCCACCCTGGTTGACTGGGGGCAAGTTAATAAGGCAGTGCTTACCATTTCTTTTGTTTATAAATAAAGTTTGCTTTTAAAACCAATCGAACAATGTTCTTAAAAGTTTAACTTTATGCTACGTAATTTGCTACATAATCAATTACCTGGAGATAAGTACCTATGAACTCCTTTGATCCATCATCAAGTTAGAGGAGTATAATCACATCAGGGTCGTTCGGACGATTCGCCCTTACCCAGCTAATTTTTGACCAATGGTCGAAGATAGACTAGGTCAAGGGTTGATGCTAGGAGATAGGCTTCAAAGATGCTGGATCCCGGATATAGGAGTCATCATAGACTTACATCCTATTATAGGATTGACTTCGTTTATGGCCCAGCAAGATGCACTCGGTCGAGGATAAGTGATGATGGTCAATGAATTTCTTTGATTAACACCTAGAGATAAGCTAGATTCAAGATAGATGCCTAGAGATAAGCATCAGAGAGGCTGATCCAAAGATAAGGGTCGGTGTATAATTAAACCTTTAGCAGGAACGACCACGCTTATGGCCTGGCGAGAAGCGCTTGGCCGAAGATAAGCGATGATGTCCGATGAATCCTCCCGCTTTGTGCCCAGAGACAGGTGAGCCTAAGAATGGATGCCTAGAGATAGGCACCCAAGACACTGATTCCTGAAGATAACAATCATTGTATGATTGGAAATTTTATAGACACAACTATGCTTATGGATCGGCGAAATAACATTTGCTAAAGATAAGCAAAGATAGTCGATGGATGTTTCTAATCAGCAACTAGAGATAGGTGAAATTAAAGCCCGTAGATAGGCATTCAAGGCACCACTTCCCAAAGATAGGATTTAACATATAACTAAGTTTTTTGTTGGTGGGACCACATTTATAGCCAAACATGATATGTTGGGCTAATGGTAAATGAGGCCGATTGACCAAATAGCTTTAATTTTCACCCAAAGATAGGTAAATATAAGAGTTGATGTCTACAGATAGATGTCCACACTCCAGTTTCCTAGAGGCAGGAAACGATGCATAGTTAATGGTTGTTGTAAATACGACCTTGATTACGGTCGAGTGGAACGCGGTTGAAAATAAACCAGGATGGCCACAAAATTGGCTAAAGTGATGTAGCACTGCCTACGGTGGGGCGAGATACGCTTAGTTGAAGACAAGTAAAAAATTCAGAGAAATATAACCATGTTTACCCAAGAAAGAAATATATTAGTGCAATGAAAAATAGAGCTAAGTAATGAAATAAAATAGAGCAATTACAGAGATTTATTTATATTACAAGGTTACAACAAATAATGGCATTTCACAGACATGGGCATGTACAATATAAATGTGATTGAATTACATATGATTATATTCTATATGCAGGCAGTTATGTAGTCAAGTAAAATGAAAGATGCATAAATGTAAGTACAGAAAGGATTGAATAGAAATAATATTTATTTACACAAATTTTTTGTAAAAGGATTGCAGTTGCACCCCTGCACAATGATGACCTATATACAAGAGGAACAAAAAGAAACAAAATACATGACACGTGCAAAAAGAGAATTGTCCTTCGAAAGCAAAGATGGCCACCTACTGCTCTCTCTCATGCTTGCTCCTCTACATGATAGCTTGTTTGGCATGATGCGTTTTAGGAGTTTTCACCTCCTCCTCACTTTTTTGTAGTGCCCTTCTTAGAAGAAGGGACTTCATTTTTGGTCGTCCCATATGACGGATCCTTAGACTTTTTGAAGGCATGGTCAAAGGGCTTGGATCCGCCAGCGCCGTGACCTTTTGGAGGCTTGGTTTGTAGTGGAGGAACTTTAGGGGTAGGTGATGGTTTTTTAGAGCTAGTCCCAGGTTTTTAGTTCCAGACTCAAGTTTAAACTTGATCATGTCAAAGTCGCGCTTCAGCCTCTTCACCATTGTAATTGAATCATCTGGGTCCTTCATGCCTATTTTTAAGACTGATCATCGTCCTCTAACCCTTCCAACGCCTTTATTTTTTCCGAGTCTATGCCGAAGCTAGAGCCGGAAGGAGGAATTGGAACGATTGACACTGTAGTGATGAAGGTTGACATAGTTGAAATGACACTTGGGTCAAGGCCTTGAGTAGAACGTGATAGAGGGGCAGTGACAGATGACCTGTAGCTTGATAGATAGAATAATATAAATTAGTGATGTCCTCTAGTGAGAGTTGAAGTTTCTCGAAGACCAATGAGAAAAGAGAAATACCTTGGTCGGATGGAGTGTCATGACTGAAGATTTAATGACTTCTCTGCCTTCGATACAAGATTTGGTCGATTGAACAACCAAAGGAGTGAGATGCGAAACTTCAACACTTGATACAACAGAGATAAGAGTTTTGATAAGGATGGCCTCATAGGTGGTGTAACGACCCATATTTTTAACTATTTTAAATTATAGAATTTAATATGATTATTGAATAAAAATGGTTAGAAATAAAAATTTAATGTTTATTTATGTAATTTATTTGATATGAACTTAGATAAAATTTTGAAATAAACAATTTCGAAGATTTAGGTAATAATAAATATTGAAATGACATTCTATGTAAATTAATGTGTTGTAATCAATAACTTGAATTGAATAATAATGTTGAATTACTGTGAAATGGAAATAGTTGTTTTATTATTGGGATTTGTTTTAAAAGTAAATTTAAAAATTAAATGATTATATTTCAATTATAGTGATTTATTGGATAATTAAATTGTTTAAATTTAATATTGGAAATTATTTGAATAATTGAAATTTGGATTTAATATGATTGAAAATGATATCGAAGTTGATATAAATTTTATTTAATTACGAATGAAGATTGTTAACATTTAAAATTGGATTTAAAAGTGAATAATTGAAAATTGAAAATTTAATATTATAATTAACGAGTAAAAATAGCCATTTTGGCCACTGTCTCGGAGTTTGATGAAACCAATTTCATCGAATCCGTAATAGTGAGTTATTGTAGGATTTTAAGTTTCGTCGCGATCGGACTTGTCGTTTGGACGTGCGAGCTTGAAACGCGTTGAATTTATATTTTAGAGTTTAATTAAAATAAATTGTCTTTAAAAAGCCATCTTCTACATACGATTGAATTAGGCCTCGAAACTAGTTCTTTTGTATTCAGAATAGGGGTAAAACATTATGAACGCCGGACGTCACGCTTCATTTGGAGTTTGGGATTTTACGGACCATTTGGGCAAGATATTTTCTTATTTTAATAATATATTCTTTCCCAAGTCAATGCTCGTACCATCCAGCCGACCTATATGCTACCCGTACTCTCCCCTCTTCCTTTCTTTTCAAAATTGCAGCCTTCATTATAAAAAAACTGCTGCTCGATAAAGGAAAAAAAATGAACGAGGAAAAAAGAAGAAGAGATCGATCGAACGAGTGCCACAGAGAGCTCGCGCAGCAGGGGCAGCGCTGTGCTTGGAGGTGACTGGAAGGGCAGCGCAAGATGGGGATGCTCGCGTTCATCGTCGCCACGATTTAGGGTTTGGTGGCATCGTCTGAACGCGCGCGTGAGAGGCCGGAGGTGGCGCAATGGTCTGAGCGATGGCGAGGCTTCGTGGGGACGCGTGATTAAATGATCGGGTGCGTGGGTTTGGCTACTTGGTATTGTACAGACTTAAACGCGTGAAGAGGATTAGGTATTGAGTTATTAGTTGTTGTAAATTAAATGGTTAATTTAGTTAATTAAATTTTTAATTATCGTTATATTAATAAACTCGTATTTTGGAATACGAGGTCCGTTTCGAGTGAAACGAGTCGCGTTGCGACCATATCGACGTCGTCTACAACGTGGTGTGATCTGGAATTTATTTGAAGCTGGAATACTTTTAGTTTCAAATAAAAGGTGAGTGTTTTACAACGCTCACGACATACTAAAATGTTTTGTGTTTGTTAAATTGATAATCGTGAAGTTATTTATTTTATTGATTGTCGTTTGGTAAATTTAACTGACATGGAAATTGATATTGAATTTATATGTTAGAAATTTTGAATAAACAGTTAAGTTAAAATTAGAATTAAACTGCTAGTAAAATTCCCGATTATTGATAATTGGTAATTGTTGTGAATTATTGATTGTTTGGATGATTGATTGTGATGGATGCCAATTGGTTGAAATATTGGATGATTGGATGTTTATTTATTTTATATATATATATATCCTATATCGCCCTGTAAATTAATTGACAGTATATAAAACTGTTAACTGAATTATTTTGAAAAAATTAAGAAATATGTGAAAAGATATAGACCTATGACATTTATTTTAGATTGAAATGATATATATCCATCCCTGAGTTAAATTGAAATAATTGATTCACTTGGCCATACGATAGAAAATTATATACGGACACCGGATTGGTTAAATTAAATAATTTTAAAATTCTTGGTTTCGAAATTTATTTATGCAATTTTGATTTAAAGAAACAAAAAAAATCGAATTTTTGAAGAATGGATTAATTACGAATTTGAGTTTGAAATGTTGAAATAAAATTTAGTTAAAAGAAATTATTCTGAAGAATTTTAATTGAAATTTGAGGTCATAATGGAAATATGATTTGAATTATCAAAATTGAATTGTTAAAAAGATTTGAATTTTCCTTGAACTTTGAAGTTATTTAAGTAAAGATAATTTAAATCGATATTTCAAACATTTGAGCTCGGAATTGAATTATTCGAAAGATTTGAATCTAAAATTCAACCATTGAAGTTTAATGTGAATTAAATAATTTAAACGATATTTATATTTGAACTTTGAAATTTAATTTAATTAAAGTGATTTAAATTGATATTTTGAATTTGGACTCAAATTTGATAAAATTGAAATGGATTCAGATAAAATTTGAATTAAAGTATTATCTATTTAAATTGAATTGTTTTAACAGAATTTGAAGTTAAGTTAAAAATGTTTCAAATTGAGTTTGATTTAAATTAAATTGTTGAAACTAAAGTGAAGTTTGAAATTGAAATTGATAAATTTGTAATGAATTCGAAATTGAAGTTTATTCGAATTGAAAGTGAAACTGTGATAAAGCTAAATTGAAATGGTGAAATTGGAATTGATTTGAATTGGATTTTGGAAATTGGATTGGGTTGATGTGAAATTTGAACTTAGGTTCAAGTTTGTTGAAAATGGAAAGAAATAATTTAGCTTGAAATTATTTATATATAAACTATTTGGATGCAAACTGTTTAAAAAAATCCATTCCTTTATTATTTAAAGTATTTTAATATCACAACTAATTTAATATATAAAACTATTTTCAATATTCGAACTGTTTTGATTTCCATACTGTTCAAATCTCCCTATTATTTCCAACCATTCAAAAATAAATTTAAATCTCCAAACTATTTTATATCTACAAAACTTTTTTTAATTTTTAAACTATTTTGGAAGTTGAAACTGTTTATATTTAAATCATTGGATTTTAATACGAATGTGGTTATATTGAAGTTATAACTATTATTGAATTGGAAATTGATTTGAAGTGAATATTACTTTTTAAAGTAAATAATATGAGTGATTTGAAGTGAATTTGATTTTGAAGTGAATATGATATTTTGAATACAAAGTATGATTCACCTTTGAAATGTAAAAGAACCATCCGGTGTGTAAAATGACGTTCGGTTGTTAAAGAGACCGAGGCCTCTTATTGACATACTCTCTATCAATATTGGAACCACTTTAACAACTGTGTAAGCAGTGGATGATCCAGAATGAAGTGGATGGTTTTGACATACGTTTGCTGGATTTGAAGAAAGAGAACGATGATGGATTGGCCTGACACTTGTGTCAATTTGAAATGACTAAAATAGGAGCCGTACTGGCCAATGAGGTTTGCTACCTCTAGCGAACACACTTCTTCGTATTATTATCATGACATTGTTATTGATTGGTGCGCACCCTCAGATTTTGGGAGTGTTGGACGCAGTGGGCCGTTAGGGGTTACCACCAGCCGAGAAGGGTAAACTGCTAGTATCCTACCTTGGACATTGCCTTACGTGCCTTGTCATACTTTTATCCCTATACGAAACCCCTAAAATTTTGGTTTAGTGTTGTTGTATCATGGCGCATCACTGACTACCGACGTGCTACTGGTTGTGTCAAATGCAAACTGTACGCCAATGCTTAAAAATGTGTTAAGGGGGATCAATATAAAGCCTTAACGCTAAGAAAAATATTTATTTTATCGATTAGACATTATATATGTAGCGTATTCTACTACATATAAATATTTTGACGGATCCTTAAGAGATGGAAAATCATGTAACCTCTCTTGAGTTGTTGCACACACGTTATACACTGGATAGGATATGTGAAATCCTATAAACATCTCTGAAGTTATTGCACTCATATTTTATGTGATATCGATCTAACACACATGAGAATATTTTAGTCCTAACTCGAGTGTTTTGTTTTTTCATTATGCTCGGGTCAGCCTTGAGTTTTTCAGCGCATTGAAGATCATTTTTTCGGAGGATGAAGACGAAGATTTGATATATTCTTACTTTTATTATTCTCTGCATCATGCTGTTCTGCTGCATTATTTATTTAACCCTGATGTATATATAACTCTGATAAATGTTGTATAGATTATAATCAAATGTATAATATAAATAGCTTAATGAAATATTTATTTGATTATTATATTTTGTCGTCCCGTTGTGAGATTCTGTGTTTGTTTTCTTTTTCTTTTCTTATTTTTCATAATTAACCCCATTGATTATCTATGTTCCGGATTGTTTAAGTTGGACATGTGTGGATTATTGTCGATTTAAACCTTTCGAAATGTGGGTCATTACAGTTGGTATCAGAGCTTTGGTTTAGCGATAACCTTAGCTTTGTTGGGTTTGACTCATTAGAGATAGGGTAGTAATACCCTAGAACGAGTTTGTTTGAGCATATATATATATATATATGAGAGCGTGTACTTGTTAGTGTTATAAAATGTTTTATATTGTGTTTACTTATCCGTTGAGTTGTTTATGAATTCTGGTCGATGCGTGGGACGCCATGTTATCGATAGGGATTTCTAAACACTTAAACGAGGCAAATCGACATAATATTGTTTTAAAATAGGGTAAATGAAATAATTTTACCTAAATTATATTATATATATAAAAATGGTAATTATTAGTCAATGTTAGTTGTTAGGCGATGGTAATCTTTAGTTATCATCGATTATTGTTTGAATTAAATTAAAAAACGAATACTTTGTGAATTTTATTTCACAAGGCGTTAGATAATTAAATTGAATTGAAATCAATTACAATAAGGATTGTTTATAACGATAAAGATGTAAATTAACGGAATATTTTGGTAATAAGGTAATGAAATTATATAAGTATATTTATAATATGGCTTCTAAATAGAAAGGATTTAAAAGTTGAGAATTTTATAATTTAAAATCTTGTTGACTTTTCAAAATTTGTTTTCAAAGCCTTCAAAATTAATAATAATATTATTTGAAACTGTTTTGACTAGAAATATATTTCGAACAGATTTTGAAACGAATAAAGAATTGAATTCGCTTTAGTCGCTAGGAAATAATTCTGGAGATGACTACAGCATCGCCAGTATTCATTATCGAGTTTCTGAGTGAGAATTGCTACCAAAAGAAATTTATTTTCGATTAAAACAAGTTTTGATTGTGAAAAAAAATTCTAAGTACGATTGATAAATATATGAAAATAGTTTTGAACTTATAAATTTAAAATAGTATAGATAAGAAAATAAGTTTATAACTTATAAATTTGAACAGGAAAGGAAAATAGAATTTTAAATGGTTGAACATTTTGGTTAAGCAAATTTGAATTTGAGATATGAAATAAAATAATCAACTTAAGAAATGTTAAATAAATCGAGTTAGTAAAATGAAGAAAATAAAATGAAGTTTAACTCAAGAAAGCTCAAATAAAGGAGAATTGTATTTAAAATGAATTAAATAAAATGACGAAATGAAATTTTAAGTGAATCAAGTTGTATAACTTATAGATTTGAATAATACAAAGATAAAAACAAATTTTAAATTTGTTAAATGTGAATGATAAGAAAATTTTAACTTGAATAAAGTTAAATAAAATGGGTTATGGATTAAAATGAAATGACGTTTAACTTAATATTAAATAAATTGAATTGGATATTTAATGAAACTAGATAAATTTTCCACTTAAGCTATAAAATGAATTAATAAAATGAATACGAACTTGAATTTTAAAATGAAATGTAATTTAAGTGTGAAAGAAATTAAATAAAATAAATGAGTGTAAGTAAAATTAATATGAGCAATTGAATTTAATTTAAATTGGATGTAAATAAATTAAATGCAAATAGAATGAGTTTCAATAAAATTGAATGGTAACTAATTGAATACGAAATAAGTTAAGAGAATAAATTATAAATTGAAGTTAACTTAAGAGAAGTTGAATAAAATTGATGGTGAAAAAAACTTTTTAATATGAATTGGAGTTATAAAATAAAATTTACTTAAGTAAAATTATTATATGAGTTTGAATCAATGAATAAACTAATGAAGCGAATCATTTATAAAATAAAATTTACTGAAGTAAAATCATTAATATGAATTTAAATTTATGAAATATATTAATTAAGTGGGTCAATGGATTAATATGAACTTGAGTTATGGAATAATAATAAAAATGAGTTGCAATTTTGTAAAATGTTTATAATAAACTTAAATGGTTTATAAATAATATTAGTATTAAAATACAAAGTGATAATGAAATAAATTTAACTTAACAAGGTTAAATGGAATAATTTTATAAAATGGTTAATAAATGAATTTATATGAAATATGCTAAACGAAAAGTGAAACAATTGGAATTTAACAATTAAATTGAATGAACCAAATGTAAATTAATAGAATGTGAATTTGTTAATGTTGATAAGTGCATGTCAATCAATTGAAAGTAAATAAATTGAATGAAAATCAATTGAACGTGAATCAAATTGAATGTAAGTTGGTTGAATACAAATAAATTGAAATGAATCGATTAAATGTTAATAAAAATTGGACGTTAGAAGAAATGATAGTGTATAAATTAGATATTGACATTGAAAATGTAAATTGTGATAGTTTGAATTAATTAGATGAATATAGTTTGGTAGGATGATTTCTTTGGTTGTAAATTTTTGTTATAACAATTTGATTGCATATGATTCGTTTGTCGTGTATTTGTACTTGTGCTATGGTTTGGATTCATAATACATGGTATATGGTTCTATTAGACTCATATATGTCGCTATCTTTTACATAAATGACTAATATTTTAAGCCGAGTTGAGATAGGTACAGACGATGAGCGTTTGGAAGTACACATGGATTATTATATGCTTTTGCTTGCTTAATATGAGTGAACTCGCTCGTATTAAAAATAACAAGGTACATATCTCGGGTTACATACCGCGCTTTTATATTTTTCCCTACGGGATACCTCATCATTGAGATGGGATGTATATTTGATATCTTTGATATATATTTGGGTTATATATTGTATTGTAAATTTTTTCCGATCGAGCCGTGCAAAGGAGACTCTACCGAAATTTTCCGTAAATCCGGGAGTTCAAAATTGATTGAAGTTTTAAAAATTTTATAACTTGTTTTTATATATAAGTTATAATTTCCGTAAAACCGATATTGGAGTGGCGTAGTAGAAGCGTAGTAATACTTTTGCAAATAAGATGTTCATGTTTTATAAGTTAATTATTTTGAATAAAATATATCAAGTGTTAAATTCTATACTTAGTTCCTTTTCGAGGACGAAAAGTTTTGAGTGGGGAAGAATGTAACGACCCGTATTTTAAACTATTTTAAATTATAGAATTTAATATGAATATTGAATAAAATTGGTTAGAAATAAAAATTTCATGTTTATTTATGTAATTTATTTGATATGAACTTAGATAAAATTTTGAAATAAACAATTTTGAAGATTTAGGCAATAATAAATATTGAAATGAAATTCTATGTTAATTAATGTGTTGTAATCAATAACTTGAATTAAATAATAATGTTGAATTACTCTGAAATGGAAATAATTGTTTTATTATTGGGATTTGCTTTAAAACTAAATTTTATAAATTAAATGACTTATATTTCAATTATAGTGATTTATTGGATAATTAAATTGTTTAAATTTAATATTGGAAATTATTTGAATAATTGAATTCTGGATTTAATATGATTGAAAATGATATCAAAAGTTGATTTAAATTTTATTTAATTACGAATGAAGATGAAGATTTTTAACATTTAAAATAGGATTTAAAAGTGAATAATTGAAAATTGAAAATTTTATAATATAATTAACGAGTAAAAATAGCCATTTTGGCCACTATCTCGTATTTCGACGAAACCAGTTTTATTGGATCCGTAATAGTGAGTTATTGTAGGGTTTCAAGTTTCGTCGCGATCGGACTTGTCGTTTGGCCGTGCGAGCTTGAAACGCGTTGAATTTATTTTAAGAATTTAATTAAAATAAATTGTTTTTAAAAAGCCATCTTCTGCATACGATCGAATTAGGCCTCGAAACTAGTTCCTTTGTGTTCGAAATAGGGGTAGAACATTTTGAACGCCAGGCGGCATGCTTCATTTGGAGTTTGCTATTTTGCGGACCATTTGGGCAAGATATTTTCTTATTTTAATAATATATTCTTTCCCAAGTCAACACTCATACCATCCAGCCGACCTATATGCTACCCGTACTCTCCCCTCTTCCTTTCTTTTCAAAATTGCAGCCTTCAATATTAAAAAAAAAGCTGCTCGATAAAGGGGAAAAACGAACGGGAAAAAAGAAGAAGCGATCGATCAAACGAGTGCCACGGAGAGCTCGCGCGGCAATGACAGCGCCGTGCTTGGAGGTGACTGGAAAGGCAGCACAAGACGGGGATGCTCGCATTCATCGTCACCGTGATTTAGGGTTTGGTGGCATCGTCTGAACACGCGTGAGAGGCCGGAGGTGGCACGATGGTCTAAGCGATGGCGAAGCTTCGTGGGGATGCGTGGTTGAACGATCGGGTGCGTGGGTTTGGTTACTTGATATTGTGCGGGCTTAAACGCGTGAAGAGGATTAGGTATTGAGTTATTAGTTGTTGATAATTAAATCGTTAATTTAGTTAATTAAATTTTTAACTATCGTTATATTAATAAACTCATATTTTTGCATACGAGGTCTGTTTCGAGTGAAACGGATCGCGTTGCGACCGTATCGACGTTGTCTACAGCGTGGTGCGATCTGGAATTTATTTGAAGCTGGAATATTTTCAGTTTCAAATAAAAGGTGAGTGTTTTATAATGCTCACAATGTATTAAAATGTTTTGTGTTCGTTAAATTGATAATCATGAAGTTATTTATTTTATTGATTGTCATTTGGTAAATTTAACTGACATGGAAATTGATATAGAATTTATATGTTAGAAATTTTGAATAAATGGTTAAGTTGAAATTAGAATTAAACTGCTAGTAAAATTCCCGATTATTGATAATTGGTTAATTGTTGTGAATTATTGATTGTTTGGATGATTGATTGTGATGGATGCCAATTGGTTGAAATATTGGATGATTGGATGTTTATTTATTTTATATATATCCTATATCACCCTGTAAATTAATTGACAATATATAAAACTGTTAACTGAATTATTTCGAACAAATTAAGAAATAGGTTAAAATGATGTAGACCTATGACATTTATTTTGGATTGAAATGATATATATCCATCCCTTAATTAAATCGAAATAATTGGTTCACTGGCCATAGGATAGAAAATTATATAAGGACACCGGATTGGTTAAATTAAACGATTTTAAAATTCTTGATTTTGAAATTTATTTACGTAATTTTGATTTAAAGAAATAAAAAAATTGAATTTTTGAAGAATGGATTAATTACGAATTTGAGTTTGAAATGTTGAAATAAAATTTAGTTAAAAGAAATTGTTTTAAAGAATTTTAATTGAAATTTGAGGTCATGATGGAAATATGATTTGAATTATCGAAATTGAATTGTTTAAAAAGATTTGAATTTTTCTTGGACTTTGAAGTTATTTAAGTAAAGATAATTTAAATCGATATTTCAAAATTTTGAGCTCGGAATTGAATTATTCGAAAGATTTGAATCTAAAATCCAAACATTGAAGTTTAATGTGAATTAAATTATTTAAATCAATATTTTTATTTGAACTTTAAAATTTAATTTAATTAAAGTGATTTAAATTGATATTTTGAATTTGGACTCAAATTTGATAAAATTGAAATGGATTCAAATAAAATTTAAATTGAAGTATTATCTATTTGAATTGAATTGTTTTAACTGAATTTGAAGTTAAGTTAAAAACATTTCAAATTGAATTTGATTTAAATTAAATTGTTGAAACCGAAGTGAAGTTTGAAATTGAAATTGAAATTGATAAATTTGTAATGAATTCAGAATTGAAGTTTATTCGAATAGAAAGTGAAACTGTGATAAAGCTAAATTGAAATGGTGAAATTGGGATTGATTTGAATTGGATTTTGGAAATTGGATTGGGTTGATGTGAAATTTGAACTTAGGTTTAGATTTTTTGAAAATGGAAAGGAATAGTTTAGTTTGAAATTATTTATATATAAACTATTTGAATGCAAACTGTTTAAAAAAAATCCATTCCTTTATTTTTTAAAGTATTTTAATATCACAACTAATTTAATATATAAAACCATTTTCAATCTTCGAACTATTTTGATTTCCAAACTATTGCAAATCTCCCTATTATTTCCAACCATTTAAAAATAAATTTAAATCTCTCTACTTTAAATCTACAAAACTATTTTTAATTTTTTAACAGTTTTGGAAGTTGAAACTGTTCATATTTAAATCATTGGATTTTAATACGAATGTGGTTAAATTGAAGTTATAATATATTATTGAATTGGAAATTGATTTGAAGTGATCATGGATTTTGAAGTGAATATTACGTTTTGAAGTAAATAATATGAATGATTTGAAGTGAATTTGATTTTGAAGTGAATATGATATTTTGAATACAAAGTATGATTCACCTTTGAAATGTAAAAGAATCATCCGGTGTGTAAAATGACGTTCGGTAGTTAAAGAGATCGGGGCCTCTTATTGGCATACTCTCTGTCAATATTGGAACCACTTTAACAACTGTGTACGCGGTGGATGATCTAGAATAAAGTGGACGGTTTTGACGTACGTTTGCCGGATTTGAAGAAAGAGAACGATGATGGATTGGCCTGACACTTGTGTCAATTTGAAATGATTAAAATAGGAGTCGTACCAACCAATGAGGTTAGCTACCTCTAGCAGACACACTTCTTCGTATTACTATCATGACATTGTTATTGATCGGTGCGCACCCTCGGATTTTGAGAGTGTTGGACGCGGTGCGCCGTTAGGGGTTACCACCAGCCGGGAAGGGTAAACTGGTAGTACCCTACCTTAGGCATTGCCTCATGTGCCTTGTCATACTTTTATCCTTATACGAAACCCCTAAGATTTTGGTTTAGTGTTGTCGTATCATGGCGCATCACTGACTATCAACATGCTACTGGCTGTGTCAAATGAAAACTATATGCCAATGCTCAAGAACACGTTAAGGGGGACCAATGTAAACCCTTAATGCTAATAAAAATATTTATATTATCGATTAGACATTATATATGTAGCGTATTCTACTACATATACATATTTTGATGGATCCTTAAGAGATGGAAAATCCCATAACCTCTCTTGAGTTGTTGCACACACGTTATACACTGGATATGAGATGTGAAATCCCGTAAACATCTCTAACATTATTGCACTCATGTTTTGTGTGATATCGATCTGACTCACATGAGAATGTTTTAGTCCTGACTCAAGTGTTTTGTCTTTTCATTACGCTTGGGTCAGCCCTATGTTTTTCAGCGCATTGAAGATCATTTTTCCAGAGGATGAAGACGAAGATTTGGTATATTATTATTCTCTGCATCATGCTATTCTACTGCATTATTTATTTAACCCTAATGTATATATAACTCTGATAAATGTTGTATAGATTATAATCAAATGTATAATATAAACAGCCTCATGAACTATTTATTTGATTATTATATTTTGTCCTTCCGCTGCGAGATTCTGTGTTTGTTTTCTTCTTCTTTTCTTATTTTTCTTAATTAGCCCCATTGATTATCTATGTTCCGGATTGTTTAAGTTGGACGTGTGTGGATTATTGTCGATTTAAACCTTTCGAAATGTGGGTCGTTACAGGTGGCCACTGTGGAAGTGACAACGTCTATTACAGGCTCTTTCGATGTAGGAATGAATGATTCTACATAATCCAATGCGTTGGAACCAACGAGAGCCTCTATAACTGCCTTCCACGTTGCTATGTCTTGTGCTGCTATGGTAGCCTTTCCTTTCTCCAGTGCTATGATGTCCTTGTTATCCAGGAAAAGTGATTTCAACTCATCTTCAGTAATGCCATAACCTTTAGTAGCTTTACGGAGGATCTCTTCTCAAGCATCGGCTAGTATTGCTGGATAGCTCTCTCCAAGCCATTTCAGATTCTTGTTCTCTATGACATTGGCAAGGAATTGTTAGAGAGTGGCTTTCATTTCTTCATTTGTTTGTATGGCCTTTGCTTTAGGCTCCATAATCTCTTCTTTGGCACTTAAAAGCTCAATCTATACTTGAACATTAGATTTTGACTCGGCCCTCAAGTAAACTTTAAGTTTGTCGACTTTAGCCCAACGCACAACTTTAAGTAAACTTTAAGTTGTTAATCCTTTGCTTGGACTTGTTCCTCAAGCTTAGCACTTTCATTATAGGCTTTCTTTAGTTGGTCATTCATGATATTCGTAGATTGAGTGTGGGCGAAGCACAACTTGGCTATTCTATCCTTAGAGTCCTTGGTTGATTTCAGTGCTGCATATCTTTCCTTAGTAATGTCAACCAATTCTATCTTGTAACCTGCTACTATCTTACCATGTTTGATTCTCTCTAAGTCAAAGGAATGAATAAGCATATGACTGATCCAATTTACGTTAAAGAGTCCCTTAGCAAGCCCTTTCCATTAATGAGCCAGTTCGCAATCTCCTTGATCTGATCGTAGTCTTTATTAAGTTCTTATCAGGAGATGTCCCTGACATTACAATCAAACACCATCCTCTTCAGGAAGTAGTCAGGTAGAACCACCTGCATTTTTTTGTACTTACCGAGGATTGGCCTGCGGTGGGTGGAAGTGGGGCAATATGACTTGTAGTTCCTTTGGATTTATGGGAAGCTGGAACGGTGGTGGTGGGAGGTCGAGTCAACGGAGGTTGTTATTGAGAAGTCTGAGAGTGAGAACGCATGCAAGAGGGGTCAGAGTCATGCTTGAGATACTCATGCGAACCCCGCCGCTCCTCCCGATGGTGTTGTTTTTTTTAGCATCACGACACTCTTTCTCTTTATCATGATGCCTCTTCCTATCATCTTCATCTTAGATCTCCTTATCCTTCCATCTTCTTCATTCAGATTCAAAGTCCTGATGTGAACCGGGGTGTACATGTTAAGCCTTTAGAGTTAAGGAGTGATATTGGCCCATGCCCAAGCAGAGACTGCCAAAACGATCTCTACCCATTGTGCCTAAAAAGAAGAAGGGATATATCAGAACTAAGACATTGGATTAAGAAAAAATGCTCAATAATTGTGCTCGTTGTCCTAGAAGTGTGTGTAGCGCTAGTGTTTCCTTAAGTAATGGACCATGCTCGAGGGGCCCTAGAGATAGAGTTTCATCACCATTGACAAGAATATCCCTAGTATGGAAGTGGAACTCATGGGAGCTGGTATTGAGGTTGTCTCCAAAGTTTTTTGCTCCGGAGCCAAAAGAAGACAGTTCCCAAGCTCACTCAGGGAACCGAAGATATTCTCAGAGGAGACTACATGAGAAGTCGCTTCTTCAATGTGTTCGAGGCTTGGACTGTGCATAAGCTATGAAGATTTGATGATTAATCACTTTGATCGGGATTGTGACCATGATACCTTCAAGAGATGTCTCTCCATATGACTCATCCCTATCGAGGTTGTAATCTTCATTGTCACTATCCTTTTCTTTCTCATCGTATCCTCCTCCTTCTTCTCCTTTTTTCCTCTTTTCTCGATAATGTTTTCTTCTTCTCTTATTTCCTCCAAGCCCATATTTGCATCTCCACCTTGACAATCTACATCCCCATGATCTTCATCGTCAAAATCGTGAGCCAGGGCAGAGGGATTGACGGTGGCTCAAGATTTCTTGGTGTGGAGTTTGTTTGGAATGGCACTTCTTCCATTGTATAGAATATTGGCGACAGTCCATATTCATCGAAAGATAAGAAGTTGTACGGTGTTCATACTCAACCCCATTCTAGAACTCCAGAGTATGAGCGTCTCATCGTTGACTTCCTATTCAGGGAGATCTTTGAGAGATGCAGAAAGGAAGTTAGACACTTGGGTGTAGAAAATCCAAGTATGAAGGAGAAATTGGAATAAAAGACTTACGAGTAGATAATCATAGGCTGTTGAAGCTTTCGGGACAGCAGACGAAGAAACAGTCGCTCTTGACGTAACTACACTTGTTGTGAAGCATCTCGATGACCTTACAACCGTTAAAGGTGTAACACCCCTAATTTTTGTTCAATATTATTTAGGACATTTAATTGGATAGATTAAATAGAATAATGTAAATGGGTTAGGAGAATGAGATTTGACAATGTAATAAGGTCTGGCCATAATTAACAATGTAATAAGGGTAGAATAGGAAGATCCATCCATTTTATCTCATAAACCTCCTCCCTCTCTCATATTATTCTCATTTTCCACAAACTAAAACAATCAAAAGAGAAACATCAAGGAAAGGCCAGCCATAATTCAAGCATAAGCAAGTCAAAATCTAGGGATTCAAGGGAGAACAAGCTTAGGAAGTCAATGCAACAACAAATCTCAACTCCTACATCTAAAAACTTAAGGTGAATAATATGTTTACATCTCTATAGTTAATCTCAGACTCGATTAGGGGTAATACCCGAGTAAATTTTGATAAGTATGTCATGATTGGTTGAGTTAATATTGTTTGGATAAAATAATAAATTATCGGAATTTTATAATAATTGTTTAATCGGATTTTAGGGTTAAAACCGATGTTTTCATTCTCCAAATGACTTGAATTTTTGATATGCGATGCAAAACAATATTTTGGTGATGGGTATTAAATTTTATAATTTTATGAATCTATTTGGATATTATATGAATTTTCCTAGAGAGAAAATGGACTAAATTTTGGTTTTAAATATTTAACATAATTAAATATAGCTTTTGGCTCCAAAAAATTTATGTAGTAAAGAGAAGGATATTCTCTAATTTTTAGGATTTTTTCAAGCGATTTTGATTTATTATGAATTATTCATGCTAAATAAGCATATTGTTATCCCGCCCTTTGGCAAGGCCACGACACAAAAAAGTTGACTGGAAATCAAGAACAGTTCGTCCCAAAGATCAGTTATACACTGTTTCACTATGGATATCGATGAATTTTGTCCGAGTTCGGATCGGGCTATAATTGACAAGGCACAACAAGCAAAGCTATAAAAGCTAATGTTCCAAATTTCAAGTCAATCCGAGTTTGTATGCTCAAGATATGATCGATGCAAATTAAGGTAAGTGGTGGCTCGTATCCATGGGAAGAAGTCTTGTTCGTATCCATCTAGTCGTATCCCATTTTGCA
Organism: Allium fistulosum; assembly: GCA_030737815.1. NCBI lineage: Eukaryota > Viridiplantae > Streptophyta > Magnoliopsida > Asparagales > Amaryllidaceae > Allium > Allium fistulosum. Next base: position 668,134,901 of record CM060901.1, read on the forward strand.
TCCATCATCCCCCAGCTTGTTCGTAACAATCCACTTACACTCATTCTCCTTCGTATCCATCAGGTAAGCAACGCTTCGTATCGATATCCATATGTACTTCGTATCAGTCGCCAACTCAATTCGTATAGATCAACCAACGACCGATACGAAACACCACTAAAATCATCGATACAAAGAAGGCAGGTTTGATGGATATGAAGGCGTGTGCTTTCGGGGTACTCAGGGAGCGATACAAACAAGGTAACATGAAGAGCGAGAGATCGATACGAGGAACATAGCACTCAATCGATACGAAGGAGGAAGCAGTCAACTCGGCACAAAAAGTGGATCGGTCCAGAAATTTAGCGCCATGTCAATTAGCGGGCACGTGCTCGGAGCGATACGAATAGAGCGATGCGAAGAAGGATCGATGCGAACTCAGCAACATTCGATAAATCGAGACTTGCATTGATCATAACTCCAAATCTACATCTCCAAATGATACCAAATTTTCGCAGGAGCTTACGTACAACCACAGGAGTATTCTTGATCGATGTCGACTTGATTGGGTAAAATTTTGATCGATACAAATCTCGTTCGTATCGATCATGGATCGAGTTGAAATCGCATGGGATCGATCGCGTGGGCCTACTCACATGCAAGAAGAGGTCTCCCGAGATCTGAGCGAGAAATTTGCAGCCTATGCCTATAAATAGTAGCCCAGGACCTACAGAAAGGGGACTTTGGACTCTTCTACGTCCAGACTCTGTCGAGATCACCATTGTACTCGAATTCTACTGTTGTAACCTGTTGTAAATAGCAAGCAAAAATTAATAAAGTCGAATTCTTCAAAGTGGAAGTAGGCTAGAATGCTGAACCATTATAAATATGTGTGTTTTCATCGCTTTTCTTTGAATTTTCTGAGTGTTCATCATATTTTATTCTCTATAAACCTACTATCTGTGATCTGTGATTGTGAATGGGTGCTTTCATCAACAATCGGGTGTTTGTGACCAATTTTGGCGCAAACATTTTGGTGCTTTAACTGAGAACGCTAGCATTCAGGGATTCTACAACTTGGATTTTGGATCTGAAGGTTTAAGGACTTAGATCCGGAAAGCAATGGTGAAGCAATCAGTAAGGAGACCAAGAGCAGAAAGGAGTCAACATGAAGGAAGTCAGGAGGCTTCCTCAGGAGCGAATCAGGCCTCAGTCTTCATCACCCGAGACGAGATGATGATGGAAGCCATGCAGGAGGGAATGCTGAAAAGGCAAGAAGAGATGATGCAGAATCTACTCCAGCAAATTGGACAAACTAGAATGAAGAACCAAAGGAACGCTATGGAAGGAAGTGCTAGAGATAGAGGTTAGGAGCATGGAGCAATCTGAACCCAGAACAAAGCGGGACCATCCGGAGCAGCCCCAGAGCTGGGGGGCATTCCCACAGAGCATGTTGATCCAGCCTCAGGCAGGACACCAGATAGAACTATTCAACATGGCGTTGATAGAGGAATGGATGCTCGTTCAGGAGAACAGATTCTGGAATTCCCTCATGAACCCGGGGGGCAGATCAAAGGCAATAGACAAGGACCATAACTTGGCGACAATGACAGATTGGCGGAGATGGTCAGACAGGCCATGAGAGGCGGACTAGTGAATAGAGATCTGGAAGACGTGAACAGGAGCCCCTTCGCTCCCACAATTAGACAGGCTAGGAATCCACCAGAATTCAAGCTACCAACACTGAAGACGTACGATGGAAGGACGGATCCTGCAGTTCATCTGACACGGTATATGAGGGATATGGAGGTACTGGGAGCATCAGAGGAGGTCATGGCCTGGTGCTTCCCATTGTATTTGATGGACATTGCAGCACTATGGTTTAGACAACTGGAGAGCGGCTCCATTGGAACATGGATTGATTTGACTTAGAAGTTTATGAGGCAGTTCAGAGTTCACATTTCGAGACCCAAGAATGTGATGAGTTTGGCAACACTGAAACAAAGAACCGGGGAATCTTTGAGGAGTTTTCTAACACAATTCAATGCAGCGGCAGCATCAGTGGATCGACCAGATCCATCCATGGTTTTGATGGCAGCTGTATCTGGCATAGTTGATCACACAGAATTCAAGAATTCATTGACAAGGGATCCACCTATGGATCTAGGAGAATTTTATCATGAAGCCGAAGGGTTTCTGCGATTAGAGGATGCAAATGTTGAAAGAGAGGAAGGAAAGGGAGTTGAAGTTTATGCAGTCAAAAGCAGAAGTCCTCCCGAAAAAGATTCAGGCAATGATAATGGGAAACAGAGAGCCGAGGATAACGGTGATGGACCAAAGCGACCGCAAAAGGAACCGAGATTCACCTCTTATACGGAGTTGAATGAAACTTTGGAACGGATCGACCAGGACACCAGAGGGCAGATTCCTTATCGAAAGCCAATGAGAAGGGATCCGACCAGCAATGAAAGAAAATCAGACAAGTACTGCTTATTCCATAAGCTAAACGGTCATAGTACGGATGATTGCAGGCACTTGAAGGATGAGGTTGAGGGACATGTCCGGAATGGTCTGCTATCGCAATATGTGAGAAGGGAAGCAACAACGGTGGAACGAGAGCGGCCGCCATCTGCACCAACCAGGGACGGATCAGGATCAAGGCATCAGCTTGTTATCAACTGATTGAAATAATGATGAATAAGTGGCAAACTCCATACCAACGCGATTAAGCCATTCACACATGTACAGGATCACAAATGATCCTCAGGCATGCTCTGATACGACTATCAACTGCATCAGTGTAGGTGTTTGCACTTTGACGTCTCTATTTTGCTTTTGTTTTCTATTTTTCGCATCTGGACCTTATTTGGTGGGACATTTTGATTGTAAGACTCACTTTGAATGTGAATTTGGTACTTGTAATTCCATAACGGCTAAGTCACTTACACATGCACGAGATCGCGAACGGTCCTCAAGCATGCTCTGAGATGGCGATAAACCGCCATAACAAACAATTCGGAAACTCACTCGAACATGAAATCTGACATTAATGATACTAAGTCCCCCCGGGCACACAATTCGCCTCGAACGGCATCCAACCGCGAACGGTCACAATTCGCCTCAAATGGCATCCGACCGCGAACGGTCACAATTCAACCTCGAACGGCATCCGACCGCGAACGGTCACAACACGCCTCGAACTGCACTCGACCTCGAATGGTCACATACCGCCCCGAATGGCATACGATCACGAATGATCACTATTCACAATCACGTAAGATTATCAATCTTTTTACAGGTCATTATCAGAATATGAACATCCAGCTCATCGAACTACAAAACACACCTTCCTATCACAAGGCATGTTTTGGGGGGGAAAGTGTTATCCCACCCTTTGGCAAGGCCGTGACATAAAAAGGTTGACTGGAAATCAAGAACAGTTCGTCCCAAAGATCGGTTATACACTATTTCACTATGGATATCGACGAATTTTGTCCGAGTTCGGATCGGGCTATAATTAACAAGGCACAACAAGAAAATCTATAAAAGCTAATGTTCCAATTTTCAAGTCAATCCGATTTCGTATGCTCAAGATATGATCGATGCAAATTAAGGTAAGTGGTGGCTCGTATCCATGGGAAGAAGTCTTGTTCGTATCCATCCTGGCGTATCCCATTTCGCATCCATCATCCCCCAGCTTGTTCGTATCGATCCACTTACGCTCTTTCTCCTTCGTATCCATCTGGTAAGCAACGCTTTGTATCGATATCCATATGTACTTCGTATCAGTCGCCAACTCAATTCGTATCGATCAACCAACGACCGATACGAAACACCACTAAAATCATCGATGTGAAGAAGGCAGGTTTGATGGATACGAAGGCGTGTGCTTTCGAGGTACTCAGGGATCGATACGAACAAGGTAACATAAAGAACGAGAGATCGATACGAGGAACATAGCACTCAATCGATACGAAGGAGGAAGCAGTCAACTCGGCATGAAAAGTGGATCGGTCCAGAAATTTAGCGCCATGTCAATTAGCGGGCATGTGCTCGGAGCGATACGAATAGAGCGATGCGAAGAAGAATCGATGCAAACTCAGCAGCATTCGATAAATCGAGACTTGCATCGATCATAACTCCAAATCTAAATCTCCAAATGCTACCAAATTTTCACAGGAGCTTACGCACAACCACATGAGTATTCTTGATCGATGTCGACTTGATTGGGAAAAATTTTAATCGATACGAATCTCATTCATATCGATCATGGATCAAGTCGAAATCGCATGGGATCGATCACGTGGGCCCACTCACATGCAAGAAGAGGTCTCTCGAGATCTGAGCGAGAAATTTGCAGCCTACGCCTATAAATAGCAGCCCGGGACCTACAGAAAGGGGACTTTGAACTCTTCTACGTCCAGACTCTGTCGAAATCACCATTGTACTCGAATTCTACTGTTGTAACCTATTGTAAACAGTGAGAAAAAATCAATAAAGTTGAATTCTTCAAAGTGGATGTAGGTTGGAACGCTGAACCACTATAAATCTGTGTGTTTTCATCATTTTTCTTTGAATTTTCTGAGTGTTCATCATATTTTATTCTCTATAAACCTGCTATCTGTGATCTGTGATTGTGAACGGGTGCTTTCATCAACAATCGGGTGTTTGTGACCAATTTTGGCACAAACACATATAAAAGATTGGTTGATTAAGGGTATTAATTAATTATTTTACATATGTTTTGGGAACTTGAAAATCTCATGTGGTAGTTTTTCTCTGAGAAGAAAATGTAAAAGTTATTTTTATCCAATGAGAATTGAACAAGTATTTGGATTTGGTAAAAAGTTATTACTTTAACTGGTAAGAAATCAGTTTTTAAATTAATTACAGTGATGTCACGCCGCCTTTGATCTCTCCGCATCTATAATGATACCGCGCCCAAGACCTCACCGTCTTCATAAGTAACAACATCGACGTGGTGGGAAGCATAGGGTAGCTACTTAGGTTGTTACGGAATGATTCCTGCAATGTCGAAGTTGACAACGTCAGCAACCAATCATAGGAGGTATCTTATCTTTGCAATTCATCAAGGTTAAAGACGTTTCTTCGCCTATGTTTTCAAGGGATGCCGTATATAATTGTTTTAAACACTTTCGAAGCACTTATATAAGCGGCAGAGATGTCGCATGGCTTGTTTTTGACTTTATTAACACCGAAGAGACTTGTTTTTATGTTAGCAAAATTGTTTTATAAAGGGCGAAGAGGTCAATGTTTTAAGAAGATCGAAGACCCTATATCTTCGGTGGTTAGCCATCTAACTTATAAAAGTTAAAGCTTCGTTTTAATAGGTGGATATGCTATAATATATGATAGTCGACAACGTTATCTTCGACATGGTTTTATATTTAAAAGAATTTAATTTAAATTTTACCTTGGGGAGAGGGTCGATGAGGCATAGCGTGGCATGAATGTCACCTATCTTCATTGACGGTGGAAAGCCTTAAGTTTTTCTACTCGACGACGTCCTTGGGGTACCAATGTCGTTTTAAAATATGAACTACGATGTTGCTCTATACTAAAGTAATGAATGGCGAGGAGCCATATGCTATATGTTTTGACTTTAAATTTTTGGGGATACCAATATTAATTTAAATTATGATTTTGACACTATCATTGGGGATACTAATGAGTATAAACTTCGATATGGAATATTAGGGGATACTAATGAGTATAAACTTCGATATGGAATATTAGGGGATACTAATGTACATCACTTTGAAATGTTAAATTATAAGGGGAAATAACATAATTGGGGACACTAATAGATATAGGTTAAACACGTGGGAAACATGGATTAAAGAGAAACATGTAGGTAACATGGATTAAAGAGAAACATGTGGGTAACACGAGTTAAATAAATAAATATATATATATATATATATATGGGTAACATGAATTAAAAGGCCAAGTGAAGGGTTCATAGTCATCCTAGGAAAACTATGTGATGTGAGATGGATAGTCTACATCAAGCTGGAGATGGATAGCCATTTTGAGAATAATGAAGGGTTCATATTCATCTTAGGAAAACTATGAGATGTCTGATGGATAGTCCACATCATTTTAAGTTAAATGGAATATGTATTATGGATAGTCCACAAAATTTTAAATGATTAAACCATATGTAATGGGTAGTCAATATGGTAGGGTATGGGTAATCCAAGTAATAAATACATATGAGATGAATAGTCCACATAATTCTAAATATGTTTAAATGTGAGATGAATAGTCCACATAATTATAATACGGGCAGTCAGATTAAAATAAGACAGGTAATCAGTTCAAATTGTGATGGGTAGTCATTTGAAATTAAGATGGATAATCTAATGAATTGGGATGGGTAATCCAATATGTATTGCATGCATTATAAATGCTATTTTCTATGTTCTAACCATTGTGGTTGCAGAAGCATGATATATGGTTGGTATGTTTTAATAAAATACCAGTGAGGGGAAAACCCATTCCGCTTAGCGACGTGGTCTTAATAGATATTTAATTGGTTCGAAATGGTAGGTTATTATTCACACCAGACTGTTGTTTAACCTAAAGTTTTTGTTTTTCCTCTTAAACTCTCGGGTACTCATTTAAGTAGTCAGGAGTAAGAGCTTTCAGGTTCCAACTAGATGAAAAGCTTCCGGAGACGTGCATGATGCAATTTAGCTATTAGAAGCTTTATCTATTTCCAATATGTAGTTTGGCCTGGTCTATTTGGATGTAACAACAAAGTTATATAATTGCTAAGTGTGCGACTCTGATCAACCAATGGGGCATCTTCATATGTCGCTTTTGGAGCATTTTATAATAATTATAATTTCTTTGAGCATGTGGTGCGAATAGGATTATATAATGAATATGAAATACCATTTGTGAAATGAAATAGGGAAATCTGTTATTAAACTGTGTTTGAAATTTTTTCATATTCATGTGCTTCTCATTATTGATATAATTAACATAGCAGCATTTTATCGTCGAGAATTAATAACTATGAATGACTTTAACATCCGTAGCAATTAGTTTTGAATCTCAGAATGGGAATGTTACAAGTTAGTATCAGAGCATAGGTTTATGATTAAAAGAATTTTAAACCTAAAGAGTTTTTGAAAACTTAATCCGAATGAATCAGAGAATAAGATTGGGGTATGAGATAACTCTATAATAACGTACTTGTATTTGTTATGTATAAGTATATGCTTTATCACTATTCTCCCCTCTCTCTTAGGCCGTTCTTTTGTATGTTACTAAGGCCCGTATGCGGATTTATGAGAAAGAAGGATATGGAGGCAGGAAAGAGAAGAGTGAATCTAGGTGGAGGAAGCACCACAACCAATGGAAATGCTCGGCCCAACATCAGGAGAAACCAGGGTCAATAGGAAAATGCTAATCAAAATGCAAATATCAATGTAGGTGCCGGAACCCCACTAGTGTATATGAGGACTATGTATCAGTTTTTCATCAATCTAATGCAAGCTGGAGCAGCTGCAGGGGTAGTTGGAGGAAATGTTGCTAATATGGGAGGAGTCAATCCCATAGCGTCGGTTGGGAATAACCATGCTAAGTTGAGTCGAGATTACACCAGTCTATGTGGTAAGCCTTTTCTGGGGATGGAGGATGAAATAGAAGTGAAAACTGGTTGTTACACTTCGAAAGGATTTTTGTTGATCTTGGTCTAAATGATAAGCAGAATAGGAGATTGGTTTTGAGATAGTTGCATGGAGCTACTTCGTTCTGGTTGAATGGGGTGACCGTAGGGGTATCGAAGGAAGAATTGACTTGGATAGAATTTCGAAGGAGATTTGAAGAAAGATTTTTGTCTAAAGAAGCTAAATCAGCCTTGCTCGGCAAGTTTATGGAGTTGGCGTAGGGAGGAATGTCAGTGTTGGAGTACTCTGCTAAATTTGAAGAGTTATCTAGGTATGGATATGCCACTATTGACCTGTTATCAAGAGGAACGAGAAGTTTATCCAGGGCTTGAGGCCGGAGATTGATAGGGCAGCTATGCTAAATCTTAGAGATCCATCGAATGTAGTGGTAGAGATGGCTGTTAGGAATGAAGAAATGCTTTCGACCTTTGGGAAAGAGAAAATGATGGAGAACCAGAATTCTTAGAATAAGAAGAGGAAATTCTTCAACAAAAAGGGAGCTCAGAAAGGAGGAGCTTCCAAGAAGGGGAAAGCAAATATAGTTTGTTACAAATGTGACAAGAAGGGACACTAAATGGCAAGATGGTTGTAGGTAAGCAGAATGTGAAGTGCATTAATTGTGACCAGGTGGGGGTATTATAAGAACAAATGTCTAAAAGCCTCCAAGGCTAACAAAATAAAGGTGTTTGCTTTGGAGCCATCTACATCAAGACCAACAACAACTTAGAAGGGAAAGTCTATGATGGAAGGTACACTTTTGATTCACAGAATACCAGTTAGGGTATTGTTTGATACCAGTGCATCACATTCATTTATATAGTTTGGTAGATAAGTTATGTTTAGAACCATCATACCTTGTTACTTCCTTCAGGATAGCTAATCCAATAGGAGGATATGCAAATCTGGGGATGAGATGTGACCATCTAGAGTTTAAGTTGCTAGGTTATACTTTTTCCTGCAGTTTGTATGTAATCGATTTCACGGGTTTTGGGATTAGTTTGGGTATGGATTGATTGAGCAGATATGATGCTAGGATATTTTGCCAAGAGAGTAAAATATCATTGGGACATCCTGATAGTAGTGACCGAATAGTATACTCAGTTGAGAATTCGAGTCCAGGAATTTGTGCTTTATTAGGTGCCACAGAAGTGGAAGATGAATTGAATCGAGTTTAATTGTAAGAGAATTTGCGGATGTCTTTGAGCCAGTTATAGGACTACCACCGAAATAAGCTATCGAATTTCGAATAGATCTTATACCAGGAGCTGAACCCATAAGTAGACCACCTAGTAGGATGACACCTATCGAGATGAAGGAGTTAAAGGTGCAACTAGTGAACTTAGAAGGAAAGAGTTTTATTAAACCAAGCAGTTTGCCATGGGAAGCGGCCATAGTGTTCGTGAAGAAACCGAACGAGTCGTTAAGATTATGCATCGATTATCGTAAGTTGAATGAAAAGACGATAAAGAATCGATACCCTTTGCCAAGAATTGATGATTATTTGACCAGTTGAGTGGAGCCAAAATATTTTTCGAGTTGGATTTGGTTACAGGGTTCCATCAATTGAAAGTGGCGGAGGACAGTATTCTATCAATAACATTTCGAACAAGGTATGGTTTGTATGAGTATTTAGTAATGCCATTCGGATTGACTAATCCACCTGCTTTCTTTGTGGACTTGCTAAACCAGATATTCCGAGAGCACTTGGATAGGTTCGTGTTGGTGTTCATTGACAACATTTTGATAAATTCTAAGGATGAAAGAGATCATGAGATTTATCTTAGAACAGTGCTTAAGACGTTGAGGCAGCATTGACTGAAAGCAAAGTTTTCGAAGTTTCATTTCTGAAAGAAAGAAGTGAATTTTCTTGGTCATGTAGTTTCAGAGAAAGGGTTGTCAGTCGATCCAGCCAAGATTGGAGCAGTTAACAGTTAGAAAAGACCCGAGATGGTGATCGAGATAAGACGTTTTCTTAGGTTAGCCGGCTATTACCGAAGATTTTTCAAGGATTTCTCATGGATAGCAGCGCTATTGACTAAGGTTACCAGAAAGGACGTGAAGTTTATTTAGTCCGATAAGTGTGAGGAAGCATTCCTTGAGTTGAAGCATTTGTTGACAAACGCGCCCATGTTAGTAGTTCTAGATGGAAATCAGGATCTAGTGGTGTATACAGATGTGTATGGAACTGGATTTGGAGCTATGTTGATGCAAAGAGGAAAAATTATTGCCTATGCTTTTCGGCAGCTCAGACCATATAAAGTAGGTATCCAACTCTTGATTTGGAGTTGGCAGCGACGATTTTCGCATGGAAAGTGTGAAGACACTACTTCTTCGGAAAAAAATTTAAGTTATATACGGATCATAAGTCTTTGAGGTTTTTATTCTCTCAGAAAGAGTTGAGTATGAGACAGCAGAGGTGGCTAGAGTTTTTAGCAGCTTATGATTTTGGTATTGAGTATACACCAAGGAAGGAAATAAAGTTGCAGATGAACTTAGCAGGAAACATCAGAATGTGGTGTTAGCTATGCTGGCAGAATGAAAGGATTTGGAGGCATTGACTACTTGTAGTGTGCAATTAAGATCGAATGCTAGTTCTAGTCAAAGTACAGCCATGTTATCTTGCTTGGAAGTTCGACCAATGTTGATTAAAAGGATTACTTCTAAGCAGAGAGATGATCCATTGCTAACCAAAAAGATTAGAAGATTGGAAGGTGGAATCGAAATTGATGATCTAAAGGATTTTAATCTTGACCAGAGGAGATGTTTGAGGAAGAAGGGACGGTTATATGTTCCGGATGTAGGAAACCTAAGGAGGGAAGTTCTTAGGGAATGTGATCAATCGAAGTTTATGATTCATCCTGGAGGAACTAAGATGTATCAAGATATGAAGAGAAGTTTATTTTAGGAAGGTATGAAGAGGGATGTAGGTTTATGGATGAAGCAATGTGAAAATTGCCAGCAAGTGAAAGCCGAACATCGAAAGGCAAGTGGATTGCTTCAGCCTTTAGTTATACCGTTTTGGAAATGTGATTCGATATCAATGGATTTTATTGAAGGGTTGCAAAGGTAGAAAAGGGGAAATGAAAGTATATGGGTTGTAGTAGATATATTGACTAATAGTGCCCATTTCATTCCTGTTATGTCAACCAGAACAACACCTGTATTGGCTAAGTTGTTTATGAAGAACATAGTCAGACTCCATGAGATTCCTAGTAGTATAGTTAGTGATAGAGATGCCTTGTTCACTAGTGAATTCTGGAAGAGTCTTCAGAAAGTGTTAGGTACCAAGCTTAAGATGAGTACCGCTTATCATCCATAGATGTATGGGTAGATAGAGAGTCAATAAGGTACTTGAAGATTTGTTGTGGGCTTGTGTACTAGATTTTGGTAGGTCATGAGAAGACTAGTTGCACTTAGTTGAGTTTTCCTATAATAACAACTATCAGTCTAGTATAGGAATGGTGCCTTTCGAAGCTTTGTATGTAAGGCCATGCAAATCACTAGCATGTTGGTTGGAGACTGGAGAAAGGTTGGTCCTTGGTCCAGAGATGTTGAGAGAAGACACATGGAAGATTGAGTTAATCCAGGATAGGATGAGAGAAGCTCAGTCTAGGCAGAAAAGTTACGCAGATAAAAGGCGTAAGGATCTTAAGTTCTCAGTTGAAGACCGTGTTTATTAAGGTATCACCGATAAAGGGTATGGTACGTTTTAGAAAGTCAGGAAAACTGGCACCGAGATATGTTGGATCATTCCCAATTATAGAGAGGATCAGAAAGCTCGCGTATCGAGTAGAGCTACCGAGCAGTTTGGCAGATGTCCATAATGTATTTCATGTTTCTCACCTTCGGAAGTATGTGCACGATCCAAAAACTACTATTGCTCCGAACGACACTGGAAGATTTAGTAGTAGAACCAGATCGACTTTTGTTAAACAACCAGTTTGAGTTATAGGGAGGGATGAGAAGAAGTTAAGGAACATGATAGTCAGATTAGTGAAAGTCCAATGGAGCGACAACGAGAAAGACTGTACTTAGGAGGCAAAGGACATGATTAGGGATACTTATCCTGAGCTGTTATGATGGTATGTTCTAAATTCGCTATATAAAGACTAGATAACTAGTAGGATATACTAGCATTGTTTGCATGTTTGATATGCTTGTTTTGTGGTCCTTATCGAATTTAGAGGAGAAAATTCTTCAAGGAGGGGAGGCTGCAACACCCCTAATTTTTGTTCAGCATTATTCATGACATTTAATTGGATAGATTAAATAGAATAATGTAAATGGGTTAGGAGAATGAGATTTGACAAAGTAATAAGGTCAGGCTATAATTAACTAACGAAATGGTTACTAAGATTGTTTTTATAACTTAAGAGAATACATGAGAAGGGCAAAATAGGAAGATCCATCCATTCTAGCTCATAAACTCCCTCCCTTTCTCGTATCATTCTCATTTTCCACAAACTAAAACAATCAAATGAGAAACCTAAAGGGAAGGCCGACCATAATTTAAGCATAAGGAAGTCAAAATCTAGGGATTTAAGGGAGAACAAGCTTAGGAAATCAAAGAAACACCAAATCTCAACTCCTACATCTAAAAATCTAAGGTGAATAATATGTTTCCATCTCTATAGTTAATCTCCAACTTGGTTATGGGAAATACCCGAGCAAATTTTAATAAGTATGGCATTATTGGTTGAAATAATATTATTTGGATAAAATAATAAATTATTGGAATTTTATAATAATTGTTTAATCGGTTTTTAGGGTTAAAACAGATGTTTTCATTCTCCAAATGACTTGAAATTTTGATATGTGGTGTAAAACAATATTCTGGAGATGGGTTTTAAATTTTATAATTTTCCAAATTTATTTGGATATTATATGAATTTTCCTAGAGAGGAAATGAACTAAATTCGGGTTTTAAATATTTAAAATAACTAAATATAGCTTTTGGCCCCAAGATTTTTATATAGTAAAGAGAAGGATATTCTCTAATTTATGTACATTTTTGGAATTTTTCTCAAGTGATTTTGATTTATTGTGAATTTTCCATGCTAGATAAGCACATAGAAGATTGATTAATTAAGGGTATTAATTAATTATTTCAAATATGTTTTTGGAACTTGAAAATCTTTTGCGGTAGTTTTTCTCCGAAAAGAAAATGTAAAAGTTGTTTTTATCCAATGAGAATTGGACAAGAATTTGGATTTGATAAAAATTTATTACTTTAACTAATAAGAAATCAGTTTTTAAATAAATTACAGTGATGCCATGCCGCCTTTGATCTCTCGCATCTATAATGATGCCACGCCTAAGACCTCACCGTCTTCGTAAGTAATGACGTCGTCGAGGTGGGAAGCATAAGATAACTACTTAGATAGTTATGGAATGATTATCTACAACGTCAAAGTCGACATCGTCGGCAACCAATCATAGGCGATATCATATCTTCGTAATTCATCAAGGTTGAAGACGTCTCTTGCCTATGTTTTCAAGCATACAATTGTTTTAAACATTTTTGAAGTCACTTATATAAGCAGTAGAGACGCTACATGCCTTGTTTTCGACTTTATTAACGTCGAAGAGACTTGTTTTTATGTTAATTGTTTTATAAGGGGCAAAGAGGCCAATTGTAACAACCTATACCTTGATGGGCCTAAATTTTGACAAAAATCGAAACCCAAGTCCATCAAAGCACAGATCGTTGGATTTGGTACCTGCAAATAAGCATGAGCATTATCAAAGATTGATACCAATCTAAACTCACAACGGAAACAATAATAGGATAAGAATACCGATTATGACTACTACCCTGGAATTAATGGTATTCCTTGGATAGCAAATTGTCACATCAACATCGAGCATGAGAGAAAAGAAGATTTCTCTAACAACAAAGCACATCAAGCTCCAATGACATGTTTCTCTAAATCTATCCTGTGGATTGTAATGAGGGGGTCAGAACAATGTTGTGGTGACTAGAAAATCTAAAAAATTTCCATAACATAAATTTATACCGATTGGTTTCCATTTAATTGTTGTCTATTAAGATTAGCAATCCCAATCTAACCTTGAATTGCACACACGATTACTTACTTACCCCTTCCCAAGGTACAAAATACCGATGAAGCCTTATCGACCACCCAATACTTCCAAACCCATTTGCCACTTAATACTTCTAAATATGAAGCGGGCTTCTATAATCATCACAAAATACTTTTAAAAGAGAAATAGACAGACTCTGCTATTTAAGACCTCAATCAAGGTAAACCCCGTCATTTAAGACCTATTCCTAAGGTGGTTTCCTAACAATGTTGTTAGGGTCGGTGGGTCCTAGCTACAAAGACCTCTAACCACTATTTAAGGCTTCCAACATTTAATGTCCAACTATTATCGCGTCTATCACCAATAAAATCGTAGCCATTTAAGAGATAGTTCCTAAGCCACTTAATACCTTTAAAACGACTAGCGGACTTCTAACTATTTAATAGCTATATTCTAGGAAGGTCCTACATCACTTAATACCTATCCCCAAGCGGACTCCTCACTAGTACTATCATTATTATGGCCTTAGAAATGCGAGAGACTGTACCCAAGCCACTTAATACCTTGTCAATAAGGACTAGACAGACCCCTGACCATTTAACACCTATTTATAGGTAGGCATTTGCCATTTAATACCTAACCTTGAGGCGGACTCCTCACTGGTACTATCTAGCTGACGTTGCTTGGAATTTTACTAGGTTACTTGATACTTCTTTTTAGGAGAGAGGCGAACCTTAGATCTGTCACTTAATATCACAAACCTAAAGCGAACACTTCCCGAGATATTCACTATCACTCTTAGCTACAAATATGGAATCTCATTAGGTTACTTCTTTCGGCAGGGAGGCTGGCCCTAAAATAGCCACTTAATACCTCAACACCGAAGTAAACCCTTTTAGAGACATCCTTATTTATTTGGAATCTCACTAGGTTACTCAATACTTCCTTTTATGAGAGAGGCGGACCCTACAGCCACTTAATACCTAAAACAAGAAGCGAACGCCTATGGAGATATCTATTACCGCTCCTAATTCCAGATTAATACCATTTAATACTTTTCAATTAAGAAAGCAGGCCCAATCTATCACGCTGTCACTGGTCCTAGGATTAGTGATATCTCACATCGGTAGTAAGTGCACTTGATTGCTGGTAGCCTCAAAGTGAAGTGCAGTCTTCCATCGAGTGACTCTACTGAGGTCGCATCACTAACCTATTAAGTCCAACTAAACATCCTAAGTCTTTACTTATACTATCTTAGGTAAACATTGGACTTAGCTTATTAATTTCCTTTTTATTTAAGGTAATAAGATTTAACATAAATACTTATCTACCCATAAATCCCCGTTTTATGCTCTTAAGTGTCAATTTTTCCATAAACTTTAACGAACATTTCCTAAGACATTTATATATAAGTACTAATTTCAAATTAGTAACCTTTTATGTCTATTTCATTTTTAGTTGGCCCTTTTTATCCATTTGTCCTTATTAATTGTAACTCCCAAATTTATTTCCATTAATTGCCCATTAATTGGAGTTACAGTCTTTAATTAACCAATCGTAACTCCTAATCTAATTCTATCCATTATTTCCCATTAATGCCCATTAATTAAGGTTACAATATTTTATTTCCTATTAATTATTGACAATTCCTAATTTATTGCCCAATAATATGAATTATTACATTTCCATATTCTACTTATTCGCTTTCCTAAATATAATTACTAACGAATGTTACTTATAAATAACGCATAAATAAATGTTGTTCTTTTTTATTAACGTAATAAATACGTATAAACTACTTATTCTTATCCAAATATATTTTAATCATAAATATGTAACCAGAATATGATTTTCATATTTAATTTGCTAGAATTAAATTCCTTAGGAAGATTTTTCGCTATGATTTCCATAAATTGATTTTAACACAAAAAGAAAGATTTACTACGTTCGAAATTACTAGGAATGGATAATTTCATTTTATTTGGAATAAACAGTGTAAACAACCAAGAATAAATCTGTACTTTACACATCTCTTCCCTTTTTTATTCCTTGTTAAACCAAGTGTCGCCTTTTTGAATCAAAAGTGGAAAAAGCAAACAAATATATAAAAATCAAATGGATGTTTTTTCCACAAATTAAACTATGAAAAATCTATAATTTAACACAAATTTGGGTAATAATCCAAAAATCCTATTTTGCACCCAAGTATAGATCTAGAATAAAAATATACATCATTCAAATTCTAAAATCTTTGGGACTGATTTTCAGATTTAGGTGTAAACATATTTCAAATTAGGTCTAAACAAGAATATGTAGGCAATAGTTTTCTACACTAATTTAAGCCTACAATTCACAAATAAAATTGATTTAGGCATATAAATCAAACACATGCCAATGGAATAGATTTAAAATCATAAATATTATCTAAAATTTTCCACTCAACTTTTAAAAGCGATACAAATCTCCAAATTTGAAGTAGAACCTTAAATTCATCTCTAAATCCTTTAATCCAAGAAATATATATAAAAATGGTATATACATATATTAGAATTACAGATCTGAGAAGAGATTTGGGATTAGGAGAGAAAATAGATACAAATATATATAAATATATAAATTACGTCAAATACGCGTATAGTTGATTCTCTTCTCCTTTTGTTTTTATTATATTTCTATTCTTCTCCAATTTGAATGAGTATATATATATATATATATATATAAATATCTTATTTTCATAATTTAGAAAGAAAGTGGAGAATAAGAAATGGCAGAGCTTCACTACTGCCTCTAGAATAGAAGAGAAGGGAGGGTTGGGTCTGAATTTATAGGCGTAAGAATCAACCTCAACCGTTCGATCAAAATATATTAA
The DNA here is from genome assembly GCA_030737815.1 of Allium fistulosum. Taxonomy (NCBI): domain Eukaryota; kingdom Viridiplantae; phylum Streptophyta; class Magnoliopsida; order Asparagales; family Amaryllidaceae; genus Allium; species Allium fistulosum. The sequence continues at coordinate 668,151,494 of CM060901.1, forward strand.
ATTCAGGCCGTTGTGGCCTAGGTTTATTGTGCCCGTGGTTACCCAACTGATTGACCGCCTCATATGCATCGGTTGACCGCTACATGTCAACTGGTCGCAGTGAACGGTCGGCCTATGGGCCCGGTCTAATAATTATAAACGTTAATTAATTATACTTGAATTTCGTTTCTAATTCGTTTTTTGTCCGTAATTTCTTCGTTTGGACTCCGATCATAAGACTCCAAATATGAAAGTTGCTTAGAATTTCACCACAAACGCAATGGTGAAGGTTTTGTGAAAAATTCCTTCATTTACATAAATTCCTTTTTTAGAGCCTAATTAATTAACTAACTAACTAATTAAATAACTAACGTCAAATTACAAGGTGTTGCATTCTTTCCTCCTTAAAAAGAATTTCACCGCCAAAATTTCACCAATGACTAAGTTATGGTTTTGGCTTCTAATTATCCTAAACTACACAATCAATGGGTGCACAACAAATTTCGCAACCAAACATGCACAAGTGCATAGTATATTACTGTATCACCACATAAAAAATATGTATGCAGAACGATTATAAATCGGATCCTCCTATATAAATGCATTTCTTTTGAAACCATTTTTAAAAACATGATGCAAGCAACCTATATATATATATTGACGGTTCTATATGTATGCAGCTCCATGAAAAATCTTTTCAACCAAAAACCCCCCCACACTCCTACGAATAGAAGTATGAAGCAACAAATTTTGCATCCGGTACCTACCATCCAGTAATCTAATGCATCGAAAAATCACTTCCTAAACTTTACTCCTATGCCAAAAAAAGAAATTTAGGTGGAGAATTTAACATTCTTACCATTCTAAAATCTTCCTATTCCCGTAGTGCAATAAAAATTTCCTCGCTGCCCTAGACTTACTCCAAATTTTCCATGTACAAAAACATAAGGAGGCTTATTTTCAAGCTCTAAAACGGAATTAAGTCTAAAAATAGACTCACATGCGTCGTCGATAAGGTATGGAAATAGAAATTCCAAGGCTAAAACAACTTGTCCCTTGTTATGGCTTGCATTTATCGCATCATCGATCCTAATGCACCGCTAAATTCGCAAATTCTTCCTCTATTTTCCCTTCCTATGCCTAGCATGTGGCCTTAAAAATCAAATATTTCACAAAAATCTTTCTCACTTTTCATATTTGTACGTCATTTGGAAAATAAAATATTTAGACACGCATTTTCCTTTGAAATCAAATTTTTGGGCAAATATTATAAAAATAATTTAAGAGTCAAAAATGACTAAAACACGATCTTTTTTAAAAAGTGAATCTTTTCAAATCATGGGGAAACTTTTAAAATATTTTCCTTCTCAAAATTTTTGGTAAACCAAGCCACAATCTCAACTTAGTCGGAAGTCGGTTGTGCGCTAAACGCATAAACCAAATTCCAAAATCTACAACTAACCTTTACCCATAAAACTTATTTAAAAATGTCACCGCATCAGTTATTTAAAAATTTTAGCTTTTAAGGAACATGAGCAATGACCCATGATACCAAAACAACTTTATCATGTCCTTCGCTAAAATTTTCCAACTATTCTAAATTTCTAGTCTTATATTGCATTTACTGTTAGTTAAGTGTCTTTTATGAGATTCCCACATTTATACTTCTTCTTTAATATGCATATATAGGGGCGGCTTACATAACTAGAAAAAATAACATAGTGAATGAATAGGAACTCATAATATCATGCGTGCCTTTTACAAGAGACAACTAACAGTTACAACTCAAACAACCTAAACGAAAAGAACAAATGCTGGAAGGGAAAAGACAACAACACCATAACCCCTAAAATAATGCCTACAAACTACGAGATGCCTTGCGCCACTATTAGAGCTCGATCCATTGCTGCGACCCTTGAATGGTCATACCATGGCGACTATACATCCAATCTCGTGCCGCTGGCGCTACTGGTGTTGCTAATGTCTTCGGAATTTCCATCTTCCTAAGGAAGGATCTAATGATGGCAGAAGGAACCTTCTACTAAACTACATATCCACGGAGGTTCATCCGTATTACCTAAAGACAAAAGTGGATAGGTGAAAATACGCAAAGTGACTATGTGGAGTGCTAATCCTTGATCAACAAATTGAATCAAAAGGATGCGAGTCAATTGAAGGCGATGCCGTCAATACTAGTATAGGTGGTCTTCCGTACCATGGGATAAATCCGGTCATAACTTCCCGTCTTAGGGATGATGTTATGCTGAATGATGCACATAATCAGACTAGTGGTCAGACGTAGATTATCCATCTTCCAAACACCGACATCTTGGGAAAAGATCTACTGCAAAATCTTTGAGTCGGTCACTTCAAAATCATCCAAGTCCACGTCCTTCGCGGAGGCCTCCAAAATATCAGCTAGATCATCATTAGTCGGCTCAATCAAGATTCCCTTCACCTCCAAATGAATCAAATTTTTGCCTCTATCGAAATTCTACGCCAACGGGACAGCGAAAAGGCAGATGCAGCATGGGTAACATTACCGCTCAAAAGTCTCGAAGCAAAGGATCGGTGCAAATCCTACCACGACGAATAGCTCTTCTAGCCCAAAAGAGGCGAAACATTTTGCTCATTCCGGTCTAGCTAAGTGGCCTCTTGAGGGTTGAGACCATAATGGTGCGAGGAAAAAACCGGCAGTGCGGAAAGGTGTCTTGGGCTAAGAAGTGGTTGGAGGGAGGGAACAAGGTTTAGATATGGAGTGATGGTGGGGCGAGATCTAACGTGCAAAACCAATATGAGGGGGAGGCGAGGTTGCTGCTCCTAGGGAAAAACGACGCCGTCTAGGGGAAGAACGGAAGTGAGAGGTTGATACTTGGATAAGGAGGAGGATGAAGATTATGTTTGGCTTACTGAGGAAGGAGGAACGAAAGAAGGCAACTTGGGGAAATTCGGACGTAGCTTTTATAGTCCCGTTCCAGGTTCAAGTTTACCAAAACTCGTTAATTGATAGACCATTCTTGGTTTAGTGCTAGGTGGTCAACCGCTAGACGGGCTTTGGGTGTTAATTGAACCTAGACCCAATTAGGATCGAGTTAAATGATAATAATCATTTCACGCCGTCTTCTTCGATTCGAGAAATTCTTGTCCTCATCACGGTGGTGTCAAAGCCTACCACCTAGTGCCGAACCATGCTCCAGCAATTCACAGCATTCCTAAAAAAAATGCTGTGACCAACAACAATTCTAAAAATCTGAAAATATTCCAGTTGCTATTTCCTGCCTACTTCGCACGGAAATATTTCTTCCAATAGCTGGTGGTACAACAATACTTCAAACTACATAACCCAATAAAATTGAATGTCATTCCTATTTTGTTTGTACCTTAAAGAGAGAAAATATAAAAGCCTCGATTTTGTAAACCGAAAAATCACTGAGCTAAACATATGCCCCTTTATACTTGTTTCTAAATAATAGAAACCATTTCATACCAAAAATTCCCTTAAAAATAAATTTATATATATAAATATTTCAGGGTTTCCAAAAACTTTTTAAAACACAAATTTCCCAAATTGGAAAACCATTTTCTTATCAAAAATCGAAATCAAGCCTTTATCGATATATATAAATATTCAAGGATTTAAAGAATTAATCCTTTATAAACTAAAAATTTCTTAACACGACCAATGTAGTAGTATACGTGTTTCTTTAAAAATTAAATTTTCAGAACTTTCCCAAAACAAAATTTCAAAATAAATCATTGGAAAAGGAAATATTTTGAAAGCCCTTTTTCCAAACTCTAAGGTATTTCCAAAATATACTTTATAAAAATTCTCTCGCAGGTTTTAGACTAAGGAATTGACATTGATTCTCCAAATAAAAATCCGATTTTCCATCAAAGAGGTGATCAACGAATGTACCCTAGCGAAAATTTGCCTCCAGACAATTACAATATACAGACTCTAATTCCCTGCCCATCTGGAATAAATGTGTGTCCCCGACTTGAACTCATCATCAAAATCCAAAATCATAAGGTAGCTAGAATCTCAACCATCAAGTCGAGCACCTCCAATCTCCGGGATTCTTCCATATGTCGTACTTATGCTCTTCATCAACAACGTTTTACGCATCGGCAGCACTCCGTGGGTTACTTCGGAGTCAGCGTGAAAATCTTAACTCTAAGATGTTTCCAACCCATAGTTTCTTTGCCCATTCCCTTGGAGTGGAACTACAACTACTTCTATAGTCGAAACTCTAAGAATCTAACATAAAAATATAACATTACTAGATGGGAAAGTACGAATACGTTCTCTCAATTTATCCTAATTCCTCTGATCTACTAACCTAGGCTCTGATAACAAATGTAACAACCCATGCCTTCATGGGCCTAAATTTCAAAAAAAAATCAAAATCTAAGTCCATCAAAACATAGATCGTTGGATTTGGTACCTGCAAATAAACATGAACATTATAAAAGATTGATAGAAATCTAAACTCACAACGGAAACAATAATAGGATAAGAATGTTGATTATGACTACTACCTTGGAATTAATGGTAATCCTTAGATATCAGATTATCACATCAGCATCGAGCATGAGAGAGAAGAAGATTTCTCCAACAACAAAGCGTTCTCTAAATCTATCATATGGATTGTAATGAGGAGGGGGTCAGAACAATGTTCTGGTGACTAGAAAATCTATAAACTATCCATAACTTAAATTTATACCGATTGATTTCCATTTAACAGTTATGTCCATTAAGGCTAGCAATTATAATCTAACCTTGCATTGCACACACGATTATTTACTTACCCCTTCCCAAGGTACAAATTACCGATGAAGTCTTATCGACCACCCAATACTTCCAAACTCACTTGCCACAAATATGAACCAGGCTTCTATAATCATCAAAAAATACTTTTAAAAGAGAAATAGGCAGACTCTAGCATTTAAGACCTCAATTAACATAGACCCCGTCATTTAAGACCTATTTCCAATGTGGTTTTCTACAATGTTGTTAATGGTCCTTGGGTCTTAGCTACAAAGACCTCTAACCACTATTTAAGGTTTCCAACATTTATTGTCCAACTATCACCGCATCTATCGCCAATAAAATCATAGCCACGTAAGAGACAGTGCCTAAGCCACTTAATACCTTTAAAAAGATTTAATACCTATATTATAGGCAAGTCCTTCATCAAATACCTATCCCCAGGCGGACTCCTCCCTGGTACTATCATTATTATGGCCTCAGTAATATGAGAGATTGTAACCAAGCCACTTAATACGTCATTAATAAGGACTAGGCAAACTTTTGACCATTTAACATCTATTTATAGGTAGGATTTTGTCATTTAATACCTAACCCTGAGGCGGACTTCTCACTGGTACTATCTAGCTGACATCGCTTCGAATCTCACTCGGTTACTTAATACTTCTTTTTAGGAGAGAGGCGAACCCTTAGATCAATCACTTAATACCTCAAACCTGAAGCAAACCGTTCCCGAGATATCCACTATCACTCTTAATATAAATATGGAATCTCATTAGGTTACTTCTTTCGGTAGGGCAGGGGGCCCTAAAATAGCCACTTAATACCTCAACACTAAAGTAAACCCTTTCAGAGACATCCTTTTTTATTTGGAATCTCAATAGGTTACTTAATACTTCCTTTTAGGAGAGAGGGGGATCCTACAACAACTTAATACCTCAAACCAGAAGCGAACTCCTATGGAGATATCCCTCACCACTCCTAATTCCAAATTTGGACCATTTAATACTTTTCAATTAAGAAAGCAGGCCTAATCCCTCACGTCCTCACATATCCTAGGATTAGTGATATTTCACATCAGTGGTAAGTGCACCCGACTGTTGATAGCCTCATAGTGAAGGGCAGCCTTTCGTCGAGTGACTGTATTGACCTCGCATCACTAACCTACTAAGTCTAATTAACCATCTTAAGTCTTTACTTGTATTATCTTAGGTAGACATTGGACATAGCTTATTGATTCCCATTTTATTTAAGGAAATAAGATTTACCTTAGATACTTATCTACCCATAAATCCCCTTTTTATGCTCATAAATGTCAATTTGTCCATAAAATCCTAACGGACATTTATGTATGATTACTAATTTCAAATTAGTAACCTTTTATATATATTTCATTTTTATCAGTCCCTTTTTATCCATTTGTCCTTATTAATTGTAACTTCAAAATTCATTTTCATTAATTGCCCATTAATTAGAGTTACAACCTTTAATTAACCAATGTAACCCCTAATCTAATCATATCCATTATTTCCTATTAATTAGGGTTACAATCTTTTATTTCCTATTAATTATTGGTAATTTCTAATTTATTGTCCATTAATAGGAATTACTACATTTCCAAATTCCACATATTCACTTTCCTAAATATAATAATAACTAACGAACTTTACGCATAAAAAAGCATGAATAAATGCTTTTATCCTTTATTAACGCAATAAATACGTATAAACTACTTATTATTATCCAAATATATTCTATTCATAAATATGTAACTCGAATATGTTTTCCATATTTAATTTTCTAGATTTCTCAGAAAGATTTTCTGCTATGATTTCAATATATTAATTTTAACAGAAAAGGAAAGATTTATTACATTTGAAATTACAAGGAATGGATAATTTCTTTTTGTTTGGAATAAACAGTATAAACTATGGAGGATAAATCTATACTTTACACATCTCTTACCCTTTTGTTTTATTCCTTGTTGAATCAAGCATCGTCTTTTTGAATCAAAAGTGAAAAATCAAACAAATTTATAAAAATCAAACGGATGTTCTTCTCACAAATTAAAGTATGGAAAATCTTCAACTTAACATAAATTTGGGCAATAATCCAAAAATCTTATTTTACACCCAAGTATAAATCTAGAATAAAAATATACATCATTCAAATTCTAAAATCTTTGGGACTGATTTCCAAATCTAGGTGTAGACATATTTCAAATTGGGTCTAAATAAAAATATGTAGGCAATAGTTTTCTACACTAATTTAAGCCTACAATTCACAAATAAAATTTATTTGGGCATAAAATTAAACGTATGCCAACGGAATAGATTTAAAATCATAAACAATATATAAAATTTCCCACTCACCTTTTAAAAGCGATCCAAATCACCGATCTGAAGTAGAACCTTAAATTCATCTCCAAATCCTTTTTAATCCAGAAATATGTATAAAAAGTGTATATACATATACTAGAATTACAGATCTGAGAAGAGATTTAGGATTGGAAGAGAAAATAGATACAAATATATATATATATATATATATATATATAAATATATATAAATTACCTCAAATACGCGTATAGTTGATTCTCTTCTCCTTTTTATTAGATTTCTATTCTTCTCCAATTTGTATGAATATAGAATTAAATATCTTATCTTTATAACTTAGAAAGAAAGGAGAGAATAAGAAATAGCAGAGCTTTGCTACTACTTCCAGATAAATATACGAAGAGAAGGGAGGGTTAGACTTGAATTTATAGGCTAAGAATCAACCTCAACCGTTCGATCAAAATATATTAAATCTAGACCGTTGTCACCTAAGTTTATTGTGCCCATGGTTACCCAATCGGTCGACTGCCTTATATGCACTAGTCGACTGCTACATGTTTTATAATATTAATAATTATAATATAATATAATAGATGTCGCATTGAACGATCAACCTATGGGCCTGAGCGAATAATTATAAACGTTAATTAATTATACTCGAATTATTTTCGTTTCGAATTCGTTTTTCGTCCGTAACTTCTTCGTTTGAACTTCGATCATAAAACTTTAAATATGAAAGCTACTCAAAATTTTACCACAAATGCAATGGTGCAAGTTTCATGCTCAAATTCCATCGTTTGCACAAATTCCATTTTTGGAGCCTAATTAATTAACCAACTAACTAATTAAATAACTAACGCCAAATTATGGGGTGTTACACCAATGTTTTAAGAGGGTCGAAGACCCTATATCTTCGATGGTTAGCCATCTAACTTATAAAAATTAAAACTTTGTTTTAATAGGTAGATAGCTTATAATTTATGATAGTCGACAAAGTTATCTTCGACATGATTTTATATTTAAAGAATTTAAGTTAAATTTTACCTTAGGTAGAGGGTCATTAAGGCAAAGCGCGACATGAATGTCGCCAATCTTCATTAAGGGCGAAGAGCCTTATGTTTTTCTACTTTAACCACGTCCTTGGGGATACCAATGTCGTTTTGAAATATGAACTTCGATGTTGTTCTATACTAAAATAATGAATGGTGAGGAGCCATATGCTATATGTTTTGACTTTAAATTCTTGGGGATAGCAATGTTAATTTAAATTATGATTTTGACATTATCATTGGGGATGCCAATGGTTATAAACTTGGACATGGAACATTAGGGGATACTAATGTATGCCACTTTGAAATGTTAAATTATAAGAGGAAATAACCTAATTAGGGACACAATTGGATACATGTTAAACATGCGGGTAACATGGATTAAAGAGAAACATGTAGGTAACATGAATTAAATGGATACATGTGGATAACATGAATTAAAAATCCAAGTGAAGGGTTCATAGTCATCTTAGGAAAACTAGATGTGAGATGGATAGTCTACATAAAGTTGGAGATGGATAGCCTCTTTGAGAATAATGAAGGGTTCATAGTCATCCTAGGAAAACTATGAGATGCATAATGGATAGTCCACACCATTTTAAGTTAAATGGAATATATGTAATGGATATTTCACAAAATTTTAAATGGTTAAACCATATGTAATGGGTAGTCAATATGGTAGGGGATGGTTAATCCAAGTAATAAATACATGTGAGATGAATAGTCCATATAATTCTGAATATGTTTAAATATGAGATGGGTAGTCCACATAATTGTAAGCCGGATAGTCAAATTAAAATAAGACGGGTAGTCAGTTTAAATTATAATGGGTAGTCATTTGATATTAAGATGGATAATCTAATGAATTAGGATGGGTAATCCAATATGTATTGCATGATTATAAATGCTATTTTCTATGTTCGAACCATTTTGGTTGTAGGAGCACAGTATGGTTGTTCCGCTCAGCGAAGTGGTCCCACTAGATATCTATTTGGTTCGAGATGGTAGGTTATTATTCACAGCATACTACTGTCTGACCTGAAGTTTTTATTTTTCCTCTTAAACTCTTGGGTACTCATTTCAGTAGGTCGGGGTTAAGGGCTTTCAGGTTCCAGTTAGACGAATAAGCTTCCGGAGATGTGCATGAGGCAATCTAGCTATTAGGAGCTTTATCTATTTCCACTGTGTAGTTTGGTTTTGTCTGGATGTAATGGCAAAGTTGTTTAATTACCAAGTATCCGACTCTAATCAAACAAGGGTGCATTTTCATATATCATTCTTGGATTATTTTATAATAATTATAGTTTCTCTGAGCGTGGGGTGCTAATGGGATTATGTAATGAATATGAAATACCATTTGTGAAACGAAATGGGAAAATCTGTTACTAAACTGTGTTTGAAATTTTTTCATATTCATGTGCTTCTGATTATTGATATTATCAACATAGACGCATTTTATCGTTGAGAATTAATGACTATGGATGAATGCAGCATCCGTAGAAATTAGTTTTGGGCCTCAAAATAGGGGATGTTACAAAAGGCCTCAACTATTACATCATGCCTCTTCTTGAAGCTCAAAAGGTAAGTCATATCTTCAAAGGTTGGAGGATGGTTCTCGAGCAATGCATAGCTATTGGGGTGTAATTATGTAGGAGCAGCCAATCTCTTGAAGAAGTTATTAAATGGCAGTATGGATCCCTATATGAACATGTATTTATTACACGATGTATAACCTAAAGTTGGGAGCTGAACCCGTTGTCCGATTGTTGGAAGGAAAACCTCATCCTTAGAATCCTGTGTTGGAGGCAGATTGAACGGAGTGACCAGCCATCCACATAGATGGTGTCTAGTCTCAGGGATTATCTAGGACCATCAAAATAGGTCGTTCATCTATTTGTGGAGCTTGGCCATGAGGGTTTGCGGTTGGAAGGGCATGTAGTTGGATTTTCTAATTTATAGAATGCCTAGATTTGGGCGAAGTAGACGTGGAAGCTTGGGCAGTAGAAGAGCCTACCTCTGGAGGGGTAGCAGGGTTAGTGCTAACCTTGAAACGGGGAAATCGTCTGGTCATTCTAAACTAAAAGACTAAATGGTGAAGTGGTTAGGTATGTTTTACTTTAATGAAATGTTTTAATCAAAACCCATGTGGTTGATGTACATAATTCGATGGATGTCAACGTATGTTGACCAGTCAGATTCTGCATATTGACCGAGGCATTATGAAGTGTCAATTATGCAGTGTGCATCATGTGTTTAATGCATGATATACATGAGCACTTTGTGTAGATAGCCCGCTCGTGCTGGAAAATGAGCACTGCCACATGATGGAACTGTGTGTCGGATCTTACCCATTATCATAGAGCATTAGATACATAATTGTTGTCCGAAGCGACGATGGGTTTTTTTGTAAGAACACATAATCATGGAGTTCAACTTGAAGTGTTGGGCATTTATGTACTATTCAGATGCCGGAGTGCATTCGATGTGACTATTCCTCAAAGTCATCTCATCAAAAATGGGTCATCGATTCACATTCGACCAAATCTTGATGAAGGGCGTTCACAACACCTTAATATACGAAAATTTAGCATTGGAACAAGGTTGAGGCCATCCATAGAAAGAATTCGAAGCAGTGGCATTAGGGACTCGAAGCTTACACTAAGCAAAGAAATTTTTGGAAAACTTAGATGCTAGCTAGGGCTCTCTTGGTGCTAGCCTTATAGAAATTGAATTATCCCCTAACCCATCATTCCAATTTGGCCGCAAAGATGAAATGTGAACTTTGGTTGGACATGAATCAACCACTACTGTGTAGCGTCGATGATGATAGTTTGGTGGCAACGACATAGTGATGAGCATGTCATCAATATCAAAGTCAAAAACCCACGTAGAATTTAGAGCCAAGATTTGGAAAAGAAGATCGGCGTAGGATGATCGGCACCGATTTGAACATGATGACAACAGGATGAGCCCTAGTGGTGTTGTAGCTACAGCGGCACTAGGGATGGTAACGATGTTGGTAGTGAAGATCAAAAGGCAGTGGCTAAAAGTTGAAGGTCACCAAAGAACAAAAAATGTGCTAGGCAAATGAATTACAGCGGAGAAGGAATTCTAAGTATTGGAATACTTATCTATTCTTAGGAAATAATGTCAGTGCCGACCTGTTTTGACCATCATATCATAAATAAAAAGAGAAAGGGAAATGAAAAGAAGGAAGGCCTATCTGTTCGAGATACATAGTAACTTCCAAAATGAGAAGAACTTTAACCTTGTTACTAAAAAAGAATGGTACGCCAACTATTTGAAGTGATGAACGAATGTTCTTGGAATAGATACAACGCTTCAAAGATGACGACTGGCCAACCAGTGACTCTTGTGCAACTATATTGCTTGTATTTGATACAAAGCATGCTTTGTTCTTATGAAAACATACATTGGTGGGCCAGTATTATCCACTATTTGAACTAAGTAGCTTCTAAGTAAATTTAGACGTTGATACGAAGACATAATGGATCAAGAACTTAGGGGGATGCTTGGGATGATAGAATGAAGCAACATAAGAAATTTGAAGTCAAATAGAGCAAGTCCATTATGGTTGGTATCGGCCATAATAGTGGTCAGTACCGAGTTGATTTAAAATGGGACCTATCTAACTTAGAAGCTTAGGATCTATGTAAATACAGGATGGCATGCATATTTATGACAAGCAAACATGGTCGGTACTGACTATATTTGGTTGGTAATGACATGATTTTATTGCACTAGTTCGACTTCTTCTTTCTCCCTAGCTTCATGGATATGAACTCTTACATGATCTTCCACTATATGTGACCATGGCGAAGGATTTTGACTATAAATATGAAAGTTAGAGCAACATGAAGAGGTTTTTGGACTTTTGACTCTTTTGAATCCTTCGGTTCTCACTCTTCATACTTTCATCTCCACGAAACCAACTTTGACACGAATTGCTACCAAACTGGAAATTACTTTGCTTTCTAGATTTGGAATCATTGTAAAATCATTTGAATGTCTGATAAGTCCAAAAGTAATAAGATTAAGTGGACGTAGACACTCGATTTGACTGCACCATTATAAAAACATTTGTATTCTTGCTGTTTTTACTTGCTTGTGATTGAATTACTCTCGTTTGCGATCGACTGGGGGTATTGTGTCACTTTTTAACCCAAAGAATTATTGATAGTTTTGACTATCACAAAGAACAACTCTCAACAATATTTTCAAAAAATTCTTGCATCAATAAATAATGCTACCATTAACATTAAATTAATAACTTTAGGAGATATATAAGCTTTCGCATGTATGAAGCATAGGCTTTCATTGCTATAAAATTTAAGCATATCCTATAAAAGAAATAGATTTCGGCATAGTATCAAGATAAATTTCGATAATGTTGAATGATTAGCTCTTAGAATTAGCTATAATAGAGATTTCACATCAAAAGAATTTTTAATCCTCGCAAGTAAATATACTTCACTAAATAAAGTAGTATAACTTTTGGTAGCATACATGTAACAACCTACTTGGATACTTAGAAATTTCACACATTTACCTATAAAACACATGACAATGCCATGGTGTAAAATGTAATATAAGAAAGTAAAAGAACACCAAAGAACAAACACAATTAATGAACTTCCCTTTGTAACACTTGTCATCTGTGCATACAAGCAATTGGATTTCATAAGTGTCAGATAACGTTCGGTTAAGGGTGGAATATAAAATAACAACAACATAGAGCATATAATCACTACTATCATCGTACAATCTCATAGTAGAAGGAATAAAACATAATATCAACATAAACACGTAAAAGACTAAATATATATCATATTAAGAGGCATAATATTTAGTATCATAATACATTTGATAATGAAACTATACCTCAACCTGCATCTTCATATACATCCAACAAGTTGACATATTTCTACTATAGTGCTACACTATAAGATAAGACTATTCTATACTAATCATCATGGCACCGATCATGACCAACTATCAAAAACTAGGTTAGTGGGACTCGGGTCTTCTAGTAAAACCAAGACCCGTGAAGCATGGTTACCAATATAAGACCGATACCATGACGCTTCAACGCATCATCCACCACGTACAATCGTAACGAACCCGAATCAATATACGCATGCTAGCTGCTATCGTTTGTTTAACAAGAGGACTTAGGACAAGTAGCTCGAGGTTGATCACCTTTTACTACAAAGTACCCCAAGCTCTATAGTCTTTAAAACAAAAATAGAATGTCTTCTATCTTTGGATTGGTGTTGTAAAACATGCACAACTGAAATAACTATGCTTCGTTCTATAATGATTTAGAAATGCCAAATTCCAAAGCTATAACTAAGGGATACAAACTTATATTGTATAGCAATATTGTATGGAATCATATAATAACTTAGTTGTCACATTTCAAACCCACCGAACGAATCTAGAAAATCCACCATACGAATCGAATTACGTTTGGAATCATCATCGTAGTCTCTATCTCATCCAACATCTCCTTTATTTTCCAAATACATGAGGTATCGTACCCGAACTCATAACAATGCTATATATTACAATGCTCTATAGCCATATAAAACCTTACGAGTATTACACGAGTCCTCGAAATGAACTCAAGATCCCAAAACTCTAAAATCCAAAACCAGAACTCAATTGTCAAATTGATAGAATTTTAGATGTCTAAATATGGTATTCAGATGTCTAACCTCTATTTCAGATGTCTAAATCAAGTTTCAAATGTCCGAAAATGTCTAAATTAAAGTGAATATTACAAAATAAATTTCCTAAATTTCAAACATTTGAAAACATGATTCTCACGGGCTTGAACCTGAATGGTGAATTTCCTTTAGTGGAACTTATACTCTTCTTTTTCTTATTTCCCTTTCTCTTTCCTATCTTTGACGTACAATCCATGTCGTAAGACATTTTGCACTAACATCATTCGACATGAATTCACGCCCTTATTATCAGTCATTTAATATTCAAATGAAAAACTTCGCACTCGATGAATGTGACAACCGCATTACAGATTTGGCACCCAGGATAACATGTATAGTGCTCTGCAACAGTGCCCGGCCGATGTAGCATGATAGTCAATTGTAAAGTAACTAAACAATCACAAAACATGTCGAATATCTCACAACACATCGAATAAAATATGATAATCATCACATATATAAAATAGGTGAGACAATAACAACTAAATAAACCACAAAAATCAGAATGCATAGATCCATACGGTTAAATAAAACAGTGATAGAGTTTATAAAACTTAAAATAAACTTAAGGGATAAACTATCTCTAAATAAAATAAGTAGACACCGTCTAGGCTCCACAGTGTCGCACAGAGCAATAAGCAATAGTAAACCATAATATAAGTACGAGAAAGCATCGCCTCCTGCTCGTCCATCTGTACAACTCCATGTGTCACCTACATCTGCTATCTAGTCTACTCATTTAGGAGTACCCAAGATAATAAGAAGTAAAGCATGAAACCCAGAGTCAGACAACAGTGTGTTGTGATCAATAAACAATCTTAAAATACTATGAAAGTTGATATAGTCTATGGGACATAACGTATGGGGAATCTTACTTGACCCATCCATGTATCCAAAGAGTTAGCACATAACGTAAAATACATGTACTCCACATCATAATCATCATGGATGTACTATATGTCAAAGTACCCATAGGGTATCTAGATATCCACGTTAAGGATACCTACATCATGTGACATCCCTAACAAAAAACAATAACATCCATCATCCATCGTCACATCACTCACTCAGTGCGTTTGATATATGATAGCTTGCACGACCCATCATGGTCAATAAACTAGACCACCCATTCGATAGTCAATATCCTAGTTCATAGTTACTCGAATCCACGCCACTCAGTAGGCCAGGAACTAGACCGCTCGTTATGGCTAATCCAGAGTAAGAAAGATCACCCATCATGGAGATCAAGTTACCCATCATCAAGATCAGGACCCGTCATTGGTCCAAGTCCATTACCCCTACTTTACGAGTATACTACGAACTTTTGAGTATCAATGATCCCTTTGCACACGTCATCCATAGAAGAGCACGTTCTATAATCGGTTTTTAGATTATACAACTCTTGTTTAAAGTCGCCAAAGTCGGGATGATTCTCGATAACCATCACTAGTCATAGAATTTCGTCATTTGTCCCATAAGCATCCTCTAAATATCCATCGTAAGTCATAGAATCATCATCACTAAATCCCGAAGTCATCACATCGAAGTGTTGCATCATTGCTTCACCGCTAGAACTGCTCCTTAAGAACCATGCATCGAATGAACAATCGCATCGCACTCCTTTAAGCCTCCTTATCGTCCATGTCAAAAATTAACCAAATTGGCCATCACAAGTAGCGGTAAGTACCGATCACTATAGAGTGGTCGGTGCTGACCACTTTAGTTTTGTACTTAACCAAAAATGGCTAAGTACAAACCAACTGAACATGTCCGACGTCTCCTGAAACCCAGAGCATCCTTCTACATACTTATCCCATCCGTTCGAGTAACCATCATGTGTGCACTCAATCGATGTACACAAAACTCTATATTATGGGATATTTCCTAATACTATATCACCCATTAAACAATGTTTTCAAACAAAGCAAGCAAACAAGTATAAATGCAACCAACAAGCATACATACATCTATCATGACATACATATCACGTATATAACACGTCAATATCTACCAATTCAGGATTCATTTCAAAAATAACCTAATTCTAACGATTTACAGAAAATAGTGCATCCATAAGAATATAAGTGATATCCGATTTAAAACCATTTTAAAACACTTTTTAATTTTTTATAAAACCACGTGTGAGTTTAAATATATTAAAAATCACATTTTAAAATTGAAAATCATTTCAAAATATCATTTTTATACTATACTAATAATCATAGTATGATGAGAGACAATATCACTCACCTCAACAAAAGCTACCAAATCCTATGCCAAGTCGTAGAGGGCTTCAACACGAGTGCAACACAAGAAACTACGTCCAAATCAAACCTCGTAAGCAAAAGATATTAACAATATAAGATTTCAATTTAAATTAACTAATTAACAAATTAGTTAACCTAACAAACCATCATTAATTTAATTAATTAATTTAGTAATCACCTTTAATAATTCACTTCCTCTCTCGTATGGTCGTACCACTGTCCCACTTTCTCTCTTTCGACCCATAAATGCTCACGTCCCCTCTGATGCCTCACATAATTCATGCATGCACCCGTATATTCCACGCATGCACATAGACCAACCACCACCTTTTTTCACCAACCACCGCCAAACCTCCTACCCCTGTAGCTCCAACTACCTCAGCCTCTTGCCATCGCCAGCTAGTTCGGCCAACCATGTTTTGACCTATAGCCTACCTACATTGAGAGAAATTCAACCATCAAAACCCCCTTGAACCACCACCGAACATTACCTGAGAATGCCGCCAGCCACACCAGACCTTATCTGATGTTCCACCACCATTACTGCTGACCAACCTCACATAACAACAAATTCTCCCTTTTTTCATTTTCTTTTCACATGAGCTGTTGCTCACATCGCAAAACACAACGTCTACACCCTCACCGACCCTACTGCATTACCCGACACATCCACCGACGACCATGCTGCCTACAATAGCAAATAACATGGCCAAACCTACTTTCTTTCCCTCGCTTTTCATGCTTCCTCTAACTACCACGGTCCTCTATGGCTCAGATGACCTATGTTTTCGCACTCCTTTTACCGAGACAAAAAACCCATATCATCCAAACCTATTTTAGTTCTCCTCCAAAAATCAACCTTTCACCGGATTTGCCAATTTCAGCCACCACAGTCGGAGCTAGGTTAAACCGAGGTCATGGCTGCATACCCCTAGAAAAATAGGGAGATCCGACTTTTTTTCCGACCAAAATGATGGCCATATGCCCATGGAAGAGGAGGAGAAAGATGAGTAGGGAGATGGGTTTTAAGAAGAGGAGGAGAAAGATACGTGAATGAGAAGGAGAATATGCAGCTGTAAAAAGAAGTAAGAAGTGAGTATTTATAGGGTAGTGGGTAGGTTACAGATTGTGTACCATGTTTTCCTTTATTTTCAAAATTCTAATGCATGTTTTATGGTCGTACGACTTCTAGGCATGTCGGATTGCGACGATTCTTCGATGGCATGACTCGTCTCATTTTTCCCGTTTCAACAGTGCAAATATATCACCACTCAACATTACCCAAAGTTATAGCATCACATACCTAATATGAATTTAAAAATAATATTTTGCGATCCTCCAATACATAAAATACGGGTCGTTACACTCTCCTCCACTTTAGAAATTTCACCCTCGAAATCCCCAAATCGAACATGGCAAGATCTAACGTAGCTACTCCAAATGGCTAATAACCATAAGTAATCATGCAGAACATCAACCATCAAACACTAAACATGCATAAATAGCATCAAACATCAAGAAGTAACATCTATACCTATCCTAGCATGGAGGATACTAAACTATCCAATATAAAGCATCAAATATGATATAAATATTAAAGCAAATGATAAAATGGAAACCTTACCAAGTGAAGAGCTTTGGACAAGTGCTCCTCATGCTCTCCTCGGTCTCCCATGTGCAATTGCTTTTGCCTTCACTCCACTCAACCTTCCTCCTAAGCTATTTCGTATCACATCCTACGATACGAATAGGCCTACAAGGTCTTGAAGCTTCTAGTTCAATCCCAATATCATTTAGCCTATCCGGTGCCATCTTTCCCAATGCCTCTTGTAAGCTTTTCCAAACCCACTAGTGAACAATGGTTTCTGTCACTCATAATGCTCTTTGGCAAACTATGGAATCACATAATCCATTTCACGTACAACTCGACTAATTTTGGATGCCTTTCTACAAGACTTAATGAGTATAAATATAGCACTCTTCGTCAATCTAATGAATATGACCTAGATGCTAGCATACCTACCTTTAGTCTTTGGAATCCATAAATAAAGTGCATTGATATCTGCTCCCACTTCTAATAGGGAACAAACAATCTCTCATCCTTACGAAGCCAACCATCTCAGTCAAGTCTGCACTACATCATATTTTCAGACTCTATTCATTCCTCTAACTTAGCCATGATATCCGTCAGTCTAGCATCACGCTTCTGACTATTACCGATCCGCTAAATCAAAGTAGGTCTGATAGTCAGATTAGCCATCATCTCTGGCGCTAGCTCACATCGAGGTCTGAAGTCATAACAAACAATAAACTCAAGTTGTGTCCGCTCTAGGAACATCACTCCCAAACTAGCATGTCTTCCACTCAGAGCATCGATGACTGCATTTCCATTACATGCATATAGGAATGTCAAAGTTGTAGGAGACCAGGTACTATAACCATCGTCATTGCAGAAGGTTAATATCCTTCTTAGAGAAGAGGTACTTCAATGATTTGGGGTCAGTGAACAGCTCGAACCTCTCTCCTAATAAATAGGGCATCCAAATCTCCAAAGTGATTACTATCGCAACAAACTCCAAATCACGAGTCAGATACTTCCTCTCATGCTGTTTTAGCTCTGGACTAGCATATGTGACAACCTTATCCTTCTGCATCAATACTGCACCTAGTCCAGTACCACAGGCATATATGTATACTATCGATTCCTCATTCTCACCGGGAAATGAGTAACACTAGGGCACTCATCAACCTCTCTCTAAGACTTAAAATGCATGCTCGCACCCCATTTCGCAAACGAAAGTCCAATTCCTTTTTGTCAAATTGGTTAATGATGCTGCTACATTCGAGAAGTCCTTGATAAAACGTCTATAGTATCCCCCTAATCCAAGGATACTCCTCACATCCGTAGCACTCTTGGATCTATCCTAATCCCATATTACTGCAACCTACGTAGGATCGATAGCAACGTCCTACTCCAAAACAGCATAGCCCAAGAATCTCACTTCCTTCCTTAAGAAGTGATACTTCGATAGCATCACCTACGATCGATGTTTTCTCATCACCTCTAACACAATACTTAAATATGTCTTATATTCCTCTTTCATCCATAAGTAGATGAAAATACCATTAATGAACACGAGCACAAACTTACTCAAGTGATCCTTGAAAACACGGTTCATGAGATCAAAGTATGTTGATGCGTATGTTAGCCATTAGCCCGATCGTCATAACCAACCACTCAAAATTATTGACAGCATACAAAACGCTGTAATCAGTAAACTCTCTTTCACTACCCTCAACCGATGAAACTTCATCGTAACATCCAATTGAGGGAACACCTTTGCATCATAGAGCTGATCAAACAAGTCATCAATACAATGGAGTGAATCCTTGTTCTTCATCATCACCTTATTCAGCTCATGGTAATCAACATACAACCTTAAAGAGTCATCCGCCTTAGTGGCGAACATTACTGGTTCACCCCACTCAAATATGCTCTTGCGAATGAACCCTCGCCTCAATAGGTCATCCTTTCGCACCTCTAGTTCCCTCTTGTTTTTATGCCCCATATGCGCCAAAGGCATAACTACTGGTCTATCATCTATGACCAGATCAATGCGGAACTCTATCTCCCTACGTGGTAGTAATCCGGTTAACTCATCGAACATATCTAGATACTCTCTAGCAATGGCACCAATGACAACTCGTCATGTGGAATATCGAGTGAATATTGAAATCTAACCATCACCTTGTCATCTGGTAGGTAGCCTAACACTACCTTCTGCTTATCGTCGGTCTCAATCATCACCAACAGCCTCTCACAGTACACTACTATTCCATACCTCTTCAGCCAGTCCATTCTCAGGCTATAATACCAAATCTAATGAAACCCAAAATAAAGGAATCATAAACAAAAGAACATCTATGAATCGATAACACTACATCTCGACAAAACATGCACATACTGGCTGAGCCTCCAACAAATTTTCTCACAATTTAATTGTTGTTCAACTATCTCGGGTCTTAATCCCAAACTATCTACAAAATCACTACATATAAAGGGATGTAAAGCCCCAACATCGGATAAAATACATATGGGACACCATAAATGGAAAGTATATCCTAGACAATAATGCTCTTTCCCTTCTCTTTCGGCGATGGAGCACTCGATGAAGTCGAAATGGAATTCATTTCATATGCCTTTATCGTTTACCCCTGCTTAGCAGGTTCAGGATAGTCCTTCTGCACTGGATATATGCACTCATGTCGTAAAACCTTCTCGATCAACTTTCTGAAGCTCCCGTCAATGTGGACAATTAATCGCTTCCCAAGATAATCGTTCAACCTAATGATAAACTTTTCACTTTTTTCTAAGTGGAGTATCAATGAAGGATGGACCGTACTTTGTAAAAACATTGAATTTGGCCACATGCTCCAATATAGACATATCACCTTGCTTCAAGCAGGCGGATTTCCTAGACAACACCGACTTTTGAGCAGTCCGGCACTTCGAAGCAAACTATGAACTAGTCCTAAGTAAATGATCCTCGAGGCACAGCTCTAGGGGCATTCCACTAGTTCATTGTCCGTTCTTGGAGTCATTTAGAGACTAATTTCCTCCTTATGGCATCATCTAATTACATGTCATCGAAGATCCTTTTACAAGCATCCATTCAGTCTAGCACCTCAATAGCTGACACCATTCCAAGGAACAACTACCTTCTAGACTCACATAGTCTTTAGTGGAAAATAGACACGAGGACAAATTTTCATAGAAATTTTGACTGAAGGACAACAAGTTTCATTTTTAGGCTGAAGGACAAACTTTGAAAGATAATTATGCTGAAGGACAATGCTAAATACAACTAGCATTTTGTACAATGTAAAACTGAATATAATGCTAGTTATAATTAGCATTTTGTACAATGTTTGCACTATACAAAATGCTAACTATATTAGCATTGTCCTTCAGCCTAATTTTCTTTCAAAGTTTGTCCTTCAGCCAAAAAATGAAACTTTGTATCCTTCAGTCTAATTTTTTTTCAAAGTTTGTCCTTTTGCCTAATTCCCCCTCTAGTCTTTATATGGGTTGGCAAAGTGGACTCTTGGTATTTACATCTATGCACCATTAACACTAGGAGCAACTTAGGCATTCCGAACCATGTTTTGCACCATCTCAATAAACATATCATGTAAATTGGGGTTAGCCGCCTCTTAACCTGCCCACTCCTCAACTATAGAGATGGAGTTCATAGCAGCATTTCTCATTTCTCGGCTCATTATTTATCCATAATAAGAATGATTAGTGTCATATAAAGAAAACTCTATCAGCAGAACTCGTGTGTGCAATTCGACTTATATATCGTACATACTACTATGTAGTTTTTAAAACTAAAATATATAACAAGTACACTCTCTCGTATATACTTGATCCACTCTAAGGTGACAACTCCTCCATATCTCTAGTGGAGCTTGGTGCCAACTAAGGTTATCTATGCAACCTAAGCTTTGATACCAAATGCAATGACCATCCTACACCTTTGGCACCCATGATAGCTTGTATCGTGCATGCAATTGTACCCGGCCGATGTAGGATGACAGTCAGGGTGGTAAGGCAACTAAACAATCACAGAACTTGTTAAATATCTCAAAGTGCATCGAATAAAATATTATAGTTATCATAGATGTAGAATAGGCGAGACAGTAATAACTGAATGAACCAAAGAAATCAGAATGCACAAATCCATACAGCTATAAAAAACAGTGATATAGTTTATACAATTGAAATAAAATTAAAGAATAAACTATTTTTAAATAAAATAAGCAGACACCATTTAGACTTTATAGCATCGCATAGTGAAATAAGCAATAGTAAACCAAAGTATAAGTATGAGAAAGCATCGCCTTCTACAAGCCCATCTATACAGCTCCACATGTCACCTATATGTGCTATCTGGTCTACTGATTTAAGTGTACCTAAGATAATAAAGAGCAAAGCATAAAACCTTGAGTTAGACAATAGTCTACTGTGAGCGGTCAAAATACTATGAAAGTAGATTTATTCTATGGGACATAAGTTGGAGAGAATCTTATAAAAAATGCTACTCTATATCATAATTATCATGGGTGTACTATACGTCATAGTACCTACAGGGTGTCTAGATATCTACATCAAGGATACCTACATCATGTCACATCCCTAGCAAAGATATAGCATCCATCATCCATCCTCACATCACTCACTCGGTGCATTGGATATATGATAGCTTGCATGACCCATTATGGTCAATGGACTAAAACACCCATTTGATAGTCAATGTCCAAGTTCATAGGTACTCGAATCCACGCTCCTCGGTAGGCTAGGAAGTAGACTGCCTATCATGGCTGATCCTGGATAAGAAAGATCATCCATTATGGAGCTTAGATCACCCGTCATGGAGATCCGTACCTGTCATTGGTCCAAGTGGGTATCCTTATATTACTCCCGCTTTACGAGTACACTACGATCATTTGAGTATCAACGATCCCTTTGCACACGTCATGCATAGATATGCATGTTTTCAAACTGGCCTTTAGATCATCATACAACTCTCGTCTGAAGTCGCCAAAGTCGGGATGATTCTCAACAATCATCAGTAGTCTCATAATATCATCATTTGTCCCATAAGCATCCTCTAGACATCCATCCCAAGGCATAGAGCCATCATCACCAAATCCCGAAGTTATCACATTGAAGCATTGTGTCACTACTTCATTGCCAAAACCGCTTATCAAAGAACCATAGATCGAAATCAAATGTCGAACGAACCATTGCACCGCAGTCCTCGAAGCCTCCTTATTGTCCATGTCAAAAATCAGCCAAATTAGCCATCACCAATAGTGGTAAGTCTGACCACTCCAGAGTGGTCAGTGCCGACCACTTTGGTTTTATACTTAATCAAAAATGGCTAAGTACAAACCAAGTGAAAACATCCGGTATCTGTCCTGAAGCCTGAAGCATCCTTTACATAATTATCCCATCCATCCGAGTAACCATCATGTGTGCACTCAATCAATATGCATGAAAATCTATCTTATGGGATAATTCCTAACACTATATCTCTCATCGAACGATGTTTTTAACCAAAGGAGTAAATAAGCATAAATGCAACCAACAAGCATACATACATCTATCATGACATATATACAATATATATAACACATTTATATCAACCAATTCGGGATTCAGACCAAAAATAGCCTAAATCTAGCGATTAACAGAAAATAGCACGTCCATAAGAACGTATGTGATATTTGATTTAAAACCATTTTAAAATGCATTTAAATTCTTTTATAAAATCAGGTGTGGATTGAAATGTATTAAGAATCATAATTGAAAATCATTTCAAAACGTTATTTTTATACTATACTAACAACCATATTACGGTAAGAGACAATATCACTCATCTTAACAAAAGCTATCCAATCCTATACCAAACTGTAGAGGGCTCCAATATGAGTGCAATGAAAGAAACTACATCCAAATTGGACCTCATATGCAAAATATATCAACGATATAAGATTTCGATTTAAATTAACTAATTAATATATTAATTAACCAAACTAACCATTGTTAACTTAATTAATTAATTCAATAATTACCTTTAATAATTCACTTTCACTCTCATACCACTCATGCACACTCTCTCTCTTCTAACTCGTACATACTCACGTCCCTACCCATGCCTCCCTTAATTCACGCCTACACTCATATATGCCACGCATACAACTAAACCAACCACCACCTTGCTTCATCAACCCTCGCCAAACCACCTACCCCTTCAGCTCCACCTGCCTCGATCCCTCACCATAGCCTGCCAATTTGGCCATCCACGTCGACCTGCAACCTGCCACCACTGAGAGAAACTTAACCATCAAAACCTCTTTCGAACCACCGTCGCACTTCGCCTAAGAACCCCGTCAGTCACCACCAGACCTCGCCTGCTGTTTTGTAACCATAGTCGCCGACCATCCCCACACAATAGCTACCTGCTCCCTTTTTTTCATTTTCTTTTCACGTGAGCTTCTGCTCACATCGCATGCCGCCACCGTTTGCATAATCACCGATCCTGCCGCATCAACTGACACCTCCACCGACGACCCTGCCGCCTACAATGGCCAAAAACATGGGAAAACCCACTTTCTTTCCTTTACTTTTCATGCTTTCTTCGAATACCATGGTCCACTATGGCTCGGGCGACCTATGTTTTCGTACTCTCCTTGCCGAGACGAACAAACCCATATCATCCAAACCCATTTTAGTTCTCCTTCAAAAATAACCCCTTCATCGAATTCACCGGTTTCGACCACCATAGTCAGAGCTGGTCAAACCGAGGCAATGGTTGTGTAGCTCTCGAAAAAATAGAAAGACCCGACTTTTATTTTGGCCAAAAGGTTGGTCGTTTGCCCATGGAGGAGGAGGAGAAAGATGAATGCGGAGATGGGTTTCGAGAAGAGGAACAAAATGATACGTGAATGAGAAGGAGAATATGTGGCTGTAAAAAGCACCCTATTTCCCTTTATTCTAAAAATTCCAACGCACTTTTTATGGCCATGCGGCTTTTAGGAATATCAAATTGCGATGATTCTTCATTGGTGTGAGTCGTCTTATTTTTTCCATTCCAACAGTACAAGTTTCGTCAAAATCCAAGTCCATGCCCTAAGATTTTATTTTTGGACATTTTTAAGTCGTACAGGCTGCTGGAATGTCCGATCTTAAAAATTTTCAACTGTGTAGCTCGTACACTTTTTCTTAACCCAAAGACATTTTCGTTCTTCCAAATTCATTAGTGCATCTTAGTGCACATATATTGGTGTAATACGTATACTGCCTAAGATGGCGAAAAATAAATCTAAGGTAAAAATTGTTCGATAAAATTACTAAGGGTCAAAAATGTTAGTACTCAACATTATCCAAAGTTATAGGACCATATGACTCAATATGAATTTAAAAATTATATTTTACAATCATCCAATACATAAAATATAGGTCGTTACAACGAATGACTTTGAGGCGATGAACTAGGTATTCAACCATTCGAATTGAACTACTTGATTCATCATTCCAACTCTACATTTCATTCACAATGATATCATAAGTGTCATGAAGCGTCTCCTAACCATTCTATTAATTCCCAAACCAACATTAAGTCCAACCATCAAACTAAAATAATTGAATTCTTACCAAGTTATTAAACACAATACAATTTCCACATCTCCCTTCCTCCTTGACAATGTAGTTCTCCGCTCAATTCTGCTATAGGCTATAGTTTCTCAACTGGATCCGATGTAGAAAACAAGTCACATCCTAGATCTACTCTCAATGCCATCGACAATTTATTAATTTTCTATTGGTTTGCTCTTCAATGCCTCATTCGTGCATCACCATCTTTTCTGCTTTCAATCGTGGTCGGTTGCAGTTGTGTCCGGGTGATTTTAGGTGCAATGTTTGTTAGCTGAGGTTCTACCACTGTTGTGTTACTAGTTCTAAGGAGTTTGGTTGCGGGAATGAGTTCTTGCCTTGTTGTGTTTACATCACATCAGTAACTCACCATGGAGATTGCACAGCAATGAAGGCCTCGTTCTTGATGTTGTTTGATGAGATTTTATTAGGTATTCTAGATGATCTCTGCTTATGTTGCTTTTCTCCTTTGTGGTGTTCCGGTTCTAGCTTTTGGCTATTTCAGTTGTGTAGAATACTCATTGTATCCATTTTAGGGTGTATCTGTTTTTGTGTCATTTTATTCTGTTAAGCTTCTTGTCTTTATTCATGGTTTTTTGGCATCTCTATCTCCCTTTTGGAACTAATTTTCATTGTATTGGGTGTATTGTGTGTATCAGTGCAGTGTCAAAGCATCTGCTATGTGTAGCATTTTTGTCATTTTGTTTGTATTCCCTATGCCGGAGTGAAGTTGTAACTTTATATTGCTAGTTGGTTGGTCTTGTGAAGTGTAAGTATGACTACCTTGGTTAACCGTTTGAGCGAATTCTTTGTAGGTGTATGTGCCAAAGTTGTATGTGTCAAAGCTACTGAGATGCTTTACCTCACACCTGGCAAAATTTATCTATAAAAGTGGACGTACTACTATAAAAACCAGCTTGCCTTGCAAATAGATAAGATTATCACCTATAAAGCCCTAATTGAAGTTCACTACTCTAACCCTAACCAAAACTAGATATTTAACATGATTTCTTAGCACAATTAATGATCATACACCATAGGGTATAAACCCCACTCACTTAGTACCAAGAGATCAGAACTCTAATGAAACCCAATTTGAAACCCTTGATTTTCGAAATCCAACACCAGACCTCTTCGAAATGTTACCTTGAAGAAATAGATTTGTAGAGAATCTCATAATTTAATTTTAAATGCTTAATTTGGATTTATAAGAGAAGAGATGAAGAAGTTATGGTAATTTAAAGTTCAAAACCATTGTTTTTCTCTTTAAGAGAATGAAGAAGAAGAGAACGAAATGATGAAGGAGAGAGCTTATTTCATAATTAATAAGGCCAATACTGGACAGATGTCCATTTTGTCCATATCTTTTCTTTTCATCTCAATCTTACACGATTTTAACAAACTTTATATTATTTTCATATAAAAATGACATAACTAACGCAATGGAATAAGTATCAAGTCCTAATCCATTCATCTTTAAAAATTCATCTTTTAGGCAAATATTCTTTTAATTCAGTTAAAATGATTTTATATTTTTAATTATTAAGTGCTAAAATATATGGGTTGTCGTATTCTCCCCTTCTCAAAAAGGATTTCACCCAAAAATCGTCAAGCGAAGAATAATGTATTGCTTGTGTAATCTTTTTCCTCAACCATGATCAATAGCATCCATAACTCTTACAAAACTAGGTATTGGTGGCAAAGCTTTTGGCAAAGGAGTGGACTGAACCTTTTTTCATACAACTTCAAGTTTTCCACTAGAAATTATGGTGAGTACTCGATTCTTGATCAAGCTTACTATAACATCACAATAACAAGACTAGCAAACCAAATATAACAATGCAAAGCGAGTTTTGCACTAGCATGCAATTCTAATCAACTATATAGAAATAAAATACTTGGAGAAGATGTAATCATACCGGTAAAAAGTTCCGTATTAAAAGCAAGCATGTTCTCTTCTAGCTCTCAAGTGCTATTTTTAGAAATTTTCCCAGTTGGACCCGAACAAGCTTCATAACTTTATTTCGAAGTCTCTTGACACTACTCTTAATAATCCAAATAGGTAAACTAAGAATAAAAACCTCCTGTCCAACATCCACTTCCTCTAATTTACTTGGCTTCACTATGGCACTAGAGTCATATACACAGTTGCGTAAGTGTGAAACATGAAGCACATTATGTACTCCAAACATCTTTATATGAAGATCAACTCTATATGTAAACTTTCTTATCGGTTCCACAATAGGAAATGGTCCAGCGAATCTTGGTGCAAGTTTCCCCGAATTTCCAAATATTACAACTCTCTACGACGGTGACATCTTCATTAATATCAAATCATTGACTTCAAATTCAAGGTCAGTATGTCTCTTATCGACATAAGTTATCGGTCTCGGGCCTTTCATTCTTTCTCCTATCAACTTGACTTCCTCCAAAGTCTCATAGATTATATTCGATCCAAGTATTACCTTATTAGTCATTTCTGGCCAACATTTAGGCGACTTACAAAACCTTCCATACAATGTTCCATATGGTGTCATGGAAATACTAACTTGAAAGCTATTGTTGTATGCAAACTCAACAAGAAGCAAGTTATCCTCCCATGATCCTCCAAAATCAGGAATACAAGTTCTCACTAAGTCTTCAAGCACATAGTTCACTCTTTCAATTTGGCCATCGGTTTAAGATTGATAGGTCGTACTTAAGTTCAATTCTATTCCTAATACATATTGCAAGCTCTTCCAAAATTTGTTCATGAAGAGTGGATCTGGATCACTCACATACTAAATGATCTATGCAGTTAAAGTCTTGCTAAAGGCTCGCAAAATCTCTGTTATAGTGCATAGCGCTCTTCGACCGCTAAACTTTCTCAATATAGCGTTATTAAATAGTAGATCTGCTTTAAGCCCTGCTATATTCCGCTACACCTGCTAAATCAAGGCTTCTTAGCACCTGCTTTAGCAGCGTTAATATAAAAATGTTGATTTTATTATTTCTCTTTTAAACCAAATCAAGAAAGTTAGGGTAAAGACCTAACTTTAAGGCATAATTGTTTAATATAAGTTAGAAATCTGTTATAGTCACTATATCTAGACTACATAAATCATGATATTCTTTGATTTTGTAATATAAGATTAAAAGATGTTTCTCTTTCCTACACAAATGATGCGAGAATGAGAATAATTTAACTTTAAATATTTGGTTTTATATCCAATGAAGCTTTTTGCACTCTGTTAGTTTCCGCTATATCCCCATTATAACTTTTTGCACCTCCACCATTATGAAACCACTAAGCGCTTTAATTGCATAGAGGTTACACTATGAAATCTCACTTTCTCTCATACATAAAATGTCGCTAAAGATTGACTACTCCTAGAAACCTTCAATGGAATGAAATGGATGCTTTTAGTATAGTAGTCAACAATAACCCAAATGCTCTCATTTCCTCTCCTACTCCGCCGCAAACCATCTACGAAGTCCGTGGAAATATGTTCCCAGTTTCAATGTGGAACCTCCAAAGGTAATAATAAACCACTGGACTTCTTTTGTTCGGCCTTGAACAGTTGATAAGTAAAACACTTCTCTATTAACTCTAAAACATGTTGTTCTATATGCTTCCAATAATAAGTATGTTTCACATCTTTATACATCTTGTTGCCACTAAGACGAATAGTCATCCTAGAACAATGGAACTCTCGAATACTTCATCAATTTAAGGAACACACAATCTTCCATCTCTACGAAGTCATCCCTTTCCACCAATAGAATATCGACCAACGTGACTAGACTTCCCTCGCTTCCTTATCCAATAAAATCTCTACTTTTCATATTCAAGCCTTTGGCTAGAACCGATGTGATGGATAAGTGTGGGTCTAACTTCTAATGTTGTCAACAAACTGGGCAACACATCATAAGAAGGTTATAAATCCAACTCTACAATAAACTCTAAACCCATCCATTCAATAAACGTATAGCCTAATATAGCATTCCTCCATTTGCATCCAATACAACATTTCTTCCTTTAGGAGTATAGGAAATACTGAAGTCATAAGATGATAGGAAATTCCATCCATCTTTGTTGCCTAAGATTGAGATATTTTTTAGATAATAGATACTTCAAAGAATTTTGGTCGATGAATAACTCAAACCTCTTACCCAATAAATAGTGTTTCATGTCTTCAAAGCAAAGATAACGACTGCCAACACTAAATCATGAGTTGGATAATTTATTTATTGGTTTTAACTCACCTATTAGTATAAGAAACCACCTTGACTTTTTGCATAAGTACTGCACCAAGTCCTATATCGCAAGCATCAGTGTATACAGTGAATGGTTTAGTTCCTTCCGGTATAACAAGAATTGAAGCACCAATAAGTAGTTGCTTCATCTTTATAAAAGAGTATTCACTACTTGCATCCTATTAGAAGATTTAATTCTTCCTAGTTAGTTGGGTCAAAGGTATAGCTCCCTTTGCAAAGTCCTTAACGAACTTCTGATGATATCCTGCCAAACCAAGAAAACTATGGACTACGGTCGCACTACTTGGTACCCCCAATCTTGCACTACGACAACCTTACTCGGATCAATGGAAATTCCATGCTTGGATATGACATGACCTAGGAATCGAACTTTCCTTCTCCAAAAGTGACACTTAGAAAACTTTGCCTTTAAAGGATTATGCCTTAACACATCCTACACTTCCTTTAATTGAAATTTGTGCACTTTTCACTTTTAAAAAAGATTATAGTATCATCTACGAATACCACTACAAATTTATCGAGTTAGTCCCGAAAGACACAATTCATAGGATCAAAAAAATATGTTGGTGCATCCATAAGACCGAACGACATTACCAACCATTTATATGATGCATTAGTAGTGCTAAAGGCGATTTTTAGAATGCTATCTGTAGACACCATTAGTTGATGAAAACCCGTAGCAAAGTCAAGTTGGGAGAAAATCTTTAGTCCTCCGAGTTGGTCGAACAAATAATTAAAACGAGGAAGAGGATATTTGTTCTCCATCAACTTATTCAGTTCTTCTCCATCAACTTATTCAAGAATCCATCCGCATTGGTGGTGAAAATGATAGGTGCTCCCTACTCCTATTTGCTTCTCCAAATGAGACCTTTCTTCAAAAGATTGAAAATTTTAGTTTATAGTTCTCTTCTTTCCATCGAATCCATGCTTCTAATAGGTAAGACAACCGGCTTTGCATCCCTCTCTAAACCAATATAGTATTCAATTTTTTGATAAGGAGGTAAACCCAAAACCTCCGTAAACACATCTATAAAATTTCTCATAATGGGAACTCTTTACAGACCATTATGCGAGAGATCTAAGGAGTACAAAAAGCTCAACATCATAGAACTCTCAAGCTCATAGTAAACGTTAATCCCTTCACCATTACCATCCTTCGTACGTACTACACGACCATCGTAATCAATAATAACCTCATGCTTCATTATCCAATTGCTCAAGTAAAGAATAGCTTGGAGTTTAACCACTTTCCCACTCTTCAAAAGAGATAGACAATCCTTCTTGAAATATCATAGTTGATCACGATTCAAACATTTCTTAGCTGGGAGGTTGAGTCAAGAACCTTTAGCAATATGCCTCGTCAAGTGGCACCGATTGCAAGTCACCCCTCCCTTCGTTCCTTGGCCTTGGTCATTCTTGTAACACTTGTCTTTCCTCTTACATTCTAAATTGGCTTAACTTCTTATTTCAACTTCTTCCTCTTTCAAATCTTCTCTAGATATAGAATTTAGTAATACTACTTTGAAAAAACTCTCAAAAGTAGCACCCATAGGAATATGGCTAAGAGTAAGATCCCTTAGAGGTTGGTTGAGTCCTATAATAAATTTCTTGAACTTCTAAGTGAGAGTGTTGATCACGTCCATCCCAAACAAGCCAAAAGTGTGAACTAATTGATGTACTCCTTCATGGTCTTCTTGCCTTGTTAGAGATACATAAACTATGTCGCTTGCAAGCCATTCCTGACCTACAAAATAAATCGAGTTTTGAATCTTCTTCGAAATTCTTCATTAGTCATAACATGCTCCTTCACTTCTCCAATCACAATATCCCATTAATATAAAGCTTCATCTTGAAGTTGTCTAGAAGCAATTCATCTCCTTGCCAACATCTCAAGCACCATATTATCAAAGATCCACTCATTGGTGCAGAGCCACACTTGAGTTTTAATGAATGACTACATCCTTAAATAGGGCTTCTCTCCCATACGAAGGTGATCTTTACAAAGCCAAGGGAAATTAAGAATAGGCAGTGGAGAAATATGGATCACTCTTACTTATGCCGGCATAATAGGGACTTCTGCTGGAGGTGGAGTTCCTTGCATTGTAGCTTGCAAGTACCTTTGGGACATGTTGGCCTATGGAGATATGGAGCGTCAACATTGTCTCTAGCGGCCATGCTCTTGTGGCATGACTCATGTTAGCTATTTATATATTGGACTTATAAGCAACTTTCCTAAAGGTTTTATAGAGCACTAGAAACAAAAATGTGAGTGAACAAATGCTATATGCATAAGAATATCAAAATAAAAATATGCACTGTAAACTTATCCTAATTTTTGGTAATCAGGTAAACTAAGCTCTAATACCAAATATACTGACCTACCCTCTATAACACTCATCATCTATGCGTACAGTCAACCAGATTCCATAAGTATCATGGATGACATTCCTTTAAAGGTAGAATTAAAAAAAAACAGTAAGAAAACAGAGGATATCTATCACTGCTATCATCGTACAGTCTAATAGTGGAAGGAATAAAACATAATATCAACATAAACATGTCGAAGACTAATACATATCAAGATACATAAGATTTGATATCGCAATAAAATGTGCAAATGGTACATCAAATCCCATATACAACTTACCTCAAAATAAACATATAGTTTACATTTTAATAGTTATGGCTCTATGAATCACTTCCAACTAGTAGAAGTCCATACCTCCATGTCAACCTACTCAAAGAATAGAAAATAAATGAGACAACAAAGAGAGGAACATACATAAAGTCTGGCGAAAAGGAAATATCACCAATCTACATGACTACCAATTTGCTACTATATCATGAACAATACCAATGGTAATGCATGGTGTAATGAAACCATACAACAACCTACATCCTCACTTGCATCCAACAATTTAGCACATTTCTACTATAGTGCTACACTATATAATAAGACTGTCATATAGTAATCATCGTGTCACCGATCATGATTTAACCATCACACACTAGGCTAGTGGGACTCGAGTCTTCCGGTAGGACCAAGACCCTCTAAATATGGTCACTAATATAAGATCAATACTACAATGTTTAACGCATTATCTACCGCCTGCAATTGTATAGAATCTGAATTAATATACATATGTCTAACTGCAATCATTTGTTTAATGGAAGGATTTAGGAAATGTAGCTCGAGATCGATTACACTTTACTATAAAGTAGCCCGAGGTTTATCACCTTGACTACCGAGATAAAACGTCTTCTATTTCAAGATCGGTGTCACTAAACACAGACAACCGAAACAACCATTCATCATTCTATAAATAAACTAGAAAAATCAAATCCCGAAGTCATAGCTAAGGGATACAAACTTACTTTATATATGCAATATTGTATGGAATTGTATACTGTAATACCCTAGTCGTCACATCTCAAAACCACCAGTTGATTCAAGGAAATCCACCATACCAATTGAATTACATCTCCAATCATTGTCGTAGTCTTTTTCCCATTCCACATGGTGTACATGTTTCCTGAGACAAGGCTTACCATTCGCAAACTCATCACATTGCTATATAGTCACATTGGACATTAAGAGCATCACATTAATCCTTGAAATGAACTCGAGATCTCAAAACTACAAAATTTAACACAAAAAGCCAACTGTCATCTTAACAACATTTCAAATGCTCAATATCATATTCAGACGCCTGAATGTATTTTAAATGTCTAAACCCAACTTTTAGAGATTTGAAAATAGGATAAATTTCCTAATTTTCAAATGTCTAAATCTTCATATTAGACGTTTAAAAACCTAATTCTCATGTGTTTGAACCTGGATGAAAATTTTCCCTTAGTGGAAATTCTCCCTATGTTTTTACTGTTTTCCTTTCTCTTTCTCGTCTTCGATACACCACTCCTTATCAGTGAGGTACTTCGCACCTATGTAGTTAAAGCCCAACTAAAGTGCTTAGTGCACTTTGACTGCTATGCCTTTTTAATTTAGTGCTAGTAAATATTAGATCCACTTAAAATCCTGCTATTCTCTTGTATGCCCGCTAAATCAGGGGTATTTAGCACTCACTTCAGCAATTTTAATACAAAATGGTTAATTCGATTAGTTCTTTATGAACCAAATCAACAAATTTAGGGTATATGTTTAATTTCATTTCCTAAGTGCTCAACTTAAACTAGAACTCTATTATATTCGCCAAGCCTGAATTATATGAGTCATGATAACCTTCGGTTTTATTATATAGGAGTGAACAATGTTTCTTTTTTCTCACAAATGATGTAGGAATGACAATAAATCAACTTTGGAGATATTTTAAATCTAAAATTAAGGTAAGTAAGTCTTCCCTACTTGCTTTTTTTAAATTTAAGTACAAAAGTTAATAGTACTAGCTAATAATAATTCAACACGTAAGCATGCATAATATATAATAGGGTAGAGCGTGTAAGAACATAGACTCTTAAAATAATATATTGGATAAAATCATTAAGCACCCGTATAACCTAAGAAAGAGACCCCGAGACATCATGCGTCGAGGATCGAAGATAGTAACTGATGAGAGGGTTAGTAACATGGGATGAGTGCTTATCTTTAACCGACACGAGGGTTACTTGGAAGGTTAATTCCAAGGGATGAGTGATGATCCAAGAAGGACAGTAGGGTAAAGACGAGGATTATAGGTTGCTACTATAGCTAAGACCGGATGCTTGGCTGGGATGGCAACATTGCAAGGCAATAATAGAAACCAATGGAGATAAGGTATTATTACCGAGGGTCATTCAGAGTGTGAGATCATATTTTCTAAGCTAAAACCTTCATTTATTTCGACACCTATGGTATAACTTAGAGTAGGTCGAGAAAAATAATTTATATTTGATACATAAATAATGATAAAGGAACTTCAATATAACTTGCAATGTGCTAGGAAAGAGCAATGATTATATATTGAAAATTATAAAGGAATTGAATGGCTTCTATATAAGGAATGATTTTACGTTTAGGGAGTAACCTTAAAACTGAAGAGACGATTGACTCAAAATCGAGCCCAAGGTCGTTGCTTTCTTACCGTAGTGCAACATAATTAACAATCTACATGCATGGACAATGCTTTATAGGGGCCATAATATATTTATCGAATAGACTTAGTGGAGATGGACCACTGATTGGGGAGTTAACCCTAATATTGAAAAGAGAAATAAAATGAATAACCGATACAAGAAAATATAGAGATAAATGAACGATCTAATATTTGGGGAGTAAGATAAAGCTGGTAGTTAAATTGGCTCAGGGTAGCATATTGAGTTTTTGCTTCTTTGTCAAAAAGTAACATAATTAGAAGTTCAAGTGTATAGGCTCTACCTTAAAAGGGGTCCGCAAATTGTGCATGGGTTGGATAGAAAGTGGAGATGCTCACTTGATAGAGAGGAACTCTATAAATGCAAAGAAAATAAATAACCTTCGGCATGTTATGTATGTTTCAGTAGATGATTTAATGCTAAGTCTAACTATAGCAGCCTTCGCAAGATAAGAAAATCTGAGGAAATTAGCCTCTCGATATAAGGAAAGAAATATTATATATATACATATATACATATACATATACATACATGCATGCATGCATGCATGCATACATTTATATATATATATTTTTTAGTAAGTGAAAATTAAATGCAAATGGTAAGCATCTTTGGTTTTTGTGCATATAATTTCTAATAAAATTAAATGTAAGATACGAATAGTATGAAACTTTAGTATTTGTAAGTGAATAATAAATAAAGAATGGTAGGGACCTTTGGTAATTAAAGATGAACCTTTCCAATGTTGTAAAATGCTGTGTGCGAAAGGAACCTGGGATACATTTTCCTTATAAAAAGGTATGTATAATTTAGGTAGATATGACATGTAAATATACATAAAACCCAAGATCAATGTAACGATCCATCTTTTTGGACGGTTTAACTTGACAATAAACCACACATGTCAAACTCAAACCATTCAAAATGGAGGATTGATATGGGGTAAATAAGAAAAAGAAGAGAAAGAAATAAAACAAACTCAAAATCTCACAGCGGAATGACAAAATATAATAATAAAATAACAGTTCATGAAGCTGCTTTACAAATAACATTTGATTACACTTTACAATATAGAGCAGAGTTACATACAGCAGAAATAAATAAATAATGCAGCGGAACAACATGATATAGTAGTATGAATAAAATAAATAATAACAGTACTAAATCTTCGTCTTCATCCCCTAGAAATAAGGTTTTCGATACACTGAAAAGCTCAGACTGACCCGAGCGAATTGAAAAGACAAAACACTCGAGTCAGAACTAAAAGATCTTACGTAAGTTAAATCAACAATAAATAAATATGAGTGCAAAGGCTTCAGAGATGTTTACGGGGTTTTACATCTCCTATCCAGTGTCTAACGTGCGTGCAATAACTTAAGAGATGTTCGGGATTACCATCTCCTAAGGATCCGTTAACCTATCTACTAGGCAGTACAATACGCTATTATAATATGTCTACAGTAAAGTAAAGTATTAAAATAGCGTTAAGGCGTTACCCATATCCCCTTAACACATTATATATATTCCCGTAGCCTATGCAGCATCGTAAGCACCATCAAACCGATGGTTCACCCAGAGGGCACTCCATAGGTACGGTACAAAACAAACTCGTAGTGGGCACGATAAGGCATGTGACAAGGCTCGCGAGGCAATGCTAGGGTAGGATTCTACCATTTGCACTCTCGAACTGGTGGTAACGCATAGCAGCTACTACCGCCCACCTCGGAACACACTCCCATAATCAAATCGAGGGGTGGCCACCAAATCAATCACAAAGTCATAATATGGTATCGAAGGAATATGCCCGATCGGAGGTGCGACCTCACTTGGCCCGGTATAGCTCCTGTTTTAGCCACATCGAGCTGACTCACAGGTGTCAGGGCTACGTAAACACCTCATACAGAATCGTTTGCCAAACCATCCTACTTCATTCTGGAATCTCCACTACGTACACAGTTGTTAAAGTGGTTTTCGGTATTGGCAAAGAGTATGACAATATCTGATCCCGGTCTCTTTAACAACCAAACGCTTATTTCACACTGGATGATTCTTTTACATTTCAAAAATCAATTCATAATTGATATCGAAATATCATATTTGATTCAAACATATCACTTTCGAAATCATATTTACTTTTGAAATCATATTCGCTTTTGAAATCATATCATTTTCGAAATCATATTTACTTCCGAGATCATACTTCCAAAATAGGTTAAACCCTCATTTTAAAATCATCATATTTACTTAGAATATGTTATTTCACTAGAAAATATCATTTCAAATCCCAACTTAGATTATAACATCATTTAACCATATTCACTTTTAAATCAAGGATTTAAATATAAACACTTCAACTTTACACAGTCTGAAATTCAAAAAATAGTTTAGATAGTCATAAATAGTTTAAAATAGTTTAATTAGTTGAAAATAGTTTAAATACTTTAAAATATTTTAATGGCTTAAAATAGTTTTAAAATAGATTAAAATAGTTTTTAATAGTTAAAATGGTTTAAAATACTTTTAAATGGTTTTAATAGTTAAAAATAGATTAAAATACTTTAAAATAGTTTAAAAATAGATTAAGTAGCTTAAAATAGATTAAATAGATTAAATAGTTTAAATGATTTAAAATAGTTAAATAGGTTTAATATACTTTAATATAAAATGGTTTGAAAATCTAAATAAATCTGAATTTAAAAGAATATATTTCTAAACAGTTTATATTAAAATAATTAAGTTGAAATTAATATCAAATTTAAACTATTTCTTCCATTTCAACAAATCTGGACCATATCTAGATTTCAACAAAACTAAATTTTCTTTCAAATTAAATTCCCATAAAAATCATTTTAATTTATATCGATTTCAAACTCATGTTTGAACTACAATTTTAAAGCACTTCAATTTCATAGATTTCAAAGTTTAAATATTCAAACATTTTCAATAACTCAATTTTAATAAATTTCATTTATATTTCAAATTTCAACTTTGAAATTTTCATTTTTATTCTTTAACCAATTCATTAAACCAACTCCAATTTTAACATTTAAAGCTTGGATTTTCAAAAATAATTAATTCAGTTTATATAAATCGAATTTTATTTCAAAATATCATTTAATTGAATTCAAGATTTAAGGATTTAAAATCATTTAATTTAACCAATCCGGTGTCCGTATATAATTTTCTACCCTATGGTCAGGTGATACGGACATATATCATTTCAATCCATAATAATTTTAAAATTTACGAGTATATATCATTTCAACCTGCAATCCCAAATTTTACTTTAAATCCATTAAATCGCACGAGTCTATCATTTCAACCCAAAACGCTTTCTCCCTAATCTATCAGATCGTTCGAGTATGTATCATTTCAACCCATAGGGAACTTGCAGTATTATAATAATATAAAATAAAACATCCAGTCATCCAATATCAACAATCAAACATCCATCACAATCACCATTCAATCAACAAATAAATAACATCAATTGACTGATTATCATCAACAAGTATTCAATTGACAATTAAATTCAATATTAAATTAAATGGCAATTAAATTCGGAAAAATCCAGATTTAACTGGAATGACAATTTAAATATACCAAATAGCAATCAATCAACTTCAAATCACACCATAAATTTAAT
This sequence comes from Allium fistulosum, assembly GCA_030737815.1. Taxonomy (NCBI): domain Eukaryota; kingdom Viridiplantae; phylum Streptophyta; class Magnoliopsida; order Asparagales; family Amaryllidaceae; genus Allium; species Allium fistulosum. The sequence continues at coordinate 668,189,854 of CM060901.1, forward strand.
TTAACAAACATAAGATAATTTAGTAGTTGTGAGTGAGTTAAAACAGTCACTTTTGGATTGTCGACGATTTTAAAATCCAAAAATAGCCCAAAACTAACAGTCTCAGAATTCGTCCAAACCAGTGCCAAAATATCCGGAATTTCGATACGATAGCAGCGGAATGAACCGCGCGTGAATCTGAGCTCGTACGAAAAAGATATGTAAGTTAGAACATTACGAGTTAAATTAAATGAATAAAATAATAATTAGTGAAATACACGTCACCACCTCGTTACGTTCTCAGCTTCAAACCCAGGCATGAGATACACGGTTGCCATCATGAATGTCAATGCCACCTCTGGCCATTCGTGGCCATGCCGTCATCCCTGCTCCACCTGCGACCCTCCGCCCATCCACGCATGACATCCTCAAGTCGACCATCACCCAATTCGTCGCTGCAAATACATAGCCGCGGCCACCCATTAAGAAACCCTAGTTGAATTATCGAGGCACATCTAACCATCCATTCGCCAAATGAACCATGCTAATGCGATCCCCTCGCCACTCTCCACAATCCTATATCCCCCAATCAACAATCCATCGTCGATGATCAAACCCCAAACGAATGGCCGAGAATGATTTGGCAGATTCCGGACAAACCAAAACCCGATTGCAAAAACAAACAACAAATTTGAGTTGCGCTCATCGAGAGCTTTGAATCGGTATATAATATGTCATAGTTTGAGGAGTTTTATTTTTTTTGAAATTGATTTTGATTTGAAATTGGAATAGGGTTTTGAAATTGGAATATGTTTCTGCCATTAGAAGGAGGAGATAGTTAGATAGAATTATACGTACTGTAATCAGAAATAGAAAGGCTACTAAGGTTTGGGAAACAAGACTATTTATATGGACAAGGCCCGATAAGAAAGAACGAACAACATATTGAATTGGTTCGAACGATAATAACAACCCGAAAAGCCCGTTTCGCTTTTGAAACGAAAATGGGTCATCCCATATATCAAAATAGATGTTTTCGATATTTTTAAACTCAATGGAATAGGTTTCAATTCCAAATTCCATTGTTTACAAAAGTTAGCTTTTAAATCACCTTATTTCAATTGAATTCAATTAAATTGATTTTTTACGCATTTCAAGCCCGTACGATCAAACAACAAGTCCGATCGCTACGAAACTTGAAATCCTACAATAATTTACCGTTACGGATTCGATGAAACTAGTTTCATCAAAATCTGAGACAGTGGCCAAAATGGCTATTTTCACGTTAATTGAATAAATTATTGTTAAATTAATTTGTAACGACCCACTATTTTGGACTATTCAAATCGACAATAAATCCACACATGCCGGACTTGAATAATTCAAAACAATAGATTGTTAATTTAAATTGGCAAAACTCAGCATATACAGTAAATAGATATAATCACATATCATAGACACAGAGTAATATAACAACAATGCAGCGGAAACAAAAGAATAGTAGTTCATGAAGCTACTATATATATATATAATAGAGTTAAACAAGTTACAATAGAAGTCTCGAATACAATAGTCAAATAAAATATCAGAATACATCACTACAATCAACTGAATATCTGAAAGCTGGATAGATAGCTGGATCTCCAAGCGAAGCTCCAACTCCAAAGGTGAATCTCGAATACTGGTACACTTAGTCTGACCCGAGCGTAAAGAAAACACAAAACACTCGAGTCAGGATTAACATTCTTATATATAAATCCAACTCAAGTGAAATATCAACTGAAATACGAGTAACTCAAAGGATGTTTGGGATAACCATCCTCTAAGGATCCGTTAAACTATCTACTATGTAGTAGTGTACGCTAAGTAGATAATGCCTATCAGTAATATAAAGTATCAAAATAGCGTTAAGGCGTTACCATTATCCCCCTTAACACATTTTATATAAGCATCATAGTCTATACAGCACTGTAAACTCCACCGTAAACTAGTGGGCTATCAGGGAGTACTCCATAGGTATAACACAAAACAAATCGTAGTGGTCGCATATAGGGATACATGTATGACAAGGCACATGAGGCAATACCCAAGGTAGTGAAACTACCGTTTGCCTGATCCGGACCGGTGAGAACGCATCGCTGCAACGATCGCAACACCGCGAAACAACACTCCCAAATCAAGGGTGCGCACCAATCAAAAACAAGTAATGAATAGTTTACGAAGAAGTGTGTCCGCTAGAGGTAGATAACCTCACTGGCCCGGCACGGCTCCTGTTTAAGTCATTTCCAATTTGACATAAGTGTCAAGGCTATCCATTATCGTTCTCTTTCTTCAAATCTAGCAACGTCATCATTCCAACCACTTCATTCTGGATCACACTCCGCGTATAATAGTTATTAAAGTGGTTTTCGGTTTGGACAGAGAGTATGTCCCTAACCGATCTCGGACTCTTCAATAATTACGTAATTATTACACCGATTGGTCATTTAATAAACTTTCAAATAGTTTATATTTCAAAATCAAAATATCATTGCCATATCAAAACCATATCCATACGATATCATTTTTACTTCAAATAAATCCATTTCCAAAATCATATCACTTTCCAAAGTTATATCGCTTCCGAAATCGTAAGTCTTTTAAAATCAAAACACTTTGGAAATCAAAATCTTGAAATTCATAACACTTTGAAACTATAGCTTGAAATCATAACATTTTGGAATCCATAACACTTTCCTCTTAAAAAGTTTAGATATTAAAATTAGTGTATAAAATAAGATAGTTTATAAAATAAAAATAGTTTATATAAAATAGTTATAAGTTAAAATAGTTTATAATAAAATAATATATATCGAAATGATTTATATAAAATAGTTTATATTAAAATAATTTATAAAGTAAAATATAAATAGTTGTAGATATAGTTTAAAAATACTTTATAAAATAAAATAGCTTCCACAAATTCACAAATCGATTCAAATTATCTCGACTTCCAAACTCAACTTAATTCAATCTCAATTCATAAATTTCAACTCAATTCAATTTCTCAATAAATCATTTCGAATTATAACGATTTCAAATACAGATTTGAAACACAAAATAAACCATTAAATTTCAATATATTTCAAAGCTTTAAATATTCCACATTTCAAAAACTAAATTTGATAATTCCATTTATATCTCAATTTAATTTCGTTACATTTAGTTCTGAGATATTTCTTTAATCATTTCAATACGTCTAAATACAACTTCAATTTACAAATTTATATAAACAAAATATCCCATTTAAATTTATATAAGTTTGAAATATTCATTTAAGCCACTTTTTAATCAAATTCAAGTTATAAAACATATCTTAAAATTTCAAATTTAATAGATTTCAAATCAAACTTATTTAAGTATAATTATTAAATAATTAAGAATTCCAAATCAATTTCAAATTTATCTTTCAACCAGAAACATTATAAACTCTATACTTGAAAATATAAATTTTACATAAATACTCAAACATATTTTTATATTGATTCAAATCAACTTAAATAAATCTTTAAAATCCATATTTATTAAAACCATATATTTCTTTTCAAAACCATAGAAATCATTTTTCAAAATATTTATATATATAGACCAACGGTGTCTGTATAAAATTTTCTACCCTATGGTCAAGTGATACGAATATTTATCATTTCAATCCGTAAATTAAAATATATACGGGTATATATATCATTTCAACCCGTAATCCCAAATTCAATTCAATTGAAAATCGCTTGGGTTTATCATTTCAACCCATAACGATTTTCTCCTATTCTAAAGTCTGTTCGGGTATGTATCATTTCAACCCATAGTGATTCTATACTAATAGGGAACTTGTAGAGTGATAACGGATATGATAATAATATAACAGGCATATATCATCAATATAAATAACAAATAATGGTGTCACATGTCACAGGTGAACTGATACAGGTAATAGCATATATATAACAGTGTAAATAACTAACATCAGCATATTTCAATTGGCAGATAATGGTGTCAAATGTCACAGGTGAACTGATATAGGTAATAGCATATATATAACAGTGTAAATAACTAACATCAGCATATTTCAATTGTCGTTTCAATTGAAATCAAATTTAATAAATAAAAGAACATTAATCGTGAGTGATTGCTCACCTTTCGAGGCTAGATAGAACGGGAGATGACACGGATACGCACACTGATACAGATACTGAAATTGAGTTATGAATCCAAGCTGATAGATAAGGCATCGAGAAACGATTAGAATTATTTTGATAGAACAGAAATTATATATTATTATTATTATTATTTCCAAACCATTTTGATTTTAATACATAGATCTAAGATCACTAAACCCATATATCCTTGTACATATAGACTAATATATAACCATATGAAATTTTAGGATAAAATGATAATATATATATATATAATTTATATAAATTAATCTGTAAAATAAGACAAATTGCAAATCGGTTATAACACCTATATAAATCAGATATATATAAAATTACGTCATAACCAAATATACATGTATATGTTACTATACTATAAATATACTAACAAAACATCCACAAACTATAACATACAGCGAAAACGTTGCTAGTATATATATATATATATATATATATATATATATAATACACGTTCAAGTATATTCATATTAGTATCAAATTCATATACAAACCTAACATATTATATAGCTAATAAAATAGAAACCAACACATATATATGCAACTGCAAAATAGCTTATGTATATCCAACAGCAACATAAAATATGCCTTTTATATATATTACGAACGTACACGAATAACAAAAGAAAGCTTACATATGCTAGTATATATATATATATATAATACACGTTCAAGTATATTCATATTAGTATCAAATTCATATACAAACCTAACATATTATATAGCTAATAAAATAGAAACCAACATATATATATGTGCAACTGCAAAATAGCTTATGTATATCCAACAGCAACATAAAATATGCCTTTTATATATATTACGAACGTACACGAATAACAAAAGAAAGCTTACATATGATATATAGATTTATCACAAAACCAAATAAAATATATTAACATAACTTTGAAGCTATTTAAACACAAAGAATAGATACTTAAACACATAGGTTTAATACTGTAAACATTAACATTCATTATCATTATTTCTTAACATAATATATACATATTATAATTACTTATTACAGAAAAATATACGTGTATATATATGAACTATCTTTGAAACAATTAAACAAAATAATGCATATACCAATATATCCAGGGAAGTTGCATGCCAACGGAAATTGAAGGAGCAGATAAATGGTTGCTCACGCCCGGAGTAGCGCAGGTGGAAGGCGGAAGGGAAGGCTGCGTTTGGGAAGAAGGGAGGCTGCAAACGCGGATTTGCTTCGGCGTGTGTGCTTACGCTAGGCCGGCGGGGTGGTGAGATGCTCACGACAGCGGAGGGTCTTGGTTGCGGGAGTGATGGCTGAAGTGGGCTTCGTGGGCGGAAGCATGCATGGCGAGTGGAGGAGCAACGGGGAAGTTGTAGCCGAGGCATTGCTTGGCGTAGACGGAAGTGAGAGGGAGCGGGGCGAAGTAGGTGGAGGCCGAGATGAAAGGAGGGGAGATGGACGGCTCGGTGAAGTCTGGAGCTCGGTCGTGGGAGGTGCTGGTGGTGTAGTGGAAGGCGTGGCCTGTGGTAGTCAAGGCGAATGGATGTAAGGGGAGAGAAGGCACGGAGAGTGGTGGACGGAGGCCGTGGTCCCGTGCGTAGAGATGGAGGGTGGAACGAAGGCTCACTCAATATATATTTTTTCTTTTCCAAAATGGAACAGACAAAGAGAAGGAAGAATGAAAGAGTGAAGGAAAGAGAGCAAGAAAAAAAAAGGAGTGGTTCAAGTACACATGCTCTGATGTATTATCAATTTCCAGTGCAACCGAAGAATATGATAGAATGGACCAAATATCAAAATGAAAAGGGGCAACCAAACGTCATACATACGTGAATGCCAAGAATAATAAAAGCTGTGGCTGTTGGGTTTTCGGTGGAACATGAATGGACAAGGAAACCAAAGATACGAACCGAAACGAGTACCGTGTCGCAGATTCTGTCGTGCTTCAGCCATCGAAACATAGAATTGAATATACCATAGAGATCAGCGTGACGAGACGATTAAAACGATATACAGATATTAATGGTATGATTTGGATTTTAAAAGTTTGAATTTTCTACTAACGGAAAATGCAGCAAAAATGCAGAAGAATAAGATTGACGGATCTAAAGAAGTCCGAATTTGGGAAAATGAAAAATGACATCTCAGTCAGAAGATGAATTAGAATTTTTCTATGTAAAAATATTCAGGTTTAGAAAATATTTTATTATCATCGATTTTAACTGATATAAATTAGAATAAAATTACACTAGAAAATAAAATTTCAAATTATCTGATGAAAATTTACCGGTTGCTATGATTAATTAGACGCATTCCAAATATCAAATTTTTATTTCAAAATTTTATCGTTTAAAATTTCATAAAATTTCAACTAATTACGTTATTAAAACAGTTAAAATTTACGGGTCGTTACGTAATTAAATCACTTTTTATATTCAAATTTCATAATTAACAAATTTTATAATTTTTGATTACCTAGTAATTTATAATCTTTTAAGATAAATTTCTATGTCAAATTCAATATTAAATATTGCACAATTTACAACATTCAGTTCTAATTGCAATAACTTCATTAATTATGATTTAAATTCAAATAAATTAATTTATTTTGATTTCAATCTTATTATTCAATCAATCTTCACTTCATGGATAAACTTAACATTAGTTTACCCATTTATTGCATTCATTATTCTTTAGTTTCCATCTTATTTATTTCAATTTAACTGTGATATTAAATTACATAAATCCATATTGTTTTCCAATTAAATTCAACAGATTAAATAAATACGTAACAAATAACAATTGTCACCTTTTACTTAATTCAATCACATTTATAAGTTTATTATCTACAAACAAATGTTATAACCATTTACACAACACTGATTTTGTAGCGACCCGACTTTCATCGACTAGAAAGTCGCATCGTCAATAAGAAAGAAAGGGATAGAAAAGAGAAAAGATAGAGAAGAGAGAAAGAAACAACAATAGAATCTAAACAGCGGAACGAATAAATTATATTAATAACATAAACTATTACATAGTATCATATACAACAACTATCAGAGTTACACAGCTTATACAACACATACTAGACAGTTATAAAACACCTGTCTAGTTATTACAATTCAAGATATAATTCAAAACAAAAGACTCAGAGATCAACACAGCGGAATACTATATCTCTACGAATGCTGAAGCCTCCTGCTCCATTGCTCCTCCAGATAACTCGTCAAAGCAAACCTGACTCCCTTGGCTACTCGTAAAAATTTGAGTACCCAAGAGTTTATATAAAATAGAAATAAACACTTGGGTCAGACATGGGTCTGGTGTGAGTAAACGGTTTTAAATTTGCTTAACTTCAAAACCTTTTGAAAACAAAGGTATCACGTAAGACTTCCCACACATTAACATGGAAAAGTTTTTACCTTACGCTAACCAAAACTTTGATAGGAAATCTGGTTATATTATAATAGGTCTAGGGTTTTCAAATAAATATGAAATAGCTGAAATTGTTACATTATTAAATTCCAGCATACTAGCCAACAAAGTGGGTTATACAATCAAATCCGTTATCACTTATTGGAAGTTGGATTTCCATACAATGGCAGGGCTACCGGGGTACCGCCCATCACAATACGTGGCCTAGATCACCGTACCGAGGATCACGCCCAATCCCCTGCAACACAAAGCCGGAACCATCCCTTACTGGATAATTCCGAATAAAATCACCCCATGGTTGTGTACATCAACCGCACCACTAAGTCGAAATAGAAAGGGACATCTAGACAGGGATGACCTTACTCTCAGTGGGAGCTACCCACGAAGCCTTGCAGCACCTCCCCTGTTTTAGCCATTCCCGGTTGATGAGGCTTGAGGTCACGATTACCTTTAATCAGAACACATCACTTAGAATGCTCATCGTCCACCTGACGATGTGCTGAAAGCATTCAATCCATACAAGTTCGTTCCGGGTTCGAACGAAACCGAAGGCATTATCTCGTTACACTCGTTTTGAAATCACCCTCACAGTTAATGACAATAACCCTTGCACTCTGAATCTTCATCTTCACTTGAGATTCACGACCTAACGTTAATTTGGATCGATGTGGTATTCAGATATCCAAATCTGGAAACCCGATCCCGGTCTCATCGAAATCCAAAACGTATCTTTTAAGGCCAAGTTGTTTAAAGGTTTAAATAATTCAATTCAATACTTGAATTCACACAACATTAACATAGATAAATATCACACATTTATCATAGATATATCCAATATCATATCACAGAATATCATAGTATATCATCCAAGAGATATCAACCAAATCAAACATTTTACTCAAACAATCATCCATAAGCAACCATTTATTAATCCATATTATAATCAATTTAATTAACTTAAATTAAATTAATTACTTAAGAATTAATTCCTATCCTTGCTTAATAAACCATTAATTAATTACAATCCATTTAATTAATTAATCATTAAATATTAATCACTCTTGATTAATTATCTATTAATTACATAAAGTAATTTTTCCTTTAATTAATTTAACAAATTAATTATCCTTAATCATTTACAGTAATTATCCTTTAATTACTCTCATTAACTACAATAATTAATGATCCTTAATTAATTACTTTAATTAATTAATTAACTATAATTAATTACATTATTCCTTAATTAGTTACATTAATTAATCATGCATTAATTAATTACTTTCATAAATCAACCTAAATAAATCATTAACAGTAATTAACTATTCTTAATTACTTCTTAATTTCTTATTATTTACCTCCATAAATCCTTTTGATTAATTACACTAATTACATACAGTAATTTAATTATCAATTACTTACACTAAGTAATTTCATTTAACAAATCTTATTAAGTAATTATACTTAATTAATTTCTAAGTGACTATTCTTAATTAATTAACAAATTAATTAACTTACATAAATCACATTCATTTTCTAAATTATGACTGAGTAATTCATCCCTAATTACCCTTTAAATAAATTAATTAATCCTTGATTAATTATTCTTTAACTATTAATTAATAAACCTTAATTATTAATCAATATCCTTTATATCCTTTTATACAAAGTAATCAATCCTTAATTACTTTTATAATTAATTAAACTTAATTAACAAATTAATTACTTCTTAATTATTAATTAATAAAACTTAATTATTAATTAACAACCTTAATTACAAATTAATTTAATCCATAATTACCAATTAATAAATCCTTAAATGATAATTAATTAATCCTTAATAACAGTGAATTAATCCTAAATTAACTTTAATTATAAATTAATAATCTCTTAATTATTAATTAAGAAAACCTAATTATTCTTAATAAACTTTAATAAGTACTTCTTAATTACTAGTTTAATTAACCTTTAATCATTTTATTAATCCTTATCAATAATTAATTAAATAAATTAATTAAACTTAATTTCTTAATTAAATTAATTAATTTCAACTCATTGAAAATCCTAATTAATCCTGAGATAAAACATTATCATTTAAAAACATTTGATCTTAATAATTAACTTACTTAATTAAAATCATTAATTAAGTTAAAATAAATAATCATTAATTACTTATCCTTAATTATTTATTAACAATCCTTAATTACAAGTGAATAAAACACTTGAAAACTTAATTGTTAATTTACTTATCCTTAATCATCAACTAATTTAATTTAATAAATCATTCTTTATTCATTCTTTATTATTAAACTTAAATTAAGTTTTAAGATAAAACATTCCTTTATTAATTACCTTATTTTCAAATTCAAATTGAAAATAACTTAAGAATTTAACTTAATATATTTAAGTTAAACAAATTATACAAATTAAATTTAGTCAAAACATTTATTACAAAGAAAAGAATTTTCAAAACAATTGTTTTAACTTGATTATTTAAATTTAAAATCTTACCTTTATTTAAATTTAAAAACTAATTTAAACATCTTACTTTGGTTTTAACTCATATGTATTTGAATCAAGACAAATACATCTTCTTCTTTCCTTTTTATAAAAGAGTTTTGTTTAAATTTTTAAACTGTTTTAAAAACTTAACAGCTTACTCAATCTCGCGTACAACCTTACAAAAACCCCGAGGCAAAACCTTTTCTTCCCGAGTAATTTTTAAACTGTTGTTTAAATTTTTAAAACTGTTAAAACTTTAACAGTTATCACTTCCTCTCTCGCGTATCACCCTGGAAACGACTTCGAGCCAAAAGCTAATTCTCACGAGACCATCTTCGAGAAATAAATCGAACCCAAAAACCAGACAACTGATACACTGACACTCATCCTCGTTCACGTGCACGTGCACAGTCCACTGGCGATGCTCCGACCACCTCCGACAACCCTCGCACCTCGACGATCACCATCCTACCTGATTCCGACAACCCAACCACTCCAACAAATTCTATATCGAAATCGAGGTGACTCGATAAATTCCTGGAACTAACCCATCGCCTAAATTTTCCTCGAACTGCCGCCGCCGACCACCAGAACTCCTGGAACTCCGGCCACACACTCGCTGACCTTCAAGCTATCATTTTCCCAAGCCCCGTGAAACTCGATTCACCATAGACTCTGCATTTACCCTGTTTCCAGACTTCGACCAATTTAGGGCTTAAAACCTAAATCCACCTGCCGCCGTTGCCACGACCATCAGACAACTCACCACCCATTTTTTCCGTACCACCAGATCCTTCCTCTACCTCCTTCCAAAATCCCGTTCCCCATAGACCTCGTGATCATCAATTATCACCCAAAATCCCTATTTCAGAAAAGTTCCAAATTCTTATTCCTTACTTCATTTAAAATCTTGACTTTGATTCTAAAAATCCTAATTTTACAAATGGATTCAAGACATGAATTTGAATTAATCAATTTCATCATTTGATTTTACATGTTTTAAAAGATCTTTACTGTTGTTTCACAAATGCAAGCATAATTTAAAACATATATACTTGTTTATATTTTTATTACTTAGATCATGCTAACACTAAACTAATTTGTCTTTAATTTAAATCCTAACAGTGAATAAATAAAAATATATGGAATTTTGATTATATGGTTGTCACTGAAACCTGGAGACAGAGACATATTTAACATGCACAGTTCAATTTACTCATACAAACAGTGTATACACACATATAGATAAATATGCAGAGATACTTCATTCAAAAATCATAGGAAAGCAAATTTAAACTTATTTTAAACTTTTGAAAAGGGTGTTTACTCACCTATAAATGTTGACAGAGAAATTATAACTCGAAACTTTTGAACAGAACTGCTTCATTTCTTTAAAAACTGAAGAGCTTGCTTTTAAAAACTGGAACTTGCTTTGGAACTTTAAAAATTTGAAAAGCTTTTGAAAACTTGCTGTAGCCTCAGATTTTCTTGCATGCATCCTTGGAAATGATGACAGAACTTGATTTTGAAACAGGCAAATGTTAACAGGCTTTTGAACTTGAGAATTTGGCTTTTGAAATGATTCCAGGTTTAAGAAATAATGGTTTCAGGCATTGAGAAGGGTTACAGGTTGGTTTTGAGGATCATTGATTATAGACTTGGTTTGAAACAGGAAAATGGTTTCAGGTCTGAAGAACAATGGTTACAAACTTTGTTTACAGGGGTTTGATTTTTTGATCAGAGGAATGTTGTTTGTATAATAAATGGTTTCAGATTTAAGATGAAATGATTTCAGTTTTGATTTGAGAAGATTATTTCAGATTTTGTTTGGAGGAGATTTCGGTTTGAAATGTTTTCTGGTTTTAGTTTTGTCTTTGAAGAAAATGAGATTAGAAAAGAAAAGAGAAATGAGAGGTAGGCTTATATAAACTAAATTTATGGTTTATTAAAAATCAAGGAAAATGAAAATAAAATGACACTTGTCTTTACCATTTCTTAAGGATCTTACACATGTATTTAAGATGTTTTAGAACTTAACCCTTGTAATATTCCATTTTTATATTATTTTTAAATGATTTTAAAAGACTTTTATATTAATTTCCTAAATAGATAAATACATATCTTATTTAATAAATGCTTTTCTATAATATACATAAATGAAATCTTTAAAATAAAATAAAATAAAACTCATTTATTCTAATAAAATCATATACAATATATTTAATTCATTTTTAAGTGTAAAAATACCTTTTGTATTTATTTACTATTAAATAAACACTTTCTAAATTTATATACAAAATCTCTTTAAGGAAAATAAAATAAAACAAAAGTCTTATTTTAAATAAAAGTCTTGTTCATATATTTTTTTATACCCAAATATATTAAAATAATTATCTTTTAAAGATTCAAATTTAAATCCAGATTTAAATTCAGATTTTTACCTTTAAAATCCAATTTGAAAATCAACTCAACATTTATATTTTTAAATAAACACATTATTAAGTATGAAATTAATTATTTCATTTAAAAACAACTCAAGACCTATATATATATATATATATATTTAAACAATACTTATTAAATTTGAAAATGATAAATCTATTTAAAATCAAACTTATAAAATAATTTAAATAATTATTCTTATTACAAATCAATCTATAACTAAAATTAAAACATCATATTATTTTTATTTGGTTATTTATATTTGAAAATAACAAATTTACCAATTTTAAATAATTTAAACTAAGAGATTATCATATTTTAAATTCCTCGAAATCCTGGGATATCACATTCCTCTCCCCTTAAAAGAATTTCGTCCTCGAAATTTAAAACAAAAGATAATCCAAATTTTTTTAATTTTATTTTCAAAAATTCCCAGCATATACATCAATCCTACACTATCAAACAAACAACCATTCATCCAAACAAACAATTTCATCCAAACAAACAATTCATACAAACAAACAACTCTAGTTATCCGGACATAGATCCGGATAAACTACCTAAAATTATTCCGAGTTTCCCCCATACAGATACTGGGTTACTCGCTCTACTAAATCCAAACTGGCAATTCAATCCCGAAGCCAAAACACTTATCCTCACAAAAACTCAGAAAGATCAATATACTCGGAGCTATCTTTCTAATCTTACCCAAACTCATTTGCTCCCTTTATCGAAGAAATAATAACGAAGTCTCCAACTTCGAATTCCAAATTCTTCATCTCTAATCCACAGAATTCTTCTGACGATTCTGGGCTGCCTTCATCTTTCATGATCAGCTCAATCTTTGCTGATGCTTCTCGAAACAAACAGGACCAAAAACAATCCAATAAACGGATCCTCTCAAGATCTACAGAAATCCAGAACTCAAACTCCACTCCACAATCATCAGTAGATCCCAAATACTTCTCCTATCCGGAAAAGACAAAACAGATGCGCTCACCAATCTGACCTTAAATCTTGAAAAGCTTCCCGTAGGAACCCTCTAATCCAAACACTGCAACTTCCAGTTGCTTCCACTCTAGAACAACTACTTCCAAGCTTTCGCTGCTCAACTCTGATCTGGATGCCGTCGATGAACTCAAACACAAACTAGACCATCACATTCCAGAAAAATTCTCTGACAACTCTACAACTCCAATATCTACTAGAGATGCCTCACCCAAGCAAAAGATTTCCCAAGAGAATGCTCAACTGTCGCAAGTCACTTTTGCGATTCTATCCAGTTTAATATCCAAAAATAATGTTCTTTCTTAATCCATCAGAACAATCTTAGTGCTTGATCAATCCATTTGGAAAAATGAATCTACTCCGCAGCTTCTGAACTCCACTTCTAAGAAAACTGCTAAGCCAAAAGATCTTCCAACAGAAACACAGAACACTCGAGCTGCACTGCTGCCACAGATGCCAAAGACTCCTTATCCAATGCTCTTCGAGAAACTCGAACCTCAGACCAAACAGAATCACCATGCTGAACTCAGCCACAACACGCTTCCTTAAACTTGTTCCAAAGAAAACATCTTTGGAAACCTCCATAGTCACTGCATCTCATCACACAGCTACTACTCCCCGAGTTACCCAATATACCATCACTCGCTTCTGCTCAACCGACAGATCCAAACTCTCAAAAATATGCTCACACGAGTGCGATCAAACTTATACTTCAATGATCGACTCCGAACCTTAACAGGTTTCCTTCAGAGACCAATGAACACCACATCAAAGTTCACTCGAGACGGTATTAGGTCTACAGTCTTGACAAATATACTTCCAACCCAAACATTCAAACTCCAACCATTGGTAGTCGTGTTACACATACCACTACCCTATCTACCTTTATAACTTCTATTGGAAAACCCGAACAGGTAACCCAACAAATAGGTAGAATATATATATATAGTTATATAAAAATTACAAATACGCTCTCTCAAGATAGACACCACTCCAGAGCCTAGGTATTCACTCAACCAAGAGCTCTGATACCAAATGTAGCGACCCGACTTTCATCGACTAGAAAGTCGCATCGTCAATAAGAAAGAAAGGGATAGAAAAGAGAAAAGATAGAGAAGAGAGAAAGAAACAACAACAGAATCTAAACAGCGGAACGAATAAATTATATTAATAACATAAACTATTACATAGTATCATATACAACAACTATCAGAGTTACACAGCTTATACAACACATACTAGACAGTTATAAAACACCTGTCTAGTTATTACAATTCAAGATACAATTCAAAACAAAAGACTCAGAGATCAACACAGCGGAATACTATATCTCTACGAATGCTGAAGCCTCCTGCTCCATTGCTCCTCCAGATAACTCGTCAAAGCAAACCTGACTCCCTTGGCTACTCGTAAAAATTTGAGTACCCAAGAGTTTATATAAAACAGAAATAAACACTTGGGTCAGACATGGGTCTGGTGTGAGTAAACGGTTTTAAATTTGCTTAACTTCAAAAACTTTTGAAAACAAAGGTATCACATAAGACTTCCCACACATTAACATGGAAAAGTTTTTACCTTACGCTAACCAAAACTTTGATAGGAAATCTGGTTATATTATAATAGGTCTAGGGTTTTCAAATAAATATGAAATAGCTAAAATTGTTACATTATTAAATTCCAGCATACTAGCCAACAAAGTGGGTTATACAATCAAATCCGTTATCACTTATTGGAAGTTGGATTTCCATACAATGGCAGGGCTACCAGGGTACCGCCCGTCACAGTACGTGGCCTAGATCACCGTACCGAGGATCACGCCCAATCCCCTGCAACACAAAGCCGGAACCATCCCTTACTGGATAATTCCGAATAAAATCACCCCACGGTTGTGTACATCAACCGCACCACTAAGTCGAAATAGAAAGGGACATCTAGACAGGGATGACCTTACTCTCAGTGGGAGCTACCCACGAAGCCTTGCTGCATCTCCCCTGTTTTAGCCCTTCCCGGTTGATGAGGCTTGAGGTCACGATTACCTTTAATCAGAACACATCACTTAGAATGCTCATCGTCCACCTGACGATGTGCTGAAAGCATTCAATCCATACAAGTTCGTTCCGGGTTCGAACGAAACCGAAGGCATTATCTCGTTACACTCGTTTTGGAATCACCCTCACAGTTAACGACAATAACCCTTGCACTCTGAATCTTCATCTTCACTTGAGATTCACGACCTAACGTTAATTTGGATCGATGTGGTATTCGGATATCCAAATCTGGAAACCCGATCCCGGTCTCATCGAAATCCAAAACGTATCTTTTAAGGCCAAGTTGTTTAAAGGTTTAAACAATTCAATTCAATACTTGAATTCACACAGCATTAACATAGATAAATATCACACATTTTTCACAGATATATCCAATATCATATCACAGAATATCATAGTATATCATCCAAGAGATATCAACCAAATCAAACATTTTACTCAAACAATCATCCATAAGCAACCATTTATTAATCCATATTATAATCAATTTAATTAACTTAAATTAAATTAATTACTTAAGAATTAATTCCTATCCTTGCTTAATCAACCATTAATTAATTACAATCCATTTAATTAATTAATCATTAAATATTAATCACTCTTGATTAATTATCTATTAATTACATAAAGTAATTTTCCTTTAATTAATTTAACAAATTAATTATCCTTAATCATTTACAGTAATTATCCTTTAATTACTCTCATTAACTACAATAATTAATGATCCTTAACTAATTACTTTAATTAATTAATTAACTATAATTAATTACATTATTCCTTAATTAATTACATTAATTAATCATGCATTAATTAATTACTTTCATAAATCAACCTAAATAAATCATTAACAGTGATTAACTATTCTTAATTACTTCTTAATTTCTTATTATTTACCTCCATAAATCCTTTTGATTAATTACACTAATTACATATAGTAATTTAATTATCAATTACTTACACTAAGTAATTTCATTTAACAAATCTTATAAAGTAATTATACTTAATTAATTTCTAAGTGACTATTCTTAATTAATTAACAAATTAATTAACTTACATAAATCACATTCATTTTCTAAATTATAAATGAGTAATTCATCCCTAATTACCCTTTAAATAAATTAATTAATCCTTGATTAATTATTCTTTAACTATTAATTAATAAACCTTAATTATTAATCAATATCCTTTATATCCTTTTATACAAAGTAATCAATCCTTAATTACTTTTATAATTAATTAATTAAACTTAATTAACAAATTAATTACTTCTTAATTATTAATTAATAAAACTTAATTATTAATTAACAACCTTAATTACAAATTAATTTAATCCATAATTACCAATTAATAAATCCTTAAATGATAATTAATTAATCCTTAATAACAGTGAATTAATCCTAAATTAACTTTAATTATAAATTAATAATCTCTTAATTATTAATTAAGAAAACCTAATTATTCTTAATAAACTTTATTAAGTACTTCTTAATTACTAGTTTAATTAACCTTTAATCATTTTATTAATCCTTATCAATAATTAATTAAATAAATTAATTAAACTTAATTTCTTAATTAAATTAATTAATTTCAACTCATTGAAAATCCTAATTAATCCTGAGATAAAACATTATCATTTAAAAACATTTGATCTTAATAATTAACTTACTTAATTAAAATCATTAATTAAGTTAAAATAAATAATCATTAATTACTTATCCTTAATTATTTATTAACAATCCTTAATTACAAGTGAATAAAACACTTGAAAACTTAATTGTTAATTTACTTATCCTTAATCATCAACTAATTTAATTTAATAAATCATTCTTTATTCATTCTTTATTAGTAAACTTAAATTAAGTTTTAAGATAAAACATTCCTTTATTAATTACCTTATTTTCAAATTTAATTTGAAAATAACTTAAGAATTTAACTTAATATATTTAAGTTAAACAAATTATACAAATTAAATTTAGTCAAAACATTTATTACAAAGAAAAGAATTTTCAAAACAATTGTTTTAACTTGATTATTTAAATTTAAAATCTTACCTTTATTTAAATTTAAAAACTAATTTAAACATCTTACTTTGGTTTTAACTCATATGTATTTGAATCAAGACAAATACATCTTCTTCTTTCCTTTTTATAAAAGAGTTTTGTTTAAATTTTTAAACTGTTTTAAAAACTTAACAGCTTACTCAATCTCCCGTACAACCTTACAAAAACCCCGAGGCAAAACCTTTTCTTCCCGAGTAAATTTTAAACCGTTGTTTAAATTTTTAAAACTGTTAAAACTTTAACAGTTATCACTTCCTCTCTCGCGTATCACCCTGGAAACGACTTCGAGCCAAAAGCTAATTCTCACGAGACCATCTTCGAGAAATAAATCGAACCCAAAAACCAGACAACTGATACACTGACACTCATCCTCGTTCACGTGCACGTGCACAGTCCACTGGCGATGCTCCGAACACCTCCGACAACCCTCGCACCTCGACGATCACCATCCTACCTGATTTCGACAACCCAACTACTCCAACAAATTCTATATCGAAATCGAGGTTACTCGATAAATTCCTGGAACTAACCCATCGCCTAAATTTTCCTCGAACTGCCGCCGCCGACCACCAGAACTCCTGGAACTCCGGCCACACACTCGCTGACCTTCAAGCTATCATTTTCCCAAGCCCCGTGAAACTCGATTCACCATAGACTCTGCATTTACCCTGTTTCCAGATTTCGACCAATATAGGGTTTAAAACCTAAATCCACCTGCCGCCGTTGCCACGACCATCAGACAACTCACCACCCATTTTTTCCGTACCACCAGATCCTTCCTCTACCTCCTTCCAAAATCCCGATCCCCATAGACCTCGTGATTATCAATTATCACCCAAAATCCCTATTTCAGAAAAGTTCCAAATTCTTATTCCTTACTTCATTTAAAATCTTGACTTTGATTCTAAAAATCCTAATTTTACAAATGGATTCAAGACATGAATTTGAATTAATCAATTTCATCATTTGATTTTACATGTTTTAAAAGATCTTTACTGTTGTTTCACAAATGCAAGCATAATTTAAAACATATATAATTGTTTATATTTTTATTACTTAGATCATGCTAACACTAAACTAATTTGTCTTTAATTTAAATCCTAACAGTGAATAAATAAAAATATATGGAATTTTGATTATATGGTTGTCACTGAAACCTGGAGACAGAGACATATTTAACATGCACAGTTCAATTTACTCATACAAACAGTGTATACACACATATAGATAAATATGCATAGATACTTCATTCAAAAATCATAGGAAAGCAAATTTAAACTTATTTTAAACTTTTGAAAAGGGTGTTTACTCACCTATAAATGTTGACAGAGAAATTATAACTGGAAACTTTTGAACAGAACTGCTTCATTTCTTTAAAAACTGAAGAGCTTGCTTTTAAAAACTGGAACTTGCTTTGGAACTTTAAAAATTTGAAAAGCTTTTGAAAACTTGCTGTAGCCTCAGATTTTCTTGCATGCATCCTTGGAAATGATGACAGAACTTGATTTTGAAACAGGCAAATGTTAACAGGCTTTTGAACTTGAGAATTTGGCTTTTGAAATGATTCCAGGTTTAAGAAATAATGGTTTCAGGCATTGAGAAGGGTTACAGGTTGGTTTTGAGGATCATTGATTATAGACTTGGTTTGAAACAGGAAAATGGTTTCAGGTCTGAAGAACAATGGTTACAAACTTTGTTTACAGGGGTTTGATTTTTTGATCAGAGGAATGTTGTTTGTATAATAAATGGTTTCAGATTTAAGATGAAATGATTTCAGTTTTGATTTGAGAAGATTATTTCAGATTTTGTTTGGAGGAGATTTCGATTTGAAATGTTTTCTGGTTTTAGTTTTGTCTTTGAAGAAAATGAGATTAGAAAAGAAAAGAGAAATGAGAGGTAGGCTTATATAAACTAAATTTATGGTTTATTAAAAATCAAGGAAAATGAAAATAAAATGACACTTGTCTTTACCATTTCTTAAGGATCTTACACATGTATTTAAGATGTTTTAGAACTTAACACTTGTAATATTCCATTTTTATATTATTTTTAAATGATTTTAAAAGACTTTTATATTAATTTCCTAAATAGATAAATACATATCTTATTTAATAAATGCTTTTATATAATATACATAAATGAAATCTTTAAAATAAAATAAAATAAAACTCATTTATTCTAATAAAATCATATACAATATATTTAATTCATTTTTAAGTGTAAAAATACCTTTTGTATTTATTTACTATTAAATAAACACTTTCTAAATTTATATACAAAATCTCTTTAAGGAAAATAAAATAAAACAAAAGTCTTATTTTAAATAAAAGTCTTGTTCATATATTTTTTTATACCCAAATATATTAAAATAATTATCTTTTAAAGATTCAAATTTAAATCCAGATTTAAATTCAGATTTTTACCTTTAAAATCCAATTTGAAAATCAACTCAACATTTATATTTTTAAATAAACACATTATTAAGTATGAAATTAATTATTTCATTTAAAAACAACTCAAGACCTATATATATATATATATATTTTTAAACAATACTTATTAAATTTGAAAATGATAAATCTATTTAAAATCAAACTTATAAAATAATTTAAATAATTATTCTTATTACAAATCAAT
This sequence comes from Allium fistulosum, assembly GCA_030737815.1. Lineage (NCBI taxonomy): Eukaryota > Viridiplantae > Streptophyta > Magnoliopsida > Asparagales > Amaryllidaceae > Allium > Allium fistulosum. The sequence goes on from CM060901.1 coordinate 668,210,168, forward strand.
CTATAACTAAAATTAAAACATCATATTATTTTTATTTGGTTATTTATATTTGAAAATAACAAATTTACCAATTTTAAATAATTTAAACTAAGAGATTATCATATTTAAATTCCTCGAAATCCCGGGATATCACAGATTTTACCCAATTAAAATTAATTACATATTATTTCACCAATTAATATAACATTTAATCTATTTCCTTATTTACAATTTATAACTAATTATAACTTTTCAATCATTTCAATAAATTGGAATTACATTAAAATAGTTAGCAATTATCTTAAATTAACATTATTACATTGTATTTTAGTTATTTTCTCACTAATAAATCACAAAATTTTATTTCTTCCAATATTAAATTACAAAATCTTATTAAATTCAATATTTTAATTATCAGAAAATTACGGGTCGTTACAATCATGATATTTGGATATAAGGGGCTAACTTTTATAAAATGTAAATATACTAGTGATGGTAAAACCCTTCCACTTTGTGGCATGACATTACTGTGTATTATATATATGTAAATTTGTGTGTTTGTATATTTATGTACAAGATTTTAAGTCTCGGATATCGGTCACGTTTCGTCTCGGCGATTTTAGTGACTTGGTATCGTATTGGGGGAGATCTCGAATGAGACGAGTGCCTCTCGAATGCCAATATCAGATTTACATATCGGGCCTTAAAGTTCAACCCGGGACCACATCACCGTATATTTCAATGTTTCAAATAAGTTCATACAATACTAAAATATGATAAACAATATTAAAGAACCATATCCATGAAGTTTACACAACACTAAAGTTTAAAACAAGTAAACAACACGTACATATCCAATTAAACATTACAAAAATATTGAATGAACACCACTTACATAACTAAAGTTCTAAACTGACATGAACCATTGTTATGTGAATACGACAATAAAAGAAGGAAACGCTACCCATCGTGCTTGCATTACTTCGTACCACATAAACAAGGAAATTCTACCCTTCATGCTTGCTTTATTTCCTGCTGCAGAGCATTCACAGCACCACCAATGTTCACAAAATAAATGTTTGAATAAACATATAATGTTTAAGCAAAGAAAGTAGTAGTCTTAACCATGAAATTATACTTGCAAATTAAATCTATTTGCAAACCTACTCTAAATTATACTGTAATTTTAATTTTTGAATTTCATTAAAATAGAAAAAACCCTAATTTACATACCTGTAAGAAATAGAGAGATTGATCGAAGATGAAGTTGCAGACTGTCAAAAGTGATCGAGTAATCGGAAATTGGAAGCAATCGCGAGGCGTTGGAAGTTGGAAGAGGGAGTTTGATTTTTTTAAGCAGAGGGTGTTCGATTTTTTTAGAAGAGGAAGTTCAATTTTTTCTCTGGAGAAGAGGGAGTTCGATATTTTTGATGAGCAACGTGATTTTTGGGAAATTTAATCGGATAATGAAGAAAATGGCTGTCTGTTTTTTGAATTTGGGCTGAGATGGACCTATATCTTTTTTTAAACAATATATCGGGGAGATCTCGGAATATTGTTTCGCTCCAAATATCGGCCGATATTTGTAAATTTCGGTCGATATATTCGAAACAAGATATCAACCGATATATCATGTTTCGTTTTGCCCATGCCTTCAACCGAGATCTCGATCGAGATATCCGAGATTTAAAACAGTGTTTATGTATGTGTGCATGAAATTTTGTGGCAAATATTATTCATACTGGGCTTATATCTGGCTCAAATATTTTTTCCCTCTCAAACTCTTAGGTTCTCGCTTAAGTAGGTAAAGGGTTAAAGGGTTCAGGGATTAGTAGGTTTTGTTGAATATACAATGAAGATGACTATAGGAGGTAGATTTATTAAGCTATTTGTTTTTTAACTATATATTTATATTGTACCGTAATTTGTCTTGTTATAATATAAACTTCGACCATTCATGGCGGTACCACTATATACTGACCACATTATATTTAAAATGTTTATTATATATTCTCTCGATGATGGAAACATTGGGTGGTTTGATATCTGAATTAAATGATAAAGTAAATCTGTTTATATTCTATAGCTTTTTATCATTTTAATTATTTATGAGTAGAAAAAACGTGTTCTTCCACTATCGCTTGAATAAGACTAGAGTGACTACAGCAATCTGGTATTAATTTTTAGATATTAAAATAAGGTATGTTACAATTGGTGTCATAGCCTTAGGTTAGCAATAGTTAAGAAAATATAAGATAAATCACCCAATGAATAAGATAAACAGAACACCATAAGGACTTGACATAGGATTATGGGATAATGCTATAGCAACATACTTTTTATTTTTATAAGTACATATAATTATTTTCATATTCCCTATTTCCTATGTATTCTATTTTATGAAGAATCGCCATATATACAAATAGAAAAATAAAATAAAAGGGATGAATATAAGAAATGGTTGGTTGAATATTAAAAGGGATAGTACTGCTATCAATGGTACGAAATGACGGCTGCTAATGTTAGGTTAAATATAAAGGCACCTTTAGGGACTAGAGAGGGATATGAAGATGGACCAATAGAGAGAACAAGTTCCTATGTAATGATCTCGGATTTTAACTAAGTTTAAATTGATAATTAATTTAATTTTTGAATAAAAATTGTGAAATTAATTGGTAAATCGATTTGAGTTTCTCCAAATTCAAATAAAATATGTGTTAAATCATTTGAATTTAAATTTTAAGTAAATGGTTTAAAATTAATTTGAATTTATAAATAGATATATATAAGATAAATTATAAAATACAAAGTAAACACATTAGCTGAAATCTAACAACATATTAAAATAGAAATTTATTTATATTATAAAGTAATATTACAAAGCATAAGACAAAAGAAAGAAATATGTTTATAGAAACAAATGAAGTATAAGTATGTACACTTGTAAAAGAAAACAAAAATATATATGTATTAGCTTGCAAAAGAAGACACTAATATATATTCAAGAATGAAACATAATTTTTTTTATAAATATCTATGTACGAGCAAATAAGGATAAGTATGTAGATTTGTACATGGCAATTAATGCTAGCCACAATATGTATCTATTAGCCACCATAGGAAAGAAGAAAATATCAGCCTAGTCAACAATGAAAAATATCTCTGACTTTTGATTGTACAACAAAATAATATCACACAGTAAAACTCAATTCATATATATCAATTTCATTTATCTCAGTTTGTCCATTACAACTGAGTAATATTTGCAGTAAGTGCCGTCTAAAAACAAAATTCAATTTAAACATCTCAGCATAAACAAACAATACAATCAAGACAAACCAGAGATCAAAAGGGTTTCAGCTTGCAATCTCAAGCCTGTGTCAAAATTGAAGAAGAACTCTGTTCACTTCTGGAATCAGGTAAGTAACATCATTTTTTTTAAAGAGAAAAAAAAATTAAATTAAAAGGTTGAATCTGTTGCAAGTTATATCTGTGATGAGTATGTTAGTATATATATATTTGAAAATTCTCCGTGTATAAGTGAATGATGAATGAACTGTGTGCAGGCTATTATTCATATATGTTCTTTGTCTATAATTCTAACACAAGATTTTAGTTTCAAAAATCAGTTCCTCTTGATCTACTTATTGTTTGGGCTTAAGATTAAAACAAAATTTTTTTGTTAAAGTATATATTAAGTTTTAAAAATTTATACAAGTTAAAACAACTTGTCAATGTCTCTGGAAAACCAAGATACTGAGTAAAACCGTAAATTAGTCAAATTTCAAATGTCTTAATTCATGAATTCAAGTATGTAAACTGAATTCTCCTACTTGAACTTGATTTTTAAAGCTTAAATCAAAATTTTTAGAGCTAGGATTTAAGAGCAGTTCAGGTTAGAATGAATTTCTTGGTTTCGGTGATTGCTGATGATCTCGTCGATGAGGAAGGTCGGGGTTCTTTGGGATGGTAGAGGAGTGATCCGCGATTCAAGGAAAAATACTAGATGGGTTTGTAGATGGACGAGGTGGCGGCGGAAAGCTTTGGAAGTCTGGAAACTTAATTTTTTCGAGAGTTAATGTTTCAATTCGTTCGTCCTCTATGATGGATCGAGTGCTACGAAACTTTGGGTGATGGTAGAGGGGAGGTTGACGAAGTGGTGACCAGAGTTTCAAGAGTTCTGATGGTCGAGGTTTCGAGAACGACGATGATTTCCAGGTTGATGGTGAGGCCGGCTGTTGTTTCCAGGTTTCGAGTTTGTACTCGATTTTGATTTCGAGAAGATGAGGGAGTTCTGGTGGTCGGGGAGAGGAGCATGGAGGATCGTCGACTTGCTCGACGATGTGATGTCGCCTGGAGTCGACCATCGGCGACGTGCACGTTCACCGTGCACTATTCTCGGTGACCTGGATTTTGTTAGTTTGGGTGTATCAGGTTTTCGCGAGTGTCTCGGGTGTTTACTCGATGTTTTTGGGTGCTGGACTCGAAGCAGGAGGTGGCCATAGCTCGGGTCGAATATTTGTCCAGGTCTTAAAACAGAAACCTGTTATGTTTTTGGCAATTTAAAACTGAATTTAAAATTTCAAAGAAAAGTTTTAAATTGAGTTTTAAAATTAAGGTTAAATTATGAATTTAAGTTAGTTTGGAATTCAGTTTGGGAATAAATAAGTTTTTACTTTCAAATTGTTTTAATAACCAAAAGTGTTTAAGTAATTTAGTGGTTTTTAAATGAATTTGAAAAAAAAATGGAATTTGAATTGTAAGAAAGAATTTAAGCAAAGTAAAAATCAAAGTTTAAACCTGGACTGAAATCTGAAGTGGAATTCTAGATTTTTAAATTAAATAAAGTTTTATAACTTTAAATGTTTAAATGTAAAGGTATACTTTAAATATGTGAAGTCAAAAGAAAATTTGATTTTAAATCTTTTAAATTTCTTTTAACAAGAATATTGCCTAAACGTATGGATTTGAAGGTTTTCAAAATTAGTTTTAACTTTATATATGATAAATTGGTATTCATTTTATATTTTGAAATAAAAATGAAATTTAAGCAGAAAATTTGAAAGAAATGTTTTCTAACATACTTGTGAGTGATAACTAAATCATTTATAAGGAGAAGTTTCTTTAAAGTTAATAAAACTTATTGATTTGTAATTCATAAATTATTAAGTTAACTAGAATGGTTAATTAGTGTTTGGATTAATTAAATTAGTGATTATAAGTTTTAGATTTATTAATTAAGGTTTAAGTCAATTAATGATTAGAAATTAATTAATTTGTAAGTAAGAACTAATTAAGTTACAATTAACACTTAATTTATTAAATAATTAGGATTGATCAATGAGTTATTAATAATTAATCAATTTTTATTAATAATGATTAATGTAAGTGATTTCTTTAGCAAAGTAATTAAAGAATTGTTATTAGTTAATGAAGGTCATTAACTAAGATTATTTAAATAATTAGTTAATGTGATTAATTTTAACAATAAATCAGATTAATTAATTAATGATAATCATTTATAAAATTGTGTAAGTGTAATTACTTTATGGAAGTAATTAAGAAATTAATTGGTCATTGTAATTAATTGAGTTTAATTTGATTAATTTAAGTTAACTATGGTCAAATATTGTGTACTGGATTGATATTTCTGATATGTGATTGTGATGTTATGTAATGCGAATTGCATTGTGCTGAACTGTGATATATGATTTGTTTCTGTATTTATGTGAAAACCCTTTGGACCCGTAAAACGGCATTTGAATTTCGATGCGACAGGAAGTCAGATTCCAGTTGTTATCCGAAACCCACATCGAATCGTAATGATGAATCCTTGTGATTGATAAATTGACTTTATCTGTGAATATGTGAATGAAGATAAGCGTTATAAATCATACCGCTTATCGATATTGATATGATTGAATCTGTGATGATTGAATGATGTTGCACTATTGTGTTAAACCCCTAGACTACACCATACACACACAAATATGGACTTCATGAGGAAATCGATTAAGTCATAGATTTTTGAAATGGTTTTAAAAATTAAATTTGAATTCAAATGGTTTGGAAATGGAATCGGGTTAAATGTGAAAAGCTTTGGAAAAGGAGTTTTGAGGATAAAGTTATTTTGGATAACTTCATAAAGTTTTGAAATTTAAAATGGTTGAACCTTGTTTTGAAAATGAAGAGGATTTTAAATGGTGTATCTTTTATATATAAAAGATTTGAAATGAAAAATGGTTTTCCAAGTTATGAATGAATCTTTTGAAAGTTATGAATTAAATCTTGATTTAAAGATTTGATGAGTTAATCCAATTTGAAAGGGAAATTGTGTTGAAAAGAATATGTATAAATCTTTGTTAAAGATTGGTATACTTTGTTTTCAAATTGAAAAGGGGTCTTAAAAGTGTATCCTTTCTATAAAAGATTTGAAACGGAAATTGGTTTGAAATCTGTGAATGAATCTTTGTGAAAGATTGGTGAACTTTGTGAAATGAATCTTTTTGTTTAAAAGATTGAAAATGGTAATTTGTTTAAACCATTTGAAGAAAAGTTTTGGGTAATAAGTTGTGACTTAACTGAAATCCCAATATCCATATGTTTTAAAATATCGCGCTCACTATTCGGTTTAGCCAGGAGAGGACTTTGTGTCATATAACCCATTTCGAATAGTGATACGACGTAAATGGATAGCATTTGAAGACCGGGTGTTTACGAGGACGATATGATAACCTATCGATTGTCTCTGCACTGAGTTGCTCCGGTGTAGAGACCTCCATATGTGATGGGAAGTCCGATCGGGATTGTGAATACCCAGATTGCAAGGGCTTCTTTGGAAGTGCCTTTGGTTCTGTTCGAACCCGGAACATATTTGTATGGTTGTATGTCTAACATTACACTTTGAGATATAAAGCAGATATCTTTCAAATACATTTCTGTTTGGTGGCGGAGATTTATTCTCTTAGCTTAACACCCTTCTCTGAGACATACGAGCTCAGAGGTTATGTAGTTGAAGGTTATCAGTGATATACTCCCAAATTGGTAATGTGGCATGCTGAGTGCTGCTGTGTGTTGCTGATCATTTGTTGATCAAAGCATGGCTTTGTGAAGAAGCGTAGCTTTGTGGACGAGACTGCATCAGGACCTCACACCCCGAAAATGGTCGAAACAGGAAAGATGCGGCAAGGTTATGAGGGTCGCGCCCTTTAGGGTATGTCATTTCCTTCTGGAAAAAGGTGGTATCAGGTATGGAGCCCTGATATTTAACCTATGTGGTTGCTGCAATCTCATTTCTATGTGGTTGTTGCTTTGTTGAGGCGCCTCGGATAAAGGTCGCAAACGACCGGGGATGGCATATTCGTGTAGTAGTTACCTAGTTACAGAGGTAACCCAGCCTTGTGCTGGCAGAGAGCTGGTTAAGTTCTCGGGACGTCCTTCTAGAGGCGTACCCATGTGGTAATAGGAAGTTCCTTAGCCTGACCATTTGTTGGAATTCCAAAGAAACAATACGAGCCCTTTACGGTTTTAGTTGTATAACCTGGTATGGAATGTGGCGGTAACCTACTATTGAACATAGTAGCTATAGTAGGCATACAATAATGGTTGTATGCTGGCTAAGATTAATATTATATTTTCAAAATGTTTTCCACACTAGACATTAATGATAATATCAAAAAAAAAGATTTTTCTCGTATCAAGCATGTTTGACTACCATAAGGAGAAACCTCCTCCAATTCTGCATTTGCATTGTGTGTGTGGCGGGAGGCCTTATGGTAGTTTCATTTTCCAAAAAGCATATCGGATTTCTCTTGTGAACTGTTTTTATTTTAAACAACTGTTTTGTTATTCATACCAGTCCCATGACTGACCTGGAGTTTATTGTTCCCTTTCTAAACTCTGGGTGCCCACAATTTCCCACACGGGCAGTCTAGAGTTGGGTTTTTCAGATAGTCAGGTTTAGTAGATTATCGGGAGCTAGTTCGGTTTTTTGGAGTTCACGGACGACCGACGTTGCTTATCTTGGTGCAACGTGATGGTGGTTTGAGCTTGATGTTGAAATTGTTGGACACATTCTCTTTTAAAGATCATTTGGAGTATCACTTCTGTTGTTTCTGCTGTAACATTTTTTGTCTCCAATATTCTTGTATCATATAGATATCATTGTTGTATATCATTTTGGATATGGTATTCATTGAAGTTGTATATGATATTATCCATTTCTTTCTTCCGCTGTGTTGTTATACTTAACGTGTTATAAGCTCTGGCGAGCCAAATTCGACGTTTGAATCTGTGGCATTCGAGTACAAGTGAAGTACGGGTGTCGATTTTCGAAGGCCGAGTCAGGAGCGTCACATTTGGTATCAGAGCTAAGGTTGAACTTTAGCTATGGAGTATAACACATTAAGTAACTCATTAGATATAGGGTGAAGTATACCCTAGAATGAGTATCCCTAAGATATCCATTCGAACGCCTCAGTAAATTCTCTTACTATCTACCGATAGTAAGTATGAGTGTAAGAAGAAGATGAGATAGCAGACAGGGGAATACGACTATAAATGGCCAATACCCTGTAACAACAAGGAAACAATCTTTTCTCTATCAATCTCTTTTGTTCAACATCTCTTTTCAATTATTCGATGGTTCTTGGTAGATCCAGGAAGAAGATTTGATATATTTGCATGGGACATAAACTCCAAATAGGTCAGAATTGTTTGTTTGGATGAATTGGTTGCTTTGGTTGCTATGGTTGATAGCTATGTTTAGGTAAGAAAGTTATGGTTCACATTAATAACAAATCCAATGGATTATTGACATGGCTTGGATGTATGAGGACATGGAAAAGGAGATAGTAATGCCCAAGGTTTTGAAACCTTCTATTAAAATAACAACAAGAGAAAGAGGTTTTTTGTTCAAAGAAAGGAGGAGGAGCGAAGGTTGGGACAGGTAGATAAGTCACATGTTGCTTACTTTAAGCGCCAGAAGCTGAGAGGCTACTCAATCGAGTGTCTAGAGAATGGAAGCAAAATGACATCTTAAGCAGCGACATTAAATGCTTCAACTACAACAAACTCAGGAATTTCAAAAGGAATTAGCCGGAGATAGCTAATGGGGGAAGCTAAGGTTTATCCAATAGAACCAAAAGCACCTAGGTCATTAGCAACTGGGAAGGAGGAAACTATTACGGAAGGTACAATAATTATTCAGAATACTCATGAGATTGATTGATATGAGGGACGCACACTCATTTATATCTAAACATCTAGTTGATAAGTTAAAAATGAACAATATATACCTTATTACCTCCAAAAAGTCGCAAACCCAATAGGTGGCTGTGTAACTCTTATCCTATATTATGATGGTGTAGAAATGGTGTTGGATGGTTATATATTTACTTATACTTTGTATGATTTGAATATTTTAGCTTCAGAGTTACTCTAGGTAAGGATTGGTTGTCTAAGTACGAGGCTAGGTTTTTTTTAAGGATAGGGTGGTTTCCTTGAAGCATCCTGCTGATGCAAAGGGAATTTTTTTAAGGCCAGAAGAGTCGAGAGTATATATTTGTGCTTTGTTGTTTATGATAGATGAAGATTAATCGAGTGTTTGTAGTAAGAGAATTTACTGATATGCTTGAACCCAAAGTAGGGTTACTCTCAAAGAGAGATATAACATTTTTGATAGACTTAGTGATGGGAGCTGTGGAAGTAAGTGGACCCCTAGTCGCATATCTCCTACATAAACGAAGGAGCTAAAGGTCCAGTTATAGAACTGGAAGGAAAGTGTTTCAATAGACCGAGTAGTTCAATATAGGAAGCCTTGGCTGTATTTATGAAGAAGTTCAGTGGATCTTTAAGACTATGTACTAACCATTGAAAATTGAATGAGAAGACCATAAAAAACGATATCCTATCAAGAGTAGATGACTTATTCGATATACTAAGTGGAACCAAGGTATTCTCACATCTATATTGGCGTCTGGCTTCCATTAGTCGAGAATGGTAGAGGAGAGTATACCGTTGACAAAGTTTCAGACTAAATATGGTTCATATTAATGGTTAGCTATGCCTCTCGAGCTAACTAGTATGCTAACATTTGTTTTTAAAATTTGATTAATAGACCTTGTGAGAGCACTTGGATAGGTTCTTGCTAGTTTTCATTAATAATATTATTATGTATTCTACGAAGCATAAAGTTTGTTTTAGAATAGTTCTTGAGACATTAAGGTAACATCAACTTAAAGCAAAGTTTCCAAAGTGTCAGTTTTTGGAGAAAGAAATGAAGTTGCTTGATCACATGGTTTTAGAAGATGGATCGTCGACTAATCCTTAGAAGATTATAGCTATTAATAGTTGGAGTATACCAAAGATAGTGATTGAGATAAGAAGCTTTTAGGGTTTAGCTAGCTATCACCGGAGATTTATATAATATTTCCCTCATAAAGCAGCAATGACGAGGAGAGTAATAAGGAAGGATGCATAGTTTGAGTGGAATGACAAACGTGAAGGGGCTTTTTCTGGAGTTAAAGCATTTATTGACTAATACACTCATCAGTTATTCCTAAGTGGAACCTAGATTTGGTTGTTTACATTGATGCATGCAGTAAAGGGTTTTTTAGCTTTATTGATGGAGAAATGTATAATGATTTGTCTTTGCTTCTCGAGAACTAAGACCGAATGAAGTTCACAACCCTATCTATTATTTAAATTTAGCATTGATGGTTTTTTCATTAAAGGCTTGGCAATTATCTTTTGAGAGAATTTAAGTATATTCACAAACCATAAAACCTTCAAGTATTTATTCTTTTAGAAAGAGTTAAATACGAGGCAACAAATATGGTTGGAGCTCATAGCAACATATCACTTTGAGATTAAATATACACCAAGAAAGGAAATAAGGTTGCTGCAGATGCTCTTAACCGAAGACAACATAATGTATCGTTAGCAATTATTGTTGAGTGGAGAGACTTAGAAGCATTGGCATCTTATAAAGTTCACATAAGGCCAATATTTAGTTCTAGCCAGCATGATTGTGATCTTACTTAGAAGTTCGTCTTGCATTGACTAGTATATTAGCTGAAAAGAAAGGAGAAAGTGAGGTATTACTAAGAGAGTTAAGCGACTAAACATGGCCATCCAAGCTGAAGACTAGAAAGACTTCTGTATTGACAAAAGAGGTAAAAATGTAATGATACATGGATCTACACGTATTTATTCAAAATAAAAAATCATAAATCATTGTAAATAGTTAATGAATTAAAAGTGAATTTAGAACAACACCATTATTTGACTACTGTATTTATAGCCACTGCATACATCTTTCTGAGCTGATCAATTTGAAATATAAACTTGTTATATATTAAATTATGATATAGGAGGTGTTATTTATAAGTTTAAATGAATTGTGTAAATGGTACAGAGAAAAATAGTTGAAATGTTCATCCAAATGACTTTAGTCTAAATTCTATTTGTCACACTTTCTCTAATTTTTGTAGGAACAATATATGGGAAATATATATATTTATATGTACATCCAAATGACTTAAGTTCAACTAAAACTAAGTGGGTACATATGTAGGCATAGTTATATGTACATAAATGTATATAAACTGTATGAACACATAAGCCAATAATAATATAAGAGAACATAATTCAACATTTTTGAATTTTGTTTCTAAACTACATTAAATTATATTTTATTTGGTCATCCTATTTATATCCTAACCCAGGTGCATATGAAACCTATATTTTCACTATAAATTAGAGGAGGGATAATAAAGGGTAGGTAAGCCTCTAATTTTATATTTCTTTTATTCTCTTCCTTTCATATTTTATTTCTTCAAACCTAATATCTTTTAGATTTATTAATCCATTTTGTAACTAAACTAGAATAAATAAATTAGATTTTAATATCCACTTTGTATGATATTATTTAAACTTATATAATTTTTGATGATATATAATTAAGAGATTATTAAGGAAAATCAAGAGCAAGGCTAGAAATTAATCAATTCTTCATCAACTTCAAAGAATTTGGATTTTAGTGTTTGACTATAATTTATTATCCATTTTAGGTGAATGGTTTTATATTCCTTTTAAGCACTAGAGTTATGTAAATATACATGAGTTTTATATTGAAGATTTTAGAGATTTCAAAATAATGGTTTGATTGGAAATTCAGGTTTATCTTATTAAATATTTAGGATACATTTTGGTCTAAAAATTATGTGAAATAGCGGTGCTTATGAAAATTTTAGAAGTAAACTTTATTAAATATAATTGATTTCAGGTGGTGCTATTTCTTTTTTTCTTCATTTTTTCTTTTTATAAATATTTATGAAATGGAACATGTTTTATATTTTTGATAATTAAAGTGTTGTTTTCTAGATGATTACATGCATCATAAGATTTGGATCAAATTGGTCAATGAATTTGTGTAGTCTAAAATATAATTACCTTTATGTAACATTTATTTTTTAAAGTATAAAAAAATGTTTCCTTTGATAGATTGCATATTAAAATTGATTTGAATTACTAAAATTCATTTTAAATTGGGTTTGATTATTTGAACGTTGTATGATGAGAACTAGTAATTAGAATTGTTTGAATCCTAGAACATTAGTTGAATAGTTAATTACTAACAAATAATGATGAGAACTACTAATTTATTTTAATTATACAGATATCAATGTGTTATTTATACATTACTAATGTAGATTTAGATATTACTGATTTGTGATTAGTAATGATCATAATTAGTTGAGATGTTTTGAACCTTAAAAATACTAATGTTTGTTAGTTTATAGTAGTTAATAATAATTTCCAATGTTCATTAAATGTATCCATGTGGAGTATTTAGTTTTAATCATTTGAATGATATATAATTAACTAGAAATTTTGAATGAAATTTAGTTGATGACTTTAACATGAATGCTAATTAAAACTTTAATTTGAGTAATAATTTGATTATCAATGGCGCTAACTTGAATATTAGTTAATACAATTAATTTTATGGTTAATTAAGTTTAATTTATGGCACTAATTTGAAATTAGCAACATTAATTTAAATGTTAATGTGAATTTCAATTAATTACCTTAATATGAAAGTTAAGTAATGTTACCAATTTAAATCTTAACTTAAATGATAATAGATGGTTATAAAAATAAATAATATTATTATAATGGTTTTCGGTACATTTAAAGGATGTATTGTTATTTATAAAATGAGTAGAAATTTGATAGATAGTGTTATAGGCCTTTGTGCCTATGAGATTTAAGTTCAATGGAAGCCAATAGGAGGCAAGGATAGAAGGCAAGGAGGCAAGACAATGTTCCACCACCATCTCTTGGGATCGCTACCTAACCCTTCCATCACCATCTCTCTTAGGCTCGATACCCCAGTGTACCGATCGGGATTTTCTGTTTGGAACCCCAAGGTACCGATCTGGATATCTTGTTAGGTACCCTAGGGTGCCAATCTAGATTTCATGTCCCATGCCTCATGGGTGTTGAAACAGAGACATTTGCTTGTGCGAGGAGGGTGCCGGGCCATGGAGATACGCACGAATCGGACCAAGTACACAATTGACCCACCGAACCAAGAGGAGACGAGCCAAATAGGAGCGTACGAACTTAGCCAACAACTTGTCCACATCCATCTAAGCCGAACCAACGCCCTTCGAACCAAGTTTTTAGTCGAGCCAAGTAGTGCAAATATGGAAGGAAATATGCATATATTTATAAATTACCAAGCATATTCCAGATTCCCGAGAATATTCCCTCTGAGCGAGATATACAAGGAAATATCCTAATTGGTTACACCACCTCGTCATCCCTCTAAGCAGGGTAGTGTAATTATATGAGATGACTCAAAATATTAACCACTTCAAAACCATATACACGATCTATGTTCTAGAAGCAACTGTGAAGCAAAATATTATAGAGCTGCACTGTCTATCCTAAGGTCAATTCTAAGGGAGAGGTCACCGTTAACATTTCAAACGATGCTATCATGTGGGACCTTAAGGGTGATTCCAAGAGAGAGGATAGTGTTAGCATTCATTGGAGGACTTATGTTGGAATCTATTCAGGGATTCGAGATCTGTTCAAGATGCTCAAATCCATCTAGAGATTCATGATTTGTTTGAGATGCTAGAATCCATTTGTGGATTCATGGATTTTTCAAGATGTTGGAATCCAGAGAGATTCAAGATCTATTCGAGTGATAGAGACTTGTGTATTGAGATACTGAATGTGACCTCACCATCGAAAAATGCTAAAGACGGAGTAGGCTGCACAACATGGGGTTTAGCTAACCCGCGACAAGGTATATCAACTCTATATCTAGAGATACTTTCGACATGTTGGGCGGGTGGAGTTGATGATATGTGGTTCTACGTGTTCGGGTGTGGGCAAGTTGTGTTTTCCTTATGGTATATTCTATCTAGAGATCTACGATGTTCGGAAGGTTAATTCTGATCCTTGTGCAGGAGTTCAGATTTAGCTTAACCAGAGAGAATTAGGCAGACTCTGGCCATTTAATACCTATACCCTAGGTAAATCCCCATCATTTAATAACTAAACCCAAGGCAAAAGCCTTTTTGGTACCCCCTTACCGACATCGTATAAAATCTCATCAGGTCACTTAATACTTCTTTGTGGGAAGAGGCAGACCCTACAATAGCCACTTAATACCTTGACCTTAAAGTGAATCCCTCTTAAGATTCCCCATTACCGCACCTAAAAGAAAATCTCAACCATTTAATACTTATTAAGTGGGAAGGAGGCGGGCCTTACAACAGCCACTGTAACATCCCCCTACTTAGAGACCCAAAACTAACGGCTACTGATGCTGCAGTCATCCATAGTTATTAATCCTCTATGACCAAATACAACAACGTTAGATACATTCATACACAGAAACACATGAATATGGAAAAATTTAAAACTCCAAACAAGATCACATTCCATTTCAAAACATTTCCAATTCATTACATAATCCCACAATCGTTAACCACGTTCAGAGAAAATATATTTATTACAACATACACCAAGAGCGACATATGAAGATACCCCTTGGATGATTAGAGTATATACAGGCAATATAACAACTTTGCCATTACAAACAACACATCGGAATCAAATAAAGGAGAACTCTAGGTATCTATCATGCCTCTTGCATGTCTCTGGAAGCTTTATTCGTCTAATGAGGTACATGAAAACGTCAACTCTCAAACTACTCAAAATCAATTGAGTACCTAAGATTTTAAGGGAAAATCATAAACTTCGAGTCAGACATAAAGCCTGGTATGAATAATATTCTACCATCTCAAACCATTTAGATATCTAGTGAGACCACGCCGCTTAGCCGAACGGGTTTTCCACTTACTAGTATCTTAAAACCTTTATAAAACCATATACTGTACTCCTACATCCACAATGGTTAAAACAATTCAAAACAAAATGATATGATGATATGCAAAACAAATGAATCAATTCTGGATTACCCATCTCCGTTCATTTTGACTATTTGTCACAGTTATAGTTTCTAGGATTACTATTAACCTAATAGTTTTCATGGGCTAACTAATAACCGGTAGAATGTATAAGGACTCCCTGTCCAATTACATAGATTTCATAGAATCATTATGAACCTATTGGTAACTCCAATATCCTTACTCTTATCCTAGTTTTCATGGGTTGACTAGGAACCTATTGGTAACTCCAATATCTTCTCTTCTTATCATAGTTTTCATGGGTTGACAAGGAACCTTTTGACATCTGTAAATATCTTAATCTAGATATATTTTTCATGGCTTCACAATAAACCTATTGGCCCCTGCCAATATCAAATCATAGTTTTTATGGGCTAACTATGAACCTGTCTTTCTTACATCTTCAATTATATATAGTTTTCATTGGCTTACTATAAACCTATTGACATATATCAATATATTTTCCTTTTCACAGTTTTCATGGGCTTAATGAGAACCAATTGGCCCATGCCAATATCTTCCTTTAATATTTTAGCATCCTATATTATGGTCTTCCTGACCTCCCGCATGCAATTCTACTCATTCAGGAGTTTACTTAATTTATATTCACTACTGGGTCAACCTAGTTGGTTATTCTGCCCTTCCCTAAAATTCAGTTATGGGTTCATTATAATGTGAATATATACATATATGAAGAAGCAAAAACAATAACTTGGTTAATCCCTTTAACTTTTTAATCAAAGAAAACTTCTTCAAAAACTCCTTTTCAAAACACTTTATTTAATTATGCCATGGTTTTCCTTTAAAATGTGATTGGATTATTTGTTTTGAAAACTAAGGCCGTCGAAACCTTCAAAACCTTGCTTTCGACCTCACTGGATAACCTCCTTCGAAAGCATAATAATCTCTTTTCAAAACATTAGGCCCCTGCTTTTCGAAACACTTTAAAACTTCTCTTTCGAAACCTTTTGAATGTAATAAAGTATTACTTATTAACTCTTAGAAGTATAACTTTGAAACCATTGAAAGTAACCCTTTTGAAATCTTTGAAAGTACCCCTTTCGAAACAATGGGAAGTATCCCTTTCGAAACCGTTGAAAGTCCCTCTTTCAAAACCATTGGGTTTATACTTAAAGTATCATTTGGGTTAAAGTGAATATAAATGAAAGTATCACTTTCGAAACCGTACTTTATCATATAAAAATAATGGGGAAAACTTGATGGCGTCGGCACCATCCCTTTCGGAAGCTTCAAATCATTTAAACAAAACACTAAAGGATAGCGTCGAAACCCCTTTTTAAAGCTATTGCCTTCTAAACCCTTGGACCACTTTCGAAAGCATTCTGGAAGCGGCTTCAAACATCTTTAAAACAAAACTACCCTTCGAAGGCATTGATGACTTCAATATACTCGAAAGGCAAAAGAACGGCGGTAGGGCTTCGACTAGGTCGGAACCCCTTCTTTCAAAGCATTATTTTTTAAGTAAAAGAACCCATTCGAAAGCTTATTCTTTAAAACATAAGTTGATGGCAACTCCTTCGAAATCATTTAGAAACCTCTTTCAAAAACATTTGCTAGGCTTTCAATAAAACAAAGGCAAGCGCTTCACTTTTTAAAATAGACAAAGGTATCGACCCCATCGGAAGCAATGCTTTCGACACTATGCCTTCTGCCTTTCTCCAATCCACTACGTACCATCTAAGTGATACCTTGTGTATTTGTTTTGGCTTAATGGGGTTTTGACTTGATTGAAGGCGGCATCTCTAAGTCAAAAAGTACTTCTATTAGAGGCAGAACCTACTTTTCTGAGAAAAAGTTGACTAATGCCGCTTAAAGCAAATTTTATCTAACTAACCTGCCACGTGTAAACCTATGATTGGCTGCCTTAACTTTTCAAATTCTTTACCAAAATAACTACCGCTTAATTTCAGATCTAAACCATGGTTAAGTTAGCAAATTAGCCCTTCCATTAAAGAATATCAATATTGCAAATAAATAAGTCCTTCTTCTAATTAATTTAATTTGCATAACAAATTACTAAGAAAAAATCCCTAAAAATTATAGAAATTCACTTTCATCATGTTATCTAACATATCAGAATTTCAGACCCAAATTCTAAATATATTTTTCGCAATAAATTTGTAAACCCAATTAACCATATTTTCCTTTGAAAATTCATAGTAATATTTCCATAGCTTGGAAAATTATCAAAATTAAAACCCAACTCCAAAATCATGTTTTATACAACATAAAAAAATTCTATGGCATTTAAACATCAATATAATTCTGTTTTGCCCTAAAACGGCATATAATCTTATTTAAACATTCTTGTTTAAATCAAACAAATTGTAATTCAAGCTTATAATCATCCAAATCATCATAAAAATGAATTTACCCTTAAATATGAAAACATATGATTATAAAACAGAATAGAGATGGAATATTATTCACCTTGATTAAGATAAGAAGATTGGATTGAGATTAAGATTTGTTTCCCCTTCTTTAATTCCTTAGCTTGATTTGAATTCTCTTCCCTTTTCTTCCTTGCTTTGGCTGGCTCTTCTTACGTTCTTATTTTGTTTGCCAAATGACGTGAATGGGAAAATGAAATGGTAAGGAACGAGAATATATAAGGGTAATGGGTTATGTGTGGCAAATTCCCAACATACCTTTATGTAAATTAATTAACTTATAATCCATTCTTAAGCCCATTTAATTATTTAACTGAGCACGGCCCTAATTATATTTAATCAAATCTCAACCCCATTATCAGTTAACATTTACATTATTCTATTTAATTTATCTAATTAAATGTCCTGAATAATGTTACCAAAAATTAAGGGTGTTACAGGCTCCACTCCTTAAAGAATTTCGTCCTCGAGATTCAATAAGGACTAAATACTAAACATAGCAATCATCTGTAATGACTCCTAACAACCATACTAGTCCATCTGACTAGAAATTATCTGTATAAATCTAATATAGACATACCCTCAAAGCAGATCAGGATAAGTATCTCGAATCATGTCCTCTGTCTCCCAAGTACAGTCCTTCTTGTTGTCGCTCCACTGAATTTTCGCCAACTTGGCTATCTTGTTCCTCAATCTCTTCTCATCTCTCACTACAACCTGAACTAGTTGCCTAACAAAAGTCAAATTAGGCTCCAATACCAAATCTTCCAACCCTGTCGGAGGAATAGTAGTCTATGGGTCATGCACATACTTGTGAAGATGAGACACATGAATACATTATGGACACCTGCCATACTGCTCGGCAACTCTACTTTGTATGCGAGCTTTCCAATTCTCTTTATAATCTGGAATGGACCAACATATCTCGGTGTCAGTTTCCCCGACTTTCCGAACCGTACCACACCTATCATCGGTGATACCTTAATGAAAATCCTGTCTCCCACTGAGAACTCTAGGTCTTTACGCCTCTTATCTGCATAACTCTTCTGTCTGGATTGAGCTTCCTTCATCCTTTCTCGAATTAACTCAATTTTCTCTGACGCCTCCCTAACCAAATCTGGACCCAAGACCAATCTGTCTCCTGTCTCCAACCAACATGCTAGTGATTTGCATAACCTTCCATACAAAGCTTCAAAAGGTGCCATTCCTATACTAGTCTGATAACTATTATTATAGTAAAACTCAACCAAATGTAGGTGATCCTCCCATGATCCACCAAAGTCCAATACACAAGAACTCAATAAATCCTCGAGTACCTTATTGACTCTCTTTGTCTGTCCATCTGGCTGAGGATGATATGCAGTACTCATCTTGAGTTTAGTGCGTAACACATCCTGTAGACTCTTCCAGAATTTGCTAGTGAACAATGCATCTCTGTCACTGACTATGCTACTAGGAAATCCATGTAGTCTAACTATGTTCTTCATGAACAACTTAGCTAGAACAGGTGCCATCCTATTGATTTAACCAGAATGAGATGAGCACTCTTGGTCAACCTGTCCACTATAACCCATATACTTCCATTTCCTCTATTTCAGCTTGGCAACCCGTCTATAAAATCCATGGATATCAAATACCATTTCCATACTGGAATCTCTAGAGGCTGAAGAAACCAACTCGGCTTCTGATGTTCGGCTTTCACTTGTTGACAGTTTGCATACTGCCTAACCCATAAGCCAACATCCCTCTTCATACCTTCCCAATAGAAGCTCCTCTTCATATCCTGATACATCTTGGTCCCTCCAGGATGAATCGTAAACTTGGATCGATGACATCCTCCAAGAACTTCTTTCCTCAAGTTCTCAACATCTGGAACACATAACCATCCCTTCTTTCTCAACCATCCCCTCTGGTCAACACTAAAGTCTTTTAGATCATCGATCTGAGTTCCAACCTCAAGCCTTCTAATCTTCTCATCTAATAATGGATCCTCCTTCTGCTTAGAAGAAATTCTCTCGATCAACACTGGTCGAACTTCTAAACAGGATAACATTGCAGTACTTTGACTAGAACTAGCAGTCGATCTTAACTGCACACTATAGGTAGTCATAGCTTCTAAATCCTTCCACTTTGCTGACATAGCTAACACCACATTCTGATGTCTTCTGCTAAGAGCATCCGCTATTTTATTTCCTTTCCCAAGAGTATATTCTATACCAAAATCATAAGCAGTCAAAAACTCCAGCCACCACCGCTGCCTCATATTCAACTCTTTTTGAGAGAATAAGTATCTTAAAGACTTATGATCTGTGTATAGCTCAAATCTCTCACCTAAGAGATAATGCCTCCAAATCTTCAATGCGAAGATCACTGCTGCCAACTCCAAATCATGAGTAGGATATCTCACATCATGCAGTCTAAGTTGTCGTGAAGCGTAGGCAATTACTTTACCCTTCAACATCAATACAGCTCCTAATTCAGTTCCACGTGCATCAGTATACACCACCAACCCTTGGTTTTCGTCTGGAACTACTAACACTGGTGCATTGGTCAACAAATGCTTTAACTTAAGGAATACTTCCTCACATTTGTTAAGCCAAACAAACTTCACCTCCTTCCTGGTTAGCTTAGTCAAAGGTGTTGCTATCCGTGAGAAATCATTAATGTATCTCTGGTAATAACCAACAAGTCCAAGAAAACTTCTAATCCCAGTCATCGTCTCTGGTCTCTTCCAATTATTAATAGCTTCGATCTTATCTGGACCGATTGAAAAACCCTTCTCTGAAACCACGTGACCAACAAACTTAACCTCTTTCTTCCAAAAATGACACTTGGAAAACTTTGCCTTCAGCTGATTGTGCCTCAGTGTCTCAAGCACAAATCTAAGATGATTCTTCATACTCTCTTTCATCTTTAGACTATACCAAAATGTCATCTATAAACACCAACATGAATTTATCCAAATACTCTTGGAAGACTCAGTTCATCAAATCCACGAAGAAAGCAGGTGCATTCGTTAACCCGAATGGCGTTACCAACCACTCGTACGAACCATACCTAGTCCAAAATGCTGTTAAAGGAATGTTGTCCTCTGCCACTCTTAACTAATGAAAGCCTGTCGCCAAATCCAACTGGGAAAACACTCTGTCTCCACACAACTGATCAAATAGATCATCAATTCTCGACAAAGGATACTTAATCTTTATCGTGCTCTCGTTCAGCTTACGATAGTGATACACATCCTCAACGACCCATCCGGTTTCTTCACGAATACCGAAGCCGCTCCCTAAAGCGAACTGCTTGGTCTAATAAAATTCCTTCCTTCTAGATCCACTAGCTGCACCTTCAATTCCTTCATCTCAGTAGGTGTCGTCCTGCTAGGTGGTCTACTCATAGGTTCAGCTCCTGGCACAAGGTCTATCCAAAACTCAACAACTCATTTCGGTGGTAGTCCTATGACTGGCTCAAAGATATCTGCAAACTCTCTTGCTACTTGAACCTGACTTAGCTCTTCTCCCACTTCCATTGCACTTAACTAAGCACAACTACTCCGGTCAGAATTCTCTACTGAGAATATAATTCGGTTATGACTATCAGGATGTCTTAGTGATATCTCCCCATCCTAGCAAATATCCTGGCCTCATACCTTCTCAACCAATCCATACCCAAAATGATTCTGAAATCTATGAAATCGAAAACATACAGACCGCATGAAAACTTATGACCTAACAAATCAAGTTCTAACTGGTCACATCTCATCCCCAGAGTTGCATACCCTCCTATCGGATTCGCAACCCTTAAGGAAGTAACAAGGTATGTGGGTTCTAAGCATAACCTATCAACCAAACACTGTGATATAAATGAATATGACGCACCGGTATCGAATAGTATCCTAACTGGTATACTCTGAATCAAAAACGTAATTTCCATCACAGTCTTTCCCTTTTCAGCTGCATTTGACTTAGCAGATGATCCAACAGTAAAGACCTTTCCCTTGTCCGCCCTGACTGGTTCTGGACACTAGTTGTTATAATGCCCAACTCGATCACAGTTAAAGCACTTCACATTCTTCTTATCTGCAACCTTCTTCCTCTTGCCTGACCAGCACTCATTAGCATAATGACCCTTCTTGTCACACTTGTAAAAAACTAAATCAGCCTTTGCCTTCTTGGCAGCATCTCCCTTCTAGGCTCCCTTCTTCTTAAAGAACTTCCTTTTCTTTTCTTGAGAACCCTGGGTTTCAACTGGCTTCTCTCTAGCACAAACATCAAGCATCTCTTCATGGCTAATTGCCATCTCCATAACCACATTACAAGGATCACAGATATGTATCATGGTTGCCCTAGCAAGCTCAGGTCTCAATCCCCGAATGAACCTTTCATTCCTTCTAATGTCTATGTTTATAGTAGCATACCCATATCGAGACAGCTCCTCAAATCTAGTGGCATACTCGATAACTGACATCTCTCCATGAACTAGATCCATGAACTTTCTCATCAATGCTGACTTAGCAACCTCGGATAAAAATCTCTGTTCAAATCTCCTTCTGAATTCAGCCCATGTCAACTCTTCCTCCGGAACTCTGGCAGTGACACTATTCCACCAATGAAGTGCTGACCCTTGCAACTGTTTAGAGGCCAACCTTCACTTCTTCTCATCATCTAAACCCAAATCAGAAAAGATACGCTCACAATGCAACAGCCAATTCTCTATCTCAATAGCATCCTCTGTTCCCATAAATAGTTTCCCACCAAGACTGGTGCAGTCTCTGCTCAACTTAGCATAGTTATTCCAGCCTGGAGCCATAGGATTAGCCCCTCCAATATTTCCAGCAACTCCAGCAACAACTCCTTCTTGCATCACATTGACAAAGAACTGATACATCGCCCCCATATCTACTGGTGGATTTCCAGCACCCACATAGGCATCAGTATTTTGGTTAGCATTAGCCTATCGACCTTGGTTCCTCCTGGTATTAGGTCGAGCATTTCCGGTAGTTGTGGTGCTTCCTCCATCGAGATTTCCTCCTTCGTTTCTTGCTTCCATATCTTCTTTCTCGTAAATCTGCATACGAGCCTTAGTAAGATACAGAAGAACGGTCTAAGATAGAGGGCAATACGTACTTATATATATATGTATATATATAATACAAGTACGTTACTATAGCGTTATCCCAACCCCTATCATATTTCTGATTCATTGGATTATGTTTCAAAAAAGCCATTTGGTCTAATTTCTTTTAAGTTTTCATAAACCTATGCTCTGATACCAACTTGTAACATCCCTCTACTTGGAGTCCCAAAACTAATAGCTACGGATGCTGCAGTCATCCATAGTTATTAATCCTCGGCGACCAAATATGGCAATGTTAGAAACATTGATACACAAAAACGCATGAATATGGAAAGTTTTAAAACTTAAAACAAGATCACATTCCATTTCAAAACATTTCCAATTCATTACATAATCCCACAATTGTTAACCACATTTAGAGAAAATATATTTATTACAACATACGCCAAGAGCGACATATGAAGATGCTCCTTTGGATGATCAGAGTATATACAAGCAATATAACAACTTTTCCATTACAAACAACACAGCGGAATCAAATAAAAGAGAACTCTAGGTATCTATCATGCCTCCTGCACGTCTTCGGAATCTTTATTCGTCTAATGAGATACCTGAAAACCTCAAGTCTCAAACTACTCATAACCAATTGAGTACCCGAGAGTTAAAGGGGAAAACATAAACTTCGAGTCAATCATAAAGCCTGGTATGAATAATATTCTACCATTTCAAACCACTTAGATACTTAGTGAGACCACGCCGCTTAGCAGAATGAGTTTTCCCGTCATTAGTATCTTAAAACCCTTATAAAGCAATATACATCCAGAATGGTTAAAATAATTCAAAACAATATAATATGATGATGTGCAAAACAAACAAATGAAACAATATAATATAATATGTTTGGCTTGGAATGTACGCGTCTTATGTTTTTTTTTTGTTAGCCTATATGTGGGTATTTTCTAGTAGCAAATGCTATTGACTGCTTTATGGTATTTGTGTGTATATTGTTGAACATTGTACCATATGCTTTGTTAATGAGTTGTTAATAAAGCGCCGCACTCTTTTCCCTGTCCTATATCCACGCTAGTTATAGGTTCAGGTTTTTAACGAGGCGGTTAATCTTTTCCAAAAGAAAAATGATGTGCAAAACAAATGAATCAATTCTGGATTACCCATCCCCATTCATTTTTGACTATCTGCCACAGTTATAGTTTCTAGGATTACTATTAACCTAATAGTTTTCATGGGCTGACTAATAACCGGTAGAATATTTAAGGACTCCCTATCCAATTACATAGTTTTCACGGGATCACTATAAACCTATTGGTAAGTCCAATATCCTTACTCTTATCCTAGCTTTCATGGGTTAACTAGGAACCTATTGGTAACTCCGATATCTTCTCTTCTTATCCTAGTTTTCATGGGTTACTATGAAGCTATTGAGATCTGTCAATATCTTAATCTGGATATAGTTTTCATGGGTTCACTATAAACCTATTGGACCCTGCCAATATAAAATCATAGTTTTCATGGGCTAACTATGAACCTGTCTGTCTGACATCTTCAATTATACATAATTATCATGGGCTTACTATGAACATATTGACATCTGTCAATATATTTTCCGTTTCACAGTTTTCATGGACTTACTGAGAACCTATTGGCCCCTGCCAATATCTTCCTTTAATATTTTAGCATCCGATATTATGGTCTTCCTAACCTCTTGGAAGAAATTCTACTCATTTAGGAGTTTACTTAATTTATATTCACTACTGGGTCAACTTAGCTAGTTATTCTGCCCTTCTCCAAAATTCAGTTATGGGTCCATTACAATGTGAATATATACATATATAAAGAAGAAAACACAATAACTTGGTTAATCCCTTTAACTTTTTAATCAAAGAAAACTTCTTCAAAAACTCCTTTTCAAAACACTTTATTTAATTATGCCATGGTTTTCCTTTAAAATGAGATTGGGTTATTTGCTTTGAAAACTAAGGTTGTCGAAACCTTCAAAACCTTGCTTTCGACCTCACTAGATAACCTCCTTCGAAAGCATAATAATCTCTTTTCAAAACATTAGGCCCTTGCCTTCCGTAACACTTTAAAACTTCTCTTTCGAAACCTTTCGAATGTAATAAAGTATTACTTATTAACTCTTAGAAGCATAACTTCAAAACCATTGAAAGTGCCCCTTTCGAAATCTTTGAAAGTACCGCTTTTGAAACCTTCGGAAGTATCCCTTCCGAAACCATTGAAAGTCCCTCTTTCGAAACCATTGGGTTTATACTTAAAATATCATTTGGGTCAAAGTGAATATAAACGAAAGTATCTCTTTCGAAACCATCTTTATCATATAAAAATATTGGGGAAAACTTGATGGCGTCGGCACCATCCTTTTCAAAAGCTTCAAATCATTTAAACAAAACACTGAAGGGTAGCGTCGAAACCCCATTTCGAAGCTATTGCCTTCTAAACCCATGGACCACTTTCGAAAGCATTCAAGAAGCGGCTTAAAACATCTTTAAAACAAAACTACCCTTTAAAGGCATTGATGACTTCAATATACTCGAAAGGCAAAAGAACGACAGCGGGGCTTCGACTAGGTCGGAACCCCTTCTTTCGAAAGCATTATTTTATAAGTAAAAGAACCCATTCGAAAGCTTATTCTTTAAAACATAAGTTGATGGCAACCCCTTCGAAAGCATTTAGAAACCTCTTTCGAAAACATTTGCTTCAACTCCTTTGAAGGCTTTCAATAAAACAAAGGCATGCGCTTCACTTTTTAAAACAAACAAAGGTATCGACCCCATGGGAAGCAATGCTTTCGACACCATGCCTTCCGCCTTTCTCCAATCCACTACGTACCATCTAAGTGATACTGTGTTTATTGGTTTCGGCTTAGTGGGGTTTTGACTTGATTGACGGCCGAAGTTCTGAGTCAAAAGGTACTTCTATTAGAGCGGAACTTACTTTTCTGAGTTAAAGCTTATTAATGACGCTTAAAGAAAATTTTATCTAACTAGCCTGTCACGTGTAAACCTGTGATTGGTTGCCTTAACTTTTCAAATTCTTTACCAAAATAATTGCCACTTAATTTCAGATATAAACCATAGTTAAGTTAGCAAATAAGCCCTTCCATTAAAGAATACCAATATTGCAAATAAGTCCTTCTTCTAAAATAATTTAATTTGCATAACAAATTACTTAAGAAAAATCCTCAAAAATTACAAAAATTAACTTTCATCGTGTTATCTAACATATTAAAATTTCAGACCCAAATTCTCAATATATTTTCTGAAAAAAATTTATAAACCCAATTAACCATATTTTCCTTTGAAAATTCATAGTAATCTTTCCATAGCTTGGAAAATTATCAAAATTAAAACCCAACTCCAAAATCATGTTTTATACAACATAAAAAAATTTCATGGCATTTAAACATCAATATCAATCGGTTTTGCCCTAAAGTCGCATGTAATCTTATTTAAACATTCTTGTTTAAATCAAACAAATTGTAATTCAAGCGTATCATCATCCAAATCATCATAAAAACGAATTTAACCTTAAATCCGAAAACATATGATTATAAAACAAAATAGAGATGGAATTAATTATTATTCACCTTGATTAAGATAAGGAGATTGAATTGAGATTAATATTTGTTTCCCCTTCTTTAATTCCTTAGCTTGATTTGAATTCTCTTCCCTTTTCTTTTTAGCTTTAGCCGGCTCTTCTTATGTTTTTATTTTGTTTTCCAAATGACGTGAATGGGAAAATGAAATGGTAAGGAACGATAATATATTAGGGTAAGGGGTTATATGCGGCAAATTCCCAATATACCCTTTTGTAAATTTATTAACTAATAAACCATTCTTAAGCCCATTTAATTATTTAATTGAGCATGGTCCTAATTATATTTATTCAAATATCAACCCCCTTATCACTTAACATTTATATTATTCTGTTTAATTTATCTAGTTAAATCTCTTGTATAATGTTACCAAAAATTAGGGGTTTTACACCCACTTAATACCCCTAACCCAAAAGTAGGCTCTACGTCTTATGACTAGTAACCCAAATGGTTATGTCTCACATTAGTCTGACTATTCATAGGCGCTGGTATCTATATTAGGTGGGAAAACTTGCTCTAAAAAATTGGGACTAATCTCACGTTCATCGTGGGTACTTACTATAGGCGATGTCTTACATGATCCCCAAAGTTACACAGCTGGTAGCCAGATTAGCTGGACAGACTTCTGTGTGCTTTTGGTTGACCTTGCATCTATATAACTTAGTCATAGTTTTGCTCTCCTAACAAACTACCGTATATACCTCATCGCATTTTGCATTAAGGCCATATAAGGAAAACCCCTTATTCTGCCTTTAATTATGGATTAATTTCCATAATTGTCCTTAACTTCCTCCCTAAAGTTTTAACGTTATTTACTACAAGTAATACATTATTAATATATTCATACACTAATATATTTATACGTACGTAATTTAGGCTAATTAAACATTCCTAAATGTGCGAAGATTTTCGCTTCCTATACTAATCGTTTAAAATATCAAAACTTACAAATTTATACAAGTCTAACTCCATATAATAACTTAAGAAATAGCTAATATCCTTAGCCAAACAATAGACTCGCATTAAAAAAATAGATTCAAATACCAAACTTATTTTATAATAATATAGTACAATCAACGCCTGTATTTCAAGGAATAAAAATTACAATTTAAACTCTTTATATTCAATTCAACTTTTACGTATACATTGAAAAGGGGATTCATATTTAAATTATGGAAATAGACAATGCAAACTACGAATAGGAGACTTCATACTTTACACACCATTTTCTAAATTATTTTCTTTATTTCGAACCCATTAGCGCAATAATAGAGAAAATTTGGAAGTGGAATAAAATATAAAATATCCATATTGCAATAAAAAAATAAATTCTACTATTTTATAAAACAATTGGGATTCCGCTGAACCTAAGAATTGACATTTCGTTTGGCTGAATTTTAGGCTTTTGGTTTTAGGGTTTTTGTATAAAAAAATTCCCTAAGGTATAAAAAAATTCAAATTTCTACAATAAAAATACTAAAAATGTGAAAACCAAGATTTCTACTCATAGATTAAATCCAGCTTCCCTTCTGATTCGATTCGTGCCTTTTCCTAGCTGTTTCAAATTTACAATAATTCAATTGTTTGTAAATTAGATTCAGAATTTAGAGATTGAGGAAGAATAAAAATAGAAAAATGTATATCTACATAAATATATTACCTTTTCCCCTTGGACTTGAACTCGATCTAATTGAGGAAGAAGACTGACGGAGTCTTGCTAACAGTCTAAATATTTTTGTAAATAAAAGTGAGGGGGCTAGCCTCTTATTTATAGTGTCTAGAAGGTGTCCGGACCATAAGATTTATGTCGGTTTAACATAATAAAATTTGGGTCGTTCATGCCTAACAAAACCTTAGCGGCCACAACCTCATCGGTCGATTGCTCCTAGGTGGTCGCCCGTTAGCGGTTGACTGACCCTAGTGGAGGCTATCGACCGGTCCCCTATAAATGACGTATATTTATTACTCGTTTATTTTGTTTATTTATTTCCCTTTTTAATACTAATGTCAATGTTTTCTTTAACATTAAATTACCCTAACGTTAAATTATTGCTTACCGATTTTAATTTCTACGTTAATGTAATTGAATTTCAAAATTTAAAGTCGTTCGAATTATTTTAAATTCAAAAATTTCAAACATTGGTAACTTTTCAATTTGAAGTCCGATCATAAAACTTTATATATGAAAGTTGATTAAAAAATTACCATAACCACAATGGTGTAACTATTTTGGCCAAATTCCAACATTTACAAAATTTCCATTTTTGGCCTTATTGTTAATTAATTAACTCTTATTAATTTTTACGAGGTGTTACATAAATGCACATATAAATTCACTAAATATGTACTAATCACTCCATATTAGTATTAAAACATTAAACTCATCAAATGTGTACTTATTACTCTATATTAGTAATATAAAAATCAATGTCATCAACATAACAAAATCATTATAATCTGCATAGTGTCTACATAGTAATAATGGTAAAACATCACATAATTCGTCCAAATGTGATTCCATTTCAACATAACCAACGTATTTGATAATTCTTACCAACAATTAACACATGCTATGACAATTCAAAATGGGATACCCACACCTATTATTTCCACTTGAGTATAAAATCGTTTTATAATTGTTTATTATAAAATTATGTTTATTTCTATTATCTTAAAATAATAATATTTCTCAAAAAGGTAATACACTTCGAAAATCGTACATTATCAAAATATTACTTTAAATATCCCAAAACATCGTTATTGAATCAAAATTGTAATTTGTATCCAATTACTTTCAAAAACAATAATATTATTACTTTACCTAAAACAACAATATTTATTTGAATCATCTTATTATCTTCCATAACTACTTTGTTACTATTTACAGAAATAATATTAATGTCCTTTTGTAAATCTAATATCCCTTTACATTTATTTATTTCAAAAATTGTAATAATTTAACCCAAATTAATTCTAGAAAATATATCATTATTACTATTTTTTTTCAAAATACCTCTTATTTATATTACTTAAATAATAAGAACAATATTAATATTATTCCATAAACTACCCAAAACATTCAAACTATTTTTTACTCAAAAATAACAGTCTTCCCAAAAGTCGTATTAATATTATTTATTAAATCATACTTCACTTCACAAATAATAATAAATTCTCAAAATTTACATTAAATAGATTTTCAGTTATTATTTATAAATTTACCTAGAAATTCATAAATAACAACCTTACTAAAATTTACACATTAATTTTAGGACAAATTGTTAATTACTATCATTAACAAATATCAAATAAATTTATGAATAATCTTATTTACTCCAAAGTTACATGTTCTTATCTATTCTCAATTTAATTGTTATTGTTTCCATAATATACGGATAATTACTATAAAGCATCCATCATCCAACAATGCAGCAAAAAGTGGATAAACAATCATATCAAAATACATATCATGTAAAAACATCACAAAAACCAAATAATCATCAGTATAACATATCTTAGTAGATATATATGTATACACACACATATATATCGATGAATACCTATTTATTATTTTAAAATTCAGATACTTAGAGCTATTGAATCAAACTAAGATGCGTTCACAAATAGATCCAAAATCTAGCAAACCGTATGCCAAAATGTCTGGAATCTCACTACAAATCCAATGCAATAAACCATGCATGAATGAGAGATCATACGCAAAAATTATCGCAATTAGAAGATTCAAGGTTAAAAATGTTATTTACAAAAATACAGGGGTTAAACTGTAATATCACCAACTTCTCCAAATTAACATAGCCGTCGAAACCAATAGATGATATGATCTTAACTAGCAATTGCCACTGCAAATGGCCTCATTGCCCTCCAACCACCCCCAACCAAAAACCCTCGTCGTCCTCTATCCAACCGTGCTAGCGTCGCTGCCTCCGCCGACCCAATAGCCGTCGCCACCTTAAATCTATGGTTTCGTAAGCCTGGTAATTCTAATCACTTCGGGTCGAATTAGACTATAATTCGACTATATTTTAGTTCCTCTCATTGAGATCTACAACATCATGCTTTCAATTTTGTCAATTGATGCTCTAATAAAAAAGTACCAATTTGTTAAGGACCACTAGCTCAATTAGCAATGGTATGTCGCGGTAGGAAGAGGTCTTACAAGTCATGGGTTCAAACCTCCGAGACATCGAAAATGAGTGCTCTATTTTAATGAAGTACCAACTTATGGTAAAAATATCAAAAAGTCCCAATTTGAAACCCTAACTCATTGATGTTTACCATTGATTGTGATTTTAGCCAAATCGAGCATCATTTTAGAAAAATGAATCATTTTCATCTCTTCGCCTCGTCGAAACAAACAATTCGATTTATAATTCGATAAGGTTTACACACTTTGAATTTTGGAACAATTTATTGTCAGAAAAAATTGTTTTCCATTAAATATGATTAATATAAAATTGGGGGTTAAAGAGGAGAAGATGATCTGATGGTGACCACGGTTATTGTAAAATCATATTTATAACAAATATGCAGGTATTTTGGGTCCAATGCAATTCTAGGCCTAAAAAGCTCGACCAAATTGTCCAAACCCTAATATAACAATCCAGAAGCAATGGAAATGTCAAAATTACCAAAAAATTAATTCTATTCAAAATTGTATTTTATTATCAATTTAATTTACATTCATATTGACAAATATTTAACATTAAATGGTTAAATTATGGATCATTACATTCTTCATACTTAAAAGAATCGCACCCCTGAAATTCATCAAAAACAACCCTTAACCTAATCAATAAAGAATCATAATATATTATATGTTTAATCACATAAACATTCCCAAAATTCGAGAGAGTACAGCAATCACAAACTAACTACTTTGAAAGTACCTTAAACTATCGCATAGCGTTACCAACCATGTTACACTTTAATCCATCCACATAACGAATGCAATTTTCCACACACATACTATAGTAATGCAGACATTTATATAATATACAACCAAAACTATAGCATGCAAAAATAACACTCCATCATCAAAGAGTGAAACAATCTCAACCTTGTATCAACTCCATTCACAAGTCATATCTGTGGGAAACTGTGTATATAAATTATATTAGTGCGAACGGATCTTAAGGCTACTATAGCACTAAGGGAGGGTGAATAGTGATTATAACTAATATAGAACTTTTCTAAGTAGTTTCAAGATTTAAATCAGAACAAAAATATCAACACAGATATATATATATATATTAATATGCAGTCACAAATATGTATAAATGCAGTAAACATAAAGTAAAAGCAAGAAAGATGACACCAAGAGTTTTATACTAGCTTGGATTGACCAATCCTACATCCAATCTTGTACAATATCAGTACGGATTTCCTTTCAACACCTACTTTAATCAGGTAGCAAGCAAATCAGAATACAATCTTGATTTCAAGGCAACAAGATACACCCTCCTGACTTTCCAAGCTCAGGGTAGACTCTATTAATTTACCAAGAAACAAGATCGCCCACTTGATTTGAATGGGCAACAAGTACACGCACTTAATTTGAACGGGCAATAAACACACCCACTTGATTTGAATGAGCAACAAGCACACCCTAATAAAATAGTAGTATATTTTTGTTGATTCCAATTACTAAAATTTGTAACCTAAATTTAAAATATCCTATAGCCCTTTTATAGCACTTTGATCTTTGAATTGGTGATAGAAAAGTTTAGAACAATAGGAGAATGATTTGAATACATGCAAACAGCGAGTAGATTATAGGGAATGAATGAAGTGAAGTAGAGATTGAATCTGAATGGATTTGAGGAGTATAGAAAGTGGATTTTGTGAAATATATAATAAGAATTTAGAGTAAGAAGAATGGAGTGTATAATTAGTAAAAAAATATTATCCAGTCCCCTTTATATAGTGTTTGAAGGGACATATCCATTCACAAAAGGACGGAGCCAAAAAACACAACTCTACAAATTTTAAAAAAACTATCTAACGGTATATATATCGACATACTTTGGTAAGATATGTCGACATATACTTGTATGTTGGGAAGAACAAATATTTGTTAAATACTTTAATATATAAAACTTTTATATAATTTTGTATAAATATATTTTGAAATTAAAATAGAATTTTGGTAAGAGAGTATTTCAAAGAAAAGAAAGTTGATATTCAAGGACTTTAACAAATTTACCTAATGTCCATTAACGATTATCTATAGTGTTGAACTCTTTATGTCTTTGTCTTCAA
The DNA here is from genome assembly GCA_030737815.1 of Allium fistulosum. Lineage (NCBI taxonomy): Eukaryota > Viridiplantae > Streptophyta > Magnoliopsida > Asparagales > Amaryllidaceae > Allium > Allium fistulosum. The sequence goes on from CM060901.1 coordinate 668,243,035, forward strand.
ACTCATGAGTCAAGTCTTAATCATCTTTAAATCTTGATCTTTAGTCTCTTTACTGACCAGTCTTCAAATTCGATTATCCTATACTTTTATAAACATGTGTAACATTCTGCAAAATATTCTATACAACTTGGGAAAACATTAGTACGTAATTTATATAGTTGTTGTTATCAAAATCAATATCCATGGTATTAAAAATATCATGCCCCCCAATAATCCAACCATAATAGCCCATAACAAAAGTTCACAACAAAACGTAGGTTGGTTCAAACGTGCATACACAAGTAAATATATAACCCAACAATTGATATAGCTCATTAAAATAAAGCATACATACTCAAAACGATAAGGTATTGTCATCTCACTGGCATACCAACAAATTACATATATGTACTAACCATAATATTACTTGCACATTAACAAATAATATGTGTGCAATTCATGGCTATACTCTCATATTGTAACGACCCTAATTTTAACTAACATTATTTAGGACATTTAATTAGATAAATTAAATGAAATAATGTAAATGGTTAAGGGGTTGAGATTTGTGTAATTAGAAGGTAGCCGTGCCTAATTAACTAATGAACTAAAGGGAAATAAAAGGAAATAGATAAGGGTAATAAGATAAGGGCAAAATAGGAATAGGTTATATTCTTATACCCTAAACCCTCATTCCATTTCTCACTTACAAACGTTCATAAACAAAAATTTAACCAAGCTTGGCCAACCACCATTAGAGGATAACAAGGCAAAGATAAACAAGATTTCAAGGAAGAAGCTTATTTAATTTAATTCAAGAGCAAATCTCAACCTTCTTAACAATCAAGCTAAGGTGAATAATAGATTACATCTCATATTTTTTATTTTTTATTTCTAAATAATATCCGAACTCATTTTGCAAAGTATTATGCCATGTTATGATTGTTAAATGAATATATGCTTGTTGATGATTTTGTTGCTTTATATAGATTTTATGATAAGATTTGATTTAAAAACCTATCAAATGACATCCAAATGCATTGCAATTTTAATATAAGGTCAAAAATATTATTTTAGAGATGGGCTTCAAGTTTCATAATTTTCTAAATTATTGTGGATTTATTATGAATTTTATAGTGAAGAAAATGGTTAAATTGGGTTTAAAAATTAATTACAGCTATTATATATTAGCTTTGGGTCAGAAATTTAAATATGTTAGAAAACATATTAAAAGTGATTTATGGGAATTTTTGGAGAATATTTCTAAGTGTTTTATTAAATATATAAAATTATTTAAGGTATGAGACTTAAATGTTTTATATGATTAAAATAGGAGAAGGAGCAATTTGCTAAATGTTTTAAATTATTAAATACTGAATACGACAGCACTTCTAGAAAAGGTTTTGGAAAAGAAATTGGCAACCAATTATGTTATGACAAATAAGCAAGTTAGTTGGAAAGATATTATTTTATAAAGTAAAAATCGGTTTTTGTAAAGATTTGATGTGTTGCCACTATCGGCAGCTACCTTTCGACTTCATACTATGCCTCCACCCTAGTCGAAATCAATACACAGGGTATTAATGCCTTGGTACGTAGTGGATTTGAGATAGGCGAAAGGTATAGAGGCGAAACGTGCTTTCGAAGGGGTCAAGGCCTTGTTTTGTTTTCAAAAGGGATGCCGCTCTTTCGAAAGGAGTTTTAATATAGCTTTCGATAGAGGTTGCCGCCTTTTGTTTTAAACAAGCTTTCGACAGGGTCGAAACACTTGCTGCTGCATTCTACCTTTCGACCCAGTTGAGTCAAAATTTGGTTTCAAAAGGATGCTTTCGCTTTTAAATAAGAAGCCGCTTCTCCAATGCATTCAAAAGGGATGATTTCGAAGCCATCTACTTTCTTTTACTTAGGAAATTGCTTTCGACCTAGTTCTTTTAAGACATTTTTTGATATTTTGAAAGTTAAACCCAAAGGTTTCAAAAGGAATGTTTTAAATGGTTTCGAAACTATATTCTACAAGCTTTTACTTGAACCCAATGCTTTCGAAAGGTTTGTTTTAAGTAAAGGACTTTAAATCTTTCAAAAGGTTACTAATAAAGGTTTCGAAAGGGGTGATTCCCCAATGTTTTTGAAAGGTTCACCTTTAGAGTTTGAATGGAAGATTTCCAATGGTTTTGAAGGCAAGTTTGAAATGTTTTGGAAAGAGGATGTCTAAGGTTTTATAAAGGTTTCGAAAGGACACTTTCAATGGTTTCGAAAGGTCTATTATAAATGATTTCGAAAAGGTATGTTTTGGCCTTTCGGCCTAGTGTTACAAGATAAAGTAGTTAACCTTTTTCAAAAGGGGTACTTTTAAAGGTTTCGAAGGAGATTGTTTAAAGATTTTAAACAAAGGTTTCGAAGGTTTTCATCAACAATGTTTTGTGTAAAGCAGATAAGATGGTAAAGAGATTTGAGTAAAGCAAAAGTATGTTTTCCTTGTTTAAGTACGATTTAAAGGGTTAAATCAATTTGAAAGAAATGTTTTCAAGGAAAATTTGAAGGGTAGTTAACCCTAAGTAAATGACTCAGATATTTGATTACCAGATGGGACTGGTATAGGGTCGTGCCCTATAGATTTTATAGCCCCTAGCTAATTTAGTCTAAAATTCCAGTGTGTAGGGCTTAGTCATAGGTAAAACTTAAATGATGTTACACACAGAAAGGAATATTCAGAGAAAGAGGATAGGTTATTGGTGAGCCTGCAAAACTATTAGGATCAGTTGACCTTGAGAAAAGTAGGTTAAGAACAAACCGTTTAGGAGTGTGTCTAACAGATGTCAGATTATTTATTTTATCTAGTAGGCACGAGTCAGCCAATGGTTAGTAGTTAGCTGAACAGAACTATATTGTTCGTACATATAGTACATTTATTACTAGATTTATGAGCATATATGATATTGCTATTATCATTTTAATCAGTTTGATTGCAAGGTTCTGATTTTCAAAAAGATATGTTTTAAAGGGATATTAGTGAGGGGAAACCCGTTCCACTAATGCGGCTTGGTCTCACTTAATATCAGAAATCCGAGATGTAATAGTATTATTCACACCAGGCTTTATGTCTGACTCGAAGTTTATGTTTTCCTCTTAAACTCTCGAGTACTCAAAATTCAATTTGACTAGATTGAGAGTTAAGGTTTTTCAGGTTTAGTATGTTGGACGAATAAAGCTTTCGAAGACGTACAAGAGGCAAAGCTAGCTATATAGGAGATATTTAATTTTATTTCCGCTGTATTGTATTAAGTCTGATATGTCTATTTAGTACTCTGGTCATCCAAGGGGGCATCTTCGTATGTTGCTCTCGGTGTAATTTGTAATAATTATATTTGATGATAACCTAGGAATTGTTTAGGATTATGTAATGGAATATGAAATATGATTTTTCAATGTAATATGTAAAGTTGTTTTTGAATACGTGATTTTTGTTTCATATTCATTTACTTCTGATATTATGGATACCATTAACATTATCGTATTTTGTCAACAGAAGTTAATACTATAGATGACTGCAGCATCTATATCGTTTAGCTTCGGGCCTCAAGGTAGGGGATGTTATAACTTGGTATTAGAGCATAGGTTTATGAAAAAACTTAAAAGAAATTTCAAACTTAAAATGATTTTGAAAACATAATCCTAAGGAATTAGAGAAAAGATTGGGGTATGGGATAACACAATAGTAACGTACTTGTAATATCTATATATAAGTATACGCTAAATCTCTATTCTCACATCTCTCTTTGGCTATTCTTATGTATCTTACAAATACTCGAATGTAGATTTTACGGACGTAAGATATGGATGCTAGAAGTGGAAGAGTTAATACTGGGATAGGAAGCACCACAACCAATGGAAATGCCAAACCAAATACCAGGAGGAACCCAGGTTAGGCACAAGCTGCAAATGTGGGTGCTGGAGTTTTGCAAGTCGATATGGGAGAAATGTATTAGTTTTTCGTTAACATGATGCAAGCAGGAGTTTCTGTGGGGTTGGCTATAAGAAATGCTGAAGGAGGAAATCAAGGAGCTCTAGTGGTTAATAACTATGCTGTTTTGAGTAGAGATTATGCTCGATTGGGAGGAAAGCCGTTTATTGGTACTGAAGACGCAATCGAAGTGGAGAATTGGTTACATCATTGGAGAGGATTTTTTTCTGATTTGGGATATGTTGAGTAGAAAAGGAGACTCGCTTCTAGACAGCTACAAGGGGCAGCACTGTATTGGTGGAACAGTGTTACAGTTGGAGTCAATGAGGAGACTATGACTTGGGCTGAGTTCAAGAGGAGGTTTGAAGAAAGATTTATGTCAGAAATTGCTAAGTCTACTCTGCTCAAGAAGTTTACTAAGTTGGAACAACGAGATATGACAGTGCTTGAGCATGCAACCAAATTTGAGGAGCTAGTAAGATATGGATACACTACGGTTGATACTGTCATTAAAAGGAATAAGGAGTTCATTCGTGGGTTAAATCCTGAGCTTGCTAAGGTCATGTTATCTCATATTAGAGATCCATGTGATGTAGTTGTGGAGATGGATTTAAGGCAGGAAGAGATGCCTGCTTATCTTGAAGGAAATAGGGCAAAGGAGGCTCAAGGACGGCAGAACCAGAAAAGGAAAATTTTCCATAAGAAAGGAGCTCAGAAGAGTGGAGATGCTAAGAAAGGGAAGGCAGAAGTTGTCTGTTATAAGTGTGATAAGAAAGGACACCATGCTCATAAGGGCCGGACAGGCAAAGGGAAGAAAGCTGTTGAGAAGAAAGGAGTGAGATGTTTTAACTGCGATTAAATTGGTCACTATAAGAACCAGGGAAAGGAGCCAACCAAGGATGGAAAATGCAAGATGTTTTCATTGGAACCAACTACCTCGAGACCAACATCAGAGGAGAAGGGGAAAGCTGTGTTGGCAGGTACCTTTTGATTCATGGTGCATCAGTGAGAGTTCTATTTGATACCGGTGCATCACATTCTTTTATATCTCATTGTTTGGTAGATAAACTTAACCTAGAATCCTCATACCTAGTTCCTTCCTTAATGGTTGCAAATCCGATAGGAGGATATGCAACTCTTGGGATGAGATGTGACCACTTAGAGTTTGAATTGTTAGGTCATACATTTTTTTGTAGTTTGCATGTGTTTGATTTCATAAGGTTCAGAATTATTTTGGGTATGGATTGGTTAAGTAAATACGATGCTAGGATATTTTGCCACAATAGGAAAATATCACTTAGACACCCCGATTGTGGTAATCAGATTATATACTCCATAGAAAACCCTAGTTTTTAGCTAAATGCTTTGTTGGGTGTTGTGGAGGCAGAAGACGAGTTGGATCGAGTATTCGTTGTTAGAGAATTCGCAAATGTCTTTAAACCTGTAGTTGGATTGCCGTCGAAATGAGCCATTGAGTTTTGGATAGATTTAGTACCGGGATCAGAACCGGTGAGCAGACCACTAAGTATAATGACACCTACCAAGATGAGGGAGATAAAGGTGCAGTTGGTGGATTTGGAAGGCAAGAATTTTATCAGACCAAGCAGTTCGTCTTGGAGAGCATCCACAGTGTTTGCAAGAAAACCAGATGGATCGTTAAGGTTATGTATCGATTATCATAAGTTGAATGAGAAGACGATAAAGAATCGATATCCATTACCTAGAATTAATGATTTGTTCGACCGCTTAAGTGGAGCCAAAGTATTTTGCCAGTTGGATTTAGCAACCGGGTTCCATCAGCTTAGAGTGGCAGAGGATACTATTCCTTTGACGGTGTTAAGAACCATATATGGATCGTACGAATGGTTAGTAATGCCATTCGGAATAACTAATGCGCCAACATTCTTTGTAGATTTGATGAACCTAATTTTTCGAGAGCACTTGGATAGGTTCGTGTTGGTATTCATAGATGACATTTTAATATACTCTAAAGATGAAAGAGAGCATGAATTTCATCTTAGAGTGGTGCTTGAGATATTGAGGCAGCATCAACTGAAGGTGAAATTTTCGAAGTGTCATTTCTGGAAGAAGGAAGTAAATTTTCTTGGTCATGTAGTCTCCAAGAAAGGGTTGTCTGTAGATCCGACCAAGATCGAAACGGTTAATAATTGGAAGAGACCCGAGACAGTGACTTAGATAAAGATTTTTCTTGAATTAGCTGGATATTATCGGAGATTCATTAAGGATTTCTCACGGATAGCGGCACCGATGACCAAGCCAACACGGAAGGATGTGAAGTTTGTTTGGACTGATAAGTGTAAGTAAGCAGTCCAGAAGCTGAAACACTTATTGATGAATGCACCTATGTTAGTTGTTCCAGAAGGGAATCATGATCTAGTGGTATGCACGAATGCATGTGGAACAGGATTAGGAGTCGTGTTAATGCAAAGAGGTAAAGTGATTGCCTATACTTATCGACAGCTCAGACATCATGAGGTTAGATATCCAACTCATGATTTGGAATTAGCTGTGGTAATTTTTGCATTAAAGGCATGGAGACATTACCTATCGAGAGAAAGATTCGAGTTGTATACGGATCATAAGTCATTGAGATATCTATTCTCTCAGAAGGAGCTGAATTTGAGACAGCAGAGGTGGTTAGAGTTTTTAACCGCTTATGACTTTGGTATTGGGTACACACCAGGAAAAGGCAACAAGGTTGCAGATGCACTTAGCAGAGAACATCAGAATGCGGTATTGGCAATGATAACCGAGTGGAAAGATTTGACTACATGCAGAGTACAATGGAGATCTCAGAGTGGTTTTGGTACAGAGACTGCTATGTTGTCATGTTTAGAATTCGATCGGTGATGATCGAAAAGATTGCTTTTAAGCAGAAGGAGGATCCATTATTAGTTGAACGGATCATAAAGTTAATGGATGGAACAGAGAGCGATGACTTGAAAGATTTCAGTCTTGACCGGAATGGGTGGTTAAGAAAGAAAGGAAGACTATGTGTTTCGAATGTGGGAAACATTAGGAAGGAAGTTCTAGAAGAATGCCATTGTTCGAAGTTCACTATTCATCCGGGAGGAACTAAAATGTATCAGGAGATGAAAGGAAGTTTCTTCTGGGAAGGTATGAAGATGGATGTAGGCTTATGGGTGAAACAGTGTTTGAATTGTCAACATGTAAAAGCCCAACATCAAAAACCAAGTGGCTTACTTCAGCCTTTAGACGTTCCAGTATGGAAGTGGGATTCTATTTCAATGGATTTTATAGACGGGTTGTCAAGGTCGAATAGAGGAAGTAAAAGCATGTGGGTCATAGTGGACAGGTTGACCAAGAGTGCCCATTTCATTCTAGTTAAGTCAACCAGGACGACATCCGTTTTAGCTAAGTTATTTATGAAGAACGTAGTTAAACTGCATGGAATTCCTAGTAGCATAATAAGTGATAGAGATTCCTTTTTCACTAGCGAGTTCTGGAGGAGTCTACATGAGACTTTGGGTACCAAGCTCAAGATGAGTACCACATACCATCCATAGACAGATGGGTAAACGGAAAGGATAACAAAGTCTTAGAGGATTTGTTACGAGCTTGTGTCCTAGACTTTGTGGGATCATGGGAAGACCATCTACACTTAGTCGAGTTTTGGTATAACAACAGTTATCAGACTAGTATAGGGATGGCACCGTTTGAAGCTTTGTATGGAAGGCCATGCAAATCTTCAGTTTGTTGGTTAGAGACCAGGGATAGGTCAGTTCTTAGTCTGGATTTGGTTAGGGAAGCTGCAGAAAAGATTGAGTTAATTTGAGCCAGAATGAAGGAAGCTCGGTCTAGGCAGAAAAACTATGCAGATAAAAGACGGAAAGACTTAGAGTTCTCCATTGGAGATCACGTTCGTCAAGGTATCACCGATGAAAGGTGTAATTTGATTTGGAAAATTAGGAAAATTGGCACCGAGATTCGTTGGACCATTTACTATTATAGAAAGGATTGGTAAAACCGCATATAGAGTGGAGTTACCAAGTAGTTTGGCAGGAGTCCATAGTGTTTTTCATATTTCTCATCTAAGGAAGTGTATCCGTGATCCAGAGACTACTATAGCACCGACTATGTTAGATGACTTAGTAGTGGAATCGAATTTGACTATAGTTAGAAAACCAGTTCATATAGTCGCGAGAGATGAGAAGAGGCTAAGGATCAAGACAGTCGGAGTAGTCAAAGTCCAGTGGAGTGATGACAAGAGAGACTGTACTTGGGAAATTGAGAGCATGATTTGAGATACTTATCCTGACTTGTTTCATGGTATGTTTTACCTTTACGATTGATTGTGATGAGTACCTTATTGTAATTTCGAGGACGAAATTCTTTAAGGAGGGGGGTCTGTAACAACCCTAATTTTGACTAACATTATTTAGGACATTTAATTAGATAAATTAAATGAAATAATGTAAATGGTTAAAGGATTGAGATTTGTATAATTAGAAGGTAGCCGTGCCTAATTAACTAATGAACTAAGGGAAATAAAATGAAATAGATAAGGATAATAGATAAGGGCAAAATAGGAATAAGTTATATTCTTATACACTAAACCCTCATTCCATTTCTCACTTACAATCGTTCATAAACAAAAATTTAACCAAGCTTGGCCGGCCACCATTAGAGGATAACAAGGGAAGATAAACAAGATTTCAAGGAAGTAGCTTATTCAATTCAATTCAAGAACAAATCTCAACCTTCTTACAATCAAGCTAAGGTGAATAATATATTACATCTCATATTTATTACTTTCGGTTTCTAGATAAGATTCGAACTTATTTTGCAAACTGTTATGCCATGTTTTGATTGTTAAATGAATATATGCTTGTTGATGATTTATGTTGCTTCATATAGATTTTATGATAAGATTTGATTTGAAAAACCTTTCAAATGACACCAAATGCCTTGCGATTTTAATATAAGGTCAGAAATATTATTTTAGAGATGGTTTCAAGTTTCATAATTTTCTGAATTATTATGGATTTATTATGAATTTTCTAGTGAATAAAATGGTTAAATTGGATTTAAAAATTAAATATGACTATTATATATTAGCTTTGAGTCAGAAATTTAAATATGTTAGAAAACATATTAAAAGTGATTTATGGGAATTTTTGGAGAATTTTTCTAAGTGTTTTATTAAATATATAAAATTATTTAAGGTATGTGACTTAAATGTTTTATATGTTTAATATAGGAGAAAAGGCAATTTGCTAAATGTTTTAAATTATTAAATACTAAATTCGGGTGCACTTTTAGAAAAGGTTTTGGAAAAGAAATTGGCAACCAATTATAATATGACAAATAAGCAAGTTAATTGGAAAGATATTACTTTATAAAGTAAAAATTGGTTTTTGTAAAGATTTCCTGTTTCGCCACTTTCGGCAGCTACCTTTCGACTTCATACTACGCCTCCATCCTAGTCGAAACCAATACACGGGGTATCATTGCCTAGGTACATAGTGGATTGGAGATAGGCGAAAGGTATAGAGTCGAAACGTGCTTTCGAGGGGGTCGAGGCCTTGTTTTGTTTTCAAAAGGGATGCCGCTTGCTTTGCTTTAAAAGAATGCTTTCGAAAGGAGTTTTAATATAGCTTTCGATAGAGGTTGCCGCCTTTTGTTTTAAACAAGCTTTCGATGGGGTTGAAATACTTGCTGCCACATTCTACCTTTCGACCCGGTTGAGTCAAATTTTGGTTTCAAAAGGATGCTTTCGCTTTTAAATAAGAAGCCGCTTCTCCAATGATTTCGAAAGGGATGGTTTCGAAGCCATCTACATTCTTTTACTTAGGAAATTTCTTTCGAAAGAGTTGCTTTCGACCTAATTCTTTTAAGACCCTTTTGATATTTTGAAAGTTAAACCTAAAGGTTTCGAAAGGAATGGTTTAAATGGTTTCGAAACCATATTCACAAGCTTTTACTTGAAACCAATGCTTTCGAAAGGTTTGTTTTAAGTAAAGGACTTTAAAGATTCAAAAGGCAACTAATAAAGGTTTCGAAAGGGGTGATTCCTTAATGTTTTCGAGAGGTTCACCTTTAATGTTTGAATGGAAGATTTCCGATGTTTTCGAAAGGCAAGTTTGAAATGTTTTGGAAAGAGGATGTCTAAGGTTTTATAAAGGTTTCGAAAGGACACTTTCAATGGTTTCGAAAGGTCTATTATAAATGATTTCGAAAAGGTATGTTTTGGCATTTCGGCCTAGTGTTACAAGATAAAGCAGTTAACCTGTTTCTAAAGGGGTACTTTCAAAGGTTTCGAAAGAGATTGTTTAAAGCTTTTAAACAAAGGTTTCGAAGGTTTTCATCAACAATGTTTTGTGTAAGCATATATCATGGAAAAGAGATTTGAGTAAAGAAAAAGTATGTTTTCTTTATTTAAATATGATTTAAAAGGTTAAATCAATTTGAAATAAATGTTTTCAAGGAAAATTTGAAGGGTAGTTAACCCTAAGTAAATGACTCTGATATTTGATTACCAGATGGGACTGGTATAGGGTCGCGCCATAAACATTAGCTATAGCCCCTAGCTAATTTAGTCCAAAATTCTAGTGTGTAGGGCTTATTCACAAGTAAGACCTAAATGATGTTACACACAAAAAGGAATATTTAGAGAAAGAGGATAGGTTATTGTTGAGCCTGCAATACCATTAGGATCAGTTCACCTTGGGAGAAGTAAGTTAAGGACAAACCATCCAGGGGTGTGTGTCTAATAGATGTTAGATTATTTATTTTGTCTGGTAGGCCTAAGTCAGCCAATGGTTAGTAGTTAGCCAAACAAAACTATATTGTTTGGACAGATAATCCCTTTATTACCTGATTTATGAGCACATATGTATCATTTTAATCAGTTTGATTGCAGGGTTCAGATTTGCAAAAAGATATGTTTTAAAGGGATATCAGTGAGGGGAAACCTGTTTCGCTAAGTGACATGGTCTCACTTAATATCAGAAATCCAAGATGTAATAGTATTATTCACACCAGGCTTTATGCCTGACTCGAAATTTATGATTTCCCCTTAAACTCTCGGGTACTCAAAATTCAATTTGAGTATATTGAGAGTTAAGGTTTTTCAGGTTTTGTAGGTTGGACGAATAAAGCTTCCGAAGATGTGCAGGAGGCAAAGCTAGCTATATAGGAGCTATTTAATTTTATTTCCGCTGTGTTGTATTAAGACTGATATGTCTATTTAGTACCCTGGTCATCCAAGGGGGCATCTTCATATGTCGCTCTTGGAGTAATTTGTAATAGTTATATTTGATCAAAACCTGGGAATCATTTGGGATTATGTAATTGAATATGAAATATGATTTTGTAACGTAATCAGTAAAGTTGTTTTTGAATCTGTGATTTTTGTTTCATATTCATGTGCTTCTGATATTATGGATACCATTAACATTACCGTTTTTGTCACCGGAAGCTAATACTATAGATGACCGTAGTATCTGTAGCGCTTAGCTTCGGGCCTCAAGATAAGGGATGTTACACATATTCTTCTATGAACAATAAGAGATGCCATCCAACTAGTTATGCATTATGTATCCAGGCATGCTTCCATAATCACAGCAAGCCATCGAGATCTAGCGACTAGTTTTTGTCCATTAAAGTGCCCAATGAGAGTACACATGTCGTTTATGTAGGTCACCAACCCGTACGTGTTTCAAAGTAGCACGGGCCACCATAAACATGCCTATAACCCCTACTTGTCCATCTCCAGTGCTAAGGGAGTGTGGCCTCTCAAACTACTCCATAATCATCAACCACAATCAATATTAAGTCCCAACTATCGGCTCAATTCACCGGCCTTGGAAATCCCCTATGGATCAACTATAAGCTCTTATAACTGTTACATAGTTGCTACGTACAACACCGATCCATACCATTAAGCTACTAAATTCAAAGATCATATATACGATCAATAGAAGTTTGGTCAAGTATATGCTATTTGGAGATTGACCTTCTTACTAAGGTACTTTCCACACTTTTAGGTATAAAATATAATCCAAACATATGCACAAACAAAAAATTTACAATAATATGTAATTTACGTTCAAATGTTTTTATGGTAACATATCTCTTAAGGTATCACTCAACAAAATACTTTAGGAAAAATATTTTCAAACAAGAACACCTCCAACAAAATACCTTTCACAAATCTTTTTCTTCACAAAATGTTTTCGAAATAAAAACAATCTCAATCTAAAATATTTTCTACTAATTTTTTTTTGGCAAATACGCTAAATTAAATATTCTTTTATAAAATGCTTTAAAGAACATATTCCAACCAGCACCACTGCCTCAGTGGTTAAATGCTTCGACTTTGGTGTTAGAGGTTATTAGGTTCGAAACTTGTGTTGCGTGATTCAAACATATATTGACATGTAGTATGTTGTATACTACCTAAGACTTGTAGTACTAATATGCACTACAATTTAATTATCCAATTTTTAAAAAGAACATATTCCACATTAATCATTCCTTCTTATGGAAATATCTTCATAAAAAATATTTATTACCTATAGCTCATGTAGCAAAAGGTATAACGTTGTAAGCTAGGGTCCTAGAGGTTATGGGTCCAAACCCCAAAGACATCAACATAAGTGCTCTACTTGAATAAAGTATCACTCTTATTATCAAAAAATACATTTTATTACTGAAATAAAATACTTTATTTTTACCTATGTAAATTTTCAACACATTACTTTAAATCCAAAAACTTGCATTTCCTTTAACAAAATACCGTTAAAACAAAAAGTGTATATTTTTATTTAGTTTATATAGCTCTTCAAACAAATACTTTTCAGTTAAAGTTCTTCAGAATCAAATAGTTGGCTCGTTTACTAAGGTTAGGGTCTGTTTTCATAATTTAACATTATGTATGTATTACTCGAGTTACAACCAGCACTCAATCGATCATATAAGTGCTCATCCTACCACACTCCTACTGTATCTATTTTGCACACATAGGTCACCATAAATAATCTTTATCTTAGAATGGTAATGGTGGTTTCACAAACATCCATACATGTATACATACATACACAAAGCCCATACATGTATACATACATACACACACAAAGCATACAACAATCATTATGTACTCTCTCTCTCAACCTAGTCTAACCCAACCTAATTAACCTACCATTAACTGGTTAAACAAACCCAAGGCTCATGAACTCGCTAAGCCTAAGCATTGATACCAAATGTGATGCCTCATTATTCTTAACTTGTAAAATTAGTGTCAAACGCCATCTATGCCTGTGCACTAACCTATGATGTTAAAAATAGTGGATCGTTTGGGTGAATAAATTAAAACAATTATCTCATTACTATTAAATATTTCTCATAGTAGAACAAATATGTATTACTTCATCAAATGTCAAATAGAAGAACCAATACAACAAATAAAGTCTCGACAATCATCTATGTATTCAATTTTGTCAGCCATCACTAAATTTGCCAGCAATACAATAACATATAATAGGAACATGCTAAATTATTGACCTGTGGATGCAACTTGCAATCAGGCTTCCTTTCTTTTGCTTCACTTTTACTTCCAAGCTTTACAGATATGTGAACATATGAAATCAAAATAGAAATAAGATCAACTAGTTTTGGACTGTTCCTTGTCCTATACACCTCATCTTAAGTCAAGGGATCTGATGGTTATTGCATAAAGAAAGACTACCATGTACCTTTCCGGGATCAAGCTCACACCGTTCTGTTCCTACTCTTCTCCTACAACAAAAACTTATTAGCACATAACGCTATAGAGCACTAGCATCCATGAAACTAATAAAAGAAGGAAACATCACATTCTACTATGCCACCATAATCAATCATCATAAGCATGGGGTAATAATAATAATAACAACACATAGCCATTAAACATCACAGAAATTTAACAATGTTCAATGTAACCTCCAAACATTAAATAAATTAACAACAACAAATACCTCATATGTGTACTAATCACTCATTATTAGTAACATGACATTGATAAAATAAATGCAAGTATAAACCCACCAAATATACACCGACCACTTCATATTCGTAACACAACATCATACTCAATAAACGTTTACTAGCTACTCTATTTTAGTGTCCAAAAATCAACGTCATCAGTAGAACAAAACCATAATAAACTACACGACATCCATGTAATAATAATGATAAAACATCGCATAACTCATATTATTGCAATTTTATCTCAACATAACCAAAATATATAATAACCAACCAACACATGTTACAGCATCCAAAACGGTGTACCGACACCTATTATTTTCACTTAAGAATAAAATAGTCTTAGCATTGTTTATTGCACTTATTTATATTATCTCAAAACAATAATATTTCTCAAAACGATAATATACCTAAAAAATCCTTCATTATCAAAATATTGCTTTAAATATTTCAAAACATCGTTATTCAATCAAAATAGTAATTTATGTCTGTTTAATTTCAAAAATAATAATGTTATTACTTTACCTCGAAACAACAATATTTATTTAAATAGTCTTATTATCTTTCCCAACCACTTTATTACTATTTATATAAATAATAATATCCTTTATTAAAACTCAAAAATCCTTTTATTGTCATTTATCTCAAAAATAGAAATTATTTAGCCCAATATACTTTTGAAAATTATGCAATACTACTACTATTTTTCTTAAAATACCTCTAATTTCTTTTATTTAAATAATAATAGTAGTAGTAGTAGTATATTTCCATAAACTCCTCAAAAGCATTTGTATTATTAATTAATCAAAAATAATACAGTCTTCCCAATATTCATATTATCATTTATATTAATTCATACTTTACTTCAAGAATAATAATAAATTCTCTAAATTCACTTTAAAAATATTTTCCATTATTATTTATAAATTACCCTAGAATTTCATGACTAACAACCTTATTAAAATTTACACAATAATTTCAATATAATAATTAATTATGATCATTTACAAATATCACCCTAAATTTATAAATAATCTTATTCTCTAAAGTTACATATTTTTATTTATTCTTAATTTAATGATTTATTTTTCCCAAATATACAGATAATTATTAAAAAGGATCCATCCTCCAACAAAAAATCAATAAATAGATAAACAATTATTTCTAAAGACATATCATTAAAATATCACAAAAACTGAATAATCATCAAAAAAGGGTATAATATATCTAATCTGGGATATATATATATATATATATGTATATATATATATATATATGTATGTATATATATATATATATGTATGTATGTATGTATGTATATCATGAATACTCATATATTATTTTAAAGTACTAGTACTTACAACCATTGGATCTCACCAAGGCGCTTTCACAATCAGCTCTAAGGCATCAAACCACATATGAAATGAAGGTCATATGCAAAATTTATCGCAATTACAAAAATCTAGGCTCAAAATGTAATTTACAAAATAAAATGACTAAATTGTAATTTTACCATCTTTCCAAAATTAGCATACCCTTTGAAACCCATAGATGTCATGATTTTGACAAGTGGTTGCCGCCACAAAAGGTTGAATTGCCCCTCTGACCAAAACCAATCAAAAGCCCTCGTTGTCATCTATCTAACAGTGCTAGTGATGTAACCTCTATTGTAACTACCCATACTTTATGGGCCTGAATTTCGACTAAATCGAAATCCAAGTCCATTAGGATACGATTGTTGGTTTTGGTAACCTATAATTAATATAAGTAAATCAGAGAACTATCTACATAAACTCACAACGGAATAGAAAAATATAATAGAACATATATACCGATTAAGGCTACTAACTTGGAATCAGTATTGTTCCTTAGATATCTAGTCGCCTTGTCCGTGTTGAGCATGAATGAGAGGACTTCTATAACGACTAGCCTTTTCGACATTCAAATGTTGACACTAATACATCCATGGTATTCACGTGCCAAGCACCTAAGTGCCAGAAAGGTTGTTTGTTAGTGTAAAATAAAACAAGAGGAAATAGAACGAGATAGAAGGAACACAATATTAGAATCTCACAGTGGAATAATAACATATAATATCAAAAGATAGTATAAAACCGTCACTCTAAGATACACAGCATTTCAGTGTTATAATTCTAAATACTACCATCAGCCTGGACAGCTATAACAGCATTTTCGCACAAATGCTGATACATATATAATAGTAATGCAATAGAAATAAGAATACTATGGTAGATGAAACATCCAGCTCGTCTCCTAGAGCTCCAATGAACATTAAAAAAAGCCTACCTTTCTTAGAAAACTCGGAAGTGCACACGAGGAATTTAAGGTAAACAAAAACCATGCGTTAGACATAAGTCTGGTATGAAAAACTCAAAAAATATGTGGCCAACATATAATATTACTTTTGAGACCATTCTGGAACCGTTATCCCCTCAAAAGAACCGGTCGTCTAATAAGAACATACGGTGATATAATAGATAATGTCTAGGGTGGAATATAAATTAGAAAATAGCTGTTTGTGCTTACATTAATCACACCACAACAATATTGAGAGTACAATCAAAACTGCTAAGGTACGTTCACATAATGAATTTTCTGGGTCAAGCCAAAATCCAATCTCCTACATAAGGGTCAGAAACTACCTCCGAGTGTCGTATATCTCTAGATAGAATATACCAATAAGGAGAACATAGCCGACCCACGTCTAAAACACATGATCCTAAATATCATCACCTCCTACGTGCAACATTAATAAGAATACTCTAGATATGGAGTGATAATATCCTGTCGCGAGTTAGCTAAACCCCAAGCATTGCCCCTACTCTGTTTTCTGTTATTTTCAAAGTCGAAGGTTATGTTCGGCATCTCTCACATGAGTCTTTATCACTTGAACAAAACACGAACCCCAAATGGATTCCAACATCTCGAACATATCACGAATCTCCACATAGATTCCCGCATAAGTCCTCTATGAATGCTAACGCTGACCTCTCCCTCAGACTTAACCTTAGGATATACAGTTCAATTATATAGCATTCCACTTCACAACTAGTTCTAAAACATATAATTTGTATATCTGTTTTAAAGTGGTTTTTGATAAGTAAAACACTTACCAATACTGGTCTTTTCAAAACTAATTTGATGAATTTCCCATCAAGTTCGATCGTCGACTAATCGATTATCAAGTTCAAAATAGATGATCGTATATGGAAACCAAGTCTCGTATACTTATCATGTTTCCGACCTTTTCGTCTCACACTATCCATCGGTTAAGAGTGAAGCCAGTAGGTTAGAGCACAATTGCTTCTACACCCTACTCGAACGACAATCTTAACTCTCATGGATAGATAAGCCTACTTCATCGACTTTTAGTGCTAAGTATATAATTAAATTCTTTCCATAAACGAATAAATACATAAAACACGATCAAGTCATACAAAGCACGATTAAATCACATAAGTGACTTCTAAACCCTTTTTTTATTTAGTTAATACCTTTTATTAATTAAAACCTCTTTTATTAGTAAACATTCTTTTATCTAATAAAACTTCATTTATCGATCAGTACTATTCATTTGTACTCTTTCAATACTTCGAAACGTATTCATATACTTATCTCAAATGGCATAAGTATATTCACAAATCATTAACAAGGTTTCTTACTTTAAAACTTTACTTTTTCTATCTTTTTCCAAAAGATTCCATACATATAATTTCCTTTAAAATATTCATTTAAAAAGTCCAAGTACATTCACAAATCTAGTTCAAATTGTTTAAGACTAATGTTATTTAAACATTATCACTACAAACCCAAAGCCATTTCATTTATATTTATCTTTAAAACATTCTTTTAAAGATCTATTTATATTCATAAGTATAATCAAAAAGGGTTAAAGACGAATGTTATTAACAATTTTCAAAATAAACTCAGCAAAAAAATTTGCACTTGTTACTATCTTTAAAAACATTTATTTAATGATCTAAGTTAATATTTAGTTATGTCTAATATTTAACAAGTCAACTATCCAGTTCTAAAGACAATCTTTTATGGAAATAAAGGTTCATATACCTAACATGTTTCCGACATTCCAACTTATACTATCGCTTATTCAAGAGTGAAGCCAGGTAACTTAGAGCACTGGTTGCATATCAAAGCCTTGCCTAGACACTTCATTTTAGAATTTTACAGATAGATAAGTCTACCTAGTCGGCTTTTAGTGTTAAGTATAATATTAATAACTTTCATAAATGAGTAAACAAACAATATGATTAACGCATTTTCGACATTTCCAGGTTAACTATTCCTCAGTCAAGAATTAAGCCGGTAGGTTAGAGCTCAATTGCTTCTATCCCTACTCGAACATCAATCTTAACTCTCATAAATAGATAAGTCTGCTTCGTCGATATTTAGTGTTAAGCATAGTTAATTACTTTTTTGAAACTTATATATATAAATAGTTTAAAAATACTGTAAATAGGTTTTCAATATCTATATAAAATATTACTTGAAAATAACTAATTTATAATTTGATGAAAATAAATAAAAATCATATTTTATATTATAGATACTCTTTACTTACAAAATTCATAAATAATTATTAAAAATATATTCAAACTTCAAACCAATTATAAAATATTAAAAAAATGTTAGAAAACATCCCTAAAAATATTAGGCCCCGTTTGGTTTGCTGTTTTTAGTTTTTTATTTTCGTCTAAACAAAAATATGCATTTTTTATGTATTGTTGGAAAACACACAATTTCAAAAAATGAAATTAACATAGAAAATAGAAAACAAGTTTATTTGATTTTTCGTGTTTTGGGACATAACAAAAGGACGGAAAACAATTCAACTCCTTCATTTCCCGTCCGTCGACGCAATGGCTAAGAATTGTAAAAAAAATTCCACATTTTCTTGTATTTTGTAGTGTAGGTTGAAAACACAAAATTCAAAACGAAACCAAACGGGCCCTTAGAGAAAAATATCAAATTTAAATATCATTTTTAAACACTTAAAACCATAAACAATTTACTATAGCATTTATAAATGCTGTTAAAAGTCCTTGATAAAGTACAACATAGAAAAGCACGATCTTTCCGACTAACTAGTCACTTAAAGAAATGTTTTAAGACTTGAAATTTTTACAGTAAGTGCTAACCTTAGGGTATTTGAAAATAATGGAAAGAAACACTTAAGAATATCTTTTAATTTATTTATAAAAATTCCCAAAAATAGGCTATATTTACAAAGTGTATTTATAACCACCTTTTTTCTCTAATGTTGCCACTTTGATTGACCATTTCTAAAATCTATTAAACTTTTATTTTTTTTCTACAAATAAGTACACATATGATACTTATTAAGAATGCAAATAAACCTTTAAGGATGTCTTTAAATTAATTACGAAAATTCCTAAAAACAAGGTATTACAAAGTGCTCATATAGCGACCTTCTTCTCATCATAACATTTTGCAACTTTGTTTCACAAGTTAATGAATGACTTAAACTTCCATATTTTCCAGTAATAATTAAACTTATAGTACTTATCAAAAATGCAAAGAAGCTCCCAAGATGTCTCTCAAAGTTAACTTTGAAAATCGCCGAACATAAGGCATTTTCAAAGTGCATCCATAGCGATCTTTTCGCTTCTAACTTTCACAACTTTGGTTCATAATTTCTATAACTTTCCAAACCAATTATTTACTGTACCATACAAAAAATATGTGTAGAGAACAACAAAATCAAATTATCCAAAGTTAAGTTCGTAAATCTTCCATTTACACATGTTAAAGTTAAGTGATATCGAAGTGCACTTATAAAGACTATTCTCACTTCAAACACTTTAAAACATACTTTATTCAACACACAAGCTAGCAAAACATGTAAACACAAAGTCTATGCCATTATACATGTTATATAAGGTAATAGAAGTGATGTTATGCAATATAAAGGTATCATTTGCTTTCAAAAGCAAGAGGGGTCCAAAGTTTATAACTTTAATTAGTTAATGACACTTTAACTTTATATTTGCACACACACACAACACACACAATATATACATATAAGATAGTGAGATAACTCATCCAAGTCCAAGCCTACAACAAGATCAAACACACAAGAATCAAAGAACCACTTCCTACCATCACTAAAAGCCTAAAGATCCAACCTTTAGCACCAAAATCACAAAGCATCTCCACCCTCCATCATCTAATGCTCAAGGCCCAAGATGAATCCCCCATCCCCTTCACTTTTCTTCAACTTTGACTTCATTTCCATGATTTAAAAGGTGTTCTAAGGTGTTGGTGAAAGTTGGTGGAGTTTGAAGAAGATTTGAGCTGATTAGAGAAACATCAATGAAGAGAAAAGTGGATTAGTGCTAATCACTTCTACCATTTTTGTTCTTTTTATTACTTCTTAAGCTTTGAAATGTTATGAAGTGTTTAACCCACCCAATACCCTCCTTTACATGGCTAAGAACCCCTCCATATGTCTTGCAAGCTCCTTATACTTTAGACCTCATTTTCCTTAGTAAATGATCCTTTATCCTTACACGCAAAATATCTTATATAACACCACCCATGACATCATCAAATACTTTATTTTCAATAAATGGCAAAACATTTGTATTTCATATTAATGTTCTCTTAAGCAAATAAGTGTATGTAAAAAAGTTTGAACAACTTTTGATGAGTAAAAAGGGGTTTATCATAAAACGATTTTCAATCATATTATCGATATTTCTTCAAAATATATATTTTTTAAACATTTTTCCGAAAAAAGTTTATCATCATTATTTATGATTTAAAAAGGGGTTAACAAGGTTACTAAATCAATTTAATCATATTTAATCCAAGATTCAAATAATTTAGATATTTAAATAAGAAGTGTCCAAAATTTCACATCGTTACATTCTCCCCCACTTAGAATATTCCATCCTCGAAATTCTCACACGAGCAACAAAAGGAAACAATCAAAAATCAGTACTAAACAGTATTCAAAATTTTCTAGCAAACATAACTCATGGTTTCCTCAAGTTCACAAATACGCTTATCGCACAAGGACGATTAATAACTTACTCAACGTACATTACGCTCAATAGCCTTAGGTTATTACTTAGTTGATTATTCATGCTACCTCATAACAAATCGGAGAGTCATCACCTAAACTCTTCATAAGGTAGGAAAACATAGTATGCATATACTAAAGCCTGTACGATGTGCATGGATTCTCCATACGCAATATCAAATCCGATCACTTGCTCGATCATATAATTTCACTTTCCAACTAGTATAGTCTACTTGACCTCTCTAGTGTGGACTTCGATCGGGTTACTTGATTAGAAACCTCCGTTCTCCTTATATAGTCATATAATATGATAGAAAACATCGGGATCATATCAAGAATCTGTATCAAGTGTTCGCCATTAGGAATCGAGTGAAAAAAACCTTGTTTGGACCAATGTAAATCACCTCGTAATCATGCACTCGAATCCTGAATCAAGAACTGTCGTGCGAATAAAATGATCTACATGCAACTTTCGTATTTATCTTATTGGTTTCTCAACTATACCAATTACTTTTTATATCATATTCATGTATAGAAATAGTATGTCATTCAATACTAAAACCATTTATAAATCATTTCATAGACCATATCTTCAAGTTTATAAGCATTTTATAACTTCATTTATAAAATATTTCATAAAAACTTATTCCCTTCTCAATTCAAGGTACAAAAACTCAACTTTTATATTTTCACAAAGATACACAACTTCAAGTTATATATGATTCGAAGTTTTCGACTGTCCAAAATCACCAAAAATCCTGTTTTATTTCAACAAATGAAAACTACCAACCAACATATCATACCCTGATGCACATACCATACTATCCTAATGAATAGGATACATATGTTCATAAAATAACCTAACGAAGTTCCAATTATTTATTAAACACATATTTGCTACAAAGAGAACATAAAAAGATTTCATAATTATTTGGGTTATGCCACTACCACTAGGGCACCCTACATATCATACAACAAATCCTTTCTACACCAAAAACTTCATATCAAATTTATTTAAGGAAAACTTTAGAACTAAATACCGAGTTTTATTTCAAATCATTTGAAATGATAATATATGCCTATACTTTTGTATATCAAATCATACATTCAAAATTAAATCAAAATCTATTTTACCAAAACAACTTTGTAGCATCTCTCACTTTGAAACCCGAAAATGAACGTCGATGATACTACAGACATCACCGGGATCATTTTCAAGCGATGGAAGTGAGTTCAGTACATCCAAATCATATATTTTGGACTTAACCCAAAATCATTTCAAAACAGTATCAAATACTTCGTAAATATTACTAAGTACCATGATCTTAATCTCATAAACCAATTTCCCAAATATTTACTTTCAAATAATACTACTATTATTCTCTCCGAAATCTTGGAAAATATTTCAAAGACATTGGAATTTAATTTCTCTAAATATCAGTTTAAATCCTCTTCATGTATAAATCATATCTTATAAACCATACATATATAAAATACTTTCTTATATGAAATCCTTTCACAAATATGTATTCCCAAAATACCTTATCTTTGCTTTAGATTAAAATAAACACCTTTTAATAAAGATAACTGTTAACCCAACATTATCACTGAATGCCTTATAGTCAAACTATGAAACTAAATTCACAAGGTGTTCGTTTCAATGCACCCACAATTACTGTCTACCCAACCCATGAACCAGAAAGGTAAAACTGCTCATAAACTGGTCGAGCACAAATCAACAACCAACAAACAATAGTCAATGCTCATAAATTAGTCGAGCATGACTAAACAATCAACAAATGATAACAATGCTCATAAACTGGCTGAGCAATATTAAGCTAATAATTCTACAAATGATAATAATGCTCATAAACTGGTCGAGCATGTCAAATCATTCTAAAAAGGATAATAATGCATATAAACTAGCTGAGCACGACAAACTTAATTAATGAGGGGTAACGAATGAACATCATTAATCCCTACATTAATTAAACTACACTTTAATAATTCATACTTATATAAGTCACCTTATATAAGATCTTTACTTTTCATAGTAGTAATTACCTTTAAGGTGTACGTTTAAAACAAATACAAATACGGTCTAATATGTATAATATACTCAACTCATGCTAGGGCATTTCATTACCCTATCTCTTAATGAGTCATACCCAACAAAAGCCAAGGTTCTTGCTTAACCTTCAGCCCTGATACCAGTTGTAATGACCAGACTTTTCGACCCCCAAATGTCGACATTAATACACCCACAGTAGCCGGAAAGACAGATTGTTAGAGTAAAATAAAGAGAAAATGAAACAAAAAAAAAGATGGAACATGATATCTGAAAATCACAATGGAACGATAACATATAATACCAAAAGACAGTATAAAATTGTCGCTCTAAGATATACAACATTTTAGAGTTATGATTTTAAATACTATCATCAGCCTGGACAGTTATTACAACCTGTCCTCACAAACACCGATGCATATATAATAGTAATGTAGCAGAAATAAGAAATACTATGGTAGGTAAAACATCCATCTGTTTATCGATAAAATGGTTTTCGGTCACATTATCGATATTTCTTCAAAGTATATATTTTTGTAAACATTTTTCCAAAACAAGTTTATCATCATTAGTTCTGATTTAAAAGGGGTTCAACATGTTTATTAAATCTATTTAAGCATATTTAATCTAGGATTCAAATATTTAAATAATTTAGATATTTAAATACAAAGTGTTCGAAATTCCTGGTCATTATAACTTCTTCATCTGCCATTCCCGTCTTGCACCAGTAGTTTGCCCCTCTAAATCTATCATGTGGTTTGTAATGAGGAGGGGGTTAGAATAATATTCTGGTGACTATAAAATTACATACTTTATCCATAATAGTAATTTATGCCAGTCGATTTCCGTGTAAGTGTTATGTCCATTATTCGCGGCTATTCCTTTTAATTCCATCAACGCGCATGATATATCTTACTTTCTCTGTGGTATAACTATATATATATATATATATGCGCCTACACACACACACACACATATATATACATATAAACGTTGTACTACCAAAAAGAAAAACCCGGTCACTTAATACTTCTTAAATAAGGAGGATGCACATCCAACAACCATTTAATACCTTAACCTCAAAGCGGGACCTCCGTAACGTAATCGCTAGTCAATCTAGTCCTAGATACAAAGATCGGCGACTCCTAGATACAGATTTATAATTTAATTTTACGTACTACCGATGCATCTCAAAGACTCATCTAAGGATTAACTAGCCCACCTTCAACAAACAAATAACTAATTAAACTTTGAGGTCTTTGCTTATCCCATACAGATTCTACACTAATGTAAGCAAAATTCATCAGGGCATAACCCAAGTCTTTGCTAACGACCGCTTGGGACCACCAGTGGTCATAGCCTATATGCTAGCCCTACTACTTGAATACCAATCCAGTAACAACACTGATATAGCCCGACGACCTCCCACAACCGAAATATCATTTAGATATCCCCATGTAAGTCATGGAAAATACCCATCCTAGATACTTAATACCTCTTGTAAGAAATGAAGCAAACTCCATTTCTCGATTAGGTACCGTTGTAAGTTTTTTAAGACTTCTTATATAGGGAAGAGGCAGACCAACGGCCATTTAATACCTTCCACTTCGAAGCAAGCCCCTTGACATCCCTAAAGGTACCGAGTCATTTAATACTTCAAATCTGTGACAAACCCTTGGTATATTTTCCCACACTTATATGCAAACGTATATCCCTTTCCCTATGGGTCCTATGGTTGGAGATGTCCCACATCAGTAGGACATATACACAACAGCTGGTAGCCTCTAGGTGAAGGGCAGACTTTTGGTATGTAACTCTATTGACCTCACATCGCAATCCATTATACAAAACTAATTATCCTTGGCTTAAATATTAGGCTCGACCCACTATTTCACGGTCGTTGCGAACCTATTCCTATCTTATACGATTATTATGTATACCCTCTATTTCCCTCCTACGTCCCATAAATGTTAATTGTCCGTAATAAAGGGTCATTATTATTCAAATTGGACAATCACTAATGACATTTATTTATTCGTTCTAATTCAACCTATTATGCCTATCTCATTTTCCCATAACATGCCATATCAAATTCTTCAATCAGTCTTGTTAAATGCATTTATGTCCCCATTTAATTCCTGTAACTGCCTATTAACTGTACACTTGCTGCCCTACCAATTTTGCAATCATCATTCCAACTTTTGTAGTTACTATCTCTTTTTCATTTCAACCTCCTCATCATATGATTTACTATGCTATTACTAACTAGTCGTCCTAATTATAACTAATAGGAATATCGACGTATATTACGCTATATATAATCGGTAGGCACGGTTATACATGTGTGTGTATTCCTATTTCTAACTCATTAATTCCTACGCTTAGGAATTTCAGAATATATACTTATATATACATTCTGTAAGGAACATTTATTTTCACATTTTAATATATTGGAGCTATCCTTCCCAAAAAGGATTACAGTTATAATTTTCCATAAATTACCCAAAAGTGAGACTTTTACTTTATTTGAAATTACAAGAAATTATCTCTTTTCTATCATTGAAATTGATAGTGCAAACTATGAATGAGAATATCGGTATTTTACACATTTCTTTCCATTTACGTATATTCCCTATTATTTCAAATGATGCATTTTTTATACATAGTTGTCGAATTAGATAATTTATGGAAGTTACACAGAAATAGATACAACTAAATTGTACACTCAACACTCCCAACAAATTAAAACATAAAAATTCATTTTCTAAGCCAAATTAGGGCAATCCAAATTAACACTAACAATTTACAACCCAAATATCATAAATTTGGAATAAATCTTACAACCTTATCGGCATTCTTCTTTAACAAATTTAGGGACTGATTTTCAAATTTTTAGATTATGGTGTAAATACCATTCATATTCCAATTACCTAACTTACAGAATATGCGGGCGAGGTTTCAAGTGACTACATTCTTTCTAAGCCTATAACTCCACAAATCTTGCATAGACATAATAATTAAATATAACTCAACAACATGAATTTCAATGTTATATATAAATCATATAATTTCCCACTCATCTTTCCTGCTTTCAAAATCTCTCAAATTTGAATTCATTCCTTTAATTGACTCCGTTTACTTTCAAATCGAAAAATATGTATAACAAGATATATACATATCCATTAGAATTACAGATCTAAGAGAAGATTTGAATCAAGTGGAATATAGATTTATAATTATAAAATTTACCTTTCTCCACGGTATTGATTCGTTCCTTCTCTTCTTCTCTTTTATTTTCCACCCTTCTTCGATTATATATATATATAATATAATATTTTATAATTAATAGAAATAGTGGAGAAGGAAAAATTCCAGAGCTTCATTGCTTTGATCAAAAGATATGAGGAAAGTGAGGGGCTAGGCTTGTATTTATAGGTACTCAATCAACCAGATCCTTTAAATCCAGGCCGTTTGGGCAAGGTTCAACCCTAGCTACAACACTACAACCGGTTGACCGCTCCCCTATAGGCGGTCGACCACTAGCAGTCGACCGGCTTAAAGAGGGGGTCGATCGGTGGGGTCCATGCGATTAATATTATTTATTTCCCTTTTATTCCTTTTTAATTATTTTCCATCTGAAAAGTTCAAATTCCAATAACTTCTTCGTTACATCTCTGATCGTCAAACTTTATAAATTAAAATTGCTAAGAAAATTACCGCAAACATAATGGTGTAATTTCCATTTTTGAGCCTTAATAATTATTTATTAATTACCATTTATTCTATTGGTACTACATTCTCCCCCCTAAAAGAATTTCATCTCTGAAATTCCTCAAGGAGTGAATCATGTAACATAGCACATAACCATTCTAAACTATCCAACCAATCAGTGTATAATCCAATTTTACAATCAAACATATACATGTGCATGGTGTATCACAATATATATGATATGTATGTTGAATTATTCTAAATCGGCGCCTCTTATATGAATGCATTCTTTTAAAAGTATTCTAAAAATGTGATGAAAATAACCTATATATACTGGCAGTTCTATATTTATGCAAGTTTTCAAAAATCCTTGTTATCACATAACAATTTCCATACTCCTACAACCAATTTTGCATCCACTCCCTACTATCCAATACCTAACACTAACATCCAAAATTTTTGAAGATCGAGACTTCCTAAATCTATACTCCTATATCCAAAAAGGAATTTAGATGGAAAACTTTGCATTTTCATCCATCTTTTGGGTTCCTATTCCATTGCACATTGGAACCTTCTTTTTTGCCTCTAAATCTTTTCTAACTTTTCGAAGTACAATTTGCATAAGGAGGTTTATTTTTGGATGCTAAAACAAAATTATTTTCGGTTCACTATTAACAAGGTATGGAATAGAAATTCCAAATCTAAAATAGATTTTCTCTTTGTTATTCCCTATGTTTTGTGTACTGTCACCCTTGCAGAACAGTAAAACTCATATTCACTAACACATTGACTCTCCTTACGCTAAACATGAGGCAATTGAAATTTTGAAATTCTCTTATTTTCCGTAAAAAAATCTTTTTCCCCTTGTAATCAAACTTGCAAAATAGTTTGAAAATTAATCTTCAAAAGCATTCAAACAATTTTTTCAAAAGCATCTAAAACATTCTTTTCAAAAGCATTTGAACATAACTTTCCAAAAGCATTTAAACACAATTTTTCAAAACTTTTGCCTCTCCATCCTTAAAATAATTTAAGCCACATCTTAACATAATCGGTACTCAGTCAATGACATAATACATATGATTGACCCTAGCATTGTGCAGTTGGTATTAGATTTTGAAATCCTTTCCTCCTATTTTGAAACATTAATAACACACGAGTATATTTATAAATTTTAGCTTTTAAGGTATAGGGATAACGATCCATGGTTTTGCAACAACCATTACCTATCCTTTGCTCGCTAAAATTCATATTTTTTCAAAATTATAATTTTTTTGGATTAAAGAATTCTTCCTTTTTAGTTGAAAATTTAATTTCCTAATTTATTTTATAAATTTTCAACCTTAATGACATTCATTGCTAGTTAAGTGTCCTTATGAGATTTCCTTGTTTACATTGTTTTCCAATATATAAATAGTGATCGAAACTCATCTAGAAAATCAACACAGTAATAAAATAGGAACATATCTCAAATCATATTGTACTTTTTCCAATAACTGAAGGGAGACAACTAGCGATTATAATCCAAATAACCTAAAAGAAATAATTACCGGAAGCTGCCCTTCATCATCAACTGGTCTTGATGACATTATGGCCCTATCATTCTTCAATTAAGATGGATAGTTCTAGTATGTCATTCTACTATAATTCATATGTCTTAACTTACCTCCTTGGCTTCTAATAAATAAGGTCCATCCACTACTTTAATTACTACACCTGATATAGGATAAATTATGCATTTCCACAGTACAGTAGGTAAGAAAATTAACTATGCATATTTAGATTAACTCATCGAAAAATTGACTTGGTGGAATAACTTTGCTGCCACATATCCTGCCTTCATTAACCCGAGTCAACCAACATCATTTACGTTGTTTACCATCTCATTACTCTCTTCTCCTATCTTACTACTACCTTCTTTCAATCAAAATCTCTTGATAGTATTCACAAACTTTGGTATTTATTTTCTTTATCCTTGATCTTTCATGTAAGTATACCCTAGGACTCACAAAATTGTACGTTGATATCATTTCTCGTTCCTTTGAGGGTTCTACTAATGCTTTCATACATATCTAACCAAACATTCCTAAGTTCATACCAATATTCCTTATATTCAATAAGGATTCCTTGTTGCTACCTTACAAGCATTCGAAGTTATTTTATTTACATACATGAACGTTACCCTGTTTTACCTAGGCAGTCATCCCTATCTACTCCATATCAAAAATTGGTTTGGTTTTTCACATCTTTTTAAAAAAAACTTCACAGTCATGAGTACTTAATTCGAAATTTTTATCATTGAAAATATACACTTAGAAAACTTATTTAAAAATTTCTTAGTTTCTAAAAGAAGCCATGAAATTTTTTCCATTCTAACCAACTTTCCCTTTTCAAGACTTTCTACAATAGAGACCTACTTCTTTAAAAGTAGGATTTTTAACCCAAAACATTAATTTGCGTTCAAAAACCCAATTTCATACCAAACCATTTTTTTCAAAAACATCTTATATAGCTTTAAATAATGAAAACTGGAGCAGACAAGGATAACTTCCATCTTATTATTTTCCTACTACCCATGCTATTTCCACTTTCAACCTTGGCAAGATTTTAATTGCATATGAGCGGAACTTCTAAAAGATATGCATTGCACATATTATGGAAATTATCCATTCTTCCTATGCTTAGCCTCTAATTTCCTACATCATTCCTAACTAGATTACTAACACTATTCTAATATAAATTTTTAATGTTGTTCCTATTTAAATTTCCTAACATCACTACTATTTATACTCCCACCTAATTGGCTTCTACTTACATAGTTCTTTTCCTCTTTTATTATTTTCCATGTTGACTCACAGTGCATTCACCTCCTGCTTTAGCCATTGAGCTTTCATTTATTAACACAAAAAGATATATGTATGAATCTATTTTAGTTGCTTCCATCTATATTTTCCTTATATGGGAATATTCTTCCAATCTTCATCATCAAACATTCTTACCATTCTGTTCCCTTTACATATTAAATCAAGTACCATTTCCATTTATCCACCCCTTAAAGAATTTAAAAAGAAGGAACTTCTAAATTTACAAAAATATGAAAAATCATTGCCAAACATATGCTCTCTTTTCCATTCATTTAAAAAGTGAAAACCCCCTTTACCAAAAATCTTTAAATCAAATTTTTTTGACTCAGTCAATTTTAATCTTCATTAGGAATCTTAAATAGCTACTTAAATTTCCAATTTTTCTTGCTTTTTTTGGAAAACAACAACTTCCTAATAAATCTTTTGAAAAACCATTCAAAATGTTTCAAGAAATTTTAAAAATATTTTTGTCAAATTCTACCACACAAGGTCGGACTCAGAATTGGGCTTTAATTATCCTTTCTTATGGACTTTTCTTCTTTTCCCTTTAGTCTTAACCTCTTCTTCATTAAGAACATGTCAAAAATTCGGCTATCATCTCGTGGTTGTTAATGCACACTTTCTTGCGGGAACTTGCTCAATCCTTTTTCACATCTTACTTCCAGGTGCTTACAACACATAAGTTCTTACTTCCCATCCATCTGGATAAAATGTACATCTTCAATCGGCAATCCAGCAAAATCCACAATCATAAGGCAGCTCAGGTACAAAAAAGGAAGTCAAATTCCATCCAGCTTCGAGGTCCTTCTATATGTCACGGTTATGCTCTTCTTGGTCAACCCCTTGCGATACGACCTATACTTTTTGGGATAATCGGGGTAGTTGTATAAATTTAACTCTATTTATTGTTCCAACTCATAGTTGCCTCATCCATCTTTTCAAAATAAGGTTGCAACTATTTCTATAGTCAGAATTCATAAATTTGGGCATAATATATATATATATATAAGTATAGATAAAAAAATGTAAATATGTTCTCTCAGCGTATTTTAATTTATATGATCGAATAACCTAAGCTCTGATGCCAAATGTTACAACCTGCACTTTAATAGGCTCGAATTTTGACTAAATCGAAACATAAGTCTATTAGGATACAGATCGTTGGTTTTGGTACTTGTAATAAACATAAGTATATTAGAGGGCTATCTGCATAAGCTTACGGTGGAATAGAAAAATATAATAGAACATATATACCAACTAAGGCTACTACCTTAGAATCAATAGTGTTCCTTGGATATCTAGTCACCTTGTCAGTGTCAAGTATGAATGCGAAGACTTCTTCATCTACCATTCCCGTCTTACACCAGTAGCTTGTCCCTTTAAATCTATCTCGTGGGTTGTAATGAGGAGGATTATAACAACATTCTGGTGACTGGAAAATTAGATATTATATTCATAATACTAATTTATGCCGATTGATTTCTATTTAAATGTCATGTCCATTATTCACGGCGATTCCATGTATTTCCATCTATGCATACGATATATCTAACCTTCTCCAAGGTATACCTATATATATGCCTACATATATCTAAATGTTGTACTACCCAAAAGAATACCCCACCACTTAATACTTCTTAAATAGGTAGGAGACAGACCTAACGACCATTTAATACCTTAACCCCAAAGCGGACCCTCCGTAACGTAATCGCTAGTCAATCTAGGCCTAGCTACAGAGACCGGTGACTCCTAGATACGGCTTTGTAATTTAATTTATTATGTTACCGACGCATCTCAAAGACTCATTTAAGGTTTAACTAGCCCAGCTCCCACAAATAAACAACTAATTAAATTTTAAGATCTTTGCGTATTCTATACGGATTTTACACTAGTAGGAAGCAAAATAATCAGGGCATAACCCAAGTCTTTGCTAACGACCGCCCGAGACCGCTGGTGGTCATAGCATATATGCCAGCCCAACTACTTAAATACCAGTCCAATAACACCGACATTGCCTGCCGACCTCTTACAACTGAAATCCTGTTTATACTATCCTAATGTAAGTCAAGGCAAAATACCCATCCTAGTTACTTAATAACTCTTGTTAGAAATGAAGCGGACCTCATTCCCCTATTAGGTACCGTCTAGGTTATTTTAACTTCTTATATAGGGAGGATGCAGTCCCAACGACCATTTATTACCTTCCACTCCAAAGTAAACCCTTTAACATCCCTAAAGGTACTGATCCATTTAAAATCCAAGGCGAACCCTTGGTTTATTTTCCCATATTCATATGAGAATGTATATTCCTTCCTCATGGGCCCTATGGTTGGAGATGTCTCACATCAGTAGTATGTATACACAACTATTGGTATTCCTTCCTTATGGGCCCTAAGGGCAGATTCTGTTGTGTAACTCTACTGACCTCGGATTCCAACTCATTCTACCAAACCATTATCCTAGGCCTAAATATTGGGCTCGACCCACTAATTCACGCTCATCTTATATGTACTATTGCGGCTATATAATTTCCGGCAATGAAAATTATACCACTTCTTAGTATTTAATTCACTTATTCATTGCGAATCTATTTCTATCTTATACGCTTGTAACGTATATTCTTTACTTTCCTCTTATGTCATATAAATGTCAATTGTCTCCAATAACAGGTCATTATTATTTAAATTGGACAATCACTAATGACATTTATTTATTTGTTCTAATTCAACCTATCATGCCTATTTCATTTCCCATAAAATGCCATGTTAAGTTCTTTAATCAGTTCCGTTAAATGTAATTATATTCTCATTTAATTCCTATAACTGCCTATTGACTGCACATTTGTTGCCCTACTAATTTTGCAATTGTCTTTCAAAATTTTGGAGTTACTATCTCTTTTTCATTTTAACCTCCTAGTCCTATGATTTACTAGGCTATTAATAACTAGTCATCCTAATTATAACTAATACGAATATCGAAGTAAATTACGCGACATATATTCCTATCTCTAACACATTAATTCCTATTCTTAGGAATTTCAGAATATACTCTTATATGTACATTCTATAAAGAACTTTATTTGAAATTTTAATATATTAGATCTATCCTTCCGAAAAAGGATTACTGTTATACTTTTCATAAATTACCCAAAAGTGAGACTTTTGCTTCATTTCCAAATTTTCAGATTATGGTGTAAATACCATTCTATTCCAATTACCTAACCTGCAGAATATGTAGGCGAGATTTAAAGTGAATACGTTCTTCCTAAGCCTACAACTCCACAGATCTTGGATAGGCATAATAATTAAATAAAACTCAACAACATAAATTTCAATGTTATATATAAATCATATAATTTTCCACTCACCTTTATAGCTTTTCAAATCTCCTATATTTGAATTCAACCCTTTAATCGACTCCTTTTTCCTTTCAAATCCAAAAATATTTATAACAAGATATATAAATATCCATTAGAAGTATAGATCTAAGAGAAGATTTGAATTAAGTGGAATATAGATTTATAATTATAAAATTTGCCTTTTTCCACGGTATCGATTCGTTCCTCTCTTCTTCTCTTCTATTTTCCACCCTTTTTGATTTTTTATATATAATATAATATTTTATAATTAATAGAAATAGTGGAGAAGGGAAAATGGAAGAGCTTAAATGCTTTGATCAAAAAATACGAGAAGAAAAGTAAGGAGCTAGGCCTGTATTTATAGGTGCTCAATCAATCGTATATGTTTTATTTAAATTAATTAAATTCAGGTCATTCATGCAACGTTCAACCCTAACTGCCACACTTCAACCGGTCGACTGCTAGCACTCGACTGGCCTAAGGAGGGGGTTGACTGGTAGAATCCACATGATTAATATTATTTATTTCCTTTTTATTCTTTTTTAATTATTTTTAATCTGACAATTTCAAACGCCAATAACCTTTTCGTTTGAACTCTGATCGCAAAACTTTATGTATGAAAGTTGCTTAGAAAATCGCCACGAACACAATAGTGCAAGTTTTGTGGCCAAATTCAAATGTTTTCTTAAGTTTAATTTTTGAGCTTTAATAATTATTTATGTATTACTGTTTATTCTATGGGGTGTTATGTCTACCACCCCATAGCCATCGCCGCCACCTTAAATTAAGGGTTTTAGAACCTTATTTTAGCAATTTCGGTTGTCTTGGGATGAATTAAACTATAATTTGATCATATCTGAGGTTCTCTCATCACGATCTATGTAACATCCCCCAGTTGGAGGCCCAAGACTAATGGCTATGGATACTACAATCATCCATAGTTATTAATCCTCGACGACCAAATGCAGTAAAGTTAGATATATTTACAACAGAAACATATGAATAGGAAAAAAATTTAGAACCATTAAACAAACTTCTCATTCCATTTCAATCATATTTCAAATTCGTTACATAATCCCAAATTCGAGAACCACACTCAGAGAAAATATAATTACTGCAAACTACGCCAAGAGCGACATATGAAGACGCCCCCTTAGATGATCAAAGTGTATATAAGTATAGGCAACGAAACAACTTTGCCTTTACATCAAAACACAGTGGAACCAAATAGAAAAGAACTCCTTATTAATTAGCTTGCCTTCTGCACGTCTACGGAAGCTTATTCGTCAAAAGGAGAACTTGAAAACCTCAACTCTTAAACTACTCAAAATTAATTGCACACCCAAGAGTTTAAGGGCAAAAACATAAACTTCGAGTCAGATATAAAGCCCGGTATGAACAACAACCAACCATCTCGAACCATTTGGATATTTAGTGAGACCACACCGCTTAGCGGAATTGGTTTTCCCTTCACTAGTATCTTACTCAAAAATTTATAATAACCATATACTGTGCTCCTTCATCCATAGTGGTTATAAACATAGCAATTTAAAATATCATGATGATATGAAAACAAGCAAAATACCCTGGATTTCCTATCCCCATTTATTTGACTATCTGTCTCAATTATAGTTTCTAGGGTCACTATTATGCTATTAGTTTTCATGGGCTGACTAATAATCTGTTTAAAGCTTATGGACTATCTGTCCAGTCTCATAGTTTTCATGGGATCACTAAGAACCTATTGGCCCTTGCCAATAACTTCAGTATCTCATGGGTTCCCTCTGAACCTATTGGTATCTCTAATAACTTCTCTTATATCATAGATTTCATGGGTTGACTACGAACCTATTGATTTCTATCAATAACATTATCCGGATATAGTTTTCATGGGATCACTACGAACTTAATAGCCCCTACCAATAACTCTTTCCAAACATAGTTTTCATGGGTTTACTATGAACCTGTCTAATCTGACAACTTCTTTGATCAGTCTTTGGGCATCCTATGTTCTGGTCTACCTGACCTCCTGGATGTAACTCTACTCATTCAGGAGTTAACTTAATTTATATTCACTATTGGGTCAACCTAGCTGGTTAATCTGCCCTTACTCCAAAAAATACAGTTAGTCCATTATACAGTGAATATGTTTATAGAAGAAGCGTATAGAAATACTGATCATAACATAATAATATCAACATTTAGAGTTTAATATCCTTGAAATCATTTTCACATGAAACATGATTAATCCCTTTAACCCATTATTTTTATCAAAGAAAGCTTCTTTGTAAACACCAAAACTATAAGCCATTTCAAAGCTCTTTTATATTGTCATGGGTTTTCCTTTAAAAATGAGAGTGGGTTCTTTGTTTTGAAAACTAAGGCTTTCAAAACCTTGGACCTTTACTTTAGAAACCATTAAAATATCCCTTTCGAAATGGTTCAAATCTTCTTTTCAAAACACTAAGCATATGCCTTTCGAAACTCTTTAAACATCTCTTTCGAAACCATCAAAACATTGCTGTCGAAAGTATTAAAGCGTCACTATCCAACTTATAAAAGCATAGCTTCGAAACCATTTGAAAGTACCTCTTTCGAAACCATTGGGTTTAATCTTAAACATAACTTTTGGGTCAAAGTGAATATAAACGAAAATAACCCTTTTGAAACCATTAAACTTCAAGTAAAAGAGTTTGGGGAAAACAGATGGCTTCGGAACCATCCTTTCGAAATCTTAAATCTTTTAGGTAAAACAATTGGAAGGATATATTCGAAACACCATTTGAAACCATTGCCTTCGAAACCTTTGGTTTAAATGGGTACTAGAGCCCTTTCGAAAGCATTGGGAAGTGGTTTGTTATAATTATAAAACAAAAGCTTGCCTTTCGAACTCATTGAAGACTTTCAATCTATTCGTAAGGTATAAAGACAACATCAAGGTTTCGACCTGGTTCAAACTACCCATTCGAAAGCTCCTTTTTTTAAACATAAAACACGACAACTAATTCGATAGTTACCCTTTTAAAACAAGAAGGCGGCAACCCATTCGAAAGCTATATAAAAGTGATTCAACCCTTTCGAAAGCATCCATTGAAAAGTAGGCAAGTGGCATCTCTTTTGAAAGCAAAACAAAGACCTCCGAAAGCTATTTAAAATGGCCTCGACCCCTTCGAAAGTGTGGTTTCGACTCTATACCTTCCGTCTTTCTCCAATCCACTATGTACCAAAGCATTGATACCATGTGTATTGGTTTTAACTTGGTTGGGGGCAAAAGTATGAGGTCGAAAGGTTGCTTCTAGGAGTGGCAAAACAA
Organism: Allium fistulosum; assembly: GCA_030737815.1. Classification (NCBI taxonomy): domain Eukaryota; kingdom Viridiplantae; phylum Streptophyta; class Magnoliopsida; order Asparagales; family Amaryllidaceae; genus Allium; species Allium fistulosum. The sequence goes on from CM060901.1 coordinate 668,279,381, forward strand.
TAAATCTGTACAAAATTGTTTTTTTGCCTTTTTAAGTAAATGCTTTTCAACTAACTTGCCTATTTGTAAAAATATAACTGGTTGCCATAATCTTTACCAAAGTCTTTTCTAAAGACTGCTGAATTTATCCACAATTAATTAAAATTAATTTACAAAGTAGCCCTTCCCTTTAACAAAACAATTAAGACATTTGAGTCCTCCAACTTAAATAATTTAATTTACATAGTAAATTACTTAGGAAAAATAAAAATCATCAAAATTCACTTTTAATACGTTATCTAACATATATAAATTTAAAACACAAAATCTTTTATATAATAGCCGAAATAAAATTTTAAACCCAATTAATTATTTCTTCTTTCAAATATTCATAATAAATTATCCATGGTTGGATAATTATGAAAATTTAAACCCATCTCCAAAATAATGTTTTACATAACCTATTAAATCTTCATGGCATTCGAAACCCAACATATACAATTTTAACCTTAAATCGAATCAAATAATTATCAAACATACTTGTTTGAATCTAACATACCATGTAATACAAGCGTATCATCATTAAAATCATCATAAAGGTTTTAAACTTAAAACCCGAAATCTAATGCTCTTTAAAAATGAAAATGAGATGGTTTCGATTATTGTTCATCTTACTTTGGATAAGGAACTTAAGATTTGATCTTTCTTAATTCTCCTTGCTTGATTCCTTAGCTTTTACTTGATTTTTAATCCTCTTATCCCCTAAGTTTTGGTTGGCTTTGAGCTCCCCTTTTCTTATGTTTTTTTTAAATTATGAACGTATGGAATAAAAATAGGAATAAGGGTTTAGGGGTTACGGGTTATGGTGGATGGCTATTCCCCATATTACCCTTGCCTTATTCTCTTATTAGTTAACTTATAAAACCATTTCTATAAACTTATTCTTTTAAATTTTGATTAGTTAAGCAAGACCTCTATTTAATTTCCAAATCTCAATCCCCTTACCACTCTAATCTTTACATTATTATGTTTAATTTTAATTAAATCTCCTGAATAATGTTATTTAAAATCAGGGGTGTTACAAGCTCCCCTTCTTAAAGAATTTCATCCTCGAAATTCAGTAAGGACTAAATATTAAACATAGTAATCATCTATAACATTTCCTAACTACTATACTAACCTAGCCGACTAGCAACAGTCTATATAAAACAAATATAGAACATACCATCACAGCAGATCATGATAAGTATCTCTAATCCTGTCTTTTGTCTCCTAGGTACAGTCCTTCTCGTTGTCCCTTCATTGAACTTTCACCAACTTGACTGTCTTATTTCATAACCTCTTCTCGTCTCTCTCCACAACCCGAACTGGTTGTCTAACAAAAGTCAAATTTGGTTCTACTATCAAATCTTCCAACTTTGTCGGAGGAATAGTAGTCTCTGGATCATGCACATACTTGCGAAGATGAGATACATGAAACACATTATGGACCCCTGCCATACTGCGCGACAACTCTACTCTGTATGCATGCTTCCCATTCCTCTCTATAATTCGGAATGGTCCAACATATCTCGGTGCCAGTTTTCCTGACTTTCCGAATCATACCACACCCTTCATCAGTGATACCTTAATGAAGACTCTATCTCCAACTAAAAATTCAAGATCTTTACGCCTTTTATCTGCATAACTCTTCTATCTAGACTAAGCTTCCTTCATCCTTTCTCAGATCAACTCGGCATGAAGGTGACGTTTCTTGAAACAATAATTTATTTCTTACCGCGATGGGATAATCATTCAAAATATTTTATGAAATTCCTACATACTTGCATAAAATAGATCAAGTTTTGAGTTTACAAAGCTTATGTTCTTAACTTATTTGGAGAAATGCACATCTTAAACTATATAAGATTGGGGTTTCTTCCCAATTCATATCTTATATGAATTCGTAAACCATGCTTTAAATGAAATTAAATTTAACATATATGCTTACTCATAAGTACATATCCTTCTAGAAATAAGTACCTCAACTTCACTTATTATCAGGCGTGGTTTGTCCAATAGAGTTCAATTACTCCTTATCGAAATATCATAATGTAGCATAGGGAGGAGCGACTTTAGGAGTGAATCTTATTCATTTTTAGGTACTATTGGAACTCTTATCTAAAATACTTAATGATTTGATCAAATCAAATTGGTTTTATTCTCTTGCATGTTTTTGTTTCTACTTCTGGTTTATATTCTATGTATACATCATAGATACCTAACTTGTGTACCAAATACACGTTTTCATATTTGAGAAAATTCATCGGTGAATTTAACAAAGTAAGCGATCCTTATTTTTGTATCATTTGACCCTGGACTGCATACATTTGTACGTATCAATCTGAAGAGTTCAATAACCCTTTTTAGCCCCCACTGAATGGGTACTCTACTCTTAATCATTTGGGATACAATTCACAAGTACCATATGATTCATGATCGTATAATTGAATAATTATTTCTCAAAGATACGGCATAGTCCATAATTCCAAAATTAATTGTTAAATATTTTATGTACTTCTGTATTTTCTATAGCTGACACATCAATATTGTTGTGAAAACAAATGCCATTATCAAATGCCAAAGCATACATATATTTTATAATGGATATTCGTAATATTCAAGTTAAAACAAAACTGCATATTTTTTGGTCAAACTAGAAATAATTATTATTTCATAAATAATATTTAGCATACACAAAAGTAATCTTGTAACACCCCGATATTTCAGGGGAAAAATAATTAAAAAGGAATTAAAATAAAAGAAGTTATATTTAAGGGAAAATTTAAAGGAAACGTGTAAATTAAAGTACACCTCACGTTTTTTTACACTAATTAGTTAATGGAAATATAATTAATAAACATAGACAACTGTGAAAAATGGACATTTTGCAAATATTGTAATTTAGCCATGAAACTTATACCATTGTGTTCGTGGAAATTTTCTGATTAATTTTTATATATAATGTTTTCCAAACGGAGTTCAACCGAAGAAGTTATGACCGTTTGAAGTTTTGGCATCAGAAACAATTATACGTATGAAATTGGTAACTTACATTAATTATAATTGATTGATTGATTGCTGACGTGTGTTAAATTACATATGTACACAGTCAACAATGAGTTAGTAGAATTTATTAAAAAGGAAAACATATTATATACACAAAGGTTGGAAATATTTCAATAGCTTACGCGTTTATGGGCATATTTAAACGTTTGAATTTTATTAATGAAATTAATTGGAAATAAGAGTATTATATTAATACACACACACACATATGTATAACGAGAGAAATGGTAAAAAAAATTATTGACAATAAATGCACATTATTAGTAATTAATGTACATTATAATTGTAATTAACATGCGTTACAACATTTACCAATGTACGTTAATTGGAAATTAACGTAGATTGTAAACAAGTAAGATGAGGAAACTAAATTTATTTATAAAATATATATTCTTGAAGTTTAAATCTTTAATGTTTATAAACAGAAGATTTAGAAAGGAGGATAAAACGTTAACAAATAAATGTTGTAACGGACAAGAATCAATGGGGAATGGTTAAAATTAGTAAGCAATCAATTAAGAAAATTGACTTTGAATGAATAAAATTAACCATGGGATTGATTAGTTTAAATTGTACATGTATATATACATATATCCTAATTAATTGTACACATTCAAAAGTGTAAATAAAGGTGTAACATACCTAATTGATGAATATATAAGGATTGGGAGTAAATTGATTGGCTGAATTAATGACATAATTGAGATTAATGGGAATAATTAATGAACGCTGATTTATTTTTTGACGTGTTGGTTTTCTATTAGACTGAGTGACGTGTTTTTCGATTTCTTTTGAATCCTGTGCGTCCGTGCTTCCATCCGATGGTTCCCAGCGAGCCTATGACGTGGTTGCACCAGATTTAATCTTCAAATCCAACGGCTTGAGATCCCCAGTGACACTATAAATAAGACCGTAGACCTAGCTATTTTTATTATTCAGGTTTTCTCCATCTGGGTTCATTGCCTAAGGCTGGAACCTAAATAGAATATTTTTCTAAGGAGAAGATCTTTTTAATTAAACTATTTTATACCCTAGAAGTGGATCCAGGAAGGCCTAGGAAAAGAGCTATGGACCATAGGTGAGTGTTTAAGTAATTATTTTAGATTTTAAGGTAATTTAAAATAATAGGATTCTCAATAGTTGTAGTTTTTCTGCAATTTTGAGACCGCTTTTATATAAGTTGTTTACAGTTAATTTTTGAAGTTCTTTTCAGTCTATTTTATTCAGCTATTTTTATTTAACTATTTTATTCATTTATCTACAGTTATTTACTGTTATTTGTATTTTATTTACATCCGTTTTATGTTAGAATTCAGCCTGTAAATGTTAGTTTCTTTTTTATTCCTTTTTACGCGAATAAAATAATAAAAAGAGAGTAATTCGCTAATATGGACTAGAATATAAGAACAATAAATTTACAGAAATTGGATGTAAAATATGAAAAACTATAATAAAGAGAATATAGACTGAAATAGGCAAATTTAAGACATTTGCAAGCATAGTTATAACTGTAATTATAACTAAAAAGACAAGATAAAGGAGAAATTATAACGTAGGTTATAATTAAATAGAAAGAACATAAAAGGATTATTTTAAAGACTTAGAATAAGTTAATAAGAAAATATAGTAGAGATAACATAAGAGGCTTATTCTAAAGCCTTATAATTAAGTTAACAAGCAGAATTATAACACACATGTTATAATTAGAGATAATAGAAAAGGCTTATTTTAGAACTTATATTTAAGTTAATAAACGAGCATAGCAGAGATAACAGAAGAGGCTTATTTAAGACTTAGGATAAGTTAATAAGCAAATAGAGCAGAAATAATAGAAGAGGCTTATTTTAAAACTTGCACTAAGTTAGGAAGCAAAGATAGAAGTTAGACTCGTACCGGCAGCATTCCCCTTCAGTCGGGAACTAATGGTCTCACAATAGATTAGGTGAGGATGGGACATGCTTATGCTGAAGTAATGGTAAATAAGTGGTCAAAGATAGAAGCCTAAATCAGGGGATTTGGGAAAGGGGCGCAACTAGATTTTGTTTGTAGGGACCCGTATCCGGCAGCATTTCCCTTTCATACTAGGACTAATGGTCTCACAAAACACTTAGGTGAGACTGGGCAGGACCTTATCATACTAGGACCAATGGTCTCACAACAAATCAGTTGAGGCTGGAAATGCTTATGCTGAAGTAATGGTAAATGAGAGGTCAAAAGATAGAGCAACAGATAGTGTGAGCATAACGGTGGTCGAGCGTGTGCCCTTGGTGCAGGGATATAAGTCGCTATTGAATTCCAAAGCGCTAAAACATGTGTCTTTTGCTATGGGACCCACAGGATAAGACTAGCTCACAGTGTCACAACAGAGATAGAAGGCCGATCAAAGGGTAGAATTAGGAATTCAGCCTAATTAAAATAGGATTACGATTTCAGCTAATCACGGCAATCTAAGAAAAGTGTAAACAATCGAAATAATCAGAACTGTCTAAGCAAAGCAAATAGTTAAACAGTATTTTATTCCAGCTTTATCTTTTCCTTAATTTCCTTTTATACTAGAACTGTTGCTAAGTCTATTATCTTTATCTTGCTTAAAAATACTAGTAGTTACTTCCACTCACTAGACTTATAGTCTGACCCACTCCTCTATTTCTCCTTTCCCCCTATAGGCCAACAGAGGCAGGGACAGTAGACTTGGATTTCTTGGAGACCCATTTGTAGAGCTTTCTCATTCTTTATATATTCTTCTTCTTTTCAGTTTTCTTTCCATTTGAGTTTGGATGAACTGGCACTTTGTGAGGGGGGTGATTTTTGTTATTTATGTACTCTGATAATGTGACTGAGATGGTATTCTTCACGAGACATATGTATTCAGTTTTTAAGAAAGATTATGTATTTTGTTTTATGACTCTATTTTATGAAGTTTGATTTTGAATAATGAGATTACTATTTAACGGTTTCAGCTGTTTTATTTTTTGTCTTTTGAATCTTAGTCTCTGTAAAGTTTTTAGCTATGCCTATAACGCACCATATCCTTTGATGTGTCCTTTTGGGTATACTAAGGTGTGTGGGGGTGTTTCACTTGGTATCAGAGCCTAAGGTTATAGGATTCCTAAAAACTTGTTCTAAAAATAAAGTATTTTTGCAAAAGGTAACCTATTTTTGAAAAGTAGCATATCTTCAAACTAGAAGTATTTTTTAGAGAGAAACTCTTATTATAGAATACTTTTTCAAGTATAAAAGAGTTTTTATAAGAATCCCCTCAAAGTCCAGTTCAACCTTCTTTCGATTCTTTCGAGCTAAAGTTTTCTTTTCTTTGCATAGTATGGCTAACTAGTTCCATAGAGCTACGGTACCAGAGGTGCAAGGGCAACCGCCCAATATAGCACCGGTAGGTGGAGATCCCTTAATCCACCTACAGCAGCCAATTTTTCTAAGCTATGCAAGGACTTTGCTAGTTTAGGAGGCAAGACATTTTCTGGCACAGAGGATTTCGAGGAGACACGAGCTAGGTTGGAGGATATGGAGAAAAGGTTTAGGCTGTTAGATTTGGAGGACCGATAGAGAGTTCGGCCTACATCTTGGCAGCTGAAGGGAGGGCTTAAAGAGGTTCCTAAGTCAAAAAGCTCTAAGAAGCTATGGTGGAAGAACGAGAAGGATAAAGACAAGAGGAAAGAAGGATGACCTCAGAAGCGGATCAAGAAAAGCGGGAAATGTCGTAGCTGTGGATTGGTTGGTCATTACGTAAGGGACTGTGAGAATAAAATGATGAAGGGAAGGTGTTTCAACTGTGGGTAGCCTGGTCACCTTAGTAGAGCTTGTCCTCACAAGACGAGGTAGAAAGCAGGCGCACCTACAGCGCAAGTACAGGCTTTGGATGTAGCACCTTCTAGTAGTGGACCGGATTGAGGTAGGAAAATCTCTGTATAAGGTTTGATTTCTATTTTGGATTTTTCCTATTCGGACTCTTTTTGATTCTGGAGCATCACACTCTTTCATTTCTAGTTCCTTGGTCAATTTTTTGCACTTAGATATCTCTTTAGTAGTTGAACCCATAGTTGTTTCAAACCCACATTTATCCATGATTTGTAGGGGTTTGAAATTTTTTATATTAGGCGTAGAGTTTGACTGTGACACCTATGTACTGGGATTTTCGGGGTATGGGATGATTTTGGCGATGGATTGGGTATCCACTTATGGAGCGATATTGGACTGCGAGAGGAGAGTCGTTAGAGTAGAGACATGCAGCAGTAGGACTCTCGAGGTTTCTTGCGACCCACGGGGGTAGTCATGTTGAGCTTCCTTTATTCCCTTGATTCATCACTAGGAGAGCTAGATTCTGTTCCAGTCGTTAGAGATTTCCCAGACATTTTGAGGAGGTTCTTTGTACACTTTGCATTCATCGGTTGAAGGCAAAATTCTTGAAGTGTCACTTTTGGCGGAAGGAAAGGCGTTTCTAAGATCTACACATGGAAGGAGTTTGAGAAATGGTTTTGTACATTTAGGTTTGGATTATGGAAATCCAAAGAGTAGTAGGCAAAGATTGGAGATGTACAATAGATTCAATTGAAAAGACTTTAGTAACGAAATGAGATTTCCAAGGTTTAGGAAGGGTACTCCTAGGGTAGAAAGAAGAAAATCCACTTTATGTCTAGCCCAATAAAATGAAATTGTTAGAATTGAAAAATTGAAAAAAAAATTATTTATTAATATTTTTGAGGAAGTAAATATTGGGTTTTTGAACAAAAAGTGGTATGAGAATTAAGTTGGTTTTTATATGATGTAAATTTTGTTAAAAGTGAAATTTTTTTTGAAGAATTATAGAGCATATATATCTCACTAGTTTCTTTGTAGGTAAACAAAGATTTTAAATATAAAAACCTAGAGTGTATTAAGTATCGAAAACGTAGGTTACAACATTCATTGTTGTAATAGATGTTTTCGTGGTAAATAAAGGGGGCATAAACTATAACACTATTTGTTATAGTAGTTGACTCCCAAAGGAAATGTTTTTTCCATGGTATATGAGATTTAATAGTATTTATTTTTGAATCCATACACTAGTATTTTTTGGGTTGTAGGAACAGTATTTTACGCAACATCTATTTTGACCCAAATAAAAATATGTTTTGAAGATAATTTCTAAGTACAGAAATAAAGTGGTTTGTAAGTACACTTATTATTTAAATAAGTATAAAGAAATGTTTTCTAGTTATGAAAATGTTGAAACAGTTTTGAAAATGAGTTTTTCTGAAAAGAAAAGTGCAAGTTAAATATTAGGAAATTGATAATTTTCATAGAAATTGTCTATTGTAAGAGAATATAGATTAAACGTACCTTAATCTGTTGGAATGAAAAGAATAATGATATAACTTTCTATGAAACCAAATCACAAATAAAGATGTTTTGTGCAAGTTATAAGGAATGCGTGAAAGAGATGTACAAGGTATGGGAAGAACCATATTTTGTATAGCCTATTTCGAAAAATATAAAATAAATTCCTTGTACTTTCACATAAACATGAAGTCCTCTTTTAAAGGATTCATAGAAGGTTTTAGCGTTAATAGTTTCTCATAAAAGAAAGTAGTTCCAATACATTAAGGTATAAAACCATTAGGTGTAATAAGAAGTGTAATAATTAGAGACAGTGTTAGTAAGAAGAGATATTATAGAGGGCCTTTATAGAAAGTCCTAATTTGTAGTAAGTTAGAAATCCTCCAAGGTTAGGTATTGGAAATATAAGGGTTTTTAATAAAGTAATTGTTCTTATCTACTCTAGTTTTAGCAAGATTGAAAATATATGAAAAGAAGATGTTTTGAAAACATGTGAGGACATTTTAAAGATATCTTAAAGGAAAATGATTTGGTGAAAAAGTAAATAAGTTTTTGGAGCGAAAAGTTTAGTAACAATTAAATCTAAAAATTTAAATTTTTATAGAAAGCTGTAAAGGTCTTTAAAAGAAAAGGAGGAATAAGTTTTGAACTTAAAATTTGTAAGTTTCCCCCTAGGTTTGGGGAATAATGTAAATTCAAAAAGCTGTAAGGATGCTAGTCTAGAAAGATAAAATGTTAAGTAACCAAGTACGTTTGAATTTAATAGAAACTTGAAAATGACACTTTTAAAGGCAAAAATCTTGGGATTTGATGTTTTAAAAATTAAAAAGCTTTAGTTTTTGAAATGAAATGATAAATAACAAACCAAACTTTCAAATGTAGAGTAGATAGGAATCATTTCCTAGGTGTGATGGAAAAAGTGTAAGGCTATGTAGGAGATAGCAGTGATTACTTTTAGAAGTAATAATAGAAGTTTCCGTAAAGTGTAAAGGAAACTAGGGAGAACCTAGGATTGTTGCTTCATGTGTGTAGACTATATAGCAAGGTGATATTAGCAAGATAGTAAGACATGCGTGGTTGAAGATGTGCATTCTTGATTTTGGAGGAACTTGGAAGGAGCATCTTCCTTCAGAGGAATCCGCGTATAATAGTAGTTTTCAAGCTTGCATTAGGATGGCACCTTTCGAAGCTCTTTATGAGAGACCGTGCAAGTCGCCTTCATGTTGGTTAGAGTCTACAGAGAGATTGCTACTTGGTCCCGACATGGTTAAAGAGACTTCGGAGAAGATTCATTTGATTAAGAGAGAATGCGTACCTCTTATCCACATCTCTTTGATAGTAAATTTTGAATTTCTTGTTTCCATCTTTGGTTTTGAATAGGTTCTTTCCTTTATTATCCTTTGGGAGGCAGATCTTAGGACTTAACCTATGGATGATAGGATTTGATGTAAACATGTTATTAGAACATGTGATGTATGATGGATACTAGTGGTTGCTAGTGGATGCTAATGGACGCGTATACTTACACTAGGCACTATTATCTCTTAGGGATCGACCTAACAAGGACACTAGAGCATATGCATATGGATGTGTGCGCATTTGCATATTTATTTTTATTTTCCATGGTTGCTATAAATGGGTGATTATCATATGATTGTTGCATTTGGATGATGATTGTATCATGCATATAGAACTATCAGTTATCTTTAGGGAATTGCATTCACTTGGATACATGGCACGGACATGATTGCATAAAATGGAGGTCGACTGAACCAGTAGACCGCCTAATCTTTTGCATTAGTTAGGGACATTGACAATACACTATCTGCATATATAAACCATAAATTGCATTAGTTAAAAATAAGGACAATGGTTGAAATGGATGATTGATGAGTAGATGGATGTAGTTTTTGGATGATGGTTGCTATTTCATTCTTCCGTCTTTGGAGATTTCGGGGATGAAATCCTTTAAGGGGGGGAGAAGGTAACACCCCGATATTTCAAGGGAAAAATAATTAAAAAGGAATTAAAATAGAAGAAGTTATTACTAAGGGAAAATGTAAAGGAAACGTGTAAATTAAAGTACACCTCACGTTTTTTTTACACTAATTAATTAATGGAAATATAATTAATAAACTTAGACAACTATGAAAAATGGACATTTTGCAAATATTGGAATTTGGCCACGAAACTTATGCCATATGTTAGTGGCAATTTTCTGATTAGTTTTCATATATAATGTTTTCCAAACGGTGTTCAGATGAAAAAAGTTATAACCGTTTGAAGTTTTGGCATCAGAAACAATTACACGTATGAAATTAGTAACTTACATTAATTATAATTGACTATTGATTGATTGCTGATGTGTGTTAAATTACATATGTACACAGTCAGAAATGAGTTAGTAGAATTTATTAAAAAGGGAAATATATTATATACACAAAGTTTGGAATTATTTCAATAGCTTACGCGTTTATGCCCACATTTAAACGTTTGAATTTGATTAATGAAATTAATTCGAAAAAAGAGTATTGTATTAATATATATATACACACACACACACATATATACATAAAGGGAGAAATGGTAAAAAGATTTATTGACAATAAATGCACATTATTAGTAATTAATGTACGTTACAATTGTAATTAACATGTGTTACAACATTTACTAATGTACGTTAATTGGAAATTAACATAGATTGTAAACATGTAAGATGAGGAAACTAAATTTGTTTATAAAATATATATTCTTAAAGTTTAAATCTTTAATGTTTATAAACAGAAGATTTAGAAAGGAGGATAAAACATTAACAAATAAATGTTGTAACGGACAAGAATCAATGGGGAATGGTTAAAATTAGTAAGCAATCAATTAAGAAAACTGACTATGAATGAATAAAATTAACCATGGGATTGATTAGTTTAAATTGTATATGTATATATACATATATCCTAATTAATTGTACACATTCAAAAGTGTAAATAAATGTGTAACATATCCAATTGATGAATAGATAAGGATTGGGAATAAATTGATTGGCTGAATTAATCACATAATTGACATTAATGGGAATAATTAATGAACGCTGATTTATTTTCTAACGTGGCGGTTTTCTATTGGACTGACGTGTTTTTCGATTTATTTTGAATCATGTGCTTCCATCCGACGGTTCCCAACGAGCATATGATGTGGTTTCACCAGATTTAATCTTCAAATCCAACGGCCTAAGATCCCTAAGTGACATTATAAATAAGACCCTAGACCTAGCTATTTTTCTCATTCAGATTTTCTTCATCTGGGTTCATTGCCTGAGGCTGGAACATAAATAGAATATTTTTCAAAGGAGAAGATCTTTTTAATTAAAATATTTTATACCCTAGAAGTGGATCCAGGAAGGCCTAGGAAAAGAGCTAAGGACCACATATGAGGGTTAAAGTAATTATTTTAGATTTTTAAGTAATTTAAAATAATAGGGTTCTCAATAGTTGTGGTTTTTCTGCAATTTTGAGACCGCTTTATATAAGTTGTTTACAGTTAATTTTTAAAGTTCTTTTCAGTCTATTTTGTTCAGCTATTTTTATTTACCTATTTTATTCATTTATTTACAGTTATTTACTGTTATTTGTATTTTATTTACATCTGTTTTATGTTAGAATTCAGCCTGTAAATGTTAGTTTCTTTTTTATTCCTTTTTATGCGAATAAAATAATAAAAGGAGAGCAATTCACTAATATGGACTAGAATATAAGAACAATAAATTTACAGAAAGTGGATGTAAAATAAGAAGAACTATAATAAAGAGAACATAGACTGAAATGGGCAAATTTAAGACATTTGCAAGCATAGTTATAACATGTAATTATAACTAAAAAGACAAGATAAAGGATAAATTATAACGTAGGTTATAATTAAATAGAAAGAACAGAAAAGGCTTATTTTAAAGTCTTAGAATACGTTAATAAGCAAATATAACAGAGATAACAGAAGAGGCTTATTCTAAAGACTTATAATTAAGTTAATAAGCATAATTATAACACACAGGTTATAATTAGAGATAACAAAAAAGCTTATTTTAGAACTTATATTTAAGTTAATAAGCAATCATAGCAGAGATAACAGAAGAGGCTTATTTTAATACTTAGGATAAGTTAATAAGCAAATAGAACAGAAATAATAGAAGAGGCTTATTTTAAAACTTACACTAAGTTAATAAGCAAAGATAGAAGTTGGACCCGTAGCGGCAACATTCCCCTTCAGTCAGGAATTGATGGTCTCACAATAGAAGGTGAGGCTGGGACACGCTTATACCGAAGTAATGGTAATAAGTGGTCAATAGATAGAAGCCCAAATCAGGGGATTTGGGCAAGGAGTGCAACTAGATTTTGTTTGTAGGGACCTGTATCCGGCAGCATTTCCTTTTCAGACTAGGACTGATGGTCTCACAAAACACTTAGGTGAGACTGGGCAGGACCTTATCAGACTAGGACTGATGGTCTCACAACAGGTCAGGTGTGGCTGGACACGCTTATGCTGAAGTAACGGTAAATAAGAGGCAAAAGATGGAGCAACAGATAGTGTGAGCCTAATGGTGGCTGAGCATTTGCCCTTGGTGCAGGGATATAAGTCGCTATTGAGTTCCAAAGCGCTAAAACAAGTGTCTTTTGCTGTAGGACCCATAGGATGGGACTAGCTCACGGTGGCACAACATAGATAAAAGGTCGATCAAAGGGTAGAATTAGGAATTCAGCCTAATTAAAGTAGGATTAGGATTTCAGCCTAATCACATCAATCTAAGAAAAGTGCAAACAATCGAAATAATCAGAACTGTCTAAGCAAAGAAAATAGTTAAATAGTATTTTATTCCAGCTTTACCTTTTCCTTAATTTCCTTTTATACTAGAACTGTTGCTAAGTCTATTATCTTTTCCTTGCTTAAAAATACTAGTAGTTACTTCCACTCACAAGACTTATAGTCTGACCCACTCCTCTATTTCCCATTTTCCCCCCATAGGCCATCAGAGGCAGGGACAATATACTTGGATTTCATGGAGACCCATTTGCAGAGCTTTCTCATTCTTCATGTCTTCTTCTTTTTTTAGTTTCCTTTCCATTTGAGTTTGGATGTACTAGCACTTTGTGAGGGGGATGATTTTTATTATTTATCTACTATGATAATGTGACTGAGATGGTATTCTTCACGAGACATTTATATTCAGTTTTTAAGACAGATTATGTATTTGGTTTTATGACTCTATTTTATGAAGTTTGATTTTGAATAATGAGATTACTATTTAACTATTTCCACTGTTTTATTTATTTATCTTGTGAATCTTAGTCTCTGTAAATTTTTTAGCTATGCCTATAACGCACCATATCCTTTAGTGTGTTTTGTGTATACTAAGGGGTGTGGGGTGTTTCAAATCTTTCAACACTTGATACGTCCACTAGCAAGTGTCGTATGGTATACCACCACTACTTCCACTATTACAATAACATCGTTTAAAATACGAAGCTCCATTCAACTACTTCTTATGGGCTTTTTATTTCTTTTACTATAACTAATTTATAGCTAAGAGTTTTAGAACAAATATCACAAAATCAGGAAATGGATCTTATATGGAACAACTTTACATAAGAAATTACATTAGGAATAGAAATCATATTTTCTGGTCCCTATTAATTGTCTATAAATATTTTAAACAATTTCATTTTCGATTTCTCTTCATGAAGTAGAGATGACCATTCACTATGTTCATCCCAATTGTGCTAACATATTACCATACCCAAACTTTTTCTTTCTCCATTAAACGTCGAACTGTTAAGAAAAGAAACCCTATACCTCAAGACTGCACTGGATTTCTTTACAAAAATGAGTCTAGTCATCTTTTGTATTTAAGGATATCAAATAAGATGCACTTAGGTAAATAGATCAAAATTAACATTTCAGTGATCAAAATCCTAGTTTTGTTTGTAGTTCTTGGTCTAGTGTTGCTTCTAACATAACACGATCCTTGTTGTATTCAATTGTATTAAACACATGATCTCACACTATAATTTACTTGCTTATTTCAAATGGAACATTTTCATCGAGCTTTCGTATAATACGAACATGACTGTTCACCATATAACTTTTGTATGTGACCTAAAATAGATCATATATTCATACTCTTGCAGCTTTAGAGTTTAAAAATCATAGAAGACGATACATAGTCTTGGCAAATTATCACTTAAATGACCATGATACCAATGTTATAATAGTTGTATTATTTGGCTTTTGCATGGGTCCTGAGGTGACAACATGCCAAAAGATTTATTGGTATGTATATTTTACATTTCTTCGTCAATCTTTAGTTCAATTCATTTGGTACATTTTAATTTATAAACAATTTTATTAAGTGAATTAAATGTGCAAATTTATTTTAGCAGATTATTATAATATCACATATGTTCTTATACTTATTAGATTGTTTTATTATATTTAACTAGTGAGGCTCCTACTGAATTATGCATCTCTCAAAAACCCTAAAAGAAATACAAAAATTCCATTAATGAGGGTTAGGATACGTTTATCATGTTACTACAACCTTGAGATTGCTCAAAAATTGCAATCCTCGTAAATGGTAAGTAATTCTTTACTAATTATACTTTCTATAACTCAAAACCATACTTTAACTTGCTCCTAACCATCTTTATGACCTTGAGGATGCTCAATAAATCATAAAGTACATTAGATACTCTAACTCAATATTTCATGATAGCCTAATGGTAATTATGAAATCCTTGAGCGTGCTTAACAAAGTTACATGATATTCTTACTTAACTAGGGACAATAAAAAAATCATCATGTATATTCTATAGCTTGAGGGTGCTAAACAACCATAGGTACGTATAGTATGTTATTAATATTGTAAATTGATGGGGTTATTTAAATTCATAATTTAAAATAATATTAACTGATTATTATCAACATTATAGAGAGATGAGTAATACCTTATGAACCATATGTCTCTACATCCAATGTATACTTCCTTAAATCTATATGTATTTTATTAGGAGTAAATTTAGTCTTGAAATGGACCCAAACATGTTGTAAAATATACTTAAAGTCGAGAGATGTATATTGGTCGAAACCACACTTCAATCCGAGTTACTAATTGAAAGATATGATCTGCTTAATATTAATGCACCACCTAACCGATTTGGGTCCGAAATTGTAGAGATACCATGTATGCCACTTGAATAGAAAATCCAAAAGAAGTGAGTTTTCCTCGATGATAGAAAGCTATTAGCCAAATTTTCATCATATTCGGACTTAAAATAAAGAAGTTATGACTTCTACAACAATGGTTCAAACTTCTTCTCTTATTCCGAAAATAGATTAGTATAGAACCCAAAACATAGTAAAAATTATGCTGGTGCAACACGCATGAAACCAGATCATAAAATGGTCTGATGGGCAGTTTACAAAACTGTGAAAAGGTTCGATAAGTAGCCTACCGAACCGTGAAAACAGTTCGATACCAAACCATGTAAATAGTCCAGTACCGAACTATGTATACGGTTCGATAGGCAACATATCAAGCTGTGTAAATGGACTAGTAGTGTTTTGGTCGATGCCAACCAGAATGGTGTTGATCCAAACTTGGCAGGCCTATAACCATGCCCAGATGGACATGCCCGCCTTCCTTTTAGGCTTCAAGGTCCAAACCTGAATGATTTACCACCTCCATGCAGCAGCCACATAGCTTCCTAGCCTTAGTAATAATATCCCTTAGCACCATTGTTTGGAAGAGGAATCCAAGAGCGCATTGACTCTAAAGAATCAAGGTAAGTAGCTTTTGGAGCACTTTTTGATAATAAAGAATCATTTCAAGCTTATCCGATCAACTTCAATCAACCCATGCCGCCATCCAATAATGGATTGTGGTGGATCAATCTCAAGATCTATGACATTTGAAATTTGCTAATCATAGATCTAGAAACCTACAATTACTTTAACTAATCCATAGAAATCTACCAAGTGTTATAGCAATTGTAAATCGAAGAATCATAATAAAAGATATATTGTGGACGTAGGCCAAAGATGGCTAAACCACTATAAAAATTCCGTGTCTCTTTGCTTTTTCTACATTTCACTTCTTTCTTTCTAGTATATTTGTATGTGATTTATGATCCGAGTTAGAGTAAGAACTTAACATATTTGTCAACTAGAGAGCCCACTTCCTAAAAACTAGCACTAAGATCTAACTCAACATCCCGGGCTTTACCACACCCTCGTTCTTGGGTGTGTGGCCATTTTTGATGTAAATATTTTGGTGATTTCATTGAGAACTCAATTCAGTTCATGAAGCCATCTTCTAGAATGAAAGGATCAAAGAGGACATTGTTGGATGAAGAGTATTCTACCCATGGGGCAGTTAGGAACCAATATCAGGTCTAAGTCAACTGATCAACTACCTTACCAAGGAGGAGGTACAAACGATGATGGAATATATGGAAACTTCTTTCTTAGCTAAGAAGTATGAGATGATGGACACACTCCTTAGATGCATGGAGCAATGTAATAACCTTCCTTCTCTGCCCTCTGATTCTACACCCAAATCAATGCATAAATCCCAAGGAATGTAAAAGTGGATCATTATGGTAAAAAGGTAAAATAACAGAACATAGACCTAAATTCATCTACATTTTCTGAACTCGCAGCGGAAGGAATGAAATATAATAGAATGAAAAATAAATAACTAAAGTCATTCCTAGAATAAACACACATATCGTACGCAAGTTTCAAAACAAACTTCAATATAATTCTGCATGAAATAAATACTAGATACTAGAATGATATAAAAGTAGATAACTAGTCAATATCAACACCTCTAATGCAACATTGGACATATAGAGTTTCCTCTTTCCCTTTGACCAATCATATATAGGAAAAATGGAAATAGAGAGGGGATCAAACATATGCCTGGTGAGTGAGAAAGTATTTCTAATCATATAACGCTATCATATTAGTAAGACATTACTAAAGGCTAATCCTACCCTTATTGTTTCAGGGTTTTTGTTAATTAGCCCTTCTTTCATAACATTTCAAATCTAATCATTCTACAATTTTTTTAATAGTCTATGGCATACATACAAAATAAGTGTCTTTATATAAGTACTAACATTCCCTATTCGTTCAAAGGCAACGACCGTATGTCATATACGTCACCGTTGAGATAGTTCAAACAACGATCTCACATTGCATACATCTGTTGATCCCTATGGCAACGACCGTATGTCATATATGCCTACGCTATTAAGAAAACAACTGTATGTCATATATGCCGCAGAGCCTATATATAAAGGCAATGAATGTATATCGTATTTACCATGATCTATCGAAAGGCAACAACCGTATTTCAAATTTTTCTTTTCGTTAAGTACAAAATGTTAGCCTATACATAAATATAGTGTCCCTAATATAGTCATTGTGGGGGTAAATCAACACTTCATATGTTTGCATCATACAATGTCCTAGTATCACAAACAAGTTGTGACGACATAACCATAAACGTTCGTATTAGTCCTAACGAGTCCAGGTTCAATCTGTTCCTACAGGCGTCTAGTCGATTATTCATAACCTATCGGTCGATTGTTCGTCTGCTGCTTATTAGTTTTTTTTAGACTATTAGCCGACCGATTATTATTAAACAGTCAACTCCTTGCATGAACGATCGATTGACTATTTTTTAAATAGTAGACCAGACGACTTGTTTTATATAAATTTTCCTCTCAGATAACCAATTGATCGACTGTATTCAACCAGCCGACTCATCTGATGAATAATCGAATGATGACCTTAGTCAATCGACTGTTTACCCTAGGTTTTCTTCTATTTTCCCTTCGGTTTGAATTAGGTTTTCCTTAGATTTTCTCCACATTGACCAATCAACCAATCAATTATGTTTAGCTGATCGTTTACCTATTATTATTTTTTCTCGTGTTTTAATGTGTTTTTCATATAATTAATCGTCTATCTTTGTTTATTTTTATTATAACTTCCAAACTATTGGTTATAGATTAATTTATAACATAATAATGGTTGTTTCCTTTTATTTTCTCTTTTCTTATTAAAATTCTACCCAAGGTTGTAGTTTCTTATTTCCATCTCTTTCCCAATTTATAGTTTCTTATTTCCATCTCTTCGCCAATTAATAATTTAAATATTTATACAAACCCAATATAGTTTCATTTCAATTCATCAGTCTCAACATAAATCAAACATTTTCCCATTTCATTGACTGGAATAGTTTACCCATATTATTTCAATTCTTTTTTATATAAATAATTCCTAATTCAAATTTCAATATAAATAAAATAAAATTCAATATTTTAATGGCTAACAATCACTACCAAACCTAAACCATAATACTCAAATATTAATAGTATGCATGCATATATATGTCTGTATGTATGTTTGTATTTAAAAATAATTTCATAGAAAAGTTAAATATTACATATTATAAGAATTCAATAACAGATTAATAATACGAGTGGAATCATATAAGAAGAATATAAATTCCCACTCTCAAAAATAACCTAGAATCTCTTTTTCCTTCAGATTTGACTTAGCTTCAAAACGCCATGGAGAACCCAAATGAATTTTGATTTAAGAAGCCGTCTCTTCCACTTCAATTTGATTTTTTTTGTAGAAATTGGTGAAGAATTTGTTGAAGAATTACAAATATAGCTTTTAGGTTTAGGGATTTCTTTTTGGTGGTGGCTAGCATTTTAGGATGAAGGAGATGGTGTTAAGTGTGTATTTATAGGATGAAGTTAGAGGTATTTTGACTCAAACCCCAAATTGATATTTACAAAAATGCGACTAGGTCCAACTTTTTCCAATTCGGACCTGTTTTATCAAATTTGACAAGTTATATATGTTTTTCGATTGGATTTCAAACACAATAAGGTAAGTCCCTGAGCCGAATTCTAGATTCTGTGAAATCTTACTATTTTCCCTATTATATAAAATAATATTTTTACCCTCATTAATATTTTAATTTATTCTTAACACCTGTGGGATGTTTTATTCTCCCCTCCTTAGAAGAATTTCGTCCACAACGTCCCCAAGGGCTGCAAAAAAAGTAATGTGCTCTCTAGAGTTTTAACATAAACTAACTTATTATAGCGTAAACTAGCTGCATATGTTAACATATATCCATGAATCTATACATACATCCATATACACATCCAAACAATAGGATACTCCTATATGTATGTAAAGAGTATGGCATATATAATAGGAAGAACACAAATATGTATGAGAATAAGTATGTCATGATATAAAAATGCAAAAATTCAACTAGTGAACTTATATATATATATATACACACATATATGTGTATATATATATATATGTATGTATGCAAAGAGTATGACATATAGGCATGTATGCAAAGCATCGTAGATATACAAGCTTATAATTCTATATGAATGCACATTATCATATCACGTTGTAAATATAAGCAAGGCATTTCTAATGCCTGTCGACATAATACAAATATCTCCTAAGTAATTTTAATCCTAGTTTCTTCCAAAATATAATCCTATTGACCATGCACAAATAATCAACCCTAATAACTATACGAAGCTATCAATAATCCAAAAATAATTCTCAAACCTAAAATTTAAATAACCAAACAAGAAAAGGTATCACTAAAGAGTTCGAAATGAGAAGTACGAATCTTCTCTTCTGGTTCCCAAGTGCTCTCCGCTGCATTGTTTCCTCACTGAACTCGAACCAATTCACTTCCTTATTCCGAAGTCTTTTCACTCCATGCTCTACTATATGTGTAGGTCCACAAGGTGCAATAGACTCTAACTCCTCTTCTAAATCCTCCAGTTCCTATCCACATCCTCTAGTTGATCTGGCCTCACTATGACCATTGAATCATGAATGTACTTTCATAGGTATGGCACATGAAAGACATTCTAAACCTCCGCCAACTTTTCAGAAGACTTTACTCTATAGGCTAACTTCCTTACTCTTTTAAATATTAGAAAAGGCCCAACAAAATGAGCCGCTAACTCCCCCGAGCTACCAAATCTCACAACCTTCTTAAGTGGTGATACTTTCAAAAACGCCATGTCACCTACTGCGAACTCCAACTCTGTACGCCTTATATTCGCATATGACTTCTAAATGTCTTATGAATTCTTCATCATTTTCCTTATGAGCTCCAACCTTTTGGAAGTATCCCTAATTATTTCTAGTTCAAGTATAACACTATTAATCGTCTCCTACCAATAAGAAGTGGATTTACATAGCGTCAATACAAGGTTTCGAACAATGCCATGCCTATGCTCACTAGATAACTATAATTATTGGTAAACTACACTAATGATAAATGATCCTCCCATGCTCACTAAATTCAAGGATACAATTTTTCAACAAATCCTCCAACACCCTATTTACCCTCTCGGTCTGTCCATCGGTTTGTGGGTGGTTGCGGTGCTAAGACACAACTCAGTAATTAAGACACCCTTAAGACTCCTCCAAAACTTGCTAGTGAAAAGTGAATATCTATTACTGAATATGTTGACTAGAATTCCATGTAAGCTAATTACTTCCCTAGCATATAATGTAGCTAAAATCACTATTGTCTACTTCCTCCGTACTGGAGTAAAATAAGCGCACTTAGTCAATCGACCAACGATTACCCAAATACTCTTATTTCCCTTTCTACTCCTAGGTAAGCCATCAGTAAAATCCACAGATATATATTCCCACTGACGAAACATCTAGAGGGAGTAGTAATCCACTATGCTTCTTCCGCTCAACTTTGACCCATTGACAAGTCAAACACCTAGCAACATACTTAGATACTTGTCTCTTCATCCTTGTCCAATAGGATACTCTCTTCATGACCTTATACATCTTGTCACCACCAGGATGAATTTTAATCCTAGAATGGTGAGACTCTGACAAAACACTCATCGATCTGCTCTCTAATCTCTGGTACACACAATCTACCATCTCTCCTTAGATACCTCTTCAAATCAATAGAGTACCTTCTAAATGAGAAGACCTCTCCTCCTTCCCCAACTGATCCATAATGCATGCAATTGTCCCATCCATCCTCTGACTAAAACCAATGTAATCCATAAGTGCTAGTCGAACCTCTAAAGCTGGCAACAATCTAGGAACTAACTCTAACGATGGTCTAAAATCAAATCCAAATATAAACTCTATGTAACAACCCATAGTTGAGAATGGTAATTTTAGGATTTAAAATAAAGATTTAATTAATTAAAAAGGAGTTTTAATATAAACTTGTGGATAAAATAGAAATAATTTGGAAATTATATGGGAATTTTTTTTTCAATAATGGAATAGTTTACTAGGGTAAAATTTGATTTTTAAACGAGTTTGGACTTTTAAAGGTCAAAATGATTTTAAAATATATTAAAAAATGGTTAAATAATATTTATAAAATTAAATATTAAAAATAAATAAGATAATGAAATTTGTCTAAAAAAAGAGAATTTTATTTCACTTGTAAAAGAAGTTTATAAATTTATTTTTGGAATTGGGCTTTAAAAAGTAAATATGAAAATGATTATTTAATTAGTAAAAATTATATATAATAATTACGGTATAAATTATCTAATGATAGTAAAACATTTGGGGGAAATAAATATGAATATTACTTAGAGATTTAAGCTAATTAAACTTAGTAGGAAAATAGATTAATCAAGAAAAAGAAAGAAAAGAAATAAATATAAGTGAATAAGTTGAGCTTATTAGCCCATCTTTATAATTAAAAAAATATCATCTCTTTTGCATTTCTTGAGAAGTTTAGAACCCTCCCTTAACTTACAAAATCATCTCCCGTATGCTAATTTGCATACTCCTATAGCTTCAACTTTCAATACAAATTATTAAAACCCCAATCCCTTTCTTAAAAAATTCAAGAAAAATAGAAATAAATTTTCAGAATTCCTACATTTAGGCATGAAGAAGTACCTTTAAGAATGAAGAAGTTGTGATTTTGATAGGGTTTGGCTTGCTTGGAAATTCTTAGTGAAGAGGAAAAGAGGAGAAAGAAAAAGCAACTCTAAAGTTGAAGCCTGACTACTTCAGATGAGTATTCTCTACTCACAATCTATTTCTAAAATGAATGCAATCATGTCGATGTTGTGTATTGGAATTGGGTGTTTCTTACTTCTCTTGAACCTATTTGCGGCAAAATTTTCTTTTTTGAATTTGTGTGAAATGAATGTGTTTTAGTTGCTGGAATGAAGTGTAGTGGATAATGTCAAAATAGGGTTCAATTGGAGGGGAGAATGGTGGTTAGAAACCACCAAAATCATCGCACGACCTGGAACGACCTCTGTATCCGATCGCGAATCGGTGGACCAGTCAAGTGTAGACTGGTGCACCGGTGTGAGGCTTGGATGTGGTTCCAGGCCTATGCATGCATAGGTTTAATACATACATACATACATACATATATATATATATATATATATATATATAAAATTTTAAAATAAAATGAAAAGAGAATAAAATATAAAAAAATGGATTAAAACTCTAGTTATATTTAGAAGTAAGAATTAAGAAGGACTGATAGGAAATTTGTAACAACCCGGTTTTTTAAGTTATAATTAATTAACATAAATAATATAAGTTTATTTAATTAAATTGGAATTTGATGATTTATTTTATAAATTAGTTTGAGATTATTTAAATAAAAGGTTTTTGTTTGTGAAAATTTGATATTTAAATTTGTATAGGACAAAAGTGTAAAATAATATTTTATAAAAGTGAGGCAATTAATTTTGATTGGGAAAAAGAAGTGATATTAGACAAAAATTGGAATTTATTTAAAAATTAAATAGAATTTGGTTTTATGAATGAAAGAAAATAAAAATATACATTCATTTTAGGCCCCAGTCAAAATACTCAAGCCCAGTAGCCTATTAGCCATGTCCAATTCCTCTTTCCAGAATTCTCCTCACTTTTTCACATTATTCTCGCAAGTTCTCTCTGCCACTTCACCTTCTTCCAAAAGCTTAACTTTATTATCTTCCTTACCATTATAATTAGAAAACAAAATCCAATAAATCATCTAAATTCATCAAATTTCAATATGTGTTTCTCCATATCCATGTGCATACATGGCGAGAAGTGAACCAAGTTTGGTTGAGTCGTTGGTGAGCTTTCCACGTGCGGTCGAGCGGATGAATATGCGGTTCTCAGGTGAGTAATTACATACTCACGCAACCTATTTTTTAATCATTTAAGCCATGATATTGCACGTTTGTGCTTCGTTTTGTGTGCGTATATGTGTGAGTTCTTCCTGTTGCTGCCTATGCTTGTCATCGTAGCACCATATTTCTGTCTTCACTTTGCTTTTCCCTGTGTGCATATGTTTAAGTTGTACTTCATTTCCTATCTGCATCATTGCTGATGTGTATGTCATTTTGTTTGCTATTGCATTGCCTTGATTTGAGCTTGTGCACTTGTGTACTTCATTATGCATGTGTACATGGCAGTGTGTTCTTCTTGTCTTATCGGCTGACTATGTTTTTGTATATGAGTTGTACTTCGTCTTGCCGCGAGCTGTTCCATTGTTGTGTGCATGTCCTCTGTTGATATTGATCTGGTCTTGGCTGTACATGTCTGTTTATTTTCATTCATACTAGCGTGCACACTATTGTTTATCTACACATTCTTAAACTTGGCCTTATATATGCATGTATTTGAGGATAGTTATGCAATTGCCTTGTTCTTCGGCACCATGCCCGATCTGGTTAAATTCCTTCATGCTCTTCCTAACAATTGTGCTTGCATATCTGTTGATCAACTTGAAAATGTACTATGTGCGTATACACATGTATACATATGTGTACATATGCATATTAGTCTGCCTGTGTAAAACTTTGTTTATTCTTATGAGTGTTTTATATATGTGTGTTCTAGATGTTGAGTTTGGTGTAGATGGGTGTGTAAAAGGTGTCTAGGTTCATGCGTAAGTTTTGGGGTCTCTGAGCATAACAGTTAAATATACATACATACATATGCATGGTGTGTGTTGACTTGTTGTACATTATATGTCTGTCTACCTTTGTCCGGCTCCCTTTATGTTTCGGGAGTGAACCAAATTGGCCAGTATCCACCCTGGCGGCCTGATCGTGGGGTCACGCCCTCGATCCGCGACGCCATTGTTATTATGATATTCGATGTGCATCATGAATTAGTAGTTGGTTGCCCATTGTGTCGCATAGGCCAGCAATCAGTTACCATATAGGGGCACATATCGGTAGTCGTGGCCGAAGAGGCTATGCGTTGTCGAGTTTATGGTGGATCATTGTCACGATACCGAGAGAGGAGAGGTAATGGTAACCGATGACTGTCGGAGTGGCTCCTGGAGCAAGCAGACGTGCTGTCGGTCTCCCGTCTGGTTCCGGTATATGTGGATGTATGTGTATATATGTGGGTAGCAGATAGACATATATTATGAATGGATGAGATTATACCTGAGACTGTGTCCAGAGTATGATCAACCTCGTATCCTTCTTAGGTAGACGGCCTACTTATTATTGATTTTTTATTCTTATCTCTTAGGACCTTTCAGTCGAGAATTTTGTCTCTCCAAGGGCTGTGGGTCGAGATATATGACTTATCACATTGCAGAATTGTTATGAGCTGGCTTAGATCTTCCTTATTGATTCTATTGATTTGATATTGGTATTTTATAATATGAGATTGAGAGAAATAGCAGGAATTGTTTTATTATTGCCCGACTTCACTTGAGGATGTCTCATTGATGATTATTTCTGGATTTGATAGCAATTTCAAGAGTTGGACGATTCACCCATTTGATGTTTACATGAATTTTGATTTGATATGTTTTAAATGGGTGATGACATGATTATATGGATTTGAAATGTTTGGATAATTTAATGCCTTGAGGATTATTCTATATATATATACACTTTGATATGTCGTTTGATGTATTGTGTATCTTTAATAGCGATATCATATTGTTCCTTGTTTATACAATATCACCTTCTTATTATCCTTGATTAGACATAGTTTGACCCGTATGTTACTTTATAATGCTCGGGTCAGTCCAAGACATTTTAGGTACAGGGACAACTTGACCAGCATGTATTTCATTGGTCTTAGAGGAGTTCTATAATGGGATTATTATATGATATTTGTCAGACACTGTTTCATTATATGTGTGTGTGTGTATAATTGACATTTGAATTGTATTATATAACGTTAATGTATTTATATTATATGTTATCGCTACGATTAACTCTATGTTCTCTGTGTTGTGTTGTATATATTGTATTGTTCTATTCATGAGGCACATATGTCTATTTCTTTGTACCAATACTATGTACATAAATGTGAGTTATATACTTGATGTTTTAATACGTACCACTGTTAGTCCAATGGAATATTCACGTGTGTACCCCATATAGCCTCATTCTTCGTATTATCTGACAGTATTACTCTATAATACTCTTAGATATTATGGGTATAGAGGTGGGGTGTCACAAAATTATTTTGTGGATAATGATATATTTAAAGAAAATAAAAATTATTTAAAGAAGTTTGAATAGAAGTGAAAATAAAATTGTTTGAAGCAATAAGACTTATTCAAAAATTTAATTTGTGTTTGGAATTTGTATGGATTGTTAATAAATAAATAAATATTGATTCATATGTAATTTTCCATGACTTACATATATGTGACTATTTTCGAAATTAATAAAGAAGGTTAAAAGGTATATTTTAATTATAAATGAATAGAAATGCTATTATTTGCTAAATTAAATTATGTGAACACTTTAGAAATAAATTAACAAACTTTTCTATATTTAAAACTCTATTTATAAATAGTATATATTAGCTTATCGTTTTTGTGTAACAGGAACTATAATAAACAGGTTATAAAATCGTCTGGTATGGGACTTTCGGTGTTACTTCAATTATTCTCAATTATATAGAATACTAATGGTAGAGGTAAGTGTGGTCTATCACTATCGAATAAACGAGTTGAGTAACACTTGGTGGTATGAGACATCATAGTTGATACTTTTCGGTTATTCTTCGTGATTAAATGACACCCAAACGAGGATTTTGCAAATACGAGAATATTACATATACGTGTTCGAGGAGGCATTTGTGGTTATGTGCCTACCTATTTGTATGTGGAAGTCTATTATGTAGTGAACTCCTATTGTATTGTTGAGGAGTATAACCCGATTAGGCTAGTATCCATCCTAGCGGCCTAATTGTGAGGTTGTGCCCTAAATCAATGACGAACCTTGTGATATATAGCTATGTGTTATTGATGTGTACTTTGCCCCATGTCACACACGCCGGCAATCTGTTACCATTTGAGGAACTTGTAGGTCTTGAACATTGTGTAGCATAATCTTGCACCAGATGCATAATAGGTCACCATGGCTATTGAGGTAACTAAATATTGTAGGAGCCATGCCAGACAACATGTGTGTAGTCTTCTAGAGCCTGCAAGTGGTTGTTAGTCTCTCATCTGGTTATGATGTATGATAGATAGACATATATTAGCTATACACTTTCTTAACGCTTAGTGATAGATGATGATGGGTAGTGGCTATACCTAGGACTGTGTGTCCAAGTAGGGTTAATCCACGTATTACCCACTATGTTTTAGTGGATGTACGACATGTGTATGTGTGTGTGTTCCTATTGAGTGGTTGGTTGTATGATTGATGTATTGATCTTGTGTAATGAAAGTTTAGCATAGATGATGATTTAAGTATGGTATGATATGTGTTTCACTTGAGATGTTCATACCTGTTATAAGGTACATTTATATACATCACGTCAGTTATTTGCACCTATCAACATTTGTATATTAGACATAGTCTAATCCGTGTGTTATTTTATAATACTCTGATCAGCCTGAGATATTATAGGTCCAGGTACGAAGTGGTCGGCTTGAATTATAGGATATTTTTAGAGGCTAGTTTGCATTTTAGGATGATAGTTTTCCCTGTTTGTTTTTGTAGCGTCATTTATTCATGATGATGTATTTATTGAGACTATGATATGTATATTTGGTAGTGTAAGCATTGGACTAGCATTTCATTACTCACATTGGACATGTATTATTAATGTATTATTTTATCACTACGTTATGATTTTATGATCTCTGTTTATTATTTCTGTGTTAGATGTTGTTCGGTCCTAAAAATTGCACATGTTTAATGCTTTGTTCCGATACTATGATAACTGCCCTACACCTCCAACTCCCAAAAAAGTTATGTAGTGCGCTGTAACTATGTCCAGTCGATGTAGGATGATTGTTAAAGTTGAAAATAATCACAGAACCTGTCATATCTCTCTGAGTGCATCAAATAAAATAAGATAATCATCACATATATAAAACAGGTGAGACAGAAGTAACTAAATGAACCATAGAATTAGAGTGCACAGGCTCATATAATTATACAAGATAGTAATAGATTCTATACAACTAATAAATAAACTCAAATGATAAACTATCTCTAATAATGGTAAGTCAAACACTGTGTAAGTACCCGCACCTCAATGGGTCCGAATTATCGCTAAATTGAAAACCCAAGTCTACTAAATTACAGATCGTAGGTATTAGTATCCTATAAATAAATAAAATTATATTAGAGTACTATCGATAAAAATCACAGTAGAATAGTAAAGTATAATAAAACATATGATTACTGACCGAGGTTGACACCTATGTTCTCTAGTGCCCTTGTCAGTGTCGGGAAAGCATGTCCTTCCACTCCTCCCGCCTTGTACCAGTACATATCCCTCTAAATCTATCCTGTAGGTTGTAATATGGAGGGGGTCAGAACAACGTTCTGGTGACTGGTAAATTACACACCTTATACATAACATTAGTTTATGCTGATTTCCTTCCGTTACATGTTATGTCTTATGTTTTACTAAGTCGTCTTAATTTCATGTACGCATACGATAAGTCTCATCTACTCGAGGTAGACAATAACTACATACGTATGTGTGTGTATAAGTATCACAATCCCTCTTTGGACTAAGATACTTTCCCCACTAGTATCCATGCTCTGTACCTCGTCAGGATCCATCGTCAATGCTGTATCATGTCCTCGCCACCATGCATACCAAGGAACTTATGTAGTGCCTAATAATGGTATTACAACTATTTAGTCGTATCTATCTCGTTTTTGAAAGAACCCATTAAAGGTTATCCACCCTTGCTCCTAACAATAAATAAGCTAACAAACAACTGTAAGGCGGTGCATGTCCTAAACATGATCTACACTAGTAGGAGGTGTAGTCTGTTCAGGCATAATCCCTATCTTTCCCCTAACCGTCCAGGACTAATAACAATCTCGACCTGTGTAAAGGGCTCCTACTCCTTGTATGTATGATACCAATCTTACTTTCATAGTGTCGTGCCTAGCTCACCGTTCCATTTAAATTGTCTAATGCGATCATGGAAATGCTCATTTGGTTAATTAAAATGTGCCCCCTAATAAGTTGAAGGAGACTCTACTTGTTCTTTGACACTTCGACTGGGGCGAACCCTCTTATTTTGGTAGATTCCCTTCTCTTATATGCGGTCGTATAATTCCATGGGTCATATAGTTGGTGACGTCTCACATCAGTACAATGTATACACAACCGCTGGTAGCCCCTTTCGGTGGACAAACTTCTGTTCTGTAACATTACCGACCTCGCATACCAACCTCTACCAGTGACTTTGTCATTTTTAATTAATATAAGTTATTGAATAGATTCAATAATTCACACCCGACATAAATGCATACTTATGGCTTATATAAACTTATTTATTCATGATACCTTATGTTTAACTACTATGTTCAATTATTTTTACACAACTTACTTCTTGTTTCATTAACCCCCTTTAATGTCATTTACTGCTTACTTCTTATTTAAATAGATTAATCACCTTTTGCTACCTAACTTCTACTTGATATTATTAAATATATTATGTTGTTCCTTTTTAACTATTACTATCTTTCTTTGATTACTATAATCTTCTTACTTACTCACTGCATTGTGTTACATATACTTCATCGCCTGTTGTTTGTTTTCTAACTTATCGCATATTTTAGATTTTATAATTGAATTATTGTTATTATCTCTAATTACAATACTTTGGTTATACTTATTGATTTTTTGTATTTTAATGCGTTGGAATTACATCCTCCAAAAGGAAATGCTAACACTGTAAATTTCCATAACTTATCTAAAAAATGATTTGTATTAAGTTTGAAATTATGAGAATCTTTTCTATTATTATCGAAATAGACTATACAAAATACGGTAAACATCTCTGTTTTGTACATCTCTTTCTTTTAGGCATATTCCTTGTTATTTCAAACGTTACACATTTGTTTATTTATAAAACTGGATAATTTATAGAAATTTACCTTATAGCACAGTTCATTCCAATGAATTAAATACAACAAAAATCCCAAATTGTAACGACCCGTATTTTTCACGGATCGAAAAGTTCGTCAAATCTGGAATTTTTGCATTTTTAAGTCATTTCAGATTTTTGGGGAAATTTGTCTAAGTCCTAGGTCGTGGACGACCTAAGAGCTAAGTCGTGACCGAGTTAAGGACTTGCGAGTTAGTGTTAGGTCGTGGGTTAGTTGGAGCGACCTATAAAATTGTGCAACCTAGGATTTAGTTAAGTAATTAGGTCGGCAGGGCGAGTTAACGACCTAAAGACTGACCGACTTAAGAAGTTTAGGCGACCTAAGGAAGAGTAGTAGGCGACCTAAGTATTCTGGGGTAGAGTTAGGTCGGCAACGACCTAAGAGAATGTTGTGAGCGACCTAAGTTTTGTTAAGTGTTAGGTCGGCTGGGAAAGTTAGCGACCTAGTAGTTGCCGAGTTAGCGACCTAGTAGTTGCCGAGTTAGCGACCTAGTAGTTGCCGAGTTAGCGACCTAGTGTTGGCGACCTAAGGACCTAAGGAGTTAACAAGTTGGCGACCTTAGGAGTTAGGCTAAGTGTTAGGTCGCGTGGAGGCTTAAGGAATTAGGTCGTAACCTGTTAAGTCGTAGGTCGCTGGGTTTCGTCTAAGTGTTAGGTCGTAACCTGTTAAGTCGTAGGTCGCTGGGTTTCGTCTAAGTGTTAGGTCGAAGTATGTGTTAAGTCGTAGGTCGACTTAATAGTTAGGTCGTATGCGCAGAAGTGTTAGATCGTAGGAGTTGAGGCGCGCGTATCTGTTAGGTCGGAGTTGTTGGCTAAGGGTTAGGTCGGAGGCTCTGTTAAGTCGTGGGGGTTTTTAGGTCGTAGGTCGGCATATGTTAGGTCGGCAACGACTTAAGGAGATAGCCGAGTTACGACTCAGGCAGTTTTCAGCTATAAATAGGAGGGGTTGTTCTCACTTTTTGGGATCCGGATTTTGAAGCGACGAAGTGCTGCCATTTTGAGAGCTCGACTTCTACACTTCTTCACTTCTTTTCTCCACTCTAATCTAGTGCTTCCATCCATCCAAATCGAAGATCAAGGTTGAAGATTCAAGAGCTTAGATTGAAGATCTTCATCTTTTCAAGAGAGATTTCTTCGTTTGAAGTGAGATCTTGTCGGATCTAGCTTAGTTCTTCGCTGTCCAGATCTGAAGTTGTTATCTTTTGGATTGTTTAGGAGATTTGGTGAGTGGTGATTATCTCTCACACGGATCCAAAGGAGTATATCGGATTGTTGGCTCGTTTTGGTGTTAAAATAGAGATTTCCATGCATTTTCTTCATCCTATGTGTAGATCCATATAGATCCATTGTTCATGATGATGTTGCATCCATTTTATCATATGTTAACCTATGCAAGTTCATTCATCAAGTTTGTAGAGATATAATACATGTTTTCATGCTTATTGGACTTTCAACTCTTTAATTACGAAAATGCCATTATTGTTATAATTGTCTACTTAGATCATATTTGAATGCTTGATTGCTTGGATTGATGTTTGATTTGATTGATTGTTATGTACTAGAAGATTGATGATTAGATTTAGACCAAAGGTGATTCAAAAGCTAAAGGAAAGGCTCTTGGATTGGGAAAGCTGCTCGGGGTATATGTAGCGGGATGATGAAGCTCTTATGCATAGATTTGATGATGTGATGTTGAGATGAGGCTTCGCGAGGATGTTATGAAGCGAGGCAATCATGTGATGAAGACTTGGTCTAATCCAGACGGGATCATTCCAAGCATGTTGATAACTCGGTGATATGATTCGAGTTGAGGATAATGGATGCTCGAGAGGCGCTTGAGCTAGTATGGAAATAGTCGTCGAGGAGGATGACTAGGAGGTTGAGATCTCATCGTTGTTGAAGGTTCTAGCATGCTCTAAGCAAGAGTACATGGGGACGCCCAAAAGACTAAGTTGATGGTCAAGTACTCTGGGTAGATTCGATAATCCTAGGCACGGGTCACGATGACGTGCGGGAGTTATGTCTAGAACCGGGGTTACCATTAGCCCTTGACGGACGGCTGAAAGAATGTGCCGGTCATTCAATTAACGGTGATATCGAAGCAATGATAACAGTGATAGCCAGAGTCATGGATGTTTGGTTGTATCGTCATTCGGTCTCAAGAGCGGTATTTCCTGGGGGCTTATCTGACCTTGGTTTTAGACCTTGGGATTTGTACTTGGAAAACATCGCTCTTGACTCGAGTGACAATTGTTTACTTTAAATTGTATGCTCTGCTATGTTGCTTCTGCTTAGTGTGTGTCTGGGGGCTATCACTGTAGAATGAGGTTGGAGTGGGAGGGTTGTATTCCTATTCCTTTTCCTTTATGCTCTTTTGGTTTGTTGTTAGTTAATTTACTGCTCACTAAGACTGTTGTCTGACTCAAGGCTTTATGTTTTAATTCTTATTGCCTTGGGCTGTTCGTCCGTTTTGGGACGGGCAGACTAGGTAGCAGGTGACAGGTGCTGTTCTCCTCTCACGATGCTGATATCGAAGACGAGCTGGAGGGTTGCATATTATCTTCTTATTATATGTACTGGATATTCCGCTGTTTTGTATTCTCTGAGAGATATGTAGTGAGGCTGGATGTATTGACTATGTGGATGCTTGTATTCAACTATTATGGAGTTTTATATGATGTCATTTTGTTCTGTAAAGCTTCACTATACATATGTTCTATTGTATTTTGTCCATGCGCTGTGAGTAATACGATAGATTCTTTATGTTTTAAATCTTATCTTGACAATCGTCCATGGTCGCCTGGCACACTTTACAGCGCTCTATCTCTAGATTCGGTGCAGGGGTCATGGGCGGTCGTCACATTTGGTATCAGAGCTTTGGTTAATCGATTTTACCCAACGCTCGTTGTCATAACTACGTAAGAGAGACGTAATTGTATTTTGATGGATGATTACTATATATAATATAGTAGCTTAGTAGAGTTGAGTCCTTTATGTAGTTGTTTCTCTCGGTATGCTAATCATTCCTTTTTGTAGATATTGAGAATGAGTCAAAAAGGGAAACCAGCTGCTAGGGAAGGCCGTGCTACTGAAGGGGCTGCTGATTATGTTGCTATGTTCGAAACCATGATGACTTCGATCAGGAGAAGGATGTCAGCCCCGGGGCCATCAGTAGATGTTGGGGATCAAGTACAGGCTCCAAGATTGATGGATCACTTGGACGATTCATTTAGGAAGCTTGTGGAGGAAGCTCTCAGACACGAGAATCTGTTTCCTAAGGAAGGATCTGTTGTTGCTGTAACCAGGGAAGAGTCTAAACCCCAGCAGGGTAGAAACAAGAAGAGGAAGCAGCAGCAGCAGAGGGGTAAAGATGGTCAGAAGAGGCCGAAAGGCGAAGTGACTTGCTACAACTGTCAGCAGAAAGGCCATCTCTCCAAGGATTGCAAGAATCCGAAGGCGCCGGCGAAGTGCCACAACTGTGACAAGCCAGGGCATTTCAGGAAGAATTGTCCAGAACCGAGTAGGGACAAGCAGATTGTGCAAGCTTATGCTTTAGGAGCTGTTCCGTCGTCTTCGAAAGCTCCTACTACTGAAGAGAAGGGAAAGAGTGTGGTTGTTCAAGGTACTCTTTTCCTATGTGGTGTTCCAGTTAGAGTTCTGTTTGATACTGGAGCGTCGCATTCGTTTGTTTGTAGTGAACTAGTAGGCCGGTTAGATTTGAAGCCGGATATTGTTGATAGGCCATTGGTTGTGACTAATCCAGTTGGGGGTTCGTCTTGTTTGTGTATGTTATGCCGTGGTCTAGTTGTGTCGAGTCATGGTTGCTCTTTTGTTTGTGATTGCTTTGTTCTGAACTTTGCGGGGTTCGGAATTATTTTGGGTATGGACTGGCTTAGGAAGTATGCGGCTAAGGTTGATTGTGAGAGGCTAGAGGTGACAGTCGAGAATGTGGAAGAGCGAAAGATTGTGATACGATGTAAGCATGAGGAAGGCGTCTTCATGAGCTTCATGTATTCGCTAGTTGTTCCACGGGATGGACTGTCTTTAGTGCCAATCGCAAATGGATTCGAGGATGTCTTTGACGAAGTCAAAGGGTTGCCGCCGCATAGAGAGATCGAGTTTCGTATAGATCTAGTTGAAGGAGCCAGACCTGTTGTGATGCCTCTTAGGCGGATGGCGCCTAGGGAACAGCAAGAGTTGAGGGTGCAAGTTGATGATCTTTTGCAGAAAGGATTCATTCGGCGTAGTGTGTCCGAGTGGGGTGCACCAGTTGTGTTTGCAACCAAGGCAGATGGATCGTTGAGATTGTGTGTGGATTATCGTGAGCTGAATAAGGTGACTAAGAAGAACAAGTATCCATTGCCGAGAATAGATGACTTGTTTGATCAGCTTCACGAGGCTAAGGTGTTTTCTCAAATGGATTTGGCAACGGGATTTCACCAGTTGAGAGTGGCTAAGGATAGTGTGCCGAAGACTGCTTTTAGGACACCATCCGGTTTCTTTGAGTGGCTGGTAATGCCGTTTGGATTGACTAACGCGCCAGCATATTTTGTGGATCTTATGAATAGAGTGTTCAGAGATCAGTTGAACAAGTTCGTACTTGTGTTCGTGGATGATATTCTGATTTATTCCAGAACGGAAGAAGAGCACAAGACGCACTTGCGTATCGTTTTGGAGATCTTGCGAAAACATCAGCTGAAGGCTAAGTTTTCGAAGTGTCACTTCTGGAAGAGTGAAGTGAGGTTCTTAGGCCATGTGATTTCTGGAAATGGAATAGCGGTTGATCCCGCTAAGGTGGCAGCAATCCAGGATTGGGTTAGACCTAAGAATGCATCTGATGTGAGAAGTTTTCTTGGATTAGCAGGATATTATCGATGGTTTATCAAAGACTTCTCCAAGATAGCTGCACCGTTAACAGGATTGACGAAAAAGAACCAAGTGTTCAGTTGGGATGCTAAGTGTGAGCAAGCTTTCGGAATCCTGAAAGAGCGATTGACTAGTGCTCCTGTTTTGACTATTCCAAGTGGGAATGATGAGATGGTGGTTTACACCGACGCATGTGGTACTGGACTTGGAGCAGTGCTGATGCAGAGAGATAAAGTGGTTGCGTATGCCAGTCGACAACTGAAGCCGCATGAAAGGAATTACCCAACTCATGATTTGGAGTTAGCGGCGATTGTATTTGCTCTGAAGATGTGGAGGCATTATCTGTTGGGAGTTCGATTCGAGTTGTTTACAGATCATAAGTCGTTGAAGTATCTTTTCTCCCAGAAGGATTTGAATCTTCGGCAGCAACGTTGGCTAGAGTTTTTGGCATCATATGATTTTGGTATAGCTTATACTCCGGGAAAAGGTAACGCAGTGACAGATGCGTTAAGTCGAAGACATGCAGGATTGGGAGCCATGTTTTCAGAATGGAAGAGTCTCGAGTATTTAGCTGGATTCGACTTCAGGCCCAAATGCGAATTGGAACCCGAGATGCTGGCAAACTTATCAATAAGACCGACTCTTGTGGAAAGGATTGGCGAGAGTCAAAAGCGAGATGATAAGATTGTCAAGATTATCCGTGATTTGGAATCTGGCTTGGATCCAGAAAAGGATAAAGGATTCGAGGTCGATCGAGAGGGTTGGCTTCGGAAGCAAGGACGACTAGTTGTCCCCGTTATAGATGAATTGAGGAGTGAAGTTTTGAGGGAAAGTCATCACTCGAAGTTGACAATTCATCCAGGTGGAAATAAGATGTATCGGGATATGAAGAGAACCTACTACTGGGAAGGTATGAAGAAAGATGTTGGAAATTTTATTTCCAAATGCATGAACTGCCAGTTGGTAAAAGCCGAACAGAAGAAGCCAAGTGGATTGCTTCAGCCATTAAAAGTTCCTACATGGAAGTGGGAGCAGATATCGATGGATTTTATCGATGGATTGCCTAGAACCAGAACAGGGAATGAAGGGATTTGGGTCATTGTAGATCGTTTGACCAAGAGTGCACGATTTATTCCTGTTCGATCGACTAGGACTGCATCAAAGTTGGCTGAGTTGTATGTTAAGTGGATAGTTCGATTCCATGGTATTCCGAAGAGTATAGTGAGCGATCGAGACCCATTGTTCACTAGTGGATTTTGGAAGAGCTTCCAGGAAGTTTTGGGAACCGAGTTGTGTTTGAGTACAGCTTATCACCCTCAAACAGATGGTCAGACTGAGAGAGTCAACCGAGTTTTGGAAGATCTCCTCAGAGCTTGTGTTTTGGATTTCGGAGGATCATGGGAAGATCACCTTCATTTGGTGGAGTTTGCGTACAACAACAGTTACCAGTCAAGCATTGGTATGGCACCATATGAGGCATTGTATGGAAGACCGTGTAACTCTCCGACATGTTGGTTGGAAACTGGAGAAAAGCTGATGCTTGGGCCAGAGATGATTCGACAGACTTCGGATTGCATAGAGATCATTCGGCAACGGATGAAGGCAGCCCAAGACCGTCAGAAAAGTTATGCCGATAAACGTCGTAAGGATTTGGAATTCGACGTTGGAGATATGGTTTTTGTGAAGATTTCTCCACTGAAGAATGTTATTCGATTCGGGAGGAAAGGAAAATTGACTCCGAGATTTGTTGGACCATTCCCGATTATCGAGCGAATTGGAAAGCTCGCTTACAGATTGGAGTTACCAGAGAAAATGTCGAGTGTGCACAATGTTTTTCACGTATCGTGTCTACGGAAGTATGTGCACGACTCGAGTACGGTGGTTTCTGCTGATAGCTATGAAGACTTTGAAGTTGATCCAGTTGATAGAAGACCTCGTAAGCCACTTCGTGTTGTGGAAACCGACACGAAACAGCTTAGGAGGAAGGTAGTTAAGTTGCTCAAGATACAATGGAGTGATGATGATAACGACTGTACGTGGGAGGTGGAAGAGAGGATGAAAGCAGCTCATCCTGAACTCTTCAAGGTATGGCCCTAAGGTGTCGTCTCATCTCGCGATATTGTAACTTGTTCTAAGTTTTAGAATTCTGTACGCTAAGTTAGAATTGGATGCATGGTTTGTTGATTGCTATGGATGGTAGGCGTACAGAATAGTCTTTGATTGCTTTGTTTGCTTGGAATTTCGGGGGCGAAATTCCTAAGGGGGAGAGAATGTAACGACCCGTATTTTTCACGGATCGAAAAGTTCGTCAAATCTGGAATTTTTGCATTTTTAAGTCATTTCAGATTTTTGGGGAAATTTGTCTAAGTCCTAGGTCGTGGACGACCTAAGAGCTAAGTCGTGACCGAGTTAAGGACTTGCGAGTTAGTGTTAGGTCGTGGGTTAGTTGGAGCGACCTATAAAATTGTGCAACCTAGGATTTAGTTAAGTAATTAGGTCGGCAGGGCGAGTTAACGACCTAAAGACTGACCGACTTAAGAAGTTTAGGCGACCTAAGGAAGAGTAGTAGGCGACCTAAGTATTCTGGGGTAGAGTTAGGTCGGCAACGACCTAAGAGAATGTTGTGAGCGACCTAAGTTTTGTTAAGTGTTAGGTCGGCTGGGAAAGTTAGCGACCTAGTAGTTGCCGAGTTAGCGACCTAGTAGTTGCCGAGTTAGCGACCTAGTAGTTGCCGAGTTAGCGACCTAGTGTTGGCGACCTAAGGACCTAAGGAGTTAACAAGTTGGCGACCTTAGGAGTTAGGCTAAGTGTTAGGTCGCGTGGAGGCTTAAGGAATTAGGTCGTAACCTGTTAAGTCGTAGGTCGCTGGGTTTCGTCTAAGTGTTAGGTCGTAACCTGTTAAGTCGTAGGTCGCTGGGTTTCGTCTAAGTGTTAGGTCGAAGTATGTGTTAAGTCGTAGGTCGACTTAATAGTTAGGTCGTATGCGCAGAAGTGTTAGATCGTAGGAGTTGAGGCGCGCGTATCTGTTAGGTCGGAGTTGTTGGCTAAGGGTTAGGTCGGAGGCTCTGTTAAGTCGTGGGGGTTTTTAGGTCGTAGGTCGGCATATGTTAGGTCGGCAACGACTTAAGGAGATAGCCGAGTTACGACTCAGGCAGTTTTCAGCTATAAATAGGAGGGGTTGTTCTCACTTTTTGGGATCCGGATTTTGAAGCGACGAAGTGCTGCCATTTTGAGAGCTCGACTTCTACACTTCTTCACTTCTTTTCTCCACTTTAATCTAGTGCTTCCATCCATCCAAATCGAAGATCAAGGTTGAAGATTCAAGAGCTTAGATTGAAGATCTTCATCTTTTCAAGAGAGATTTCTTCGTTTGAAGTGAGATCTTGTCGGATCTAGCTTAGTTCTTCGCTGTCCAGATCTGAAGTTGTTATCTTTTGGATTGTTTAGGAGATTTGGTGAGTGGTGATTATCTCTCACACGGATCCAAAGGAGTATATCGGATTGTTGGCTCGTTTTGGTGTTAAAATAGAGATTTCCATGCATTTTCTTCATCCTATGTGTAGATCCATATAGATCCATTGTTCATGATGATGTTGCATCCATTTTATCATATGTTAACCTATGCAAGTTCATTCATCAAGTTTGTAGAGATATAATACATGTTTTCATGCTTATTGGACTTTCAACTCTTTAATTACGAAAATGCCATTATTGTTATAATTGTCTACTTAGATCATATTTGAATGCTTGATTGCTTGGATTGATGTTTGATTTGATTGATTGTTATGTACTAGAAGATTGATGATTAGATTTAGACCAAAGGTGATTCAAAAGCTAAAGGAAAGGCTCTTGGATTGGGAAAGCTGCTCGGGGTATATGTAGCGGGATGATGAAGCTCTTATGCATAGATTTGATGATGTGATGTTGAGATGAGGCTTCGCGAGGATGTTATGAAGCGAGGCAATCATGTGATGAAGACTTGGTCTAATCCAGACGGGATCATTCCAAGCATGTTGATAACTCGGTGATATGATTCGAGTTGAGGATAATGGATGCTCGAGAGGCGCTTGAGCTAGTATGGAAATAGTCGTCGAGGAGGATGACTAGGAGGTTGAGATCTCATCGTTGTTGAAGGTTCTAGCATGCTCTAAGCAAGAGTACATGGGGACGCCCAAAAGACTAAGTTGATGGTCAAGTACTCTGGGTAGATTCGATAATCCTAGGCACGGGTCACGATGACGTGCGGGAGTTATGTCTAGAACCGGGGTTACCATTAGCCCTTGACGGACGGCTGAAAGAATGTGCCGGTCATTCAATTAACGGTGATATCGAAGCAATGATAACAGTGATAGCCAGAGTCATGGATGTTTGGTTGTATCGTCATTCGGTCTCAAGAGCGGTATTTCCTGGGGGCTTATCTGACCTTGGTTTTAGACCTTGGGATTTGTACTTGGAAAACATCGCTCTTGACTCGAGTGACAATTGTTTACTTTAAATTGTATGCTCTGCTATGTTGCTTCTGCTTAGTGTGTGTCTGGGGGCTATCACTGTAGAATGAGGTTGGAGTGGGAGGGTTGTATTCCTATTCCTTTTCCTTTATGCTCTTTTGGTTTGTTGTTAGTTAATTTACTGCTCACTAAGACTGTTGTCTGACTCAAGGCTTTATGTTTTAATTCTTATTGCCTTGGGCTGTTCGTCCGTTTTGGGACGGGCAGACTAGGTAGCAGGTGACAGGTGCTGTTCTCCTCTCACGATGCTGATATCGAAGACGAGCTGGAGGGTTGCATATTATCTTCTTATTATATGTACTGGATATTCCGCTGTTTTGTATTCTCTGAGAGATATGTAGTGAGGCTGGATGTATTGACTATGTGGATGCTTGTATTCAACTATTATGGAGTTTTATATGATGTCATTTTGTTCTGTAAAGCTTCACTATACATATGTTCTATTGTATTTTGTCCATGCGCTGTGAGTAATACGATAGATTCTTTATGTTTTAAATCTTATCTTGACAATCGTCCATGGTCGCCTGGCACACTTTACAGCGCTCTATCTCTAGATTCGGTGCAGGGGTCATGGGCGGTCGTCACACAAATCCAATTTATAATAACATCCAATTCACATTTACTCACACATATCATTTAACCAATAAACCTAAAATTACTAGAATTTCATTAATTTAGGGACTACTTTTTCTCCTTACTTTTTATATTTAAATATATGCAATACTAAACAATGTGAATTATTTATAGAATATATAAGCATGATTTATCAATCCATTACATGTATATATTTAAACCTACAACCCTAAAATTACTTTAAGGCATATACGAATAGATTTACGACGATATAAATTCAATATTATATAAAAATATATAATTTTCCACTCACCTTTAAGCTTCCAAATCTCCAAATCTAAACCCTGTTATTAATGTTTGACTTCCTTTCCTCCCTAATGAAATATGTGTCGAAAGAATTTAAATATTCATTAGAAGTTTAGATCTAGAAGGAGATTTGAAATTAATTTAGATTTGGATTTATAATTTCACCTTAGTTTTGGCGATTTGATTCGATCCTATTCTTCCTCCGTATTATTCTCTGCTACTCTCCACTTGTATATACTTATATAGATTATAATTTTATTTAGGTTTTAGAATTTGTGGAGAAAAGAAAATGGCAGAGCTTCGCCGTGCTTTAGAAAATATAAGAAGAAGAGCAGGGGATTAGGTCCGTATTTATAGACTTCGAATCAATGCCAGTAATTAGATTAGATTCTTTTAAATTCGAACCGTTCGGCCTAGGTTCAACTTACAACCGCCATTCCACTACCGATCATCCGCTACCCTACCACCGGTCGATTGCCAACGGTCGACTGGTTGTTTATTATTACCAGTACGTATGGCACGTGCTTTGCACGTATGCATAAAAAATTTGTGCAAATTCATGAATTTTTATATGACATGTACTATAAATAATCCGTGATATTAGAGAATAGAAATACAAAAACATCATATAGATATGAGTTAAACTATCTACTTGATAGTTTCAAACCATAAGTAATATTTTCAAATATACACAAAATTCTTTTGGTATAGCTATAATCTTCAACATTAACAAATGACATTCTTTGTGAAATTTGCAGCTTCTTTCTAACCCATAACACTAAAGCAAACAATAAGTAAACAAATAACTCTTTATTAAAAAAAATAAAACAGAAAAGTAAACATAATCATGCATCAAACCATAGACCAAGTGAAAAGCTTATGTTGTGGGAATTCAAGTAAATTTATGTTTGATGTTTGAGAATATGATGAAATGGTTTCTAACTCAGTAACTCATCTCTTATAAATATGGTACATATTGATCAAATTTGTTTTGTAATGCTTTTTATGCTATATCGAAAAGATTCAGCTACAGCCATTGTTCCATGAACAAACCACACTCATTATTTTCATTACCATGGCTTTTGAGGTCATTCCAAAACTACATTGGTGCAGCTTGAGGATCGTGCATCACATTAATCATGATACATAGCCATCAATTCCTAGCAAAGAAAAAAAACTACATTAGTTGTAGTGGAAATGTTAATAGAAAATGAATTTTTGCATCAAAGTTCATAACAAACTAAACTATTGAATATTCTCATCCAGCTTCTTTAATTTTTTACTTGGAGATTTGATAAAACCCGTTCAAGTTGCTTTGGTTTTTTAAGCTAATTGGAAATGTATATGCATAGTTTAAGAGGTTCATAAATACACTGCAAGTAGCATTGTTTCAAGAACTATAGTCTACCAAGGAATGTTCTTGCTTAAGAGCTACAACCTGTTGTACTTAATTTTCATATATAATACAAACATTTTGTACCGCATGAAATGGACTTCTAAAAAAATTCCATGGATTAACCCATTCTTATTATAACCTTTGGGTATCCCTGAAACTAAAGATAATGTAGACCAAAGTTTTGAAGAAAAATTACTATGTTTAGCTCTGACGCATGACACCTATCTATTTAATCACATGGTTACTCTTTAGGTATCCAACATATAAGTATTTTCCATATTTAAAAAAAATGGAAGAACTATAAAATTTATAGAAATGAAAAAAAATCAATAATACTGGAAGTGTAAATTTCAGCAAATAGTTATCTGCATACATCAACCCTGTCATTAAGCAAATATTAATAAATATAAATAAAGAAAAATCAAGAGCATGTAAACAAATTTAATTGTTAAATTATAGTTAATGTACTGTGAATGCGGGGAAAAGAAATATAATGAGGAAGACATCAAAAGCTATTCATACTAACAGTGGCCTTATCTGATGACCATCACGTTCTGTTGCCATGAATGTATCAAGACTGGCTATTTTCAGTGTCTCTCTTTTTAATAGTTTTCCTGTGCATAGCCCATCCGAATCATGTTATCATTAACCTACAAAAAAGACGTATCTTTATCTCTTTGGCTAAGACCGGTGTGCTCTGTTTATGTTGCAAAATTCATGTGAGGTGGCAATAAAGTTAGACCGACAATTTGTTATTGAAATTTTGAAGTATAAACTCACATTTGAGTGGCCTAACAAAAATATACTTAAATATAGAGAAAGCGTACTGTTCAAAAGCTTCAACGGAGAGTATTCTCATTATAATATAGATAAGTAAGTATTATCTTTTATTTATAAAAGTATTTCCAATTTTACTCACTCATGTATTTGATTAAATAAGGATACAATATTAGAGCATAAAAAACCATGCAAATCTTCTTTTTTATAAGTATTTATGATTAAATAAGGATACAATATTGGAGCATAAAAAATCATGCAAAGCTTCGTTTTCATATGGTACCTTTTTACTTATGTAGCACAATATATTAGCAAGAACAAACATGTATTTATTTCTTGGCAAGTCTGTAGCTAAACTAAGTGCATCAAATCAAAAAATTTTAGATAAAGAAAGAAAAGTTACAAACACAAAGAGCTATGTAGATAATAGATAAGCGCAAGATATTTTCGTCCACCTTAAAAAAAGTCACAACTTTGTACCATGGTAATACAACAAATCTAATAACTGTTAAATTAATGCATGATTATCATAATTCAAAGGACCGCAATTTTAATAAGATGACTATTCAAGTCTACATCTAACAGTGAATCTCATTAAAAAGAGATACAATGAATAACTTAAGGTAGGATCCTAAAATTTACTTACTAACCATTGGACATTGTTGAAGTAGAGAAAAAAAAGATTATATTGTTTTGAAGCCAAGTACAATCCCTTGATTTTTTCTTTTTTTTTATAAAAAATATGTATATAAAAAGAACAACAACAAAGTGTTGACATAAAACATATGTAACATTGGAAGCTTAGCAAGAGTCTAAATGATTTTACTTACCCATTCAGCAAACAACTTTCCGGTACCAAAAAAGAATCAATTTCC
Organism: Allium fistulosum; assembly: GCA_030737815.1. Classification (NCBI taxonomy): domain Eukaryota; kingdom Viridiplantae; phylum Streptophyta; class Magnoliopsida; order Asparagales; family Amaryllidaceae; genus Allium; species Allium fistulosum. The sequence continues at coordinate 668,322,584 of CM060901.1, forward strand.
AGACATGCTTTTCTGATCTGCAATATAGAAATATTTAAATATGATCATAAATGAAAAGTATTTAACTCAATTGAATTATTAGGAGATCCAAGATACAACAATATACAACAGTAGGTAAACATATAGAGATTGATTATATTAAGTGAACCTGTTGTAGGAAAGGTACTCTGTATGGTTAACCCATCAATATGACTCAGTCAACATGCTTATTTCATCTTCTTTCTCTTCCCCAGCTGTAAAATATCCGTAAGAAAAATCATTTTTTCATAAAATACTTCAACGCCATTTTGCAAGTTATCATAAAAGAACCCGAAATTAATGCAGAACTAAAAATTAAAATCAAAATCCAAGAAGAATCGTTGAGCCCGAGCCGCTGATCATTCTTCCGTTACGCATCTTGGACGCCCGCTCATCCCCAAAATCCACTCCTAATTTAAAGTCAAAACCTGCCCACCGCCTTCTCCCACCGCCTCTTCCTTCGCTCCACCTACGTCGCTAACTTCAACTCCACCTCCACCCCAATGACTCAACTCTTGTCACACCACGCCCTAACTCCAATCACGAATGTTCTAGAATCACCGATTATTTATATCTAGGCAGCGAAGCCATTGCAAAAGATCGAGATGCCCTCCACTGCTATGGTATATCACACATGCCCAATTGCACTGGATCTTTGAAGTTTGATGTGAGAATTACCAACTGGGAAAGATAAAGGGAGGTTTGAGCACGAAACAGCACGGAGAGAAGTTACTTGGACGTGTGCTTTTAATTTGACAAAATTATCCTCACCGCAACATACGATATTAGTGGGGTATTTGCGTAACTTCAAAAGCTTCATTTTGATGTATTCCTATTATATATAGATGAATGTTCATTTCTTTTCCAAATTACGTTGTTTTATATATATTTAGCCGATTTGATTAACATTAATTATTCTTCATTGTTAAGTGACTATTAATGTTAATAAACGTTAGTTAATTACAATTATTTCATTTAGTTACATATATTAATTATTTAAGATTCGAATTATTCAAACGTTAATAACTTTTTCATTTGAATTCTGATCGTAAAAAAACTTTATATATGAAAATTGATCGGAAAATCGCCACAAACGCTACAGTGCAAGTTTCGTAGCAAAATCTCGATGTTTGTGAAAATTCCATATTCAGTTTCATTAATTATTGATTAATTTCTTTTTAATTAATTATCGTTAAATTTATGGGGTGTTACACACTGTTAAGGCTCCATAGTATGACACAGCGGAATAAGCAATAATAAGCTCAAATATAAGTATGAGAAAGCATCGCTGCGAGTTAGTCTATCTACATAACTCTATGTGCCATTTACACCTGCTACATAGTCTACTCATTTAAGAGCACTCGAGATAATAAGAAGCAAAGCATAAAACTTTAAGTCGGACTAAAAAATCTCAAAATAGTATTAAAATCGATATAGTATATGGCACATAAAGTATGGAGAATCACACTTGACTTGTCCCTACATCCAAAGAGTTAGCACATAACATAAAATATATGCTACTCTACATTATAATCATCATGGTTGAACTATACATCAAAGTATAAATGGGTGTCCATATATCTAGATCCACTACAACAAAAAGTGTCTTTTATAGCGGCATATAGCCGCTGTTAATCACAACCATAGCGGTTTGATAAGCGCTGTATATCGACATGTTATAAAAAACTGTTGAATATTTATAACACAAAATATACCGCTATGGCTGAGCTTAGTTTTATAACGTAAATTCGCCGCTATGGTACGTTAACTCAATAGCTCATTATAGCCGCTATAATACAGCTAAATCTCAACGGAACTGGAAATCTTTATAACACCATTTTGCTGCTATAAAATATTTATTCAATAGCTCATTATAGCCGCTATAAAGCTAAATCTCAACGGAATTGAAAATCTTTATAACACCATTTTGCCGTTATAAAATATTTATTCAAGAGCTATGCCTATATATTACATTTTAATAATAGCAATCAAACTAAATCTTCATAAACGAATAAAGATTATAATCAACAAATATAACACAAGAGCATGCTCAGAAAGAAATATGATATATTTTTCATTATAGTGTACAAACATTAAAGCAAGTGCATAACCATTGAATAAAACATAAGCTTGCAGCCAAGTTAACACAGAGAAACAGAAAATAATGTCAATTTAATAAGTGTACAAACATTACACTGCTATCAGAGAGAGTAGCAATGGCTTTCTGCAAAACGCCAAAAGGCGAAGAAACAAAACTCTCTCTGGGACTTGACTCATGAGAAGTCAAATTACTAGAATGAAGCACTTCAGCCAACGGCCCCCCAACAGTAGAATCAAGCCCCATCCAGTTATACAATTGATGTGATTTCATATCCTGAGTGGAGTCTTCCCCAATTGCAGTAGGGATCGATAAGCTTAGGGTTGGCAATGGAAGATTAGCACTGTTGTTCTCAGTAGACCAGGCATCAAAATAAGTTTGTGCTGGTTTATCGCAGTTAGCAGAGCCAGTGGAATGAATGAATGGGTTCCAAACGTTGTTTGTGTCGTTATAGTTCAGATTCGGTAACTCAGTGTAGCGTTGCATGAATGAGTGCGCACCTATGGTGTTGAATTTTAAGCATGTGTTAATGGAAGAATACAGTGCATCAGGTTGTTTATCTGAAGCCTGGGTTTCTGAATAGCTGCTCTTTGGCCACTCTCTGTACCTACAGGTTTTAAGGTAGAGAATTAAGACCTAAAACATAGCTAAATTGTTGATTTGCAAATGTTAGATGATTATGAAACCATAACAGGCAGAATGTCAATGTACAAGTAACAACTTCATAGCAGGCCAATGTCGGTGTACATGTAACAATGTCAGCGTACGGGTAACAACTTAGAGCATTCAATCAAGCATTCAAAATTGGGAATGTAGGCAAGTTTTAAATTCTAATAGCTATATCATCGTTGTATCACAGATGATTATACAGATCGGACTCAAATTTATAGAGATCAAAGCATTGTAAAATTCATCTAAGTTCACAACGTTTAATTATTCAATCAACTATATAACGCTATATTTGATCATTGTAATTGTTTGATCTACTTAATAATACATCTATTTTTATTCATTATTTGTTAATGTGTTTACTAGAAACAAAGATGCATTTCAAAGAAAGTACCAACCAAACTTGTATCACTGCAAGAAAATGTCACATGACCAAACATAATTATTGTTTACCCTTTCTCTTCGCCAAAGTTGTTAGTCTGCATCGAATCATTCAACTCAATTGCCGTTTTAATATTCTCGACGCTGTCTTCGGCATTTGTACTAGATGACCCAGCGCTAGATTTGTGCTTAGTCTTGCGTTGTTCCACTAGCTTTCTTGAACGAGGTCTGTTTCTTATCAAATGCTTTTCACAGTACTTCTGCTATGGCGCCGCGTTTTTTGCACATCTCCATTTCTTCCCATCTGTTCTCCTACATCTCCCCGGTTCTGGATCCATACTGCCTCCTCCTGTACTTTCATTTTACTTTTAAACAACAATATGTACGAAATAAAAAATATATATAAATATGGAAATTTGTGTATGTGCTGATACCAGAGAAATAAACAGCAGGAGTGGAAGGGAATAAAAGATGAGAAGGGACAGGAACACATCTGATTATGTATTTGTAGATCAGAGCTTGTCTCTGAAATTCTTTCCATTGCGATGATGTAAATGCAAACATTTTCACACCACCACCTGTGATCAAAGAAAAGAAAAGGAACAGTTGATTTAACATGATAAAAATGGTCCAGTGTACAAAAACATATATTGAATATGCTTACTTGAAGAATGTGGGTAGCAAGGAAACATATTTTTATGAATGGAGAAGTAGAGTGAAATAGTGGTTGAGATACTGATAAAGAAATAGGAAAAGAGGAAATAAACAAATAAATGCAGTTGGTGCTGCTTCCCATGCCTCCAACAAATATGTACCACACCGTAGAAATGGACAAAATTTGGATACAAAGTGCACTTTTACTACACAACAAATTATGATATGCTCTGCTGCGCTGTTTATTTGGAATCGAGCCTTTTCTACCCCCTATTGAAAATGTGAAATATTACGTTACAAATGCAAATTAATAAATAAATAACGCACTTACTATTGATAAGTGTGTCTACCTATGGTAATAGTGTGCAGTAATAGAAGTAGGATGTGATGATCAAATTGAAATAATAAACGGTGAAGATTTTGTAGATTGTCATGGTAAAGTCATGTCAATAAACGGAGAACATTGTATCTTTAATTGTTTGATTCACAACACATTATGGGATGGTCGAAGAACTCCGAGTTCTTCGAGCATGTGGAGGTGCAGTTGATGTAGCAAAAAGATTATTTTCGGCATAATGGCCATGTTTCTCCATGGCTACACAAGACAAGCCGCTATTTTATAAAGAGGAATATTGCAAATGGCAGAGGTGCTAATATTTGGTTTGATCCATGGCTACATGGAGAAACTCTAATTCATAAGCAAGGCTGGCAGTATATTAGCAATGTTGGAGGTAGTAATAAAGAAGTTTCTGCATTGATTTCAGAATCTAACTGGTGTCTTAACTCGTCTAATTTACCCGTAAATATATGTAATATAATTGAAAACATCAGCATAGACAAGGATAGAAATGAAGATTATCGGTGGCGGCTTCCAACAATCAATGGTAAATTCTCTATTAAGTCAGCTTGGGACAGTTTGAGATTTAAATCACCCAATGTCCAATGGCATCATCATATATGGAATATTGTCTGTGCTCCTAATATGTCCACTTGCACTAATATGGGATCTTACATTGCTATCTCATGATCCACAACCTCTTGCATGCACTGTAGCCCATTCCAACAAGCATCAAACCTTGGTCTTTATCTTTGTATGTAGTTGCATAGTCTTCAATATCCAAAATTTAGTCAAATAAACTCTCTCATTAATAGACTAAAGCACCTAAAACATATGTGAAACAATCAAATGGATGTTTTATTTCAACTTCTCATGACGTTCAAGGTACACAGATGTATTGGCTATAAAGGAAAATAACAAGGATATATGAATGAAAAAATCATAAAATATGATATATTCAGCCTACAGCATATATTTAGATAAGTAATGGTGATTATCATTTGTTATCAAGAATTTCAGTAAGCTCACTAACAATGTGTTCAAATATGGTGCAATGAGAAGTGCGTACAGTATGTGAAATCTACCTTGAGATTTGTCCAATTTCAAAACCAGTGTTCATCAAAACATAATTAGTGATCAGCTTATAAGCTTTCTATTGGACATGATATGATCTAGTATAAGAGCAAAAATATTGTTGATGTAACAGATACAAGTTTGGATGGGGTTGGTTAGTGCAATAGGATATTCCTTCGGTTGGACGGTAGGACTAAATATTCATAGTATAAAATTCATAATATTGTGAGACTATTTTTGCCTAAAAAATCATGGATACTGCACATAACAATCATAATACTATGGACTTACTATATGAAACCCATGGCCAAGTGCAAAATCATTAGCTCTTGAAACTTAACCTGTAAAATGCCAAACACTACAAAACTGCAAATTTCCAACCTGGGTTGTTAATTTTTGTAAATCAAAGGCAACTTAATAACTACCACATTGAATATAAGGTTGGAAGTTTTTGCCAATGAAGTAACAACAAATTTCTGAATCTAAGAATTTTAACAGTTTACCAAATAACCCAAAACCCTAAATTATAAAAAACAGAATAGTAAGAATGATCACCTATAAAAGGTAAGATCGGGAGTCTCATCAGAACCAGAAGAACTAACACTGGACTCGGACGCAGATACGGAACCCGCAGCCGAAACTTCCCGCAGCACCGAAGGCAATGGCGACGACACAGGCCGGGGAAGCGGGTGCTGCCCGAACGCAAACACCTGACCATGAACGTTACTAACCGCTGCGGCCGCCTTTCTCGCTACAGCCTCATCGAAGCTATTCGCTTTCTCCTTCTTATTATTGCTCGACGTCTTGAGTTTGGGGATTTCATCAGTCCTCGGGTGCGGGGATGAACTGCATCTTGCAGATTCGCCCTTTTTGGGTTTGGATTTGCTTTTGCGTGGCCACCAAGCAGGCATGGTTCTTTCAGCAAGAGGATAGAGAGAGAGAGAGAGTGGTTGGAGGAGAGAGAAGATCGGAGGTTCTGGACACGTCGACTTGGGAACTGCTGAAGAGAGATGAGCGAAGATCGGAGGTGGCGATGGCGAGCGATGAGCGAAGATTGGAACAGCTTAAGAGCGATGGCGAGTGATGAGGAGGGAGACGAAAATTTAGGGCTTCAGGAAGAAGACGAGAACGATTAAGTGTTTTGAGAGGGAAATGAAAATTTTGGGAGGGGTAATTTTGTTTTGGGGCGTTACATGTGTAAAGAACCAACCAAGTGAGAAACTTAAATGTAATCAATAACGTTTTAGAATAAGGCGTTATTGAATGGCGTTATTAATAACATACTTTCTTGTAGTGATCAATGATACCTACATCATGTGACATCCCTAATAAACAAGGAAACATAACATCTATCATCCATTCTCACATCACTTACTCAGTGCGTTGGATATATGATCTTCGTATGACCCCATTAGAGACTACTCCACATCTCTGTTTCTCAGTACTCAAATCCATGTCACTCAATAGGCTAGGAACTAGACTACCCTTCTGATAGTCCAGGGTAATGTAGATCCTAACATTAATAAATTCTGCATCACGTTCCACCCAGGTCCTAACGTCAACGGACTCTAGAACATGTGAAAACCATGTCCTAACAACAAGGGACTTTTATCACATCCTCAAGTATCCTTATTTTACAAGTACACATTAAAACCTATGAGTATCAAAGATCCATTTGCACTCGGCATATCCATAGTAGAGCATGTCCACACTTCACTTCATAGGTTCGCATGCTAGGACTTGTCCTTTGGACCATCATACAACTCCCATCTTCATCGAAATCGCTCATCATTGAGCAATAACATCACCATAAAGGGTCGACCACATGAAAGAACCACCATGTTACACTCCATAAAGCCTCCTTGTCGACCATGTCAAAAATTAGCCAAATCAGCCATCATTAATAATGGTATGTACCGACCACTCTAGAGTGGTCGGTACCGACCATTTTGGTTTTGTACTTAACCAAAAATGGCTAGGTAAAACCAAGTAAAAACATCTGACATCTCACTTAAAGCCCAAGTACTCTTCTACATACTTTTCCCATTCATTGAAGCAACAATCATGTGTACACTCAATCGATATGCATGAAACTCTATCTTATGGGATATTTCCCAACACTATATCACCTATTGAATGACGTTTTCAACTAAACCAAACCAAACCAACAAGCATACATGCAACCAACGAGAAAACATACGTCTATCATAGCATACATACAACTTATGCAACACATCTATATCAATCAAATTAGGATTCGAATAAATAGTAGCCTAAATCTAACGGTTTCCAAAAAATAGTACATCCATAAGAACATATATGATATCTGATATCAACCATTTTAAAACACTTCAAAATTCTTTTATAAAATCGATGTGGGTTTAAGTATATTAAAAATAACATTTTAAAGTTGAAAATCAAATCAAAACATTGTTTTTATACTATACTAACAAGCATAGTATGGTAAGAGACAATATCATTCACCTCGCCCAAATCAGGTCTCGTATGTAAAAGATATGGATGATATAAGATTTCACTATATATATGTATGTGTGTGTGTATTAAATAATTCGTTAATTAACTTGGCACATAATTAATTAGTGTTAATTATATTTCATAAATACCTTTATTTTTCTCCTTCCTCTCTACACTTCCTATAGAAGATCACTGCAATGCTCATGCACACACGCAACCAACCCTTTACCCAGCACCGCCATCTCACATCAGCAACAACCCCTACCCACTGCCTGCTCAGCTGCTCTACCCCTTGCCACAGCCAACCAGTCCAGCCATCCACGTTGACCTACAAATCCGTCACCATGAAGAGAAATTCAGCAACCAAAATCCCATTTGAACCACCACAGCACTTCGCATGAGAACCCATCTACACCGCCACCCATGTCTACACCTCTACCACCACAATTTCTGAGGAAATGCCATCGGTGGTGAAAGCAGGGGGGGCTATGATACCTTCTTCGACCAACCCGAAAGCATTCTAGCCATGAAAATAAATGCAGCTACCCCTTTTCTTCCAACCACCACCCAATCACCTGACCCCGCCGCCACAGGCCTCTCCTCCAACTCTGTAAGTTCCAGTTACCATCCGGCTACCTGCCTGCCGCAATCAGCTTATGATGTGAAAGAAAATATCCAGTAAACCCATTTTCACTCCTAATTTTGTTAGAACCTCCATTTTATGGTTTTAATGATAATAACTATACAATAACATATGTTATATATCTTATCAAGATTATAAGTATATACTACTAGAGATCGTCATGCTCAAAGATATTGGGACTCAATGACGAACATAGACTTATGGACCATACTATGATTAGTAAGGCTATACTAGTGTATTAAGAGTCTTAGATAAACATTGTAAGGTCTCCTTGAGTATATATGCACACATGAATTCATATACACAAAATTGACACTGAAAACATTTAAAATCTAGAAATGCCAGCCACAGACGTCTGTGGAAAATCCACAGACATCTATAAGAATGCTTGGAAATTTTATTCCTAAAGCCATAGATGTATGTGGTTTTTCTATAGAAGTCTGTCGTCTGATAGCTGCGATATTCTGAATGGTTGCTTCTTTTCAGATTGAATAATCTCATCTCTTCTTCAAAGGTTGCAGCCATTAAATCAAATAGAGTTTATCTAATAGTAACAACTCCTCATCTACATCTCTTTATCCTATAAATACTTCAAAGATTGAGATTTAAAAGTGAACTATTAACTATTCTCTTGATTTCTTATTACTCTATTTACATATTTATGCATCTCTTTCTTACAGATTCTCAATCTATCATAACTAGGATATCATTTTAGTTAAACCACTTCCTACAGCTTAAAGTATTCACATTCACGTACTCAAAGGAGATCATGGGAAGAATTGTACTATTAGTCAAAATCCGTGTTATTTGGAACACACGATTGTCAAGGAAATACTTTTGTATTAGCTTATTCCTCCGGGCGAAGTGAGGGTTATTTGGTTAAAGGAAATATCAAAGGGGAACTTCGGGACTGGACGTAGGACAGGAGGTCCGAACTAGTATAAAATATCTAGTGTGCTCATTTTATTATTTACCTTTTTTATATTCAGTTATTATTCTCTTCTTAGTGTAATTAGTAATATACACTCTCACACTTATATATAAGTTGCATTATTATAAAGATCCTATAGATTTTCATTTGGTATCAGAGCACGGTCATTTCAATCTACAGTAACACGTAGTTGAAAAATCATTAACATGGCAAGCACTTTTCAAGAAGGTCAATAAATTGCTCGTCCTCCACTATTTACTGGTTCTAACTATGCTTATTGGTCAACTCGTATGAGAATTTTTTATGGAAGCAAATAGGTTAGAAATATGGCTAGTAACTCAAAACAAATATGAAGCACCTAACACCGACATTAGCACTTGGATAGATGCACAAAAAGCAGCGACATCTAACAATGCCAAAGCTATGAATATATTGTTTTGGTCACTTGACAAAAATGAGTTTTCACGTGTTATGCTGTGGACCACTACATATGATATATGGCGCACTTTACAAGTCACACATGAAGGCACAACTAAAGTTAAGCAAACTAAAATCTCGATTTTACAAAACCAATTTTCAGCTTTTAGAATAAAAGGAAATTAATCAATTATTGATATGTGGGCTAGATTTCAAACCATTCAACACGATCTCATGACATTTGAAGTCAAATTCACAGATTTTGATTTAGTCACACGAATTTTAAACTCTTTGACAAATGAATGGAAAAGAAAAGTTTAATCCATCGATGAAGCTTGTGATCTTTCTCAACTCAAAGTCGAAGTGATAATAGGAAATCTGATGTCGTATGAAGCTAACTTGCAGGTTAGAAGGGATCAAAATCATGAAAAGAAAAACACAGCATTCCAAGCAAGTAACGAAGATTCAGATTTAGACAAAGATGAGATTGTTTTTATTGCCAAGAACTACAACAAATTCAAGAAGTTCAAGAAGATAACCAGATTTCAAAATGGTGGCAAACCAAACTCCTCAAATCAAACATCAATTAAATGTTATGAGTGTGACAAATTTGGCCGCATGAAGAAGGATTGTCCATGGATCAATAATAATAAAAAGAAATTCAAGTTTGAGAAATTCAAGAAAAAGGAAAGAGCTTTTCAAGTAACATAGGACGATTTAGATTCATCTTCTTCATCTGACAGTGATAGTGAAAGCGACTCGGAACAAGCAAATGTGCGTTTTTGGCTAACACCGATGAGGTATGCCTTGAACTTATTTATGATGAAATAATGGAAATTAGCATTGAATTAGATGATAAGTATAGAGAATCAAAAAAAATTAAATAAGGAATATATAGGAAATTTAACTAGAGCAGAATTAGAAATTGGATTATTAAAAGATGAAAAAACAATCTTAGAAGAAGAATTAGAAATTACTCAAAAGAAATGTGCAACGTTATTATCTCAAAATGAAATATTATTACATGATTTAGAAAATTATAAGTTAGAAAAAGTTAATCTTGAAAAAGAAAAACTAGGATTACAAGCAAGTTTAGATCCTAGCAATATTGAAATTTGTGAACTTAAAAGTAAGTTAGATAAAATAACAAATAATGTGACAAAATTCAACAAATGAAAACAAATTTGAAAACTGGACTAAAATATCTAAACCATCTAGAAATTGAAAAGGATTAGGTTTTAAAAGCAAACAAAAGTCAAAGAATGATAGCATATTATACAGCAAATCCAAAAGGCCGAAGTTAGAAACTAAGATTAAGAATTCATACACAAATATGGATTCCTAAAACAAATAATAAACTAACTAGACAAAAGTATATTGATGAATATTTAAAGAAAGCTGTATATAAAAATAATTACATTTTTAAAGGAACCAAATCCTTATGGATATGGCTACCTTCTTCCACTAACACGTATGACCCTAAACAAAGAATGTGGATACCAATTAAAATTTTCTTATTTTTGCAGGTACCCAAAATTAAAAAAAATGTAAAGAGAAGTGGATATTTGATAGTGGTTGCTTCAAGCACATGACTGGAAATGCTAATATATTAATATAACATATATCGATGGTGGCACTGTGACATTCGATGATAATTCAAAAGGATATGTCATCGGCATTGGAGAAGTCATCAATATCGGAATTTCTAATTTTCTTATAATTACTAATGTTTTATTGGTAGAAAATTTGAAACATAACTTATTAAGTATAAGCCAATTATGTGATAAAGGATTTAAAATTTATTTCGAGAACAATGCAATATCTTTGACCAAAATAAAATTTTAATTTTTGAAGGATTTAGAAATCGAAACATATATGTTTTAAACATGAATGTCAAAAACAACACTAATTTATGCTTAGCTGCAAATCATAATGATCCATGGTTGTGGCATAAATATTTTTGTCACATAAATTTTAAGAATATAAAAAAAACTAGCTATAAATAAATTAGTTAGAGGAGTACCAAAAATCAACTACAAGGTTAAAAACCTATGTGATTGTTGTCAATTTGGTAAATTAAAGAAAAGTAAGTAAATTTCCACAAAGCAACCTCGCGAACTACTCCATCTAGATTTATTCGGATCGACTCAAGAACAATCAATAAATCATAACAAATATGTTTTTGTAATTGTTGATGATTTTTCAAGATATACTTGGACATTATTTGTAAAACATAAAATCGACACTTTTGAAATGTTCAAAAAAGTTTCTAAACGAATTAAAAATTTAATGAATTTAAAAATTAAAAGTTTATGAATAGATCATGGAGGTGAATTTGAAAATTATCTATTTACAAATTTTTGCAACAAAAAGGTAATTAGTCATAATTTTTCATTTTCATGTACACCACAACACAATGGTGTTGTAGAAAGGAAAAATTGAACTTTCCAAGAATGTGCACGAACTCTACTAAACAATACTAACTTACCAAAAAGTTTTTGGGCCGAAGTTGTTGCTACAACATGTTATGTATTGAATCATGTAACACTTAGACCAATGACTAAAAACACATGCTATGAAGTTTTTTTCAAAAAGAAACCCGAAGTATCGTATTTTCGAGTATTTGGATCAACTAATGAAAATTGTATAATTAATTTCTTGACATTATGAAAAATGAATTTGAAATGTTACATATGGGTGAATTAAACTACTTTTTGGGTTTGCAAATAACACAACTAGAAAATGGAATTTTCATAAATCAAGAAAAATGTTGTCGAGATTTATTAAAACGCTTTGGAATGGAAAATACTTCAAGTAAACCGACTTCGATGAGTACTACTCTACATTTATAAAAAGATGAAAACGGAAAAGATTATGATCAAAAAATACCGAAGTATGATAGGATCCTTATTATACTTAATAGCCAGTAGACCGGACATTATGATGAACATATGTTTATGTGCACGATTTCAAGCACAACCGAAGGAATCACATCTTCAAGCAGTTAAACGAATTTTAAGATACTTAACCAACACCAATGATTACGATCTTTTCTAATCGAGAGGCAGTTCGTTCCAACTCGTGTCATATAGTGATGTTGATTTCGGTGGTTGCAAAAAGGATAGAAAAAGAACAAGTTGCACATGCCATTTTATTGATCAATCTTTAGTTTCGTGGTTTAGTAAAAAACAAAACTGTGTTTCTCTCTCAAAATGTGAAGCCGAATACAGCTCAGCGGCTTTAGCATGTGCTCAAGTAATTTATATGCAACAAACACTTCAAGATTTCATAGAATTATTTTATAAATCTCTAATTTATTGTGATAATACTAGTGCTATAAACTTTCCAAAAATCCAATTAATCATTCTTGAACAAAACACATTGATAGTCGTCACCATTTCTTAAGAGATAATGTTGAAAAATGAATTATATCACTTGAATTTGTGAATACCGAAAATAAAATTACGGATATTTTTACTAAACCACTAGGCGAACCAACTTTTATAAAACTAAGACGAGACCTAGGAATTTGTTCTTACAATGAATTAGTAAACTAAGGTATATAACTTATATTACTCAAATAAAATGCACAAAATAATTTTGTAAATATATTTACAATTGTTTTTATCCACACAAAAACTAACTAACTTCTATTTTAATTTCTATGGTTAAAATTTTACTAAACCTAACAAATAAACTTCCAAAAATAGTAAACAAATCTTATATAAAGGAATTCTCCGGTAAACTAGATTCATATTTCCTTTTTACCAACCTCTGTTTAAAAACATTAAACCACTTTTATTCAAAATGTCGTCTAACCACAATTCTACTTACTCCACAATTGACATTAGTTCTCCATCCTAAAAAATGTTACTACCTCTCCAAAGACAGTAACTCCACCCTCGAATAGACCAACCTCTCTAAATATTATAAACTCTCCAACATACCACACTAGCTATTCCTCGAAAGGGAAAACGATAAAACATGCAATTTGTTCAATTATTTGAACTCCAATTTGTTTATTGTTGAACTCAGGTTGGTTTATTGTTCAATTATGTTATTTGTGCTTATGTGTGATCTGTCTTTGTGTTATTCATATCTATCTATCTCATTTGATGTGTCTGTATATTTATGTTCTCCTACTTTATTTTTGATAATGATAAAGGGGGAGAAATATATGCATATACATAGGGGGAGATTAAATTAAGGAGGAGTTATTTTATCATGACTAACGATTGCATAGTTGTCATCATTAAAAAAGGGGAGAATGTAAGAACCTTCATTCTATGGTTTTAATGACAACAACTATGCAATCACATATATTGTATACCTTATCAATATTACAGGTATATACTACAAGAGATCGTCATGCTTAAAGATATCGAGACTCAAAGTCAAATAGAGATTCTGTAACGACCTGGATTTTTCGACGGTTAATTATGAATATTTAAAATGGTTTAAATATTGAGTTTGGGATTATAATTTTAGTTAGTAAGATTTTAAAGCGGAAAATTTAAGCGATCTCGGAATTTTCGTAATCGTCAATTTAATCGACGCGTCAAAATAGCGATCCGAGGCATAGTCCTTGAATTCGACGAAACCAGTTCCATTGGATCCATAATAGTATATTATTATCGGATTCCAAATTTTGTAGCGTTTGGAGTTATCGTTTGATTGTATGGGATAGAAACGTGCTGAAATTTATATCGAAAATTTAATATAATAATTGGGTCCAAAAAACTATCTTCTCCATACGATCGAATTAGAACTCGAAACCTTTTCCATTGCGTTCGAAATAGGGGTATAACATTACAAACGCCTAGCGGCACGCCTCGATAGGAGATCAAAATTTTAAGTTGCTAAAAACGAGTTATTTTATGATTAAATAATATATATATATTTATAAAATTAGGTCAAAATCAAATCAGCCCTTCTCCATTCAAACACGCCACCATCACATACAAGCCCTTTCATGTGTAAATTAGGTCCCCCTTTCTCTTCAGTAAAATCAAAATCGAACAAAATCTTTTATATAAATACATGAATCGAACTCGTTCCTAAAAAAAAGAGGAAAAACTGTCGAAATCGAATTCGTAAACCAGTTCAGGCAGTCGCAATGAATTACGGTGGCACGCGAGCTTGATTGGTCGCGAGAGTGGAAGTCGCACGTGCGTAAGGAGGAGAACGCGACAGCACAGTCACGTGCGTTGGAGGGGGAGGTGTGAGCTTGAATTGAGCTAGGGTTTGGGTTGCGAGGTCGAGTGGAAGGCACGAGGCTAGGATATTGGTGTTTTATACTATTTCGAACGCGAGGTGGAGGCGAGCTCTTGGCGCGATCATGCAGTGGTGTGGAGTCGCGTATGCATGCGCATGTGGTCAGGGGTCAGGCGGGGTACGGCTGTAATATCGCGATTTTGGGGAAGGAAAATTATCAGCCTGGGGCGCTGCAATGGAGTGCGTGCGTGAGTCCAGGTGGGGGTTGGCGATGGTGAACTTCAGTTTTGGGTTGGTGATGTTTACTGGTGTCGTGGTGATCACCTAAGGGAGGCGTGTTCGGGTGGCTGTAGCATTTCATCAAAAAGGTGGAGGGATGAACATTGATGGTGGCGGCATGAAATCGTGGCCGAGAGAGGAAGGTATTCGCTAGGGTAATAAAAGTTATTTATTAAACTTTAAATTTTAAATCGTACATTAATAAAATTGTATAACGATCATACGAGGTACAAAAATCATAGAAAAAAGATGAGTGTGGATCCGTATATGAGAAATATACAAACTGGGATTAATTTGGAACGATTAACAAACTCGGAAATCGAGGTGAGAAAATTCTCACTCATTTGGATTGCTAGATTAATTTTAAATAGTTAAAATTAATTATGGGTGGCTTGGTTGAATTTATAAAATTATTATCTGTTGAATGTTAAATATATATAGTAGTATATATACTAGTATTTGGAGTGATATTCCCACACATTATAGTGGATGAGACCCTATGCGCCCTGCATAATAGCGGATGACCCTATATACCGCGATATCCCCTTCGAAGTGGGATTGGTATTTTTTATGTTGTATTAAAATCTATGGATGTTGGGAAACAGGTTGGAGGGATCCAACTGGATTCCTCAAATATATTGTTATTTTTCATATATAGTGATATATGATGTATGTAGATAATCAGTTATCCATTATTGTTGAAATTTGAATTATTGGATGCTATAGTCTTACTGGCATTTAATTTTGGTATTTTAATTACCATAAAATTATTCTTTGGAATTCAAAGGAATAAAAAGAAATTTTGGATATAAAAATATTTATACCGGAAATTGGGTTATTTTAAAGAAAACTGAATTGAAAAATAAAATAGTAAATTTTTGTTTAAGTTGTACTTAACTATTCATAAATTATTTTAAGATAGAGATTTTTAAAAATGAATTATATAAAAAGAATTTATAAATGATATTCGAAAAAAAAACAGAAAGGAGTTGGAATCGATATTTAAAATGGATTTGAAAAATAAATGGAATATATTAAGAAATGGATTTATAAATGAGGTTTAACAGATAAAATTGGTTTTATAAATAAGTGAAACTCAAAGGAGTTTATAAATTTATAAACGAGGTTTATATATAAGGGAAAATGATATCGGTGGACAAGTTGGAATATAAGTTTACGATGAGAATTTATATCGAGTTATGGGGATCGTTTTGGTAAAGAAATAGTGAAATCTATTTTTGAATGCGAGAAGAGTGGTAAAATTGAGATATAATCGATGTGATACTAATCGAGAGGGATTTATGAACTGAATTTGGCAATATTGGATTTTTAAAATAGATTTTTGTCGAGAAATTAAAATTTTGTAAAAATGGGATTTTTATTTACTATGCTATATAATTAAACTATTATTTAGATTAGAATCTTCCGAAAGGTTAGTTATTATAATATTTAATATTTATTGAAATAAATTCTAATTTTATTAATCAGCTTTGTAAATTGATTAGTTATTAAAAATGATTTGGATATGAGCTATCGATGTTATTTGGAATGTTTTGTTTTACTTAAACATATTTTAAAAATAAACTACTATTCCTTAAAAATTCTTATTATATATATATAGTTTTAAAAGATTGAATTTTTTTATAAATCCTTCCGAGATTTGAAACGAAGTTTATTAAACGAGTATGATATTAGAAGAGGAATCTTATAGTGGGATTTTGGGAGCTTAAAGAAATTTCCAAAGTGTTTAAAATACGAGAAATTCGGAATATGAACTAGGATTCATAAAAAGAAGTTAGAAATGGGTATTTGGAGTTATAGACAAGTGCATACGACTTTGGAAATATTAAGGGATTTATAAATAAAATTTGTAAAGAATTTTGAGGAATAGGAAATAAATGGACTATTTCCTGAATATTAGAAATAAAACATCTTAGGAAATAGCTTATAAATATTCCAAAGTATTGGATGGGAAGAATTTGAAATTAGTTAACTTCGAGATTTTAATTATAGAAGATATTTTCAAAAGGGTGAATTATAGTTGGAAGCGAGAAAAATATTCCAAGTATTGAAAAGACTTGAAAATATCCTGTTAAGGATATAAGAATTTGAATTTGATTTCCACTATTGAAATATTGGAAGGGTTGAATATGTATATCTTATAAAGATATTTGAGAATATTTTTGGAAAATTATAATAAGGCCAGATGATTGCTTATGGATGTTTTATCGATAGTTAAATAACCGACTATCAATATTGGACAATTTCGTTAATCGTTTCGAAGAGACCAGGATCACATTTAATTATTCGAAAACCACTTCGATTCGGTTTGAATGCAATGAATGAATACTGTGAAGATGATGAAGACGGTGATTTGGTTTGTCCAGACCTAGGACAACTTGTATGGACGAATGCTATCAGAACATCATCATTGGAGGACGATGAGCGTTCTAAGTAAAAAATTTCTTGAAAGGTAATGCTTAGCCTCGAACCTCATCAACCGGGAATGACTAAAACAGGGGAGATGCAGCAAAGCTAAGTGGGTCGCACCCAATTAGGGTATGTTATCGCTTTTCTAGATGTCCTCGGAAACCATTATATTATGGATATGGTTGTGCATGAAAGAAGGAGCGCTCGATAGTAAGGGTGGGAACACCCGGGGTGATAACATATTCGGTCTATCCAGGTTAGGGGTAGGCCGGTCTTGTGTAGCAGGGGATACCGGCGATGGTCCTTGGTACATTGTTCTATAGGTGTACTGTGATGGGAAGTACTCCACTGGCCTAGTCATTCGTATGGAATCCATTCTCCAATACGAGTCTTACTGTTTTGTTTGTAGAGCCTAGTATGCTGGAATTTAATTAATGTAACAATTTCGGCTATTTGAATAAGTATTTGTGTTTAGAAAACTATTATAATATCAGAGGATTTTCTATAAAATTGTTTTTTTATCGTAAGGTAAAAACCCGTCGTGTTTATGGGTGACGCGCTCTTACGAGATACCTTTGTTTTCAAAGGATTTTGATAACTATAATAATTCAAATTGAGTGTGTTTTCTCACGCTGGTTTTCCAGACTGACTCGGATGTTATTTTATTATAATGCTCGAGTCAGACTGAGTATTACAGATTAAGGATAGAATGCTATGGAGCTCAGGAGACGAGCTGGATGACAAAGACATATCCCCGTACTTGGCTTATATTTCCGCTATGTAAGGACAAGTTATATAACTATCCAGTTTGATGTATTGAGTGTTGTACTCTAATGATTGTAAGTATAAAATGGTTACGGATTCTTTTATATAAAAATCTGTTATTATATATTATATTTTGTTCCGCTACGATTGTGAGATTCTACTGTTGTTGTTCTATTTTTCTTCTATCTATTTTCCTTTTTCTTTACCCTAGTTATTCGCTCTTTTGTACACTTTGGGTTGGACAAGAGTGAATTATTGTCAACTTAAGGGGTACGGAACTGCGGGTCGCTACAGATTAATGGACCATACTATGATTAGTAAGGTTATACTAGTGTATTAAGAGTCTTAGATAAACATTGTAAGGTCTCCTTGAGTATATATGCACTCGGGAATTCATATACACAAAATTGGCACTGAAAAATATTTAAAATCTGGAAATGCCAGCCACAGACGCCTGTGGTCTTTCCACAGATGTTTGTGATAAGGCTCGGGAATTTTATTCCTGAAGTCACAGACGTCAGTGGTCTTTCCATAGACGTCTATTGTTTGATAACTGCAATATTATGAATGGTCGCTTCTTTTCAGATTGAATAATCTCATCTCTTCTTCAAAAGTTGCAGCCATTAAATCAAATAGAGTTTATCTAACAGTAACAACTCCTCATCTGTGTCTCTTTAATCCAATAAATACTTCAAAGATTGTGTAACATCTCCTATCTAGAGGCCTAAAGCTAAGTGCTTCAAATGATGCAGTCGTCCATGGTATTAACTTCCGGCAACTAAATACGGCTATGTTAATGGTATCCATTACATCAGAAGCATTTGAATATGAAACAAAATCACAGATTTCAAAAACAATGTTTCACTAATTACATTTCAAAACACATGTTTCACATTCAAATTACATAATCCCATAATCGTTTCCCAGGTTCAGATAAAATGTAATTATTACATGAATACGCCAAGAGCGACATATGATGATGCCCCCTTGGTTGATCAGAGTACTGCATAGACATAACTGTCTTTGGTACAACACAGCGGAAAATAAAACAAAGCAACAACTCCTAAATAGCTATCCGCCAATCACCTGCTCATCCCCGGAAGCTTTATTCGACAACCTACTAAAACTTGTAAAACCTCAACCCTTAGCCTACTCAAATCAATTTTGACCACCCAAGAGTTTAAGAGGAAAAACATAAACTTCGAATCAGACATAAAGTCTGGTGTAAATAATACTATACATCTCGGTTATTTGATATTAAGTGAGACCATGCTGCTTAGCGGAACGAGTTTTCCCTCACTAACATCCTTTTACACATATCTTTTGCAAATCATAATCCTGCAACCAAAACTGGTTAAAACTGTAAAGCATTATATATAAACATACATATAGGGTAACAAATGGACTATCTGTCTGAACATTATAGTTTTGTTTGGCTAACTATTAACCTTTGGCTGACTCGGGCCTACCAAACAATATAACAAAATAATCTAACATCTATTAGACACCTCTTCTGGACGGCCTGTCCTTAACTATCTATTAAATACTTCACTTCGGGACGGTCTGTCCCTAACTTAACATCTCTCAGGTCACCCGATCCTAATGGTTTTGCGGGCTCACCAATAACCTATATGTATACAAACATATATTCCCTTCTGTGTGTAACCATAATTTAAGTCTTACCTATGACAAAACCCTACACACTGGAATTTTGGACTAAATTAGCTGGGGCCAATAGCTGATGTATAGGGCGCGACCCTATACTAGTCCCATCTGGTATTCTAATATCTGAGTCATTTTACTTAGGCATACCTTCCAATAATTTTCTTTGAAAACCTTTCCATCTGAAATTGATTTACAAACCTTTTAAACCAAACTTAAACAAGGAAAACACTTATACTCTATGCTTTACCCAAAATCACCTTGCCAAGTTATATATATATATACTTTACTCAAACCTTTGTGGATGAAAACCTTTAAACATTTGAAAATACCCCTTTCAATCCCTTGAAAGTACCCCTTTCATAACCAAATAAACCCTTTCCTTCATCTAGGCCAAAAGGCCAAAACCTTCCTTTTGAAACCATTTACATAAAACTTTCGAAACCATTGAAATACCTTTTCCTTTGAAAGCTAAAAACCTTAGACATCCTATCTTTAAAAACATAACCTTTCGAAACAGTCGAAAAACCATTCATTTTAAACACTTCGAAACCATTGGGGAACCACCCTCTTCGAAACCTTCCTTAGAAAATCTTTCGAAAGCATCAAAACCTTAGACCTTTCGAAAGCATTTGGGTTCAATTTTAAAACATGCAGAAACACCTTTCGAAACTATTCAAAACCATCTCTTTTGAAACCATTGGGTTAATCTTTAAAAATCTCTAGGGTCACAACAACAAGGTTGAAAGCAACTCTTTCGAAAGCCAAAGACAAAGTAAAGAAGTGATGGTGTCGAAACCACCCTTCCGAAAGCATTGGAGAAGCGGCAGGGTTTTTATAAAACAAAGTATACCTTTTCGAAGGCATTGCTTCGAAAGGTAAGGAGCGGCAACTAAGGTTTCAACCTAGTCGAAAGCTTATACTTAAAAACAAAGGCGCAACCTCTTTAAAACCATTCTATTTAAACCATTGACCTAGTCGAAAGCCAACCAGGTCGAAAGCAGTATGCTCAACACAAAGGCGCAACCATTTCTTTAAAACCTTTAACTATGTCGAAAGTCATACAGTCGAAAGTAAAGCAGGCGCAATTTTCATTTAAAACAAAGTAGTGCTTCAACCCCTTCGAAACCCCTGGTTTCGACCTTGTACCTTCCACCCCCCTTATCAATTCGCTACGTACCAATGAATTGATACCAGACGCGTTGGTTTCGATGGTGATAAAGGTGGAACTACTAAGTCGAAAGCCATCAAAGTCGAAGGCAGGGTGCCGAAAGTGGCGAAGCATGCTTTTGGCATGAAAATCTGATTTTTAACCTTTTTAAGTAATCTTTTTAACTAACCTGCCTTTTTTGTCAAAATCTTATTGGTTGCTAATTTTTCTTTTCTAAAACCACTGTCATAATTTCAGAAATAACAATTTAATTTATTTACAAAATACCCCTTCTCCTTTTATAAATATATAAAACATTTAAGTCCCAAACCTTAAATAGTTTTATATATTAATCAAACACTTTGGAAAATTCTACGAAAATTCCAGAAAATTCTTTTTAATATGTTTTCTAACATATATAAATCTCATACCCAAATTATTTATAATTTAACCGTAAATTATTATAACCCAATAAATCATTTTCTTCACTAGAAAATTAATATAAAATCCACATTAATTCAGAAAATTATGAAAATTTAAATTCATCTCTAAAATATCATTTCTGATCCATATCTAAAATCGTAAGGCATTTGGATGTCAATAAATAGGGTTTTCACATCAAAACATATCATAAAATCTATATGAATAAGCATAAATATTCAGCAAGCATATATAATCATTTAATCATTCAAAAACATGACATAATCATGCAAATATTTTGGATTTTACCTTAAAATCAAAAATCATTAAGAAAAATGAGATGTATTCATTATTCACCTTAGCTTTGTGATTAAGGTTGTGAGATTTGATCTTGATTAATTGATTTGATTCTTCTCTTGAATCCTAGCTTTATCTTCTCCTGAGGTTGCTAATGGTGGCCGGCCTTAGAAGGCTTTTGTTTGAGAAAATATGAAATGAACGCGTGTTTTTGTTTCCGAAGGGTTTAGGGTATAAGTTTAATCATTTTCCTATTTTGCCCTCTTTTATTTCCTAACACCTTAATTCTTTGATTCATTGTTTACTCATTAACGTGGCATGACTATCCCTTAATTAAATCACAAATCTCAATCCATTAATTAACCCACATTATTTAATTTAATTTAACTAATTAAATTTCCTAAATAATGTCACTAAAAATATGGGGTGTTATAATCTCCCCTCCTTAAATAATTTCGTCCTCGAAATTACGGTAAGGTACATATCAAAACAGTCAAAAATAAAATATACCACCAAAAAAATCAGGATAAGCGTCTCTAATCCTTCTCTCAGTCTCCTAAGTACAGTCTCTAGCATCATCACTCCACTAAACCTTTACTAATCTGACTGTCTTGTTACTTAACTTATTCTCATCTCTTGCGACTATTTGGATAGGCTTCCTAACTATAGTCATGTATGGTTCCACTACTAAATCTTCTAACATAGTCGATGCTATGGTAGTGTCTGGATCCCTAACACACTTAGATGAGATACATGGAAAACATCGTGGACACCTGCCATACTAGTCGGTAACTCTACTCTATATGCGAGTTTCCTGATCCTTTCTAAAATAGGAAACGGTCCTACAAATTTCAGTGCTAACTTCCCTGTCTTCCCGAACCTGATAACACCTTTCATCGACGATACTTTGACGAAAACATGGTCTCCAATAAAGAACTCTATATCTTTCCATCTGCATAGCTCTTCTGCCTGGACTGAGCTTCCTTCATTCTCGCCCTCATCAGCTCAATCTTTTATGCTGCTTCTCTTACCAAATCGGGAACAAGGACCAATCTGTCTCCGGTCTTTAACCAACATGCAGGGGATTTGCATGGTCTCCCATACAAATCTTCAAACGGTGTCATCCCTATACTAGTCTAATAACTATTGTTATACGAAAAATCGACTAGGCATAGAAGGTCTTCCCATGATCCCCCAAAGTCTAATACACAAGCTCTTAACAAGTCTTCCAAGATCTTGTTAACTCTTTCCTTTTGCCCATCAGTCTGCGGATGGTAAGCGGTACTCATCTTAAGCTTGGTTCCTAAACTTTCCTGTTGGCTCTTCCAAAATTCGCTAGTGAATAAGGAATCTCTATCACTAACAATATTACTAGGAATTCCATGAACTCTAACTACATTCTTCATAAATAACTTAGCCAATACAGGTGTCGTCCTATTTGACTTAACGGGAATGAAATGGGCACTCTTGGTCAATCTGTCCACTATAACCCATATACTTTCATTTCCTCTATTAGATCTCGGCAACCCGTATATGAAATCCATAGAAATAGAATCCCACTTCCATACCGGAATATCCAATGGATGAAGCAACCCACTTGGCTTCTAATGCTCGGCTTTCACCTACTGACAGTTCAAACACTATTTCACCCATAAGCCAACATCCCTCTTCATTCCTTCCTAGAAGAAACTTCTCTTCATATCCTGATACATCTTCGTTCCTCCTGGATGAATAGTGAGCTTCGAACAATGGCGTCCCTCCAAAACTTCCTCCCTTATGTTTCCCACATCTGGAACACATAATCTACCCTTCTTTCTTAACCGTCCACTTTGGTCAAGACTGAAATCCTTCAAGTCATCGCTTTCCGTTCCATCCTTTAATTTCCTGATCCTTTCAGCTAACACTGGATCCTCTTCCTGTTTAGAAGCAATCCTCTCAATCAATACCGGTCTGAATTCTAGACAAGATAACATAGCAGATCATCCGCTAGACCCAGCCTCGGATCTCCACCGTACTCTGCAAGTCGATAACACTTCCAAGTCTTTCCATTCTGCTATCATAGCCAACACTGCATTCGGATGCTTCCTACTAAGCGCATTTGCAACCTTGTTGCTTGTCCTTTGTGTGTACTATATTCCAAAATCATAAGCGGCTAAAAACTCTAACCACCTCTGCTGTTTCATGTTCAGCTCCTTCTGAGAGAACAAGTACTTCAACGACTTATGATCTGTGTAAAGCTTGGACCTCTCTCCCAAAAGGTAATGTCTCCACACCTTCAATGCAAATATCACTGCAGCTAACTCCAAGTCATGCGTTCGATATCTAACCTCATGCGATCTAAGCTGTCTAAAAGCGTAGGCAATCACTTTACCTCTTTGCATTAGTACATCTCCTAACCAAGTTCCACATACATCTGTATAAACTAATAAATCCTGATTCCCCTCCAGAACCACTAACACAGGTGCATGGGTCAACAAGTGTTTCAAGCTCTGGAATGCTTCCTCACACTTATTGGTCTACACAAACTTTACATCCTTTCACGTTAGCCTGGTCATGGCACTGCTATCCGCGAAAATCTTTTATAAACCTTCGATAATATCCAGCCAATCCAAGGAATCTTCTTATCTCAATTACTGTTTCTGGTCTTTTCCAGTTATTAACAGCTTCAATCTTATTTGGATTGATTGACAACCCTTTCTCTGAAACCACGTGACCAAGAAACTTCACTTCCTTCTTCCAAAAATGGAACTTCAAAAATTTAGCCTTTAGCTGATGCTGCCTCAGCGTCTCAAGCATAACTCTAAGATGAACTTCATGCTCCTTCTCATCCTTAAAGTATATCAGAATATCATCTATAAAAACCAACACGAACCTATCCAAGTGCTCTCAGAAATCTGGTTCATCAAATCCACAAAGAATGTCGGTGCATTAGTGAGTCCGAACGGCATAACTAACCATTCGTATGACCCATACCTTGTTCTAAACGCCATTAAAGGTATACTATCATCTGCCACTCTAAGCTGATGGAAACCTATGGCTAAGTCTAACTAAGAAAATACCTTGGCTCCACTCAGCTGATCGAATAAATCGTCAATCCTAGGCAATGGATATCGATTCTTTATCATTCTTCATTCAACTTACGATAATCGATACATAGCCTTAACGATCTGTCCGGCTTCTTAGCAAATACCGCGGCTGCTCCCCAAGGTGAACTACTCGGTCTGATAAAACTCTTGCCTTCCAAATCCACAAACTGAGCTTTAAACTCTCTCATCTTTGTAGGTGTCATCCTGCTTGGTGGTCTACTCACCAGTTCTGCTCCAGGCACCAAATCTATCCGAAACTCAATGGCTCATTTAGGTGGCAATCCTACTACCGGCTCGGAAACATCTACGAATTATCTAATCACGAAAATGCGATTCGGCTCATCTTCTAACTCCATTACCCCCAACAAAGCATTCACCTCACAGCTAGTGTTTTCTACGGTATAAACTATCTGGTCAGTATAGTCCGGGTGTTTAAGTGATATTTTCCTATCCTGGCAAAATATCCTAACATCATACTCACTTAACCAATCCATACCCAATATGATTTTGAACGCTACAAAGTCAAACACATGCAAACTGCAAACAAAGGTGTAACCTAGCAAGTCAAACTCTAAGTGGTCACACTTCATCCCAAGTGTCGCATACCTTCCTATCGGATTTGCAACTCTTAATGAAGTAACTAAATATGTTGGTTCTAGGTTAAGCTTAACTACCAAACATCGAGATATAAAAGAATGAGATTCACCAGTATCAAACAAAATGCTAACAAACATGTCATAGACCTGGAGCGTACCTCCCAATACTGATTTCCCTTTCTCCTGGGCTGTTGGCATCGAAGTAGCAGGCTCCAATGCAAATACTGGCCTTTATCTCCTTTAACTGGCTTTTTGCACTGGTTCTTGTAGTGCCCAACTTGATCACAGTTGAAACATATAACTCCTTTCTTCTCAGCAGCCTTCTTTCTCTTGCCTGTCCAGCACTCATGAGCATAATGGCCTTTCTTATCACACTTGTAACAGAGCACTTCAGACTTCCCCTTCTTCGCTGCTCCAACTTTCTGAGCACCTTTCTTATGAAAGAACTTTCTCTTTTGACCTTTCCCAACCTGGGCCTCCTTCTCCTTATTGTTCTCTAAACAAGCAAGCATCTCTTCATGTCTTAATGCCATCTCCACTACCACATTACAGGGATCTCAAATATGCGGTAAGGTATCCCTAGCCAACTCAAGCTTCAATCCCTTGATGAAATTCTCATTCATCTTCATCACTGTATCAACAGTGGCATACCCATATCTAGCCAATTCTTCAAACCTGCTAGCATGCTCCAAAACAGACATTTCTCCTTGTTCTAACTCAGCAAACTTCCTGATCAAAATAGACTGCGCCATTACCGACATGAACCGCTCCTGGAACCTTCTCCTAAACTCAGCCCATGTCATCTCCTCTTCATTTACTCCAGCCGTCACACTATTCCACCAAAATAAAGCTGCCCCTTGAAGGTGTCACGATGCAAGTCTCCTCTTTTGCTCGTCATTGAGCCCTAAATCAGCAAATATCCTTTCATAGTGTAGCAACCAGTTTTCCGCTTCTATAGCATCTTCAGTTCCGATGAACGGCTTCCCTCCAAGCCTAGCATAGTATCTACTCAAGTTAGCATAATGGTTGACAACCAGGGCTTCCTTAACTCCTCCCGCAGCATTTCCTCCAACAACTCCAACAGCAATCCCAGCTTGCATCATGTTCACGAAAAACTGATACATAGCCCCCATATCTACTTGTGGGACTAAAGCACCAACATTCTTAGCTTAAGCTTGACCTTGAGTACTCCTTGTATTTGGTCAGGCATTTCCATTAGTGGTGGTGTTTTCCCCTCCTAGGTTAAATCTGCCTCTTCTAGCATCCATATCTGTATTCAAGACTCGTGAGATGTAAAAGAATAGCCTAATAGAGATAGGAAAATAGAGATATAGCGTATACTTATATATAGCAAATACAAGCATGTTACTATAGCGTTATCCCATACTCCGATCTTAACTCTAATTCCTAAGGATTATGTTTTTGGAAAATCATTTTTTTAGTTAAAGTATTTCATAAACCTATGCTCTGATACCAAGTTGTAACATCCCCTATCTAGAGGCCCAAAGCTAAGCGCTACAGATGCTGCAGTCATCCATAGTATTAACTTCCGGCGACTAAATAGGGCTATGTTAATGGTATCCATAATATCAAAAGCATTTGAATATGAAAACAAAATCACATATTTCAAAAACAATGGTTTACTGATTACATTTCAAAACACATGTTTCACATTCAAATTACATAATCCCATAATCGTTTCCCAGGTTTAGATAAAATATAATTATTACATGATTATGCCAAGAGCGACATATGATTATGCCCCCTTTGTTGATCAGAGTACTACATAGACATAATTGTCTTAGATACAACACAATGGAAAACAAAACCAAACAAAACTCCTAAATAGCTATCTGTCAGCCACATGCTCGTCCCCGGAAGCTTTATTCGTCAACCTACTAAAACCTGTAAAATCTCAACCCTTAGCCTACTCAAATCAATTTTGAGCACTTGAGAGTTTAAGGGGAAAAACATAAACTTCAAGTTAGACATAAAGCCTGGTATGAATAATACCATACATCTTGGTTATTTGATATTAAGTGAAATCACGGCGCTTAGCGGAACGGGTTTCCCCTCACTAACATCCTTTTACACATATCTTTTGCAAATCATAATCCTGCAACCAAAACTGGTTAAAATTGTAAAGAATTATATTTAAACATACATATAGGGTAACAAATGGACTATCTGTCTGAACATTATAGTTTTGTTTGGCTAACATTAACCTTTGGCTGACTCGGGCCTACCAAACAATATAACAAAATAATCTAACATCTGTTAGATACCTCTTCTGGACGGTCTGTCCTTAACTATCTGTTAAATACTTCTCTTCTGGATGGTCTGTCCCTAACTTAACATCTCATAGGTCACCCAATACTAATGGTTTTGCAAGCTTACCAATAACCTATATGTATACAAACATATATTTCCTTCTGTGTGTAACCATAATTTTAGTCTTACTTGTGACAAAGCCCTACACATTGGAATTTTGGACTAAATTAGCTGGGGCCAATAGCTAATGTATATGACGTGACCCTATACCAGTCTCATCTGGTATTCTAATATCTGAGCCATTTTACTTAGGGATACCTTCCCATAATTTTCCTTGAAAACCTTTTCATCTGAAATTGATTTAAAAACCTTTTCAACCAAACTTAAACAAGGAATACACTTATACTCTATGCTTTATTCAAAATCACCTTGCCATGTTATATATATACTTTACTCAAACCTTTGTGGATGAAAACCTTTAAACATTTGAAATTACCCCTTTCGAACCCATTGAAAGCACCCCTTTCATAACCAAATTAACCCTTTCTTTCATCTAGGCCGAAAGGCCAAAACCTTCCTTTCGAAACTTACATAAACCTTTCAAAACCATTGAAATACCTTTTCCTTCGAAAGCCAAGAACCTTAGACGTCCTATCTTTAAAAACATGACCTTTCGAAACAGTCGGAAAAACTCTCCTTTAAACCTTTTGAAAACATTGGGGAACCACCCCCTTAGAAACCTTCCTTAGAAAACCTTTCGAAAGCATTTGGGTTCAATTTTAAGACATGTGGAAACACCTTTCGAAACCATTCAAAACCATCTCTTTCGAAACCTTTGGGTTAACCTTTAAAAATCTCTAAGGATCACAACAACAGGATCGAAAGCAACTCTTTCGAAAGCCAAAGACAAAGCAAAGAATGGATGGTGTCGAAACCACCCTTTCGAAAGCATTAGAGAAGCGGTAGGGTTTTTATGAAACAAAGTATACCCTTTCGAAGGCATTGCTTCGAAAGGTAAGAAGAGACAGCTAAGGTTTCGACCTAGTCGAAAGCTTATACTTAAAAACAAAGGCGCAACCTCTTTAAAACCATTCTATTTAAACCATTGACCTAGTCGAAAGCCAACCAGGTCGAAAGCAGTTTGCTCAAAACAAAGGCGCAACCATTTCTTTAAAACCTTTAACTATGTTGAAAACTATACAGTCGAAAGCAAAGCAGGCACAATTTTCATTTAAAACAAAGTAGCGCTTCAACCTCTTTGGAACCCCTGGTTTCGACCATGTACCTTCCGCCCATTATCAAATTCGCTACGTACCAATGAATTGATACCAGGTGTATTTGTTTCGATGGTGACAAAGGCGGAACCACTATGTCGAAAGCCATCAAAGTCAAAGGCATGGTACCGAATGTGGCGAAACATGCTTTTGGCATGAAAATCTGATTTTTAACCTTTTTAAGTGATCTTTTTAACTAACCTGCCTTGTTTGTCAAAATCTTATTGGTTGCTAATTTTTCTTTTTTTAAAGCATGCCATAATTTCAGAAATAAAAATTTAATTTATTTACAAAATACCTCTTCTCCTTTTATAAATATATAAAACATTTAAGTCCCATACCTTAAATAATTTTATATATTCATCAAAACACTTTGGAAAATTCTATAAAAATTCCAGAAAATACTTTTTAATATGTCTTCTAACATAAATAAATCTCAGACCCAAATTATTTATAATTTAATCGTAAATTGTTTATAACCCAATAAATCATTTTCTTCAATGGAAAATTAATATAAAATCCACATTAATTCAAAAAATTATAAAAATTGAAATCCACCTCTAAAATACCGTTTTTGATCTATATCTAAAATCACAAGGCATTTGGATGTCAATAAATAGGGTTTTCACATCAAAACATATCATAAAAATCTATATGAATAAGCATAAATCATCAACAAACATATATAATCATTTAATCATTCAAAACCATGGCATAATCATGCAAATAATTCAGAGTTTACCTTAAATTGAAAATATTAAGAAAAATGAGATGTAGTCATTATTCACCTTAGCTTTGTGATTAAGGATGTGTGATTTGATCTTGATTAATTGATTTGATTCTTCTCTTGAATCCTTGCTTTACCTTCTCTTGAGGTTGCTAATGGTGGCCGACCTTAGAAGTGTTTTTGTTTGAGAAAATATGAAATGAACATGTGTTTTAGTTTCCTAAGGGTTTAGTGTATAAGTTTAATCATTTTCCTATTTTGCCCTCCCTTATTTCCTAACATCTTAATTCTTTGATTCATTGTTTACTCATTTACATGGCACTGCTACCCCTTAATTAAATCACAAATCTCAATCCATTAATCAACCCACATTATTAATTTAATTTAACTAATTAAATTTCCTAAATAATGTCACAAAAAATATGGGGTGTTACAGATTGAGATTTTCAAATGAACTATTAACTATTCTCTTGATTTCTTATTACTCTCTATTTACATATTTGTGCATCTCTTGCTTACATATTCTCAATCTATCATAACCAAAATATCATTTTGGTTAAACCACTTCCTATTATTCAAAGTATTCACATTCACATACTCAAAAGAGATCATAGAAAGAATTGTACTATTAGTCAAAATCCTCGTTATTTGGAACATAAGATTGTTAGAGAAATACTTTTGTATTAGCCTATTCCTCTGGGCAAAGTGAGGGCTATTTGGTCAAAGGAAATATCGAAGGGGAGCTTCGGGACTGGACATAGGACGAAAGGTCCGAACCAGCATAAAATATCCGGTGTGCTCGCTTTTATTATTTACCTTCTTTATATTCAGTTATTATTCTCTGCTTAGTGTAATTAGTAATATACACTCTCACACTTATATATCAATTGCATTATATAAAGATCCTATAGATTTTCAAACTTCTCCATCTCGCTGCCACCACCACGTTAATTTATGGCCCATACGATCTACATCTACGAACTCCTTTTGTCGAGATGAACAAACCCATATCATCCAAACCCATTTAGTTCTCCCCTAAAAATTACTTCGTCGTCGAATTCGTTGTTTCCAGCCACCACAGTCAGAGCTGGATTGAACCAAGAATATGGTAGTGTAGCTCTCGGAAAGATAGGGTGAGCTCGCTTATATTTTGGCAAAAACAGTGTCTATTTGATTAAGAAAGAGGACAAGAAAGGAAGTATGAGAGACGGGTTAATGGAGGAGGAAGAGAGAACGTGAATGAAGATGGACATATGTGCGGCTACAGTAAAGAGACGGATATTTATAGGGTATGTGTAGGGTTACGGTTTGACTGCACCCTAATTTCTTTTATTTTTTAAATTCCAAGTACGTTTTGTGGTCATACGACTTCTATAAATATTAGAGTGTGATGATTCTTCGACGTCCTAACTCATCTTATTTTTTCCATTCCAATGATACAAGTTTCGTTAGAATCTTAGATTATGCCCCCCAAGAGCTGTTTTTGGCCATTTTAAGTCATACGGGTTGCTAAAACGTTAGATCTTGAAAATTCTTCGAATGAGCGACTCGTACACTTTTTCTTGACTTAGGGACGTTTTCTTTTCTTCCAAATTCTCTGGTGCTCATCAATGCACGCATATCGATGAAATAAGCATAACTATTGAAAATGCCGAGAATTTAAATAAGGGTCAAATTCATCCCATAAAATTATTAGAAGTCAAAAATGTCAATACTTAACATCGCCCAAATTTATATCCGAATATGACCCAGGATGGATTTAAAAATAATATTTTATGATTCTCCAATATGCAAATTGTGGGTCGTTACGCTCTCCTCCCTTAGGAATTTCACCCTAGAAATCCCCAAATCGAACAAGTCAAAATTGACTAAAGCTATTCAGCATGCCTAACAACCATAACAAGCATAAGTATCGTATTGAGTATCAACCATCAAACACCAAACATGCACATATAGTATCAAAAATTAAGAAGTGGCATTTATGCCTATCCTAGCATTCAGGATGTTAAACTATCTAATATAAATTATCAAATATGAAAGCTAATGATAAAATTGAAATCTTACAAAGTAAAGAGCTCCATGCAAGTGGTCCTCAGCCTCCCCACAGTCTTCCATATGCAGCTGCCTTCGGTTTCACTCCACCGAACCTTTATCACTTCATTATCTCCCTCCAAAGTTGTTTCACATCTATCCTATGGTACAAATAGGCCTATGAGTTCTTGAAGTTTTTGGTTCAATCTCAATATCATCTAGTCGATCCGGTGTCATCTTTCCCAATGCCTCTTGTAAGGTTTTCAAATACCACTAGCGAGTTAAGGGTCTTGATCACTCATAATGCACTTCGGCACATCGAACAATCCATTTCACATACAACCCGACCAATTCGGATGTCGTTCTACTGGACTTACGAAGTATAAATCTTGCACTCTTTATCAATCTATCCACTATGACTTAGATTCTATCGGAACCCCTTTTGTCCTTGGTAATCCACCAATGAAGTCCATCAATATCTGCTCCCACTTCTACTCGGGAATAAATAATCTCTCATCCTTATAGAGCTAACCATATTGGCCGAGTCTGCACTGCATCATTTCTTCAGACTCTACTCATTTCTCTAACTTAGCCATGATCTCCTCTAGTCTAACATCACGCCTCTTACTTGTATGATATGCTAAATTAAAGTAGGTCTGATAGTAAAACTTTCCATTATCTCTAGCTATAGATCACATCAAGGTATGAAGTCATGGCCAATAATAAAATCAAGCTGTATCCACTCTAGGAACATTGCTCCCAACTGGCATATCTTCTACTCAAAGTATCAGCGACTGCATTTCCCTTACTTCGCGTATAGGAAATGTCAAAGTCATTGAAGACCATAAATTTCAATCATTGCTACCGGCAAAGGCTAAGATCCTCCTAGGAGAAGAGGCGTTTCAACGATGTAGGGTTAGTGAATAGCCCAAACCTCTCTCCAAGTAGATAGTGCCTCAAAATCTCCAAAGCGAGTACTATCACTGCCGACTCCAAGTTATGAGTTAAATACTTAGTCTCGTGTGTTTTCAGCTGTCGATTAGCATATGCAACAACCTTACCTATCTGCATCAATATTGTACCTAGTCTAGTAGCACAGTCACCTCTGTATACTGCTAACTCCTCATTCTCACTTAGAATGACTAACACTGGTACACTCGTCAACCTCTCTATCAAACTCAAAAACGCATGCTTTCACCTGCCCCCAAAATAAAAGTCCGAATCTTCTTTATCAAATCAGTTAACGCTACCGCAAACTTTGAGAAGTTCTTGGTAAAATGTCTGTAATATCCAACTAATCCAAGGATACTTCTCACATCCAAAGCACTCTTGGGTCTGTCCCAATCCTGAACAGCTGCCAACTTCGCAGGATCTACGGTAATGTGCTGCTCTAAAACAATGTGACCCAAGAATCTCATTTCCTTCCTCCAGACGTGACACTTTGAAAACTTCACAATCGATCGATGTTTTTCTTAACACCTCTAACACAATCTTCAAATGTGTCTTGTTCTCCTCTTTCATCCATGAGTAGATGAAAATACCATCAATGAATACATGCATGAACTTACTTAACTGAGCCCTCAAAACAAGTTTGGGAGATCAATCAAGTATGTCGGTGCATTTGTTAGCCCAAACGACAAAACCAGCCACTCAAAAATCTAGACGGTGTTTGATAATCTATAATTACCACACTCTCCTTCACTACCCTTAGCTGATGAAACCCCATTGCAAGGTCCAACTAAGAGAACATCTACACACTATACAGCTGATCGAACAACCCATTAGTATGCAGAAGTAAATACTTGTTCTTCTTCATCACCTTATTTAGCTCATGGTAATTAAAACATAAATTTAAAGAACCATCCGCCTTAGTGGCAAATACTATAGGTGCAGTCCACTCAAATATGGTCCGATGAATAAAACCTCACCTTAATAGGTAATCCGCTTGCACCTCTAGTTCCCTCTGCTCTTTCAGCGTTCAAGGGCATAACTATTGGTCTAGCATCTTTGACCAGATCAATGTAGAACTCTATCTCCCTGTGTGGTGGCAATCCAGTCACCTCATCAAATATGTCCAGATACTCTCAAGCAATAGGTATTGATGACAAATCATAATGTGGGATATCGAGCGAATATAGAAATATAACCATTATGTCATCATTAGGTCGGTAGCTTATCTTTAATCTCCACCCATCATCGGTCCCTATCATCACCAACGGTCTCTCACAGTCCACCACTATTTCATACCCATCAGCCAGTCAATTCCCAAAATTATACCAAACCCAAAGAAACCCAAAATAAAGGATCACAAACAAAAAACATCAATGACTCGATAACACTAGATCTCGACGAACCATGCACTGGTTGGTTGAGCCCTTAATAAGGTTTGTTGCAATTTAAAGGTCGGTCAACTATCTCGTGTTTCAATCCCAATATATCTACCAAATCACTAGATATAAAGGGATGTGAAGCCCCAATATCGAGTAAAGCACATACTGGAACATCATGAATGGAAAGCATATCTTAATTAGTAATGCCTTTTTTCCTTGTCTTTTACTGCCGGAGCACTCGACAAAATCAGAACGACGTTTAAGCATATGTCTTCACGGTCTGCCTATACTTAGCTAGTTCAAGATAGCCCTTCAGCATTGGGTACATGCACTCGCATTGTAAAGCCTTCTCGATCAAAATCTTGAAGCTCTCGTAAATGTGCCTAATCAGTCGCTTCCTACGATTATCGTTCAACCCAATGATAAACTTTTCACTATTTCTGAGTGGAGCATCGATAAAGGATAGACCATACTTTGATAGCACATTGAATTCAGATACATACTCTAATGCAAACATATTGCCTGGCTTCAAACTGATAAAAGTTCCTAAATAATGCCGACGTTTGAGCAGTCAGGATAAATTTCTCTTTGAAGTAGACTATGAACAAATCCCAAGTAAAATGATCCTCAGGAGTCGCTACTCTAAGGGCATTCCACCAGTTTATAACCTATACTTGTAGTTATCTAAAGGCCAACCTCTACCCCATAGCATCGTTTAAATCTAAATCGTCGAAGATCCTCTCACAAGTATCCATCTAGTCTTGCACCTCAACAGTCGACTCCACTCCAAGGAATAATTTTCCCTCTAGACTTTCGTAGTCTTTATACACCATGGAAAAGTCAACTCTTGGGGTTTGCATCTAAACACCATTAACATTTGAAGTAACTTGGGCATTTCGACCCATGTTTCGCACTATCTCAGCAAACATGTTCCGTAGATTGAGGTTAGTGGCTCCAGAACCTACCCAATCCTCAACTCAAGAGATGGGGTTCCTAGAATCATTTCCTGTATGCTAGCTCATTCTCAATCTGCAACAAGAATGATCGGTCTCTTATAAAGAAAAATTGCATTAATAGTACGTGTGTGTGCAATATAACTTATATATTGTATATACTACTTATAGTTTTGAAAATCAAAATATATAACAAATATACTCTCTCTCTCTTATATATGTATATTGTTGATCCATTCTAAGGCGACAACTCATACCCTATCTCTATTGGATCATGGTATCAACTCAGGTCAACTAAGTAACTTAAGCTCTGATAACGATGTGATGACCACCCAATACCTTTGATACCCAATATACTGTATAGTACATCGTAACGATACCCGGATGATGTAGGACATTTTTCAAGACTGTAAAGTAAATAAAAAAATCATAATACCTATCGTATCTCTCTTAATGCATCGAATAAAATATAATAATCATTACAGATATAAACAAACGAGTTAGTAAGCTCTAAATGAACCATAGAATCAGAATGCATAAGCTCATATAGTTATACATGACAGTAATAAAGTTTATACAACTAATAAATAAACTCAAATGATAAACTTTCTCTAATACTAGTAAGTCAAACATTGTCAAGGTCCCATAGTATTGCATAGTAGAACAAACAATAATAAGCCAAAAATATAAGTATAAGAAAGAATTGCCTCCTACTAGTCTGTATACACAACTCCATGTGCAATTTAAACATGCTATCTAGTCTACTCATTTAAGGGTACCTGAGATAATAAAAAGCAAAGCATAAACCTCGAGTTAGACAACAATTTGGTGTAAGCGATAAACAATCTCAAAATACTATGAAAGTCTATATATAGTATGGTGGACATAGGATATGGAGAATCATACCTGACCTATCCCTGCATCCAAAGAGTTAGCACATAACATAAAATATATGCTATTCTACATCATAATCATCATGGGAGTACTATAAGTCAAAGTACAAATGGGGGTCCAGATATCTAAATCATGTGACATCCCAAATAAACAAAATAAACATAGCATCCATTATCCATCCTCATATTACTCACTCAGTGTGTTGGATATATGATACTCGTTTGACTCCATCAGAAACTACTTAATGTCTTAGTTTCTTAGTACTTGAATCGTTTCCATTCAATAGGCCAGGAACTAGACCACCCATTTGATAGTCCAGGGTAAACCTAATCCTAACGTCAATAGATTCTACATCACGTTCCACCTAGGTCCTAACGTGAACAAACTCTGAGAAATATGAAGATTAATTCCTAACATCAACGAACTCTGATCACATCCTCAAATACCCTGTCTTTACGAGTGCACATCGAAACCTCCAAGTATCAATGATCCTTTTACACTCGTCATATCCATAGTAGAACACATCCTCGCTCCACTTCACAAGTTTGCATCCTAGAAATTGTCCTTTGGATCATCATACAACTCTCATCACTATCGAAATCACTTGTCGTAGAGCAATAACATCTCCATAAAGGGTCGACTTCATGAATGAACCACCATGTCATGCTCCTTATAGCCTCCTTATCATCTACACCAAAATTGACCATACCGACTATAATCAATAGTGGTAAGTACTGACCACTTTGGTTTTGTATTGAACCAAAAATGGCTAAGTACCAACCAAGCAAAAATGTTTGGCATCTCTCCTGAAGTCCGAAGCACTTTTCTATATACTTATCTTATCCATTTGAGTAACCATCATGTGTGCACTTAATCGATATGAGCGAAACTCTATCACATGGGATATTTCATAACACTATATCGCCTATCGAATAACATTTTCAACCAAACCAAACAAACAAGCATATATGTAACCAACAAGTACACGTACATCTATCATAGCGTACATACAATACATACAACACATCTTTATCAACCAAATGGGGATTCATATCAATAATAGCCTAAATCTATCAATTTTTAGAAACTGGTACGTACATTAGAATACATGTGATATCCAATTTAAAATCATTTTATAACAATTTAAAATTATTTTATAAAATCAGCTATAGGTTTAAATATATTAAAAATCATAGTTCAAAGTTGGAAATTGGTTCAAAACTTCATTTTTATACTACTAAAAATCATAGTATGGTAAGAGACAATATCACTCAACTTAACAAAAGCTAAAAATCCTATTACATATTGTAGTGGGTTCCAATATGAGTACAACACAAGAAACTGCACCCAAATCAGACCTCGTATGCAAAAGATATGGATGATATAAGTTTCGTTATATATATATATATATCTATATATATATATATATATGTATGTATGTATAATTCTTTAATTAAATTAACACATAATTAATTATTGTTAATTATATTTCTTAATTACCTTTATTTTTCTTCTCTCTCTATGCTTCTTGATGCTCAGTCCAATGCTCATGCACACACGCAACCAACCCCGCATCTAGCGCTGCCGCCTCACATCACTGACAACCACTGCACTCTGCCTACCTCATTGCTTGGCCCTTTTCCAACACTAACCAGTCCAGCCATCCATATGGACCTGCAAATCCGTCACCAGAAGAGATACTCAACCACCAAAACCCACTTTGAACCACCACCGCACTTCGCTTGAGACCCCACCTACACCGCTACTCGGGACTGCACCTCCGTCGCCATGACTTTCGGTCACACCACCTACGACCAACCCAAAAGCACCTTGGCTGTGGGAAAAATGTAGCTACTCCTCTTCTTCCAACCACCACCCGATCACCTAATGCCAATGCTGCAAGTTCTAGCCACCCTTTTGCCGCCTGCCTAGCACAACTAGCCCGTGACATTAAAGAAAATATCCAGTTAACCCATTTTCACTCCCAAATTCTCTATCTCGCTACCACCACATCGATTTATGGCCCATACAATCTACATCTTTGAACTCCAATTGCCGAGACAAAAAAACCTATATCATTTAAACCCATTACAGTTCCCCTTCAAAAATTACTACTTCATCGGATTCACTATTTTCGACCACCATATTTGGAGCTGGGTTGAATCAATGACATAGTTGTATAGCTCTTAGGCAAATAGGGATACCCGACATTTTTTTGGCTAAAATAGTGTCCATTTGATTGAGAAAGTGGAGGAGAAAGGAAATACGGGAGTGGGTTA
The DNA here is from genome assembly GCA_030737815.1 of Allium fistulosum. Lineage (NCBI taxonomy): Eukaryota > Viridiplantae > Streptophyta > Magnoliopsida > Asparagales > Amaryllidaceae > Allium > Allium fistulosum. The sequence continues at coordinate 668,360,939 of CM060901.1, forward strand.
ATGGGGAAGGAAGAGAGAACATGAATGAAGATGGGCATATATGCGGCTACAACAAAGCAGGTATATTTATAGGGTAGGGTTAGGGTCTGAATGTACCCTACTTTCTTTTATTTTCGAAATTGCAACGCATGTTTTCTGGTCGTACAACTTCTAGGATAGTCAGATTGTGACGATTCTTCGACAACGTGACTCATCCTATTTTTTCCGTTCTAACGATAATTTTTTGTCAAAATCCAGGATTGTAAACCAGGAGGCTATTTTTGGGTATTTTAAAGTCGTATGGGCCGCAGAAACGTCCATTCTCGAAAGTTCTTCGACTGCACGGCTCATGCTCTTTTTCTTGGTGCAGGGAAGTTTTACGAAAATACAAATTCTCCATTGTTGATCAATGCACACATATCGAAGAAATACTAACTACCGAAAATACGGAAAATTTTAAATAAGGGTTAAAATTGTCCAATAAAATTTCTAAGGATAAAAAATATAGATACATAATATCACCTATCTGAATACGACCCAATATGGATTTAAAGATAATATTTTATGATCCTTCGATGCATAAAATATAGGCCGTTACTGATTACCATGTACATAATGGTAAGTGATATGATTTGGGGCATGTACTTGTGTTAACCCATGGGAACAATCATCTGTGCAAGCACCTTATAGCAAGACCAATCAGTTATAGGAACAAAATGGGTATTTAAAAACAAAGCTGACGAGAATGGAAATATTGTAAGAAATAAAGCATGTTTAGTTGCTCAAGGTTATAATCAAGAAGAAGGCATCGACTACGATGAAACTTTTGCACCAGTAGCAAGACTCGAGGCCATATGAACCTTACTTGCTTTTGCAAATCATCACAATTTTAAATTGTTCAAATGGATGTCAAAAGTGCTTTCTTAAATGGTTTTATTAAAGAAAACGTATATGTTGAACAACCTCCTTTATTTACTCATGAAAAATATCCCGATCATGTATTAAAATTACAAAAAGCTTTATATGGTTTAAAACAAGCTCCTCGAGCTTGGTACGAACGACTTAAAAATCACTTAATTTCATCGGGTTTTCAAATAGGTAAGATTGATACAACTTTATTTATTAAACGTGAAGATAACAACATTCTAGTTGTGCAAATTTACGTAGACGATATTATTTTCGGTTCAACTAATGAAAATCTATGTAGTCAATCCTCAACAATTATGACAAATGAATTTGAAATGTCTCACATGGGAGAATTAAATTTCTTTTTAGGTTTACAAATAAAACAACTTGAAAATGGTAATTTTATTCACCAAGAAAAATATTGTAATGACTTATTACGACGCTTTGGAATGGATAAAATTTCAAGCAAACCAACACCGATGAGTACTACTGTTCATTTAGAAAAAGATGAAAACGGAAAAGACTTTGATGAAAAATTATATCGAAGCATGATTGGCTCTTTACTCTATTTAACGGCCAGTCGACCCGATATTATGATGAGTGTATGCCTTTGTTCTCGATTTCAAGCAAAACCAAAAGAATCTCATCTAAGAGCTGTTAAGCGTATCTTACGTTATCTATCTAGTAGTAGAGATTATGGTTTGTTTTACCCTAAAGATCATCATTTGAACTAGTCTCATATAGTGATGCAGATTTCGGAGGGTGTAGAATAGATCGTAAGAGTACTAGTGGAACATGTCACTTTATCGGACAATCATTAGTTTCATGGTTTAGCAAAAAACAAAATTGTGTCTCTTTATCCACTTGCGAAGCCGATATATTTCAGCAGCTCTAGCATGTGCACAAGTAATATACATGCAACAAATACTTATGGACTTTGGCAAAAGTATCAATAAATCTCCAATATATTGTGATAACACAAGTGCAATAAATTTATCAAAAAACCCTGTCAATCACTCACGAACTAAGCATTTAGATATACGACATCATTTTTTACGAGACAATGTTGAAAAAGGGAATATCTTATTAGAATACGTAAATACCGAAAATCAGATAGCTGATATCTTTACAAAACCATTAAATGAACAAACTTTTATTAAACTCCGACGTGATTTAGGGATTTGCTCTCTCCATGATCTTATTACTGAATAATTCTTGCTTCGTATAGCTTATATTTAGTCAAGTATTTTTCTATCCATAAATTATAATCATTAATTCATACACCCTTTGTTTTTTAGATAGTTAGTTTCTCTAAAAATAAACTTTTAACATATATAAAATGCCATACTTCAAAAGAAAAATATATCAATACAATTCTTATTTTTCATCAAACAAAGTATAGCCATGTCTTCTGATAACTCTTATATCTCCATCTCAATGCCTATGCCAGATAGCTCGGTTGATACACCCCAGCGACTTCCTACACCCACACCAATTCATGAACCAACGCATAGGTGGACTTCATATCGTACGGGATTTACTCCTGATAACAAGAAGACCAAAAGATCTCTGTTTATATCTCCCAACACAAAGGAGAAAATTGATGAAATTCATCATTATCAGAAACAACAGATAGATCTTCAAAGAGAACTATATTTTGAGCAAAAAGTCACATCACGTCGCCTAAGCTTTTTGGAACAAGTAGTAATGAAGTTTTGTTCGTCACGAAAGAAAGATGTTCATGATCCAGTCCCAAAACCTTGTAGTTCTTTAGATCCCTCGTCTTCATATCGTACTCCTTCGGATCCATCGCCTAGATGATTTTATGGCTCTCCGAGAACCCACGAACATGGTAATATATGGTCTCCGCTTAAACCATGGAGGGATGACAACTCGGGAGATTGCAAAACTCCATTGCCACCAAAATAAATTATATTTGTATGTATATATAATTATTTGTTATTTTTATATAACAATAAAATTACTTGTTATAAAAATTCGAGAAATAAGCAAAACCATTAATTTTTAAAGCTATTTTTAGTCACACTGCTTATTTCAGACGTCTGCCTCTTGCATTCAGACGTCTGACACAATGATATACGTCTCAAAATTAAGAACTATGCATATGCCAGACGTTTGATAAACCCCCCAGACGTCTGAAATTTTGCTCTGTCTACTAGAAAGAAAAATCAGAACATTTCAGACGTCTGAACTAAGATCCAGACGTCTGCCATAGTTCTCTGTCTCTACGAATTTTCAAATTCGATAAAACCAGACGTCTACATCAAAAAGCCAGACGTCTAATTTTATCTGCAACACTCATATTAGGGCAAACCAGACGTCTGATCTCTAATCTAGACGTCTGATTAGAGAACACACAGTTGATAAAGAAACTCTGCTATTGTAAACCTGTTCCTCCGGGTGAAGTGAGGGTTATTCGGTGAAAGGAAATTCCGAAGAGGAGCTTCGGGACTGGACGTAGGACGAGAGGTCCGAACCAGTATAAAATCTCTAGTGTCATTATTCTTATTTACATTCTTTAATATTGTTACAATATAGTTTAAATTAGTCACATACTTGTCATTTTCATAATCGATCCATAATACTATAGACTTTCATTAAAGGGCGGCATGCATTCGCCCAAAACATGAATTTGTTGCATGTTGTGTACCCCTCCGGGGCAGGTGAGCCCTGTCATTTATCGAAGGAGCCAGGACGTCTTCAAATGGAATTCCATGTCTGGAACATAGTTTGCGAAGTGCGGCCTCATCAATTCTAGAGGCTTGAGAATCTATCGGGTTATCTAAAAGTATAGCGCCTTCCACAACGTCGGGGGCAGGACTTATATCTTATACCGGGAGGACGAGAACATTGGAAAACAGGTTGGCTGATGGGCCGAAAACTTCTGTTTGTTCAGTTTGATGACCGGGAGAAAGCTTACCGAATATGGTTGCATAACTCAACTCAGCTTTGGGACTACTATGTTGCGAGGTTGGTCTAGAAGACATTGCAGCTAGACGCTTTAAACGTCTGAAGTCCATGTCAACTATACTGAGTAGATAATTGAGATTAGAAAAGTTTACCTATCCCCATGTGCTAAGTGTAAGCTAGTGTGGTGCAGTGTCGTGTAGTGCAAAGATAAACAGTTTAAAATAAGAAAACAAAGTTAAATGGTGAGACTTTGGATTCCAACCAGAGTGACCGTCATCGCTGACCGTCTCAACTGGCGAGGAGATTGATCGGTCGTGTAAGCTTTGCGATCAACTATCGGCGTATCAAAGGGTGAAATCTGTTATTCAAGTCCATTTGTTAAGTTTTAGTTCATATTCTAAGTCCCAAAGATTTGATTGTTCAATCTCAAGTTCAATAGTGAATATGCAAGTCATGTTGTTCATAGTTGTCGTATGTTCAAGTTCATTGAGATGGAAATGTTTTTGGTTGCTCAAAGTTTTCAAGTTCAATTCAAAATCTAAGAATTAGCCAAGTACTTGCCGGTCCTTATATACCGACCCCTCTATGTCGATCCCTAACCTAGAGCATTACGACCAATCCCTCTCTCTGAATAAAAGATGCCGATCCTTTTCCTTCAACAAATATGCCGATCCCACCACGCTAACCCATTCCACTGATCCTTCTACTTCACTACTATTTTCAACCATCCACCAAACTTCCACAACCGACCCCTGTCTTTTGCCATTCCAACCGATCCCTCCTTCATCCTACAATACTGCCGATCCCTTTCCTTTTACAATTCTTGCGCTATCCTTTAAAATTTTCAGACCAAACCCTATGCCATATGCTCTTTTCTACTTCCTTCCTCACCATTCTGCCGAACCCTACTCCCTTCCATATCTCGTCTTCCCCAAACAGCTTATTCCATCAATTATCCACCACGTCACACACCAAACTATCATCGATGGAGTAGAATCCATCGCCTCGTCATAAAATCAAAAGCATAAAATGGGAAGCTTACCTAAATATATTAAAGATGAGCTGTGAGAGGAAAAATATTGGATTATGGTTCGAATGGAAGGTGAAATGATAATCCAAAGCTAAGTAGGAAGACAGATTTATTGATAAAGGCGATGATCAAGTTGTAAGGAATGGATCGAGTTTTTTTTTCAAGGCAAGGGAGGGTTTGGTCGTGGAAAGGTAAATGGAAAGGAGATGAATAAGTGAAAGGTAAGGAGAATGAATGTTAACTTAAATATGGGAACAAGGGGTCGCCTATGTCTACATGATCAACGCAAGATAAGGAGGGGTCGGTTAAAATTATACCAATCCCTATTGGCATGTGCATAAAAAAGAGGGAAGAGGAAAAAGGAGAGAGAGGAGGGATTGGTTAAATGTATGCCGATCCTTACAAATGCTTCTAAAAAAGAGAGATAAAGTAGAAGAAAAAAGGAGGATTAGCTATGAGCATGTATGCAAACAAACATAGGCAAGGAAATTATTCAAAGCACGTATGTTCAAAATGCAATGAAATTGCATCTTACTTAATGAAAATTGGCGAGGTCCCTTGAGTATACGAAGGCGTCCAGGAGCTAACGACAAGGACATGTATCTGAATGTGCACATATATGGTTTAAAAAGTTCGATTTTTGAAATCGACAGAAATTGAAATCAAACCTGAAACCTACAAGTTTGAGGCTGGACCAGATAACCAAAGCTTATTAGTCTCCTGGAACAGGACTTATATATCAACTGACGGAATATAACCCTGGGTTCTTACTATCGGAGATCGACCAAGCATCACCACGAACAAAGAGGGATACAACACTTTGGGAAATTAATTCGGTAGCAACTATTGGGAAAACTGGATGGATTTTCTTTCTGAAGACACTAACTTGCTTTGATTCAAACCACATCATTTTCAGCACAAGACGTACATTGGGGGGAAAGTGTTATCCGGCATTTTGATCCGGCTATATTGAACTGATTGCAATGATTATATTCGACTGTTATCAAGGCTGATGAGTCCAGAGTGACGGTTGTGAGGCCCAGAAGTCAAGTACGGATGATAACACGAAGTCGAAGTTGAATGGAATTGATAGATATGCAAGGTAGAATGCTCAAAGTATGAAATATTGTTCAACATATAGGAGGGATCGACATACATTAGCTCCAATAATAGGGATCGACATGTTTCAAGGTGTGACAACATTCCTATAGAAAACAATCAATATCTCAAGGTCTATAAGTCCAATGCAATATGAAATTTGGAGAGTAAGATATGGAGACCCTAGGGAGCCTACCCTAAGGATTGCACCTCAAAAGGGAAAAGTTAGTGGGATCGGCACTCTTCCCTTGGTAGGGATCGACATGAATCAGTAAGCAATCCATGTTGAAGCAAATATCAAGAAATAACTCAAGTTCTGCTGATCCAATGGCATGAAATTTGGAGTCTAAGCATAGTTTAGCATGAGGAAGCTACCTTAGGGATCGCACCCCAACACTCGACCAAAGTAGGGATCGGTACTAATCCCTCTTCATTGGGAATTGGGCTATGTGATCCCTCTAGTGGGCCCATATGGTTTCAAAGGTCCTTCTGCCGAGTTTTCAAAGAGATATTTGACCATCTTCGTCTATAAATACAAGCTGGGTTGTTCATTTTGGGACTTTTACGCTCTTGGTTGCTTTATATTCTTTTGTAACTAAGTATTTTAATCTGATCCCTATTGCACTTAGATTATAAAGTGATTAATAATGCAATCTATTCAAAGTGGACGTAGGCAAACAACGCCAAACCACTATAAATTGTTGTGTGCGTGTTATTCTTCCAATTATTTGCTGTTTATTTGCTTTTATCCTCTATTTTAATTTTACATTCTTCATTTATTTCTCTTAAAAATTTCTATTGGGTGTTTGTGCCAATTTTTTGTGAAAACAATTGCATAGTGTAGGCGGTGTCCATCTGGTGTCATTATGATATACCCTACTTCGACTCCTTGCTCGTTAGATGCCCCATCCATAAATAATTCCCATATGGGCTTTTAATCTTTTTTTCTCTTAATGCTCTTTAACAAAGCCTATACATTCATTGATAAAGTTCGCTAATGCTTGCCCTTTGATTGCTGCTTATGGCTGAAATTCTATGTCATATTGGCTAAAGTTCAATCTCCATTTTACTAGCCTTCTCGAAGTCTCGGGTTTACTAAAAACTTGCTTGAGTGGAAAGTTAGTCAATATTATGATCGGATGTGCTTGGAGGTATGTTATAAGTTTCTATGCTGTTAGTATCAAACAATAAGCCAACTTTTCTATAACTGGGTATCGAACTTTGGCATCCTTCAATTGTTTGCTCACATAATTGGGAAGCCGAGTTTCATTTTCTTCTCTAGTCAGAACCAAACTAACCGCATTTTCTGAGACTGCCATATATAAGTATAAGCTTTCTCCATTCTCGGGGCTGGATAATATTGGTGGATTTTCCAAATGATTTTTTAATTCTCGGAAGGCTTTCTTACAATCTTCTCCCCACTCAAAGTTCTTTCTTTTCTTGATTACATTAAAGAATGGAATGTATTTATCGGTTGCCTTAGAGATAAATCTACTCAAAGATTTAATTCTACCATTCAAATTCATTACATCTTTGCTTATTTTAGGTTCGGTCACGTCTTTGATAGCTTAGATCTTGTCAACACTGGCTTCAATTCCTTATGCACTAACAATGTAACCTAAGAACTTTTCAAAATGAACCCTGAAAGAACATTTCTGAGGATTTAGTTTCATTTGATACCTTCGTAATACTTCAAACATTTCTTCAAGAACTTTAAGGTGACTCTCAGCTTCACAGGACTTTACTAGCATATCATCTACGTAAACCTTCATATTTTGACCAATCTGTTTCTTGAACATTCTATTGACTAATCTTTGATAAGTAGCTCATGCATTCTTTAGTCCAAAAGGCATTACTTTATAACTGAAAGTTCCCTAATCGACAATGAAGCTTGTATGTTTTTTGTCTGACTTGAACATGGGTATTTGATTATATCCTGAATAAGCATCCATAAGAGATAATAGCTTGTGTCCGCTAGTCGCATCAACTAACTAGTCTACTCCGGGTAACGGATAATGGTCTTTCGGGCATGCTTTGCTCATATTAATGTAATCGACGCAGGTTCTCCACTTGCCATTCGACCTATTTAGCAACACAGGGTTTGCTAGCAAATTTTGGATAAAAAATTCCCGAATGAATCCGTTTTCAAGTAGTTTTTTAACCTCCTCTTTCAAGGCGTCAGATCGAACTTTGTCAAACTGCCTTTTCTTTTTCCAGACAGGAGTCACATTTGGGTTAATATTTAGTGCATGGCACATAACTGATGGATCGATCCCGACCATATCTAAATGGGTCTATGCAAATACATCCTTGCTAGCTTTAAGGAATTGAATTAAGTCTGCTTTCAAGTTATTCACTAACTCATTTCCCACTTTGACTATTTTGGTTGAATCAGTTGGATCTATACATATTTCTTCAAGATCCTCTATAGGCTTTATCCTCTCCATTTCTCCCTGGCAATCCAATTTTGTGATGATCTTGCCATCTTCTATATAGTAAGCATCGTCCAACTTTCTCTTCCCTTTAGGTGAGATGTACCTTTCAAACACACGTTTATTCGTTTTATTAGATCTTATTTTTCCTTCTTGGATGTAATAATCCATTATCCAAAGGCTGAAAAATAGTAGAGGAAACATAGTAAGAAAAGTACTCCCTTTTGTATTGATCGAGAGTTGCAAAATACATTTCGTAGGAGTTAAATTGTTCTCCTTGAATGGTACCCTAACCCCTTTTAGTCAATAACTTTACCATCAGGCATTTTGATGAGACGAAAGCATCCACCTCATCCAGCGTGGAACGACCAAAGAATGCATTGTAATATGAAGGCTGATCGATGATCACAAAGAGAGTCTCAAAAGTTCTACAGCACGGTGGCAGGCCCATCTGTACCAGTAGTATTACTTCCCCTACCGGTGTCGACCCCTTATTATTGAACCCAAAAATAAGTTCAAAACTAGTCTCCAGTTTATCCTCGGGAATGCCCATCTGATCGAAAGCATGCTTGAAGATGACTTTAACCGCACTTTCGGTATGTACTAGAATCTTGGATACTATGGAAAGCCCGATTTGAGCTGTGATCATAAGGAGGTCATTATGGGGATGATGGATTCCTTACTTTAGCTCTTGTGGAGTGATGACAAGATTTGGCATTTGTATATTAATTCGTGGGATTTTGAGTGGGGGACTCTTCCTATACAGAGAACACTTCTTCCCTAGCTTCCTTGATATATCTGTTCTTAGCTCCTTTACTATTTCCTACTGGATGTGGTCCCTTATGAATCACATCAATCATGTTCAAAGGTGGACTTAAATTCAATGGATCTTCATCCTCTAAAACATTCGCAGCATTACTAGGGAATTTTTGGGGTCCATTGTCAGTTCGTGGTGCTTCCTGTTTATCTTGGATAAACTCTTTCAGATGTCCTTCACGGATCAGCCTTTGAATAATTCCGGCTAGCACTCGGCATTTGTCTGTCTTATGGCCATTTGTCTTATGGTAAACACAATAATTATCCCCTTTTCTCTACTCAGGTAAGTTCTTGGCCTTGAATGAAGTTGGGAAAGTAACCTTTTCTTTAGTTTTGGCATAGATAAAAGACAAAGGTTTATTCAAAGCAACTGAATTAGTGTTCAAGTCTTCCTACTTTGACCTTTTGTGTCCTCGATCGAATCCAAATCTTTCAATTTCCTTCTTGGGGTTAGTTTTCCTTTTAGTATAGTATAATTCATCCATTCGAATGAATTTATCAGCTTGAAAGTGAAAATCTTGTAAATTTTTGCATCCATGGACGAAGAGCTCTTTCCAAAATGGCGTGTTTTCTATCAATCCCAAGTGCACTGCGATTAGCTTATCTCTATTGTTCATGTCTTTGGCCTTTAGTGCCTTTATATTGAACCTTTTGAGATAATCACCCAACAATTCTCCTTACCTTTGCTTGGTGTTTGCCAAAACGATGTAGTCAATTGTTGGATCTTTGCATATGCAAAACTGAGTAGAGAATTCATAGGAGAATTATTTCCATGAGCATATAGTTTTCTCCCGATATTGACGGTACCATTTTGCAGCAAACCCTTAAAGTGTTACTGAGAATAATCTACATCGCACTACCCCTCAAAGCACTATAAAGGTCCATTTAGCTGTCAAAAGCCATTAGGTGGTCATCAGGATCAGCAGTGCCGTGGTATTTCATAGTTGGAATCTTAATGTGAGATGGTGTTTGCGCCAAAATTGGTCACAAACACCCAATAGTTGTTGAAAGCACCAGTACGCAATCACAATTCACAGATAATAAATATGTAGAGAAATAAAAATGAAGAACACTCAGAAAATTGAAAAGAATGGCAGTAAATGACACATGATTTATAGTGGTTCGGCGATCTTGCCTATGTCCACTCTGAAGTTGATGATTTTATTGCTCGGTCGTTGAAGAATACAATTTCTTATCATGTAGTACAACTGATTTTATGATCTAAGTCTGAATCTAGGGTATCAGTTGTGATTTGGAGTAAATCTGGCAGAATCTGGGCGCTCTTTCGCTCTTAAAATTGTCCGACCTCTTTTCTGAATGACCAGGGGCTCTATTTATAGGTGTAGGAGGCTGATATTTCGTCTAAAATTCGGAGAGACCACTTCTGGCACGTGAGGGGGCCCGCATGGCCGAAATTTGGAGATCCGGGCCCACTTTGGGATCGATTCGACCCTTGGTTCGAATCGATCAAGAAAGAGTCCAATCGAGCTGAAATTTGGTGTGGACATTCTTCATCATGTTCTTAAGCTTCTGTGAAAATTTCATTGCATTTGGACTTGTGGATCTCGAGTTATGATTGATTTAAGGTTATGTTCTTCGTCCTATGGATTCGTTCGAATCGATATGGTTCGAATCCATAGGATCAACTCCATGCTCCTACACGCGAAGATGGTGGCGTGGTGCGCACTTCTCGCATCGAGCCACTTTTCACTCCGGGTTGACAGGGTCGAATCCATGGCTTTAGTCGCTTTGACTTAATGGATTCGAGGTAGTGGATTCGAAGACATGTTCGTTCGAATCGATCAAGGTATAGCACGGTTGATCGATTCGAAGCTGTCTCAACAGGGTGGATTCGAAGCAACTTATGGGATGGAGTCGAAGTGTATTGGTTGTATGGATTCGAAGTGGAGGAAAACCTGAAGGGTTAGAAGTGTTGGATTCGAAAGTAGCCTGTTTGGATGGATTCGAAGCACAGTGACTTGGTGGATTCGAACATGTGGCTTCGGGCGATGGATACGAAAGAAATATCATTGATGGATTCGAACAGGATGGTTGTGGTGCTAATGTGATGGATACGAACTTCATGGATTCGAACTTAGGGTAATTTCCTCCTACTAGCATTGATGATATCTTGAGCGTACGAACTCGGATTGACTTGAAACTTGGAACGTTGGCTCCCCTGGCTTCGCTTGTCATGTCTTATCAATCGTGGCTCAATCCGGACTTGGACAAAATTCATTGATATCCATGGTGAAACAGTGTGTAACGAACTTTTATGACGAACTATCTTTAGTTTCCCAGTCATCTTTTTGGTGTCACGGCCTTGCCAAAAGGCGGGATAACATTTGCCCCCCAAAACATGCCTTGCGATAGGAAGGTGTGTTTTGTAATATCATAAGCTGGATGTTCATATCCTGTTGATGACCTGCAAAGAAATTGATAGTTTTTTCTGACCACAAATGACGATCGTTCGGGATCGTATGCCACTTGAGGTAATACGTGACCGTTCGAGGTCGGATGCCATTCGCGGCAAATAACAAAATGGGACCGTTCGCGGTCGGATGCCGTTCGAGGCGATTTATGACCGTTCGCGGTCGGGTGCCGTTCAAGGCGAATTGTGACCGTTCGTGGTCGGATGCCGTTTGTGGCAAATTGTGACCGTTCGTGGTCGGGTGTCGTTCGAGGCGATTGGTGACCGTTCGCGGTCGGGTGCCGTTCGTGGCGAATTGTGACCGTTCGAGGTCGGGTGCCGTTCGAGGCGAATTGTGACCGTTCGAGGTCGGGTGCCGTTCGAGGCGAATTGTGACCGTTCGCGGTCGGGTGCCGTTCGAGGCGAATTGTGACCGTTCGAGGTCGAGTGCCGTTCGAGGCGATTTGCGTGTGCCCGGGGAGGGACTTAGTATCATCAATACCAGGTTTCACGTTCGGGTGAATTCCCGGATTGTTTGTGGCAATGGTTTATCGCCATCTCAGAGCATGCCTAGGAACCGTTCGCGATTCTGTACATGTGTAAGTGGCTTAGCCGTTGTGAAATCACAAGTAGCATTTTTTCATTGAAAATAAGTCTTTAGCAGAAATGTTAAACAAAATCAAGTTCAAATATTCAAATCAAGACGAAACAAAAGCAAAGCAAGGATGTCAAAGTGCAAACTCCCACATCGATAGGGTTAATAGTCATTCAGAGCATGCCTATGGACCGCTCGTGATCTCGCACATGTGTAAATGACTTACCCGTGTTGGTGAGAGGTTTACGACTTGTTCATCGTTATTTCAATTAATTGATAATTATACGGTGTCCCGGCTCAGGGTCACCCCTGGCTGATGTGGACGGTGGTCGCTCTGGCTCCACTGCTGTAGCTCGTTTTCTCACATACTGAAGTAGCATACCGTTCCTGATGTGCCCTTCCACCTCATCCTTCAAATGTCTACAGTCGTTAGTGTTATGACCGTTCAGTTCGTGGAATAAGCAATATCTGTCTGATTTCCTCTCGTCAATAGTGGGGTCCCTTCGTATTGGCCTACGATAGGGAACTTGCTCGTGTGTGTCTCGGTAGATTCGCTCCAAACTCTCATTCAGCTCTGAGTAGGTGGTGAATCGTGGCTCTCTCCGCAGTCGCTTTGGCCCATCACCACTATCCTCAGCCTTTCGTTTTCCTTTATCCTTGCCTGAATCCTTTTCGAGAGGTTTTTTGTCTTTAAGTGCATAAACTTCTATTCCCTCTCCTTCTTCTCTTTCAGCATTAGCGTCTTCCAATCGCAAAAACTTTTCTGCCTCATGATAGAATTCTCCTAGATCCATAGGCGGATCCTTAGTTAATGAATTTTTGAATTCTGTGCCGTCAGCTATTCCGGACACAGCTGTCATCATAACCATGGATGGATCTGGCCGATCCACCGATGCTGCTGCCGCATTGAACCGCGTCAGGAAATTCCTCAAAGACTCCCCAGCTTTCTGCTTTAGTGTTGCCAAACTCATCACATTCTTGGGCCTTGAAATGTGAACCCTGAATTGCCTCATAAATTTCTCAATCAAATCGGTCCATGTCCCAATGGAGCCGCTCTCTAGCTGTCTGAACCATAAAGCTGCTATGTCTGTCAAATACAATGGGAAGCACCAGGCCATGACTTCCTGTGATGCCCCCAGCACTTCCATGTGCCTTATATACCTCGTTAGATGGACCGCAGGGTCCGTCCTCCCATCATATCTTTCCACTGTTGGCAGTTTGAATTCTGGTGGGTTCCTAGCCAACCTAATCGCAGGAGAAAAGGGACTCCTGTTCACGTCTTCAAGATCTCTGTTTACTAATCCGCCTCTCATGGCTCGCCTGACCATCTCTGCCAATCTATCATTGTTTCCAAGCTGTAGTCCTCGTTCACTACCTTCGATCTGCCCCCCGAGTCCGTGTAAGCTTTCGGGTGTCTGCCCCCCTGGTTGAGCGTTCATCCCTCTATCGCCGCCAGGTTGCTCGGATGTCCTTGTCTCTCTTCCCGGGTTCGGATCAACATGTCCTAAGTGTGTGCCCCCCAGCTCTGGCGCTACGCCAGATGGTCCTTCCCTGTTCTGGATTCCGGTTGTTCCTTGGTTTTGCGCTCCAAGTTGTCCAATCTGTTGAAGCAAATAAAGGATCATTTCCTCCTGTCTCTTCATCATTGTCTCCATCTCATCCCTAGTGATGAAGATCGATGCTTGGTTTGCCCCAGAGGAAGCCTCTTGACTCCCTTCATGCTGACTTTGCTCTGGTCTCTGCCTTCTACTTGTTTGTCTTGTCATGATTCTTCGGTTCTAAATCTCCAAGCCTTCTGATTCAACTTTCAAATGATAGAACTCCTCCTGAGTTCAATTCTCAGTGAAAGCACCAAAATGTTTGCGCCAAAATTGGTCACAAACACCCAATAGTTGTTGAAAGCACCAGTACGCAATCATAATTCACAGATAATAAATATGTAGAGAAATAAAAATGAAGAACACTCAGAAAATTGAAAAGAATGGCAGTAAATGACACATGATTTATAGTGGTTCGACGATCTTGCCTACGTCCACTCTGAAGTTAATGATTTTATTGCTCGGTCGTTGAAGAATACAATTTCTTATCATGTAGTACAACTGATTTTATGATCTAAGTCTGAATCTAGGGTAGCAGTGGTGATTTGGAGTAAATCTGGCAGAATCTGGGCGCTCTTTAGCTCTTAAAATTGTCTGACCTCTTTTCTGAATGACCAGGGGCTCTATTTATAGGTGTAGGAGGCTGATATTTTGCCTAAAATTTGGGGAGACCACTTCTGGCATGTGAGGGGGCCCGCATGGCCGAAATTTGGAGATCCGGGCCCACTTTGGGATCGATTCGACCCTTGGTTCGAATCGATCAAGAAAGAGTCCAATCGAGCTGAAATTTGGTGTGGACATTCTTCATCATGTTCTTAAGCTTCTATGAAAATTTCATTGCATTTGGACTTGTGGATCTCGAGTTATAATTGATTCAAGGTTATGTTCTTCGTCCTATGGATTCGTTCGAATCGATATGGTTCGAATCCATAGGATCGACTCCATGCTCCTGCACGCGAAGATGGTGGCGTGGCACACACTTCTCGCATCGAGCCGCTTTTCACTCCGGGTTGACAGGGTCGAATCCATGGCTTTAGTCGCTTTGACTTAATGGATTCGAGGTAGTGGATTCGAAGACATGTTCGTTCGAATCGATCAAGGTATAGCACGGTTGATCGATTCGAAGCTGTCTCAACAGGGTGGATTCGAAGCAACTTATGGGATGGAGTCGAAGTGTATTGGTTGTATGGATTCGAAGTGGAGGAAAACCTGAAGGGTTCGAAGTGTTGAATTCGAACATAGCCTGTTTGGATGGATTCGAAGCACAGTGACTTGGTGGATTCGAACATGTGGCTTCGAGCGATGGATACGAAGGAAATATCATTGATTGATTCGAACAGGATGGTTGTGGTGCTAATGTGATGGATACGAACTTCATGGATTCGAACTTAGGGTAATTTCCTCCTACTAGCATTGATGATATCTTGAGCGTACGAACTCGGATTGACTTGAAACTTGGAACGTTGACTCCCCTGGCTTCGCTTGTCATGTCTTATCAATCGTGGCTCAATCCGGACTCGGACAAAATTCATTGATATCCATGGTGAAACAGTGTGTAACGAACTTTTATGACGAACTATCTTTAGTTTCCCAGTCATCTTTTTGGTGTCACGGCCTTGCCAAAAGGCGGGATAACAGATGGAATAGTTGTTGACATGATTTCATCAAAGAATGGAGCTATTCGATCATTATCATTCACTTTCTCATCTAAAGTTCTTTTCCCTTTAGCATTCAACATGTCTTTCACAACTTTCTTTGCGACCCTTCAAGTATGCTTCAGTATCATGATAACTTTTTTGATTTGGATTATATTCCTTTGAGGTTGACCTTCCAGATTGCTCCAAAGATTTGTCTTGCATTCTACCCTGGTGATCAGCTTTAGTTGTATAACATTCCTTCTTCTTTGATGATGTTAATTCAATCTTGCTCTTGCCTTCGAATGTGTAAGCATTCAAATTCCTTCTTGGGGAGACCACTTCATCCCCTGTTCTTGGCTTAGCAGTTTTAGATGATTTCCGAGTAAGGGCCGCTTCCAGGAGTTCTTACATTTCCAATAGCCATAGCACCAAATGTTTTATCTTAGCTGCATTGTCAATAGGTTGTGCTGGACTTGATAGTTGCACTAACACGGCGCCTTTTAAGTTGAAGGTTGGCGTAATGTTTTCCTCTAGAACTATTGTGTGCACCGCTTCTTCATCTAATCGACTGAGTTTTTTTAATTTCATTTTCCTACAACAAACCAAAATTTCCATAATTAGTCTGTAAGGAAAGAATAAGGTCGGAGGTTCGAGCCCTCCTTCTAGTGCCAAAAATATTAACAATATAATCGTCAACATCCAAAGGTGCATTGGATTGAAAGTGAGCCAGAAGAAGATCCTTTTCGAAGGATTTGAAAGGGTTTGTATTGTCAAATCGGAGATTCAATGTTGAAGTCCTATTTACCGCCCCTTTCAAAGGGATCTAAATGAGGTCATGAACCCATTCAAATGGACCCCTTCGAAGGTATCATTACAGCAGCTATAGGGTGATCTATTTTGAAAGCCAAGATATATTCAAAAGTATTCAAATGCCTTTTGAAGAAGTCCTTCCAAAGGGCTTGATTCAACAGTTACAAAGAGAACCCCTTCGAAGGTCCAGTACCCTTCGAAAGGATTCAACGCTCGGTATACATAAATTTGAGTAAAGAGTGGATTCAATGTGCCATAGAGCCTTATTTTGGATAAATGTCATAAGTCCAATGGACTCAATAATGCTGAATTATCATCATCATGCTACTTTAGTGGAGCAAGGGCTTTTTGACGTAATGATAATATGCTTTAACGTCAAGGTATCCAAATAGGCTTTATAGCATAGCATATGCTAATAAAGAGTTAATAAGATAAGTGTATATCATGTGCAATTGGTCATTAGACAAGCTAATGGCCGAGATCATCATTCTCATGTTCGAAATCAATATCAAGTCCATGCATCCTCTCCTTTTATTTCTCACAAATGGATTACAAGTAATAGAAATTTTTCCCAATTTGATTTAGGGTTACAAGAATTCGATTTTATAAAGAAATGTATGAATGAAAAATCGGTCCCGAACTTGGACCCCTAGGGTCGTATTTATAGATGCGGGTTAGACCCTTCCGCGTCCATCCTTCCGAAGTCGTCGAAAGGTCTCTTCACCGACCTTTTGCTGTCATTGACGCTAAGGTGCTTCTGCTTTCTTTATTTAAGCTTTCGTAACACTTGAATCTACCTTCCGCTGTTGGGTATCGAATCAGTTTCCATACCGCCTATGTGCATCTTTGTAGGCTTTCGTCACTATCAAAAGGGCATTTTCTTGGTTTCGAAAGGGTTGTTGTAACAACCCGGAGTTTTACAGCAACTATTTATCATCAAAATGACGATAAAGTCGGTTGTTAATTGCCATTACAGTTTTGAATCGAATTGAATTCTTTTTTGTTAAAATTTTAAAATGTTATGCGGGCTTTAAAGATTGTTTTGGCCCACTCGTTGTTGCCGAGATTATCAAAGCTTGTAACTGGTCCTTATTCTTTTTCGTAAAAACCCTAAGGTATTAGAAAAGCTAGGGCAGTCTCTTTTTCTCAAGTCATTATCAATTCGAAAACCTAACTAAACGAACGAGAAAACAATGGCGACTTCGTCCCTTCTTCGTTCCTATTTGCGAAATTTTGGGGCTTTCGGAGCTGCGCCAACTATTTGCATGTGCTTCGTCCCCGTTCAGTTGCTCTTGGCTGCTAAGGCTCGCATAGATCCGAAGGCGTCGACTTCCACAGTGCGATCGAACGATGAATTCGTTACCTTGCTCAATCGAGGGTCCAGTGCTCGTTGTCGATGCTAAGGTGAGTGATTACCGCACTCACATCTAATTCTCTCGAGTTGTATTAGAGTTTGAATTCTGTGGTTTCGTTCGTTTTCAATTGCTCAAGTGTCGATTCTTTTTTTTTTTGGTTTTGGCCATTTGAGGCTAATTTGTGTGCCCGATTGTTTGACTGTTCGTAATAGGCGAGTGGTTTTCTCTTCACTCTCATCCTCTAATTCGATTGATGTTGAATTATTTAATTTGATAAAGACTACTGCTTGTTTTTATTTCATTCAAATTTGTTGTGAGTTGGTGCCACTGTCTCATTGTTTTGGTAATCTAGTTTTTGCATTGGTTTTCATTCACTTCGAGACAGTCTTGTTGCATTGTATTCTTGTAAAGTCTGCAGTTTTGTTCTTGTATGAAGTTGTGCCTTAGTCATGAATTTGGGTCTCTCGGCTTTGAATCTCCTTGCTCACCCCAGTTCGATTTTCTCGGTGACATTGGTCTTGACTGGGTTGATAACTTCCTTTTGTTCTGTATATATGTGCATATATGCTTATGTATGTGTGTATGCATATATAGGTGGAATTGTTTTCGGTCATCATTGTTTTGATTTGAAATGGTTCGATCATTCCTTGATCGCCACGGTTGAGATTCTCCTATTTTATTTTGGGTTTTGATTGTTGATTCTGTCCCTTTGTATGGTTAGCTTGGAAATTCTGACTTGGTCACCTTGTTTTGTAAATTCGTTCATTTGTGGCTTTGACGCTTCGGTATTAACTTGTATGTGATTCCATGACTTAATAGTGTCATCGGCCATCTTGCTATACTTGAATCATCTCCTCTGTTACTGTTGCTTGTTTCGTTATGGGGTAGCTTGGTTCACCGTTACATCCCACCATTGCATTTGATCTGGTCATTCAATTAGTTGTTCACTGGATCATTATGTGGTATCTTTTGGAGCTCAAGTAGTTTCACCTGAGTTATTGTAGTAATTGTCGCCAGTTGCCTCTGGTTCCATTTGTTTCGAATCTTCATATAGAGGCTACATTTGTTATATTTGAAGTTTTGGTTTTTGCTTGATTTAGATTACTGCTGCATATGGTGTACCTGTAGTGTTCATTTGTTAAGTTAGTATGCTGTTGATTCAAGTATGCTAGTTGGTCTGGTTCATCTTGTAGTCTTCACTTAAACTTTGAACTGTTTGCATTAACTTTGATTGTTGTAGCCTTTGTGCATTGTTGCTATTCCTTTGGTGCACTATGCTTATGTAAGACAGTTGAGGCAGTGCCATTGTCATTTGCGTCTGCATTGTACTTGAGTGCATTATCTTTGTGTATGCATTACTCTTTCTGGTAGAATGTTTATATAAGTCATATATGTGTGTTCATGAATGTTTGCATTTTGGGTTGTACTGTCTGGAGTTCGAATACATGTATCACTTGTGTCTACTGAGTTTGAACATCCACGGTGTTAGTTCATTGATATAGCTCGACAGTTTTGGGTACATGTACATTGTCACTGCATATTTCGTTGCATAGTAACTTATTGAAGTCACTAGTAATGTTCACTTGAAGTTGTTTAAATAACTTCAAGTCCATTACTTTCTCTTTCATCAAACAACTACCACTGCTATTATGTGCAATTACTGTTGCATTCCTGTTTATGCTTTGAGTCACTGTTGCATTGCCTCTGAACTTTGTGGCACACAAACTTTATTTCATGTTAATCTTCACTGTAACATGTTGTCGCTGTATATTGCTCCGAGTCAGTTTGCATCATTAGCCTGGTTGTTCTGTAGTTCCTTGTTGCCACCTCTGTTTCACTTTTGTTCAGGTTGTACTTATTATTTTACTGCATCATGTGGGCAGTCTTTGCCTGTGCATGTTTGTCACCTGATCCGGTACACCTGATGTTGTTGTCTTCATTTGGCATTTGGATTTGTTTATGTACTTCACAGCTATATGTGCTTATTGTATATATTGGCTGTCGTGCACTGGTTATCTTCACATCATTGTATAATTCGAAGTCCGGTTCAAGTTGCAGTGATACCGCTTGCATTCTGGTTTCTCTGTACTTGATCCTCTGAGTTGCTTGTAGTAGTGTTGACTTTGTTGAAGTTTTGCTCTTATTTGGTTTGGGGCGTACTTGCTTCCCAGACCAGTTGCATTATAACTATTGAGGCAGTGGTATTGATTTTTGAATCTTCACTTTCTCCTCATCATTGAGGCTATACTCTTGTTTGCTGCATTTATGTTTTTATGATAGCACTGTCCAGTTGAGTTTGAGTCGTACAACTCGAACTTGATCTCGAGATGGTGCCATTTGTTTGTGATTTTCATTGAGCTTTCGTGTATTTCATCGCGGTAGTGGCGAGGCAGTGCACGCGTGCGTGTACTGCAGCCACACCGAAATTTGATTTGGATTTGTTGATTTTTTTGTTTAACACTGTTCAGTGTTATATCTACCGTTATCCGATTCTCTTATCGAGGAGTTGGATATACGAGATTTCTGTGACTGTCGTCTATTTAAATTATTACTGCCTATATGCACTAATAAACTGGTTTGAATTAGACTGACCTGGGTATTATTTTCTTTTGAATGTAATACTCGGGTCAGACCCGAGTTATTTCAGGTTGTAGATTTCCTTCTTTGAGTTGCTGTTCGGGATATGAAGACTTTTCACATCTTTTGAAGTTGTCTCTGTTATTTTTGTAGAAGTCGTGTCATTGTATAGGATGATATGTATTCATGTATATTAGTTGATAATGTACGTGTATATATAACTTCTAGCGTCGACAGTTGTAGTTGTATCATATGTATCGTGTCAACTATATTGTAACTGACATCGCTTATATATATATGAGATTTTTGTTAATCCGTGTTTCGCATTTATATTATCTGTGTTATTGTTATATCTAATGTCCTAAACTATTATGAACTATCGTAGTTTGTTTTATACTGATAATTGGGTGTGTCGATGGGAGTAAATAAATAATAGATGAAAAATAAAAAGTATATAACACTCCTATCGAGATAACCAATATTAGTGTAAGGTCAACTACGGATGGTCGCTCCTATCCAGCCTTATTCTTCGTAATAATAGACTGTATTTCTTTTAATACTCTTTGTTATTATGAGCATAGAGGTGGGGCTCCACAGTTGTAACATAGTTGAAGGCTTCCTGGAACTCTTCATTGTTGTTAAGATCTGGTGCTAACATGGTAGGTTGTTACTTGAAAGAGTGAGGAAGGGCATTTGGATGGGCCCGATAGGATTTAATGGTAGCAGAAAGATCATTGTGAAGGGTCTCTTACAATGGAGGAGGCTTCTTGATGGACAAATGATGGTTGTGGAAGGTGGCTTTCGAAGGCAATTCCCTTGATTAATGCGAAAGCACATTTTTTGACGCTTGCAGAAGCAATATTTACATATATGAAGCCTTTCTAATTCTTGCGGAAGGGTTTAACTGATTCGAAAGGCTAGTCTTTGCAAAGTCATGCTTTCGAATGGAAAGTGTTGGAAGAGTCTTCTTTTGTAGAAGGTAGATAGTGGCAGAACCAATCAATTCGAAAGACTCGATTTATGTGGAAGGGTTAATGTTGGAAGAGTTTCTTATTTCATATTCTGTGGAAGCATACAACGCTTATAACACTAATCCAATCTCTTCGAAAGCTACTTAAATTCCTTCGAAACCACCCTTTTGAACCGTGGCGGAGCCCTTTTTTTCAACTCTTGTGAAGCCTCTATAATGCTTTCGCAAGCCTTCTTTTAACACTTGCGGACCCTTCTTTTGATGCCTTCGGAAGCCTTCTTTCATACCTACATTCTTGAGTGAACTTTATAGTTAACATAACTTAGCCAAATAAATGTAGTAGTCACCTACCTTTAACGCTAAACAAGCATATATTCATTAAATTAGATACTGAAATTGAATATAAATTGTCAATGTCTATTTGAGAGCATGTATTGTATATTAGTATTATAGTTAGTATAATATCAAAGTTCATGATATGAAAATATCCAAACACAATGAAATAATTCATAAGACTTTTCATCAACCTTCCTAAATAAGAAGATATCTGAAAATGTTTTCAAGGTAATTAGCATAGTCGGGATTATTGTCAAATCATAATGAACGAATACAATGAAAGTGCAATGGAATTTCTAAGGGTTAACCACGTTATAATGTTTGAAAATTAAAGCATCTAATGAGTACTACAACAACTGTATATGATAGGTTTCAGGTTATCTTTGTCAAATCAAATCACCACAATAGTTATCGAGAATTTTCTTCCAGTAATTTATCATATTTTTTCCAAGCTTTTAGACCTTACAATGGAAGGTTTCCTCTAATAAGTACGTCATAAAAAAATTCAAACAATTAAAAATCATCGCTTCTGCTTTATTCAATTCCAAGATGTGCCTTCATGCTAACATATCTTGCTGACAATGTCTTATTGTTATGCACTTCATATTGAACATGTTAATGAGTGGATGTATACCTCACTATAGTGAAAAGCATGCACACCTACAGATAGTTTAATTTCATAGTAAATAATATCTCAATTAAGGAAAATAGTAATACCGATACTAACACATGTGACAACAAAGACAGCATAATCAGGTTGATGAGTACCAGTATTAGTAAACATGCATTGATAATCAATTTGGTAGTAAGAAATATTCCGATAAGTAGATGAAATACACTTATATAATTAAGATGAAAATCTTTATCATTATTTCTTTCAATTATTTACTATCATGAATGCTACTACCCCGTTAATGAACAATTATTTGCTAGCATGATTAGTTAATACGATAATGTAATGAAAATTACTTTATGCACAAAACGAAAACTTATATAAAGTAATTTAATATACTATATTGCATTTAAGCTTAATACCACAATTCATAAACAGTAAGAAGTTTGAAAATTGGAACATGTAGAAAAAAAGCTTAAAGAAAACCCACTGCTCTATACATAGGAAAACATGTAGGAAAAGCTATTTAACGAATTTGAATAAAATAATGCACTATTAAAAATTCATTATGAAAAAGATAGATCCGTAATTGTTACTACACTAATATTGCATATTCATTTATGTCAGTAATTGACGAATTCAAAAATAATCTCATTTAAATGCTATTTGTGTGGATCCTATTCAACATACACTTAGACGTTGAGAGTTTGAAATTCTCAATATCTAGACGCATGTTAGAACAAGTATCAAACATTGAGGCAGATACAAAAGTTTTTGTAAATTGGATTTGTAAGCAAGCTAAACCTCTATTTGTTAATGACAATAAAAAACCATAAAATTGTCAAAGTAATAACGGAAGACATATATCTATCATAGGCCTGTCAATGGATATTTTTGGATGCGGATAGCGCCATATTCGCATGCATCCAAAATCATTTTCGGATATCCGCATCCGCAGGTACGGACGGATATCGAATAATTATCTTATACACTAACGACCAATAAATCAAGAATCGTAAAAGGAAAATTTTAGTTTAACATAAATATTTTTCAATCAAATTGATTATAAAAGTGTTAAAATTTAACAAATATGATGATAATAAATAGTTTCGAGCAGTTAATAAGCATTAAGCGCATATAATATAAACTACTAACTTAATAAAATAATAAATAAATATCTTTCACTATACTAAAATACACATAATTTGAACTATAATTTTGACAAAAGCCGGATGGACAATTTTCGAATGTGGATGTCTGTGTATCCGCATCCGCATCCATTTTTCCGGATATCGGATATTTATTCGCTTTTCGGATGCGGATGCGGATGCAAACGGATTTTAGATTTTTCGGGTATCCATTGACAGCCCTAATCTATCATATTCCTTGTCATATATTCCAAAAGAACATCAAATGCATCAATTATCTGTTAGCCATCTGCATTTGTTAATGGAAATAAGCATAGAAAATTGTAAAAAGGTATCAACGACAACCAAAAAGGAACTATGAATCCAAGCAATAGTTATTTTCATTATCCAATCTATCTTGCATCGCTAATTTAGTACATAATCTCATCAATATATGTAATAGGTAGCAAAAAAAACGCTTCCTAAAAATTGCAGCAAGTAAAAATCACCAAAATCCACATGGATTAACTCACATAGCAGGTAATATAGATCGACAAGCATGATTTTCATTAAATATAATAATATCCCTTTTGTCAAATCTATTTACACAGAGATTGTCCCATAGAGTTTTTAATGCTTAATTATAATATTTTAATGTATATATGTATTCATTAAAATCATGAATCAGTTTTATGTCTAAAACACTAAGCATCATAGAATTCACTATTACTCACGAGATAATCATAATCTTAATCATATACATTTAACCAATGAAGGTCCATCAATAAGAAGGTATAGATTGAATGTTTCTAGATATTCCACTAGAAGAGGTTTATACAATAACAAAAGAGTGAAAGAAAGACTTTATATAATATACAACTAACTTTGTAAATACATATTTAATTACACGATAAAAGAATTCGTAGATATTCTTAATTTCCCAAAAAAACAATACTTCCATCAAATTATATATTGGAATGCACATTACAGATCATTGGAAATTAAAAAATAAAGTAGAAATAAAACATAGAGAAACAATAATAAAATAGAGCTAAAACCGTAAACGTTAACATATTTATATAACCATCATCTTTATAGCAATGGATATATACAGAGATAGAATTCGTTTTTAGTGCATCCTCAATCCAGTTATGAAGGAATCCTCACAGCCATAGTGTTATTGAGGTGTTTGAAATATGGAGAAAATTGGTGTAGCGGATGAAAGATTTGGTAACTAATCATGGGCCTTAAATGTAGACCAATAATCGACTAAAGCTGTAAAGCAATTGTAGGTTAGTTTCCTTATTAGGAATTCGGCTAGGAACTCAATTTGAATGAGAATGGTAGTAGGTTTTCCCAAGTGCAATGGGTAGTTGTATTTATGAAAACAGTTAAATGTAGTCAAGTACATCTTGTCAGTCCATGATTTGAAGGTTTTACTTAAATAATTTATGTATTTTGTTACTTCTAAAAACCTAATAAAAGAAACCTCACCATAGTGAAATGTGTCTGATACGTATATATACATGCACATTCTGGTACTAATTGAGAAATGGGAAAATTGGTGCATTTTTTCGATTCAAGCACATCATGTGTATTATAGCCATGCGAAATAATGATATTAATATACTAAGAACAAAGTTGCATAAGCATTTTTTGTTACCATTTCTATAACTTCCATCTCAAATTCATTTGCATACACTTTTATTGCATCATACGCTTCGGTATTACGAAAAAAACCAATAGTGCACCTTGAAATTGAAGCTTGGAACACTTTTGTAATAACCAATTTATAAGAATGTTTGTTACCTCTTATAAGCAACTTTATTCTCCATTTTATATTGCATTAGACACTTCAGTATTAAAAAAGCAATAGTGTAGTTTGAAGCTGATGCTTGAAACAATTTTATAATAACAATTTTTTGAGAATGAAACATAAAATTAAAGCTTTATGATTTTTAAAATCTGAGGTAAATTAAAATGATAGACAAATTAATGCAATACTCACAAAAATAAGAGATATGCGTTGAAAGTTAAAAATTAATGTTGCTAACATGTACGTCGCAAGTGAATGAGCTGAAAATAAAGAGATAAACATTTTTTTAAATAGCTTTAGGCATGGATGAACTAAAAATTCCGAATATAAAATATATTTGAAAACCATTTTCTCTTTTTATTGGCATAATCAAATCATGAAACCCGTGTGTTTGCTATATTTATATTAAGTACCTGATCACATGGTGTGTTTGTGCTTTCTAGATTATCAACAATAGCCATTAAACATAATGCTACTTTCACAAAAAGTGTGCTTATGCTTCCTGTTTTATTAACAATAGACATCAAACTTGCGTAGCATGATTCGAACGTTTATTGACATGTGATATGTTGTTACAGTGATTTGTTGTATATAAAGTACCATTTCAACAAAAAAACAATAGACATCAAACATAATATTCCGCATATATCAAATCCTTTGGTAAATTGTTATCACCTCTCAGTACATTTTTTATTTAGCATCAAACATAATACATAGTGCTTGTGTAACAAAAAAATCAATTAAACAAATTCTTCTAGTAAAATATGGTTTTAAAGATATTATTAAATATCATGTGCTTCGAATTTGATTTGTGTAAAATATACTAATATACTTTGTATAACGAGAATATAATTTTAGCATTTACTATCAAATTGTCATCCTTTATTTAAGCTAAAGAGTGATAAAATATTATTAGTTGAATCTTGCTTCCTACTTTATTATACTAAATATTCTTACATATTTAGTATTTTGAAAAATAACTTGATGTTTAATATTCAAACATAATAAAAATGCATAAACCGTTGGATGCTTAATTTCCTAAATACTGTGATAGTATGATTATAGTATATAAACTTCTATCATTGACCCACTTTCCTAGTAGTGTTTGTTCAAATTTATATTATAATAGGACTCGGGAATATAAATTATATCAACTATAACCAATTTTTTTAAGAGATAAAAATGGGAAAAAAAAATTATTTGCTGCAGTAATCAATAATTTATATTCATAAGTAAATGCGTATCCTCTAATCTGGTGATGAAATACTTGGTGATCAAGAGAATCAAATAATTTGTTATCATCTAAACAGGTGCGTTTGCAGCTCTAAATAGCATTTTCTAGAAAACGATGGCTTTTTGATGCACGTCTAAAAGTTAAAGAATGAGGTAGTTAAAATAAAAATCACGATGGTCTAAAAGTTGGGACTTTTGAATTTATTGAACCGAAGAAAAAGCATGTTAAGGAAAAAGTAAGCCTCGAACCCATTATGAATGACCAAATTGATTTAATTTTCTGAAAAAGTCATATGTTTATAAGACAGTTTCCTAGGTATACAAATGTACTCCAAATAGAGTGAAAATGGATTAAACATTTATAACTTACTATTTACAAGTGAAGATAATGTACAATCGTCTCTAACAAAAGTATTAATAATTATAAGTTTATGTTATGTTCATAACTTTTGAATTTGGAATTCCTTATGGAGATTCAACTATGCCCAATTTCAGTTATCAGTCATGTTTGAAATATTCAGTTCCCAATAATAGAAATGTCCATAGAAAAAACATGTAAGTGTAGAATTTTTTTTATAAATGATAATTTATGTAAAATCTGGAATGACATGTTGAAGAGAAAGTTTATTTGAGCAGGCAGAAAAAAAAATAATGGAGTCGCAACTGAGAGAAAGGAGCATCAATAACATCCTAAAGCAGACTAATAAAAAAATAAAAAAAGGGATGAAAGAATAATTTGACAGATATGCTATTGCTATTCACCCAAAAGGTGATCCACTAAACCATCAGCAACAACTGTGACTATGACTAGTATAAGGCATTTAGTCTAAGATTCCAGCAATATAAATTCATTATGCTTAGTCCAACCACACTAATCTAAATAGGGAATAAATTGATGCAAAAAAGAGGATGAATACATTATGAATTTGTAATCAGATAAATTGAACTTAATATATTTCATAACTAAGTAACTTGGAGATATTTACATGATTGAAAATCACCAATTAATTCATTTTAATTTATAACACAATTGAATTTTCAAACAACGAAAAGGGATTTTCGAACAACGAAGAGCTTACAAAGTCACAAAAGTCCAACATGTGTTATTTTATTAATTATGAAATTTAAATCCGAACAATAAAATCCTTGGTGAATGAGGCCATAACAGATCACACCAACTATGTATAACGATAGATTGTTCAACCTAAAATCATAAACGAGGAGGAAAATAAATAAGAGCAATAATTTTTTAACAAACCTTGTTTGTTGACTTGGCGTTAGCTCTAATCTTACTATGATCATCATCTACAAGGAAGGAAAATAGAATCATGGCCATTGTATATTCCGAGCTCACCTTAAAATGTGCCGATCCATGGAATTGGTATCCCATTTGATGTTAGTCATTTAGAACTCGGTTAGAATGCATAAATCATAGCCTAGGAAATTAAAATATTTAAGAACAACCAAAAAAAGGAAAAACACAATATCAACTACCAAGGAAACAACATATCGATTATATAGTGACAAGCAAAGATGATAAAAATTTATTTGTGAAACTGGAAATTTTAATTAAAACTCATCATTTACACACCGACTTTTTTATTTCGTAAATTCAAAACATAACTAAATCTTTACTTGTATATACTCTGCTTTTAACTCGCTACTACATGTAAAAAATGAAAATTATTTGGTTGACTCTTTGCCTGAACATAATAAATGTAGAAAATTGGAATATAAATATTAGAACAAACTGAAATAAGAAAATCAAAAGAAGAATCAATAGAGTATTCCTATAATTTGTTGACAATATATATCTATTAAAATTTTCATATATGTACTAATCGAGAAGGACTTGAAAATATGTTATCATAACATTATAAACATGTAATAATGTTTCCAAAATTTATTGATAAGCATATTCGTTACACTGTATTGTTAAATAATAAACAAACCAAATTGAAGATGAAAATTTGTCTCTGACTTTTTTGTAAAGTCTGGTGGTATAAAGAATGTAGCAATGCATAAAAAATAAAATAAGATGCATAGAAGTTAAAATTTCAATAAATATTGAGATGGTCGAAAAATCAAAACCATAGTCAAATAAAGTCCAATATTCTATCAAAATACAAAACAAACTCAAAAGATGACAGCTAACCATGCCTTAAATAGAAAGATGACAAACAACCTTCTTAACAATCTAAAGAGCAGTATTCTTAATTTTTATCAACCAAATTCTCATATTTTAATGGAGATCAAATAATTAAACTCCACATAGCAAAAGTGAATGAATTTAAAAGAATAGTCTATTTGGGTTTTAAAAGAAAAAAAAAGCAAACACCAAACTGATTCTATTAGATATTTAAAAATAAATATAAGCTAACCAGATGGGAACGATGTTTTCGAAAGGGTTATTTGAGCAACCAAGTGAAGAAATCTACATAATTATATAGAAAAAATAATCCAACTATAATTGTCTGTTAGACAATGTATGCGTCTAATGCAACACTCTATATGTTAACAAAAAAATTCAGTAAAACATGGTTGAAAAAAAAGACAATATCATCAAGACATTATAAGGTTGGAAGTAAATTTAAGCATATTTAAGTTTACATGAATTTGATTTCCAAAACAAAATGGTTCAAAAAAAGACTGTAGTGAAACAAGAAAGCATCCATACTCTTTCTTGTATGTTATGGAGAAAAAGGAATCACCTTAGGAACAAAAATCATACATTGCTTACAAAAAAGGGAATGTAGGTAGAAGAAAATTTTCCACTATTCAACACTAGCACGTATGTTTTCTATTTTAGGTATGCATAATAATTTTGTACAAAAACTGTTAGGAAATGATAAAATCCAATCCTACAACCACAATTATAATGGCTTCAGATTTGCAAGAATTAAAATTATATTTTTCTAAATTACTCCTCTATATATTAGTAAAAGCTTTCCAAAGCATCCAAAACAAAAACAAATACTGGGATACCTATATATATGGGAAAGCTAAATGCTTTGGCCGGTTTTTGATTAAAGAATTAGATTTTCCGAAAAAAGTGACAATTTTTTTGGGATAAATTATGTCATAATTTTTCGACAACTTACTGTTATAGAAAAATTATGGTACTAAATTGAACATTTTTTCAGATTACATTAAAATATCTCATATATGTTAACCAATACAAAGATTCTAATATTACCTATTTGATTGCATTAAAAAAATTACGTTAAATAATTATACTAAATCTCATATGTGTTAGTCCTTGAAAAGAATGGTTTTGATGACAAAAACCTTAGGACTTGTTATAAAATATAAATACTAACATTATAGTTTAGATATATATGTATATGCAGGATATAAACATGTAGGTACTGAGAATAAAGATTGTACAGTATAAAGACTCAAGATCGAAGACATCAAGATTCAAGACTCATGAGTATCAAGATATCAAGATTTCAATAGTACAAGACAAGTATCGAGTCTAGAATTATGTTAAAACTCCTAGAAAAGCACTGACATCTTAAAATCCATTTTATTCGTGGAATGAAATCCACTTCGAGCCTGTTAAAAGGATGGAACCCTAAGTGGGATGGAACCAACGAAAAATCTAGTGGAACATCGTTTGGATCCACTAACTTTTATTCAAACGTTTTACAAAATTATATCTTGTTTTCAAAATGATTTCAAAATCTTCCTTTTTAAATCAAAAACATCTATCCTGGTTTTAAATACTTTTAGCCTCAAAATAATCTTTATTTTCAATATCAAAATTATCCTTGGTTTTGAACTATCTTTAATTATAATGTACTTAACTTTTAATATTTATATTTAAGATTTAAATATGAAATTATAGTAAAATTTTATATATACCAAAATATTATTCTCTATACTTATTTATGTATTTTAACTATAGTATATTTATAAAGTTTAAAATAGTTTTAATATAAGATAGAAGTTATTTTCAAAAGAAAAACAAATTATAAAAAATACCTTAGGCATGTCGACAACCCCTAGGTACCCATGTCGACACGATGGCAGTTGATTCCAAAAGTTTGAATTTCAAAGGAAGTGTCTATTCGTCATATCCTTTCCCGAATGGACATGGCTGTTGTTTTACTATAAATAGGGGATGTTTTAAACGAATTTACATTCATAATTTTCTGATCTCACTCCTCTTCTTCTTCCACATTTCTTTATATACATTTTTACTATTACTCTGTCGAAATCACCATTAAATCTAACTAGATCATCTCTAGTTTGATTCTCTATCACTATCTCAACATGATCCCGGTGTTATTCAGAGTTATAGGCTTCTTTGTAATCAATCGAGCGAGAAAATGTGTGATTGTAGCCTGGAAAATCAATCAAGTGAGAGAAGGTGTGATTGTAGCCTAGGAAATCAATTGGGTGAACTTGTTGCCCGTAAAATCAAGTATCTCTACCCAGAGGATTGTGAATCTGGAGTGGTGTACCTCGTGGCCTTGAAATCGAGGGTGTAATTATAAGAATTGATTTTGAAAGGAAATCTGCACTTGTGTTGCGAGACTGGATGTAGGGTAACTCCGAACCAGTATAAAATCAGATGTGTTCTTTCCTTTACTGCTTTTACTTTATATTTGCATCTATGTTTGATTCTGTGATTATATCTGTGTCTGAATATTGCATACATTTGTGTTCAAATTAATGTAAACTCAAAAAGAATTAGTAAATTCTTAAAACACTATTCACCTCCCCCTCTAGTGTTTATTCTAGCTTTAAGATCCATAATCCGCATTTCTCACATTTGGTATCAGAGCAAGGTTTTCAAAGTTTCATAATATGAATTTTGAATTTTTTTTCAAAATGGCTATGTTTGAAAAACTTGTTAATACTAGTTTAGAAATATTCAAATCATCATTGCATCATGAGTATGCATATAATCTATATACAAATTCAAGTTGTCTACAAAATCTTTATGATGTGCAGGAAACATGTTTTATGGGTGTTGAGGAATCAATCCACAATGGACAAATTGTGCAGATCAAAAAGAATAAATGGATACTCGATAGTGGATGTTCTAGACACATGACAGGTAATCCGGATATGCTGAATGATGTAATATACAAAGACGGAGGACTGGTTAACTTTGGAGACAATTCAAAAGGATACGTGATTGGTATCGGCAATGTCGGTAACTCTAAAAATCCTATTATTACTAATTTTTTGCTAGTTAAGAATCTAAACATAATTTGCTAAGTATTAGTCAAATTTGCGATAAAGGATATAAAATTAAATTTGAAAAAGATAAGTGTCACGTTGAAGATAATAATTCAATCATAATATTTGAGGGAATTAGGAAAAAATATATTTATATTCTTAGTATGAAAGTTTCAAATGATAACCTGTGTCTTTTGACAAATACAAGTAACCCTTGGATTTGGAATAAGAGATTTGGGCATTTGAATTTCAAACTCTTATCTAGACTGTCAAAACATGATCTAGTAAGAGGTCTCCCTAAAATGAATTTTAAAGTAGATAGTTTATGTGATGCATGTCAATTAGGAAAACTTAGAAAAAGTTCCTTTAAATTAAAAGATATGATTTCAACTTCAAAACCTCTTGAATTACTTCATCTTGATTTATTTGGTCCATCTCAAATTCAGTCAATAAATCACAGTAAATATGTTTTTGTAATTGTAGATGATTATTCTAGATTTACATGGACAATATTTTTAAAACATAAAAGTGATACTTTTGAATGTTTTAAGAACTTTACAAAAAGGATTCAAAATCAACTTTCTGTAAAAATTATAACCATCAGTAGTGATCACGGTGGTGAATTTGAAAATGAAAAGTTTGAGGAATTTTGCAATAAAAAGGGGATAACTCACAAATTTTCATTTCCAAGAACTCCACAACAAAACGGAGTAGTAGAACATAAAAATAGAACGATTCAAGAGTGTGCGAGAACTATGCTTTCAAATAGTAATTTACCAAAATATTTTTGGGCAGAAGCAGTTGCTACCACTTGTTATATTTTAAATAGAATTTTAATTAGACCTTTAACTGATAAGACATCTTATGAACTTCTTCACAGAAAGAAACCTAAGGTATCTTATTTTATAATTTTTGGAAGTAAATGTTTTATTTTAAATACAAAAGATGACTTAGATAAATTTAATCCAAAATCCAACAAAGGTATATTTATCGGATATTCTAATAGAAGCAAAGCATACAGATGTTTAATTTAAGAAATAACACCATTGAAGAACCAATGCATGTTTCATTCGATGAAAATCTCAAAAATTTTGAAGAGACAAATGATGAAGAGGATTTAATTACTCAAAATCAAGAGTCAACTGAAACTAATAATGAATTTAATCATCCTAATAAAAGGATTAAACTTTTAAAAGATCATCACATAGAAAATATACTAGGAGATATGCAATCTGTTGTTACAACTGGAAATCAACTAAGTAAAATGAGCAATATAGCCTTTATATCAACTATTGAACCCAAAGATCCAAAAGAACCATCAACCGATGATTCATGGATTTTGGCTATGCAAGAAGAACTAAATCAATTCACTAGAAATGATGTTTGGGAACTTGTTCCTAGACCTGAAAATAAAACTATAATTGGAACAAAATGGGTTCATTAAAACAAAATGAATGAACAAGGTGAGGTCGTTAGAAATAAAGCCCGGTTAGTCGCTCAAGGTTATTGTCAAGAAGAAGGAATAGATTGTGATGAAACATTTGCTCCCATAGCAAGATTAGAAGCAATTAGGATTCTACTTGCTTTCGCAAATCATAATAATTTCAAATTATTTCAAATGGATGTTAAAAGTGCATTTTTAAATGGATTTGTAAAAGAAGAAGTATATGTTGAACAACCACCACTTTTTGAAAATGAAAAATTACCAAATCATGTTTACAAACTTAAGAAAGCTCTATATGGTCTAAAATAAGCTCCTAGAGCCTGGTATGATAGACCAAGATCTTACTTATTACAATCAAATTTTGATATGGGTAAAGTAGATAATACTCTTTTTATTAAAAGAAATAAAAATGATATTCAACTAGTACAAGTTTACGTAGATGATATCATTTTCGGATCAACTAATTTTGAAATGAATAAAGAATTTTTCGAAATAATGACAAAAGAGTTTTAGATGAGTCATATGGGTGAATTAAACTTCTTTCTAGGATTGCAAATAAAACAATTAGATAATGGTATCTTTATCAGTCAAGAGAAATATGCTAAAGACCTAGTTAGTAAATTTGGTTTGACTACTGCAAGTGGAAAACCCACTCCCATGGCAACCAATGAGTACCCAAGTAAAGAAGATCTCTTGAAAGATGTAGATCAAAAGTTATATAGAGGAATGATTTGATCACTACTCTATATAACTGCTAGTAGACCTGATATCATGCATAGTGTTTGTCTCTGTGCAAGATATCAATCCCAACCTAAAGAGACCCACTTAAAAGCTGTAAAACGTATCATAAGATACATTAAACACACCAATGATTATGGCTTATTTTATCCTAAAAATGATTCTTTTGAATTAATATCTTACTGTGATGTTGACTATGCTGGTTGTAAATCAGACCGAAAAAGTACAAGTGGAACTTGTCACTTTTTGGGGCATTCTCTGATTTCCTGGTTTTGTAAAAAGCAAAACATAGTTTCTTTATCAACAACCGAAGCAGAGTATATTTCTGCTGCTTTGGCTTGTTCTCAAGTAATATATATGCAACAAACTTTAAAAGATTTTGGTTTAAATATCTCAAAATCACCAATTTATTGTGATAATACTAGTGCAATAAATTTATCCAAAAATCCTACTCATCATGCTCGAACTAAACATATTGATATCAGACATCATTTTCTCAGAGATAATATAAGTAAAGAAGTAATTTCTCTCGATTATATTAATTCCAAGAATCAAATTGCTGATATCTTAATAGAACCCTTAAATGAATCTATATTTACTGAACTAAGAAGAGAATTAGGTATTTGTTCAATAACTGAAATATAAAATATAAATATATAACAAGAATAATTAAAATAAATCAAATAAGCAAAACTACAAGTACCCTATCGACATCCCCCCTACACCCCTGTCGACATACAACGTTTTTTTAATTTAAGTTTTTTTCCCACCAAAATTCAAAATAAATGGTTATATATTCTTCTTATTTCGAAATTTTGTTCATTCCTTCTGTTCTTTCTCTGATTCTAACTTCTGAAAAATTAAAACAATGGTCTCCTCCTCCAAATCAAACAAAAATTCAACCTTTTCGTTCCCTTCTCCTTCTACCGGACCATTTCAATGTACTACGCTTGCATGGGTGATGAAAATGGAAGATTCCTTGAAGGATGCACTGCAACTTATGACTAAAATTCAAGTGGTGCAAATCAGAATGGCCAAACAACAAGAAAGGCAAGGCAAAATCCTTAGAAACCTAACAAAATTTCTAATGGACAATCACCCCAATCCCATCTTGATCAATGAAGAATCTTCAGATGTTCAAGTGCAAGATGACAGCGAGGAAGAAGAAGAAGAAGTCCCCATGGAAGAAGAGCATGTTGAAGATGACGACAAAGTTATTTGCATTGGCAAAGTGTGCTTTGACAAGGATGGAAATCTAGTCGAACAAAATGGAAATTTCTGTTTTCATTACCCAAATTGCTCGATTCATAGATCTCCCATTGTCAAGAATACACATTAGTTTCTTTTCGTTATTTGTATATAACCTTACTTATGTTTTCTACACAAATGTAAATATAACATTATAAAATTAATAAATGATTTGTGATTATCACATTATCATATATATTCTTAGTTAGGAGAGTTAGTTATTAAGGGCTAAGTTTTAGTTTCAGAATTAAGTGTTGATTATTTATGATAACACTATCATTATAATCACATGTCATATAGTATTAGAATAAGGGGGAGTTATATAGTTTGGAGTTAGTTTGTTTTGGTTGATGACAAAGGGGGAGAAGTATAAAATAGGATAGTTAGGCATAGATTAAGGGGGAGTTATTAGTTTTAGGGGGAGTTATTAGGATAGAAGTAATATTTTATAAACAAAGGTTGTCATCATCAAAAAGGGGGAGATTGTTAGTCCTTGAAAAGAATGGTTTTGATGACAACAACCTTAGGACTTGTTATAAAATATAAATACTAACATTATAGTTTAGATATATATGTATATGCAGAATATAAACATGCAGGTACTGAGAATAAAGACGGTACAGTATAGAGACTCAAGATCGAAGACATCAAGATTCAAGACTCATGAGTATCAAGATATCAAGATTTCAAGATTTCAATAGTACAAGACAAGTATCGAGTCTAGAATTATGTTAAAACTCCTAGAAAAGCACTAACATCTTAAAATCCATTTTATTCGTGGAATGGAATCCACTTCGAGCATGTTAAAGGGATGGAACCCTAAGTAGGATGGAACCTACGAAAAATCTAGTGGAACATCGTTTTGTATCCACTAACTTTTATTCAAATGTTTTACAAAATTATATCTTGTTTTCAAAATGATTTCAAAATCTTCCTTTTTAAATCAAAAACATCTATCCTGGTTTTATATACTTTTAGCCTCAAAATAATCTTTATTTTCAATATCAAAATTATCCTTGGTTTTAAACTATCTTTAATTATAATGTACTTAACTTTTAATATTTATATTTAAGATTTAAATATGAAATTATAGTAAAATTTTATATATACCAAAATATTATTCTCTATACTTATTTATGTATTTTAACTATAGTATATTTATAAAGTTTAAAATAGTTTTAATATAAGATAGAAGTTATTTTCAAACGAAAAACAAATTATCAAAAATACCTTAGGCATGTCGACAACCCCTAGGTACCCATGTCGACATGATGGCAGTTGATTCCAAAAGTTTGAATTTCAAAGGAAGTGTCTATTCGTCATATCCTTTCCTGAATGGACATGGCTGTTGTTTTACTATAAATAGGGGATGTTTTAAACGAATTTACATTCATAATTTTCTGATCTCACTCCTCTTCTTCTTCCACATTTCTTTATATACATTTTTACTATTACTCTGCCGAAATCACCATTGAATCTAACTAGATCATCTCTAGTTTGATTCTCTATCACTATCTCAACAAGATCCCAGTGCTATTCAGAGTTATAGGCTTCTTTGTAATCAATCGAGCGAGAAAATGTGTGATTGTAGCCTGGAAAATCAATCAAGTGAGAGAAGGTGTGATTGTGCCTAGGAAATCAATTGGGTGAACTTGTTGCCCGTAAAATCAAGTATCTCTACCCAGAGGATTGTGAATCTGGAGTGGTGTGCCTTGTGGCCTTGAAATCGAGGGTGTAATTGTAAGAATTGATTTTGAAAGGAAATCTGTACTTGTGTTGCGGGACTGATGTAGGGTAACTCCGAACCAGTATAAAATCCGGTGTATTCTTTCCTTTACTGCTTTTACTTTATATTCGCATCTGTGTTTGATTCTGTGATTATATCTGTGTCTGAATATTGCATACATTTGTGTTCAAATTAATATAAACTCAAAAAGAATTAGTAAATTCTTAAAACACTATTCACCCCCCCTCTAGTGTTTATTCTAGCCTTAAGATCCATAATCCGCATTTCTCACAATATGTGTTAAATCAGCTGAGTTTGTAAATAAATTATTGAACATAAATCCCAAATTCGAATGAAATACTAACAATTAAAACCAAGATCTATAAATTATTTTTGAATACAAATCTCGAATTCAAATGAAATATTAATAATAAATAACTAGGTTGTATTAGAAAAACATATTATGTAATATGGATTACGAAGGTTGAAGAATGAAACATATTATAGTTACATGAAAAACCTAGGGCTACTAAACTGAGAGGAGAACTGGTACCTTTCAGGGCAACCTTTTCACGCTGCCTCGCCAACAAATCATCAGACGATCAGAGAAGACCGATGTTCACTAACGATTGGATAAGGAAGATTGAAAGGGATGATGTTGTGAAGTTTGCTATCAACCGATTAGAAGGGATAAAGTTAGAGTTTCAGATTTCGAAGGGGCTAGGTGATGCTGGTAGGAGGAAAGGTCGAAGTGGATTGTGGGTATATGCGATGCGATTCAGCTGGTGTATCTGAAATTAAAGGAAAATCTAATTTAGAAATTAAGATAAAGAAAGAGGAAGGAAAGAAGCTTAAAAAATATCTCTCGTATGAACGGGGAAAACACAACGCGACAGTTGGTTTCTGAAATTGAAGCTCTTTCAAGCTATTGAAACTAATCTCAATAATAATATAAATAGTATATATAATACCAATAAATGATATTAATTGATTTGAATGATAAGAATTGTATTGATTTGAAATATAATTAATGACATTAATTAAGAAGGGTAACCGTTATTTTCTATAAAAACTAATAAAAAAAGGAAATGGATTTGCATATATGCAAGGAGAAGTGATATGAATAAAGAAGAAAATTTCTTAGATCTAAACTTCACTTAATTTCCACTTATAAATACTACCTTAGCCCCAGTTTCTTCATTCTAAACCCTAGCAGCCACTAAGAAATCCTAAATATCTTCTTCTCTTCCAAATCTCTTAATTTAAACATCTTTATTCTAATCACCTCCCAAATTTCTGAATCGAAAACGAATGTCAATTAAAATAGAGAGAGAGTGAGAGAGAGAGTTGGCCTAAAAAGCTTAGAGAAGAAGATAAGAAGTGAGGCACGTTTACAAATCAAATTGAAGGAGGAAGCTCGAAGATTCAATTGGATATTTCTTCAAATCGCGTATAAGGTGAGTGGATTTATCTACGACATGATTATGATGTAAATAAGTATTTAGACTTCATACATACATCTATTACAATTAAAATATGATTTTGGTTTTAATTGATGATTCAAATGAAGGTCTGTACGAATTAAAGTAATCAGAAAATCCTAAGTAATGATTTAAACACTATAATTGTTGGAGCTTGGGAGACGGTAAATTGGTTAAAAATCATCTTCAAAATTATATGGATCTAGTTTATTGTAACGGATTTGAATTGATCTAGAATAACAAGAATAAAGCTTTGTACATACCCTTTAAATTCATCTAGATTTGGTCCTATATATACCTAAACAAATTGGAATATACATAGACAAGTCATTGAATAACTATTTACAATATTTTAGATAAAGATGTAGAAGTTAAAGGCGAATAAAGTTAAAAATGTACAAAAGCACTTGTGTAAAGATGAAACTATACAATTATACTTAAGTTCAGAATGATGGTAAATAAATTAAAAATGAGAATAAACAAAAATATATTAGTTAGACATCTGTATTCGAAGACCAGACGTCTTGATTTTAGAAAAATAAAAATAGGAAGGAATACTTTCAAATCTGATTAGGTTCAGACGTTTGAAAAATAAGTTAGATATCTAAAAAATAAGATAGGGATCTTAATTAGAATTCAGACGCCTAACTGCATGTAGGAAATTTTGGTGTAGTGAGTCAAACGTTTGAATATGTTGTTTAGACGTTTGAATGGTTAAAACAAGCCCAAGTCGAACCTGGACCTTGTGTAGGCCAAGTAGGATGGATCGAGGAGACTTATTCCTACTACTTTGAATTTAAGCAGTCCACGTAACTGAATAGAGTTGTGCAACAAGATGGAATGGTACCACATTAGCGACGTCCCAAGTTCTCACTTCATGAAGTTGTTAAATGTGAGACTCGACGCGTCATGGGATTTTATCGCAATTATATGCTTTGGAGCATATGAGCACTAATGAAAAGGTTACCCAATGCTTTAAAGGTAAGGGGCTCATGCATTATGATGTATACTCGGTGTTATGCATAGTATGGGCACTAACGGGAAGGTTACTCAATGCTTTAAGGGCACGTGGGCTCATGCATTGGGATGTATACACGGTGTTGTGCATAGAAAATTGGATATCACCACTAACATGGAGATTACTCAATGTTTTAGGGGCAAGTGGGCTCAGGCATTGTGATGTATACTCGGTGTTGTGCATAGGATAATGGACATTAACGAGGAGGTTACTCAATGCTTTCATGGGAATGTGAGCTTAAGCATTGTGAGGTATACTCGGCAGGATACATTAACCATCGAGATCGTATACTCAGGCAGTATACATTGGAGACTGTCTACTCGATGAATTAATTAGGTGGTTTGCCATTGAAAATGTTTACTCAATGCATGGTTAGGTTTATTATGGTTTGTTGCACCATAGCGTGTAGATTGACTAATTCCTTATACATAGAACATGCATACAAAAAAACACCCCAAGGTTGTGTAGATTATAACCGAAATTTAATTACTTGTTAACACTGTATCACTAGTGACGTAATTTACTCACTAGACATTATTTGATCCCTCTTTTTATCTATTATAGGGGTACCGGGAAGTAGATGAGTTGACCAAGATAAG
This sequence comes from Allium fistulosum, assembly GCA_030737815.1. Taxonomy (NCBI): domain Eukaryota; kingdom Viridiplantae; phylum Streptophyta; class Magnoliopsida; order Asparagales; family Amaryllidaceae; genus Allium; species Allium fistulosum. The sequence continues at coordinate 668,400,655 of CM060901.1, forward strand.
GTGCATAAAGAATGTGATAAGGCACTCTGGAGATTTATTTATTTATAGTTATTTTCCTATGTTACTTATTATATTTATCAGTTAGACTCTTATTGTATTCTAGAACAATAATGAATTTAGAATATCATAGTATTTATATTTTATTCCTTACATTGTGAGATCTGGAAGTTTAAAATGTTCAAATTTTATGTTTACCTCTGTGCCATGTAAATCATTAAAAACCTAAGGATTCATACTTCTTGGCACGACGCAAGTTCAAATGTCGTTTTAGGCTTTGAATCAGTGTGTTCGGATGTGCAGATTGTTACAAATAGGATCCACCATTCAGGGTATGACCCAATATAAGTGAAATCTTATCTTAGTTAATTAATTAAACCAATTTAATTAATTCATATCCACGTATATTTTAGCCCACTTATTTTAAAGTAATCTTAAAAATTTCTACTACCGTGTGTGTATGTATTATTTTTTGATAATAAGAGTGATTGTGATTGTGATTGTATGCAAAGCATGCAGTTTGTTTTGTGTGTGTTATTTTGATAATAAGAGTGATAGTTAATTTAAGGAGAGCACTCATTTTAGGGTGTGTGTTTGTATATAATTTTATTATATTCAAATTATTATATTAGCCAAAAATGTAATTAAATAAATCATAATAATTATATATATTATTACTTAATTTAGGCCATCTAATAATAATTAAAAATAATAATAAATTAATATAAAAATTATATAATTCTCCATAATAAAACGTTTACAAATTATTTTTCAGTCAAAAACTTAGAGTTATGGTTACGTGACTCTTACCTATGAACTCGGCTATTAATAATATTTAAAAAAAATTAAAGCTTGTACGGACTTTGCTAAAGCATGGTAGTTTGACATGAGTTCAGTTGCTTACAGATTGTCTAGGAGAAATCTAATTTCCTATCTATTAAAGCGACGCCACTAAGCAACGATAGATTGTGTACGTTTTTTCTTCATCATACTATATCACTTAGATATCAAGATCTCGATCAATGGTTAAAACTTTAAAAGTTTCTGTATTTAATTGCAAAGTCCAATAATAAAGTTCATGGTTTAATCCGATAACAACCATCTCTTAACTAATTTGCTTTGGCCAAAGACTTTGACTTTACATTGACTACCAATTACGGTGATACCAATCTTCTATTCGAAGGAGACAAATCCTTTCTTGAATAGTGTTTCACTTCAAGTGGTTTAACTTATACCTAACTAGGCCTTAACACGACCACATTGTTGTGTGTTTGACCATAATCAAAGTATAGCTTAAACACTCAAGATTCATTGTATTCTCAAACCAAAATACCACTGCACGTCGTCATGTGAGATCTTCTATTTGACTTTTAACATATAGAAGACTCCCGGTGAGTCATTCTGTAATTGTTTCAAATAGCTATATGTATGTAACTCCTTTGTACCTCCAATGGTCATGAGCAATTCACCGTCTATTATTTGAGGAGCATTACATACACTAGTCTCAACAAATATAACAATATCTCGTTCTCGATACATCTAGTTTAGAAACATTTACGAATAAGTATTTAGTATATATGATTCAATACTCACGGTTACGAACACCTTTGTAACTGCAATCGAGTAAATACTTTTTCTATGGATTTTCTACTTGTATATATTTCAAAGTACTTAAATCATTATTATATCCCAATATAACAATATAGACAATAGAAAACAAAACCAAAAGCTTATTTTATTTCGAAAAAGATACGCCATAAGAGTCGGATTATATTAAATTACATAATAGCTTCCAATGCACATCCTTAACTCTATCACATTGGAGTACCTGAAGTGAAACATTGCTCAAGAGAGGATTCATCTCCTTCATTGTAGAAGATTAGTATCACCATAATTGGTTGTCAACTTAAAATCAAAATATCTAGATAGAGTAAAACGATTGATTGATAAATGTTATCGAATTGAACTAGAGACTTTAAACCGGTCTATGTAATTAACTACGGATACTACTGTAGTTTTTTCCCATTGACCAAAATCTAGATTTCTCAGTGGTATAGTGATAACGGAAAGAAAACATGCACAAAATATCATTACAAGGATTAGTTAGCTTATTAATGATTAGAAATTTAATTTTTGCCATAATTTATAAGCAACTTATCTTGTGTTTGATACTGTACTTTAGAGAAATCCATACAAACTTCAATGTGTTAATTGCTCAAATCTTGATCAAGGACAGAGTTCATATCAAGGAGTCAACTTTACCGAGTTTTTAGCTAATTTCAAAGTTTAACAAATTCAAAATTAATTTATAAATGTTATAAATTAATATTAAAATTAATATAGATATTGTATTTAATTTTTATGCTATTTAATTATTTATTTGAAGCCTTAAAATAAACTAAAATAATATACAGTTGTTACATATTTATTTATATATAGGCTAGATAATTGATATGTGTGTTGTATTAATTAGTCCCGAAGTCCATAAACCCTATAAGGGTGAGCCAATCATAGTTGGAGCAAGTAAGGGCAAAAGACTTGGTCTTCAAATCTAAGGGAAAATGTGTTGGATATTTTGATGTCTAGATAGCTATAAATAGCCTTATTCTCCCTTGTTCTACATATACAAGAAAAACCCTAGCCTTCATTGAAGAATTGGTGAAGCATAGAAGATAGAATTTGTACATTGTACACGTGCACAAGAAGAAGGGATCCGGAGAGGAGAGGAAGTAACTAACCCGAAGTGTCGATACAGATCATAAAAAGATAAATGGTTCTTTTTAAATACACACATACATTATGTCATTTATATTTATATCATATTGTCCAATGCTTTCGGCTATAGAAAAAAATTGATTCTTAATTTTCAAAGTTAAAATTTATAGACATTAAAACATATATATATATATAATATATAAACACACACACACACACACACACACACACACACATATATATATATATATATGTGCATATAAACAAATATAGGCAAGGATCGGCTACACCTCAAATCCTCCGAATATCTACCACAAGTCCCGAATTAAATAATACATCTTCTCTCTCTTGCCACTTTACTCTATTATTTAATTCAGAACATATGGCTGATATTCAAGGGGATTTGAGATGTAGCAAAAGTGAAGGGGAGCCAATGTAATCTATATCTTGTAAATAACATAAACCCTAAGATCTAGAATTACATGATTATCACATATGTAATGAATCAATAAAACATACCTCCAGACATCTTGTATATGAATCAACAATGGTTGTTGTCGAAAGCTATTTCAATGGAGAAAGGAAATGGTTTCTCTCTCTTTTCCTATATCTTTCTTTATGTGTTTTTCTATATCCTTTGTGATGGGCAAAGGTTAATATTTATAAGTATAGAGAGGATCAAATTTCCAGATTTGTAGACTTAGTCTTGATCGTCCATCAAGATCAAGATGAGGGAAATTAACGCTCTAGATTATAACCGTTTTGTTGATTAGCATATTAATAGGAAAACCCTTTAGATTCTATTGACCACAAAATGAGGAAGGAAACGTTTAAGGAAGGAAACGGTCAAACATTAATGTTTTTGCATTAATTTCCTTACAAAACGGTCAAATTTCCTTACAGTCTCCCACTTGGTCAATAGTAAAATCCATTAATGTTTTCATATTAAGGTCATATGGCGTGCATGATATGCTAAACTTTTCTTTAATCGGTTATCATAAGTGTCTTGGCTAATCCAGTGGTCAATGGAAGTCATGACGTGTACATGTTATTTTGCAACAAGCTTACTTCCATGTACTATGACATTGATAACTTTCATAACTAGACCGTAGATGAGCATAACATAATGGTCACATAATATCTTGAAGCAAAAGACTATTTCTGTTATCATTTTTCTAAATATAAATGTGTACACATTATAAAACAGAAATAAAAGATGTCCAAATTATTAAGAGCTCAATAATTGTTATGTTTGGCTAAGTACAAAATAGATGGCATAATAAGAAGATAATTAGGAACTATCTGTAAGACACATGCTATCAATATGTCTTTGAAAGGTCTTTGGAGATAGTTCTTTCGTGAATATGTCTGTCACTTGTAAGTCTGCACTTATCGATTCAACAACAATTTTCTTTAGTTTAACATCTTGCTTCAGTAGTAGGTATTTCAGGTCCATGTGTTTGGAACCTTTGGTTATCCTATCATGCTTGGAGAAAAAGATTGCAGCTTCATTGTCGTAGTATCCAGTTAGTGGCTTAGAGATAAAACTCAAAGTGACAAATTGTGAGACAAAATTACGCAGCCATGTTCCCTGAATTGAAGTCTCATAACATGCTACGTATTCATCCATCATGGTGGATCCGAAAAGCATCTCAGATTTCTGGCTTCTCCATGATATTGCTCCTCCACATAAGAGGTACACATAGCCAAGAGTGCAGATCCTAGTGTCAGGACATCCAGCAAGGTCTGAATCAGAATAACCAGTTACTTGTAGGTAACTTGATTTTCTATAGGTGAGCATGTAATTTCTTGTTCCCTTTAGGTATCTCAGTACCTTCTTTGCAGCTTTCCAATGAGCGATTCCTGGATTACTTTGAAATCTACCCAGCATACCAACTGCATAACTGATATCAGGTCTTGTACAGACCTGTGAATACATCAAACTCCCTACAAGAGATGCATAAGGATATTTAGTCATTTCTTCTTGTTCCATAGGAGTCTTTGGGCACTGCTCAAGAACAAGTTTGTCTCCTTTCTGCAGTGGGACAGGACTAGAGGAACAATTCGTCATGCCAAATCTCTCAAGAATTTTGTCAATATATGCTTTTTGAGACAATCCTAGAATTCCTTGTGATCTATCACGGAATATTTCTATTCCTATCACATAGGAAGCCTCACCCATATCTTTCATTTCAAAATTCGTTGAGAGATAATCTTTAGTTTCACGTAATAAACCAAGGTTGCTGCTAGCTAATAATATATCATCAACATACAGAATCAAAAATATGAACTTGCTCCCACTGAACTTGAGGTATATACAAGGGTCAACTATGTTTTCTGTGAAATCGAAAGTGGTAATGATTTCATGAAACTTTAGATACCATTGTCTAGAAGCTTGTTTCAGTCCATATATTGATTTCTTAAGTTTGCAGACCATGTCTTCATGTCCTTCAATTATGAAGCCTTCAGGTTGACGCATGTAGACTTCTTCTTCCAAGTCTCCATTTAGAAAGGCTGTTTTCACATCCATTTGATGTAACTCGAGATCATAATGAGCTACTAATGCCATGGTAATTCTAAGAGAATCTTTCCTGGAAACAGGAGCAAAGTTTCATTATGGTCAATGTCTTCTTTCTGATTAAAACCTTTGAAAACAAGCCTGGCTTTATATCGTTCAATTTTACCATTGTAGTCACGTTTGGTCTTGAAGACCCACTTACAACCGACTGCTTTATGTCCTTGCGGAAATTGAACGGTTTCCCAAACTTGATTATTATCCATAGATTTCAGTTCATCTTTCATGGCATCAATCCATTTAAGAGAATTAACATCCTTAATGGCTTGTGAATAAGAAATTGGGTCCGTAGTTCCTTCAGATTCTATTAGATAAAGCATATAATCATCAGGAATAGCCGATCTTCTTTGTCTTTGAGATCTTCTTAATACTAGTTCCTGTGGTACTTCACCAACATTATGATTGGTGATAATTTCATTATGGAGTTGTTGATCATTTATTGGGTTTTCCTCATTGTGAACAGTTTCAACAATGGGATGATTCCCAATATCTTTCGAAATAAAGGGTAAGATAATGGGTACCCTTATTTCATGAATGACCACTTCTTGTTGTTTTGTACTCCCACTGATTTCACCATTTTCATAGAATTTGGCATTGCCGGTTTCAACAATTCTTGTACTATGGTTAGGACAATAAAATCTATATCCTTTAGATTTTTCTAGGTAACCTATAAAGTAACCATTGACTGTCTTAAAATCCAATTTCTTTTCATTTGGATTGTACAGTCTAGCTTCAGCTGGGCAACCCCAAATTTTGAGATGTCTCAAACTAGGTTTCCATCCTTTCCAAAGTTCAAAAGGAGTCTTTGGAATGGCCTTACTTGGAACTCTATTTAAGATGTAGACAGTTGTTCGTAATGCATCCATCCATAATGATATAGGTAAATTTGCATGACTCATCATGGATCTAACCATTTCCATGTATGTACGATTTCGCCTTTCAGCTACACCATTCTGCCATGGAGATCCAGGCATTGTGTATTGTGCAACAATTCCAAGTTTTTGAAGAAGTCTAGCAAAAGGTCCAGGATGTTGTCCCGTTTCATCATACCTTCCATAGAATTCACCACCCCTATCTGACCTAATGATTTTCACTTTTCTTTCTAATTGCCTTTCGACTTCAGTAATGAACACTTGTACAGCATCCACTGATTGAGATTTTTCATGCAACAGATAAAGATAGCAATAACGTGAAAAATCATCGATAAAAGTGATGAAATATTTCTCGTCTCCAAAAGTTGGAACATCAAAAGGTCCATAAATATCTGTATGTATTATTTCAAGAAGTTGTGTACTTCTTATGGCTCCTTTCTTCATGTTTTTTTGTTATTTTTCCTTTAATACAATCAACACATGCTGTAATGTTAGCGAAGTCTAGGTCCGGTAGGACACCATTTTTCACTAACCTCTTGATTCTTTCATTGGATATATGACCCAGTTTTTTATGCCACAAGAAGTAAGAATCATTCTTGGATGACTTTCCTTTAGTTTCTTTTCCATGCAGGGTGAGTTGGATTTCAGCATTTTTTTTAAGATGAAGTTTATAAAGTCCATCAATTAATATTCCAGAACCAATAAGATTAGAATTTTTAAATAAACTAAAATTTCCAACTTCAAAAGAATATCCAAATTTATCAAGTACACTTACAGAAATCAAATTACGGGAAATAGACGGAACATAAAGAGTTTGACATAAATCTCTAACTGATAACCGCTATCTAAAATAAGACGAAAAGTTTCAATAGCTTCAACTGGAACTTTATCTTTATTCCGCATGAAAATGAAATTCTCACTTGGGTTTGTGGTTTGGATCGTAATGAATCCCTGCATAGAAATCGAAACATGAACGTTAGTAGCAGTATCAATCCACCAAGTAGAAGAAGGTACATTAGTAAGATTTGATTCGAAATGACTTACGAAACCCATTGGGTTACCTTTCTTTTCGAACCATGCTTGTGCTTAATGCAATCTGCCTGGAAGTGTCCAGGTTTCTTGCAGAATTTGCAGACATCATCCTTCTTTTTCTTCTTGGATGGTTGAGTGGCGTCATCAGATTTGGGTGGTGCTCTTTTATGCTTTGAGTTGTTCCTTTTTCCGGCTTGTTTTCCAACCCCTTGAGTGAAATAAGCAACTTTAATGCCTTGCGAGCCTTGCCTAGACTCCTCTTGAACCAGTTTGTTAGTCAATTCATTTAGACTCCACTTTTCCGTAATAGTGTTGTAATGAATTTTGAATGGTTCATACTGAGGAGGTAAGCTAGTGAGAATGAATTGGATGAGAAAAACATCGTCCATAACCAATCCCAAGTTTTTAAGTTTGGCAGCAAGGTTAATCATTTCAATAACATGAGCGCTCATTGAGCGAGAACCATCAAACTTCATGGTTACAAGATCTGCCATAAGTTTCCAAGCAAGGGATTTGTCTGCAGTCTTGAACTGATTTTCAATGGATTGCAAATATTCTTTTGCGCTTTCAGTTTTGGGTAGGGAGGTTTTGATGTTGGTATCAATCACCATTCGCATAAACATCATGCAGAGCCTATTAGGTCGTTCCCAATCATCATGGAGTTTGTTTTCCTCAGGCGTACTTGTGTCAGTAAGTGGGGCTGACTTTTCCTTAAGGAGAGCCATGTCCAGTTCAAGTACGTCCAACGAAAACTCAACTTGCTCTCTCCATTCTGAGTAGTTGGTTCCATTGAGTCTGATGATAGACGTAGCGTGCGAATTAAGGTTTGAGGGCATTGTAACTGCAGATATAAAAGAAATGTAGGCTTCTTTATTAGAATAAAACACATGTCATAATAAGAGGTTAGGTTTAACGCCTCCTGTGGGTAGGTAGTAGAACCATACTCACGGAAGAATAATAAATGTTAATGTTTCATGCGTTATTGTGCAAGCAGCAGCCGCCTGTGGACGGGACTGCATGCATCAGACTAGAGGAAACAATGAAATTAAGCGTGGAAGCGAAAACTAAAACAAGAGTGAAAAGAGGGAAACCAGATCAAACCAGGTGATCACCTCCTTTGTTTTTTTTATTTTGTTTTTTTCCGCATAAACATTTGCCATTCTTTCAAGTAATCCATAGCAAGGACAATAAATGTCTAGTAACTCCAAGTAAATTCCATACATGAATTTAGCATATAAACAATTATTTTGCAAATCATATATAAACAATTATCTTGCAAGTTCCAGATCATGAATTTAATGTCAAACTAGGAAACAATTATTTTCAATATGTATACTTTCTAAAAAGTATTCGCATACAATAAGTTGTTCCATATTATACAGTAGGTCAAACATTAAGGTAGAAAAATTAACTTTTGCGGAAATATAAACTTTCCAGATCCAGATCTAAGCATACAGTAAATAGAATAATATTGATGATCATGATTACTATAGCAACTTAAATAATATGAATATTAAACTTGAATCATATTAACACTAATAGTCATCATCATTATTATAGTAAAATTACAAATATCATATCATAGATCTATGCTAGTTTCGTTTTATATATATTGATGGATAATCATGAATTCTAAAACCTTGCTCTGATACCACATGTAATCTATATCTTGCAAATAACATAAACCCTAAGATCTAGAATTACATGATTATCACATATGTAATGAATCAATAAAACATACCTTCAGACATCTTGTATATGAATCAACAATGGTTGTTGTCGAAAGCTATTTCAATGGAGAAAGGAAATGGTTTCTCTCTCTTTTCCTATATCTTTCTTTATGTGTTTTTCTATATCCTTTGTGATGGGCAAAGGTTAATATTTATAGGTAGAGAGAGGACCAAATTTCCAGATTTGTAGACTTAGTCTTGATCGTCCATCAAGATCAAGATCAGGGAAATTAACGTTCTAGATTATAACCGTTTTGCTGATTAGCATATTAATAGGAAAACCCTTTAGATTCTATTGACCACAAAATGAGGAAGGAAACGTTTGAGGAAGGAAACGGTCAAACATTAATGTTTTCGCATTAATTTCCTTACAAAACGGTCAAATTTCCTTACAGCCAAATCTTTACTAAACACACATATTCTTTTTCATTTTATAAAAATTATTCATGGCTTACATATATACAAGTATGTGTGTGTGTGCGCGATTTTTTTCTTTTTTAATATATATACACATAGTAATTCCTTTTTGTTTATAAAAAATTTAATTTTTTTTCTTTCTCGGTTTTTAAAAGCAGCTTTTTGAATTAGTTATATATATATATATATATATATATATTATATAGGTTTATACAGACACGCTCTCTTTTGATTTTTATAAAAAATATATTAATATATATGTTCCTTTCGGGTTTTGTCTTAAAAAAAATTATTTGTTATTTAAATATTTAAAGAAATCAAAATATTTAAATTCCAAATTTTCAACACTTTAACAATTTAATAATGTTTGCATTTTGAATGCGAACATTTAATAAACTAAATATAAAAAGTTAAAATTAAATTAAACCAAAAATAACAACTTACATTATTTAATAGATAGATCTAAATCATAATACACATGCACCAAGTTTTAATATAAATTAGTTAAATTAAAATTAAAACAAAAACTATATTAATAAATACGATTTAGTATAATCAAATTTTTCATGTAATAAACACAAAATAAAATCTCGTGCAAATTAATAAAATGAACATTTTTCGAAATTCCATGTTGGCCACCCCCTTGGATAAGTTTAGCTTAAGTCTCCTAGTATTCCAAACAACGAGAGCTCCTTCAATCTTTAATCCTGTGTAAAAGTTTTACGTCCTCGCTTTTCTTATAATATCACGATCATGACACTTAACCAAATACGAACATGTAGAAGCCTACATCAAGAAAGCAAGGACAAATTTCTAAATTATGCCCAAAAAAAACCATATTTCAACATTAGGCCTAATTTCAAACTTATTGCAAAAATATATCTCGTTTTGTTTACTTCAACATTTTATACATGTGCAATCCAATTATGTGCAAGTATAAAAATAAAATTCAAAAATTATACCCGTGCATTCCAAAAATGCACAAACATAAATTTTTTATTTTTTCTAAAATAGCACTTACGCAATTCAAATTTGAGCAAGTATAATATTTTTTAAGTAAAAATACATTGCGCAATTCATATTTACATTGAAATACGATTTTTGTTGGGGCTTAATTTGGAAAAATTTGTTCACAAAGTAACCCTGAAGCACCTCTCTTAACATAGGAATCGTCCAACACCCACTTTCTACTTCCATAATTATTAGACCAGCTTCAGCAATTTGGTAGAGGTTTCCAGTGATGGGCATTTCTATGAAAACCTTTGGAGTGGAGCAAATGTCAAACGTTTAGAAGGTTGCGTTGTTAGAACGTTGAATAAATAGAAACAAGTAATGAAATTTTTATATATTGGGTTAGTGGGAAGACGTGTGGTTTGATCAGGACGTTTCGAAGGTTGCATTCTCTTTGTCCATCAGATATTATCGAACCAAAGTTAAATCAGTTACAGTGATTATATAACTTAGATTTGTAAAGTAATCTACTGAAACAGTTCTTTGTATTCAACAGTTACTGTGTATAATATAGTTTAATTCAACCAGTTATTTTTCAGCGTGCTTCTTAAGCATTAAGTCTGAATAATCAATTCTACTTAACGCATGCAAGATCACTATGCAACTAGCTGATCATTAGGTAAATTTACAAAATTGTTGATCAAATCTATCACATGATATTATCTTGATTTACCAACTTAGTTTTGCAAACTAAAATAAAATATAAAATAAAAACTAAGGTAGTGCAAGTCATGACGTGAGAGAAAGAAATGAATTGAAAAATCCTAGTCATTCCAACAATAAAGAAATCGGTAAGAAGAAAATAGCTATTGATATTTTCTAAAAGACGAATAACAATAAAAAATTATATTCAATCATGTATGTTAAAATCATTTATCGTGTCGATTGTTTTCAACTCCTCCATATCTTTCGTGTATTTGAAAGTAGACGGTTGAAAACACAAAATTTATTTTCAAACCAAACGTTGCCCTCAGTTTCGCAAACTGGTTACTAAAATGCATTTGGATATTGTAAGAAACATGGTCCATTGGTGATTATTGGGTATTAGAAAGGGAGATTTCTTGCTGCCAAGCAATAGTGGAAAACCATGATCCATTCATGGTCCAATTATACAGAATCTTAAGTTGGAAATATAAGTGCTCCACTTTTCTCTTCCGTTCATTATGTGTTAACCAAACTTTATAATTACAATTTACACTGCAAAATATTCTAATTTAAAATAGAAAATCAAGTAGATACATGTTCTTTCTAATAAGGTATACATTGAATTTGTATATGAGTAAATAATGTTGAAGCATGAATATCCGGAAAAATGATAATGAAAAGAGAAAAAATGACTAATGATCTTGGGCCATGATAAATAAGGTATAAATTTATGACTTTATCATCAAAATAGAATGTTTTACTTAGTACAGCTTTTTTATACAAACAAAAGTATCGACGAATGAACCTCTTCAATTTTGATTTGTGTTTATTCAAGTCAGGAAAATGTACATTAATTCAGAATGCCTCAACTATGGCTTGGATTTCCTTTTAAAAACTACGAAACGAGTCAACCTTTACGTGTATCATGTTAATTTCAAACGTAACTGGTAGGAACCAACCAAAAACTTTCATGTCAATAATATAATACAAGTTTAAGATTGTTGATTATTTAGTTGAAAAATCAAATCTCAGACTTATTATAAATGGTTCAATACTGTTCAGCTATTAATTTATTAATAAAAATGACTTATTTTGAGTTTTTTTTTAATGATTAAAAAAGGAAAAAGAACAAGGAAAAAAAATGAAAGAACAAAGGAAGAAAGCATATTCACACATGCTTTTTAAGGTCTTTTTTATGAGTAGACTTAACAAAAAGTAAACGGTTTTCAAGTTTTTAGTATAGAAATTGCGTTGCTAGGATAACCCAAAGACACAGATGAGAAAACATATTTTCACATAAAAAAGGTAATCAGTTCTTTACTGATTTAACAGAATAATCAGAGATAGCTACTTTTTCTTTAAATTTTATGTCGTTGTGTTTCAAACGAAGTCAATGGAAAATGAAGTACAAATATTTATTTGCCAACATGCATTTTTAAAAACTAAATACTGAAAGATTACATTTGTCATGTGTCAAATCCAATTATTAGATGGGAGTAGGGCCACGCGCACTTCATTCTCTTCATCATTTACATTCACCATTTTGCGAAAATGAAGATCCCTTTGACAAAGAAGAGTTCTATGGTCAAATTAGATTGGCGTCTTGCTCCTTCTAACTATGGGTAGTACCAACCCATGTAGTTACTTTTTCTTGGCTGTAATCCACTATCCAACACCTCTATATATATTCATCAAACCATTTACATCTTCATCACCTTTACAGTCTACATAAATAACATAGTTTACATTTCAGAAAAAAGAAATGGCTATTGAAATCAAAAACAACACAATCTTGAAGCAATGCTCATCTTCTCCTCCTCATCCTTTATCCAAAACTATAGTGCCATTAACCATGTTTGATCTAGCGGCCATGGACCTTCATGTTCCTACATTATATGCGTTTCGTGCTCCTATGCCCTCAAATGAGAATATTAAGGATGGCCTTGCTAAAGTTTTGGTTAACTACCCCCATCTTTCGGGGCGAATGGTGTATGATAGTGATGGGAAGCAATGTTTCAATTTGAACGATGCTGGAGTTAGGTTCATCGAAACCACGGTCGGTTCGAGTTTATATGAGAAATTGCCACTCGAGGCCACGACAGAGCTGGCGAAACTGCACCCACCAGTTGAAGGTACCCATCTTCCTACTTCTTCTTTTGAATAATGTAGTTTAGCTTTTACGAGATGTCGAGCAATGTTTGGTTTATCCTGATATTAACAAAATGAAAAATCATTTTATATAGGTGTCGAGGAGCTTCTCCAAGTTCAACTCAACCGATACACATGTGGTGGCCTAGTCATCGGAGTCACCTCCCATCACCGCGTTGCGGACGGTCAATCCATGTCTCAGTTCCTCGTTGCATGGTCTGAAACTGTCCGTAAATCCGTCACCGCGAGCCCTCTTCCTTTCCACGATCGATCTTCAATCACCATCCCTAGAAACCCTCCATTTTGTGAGTTCGACCACCGGGAGTTCAAATCCAAAACTGAGGAGAAAATCACAAAATACTCGTCCGACTCTTCGATTGTAAACTTTGTAGTTCGCTACTCCTCGAATTTCATCGCGACACTGAAGTCCAAAGTCCCTGAACGCAGCTCCACGTTCGAGTGCCTGCTCGCCCATCTATGGAAGAAGATAACGATCGCAAGAGAATTACCCGAGGACGAGCATACGAAAGTCCGGATAGCAGTGAATGGCAGAGCCAGGATGAACCCGAGCATCCCGATGCAGTTTTTCGGCAACTTGGTACTGTGGGCAAACCCTAGCGCACAGGTAGGAAAACTCGTGCACTCGAGCCATGCACAAGTCATCAAAATGATAAGAGATGAAGTCAGTAGGATCGACGATGGGTACTTCAAGTCGTTCATCGACTATGGGGAATTGATGAAGGGTGGATATCAAAAGTTGGAAGAATCAGCACCGGAGAGTGGGAGCGTTTTGTGCCCTAATTTGGAGGTTGATAGTTGGTTGAGGTTCAACTTCCATGATCTGGACTTTGGGAGTGGTGGGCCATGTTCGTTCTTGCCACCGAATCTGCCGGTGGAGGGGTTGATGGTGTTTGTGCCATCATGCAAGGAAAAGGGTGGAGTTGATGTGTTCATGGCTTTGTTTGAGGAGCATGTTGATGTGTTTAACAAGATATGTTATGATTTGGATTAAGGGTTGAGCATTAGAGTGTAATAAGCTAATTGGAATTCTTTTGTTATTTATATTTTATCTTTTTATTGTAATTTCATTTCAACTGTGTAATATGGAATTTGACAATAAACTGCTGTAAGCTTTACTTATTTGGTTGCACTTGGCTACAGTTTAAATCTTGAATTTGGCTTCATGTTTAATTCTGTTTGAACAATCAAAATTGCAAGTGTACATCATAGTTACTCATTGTCAGATTTTATTATTATGCTGCATATATATTACAAGCAGACAATGATCTACTTAATAATAAGCAAAGTTTAAATAAGAATAAAGAAAAAGAAACAAGCTGCACGATTCTTTGATATATAAACGTTCAAACTACCAAACCATAGCATAATTCATCAAACTGCATCGTTCTGCAACAAAAACTTAAACGAAGTTTTTTTTTTTTTTTCAATGTTGCATACAGAACAATCTTTCAGACCCTAATAATAAAAATATTAAGCAGGAAATGCTAAGTATTTTTCATGCACCAAGTATCAAATTAGTTAGTTAGCACGTAAAACACTCGCATCTCGTTGTTCATGAATATACATGCAGTTACAGTGAGTTATGGGGAAAGCAAACGATAGTTAGTGTGACTTGTTGAGGTATCTGCTTGAAACTGTTAGAGTTTTAAAAGGAGAGAAGAAGAGAGATTAAACGTGAAAAACAAAAACTACATTGTTTATTGCTTAATTGAACGGTAGAGAATACAAAGATTTAAACAGGCTAAAAAACAACTATGCACTAACCTACAGATGTGGATCTTAACCACCCCTTTAACACGTTAATAGGAACACACCTTATTGACTAATTCTAATACCCTCCCTTAAACTGAATGTGTTAATATTCAGTTTACAAAAAACTAAACTGCGCTTCTCAATTTCTTCATCATTTCGCATAGACGAACTCGGTCATAACTTTCATCTCTACCTGATTGGGCATGCTCAACTGTTTCACGTTGATTGGTACTTTAACCATCAACAAATACTTTTGGTTTCCTCTTATGGATCCACTGACCTCTCCATTCGGGTCGTCCCTTGTATCTGTCATCCCCCAACAAGTGAGAACTGCAGCTCTTCTTCCTTACTTGTTGGATGACACAAAACAAAGTCTTCCCCACTCACCTACTTCACATGTAGGCATGCCTATCCTCTCTTAGGCATATCATCAAACAGTTCTCAAGCGTTCTCCATAAATGTCCAACCACATAACTGACGTTCTACATGTCACTATCTCCATCTTCAATCTGCAGCTGCAATCTCTCACAAACAACCGATTACACATCTCCATAAACAATCATCTCTGACCTCATCTTCACTACACCAACTCATTTAGCAGTAAATCTTCACTGCTCCTTGCTTCACTGCCAACATAACTTTGGCATCACGAACCCAAAACACTCATACTCACTGTATTGCCTCTCACACGCAAATCACTCATACACATCTCCAAACCACATACATCTACCTACTACACTCAGTCACAGCAGTCACAAAAATCACAACTTGCAGTTTCAACTTCCCTTCACTACCACCACTCATCAACCTGACAACTACCACTTTCTCCTACTACCAACATGCAAGCTCCACTCTTCCTCTTACATCACAGTACAGTGCAGAGTCAAGCTACCAAATATCATCCTCCTCGTCCCAGCCTGCAACTCACATCGTTGCCTACAAATCATGCTGCCACAAGACAATTCGCATCTCATAACACTGTCATCAATTTCAATTCACAACCATAACATATACACCTCCTTCGACCAACTACACAACTGTGCATACTAATAATACAACTACCACACTCACCTGACAATGCAAATACAAACACTTCACCGCACAGCAAACCCATCACCAGCAGCTCCTCCATCCCCTTGCCTTTCTTTGAACAACTTCCAACAAATCGCCACCTCCTCCAATCCCAAACCGAGGCTACCATCTCCCCAAATCACGAACCGAAACCACCGAATAACACTCCACTGAGCAAACTCTCATGTTCCTCCTCCCAAATCGCAGAACTACTTCAAACAGCTAAATCAATTGACTTGCTAGAAATTGCGAACTCAATCGCTGAAACGAACTCCTCACTTCGAATCAACCGCATCCCAATCTGAACAGTTACGACCTCAAATCGTCGTGACCCCCTCAAACGAGTCTTAATTTCAAATCGGCTGCAAGAATTTTTTTTTTTTACTGTTCTCTAGCAACTCAATATAGATCCCTCTGACCTCTCTCTACCTCTCTTTCTGCCTGGCTCTGATACCATGTTAGAGTTTTAAAAGGAGAGAAGAAGAGAGATTAAACGTGAAAAGCAAAGACTACATTGTTTATTGCTTAATTGAACGGTAGAAAATACAAAGATTTAAATAGGCTAAAAAACAACTATCCACTAACCTACAGATGTGGATCTTAACCACCCCTTTAACACGTTAATAGGAACACACCTTATTGACTAATTCTAACAGAAACACCAAGCAACAACTTTACAAACCCCAGAAAGCTCAGCTTTCCATCAATATGCCTGATCTAATCATGAAGTACAGCATGTATCGGCATCGAAGGACCTAATCCCAGCTCCTGAAATATAATGGTTTATTTATATATTAGCTTTTTTTAAAAGAAAAAAGAGGAAAAAAAATCTAAAGTAATGTATAGTTCTAACTGACTATGTCTAGGTTTGCCTACTGATGATGTGATAAAATTACGATCTTGGGGTATTTTAAGCAGGGATGCACTTTGTTGAGCATTTTTTGTGCAAGAAATTTTTTTGGACTAATATGAGTGTTGTGCGGTAGAAACTATGCAGGGAATGATGTATCACCAACAAGGGCTTGTTGGAAGCAATTTAAACTGAAACTAGTATTGCTTATTTGAATACCAATGCAAATTCAAAATCAACTATGATATCACACAAAATCAAATTGCTGAAAGTAAAGGAAACACAGAAGATTAACGTGGTTCAGATTTGTATCCTATGTGCACGGAGACCTAACAACATTTTTATTAAATCACCAATTCAAAAAGATTACCAAGCCAAATTAATGATTAAAGGGTTACAAGATATGGATACTATCTCTAATAAATCACTCAATTGAAGAATTATAATTTATAGCAATCAAAATAAAAACCTTCACATTGGATTAAATAGAGGTTCTATTAATTACAATTATTGAAAATCTGATTGCATAATAAAGAAGATGATTAGGAGGCTAATATATAGATGCTCCAATCACTCTAGATCATCCGACCAACTTCAAAAGAATCTGCACCATCAATAAAGAACTATACACCGAAATGACGAAAATACCCTCCAAAATTCGAATAAGCAAAACCTTGAAAAAATCCCGCTACAACAACTTAGATGTCTGACCAAAGGTAGGAGTGAGCATTACTTGATTAAACCAAATAAACCAATTCATTTTGGTCGGTTTGGTTTGGTTTTGAAACTAGATTGGTTTATAATCGGTCCGTAGAAAAATTTAGTTTGATTATCGGTTTAACCAAATTAACCGAACTTTAATTATATTTTCAAAAATATCAATGTTATAACAAATTTTTTATATTAGTTTAGTGATCCAAATAAATTTTATTTATTGTATTTGTGTCAAAATTACTTTTAGAAAGCACAAGAATGATAAATAAGAATACTTTAATCATAAATTTATGTTTTTTTCATATTACAATGGACATTCCTAACATAAAGTGGAAAACATTTTTAGTTCGGTTAAATCGGATAACCAAATGAACCAATCAAACTTAATTTGGTTGGTTTGGTTTTTATTGTTATTTGTTCAAGTTTGATTTAACGATTTTAGGATAAACCAAACCAACCAAATGTTCATCCTTAATCAGAGGAGTCAGATGTTTTAATAAAACCCTGGAAAACTCTCGGGTTGCATACTCAGACGTCTGAGTGAAGAGGTCAGACGTCTCTGTAAAACATCAAAACTCTTGGGGTTACAAAATGCAACAACTCAGACGTCCGACTAGAGAGGTTAGACGTTTGATCTTCTGAAGGCTCAGTGTTCTAAAGTTTACCGAACATTCAAACGTCTGGCTTAGGAATCCAGACATTTGAGTGCCTATTTCTAGCACTTCTTCGCTTCTTTTCTCCATCTCTTTTGATCTCTTCCTCCAATCGACTTTCCGACTCTTTCAATATGAAGCTCTACATAGCATCTTCATTTGAAGCACTCATAAGCATACGTTTGAATCACATAATAACAACAATGAGTAGTTATAATACAATATAAACTTATTTGTGTGAGGCAAAACAATTGGCAGTGCATCCACCTTTGGCTATAGTTGAAGTTTGGAAATACTACAATACTTACTTGGAGCAACAAATATTCTGCTTTAAGAAGGCTTGTGCAAAATGTTTATGTGACACATTAATACTATCCGCTATCCCAATTGGGAGTTCCAATGTTTAAATATCAAGTCTGTATATTTTGACCTTCCGTATTTCTTCTCACTTCACTCTCTTAGAGAAGAATATGATTTAATCATAAGTTGGATATTAGATGCAAGGATTTATACTCCTTATATAGATGATGTTTGAATGCAAAGAGGGGTCGCTCCTCTTAAAAAAAACTGTTAGAAAAGTCACAAAATGAAGAGTCGAAGCCATCAGTAAGAGTTTTAACTCTTAGAATGGACATGGCTGTTCGCAGCCGCTATTTACTGTGCAGACGACAGTAACACCGATCGATTAGTGGTACCTACGTATGCATAGTAAACAATTGTGCAGATGTGTATCCTTCTTTATTTCATTTTTCGCTTCTTCCAAACACGCTTTCTTATCTTATTCCAAAAAACATGTTCCCAAAATATCCCGTTTTGATATTTAAAAATATACAACATTCTCCAATATTTTCAAAGTTTACAAATATTTGGAATGGCTGCATCATATGAGTGACTGCCTATGTACCCAAGTGGGATCAAACCGATGTAGTTCAAGGATAAGAATTGGCATTATCATGAAAACCAACACCTAGGTGATGAGTACCTTTTGGGTTTGAACTCTTCACTTAGTGTAAACTCATCAAAGCCATATCAAGATTCTATGGGGAACAAGTCTTGAACCAAGTTACCCTAATGATATGACCGGAAGAATCACATATATCGATTTTCATAGATTACTGTGTTATGTGTATGCTCTGCATATTAATGGCCATATGCTCTAACCCTGATTTTTATGAGTCTATTTAGAAAATGGTCTTACTTTCTAAGAAAACGGGCTGATTTCCACACTCATATAGATAAGTCTTTAAGTGCTTCTACGATACACTTGTATATGGACTTATTAAGGAATTTAATTCATCCCCATTCATGCAGAATACCCAACACTACCTTATGGGAATTTAGTGTAGCATTCCATGATCATTTCTTTAACTTGTTGATACTCATTGAACTTTATCTATCTTTTTCAAGACATAAGCTGGGTTTTTGTTAAACGGTGATCAACCTTCATTCACAGACTTTAATCCCATTTTTCTTGATTTTATACAAACAGTCGCTTTTGGAAGACTCTTTGTGAACGGGTCAGCTAAGTTCTTTTTTGTTTCTATGTAATCGATTGTAATTACTCATTAAGTAATTGTCTTATCATCTGATGTCTTATACTCACATGTCTAGACTTCCCATTATATGTCTTATTGGACATATTATATATTGTAGCCTGATTATCACAATTAATCATGACTACTGAAAATGGCTTCGTCCGTACAGGAATATCTATTACAAAATTCCTTATTCATTCCGCCTCTTTACATGCATCTGCAAATGTACTTAATTCTGATAAAAATTTGAGTCAGAAACACTGGTTTGCTTTGAAACACCAAGATACGGCAGCACCTCATAATTTAAATATCCATCCAATCGTAGATTTGGATTTAGATTCTACATTGTTCTAAGTAGTGTCACTATATCCTTCTAATATAGCAGGATATCCTTTATGAGAAAGATGATAGTCAATGCTTCCTTTCAAATAAGCTAGAACTCTTGAAATTGTTTTCCAATGTTCTATACCGAGATTACTCGTAAAACGACATAATACGCTAATAGTGTGTGTCATGTCAAGTCTTGTGGAATGCATAACATACATAAGAATTCCAATAATACTCGAATATTCTAATTAAGAAATAGTACGTCCAGTATTCTTCTCTGACTTAATATTAGGATCTAAAAGAGTCGAAGTTGTTTTATCATTATAATGATCATATTTATTGAGAAATTTCTCAATATAATGAGATTGTGCTACCACAAGCTCCCCTGGTTTTCTTAGAATCTTAATTCTTAAGATAACATCAGCTTCTTTTGAATTTTTCGTATCAAATTTCGAGGATAGAAACTTTATTTGTTTTGTTCACACAAGATATATCTGACCCTAAAATTAGCATATCATCACCGTATAGACATAGTGTAACATAACCATTTTTTATTTGATTTGTTATATATACATTTATATGCATCATTGACTTTATGTCCATATGATAATACTACTTCATCAAATTTTTCGTGTCATTGCATGTGAGCTTGCTTCAGACCATAAAGAGATTTGATTAATTTGCAAACTTTTCTTTCTTGGCCGGGCAATATGAAACCATCGGGTTATTTCATATATAACTATTTTTCTAAAGAATCATTTAGAAATGCAGTCTTTACATCCATTTAATGTATAATTAAATTATGTACGGATGCTAGTGCTATTAAACAACATATAGAAGTAATACGAGCAACATGAGCATATGTGTCAAATAGTATACTGTTGTCTTTGTTTATAACCCTTTGCAACTAATTTAGCTTTATATTTGTTAATAGATCCATTGTATTCAATTTCCTCTTGAATACCTATTTACATCCTACTAGTTTAACACCAGGAGGTAAATCTATCAAAACCCACATTTGGTTTGACAAAATTGAATTCATTTCATCATTTATTGCCTCTTTCTTGAAATTTGCATTTCTGGAACTCATTGCATCATAATATTTTATAGGATCATCAACGACGTTTATAACATATTTACTGATATTATGAATTTCATCATTAGTGCCTTCGATAAGATATGTAATAAAGTCGGGGTCGAAATTCCTTTCTAGTCTTGCTCTTTTGCTTCTTCTTCATTCAGTATCTTTCTTGGGTACCGAGATTTCCTCATTTTTTTGTTAGAGTTATAATCATCATTAGTCCCAACATATTTTAAAGGAGGTGATATTAATGGTTCATCGCTATTTTGGTCTCGTGATATATACTTATTCTTAAAAAAATCTACATCTACAGATTCTATAACTTCTAAAGTATCTAAAATACTGAGCCTATAAGTACTGCTATTTTGAGAATATCCTATAAAAGCACATTTATAAGCTCTATTCCCTAATTTGGGCCTTTTAGGATCAAGTTTTCTGACATAAGCTAAAAAGCCCCAGACCTTAAGTTTTGATAACTTTGGTTTTCGATTAAACCATAATTTATAAGGCGATACATCCTTTTGTTTCAAAGAAACTCTACTTAAAATGTAACAGGCTGATAGCATACATAATGAATTTGGTAATTTAGAACTAATAAGTATTGCGTTGACCATTTCTACCAATGTTCTATTTTTTTTCATTCTGGAACGCTGTTTTGTTGTGGAGTATAAATCGGCGTACATTGGTGAATCAAACTTATTGTTTGAAAAATAAGGTGAATTCATTCGAAAATTATTCACCGCCTCGGTTCGAATGCAACACTTTAATTTTTCAAATTTTGTTTCCATTTATGCCTTGTAGAATACCTTGTCTTTGGTTTTAATTACATATATATAAGCATATTCAGAATAATCATCGATAAATGTTATATATATTTATTTCCTCCATATGTTGTATGACTTTTATCACCAACATCGCTATACTTTAAGTTAAGCAAACTAGTAATCTTTCCAATGGATTTAAATAATTTTCGATGAATATTTGCCTAAACACATATCTTACATTTATTAACAGATTCAAAATTGCAATCAGAAATTAATCCAAACTTATGCATAAATTTAAGGAAGTTATAGTTAACATGTCCTAATCTAGCATGCCATAAATTAAAGGAATTAACTTTTCTCGGACTGAATTTCAATGAATTGATTAATCATAATAATTTCTCGAACGGAAGTCCAAAAAGTTATCTGATGATAATATCTCTTTGAATAAAATACCAAAAAAATTTCCGACGATAATGATTTCACGAATAGAAAACCAGAAGACTGTCTGATGATATCATAGGAGGGAGGGCCAGAAATTTCTTTGGCAATGTTAAAAATTGCTTAATTTGAAGACCAAAAAACCATTCTGGTAATAAAAATCTACGTAGAAGATCAAAATACCATTCTGGCAATAATAATTTGAATAGAAGACCAAAAACCTATCTGACAATAACAGAAGACCAGAAAACCATCTAGCAATAATCTGAATAGAAGTCCAAAAAATCATCTGGCAATAATAGAAGACAAGAAAACCACTCTGGTCTTGTGGCAATAATCTGAATAAAATACCAGAAAACCATCGGGCAATACTAAAAGACTAGAAAACACACTAGCAATAGTAGTGGACTAGAAAACCATTTTGGCAATAATAGAAGACCAGAAAACCATTTGACAATAATATGAATAGAAGACCAGAAAACCATGTGCCTAGAATAATTTCTAAATAGAAGACCACAAAACCTTCTGGCAATAATAATTTCTGAATAGAAGATCAAAAAACCATCCGGCTAGAATAAATTTTGAATTGAAGACCAGAAAACCTTCCGCAAAAATAATTTCTAGATAGAAGACTAGAAAACCTTCTGGCAATAATAATTTATGAATAGAAGACCAGAAAATTCATCGTGCAATAATATTTTCTTTTGCATTAACAGAGAATTCCTGCTTTCTTTGAATCATGACATCTCGTATTTGATAGATCTTCTTCTAGAAGATTGCATAATTTTTGCTTTGGAGCACAAACAACTCATTTTTTGATTGATCTTCCTATAGAACATTACTTTTTCTTTGAGCACGAATGGCTCATTTTCCATTGATCTTCCTCTAGAAAACTGCCTCAATTCTTCTTTAGAATTGAGTTTGATTTGCTTTAGTATTTGATCATTCTCTAGAAGACTACCTCTTACTACTCTTCGGTAGTGATTTAGGCTTTGATTGATTTCTTTGTTACCATTTTAGGTAATGATCTCAACTTGGATCGCACCCCCTATCATTGTCTTATGTGATGATTTAGGTCCTTTGTCCGGTGAGTTTGGTTAGCTATCTTAAGCAGAACCAAAAAATTACCCGACCTCTCTCTAGAAGGTGCTTCAGTCAGGCCTTATAGGCGGTACTAAAGGCTGGTTCGGTGCTTTTGCCTGGCCAACTTAGGCGGGACCAAAAGCTTACTCCGTCCTCCCTCTAAAAGGCTCTCCGTCCAGGCTATATAGGCGGGACCGAAGGCTTGCAAATGTTTTGGCCATACCATTTCTGATAGGACCAAAGGCTTAATCTGACCTCCCTCTAGAAGGCGCTTTGACTAGGCCCTTGCAATGGGATCAAAGACTTTATTCGCTCCTTGTTACCTTATAATTATTGATTTAGGTTTTTCCTTTATTTTAGGAGATTCTTACTTCTTTCTATGGTTGATCCAGTAGATATATTTGTTTCAACTTCTATATTCATCCACTGTAGGAAAATATGGCCTTAGATGTTTAGCATTTCAAGTTCTAGCATGATGTTTACCATTTAATCGATATAATCGATAGGTCCCTGGTGGGATTACTTCGTGGATAACAGGGGGTCCTTCTCTATTTGGCCCAAGCGGTCCATCCGCTGGATTTTTAGTATTTGACGACTTTTCGAAGTACCAAATCTCCATTTTGAAATGATCTTTCCTTAACTTTGGAATTGTAGTACTTGGTTATTCTATGTTGATATTCAGCTGTTCATGTGGACGCTTCGTCTCTTAGTTCATTAATTAGGTCTAAAGATTCTCTTTTAAGTTACTGATTTGGATTAAATGCATATGCAATCCTTCGATGCGAGGGTACTTCAACCTTGATTGGAAGCATGGCTTTACATCCATATGTTAAAAAAAATAGGGTATGTCCCATTGCAGTTTTGGCAAAAGTTCTATATGCCCATAGCACAATAGGTAGTTCATGTACCCAATTTCCTTTTGCTTTGTTCAACCGTTTCTTTAGGATGGATTTTAATGATTTTGTTGGTTGGTGATTTGCAAATATAAATCTTTGTTAGCGAATTTCTTCATTAACCCTAAGAAGTGTAAGGAAAGTGAAACTTGGTTGAGGAAAGACTTAGGTAAATCTAGGTTAACTTGTTAGTAGTGCACAGTCTTCATGCCAAATCCATACTGATGGTGGAATTATAAGTGCTTTAGAATTTGATACAAATTATGATCGAAATTATAAGCGCAATGGAATTCAAAACAAGCCATGATTCAAGAAGCCTTCATTTCTATGTAATCTTGCTATTCTATTCTCGGATAATCCTTGTAAATTTAGTCTGAATATCATAATTTGAGAATTGCCACGTTGGATGATGATTTAATTCCTGAGTTGTAAGTTTACTTAAATATCTTCTCCTTTTTAGTTGGAAGCTGGTTTTCTTTCAATACTTATTTTGTCTTGATGTATTGATTATTCTTCCATTATCTCCTTTGGCGCTAGTGATTCCTTTTCTTTTACTTTGTTCCACATGTCTAAGGTGATCTGTATAAAATCTTTTCTGGACTCTACTCATAGCTTTACTTATTTATTTTTGGTCTTGTTATTATAAGTTCAAGGTCATTTCTGATATGATAATGTAAATTTACCATTCAAACTTTCCCGTATTCCTTGACCTTTAGTTGGTGGTTATTCATTCGGTTTCCATTACTGCTTTACTTCCCAAACAGTGGTGATCGCATGTTCTCTCATGAATCTTTCCTTATTTGAAATAAGGATAGCCTCTTTAAACATTCTTTCCTTTCTTAATAAGAATTGACTTTGTAGCAATTCATTAATGGCTCTAGATCTTTCTTTTTTCAATAAGTATCAGTTTTACTGATTTGTCCCTTTTGACTACTGATGATCATGACTCTAACGAGTGCCTTTCCGCCTTTCAACTTTTTAGAAGCTACTTAAAGCACTCTGATGGGCTCAATAAGAGATCCTATTATGATTGCTTGAAGTCTAAATTTGGGTCTTGCACCCCATTAGGCTACCTCTATGAGTAGCCATTACCCTTTTAGTTAATATTAATAATTTACAAATTTTAAAAATGATTTTACCAAAATATCCTTTGGGTTAAAATTATGGCAAAAAAAACTATATATAATTTAATGAGCTGCTTTTGGCATGCAAATTTTCTTTGGATTAGCAGACTGTTTGATAGTAATACAAAATTTCTTTACTTTTTGTTCAATAAAATTATTATATCAAAATAAGAGATGGTTTATATCATCCCGTCTATTCGGATTAGATAATAGGTTTCAAAAATCATGAAACTTTTAAAAAGCAACTTTGCAAGAAACTAGATAACAACAAAAATAACCTTCTGGGAGTTAATCCAATAGGAGGAGATAGGGGCACCTTCGATCTAAGGACTCAAATCAGTTGTTATATTGGGAGTGATGAACACGGTTCCAGGTGTCAATATTCTAATATTAAAAATACAAAAAATCCATTGTCCAGTATAAAAGAACTTGATTTTCCATTTAGTTATTAAAAACGCCAGCCACAAAAGATAGAATTTTCTCGACCTCCATTCTGAGGGCAAAAATCATAATTATGTATCCGTCGGGTAAGGAAAGCAAGAGTTTACCTGCAGGAGAAATTCATTCAACAAGAAGTTCAGTAATTTAACCAACATAAAAAAGGCCAGAAAATCATCCAGTATAAGTAACCCAGCAATCCGTTCGAAAATCATGCCATACATAAGAAAACTGGAATTCCATTCGATATATAAGAAGACTGGAATATCAAACTAGCACTCTATTTAGCATAAGAAATCCAGAAAACCTTCTGGTATAGAATCCTGAAATTCATCTAATATATAATAAAACTAGATACCATCTGGTATAAGAAGTCCAAAATCTCATCTGATAATAATAATATAAGAATCTCATCTAATAATAAGATGTGTAGAATCTCATCTAATACTAAGAAGATCGAAAACTAATCTGATAATAAGAAATCCCGAAATCCATTTGATATAATTGAAAACCAAAATATCATCTGTTAATGAACTTTGACAAGAAAATCAAGAGTTTCTCGAATGTTTACTCGGATTAGATTAGTCTTCATTTCATCCTGTAAAGAAGCTTGAATTTCGTATTAGTATGTGATGAATTTTAAATATAAACCAATCGGATCAGAAATTTCAATGAGTAGAGTTGATTTACGGCAATAGTTACAAAGTGCTTATTGTTGAGAAGTGTGAATTTCATTATTACTACAAAATTTTATACAGCATACTTGCAAAATGCTAGCTTTTACTTAAAAGTGACAATGGTATTAACCAAGAATAAAAGTTCAATAGCAATACTATAATATGGTCATGTTCATCGGGCATTTTGTTTTGAACTTTAAGACTCTTTATTAAACGTCGTAGGGAAATAAACTCACAATTAGAATATATCTTTATTATTCTATTTCAATACTTATATCTAATTTTGTGTTTGTCTCATCCAATAGTAAGGGGCATGGGGCTACGTTTATAAAAATCAATCATTTTGTCTATATATGAACGTATCTATACCACCTAATATCAAGCACACATCCAAATGATGTATTAGTACATGATACAAGAATTATATTTCTCATAATTCAATTAAAAATAAAAGTAAGATTATTAAATGTTACTTTATTCATAGTTGGCTTCGGTACAATATTCACTAATATTACATGAGTCTTTAAACTTTTCAAACCAAGTGTATTCTTCCAAAAAATCTGTACGAATATAATGCAATTAATAACTAGAAAAAATAATTGTGCACCAAATGGTCCCACAACGCTAGAAGAAACCTTCTAGCTTAGACTACTACTATTTTTTAAAATGTTGAAGCTTGAAAATTCTATGCTTACTACCCTATTTTAATGATTATTTCTAATCTTATGCTTGTCCACGTGGACAACAATAAGCATGTATAGGCATGTGCTCACTTGTGCAAAATTGGCATGTTTAGTCTTGATTTTGGACTTTAAAAGATTTGAAAAGATATTTAAATTGAAGTTTTCTGTTTCATTCTTTTTACAAGTGTTTACTTACTCATATTAGTGTATTTTAAAAGTGGTTTGAGATATTTATGAATTTTTAAGAATTAGTTGTGAATTTTAAAAAAGGGATATTTTGTTATAATATGTAGAAAACATGATCTTTTTAAGTTTGAAGGAAAACTGGAAAGTTGTTAATTTCAAGTAATATTTATGATGAATGTTTTAAAAACTATTATAATTATTTTCAAGTATATTAAAAGTGTATACAAATGTTTTCAAAAAGGGGTTAAGAATTTCTCCACGGTCAAACGTTAATTGTTAATTACTTGCTTGAAAAGTAATTAACTATGCTTAACACTTAAAGCCGATGAAGTAAGGCTTATCTATTTATGAGAGTTAAGATTAATATCGAGTAGGGATGGAGCGATAGTGTAACGACCCGGATTTTTCGACATTGGATTTGGAATATTTAAATGGTTTTAAATATTGAATTTGAATTATAAATTGATTCTTAGTATGAAAAGTTTGATTTTCATTTATAAAATAAATGCAGAATTTAAAATATAGCGGGTTATTGGATAATTGAATTTAATAACGGAGAATTAGTTAAAAATATTTCAAAGGTTTGTAAAATTCATATTAATAATACTGAAGACAATGCAACTTTTAAAATTGAATTTGGAAGTGCTTTGTTCAGTTTTAAAAATATATCGTTTAAGTTGACATTTAAAAATAGCCTTCTGAGGCACAGTCTCGGATTTTGACGAAACCAGTTCCATTGGATCCGTAATATTGTATTATTATCGGATTTCAAATTTCGTAGCTTTTGGAGTTGTCATTTAGCCGTACAAGTATAAACGCGCTGGAATCTACATCGAAAATTCAATATAATAATTGGGTCCAAAAAGCTATCTTCTCCATACGATCGAATTAGGACTCGAAACCTTTTCCATTGTGTTTGGAATAGAGGTATAACATTATAAACGCCTAGCGGCATGCCTCGATAGGAGGTCGAGATTTTGAGTTGCAAATTCGAGACGGTTTAAAATTTAAAATTTATATATATACTATTGATGGACATTTATATTCAAATCAGAACTTTATCCTTTCACCTTGGGTCACTGTAGCAAGTATATTCAGACACGTTTCCTATAACTTCTCTAACACGCGATCCTCTTTCTTTCTTCTTTTAAAAAGCCCGAGCCTTCCTCCTCTTTTCAGTTTGAAAACAAAACCAAGAACTTAGAAAAAAAAGAAGAGAAGAGAAAACAAGTTCGTTCGTTCAAAAAAAAGGGGTTTCCCTTTGTCTGTTCGATTTCGAAAATCAGAAAATTAAAACTCGAGTCCACTTCGACCCACTTCAACCCACTTCTTAATCTATTATATACATGTGGACGTATTGAAGCAAATCTGATGGCGGTAGACGAGGCAGGGACGAATCGCATTGTGGGTTCAAAATTCATGATTGGGTGGCGCGATGATATCTAGTGGCAGAGACGAAGGCGCGGTGATGGGCGAATCGCGATTCTTGGGGGCGTTCGTTCCTTCGTTCAATAGGAGGCTCGCGATTCGAGTGAGTGGTAGTGGTCAAGCTCGGAGCCGATTTGGTGAAGTCGTGCCTGGAAGTGGTTGCGTCGATGTCGGTCGTGTGTTAAGCTCGATGGCAGTACGGTGGCGAGGCTTCGATGGTGATTAGGTATAGCATTTTATTTTATTTTATTTTTAAAAAAAAAGAAAACTAAAAGTATATAGTTAAACATAAAATTATTTTTACAGTAAGGTATATAAAACTATTTATTCTTCAAATTAAAGATTTATATATATATATATGTATACATATACAGTAAAGAAAAATAATGATATAAATATATATATACACACACATACATATTTAGATATATATATATATATAGATAAAATAGTAAATATGTATATATAAGATTTTTGAAAAATATAGGAATTGTAAAAAATTTGTAGAGCTTATATAAAAAATTTGATTTTTAAATATATATAGGTTATTTTAAGTATATATGTAATTTCAATAAAATAAATACACATATACATATTTTAACTTACCGTTAAATTTTAAAATAATTTATTTAGGTGATTATTTTGATAAATTAACTTATTTAATTATTTTAGTTACTAAAAATAATTTATTAAAGGAAAATTAGTTTAAATTAAATTATTAGTTAATTAAATTTATTAAATGAAAATTGACTGTTCGATTATTTAAAATATTAATAAATCATATAATGTTTATACAAGGTCAAAAATCATGAAACAAGCCGAGATGGAAGTGGGTTGCAAAACAAAAATAATGGTGAGATTTTCTCACTCATTTGGATTACCTATTTAAATTTAAATGTTAAATTTAAATTATTGGATGATTGACTTGATTGATAAATTTATAATTTATCTGTTGGATGTATTTATATATAGTAGTATATATATATATTGGAGTGATTGATATTCCCGCATTATATAGCGGATGAGACCCTATACGCTCCGCATAATAGCGGATGACCCTATATACTGCGATATCCCCCTCGAAGTGGGACTGGTATTTTATTTGTGTGACTAACATCTGTGGATGCAGGGAGAAACAGGTTGGAGGGATCCAACAAGATTCCTTAAAAATATTTATTGTTTTCATATATATATATATATATATATATATTGATATATGATATGATGGATAAATTGATATGGATTGTGTGTGAATTAAAGTATTAAATGTTAAATAGCATGGGAATTGAATTGGTATTTTTAAATATCATAAATAATTAAATTGAAGGAATTTGAAAAGAAATTTGAAAGAAATTATTTATATTGAAAATTGGATTTATTCTGAAGGGAATTAAGTAGAATAAAAATATATTAACTAACTGGGGTTATACTTAACTATTTGAAAATTGGTTTAAGTAGAGATTTAAATTAAATTATATATTAAGGGCTTGAAGAGATATTGGAATTGATAAATAAATTTGAAATAAAATGGAATTTTATTAAGGGAAGATTATAAAGTGGAATTATAAATAGAATTTGTTTTTATAAATAAATGGAAAACTCAAAGGAGTTTATAAATTTATAAATGGGGTTTATAAATAAGATGGAGTGATATCAGTGGATATGTGGAAAATATAAGTTAATGGTGTGGACTTATATCGGGCAATTGGAATTGTTTTGAAAAGAAATAGTAGAATATATTTCAAATAAAAGAGATGGTGATTAATTTGGATATAGTCGATGTGATACGAATCAAAAGGAATTTATGAATTAAATTCGTGAATATTATATTTTCTTAAAAATAGTTTTTCGTGTGAAACGAGTTGGGAATTTACAAATAAAGTTGTAAATGATTTTTGAAAGAAATAGGAAACTAATGAATATTTTCCAAGTGTTGAAAATCAAATGGAATGGGAAAAATATGTTAATTGTTGGGCAAAGGTTGAAATTTGTTCCGTGGGAATAAAAGGGATTTGAAAAACTATTTTTCAAAGTGTCGAAATGTGGAAATAATACCTTGAGTAGATATTTTGAGTTAAATAATTTGGAAAATTATTTAAGGCCTGATGGTTGTTTGTGGATGTTATTTTGATAGCTAAATAACCGACTATCAATATTGGCCAATGCGCTGATCGTTTCGAATAGACCGGGATCAGATTTAATTATCCGAAAACCACTTTGATCCGGTTTGAACGTAACGAATGAATATCGTGAAGATGATGAAGACGGTGATTCGATTTGTCCAGACCCAGGGTAGCTTGTATGGACGAATGCTATCAGAACATCGTCATTGGAGGACGATGAGCATTCTAAGTGAGATTCGTTCTTGAAAAGGTAATCGTAGCCTCAAGCCTCATCAACCGGGAATGGCTAAAACAGGGGAGGTGCAGCAAGGGTAAGTGGGTAGCACCCAAGTAGGGTAAGGTCATCCCTGTCTAGAGTCCCTTTTATTTCGGCTGTGTGGCGGTTGCTGATCCCAACCGCGGGGTGATCCTATCCGGGCTATCCAGTAAGGGGTAGTCCGGTCTTCTGTTGCAGGGGATCGGGAGTGGTCCTCGGTACGCTGATCTAGGCCAGGTACTGTGACTAGCGGTACTCCGGTAGCCCTGCCATTGTATGGAATCCATTCTCCAATAAGCGCCGTACAGTTTTGATTGTGTCCAACTATGCTGGAACGTGAGATGCAAGCATTTTATCTATATTCTATTTACTTTCTATAGACATTATTATAATATCAGATGGATTTGATAGAAAAGTTTTGGTTATCGTAAGGTAAAAACCCGACATGTTTATTTATGGCTTGGTCGTACGAGATACCTCTGTTTTCAAAGGATTTTTGAAAATATAATAATAATCCAATTGAGTGTGTTTTCTCACGCTGGTTTTCCAGACTAACTCGGGTGTTGTTTTATTATGATTCTCGGGTTAGACCGAGCATTACAGATTCATGATAGGATGCTATGGAGCTCAAGAGACGAGCTGGATGATGAGGCGTATTTCCGTAGATTTGTATTTCCGCTGTGTAAGGACAAGTTGTTATAACTGTCCAGATTTAATGTAATGATTGTGTACTCTGATGATTGTAAGTATTAAACAGTTACAGATTCTTTTGTATAAAAATCTGTTGTTATATATATATATATATATATATTATATTTTGTTCCGCTGCGATTGTGAGACTCTGATGTTGTTTTTATCTTCTTCTTCTACCTCTTTCTTCTCTTAACTCTAATGATCTGGTATTTCCGGCATTCGATTGTTCGACATGTAATACAGTGAACGTATTGATGTCGATTTTCGGGCATCGAAAATCTCGGTTCGTTACAGTGGTATCAGAGCTAAAGGTTAAGCGAGAACCTTGGCTCTGGTGGGAATTACTCATTAGAGATAGAGTCAGTAGTGCTCTAGAATTAGTTGAGTGTATTAATAGATATGAGTGCATATTTGTTAGTGAATATAAATGAATTATATTGTGTTGACTTATCGGTTGGGTGTTTATAAATTCTGGTCGGTATAGTCTGGACAACTATATCGATTGGGAATTCTAAACTCTTAAACTAGGCAAACCGACACAATATTGCTTTTAGAAGTGGGTAGATAAAATAATTTTACCCGAAATATATTTTGATATAAAAGAAATAATTTCTGAAATTATTATATATAAAATTGGAATGTTGGGATGATAATATTATAACCAAATGAGATTATAAAATTTAAAATGGCTTATATAACCAAGTAGAAATTTATATAAGTATAACTTATACAAATTGATTATAATTAAATCGGATTTAAACCAGAATTTGACAAATTGATTATAATTAAATCGGATTTAAACCAGAATTTGAAAATCTAAATCCTGGAGATTTTTGAATGTTTTCCAAAGTGTTTAGAGGTAAATAATAGTAATATTATTTTGGAGATATCTTTGAAAAGAAAAATGGTTTTAAATGGATTTTGGGGATATATAGCACTGAACTCACTGTAGTCGCTGGAAAATAATCCTGGTGATGACTACACAGCATCATCAGTATTCATTTTCGAGTTTCTAAGTGACGGATTGCTACCAGTGTGGTTTGAAATGGAAATTTTGGGAAGAACATGTTTTGTTTTGGAAAATCCGAAGGGAATTGAGTTTGGATAAAAGCCAGGATTGGGTTAAATTTAAAAAGTGTGATTTGGAATGTTTGAGATTTCAAAAATGATTGGAAATAAATACCGGGTGGTTAAAAATTCTGAAATCCTTATTTAAATAAATTAGAGATTATCAGAAAATAAGTTATAAACTTATAAATGAAAGATGATTCGGAATAAGAAATGAAGACAAGGAATTTGGGCTTGGAAATAAACCGCAACTGGTGTAAAGTTAAAGGAATAAATTTTAACTTAAGCAAAGCAATGAAATAAATCAAAATAACTAAGATGGTGGAAAAATTCTAAATTTTGGATTAAAGTTCTTACTTAATTGATTTCAGATGAATTGTGTGAGGTGAAGATTTACTTATGCAAGTTAAACAAAATAAATTAGTGGAAGGAAATGATGTGGATTTAAGCTAGTTAAATAAAATCTAATTGGACTTGAATTAAATTGAATAGAATTGAATGGAAATGAAATTGAATTGAGTTGTAGATAATAGTGAATGAAATTAAATTCTTACCCAAATAAAATTCAAAAGAATGGTATGAAGTTGAATTTAGCGTAAGATAAGTTAAATAAAAATTGAACTGGGTTATAAATGATTTTGAATGGAATAAATAAATCTTCAACGGCTTATAAAAAAATTGAAATGAATTGGGTAAAAATATATTTAGGCTATAAATAAATGTATAGTCTTGAATTAAAAATAAAATAGGAATATACTCGAGTATAGAATTGATGGAAGTATGGAAAAGAAGTGTGTGGCTTATAAAAAGTGAAAGGTAAAATAGAAAACCCAAAAATAAAATCGTTTGATATTTTAGTAAGGGAAATAAATTCCAACTTGAATAAAAAAAATGGGATTGAACTCAAGGAAATTTAAGTGAAGAAATTTTTGGAATAAAAAATAATCAAGTATTGAATTATAGAATGAAAGTGAACTAATTAGTTAATTGGATATAAAATGGATATAAACTGGGTTAAATAAAATTGGATTGTGGGTTAAAAATGGGTTTGAAGTTAAACTTGAGTTATAGATAAAATTTGACTTAGATGGTAAGTGATTTAATATAAAATTGAAATGTTGTCAAATGAAATGGAATTAGATTAAAATAGAAATAGTTAGAGTTGCAAATAAATCCAATCAGAGTATAAATAAATTAATTATGGCCTTGGACATTATTTTAATGAATTCGAATATGGGAATTAAAAATGGATGAAGTGAATGAGTTAATAAAATTTATTAGTAAATGGAAGGTGATTTAATTGAGTAAGAATCAATTTAAATGGAAAGGAAATTGTTGCAAAGAGAAGTGAACTTAAGTTTTTGGTTAAGATGGTTGAAATAAATAACTTAAGTTAATATTGAATGGAAGCTCGGCTTAAATAAATTGGTGAAATGGTTATTTAATAATATGGAATGTTGTCGAGCTAAATAAAAAGGATTGGAAAACAATGGAAGTGGATTTAAATGAAAGGCAAAAACAATTGGATTAGAATTAATTAGAAGTGGAATGGGATTAAATATAAATTGATTTGAAATCAATTTAAAATAGTGATAAACTGAAAGGGTTATTTTATTAATCGAATGCCGTCAAGTTTGCATGGGAAATAATTGGTTTTTGGTGTAAACAAAAGTAAATGAAAATTCTATAAATTGATAGAAGCAAATAACATTGATTTTGAAAACAATTGGAATGAATATGAGTTCATTTGGTTTAAAAATGAATTGAATGTAAGAAATTGAGATGTAAACCGTTTGGATTGAATGAAAATAGTATATGGATTGACTAAAAACAGTCGAAGAAGTGTTGAAATCATAAAAGTTGCTTATAAATATTGTTTAACCTGCATTGCTTACAAAATTCATGTGTTAGATATATAATATAAATGAAATGTTAGTAAATTTTGTATATTTGGTACTTACGTGTTTAAATTAAGTAAGTACAGGTACTTGGAGGCTGTTTGGCTGGATGTTGGTCGCGCAAATTGCTAAATAAATAAGCCGCTTGCTTAAAATGTTAAATAAAGGTACGCCTACGCAATAAAAGGAAGAAAAATATAAAATATTGTTGTATTTTTGTTTTTCCAACCGTGTGGGTCGATGTATATATATTTATCTCTCTTGTCAAATTGCAAAAGCTCCTTTGTCCAAGGGAGACTCTGCAAAAAATTTCGGAAATTTTGGGAGTTAGAAAATTTTTGGAAAATATTTGTTAACTACGAATTGATTTCAAATTGGAATTGAAAATAAAAGGATTTTGGAATTGGAATTGAAACTAATTGTTTAGTTGGAACTAAAAGATTAGAAAAGTGAATATCGGATTTTCACTAAATGGGTTTTAGTAAGTTAATGGGTTTGGGCATTCTTCTGCTTTAGCCATTTCGGGGACGAAATTCTTTTAAGTGGGAAGGAATGTAACGACCCAGATTTTTTCGACATTGGATTTGGAATATTTAAATGGTTTTAAATATTGAATTTGAATTATAAATTGATTCTTAGTATGAAAAGTTTGATTTTCATTTATAAAATAAATGCAGAATTTAAAATATAGCGGGTTATTGGATAATTGAATTTAATAACGGAGAATTAGTTAGAAATATTTAATCTTGAGTTTCAAGCTTGTTAAAAATATTTTAAAGATTTGTAAAATTCATATTAATAATACTGAAGACAATGCAACTTTTAAAATTGAATTTGGAAGTGCTTTGTTCAGTTTTTAAAATATATCGTTTAAATTGACATTTAAAAATAGTCTTCCGAGGCACAGTCTCGGATTTCGACGAAACCAGTTCCATTGGATCCGTAATATTGTATTATTATCGGATTTCAAATTTCGTAGCTTTTGGAGTTGTCGTTTAGCCGTACAAGTATAAATGCTCTGAAATCTACATCGAAAATTCAATATAATAATTGGGTCCAAAAAGCTATCTTCTCCATACGATCGAATTAGGACTCGAAATCTTTTCCATTGTGTTCGGAATAGGGGTATAACATTATAAACGCCTAGTGGCATGCCTCGATAGGAGGTCGAGATTTTGAGTTGCAAATTCGAGACGGTTTAAAATTTAAAATTTATATATATACTATTGATGGACATTTATATTCAAATCAGAACTTTATCCTTTCACCTTGGGTCACTGTAGCAAGTATATTCAGACACGTTTCCTATAACTTCTCTAACACGCAATCCTCTTTCTTTCTTCTTTTAAAAAGCCCGAGCCTTCCTCCTCTTTTCAGTTTGAAAACAAAACCAGGAACTTAGAAAAAAAAGAAGAGAAGAGAAAACAAGTTCGTTCGTTCAAAAAAAGGGGTTTCCCTTCGTCTGTTCGATTTCGAAAATCAGAAAATTGAAACTCGAGTCCACTTCGACCCACTTCTTAATCTATTATATACATGTGGACGTATTGAAGCAAATCTGATGGCGGTAGACGAGGCAGGGACGAATCACATTGTGGGTTCAAAATTCATGATTGGGTGGCGCGATGATTTCTAGTGGCAGAGACGAAGGCGCGGTGATGGGTGAATTGCGATTCTTGGTGGCGTTCATTCCTTCGTTCAATAGGAGGCTCACGATTCGAGTGAGTGGTAGTGGTCAAGCTCGGAGCCGATTTGGTGAAGTCGTGCCTAGAAGTGGTTGCGTTGATGTCGGTCGTGTGTTAAGCTCGATGGCAGTACGGTGGCGAGGCTTCGATGGTGATTAGGTATAGCATTTTATTTTATTTTATTTAAAAAAAAAGAAAACTAAAAGTATATAGTTAAACATAAAATTATTTTTACAGTAAGGTATATAAAACTATTTATTCTTCAAATTAAAGATTTATATATATATATATGTGTATACATATATAGTAAAGAAAAATAATGATATAAGTATATATATACACACGTACATATTTAGATATATATATATATATATAGATAGATAAAACAGTAAATATGTATATATAAGATTTTGGAAAAATATAGGAATTGTAAAAATGTTGTAGAGCTTATATAAAAACTTTGATTTTTAAATCTATATAGGTTATTTTAAGTATATATGTAGTTTCAATAAAATAAATAGACATATACATATTTTAACTTAACCGTTAAATTTTAAAATAATTTATTTAGGTGATTAATTTGTTAAATTAATTTATTTAATTATTTTAGTTACTAAAAATAATTTATTAAAGGAAAATTAGTTTAAATTAAATTATTAGTTAATTAAATTTATTAAATGGAAATTGACTGTTCGATTATTTCAAATATTAATAAATCATATAATGTTTATACAAGGTCAAAAATCATGAAACAATCCGAGATGGAAGTGGGTTGCAAAACAAAAATAATGGTGAGATTTTCTCACTCATTTGGATTACCTATTTAAATTTAAATGTTAAATTTAAATTATTGGATGATTGACTTGATTGATAAATTTATAATTTATCTGTTGGATGTATTTATATATAGTAGTATATATATATATATATTGGAGTGATTGATATTCCCGCATTATATAGCGGATGAGACCCTATACGCCCCGCATAATAGCGGATGATCCTATATACCACGATATCCCCATCGAAGTGGGATTGGTATTTTATTTGTGTGACTAATATCTGTGGATGCAGGGAGAAACAGGTTGGAGGGATCCAACAAGATTCCTCAAAAATATTTATTGTTTTCATATATATATATATATATTGATATATGATATGATGGATAAATTGATATGGATAGTGTGTGAATTAAAGTATTAAATGTTAAATAGCATGGGAATTGAATTGGTATTTTTAAATATCATAAATAATTAAATTGAAGGAATTTAAAAGGAAATTTGAAAGAAATTATTTATATTGAAAATTGGATTTATTCTAAAGGGAATTAAGTAGAATAAAAATATATTAACTAACTATGGTTATACTTAACTATTTGAAAATTGGTTTAAGTAGAGATTTGAAATTAAATTATATATTAAGGGCTTGAAGAGATATTGGAATCGATAAATAAATTTGAAATAAAATGGAATTTTATTAAGGGAAGATTATAAAGTGGAATTATAAATAGAATTTGTTTTTATAAATAAATGGAAAACTCAAAGGAGTTTATAAATTTATAAACGGGGTTTATAAATAAGATGGAGTGATATTAGTGGATATGTGGAAAATATAAGTTAATGGTGTGGACTCTTATCGGGCAATGGGAATTGTTTTGAAATGAAATAGTCGAAAATATTTCAAATAAAAGAGATGGTGATTAATTTGGATATAGTCGATGTGATACGAATCAAGAGGAATTTATGAATTGAATTGGTGAATATTGGATTTTCTTAAAAATAGATTTTCGTGTGGAACGAGCTGGGAATTTAAAAATAAAGTTGTAAATGATTTTTGAAAGAAATAGGAAATTAATGAATATTTTCCAAGTGTTGAAAATCAAATGGAATGGGAAAAATATGTTAAGCGTTGGGAAAAGGTTGGAATTTGTTCCATGAGAATAAAAGGGATTTGAAAAACTATTTTTGAAAGTGTCGAAATGTGGAAATAATATCTTGAGTGGATATTTTGAGTTAAATAAATTGGAAACTTATTTAAGGCCTGATGGTTGCTTGTCGATGTTATTTTGATAGTTAATTAACCGACTATCAATATTGGCCAATGCGTCGATCGTTTCGAAGAGACCGGGATCAGATTTAATTATCCAAAAAACACTTCGATCTGGTTTGAACGTAATGAATGAATACCGTGAAGATGATGAAGATGGTGATTCGGTTTGTCCAGACCCAAGGCAACTTTGTATGGACGAATGCTATCAGAACATCGTCATTGGAGGACGATGAGCATTCTAAGTGAGATTCGTTCTTGAAAAGGTAATCGTAGCCTCAAGCCTCATCAACCGGGAATGGCTAAAACAGCGGAGGTGCATCAACGCTAAGTGGGTAGCACCCAAGTAGGGTAAGGTCATCCCTGTCTAGAGTCCCTTTTATTTCGGCTGTGTGGCGATTGCTGATCCCAACCGTGGGGTGATCCTATCCGGGCTATCTAGTAAGGGGTAGTCCGGTCTTGTGTTGCAGGGGATCGGGAGTGGTCCTCGGTACGCTGATCTAGGCCAGGTACTGTGATGAGCGGTACCCCAGTAGCCCTGCCATTATATGGAATCCATTCTCCAATAAGCGTCGTACGGTTTTGATTGTGCCCAACTATGCTGGAACGTGAGATGCAAGCATTTTAGCTATATTCTATTTACTTTCTATAGACACTATTATAATATCAGACGGATTTGATAGAAAAGTTTTGGTTATCGTAAGGTAAAAACCTGGCATGTTTATTTGTTGCGTGGTCGTACGAGATACCTTTGTTTTCAAAGGATTTTTGAAAATATAATAATAATCCAATTGAGTGTGTTTTCTCACGCTGGTTTTCCAGACTGACTCAGGTGTT
This sequence comes from Allium fistulosum, assembly GCA_030737815.1. Classification (NCBI taxonomy): domain Eukaryota; kingdom Viridiplantae; phylum Streptophyta; class Magnoliopsida; order Asparagales; family Amaryllidaceae; genus Allium; species Allium fistulosum. Next base: position 668,440,115 of record CM060901.1, read on the forward strand.
GTTTTATTATGATGCTCGGGTCAGACCAAGCATTATAGATTCAGGATAGGATGCTATGGAGCTCAGGAGACGAGCTAGATGATGAGGCGTATTTCCATAGATTTGTATTTCCGCTATGTAAGGACAAGTTGTTATAACTGTCCAGATTTAATTTAATGATTGTGTACTCTGATGATTGTAAGTATTAAACAGTTACAGATTCTTTTTTATAAAAATCTGTTGTTATATATTATATTTTGTTCCGCTGCGATTGTGAGACTCTGATGTTGTTTTTATCTTCTTCTTCTACCTCTTTCTTCTCTTAACTCTAATGATCTGGTATTTCCGGCATTCAATTGTTCGGCATGTAATACAGTGAACGCATTGATGTTAATTTTCGGGCGTCGAAAATCTTGGTTCGTTACAGATAGAGCTCTAACCTATCGATTTCCCTTTTGATCAAAGAATAGTAAGTCAGAAAGTGTTGGAAACGTGTTAATCGTGTTGATTTCTTACTTGTTTATGGAAACCATTGGTACTATACTTAACACTAAAAGCTGACAAGGTAGACTTATCTATTTGTGATATTCAAGAATGAAATGTCTAGGAAGGCTTTAATGCAACCAGTGCTCTAACTTGCCTAGATTCACTCTTGGATGAGGAATAGTTGAGTTGGAGTGTCAAAACGAGTTAAGCTTACGAATCATGATTTATATAAGCAATTGTTTTTGACTAGATAATCAATTAGTTAATTATCGAACTTGATCAAATATGACTTAAGAATTTATCTAAAGTCTTCGTAATTTCATATCAATGAGAACCCCCGGGTAGGAGCATTGGTATGAAATGTCTCTAGCTTTCGCTTACTTCTGAAAGAACCAAAATTGAGTTAGCCTAAAATTCATCGAATTAGTTTTAAAGAGACCATGATCGATAAGTGTTTTACTTATCGAGTACTAATACAAAACCAGTATAAGAGTTCTGTGTTTTGGAAGCAATTGTGAAGTGAAATGTTATAGAGTTGGACTATGAATCCTAAGGTTATATCTAAGGGAGAAGTCAGCGTTCATTTTAAACGATGCAATTATGTGGGACTGTCTATCTTGAGGAGTATTCCAAAATAGAGGACAGCGTTAGCATTCATTGGAGGACTTTTGCAAGAATCAACGTGGAGGCTCGAGATCTGTTCGAAATGCTTGAATCCATTTAATGATTTGATCTGTTCGAGATATGGGAATCCATTTAGGGATTCGTAATCTGTTCGAGTGATGAAAACTCGAGTGAGAGATTTCAAACGTAGCCTCAACATCGAAAATGACTAAACCAGGGATAGGATGCATGGCTAAAGGGAATGTACCATTTCAGAAATTCGAAGAGTGTAGGCGAGTCCATCTAGTATTACTTACGGACATGCATGCAGGAGCGATGCATTCAGAACCATGATTTTCCGAGCGTGGGCCAGTTATGAATTTCCTATAGTACATTCCTAATGATGTACATTTCTTGGAAGGATATCTCTGATCCTTGTCATGGAGTTTGGATTTGGCTGGATCCGAGATCTCGGTGGAAAATCCATTATGCGAACGTGCCTTAGCAGTATTGATTATGTGCCTATTATTGTTGTGGTGTTCACATAGCAACTATTTAGTATGATTTTTGTGCTACACTCTAGATATTATCTATCATATCAATACACATTGCTTAATGAATGGTTGGTTCCTTTGAGGGGAAAAACCATTATGGGAATCCATACGATCTCAGTGGTTACCGTTAAATGTCACTCATATTTCTTCAGTTTTTCACGTTGATTTACCAAACTGATCCGAGTGTTACTTTCTAATAATGCTCGAGTTGGCCCCATGTATGTTTTCAGATTTAGCCATGGACACTTTGGAGCTTATGGGGATGAGCTGGATGATACCTACTGTAGTATTTATTTCTGCTGCATTACAAATGTATTATCAGCATTTGTAATGACTGGTTGTTATAACTGTCCAGGATGATTATTGTGACTTTGAATATTTTTGTATCTTAGAATGACATTTTATACTTTCATTTGATATTATATATTATCGTTTCATTGTTAGATTCTGATATTGTGTTCCTTCTTCCCTGTTCTATTTCTTTTTCTTTTTATTTAACCCTACCAATTCGTCTTTCCAACACTTGGATGCACGGCACATGAACCATTGATGTATTAGTGTCGACATTTGGATATCGAAAAGGAGGGTCGCTATAGTTTTCAAAGAACTGTTAACCATAAAAGTTTGGACGGTCATAACAGAATTTAGTTTTTTTATAAAGTGCTTAGTTCGACTACGTTAAAAGTTTAATGAATATGTAAACTAAGTAGAAATTACTATATTGCTCTGCCAATTAGAGAAAATATTTCCTCTAACTTTCTTTAATGTAATGGAGGATTTACCCTTCTTCCATCTAAAGCATGTCTTTGAGGTCATGTGTAATATGGATGGATGTATCCATTTGAGTGGTAATAATATTGAGTATGTCAAATATTAATTTAATTACATAAGTAAATTTAATTTGAAATAATTGTATAATAGGTACTTAAATCATATGAAGAAAAAAATAAGGCAAAAAACACGAGTTGAAGGTTCGCTTTGCAAATCATATATCAAGAAGAAGTTTCATTCTTTTTCTCTCATTATTTTAGTGATCATGTGAACTTATCATTTGAAAGTGCTCCATGCAATGTTGAAGGTGTTGAACATGATTTTTCTCAAGTAATGTTATCTATTTTTAGAAACGTGGTCAACCTGCAGGAAAATATACAGAAACATGATTAGACGATAGAGATTACCATGTAGCAAAAATATGTGTTATTAATTATGCCGAAGTTGCACCATTTGTTAGGTGTTGTTACTTAATAATTATCGATATGTTAATTTTAAAATTTATATTTATTTCAATCATACTTAAAAAATTTGTGCAATATATAATTTTTGCAGTATTTACAAGTCACAACGTTCATGCAGCGATCTTAGTAAAAAATTCGTTGATTGGTTTTCAAACTACGTTTATGGTCTGAGAAAGTATGTGGTCAACTGAGGATTGAAACATCTTGCATTGGGACAAAAATAAAATGTCAAGATATATCAAGTATTCTTCGTCAATGAATTTAAATTCAATACCAAAGAATATGGTGCTGAGAAAATAATTAACAATAACCATGTATTTGTTAAAGGTGGTGATGATCCAGATGTTCATATAAATGATTTTTATGGCGTGTTAAACCTGGTTTTGGAATTGACATATTTTATATGACTCGTAGAGAAAGTTTTTTATTTAGGTGCAATTGGTTCGGTAATGTTCCAAATTTTGGAACCAACATGCACAAAGATTATAATCTTATTAAAAGAAAACATAACTTGCGCATTACCATAAGTATGATCCTTTTGTACTAGCCAAACAAGTACTATAACTTTATTATGCTCCGTATCCATCTCTAAAAAGAGATCAAGCAGATTGGTCGGTAGTTTTTAAAACAAATAAAAGATTTACATTTGATGAAAAAATATTCCAAATGAACAAGCTTATTAGGTAGATCTTGAGCAAAAAAAAAATCGACGATCATCCTGATTTTGGGCCTCTAAATGATGAATCAAATGTTTTAGTAGAAGCATTAGAGATTACAGAGAAAAATGATATAAGTACGAGACCAAGTCTGAACCAAAAAACAACAAAGATTGATTATTAATATATAATTTTATAGAAGGTAATTTATATGATTATTAATGTTACATTTTTTTCATAGAAACAAATGTATTTCCATAATTAAATGATATGTTCTCCCATAATAAAATGATATGTCTGTGATAAGTTATTATGTTTTAACGTCGGAGCTCTTCTCATTCATCGGGTTTTCCCTCTTCTAATTAGAGAGGGACTAGCATGAGAGGTGATGGCGGAGACCTATCACACGAAGAGCGCCCGTAGTCACATTAATAAGTAAAGTAAGTGGATAAATACCAAATTTACTGCAACATGATAAATATTTTATGTATGATAAAGTATTCATGATTTATTAAAGGTCTATATCAAAATAAATATAGGGTTTTTAATATTTCCAAAGCTGCTTATAAGAGCATAATGACCACATGTTGGCCTAGATGGAATAATATCCCACCCCATAGAATAGAGTGTATCTGGCAGGATTTCTACGTAAGTGTAAATCTGTATTTCATTTTGTATGTAACCACTGTACAATTTGCTGACTAAGTGTAAATGTATAACTATTTTATTTTTCAATCAGCAGGGGCGACAGACTTACAGGAATACGACTTTGCACTTTGTAGAAATTACTAGAATAAAAAAGCGGAAAAATTATCGCGATACGATGTCGAACATTAAAAAAGGAGGAAAGGCTCAACTGGATGAGTGCAAGTGCATGGCAAGCTTGGGTTGATTACTAGAAAAATGCAGAAGCGATTTAAGTTTACTAGTCCCGTATATTTGTTGAAAATTAGTAGAATTAGTATAATGATCGTATCAATTTACAAATGTGAAATATTCATTTTAAATTTACAAGTAGAGTCGAAGCAGAATTCTACAAATATAAATAAAATTCAGCAGTGATATATGTTGTTGTATTTTTGTTGTTTGGGGTTTAGGTGCTGCTGAATTAAAAAAAATTCTAAATTTTCGACGACTCACGAGGTCAAACTTTCTGTAGGCTAGTAGCGGTAATGAACAAAAATGTGGTAAATGCATAATCTTACACGTGTACAAGATGGGACGTCGAAAGCCGTCTAGGTGTTGACGATGGCCGTCGAAATGATGCCGACAAGTTGTCGAAAAGTCCATTGAAGAATAATTGTTCGACGACCAATGTTTTAACAGCATTTTCCGTTGGCTTTCGATGGCCTACTAAAAACTTAACCATGCCCTACCACCAAGAACAGATTCTTGCCATCTATTTAGAGGAAGAACTTCTTCTTTAACAAAATAAATCGTAGCTCCTAGTCTGACAGTATAATGACCCGGAATGTTATTACTTTAAATATCAATATTTAATATATTTTAAAATAATTAATAAATAGATTTTATTACTCAAAAATGCCCCTTTTAAATAATAACTAGTGACGGTGAAAGGGTTTTCAAAATGTGTTTATGAAAATAATTAGTTTGAAGAAAAATAGAAAATGTGACCGAAAAACGTTTTACAAATTTTCTATTTTTCGTCGTCTAAAAGTTGTCAAAAACATTGTACACATTTGAATTAACACATATGCACATTTACAAATATTATAGGTATCAATTAGTAACATAATAAAGGTAAAAATATATGTTTACTTAAGTAAAAAGTAAGGGATGTGACACTTTTTCAAATTAAAATTTAAATAAAATATAAAAGAATGATATGTCATTTTCATTCAACATCATAAGTAAAAGGTAGAGCTTTGTATGGTGGTCACAAGGGTAAACCATGTATGTTGCATGTGCAACATAGTAAGGAGGATGGATGGTGATGAGGTGTCATTAAAAGAGTGGAAGGTAGTGTACTTAAGGTTAGTTTAGTAATTTTCTAATTTCAATTTATATAAAACCTTTTTCATTTTTTTCTCTTTCATTTTGCCATTCACTTCTCACTTTTTCAAACTTTTATTTCGAAAAAATTTCAAAACATTTTAATGGCCATTTTAATTTCCAAATTTTAAAAATCAAAACCTTTTCACTTTTAATCTTTTTAAAACTTGTTTAAAACCTTATTCTTCTTCTACGTCTGTTCTTTCAAATCAAGGCCATACAACCTCTTTAGCTTCATGGCCATGCCCTATTTTACCTAGGCCGAGCCCCTTTTCAAAATCCTTAGCCAAAAAATCAAGTTTTACTAATTGCAATCCAAGATCTAACGCATTTTCATGTTCTAGTGATAATTTGGTTTGCTTTCCTAGCTTTTAGTGAGTTAAACTCACCATTTAATCACTACGCCATAAAGTGAATCTGACAACAACGATCACACAACATAAGGTAGATTTGATGTTATCCTAATATTTTCCACTGTTTCACACAACACGTGGAAAGACCATCTGTTATGTGTCATAACCCATGAAATTTTTGTTCTATTGAGATTTCATCCATGCCATTCACATAACATTTTATCCATTGTCTAATTGCAATTATCAAAAGTTTCATTTTGGCTTCTTATCAAAATTTTGGATTCCCTCTCAATGTTGCCTAGATTATTTCATGGCTGCGTTCTTTCAATTATTTCCCCCTCTTTCTTTCGTTCATAGAGAAAAAAGATGGTGTTCGTTCCTTCAATTATTTTCCCCACCACCTTCGCCTATCCTCCTCCTAGCCATCGCACACGTATATACATATGTGAATATGTGTATATCAGTTATGCTATCTTGGTTCCTCCATGTATATACATGCATACATGTATGTATTTGTTCTATAGTGTAGCCTTATTCTATGGTTTAAAATGAAACCGATACTTGTTCACATGTTCCATTGTTGTCTACACTTCGGTTTTACTTGGATTAGTACTCTGTAGTAAGTTCAACTATCGGTCGAGGTAAAGTTGTGCATTTTGATTCCAATATCATCCATGTATACATGTATGTATATATGTGTTAATGTTGGTGGTTCGAATTTGTGGTTAGTGTTAGTGTCTTGTTCAATTGTGTGGCACTTGTTCAATTTGTGCCTTGTTCAATTTGTGGCACTTGTTCAAGGCAGTGATATGAAATTGTTAGTGATATGGACCTATTATCATTCAATTCGTGGCACTTGTTCAATTACTGACATGTTTGAACTTATGAGTCTGGTATAACTCTTTTATATGTTATCAATTTTGTTTTGTGACTTTAAAGCTTTGTTTGATGGTGCTTTGATGGGACTTTGCTTTGGTTTGACGGTGCACTGTCACTACCCTGTTCAAGGCAGTGCATACTTGCACTTTTTGATCTTTTGGATCTTTGCTGGTCCATTTTGTTGAATTGTTAAAACTTGTTTTTTCTTTGAATTTCCACGTAGATACGTATTTATATATAGTGAATGTTGGTGGTTAATCTGGTTTGTGCACTTTCATGTGCTTGTGCCTTTACTTGTTTATGCAACAGTCCTTGAGATTTAATCGATGCCCGGCCTTTTGATATTCACAGTGATACATTATACAAATCATAAGTTGTCTATGCACATATATATTTGTCCCTATCTAAAACATGAAGAGAAGACAAACTCATGAACTGAGGCAATACTAATATTTAAATTCAATTCAATTATTCCATTAAGATTTGTTTCCTTTTCCATTTTACTACGTTGTTTATTTCACAAATATAGGAGATGGCTGGATACAAGCTGGAGAAAGTAAATCAAGATCAACACATCAAAAGTAAACTTGAATGAGTGCAAGTGAGAGAAAGTAAAAGAAAGGTTAAATATGAGATTGTAAAGAAAATTTGTATATATGAGAGTGATAGTGAAAGTTGTATTGCATTTGAATTTGATTTGAAATAAAATATTTGTTTAAATAAAATTATGATTCATTTATTTCATTTGGCAAATATAATATAAGTGTAACTAGTATGCATATCGGTCAATATATATATGTGTTTTATGCTAGGAAATTCTAGAAATAATACAGCAACTGTGACGACCCGCCATTTTCTCCACAAAATGACGCATCATCTTTAAGAAAGAAAGGGATGGAAAAGAGAAAAGATAGAGAAGAAAGAAATAACGACAACAGAATCTCAACAGCGGAACGAATAAATTATATTAATCAAATAAGTATTACATAGTATACAACATACATCAGAGTTATATAGCTTATACATCACATACTAGACAGTTATAAACATCTGTCTAGACATTACAACTCAGGATATCACAGAGATACAGACACAACACAAACACAGCGGAATCACTATATATCTACACGCTGAAGCCTCCTGCTCCAAATCTCCTCCAGAATTCGTCAAAGCTAACCTGAATCCCTTGGCTACTCGTAAAATTTGAGTACCCAAGAGTTTAATAAAACAGAAAATAAACTCCGGGTCAGACATGGGTCTGGTGTGAGTAACAGGTTAAAGTTGCTTAACTTTGAAAAGCCTTTGAAAACAAAAGGTATCACGTAAGACTTCCCACACATAAACATGGGTAAGTTTTTACCTTACGCTAACCAAAACATTTGATAGGAAATCCAGTGATATTATAATAGGGTCTAGGGTTTTCAAATAAATATTCACATAGCCGAAATTGCTACATTCATTAAATTCCAGCATACATAGGTATACAATCAAGTCCGTTATCACTTATTGGAGATTGGATTCCATACAATGGCAGGGCTACTGGGGTACCGCCCATCACAGTACGTGGCCTAGATCAACGTACCGAGGATCACTCCCGACCCCCTGCAACACAAAGCCGGAACCATCCCTTACTGGATAGTCCCGAACAAGACAACCCCAGTAGTTGTCGCGAATCAACTGCCCACTAAGCCGAATAAAAAGGGACCTCTAGACAGGGGAAATCTTGTCCTACTTGAGCGCGACTCACTTAGCCTTGCTGCACCTCCCCTGTTTTAGCAATTCCCGGTTGATGAGGCTTGAGGCTACGATTACCTTTATAGAACACATCTATCTTAGAATGCTCATCGTCCACCTAACGATGTTCTGAAAGCATTCAATCCATAATTTCGTTCCGGGTTCGAACGAAACCGAAGGCATTATCTCGTTACACTCATTTTGGAATCACCCTCAGAGTTAACGACAATAACCCTTGCACTCTGAATCTTCATCTTCACTTGAGATTCATGACCTATCGTTAATTTGGATCGATGTGGTATTCGGATATCCAAGTTTGGAAACCCGATCCCGGTCTCATCGAAATCCAAAACCTATCTTTTAAGGCCAAGTTGTTTTAAAGTTAAAACAATTCAATTCAATTATCTATATACACACAGATAGATAATTCACAATATCACAATAGATAATTCATATTATCATCACAAACAGATAATTCACATTATCATCATACTTTAACCAAAGCATCCATATCAAACAACATTACTTATCTCATATCTGAGATCTCAAAACCATACAAAGCATCCAATATCAAACAGCATCCATAAGCAATTTATTAATCATCATTCTATAATTAATTTAAAATGAATTAAATTAATTACTTGCATCCCTAATTAATTTAAAGTGAATTAAATTAATTACTTTCATCCTTATCAATATTGCTTATTTAACTATTAATTAATTTCCAATCAATTAATCAATAATCATCCAATTATTCATTTTAATTAATCATCCTTGATTTATTATCTTTTAATTACATTCAAGTAATTATCCTTTATTAATTTCACAAATTAATTATCCTTAACCAAATATAGTAATTAATCTTTAATTACTTCATAAATTAATTAACTACATTAATCCTTAATTAATTACATTAATTTATCACTTCATTTATTTTTTTTGGCAAGGCCAGCCGGTTTTATAGTGGACCGTCCACTTTTTATTACGAACGTAATAAAAATTTGAAGTACAGGAGAAAGGTAAAAGCACCTTAACTACTATGAAAAAGAAAGAAAGAAAGAAAACAGCACAGGAGTGTGATAGACATATCACAACTACTATAAGAATATCAAAAACAACTACTCCTCCGAAGAGGTAGCAACACCATCATCCATAAAATCCTGAGAAGACTCCATAGGGACATTCCCCAACAGACCAGCAAAGGGGCGGAAATGGGAAGCAAGACAGCGATCATAATCCATAGAATCAGAAGAGTACACAAAGGAACGATCCCAGGATGAATCAGCAAGCAAGATAGAATTCGATCTTGAAAAATAACCGTCCAATACAAGAGCTAATGAGTCACCAGACAGTCTATAATAAAGGCATCTAAGGTCTAAATGATCATCAGAAACAAATCTAAAGAAAGAATCATCCAGGGGGTTAGATCTCATATCAGAAATATGATCAACCCAACACCTCTCATCATCATCCCAAACAATAGAGGGACAAGGCAAAGGCAGACCAGGAACAGGGGCAGCACCAGGAGGCTGAACCGGAACAACAGAAGGGATTACAGGAACGGCAGGGGAGGAAGGCCGAGTAGGTGATAAGGCAGTCCGATCGTCAGCACAAGAAGGCGGAACCGGGACAGAAAAAGGAGCGGCAGGAAGAGGAACCTTAGGAACCATTTCATTAGAGGAGGTCGTGGAAGAGGGATCTTAGGAGCAGCCACAGAAATAACAGAATGAGAGCAGGCGATTGCTAGGTGGCCAAAGGAGTGACAGGAGGCACAAATATCTGGAACCCAACCGTAGCGAACACGGACATCCACTACGTGTCCAACAGCAAGCTGAACAGGGATAGAGGATGGGAGAGGCTTAGATGGGGAAATCTCAATCAAAGCCTTAGCGAACATCAATTTTTCACGCGCAACCGTATTAGAGTCAAAACATTTCAATTTACCTACATTACAAGCTAGCCAATTCAAACCAAGCAAGGGTTGCAAAGCAGAGGGAATATGGGAAAAGTAAACCCAAACGGGTATAGAGAGGACTTGCTCACGAGCACTAGCAACTGTCGGAGACCAAGGAGTAATAATAAATGGTTGCCCACCGAAAAAAGAAGGCTCGGCCTCAAGAACAATACAGCGGTCCTCGCTGGAGGAAAACAGAAGGAAATACATGGAATCCACCAGCCTAACACGGAGATCGCCACGAAGACGCCAAGCTTTACGAAAAACCGATGCCGCAGCGTGGAGGCGATGAGATGGGTCTAGAAAGAATCCAACCAAATAATCTGACCAATAGTCCACACCAGCTTGCAGAACAATAGGAGGAGGAATCATCACTCCATTTACCTCAACAATTTCAAATTCGATCGGATTGTAGTCCCCCGGATTACGGGGCAAAGATGAAAAAAGTGAAGTCCAAGGTTTGGAACCGGCCAGGGAAGGAGCAGCAGGGTCGGGATGCACCTCACTAATGGGATTACCAGCAGCGGGTACAACAGAACTCAAAGAATTGAGAATGGGAGCACACTTATCATTGGCATTAAGTCGAACACAAGGTGTGCGACGCGCACAGTTCAAACAATTAGCAGCAGGGACTAACAAAGCACGACCATGCAAAACATTCACCTCCTCATCAACACAAGCAACTGCACCAATAGCCGCACACGGCGACACGCCACTGCAATCAGCAAGAAAAACCTCATCAGGCTTAGGAGACGATGCCACCGAAAGAGGGCAAGTGCAAACAACAGAGGCGACGGCAGGAGGAACTGAGGGAAGAGGTGGGAAATCAGCGACAGATAGAGAAAGGGGCTCTTGTCGAAGCATAGCCAAGCCCTTGTAAAACTTCCCAAATCTGGAGGAAGACGGCGAAGGAGACAGGGGAAGAGGTAGGATAGGAGAAGGAGGAGGAGGCATGAAGCGAGCAGAAGGATTTGCGGAGGGAGGAGGAGGCTGGAGGCTGCTGGAATCAAAAGCAAGCAAGACGAACAGAGCAAGAAGGAACTGAGAACGCAATTAGGCTGGAGGAAACGCCATTGAGCTGATATGTGATATATTTTCACTCTGTACTATCACTTCATTTATTTATTATTTCAAATAAATAAATCCTTAATTACATCATTAATTATAATAATTAATGATCTCTAATTATATTTTCAATTTAAATTAATTACATTAAGAAATTAATCTTCATTTAAACCACACATATTAATCACCCTTGATTAATAACATCCAGTAATTAACTACCCTTAATTACTTTATCAAATAAATTAATTACTCCTTAATTAATTATCTTTAATTAATCCCTTGATTAATTCCATTAGGTAATTAACTACCCTTAATTACTCCATTAATTACATCTAGTAATTATCCATTAATTACTTCCCTAAGTAATTATACTTCATTAAATTACATTAAGTAATTATACTTCACAAATCATCAAGTGATTATCTTAAATTAATTAAACATGATTAATTAACTTAAACTAATCAAATTAAACTCAATTAATTACATTGAGTAATTAATTTCTTAATTACTTCCATTAAGTAATTACATTTAAACAATTTTCACAAATGATTATCTTTAAATTAATTAATCTAATTAATTATTAAAATTAATCACATTAATTAATTATTTAATAATCCTTAGTTAATGATCTTCATTAACTATTTAAAATCCATTAATTACTTTTCTAAAGTAATTAAAACTTACATTAATCATTATTAATTATAAATTAATTAACCATTAATAACCCATTAATTAATCCTAATTATTTAATTAATTAAGTGTTAACTGTAACTTAATTAATCCTTAATTACTTGATTAATTAATTTCTAATCATTAATTTAAAAATCAACTCTATGATTCTTAATTACAAATTAATTATTTCTTAATTAATTAACTTAAACCTTAATTAATAAATTTAAACCCTTAATTACTTAATTAATTAATCCAAATCATTAATTAATTAAAATTATTTAAACCATTTTAATTACCTTAAAGATTTAATGATTTTAACTTTAAGATAAAAACATTTTCTTATCCATGGTTAAATTATCATTCACAAATACATTTGAAAACATCCATTTTCAAATTTACTTTTAAATTTCATTTTAAATTCGGGATTTAAAATGAATACCAATTTATCTTTAACAAAGTTTAAAACCAATTTAAAAACCTTTTTAAATTCACATGTTAAAGAATACTTATATCTTATAAAAGAATTTTAAAAGAGTTTAAATCAAATTCCTTTTTAAATTCAAAACATTTAAAATATAACTTAACATTTAAACTTATTAAAACTTTTAAATTTATAAAACTTTATCTAAATCCTTTCTTTACATTTTCAAACTCCATTTTAAATTCAAATTCTTTTAAATACACTTAATTTCTTAAACACTTTTAAGTTATTAAAACAATTTGAATTTAAAAACTTTATTTATTTCCAAACTAAGATTCAAATTAAACTTGAATCTATTTTTAAACTTAGATTTAAACTTAATTTAAATCTTCTTTACAATTTAAAAATTCAGTTTTAGATTTTTAAAACAAAGTAGGTTTAAACCTTTAACCCATAATTTTTGACCCGAGCCTTATTTAAATTTGCTTCGAGTCAATTACAAACAAACTCGAGCAAAACACTCCATCTACTCGAGAATTACTCAAGACAAAACCCCACTCAAACCAACAACCAACAGAAAACAAAAGGGGTGCACCGTGCACATGCACGGTGCCGCCGACCGCTTCTGGCCAACTTCGCCGATCATCCCACATCGGCAAACAACTACACATCTCCCCACGATCATCAGATCGTCACACAAAGGCTCGAAATCAAATCGAGGCTTCAAACCCGAACCTGGAACAACAACAGGCACCACCATCAAAACCTGTCAACGCCTCCCTCTCGTGGCCCCGACCGCCGTTACCTCTTAAACTCCGACCAAGTCCTCGTCAACCCACCAACTTCCATCACCCAAAGCCTCATTGCACTCGATCAACTGTGGAAGTCGAACCAATCCAAAACATTCATTCCAGACAAACTAGGGCTACAGACCAAAATCCTCCATCGCCACCTCCACGGTGATTCTGACCAACATCTGGCAATTTTCCTACCATCTGCCATTACTCCTCCATCACTACCGAAGTTCCCCACCTTCCAGATTTCAAAGATCACCAGAAATCCCCAATATACCATTTCCAGTTCAAACAAGAACTGCACCTAAATCCTATTACTAAAAACAAGATTTTAGTTTTAAAAATCATGTTTTGGTTTTAGTATTCAATTTATATTCCTCAATCCAGAAAACAAGATGATTGAATTTTCATTTAAATTTCAACTTGCTCAGTTGTTTTGAATTCCAGAGCCAATTCAAGTTTATATTGACTTAATTAAATTTTAAAACTTACTTTATAATTAAACAAACAAATTTTGTTTGAAGCCTAAGTTATATCAGTAATTAGATCACGAGAATATAAATTTTGAATTAAAACTTGAGTTTGGGAACAAAAACAGGAAACAATGATACACAACAGTATATACATACTTATATAAATTCATAGAAAATGCTAGAAAGCTCATATACACCCAAACATATTTGTTTTAGAAATATCATGCAACCAGATTTATTTTAAGATTTTAAATTGTGATGTTACTCACCTTTTTAAAGAAGAACAGAGCCTCCATTTTGAAAAGCTTTTGATAACTTTTGAACTTTAAAAACTGGAAAATGCTTTGCTTTGATTTGAAAACTTTAAACTTGAATTGCTTGCTGAAAACTTGAGTTGCTGGAGCTTTAAACTGATTTTAAACTACATGCATGCTGGATTGATTTCCAGATGAAGAAAATGCAGACTGGTTTCCTTTTGAAAATGATTTGCAGTCTTCCTTTAAAAATGAGTTACAGGCTTTTTATTTTCAGATTTGTTTAGAAAGATTGTTTGGGTTTGAGTTTCTTAGTTTTTGATTTTAAAAGATAGAAAAAGAAAGAAAGGAAAGAACAATAGATATATATAGGCTGAAAATGATTTATAAATAAAAATAAAAGAAAAACTAAGTTTAGAAATGCCACTTGTTTAGATATTTAACATTTGTCACATTAATTGTTTATTACTTAACACATGTTAAATTAAGCTTTAGGATGTTTACACTTGTCTTGTAAGTAATTTGTATTTATAATTAAGTGTAAATAAAAGCTTTTAACTTAATTAATTAGTTTTTAATACTTAGTTATATATATATATAACTTTAAAGAATTAAACAAATTATATTTATATATAAAAACAATACATATATTTATTATTTGAAAATAACACACTTGACAATTTTATATAATTTATAAAAGAGATTATAAATTACTTATTATTTAAATGAATTAATGTTTCATATTTTAATTTTAAACTTTCGTAACTAATTTACAAATCATATTTATTAAAAAAATGTTAAACAAATCATTTTGCTAATCTTATTTAAAATCTAAATTAAAGATATTTAAACTAATAATATTTACCTTAAGTATTTAAGAACATATAGTTACTTACAAAATATCTTTGACTTTAAATAAATCATAATTTCCCAATTTACCAAAGATATTAGAATTAGAAAATATGCTTTATAAATTAAATTTAAAACAAAGCTTATATATTTACAATATATACAAATATATATATACATTATAAATAGAAAACAATTTATTAGCTTTTAAAAGATAAATTCACTAATTAAATATAAATTCACTAATTCACAAATACATTTGAAAACATCCATTTTCAAATTTACTTTTAAATTTCATTTTAAATTCGGGATTTACAATGAATACCAATTTATCTTTAACAAAGTTTAAAACCAATTTAAAAACCTTTTTAAATTCACATGTTAAAGAATACTTATATCTTATAAAAGAATTTTAAAAGAGTTTAAATCAAATTCCTTTTTAAATTCAAAACATTTAAAATATAACTTAACATTTAAACTTATTAAATCAATTCAAATTTATTTGCAAAATTATCAAATCAATTTAATTTTTAATACAGATTATTAAATTGATATTACCCAAAATTCCGGGATATCACATTCCTCCCCCCTTAAAAGAATTTCGTCCCCGAAATTTAAAAGCAAAGACAATTTAAAGATTTAATTTTAAACCACAACATATATTATCTACCATATGCTAAGAACAATAGCAATCAATTCATCCAATCAAACAAATCTAATTACCCAGAAAAAATTATGGATGGAACTATCTAGAGTTTCCCAAGTATAAATACCGGGATACTCGCTCTATAGAATCCAAACAATCTATGCTACAGAGCTCCTACTCAACTAGATCTACAAAATAGAACAGGATATCAGACTACAGACAAGTCTGACTCAACGACTAAATCCTCCTGAACTGCTGGTTCCAAAACCAGAGATGGATCATACACGTACTCCCTTAGAGATACGTGAAACACATCGAATCCCAGTTATCCAAACTGACAATTCAATCCTATAGACCAACCACTTATCCTCACAAGAACACAGAAAAGATCCAAAATACCTTGGAGCTGGCTTCCAAGTCTTACCCAATCTTATAGCTCCCATGATTGGAGAAAACTTATCCAAAATCAAAATCTCCGACTCCTATCCACAAAACCTTCGGACGATCATGTGCTGCCTACATCCTTCCTGATCATCTCAACCTTCACTGATGCCTCTCAAAACAAACTGGACCAAAAACAACCCAACAAAATGATCGTCTCAAGATCAACCCAAAATCCAGAACACAACTCTATTCCACAAACCTCAGAAGACTGAACTCACTTCTCCCACCCGGAAAAGATAAAACAGATGCACTCGCAAACTGCTTCCGCTGGACAACTCTGTTCTGGAGTAGATAAGAATGTTGGTGATGAACACGAGCACAAACTGGATAACACATCCCAGAAATATGGTTCAACAGATCCATAAAGAAAACTCAGATACTCCATCAAAACCTGAGCTGCTTCACCAAACCCTATCTCTAGGAATCAACCTTCAACTAGCTGAACCACCGGTTCCACTCCTGTAATCCTAGTCGGTAAGAAAAATCAATCTTCAGATGCGGACAAACTTCTGACTTCCCTGAAGACATCTAGAAAAACTCTGATAACCCAAGAGAACACTCAACTATCGCAAGTCACTTTTGTGATCCTATCCAGCCTAATTCCAAAGAAACTTTTCTCTCTTAACCAATCAGAACAGCTCATGCTTGACTAACTAATCCATCGAAGAAATGGATCCACTCTCCTGCTTTTGAACTCCAACTCTAAGAAAATGCTAAGCCAAATGATCTTCCTGCTGGCACATAGAACATCTCCGAGCTGCACTGCTAACACAGATGCCAAAGACTTCCTATCCAAAGCTCTTCGAGAAACTCGGATCTCAAAGCCAAACACAAACACCCTGCTGAACTGAGCCTCATCACTGATGCAGACACGCTTCCTTAACTTTTTCCAAAGAAACATCTTCGGAAACATCCATAGTCACTGCATCTCATCACACAGCTACAATTTTCTGAGATACCATCACACACTTCTGCCTAACCGACGGATCCAAACTCTACTCACCCAACTTCAAAGATGGACTCTGAACCTTAATAGGTTTCCTTCAGAGATTGGTGAAATCCTTACACCATAGCAAAACTTACTCGAGACAGTATTGGGTCTACAGTCTTGACATATACACTTCCAACCTCAACACTCAAAACTCCAACCAATGGTAGTCGTGTTACACACACCACTATCTTATCTACCTCTAGAACTTATATTGGAAAACCCGAACAGGTAACCCAACAATATAGATAGAAATATATATATATATAGTTATATAAAAATTACAAATACGCGCTCTCAAGATAGACACCACTCCAGAGCCTAGGTATTTTCTCAACCTATGCTCTGATACCAACTGTGACGACCCGCCATTTTCTCCACAGAATGACGCATCATCTTTAAGAAAGAAAGGGATAGAAAAGAGAAAAGATAGAGAAGAAAGAAAGAACGACAACAGAATCTCAACAACGGAACGAATAAATTATATTAATCACATAAGTATTACATAGTATACAACATACATCAGAGTTATACAGCTTATACATCACATACTAGACAGTTATAAACATATGTCTAGACATTACAACTCATGATATCACAGAGATACAGACACAACACAAACATAGCGGAATCACTATATATCTACACGCTGAAGCCTCCTGCTCCAAATCTCCTCCAGAATTCGTCAAAGCTAACCTGAATCCCTTGGCTACTCATAAAATTTGAGTACCCAAGAGTTTAATAAAACAGAAAATAAACTCCGGGTCAGACATGGGTCTGGTGTGAGTAACAGGTTAAAGTTGCTTAACTTTGAAAAGCCTTTGAAAACAAAAGGTATCACGTAAGACTTCCCACACATAAACATGGGTAAGTTTTTACCTTACGCTAACCAAAACATTTGATAGGAAATCCAGTGATATTATAATAGGGTCTAGGGTTTTCAAATAAATATTCACATAGCCGAAATTGTTACATTCATTAAATTCCAACATACATAGATATACAATCAAGTCCGTTATCACTTATTGGAGATTGGATTCCATACAATGGCAAGGCTACTAGGGTACCGCCCATCACAGTACGTGGCCTAGATCAATGTACCGAGGATCACTCTCGACCCCCTGCAACACAAAGCCGGAACCATCCCTTACTGGATAGTCCCGAACAAGACAACCCCAGCAGTTGTCGCGAATCAACTGCCCACTAAGCCGAATAAAAGGGGACCTCTAGACAGGGGAAATCTTGTCATACTTGAGCGCGACTCACTTAGCCTTGCTGCACCTCCCCTGTTTTAGCCATTTCCGGTTGATGAGGCTTGAGGCTACGATTACCTTTATAGAACACATCTATCTTAGAATACTCATCTTCCACCTGACGATGTTCTGAAAGCATTCAATCCATACAAGTTCGTTCCGGGTTCGAACGAAACCGAAGGCATTATCTCATTACACTCATTTTGGAATCACCCTCAGAGTTAATGATAATAACCCTTGCACTCTGAATCTTCATCTTCACTTGAGATTCACGACCTATCGTTAATTTGGATCGATGTGGTATTCAGATATCCAAGTTTGGAAACCCGATCCCGGTCTCATCGAAATCCAAAACGTATCTTTTAAGGCCAAGTTGTTTTAAAGTTAAAACAATTCAATTCAATTATCTATATACACACAGATAGATAATTCACAATATCACAATAGATAATTCATATTATCATCACAAACAGATAATTCACATTATCATCATACTTTAACCAAAGCATCCATATCAAACAGCATTACTTATCTCATATCTGAGATCTCAAACCATGCAAAGCATCCAATATCAAATAGCATCCATAAGCAATGATTTATTAATCATCATTCTATAATTAATTTAAAATGAATTAAATTAATTACTTGAATCCCTAATTAATTTAAAGTGAATTAAATTAATTACTTTCATCCTTATCAATATTGCTTATTTAACTATTAATTAATTTCCAATCAATTAATCAATAATCATCCAATTATTCATTTTAATTAATCATCCTTGATTTATTATCTTTTAATTACATTCAAGTAATTATCCTTTATTAATTTCACAAATTAATTATCCTTAACCAAATATAGTAATTAATCTTTAATTACTTCATAAATTAATTAACTACATTAATCCTTAATTAATTACATTAATTTATCACTTCGTTTATTTATTATTTAAAATAAATAAATCCTTAATTACATCATTAATTATAATAATTAATGATCTCTAATTATATTTTCAATTTAAATTAATTACATTAAGAAATTAATCTTCATTTAAACCACATATATTAATCACCCTTGATTAATAACATCCAGTAATTAACTACCCTTAATTACTTTATCAAATAAATTAATTACTCCTTAATTAATTATCTTTAATTAATCCCTTGATTAATTCCATTAGGTAATTAACTACCCTTAATTACTCCATTAATTACATCTAGTAATTATCCATTAATTACTTCCCTAAGTAATTATACTTCATTAAATTACATTAAGTAATTATACTTCACAAATCATCAAGTGATTATCTTAAATTAATTAAACATGATTAATTAACTTAAACTAATCAAATTAAACTCAATTAATTACATTGAGTAATTAATTTCTTAATTACATCCATTAAGTAATTGCATTTAAACAATTTTCACAAATGATTATCTTTAAATTAATTAATCTAATTAATTATTAAAATTAATCACATTAATTAATTATTTAATAATCCTTAGTTAATGATCTTCATTAACTATTTAAAATCCATTAATTACTTTTCTAAAGTAATTAAAACTTACATTAATCATTATTAATTATAAATTAATTAACCATTAATAACCCATTAATTAATCCTAATTATTTAATTAATTAAGTGTTAACTGTAACTTAATTAATCCTTAATTACTTGATTAATTAATTCTAACCATTAATTTAAAAATCAACTCTATGATTCTTAATTACAAATTAATTATTGCTTAATTAATTAACTTAAACCTTAATTAATAAATTTAAACCCTTAATTACTTAATTAATTAATCCAAATCATTAATTAATTAAAATTATTTAAACCATTTTAATTACCTTAAAGATTTAATGATTTTAACTTTAAGATAAAAACATTTTCTTATCCATGGTTAAATTATCATTCACAAATACATTTGAAAACATCCATTTTCAAATTTACTTTTAAATTTCATTTTAAATTCGGGATTTAAAATGAATACCAATTTATCTTTAACAAAGTTTAAAACCAATTTAAAAACCTTTTTAAATTCACATGTTAAAGAATACTTATATCTTATAAAAGAATTTTAAAAGAGTTTAAATCAAATTCCTTTTTAAATTCAAAACATTTAAAATATAACTTAACATTTAAACTTATTAAAACATTTAAATTTATAAAACTTTATCTAAATCCTTTCTTTACATTTTCAAACTCCATTTTAAATTCAAATTCTTTTAAATACACTTAATTTCTTAAACACTTTTAAGTTATTAAAACAATTTGAATTTAAAAACTTTATTTATTTCCAAACTAAGATTCAAATTAAACTTGAATCTATTTTTAAACTTATATTTAAACTTAATTTAAATCTTCTTTACAATTTAAAAATTCAGTTTTAGATTTTTAAAACAAAGTAGGTTTAAACCTTTAACCCATAATTTTTGACCCGAGCCTTATTTAAATTTGCTTCGAGTCAATTACAAACAAACTCGAGCAAAACACTCCATCTACTCGAGAATTACTCAAGACAAAACCCCACTCAAACCAACAACCAACAGAAAACAAAAGGGGTGCACCGTGCACATGCACGGTGCCGCCGACCGCTTCTGGCCAACTTCGCCGATCATCCCACATCGGCAAACAACTACACATCTCCCCACGATCATCAGATCGTCACACAAAGGCTCGAAATCAAATCGAGGCTTCAAACCCGAACCTGGAACAACAACAGGCACCACCATCAAAACCTGTCAACGCCTCCCTCTCGTGGCCCCGACCGCCGTTACCTCTTAAACTCCGACCAAGTCCTCGTCAACCCACCAACTTCCATCACCCAAAGCCTCATTGCACTCGATCAACTGTGGAAGTCGAACCAATCCAAAACATTCATCCCAGACAAACTAGGGTTACAGACCAAAATCCTCCATCGCCACCTCCACGGTGATTCTGACCAACATCTGGCAATTTTCCTACCATCTGCCATTACTCCTCCATCACTACCGAAGTTCCCCACCTTCCAGATTTCAAAGATCACCAGAAATCCCCAATATACCATTTCCAGTTCAAACAAGAACTGCACCTAAATCCTATTACTAAAAATAATATTTTTGTTTTAAAAATCATGTTTTGGTTTTAGTATTCAATTTATATTCCTCAATCCAGAAAACAAGATGATTGAATTTTCATTTAGATTTGAACTTGCTCAGTTGTTTTGAATTCCAGAGCCAATTTAAGTTTATATTGAATTAATTAAATTTTAAAACTTACTTTATAACTAAACAAACAAATTTTGTTTAAAGCCTAAGTTATATCAGTAATTAGATCAAGAGAATAAAAGTTTTGAATTAAAACTTGAGTCTGGGAACAAAAACAGGAAACAATGATACACAACAGTATATACATACTTATATAAATTCATAGAAAATGCCAGAAAGCTCATATGCACCCAAACATATTTGTTTCAGAAATATCATGCAACCAGATTTATTTTAAGATTTTAAAATGTGATGTTACTCACATTTTTAAAGAAGAACAGAGCCTCCATTTTGAAAAGCTTTAGATAACTTTTGAACTTTAAAAACTGGAAAATGATTTGCTTTGATTTGAAAACTTTAAACTTGAATTGCTTGCTGAAAACTTGAGTTGCTGGAGCTTTAAACTGATTTTAAACTACATGCATGCTGGCTTGATTTCCAGATGAAGAAAATGCAGATTGGTTTCCTTTTGAAAATGATTTGCAGTCTTCCTTTAAAAATGAGTTACAGGCTTTTTATTTTCAGATTTGTTTAGAAAGATTGTTTGGGTTTGAGTTTCCTAGTTTTTGATTTTAGAAGATAGAAAAAGAAAGAAAGGAAAGAACAATAGATATATATAGGCTGAAAATGATTTATAAATAAAAATAAAAGAAAAACTAAGTTTAGAAATGCCACTTGTTTAGATATTTAACATTTGTCACATTAATTGTTTATTACTTAACACATGTTAAATTAAGCTCTAGGATGTTTACACTTGTCTTGTAAGTAATTTGTATTTATAATTAAGTGTTAAATAAAAGCTTTTAACTTAATTAATTAGTTTTTAATACTTAGTTATATATATAGATAACTTTAAAGAATAAAACCAATTATATTTATATATAAAAACAATACATATATTTATTATTTGAAAATAACACAGTTGACAATTTTATATAATTTATAAAAGAGATTATAAATTACTTATTATTTAAATGAATTAATGTTTCATATTTTAATTTTAAACTTTCATAGCTAATTTACAAATCATATTTATTAAAAAAAATGTTAAACTAATCATTTTGCTAATCTTATTTAAAATCTAAATTAAAGATATTTAAACTAATAATATTTACCTTAAGTATTTAAAAACATATAGTTACTTACAAAATATCTTTGACTTTAAATAAATCATAATTTCCCAATTTACCAAAGATATCAGAATTAGAAAATATGCTTTATAAATTAAATTTAAAACAAAGCTTATATATTTACAATATATACAAATATATATATACAATATAAATAGAAAACAATTTATTAACTTTTAAAAGATAAATTCACTAATTAAATATAAATTCACTAATTCACAAATACATTTGAAAACATCCATTTTCAAATTTACTTTTAAATTTCATTTTAAATTCGGGATTTAAAATGAATACCAATTTATCTTTAACAAAGTTTAAAACTAATTTAAAAACCTTTTTAAATTCACATGTTAAAGAATACTTATATCTTATAAAAGAATTTTAAAAGAGTTTAAATCAAATTCCTTTTTAAATTCAAAACATTTAAAATATAACTTAACATTTAAACTTATTAAATCAATTCAAATTTATTTGCAAAATTATCAAATCAATTTAATTTTTAATACAGATTATTAAATTGATATTACCCAAAATTCCGGGATATCACATTCCTCCCCCCTTAAAAGAATTTCGTCCCCGAAATTTAAAAGCAAAGGCAATTTAAAGATTTAATTTTAAACCACAACATATATTATCTACCATATGCTAAGAACAATAACAATCAATTCATCCAATCAAACAAATCTAATTACCCAGAAAAAATTATGGATGGAACTATCTAGAGTTTCCCAAGTATAAATACCGGGGTACTCGCTCTATAGAATCCAAACAATCTATGCTACAGAGCTCCTACTCAACTAGATCTACAAAATAGAACAGGATATCAGACTACAGACAAGTCTGACTCAACGACTAAATCCTCCTGAACTGCTGGTTCCAAAACCAGAGATGGATCATACACGTACTCCCTTAGAGATACGTGAAACACATCGAATCCCAGTTATCCAAACTGACAATTCAATCCTATAGACCAACCACTTATCCTCACAAGAACACAGAAAAGATCCAAAATACCTTGGAGCTGGCTTCCAAGTCTTACCCAATCTTATAGCTCCCATGATTGGAGAAAACTTATCCAAAATCAAAATCTTCGACTCCTATCCACAAAACCTTCGGACGATCATGTGCTGCCTACATCCTTCCTGATCATCTCAACCTTCACTGATGCCTCTCAAAACAAACTGGACCAAAAACAACCCAACAAAATGATCATCTCAAGATCAACCCAAAATCCAGAACACAACTCTATTCCACAAACCTCAGAAGACTGAACTCACTTCTCCCACCCGGAAAAGATAAAACAGATGCATTCGCAAACTGCTTCCGCTGCACAACTCTGATCTGGAGTAGATAAGAATGTTGATGATGAACACGAGCACAAACTGGATAACACATCCCAGAAATATGGTTTAACAGATCCATAAAGAAAACTCAGATACTCCATCAAAACCTGAGCTGCTTCACCAAACCCTATCTCTAGGAATCAACCTTCAACTAGCTGAACCACCGGTTCCACTCCTGGAATCCTAGTCGGTAAGAAAACTCAATCTTCAGATGCGGACAAACCTCTGACTTCCCTGAAGACATCCAGAAAAACTCTGATAACCCAAGAGAACACTCAACTATCGCAAGTCACTTTTGCGATCCTATCCAGCCTAATTCCAAAGAAACTTTTCTCTCTTAACCAATCAGAACAGCTCATGCTTGACTAACCAATCCATCGAAGAAATGGATCCACTCTGCTGCTTTTGAACTCCAACTCTAAGAAAATGCTAAGCCAAATGATCTTCCTGTTGACACACAGAACATCTCCGAGCTGCACTGCTAACACAGATGCCAAAGACTTCCTATCCAAAGCTCTTCGAGAAACTCGGATCTCAAAGCCAAACACAAACACCCTGCTTAACTGAGCCTCATCACTGATGCAGACACGCTTCCTTAACTTTTTCCAAAGAAAAATCTTTGGAAACATCCATAGTCACTGCATCTCATCACACAGCTACAATTTTCTGAGATACCATCACACACTTCTGCCTAACCGACGGATCCAAACTCTACTCACCCAACTTCAAAGATGGACTCCGAACCTTAACAGGTTTCCTTTAGAGATTGGTGAAATCCTTACACCATAGCAAAACTTACTCGAGACAGTATTGGGTCTACAGTCTCGACATATACACTTCCAACCTCAACACTCAAAACTCCAACCAATGGTGGTCGTGTTACAAACACCAGGTAGTTTAATAAATTAATTAAGAGTGTTTTAATAAATTAATAATTAAAAATTTTAATTTTAATTTAATTAGGTTTAACTATTTAATTAATTATTATTTAATTAGAGTTTAATTATTAATTAATTACTAATCAAGTAGGGTCTAATTAATTAAGATTTACTTAACACTTAATTAAGGTTTAATTACATTTAATTAAGATTTAAATTAGAATTAATTATGATTAAGTTATTAATTAAATTAAGATTTAATTCTTATTAAATAAAAGTTATTTTAATCTCTATCAGTTCTATTTTAAGACAGCTTTCTTTTTAAGTAAATTGATTGTAAAACAAGCGACCTTTTGTCTGAGTTACTAAGTAGCCAAACAACTATAGATAAATTATACTTAAATTTGATATTTGTTTAGGAAATAAAACACCGTTAAACTATATTTTAATTGGATAGAGCATGGATGACATCCATTTAGCAGAATAGATCTCCGTTCTACTATCATATTGATTTGGACATTGAATTGTATGCCCGTCAATTATTGTTGGATAAATGATGGTGTAGTTAGTGATTGCTAATTAATTTTATTTACATATGCGTTGGCTTATATAAATTATGTGAGTTGAAAAGTCAAATTTAAGAAAATGGTAACTTGATTTAGTATTATTGTGGTCGCTAAGCCTCTTTCCAAATGTGAAAGTTTTGGTTTTAAGTCAACTCCAATTTTATTAACAATTTGAGGTTAAGTATTTATATAATTTTAAAGGAGGTTTTAAAGGTAGTTAATTAACTATTTTATTGACAATGTTTTAAAGTAAGTTAATTAACTATATTTTTAAGGATGGTTTAAAGATAATTTTAATTTTTTTAACGATGTTTAAAGTTAATTGCTTATTTTAAAATGAGGGTTTTGAGTTAATTAATTATTTAATTATGATGTTTAAAGGTAATTATTTAATTGAGTAAGGGTGTATATAAATGATAAATTGTTTTTTTAAAGGATTATATTAGTAAAAAGAATTTATTAAAAGAGATTTACAAATGATAATATGTAAAGTAGTTTATAAATCATTTTAGAGTTTAATAAGGTAGTTTTATGAATTAATTTGAAGATTTATAAAAGGTATTTGTAAATATGAGATAGGCTTATAAAAAGGAAAATTTTATAAAGGAATGAGAATTGTATTGACTATTAATTCTTCTTGATTATGGTGGTATGGAAACGTTCTTCTCAAACTTAACACCGAAGGATAAGTGGATTTTTTTACAATAAGTAATATTTCAAGTGATATTTATTTTGGCCCATTTAAATATAATTTTTGGAAAGAGGAATCTACCTCAAGCTTCGTTAATATACTTATATCGTTGAGATAAGTATATGGATATATTTTCTAAGTATAGAAAATATAATGTTCTATGTAATATACTTATATCGTTGAGATCAGTATATAAATATTTTCCAAGTATTGGGAGGAGTATAAGAGGTTTGTGAAAATATCCTTTGTAATGGTATTTTGAAATTAACAATCTGAAGTGATTTGATTTATGGAAAGACTAATTAATAGAGGTTTAGTGGATTCCACATGGAATTAAATCTATGTTGTTTGTTTGTTTTATAATTAAATAATAAACTATCAAATCTTGGCCAAAATATAACTCTTGAAATATCTAGGGGAAATACGGGAGTTATAGGGCACAATCATCTTCGATGATGTTGTACTGTGCGTATAAATCTCGTTTTGCTCTTTTAGGACAAATGATAGGGAGATCTGTCCACTTAAATGGTTAGGAAGTGATCCCCGCTCATATGTATTGTCTCTATATTTCCAAAAGAACCGGAATTGAACCTATTGAAAACTAGCGAATGATGTTTCAAAGAGACCGGGATCAAATAAGTATGAATTATCCAAAAACCACTTTGATCCAACTCAAGCGTCATATAAAACATCTTGAAGATGATGGGATCGAAGATGGAGCTCTTTGAAGTGCAAGAGCTACTTGCTACTAATCACAATGGTGATTATAAAATAGATGAGCAGAAGTAGTGCCTTTAGTTTGTTCAAATCTTGAACAACTTGTATAGACGAATGCTAGCATTGCATTGTGCATGGAAGGAATTGTTAGCATTCCATGTAGGAATTGCTAAGAGAGGAAAAAGGTAATCGTGACCTCAAAAGCCTCAATGTTCGGTAATGACTAAAACAGGGGATATGCAGCAAAGCAGTATGGTTCTCTACCATTAGGAGCATCATTCCTTGATCTAGAGCTGATATTTACAGTTTTGGTATGTGCGCGAGAGTAGGGCCATAGCTGGTGCACATTGTTTTGGAGCCTTGGTCCGCAGGATGATGTAATCCGGTATGCCATGTTAAGGGGGCAGTCGGCTCTGTGTAGCAGGGGTGCAAGAAGTTCTTGTTGACCTCGGTACGTTTTATCTAAAGGTGTTCTATGATGGACGGTACCCCAATAGTCCAGTCATTGATGGAAATCCAAATCCCTGATACGTGCCCTTAAGGTTTAGTTGTATACCTATTATGCTGGAGTTTGATTAATGTAAATTTTTTTATTATGATTGATATTTATTTTACCTAGACATTATTATAATATCATTGGATTTTAAAATAAAAATGGTTTAGTTATCGTAAGGTAAAAACCCATGCGTGTTTATATGCGGTCTGGTTTTACGTGATACCTTTGTTTCTGAAAGGTTTTTATAACACTAAATAATCCATTTGATTGGGTTTCTCACACTGATATTACTAGACTGGCACAAACGTTGTTTTCTTATAATTCTCGGGTTAGCCCGAGCAAATATTTCCCTATTTAACTAGACACTTTAGAGCTTTCAAGAGACGAACCGGATGCCTCCAAGACTTACCTCCATATTTTCTTTTATCTTCCACTGTTTTTTTGTTGTTGTAGTTATCAGCAATTGTAAGGACAGATGGTTATAATTGTCCAGGCTGATGATGTGCTAGTGTTGTACTTTGATTTATGTATGAATATTAAAGTCTCTTTTTTTTATAAAGTCTTGTTAGTATTTTATATTACTCATCATGTTTTTTGTGAGATTCTATCTTCCTTCTTTTCTTTTTCCAAACAAGATGTCTTTCTGGTACTAGGATGCTCGGCACGTGAATACCGTGGATGTATTAGTGTCGACTTCTAAGAGTCGAAGAGGTGGGTTCTTATAGTTGGTATCAGAGTTGAAGGTTAAGCTAGAACCTTGGTTTTGGTGCGGTAAACTCATTAGAGATAGGGTTAACAACCTAGAATGAGTTTTTGTGTGTGTGTGTATGAGAGCGCGTATTTGTCAGTGATATAAAAATGTTTTATATTGTGTTGTTTGATCGAGTGAGTAGTATATGAATTCTGGTCGATGTGTCTGGCTCATGTCATTAATAGGGATTCCTAAACACTTGAACAAGGCCAACCTACACAGTATTATTTTAACATGGGTAAATAAAATAATTTTACCTAGGAATATATTTTATATATACAAGAATGATTTTTCAAAAATAGTATAATATTTTTGAGGTGCTTGTTTGTTATGAAATGGTAATATTCAATTATTATCGTTTAAGGTTTGTTTAGTCATGCTCATCCGACTGAGCATTGATTATTGTTAAGTGTTTTACTATAAATTTGGATTATAATAAAGAAACATGTTTTATAAATAAAGGGTTTTGAGGATATAAGTCCCGGAGTCTTGAAGAAGATTTCAAATATTTTATGGAATATAGTAGTAATAGTTTTACTTGAAAAAAAATTTAAGTACAAATATTTTGGAACATAAAATTTTCAAGTATTTTCTTTGGATTGGTTTGGGTAATGAGTCTTGATTTATTTTATAAAAATCGAAATAATCTTCTAAGTGACGATCAGATGTTTGCGTTGGTGAATGTTGTAGTACACTTAGTAAATTATTCTCTTTATCATTGTACGACCGAAACAAGTTCATATCCGAATGAACCTAAAGCAAGTTGGCCATTGATTTATTTTGTTGAAACTATTTGTTTGGAAATTCGTAAAATATTGTTTCAAAAGGGGTAGTTTTGAAATGGAAAGGTTTGAACCAGATAGTGGTATATACTCTTAGGAAGTAATGGGGTTTTATACAAATTAAACTTGAGTTTAGTTTGAAGAAATGTTTCCATAAATAAATTTTAATAGAAATATAATTGGTACTAGTAAGAACCAATAATATAAGTGCTTAGGTTGGACGTATATCATTTCCCTTTTTCATATGGTTTTGATCTAAGATTTGAGTACATGACTTTAAGGTGTTTCAGAACGTTTCAAATACTATCACTCGATTCTTGATGACGAACACTTGGTGACGGTTCTTGATATGGAACTAAAGTTTTCTATCAAAGTACATTACCATGTAAGGAGAACAGAGGTTTCTAATCAAGAAGCCTGATGGGAGTCCGAACTAGGAATTAGGTGAGCGATACTAGTTCGGAAGAGAGGTTATATATTCGAGTAGAGATTGAATCATATTTTGCATATGGATGATCTATGAACATCATGCGAACTTATGAATAATTGTGCGCACTCATATGATGAAATTTCAGGGCCGATGTAACGACCCAAAATTTTTAACGATTTAAATAACGTAATTAACTAAAAAAATTCATGAAAATAAACAATAAAATTTAGCAATGAAAATTTGATATATGGAATACGTTTATTTTAACATAGCAAGTGACAGATTTTTATCAAAAAATATGTAAGTTTGTTCAGTTGTGAAATTTCAATTTAAAATTTAAAATCAGTTAAATTTGATGGAAATAAAATATTTTTGAAATCTGAATATTTTTATATAAGAAAATGTTTATCGTTTTCTGAGTGAGACGTCATATTTCGTTTCGCCAAATTTGGACTGCTCTAGCTCCATTTATATTATTTTCGGTATTTTAGCAGCATTTTCAATAGTAAAAATCGAGTTTTCATAGGTAAGTCGTGTCACTCATATTGGTGTACCATCTTATTCGTCTCATCGCGCTGATCTCTGTAGTATATTCATTTGTGCATTTCGGCGTCCGGTACACGGCGAAATCTGCGAAACGGTTAGCCGTATCGGTACCCATTTTGAGCCTTTTGGTTTCCTGTGTCCTTTCAATTGTTCAACCGGGAGGAAACCTATAGCCACTAACTATAAATATTCCTTGAATTCACGTTTCTGGCTTTATTTATTCCATTGGTTTAATATATTTTCCGGTTCCTCATTCTTTCTCTCCCTCTCCCTTCGTTTCATTCTATTCTTGCTATTAAAAAAAATTATATAAAGGCAAAGGAGCACAGCACGTCTTCTTCTCCCTCCTACCTGCTCGTCCTCCTCTTTGCAACCTATCATGTCCTCTCCCACAACCAAACGTCGTCATCCCCTTCTCTCACCTTCATCCTTTACCGCCGCTGCAAGCCATCCCTCTGCCTTCAACCCTTGCTCATCCGCTCCACAACCTATCACTGAGGTCGAACTCCACTCCGCCCACTACCACAACTCCATGCCTTCTCCTCTGTCGACCAAACACCACCCTTGACCAGCCTCCAAACCTTCCGCCCACGTAGCCGAACCCTCAAGCCAACCTCCCACTACCAGCGACGCCAGCACCACGAGAAAAACCCACACCCCGCCCCCTCTTCCGCCTTGTCACACCAGCCTTCGCCTTCCTCCCAGACAGACTCCCTCCTATCTCCTCGCACCCGAGGCTTCGCAGCATCCATCCAACCACTCGTTCAGCCTCCGCCCTTGCTTCTAGACACCACTCCACCACAACTCGCTACCACCCAACAACCATGCACCGAACCCACTCCATGCAGCCCTCCAACAAATCCAGTGGCCTTCGCCACTCCACAACCCATTCCCAAACCTACTCCATTTCCCTCAACCACCCGGCCGAACACCACCAGTGCCCATCTCAACCCACTCTGTTTCCCCTTCTTGCATCGCTTGACCCAAGCAGTAGCCATTCGAACCCTTCAATCGAGCAGTAGCCTTTTTCACCTCCTATATATAAAAAAACAGAAAAAGGAAATATATTATATATATATATATATTTGATTCTCAGATTCAAGTTATTTTCTTTGTTCGCTCGCTTTGCTTTGCCTTGTGTGCTCGTTGTCCGTATTACAGTAGTTAGTTGTTTTGCTTTATCGCTGTCCCGTTGTCGATCCGTGTGCTTATCCATGTATGTTTGCTTCTCATTCTCGTTGTTTCTATAGCTTCAAAAGGTGAGCGATCACTCACGATTGACATTCATATGTTTAGTAAATTTATTTCACATGAAATGATGATTGAAATATGTTACTAAAATTTGAATTGGTTAGAAATTTAACTGTTAAATTATGATATGTTATTATTTGCAATTGTTTACCTATATTAATAGACATATGACACATATAACATGTTAGTATATATATTATATTTAACTTATTAATTATGATCATATTTGCCATTGATATGTATGTCATTTTATGTTATTATTCTATTGTTCTCACACTGCAAGTTCCCTGTTGGTTAGGAAAATCCCTACGGGTTGAAATGATACATACCCGAACGATCTTATAGATTTAGAGAAAATCGTTATGGGTTGAAATGATAAAGCCAAGCGATTTTATTGATTTTGAATTTGGGATTATGGGTTGAAATGATATATACCCATAAAATTTAAATTATTGCGGGTTGAAATGATAAATAACCGTATCACCTGACCATAGGCTAGAAAATAATATACGGACACCGTGGTCTATTCTTAAATGATTTCCAAAATTTTGAAAATATGTATTTTAATAAATATTGATTTTAAAATATAATATAAAGATTTTATTTTAATATATGTGTAAAATTTAGATTTTTAAATTATATATTTGGAAAATTAAATTTATAAGTTAAGTTTTGAAAATATAAATTATAAGTTTTACTTATAACTATATTATTTTTAAATATATGAAATAAGATTTAATTTAATAATATTTAATAGAATAAAATTTAATTTAATAAATTTAATTTTAATTAATATATATAGGATGTTTAAATATTTATTTAAATTTATGTTAATATTTAAAAATAGATTTTGTAATAACTTTAATAAATAAAGGTTGGAAAGATAAATGAAAGTTGACTTATAATTTAATTTGTTATAAAAATTTAATTTAAATAAGAATTGATTTAAACTTATTGATTTTGAGATTTTAAAAGACATGATTTTATAATTTGATTGATTAAAGGTGATTAAGTGAATATTTTCAGAATTAAATATAATTGAATTTAGATATTTAATTATTGATTTTAATTTTTATTAAAGGTGATTAAGTGAATATTTTCGAAATTAAATAAAACTGAAGTTGAATATTTCATTTTGATTTAAATATGTAATTTGAAAGTATGACAAGTTATTATTTTCGAGTATGAATAAAACTAAAGTTGAAAATATTTTCGAGTATGACAAGTTCGGATCCTGATCTCTTTAACAACCAAACGCTTATTTCACACCGTGGTTATTTTCAAAAAAATCACTTTTATTACTCGAAAATACCTCTTCTAAATAATAACTAGTGATGGTGAAATGGCTTTCAAAATGTGTTTACAAAAATAATTAGTTCGAAGAAAAGTAGAAAATGTGATCGGAAATCGTTTTTCGAATTTTCAATTTTTTTGTCATCTAAAAGTTGTCAGAAACGTTGTGCACATTTGTGTTAACACATATACATATTTACAAATATTATAAGTATCGATTAGTAAATAATAAAGGTAAAAATATATGTTTACTTAAGTAAAAAGTAAGAGATGTGACACTTTTTCAAATTAAAATTTAAATAAAATATAAAAGAATGATATGTCATTTTCATTCAACATCATAAGTACAAGGTGGAGCTTTGTATGATGGTCACGAGGGTAAAGCATGTATGTTGCGTGTGCAACATGGTAAGGAGGATGGATGGTGATGAGGTGTCATTAAAAGAGCGGTGGGTAGTGTATTTAATGGTGGTTTAGTAATTTTCTAATTTCAATTTATATAAAACCTTTTTCATTTTTTTTCCTCTTTCATTTTGCCATTCACTTCTCACAGTTTCAAACTTCATTTTATTTTCAAAGTTTTTCAAAACACTTTAATGGCTTCCACTTTATTTTCCAAGGTTTAAAAATTAAAATTTTCTCACTTTTAATCCTTTAAAAACTTGTTTAAAACCCTTATTCTTCTTTTACGTCTCTTCTTCTTTCAAAATTAAGCTCACATAACCCCTTTAACATCATGCCCATGGCCTATTTTACTTAGACCAAGCCCATTTCACAAAATCGTTAGCCAAAAAATCAAATTTTACTAATCGAAATCCAAGATCTAAGGCCTTTTCAAGTTCTAGTGATAATTTGGTTTGCTTTCATAGCTTTTGGTGAGTTAAACTCACCTTTTATTTTAAAAGTTTTAAACCTTTTACATTGCTAGTTATTATTGTGCTCATGGTTGTGTGTGTGTGCATGTCTGTGTGTGTGTGTTTGTTTGGTGTTGCTAATTTGTGGAATTATATGTATTACTTGGTTGTAAACTTGAAATGGTAGTTTGGTTGTGAAATGATGTTAAAGTTAGGATTTTTCTTAATGTATGGTGTTATGGCATGAATATATAAGTTGTGCTCTGCCTATGTGTTGTATTTGCTAAGGAGGTCAGCATTTTGATTTGTAAAGTGACTTGAGATCCTTTGGAAAACAAATCAGGTTTACTAGTTTTAATTTACTAAAAGGATTTCAAAAGTTTCAAACTTATTTTATAAGTTTCAAACCCTCTTACTATGTGTTATAAAGTAAGTTAAATTTTAAGAGTTAAAGTTTGGAAAGTTAACTTAGAAATTAACCATAAATTATGGTATCCATAGCGATACCGCTATGGATACAGTTTGGAAAATCAAATGCTTTTCCAAATTTAAAATGTTTTGTCTTAAATATTTTTGAATTTTTTTCCTAATCATTAATTAAGCATACAATTTAATTATTATTTAATTAAGTATGAGTTTAGTAATTATTTAATTAATTAGTTAATTAAAGATAATTAGTAGTTAATTGGTAATTAAGTAAAGGAAATTAGTACTTAATTATTAAGTAAGTTAGTTATAATAAATTAATTAAGAGCGTTTTAATAAATTATTGATTAAGTAAAGAGCTAATAAAGTATTAGTTTTTATTTATTAATTTTAATTATTTAATTAGCGTTTAATATTAATTAATTACTAATCAGGTAGGGTTTAATTAATTAATTAAGATTTACTTAAGATTTATTAGGGTTTAATTAAGATTTAAATTACAATTAATTATGATTAATTTAGTAATTAAATAAGATTTAATTATTATTAAATAAATGGTTATTTTAAACTCTATCAATTCTGTTTAAGGCGGCTTTCTTTTATAAGTAAATTGATTTTAAACAAGGGATCTTTTATTTGAGTCACTAAATAGCCAAACAACTATAGATAAATTATACTTAACTTTGACATCTGTTTAGTAGAAGAAAACACCGTTCTGCTATAATTTAATTGGAAAGAGTATTGATGACATTCGAATAAACCCCCACTCTACTATCATATTGATTTGGACATTGAATTTTATGCTAGTTAATTATTGTTGGATAAGTGGTGGTTTAGTTATTGATTGCTAATTGATTTTATTTGCATATGTATTGTTATGTGACTTGAAAAGTCAAATTTAAGAAAATGGTAATTTGATTTATTATCATTGTGGTCGTTAAGCCACTTTCGGAATGTGTAAGTTTTAGTTTTAAATTAACTCCAATTTAATTAACAATTTGAGGTTAAGTGTTTATATAATTCAAAAGGACATTTTAAAGTAAGTTAATTAACTATTTTATTGGAAATGTTTTAAAGTAAGTTGGTTAACTATATTTTTAAGGATGATTTAAAGTAAATTTATAATTTGGAAACGTTTTCAGAGGTGTACAATGACGAGCGGTACCCTAGTAGCCCAGTCATTGATGGAAATCTAATCTCCAATATATGCCCCTACGGATTTAGTTGTATACCCTATTATGCTAGAATTTAATTAATGTAAAAATTTCAGCCATGGTTAATATTTATTTTACCTAGACATTATTATAATGTCACTGGATTTTATAATAAAAATGGTTTGATTATCGCAAGTTAAAAACCCATCCATGTTTATATGCAGCGTAGTCTTACGAGATACCTTTATTTCTGAATGGGTTTTATAACATTAAATGATCCATTTGCTTGTGTTTCTCATGTTGATTTTACCAGACTGACCAGGCATTGTTTTCTTATAATCCTCAGGTCAGCTCGAGCATATTTTTTCTGATTTAGTTGAACACTTCAGAATTTTCAAGAGACAAGCTGGATGCCTTCAAGACGTACCTCCGTATTTTCTTTTATCTTTCGCTATTTGTTCTTGTTGTAGTTACCAGTGATTCTAAGGACAGATGGTTATAACCACCCAGGCTGATGATGGGTTAGTATTGTACTCTGATTTATGTATGTATATTAAAGTCTCTGTCTTTTTGTAAAGGCTTGTTTAGTATTATATATTACTCGTCATGTTTTTTGTGAGCTTTTGTCTTCCTTCTTCTTTTCTTTTTCCCCAACAAGCTGTTTTCTGGCATTTGGATGATCGGCATGTGAATACCGTAGATGTATTAGTGTCGACTTCTCTGGGTCGAAGGGACACATTGTTACAGAAGGTTTTCGACGGCCAATAGCCTTCGGAATAACTACTGTTTTTTGTAGTGAAAGTTTACCATAATACTAAAGTCATAGGTTCAAATCCCAACAGAGGAAGTTTCACATATTTCTTTTTCCTTTTTAAATATTTTTAAGTGTAAATAAATTATCCATTCTTCGTTAATTTCAGTTTTATGTTAAATAACACTTTTATTTTGATTTTTGTATTTTAACCTAATTTTTTAAAAATGAAATACCTTTCTAAATATTTGAAAATAAAAGACATTTTCTTCTAATCATAAATAAAATTAGCTTTTTAAGTAACGTTTTATTGACATTCTATTTTTTTCTTATGCTTGATGCCTATTTCAAAAAAGTAAAAAATATTACAATTTAAAATTTAGATTACAGATGCATCCTTACATTTCCTTTTAGTTCAATAATTTGACATTTTGAAATTAATTCTAACCTAGTTTTCATCAAAATATGTTCAATACTACATGCAAAAGTTCGATTGTTCTGGAAATATGTATTTGGTTTAAAGAATTTTTTTATATACACATACATTGTACGTGCTAAACTTAATATACAATAGTGACATGTCTTTTAGTTTCATTCATAAATAATTTTTAGTTAAATTAGTTTATATTTTAACACCTGATAAATAATGATAAATTATGAAGAAAAGTCTAATTAATAAATACTAATCGCTAATTTTGATAGTTTAATTAGCATTCTGAGTTATGTCAAAATATTCTTTATATACATTTTCAATTTTCCCATATATAATTTTGTTGTTGCTGCTGCTAGGATCTAGATTAAAAAAATAAAGAATACAATTATTGTCACAATATTAAATATCTGCTCATTCACCATATACACTTATATGAAGTTCTATAAAGGATTTACATACATAGAACTTTAACATTATGTCAACAAATGACATTTAAGCATTGAAATTCGAACGATGAAGGGCACGTCAAATATTCTTTATACTACTCATTATGTCTCTCACGTGAAGGGCACATAAAATTAGTACCATTTGTCTTACTTTTTATATATGGAATGCCGTTTGTCTATATTAACCATTTTATATTGCATTTACACAGAATGTGAGTGATGCATTAATTATTTTGCTTTGCACACGAGCAGTGTGTACCATCAGATTTTGTATGTATATAAAGGACTTCATGTGTACATATTATTAGAGCATCTCCAATGAAAAAAATAGATTTTACAAAATGTAATTTATACACTCAAATCTCGATGCAACAGAGAATACAATCTTTGATAGTGTACATTTTGGGCCAAACGGTCGAAAAAACATAATAGGTTTGGGTGCTTGTTGAACAAATGCCCAAACCCCAGGCGTCTGTTCAACAAGCACCTCATTTGAGGTGCTTGTTGAACATACTCCTAGGGATTGTACGTTTGTTCAATAAGAACCCAATTATCTACCTTCCAACGGTAATTAACAGCTTTATTCCCCCTCTACAAATACCATCCACCTTCATCTCTTCTCCTCACACACAACACTCTGCAGCATTTCTACACTTTCTACTCCCACTTCTCTCATCTTAAAATGTTTTTCGATTTCAACATCGATGCCGCAAGATGTAGATTTGAAGGATTCGATTTAGAAGATGCTACTGTTTCGATTGGCGGAGCGGTAACTACTAGTAGTTGGACTTCGGTTGAAGACTATGATTTATGTTACATTTGGTGTACACTCTCAAGCGATCCTATTCGAGGTGCCGACTAAAGTGATGAGACTTTTTGGGGCAAAATTACTAATTGGTATAATCGAAAAATTGATCATAAAAGATCGCTATCTTTGATCAAAGATCATTATGGAAAAATCAATCGTCAAACACAAACATTTGATTCTTAAACGTTCAAGTTAAAGCAAACGAATTCTTTGGATTTGGAAATGAAATGCATTTGATAAGATTTCCTAAATTTTCATATATCTATATTTTTCTCACAATTCTCTAATTATTTAAGTGTTTTTTTATAGAAGATGGCAGTAAACAAATTGTTTAAACAAATCTACAGACAAAAGAATAAACAAGTAGCTCATTTTTATCAGTTCATGCACATTTATGATTTACAAGTTGAGCAAGTAAAATGGAAATCCTCTCTTCAGAAAACCGTTCAAGATGCCCAATCAAACAGCGCCTGAGGTAAAGTGCCAAGAGTCAGAGAAAGATCTAGCCCTGGGGAATCGTTGGAAAGCTTCGATACGGTGTCAAAAGAGTAGCTAACCCCTGCCGATGATGATTTTGTCAGGCCTTAGGGATCCAAAGCAACCAAAAAGAAGCAGGCTGGTGGGGGCAGATCAAGCAGAAATAAAAAGAATTCCTACTTGAATCTGAAGATAGATATAATAGTGCAATGGAGTTTCAAGTTTCTCAAATAAGCGGAATATGACTCAAAATCATCAAAGGAACTATCAAAGTGAACTGGGTGCGGTCAGGTCGACCAACCACTATACCAATTAGTATATAAAAATATAAAGGAGTCAATCCTAACACAAAATTTGGAAAAGAAAACGTGAGTGGTATGTCACCATCTCTTAGAAAGGGCTTCTACTATGCAATGGACGACGTGTGCAAATATACTGTAAATCTAAAAATTCACCGAAAGATGATGCATGTACTCTATCCTTAATCGGCTGAGGTAATGTGATAAAATACTCAGAAATGCACCTATACCAACTACCGAATATAGCTATGTCATGAACATGTATAAGTAATTATTTAATGTTAACTGTAAACCAAGCAAATCAATAACATTCATAGTCTGTGTCAGGAGTGTTCAGCTAATGATTATATATTATAATTATACATGTGGCATCGCTAGCGCAGTAGTAAGTCGATGTACTCTAGTCGGGAGAAGCTCGTGCAAGCATCGTAGATCGTCTGCAGGCATGGTAGCATCTGGAATGCTATAAGCTGCACCAGCATTGGCATCTATCGTGAAATGGACAGTCCGTCCACCAATTTTGATAGATTGTGGCTGCATTTGACTTCTCGATGAATAAAAAAGAAAACGGTTAAAGAGAGGTTGTGGTAAAATTTAATGAACTAAACAGTAGAAAACAACGCCTGATATAGGCATCATCTTCAGGCGTTTGTTGAACATACTTCCGAACTCTTAAATGGTTCGGAGGTTGTTCAACAAATGTCCGAGCTTAAGGCATTTGTTGAACAGAAATCTGAAATTGTTTGTTGTTGCATCATATTGCATTTTGTAATCAGATATTTTGTAATATATACACTCGCAACAGTGAAAGACGCTCTTAGTATATTATGTATGTGTATATATTGATTATAAATCTCAATAACTATGTATGTGTCTCCACACTTGGTATAAATTCTCTAGGTTATAAAATTTACTTATGTAATTTACATTGATGTGTATGTGATATACATCAACCTGTATAATTGTTTGGACGAAAACAAAATAAAATATATAATTGTTTAGCCGAAGGGCGCATCGGGGTCAGAGCGTAACTTACACGAAGCACGCTCGACGGCGGCTTTGCTTCGAGTCGGGCATGTGGAAACTCGAAGCATGCTTCGGGTCACTCTGCTACTTACCCGAAGCACGCTCTTGGATGTAGTTGCTTTGAGTTGCACGTTGGAAAACTCGAAGCAGGCTTCGGGTCAATCGGCAGATTTCCCAAAGCAAGCCCAAGTAAGTCCTTGCTTGGAGTCGAGCATGTGAAAACTGCTAGCATGCTTCGGGTCATGCGGCTACATACCCGAAGCTTTGCCCTAGACAATATTGCTTCAAGAAAACTCGGAACTTGCTTTGGTTCGAGCATTTGGAAATTTGAAGCTGGGTCACGAATCGAGCATACAAACGTTTGAAGTGCGCTCGGAGTTGAGCCGATAGTCGAGTCGAGAAATATGTCCGCTATCATCCATAACTGTGCACTCGGTCCTGCATTCGGAAAATCGATATGCTTTTGGGAATCGTTCGAGTCGGCAATCACCCGACGCTCGCCCTGGTCCGGTCCGATGTTTAGCCGAAGGGGGCATCGGGGTCGGAGTGCAACTTACACGAAGCACACCCGACGGTGGCCTTGCTTTGAGTCGAGCATGTGGATACTCGGAGCACGCTTTAGGTCACTCTGCTACTTGCCCGAAGCATGCACTTGGATGCCATTGCTTCGACTCGCACGTTGGAAAAGTTAGAGCACGCTTCAAGCCAATCGGTAGATTTCCCGAAACAAGCCTGAGGAATTCTTTGCTCTGAGTTGAGAATGTGAAAACTGCTAGCATGCTTCGAGTCATGTGGCTCATACGAACATTTGAAGAGTGCTTCGAGTCGAGCCGAAAGTCGGTTCGAGAAATATGTCCGCTATCATCCATAATCGTGCACTCGGTCGTGCGTTTGGAAAATCGATATGCTTTTGGGAACCATTCGAGTCGGCAATCACCCGGCGCTCGCCCCAGTCCGGCTCGATGTTTGGTCGAATGACGCATCGGGGTCGGAGCGCAACTTACACGAAGCATGCCCGACGGTGGTCTTGCTTCGAGTCGGGCATTTGGAAACTCAGAGCACGCTTCGGGCCACTCTGCTACTTATCTGAAGCACGCACTTGGATGTAGTTGCTTCGAGTCGTACATTGGAAAACTCGGAGCACACTTCGGGTCAATTGGTAGATTTCCAGAAGCAAGCCCAAGAAAGTCCCTGCTTTGAGTCGAGCATGTGAAAACTGCTAGCATGCTTCGGGTCACGCGCTACATACCCGAAGTTTGCCCTGTACAATATTGCTCCGAGAAAACTTGGAACTTGCTTTGGTTCGAGCATTCGGAAATTTGAAGCTGGGTTAAAATTTGTTAGGTGATTCATTTTCTTGAAAAATGAAAGAATCTGTCATAAAGCTAAACAAAATAGAAAATTATAACTTCTTACAATAGGTAAATCAAAAATAGTTCAGTAAGCTTTATATGTAATTTTTTTTTAAAACACCGTTGAAATTCACAATGATCACAACAAAAACTCTTAGATGATGAATTTTCATAATCATACTAACATTTGAAAAATAATACATTTTTTCAATAAATATCAAATTTTAGACTTGGCATTTAAAATATTATTATTTTCGCATCCTTCTTTGTTGTGTAAGTGGATTAGAATGTAAAAGAAGAGTTCTATGATAAATATACAAATTAAATATACAAAATGTAATCCACCCCTTTTTTCATTTACTGCTCACGCCTCTATTCAGAAAAATAAAATTAAACGCGCTATTTATCTTCCTTCTTTTGTGCCGTGAGAATGGAAAAACCCTTCCCCCTTACCTTGCTCTACCACGTCTCCGTCCATTGCTCGCCGCGCCATAGAAGAATTCTCCCTCCCAAAATGTGTTGCCCACGTTTCTCCCACACTTCTGTCATTCGTGCCAATAAACTTTATAAGAGTTGAGCCTAATCTGCAAAATTATTTACAATTGGCTCTGTAGCTCTGGTTTGGGAGTTTGATTATCAGATCCAGGTAAATTTTTTGTTCTTTTCTGGAGTTTTAATGTATCGGTTGTAATTTTGAAAACCGAAGTCAATATTAGGGTTGAAATTTTCATCGTAGACGTAGAAATTGTTCATATAATCTGAAACCCTAGCCGAAAGTCTTTTGGGTATTAAGTTACTATGCAGACTTCCATCATTTTATGATAAAATACTTTTTCAAGATAATTTACTTTTAGTAGGGTTAACTTAGTTAGCTATATTTTATAATCTTTGATGTTGTAGATATCTATTTTTTGGTTACTGCATTCATCAATCATTTATTACTAATTGTTTGTAAAAGTAACATGACATCAATAATCCAACGAATGCTTAATGTAGATGTAAACTAGTATATGACAGAACAGTATGTGAATGTCTAGAACTGTTCATAGTTTTTTTTCTTTACTGAATGTTGTAACTTTTTTTGATTATAATCAATCATCATGAACTTAAATTTCCAAAAGGGCTCATGAAATTAAATGTCCTCGTTTCAAACTGCAAACCATGGATAATTATTATATGGTCCAACCGTTTTTTTATATTTTAAACATAATTTTCAAATACTAAGTTATGATTTATGTTGTTCAAATTCATAGTTTGTAGTCATTGGTTGAGGTATATGGTTGTAAATAATAATTTATATTATTTGTATCAATTATAAGCGTTGAACCTTTTTTGTAAAGAGCATAAGTAGCTTCCGAGCAGAACTACATGGATGTAACTTAAGATCTTAATGTTATTTTAGTTTCATTTGTTTATTTCGTATACTGATATACATTCACTTTATTACTTATTTTAGGAAAAAAGAAATGGCTGGAAACAAGCTAGTAAAAAAATTGCAGTCTTCCTCTACTAGGAATTCTGGAGCTGAAAAAGACGATATTCAGAAGTCTGCCACGAATACCTCACTTTTATCACCTACAATAAGTTTTTTTTTGTTTTTTTGTTAAGTTGAATATGTATTAGTTTGCACACTTAATTATAATTGTTAAATTTCAGACATATAAGACTATGGGAAAGCACACGAGAAGATCACAACCACCGTCTGCACCTATACCTTCTGCCCTATCCCCGCCTAAATCCTCATCACCAACTACACCTGTGCCTCCAACTACTTCAGCTCATTCTCCACAACCTTCCTCTCCACGATCTCCTTCCCTTACCAATGTTCAGCTTGAGGAAGATAACACCTTTAACAACAGTGACAGTCAACCTAAACCTAAAAGAAAGAAACAAGACATGACACAGTTGAAAGGGCTTCGGATACAAGGTAATTCAAATGCAAAGATAGAAGTGGTTTTCAACGAGAAAGGGCAACCTATAGGTGATGCTTCTATCCCTTTTGCATCTTTCATAGGTGCTTTAGCACGCAATAAAGTTCCGATAACTGTTGATGACTGGAGAGATGTTTCTAGCACTCATAAAAAGAATCTTAGGACACTTGTGTTGGTAAGATTACCACAAAATAGTTTATATTTGAGTATGGAAGCTTATATTGATTATTTTTTTCAAAATTCAAAATGTTTTGTAGCTAAGATACAAACTCGAATGCATAAAGATTATGTTTTTCAAAAGATGGCTACCTCCTTAAGAGAGTATAGATGTCAAATAGGCAGTGCTGTAGTAAAAGCTCTAAAGTTGGATGAAGCCGAAAAAGCATGAAAACTTGCCATGATAAAGCCTGAAAATTTGACTGATAACCAATGGAGTGAATTCATAAAAAAGAGAACTTCCATAAAATTTCAAGTAAGTTGTGTTTGTTTCTTTTGTTTATTAAGTTCAATACTAAATCTTTCATATTAAATCAAATTAACCAAAATGGCAACAAAAGCAATTTTGCATGATTTAGCTCTAAGTACAGTGCTTTGCCGTATTTTGATGATACATGCCTAATTGTTTAAATTTACTTCGAAATTAATATTGTCAATATATCCATGTTCCTTGTGTCCTAAAAATATTTTATAATTGACTTTTTGACAAGGCGAAAAGTATTCTCATGAAGCAAGTGAGGGGAAACTTACTCATCCACACACGATGAGTCGATTAAGATAGGCAAGATTGGAGCAAAAATTGGTTAATTAATTTTCCATCTCCAATACCATTATGCTATTTTTATTTGGTATATGTATCTAAATGTCATTCATATATGATGTCGATGTGTATATATAGAAGCAAGAAAACCTTGGAGAAGAAGTTACTAGAGCAATGCTATGGATAAATGGACATCTGAATAAAAATGGAAATCCAACAAATAAAGTTGTTGAAGACTCGATCGTACAAATAAATATAATTATTATACATTTTACATGCATTTTGTTGTTGACCTATTAATTAACATTACATTGTTTGATTATTATTTTTTAGAAAAAAATTCAACAATTCAATGAGTTACAATCGAAGACAACGAATCAGTCAGTGAAAGATGATGCTCTTTCACATGTTCTAGGGGCAGATCGGCCAGGTAGACTAAAAGGACTTGGATTTGGAGTTACATCTTCTAAGTTAAAAGCCCAATCACACAGCAGCACATTGGTGCGTTCCCTTGAAGAAAAATTAAGAGCATTAAAGGCCAAAGTTGACTTACTCAATGAGGTAATAATAATATTTATTTTAGCAGTACCATATTATGCTAATCTATATGAAACATCAGTTTACTTTATTTAACTACTACAGTCGGGCCAAAACAGTGTTGATGCACGTCAGAATGAATCTGATGCTAGGAAGGTAAACTAAAAAATAGCTCTAAATAAATTTGTATTTTGTTAATTAAATTAT
This sequence comes from Allium fistulosum, assembly GCA_030737815.1. NCBI lineage: Eukaryota > Viridiplantae > Streptophyta > Magnoliopsida > Asparagales > Amaryllidaceae > Allium > Allium fistulosum. The sequence goes on from CM060901.1 coordinate 668,483,998, forward strand.
TGTCTTTTGGTGAAATCATTTTTTTAAACTTTGTATGGCAGTCAAACCATTAGGGCTTGATGCATGGAGGTTTTTTGTCGAGTTTGCTGTGAATGCAGAAGCTTTTTTATGGCGAAGTACATATGAATTTAAGGTGGTTGGAGATGCGATAGGGTCTACAGTTGCATGGAGCAAAGAGTATATCTCTTTTGATCTTTCTTAGTGGTTAAATAGGTGCTTTTAGGAGTTCAGCATAGTATTTTCATAGTTTATATTATGTATGTACCTTTGATTTTGGCATTTGGATTTTTTTCTACTTTTCAGACAGTTTAATGTGTTATTATGAACTTATGAACTATGATTTTTTGTTTATTTGAATAGTTTATAGTTTATGTAAATCCTTTTTAACTCCGCCAATGTAAGTATACATTACCGGTACCAAGCCCGGATAAAGGAGGAGGGAGAAAAGGGGATAATCTTGATGGTTAGTCTTGTCTATTTTTCATCTGATTTTGGGATAAAAGAGGAGTTACTCTGTTTGTTTGGTTGTTAAACAGTTGACTGATATTGGGAATATTTTGGCTGCGTTTAGGTCTGTAGATGCATTGGGTGTGCAGTCTGTAAGCAACTTCACCTATTCCACTCTCAGTACCATCACTAACAGCCATGGTGGCAGCAGTCAAAATGGTGCAGAAATGAAAAATTATCTGAAGCTTCTGCGCCCTTCTGATACCCTTCATATAGGCCATGTTTATCGCCTTGTTACCTTCTGTTTCACTAAACTGTCCATATGAACACTAAAATAAACTACGTTTTGATACTCAAATTTCTCTTTGTTTCTTGTTTTATAAGAGGTGTTGAAAGAGTTCGCATCCAAAAAATATGCAAGGCTGAGGAATCCAAAAACCCGTTCAAGGAATAATCATGAAGGAGAAGACAGTTCATCTGCAGAGGTAATTACCTAAAATATTGAAGAAAATAAACTTCTTTTCATATTTGTGATGGTTTTTAGGTATATTTACTTCAGATTCTAGTGTAGACATAGCACTGCAAAAGAATAAAATTTATGACTGACAAATTTAATATCATTGTATCCATGTTTGAAATGAAGTAAACTGAAGAGTTCAACTATTATTATTGAAATATCAATCAATGTGCACATATCTATCTATGTAGGTGCATGCCTACTGACATTACGTGTACCAATCTACTAATATTATGTCTCATCACCACTCTTCTTTTTCTCTCTTCCCTTCAGCCAGTACATTAATGGATGAATTTAATTCTCTGCCTTCATATATGGTTAAGCTGAATTTCTCTTAGTTAATTTCCTATTGAATCTTTCTTATAGTTTTAATTTTAACTGTAAAGTGTAAAATCTGAAAGATATATGGGAAAAATAGACTAGTTTCTACTTGAACTAACGCTATATGACTGCTTGATACTTAACAATTGCACAGCAAGAGAAACCAATACATTTGCTTTACTCTTAGCTGCAAAATTAAACTATAAAAAATAGCTGTGGAATTGTGAGCATTTAACAAGTGTCATATCACATACTTCACTTCTAACTTTTTATTAAAAATGTTATTGTTTATGCATGTAAACAAAAAGGCATTGTGGTTATATTACAATAACTGAAAGCTAAATTTATGCAAATAGGCATTCCATTTACTTATATATTCTTACTTTATTTTCCAGTTCAGTTACTAGCAATTTAGTCATGCATGATGTTACTGGTACAGTCATTAACATATGGGTACAAGCACTGATGGACCATAATATCTTTCTGATGGTTAAATTCTAACTAATAAATACAGAACTACAACTATATATGATGAAGAGCCAACTTATATATTATTATATATCATTCTTAGAAGAAATTATAAAGCAAACCAAGTCTTATATATTGAAACCAGAACATACACATGCATATAATTCGACATCTAATTTACTTACTGCTCAAAAAAGAATATCAAAACCTTGTTTATTCTGCTTCACCTTTACTGTATTCTCATAAATAAATGTTAACATTGCCATATTGAAGTTTACTAATAGAAAAGAGAGATCCATTTAACTGGTGAAAAATGCCAGTCTCTCTTTAGTAGTAAAAATCACTAATTAAATATCCAAAAGGCAGGCTCGTGCAAAAGAAGCTCCAATGCTTGAGAACAGTTCAAAGCTGCAAAGTTCTGAATCTAAAATGTGTGACCACAAAGCAAACATGGCAGTTTTGGGAAAAGAGGCTGCTAATGCACTATCAGCTGTTGAATCGCAGCACCAAAGAATAACCTATCAGCGTTTGCTTGCACTGCTATGAAATACTCTTAACTTCTTTTTTATCAGGAAAATTTTCCAATAATATTTTTTACCATATTACTATGGAAATTCAGAAATTTGTATTGTTGGAGGTATCATTGTTTTTTATGCTTTGAAGGTGGAGGCCGAGAAATCATTCCACTTCAGACTTGCTGCTATACTCGATGATGTTGAGGCGGAGGTAACAAACATTCATCTACCTTTTTTTGACAAGTCAAAATTAGTATTATTTATTTATTTATTATTTCAGTCAATTATCTTGTGTAGATGAACATTGAAATATTCTAGAAGTCCGCCTCGAATACCTCTCTTTTATCAGCTACAATAAGTTTTTTTAAAAGTCGAATAAGTATTAGTTTGCACATTAAATTATAACTTGTTAAATTTCAGACATGTAAAAGTATAGGAAAGCAACAAAAAGATCACAACCGCTGTCTGCACCTATACTCTTTTAATTAGTAGTCTGAATTTTATATGATTTCTTGTTCAACCTAATCCAACACTCACATGGTAGTGGCTGGGTTGATTTTCATGAGATTCTCAATATTCGTAAAAAAAGTTATATGCTTACATAGGCATCTTTTTGTATTAGTATAGGCTTAGACTGTTCAATGCCTGGCTTAGCTGCTATGGTTAATTTTCCTCTTTTGTAAGGAACTCTTTAGTTTCATAATGCAGATTCAAAACATATGTAATCCATATAGATGGCTATGGTTGTAGACTGCAAGGGAAAGTGATGCACTCACAGAAGCAAACTGCGCTAAACCAGAGGGACCAAGCACACACAAACAAGCTGGGCATGCACAAATGAGCTGACACAATGTGGTTCTTGTATGGGCAGGCTGCAGTAGAGGATAGAGAAGAACATGAGACCTCTCCCACTAAAAAGATGAAAACTGGAGCGGCTGAGTGAGGCAAGACTTGTGAGAACTGACGAGGGAGGTAAAGTGAAGCAAGAGACTGGCGAAGTTTCAGGTTGGCAATAAGCATGCTGGTATTGAACTGATGTGGACGTATCCAGAGATGCATATGCTGGTCTTGAGAACTAATGAGTAAACAATGCTGGTCAAGTGAAATTGAGAAAGGTGATGCAACATCCGGACTGAGAACACTGAAGCGAGAGTTGAAGCACTGCATAGAGACTGATGATGCTGGTGCAGCATGAATTATTTTTACAACAATAGTCTTGTAATTAAGACAGCAATATTGAATAGTTGTAATAAATTTTATTCAATAATAGAGATGTGTCATTGTCGTAACTATATAAACACTATTAGCAAACAGTTGTGGATATTAGATTATGTTTACAAATATACCATTGTTAAAGATAAAGCTTACAATGTTTTTGAAATGTTATACAAAATGTTTATGCTACTTTTTTGAAGTATTGTTAGAATTTTTTTTACAATAGTTCTGAATAGTTGGTAAAATTATATCTACGATGTTTGAACATGGTTTAAATAAAAGTACGATGTTTGGAAAGTGTTATATTAAGATATGTAATAATGTTTTAAAAGTGTTGTATAAAATTTGAGTATGACTTCTTGTGAATGTTGCATATGTTATTTTTATTAACGTTTTAGTATTGTTTTAAAATTATGTTTACAACTTGTACATAGCGTTGAAAAAGCAAAATACATTGTTTTATGAATGATGTTTTACCATGTTTAAAGAGTGTTGTATAAAATTTGAGCATAAATTATTGTGAATGTTGCATATGCTATTTTTATAACATTTCAATACCGTTTTAGAATTTTATTTACAACGTGTACACAACATCGAAAAAGTAAAATACAATATTTTATTAACGAGGTAAAAAAAATTTCATCGATATTTATAATACATCGTAGAACTATATTTTACAACACTTAGAAATTATAGTGCAATGTATTTCTTGTTGATATATTGGATATGTGCCATGGTACCGTAACGTTGCAAACATACTATTTACAACGTGATCTGTAGTTTAAGCAACTATGGATATGACAACGGCATGATTAATGTTGTCAATGTGTTTTAACAATGTTAATTCACCGTTGTAAAAGATGTTTTTTCTTATCGTGGCCTAAGGGAGTTTGGGTTCGATCGTGTAGAGTTTGGGCTCGACCATGTAGGCTAGTGGAGTTTGGATGCTTTTATTTTGAAAGAGGAAGTGTTGTAGTGCTTGTAGAAGTGTTTTAGCAAGAAATAGAAGTGATTTGAGTGGAAAGAAGTAATTTCTCAAATTAGAAAATATGAAGAGAAACCATGGATATGTTTTCTTAAGATCTTAGGAATTTTTGAAATGAAGATAGGGATTGTAAAATGAGAAACATGAAATTGAAGGGTTATATACAGGCTTAGGAAAATATTTTAAAAATACAAAGTGCTTATAATTAAATATGTATACATGCATGCACTCCACTCCCCTCCCCCTCATTTATGTCCTCTCCTTATACCCCCTCCCCCTCTCTCATGTACTATTCAAGCCAAGCACCATGTATTTTGAGTTGAAAAATATATTTTTTGTATGTTAATATACACACACACACACTTTTTATGAATAAAGTCTCTTTTTATCTTATATGTTTATATACTTAAGTGAGCAAATATGTACATGCATATATACATGTACACACCATGTTAAGATAGTTTGTAGTGTGTGCATGTGTGTTTACAATAGTGTTATGACCTTTTAAATAACTTTTAGCCAATGAAAAATCAATATTTCGCAAAATAATTTTCGATCACGTTTTCTATTTTTCTATGAACTATAATATTGGTAAACAAAATTTAAAAATGATTTTATCATCATTAGTTATTATTTGAAATAATTTTATTTGTTAATAAAATTCATTTATTTATTATTTAAAAATATAATTAAATGTCCATTTCCATAGCGATTAAATTCTGGCACTACAACAAAATGGGGCTTTGATAGCAATAACAAATAGCGTTTCCCCCTTTTCTCTTCAAAATCCTCTGAAATGTAGGGTCTTAACGCTATTTGAGAAATATATTCCGTGTACTCAATGCTATACAAGCAAAAAGGCGGGTAATAAAAATCTTTTGTGCGAGAACTAAAAATGAGCGCTTGTTGCCCTTTTCTTTAGAAAACAGCCCTTTTATTTTCACTTCATCGCCTCCAGGAGTCAACAGAAATCCCTAATCCATAATCTCAACATCCCTAATGGCAGAATCACAAAATCCCTAATCTCAACATCGAATCACAAAATCCCTAATCTCAACATCGAATCACAAAATCCCTAACCCTCAAAATCGTGAATCGCCGAATCTACCCTGTCATAGCAGCCGATCTCGCATCTGTCCAACTTGAACGGGCATGAGAGGTACTGCAAACTTTATTATATGTTTTTCACTAAAAAATTATTAGTTAACTAATCTGCATTAACGTATTATTTAACCGAAAACATTAATTTCATGATATTTTTCTCCACTTTGAATTAACATGTTTCAGCGTGGTTACTTATCAATGTATAGTTTGGTTGTCAAGAACTCAATTGCTTAGTTTTAGCGTTATTTAATAATTTTTTGGCAACACAACTTTGATTTCATTTTACAAGGAAATAGAAGATACTTGCTGGGTTGATATAAAAAGGTAACAAATCTAGAATTGGCATCTTGAAATTTGAAATTCCATCACTCAGCGTCAATCTGTCATTCAATATCTAGAACTTTATGGTTTATTTTAGTGTTTGTGGTGTTGTTTATGTTGTATGATGTGGATCTGGTTGTTGGATTCTGACTTTACAGTGTTATATTTAGACTTTTTTCTGAAAATGTTGGTCTTTCTTTAATTTACTTTATTTTGTTTTATTATATTTATTATTTTCTTATTTCATGTGTGTGTACACACACAGACACACATAAACAAAGGATCCAAATCCCTGCCATATAATTCCTCCTTAGTTTTCTTGGCCTTCATATTTCAGATTTGTATAATTTTTTGTAGATGAGGTGTATTTATCGATGAATGATTAATATAGTTTTGATAAGTATTCAGGCTAAAACTTGGTATTTACTTCTCTCCTTGTTTTTTTTGCCCCTCTCCTCTACAAAGTTTTTTTTGCTTGCTCATATGGATGAATGTCACTAGAGTTTGTTCACATGTACATTATACCATAGTAAACGTGTAGGTTCTGATGAAAAATTTCTATTGTTTATCCACTCATATTAAACGAGTGTAAGGTCTAAAAAAAGGGGTAACACAATATCTGTGTTGTTTCAAGATGAACTACTCTCATAGGCAATGTAACTACTATATAGACAGATTTTGGAAAGAAAAAATGATTGTAAAACAGTAAACCAATGTTGTCTTATTATTTATCTCCACAAATATTTCTGCATTTTATACACCTGTGGCAATATAAAGAGCACCATGAAAGCAATGAATTCAGACGACCACATAAAATCCTACATGTTATTATGCTGCCCAACTCCCTTCTTATTTCTCATTTTTGTTGTTTTTTCAAGTTGCCGTGATGTTTGCAATTGCAATTAAGTGAGAATGCAGTATACTGTAATGGAAATCACTAACAAGACAAAGAAGCTTGTCTGCCTTATGCCACGTAGTGCTGGTCCTACAATGCCTGAGTTTCTCTATTCCATTTCTCTCACTAGGTTCCTTTTTCATCTTTTATTCTTATTCCTTTTTTGTAATATGTAACCTATACTTTATTGACCAAGGGTTGATATATTGAGTACTGGAAATATAATTAGGTAAAAAAATGTGCAAGTATATATTGGTAGGGTAATATTCTTACATATTCATGTAGGGATCTTTAATTCCTGAAATGTATGGTTTGTTGCAGCTGCTATGTAAACCCTGAAGAACTAATCTTTGATTATCAAAATTTATAGTTAAATAATTCAACATGAAATCAGAGAGTCTATCTGCTCTAATGAACTAATCTTTGATCATTAAAATTTATAGTTAAATAATTCAATTTATTGGACATAGTTCGGATGGAATTAACAAAAATCATGGACTTGGAAGTATGCCTCCTATGGTTTCTCGTTTACTTATCACTGATAGTTTATATATTATCAATTAGTGTTTAAAACTATTTTGTTGTTTTTTTTCATAAAAGCATTAATAACGTGTAAGATAGAAAGATAAGAATACATGTATAGTACATGATGTGCTACAGGTTTAAATCACTAATATGCATTTGAGTGGATCAGAAGACTGTTTCCAAAATCAATATACAATGATGCCAATGATTAGTAATATTTGTTAAGCTATATTCTATCAAAAAGATTTTTTAAAAAGTTTGATTTGATGCTTGATCAGTAATATACAATATGTCCATAGTCCTCAATATCCGTAATATACAATATGCCAATGAAAATTTATTTTATCTGTAATTCTGTGGGAAAGTGGAAGTTCAGTGCGGACTTAAATAAATAATAACTTCAATACCTGTTTTAAGGAAATGTCAAAATCTATTTTTTTTATTCTGGTGCATTCGGTATATTATTTATTCAACAGCATTGACTAAGTAGAACTTGTAGCCGACATCATTTTCATGATTTCATTTTCTTTACAATCATGTGAGCTCAAATCTAAGACTTGAAAAGTAAATAAATTATATACTCATAAAAAGTCAGGAAGCAAACACAAAGTATATCAACATAAAAGGTATTATGCTATTATCAATTTAGACTTCGTACAAATTCATAGAAGATATCATAGTATATGTTTAAATTCATGGAAAACTTCTGATTTGTGATTTCTAAATGCAGAAAACTTTAATTATATATTGGAAACACTTTGCAAGTTAGAACTTCGTTCGTGACAACAAGAAATACATCAACTAAGTGTAGACTAACATATGTGAAAGTGTCAGGAATCACATCATATATCCAGTTTGTGCATGTTTCTTTGCAAACAAGAAGAAAGAAATTTATGTTGAAATAATCCATACAAGTTAAATCAGTCAACTTCATGGCATAAGGCATGCCATGTCTCGAAGTAAAATTCTTTGCTATTTCTTTTTCATGCATATAGTAAAAAATATTCTGTTTTCTAGTACATTTTTTCCCTGTAATTTTCATTTTGTCTACTTCTATTGGTGGATGTTATCCCGTTAGAAACATAAAGTTAGTCATTTTCTTTATCTCACGATAGATACTTGTATTTAGGGTTGAAATGTTGGACACTCATGTTGTAATTTGATCATTAAAATGGCGGATATGTTCACAAAGGTAATATTTTTATATTTCTGTTGAACATAATGTGGTTTTATACTACATTGCTGTATTTATAATTATCTGTTATGCTCATGTTTGCAACTTACATGCACTAGAATTTATATTATGTTTTGCTATTTCATTTTCAGTCCTTATGGACTTAAATGTGAGAGATATTATATTTGTATTTTGTATTTTTATATGTAGGTAGTTGATCAGTTGAAGGCGAATTCAGGCATATCTTTCAAGCTCCTTTGGATTCGGTAAGGATCTATGCTATTGAGTTAGTGATTTGACTTTTGAGTGTGCATGTGCGCGCTCACTCGTGTGCATTCCTGTGTGTCTAGAAAAGCAGAAATATTTTGCCATCTGAGTTCCAATTGTTATGGGATATTTTCTCGAAATCCTAAAATGGGGAAAAAATAAATAAAAAAAACTAGTGATATTGATTAGAGTGTGTGTTCACTCATATTTCATCTATTTTATTATTGCATTCATCATCTTGTAATCATATAATGATTTTTTTAAATAGCTTATTCATCTAGTAAATGATCACACTATTTATCTGAATGAGAGTCACAAGAAGCAGCTCAAGCAGGAATATGGTAAGTTGTCTACTTGTTGTAATCATCAACATTTTTTTAAATAGGAAGTCTTGATTTATTCCCCTTTTTAGTATTGCAGGTCTTAACATTTCTTTTGCTCTTCTCTTAATAATTATCAGGAATAGAGCCTTGGACGTTTGAGCAACATCTTGGCGAAGTAGTTTTTATTCCAGCAGGATGCCCACATCAAGTAACAAATAGAAAGGTTAGTGTTCTCTATACTCTATTATTGATTGATATAGTGGATTTTAGCAACGGTGTAATGAATTCATATTTTTGTTATTTTTTTTATCATAATTATACATCAGATTATTTTGCTTTTTATTTAAGATGGTACATTTATTAATTTTCTTAGATATTATAGGATGTTTATACTGTACTTTATATAAATAATTTGATCTATTTGTCTCAACTGATGATTTTCACCCTTGATAAATTTGAGAGACTTACTGGAGAAAAATTAGATAGTCTCAAACCAAAGAAAAATAACTAGAAACTAATTTCATTTAATCCTAGAAAAATGTCACTAAAAATATAAGTATAGTCATTATATATGTATTCAATTATACAATATTTTTCTCATTTTTCCTTTTGCGTGGTAGCGTGTGTATGTGTGTATAAAATCTCTGTGTGTGTGTATTCAGTTATGAGTCTAAACTTTTGTTATTGTAATTTTTCAGTCTTGCATTAGAGTAGTCATGGACTTTGTTTCTCCTGAGAGTCTCATTCAATGTGTCAGTTTAACCGAAGAGTTTCAACTGCTTCGAAAAACTCATAGGTCAAAGGAAGACAAATTAGAGGTACATATTGTTTTCAGTTAATGTATTTAGAAAAAAAAGAAAAGAAAATCATTTCTCGCTTAAGTTAGCAACTTCATCTGCATTTCTCTCTATAATCATGTATACTTATGAACTAAAGATCTTATTATTTTTCTTGGTTTATAACTCTATGCCCGGATTAGTTAGCTTCACATGATGTAGAAACTGACCTGACAGCTGTTCCATATTTTGTATGCAGGTAAAGAAAATGTCTGTATATTCCATGCAAGAAGCTGTGAAAGAAGCTAAAAAATTGATATCCTCTATCAGGTCAGACTGGTGTATTTACAAGTTACTGAACAATGCTTCTGTCAAATAGTGAAGTATTCTTTTGCTAATTCGAAGAGTTTCACTAAAAACCATATTTTAACATAGTAATGGGAAAAATCAGAGTTTGATATATGATTTGTATAAAAAGGTGACTTCCAATATTGGTTGTCGATGCTTATGAATACATATAGATCTATTATGATTTCATACTATGAAAAAGAATTGCAGATTTTAATCTTCATTCATTATAATTTCAAAATAAAATATGGGTTCTTTTGGAAGTTTGGCATGTAAAACTATACTGAAGCAACCTGGAGCAATGTTTAGATCCTTGCAAGAATCTTCTGTAGCAGCCATTTACGTATCATCGTCTCCATAACTGAGTATTTGTGTCCATTTGTTAGACTATTTTGAGCTATTATCATGTGACCATGTCTTGTAGTATTTGTGTTCATTTGTTAGACTATTTTGAACTATTATCATGCGACCATGTCTTGTAGTATTTGAAATATTAGTCGAATTATTTGACACTTTTCCACTGGTTTGATTGTGTGTTTCCAAATTAGAATTCAGTGCAACGTTATCATTGTTACATATAGTTGTTGTCATCTTCTCGATTTGTTATTTTTGGGATCCACATTTTAATATATATATATATATATGTGTGTGTGTAATGTGTATCATATATCTATCTGTGTGCGTATATATATATATATAATATAATATAATAAAAAGAAAATTGAAACAAATGTTGAAAATTAATATTATATAGAATAGCGTTTGAAAAACGCTATTGATTCATCAAACGCTATCGCAACTCTATATGAGATGTAAGATTTATGCATCAAAAACGCTATAATAGAATTAAAAATGCTATAGTAGAAAATAAAAACGCTATACAAGCATGACAAGAAATGCTATCGAAAAACATTGTAACGCTATAACATGGTTTGATGAAACGCTATAAAATGTGCTCGAAAACGCTATAGAAGTTAAATGAAGGATTATATTCCCTATAGCGTTTAAGTTTAATAACAGAGAAAAAACGCTATGGTAGGTTGCAAACGCTATGCCCTTTTGTAAACGCTATTAGCTATTATAGTGTTTTCCTTCCTGCTATGTAATTATGCCGGCCTACCATAGCTTGTGGTTCCACGACGTTCTCTGAAACGCTATGGTAGCCTGTTATAGCGTTTTTCAAACGCTATGAAACCCATAAACTGTTGTAGTGTGGGTCGTTACATCATGTTTAAGTTTCTGTGGTCTAATTTTAAAAAAATATTCTATAGGGAATTTCATCGTTTTACAATTCAATATATATTCAATTTTGTTTTTTATATTATCGATATCATTTAAAATCAATACTAAGCTCTTATCAAAATTAATCTTTAAACTAGATAGAAGTTCAAAACTATATAAAATAAATTTAAGTGAAATAACATGTTTAGGCAAATGGGCTGTAAAAATCATAGTACCATCTGCAAACTGGAGAACAGAAAGTCTATTACTAGAGATCTCATTTCGTATAATGTCTAAAATCCTATTATTAGTGGCTAATTTGACAATTCTAGAAAAAACGTCAACTCCTAAATTAAATTGTAATAACCTACGTTGAGATTACCTAGAATTAAATCTAGAAAATATGATTTAAATTATCTTAATTAATTTTAAGTTAAATTTGGGGAATTTTAATTGTTATTTTTCAAAATTGAAATAGATTTGGGATTAATTAAATTGGATATTTCATAAAATGTTCTTTTGTATAACTTAAATCTTATATTTGTTAATATAAGAATAATTTGGGAAAAAATTAGAATTGAGTAAAATACATGGAAAATAAATTTTATAATTAAGATGAGAATAAAGATATTACATTCACTTATTTATTTGAATGAAAAGTTGTGATAAATATTTTCCATTTGAAACAATTGCAATAAAAACATTATAAATTTAATAGAAAGTTAATATTGATATTTATTGATAAAAATAAGATTTTTGGTGATTAAAAATTATTTTATAAAAATAATAATAAAAAAATTTATATGCAAAAGTTTTATTTAATATTTTCCAAAACACCTCAATATCGATAAAGAACAGTAAATTTTTATTTTGATGTTTGTCAAATTTTAAGGAATCAATATATGCTATATATGAAATGGTTTAAAAGTGTGAAGTTTTGTGAATAAAAAAAGAAAAGAAAATGATAACTCTTTCTTATTGGGCCAATGATACTCTTCTTGGCCCATGTTGTAGCCTAAAAATGAGCATATACACTCATTTTCTCTTACACTATAATCATTTTCAGCTTAAGCAAAAATCTGAAAATAAACCATTCATATTAGCAAACCCTAAAATTAGGAATTTGTCCCCAAATTTGAATCAAATCAAAGGGTTTTTTATTATTGTATAAGATATAAGGCCAAGGTAATCTCTACTACCCTATTTTGCATCCAATTGGGTTTTAATTTCAGTTTAGTTCATGATTGTTGTGAAGATCCCGGACTCGGCCTTCGAAAATCGGCACCCGTACTTCACTTGTACTCAAAATGCCGTAGATTCAAACGCCGAATCTGGCTCCCCGGAGCTTATAACACAGTAAGTATAACAACACAGTAGAAAAAAGAAATAGATGATATCATATACAACTCCAATGAATACAATATCCAGAATGGTATACCACAACGATATCAATAATACACAGCAATATCAGAGATATGATACAATGCTACAGCGGAAATAACAATAATGGAAGAGATCACTCCAAATGATCTACAAAAGAGAATGACTCCGAAAACTCCAACATCCAGCTCGATCCACTGTCACATCTCACCAAGAGAAGCAAGTGCAGTCATGAATGAACTCCAACACTGAACTAGCTCCAGATAATCTACTGAACCTGACTATCTGAAAAACCCAACTCTAGACTGCCCGTGTGGAAAATTATGGGCACCCAGAGTTTAGGAAGGGAACAATAAACTTCGAGTCAATCGTGGGACTGGTGTGAGCAAACAAAAACAGTTTATCCTTAAACAAACCACAAAAGAATTTTAAACATTGAAAACCGCAATGCTTTTGGAAAATGAAACTACCATAAGACCTTCCGCCACACACACAATGCAAACGCAGAATTGGAGGAGATTTCTTCTTATGATAATCAAAGATGCTTACTACGCAAAACAAATCATTTTGATATTATTATTAGTGCATAGTGCAGAAAACATTTCGAAAGTATAATATTAATCTTAGCCAACATAGGCATTTCACACTATGCCTACTATAGCTACTATGTTCAATAGCAGGTTACCGCCATATTCCATAGCAGGTTATACAACTAAAACCGTACAAGGTTCGTATTGTTTCTTTGGATTTCCAACAAATGGTCAGGCTAAGGAACTTCCTACTGTCAATGGGTACGCCTCTGGATGGACGTCCCGAGAACCTAACCGGATCTCTGCCAACACAAGGCCGGGTTACCTCTGTAACTAGGTAACTACTTCTCGAATATGCCACCCCCAGTCCTTTGGGACCTTTATCCGAGCGCTCGATAACCAACATCACACAGTAATAAATAAAGTGTGTCCACATGAGTAAGTATCTGGGCTGTAACGACCCAGAATTTTGAACGAATTAAATTGAAAATATTTAATTAATTTTAAATATTTGAACGATGATTTAATTTGAATTCCCGATATAACTCTGATTTTGGCGATTAAATTATATAATTTAATCTATTGAATTGAATAAAAATTTGAATCTTCGTTTTTTAAGTTGAAGAAAAATATTTCAAACGCTTGTAAAATATATATTGATAATTCTGAAAATGATTGAAGCTTCAGAATCTGATTTCAAACTGTTTCGTTCAGTTTTGAAATTTTATCGTTCGTATCGATATTTAAAAATAGCCGTCCGAGGGACAGTCTCGGAATTCGACGAAACCAGTTCCATTGGGTCCGTAACGTTGAATTTTTGTCGGGTTTCAATTTCCGTATTTTTCGGAATTAATACGTGATCGTACGGCGTGTAAACGCATTGAAATTTAATCGATTTCAATTTAAATTTAAATTTAAATTTAGTCAAACCTCAACAGGTTATCTCCCGTTGAACACGCCTGGTATCACGCCGAGAATCACGAAAGATAATCGTGCAATCCATGTCTTCTGCCTCCCTCCTAATTTTAAATCACGCTCCTCTTTTCAGTTGAAATCAAAACAAAATTTAAACGAAATAATGGCCGAGACTTCCTTTACTCTCTATTCAAATCAAAGCTGGCCCCCCTTCTTTTTTCTTTCCAAATCAAAATCGAAACCTCCCAGTTTCGTATAAAAAAAAGGGATTTTCACGCGATCGATTCCTCAAGGCGATGGCATGGAGTTGCGATTCAAGGACAACCGCAAGTCGAGGCTCGCGATAGAAACGACTGCGAACTTCGCGATGATGAGGGGCTCGAGGCTGCGGCGGCGTTCAAGTGGAGGCAAGTGAGTCGCGATGGCGGCTCGTTTAAAGGTGACGATCTGGGGATCCTCGAAGTGTAAAGCGAAGACGTGGGCTGGTGGTCGCGATAGTGACTCTCGATCGAACGAAGAGGGGAGTTCTCGAATTCGCGTGCGAAGCTGGAGTTCGCAATGAGATTTGGGGCAAGCACGAACTTCGGCAGTATCTTGCGATGGCTCGATGTTGTTGGTGGCGGTTGGGAAGAGGATCGACACTAACAAGGGTTAAGGTGGAAGACCGGAAATTGAACATCGTTCGCTGATGGGTGGCAGCGCGATGTCACAGTTTGGGGAGCAGCGTAGGACAGCGATCAATTGAAGGGGCTGGAGGAGCATCGCGAGCACGGTGGCGCGACAGTGGGGTCGCGAATCAAGGCCGTGGGTGTGAGTTCGAACTAGAGCAGTAAGGTGAGATAATTTGCTTTTAATTAAAATTTATATAGATGGAAAAAATATATTGTAATAATTTTTACAGTAAAGTCAGGTTAAACAACTATAGGTAATGGTTAAAAATATATACATATGCAGATGTAAAATATATATGTAGTTTAAAAGAAGAATTTGAAAAGGGAATCAGTTTAAAATATTATATTTGTTTGTTAAAAATAAATCATCAATAATTAAATTTGTTAGATTTAATATAGAAGTTATAAAAAGAAATTGGTTTAAAATTAAATCACTGGCAAATTAAATTTATTAAATGGGAAATTTATTGTTGATGATTGGTTCGAATATTAATAAATCGTATAAATGTTTATACAGTTTGAAATCGTAAAGGGAACAAGACGAAATGGATTGCGAATAAAAGCTAAGGTGAGATTTTTCTCACTCGATTTAAAAGTGGATTTTGCAGTTATTGATTGATTTGTTTGAATGTGCTATTAGATATGATAGGATATATCTATATATATAGCAGTATATACATATTGGCATATGTATATATTGGATTGATGATTTCCCGCCTCGTATAGCGGATGAGACCCTATTGCGCCATTAGTAAGCGGATTTTTATAAAACCCATATACCGCGATAATTCCGTACTGGAGCGGAATTGGTATTGTGCTAACATCTGTGGATGCAGGGAAACAGGTTGGAGGGATCCAACTGGACCCCTCATATTGATTGAATTTATTTATACCGTGATATGAATCTGTGAATGATTATATTGATGTTATTGATCATATCGATGTCTGGAAATTGCTTGAAAGCTAAAATTTAGCTGAATGGATGTTTGATATCATTGGATTCCAAAACTAAACGAAATTGAATTCTTGAAATTCAAGTAGAAATTTTTAAGTGAATTGATTTTAGAAATTTAATAAATTTGAAGAAAAGAATTTAAAAGAATAAAGGATGATTTTTGAAATCTTATTGAATTAATTCCAGAATCAAGTGAAAATGTTAAATAAATGAATTTCGTATAATAGTGATTTTAAATTGAAGAATTTAATTTAAATTTGGATTTCTAAATAGTTGAAAAGGATAAAGAGATTTATTTTCTTTAAGAGGAATTTATTTAAAAGGAAATAAGTTGGAAGTCCAACTATAAATTTAATTGGCAAATTGAAACAAATTTGGAAAGTCAATATAAAATGAGTTGGGATGGGAAATTTATTTAGAAATGAAGATTGAAATTGATTTGGTATTGAAGTAGAATTAGAAATTAATTTGGAATCTGATTTTGGGTTTAAAGTGAAGAATTGGAAAATGAATTAAATTGAAATAAGGGAAATTGGTGAAAAATAAATATTGATTTATTTTTAAATTGTGGAAATAGATTTACGAATTTGGAATAAAGATTTAAATAAATCGATAAGGATTTATTTAATTGGTTTAAATGGACCATTGTGAAATAAAAGCATTATATAGAAGATTTATAAATTTTGATTTTGTAGAAATCAAAGTGATGAAATTTTAAAGGAATTTTGTTAATATTGAAAATGAATACAAATAGAATTTATAAACGTGCTTATAAATTCGAAATCGATTGAAATTGATAAATTAAATATAGAAGATTATTTAAAGAAGATATATTCGCGGTTTTGGATAGCGAATTTTTATTTGAAATAAATGTGTAGTAAAGTTTGAAATTTGGTTAAGTGAAGTATATTCACGATTTTGGACAGTGAATATATTATTGAATAAAATGGATTCATTTTTGAAGAAGTGATATTAAAAATGAAGTTAAACATTTTAAAGATGTTTTAAAATGTATTATGAATCGAAAGCATAAATTTCAACAGTTCTTGTTGAAATAGACGTTTTCGAAAAATAAGGAAATGGTGGACTATAACACTGTTGTTATAGTAAATGATTTCCGAAAGGAAATGTTTTTATATAGTATTGGGA
This sequence comes from Allium fistulosum, assembly GCA_030737815.1. Classification (NCBI taxonomy): domain Eukaryota; kingdom Viridiplantae; phylum Streptophyta; class Magnoliopsida; order Asparagales; family Amaryllidaceae; genus Allium; species Allium fistulosum. Next base: position 668,501,020 of record CM060901.1, read on the forward strand.
TTTACATATCTATCTTAATTTCGAATCCCTATACTAGTGATTTTGAGTCGTCGTAACGATGTTTTACGTAACATTCGTTTTGACTCAAATAAATGTTGTTATAGTAATGTTTTCCTTAAAGAATGAATTTATACTTAACTCTGATTTAAGTATATCGAATATTTTCAAATGTTGAAAATAAAGGATTTGTGAAACACTTATTATTAAATAAGTATGGAATGTTTTCCAAAATGAAATGAAACGTTTTGAGATTTTATCTTCTTAAAGATAAATCGAAAATGAATATTTGAAAACGATTGAAAATCGAATATTAGTAGATATTCGAAAAATGTAAATTCCATATGGAATTTATAAAAGAAATGAGAATTAGTTTAAAAATAAATGTTGATTTATTTTTGAAGTGTGGAAATTATATATCTAGTAAAAGATATTTTGGAAGATAAATAATTTGGGAAAATTATTTGGAATCTGATGATGTTGCGCATCTTTATTGATAGTTAAATAACCGACTATCAATAATTACCTTTAGATAGGTATTTGTTGTGAATTGGATGAATTGAATGCCACACTTGTTTTTAAATAAACGCTCACTATTCGGGTTAGCCGGGAAAGGACCATGGGGTCGTATAACCCATTCCGAATATGTGATACGTCGTTATGAATTGCATTCGAAGACCGGTGTTGAAGACCGGATATTTTTGAAAATGGAAGGATTACCGTCGAGTTACTCTACATCGACTGATCTTCGATTTAGAGGTTCTATCACCCTTAGTGATGGGAAGTCCTGACGTGATTAGAAAATTATCCGGAAATGCAAGGGCTTCGTGAGAAGTGCCTTCGGTTCTGTTCGATCCCGGAACAGACTTATATGGATTGTGTGTCTGACGTTACAATTTGAGATATAAAGCTGATTTCTTTCAAATACATTTCTGTTGGTGGCGGAGAATTTATTCTCTTAGCTTAACACCCTTCTCTGAGACGTACGAGCTCAGAGGTTATGTAGTTGAAATTTATCAGCGATATACTCCCAATTTGGTAACGTGACATACTGAGTGTTGCTGTGAAATGATCAGTGTTTGATCATTTGTGATATGATCATTTGTTTGATCTTATATCTTTGTGATCATAGGTTGATCATTTGTTTGACCCGAAGCATGGCTTTGTAGAAAGTGTAGCTTTGTGGACGAGACTTCGTCGAGCCTCACACCCCGGAAATGGTCGAAACAGGAAGGATGCGGCAAGGTTCTAGGGAGTAGCGCCCCTTAGTGTATGTCATTCCTTCTGGATAAAGGTGGTATCATGGTATGGAGCCCAGATACTTAACCTCTGTGGTTGCTGCAAAAATTTATTTCTTTGTGGTTGTTGCGAATCGGGGATCCTCGGGAAGATCGGTGACGATCGGGGGATGGCATATGCGTGTCAGTAGTTACCTATTTTTGCAGAGGTAACCCGGCCTTGTGTTGGCAGAGATCCGGTTAGGTTCTCCGGTCGTCTATTCCAGGGACGTACCCATCGTGGAAAAGGAAGTTCCTTAGCCTGACCATTTGTTGGAAATCCAAAGAAACAATACGAGCCTTTACGATTTCAATTGTATAACCTATCTCCTCAGGAGGCAGCTATAGCAGGCATAATATAATGGTACCTATGCTGGCTAAGATTTATATTCTACTTTCGAAATGTTTTCCACTATGCACTAATAATAATATAAAAAAGAATTTGATTTTTGCGTAGTAAGCATCTTTGACTAACATAAGAAGAAATCTCCTCCAAGTCTGCGTTTGCATTGTGTGTGTGGTGGGAGGTCTTATGGTAGTTTCATTTTCCAAAAGCATTTCGAATTGACTTTAAAATTTTCCTGTTGTTTATTTTAAAGAATAACTGTTTTACGATCTCACACCAGTCACCATGACTGACTCGGAGTTTATTGTTTCCCTTCTAAACTCTGGGTGCCCACCAATTTCCACACGGGCAGTCTAGAGTTAAATTATCAGGATATTCTGGATATTCTGGAGCTTTGGAGATAAGCTGGATGACGAGACGTAGTATTTGTATCTGATAGTATTTATTCCGCTGTGTATTCTGTATGAGGACAAGTTATATAACTGTCCATTGTTGTATATTGACTCTGATGATTGATGTATGTATAAAATGATATAGTTCTTTGTTTTAAAGATTATTCATTTATCTATTATATATTGTTCCGCTGCGAATGTGAGATTCTGATATTGTTTTGTTTTCTGTTCTGTGTGTTCTGTTGTTCTTCTTTCTTCTTCTTCTCTTTATTTTCTCTTCTTCTATCTTTTTCCTTTTTTCTTCTTCTTCTACCTTTTTCTTCTTTTTAAAACCCTCACTATTGGAGTTTCCGGCACTCGATTTCTCGGCAGTCGATAAAGTGAGTATCGATGTCGAATTTTCGAAAGTCGAAAATTCCGGTACGTGACAGCGTGGTATCAGAGCATATGGTTAAGCGACAACCCTGCTCTGTTGGGTGTTACTCATTAGAGATAGAGTCAGTAGTACTCTAGAATGAGTTGAGTGTAATAATAGATACGAGCGCGTATTTGTTAGTGAATATAAAAATGTTTTATATTGTGTTTGCTTATCCGTTGGGATGTTTGTGAATTTTGGTCGGTATGTGGGACGCCATATTATCGATAAAGATTTCTAAACACTTAAACGAGGCAAGACGACACAGTATTGTTTTAAATAGGATGAATGAAATAATTTTACCCAAAACTATTTTTGTATAGAAAAAAAAATCATTTTTCTATGAATTATCATAATATTTGGATGTTTGGTTGTTAGGAAATAATAATATTAAACTATTATATGAAATTGGATAATAAATTGAAATTGTAACTCCAAAGTTAAGAAATAAATTCTCATACGAATGAAATTAAAGAATGTAAATTATAAATGTGATTTATAAATGAAACGGAATTCCAGAGAAGTTTTGGAAATGTTTTGAAAAGAAATTTTGGAGATTTGGAAAGTTTAAATCCTTTTTGATTTGAAAATGAATTTCGAAGGTTTGAAAAATATTTTGGAGAGTTGAAAGCTCTAAACTCTTTTCGGTCGCTGGAAAATAATTCCGATGATGATCGCGACATCACCGGTGTTCATTTTCGGGTTTCCAAAAGAGGAATTGCTGCCAAATGGTTTTAAATGGAGGTTGTTTTGAAAATTTGGGTTTTGTTTTATAAAATTCAAAGAATAGTTTGAACTGTTTTCAAAAATGATTTTTTGAAATGTTGAAAAAACTCTGGAATGCTATATGAAAATGTTTATGAAATATTATGAAGTCGATAACTTGTAAAGTTTAAGTTTAAATAAAAATCTAACTTAAAAGAAATGAATTCATATATGAATAGAATGTGTGAATATGAAATATTAATGTGATATATAGTTTGAAATAAAGTTCCAGAAAAATATTGGAAGTTAAAATTCATAAAGGAATGAAATTAGTAATATGAATGTACAAATGACTTTATAAATCAAATTGTAAATAAGTCGAAGACTTATAAAGTATTTGAAATTCGATTGAAATGAGAATTCGAATTGAAAATGGATAAAATTACGAATGAATAAATGAATTTGCAATAGCAAATGCAAGAAAATGAAATTTAATGTAAAAATTCATTTTGAATTGGTAAGTAAGACTGAATTGAATTTAGATTTGTGGAAAACAAAGTGAACTGTTAAACTAAAAATTTGTAAGTGAAGCTAATTGAATGAAGTGAATGAGATTAAAACTGAATGTTAAACTTCTTTTGAATTTGGTAGTAGATGAAGTTGAAACCGAATTTGAATAAATAAATTGGAGTAGTAACAAATGAATTGGAATGAGAGTTCAAATTGAATGAAATAGATGTGTAGCTTCAATAGTAAGTAAAAAAAAATGACATAAGAAATAAGTATTGAAAATTTTGTAATAGAATTTGCAAAATGATTTGAATATATGTAACTAGATATTATGGCTAGTAGGATATACAGGTGATAAATTGGGATTTTGATTTCAAAGATAAAGTGAATTACTCGACAAAAAGGTAAGTATTTGAATTATAATATGAGCTTTGATGATTTCTTGTCTAGCCGCTTGGCTTTTCTTTTTCTTTTTGAAATCTGAGAGTCCGTAGGGACATTTTGTAGTAGTACCGTATTAGCCGCGCAAAGGAGACGCTGGCGAAATTTTTCGAAAATTTAGGGCGTTAGAAAATTTTTGAGAAATTTTGAAAGTTTAAAATTTGAATTTAAACTCGAATTTGAATTTTGAAGTAAACAATGTTGTTTGGAACTTATAATTGAAGTTGGAAGCTAGTTGAAATGATAACGAATCTTTAATAGAAAGATTTGTTTTGATGAATTGATAAAACTATTGGACTGTGAAAAATAGTAGACGAGTTAAGGACCATTTTTCCTAACTTGTAATTTCGAGGACGAAATTCTTTTAAGGGGGGAAGTCTGTAACGACCCAGAATTTTGAACGAATTAAATTGAAAATATTTAATTAATTTTAAATATTTGAACGATGATTTAATTTGAATTCCCGATATAACTCTGATTTTGGCGATTAAATTATCAATTTAATCTATTGAATTGAATAAAAATTTGAATCTTCATTTTTTAAGTTGAAGAAAAATATTTCAAACGCTTGTAAAATATATATTGATAATTCTGAAAATGATTGAAGCTTCAGAATCTGATTTCAAACTGTTTCGTTCAGTTTTGAAATTTTATCGTTCGTATCGATATTTAAAAATAGCCGTCCGAGGGACAGTCTCGGAATTCGACGAAACCAGTTCCATTGGGTCCGTAACGTTGAATTTTTGTCGGGTTTCAATTTCCGTATTTTTCGGAATTAATACGTGATCATACGGCGTGTAAACGCATTGAAATTTAATCGATTTCAATTTAAATTTAAATTTAAATTTAGTCAAACCTCAACACGTTATCTCCCGTTGAACACGCCTGGTATCACGCCGAGAATCACGAAAGATAATCGTGCAATCCATGTCTTCTGCCTCCCTCCTAATTTTAAATCACGCTCCTCTTTTCAGTTGAAATCAAAACAAAATTTAAACGAAATAATGGCCGAGACTTCCTTTACTCTCTATTCAAATCAAAGCCGGCCCCCCTTCTTTTTTCTTTCCAAATCAAAATCGAAACCTCCCAGTTTCGTATAAAAAAAAGGGATTTTCACGCGATCGATTCCTCAAGGCGATGGCATGGAGTCGCGATTCAAGGACAACCGCAAGTCGAGGCTCGCGATAGAAACAACTGCGAACTTCGCGATGATGAGGGGCTCGAGGCCGCGGCGGCGTTCAAGTGGAGGCAAGTGAGTCGCGATGGCGGCTCGTTTAAAGGTGACGATCTGGGGATCCTCGAAGTGTAAAGCGAAGACGTGGGCTGGTGGTCGCGATAGTGACTCTCGATCGAACGAAGAGGGGAGTTCTCGAATTCGCGTGCGAAGCTGGAGTTCGCGATGAGATTTGGGGCAAGCACGAACTTCGGCAGTATCTTGCGATGGCTCGATGTTGTTGGTGGCGGTTGGGAAGAGGATCGACACTAACAAGGGTTAAGGTGGAAGACCGGAAATTGAACATCGTTCGCTGATGGGTGGCAGCGCGATGTCACAGTTTGGGGAGCAGCGTAGGACAGCGATCAATTGAAGGGGCTGGAGGAGCATCGCGAGCACGGTGGCGCGACAGTGGGGTCGCGAATCAAGGCCGTGGGTGTGAGTTCGAACTAGAGCAGTAAGGTGAGATAATTTGCTTTTAATTAAAATTTATATAGATGGAAAAAATATATTGTAATAATTTTTACAGTAAAGTCAGGTTAAACAACTATAGGTAATGGTTAAAAATATATACATATGCAGATGTAAAATATATATGTAGTTTAAAAGAAGAATTTGAAAAGGGAATCAGTTTAAAATATTATATTTGTTTGTTAAAAATAAATCATCAATAATTAAATTTGTTAGATTTAATATAGAAGTTATAAAAAGAAATTGGTTTAAAATTAAATCACTGGCAAATTAAATTTATTAAATGGGAAATTTATTGTTGATGATTGGTTCGAATATTAATAAATCGTATAAATGTTTATATAGTTTGAAATCGTAAAGGGAACAAGACGAAATGGATTGCGAATAAAAGCTAAGGTGAGATTTTTCTCACTCGATTTAAAAGTGGATTTTGCAGTTATTGATTGATTTGTTTGAATGTGCTATTAGATATGATAGGATATATCTATATATATAGCAATATATACATATTGGCATATGTATATATTGGATTGATGATTTCCCGCCTCGTATAGCGGATGAGACCCTATTGCGCCGTTAGTAAGCGGATTTTTATAAAACCCATATACCGCGATAATTCCGTACTGGAGCGGAATTGGTATTGTGCTAACATCTGTGGATGCAGGGAAACAGGTTGGAGGGATCCAACTGGACCCCTCATATTGATTGAATTTATTTATACCGTGATATGAATCTGTGAATGATTATATTGATGTTATTGATCATATCGATGTCTGGAAATTGCTTGAAAGCTAAAATTTAGCTGAATGGATGTTTGATATCATTGGATTCCAAAACTAAACGAAATTGAATTCTTGAAATTCAAGTAGAAATTTTTAAGTGAATTGATTTTAGAAATTTAATAAATTTGAAGAAAAGAATTTAAAAGAATAAAGGATGATTTTTGAAATCTTATTGAATTAATTCCAGAATCAAGTGAAAATGTTAAATAAATGAATTTCGTATAATAGTGATTTTAAATTGAAGAATTTAATTTAAATTTGGATTTCTAAATAGTTGAAAAGGATAAAGAGATTTATTTTCTTTAAGAGGAATTTATTTAAAAGGAAATAAGTTGGAAGTCCAACTATAAATTTAATTGGCAAATTGAAACAAATTTGGAAAGTCAATATAAAATGAGTTGGGATGGGAAATTTATTTAGAAATGAAGATTGAAATTGATTTGGTATTGAAGTAGAATTAGAAATTAATTTGGAATCTGATTTTGGGTTTAAAGTGAAGAATTGGAAAATGAATTAAATTGAAATAAGGGAAATTGGTGTAAAAATAATTATTGATTTATTTTTAAATTGTGGAAATAGATTTACGAATTTGGAATAAAGATTTAAATAAATCGATAAGGATTTATTTAATTGGTTTAAATGGACCATTGTGAAATAAAAGCATTATATAGAAGATTTATAAATTTTGATTTTGTAGAAATCAAAGTGATGAAATTTTAAAGGAATTTTGTTAATATTGAAAATGAATACAAATAGAATTTATAAACGTGCTTATAAATTCGAAATCGATTGAAATTGATAAATTAAATATAGAAGATTATTTAAAGAAGATATATTCGCGGTTTTGGATAGCGAATTTTTATTTGAAATAAATGTGTAGTAAAGTTTGAAATTTGGTTAAGTGAAGTATATTCACGATTTTGGACAGTGAATATATTATTGAATAAAATGGATTCATTTTTGAAGAAGTGATATTAAAAATGAAGTTAAACATTTTAAAGATGTTTTAAAATGTATTATGAATCGAAAGCATAAATTTCAACAGTTCTTGTTGAAATAGACGTTTTCGAAAAATAAGGAAATGGTGGACTATAACACTGTTGTTATAGTAAATGATTTCCGAAAGGAAATGTTTTTATATAGTATTGGGATTTACATATCTATCTTAATTTTGAATCCCTATACTAGTGATTTTGAGTCGTCGTAACGATGTTTTACGTAACATTCGTTTTGACTCAAATAAATGTTGTTATAGTAATGTTTTCCTTAAAGAATGAATTTTTACTTAACTCTGATTTAAGTATATCGAATATTTTCAAATGTTGAAAATAAAGGATTTGTGAAACACTTATTATTAAATAAGTATGGAATGTTTTCCAAAATGAAATGAAACGTTTTGAGATTTTATCTTCTTAAAGATAAATCGAAAATGAATATTTGAAAACGATTGAAAATCGAATATTAGTAGATATTCGAAAAATGTAAATTCCATATGGAATTTATAAAAGAAATGAGAATTAGTTTAAAAATAAATGTTGATTTATTTTTGAAGTGTGGAAATTATATATCTAGTAAAAGATATTTTGGAAGATAAATAATTTGGGAAAATTATTTGGAATCTGATGATGTTGCGCATCTTTATTGATAGTTAAATAACCGACTATCAATAATTACCTTTAGATAGGTATTTGTTGTGAATTGGATGAATTGAATGCCACACTTGTTTTTAAATAAACGCTCACTATTCGGGTTAGCCGGGAAAGGACCATGGGGTCGTATAACCCATTCCGAATATGTGATACGTCGTTATGAATTGCATTCGAAGACCGGTGTTGAAGACCGGATATTTTTGAAAACGGAAGGATTACCGTCGAGTTACTCTACATCGACTGATCTTCGATTTAGAGGTTTTATCACCCTTAGTGACGGGAAGTCCTGACGTGATTAGAAAATTATCCGGAAATGCAAGGGCTTCGTGAGAAGTGCCTTCGGTTCTGTTCGATCCCGGAACAGACTTATATGGATTGTGTGTCTGACGTTACAATTTGAGATATAAAGCTGATTTCTTTCAAATACATTTCTGTTAGTGGCGGAGAATTTATTCTCTTAGCTTAACACCCTTCTCTGAGACGTACGAGCTCAGAGGTTATGTAGTTGAAATTTATCAGCGATATACTCCCAATTTGGTAACGTGACATACTGAGTGTTGCTGTGAAATTATCAGTGTTTGATCATTTGTGATATGATCATTTGTTTGATCTTATATCTTTGTGATCATAGGTTGATCATTTGTTTGACCCAAAGCATGGCTTTGTAGAAAGCGTAGCTTTGTGGACGAGACTTCGTCGAGCCTCACACCCCGGAAATGGTCGAAACAGGAAGGATGCGGCAAGGTTCTAGGGAGTAGCGCCCCTTAGTGTATGTCATTCCTTCTGGATAAAGGTGGTATCATGGTATGGAGCCCAGATACTTAACCTCTGTGGTTGCTGCAAAAATTTATTTCTTTGTGGTTGTTGCGAATCGGGGATCCTCGGGAAGATCGGTGACGATCGGGGGATGGCATATGCGTGTCAGTAGTTACCTATTTTTGCAGAGGTAACCCGGCCTTGTGTTGGCAGAGATCCGGTTAGGTTCTCGGGTCGTCTATTCCAGGGACGTACCCATCGTGGAAAAGGAAGTTCCTTAGCCTGACCATTTGTTGGAAATCCAAAGAAACAATACGAGCCTTTACGATTACAATTGTATAACCTGTCTCCTCAGGAGGCAGCTATAGCAGGCATAATATAATGGTACCTATGCTGGCTAAGATTTATATTCTACTTTCGAAATGTTTTCCACTATGCACTAATAATAATATCAAAAAGAATTTGATTTTTGCATAGTAAGCATCTTTGACTAACATAAGAAGAAATCTCCTCCAAGTCTGCGTTTGCATTGTGTGTGTGGTGGGAGGTCTTATGGTAGTTTCATTTTCCAAAAGCATTTCGAACTGACTTTAAAATTTTCCTGTTGTTTATTTTAAAGAATAACTGTTTTACGATCTCACACCAGTCACCATGACTGACTCGGATTTTATTGTTTCCCTTCTAAACTCTGGGTGCCCACCAATTTCCACACGGGCAGTCTAGAGTTAAATTATCAGGATATTCTGGATATTCTGGAGCTTTGGAGATAAGCTGGATGACGAGACGTAGTATTTGTATCTGATAGTATTTATTCCGCTGTGTATTCTGTATGAGGACAAGTTATATAACTGTCCATTGTTGTATATTGACTCTGATGATTGATGTATGTATAAAATGATATAGTTCTTTGTTTTAAAGATTATTCATTTATCTATTATATATTGTTCCGCTGCGAATGTGAGATTCTGATATTGTTTTGTTTTCTGTTCTGTGTGTTCTGTTGTTCTTCTTTCTTCTTCTTCTCTTTATTTTCTCTTCTTCTATCTTTTTCCTTTTTTCTTCTTCTTCTACCTTTTTCTTCTTTTTAAAACCCTCACTATTGGAGTTTCCGGCACTCGATTTCTCGGCAGTCGATAAAGTGAGTATCGATGTCGAATTTTCGAAAGTCGAAAATTCCGGTACGTGACATGGGCTCCATACCATGATACCACCCTTTTCCAAAAGGAAATGACATACCCTAAAGGGCGCGACCCTCATAACCTTGCCGCATCATTCCTGTTTCGACCATTTCCGGTCTGTGAGGTTCGATGAGGTCTCGTCCACAAAGCTACGCTTTTTTCACAAAGCCATGCTTTGATCAACAAATGATCAATAAATGATCAACACACAACAACACTCAACATGCCACATTACCAAATTGGGAGTATATCGCTGATAACCTTCAACTACATAACCTCTGAGCTCGTACATCTCAGAGAAGGGTGTTAAGCTAAGAGAATAAATTCCCCGCCACCAACAGAAATGTATTAAAAGAAATCTGCTTTATATCTCAAAATGTAATGTCAGACATGTAACTATACAAGTCTGTTCCGGGTTCGAACAGAACCGAAGGCACTTCCGAAGAAGCCCTTGCAATCCGCGTATTCACAATCCCGATCGGACTTCCCATCACTTAGGAAATCTCTATACCGTAGCTACTCAGTGCAAAGACAATCGATAGGTTATCCTATCGTTCTCGCAAATACCCGGTCTTCAACACCGGTCTTCAAATGCAATCCATATACGACGTATCATTATTCGGAATGGGTTACATGACACAAAGGTCCTCCCCCGGCTAAACCGAATAGTGAGCGTAATATTTTAAAAACATATGGATATTGGGATTTCAATTAAGTCACAACTTATTACCCAAAACTTCTCTTTTTGAATGGTTTAAACACATTACCATTTAATCTTTTACATAAAAAGATTCATCTCACAAATTTCACTCAGTTTCACAAAGATTCATTCACAGATTTTCCAAATCAATTTCCATTTCAATTTGATTAACTCGTTAAATCTTTAAATCAAAGATTTAACTTATAGCTTTCAAAACAATTTCATTTCGAATGGTTTAAAAAAATCACCATTTTAAATCTGTTAAAAATAAACAGATTCAATTCATAGCTTTCAAAAAGAATTCACTCATAACTTGGAAAACCAATTTTCAATTCAAATTTGAAATTCCTTTAACTTAAATTGGAATTTCATTTCTTATATGAAAGCTTTTATCATTTGAAAACAAATACTTTTCGTTTCGGAAAATCTGATTCATTTATACGAGTTAAAGTCCTTGGGTTAGATTCAAATTCTCAAACCAATATATTAAAGTGGTTCAAATTCATATAAACACATTTATAACATCTTTAACCATAATTTCCAATTATGGAATTCAATTCCAACTTTTGAATTCAATTCAAATTGAATTATTTAAACTCGAAGCTTTATTAAGTTATTTAAAATAACTTTTATCTTACAAACTCCTTTTCGAAAGTTTTAACATTTAACCCAAATCCATTTCCAAAACCAATTGAAATTAAAATTTCAATTGCAAAAATATTAAATTTAAATCATCTGTGACTTAACCCATTTCCACGTGAAATCCATATTTGTGTGTATAAAAGTGTGGTCCAGGGGTTTCACACAATGGTGCAACATCATTCAATCATCATATATCAGAATACAGAAATATAGTTGATAAGCGGTATAACTATAACGCTTATCTTTCATTCACAAATCACAGATATATATAAATTACAGATAATAAACTACAGTACAGATCACACACAAATCAGAATATATCACACAACATCACAGATCAGGGATATCAAACAATTCAATCATCCAATAGAATCCAAACATTCATAAGTAAGACCAGTTAATTGTTTGATTAATCCAAATCAAATTAATTTCTTATGAATTTCTAATCCTGGTTAATTAACATTAATAAATTACAAATCATTTTGATTAATTATCCTTTAATCATTTATTAATTAACCCTTAATGATAAATTAATTAACCTTAATTAATAAATCAATCCACCTTTAATCATTAAATAATTAACCCCTAATTATTTATTTATTCTTTAATTAATTAATTACATTAATAAATTAACCCTTAATTAATTGCCATTTAATTAATTATTCTTAATTAATTACAATAAGTGATTATTCTAATCACTTTCATTAATTAATTATCCTCAAATTAATTAATTAATCATACAAATTAATTATCCTTAATTAATAAATCGGCCTTTAATTTAATTACCTTAAGTAATTATCCTTTAATTAATTACATTAATTAGTTAACCATAAATTAATTAAGAAATTATCATTTAATTAATTTTCTTTAATTACTTATTAAGGATTTTTTTTCACTTAAGACTTTAATTAATTTAAGATAAACCACTTATCTTCACTAATTACTTAATTACATCCTTTAAATTTTGCTTAATTTTAAATGCTTGAAATTAACATATGAAATCATTTGAGACCCTCTTGATCAATTAAATTAAATCCACATACCTTTATCACTTCTCAATTACATCATTAAATCGCAATTGAAAATACTTTGAGATTTTAATTAAACAACTTATCTAATTTTAAAACAAAACAATTTTAAATACAAAATATACTTAAGAATTTAATCCTTGAACTTGAAAGCTTATTCAACACCTTTATTTTGAAAACCAGTTTAATATTCTACTATGAAAATACTATACTTCCTTTGTTTATAAACTTGTTAAAACCTTGGTTAATTTAACTTAACAAAAACCTGAGCCCAAGATAAATTTCCTTGAGCCAAAACCCGAGCTACTCGCAATCATCACGCTGCTTCGAGATAACATACGAACATCTTCGAGATTCCCCTTTCTTCCTCAAACACTACAAACCCAAACCAGATACGAGTGCACACGCGTGCATGTGTATGGAGGTTCCGGCCACCAACGATCAACGCGGCAACCCTCCTTATGTCGACGACCATCTCCTCTGACGACCTGACCTCCAGTTTCGTCGATTCGATAGCAAAATCGAAATCAAACCATACGGCACACAACTGGCAACAAAACAGATAACAAAACATCACCGCGATGACAAACCAAACCACCGAAGCCCACGTGGCCTTGACCAGAGCCTCTCTTTGACTTCCAGCTTCGATTCCCCACCTCGCGATCACCTCCGGGCTCCCCACGGCGACGAAATCGCCTCGAAAACCCATCGATCCAAAACTACAATCGAACCCTAGTTCGACGCTGCCTGGCCACCACGGCCATCTTAAAATCCGCTCACCATTTTTCCTGAGATCACCAGGCCACCCGCTACCTCCAGCACAGAGCACGACGACCACCTCCTCCTACGTTCATCGGAATTGACGTAAATACGAATCCCGTTCAACTCGAGAAAACTCGACAATTCCAAGCCTAAAAATCTAGAAACCACTATCAAAAATCATAGTTTTCTATCACGAATCACTTCATGAAATCCAAACATGAAATTGTAATCATTTATTTTCGACTTATATACAATTTTTACTGTTATTTATTAATTTTGAACTAATTACTTAACATATACACTTAAACCTATTTCTAAAAATAAATTTAAGTTCTTACAATCAAGTTTACTTTAATGATCATAGTCTAATAATGATTATACGAGGAGACGGAATTTATTTAAATGAATTAGTGCCTTGTAACTTAACAGAGGCCAACATATTTACGTATACATGCATGTTCATACTACACAGAGATATTCATCTATTTTTCAGAAAAAAAAACATTCATGCCAAACATATTTCCAACTTTACTTTACAGATTTAAGTCATACACTAAATATAAACACAGTTTAAGCTTTTTAAGAAGAATGTTTACTCACCAGAAGAAGATGAAGAACAAAGCATCTAGATGTTGAAGACAGGCTTTTGAACTTTTAGCTGAAGCTTCCTTTTCCTTTGATTCTCTGATTTATCTTGAATTCGTATTGTTGTTTATATTGAATCATGTTTAAGTTTGAGATGATTTTTTTTTTCTGGTTTGCTTAATTATTTTTGTGAATGAGCAGGAATGAATGGATTGATATATAAGATGAGTTTACAGGTTATTATTTTGTACAAGTGATATTATGTTTTGTACAATACAAGATGATATTTACTAGCAAATGGAGGCTGATGAGATTATGGCATTTATTGCCTGGTACAATTTGTATATATATATTTTCTTCTTTCTTTCATTCGGTTGTACACATATGAAGATAGTTTGGTGGCTTGTATAAATCTATGTTGTGTGCTAAGGTTTCATGCATTAATTGCTCAAGTCCTTTATGTTTCTACTTAAATAAAATTTTGATGTCTTCTTTTGCAAGTTCAAAGATATTTATGTTTTCATACTTATATATCTTATTGTCTTCATTTTGCAAGTGTACATACTTGACTATATTTTTATCTTTTGTATTCACTTTATATTTTTTGTTTTTGGTCTTTAGTCTTGTTGCTTTGTAACAAAAGTGAATTCTATTTTTAATATGTTGTTATAATTTCTAGCAATTGTTTACTTTATATTTTTACAAAATTTATTAACATGTTATTTGGATTTATCTATTATATCTATTTCTATTTCTGACTTCAATATTTATCGTCTTGTATTTCTCTATACATATTTATTTTAATATTATTTTTAGTTCTTTTAAAGTTTAACCATCTAACATTTAATTACTTATTATTTATTTTGTTTTATTTTTGTTACATTTGCATTCATTCATTATATTTACAAAACCCAATTCAAATTCAATTCAAATACATTTCTCAAGTAATTCAAAATTCAACTAATATTTTATATTGATTACCCATTATTTCACAATTTTATTCAAAAATGAAATTAATTATCAATTTAAAATTAATTAAAATTCGGGGTCGTTACAATTGTAATTCATTCTTTTTAAATTGTTCAAAATCAAACTTAGGTTGTAGCATAAAGTTAGTGGCTTAGAAGAATTCGGGTTTCTAGCATCAATTCAACTCCATAAAGGCGAGTAATCCTCAAACTTCTAGGCTATAATTGAATGTTAGTTTCAGCTTGCTGTTTTGGATGAATTTGGTGTAGAATCGATTCTAATCTCTTATGTTATTCATTTCTTTTGTTAAGAAACTCTATGTTGCTGAAACCCTTACTTTATAATCTCAATTAGCATTCAATTGTACATGTTTGTATGCTCGCATGAGTGCTAATTCAGTGCTCCAATCCTTAAGATGACCAATGGAGGAAAAGCGAATGAAATCAGACCGCCGGAGGGGGACTTTGTGACGACCCACATTTCGGAAGGTTTAAATTGACAATAATCCACACATGTCCAATTCAAACAATCCGAAACATAGAAAATCAAATGGGTTAATTAAGAAAAATAAGAAAAGAAGAAGGAAACAACATAGAATCTCGCAGCGGAATGACAAAATATATTAATCAAATAAACAGTTCATGAAGCTGTTTATTATACTTTTGATTATAATTTATACAACATTTATCAGAGTTATATATATACAATAGAACAAATAAATTAAAATAATGCAGCAGACAACATGGTGTAAGGAAATAATATTAGTAATAATAATATACCAAATCTTCGTCTTCGTCCTCCAGAAAGTGATCTTCAATGCGCTGAAATACTCAGAACTGACCCGAGCGTAATGAACAGACAAAACACTCGAGTCAGGAGTAAAATATCCTTATGTACGTCAAATCGATAACATGTATAACATGAGTGTAATAGCGTCAGAGATGTTTACGGGGTTTCACATCTCATATCGAGTGTATAATGTGCGTGCAATAACTCAAGAGATGTTACGAGATTTTCCATCTCTTAAGGATCCGTCAAAATATTTATATATAGTCGAATACACTACATATGTAATGTCTTGTCAATAAAATAAATATTTTTCTTAGCGTTAAGGCTTTACATTGATTTCGCTTAATGCATTTTTAAGCATTGTCGTACAGTTTGCATATAAAGCACCAGTAAACCGTCGGTGGATAGAGATGCACCGTGATAAGACAACACTAAACCAAAATCTTAGTGGACTCGTATAGGGATAAAAGTATGACAAGGCATGTGAGGCAATGCCCAAGGTAGGATACTACTAGTTTACTCTTCCCGACTGGTGGTAACGCATCATAGTCATGACCGCCCACCTCGTCCAACACTCCCATAATCGAAGGGTGATCACCAATAACAACCGAAATAAGGATATTCATACGAAGAAGTGTGTCCGCTCAGGGGAGCTAGCCCGCTTGACCGGTACGGCTCCTGTTTTAGTCATTTCAAATTGGCACAAGTGTCAGGCTAATCCATCACCGTTCTCTTTCTTCAAATCCAGCAAACGTACGCCAAATCCAACCACTTCATTCTAGACCATCACTCCTTGTACACAGTTGTTAAAGTGGTTTCGATATTGACTGAGAGTATGCTAATAAGAGGCCCCGGTCTCTTTAACAACCAAACGTCGTTTTACACACCGGTTGGTACATTTACATTTCGAAAACAATTCATACTTGATATCAAAATATCATGTTTGCTACAAAATCGATTTCATTTCAAAATCATCATATTTACTTCAAAATATATCAATTTAGTTTGATGCGTCAATTTCACTACAAAATTCAACTCGAATTACAATTTAGGTTATAACTTCACTTTAACCCAGTTCGTATTTAAATCCATGATTTAAATATAAACGATTCCCACTCTGACCAGTTTGAATTTTTAGAAAAATAGTTTTAATAGTTTTAAAATAGCTTAAATAGTAAAAATAGTTTAATAGAAAATAGTTTGAGTATTGAAATGGTTTATATAGTAAATAGCTTGGAAAATCAACAGAGTTAAATAATAGATTTATATAATCTAAGTAAATACCTATAAATATATTAAATAGGTTTATATAATCTAAGTAAATACCTATAAATATAGATCCTTACATAACCAAATCAACAAAGCTAAATAAAAGCATGATTCTTTTATTTAAATCAATTGGGGGTAAATTCTGATTGTTAAAAAGGGGCAAGCTTTTAAGCTTGGAAATATGCTTAATTTAAATAATATATGAAAATTTGAGATATCATCTCTAATTATGTTTGAAATAACAATTTATGGAAATAACTTTATGAATTAATTCATCTTTTAGATACAAATTCTGGTATTAAAAGAAGTTTATAGTAATGCTTTGTGAAACATATGTTATATAAATTGACTCACTATTCAAACTTGTTATTAAGAAAGATAACTATTTAAACTTAAACAATTAAGAGTTTCAAAGTATCTTGGAAATTGTAATGATGACTTTATGGATTAATTTATCTCTTGGATATTATTTAAATATATTGATTCAATATTATATTAGGTAGTGTCGAAGGTTTCAAACTTGCACTAAGAAAGGGATTTATTCCAAAATAAAAATAATCTATAATTGAGGAATATTTTTAGTAATTTCAAAAGATGAGAAATTGTAAATGGAAAAGCCAAGGATAAAAAATAAGACTAAATTTATATTTTGGGATTTTACCCAATATAAGCTTTGTTGAAATGAAATGAAACCTTCTAATTTTTATTGATGAATCCTTTTGACTTTTACACACACACGCACACTATGCAATAAAGGTGAAGTGCATAGGCAGAAGTAATGGTTGAACTTTAAGAGCTTTAACTATAAAAACCTCTTTTGGAAAAAAATTAAGTTTTCAAAACGTCACATTAATTTTAGGAATAACCAAAGAAGTTTCTTTATATGGCTAAAACATTAGTGTAGTGCATTATAAAAAGGAGGTGAATTGAACATACCCTCACTACTTTATTAATTAAAGTAGTGTATTTTGATATTTATCTCGAATTAGAGGTAATTAAAAAAATATTAATTTATAAACTAGAACTTCATTTTAATGGAAAATAATTCAAACGGGAAATGAATATTTAGGAAAGCAAAAATAATTGGAATTTCTTTGGTAAAAAGTAATTTTTATTTTGAAATGAAATTTGTAATGTAAGACTATAAAGGAAATTTTCTCCCAATTTATCTCCTTTTTGATCTCCATGTTATCAAGGAAATTTACTTAAGTAACGTGAATACTTTAGAATGAGTTATATTGTAACAACCCTGTATTTGTGATTATTTTAATTGTGTATTTTAATTATTTTAAATTGAATTTCCTGATTTAGAAAATTTATTCTTTTTATTAAAATGGATAATTTATGTTATTTTAAATATAAATGTTGATTTTTATGAGAATTATAATTTCAAACCTGAATAAATTAAATATTTCCAGAAAAAGTGGATTTTGGTCAATTTGGTCAAACTTTGACTTTTAAATTTTAAATTTAACTATTTGAATTCTTGAATTTTATATTTTATTATGAAAATAGACTTAATATCATGAATACTGCTTTTCGTTTCGTTGAAATTGGATTTAAATTGTGAAAGTTATACTGTTTCAATATTGTGTGTATATTGAGTTATTTAACAATTTTCTTTAATTTTAATTTATATAAATTACATTTTTATTTGATATATCTAACTTAAATTTGTATATTTAGGTTATACTATATATGTTTTGACCTTTAAATATTTTTAAAGTGATAATAATATTTTTCCAAAGTGTATTGAATTTATTTCTAATTTTTAAAGCCTAGTTTCCATTTTCTTGCCATTTTCCTAATTTAATTATATTTAATTAAAATTTAATTATTTAGTTTATACATTTATTTTTATTTCTGAGTTTTTAACTTTATTTATCAGCATTTTTCATGTATTTAAAATTGCAAAAGAAAATATGGAAATTTGAAGAGTTTTAAACTTTTCATTTGCCTTTGACCTTACATCTCCTTTTGCCTTATCATTTTCTAACCAACACTTGCTTTAATTTTTGACCGACCTTATCTATTCTTCACCCGCATCTTTTTTCTCATTTTTCACGTAAAAGAAACCTTCTCAACCTTAAAAAAAACTCACGACCATTTCCTGAAGCAAAGTGCTTGGTAAATCTTCTTCTTCTTTTCACTTTTTCTTCTTGTTTTCTTATGTTCTTTGTACTTGCTTCTCACCTATATGGCTCAGCCTTCCTCCTCCTTCACCATGGCTGCCTCCACCACCACCACCACAACTAGCTACCACCTCCTCCAGCCCTCTGACCATCCATAGCCGTGGCCATCCATGATGTAGATCCACCAAAATTTGAGCAAATATTCACCTGAAACCCTATAACTGAGCACCTATGTCTTCATCACTTCACCAAACCACCTTGGCCGCCCCATACACCACCATCTCCAGCCCCTACATGACCTGACACCACTGTCACACCATCCTCCTGACCCCACCAGGTCTGGCCATGCCTAGAATTGCATAGGCCCGAGCTTGTAGTTGCATAAAAACCATGTTTGTTGCCTTAGCTTGTAGTTTCATGTATCACAACCTTTGCACCATCATCTCTTACATGCTAGGCCGACCTGTTCAACCCAAAACCAGATCCAAACCCACTCCTTAGCCGTGCATTTCTGACCTGTAGCTGAACCATAAGTGGTTGAAAGCAAGTGCAATGGCTTTAGCTTTGTGTTGTACATTTATTTCTAACATTTTTAACTTTATTTTGGTTTGAAAACTTATGTTGTTTATATTTGTTTGTTTGAGTATATTCAAGGAAATTAACCTTGTCTTTCTCACACTCAAATCATTGTCGTGCTCTCGTGCCTTTGTGGATTATGTGTTGTGTGTTTTGGTTGTCATCTCCAGCTTAAACAGGTGAGAAATTCTCACCAGACAATTTGTACTTATATAACTAGTAAACTGACACCATTTGAATCTGTAAAACTATATCATCATGTTATAACTGCTTATAGTATGATCATATGATGCTCACCCCTGTTATTACACATGTTATATCATCAGTTACTGTTATATGATGCTATTCTGTTATTTATATCAGTTTATCACATTGCAAGTTCCCTGTAGATTAGAATCACTATGGGTTGAAATGATACATACCCGAACGGACTTTAGAATAGGGAAAAATCGTTATGGGCTGAAATGATAGGCCTGAACGATTTTTATTTATTGCATTTAATTTGGGAGTGCGGGTTTGAAATGATAAAACCATGATTTTTCCTTTGCAAATTACGGATTGAAAAGATATATTATTCGTATTATTTTATTTAGGTTAGAAATTTTTTACAGACCGTGGTTAAAATATTTTTGCCTAAATTTTAAAATATTTGAAAAAATGTAAATATTATGATATTTTGATTTAAATTTAATTAAAAATTATTTTTATAAAAATATTAGGGATTTTATATAAATTAAATAAGTGAATTAAGTAAATGGTGAAGTGGAAATTAAAATATAAGTTAATTTTGGAATTTATGATTTTGTTTATAAATAGAATTTATGTAAAGTAAGAAAATATGACAATTTTGATTTAAAATGAAATTAAATGATTTTTATAAAGTGTTAATGATTTTTGTATAAATAAAATATGAAATAAATGGGTATTTAAGTTGAATTTTGAAATATAACTTAAATTGGAAATTTGTGAATTTTGTAAAAATGTGAATTTTTTTTAAGTAAATAAAAATGAAAATAGGTTATATTTTGAATATGAACTTAAATGTTAAGTTAAAATATTTAATTATAAGAAATGAAATTAATGCTGGAATTTAATAAGTAAAATTAGTATTAAATTTGATTTTGAATGCAAATTTAACTTTATAAAATCATAAATATAACGATATTTCAATGATTGTTTTAAAGTGTGAAATTATATGATTTTATAAGTTAAAATGATTTAAATTAAAATTTAATTGGTTATTAAATTGTATTTAAATTCTTGAATTTTTATTGGCAACCTTTTTGAAATGCTATCATTTCTAATATAAAGGATAGTACAGCATTTTGTAAATGTTGTAATTGATAAAAATGAACTAAATGGCTAAAATGAACTAAGGGCTGTTACTGCACTTTGTAAGTGCTGTAGTTGTTGAATTTAACTAAAGTTTTATTTGAAATCTAAACCTATTATAGCATTTTAAATGCTGTCTTTTGCTAACTGAATTGTTTTGAAACATAACTTTCCGTAGCATTTTCTAAGTGCTGCGAAAGTTGAAATTTCACTATTCTAATAAATTTAAGTGAATAAATAAATTGTGAAAAGACTAAAATTTTGAGAACTGAATATTTGAATATTAAAAATAATAATTTCATTTTTGAAATGGTTTAATTGGAATATTAAAATTTGAAAATATTTGGATATTTTGAAATGGATTTGAAATGATATTGAATTTTGAAATGATATTTGATTTATAAGTATAAAATACCAATTTTGAAATTTTAACCACGGGATGTATTTAATTTATGGTTTAACTGATCCTTAGAGGATGGGCGATCCCAAGCATCCTTTAAGTTATTATGCATTACTGCTACTGTTCACTTGAGTTGGTTTGCATTATATAAGTATATATTGTCCTGACTCGAGTGTTTTGTATTTTTCTTTATGCTCGGATCAGCCTGAGTATTTACAGCTTAGCTTTGGATCTCTTTCTGGAGCTAGGAATCGTTGGTGATTCTGCTTATCTAGTTATATATCCATTTCAGTTTCAGTTGTTCTATTTCAGTTCTGGTATTATAAACTTCTATGTATTTGAGATTTCTATTGTATATGTTTTCAGACTAATATTATGTATTTTGTTTTGAGAGTTTGTTATAGTAGCTTCATGAACTACTATGGTATTTTAATTTCCGCTGCGAGTTATTCTGATATTTATGTCTCTATGATTCTATATTTGATTTTATTTGCTCCAAATTTTATTACAATCTGTTATTTTGAATTATTCAAGTCAGACATGTGTGGATTATTGTCGATTTTAATGGTCCAAAATAGTGGTTCGTTACATTTGGTATTAGAACTTTGGTTTTAGGCAAACCTTAGCCTGCGGAGCAAAAACTCATTAGAGATAGGGTAGAAATACCCTAGAATGAGTGAAATCAATCTTAGAATCATTTCTTTGTGAGAGGACGTATTTTCGAAGTATAAAATGATTTTCAAATGATTTTAAAGAATTTTCAAAGATTATTTTGATATAAATTTTCTTGCTTTGAAGTAATTTTTTTTTCTAAACTTCATTCCTTTCGTATCCACCTTGTTAGTAATTTCTTTGATTAAGATCCTCTTAAATTTTGAACTTCTATCTTGTTTGATCCGGTTTCTTTGTTGGTAGGAAGCTATTTGGGTATGGCAAAATCGGAAGAGCAGAAAGCAGCTAGTAGAGCACGAAGAGACCTGGCCCGTAAGGAACGGGAGGAAGTAATCGAGAGGTGGCAAAAGCTGTGGAAGGAAAGGGCAGGACCTGGTCCTTATGACCATGTCGTGTGTTATCAGTGTTATGAGAAGGGACACTATGCAGCCATGTATAGGAAGAGTGATAGGGAAAAATGGAGAGGAGGCAAGCGTCTTCGGTCCAAAATTTTCTGTTTCAAATGTCGGGAGAGAGGACACTTTCCAAGTCGCCGCCAGAAGGTGAAGAAAGTGAAATCTGCACCCACTGCATCAATCGACATATCAACCATTTGCTACCACTGTAAGAGGGTTGGGCATATAGCCAGAGATTGTCCTATAAGACAGAGTGGGAAGAAAGCTATGTACCCGCAGTTTGTTAAGGAAGATGGGAGCGTAGTGCACTTACGTCAGAAGTGTAGAAGTTGGGGGCACGTTGAGGGGGAGTGTTCTGGACCAGTTGAAGCACCACCCGGAAGAATTGATACTGATTCTTTGTTTATGTAGGAGTGATAATCTGTGGATCTGTTTGTTATCAGTAGTTTGTTAGGTTGCTTTGCATGAACTCTGTGTATCTTTTGCTTAGTTGAAGTTGTCAAACTAAAGATATTTATGCTCCTGTTTGAATATAGGTTATGTATCTCTAATCTAGGTTTGGATTCTTATCGATTAGGACTCCTTTTGAACTTTGGAATGCTCCCACTTATTCTGTAATCCATTCATGTCTCCTCTATTTGTATTCTTTTGATTATGGAGCACTGCATAACTCCCTTTGAATGACCTCTAGAAAGATCGGTGATCCCGCAATTCTTTGAATGATTTGTAAAAGGGATGAAACTCCCTTATAATTGGCATTGATTCAACGGAGATTTCTGTATCCTCGGTGTATGATGTTTTCTATCTTCTGCTATAGTTAGATTCTATGTTTGGCGATCGAAGGTCGATTTTCCTTAGATTTTCGCATCGATTATATTCCTGGAATCACGGTTAACCCGGTTAAGGTCGCCCGCGATTTATATGAGCTTATCCATCTTCTATTGGTAATTTAATTATCTCATCTTTGTTCGAGCTTATCTTTGAATCAGAATTCTATTGATTAGAGTTCCTTTAAAAATTTGAATCTCTGTTTTGCTTTGAAATCCATCCTTGAATCGTCCCTTGGAAAGATTGTGGTTGATTGTCTTTTGAAAACTGTGTATTCATCGAAGTTGTTGTTTTGATAAGGATGACCATATTTATAAATAAAAGTGAAATGTTTTCGATAAGGATTATATACCATTTTAAAATTGATAATTTAAAGTTTTGAATGGATTTGAAATTTTGAAATTTATATTAGAAATGGTTTCATATAGAATGATTTATAATTGAAGGTTTTGAATCTGAATTTGAGTGATTGAACTCCGGCATTTTGGAACTGGTTTTAAGATTTTGAAATAATTAATAATATGACTTGAAAGTATTTTCCGAATATGAAATGTTTCAAATGATTTTAATGAGCTTCAAATGATTTCGAAGAAATATCAAAAGAAGTTGAGAAAATAGAAGTCCAGAACCCACTTATGTCGTTGGAAAATAATTTCGGTGATGAATGCATGCATCATCGACATTGATTTTCGAGTTTCAGAGTGGGGGAGAGGCCACTTCGGTAGCTTTGTTATGTGGGTGACTTGTGAAACTAATTTTGATTTCAAATTCCGAAGTGTGATATGATATTTGAAAGATATATGTATATATATTTGAACAATTTGAAATGAGTCGGTGTTCAGTTCTTGAGTTTTGGATTTGATTTGATATAACCCTACTTTTGGAATTAATTTACTGATTTGTTGGTGATTTCGAACTCTTGAATTTGAAAATGATTTCTTCAACTATTTTGAAGGTTCGAGCACTTCCAAATCAAGGTTAACTTTTCAAAGCTAAGTAATTTTGAAAAGTATAAAGTATATAAGTTTGGTATGTATGTTTAAAGTATGTAGTAATATGATTTAAATAAGTTAAAAATGTTTTGTTAAGTAAATGAATAAGGCTATTTTGAATTTTTCTAATATGAAATTTAGACTTGAAATGTTTTGAAAGAATTTGGTCTTCAAAATATTTTGAATAAAATTTAGTTTAAATGTTTAACTTAGTAACATCTTTATGAAACTATATATTTAAAAAGTTGGAATAGATACATAAGTTGTACGTATGCTGTTATATTCGCATAATTAAATTGATCCAAGTTTGAGTACACAAGTTCGAGGTGAATTACAACATTTCGTGTTAGGATTTTTCATTTGATTCTTGATGGCGAATATTTGATATGGATTTTGGGCTTGATTCTAGAATTCTCTATCATAGTATATGGCTATGCAAGGAGATTGATGGTTTCTAGTCGAGAAACCATATCGAAATCTGCATTAGGGAAGTCGAATGGATAATACTAGTTCGAAAGCAAACAGGTGTGATCGAGCGAGCGATCGAATGTGATTTTGCGAAATGATGACACATGTACATCTTATATTCTAATATCATTGATATACTTGACGCTGAAATTGGAAGTTGTTGGGTTGGATATCTTTGTAATTTAATTGGAATTTTCTTTTATGCAAACTACTATCAATTTAAAACCATTTTTCAAAACTATTTTTCCTTTTATTCTTCTTAAACAAACTATTTTATTCTATTTTACATACAAAACTATTTTATTTAAAACCATTTTCCAAAAAACTATTTTTTTATACAAAACTATTTTTTTTTCAAAACTATTTTATATGCACACTATTTTACAAACTATTTTATATTCAAAACTATTCTAAATTAAAAATCTTTTATAAAGCAATGATGTTCAATCCCATATGACTCTTCATGCAGCGAAATTGATTTTTGAAATTTTTTGATCCTTATATAAGATGGACTTTATGTAAATATAAGATGATGTTGAAAACCATTGATGTTGGAAATAAATTGTTTGACTTAAATTATATTGATTTGGAAATTTGGATTTATTTTCTAAATTTATTATTTTGGAAAGTTTGGAACTGAAGATATTTAATTTGAGAAGAAATAATTTGGTGGAATTGTATATGATTTTGAAACTGAACTGATATTGAAACAAATTGAAATTTGAGAACCTTGTGTTACTAAATACTTGATTTGGGAGTTATCGAACTTATATACAATTTGGTTTGTATAAGTATGATGTTGATACGAAAACTATGGATTTGAAAAGGTACTCAATTTGAAAAGTGAAATCTTATATAATTGAAGTCTATATAAGTGTGATTTGATATACTATTGATTTTGGAAAGTATTTGATTTGAAAATGAAATCTTATATATAATGGACTTTATATAAGTATGATATTTGAAAGTGATTTGAAAAGGTACTATATGATACATATTTTCGAAGTAAAGATATGGAAAGTGCCTTCTGCTTGATATCCGCTTTGTGGCCACATTGTAGATTCATTCTATCGATATTTCTCTGATTTTTGGTTTTTCGGATATGATACAAGAGTTTCCATCGAATTCCATGGCAATCTCCATGGTCTTACGATCGCGACTTCATAGCGTAATCGCAAGGTTGGGGGGCGGCCTATGGGTACGGATGTTTCCTGGGAGATCCAGGCGTAACCATTGTGTATCTGCGATCTATTGGGTTGCTTGGTAGCGTAATCAGCAGGGGCTGCGAGAGCCTAGGGTACAGATGTTTCCTGGGAGATCTAGGCGTAACCATTGTGTATCTGCAGTACTACCAGTCTTCATGGCGTAATCGTAAGGTTGGGGGGCGGCCTACAGGTACGGATGTTTCCTGGGGGATCCAGGCGTAACCATTGTGTATCCGCGATCCATGATCGACATGTTTTGTTTTTTTTGGATTTTACTTTCCATATCTGTTTTAAAAAGTTTTCCAGTATTTTCACTGGGTGTTGAAACAAGTCTACTAAGTACCTGGAGAATTCTAGCTTTGCGCCTGATCAACGCACTGCCAGAGTCTGCAGGAACGAGGACATCGAGTTATAAAAGTATTTTGATAAAATATTATATAAAGGATACTTTGATCAGTTATTTCCTTTCTAAAGGATTTTAAAGTGTTTTAAATATTTTACCTCTTTAACCCAACAATTTTAATTAATGGCTCATCCTTGTCTTTCGTCCTATTTTCCCTTCTAGTTATTCCTATTCTCCACCTTGTTAAACTTACCTGTAACAACAGTTATCAGGTATAATTTTAATCTTCTTGTCATCTTATCTTAATCCTATTCCATTCTATTTTTCTGTGTTTTCTGCACCTCATTCCTTTTCTAGGACGAAAAGATTTGAGTGGGGGAGAGTGTAACAACCCTATATTTGTGATTATTTTAATTGTGTATTTTAATTATTTTAAATTGTATTTCCTGATTTATAAACTTTATTCTTTTTATTAAAATGGATAATTTATGTTATTTTAAATATAAATGTTGATTTTTATGAGAATTATAATTTCAAACCTGAATAAATTGAATATTTCCAGAAAAAGTGGATTTTGGTCAATTTGGTCAAACTTTGACTTTTAAATTTTAAATTTAAATATTTGAATTCTTGAATTTTATATTTTATTATGAAAATAGACTTAATATCATGAATACTGCTTTTCATTTCGTTGAAATTGGATTTAAATTGTGAAAGTTATACTGTTTTCAATATTGTGTGTATATTGAGTTATTTAACAATTTTCTTTATTTTTAATTTATATAAATGACATTTTTATTTGATATATCTTACTTAAATTTGTATATTTAGGTTATACTATATATGTTTTGACCTTTAAATATTTTTAAAGTGATAATAATATTTTTCCAAAGTGTACTGAATTTATTTCTAATTTTTAAAGCCTAGTTTCCATTTTCTTGCCATTTTCCTAATTTAATTATATTTAATTAAAATTTAATTATTTAGTTTATACATTTATTTTTATTTCTGAGTTTTTAACTTTATTTATCAGCATTTTTCATGTATTTAAAATTGCAAAAGAAAATATGGAAATTTGAAGAGTTTAAACTTTTCATTTGCCTTTGACCTTACATCTCCTTTTGCCTTATCATTTTCTAATCAACACTTCTTTAATTTTTGGCCGACCTTATCTATTCTTCAGCCTCATCTTTTTTCTCATTTTTCACGTAAAAGAAACCTTCTCAACCCTAAAAAAAACTGACGACCATTTCCTGAAGCAAAGTGCTTGGTAAATCTTCTTCTTCTTTTCACCTTTTCTTCTTGTTTTCTTATGTTCTTTGTACTCGCTTCTCACCTATATGGCTCGGCCTTCCTCCTCCTTCACCATGGCTGCCTCCACCACCACCACAACCAGCTACCATCTCCTCCAGCCCTCTGACCATCCATAGCCGTGGCCATCCATGATGTAGATCCACCAAAATTTGAGCAAATATTCACCTGAAACCCTATAGCTGAGCACCTATGTCTTCATCACTTCACCAAACCACCTTGGCCGCCCCATACACCACCATCTCCAGCCCCTACATGACCCGACATCACTGCCACACCATCCTCCTGACCCCACCAGGTCTGGCCATGCCTAGAATTGCATAGGCCCGAGCTTGTAGTTGCATAAAAACCATGTTTGTTGCCTTAGCTTGTAGTTTCATGTATCACAACCTTTGCACCATCATCTCTTACATGCTAGGCCGACCTGTTCAACCCAAAACCAGATCCAAACCCACTCCTTAGCCGTGCATTTCTGACCTGTAGCTTAACCATAAGTGGTTGAAAGCAAGTGCAATGGCTTTAGCTTTGTGTTGTACATTTATTTCTAACATTTTTAACTTTATTTTGGTTTGAAAACTTATGTTGTTTATATTTGTTTGTTTGAGTATATTCAAGGAAATTAACCTTGTCTCTCTCACACTCAAATCATTGTCGTGCTCTCGTGCCTTTGTGGATTATGTGTTGTGTGTTTTGGTTGTCATCTCCAGCTTAAACAGGTGAGAAATTCTCACCAGACAATTTGTACTTATATAACTAGTAAACTGACACCATTTGAATCTGTAAAACTATATCATCATGTTATAACTGCTTATAGTATGATCATATGATGCTCACCCATGTTATTACACATGTTATATCATCAGTTACTGTTATATGATGCTATTCTGTTATTTATATCAGTTTATCACACTGCAAGTTCCCTGTAGATTAGAATCACTATGGGTTGAAATGATACATACCCGAACGGACTTTAGAATAGGGAAAAATCGTTATGGGCTGAAATGATAGGCCTGAACGATTTTTATTTATTGCATTTAATTTGGGAGTGCGGGTTTGAAATGATAAAACCCGGATTTTTCCTTTGCAAATTACGGATTGAAAAGATATATTATTCGTATCATTTTATTTAGGTTAGAAAAATTACAGACCGTGGTTAAAATATTTTTGCCTAAATTTTAAAATATTTGAAAAACTGTAAATATTATGATATTTTGATTTAAATTTAATTAAAAATTATTTTTATAAAAATATTAGGGATTTTCTATAAATTAAATAAGTGAATTAAGTAAATGGTGAAGTGGAAATTGAAATATAAGTTAATTTTGGAATTTATTATTTTGTTTATAAATAGAATTTATGTAAAGTAAGAAAATATGACAATTTTGATTTAAAATGAAATTAAATGATTTTTATAAAGTGTTAATGATTTTTGTATAAATAAAATATGAAATAAATGAGTATTTAAGTTAAATTTTGAAATATAACTTAAATTGGAAATTTGTGAATTTTGTAAAAATGTGAATTTTTAATTAAGTAAATAAAAATGAAAATAGGTTATATTTTGAAATATAAACTTAAATGTTAAGTTAAAATATTTAATTATAAGAAAAGAAATTAATGCTGGAATTTAATAAGTAAAATTAGTATTAAATTTGATTTTAAATGCAAATTTAACTTTATAAAATCATAAATATAACGATATTTCAATGATTGTTTTAAAGTGTGAAATTATATGATTTTATAAGTTAAAATGATTTAAATTAAAATTTAATTGGTTATTAAATTGTATTTAAATTCTTGAATTTTTATTGGCAGCCTTTTTGAAATGCTATCATTTCTAATATAAAGGACAGTACAGCATTTTGTAAATGCTGTAATTGATAAAAATGAACTAAATGGCTAAAATAAACTAAGGGTTGTTACTGCACTTTGTAAGTGCTGTAGTTGTTGAATTTAACTAAAGTTTTATTTGAAATCTAAACCTATTACAACATTTTAAATGCTGTCTTTTGCTAACTGAATTGTTTTGAAACATAACTTTCCGTAGCATTTTCTAAGTGCTGCGAAAGTTGAAATTTCACTGTTCTAATAAATTTAAGTGAATAAATGAATTGTGAAAAGACTAAAATTTTGAGAACTGAATATTTGAATATTAAAAATAATAATTTCATTTTTGAAATGGTTTAATTGGAATATTTTGATTTGAAAATATTTGGATATTTTGAAAAGGATTTGAAATGATATTGAATTTTGAAATGATATTTGATTTATAGGTATAAAATACCAATTTTGAAATTTTAACCATGGGATGTATTTAATTTATGGTTTAACTGATCCTTAGAGGATGGGCGATCCCAAGCATCCTTTAAGTTATTATGCATTACTGCTACTGTTCACTTGAGTTGGTTTGCATTATATAAGTATATATTGTCTTGACTCGAGTGTTTTGCATATTGCTTTACGCTCGGGTCAGCCTGAGTATTTACAGCTTAGCTTTGGATCTTTTTCTGGAGCTAGGAATCGTTGGAGATTCTGCTTATCTAGTTATCTATCCATTTCAGTTTCAGTTGTTCTATTTCAGTTCTGGTATTATAAACTTCTATGTATTTGAGATTTCTATTGTATATGTTTTCAGGCTAATATTATGTATTTTGTTTTGAGAGTTTGTTATAGTAGCTTCATGAACTACTATGGTATTTTAATTTCCGCTGCGAGTTATTCTGACATTTCTGTCTCTGTGATTCTGTATTTGATTTTATTTGCTCCAAATTTTATTACAATATGTTATTTTGAATTATTCAAGTCAGACATGTGTGGATTATTGTCGATTTGAATGGTCCAAAATAGTGGGTCGTTACATATATAATTTGAGTCTTTCAAATTAAAAACCAATTAAGAGTTCAGGAAATTATTTTCAAGGACAAAATTTCTCAGCATTTTAGCCTCAAGGACAGACCTTCAGTATTTTAGCCTGAAGGACAACTTTCTTTATGTATCAGTTTTTAGTTATTGATAGCAGTTTTTAGGTATAAGTTTGTAGTTATCGGTAGCAATTTTTAGGTATCATTTTTTAGTTCGGTAGCAGTTTTGGAAGAATGTTTGTCCTTATGAATAATTTTTAGAAGAATGTTTGTCCTTGTGGTTAAAATATTGGGGTCGTGTCCTTGAGGCTAAAAATATACAAATTTTTTCCTTTAAATTAATTCCCCCTTAAGAGTTTACTTAATATAAAAATGAGTAGGATGCAAATTTAAAAAGTAAATACTTTGTAATAGGGGTTTGTATGAATTTTTTAAAAAATTAAAAAACCCCTTTAGGAAAGGAATTTAATAATGAGATAAATTTATATTATGATTCCTGGAATTTAAATAAGGAGAAATCCTAGAATTAATCCACAACTCTTGAATATGATTAATTAAGAAGGTACCTTGGAACATTAAGAATGTTAAGTATTTTGAATAGAGAAATACTATTTAGAAAATTGAGATGTGAAAACTAAGTTTAAAACTTATTCGAAAAATTTACAACTAAGAATCTCTTTTGGGTTATAACCTTTATTTGATTAGCTGAGGTTGGAATTCATAAATTCTAATCCTTTGAACAAGTTAAAGATTAGAGGAATTTTGAGGATTCAAACCAATCATTTGAGTTTATCTCAAATGAATAATAAGCAAAACTTTCTCTAAAGGGAAAATTAAATAGAGAGCTTCTAGTGGTTTGAATGTAAATAAAATCCTAGAAACCTACCTCACGATTGTACTCTTGACTTTGGAAGCGTTAGGAGGATCATGTCTACCTTGCTTGAATTTCTCTATTGTTAGTAGTTTCCAATCCAGCATGGTATGACTCCTTTTGAGACTTTATTTCTGAGACCATATCGATCACTCTCTTTTTAGCTTGAGTCTGGGGAAGGAACTGAAACTAAGTCCCGGCTCTATTTGTGAATCTTTTAGAAAGATCTTGGAATTTTTTTTTGGAAATTGAATCTTTATTCGTGTTTCTTCCTTGTTGGATGGCTGGTATTTCAGTCAATTTGGTATAATGGCTCGTTGATATATGGGATCCTACCCAACCATTGAGCGTAGTAGTCCTGTTGCTTACTGAGTTTCCTTACTAGTCCATTTCTCTGGCATCCGTGGTGTCCTTCATGTGTTTCTACCTTGGAAACACTTTAGAAATTTCGATTCTATTCTTGAGCATAGAATCCTTGTTGCATTTGAGATCTCACAAAATCTAACTTATGAACAAAGCTCTATTCATGTGTAGATTCGAAGGTTAAACACCTTCGAAATAAAGATATTTCGCTCATCTAAGTCCAATGGCCGATGATTCTAAGGACTATTCTTATCAAGCTAGAGAGTTCATCAAGCGAACGCATCCTGTGTATTTTCCTAAGTTCATTTGTGATGAGTCTTTTGTTTTGAGTTATCCCTCATTCATAGCTCAATTACCTCTGAGAAGATATGTTCTTTGTAATTTGTTATAGACTTTTCCCTTAAGGAAATTGCGAGGATGCAATTTTTGTAGGAGGGAAGTCTGTAACAACCCTGTTTGAGATTACCTGGAATTAAGTATAGAAAATATGATTTAAATTACCTTAATTAATTTTAAGATGAATTTGGGAAATT
Source organism: Allium fistulosum (assembly GCA_030737815.1). Lineage (NCBI taxonomy): Eukaryota > Viridiplantae > Streptophyta > Magnoliopsida > Asparagales > Amaryllidaceae > Allium > Allium fistulosum. Next base: position 668,533,178 of record CM060901.1, read on the forward strand.
TTAATTGTTAATTTTCAAATTGAAATAGATTTGGGATTAATTAAATTAGATATTTCATAAAATATCCACTTAAATCTTATATTTGTTAATATAAGAATAATCTGGGGAAAAAAATTAGAATTCAATAAAATATATGGAAAAGAATTTTTATAATTAAGATGAGAATAAAGATATTACATTCATTTATTTATTTGAATGAAAAGTTGTGATAGATATTTTCCATTGGAAACTATTGCAACAAAAATGTTGTAAATTTATGAGAAATGTTAATATTGATATTTATTGTTAAAAATGAAATTTTTGGCAATTAATACTTTATTTTATCAAAATAATAATAAAAATTTTTATTTACAAAGTTTTATTTAATATTTTTCAAAACTTCTCAATATCGATAAAGAACAGTAACTTCTGTTATTTTGGTGTTTGTCAAATTTTGAGGAATCAATATATGCTATATATAACATAGTTTAAAAGTGTGAAATAAGTGTTTTGTGAATAAAAAAATGATAATTCTTTCTTATTGGGTCCATGATACTCTTTTTGGCCCATGTTGTAGTCTAAAAATGAGCATATACACTCATTTTCTCTTACACTATAATCATTTTCAACCTAAGCAAAAATATAAAAATAAACCATTCATATTAGCAAACCCTAGAATTAGGAATTTATGCCCAAATTTGAATCAAATCAAAGGGCTTTTGTTTATTAATAAAAGATATAAGGCTAAGGTAATCTCTACTAGCCTATCTTGCATCCAATTGGGTTTTAATTTCAGTTTTGATCATGATTGTAATTCATTCTTTTGCAATTCCTCAAAATCAAGCTTAGGTCATAGCTTAAATTTAGTGGCCTAGGAGAATCCAGGATTCTAGCATCAATTCAATACCATATAGGTCGGTAATCCTCACACTTCTAGGCTCTAATTGAATGTTAGTTTCGGCTTGTTGTTTTGGATGAATTTAGTGTAGAATTGGTTCCAATTTCTTATGTTATTCATTTCTTTAGTTAAGCAACTCTATGTTGCTGAAACGCTTACTTTATGATCTCAATTAGCATTCAATTGTACATGTTTGTATGCTTTCATGAGTGTTAATTCAGTGCTATAGTACTTAAGATGACGAATGGAGGAAAAACGAGCGAAATCGGACCGTTGGAGGGCGACCTAGAGCGGAAAATAGCTCCAAGTTTCACCAGCACAGGTGCATCGGTGGGCACCATTGGTGCACGGGCAACAAGTAAATCTGGAGCTATTTCAGCTCCAGGTGAAGTCCCGGTTCGCGCCGTTCGCCCGTTCATTCGTCTGTTTGGCTTCTTTTTGATATTTGCTTGATTTTGATGTTGTTTTCCCTACCGATCTCAGTGCTATTTTGGGATTTTGAATTATAAATTTGTGAATTCATTTTGAAGTTATTATACCATAGAATTTTTCTGTGGGTATTTGGCAATTCACATAATTTCCATCGCATGTTTTCAACTTGAATTCTATAAAAGGCTTATTTTCAAATTGAAGTATTTTATCCAAATCTTTTCAAGTACAACTTATTTTATATAATAAGTATATTTGAAACAATATACGTGCATATATATATATATATATTGATATTTAATTATTTATTATGATAATAATGATTTTATATTGATATGGGACAATAGTCCAAATTACCCATATTTGTACATATGTATTAAGAGATTTTGCAAAGGCTTTTCGATATATATATATATATATATATATATTAGCTTACAAAACAACGTTTAAATATATTTGTGAATGTAAAAGTTTAAAAAATTCCTTTTCATATAAAGATTAGCTTATAAACTAATATACATAGTTTTAAAGAAAGATTTCAAAGTAAGTTATTTTACAAAATTGCACGACATCGATCAAATGAGGAATCGATTTAAACGGATTAACAAAACGAGTGGTATGGAACGCTCGTATTTATTTTTTCGATTAATTTGCAGACTTGATCGGTTGAGCTATTTATACACACAAGTGGAGTTTACTAGCTTATAGTAAACGTTTAGGTAAACCAGTGTGGTATGGGACACACGGTTGTTACTGTTTCGATTGTTATTTGGGAGTACATGACACTTTTATCGATGAGATTATGACTCGTCCTTGGAGTTCTATATGTTTTGCACCTATCTTGGAGTTTTTATAGGTCTTGTACCTATCATGGGGTTTTATAGGACTTCCTCCTATCATGGGGTTTGTAGGTCTCGCACCTGTCTTGGAGTTTTATAGGCTCTCGCCTATCTTGGAGTTACTATGGGGTTACACCCATCTTGGAATTCTATAGATGTTTATGTCTATCTTCGGTTTACATGCATGTAGGCGAATTTACTCACCAATCTTGGAGTTTTGTCGCCCTTCCCCCTTTTATGTGATTTCTGGATTTCTATTGATGATTTCTAGATTATATGTTGTTTATGTTAACACTAAATAGTTTCGAGGGTTTTGCTTTTAGGAGCTATCTTAGGTTTTGATATTTGGTGATTACATCCTTGGAGTTTATTAAAGCATATTCTTGATATTTTTCGATAATTGGCTTTGTGATTATATTTGAGATCTCTTTCATTTCATCCATTATTTATCTTGCCTAAGTCACTTATTATAGTCTTGACTGACCCGTTTATTTTTTTATAATACTCGGGTCAAACCGAGATATTTTGGGTGCTCCAGTTCGATAGTTCTAGAGAGGATTCACTCTAGTTATCATTCATCTTATCTTCATCTCGTATATGTGTACATATTCATGTAGTGTTGTACCTTGTATTGAGCCTAGACTCTTTTGTGTACATATTCATTTCATGAGATGTAGTACAGATGTATTATATGGATCGTTTTGACCACAGTCTTGTATTTGATATTATGTGTCTATTCAATTTGATCAGCAGGTATCTATTTGTATTCTACCATGTATATTATGTGATCTGTGATTCTTTGATTTGTAATTATCATATATTGTTCTTGATTATTATTATAGCCATCGTAGTCTTTTTTTAAGCCTAGATTGCACATGTCGATTCCATGTGAGAAAGAAAAATATATAGCATATTAATCGACATATCAATACTTTCTTAAAGGAAAATTTAAAAATGGTCGCTCCTAACCAACCTTATTCTCTACACTAACAGACGGTATTATCCAGTAATAACCTTTGTTAGTGTGGATCTCAAGGTGGGGCATCATATAAATAGTAAAGGTGACAATGGATCATCTTGTCTAAGTCCACATCTGGATTTAATTTTATTTCCTAGAAAGCAATTAACCACAATACTTGAATTACCTGCTTTAGGGAAGGACATAATCCATCCCACCCATCTAGCACTAAAACCCCTAGCCATCTGTGATATTTCTACCCTTTATAAAAGCTGTTTGGTATTATCTATTAACTCATTCATTTTAGTATTTAATCTATTAGCTAAAACCTTAGAAATAATTTTAAATGAACAATTTAATAACGAAATAGGTCTAAAATCTTTTAACTGGTTAGCACCTAATTTTTTATGTAATAAGATTACATTACCGAAATAAACCTACTAACTACAACGAACCATCATAAAATTCATTAAACATTTTTGTTATATCATCTTTCAAAACATTCCAAATAGTTTCATAGAATAATATAGAAAATATATCTGGACCCGGAGCTTTATCATTAAGCATATCCTTTATAGCCTTTCAAATTTTCTCTTCCTTAAATGGAATATCTAATCCTACAATATCAATCTTAGTATCTTCAGCATAAAGCATACCCCAATTAGCTCTAATATTATGTCTTTTTGTGGTTCCAAAAATTTCTCTATAATAATCGGTAAAACTCATTATTAAGTTCTATTTGATCAAAACTCTCAATATTATTAATTAAAATAGAATTAATAGTATTACTACATTTCCTACCATTAGCTACTTTATGAAAAAATTTAGTATTCATATCCCCATTATCCATCCATTCAACCCTAAATCTTTGTTTCCACATTATTTCTTTTATAAGATAATTTTATTTAATTCTTCTTTTAAATTTGAAAGTACATTTTTTTGAAATACTTAAACTCCTAGATTCTTCAATTTTATTTAAATTTAAGATCTCGTTCATTAAATTTTCCTTTTTAATTTTAAAGTTACGAAAAACATCTTTACTCCATTTCTTAAGAAATAACCTTAAGTCTCTAAATTTACTAACGAAAACTTTGATTATGTTACGTGGAAATCTATAATTATGAAAATTCATAGAAAGCCATTTCTTTACAACTAAATCTTTAAAATTATTCTCTAACAACCACATCTTTTCTAAAAAAATTATTCCCAATATTTTGGTTAGTATAGGATAAAATAATTGGGCAATGATCCGAATAAATATTCGAAAGACCCACAACTTTACAAGTAGGAAATTTGTCTTTTATTTCGTTGCTAATAAAAAATCTGTTTAAAAGTGCCATCGAAGGATCTTCTCTACCATTCGACCAAGTAAATTGTTTGTTACTTAATTTTATCTCAATTAAATTAAATCAACAATAAATTGGTCAAACTCCTCCATAGCAACAAAATCCCATTCTTTAGGGGATCTCTCTTCTAAAAATATGGTAACATTAAAATCACCCCCCATAACCCATGGTCTAGGAGTGAGTGATATAAATTCTATACACTCATTCCATATAACTCTACGATCTAATTTTGAGTTCGGCCCATAAACATTCATAATACTTAGTATTGAATTATCACTAATGTCAGTAAAAATCAAATGCATCGAATGATCTTTAATAATATATTGCATAAGTCTAACACAATGACCTTTCCAACCCATTATAAGTCCTCCTGCATTATCCCTAGCAAGAAGATAGGACCAATGATTTATATAAAGACCCCCCCAAACACCTATAAATCTATAATCAAGGTGGTCTATTTTAGTTTCTTTTAATAAAACAATATCAATATTGTTATCTTTAAAAAACGATCTAATTTACTACATTTTCCTAAATCATGCAATCCTCTAATATTCCAGCTAATGTATCTCATGGTCCAAAAGATCTGACCTGTTCTAATTTCTTACTCCCAGTATACTCAGTGTCAATCTGAATATCATCAAAAATAAAGCCAGAACTCCTAGCCAAATATTGCATATCGCCAGTGGATAAACTACTCAAAGCATAGGGACCATATGTACTGCCCAAAAGAAAATTCATATCAAAGCTAAAGCTAACCATTATATTAATTTCTCCATAATAAAACTTTTATAAATTATTTTCAATCAAAAACCGAGAGTTATGGTTATGTGACTCCCAACTATGAACTCAACCTTTAACGATATTTAAAAAAATTAAAGCTTGTACGAACTTTTCTGAAGCACGGTAGTTTTACACGAGTTCTGTTGCTTATAGATTGCCTAGGTGAAATCCAATTTTTTATCTATTAAACCAACGCCACTAAGCAATGATATATTGTGCACGTTTTTTCTTCATTTTCACTATATCACTTAGATATCAAGATCTCGGTCAATGGTCAAAACTCTAAAAATGCATTTATTTAGTTGCAAAGTCCAATAATAAAGTTCATGGTTTAATCCGATGACAATCATCGGTTAACTGATTTGCTTTGGTCAAAAACTTTGACTTTACGTTGACTACCAATTACGGTGATACTAATCTTCTATTAGAAGGTGACAAATCCTCTCTTGAATAGTGTTTTATTTCAAGTGGTTCAATTTATACCCAACTAGGCCTTAGCACGACCACATTGTTGTGTGATTGACCATAATCAAAGTATAGCTTAAATACTTAAGATTCATAGTATTCTCAAGTCAAAAGACTACTGCACATCATCATGTGAGATCTTCTATTTGAGTTTTAACATAGAGAAAACTCCCGGTGAGTCATTCTATGATTGTTCCAAATAGCTATATGTATGTAACCCCTTTGTGCCACCAATGGTCATAAGCAATTCACCGTCCATCATTTGAAGGGTATTATATACACTAGTCTCAACAGATATATCCATATCTCATTTTCGATACATCTAGTTTAGGAATAATTAAGAACAATTATTTATTTTATATGATTAAATATTCATGATTACAAACACATTTAACTACAATCGATTAAATACTTTTCTATGGATTTTCTACTTGTATATATATATTTAATGTATTTAAATCATTATTATATCCCAATGTAAAAATATAGACAATAGAAAATAAAACCTAAAGATTACTTTATTTCGAAAAAGATTCGCTCTAAGAGTCAAGTTATATGATTAAATTACATAGCTTCTAAGGCACATCCTTAACTCTATCACGTTGAACTACTTAAAGTGAAACACTACTCAAAAGAGGATTCATCTCCTTCATTGTAGAAGATCAGTATCACCATAATTGGTAGTCAACTTAAAGTCAAAATATCCAGCTAGAGTAAAATGGTTGATTGATAAATGCTATCGGATTGAACAAAGGACTATAAATTGTTCTATGCAATTAACTATTGATATTACTAAAGTTTTTGCCCACTAACCAAAATCTAGATTTTTCAGTGGTATAGTGATGTGCACAAAATATCATTATAAGGAGTAGCTAACTTATTAAAGATTATAAATTTAATTTTGCTAAAATAATCTACAAGCAACTGAGCTTGTGTTTGATACTGTACTTAAGAGAAATACATACAAACTTCAATATTTTAGTTGTTCAAATCTTGATCGAGAACCGAGTTCATATCAAGGAGTCAAAACTACAGTGTTGTTAGCTAATTTCAGAGTTCAACAAATTCGAAACTAATTTATAAATGTTTTAAATTAATATAAAAATTAATGCAAATGTTGTATTTAATTTTTATGGTATTTTAATTATTTTTTTGAAGCCTTAAAATAAATTGAAATAATATATTTTTATTACATATTTAGTTAATTATATATATATAATATGTGTGTTGTATTAATTAGTCCCTAAGTCTATGAACCATATAAGGGTGAGCCAACCATAGATGGAGCAAGTAGGGGCAAAAGACTTGGTCTTCAAATCTAGGGAGAAATGTGTTCGATATTTTGATACCTAGATGGTTATAAGTAGCCTTATTCTCCCTTGTTCTAGATATACCGGAAAAACCCGGGCCTCCATTGAAGAATTGGTGAAGCTTAGAAGAAAAAATTTGTACACGGTGCACGAGGACAAGAAAAAAGCATCTAGAGAGGAAGTAACTAATATGAAGTGTCGATATGGATCATAGAAAGATAAATGGTTCATATCATATTTGCAAATGCTTTCGGCTATGATAAAAAAAATTAATTCTTAATTTTCAAAAAATAAATTAAAATTCATAGATATTAAAACATATTTTAATATATATGTGCGTGTGTGTGTATGGGCAAGGATTGGCTACACCTCAAATCCCCCTGAATATCTACCACAAGTTTCGAATTAAATAATATACTTTCTCTCTCTTGCCACTTCACTCTATTATTTAATTTGGAAGTTATGGCTGATATTCAGGGAGATTTGAGGTATAGCAAAAGTGAGGGGGGCCGATCCTTGCTTTATATATATATAAATATATATATATATATCTTTTTCATTTTATAAAAATTATTTATGGCTTAGATATATATAAGTGTGCATGTATATAATTTTTTTCATTTTTTAATATATGTACACATAGTAATTCCTTTCTGTTTATACAAAATTTGATTTTCTTTTTCGGTTTTAGAAAAACAATTTTTTGATTAAGTTATATATATATGTGTGTGTATAGACATGCTCTCTTTTGATTTTTATAAAAATATATTAATACATATGTTCCTTTTGGGTTTTGTTTAAAAAAAATCTTTGTTTATTTAAATATTTAAAGAAATCAAAATATTTAAATTCCAAATTTTCAACACTTAACAATTTATATCGTGTGTGTGTATGTCTGTGTGTGTGTCTATCTTATATTACTTATGCTCAAATTATCATCAATTGACATTATGCTCTTTATTATGACCATAGATCTCAATGGTTAGTAATACATTTGGCATTTATACATTTATATGTCATAGGTTGGCCTACAACATTTATTATATTATAATAATGTTTGCATTTTGAATGTGAGCATTTAGTAAACTAAATATAGAAAGTTAAAATTAAATTAAACCAAAATAATAACTAATATTATTTAAGAACAATATTTAATAGATCTAAATCATAATATACATGCATCAAGTTTTAATACAAATTAATTAAATTAAAATTAAAATAGAGAACTATATTAGTAATGATCACTAAATATAATTTAATATAATCAAATTGTTCGTGTAATAAACACAAAATAAAATCTCGTGCATATTAATAAAATGAGCAGTTTTCGAAATCCCATGTTGGCCACCCTCTTGGATAAGGTTAGCTTAAGTCTCCTAGTATTCCAAACAACGAGAGTTCCTTCAATCTTTAATCACGTGTAAAAGTTTTGCGTCCTCGCTTTTCTTATAATATCACGATCATGACACTTAACCAAAAACGAACATGTAGAAGCCTACATCAAGAAAGTAACCCTGAAGCGCCTTATTAACATAGGAATCGTCCAACATCCACTTTCTACTTCCATAATTACAAGTCCAGCTTCAGTAATTTGGTAGAGGTCTCCAGTGATGGGCATTTCTTTGAAAACCTTTGGAGTGGAGCAAATTTTAAACGTTTACAAGGTTACGTTGTTGAACGTTGAAAAAATAGAAACAAGTAATGTAATTATTAGATATAGTAATGAAATGTAATATGCTGGTATACGAAAAGCAAAGGAGTAATGTATTCTTGTACAAAGCGGTAGTGGGCTTGTTATCTTAACTCAGCCCAATATGAGTATTATCTTGTAACGACCCGTATTTTTAACAGTTTAAAAATATTAAATTAAATAAGGTTTTTCGAATAAAGTTGTTAGAAAAAAAAGAATTTAAGATTGTATTGATACAAATTAAATTATAATATAAGGAATGAACTTAATTTAAATTTCTATTAATAAGATATGTTTTGCAATAAGGTAAGAATGATAACATATGTTAATCGGTATTTTAATAACACTGGTTTGAATAAAATAAATGATCGTATGAATGTAAATTTCCAACTGATTGGAATAAAAAATATTAATAAAGAATAATAAATATTCCTTTATTAAAGAAGAAATCATCTATTATTTATTTGGAATGCTTGGTAGCTGAAAGATTTATTAGATGAATAAGAAATCAATTATTATGAATAAGTGTTAATTTAATAAAGAATAAAATGAATAAGTTTAGTAAAATAGTAAACATATGTTTATTTGTTCGAAATGTATTTTAGCTTGCAGATTAATTACAGGGATGAGAAACTATTATTCAGTAAGAAATGTATAACTCATGTTTGTATCCAATAATATATGAATATGTTTAAATTACTATTGGATAGGAAATAATTGTTTTATTTCTCTTTACATTTATTTAGTCCATTTTGATATTCACCTTTGTAATCAATTGAAATTAATGTAATTGAATAATTTCAATTAATAAGAGAAAGAACATTAAATTGTAAATTAATAGGTGTAATTAATCGTAGTTTAGGTTTTGTGAAAACAAAAGAAAAGTTTGATTTAATGAAAAATACATTTTTATCAAATAAAGTGAATGTTTCATTTGTGAATATAAGTTTAATTTCACTAAAATTGAATTTTGTTGCATGTTTCTAGTTGGAATATTCAATTTATTTAAATATTCAAACTTGATTAGAATTTAATTTATAAAAAAAATGGTAAGAAAACAACTTGAAGGTTAGGTTAAAATTTTGATTTGAAATAATTAGCATGTTTACATAGGAAATTTATTTCATTCCAAATTTGAATGTGGTATCCCAGTTCATCTTTTATTGTGTGTAGCGACATTCCCCATTACGTTAATTGCAGTGTTTAATTTTATTTACAGTGTACTAAATAAAGATATATAAAGGTGTAAATTTGAGTGTATTGGGGATAATAAAATAGGTTAAAATGAACGTTTTTAAATTTGAGTATATTAGAGTTTTGCTTTCCATGTACAGTCTACCTTCTCAAATTTAAATCATTGCTCTCATTTATTTTATTTTATTACTTTCTTTTATTAAATACATGCCTCTTTTGGTTTTCCATTAAGGTTTATTTATTTACACGTAAGCCTTGCCTTGAAACGTTTCCTGCATGTTAATGAAATTAATTGAGGTAGCGCATGTTTAAAAAATTTATACCAAAAGATTTGCTTGCCCTGTAAACATGTCTTCTCTAATTCCAACGTGTGACTTTCATCCTTTGTTAATTACCTACACGTAAATCTCTTTTCATTTTGCAAATTTACATCTTCTTGTATCCTTCCCTTTCATATTCCAATTTCTAAACGTGCTTTACTCTTATTTATTTTCTATTTCATAAATCTCTTCCTCTAACTTTCCATTTCCAAAATGTGCTGCCATTATTTCTTTTGTCTAAAGTTATTCTTTCTCTTCTCAAAAAACAACAACAAATGTGAGCAACTTTTTTCATGAAGCCAACCTTTTCCATTTGTTTGCAAATCCATTTCCTAAAGCCTCCTTCCTACATGCGTGAACCATCATGTTATTTTTTTCCGTTTAGGTTTTAGAAACATGAGCAGGCTTCAAAATTCTTAACGTGAGTAACTAATTTGTTTTATTTTATTATTAAAATGTGTGTGCATGTTATTATATTTCATTTTCATAATATTCTTATAACTTGAATATTTTCTGCATATGAACTCCAATTGATGCACGGTTTCTTTCATTGGACTCGTATCGAAATTACGAACAATATGAAACTGGTTTGGTTGAATTCGGAGACAGTTCAAATTTTGGACTTTTATTGGATATTTAATGGGCTTTAAATCATAGGTGGGTGTTTTAACCCACTCACGCAATACTAAATTTTCTTATGTTAGTCGAATTAAATTTATGAAGTGATAAGAATGTGATTGGTTGATGTTTTGTAGTTTAAATTGACATTTATATTGAAATTTAATTTTATATTGAATTAAATTGACACTTAAATTAATATTGAATTTAATTGCTAGTTAAATACCTGATATTGATAACCAGTTAATTATTGTGATTTATTGGTTGATTTGGATGTTGATTTTGATGGGTGTCTATTTGTTGACATTTTGGATGATTGGATGTTTATTTATTTTTATATCTCACTGTTATCACTCTGTATATTAAGTGACACCATATAAACTATTATTTGAATTATTTCAAATAAATAGGTTGAAATAAATATATACCTATGACACTTTGATTTGGATTGAAATGATATATATCCATCCATGGAATTAAATTGATATAAATAATCACTTGGCCATAGGGTAGAAAATTATATACGAACACTGGATTAGTTAAATTAAATGGTTTTAAAACCTTGAATTTGGATTTTGATTAAATGACATTGTTTTAAAAGAAATAAATTATGGATTTATATGAATTGAATTATTTTCTAATTCAAGCTTTGGAATGTTGAAACTGAAATTGGTTAAAAGGAAACTGTTATAAAGAATTAAAATTGCAATATGAAGTATAATCGATATACGACTTTAATTTTGAAAATTGTATTATTTTTAAGTTTGAACCTTAAATTGAACAATCGAGTTTAAATTGATTTAAGGGGTTTGAATCAGTAAATTAAAATTGGACCTGAAATTGTTATAAATTGAAATGGTTTAAAATAAGAATTGAAATGAAATTTAAATCATTGAATTTAATTTTCAAATCGAATTTGAAGTAAAAATGAACGTTTTGAGAGTTGATGTTAATTCGAATTGAAGTTGAAATCAAGTTGATTTGAAACTAAATCGAAATTGAGTCAATTGAATTGAAAGATTGGAAATTGAGTTTTGTCGATTTGGAATGTGGACATGGGTCCCGATTTGTTGAAATGGAAGGAAACCGTTTGATTTGATACTATTTTCAAAGTAAATTATTTTAATATAAACTGTTTAAAATCTATCTTTTAATATTCAAATTATTCAGATTTTCCAAACTATTTTACTATGTAAACCACTTTCAATACTCAAACCATTTTATATCAAACTGTTTTAAATCTTTAAACTATTTATAACTATTCAAACTATTTTCTAAAAAAATCCAAACTGTGCAAATGGAATGTTTATATTTAAATCGCTGATTTAAATGCGAATGTGGTTAAATGAGGTTATAACCTAAGTTGGAATTTGAAATGATATTTTTAAGTGAAAATGACATATTTTGAGTAAATTAAGTGATATTTTTAAAGTGAATATGATATTTTGATATCAAATATGAATCGTTCGAAATGTAAAAGAACCAACCGGCGTGAAAAATGACGTTTGGTTGTTAAAGAGACCGAGACCTCTTATTGGTATACTCTTTGTCAATATTGGAACCACTTTAACAACTGTGTACGCGGTGAATGTTATCCAAAATGAAGTGGTTGAATTGGAGGCGTTTGTTGGACTTGAAGAAAGAGAACGATGATGGACCTAACACTTGTGTCAATTGGAAATGACTAAAACAGGAGCCTATGTCAGGCCAAGGGGTTTGCAAACTTTAGGGGCCATCACCCCTTCGTATTATTATATTGATTTTGGACTTGATCGATGCACCTTGATTTGATTTGGTGGTGGTGGACTCAGTGGGCGGTCGTAGCTACGATGTGTTACCACCAGCCAGAAAGGGTAAACTGGTAGAATCCTCTCTTGGGAATTACCTCACGTGCCTTGTCATACTTTTATCCTTGTACGCGTCCACTACGATTTTGTTTTAGTATGGTACCTATAAGGGACTCACTGGCTACCGACGTTACTGGTTATGTCACAGGACATGCATAGACTACCCGCTTAAAAATGTGTTAAGGGGGGTTAATGTAAAGCCATAACGCTAAGAAAAATATTTATTTTATCGATTAGACACTACATATATAACGTATCTTATTACATATAGATAGTTTAACGAATCCTTAGGAGATGGAAAATCTCGTAACATCTCTTAAGTTATTGCACGCACGTTATTCACTAGATAAGAGATGTAAAATCCAGTAAACATCTCTGAAGCTATTACACTCATATTTTCTTGTTGTTGATTTAACTTACATAAGAACTTTTAGTTCTCACTCGAGTTTTTTGTCTTTTCATTACGCTCGGGTCAGCCCGAGCATTTCAGTATTGAAGACATTATTTTTGGAGGACGAAGATGGAGTTTGGTATATTATATTATTAGGATTATTCCACTGCATTATTTTTGTATGTTTGTTGATTGTACTTTGATTATGTTGTAAAAATTGTGTAATCAAATGTATATTTTAAAACAGCTTCATGAACTGTTTATTTGATTATTATATTTTGTCATTCCACTGTGAGATTCTGTATTTTGTTTTCCTTCTTTTCTCTTATTTTCTTATTAAATCTCATTGACAATCCTCCCTTTTGAATGGTTTGAGTTAGACATGTGTAGTTTATTGTCGATTTAAACCATCCAAAAAGGTGGATCGTCACATCTCTTACAAATACAATGTACCAGCTGTTGTAATAGACTATGTTCTGATCAAAATAAATAAAACAAAATACATTTTTCATTTCTGCAATATTATTAACATGGTATCAAAGCCAACTAGAGCTATCTCATGATAGTAAGCGCCTTGCCGGAACATCGTCAGAGTTTATATCATCATTCGAAGTTGGTTGCGTCTTGTTGGCTATCATCAGAGAATATATTTCTCATCATTTGATTCAATACCTAAATTCCCTGTGTCTTTTTTCTGTTTCCTTTAGTTCTTGATAAAGAACTATATTTCTTGACATATTTCTTACTATGCCACGCCTAGAAGCTGCTGTTAGAGTATAGTTCATCATTCAGCACCTTTGGCTGCACATTCTCGATGATCACAGGACAGAATTCATCAAACTGATCTAGAATCTCGGTCTTCTCATTCAAGCTCCTCAATATGGTAGAAGGTGACAATGATAATGCATCACACACCTCTAACAATTCAAGAACCATGGCTCCTCAGCAATTAACCACCCAAGAACTACTCAAAGTCATAGTCAAACCACAAAGTTAGTTAATTACCATTCATCTTGATGAATCAAACTATTTACTTTAGAAATTTCAGATAGAAACTGCTATAAAAGGGTATGGCATTGAAGAATATGTTCTTGGAACAATGATTACACCACCAAGATACATTAATGACAATGAAGGCAAATTGGTGATTAACAAAGATTATACAAATCATCAAAGCCAAGATCGCCTCATCAGTTCTTGGTTATTATCATCTATCAGTGCGAATTTATTACCACAATTGTAGGATGTAAGTCATCACCTGAAATCTGGCATTCAGTAGAACAAGTGTTCAACTCTCAATATGCAGCAAGGGTTATGTACTACAAAAGACAATTACAGAATCTAAAAAAGGATGGCATGAACATGAGAAATTATCTAACAAAGGTCAAGACACTTTGTGATCACCTGGCTGCAGCAGGCCACAAAGTGTCTGACATTGAGCAAATATTGTCAATATTAAGTGGATTAGTTGATGAATACGAAGCAGTTGTGGCAGTGATATCTTCTAAAGAAACACCATCATCTATTCAATATGTCAACCCTATTCTTCTTGCACATGAAGGAAGAATAGAGAAAAAGAAACTAGTGGTACAAGAATTTTCTGTCAACTATGTATCAAAGAATCAAGAAAGAAATTACAGTAACAAAATTCAGAGAGGTGGACAATCAAACAGTTCCAGAGGTGGAACGTGGCACAATAATAATAATAATAGACTGAGGTGTCAAATCTATGAAAAATATGGTCATGGTGCAAACAAGTTTTATTTTAGATTTGATGCAAATTACACTCCATCACAACAGGGGAACACCAATCAAAGAAACTACCCAAGTGCAAATATGATCAATATCCAACAAGATCCTAAAGCTCAAAAGGAAATATTATCAAATATTAGGATATTCAAGATGAAAGTTGGTTTCCAGACTCAGAAGCCACTAATCATGTCACAAACAATCTAAGCAACTTGAATCTTGGCAATCAGGAGTACAAAGGTAAGCAGTGCATACACATGGGAAATGGTAAGCCTATTAATATTACTCATACAAGAAATGCATATATCAAAGGTGCAAGAAAACTTTATCTCAATAATCTTTTAAGAGTTCCTATAATTAGAAAATATTTATAGAGTATTTCACAATTTGCAAAGGATAATAATGTATATTTTGAATTTTACTCCAAACATTGTCTAGTTAAGATATTCTAACTAATGAAGTTCTTTTGCAGGGGTAAGGAGTATAGAGGCCTATACAAATTCAATGTTGATAATGCAAGAAATCAAGATTTTAAGGATAAATGGTGTAACAATTCTAAAATCATTCAAGCAAGTAACTGTAAGACCTTTGATATGTGGCATTATAGATTGTGACATCCATATATAAGTGTTGCAAAACAAGTATTGAAAGGAAATAATATTTCTTTTGAAAATATTTTTGTTCCTTATGTTTGCACATATTTTCAAATGGGTAAGGGTCATAAACTTGCTTTTCCTGATTCAATGACTGTATACAACAAACCATCAGAATTAATTGCTATTGATTTGTGGGGGCCTGCACCAATCAATATTGATTATGGTTTCAAATATTATATTTCATTCATAGATGCATTTTCTAGATATGTTTGGATCTATTTCTTGAAATCAAAATATGAAACCTATGATGCAGTGCTTCAATTTATTACTCTTGTAGAAAGACAAACTGGTTGTCAAGTAAAAATTATGCAAACAGATGGAGGAACTGAGTTCCATCCACATAGAGAGTATTTCAATAAAAGGGGGAATTGTTCATAGAACAACATGCCCTTATACTTTTGAGAAAAATGGTTTAATAGAAAGGAAACATAGACACATTGTTGAATCTGGTCTAACACTTCTTGCTCAGGCATCACTACCACAATAATTTTGGCCTGATGCATTTGCTACTAGTGTATATTTAATAAATAGGTTACCAACAAAAGTATTATAGTTTAAAAGTCCTATGGAAGTTCTTTTTATTATTAAACCAGATTATATGATTTAAAAGTACTTGGGTGTCTATGCTTCCCTTATCTAAGGCCATATAACACTCACAAACTAAATTATAGATCATCTCCATGCACTTTCCTTGAATATGCAACCAATAAAAAAGGGTATAAGTGTTTAGATAGTAATGGAAAAGTATTCATATCAAGACATGTAGTGTTCAATGATCAAATATTTCCATTCAATAAAGCGGAAATCAAAACTTCACAAAAATATATAATTTAAGATTCTCCATACCATCAATACCTGACCTGGTGGACCAAGCAACAGCAGTTCAAGAAATTCAATGTCCACAACACACAATGCTCGATTCTTAATCAAGTGAATCAGATTATGAACAAAAGCAAGATTCTGGGAGTTCACATCTAGTTCCACAGCAATGCAGTAACCAGTCTGAATCCAGTCAATCAATAGATGGTTCATAACCATCTACTGATCAACAAGAGAGCACAACTGGAGGCACTGAACAACAATCTATACCTAAAAAAACTGGTCATCATATGATCACAAGAGCAAAAGGAGGAATATTCAAGCCAAAAATATACAACACAATTTCTGAAAGTGAAGAGCCAAGTACTTATTATCAAGCAATAGAGAGTGAAAAATAGAGAGCAGCAAAGTATGAAGAATAAGAAGCACCGATGAGAAAGAAAACATAGGATCTTGTTCCTTTTCCAAAACATAAAAATATTATAGGATGCAAATGGACTTATAGATTAAAGAACAATGCTGATGGCTTAATTTCTAATGCAAGATTCGTAGCAAAAGGATATTCACAACAGAATGGATTTGATTTTAATGAATATTTTTCCCTTATTGTGAAGCTAACATCAATTAGAATAATTCTTACAGTTGCCTTGCACAGAAATTGGAGCATCAAGCAGCTTAATGTAAATAATGCATTCATAAATGGTGATTTGCAGGAAGAAGTCTATATGGAGCAGCCAATTGGATTCAAACAAAGCAGTAATGAAAAATTTGTATGCAATCAACTCAATTAAAGGAAATATATATCTGAAATTCTCATTAAAGCTAAAATGAATAATGCAAATGCATTACCTACTCCTATGATGAGTAATCTGCACTTATCAAAGAATAAAGGAGAACCAATCACAAATGTCAAGCAATACAGGAGTATAGTAAGAGCACTACAATATGCAACTATCACCAGACTAGAAATTTCATTCAGTGTGAATAAGGTAAGTGAATTCATGCAAACACCATTAGATGAACACTGGAAAGCTGTAAAAAGGATCCTGAGATATCTAAAAGGAACAATAACTCATGGGCTAATTCTACAATCTTGCAAGTCAATTAATATCACAGCTTATGCAGATGCAGACTGGGCAACAAACATGGATGATAGGCGATCTACAACTGGTTATTGTGTATTTCTAGGTCAAAATCCAGTTTCATGGTGCTAAAAAAACAAGCAACAATTTCCAGATCAAGAACAGAAGCAGAATACAGAAGTGTAGCTGGTGCAACTGCAAAGATTATGTGGATTGAGTCATTACTAAGTGGACTAAGAATTAAAGCACACAACAAAGCTACAATTTGGTATGACAATTTCAGTACAATTGCACTAACAGCAAATCTAGTATTACATTCGAGAACAAAGCATATGGAATTAGATTTATACTTCGTCAGAGAACAAGTCTTAAAAGGAAATCTTAATGTAAATCACGTACCGACAGCTTACCAGAGGGCAGATATACTCACAAAGCTTTTATCGAAGAAGAACTTTGTTCGATTAAAGCATGAATTGAAAGTTGATGAAGTTAGCAATGATTCGGAGATAGATTGCAAACTCTAGATCCAGATTGCAAATCATAGATCCAGATCCTCGCAAAGCCAGATCCAGATCAGTTGATGAAGCTAGCAATGATTCTGAAATAGGATCCAGATCCAGATCTTCATCAAGGAGCACAAACGTCTACAAAACCGAAGCTAAACTCAGATTTTGCAAAGTTGAAGCTCGATTAGTACCCTAGTATATCTGCAAAACCATGTTTGAAGCAAAATTTTGCAGATTAAAGCATGGATTCAAAGATTTAAAGCATCGGCAGCAATTTCGATCAAAATCGCAAACCCTAACCCATGTCAGGTTTGAAGGGGGGGTATTAGATGTAGTAATGAAATGTAATATGCTGGTATACGAAAAGCAAAGGAGTAATGTATTCTTGTACAAAGCGGTAATGGGCTTGCTATCTTAACTCAGCCCAATACGAGTGTTCTCTTATAAATACAATGTACCAGCTGTTGTAACAGACTATGTTCTGATCAAAATAAATAAAACAAAATACATTTTTCATTTCTGCAATATTATTAACAGAAACTTTGATGCATTGGGTTAGTGGGAAGACGTGTGGTTTGATCAGGACGTTTCGAAGGCAGCATTCTCTTTGTCCATCAGATATTATCGAACCAAAGTTTAATCAGTTATAGTGATTATATAAGAGCATCTCCAACTGTTGGTTAGATATCAGAAATTTGGATATCTGCACTGAAAATTGGTTCCAACAGAGTGTGGAAATCTGGATAGTGTGGAAAACGGAGGGGGGAAAGTGTGAGATTCCGGATATGTTGAGGCGCATGTTCAACAGGCGTCCCATATTGAGGCGCCTGTTTAACAGGCGCCTTACTTTCCCACCCCAAGAGAAATGGGCATCAGACGCCTGTTGAACATACACCTGACCTCATTTCTGTTAGAGAAATGAGGCCTCCAACATTTCGGAGTGGAAAATCGTATTTCCACACTCCGAACTGTTGGAGATGCTCTAACTTAGATTTGTAAAATAATCTACTGGAACAGTTCTTTGTATTCGGCAGTTACTGTATATAATATAGTTTAATTCAACCATTTATTTTTCAACGTGCTTCTTAAGCATTACATCTGAATAATCAATTCTACTTAATGCATGTAAGATCACTATGCAACTAACCGATCATTAGGTAAATTTACAAAATTGTTGATCAAATCCATTACATAATATTATCTTGATTTACCAATTTAGTTTTGCGAACTAAAAATAAAAACTAGGGTAGTGTGTGGTTAGAAAATACATTTTTTTTTTGTTTTGCGTTTTGAATATACATGTCATGACGGGAGAGAAGGATGAATTGAAGAATTCTAGTCATTCAACCGAAGGGGGAATCGGTAAGAAAAAAATAGCTATTGATATTTTCTAAAAGACGAATAACAATAAAAAGTTATATTCAATCATGTATGTTAAAATCATTTACCGTGTCGATTGTTTTTCAACTCCTCCGTATCTTCCGTGCATTTTAAAGTAGACGGTTGAAAACACAAAACACAAAGTTCATTTTCAAACCAAACGATGCCCTTAGTTCCGCAAACTTGTACCAAAATGCATTTGGATATTGTAAGAAACATGGCTCATTAGTGATTATTAAGCATTAGAAAGTGAGATTTCTTGCTGTCAAGCAATAGAGGAAAACCATGATCCATCTATCATGGTCCAATTACACAGAATCTTAATTTGGAAATATAAGTGCTCCACTTCTCTCTTCCGTTCATTATGTGTTAACCAAACTTTATTATTACAATTTACCCTGAAAAATATTCTAATTTAAAACAGAAAATCAAGTAGACGTGTTCTTTCTAGTAAGGTATATACTGAATTTGTATATGAGTAAATAATTTTAAAGCATGAATATTCGGAAAAATGAATGATCATGGGCCATGATAGATAAGGTATATAAATTTATGACTTTATCATTAAAATAGAAAGTTTTACTTAGTACAACATTTTTATACAAACAAAAATATCAATGAACCTCTTCAATTTTAATTTGTGTTTATTCAAGTCAAGAAAAATTACACTCAAAATGCCATAACTATGGCTCGGGTCTAAAAGCTATAAAACGAGTCAACTTTTACGTATATCATGTTAATTTCAAACGTAACTGGTAGGAACCAACCAAAAACTTTCCTGTCAATAATACAAGTGTTAGGTTGTATATTATTTAGTTGAAAAATCAAATCTCAAGCTTATTACAATGGTTCAATACTGTTCAGCTATGAATTTATGTTATACAAGGGATCTATTTTGAGTTTTCCTTTTTTTTTAATAATTAAAAAAGGAAAAAGAAAACGAAAGAAAAAAATTAAAGAACAAAGGAAGAAAGCATATTCACACATACTGCTTATTTAAGGTCTTCTTTTGAGTAGACTTAACAAAAACCAAACGGTTTTCATGTTTTTAGTATAGAAATTGCATTGCTTGAATCCAAAGACTCAAATGAGAAAACATATTTTCACATAAAAAAGGTAATCAGTTCTTTATTGATTTAACAGAATAATTAGAGATAGCTACTTTTTCTTTAAATTTTAAGTCGTTGTGTTTCAAACGAAGTCAATGGAAAATGAAGTACAAATATTTATTTGCCAACATGCATTTTTAAAAACTAAATACTGAAAGATTACATTTGTTAAAAGGCAACCAAATAACTTAAACATTGTTCATGTGTCAAATCCAATTATTAGATGGGAGTAGGGCCACGCGCACTTCATTCTCTTCATCATTTACATTCACCATTTTGCGAAAATGAAGATCCCTTTGACAAAGAAGAGTTCTATGGTCAAATTAGATTGGCGTCTTGCTCCTTCTAACTATGGGTACCAACCCATGTAGTTACTTTTTATTGGCTGCAATCCACTATCCAACACCTCTATATATATTCATCAAACCGTTTATATCTTCATCGCATTTGCAGTCTACAAACGTAGTTTACATTTCAGAAAAAAGAAATGGCTATTGAAATCACAAACAACACAATCTTGAAGCAATGCTCATCTTCTCCTCCTCATCCTTTATCCAAAACCATAGTGCCATTAACCGTGTTTGATCTAGCGGCCATGGACCTTCATGTTCCTACATTGTACGCGTTTCGTGCTCCTATGCCCTCAAATGAGGATATTAAGGATGGCCTTGCTAAAGTTTTGGTTAACTACCCCCATCTGTCGGGGCGAATGGTGTATGATAGTGATGGGAAGCAATATTTCAATTTGAACGATGCTGGAGTTAGGTTCATCGAAACCACGGTCGGTTCGAGTTTATACGAGAAATTGCCACTCGAGGCCACGACAGAGCTGGCGAAACTGCACCCACCAGTTGAAGGTACACATCTTCCTACTTCTTCCTTTTTTTTGAATAATGTAGTTTAATTTTTACGAGATGTCGAACAGTGTTTGGTTTATCCTGATATTAACAAAACGATAAATCAATTTATATAGGTGTCGAGGAACTTCTCCAAGTTCAACTCAACCGATACACATGTGGTGGCCTAGTCATCGGAGTCACCTCCCATCATCGCGTTGCGGACGGTCAATCCATGTCTCAGTTCCTCGTTGCATGGTCTGAAACTGTCCGTAAATCCGTCACCGCGAGCCCTCTTCCTTTCCACGATCGATCTTCAATCACCATCCCTAGAAACCCTCCATTTTGTGAGTTCGACCACCGGGAGTTCGAATCCAAAACCGAGGAGAAAATCACAAAATACTCATCCGACTCCTCGATTGTAAACTTCGTAGTGCGCTATTCCTCAAACTTCATCGCAACACTGAAGTCCAAAGTCCCTGAACGCAGCTCCACGTTCGAGTGCCTGCTCGCCCATCTATGGAAGAAGATAACGATCGCAAGAGAATTACCCGAGGACGAGCATACGAAAGTCCGGATAGCAGTGAATGGCAGAGCCAGGATGAACCCGAGCATCCCGATGCAGTTTTTCGGCAACTTGGTACTGTGGGCAAACCCTAACGCACAGGTAGGAAAACTCGTGCACTCGAGCCATGCACAAGTTGTCAAAATGATACGAGATGAAGTGCGTAGGATCGATGATGGGTACTTCAAGTCGTTCATCGACTATGGGGAATTGATGAAGGGTGGATATCGAAAGTTGGAAGAATCAGCGCCGGAGAGTGGGAGCGTTTTGTGCCCTAATTTGGAGGTTGATAGTTGGTTGAGGTTCAACTTCCATGATCTGGACTTTGGGAGTGGTGGGCCATGTTCGTTCTTGCCACCGAATCTGCCGGTGGAGGGGTTGATGGTGTTTGTGCCATCATGCAAGGAAAAGGGTGGAGTTGATGTGTTCATGGCTTTGTTTGAGGAGCATGTTGATGTGTTTAACAAGATATGTTATGATTTGGATTAAGGGTTGAGCATTATAGTGTAATAAGCTAATTGGAATTCTTTTGTTATTCATATTTTATCTTTTGATTGTAATGTCATTTCAACTGTGTAATATGGAATTTGACAATAAACTGTTGTATGCTTTACTTATTTGATTGCACTTGGCTACAGTTTAAATCTTGAATTTGGCTTCATGTTTAATTCTGTTTGAACAATCAAGCCATGGTTCTATTGAACTTGGCCATAGTTTTTCAAGGAAACATTGTTAAAAGAACAGAACCTATACATACAAACTAGGGAAAAGCCCTTGCAATCAAAATTGCAAGTGTGCATCATAGTTACTCATTGTCAGATTTTATTATCATACTACATATATAGTACAAGCAGACAATGATCTATTTAATAATAAGCAAAGTTTAAAATAAGAATAAAGAAAAAGAAACAATCTGCATACAATTCTTTGATATATAAACGTTCAAACGACCAAACCATAGCATAATTCATCAAACTGCATCGTTCTACAACAAAAACTTAAACGAAGGTTTTTTTTTTTTTTCCTTTTCAATGGTGCATACAGAACAATCTTTCAGACCCTAATAAATAAAAATAGTAAGTAGGAAACGCTTAGTATTTTTCATGCACCAAGTACCAAATTAGTTAGTTAGTTAGCACGTGAAACAATCGCATCTCGTTGTTCATGAATATACAGGCAGTTACAGTGAGTTATGGAGAAAGCAAATGATAGTTAATTAGTGTGACTTGTTGAGATATCTGCTTGAAACACCATGCAACAACTTTACAAACCCCAGAATGCTCAGCTTTCCATCTGTATGCCTGATCCAGTCATGAAGTACAGCATGTATCGGTATCGAAGGACCTAATCCCAGACTGGGATTCCCAGTTCCTGAAATATAATGGTTTATTTATATATTAGGTATTTTTAAAAGAAAAAAGAAGAAGAAAAAAATCTAAAGTAATGTATAGTTCTTACTGACTATGTCTAGGTTTGCCTACTGATGATGTGATAAAATTACTATCTTGGGGTATTTTAAGCAGGGATGCACTTTGTTGAGCAATTTTTTGTGCAAGAAGAATATTTTGACTAATATGAGTGTTGTGCGGTGGAAAAATGCAGGGAATGAGGTACCCCCAACAGGTGCTTGTTGGAAGTGATTTAACCTGAAACTAATATTGTTTATTTGAATACCGATGCAAATTAAAAATCAACTGTGATATCACACAAAATCAAATTGCAGAAAGTAAAGAATGACACAAAAGATTTAACGTGGTTCCACTACAAGAACGGCTTCGTTTAGCGACGGCATATAGCCGTCGACAGTCGTCGCTTGCCATCACCAAAAGACCCAACAAAATCACACGACGCAAGCAAAATAGCGACGACTTTAGGGACGGTGTCGTCGTCATATTCGCGTCGAAAATCTAGAAAAATGGGCCGTCACTAACCGTCGCTAGTTGTCGCAATCCGACGCAGGCCCAAAACAATTTGGCCGTCGCCAGCCGTCGCTAGCCGACGCAAGCCTGAAACCTGGAATTTAAGACAAAGCTGCTTCTAAACCTTCCAACCACACAATAAACATCATATCTCAATCTCACTTCATTCTCAAGACATATAAACTCAATGTCACAACCAGTGTTATCCAACAAATTAGTCACTATCCTTAAGAAGAAATTAAAGATTTACTTCCTGATTTCCTAGCATTTATTGCCTCAAATAATTAATAAAAACCAGCCTTATCTCCACCATAAATACCAATTAGTTACCCATCAAAGCCAGATTTAATGCCCAATAAATGCCATGATAACCTGCTTATTTATTACTAATTAATGCCAACCATTTCCATATCAAATATTCCTTAATTCCCTTCATCCTTACCTTAAATAAGAAGATTATGGTGCAATTAATATCAGCCTACACCAACACTGAGTCAAGACTTACAACTATAAATACACCTAACATTGCAAAAGAAAAGGGGAACCGAAACAGAAAATGTGACTTCTCCTCTCCTCCTCAAAAATCTCTTGTAATATGAAACTACAAGTAATAAATAAATTATAAAGTGGATGTAGGCCATAGATTTCGTCGAACCACTATAAAAATTTCGTGTCTCTTTTATCATTTTTCTTTTTTGTCTGTTTATTTTTGTGATCTGTGATTATATAATGATGATTTGTGTCCACACACTGGTGCTTTCACGATATTTGGGGTTTGTGACCATTTTTGGCGCAAACACTTTGGTGCTTCCACTGAGAGTTGAACTCGGGATTCTACCATTTGGAAATTGAATTTGGAGGCTTAGAGAATTCAGATCTGAAAAACTATGACAAGACAATCAAATAGAAGACAAAAGGCGGAGAGAGGTCAGCATGAAGGGAGTCAAGAGGCTTCCTCTGGTGCAAATCAGACATCAATCTACATCACCAGGGATGAGATAGAGACAATGATGAAAAGACAAGAGGAAATGATCCATAACTTACTTCTTTAGATTGGGCAACTTGGAGCGCGAAATCAAGGAACAACCAGAGTTCAGAACGGAGTAGGACCATCTGGCACAGCCCCAGAACTAGGGGGCACTTACCCAGAGCATGTTGACCCGATCCCAGGAGCAGTACCAGGAGGAGCCGCGCAGCGCGGCGTTGAGAGAGAAGCAAATGCTCGTTTAGGAGAGCAGACGCCAGGAATCCCTCGTGAATTCGGGGGGCAAATCGGAAACGACGGACCATGACTACAACTTGGAGTTAGTGACAGATTGGCGGAGATGGTCAGACGAGCTTTGAGAGGCGGACTAGTGAATAGAGATCTGGAGGATGTAAATAGGAGTCCCTTTGCTCCTACGATCAGACAAGCCAGGAATCCACCAGAATTCAAGTTACCAACACTGGACATGTATAATGGGAGGACGGATCCTGCGGTTCATCTAACAAAGTATATGAGGCACATGGAAGTGTTGGGGGCATTGGAGGAGGTCATGGTCCGGTGTTTCCCATTGTACCTGGCAGACATAGCGGCATTATGGTTCAGGCAGCTGGAGAGCGGTTCCATTGGAACATGGACCGATTTGACTGAAAGGTTCATGAGGCAGTTCAGGGTTCACATTTCAAGACCCAAAAATGTGATGAGTTCAGCAAACTGAAGCAAAGGACCGGGGAGTCCTTGAGGAACTATCTGACGCGATTCAATGCAGCGACAGCATCGGTGGATCGACCCGATCCATCCATGGTTTTGATGGCAGCTGTATCTGGCATAGCTGAAGGCAGAGTTTAAGAATTCGTTAACGAGGGATCCCCTTATGGATCTAGGAGAATTTTATCATGAGGCTGAAGGATTTTTACGATTAGAAGATGCAAATGCTGAAAGAGAGGAAGGAGAAGGAGTTGACGTTTATGCAGTCAAGAGTGAAAATCCTCCTAAAACAGATTCAAAAACTGGTAAGTGGAAACGAAAAGCTGAGGATAATGGCGATGGACCGATGCGACCACAAAAAGAACCAAGATTCACCTCCTATACGGAGTTGAATGAAACTTTTGAGCGAATCTACCAGGACACCAAGGGGCAGATTCCTTATCGAAGGCCGATGAGAAGGGATCCAACAAACAACGAAAGAAGGTCAGACAAGTACTGCTTATTCCACGAGCTGAATGGTCATAGTACGAATGATTGCAGACATTTGAAAGATGAGGTTGAGGGACATATTCGGAATGGTTTGCTATCGCAGTATGTAAGAAGGGGAACGACAACGGTGGAATGGGAGCGCCCACCACCTGCACCTACTGGGGATGGCTCAGGATCGAGGCGTCAGCTTGTCATCAATTGATTGGGGTAATGACGAATAAGTAGCAAACTCCACACCAACACGATTAAGTCATTTACACATGTAAAGGACCGCGAGCGATCCTCAAGCATGCCCTGATACGACTACTGATCGCAACGGTGTAGGTGTTTGCACTTTGACGTCCTTGTTTTCCTTTTATTTTTCCATTTCTAAATATTTGAACCTGATTTTGTTGAACATTTCTGTTAAAAAACTCGTTTTGAATAAAAGTATGCCATTTGTGATGTCATGACGGCTAAGCCACTTACACATGTAAGGGATCGCGAACGGTCCTCAGGCATGCTCTGAGATGGCAATAAACCGCCACCACAAACAGTTCAGAAACTCACTCGAACATGAAATCTGACATTGATAATACTAAGTCCCCCCCGGGCACACACAAAACTCGCCTCGAACGGCACCCGACCGCGAACGGTCACAATTCGCCTCGAACGACACCCGACCGCGAACGGTCACAATTCGCCTCGAACGGCACCCGACCGCGAACGGTCACAATTTGCCTCACGGTCACAATTCGCCTCGAACGGCACCCGACCGCGAACGGTCACAAATCGCCTCGAACGGCACCCCGACCGCGAACGATCACCATTCGCCATGAACGGCATCCAATCGCAAACAGTCACATACTACCCCGGATGACATACGATCCCGAACGATCGTCATCCGCGGTCAGATAAAACTATCAATTTCTTTGCAGGTCATCAACATGATATGAACATCCAGCTCATGACATTACAAAGCAACAACTTTCATCGAAAAGACGATAACTATTAAGAGTAAAGATTGCAGCATTTCAAAGCACATCATGTTTCCACAAGACATACTTTAGGGGGCAAATGTTATCCCGCCTTTTGGCAAGGCCGTGACACCGAGAAATTGACTAAAAACCAAAGGTAGTTCGTCTCGGAGAACGGTTATACACTGCTTCGCTATGGATATCGATGAATTTTGTCCGAGTCCGGATCGAGCTTAAATTGATATAACACGACAAGCAAAGCTATGAGAGTTAACGTTCCAAATTTCAAGTCAATCCAAGTTTGTATGCTTAAGTTACAATCGATGCAAAGTTGAGTAAAAACAGCCTTCTCCGACTCGCTCCAGTTCGAATCCATCAGGAGTGCACACTTCGACTCGCTCCACTTTGAGCCTACTTCTTCTCGCTCCGTTTTCCTGCTTCGACTCGCTCCATTTGCCTACTTCGACTCGCTCCATTTGCCAACTTTGATTCGCTCCGTTTGCCTACTTCGACTCGCTCTGTTTGCCTGCTTTGACTCGCTCCGTTTGCCTATTTTGACTCGCTCCGTTTGCCTGCTTTGACTCGCTCCGTTTGCCTACTTCGACTCGCTCCGCCTTCTCCGCTTCGACTCCAACACAGAATCACTCTTCGACTCGCTCCTCTACGACTCCATCAGAGAACCACGCTCTGACTCGATGTATTTCACATCCATATAACAGAGCATGGCAATCGAGGTGAACGAAAGCATGGTCATCGATACAAACGAAGGGACTCGCATCGATACGAACTGGGCTGATTCATAACCGAGTCGAACAGAGCGAGTCGAACGAAACAGCAGCCGAGAATCTCATTTCGTATCGATCATATCTCCTAATCTACAAGTCCAAATGCTATGAAATTTTCACAGAAGACTACGTGCATGCTAAAGAATGTCCACGCCAAATTTCGACTCCATTGGATGAAATCTTGATCGATACGAAATCTGATCGTATCGATCGCGGACCGGACCGAAACTTCACGGTCTTGGGCGCGCGGGCCTGGCCACGTGCCAGAGAGGGTCTCCCGAGATCTGAGCGAAGTATCAGCCTCCTACACCTATAAATAGACCCCCAAAGCCAACAGAAAAGGGGTTCTTCTTCCTCTTTGAGATCTCCAACGCCCAGACTCCGCCAGATCTAGATCTGAACTCAATTGCTGCTGCTACTAACTACATTCACTGCTGCAAATCATAATTTCCTGCTGTAATTCATTGAATTCACTTGTAATCATCAAAGATAGATCAATAAAGCAAACTACTTCAAAGTGGACGTAGGCAAGATCGCCGAACCACTATAAATTCTGTGTCTCTGTCTATTTCTTTCCGTTTTAAGTTTATTATTCTTCACTTTTGATCCTCTACACTACTTAGATCTGAAATCTGTGATTACATACTGCTAATTTGTGTTCATACACTGGTGCTTTCACGAAATTTGGGGTTTGTGACCATTTTTGGCGCAAACACTCGATATCCGCTTGGTACGCTTGTTCGTCTGGAATATTCTTTCCATCAAACGTAAATCTTGCCTTCGTTTTAAAAACCGCCGACCAATCTGCTTTGTCTCTTTTTAGAGATGGATAAGGAGCATAATAAACTTGTAGGACCGATTTTGCTACTATAAATGGATCGAACTTATGATAACGTGATGTGTGCTTTATTTCGATAATATTATATTTTGGTGCATGTTGATTCCAGAACTTGGAACATTACTGAACCAGTTGCATCTAAACAAATAAACTTTTTCCACAGGTCTGGTGAAATATGTTAATTGCAAAACCTGAGTTAACACGCTGTAAAAATCATTTATTGATCATTTGGATCATTACCACCTTTAACATATACACCGGTATTGTTATTTAATTTTACAGCCCCGTATTCTTTGGTGTTTAATTTGTATCCATTGACAAAAAATACTAGATATGTTTTGACTTTTCCTTTTGGCCCCATCGCAAGATGTCTCAACCCTTCGTCGACAACACAATTTACCGAACCATATATGTGGTTCGAAAACCAAGTAGCAAATTTTTTGCTGATATCCCCGCTTGGATGCTATGATTCATAAATACTGCTTATACAGATAATATATTACGTTATAATTAATACACACATATATTATTCAAGAAAATAATTTTAGATGTGTTATTCATTAGTACCTAACAAATGGCGCAACTTCTTGACAGTTAAGAAGAACATATGTGTGGGCTATATGGTAATCTCTGTCGTCTAACCATACTTTCACACATTTTCCAATAAGGCGTCCCTGCTATCTAAAAATAGATAGCATCGATTTCGAAGAATCTTGTTCAGTATCCTCATCACTTCACCTAGCATTTTCAAAAGATAAGTTCACATGGTCACTGAAATAATGAGAGAAAAAGAATGAAGCTTCTTCTTCGATATATGATTTGCATATCGAACCTTCAACTCGCACTTTTTGTCAAACTTTTTTCCTTAGTTGATTTAAGTACCTATTAAGAATAATTATAATTAAATTTTATTACATGTGGTTAAACTAAAATTTATCAACTCAATATTAATACCTTTCAAACGGATACATCCATCCATATTGCACAGGAACTCGAAGACATGCTTCAAATGGAAGATGAACAGGTAAATGCTCCATTGCATTAAACAAACTAAGTTTTGTTACAACCATCCAAACTTTTGTGGGCAACGGTTCTTTGAAAGCGAAGGGTAACAAATATTCCATCATTATATGACAATCATGACTTTTCATCCCACTCAGTTTACCGTTCTTATAGTCAACACATCTACGAAGATTAGAGAAAATTCCATCAGAAAATCTTAATCCTTCCGCCCACTTTAACAGTACTTTAACTTGGTTACTATCTAGCTCGTAGCATGCTTTGGGTTTATTTTGTGTCATTTTGCTTCATATGAAGCTCAGGACGATTGCATTTATCACGTCTTGATTTCAAATCGTCTTTAGTCTTTCCTTTAACATTCAAAACTGTGTTAAATACATCATCGAACATGCTTTTCTCGTTGTGCATCACGTCGATATTATGACGAATTAGGAGATTTTTCCAATAAGGCAACTCCCAAAATATACTTTGTTTGCACCAATTATGAATATCGATTTACCTTGTATTTCAATTTGTTCGCCCGTTTCCTGTATCTTTGGATAATCCTTTACAAGCTCATTAATATCTACGCTTAACCAAATCATTGGTGGTCACAAGGTCCCAACTCTATTGCTTGTAAAGTTTTTTTATCTTTTCTAAAAGGATGATTATTATGGAGAAAACACCGATGACAGTCAAACCACGAAATTTTCTTCCCGTGCGGTAAAGAAAATGCTCGTGTTTCTTCCATGCAATATGGGAAAGCTAGACGACCAGCAGTACTCCAACCCGATAGCATTACATACATAGCAAAATCGCTTATAGTCCACAGTAGAGAAGTGAACATATGAATTTTTTCTTTGAAATGTCGTATGTTTCAACACCTTCATACCACAGTGTTTTCAACTCTTCAATCAACGGTAGTAAATATACATCGATTCCTTGTGTCAGATCATCAGGGCTAGAGATGACAATAGTGAGAAACATAAACGAAGTTTTCATACACATCCACGGAGGTAAATTGTAAGGTGTAACGATTATATACCAAGATGAATATTTTGAACCAAACCGAGAGAACGGTGAAAATCCATCCGTACATAAACCAAGTCTAACATTATGGCTCTCCGCTGCGAAAGCGGGGTATGTCTTATCAAAATGCTTCCATGCTTCTCCATCAGCTAGGTGTATTAACGTGTCTTCTTCCTGTGTTCTCACACAGTTTCATCTCATATGATGCGCGGTTGCAGAAGATGCATATAACCGTTGAAACCTAGGAGTGATGAGTAAGTAATGCATACGCTTGTACAGAGCTTCCTTTTCCTTCTTTTTTCTTGGTTTGTACCTTTCCTGATTACATATTTTACAATTCCTAAGACTGATGTCTTCTTTCCAAAACAACATGCAACCATTTAAACATGTATCTATTTTTTGATACGGCAAACCAAAAGCAGACATAAGTTTTTTCACTTCATAATGATTTTCACACATTAAATTATCGGGTGGCATATGCCATTTTGCAGCTTGTACTATAGTTGTAAACCTGGCTTCTATGAAGTTGTATTTTGATTTCATCGCGATGTATTCTATAATTACTGTTGAGTACTGCTTGTACAACCATCCCAAAGGGGTTTCTTAGTAGCCTCCAATAAGTCATAAAATTTTTTTGCTCCAATACTTGGTTCTTCTTCGACATTAACATTGTTACATCAACTTCAACAGTAGGGAACATTGAACGTGTTGCATCTTCAAACATATCTTCTGTTAAATTCATCAGAACAAGTTCATTATCCACCTCCTCCTCCGAATGTACGAGATTAGGTGATATAAGTTCTCCATGACAATCACACACCAAATAATTCGGCATGAAACCATATTGGCGCAAATGAACTTTTACCATATCTGGTATCAAATGCTTCAATAGTTTGCACCTACTACATAGATAATGAATTTCTTCATCGTTTCCATTATTACGTAAAGTGAATTCAATAAAGACGTGTACACCATTTTGAAAATGTTCACTTATTTAGCCTCCAATTTCTCTTCTTTATTGGTACATCCAGCTCCGATCGATAAATAATTGACCATTTTTCCTACTTTAAAACATAAAAGCACATTAATCATTTACGTCTTGATATTTTATTTTTCAAATAAATAATACATTTAAATTTTCGCAAATATATAATATTATTCTATTTAATTTTATTTTCATACAGATTTACACAAATTTTTAGGTTATTGTTTTATACTTTGATGGTTGGTCATCCTACTTTCCATTACAGAAACAGTAGTAATTATATTTTACAAATCATTTTATTTTAAATGATTCAACAAAATTTTGGCAGCACTTCCCCTTTGTTCCATGTATCGTATAATATGTGCGTACACAGGGAACAAAAAGAAAGCGGTGTCGAAATTTTGTGAACCATTTAAAATAAAATGATTTGTAAAATATAATTACTACTTTGTTTGTCACTTGTCCAATATAGGGACAAATCCGACAAATATTGTATCGGATGAATATAAATATTCGTTCTGTGATAAAAACGAATATTGATACAACGATTATATACAATATATGTCAGACGGGGCCAAAAACTCTCTAAGGGATTTACAAAAAGTAAAGCGTATTATACAACAATTTTTACAATTATTTATTTACATTCTAAAAAACGCATACACTAAATCGTCGTTTTTGTCATCTTGAAAACGCATACACCAAATTTTGAGCATCGACTCTAATTAATCCAAAGTAGCCCTAACGCGCGTATGCACTAATTAATTAACGCATATACACCAATTAACGCACATATACACTAAACAAAAAAAATTTCTCAACATTTCAATGATAAACAATTGTAATAATAACCTAATTAGCATTCAATATGACATACCAAACAATCAACGGGCTATTATACAACTATAACAACAAATTAATCCTAATTTAACAAATCAAAATTAAATGCAGGGTTTAGGAATTAAACCTTCTTACCGATAAATAGGTGATGGAGCTTACTGCAAATCGAAGTTGGAGACCCGCTGGCGGCGTTGAAGGTTGTTGACGGCATGAAGGAGGGGTTGGAGGAGGGTTTGGAGGAGGGGAGGGCTGAGTTGGGGAAGAGAATGAAATGAAAGAGACTCTCGGCTTGGCTGCAGTTATTCGTGATTTTTCGATGGATTCTGACGGCCACCAACGGCTTAATTAGCGACGGCTTCTAACGGCTATGTTATTTCAATTTCAATTATTCCACAGAAATTTAAATTATGCTACTGAAATGAAAGTTCTCCGCCCTTCCGTTGGTCATTGAATTCTGCTATCTGCTACATCAGTTGAGCTATCTCTTCCTTGGCCTGAGATCTCCTATAAGCCCTTTGGGTCATCATCTCCTGTAAATTATTTGATTGGAAGTTATAATTTATGCTTTAAGATTAAATATAATTTATATATTAGTTAATGAAGCAGTTTACCTCCTGATTTCCATAACCATAACGCCTATTTCGAGTAGGTGGGTCAATGAGAGCATCCCAAATTTGGTCCTTCTTCTCTAAGGTCAACTCACGGCGAGTGGACTGCGCCACTCGAGCTTTCTCTACTTCGTATCTCTCCTGTGATGACAAATAGTAGTTTGTAATAATAAATAATAAAGAACTTATCAAATGTGAAGTAAAAAAATTATACAAATTTATCATAACAGATTTAGATTTATTTTCCGTAAATTCATATGAAATATTTCCCTCCTCATCCGTTCGCTCGACGGCATGTGTGTGAGTGAAGACCTCAGCCTGTGTAGGCTCACGATTAAATTTATAAAACTGAAGTTATATATACAAATGAATAATGTTACCGATATGACTAAATTATCTACAACTATTTATAAACACATTTGATAACTTTTCCAATTTCCTGTGATGCTGTTGGAAGGACTTTGACTCGCTGCGGTACAATGTAGGATTTTTAGCCCTGTATGCACGGTTCCGCGGCGATAATTCCTATAAATTTAAATGCACAATTAACTAAATTAATGCACCTAATATACGAATTTTAAACAAAATTTAATAATAAAATGAAATGATATAACTTACCCTCGACTCCAGAGTATCCCATAGCTGCAAAAATTGAGCCTAAACATCAGCTCCCATTCAAGATGGCTTATTTCCCACTTTCTTAGCTTTTGATATGATGTCTCTATAATTTTTATGCATTCTTTGGTTCCAGTGATTTACATAAACATCCATATCATGCGGGTCGACACGAACAGTGGCTTGCATATTGAAATTGAAATTGGTTTGAATTATATACATTGTATTAATTTACAAATAAATTATAAATTTAAACTTACCATCAAGTCGGCGAATATGAAATTCTTAATATGATCGAGAATGTCATCCCAATGGGCCCAGCATCCCGACATCCGGCTCATGAACGCCCTCATGGATACTTGCAAAATAAAGTCCTACGGCTGCACCTCAAAACCCCGTATAAAATAAGATGTACGAATTTAATAAATTTTAAATAGTAAACATGTAATAAATTTGATACTTACCCTGCACTCTTTGGAACTACCTCTGCCACCGGACGTAAATCCGACGCTCTGCCACTGGCACCCGCACCAGCGGAAAGAGAAGGCTGAGATCTACTCGAGTGTCTTCTGTGCATATCTGTTACAAACGTATCATTTCATATAATGATAAAAATATCAGTTCATATTTACAAAACATGTTTGATTAATCATCATCACATAAAACTTGCACTAAGACGTCATAAATGAGACAGGATCTCCTGAGTATATATACATAATTAAAAAAAACAATAATACATAACTCACAACATAGTTATCATTATTGATAACAATTGCAATTCATAATATACATTATATAACAACTGATACAAAAAATTTAAAATTTTCAGTCTTCGTCGTCTTCTGATTCAGTCTTAGTCTCGTACTCTATATCGTTCGATTTGCACTCTCAAATGCTTCTATTAAAACATTCGATTCATCATTTAATGAACCCAAATCAATATCATCAGTTATTATTATTTCATCATTTAGCTCAAGATCCGTTTAATATGCTGCTTCTTCTAGAAAATTAATTCTATCAAATGTAAATCTTGCCTTTGTTTTAAAAACAGTAGACCAATCTGCTTTATCTCTTTTTAAGGAAGGATACAGAGGTAAATAAACTTGTAATGCTTGCTTGGCCAATACGAAAGGATCACACTTATAGTAATGTGAGGTGTGCTTTATTTCTATAAGTTTATAATCTTTGTGCACGTTGATTCCAGAACCAGGAATATTGCTGAACCAATTGCACTTGAATAAAAAAACTTTTTCTGCAGGTTGTACATAATATGTCAATTCTATAACCTATGTTAAGACGCAATAAAAATCTTTTATATGCTCATCCGGATCGTTACTGCCTTTGACAAATACACCACTGTTATATGTTAATTTTTCAGCACCATAATCCTTGGTGTTGAATTTAAATCCATCGATAATGAATATTGGATAAGTCTTCACATTTATTTTTGGTCCGAGCACAAGATGTTGTAATCCTTCATCAATGATGCAGTTTCTTGGATCATAAACGTAGTTCGAAACCATTTAGAAAATTCCTTACTGAGATCGCCAGATGGATGCTGTGATTTGTAAATACTGCGAATATATATGTACTATATGTTACATTACAATTAATATGTAAGTATCATTGAAATAAATATGAATTTATTATTACCTAACAAATGGTGCAACTTTAGCACAATTACGAAGAACATATGTGTGTGCTACATGTTGATCTCTATCTACTAACCATATTTCTACACATTTTCTAGCAGGTCGGTCATGTTGTCTAAAAATAGACAACATTGTTTGAGAATAATCTTCTTCAAAGGCTTCATCATTACACGGACCACTTACAAATGATAAGTTCACATGGTCACTGAAGTAATGAAAGAAAAAGAATGAAGCTTCTTCTGATTTGCAAATTGAACCTTCAACTCATGCTTTCTGTCTAATTTTTTTCCAGATGATTCAAGTACCTATTACAAAATTAATTCAATTAAAATCCACTTACATAAATCTAAATTTTAAACTAACAATAATTACTATTACCTCTCAAATGGATACATCCATCCATATTGCACAGGACCTCGAAGAAAAGCTTCGGATGGAAGATGAACAGGTAAATGCACCATTACATTAAAGAAACCTGGCGGAAATATTTTCTCCAGTTTGCATAGTAGTATAGGGATTTCTACTTCAAGTTTATGTATACGGTCGATTTTTAACGTTGTCGAACAAAGTTGTTTGTAAAAAAGACTTAATTCTGTTATAACACTCCACACTTTTATAGGCAACAGTTCTTTGAAAACCACTGGTAATAAATATTCCATCATGATATGACAATCGTGAATTTTCATCCCACTCAATTTATTGTTTTTAAATTCAACACATCTGCGAAGATTATAAGACATCCCATCAGGGCATTTTAGTCCTTCCACCTACTTTAGCACAAGTTTTATTTGTAGGAAATGCGGATTACGGATCTTAAGGCCGGATTAACACTAGAGGGGGGTTAATAGTGTTTAATGGATTTTATGGAATTTTTGAAATCTTTTCAAATTAAACACATACAGATGCAATTTCACAGACACAGAGACAATCACAGAATCAGACACAGATGAAAATAGTAAATAAAAGCAGTAAAGGAAAGAACACAACAGAATTTTATACTGGTTTGGAGTTACCCTACGTCCAATCCCACACAATTTCTTGTGCAGATTTCTTTTCAAATATAATATCGATATTACAACCTCGATTTCAAGGCCACGAGATACACCCTCCTGTCTCCGAGTTCAGGGCAAACTCTCTTGATTTAACCAGGCTACAAGATCACCTGATTGATTTACGGGCTACAGTCACATCCAATTGATTTACGGGCCACCATCACAACATTTCCAATCACACTTTGACAGAGAGAGACTCGATACACTTCTTTGATTACAAATGATCCTATAACTCTGAATAACACTGAGATCTTTGAGAGAGGGTGGCAGAGAATCAAACTAGAGATGATCGAGTTTGATTCACTTAGAATTTCGGCAAAGTTTTGTTAAAGCATTTGAAATATAAGAGAATATTTGAGTGGAGAAGAAGGAGTGAAGAAATGAATAAAAACTAACTTAAAATTCATTGAAAACAACTGGTATTTATAGGAGAATAGCGGTCATGTCCATTCGCGAAAGGTTATGACGAATAGACACTTCTTTTGAAATTTTGAAATTTGAATTCTACGGCTACCATGTTGACATGGGGCGATGAGGGATGTCGACATGCCTATGTTATTTTTGAAAATAGATTTTGCTTTAAAATGATTTCTATTCTAAACTTGTCAAAATAATTTCTGAACTTTGTAAACCATTTTGAATATAGTTTAAACTTATAAAAGAGTTTTAGAAAGTAATCTTAAAATATAAAATCTATAATAGAAAAGTAATATTAAAAACTAAGTATAGATTTATTTAAAATATATTAAAGCTAAAATATTAAAATCAAGAGATAGTTTAAAAAAACAAAAGATGATTTTGAAATTAATATGATTAAAAATAGTTTTTGAATTAAGGCTAAAATATTAAAATTGATAGAGATGACTTTGAAAAGATAGTTTTGGAAAAATAAATCATTTTAAAAATTTCGTGGATTCCATTCCACTAGAGAAGATCGTGGGTTCCATCCCACTATTAAAGCGAGAAGGTGGATTCCATTCCACAATTAAAATCCGAATAAAGATTTTAGTGCTATTATGAAGTTTTAACGTAAATCTAGACTCTATTACTTATCTTGTTATCTTGAACTCTTGAACTCTTGATACTCATGAGTCTTCAGTCTTGGTTTCTTCAATCTTGAGTTCGTCAGCCTTGAATCTCTATACTCAGTCTTGAATTAGTCTTGAATCTTTATATTGTACAGTCTTCATTCTCAGTACCTGCATATACATATATATCTAGAAAAGAATATTAGTATTTATATTTTATAACAAGTCTTAAGGTTGTTGTCATCAAAACCATCATCTCAGGAACTAACATTATTTGCTTCTTGTCTAGCTCATAGCATGCTTTGAGTTTTTTATTGTCATTGGGCTTCATATGAAGTTCGGGACGTTTACAAAAGTGTGCTATATCAAGTCTTGAATTCAGATCGTCCTTAGTTTTCTCTTTAACATTCATAATTGTATTAAACACGTTATCAAACACATTTTTTTCATTGTGCATCACGTCAATATTATGTCGAAGTAGAAGATCTTTCCAATAAGGTAACTCCCAAAATATACTTTGTTTGCACCAATTATGAATGTCCAATTTACCTGGAATTTCATTATGTATTCCAGTTTCTTGTATCTACAGGTAGCTGTCCTTTACAATTTCATATATTTATTCGCTTAACCAAATCTTTGGTGGTTGCATACTCTCTTCTCTTTTAGCTTTAAAGTTTTTTTATCTCTTCTAAAAGTATGATTGGGATGGAAAAAACACCGATGACAATCAAACCAAGAAATTTTCCTTCCATACCATAAAGAAAATGATCGTGTTTCTTCCATGCAATAAGGACAGGCTAAACGACCGGCCGTACTCCAATATGAATGCATCCCATAGTCAGGAAAATTACTAATAGTCCATAAAAAAGAAGCGAACATATGAAAATTCCTTTTTTGTGAAAAGTCGTATGTTTCAACACCTTCAAGCCACAATGTTTAATGGTTGTAGATAAACATCGATTCCTTGCGTCGGATCATCAGGTCTAGGGACGACAATAGTGAGAAACATGTATGAAGTTTTCATACATATCCACGGAGGTAAATTATAAGGAGTAACGATAACATGCCAAGATGAATATTTGCTACCAAACTGAGAGAATGGCGAAAACCCATCCGTACATAAACCAAGTCTGACGTTACGGCTCTCGGTAGCAAATGTGGGATATGTCTTATCGAAATGTTTCCATGCTTCTCCATCGGATGGATGTGTCAAAGTTCCCTCTGCCTGTCTTCTCACACTGTGCCATCACATATGACATGCCATGGCTGAAGACGCTTATAACCTTTGAAGTCTAGGGCTAATTGGAAATAATGCATTCTCTTGTATGAAATTTCTTTTCCTTTCTTTTTTCTTGGTTTATATCTTTCCTCGTTACATATTTTGCAGTTCCTAAGATTAATGTCATCCTTCCAATACAACATGCAACCTTTTATACATGCATCAATCTTTTGGTAAGGCAGACCGAAAGCTGACATAAGTGTTTTCACTTTATAATGACTGTCGCACATCAGATTATTGGGTGGCATATGCCATTTTGCAGCTTGTACAACCGTGTAAATCTAGCTTCCGTAAAGTTGAATTTTGATTTCATAGTGATGTATTCAGTGGTTACTGATAATTCGGTTCCACTTTTACAACCACCCACAACGGTCTCTTACCGGCATCCAATAAATCATAAAAAAAAAATTGCTCCCACATTCGGTTCTTCTTCGACATTGATGTCTTCGTCGTCAACTTGAATGGTAGGGAACATTGATCGTGCTGCATCTTCCACCATACATTCTATTGGATTCGTCATAACAACATCGACCTCTGACGCAATAGGATCTGCTGTAGGTGCAACAAGTTCTCCATGATGATCCCATAAATAATAATTTGGCACAAATCCAGATTTATACAAATGTACTTTAACTGTATCTGGTTTCCAATGCTTCAAATGTTGACACTTACTACAAGGGCAACGAAGTTCTTTGTTATTTAGATTATTAGATATTGCGAATCTAATAAATTCATGTACACCATTGTAGAAATGTTCATTCACCGAGCCTTTCATTCCAGTTCTGACTTGATGCATCCAAGTACGGTCGACAAAATAATCGAACATTGTTCCTAATTTAAAAAAATAGGTTAGTAATTTCGATATCACTTCACTTCACTTCTATCTATGCACAACTTCTCACCCAAATGATATATTGTTATTGTTTTATTTTCTAAAATAAAGTAAAGCCTTTTAGGACTAAAGGCTTCACACACCACACTTCTGTCTAATTTCGACTCCACTTCACTTCACTTCTCTTCCATGCATAAATTTGCATCCAGGGGGAGTATTTTATTTGTTGTATTTTCTAAAATAAAGTAAAGCCTTTTAGGACTAAAGGCTTCACACACCAAACTTCTGTCTAATTTCGACAGCACTTCACTTCTCTTCTACGCATAACTTTGCATCCAAGAGAAGTATTTTTGTTGTTGTATTTTCTAAAATAAATTAAAACCTTTTGGGACTAAAGGATTTAATTTGTGGTTGTTGTATTTGTTATAATAATACTTAACGCTTATTTTCGAATCAATATTATATTCATTTCAAATTTTTTTTAGATAATCGATTTTAGTACAATATTTGTTCTTGTACATAAATTTCATAGCTTTTTAGAAAATCGATTTGAGTACATTATTTGTTGTTGTTATATTCATTTCTTATCTTATTGGAAAATCGATTTCAGTAGCATATTTCTTATTGTTATGTTTGTTTCTTAAGTTTAAAGAAAATCAATTTGAGTACAATATTTGTTCTTGTCATATTCATTTCTAAATTCATTTCTTAACTTTTTGGAAAATTGATTTGAGTACAATATTTGTTGTTGTCACATTTATTTCTTAATTTTTTTTACAAAATCGATTTCAGCAGAATATTTGTAGTTGTTATGTTCGTTACTTAACTTTTTACAAAATCGATTATATTACAATATTTGTTGTTGTTATCTTCATTTCTTAACTTTTCACAAAATCGATTTGTATAATATTTCTTAACTTTTTGTTAACTAAATTATACGCTTTATAACGTATTTTCAAACTCTTTGAACTAATAAAATTTTAATTTACAGATTTTTGTAAACTAAAATTAGAAGTTAGCACTAATAATAACAATTTAAAATAAATTAGTTTTATACTAAGCACCAACAGTTATAATTAACACATACTAATTAATTAAAGAATATTACTTATGTTTAACCATACCTACTTAGGAGCATATTAATCAATAATTATACATTAATTTTCGCATAAACTGTAACAAACATAATTTTCCACTATAACAAACATTCGCGTAAACTTACCAATAAGCATATTAATCAATAATACTAATTTTCAAATTTTAAATCAACCCTAATTTTTAATTACAAATTAAATAATCAAACCTCGTACTAACATCCCCAAATCAACTAACACACCATTATCATCAACTAATACACAATAATCATCAATTTCAAATCAATAATCAACTAATTTTCTAAATTAGGGTTTTAATTTTATCTCCAAATCAACTAATAAACTATACCATCATCTAATACCAATTAATCTAACCTATTCAAACCAAAAATACTAATTTTTTTATAAATAGGGTTTAAAGTAATATACCTCAAAAATTGAGGATAAAGAGAAGGAGGAAGGAGTGCGCAATGGGAAAGGGTCGTCGGTGTCGGCTAGAGGCGGCAGGAGGTGGCTGGAATCGGCTGGAAGAAAATTACCATTCGTCTTCTTC
Source organism: Allium fistulosum (assembly GCA_030737815.1). Classification (NCBI taxonomy): domain Eukaryota; kingdom Viridiplantae; phylum Streptophyta; class Magnoliopsida; order Asparagales; family Amaryllidaceae; genus Allium; species Allium fistulosum. The sequence goes on from CM060901.1 coordinate 668,574,187, forward strand.
GTTTTTTCTGAACTCGCGTGAATACTGAAATGTTCTCGGCTTCGCGGGTTATATTTAGGTTTACGACGACCGCTTTTTTTAGCCGATGCAAACGGTCCTCACGAACTGTCGCCAAGTGAAGCCGTTCTAGTAGTGTTCGGATTTGTATCCTATGTGCACGGAGACCTAACAATTCTTTTATTTCAATCACCAATTCAGAGATATTATAATCCAAATTAATGATTAGAGGATTACAAGATGGGTAGACTATCTCTAATCAATCACTCAATTAAAGAACTATAATTTAGAGCAATTAAAATAGAAAACCTTCACATTGGATTAGCTAGGGTTTCTATTAATTACAATTATTGCAAATCTGATCGCATAATTAAGGAGATGATTTGGAGGGTAATATATAGATGCTCTAATCACTTTAGACCATCCGACCACTTTAAAAGAGTCTGCACCACCAATAGAGAAGAACTATGCACCGAAATGATGAAAATACCCTCCAAAATTTGAATAAGGAAAACCCTGAAAAATTACCGTTATAGCAACTTAGACGTCTGACAAAAAGTAAGGGTGAGCATTATTTGGTTAAACCACACAAACAAACCAAACCTATTCATTTTGGTCGATTTGGTTTGGTTTTGAAACTAAATTGGTTTATAATCGATCCGTAGAAAAATTTAGTTTAGTTATCGGTTTAACCAAATTAACCAAACTTCTACTGTATTTTCAAAAATATCGATGTTATAATAAAAATTTTAGATTAGTTTAGTGATCCAAATAAATTTTATTTATTGTATTTGTATCAAAATTATTTTAGAAAGCATAATAATGATAAATAAGAATACTTTAATCATAGATTTATGTTTTATTTCATATTACAATGAACATTCCAAACATAAAGTGTAAAACATTTTTAGTTCGGTTAAATTCGATAACCAACCGAGCCATTTAAACTTAATTTGCTTGGTTTAGTTTTTATTTTTATCTATTCTAGTTTGGTTTAACAATTTTAGGATAAACCAAACCAACCAAACGCTCACCCCTAACCAGAGGAATCAAATGTTTTAATAAAACCCTATAAAACTCTCGGGTTGCATACTCATATGTCTGAGTGAAGAGGTCAGACGTCTCGGTAAAACATCGAAACTCCTGGGTTTACAAAATGCAACAACTCAAACGTCTGACAAGAGAGGTCAGACGTTTGATCTTCTAACGGCTTAGTGTTCTAAAGTTTACAGGTATTCAAACGTATGGCTTAGAAATCTAGACATTTGAGTGCTTGTTTCTAACACTTCTCCGCTTCTTTTCTCCATCTCTTTTGATCTCTTCCTCTAATCGACTTTCTGAATCTTCCAATATGAAGATCTACATAGCATCTTCATTCTGAAGCACTCAAAGGCATATGTTTGAATCACATAAAACAACAATGAGTAGTAATAATACAGTATAAACTTATTTTTGTCAGGCAAAACAATTGGCAGTGCATCCACCTTTGACTATTGCTGAAGTTTGAAAAATACTACATACTTACTTGGAGCAACAAATATTCTGCTTTAAGCAGGCTTGTGCAAAATGTTTATGTGACACATTAATACTGTCCGCTATCCTAACAGGGGGTTCCGATGTTTAAATAGCAATTCTATATATTTTGACCTTCCATATTTCTTCACACTTCACTCTCTTAGAGAAGAATATGATTTAATCACAAGTTGGATATTAGATGCAAGGATTGATACTCCTTATGTAGATGATGTTTGAATGCAAAGAGGGGTTTCTCCTCTTAAAAAAACTGTTAGAAAAGTCACAGAATGAAGAGTAGAAGCAATCAGTAAGAGTTGCAACTCTTTGAATGGACATGGTCGTTCGCGGCTGCTATTTACTATGCAGACAACAGTAACACCGATCGTTCAGTGGTAACCCATCGGTCTATCGGTGGTACCTACATATGCACAGTAAATAACTGTACAGATACGTATCCACCTTTATTTTATTTTTTCCCTTCTTCCAAATACGCTTTCTTCTTCTTACTCCAATAACATATTCCCAAAAACCCCGTTTTGATATTTTGAAAATATAAAACATTCTCTAATATTTTCAAAGTTTAAAAATATTTGGAATGGCTACATCATATGAGTGACTGCCTACGTACCCAAGTGGGATCAAACCGATGTAGTTCAACGATAAGAATTAGCATTATCATGAAAACCAACACCTAGGTGATGTATACCTTTTGGGTTTGAACTCTTCACTTAGTGTAAACTCTTTAAAGCCGTATTAAGATTCAATAGGGAACGAGTCTTGAACCAAGTCACCCAAGTGATATGACCGGAAGAATCACATATATCGATTTTCATAGATTACTATGTTATGTATGCTCCGCATAACCCTGATTTTCATGAGTCTACTTAGAAAACGGTCTTACTTTCTTAGAAAACGGGCTAATTTCCGCACTCATATAGATAAGCCTTTAAGTGCTTCTATGACACACTTTTATATAGACTTAGCATTCCATGATCATTCCTTTAACTTGTTGATACCCATTGAACTTTATCTATCTTTTTCAAGACATAAGCTGGGTTATCGTTTGACGGTGATCAACCTTCATTCACGGACTTTAACCCTATTTTTCTTGATTTTATACAAACAGTTGCTTTTGGAAGACTCTTTGTGAATGGGTCAGCCAAGTTCTTTTTTGTTTCTATGTAATCGATTATAATTACTCCTTGCTTGAGTAATTGTCTTATCATCTGATGTCTTATACTCACATGTCTAGACTTACCATTATATGTCCTATTGGATACATTATATATCGTAGCCTGATTATCACAATTAATCATGACTACTGAAAATGGCTTAGTCTGTACAGGAATATCCATTACAGAATTCCTTATGCATTCCATCTCTTTACATGCACCTGCAAATGCGATTAATTTTGACAACAAGTTGAGTCAGAAACACAAGTTTGCTTCGAAACATTAAGACACAGCAGCTCCTCATAATGTAAATATCCATCCAATTGTAGATTTGGATTTAGATTCTACATTGTTCTAAGTAGTGTTGTTATATCCTTCTAATACAGCAAGATATTCTTTATGAGAAAGACCATGGTCGATGCTTCCTTTCAAATAAGCTAGAATACTTGAAATTGTTTTCCAATGTTCTATACCTAGATTACTCGTAAAACGACATAATAAGCTGATAGTGTGTGCCATGTCAAGTCTTATACAATGCATAGCATACTTAAGAATTCCAGTAATACTCGAATATTCTAATTAAGAAATAGTACGTCCAGTATTCTTCTCTAACTTAATATTAGTATCTAAAAGAGTTGGAGCTGGTTTGTTATTATAATGATCATATTTATTGAGAAATTTCTCAATATAATGAGATTGTGTTACCACAAGCTCCCTTGATTTTCTTAGAATCTTAATCCCTAAGATAACATCAGCTTCTTTTGAATTTTTCGTATCAAATTTCGAGGATAGAAACTTCATTTGTTTCTTTCACACAAGATATATCAAACCCTAAAATTAGCATATCATCACCGTATAAATATAGTATAACATAACCGTTTTTTATCTGATTTGTTATATATACATTTATATGCATCTTTGACTTTAAGTCCATATGATAATACTACTTTATAAAATTTCTCGTGCCATTGCATAGGAGCTTGCTTCATACCACAAAGAGATTTGATTAATTTGCAAACTTTTCTTTCTTGGTCAGGCAATATGAAAACATCGGGTTATTTCATATATATCTCTTCTTCTAAAACATCATTTAGAAATGCAGTCTTTGCATCCATTTAATGTATAATTAAATTATGTATGGATGCTAGCACTATTAAACAACATATAGAAGTAATACGAGCAACATGAGCATATGTGTCAAATAATCTACCCCTTGTCTTTGTTCATAACCATATGCAACTAATCTAGCTTTATATTTGTTAATGGATCCATTGTATTCAATTTCCTCTTGAATACCCATTTACATCCTATTAGTTTAACACTAGGCGGTAAATCTTTCAAAACCCATGTTTTGTTTGACAAAATTGAATTCATTTCATCATTTATTTCCTCTTTATTGAAATTTGCATCTGTAGAGCTCATAGCATCATAATATTTTATAGGATCATCAACGATGTTTATTACATATTTAGTGATATTATGGATTTCATCATTAGTGCATTCGATAAGATATGTAATAAAGTCGGGGTCGAAATTCATTTCTAGTCTTGCTCTTTTGCGTCTTCTTCGTTCAATATCTTCTTCAGGTACTGAGATTTCCTCGTTGTTCCGGTTAGAGTTATAATCATCATTAGTCTTAGAATATTCTAAAGGAGGTGATATTAATGGTTTATCACTATTTTGATCTCGTGATATATATTTATTCTCAAAAAATTCTACATCTACAGATTCTATAACTTCTAAAGTATCTAAAATAATAAGTCTATAAGTACTACTATTTCGAGAATATCCTATAAAAGCACATTTATAAGCTCTATTTTCTAATTTTAGGATCAGGTTTCCTGACATAAGCTAAACAACCCCAAACCTTAAGTTTTGATAACTTTGGTTTCCGATTAAACCATAATTTATAAGGCAATACATCCTTTTGTTTCAAAGAAACTCTATTTAAAATGTAACAGGCTGATAGCATACATAATGAATTTGGTAATTTAGAACTGATAAGTATTGCATTGACCATTTCTACCAATGTTCTATTTTTTCATTCCGCAACGCTGTTTTGTTGTGGAGTACAAATCAGCGTACATTGGTGAATCAAACCATATTGTTTGCAAAATAAGGTAAATTCATTCGAAAATTATTCACCGCATTAGTTTGAATGCAACACTTTAATTTTAATTCCAAATTTTGTTTCCATTTATGATTTTTAGATTTTGAATTTATCAAATACCTTGTCTTTGGTTTTAATTACATATATATAAGCATATTTAGAATAATCATCAATAAATGTGATATAGTATTTATTTCCTCCATATGTTGTATGATTTTAAGATCACCAACATCGCTATATTTTAAGTCAAGCAAACTAGTATTCTTTCCAATGGATTTAAAGGATTTTCGATGAATATTTACTTGTCTATATTTTAATCTAGCACGCCATAAATTAAAGGAGTTAAATTTTCTCCGACCGAATTTCAATGAATGGACTAATCATAATAATTTCTCGAATGAAAGTCCAAAAAGTCATCTGATGATAATATCTCTTTGAATAACATACCAAAAAAGTATCCGACGATAATGATTTCACGAATGGAAAACCAGAAGACCGTCTCATGATATCATAGGAGGGAAGGCTAGAAATTTCTTCGGCAATGTTAAAAATTTCTTGATTTGAAGACCAGAAAACCATTCTGGTAATAAAAATCTACATAGAAGATCAAAAAACCATTTTGGCAATAATAATCTGAATAGCAGACCAGAAAACTATTTGATAATAATAGAAGACCAGAACCATCTAGCAATAATCTGAATAGAAGACTGGAAAACCATCTGGAAATAATTGAAGACCAGAAAACCACTCTGGTTTTGTGGCAATGATCTGAATAGAATACCAAAAAACCATCGGGCGATACTAAAAGACTATAAAACACTTTAGCAATAGTAGAGGACCAAAAAACCATTTTGGCAATAATAGAAGACCGAAAAACCATTTGACAATAATATGAATAGAAGACCAGAAAACCATTTGCCTAAAATAATTTCTGAATAGAAGACCAGAAAACCTTCCGGCAATAATAATTTCTGAATAGAAGACCAGAAAACCATCCGGCTAGAATAATATTTGAATTGAAGACCAGAAAATCTTCCAGCAATAATAATTTCTAGATAGAAAACCAGAAAACCTTCTGGCAATAATAATTTATGAATAGAAGACCAAAAAATTCATCTTGCAATAATATTTTCTTTTGCATTAACGGAGAATTCCTACTTTTTTTGAATCATGACAGCTTGTATTTGATAGATCTTCCTCTAGAAGATTTCATAACTTCTTCGTTGGAGCACAAATGGCTCATTTTTTGATTGATCTTCATGTAGAAGATTACTTTTACTTTAAGCACGAATGGCTCTTTTTCCATTGATCTTCCTCTAGAAGACTGCCTCAATTCTTCTTTAGGGTTGAGTTTGATTTGCTTTAGTATTTGATCTTCCTCTAGAAGACTACCTCTTATTACTCTTCGGGTAGTGATTTAGGCTTTGATTGATTTCTTTATTACCATGTTTAGGTAATGATCTCAACTTGGATCGCACCTCTTATCACCGTCTTAAGTGATGATTTAGGTCTTTCGTCCGGTAAGTTTGGTTATCTATTTTAAGCAGAACCAAAGACTTACCCGACCTCTCTCTAGAAGGTGCGTCAGTCAGGCCTTATAGGCGGTACTAAAGGCTGGTTTGGTGCTTTTACCTGATCATCTTAGGCGGGACCAAAGGCTTACTCCATCCTCCTTCTAGAAGGCTCTCCGGCCAAGCCATATAGGCGGGACTGAAGGCTTGTAAATGTTTTGTCCAGACCATTTCTGGTAAGACCAAAGGCTTACTCTGACCTCCCTCTAGAATATGCTTTGATTAGGCCCTTGTGATAGGATCAAAAACATTTTTTGCTCCTTGTTACCTTATAGGTAATGATTTAGGCTTTTCCATTATTTTAGGAGATTCTTGCTCCTTTCTATGATTGATCTAGTAGATATACTTGTTTTAACTTCTTTATTCATCCATTGTAGGAAAATATGGCCTTAGATGTTCAGCATTTCAAGTTCTTCCTTGACATTTACCATTTAGTCAATATAATCGATAGGTCCCTGATGGAATTACTTCGTGGATAACATGCGGCCCTTCTCTATTTGGCCCAAGTGGTCCATCCGCTAGATTATTAGTATTTTCCATGACTTTTCGAAGTACCAAATCTCCCTTTTGAAATGATCTTTTCTTGACTTTGGAATTGTAGTACTTGGTTATTATGTGCTGATATTCAACTGTTCATATGGACGCTTCGTCCCTTAGTTCATTAATTAGGTCAAAAGATTCTCTTTTCAATTCCTGATTTGGATTAAATGCATATGCAATCTATTGATGAGAAGGTACTTCAACCTCGATTGGAAGCATGGCTTTACATCCATACGTTAAAGATAATAGGGTATGTTCCATTGCAGTTTTGGCAGAAGTTCTATATGCCCATAGCACAAAAGGTAATTCTTGTACCCAATTTCCTTTTGCTTTGTTCAAGGGTTTCTTTAGGATGGTCTTAATGATTTTGTTGCTTGGTTATGCAAATATGAATCATTGTTGGAGAATTTCTTCATTAACCCTAAGAAGTGTAAGGAAAGTGAAACTTGGTTGAGATAAGACTTAGGTAAATCTAGGTTAACTTGCTAGTAGTGCATAGTCTTCATGCCAAATCCATACTGATGGTGGAATCATAAGTGCATTAGAATTCGATACAAATTATGATCGAAATTATACGCGAATTGGAATTCAAAACAAGTCATGATTCAAGAAGCCTTCATTTCTATGTAATCTTGCTATTGTATTCTCGGATAATCCTTGTAAATTTAGTCTGAATATCATAATTTGAGAATTACCAAATTAATGATGATTTGGTTCCTGAGTGGTAGGTTTACTTAAATATCATCCCCTTTTTATTCGGAAGGTGGTTTTCTTTCAATACTTATTTTGTCTTGATGTATTGATCATTCTGCCATTATTTGCTTTGGCGCTAGTGATTCCTTTTATTTTACTTTTTTCCACAAGTCTAAGGTGATCTACATAAAAAGTATTTTCTGGACTCTTCTCATAGCTTTACTTATTTCTTTTGGCCTTGTTATTATAAGTTCAAGGTCATTTCTTATATGATAATGTAAATCTATCATCTCCAAATTTCCCGTATTCCTTGACCTTGGGTTGGTGGTTATTCATTCGGTTTCCATTACTACTTTAATTCCCAAATGGTGGTGATCACATGTTCTCTCATGAATCTTCCTTATTTGAAATAAGGATAGCCTCTTTAAACATTCTTTCCTTTCTTAATAATGAAGTGATTATGAAGCAATTCATTAATGGCTATAGATCTTTCTTTTTTCAATAAGTACCGATTTTATTGATTTGTCACTTTTAACTACTGATGATCATGACTCTTGACGAGTGCCTTTCCGCCTTTCAACATTTCAAAAGCTACTTTGAGCACTCAAATGGGCTAAATAAGAGATCTTATTCTGATTTCTTGAAGTTTAAATTTGGGCTTTGCACTCCATTAGGCTACCTCTGTGAGTAGCCATTACCTTTTTAGTTAATATTAACAATTTACCTATCTTAAAAATGATTTTACCAAAATATCCTTTGGGTTAAAATTATGGCGATAAAAACTATATATCATTTGATGAGCTGCTTTTGGCTGTAAATTTTGTTTGGGTTAGCAGACTGTTTGATAGTAACAATAAATTTCTTTTCTTTTTGTTCAACAAAATTATTTTATCAAAATAAGAGATGGCATATATCAACCCATCTATTTGAGTTGGATAATAGGTTTCAAAAATCATGAAATTTTTAAAAAGCAACTTTGCAAGAAACTGGATAACAATAAATATAACCTTCTGGGAGTTAATCCAATAGGAGGAGATAGCGGTACCTTCGATCCGAGGACTCAAATCAGTTGTTATATTGGGAGTGATGAACACGGTTGTAGATGTTAATCTTTTGATACTAAAAATCCAAAATACCCATTGTCTAGGATAAGACATGTTGATTTCTCGTTTAGGTATTAAAAACGATAGCCACAAAAGAAAGAATTTTCTCAACCTCCATTCTAAGGGCAAAACTCATAATTATGTATCCGTCAGGTAAGGAAGGCAAGAGTTCACCTGCAGGAGAAATTCATTCAATAAGAAGTCCGGTAATTTACTTGACATAAAAAGGCCAGAAAATCATCCGATATAAGTAACCCAGCAATCCATTCAAAAATCATGCCATACATAAGAAAACCAGAATTCCAATCGATATATATATATGAAGACCATAATATCAAACTAGCACTCTATTCGGCATAAGAAATCCAGAAAACCTTCTGGTATAGAATCCTGAAATTCATCTAATATATAATAAAACTAGAATACCATCTGGTAAAAGAGGTCCAAAATCTCAACTGATAATAAGAATATCAGAATCTTATCTAATAATCAGATGAGTAGAATATCATCTGATAATAAGAAGATCAAAATCTAATCTGATAATAAGAAATCCCGAAATCCATTTGATATAAGAGAAAACCAGAATATCATTTGTTAATGGAGATTCCCGTTACACTTTGACAAGAAAATCAAGAGTTTCTCGAATGTCTACTAGGATTAAATTAGTCTTCATTTCATCCTATAAAGAAGCTTGAGTTCTATGTTAGTATGTGATGAATTTTAAATATAAACCAATCGGATCAGAAATTTCAATGAGTAGAGTTGATTTACGGCAATAGTTACAAAGTACTTATTCTTGAAAAGTGTGAATTTCATTATTACTACAAATTTTTATACAGCATACTTGCAAAATGCTTGCTTTTACTTAAAAGTGACAATGGTATCAATCAAGAATAAAAGTGCAGTAGCAATACCATAATATGGTCACGTTCATTGGGCATTTTCTTTTGAACATTAAGAAACTCTATTAAACGTCGTAGGGAAATAAACTCATAATGAAAATATACGTTTATTGTTCTATTTCAATAATTATATATCCAATTTTGTGTTTGTCTCATCCAATAGTAAGGGGCATGGGGCTACGTTTATGAAAATCAATCATTTTGTTTCTATATGAACGTATCTATACCACCTGACATTAAGCACACATCCAAATGATGTATTATTACATGATATAAGAATTATATTTCTCATAATTCAATTAAAGATAAAGGTAAGACCTTTTAAATGTTACTTTATTCATAGTTGGCTTCGGTACAATATTCACCAATATTACATGAGTCTTTAAACTTTTAAAACTGTGATGTACATTTCCTATAGTACATTCCTAATGATGTACATTGCTTGGAAGGATATATCTGATCCTTGTTGTGGAGTTTGGATTTGGCTAGATCCAAGGAGATCTTCGTAGAAAATCCATTATGCGAACGTGCCTTAGCAGTATTGGTTATATGTCTATTATTGTTGTGGCGTTCACATGGCAACTATTTGGTATGATTTATGTGCTACACTCTAGACATTATCTATCATATCAATACATATTAAACTTAATGAAGGTTGGTTTAGTTGAGGGGAAAACCATTACGGGAATACATACGGTCTCAGTGGCTATTATTATATGTCACTCATATTTCTTCGGTTTTCACGCTGATTTACCAGATTGATTCAGGTGTTATTTTCTTATAATGCTTGAGTTGGCCCTGTGTATGTTTTCAGATTTAGCCATGGACACTTTGGAGCTTATGGAGATGATCTGGATGATTACCTACCGTAGTATTTATTTCTGCTGCATTACTAGTGTATCATCGGCATTTGTAAGGACGGGTTGTTATAACTGTCCAGGCTGATTACCGTGACTCTGAAAAATTTTGTATCTTAGAATGACATTTTATACTTTCATTTGATATTATATAGTATCGTTTCATTGTTAGATTCTGATATTGTGTTCCTTCTTCCCTGTTCTGTTTCTCTTTCTTTTTATTTAACCCTAACAATTTGTCTTTCCAACACTTGGATCTTGGCACATGAATACCATGGATGTATTGGTTTGACGTTTGGAGGTCATAAAGGAGGGTTGCTATTGTTTTAAAAGAACTGTTAACCGTAAAAGTTTGCACGGTCATAACATAATTTATTTATTTTATAAAGTGCTTTGTTCGACTACGTTAAAAGTTTAATATCTATGTAAAGTTGAAGTATAAATTACCATATTGCTCTGCAAGTTGGAGAAAATCTTTCCTCCGGGTTTCTTTAATGTAATGGAGCATTTACCTGTTCATCTTCCATCTGAAGCATGTCTTCGAGGTCCTCTGCAATATGGATGGATGTATCCATTTGAGAGGTAATAATATTGAGTATTAAATATTAATTTAATTACATAAGTAAATTTAATTTGAAATAATTGTGTAATAGGTACTTAAATCATATGAAGAAAAAATTTAGACAAAAAGCACGAGTTGAAGGTTCGATTTGCAAATCATATATCGAAGAAGAAGCTTCATTCTTTTTCTCTCATTATTTTAATGACCATGTGAACTTATTATTTGAAAGTGCTCCGTGTAACGATGAAGGTATTGAACATGATTTTCCTCAAATAATGTTATCTATTTTTAGAAACATGGTCAACCTGTAGGAAAATATACAGAAACATTATTAGACGATAGAGATTACCATGGAGCAAAAATATATGTCTTCTTAATTATGCCGAAGTTGCACCATTTGTTAGGTGTTGTTACTTAATAATTCTCGATAGGTTAATTTTTAAATTTATATTTATTTCAATCATACTTAAAGAATATGTGCAATATATAATTTTTGCAGTATTTACAAATCACAACGTCCACGCGACGATCTCACTAAAAAAATTCATCAATTGGTTTTCAAACTACGTTTATGGTCTAAGAAAGGTGTAGACGACGGAGGATTGAAACATTTTGCGTTGGGACAAAAATAAAATGTCAAGATATATCCAGCATTCTTTGTCAATGGATTGAAATTCAATACCAAACAATATGGTGCTGAGAAAATAACTAACAATACCGATGTATTTGTAAAGGTAGTGATGATCTAGATGTTCATATAAATGATTTTTATGGCGTGTTAAACCTGGTTTTGGAATTGACATATTTTATATGACTCGTAAAGAAAGTTTTTTATTTAGATGCAATTGGTTCGGTAATGTTCCAGATTTTGGAATCAACGTGCATAAAGATTATAATCTTATTGAAAGAAAACATAACTCGCATTATCATAAGTATGTTCCTTTTGTACTAGCCAAACAAGCAATATAAGTTTATTATGCTCTGTATCCATCTCTAAAAAGAGATCAAGTAGATTGGTCGGTAGTTTTTAAAACAAATGCAAGATTTACGTTTAATAAAAAAATCCAAATGAACAAGCTTATTAGGTCTGAACCATTAGAGATTACAAAATAATAAACTAATAATAATCGACGATCATCCTGATTTTGGGCCTCTAAATGATGAATCAAATGTTTTAGTAGAACCATTAGAGATTACAGAGAAAAATGATATAAGTACGAGACCAAGTCTGAACTAGAAAACAACAAAGATATGTACATTTTTATAGAAGGTAATTTATATGATTATTAATGTTACATTTTTTTCATAGAAAAAAATGTTTTTCCATAACTAAATGATATGTTCTCCCATAATAAAATGATATGTCCGTGACAAGTTATTATATTTCAACGTCGGAGGTCTTCTCATCAGGTTTTCCCTCTTCTAATTAGAGAGGGACTAGCGCAAGGGGCGATGGCGGCAACCCATCACACGAAGAGCGCCCGTAGTCACATTAGTAAGTAAAGCAAGTGGGTATGTATCAAATTTACTGGAACATGATAAATATTTTGTGTATGATATAGTATTCATGATTTATTAAAGGTCTATATCATAATAAATATCGAGGTTTTGATATTTCCAAGGCTGCTTATAAGAGCAGAATGACCACGTGTTGGCCTAGGTGGGATAATATCCCACGCTATAGATTAGAGTGTATCTGGTAGGATTTCTACGTAAGTGTAAATTTGTATTTCATTTTATATATAACCACTGTACAATTTGTTGACTAAGTGTAAATGTATAACTATTTTATTTTTCAATTGGTGGGGGCGGTAGACTTACAGGAATATGGCTTTGCCCTTTGTAGAAATTACTGGAATGAAAAAGCGGAAAAATTATCGCGATACGATACCGAACATTAAAAAGAGGGAAAGTCCAGACTGGATGAGTGCAAGTGCATGGCAAGCTTGGGTTGATTACTAGAAAACTCCAGAAGAGATTGTAAGTTTACTAGTCTTGTATATTTATTAAAAATTTAGTAGAATTAATATAATAATCATATCAATTTACAAATGTGAAATATAACGTTCATTTAAATTTACAAGCAGAGTCAAAGCAAAATTCTGCCAATAGAAATAAAAATCATGTCACACACCACGGGGGTTCAAAGTTCTTCCAACATTATCATGAAGAGCTAGTAAATTTATTAATTGCGATTATAAATACATATTACATTGTATAACCTTATATGTATAATAATAATACATAATAATTTCAGAAAAGAGAGCGTCGTCCCATCTTGTGCTTGGAAGTGTTTAATCGCACTCACGCCATCAAGCATGTTAATGAAGATAGCTCAATAACATACACATGGCATGACACGAAATCATAAGAGGTTATGGTAAGCATATTTTAAATTATAAGTTACAAATAATAAAATGGTGTAGTATGAATTTTGATTGTAATTTTATTTCTAATCGTAGGATAAATTCATGCAAGCATGAGAGAAATTGCTCGAGAAAACCAAACGGGACGAGCTGACCGCTAAAGAGGAGGACCAGATTTTTGACACTATCATGGAACCGCCAATGGGAATAGGCGTTATGGCTTTGAGAACCAAGAGGTAGTATTTATGTAAAATATATTTATGAATAACGTATAACACATTGATTTTATTAATCACAGTATATGAAACTCACACACTTTGGTAAACAATGTTTCAGGCTAGACACATGCGAAGCAGCTATCAAAAAGCTCAAGGCAATCGGTAGATTGTAGAGTTGAGAGCTCGGATTGCTGAGTTGGAAGATAGAGACAAGAGTCAGTCTGCGAAGATGTACCAGATGCTAGATAAGTACATTGCTACATATATGCAACAACATATCATATCTCCTTCATCAACGGGATATGGAGGCAATGAGGATCAGTAAGTATATTTTTTTTTGTTTGTGGTGTGAGATAGTTTAACTATGTATATATATGCACTTTGAGATGTGTGAAGTAATTTGACAATATTGCTAGGTAGTTTGAGAATTACATATACTTTCAGATGGTGAGGTTGATGTGATTTGAAATTTATGATACATTTTGAAATGTTGTTGGATGGTCGAGGTCCATTTGAGGTGATGTTTGACATATTTTGAGACGTTGAAAGATGTTTGTGATCTGTGGTATATTGTTGGATGTATGAGGTTGGTTTATTGTGTATATTGATGTATTTATATTGTTATTGTGATATATTTTGTGATATATGTGATTTGAGCTTTGTAATATGTGATTTGAGCTTTGATATATATGATTTATAGGTGTGAAATTGAGCTGTGATATATGTTGTTATATTTTTGTTGTTTGAGATTTAGGTGCTGCTGAATTTAAGAAAATTATAAATTTCCGACGACTCATTGGTAGCAAACTTTCCGTAGGCTAGCAGCGACAATGAACAAAAATGTGGTAAAGGCATGATCTTCCATGTGTACATGATGGGATGTCGAAAGCCGTCTAAGTGTCGACGATAGCCGTCGAAATGATGCCGACAAGTCGTCGAAATGTCTGTCGAAGAATAATTGTTCAACGACCAATGTTCTGACAGCGTTTTCCGTTGGCTTCCGACGGCCTACTAAAAGCTTAACCATGCCCTACCACCAAGAACGGATTCTTGCCATCTATTTAGAGGAAGAACTTCCTCTTCAACAAAAGAAATCGTAGCTTCTAGTCCGACGGTATAATGGCCCGAAATGTTATCACTTTAAATATCGATATTCAATATATTTTTAAATAATTAATAAATAGATTTTATTACTCAAAAATATCTCTTTTAAATAATAACTAGTGATGGTGAAAGGATTTTCAAAATGTGTTTATGAAAATAATTAGTTTTAAAAAAAAATAGAAAATGTGACCGAAAAATGTTTTCTAAATTTTCTATTTTTCGTCGTCTAAAAGTTGTCGAAAACGTTGTGCACATTTGAGTTAACACATATACACATTTACAAATATTATAAGTATCGATTAGTAACATAATAAAGGTAAAAATATATGTCTACTTAAGTAAAAAGTAAGAGATGTGACACTTTTTCAAATTAAAATTTAAATAAAATATAAAAGAATGATATTTCATTTACATTCAACATCATAAGTAAAAGGTTGAGCTTTGTATGATGGTCACAAGGGTGAACCATGTATGTTGTGTGTGCAACATGCTAAGGAGGATAAATGGTGATGAGGTGTCATCAAAAGAGTGGAGGGTAGTGTACTTAAGGTTAGTTTAGTAATTTTCTAATTTCAATTAATATAAAACCTTTTTCATTTTTTTCTCTCTTCATTTTGCCATTCACTTCTCACTTTTACAAACTTCATTTTATTTCGAAAATTTTTCTAAACACTTTTATGGCTTCCATTTTATTTTCCAAGTTTGAAAAAACAAAACATTTTCGCTTTTAATCTTTTTAAAACTTGTTTAAAACCCTTATTCTTCTTCTACATCTCTTCTTCTTCCAAAACCAAGGCCATACAACCTCTTTAGCATCATGGTCGTGCCCTATTTTACCTAGGCCACGCCCATTTTTCAAAATCTTTAGCCAAAAAATCAAGTTTTACTAATTGAATTCCAAGGTCTAAGGCATTTTCATGTTCTAGTGATAATTTGGTTTGCTTTCATAGCTTTTAGTGAGTTAAACTCGCCTTTTAATCACTATGCCATAAAGTGAATCTAACAACAACAATCATACAACATAAGGTAGATTTGCTGTTATCCCAATATGTACCACTGTTTCACACAACACATAGAAAGACCATCTGTTATGTGTCATAGCCCATGAATCTTTTTTCTATTGAGATTTCATCCATGCCATTCGGATAATATTTTATTTGTTGTCTGATTGAAATTATCAAAAATTTCATTTTGGCTCCTTATCAAAATTTTGTTTTCCCTCTCAATGTTGCCTAGATTATTTCATGGCTGCGTTCTTTCAATTATTTCCCCTTCTTTCTTTCGTTTATAGAGAAAAAAAGATGGCATTCGTTCCTTAAATTATTTTCCCTACCGCCTTCGGCTATCCCTCCTTCTAGCCATCGCCTGCTGCCGACCCAAGCTTTCTCCTATCCCGTCGATGTTCTTCGATAAACTTATGGTTTCCTAATCAGAGCCACCTCTTTCATCTTCATTTTGAAATTACGGTTTCATGAAAGCCGCTGCTTGAAAGTTAAGCTTCGAATCACCTTGCTCCCTTCCTTCCTTGTAGATTGCGTGCTTTGATTTACTGACTATTAATGGTTGCGACTCCTCCTTATCAAGTGTTCTTCGATTGATATTGGTATGATTTATGCCCCTTTTGATTTATGTTGTTCTCGACTTCTAATCTCTGGGCGATGATGATTTGGGGTTCTTATATAGGAATTATTTTCCCAAATATGCAAATATATTATTATATTTGAATTTTTTAAATTATTTTTCTTGGTTGTCGATTCATGTTTGAACGCCCTTAATGTTTTTCTGATTCTTGAATTTTTTATTTAGTTTTCGTTTACTAATTTGATTGCTATGTTGGACCTTGTTTTTCACTATGTTTCCTAACCATGTGCACTTAACTTCATGTCTGAGTTAGTGGATTGCTTTGTTGGTCCTTGTTGTCCAAGGAAGTGTTGACTAGAACTGCCTTGTTCAAGGTAGTGCACTTCAACAAAGAACATGTGTTGCATATATACATGTATACAAGTGTGTGTATATATGTGTATGTATATGTATATGTGTGTTGTTCGCTATACTTATACTTGAACTTATGTGCTTGTGCACTTTCATGTGCTTGTGCCTTTACATGTTTGTGCACTTTCATGTGCTTGTGCTTTACTTTCTGTTGTTCTGTTTGATTATTTTCATGTGCTTTGGTTTCTTATATACATTTTCATGTGCACTTTCATGTGCTTGTACCTTTATTTCATGTTCTGTTTACTAATTCAATGGTTTGAACTGCCTTTTTCGCACTATGTACATATATGCATATGTGTATATTAGTTATGCTATCTTCGTTCATCTATGTATATTCATGCATACATGTATGTATGTGTTCTATGGTTTAGCCTGAAACTGATACTTGTTCACATGTTGCATTGTTGTCTGCACTTTGTTTTTACTTGGATTAGTACTTTGCAGTAAGTTCAACCATCGGTCGAGGTAAAGTTGTGCACTTTGATTCTAATATCATTCATGTATATACATACATATATATGTATATACGTGTGAATGTTATTGGTTCGAATTTGTGGTTAGTGTTAATGCCTTGTTCAATTTTGTGGCACTTGTTCAATTTGTGCCTTGTTCAATTTGTGGCACTTTTTCAAGACAGTGATATAAAATTGTTAGTGATATGGACTTATTATTATTCAATTTGTGGCACTTGTTCAATTATTGACATGTTTGAACCTATGAGTCTAGTTTAACTCTTTTATATGATGTCAATTTTGTTTTGTGTCTTTAAAGATTTGTTTGATGGTGCTTTGATGGGGCTTTGGTTTGGTTTGATAGTGCACTGCCACTCCCTGTTCAAGGCAGCAAACAATGGCAATTTTTGATCTTTGTTGGTCCATGTTGTTGAATTGTTCAAACTTGTTTTTGCTTTGAATTTCCACGTATATACATACATATTAATGTAACACCCCTAATTTTTAATAACATTATTCAGGAGATTTAATTAGATAAATTAAATAGAATGATGTAAATGTTAAGTGGGTAGGGGATTGAGAGTTGAATTAATTAAATTAAGACCGAGCCTAATATAAAAATTAATGGGCTTAAGAATGATTTTTTGGTTAGTTGAATAACACGAGGGTATATTTGGAAAATTGTCGCCCATTACTCATATATATATTTCATTCCTACCATTCATTCTTCATTCACGTCATTTTGAAATGCAAATCAAAAGATAAAATAACGGTCGGCCATTAAGAGAAGAAGAGGAATTCAAATTAAAAGCAAGAGAACCAAGCTTAGGGGAAATCAATCTCAATCCAATCTCCTTATCTAAATCAAAGTGAATAATAACTCCATTTCTATCTTTGTTTGAACCTTATATTTCAGATTTAAGGGATAAATTCGTTTTAAGATGAATTGAACGATGACATGCTTGAGATTTGATTGTTTAATTTAAACAAGTTGTTTAAAAAAGGATTTACATGGTTTTAGGTTAAAACTGAGATTTAATGATGATTAAATGCCATAGGAAAATTTTAGGTTATGAGAAACATGACTTTGGAGTTGGGTTTCAATTTCGATAATTTTCCAAGATATGGAAAGATTATTATGAATTTTCAAACGAAAATATGGTTATTTGGAATTATAAATTTATTTTGGAAATTATATCGAGAATTTGGGCTTGAAATTTTAATATGTTAGATAACATGACTAAAGTGAATTTCTGGAATTTTTGGTGATTTTTCCAAAGTGATTTGCTATGCAAATTAAATTATTTTAGAAGAGAGGCTTCTTTACAAAATTGGTTTTGTTTAATGGAAGGGCTTAATTGATTAACTTAACCATTATTTAGATCTGAAATTAGCGGTAGTTATTTTGAAAAGGAATTTGAAAAAGTTAAGGCAACCAATTTGGTGTTGGCACATGGCAGGTTAGTTAGAGAAAAGTTTACATTAAGAACTAAACCAGGTTTACTAAGAAAATTGGTTGTGCCTACTTTGGAAAGCACCTTTCAACACAGAAGCTTCCGCCTTCATCTTAGTCGAAACCTACTACGCGAAACCAATACACAAGGTTTCACAAAGATGGCACGCAGTGGATTGGAGATAGGCGAAATGTAAGGTGTTGAAAGCATGGCTTCCGAAGGAGTCGAAACCTTCGTTTATTTTTAAAAGAAAAGCACATGCCATTGTTTTGTTTTAACCTTTGACAGAGTCGAAGCACATGGTTTCGAAAGAGGTTTTAAAAGGTTTCGAAAGAGTTGCCATTAACTTAAGATTGCTTTCGATTGGGTTCCTTTGCTTATGAAAGAATGTTTTGAAAGAATGGGTTCCATCCTAGTCGAAACCATGTTGCCATTCTTTAACCTTTCGATAGTGTTGAAGGTATCAATGCTTTCGAAAGGGTACTTTGTTTTAAAAGTTTAAGCCACTTCCTGTTGCTTTCGAAAGGGATTAGGGATTTCGAGGGCAATGGTTTCGAAAGGGATTTTGACGCCAATCTTCCACTGTTTTACCTAGATGTTTATATGTTTTCGAAAGAGATGGTGCCGACGCCATCATGTTTCCCTAATATTTTTATATGATAAAGGATGGTTTCGAAAGAGGTTCTTTCGCCTATATTCACTTTGACCCAAATAATATTTTAAGTATAAACCCAATGCTTTAGGAAGGGGGACTTTCAATGATTTTGGAAGGGCTACTTCCAATGGTGTCAAAAGGGGTACTTTCAATTGGTTTCGAAGCTATGCTTCTAAAGTTAAATATTAATACTTTATTACAATCGAAAGGTATTGAAAGGAAAGTTTTAAAGTATTATAAAGGTAGGAGCCTAATGTTTTGAAGATATATTTTAAGGCTTTCGAAGGAGGTCATCCTATGAAGTCGAAAGATAGGTTTCGAAGGTATCGAAAGGTTTCATAACACCAAACTCTATTTTTAGAGGAAAAAACTCATGGCTAAATTAAAGGAGTTTTATAATAGTTTTGAGAAGAAGCTTTCTTTGATAAAGTAAAAGGTTAAAGGATTAGCCAGGTTTTATATTAAACCCAAAGGAGTGGTATTGCTATATTGTTATGTTGGCTTCTTCAAATATAAATATATTCACTTTATAATGGAACCATAACTGCATTTTGAGGATGAAGGGTAGAAGAACTAGTTTGGTTAACCCAATAGTTAATATAAATTGATTAAACTCCTGATTGAGTAGAATTGCATCCAAGAGATCAGGAAGACTAGAATATAGGATGCTAAAATATAAAAGAAAGATATTGGCAAGGGCCAATAGGTTCTCAATAAGCCTATGAAAACTGTGTATAAGAAAAGATATTGGCAAGGGCCAATAGGTTCATAGTTAGCCCATGAAAACTATGTATAAAGTAAGTTGTCAGAAAGACAGGTTCATAGTAAGCCCATGAAAACTATTATTTGATACTGGTAGGGGCCATTACATTTGTAGTTAGCCCATGAAAACTATATCCGGATGAAATATTGACAGATGTCAATAGGTTCCTAGTCAGCCCAAGAAAACTAGTGTAAGGAGAAAGGATATTGGGGCTACCAATAGGTTCCTAGTCAACTCATGAAAACTAGGATAAGAGTAAGATATTGGAGTTACCAATAGGTTCTTAGTGATCCCATGAAAACTATGTGATTGGACAGAGAGTCCTTAAATGTTTAACCGGTTATTAGTCGGCCCATGAAAACTAATAGGCTAATACTAATCCTAAAATCTATAATTAAGATAGATAGTCTGAAATGAATGGGGATGGGTAATCCCAAATTGATTCATTTGTTTTGCATATCATCATATTATACTGTTTTGAATTTGTTAACCATTGTGATGCAGGAGCACAGTATATGGTTTTATAAAAGTTTTGTGATACTTGTGAGGGGAAAACCCGTTCCGCTAAGCAGGATGGTCTCACTAGATATCTAAATGATTTGAGATGGTAGATTATTATTCGTACTAGGCTTTATGTCTCACTCAAAGTTTTTTTTCCCCTTAAACTGTAGGATACTCAATTGATTTTTAGTAGTTTGAGAGTTGAGGTTTTCAGGTACCTCTTAAGATGAATTAGCTTTCGGAAACGTGCAGGAGGCATGATAGCTATTTAGAATTCTCTTTTCTTTTGATTCCGCTGTGTTGTTTGCAATGACAAAGTTGTTATCTTGCATGTATATACTCTGATCATCTAAGGGGGCATCTTCATATGTCGCTCTTGGCGTATTTTTGTAATAGATATATTTTCTCTGAACGTGATTTGCGAATTTGGAATTATGTAATGAATTGGAAATATTTTGAAATGAAATGTGATTTGTTTGAAGTTTAAAATTTTCCATATTCATGTGTTTCTGTGTATCAATAAATCTAACTTCGCCGTATTTGATTGCCGAGGATTAATAACTATGGATGACTGTAGCATCCGTAGTCGTTAGTTTTGGGCCTCCAAGTAGGGGGATGTTACAAGTTGGTATTAGGGTATAGGTTTATTAAACTTTAAAAGAAAGATAAACGTAAATTTTTTGAACCATTATCTAATGAATTTGAAAATGTGATTGGGGTTTGGGATAACGCTATAGTAACGTACTTGTATTTGATATATATATATATGTATGTATATAAGTACGTGTGCCCCTCTCTCTTAGACCGTTTTTTTGTATCTTACTAAGGCTCTTATGCAGTTTTACGAGAAAGAAGATATGGAAGCAGGAAACGAAAGAGGAAATCTAGGAGGAGGAAGCACCACAACCAATGAAAATGCTTGATCTAACACTAGTAGGAACCAAGGTCGACAGGCTAATGCTACCCAAATGTTGAGGGCAATGTAGGTGCTGGAAATATGCCAGTAGATGCGAGGATGGTGTATTAGTTGTTAGCCAATCTTTTGCAAGCTGGAGTTGCTAGTAATGTTGGAGACCTAATCCTGTGGCTTCAGTTGGATATAACTATGCTAAGCTAAGCAGAGACTACACCAGTTTGTGTGGAAAGCCATTTGTTGGAACAGAGGATGCCGTTGAGGTTGAGAATTGGCTATTGAGCAGTGAGAGGATCTTTACTGATCTAGGCTTGGATGATGGGGAAAAGAGAAGGCTAGCCTCTAGGAAGTTGCAAGGGGTAGCGCTTCACTGGTGGAATAGTTTGAGGTTGCTAAGTCGGTATTGATGAGGAATTTCATGAATCTAGTTCAAGGAGAGATGTCAGTGGTCGAGCACACTGCTAAGTTTGATGAGCTGTCTCGATATGGATATGCTATGGTTGACACTGGCGTTAGAAGGAATGAGCGTTTCATTCGAGGACTAAGACCAGAGATTTCTAGAATGACCATGACCCATATTCGAGAACCTTGTAATGTGGTAGTGGAAATAGTTATTTTCCATGAAGATATGCTTGCTGTATCAGCTAGAGAATAGGCAGTTGAATCCCAGGGTCCTCAGGGAAAGAAGAGGATCTTCCTTAAGAAGAAGGGAGCCCAGAAAGGGGATGCTGCAAAAAAGGCAAAGGCCGATTTGGTATGCTATAAATGTGACAAGAAGGGTCATTATGCAAGTGAGTGCCGATCAGGAAAGGGAAAGAAGGATGCAGACAAGAGGAATGTGAATTGCTTTAACTGTGACCAAGTGGGGCAATACAAGAACCAGTATCCAGAGCCAGTCGGGGCGGATAAGGGGAAAGATTTTGTTGTTGAATCATCAGCTAAGCCTGCTGCAGCTGGCAAGGGAAAGACTGTGATGAAAGGTACATTTTTGATTCAGAGTATACCAGTTAGGATACTTTTTGATACCGGTGCATCACATTCATTTATATCCCAGTGTTTGGTTGATAGGTTATGCTTAGAACCCACATACCTTATTACTTCCTTAAGGGTTGCAAATCCAATAGGAGGGTATGCAACTCCGAGGATGAGATGTGACCAGTTAGAACTTGATTTGTTAGGTCATAAGTTTGCATGCAATTTGTATGTTTACAATTTCATAGATTTCAGAATCATTTTCGGTATGGATTGGTTGAGGAGGTATGATGCCAGGATATTCTGCCAGGATGGGGAGATATCTTTGAGACATCCTAATAGACATAACCGAATTATATTTTCAGTAGAGAATTCTAATCGGAGTAGTTGTGCTTTGCTAAGTGTAATGGAAGTGGGAGAAGTGCTAAGTCGGGTTCGAATAGCAAGAGAGTTTGCGGATGTCTATGAGCCAATCACAGGACTACCACTGAAACGAGCTGTTGAGTTTTGGATAGATCTTGTGCCAGGAGCCGAACCTGTGAATAGACCACCTAGCAGGATGACACCGATAGAGATGGAGGAATTGAAGGTGCAGCTAGTGGATCTAGAAGGAAGGAATTTTATTAGACCAAGCAGTTCGCCTTGGGGAGCGGCCACGGTATTCGTGAAAAAGCTAGATGGGTCGTTAAGGATGTGCATCGACTATCGTAAGCTGAATGAAAGGACGATAAAGAATAAGTATCCTTTGCCGAGAATAGATGATCTGTTTGATCAATTGAGTGGAGCCAGAGTGTTTTCCCAGTTGGACTTGGCGATGGGGTTCCATCAGTTGAGGGTGGCAGAGGATAGTATTCCTTTGACAGCTTTTCAAACTAGATATGGTTCGTATTAGTGGTTAGTGATTCCTTTTGGGTTGACGAATGCACCTGCTTTCTTTGTGGATTTGATGAATTGGGTCTTTCGAGAGTCTTTGAATAGATTCGTGTAGATGTTTATAGATGATATTTTGGTATCCTATAAGGATGGGAGAGAGCATGAAGATCATCTTAGAGTTGTGCTAGAGACGCTAAAGCAGAATCAGCTAAAGGCAAAGTTTTCTAAGTGTCATTTTTGGAAGAAAGAAGTTAAGTTCGTAGGCCATGAGGTTTCAAAGAAAGGATTGTCAGTCAATCCACATAAGATCGAAGTAGTGAACAATTGGAAGAGACCAGAGACGGTGATTGAGATTAGAAGTTTTCTTGGACTTGCTGGTTATTACCGGAGATTCATCAAGGATTTCTCGTGGATAGCAGCACCTTTGACTAAGCTTACCAGGAAGGAAGTGCAGTTTGTTTGGTCCGACAATTGTGAGGAAACATTATTTAACTTAAACCATTTGTTGACCAATGCTCCAGTATTAGTAGTTCTAGATGGAAACCAGGGATTGGTAGTATACACTGATGCGTGTGGGACTGGATTGAGAGCAGTGTTGATGTAGAAGGGAAAAGTCATTGCTTACGCATTTAGGCGGCTTAGACCGCACGAAGTAAGATATCCTACTCATGACTTAGAGTTGGCTACAGTGATTTTCGCCTTGAAGATTTGCAGGCATTATCTCTTAGGGAAGAGATTTGAGTTGTATACCAATCATAAGTCTTTAAGATACTTATTATCTCAGAAAGAGTTGAATATGAGACAACAGAGGTGGCTGGAGTTTTTGGCTACTTATGATTTTGGTATAGAGTATACTCATGGGAAAGGAAAGAAGTTAGCGGATGCTCTCAGCAGAAGACATCAGAAGGTGGTGTTAGCTATGTTGGCAGAATGGAAGGATCTAGAAGCTTTGGCCAGTTGCGGTGTGCAGTTAAGATCGATTGCTAGTTCTAGTCAGAGTACGGCCATGTTGTCCTGTTTAGAAATTCGACCAATGTTGATCGAGAGAGTTGCTTCTAAGCACAAAGAAGATCCAGTATTAGCCGAGAGAATTATAAGGCTTGAGATAGGAACTGAGATCGATGATTTGAAAGATTTTTGTCTTGACCAAAGGGGATGGTTGAGAAAGAAGGGACGGTTATGTGTTCCAAATGTTGAGAACATGAGAAAAGAAGTTATTGGAGAATGTCATCGATCAAAATTTACGATTCATCTTGGAGGGACCAAAATGTATCAAGATATGAAGAGGAGCTTCTATTGGGAAGGCATGAAAAGGGATGTTGACTTGTGGGTTAGGCAGTGTGTAAACTCTCAACAAGTGAAGACTGAACATCAGAAGCCGAGTGGGTTACTTCAGCCTCTAGAGATTCCAGTTTGGAAATGGGATTCGATATCCATTAATTTTGAAGATGGGTTGCCAAGGTCAAGAAGAGGAAATGAGAGTATATGGGTTATTGTGGACAAGTTGACCGAGAGTGCCCATTTTATTCCAGCAAAGTCGACCAGGACGGCACTAGTTTTGGCAAAGTTGTTCATGAAGAACATAGTTAGACTTCATGGAGTTCCTAGTAGCATAGTCAGGGTCAGAGATGCTTTATTCACTAGCGAATTATGGAGGAGTCTACAAAATGTGCTAGGCACTAAGCTCAAGATGAGTTCTGCATATTACCCACAGACGAATGGGCAGACAGAGAGAGTCAATAAGGTACTCGAGGATTTGTTGAGAGCTTGTGTGTTGGATTTTGGTGGATCTTGGGAGGATCACCTACATTTGATTGAGTTTTCCTATAATAGTTATCAGACTAGTATAGGAATGACACCTTTTGAAGCTTTGTATGGAACGCCATGCAAATCCCCTGCATGTTGGTTGGAGATAGGAGACAAATTGGTCTTAGGTCTAGATTTGGTTAGGGAGGCGTCAGAGAAGATTGAGTTGATCCGAGAACAAATGAAGGAAGCTCAATCCAAACAGAGGAGTTACGCAGATAAGAGGTGTAAAGACGTAGAGTTCTCAGTTGGAGACATGGTTTTCATTAAAGTATCACCGATGAAGGGTGTTGTACGGATTGGGAAGTTGGGGAAACTGGCATCGAGATATGTTGGTCCATTCCAGATTATATTGAGGATTGGAAAGCTCGCATACAGAGTTGAGTTGCCGAGCAGTATGGCAGGTGTCCATAATGTATTTCATGTGTCTCATCTTAGCAAGTACACTACACCAAAATAGTGATTTTGCAACATTTTATATTTGTTAATTTCTAACACTTATAAATGTTACAGCCTACTGACAATAGAAAAGTGTTAGGATACCTAGAAAAGTGTTGGGAAATAAAAATAATGTTTTTTATAAATTTTCCAACGCATCAGTTATAATTTACAACACAAAAAAGTGTTAGAACAGTTGATAAATTTGTAAATAACTCACTAAAAATTGGACCATTCTATAAACTTGTATATGTTTCATTTCTAACGCTTTCCCCTTCCATCACCACTATCGGCCACATAATTTTTAATTAGATTAGGGTTCCCCCTTCACGCATTCCACCATTTTCAAACGCTTTCCCATTCCCATTCCTCACCATCATTTGACCATTCGCGCATCCTGAAACTTCGATGCTGACTTTAGCTATTTGGGATTGTTAAGTTATATCTTGCGTTCTATTTTGTGGCTCTTTTACATACATAAATTGAGCGTAATATGCATTTATAGTACACCATGTCTCCATTTTTAGAACTTAACAATGAGTTGGAAAATGATAAACTAATTGCAACTTGTAAAAGGAAAGCAAGATTTATGATCACAAAGGAATGCTCTATCACAAAACACATCGGTCTATACTACTGATTGCAAGTTGACTATAATGAATATTTATTGCTTTTGATCGGACGATGCCTTTAATGATCGGACCAAATGACATTCATAGTCACCAAGTCATGTTGCAATAACATCATACTAAGCAATGTTGCAATAAAATCATACTATATTGAAAACAATTTTTCCCTATAGTCGCTACAAAAGGAATTTAAGATATATTATATACGGCTTTAATTTTCGTTTTGTACTAAATTTAGTTCTGCATTTTTTTTTCTTTTAGTGACTTATGTTTCTCCTTATGCTCCATATATTCATAACATACTATTTTTTAGATACAATGGTGGGCTTATATTTCAGAGAATCACATCCACCCATTCTAAATCAAGTTCAACCCAACAAGGTACAGAGCACGCTTTTCCATCTATTCATTGTATGCTTATGAATAGTTCTGTCAAGTTTCAAATTGTGGTATTTTGATTCTTACACCTTTTATAAGAGAAAAGTATATCTATAATAATAGAAAAATATTGTAATATGCTACAAAGAAAATGAAATGCATTTATATTTCATAAAATAATTTCAGTCCCAGCTGAAATTGGCAAACCCAATGGCTGATATTAGGTTATGAAAATGAAGTATGAATGACATAATTGCAACATAAGTACAAATAGTTTTAATGCATCTAAACCAAATATCAGGTGGAAAAATAATGGTTTTGTCAATAAAAAGGTTTAGCGTAAAGCCATGAATTTCATTTTCTTTAGAAAAAAAATTCAAACTTAGTCCCATCGCTTTGTTTAAAGTGACAAAGATCCAATTGTAAGTGGTCCTGGAAGGAACATTATTGTCCGTAGAGTTGTTCTTTTCAGCAAATATAAAATTCTTAAAGGAAAACTTTGGGTAGTAGCATATCATTTTCTATTGATAAAAGTGTAATTTCATGCACATTTATCAAGGGATGTAGAACATAACCAATCTAGGATATACATGATGTATGTTTGGTGAGTTATAGATGTCGTTACACAATAATTTATATGTAAAGTATGCACAACTTATATATAGTGTTATAATGACAAAGTAAAATACTAAATTAATGTGGACTTTGATTCTTTTCATGCTCAAAGAAAATTAATTAGATATACTCTTGCAAAAATTGTCTTTTGGTATCATATATGGATAAAAATTAGCATGAAAAGGAAGTAATTAAAGGTTTAGCATAGATTCAGTGGCAAAAGGTATGTATTAAATGCATTTACGTAAACTTTCAATTTTTCACAAAGTGTTCGAGCTACAAGGTGATAAATTATTTCATTTTTGGGAGATTACAAATAATCACCACTTTCAAGTGAACACACAACTTATGCATAATCGCTACTTTTGAAATGAACTTCATCCAACAAATGACTTCTAATATTCTATATCTCACTTTTTTTCAAAATAAGGTTATGAGGCTAATAGTAATATTTTTGCTCGACCTAAGTCGTCAATAATAGATAGAGTTTGACTTTGACGAGAGTTAAGAAAAGGGAAGAGTTAACATATGGTTAAAATGCATTTGGCTAAGAAGAAGATAATATCAAAAAAATGTACGGTCTTTTTGTAAAATACACACTTATTCCATCTTCTTTCATCCTTGTTACTTTTTGTTGAATAAATGAGCTGGCTTAAGCAATATATAGTATGGTAGGCTTTTTGGCTTTATGTCATTTTTGTTACCTCTGTTACTTCAATGATTTATCCTTTGTCTTTCAATTGCCCAAAGTTTCTCTATAGAACAAAGGTACAGATTATGTTTTGAAAGCTTCTAGAATCACCGTTGCGCCAAGGCTTCACTTCAAAAAAAAGTGCACTAATTATAGATTTGTTGAAGTTAGGATCCATGTCGTCAAATTATTCAATAATTAATGGAAACAGTATTCTATTTCTATTAGATAGTAGTTATCATAGGTGCTATAATACTTTTGTCCTTCTCTGGCCATGCTATGTTTCTATTAAGTAATTACTATTTATTTTTATTTATGTTCAAGGTGCAAGTATAGGTAAGCATTCTTAAATATGATTCAAGGATGATATTCTTGCAAGTAAAAAAAATCCATATTGGTACATTTTGTAAACTTATGCCATAGTTTTTTTGATGCACAGGGTAAATTTTTGCTTGATACAGTTCCTTGCTTTCTGACTGATGATCACTCGTGAGGTTTCGTTTCGATTAATGATTTTATGTGGGTCTATGAAGAAAATGCCTCATGTAAATAAGCTTATAGATTTATCTTTCTCATTGAATTTTTTATGTAGTTATAGCTTAAATAATTAGGATATGTTGGATGTTTTATCTTAAATCATAAGATAAGAATGATATTTACCAACGATGGGTTTTATACAATTATCACTTGTTAAGTGCATCTTCGGTTATAACATGATCCATGTGGTATTAAATTTGTTAAAGCTTTGGTGAAGTTAATTAGTTAATTGAATAAAATGGAAAATACAAATCTCAACTTTGATTATGACTAAATTTTTACATTTAATTTCTATTAGGTTCCTTCTCATTGCCATTTCAATTATCTATTCCATGGTGACTATACTGGCATTAGAAGTAATAAGCTCCATTTTCAAAGTCTTTTATGAGAAAGGAGACTAAATGAAATGAAAAGGTAAATAATTCAGATTCTGAAATTGCATTTATTCGATAATTATTTAGATGTGTATTCTCATATATACACAAGTGCACACACATATTCTACTCAATTCCTTTTATTATATATACATAGATTTAATATTTTTGTTTTTTCTGGAATGTCTGGGGCAAAAAAAATTTCTAAGAAATTCTGCATTAAACTGTATAAAAATGGCCATGCCTTTAGACATGTTTTTACCATTTACTACTCATTTGTTCAACAGAGCCCAAGCTTCAATGACTTGATCGATTATCATATTTTACATATATCTTAGAAAATTAGATTATTGATTCTTTCTTTTTACTTGGCATTTTGCAGTGTGAAGTGTTTTGCTTGCTTTGAGTGTGAAGTGTTTTGCTTGCTTGGTTGGAAAATAACCCTTTCTTTTGTAGTGTGAAGTGTTTTGCTTGCTTTGGGAAACTAGAATAAGAGAAGTAGTTACATGAATAATATGAGGATCAGTAAGGAATATTGAAGGGTTGACGTGTTGATCATCAGGTACATTGAAAGATTGCAATTCTTCAAAGGCATTTTGCAGGTTTATATTCTTCGGCAATTCTTCAAAATGGCTATGTAGTCAGTTCCCTTAGTCTAGTTTTGCCTTAGTTGTGTTTCTTTGACTTATTAGTTGTTCATTTGGTTTTGTATATGCCTGTGTGTTTGCTATTTAGTTACTGAGCATTTAGTGTTGTTTTGAGTGTGTACCGTGTGTGTTTGATTATATGAATGAGTGGAGTATGTATGGCTATCCATATGTGTGCGTACTATGTATATTTGATCAAGCTAGTTTTTCTTTTTGACTTGGCCAAGACAGCTGCAATTTTGGTAGAGGCAGCAGCTGTCATTAGAGTTCATTCCACCCTCAACATGGTTTGCTCTTGCAGCATGAATATCCAAGACATATGCAGCATACTCTATACCTCATCAGTCATTATTTTGTATAGTTAATTGTGGACCGGTATATATGCTTTTGTCCATGGTCAGTAGCCTGTCATGGGCAATAATTGGATCTAATAATGCACTGATACCTTAGATTATAATTTAGACCTGATTATAATTGAGTAAACCAATCTATACTTAACCTGCACATACATGAATAGTTGAGTTGGAAGTGCACTGTTGTTCTATATTTTTATACAATGAAAGCTAAGTCTCAATTAATAGTAATTTTGATGTTTGAATTCTTATTTGACATATTGAACGTAGGCATTTGTGGAGGAGGAGGAAGAAAAATAGAAGTTGGAATGTAGCGGTAACGAGGAAGCAAACACATATGACCTTGACAAAGATCCCATCTCTAAAGTTTTTGGCTCCGATAGAAAGAAAAACTATTGTCGTGCTATTAGCTTCACTTCCTGCAAAACAAGTAAAGTTGATGCAAGCTTCAAAAGCAATTGCCGATAAGAATAAAAAGGAAGATTTTCGTCAATGGTCATCGGAATTACAAAACCAAGTGGCAAATCAAGTTGCAAGTCAAGTGGCGAATCAAGTGTCGAGCCAAATCAATGAGGCTCTTAAATCATTTGCTTCATCTTTCCTAACTATGGTACAGGGGTTACAACATAACCTTAATGATATTGTGGTATTTTGAAATTGGAAAGTTTGTTGCTCATATTATAGTATTATCTAAATATGATATCGTTGCATTTGAGATATGGAAGCATTTTAGACTTCATATTGAATTGATATGATGAATTATATATGTGATATGGACATCATCATTTATGAGATATTATATTCATTTGTTTTAAGAATTTAATATTAATTGTGCATAAAATAGGGTCAAAACATAATTTCAATTAGTAAGGCATATAAGTGTTTCCAATATTTTGGATAACAACGCTTATCTACGTTACAAACCTAAATGATAAGCAAAGCAATTTATGTGTAACAACACATATTTGTGTTACTAAATAATCATTTTCCAACACTTATAAGTGTTACCGTATATTTCTGTACCAACACTTATAAGTGTTACCGTATATTTCTGTACCAACACTTATAAGGGTTACAATATAGGTACCAACACTTATAAGTGTTAGTAATACGTATGTTTGTAACACTTATAAGTGTTACAAATTTGACCGCTACATTCCTCACAGTCCATTAGTAACACTTAAAAAGTGTTACTGAAATTATTTGTAACACTTATAAATGTTAGGATTTGCCTGTTTTGGTGTGGTGGTATGTGCATGATCTAGAGGCTACTATTCCTCAGACAGAGTTAGAGGACTTGGTAATAGAGCCTGATTTGACTTTTGTTAGACAACCAGTTCAAATTGTAGCGAGAGATGAGAAAAGATTGAGGAACAAGATAGTCAAGTTGGTAAAAGTTCAATGGAGCAACAACAAGAAGGACTGTACTTCAAAGACAGATGACAGGGTTCGAGATACTTATCCTAATCTGGTTTGAGGGTATGACTATATTAGATTTATATAGATAATTGCTAATCAAGCATACTAGTATTGTTGTTAGGAGTCATTACAGATGATTGCTATGTTTAGTATTTAGTCCTTACTAGATTTCGAGGACGAAATTCTTTAAGGAGGGGAACCTATAACACCCCTAATTTTTGATAACATTATTCAAGAGATTTAATTAGATAAATTAAATAGAATAATGTAAATGTTAAGTGATAAGGGGATTGAGACTTGAATTAATTAAATTAAGGTTGAGCCTAATATAAAAATTAATGGGCTTAAGAATGATTTTTGGGTTAACCAAATAACACAAGGGTATATTTGGAAAATTGCCGCCCATAACCCTTACCCATATATATATATATATATATATATATATGTATGTATGTATGTATGTATGTATGTATGTGTAAGGACCCGATTCTTCGACTTCCAAAAATCGACATCGATAAGTCCACTGTATCAACTGCCGAGCAAACGAATGCCGGAAAACCGAATTCTTAGGGTTTAAAAGAAGAGGTAGAAGAAAAGGTAGAAGAAAAAGAAAAGAAGAACAACAGAACAACATCAGAAACAGAAGCAATATCAGAATCTCACATATCGCAGCGGAACAATATATAATAGATAATCACTAATCTTTTAAAACAAAGAACTATATCAGTTTATACATACATCAATCAGAGTCAATATACAACTCAATAAAACAATGGATAGTTATATAAACGTGTCCTCATGCAGAATACACAGCGGAATAAATACTATCAGATACAAATACTACGTCTTGTCATCCAGCTTATCTCCAAAGCTCCAGAATATCCTGATAACCTAAATCTAGACTGCCCGTGTGGAAATTGGTGGGCACCCAGAGTTTAGAAGGGAAACAATAAACTCCGAGTCAGTCATGGTGACTGGTGTGAGATCGTAAAACAGTTATTTTTCACAAAGAAAATAAAATAGATTCGCAATGCTTTTGGAAAATGAAACTACCATAAGACCTCCCGCCACACACACAATGCAAACGCAGAGTTGGAGGAGATTTCTTCTTATGATAGTCAAAGATGCTTACTACGCCAATCATTGGATTATTATTATTAATGTCTAGTGTAGAAAACATTTCGAAAGTATAATATTAATCTTAGCCAACATACGACCAGTATCGTATGCCTACTATAGCTACCATCTAAACAGTGGTGACCACCGTACGTAAATGGAAGGTTCTACAACTAATACCGTACAAAGTTCGTATTTGGAAGATGGATTTCCAACAAATGGTCAGGCTAAGGAACTTCCTTTCCTCCTGCCGAATGGGGTCGCATCTGGCTGGACGTCCCGAGAGACAAACTGCTCTCTGCCAAACAAGGCCGGGTTACCCCTATAACAGGTAACTCACGAATATGTCATCACCCGGTCCTTTGGGACCTTTATCCGAGCGCTCGGTAACCAACATCACACATCATAAATAAAGTGTGTCCACATGAGTAAGTATTTGGGCTCCATACCATGATACCACCCCTTTCCAGAAGGAAATGACATACCCTAAAGGGCGCGACCCTCATAACCTTGCCGCAACGTTCCTGTTTCGACCATTTCCGAGTTGTGAGGCCCTGACGAAGTCTCGTCCACAAAGCTACGCTTTTTCAAAAAGCCGCGCTTTGGGTCAACAGATGATCAACCTATGATCACAAAGATAAATGATCAAACAAATGATCATATCACAAATGATCAAACACTGATCATCACACAGCAACACTCAGCATGCCACATTACCAAATTGGGAATATATCGCTGATAACTTCAACTACATAACCTCTGAGCTCGTACGTCTCATAGAAGGGTGTTAAGCTAAGAGAATAAATTCTCCGCCACCAACAGATATGTATTTGAAAGAAATCAGCTTTATATCTCAATTTGTAACGTCAGACATACAATCCATACAAGTCTGTTCCGGGTTTGAACAGAACCGAAGGCACTTCTCACGAAGCCCTTGCAAATCCGGATAATTTCCAATCACGTCCGGACTTCCCATCACTAAGGGTGATAAAACCTCTAAATCGGAGATCAACCGATGTAGAGTAACTCGACGGTAATCCTTCCATTTTCAAAAATATCCGGTCTTCAACACCGGTCATCAAATGCAATTCATAACGACGTATCACATATTCGGAATGGGTTATACGACCCCATGGTCCTTTCCCAGCTAACCCGAATAGTGAGCGCTTATTCAAAAATAAGTGTGGCATTCAAATTCATCCAATTCACAACAAATACCCATTCAACGTAATTATTGATAGTCGGTTATTTAACCATCAATAAAGATGCGCAACATCATTAGATTCCAAATAAATTTTCCAAATTATTTAATTTCCAAAATATCTTTACTAGATATATAATTTCCACACTTCAAAAATAAATCAACGTTTATTTTTAAATAGATTTCCATTTCTTTTATAAATTCCATAGTGAATTTATATTTCAAATATCTACTGATATACGATTTTCAAATTGATTTCAATATTCAATTTCAATTTATCTCTATAAAGATAAATTCTCAAAAACGTTTCATTTCATTTTGGAAAAGCATTTCCATACTTATTTAATAATAAGTATTTCACAAATCTATTTATTTTCAACATTTGAAAATATTCGATATACTTAAATCAAAATTAAGTATAAATTCATTCTTTAAGGAAATCATTCTCTTAAGCACATTTATTTGAGTCAAAACGAATGTTACGTAAAACATCGTTACGACGACTCAAAATCACTAGTATAGGGATTCGGAATTTAAAATAGATGTATAAATCCCAATACTACATAAAAACATTTCCTTTCGGAAATCATTTACTATAACAACAGTGTTATAGTCCACCATTTCCTTATTGCTCGAAAACATCTATTTCAACAATGGATGTTGAAATCTATGGTTTCGATATTTAACACATTTTAAACATTGTTAAAACAATTAACTTCATTTTTTAATGTCACTTCTCCAAAACATATTCATTTTACTTAACAATATATTCACTGTCCAAAATCGTGAATATACTTCACTAACCAAATCTCAATCTTTTCTACACATTTATTTCAAGAATTATCCACTATCCAAAATCGTGGATAAAATTTCCTTAATAACTTTCTATATTTGATTCATCAATTTTAATTGATTTTCGAATTTATAAAACAACGTTTATAAATTCCATTTCTATTTTCTAACAACTTCGATTTAACAAATCTCCTTTTATTAACTAATTAAATTCATAACTAAATTTTTTATACCAACAATCCATACTATAAGTTAAATACTTATGATTCATTTATTTTACAAAATCGTTTCCATTTATAAGCTCACAATTTATAAATTTCATTCACTTATAAATTCTTAAAAATTCATTTTAACGCTTATAAAAACTCGTTTTATAATCCCAATATTTTAAAGTTATAAATATCAATTTTGTACATCTTTTACATACATCGTTTTTAATGATTCCAAAATTCCAATTAAAACCATTTTATAAATTACTTAACTATTTATTCCAAAAGAAATTACCTTTCGGTTATATTTCACAACATTGTAATTTCTATAACTTTAAGATTTGAACGTTTATAAATCGATTCAAAAATTAAATAAACGTATACTTTCAAAAATCTCTTTTAAAATCTCTTTTAAAATCAACATCGTTATTTTTTAAATTTCAAAAGTGAATCCGATGATGCAACAGCACCAATTTGTCAATCACAACAACAAACATCATTGTCAAGGACCAAAAGTCGACCTTCGAAAATCGGCACCCGTACTTCACTTGTACTCAAAATGCCGTAGATTCAAATGCCGAATCTGGTTCTCGGGAGCTTATAACACAATTAAGTAAATAACACAGCGGAAGAAAAGAATAATACATTGATATATAATATCTGATACAACAGAGTGATACAATGAATATCAATATACATCAGAGATATGATACAAGAAATAGCAGCGGAAAAGAAAAGGTAACAACAGCAGCGGAACAATATCAATAGAAATGATAACTCCAAAATGATCTTCAGACAAGAATGAATCCACAACTCCAAGATAAGCAATTCCGATGAATGAACTAGCTCCAGATAATCTACTAAACCTGAATATCTGAAAAGAAACCCAACTCTAGACTGCTCGTGTGGAAAATTATGAGCACCCAGAGTTTAGGAAGGGAACAATAAACTCCGGATCAGTCATGGGACTTGTGTGAGCAACAAAAACAGTTTATCTTTAAAAACGAACAACAAAAGAATTTAAAGTCAATTCGCAATGCTTTTGGAAAATGAAACTACCATAAGGCCTCCCACCACACACACAATGCAAACGCAGACTTGGAGGAGATTTCTCCTTATGATAGTCAAAGATGCTTACTACGCAAAATCAAATCATTTTTGATATTATTATTAGTGCATAGTGTAGAAAGTATTTCGAAAATAGAATATCAATCTTAGCCAACATACGTACCATTATAGTATGCCTACTATAGCTACCATATTAGATGGCAGGTTCTACAACTAAAACCGTACAAGGTTCGTATTGGAAGATGGATTTCCAACAAATGGTCAGGCTAAGGAACTTCCCATGCCACGGTGGGTACGTCCCTGGAATAGACGACCCGAGAACCTAACCGGATCTCTGCCAACACAAGGCCGGGTTACCTCTGCAAAAATAGGTAACTACTGACACGCGTATGCCATCCCCCGATCGTAACCGATCTTCCCGAGGATCCTCGATTCCCAACAACCACATAATAATAATAATGCAGTAACCACAGAGGTTAAGTATCTGGGCTCCATACCATGATACCACCTTTATCCAGAAGGAATGACATACACTAAGGGGCGCTACTCCCTAGAACCTTGCTGCATCCTTCCTGTTTCGACCATTTCCGGGGTGTGAGGCTCGACGAAGTCTCGTCCACAAAGCTACGCTTTGTCACAAAGCCATGCTTCGGGTCAAACAAATGATCAACCTATGATCACAAAGATATAAAATCAAATAAATGATCATATCACAAATGATCAAACACTGATCATCATACAGCAACACTCAGCATGTCACATTACCAAATTGGGATATATCGCTGATAAATTTCAACTACATAACCTCTGAGTTCGTACGTCTCAGAGAAGGGTGTTAAGCTAAGAGAATAAATTCTCCGCCACCAACAGAAATGTATTTGAAAGAAATCAGCTTTATATCTCAAAGTGTAATGTCAGACATGTAACCATACAAGTCTGTTCCGGGATCGAACAGAACCGAAGGCACTTCTTACGAAGCCCTTGCAATTCCGGGTAATTTCCAATCACGTCCGGACTTCCCGTCACAAAAGAGTGATATAAATCTCTATACCGGAGCAACTCAGTGCAGAGACATTCGACAGGTTGTCCTTTCATTTTCGAAAAATATCCGGTCTTCACCACTGGTCTTCAAATGCCATCCATATACGACGTATCACTATTCGGAATGGGTTATACGACCCAAAGGTCCTTTCCCGGCTAACCCGAATAGTGAGCGCAATATTCAAAACATATGGATATTGGGATTTCAATTAAGTCACAACTTATTACCCAAAAATCTTTCTTCAAATGGTTTAAACAAGTTACCATTTCAAATCTTTAAACAAAAGATTTATTTTAAACAACCTTCAACGGTTTAAACAATTTCCACATTTTAAATCTTTTAAATAAAAGATTCATTCACAGATTCTCGAAATTTATCTCCATTTCAATTTGACTCGTTAAATCTTTAAAACAAAGATTCAACTCATAACTTTCAAAAAAAACAATTTCATTTCGAATGGTTTAAATAAACCACTATTTTTAAATCTATTAAAATAACAGATTTAATTCATAGCTTTCTAAAAGGATTCATTCATAACTTAGAAAACCATTTTTCGATTAAATCTTGAAATTCCTTTTTTATTTAAACTGGAATTTCATTTCTTATCTGAAAGCTTTTATCATTTGAAAACAAACAGTTTTCATTTCGGAAAATCTGATTCATTCATACGAGTTGAAATCCTTGGGTTAAATTCAAATTCCCAACTTATACTTTTAAAATGGTTAAATTCATACAAACACATTTTATATCATCTTTAGTCCCTAGTTTCAATCATAGGATTCAATTTCAAATTTGAATTCAAATTTAAATCTAATTATTTAAATTTTCAAAAACTCGGTTAAGTTATTCAAAATAACTTTTATCTTTGAAATTCCATTTCAAAAGCTTTTCACTTTAAACCCAAATTTCCAATTTCAAAATCAATTGAAATTAAAATTTCAATTTCAAAAAAACGTCAAATTTAAATTATCTGTGACTTAACCGATTTCCATGTGAAATCCATATTTGTGTGTGTAAAAGTGTAGTCCAGGGGTTTAACACAATAGTGCAACACAATGAATCATCACAGATCAAAATACAGGATATAGTTGATAAACGATATGAACTATAACGCTTATCGTTCATGCACAGACCACAGATATATAAATATCATAGATAATAAATTACATCACAGATAATTTATCACAGATCACAACATAAATCAGGGTATATCACAAAGCATCACATATCAGGGATATCAAATAATCAAATCATCCAATAGAATCCAAATATTCATAAGTAAGATCAGTTAATTGTCTAATTAATTCAAATCAGATTAATTTATTATGAATAAACTACAAATCTTGGTTAATCATTAATCAATTATAAACCATTTCAATTAATTAATCTTTAATCATTTACTAATTAACTTTTTAAAAATAAATTAATTAACCTTTAATTATTAAATAATTAACTTTTAATTATTTGATTCTCCATTTAATTAATTGTCTTTAATTAATAATTCCTCCATTAATTATCATTCCTTAATTACCTTCATTAATTTATTAACCTTTAATAAATTATTCTTAATTAATCACATTAATTAATTAGCCCTGAATTCAACTAAGTAATTACACTTATCCAATTATCAATTGATTTTTCTCAAATTAATTAGACTAAATTAATTACTTTAAATAAATCAAAATATCCCAAAAATCAATAAGTGATTTATTCCTAATTACTTTCATTAATTTATTAACCTTTAATAAATTATTCTTAATTAATCACATTTTTACTTATCCTCAAATTAATCATTCTTTAAATTACTCGGTTAATCAACTTAAATTATTAACAAATTTACCTTAATTATTTTTATTAAGAAATTCACTTCTAGTAATTAATTTCCTTCAACTAATAAATTAACTTTAAACTTTAGAAGTTAATTAACCATTAACACATTCTTTATATTCATTAGTTAACCTTTAACATTATCTAGTTTATTTAAAATAAACTTTTAAAACAATTCCATTTTAAAACCTTTACTTAATCTCAGTCATAAACAACACTTATTATTTAAAAGTGTTTTAAACAAGTTATTCGGATAGAACTTGATTTAAGTTTAAAGTTTTAAAAACTGTTTTTAAAACAAAATCAACAGACCCGAGCCAAAAGCTTGAATACCCGAGTTTTACTCCGAGTAACTCGCGCTTCCTCTTTACATCGAGACCAACCCTCGTTTTCCTCGAGTACGTCCCCGAGTCGCCCCTTTCTCCTCCAAGCCTCTACTTCCCAGTGCACACGAAAATACTCGTGCACGTGCACCGGAGTTCCGACCATCACTGGTCGTCGCCGAAACTTCGAGCAAGTCACAAACCATCCCCAGCTTCGGTCGCAACCACCCAACTCCTCCAGTTCAACTCGAACGCGAATTCGAGTGTAATTACGAAACCTGGAACACGAACTGACCTTCCCC
The DNA here is from genome assembly GCA_030737815.1 of Allium fistulosum. Lineage (NCBI taxonomy): Eukaryota > Viridiplantae > Streptophyta > Magnoliopsida > Asparagales > Amaryllidaceae > Allium > Allium fistulosum. The sequence continues at coordinate 668,613,242 of CM060901.1, forward strand.
TAAAACCTATCAACACCTCCTCTCTACTCCTCCGGCCACCAGAGCGTACGAAACTTTGGCCATCACTTCGTCATCGACCCTACCACCATCTCCCAAAGGCGCGAGTAACTCGATGCTCGTAAGAGGTCGCGGTGGCCAAATTCTAGATCACTCAAAAAATTAGGTTTAGGAACCCAAAAATTATGCCGCCGCCGCCACGTCGAACTGCAGCCCTATCCACTATTTTTCCCTGACCCATGGTAGACCCCTCCACCTCCAGACAAAAACCCGACCTCTCCAGTCCACTTGATCACTAGAACTTGGTCGAAAACCAATTTGCAAGCAAAAACGAACTGCTCTCGAAATACCAATCTAAAAATCTTGATTTTCATTTTAAAATTCATATTTTTATAGGTTGTTTCAGATCCTAATTCTGAAACAAAAATTTATGAAGTTTAATTTTTCCACTATTTCTAAGTTGATTCCTCTGTTAATAGTTTCCAGAGTCATTCGTATTTTAATTTCAACTTAAGTATGATTTTAAAACTAGAGTTTATGATCAAGCAAACAAGTTTCATTTGAAGCTTAAATTTAAACAAAGACAAAATCACAAGGTTTGAATTGTTTTGAACCAAACTTGAATACTGGGAGGTATAGGCAGAGAATACTCTGAAGCAACATGTATACCATGCATGAATATGTACACAGCAAATATCATATAACTCATATTTGTTTTAGATTAAATAGTATGCAAACAAATTTTCCTACTTAAATTTCTTTAAAAGTGAAGTTACTCACTTGGCAAAGAAGTTGGTTTAAAATTAGTGTTTGCTCACCTGGAAAAGAAAGAACAGAGAAGCTTGATGCTTGAAACAGGCTCAAGTGTCTTTGCTTGCTGAAGCTTTTTAATCTTCAGTTTGAATTGAATGCTAACTTATCTTCTCTAGTTGCTTATACCAAAGTTTTAATGATATGTGCTTCTATATTTTTTTTTTCTTTCTTCAGCTTTGAAAATGAACGAGACTGAAAATGTGAAGCTTGATATGTAAAAGAAATGAGTTACAGTATACATATTTGTACAGGTGATATTTTATATTGTTTGTACAATACAATGCAAAGATATATATTCTTTCTTTGCTTTATCAAACAAAATCTCGGCTGAGAGGATATTTTGTAGGGTGGCTGGTTCGTGCACTAAAGACGCTGAGGTGATCTTGCATTTATGAGTTGTACAATTTTTTTTCTTTGTTGTTCTTTTACCATACTTACTTCGGCTGATATGCATACTATATGTTGTGCTAGGGTAATGGCATTAAATGCCTATGTACTTATGTCTACAACTTCCTATAATTTAAATTTCGTATGGTACTTTGATTTGTTTATGCTTATATTTCATTTGTACAAAGATATTTACTTTGTTTGTTTGACTATGCAAACTTCGGCTGTACAATATGAATATAATTTGATGTCTTCCTTTACTAGCTTTTGTTTACTTCATGTTTGTATTTGTACTGGTTTGCATTTTAATAATATGTTACCTATTTCTTACTTCTTCTACGTGATGGCTGATAGTATCTATCTTATGTACTAAAGGTATTTGCATTTGGTTTTGGTTTCATACTTGCATAATTTTTTCCATTTTGTATGTACATATTTTTCTTTTAATATGTTGTTATAATTTACCAAGTTTGGTTACTTTATGTATAATTTATAAAGTTGTTTTAGTCAGATTCTTATACTTCAATTTCTCGTTATTTACTTTTTATATTTATCTTATATTTCTGGCTTAAATTATCTATTATTAATATTTTTACTTTAATACCAATTATATCATATTTCTCTATATATTTATTTTAAAATCCATTTACTTGAAACTCAAATTCAACATATAAAATATTAAATTTAAATGATCGTTCAAATATAATTGGGATTCGGGGAAACCCGCTTACTTTATCAATTTATTTCACAGTTTTATTCAAAAATTAATTTAAATTATCAATTTAAATTAAATTAAAATCTAGGATCGTTACAATCATATATCAATATGATAACAGAATATACAACAAATATCTGCAAATAATTAAATACTGGTGAGGAATCCAGTTGGATCCCTCCAACCTGTTTCCCTGCATCCACAGACGTTAGCACAATACCAATTCCACTTCGAGGTGGAATATCGTGGTATATGGGTTTTATAAAAATATCATCCGCTTACTAACGGCGCAATAGGGTCTCATCCGCTATACAAGGCGGGAAATCAATCAATCCAATATATACATATTCCAATATGTATATATAGCTATATATATAGATATATCCTACTATAGCTAATATCACATCCAAACAGTCAATCAAATCAATCAATAACTGTAAAATAAATTTTCCTTTGAGTGAGAAAATCTCACCTTTGATTTTATTTTGCAATCCATTTTTCCTTTTCTGACTTGTCTTTCCATTTTAGACCTTGTATCAACAATTATATGATTTAATTAATATTCGAAATAAGTCGAACAAATAATTTTCGTTTTGATAGTTTTAATCATTCAACGATTTCATTTTAAACCAGTTTTCTTTTAATAGATTGATTTAACTAAAAATTAAATTTGAAGCTAAATCCCTTTTAATAAATTTAATTAACCAACTGTTATACAAATTCTTGTATATTTTTCCAACTTTATATGTATATATAAAATTTTTGTTTACTACATATATTTTTTTGTTTTAAAAAAAATAACATAAACAAAATCTTGTCTGAATATATACATATTATTAAATTAAAAACATAATTATTTTATACTTTACTGTATAAAATTTTCTGTACAATTAAAACAGTGACAAATCTTCACTTTAAAAATCCTTAAAGTAGAATCCCCTTACTACAAAAATTTCTCTTTTCGAATCCATATCGATACAGATATATATTTATTTTAGAAGCTTCCTATACTAAAAAAAAATTCGAATCCTTATATAACTTTACTGTAAAAAAAAATTCTTAACTTGTATATAATAATACATACATATACATCTCACTGTATTTCCTAAAATATGTATATATATACATATATATATCCATGTATTTTCTTTTTATTATTATTTATAAATACTATAAAACAAATTTATACCTCACTGGAAATTGTCGAACCACCCAAAATCGAGATCAAACTATCTTTCCCAGTCGCGACCCTAACCCTTACGCCTCCACATGAACCAAACACAGATCCTTCTACAATCAATCTAGCCTGCCGCCTCATCGATCGCCATCGCGTTCGTGGCCACCCATCGCTGCTACTGCCACGCGACGAGCACCTTCACATTCGCTGGAGCCTAGCCCTAACAGATCGCACGAACGCGCCCCATCCCATGTTGATTATCACGGCGTCCCCCTAGTCGATCGTACCAGCACGAGAGCTTCTCGAACTGGAGATTTGAGGAGGATGGAATTGAGATTTCGTTCATTCGAACGAAATAAAAAGGGTCGCCATAAATTTTTCTCGTTTGAACGAAGTGATGTCGTTATTTTTTTCTTTTCGAAATGCATTCGATTTAATTTGGGAACGATATTGTGAAAAATGAATACTGGAAAAGGAAGGGATTTGCGTTCACAATTGAAGGCAGTGATTTGGAATAAGTGGAGGTAGGCATGATTTTGTTTTGAACAAGGAGTGGCCATTTTTTTCTTTTGAAGCTGTTATTGATTTCGAACGAAATGATTTAGAGAAAAGGAATGAAAATAAAATAGTAGTTCGGCCATTTTTATTTGTTTCGATTTTGAACGAGAGAATGGCTTCGGCTTGAAATAAGGAGAAGACACGATTTCTTTTCCATGATCTTCTGCGTGAATTAAGGCATGAGTTAAGGGAGAGGAACGTGCTGGCGTTAACTTATTTGAATTTTAAAATTAAATTTGAATTTGATTAAATTCCAATGCGTTTAGGTGTCGTGTGCTCACAGAACAACTCCGAATGCTCCGAAATTTGAAATCCGGTAATAATTCAATATTACGGACCCAATGGAACTGGTTTCGTCGAATTCCGAGACTGTGCCTTGGACGGCTATTTTTAAATTCAATTTAAACGATATAAATTCAAAACCGAACAAATCACTTTCAAACTCGGTTCTGAAGCTTCTATCATCTTCAGTTTTATCAACATGAATTTTAAAAGCCTTCAAAATATTTTTCTTCAACTTAAAATTGAAGATTCGAATTTTTATTCAACATTCAATAGATTAAATTTTATAATTTAATTGCCAATTTATTCTGATAATTTGAAATTCAAGTCAAACCATCATTCAAATATCTAAAATTAATTAAATATTTTCAATTTAATTTGTTCAAAATTCTGGGTCGTTACAGTATGTATGTATGTATGTAGGTATGTATGTATGTATATTTCATTCCTACCATTCATTCTTCATTCACGTCATTTTGAAACGCAAATCATGATATAAAAGAACGGTCGGCCATTAAGAGAAGAAAAGGAATTCAAATTAAAAGCTAGAGAATCAAGCTTAGGGGAAATCAATCTCAATCCAATCTCCTTATCTAAATCAAAGTGAATAATAATTCCATCTCTATTTTTTTTGAATCTTATGTTTCGGATTTAAGGGATAAATTCGTTTTTAAGATGAATTAAACGATGATATGCTTGAGATTTGATTTGCTTAACTAAAACAAGTTGTTTAAAAAAGGATTTATACGGTTCTAGGGCAAAACCGAGACTTAATGATGATTAAATTCCAAGGAAAAATTTTATGTTATGAAAAACATGATTTTGGATTTGGGTTTCTATTTTGATAATTTCCCAAGCTATGGAAAGATCATTATGAATTTTCAAAGGAAAATATGGTTATTTGGATTTATAAATTTATTTTGGAAATTATATTGAGAATTTGGGTCTGAAATTTTGATATGTTAGATAACATGATTAAAGTGAATTTCTAGAATTTTTGGGGATTTTTTTAAAGTGATTTGATATGCAAATTAGACTATTTTAGAAGAGGGACTTCTTTACAAAATTGGTTTTGTTTAATGGAAGGGCTTAATTGATTAACTTAACCATGGTTTAGATCTGAAATTAGCGGCAGTTATTTTGAAAAAGAATTTGAAAAGGTTAAGGCAACCAATCTGGTGTTGGCACGTGGTAGGTTAGTTAGAGAAAAGTTTGCTTTAAGAAGAACTAAACCAGGTTTACTCAGAAAATTGGTTCCGCCTACTTTGGAAAGAACCTTTCGACGCAGAAGCTTACGCCTTCATCTTAGTCGAAACCTACTATACCGAAACCAATACACAAGGTATCAAAAAGATGGTACGTAGTGGATTGGAGGAAGGCATAGGTAAGGTGTCGAAAGCATGGCTTCCGAAGGAGTCGAAACCTTGGTTTATTTTTAAAAGAAAAGCGCCAGCCTTTAGTTTGTTTTAGCCTTCGACGGAGTCGAAGCACATAGTTTCGAAGAGGTTTTAAAAGGTTTTGAAAGAGTTTCCATTAACTTAAGATTGCTTTCGACTGGGTTCCTTTGCTTATGAAAGAATGTTTTGAAAGAAGGGGTTCCATCCTAGTCAAAACCCTACTGTCGTTCTTTAACCTTTCGATGGTGTTGAAGATATCAATGCTTTCGAAAGGATACTTTGTTTTAAAAGTTTAAGCCACTTCCTGTAGCTTTCGAAAGGGGTTAGGGGTTTCGAAGGCAATGGTTTTGAAAGGGATTTCGACGCCAACCTTCCACTATTTTACCTAGATGTTTATATGCTTTCGAAAGAGATGGTGCCGACGCCATCATGTTTCCCCAATATTTTTATATGATAAATGATGGTTTCGAAAGAGATGCTTTCGCCTATATTCACATTGACCCAAATAATGTTTCAAGTATAAACCCAATGCTTTCGGAAGGGAGACTTTCAATGATTTTGGAAGGGTTACTTCCAATGGTGTCGAAAGGGGTACTTTCAATTGGTTTCGTAGCTATGCTTCTAAAGTTAAATATTAATACTTTATTACAATCGAAAGGTTTCGAAAGGAAAGTTTTAAAGTATTATAAAGGCAGGAGCCTAATGTTTTGAATATATATTTTAAGGATTTCGAAGGAGTTCATCCTATGAAGTCGAAAGCTTGGTTTCGAAGGTATCGAAAAATTTCATAACACCAAACTCTATTTTTAAAGGAAAAAATCCATGGCTAAATTAAAGGAGTTTTAGAATAATTTTGAGAAGAAGCTTTCTTTGATAAAATAAAAGGTCAAAGGGATTAGCCAGGTTTTATATTAAACCCACAAGAGTGGTATTGCTATGTTGTTATGTTGGCTTCTTCAAATATAAATATATTTACTTTATAATGGACCCATAACTGCATTTTAGGGATGAAGGGTAGAAGAACTAGTTAGGTTAAGCCAATAGTGAATATAAATTGATTAAACTCCTGAATGAGTAGAATTGCATCCACGAGGTCAGGAAGACCAGAATATATGATGCTAAAATATAAAAGAAAGATATTGGCAAGGGCCAATAGGTTTATGGTAAGCCTATGAAAACTTTGTATAAGAAAAGATATTGGCAGGGGCCAATAGGTTCATAGTTAGCTTATGAAAACTATATATAAAGGAAGATGTCAGAAAGACAGGTTCATAGTACGACCATGAAAACTATGATTTGATACTGGCAGGGGCCAGTAGGTTTGTAGTTAGCCCATGAAAACTATATCCTGATGAAATATTGACAGATGTCAATAGGTTTCTAGTCGACCTAAGAAAACTAGGGTATGGAGAAAGGATATTAAGATTACCAATAGATTCCTAGTCAATCCATGAAAACTAGGATAAGAGTAAGATATTGGAGTTACCAATAGGTTCTTAGTGATCCCATGAAAACTATGTAATTGGACAGGGAGTCCTTAATTGTTTAATCGGTTATTAGTCAGCCCATTAAAACTAATAGGTTAATAGTAATCCTATAAACATAATTAAGACAGATAGTCTAAAATGAATGGGGATGGGTAATCCAGAATTGATTCATTTGTTTTGCATATCATCATATTATATTGTTTTGAATTTTTTAACCATTGTGATGCAGGAGCATAGTATATGGTTTTATAAAGGTTTTGTGATACTAGTGAGGGGAACCCATTTCGCTAAACGGCGTGGTCTCACTGGATATCTAAATGATTTGAGATGGTAGATTATTATTCATACCAGACTTTATGTCTCACTAAAAGTTTTTGTTTTCCTCTTAAACTCTAGGGCACTCAATTGATTTTGAGTAGTTTGAGAGTTGAGGTTTTGTAACGACCCCGGATTTTATATAAATTTAAATTGATAATTAAATGAATTTTTGAATTAAAATTTGTAAAATTAATTATAAATAGGTGCGAGTTTCCCCGAACTAAGATAAATTTGTTAGTTTTATAAAATAGAAAGTGAATACATTAGAAAAATTTTAACAACATATTAAACAAAAATTTAACAACAAACTAAAATAGAAATTTATATTATAAAATAATATTATTGAAGACAAAGTTAAAAAGAAACAAAAAAACAAGACAAGAGATAACATACAAAGTAGTAATACAATAAGTATATATGCAAAGTAACAAAGTCAAAACAAAATAAAAGATATACAAGATTGTACCTGCAAATGAATGGTTTGGTAAACTTGTAAATATGTTAGGCTGAATCACAGATATGTGTACACGAATTGTAATAAGAAGATATAAACATATATATGAACACCTGTCAAAGAATGAAACAAGAAGAAAAGAAAATATCTAGGAACACATAAAAAAAAATAGGATAAGTCTAAGATCTTATAGACTAAGTATATGTTGCAGGTAAGAATAAAGTGAAAGCATAGGAAGCAAGTAAAATAAAATATGTAAGTATGCTAGGCAAAAGAAAATTGAAATATCTTTGTACAAAGAGGTTAAGTATAGACATAAAGTACATAGCATTAAATGCTTTCACAGCTCAAAGTATTTGGTCAATTCGAAATCTTACAAAATGTGTTCATTAGCCTCCATATAAAAAGAAATATCTCTGTTTGGCGGTACAAAACATTTATCAACCTGTTGTACAAATATTGATAACCCTGTAAACTCTTTTATCTATATCAATTGTCCTCATTTCAATTTCGAAAATTAAAACTAAGAAAAATATGAAGTAAATATTATCTTAAAACCAGAAATGAAAAAAATCAAAACAGAAAGATTCAAAGGTCTGCAACCTGGAAGCTTTAAACAAATCAAGCATGGAAGTTCCTGGCTAAGATTCTTCTTTGCTTCTCTGTCCAAAATCATCAAAATATGCTGCTTTGTTCCACTACAAGGTGAGCAACTTTAATCTTTAAAAAAACCATTTCTTTGAATCCAATGTTTGAGAATCTGTGAGTAACATTTGATTTTGTGCATGCCGTTGTATCTGTTCTTCATATTCAAGCTCAGTGCTCAGTTTTGATTTAAATCCTCTATCTTTTGATCTAGTCATTGTCAGGATTTAAGTTACAAATAAAACTTGTTTGTTTGATCATGGGTTAGAGTATAAAATTTTATTTAAGTTGAAATTAAATGGGGATTGCTCTGGAAATGAAAATGAACAGGAAAGTTAGGTTTTGTATAAATTTCAAACATCTTAATCGAATCCATATTAACCTTAAGTATGTGAATGAAAATTTGCTGTAATTGTATGATGAAGATTACAAAGTAGTTCCAAATATTTTAAGTACCATAAATCATGTTTAAAATAAAAATTTACAGAGGAACTTGAATTTGTGTTAAAAATCAACTGTCTTAAATTTTAATTTTAATTACATGCATGAAATAGTGATGATAAATCATGAATTTTGATATGCATTTTGGAATTTTTAGTTGAGAAATTCGTGTGAATTTTGGGTTTGAACGCTTTGGGAGTTTTGGTGATTTGCCGTTGATCGGCGTGATGGTTGAAGCTAGGATTTTGATCAGAGCATGCTTTGGTGTTGTGGATGATGGGAAAAATGCCATTGAATTTTTCCAATTGCTGAGTTGTTCAAATTCGAACGATATAGGGTTTTAAGCTTGTTTCGGCCGGGCTTCACTGTCGAAGCATTTGCGACATAAAGGTCGGACCGGAGGCGTTCGCTTTTGGGGAGAAGGTAGCTCGTGGTCGTGGTGTCCGACGGTGGGGACGGCGAGTTCAACGGCGTCGAGGTGTATGGCCGTGGGGAAGTCTTAAGTGGTCGTTGTTTTCTGCAGTTTCGAGCTTGAGGTTCGAAATTTTGATTTGTGAATAAATTCTCCGATCTGGGTTCGCTATCGTGTTCGCATGGGGTTGTGTGACCGGAGTGGATAGTCGCGACGATCTGAATTGGCCGTAGGCGGTGGGACATGTGCACGGGGTTGGGTGAGTGCACTGGGGGGAGTTTTGTTTAGAGAAGACGATGGGAAACTCGCGTGTGTTTCGGGGGCAACTCGAAGATGTTGGAGTTGGGTTTACTTCGGGGATGACACGGGAGTTTCTACGTTTAGACTCGGCATTTTCTTAGCTTGGTCCTGTATAATGTAGATGCAGATTAAACTTGTTGTTTAAAATAAGTAAAAGTCAAGTTTAAGTTATAAAACAAGTTTATAAAGGAAGCAATATAAAGTTAAACTTGTTATTTTAAAGTAAAAGTAAATCAAATATGTTAAAGTGAAACTTAATTTATATTTCAAATTTAAAAATGTGTTAGGATGTTTGATTTTAAAAATAATTATCTTAATTAAGTTTTAAAATTCAAATTTAAAAGAAAAATTTGAATTTAGTTATTAAATCAAAGTTTATAAGTTAAAGATAGAAGTAATAACAATTTTTCAATTTATATTGGGAATAAATTAGTTTAAAACTTGATAATTTAAAGATTTAACGAGTTAAATTGAAATGGAAATTGATTTGAAAAAATCTGTAAATGAATCTTTTGTTTAAAAGATTAAAGTGTGGAAATTGTTTTAAACCGTTGAAGGTTGTTAAAATGAATCTTTTTGTTTAAAAGATTTGAAATGGTAATTTGTTAAACCATTTGAAAAGAAAGTTTTGGGTAATAAGTTGTGACTTAATTGAAATCCCAATATCCATATATTTTTAAAATATTACGCTCACTATTCGGTTTAGCCGGGAGAGGACCTTTGTGTCACATAACCCGTTCCGAATAAGTGATACGTCGTATATGGATAGCATTTGAAGACCGGTGTTGAAGACCGGGTGTTTGCGAAAACGATAGGATAACCTATCGATTGTCTCTGCACTGGGTAGCTCTCGGTATAGAGATTCCCTAAGTGATGGGAAGTCCGATCGGGATTGTGAATACCCGGATTCGCAAGGGCTTCTTCGGAAGTGCCTTCGGTTCTGTTCGAACCCGGATATGGTTACATGTCTGACATTACACTTTGAGATATAAAGCCGATTTCTTTCAAATACATTTCTGTTGGTGGCGGAGAATTTATTCTCTTAGCTTAACACCCTTCTCTGAGACGTACGAGCTCAGAGGTTATGTAGTTGAAATTTATCAGCGATATATTCCCAATTTGGTAATGTGACTTGCTGAGTGTTGCTGTGTGATGATCATTGTTTGATCATTTGTGATATGATCATTTGTTTGATCATTTATCTTTGTGATCATTACTTTGATCATCTGTTGACCCAAAGCATGGCTTTGTGACAAAGCGTAGCTTTGTGGACGAGACTTCTTCGGACCTCACAACCCAGAAATGGTCGAAACAGGAATATGCGGCAAGGTTATGAGGGTCGCGCCCTTTAGGGTATGTCATTTCCTTCTGGAAAAGGGTGGTATCAGGTATGGAGCCCTGGTATTTAACCTATGAGGATACTCCGATCTCATTTATTGTGATTGTGTGTTTATCGAGGCGCCTCGGATAAAGGTCCCAAAGGACCGGGGGGTGGCATATTCGTGAGTTACCTGTTATAGAGGTAACCCGGCCTTATGTCGGCAGAGAGCGGTTTGTCTCTCGGGACGTCCAGCCAGAGGCGATCCCATTCGGCAGGAGGAAAGGAAGTTCCTTAGCCTGACCATTTGTTGGAAATCCAAAGAAACAATACGAACCTTCACGATTGCAATTGTATAACCTGCTATGGAATGTGGCGGTAACCTGCTATTGAACATAGTAGCTCTAGTAGGCATAAGTGTGGAATGCCTATGCTTGCTAAGATTAATATTATACTTTCGAAATGTTTTCTGCACTATGCACTAGTAATAATATGGAAAAGAAATTCTCCCGTATCAAGCATCTTTGACTATCATAAGGAGAAATCTCCTCCGATTCTGCGTTTGCATTGTGTGTGTGTGCGGGAGGCCTTATGGTAGTTTCATTTTCCAAAAGCATTGCGGATTTCAATGTTTAAAATCCTTTGTTGTTGTTTGAAGATAAACTGTTTTTGTTGCTCACACCAGTCCCACGACTGACTCGGAGTTTATTGTTCCTTTCCTAAACTCTGGGTGCTCATAATTTTCTACACGAGCAGTCTAGAGTTGGGGTTTTCAGATATTCAAGTTGAGTAGATTATCTGGAGCTAGTCAGTCCTTGGACGACTGACCTTGCTTTCCGCTAGCTATGGATTGGAGCATTCTATTGGATATATTCTATCCACTACTGATGTTATCTTTTCTTTCCGCTATTATTTCTTGTATCTCTGATATTGTTGTATCATATTGATATCATTGTTGTATATCATACTGGATATTGTATTCATTGGATTGTATATGATATCATCTATTTTTATTCCGTTGTGTTGTTATACTTAATGGTGTTATAAGCTCCGGAGAACCAGATTCGGCATTTGAATCTACGGCATTTTGAGTATAAGTGAAGTACGGATGCCGATTTTCGAAGGTCGACTTTTGGGTCCTCACATCTGGTATCTGAGCTAAGGATGAACTTTAGCTCAGGAGTATAACACGTTAAGTAGCTCATTAGAGATAGAGTGAAGTAAACTCTAGAATGAGTGTATCTCTAAGATATCCGTCTGAACGTCTCAGTAAATTCTCTTACTATCCACTGATAGTAAGTATGAGTGCAAGAAGAGGATGAGATAGGGGACAGGGAAATACGACTATAAACGGTCAATACTCTGTAATAATAAGGAAACAATCTTTTCTCTATCAATCTCTTTTATTCGTTATCTTTTCTCAATTCTTCGGTATTTTCTGGTCGATCCAGAAAGGAAATTCGATATATTAATATGGGACATAAACTCCGGATGGACCAAAATTGTTTGTTTGGATGTATTGGTTGCATTGTTTGCTATGGTTGATAGGTATACCTTAGTTTCTAAACTAAATTTTTTTTTGAAATTGTATCCATATATCTATCTATTCTTTAGGTCCGGAGATATTCTACGAATGGTTAGTTATCACTTCGAACTAACCGATGCCACTGTGTATTTCGTAGATCTGGATAACCCGAGTATCTTGCGAAATGTTAAATAGATTCGTTCTTGTATCTATTGTCGATATTCTTATTTGGTAGGCCAAATGCAGAATAGATATTCAGTTTGAGTTGAGGAAATATTCTTCATCTGTCTTTTTGTCTCCTTGGTAATTTCGAGGACGAAATTCTTTTAAGGGGGGAAGTCTGTAACGACCCCGGATTTTATATAAATTTAAATTGATAATTAAATGAATTTTTGAATTAAAATTTGTAAAATTAATTATAAATAGATGCGAGTTTCCCCGAACTAAGATAAATTTTGTAGTTTTATAAAATAGAAAGTGAATACATTAGAAAAATTTTAACAACATATTAAACAAAAATTTAACAACAAACTAAAATAGAAATTTATATTATAAAATAATATTATTGAAGACAAAGTTAAAAAGAAACAAAAAAACAAGACAAGAGATAACATACAAAGTAGTAATACAATAAGTATATATGCAAAGTAACAAAGTCAAAACAAAATAAAAGATATACAAGATTGTACCTGCAAATGAATGGTTTGGTAAACTTGTAAATATGCTAGGCTGAATCACAAGGAAGATATCTTCCTTTATTTGTACAGATATGTGTACACGAATTGTAATAAGAAGATATAAACATATATATGAACACCTGTCAAAGAATGAAACAAGAAGAAAAGAAAATATCTAGGAACACATAAAAAATAATAATAGGATAAGCCTAAGATCTTATAGACTAAGTATATGTTGCAGGTAAGAATAAAGTGAAAGCATAGGAGGCAAGTAAAATAAAATATGTAAGTATGCTAGGCAAAAGAAAAATGAAATATCTTTGTACAAAGAGGTTAAGTATAGACATAAAGTACATAGCATTAAATGCTTTCACAGCTCAAAGTATTTGGTCAATTCGAAATCTTACAAAATGTGTTCATTAGCCTCCATATAAAAAAAATATCTCTGTTTGGCGGTACAAAACATTTATCAACCTGTTGTACAAATATTGATAACCCTGTAAACTCTTTTATCTATATCAATTGTCCTCATTTCAGTTTCGAAAATTAAAACTAAGAAAAATATGAAGTAAATATTATCTTAAAACCAGAAATGAAAAAAATCAAAACAGAAAGATTCAAAGGTCTGCAACCTGGAAGCTTTAAATAAATCAAGCATGGAAGTTCCTGGCTAAGATTCTTCTTTGCTTCTCTGTCCAAAATCATCAAAATATGCTGCTTTGTTCCACTACAAGGTGAGAAACTTTAATCTTTAAAAAAACCATTTCTTTGAATCCAATGTTTGAGAATCTGTGAGTAACATTTGATTTTGTGCATGCTGTTGTATCTGTTCTTCATATTCAAGCTCAGTGCTCAGTTTTGATTTAAATCCTCTATCTTTTGATCTAGTCATTGTTAGGATTTAAGTTACAAATAAAACTTGTTTGTTTGATCATGGGTTAGAGTATAAAATTTTATTTAAGTTGAAATAAAATGGGGATTGCTTTGGAAATGAAAATGAACAGGAAAGTTAGGTTTTGTATAAATTTCAAACATCTTAATCGAATCCATATTAACCTTAAGTATGTGAATGAAAATTTGCTGTAATTGTATGATGAAGATTACAAAGTAGTTCCAAATATTTTAAGTACCATAAATCATGTTTAAAATAAAAATTTACAGAGGAACTTGAATTTGTGTTAAAAATCAACTGTCTTAAATTTTAATTTTAATTACATGCATGAAATAGTGATGATAAATCATGAATTTTGATATGCATTTTGGAATTTTTAGTTGAGAAATTCGTGTGAATTTTGGGTTTGAACGCTTTGGGAGTTTTGGTGATTTGCCGTTGATCGGCGTGATGATTGAAGCTAGGATTTTGATCAGAGCATGCTTTGGTGTTGTGGATGATGGGAAAAATGCCATTGAATTTTTCCAATTGCTGAGTTGTTCAAATTCGAACGATATAGGGTTTTAAGCTTGTTTCGGCCGGGCTTCACTGTCGAAGCATTTGCGACATAAAGGTCGGACCGGAGGCGTTCGCTTTTGGGGAGAAGGTAGCTCGTGGTCGTGGTGTCCGACGGTGGGGACGGCGAGTTCAACGGCGTCGAGGTGTATGGCCGTGGGGAAGTCTTAAGTGGTCGTTGTTTTCTGCAGTTTCGAGCTTGAGGTTCGAAATTTTGATTTGTGAATAAATTCTCCGATCTGGGTTCGATATCGTGTTCGCATGGGGTTGTGTGACCGGAGTGGATAGTCGCGACGATCTGAATTGGCCATAGGCGGTGGGACATGTGCACGGGGTTGGGTGTGTGCACTGGGCGGAGTTTTGTTTGGAGAAGACGATGGGCGCGTGTGTTTCGGGGGCAACTCGAAGATGTTGGAGTTGGGTTTACTTCGGGGATGACAAGGGAGTTTCTGCGTTTGGACTCGGCATTTTATTAGCTTGGTCCTGTATAATGTAGATGCAGATTAAACTTGTTGTTTAAAATAAGTAAAAGTCAAGTTTAAGTTATAAAACAAGTTTATAAAGGAAGCAATATAAAGTTAAACTTGTTATTTTAAAGTAAAAGTAAATCAAATATGTTAAAGTGAAACTTAATTTATATTTCAAATTTAAAAATGTGTTAGGATGTTTGATTTTAAAAATAATTATCTTAATTAAGTTTTAAAATTCAAATTTAAAAGGAAAATTTGAATTTAGTTATTAAATCAAAGTTTATAAGTTAAAGATAGAAGTAATAACAATTTTTCAATTTATATTGGGAATAAATTAGTTTAAAACTTGATAATTTAAAGATTTAACGAGTTAAATTGAAATGGAAATTGATTTGGAAAAATCTGTAAATGAATCTTTTGTTTAAAAGATTAAAGTGTGGAAATTGTTTTAAACCGTTGAAGGTTGTTAAAATGAATCTTTTTGTTTAAAAGATTTGAAATGGTAATTTGTTAAACCATTTGAAAAGAAAGTTTTGGGTAATAAGTTGTGACTTAATTGAAATCCCAATATCCATATATTTTTAAAATATTACGCTCACTATTCGGTTTAGCCGGGAGAGGACCTTTGTGTCACATAACCCGTTCCGAATAAGTGATACGTCGTATATGGATAGCATTTGAAAACCGGTGTTGAAGACCGGGTGTTTGCGAAAACGATAGGATAACCTATCGATTGTCTCTGCACAGGGTAGCTCTCGGTATAGAGATTCCCTAAGTGATGGGAAGTCCGATCGGGATTGTGAATACCCGGATTCGCAAGGGCTTCTTCGGAAGTGCTTTCGGTTCTGTTCGAACCCGGAACAGACTTGTATGGTTACATGTCTGACATTACACTTTGAGATATAAAGCTGATTTCTTTCAAATACATTTCTGTTGGTGGCGGAGAATTTATTCTCTTAGTTTAACACCCTTCTCTGAGACGTACGAGCTCAGAGGTTATGTAGTTGAAATTTATCAGCGATATATTCCCAATTTGGTAATGTGACATGCTGAGTGTTGCTGTGTGATGATCATTGTTTGATCATTTGTGATATGATCATTTGTTTGATCATTTATCTTTGTGATCATTACTTTGATCATCTGTTGACCCAAAGCATGGCTTTGTGACAAAGCGTAGCTTTGTGGACGAGACTTCTTCGGACCTCACAACCCGGAAATGGTCGAAACAGGAATATGCGGCAAGGTTATGAGGGTCGCGCCCTTTAGTGTATGTCATTTCCTTCTGGAAAAGGGTGGTATCAGGTATGGAGCCCTGGTATTTAACCTATGTGTATACTCCGATCTCATTTATTGTGATTGTGTGTTTATCGAGGCGCCTCGGATAAAGGTCCCAAAGGACCGGGGGGTGGCATATTCGTGAGTTATCTGTTATAGGGGTAACCTGGCCTTGTGTCGGAAGAGAGCAGTTTGTCTCTCGGGACGTCCAGCCAGAGGCGATCCCATTCGGCAGGAGGAAAGGAAGTTCCTTAGCCTGACCATTTGTTGGAAATCCAAAGAAACAATACGAACCTTTACGATTGCAATTGTATAACCTGCTATGGAATGTGGCGGTAACCTGCTATTGAACATAGTAGCTCTAGTAGGCATAAGTGTGGAATGCCTATGCTGGCTAAGATTAATATTATACTTTCGAAATGTTTTCTGCATTATGCACTAGTAATAATATGGAAAAGAAATTCTCTCGTATCAAGCATCTTTGACTATCATAAGGAGAAATCTCCTCCGATTCTGCGTTTGCATTGTGTGTGTGTGCGGGAGGCCTTATGGTAGTTTCATTTTCCAAAAGCATTGCGGATTTCAATGTTTAAAATCCTTTGTTGTTGTTTAAAGATAAACTGTTTTTGTTGCTCACACCAGTCCCACGACTGACTCAGAGTTTATTGTTCCTTTCCTAAACTCTGGGTGCTCATAATTTTCTACACGAGCAGTCTAGAGTTGGGGTTTTCAGATATTCAGGTTGAGTAGATTATCTGGAGCTAGTTAGTCCTTGGGCGACTGACCTTGCTTTCCGCTAGCTATGGATTGGAGCATTCTATTGGAGATATTCTATCCGCTACTGATGTTATCTTTTCTTTCCGCTGTTATTTCTTGTATCTCTGATATTGTTGTATCATATTGATATCATTGTTGTATATCATACTGGATATTGTATTCATTGGATTGTATATGATATCATCTATTTTTATTCCGCTGTGTTGTTATACTTAATGGTGTTATAAGCTCCGGAGAACCAGATTCGGCATTTGAATCTACGGCATTTTGAGTACAAGTGAAGTACGGATGCCGATTTTCGAAGGTCGACTTTGGGTCCTCACAGGTTTTCAGTTACCTCTTAAGACGAATAAGCTTCCGGAGACATGCAGTAGTCATGATAGCTATTTAGAGTTCTCTCTTCTTTTGATTCTGCCGTGTTGTTTATAATGGCAAAGTTGTTATATTGCCTATATATACTCTGATTATCCAACTGGGCATCTTCATATGTCGCTCTTGGGGTATTTTTGTAATACATATATTTTCTCTGAACGTGATTTGTTAATTTGGTATTATGTAATGGATTGGAAATATTTTGAAATGAAATGTAATTTGTTTGAAGTTTAAAATTTTTCCATATTCATGTGTTTTTGTGTATCAAAAATCTAACTTCGTCGTATTTGGTCGTCGAGGATTAATAACTATGGATGACTGCAGCATCCGTAGTCGTTAGTTTTGGGCCTCCAAGTAGGGGGATGTTACAATGCATGTACATATTTTTAATTCTGGTGGTTAATCTGGTTTGCGCACTTTCATGTGCTTGTGCCTTTACTTGTTTGTGCACTTTCGTTTGCTTGTGCCTTTACTTCATGTTATTCTGTTTGATTGCTTTCATGTGCTTTGGTTTCTTATATACATTTTCATGTGCACTTTCATGTGCTTGTGCCTTTATTTCATGTTATGTTTACTAATTCGATGGTTTGAACTGCCTATTGCTTACTATATACCTGTATACATGTATATACATATATGTATATGTGTATATTAGTTATGCTATCTTGGTTCATCCATGTATATACATGCATACATGTATGTATGTGTTCTATGGTTTAGCCTTATTCTATGGTTTAGCCTGAAACCGATACTTGTTCACATGTTGCATTGTTATCTGCGCTTTTTTTTACTTGGACTAGTACTTTACAATAAGTTCAACTATCGGTCAAAGTAGAGTTGTGCACTTTGATTCCAATATCATCCATGTATATACATACATACATATATATGTGTGTATATGTGTGAATGTTGGTGGTTCGAATTTGTGGTTAGTGTTAGTGTCTTATTTAATTTTATGGCACTTGTTCAATTTATGCCTTGTTCAATTTGTGGCACTTGTTCAAGGCAGTGATATGAAATTGTCAGTGATGCAGACTTATTATTATTCAATTTGTGGCACTTGTTCAATTACTGACATGTTTGAACCTATGAGTCTGGTTCTGTGCAGTTAAAGCGCTCGGTGGATTCAATGCGGTAGAGGTGCAAAAAGTCATAGCGGGGATGTAGCGAAGATATAGCGGGATATATAGGATTACTCTAAAATAGCATATAAATCCCATACTTGTTGTTTTTACAAATATATAGATAGTAATTATGTGAAAAATTAACATTCAATTGAATTATAATTAATACAAAAATAATTTTAAATAAAAATATGTGCAAATGTATTGTAAATGAACGTAAAACTGTTATATAACTTAATTTAATTTAGTAGAATATTAGAGTATTATCATTTCTAAACATATATCAAAAATTCAATGAAATTAATTAATTTCATAATTTTTATAGCGTATAAATATTATTTTTCAATCCAATTTTTTATAGAAGATATAGCGGAAATAGCGGAATATAGCAGAAATAACGGGATATAGCGGAAATAGCGGGGATTAAAGTGAAAAGGCTATATGTTGGGGATATATGGAAAAATCATAGCGGTAGGAATCCGCTATAAGATATATCGGAGTTATAGCGGGGATATAGCGGGGCATTAACTACACAGGTCTGGTTTAACTCTTTTATATGTTGTAAATTTTGTTTTGTGACTTTGAAGCTTTGTTTAATGGTGATTTGATGGGGATTTGCTTTGGTTTGATGGTGCACTACCACTGCCCTATTCAAGGCAGTGCACACTGGCACTTTTTGATCTTTTTGATATTTGCTCCATGTTGTTAAATTATTCAAACTTGTTATTGCTTTGAATTTCCATGAATATACATACATATGTATGTATATATAGTGAATGTTTGTGGTAAATCTAGTTTGCGCACTTTCATGTGCTTGCGCCTTTACTTGTTTGTGCACTTTCATATGCTTGTGCCATTACTTCATGTTGTTCTGTTTGATTACTTTCGTATGCTTTGGTTTCTTATATACATTTTCCGGTGCACTTTCATGTGCTTGTGCCTTTACTTCATGTTCTGTTTACTAATTCAATGGTTTGAACTACCTATTGCTCACTATGTACATATATACATGTATATACATATGTGAATATGTGTATATTAGTTATGCTATCTTGGTTCCTCCATGTATATGCATGCATACATGTACGTATTAGTTCTATGGTTTAGCCTGAAACTGATTGTTCACATGTTGCATTGTTGTCTGCACTTTGGTTTTACTTGGATTAGTACTTTGTAGTAAGTTCAACTATCGATCGAGGTAAAGTTGTGCACTTTGATTCCAATATCATCCATGTATATGCATACATGTATGTATATATGTGTGAATGTTGGTGGTTCGAATTTGTGGTTAGTGTTAGTGTCTTGTTCAATTTTGTGGCACTTATTCAATTTGTGCCTTGTTCAATTTTTGACACTTGTTCACGGCAGTGATATGAAATTGTTAGTGATATGGACTTATCATCATTCAATTTGTGGAACCTATTCAATTACTAACATGTTTGAACCTATGAGTCTGGTTTAACTCTTTTATATGCTGTCAATTTTGTTTTGTGACTTTAAAGCTTTGTTTGATGGTTCTTTGATGGGGCTTTGCTTTGGTTTGATGGTGCACTGCCACTGCCCTGTTCAAGGCAGTGCACACTTGCACATTTTGATCTTTTGGATCTTTGCTGGTCCATGTTGTTGAATTGTTGAAACTTGTTTTTTGCTTTGAATTTCCATGTACATATGTATGTATATATAGTGAATTTTGGTGGTTAATCTAGTTTTTGCACTTTCATGTGTTTGTGCCTTTACTTGTTTGTGCAACAGTCCGTAAGATTTGATCGATGCCTGACCTTGTGATATTCACAGTGATACACTATGCATATCATAAATTGTCCATGCACATATATATTTGTCCCTATCTAAAACATGAAGAGAAAACAAACCCATGAACTGAGGCAATATTAATATTTAAATACAATTTAATTATGCAACTTAGGTTTGTTTCCTTTTCCATTTTAGTAGTTGTTTATTTCACAAGTGTAGGAGATGGCTGGATATAAGTTGGAGCAAGCAAATCAATATCAACACATCAAAAGTAAACTTGAGTGACAGGGAGTAAAAGAAAGGTTATATATGAGAGTGTAAGGAAAAGTTGTATATATAAGAGTGATAGTGAAAGTTGTATTGCATTTGAATTTGATTTGAAATAAATATTTGTTTAAATAAAATTATGATTCATTTATTTCATTTTGCAAATATAATATAAGTGTAATCGGTATGCATATCAGTCAATATATATATATATATGTGTGTGTGTGTTGTATAATAGGAAATTCTAGGAATAATACTACAACATTAGACAACATATGGTTTTTTTGGTTGTGTTAGTGCATATCAGACGACGTGGCATATCTATGATCTGATGTGATCTGAGACGGCACGGGAACGACAGATAGATATGCAATCAGACAACGGAGCATACCTGTCGTCTGATGCATTTTTTCCCATAGTAAATTTAAAAGTTTTAAATCATTTATGTTGCTAGTTATTATTGTGCTTTTGGTTGAATATATATGTGTTTGGTGTTGCTAATATGCGGAATTATATGTATTACTTTGGTTGTGAACTTGAAATGGTAGTTTGGTTGTGAAATGATGATAAAGTTAAGATCTTTGTTAATGTTTGGTGTTATGGCATTAATATATAACTAGTGCTCTTGCCTATGTGTTGTATTTGCTAAGGAAGCTAGCATTTTGATTTGTAAAGTGACTTGAGACCCTTTGGAAAGCAAATCATGTTTACTAGTTTTAATTTACTTAAAGGATTTTCAAAAAGTTTCTAACTTATTTTTTAGTTTTCAAACCCTCTTACTATGTGTTATAAAGTAAGTTAAATTTTAAAAGTTAACTTAGAAATTAACTATAAGTTATGGTATTCATAGCAATAGTCGCTATGAATGCAGTTCGGAAAATCAAACGCTTTTCCAAATTTAAACTGTCCTATCTTAAATATTTTTAAAATCTTTTCCAAATCATTATTTAAATATAAAAGATAATTATTATTTAATTAAGTATGAGTTTACTAATTTTTTTAATTAATTATTTAATTAAAGATAATTAGTAGTTAATTAGTAATTAAGTAAAGGAAATTAGTACCTTAAGTATTAATTAAGTAAGTTAATTATAATAAATTGATTAAGAGTGTTTTAATAAATTATTAATTAAGAAATTTTTATTTTTATTTAATTAGGTTTAACTATTTAATTAATTATTATTTAATTAGAGTTTAATTATTAATTAATTACTAATCAGTTAGGGTTTAATTAATTAATTAATTAAGATTTACTTAAGACTTAATTAAGGTTTAATTATGTTTAATTAAGATTTAAATTAGAATTAATTATGATTAATTTATTAATTAAATTAAGATTTAATTATTATTAAATAAAGGGATATTTCAATCTCTATCCGTTCTGTTTTCAGACGGCTTTCTTTTGCAAGTAAATTGATTTTAAATAAGGGATCTTTTGTCTGAGAGTCTAAGTAGCCAAACAACTATGGATAAATTATACTTAACTTTGATATTTGTTTAGGATATAAAACACCGTTCAGCTATAATTTAATTGGATAGAGTATGGATGACATCCATTTAGAAGAATAAATCCCTGTTCTACTATCATATTGATTTGGACATTGAATTGTATGCCAGTCAATTATTGTTGGATAAATGATGGTGTAGTTAGTGATTGCTAATTGATTTTATTTACATATGTGTTGGCTTATGTAAATACCTATTATGTGACTTGAAAAGTCAAATTTAAGAAAATGGTAACTTGATTTAGTACTATTGTGGTGGCTAAGCCTCTTTTCGAATGTGTTCGTTTTGGTTTTAAGTTAACTCCAATTTTATTAACAATTTTAGGTTAAGTGTTTATAAAATTTTAAAGGAGGTTTTAAAGTTAGTTAATTAACCATTTTATTGAAAATGTTTTAAAGTAAGTTAATTAACTATATTTTTAAGGATTATAGTTAATTTTAATTTGTTTAACGATGTTTAAAGTTAATTACTTATTTTAAAATAAGGGTTTTGAGTTAATTAATTATTTAATTATGATGTTTAAAGGTAATTATTTAATTGAGTAAGGGTGTTTATAAAGGATAAATTGTTTTTTAAAGGATTATATTAGAAAAAAGAATTTATTAAAAGAGATTTACAAATGATATTCTGTAAAGGAGTTTATAAATCATTTTAGAGTTTTATAAGGATGTTTTATGATATAATTTGGATATTTATAAAAAAGTGTTTTTAAATATGAAATGGGCTTATAAAAAGGAAAATTTTATAAAGGAATGAGAATTGTTTTGACTATTAATCCTTCTCGATTATGGTGGTATGGAAATATTCTTTCCAAACATAACACTAAAGGATAAGTGATTTTTTTATAATAAGTAATATTTCAAGTGATATTTATTTTGGCCTATTTAAGTATAATTTTTGGAAAGAGGAATCTCCCTCAAACTTCGTTAATATACTTATACCGCTGAGATAAGTATATGGATATATTTTCTATGTATAGAAAATATAATGTTTAGTGTAATATACTTATACCGTTGAGATAAGTATATAAATGTTTTTCAAATATTGGAGGAGTATAAGAGGTTTGTGAAAATATCCTTTGTAATGGTATTTTGAATTAACAATCTGAAGTGATTTGATATATGGAAAGATTAATTAATAGAGGCTTAGTGGATTCCACATGGAATTAAATCTATGTTGTTGGTTTGTTTGATAATTAAATAACCGACTGTCAAATCTTGGCCAAAATATAACTCTAGAAATATCTAGAAGAAATACTTGAGGTATAGGGCACAGTTGTCTTCGATCATGCTGTACTATGCGTATAAATCTCATTTTTTTTCTCCTAGGACAAATGATAGGGAGATATGTCTACTTAAACAGTTAGGAAGTGATCCCCGCTTCTATGTATTGTCTGTATATTTCCAAAAGAACCAGAGTTGAATCTACCAAAACCTAGCGAATGCTGTTTCAAAGAGACTGGGATCGGTTAAGTATAAATTATCCAAAAACCACTTCGATCCAACTCAAGCATCATATTGAAAACATCTTGAAGATGATGGGATCGAAGATGGATTTCTTTGAAGTGAAAGAGCTACTTGCTACAAATTCCAAGGGTGATTATAAAATGGATGTAGTAGAAGCAATGCCTTTGGTTTGTTTATATCCTAAACAACTTGTATGGATGAATACTAGCATTGCATTGTGTGTGGAAGGCAATGTTAGCATTCAAAGTAGGAATTCCTAAGAGAGGAAAAAGGTAATCATGACTTCACAAGCCTCATAGCCAAGTAATGACTAAAATAAGGGATATGCAGCAGAGCAATATGGTTCTCTACCATTAGGAGCATCATTCCTTGATCTAGAGTCAATATTACAGTTTTGGTATGTGCGTGAGAGTAGGGCCATGGCTGGTGCACATTGTTTTGGATCCTTAGTATGCGGGATGACATAGTCCGGTATGACATGTTAAGGAGGCGTTCGGCTCTGTATAGCAGGGGTGCAAGAAGTTCTTGTTGACCTCGGTACGTTTTATCTAAAGGTGTGCTATGACGGACGATACCCCAGTAGCCCAGTCGTTGATGGAAATCTAATCCCTGGTACGTGCCCCTATGGATTTAGTAGTATACCTGTTATGCTGGAATTTAATTAATGTAAAAATTTCGATTATGATTGATATTTATTTTCCCTAGACATTATTATAATATCGTTGGATTTTATAATAAAAATGGTTTGGTTATCGTTAAGTAAAAACTCGTCCGTGTTTATATGCAGTGTGGTTTTACGAGATACCTTTATTTCTAAAAGGTTTTTATAACACTAAATAATCCATTTGATTGGGTTTCTCACGCTGATATTACCAGACTGACCCGGACGTTGTTTTCTTATAATGCTCGGTTTAGCCCGAGCATATATTTCCTGATTTAGCCGGACACTTTATAGCTTTCAAAAGACGAACCGGATGCATCCAAGACTTACCTTCGTATTTTCTTTTATCTTCCACTGTTTTTTATTATTGTAGTTATCAGCGATTGTAAGGACAGATGGTTATAATTGTCCAGGCTAATGATGTGCTAGTGTTGTACTTTGATTTATGTATGAATATTAAAGTCTCTTTCTTTTTGTAAAGACTTGTTTAGTATTTTATATTACTCATCGTGTTTTTTGTGAGATTCTATCTTCCTTCTTCTTTTCTTTTTCCCAACAAGATGTCTTTCTGGCACTTGGGTGCTCGGCACGTGAATACCGTTGATGTATTAGTGTCGACTTCTAAGAGTCGAAGAGGTAGGTTCTTATAGTTGGTATCAGAGCTGAAGGTTAAGCTAGAACCTTGGCTTTGGTGCGGTAAACTCATTAGAGAAAGGGTTAACAACCTAGAATGAGTTTGTATGTGTGTGTGTGTGTGTATGAGAGCGCGTATTTGTTAGTGATATAAAAATGTTTTATATTGTGTTGTTTGATCGATTGAGTAGTATATGAATTTTGGTCGATGTGTTTGGCTCATGTCATTAATAGGGATTTCTAAACACTTGAACAAGGCCAACCTACACAGCATTATTTTAAAATGGGTAAATAAAATAATTTTACCTAAGAATATATTATATATATATAAGAATGATTTTTCAAATATAGTATAATATTTTTGAGGTGCTTGTTTGTTATGAAATGGTAATATTCAATTATTATCGTTTAAGGTTTGTTTAGTCATGCTCGTTCGGTTGAGCATTGATTATTGTTAACTTTTTTATAAGTAATTGTTTGCACAAAAAATGGACAAACACCTCCAAGTCGTATGATTTAATTGATTTTATGTTGTTCTTTGTGATTTGGGTGATTTATGCAAATATATGAAAAGCAGGGACTAAACTGTAAAAGACACGCAGATTTATAGTGGTTCAGCCAGAATGTGCCTACGTCCACTTTATATATTATTTCTCCTTTCTTGTTCAGATTACAAGTACAAAGCTTTGATACAAGTATATGAAAGTTGTTTGAAAGTTCTCTCCGTGCTTGAGCTCTCAAAACTTGTCCCCCATTGTTGTACCCCTGCCCCTCTATTTATAGAGTGAGGCTGGGGGTAGGGGTCTTGGATGTATATAGCTGTTGGTGGGCCTGGGCTGATACAATCTGGCCTGGCAAAGTGGGTCTGGAACGTCTTGGTCCGGTGCAACTTGGTCCGGTGATAGTTTTGATTCGGTAATAGGTGGAGTGGTAGAGGCTGGTTCGGTAGGCAGTGGAGTAGGTTGGTCCGGTAGGCAGTGAAGTAGGTTGGTCCGGTAGGCAGTGAAGTAGGTTGGTTCGGTAGGCAGTGTAGTAGGTTGGTCCGGCTATGCATAGGAAGGAAGTTGGCCCGGTGGTAGGTGGAAATACTCCCAATATTTGCCCTCCAATGTGGGGCATATGCTTGCGTATGGCGCGTTTTGTTTTTCTGGACGCCCTCATCCGGTTCTAAATGCCGAATTATCTGGTCCGGCTATTTTGTGTTTGCCTATAAGTATGGGCTTGAGGCTTTCGTTATTCCCTACCAAGTGAGATAGCCGAATCAGATCTTTCTGCCGAATCAACCATATTGCCGAATCATACCGAATCAGGTGATTGCCGAATGACCCTTATGGTTTGTACTACCGAATGAATCTGAATGCCGAATGAGTCTTTTGTTGGAAATGCCGAACGAGATAAGGGAGTTTGAATACCGAATGACCTTTCGGCCTTGGACTACCGAATAAATTCGAGTGCCGAATGAGCCTTTTGTTGGAAATGCCGAACGAGATAGGGGAGTTCGAATACCGAATGACCTCTCAGCCTTGAACTACCGAATGCACTTTTATGACTTGAATTATGAGTGGAATTCCAGACTGCATACACTTACTTGTTTATATCTCTACATCCCTTATTCTAACAATGTGCTTTCTCGTGTTGCAGATAATGTCTCATAAAGTTGAAACCCGTTCCGACAAGAAGAAATCTACGGACAGAAGAGAGTCTCCCGTTGTGCCCCCAGTCCAGCCGAATCCAGAACGACGTGGGCCCACCCCGAGATTGCTAGTGGACGGGTACGGTCCTCAAGATATTCTGAACTCACCTCCTGATTGCTTCCCTAGCTCCCTCAAAGACGAGCAGCTTGATGTCATTTCTCGCTCTTTTGGGATTGACAGAGCGCGTATGTTATTGCCGGGGGAAGGAGTGATGCCCTATAATCCCCCCGAAGGATATTTCGCTTACAGTAGGTACCATTGCATGTTTGGGGCCATCCCCCCGATCAGTGCTTGGATACTCAGCTTCATCACCTACTTGAAGGTGGCTCCATTTCAGCTTCAGCCTAACTCCTATGCCATCCTGGTAAGCCTATTTGTCATTTTTCAGAGGAGATACGGGCGTCCTCCCTCCAACCAGGAGATCCGGTATTCGTACAATCTGAGAGGCTATAAGAAGGGGTCTCCATACATTAGCTTGGAATCAGCCGTATCTTTCAAGCCAGTCCTGGACTTATATTCGAAGTTCAGCATGTTCAAGAAAGAATGGTTTTTCGTTAAGGATGACTCTGTTTCCATCCATCGCTTCACCTCAGGCTGTAAGTCGAAGTTTGTTTATGATTTTCGTTCTGACTGCAATGCTTCTTCTCATGTGTTTTTATTCCTTGCTAGCGACATGTGGCTTTGCGGTCGTGGAGAATGATCGCCTGGTTCAAACGACAGTGGAAATAGAAGCCATTACGGGAAGGGATAGGTCGGCTTCTTACTTGATCAGGAATGCTACACTTCTGGGGCACAACCTGATCCTTCCACATCAGTCTGTGGTTAAGCAGAGAGACACGGCGGAGGAGAGAGCTGCCAAAGCTACAGGAGGGGCCACGGCGAAGGGCAGCAAAAGGAGACCCTTCTCGATGCATCCAGCTGCTGGGGGGAAGAAACTCAAGAAGTCCGATGGACCCTCTCCCAGCACACATCCGGATGTTCAGGAGGGGGAAAAAGGTGAGGACGAAGGAGGTGAGGCAGAGAGCGGAAGTGGTAGAGAAGGTGACGATGATCGTCACGGTGATGATGGTGGTGAAGGACAGGGCGGTGATGGCACCAGGGCTTTGCCTCCCGGGCAGGCAGGTGTGATTCAAGAGTGGACAGATGACGCTCTCCGCCAAGCCTTCGAAGAGTTGGAGGAAACGAAGAAGTCCAAGAAAGCTGATAAGGTCGGGACTAGCGCTGATTTATCTTCCGGGAGTGTTTCTACTGAGGCAACTTTTGTGGTTCAAGGTGAATTTCTCTTTATTCTTTTTAATTCTTGAATGATGGCTCAATGCATGCTGGTGACACTTGATTCTTATTCCAGGAGCGGGCAAAATAGCCAAGACCTCAGATCTTCGGCATAGGCTTGAACAATACAGACTCCTCAAAGCTTCTGCCAAGCCGAAGCCTCCTACTAACCGCCTTGGAGACGTAGTCGGCTATCATCCTCTTCTTGGAGTTATTGAAGAAGATATACAAAAGAGGAAGAGGAGTCGATCTTCGTCTGAATCTCTCCCTGGCCCTCCGGCCCCACTCCAGCCTATTCACGACATTACGGAGGAGGATACCGAGTCTATGCCTTCCCCACATCCGTTTGAGAATCCAACTGTCATCCCGATAGATCACCCTGGCTTGGTTCGCAACCCGTTTGCGGGTCATCCAGACCTGGACCCGGCCTCTCATGACATCTCCTTCGATGAGGTTACTGGTGAGCATCTTCTCCCTCGCAATCCTATGGTACGGGTGCTTGACGAAGCTAAGTCCCTGGACCTTGATTTGCTTACTACCCGGGTTGTAACTCTGGGGGAAGAAGCTAAGGCGAATATTGACCGAGTTATTGAGGAGACCAGGAAATTGATGGGGCATCATGCCCGACTAGTCAAGGCCGGGGAGGAAATTGGGAGTGCCAACATTCGGCTACGATTAATGGTCTCCGACCAGGCTAAGTAGCTTGTCGATCAAGCCATCCAAATTTCTCAGCACGAGGCCGCATCCAGACAACTGAAGAAGACTATGGAAGAGGCCAGCAAGGCAGAGTTGCGAAAAATGGAGGCCGCCTGCAAGGAGCGAATTGACATGGCCATCACGACGGTGGATGAGGTTCGACAAGCGGACCTCGAGCGGGCACAGGAATTATCGGGGAGACTTGAGGCCGCGGAGCTTGCTCAGTCCAGGTTAAAGGAGGAGATGGAGGCGATGAGGATATCCCTTCAGGCTGACCGCTCACGATACCGATCGGAGAGGGATGCTGCCGTCGCTAAGCTGCGTGCTTCTGAGGCCCGAATGAGGGAGCTTGAGAAAAATGAGGGGATGATGGATGAGATGCTCCAGGATATGTATTTCCGCACTTGGAAGCAGGGTAATTTATCCTGGATGGATGATTACCCCCGAGTTATGGCCAGGATTTATCTCCGGGCCCTGGAGGAGGCTAGGGCTGATGCGGATAAAGAGGGTGGCACGGTCTTCAGAATGGATGTGGTCACTGCCTAGTTTACCAAGGAGGAGAAAGTGGCGGTGAAGGAGGGTATGCGGCTGCTTGCTGCTGAGGAGGCAGGTGTGCAAGTAGAGGATGATGACCAGGATGGTCAGGAAGCAGGTGCGGGTAAGTCTTCCTTTCTAGTCTTTCCGTTAACTTGGTTGCTTATCACTAATGAATTCTTTCTTTGACCGGGCAGGTGGGCAACAGGACAAGGATAAAACCCTGACGCAGCCGGCTTCTTGATTTGACCTGGATATCTTTTTGTGGACTTGACATCGTTGTATATGTTAGTCTCAAAACAGTAACGTAACTTTTAGGTTGTAATTATGCTACTTGTAATAAACAACATATTTCTTGACGTGTAATTTTTTTTAACTTAAGATGACTCTGTCGTTTTTGAACGTTTTTGTTATTTTGTCATGTTGTATGAGAAATATAGCTATGCATATGCTGGTAATTCAATTGTGTTTGATGTCAAGTTCTTGCTTAAAACATAATTTCATGCCTTGCAATGTTAGTGTGACGTGTGAATAAATTATAGCCACATGTTTATACATGAAAGAAGAAAATACCGCCCTTCATATTTTACTTGTAGATGGCAGCTTTGAATGTCTTGCGCGACTGAGTGTGGAATGCGGTCAGTGTCCTGCTGTGAGTATGCGCTTCTATTAGCGAATGTCTCCTATTCTGTGTCCTGTACTTTAGGGATTGTTACAGAGGATAGGAGAAAAGTTTTTTAAATAAAATTGAAATATGAGAAAAAGTAAAACTTCCAATCGCGGAAGGCCTTCGATGTGCTTAAGTTCGTGGCAAACGGGCTTTGTAGTCACTTTCCCTAGCTACGGGTCTTGGAGACATTTGTCACCCATCTTACGCCTCCGCGGGGAGTTAATCTTTTTTTACCACAGCCGTACTTAAGACACATCGGAGCCGAGATCGCGCATAGTAACTACCCGGGCCATTATGGCCCGTAATCGTGGGCATTATTCGATTTACTGTGGCCGGCTAGCGTGGGTGCCGATCGTCAACCATGAACTGCCCCTCGCTGGCCACACCTTATGTTGGGGCTTAAAGTAGGTTCACAGTTGTCGGCGAGTCGAACGCCGTAATGAGCTGCCTTGGCTATAGTCGGCCTTCTTGGTGGCTTATAATCGGCTCATTACAGTTGGCTTTGAGGGCCGTCGCGAGCAATGAGTTAACCCGCAGCAGAGGAATGCCGGAGCAAAAGTGTCTCATTGGCGAGGGCATAGATTCGTATAGTACCTATTAGGTCTTGTCCAGGAGAAGTCGCGCTGTGGAGCGCCTTGAATGGAAATGCTATTTGCACAGGATTTTGTTCAACATAAAAGGATAAAGTTAACAAGCAGCCAAGATATAAAGGAACAAGTTAAAAAGGAGACAAGGTTTTTAAAGTGGTTCGGCACGAAAATGCCTACGTCCACTGATTCTCTTTGTTAATTCACTTCATATGGGCAGTACAAGTTAAGAAAAGTATCGACGGAGGTGTTGGATGTTCCATGCCCTCTGGAACACCTCTCCGTCCACTGTTTACAAAATATAAGCTCCATTGTGGAGATCTTTATGAATTACATATGGTCCATCCCAGATTGGATCTAGTGCTCCGGGGCGAGGGAATATTCGCTTGAGGACAAGATCTCCTTCTTATAAGATACAATGCTTGACCTTGGAGTTGTATTGTACTGCCACTTTTTGCTTGTGGGCTGCTGCTTTGAGGGCTGCATCATTTCTTCTCTCCTCAATTAGATCCAAAGACATGTGAAGGATTTCTTCGTCTCTTCTGGGTTATAGTGGATTCTACGGTGGGAAGGCACGATGGTTTCAACCGGGAGCATAGTCTCCGACCCGTATGCCAAAGAGAAAGGAGTATGCCCCGTTGATGTTATGAAAGACGTGCGATAGGCCCACAGTGCCGTAGGGAGTTCATCCACCCAAGCGCCCTTTGACTTTTCGAGTTTCTTTTTTATTAGAGTTTTTAGAATTTTGTTGACGGCTTCGACTTGTCTGTTTGCCTGGGGATAAGCTACGGATGAGAAGCTTTTGTGAATTCTGTGCTCTTGGCACTAGTTGGCGAACTCCTCGCTGTCAAACTGAAGTCCATTGTCTGATATAATTTTGAATGGGACTCCGTACCTGCATAGAACATTTTTGATCAAGAAGTTAATAACTTTCGCTGAAGATACTTTATTTACGGGTTCTGCTTCCACCCATTTGGTGAAATAGTCGACTGCCACTATAGCATATTTGGCCCCGCCTCGGCCCATTGGCAGTTCGCCAATTAAGTCAATTCCCTATACTGCAAAGGGCCAAGGGCTGGTCATTTGAGAAATCTCAGTGGTTGGTAGCCGTGGAATCTTAGCAAACTTCCGGCATCTGTCACATCTTCTGACGAAATCTAAGGCGTCCTTGCTTAAGGTGGGCCAGAAATATCCATATCGGAGTATCTTTTTTGCCGAAGTCTGCCCTTCGGTGTGATCTCCGCAGCTTCCTTGATGAATGTTGGATAAGATTTCCTTGGCTTCCCTTCCAGCGACACACCTTAATAAGGGGTTAGAGAAGCCGCGCCGATAGAGGGTGTCCTCTTGTATTGTGTAGCGGGAAGCTTTCCTCAAGATTTTCTTGACTTCGTTACGCCCACCGGGTAGTGTGCCACTTTGTAAGTAGTCTCGGATGGGAGTCATCCAAGTTGCTTATTCGGTTGTAGCTATCAGATTCACTTTCTCAAAACTTGGGGTCAGTTGCTTTGAGATGGCTACTGCTCCGGAAATAGCGCCGTCTCTCATGCTGGCTTGCTTCGCCAATTCATCGGCCTCTTGGTTCTCTTCCCGAGGGATGTGTTTGACTAAGTAGTGGTCCAATCGACTGAGAAGTAACTTGGTCTTCTTTAAATATGCTATGAGTCGTTCTTCTCGAGCCTGGAATTCTCCTAGTATTTGATTAACAATAAGTTGAGAATCTCTATGAAGACACAAAGAATTGGCTCTGATTTCTAAGGCAAGTTCTAATCCAGCTATCACTGCTTCATACTCTGCATCGTTGTTGGTGGCAGCGAATTCCAACCTTATAGCATGGTGCAGCTTATTTCCCCTGGGAGTAATTATTACCACACCTGCCCCCGAGCCTTGTTCGTTTCATGCACCATCCACAAAGAGGTTCCACTTGATGTCTTCTGCTATTTCTGATTGCTCCTCACCTTCGCTGGTAGTGAATTCGGCAATGAAATCGGCCATGGCTTGCCCCTTGATGGCGGTGCGAGGATGGTAGGTAATATCATATTGACTTAGTTCAATGCACCATTTAAGTAGTCGCCCAGAAGTGTCGGGACGATGGAGTACCTGCCTCAGCGGTTGATCGGTCAGAACTCTGATGGAATGGGATTGAAAATAGTGTCGTAGTTTTCGTGATGCGATTAGTAGACAGTATGCTAACTTCTCAAGTTTAGGATATCTAACTTCTGCCCCTATAAACCTCTTACAAAGTATACTGGCCGCTGCATGCGGTTGTCTTCTCTTACCAAAGCAGCGCTTAGAGCATGAGATGATACAGCAAGGTATAGGTATAACTCTTCGCCTTCGTTAGGAGTCGAGAGTACCGGCGGTTTCTGGAGGTGTTCGATTAAGTTAAGGAAAGCGGTTAAGCATTCGTCAGTCCATTCGAACTTTCCTTTGTCCTTCTTTAGAGCTTCGAAGAAGGGGACGCACTTGTCCGTTGCTTTGGAGATGAATCGGCTTAGGGCGGCCACTTTCCCATTCAGGCTTTGCATTTCCTTTCGAGTGGAAAGTATTTTGATATCTTTTAGAGCTCGGACTTGTTCAGGGTTTGCTTCAATCCCTCTGGCATGGACGATGAATCCCCAGAACTTTCCTGATGATACTCCGAAGGAGCATTTTAGAGGATTAAGTTTCATTCCATACTGGCGAAGTACTTGAAACATCTCGCCTAGGTGGCTTACGTGATCGTCGGCTTTCCTTGACTTTATCAGCATGTCATCCACATACACTTCCATAGTTTGTCCTATTAGCCCTGCAAACATCTTGTTGACGAGGCGCTGGTAGGTGGCTCCTGCGTTTTTAAGTCCGAAAGGCATTACCTTGTAGCAGTACAAACCCCGATCAGTGATGAAACTGGTGTGGTCTTGATCGGGAGCATGCATAGGAATTTGGTTATATCCTGAGTATGCATCCATAAAGGATAAGAGTTCGTGCCCGGCTGTGCTGTCTACAAGTTGATCGATTCGGGGAAGTGGGAAGCAATCCTTCGGGAAGGCGTCATTTAAGTTGGAGAAGTCAATGCATGTTCGCCACTTCCCATTAGCCTTCTTTACCAGTACTGGATTGGTGATCCACTCTGGGTAGATGGCTTCTCGTATGAAGTCATTGGCAAGTAGATTCTTTACTTCTTCATCGAGGGCTGCTGATCGTTCTGCCCCCATACTTCTCTTTCTTTGTTTTACGGGCGCCTTGGTAGGATCAATGTTTAGTACGTGGCATGCTATGTCAGGGGAGATTCCGGTCATGTCAGCATGTGACCATGCAAATACATCCAAGTTGTGGCGGAAAAAGTCAATGAGTTGTTCCTTCAACCCTGCTTTTAGTTGGGACCCGATTTTCAATAGTCTACTCGAGTCATGTTTGTCTACAGATACAAATTCCATAGCCTCTGCAGGTTCGGCGGTGGCCTCCTCCTCTTTGTCCCTGGGGTCTAATTCATTGAAAGGGTCGCTGGTATATCGAAAAGGAGGGGCTTTCTTTAGTTGCTACGCTTCCAAACTTTTTGTACAGAGGGCAACCTCTACACTCTTCCCTTTATCCTTCCTGTGGTTGTTGCGAAGTTCAGTTACATAGCAGTCTCGAGCAACGTCCTAGTCTCCCTCTACTTCCCCTACTCCATTGTCCGTTGGAAAATTCATCTTTAGGCACCATGGGGCCAGGACGATTTGGAAGTCAGACAAGGCTGGCCTTCCTAAGAAGGCGTTGTAGGCCGAGTGGTTTTCTATCAGCACAAATGTTTGTTTCCGTACAACGGAGCGGGGATGACTTCCAATTTCAACAAAGAGGTCCAGTTGCCCGAGGGGCATCTTCGCATTTCCAGTGAAACCGTGTAGTGGTTTATTGCAGGGAGAAACGTCCTTTATTGATAGTTTCATTTTGTCGAATGCATGCTTGAATAAGATATTTACTGAACTTCCAGTGTCTACTAGAACTCGGAAAACTTCGGCTGGACCGAGCCGGGCAGAGATAACCATGGGATCCATGTGAGGGTACTGCCTTCCCTCTAGGTCACGCCTACTGAATGTGATGTCATCACTCTCTTTCCGCTTTGGGTGACGTTCTTCTATAACAGAATTAACACAGTCTTCATTGTTTCTAAGCGACTTTCCATATCTTTCCATCTCTGCCCAGCTTCTGTCGGCGATGTGCGGTCCTCCCGAGATGGTATGGACCACTATCTTCTCTTGACTGGAGCCGCTAGTGTTGCGATTTCCTCTGCCTATCTCTGGTGAGGGTAGCCTTGGGTTCTCATTGGCAAGAGCTGGAGTCCTGTTTTGACCTTTTACATAGCGTTCCAGTCTCTTCCTTCTGATGTGTTCTTCAATCAAGTCCCGGAGATGATGGCATTCATTGGTATCATGCCCGTGAGATTCGTGGAAGCGGCAGAACTTTCCAGATTTCTGTGCGTTATCTGATTCCTTCTTGTATGGTGGGCATTTGTATCTAACTTCGTCTTGGGTGGCAAGGAAGATGTTTTCGATGGTTTCATTCAAAGGAGTGTAAGTGTCGAATCTCGGTCCTGGCCGATATAGGCGCTTTTCTCCCTTCTTGCCCCCAGCATTGTCTCTAGAATCGTTTCTTCGAACATCCTTCGCTGCAGCGGGCGTGTTGCCGTGAACTGCCTTATTTTGCTGCCCTGACTGCCCCTCAATGGCAGCGTCTTCAAGCCTCATATATTTCCTGGCTTCATGGAAGAAATCGGGTAAAGTAGCTGGTTTTTCTTTTGTCAATCTTCTAGCAAATTTAGTATCCGGATGCACACCACTATAGAGGGCCATTAAGACAAGCTTCTCATCGGCATCTTGGACTGCGGCCGCTGCGGCATTGAATCAGGTTAAATATTGTTGTAGCTTCTCTCCAGGTTTCTGTTTGATACTGGATAAGGAATAAGCGTCCTTGGGTTGTTCCACATGAATGGGGAACTGGCTGATAAACTTTTCTTTCAACATCTCCCATGAGCTGATGGATCCTTGGGGTAGATGGCAGAACCAGGAGGTAGCTAGATCTGCTAAGAATAGTGGAAAGCACTTGCACAGTACTCCTTCAGTTGCCCCGCTCATGAGCATATGCTGTGTGTATCTCTGTAAGTGTGCAACGGGGTCAGAGGTTCCATTGTTGGCATCTTCCATTCTCGGGGGGTGATAGCAATTTCGATATTGCGGGCGAAAGGGCTGGTTACCCTAGCACCTATCCCTCGATCTCTTTGATCCCGTTGGACGCACTCTCTGAACAAGCGTGCCATCCTTTCATCAGAATTTGGAGCAGATAGGAATGAGTTCGGTTCTGTTCTGTGGGATTGATTCTATCCAGATGACCTGTAGGGATGGTATCGTCTATCATTCCTAATATTTTCCCATGGCTACCTCTGGTCTTCTGGGAGCATGTTAGGGTCAGCTACAGTTATCCCTTGCCTTGATCTTCCCCTGTTGGGTTCTGATCTAAGCACTTCCTCGGGTCCAACTTCGGGCTGGACTCTAGCTCGGCCCCGTTCATTGGTGTTTCCGTGGTTAGGCGGTATGACCGGCTCAGCTACAGTTGACCTCCGCCCGGTACCTCCCCCGTTGGGCTCGGTTCCAAGCGTTTCCTCAGGCCTAACTTCGGGCTGTGCTCGGTCTCGGCTCCTACCATGGCCGCTTCTGTCGTTAGCCCCTTCGAAGAAGGAAGATCTTTGCTGTCTCTGAGATCCTCCAGACTGGGACTCACCCCATGATTCAGTGTTGCGGTTGAACTCTTCAGCATCCCTTAAGCGTGACATGAGATGGTACACCAAGGCTTCCTGCTGGGATGTGAAGCGTCTAGTCACTTCAGCCACAACCTTGTCTAGATCTGCCCTAGTAATCGCTGCAGGCTGTTCTGTGGCAGGGGTTGTCGGATTTGCCTGGCCTTCATTTGGTACTGCTGCTGGAAGGGGACGACTTACTTGATCTGTGACCACTGGATCTGGAAGACTGCTGGTTGCGATGTTTTTTCCTTTGTTAACATCTTTCTTCTGCTTGGGAGGCATGTTTTCCAAGCAATGAACGACGCTGTTAGGAAGAAGGTTAAGTGGGAGAAGCTGAAGCTTCGAACTTCTTGCTCTCAATGAAAGCACCAAAATGTTTGCACAAAAAATGGACAAACACCTCCAAGTCGTATGATTTAATTGATTTTATGTTGTTCTTTGTGATTTGGGTGATTTATGCAAATATATGTAAAGCAGGGACTAAACTGTAAAAGACACGCAGATTTATAGTGGTTCAGCCAGAATGTGCCTACGTCCACTTTATATATTATTTCTCCTTTCTTGTTCAGATTACAAGTACAAAGCTTTGATACAAGTATATGAAAGTTTTTTGAAAGTTCTCTCCGTGCTTGAGCTCTCAAAACTTGTCCCTCATTGTTGTACCCTTGCCATGTATGGAGAACAGAGGTTTCTAATCAAAAAGCCTGATGAGAGTCCGAACTAGGAAATCGGGTGAGCGATACTAGTTCGGAAGAGAGGTTATATATTCGAGTAGAGATCGAATCAGATTTTGCATATGGATGATCTATGAACATCATGCGAACTTATAAATAATTGTGGGTACTCATATGATGAAATTTCAAGGTCGGAATTCTTTTAAGGGGAGAAGAATATAACGATCTGGAATTTTATCACTTTAAATATGGATATTTAATATATTTTTAAATAATTAATAAATGGATTTTATTTCTCAAAAATACCCCTTCTAAATAATAACTAGCGATGGTGAAATGGTTTTCAATATGTGTTTACAAAAATAATTAGTTCTAAGAAAAATTGAAAATGTGACTGGAAATCGTTTTTTGAATTTTCAATTTTTTTATCGTCTAAAAGTTGTCAAAAACGTTGTACACATTTGTGCATATAAACATTTAAAATATTATAATTATGGATTGGTAACATGGTAAAGGTAAAAATAAATGTTTACTTAAGTAAA
This sequence comes from Allium fistulosum, assembly GCA_030737815.1. NCBI lineage: Eukaryota > Viridiplantae > Streptophyta > Magnoliopsida > Asparagales > Amaryllidaceae > Allium > Allium fistulosum. The sequence continues at coordinate 668,650,319 of CM060901.1, forward strand.
ATGTAAGAGATGTGACACATTTTCAAATTAAAATTTAAATAAAATATAAAAGAATGATATGTCATTTTCATTCAACATCATAAATACAAGGTAGAGCTTTGTATGATGGTCACGAGGGTAAAGCATGTATGTTGCGTGTGCAACATGGTAAGGAGGATGGATGGTGATGAGGTGTCATTAAAAGAGCGGAGAGTAGTGTACTTAAGGTTAGTTTAGTAATTTTCTAATTTCAATTTATATAAAACCTTTTTCATATTTTTTCTTTCATTTTTCCATTCACTTCTCACATTTTCAAACTTCATATTATTATCAAAGTTTTTCAAAACACTTTAATGGCTTCCACTTTATTTTCCAAGGTTTAAAAATTAAAACTTTCTCACTTTTAATCTTTTAAAAACTTGTTTAAAACCCTTATTCTTCTTCTACATCTCTTCTTCTTTCAAAATCAAGCCCACATAACCCCTTTAACATCATGGCCGTGCCTAATTTTACTTAGACCGAGCCCATTTTTCAAAATCATTAGCCAAAAAATCAAATTTTGCTAATTGAAATCCAAGATCTAAGGCCTTTTCAAGTTTTAGTGATAATTTGGTTTGCTTTCATAGCTTTTGGTGAGTTATACTCACCTTTTATTTTAAAAGTTTTAAACCTTTTATGTTGCTAGTTATTATTGTGCTCGTGGTTTTGTGTGTGTGTGTGTATCTGTGTGTATGTGTGTGTTTGGTGTTGCTAATATGTGGAATTATATGTATTACTTGGTTGTAAACTTGAAATGGTAGTTTGGTTGTGAAATGATGTTAAGGTTAGGATTTTTCTTATTGTATGGTGTTATGGCATGAATATATAAGTTGTGTTATGCCAATGTGTTGTATTTGCTAAGGATGTTAGCATTTTGATTTGTGAAGTGACCCGAGATCCTTTGGAAAACAAATCATGTTTACTAGTTTTAATTTACAAAAAAGATTTCAAAAGTTTCAAACTTATTTTATAAGTTTCAAACCCTCTTACTATGTGTTATAAAGTAAGTTAAATTTTAAGAGTTTAAGTTTGGAAAGTTAACTTAGAAATTAACCATAAATTATGGTATCCACATCGAAAGTGCAATGGATACAGTTCGGAAAACCAAACGCTTTTCCAAATTTAAAATGTTTTGTCTTAAATATTTTTGAAATCTTTTTCGAATCATTAATTAAGCATAAAAGATAATTATTATTTAATTAAGCATGAGTTTAGTAATTATTTAATTAATTAGCTAATTAAAGATAATTAGTAGTTAATTAGTAATTAAGTAAAGAAATTAGTACTTAATTATTAAGTAAGTTAGTTATAATAAATTAATTAAGAGTGTTTTAATAAATTATTAATTAAGTAAAGAGCTAATTAAGTATTAATTTTTATTTATTAAGTTTAGTTATTTAATTAGCGTTTAATATTAATTAATTACTAATTAGGTAGGGTTTAATTAATTAATTAAGATTTACTTAAGATTTATTAAGGTTTAATTAAGATTTAAATTACAATTAATTATGATTAATTTAGTAATTAAATTAAGATTTAATTATTATTAAATAAAGGGTTATTTTAAACTCTATCAGTTCTGTTTAAGGCGGCTTTTTTTATAAGTAAATTGATTTTAAACAAGGGATCTTTTATTCGAGTCACTAAATAGCCAAACAACTATGGATATATTATACTTAACTTTGACATCTGTTTAGCAAAATAAAACACCTATCTGCTATAATTTAATTGGATAGAGTATTGATGACGTTCAAATAAATCTTTGTTCTGCTATCATATTGATTTGGACATTGAATTGTATGCTAGTTAATTATTGTTGGATAAGTGATGGTTTAGTTAGTGATTGCTAATTGATTTTATTTATATATGTATTGTTATGTAAATATCTATTATGTGACTTGAAAAGTCAAATTTAAGAAAATGGTAATTTGATTTATTATCACTGTGGTCGCTAAGCCTCTTTCGGAATGTGTAAGTTTTGGTTTTAAATTAACTCCAATTTTATTAGCAATTTGAGGTTAAGTGTTTATATAATTTTAAAGGACATTTTAAAGTTAGTTAATTAACTATTTTATTGGAACTGTTTTAAAGTAAGTTGGTTAACTATATTTCTAAGGATGATTTAAAGTTAATTTATAATTTAGAAATGTTTTCTAGAGGTGTACTATGACGAGCGGCACCCCAGTAGCCCAGTCATTGATGGAAATCTAATCTTCAATATGTGCCTCTACGGATTTAGTTGTATACCTATTATGCTGGAATTTAATTAATGTAACAATTTGGGTATGATTAATATTTATTTTACCTAGACATTGTTATAATATCACTGGATTTTATAATAAAAATGGTTTAGTTATCGTAAGGTAAAAACCCGTCCATGTTTATATGCAGCGTGGTCTTATGAGATACCTTTATTTCTGAAAGGTTTTTATAACATTAAATAATCCATTTGCTTGTGTTTCTCACATTGGTTTTACCAGATTGATCCAGGCATTGTTTTCCTAGAATGCTTGGGTCAGCTTGAGTATATTTTTCCTGATTTAGCCGAACACTTCAGAGTTTTCAAGAGACAAGCTGGATGCCTCCAAGACGTACCTCTGTACTTTATATTATCTTCCCCTTTTTGCTCTTGTTGTAATTATCAGTGACTATAAGGACAGATGGTTATAACTATCCAAGCTGATGATGGGTTATTGTTGTACTCTGATTTATGTATGTATATTAAAGTCTCTGTATTTTTGTAAAGGCTTGTTTAGTATTATATATTACCCATCACATTTTTTGTGAGATTCTATCTTCCTTCTTCTTTTATTTTTCCCTAAAAAGTTATCTTCTGGTATTTGGATGATCGACATGTGAATACCGTAGATGTATTAGTGTCGACTTCTATGGGTCGAAGAGAAGGGTTGTTGCATATTATTTTCGACAGCTAATAGCCTTCAGAATAACTGTTGTTTTTCGTAATTAAAGTTTACAATAATACTAAAGTCATAGGTTTAAATCCCAACAAAGGCAGTTTCATGTATTTCTTTTTCCTTTTTAAATGTTTTTAAGTGTAAATAAATTATCCATTCTTCGTTAATTTCAGTTTTATGTTAAATAACACTTTTATTTTGATTTTTGTATTTCAACCTAATTTTTTAAAAATGAAATACCTTTCTAAATATTTGAAAATAAAAGACATTTTCTTCTAATCATAAATAAAATTATCTTTTTAAGTAACATTTTATTGGCATTCAATATTTTTTCTTTAGCTTGATGGCTATTCTAAAAAAGTAAAAAATATTACAATTTAAAATTTAGATTGAAGATGCATCCTTACATTTCCTTTTAGTTCAATAATTTGACATTTTGAAATTAATTCTAACTTAATTTTCATCAAAATATGTTCAATACTACATGCAAAAGTTCGATTGTTCTGAAAATATGTATTTGGTTTAAAAAAAATTATTATATACACATGCATAGTACGTGCTATACCTAATAGACAATAGCGACATGTCTTTCAGTTTCATTCATAAATAACTTTTAGTTAAATAAGTTTATATTTTAACAATTGATAAACTATGAAGAAAAGTCTAATTAATAAATACTAATCGCTTGTTTTGATAGTTTAATTAGCATTCTGAGTTATGTCAAAATATTCTTTATATACGTTTTCAATTTCCCCATATATAATCTTTTTGTTGTTGCTGCTGGGATCTAGATCAAAAAATAAAGAATACAATTATTGTAACAATATTAAATATCTGTTGATTCACCATATACACTTATACAAAGTTCTATAAAGGATTTACATACATCGAACTTTAACATTATGTCAACAAATGACATTTAAGCTTTCAAATTGGAACGATGACATTTATCTTGCATAGATAGAGGATTTGTCATTTATACAACTTATTATGTCTCTCACGTGAAGGGCACATCAAATTTGTATCATTTATCTCACTTTTTATATGTGGAATGTCATTTGTTTATATTAACCATTTTATATCGCATTTACAGAGAACGTGAGTGACGCATTAGTTATGTTGCTTTGCACATAAGTAGTGTGTACCATTAGATTTTGTATGTATATGAAGGACTTCATGTATACATGTTATTAGAGAATCTCCAATAAAAAATAGATTTTACAAAATGTAATTTATACGCTCAAATGTCGATGCAACAGAGGATACAATCTTTGATAGTGTACATTTTGGGGCCAAACGGTCGAAAAAACGTAATAGGTTTAGGCGCTTGTTGAACAAATGCCCAAACCCCAGGCATCTATTCAACAAGCACCTCATTTGAGGTGCTTGTTTAACAGACTCCTGGGAATTGGATGTTTTAACAACAAGCGCCCAGTTATCTACCCTCCAACGGTCTAATTAACAGCTCTATTCCCCCTCTACAAATACCATCCACCTTTATCTCTTCTCCTCACACACAACACTCTAAAGCATTTCCACACTTTTTTACCCTCACTTCTCTCATCTTAAAATGTTTTTCGATTTCGACATCGATGCAACAATAAGATGCAGTTTTGAAGGATTTGATTTAGAAGATGCTACGGTTTTGATTGGCAGAGCGGTAACTACTAGTAGTTGGACTTCGATGGAAGACTATGATTTATGTTACATTTAGTGTACACTCTCAAGCGATCCTATTCGAGGTGCCGACTAAAGTGATGAGACTTATTGGGGTAAAATTAATAATTGCTACAATCGAAAGAACATTAATCGCAAAAGATCGCTTTCTTTAATCAAAGATCATTATGGAAAAATCAATCATCAAACACAAACATTTGATTCTCAAATGTTCAAGTTAAAGCAAATGAATCCTATTGGATTTGGAAATGAAACACATTTGGTAAGATTTCCTAAATTTTCATATGTCTATGTTTTTCTCACGTTCTCTAATTATTTAAGTGTTTTTTTGTAGAGGATAGCAGTAAACAAATTGTTTAAACAAATCTACATGCCGAAGAATAAACAAGTAGCTCATTTTTATCAGTTCATGCACATTTATGATTTACTAGTTGAGCATGTAAAATGGAAATCCTCTCTGTAGAAAACCTTTCAAGATGTCCAATCAAACAGCGCCTAAGGTAAAGCGCCAAGGGTCAAAGAAAGATCTAGCCCTAGGGAATCATTGGAAAGCTTCGGTACGGTGTCGGAAGAGTAGCTAACCCTTACCGATGATGATTTTGTTAGGCCTTAGGGAGCCAAAGCAGCCAAAAAGAAGCAGGCTGGTGAGGCGGATCAAGCAGAAATAAAAAAATTCCTACTTGAATCCGAAGATAAATATAATCATGCAATGGAGTTTCAAGCTGCTTGACACCAAGAAAGAATATCAAAATTGGATCGAATCCTCGTTGGAAAAAAACAGAGAGATGAAGATGCAGTAAAGTTTATGGATACGTCGCACATGTCTGAAGAACAACGAGGGTACACGGAATCTAGGAGGATAGAAATTATGATATATATACGTGAAGGGGGGCTGTAGTTGTATTTATATTTTTAAAACTACTGTATCTTTGAATTTTTAGGTGATGTATTCTATTATGAACTTAATCCAGTAATTTTAGAAGTACAACCAAATGAAATTGCATTACATTACTTGATGTAAAACGAAATTGCGATACATTACTTTTCAACAATACCAAGAACAAATTGCGATACATTACTTGGTGTAAAATGCCATAGAAATAAATTACAACAATAAGAAAACAACATGAAAAACAACAACAAACTTAACAACAATAATAATAGTCGACAACATGAAGAACAACAATGATAAACTTTCACTGATTGCCACAAAAGTTCCAAAGATGATTTATTAGATCGTTTTATTGTGTTTGGTGGAGTTGAACACAACGATATGACATTTAGCTAGAAACATGAAACTCGAGTTCAATTGCACTTCCAATCATATTGTTGCGCCATACATCCGGTGGTGCTGGAGCACCCTCGTACATAAAGTCTTCTTCCATGTCTCTTTCATTCTCTAAAATCATATTGTGTAAAATAACACAAGTGTACATTAATGTTGTCATCTTATGTGGTGACCAAATTTTACATGAATTGCTAATTATGGCAATTCTTGATTAAAGAACGCCAAATGCTCTTTCAATGTCCTTTCTTTGGAATTCTTGCACTGCTGCAAATTTTGATTGTTTATTGTTTAATGGGTTAGGAATTGTCTTGATAATGACAATTCATTTAGCGTATATACCATTTCCAAGATAGTATCCATGATTGTATGTGTTACCTCCTAAACTAAAGGAATGTGGAATAAATCTACCATTAGCTAAATCAATAAACAAAGTTGATCGTTCAACTTCGTTGAGATCATTCTTAGAACCTAGCATTTCGAATAAGGCATGCCAAATGCATAAGTCATATGAAGCTACCACTTTAAGCATAATAGTCGACCTACGAGTCTTACCCAGATAAGCTCCAGCATACGCCTTTGGACAATTCTTCCACTCCTAATGCATACAATTTATACTACCCAACATTTCCAGCCATCCTCTACCGTCATGCATCTCCATTAATCTTATTATGTCAGCTTCATTTGGTCTTCGTAAGTATCGACCGCCGTAAATGTCGACGATAGCTCGATAGAAATGGTCCAAAAATTCTAGTACTATGCTTTCCCCTAACGCAAATTCTCATCCATAACGTATGCTGGTCCTGCATGTCCAAGAATTCTCAACGCAACGGTCATTTTTTAGCGACCAGTCAGTCTTTGAGTACGAGATGCATTGGGTTTCCAGGTGAAGTATTTATCATGATGTTTGATTGAATGTAGGATCCTACAGAACAATGGTCGGCACATGCAAAATCTTCTTCTAAAATCACCGTCGGCGTATGTAGGATTTGGATTAAAATAGTCTTACATCGGTCTTTCATTGTACCATGAATGTCTGCGAGTTTTATAGCGACGACAAACAACCGATCCACCATGTTGCCCGTTGGATTAACCAACTTGTAGCGTAGACATGGCTATTAGCTCTCTTTCACGATGGAAATGATCTTCCATCATCTCATCAAAGCTTTCTTTGCTATCATGAAAAAAAATAAGATCTTCAGCTAACATTATTTTTGTTATTTGAAATATATTAGATATAAATGAGCATGGATGAACAAGATCACCGTGGGTATTTATAGTAGTTGCATAGTTCTATTCACATAGAACAAAAATCGTTTCAAAAACAAAATAGCTAAGTTACCTGTCACATTCGAACACTATAGCCACGTTGCAAAGTTTTCTTGACATGGCAACATACTACGTGAAAACAAAGTGGCTCAGTGTCTTGCCATGTCAGAACGCATTGTAGCCACGTTGCATGGCTTTCTTGACATGGCGGCATACTTATTGAAGACAAAGTGGCTCAATGTCATGTCACGTTCAGAACATTGTAGCCAGGTTGCACAGCATTCTTAACATGGCAGCATACTTATTGAAGACAAAGTGGCTCAGTGTCCTTTCATGTTCAGAACACTGTAGCCACATTGCACAACATTCTTGACTTGGCATTGTAGAACATTGTAGCCACGTTCAGAACAATGTATTCTATTATATATACCCTATTGCTTGGAAAACCTCTCTGCAGTTGTATCATTCCATTAAGCATATAAAAAATGATGGATTGCAACCATACTTCCTTATCGTCATTTTACTCATACGAAGGTCCTATAAATCATGACACTCTAGCTAATACGTCTTCCCCTCAACCATCAACTGAATGATATGTTGAAATGGAGGAAAAACACTATAAAAATGACGCAGCGGAAATAACGAATGACGACGAATTGAAGAATTCATGTCAAACTAATCGATGAAACGATTAGATGAAACAATATGAATCGATGGATTGATGATACCAAAATGCTCTAATCCGTTGATCTCGCGAGATGCCGGACTTTAGCTATCTTCGACACGTTGATCGCGCACGATGTCGTGGGAGAAGATCTACAATTCTTCGACGTTGATCAAGCGCACTTGATTCCGTGAATTGGCTTCAACAATCGTTGATTCGAGCGCACTCGAATGCCGAAAGTGGAGATAGGAGATAACACTCAACTACCGATTTTAATGGTGGCACAAAAGCACATAAAATAAATTTTATTCAAATTGACTAACTATTACAAGTGACACAAACCCGCCTATTTATAGGCTTACAACACATACAACTCGACCACTACACAGTACAGTACAAACGAATAAAAGAAAGACTACAAACGACTTACGACCTAACAAAACTTTGCGACCTAAAGAAATGCTGGCGACTTATCCTCTTCGCGACCTTCTAGCTGGCGACATAAGAAATGCTGGCGACCTATCTTCTTCGCGACCTTCTAGTTGGCGACTTAGCAACTCGCGACCTAACTGCTCGCGACATAAGGAAGCTGGCGACCTATCTTCTTCGCGACCTAACTGCTCGCGACATAAGGAAGGGGCGGCATTGGCAATCTGGAGTTTGCGACTTATAGTTCGATCGTGACCTAAAGATGAAGCATGGCAGCAACTTAATCGCTTCGCTCGCGACCTAAAGATGAAGCATGGCAGCGACCTAATCGCTCGCGACTCAAGGCAGAGGAGAAGCGATTTAGGGTTCTGGAGCTTGCGACCGCGATTCCAGGTAAGCGCCGCTGCATCATCCTCCCCTTGTTGGAAAGAATTCGTCCTCGAATTTAAAAGTCCTTCCCCATTGGGTTGTTCATCTTCATAATAAGGTATAAGGTGTTTAACATTAAACACGTCAGAAGTGTAAACATCCTCTGGCAGCTTCAACTTATAAGCATTTTCATTGATCCGTTTTATAACTTCTACTGGACCAATCTTTCGGGCTTTCAACTTGTTATAAGCACCCACTGGAAAACGATCCTTCGTTAACACAGCATACACCCAATCACCCTCGTTGAACTCCACACTTCTTCTCTTTTTATCTGCAGCTTGTTTATACTTCTCATTCGTCTTCTCCAAACGTTCCTGAACGATTCTATGACAATCTTTCAACTCATCAACGAAATCTGATGCCCGTTTAATCACTCCTTTTGGTTGTGGCACTACCGTTAAATCCAATGGCCCCTTTGGCAAGCTTGAATATAGAATCTGAAATGGACTGAATCCAGTACTTCGATTGACAGCATGATTATGTGCAAATTTTGCCTGACACAACTTTATATCCCAACTCTTCAAATTATCCTGCACAAGACATCGCAACAAGTTTCCTAATGATCTATTCACCACTTCTGTTTTCCCATCTGTTTGTGGATGATAAGCACTACTGAATTTCAGCTTCGTTCCCACCATCTTCCACAAACTCAGCCAAAAATGACTTAGAAATCGCGTATCCCGGTCAGAAACAATGGATTCAGGTAGCCCATGTAGTCGATACACTTCTTTAAAGAACAATTGAGCAACACAGACTGCATCAGCGGTCTTTTTACAGGCTATAAAATGTGCCATTTTCGAAAACCTGTCCACTACAACATATATTGAATCATTCCCTCGCTGAGTTCTTGGCAATCCCAAAACAAAATCCATGCTGATATCAACCCATGGTCTAGTAGGCACGGGTAATGGCATATACAATCCCGCATTCGTCGCTGTCCCTTTGGAAACTTGACAAATATGACATCTCTCCACAAATCTTTCAACTTCTTTTCTCATAGAAGGCCAAAAATATGATTGCGAAATCAACTGCAATGTACGATCTCTGCCCACGTGACCCTCTTCGTGCAATTCTTTGACAATCTTCAACCTCAAGCTACATTCCGGAATACACAATCGGTTTCCTTTGAACAAGAATCCATCTTTCATCACAAATTCATCAGAACTCCCTTCCTGCACCTGATCCAGCACTTTCGCAAAATAAGAATCTGAAATAAGCAACTCTGGCAACAAATCAAATCCCACTACTTCCACTCACATAGTTGTCAACAAATGATTTCTACGGCTCAATGCATCGGCAACTCGGTTAGTAACTCTTGATTTGTGTTTCACCACGAAAGTAAACTGTTGTAAATAAGCAACCCACGAAGCATGCCTTGCTGATATTTTATCTTGCCCCTGCAAATGTTTCAAAGCTTCATGATCAGTGTATAGCACAAATTGTTTATGAAATAGATAGTGTCTCCAATGTTTTATGGCTTGGACTATAGCATAGAATTCCAAGTCATAAGTACTGTATCTTGTTTTCGCTCCCGTCAGTTTCTCACTAAAATAGGCAATAGGCTGACCCCTTTGACTCAACGTTCCCCCAATTCCAACCTTCGACGCATCAGTATTTAGCTCAAAGAGTAACTGAAAGTCTGGGTATCTAAGAATGGGCGTTGTGGTCAAGAGTGTCTTGATTCTTTGAAAAGCAGAATCAGCCTCTTCAGTCCAAACAAACTTCTTCCCTTTCATACATTCCGTAACTGGTGCCATCACGCTACTGAAGTGTGGAATGAATCTTCGGTAGAATGATGCTAAACCATGAAAACTCCTCACTTCTGTTATTGTCTTAGGCTGTGGCCAATTTCGAATAGCTTCAACTTTACTCTGATCAACTTGAATACCATCCTTCGACACAATATAGCCCAAGAATAGAATACTTGTAGTCATGAAGGTACACTTCTTTGTTGCAGCATAAAATTCCTCACGTTGTAAAACCAATAACACTTCCCGCAAATGCTGTAGGTGTTCTTCAGTGCTTCCACTGTAGATCAAGATGTCATCAAAATATACCACTACAAACTTCCCGATAAATGGTCGAAAAATCTGGTTCATGACTCTCATGAATGTACTCGGAGCATTTGACAAGCCAAACGGCATCACCAACCATTCGTACAGACCCTCCCGAGTTTTAAAAGCAGTCTTCCACTCATCACCCGGTCTAATACGAATTTGATGGTATCCACTTTTCAAGTCAATCTTTGAAAACACAACAGCACCGCTCAATTGATCCAACAGATCATCCAGTCTCGGCATAGGAAATCGATATCTCACCGTAATCTTATTCAATGCTCTACTATCTGTGCACATTCTCCATGTTCCATCCTTCTTCGGTACCAACAAAGCTGGCACTGCACAAGGACTCAAACTCTCCTGAACACGCCCTTGTTCCAATAATTCCTCAACCTGTCTTCTCAACTCCTCGTGTTCTTTTGAACTCATCCGATAGTGCGGTCTATGAGGCAATGCAGCACCTGGCACCAAGTCAATCTGATACTGTATGTCTCTAAGCGGTGGTAACTCTTTCGGCAACTCCTCTGGAAACACATCTTTGAATTCTTCCAAAACTGGCTTCACTTCCTCTGGGACTTCTGTAACTTCACTGCTTTCATGCCCAATCAACATAAAAACTTCAGGACTCTCATGTACCTCTTCCACGAACTCCTTCAAGGACAACAAAGTCTTCAATTCCTCAATCTCCTCTATCTTGTTCTCATTCTGCTGTCGTTTCCTCGGAACTAAAGTGATTTTCGTGCCCTCGAACAAGAAACTGTAGCTATTCGTTCGACCATTATGTTGTACCTCCCGATCGTACTGTCACGGCCTTCCCAACAGCAAATGGCAAACATCCATGTCAACCACGTCACACCAAATCTCATCTTTGTATTTCTTCCCAATAGAAAATGGAACTTGAGCTCGCCTCTCTACCTTCACTTCTCCTCCTTTCCTCAACCAAGCAAGTTTATAAGGACTAGGGTGTTTCTCCATTTTCAACTTCAACTTCCTCACAGCTTCTGTTGAAATGATATTATCACAACTCCCAGCGTCAATGACAAATTTACATACCTTCCCCAAAATAGTGCACGTTGACTGAAAAATGTTACTCCTCAACCAACTCGACTCCTCTTCGTGCTTCGGGGTTAAACAAGATCTTCGTAGCATCAGATTACATCCCTCGTCTCCCGACACCTCTTCTTCCTCCTCATCACGGTGTGAATTGATATCTTCTTCTACATCCTCATCCTCTACTTCAGCAATCATAGTTCTCTTCTTCGGTTTCGGACATTCGTTGCTCTTGTGACCCACTTCCTGGCAATTATAGCATTTGAAATTGGTATTGATTTTTGGTTTAGCCACTTCATGAACAACCGGCTTACTCGATGCTTTAGGAACATTAGAACTACTACTCGCTCCTTTGTTCTGCCCCGTAAAACTTGGAAACACACCTCCCCCACGTCTACCTTGTTTCTCCCAAGCCAACGCTTTTTGATGTGCTTCTGCTACAGATCTAGGGTCGAACATGTTCACCATATCCTGGATCTGTGTTTTAAGTCCCCCAACAAATCTAGCGGTCAATTGTTCTTCTGTCTCCATAATGTCATTTCGAGCAATCAACTGGTAAAATTCATCAGCATAATCAGCAACAGTCTTCGTCCCTTGCCTCAGGTTCTGTAATCTCTAATACATCAATGATTGGTAATTGTAAGGCAAGAAAGTAGCTTTCATCAATTTCCTCATCTTTTCCCAAGCAACAATCTTTGACTTCCCCATCCGCTCTCTAGTAAGTTTGGTTTGCTGCCACCACGCCATAGCTCTCCTCCTCAACCTAGTAGCAACCAACTTCACTTTACGATTCTCTGGAACCTCCTTGAAGTCAAAAATTTCCTCAACATAAGCTAGCCAATCAAGAAACTCCTCGGCCTGCAGACCTCCCTTGAATTCAGGTATTTCAGTTTTCATTCCGGACTCCCATTTGTGATCATATTCCGAATGATTTCTTCCTTGACCTCGTCCTCGTCCATGAACACTACCACCATCAAACTCCTCTTCAAAATTTAATGTATATCGATGTCGATCCTGACCACCAACATCTCTACTACCACCATTTCTTCCACCAACATCCCTTCGATCTACATTCCTCCGATTACGATCATTCACATTTCTATCACTATTTCGATCATCAACATTTCTATCATAATCTCGATCCACGCTTCTATGATCACTATCGACACTTCTCTCTCGATTTGAATGTGGTGAAACTCTACTTCCTCCATGGTTAGATTCAGGTGAAACCCTTCTCTGATTTTGACTCATCTCCAACATCATTCTCTCTAATCGTCCAATCCCTTCATTAAGCTTCTCATTAAAATTTTCGTTAATTCTTTGCTCCATCTCATCGGCTTCTTCTCTCCCATACAAAGCATCAATGTTGCGATAACGGTTAGCTCTTCTCGGAGGCATGATCACTCTTCAAAAAACTCCAACAAAACTTCACTTCGATCTAAAAAACTTCAAATCAAAACTACCCACTTGTTGAAATCTCCAAAAATCTCCAAACGAACAAATCTCTTCAAAATCTCGATAACCCAATTCTCCAATTGATGCAAATCTCGCACAAACTCCAAAATCTACGCAAACTCCTTGCGTTCTAGCTCTGATACCAAATGACGCAGCGGAAATAACGAATGACGACGAATTGAAGAATTCGTGTCAAACTAATCGATGAAACGATTAGATGAAACAATATGAATCGATGGATTGATGATACCAAAATGCTCTAATCCGTTGATCTCGCGAGATGCCGGACTTTAGCTATCTTCGACACGTTGATCGCGCACGATGCCGTGGGAGAAGATCTACAATTCTTCGACGTTGATCAAGCGCACTTGATTCCGTGAATTGGCTTCAACAATCGTTGATTCGAGCGCACTCGAATGCCGAAAGTGGAGATAGGAGATAACACTCAACTACCGATTTTAATGGTGGCACAAAAGCACACAAAAGAAATTTTATTCAAATTGACTAACTATTACAAGTGACACAAACCCGCCTATTTATAGGCTTACAACACATACAACTCGACCACTACACAGTACAGTACAAACGAATAAAAGAAAGACTACAAACGACTTACGACCTAACAGAACTTTGCGACCTAAAGAAATGCTGGCGACTTATCCTCTTCGCGACCTTCTAGCTGGCGACATAAGAAATGCTGGCGACCTATCTTCTTCGCGACCTTCTAGTTGGCGACTTAGCAACTCGCGACCTAACTGCTCGCGACATAAGGAAGCTGGCGATCTATCTTCTTCGCGACCTTCTAGCTGGCGACTTAGCAACTCGCGACCTAACTGCTCGCGACATAAGGAAGGGGCGGCATTGGCAATCTGGAGTTTGCGACTTATAGTTCGATCGTGACCTAAAGATGAAGCATGGCAGCAACTTAATCGCTTCGCTCGCGACCTAAAGATGAAGCATGGCAGCGACCTAATCGCTCGCGACTCAAGGCAGAGGAGAAGCGATTTAGGGTTCTGGAGCTTGCGACCGCGATTCCAGGTAAGCGCCGCTGCATCAAAAAATCTAAGGGAGCACAAGAGGGAGTTGCAGAAGCACAGATTTATGAAGGATGGAAGAAGGCAAAGAGCAGAGTGGTGTAGCCATAGTAGAAGAACTCAAATAAGGCATGAGAAACAACACCAAGCTCATCAAGCAGATCAAGAAATTGACTTTGGACCAATATACTATAACTGTGTAGTTTATTTTCTGTATTCTGTCATAAGAAACGGAACCGACATTGGTCGACGCCACGATAGATGCCGCAATTTTCCAGATGGTTGTGGAATTTGACAATGGCTTGACGATCCTTTACCTCATCGAGCAATTGTGTATGCAACTGAACTTGCAGAACAAATTGAAACTTTCTAGAAGACAATGAGTTCAGTACAATTATCAGGTGGTCAAAGACAGTTTTTTAAATCAATCTGTGTGTCTATATTAGATCTATTTTATCATTTCTTATCTTGTTTGTATCGTTTCAATCATCAGGATATCCTATCAGTATCGTTTTAGGTAAATTATCATTTAAATTAAGTATTTGTTGGTTTCTTATCTTGTAATTACTTACTTGAAATTGAAATAACTGAACTAACTTAATTGAATTCGAAAGTATATAGAACTTACTAAAGTAAATTGCTAACCCAAAACATCATTCAGATTGTCGACAATAGCTAACCCAAAGATCATATGCAGCATGTCCAACAAAATTAGTTTGATACTCCCACAAATATTGTGAATCAAATGTAGATCATGTTAACTGAAAAAGGTCTTCTTCCTCTACTATATTTATAATGCTTTTGTATCTTCGATAAATTCTAGTAAACATTACATAAGTACTTCAAGTTTCTAGAACCCTTCGAATTAATCTACAATCAGGGTGATTATTAAATGCTCCATTTAGAGTAACCCAAAAATCTTGCTCCAACTCATCTTCCATGTATCTACGGTCTCGTCTTCTATGTATACTTTGATTAATACAAAACGATCTTGTGGGGTCCAACTTTCATTTTCCATTAAATATGTTGTGAACTTTTACTATAACACTTTCACTTAAATAGACAATTCATAATATGCGTCATACGAATCAAGTGTGATCTGAATGACCAATTGAAAATATCCGCGAATTTAGGGAGAAACAAACACAATAAGAATAACATCAAGTATTTTTATTCATGCTATGGATGGATAACTTTATGATATGGATATAATACAAAATATCATCACAAACAGAATATCATCATCAATAGAATCAGAACCATCATCAATAATAGGATACATGCATGAGCAAAACAATAGTCTATGTGAAACATGCATGAAACATAAAACATGTATAAGAATACATACAGAACAACATACATTGACGAAACATTTATGAAAAAAACAACATCGGTCTATGTGATTAGAACCAATATGAGTCTGTTGCTGCTGAAAAGCAGCCTGATAACCCTAATACATAAGCTGAGTACAATCAAGCATCATTCGTTCAAATGCAGCAAGCATCTGTCTATGATGATCCATGTATCGAGCAAACTACATTATAAAAAATAAAAATTAAACATATATGGAGAATGTAATTGCTTGAATTATATGAAAATTTAAAGTCATACGTACCTGATGCGGCTGATATAAACCAGTAGAAAGTACACTCTGAATAGCATCATCTGTAGGAAACTGCAGTGGATACTCAACGACCACAGCCTGTAAAGTATATGCTATGAATGCATGCTGAGGGGGATTGAACGTAGGAGGCTGTGTGTAATGGGACGACGTAGGCTCCAAGGTAGCAGGTGGTAAGAAACTCTAACATAAGTGGTACATAGGCCAATATGGTTGGAGTTCAAACCCTGTATATAATCAGGTAAGGAGTAGGCACGTGGGGCTAATCGAGCCCAATATGCATCAAAACCTCTGAGTACAATATAAGGCTCGCTGTCTACCCATCCCGCGGCCCTCATGCCCACAATATAAACCAGGCCTGCATGAATATCTCCATACATATCATCCCATGGAAGCGGATCATAGGAAATGCGAACTATACTACGCAACTGCAACCAACACTGCTCCCTTAAATATCATATGAAAAGACATGTAGGAACCTGAAACCAAACCCTACGCCTTGAAAGAGAAAACTGAAAATGAGTGGACGATCGCCGCCGGGCTGCATAAACTGAAAATACTGCTCCCAGGACGAATGATAATGTTGTCATGCCGCCTCATATTCATCTGTTGTTTGGCCTCCATCAACTCATTGTGTACCCCCTGTGCAGCACGGTGCACATGCACAGCGGAACCCTAATGCTGTAATATGGGGAAGTAAATATAAGGTGTAGTGTTCGCTTCAGGAATGAGTCGTGGGTGCATGTTGATTGTATACTCGTAGTAGCAAAAAGGTAAAATGTACCAAAAATCATACATCTGTCAAGACTGCTATAGCACATAGGTATCCAACGCTACATACAAATAACTAAGGATGGCAGTACTGCAGTCATATATATTAAGTGCATCTACGTCAACCAATCCAACCAAATATTCAAGTCTAATCGTGCCCTTATTGTTTGTGAAAAATGCAGCAGCAAATAGATATAATAAAAAGGCAAAAATAACAAAAGTATGCATCTCCTCGTCGTTCGTATAGTCTACTATATACCGCCGAAGACATGTAAGTGTAACACACCTCCCCTAACCTCGTCATCGGTCAAATCCGGTAAATAAGAAGAATATGGCTCAAAATCCTCAAAGGAACTATCAAAGTGAACTGCGGCGTGGTCTGGTCGACCAACCTCTAGACCAATTAGTATATAAAATTCTAAAGAAGTCAATCCCAACTCAAAATTTGGAAAAGTGAACGTGAGTGGTAGGTCACCATCTCTTAGAAAGGGCCTCTACTATGCACTAGTCGACGTGTGGAAATGTAGGTAAATCTAGAAATTCACCGAAAGATGATGCATGTACTCTATTCTTAATCGGCTGAGGTAACGTGACAAAATACTCAGAAATGCATCTATAACAACTACCGAATATAGCTATGTGACGAACATGTATAAGTAATTATTTAATGTTAATGGTAAACTAAGCAAATCAATAACATTCATAGTCTGTGTCAGGCGTGTTCATCTAATGATTACGTATTAAAATTATACATGTGGCATCGCTAGCGCAACAGTAAGTCGATGTACTCTAGTCGGGAGAAGCTCGTGCAAGCATCGTAGATCCTCTGCAGGCATGGTGGCATCCTAGAATGATATAAGCTGCACTGACATTGACATCTGCCGTGAAACGGACAGTCCGTCTACTAATTTTGACGGATTATGGCTGCATTTGATGTCTTGATGAATAAAAAAACGGTTAAAGATGGGTTGTGGTAAAATAATGAACTAAACAGTAGAAAACAACGTCTGATATAGGCGTCATCTTCAGACGTTTGTTGAACATACGTTTGAACTCTTAAATGGTTCGGAGGCTTGTTCAACAAATGTCCGAGCTTCAGGCGTTTGTTGAACAGACATCTGAGCTTGTTTGTTGTAGCATCATTCGTGTGATTACATTTTGTAATTGCATATTTTGTAATATATACCCTCGCAATAGTGAGAGATGCTCTTAGTATATTATGTATATGTATATATTGATTATAAATCTCAATAACTATGTACATGTCTACACACTTAGTATAAATTCTCTAGGTTATAAACTTTACTCATGTAATTAACATTGATGTGTATGTGATATACATCAACCTGTATAATTGTTTGGACGAAAAGAAAAGAAAATTAAATATGGTTTAATGTAAATTTAACTATTTATGCAATCTAACCAAGATCTGTCTATGAAAAAAATATGAACTTTACACATTTTACCAGTTGACAAACAAACTGATCCAACACATGCAATGCTTGTTAAACATTTCATCCGAATAATCAATTCTACTTAACGCTGGAATTAACTAAGAAGAGGAAACAGTTACGTAAACTTATCACTTTCGTATTCTACTCGCAACAGCTATATACATATGTGTGTGTATACGTGTGTGTAGAGTCAGCTATATATCTGAGTTGTAATAAGCCGTTAAGAACTCAATTTTTACAAAAGTAATCATGGTCCATCCAGTGCTGCAAAGCTTTTTTCTGATCGTCTGTTGCTTTTTCGGGTAGCGTTGGTTTTTTGGTAGGGTGCAGCAGACACAACTGGAACCTGAAATATTGACATCAGGGCAGCAGAGTCTTCAATGATCGAAGCCATAACATCTTAAAAATTGTTGTACCTCGATCTGAATTTGTAGCGTATTTGTGGTTGAGCCACGGACTAAATCGCGCTCTTTAAGCCATTTCGCCGCCGTGTAGAAATCGTACAAGACAGTGCCTGATGCAGCGCCACCTCCAGGATAAAACAGCTCTAAATCAGTATCAATTACCTCTTGCACGACTGGTGAGCCGATAGTACCCAAAAATAGCTGGGTTTATATAGAAAAAATCTAAGTAGAAAATAGGGTTGAGTCATGAGAAAATACCGGATCTTGGTTTACTAGGTCTTATTACCAAGTCAAAGTCGGTTTAAAAATATACATCTAAAAATAAAAGCTCTACATCATATTAGCCAAGCCCGGTCCGAGTTGAGTCAAGTCGTACGGTGGAGCGCGCGTGTGATGACCAGCATGCTCTCTCTCCTCAACAAAAGAGAAAACATTAGATGAGCAAAGGGTCCATTTTTTCTCTTGTGAATCATATATTTAAATAGGATAATTCTATAGTTTCCCACGGTGTGGAACTATTTAACAAGAGAGATATTCTATACTCCTTTCAATATTTTTAACAATTAATTTTAAAATTAAATTTTTCAACGGTCACCCAATACAAAAACAAAGTATAGCCAAAAACAACTTTATTTATTTTTCGCGTTTTGGGATAACACAAGCACGTGAAACAATGCATTCTTCCGTCGTCCCTCTATCCCCTTCGTCCTTTCATCCGTCTTTCTTGCATCCCCTCCGTCGTCCCTCCATTCTTCTCATATTTAACACATATTGAAAACCGAAAACACAAAATTCGTTTTTAAACCAAACACTACCTAAATTTTGTAGCTTAGAAATAAAAATTTAAATTAACCACACATGATTTCAACGTAAAAACACGGCTAAATATTTTTGCAAATCATTTTCTTTTGAATGTTTTAATCATATATAAATTCTAGACGAACAATTTAAGCACAAAGCACATACCAACATCATTCGCGAAGCGCGTGCCGTAACGCTCGACTTAGTTTTGCAAACTGAAAATAAGACGAAAAAATAAAATGAAAAATAAACTTAGTTCCGTAGCAAGCATTTGGATATTGTAAGCAACATGGTCCATTAGTGATTATTGGATGTCAGAAAGTGAGATTTCTTGGTGTCAAGCAATATAGGAAAACGATGATCCATCTATCATGGTCCAATCGTACAGATTCTTAATTTGGAAATACAAGTGCTCCACTTTACTCTTCCGTTCATTATGCGTTAACCAAACTTTATTATTACAATTACCCTAAAAAATATTCCAATTTAAAATAGAAAATCAAGTAAACATGTGTTCTTTCTAGTAAGGTATATATTGAATTTGTATATGAGTAAATAATTTTGAAGCATGAATATCTGGAAAAATGATAATGATCATGGACCATGATAAATAAGGTATAAATTTACGACTTTATCGTTAAAATAGAAAGTTTTACTTAGTACAGCTTTTTTAGACAAACAAAAATATCGCCGAATGAACCTCTTCAATTTTGATTTGTGTTTATTCAAGTCAAGAAAATTTACACTCAAAATTCCATAACTATGGCTCGGGTTTTCTTCTAAAAGCTAGAAAACGAGTCAACTTTTACGTATATCATGTTAATTTCAAACGTATCCGGTAGGAACCAACCAAAAACTTTCATGTCAATAATATAATACAAGTGTAAGATTGTTGATTGTTTAGTTGAAAAATCAAATCTCAAACTTATTTCAAATGGTTCAATACTGTTCAGCTATTAATTTATTCATAAAAAGGACTTGTTTTGAATTTACTTTTTTTAATAAAAATAGAAGGAAGAAAATAAAAGAACAAAGGAAGAAAGCATATTCACACATACTACTTCTTTAAGATCTTAATTTTCGTAAGTAGACTGAACAAAAAGGTAAACAGTTATGTTTTTAGTCTAGAAAAATAGAAATCTCATTGCATTATTTGGATAACCCGAAAACTCAAATGAGAAAACATATTTTGTAACCAATTCTTTATTCATTTAACAGAATAATTAGAGATAGCTACTTTTTCTTCATGTCGTCATGTTCCAAATATGGATAAGGGAAAATGAAGTATAAAAATGTATAATTGTCAACTTTCATTTCGGAAAACCAATGACTGAAATATTACATTTGGTTAAAGGCCACCAATCATGTGTCAGATTCAATTATTAGTTGGGACTAGGGCAACGCGCAATTCATTCTCTTCATCCTTCGTATTCACCATCGTGCTAAAATGCTCATCCCTTTTACAAAGAAGACTTCAATAGTCAAACTAGATTGGCGTTTTGCTCCTTCTAACTATGGGTACCAACCCATATAATTACTTTTTCTTGGCTGCAATCCACTATCCAACACCTCTATATATAAACCATTTATATCTTCATCACATTTACAGTCTACGTACCTTATATGGTTTACATTACAAAAAAAAAATGGCTGTTGAAATCGCAAACAACACAATCTTGAAGCAATGCTCATCTTCTCCTCCTCATCCTTTATCCAAAACCATAGTGCCATTAACCGTGTTTGATCTAGCGGCCATGGACCTTCATGTTCCTACATTATACGCGTTTCGTGCTCCTATGCCTTCAAATGAGGATCTTAAGGATGGCCTTGCTAAAGTTTTGGTTAACTACCCCCATCTTTCGGGGCGAATGGTGTATGACAGTGATGGGAAGCAATGTTTCAATTTGAACAATGCTGGAGTTAGGTTTATCGAAACCACAGTTAGTTCGAGTTTATACGAGAAATTGCCACTCGAGGCCAGGACAGAGCTGGCGAAACTGCACCCACCAGTTGAAGGTATACACATCTTCCAACTTCTTCCTTTTTTTTGAATAATATGGTTTAGTTTTTACGAGATGTCGAACAATGCTTGGTTTATCCTGATATTAACAAAACGATAAATCATTTTATATAGGTGTCGAGGAACTTCTTCAAGTTCAACTCAACCGATACACATGTGGTGGCCTAGTCATTGGAGTTACCTCCCATCATCGCGTTGCGGACGGTCAATCTATGTCTCAGTTCCTCGTTGCATGGTCTGAAACCGTCCGTAATTCCATCACCACGAGCCCTCTTCCTTTCCACGATCGATCTTCAATCACCATCCCTAGAAACCCTCCATTTTGTGAGTTCGACCACCAGGAGTTCAAATCCAAAACCGAGGAGAAAATCACAAAATACTCGTCCGACTCTTCGATTGTAAACTTCGTAGTTCGCTACTCCTCGAACTTCATCGCGACTCTGAAGTCCAAAGTCCCTGAACGCAGCTCCACGTTTGAATGCCTGCTCGCCCATCTATGGAAGAAGATAACGATCGCAAGAGAATTACCCGAGGACGAGCATACGAAAGTCAGGATAGCTGTGAATGGCAGAGCCAGGATGAACCCGAGCATACCGATGCAGTTTTTCGGCAACTTGGTACTGTGGGCAAACCCTAGCGCACAGGTAGGAAAACTCGTGCACTCGAGCCATGCACAAGTCGTCAAAATGATAAGAGATGAAGTGCGTAGGATCGACGATGGGTACTTCAAGTCGTTCATCGACTATAGGGAATTGATGAAGGGTGGATATCGAAAGTTGGAAGAATCAGCGCCGGAGAGTGGGAGCGTTTTGTGCCCTAATCTAGAGGTTGATAGTTGGTTGAGGTTCAACTTCCATGATCTGGACTTTGGGAGTGGTGGGCCATGTTCGTTCTTGCCACCGAATCTGCCGGTGGAGGGGTTGATGGTGTTTGTGCCATCATGCAAGGAAAAGGGTGGAGTTGATGTGTTCATGGCTTTGTTTGAGGAGCATGTTGATGTGTTTAACAAGATATGTTATGATTTGGATTAAGGGTTGAGCATTAGAGTGTAATAAGCTAATTGGAATTCTTTTGTTATTCATATTTTATCTTTTGATTGTAATTTCATTTCAACTGTGTAATATGGAATTTGACAATAAACTGTTGTATGCTTTACTTATTTGGTTGCACTTGGCTACAGTTTAAATCTTGAATTTGGCTTCATGTTTAATTCTGTTTGAACAATCAAGCCATGGTTCTACTGAACTTGGCCATAGTTTTTCAAGGAAACATTTTTAAAAGAACAGAACCTATACATATAAACTAGGGAAAAGCCCTTGCAATCAAAATTGAAAGTGTGCATCATGGTTACTCATTGTCAGATTTTATTATTATACTGCACATACATTACAAGCAGACATCTGATGTGTTGCTAAGAGCATCTCGGTTTGCACTAGGGGCTACCGCGGTGCAAATCGGTCGGCGGTTATCCCCCGACCACAGTTGTCCGCTGACCGGAGCCAAAAAAGGATCGATCGGCGGACAATCGCCAACTGATTTGCACCATGGTAACCCCTAGGGCAAACCGCGCTGCCCTTAGCATTACGCTAATACACTAATAATAAGCAAAGTTTAAAATAAGAATAAAGAAAAGGAAAACAAGCTGCACAATTCTTTGATATATAAACGTCTAAACTACCAAACCATATAGCATAACTCATCAAACTGTATCGTTCTACAACAAAAACTTAAACTAAGGTTTTTTTCTTCTTTTTTTCAGTGGTGCATGCAGAACAATCTTTCAGGCCGTAGTAAATGAAAACAGTAAGAAATAGGAAATGCTAAGTACCTGACATGCACCAAGTATCAAATGAGTTAGTTTGTACGTGGAGCACTCACATCTCATTGTTCATAAATATACAGGCAGCTAAGGCAAATGCTAGTTAGTGTGACCTGTTGAGATATCTGCTTGAAACACCATGCAACAACTTTACAAAACCCAGAAAACTCAGCTTTCCATCAGTATGCCTGATCCAATCATGAAGTACAGCATGTACCGGTATCGATGGACCTAATCCCAGTTCCTGAAATATAATAGTTTATTTATATATTAGGTTTTATTTAAAGAAAAACGGAAAGAAAAAAAAATCATTAGTGATGTATAGTTCTTACTGACTATGTATAGGTTTGCCTACCGATGATGTGATAAAATTACGATCTTGCAGTATTTTAAGCAGGGATGCACTTTGTTAAGCAATTTTTTGTGGAAGAAAAATATTTGACTAATATGAGTAGTTATAAACTTATAATACAACATAAAACTTATTTGAATGAGGTAAAACAATTGGCAGTGCATCCACATTTGGCTATAGCTATAGTTTGGAAAATACTACAACATTTACTTGGAGCAACAAATATTCTGCTCAAAGTAGGCTTGTGCAAAATGTTTATGTGACACATTAATACTGTCCGCTGCCCCCAACAGGGAGTTTCCGATGTTCAAAATATCAAGTCTATATATTCTGACCTTCCATATTTCTTCTCACTTCGCTCTCTTTTCACTTTCACACTTCAGTTTTTACAATCCCAACATTTAACCATTCAAAACTCATAAACGTAAAATCAAAATGAACATCCTTATCAATTTATGAATATCAATACACATGTTGCAGCATTAATTGTTCAAACAAAGTTCATCCTTATCAATTTATGAATATCAATACACATGTTGCAGCATTAATTGTTCAAACAAAGTTCAACGAAGAGTTTACTATTGCTGCAAGAGGTAAAAAAGACGTGGAAAAGGTGATTTACATGTTCTATTCAATTTGGTATTTTAGTTTATGCCGGTTTTATTCGATGAAGTGTGTTAGCCTATGCCAGTTTTATTCGACGTAGTGTATTATGTTGTGTTCTGTTTTATTCTAATTTGTGTGTTTTATATAATGGTATTATGTTATGTTTTAGTTTATTAATGTTTTGTTTTGTTTATGCATCATATTTTTTTCTTCAAACACATATAAGGTAATCAAAAAAAGGGAAAGGAATGAAAATTAAAAGAAAGTGAAAATTTAAAATATCCATATGTATTTGTACTTGCGAGCATCTCGGGCACGATCGATTCACGTGTGTAAAAATACTTTTTTAAAAGAAGGAAACAATAATCTAGATCTAATTTTGCTTATAGTATTGCCTATTTTAATTTAGTAAATATTATACAAACAAAACGTATAGTTTAATTTATCAACGAAATAGATTTAATTAGCAGGAGAAATATTATTCATGGAGACTGAAAGTTGAATAAGTTAAAATATTAAATGCATGAACGTAAAAGAATGCATTGAAGAATACGTATAATAAAAGATACATCTCGTGATATTGGAAACACAAAAAAGGAAAACATTATTGACTTGAAAGTATAATAAATACAGACTTTGTCAAAGGTCAGATTAAAGTTTTAAAACACGATAGCGTACATGAGACGTTCTTTTGCTTACGATACGAGGCGTAAGTTTTTCGGGTAAGCGTTGAAGCATGAGTTTTTGGGGTAAAATACTTATGTTCAAAGAGTATAGTCTTAATCAGTCATTATTATTCTTTCATAAAAGTATAAATAATTGAAATTGTAAATAAATTAAATTTAAGCACTTGATTACCCCCCCCCCCCACACACACACACATGATCTTTTGAAGAATTTGTATTTAGTCTTGCAATGGTATGTGTTTTGTTTTGTTTTTCTTTCTCTCCCTGTTTGTCTTTAAAAAATTAGATTTAAATTGTGTAAGTTATTATTTTATTTCTTTTTCTTTCTGACAATTTAAATTGATCCGTAAAATTTATTTGGAGGTTCGGTGATAACAATTCATACATTTTTTGTCTAAATAGGAATTGAGAGAATCCATTACATAGTTCTCGATCGCTGTTTCAAAAACAATCTTACTTAATCATACGATATTGAAATTGAAAAGTAAAAAAAAGAATCTTGAATCGCATGCCTCAGCAGTTTGATTAGTGCGAAGCATACGTTTCGTATGCTTCATATGTCACAAGTTGTTAAGGCGCAAGTCTCGAAGGTAAAAAGTCTTTTTGAGAATGGCTCAAGGCGGTTTATCTCCACTTGCCTTGAGGCACTCCTCGAGACGAGTATACAAGCGGGTTATTTAAAATAATGGGTCAGATTCCTATGAGCCTATTTATATCTCAAAGTTTTCAATGAAAGTTAGAGATATGTTTTTCTCCAAATGGGATTTGAACTCACGACCTTCTAATGCTTTCAAATTTAGAGTACAAGTACATTTTGTGAAGTTTGCATCCACACCAAAAAAATGTAATACCAAAGTGATACCACAATTATTATAAGTGTATCAACACATGTGACGCATGTGCACGTGAAAATTTAGTCATAAAAATGCTTATGGATATAAAATTGTTTTTAAATATGCTCATCAATTTTTTTGTAAATATACTATTTTTGTCATCAAAATTGTTGTAAAACACTATTTAACAAAATTGTGAAAATTGGCACGTGAACATAATAGCATGCATGAATTTTTTCAACTAAAATAATGTTGACTTTTATTGTTCCATATATTTTAAAACACATGTTAATTACAAAATTACTTTATGAACCTCTTAATAATTTTTTATTTTGAAAATTTGGATTGATTGTAACCTCATGCCTATTTCATAGCCAACTTTTTCTCTACCGATTTAAATTTTATTAATATTCTATTTAAACTATTACTTATTTTCATTTTTTCCCTTATTTTACTCAATATGAATTTATTAATTTTATTTAATATCCCCATTCCGAGTTAGGGAAACTTTGGAAAAAATTTGTTCATGTTAAATTACAAAACCAAATTTATTACAACTATTAATAAATTGAATTTTTGTGAAATAACGATATATAAAATATATAATTTGAAAAAACTAAAAAAAATTCAAGTTTAAGGATCTACACTTGTATAATAAAAATTTATAAAATTAAAAAACTAAAAAGGAAATATTGTTTTATAAATTATTAAATCTTTCTATATTTAGAAAGATAATAATGTATGCATAGTATTAAAATTATAAAATTCTATTTTGAAAATTAAAAGCTAATAATAACAATTAACTACGAATAGGTTTTGGTAAGGAAATTATTGTTCATGAAGATAGAGATTTTAAAATGGCTAAATACTAAATATATATTTGTAGCACAAAATCGTAAAAATAGAAAAAAAGACATAATATTAAAATTATAAAAAAATATTTTGAGAACTAAAAGCTAATGATAATAATTAACTATGAATAGTTCTGTTAAGGAATCGTTTCCGAAAGTAATGAGTTAATAAGTACAATATTAAATAATTATTTGTAACACAAATTCATGAAGAATATATATATGTATATGTATATATATCTTATGTTATTAAGATTACAAACCATAAACATATGGAAAAAATTGTTTTTATCTGAGAAAAGATTCGAGCAAAGACCTAAAAATAAAGAAATGTTTCTATCAAGAGCATTATTCAAACAAGCGACCTCATGAAAATAAGAATATATTTTTGTTAACAGTGGATGTGCATCTTACTTGACAAGAACCTTAGAAACGGAGTGGTCGACGTTAGGAGACAAGGGGACAGGATCATCCTAGTCAAGCTGGTAGTGGACGATATGATTCTAAACGTCATTAGTGTTTATGCCCCCACAAGTAGGTCTAAGTGAAGCCGTCAAAAGGTTCTGAGAAGAGCTAGATGTCATGGTTAGAGATGTGCCTAGTAGCGAAAAACTTTTCATAAGAGGAGACTTCAACGGCCATGTTGGTACAACTAGTGGGGGGTTTGAGAGAGTGCATGGTGGTTTTGGATATGACGATAGGTACCAAGAAGGAGAAGGAATATTGAATTTCGCTATTGCTTATGACCTCATGATAGCTAATACCTTCTTTAGAAAGAGACAATCACGCTTAGTTACTTTTAGTAGTGGTCAACACTTTAGCCAGATTGACTTTGTCCTTACTAGAAGAGATGACAAACGAGCATGTGTAGGTTGCAAAGTCATGCCTGGAGAATGTGTCGTCTCACAACATCAGCTGTTGATATCCGAGTTTCGTCTTCGAATACGTGTTTGACAGGATAGAGGAGCCAAGATTAGTCGGACGAAATGGTGGAAGTTCAAAGGAGACGCCTCACGGGTGTTTAATGATAGAGTGATGGGAGAAGGGACATGGAATATGGAAGGAGAAGCAAATCACATGTGGGATGAGATGGCAACGCGCATTCGGAAAGTGGCTACTAAGGTGTTTGGGATAACAAATGAAAATAAATGTGAACCTAAAGATTCGTGGTGGTGTAACAGTGATGTGCAAAAGGCTATCAAAGAGAAAAAGGAATGCTATAAGTGCTTACATCATCACAGGAGCGAGAACAACATGCAAAAGTACAAAGCGGTAAAGAAGAACGCAAAGAGAGCGCTGAGCGAAGCAAGGGGTCGGACGTACGAAGACCTATATCATAAGCTAAGTACGAAGGAGGGTGAAAAAAACGTCTATAGGATAGCTAAGCTCCACGAAAGGAAGACAAGAGACTTCATCCAAGTTAAATGCATCAAAGATGACAATAATAGACTTTTGGTGAAGGACGATGAAATAAAAAATAGATGAGGAGATTACTTCGACAAACTATTTAATGATGAAGGTGATAGCACTATGATCGAGATAGATGACTCTTTTGATGACACCAGTAGACATTTTGTTCGGAGAATTCAAGAATCTAAGGTAAAGGAGGCGCTAAAACGGATGAAAGCAGGCAAGGCATTGGGGTCTGATGACATCCTCATTGAGGTGTAGAGATGCCTTAGAGATGCAGGGATAGCCTGACTAACTAAGTTGTTCAATAATATTTTTCAAATCAAACAAGATGCCAGATGAGTGGAGGAGAAGCATATTAGTTTCAATTTTTAAGAATAAAGGAGATATCCAAAGTTGCACAAACTGTCGAGAAATTAAGCTTATGAATCATACAATGAAGCTTTGGAAGAGAGTCAGTGAACATCGACTAAGAAGAATGACAAGCGTTTCAAAAAACCAATTTGGTTTCATGCTTGAAAGGTCGACCACAGAGGCGATTTTATTGATAAGACAACTTATGGAGAGGTTTAGAGAGCAAAAGAAGGATCTACACATGG
Source organism: Allium fistulosum (assembly GCA_030737815.1). Classification (NCBI taxonomy): domain Eukaryota; kingdom Viridiplantae; phylum Streptophyta; class Magnoliopsida; order Asparagales; family Amaryllidaceae; genus Allium; species Allium fistulosum. The sequence goes on from CM060901.1 coordinate 668,678,828, forward strand.
TATTTATCGATTTGGAGAAAGCTTATAACAAAGTACCGCGAAAGGTGATGTGGTGGGCTCTAAAAAAAGAAGAAAGTCCCAACAAAGTACATTACCTTTATCAAGGATATGTATATGATGTTGTGACTAGTGTCGAGCATGCGATGGTGAAATCAGTGACTTTCCTATTAACATATGATTACATCAAGGGTCAGTTTTGAGCCCCTACATTTTTGCCCTAGTGATGGATGAGGTTACGAGGGTATACAAGATGAGATTCCTTGGTGTATGTTATTTGCTGATGATATTATGCTAATTGATAAAAGTAGGATTAGAGTTGATAGACAACTGAAGCTGTGGAGACAGACTTTATAATTAAAGGCTTAGCAGAACTAAAACAGAGTATATGAGGTGCGAGTTCAGCAGTGTCAGGTCAGAGGATAGATATGTCACTCTGTCCGAACAAATAGTTCCCAAGAAGAAATCCTTTCAATATTTAGGATCAATATTGCAGTATAATGGCGAGATTGATGAAGATGTTAGTTTTAAAATTCGAGCGGAATGGATGAAATGGCGACAAGCATCTGGCATTCTCTGTGACAGGAAAGTCCCGCAGAAGCTTAAGGGAAAGTTCTACATAACGAAAATCAGACATGTGATGTTGTATGGTGCAGAATGTTGGCCTACTAAAAGCCAACACGTCCATAAGATAAGCGTAGCAGAGATGCGTATGCTGCGATGGAGCTGCGATCATACAAGAAGAGACCGAATTAGAAATGATGATATACGTGATAAACTTGGAGTAGCACCAATTGAGGAGAAGCTAATTCAACATCGTTTAAGATGGTTTGGACATATTCAACGAAGGCCGCCTGAGGTACCTGTGCGCGCTGAAATTATAGGCCGTGTCGAATGCTCAAAGAGAGGTAGAGGTCAACCAAGATTGACATGGGAGGAAGTAGTAAAAAGGAACTTGAAGGACTGGAAAATATCTGAAGAGCTGGTGTCGGACAGGAGCGCGTGAAAGTTAGCGATCCACGTACCGGAACCATGAGCTATGAGTTTTATAAGATTTAGATTATAGAACTAGAGAACAGGAGCCTAAGACGTAGCGTTTGGTCTTTGACCAATATTACTATTAGTATTATTATTATCATTTTATTTTTATTTTTTATATATACATATATATATTTATTTATTTATTTATTTTTATTTTACTTAGTTATTATTATTATTAATTTACTTATTTGACTTTATTTTATTATTGTTATTATTATGACTTTTAAATTGACATTGTCATTTAGTTTTGGGTTCCATCTATAGCCGACCCAGCTTGTTTGGGAATAATGGCTTAGTTGTTATTGTTGTTGTGGTGATGGATGTGCATAAAGTGACATAAAGTCTTTCAGGAAAGTTCATGTTTATACCCGAAAATGTGACATCAAAACGTATTACAACTATTAACGATCATATTTATAATTATATGTATTTTGAAATAGGTTAAAAAAATCAATTTTGCACTTACTTGATGTTTCGAACATCGGATAATTGCTTGCTACCAAGTAGTAGCTGTCAGCTACTCAGTAATAAAAAAGGGCTTTAACACCCATAATGCTACACTAATGAGGTAGCAAAGGAATAAAGCTACTCATAAAAATTCATTACTGGGATGCTCTAATTCTAGATGCAAATCATTTGTATGTTTTTATGGATATATTTTCAATAACCACCTTAACATTTTTATATTTGCAAATTAATTTTCAAATTATAGGTAGTATCTTAGGTTGAAACATGTTAGTGTAGAGTTTACTCAAATCCACGAAAGCAAAAAAAAAAGGAAAGAAGAAGAAGAAAACTAAGTCTTGTTGCAAATTTTAATCATTGGTATATATGGCTTGCAAATTTGATATTTAACATCGTGAAGCATTACGAAAAACATTGACAATTAGCCCAAATAGCAAGATCAATCGTAATTTATTTCTCTATTCCTGGTTATATATGCACAACTAGTCCAGTTTGTGCAATGGAATTGTAAGATAAAGGTACTAAAAAATATATTCATGTATAGATGATAATTACTATGAGTAATATGAACTGTAGTATATACAACACAAATTCTGTGTATTACAAAGAGGGAAGAAGCTTTTATATATTTTTTATAATAAAAGACGAGATAGCAAAACCGACAGAAATTAGGTCCTACTAGGCTGAAATACAAGCAGATCACATGGACCGGTTTCAAACTTTCAAACGAACGTGTCATGAGACTGAAATACAAATAAAAATAATAGAAGAGCAGACTCTAAAATAAGCTGCTACATCAAAAACAAAAGATGGGAGAAAACACTGATAATGCACCATAGGGTAGAGCTATATAGATCTGGTATATATTAGGATGCTTCATTTGGAGCACAAAAATTCCTGCTAGAAACATAAATGCAAGTCATCTGCTTATTTTTATGACTATATATTTATTTATTTGAAAAAAAAAAGTATGAATTATTATATTTATTTACAAATTACAAGACGAATTAGTGTAAAAAAAATACAGTAATTATGGACAGTTATGGAAACATGTTGTTTGAAGCATTTTGGAGGAGGGTATTCTTCAAGCGGTAATTACTTTTAGTCTGGATGGACGATTCGAAACTTTCATACAGATTGGTCACATATTCCAAACTATGTTGTGAATAAGTTACAAAAAATAGCGACAACTAGCATAAATAGCCGGATCAATTATACCTAATATGTAAGCTGTGCGTTCTACATGGATGATGCTAAAATTATTATTATATGAAAATTGTAATTGTATAATGATGAAAAATGACATTATAGTTTCTAATTTAAATATCTATTTCTTCAGTTTTTAATTATGGCTTGTAATGATACTTATTATGATGCCCAAAAATATTGTATTTAGCTGATGAAGAAGAAAAAAACTATGGTTTGACCATTATTATACTGTCAACTGTTTGTGATTAAGCTATTATTCTAATAATATAACATTTTATAAAATAAATCACTTGATACTTTTAATTTACTACGTTGAGAAGTAATTCTAATATGTGAATTAAGTTATATTGCTTTTTTTTTCTCTCGCGATTTTAAGCGTTTCATAAAAGTAGTGATTTTTTTTATAATTTATAAATTAGGTATTTGTAAAAGTTGTAATATGCATGAAAAAATTATCTACCATAATTAGGCTATTTTTTAAAATATTTCAAAGATTTACTCTTAAAATTTTTGAAAATTTGTAGGTTATTTTGATAATATATTAACAAAGAGGAAGATTAAAAGAAATAATTTAAAAGCATTGGTTTTTCCATATTAAAATTAAATGATTATTCATTTGGAAGGACTCAAATTCATGATCGTTAAAGTTAGCTATACATTTAGACAGTGAAATAATGGAATTGTGAATTTGATGGACTTGAACCTGTGACCTTTGGTTTAATTATATATTTAAACACTGAAATTGATAAAGTTAGAAATTAAAAAAGAACAAAAAATTTGTGATGCCACGTCAGCTTTTTTGGTTTCTCCTTTCACTTAGGGTAATATATAGGTTTCTAATTCAGCCTCTGATTATAAAGACCAAATTTCTCCATCTGAGAATCTGAATTTATGAGGCTGCATGTGCATTAGACTAATTATATGTCTAATTTACAAACATTTACATGTAATATGACAAAATTTTATTACAGGCCGACGAAAAAAACTCATTTCAATCTTAGGCCTGTTTGAAAACTTATTATAAATATATGCATGTTTAGAATGTGCAAGTACAAAATATAGCATAGTGAAAAGCATGTCTATTTTTATAATAAGTTTCGATTGAGGTCTAAAATTGAAATAAGTTTTTTCTTAGGCCTAAAATAAAAATTAAGCAGTAACAAAACTCTACTATCAGCTTTGAACAAAAATTTGACGCGGTTGTAGTTTTGGATCAAGGTTTCATAATTCATCAACGGTTGAAACTATTAATAAGGCTAAGAAGAAATTAATTATATATCTTCAAAAAAAAACGACATACTGAAGCAAGTTCATCTATCATCAAGGCTCTATTTCCATCTCTCTCAAAAATTTCATAAGCACAGCGAGCATGCTGCTGCCATCTGTCCAATCCCTCAAGTTGATGCACACTAAATGCAGCAGCACGGAATTCATCGAAGTCCATTCTTCTGTACTGAAGTGCACTTAACTACACAACATAATACATCAAGTGAAATGCTATGCTAAGCTCGTGTGTGTGTTAGAGAAAAAAAGTAAGCAATGAAGTAAAATGATGAAGTCAAACTCTACAGGTTCATTTTGAAACATACCGAGGTGAGAAGGTCCTGAATACGAGATTCTTTCATTGCATCCGTAGCATTTCTCATCAGTGCCTTTAAGAGAAAGAAGAAAGAATAACTTGCATAAAGATGGGGAAAATATATTTTTTCTCTGTTAATTATCAAAGCAGAAATTCACCCATCTGAACTATCACAATATGGAGAGTTTATTTAAATTCACTGGGTGTGCATTTAGTTTACTTTTATTCTAAACGATTACATATAGTAATGGATGAACATCTGAATTGGTAATTCACCATAATAGAAGCATTGCGTACCATTCTAATATTATCAAGCATAATGCAACCATTTTTATTTGGCTCCAACAAAGCAAATTGGCGCTCCAAATACACGAGTTCATCAGCTGTTAATGTCTTTGACAATGCCTGTGATATACATAAGATAATTGTAGAGAGTAGATTCCATATTACAATGAAATGTAATATGTCTTCATTAACCTGTAAATTCTTGAGCACTCATTTGCATTTTCAATCATTTTCTAAACTGATATATAATGAAAATATAGTTTGTTAATTGCACGTGTGTGAATGTAATTGATAGTTACTAACCCTTAAAGCAGCTTTACGCAAAGATGAAGAACGCAAATATGTCTTCAATAGTTGAAGGACTAGAATATCCAAAGGAACTTTAATATCACTGTAGCTTCTCATCCAAGGATGACCTGAAATCAAATGTGAGTGGTAAAATTAGAGACACGTTATAAAACCAAAATGTTGAGGATTTCTTCTCAATATGGAAGACTTCAGCAAACCAATTACAAAATATGCCACTTTTTAACTAAAATACAGTGACATGATTTCAAATTGCAGAAGAGTATTTTAATCACTTTTCTTATGAAGTGATTTGTTTTTGTAATATATTTTAAAATGAACCACTAATGTAGTTGAAGTTTAAAGAAACAAACTCAAAGCTTGCACAGCGCTCATTCTTCTTCGTGGATCTTTATTAAGCAAGCGTCGAACAAAATCTTTAGCTTCAGAAGAAATAGATGGCCAAGGCAATTCATTGAAAGTTGGATGAGCTTTAAGAACTGCTCGAAAAATACCAGATTCAGTTCTATCCCAAAATGGTCGACTACCACACAATAGAATATATGCAATCACACCAATGCTCCATACATCAGCTTCGGTGCTATAACATCTGTGAAGAACTTCTGGTGCAACGTAAAATGCACTACCAACAATGTCATTCAGTCTCTCATCTATAAACAACTAAGAAAAGTTATTCGAAAAAGGAAAAGAAACTTTATTATACATAATAACGTTTGAAAACAAACCTGGCTTCACATAATCTGATAAACCAAAATCGATAGCCTTTAACTTGGAGTTGTCATCTTTGGAAGCGAAAAGAAAATTCTGACCAAGAAAACATATGAAAGAATAATCATATAGAGTGGAAAATATAAGTATAGAACTATCAATGAGGACAAATATAAATAGATGAAAATTACTTCTGGTTTGAGATCGCGATGAACAACTCCTTGTAAATGGCAAAAAGCAACAATGTTTAATATTTGTATCAATACATCTCGTGCATCATCTTCTGAGTATTTCCCTCCCCTATTTATATATGACATAGTGTTAAAGTAAATATCAGAACATAAGAAACTAATTAAATATGGATGATGTAGAGTTGTAAAAACATAGAAATGTTAGATACCTTGAAAGTATTTTCTCCAAAAGTTCGCCTCCTTCACATAATCTGAAAAATGTAGTAGCAAAAGGTGATAAAGGTTGAAAAAGCAAAAGATAAACTATTAAGGTTGAATTTAATTAAAATCCAAATATCAATGAAATGACGTATGACGGTTTTTATGTATGAAAGATTGACTGCTTTCTATAGGAACCACTTATGGACAGTACGCTCCATGTTGATCAATTCAAATTTATGAATTTGCACGAACCACGATTGACTTACTCCATGATTATATATACATTGTCTTTGTCTTCATAAGCATCATAAAACTGAACTAAGTTTACATGTCCTGTCAAGGCTTTCAAAATTTTCACCTCTCTTCTGACATCTTCTATGGCAACTGTTGTAGTCATCTGCCAAAAATAAGATTTCATCCTCAAAAAAAGAGGGGAAAATACATCAAGTTCATTACAACAATTTGATAACTACAACATATAATAGTCATTAAAGTAGTGGCCTAAAGTTATGTTTCATAAGTCCCAAAAAAAATAAAACAAAAGTTAGCATATATATTGGGTCGTATACTAAATATTATATTGAAATACATGTTTTTTAATGCCCAAAGAACCAAAATTTTCTTGTAAACTCTGAGAGAGTATGAACTAAACTCAAAATACATAATTCAAATATTCTTGGGATTTATATGTTCGCCGCGGAGATGGAACTCGTAACCTTTGATCACTCTACACAGAACAAGCGGGCAACCCCAGTTAAATATTATATTAAGACACTCATTGTGTACCATATCTCTATATGAAATTAACCTCATATTAAATAGATTGCAAATAAGAAGATGATTTTGTTTATGTCTCACACTCAAAACTCAGAAGTCAATCGCTGCTTAAATTATCCTCAATAAATATGTTCATACTCTATAGAATCACAAATCTATTTTAATTAACGACAAACAACCTCAATAAGAATATAGTGGGATGTTATTGAACACATGTGCCAGACTAAAAATGATACACCAGTGTTAATATTCATGTTTGTGCAAAAAGTACCAATCTAGTAAAAATAATAATCAATAAACAGCACCGATACACTATCGAAATGAAGACATAAATAAAAAATAACTTTTTTTTGGGTTAAAATTCAAAATTTTAAAATAAATGATTGAATATGATTGAAAATTCAAAAAGAAACATTTTTAGCAAAACGTTTTCTACAACATGAGAATATTTATTTGGCTATATCGAAATTGAAAATATATAAAAGGACAAACACTGTCACACTCACATGAGTGTACAACATGGCAATAACCTATCACAACAAATTTAGCAAGATATTTAAATTTTGTGTGTGCGTGTGTTTAAAAAAAATAAAAGAAAAGAAAAAAAACAGGCACCATACCTGATGGATTTTCTATTTCCTCAATGAATTTGCATATAGTTTATTTTCGTATGAGAATTCTTATTTTACACAAATAAAACCATCATTTGATCATAGTATGCACGATAAAAATTAGTATCTGATAACACTTCGCATTTACTTCTACAGTTTTAACCCAACAAGACAAGAACTACAACTGATCAATAAACAAACAATTAACGAACGACATAAAAGCCTTAGTATATTCTATGGCCTACAAAACTACTATAAAAACATATATTTTACAATATGAAATACGTAAAATTTACCTTAGCTTTTGGGATAATTTTTACAGCAACCTGCTTCCCTTTGAGCTCTCCTTTCTTAAATTTACCAGCGCAAGTATACCCAAAATGCCCTCGTCCAATTTCATCACCCAGCTCAAAACTTTTATCAAACCCCTTGCAAAAACCGAACCTTTTATCCAGAAACACCCCTCTACTTTCCTCCTCTTCCAATACCACACCTTCGTTATTACAATGCTTCACCGCACCATGCCTCCTCGCTAGAGCCGCCTTTATATGCTTCGCTGGGGACGGCGGCATACGAAAAAACCTACGTGGAGTTGACGTGGACGATTTCAAATTTGGACTCGGCGTGTAAAATGGGAAGTATGGCGATTCCCGTGGCTTTGGTGACTTTTTAAAACTATTATGAATAATTTCAGGTTCTGTTTGGACTTTGTGCTCGTTGTTTGGGTTATGTGGAGATGAAGGTCTCGCGTAGCAAATACCCATTCTGGAAAGCTTTAAATGAGCAAATTGTGGGTGCCTGTAATCTGTGACGATTCAGGGGGTTTTGCGCAGAAAATAATTTGAAGTTTTTGGGAGTAGTGGAAGAGAGAGCAGGGCAGGGAAGAATAGAAGGATTTTGAATGATTTTTTATTCTAAGTTTTGGAGGTAAATGCTGTTAGCTATCGGGAGGTGACCGTATCTCTGAATTAATTCGTGACCTAATTCAGCTTTTGGAAAGTGTTGCTGCTTTTTTTGGACATTGACAGACAGGACTTATGTGAGTGAATTTCAGAGGAAAGAAGTTGAGAATATTTGGGGATGACTCCAAATTTTTTTTTTCTCTTTATGTTAATTCTCATTCTATATATTGATACATGATTAATTTAGATTGAAAAAGAAATTTTACAACTTGCCCTTTAGACCTATTTCCATCTCAACTTTTTGAAATAAAGTTTCATTCAAGGTTAAATTCATTACTTACTTCCATATATTTACCACCTCTTCAAATTATATCTGTATTAAAATTAATTCTACTTCAAAAATTATTTCAATCTACTCTCCACGGTCAAAAAATAATTGTTTTTCATATTCTCTCAATTAATCCAATTCCATATACCGATATCTCCTTAACTCGAGAAAATATTTTGCAATTTGCCCCCATCAATCTTATTTCCATATCGTCTCCATCATATAGGAATAAATGCTTTTTCTATGTTAAGTTATTCCTTACCCTAAAATTTATGCGTTTGCATTCCACACCACGATATCCTTTTAAAAAATGATCAAAATTTGGATTGTAACTACATGTGGATTGCTCTTCATTTCATTTATCGTCTTATGTCGACCGTGGTGAACTAATCTTGTGGTTTCGAATGATTTCTTTATTAAAATCGGCAACAAGATATCGACTGCAATGAAGAGCGGCATGTGTGTAATAATGTTTGAAATATGTGTGTTTTTCAAAGGAAAATGTAGTGTTGAAAGCAACACTTAAACCTATTCTCATTTATTCTTCCCATCTGAAACTAAATCTCCATTTAATGTTAAATGCTTTTCTTCTTCTAAATCTTTTCCAATTTTCAAACTTATTAAAGTTATCGCACTTGCCCATAGATTGTCATAAAAAATCCATTTACACATTATCAGCAATGTAAAAAATAACAACAAGCAATACACAACTCGAAGATAAGATCAACTCTCGCAATTACATCTTCAACAAAAATATTTTTCTTATTCCTACCATTTGAATGTATTAATTCGTTGTTACTTTTGGAGATCGATCAAGCTACACATGGAATAAATGATTGTCGGAGGCTTGTTAACAAAATACAAATATGATTCATGTGATCCAAAGAATTTTCTCTCTTTATGAGTAAGTTTTTTCGATTCGAACAATGAAATGTTTTAGCTACACTTTAAGTTTCCCATTCTAAATGTATGAAGTGGTTTATATTTATTGATATTTGTTTTGAAATTATGATGGTATGTTTCTTAGTAGTCTTTTTCAAGAGCATTATTATTTACACTTACATAAACACTCACAAATGTCACTTAAACATTTAATAAAATTAAATCATAAAAATTACTTCAAACATCCACCTTAATAGGTGTACCTAAAATCATCCTTTATAAATTTCCAGTTTTAGTGTATTTTATGCAGATGTTTCTTGAAGATTCATATATGTGTTATTTATCATTAATGGATGAGAAGATAATGGTGATTATTTACGTATATCCCTCCAACATTTAAGTTCGATGTTTTATTCATGAATTCAATTAAAGTATTCTAGTGTAATTTATTTTATCTATTCTATTATAGAATAAGTTAATATTGGATCAATATCTCTCTTTCACCTTCTTTAATTTTATCTAAATTGCTTGATTCTTATAATTTCTAACTCAATATTCTCATTTATCCCTTTGTTTATTTAAACATCTCATTGAACATTTACTTTACTGCTAAAGGTATTCTACAAAATCCCCAATGCCTTAGCGACGGCTTCTTACGTTTGCTTCCTTAACCCTAAGTTCTCAGGTAATGAAAAATCAAATTCCTGGCCTTATATATGATTAACTTCACCGTGAACATTCTTTTCTACCTTTATTATCGCATTTGATTCCTTATCCAATACTTTTCTATTTCAATTTTAAGTGCTTTTATTTTTTTCCTTATATATAAAAAATCAATTGAGGTGGAGCCTTAGCGCAATGGTTAGGTCACCCGCATTCGTGCGAGAGCCTTGTGCACCGGGTTCCACCTTTATATAAAAACCTAATCGATCTTTTCATTTTCTGTATTTATATAATTATCGTTTAAGAAGAATATTGGTTATGACCAAATAAGGCACTAAATGTGGGGTGATGTGATTTATCATAATATACATATCCGAAATGGATCTTAAGCTATTATAACACTGAGGTGAATAGTGTATTTAAACTTATTAAAACTTAACTTGTGGTTTTTCAAATTATTCAATTCAAAATCGTAGAAAAATCAAATAATTGTAGATAAATGCAACAATAAAAAGTAGCAAAGTGAAAAACGATACTAGGAATTTATATACTGCTTTGGATTCACAATTTTACATCCAATCATATACTCTATACAGAATTTTCATTATCATAAACTTGTAATCTCAAAGGTGGCAAGTAAACCTATACAACTTAGCTTTGAATCAGGTCCAAGTACACCTATCTTGACTTTCCATGGATGGCATGGCACACCTGACCTCTTGACTTTCCATTGGAGGTCAAGATTACATATATGATCCTAAATTTCTGTAGGGGTAGGATACACCTTTACAATTTAAGTAGTAGTAGGGTAATTTTATAAGAAACCGTATCTTTTGAATACGAAATCTCATAATCTTTAGAATATAGGTCCTATAGACCTTTGGTAGTAGCTTGTAATTGAAATATGAGAAAAATAAGATGAGATTAGAGGTAGAGTGATAAAGAATTCAAGTAAGAATCGTTTGACCTTTTGTGGTTTGCAAATCCATGAAGAACGAGAATGAAAGAAAGTGGATTCGAAAGTACGTTCGTAAAATAATAAGAGATACCGACCACAAAGTAGTATAGAAGAAAGAGTAAGTGAAATATATGAGAATTATTAAAAAGATTCATTTTCTAGAGTCCTTATATAGAAGATGAAGAGAATTGTCTCTTGGTGAAGGAGTGAAATGATGTGTCCATTCATTTAAACTCAAAAGTCACATTAACGACTTGTATGTCAAAATATGCTTCATGGGTATATCAACGTATCCATGTTGATCTTTTAGAAAAACTTATCAAAAGTCACTATGTCGACATATAGTCTAAGGGTATGTTGACATACGCTAGTTGATTTTGGAAAATACTTTACAAAAGTTGTTTTAAACTTTATAACTTTTAAAATCAATATTTTATTTCTAAAAAGTTCTAGAGTTGAAAATAAAGGTGGTTAAAAGAAAGATTTTAAAGATGTGCTACGAGATCTTTAATAAATACTTCAAAGATGCAACGGTCAATAAAGCGTTGTTTTGAATTTGGTGATAAAGAGAAAGAACTTCAAAAGTTTAAATTTTGCATCAAAATATCATTTTGGTCAGTATATGTTGTCATCTACATTGATTGTATGTCACTATACTTGTCAAATTTTTGAAAAATTAAGGCTCTGTTTGGCTTGTCGTTTTTAGTTTTGTGTTTTCGTCTATACAAAAACGCGTCCATTGTATGTACAGTTGAAAAACAAACAATTTTGAAAAATGAAATTGACATATAAAATAGAAAATAAGTTTATTTTATTTTTCGTGTTTCGAGAGATAACAAAAGCACAGAGAACAATCAAACTCTTTCGTTGTCTGTTGGTCGTCCCAACGGCTAAGAATTATAAATCTTCTTCTCTTATTTTTTGCTATTTTTTAGTGCAAATTGAAAACACAAAACTCAAAATACAAAATGAAACCAAACGGGCCCTAAACTTTTGAATTTACTTTGTTTTTAATTTATTTTAATATTGTTTATGATATATTTTTATTTCTTAATATACCTTAACTATTTTTAATACTTTTATATATAAATTAATTATTTTTACTTATATTATATATTTAATTATGTACTTTTATATAAATTAAATATATTTTATTTTTATTTACTAGTAAAAGTTTCAAAATAAATTACGGTATATAAAATGTTATTCTTTAATTTTATACTTATGTGTGTGTATGTATAAAATTATTTAAAAAGTATTTTAAATTTTAAATGTATATTATTCAGTTTTATTTTTGTGATATTTAAAATTTAAGTTATATATGTATATATTATTGAGTTGTCTGCATTGTTATCCATCCTCTGGAATTTGTTCCTTTTCATCTACTTCAATAATTTCCTAATTTTTTTTGCCGTGAAAGCGATTTCATCATCATCATTATCCGATTATTGATCATCTATTATAGCACTTAAAGAGAGAGATTTCTTTTCATTAGCTTGGCTTTATTTCCTTCCTAGTTGAAATGACTCGTAGTTCCGTACCCCTTGAATCGACACTATTCTCCAACATATCGACTCAAAGTGAACGGAAATACAAACCATTAGGGTTAAAGAAGAAGGAGGTAGAAGAAAAGAAAACAACACAACAGAATCTCACATCGCAGCGGAATAAAATATAATATATAATAACCGATCTTTTACAGAAAGAAACTATATCTGTTTATACATACATCATCAGAATACAACATCAGAGTACAATACAATCAACATCACAATTCAGGACAGTTATAATAACTTGTCCCACATACAGAATACACAACATACACAATACAGCGGAATATATATCATATACGTGTGATACGTCTCGCCATCCAGCTCGTCTCCTGAGCTCCTCGGTATCCTTTCCTATAATCTATAATACTCGGTCTGACCCGAGCATTATAATAAAATAACACCCGAGTCAGTCTGGAAAACCAGCGTGAGAAAACACACTCAATTGGATTATTAAAGTTTTCCAAACCTTTTGAAATCAAAAGCATCTCGTAAGACCACGCCACAAATAAACATGTTGGGTTTTTACCTTACGATAGCCAAAACACTTTTTATCAAAATCATCTGATATTATAATAGTGTCTATATACAAATACTTATTCAAATAGCCGAAATTGTTACATCTATTAAATTCCAGCTAATAGGTATACAAACAAAACCGTAAAGGCACGTAGGGAGAATGGATTTCCAACTAATGACTAGGCACTAGGGTACCACCTATCACAGTACCTGGTCTAGATCAGCGTACCGAGGACCATGCCCGATCCCCTGCAACACAAGAGCGGAACTACCTAAGGGTAATTCCGAGTAAGATCACCCCATGGTTGGGATCAGCAACCGCACCACTAAGCCAAAATAAAAGGGACATCTAGACAGGGATGACCTCACCCTAATGGGCGCTACCCACATAGCCTTGCTGCATAACCCTTGATTTTCAATAATTCCCGGTTGATGAGGTTTGAGGCTAAGCGATACCTTTTTAGAACACATATCTTAGAATGCCCATCGTCCACCTGACGATGTTCCAAAAGCATTCATCCATATAAGTCCGTCCCGGGTCCGAACGGAACCGAAGGCACTACTCCTACTACATCCATTTTGGAATCATCCTCAGGATTAGTAGCGACTAGCCCTTGCACTTTACTGCTCCATCTTCGATTCCAAACTCGTTTTCCCCACGAAAACGTACAAACTGGATCAAAGTGGTTTTCGAGAAATTAATCCCGATCCCGGTTTCTTCGAAACGATCAGCGCATTGGCCAATATTGATAGTCGGTTATTTAACTATCTACTAACATTCACAACATCCATCAAACAATAAATAATTCTCCAAATTATTTATTTATCTCACAAATATCTTCACAAGATATATTTCCACTTTTAAACCTTTTAAAAACAGTTTCAAACCGTTCTTCTCTCATGGAATAAATTTCCCAAATATTTCTATTTCCCTTGAAATCATCAAGTACAAACACTTGAGGTTTTAAAAATAATTTAGAAACACTTTATTATAAAATATACTTTAAATTAAAAACTATTTTAATACTTTATTCAAAAATTTATACTTTAAGAATATTTTAAATAAAGCTACTTTATAAAACCAAATTTTCATCTTTCAAACATAATACCAAGTTACCTTTAAATAATTACTACTAAAGTAAATTTGAAAATAATACTTACTTTAAACTTAAACATTTAAAAATAATAAATTTTCTAAAACATATTTTTATAACAACTTTTAACACCTTTCACTCGTACTTACAAATTTGCTTTGAAAACGTACTTGGCTATCCAGGAAAATACACTTCTCTTTCACATCTTTAAAAATAAATCACTATTTATTTTTAAACAACTTTACCCATTCCTTTAATAAATTCCCACCGTGAATTTATCCTTCCAAATATCCACTGATATATTACTTCATTTTTATAAACTCAGTTTATAAATTCCAAAATCTCACTTCTCTTTTAAATTCCAATTCCAACACTTAAATCAATTTACAATTGATTTCCAATTTACTTTACTTTGAAATAAATTTCCTTACTTACTCCATTTATTTCAAAATCCATTAACTTTCAGATTTTATTTCTTTATTATGATTTAAAATTCTTTAACTGAAAATACCAATTCCAGAATATTATTGTTCTTCAAATTCCTTCTTTATCCTTTCAAATAAATTTAAACCTTGAAATTTTAAAATAAATTCTTCATTCCTTTAAATAATAATACTTGAGATTTTACAACAATCACTTATTTCCATTTATTCAAAAATCTCATTTCCCATACTCGAAATTTTATTTATTTGAATTCAAAAAACAACTTTTATTCCTTTCCAATTCATTCTTTAATTTATCTAAATTTCTATAATTATTTACTTAAAGTTTCCTCTTTTATTTTCTTTCAAAAATCCAAATCTATATATTTTGATAACTCAATGTCCAAATATATCCAATCAAACCATAGCATCCAACATTCCAGTTATCAATATAATTCATCACAGAATGTCTAATAATCATAACACAGAATATTAAGCAATCTAAATAATTTTGAGGAATCCAGTTGGATCCCTCCAACATGTTTCCCTGCATCCACAGATGTTAGCACAATACCAATTCCACTTCGAGGTGGAATATCATGGTATATGGGTTTAATATAATATCATCCGCTATTATGCGGTGCATAGGGTCTCATCCGCTATATAATGTAGGAAATCAATCACTCTAATATATACTATATACTACTATATAATATATCACATCCAATCAATTTAAACATTCAACCAAATATTTAAATTTAACCATTTAAATTTAAATAGCAATCCAGAAGAGTGAGATTAACTCACCTTTGCTTTTATTTGCATTCCACTTCAATATTGCCTTAGTTTCTCGATTTTTGACCTTGTATAAATATTATATGATTTATTAATATTCGAACAAATCGAATGATCAATTACTATTAAATTAATTCAATTAACTAATAATTTAATTTAACTACAAATTTTCCTTTGAAAATCTTTTAGTAGCTAAAATAATTAAATAGGTTAATTAACCAAATTAATCTCCATAATATTTTATTTTAAAATTAAACTAGTAAGTGAAAATACGTATATATGTATATTTATTTTATTTTTAGGATTATATATATTTTTATAAAATAATCTACATAGATTTCACAAAAATCTAATTTATATAAACTTTCACATACTTTAAAATTTTCCATTTTTTTAAAATCTTATTCCCATAAATATTTACTGTTTAAATTAAAATATGTGTGGATATAAGAACCTTACTACACTTGCGAACCCAGGCTCGGCGAGCCCCTCAACACCATCGCGGAATCGCTCGCGAGCTCTAGATGCTGTCTCGACAACCCCAAACCATCGCGCATCTCCCTCAGCGCTACCGCCTCGTCCCATATGAGTGCACTCGAGACTGCCCTTACTCGAGACTCGCCGCATTATGCTCGCGAAACCCTAGGTTGCTCTGGCGATCGCGCCTCGACCGAACTCGAAAACATTTGCCCTGCGCCGCCGTCAACGAGCTCGAGCGCGTGATTCTGCTTGGTGCCCCCTTTTTTAATTCGTTAGTCGATTTCACGAACCGGCTGAAGAGGGAAAGAACTTGACTTTAAAACGATCTTGAATTCGAATTTTATTATGAGGACACGATTTCGATTTAGAAGGAAAAGGATTCGCTGTATTGATTTGAAGGCAGCGATTCTTTTTTTTTAGAACTGAAGTTCGTGGATAAAGATGAACGAGGATATGATTTTAAACGAGTGAAATATGCCTTGCGAAAGAATTTTGCAGAGCCATAATGTTTTCGAAATGAAAGGGAAAAAGTTGTGGTGTGACATAATATCAACTGAAGGTTGACTGGTATATGAATATATATATATATATTATTTAATTTAAATTCAAATCGTCTTGATAAACGCAACCCAAAATCTTGACCTCCTATCGAGGCGTGCCGCTAGGCGTTTATAATGTTAAACCCCTATTTCGAACACAATGGAAAAGGTTTCGAGTTCTAGTTTGATCATATGGAGAAGATAGCTTTTTGAACCCAGTTATTATATTGAATTCTATATAAATTTCAGCGCGTTTATATATCGTACGCTCACACGGCAACTCCAAATGCTCTGAAATTTGAAATCCGATAATAATAAAATATTACGAATCCAATGGAACTGGTTTCGTCGAATTCCGAGACTGTGCCTCGGAAGGCTATATTTAAATATCGATTTAAACGATAAATTTTCAAAACTGAACGAAACACTTTAAAATTCAATTTTAAAAGTTCTATCACCTTCAGTATTATTAATATGAATTTTATAAGCCTTCAAATTATTTTTAACAGGCTTAAAACTCCAGATTCAACATTTTACCCAACTCCAAATCATTTAATTTAATAATTAAATCACCCAATATATAGTGATATTTGAAATTCAAGCTAAAAACCAACACCCGAATATTTAAAATCAATTAAATATTCCAATTTCAAATATCCAGAAATTCCGGGTCGTCACATTCCTCCCCCCTTAAAAGAATTTCATCCCCGAAATTACTAGTTATGAAGAATGGTCATCAACCCGTCAACTATTTTCCAAAACCAAACAGTTTCTAACAACTTCCCAAAACAACCCTTTTATTAAAGACACACTATTTCCCTTCTAACTTTCCAAACTCTTCCATAGTTCTCAAACAACATTACCTATTCACCCATTCAAATTCAAATTTACAACCGAATTTCAAATTATCAAAATTTTCTAACTCCCTAAATTTTGAAATTTTTTGCCGGCGTCTCATTTGCGCGGCTAGCTCGGTAACACTACAAAATGCCTCTACGGGCTCCCAAATTTCAAAAGAAAACAAAAGGCCAAGTGGCTAGACAAGAAAATGATCAAATTTCATACAGAAATTTACACATGCCTTTGCCGAGCAAATTTCAATTTATGTTCTGAAATCAAAAATCCCAGTTTCCTTTTGGCTTTTTAAACACCTGTATATCCTACATAGCAGTAATATCTAATTACAGAATCCCAAAAACATTTTATTCATCACTTTACAAATTTTCAATATTTGCTTTACTCAAGCCCGTACGATGCACATATATCATCCGTACGCAATACCAAATTCGATCGCTCACTCGATTGCACAATTTCACTTCCGAACTAGTATCGTCCACCCGACTTCCTAGTGCGGACTCAGATCTGGTTTCTTGATCAGAAATCGTCATTCTCTTTGCATAGCCACAAACTATGATAGAGAATATCCAGAATCAATCAAAATCCATATCCACGGTTCTCCGTCGAAAATCGAGTGAAAAATCCCAACTCGGACCGATATAACTATCTCGAAATTATGTTCTCGAATCTGGATCAAATCGCTATGCGAATAAAAGAATATACGTACATCCTACGTATTAATTCCAATTGATTATCAACTAAATCAATTTCCCTTTTTATTCACATTCATTTTGATTGTTATTCACTTATTCACACTTTTCCCTTGTCACAACTTCCAGTTTTAATCTTCGTTCAATTATTCACTTAGTATATTCCCAATACCAATTTACTGAAGAACATTTCTTAAGTTCAATATAAATATTTCTTATATTTATTTTTACTACTTCACTACTGAAGTTTATATTCAAATTTAATTCCAATTCCATATAAATTTCAATTTGCCTCAATTCATTAATTATTTTCAAATCTCAATACTTTTTCCCAATTTCCATTCAGATTTCCATTTTCAATTCTAGTTGAATTCAATTTGTCTTCAAACTCTGAATATTGAATTTTATCCACCTCACTTTACATACACAATTTTAAATCAGATTTCAATATTCAGTTTCAATTCTATTTGCTTACCAATTTTAAATCATTTGTCGTTAGTGAAAATTTTAAAAAATTTCTAACTCCCAAAATTTTTCGAAAATTTTGGCAGAGTCTCCTTTGTACGGAGGAGCTTTTACAATTTGACAAGAAATAAATATATATATACATCGACCCACACGGTCGGAAAAACATAAACAGTTCATATTTCCTATTTTTATTCCGTAGGCGTACCTCTATTTAGCATTTTTAAGCAAGCGGCTTATTTTTTTTATCACTTTGCACGACCCTATCCAACCAAATGGCTTTCCTAAACCTATACTTACTCAATTTAAATATGTAAGTGCCAAAATCATGTATCTTAACAACATTTTACATATTTAACTAGCAAACATGCGAGTTTCTATAAGCAATGCGGGTTAAACAATATTTATAAGCAACTTATAAGGTTCCGACATTAATTTTAATTGTTTACAACTCAGCTGCTTATATTCAATTCATCTTTAACCAAACAACTCACATTTATTTCAATTGATTCCAAAAATCAATTTTATTTACTTCTACCAAGTCATAGAATTTTATTTACTTCCGTTTAAGTCGAACGACTAATTATTTCTACGCAATTCGACTATATCCATGTGAATAAATAATTTCTTAAGCTTTATAACCATTTTAAAATTGATCCCAACTCTATTTATATAAATTTCATTCCATTTTAAATTTATTCACAATCCATACATGCTCATTTTCACTGCATTTTAAATTTTAATCCATTCACTTGCATCTCATTTTATTAACCAAACTAGTTTCACTCAAAACTATTTCATAAATCTCGACAACAACCATTTCACAATTTACTTAATTTAACAACTTAAGCTCATCTCCATTTTCATTTAAATTTCATTTCACATTTTCATTTCACCATATTTCAATTATATTCAATTCACTTAACACCTCCAAGTCAAATTTTTTTGTAACTCAAGTTTAACTTCACAAAATCCATTTTTAACTCATAAATCAATTTTTATTCAACCAATCAAAATTCCATTAACATACTCACTTAACTAATTTGTTCAAATTAGTTCATTCCCCACTTTTAATTCAATATTTGATTTTTACCTTCAAAAATCACTTCACTTAATTTTCTTGAGTTCAATCTATTTTATAATTCAAGTTTTGGATTTTTATTCATTTCCCAAAATACAAAACAATTTTATTTTGGCTTATTTATTCCACTTCTAAGTTTTATAAGTCACAACTTATTCATATCCATACTTTCATCCATTTATAATC
This sequence comes from Allium fistulosum, assembly GCA_030737815.1. Lineage (NCBI taxonomy): Eukaryota > Viridiplantae > Streptophyta > Magnoliopsida > Asparagales > Amaryllidaceae > Allium > Allium fistulosum. The sequence goes on from CM060901.1 coordinate 668,698,609, forward strand.
AATCCCGTTCACATTTTACTTTTTAACTCAGGATTATACATTTTCAATTTACTTTCAGAATTTTAAATAATTCCTTAATCATTCCAAAACAATTAAACCAACTCCGGAGTTTCCAGCAATCTCTTAAGTATTTCAAAAATCATTTGAAATCAATTATATCCAAAATCCTTTGCATCTCTAAAGTCAAACCCAACTTTTGCAAACAATTCCAATTTAAAACAAATTGGCAGCAATTTCTCTCCTGGAAACTCGAAAATGAACATCGATGATGCTGCAGTCATCACCGAAGTTATTTTCCAACGACCGAAAGAGAGTTAAATGCTTTTATCTCTTTAAAATCCATCCAAATATTTTTAAATTCCAAATCTCTCCAGATTTCATATCCAATTAAAAAATATTTTCCAAATAATATCACCATTATTTCTTCAAAATCTTTGAAATTCATTTTCAACTCACAGGGATTTAAACTTTTCCCAAAATTCCAAATTGGAAATCCATCCAATTCAGATTCAAACATTACTCTGGAATTTTTATTTCAACTTCAATTATAAATCACATTTATAATTCACATTTACAAATTTCATTTTATTTTCTGAATTTATTTCCTTAACTTTAATTATGATTCGATTCCTTATTCAATTTTACACTTAAATGATAATAATTTAATTTTATCACTTCCTAACAACCAAGCAACCAAATACTATAATAATAATTTACAAAAATTATTTCCTTATATACATAAATAATTTGGGCAAAATTATTTCATTTACCCTATTTAAAAACAACACCGTGTCGGTTTATCTTGTTTAAGTGTTTAAAAACTCCTATCGATAGCATGGCGTCCCACATATCGACCAGAATCCATAAACACTTAACCGATAAATCAACACAGTATAAAATAAATTTTATACTCACTAACAAATACGCGCTCATATCTATTAATACACTCAAACTCATTCTAGAGTACTACGGACTCTATTCTATGAGAAATCCCCACCAAAGCCAAGGTTCTCACTTAACCTTCAACTCTGATACCAACTGAAACGACCCGCAGTTCCGTACCCCTTGAATCGACACTATTCTCCAACATATCAACTCAAAGTGAACAGAAATAGAACCATTAGGGTTAAAGAAGAAGGAGGTAGAAGAAAAGAAAACAACACAACAGAATCTCACATCGCAGCGGAATAAAATATAATAGATAATAACCAATCTTTTACAGAAAGAAACTATATCTGTTTATACATACATCATCAGAATACAACATCAGAGTACAATACAATCAACATCACAATTCAGGACAGTTATAATAACTTGTCCCACATACAGAATACACAACATACACAATACAGCGGAATATATATCATATACGTGTGATACGTCTCGCCATCCATCTCGTCTCCTGAGCTCCTCAGTATCCTTTCCTGTAATCTATAATACTCGGTCTGACCCGAGCATTATAATAAAATAACACCTGAGTCAGTCTGGAAAACCAGCGTGAGAAAACACACTCAATTGGATTATTAAAGTTTTCCAAACCTTTTGAAATCAAAAGCATCCCGTAAGACCACGCCACAAATAAACATGTCGGGTTTTTACCTTACGATAGCCAAAACACTTTTTATCAAAATCCTCTGATATTATAATAGTGTCTATATACAAATACTTATTCAAATAGCCGAAATTGTTACATCTATTAAATTCCAGCTAATAGGTATACAAACAAAACCGTAAAGGCATGTAGGGAGAATGGATTTCCAACTAATGACTAGGCACTAGGGTACCACCTGTCACAGTACCTGGTCTAGATCAGCGTACCGAGGACCACGCCCGATCCCCTGCAACACAAGATCAGAACTACCTAAGGGTAATTCCGAGTAAGATCACCCCACGGTTGGGATCAGCAACCACACCACTAAGCCGAAATAAAAGGGACATCTAGACAGGGATGACCTCACCCTAATGGGCGCTACCCACATAGCCTTGCTGCATAACCCCTGATTTTCAGTAATTCCCGGTTGATGAGGTTTGAGGCTAAGCGATACCTTTTTAGAACACATCTCTTAGAATGCCCATCGTCCACCTGACGATGTTCCGAAAGCATTCATCCATACAAGTCCGTCCTGGGTCCGAACGGAACCGAAGGCACTACTCCTACTACATCCATTTTGGAATCACCCTCAGGATTAGTAGCGACTAGCCCTTGCACTTTACTGCTCCATCTTCGATTCCAAACTCGTTTTCCCCACGAAAACGTACAAACCGGATCGAAGTGGTTTTCGAGAAATTAATCCCGATCCTGGTCTCTTCGAAACGATCAGCGCATTGGCCAATATTGATAGTCGGTTATTTAACTATCTACTAACATTCACAACATCCACCAAACAATAAATAATTCTCCAAATTATTTATTTATCTCACAAATATCTTCGTAAGATATATTTCCACTTTTAAACCTTTTGAAAATAGTTTCAAACCGTTCTTCTCTCATGGAATAAATTTCCCAATATTTCTATTTCCCTTGAAATCACCAAGTACAAACACTTAAGGTTTTAAAAATAATTTAGAAACACTTTATTATAAAATATACTTTAAATTAAAAACTATTTTAATACTTTATTCAAAAATTTATACTTTAAGAATATTTTAAATAAAGCTACTTTATAAAACCAAATTTTCATCTTTCAAACATAATACCAAGTCACCTTTAAATAATTACTACTAAAGTAAATTTGAAAATAATACTTACTTTAAACTTAAACATTTAAAAATAATAAATTTTCTAAAACATATTTTTATAACAACTTTTAACACCTTTCACTCGTACTTACAAATTTGCTTTGAAAACGTACTTGGCTATCCAGGAAAATACACTTCTCTTTCACATCTTTAAAAATAAATCACTATTTATTTTTAAACAACTTTACCCATTCCTTTAATAAATTCCCACCGTGAATTTATCCTTCCAAATATCCACTGATATATTACTTCACTTTTAAAAACTCAGTTTATAAATTCCAAAATCTCACTTCTCTTTTAAATTCCAATTCCAACACTTAAATCAATTTACAATTGATTTCCAATTTACTTTACTTTGAAATAAATTTCCTTACTTACTCCATTTATTTCAAAATCCATTAACTTTTAGATTTTATTTCTTTATTATGATTTAAAATTCTTTTAACTGAAAATACCAATTCCAGAATATTATTTTTCTTCAAATTCCTTCTTTATCCTTTCAAATAAATTTAAACCTTGAAATTTTAAAATAAATTCTTCATTCCTTTAAATAATAATACTTGAGATTTTACAACAATCACTTATTTCCATTTATTCAAAAATCTCATTTCCCATACTCGAAATTTTATTTATTTGAATTCAAAAAACAACTTTTATTCCTTTCCAATTCATTCTTTAATTTATCCAAATTTCTATAATTATTTACTTAAAGTTTTCTCTTTTATTTTCTTTCAAAAATCCAAATCTATATATTTTGATAACTCAATGTCCAAATATATCCAATCAAACCATAGCATCCAACATTCCAATTATCAATATAATTCATCACAGAATGTCTAATAATCATAACACAGAATATTAAGCAATCTAAATAATTTTGAGGAATCCAGTTGGATCCCTCCAACCTGTTTCCCTGCATCCACAGATGTTAGCACAATACCAATTCTACTTCGAGGTGGAATATCACGGTATATGGGTTTAATATAATATCATCCGCTATTATGCGGCGCATAGGGTCTCATCCGCTATATAATGCAGGAAATCAATCACTCCAATATATACTATATACTACTATATAATATATCACATCCAATAAATTTAAACATTCAACTAAATATTTAAATTTAACCATTTAAACTTAAATAGCAATCCAGAAGAGTGAGATTAACGCACCTTTGCTTTTATTTGCATTCCACTTCAATATTGCCTTGGTTTCTCGATTTTTGACCTTGTATAATTATTAGATGATTAATTAATATTCGAACAAATCGAATGATCAATTACTATTAAATTAATTCAATTAACTAATAATTTAATTTAACTACAAATTTTCCTTTGAAAATCTTTTAGTAGCTAAAATAATTAAATAGGTTAATTAACCAAATTAATCTTCATAATATTTTATTTTAAAATTAAACTAGTAAGTGAAAATACGTATATATGTATATTTATTTTATTTTTAGGATTATATATATTTTTATAAAATAATCTACATAGATTTCACAAAAATCTAATTTATATAAACTTTCACATACTTTAAAATTTTCCATTTTTTTAAAAACTCTTATTCCCATAAATATTTACTATTTAAATTAAAATATGTGTGGATATAAGAACCTTACTACACTTGCGAACCCAGGCTTGGCGAGCCCCTCAACACCATCGCGGAGTCGCTAGCGAGCTCTAGATATCGTCTCGATAACCCCAAACCATCGCGAATCTCCCTCACCGCTACCGCCTCGTCCCATATGAGTGCACTCGAGACTGCCCTTACTCGCGACTCGCCGCATCGTGCTCGCGAAAGCCTAGGTTGCTCTGGCGATCGTGCCTCGACCGAACTCGAAAACATTTGCCCTACGCCGCCGTCAATCGGCTCGAGCGCGTGATTCTGCTTGATGCCCCCCTTTTTAATTCGTTAGTCAATTTCATGAATCGACTGAAGAGGGAAAGAACTTGACTTTAAAACGATCTTGAATTCGAATTTTATTATGAGGACACGATTTCGATTTAGAAGGAAAAGGGATTCGCTGTATTGATTTGAAGGCAGCAATTCTTTTTTTTTTAGAACTGAAGTTCGTGGATAAAGATGAACGAGGATATGATTTTAAACGAGTGAAATATGACTTGCGAAAGAATTTTGCAGAGCCATAGTGTTTCCGAAATGAAAGGGAAAAAGTTGTGGTGTGACATAATATCAACTGAAGGTTGACTGGTATATGAATATATATATTATTTAGTTTAAATTCAAATCGTCTTGATAAACGCAACCCAAAATATTAACCTCCTATCGAGGCATGCCGCTAGGTGTTTATAATGTTAAACCCCTATTTCGAACACAATGGAAAAGGTTTCGAGTTCTAGTTTGATCGTATGGAGAAGATAGCTTTTTGAACCCAGTTATTATATTGAATCCGATATAAATTTCAGTGCGTTTATATATCGTACGCTCACACGTCAACTCCAAATGCTCCGAAATTTGAAATTCGATAATAATACACTATTACGGATCCAATGGAACTGGTTTCGTCGAATTCCGAGACTGTGCCCCGGAAGGCTATATTTAAATATCGATTTAAACGATATATTTTCAAAACTGAACGAAACACTTTAAAATTCAATTTTAAAAGTTCTATCACCTTCAGTATTATTAATATGAATTTTATAAGCCTTCAAATTATTTTTAACAGGCTTAAAACTGCAGATTCAACATTTTACCCAACTCCAAATCATTTAATTTAATAATTAAATCACCCAATAAATAGTGATATTTGAAATTCAAGCTAAAAACCAACATCCGAATATTTAAAATCAATTAAATATTCCAATTTTAAATATCCAAAAATTTCGGGTCGTCACACTAGTAATTATATTTCATATGACATTAAAATTAACTCTTATACTCTCGTTGTACTAGTATCATTGGCTGCTTATATCTCCAAAGTCTTTTGACCCCAATTACTAGAAAGTGAATATGAGATCTCACAGACTTGACTTTTTTAGTCAAATTCTTTCCTATGCAGTATGTCCTGAAATCTAGAATACATGTCAAAAAATATATTCATTTGTTTTCATCTTGAAATCTGGAACTAGTTAGTTAACGTGGAAATATTTGTTTGTTTTAGTTTATTAGTGCCTTCGGGTGTGACTTGCAATGTCCTTCAAATTCATATGCATTTTTATATACAACCACTCCATTGAATTCATTTTTATCTAGGGTACAAAATAGAGCATTCATGGTCTTTGAATTGTTGAGTGCTTATGTCTTCTGTTCATTAGTCCACTATGCATAATTAGTTTGGGGCTTAGTGTACTTAGTTTGTTTGATGTTCCGAATATCTAAACCATTGAGTTGTAAATAGATGTCCATTATAGATGATTGGGGCATGAAGCCAAACTTCGGTACTACATATTACCTTTATGTTAGAACTAGGCCAACACGCAGTAGGGTAAATGACTAAATTTCAAAAAAAAAAATTGATTTTTAGATCATATTGGACCTATGAGGTCTAAATTAATTTAGATCCAATCTAAATAAATTTAAATAAAATCTTTATTTTATTTTATTTGTTAATATAAAAGTTTAGATTTTGTATATTTATATATAACGCATGTGTGTATCAAATACACATATACGTGTATAGCGTACATGCAACATATAAATGTGTACATGGTTTAATGTAAGTGTTGAGATTTACACGCAACAAACACATTTGCCTCTTTATATATGTATTTTAATATATATATATATATATGTGTGTGTGTGTGTGTGTGTGTGTGTGTTTGTGTTTGTGTGTATGTGTTTGTGTGTTTAAAATTGACTGATTTAATAGAACTTAAATTTATCAAAATATCTAAAGATAATTTTAATTTTAAAACTAGATCTAGATCTAAAGGAAAAAATATATTTTAAGTTTAAATTCAAATTTCAACTTTTAATATGTCAAATACATATACATATACATACACACACACACACACACACATATATATATATATATATATATTATAAACATTTTATATTTTAATTTCAAATTTTACTTTTAAAATAGTAAATAATTAAATAAATTATATATGTTTAAAAAATATTTTTTAGGGCCAAAACATTACATAGAATAATATATAATAAAAAAATTAAATACAAATCTGTTTACAATTATGTATAACAAAAATAATTAATTATATAACAAATGTATTTATTTATATATAAATCCACACATATATGTATATATGCATGACTGTATTTATGTATGTATCTATGTACGTATAGAAATTATTTTTTAAAACATGCACAATAATTTTAGAAATGTTTAAAATATTTATAAATTATAAATTAAGTTTTGTAATTATATATACATATAATTCATTTGTTTTTTTTGAAAATAAATATATGTAGGTACATATTTATAGATAAATTTTGTGAACTATATATATACATATAAGATTTACTAAATTCATTTTTAATAATTATTTAAAAATCATTTTAATTTTCGAGAAAATATTTTTTTAATTTAAAAATGGCTAAAAGCATATATATGATAAATGCATATAAGGTTTTTTATTATTTAAATGGATATGCATATATGTTTGTAAAATTGGAAAATAAATATATGAAGGAGCCGAGCCAGTCAGAAATTGATTAAATGGGTAAAATAAAATCCATTTTGATCTTAGTTGAGTCTATAAAGCCTAAATGGATTTTAGATCCAATCTCAAATATTTCAAATAAAATCTTTATTTTATTTAGTATGTTAATTTTTGTTGTTGACATAAATTTAAATGTATGAGTGTATCAAATACACCCATGTGCATAACATTTATTGGTTAAAGTTAATTTAGGGAAGGAAACCTTTTATTTTTCTCTTTAAAACTTATGTTATAAATTAAGGGAAGATTTTGCTTAAATTAGAGAAACCTTTCATTTCTCTCCCTTTAATTAAATTGATTGATTTACTAAATTTTATTACTGATCAGTTTATACACAACATAAATTGTGAGTATATCCAAATCTGTGGAGTTAAAGCTTAACTAAAACCCCACAAAATCTCCGCTATAGCACGTAGCGCTCTTCTACCGCAACATTATTTCAATTTAGTACTATTAAACAATAGATATGTTTTAAGCCCCACTATTTTCCATTACACCCACTAAATCAATGATTTTAGCACCCTCTTTAGTAGTATTAATATATAAAGTTTGATTTGACTAGTTCTCTTTTAAACCAAATCAACAAAATTAGGGTAAAGACCTAATTTTAAGGTGTTAGTGCTCATACTAGTTAGAAATCTATTGTAGTCACCAAATCTATTTGTTTAAATCATGATATTCTTCGATTTTGTTATATAAGATTAGACAATATTTCTTTTCCTACACAAATAATGTGGGAATGAGAATAAATTAACTTTAAATATTTGGTTTTATATTTAGTGAAGTTTTTTGCACCCTTATTCTTGGATGACCCCATTGATAAATTATCACGAACAACGATATGACTGCTAAAAGAAAATAGGCCCGAAGGATCCTATACCAAGAACCCCACTACACTAGGATATGAAACTAGGAGTACTCGAATCCCCTTCAAAGACTGTTACCAATAAAGAGGTCAGCAACATACTGCAGGAATTGAATGAAGGTTTTTGTGGGGATCACACTGGGTAGTAACACTACACCATAAATGATATTTTGATACGGCTCAAAGCCGTATCAAAATATGTCATCGTTATCGTTTAGATATGGCTGTTAGCCGTATCTAATGTGTCATTTAGATACGGCCGTTAGCCGTATCTAAATGAAAGATTAGATACGGCTAAAAGTCATATCTAATTAACACATTAGATAGCTAAAAGCTGTACCTAAGTGTTCTATTAGATACGGCTTTTAGCCGTATCTAATTGAACAATGAACTGCTGCCTATTTGTCAACTAGATACGGCTTATGGCCGTGTCTAACTAGTCATTTAGATACGGCTTTTAGCCGTGCCTAATGGATCAATTACCTGCTCAGATACTGCACATATACCATGGACATACAGCAGTAGTTCATATCCAATACCACATATATAATCATTTCGAGACATCAAAACAAATAATATTATAGACAGTGCACATTCAAATGATTCAATAATCCGCATTGCAATGCGTAATAACTTAACAATATCATTACATAATATGGATACTACATACTAGCATTTAGCACATTAGTACATTGCAGTATAATATGGATACTACATACTACATAGCTCATAGCACTACCACTAAGTACGTTACATTTGTTCATACTTAATAATTAATAACATTACATAATACAAATGCGAGGCAGCAGTGCAGCAACTCAACTCAGCAGTGCACATGTCATCAGGAAGATCACATGCAGCCAGATTTGTGATAGAAAACAGGGTTAGCAACCGAAATCGAACAATACACATGGTTCAGGTACAAGTACCAAGTATCAGGGTACAAAGTTCTTGCTGTCAAGAGCTCACAGGCAACCAAGAGCTCACAGGCAGTACAAAACAACTCACCTATTTACATAATGTTCTTGCTGTCAGTGAAGATACATTTTTTATGCAGATACAAAACAGGCATCTCTACTTTTTTAATGTAAACACAGAGTTTCTAAAAGTTCGTATTTAGAATAAATGAAGATACATTTTTTATGCAGATACAAAAATTCAAAAAGTTCACATTGAACAGATAATAGATGATTAGTGCTACTACTTATATAAAATTCTTGTGATGTCCATTCTCAAATCAATAAACTATAATGAAAGAAGCATCTTTCGACTACTAACCCATGAAAACATCTTTACTAACCATAAAAATGAATAATTCATATCAAATGAAATTTTCACCATTATTTTTCTACATTAACAAAATAATGTAAACTGACACATCGTCATTTTTTAATGGAAAATGAACCAGTATGTGAATATAGGAAAAAAAAAATCTCAACTTGGGAACTTGGAAAAGTATTTCCTAAAGTAAAACTTCAAAAGCTCATCTAGACATGAAATCACACAACACTATGTGCAGAGAACATTCCTACTACATAGAGCAAGAAATTTCCAGGTCATAATTTATTTTTATACTGAATGTAATATTGTAAATTTTGTACTTTATTGTAAAATAATTTATTGTTTCGTGACTGTGGTTTTCTAGTCTTTTATGGAATTGATTTACCAACACTTTTAAAGAGGGAGATTGATAATCTCGGCTACTGGTAAATATATAACTATTCATGTGTATCCTTACATTAGCATAATGAAACTGAAATAAAAAAATAAACAGTAATGCATAGCAGGTATTAAGAATGGAATAGAACTAAAACACAAGTATATATTTTTTTTTGTAAAGGTTATCCATGTCCTCATTGTAAACATTGACTTCAATGCTGCAGCGGATCTATAAGCAGGTAGGTGCCGCTTTGTAGTTTATTTGAATTGACATTAAGACATTAAGGTGTAATCTTTGATTCATTACAAATCTGAATTAATAAAGAAAACATAACAGACTTAGAGTTCATCGGCTAAATGAACCGTAAGGTGGACACTGATATCAAAAAATGCAGGTGGAAAATGTTTTTCAAAAACACACATTGCTTCTACTAAGCTAGCCTTTGCTTTTAAAAGATGTTCCCTATTGATCACCTTTGAACACAAAATGTTAAAGAATAAACTAATACGATGAACATCATTTCATAGATCCTTATGTTGTGGATAAGAATGTTGAAGCAATACTGGAAGCAAATGTTGCATTATGACATGGTAATCATGTGACTTCATATTTCTTAGTTCAGGAGGATTGATGCTCACATTGTTGTGGAAGTTAGAAGAGAATTTGTTAGGCACTTTCAAAATTTTCAAAACGGTGCAAAACCGTTTCTTTTCTTCTTCGCTCAAAGTGAAAGTTGCCTTTGGTATGATTATTTTATTTGTTTCAAGATTTTCCATCACCCACAACTTTTGTTTTATACCCATGATTTTCAAATCCTTGCGTGCATTGATGCCATCTTTTGACTTATCTTTATGGTCCATAATGGTGCTGATGAGATGCTCCGTGACATTCTTCTCCGTATGCATAACATCAATATTATGTCGGATAAAATTTGGTTTCCAATATGGTAAATAAAAAAAGATAGACCTCCTATACCATCCAGAAACATTGTCAACTTCTTCATTGGTTGACTTTTTCCGTTTTCGACCAATTTCTTCTTTTTGTTTACCAACTTTCATTTTGATATTCGCTACTTTCTTTTCAACTTGAAAATCAGTCAATGGCCATTTAGGACGATGAAGTTCTTGTTCGTTGTTCAAATTTGTCTTATCGTATCGAAACTTGTGTTCGTTAGGAAGAAACATTCGATGTCCCATGTAACACATCTTCTTACTTTCAGGAAGATGATAAGAACAAGTGCTTTCCCCACAAACAGGACATGCAAAGTAACCGTGAGTTGTACATCCCGATAAAGTCCCAAAAGCAGGGTGATCATGGATTGCCCACAACACCCTAGCTCTCATTGTGAACTCAAATTTATTTAACGAGTCAAATGTAACGACTCCTTCCCATAACTACTTTAACTCGTCTATCAACGGCTGTAAATAAACATCAATATCCTTCCCTGGTTGTTTTGACCCAGAAATCAACAATGTTAACATTGGGAACTCCCTTTTCATGCACATAGACGGAGGAAGATTATTATTGGCTAACAACTATAAGGGTTAGAGAGAGAAGCATGTGGACAGAAACCATCTGTTGCTATTCCAAGTGTGACATTTCGTGGCTCGGCAGCAAAAGTTTGGTCAAAAGAATCTGCGGCTTTCCATTGAGAAGTGTCGCATGGATGACGCATTACGGTTGGATTATCCATGGTACAATATACAGTCTCTTCAATCTAGAAATTAAAGGAAAATGTCTTAATGTCTTTCGAGGTACTTTGGTGCATTTTCTCTCTTCGTTGAATGATGTCATATATCTTGGTTCATTGCAATTTGTACAAGAAACTTTGTTCGCATCATCTTTCCAGTACAATATGCAATCATTGATGCATGCATCATAAGTTTTGTAATTCATCCCAACTTGCTTAATGATCTTCTTCACGTCGGAGTACTTTGTCGGCAACGTGTTACCTTCGGAAAGTAACTCCTTTGTTAGTTTGAGGAGTGCAGTCACACCATTATCTGAAAAGCCGTATTAGGTCTTCAAGCTATTCAGTTTCACAATGGCATATAGCTTCGTAATCCCTTTTGAACATGAAGGATAAAGCGGCTCTTTTACGCTACTAAAAAGTGATTTATACTTCTTACTTTCATTGGCCTGCCAATCTGGATAATCAGTAGATTGCTCTCCAACATTAGCATGATCAGTCAATGGATTTTTAGGTTGAAAATAATGAAATCTATCTGCATCATTAACCAGATCTTCCATCCTAATATGTTCAGACTCGTTAGTAATTGTGGCATGACTAACTGGTTGTTCTTTTTCCATCTCCACCCGTTTTTCCCCATGAAAATACCACACCGTATATGATTGGATAATACCCCATCTAAGCAAATGAAAATGAATGTCATCTAATTTGATCGTCTTCATATTTTTGCACAGGGTGCAAGGGCATAAATACACTTCTTTCTTACCACCGTTTTCTGCAACAAAACTAATGAACTTCTGCACCCCGTCTATATAGTATGTAGATCTTAGATCAGATTCGTTTATCCATTGTTTGTCTATACTGAAAGACATACTGCCCTCCTATATCATATATAACAGAACATGAGACGTGAATATAATTTTACCTTGGTATAAATGAAGAATATTTGTTGTCCCATTATATATGTAAGAAAGTGGACCAATTTTAGAGAATTAAGCTTTAGAATAATATATCAAAGCTAACAAAGATTTCCATTTCCATGCCTAAACATATATTGTTTGTGCAGAATTTCATTTTCCTAGCTTCTCCACGGTATTCATTTTATTTTGTAGATGGAACAAGTTGAGCTGTCATACTTTTCATGTATCAAAACTTTTGTTTTTACAACATTTTGGTGTAAAATGCATGTCATTTCACTATATATATATATCCAGCTTATAAATTATGTTACAAGTGAGTAGAGGTGATAATGAGGATTAACTATTTCTGAGGAAAGCATTTAAAACTGGTGCAGTCCAAATGTTACATGTGTAGGCAAAAGCACATGGACATGATCAACAACTGCTTTGAAATGGAATAAATTAAGAAGAAGGAAAGAAAGAGATCGGAAATATAGCACAAATTATATAATCTGGGTGTATTGAATCCTCATTTGCTGCTGATTTTATGAGGAATCTCTTGACTGAACAACTTTTTATGTCATAGCTAGCTGCTGTTCTACTACATATTCGTTTTCTTTTTGGCATTCATTCATAGCCCACTGCTACTTATTTAAGGCATGACTTATCCAAAAGTTGGATAAATAATTAATCTAGACTAGAAATAGATCGCATTAAATCATACTTATTGGTTACGAAGAACCAAAGAACCTGAATAAGGGAACTCATTGTTTTTCTCTCACATTCAAAATTTGGAAACATCTGTATGTTGAGCATTTATTTTCACTAAATTGTACTTTTAATGGTTCAGTTTCTTATTACCACTTATTGAGCCTCATTGATCTCAAAAATGCCGAGTAACATGATAGCTTGTAGGAAGCAATAATATTATAAACATAGCTATGCGTAATACCACTATTCTTTGTAAAAGTGGAGTGAATAATAAATTTAGATGCCAAATGTATTCGACAAGGTCAAATCAAAATTACAAAGAAACAAGAGGTGAAAGACAGCAAAGCTGGACTGGAAGTAAAATGGACCTATACAGGCCAACGCAAGAATTGAATGAAGACTAGCGACAAGTAAAGATATATCACTTCATGTTAACTTTGATATATTATTATACCTGGATTAAATCATGTTATAACTGAAGTCCCTATTTAGATATGGACTGAAATTATACAATTACTTAGGAAAATAACAAAGGTTTTCTTTTAGAAAATGGCATATAGGAATATGAAAGAAAAAAACATTATACATATTTACCTCATAGATTAATCACTTGTTAGTTTAAAAGAAAATTTGACATGATTGATAAAATTATTTAGTTATGATAAGAACTGGGTATTCTAATTTTTTGGAGTGATAAAAATTATGTGTGTGTCATATGATAATTATCCATATAACATTTAGCAATTGCGTAACATAAGCCAAAGGCACAGTAGTTAAATCTTTCATAAATCTTGGTTTTATCACATCAATTTACCCGACTACTCCCTGTAGCCAAAATGTATAAAGGTATGGTATTGTACTAAGCAAGGACTCTGATCGAAAAAAACAATTCTAGTCGGAAAGGAAAGAGACACCGCTAAAAAAATTGAAGATAACTTCCAAAGAAATTCTTATATTAGGATTCAACTATAAACAAGAGATCAGATTGAAGAAATGGACAAGCAATTTCTACTTTACAAAAATATATCATAATTTGCAACGATCTCCGTTCTACCATTTCATTCAGTCCATTAATAAAAATATACTGTAACTCAAAATAAAACTGTAAAGATAGAATATGAGGCTATGATTTATGAAGATATAGATAATGTAGGTCAGTAGTAGACTGAAACTCTAAAAATCTAGTCTCTTTTATTTTCATGTTGTGTTATTTTCTTTTCCCCTTATTTTCTTTAATTTCTGATTATTTTTTAGATGTAGGTTTTCTGATTATTTATGATCTTAATACAGTTTATGGTCTGAATCTTGACAGGAAACTAAATCCAATATTACCAATAATATAATATATTGATAAACATCTAAATTCAGTCATACCAATAAGTTAATATCCTAAATGTAACACCACCAACCTAAACATAACATCACCAACTAAATTCAATCACAATGGTGACATAATTGGAGACTACATATCAGTTTAACATAGGGACCTCAACTTCAACACTATTTAGCAGATCAAAAGGAAGAAATTAAAAGGAGAAAAAAAATAGAAGCACCATCCCATTTGGATCCAACAAAACAGTTACAGCTAATTCAATGGATTTTCATCATAATGAACATACATGTTTAACATGAATCAAGTAACATGAAAATCCAATATAATAATATCATCCAAAAGCATGAATAATATGAGTATCTAAACGATGCCAATTAAAATTATACCTGAAACATAGACCATGAAAATATTCAGCCCTTGAAGTTTATCAACAAAGGAACATCGTTGGTTCTGAAAATTAAGAAGGTGAAGTGAATCAGTAAAGGCATGTAGAAGATTCTAAAATCGAAAACTTTGTAAATAAGGATCGGAAGTTACCTGAAATACAAAGCGATGTGAATTCAAACATGGGAAATGAGAGAAGATAATTTAAGAATTAGCGAACTAGAGAATTAGCGTTTGTGAAGAAAGAAATCTAGATTTAAGAATTTGGGGAAAATAATTCGCACCAAAAATTAGCAGGAACGAAACGGAGTAGATCTGGGCATGTTTTGGTAGTAAAAAGTTCGCACCAAAAATTAGCATGAATTAGATACGGCTAAAACACGTATCAAATTTGATACGGCTAAGAACCGTATCTAAATAGGGGGGAATTCAAATTATTTGGAGGGAAGATGTGCGTATTGGGTGGAAAAGTTTGCGCCAGAAATAGGCACGAAACTAGATGCGGCTTAAAGCTGTATCAAATTTGATACGGCTTTTAGCCGTGTCAAATACATTAGATACGGCTATTAGCCGTATCTAATTTGGTACGGCTTTAAGCCGCATCTAATAAGGCGGAAGGAGTGGCAAAAACAGCTTTTTGGTGTAGTGTAAAGCCTAGCAAGAAAGCCGCCCTCCAAGGGTATTGCTGGCAATCATGATCAAAGATGCAATGGGGTATGTTAAGAAGTACGACTGCTGCCAAAGGTTCACTATGATATCGAGAGCCTCCTCGAATATCTTGAACTCTACGACATCCCCCTGGCCATTTGATAATTAGGGAATAGACTTGATTGGAAAGCTACCAAATGCCAAGGGCCCATTCAAACATGTTATAGTTGTTGTTGACTACTTCACGAAATAGGTCAAGGCAGAGCCTTTCATAGGGGTCACCGTGCCCAAACTCCTTAACTTTGTGATCAAAAACATTGTCTACCGATTTGAACTCCCAAAGAAGATCATGACCGATAACGGAACTCGATTCGAGAGTGGACTGTTTCAAGGGTTCTATGATCGAAATGGAATAGAAAAGTGCTTTTTCTCCATTGCCCATCCCCAGGCAATGGGAAGGTTGAGACCACAAACAAAACCATCAAGACAACAATGAAGAAGTGCCTCACAAAGGCCAAGGGAAATTGGGCTAAAGATTTGCCGCTCATACTTTACTCGTTACCACACTAGCAACAGTGCATAAACCGGGCACTCTCCTTTCTCTCCGGCCTACGGGTATGAAGCTATGCTACCCGTTGAGGTTGATATATCATCTCCAAGGCATCTCACTTATGACCCTAAACAAAATGGAGAGCTGCTCGAGCTCAGACTTGACGAATTGGAAGAAAAGAGAGCGAAAGCTGAACTGGGCATGAAAGCATACAAAAGGAAGATAGCCAAACACTATAATGTACTATAATGCAATAGTAAAGCTCCACCAGTTCAAAGTTGGGGACTTTGTTTTGCGCCTTCTCTTCACCAACACTGAGGATTCAGCTGAACAAGTCCCGGGGTCGAACTAGGAAGGCCCATATGTAGTCATTGTTGCCCTTGCCAGTGGGGCATACCACATCTCGAATCCCGATGGCTCTAACATATCCCATGCATGGAACCTGGAGCGTTATTGGTCGTACCATGTTTGAAAATTGTTAGCCGATGTTATAAGGCTATGAAGTGTTGCTACAGTTATAAGGCAATATGACTTGTATCGCCTCTATTTTGGTATGTGGAATGTGAACGGACGTCCTTGGAACATTCTTGATCTAATAATCAAGTGGAAAGAATTTGTGCGGGCCCGCACCATAGTCGGGGCACCCCACAATATCAGCTATCTAGAGAGGTTGGGCGAAAAACCCATCTATACCACTCGGAATGCCTAGGAAATTGCTTCATAGAGATGCACAGGCCAATCAACGCTTCCTTCCTCACTAAAGGCATCAACGCATTGATGGCAAGATCGGCCCCATAGTGGTCTTGATTTGTTCACCTATGATTCTACCCCTCTCCACAGTGGGATGGGACATTGGTGCCCTGGAAGTGAAGTTACCCATATTGTTACTCCAAACCAAGCATCCATAGTGCTTCTCTATGGGGATGCATAAGCCACTTAATGCTTCCTTTCTCACTAAGGAATCGACAAACCGATGGCGAGACCGCCCTGTAGTGTTCCTGATTCGTTTTCCTATGATGATGCCCGTCTCCCTGGCGAGACAGGGCACTGGTGCTTTAGCGGTGTAGTTACCCATGTTGTAACTTCGAATCAAGCATCACTAGTGTTGTTTTATGGGATGCATAAGCCATTTAACGCTTCCTCCCTTACTAGAGGCATCAGCGAACTGATGGTTGGATCACTTCTGCACTGGTACCGATTCGTTTGCCAACGATGCTGCTTACTTCCCCATAGTGGGGCGATACACTAATGCCCAAACACATAGTTACCCATGTTGTAACTGCAACCTAGGCGCCTAATTATAGCTCACACCCATCATGCAAATATATGGGCTAAGAAACTTTATTAAAATATAAGTTTTATTTTGCCTAAATGCTCTTTGCTTTCGTCGTATTTTCTTATTTTATCTTGTGCATAGATTGAGTATGTTTTTACTTATACATGTCGGGCATTAGAACTGCCCGACCTCAAATTTTAGAAAGTAAGCACGGGGGGCTACGTGTGTGTGTGTGTGTATAAGTATGTGCAATGATTAATAAGAGAAATGCAAGAAAAGCAAGGATAATTTAAATAGATGAAATTGATCAACAATGGCAACCTTCAACATATAAGATTAGTGATGTTCAATATTTACAAACATAATCACAACCGGACCGAGGCATCATCTAAAAAGACAAAAGGAAATCCAACACTTTTTCTTATGGGGATAAAAGTCGCAGTAATATGGCGTTCGTCATCAAAAATTAGACCATTGTCTACCGACGGAGGGTTGAAGCAGTGGGCCTACTTAGTCCACCCATCAGGGAGGCAATCTGTTTTGGAGTAAGAATCATCGGGGGAGATATCCCGGATGCCTCCATATCCGTCATAACCTTAGAATGGACCACCTCATACTCTTCAGGGGAAATAAAGAAACCAACAATGGGAAATGGTAGTTATTCGAAAATATTTAGCTTTAACACCTTATTCAACTTACTATCCCAGTGGGCATTTAAAGCCTTAACCTCCCCCGAGTCGAGAAATTCAAGTGTGACTACCGCTTATCCCTTAGCCCATCTGCTTTATTATGGCTCACCTCAAAGCCTTTCTCTTGGAAGTCTCTTCCCTACACTCAACGTCCCGAGCCCTCTTTCGTAATTCCTCCCTCTCTTCCTCCACCTATTGACGTACGGTCTTCTCCTCTTCCAACTGCTTAGTCAGATCTTCTAGACCCAAGTAAATGCAATAGGCTTATGTCGTGGGTTGCACAACAAGAAGTTCAAGCTATAAGTCACGATTTTTTTTACCAAGCTTCTAATAGTTGAGAGTTGAGGACCTCATCTAGGGGATATGTCTCCCAACCCGAGCGGACCCGACGCTTGTGGTACATGGCCTCCGTTGCCACCTCGGCCAACACCTATGCCAACATTCGAAGGCCGTCATATGCCTCAACCACCTTTAAAGTGGTCGACCCCACCACCTTAAGCTCATTGAGCCCCAATCAAGGCATGATCATGTCTACCTCCTTTGAGAATTTGTAGGCCAGGATACTCTCGAGCTCTTCAGCTTTTAAACCTGAGGCCTCTTAGATGACCTCCACTGCTCTGCCTCCTCCTCCTCTTGGTCCCCCATAGCCATCGCTCCCTCATGCAAGGTCAGGCCAGTCGGCGAAAAATCTACCCCTCCCACTGGGAGGTCAAGAGTTGTTCGACGTGTACGGTAGGGCATTGAGGTCGGGTTCCTATAGCTGGGTAGTGCTAGTGTAGGGTTGGGTCTTGGGACTCCCTAAATGTGTTCCCCTTGCGGCGGCAGCATTAAGAGTGGCACCCAGGCTCAAATGGACCATTGCAAAAGAAACAAGCACAAGTTAGAGAAGAGGAAAGAAGGGATTAAAAAAGGAAATAGTACAAAGCTAAATTACCCTCCACAACTCGGTCCCTCGTCACCTTCTAGTTAAGGGCGGATAGGGATACACCATACTGATGCTACTAAGTTGTGCCTTATCAAGGTTGTGTGCATTAAGAGGTACGTTTTGGGTCGCTTGTTCGGGAAAGCCATGGGTGGAAGGGTTCTTAGAGGAGGATCTCTCGCTAGTTGGCATATTCCGCTCCTACGCCTAGTCGTCGATCTTTTCCGCCTTAGGCGTTCCTGACGAGCTAGTATAATTTGACGACCAATCTATTATGGTACCATGACGAGGGACCCTGATTCCTTCAAGAAGGCTAGGTCGTTAGATTCCTACTCACACTAATCATCAACCCGGCCTCAGTTGGATTCTGACTCTATGGTCTCGCCCTCGTCATTGACTTCAACCCCCATAGTCATGGCTCCTTCTTCTCTAATCACGATACTCATATGGCAAGGGTTCGAGCTAAGAAAGATCCTCTGCACATAGTTTTCCTTAATCCTAACAGTCTAACCTACCAAAATTGGCATCGTTCGTGATCATCGGTAGATTCCGAGTGGGTTCCTTAGTCGCCTTGATCAGGCAAACATATTCCTCGTACGTGGAAAGCTTTACTCGGGCAAAGAAATGAAGTAGAACTGATCTTTGTAGGTCCACGCCTTACTCAGGAGACCATAGATCAATGGGGTCTTTCTTGGCCCTGAAGATGATAGTAACCAATCGATTCGGTTCTTACCTGTCAGCAGAGCTTGAAAACAAAATTAATAAGTGCAGGATTAAGCTCAGGAAGATCCAACTTGTAGCAGACAATGTTAAGCCCGGCCAAAAGCTTATGGCTATTCGGGGTCAGTTGACTCGATGCCAACCCTTGCATGTTTAAAAATCCGATGAAGAATTAGTTAGAGGATGGTTCACCCTGGCTTTCATGTAAGCAAGTAATCAGTCAAAGTAGCCCGGTAAGGGGTTATTGGGCCTGTCCACAAGTGGAGAGTATATGGGAGCAATGTTCTCATAGCCAAAGTTAGTCAAAAAATATTCAAGGTTGATTCGACCTTTTGATCTGGAGGCCCCTCCACTCCCTGTGGGATGGTCTACCGACTGCCAGTGGAAGTATCTTCAAAATTTAAACCATCTGCAATTAATAACAAGTCGCCTAAGGTTGCTGAACCGCCTCCAATCTATTACGAGTCCAGGATGAATTATTCATATTACTAATCAAGCGAAGGCAGTTCAGCAATGAGGCACCTAAAGCCTTAGGTTTATCTTGTCCTTTATAAGCATACTGTTTGGCGATCGTCGTTACTACAATAAGGATCGCCTAACGTCGAAGGCCAAAAATATTCGCCTATGTAAAAACCTGTCTTTTTGACCTAGGGTCCGACGCCCGAACCAACGCCAACACCCGAGAACCGAAAGGACGAGTCCTTAGGGTGAGATAAAATATGTATATGGTCACAAACAGATAAGAAATATTAAATATAATTTTAACTAGCACTATCTACTTTTAGAGTCTCAGGGTGGAAGAAAATAAAATATTGTACATAATTAATACCATAGTCACATCACCATAACATGTCTGAATTGTCAAATACACATGTCCGAATAAATACTGGTACAATCTGATTCCATAAATACAGAATCAAATCCAAATACAATAATGATCTACTCCACATATACACTACGTTAATAAATCTCCATCTCTGATACCATCTCATCCCTAAACTCCATCAACTTGGATATATATATATATATATATGAAAGTAGGAGTGGGTCAGACATAGTCTGATGAGTGAGCCATACCCTACTCAACATAAACTACAAAAATAATATTATAACATGATATGACTCTATCATTCGGCCACCATGCGTTTTGTCATCACGTCATATTTGACTGTCTTATACATTTAACTGTGTCGCAACATCTCTATACGAACTCATGCCCTACAAAGTCACATGTGTCCCATCATCACGTAAATCTCGTATAGGACTCACCTCCCTGTACCGCCCAAAGCCTATGGGAAAGCCTGTTGTCCTCGTGTTATCTAGTTGGACTCATGCCCTAGTCTGATCATAGCCTGCAGGGTCGCTTAACATCCACTTCCTCCACTGACCCGTCGTAGCACTACATGGAAAATAATATCGTCATGCCTGGATCACCTACTAAGTGTCACAGAACCTCATTTGCATCACATACACATTCTAGGCCATCTATCCTGGATTCTAGACACATTCCTATCACGTTCATCATCGCATCACAATCTCATATCATAACACATATATACAAGCCCATTTTACATAATAACCAAACCATTCCATATACCCATTCATTTCGTAGCATTGTCGTTCCCTTTAGTGTCATTTCAGATGACTTTCCAAATTCCAAAAGAAAGCACGAATCAAATTATATATTATTTATTTATATTAGGGACTAAGCCGAGGTTCATATAGGCAAAATTAAAGTGCATCGGTGCACCACACTATGCCCATCGATCCACTGGTCCTCCGACGTACGTCACATTTTCATATTCCAGTTTCAGGTTTTTTGTGAATTTGATCGTCGTTCATGTGTCTGATCACCACCGCTTTGTCTCAGTTTATCAAGGAATGTGCTTAGACCCTAGCTTTAGGTTCCTAATTCAACTTATGTCATTTATTTAATGGATTTTAGTGTAAAACTTTTATATTTCTAGAGTTTGTCTAAACCTAATTTCCGAACGTTTATATCGACTAAATCCCTCCAAAACCCTTGTAATTTTGAATGTAAAGTGTTTATACATGATAAACTAATCTAATACAGCATGTAGATCATCCTGTAGCATTAAGATTGCATTATAGGAGGAGGAAAGCATAAACCACTCACAAATTCGCCGTTTCTAGTCCAAAGCTTTGATGTTCGGGTTGTTGACTTCCTTTCCTCAAGTTTACACCTCCAAATCATTGTTGGGTCATAGCCCTGACTATTAGATTGCGTTACTTTTAGTTTCATTTGATTTGATGAAGAACTGAGTGAATTATCTAAATTTTAGTGAAAGTAGTTTACTTAAAGAATGGAGGAGGAAGAAGAAGTTATGGAATTAGTTTCTAAAATGAGAAAATGGGATATGCGCTTTCAGTTTTAAGTCAAAGGACTGCCCATTTTTAAATTCAAATCATGTAGCGCTCTTTCGACTCGACCATGTTTTCGACCATATCTCCTTCATACGAGCACCAAATGATACAAACCAGTATACTGCGTGAATCGAAAAAACGAGATGGTCGAAATGACACTGGTTTCATCATTAAATTCCAAATTCTAAAAAATGACAATTTTGCCCTTTATATCTTTATTATATTTAATTAACTCATAAATTTTGAATATTTTTGTATTTTCATATTATTACTATTTAATTAAAATATTACTCAAATTTTAGGGTATTACAACCAAAAAGGTTCATCAAAGAACAGTTTTCTAATAACAATAGGTAGAAAATCCTAAAAGTGCATTATCATAACATGCGAGCCAATTGAAAATCAACAATAGAAAATCATTTTTTAGAAAAGGTGGTATATAAACAATAAGCATAATGCGGAAAATGCATGGTTCAAAGTCAAGAGAGAATCACTTCATGATATTTGGTAGGACTTAGAAGAAAAAATCAGATTTGTTGTAGAATACAAGAAGCTTCAACAATCTATAAATGGAAGAATACCTTCAAAAGTCCAGTAAAGGTTGGAACAAAGGAGGAGGAAAGTATATACACGCGAAGGTAAATGATGTGGGCCTATTGATTCACTGCGTATGAGGAAATCTGAATCGTCTAGGTGTAACCGATGGACATGTCCAATCTTCACGTCAAAAAAGCAATTTGCCTCCGCTGACACGTGTCGTCGCATTTAATATGGCATTAAATGTATGGCAAAGCCCGCCTCCGTGCATGGGAATGGCTTGGGGGTAGAATGTTGATCTTATTCTCATAAAAAAGAGGACCGACTCGCTTAGACATTCCTATTTCACTTGGCCTACATATCGCAATAGCCAGTCTCCTCAAACGACCCGACCCGAATAGCAACGATCAGAGCCCATGTGTCATCTCCGTTAGGGGAATAACCCATTCACTTCACATCTCACCTATCGGCCTAGCCAGGCCCATTCATAATATACCTTTTCCACTTCGATAAAATCGACGGTTGGCCTCCTCCCTATAGTAGCGGGCAGCAAAGTCAAGTCAAGGTATTTTGAGAAGTTGGGGCCCCTCTATGGGCAGCTTGGCCGGCCAGCAAGCTATCAAAATACCCTCCCCATTCACTTTCATCCTTATGCCGACCTACCATCTCCTGTAAGAACACCTAGCTTTTGTCAACCATGTCTGCAAGCATCAAGCATCAAGCCTCCTTGACTTAAAAGACGACCCGCTTATGCTATTTCTCCGAAAGGCTAGCATCCATTAGCATGGCTAGTCTGACAAAGGCGTCGCTATGCAGTAACTACTCTACATACTTAGTTGACAACCTAATGCCTTTAGTATAGCTACCCCCTGCTCCCATGTCGTCTGCCATGGTTTGAGGGAATTTCTATAGTGTAGCCTGCCAGTTGTCTACATCCATACCCTACAAACTACCTAGCATCACAATTGACATGATCATCAACCGTATATCACCAATAGTAACCCAAAGCATTTCTTGGGCTTGTTCTAACCAATCTCAGCCATCCAAGCATCAAGTTCGACCACCATAAATATGTCGTTCATTGCCACTTCACAAGGGTTGAAAAACATTGGCCTAAAAAGAGAATACCATCATATTTTAGAAATTCTATCTTGCAATTCAGGCTATTGTAAACATTTTAATAAAAGGCTCCTCGTAGTGGACGTAGACACCTTTGGTCAAACCACTTTAAATCGTGGTCTCTTTACTTTTTTGCATATTAGTATCACTTCATTTCTCATTTTTAACCGAGATATTAGCCATCAATCCTTACTAATACACCCTCATGAGCATATTTTTAAGGTTGGCTAAAATTCTGGTCAAAGGAATGGCATTAGGGAGACCAAATATTTATAAATGCATATAGAATGAAGTATAATTAGCCTACTCCCATATGCTATAGTAATATATGCACAATATTATTTAAATATGTTAATGTTTATGATGCACACTATAAAATGAATGTACTTATATATTATTTGTTGCTTCACTATGTTATACTTACTATGATTTGATGTCAAGCGATAAATGTTGATTATCACATGTCCACTTATATGTTAAACGATGTGAGGGTAATGTGCATGTGATATGCTATGTGAGATGAGTGGTAAAATTCCATATGTACAGTGGGATATAAAGGAAATTTAGGAGGCAATGTCGTTAATGAGGTTGATGTGAATAAATGCCTTAATAATGTGATCGGTTCGAGGTGGGCTACTAGTTGCTAGAATCCATCCTTGGAGATCGATTTGAGGTTACAACCCGAATCATGATAACCTGGTCTAGCGTTACTTGTTATTAAAACGATTGTTGCATGAACATAACATCGGAGATGACACAGTGCAAATTAGGATTAGAGTGTTAATCATATTGATGGATAAGAGAGGAATCAGGATGATGATTATAGCATAACGTGAACGAGTGTGCAGTGAATAGATCAAGTGGGGGAACCTATAACTTCTGATCGAGGGATATATAAATGAAAAAGGCTATGATATCTTGGTGTCAAGGTAGAGTCCAATAAAGACTGGTTGAGGGGATACAGGCAAATAGACCATAAGGCCTTGGTGTCAACTTATTATTAATAAACAAAATAAGGCTATTTAGAAATAAACACCTTGTTTACACTTGTATACTTAAGATATGATGTAAGTAAAAAAAATAACTATTGCAACTCATATATGTGGATAATATGTTATACCCCAATTGACTAGAATTGTAGTTGTGAGTGTTAGATTAGTGGATGTATGGCATTTTTAAGAGAAAAAGCATATCATATATGGTTATACCTGTCATATACGTTATGTTATGATTTATGCACAATTACACTCATAATTAGTTTCTAGCCTAACTTAAGGTTTGCTATGTATTTAACAACCTTGGGTCAAAATGAGGTTGTTTTACAGGTTTGATATGTGCTAATATGTGCTATGTGGGCCATGACATGGAGATGGAGCCGACATCAATCACAGATATTTATTTTCTTGTATTGTATACCTTATGAGATGTGATGGCATGATGTATTAGGTTATTTAGCTTTGTATTCTATATAAGATGTTGATGTATGAGATGTTGTATCAAACATCAGTAATGATACACACGCATACACATTTGTTATCTTTTATATTATTCACCTTTGATTATGTTGAATTTGGGTTTATTCCCCTATGTCTCTAATACTGCATTATTCAGTTCTAACAACTCATATGTGTGTTTTGTGTCGAGACAAGGTACAGATTATTTCAGATATAATAAGGTATTGTAATGTATCCATGTTGACCTAATGTAGTGTATGCGAGAGATCCCTCCTTCTATGCCCTTTGATCTAAGCTATCGGTATATAAACTTCCTCTGATAATTTGGTTACTAGAGTTGCGGCGTCACATTATCACGACTCAACATTACCCAAAGTTATAGCCTCATACGATCTAATTTGGGTTTTAAAATAATATTTGATTATCTTGGCGTTCAGTGGTTGGTGCTAAAGAGAACATTAAGTGTCGGATAGAAATTTTTGCTTGGCATTGACTTGGGGTGTTCGGTGGGTTGCATGGGAGAGACTTTGGTCCTATACCAAGCATGGTTGGGTGCTTGAGTTTTTGCATGGAGGTTTCATGAATGACGCAGAGTTAATTAAGGCTTAATATGGGCATGACATAGGCTACTTTGGTGTTGACATGAGAGTGACATTTGGGATTTTGTGAGGCAACCAAGGAAGTTAAAAACTTCAATGACTCAACTACGTGAATGAAATAGATCAAATACTTCAAAGAGAAACTGTTCACAACGTTCAGTGATAGTCCAAAGAAACATGTTCGAATGAGGTAGACTTGTACAATGAACAAATGTGGGGTTTTGCTATTAGGACATGTGCCAAAAGGATCGTTGATAACTCAGAGGTTTCAATGTGTGCTCGTAAAGAGGGTGTATGTGAGGACCCTCGCTTGGATTTTACAATGGGATTCATGTACCCTAGACCAAATGTTGCGGTCTAGTTTCCTGACCGACCAGCATTTTGAAATCGAGATGTTGAGTAGTCTCTGGTCGAATAATGTGGTCATATGAGCTACCTTATATCTAACGACACTTGAGAATAAGAGATGTGAGATGTTTGATGCTTTCCATATGTACTATGTTTTCTTTTATTTGTTATGTTTACTAAGATAACATGACGTAGGTATTGTTGAGTTGTATACTTAAACACCCTAGATTGTACTTAGAGTGTAATAAATGAGTACACTTAAGATTATTTTTGAACTAGATCGGTTATCGAGTTAGATATATGAAACAAAATACATAATCTCCCCTAAAGCATATGCTTATCTCTATCATGTATTGCATCATGCCTATATGTTATCTATGTTTCATACATTTAAGAGGCCGACTACAAAATTTCTTTTTTGCATTAGTTAAGTATTATATGTTATGATTATGCATTCCTACCCATTCATCTATATCTCGTATATGCATTGATGTGATTTTGGTTAACGATTATTATGGAGTGTTTGAATTGAATGCTATGTTAGTAATTTCAAGGACAAAATTCCTTTTAAGGGAGTAGAGTGTAATAAACCTTATTATTTTGTAATTAAAAATCAATAATTTTGATCTGAATGGGGTAAAATCGTCATTTTCAAAGTTTTGAATCTGGAAATGAGACCGAGGCCATTGCAACCATCTATTTTTTATGTGCACCTATATTAGTTTGTCCAAATCAGAGTCTCGACGATGAACTTATGGATGTTTTCGTAAATCAAAGGATTTGAATTTCAAACTGGGAAAAGCCCAACATAATTGAACGCATGCTTAATTTCTCTTATAAATAGCTGGCCTTTCTTTTACATTAAGGATTCAAATTCATTTTTCACTCTATGTATTCTTTTTATTCTATCCCTATGTAACACAAAAAAACCTAAATCAAATAACACCAATGACACAATTAGTCTTTCACCGATTTCGACAAATAAACCACAAAATCAAAGAGAAAGGGAAGGGCAATGATCTAATACTAATCGGAGGAGAAAATTATGGATTTGGAAGTGGACTCTTTTCTGAACAGTGAGTGTTAAGGAGCAATTCGAATCAATGTGAGTGGTTTTAGCCTATTTTATCACATAACTAATTAGACCTAAGTAGTTCTTTGATAATTATGGCTTATGGCTTGAGTTTGGGTTGGTTGACGATAGCTATTGCATTATACTATAATTAAAACTAATGAATCCTGGAATTAATGATAAATTGGAGTAATTAAGCAATGAATTGATTAGAATCAAGGCTTTTGCCTAATAGATGAAGTTTTATTGTAAATTTGAATAGTATATTACTTGAATTCATATCACAATGTATGAATAATTATATCCAAATTGACTACTGATAAATTATGTAAACTAGAGAATACAATTCGAAATTAATAGAAATTATATATATATATATAATGATTAGAAGGAAATATAAGTATAAACAAGAGATGTAAAAGTGTGTGTGTATATATGTATGTATGTATTATGTATATTGTATGATAATTACCATATAAAATCAAGTAAAAATGCTATAAAATGATTTAAGAGATGATATTATGTTTTTCAGAAAACAAATATGATTTACATATAATTTTTAGTGATTTATTTGAAATATTTGGCAAGAGGTTGGAGATATAATGTTTTATGTAAGAAATTGTTATTATGTCAAAATATATGATATAAAACATATATAATGAAAATGTTTGTAAATTTTATGTTGTTTCGGGTGATATTGTATTGTTATTTCAAATTTATAGTGAATTTTAAAAATATTTTAAAGTATATATGTAAGAAAAGTGTATTTATGAAATTTTGAAATTAGTTTTATAAATACCAACTTTCAAAGCAATTTTGAAATATTTTTAACATAAAATCTTTTAATGAAATTAAGGTAGAAAGATAATGGAGGAACATACCAAAATCCGAAAGAAAACGGATTGAAATCTGGGTGTAAAACGAGTAAGTAAAGAGCAAAATAAAACTGAGAAGAAAAAAATAACTTCGGGAAATTTGACGGGAGCCTCTTGTTAATACGTTCACCACTGGTCAACTGGTAGTGCAATCACGGGTTGACCATTGTCACATGGTGACCTATAGTTGGGTCAGCCTACCTAGGTACGACAGGGCTGGATTCATATAGGGTTTGCTCGATAGACGTGGGGCTTTTTAGGGGGTTTCAGGGCAATATTTTATCTTGCATTATGATTTGATTCTACATATTGATTATATGGAATATTTGGATATGTATACGGTAATGTTTTATAAATGTAGACAAACGTTGATACATAAACATATCAATAGTCGATTTCTATTAGTTATTTGTTTGGCTGTTGATTTTTGAGACCTCTATTTATTATCATGGTAATATGATCGCTTAGTTACCCAAGTTCGTAAGTGCATGTTATAGTACGAAAATGGGTTTATAAGCCGTATATGGAGCTGGGTCCATTTGATGATTCAACCATGTGTTAATTCGATAGGTGGGCTTGGCTTTTATATGGATTAGACCATATCGTTAGCTATTGTAATTGTATTGGACTAAGACCTTGTTTCACGAGTTAGCCATAATTATTGTATTATTTGGCTGATGTGTTGGATTAGGTGAATAAGACTAATTACCATAGTTTTCTTAGTAATATTAGGGAACTATTGGAGTATGTAGTAAAGTATATGTACATCACTCACTTGACTGTAGTCTGACCCTCTCTATATTTTCCCTTTTTCTTGGATCATTAGGTTGACGGAATTCAGCATGCTTCATCAATTAACATTTGAAGGTGCAGATGACGATGGCATTACTTATGTATATAAACTTGTATATAAATAATCATTTGACATTGTTTAAAGTGTATGTGTATCTGGACTGGATTTGATTATACGTAACTTATCTATATGCATTGAAGCTGTTGATTTTATCTGACTATATTATATATTGTTACCTTCATATATGAGTTCAGATAAAGATAGATAGAATATGCTTATTATTTTGTCTTTTGTTACACATCTCTAACAACACATCGTTTTTCGATTTTCAAGGTTTACATGCCAAGAATTGTGTTAAATCAAAAGGTTGAAAATAGTTGGTCATTACACATTCCCAAGGAAATTAAAGATCTCATGCCTCATTTCAGTCAAACGTATCGCATAACATCCATAAACATGGAGTACAAAATATATATCTCTTTCAAAATTTCTCCTGAAAATTTTCTTCAATTACAAAATATATATAATTTATAAAAACTTTCTAAGTACCAAATTTTAAAAACTTATTGGCAGAGTCTTCTTTGTATGAAGAGCCATTAAATGAAATATATCATGATGGAACATATAACATCGACCAAAACATGGTTGAAAACAACATATATGTCAAAAAAATTCCCACGACATATAATCCACAATATGTAACTCAAATGTAAAAACATACATTGTTTTTAGATTTTTAAAGCAACTTATATACCTTTAAGCGAGCATATTTAAAAGCATAACAAAACTTGACTCCAAACAGATCCAAAGAGTTTATACTCAACTCATAAAATTCAATAAATAGCAAATTAGTTTGAAAGTAGTACATTCATTTTCAAGGTTAACTCTTTAATATAAATACTCATTTGACTTGCCAAAATATTATTAAAGTGTTAAAACACACTATTGCCCGATGTTTCTGAAAGTAAATTCATAAGACAATCAATAAGCTTTTCAAACCATTTACCAAAACTTCAAAATATAGAATACTTTATTGGTTAAGTCTCACATTTCTCTATAAAAGCAAATTATGAAACATATATTATATTACAAAAGCTCTTCTTAAAACCCAAGTTCTCATATAGAAGAGTTCAAAAACTTTCAAAACACTAAAAGCAGAAGTTTTTCCTTGTAAACCCAGCTTTTCAACAAGCATAAAAACATCAAAATCAGATTAGGGTTTAAAAGTTATGACCGATTCAATTTTTCATTTCAACTCATATTTTAAAAGCACATGACATAATTGTTGCCTATGATAAAAAAGAATTTACCGCAAGAAAACTTCAATTTCATGCAAAGTGATTAACATAAAGTTGTTTATTATGAAAATATCTTTCTACTGCAAAATGAATCACAAAATCAATTCACAAAATTCAAATTTATGGCTATTTCACCACAACATTTCAAAATGTTAAAATTTTAAATTATGTTCAAACATTTCCTTTCATTTCAAACAAAATTTTCACTTTGAAAATTAAAATTTTTGGAAAGACGTCTTATGACAAAGTTATCCATATTCAAATTTACTTTCTAGAAAATCAAGATTACCCAAAATCCAATTTCTTGATTAAAAGTCATGCTTTAAATTGAAAGAGGTTTTCCAACTTACTATTGTAAGACTTGAAAATATTTCACAAATTTGAACCACTTTTAAATCAAATTTTTTAAAATAGTGCTTTCATATCTCATTTTAAATTTAGAAACATATTCTCAACACTTATCAAATTTTATTCCTTCATAATTCAAAAATCTTTATTGAGATATGAATGAAATGTAATATACTCTTTTGAAAAGTAATTCCAAAACAAATTGATGCTTTTATAAGCTTAGAATTCTCTTAAATCGCTTGAAATAAATATTTTTCCTCCTATACAAGCTTATATACAAAATTACATATTACTTTTATATGAAATGACCAAACTTCAATTTTAATGCATATATAGTTTAAAATGGTTCATTTCTAATTTTCCTCTTTAGAAATCTCAAAACTACTTAATCTCAAAAATATTCACTTCTATTTTTAGTATCAAAAAACATTACCATTCTTATATATGACTACTTTTTATTGTAAACTCTTTAATATTCAAAACATCCTTATGTTAGACCATATGTATTGATTTTGATGAGAACAATCATATAAATATTTACTACTAACATTTCTTTAAGATGTGCAGTATTTCAGATATATTATGGAAACAATGTCGAGATAAACAGGAACTCAGTAGAAGTAAAGGAATTGTATATATGAAGATTAATTAGAGAAACTAGTAGAACTAAATTGATTCAAGATGGATGAAACATAACTGCATCAATGACAAAGATATTTGAAGAGTTTAGTGAGTCAATTTTGTGCCTTTGAATTCTGTTAAAGACCCATAGCAAATATCTTGAAATTATACTTTCATTTCTAATCTATTTTAATTTATAACATCTTCATATAAACATACAATTTGAGTTTGGAAAGGTGGAAGCTTCTATTTGAATTTGAGAAAAAGAAAACCAGAATTGTGCTAAGTATGTTGACATACTTCTGTGGACTATGTAGACATGTAAACATGTATGTCGGTATATCCTTGGGCATATATCGACATAGAGGCATGTATGTCAACATATCTAAATGAATATGTCGACATACGGGTAGTTGCCTAGATTTTCAAATTTAAATAAATGGACATGGCTTTTATCATTTCGCCAATGGTCAATCTTTTCATCCTCTATATGAAAGCTTTGGAAAATAAGATTTTAACAACAATTCTTTTAATTTATACGTACCTTTTCATTTCTATACTTTGCGATAGAAGTTCGATTAAATATTCTACCATGATCTTTGCAACTCCATACTCTTTCACTCCAATTCTTCAAAGAATTTACAAACCACACAATATCAGAGAGTTTGTGGTTGAATTCTCAATCATTATCTCTCTTATCTCATCATATTCCTCAAAGAATTCGAAGTTATATTGCTG
Organism: Allium fistulosum; assembly: GCA_030737815.1. Classification (NCBI taxonomy): domain Eukaryota; kingdom Viridiplantae; phylum Streptophyta; class Magnoliopsida; order Asparagales; family Amaryllidaceae; genus Allium; species Allium fistulosum. The sequence goes on from CM060901.1 coordinate 668,730,526, forward strand.
TTGGAGGTCTATGTTATAATTGTACTAAATCAATAAGAATCTATATTAAAGATAAAACTACTTGCCTAGTCTATGATTGATTGTAAAGGTAAAGGTGTTCTTGCTACCTAAGGAAAGGTGTATCTTGACATCCGAGGAAAATCAAGATTGTAAAAGTGTACTTGCTACCTATAGAAAACTAGTTGTTATAATGAAAATTCTGTAATTTAAGCACATGATTGGGTGTATGTTTAGGAATTCGAACCAATATAAAAATTTCTGGTGTCATTTACTTTAATTTATGTTTTCTCTATGATTTACTTCTTTGTTTATGATTTGATTACCGATATAAGTAGATAATAATTCACAAGTTAATTTATAAATAATTGACATACATTATTCATGTCTGGTGTATTAATAGCCTTAAGATTCATTCCTCGTTAGAGCGTGTAAAATCCCTCATAAAAGAACTCACATTCAAAAGGGATTCTACATTTGTACCAGAGCACATAGTTTAAAAATATTAAAGATATTGTTACACACTCCTGAAATACAACGAAATCGATTTATAAAAGCGCATATGAATCGAAATCGATTTAATGACCAGAAAACAAAATGAAGTAATTATAGCAATTCTTGAAATACGATGAAATTGATTTAATGGCCAGGAATTTCAGGAAATTCTTGAAACACAACAAAATGAATGAACTTGAAAGATAAACAACTATACCAGAAACGAAAATGTTGTTAAGTGTTTCAAATATGATAAAACCAGTCATTTAAAAAGAGATTGCACTAAATTAAAGAAATCAAAGTAATCTGCGAATATTGTTACATTCGACAAGAACATGAAGTTAGCTTACAATGTGACATAGGATGATTCAAACACATCATCAAGTGATAGTGAGTCAGAAACATGAAATGCCAACATGTGCTTCATGACAAATTGTAAACCCAAAAAATGGATCAACACCCTGGTTAGAGTTTGAAAGTACCAGCCCTGTTCAGACAGGACAATATCACAGATCACAGATATAGAAAAAGAACAGTAAAAGAAAGAACACAGAGAATTTTTATAGTGGTTCAGTTGTTAATGAAGCCTACGTCCACTTTATAGTTTTATTATTGACTAATTGCTGTTACAAGTGTTGTTTGATTACAAGGCTTTGATTATCTTTAGCTAGATTGAATCTCCAGAGTTAGAATCCATTGGAGAATCATAGTGAATTTCTTTGGAGACTGTTGTTAGGGAGGTAGAGAGTGAAGAATAATTACAGTAGAGCTGCAGCAACCAGTCCGGAGAAGATCCAGTTTATGTTGCAGGTTGGATGGTATTTATATGGATCGGAGAGCTCTTGGACCAGGCCACTTCATTAACTACTCACAGGTAGGTTGGGATGACCTGGGGGGTTTGGCTCGTAAACCGAGAAAAAACCATGGTTCGCTGGCGACCCATGGTCTATGGGTCGCTAGCGACCCACAGACTTGGCTCGTTTGCGAGCTAATATCTTGGCCTCTTCTTTATTTCATCCTTGGTTAGTTTGTTGTTGAATTAGAGAGATGTTTGGGACGCTGGTGATCCAAGCACTTCGGATTTTTCTGGAGTTTGGAGTTCGAGATGTTTCCATGATCTTTTGTCGTTGTTGTCTCAATAATGTAGCTTGGCCCTCGTTAGTCCCTTGTCTTAGCTTTTCTGGTTAAGTTCTGAACCATTCTGACAGCACGAGGTTGTTCTGTTTCCTACCGGTTCCTGCTGGGTTAAAAACCCAGATAACATTTGCCCCTTAGAGTACGTCTTCCTTATAAACAAGGCGTGCTCTGGAAGTTATCGCTCTCAATATCCATCCATCGATTTCCAAGTGATTGCATTAGAGCTTTACAAATACGTTAACTCAGTGTTGTTGGTCATCTTTCTTTGGTTTTGACTACTATCGCCCACCTCAACGGATCAAATTTCTTCTAGTAACTTCCCGGCATGCTCTGAAGGGATAGATAAATGTTATAGGATGGGCTCAAGAAAAAGTACCCCCAACACTATGGGTCGTTAGTGATCCATACTGTTAAAAAAATTCTTTGGGGATTTGGGTCGCTGGCGATCCATGATGGATCGCATGCGACCTAATGCCTTAGGAAATTTTTGCCTCATTCTCTTTGCCTATTTACGCCCTTGAACCAGCCCTCTTCTCATTTCCATACGATCTAAACCATTCTCGTGCGACCCGAAGCCTTGCGGCCTGTAACCCTAAAATGATTCGACCCTAGTTTGCTCGACTCGATTAATCCTCTTCCTTGATTCCATCTAGTCTAAGTTTTTAGCCATAGTCTCCATTCACAGTGCTGTGATTCTTCATCTTACTTTGGAGCAAAACCCTAGCTCGCCACCAGTTCGCCACTGATCTTACTTTGTTGCCGACCTTCCATCAGCTCGCCACCGATCCATTACGTAGCTCGCTGAGTTTGATCTCTGATCCTTCCCATGCCTTTGAATTTAGTTAGAGGTGGGTTCGCTTAATTGGTTTGCTAATTATTGCATTGGTATAATGATTTGATGACGGGTTTCCATTTGCAATGTTGATTGTGAGAAGTTCGTGTTGATAACGGTTTAATGGAGGAAGATAGTAAATTCAGTCTCGAGTTGTTTCCTGGAACGACATTCGGGTTTCGGCCCAGTGTTTGACACGTTTTGCTATCTTCGTCCATTAGACCAGAATTGACTTGTGTCCAGTTTTGCAGCTGTTACTGTACGTCACATCACCAGTCGATCACGATTCTTTTGCAGAATTTGGACTTATCCTACTTGCTTATTACTCACTCGGTTGTCCCTGTAGTGAGAAGAGTTTTCCATGTCAGAGAACGAATCCGTTATCGATCATTGATCGATAACGGTAAGTGTACAGGAAGTACAAACAAAAGTAGAAAACAAGGTGACATGGGAAGTTCTTTTCTTCTTCCATCGCGAGCGAACTATTTACACAGGATAGGGCATTTGCAGTGTATCAAGCACCGAGTTTATCCCATATAGATAGCACACTTCACTTGCCCCAGTCTGCACTTGAAATCCAATGTGGCGATTACAAGTTAATGTTTCTTCGGGATTCAAGTGTGGTAGGGGATGCTATTATTTTAGGATAGATTTACCTGACCGTTTTCGGACGCGAGTTCTGTTATTTAGAATGAAGCAGCCATCCATGCGTCGTAAGTCAATTAGGGAAAGCCCGGCGCTCTCAGAAGTCGAGTCATCATCCACTTTGCAAGCTCAATATGGCCAGTTAGTCTCAGTTGGGCCAATCGTGGATCGTACACCTCCCAATTTCAGTGTTCTGCTTAATCCGCCTGAGAGAGCTTCATCGGTTGTTTTCGCTGAGGTCCTTTGTAACATCTGTGCGCAACACGGAATTCCCGAAGAGGATGTTCGTTGCCAAAGAAGGACGAATTCGCTCATATTCCTCCCTCGGGGTACACCGCTTGCCACCGATACATGTGTTTGAATGGAGTCGTGCCTCCTTTCAACGACTTTCTGCGTGAGACTCTCTCAAACTTAGGTATTTCCCTATTTCAGCTTCATCTGAATGGCTATGTCATCCTGACTTGCTTGCATGTTTTTTCATGTGGGTGTTCAACCACGCTCCAAGCTTTGATGAGTTGCGGTACTTTCTGGCATTCAGGAGGAGAGATGATTGTCCCTCCTTGATTATAATTGAAGCCCAGAGAAACCGTTAAATCGTCCAGCGCTTGCAAAGCAACTTACCGCAATTCAAGTTGCAATATTTCTTTGTCAGACGCCCCGAGGGGTTCAATCGTCGGCGGAAGACAAGGGGTAAGCTTCTTTTTATTCATCGAGCGTTTAATGCGTTTCCATAGAGTTCCTAATCAATCATATGTCTTTTGCAGTTATTCCAAGACCAAACAGAGACGTGACACTCAATGAAGTTTGTGAGACTTCAAAGGCAATCGATTCCGAGGAGAGAAGCGTTAAATTATTACCGACCGATGAAAACTTGCGTCGCTACGGACTACTGGCTCTGGGTAGATCTGCCATTCAAGTTGAAATTCCCTCTATTTCTCGATCCAGGGTTCATACAAGATCTATCTCCTCCTCCCACGATTCCGAAGAAGGCGCCTCTCAAGAGAAAAAGCCGTCTGGAGGATCCACCGACGAAGCCCGTGAGGGTGAAAAGGCTATTGCGACTAGATTAGGCGGCCTAGGTAGAATGCCTCTAATCCCGATAAAGTAGAAGAGGAGTTCAAACAAAGAGAGGGCAAGGCCGTGGTGGATTCGGAAAAGGAAGATGGAGAGTTTGAAAGTAGTAGTGATGAGTCCATTGCCAGTGATTACTTCTTATCTGAATCCGACGGTGGGGACTCGGAATCTTGTGATGAAACTCCGGGTATGAGTCCCTTTCTCCCGAGTTCACCTCTTGCCGATGCAAGTGACAAAGACCCTGAAACTGGAAGACATCAAGATTCTCCGAATAGGGATGTCGGAGCGGAGTTCGGAGATTTCAGCGATGTTTTTGTCGACTTTGACGCGCTCATGAAAGGAGACTTTAAATTTGACACGACGATTCCCTGTTCGGGTGATATTGCTCCAGCAGTTAGCCTGGTTCTGCCCACAATAATCGAAGTCATTCTGATCCCACCTACGACGGCCGTTCGTTTCGGTTCGTGACAACGTCTTAGGCCCATATTAGAAGCACACTACATGTTGCATTAGGATTACACTCATTTCCATCCCTTCATACATTTGCTTAGTTTGTGTTATGCTTCTGAAACTTTTTATGTATACCGAGTATGACTAGGGGATGAGGCTTTTATGACGACTTCAAAGAATTCACCGATTCACAGCGGTATCCCAAGCGCTCCTCCAGCCGCCATCAAGTTCGAGAAACGGAGGAAGAATACAGGTGAAGGAAAGAGCTCGAAGCTGAAATCCGTCGCCAGGAAGAAAGAGACCGAGATCGATCATACAAAGGCGGGTATGAGAAGAGAAGATCTCTTGAGGAAAGAGATGAACCGTCAAAAAAGTCAAAGTTTGAACATCGCCCTCATTCCTCAGAGCTCGCCTCAAAACACTCTTCCATGGGCCATGAAATTCCTATTACTTCTGCTCTAATTCCGCCTTCAACTCATATATCATCATCTTTTATTGTCATTGCTGCCCCTGGTGCTTCTCGTCCCCACCGGAGACCTGCCTACGTCCTTCCTTCGGGCTCCCCTAAACTTGAGGCAGCACTTCCTGGTTGGTTCTTAAAAATGGTTAAGTTTGACCTGAATCTCCATCCCGTTCACAAGGATTCCTATATGTCGCATCTCAAAGCTATCCGGAGCGACCTAGAACAGGCCGAACGACCGGAGAAGCTATGTAAATAGCTAGCAAATACAAATAGAAATAATAATCAGGAGATCCTCTCCTTCGAATCAGAGAAAGATGACTTTGAAAAGGCGTTGGCCGAGCGTGAAGCCAAGATTAAGCGATTAGAGGAAGAGAAAGCAGCGGCACTGCAGGATAGCAAGAGAAATGCTGACACGCTGAAAGAGGTGATAGAAGCCCATAGCTGAATAGAAATTGTCTACAGAGACGAGATCAAAAAGGCTCACGCGGAGGAGGAGAAGTTAAAGCAAGAAGTGAATGCCTGCAGCGCAACAATTGAGGCTTAACAAAAGATTATCGCTGATCATGACCTCATCGTTGAAGGGCATAACAAAACTATTTTTGACCAGGCCGAGATCATTGCCAAGTTACAGGCCTAGGTCGCACAGCTCAGTGCCGATAAGAGTGCTGTTGAAGTTGAGAAAGCTGCTGTGAAAGCGGATTACTTGGACCTCCAAAATGCCTTCAATGGGAAAATGGAGAAGCTGGATGCGACTATTCTAAACCTCTATGTTAACTCTTTGTTGCATCAAGGAAGTCTTAGCTATCTCGGCCCGAAGTTCCAATGCACTCTCGCTCTTGTTTGGGAGGAAATCTTATCTCGTTTTGCCGATAGCGGCGACGTTTATTCTGATCGAGAGTTGTGAGACGCCTATCTTAACGACGAATCCAAAAAGGCGTTACATAAGGGCCAAGAAATTCTCCGAATTGAAAGAGAGAAGGAGGCCACCGATGCTGCCTTGACGACCGCCACCGATGTGCTTACCAAACCTTCTTTCTCCGGCGTGGGCGAATTATCAGACCAGCGACACAACCAGCCAACGAGTTCAGGACATGGAATCATTCCTCAGGCGGTGGAGCTATCAAAAGAGGGCGAAGGTGGTGAGTACGAAGTAGGCATTCTCGAGCATTCCTCTGGCGTAGGTAATGTCCTTGCGTCCTCCAAATTTGGGAGTTTCCAGCTTGCGCCACAAGAGAAAGAGGAGTTTAATGCTTTCATTTTTAATCTTATAGGTCCATTTACCTTCCCCGTTGACGTGCCAGCTACTTCGGCGCCTGTGCCTGCTGCCATTTCCACATCTTATGTGGTTGTTTCTGTTCCAGTTTTGATTTCTACGTCCGCGTCCGGTTCACAACCGGGGTCAGAAGCTGAAAAGATAGTTGCACTTCATGGCATGGACGACCCTTCTGTGTCGTTGGAAGGCGACGTAATGGTAGTAGAGACCAAGGAGCAGGAGACTCAAACGAAGCCACTGTAGAAGACTCAACATGAGCTGGTTACCATCAAAAGGGAAAAGGTCGAAGCAATCAAAGCCTCCAAAAGCTCCCGCAAATCTCGAAGGCGAAAGACGAAGTGAGAGGCTACTGAGAAGGCTTCGGAGGAAGATGAGGACATTGCCACTGAGCTATTCGTTGACATTACCGGTAGTGACACCACTCCGGAGAAGAAGCAAAAGCTGCCGATCAAGGGTGGAAAAGGGAGCAGCGGCAAGAAACGTTGAGCGGCTTGTGTGAAGGTTAACTTGATTTTAGTCAACAACTTGTAGGAAGATTGACTTATTTTTGTTTCTTTTTGAGTCATTCTATTCAAGTGCAGAGTCTGCACTTTGCGTCTTTACTATAGAGTCTGTTTTTTTTTGGTTGGCCGATGTTGTATGGGTACGGCCCCTACATTTTGACCCCATGTACAGAAAATTATAAGCAATATATTGATATTCTGACTGTACTCTTATCTGTCTGTTCATATATGTTTTGTGTACTTGTGCTTGTTTCATTTCATACTTTTCTAGTTCTGTGATTATAGCCAAAGCCCTTCATTTGTAGTAACAAAATTTAGAGATTAACATAACTTAGAAATTAATAGCACTTTGTAAATTAACAGAACTCAAGAAATTAACAGAACATAAGAATTTCTTTGTTAACTTCTCTGTTTCAAAAAAATTTGTTTGGAGTGACAGAACTTGTGAACTTATTGCTTTCATGTGTTTTTGTTCGGGTCCCGGTGTATGCCTCCAGTTCACAGGGCTGTTTACTTCAAGCAATTTTCAAATGACCGAAAACATAAGGTTTAGATAACTCTTATATCAAACTTGAAATTTGGCCAAGTTATAATAACTTGATCCTACTTTCTTCGAAAGTTTTGCAACTTTAGCATGTATTCCCAGTCTCCGGGGATATTCTAGTAAGTATGCAATATACGCATGGGTAAGCGTTGTCAGTCACTGAGTGCCTTCCTTCTAGCACCAATTTTGTCCGGGTTGCACTCCTTATTCCCAACTATATGTGTGCGGTTTCTCATGCTCCTCGGTGTTTCCCATCTTCGGGTCATGTGAGGGGCTATTATTTTGGAATTTAGCGCACAGCTTGTTTATTACGCGGCATTCTCCTTGACGTTGTTTATCTTCAGGTGACATAAGGAGTGTAAGTTCAGATGTGCGGCTTACGAGACGCGCGTCTTTTGGTGCTCCTCGGCGTTGCCTATCTCTGGGAAACGCGAGGAGCGAGGAGTTAGTCTTTTAGTGCTCCTCGACGCCACCTATCTCCGGGCAACGCGAGGAGTTAGTCTTTTAGTGCTCCTCGGCGTTGCCTATCTCCGGGCAACGCGAGGAGTTAGTCTTTTAGTGCTCCTCGGCGTTGCCTATCTCCGGGCAACGCGAGGAGTTAGTTTTTAGTGCTCCTCGGCGTTGCCTATCTCTGGGCAACGCGAGGAGTTTGTTTTCGATGCGCGGCTTTTGGTGCTCCTTGGCCTTGTCCATCTCCGGACAACACAAGGAGTGTAAATTTGGATGCTCCTCGGCGTTGCCTATCTTCGGGCAATGCGAGGAGTTATTTTTTTGATGTGCGGCTTACGAAATGCACGGCTTTTGGTGCTCCTTGGCATTGCCTATCTCCGGGCAACGCAAGGAGTGTGAATTTGGATGCCCCTTGGCGTTGCCTATCTCCGGGCAACACGAGGAGTTAGTTTTTTGATGCGCGGCTTATGAGATGCGCAGCTTTTGGTGCTCATTGGCGTTGCCTATCTCTGGGCAACACAAGAAGTGTGAATTTGGATGCTCCTCAGCGTGGCCTATCTCCGGGCAACGCGAGGAGTTAGTTTTTTGATGCGCGACTTTTGATGCTCCTTGGCGTTGCCTATCTTCGGGCAATGCAGGGAGTGTGAATTGGATGCTCCTATTTACAAGCAAACCAAATTTTATTAAGGAAAGAATGGTAGATTCTTTGCCTATTTACAATGCCTCCGGCATTTCCGGGACGGTTTATTTGCTGAAAAATGGAGAAAACATAAAGTACTTTTTAAAATGAAATAACAGTGAAGCGATTCGCTATTCCAGGCTCTGGGAATTGTGACCCCGTCGACGGTTGTCAGCTCGAAAGTCCTGTCCCTGAGCTTTTGATTAACGACATATGGTCCTTCCCGGTTTGGTCCGAAGGCCCCCAAAACAGGGTAAACTCGCTTAAGCACATGATCTCCAACTTCGAAGGTATGACTATGAATTTTGGAGTTGAAGTACCGTGCGACCCTTTTTTGGTGGGCAATAGTTCTCAACTCTACTTCTTCTCTTCTTTTATCGACCATGTCTAGCGATTCGAGTAGGAGCTGCTCGTTTTGTTTTTGATTGAAATTCTACCATTGGTGCGAGGGGCTTCTAATTCAACAGGAACCATTGCTTCTGAACCATATGCTAGGGCGAACGGAGTGTGGCCAGTTGTCACTTTATGTGTTGTCCTATAAGCCCATAGTGCGAGTGGATGTTCGTCAACCCAATTTCCTTTTGCTTTTGTTAGTTTCTTTTTGATGATGGATTTGATGATCTTGTTTATTGTTTCCACTTGCCCATTTGCTTGCGGATGAGCCACTGTAGAAAAGCTTTTTGCGATTCGGAAGCGCCTGCAGAAGTCTTTGAACTCGGCCCTTTCGAATTGGGTTCCATTGTCAGTAATGGTTTTTTGCGGCACGCTAAACCTGCAAATGATGTTTTTAGTAAAAAATTAATAGCTTTCTTTGTAGTTATGGTGGCCAGCGGTTCCGCTTCGGCCCATTTTGTGAAATAATCTACGGAAACTATAGCATATTTGGCTCCTTCTTTTGCTATTGGAAAGACGCCAATCAAATCGATCCCCCATATCGCAAATGGCCATGGGCTAACCATCTGCGTCAATTCCGTTGAAGGAGTTCTCTTAAATTTCCTGAACCTTTGACGTCGATCGCATCTTCTAGCGTGATCTGTGGCGTCGCGATTTATTGTTAGCCATAAGTATCCATATCGAAGGACTTTCTTTGCCAGGGTCTGCCCTCCAGTGTGGTCTCAGCAATCACCTTCATGTACCTCCTTCAGGATTCGAGTGCTTCATCGTCGGTCACAAACCTAAGAAGTGGGGTCGAAAACCCCTTTTGATAGAGTATTTCATCTTGTATCATGAACCATGACGCCTTTTGGAGGAGTTTCTTCCGTTGATTTTGGTCAGTTGGAAGGGTTCCTGCAAGTAGATAGTCTTTTATCGGTGTCATCCATGTGTCTAGTTCGACGGTGGTCTCGAAAATATAGTCTACGTCTATTTCGTCCATGCTTGGGTTGGTTAGTGTTTCAACTGGAACCAATCCCAATGACTGGGCTTCTCCAGAACTTGCCGGCTTAGCCAAATAATCTGCCTTGGTGTTTTGCTCTCGTGGGATGTGAGTTATAGTGTAGTGCTCGATGTCGCTTAGCAGTTCTTGCACTTTGGACAGATAAGGGGCGAGATTTTCTCCATGGGCTTGGTACTCCCCTTTCACTTGACATACGACCAGTTGGGAGTCGCTGTATATGTGGATAGATTTTACCTCGAGTTCCTTCACAACCTTTAGTCCTGCGATCAATGCTTCATATTCTGCTTCGTTACTTGTAGCTAGGAATTCCAAGCGCAAAGCATAGCTAATGGCTTGCCCCTCGGGGGTTTCTAGTACTACCCCTACATCTGAACAGAAGTTGTTTGATGCACCGTTGAAGAATAGCTTCCATCGTGTGTCAGTTTCCAACTGAACTTCCTCCTCGTCGTCTTGTATCGTGAATTCGGCAATGAAGTGGCTAACGGCTGCCGACTGATTGCTTTCCTTGGATGGTATGTGATATCATATTGACTCAACTCTATATTTCACATGAGTAGTCGTCCGGAGGTTTGGAGCCGGTATAAAACTTGCTTCAGGGGTTGGTCAGTCAATACTTTAATCGGATGAGCCTGGAAGTATGGTCGTAATTTCCGGGATGCGATCAAAAGGCAATACGCTAGCTTCTCCAGTTTTGGGTAATTCTTCTCAACTTCAGTGAATCGTTTGCTAATGTAGTACATGAGTCACTGGATTCTCGTTTCTTCTCACACGAGAGCGGCCCTCAGTGCGTGGGGGAAACTGCTAAATAAACGAATAGGTCTTCTCTATCCACCGGCTTTGATAAGATTGGGTGAGTTTCCATGTGTCGTAGCAATTCCTCGAAAGCTATCTGACAAGCTTCACTCCATTCAAAGTTTTTCTTTCCCTTCTTCAGTGCATCGAAGAACGATATGCACTTGTCTATAGCTTTTTAGATGAATCGATTCAGTGCTGCGACTTTTCCATTCAAGCTTTGAAATTCCTTCTTATTTTTGGGGGCTTGGACTTCCTATAACGTTGTTATTTACTCTTGATTCGCTTCGATGCCCCAGGCACTTACTATGAACCCCAAGAATTTCCCATAGGCTACTCCAAAGTGACATTTGAGCGGGTTGAGCTTCATTCTGTATTTTCGGAGTGTCTCAAACATCTCGGCGAGGTTGTCTAGATGGTTAGCAGCTACTCGAGATTTGACCAACATGTCGTCCACGTAAAATTCCATAGTTTTTCCAATCTGCCGTTTGAACATAGTATTCACTAGCCTTTGATACGTTGCCCCTGCATTTTTCAAAGTGAATGGCATTACCCTGTAGCAGTACAATCCCAAATCGGTGATGAAGCTGGTGTTCTCTTGATCTGGCTCATGCATCAGGATCTGGCTATAGCCTGAGTATGCATCCATAAATGACAGTAGTTCATGCCCCGCCATTCCATCCACAAGCTGGTCAATTCTAGGGAGCGGGAAGCTATCCTTTGGACAAACTTTGTTTAGGTCTGAGAAATCAATACAAGTTTACCATTTTCCATTAGACTTCTTGACTAGGAGTGGGTTGATACCCATTCAGGATAAGTTGCATCCCAGATGAAGCCGTTAGCCATCAACTTGTCAACCTACTCTCTCAATGCCTTGGACCGTTCTGGGCCCAAGCTGCGCCTTTTTTGCTTTACCGGTGTGAATTTGGGATCAATATTGAGAGCGTGGCAGGCAATTTCAGGTGATACCCCATACATATCCGAGTATGTCCAAGAAAATACGTCCAAATTGGCGCGAAGGAATTTGGTTAGTTCTGACCACACCTTGTTTCCAAGCTGCGACCGAATTTTCAGGATCCATGTTGGGTCATCCATACAGACTGGGATAGACACCGTCAATTTCGCCGATGTTGCCCGATCCTCCCACGAGCTCTTCTTCCTAGGGTTCAAAGCCTTATCGAATCGGATATGGTCCCTAAGCCAGGGGCGGCTCTGTAGTTGCTATTCGGAAGGTTCACGGATGTGGAGGGCATTCCCCACATCCTTTCCTTTTTCCTTTCTTCTTGACTCGCGCAATTCCACGATGTAGCATTCCCGGGCAACGCTTTAGTCTCCTTTCACAATTCCAACTCCGTGCTCTGTAGGGAACTTTATTGTAAGGCACCATTGGGCCAATGCTATTATGAAGTCGGCTAATGCGGGTCGTCCCAAGAATGCATTATATACTGACATTTCATCCACGATCACAAAAGTGTGAATGAGGGTGACCCTTCGCTCACCTTCTCCAAGCTCCACAGGTAGGTTAATTGTTCCCACTGGTTGTTTAGGTTCACCGGCAAACCCCTGAATCTTTATTTGGCACGCGGATATGCTTTTCATGCCAATCTTCATTTGATCAAAAGTAAGCCTGAAAAGTATGTTAACTGAACTGCCACTATCAACCAGCACTCATCGGACTACCGTAGGCTCGATTTCTACTGTCACCACTATTGGGTCAAGAGTTGGGGCTTCAATCCCTTCTGTGTCCCGATTGTGGAACACTATGTCATCACTCAAAACCTTTTGCAGCTTGACCGGAGTTTCATCATCTATTGCTAAACAAGATTCCTTTGGGGCGTGCTTTAACGAACTCACATATCGCTCCATCTCTCCCTAACTTCTTTGCGCGGGATGTGGTCCCCTAGATATTGTTCCAATAATAATCCTCTGGTCGGTTCGTTTCGACCCTTCTTCACTAGTTCCAGCTTGATTTCAATGTTCGGCCGTAGGTTGATTGGGTTTTTGTGGCTTTTTCACGTATTGTTGAAGCTTGTTGTCTTGGACCAACCCTTCGATGAGGTCCTTAAGGTGGCGGCATTCGTTTGTATTGTGGCCGTGTGTCTCGTGGAAGCGGCAGAATTTCTCTGAGCGCTTTAGCTATTCCATTGCCTCTTTTCTAAGAGGTTTCTTATATTCTTCAGACTCTTGTATTGCGAGATAAATATTCTCCGGAGTATCCTTCAAAGGGGTATAGTCTTCCTGTATAAACTCTCTAAATCTTTTGTTGCTGCCACCATTATTTCATTTATCGGAATTCTGGTTTCTTCTCTTCTGATTCCCACTCTTCCCCGCGACTCCATGAGTACTTCCAAGATCATGCGTGTTTTGATTTGCTGCCATGTCATTTTGTCCGGTATTCATCTGTTGTATACCAGCAGACTTTCTTTCCAGCTCCCGTGCTTCCTCCAATCTCATGTACGGGCTTGCTTTACGATTGAAGTCTTTCCTATTGGTTGGTTGCTTCATCTTAATCCATTTCCCGAACTCCATTTCCAAGTGAATAGCTCATACTAACGCCATAAAAACCATATCCTCATTGGGGTTTCTTACTTCCATAACCGTGGTGTTAAACCTGTTCATGAATGATTTCAATGACTCATTGCGCCTTTGGACCAATCTGGATAGGGACATGACGTCCTTTGGTTGCGCGGTATGGAGCTTGAACTGGTCAAGGAATTTCGTTGCAAGTTGGTCAAAGGTAGAAATAGATCTTGGGAGGAGTCTGGTGAACCACATAGACGCGACTCCTTCTAGAAAAGTAGGGAAACATCGGCAGCGAACGACCTCTAGAGCATTGGCTGCATCCATATACCAGTACAAATGGGTTTTTGGGTCCTTTGTTCTGTTGTAGGAGGGGATAGTTGGCATAGTGAATTTGTCTGGGTATCTTTCATTCAAGATTTCGTCGGTAAAAGGGGTCCGACTCGGGGTAGATCCCCATTCATCATCCTTTCGGATTTTACTCTCGTCCATCAGCCGTTTGACTATGTCTACTATGTATGCCTCTAATGTCAGGTAGTCCTGGGGGCGGCAATCAGTCACTACGCCAAGTGTTTGGTTCTGCAAACGGTCTTGATGCGTGGGTTGAAGCCTAGGCCCTCTTGTCTCCGGGAGGGCCACTCCCATGGGACCCATTAGCCTACAGTTGGCCTGACTGGGGCAGTTTGGCGTTTCCAGCATCTTCGAACGCATTGACGTTCTCTTCCATCCGATTGCCTTACTCTCCATCTTCTGAATCGGAGAGATTGACAGCTATATCTTCCTGCGGGGTTTTGGCCCCTTGATTCAAATTCAAGATTGGTTGCCTTGCGCTAGGTGGAGTATTCTCATTCTCCTCCATGTTACATCCCGTTGCTACCCTTCTTTGTGGCTGCTTTTCGTTCCTTCTATGCAGGCCAGAAATAGAGGAATTCTTTTGTTCTATAGCAGTCATTAGTTCATGCACAGTCCTTGGAGCGGGGTTTGATTGTAGGGTCAATAGAGCATTGAGCTTATCCATTAGAGCCTTTTGACTATTTTCCATTCTCTAGTTGATCTCCTTAGCCATCTTATTCAGCTCGTCCCTGGTGACGACTTCGTGCTGACTGGAGGATGCTGGTGCCTGGTTTCCTAAGTTAACACCATTTACTTCATCTTGTTGAAGTCTAGCACCTTCTCCAGCTATTACTGCCCCTATGGATCTCCCAGAGGCAGTTCTTCTTCTTCCAGGAGCCATCGATACTAAAACAGCAAGTTCTTCGAGCAGAGATTGGGGATCTAACTTCGGGACCTATGGGATCCAAAGTAGATAGCTAGATCTGGACCTTGAGTTCACTTCTTAATGAAAGCACCAAAATGTTAACTCAAAAAATGGATCAACAACCTGGTTAGAGTTTGAAAGCACCATCCCTGTTCGGATAGGATAATATCATAGATCATAGATATAGAAAAAGAACAACAAAAAAAAGAACACATAATTTTTATAGTGGTTCGGCTGTTAATGAAGCCTACGTCCACTTTATAGTTTTATTATTGACTGATTGTTGTTACAAGTGTTGTCTGATTACAAGGCTTTGATTATCTTTAGCTAGATTGAATCTCCAGAGTTGGAATCCACTAGAGAATCACAGTGAATTCCTTTGGAGACTATTGTGAGGGAGGTAGAGAGTGAAGGATAATTCCAATAGAGCTTTAGCAACCAGTCCGAAGAAGATCCAGTTTATGTTGTAGGTAGGATGGTATTTATATGGATCGGAGAGCTTCTGCACCATGCCACTTCATCAACTGCACATAGGTAGGTAAGAAACGACCCTGGGGGATTGGCTCGCAAACCGAGGCAAAGCCATGGGTCGCTGGCGACCCATGGTCTATGGTTCGCTATCAACCCATGGTCTATGGGTCGAGAGCGACTCATAGACTTGGCTCGTTTGCGACCTAATGTCTTGGCCTCTTCTTTATTGCATCCTTGGTTAGTTTGTTGTTGAATTAGAGAGATGTTTGGGTCACTGGTGATCCAAGCACATGGGATTTTTTCTACAGTTTGGAGTTTGAGATGTTTCCATGATCTTTTGTCATTGTTGTCTCAGTAATGTATCTTGGCCCTCGTTAATCCCTTGTCTTAGCTTTTCTGGTTAAGTTATGATTCATTCTGACAGCACGAGGTTGTTCTGTTTCCTACTGGTTTCTGCTGGGTTAAAAACCCGGATAATAGCAAATGATAATCAGGTATAGAATTCTAACGAAGAAATAATGAATGTTTCAAATGATATTTATAAGGGAATATAAAATTTAGAGTACAATACAAGGAAAGTTTAGTGGAGAAAAATAGATTAAATATGTTTAATGAAATGCTAACTGAAGAAAAACAATATTTAGAAAATGAAATTGAAAGACTTACAGACTTAATGATGAAAATGATTCAAAACCAGAAAGTTCTGAAAAATAAAAAGTGAAAACAAATCCTTAAAATAAAAAAAATCTTTCACTGAAATCAGATATCAGTGATCTGAATGACAAAATAACATCTTCAAACGATATTATTTTCAATTGTAATAAGAATGTCGATAAAATGAAAATTGATGTTGATAAGTTAACAAAGGAAAAGATAATCTAAAAAATGTATTTTCTACATCTAAGCCTCCAAATAATAAACATGGACTTAGATCCAACCCAAAAACCAAACCAAAGGAAAATAGCACTCAAAGTACTAAATTTGTTGAGGGTTCCAAGTTCAAACCAAAACCTAGGAAACTAACATTACAATATCGAAATAGATTCATTAACATATGGATTCATAGAAGTAAGATAATATTAATAAGGAGTAATATATTGATGATTTTATTGATAAAATTCGTTTATCAATGATTACATTTTCAAAGGGTATTCAAATTGTTCGTGGGTTTGGATTTACAAAACTTGACCCCACGGACCCAAAATTAAAAAGGGTACCAGTACATGTATTTTATATTTTTTGGGTACCAAATAATGCAATAAATCTAAAGAAGGAGAAATAAATACTAAATGATGGATGTTCAAAGCATACGATGGGAAATCCACAAATAGCGAGCCATAATATGTATAAAAATGGTGGAACCATGAATTCAAAAGGAAATATTTTTGGCATCTTCGAAATTAATAATCCTAAAGCTCTTTTAATTTTAATTTTATTTTATTTTATATTGATTTTGATTCCTTATTGCTTGTTGGTTATACATATTCATATAGAATTCTATAGATGAACGCTACACATATAGTCTATTCGTGTTTAAATGATACTTTTCTGATCATTTTTTTTATGACGATGCGAGAATGTAAAAATATACTAGGTAAAATATGATGGAGGAAGTGCATAGAACTAGATGGAGTCAAAAATAATAATATTATATTTTATCTCTCAAATATTTATATGGTTGTCATCATAAAAAACGGGAAGATTGTTAGAATCACTTATATTGATTTTGACGATAATAACCATAAAGATATTACTACTAACGTTTCTCAAAGTTATGCAGTATTTCAGAGACATTAAAGGGACAATTTCGTGATAAACATGAACTCGGTGGAAGCATAGGAATTGTAAATATGAAGATTAATTAAAGCAAATGAAAGAACTAAATCGACTTAAGACGGATGGAACACAATTGATTCAACGACAAAGATATTTAATGAGTTCAGTTAGTCAGTTTGAGTCTTAGAATTTTCTAAAACGGCCATAGCAAATATCCTTGAAATTATTTTTTCATTGCTATTACATTTTAATTCCTAACATCTTTATATAAACATACAATTTGAGTTTTAAAAGTGGAAGTCTCTATTTAAATTTAAGAAAAATAAACTAGAATTGTACTAAGCACATTGATATATTTTTGTGGACTATTTTAACATATATACATGCATGTCAACATATCCTTGGATATATGTCAACATAGAGGCATGTATGTCGATATACCCAAATGAGTACGTCAACGTATTGGCCGTTGTATAGATTTTCAAATTTAAATAAATGGACATGTCTTTTATCCTTTCACCGATGGTCATATCTTTTCATCCTCTATATAAAGACTTTGGAAAATGAGATTTCAACAACAATTCTTTCATTTTCTCTTACTATTTAATTTCTACACTTTGTGAGAAGAGTTCCATTAAATATTCTTCCACTCTCTTTGTAAATCCATACTCTTTCAGTCCAATTCTTTACTGATTTGCAAACTACATAATATTAGAGAGTTTGTAATTGAATTATCAATCATTCTCTCTCTGATCTCATCCTATTCCTTAAAGAATTCAAAGTTATATTGCTATTGGAGGTCTATAGGATCATTATATTGAGTCGGAAAGAATTTATTTTAAAGATACAACTACTTGCCATAGTCTACGATTGAATGTAAGGAGGAAGTTGCTCTTGCCAACGAAGGAAACTCAAGAGGAAAAGTGTACCTTGCCACCCGAGGAAAGTCAAGATTGTAAAAGTGTAATTGCCACCCATGGAATGCAAGTTGTTATAGGGGAAATTCTGCACAAGGAGTGCAGGACTAGATATAGGAATGAGAATCTGAACCAATATACAAATTCTTGACGTTATTTACTTTGTTGCTCTTACTTTTACTTTACTTTATATTATCTCTACGATTATCTTTTTTGTTTGTAATTTGATTACTTGTATAAGTAGATAGTAATTCACAAGTTACTTTGTAAATAATTGGCAAACATTATTCATTTCTAGTGTATTAATAGACTTAAGAGCCATTCAACATTTGAGTGTTTAAAATCCCTCGGAAAGGAACTCACATTCAAAAGGGGTTCTACACTTCACACACTTTTTTAATTGAAATTCTCTTTTCACTCTTTTCAAATAATTTCCTTCTCAAAATAATTTTCTTTTAGAATTTTTCCCAATTTTTTTTATAATGAATTTTTTTTCAATAGTTCACTAACATCACTCTTTCATTTATCATTCAAAATAATCATTAAATTTTTATTACCATGTTAAACATATAAATATTCCTTTCTTAAATCATAAACACATTTCCAAAAATAATTAGCTCTCCACTTCAAAACCATTTGAATCAATTATATATGCTTAATATATTTTTCACTTCCTTTCTTTAAAATGACATTGTCCAAAACACCCATTACTTTCACAAATACAATTTTCAAAAGAGTGCTTCGTTTTTCAAAACACACATACTAGAATTCAAACCATTTCCTTATTTATTAATTTACCTTAAAAATAAGGACTAAATATGCATTTTAAAGGCAAATTCATTTTAAAAATCGCTTTTAAAATATAAACTAAGATTATATCAATGCATTTTCACATAGGCATATTCAAAAATCCGTATACACTTAAACTTAAGTATACAAAGCTCTTACATCTTTATTTTTTAAATTTCTTACTCAATATAAATACTTATCATTACAGATCACTTTATAAAATAAAGAATCACTTTTCGATGTTGATAAAATTTTCTACTCTTAAAATACACTACGCATTTTCCATCTTAAAACATCGTTTATATACTTTCCAATAAATTATCTCAATATCGCATTTTAGTGTTTAGGAATTTCTATCGATACATTAGATACTCGTATTGACCAGAATTCTTAAGACACTCAATGTAGAGGTCAACATAACAAATTTCCAAATCATTTCTTTTCCAAAAATATACTTTCGTATTATTATTCTTTATAAGCAAATTTTATTAATTTATATTTGAAATCATCTTCAAATTCTCATATAGAAATATATTTATACAAAATAAGTATCATTTTACTCAAACATGTTTATTTCCAAATTATATTTTCTTTTTAAAATACTCATATATAGATAAGCATTCTCGCTTCTTCCCAATGTTTGTATTTTCTTTAAAAAATATTACCATAAGTAAGTCTCTTATTCTTTGAAAACCAAAAGCATGCTTTTATTGAAATCATAATTTCAAACTTATTTTTAAATTTTCCATATAAAACCATATACAACTTTATCACTCAAACATCCAAATAAACCACGCATATCATCAAGCAAGCATCCATTACAAACAAATTGAATTCATTTAATCATATTATAAATACATAGACACTCACACCATATGTGTGAATATTACTTATATATGCATAAGTGTATTATACCTTGGTGATCGACCTCTTCGATCACCCAACAACTTGCACATCACATGTGAGAGTCAAATAAAATATCCTAAGTCTCACTCCTTTAAGGCTAAAATATATCTCTATCTCTGGATTAATCTCACCTTGGCTCTGGTACCAAATTGTGACACGCTAGTCATGATGTCCTAGTCCCAGTAAGGGCTCTAGAAGGGCGATCTCCCATACACACAACATTGGGTCAGCATGGATACGTTACAATACCTAAAACATCTGAAATAATATGTATAACATCTCGACACAAAGCAACATATATGAGTTAGCATGACTGAATAATTTAGGTTTAGAGAAATATAAGTGAATAAACCCAAATTAACAGAATCGTAAGCGAATAAAATGTACAACATGTATGCATATATATATTTATATGTCTGTGTGTATCATAACTTAAATTCGATATATATCTAATAAATTTACATGGCTAAATAACACAAATGAATCATGCTATCAAATACAACTAAGTCTCAAGGCATGAACATGTCATCATATTATATGAGATAGATAATACGAGCAAAATAAATATCCTCCGTCATCATCAGCTCCATCTTTATGTCATAGCCCACAAATCACATAAATTATATCGTCAAACCTATAAAACAACCGCGGCGTTACCCAAGGTTGTTAAATCCATAATAAACCCATAGAAACTAGCTGAATGTAACAGCGCAATTGAAATAATCAATGTGTGGCATCGGGCACATGTGATATACCAACAAAAAATTTATGTCACACACTCAATCATCTAAGCCTACCCACATCCTATAAAATCAAAACAGTGTAGACACCTATGTCATGATATTATTCAAAGTGATTCACCACCGCAACTCTAATAAAATAAGGAATAACTCCTATCCACGTTTATAAGTTAAAAACTTTATAATTATCAAAAAACTATTTGAATCATTAGTAAATGAGGTTTAAAATATATATAAAACCAATGAATCTGCTTAGACGCCAAGATATCACGCCCTCCTTTCATCCATATATCCCTCTACCGGGAGTTCTCATATTCCCTCTACTAGACACCGATTCGATATACCAAGATATCACGACCTGTTTTATCTATATATCCCTAACCA
This sequence comes from Allium fistulosum, assembly GCA_030737815.1. Lineage (NCBI taxonomy): Eukaryota > Viridiplantae > Streptophyta > Magnoliopsida > Asparagales > Amaryllidaceae > Allium > Allium fistulosum. Next base: position 668,751,017 of record CM060901.1, read on the forward strand.
GATGTTACGGGTGCCTCCACATGATCTATTTGTTGCACAATCACGTCTCATTCTCGTTGGCGCTTAACTTATTGTGCCGTAGTAACATACATCATCTCAATTCGGTTCCATTATTATTACAACCATAATCCTCATAGCACAGATTTTGCCCCATGATGTGCCCGTGCAACATATCATTTTGATAAATAGTGATAATGGACCAGTTCGTCACAATTCAGATAGTGATCCAAAATCTATTTGTAAGGATGGATACTGGAGTCTAGTAGAATAACCTCGTATCATTTTCGTCAAATCTTAAATTTCTATACACTTATGTATATTTGGTCTCCCCAGTGCCATTCATTCCGAAACGCCTTTACTTCCCATATTTATACCACATGCAAATGTAGCATGTGCATATCGTCATATCATAGCAATACCTCATCTAAAAATAGCTATAAAGGATGAGATATCAAATATTTCATCATAGAATAATAATATGAAATCATTATGACTTGGCAAAGCTATTCGAACAAACCATTGTTTAATAACCAAGTCACATGATGAAACATCATTCATACCCAAGAACCTATTTATATTTCGACTTGATGCATAACATTTCAATATTTCATTAATTACCTTTAGCATAACTATATCACCACATAACAATATTAACTATACTTGTTTCACATAAATCTTAGCATTACCAAGTGAGTTTTCAAAGCATATCATACATATATTACTCAGATCATAGGCCAATGCATCAATTCAACCCATGAAACTCAAATAGCTTACTCAACTAAATGCATCTCAAGTAGATAGAATTATATTCATAAATCGTTTGCAAATAAGCTTTAGGTTGAACTTAATGAAATCCTTTCAAAAACTCAATGCCATTAAAAAAAATTCTTACTAACCCATTCAATCCATATATAATTAATTCATTTTCATAAGCAACAACTACATGAATCCATGGATCCATCAAACAATATTTAACAATCAAAATGAAGTTTCGTACATTTTATATTCAATCCCATACTTTCTAAGAGTGAAAACTCATGTTATTTGTTTTTAGAGTTTATATTATTAATACTTCATGTTCTACAACTATGAAAAGCAAGAAAATCATTCAAAACAAGAAGCTACAAGCATACACATTCAATATCGTGTTTAACTTTACTGAATAATATTGCTTGCAATCATAATTTTTATCGCAACAGGTATTATTTAGAAGTAAATGAAGTTTAACTCATTGAAGCAAGGTTATCACTTCCATAGCTTTGCCTTTGACTCATGCACAGCTGACACCGAGCCTCACAAAACCTGAACGCTTCCTCCTCCTGCTACGTTGCTCCAGGGCAAGCTCGCATAGCATCGACATCGTCGCTAAATCCTTCTCCGCACATGCACACCGCCACCTCCTCCCTGTCGCGCGCAGCTCTTCCAATCGCATATATCCACGTGCGTCTCCAACTCTCAACTGCCCAGCTCTGTCTCCCCTCATTCTCGTCGTGCGTTTTCTTCTACACACATATTGTGTGTGCAATTTTGGGGAAATAAATAGGCTAGGGCTTTTGAGATAGGAATAGGATAAGGATAAAATAATGGATAAGGATTTGCTTGCTATAAAGATTAGAATGGGTTGTAGGCTTTAAAATGGACCTAAAAAGCCCAAAATAGTAAGAAAAAAGCAAATTTATATATAGGTTACAAACTCTTTCCTTAGGCATTTAAATTAAAAATTTCCAAGTCAATACACTATTTTCCAAAATTTATTTTTACCCAATTTTTCGATAGCCAAAAATAACATTTTTAATCCTTAAAACAATTTAAAGATATTTATTTATTCCTCGGTATATTTTTATGAATTGCTGATATATTTTACTTTCCAAATATATAAGCTTTAAATGCATTCTGGATCCACGAAACTTATTCCAAACGTCAAAATTGAATTTTTATTCAATATTCCACAATTTATTCAAAAATATATCCAAAACGATATTTATTAATTTTAATTGAATAAAATTCTAAAATAAATTTATTAATCACGTTTGTCAATTATTTCATCACTTTATTTATTCCAAATATTTTTCATAATTGAAAACCATTTTAAATCCCAATTTAAATCAAGAATACATTTTATTTTACTTAGTATGTTATGCTCTGACGGAGATGTTAGAGTAGATTTTATACCTTGACTTTCCAAAAGGAAAATTTGATTAAGATCACATGAGAGAGTAGCTAAGAATTCATTAAGTAATTATTCAACCTATGAGTTCAAATGTAGCTGAGATTGAGTTAATAAGACAATCAAAATTCAAACGAAAAGACATGAATAATGCTCGAAAAGTAGAGTTTAGAGTTATGAAAAGAGAGGCGGTCAAAAATTAGACTCTAAACCAGGCTAAATAGATTTTATGAAGTGGTGGAATGTGTTAACGTCAAAGCACTTAAGCTTGGTTTCTGGATAGGCAGGAATATGTTTAGGGTTGGTCGAATTCAACCCTCCATAGTAGACATGAATATGACCTTTTCTCACTCTCGATCAATTTTTATGTTAGGATGTGCAAATCAGTTATAATTGAGAAATTCAAGGGGGTAAATTAGTCGTTTTATGTTGGTTCCCCTATTTTCTTAAGTCCCTGTTGCATAATCTAACAAAATTAAATCCGAGTAATTCAACATTTTTGAAAATTGATTTACGATCGGGTTTTGCATATGATTTTACTGTCGACAATTTGTGTCATCTAGAGCCTTAACAACTTGGGTGTTTATAAGCACTTCATTCATCGCTAGTGTACTCGAGTTTCTCAACATCATAGCATTTTAACAAAAAGGGTATACAGCGGTTGTAATTTGCTAAAAAGTTTGAACGGAGGATTGTTATAATAACCTAATTTGTATAAAATGGATGTTTCTAACCTTCTTGAACTGGCTTTGTATTGTGTTTGAAGTCAACTGCTTTCATTGAATATTAATATTATGGATTAGTGACGCATAATGTAAACTTGTGTTAAAATTTTGAATGTTGGTTGTTGTAAGATTGACAATGCTTTAGAAACAGCGGATCCTGTCCTTACCTTCAAATTTAACATCTAAAAATTCATTCTGAAAAACTATTTTCATGAAACACCGCTTAATTTTTTCTGCAAAATTTGCATATTAAACTGCATGTATTTACAGTTGTAGTTTAAAATACGTATATATATGCAGTTTCAGTTGTACATAGTTGCAAAATAAATATGTACAGTGTGGACTACGAATATTTAAAGTATACAATACATATTCATGTGGCGTAAACTGTAAATTTTCATTTTATAAAAATGTACAGTTAGAACTGTATACTTTTACAGTATAGAATGTAAATACGGTCAGCTTAAAATGTTTATATTTGTTGTAAACCTAGTTTTTCATGAACTGTTTTTGACAGGGAATGGAACTAAATTTCGAAACTTTGGAAGGGTGGTTGAAGAAACGATACTCCAAAATGTTGCTTTTTAAAATAATAATAATAAAAGGTCAATTATTTGTTAAAGACATAGGACATAGGACATACTGATATTAACGGATAGATCCAGTGAAACGGACTATGATTGTGGATCAACACATTAAATTCCTTTTGGATGACCTTGCTTTATAATGATGCGCAAAAGCACCACAACTGTTGAGGTCGTTGTCGATATATACTGAAAAAAAATGTAGGGACTTGTGAACAATACATTGGGTATATACAAGATTAGTTAATGACATTCAATGACTAAACCACTCTGCCTAACTTACACACCGGTTCATACAGTAAAAGCACTTGTTTAGTCTAGGGGCTTGGAGACAGGAGGGTGGTATAATCACCGGTACAACCGCATAACGGTGAGTAACCGATCGTTTAATCGGGACGCTGACATTTTGTAAGCTTCATAAGATGATGCCGTTACGGATCAATGAAGCACGCGTTTATGAAACGCGTTGGAGTGCCGAAACACATCACTACTTGGGTAAATTTACAATCTTATGATGTGGTTCAAGCACATGATAACATTTCCTTTGCTACATATACGAAACTTTATTGATATTTTTTGATAATTTAGGATAGGAAATAAAGAATGTGTGGCAATGAAGAGAGGTAGCAGGTCATTTAGCAGCGGGCAATTGCAGCTTTCACAAGAGCAGTGATGTGCAATCAATGACCGAGCAGTAAATGAGCATATTTAATGTTTGATCTTCCCTTGCTTTTTGAAGAAGAAGAGGAGGAATTTAATGGTGGGCTGTGAGTGGTTAGGTTTTATTTATCATGATAGTTAATAAGCATGGTCCATCCCTCATCACTCGCTGCTTCCTTCTGTTCTAAGTGTACTTGTATCTGCCGTTGTTGCTGTTGGCAGCAGGTTAGATTGATTACTCATGTTCAACTGCCTTTTTCCTTTATTTGGACGCATTCAACTTCCCTTTTAAATTTGTGTTTCTCGTTGTTTGACGTAAGCAGGGTCCAGTTTCGCATGTAGGTGGCCTTATCAAGACTGGAACGCTTTTAGAAACATCCGGTGTCATTTGATAACCGTTACTCTGCTAATGATAAATTATCGTTTATCTAAAAATGTCAGTAACTTGGCATGTTTTTACATTATAATGCCGCTTCATTGTACAATTTATATTATTACTTGGTTAAATATATAAATGAGAAAGAAAATAAGTGTATTTAATATTTTTTTCCACCCAATCATTGAACTAAATTTTAATCAGTTGCTCGGTTTTAAATGTCTATAATCAAACATATTACATGAATATACTTGTGTTATAAATTGATTGGTCAAATTACCGTTGTCGCTAGTTTTGAAGAAATGTTACCGATGGTTTACAGTTAAAGATAGTAAATCTATTTTACTATACCAATTTCAGTTTAAAATGGTGACCGATTAACAAGTAATGTTATAGTAATGAAAAATACGTTTAATATCTGTTGAGCAATTTCTTTTGCAAGTACATGTTTAAGCGAACAATTTAAAGAAGTTGATATTTTTTAGCCCGTTGAAATGTTTAGCCCAACAAAAGATAAACAAATGGATTGCCGCCCTCGTATCATTTTTGAGCTTTTAGGCCATGAATATGGCCTCCTATATGGAAACGTATTGGTGAATGAAAAAAGTTGGATTTTTCTCCGATCCAACCATCTGTCATGATTAGACTCAGTAGGATAGCAACACTAACACCCCCTTCTCAGTATAAATTTTGATCCCATCCAACCATCTTAGGGTGCGTTCGACGTTCCAACGTAACTTTCCTCCAATCAAGCCCGTTCGGCTTAATGAAGAATTCTGACTCGTTTTTTAAGTTAATTATTTTAATTAATAAAATTTATGTTTTTATAAATTTCTAAAATCAATAATTTCTGCAAATGAAGTCCATTTGGGACGTTGTTTTTTACGCTGCAATCGTATCAAAGTGCTCTACGTCATTATTTCAATTTATAAATTCGAGCAATTTATAAATTTCAATTTATTTATTTCTTTTTGCAAATTATTAACACGTATTATTTATTTAAAAACAAATAATTAATTAATATATTATAAATCAATTAAATTAAAATCACAACCTAAATGTCCCACTCAAATGCACCGCTCAAATACCTTGTTCGTAGCCGCAAACACATTCCCAATTTACTCAACTTTCCCGCTCAAATGCCCCGTTTCCATTCATTACAAACGGACCCTGAGTTCATTGTACAAATTTTTTCTTATTTAGCCAACAATAATATTTAAAACGCGCGGAAACTTCTAGTGAAAAATGTAGATTTCCCAAATAAATACATATATTCTTCAATTGTATAAGAGCATCTCCAACAGCTCACATTTTCTCGAATCCGCACCCGAATTCTTCTTCAATAAGGTATGAGAATTTGTAATAGTGCGGAAAGGGGGGCCTTCGGGTTGGGAAAACTCGATGGAGTGAGGCGCCTGTTTAACAGGCGCCTGTTGCCAGGCGCCTACTCAGGCTCCAACGGCCTTTTCCAAACCCCAACGGTCATTTTCCCATCTTCAAATAATACTCTCCCCTCTTCTTCCATTTCAAACCAATTTCCTTTCTCCATTAAAATTTTTTGCTGCCACTAATCTCAACTGAAAATGTACTCCGATTTCGACGTCGTTGCTGCAAGGTCCAGTTTTGAAGAATACGACTTACAAGACGTTACGATTCCGATTGGGGGAGAAGTAACTAATGCAAGTTGGAGCGCTGTGGAAGACTATGATCTTTGCTACATTTACTGTGCACTCTTAGTCGATCCTATTCGAGGGACCGATCAAAGGGGTGAGTCTTTTTGGGGCAAAATTACTAATTGCTATAATCGGAAGAACATCAATCAGAAAAGAACGCTATCTTCAGTCAAAGGTCATTATGGAAAAATAAATCGTCAAATGCAAACGTTCGATTCTCAAATGTTCAAATTGAAGCAAACGAATCCTAGTGGCTTTGGGAATGAAACGCATTTAGTAAGCTTTAATATAATTTCATTGTATTTTTTTATCATAGTTCTCTAAGTGTACTAGTTATTTTTTGAACAGAGAATGGTCGCAAACAAGTTGTTCAAACAAATCTATAAACCTGATAGTAAACAAGCACCACATTTTTATCAGTTCATGCATGTGTATGACATGTTGGTCGAGCACGTTAAATGGAAATCATCGCTTCAGAAGACCGTTCAACAAGTTCAATCAAACAGTGGTCGGGGTAAAACGCCTAGAGTTGGAGAAAGCTCCAGTCCTATGGAATCCCAAGGAAGCTTCGGTTTAGGATCAGAAGAAGGCCCATCCCCAACTGAAGATCATTTTGTTAGGCCACAAGGAGCAAAAGCGGCCAAAAAGAACCAGACTGCCGCAGCGGATCAAGATGAAATTAAAAAACTCATGCTTGAATATGAAGAAAGATTTAACCGAGCAATGGACACTCGAGCAATGCAACACCAAGAAAAGTTATCAAGAATGGATCAATTTATTGCTGGAAACCGGCAAAGAGATGAAGATGTAATAATGTTCATGGATACGTCACATATGTCTGCAGAACAACTGCAGTATACGGAGCAAAGAAGGAGAGAAATTATGAGCCGTAGACTTGAAGAGGATCATTAAATGAATTACCGTTTTTACAACCATTGTATCTTTAAGTACCGTTATTTGTATTGTGTTCTTAATGCAAGCAATTATTAATATAAGTATTTTCATTTAAATTGCATTACATTGAAAAAAGATTTTAACAACATTAGGTTAATCATACATAAACATATTACAATAACCGTAATAAGTAACAACAACATAAACAACAGTAGAAAACGTAAGAACAGAAATATAGTTTCACTGATTTCCAGAAAACCCCCAAAGATGATCTATGAGATCATTTTGTAGTCTTCGATGAAGTTGAACACTGCGGTATGACATTTAGCTTTCTACATGAAACTCGAGTTCAAGTGCGCTTCCAATCATATCGTTGCGCCAAACATGCGGTGGTGTAGGAGCACCCTCGTAAAAGTAATCTTCTTCCATGTCTATTTCATCCTCTATAATCATATTATGTAAAATAATACAAGTGTATATTATTTTTGTTATTTTAACTGGTGACCAAAGTCTGCATGGATTACTGACTATGACAAATCTAGACTGAAGAACCCCAAATGCTCTTTCAACATCCTTCCTCTGGCCTTCTTGCATCGCTGCAAACTTTGCTTGTTTATTGTTTTGTGGTTTAGGAATTGTCTTGACAATGGTACTCCATTTCGGATATATACCATCACCTAGATAATATCCATGATCGTACGTGTTACCTCCCAAAGTAAATGTACAAGGAGTTGATCTACCGTTTGCTAAATCATTGAACAACGTAGATCGTTCGACTACGTTAAGATCATTGTTCGAACCTGGCATTCCCAAAAATGCATGCCATATCCATAAGTCATACGACGCTACAGCTTCAAGAATAATAGAGGACCTACGAGATTTACCCTGATAAGCTCCAGCATATGCCTTTGGACAATTCTTCCACTCCCAATGCATGCAGTCTATACTGCCTAACATTCCAGGCCAACCTCTACTACCATGCGTATTTAATAAGTTAACTATATCAGCCTCGTTAGGTCGGCGTAAGTATTGATCACCGTAAATGTCCACGATAGCTTGACAGAAATGTTCCAAACACTATAATACCGTGCTTTCCGCCACTTTCAAGTTTTCATCAAGCGCGTCCGCCGGTCCTGCATATGCAAGCATTCTGAGTGCAGCTGTCATTTTTTGAATTCCAGTCAAACCCATTGTACGAGATGCATTGGGTTTGAAGATAAAGTATTTGTCATGCTGCTTGATACAGTGGTGGATTCTAAGAAATAGAGGATGCCGCATGCGGAATCTTCTTCTAAAATCAGCATCTGTGTAAGTAGGATTTGGAATAAAGTAGTCTTCCATCAGTCTGTCGTTGTGCCATGAATGTCTACGATTTTTATACCGACGACCAACAACTGATCCACCGTGTTGCCTGCTCGATTGACCAACCTGTAGCGCAGCCATACTTAGTAGTTCCTTTTCGCGGCGAAAATGATCTTCCATCATTTCATCAAATTCGTCGTCGCTATCATCAAAAAATATATAATCTTCTGCCGCCATTTGTTATATTTGAAATTGTATGAAATAAAAATGAGCAATAATACTTCTCAGCATCTAGCAAGCCTTTTATAACTTAATTCCCGGTACTGGCTTTCATAACAAAACAAACAACTGTAGCAATAATACTTTATTTACTGTTGAAGCACTCTTCTTATCAATCAACTATAGCAGTAATTCTTTATTTACTGTTGAAGCACTCTCCTTATCAATCAACTGTAGCAATAATACTTTATGTACTGTTGAAGCAGTGTTCTTATCATACAACTGTAGCAATAATGCTTTATTTACTGTTGAAGCAGTGTTCTTATCATACAACTGTATCATCCCATCATACAACTGTAGCCATTTTCTTAATGCAATAATACAAAAAGAAACAAGTCAATGTTACTGAAACACCCAACAATAATACAACCAACAAAAAATACCACTACTAGGAATATGAACTGACACTAAGAAACTCAACGAGAATACACTCAACTTATGGATATCCAAATCGTTCTAGCCAATTTTGACGTACGATATAAGCCTCATGTCCAGTGAATGTGCTGTGATATTTGAGAAAGTAACGACCTTCAAATGTGGAACGGGTTGGTTCGAATAAATTTTCAAATATAACCTCATTGATAACTGTACTGTACCGCGTATAGGCGTTGCAGAAGTTCCCATAAGCAGTCCTCAACTCTACCTTCGTACGTCTACTTCTACACTCAACATTGTTATTATATAGTTCAGCAATGGTGTCCCAAAACTGAGTTGCCATTATCTCTTCATCGTCGCACATCTGATCAGTTTGTATAAAAACATTTACTAACTATTTCAATTCCGTAGCCGAAAATATTATATTACACATTGATTGAATTTATCGAACTTTTAATTGTGACATTAGAGTATAAAACTTTCTCTTAAATAAACAGGTCGTGATCCGCGTACAATAAAATGAAGCATGAGATTAACGTCCACGTGTCAAACATCCATAAACTGTTTGACAAACAAACACAAATGTGTTTGTTACTTCAAAATCGTCACAATTTCAGTACATATACGCTCAATAATAACCAAGCATAAATTAAAATCAACACAATGCAATACTCAAAATAAAATATAATCTCCACAATGCATAACATATAGACAATCACATATAACAGTAGCATCATCACCAACATATAGACAATCACATAACAACACAGTCTAAAACGTCTAAATGCAGCACATCAGTCTATGTGATCAGAACTGCTATCAATCTCCTCATCGTTTCCACTATCGTCGTCACTGTCGTCGTTGACGTCATCAAAGTCGTGAGGCTGAGGTCTGGCATGGAGCTGCTCCTGAAGCTGCTGAATCTGGGTCTGTAGTCCTTGTATCTGCGCATCATACTGAGTCTGTTGCTGTTGGACCGCAGTCTGGTAACTCTGATACATCATCCCTGTATAATCGAGCATCATACGCTCAAATGCAGCAATCATCCGTCTATCATAATCCATGTACTGAGAAAACTGATATGCGCACAAGAAAAATTATACATAGGTGGATAATATAATGACAAGTAATACAATGACAAGTAAATTAAGGAAAATTTAAAACTCATACAAACCCGATGAGGTTGGTACAATCCGGCGGATGGTATACCCGTAATAGCGTCGTCTGTAGGATACTGCAAGGGATACTCCACAACCTTACCGTGTACATCATACGCTCTAAACGAATGAGGGGGTGGGTCGAAAGTAGGAGGCTGCGTGTACTGAGATGATGTAGGCTCAAAGGTGGCAGGCGGTAGTGGAACTCTACCAGAAGAGGTACGCGGGCCAATATGATCGGAGTTCAAACCCCGAATATAATCAGGCAAAGCGTAAGCACGTGGGGCTACTCGAGCCTAATATGAATTAAAGTCTCTCAGAACTGTAAATGGCTCACCATCCACCCATCCCGCACCCCTCATCGCATGAATATAAGCTGGTCCAACCCGAATATCACCATACATATCATCCCATGGTAGCGGATCTGATGGAATGCGAACTATACCATACAATTGTAGCCAACACCGATCCCCTAAATACCATATGAATGGACATGTAGGAACCTGAAAGCAAATCCTACGTCGCGACATGGATAAATGAAAAGTGAGTGGATGATCAGGACCGGGCTCTAGGAACTGTAAGTACTGATCCCATGAACGAATGATAATGTTACCACGCCGCCTCATATCCATCTGCTGTCTAGCCTCCATCAACTCATTGTGCACCCCTTGTGCAACACGGGACAAATGCATAGGAGGACCCCAACGACGCAATCTAGGAAAGTAAATATAAGGTGTGGCATTCGCCTCTACAATAAGTCGGGGGTGCATATTGGCAGTATACTCGTAGTATCAATATGGAAGAATGTACCAAAAGCCATACATCTGTCTAGACTGCTGAAGCGCATATGTATCTAATGCTACGTACAAATAACCAATAATAGTGGTACCGTAATCATATATATGTAGTCCATCCACATCTACTAACCCAGCCAGAAAACCAAGTCTAATAGTACCCTTATTGTTACTAAAAAATGTAGACCCAAAAAGGTATAATATGAATGCACGGATAACGGGAGTGTGCATATCCTCAACGACCATGTACTCTACTATATAACGCTGCAAACAAGGGAGAGTAACAGCTCCTCCTCTAACCTCCTAATCGGCCATAGTCGGTAAATAAGCTGAATATGACTCGAACTCCTCAAATGAACTATCAAATGGAACAGGGAGACGGTCGGGTCGACCAACCTCTATGCCAGTGAGCATATAAAAATCTAGAGGAGTCAGTCCTAGCTCAAAATCAGGAAAATGAAATGTGTGAGTGGTAGGCCACCATCTCTCGGTGAGGGCCTCTACCAGACAACGATCTACATGTGCAAATCTAGGTAAAGCAAGAAATTCACCAAAAGGTGACGCATGTAGCCTATCCAAAATCGGCTCCGGTAACTGATCAAAATATTCAGACATACACCTATACCAACTATCTCGCATCGCTACGTGACGAACCTAAATATATGATTATTTAATGTTAAAATAAACAAAGAATTATTATACATATATATTTACATGGTCGTTCATCAAGCAATAAATAAATAAACGTATACCTGTGGCGTCGCTATAGATGCAGTAAGTCGATGCGAAACAGTAGGGGGCAAGTCGTGCAAAGATCGAAGATCGTCTGGAGTCACGGTAGCATCGGGAGGGACATGAACAGGTCCGATATTGACATCAGTCGTATATCGAATGGTGCGTCTACCAGTTTTGACCGGACGGGGCGACATTTGGACGCAAAGTTGATTTAAAAAAGATGGTTGAAAAGAGGTTGGAGGAGGTAAAAATGAAGAGAAATGGGGAAAAAGCGCCTGATATAGACGCATTAACCAGGCGCCTGTTGAACAGGCGCCTGGACATCAGGCGCCTGTTTAATAGGCGCCCGATTTTTATTAATCACGGGCGCCTGTTGAACAAGCGCCTGATGCCCAGGCGCCTGTTCAACAGGCGCTTGCCCTCATTTCTATTGTAGAAATGAGGGCTCCAACATTTTGGAGTGCGGAAAATCGAATTTCCGCACTCCAAACTGTTGGAGATGCTCTAAGATTCAAATTTTATACACGGTGTGTAATTGATAGCAAGCAAAAATATCATTTAATAACAGTCAAGTTCTCCATTTTAAAGATAGAATAAGCATGAGGCTGATGAACCATAAGCAAAAATATCATTTAATCCGGGACAAGTTCTCTGTTTTAAAATACGAGTTGTTAAGACATCGATAAACCTTATTTTTTACACAACATAAAGCAAACTACTTCGATGCACAAATATAGATAGTATATAGGGGCTTTGCACGAAAGGTCCCTATTTCTGATGGTGTTACAAGAAAAGTCCTTGTAGAAATAAGTATGTAAATTTAGTCCCTGTTTTTTCTAATTAGAAAACGCAAGTTAGCTTGCGCTTTTTAAAATTTAAAAATTTTTAAAATCAGAAAGCGTAAACCAGCTTGCGTTTTCCTGATAGAAAGCGCACAAGCTACCTTGCGCTTTTTAAAAATTTCAAAATTTTTCAAATTTTCAAAAAAATTTCAAAATTAGAAAGCGCAAACTAGCTTGCACTTTCCTGATACAAAGTGCAAATTAACTTGCGTTTTTCAAAATTTTCAAATTTTAAAAAATTTCGGAAAATATTTCAAAATTAGAAAAGTGCAAGTTATCTTGCATTTTCTGTTAGAAAAGTGCAAGACGCTTTGTATTTTTAAAAAATAGAAACCAAATTTACAAATTCATTTCTGTAGGGACTTTTTGTATAACAACATCAAAAACAAGGACTTGTGACTCATATCTTGTAGTATATAATATAAATAACGCCTCCTACATATAACGACCCGCTTATTTATAGTTATTTATGAATTAATTATCAACAATCATTTGGTTTGGGTTGATTAAAGGGAAGTTTGAGTAAGATTATCCTAAGATATTTGAACCAATTCCACTAAGGTCAGAAGAGTTGGAGGACAAATTTATACTACATATGGATGCTAAGTAGAGGTTCCTTAGTTCTAAAGCCTCTTTCAATTTCTCAGTGAAATTTAATTTTGTTTCGCCATGTGTATTTGTGAGCACAAATAACACTTTATTTTCATCCTTTCAATTAACATTACATGCACCAAAAAAAGGAATTAATGTCAGTTCTATATGTTTTATTTAATTCTCTTGATAAAACTGAAATTAATATGTAACGTCCCTTGCTTTTCCACCTTCTTCAGATTCCAATCATACATCCTTTTCCATTTCGAGTATCTCCGTTTTGATTTCTTGAGTCACTCTTAATTCTTTATTAATCGTTTTAAAGTCGACTTGGGAACTTTCGATGACCCTTTTTACATAATCTAAGTTAACTTTTTTCCCTAATTACACAAGTTGAATGGTTTTCATCTAAATTTATGGGCTAATAGTTTGGATCGTTGGTATAATTGTGTTTTATCTCATTTTTGATTGATTATTATATCATTGTTAAACCTAATCATCTTCTCTATTTCGCTCTTCAAATTCTTTCGTGATTGCTGTTACAAATGAATAGTTATATAAATGAATAACCATTGATTATTTTTAGAATAACCAAAGTAATTTTTTATAAAAAAAATTGATCAACGAAAGTTTTTGTACAAATATATTCTGGCCTTTGTACGAAATAATTCTAACGTATATACCATAAGTATCTAAAACTGGGTCACCTTAGTATTGTTATTCCTCTATATTTTATGTTTTCATTTTGGATGTTATTGGTGCTGTTGGGTTTATACAAATCATGCATTTTATTATGAGGTATTCACCCATTACTGTTGTGTATCCTTGAAATTTAATATGGTAAGTTGTGAGTCAACAACTTATTGCATGACTTTTATGTATACGTTGTAATCATCAACATGGCCTCTCAATAAGTCATGAAACCCAAATGTCGATAATGAACAGAGCCGGCTCATGGGCCAGACCCATCAGACGATGGCCTGGGGCAACCCCCCTTGGACGAGCAACCCCCCGCGAAACAAAATCGCGACCCAGAAACAAAGACCCAGAAACAAAATCGCGACTCAGAGAAAAAAAAAGAACTAACCCTAGAAACAAAATCGCGACCGATTCACCATCACTCCATCAGCAAACGCCGACTATTGCTGCGTTGCACTGGTCGCTCGCAGCCTCGCACTCGCACTGCACAAGCTAAAGAAGGCTGCTCCTTTGAGTTTGCAGTTTGCTGGTATTTTTTTATTTTTTTTTATTTTGGTTGATTGATGATCTTAGAATTAAGGGTGAATTGATTTCATAAAGAAATCGCTACAAGCATGAAACAAGCCAGTTTATAAATTATACAATTATACTTTGTTCACTTTAGGGAAAAATAAACTGCAGTTGCAGTTTTATGCTTTTACAGCTTTGAAATTTAGTATGCCCGAGGCCCTGAGCTTTATTGAACTGTCATGGACTCATGATTTCAATTCAATTGTCATGATTTACACTTCGGACATGATTTCAATTCATATTTTATATGACAGGTTTTATATGATAGGTTTTATATGACAGGTTTTATACTAAACTGCAATATTAAGCTTTTCTATATTATTAATTTGGGAATGCATAGGAAAAATGACGAAGAACGAAGATGATAAAAATCGAATTAGATTTCGAAAGCAAAATTCCGGAGCTCATAATAGAAGAGTTAAAGGAAAAAAAGAGGAACTAGAAAAATCACTTATTGGCTCAATTTCTAGTTTGTTTCAAGCAAAAATACGAAAATCTCAATGTTCAACTTCAAATATTATTGAAGAAAGTAGTCATGATATAGATGAGAACGTCGAAATCAATGAAGCAATTGATGAAAATGAAATTGTTGAAGCTAATATTGATGAAGATGTTATTGGTAATAGAGATGATAACGTGAATGAAGAAGACATAAATATTAATCGAAATGATATGGATGAAGGCGATGAACTAATTGTGCTTGATCTTGAGAAAGATGTCGACTTTAACTATGATCCCGGTTTGTGGGGAAGGATAACCGATACTAAAAGAATAATGTTGGTTAAACGAGGCCCTATCAAAATTTCGAAAGAAAATGATAAATTTCCCAAAAATGAAGACGGTAGACATTTTTCTTCCAAGCATGAAAGAAAATGGTTAGTTTATTCAAATGAAGTGAACAAGGTATTTTGTTTTTGTTGCAAGTTATTTAAAAGTACACAAAAGACATTCAAATTGGGAAATGAAGGAGTAAATGATTGGCATAACATTTCGGCGATGTTACGAGAGCATGAAAATAATTCGGAGCATATTTCAAGTCTTATTAGGTGGGTGGATTTGCACAAAGGCCTTCAACAAAAGACAACAATTGACAAGAGAGTAGAATCTCTAATCGAGCAAGAAAGACAACGTTGGAAGAAGGTGCTAGTGCGCATAATTGGTGTCGTAAAAACTCTTTCTCGAAATAACCTCCCATTTCGAGGTTCAAATGAAAAGATTTATGAAAAAAACAATGGACTTTTTTGTCAACTTGTGGAATTTGTTGCCGACTTTGATCCAATTATGGAGGATCATCTTAGACGTGTGGTAAATAATGAAATAAACAATCATTATCTTAGTCATAGTATTCAAAATGAACTAATACTTTTGTTGGCTAAGAAGATCAAAGAAGCAATGCTTGTAAAAGTTTTAAAAGCAAAATACTACTCAATCATTCTTGATTGTACTCCGGATTTGAGTCATAAAGAACAAATGTCAATTATAATAAGATGTGTGGATGTTGAAGATGATATCAAAGTAGAGGAGTTTTTTCTTGGTTTTATAGAGGTTGACGATACATCGGGACTTGGCCTTTTTAAAAAGCTTGAAAGTGTACTAAATGATCTTAAGCTAAACATTGATGATGTGAGAGGCCAAAGCTATGACAATGGATCAAATATGAAGGGTATGATATTTTCAATAAGAATAGATAAATTCATATTAATTATGTTATTTAATTTTATCTAACATAACTTTGAATTAAACATATAGGTAAGCACCAAGGTGTACAAAAGAGACTTCTCGACATAAATCCAAGAGCAATTTATATTTCATGTGGATGTCATAGCTTAAATCTTGCTTTATGTGATATGGCAAAATCATGTGTGAAAGCTAGAAGTTTTTTTGCATACGTTCAAAAGATTTATACTTTGTTTTCCGACTCAACCCATCGATGGGAAATACTTAGAAAATATGTTAATGGTTTAACTCCAAAAGCATTATCGGCAACTCGTTGGGAAAGTCATATCGAAAGTGTAAGGGCTATAAGAACTCAACCATCGGAGCTAAGAGATGCATTAATCGATATTGAAAATAATTCTAATGATGATATGGCAAGGGTAGAAGCTAAAGGTCTTTGTCAAAATGCTTTAGAAGATTTTGCATTCTTGATTAGTTTATGTGTTTGGTACACTATTTTGGATAATATTAATCGGGTTAGCAAAATACTTCAAAGGGAGGAAATGGACATTGAAGATGCAATTATTAAAATAAAAGAACTCATTGCATTTTTTGAAATTTTTAGAGAAAAAGGATATGAAAGTATGATAAATGAAGCAAGAGAACTTGCGGATGAAGTTGGCATTGAACCCAAGTTTGCAAAAAAAAGAGTTGTTCGTAGAAAGAAACAATTTAACGATGATGTAGAAGTTGATGCTAATGAAACTCAATCGTTGGAAGAAAATTTTAGAATTACATACTTTCTTCATATAATAGACCAAGCTCTTACTTCGCTTAAAGATCGATTTGAACAATTTGAGCTTTATGAAGGAATTTATGGATTTTTGTTGAATGCAAAATTCAAAACTATTGACGATAAACAATTGAAAGAGCATTGCATGAAACTAGAGGTTTTTTTAAAACACAACGAAGAGAGTGATATTTGTGGAAAAGGATTGTATTTTGAACTTACTCAACTAAGAAGAATCTTGCCATCGGAAATAACCAAATCAACAAGCATTCTTGATTTTCTAAGATCTTACCGTGATATGAGTGGATTTCTAAATGTATGGATTGTATTCCGAATCATTTTAACTATTCCGGTTACGGTGGCGTCGGCAGAAAGAAGTTTCTCTAAGTTGAAGCTAATAAAAACTTATCTTCGAACCACTATGTCACAAGAAAGATTAAGTGGGTTGGCGATGATTTCCATTGAAAAAGATTATTTGGATATGTTAGAATATGATGACATAATTGACGAGTTTGCTTCTAAAAACTCGAGAAGGAGTTGTTTTCGTTGAATGTACTATTGTCAAAGATGTGTGTGACATGTTAACATTTTACTTGAATATATTATATATTTTGGGTGTTTTGTAATGAAATTATGAGGAAAAAAAATACGTTGTTGGTTTTTTCCTCTTCTTTTCTTTGTAAATGGCAACAAAAAATTTTCTTGCCTAGGGCAACCCAACGATCCGAACCGGCCCTGATAATGAATGAAAGGATGGATGAACGAAAGGTTAGATAATATTTATAGTTCAAATACACAGGTTGTTAGTACAACCACTTCGTATAGTTTTACAAAAAAATTGGTTGGATTATTTTAAAGAAAATTGCAATATTTTTATCCATAATGAGAAACAGGGTGTTTGGCGTTGTTTATGTCATGTCTAATTTGATCTATTCATATGCTTAAACTGTTAGATAATCGTATTATTGAGGTACCCAAACATATAAATTTTGTTTTATATACATTTAATTTTGTTCATATTGAGATAAACCAAATATAAATTACAATGTACAATCGATTATATGTACCATAAGACAAACTGATATGGTTGATCAAATGTTAACAAAAGAATGGAAGCTCATCACAAGTTGGCAATATAAACGCACATACACACTTTTATAAAGATGCATTCAAACATTCTTTTGTATGCATTAATTACAAACTGGTAGTAACTTAAAGGTTCACATTTTAAGTCAAGCCACGTCTGGGATTCTTCTTACGTACATCAAATCTATTTGACTCATATCAAAAAGTGTTTGTAGGTGTTGCCAGTATTCCAAGTTTTTGCAACTCTTTTATTTACATATAACATAAGATGCTTTTATCTTACTTTCAAAACCCGATTGTAGTATATTTTTATGTCAAGCAATGAGTAATGGATTGTCAACGTCTTAAATTGGTACTACCTAATTATTTCAATGACATTTTCACATTGTGATATAAATCAAATTCTCGTGTACAAAACATGATATTTTGAGAAGAAAGAGATAACAAGTACTGTTCCTTTTTATGACTTATATGCACACACACACGTTTGCGCTTAATAGTTAAGTTTCACGCAAAAACCGTTTTATAAAGATGAATATGAACAGTGTTTATAGGATAACTAAGTGCATTAATTTACAAGTTGATAACAACTAAATGGTTTATATTTTAAATCAAGCCACAATTGAACTTCCTTTTGCACAAAAAACTATTTGGACTCATACTAAAAAGTGTTTGCATGTGTTGCCCGTCTTTCTGCTTGTGAATTCATTTTTACATGACATATGTTACCTTTATCTTACTTTTAAAAACCAATTTTACTATTCTTTCCTTCCATGTTGTGCATAGAGTAAACGATTTTTCAAGTTCTTAAATTGATGTTGTCTAATTAATGCAATGGAAACGTCTTCTAATGACATGAGTAAATATCTCTTGATATTTTGAGAAGAAAGAGATAATAAGCACTATTCATTTTCTGAAAACACTACAGTTGGTGCTAGTAGTCTTCCGTGACATTGTTATGCAAATATACGTATACATATAGAAATATGTGTATATAGATATACGTCTCTATCTGTGTGTGTCGGTATATATTTGTTCGAATGATGACTCTGTGTCGCTAGGTTTTTTGTATTTTTTCTTGACTATACAACCATATTCGTACGATTATATCCTCGTTCCTTCTCTATATTATCCAATACATTGGCTTTCTTTTTTTAAGTCAACCGAAATGCTTTTCAATAAAAAAAAATCACCGTCTATTTAGGTTGTGTTCCCCACCTTAATCAATGAACCATATTTTCATTCTATATGTAAAAGGCTAGAGAAAAAAAAAATTCCACTATAGTGACACTTTATAGAGGAGATCCTGTTGAGAAAATAACTTTCAAGGTAAGATGTAATGTTCTGAGTATCGGCGCAAATAGAAACATATCCAAAGTTTCAGCGGGAGGTGTTAAAAGCTACTGATTTTGTACCTTGAGCACTCTTTAGTATGTAATGGTGATGTTAATTGAATTAAGTAACTTGACACGATTTGATATAAACTTCCTTAGCACCAAATTTTTGAAATTTTCTTAATTTATATCTTTTGTTGGACATGGTCTCTTTTCGATGATCTTTAGTTATAAACACATTACTCCTATACGACGCATAAGAAACTATATGTAAACATATGCTTACCGAATAGACTGAACTGTTTGAAAGTCAAAATAGTCATTATCTTAAACTAAGGAAAAGCTACCAATGGTAATTAGAGGATAAAAAAAAGGTTGCATAATATATGAACCAATTTTTTTTCATTTGTATACTAGGGCAATCTCATCTTGGATTATTCTCGACTTAGGGTATTATTTATGACTTTTCATGAGATGGTAAAGTTGTTCGCTATTTGGATAATGCTTAATTAATGACCATCTGTTTTAATTAATACTTGCGTTGTTAAAAACTAATGGTTTTTAGGTGACTGTGGTTGTTATGAATTTTGGAATTAGTGTGAGAGTTGATTTTCAAACTATTTGTTGTTTGATAAGCGATATTTAAAATAATCTGATGCAGTTTTCTTAATATTTCTTCACTAAACACCTTTTTGGTTTAAGAAGTCAATTTGTCCACTTTATCGGCCAACATCAAATACATTTTAAATCAAGATCAGTTTGGGGTATACATATGATATATGTTACAATAATCAAGAATGGCATTGCATTATAGATAAATCACACAAATGTTAATAAAATAACATAAAAATATTCAAAAATTCTATGGTTTAACTATTTTTAATTTTTTATTAACATTTTCATTAAAACAAATGTTTATAACTTACCACAAATCATATTTGTAAATTACCAATCATCCCATGATATTTTAACTTAATTTTGTTATTCATTTTCTATTCCATTATACTTTGTATTTATTTCAAGCAGTACTATTTCCTTTCGTCAAGAATAAATTATCATGTCTATTAATCATGTTTTTATTTATGATGGGTAGATACATGCACCCACATAATGATGTACCTTCATCATATATATAAATACGATGAGATCTAACGGTTGAAATCCATGTGCTAGTTATTTGTATCCAAATAGATATTTTTCATGTGTGTGTGTATAGAGGTGTGGTGGGGCTGTGTGCACATGCATGTGTGTATAAGAGCATCGCTATTCTAGAACCCTAAAATCCACTTAATTTCAATTGTTAAATTCAAAAAATTCATGAATGAGAGAAAGGGTGGGAGTAAAGTCAAAATGTTCTATTTCATGCATATGATTTCTTCTATTTATTTTTATTCATGAATGAATTTGTTTAATCCAATAGTTGAAAAAAGGACCTTTTGGGTGTTCCAAAGTAGGGTGCTCTTGAACATTGCTTATACACTCACACAAAAAGCCTATAGAGGTACAAATTAGTAATATGACATATCTCAACCGTATTCATCATGTATTAATCATATTTTAAACTTGATGGAATACACTAGTTGAAACCCATTATGTCGCCGACTGAAAGAATTAGTGGTATCCCCTATGCACAATTTTGTAATTTGTTACGTATACCTAACCCAGTAGTAAATTTTATTCGTAGTAACGGTGTTTATTTTCCTTTATACACTTTGTTATATTATGATATAATTAATAAAGTAATTAATTTAAAGTATATAATAAGAAATCGTTAAATAAAATGTTCTGTGATTGTAGTTGCAAATAATTGCAATCATAAGTAATTTTTCACAAAATAAAATAACATTTTGTTTTAAATATTCCTGGTTAAGATGTTTCAAAAAAGATATCGATTCATTATTGGTTGAGACCGGAGTGCATAACGTTTTTCAAATGTTGAGCAGTGTATTACTCATGACTACTAGGGGCACCAAGGTTACGATGTTACATAGTTCCCTTGAGTTGAGCATACCGTAGAACATCAATGTGAATACTCCACTTTGATTATGGTTAAATCCTGGCATGACGATCCATCAAGCGACTATAGTTGAGTTTGAGTTTAAGTTGAAGAAAACCGGCCCAATTCGCAATGCCTGAAAGGGTAAATTAATTTTTTTCCCTATTCGGATCTTAACGGACTAATGTAATCTATTAATTAGCATTTGATCCAATCTATTTTATTAAAATAAAATCATATTTTATTTTAAAATATTTCATATTTATTTAATTAGTTATATTTATTAAATTTATTAATATTTGTTCTAATATATCTAGTACATATTTACATACTAACATGATATCACAATAATCAATGAACATGTGTATAGCTTATATATATCTATATATATGTGTGTGTGTGTATTGATAATGGGATTTATAACTATTATTATGTTTCTGTGTGCATAATACTTATATATATATATATGTGTGTGTGATAAATTCAGAAGCATATCAGGAATATAAATGCCTAATACATATGTTAGAATATGCTAAAATATATGTATATGGTTTGCCTATACATATTGATAATACCACGCGCGCACGGTGGTATGTGTATAGCTTATATATATATCCATGTTATTATGAAATTAACCTTATAATAGAGTTAATTTGAGAGGCAACTCTAGTTAATTACCATTTAAATCCAATTAAAACCTACAACTCCCTCTTAATGGCTTTTTAATGCTAAATCAAAATCGTTTTAACTCCGTTTAGATTTACAATGGATCGAATTTATTTGTATTCTATATTTGTACTGTTTATATCAAATCATCTAAGGATACATACACATACACACATTTTGATTAAAATTCAGTAAATTAGATATATACATTTTAATTAGAATTCACATTACACACACACACACACACACACTTATTAAGATGCATACATGAACAAAATTATATATATATATATATAAAGGGTCAATAGACCTACAAGAAAAAATAAAAACCTTTTTTGTATATAAAAACATGTGCATAAACAATCTTAGATGTACAAATAGTTAGGGGTGAGCATTCGGTTGGTTTGGAGGTAAAAATGTCAGACCGATTTGAAATCGAAAAAATCAAAACCGAACCGAACTGAATTAATTTTGGTTAATTTGGTTGGCTACCGATTTAACCGAACAAAAAAGGTATGTTATTATTATAATGATTCACTTACTCAAATGAAAATATAAATTTATGTTTAGAGAGATTTTTCTAAATATTTTTTATGTTTATAAGAAAACCTATTTTCAATAAGTAAACTTATATTTTATCACAAAAGCAAATATTAGAAGTATTAGAATACCATATATTTGGATAATATAATAAAAGTTCAATTAATTCGGTTAAACCGGTAACCAAATTTTTTTATTTCAAAAACCGAATTCAAACCGATTTAGTTTCAACACTGAATCGAACCAACTGAAATGAACCAGTTTGGTCAGTTAATCCGGTTCCAACCAAATATTGCTTACCCTACAACTCACACACAATTTTTATCATGACCGAAATGAGAAATTGATTATTTATATATATGTCTACTTCAACTTAAACATTAAACAAAGTATAATTTGTAATGACCTACATAAATCAACACAAATTAAACAATGAATTTTATTGCTTGTAAATATTTATACTTTGAATTTCATTTGACATTTTTACTTCAAGTTAGTTCAACTACTTACTTCCATATAGGCACACTTCTAAAAATGCATAATATGTACATGCCACTCCACATTTCCATGAATCCATTCCATACAACTAGAAGTCATCTTGTATAAAAGCACATAGTCATACTCCTATACATAATACATGTCCACACATACATACATGTAACATAACATACTTTTACAAAATACCTCTTAATTTATTAAATTAAGCCTTTTGGTGAGCAACAAAATTATTATTTTCCTCCATATTTATTTGCAAGCATTTTAAACTTCATATATGCATCAAAAGTGTATTCTTCCTCATTTTGTATTTACAAAATAGTCCAATATATGTATATGTGTTGAACCAAAAATTGACACAATACACAAATCTGCTACAAATGAGATAGATCTAACTGAAATAGCAGAAAATAATAAAAACACAAAGAGTTTTATAATGGTTCGACAAATTTTATAGCCTACGTCCACTTTAATATTATTAGAGACTGATTTTCACAAGTACAAGAGCTTTGCAATTTGATTTTAGGTCTAGAATAGCAAAAGTAAGCTCTAAAGTGACAATTCTGGATAGAGCATTGAAGATGAAGAAAATGGATGCCAAAAGTCCTTTTCAAGTTGCCTTAATGCTCCTATTTATAACAGAATTAACCGGTAGAGTCATCAGGTCATGAAATACTAGGTCCAACATTAGGTCCATGTAGATTGGAGGAAGACGAAGTCTTCTTGTATGAAAAATCATATCGGTACAGATCATATTGGCCTGATTGCAAATCGCCACTTATCATATACAACTTCTCCATTATTTTCTAGCATGTTCACACTTCAAATATCATCTCGGTACTCATATGATTGGTCTTATACATGTATTATTTTCTTCTACACAGTTCTGAAGTTGTTCAACTATTCTTTGAGGATTAGACCTCACAGTGGCAATCAACTTGGGGTGATATTATTGCTCTAACACTTCATCCGTGATTATATGGAAAATCTCCGATGAAAAACCAAACTTGGCCCAAAAAATCATCTCGATACCAATCAAAAATTGATCGATACCGATCAAACCCATGATCGAATTAGAGCTTCAAATTTTTAGGATCCATTTCCATGTCATTCCATGCATGTTTTCAATTTTTTGAGTCATTTCATCTTCGTCTAAATGTCCGAATTCACTTGAAAGCCACTCGGAAATACTAGATAACACTTGCCGTCAAAGTATACTTATGTGAAATAGAGCATGCTTTGAATCAAGATAAGCAATATGGAATCTAGTACATGAAGTCTATTGGCTGACCGACTATCATTGTGATGCATTTTCTTTATTCCAAAAGCAACTATTCATCTCTTCAAGTAATTGGTGAACCATACTAGAAACCTTATACTTCTCTCAACCATCTTAAAAAATATGAGATCTATTCTCCTCATAAGCACAAATTAAATACTGATGATCTTCCACTATCGTTGCCTAGTATTTGAAGTAAGCGACATTAAAATGGATTTGGACAACGGAATGATGAGGGAATGGATCAAAAAGCTTGAAAAAGATCAATATTGATGACTCAACAATTTCGGCTAAGTATAATCCAAATATTATTGGTCAGTTTGATCGATATGGATCGATGCCAAAAAATCTTATAACTATTGAGGGCTCCACTTTGCTTCTATATGGACTCGGTATTCATGATTGAATAATAAGACAAGTACAAGTGATGTAACATCAGTCGGTACTAATTGGCCATGTTTCACTATTTTGCCTTTCAAATTCGTAAGTTCGAAGTCTTAATTTATTTATAAGACAGATTAAAAAATTGGTCAACTATATCATTCAACATCGAACAATTTGGATAAGTATAGATCGATCATAGTCTAGTGAAACGTGCAAACTTGACTTGTTCTTCATGCTGAAAACTTGGATTTATGTGTTTAAGTGATTAACATAAGATTCGGTGATTCTGTTGTGGAATATCATCTACAAATAGCAAATTTTGAGATGAAAGAAAAGACTTTCTTGATTCCCTACCGATTTTTACGTCAAGCCACTACCACTTCAAAACCAACCAACTTGAGATCTAGAAATTATATTGTACTTCGGTTGTAGTTGTAAACCCAATCAGTAATAAAAGAGATAGTGGATGTAACACTTGATTTTAGGTTGGTCCACTCTATAATTTTGTGTATTCTCTCTTTCTCTTTCTAATCCTTAACTTTAGTAATTTACTTTAGATCGACTGAGAGTGTTTTCTCATTCCTGTGCAAACATTTTTTGGTGCTTTCTTTGAGAGATGAACTCAAGGTTAGATCTAATTATTACTAGGATTTGAATAAAATCTCCTTTCAGATCTAAAGGAAATGCCTTCTAGAAAGGCGCTGCCAAGGAAACCCAAAACAATTACTGAAGAACTAGGAGGATCTCAACATAAAGATGATATTAATCTAGCAGAAATGTCTTTGCCACATAAGAAGTTGACACTAAGGGAGAACTAGCCCACATGATGGTAGATATGAATAAGAGGATGATGGATAGTTAGATATCCATTATGAAGGAGATGAAAATGCATTTTGCTACATTGGCACAACCCCTACAACAAAAAGGATCCTGAAAACATCACCAAGAGAGAAAGAATTCTTCTTCTTCTTCCGATTTGGATAAAGGAAGTTTGTTTAATCAAAGCCACAGAGAAGGAAAGCGGAAGAAGCAAAAAAGGGGTGTTGGAGTGTCAAGGAAGCTAACTGAGAAAGTTGGATCAAGATTAGCAAAGTATTTCGATGCATTGATTAGCCCAAAAGCCACATAACCAACCATTCATAAAATCCAAACGGTGTATAAAATACTATGATTGATGCATTTCACTCTAGCTACTCTCGGTTGATGAAACTCCATCGCAAGGTCCAACTGAGAGAACGTCCTAGCATCATGGAGCTAATCAACAAATCATCAATACGTGGGAGTGGATACCTATTCTTCCTTGTCATCTTATTCAGCTTATGGTAATATACACACAATCTAAAAGATCCATTTGCCTTAGTGGAAAACACTTCAGTGCATCCAACTTAGATATGCTCCTTCGAATGAACCCTCACCTCAATAGGTCATCCACTTGCACCTCTAGTTCCCTTTGCTCTTTGGGCACCATATGCTTCAAAGGAATAACTAGCTCTGGCATCTTTGACCAGATTGATATGGAACTTTATCTTCCTATGGGACGGTAATCCGGTCCCTTCTCAATATGTCCGAATACACCCTAACTACAGAAATAGATGACAACATGCCCTTTGGGACCTCCAGTAATTATATAAAGCTAACTATTACCTCATCCTTCAATGGGTAGACTAACTATACCTACCGCCTATCCTTAGTCCCAATTGTCACCAACAACCTCTCACAGTCAACCGTTACTCCGTACCTCTCCAGCCATCCCAAAATAATACTAAACCCAACGAAACCCAAAATGAATCAATCATAAACAAAAGAACATCCATGACTTGATAACACTAGGTCTCGACAAACCATGCATAGGGTGGCTGAGCCTCAAATAAGGTTCATCACAATCAAAGGAATGTGAAGCCACGGTATCGAATAAAACAAGTATAGAAACATCATAAATGGAAAGCATACCCTGGATAGTAATGCCTCTGCTTGCTCTTTCGTCGATGCAGCACTTGACGAAGTCGGAACGACATTCTTGCATATGCCTTCACTGTCTGCCCATGATTAGCTGGTTTAGGAAAGTCCTTTTACATTGGGTATAGACTCTCATGTCGTAAAGCTTTCTCAACCAATTTCTCGAAGCTCTAGATGATGTGACTAATCAATTGCTTCCTAAGATGATCGTTCGGGTAAAATTTTCAATCTTTTTGAGTGGAGTATCAATGGAAGATAGTTTGTACTTCGACGGCACATCGAATTTAGCCCTACACTCCAACACAGACATATCTCCCTGCCTCAAGTCGACGAAACCTCTAAATAAAACCGACTTCTGAGTAGCTAGGAAAAATTTCTCTTCAAAGCGAACTATGAATTGATCCCAAGTAAATTGATCCTCGAGTGTCGCAACTCCAAGGGTATTCCACCAGTTCATTATTCATCCTTGGAGTTATCTAAAGGCCAATATCTGCATTATAGCGTCATCTAACTCTGAGTCATCAAAGATTCGCTCACAAGTATCCATCCATTCTCGCACCTCAACATCCGACTCAGTTCCAAGGAATGTTTTACCTCCAAGACTTATGTAATTTTTAAAGCTTGGTAAAGTCAATCTTAGCGCTTGCTTCTGAGTACCATCAACATCAGGAGCAACCTAGGCATTCCAAACCATGTTTCGCACCATCTCAGCGAACATGTCCTATAAATCGGGGTTAGCAACCCCTGATCCTGCGCCTCCTCAATAATAAAGAAAGAGTTCCTAAAAAGTTTGTTATATGCAAGATCATTCTTAATCTATAACAAGAATAATCAGTCTCTTATAAAAAAAACTTGCATCAATGATAGTCATATATGCAATGAGATTTATAATGTACATATACTACTACATGGTTTTGAAAACCAAAATATATAACAAGTACGCTCTCTTATATACTCTCGTCCATTCTAAGGTGATAACTCCTCCTTATCTCTAATAGATCCTGCTGCAACTTAGGTCATCTATGCAACCTCGTTGTAATACCAAATATGATGACCTCCTAAACCTCTGACACTGAAAGTACCCATATAGTGCGTTGTAATGGTGCACGGCTGATGTTGGACAATTATCAACGGTTGTAAAGTAAGTAAAACAATCGCAAAACCTATTGTATATCTCATAACACATTGAATAAAATATAATAATAATCACATATATAAAATAGGCAAGACAGTAATAACTAAATGAACAACAAAATCTGAGTGCAGGGTTTTATATGGTTATACAAAACAAGATTAAAGTTTATAAAACTGAAAAATAAACTCAAATGATAAACCATCTTTAGATAAAATGAGTCAAACACTGTTAATGCTCCATTGTATTGCACAACGAAATAAGCAAAAATAAACCCAAAAATATAAATATGAGAAAGTGTCACCTCCTGCTAGCTAATATACAGAATCCCTTATGCCATCTGTAGCTACTATCTAGTCTACTCATTTAACAGTAACTCAGATAATAAGAAGGGAACATGAAATCTCGAGTTAGACAATAGTCTGGTGTGAGCTATAAACATTCTTAAAATAATATGAAAGTTGATAGAGTATATGGGACATAGGCTATGATTTCTCATACCTGGTCTGTCGCTGCATTCAAAGAGTTCGCAAATAATAATATATTCTATCTACCATCCACTATCTTTATAAAAGTGCACTACATCTTGAGTATAATATCGGTGTCTTTGCATCCACGTCCATAATACCAACATCCTATGACGTCCCTAGAATGATAAACAAACATAACAAATATAACATCTATCAAACAATTCTCATAGTCGCTCGTGTGTGTTAGATATAAGATAACTCGTATGGTCATTCCTCTACCAGAGATTAATGGAAAAAATATCGATTTCTATGTGCTTAAACCCTAGCCACACAGATGTGGGGAACTACATCCCTTCCTCGATCCAAGGTACATCGATCCCTTTCTCGATTTAGGGAACGGGTCCTAATACCCGGTGAGCATCCTTACATACTCCTGCTTTACGAGTACACTTCTGAAGAATCCAAGTATCGACAATCCCTTTGCATGCATCCTTGAGCCCTTCATCGCTCTATTCATTTCCTTTTTCCATAATAGATCCCCTCCTCATTCTATTTTCCATAGTAGAATCCTTCCTCATTCTACCTACAAGTTCCTTCCTCAAACTTGTCCTTATGGATCTTCATGGCTACTCCATTAACATCGAGCCGTCATCATCAAAATATGACTCCATCCTCATCGAGTCATCAGCATATGAACATAACTCCATCCTCATTAAGTCTTCATCATATGAACATAACTCCATCCTCATCGAGTTGTTATCATCCAAGTCATGGAACCATCATGTCGAAGCATCACATCATCACTTCACCATCGAAATCGCTTGTCGTGGAGAAATAATATTACCATCAAGAGTCAGCTGCATGAACAAACCACCATGTTGTGCTTCCCCAAGCATTCTCATCTTCCATGTTAAAGATTGGCCAAATCGATCATGATCAATAGTGGTAGGTACCAACCACTCCAGAGTGGTCGATACCGACCACTTTGGTGGCGTACTTAGCCAAAAAGGGCTAAGTACAAACCAAATGAAAATGTCTGACGTCTAACCTGAAGGTTGAAGCACATACCCAAGTCCAACGTCTTCCATCTTCAGATCGATCAGCATGCATTCCAATATTCTTCCACATATTTATCCCATCCATTCGAGTTTCCATCATATGTTCATTTATTGATATGCACGAAACTCTATCTTATAGGATATTCCTTAACACTATATCACTTATTGATTGCCGTTTACGACCAAAACAAGCAAGCAAGCATACATACAACTAATAGAGAATCCATATGACCAAAGAAGCATACATACAATATATATAGTACAACTATATCAATCAATTTTGGATTCACATCAAAAATAACCTAACTCTAGTGATTTTCTAAATAGTATATCCACAAGAACATATGTAATATTTGATTTAAAACCATTTAAAAACACTGTAATTATTTTTATAAAAATCACGTTTTACAATTGGAAATCATTTCAAAACATCATTTTATATTATATTGACAACCATAGTATGGTTAGAGACAAAATCACTCACCTCAATATGTATTACTAAAGCATGTGCCAAGTCATACAGGACTAGAATACGAGTGCAATGCAAGAAACTACATATAAATTGGACCTTTTATGCAAAAGACATGGATGATATAAGGTAACAATTTTTATTAATTAACAAATTAATTAATTTTCTAACGAATAATTAATTAAACAAATTACCTCTTTCATAATTACTCTTCCTCCCTCCTCCCTTAGCATGCTCCTCATATAACTCCTTCATGGAAACCATTTATGCACACCGCTTCCTACTCATGTAACTCCATCCTATACGCTTTATCCTAGAGCATTGCACAAAGCCTCGCATACGCTGCCTCCACTTCGGCCACCAGCTCTAGCTAACTTCATCGCCCAACGTTCTCTTTTTCTTTTACGTGCTTACTGCCTGACATGTCTGTGCCACCATTGGACTATGCCAAACCCCTGCCATTGGCCACCATTCCTTGCGTAGTACCTCCACCGCCAACCTTGGCCATCCATGTCGAACCCGCAAGCACCGTATGTAAGAAAAAATGCAACATTTTCTTTCCCAACTTCCTAAGCTTGTTGCCATCACCATGTCCATCTTCGGCTTATACCATCTATGTTTCCCAAATCCCTTTATTAAACAAGAAAACCTATAAAAATAGTTTCCTATACGGTTAGATCGCCAAAAAGTTCGACAATGGTGATCTTTCCGTTCAACTATAATATATCCCTTACTAAAGCATGAAATACTACCATTCTAGCACCATTTTGATATTCTCCCGCACAACCATATCATCCAAATCCATATCGGATCACCTTCAAAATCACTCCCTTCATCATATTTGCATTTTTCGGCCATTAAGGTCAGAGTTGGGTTGAATCAAGACCATGGCTGTGTAGCTCTTGGAGAATTAGAGAGATCCAAGTTTTAAATCAGCCATAACGGCGTTTTTTCCTTTAGAAAGAAGAGGAGAAAGAAGAGTGGTACATGGGTTTTTATGAGGAAGGGGAGAATAATGCTAACAATGAAGTAGTATGTGGCTATAGCGAAGGGATGGTATTTATAGAGTATGGGTAGGATTAGGGTTTGAAAATACCCTATTTTCTTTTATTTTCAAAATTATAATGCATGTTTTGTGGTCTTACGGCTTCTAGGTTTGTCAAATTACAATGATTATTCAATAGCGCGACTCGACATATTATTCTCAGTCCACCGGTAATAGTTTTGTCCAATCTCGAAAATTCTTTGACAGCACGACTCGTGCACTTTTCTTAACCAAAGTACATTTTCTATTCATCCAAAATTTCCAATGTCAATCAACCTCACATATTCATGTAATACATATAACTATTGAAAATGCCAAAAAAATATAAACCAAGGTTAAAACCATGTAGTAAAATTACTAAGGGTCAAAAATGTCGATGCTCAACATCATCAAAAAATATATCCAAATATGACCTAATATGAATTTTAAAAATAATATTTAATGATTATCCGATACATAAAATATGCGTTGTTATAGTCACCTTGGCCTTGGTGCCACAGATACCTCACTACATTATCGACATTGAGTCGTTGCCAATAGTTTATATTTGACTTTGAGTTCACGTTCCCCTTTTTCTATAGCCCACATGAGATGACTACCCTAAGATTTACTCGAAGTTGACTCTAAGTTCACTTGGGCCACTTCGGGTTTCTAGGTCTTGGGTCTTAGTTTTTTCTAGGCCAGCTTCAAGTTCTTAAGATGTGAAAATTCTTGTTGGTTTTGAGAAGTTCTCGTATATGAAAGGGGGTTGATTGAGTTTCATCGAACTTCGGTTGAATATGGATTGGTGACTCAGTTTCGATGGGACAGTTTCATGAAACAGTCACACTAAACGCACTTCGGCGTTTCTCGCAATCAGTAGTTAACATTCCGAGTCAAATGTCAGAAAACTCCATGTTGCTCTGAACAATGGTACTATTATCACATGTTCTGCGATAATAGGTAAAATCCGACACATAGTTCCATAGCATGGCAGAGCTCGTTTGCTAGCAAGAGCGCGCTATCTACATAGAGTATTCACATATACGGTGCAATGGACACAAGCCACACATTGCATAGAATGACACATTGCTTTGCCCTAGTCATTGTTCGAAATCTGATTGGTTAATACACGTTGACATCCATTAGATTATGTACATCGGTTAAACACGTTTTAACCAAAGTAATATATAAAGATAAAACATAAATGATTACCTTTGTCATCAAGTTTTCAATACAGGATGACAGACCCTAAAAGATCTCCCTGTCTTTAGACCGGTACCATCCCTTCTACATATCCAGAGGTTGATTTGTCCACTGTCTAGGCTTCTACATCCACTCCATTAGGAGTAAGACATTCAATTACATATGAGCTTCAAATTAAAGCAGCCCCAATAGTTCAGCCTAATGGACCTAGCCCTCCGAGGGACAATCAGCCTTTTGTTATGATCTTGGATAACCCTCAAGATTAAATAGCCTCCAGACTGACTGTTAAGGAATTGGGATAGATCTACCTTAAGAATGGGATTTCCAAAGATAAAGTCCTTCTTCCTAAACCCACCAAAGGGCTTATCCCTCTCCAACGGGCTACACCGTGTGTAAAAGATATACGTGTCTCTCAAGTTTCGTACCTCCCATCAATGAATTCCCTAAATTCTTTCTTTTAAAACTCAAGCTAGCTCCAACCCAAGTACACCCAAATGGTTACACCCTACTAAGCTCCCTCTATATTATTTTCATGATGAACTTGGGTCTTTCACCCACCTTTGAAGAGCTTACCAACTTTCTCAACTTCTCTGAAGAGAGATCCCTTCATTGCTAATAATCAAAGCTTTCAACCACTACAATGTTGTTCAAGGGATCCACAATAAGAAAAGTTACTTCAAGGGAGAATATTTCTTCGCCTGATGCCTCAGGGGATTCAAACGCCTCTAGCTGTCTAATTGTAAGCTTCATCCTTCAATATTTTTATCACACTTAGCCCTTCTTCACCCAAGCGACTAATACCCTTTTTATATTTTTGGCAGATCTTCTAAAATGAGTTTCAACTGAAGATCTCATGAATACACTGACATTCCTTAAGAGGATCAATTCAGACTTGAGGAAAACTTCATATCTCCTTACAAATGCTCAACTAAGACAACACCCCCTTTACAATGAAAAGACCATTGTTTCAACCTCGGTTCCTACTAGAGAAACTTGATCATTGCTGGTCCTTCTGTTTTGGTTAACGACTCTGACGACAATGAACAAAGGAGTCAAGAAGACCAAGGAATCAAAGAAAATCTCGAAGAGGAAGAAGAAGATAGTGGAATTGAAAACATAAATGAGGAAGGGATAGGAGGAGAAGAGAATATAGAAGAAGACAAAGATGAAGAAGTAGATAAACGAGAAGATGGTAGATGAGGGATAGGACAAGGAAGATGAAGATGAGGACAACGATGTCAGTGGAGATGAATCATTCGACGAGATATCCCCTGAGGGCGCCATGATCACTTCACCTCTCATACCAAAACAATTTACAATTAAGTCTTCCTAGCTTGCACTCGAACCATGCCATGGTCTTATTGAGGACTCAACTCCTCTAAAGGGACGATTCAACATCTTCAATTCTCTAAGCGACCTTGGAAGCGTCTTCGACTTCTCTTTAGGTTGGTTGAACTTCAAAGATATTGTAAATTCTATCCCCGTGAATTCAGCTTCCATTCATGGGATATACTCTAAACTACTGAAGATGATGAGACTCCATCTCTAGATCCAATCGAACATGGTTCGTGGGCTACCTAGGGCATGACAACACTTCACACACTTCTAGAATCATAAGCACAAACACTACACACTTGTCTTTAATCCATTTATTCATTTCTGGTACGGTCTATCTTCCTTTTAGGTACAATGGTGCGACACGACCATGTGGAAAGACTTCGAGAAGGCACCAGACACCACCATTTCTAGACTTTAGGGGACTATTACTATGAGTTGGAGAGGGAAATATTAAGGTAGAGGGATTAGGAATATCCCGATGCTAAAGAAAGACAACGCCATTCCGACAAATAGAGAGAATCACGTGACCGCTCCTGGGGTGACTTCAATTCCCATCATCAACAACACTTGTACTCTCAATCTTTTCAACATTGACAATCCTCCCATCAAGAAATTCCTCCATCATCTTGAACTCTTACTCCTCAACAATCCAAAGCAATCATTTCATCTCATTCTCAACAATCTCGCAGGAATAGAAAGGAAATTATGTCACGTCACGCTACTCCACCTCCACCTCCTGAGGGCTAATCTACTATGTAATTACAAAGATGCAAGCGAATCTTCTTGAATTCTACCTCAACGGGGTAAGATTTGATTACAATGTCAAGGATATCCCACAAAGCTATGCAAACAAAGGCATCGCCGGGCATCGGGAGGTCGTGGAGTAGCTATATCAGTGGCAGAAATTGGCAAAGGCCTCTCCGATTTCAATCGTGCCAACCAGTTGCTCATTCGAGCTTTCGACATGGAGAGAGCTGACCATAGCTGCATATGCGAGGACTACAAAAATGAGCATGCTACATCAAAGAAGGAATGGGATGAAAAAGCTAAATCTACCAAGGATTCCTGGCAAAGGATGTATGAGTTGGCTAAGGCTCATGAGGCAAAAATCCTAGTCCTCAATGAACATCTGAAGAATTCCCATGCTTACAGCATTGACCTTAAGAAGAAAATTAGGGTGGAAGATACTGAAAACATTACGCTTTAAGCCAAGGTCGCAAAAATCAAAGTTGACCTGAAGGTAGAAAAAAAGGAAGCAGACTCAGGGTGAGTCCGCCGAATTAAAAATCAAGCTAGCTACCGTAGAAATAGGAAATGCGGATCTCATGGCCAAGGCAATCCAAACTAAAGAAGAGACGAAAGCCATTCTCCACCATTTCTTTGCAAATGTTATAGAGATATAAAATCTCAAGTGGTTGTGAAGTGCTTATCCCAAGATACTAGCTGATGCCCTGAGTGAAATTTTGAGAAGAGCCAAAGACTCTGGTGGTGAAGTTGATGACAAGACATTGAAGAGAAAATCATTAGATGAAGAGGACTTGGTCTCCCTAGTAGAGGGAAGGAAAATCTTGGTAGTACAGGCAGTAGTAGAAGAATGGGTGCCTACTAAGACTCCCACTGATCCCAACTCTCTAGATCATGCGAACGACTCCTCTCTAGCTCAAAAAGTGTCTCTAGTAAATATTGTCACTTCTCCAACAACCACTCTAGAGGCTGAAGTAACTCAAATACCTACATCTACAACTCATAATACTAGCACTTCTAGAGGATACAATCTCGATGCTCTAGCCTTCACTCCTCCAATAGATCCTCCTACTGTGTCTGCATCTTCGAAAACTCTAAAGGAAGAAGAAATTTCCAAGTGCTCCATGAAAGAATCTTCATCAGCTAAAGTATATCTCTAACATCCTCACTCTATGAGAAACTTAAATTCTCACCCAAGGATGTTCCTAATCTCTACATTTCTATCAATAATCTTACAGTTTAATCACCGACACTGCCTCCTCCACCATGTGTCATATATGCCTCAAGTCTGAGTGCTTCAACAACCGAATCAACCGTCATCACCATAATGCTCATTCCTCATGTGCCATCTTCTATTTCCAACCTTGAAGAACTTGGAGGAGGCTAGAGGTTCATTTGATAACGAATTGACTATAGTTAGCAAGAAATGGGCTGAGACTACCTCAACGATAGATAGGATGAAAATTGACTTTTCAAAAATCAAGGTGAAGCTCAAGTTGGATACGGAGAATCCTCCTCCTCAGTTAGTGACATCTCTTCCCAACTTAACTATCCACGTTAACTCCCATTCCGGCACCACTCGGATACACTCCGCACATGTGCTTGAAGCTACCTCTAGTCAACCAAAGTCTTGCTCCAATGAAGACAATAAGAAGCCTTTTTTGTTAGTCCATGAGATGATGGTTTTGATGACAACAACCTTAAAATATATTATAAAATATAAATACTAACATTACAAGTTTAGATATATATGTATATGCAGGATCTAACCATGCAGGTATCAAGAATGAAGACTGTACAATATAGAGATTCAAGATATAGAGATAGAAGACTCATGAGTATCAAGATTATCAAGAGTTCAAGTTTCCAAGATAAGTTATATAGTTAGGAATATTGTTAAAACTCATAGAAAGGCACTGACATCTTAAAATCTATTTTATTCGTGGAATGGAATCCACTTCGAGCCCGTTAAAGGGATGGAACCCTAAGTAGGATGGAACCTATGAAAATCTAGTGGGACATTGTTTTGTATCCACTAATCTTAATTCAAATGATTTTTCAAAATTATCTTGTTTTCGAAATGATTTCAAACTTTTCTTTTAAAAAGATTCAAAACCCTCGATTCCGATTTTAAATAATTTTAGCCTCAAAACATCTTTATTTTCAGAGTCAAAATTACTCCTGATTTTAAACTGTATTTTCAAATAATATATTTAACTTTTAAATTATTTACTTTGATTTAAATTATAGTTAAAATAATATATATATATATTGTTCTTTATGTTCACTTATAAATTTCAACTATATTCAAGTATACTTATAAAGTTTTAAATAGTTTTTATATAAGATAAATATTATTTTTATAAAAATTCAAAACATCAAATTTGGATGAGGGATGTCGACATGCCCATAGGCACCATGTCGACATGGTGACAGTTGAGTTTAAAATTTAAATTTCAAAAGAAGTGTATATTCGCCATAACTCTTCACGAATGGACATGACTGTTGTTCTTCTATAAATAGGGGTCAGTTTCAACGAATTTTATAACACTTTTCTCTGATTTAACTTCTCTTCTTCTTCTCCACTTTCTTATTTACAAATTACACCATTACTCTACCGAAATCAATATCGAATCTAACTAGATAATTTCAGGTTTTGATTCTCTCCACTATCTCTACAAGATCCAAGTGCTAATCTGAGTTATAGACTTTTTGTAATCAATTGAGCGAGAGAAGGTGTGATTGTAGCCCTAGAAATCAATTGGGTGAACTTGTTGCCCCGAAAATCAAGTATCTCTACCTAGAGGATTGTTATTCCGGAGGGTGTACCTCGTAGCCTTGAAACCGAGGGTTGTAATTGTTGAATTGGTTTTGAAAGGAAATCCGTACTTAGTTGTGCGGGACTGGATGTAGGGTAACTCCGAACCAGTATAAAATCCGGTGTGTTCTTTCCTTTACTGCTTTTACTTTATATTTGCATCTGTGTTTGATTTTGTGTTCATATCTGTGTCTGATTAGTGTATACATTGTTAACAAAGTAAGATAAACTCAAAAAGATTAACAGATTTCTTAAAACACTATTCACCCCCCTTCTAATGTTAATTCTAGCCTTAAGATCCTTAATCCGCATTTCTCACATTTGGTATCAGAGCCTTGTTTTCAAAAGTTTCATTATCTGAATTTTGAAAAATTTCAAAATGGCTACTAACACTAGTACTGCTATTACCACCAACACTAGTTCATTTGTAGAAGGTCAGTCTACTGCCAGACCACCACTTTTTAATGGCAGTAACTATGCATATTGGGCATGTAGGTTGAAAATATATTTACAATCTGTAGGATTAGATACTTGGAATATCACACAAACTAAATATTCTGAACCCACAACTAATTTTGCACAGTGGACCACTGAGAAAAAGACTGTTGCACAAAATAATTCTAAAGTAATGAATATTCTGTTTTGTTCACTTGAAAGAAATGAATTTAATAGAGTGTCAGTTTGTAAGTCTGCATATGAAATCTGGAAAACTTTGCAAGTAACTCACGAAGGAAGAAGCAAAGTTAAACAGACCAAAATTTCCATGCTCACAAATCAGTTTCAGTTATTTAAAATGAATACTAATGAGTCTATTTCAGATATGTATAGTCGATTTCAAGATATTGTGCATTCTTTAATATCTTTGGGAAAGGAATTTCGGAAGAAGATCAAGTCAGAAATTTTTTAAATTCTCTCACTTCAGAATGGGATCAAAAGACACTTGCAATTGAAGAGGCAAATGACATCAGTACTTTAAAGATAGAAGAATTGATTGGAAATCTAATGTCATTTGAAGTTCAAATGATCGGGAGAAGAGAAAGAAAAGCATTTGAAAGGAAATCAATGGCATTCAATGCACTATCGACGGATCAGACTCAAACAGTGATAATGATGAAGAGATAGCATTTATGACCAGGAATTTTCGGAAATTCCTGAAGTACATAAAATTGAATAGTTCCAAGAGAAACAACTTTAAGAATTCCGGTAATCAGACTACAGTACCAAACTTTATCAAATGCTTCAATTGTGACGAACCAGGTCATATCAAAAGAGACTGTCCGCATCTAGATAAGCAAAACTCTCCTACAAACAATGATTCTGCAAAGAAACGGAAATGTGCATTCACTGCTACTCTAGATGACTCTGACTCATCCTCCAGCGACGATGAACATAAGAAAGATAATTCAAATCTGTGTTTCACAGCAATTCTCGATTTAGTCGATACCAAAGACACGGAATCTGAAAAGGTACACGTTTACAATACATTGGCTGAAATTGCATGCTTGAATTGATTGATTGATTGGTTGTTTTTTGAATTGATTGATTGATTGATTGATTTCGAATTGATATGTTGTTTGAATTTTAAAATTTATTTTCTATTTTTTATTTACTATTTTATTATTTTATTATTATTTTTATTATTTTTGACACATTCTGAAATATATCATAAGTACAATAATATTTCAGAAATATAGACATTAATAATAATATTTATATATATGTATATTAGATAACTTAGGAAAAATCATGTCATGGAAATTCAAAGCCACATGTCGACATGGCCCCTACCATGATGTCGACATGCCTACCTGAATTTGAATTTCAAATTTTGAATTCAAATGTTTGAATTTCCCTCCACCTTTTCACTTCATTTATTTCTCTGAAAAGATACCTTTTGACCAGAGAATATGTCCTTTGAAAGTCTATTTATTCACTATCTTTTATCATATCTTTTCACTTTCATTTTCAAATTCAAACTCTCTCTTCATATCTTCAAGCTCTCTACTCTCTACTCTAATGGCTTCTTCAAGCAACCCCTCAACCATGAGAATTTCCAGAAAAATCAAAGAGCAATTATTCAATGATCAGGAGGCAATTAAAGCATACATCAATTATGCTAATTATGCCAAAGTCCATTCCGAAAAATTTGCTATTTTTTAAGATTTTTCTTCTTATGAAATTGATTCTCTTTTTGCAAACAATGGTGTTTTAAGTCTTATTGACTCTTCTCAAAATGATTTTGTTTGCTATCCTAATCTTGTCAAAATCTTCTATGCTAATTTAAACTGTGGTTTTTATATTGAAAATGAGAATGAAATTTGGAGTAGTGTCAAAGGCACTCAAATTTTTTTGAATTGTGATCTTTTGGGTACCATTCTCAATTGCAAAAGCACGGGAATGGATCTTTCTAGTTTTCAAATCAATGAACATGATCGTGAGACATTTCATCATATTTTTGAAGGAGATGAAAACTTTGAATTTAAAAACCGAAACTTTCGTCCTAAAGCAAGAATTGTCAATCTTCTCTTACAACATACTTTGACCCCAAGATCGGGAAATTTTAACAATCCTACTTCAAAAGTGTGCAAAGCACTTTTTGCTATTTTCGGAAATTATGATATCAATTGGGCGCAAGTTATTTTGGATGAACTTCGTCCTAAAAACTTGAAAATGGGAGAAAAGATTTTATATCATGGAATTTACCTTACTCGGATTTTCAACTATTTTGGAGTAAATTTCAAAGGAGAAGAATTTATTTCAAGAAAAGTTTTTAATATCTCAAACATTTCTCTCATGAAAATCCCATATGTTTTTCAACCTTATGAGACTCTTGCCGAAAAGGAAGAGCGTTTAGCTCATGAAGATATGGAAGAGGAAGAAGAAGAAGAAAGGGATGAAATGGAAATAGAAGAAGAAGAAGAAGGTGAAACATCCCTAGAAAGTATTGAATATCCCTCCAATCCTTCCAACAAAACCCTTCTCAAAAACCAAAAGATAATTGTGGAGAATCAACGGATTTTAAAACGATCCGTTAGTAAGAAGTTGGATAACATTTCTTCGAAGATGAACAAGTTCTTTTCAAAAGTCAGCAAGAAACTTAGACTATCTTCATCATCTTCATCTTCTAACTAGTTTTATATTTTAATATCTTATTGTATTTGTCTTAGTTTGTTTTTTTTCTTCGAATGTTCGTGTAGTTCATTATGCTTAATCTTTGTATTATCATAATGAAATGAAATTTCCTTTCTGTTATCTATCTTATCTTATCTCTAGAATAAATGTTAG
Source organism: Allium fistulosum (assembly GCA_030737815.1). NCBI lineage: Eukaryota > Viridiplantae > Streptophyta > Magnoliopsida > Asparagales > Amaryllidaceae > Allium > Allium fistulosum. The sequence continues at coordinate 668,791,166 of CM060901.1, forward strand.
TATATTATATAAATATATACATATACACAATTATTCAAAAAATCAAAGTTGTCATAAATTTTCACTAACCCATGTCGACATCCCCTAGAAGACCATGTCGACATGTACTGGTCAGAAGTGATTATTGATTTTGAATTTGAAATTTGAATAACTACCAAATGTCTATTCATTTCAAACGAATTTCTACACCTATATATACCTTTTTCTTCCAGAAATCTTCACTGAAATTTATTTCTCATTATCTATATCCTTCATTTCTTTCTCTAATTCAATTATGGCCAATCCTATTCACAATCTATCTGAAAATCTTGAAGAAACACTCAATTCATTCAAGAATATTATCTCTTTTATTCTACGAAACCAGTGTCACTTAGAATTGAGTCAAATACAGATGATCAAGGAACAAGAGAGACACTTCGATGCAATACGATGGATGATCTCCTCTCTACACAAGGATGATAATGAAGCACATCCTCCTGTCTCTCTCACCAATGACAATGAGAATTGGGATGCAATTAAAGCAGACCCTATATTTGGAGAAGATGGACGGGTAGATGTTCCTCGTAACGTTTAATTTTCTTTCTTTGTTTGATTTGTTTGAATTAATTTGTTTGATTTAATTTGGTTTGAATTGATACTTTGTGTGGATTGATTTTATTTGGTTTGAAGTTTGGTGTGTGAAACATATATATATACACTGAAATAAATATAGTCTTTAATTAAGTTATTATGCTCATAAATATCATTATTTCTTAATCTATATATTATATATATATTCCGTTGTATAGTTTATCAATGCAGGTACTGAAGTCCAAGAATAAGGGGAGTAAGTTTTTTGTTGATGACAAAGGGGGAGAAATATAAAATAGGATAGTTAGGCATAGATTAAGGGAGAGTTGTTAGTTTTAGGGGGAGTTATTAGGATAGAAGGAATATTTTATAAAACAAAGGTTGTCATCATCAAAAAGGGGGAGATTGTTAGTCCATGAGATGATGGTTTTGATGACAACAACCTTAGAATAGATTATAAAATATAAATACTAACATTACAAGTTTAGATATATATGTATATGCAGGATCTAACCATGCAGGTATCAAGAATGAAGACTGTACAGTATAGAGATTCAAGATATAGAGATAGAAGACTCATGAGTATCAAGATTATCAAGAGTTCAAGTTTCCAAGATAAGTTATATAGTTAGGAATATTGTTAAAACTCATAGAAAGGCTCTGACATCTTAAAATCTATTTTATTCGTGGAATGGAATCCACTTCGAGCCCGTTAAAGGGATGGAACCCTAAGTAGGATGGAACCTACGAAAATCTAGTGGGACATTATTTTGTATCCACTAATCTTAATTCAAATGATTTTTCAAAATTATCTTGTTTTCGAAATGATTTCAAAACTTTCCTTTTAAAAAGATTCAAAACCCTCGATTCCGATTTTAATTAATTTTAGCCTCAGAACATCTTTATTTTCAGAGTCAAAATTACTCCTGATTTTAAACTGTCTTTTAAAATAATATATTTAACTTTTAAATTATTTACTTTGATTTAAATTATAGTTAAAATAATATATATATTGTTCTTTATATTCACTTATGAATTTCAACTATATTTAAGTATATTTATAAAGTTTTAAATAGTTTTTATATAAGATAAATATTATTTTTATAAAAATTCAAAACATCAAATTTGGCTGAGGGATGTCGACATGCCCATAGGCACCATGTCGACATGGTGACAGTTGAGTTCAAAATTTAAATTTCAAAAGAAGTGTCTATTCGCCATAACTCTTCACGAATGGACATGACTATTGTTCTTCTATAAATAGGGGTCAGTTTCAACGAATTTTATAACACTTTTCTCTGATTTAACTTCTCTTCTTCTTCTCCATTTTCTTATTTACAAATTACACAATTACTCTGCCGAAATCAATATCGAATCTAACTAGATAATTTCTAGTTTTGATTCTCTCCACTATCTCTACAAGATCCAAGTGCTAATCTGAGTTATAGACTTTTTGTAATCAATTGAGCGAGAGAAGGTGTGATTGTCGCCCTAGAAATCAATTGGGTGAACTTGTTGCCCCGGAAATCAAGTATCTCTACCCAGAGGATTGTTATTCTGGAGGGTGTACCTCGTAGCCTTGAAACCGAGGGTTGTAATTGTTGAATTGGTTTTGAAAGGAAATCCGTACTTAGTTGTGCGGGACTGGATGTAGGGTAACTCCGAACAAGTATAAAATCCGGTGTGTTCTTTCCTTTACTGCTTTTACTTTATATTTGCATCTGTGTTTGATTCTGTGTTCATATCTGTGTCTAATTAGTGTATACATTGTTAACAAAGTAAGATAAACTCAAAAAGATTAACATATTTCTTAAAACACTATTCACCCCCCCTCTAGTGTTAATTCTAGCCTTAAGATCCTTAATCCGCATTTCTCACATTTTTCAGAGCCTATTAAGGGAGAAAAGTGCAAGCCTCTGTAAAAGAAGGGCAATACCCTGGTGAAGAAATCAAAGAAGAAGTAGGGCATCCAACTTCATGGAGATTTACTTTTGTGTTATATTTTGTATATAAGTTGACATTGTGTGGGACATCCTCCTCAAACCTTGTATGAAATGTTATGTAAACAACAAATTATTTTTTATCCATTTACATTACCGCATCTCTTATTTCTGTTTCCCATATACTTGCCACATTTATAATATAAACATTTATAATCCAATTATTTATATATATTATTCATCCTTATGTTTATTATTTGTCAATGCTATTATTTATTATAACACATACATGCAAATAAAGTTATGCAATTTCTTAGTGTTGTTTCATTACTTAAATTTGATTTCATGAGCCAAAATGTTTATTATTTGATCGAACAGAACTAATTTTTAGCCAACTCCGTTTATCTTTGTCTAGACATGTCCCATTCATTTGTAAACGAAGCTGTATTTGCAAAAGACTCAATTCTGAACTAATTCTTATCTTTAGGGATCGGTGTCTCAGATACCTGTGTTTGGGCATCCATCTTTAATTTTTCCCATCTTCAAGCATTGATAAAGGATACTTCGTCAACAAATCCTGCTTATCATTAGTCGAATGTATGATGTTGGGTCATAAACTAGGTCAAACTTGCAAACAGATTCAATTCTATATCGGTTTCAATATTGGGAATCCTATGTCTTAGATGCCTGTCTTTGAACATTAATCATTTACCTTTCCTATCTTTGGGCATTGGTCAAAGATTAGATGTGTAAGGGCAATCAATTGATCGACCCTAGTAGCATTATACTCAAATGCCCTGAACATGGATCGAAGGAGTATATAGATATCTATCTCCGAGTACCTAAACATCTAGCATTTTAAAACATAGAACGACTAATTTTTCCATTGATCATGCACCACAAAGTTAGACTTTTAAGAATATGATTCCATTGATTTTAAAAGCTAACTTTATTTATGAATATTGCAGACTTTGCCATCTTACATCAAGTCCCAATCGATGGGATGTATTATTTGCAAAAAATAAATCTAAGTGAAATTGCATTATAAGTGTTCGCTATTCCATGCCCAAGGAAATAAGATCTTAACAATAGTCGATAGCTTAAAAGTTCCATCTCTAAGCATTTTTTCAATCGCATAGGGACCTTCCTAATTTGAACCAAGTGCCCCCATACCAGGAATGACCGTCTCAAAACGAGGTCACCTATCCCAAAGGTACAGTTTCTGACCTTGGTATTGAAATGTTTTACTATTTTTATCTGGCAAGTAACTACTCTTAGATCAACCACTTCTCATTTCTCTTCAACCAAGTCGAGGGACTCGAGCAAGAGTTCCTCATTCATCTTGGGATCATATTGCAGTCTTCAGTGAGAAGGTAATTCAAATTTGATCGGTATCATGGCCTCAAATCTATAGGCCAGGACGAATGGAGTATGGCTATTTCATACTTGTGGGTTGTCCTATAAGCTCACAATGCAAGTGGTAGCTCATCAACCCATTTGCCCCTAGGTCTCTTCAATCTCTTCTTGATAATGGATTTGATGATCTTATTCACTTCCTCCGCTTGTCCATTCGTCTATGGGTGTGTTACTACCAAGTAGTTCTTCTTAATTCGATGTCATGCACAAAATACTTTGAACTCGACACTTTCGAATTGAGTTTTGTTATTAGTGATTATCTTATATGGAACTCCATATCTATACAATATATTCTTTACTACAAAGTCGATCACTTTCTTTGAAGTGATCATTTTTAGCGATTCGACTTCGGACCACTTTGTGAAGTAATCTACTGCCATTATAGCATATTTCGCTCTACCTCTTGACATTGGCAGCACACCAATAATGTCAATTCCCCATACTGCAAATGACCATAGACCAACCATTTGCATAAGTTCAGTGGATAGCGCTCTTGGTATATTCACAAACCTCTTTTAATTATCACATCTTCTAGAATAGTTGGCCACATCCCAGCTAACCATCGATCGGAAGTATCTATAGTGAGGACCTTCTTTGCTAATGTCTGGCCCCGGTGTGGTCGTCACTACTACCTACGTGCATATCATCAAGAATTTCCTTAGATTTATCTTTGGCTATACACATCGGCAAGGGCATCGAGAATCCTCTTCTATATAACACTCCTTCTTAAATAATGAACCGAGGTACCTTACATAGAGTTTCCATCATTTATTTCTTCCATTTGATAGAGTACCTTTTAGTAAGTATTCTTTAATTAGAGCCATTCCTGGCTCCTTCTCTTCTTCAACATCCAAGTTCCAATCGACATTTATCTCATGTATGCTTTGAGTCATCAAAGTCTCAAATTGAACGATACCCCAAAGTTGCTTATCTCCATAGCTTGCCAACTTAGCCAGTGAATTAGCTTATTTTCTTCCTTAGGGATGTGCGTTACCATGTAATGTTCGATATTGTTTAGTAATTCCAATACTTTCATCAGGTTAGGGGCAAGTCTTGCTTCCTTAGCCTGAAATTTCTACTTCTCTTGGCAGCAATTGAATATATGTAACATCTTGAATCTCAGTTCCTTTGCTATACTGAGTCCCGTAATCAACGCTTCGTACTCTGCTTTGTTGTTTATCATTTGGAACTCTAACTTTAATGCGTAGCAGATCCTTCATCCCTACATGATTGCTAGAAAAACTCATGCCCTAGAATTATGCTCATTGGAGGCTCCGTCTACATATGACTTCCATTGAGAAAGCTAATCTTGTTCCTTTTCCTTTTCATCATCTTGGATGGATAGTGAACTCGACAATGAAATCTATTAATGTATGTCCTCGAATTGTCTTCCTAGGATGGTAAGATTTATTTTACTAGCTCAACTCGATATTCCATTTTATTATTCTCCCTGGGGTCTTGGTTTGATGTAGTAGTTGTCTTAACAGCTAATCTATCAACACCATAATCGAATGTGCTTGGAAGTATGACCTCAACTTCCTCGTAGCTAACAAACAGTACTCCATTTTTTTCAGCTTTGGAGAACTCTTTTCAGCTCCAATAAATTATTTTTTGATGTAATATACCGGTTTTTGAATTCTACTCTCCTTACGCATTAAAGCTGCACTCAATGTGTGAGTAAATGAATAAATCTTCTCCATTCAAAGGCTTTGAAAACACAAATGGTCTCGCCATATGTTTTAATAGATTTTGGAAAGCATCCTAACATTCCTTCGTCCAGACAAACTTTCCCTTCTCATTCTCGAGGGCATCGTATAATTGTACGCACTTATCGGTCACCTTCGAGATGAATCGACTCAGCACTATGACCTTCCCTTTCAAGATCTACAAATCCCTCATCATCTTCAAGCTAGTAACCTATCTTGATGCTTTAATATGTTCTGGGTTAGCTTTATTGCCCCTTGAGTTTATAATAAAACCCAAAAACTTACCCAATTCAACCTTGACATAACACTTTAGCGGATTGAGCTTTATTCCACACTTCTGAAGTACACATTTTAGAGAGATCTCCTATGTGATTCATCAACCGTTGTAACTTTACAAGCATTTCATGCATATATACCTCTATAGTACGTCTGATCTAATCTTTAAACATTCTGTTCACCAGTCTCTAGTAAGTAGCATCATCATTCTTCAGATCAAACAGGCATAATCCAATAATAATACAGCCCAAATGGATGTGAAGCTCGTATGTTTTTGATCTGGAATATGCATCGCTATCTAATTATAGCCAGAGTATGCATCCATAAAGGATAGCAGCTCATGTTCGGCTGTCCCATCTAAAAGATGTTCAATCCACGGCAAGGGAAGTAGCCTTTTGGGCGTGCTTTATTCAGGTCAGAATAATCAATGCACGTCCGCCATTTCTCATTCGTCCTCTTAGCTAACACATGATTCGATACCCATTCCGGGTATAATACATTATGGATGAAGCCATTTTCATTCAGCTTATCTACTTCTTCTTTCAAAGCGGTGGATCACTCTGGTTCCATAGTGTGCCTCTTTTGATTCATAGGAGGTATCTTAGTCCACATTCAATGTATGACATGTTATCTTCAACGAAATTCCACGCATATCAAAATACGTCCAAGAAAACATGTCTGTGTTTGACCAAATAAACCTTACCAACTCCTTCCTCATCTTTAGGCCGAGTCGAGACACAATCTTGAGAAATTTTGTTAAATCTCATCATCGATCAGGATGTCGATCATTAACTTGACTGGAGCCGCCTTCGCATCCTCTGACTCGTTTCATGGATTCGTTGGCTTATAAAACTTGCTTTTGGACCCACTCCATGGCTTAGGTGGTAATTGTTATACATTAGAAGACTTAATGCAGAGAGGCTTCTCTGCATCATTCCCTTTCTCACATTGCTTTGCCTCTTTAAGCTTAGAAACACAACACTCTTGACCTATGCTTTAGTTTCCTTGGACAACCCTTATTCCATTCATGGTTGGGAATCACATCATTAGACACCATGGAGCAATTTCGATCTGAAATCGTGTAAGGGCGGGTTGGCCCAGAAAATCACTGTAAGCCAAAATATTATCCACCACAACAAACGCTTGTACCCACACAATCTTGCAGTCACTTTGTCCCAACTCAACCAGCAAATCTATGCAACCCACTGGCCCCTTAGGCTCTTCGGTATATCCTTGATATGGGATTTACATGGCTTAAGATCCTTCTCATCAAGTCACATCTTGACAAAGGTTTTTTTGAAATAGATGTCCACTGAGCTCCCATAGTCAATAAGGATTTAATGCACTTTAGTTGGCCCTATCGCGACCGCTATCACCAAGGGGTCAGGCGTTGATGCTTCGACCCCATTCGAATCATTATTTCTAAATATAATATCATTAGCCGTTGTCCTTTGTTGCTTTGCTAGAGTCCCATCCTTCATGGAAAAACATATTTCTTCAAGCACATATCTCAGCGTACTGCCATAGCACTCCATTTCATTTCAACACTTCTCCGCTGGTTGCGCGTGCCCAAATATAATATTAATTACAATTCCTCTCATTTGTTATCTTGGCCTCTCTCTATTGGACCCAGATTGATTACCTTGTACAAGCTTCCCTTGGGGTAAATTATTCGCTTTCCCGCCAGCTTACTATTCTCTTACATATTTCTATAGCCTTTTCTTTCAAATTAAATCCTTGAAGACATCCCTCAGATGTCCGCATTCATTGGTATTATGTCTATAGGTTTTTTTGGAAGCGACAATACTTCCCATATCGTCTTTCCTGCTCAGTAGCCTCCTAAGGAGGCAATTTCTTATAGCGCTTGATATGTTGCATAACAAGGTAAATATTCTCAACCACATCATTTAAGGGAGTATAAACTCCGACCTAGTGTACCTAGTGCATTTCTTGGCATCTTACTTCCTTCCACCAAAGGCATGGTCCTTTTTCTTAGCATTAATGTTGCTTCCAATGTTTGTTGTAATGTTACCAATGCTATCACCGGTCTGCTTAATAGCAACGTTGCCCTATATCACAGTACTCGATCCCTCTTGACCGTCGGTAGTTGTTTTGACAGCAAAATCTACCTCTTCCAAGCATAGAAATTGAGATGCCTTTCTGTAAAACTCTTCCACGGTAGACGACTATTTTCACTTAAGTTGTCTTCTAAAATCTATTCTCGAATGAACCCCATTGATTATCTCCATAAAAACAATCTCCTCTCCTGGGTTGCTTGCTTTAGTAACCGCATCATTGAACCTCTTTAGAAAGTTCTTCAGAGTCTCTCCGGTGCTTTGATAAACATTTGTCAATGACATCATGTAGTTCGATCGCACGATGTTGACCTGGAACTATTCTATGAACTTTTTTGTCAATTGATCAAAGGATGATATGGAATCGGTGTGAGCTGAATGAACCACATTGTAGAAACTTCATCTAAAAATGTAAGAAAGCACCTATATCTCATGCCATTTGTAGCACAAGCACTATCCATATGTCATCCATGCTTCAATAAATGATGCCTTGGATAAATAATTCTATCATAAGATGACATAATCAGCTTCACAAACTCCTTCAGATGCCTCTCTGCTAGAATGTTTTTAATGAATGAGGTCCAACTTGATGATGAACCCTACTCATTGATGTTTGTATGCTGATTTTCATCCAATGACCTCTTGGTCATATCAATGATGTAATCCTTGCTTCTTTTGGTGGTTGAACGACGAGCGTCGGGCACATCCTCGAGTGTTTGACCCTGTAAAAGCTCTTAGTTCATCGCTTGATGTCTATTCTCGCCTATCTCTAGGGAAGTCATTCGTCCAGACCCTCCCTATCGATGCCTTGGTTGTTCCATAGCTTTCATCTGAACACCACCGGTCTAAGCATTAGTAGCCTGCCCATTGCCATCTCAATTTCTTCCAACTCCACTTCACTATCAAATAAGTTCACTATTTCAGCATTCATGTCAGTACCGCCATGATTGGATATGTCAGTACTGACATGTTTTATCTTCAGCTGATTTGCTTCTTCTCTTGTAGCTTTCTTCTATGTTGCCCCAATCCCTCTCTACCAAGATTGTTTTCCATCCCTTCTATTTAATTATATCAAACACAAGCTTCCTTCATTAGAATCATAAGATGATGGTTCTCCCATATCTTTCCTTTGCCTTCGCGATTCAGTCCTTTGTCGAGGCTGGGCTAATGCTGCCAATTGCTGCCAATTGCTCTTGCATAGCTATCATCAAATCTATTTGATTCTTTTACTACCCATCATCCTTGTATTCATATCAAAAACCATCAAATCCATTTCATCCCTTGTGACGACTCTAGTCGGTTGAAATGAGGATGCTAGTAGAGCATGCACATATTAATTAGTCTTTCCTTCAACTGTTAAGATCCTTTATGATCTCCTTCAACAATAGTTTCAGATTCCATAGAAACTTTCCTTAGAGCCATTTCTTATTAGATGTATAAATAGATTCTTCTTTAAAGTCTGAGTAACTTCAGATCTATAGCAAATAATCTCTAAATATACCTTTTGGGTACCTCAAATCCAATGTTAAAGCTAGATCTTCGCCCTAGAGTCTTTCTCTTAGCGAAAGCATAAAAAATGTTAGGTCAAAAAATGACACAACATCCTAGATTAGCCATAAATAAAATGAACAGATAAGAAAACAAAATTAGAAGTAAAAAACATGAAAATTTTAGAGCGGTTCAGCCTTAAATCACTGCCTACATAAACTATAATTTTATTTTAATTAATGTTGCACAAGTATAATCGAATTACAATGTTTCAATTCTAGAAATTAAAGGAAATTTGAATTCAACCGCACCTTGTGGCAAAAAAAGTTGAGGAATAAAGAAAATCCAAGATCTGAAAGAAGATCCCCCTTTCATTGCCAATGGATGGGTTTTTATAAGCGAATCAATCCGTCAAAGTCGCGAGCTTGTGAAAGACCAGTTAAGGGTTCAGATCCATACTTTTAGGCACAAAAAATGAGTAAAACTTGAAATTTTAATAATGGCGATGCTGACATGATCATGCCGGTGCCGACATGATTTTGCTACTTGCACCTTCAGTTTTTCCTTATAATTGTTCGAGTCTTCAAGTTTCCAAACTTCATTGTAAAAATTGTTTATGCAAATCATGTCGGTATCGATATGATTCGTCCAATGCAAATTTTTTCATTTTCGGCGAAGTATAAGGCAACTTCACCTATAGCTTTAGAGTGGGTCCCACTTCACAAAACAATTCGATACTGACATGATTGATCATGTCGGTACCGACATGATTTGTCTTATGCAAATTCTTACCAAACTTCATGTATTTCTTCTTTTCTACATTCCTGACATCTCTTGAGCTTCTTGTTACATTCCTTCACAATCTTGAAGCTCGGGTGCATGAAGAAGTTATTTGGTTTAAATGCTGGATATTAAACTGGGTCAAACTAGAGACCTCAGGGTAACATTGTTACATAGTTTCCTCGACTTAAAAATAACACAGAGCTTTAATGTAAATACTTCACTTTGATTATTGTTAAATAATGGCATGGTGATCCATCGAGCGATTAGTTGGGTCTAATTTGAAGCACTGAGAGTGAAACATTATTTTATAGAGAATTCGTCTCCTCGGTTTTAAAAGGTCATCATCACGGTCAATTCTAGTAAACTCAAAGTAAAAAATCAAGATAGAGCAGTGGTTAATATTAAATAATATTATTGAACTAAGAACTTTTTTGGACGAATCGAGTTGAATGTGGATAATATTAGAATTTTGACCAATACCGAATTCCATATATCCTAAAGTGGTACAGATTTAACAAAGAGAACTTGTATAAATTATCGTAACTAAAAGGCACTACTTAAGAAAATGCGAAATTGGATTTTACCAAAAAGATCTATAAGCGATAGATTTGGCCAAACCGTCACAACACTACCTAAGGTGATTTATGAACATTAGTATTCAAATTGTTCAATATTAATCACTGATTGAATTCACACATCTGAGTCTCACAACTACATTTGTGAATTCTCTAAAATACCACATAATTTAATTAGTTTATAAAGTATTATGAATAAATTAACTAATATTTAAGAAATAATAATAATTAATATATTTTGCATTTTGGGTATTTTTTTAGTAATTATTGAATGTATATATAAATGTTATGATATATGATATCGATATATATATATATATATATATATATATATATATATATATTTAAACATGTTTGAAATAGAGATAATTACGTAACCGGGACTTGGCTTTTTTTCTTTATTAAAGGATCAAAGTATTACAGGTCATAAAAGGTAAAAATGAGTCTAAATCTTGATTTAGATTTAATTTGTTATAACCACACTACTGGAAATAAAGATAAGCAACAGGTAGTTTAATAAACCTGTCAGTTTACAAGCAATAATAAATTAGGAAAAATTACAATTTATGCAAACTAAAATTGATGCAAAATCGAAGCCTTGAGAAAGAGCTTATGTACTTGATATGTAGAAATAGTGTAACCGGAGGAATTCATATGGTGTTATGGTAATTTGATATGTGGAACTTATGAATTTTTGTTTGTGAACTACAATTTGACAAAACTAAAATTTTGTCATAGTAGCAGTTTTGGAAGAAAAAACAAAGTTGCTTCTTCAATTAAAAAAGCATAGTTAGGAAATGGAAGATGTAGCTATGTAAATGGAAAAAATGTCCCTCTTCTACTTGGTAAATTACTTAGTTGTATGTACATTTTCAAGAGTTTGAAAAAGGATTCACTTTGGCCTATTGACCCAAGGTCTTGCTTAATAGTATATGATCCTCTTTTTTTATCTCCTTCCCATCCCTCTTCATTGTGCAAATTATTTTTGGATCAAAGTGAATTTTTATAGATTTGTTTTATGCTTTAACAAGAGCATCTACGAAAATTTTGAATTATTTCAAGGCATTTAACCCCTCAACACCGCAAAAAATATCTACTGTTGGAAAACATTTATTCTGAACCGTCAATTTGAAAGGTGATTGTGAAAGGGTAAAAGGTTTTGAAAAATCTAGCATATATGAACTTGTTAATACATAGAACACATCTATAAAAGTTCATTTCGATCTAACATTTTTTCTTCACAAGAAAACAAAGAGGGATGAGAGGGAGATAAATAAGAAGGGATTTAGATCATTATACACACACACACACGAGCTAGGTTCAATAGCCCCTTTGTTTAGCATGTTTGTAGCCTCCGATATCACGCACAAGTTTCTATTTGAATATTTGTTCTTTTGTTCTCCTGCCATATGGACCGGATATTTAATATCAACTTGTGGCTGCTATCAGAGGGCTATAAATAATGCTAAATAAATGAGGCTATTGATCATAGCACATATATATGTATATATATATATGTGTGTGTGTATATATGTATATATATATGTGTACATACATACATACATACATACATACATACATACATATATATATATATATATATATATATATATATATAAATGCATGTGTGCGTGCGCGTGTACAAACACATCAGACTTGGAAAACAAATATGTGTATTTGTGTTTCTTTTGCGTTTCATTCTTTGGCATGATGAAGAAAGTGAATTATTTTCATGTGATTATAGGGATATGGGGATAGATAGTCATATAAATGAAGAATTACTTTGTAAGTAGTCTTCACATATAGTTGAAGATTATTTGTTTTTAGTGGTAATATTTTAAAATGTGAATCTAAAGAACTTGGATCGAAAATCTTATGACAGCTTATTATCATTGTAATAAAATGAAATAAAATAAGATTAGAGTATCTGTGTATATACTGTCAAGTCATAAACCACAAATTTATTTTGCTATTATTATTTTTAAAATGGATCTGAAAGAGATTTAATAAGACCGTAATATGTTTTGCAGTTATAATACAATCGATCCAGAATCCGTAAATTCAAAATAAAATAGCGAAGGAATTTAAATCTTACAGTTCTGAAGTTAACACATCTTTAGACGGAAGTGTTAATACTAATCTTCAATGATTTTTCTCAGATCTGATGATGGAGACCTTATTGCTTTTTCATTTTCCTCTTTCCTTTTGTAAACCTATTAGACATAAAAAAAACATTTCAGAAATGATCCTTTAGATAAAAAATGTCAGAAGAACGTTTTAATTTTGGAATATCACTAGTCCAAATAGAGAAGGGGTATATATATATTCTGAGACAAACTTTTGGGATCAGTATGATTATTAATAACAATCTGAATTTTTCCATCAAAAATTCAGATATCTTTTCATTAATTCTTTAACTGAAATTGGTGCACAATAATGACATGGACCAGATAATAAATAAAACTAACATTTTCCCACTTAGTCATTATGTTATAACATAATAAAACATATACTCAAAATTGGCCAGTATAGTTTTTATTAATCCTAAATCTGTTCATTTAGAAATACCAATCCAAACAAATGTAATCAGAATAACAAATGTCATTGTTTGATCCCCATTAATTATAATATTGGTACTCTTTCCAACAATGTTTAATAATCTTCATCTGGTCCTCATAAGTAATTTGCTTAGATTAAATAAAATTATGTGCATCATATTATGAAAATTTATAAACTCAAAGTCAATACAGAATTAAAGACTTAGTACATAACATTATATATATAGTTTGTAACGCTAAAATTATAATACATTAACTAAACCCATGCCGGCAATATGCTCTTTGTAAAGAGTGGATAGAAGCGCTTTTGTTAGAGAATTAGCTACATAGCTCTTGTATTAATATGTTGTACATAATAGTGCATCTTTGACTCTTTCTCTAATAATAAGATATTTGATGTTAAACCACTTTGATGTCCCACTTGATTTGTTATTCTTAGAGAAGAAAACAACATCTTCATTATCAAAAAATAAGGTGAGTGACCTTGCAATACTGTCAATTACTTAATGTCCTAATATAAAATTCTTTAACCAAACCGTTTGACCAGTAGCATGATAACATGCCACAAATTTTGCTTGCATGGTGGAAGATGCCCTTATAGACTACTTAACACTCTTCCATGAAATTGGTCCCCTTGCAAGCATAAATACATAACATGATGTGTATTTCTTACTGGTGACACATCAAGAAAAATATGAATCAGAATAACTAATAACTTCAAGGTTATTTGACCTCTTGTAAGTAAGCATATAATCTTTTGTTCCTTGCAAATAGCATAAAACTTTCTTGGCAGCATTCCAATGTTCCATTCCTGGATTAGTTTGATATTGACCAAGCATATCAACTGCAAATGCAATATCAGGACGTGTACAAGCTTGAGCACACATACGAATCACTACTACCGAAGCATAAGGAATTTGCTTCATTTGAGCATGTTTATTTCAATTTTAGGACATAAAAACTTGCTGAATTTGTTAACCTTGACAATAGGAACGGCACTAGGGGAGCAATTGTGCATGTTATATCTTTTAAGCCTTTTCTCAATATATGCTTTTTGAGATAAACCTAAGATACACGAGACCAATCTCGGTAAATTTCAAATCCTATAACATAAGAGGCTTCACCACGATTCTTTATTTCAAACTTAGTGGATAGAAAACGTTTTGTCTCGTATAACATGTCTAAATCACTACTTGCTAACAAAATATCATCCATATACAAAATAAGAAAGATAAATTTACTCCCACTAATCTTGAGGTATATTCATTGATCTACTACATTTTCTTTAAATCCAAATTCGGTTATAACCTCATAAAACTTGAGATACCACTGTTTGAAGCTTGTTTTAACCCATATACCGAATGATTTAACCTACATGTCATATGCTTCTTGCCTTCTACAACAAATCCTTTAGGTTGTATCATAAAAACTTCTTCATGCAAGTTACCATTTAAAAATACAATTTTCACATTTTTGATGTAGTTCTAAATCATAATAAGCTATGAGGGCTAAAATAATTCTTAATGTATCTTTCTTTGAGATAGGAGAAAATATATTATCAAAATGTACACCTTCTTGTTGTGTAAACCTTTTAGCAATTAGTCTGGCCTTAAATCTTTCAATTTTTTCTTTGGAGTCAGTTTTAGTTTTATGGATCCATTTACAGCCTATACGTTTACCCCAACAGGTAACTCAACAAGATCCCAAACTTCATTAATTTTCATAGATTTCATCTCGTCATTCATGGCTTCTAACCATTTACACGATTTATCACTCATAATAGCTTGGTTGAATGAGATAAGATCATCTCCATTACCTATATCACATCATTCCTCGGTATGGTATACGATATATACATCAGGTATGGAAGATCTTCTCTCTTTGTGATCTTCATAAGGGTTCTTGTGACGAATAGGAGCTTCATCAACATGATGAACATGAGTTTCTTCATTAGCCTCTTGAACAAGAGGTATAGAATTTGTAACATCTCGAATTATCAAAATTGGAACATAAGTCTGATTTTCTTTAAGGTTTACTGTTCTATTCAAATTACTCCCACTTATGTTGCCATCTTCAAAAAATACAGCATTTATAGTCTCTACTATTCTAGTGGTATGTGATGGGCAATAAAATTTAAAACATTTGGATCTCTTTAGATAACCAATAAAATAACAATTAATGATTCTGGAATCAAGTTTCTTTACTTGTGGATTATAGACTTTTGCTTCAGTATTACAGCCCCACACACGCAAGTAACCTAATTGCGATTTTTTGCCAGTCCACAGATCATAAACTATTTTTGAAATAGATTTACTAGGAACCCGATTTAGTATACGTGTGGCTATTTTTAAAGCTTCTTTCCATAAAAATTCCTGCAATGTGGTATTACATATCATACTTCGTAGCATATCCATTAGTGTACGATTATGTCTTTTAGCAACTCCATTCTGTCAAGGATCTCCCAGCATAAGTATCGATGAACAATACCTTTTTCTTGAAGAAATAAAGCGAACATGCCTAGACTTTGACCAAGGTCAGTGTGTCTACCATAATATTCACCGTCTCTCTCTGATTGCACTATTTTAATTTTAAGGTTATGTTAATTCTCAACTTCATTCTTCAAAATTTTGAATTTATTTAGTGCTTTAGATTTTTCATACACATAACCGTAGCGAGAATAATCGTCGATGAAAGTAATAAATGATTTATGCCCGTTAATACTCTGAATAGGAAAAGGGCTGCATATATCGGTATGAATAATTTCTAGTAGTCCCCCACTTCGAGTGGTTCCTTTCTTATTTCCCCCGACAAATTTTCCGCATAGTTGTCGAAATTAGAAAAATCTAATGCTGGAAGAATTCCATTTCTAATGAGTCGTTGCATTCTATCTCTTGAAATATAACCCAACCCGCGATGCCATAATTTGGAAGAATTCCCAACATCACGATTTCTCTTTACTCCATATTTATGATTAACACTAGTAATATTCACAGATAACAGAGACTCACAAAAGGAAGATTTGAAATATAATTTATATAGGTTGTCAAATAATAATTTTAAACCAACAAACTTAGAGTTTTGATATAGTTTCAACTCATTATTTCCAAACTGAAACGTAAAACCACATGCATCAAGTCTAGAAACAAAAATTAAATTCCTAATCACACTAGGAATGTAAACTACATTAAGTAAATCAAGAATAAAGCCACTCTTTAAAACCAAACGAAGAGTTCCAATAGCCTCGACTTCAGCCTTTAATCGGTTAGCAACTTTAAGTTTTCTTTCTCCCCTTTGAAGCATCCTCATGGAATGGAATCCTTGCAATGAGTTCGTAATGTGCACAGAGGTATCGGTGTCAACCCACAACGTATTTAAAGGAACATCAACTAAAAATGTTTCACAAAGCATGAAATTTAAATCATTACCCTTTTTAGCAAGCCAATCTTTAAACTTCACACGGTCTTTCCTCATGTATCCATGCTTCTTATAGTGATGACACTTAGGAGCATACACAGGCTTTGTATCAGATATACTAGTCTTCTTAATACCAGTAGCCATGTTCACTTTATTTTTACCTTTATCATTGTCCTTATTTTTTCTGTTTTGGACTTTGAACATCAATGTCTGCATAGTCAAGTTTCTCAGCCTTAATCCTTTATTCTTCTTCAACACATATATCAATTAATTCGCTCATTTTTGACTTTTCTTTCTGCATATTATAATTGATCTTAAAAGGACCAAATTGCGTAGGAAGAGAAGTCATAATGAAATAAATTAAAAAACCTTCAGAAATTTCCATATCCATGCCGTTTAATTTTGTGGCCATACCATTCATCATCATGATATGTTCACGTACACCACTTGTCCCATTATACTTGATAGTGAGCATTTTCATAACGAGAGTACTTGCATTAACCTTAGAAGTACTTTTAAACCACTCTTCAACAGAAGCCAAATACTTTTTTGCAGTGAAAATATTATTTGCATCATCCTTCTCAGGAATACCTCCTTGTATAGCAGCTGTAATAGTATTTTTTATTATCATGAGAGACATGCGGTTTGACCACTCACATTTTGCAAAATTAGCACTTTCATCATTGGTACTTGTCGCTATAATTGTAGGTTTATCCATTCGTTATGCCTGGTCAATATCCAGAGCACCAAGACAAATCTCAATTTGCTCTTTTCAAGTGGAGAAATTAGTTTCGTTCAATAGTACTATTCTAAAGATTTAAGCATGAACATTATTCAATACCGCATTAGATTCGGAAAAAATGAAATACCTACTATTATCAATTATAAATCCATAACAACATTAAATCAACTGTATAGAGGGACTAATAATAATTATACTGAAATAAATAATAAAATGCCAAATTATATTTCGGTCATATCATAACAGTTGTTTGCCTAAAATTCAATTCATATTACCGTTGGGCAGAAACAAATTGAATTGATAAAATAAATAAATTCACTCAAGAAATCATAATGACAATTAAAGTTGGTAAAATTACCATTCATAATCTATTAAACATAAAAGCGAAATTTCATGAAAATCAATTCATATCATCATTGGACAAAAGCAAACTGAATCATTAAAACAGATAAATTCACTCAATAAATCATAATGACAATTAAAGTTGGTAAAATTGATGTTCATAATTTATTAAATGTAAAAATGTAATTTAATGAAAATTAATTTGTATCATTATTGGACAGAAACAAACCAAACTATTAAAACAAATAAATTTATTAATAAATCATAATGAAAATTAAAGTTGGTAAAATTACCGTTCTTAATTTATTAAATGTAAAACGTAATTGTGACTTTAAATCACAAAATTCATTTTAATAAAGTAGCGGTTATAATGCAAAGTTGATAGAAATTGACAACAACCAATCATTGAAAAAATTATGTTATATGGTTTAAATTATTTATAAAAAATATTCAATAAACCATAAAGAATAATAACATATTCAAAATGCAACATATTTAGACATGTCAAAACTCTTGGTCATGATCTAGTTTAGACCAAAATTTCACACAAACTTACTTGTATTAGATCCACCAAATCAAAAGGAGAGTGCCCATGTGATTCATGACATGATGCCTCTTGGTTAAAGGTCGTCAACATTACATCTTCATAGAAAATACATTGATTAACATCTATACGCATACATAATATAGAATAAAAATTCTTCTTTTAAATCTTTCATCCAAGATCATAAGAAAATATTTATACATAAATTAGTTGAATCTGTATAGCTTTTATACGAACCACTGAAAATCAGTTCATAAAAAAATTGCTTCTTATATGAAGTTATGATGTCTTTGATACTAAATGAAAGAGATTTAATAAGATCATAATATGTTTTGCAATTATAACACAATCAATCCAGAATCTGTAAATTCAAAATAAAATAGCAAAGAAATTTAAATCTTACAATTCTGAAGTGAAGACATCTTTAGACTGAAGCGTTAATACCAATCTTTAATGTTTTTCCTCAGATCTAATGATGGAGATCCTATTGCGTTTTCTTTTCCCTCTTTCTTTTTGTAAACTTATTGGACCTAAATTTTTTTCAAAAATAATCCAATTAATACGAATTGGCAGAAGAACGTTTTAATTTTAGAATAGCACCAATCCATATAGAGAAGGGGTCTATATATATTTTGAGGTAACTTTTAGGATCAGTATAATTACTAATTGCAATCTGAATTTTTCCACCAAAAATTTAGATGTTTTTTAATTAATTCTTTAAATGAAATTGGTGCACAATAGTAACATAGCCACATAATAAATAAAAATAACACAAACTTCATTTTTCAGCTTCTTAAACATGAGAATTGTTAAATGGACTATTATTTTGATTAGAATGTCAACACTTTTATTAATAATTTTTGTCGATGGAAGAACAAAGTTAGTGATTCGGCGCATAGAAGATTAAATGGAATTAATAACTTTAATTTTTTGTTTCACTCTATACATTTTTCTTTTCCTCTTTCTTCCATCACCGGAAACTCTAACTTCTAAGACTTAAACTATTAGAGCATTGAAAAAAAATTCCTTCAACAAAACTAAATGATTACGTCTGTTTGGATTGATATAAATAACTTGCTTTTTAGTATTTTAAAAGTCAAAACTAATTCAATTTAAATTGATTCAAACGGATTGTTAATAGACATAGCACCCATTAAAATTGCCTGGGACTAAATTGAGTAAATTTATAGCAAATTGAGTGGGCCTGGGACTACATCATTGAAGAAGGCAATTGGGCTAAGTTTGTTAAAAAATACCCACTAAGTCTAGATAGCTGATCGTTATGTTATTTACTATAGAACTTCCCAAACTAGAAAAAACACACACACATAAAGAAAAAGAAAGAAAAGCTTAAGTGTCCCCATGGAGGAGCAATATATATTTCTACATTGTTTATTTAGAGCTGTTAATCGAATCTTATTGCCATTAGTTAATCATGTTAATAAAAGTTTGCTTCCACCGTTTCTCTTAAAATGCCAGAATAGACAGATTAACAAATAACAACTGCTTCTAGCACTTTATGTATCTCAAATTTTCGTGTTTCATACAAATACAAACCGTTTACATCAAGTATAGACAAAATGAATAAATGTTTTCTAGTTAGTATTGCATTTCCTTAATAGGAAAAGTTTCTGTTAAAGTGTATATGCAGTCCTTTTTATTCTTTTACCGAAGTAGAAGAGATGATGACTATTTCTCTTACTTCCAGTAGATCCAATGGTATAGTTCTAATTCGTACTAAAATAAATAAAGGTTGAAACATTCATAAACTCAACTTCATTCCAAATTTAAAAAAGTAGCTAAACAATCCGGCTTCATTACCAATGTTCAACTATCTATATCTATAAAAACACATCAAAACATCCCAAAACACCCAAAATATACAAGATCATCATGGCAACAACAACAACAATGCACACAAACTTTGATCGAATGAAAGAACTCATCGAATTCGACAACACAAAAGCAGGAGTTAAAGGACTAGTTGATTCGGGCACTAGACAAATACCAAGAATTTTCATTCAAGCCCCAGAAGATCGACCAAAACCCACAGATGCACTCAACAATAACATCCATATTCCAATCATAGACCTCAAAGACATCAATAATCCATGCAGAAGACAAGAAATCATCCAAGAAGTCAATGAAGCATCAAGATCGTGGGGCTTTTTTCAGTTACTAAACCATGGAATACCCATACAAGTACTAGATGGTTTAACTGAAAGTGTCAAGAAATTCCATGAGCAGGATCAAGAGCTAAAAGCTAAATACCATTCACGCGACCCTAATAAGAAGATAAAATACTACGGTAATTTTGATTTGTACAGTGCACCAGCTGCAAATTGGAGGGATACTTTGTCATGTTTCTTTGATGGTTCAGTGAGTCCTGAAGAGGTTCCAGAAATTTGCAGGTAAACTATGCTATGCATATACAATACTTTTATAATGTATACATCATTCAACTGTTTCTTTGTACAGAGAGATGCTGCTAGAGTACAGAAAGCAGGTAACTGAACTTGCAGATACAGTATGTGAAATGTTATCTGAAGCACTTGGACTGAAGCCAGGCTATTTTAAGAGCATTAATTGCACAAAGGGGCAGCTTTTGGTTGCACATTACTATCCACCATGTCCACAGCCAGAGCTTACAATTGGAATTGCGAAGCATTCTGATCCTTCTTTCTTGACTTTGCTTCTTCAAGATAATATTGGTGGGCTTCAAGTACTTTATGAGAACAAGTGGGTGCCTGTCTCGCCTATTCATGGTGCTCTGGTTGTGAACATTGGTGACCTTCTTCAGGTTAGTTTTACAATATTTATATATTAGGGTTCCAGAGTATATTAATACTTTGCTTGTTTGTTTGATTTCTGTCGTCGTGTTTGTTTGAAGTTGATAAGCAATGACAAGTTCAAAAGCGCGGAGCATAGAGTATTGGCTAATACCAAGGGGCCAAGAATATCAACTGCAGTGTTCTTTAACCCAGGGATAGATGAAGAACAGCCTATGGGACCTATAAAAGAGACGTTATCTGAAGACAATCCTGCGAAATACCAGTATATTCTTTTCAGGGACTATTTCAAATATTACACTACTAAGGGGCTTGATGGAGAATCTGCACTTAATCACTTCAAACTTTGATGAAGCTAGCTACCTTGCTCAATGCTGGGTATGAATGATTAGCTAGAAGAATAATTATATATTAAGCTGCTTTTATGTATAGCGTGTAATGATAAATGAGTATCTGATTAATAAATCATATAGTAATTACTCCAGAAACTTCCGTGAAGTTATATTACCAGTACAACCACACAACGGTAGAAAAACGACTGTTTAATAGTATAATTTGAAAAAAAAAGAGTTAATTTTTCATTAGTTTCAATTATATATATATATATATATATATATATATATATATATATATATATATATATACACACACACACAGGCATAATGGTAATATGTTTGATAAAATATTATTATTAAAAAACATATTAAAGAAACTACATACTAGAAAACAATAGTTCCTCTAACCGCTATGTGTTACTAAATTCATAATATTTTGCGATGAAATGACTATAACACGTATCAATAATAACTTTCACATGGTCAAAATTATATTTTGCCTCAAATAAGAAATATTTACCACAGTAATAAACAAGAAACATAATATTAGTAACAACTTTCACAATTCATCAAACTTCATGATTTTTAATAAGACAATACACGGAAGTTTTCAAACTTCATAAACAATATAGTTTGTAGTTTTTTTTCTACTGCAATGTAAGCTGGTTTTTAAGTTGTCCGTCCACTATCTGTAGATAGAATTATGGGTAAGTTTGGCTCATATCCCTAACAAGTTTTAAAATAGAGAAAACATCCTTCCCAACCAACATTTACGTTTCCGCTCCCTGTTTTCAAATTCACGCACGCAAAAAGACCGAAATACCCTTTATGTTTTTAACTTTTCAAACGTGTATAACTTTATTTACAAAAACCGGATCAACATAACGTTTTCACCAAAAAATCGCAAATTTTATGATCTTTAAAATGAGATCCATTGTTGATACCAAAAATTTAAATTTGTATTAAATCTGCAATTATTTCAAATATTTGCATACAATTCAGCAAATATTGAACATTTTCGATTTTTTTTCAAATATATAAAAATTGCAAAAAATTGCAGATATTTCTACAACTATATGATATAGTTGCAGAAATGTCTGCAACTATTGCATATAGTTGCAGAAATGCAACTATTGCAAATAGTTGCAGATGCAACTATTGCAAATAGTTGCAGATGCAACTATTGCAAATAGTTGCAGAAATGTCTGCAACTATTTCATATAGTTGCAGACATTTCTGCAACTATTTGCATATAGTTGCAGAAATGCAAATAGTTGCAGATGCAACTATTGCAAATAGTTGCAGAAATGTCTGCAACTATTGCATATAGTTGCAGACATTTCTGCAACTATATGATATATTTGCAGAAATGCAAATAGTTGCAGATGCAACTATTGCAAATAGTTGCAGAAATGTCTGCAACTATTGCATATAGTTGCAGACATTTCTGCAACTATTGCAAATAGTTGCAGAAAACGAACTTACACGGTATTTCAGTAAAAATCTTTTATTGCAAACAGATAAATCATTAAGCAAAGATAATTTTATCGTTCAATATAAACCAAATAATCACAGATAGAAAAAATGGAGCACGGTATAAACGAGGGTATTTATGGAAAAGAATTAAGCCAAAACAAAAATAGGGACCGGATTTATAAAGTTTCGAACGGAAGGAGTTTTTGTGAATTACGTTTGGTTTTAGGGATGTGACCCTAATTTTCACTAGAATTATTATAGGTATGAGGCTATAGACCTCAACAGATTCGGCACATACAGGGGTGTAAATCGGTCGGACCGGACCGGACGGAGGTGTGTTCAGTTTATGTCCTAAATAAAATTGGACCGGACATGGACCGGACGAGATTTATCTTCGTACAAATTTTGTTGTCCTAGCTCGTGTCCTAAATGAAATCGGACGGACTCGTACATACATTTTTCGGACACGGACCCGAACGGACATGGATGGACAATGCTATTTACATTAAATTTTATGTTGTTTAATAGAATTTCCATCAGATATACTGAAATATAAGAAATTCAGACGAATTCGAACGAACTCGGACCGGACAATATTTTTTCTCGTACAAATTTTCTTGTCCTAGCTCGTGTCCTAAATGAAAATCGAACGGACTCGGACGGACGTATTTCGGTTACGGACACGAACGGACATCGGACACTCGTACAAAATTTACAGCCCTAGGCACATATGCCTAAAGAGCAAAAACACGTTACAAATTGCACAAGGCAATCACACATTACATCTTTCAAACACCTGGCAATACATACAAAACATACCACACTCCACAAAAACATACAATACGACAATCATACCAAGGATACTAAACAGTTCCAAGAAAAAAAAACACTACAACAAAATACCTATTTTGCAACTTGCAATGATCGTTGTAACAAGCCTATAACAACGATCAGCCTGAAGTCGTAATATGTGAAGTTGTAATAAAGTAGGAGAATTTCACAATTGTTTGGATAGTTGTAGAGAACCGTTGTAATAAAGTCGTTTATAACGGGTTTGTCTGTTGTAATAGATCTTTTACAGCTGTTTTTTTTGCCTATTGTTAGGTCTTTTACAATTATTTTTATCTGTTGTTAAAAATGCAAAATAAAAAAGTTTGAGCATTGGGTGCAACATGCACCCGTAAATTTAATACCATTTTGCAACTGAAGCTAACATTATACTAGTAACAACCAAAATTACTCAAATTTACTAAAAATAACATGAAAGATTCATATCCCAAAAAAGTTTAAACGATTAATATATTCACATCATTCATAAAGTATTAACCTAGCCATGACATTCTATTATCTTCAATAATAGTTGTAATATTTTTGGTATCACACTTTTTTGATGTTAGCGTGAACTACCAAAAATGCTCTTATATAGATATTATTAAATCCCTTAAAAGTAGGATCTAACAAATAAACTCACTTTACAAATCAAAATGTTCCTATACAAATATTAACAAACTTTAATACCACTTAAAAATATGATCTAAAAAATAATTTTTTTAACAAATTCAAAACGTCCCTCAACAAATATTGTCAAATCTTAATCAATTTCAAATATGATCTAACAAATAAACTTCTTTTACAAATTCATTTTTTAATTAATAATAAATATAAAAATCCAAACTACTAAAAAATGATATTCGAGTATAGAAATAAAAATTCAAACAAACTACCCATGATTTCGATGTAAAATATGATAAAATATTTGTATTTTTTCTAACTGTGTTGAAACATATATAATTTGTAGAGAAACAACTCATGCACGAAGCGCGTGCCGTAGCTCTCGTGTAAACAACAATATTTTTTATTATTAATTCATGGTGTCACATTTCATTTTGTAATATTGATCTTTAAAACAACGAATATATAAACTGTAGAAATAAAGGAAAAGAAAAAAGTCTGAAATGTAACATTCAAGTAGTTGTAAATAATAAATTATAAACATTTTCGCTACCTAGGTTTGGTCGGCAACTAAACCTTCTCCTACCTGGAATAAAATAAAAATAATAATAGATAAATTAGTTATGTGTTAATATAAGCACCATAATTCATTATGGGAATTCAAATACTGTAAAATTAATAATGAGGTATTTTAAGGTTGTAGGAAAAAGCAATAACTTCATAACTAAAAGGTACATGTTACAATCGAGGCATTGCCCTAGTTTGGACCGAGGCAATTGTCTTAATTCAAAATGAGGCAGGCAAATGACTCGGTTAAAACTTATATGTTCTATCTCAAAACCTGTAACCAACGTATGGGCTTATATTTTATTGTAGACTAACAACCAAAACAGAAATAAATATAAAGCTAACTTTAAGTAATTGCCAAAAATATTACAAACATGCCTTTTAATGTGTGTTTAATACTTTCATACTATGTTATAATTATATAGCCACATTTCTGTAGCAATCTATATATTACTTATTGGATGATTGTAAAAAAATATTTTTAAATTCATATGAGATCGTATAACTCTATATAAAATAAATATTGATGACATTTTCTATCCTTAGAATTTTTATCGAACGATTTTGATCACGAAAATCTTGTAAGACCTATAACTTTTGATAGAAACCGAATTAGGGTCTGAAACCACTTTCATTAGATTGGAATGATGATTTCTCTTTCCAAAAAGTGGTCACTACAGAAATTTGAACTTAATATTTAAGAAATATGGTCATTTGAAGTTAGATAGTTTCTGACCAGATTAGTAGGTAATTAATTAGGCCCGAGTTAAACTCGTTAATCCATTTCAGGAATTGTGCCTAATTGGCGATGAGGGGTGGTTCCTAATCACTTTCATACTTCCCAAAACTAATCTAAACCTCAACTAATTCATTTTAAACCGAAAGGCTCCTCTTTGCCATACTTTAATTAAATTAAAACATGTCATTAAAGGATGATTAGCAAAGGGAATCAAGATATTATTGTTTGGACCATCTTGGAATCCGTGCAACTACTATTCAACCTCAGGTTTGCATTGGGATTTAGGTAAATTTGGTACTATATGAGTGATATTGCTTCTCTCACTATCATGTGGTTATTGGTATAGTTAAAATTGTGGTTTTCGAAATGATTTTCAAAGTTAAAACATTTTAAAACTTAGATCTAATATCAGTGACATGTTAAAATTGTATTTAAAAGGATAAATTATGGTTTTAACTCATTTTAATCATTTACCAACCATACAATTCTATATAAAATTAGATCTAGGATGATTTATGCTCATAACATGTATTTGGATTAATTATACGCATTGCTTGGATGTTGTGTGATGATGTTTGATGGTTGTATTAATTGATTTGATGTGTTTTCTAGTTGTTTTGTGTAGTTAGGAATATGGTACGTCATTTGATGCAAGTAGCATCAAAGTGTTCATAATGCGATGTGGTTGGAGTATGATGTTGTTTAAAGTCCTAAGAGACCCCAAAATATTCTACATGCAATTTGGAATTTATCTAGTAGCTCAAATTATAGTCGTCATTTATGGTGGTGAAGTATGGTCGATGGTGACTAAATTATAGTTTGTATGGAGTGGTTAGAGTCACGAAGGGTCTTGCTTCAAGTTTTGGTGATGAAACTTCGAGTCTTGGCTAGGAAAATACGGTCGATGGTGAAGTTTTAGACATAGGAAATTTGATAGCAAAGTATGGTCGGTATTTTGGGCAACTTCGGGTCGAGATGGGCAGGGCTTTGGGATTTTGGATGGAATGCTTTGATTAGGCCTAGGGAGACATGGGGAAAAGCTTATGGGGACTTAGCCAAATTTCAAAGTATAGTACACGGTCGGTAGCGACCATGTCAACCCGAGTTGTTTGGCTTAGTGCTTCGAGTTTTCCCAAGCAAGTTCTTCGAGTTTTGGATAAAGGTATTGTAATACCTTGAAAATTCAGTAAATATTATAATTAAATAATTAAATATTAATAATATAATAATGCGAAAATAACTGAATTTAATGTGTTAATAAAATAAATATTAAATAAGAAGGGTCAAAATAATCATTTTCTCAACTTTGAAATTTAACGATGAGACCTCTGCCATTGTGATCGTCTCATTTTTCTAATTCACGCGGTATATTGGTTTGTCTCGTTTGGAGCTCTATGAAGGAGTTATGGTCAAATCTATGTCGAGATGATCAGACGCCAAAAGTTTGAATTCAAATTTTAATGGGTCGTTGATTTTCCCTGCTTCTATATAATCGAAACCACGTAACTTCTTTTTAGTTTTTCCGAAACCGACACCATCTTTTTCCTCTTGCATACAAAATTTCAAATAAGCATATCCTCCTCAAATCTCAACGAAATCGCATGAGTTCAATAGCATCGCGAAACTAATAGAGAGGGCTATGTATCTATACCCATTTGGAAATGAAAATCTAAGGCTTAGAGGTGTAGAGTCTGAAAAGAAAAGACTGTGGCAGTGGAAGATGAATTTGATCGGTGATTCATGGTTCTCTCTATATAATGCAATTTTGATCCTACAACGATGATTTTTAGTTCATATTAGTGTAGATAAATCTTTATAATCATTGGATTTCAGATTAAATAGGAGTTTAGGAGGGAATTTGACAGAAACAGTAAATTAAAAACTAGGTTTCATCCCATAAAATATGATTTAATGGTATCAACTTTTAATATACCGGTAATATAATATATCTTTAAATCCAATCCAAATCTATCCAGTAAAAAATTAAATAAGATTTAATGGTATCAACAATATTCATGACAACATTGGATTAGACCAAGTACATAATGAATTAAAAGCAGTATTTTTTAAAAATTTCCCTTTCTAATCCTACCGCCCAATGTTCTACATCCAACAGTGAACATATTCGTAGCTGCAATCGACTAAATGCTTTTCATGAGGATTTTCCATTTGCACATATTAATGTATTTAATACGTTAATGATATCCCAATATAAAAATATATAAAACAGAAAATAAAACCTAAAGCTTACGTTATTTTGGAAAAGATTCGCTATAAGAATCACTTTACATGATAAAATTATATAATTGCCCCGATGACAGACTCTTTACTCTGTCAACCAACACATTTTTAGTTGGTATTTAATAGGATTTTCAATGCCATAATGACACCATTTCTACGATTTATTATTTCCCAATACTAAATTTTAATAAATTTTAAAAAATCTGTGTCGTAGACGCGGTCCCGATGCCTTTTTGATGTTGACTTATAGGAATTTCTGCAAAATTTTACTATAGTTGCCTTTGTCCAACCCAAACCATAAAATAATACCATACACCGTCGAATAGATGTGTCGAACAGCTATATTAACTGTATATATATATTATCACAAACAAATATATCATCATAGGCAACTGTATAATAAAAAAACGTCACCGACCAATACAAAAAACGTACGTATACTCCTCACTTCCAACATATTCAACATCCACAAAACCAAATCCAATTACCGTAAAAACAATACATATCGATTTCCTACATTTTCCAATATAAAATCTTACACATAAGTAAATTTTCCAAACACTACAACAAAATGTATCTATCATAGTGTTTCAAAAATGCTATAAAAATCTTTAACAGCGTTTTTAACTACGCTGTATATTAACATGCCATTATAGGTCAGACGTATACCATAGCAAGACAGAAAACGTTGTAGAATCCATGTATAATACGATTTACAGCATTTTTGTTGATATATTCAATAGCGGTTATAATATGATTCTTAACTTTTTACAACGTTCTTTTCATTGATGTGGTCTCTTTTTGCAGCGTTTCTTTTGTTGTTATGATGTTTATTTACAGCGTTTTCTAAAATGCTTGGATCCTATTTTATAGCGTTTCTATAGCCTTTCGAAAACGCTGTTTAATCTTTTCTCTAGCGATTTAGAAACGCTCTTAAATATTTTCATAGCATTTTATAAAGTGAAAATTAGACCCACGTCCTTATAATTAAACTTAGTCCACGTAAACTCCTTCCGTTTCAAAACTTATATTTCCGATCCCTATTTTTAGTTGCGGCTAAATTTATACCAAAAATACCCTTGTTTACCTCTCGCGCTTATTTTAATGGTGGTCGTGATTTCGATTGCAAGTTTTGGATTCTGATTTAGTTCGATCATTGTTCTAAGATATTATTTCGGATTCATGAGTTTATCTTCTTCCAGGTAAAATATTGATTGGATTTGTAGTCGATTTTGTTTGTTTTTCATTGATATTGTGATATTGCTTGATAATGTTATTTTATTTCGTTTGTTTTTTTTGTGTTTAAAGTAAATGGAAATTACAAGTATTCTCCTGTTTATTTTAGCTGAAAAATTAATGCATGTGTATAGAGTAATGTTCGATGATATATTTTGTTAGCTTTGATTAAGTTCAGATTTGTTTGGAATTATTGTAAATATTTTACAGACTTGTCCGCAATTAATTTGAATATGTATGGTGAAAATGCTATGCAAATTACTAATAGTTGCTGATTTATCTGCAATTTTTTACAATTATTGCTTACATATCAGTAAATAATATTGGTATTTCAATGAGTTTGATTAAGCTTAGATTTGTGCTGATTTATCTGCATTTTTTGACAAATATTGCTTACATATCAGAAAATAATATTGCTTACATATCAGCATATTATTAATATGTGCTGATTTATTTGCAATTTTTTAAATTATTGCTTACATATCAGCAAATAACATATATATTCTGGTTGTTTTGTTATTTATTTTTTTGTAATTGTAATTCTGTTTTGTTTTTTAAATTACAGTGTTCCTGGTGATGTTGGTGTGTTTGTGCTATTGAAGTTTGGATATGATAGATTTTCGTTACGTTTTTATTTGGATAGTTCGGTTGTTATGTTGAGAAGTGCTATTTGTGGTAAATGGACTGAATTGAGTTCATTGTCATTTGAATTATACTATGTTAAAGATGGATTGAGAAGAAATATTGAAACTAATTCTGATCTTTAATCTATTTTGTTGTTGGCTGCTCATAACCGTGAGGATTACTTTGTTATTTTTGTTGATGTTGTTCCTACTAGTTTTTTAGCAACCAATATGATAGGTGATGTTAAATACTTGCAGTTATAATGAATATGCAAAAAAAAACCAGAAATGTATGCACTTATCTTAAATAATTGCTGTCTTTTCAGCAAATTTTAAGGTATACGCAAATTTTCATGTATGTGGAATTGTTGCATATATTTTAGCAGTTTTAAAAAATAATTGCTTATTTTTCAGCAATAATTTGAATAACCGTGAAATGGAAAATATGTTGTTTCTAATTATAGATATCACCAGCATTTTCTTCACTTTTTCCAAATAGATTGGTATTCCAATGAAACTATTGAAAAAACTGTTAAATTATACACAACTTTTCTTGTATATTGTGTAGTGGCATATATCTTAGCAGTTTTAAAAATTAATTGCTTATTTTTCAGCAACAATTTGAATAACTGTAAACTTGAAAATACGGCGTTTGTAGTTATAAATATCATCAGATTTTTCTTTAGTTTTTTCGAAATAGATCGGTATTTCAATGAAACTATTCAAAAAATTGCATATAAAAATGAGTTTAATCTGTTTAATTGAATTATTGCTAAAAAATAAGCAATTAAATTAAATTGTTGCAACCATATGTGATATTGTCAGTAATGCTTATTTCTATTTATACATAAATGTTGCAAAGATATTCAAAAGTGTTCAATATAGTTGCATATCTGTCTGCAATAACTTTGAATAATTGACATTAAACTATTCAAAAAATTTCACATAAAACTAAGTTTAATCCGTTTAACTCATTTATTGCTAAAAAGTAAGCAATTAAACTAAATTGTTGCAGCCATATGTGATTTTGTCAGTAATGCTAATTTTCGTTCATATAAAAATATTGCAGAGATATTCAAACATTTTCAACACAGTTGCATATTTGTCTGCAATAATTGTGAATAATTGACTTTAGACTATTCAAAAAACTCCACATAAAACTGAGTTTAGTCCGTTTAACTCAATTATTGCTGAAAAGTAAGCAATTAAAGTGAATTGTTGCAGCCATATGTGATATTGTCATTAATGCTTACTTATTTTCGTTTATACATAAATATTGCAGAGATATTCAAACATGTTCAACATAGTTGCATATTTGTCTGTAATAATTATGAATAATTGACATTAGACTATTCAAAAAACTCCACATAAAACCGAATTTAGTCTGTTTGACTCAATTATTGCTGAAAAGTAAGCAATTAAAGTGAATTGTTGCAGCCATATGTGATATTGTCATTAATGCTTACTTATTTTCGTTTATACATAAATGTTGCAGAGATATTCAAACATGTTCAACACAGTTGCATATTTGTCTGCAATAATTGTGAATAATTGACATTAGACTATTCAAAAAACTCTACATAAAACTGAGTTTAGTCTGTTTAACTCAATTATTGCTGAAAAGTAAGCAATTAAAGTGAATTATTACAGCCATATGTGATATTTTCAGTAATGTTTACTTATTTTCATTTATACATAAATGTTGCAGAGATATTCAAACATTTTCAACACAGTTGCATATTTTTCTGCAATAATTCTAAATAATTAACATTAGTATGATATTTACTGATAGATTTGTAATTATTATAAAAAATTGCAGACAAATAGTGAAATTGATCGAATGTATTTCTTCAAAATGTGCAAATAACACATTAATAACATCTGCTTTGAAATTTGAAGAGAGCAAACAGGTTTTTGAACAATTTTTAACAAAAATTGCAGTAATTAGAGCAAGTTTTGTAGTTTATCGTTTGCATTCTCAATTTTGTGTATAATACCATTAAAAAGCTCGATTATAAGTACAGAAAATTCGAAAATGTCTCTAACTCACCTGCAAAAAACCCTAAGATGCATCGATTGAAAAAGATGGAATATAAATCGACTACTCTAAAAATTGAGATATATCACCTTCAATCTTCCCATTTTGCCTTGTTTGATCTTGAATATGTCAGATTTGTAGTTGATTTAAGTTGTTTTGCCGTTCGATTTTGTAGATTTCTCGGATTTTGTAGAAGAAAATGTGATTTTGATGTGGAATAAACGTAGAATGATAAAAAAGCATGGGTTCAGGGTTTTAGCATGACAGATAAGGATAGTTTGGTAAAAAAGCCACGTTTAAAAATAAGAACGAAATTCATATGTTTTGTATCCGAAGGATTTTTGATGAATTATGAAAGTTATTAAGGACGTATGACAAACGTTCCCTTTTATAAACGCTGTCGTATTTTACTCAGTTCCTAACCAATATTTAGCAGGTTCCAATTCTATATTCAGCTATAGTTTATGTATAACACAGTTTGTATAAACACATATATTTCATAACAAACATATATATTATATTAATCACACATTTTATAATCAACATATTATATTAATCACACGTCTTACAATTAACATGAAACATTACATAATAAACATACACAATATTCTTACATCAAAATAGATAATAAGTTCGTAATATTTCAATGTAGAACAAGCAGCAACTAGTGACCAAAAGTAGTAATACATACAAGCATACAAACCAAAATGTAGTTATGGCATCAAAAGTAACTTCGAATCCATAACTTGCTGCGGTATGTTACTATTTTTTTCCATCAAATATATCTATCCACCTGCAAAGGAAAAGTTCTTTATTATACGTACTTGATTAGGATTAAAAGATGGAAATATTAAGTAGTTAGTTCTCAAGTTATTTTAAGCTTTATAAAACAACATGTGAAAGAATGAGCTTGAAATTTTTCTTTATACTTGTTTTTTGCTATTATTAATTGCAAGGTCAGTTACAATATAAACTTGTACCGTTTGCATTTGATCAATATATAATTCAATGTGTATTGTTTTATCAGTTATCCATTGTACCACTAATGTGATTTTAGAGTCTTAGACTCCGTGTTAGTATCTAAGTATATAAATGTGTAAGTATCAAGTATTGTTTGTTTGATGTGGAAGTGTTATCTGGGCGTAGTGATGCTTTCCATACTTTCAATATATGGTGCTGAAAGCAGCAATGCATTCAGTTTATGCATGGACGATTTTAGTATTTAAAGAGCAAAGGTTCGGGAAAATCACTAAGGAATATTATCTACTTAACTTTCAGCAAACTCCTCTCTTCTCCACTCTCTTACGATCCAAGTACTATATCTAACAGTGGTTACCAAAATGAGAACATTTCGACTACAACATGTGACAACAACAAACAAGCCGCTTTGTAGAATTTAGCTAATAGTGGTCATTTCCGAGCAGTGCATAACTATAAACCCAGGTTCCATCCTAGTTGTTGTATATAATATAAGTCCACAATACAAAAATACCTTATTTATACTATAAACCATTGTTTAAGAATGCCTGCTACAATAAAATTTACAAAGTACTATAAAATATTTAATAAATTACAAACTTCAACTTCATGGAGGTACCAACAACAACAATGTCAATGAATATATCACAATTTTGGATAAAATCATAACAAATTTCCCTTCTTTATTGTTTTATGACGATTTTATAGATAATACTAGTTAAATAGCAATAATTTCTAACTAAGCCATCATTAATAAAAATTACATCTGATTTTAAACAAAAAGTACCTGTAAACAGTGCTTTTCACAGATTCAGGTGTTCCAGCCACTTTGAAGAACAAATTCCCCAAGCTTGTATTCCTAAAAACAACGCAAAATCCTCTCATTATCACTACAGATAGAATGATTAAGTAAGGTGAACAATTATAATAAGACAAATACATGCCTGTTGTGCATGGAAGAAAAGAACATCAAAATAATCTGTATCCATATTTTTGAATACTCTGAAGGAAACAGTTAAAGCAATAATGGTTTTGACAACCAA
The DNA here is from genome assembly GCA_030737815.1 of Allium fistulosum. Classification (NCBI taxonomy): domain Eukaryota; kingdom Viridiplantae; phylum Streptophyta; class Magnoliopsida; order Asparagales; family Amaryllidaceae; genus Allium; species Allium fistulosum. Next base: position 668,825,112 of record CM060901.1, read on the forward strand.
TCAGAGCTAGGATGAGAAGCATTAAGTTGATGAGAATTATGGGTAGTAGTCATAATTTTTAGTCTTAGCCAGCATTGATGATCAGAGTTACCATGGCCTACTTCTACATAAAATACTTCAAGTCCAGGGTTGGACATGATAAAATAGTATGTTCCCCATTTGATAGCTTTTTTTTTAATTGTTGAGCTCATTTCTAGCTACAACTCAAAAGAAATAGAAACCAAAATTATTGGCCATAATTATAGAAGATGCATAAATCTATACAGAGGCCATATATTACTATTACATTTTGAAGATACTAGCTTGTTTCTAATCATTTGAAAATCTACATTATGTTATAAAAGATACTTATGTCGGGATTCAAATTTGAATCATTTGAAAATTAAATTAAATTTCATCATATAATAGTGAGTTGTATACATTTTTATTTAAAAAATTCAAAATTTTCTACTGCTATACCTTACCACTTCAGAATTCCGTTTCAATCCATTTAGAATACACATACATTTTTACGAATGCAGCTGATTTTCAGCATTTAACTTCGGTATATAAAGTTATTTTGTATTATCTAAATACTATCATTTTTTTCACGAATACATTTCAAATTTTAAAATCGGAGACAAATCGGGTATCAAGTCTACTGAATATCCAATGGAGATCATGGGCAATAAAATTCTGATCAGATTTGCACCTGAGCTTTCAAGTATTTTGCTATATGATAATGTGAATATAAGATTTCAGAGGACATATTTAAGACCTCAAAGATTAAACTAAGGGAAGTTCTAGAGGAGCACATTATGTAAAACTCCCATTCCAGGAAAAATAGAAACCCACTATGTAATATCATTGATCATGCTGATTTTTCCATGAATCCACTAAAAGTTCCAAAAATGTAAATAATCTGACCGCCAAATAGTCACGAAATGAAACACAAAGACTAGTTACTTCAAGTCTTCACTATATTCTGCATACTTCCTAACCCGCGTTCTATTTTCTGTGTAGTTGACCTATGCTATCTGTACAATCACCCTTCCTTATTATCTTATACATATAAAACCATTCAGCAAATTATAACATTCTTCCGTTGACAATAACAACATATGCCTATATTCAAACATTTTGCTCTTGCTTCTTTCACGCGTTGGATAGTTCAATACCGACCCACAATATATTATCGGACAAATTTTGCTTATAAACCCATGTATGTCATGTCACAATCTACCAATTCAAAAATAAATTTGCAAATTTTATATTCCTATCATTTTTCTTTTTACCAAATTAACTTATGGTTTTTCCATTTTGTAGAAATGACGAGCAAGATATGTTCAACATAATTGGATCAATGTTTCTATCTATAGTTTTCTTTGGCCTTAATAATTGCACAACAATTATACCAATAGTAGCAGCAGAGCAGGCCGTTTTGTATAGAGAAAAGTATGCTAGAATGTACTCTTCATGGGCTTACTCTTTTGCGCAGGTATCAACAAACTAGTCAATTGAATTGTTAGTTCATAAAATATACCAAAAAGCATGCTACACTACACAGATTCGGTTCATAAATAATTATATCCAGGTACTTCAGGAATCCTGTTACATTTACATCAGCATGTAAATGTATTATTAGTCAGTTTAATTTAATCCGCCAGTTTGGAAAAGACACAAAACAAATTTAAAAGAGTTAGCAAACTTTATATTGCACATAAAGGCTCCTACTGCTCGTTAATTATTTCCGATAATTAGTTTGAAACCAATCCTTGTTATATTCCAATAATTAGTTTGAAAGGAATCCTCATTATATTCCAATAATTAGTTTAAAAGACAACATATTTTCTCAAATTAGCTCATATAAAAAGATTATCCTAACTTATATTCTAGTAAACATGCATATTGTCACTTGTTATATTGGGGAAAAACTGACTTGAACATTAAAGACCGCCACCCTGAAGTTTGGATCGGATAAAAACAGTTGACTAAGCCAAATAAATGTATCTTTTGGTCAAGACCATTAAATCTTATTGGACCGAACTCTAAATGCAAGTGGTGTATCTGATAATGTTACAAGCTATCGCGTTTCATTTTCAAATAGTTATGTCGAGAACTTATAATGTCGAGAACTTCTCAAATTAGCTCTCAAATTTTATTTTTTTTCAACCAAAACAAGGCGACCCAATTTCAAATATTCGTCAACCTAAAAAAAAGGTACTGCATTAATAATGATGCTAGCCTATAAAAACCTTAGACACCTAAATGATATTCAGCAATAAAGCCTTGACATTCTACTAGAAAAGCTAATATTTTCTTCAATTTAATGATGTTGGGGAAAAAACATAACCTACATTATCAGGTGATATGCAACACTGGCCATTTGGTTTGGCTGACCTAGTTGCTAACCGAGCAAGCAGTATGTTCTCGGCAATTCCTGCACTAGCTGTGCATTGTGTAGTCTCAGCAATCTCTTTCCTTATTCTTAATGCTAAATTTTCAGGATCTTCGGAAGAGTTGCTCACATCAAGAAATGCTTCATCGCAGCTCACTGTCTGCAGTATATTCTCGCAAATTGTTATTAGTGAGATGGAAATGAAGTGTGATCATAATTTGTTATATTAAATAACTAGTCTAGCATCACAACCTCCCCAGCTGAACTATTGATATTAATTTTCATTGTTCATCATCATTGGCCTTCCCTTTTACCTAATTCCACATCACTAGAAAAAATTCAAACAATTATCGTGTGTTGTTAAAAATACAAATTCTCACATTTACAAACCTAAACTTTGGTGCAATATTTGTGCAACATGCTATAGAACTTATCAGCAACCTGCAATTTTAAAAAAAACATCTAAGAATAAAACTGATCAGACAATTCTTTCATTTTAGACATTTTCATAATAATAAATAAGCTTCATTAGAATATGTGTGGGTGCGCGCGCGCACGTATTTATATGTGTGTGTGCATGTATGTTTATATGTATGTATGTCTGTATATGAGGTTCCTCAGTCAAAAACTTACTATACCTCTTCATATGCCTCAAAGTTATAAGGCACAATTACAAGTTCTGGATAGCAATCTTTAACATCTCTGACTACCGATTGAGATAATGCATTGTTGAAACAACCAAGAGAAGACCAATCAAAACTAAACGAGGATCCTGACATAAAATATAGAATGTTTCTAGCATCAAGCATAAGCATACATGTAGCTTTAATAGTGTTGTATCTTAAACATAAAATGAAGTAAAACTTAAATGGAAAGGAAAAGGTTATTATATAACAGTGTACTTACTGTTTTATGTCCATAATAAGCCCGATAATACCGCGCTGTATTGTAAAACACCAGCAAATAAAAAAAAGTCATCAAAAAACTGTTAGTGAACTTATTTTTAATGTATATAACTGCAAAATACATTTTAATTCTTAGCATATACACAAGGATACAGCCAGTGCCAGTAAATACATCATTAAACAGCAAAGCAAGTAACAAAAAAGCTAGAAATATAAAAGCAGCAATTAGTCAGCTAATCATATCTTTCACAAGTACTATGGTCAGCAGTAGTATCCAACAACACCCGCCTTAATACTGGGAGCCAACCTTTTATGATGGAATGTGCTTAAAGTATCTGCAATTACAGCAGCCCGTGTAGCTCTTTGCTTAGAATAAAGCGCGAAATTTTCCGTCTTGACCTTATCCTTAACAGACTCTGCCTCCTTTGAGGGAGTACCCTATAATAAAATAGTTCGTTGACATTTGAGCACTAACTAGATCAATATTATATGAAAAAGAGAAGTAGAAATGAGGAATCTTACATCAGGTAGCGGAAGAGAATCTAATATTAGCAACTTGGCATCAAAAATTTTCGCAAGAGCTTTTGCTAGAGTCTTCTGATAGATTTCAGATCCTGCATAAACATAGTGTTATGTCTACAGACCAAGCCGGAGAAAACAATTTGTTAAGTAAAAATTGAGCTACAACTCAAGGAATATACCTGCAAGACCAGATAGAAGTACACGCTGACTTAGAGGAGAAATTTCTTGGGATATTTCCATTTTTGCACTCCAGATGTACATATGCACAGGATAAAAGAGCCTTCTTTGAGTAGAATTGCATAATTAAAATTTCAAGTTTAGATCCATAAAATATTTGCAGTCGCACTAAAACAATGCTTGTGATCAAATGTTGATTTAAATCACCACTCGTTCATAGCAAAAATAGAGATGTGGTAGAACATAACAAAGGGTCATGACATGCCAAATATCCCCCAAAAAAATAGCAAGTGAATAACAATATTATAAAGCAACTGTACATAGTAAGATTAAGTCAACATTGGTCATATCATATGATGAGTCTACTCTTTTGAAATTGATGTAGGTTGACCATTTATGTGAAAAACAAAGCATGCTTAGTATGTTGCCGAGGAGAACCTATGAAAAAAATTTAATCTATGTTGTTACAGATTGAATGAAGCACTTTAAGGTTAATGTTCCAAAAAGTACAGCACATGAATAAAGTGATAAACAGATAAACAACATTATAGAAAACCAAGGAAAAATGATGCAACACCTTTCAGCGACCAGGCTTAAAAAATAGAGCTTAAACTATTAGATTGCTTCATCTACAGGACTCTATATGGGATTCCTTGTTCTAAGCACAAATTTAAGTACACAAAATACAAAGGCTATGATACACTTGAAAATGGCAAAACTGAAATGAACAATGTGTGCATGCCCAACATGAATCAAGGAAGCTCTGGCAGTAATTTAGCTCCTAAAAGAATTGGTAAAAACAGAGAGAAGATTGATCAAATATTTTTATTTTGACATCTTTTAAAGTTTTTATATTTCTTGCTTTCACCGAACTGTATATTCATTACCCGAGCCAGACTTTATAACAAAGTAATACAAAACTTATACGCATAAATTTTCAAAAAAAAAAATCAGTTGGTAATGCCATTGCTAATATGATTACTGTGTTTTACAAAAAATGATAAGGTCCCCTAATGCACATAATGGATATCGATAGATAATATATAAGCTATGGCATACAAGCTCAATCAACTGCATTAAAAAATTTAAGTGACTTACTACTATTCGATAATGAAAAATAGGGAAGACCTGTTTCATAACAACTTATAAGCAAGGGCGGAGTCTAAGCAACTAAGTAAAGTATACACATGATATAGAAAAATAAAGAATCAAGAATACTAGTTATGGTGTTGGTTAAGGAATTGGTTAAGGGCTAACTTGAAACATGTATTTGGATTATTAATTTTTTATGTAATTTGGTACCAAATCAAAAGTATCATATCGATCAAATGAATTGGAATATCTAGCAACTTACAGATGAAAATTACATAAAACTAGCACAAATTGGAACAAACATAGTATGATAGGGAGGGACATCAATAAAATTAGATTTTACTTACCAAAATAAAGATTTATGGAAGGTATGTGGATAAAAGGTAATATGTTGCTAGTAGAAGATTGTATTAAATAAATATATTTGAACTAAATTTATCTCAGGAAAAGGCATATAATATTTTCAGAATACTAGAAGCTCACCTAACAAGAAAGAAATAATGTATAACGTTAGCAATTGACCATGTCAATCCATCAAATTTACCATGCTTTATGCTCAATCATATAAGAGTTTGGTTATAAACCAAGGAATACATTTAGCCTCCTATGGTAGAACCTTCTAGGGAAAATAAAGCATAAAAGGATGCACATGTATATGGAGATAACATCTTAATCATACAGAAACTAGAGTGATGCAAGCAATGCCTTTATCATGTTAAGAAAAAAAATTAAAATAATTAACTTTACCAAAAAATTTCCTAAATTATATAAACATACTACTTGACTACAGAAACTATTCTTCAAGTTTGAAGTTTTCCCTAATTTACCTTTTCAAATCTAAGCTATTAGAAGATTTACCGCTCGGAATCGACGACGTAGACAATCTAACAATTGAAATTTTGATCAGCTTCCGAAGACTAGAGATGATCACACGCAATTATATGGCAGCGGGGACTACGGCTTTGCACTAATGACGATTATGATTTTGTAGCAGTGGAAGAAGCGTTGATGCACTCTTTTATGGAAGTGGCGATTAGGATTTGAATTTGGACTTTTTGTGTCTTGGGCTTGGGCTCCAAGACCTACCAGTCTCCTTCTCTCTCTTCGGTTCCAGAAGCCATGATTTTGGAATTTCTAAGATTAAAGGGAAATTTGGGTTTGGTGTTTGCATTTGGTGGGAAAGGCAGATAAAACATTTGTAGAACGAAAAATAAAAGAGGGAAAGAACGACCTCGTTAAATTTCATTGAGTAAATTGAAGTTAAACACATACAGCGTCATTAGCATGCTATTCTTATCCCAAAATAAATGAAGACAGCAACAACCTATTAACCGCTGTCCATTTTTTCCATTAATATTTGTTTTTCTTGTAGTGAAATCGGATTTGATATTCTTTTATAACACCAAGTGCATAAGAAAATTTCGATCTAATACATGTCATAATAAGGGATCCATCTTATATTCTGCACATTAAATAATTTAATATGTTGTCTATGTATATGTATTGGGACAATCCCAACATCCTCTTGTATAAAGTATAAAGGATGCCGCTTCCAAATCCTTCATCGAGAATTGAACAACCAAGCTTTAATTGATTTTAACACTGGTAGATCTACTAATTAGTAGCATGTTGTTTACTTATAGTATTAGCACTGTTTAAGTACCTTTTAATTTTTTTCACATAGACACGCTTCCTTTATATTTTGACTAAAATCAAATAATTTGATTTCTTTTTCAAAATTCTTGCTCAACCTCTAAATGCTTGTTTAAGATCGTATATTGATTTTAAAAATTCCACAAGCTTTGTTACGCTCTCGACAACTTCAAGAAATGTTGGCTATGGTGTGCAAACAGTCTCCTCTGAATCATTATTTAGAATTTATGTTTCGGTGACAATATGCTAAAACTCATAGTCATATCATGTGATAATTAGAAAGTCAAATTTGAATGGATTTATAGGTGTTTACCAGTGAAATTGATTCATTAGTTTTAATATTTGAAATCGACAATATCATTTTCCATCAACCTTGCTTTATACATTTCCAACTGCATTGATCTTCTTCTCGAAGATTTACTCATGGCCAATGGATAATATCCTTTCAAGTACATCTACTAAAACTAGATTTTCTCAGTTTACTTTGAATTTACTTCAGATTTAAAGCATCATGTCATATGGTAGAGTGTGTATCCTCTATGGCTTATCAATAAGCGAGCAGATTGCTATTATGAACAATCCATTTTTTCATCATCAATAAGAATTCAACAATCAAAGTACAAAGACCTAAAAGTCGTCTTACTTTAGCCTTCTAATGATGAATCTCCACCCCACAATCACTCAAAATTGATAAATCAACACAGATGTTTCCTTCATGAGGAAAATAATCACCCTCCGCGTTAAAAAAGAGGACCAAGATTTACCCTTATTCAACATTGGCACTTGTAGAAGTATGACAGCAAATGAAAAATCCTAAAATTTGACAGCAAAGACTTCAAAACGGCCTTAAAATTTGACAGCAAAGACTTCAAAACGGCCTTAAAATTTGACAGCAAAGACTTACCCTTATCTCATCTCTGTTTTGGATGATATGCTCTTGTTTAGTAATGGATCTGCTCGCTCACTAAATGCCCTTTTAAATTTCATCACAACTTATTAAAATTCATTAGGCCAAAAAGTTAAGAAGGGTAAGAGTTTTCTAGTAAATTTTAAATTTGTCAGCGTGTCACAGAAAAACTACAGGTGTCAGAAAAAACGGATTTACTATCAGAAACCTTCCCATCACTAATTTAGGAGTCGATATATATATATATATATATATATATATATATATATATATATATATACGAGTATGGTGGCACGTCCGTTGGACGTGTGAGTAACAGGGAGAGAGTAAATTTTCTCTTTGTTACAGTTGTCTTGTTGTTAGATAGTATGGTAAAGGGTGTGATAGAGGGGGAAAAGGAGGAAGTGATATGGTAACCAAAGTGAAATAAAGTGTTAAAGTTTAATTGAAGTAAATTATATGTCTGAATCAATGGACGTATCATTGTACATAACAATATTATAGCCTGTGTAGGTAGGTGGAGTAAATGGTCGAACTTCAACCTAATTTCATATTTGCTTGTTTGTGATAATTTACCACCGAGAAATTTATATGTATCTGCTGTTAATTGTTCACTTGCATTCGTTTGTGCAGTATAAAATATGATGGTTAATGAAGGATCATAAATTGTTGTAGATTGGTTTAAAAGTTTGTTGATGTGATGAGTTAGTTCGATGTTTTGTGAAATGTTGTGAACGAAACATTGGAAGGTAAGATTAAATAGAACAAAATAATCAGAGATGAAGCGTGGTGTTGATAGTAAATATAAGTTGGTAGAGCAGATTACTACTTGTTAATGTTGCGGAAAAAAAATAAGCAAGCGGTACAGTAAATAGTTTGGTAGACGGACAGTACATTATACATAGTAGTAAATGTTATAAAGCAGGGGAGTTATGGCAGCTGGCTTATTGGTAGTTGCAGATGGAGAAAAATGAGGTAGAGTAGAAGGAGGAGCAAATGTTGTAGCAGCATGCAACACGATTAGTTATGTGAATGCTCTGCAAGAAAATGCTCAATAGCTTTATCGCACTCTTCAATCCGTGGGAGAAGGTAAAAGGGGTTGGAAATTAGAATAAGCATATATTTGTTGACTAATAGGAGTATGTATTAAGTATAGGGAGTTATGTGCAGCATACCACTTCTGGTGTGAAGAAAGCATCCCAATTGTCGTATGGTTGACAGGGTGTAAAATGTTCGTGGACGTTACGGATTTGCGGTTGTTCTGCAAATATAGACGGTTGTTCTAACTTGCTGTTTTGATGCGCAGTAGTAGGTGCTGTCACGCAAGATTCGAAATGTTGCTGCGCAATATTTGGTGACGTTGTGGAGGAGGGAAGCTGTAGCAGGCGGTTTGCATTGGTACTTTTGTCTGACTTGTCCTCTGAAGCTGGTGGAGGTGATATAAGGTCAGAAGCAGCAACTATTTCAGGAGAAGGTGATCGTAGAAGCTTTGACGCACGGGTGCATTTTCGCTTTGTTTTTTCCGTGGAAATGGCAGCCGGAAGCTGTTGAATGGTTGTTGAACATTTGGTCTGCGGGGGAGGGGGGGTGAAGGAGTTAGTTGAAGTGAATGAAAAAAGGTGCAAACTTTCTATGGGGTAGAAGTACACATATTCAGTATTAAAATGTGGTAGAAGTAATGGTGGAGAGGAGGAAGTTGAGTTAGAGTTGGGGACGCATGGGATGGACGGACAGTGGTTGGAAGCAGTTAGAGGTGATAATTTAGTACGATAAGTTATGCAGTTGGAAGGGGCTTCCACAGAAGGCATAATCTGCAATAAAACTATAGTATATAGATGTCATTTGGAACACTATCACATAGTCCAAATTCAAGAAAATGACTATGAACTTAAGCTCCATTTTATTTTTAGATACATTTGAACATTTTCGTTGGGATTAACGGGATGTGTCTACGCAGCTGTAACATTAGCATTGAAGCTACTTACAGTAACTTTGTATTACATTGATCTGTGATGCTAAGTGTAGTAAATGTAATGACTATTTTATTGCAGAAACATGTATGTTGAATAAATTTGCTTTAAACTAAGTTGTTAACTATTACTAAGTTTAGTTTTATGCGCAAATGCTGACAGTAAGACAGTAATATTTGCAATTAGTGTAACGCCCCACCTCTATACCCATGCTAACCAAGAACACTACGATGTAGTATTGTCAATTAGTACGGAGAATAAGGCTGTGGAGGAGCGACCATCCATGTAACTTCTTTGTGCGAGCACCGATATGTCAGATAAAATAGAATGCATATCATTTAAGGAGGAAATCCGACATACCGATACAAACTCAAAGCTATCACACGGTGGCTATATATAATCTTCGGAAACAAACATAGAAATAATCATAACATAAATCAGTCACAGACATCCATATCATAAAGGCGGAAGAAGATATGAATAAATGTATAACACATGAAAGTGTACATCAGAGTAGTGGTCAGAAATATCCACGATAATACAAAAGAATAGCAACACGTGCTATACAAAAGAATAAGTACACAACATAGAGTCTATATCTCAAATGTGTACATCCAAAAACTACTAATCTATGTAGTTAGCCAAAAGTCAGAGTAATCCTGAAGAGAAGTCAAGCAGAAGCACCTGTAACATCTCGGTCTGTCCCGAGTATTATTTATAAGAAAATAATAAACGGATCAGTCTAGCTATAAATATCAGATGATAAGGTATAGGATAACTAATATGGCATGAACATGTAACAACCATAACGGCATACTACTATAAGTATGTAAATGATAATCAACAAAAGATTAATCAATATCACAAGAATCTTCTCAAAGATAAAATAGGGTATCATACCCTAAACTTGTATTCATAACAAGTCAATAACACATGAATTCACCAATGCACAAAAACTGATATCATATCAATGAAAATCATGAAAATTGGTGAAGCACAAATTCCAGAAATCATCACAAGAAATCCAGAAAAACACATAAAAAAGGGGGGAAGGCCTAACACATGAACGGGAGCATGAAAACTCACCAACGCGTAAAACACATGACGAGAAGCTATCTCATGGAAGCTATCCATTAAATTTTCACACAGGAATGTCCCGAAGACCATGGGGTGCTACCCCATATATGTGATGGAGAAACATCACAAAAGCGGGGTCTAGTCTCCCTCGCAAACAAAGAGACATCGCTCAATCGCTAGTCTAAATCACAAAAATGATCGTCATGATCATAAGGAAGTGTCAACCACACCAAGCTAGTAAATATAGGAGTTTAGCTTCATGTCTCATAACCACTTGCTTAACTGAAATATTTACGAACAAGCTGTAGATCTTCACTAGAAAATTGTCACAAAAGGGGTTCAATCGAACAAGTCCAAGAGCTAACCGATGAAGTGAACGCGAGCGTTTCATACCACTCGTTTTACTAAGTCGTTTAATTCGATTTCTCATTCGAGTGAAGTAAAGGCTTGTATATACTAGTAGGTTAGAAAACGGTTTGAGAAAACGAACTTTATATTTTAAAATAGTGTTTGAAATCATTTGGAAGAATTACTACTAGTATTGAAGCCTTCATGTTTTTAAAGTGACGAACCACAGAAATTGATTGTAGAATCAATAAGTCACAAAAGTTCACGTTCGAAGACGTAAATGAAATCCAAAGAAATCAACTCAAAATGCATCAAAGTAGAAGTTCTGTTGAATGTTTTTCAGATAAGATCCCCTACGGAGGGGGGGTCCAGGGGGGTGGCAACCCCCTAGGTGGGGGTGCGGGGGCAACGCCCCTGCTACGGTGTTCGACCTGCCCGGTCAGGTCGCAGGGGTCTAGGGGGCAGCGCCCCGTCCAAAAACGGTACGTCTCAATGAACGGCCTAATAGGTTGCGAGCTAAGCCTGGCGACCTAACTTGGCCGACCTATCCATGGCGCGACCTAAGAATGGTGCGACCCAGTATGCCTAACGACTTAACTAGGCGAGCGACCTAACTGGGTGAGGACCTCGCGACCTAACGGTTTAAAGGGTACGCGACCTAACGAGGTGCGCGACCTAAACCCTGAACGACCTAGAGGTTAGAAGCACTAAAACAGATGAGAGTTAAATAGGCCGAGCGACTTAGGGTAGGCAGCGACCTAACGATTTAAAAGCCAACGACCTACGACCTAAGGGCCATACGACCTAAACCCCTGCCGACCTAGCGACCTAAAGGCCATACGACCTACGACCTAAGGGCCATACGATCTACGACCTAAGGGTCATACGACCTACGACCTAAAGGCCATACGACCTACGACCTAAGGGTCATACGACCTACGACCTAAGGGTCATACGACCTACGACCTAAGGCCAGGAACGCGAATATGAAGGCCGTGAATTTTCCACGCGCGCGAGCTAATGATGCCGAGCGACCTAACATGGATAGAACGACCTAGCAGCAGAAATTTTCCAATAACGCTAAAAATTGAAGTTTTTCGCCAATCCAATCCAAACCAATTGCAAATATGCATGCTAAAGTCATAGGAATTCACTTCCAACAGTCCAAGATAGATATAGTCAAGAATGTGAGATAAAAATCTCACATTTTCACTAAAATGGATGAAGATGAAGCTTGAAAGCAAGGAGAAGCAATCCAAGGCTTGAATCCAATATCTTCTACTTGAATTTAGAGTTGAATGTTGGATTTGCAATTGAATTTGAGTTTGGAGTTTTAATTTCCCATTCCCTCCTCCATTTTTGACAAAGCTTGAGGTGTTTGATAAAGTGAGGAAGAGGAGGTGGGTTGGGGCTGAGTTAAAGAAGATGCAGTCCAACCAAAGTCAAAGGCGGGAAAAAGTGACGAAAATTCCACTTACTTCAAACATATCGAAGTTTACACTCAAAAAGATCGCAAACGTCATTTTGAACTCAACGGAGGTGGTCTCGAGTCCTAATTTGACTGTATGCAAAAAGTAGCTTTTCGGACTAACATCCGACTAACGATAAAATAATTAAATAAAACATTTAAATATAAAATCGTTAAATATGCGGGTTGTTACAATTAGTTTCAGTTATAGTAATAATCAGTAGTGTAAAAGAATCATACTACTCAAAGATAACATAATTTACAAAGCAGACAACACCTTAATACTAATTAATAGCAGTTAAATAAATACAGGTTCAAGCAAAATTTCATTACAGCTTTTTTTACCGACCTTAGAATGCGTTTTCTTACCTTGTTCTCAGATCCGACTTTAATTTCGGAGGAGTGGACGTGAGTACATCAAATCAACACTGGCCAACCACCATTGTTTTCGCTGTTTCATTATTGTTGTTCATACTGCAGCTACCATGTAGAAAAAGAAAGCGTAAATTAAAATCGAATAGAAGGATAGGTTCAAGCAAAATTTCATTACAGCTTCTAAGTTTAGTTTTTTGCACAAATGCTGGTAGTAAGACAGTAATATTCGCAATTAGTTTCAGTTATAGTACTCAAAGATAACATTACTTACAAAGCAGACAACACCGTAATACTAATTAGTAGCAGTTAAATAAATATAGATTCAAGCAAAATTTCATTACAGCTTCTAAGTTCAGTTTTACGTGCAAATGCTGACAGTAAGGCAGTATGAGAACAGCGTATCGACTGCCTTACCAAATCAAAAATGGGGAGAAAGAGGTAGACAAATGGTCTTCTACGATGAATCAATCAGACTGCTCCAGACTCTGCGGACCTGAGTTGAAGTTGATGGGGGAAGATTGCAATCACCTGTAACAGTGTCAACACCACAATGCTTTTTAGCCTGAAGTTGGAGGGGGCTTCCACAGAAGGCATAATCTACAATAAAAGTATAGTATATAGATGTCATTTGGAACAGTATAAAAACAATAACGAACGAAGATAAAATTCAGCACCCATGGTAATCAAGTTTGGAAAAAAATCTAAAAAGTAACAAAATCAGGGGAGATCTACAAAAGATAAAAAAATAAGCAGAAATGGCATAAAGGAGGTAGTTGTACTTATAACGGTGTCAACATCACAGTAGTTTTCAGTACAAAAGGGATTTCATAGAAGCCATAATTAGCAATAAGGCAATAGTATATAGATGCCATTTGGAATAATATAAAAACAGTAGCAAATGAAGGCAAAAATTAGTACCTATAGTAATCAACTTCTATAACCAATGTAGAAAAACCAACGAATTCAAAGGAGATCCATATAGGATTTAAACAATGAGTAGAAATTAAGTTCAGTTCTATAGGTAGAGTGTGTTCGAGAGGAGGGCGAGAGCGAGCAAGTTTCAGGTGAGAATTATTTCTCACAAAACATATGATAATCAAAATCAATGATCTATATATTTAGTGTTTGATTTACTTAAATCATTGTGTATCCTGATTTGATAGAAATTTAAGCATATTGAGTGACTTATCGGTCAAACCTGATTAAAGAAAATGCATCATTTCTAGGCTTTTCACTGCATTCATTTTCTTTCCTTACGTTAGCCTCCTTCCTGAGTGAATATTTGGCCATGCATATTTAATGTTTGTGAGTTTTGTATGTTTTGACTATCTAGTAGTTTATTCTATGTCCAATTAGAGTGTTGTGGTGTGAGTAAGTATACATGAGAGCAAATGTGTACATGACATTCCATGAAAGTGTCCGGTGTATAATCACGTGTTAGTGGGTGCACAGCGTGAGTGGAGTATTGAGTGAATATGTGAGTGATCAAAGTGCGAGCGCTACTGGATGTGTGTTGTAACATATGTAGCTTATAGTCATTTAAACATACATTTTGGGTTACTGTAAATCAATTTTGGGTTACTGTGAATCATTTTGGGTCACTGTATATCAATCATATAGTCATTTAAACATACAATGATAAAAATCCATTTCGGGTTACTGTAAATCAATAAACACTATAAAATGCAAATAAAAAAAATGAATAGCATATAGCAGTAAATGGAAATAAATGAGGTACCTCTTTAATTTTAAAAATGCATTTTTCATTGTCCGTTTGTTTTGAAGGATATTTGATCTCAGTCCAAGCAAGATTTGTGCATCATCTGCAATAGAGAAAATTGTGGCAATTAGGTGGTCTTCATGACAAAAGAAATTATGGTCATGTTGTTTACTCAAGCTTATTAAACATGTTTGAAAAGTGTGCATGTATATGTGAGCTCATGTATTGATGTATGATTGTGATATATATATAGGTCAATGCACTACAACAAAAATACCCTATTACAACGCCCTTTTTACAACGGACATTGGCTGCCCGTTGTAATAGAAGACTATTACAACGGGCAACGAGCCATTCAGGCCCGTTGTAATAGATGCCATATACAACGCCCTTTTCACAACGAACGATGATAGCCCGTTGTAATAGAAGGCTATTACAATGGTCCATTCAGGCCCGTTGTAATAGATGCCCTATACAACGCCCTTTTTACAACGGGCGATGATAGCCCGTTGTAATAGAATGCTATTACAACGGTCCTTTCAAGCCCGTTGTAATACACGTCAATTTTACAACGTTCACAAAATGCCCGTTGTAATAGACGACAATTTTACAACGGTCACAAAATATTTAATGTTAAATAATTGCTATTACTATTAATATTTAATAATTAATTTAATAATTAATTTAATAATTAGTAATTAACTATTAGTAATAAATATAAATATTTAATAATTATTATTGGTATTAATACTTAATTTAATAATTAATAATATTACATAATTAATTATAAAATTAATATTTCATGTTTAAAAATTGATAATTAATAATAATATTTAATGATTAGGAAGTAATATTTATTATTTAGTATTAAAATTTTAATAATTGTATCTAATATTTAAAGAAAATTGAAATTTATAAAAAATTAGAAAATATTTATAGAACTTAAAGACAAAATTTTAAAATTTTCTGTAAAAGTTTAAAAATATTCATAATATTTGAAGACAAAGTTTATTGCAAAATGTATTGCAACTTTGTATTGCAACAAAGTATACAATTTTTTTTTAGTCTCCAAACCAAATTTTTTGGCTCCAACTATGAAATTTTGGCTCTAAACAAATTTTATTTTCATCTCTTCCAAATTTTAACTGATGTTCGTTTTTTTATTTATTACCGATCATTTCCTCTTTCCAAACCCTAATTCTCAAATCCCTAAAACTCCTACGCTGGTCCTCCTAATCTCTCCCTCCTCCCTCTCTCTCCTCCTATGGTTTCGTATTTTATTTTCATCCCTCCAAATTTTAACTGTAGTTTCTGTATAAATAGTCTGAAATGATTTCCTTGGTGCTAACGCAGCTAATAAGTGAGATTAACTTCCATTGTATCTGGGAGGCGAACTTGGCATAACTCAAAAACATCAATTTGTTTGATTAAACGGTGATGATGGCAGATGTTGTTTTAAAAGGCAACATCTCTTTTGCGGTATCTTGAAGAAAACTTTGATTCCACTCCCATTGTCATTGCCTTAATTTGTTGAAATCATTAGATAAAGAGAATCTCCAGCAAATATTCTCACATTGAGCAGAGCCGGTCTTGATCATGGACCATCTGGCCAGCCACTCTAGGCCCCAATCAAAGGTAGAGTCCAATTTTACTTCAGTTTTAGTATAAATGAAACTATTAGTCCCAAAGCTTCAGTAATCTTTATAATTCATATGGTAGTGATTGTGATTTCTTGAAGGGATTCCAACATTTCAATCATTCCACCATCAGTTGGTCTCCTTTCTACCTATTAGTGTTTTTTTCCCCTAACCAAATTTTACTTTGGGCCCCTTGATGTCGAGCAATCAATGTAATGAGTCGTGTCATATATTCATGATAGCAATTCATCCTTGCTTCCATCAAGCGATTCTCCGCGAGTTATTTCCTTCCTAATTGAGATTTTCATGGAAAGTGCTGAATCAAACGGTGTAATAACGTGACAGACCTACTTAATTATCCACATAATTCGCCCTTTTCTAGCGATCCTCTTCGTCCTGTCGCTAATCATCTTCAGTAAATATCCCATCAAAGCCCTAAATTTGCCATTTCTAACGGTGCTGTAGGGGTTGACTCTGTTTCTTGATTGATTTTGCAGGTTGGTTTGTTGTGTGGAAGTCTGTGTTGGTTCATGTGCCTTTGGTTCAAGAAATTTTTGGGCTTAAGAAGAAGGTTGTGAAACCAAAACCATTGACTAGACATCGACTCACTAAGTTTTATAATCAGTCCCTAAGGTTTGAATTCTTCACTCACTCTTAGCTGCGCAATCCTTTATGTAATTTAAAAGTTCAATTTTCTGTAACCAAAGGTATGAATTTAGTAGATTAGTGGAGATAATCTAATACTATAATAAGAATGATTTCTATGACGATGCTTTTTAGGACCTCCCAGACTAGTTTTCTCTGTGAAATTAATATTTGATCGTACACCATTTTATAACGAATATTTTTGTCTTCTTGAATGGATGTGGGTAGTTAGTTACTACCATCGAAAGCTATTTTGAACACTGCATTTTCACAATTGACATTGATTAGTTAACCACACTACACGTTTGTTTGTACATGGATCTTTATAGCATTAACAGATATTTTGATATAGTTGCATGTATCCATCTCATACCCATCATGTCGACACATTGATTGGGTAATTTTGATTGGTCTATTTAATTAATTTTTCAATTTGTTTTTTCAATTGCATTTTTAAGGTAAAGTTTCATTTGCCATCCGATTCAAAAATAAGATTCAACTCAGGTGGCTGTGATGAAGAGAAACATGAAGTAGTGTTGTACTTGTAGTTCAGAGTTAGTCAAATGAAGACGAGGCTGTTTCCCTTGTGTTTATCATGAATATATGTTAGTGCTTGTTAATCTAAACTATCCTATTGAATGTAATCCATGAAGAAGAAGAAAAATGAACACGGATTATGAACCATCTGTAAAATTCACTTATTAGCATGGTATAATTAACTGATATGAACTAAACTAGTACCTTTCCTGTCCAACAGTGTCCCAGATTTGTGCTTTTATGCGCTTCCTATTAATAGTGATTGATCGAGTCTGAAACTCAACACCAATTGTAGACTTAGAATCGAAACAGAACTCATCTTTGGTGAATCTTCCTATTATTTGTGATTTCCCAATGGCAGAATCTCCAACAACTACGACCTTGAACACATAATCTATTTCTGGAGGTTTGTTTGATGCATCATCTTTTCTTGAAGCTTCTTCCCTTTTCATCATCGTTTGGAGAGAAGAAAGAGCAGGTATGTTTTTTCTGTGTTATCTATTTATAGACACTGCTGATTAAGTGAATCTTCTTTTCTTTCTTTTTTATATCTTGCATCAACACACGAGTTGTTTAATTGGATAGTGTTGCAGCTTGATTTATACAGAGTCCTGAATTGAAGTTAAAAAAATCAGCGCATGTAGTAGTAGGGCCACCACAATACCCTTTTTTTCCTTTTCTTTTCTTTTTGTATAAATTTATGGTTTATGTTGCATTCTATTTTTATTTCTTTACTTGAACTTTCTTTTTATGTGTCGGTCTTCTGATAAAAAGATGTTAAAGAGAACTGAAAATGTACTATAGAATGACATAATATTGTGCAAATATAACCTTAATGTTTAGAAATAACACGTTTTATTTTTTGTGTTATTCGCGTTCAATATACGCCCACTAAACTATAAAAAGGGCATAGTTGTATAGATAGATACGTAAATTAAAGTTTGTTAAAGTGAATTAAAGGAAGCAACAAAACTAGGTGTCCAAATAAAGGGGTAAATTATTTAGCTAATTTATATTGGAAATATCAACACTTATTTATCGATGTTGAATAGTCAAAACTGTGTATCAGTGGTGAATATTTAATTTACCTGTAATGAAATTGGGCAATTTGGATCTGCATGATTTTTAACTGTGTATCTATGTTATTTGTTTAAAATTGACCATGTAGCCTTTGGACATAAAATTTAATTCAAAAGGATGCAAGGCCTAATTTCAATATAAAGTAAAGAAGAGAACTGACACAGGCTAATTTTTTTGAAATTATTTAGAATACTAATGGAAACATTCCAATATATGAAAACAGATTTCGCCAAAATAGTCATCTGTTGCACATAAATCTTCTAAACTAGAACTTTCATTTACATCTTTAATAATCACTCCATCGTGTTCTAGGATTTCATGTGCAGCTACTGTAGGAGAGTGTGAACTGGCTTTGAACTATTTTCTGGCAATGATATAGTGGAAGATGAAGGAATGTCATCAATCTATAGGCAATCAAAAGGATTATGCAATGGGATTTTACTATGTTGCTGTGCAGGTCCCTTCCCATTTTTCATAGATGGTCTTTGTTGAGGAGTAGGTGCGTCTATATAAACATTTGTCTCTAATCTATTGGGTGAATTCATCCTGTTTTTATCCTTTTCAATTGTAGTCTAATTTTCTTTTCCTTTTGTATTTTTAGTTGCCATAGTAGTCTATCAAAGTTGCCAAATTCAGAGATGTAGACTATCAAAGAGGCCGTTGAATCAACCATCGCGTGACATAAAGACTTCATCTCTGTGGTATAGTATGATATTGTACTTAGAACATGATATTTGTAGCGGACTGTTATGTGTTAATGCTTATGTATTTGGCATGTAAACTTATCTAACTTTTTGGAATGTTAGAATTCTATGACTTTAGCTTTTAGTCTTTTCGTATGTGATTTTAATTATTTTACGACAATATTTAGTATTAGGATGGATGTATTGCATGGATGCTGCTGTCATTTTTTTTAAATTTGCATTTATTTTGCAACGGGCAATGTGCATTGTTATATGAGCTTCTTACAACGGTCACTGCACGTTGTTATATAAGATTTTTACAACGGTCAACACACGTTGTTAAATAGGTATGTTACAACGGTCAATACATGTTTTTACAACGTGCTTTGCCCGTTGTAAAATGTGGTGGATCTATTACAACGAGACCTATTACAACGGGCACATGTCCGTTGCGAAAACCATATTACAACGGACATTGCTCGTTGTAAAAAAACTGTTTTGTTGTAGTGATGACACATGCTGTTGTTCTTTGTCCAACTGTACGGAACTTACCAAGAACTGGTGGCACATATTTGAACGTTGAATCATTAGAAAAATAAATGCACATGCTGTGATCTGTGATATATGCATATCACATTGCATATAGGTAGAGAGTACAACTGTCCATTGAGTAATTATACATGCATAAAGCAGATGATTTGACATGACTGCTGATCAATAACTCCAATACTCATAAACAAAGCCAAGGTCCAGTTAAAGTATTGTACGTATACTCTAGTATAGCATGTAAAAATATGAGATATAACAGAAAAATGATTATATCAACGATACATGAGAGCAAAGAACCACTTAGGAACACGTCTTCAAGGGATACGGTTACATTAACCACTGATATAGAGACGAATACTAGAGAAGTTTCGAGGAAATGACAAGGTAGTAATGTGTCTTAGTGCACCTTTGCATGAGTGAGAGCCCACTGATCTTGGTCACGTGCTGCTTGAGAGCTTATTAACATGTTCTTAATGTAAGTTATAGTTGGACCGGTAATGCAATTTTTTTATTAGCATGGTGTTAATAGATCGAGCGTTGTTGCAATTTGAATCCTTTTATGGAGATATGATATCTAACAAACATAAGACGGTCATGATTCGAATTTAATTAGGAAGATTTGGATGAGAAGAAGTAATGAATTAAAGCATAGTTGATTTATCTATTAAACATACTGTTACGATACTAGTACGCAATATGAGAAATAATATGATATGGATTAATATTGAGCAACAGACACTAGAAGAAGCAAGAAGAGTGAGGATTGAAGAAGAGAGAAGAGAAAACAGTATTTTTTGGGAGAAATAGAATTCTGGTTCCAGTCTACCATGTCATTGAAATTCAATATATAAATAGGTAGCCGTCCATGTAACTTTCCAATTACAATATGTTGCTTCAGCTGACTTGCACAGAAAGACCCCTATTGTTTAGTAATTCGACACACCATCTTTTTACTGTTGAATCATAATTTGTCACGAAAGAAAGAAAGAAACCATATTTTATCCATACTCAGGTTGTTATTGTTGGATACTGACCCATCTTCCAAAGGGGGAAATGGAGTGAATTTCAAAAAAAAAATTCTAAATGTATCTTAATGAGCCCATATAAATAACTATTTAACATCTAGATCCAGTCTACATTTTAGAATGATGTTTTATTACAATCTAAAATGTATGTATTTTGTGTACATTATAAATATTATATATATGATAGGATAATATATTAAATAATAAGCATATAACATTGTAAAAAACACACATACATTACACACACATTGTAAAAAACACACATACATCACACACACTAGTATGAAGCCCGTGTCAATGGCATGAGTACGAACTTTTTTCTTCTATGTTAGTTTTTGTTGCACAAACTACAATTTGTTCGGATTTAAGTTTATTTTCAAGTAAAAAGATGAAAAGAAATATAATTTGGTATAAGAAAAATTGTTACAAATGGTAGCAATTATTGAGTCACTACTTATGCAATTAAAATCTTATATGCATATGTAATATCATATCATATATACATGTATATGCATATACATACGTATATGTGTATCTATTAATACAAATACAAACATACAAAAATATACGGATACCATTATACCCACATCCGTATCCAAATTGTTTATCAGATACCGAATATCCTATCCATTTTTTGAATACTAGTATAGCAGCACGCAAAATGCGTGCTTGTATAACCATAATACTTCTTTATAGAAGTCGTTATAATTTTAAAAGAAAGTTTTCAACTCTTGTTTGAAAATATTTTTCTCAAAGAGTTCTCAAAGAGTTTGACTGTGATTGAAGAATCATAACATACACTGAACACATGCCATCAAAACCATTTTACAAAATTACAGTGAAAACCAAGCATAATGGTACATGCTACAAAAGATTCTTAAATCAGCATCACTAACCAAATGAATCAACAATCATCATGGTAACATTAAAGCAAAAATGAAATGAAACAATCAAACTGCACATTTTTGGCTAGAGTTGGAGACCCGTTTCCTAAGTCTTTCATATTCATAACCAAATGTACATATTGCATGTCATGTCATATAGCACCATAACGCTATCTAGTTAGCATATAAAGTAATCCACTAAACATTTGGATTTGCAACATTTCAAAGTGGGGCGCAGCAAAAATCAAGTTGCAGACATATAGCATACAACAACAGCCTAAAAACCTCTACTAAAAAAATTAAGAGGTAGACGGAGAAGGCTGACGTGGTGGTAACAGAGAAAACAGTCACTTAAGAAGCTAATACCCAATCAGTAAAAATAGGACAGGATATTTTTAGATGCTTTCACTTAAGAAGCTAAGTAGTCTACAAACCTCACATCTGCCGTGCATTTCACATCCTGATGCTTTCACGCTCGTGCTTTCACATCCTGATCCGTCTCAGTTATCAATTTCATATCTTCAACATCTCTCCAACCTCTATATGCGTCCACAAAATTTAGGCTGCAGCAATCTCACAGTGCATGCTTGTTGCCTACATGAATGATCTCCTTTTGTCACTTGCTAGTCAATAGCAACTGTCATTAGCATACCTTTCTTCATGCATCGCAGTAGTTTAGCTTAGTTGCTTGTTTCATAAACCCTGTCTCGTTTGCTCAGTCCAAACGTGGCAGACCAGATTATCACATGAAGACTCATTTTGCAGCTATATGATCCCTACCCAGTCATGCTCGCCCACTTCATACCAACAACCCATATATGCTTTAATCAGAATATGTCTTGCTTCATTGGTTTCATTTTGATGCTGCATAATTGCTTTGCTTTCTAGTATGCATTATGATGCACAGTAATGGATATAAAAACATAATACTCATTTTATCGCCGTCTAGTCCTGCTCATCCACTTCATACCACCAGCCCATACCCACACAAACGAACACACACACACATACATACACGTGTGTACATACATACCACACACTCCTTTACATTCTTTAGCATATTACAGCACGTGAACTAATGCAATACATGCTCACTTACCCTTCCTATAAATTTTTTGAACAATAGGCAATCCTCTTATTAGAGCCTCAGTTATTGTACCTGGACTTGCCTATAAATCAAGTTGAACATAGTAATGTATACATATATATAGCAAAAATGTATGTATATACTATGTATACACAGTCTAGTGTTACCTTTGCTATGATGCAGTTTCATTGCTGAATGCAGTGCTTCCTGTTATGGATTGGACTGCATCAAATAGATTAAGGGAGTACGGGTCAAACAGACCGAGGGAGAACGGGTTGAAAACGTTGCTTCTTTGTCATACTAACATAAAAAAGGTAAGCATCATACAAAATTTATCAAGTTACATGATGTTATGTAATCATATGCATCATCCTATAGAATTGGTTAAACTTATTTGATCATCTCTAACCAATCAATTGCCACAAGGTCAAAGGGATGTATACTGGATATAAAGCAACAGCTAGTGTTGTTTATGAGATAGAAGCAAGAATATAATACAAAGGTACAACACATAACATCTCCATTGTCCTTGCTTCCCAAATTCTTTGAACTGAACTTCGCCGCCTCTGCTTATTCATTACCATCTCCCTACATAGTTGTTGAAGCCTCATCTTCACATGAGCAATCTGTGGATCCCTCGCTTTAATATGCATGCTCGAGATACAGTTATATTCAAGCGCAACAGCACTTCTCTTTGTAGGTGTTTCAATCTAGGTACGTACTCCGTTAGCAATAGGAGTGGTTTATTGACTTAATTTAGACATCATCCTTGTCTTCTCCCGCTCATGCTTCGTCGCAGCTCTTATGAACCATACTTAGCATTGCTTTCCCCATGAATGTTCTCATTGCAACTCTTATTGTATCAACAACTGCTCTATTCTTGTGCACATCTGTTTTTTGCCCCATCATGCACCTACCCTTTTGTTAGCTTGTAGCATCATTAGCTTGTTGCATGAACCTAGTCGGCAAATTATCATACACCTTTTTCGTTCAGCTAACTCTGACTTTCTTAAGCTTTTTCAACCTGCGTTGGGTCGCCCAATCATCCTACTTTGATACATATTGCTCTGGTACATTTTGCATTACATTCAGCTCGCCCAGTCAGCATACCTCTACTACATTTTCACACCCATTGCAGCATTCCCTTATACTCCATGCTCGAATGAATGTTCCCACTAATAGCGATAACTTTTTTTCTAACTGGAGCTTATAGCTTTCACCTGCCTTATCCTTCCTATAAATTAATTTATCACACTGATCCATTTGTCCTAAAAATCCATTAGTTCAAAAGGAAAATAAGATATAACTGCAATATATCTGGCTTGCTAGAAAAAT
The DNA here is from genome assembly GCA_030737815.1 of Allium fistulosum. Lineage (NCBI taxonomy): Eukaryota > Viridiplantae > Streptophyta > Magnoliopsida > Asparagales > Amaryllidaceae > Allium > Allium fistulosum. Next base: position 668,849,165 of record CM060901.1, read on the forward strand.
GTAATATGTATAATAAAACATCAATGTTATATAGGAACTATGATGACATTGACATACTTTTAGGTTAAATGATAATTGATCCTGAATTCCAGAAAAAAAGATTAATTATTAATAGTGGAATACTTTGCTGCCCATGTTTTTCATGTGCTTTGTGAGCCAAACTGGTTGTTGAGACTTGAGAGCTTTTCTATTCCTACCAAAAAGAGTGATTTTTGTTCAATGGCTCTGCTATCACATGGTACCACTGACTATATTAATCTTCCCATGAATCCTTAAACAATATTAAACTTGAGGCTAGAGACATACTTGTAGGGTCAATCGTAAGTCAGAAGCAGGACCTAATATGGAGTTGGTCGTTTTTGCTTTGATAATGGCATTTGTGGGTTAGGGGGCAACCGGCGTCAGTGGAGGCAGTGGAAGTAGGCGATTTTGGGGTAGTAGGCGCAATGGATTCAAGGGTAATAGGCGATTCAGGGGCAAAAGGCGTCGGTCGATATGAACACAGCAGGCGTCGATGGAGATGGGGTTTGAGGGTTCGTATTTCTTTCTTTTGGCTTGTGTATGGTGGGAGAGGAAGAAGGGATCTGGGAAGCGAAAGCAGCGCGTGGATGACGTTGTGGACGAACGTACCTATCTACGTTTATCAGTAGTATGCGGAGAGTAATGGATGCGGTGGTGACCGAAAGGGCATTTTTGGAATTTCAAAAAGACACCGAGTAAATTAGTTCAATCAATTTTCTTTATTAGTAGTAGAGGTAGAGATTAGATATTTATCATATTTTTGGATATGAATGTAAATATAACTTGGATATTTCGAGTACTCGTCGATAGGCCTATCCGTTGCATTAGATAATGGATAAACAAAGTATGTGTTCCCATTGTATTATGAAGCTGTAGGACAGACAACCATCAAGGTCTCTGCCTAAATTTAGTATCAAATTAAACTTTTATAACATACTATTATACTAATTACATGACTAACAATATAAATATCCAAGTATCTATGCCCAAACATTAAAGTTTAAACCTAAATAAACAGAGAATCATCTGTACCAAAATTGCACATAAAATGCACTCAAATGTGGACAAAAGCAGCAAAGCTAAAGAAGCTAACTTCATCCAATAAAAAAAAGAGAATCATTTCCAAAAAGCACATGTGTGGCAAAAAAAATGGACATGATATATTTTTTCAGTAAAATCTATAATTTACATAAAGTATGCAACCTCAAGATATTATGTTATTTTTAGAAAAAAATCTACAGTGCATTATATTCTCCTTAAACCTCAATGTATTATATGGTTTAGTAATTGGTGAATAACTAAACTAATGGTCTATTAACCAAATTACACAGTATTAAAAAATGTCAATATGAATTTTCATTTACAAATTTAATAGTGCATATGCATGAACACTTTGGAGGAATAAAAATACTTGCAGGTCACAAAACTATAATGAATTACTAACAAAGAAAAACGATATGCGTATGCAAAATTAGCTGGTGCAACTTCATCTTCAATCATCTTACGATAGTGCTGATACCTTTACTGGGAGTACCTTAAGGTTGTAATTCCAAACAGAATTCCATATTCAGGCGTGGACTTCTCTGGATAGGCATGATGCTAAGCATACAATGTATAGTAGAGTACTTTATCCATGAATCTTAGATGGAAGTGGAATAAATTTTGTTCCAAAGAAAGAAAAGAACTGAATAATAATTGAGTATGCTTACTAACTTTGGTTTAGCTATGACTATGGTAAATCTATAAATCAGTTCAGAATAACAATACTAAATTTGGTTAAGCTGTGACCATGGTGAATTTGTAAATTAGATAAGAGCTAACAAAAAGCATGCGAATTCTATATTGAATTGAGTACAAACAAATACGACATGCTTGAACCTCTTAGCCCTTGTATAGTTTAGCTTATTTCATATATAATTTGTATCAGTGTGTACTGGAATAAGCAATAAAATGAGATGTGGCTATGGAAGGTAATTACATGAGATATGAAGTTGTTATGTAACAAACTTTTTACACATATCCAAGCAGCGGTGAAGAAACTAAGCAGTAGTGACACAATAAAAAAATCCATTTAATTTATATGTACATCAACGGCCCATTTCAGTTGAAACTAATTTATCTAGGCTTTCAAATTCATATGGGACAAAAATGCATTCACATTGTGCTTTAAGCTCATGACGCTTTTCCATGACACAAAATATTATGATAGTTAAAAATTACAAAGCGTACTTATTGAAGTTTAAGGGAAAAAGGTGATAAAATATATAAGAATATTCACTCATTAAATTTAACCATTATACTTTGAACCAGTAACAGAAATTTAGTGACAAATTTTTATTGTGTTTTCATCATTTGATCTAGTAAAGAGATTTATGAACTGCATTTTATTCAGACTACTGAGTTTGAATCCATCCAAGTGGATGCACATGAAACTGTTGCGATTAATACAGATAGTAGAGTTTTTTTAGAGGAGGATAGATGAAAGAAGAAGAAGAGAGAAACACAGTAAATAAGAAAATACAATTAATTTTCAACCTCCTACCTTCAATTACATTGTATGATTATATAGAAAAGTATACATGCATTTGCAACTACTTTGGACAGGTGTCATATCATAATTTGGGAACATTTTCTGGCATGCAACTTTGTAACAGAAAAATAAAGCTGCAAATATTAATAAAAGGAAACTGCTTAAAGGAAAACTGTCTAACAAACTTGCATATGATATTTACGGTAGCACTTGTGTTATATTCTTCATTGTGCATTTCTGTTGATATTTGGCTGGTGCACGGATGATAGATTTGGGTCTAGAGTAGAGTGGGCTGGTTGTATCATTACCGTAACAGAAACATATACATTTTGGTCTAGTAGGAAGGACTTTTAGTTACTAATTAATTCCTTAAATGACCCAGTTAATCTAAAACGTAAAAACAACTCCCAACTAAGTTGATTTAACACTCTAGACAATAAGACCAAGCATTCATTATTATCATTAATACTAGCAGCTCAAAAAAATTCATCTATATAAAAAGCTTTAAAATTTAATTGAAATGATCAACTTCTTAACTCAAAATTAAATCCCGAATGCTCTTTGTCTCCGCTGTTAAGCCAAAGGTGGTTTGTTATGTAAATATGTTTTGATAAGTTGAAATATTTGGATCAGAACAATAGCCATAAACAATATTCATTCCAAGTTTGTTCAGTTTTACATCCATAGATTTAAACACCAAGCAAATCATAGTTACTGGGAATCAAAGCATTTCTCAGAACATATGATGTGCGTAAGTTAATAAATAGAAACTAAACAGAAAGATAATCTTGGGCAATATAAATGGAATTTAATCAAGAATAAAAATTTGAAGAGCATGTTTATCACTCGTAATGGAAGTAAGAACAGTCGGTAATAAAAGTAGCTTTTTGTCAATAACCAAAAGAGGTACAATATAAGAAGTTGAAGTCTGACTACGGTTATCATTAGAAAATTGGGCACACATAAATTATTGAATTATATAAAAAGAACATAAAATTAATTTATAGCAAAGCTGAGAGTGGAGCACTATATTCAATTGTAGAAATCATTGTATAACAATAAATAGAACCGACAGCTAATATAGAAGTGAGTAGTAAGTGGATGGGGTGGTGGGGAGATTGTGTAAGAAATAGGAACATGACAATATGGTGGATAACTGGATTTATCATGGAGTAAATTAGTGGTTTCAGAAGATTTGGAATGCGTTTATAAATATCAGCTATGTACAATTAATGCTTAATATTCATTCATGGATAACATATTTACATTTGATGCAGCTGTAGTCATATGCCATAGTTTTAGTTGTTGTTTTGGGGAATAAAAATCACCGTGGACTAAGAAGAATCACCTCATATGACTTTTGTTTCCTTTTTCTGAAGGGTTTTGAGTAAAAATAATACCCAAAAGAGTTTGAGGACAGGATTGAATACACAGCCATGTCGCCTTCATTGTCCATTTCCAGTTGCTTAATCCATCTAAATTAGGGTTGAAATATAACAAAGTGAGAAAACAAATAAGTAAGAAGGCCGAAGGATTTTAGTGGAAGACGGAGAAATGAAGAATGAGAAAGCTTTGATACTTTCTGAAGCAAATGACAAAATACTACGTGAGGAAGAGGTGTAATGATGGAAAGGTTGAACGAAATAGATTATGACGGAAAAAATGGAAAGATTGTCTGAATATAATAAGCATATTTAGGATGAGGCGGAGACATGCCAGCCGGTTGATGTATATATATAATGATTTATACTATTATGTGTGTATAATACACTGAGAGTGATTTTGTTCACAATTTTTTTTAAGGTGTGAATAAAACACCTCCTCCAATTAGAGGAAAGTGTTTTGTTCACACTTCAAAAAAGTGTGAACAAAATTGTAGACTAATACACTTACATACATATCAGGGGAATAAACATATCTAAGTATATGTGTGTGTATGTTTCAATATATAAAGATATGTGTATATGGTTTTGTATACATAGATTTTCAATACCATATATATATATAGTACACACACATACACACACACATATATCATATTGCCAAAATAAATGATTTTGAAACATATTATACACATATACATATATTTAATATTCAAACTTATAATAAATTTAATTAGCTTGACTAAGTAAAATATCAATTTAAATTTGACCTTTAAAATCAAAATATCTTAAGCCAATTTAGCTTGATTAGGTCAAAGATATTTACTTATTTGAAATGTTAGGCCAAATTAACAATTTCAAAATCACATCAATTTAAGATTTTGAATCTTAACTATAAATATATAGCATTTTGAGTAATTCAAACACATTAAATTTACAAAATAAATTAATTATTTTGCCCAAAATATTTACAAATAAAATATGTGTATATATATGCATGTGTGTGTGTTTATTTTATATTGATTAAATAAATAACATAATGTACTTATAGTATGTAAACAAAAAATATATTTTATATTTAAATAATAAATAAATGTAAAATGCAATGTTTAATATTTCATTAATTACGTTTATATAAAATTATCTACTTCATACACCGATAGAAAAATTTATTTTTCTTTATTGATTTGAAGTTTAAATGCATATTAAATTGTATAAATTTATATCATTTATTTTAATTCTGAATTAGTACATAAATATGGGGGGGTGTGGGGCAATAATATTACATATTAAGGCTAGGACATTATCATGTAAATCAAAAGTTACCTTGAATATTTAGCCGCTCGTAACACTATGATCTACTTTTAACCTCCTGGGATCATAAATCAACCACTTAAGCTTAAAAGGAATCAAGTTGTACCACCAATGGAGTGTTGTATTTGGATGTGACGAAGAGGGGTTCGGCTATATGGGTGGACGATCAAGGTTTCCCAAAAAACATGTAAAGAGGAATGTGTTATTATTGGTATGTATAGAGGGAGAGCTAAGAAGAAAAGAAAATCTCTTGCCCCTTTTTACTCAAATTCTTCATATCAATTTAAGATGATTCTAACTCATCCACTACTAATAATGGTCAGTCCCATATGGACATATTATATGTCAATATATTTTCAGTCCTAATTAATTATTTATGTATAATTAAAGCCTTGTTTATATATTTGTCGATATCATATATTGATATGTGCATATATAACATTTATATATACCTCCATATAATTATTCTAAGAGCTACCCCAATGGCTAAAAGCACCCCAAACATCAAATACACCAACAATTAATATTTTTAAATACTAATTAATTATAGAACTTTGTAAACCAATTTAATCACTTGGTATTTTGGAGAATTCACAAATACGGTTGTATAACTCATAGGTGTGAATTCATTCAACAATTATTGTTGAACAATTCAAATATTAACATTTATACGTCACATAGCCGATGGTTTGACAGTTTGGCTAGAATCATCAGTTGTAAGTCTTTTTGGTAAAATCAAATTTCTAAATCACCTTTAAGCGGTACCTTTAAGTAACAATATGATATGCAAATGTTCTCTTCATCAACAATATACCACTTCAGGATATATAGAGTTTGCTATCAGGCAAAACTCAAATAATATCCATATTCAACTATTTAGTCCATTTACAAAGTCCTTTGTTCAATAACAACATTTATTACTAATTTTTCTACCTTGACCAGAGATTTTGACTCTGAGTTGACTATAGTAGACCGTGATACTAAACTCAAACAACTAAGGGGATGAATTCTCCATTGAATAATGCTTCACTTCTTGTGCTTCAACTTAGACCCAATTATATTCACTTGATGGTCGCCATGCTATGATTTAACATAATCAAAGTGGAGTATTAATGTAGAAGTTCCATAGTATTCTCAAGTCAAAAGAACCATGTAACATCGTCACACAGATATTTCCTACTTGACCTAGTTGTTATTAACCAATAAGAAACTCTTGGTCGAGTCATTTTATTGTTATCCTATAACTATAAGTATGCAACCCTTGAGTGCTCCCAACAGCCATGTGTAATACACTACACAACATTTGGAGAACATTATGTACTCTGGTCTCAACGGATGTATCGATATCCTTTTCTCGAAACATCTTGACTTGGAATATTCAAAACAAAACACTATTTTATATTGTGATTAGTTACTCATGATTGCAACTACAATCACATAATATTTTACTTAATGATTTTCTTAGCTATATACTTTAAATTAATTACTTAGTTGTTTATATCACCGTATAACAAAGTACATAAAAGAAAACAAATGCTAAATAACTTATACTACGAACATGATTGATGGTAGAGTTAGAAATATATAACAAATTAGATAATCACCTTAGGTATACCACTAACTCTTTTAATGTCACACTTGCACTTGGGGCCAATAATGGATTCTTAATCTCATTCCTTCGATTAATTTTCTCAAAACTGATTGTGCAAGTCCCTTAGTGAATCGATCTACTAATTTTTTTTACTATTTGCTCTCTCATCCAACATTCCTCCATCACTGATAAACTGTCTTTATCAAGTAGAACTTTCAGAGTATGTTTCTAGACATCTTGTGAGCCCTAGGTTTTTTTGCGATCTGTATCAAGTCATTGTTTTCACAAAACAATATTATGGGATTCTCAACATTGGAACCACCCCTAGCTCACTTAAAATGTGTGTATGTGTATGTGTATGTATGCTACTTTTACTATAGTGTTATTCAAGGCGATGTACTTAGCTTTTTTGTTGGTTAATCACCACTTCTTATTTGTAACATTTCCAGCTTAAAGCTCTTAACTAAGGTTGAACATGAATTTAGGATCGACATGTTATATTCGATATCACTATTGAAGTTAAAGCCAGAACACTCCTTTATGAGGAGTTCATTGTTTACATAAAAAATCTCTAATATTTCGTAAATACTCAAGAATACTCTTGACTACCACTCAACGATCTTAATTTGGATTTAATATTTGCTTAATGCACCAAGTACATAAGTAAAATACAACATAGTAGGTAACATAGCACATATGATAATTCCTACTGTTGATGCATAGGGAATCCATCTCATTTGCGCCATATTAAACATTTTGTTATAGTGTCAATGTGTATCATTTGGGATAATCCCAACATCCTTTTATATTGATTATAAAATATGTCATTTTCCAATTCTATATCGAGAATTAAACAACTAAACTAAAACTAATTTTAACATGGGTACATCATTAACAATAAGTAGTATGTTTTAGAAATATTTTAGTAACTTTTAATAATCTTTCTTACAGACAAATGCTTCTACTGTATTTTGACTGAAAATCAAACTATTAGATTCCTCTATCAAAATATTTGCTTAACCCAGAGGATTGTCGAACGATATCAAAATATTTGCTTAACCCAGAGGATTGTCGAACCATAAACTTAATTATCTCTCCCATTGACTTTAGGACATTTTGGATGTTATATGTAAACAGTCTATTCTAAATCACCGTTTAGAATTTTTGTTTCATCATTAATGCACCAAAATTCAAAGTCCTATCAGGTGAAAGTTTTACATGTAGAATCTGAACGTACTTAAGCACGTTGATTGATGAATATATTAAGCTAATTTCAATAACTAAAATTTATGAGATTATTCCCATCAATTTTGCTTACTACATTCCAACCGCATTATTCTTCTTCATGAAGATGAACAATTATTCCTCATAGAGCGCATCCCTTCAAGTACAAATACCATATTTTGATAATGTATATGGAATCCATTATGGATTTTATGCATTGTGCCATATAGTAGAGTCTATACCCGTTGTGGCTTATTGACAACTAGGCAAATTTTTATTACTAACAATTATATTTCTCGGCAATAACAATAAACTCACAGTTTCTCTTTAATGCATGAGAACTCATATTAGACATTCTAATAAGGTTTGTCTGTTTTGGGCTTGGTTAATTTATTTCATCTTATATAATCAGTTTCTAAGTTATAGTCTTTGGGTCGTATCCAAGTTCATTATACCACCGCTAATTTCTAAAAGAAAGTCCTTTATCATGAAGGTGACGTTTCTTGAAACTATAATTGTTTCTCTGTACGATGAAGTAACCATTCAGAAACATTTTATGAACTATATTTATGCTTACATAAAGTTGATTTTGTTTTGAGTTTACAAAACTTATGTTCGTAACATAAATTAGTCAACCATGCATCTTTAACCATTTAATATTAGGGTTTCCTATCAATTCATATCATATAGATTTCGTAAACTATGCTTTTAGATGAAAATAGATTTAGCTTATGTACTTGTTCTTAAATATAAATCCTTATAGGAAGAATTTAACACAACTTCACTCGTCATCAATTGCATTTTGTCCAACAAAGTCTGATTGCAGCTTGTCGATACATCATTGTGTTTCATAGGGAAAGGTGACTTTAAGATTAAATCTTATTCATTTTTATGTACTTTTGAAACTCTTTTCCAATATAATCATCTATTCTATCAAATTAAATTGTTTTATTTCTTTTTTCATGTTATATTTTCTACTTTCGTTTTATATTTAATGAATTATCATAGATATACTACTTGCATATCAAATACTCATGTTCATGTCTATGATAATTCTCGGTGAATTTAATAGAGTAAGTGGATCCATTTTGGTGTTGTTAGACCGTGGACAACATACATCTATATGTATCAATCCGAATGTAATAACCCAATTTTTAAGGATACTAAATTGGGAATCAATTATTAATTAGTTAAAAATTAATTCAGTGAAATTTAATATTTAGTTAGTTTAGATAACGACTTGGAATTTCGGATACTTCGTATTTAAATATCTTAATTATTTAAATATTTGAATCTTGTATTAAATATAATTAAATTAATTTAATAACCTTGTTAACCCCCTTTTAAATCATAACTAATATGATAAACTTGTTTTAGAAAAATGTTTATAAAAATAAGTACTTTGAAGAAATATTGATAATGTGATCGAAAACCGTTTCATCGATAAATAGTTTTTACTCGCCAGAAGTTGTTCAAACTTTTTACATACACTTATTGTCTTAGGAAATCAATAATATGAGATAAAAAGATTTTACCATTTACATATGGAAAGAAAATATTTGATGATGTCATGGTGATGTCATGGGAAGATATTTTGAAAAATGAGCTTTTATGGAAAGTCTTAAGTGTTAAGTAAAAGTTGTAAATATGTAAAGTAAAATAAGAATGCATGGCATATAAGGGGAGGGGGTCTTGGCCGTGTAAAGTAGGAACTAAGGCATGTGTATTCATTCGTTAATTCACTAAAGCTTCAAATGTAATAAAAGATCAAATATGGTGGAAGTGGATTCGCACTAATCCACTTCGTTCTTCACTAATATTTCTCTAGTTAGTTTAAATCTCTTCCAAACTTCACCAAACTTTAAACAATACCTTAAAACATTTTATGAAGCTTAAATCTAAAGTAAAAAGTGGAAGAAGCAAAGAGGAGATGGGGTTTCCATCTTAGGCTGTGAGCATGAGGAAGGAGGGGGAGGCTTGCCTTAGCTTGGATGTGTTAAAGATTGAATCTTTAGGACTTTGGTGATGGTAGAAAGTGGTTCTTTGATTCTTGTGTGTTTGAGCTTATTGTAAGCTTGGATTTGAGCGAGTTATTTCACTATCTTGTATGAATATATTATGTGTGTATATATTCATGCAAATATAAAGTTAAAGTGACATTAACTAATTAAAGTTATAAACTTTGGACTCTCTTGCTTTTGAAAGTAAATGACAACTCTAAATTGTTTAACATCACTCCTATTACTTTCTATAACATGTGGCATGGCCTAGACTTTGTTTTTACTTGTTTAGTTGGCTTGCGTGTTGAATTAAAGTATGTTTGAAAGTGTTTGAACCGAGAATACTTGCTATAAGTGCACTTCGATATCCCTTAACTTTAACTTGTGTAAATGAAAGATTTATGAACTTAAATTGGGATATTGTGATTTGGTTGCTCTTTACACATATTTCGGTGTATGTGAAAGTAAAGAAATAGTTTGGAAAGTTATAGAAATTGTGAAACAAAGTTGTGAAAGTTAGAAGTGAAATGTTTGGGCAAGGTTTTGATATGCAACCAGTTTTTTAATTTACCCGGCTTCACTTTTGACGAGGGATAGTGTAAGTTGGAATGTCGAAAACATGTTAAGTATACAAACCTTGGTTTCCATAAAAGTTCGTCTTTAGAACTAGATAGTTGACTTGTCAAACACCGAACTTAGCCAAATTTAACTTGGATCTTTAAAAGAATGTTATTAAAGATAATATAAGTATGGAATGGTTTTGGGCTTGTTGTGACAATGTTTCAATAACATTCATCTTTAACCCTTTATAATTATACTTATGTGTTAACCCAAAACTTGGATCATTGCCCAGATGTCAAATGAAAGCATCAATTTAGATTAAATAAACAGAAAAGTAGTAAAGAGAGACAACTTTAATAGTGGTTGGCATAATCTCTAGTCTACGTCCAGTTTAATCTTTTATTAATGGCTCTATCTCTGGATTACAACTAGTTATTCTTAGATCTGACCAAAATCTAGTGGATCTCAGATTTACAATAGAGTTTCTAGCTTGTTTGTAAGTCATTAGTACTAAGAATTTGCTGATCTAAGTCTTAGAATAGCAAATAGTTGTTTCCTACGAGACTTTAATGGAGGAAAGGTTAGTGAAGGAGTAGTAGAGTCTTTGTCCTTCGAGAATTCATATCCCTTTTTGGTTGTTCTGTGGCTTGTATTTATATGGGAAACAATCGTGTTGGGCTAAAAATCCACCCGAGGTAAAGTCCAAATATCGGTCCAAAGTAGTGTGTAAAGTTGTAGGATCTCCCGAGTTAACCATAAAGGTCAGTGCTGACCTCTCAAGTCGGTGATGACTTCTCTCTTTAGTTCGAATCACTTCGAACCATCTTGCATCCTTCTTCTTACTTCATTTTAAGATGTCCCATGCTATTTACATCGATTATTGGTTGTCAAAAACAAGTTGGTACCTACCTCTCTCCAAAACAGCTTAGTATCAGCCATTTTTCCTAAGAGGTCAGTAGCGACTTTTTTCCTTAGCTTAAAATGACTTATACTCTTTTGTGGCACTCTTCTAGTTCCATATAGAGGTGTCCCAAAGTGGTCACAACATCTATGGAGTTAATAAGAGAGGTCGGTACCTACTTGAAAGGTCGGTGGTGACCTCTCTCCTTGGTGTTTTTTCCGTCCAAATTTCTTAAACTCAATTCTCTAGTCATTTTAAGTGTGCCTCCAAGTTTTCAAGTCGTTTCGTCCTTGTTTGAATCTTCTAAGTCCAGCTGAAATCTGCTTTGCTAAGAAGCGGGTTAACACTTGTCCCCCAAAGTACACCTTTTGAATGTAAGGTGTGCTTTGCTCAAGAACAAGTTCCAGTAATCAGTCTTCGATAGTAAAGTTCTTCGGCTACTTCAATCTTGGTGAATCATGTAGTTCCTTCAGATTCTCTTGTCAATCATGGGTCGTTTATAACCTGTTATAGCCTATGACTCTAGACTCTGCCTAGGTGTAGTTTACAAATCATAATAATTCTGATTTCATTTGGAGTTATTACATCACATATCTTTTATTACATCACATATTTGATTTCATTCGAAGTTATTACATCACATATTTGATTTCATTCGAAGTTATTACATCACATATCCAAAATTGTCCCATATTCATCTAGGATTTATCAGTTTTATTCCGATTACAAGGCGTTCAAATCTTTTTATCAAAACTACATCTGTTCTAAGGTACGATATCTCCGCATCATATTTACTTAGCTCGATGTGCGATTTCTCCGGATCGTTTAATGTTAAAGTTAAGGGGACGATCTCTCCGGATCGTTTATCGCCCAATCTAGGGTTTCAATCTGTCCAGATCCTTGCTGAGTACGCTTGCTCTCCAGCAAAGGAACTCAATGACCAAGTAAGCCCATCCGCTCACTCTCCAGTGAAGGGACTTACTTTTCGTACAATCCCATCCACTCGCTCTCCGACAAGGGAGCTTTCACTTGCACTCTGGCCCCGGCTCTCCGGACGGGACTTAAAATGACCAATATCAGTCATTACATCTAATCTATATTTTTCAAAATTAAAATATTCAAATCAAATCAAAGTAAATAAGCAAAAATCCTAAGTGTTCATCCTATACATTCGACTCAGAGCGTGACTAGGGACCATTCTAGGTTTTGTGCACATTTGAGTGGTCTGGGGTTAATATTGTCCTAAATAGTCATCTCAGGCATCTAACTCAGAGCGTGTCCTGAAATTATTATTGTCTTTATTGCTTAATACAAAAATAAAAATGTAAGAAAAGAAATGAAAAAGCAAAGCGTGGGAATCAGATTTGACTCCCGTTCATCCCGATCATGGGATTTCGAGTCTCGGATCAAATCCTTGGTTGTTTCTTGATGCATTCATTGCGGATGGTGGTTGCTCCTGCATCACCATTGTAGTTTGGTTCCTCATTTACTGTTGTAACCAGTTGTTCCAAACTAGTTCCTCTATCATATCATGAAGGTATTGACACTCATTAGATTCATGTCCATAAAGCTCATAGAAGATGCAGAACTTCCAAGATCTTTTATCATGATCAGTAGGCTCTCTCCTTATATGCTTTCAATAGGGGATTTTCCCCTTAATGTTTAGATATATCCTCTTTGGGGTCCTGGTCAAATCAGTGTAGGAAGGGAATTTCGGCTCCCTTCTTTGTCGTTTTGGTTCTCCAAAGTCATTATCAACTCTTCATTTTCCTTGGTCCTTTCCAATTCTTGCTCCGGATAGTGCCTTATAATCCACAACATTATCCTCAGCTTCATCCTCACCTTCAGCATCTTCCTGGCGCAAATATCTTTTAGATAGAGTTCTACAAGATCCATAGGTGGATCCCTTTCCAGTGCACCTATGAAGTCGGTTTTACTTGCAACTCTAGATATTTCCGCCATTAGGATTAATGATGGATCCGATTTGTCAACTACAACTACCGCTGCATTGAATTTTTTAAAATAGCTTCTCAAGGTCACTTTGAGCCTTTGTTTCATGCTTGACAATGTCAGTACATTATTTGGTTGCGAGACATGAACTCTGAACTGCCTCAAGAATTTGCTCACTAGATTGGTCCATGTGCTTAAGGACCCATTCTCCAGCTGTCTGAACCATATCGTCGCCAAGTCCGTTAAGTATAATGGGAAACACCGCCCTATTTCTTCCTCAGAAGCACCCAACACTCCATATGTCGAATGTATCTCGTCAGATGAATTGTTGGGTCTATCTTTTCATCATACATTTCCAGCACCGAAAGCTTGAAATTCGAAGGATTCCTAGCGTTCTGGATACTAGAAGTGAATGGATTTCTGTTACATCCTCCAGACCCTAATCCGGGGGTCCTCCTCTAACTATATTTTTTTTACCAATTCAGCAATTTGGTTTTCACCGTCCAATGGAGATCTTCATCCAAAGGAGATATTCTACCCCTGACCCTATGGGGGAATTCTGGCACATACTCTAGCACATACGCTTCTGGCTGCGCATTAGCATTGTGAACCGCACCTCGGGTTTCATTTTATCCTCCATTCCTACAAGAAAGCTCTGGCATATATTCTTCCGGTTGTGGCGCATTCACATTTAGATTTGTGTTTCTGTCTCTAGTGTAATCCATTCCCAACATCCTAGTAGTTACACCAACATTGCCCTCAAGTGTAGTTCTCATGTACTAAGCTAATTTAGGTTGGTACGTAGTTGTTCTGTTTGTGGGGGCATTGTTCCAGTTTGCTCCACTCCAACCCTAGATGTTCTTTCATTATCTACCTGTCCTTGGTTTTGAATTTTGGAAACTCTAGCTATTTCTTATTGTCCCATCCTTTGGAAGAATCCTTCAAGCATTTCCTGTTATCTAGTTATCACTTCATCCTGCATCCCTCTAATCATTCTCTCTATCTCTTCTCTGGTCACATAGATGAATTGATGATAATTTGAGGACGCCTCCTAGCTGCCCCCAGGTTCTAGTTAACTTGCTCCGGTTTTAGATCTGGTGCTAGGTCTCTTCATCTTATCCAAATCCCAAATTCAAGCTTTAAGTTTTTAGATCTGGATTTGTTCTCAATGAAAGCACCAAAATGTTAACCCAAAAATTGGATTAACAACTAGATATCAACTGAAAGCACAAGTTCAGATCAAATAAACAGAGAAGTAGTAAAAACAGATATAATTTTTATAGTGGTTCGACGTAATCTCTGACCTACGCCCACTTTAATCTTTTATTAGTTGCTCTCTCTACAATACAACTAGTTTTTCCAAAATTTGACCAAAATCTAGTGGATTTCGGATTTACAATAGGGTTTCCAAGTTGTTTGTGAGTCATTAGTACTAAGAGTTTGCCGATCTAAATCCTAGAACAATAAATAGTTGTTTTCTAGTGACTTTAATGGAGGAAAGGTTAGAAGTGAAGAAGTAGCAGAGTCTCCGTCCATTGAGAATTTAGATCCCTTTTTGGTTGCTCTATGGCCTGTATTTATATGGAAAACAGTCTTGTTGGGCCAGAAATTCACATGGGGCAGAGTCCAAATATCGGCCCGAAGTATTCTGCAAAGTTGCAGGATCTCCCGAGTTAACCACAAAGGTCGGTGCCGACCTCTCAAGTCCATGATGACTTCTCTCTGTAGTTCGAATCACTTCAAACCTTCTTGTATCCTTCTTCTTACTTCATTTTAAGATGTCCCATTTTGTTTCCATCAATTGTTGGTCGTCCAAAACAAGTTGATACCTACCTCTCTCCAAAACAGCTCAATATTAGCATTTTTGCCTAAGAGGTCAATGGTGACTTTTTCTGTTAGCTCGAAATGACTTGTACTCTTTTGCACCACTCTTATAATTCCATATAAAGGTGTTCCAAAGTGATTGCAACATCTATGGAGTTAGTAAGAGAGGTTGGTACCTACTTGAGAGGTTAGTGTGACCTCTCTCCTTAGTGTAGTTTTCATTTAAATTTCTTAAGCTCAATTCTCTAGTCATTTTAAGTGTGCCTCCAAATTTTCAAGTCGTTTCATCCTCATTTTAATCCTCTAAGTCCAATTGAAATGTGCTTTGCTAAAAAGTAGGTTAACATTATGAATGTAAATAGATCTTTGAAAAAATGTTTTAAGCATAAGTGAAATGGTTTTGCATTTGTAGTGATAATGTTTAAGTAACGTTAATCTTAAATCTTTTGAATGGATTTGTGAAGATACTTAGATCCTTAAAATGGATATTTTGAAGGAAATTATAAATATGGAATTTTTTGGAAAAAGATGGAAAAAGTAAAGGTTTAAAGTAAGAAATCTTGTTAACAATTTGTGAATATACTTATACCATTTGAGATAAGTACATGAATAGATTTTGAAGTATTGAAAGAGTACAAAGGAACAGTAGAAATTGATAAACAAAGTCTTATTGGATAAAAGCAATTGTACTAATAAAATAGGTTTTAATTAATAAAAAGTATTAGTTAAATAAAAAGGGGATTAGAAGTCGCTCTTAATCGTGCTTTGTGTGACTTGATTGTGCTTTGTGTGTTTATTCGTTTATGGAAATTATTTAGTCGTATACTTAGCACTAAAAGTCGATGAAGTAGGCTTGGCTATCTATGAGAGTTAAGATTGGTGTTCGAGTAGGGTTTAGTAGCATTAGTGCCCTAACCTACCGGCTTCACTCTTGATCGAGGGATAGTGTGAGATGAAAAGGTCGAAAACGTGTTAAGTATATAACACTAAAAGCTGATGAAGTAGGCTTGTCTATTTATGATAGTCGATTATCGAACTTGATCAGAAATTCATCGATTTTGTTTTGAAGAGACTGGGATTGGTAAGTGTTTTACTTATCGAAAACCACTTCAAAACTGATATACGAGTTCTATGTTTTAAAAGCGGTTGGGAAGTGGAATGTTATAGGGTTGAACTACCTATGCTTAAGTTATGTCTAAGGGAGAGGTCGATGTTAGAATTCTTTGGAGGACTTTTACGGGAATCTATGTGGAGATTCGTGATCTGTTCGAGATGCTAGGATCCATTTGGGGATTCGTGATATGTTCAAGTGATGAAAACTCATGTGAGAGATGCCGAACGTAACCTCAATATCTGGAAATGACTAAGGATAGAGTAGGATGCACAATCTCGGGTTTAGCTAACCCATGAGGGTAATTAACTCCAAAGCTAGAGTATGCTTATCAATATATTGCGCATGGGAGTTGTTGATACTTGGTACCATGTATTTCATTGTTGGACCAATTGTGTTTACCTTATGGTATATCCTATCTAGAGATATACAACACTTAGAAGTGGTTTTTGATCCTTATCATGGAGTTCATATCCGGCTAGATCGAAGAGATTTCCATGGAAAATCCATTATGCGAACATAACTTAGTGGCATTGATTATATCCTCTTATTGTTGTGGTGTGATCAATGTAAGCATCAGCTATTTGATATGATTTATATTCTACACCCAAGACATTATCTATTATATCATCTTATGTACTTATTAGATGGTGGTTCTTTTGAGGGGATAACCATTACGGCATTCCTTGCGGTCTCAAAAGTACTATTATATGTAGATCGCATATTTCATCAATTTCTCATACCAGACTTATGTCTAAGGCGTGGTTTTTGTTTTCCCTAAATTCCTCGTTTACTCTTTCAAGTAGTTTGAGAAAGGCATGTTTTCATTGATGTTCATTGGAGCACGAAGAGACGAGCTAGATGTTTCACCTACCGTAGTATTCTTATTTTCGCTGCATTACTATATTGTATGTATCAGCATTTGTAAGAACATGTTGTTATAACTATCCAGGCTGGTGATAGTATTTAGAATTGTAACTATGAAATGCAATGTACCTTAGAGGGTAGTTTTGTACTGTCTTTTGATATTATATATTATTGTTTCGCTGTTAGATACTGATATTGTGTTACATCTTTCTTAGTCTGCTCTTTTTATTTTTATTTTACCCTAACAATCCATTTTTCTGACACTTGGATGCTCGGCATAAGAATACTGTAGATATATTAGTGTCGACATTCGGGGGTCGAAAAGGCTAGTCGTTACAGTATAAGAATTTAAGATAAATAACTATTTATGAATGAGGGGCAAATAAATGGTTGATGAATAATTTATTTGGATTTAGTATAATAAGTTATGTTGTTTGAGCGGTAATGGGATTTATTTTGAAAATAAATGAATTATTTTCGATAAAATAAACATTATTTGGAAAGTTTATTAAATTCAAAAATATTTTGTAAAATTAAAGAATAGAATGGAATTTTTTTAAATTAAATATAAAGATGTTTTTTTTCATGTATGCAAAATGTTAATAAAATAAGAACGTGGATTTATGTTAATTTACCTATCATATGTTAATAATAAAAGAAAATAAAATATCTTCTTGTAAAATAGAAACGAATAAAATATTTATTTCCTAAGATATCATTTAGGAGAAATCTAGAAACTATTATAATATGAATGAAAAGGGAAATATCTCCACATTAGACAACATGTAATCATTAAGCTCCATTAAACAAATAGGGAAAATGATAAATAAACGGAGATATGTTAGGAAAAGTCTAGAGAAGGGCTCAATTATAAATGTACTAGCCCAGTCACCTTTTCTGGTTTATAATAAGTACTGAAAACCATCTTATTCTCAACACAAACGCAAAACAGAAAGTAGAAGAAAAGCTAGCCCTCTCATCCAAGGCAAAAAGGAAATCCAGATTGTGTTTTAAATCTAAATCAAAATGAAGGATTACCAATTTCTAAGTGTAAGTATCCCTAAATTAGTCATTAGTCGTCTCTCTTTCAATTTTTTTTGTAAATAGCTATTTAATGATTTTTGATGTTTGTTAGCAATTGGAAGGAGAAAGAGAAGCGATTGGAGAGCTTGAAGATTGCTTGTTTGGAGTTTTACGTGAGTGAAGCTCCGACTTTTCATCTTTAATTATATGTTTTAGAGTTTCATATAGCTTAAAAATTGTGCTTTGGCAAATTTTGTTGAAAGATGGAGATGGAAGAAAACTATGAATTAAATTAGTAATAATTTGGTTGTTAGCTCCCCTATTTGATATTTATGAATTAAAATAGTAGGCATCCACAAAGATTAAATCAATAGTTTGGTGACGATTGAAGTATTGTCAGGTAAATGAATTGAAAATAGTTCTTAAATATTAGGCTTGGTTGATGCTTGTTAATTGTATGTTGAAATGCTTCATAAACAAAGAAGGCAATGGTAAAATTTTAGAAACTGAACAAATTTGAAAAAATAAATCATTTTGAAATATTTTTTGAAAAAAATAGGAAGAGCAATCCACCCAATGTTGTTGTGCAACTGCATAGTTGCCTGACTTGTTGTGTAGTGCATAGCAACTAAGGCCTGTTGTGTAGTCCGGGTGCTGCACACAACAGCCAGAGCGGTGCACATAGTAGCCAAGGGTGTTGTTGTGCAGCCCGGGCGCTGCACACAATAACCTGGGGATTATTGTGTAGCTTGGTTGCTGCGGTGAAGCCCTGGAGCTGCACACAGAAGCTTGTGCGCTACACACAGTAGTCGGGGAGGTTGTTGTGCAGTCTGGGCACTGCATACAACTGCCCGAGCGCTGCACATAGCTTCTCAAAGGCCATTTTGTAGCCCATGCGCTACATACAACAACCAATCATTTTGACCAAAATTTTAAGTCGTGCAGTAAATAAACAAATACACACACACATATATAATTTTATTTAAACTTTATTTCTGAATAATTTTGTTTAATATCATTTAAAAGACAAAATTTATTTTTCTACTCAAAAGATTTAGTTGATAATTATTTTGAATAAGAAAGGAATTTTATTTAAACTTTTAAAGATATTTTGGAATTTAAAGTAATTGATGTGTTTATTTTAAATTGTTAAACTAGTAAATAAAAATTATTAGCTAACTTTAACTAATTCAAACATAATAAAAGGAGTTATATTATTTGTTTTCATATACAAGTATTATAGAGTGCTTGTGTATTAATGTAAAACAAAGGCATAGTTGTATTTTTTTCCATGGACATGTGATTTAAAGTATAGTTTTGTAATTATATTTTATATGCTTTTGTGAATTATACTAGGTTTTAACAAAAGGATTTAAAGATGCTTTACAAGGAAAGATTGCCATAGTTGATTTTATCCTAAAAAGTGTTTTCGAGTCTAAGTAGTTAATATTGGTATCGGGTATGTATTGGTCATGTATCGATATGAGATCGCATAAATATCGCATAAATATCGGAAATTTTTGGTAATACATTGGGCATATCGATAACAAGCTGTAAATAATATTATACTATGTTATAATGGTATGATTATGTTAAGGTTTTAGTATTTGGAACTGTATTTCCAAATTACTACAATAGATTACAACCTATCTCTTGGGATAATCTATTAAATACAAGTCATAAAATAGGCTCATAATAACATTTTTTAATGTGCGTATTTTCATATTTTTTAACTTTTGTTTTTCATATTTTTTAACTTTTGTGCTATGTTCTTTATTTCTTCATTCACCAAATCATCTCTGTAACGACCCGTATTAACGATTGGATATTTAAATCGTTAATTTAACGAAGGCCCAAAAATGTTATTTTTCGCATACGGCCGAATCAGGACTTGAGACAACTTCCATTGAGTTCGGATTGATGTTGCATATTAAAATGATTATAAGGATCACTATATTTTGAGATTGGATGATCCGATGGCCGAAACGATCTTTAAAAACACGAAATTAGTATTTCGGGGCACAGTCTCAAATGGTGATGAGATTAGTACCATTGGATCTGGGATATGAGGTGATATACGCAGACGAATTTCATGGCAATCAGACGCATCGTGTGATCGTATAGACTCGAAATGTGCGACCATTTATTTGAAGATTTAAATAAATGGAATATAATAATATTATAAATACCCCAATCAAATCCTCTTCCCTCTAAACCATTCTCCGTTCACATCTAATAAAAGAAAATCATAGCCACTCCTTTCTTTATCTTCAAAAAAATCAAGATCGAGTGAAATACTTAGCAAAAAAATTACGAAAGAAAATTCAGCATGTTCGTATCGGTGGAGGGTTCGATCTCATAACCTCGATTTGATGTGCAATCACTATTGGCTGAAGTCAACCCATCCACCATGGCTCTAGGGCTTGGTCTAGGCATGGCTATGGGTTGAGATAGGTAAATCAGAGATTACATTCGTGTTTCTCTCACCGAGGTGCATCTCTCTACAAAGTTTGGGCATGACAGATCCTCCTTAGAGATTTCCATATTTGGTCATGTCGAGGACAGGTCCAACATGTCATGTTTTGATGTGATGGTGCGGTCAAGGTGTAATTGTGTGCAAATCGAAGAGATCGTAAAGAGAAATAGTTTGGCAAAGATGGATCGGGATTTAGTTGATTATCGAGCGAGATGATGAGGAGAGAGGGGATGTGATATGCACGGCCATGGTGTGCATTCTTGTGCATGCGGAAGCGATTGAGAGAGGAAGGAAGGTTAGGGTTTAAATAAAGTAATTAACGTTTTAATTTGTTAATTAATTATCCCATTAATCCTTATTCTCATTATATCAATATCTTTTGCATACAAGGTCCGTTTTGGATGCGGTTTCTTATGTTGTGCTCGTGATGGTGAGATCTACATTTTGGCGCTAATTTAGATAGATTTCATTGAGGTGAGTGATATTGTCTCTCACCATACAATGATGGTTGTATAGTAATAGATTGATGCTCAGGAATGATTTTTGATTTTAAAATGTGATTTTCTTATACTTATAAATCTGTTAGATTTTTATAAAAGAAAATAAAATTATTTTAAAATGATTTTTAAAGAATATCACATATTTTCTATCGATGTGCCACAGTTAGGGAATTATTAGATTTGAGCTATTAGTGATATGATTTCCCACATTGGTTGATATGGATGGATTATACATGTTGTATGTATGTTGTTTTGGAAGGGTGTTTGGTTGTTGGATGTATGTTTGGCTGTTTTGGTTGAAAACATTGATTAGTGGTGATCGGATCTTAGATAGTATCTTGTACGTTGGGATTCGTACACACAAAAACCTAATGAATGAGATAAGCTGCAGAGGGGAGTTTGGATACGTGCCAACGATTTGAGGTAGAGGACGAGGTTTCAGATTTCAAGATGGATGCCAAACGTTTCCGTTTGGTTTGTACTTATCCGTTTGGTTAATACAAGACAAAGGTGGCTAGTATTGACCATTATAGAGTGGTCAATGTTCGTCACTGATGTTGATTGGCGATTTGGCCGATCTTTGGATTGGACGCTGATGAGATTTCATGGTGCATGATGATGGTTTATTCGTGCGACCGACTTAGAGTCTTGATGTAACATCCCCCTATTTGGTGGCCCAAAACTAACGGCTACGGATGCTACAGTCATCCATAGTTATTAATCCTTGGCGACCAAACACGACGATATTAGATACATTGATACACAGAAACACAAGAATATGGAAAAAATTTAAATAGAAAAACAAATTCCACATTCCATTTCAAAATATTCCAAATTGATTACATAATCCCAATTCGCAGACCACGTTCAGATAACATATAATTATTACAAAATACGCTAAGAGCGACATGTAAAGATGCCCCCTTGGTAGATCAGAGTATATAGATAAGCAAGAAAACAATTTGCCTATACAAACAAACACACAGCGGAAATAAAAGAACTCTAATAACAATCTTGCCTCTTGCACGTCCTCGAAAGCTTTATTCGTCTAAAAGAACACCTGGAAACCTTAACTCTCAACCTACTCAAAATCAATTGAGTACCTGAGAGTTTAAGGGGAAAACAAAAACTTCGAGTCAGACATAAAGGCTGGTATGAATAATAATTCACCATCTCAAACCATTTAGATATTTAGTTAGACCATACCGCTTAGTGGAATGGGTTTCCCCTCACTAGTATACTGGATCACTTATAAACCATATTGTGCTCCTGCATCCACAATGGTTAAAATATAGTATTTAAAAACATTATGATGATATGCAAAACAAAAAAAATCAATTTTGGATTACCCATCCATATTCATTCTGACTATCTGTCTCAATTATAGTTTCTAGGGTTACCACTAACTTGTTAAAATGTTAAAGACTATCTGTCCAATTACTTAGTTCTCATGGGATCACTAAGAACCTATTAGCAACTCCAATATCTTATTTCTTATCCTAGTTTATTGGGCTAACTAGGAACCTATTGGCTAACTGGCAATATCTTAATCCGGATATAGTTTTCATAGGCTAACTACAAACCTACTGGCCCCTGCCAGTATCAAATCATAGTTTTCATGGACTGACTATGAACCTATTAGCCCCTGCCAATGTCATACAGTTTTCATGGTCTTACTGTAAACCTATTGGCACCTGCCAATATCTTTAATTAAGATTTTTAACATCTGTTAAGTTATATTCACTACCGGGTCAACCTAACTGGTTATTCTACCATTTCCCTAAAATGCAGTTATGGGTTAATAACAATGTGAATATCATTTCCAAAATCTTTATTTATGCCATGGTTATTACTTTAAATTGAGATTGGGTTTATGTTTTGAAATCATAAAAACATCTCTTTCGAAACTCTGGATAGCCTCCTTCGAAAGCAAAGACTTCTTTTCAAAACATTGTATACATACATTTTGAAGCCCTTAGTAAACATTCTCTTTCGAAACCTATTATACCTTTTGATGGTATCAAATCATTTTTTTTAAATATAGAACTTCGAAACAAATGAAAGTACCCCTTTCGAAAGCATTGGGTTTACTCTTTAAAAACAATATTTGGGTCGAAATGATTATATACGGAAGTATCTCGTTCGAAACCAACACAAATTAATTTGGGGAAAATTGATGATGTCAGAACCATCCAGTCGAAAGAAAAACCTTTAAAACAAAAACTTTGAAGGACAGAGTCGAAACCCCTTTCGACTCCATCACCTTCGAAACCCTCAACCTTTTCGAAAGCAATTAGGATAAAGGCTTAGTTTAAGGTAAAATAAGAGTAACCTTTCGAAAGCATTACTGGTCAATATAGTCGAAAGGTAGAGTAGCAGCTAGGTTTCGACTAGGTTGGAACCTACCTTTTCGAAAGCAATTATTTAAAGGAAAAAGGTACTCCTTTGAAAGAAAATACTTTAACATAACATGACAACCTTCTTCGAAAGCTAATTATAAAACCTTTTCGAAAGCATATGTATCGACTGTGTTGAAAGCTTTAGGTAAAACAAGGCAAGAATGTTAACTTATAAAAACAAAGCAGGGTTTCGACCCCATCAGAAGCTACCCTTTCGACACCAAGGCTTCCGCCTTCGTTCCAATCCACTACATACCATCTAAGTGATATCTTGTGCATTGGTTTCGACTATGGTGGTTTCGACTGTGTGGGTTTCGACTGGGACGAGGCGGAGCCAATGGAGCCGAAAGGTACTTACTAACAGAGGCGGAACTCCTTTTTTGATTTAAAGGCTGAATTATAGCAACTTTTAGTAATTACTTTCCAACAACTTGCCTATTTGTAAACTATCGATTGGTTGTCATAAAAACTTTTCAAATACTTTACCTTTAAAACTACCGCATTTATATCAGATTAAAACCATTAAAAATGCAACCTAAAACCAATTATTTCAGAAAAGTCCTTTTAAAATAATTTATTTTCCCTAGTAAATCAATTAGAAAAAATCCCAAAAAATCACAGAAATTCAATTTCATCATGTAATCAAACATATTAAAATTTTAGACCCAATTTCTTATCGAAATTTTCGAAATAAATTTTTAACCCAAATAATTCATATTTACCATCAAAAATTCATAATAAAATTTCCATAGCTTGGAAAATTCTGAAAATTAAAACCCATCTCCAAAATCATGTTTTAATTGACATAAAAATTTTCCATGGAAATTTGAAAGCATAGATTCTCAGTTTTACATTAAAACCGTACAAATTCATGTGCATATGAATTAAAATAAATCATCGTAATATAACTCAAGCATATCATCAGCCATTTTATCACAAAAACGAATTTAAATCATAAATCCAAAACCATACAATCATAGAATAAAAATAGAGATGGTAGAGATTATTATTCACCTTAAACTTGATAAGGACTTTGAGATTTGTTGTTGATTAATCCTTCATAGCTTTTGATCCTTAGCTTTAGATTAAAATTCCTCTTTTCCCTTGTTAAAGGCCTGCTCCTCTTAGCTTTTATTTGCGTTAGTTTTGATTTGAGAAATAAAATGAATGTGAATGGACAAAGTCAAATGTATATCCATGAATAGAAAGTGCGGCTATTTTTACTAGTAAGTCCTTATGTAAGTTAATTATCTCATAAAGAAATTTTAAGCCCATTTATTTTAGGGAGCGTTTGGCATACATCCCTCATATAGTTTGCAAATACACAAAACATCCCTCCATTTTTAGATAAGTTTTCGGTCCCTGTTTTTAAAATTGGACCATCTAAAAGACAAAAGTGCCCTTCCGTTGTAATTTCTCTCTACACTTCGTTATTCCTGTGAAAATGAAATCAGTAAAATAAATCGAATCATAATCTAGTGAATAAACTGAAATCAAGGTGACTAGAAAATTGATTTAGAAGGAAAACGAAACCAAATACTCATTTTAATTAATCGAGAAGAATCTGAAATCAAATAATGGAAAGTATAATCAATTAGAACATCAAAATCAAACAGTAAAATTGAAATAGCAAAAGAAAGCAATAATTTGTATGAAAACGAATCATTCTTCACAAAATTAAAAAATTATAATATATCAGCAACAATTTAAGAATATTTGCAGCTAAAAATGCAAATGTTAATAATATTTGCAGTTTTAGTTGCAAATATATAGAAAATTTGTAGTAAAAAATTTGATTAATTGATAAAACACTCTTATATCTCTAACATATATTATTACATGATTTACTACAATTTTTTTTTTACATATTTGCAGTATTGTAAGCAAAAATTCACAACATTTGCTAATTTTTCTACATTTACTCAGAATAAATGCAGCTACATCCGCAAGTATTCATAATAATGACATATGAAAGTAAAAATAATGAATACTTGCTAAAAAACACTTGCAGCTTCAACATATATTATTATATTTTTTTGCAAAAGTATTGAACATATTTGCAGTATTATAAACAAATATTCTCAAATTTTGTAGATTTTTCTGCAATTATTAAGAATAATTGCAGCCATAACTGCAATTATTCATAATATTTGCAGAAAAAGTAAAAATATTCATAATATTTGCATTAGATTTTTTAATGCAAAAATTGACACTATTTGAAGTTTTTTATGCAAGTATTCTCAATATTTGCATATTTTTCTGCAAATTTTGAGAATACATGCAGAAATATCAAAAATATTGGAATATTTACATATTTTTATGCATGTATTTTCACCAATTGCAGTTTTAATGCACATATTTGCAAGTATTCTCAGTAAATGCAGTTTTTATGTATGTATTCTTAATTATGAAGATAAAATTCATCTTCCTAATGCAATATATTGAAATTGACAATTGTAGAGAAAAATTCTTACAGAAATGCATATTTATATGCAAAGATTTCCAATATTTGTTGACTTTTCTACAATTATTCTAAATATTTGCACCAATGTCTGCAAATATTCTTAAAAACTGCATATTTTTCAGCAGTTATTTCCTATTGTTATTCACAATATTTGCACCAACTTCTACAATTATTGAGAATAATTGCAGTTTTTTCAGATATACATGCAAATTATTCAGAAGAATTGCAGACATACATGCAATTATACATAATAATTGCATACATCTCTGCAGTTATTTTGAATAATTGCATACAAAGATGAATACAAATAATTTTAAGGGAATAATTGTTGATTTTTCAACAAGTATTTATGAATATTTGCTAAATTTTAAGTGATTAATTGTAGAGGAAAATTCCTAAATAAAAGCATATTTATATGCAAATATTTCCAATATATGCTGAATTTTTTGCAATTATTATGAAAATTTACACCATTGTCTGCAAATAATCTTAAAAATTGCTGATTTTCCAACAACTATTAAAAATATTTGCAAGAAAGAACTGTATGAATGTTATTCTAGGTAATATTTGCAGTATTTATGTGCATAACTTAAAATATCAAACTACAACCATTTCTCATTATCATTAATGAATTTAAACATCAAAACAACACCAACAATCCATAAAAAACAAAAAACAATTCATATTGTTGTAAACAAGATTGATTCGTCTTCAAATAGTTGCAGTTTTTTTATTGAAATCAAGAATTAAACACTTGTATGAAGAAAACTCAGCTCGGCTTTCAATTTGATCGGAAGAAACTGAAAAAGAAGAAGAACTACGGCTCGACTTTGGAGTGCATGGGTAATTTAGGGAAAAAATAGGCGTAAAACAAAAATAGGGACGTAGAAATTATGTTTTTTGTGTGACAAGGACCGACTATGAATTAAGTTTGGTTTTAGGGATGCGTGCCTAATATTCACTTTATTTTATGATTAAGAACGACCCTATATGTATAATTTACCCAAATCTCAATCTCCTTATCATCATTATTCTATTTAATTTATCTAATTAAATCTTCTGAACAATGTTATAAAAAATTAGGGTTGTTACAGGCTCCACCCCTTAAAGAATTTTGTACTCGAAATTCAGTAAGGACTAAATACTAAACATAACAATCATCTATAACAACTCCTAACAACCATACTAGTCTAGCCGACTAACAACTATCTATATAATTCTAGTATAGACCTACCCTCACTGCAGATCAGGATAAGTATCTCTAATCATGTCCTCTGTCTCCCAAGTACAGTCCTTCTTGTTGTCGCTCCATTGAACTTTCACCAACCTGACTGTCTTGTTTCTTAATCCTTTTTCATCTCTAGCTACAAGCCAAACTGGTTGTCTAACAAAAGTCAAATTAGGCTCTACCACTAAGTCATCCAACCCTGTCGGAGGAATAGTAGTCTCGTGGTCATGCACATACTTGCGAAGATGAGATACATGAAATACATTATGGACATCAGCCAAACTGCTTGGCAATTCTATTCTGTATGCGAGCTTTCCAATCCTATCTATAATCTATAACGGACCTACATATCTTGGGGCTAACTTCCCTGACTTTTCAAATCGTATCACACCCTTTATAGGTGATACTTTAATGTAAACCTTATCTCCAACTGAGAATTATAGGTCCTTACGCCTCTTATCTGCGTAACTCTTCTGTCTGGGCTGAGCTTCTTTCAACCTTCCCCAGATTAACTCAATCTTCTCTGACGCCTCTCTAACCAAATCTGGACCTAAGACCAATCTATCTCCAGTCTCCAACCAACATGTTGGTGATTTGCATGGTCTTCCATACAAAACTTCAAACGGCGCCATTCCTATACTAGTCTGGTAACTATTATTATAGGAAAACTCAACCAAATGTAGGTGATCCTCCCAAGATACACCAAAGTCTAATACACAAGCTCTCAATAAA
The DNA here is from genome assembly GCA_030737815.1 of Allium fistulosum. NCBI lineage: Eukaryota > Viridiplantae > Streptophyta > Magnoliopsida > Asparagales > Amaryllidaceae > Allium > Allium fistulosum. The sequence continues at coordinate 668,877,263 of CM060901.1, forward strand.
TCTTCGAGTACCTTATTGACTCTCTCCGTCTGCCCATTCGTCTGAGGGTAATACGCAGTACTCATATTAAGCTTGGTACCCATCACTTTCTATAGACTCTTCTAGAATTCACTAGTGAATAATGCATCTCTGTCACTGACTATACTACTAGGAACGCCATGCAGTCTAACTATGTTCTTCAAGATCAACTTAGCTAAAACAGGTGCCGTTCTGGTTGACTTAACTGGAATGAAATGGGCACCCTTGGTCAATCTGTCCACTATAACCCATATACTTTCATTACCTCTATTTGACCTTGGCAACCCGTTTATAAAATCCATGGATATCGAATCCCATTTCCAAATTGGAATCTCTAAAGGCTGTAGTAACCCACTTGGTTTCTGATGTTCAGCTTTCACTTGTTGACAGTTTGCACACTGTCTAACCCACAAGCCAACATCCCTCTTCATGCCTTCCTAATAGAAGCTCCTCTTCATATCCTGATGCATCTTGGTTCCTCCAGGATGAATCATAAACTTGGATCGATGACATTCTCCAAGAAATTCTTTCCTCAAGTCCTCCACATTCGGAACACACAACCGTCCCTTCTTTCTTAGCCATCCTTTATGGTCAAGGCTAAAATCCTTTAGATCATCGATCTCAGTTCCAACCTCAAGCCTTCCGATCCTTTCAGCTAATACTGGATCCTCCTTCTACTTAGAAGCAATTTTCTCAATCAATACTGGTCGAACTTCTAAACAAGACAACCTGGCGGTACTCTGACTAGAACCAGCAGTCGATCTTAACTGCACATCACAACTGACTAAAGCTTCTAAATCCTTCCACTCTGCCAACATAGCTAACACCACATTCTGATGTTTCCTGCTAAGAGCATCAGCCACTTTATTACCTTTTCCTGATGTATATTCTATACCAAATTCATATGCAGCCAAAAGCTCCAGCCACCTCTGATGTCTCATATTCAACTCTTTCTGAGAGAATAAACACCGTAAAGACTTATGATCGGTATATAGCTCAAATCTCTCGCCTAAGAGATAATGTCTCCAAATCTTCAATGCAAAGATCACAGCTTCCAACTCCAAATCATGAGTAGGATATCTAACTTCATGCGGTCTAAGCTGCCTAGATGCATAGGCAATGATTTTACCACTCTACATCAACACTGTTCCTAATCCAGTTCCACATGCATCAGTATACACCACCAATCCTTGGTTTCCGTCTGGAACTACTAACACGGGTGCATTGGTCAACAAATCTCACTTCCTTCCTGGTGAGCTTAGTTAAGGGTGCTGCTATCCGTGAGAAATCCTTAACGAATCTCTGGTAGTAGCCAGCAAGTCCAAGAAAACTCCTAATCTCAATCACCGTCTCTGGTCTCTTCCAATTATTCACGGCTTCGATCTTATCTGGATCGACTGACAATCCTTTCTTTGAAACCATGTGACCAAGAAATTTTACCTCTTTCTTCCAGAAATGAGACTTGGTAAACTTTGCATTTAGCTGATTCTGCCTCAGCGTCTCAAGCATCGCTCTAAGATGAACTTCATGCTCTCTCTCATCCTTAGAGTATACTAGAATGTCATCTAGAAATAATAGTACAAACCTATCCAAGTACTCTCGGAAAACTCGGTTCATCAAATATACGAAGAAAGCAGGTGCATTCGTCAATCCAAATGGCATCATCAACCACTTATACGAACCATATCTAGTCCGAAATGCTGTCAAAGGAATACCGTCCTCCGCCACTCTTAACTGATGGAAACCTGTCGCCAGGTCCAATTGGAAAAACACTCTGGCTCCACTCAACTGATCGAACGGATCATCTATTCTTGGCAAAGGATACTTGTTCTTAATCGTTCTTTCGTTTAACTTACGATAGTCGATGCACATCCTCAACGACGCATCTGGTTTCTTTACGAACACCGTGGCTGCTCCCCAAGGAAAACTACTTCGTCTAATAAAATTCCTTCCTTCTAGATCCACTAGCTGCACCTTCAATTCCTTCATCTCAGTTGGTGTCATCCTACTAGATGGTCTACTTACAGGTTCAGCTCCTAGCACAAGATCTATTCTAAACTCAACAGCTCTTTTCGGGGGTAGTCCAGTGACTGGCTCAAAGACATCTGCAAACTCTCTTGCTACTGGAACCTGACTTAACTCATTTCCTACCTCCATAGCATTAAGCATAGCACTAGCACTCCGGTCAGTATTCTCTACCGAGAATATCACTCGGTTATGACTATCAGGGTGTCTCATTGATATTTACCTATCATGGAAAAATATTCTAGCTTCATACCTACTCAACCAATTCACACCCAAAATGATCCCGAAATCTACGAAATCAATAGCATACAAACTACATGCAAACTTATGACCTAACAAGTCAAGTTCTAACTGGTCACATCTTGACCCTAGAGTGGCATACCCACCTATTGGATTCACAACCCTTAAGGAAGTAACAAGGTAGGCGGGTTCTAAGCATAATCTATCAACCAAACACTGAGATATAAATGAATGTGATGCACTGGTATCAAAATGTATTCTAACTGAAATACTCTGAATCAAAAGCGTACCTTCCATCACAGTCTTTCCTTTTTCAGCCGTTGTAGGCTGAGCTGATCCAATAACAGAGACCTTTCCTTTATCCTCCCTAATTGGCTCTGGACACTAATTCTTGTAATGCCCAACTTGATCATAGTTGAAACATTTCACATTTTTCTTACTTGCAGCTTTCTTCCTAATTCCTGACCAGCATTCATTAGCAAAGTGATCCTTCTTGTCACACTTATAGCAAACTACCTCAGCCTTTGATTTCTTGGCAGTATCTCCCTTCTGGGTTCCCTTCTTCTTAAAGAACTTCCTCTTCTTCCCTTGAGAACCCTGGGTTTCTACTGACTTCTCTTTAACTAAATCAGCAAGCAACTCCTCATGGCGAATGGACATCTCCACCACTATATTACAAGGATCATGGACATGTGTCATGGTCATTCTAGCAAGCTCAGGCCTCGGTCCTCGAATGAACTTCTCATTCCTTTTGATGTCAGCATCTATAATAGCATATCCATAACGAGACAGTTCTTTAAACTTTGTAGCATACCCCACTACTGACATCTCTCCCTGAACTAAATCTATAAACTTCCTCATCAGCTCAGACTTAGCAAACTCAGACACAAACTTCTGCTCAAATCTCATCTTAAAATCAACGTCCCAAGTTAACTGCTTTTCCGGAACTCCGGCAGTGACACTATTCCACCAATGTAGTGCTGACCCCTGCAACTGCCTAGAGGCCAACCTTCTCTTTTGTCCGTCATTTAGACCCAAATCAATAAATATACGCTCACAATGCAGCAGCTAATTCTGAACTTCTACGACACTCTCCGTTCCTAAGAATGGCTTCCCACCCAAACTGGTGTAATCTCTACTTAGCAAAGCAATATTCCCAATTGGAGCCACATGATTAGCTCCTCCTACGTTCCTAGAACTCTAGTAGTAGCTCCAACTTGCATCAACCCAGTAAAAAACTGATACATCACCCCCATATCTACTGGTGGATTTCCAGCACCCACATTGGCTTCAACATTTTGGTTACAAGCATTAGCCGGTCGACCCGGGTTTCTCCTGGTAGTGGGTTGAGCATTTCCATTAGTTGTGGTGCTTCCTCCATCGAGATTTCCTCTTCCGTTTCCTATTTCCATATCTCCCTTCTCGTAAATCTACATACGAGCCTTAGTAAGATACAAAAGAACAATCTAAGAGAGCGGGGGATACGTACTTACATATATATAACTATATATAGAAAATACAAGTACGTTACTATAGCGTTAACCCAAACCCCAATCTTATTATCTGATTCATTGGATTATGTTTGAAAAATCTTTTAGGTTTTAAGTTTCTTTTAAAGTTTCATAAACCTATGCTCCGATACCGGCTTGTAACATCCCCCTATTCGGAGGCCCAAAACTAACGGCAACAGATGCTGCAGTCATCCATAGTTATTAATCCTTGGCGACCAAACACGGAGGTATTAGATACATTGATACACAGAAACACAAGAATATGGAAAAACATTAAACAACAAAACAAATTCCACATTCCATTTCAAAATATCCCAAATTGATTACATAATCCCAATTCGCGGACCACTTTCAAATAACATATAATTATTACAAAATACACCAAGAGTGACATATGAAGATGCCCCTTTGGTAGATCAGAGTATACAGATAGGCAAGAAAACAATTTGCCATTACAAACAAACACACAGTGGATATAAAAGAACTCCAATAACAATCTTACCTCCTGCACGTTCTCGGAAGCTTTATTCGTCTAAAAGAACACCTGGAAACCTTAACTCTCAACCTACTCAAAATCAATTGAGTACCCGCGAGTTTAAGGGGAAAACAAAAATTTCAAGTCAGACATAAAGCCTGGTATGAATAACAATTCACTATCTTAAACCATTAGATATCTAGTGAGACCATGCCGCTTAGCAGAACGGGTTTTCCGCTCACTAGTATCCTAAAACATTTATAAAACCATATACTGTGCTCCTGCATCCACAATGGTTAAAACATAGTATTTCAAAACATTATGATGATATGCAAAACAAATAAATCAATTTTGGATTACCCATCCCCATTCATTCTGACTATCTGTCTCAATTATAGTTTCTAGGGTTACTATTAACCTATTAAAATGTTAAAGACTATCTGTCCATTTACTTAGTTTTCATGGGATCACTAAGAACCTATTAGTAACTCTAATATCTTATTTCTTATCCTAGTTTTCATGGGCTAACTAGGAACCTATTGGCTGACCTCTAATATCTTAATCCAGATATAGTTTTCATGGGCTAACTACAAACCTACTGGCCCCTGCCAGTATCAAATCATAGTTTTCATGGGCTGACTATGAATCTATTGGGCCATGCCAATATCATATAGTTTTCATGGGCTTACTGTAAACCTATTGGCCCTTGCCAATATCTTTAATTAAGATTTTTAACATCTCTTAAGTTATATTCACTACTGGGTTAACCTAACTGGTTATTCTTCCCTTTCCCCAAAATGCAGTTATGGGTAAATAACAATGTGAATATCATTTCCAAAATCTTTATTTATGCTATGGTTATTACTTTAAATTGAGATTGGGTTTATGTTTTGAAACCATTAAAACATCTCTTTCGAAACCTCTGGATAGCTTTCTTAGAAAGCAAAGACTTCTTTTCAAAACATTGTATACATAACTTTCGAAGCCCTTAGTAAATATTCTATTTCAAAACCTATTATACCTTTCGATGGTATCAAATCATCTTTTTAAAATATAAAGCTTCGAAACAAATGAAAGTACCCCTTTCGAAAGCATTGGGTTTACTCTTTAAAAACAATATTTGGGTCGAAATGGTTGTATACGAAAGTATCTCCTTCGAAACCAACAAAAATTAATTTGGGGAAAAATTGATGATGTCGGAACCATCTAGTCGAAAGATAAACCTTTAAAACAAAAACTTTGAAGGACAGAGTCGAAACCCCTTTCGACTCCATCACCTTCGAAACCCTCAACTCTTTCGAAAGTAATTAGGAAAAAGGCTTAGTTTAAGATAAAATAAGGGTAACCTTTTGAAAGCATTACTTGTCAATATAGTCGAAAGGCAGAGTAGCAGCTAGGTTTCGACTAGGTCGGAACCTACCCTTTCGAAAGCAATTATTTAAAGGAAAAAAAGGTATTCCTTCGAAAGCAAATACTTTAACATAACATGACAACCTTCTTCGAAAGCTAATTATAAAACCTTTTTGAAAGAATATGTTTCGACTGTGTTGAAAGCTTTAGGTAAAATAAGGCAAGAATGTTAACTTATGAAAACAAAGAAGGGTTTCGACCCCATCGGAAGCTACCCTTTCGACACCAAGGCTTCCGCCTTCCTTCCAATCCACCACATACCATCTAAGTGATATCATGTGCATTGGTTTTGACTTTGTTGGTTTCGACTATGTGGGTTTTGACTGGGACGATGCGGAGTCAATGGAGTCGAAAGGTACTTACTAACAGAGGCGGAACACCTTTTTCTGATTTAAAGGCTGAATTATAGCAACTTTTAGTAATTACTTTCCAACAACTTGCCTATTTGTAAACTATTGAGGTTGTCATAAAAAACTTTTCGAATACTTTACCTTTAAAACCGCCGCATTTATATCAGATTAAAACCATTGAAAATGCAACGTTTTAGCCCTTTCGTATACTAAAACCAATTATTTCAAAAAAGTCCTTCTTTTAAAATAATTTATTTTCCCTAGTAAATTACTTAGGAAAAATCCCCAAAAATCACAGAAATTCAATTTCATCATGTTATCAAACATATTAAAATTTTAGACCTAATTTCTTCCTAAAATTCTCGAAATAAATTTTTAACCCAAATACTTCATATTTACCATCAAAAATTCATAATAAAATTTCCATAGCCTAGAAAATTCTGAAAATTTAAACCCATCTCCATAATCATGTTTTACTTAATATAAAAAATTTCCATGGCAATCTGAAATCATAGATTCTCGGTTTTACATTAAAACCGTACAAATTCATATGCATATGAATTAAAATAAATCATCGTAATATAACTCAAGCATATCATCGTCCATTTTATCACAAAAACGAATTTAAATCATAAATCTGAAACCATACAATCATTGAATAAAAATAGAGATGGTAGAGATTATTATTCACCTTAAACTTGATAAGGAATTTGAGATTTGTTGCTGATTAATCCTCCCTAGCTTTTGATCCTTAGCTTTAGATTAAAATTCCTCTTTCCCTTGTTAATAGCCGGCTCCTCTTAGCTTTTATTTGCGTTTGTTTTGATTTGAGAAATAAAATAAACATGAATGGACAAAGGAAAATGTATAACCGTGAATAGAAAGTGCGACTATTTTTTACTAATAAGGCCTTATGTAAGTTAATTATCTCATAAACAAATTTTAAGCCCATTTATTTTATGGTTAAGCACGGCCCTATATGTATAATTTACCCAAATCTCAATCTCCTTATCATCATTATTCTATTTAATTTATCTAATTAAATCTTCTGAATAATGTTATCAAAAATTAGGGATGTTACACTTGATGTCGTTGCTCTACGGGTGAGCGATTTAGATAGCGAGGCGATAGTGTGGTGCTTCAACATGAGAGTTGGTACTTCGAATATTAGCTCGTTTTGGGAGTAGTTTCCGAGGTAGATAATTTAGGAATCTGGTGATCATGCTGGAGATGTTGGCTCATTCGCATCATGGGAGATGGCAACGTACAACATGATGGACTTGTATCTTCGGTTTATGGCTCGTGGGGGTAGCAGGTGTCGGAGATTAGGCACTCCGTATCTTCGATTTGTTCTTATGGGGTAGCAGGTACCAAAGAGCTCATGGTGGGAGTCATGGAGTGGATGAACGTGGGTGTTGTTCCTCGTAGATAGTGGAAATTAGATTGAGAGAGTAGAGCTCAAAGGGAGATGCATGTGTTAAGGGATCGATGATGACTCAGAGAGCTTTCTGTTGTACTCGAAGTAGGGGTACTGTATAGCCAGGATGCACCTAGATCATAGTGGGATCCATATGCCCTGGAACCATGGGTGTTGGGTCTAGTTGCCCCAAGGGTGTTGGTGTGTTGAGAGAGAGAGAGAGTATGATAGAGAACCGAGATTTTCCACTAGTCCTCGGCTTGGTGGTTATACGAGTTATCATATGTCTAGAGCACACTAGGTGACAATTAGTATTGTTTGATGGATGCTATGTTTGTTACGGTTAATTCACTAGCCACCGATCACCCTAGGAATGTCACGCGAGGTAAGTATTGTGGTAGGGATACCTAAACACCCTGACTTGACTTAGTATGGAGTAGGTATTGGTGATGGAGATACCTAGACAGCTAGAGTTTACTTAGTATAGAGTAGGTATTGTAGATGGAGATACCTAGGCTGAGTATGGTGTACCCTTTTTATGATGTTGTAGAGTAGCATATTATCTATGTTATGTACCGACTCTTTGGTTGTAGGGACAGGTCAGGTATGATATGTGCACCCTCTGTTCCGTATATTATACGACTTTTATAGTATTTTGAGATTTGATATCGCTTACACCAGACTATTGTCTGACTCAAAGTTTTATGCTTTGCTTCTTATTATCTCGTGTACTCTTAAATGGGTAGATTTGAGAGCAGGTGTGGATGACATATGGAGTTCTACAAATGGACTAGTAGGAGGTGACGTTTGCTCATATTTATATATGAGTTTGTTATTGTATATTCCATTACATGACACTGTGGAGACTTGATATGTTGACTTATTATTATATGAGACAGTGTATCAGTTGAGTTTATTTTCCAGTTGTATAAACTCTAGTACTGTGTTGTATAACTTTGTGGATCTTATAATCCGATAATTAGTTCATATTGTTATTACTGTCTCTACTCATTTATACCTGTGTTGATTATCATATTTACTCTGATGTGATGTGAGATATATGACAGGTTATGTGGTTATTTGATGTTTCCTTTTTCTTCTTTTCCTTTCTCTTCCCTTCTATTTCCACTTCCTTACTTCTTTTCTTTCCTTTGACAACCGTTCTGCACCATAGGTGTAGTGGTCATTACATTTGGTATCAGCGCGAAGGTTAAATGATTAACCTAGTTTGATACCGCGATCTAGTAGAGATTGGGTAGGAGTTATCGCCTTAGATTAGATCTAGAGTATGTATGTGTGTACGAGAGAGAATATTTTGATTTTCAAAACTATATAGTAGTATATATAGTATATGAGTTGGGTGCACACATAAGCACTATTGATGAAGTTTTCTTTGTGAGAGACTGATCATCCTTATTATGGAGTAGGAATGATCTGGCATGTGAGAAAAACTGCCATTGACTCTATCCTTAGAGTTGAGGATTGGGCAGGACCAGGGCCACTATCCCTGATTGATAGGATATGTTCATAGAGTTGGTGCAGATCATATCTTGGATGCCCAATTTGTTCTTGATGGTTATAATTCTCAAGTGCAAATGGTTAGAGTCTACTTTGTCGAGTTGTGTATAGACTACATTAGTCTAGGAGGCAGACCATTCCTTGGAATGGAGTCGACTATTGAAAGGCAAGTTTGGATGGTTATTCGATGACTTGGAGTTAGAAGATGTCATGGGGTAGAAGTTAGCCTCTAGATAATTCCAAGGATGAACAATGAACTAGTGGAGTGTCTCTGTAGCTTCGATTCCCAAGGACCGATTTGCTTGGGATTAGTTCATAGTTCGCTTTAAAGAAGATTTATCTCGACTTTTATGAAGTTGGTGATGGTTAAAGAGTCCATCGATTTGAAGTAGGCGATATGTTTGTGTTGGAGTATGTGGCAGAATTCAAGATGCTATCGAAGTATAGTCTATTCCCGTTGATACTCCACATAGAAGGGATGGAAATTTTATCATTGGGTTGAGAGATCGTCTTGGGAAGTGATTGATTAGTTATGTTGATGAGGGCTTCGAGAAGATGATCGAGAAAGCTTTATGAAGGGAGAGCCTATACCCAGTGTAGTAAGGTTGTCTTGAACCAGCCGAGTAGGGATAGACCGAGGAAGCATATGTATTGACTGTCGTTTCGATTTCATCGAGTGCTCAATCAACGAAAGAGAAGGGATATGGCATCACCGATTGAGATATTTAGATATGATGTGTCCATACGTGTTTTATTTTATGTCGAGGTTTCATATTCCTTATATTTAGATATGATGGAGATATTGGGATTGAGACTCGAGATAATTATTGACCTTTGATTGAGATGGACCTAGTTAGGGACTCAGCCAGCCTATACATGGTTGGTTGAGACTTTGTCTTATTAAGTCTTGGTTGTTTGTTGTTTGCTATTGATTTATTTGGGGTTTAGTTGGGTTGGTATTATGGTTTGGGAATGGATTGGCTGAAGGGAATACAAAATAGTGGTGGATTGTGAGAGGCCGTTGGTGATGATTGGGGTTGTGAAGGAGCGAATAATGGTGATCGGCTACCTATAGAGGGTGGAATGGTTCTGTGCAGTTAAAGCGCTCGGCAGATTCAGAGCGGTGGAGGTGCAAAAAGTCATAGCGGGGATACAGCGAGATATAGCGGGATATAGCGGATGGCTCTAATATAGCATATAAAACTCGTACTTAATGTTTTTACAAATATATAAATGGTAATTAAATGAAAAATTATCATTCAATTGAATTATAATTAATACATAAATAATTTTAAATAAAAACATGTGCGAATATACTTTAAATAAACGTAAAACTGTTATATAACATAATTGAATTTAGTAGAATATTAGAGTGTTTTCATTTCTGAAAATATATTAAAAATTAAATCAAAAAAATTAGTTTCATAATTTTTATAATGTATAAATGTAATTTTTCAATTCATTTTATTAAAGAAGATATAGCGGAAATAGCGAAATATAGCGGGAATGACGGGATATATCGGAAATAGCGGGGCTTAAAGCGGAAAGGCTATATTTTGGGGCTATATGGAAATATCGTAGCGGTGGAAATCCGCTATGAGATATAGCGGGGTTATAGTGGGGTAATAGCGGGGCATTAACTACACAGGAATGGTTAGAATTTTATATTTGCTCGATATTCCACATGATGAGTTGTCATCTGTGCCCGTAGCTAGCGAGTGTCCAGACACATTCGAAGAGGTGATCGGATTACCACCAAATAGGGATAGAGTTCCGTATCGATTTGGTTAGAGGAGTTAGACCAGTAGTTATGCCTTTAAGGAATATGATCTCTAAAGTCTTAGGAAACTAAAGGTGCAAGCAGATGACCTATTGAGGCGATGGTTCATTCGCCGAAGTATATTTGGGTAGGATGCACTTATAGTGTTCGTCAGTAGGGCGAATGGAACTTTGGAGTTGCTTGTTGATTGTCGTGAGCTGGATGAGATGACAAACAGGTTTCTACTCCCGTTTGTTGATGGCTTGTTCGATCAACTCTATAGCATAAGGTTGTTTTCTTAGTTGGACCATGCGGTGTGGTTTCACTAACCGAGATTATTTTGAGGGAGTGTACCGGTTATAGTGTTTCGTACGCTACCTTGATTTTTGGTTGGTTATGCCGTTCGGGCTAACCAATGTGTTGGCATTCTTTATTGATCTCATGGACCGTGTTTGGAGAGGTCACTTGAGTGAGTGTGCTTGTGGTCATTGATGATACTTTCGTCTACTTATAGACGAAAGAGGAGCACAAGACATGATTGTGATTGTGTTGTAGGTGTTGAGAAAACACTAATTGATGATGAGATTTTGGTAGCATCATTTCTGAAGGAGGGGAGTGAGATGCTTGGGCCACGTTGTTTCATAGTAGGACGTCGTTGTAGATCCTGTAGTTACAGAAGTCCGAAATTTGAATAGACCCAAGGTAGTAGCACCGTTAACCGATTTAATAGGAGAGGATCAAACTTTTATTTGAGACCCAATGTGTAGACACGCGTTAGTGATTCTGATTGAGAGGTGACAAGTGCGCTGATGTAACTCATGCCAAGCGGGAATGAGGAGGTGATAGAGTTCTCTTTGGGGATTTAGAGGAACTATTCCATTAGGAGAGAGGTTCAGTTGTCCAGTGATTCCATGTCATTGGAGTATCTCTTCTCCAAGATGGATCTTGACCTTACTAGTAGTAATGGTTGGAGTTCTTGGCCTCCTATGGATTTGACATTTCCTATATGTTGTAAGGGAAATGTAGTTGTTGACGTTTCGAGTGGGAGGTATACCAGTTTGGGAGCGATATTCCTAGAGTGGGCATTACTCGAGCTTATCACTAGTTTTGACTTTAGAACTCGATGGGCTACAGCCAAAGGTGATGGCTGGTTTGACCATCGACCTACTTTGATTTAGCGGATTAGTACGAGTCGGAGGCGTTAGGCTAGACTAGTGGAGACCGTGGCTAAATTAGAAGAGTAAATAGTGTCTGTAGATGTGATGCAATGTGGGTCCGATCGAGGCTGTTGGTTCCGTAGGGATGAGAGATTATTTGTTCTTGAGTTGTGGAAACAGATATTTATAGACTGCATCGATGGATTGCCGATGATTGAGGATGATGTGATAGCATTTGAAACATAGTCAATTGGATGATGAAGAATGCTAGATTTGGATTCCTTATGTCCAGTAGAACGACATCCATATTTGTTTGGGTTTTATGCGAGAAGGATAGTGTGATTCAATTGTGTGCCAAGTGCATTGTAACTGGTCGAAACCCATTGTTCGATGGTGTGTTTTGGGAAAACTTACAAGAGGTGTTTGGGAATTTGGCACCAAATTGATTATATGATATTGAGATCGGACCATGGACTTTGAGACCTCATAGGCCTATTCGTGCCGATGGATGTGATACAAATCAGGTTAGGAGGAGGGCAGTGGAGTAGTAGAGGTTCAATGGAGTGAAAGCAAAGGCGATAGGATATGGTAGATCGTGGGGAGCATGAGGACTATTTGTCCGGAGCTCTTTAGAAGATGGGATTTCATTTTTATCACCAGCTTTCATATTGGATCTCATAGTGGATAATTTATACTAGAGAGTTTAGTATTCTGCAGGCAAGGATAGGCATGGATGTTACCTTTTATTGTTAGATCTCATGTATGCATGTTTGATTGGATTGTTAGCATTTGAAATGATAGTTTATGTTTGTACGGTTGATAGGCATGCAAGATAGTTATGGTTTGATATAGCATACTTATTTGGGATAATTTGTATATATAATCTAGTATATTTAAAGATATGATATGTATGTATATCTTTGCTGTATTGGGATTTTTCCCAGACTTAGCCGTACAAACGAGGTTCTATCGAATTTTTCCAGAATATGAGAGACTTTTGATGGCCTATGGTTTAGGAGACGTTCTCTTTGCTTTTGGATTTCAAGGACGAAATCTTTTTAAGGAAAGGAGGATGTAACGACCCATATTTTTAACGATCGAATATTTAAATAGTTAATTTAAATACTTAATCGCTAATTAAATGAAGGCCTAAAAATGCGATTTTTCGCATACGGTCAAATTAGGACTCGAGACCAGTTCCGTTGAGTTCGAATTGATGTTGTGAATTAAAATAAGTAAAAGGATTGCTAAATTTTGAGATCGAATGATCCAATGGCTGAAATAATCTCAAATACGCAAAATTAGCATTCTGCAGCCCAGTCTCAGATGGTGACGAGATTAGTACCATTGGATTCGAAAAAATGAGGTGATGTGCTAGATGAGTTTCGTGGCGATCGAACACGTCGTGTGATCATACAAACTCGAAACGTGTGACATTTATTTGAGGATTTAAATAAATGGAATATAATAATATTGTAAAAACCCAAATCAAATCCTCTTCCCTCACCATTCACTGTTCACATCTGAAAAAAGAAAATCATGGACGCTCCATTCTTTATCTTCAAGATCGAGTGAAATACTTAGCTAAAAATCACGAAACAAAATTCAACCTGTTCGTATCGATGAGGGCTTCATCTTATACCCTCGATTTGATGTGCGGTCACCATTGGCCGAAGTCGACCCATCCACTGTTGATCTAGGGCTTGGTCTAGCCATGGCTATGGGTGGAAATGGGCAGATAGGAGATTATATTCATGTTTCTCTCACCGAGGCACATCTCTCTACCAAGTGTGGGAATAGCTGTTCCTCCCTAGCGGTTTCCGTCTTTGGCCATCTTGAGAACAGGTCCAACATGCTGCGTTTTGATGTGGTGGTGCGGTCGAGGTGTAGTTGTGTGCAGATGGAAGAGATCGCGAAGAGTAATGGTTTGGCAAAGACGGATCGAGATTTTGTTAATTATCGAGTGAGATATCGAGAGAGAGGGGATGTGATATGCACGACCATGGTGTGCATTCTCTTTTATGTACAGGTGATTGAGAGAGGAAGAAAGGTTAAGGCTTAAATAAAGTAATTAATGTTTTAATTTGTTAATTAATTATCTCATTAATCTCAATTCTTATTATATCCATATCTTTTGCATACGAGGTCCGTTTTTAATGCGGTTTCTTACATTGCGCTTGTGATGGCGAGATATACATTTTGGCATTGGCTTGGATAGATTTCATTGAGGTGAGTGATATTGTCTCTCACCATACTATGATTGGTTGTATAGTATTAGATTGACGCTCGGGAATGATTTTTGGTTTAAAAATATGATTTTCCTATACTTATATATCTGCTAGATTTTTATAAAAGAAAAGAAAATTATTTTTAAAATGATTTTTAAAGAATATCCCATATTTTCCATCGACGTGCCATAGTTAGGAAATTATTAGATTTGAGTTATTATTGATATGATTTCCCACATTGGTTGATATGGATGGATTATAGATATTGTATGCATGTTGTTTTGGACGGATGTATGGTTGTTGGATGTATGTTTGGCTGTTTAGCTTGTTTGGCTATTTTGGTTGAAAATCCTGATAGCGATGATCGGATTTTAGGTAGTATCTTGTACCTTGGGGTTTCGTACACACGAAAACCTAATGAATAAGATAATCTATAGAGGAGGGTTTGGATACATGCCAATGGATCTGAGGTAGAGGACGAGGCTTTAGATTTCAGGATGGATGCCAAACATTTTTGTTTGCTTTGTACTTATCCATTTGATTAATTACAAGACTAAGGTGGTTGGCATTGACCATTATAGAGTGGTCAATGTCCGTCACTACTGTTGTTGATTGGCGATTAGCCGATCTTTGGCTTAGATGCCGATGAGATTTCATGGTGCATGATTTGATGGTTTATTCGTTAGACCGACTTAGAGTTTTGATGTTGTCACTCTACGGGCGAGCGATTTAGATGGTGAGGCGATGGTGTGACTCTTCGACATGAGAGTTAGAACTTAGGATATTGGCTCATGTTGGGAGTAAGTTCCGAGGTAGATATTTCAGGACTCTATAGACATGATGGAGGTGTTTGCTCGTTCGCATCATAGGGGATGGCGATGTACATGATGGACTTGAATTTTCGATTCGTGGCTCATGGGGGTAGCAGGTGTCGGAGATTAGACACTCTGTATCTTCGGTTTGTGCTTGTGGGGGGTAGCAGGTATTGAAGACACTCGTGGTGGGAGTCATGGAGTAGAGGCATGTGGGTGTTTTTCTTTATAGACAGTGGAAATTAGATTGAGCGGGTAGAGCTTAAAGGGAGATGCATGTGCTAAGGGATCAATGATGACTCGGAAAGTTTTCTGTTGTACTCGAAGTAGGGTTATTGTATAGTGGGGACGCCCATGGATCATGGTGGGATCCGTATACCTAGGACCCGTGGGTTTTGGGTCTAGTTGCCCCAAAGGTGTTGAGGTGTAGAAAGAGAGTATGGCGGAGAACCGGGACTTTTCACTAGTCCTTAGCTTGGTGGTCATACGAGTTACCATATATTTAAAGCACAGTGGGTGACAGTTAGTATTAGTTGATAGATGCTATGTTTGTTACGGTTGCTTCATTAACCACCCTCATCTTAGGGATGTCGCATGAGGTAGGTATTGTGGTAGGGATACCTATACACCCCAACTTGACTTAGTGTGGAGTAGGTATTGCGGATGGAGATACATAGACACCTGGAGTTTACTTAGTATGGAGTAGGTACTGTAAATGGAGATACCTAGGCACCCCGACGGGTACTAAGTATGGTGTACCCTTTTTTATGATGTTGCAGAGTAGCATATTATCTATGTTATGTGCCGACTCTTTGGTTGCAGGAACAGGTCAGGTATGATATGTGTACCCTCTGTTTCGTATACTATATCGACTTTTATAGTATTTTGAGATTTGATATCGCTCACACCAGACTGTTGGCTGACTCGAAGTTTTATGTTTTGCTTCTTATTATCTCGAGCACTCTTAAATGTGTAGATTTAGGAGCAGGTGTGGATGACATATGGAGTTCTGCAGATGGACTAGTAGGAGGTGACGTTTGCTCATACTTATATGTGAGTTTGTTATTGTATATCCCGCTTTGTGACACTGTGGAGCCTTGACAATGTTGACTTATTATTATATGAGAGAGCGTATCAGTTGAGTTTATTTTCCAGTTGTATAAACTGTAGTACCGTGTTGTATAACTTTGTGGATCTTATACATTGATGATTAGTTCACATTGTTATTAATGTCTCTACTCTTTTATACCTGTGTTGATTATTATGTTTACTCTGATATGATGTGAGATATATGATAGGTTATCTGGTTATTCGATGTTTTCATTTTCTTCTTTTCCATTATCTTCTCTTCTATTTCCTCTTCCTTACTTCTTTTCTTTCCTTTGACAACCGTTCTGCACTGTAGGTGTAGTGTGGTCGTTACAATCTCTATTGTTTTTCAAATTCTATACTCATTGTTTCTTAATTTTCATTTAAACTGACGAATAAGTAATAATTATTTGATACTACTAATTACTTCAAGCCCGTTCTTTATCTATGCCAATATATAAATTTACTGTTGTTCGAATTTTAGTTCTTGGTGCATGATAATAACCAAAACTAAAGAATGAATTTTCATAAGCTAACTTACTGATCATAAATAATAAACAAAAATAACCCTTAAAAAGAGAATTAACAATCTTGTTTTTAGTGATAAGTGTTCACATTAAATAAAACATATAAAATGATGAAATAAGTAGAGTTTTCTTTATTGAAAGAATAATGAAAAAATAGAAATATTATGATTAAAATTAAAAAAAATTATATCATTTGGATTTCAAATACGTCTACATATTACCATTCACCATATACTAAAATAAAACATTAAGAACGTAAAGATATTTTTTTATCATTTGATTCTCATAAACACTATCAATAATGGTCGATATTCATTAAAAATATCATGTACTATACATTGAATATCAGAGTAAAATGTCAAAAAATATTGGGCGATATATCGACAATGATATTTTAGGTGATATTCTGGAGAAAATATCGGCTAAGGAGCGATATGTGATATATGGATGATATATCAACAATATTATTTGATTTTAACTACTTAGGGAGTTATCAACACTTTTAAATTTCATGGAATTTTTAAAGAAATTAAATAATGGTTTTTTAAAATCCCTTTTTGAGTTTGTTTTGGGATATATTTGATTCTGTTTTACCAATAGGCCAAAAATCCATCTTGGCCGACTTGATCAGGTTCGCTACGTGAATCGGTGGTATGTTGTTTGCCCATTCGCCACCATTGGTTAATGGTCTACTACATTGGGCTAATTTTCTTTACATTTGGGGTTCCTGACCGGCGGGTCACAAAGTATGAAAGGATGGAGGCATGAGGCTCTTATGTGTAGTTCCAATGAATGGGTAGCTTACGGCTTTTGCCTTGGACCGCTTTGGTTATCCTAGGTGATCACCAGATGTGTTATGGGGTTATGAGTAGATTACGGTATTGATGTCTCCATGCATGCTCGACACTATCGCTGTAATTTTACAATACTAGCATATGGTTATTTGGTATAGACTTTTTACGAGTCGGACTATATTAAACCCACAATCCCACAATGGTTTGATGTTATTTTGTTACATTTTAATATTATCCTTAAAAGGTGGAAAACTATTTAGTTTGGTTTGGGGAACCCGATATCTTTGGAAAACCTATATATGGATTTATTTATTATCACATTGTTTTACATATGATAGTTGTAGTTTATATCGTATTGATTTATATACGGTACTTCAGCTTAACATCATTGATTATTTAAGATGAGTTAAATATTTAAACTAAATATTGATATATATGGTACACACCCTTATACCCTATAATGACTTGCACATGTGGCACATTTCACTAATTATGTTGATCAAGTTTTTCCTCGTCCATGGATCTTGCTTCACTCACACTAGAAATAGTCTGCCCATGTGATTTGTTTTTAAATTCCTCGAGTCAGTCTAAGGATTTTGTTGGCGGATTAAGTTAGCGTGGACTATAACGGCACTCTTATCATTTTCCACATGTTGGGGTTTTGGACTTATGCATCACTGGACTTAGTTGTATAGTTTATTATGCTATTATGGTATATGCTTATGTATTTTGGGTGGATGACATTCTACACTATGGACTATGTATTTCAGACATTTACTAATATTATATGTATTATGTTGTTACCTTTCCACTGAGTTGTATATTCTGTATTATATTACATGGGAAATTATTTTTGTACCATTGCTTTGAACTGAGACTGAGCATAAGTGGTAAGTTAAAAAGTTTTAAATTTCTTCATATCGGTGTTAGTTTAAGGGAATGAATATATTATTTAGCCCTATCAAGTCCCATTCTCCATGCTTTCCGATAGTAGTACTTTGTATTACTCTTGGTTTGCATGGGAATAAGAGCACGATGTTACATCTGTTAGTATCAGAGCCCGGGCTAGAATAGTACATAAGATATTTAGAATATCAGTTAGCACAAGACAGTGGAAATAATGTACATATTTATATATTTCAAGTGTCACTCCCATACTATAATAAAAGTTGTACATATATAAAGACAAAACCCTAAATCTTTGAACATTCTAGTGTGATAATATTTAAATTCTAGCCTAATAACATTTCTCACCATATAAAGAGTAGTGAGAAATATAGCTGGAAGACCTCTCCTTTTGACAATTGGGCAGTGGTTAGAAGTGATATGGAATATGCCTTGAGCTGCACCCGCTCCTAATGCTGCTCTAAGGGTTGATTTTTTCTCGTATGTGCAAGGACTTTGCGAGCCCTGGAGGGAAGCTTTTTCATGGGAATGAAGGTGTGGTTGGAGTTCAGGCTTGGTTAAAGACTTATGAGCAAGTCTTTGGGCATATGGGTGTGACGGACCGTTAGAAGGTCCAGATTGCTTCCAATTTCCTTTAGGATGGTGCCTCTGATTGGTTTGATTTGGTTAGTACTGAGATAAATGATGAGGAGCTAACATGGGAAATGTTTAGGGAACGGTTTGAGTTGAGTTTCGTTCTCGAGGCAGAGAAGGCCATTCTTCCTTGAAGATTTATTAAGGTTAAGCAGAGAGATACGACATTTATGAGTATGTTTCAACTCCTTCTCCAAGTATGGATCCGATATGGTCAACACTCACTTAAAAAAGAAACATAAATTTGTGGATGGTTTGCATAGGAAGTCGAGGAAAGATTCTTAACTCAGCTTCGCTCCACTTTTGATGAGATAGTAGATTTGGCCGTAAGGTACGAAGATTTGTATCTATAAAGAGACGAGGATACACTGTCGAGCATAAAGAGCTTTATGCCCAAGTGGAAAGCTCTCTTTTTCTTTAGGAAGAAGCAGAATTCTTAAAAGAAACAAATAAAGGGACAAACTTCAGGCTCTCAAAAGCAAGATAAGAGTGGGTGAAATGTTATAAATGTAGAGTGATGGGACATTTCTCCAATGACTGCCCCCAACTGCAATGCTATGAGTGTCATCAGACTGGTCATTTAAGGAACAATTGTCCACAAATTATGAAGAAGAGGCAGGCAACTTATCTGAATATGATGGAAGGAGTCTAGGTCCAAGCTAGAGGAAGGGAAAGCGGGTAATAGTCATGGAAGTATGATTCATTTCAGAGATACATTCATTCGTATACTCTTTGACATGGCTGCCTCCCATTCTTTCAAATCTAAGGAGCTAGTTAATAGATATGATTTAGATGTTGTATTCCTAATTACATCTCTAAGGGTTGCGAATCCCAATGGTGGATCCACAACACTTGGAACATTATGTAAGGGTTTTGAGCTTTTCTTATGCAGACTTCCTTTTTCCTATGAGCTGCATGTGTTTGAGTATCTTGACTTTGGAATTATCTTAGGAATGGATTGGTTAGATCAATATGTGGCTCATCTTTCCTACTGAGACAAAGTTATTACTTTGAAACATCTATCCTACGATAGGCTTATTCTTGTGACTCTAGATATACTAAGCCCTAGTGCTTATGTTTCTTTCTTTTTCCTAAGGCCACAAAAGGATGATGAGATAGCTAGAGTACCGGTTGTTAAGGATAGCTAGAGTACCGCCTAAAAGGGCTATGAAGTTCCGCATAGATCTTACCCCTGGAACCCAACTAGTCAGTCAACCATCTACTCGTATGCCTCAAGTCGAGATAGAGGAACTTCAGAAGCAGTTGACTGAATCAAAGGCGAAGCATTTTATTTGATCTAGTAGCTCCCCATGAGGAGCTACCGTAGTCTTTGTAAAGTAGGCAAACAGATCTCTTCATTTATGTATTGATTATATGAAGCTTAATGAGTTGACTATAAATAATAAGTATTTGTTACTCCATACTAGTGATCTTTTTGACTAGTTGAGTGGAGAAGACGTCTTTTCCTAACTGGACTTAGCCATCGGTTTTCATTAATTGGGAGTAGCAGAAGACAACATTCGTCTCACTGCTTTCCATACTCGGTATGGTTATTATAAATGGATGGTGATGCCATCTGGGCTTATGAATGCTCCTGCATACTTTATGGACTTGATTAATAGAATATTCTGGAGCTATCTTTACCAGTTTGCCTTGGTCTTCATTGATGATATTTTAGTGTATTCTAAGTATGAGCAAAAGCATGAAGTTCATTTGATGACTATTTTGGAGACCTTGAGGGAACAGATCTAAAAGCTAAGTTCTCTAAGTGTCATTTATGGCAGAAGAAGGTGAAGATTTTAGTTGTATAGTTTCAGAAGTTGGTTTAGTTGTGGCTCCTTCTAAGGTTGAAGACTTACAAAATTAAAAGAGAACATAATCTATGATAGAGATATAGAGCTTCTTTGGACTAGCTAGATATTATTGGCATTTTACTAATGGTTTCTCAAAGATTGTGACTCCCTTAATGAAGGCTGACTTGGAAAGGAGTCAAGTATGCGTGGACAGACAAGTGTGAAGAAGCTTTCTCTAAGTTGAAGGAGATGCTCACTCATGCATCGGTTTTGGTAATCCTAGAGGGTAATCAGGATCTAGTGGTCTATACAGATTCTAGTGGGATCATTCATGATCTAAAGCTAGCAGAATTGGTTTTTTACTTTAAAGTTATGGCGACATTATCTAATGGGTGAACGGTTTTTCCTTTATATAGACCATAAGCCCTTGAAATACCTATTTTCCTAGAAGGAACTGAATGATAGAGTTAGGGGTATGACCTAGGGGAAGTTATGTAATTTGTTACATATGTCTAACTCGATAACAATCTTGTTCAAAATGAAAGGCGATTTCTTTCTATTATATACTTGATATGATGTGTTATTAATTAATTAATTAATTTAATTAAAAATATATTTTATAGAAAATCCGTAAATTGTATGTTTTGTGATAGTAGTTACAAAGTGTTGTAACCATGAGTAATTTATCATAATGAAAATAAATATACAATTTTAAATATTCCTAGTTAAGATGAATCGAGACTGGATATCGATACATCCGTTGAGACTGAGTATGTAATGCTCTCTAAATGTTAAGAAGTGTATTATTCATGGCTATTGGTAGTACAAAGGAGTCATGCACTGACAGTTATCGGATAATCATGGAATGACTCACTCGATAGTTTTATGTTGGTTAGTATAACTAAGGTCAAACGGAAAATACCGATGTGACAAAATTACATAGTTACCTTGACTTAAGAATACTATTGATCTAGGATGTGGAAGCTCCGCTTTGATTATAGTTAAATCGTGGTACGGTGTCCATCGAACAACTTAGTTGGGCGAGGGGAATCATTGGAAGTGAAACACTATTTAAGAGAGGATTCGTCTCCTTAGCTATATGAGATTAGTATCACGGTCAACTGAAGTCAACACAAAGTCAAATTTATGGCAAGAGCATTTTGGTTAATACTAATTTTTATTATTGAACAGGACTTTGTGTTTGGACTATAGAATTGAATATGGATTATATTGGAATTTTAACATTACCAAATTCCATAAGTCCAAAGTGATATAGTTTTGACGAAGAGAATTAGTGTAAATTATAATCATAATTAGGTAATGCTTAACAAGGTAAAATTGGATTTTACAGAACCCAAGTAAGCAATAAGTTTGGTCATAATGTCACACCACCTGGTAAGTGACGTGTAAATGTTAATATTCGAATAGTTCGATATTAATCGCTGAACAAATTTCTGCCTAAAGAG
Source organism: Allium fistulosum (assembly GCA_030737815.1). NCBI lineage: Eukaryota > Viridiplantae > Streptophyta > Magnoliopsida > Asparagales > Amaryllidaceae > Allium > Allium fistulosum. Next base: position 668,899,391 of record CM060901.1, read on the forward strand.
TCGCACAACCGAATCGTTGGATACTCCTTTGACCACATGGTTAAATTAATTTATAATAGTTATAAGTTAATTAAATTAATTAATATTTATGAAATATTAGTTATAAAATTTTATTTGTATTTGTTGAAGAATATTAATAAATATATGTTTATAATAGTTATAAATTAATCGTTATACGATATCGATACACGTTTAAATTGGATTTAAATACGATGAATATTGTATGGGCTTTAAATGGGTTTGAAGCCCATATGGGGTGCTTGTGAGTTCGGCCATGAATAGACCAAGTAGTGGGTGGCCTAGATATGTAGAATGGGCTAGGGTTATGATAGGATAAAGGAAGATAATGGTTAGGAGAGAAAAGCGGATCCGGATTCTAACTTATCTCTCTAGTCTCTCCTTTATAAATAGATCATAACCCTCATTCTTCTACCAACTTTTTTGAAGCCTCCATTAGCTCTACCTCTAGCCGAAATTCATCTTCCCGTCTCCTCCATTTCCAAGCTCAAATCAAATGAAAATAAACATTATTCGATAGTCGGTGGTCTACAATTCGAGAGATAGCACCTTAAGAATTGGAACCTGATTCAGGAGTTTATTTCAACCCTTCAAGGTGTGGTCCTCTGGCATTGGTGAAAGGTAATTATCTGACTATAATTATATACTAATATTTAGATAATTTATATACCATATATTGCTTTTTTAGTTAGGTGACGATTCTAGTATATCGGTATTTCATCACATTTAGAATGGTTGTTTGTTGATATGCTTATATAATTAAAAAAAATTACCTTTTACATATGCATGCCTTGAAACTCATGCCTTAAGATTAAAAAATTGATTTTTTTATTTAATTTAATTTAATAATCATTATTTAATTAACATACAATTTATAATTTAAGTACTAAACATTATACTATACAAAATATGTTTTAAAATTACATATAGATAGTTTTATACCAAAAATATTTTTTAGCATAAAAAATATATTTTTAATATATATATTATTTAACTCGGATCACTTAAATAAATCTGTAAAATAAATAAATATATCATAAAATATATCTAAATTTTATAAAATCATTTTCACACCTTATAACTCTCAACAAAAAATATTATATATATATATATATTAATATAAATGCCAAAATTGAAATTTAATTTAAAAGTGATCTTAAATTACCATATATGTATATTAAAATATTCAAATGCTAAAATATCATCTAGATTTTTTTATAAATTATTAAAACACAAACTATAATTTCAAACATATATATTTATTATTGTTATTATTATTTTTTATTTTCGACTGGAAATTATAATTTAAGTAAATTTTAAAAAAATTGATTTTATCCTGAATATTATTAGGTAAGTGTGTTTAGATACTATATATTTCATTCAAATATATTTATACCTGTATATATATGTTTATTTATTATCTTTGTTGTAAAAATCCTTCTAGGCTCTCGCCTGAGCCTCGCTTGGGCACTAGGCTGGCCTTACCGCCTAGGGTTTTGCCTAGTTCACCTAGATGAGACATACTACATTATCTAAGCATATAAATAGGTTTATAGGCACCGTCCATGCACCAATTTATGCTTGATGCCTCCTATAAGCATCAAAATGTTTATTTCATGCAATTTTACCTCCATGGTTGCTTCCAAATCCATCCAAATTCATGATATCCCATTGTGGATCAGTTAATGCTAAATAAAATACTATAATTTTATTCAAAACGCACGAGTTTATCAAAAACGCCTAGCTTCGATTAATCCTCGATTAATCCCCACCTAGACGATTAAGCTCTAGTCCATGCTTAAGGCCTAGCATCCGCCTAGTGATTTTTACAACCTTATTTATTATTAAATTATTTATAAGAATATAATATATATATATATTATACAAAAAAATTCAATTTTTTTTTTGGTTTTACAAAAAAAATAATCAAAATTTTATAATATATTTTAAATCTTTTTTATATACATAATTATATATATTATAAATTCCATATATATGTATAATTATTCGAAATAAAATATAAATTTATAAACATATACATACATACATATAATTTTTTATATATATAAATTAAAGCATATGAGCATACATTTGGACGATGTATTTGTATATTAGACGCTAATACGTCCGTTTATGTATAAATCCTAAAACTTATACACGAGCATTTTAACCTTACACAGATTGCTATGTGACACATGCACACACATATATGTGTATGTATGATACACGTTTACATATAATATAACATTAATTACATAATATAAAACTATATAATAAATTAATAAAAATGATTTTATTTACAAATAATTTAGAAATGTTCTAAATAAATTAGACTACATAGGCCTAATAAAAATCCAAAATGGTAAAATAAATTAAAATTTGTCCATTTCTTCCACTATGGACCGACCCAGTTCCAATAATGGTGTTGAACCCAAATAGCATATGCAGCCTAAATTGGTTACTTAGGGCTAACTAAGTAAGCTTATAACCCACTTAGTAGGGGTCTAAGAAGGGTAGTGTCTAAACTGGATTGTTGGGTATACCCTGTTCAACATGGCTGCCAGCTTAGCCCGAACAATTATACGAGCCTAAAGGTTGCCCCTAATAGAAAAAGGCCCAATTTGAATTATGCCTTGGACTAAAATTCAAATTGTTTTAAAAATAAAAATTTTAAATTTAAAAGTTAAATTTAAAATTAAACACATATTATATAAGTTATATTATAATTTTTCAAAATGTTTGGAAATGTTATAAAATTAATTTCGAAAATATTATTTATTAATGAGATTAATAAAATTAATTAATTAATTAATTAATTAAGTTAATTAATTAAATATATATACATGTATGATATATATATATAATAATATATGTTATTGTTGTCTTGAATTGTTTAAGACAATATATGTGTATAAAAGAATATTCGAAATTAAGAAAATTTAATTAAAATTGTCTAATTAGATAAATTAATTAAAAGTTAATTAATAAATTAAAATACATATACATAAGTTATATGTGTTTTACTATAACGGTTATAGTATATATATTCAATATAATATGTTATAATTGAATAATATAATAATTAATTAAAGTGTTAATTAATTAAATTAATTAAACAAGATTTAATTAATATAATGTTATGCATAAGACTATTATATCAGTAAAACAAATCATAAAACTTATATAATATAAATGTATAATAAAAGGTGGAACATTAAGAAACCCAAAATAGACTTAAGGGATAAATACATACGTATAGTGCGTATACCATGATTTCTGATATGTCCGACACTTGAATCGTGAGGGTATTTCATAAGAAATACATTATTCCATAAGTCGATATCACTCAATTAAATATATTAAAAATTACGAATCTTTAATATAAAGTTATCCTCTACCATTTATATATTAATAGATTACTTGCATACTCCTTAGTTATTGAGCTTTCCTCAAGCTAAGGATGATATGTGTAGTACTATTAATATATAGACTAGGTAGGGTACGATACTTATACATATTTATTGAGCTTTCCTCATGGTATGTATAGTATACGGAGGCTATCGCGAGATGGTGGGCATGAGTGAATAATCTCTCTTTATTTGTTGAGCTTTCCTCAAGGTAAAGATGAGATTAGGACAAGGATCACAAGGTTAGAAATTGTATGTGATACAATCGGTAAGGAGTTATCCATTATATATGAGAGTATGATTAGTTGAGCATTCCTCAAAGTCAAAATCCTAAGATATACGAGTCCTAACACCCATTAGTTAATTCGAAAGACTTCTATGTTTCGACTTAGGGTTTTGTGAAACATAAAAGACTAATGGGAGCCTTATTAGGAAAATGAAATGATAACATTTAACCATTCTAATATTGTAAGAACATATGTTATATAATGTTATAATAATCTGCATTGATAAATTTATGCATTTAATATGATTGATAAAACGTTTATCAATTAATATATGATAATGAACTGAATTGAAGGTTGACAAATATAAATATAACATATACTTACTAATAAATGCTTATTGCATGTTAACGTTTCAACACCTATGCAAGTGCCAGATTCTACAACTACTAAATATATTCATAATTTTGTCGCTACCGTGTTCATTTGATCAAGACCATATATTGCATTCTATGAGTTCCGAACTCAAAAGCAATATAATACCATGGACACTTGGTTCATATACAATCGTATATAAATGTTATATGGTGAATGGTTATAGTTTTCAATGTACAATATTTTGATGAAATTAGTTCATCCGAAATTAGAAAATAAACCATAGTGCAAGATTGAGTATTCAATTTGATTGATTACAATAAAAGATCATATTGTGTTAAATGTAACACAAGACCAAAACCACAATATAGATCTAAGAACTTGATTGCTGAAATGTCAGTTTGATCAGTTTACGTAAGGTGAATCATATTGGATATCCTTAAATGTTAAGGATAATCAAATGCATTTTTGTACAGAGTTCATTATGATATTGTAGTAAGGAATTTCTTTTGAATGGTTTGACCATTTAGAAAGAATAAAAAATATACAAGAGTATATATGATTTAAGGTACAGTTGGGATAAAGAGAGTGAATGGTCACTTCTTCTTAATAAAGAAACATCGAAAACGAGAATTGTAGTAATAATGAATGATACTTAACATTGGAATAAGAAACATGATTTCCATTCTAAAATGTATTTTCGTATAGAAAATTGTTTTCTGCAAGATTCATTATTTTGAGTTCAAGATATTCTATCAAAGAACTCTTCGTTTGAAACTAGTTGCAGTATATAAAATAAATACTCTGTATTAAGTGAATGATGGACCTTCAAATTCAATATGCTATTATAGTAATGGCGGAAATAGTGGGAGCATGCTATATAGCACTTATTGATTGCATCAAGTTATGAAAATTGTTTTCGTAAAAACAACGAAATTTATTTATGAAATAATGACTATTTTTTGGTATCGATTGAAAAATAGACATAGTTATGTTTTAATGTGAATATTACGAATATTTGATATGAAATAAAACTGTAATATGGTATTTGTTTTCATAACAAAAGTGATGCACTAGAATATAATTATCTAAAATTATTTATAATTATTTTGGAGTTATAGACTAAGCCATAGTTTTGAGAAATAACTTTTATTATATGGTTATGAATCATATGGTACTGGTTAATTATATCTCAGATAATTAAGTGCAAACCACCCATTTAGTGGGAGTGTCAAAAGAGTTAATGAACTCTTCAGATTGATAGATATAGATGTATGCAATCGTAAGTCTATTAATACCAAAACGGTTTCACGTACTTCATCATATTCACTAATGGGTTATCCCAAACATGGACATACGTAATTGATATGCATGTATAAGTCTATGATAATCTCATAGAATACAAAACGTAAGTAAATAATATAACATGTAGAAATAATTCGAGTTGATCGAATGGGTGAGTATATTAGAAAGAGTTTCATGTGTACCTAATGTGAATATAGATTTAGTTCTCAAATGCCACTCCTTCATATACCACATAATGATGTATTGATAAGGAGTAATTGAATTTTGTTGGACAAAACACGATTAAAAATGAGTGAGGTTGGGTTAACTTCTTTTTATAAGGTGTGTACTCAAGAGTAGTACACAAGGTTAAAATTAATATCATCCAAAGAATAGTTTACAAAACCATAAATGATAAGGGTTGATAAGAAACCTCTGCATTTCCTAAGCCAATGAGCTGTAGGTTGTGCGAGTCGAAAGATTGCATGTAATAATTGTACGTAAAGGATCTTGTATGAATCATCATAAGAGAATTTCGAGAACGATAGTCATTAGATGACTAATTTATGTTGTGAATAAAAATATACTGTGAACTAATGCATAATCAGTTTTATAAGGCAATTCATAAAATGTTTATAAATGCCTATTCTTCTGCATTAAGCAACAAATGCTGCTTTAAGAAATGACAACTTCGCAAAGAAGGAATTTTTTTAAGAAACTGTTGGTATAAAATGAATTTGGATATGATCTGATGATAAAACTAATTTAAAGGAATGAAATGAAATTGACCGAACCTAAATAAAAACAATACTTTTGAACGTCTAATGAGTATTCTTTTACATTAAAGAGAAACTGTGAGTTTTTTTCAATGCCAAGAATAAATAATCGTTGGTTGTTTAATTAAACCATTAAGAGTATTGACTCTATGATATGGTACGATGTGCGGATCCAAAATAGATTCCAAGTACATTATCAAAATATGATTTTGATAGTTATACCCAAAGGGATATGATCCATTGGCCGCAAATATGTCTTCAAGAGAAAGACTAATGCAGTTGGAATATAATGAGCAACATTGATAAGAATAAAATCGTAAATTTAAATTATTGAAATCAACATAATAGATTCACCATTCGATGTGCTACGTTGGTTCGGATTTTACTCACAATACTATCAGATGGTATGACTTTATGTTCTGGTATGTATGGTTGAAGTAGAAAATTCTAAATAATGATTTGGAGTAAACTGTTTACACATAATAGCCAACATATCTCGAAGCCAGTGGAGTGAAATTGAGTTTGTGAGTTTTTGGATATGCTCTAAGAACAAATACGAAAGTGTTCGACAAGCATCAAAACTAAACAAGTGTTTCGATAGAAATATCAAATAGTATGATTATCAGTCAAAATGCAGAGAAGTATGTGTTCATAAGGAAGAATGTTTAAAGGTACATAAATATTTCTAGACCATAAGTAACAACACACTGTTGATTGTTAATGATGTACTTGTGTTAAAATCAGCTTTAGGTGTTTAACGTTGGATTTGTATATGACGTCTTTTATAGCAAATATAAAAGATATTGGGAATGTCCCAAAAGATATGCAAGGACACCTTATTAAAATGTTTAATACGGAACATGTAAGATGGATTCCTTATGCATTGGCAATAGGAATTATCATACATGTTATATTGTCTACGATATCGTGATTTTTTAATGTATTTGATAAATGAAGCAAATATCAAATCCAAATAGATATCACTAAATGGTTGTTTGAGGTGTTCTCGTGTATTTATGAAATACTAGAGAATTGTTTAGAGAAACAACGAACTCCTTATGAAGGAGTGTTCAGACTCAAGCTTCATAAGTGATATTGAGTATAATATGTTAATAATAAATTCAAGTTAAGAATCTTTAAGTTGGAAATGTTCCAAATAGAAGAGATTGTGGCTGATTCAATGAAAAGACTAAGTATATTGACTTGAATAGCGCCACAATTAAAGCAATGTATATATAATAAAAGCACAAATTTATAACTAAGCCGAGGATGATTTCAAATGTCGAGAATCTCATAACATTGTTTGATGATAACAATATCACGATATAGTTTGCAACTGAACTTAGAGCTCACCAGAAGTCGGGAGAGATACTCTGAATTGTTCCATATGATAAAACAGTTTATCAGCGTTGGGAAGTGTTCATTGTTAGAGTTATTAATTGAAGCATAATAGCATACCCATTCACTAATGGACTGGCCCAATTGGTTTTGAGGAAACTTATTGGAGAAGTTAGAATAAGATTCCTTGACCCCAAGTGCAAGTGGGAGATTGATAGAGTTAGCGGTATGTCATAGAGGAAATTATATAAATTGTTACATATATCTAACTCGATATCCAATCTTGTTTGAAATAGAAGGTGTTTTCATTCTATTATATATTTGATATAATGTGTTATATTAATTAATTAATTTAGTTAAAAGTATATTTAATAGAAAATACATAATTGGTATATTTTTTTATAGTAGTTACGAAGTGCTGTAACGTGAGTAATTTATCACAATGAAAATAAATATACCATTTTAAATATTCCTAGTCAGGATGTATTGAGGTTGGATATCGATACATCCGTTGAGAATAGAGTACTTAACGCTCTCCAAATGCTGGGCAGTGTATTACTCATGGCTACTGGGGGCACCAAGGGATTATGTGCTGATAATTATTGGATAAGTATGGAATGACTCACTCGATAGTTTTCTGTTGGTTAATATTACTAAGGTCAAATGGAAAATATCGATGTAACAAAATTACATAGTTCTCTTAACATGAGAATACTGTTGATCTTCAAAGTGGAAGCTTCGCTTTGATTATAGTTAAATCGTGGCACGACGTTCATCGAACGACTGTAGTTGGGTCAAGTGGAAGCATTGGAAATGGACACTATTCTTCATCTCCTAAGTTATATGAGTTTACTATCACGGTCAACTGAAGTCAGCTCAAAGTCAAAGTCTCTGCCCAAAGCATTTTGGTTAATAAAAATTCTTATTATCGAACAAAAGACTTTGTGTTTGGACTATAGAGTTGAATATGGGTGATACTAGAATTTTGACCATTACCAAATTCCATAAGTCCAAAGTGATATAGTTTTGACAAACAAAATTGATGTAAATAAAAGTCACAATCGGGTAACACTTAACAAAGTAAAATTAGACTTTATCGAAACCAAGTGAGCAATAAATTTGGTCATAATGTCACACCACCTACTAAGTGACGTGTGAACATTAATATTCGAATAGTTTGATATTAACCGCTGACCAAATTTACACCTAAAAAGTCGCACAACCGAATCACTGTTCCTTTGACCACATGATTTAATTAATGTATAATAATAATTAATTAATTAAATTATTTAATATTTATCAAATGTGAGTTCTAAAATTTTATTTTGATTTATTAAACAATATTAGTAAATATGTTTATAATACTTACAAATATATTAATTGATATACGATATCGATAGGCGTTTAAATTAGATTTAAATGCGACAAATATTGTACGGGCTTTAAATGGGTTTGAAGCCCATATGGGGGGCTTGTGAGTTCGGTCATGTATAGACCATGCAGGGGTGGCCTGTATATGTTGAATGGGCTAGGGTTTCGATAGGATAAAGGAAGAGAAATGGTAAGAGAGAAAAATGGATCTGGATTCTAACTTATCTTTCTAGTCCATCCTCTATAAATAGATCATAACCCTCATTCTTCTACCAACTTTTTTGAAGACTCCAGTAGGTCTGCCTTTAACCGAAATTCATCTTCCCATCTCCTCTATTTCCAAGCTCAAACCAAATAAAAATACACACTATCCGATAGTCGGTGGTCTGCAATTCGGAAGATAACACCTTAGGAATTGGGATCCCATTTAGGAGTTTATTTTGACCCTTCAAGGTGTGGTCCTTTAGCATTGGTGAAAGGTAATTATCTTATATACTAATATTCAGATAATTTATATACCATATATTGCTTTGTTAGTTAGGTGATGATTCCAGTATATCGGTATATCGTCACATTTAGAATGGTTGTTTGTTTATATTCTTATATACTATGTTTTTGTTTTTTACATATACATGTCTTGAAACTTATGGCCTAAGATTAATTTTTTATATATATTTATTTAAATTAATTTAATATTCATTATTTAATTAACATAAAATTTATAATTTAAACATTAAACATTAAACTATATAAAATAAAATATGTTTTAAAATTACATAGATAGTTTTATACCTAAAATGTTTTAGCATAAAAAAATATATTTTTAATATATATATATATATATAAATATTATGTAATTCAAATCACTTAAATAAATCTATAAAATAAATAAATATATCATAAAATATATTTAAAATTTTATAAAATCATTTTCACACCTAATGAACTCTCGATTAAAAAATTAATTTTTACATACTAATTAAATATTAATATAAATTTCAAAATTAAAATTAAATTTGAAATTTATCTTAAATTACCGTATATGTATATCAAAATATTCAAATGCTAAAATATCATCCAGATATTTTGTATTAATTATTAAAACCCAAATTATACTTTTGAAAACATATTATATATATTATTATTTATTTCAGATCAGAAATTATAAATTAAATAAATTTTAGAATTTTTTTTGCCATGAGTATTATTAGATATATGTGTGTGTGTGTAGGTATGTATCTATATATTTATATTATACATATTTCGTTCACATATATTTATACATACATACATACATATATATATATGTTCATTTATTATTAAACTATTTATAAGAATATATATATATATATATATGTTATACAAAAAAATTCAATTTCTTTTCGATTTTACAATAAAATAAATAATTAAAATTTTAAAACATATTTTAAATGTTTTTTTACATACATAATGATATATGTATATATATATATTATAAATTCCACAAACACACACATATATATATATAATTATTTAAAATAAAATATAAATTTATATACATATATATATATTTGTATGTATACATAAATTAGAGCATATATGCATATATTTGGATGATATATTTGTATACTAAATGAGCTAACATGTCCATTGTAGTGTAAATCCATCACTTATACATGGACATGTTAAACGTTGCATCGATTGCTATATGACACACACACACACATATGTGTATATGATACACGTATGCATACAATATAACATTAATTACATAAAATCATGATTTTATTTAAATATAATCTAGATATGTTCTAAATAAATTAGAACACATATCCCAATAAAGATTCAAAATGTTAATTTTTTTTGAAAATTCACCCATTTCTTCCGCTGTGGGTTGGCCTAGTTCCAACATTGAACATGCGCCAGTATAGGTGGTTGGAATTTTGGCAGCTTATGATTTTGATATTCGACGTACTCTTAGGAAAGGGAATCGTGTCATAGATACCCTCAATTGTAAATACTAGGTAGTTGTATCGATGATGGTGGCTAAATGTCATGACTTAGAGGTGTTATCTTTTTGTGGTATTTGTCATAGTATGCCTACTTATGGTTTTGGAATGGTGTTGGCTAGCTTAGTAGTGAGACCATGGAATTTCTCTTCTTAGAAGGACGACTATGTTACCTTAGAGCGTATTTATTGGCTAAAGAGTGGATAAGAGGTTGATGATCCGAACGGTTTAGAGGTGGATACTCGGGGTTGTTTAAGGAAGAAGGGAAGGATCTTTATACCGAATGTTGCAAAATTAGGCATAAGGTGATGAATGACTGCCACTATTCACGTTATACCATTCAACCAGGCGGGTGCAATATGTATATAGACATGAAGCGCCTGTAATACTGGTAGTTATAAAGCTTGATATATGCTAGTATGTGAAGAATTGTATTACCTGTCAACTAGGGAAGCACACCAAAAGCCTAGTAGTCTTCTTTTAATATTAGAGGTTCTGAAGTGGATGTGGGACAGAGTATCTACAGACTTTATTGATGGCTTACCTCAATCGAAGCAAGGATACGATAGCATATGGGTAGTAGTAGATCGTTTGATGAAATGGGTAGCTTATGGTCTTTGCCTTAGGTCGTTTTGGTTGTCCCAGGTTGATTGCTAGGTGTGTTATGGCATTATGAGTTAGTTACAGTGCTGATGTCTCCACGCACGCTCAAGCTCTACAATTGATATTTTACAATACCTACGTTTGTTTATTTGGTACAGATTTGAGTTGGGTTATATTTATTCCATAACCCGACAATGAATTTATGTTATTTTTTTACATTTTTATATTATCCTTATAAAGGTGGAAAATTGTATAGTAAAGTATTTGGAAACCTAGTATCTTTGGAAAACTTGTGTCCGGATTTATTTATCATCATATTGCTTTACATGTGATAGTTGTAGTTGGTATTGTATTAACTTATATATGTTACTTTGGCTTAACATCATTGATTATTTAAGATGATATAATTATTAAACTAAAAATTGACATAATGGTGCACACTTATACCCGATGATGACTTACACATGTGCATATTTCATTTATTATTTTGATCGACGTTTTCCTTATCCATAGATCTTACTTCACTCACACTAAAAATAATCTGACTTGTGTGATTTGTTTTTAAATCCTCAGGTCAGTCTGAGGATTTTATTAGCAGGTTATGTTAGCATGGACTGTAGCGACACTCTTATCCTTTTCCCCATTTTTGGATTTAGGACTTATGTAGCACTGTACTCAGTTGTTGTAGTAGTTTATTATGCTATTATGGTATATATGTTATTACATATTTTGGGAGAAGACATTATATACTATGGACTGTGTATTCCAGACATTTGCTATTATGATATATACTAGGTATTCTATTGTTATCTTTATGCCGAGTTGTATATTCTGTTATATTCTATATTAGGTTACCAGAGAAATTATTCTTGTACCATTGCTGAGATTGAGCATGAATTGTAAGTTAAAAGTTATAGATTATTTCGTGCCAATATTAGTTCAAGGTAATGATAGTAGTACTTAGTATTACTCTTGGTTAGCTTGGTTATAAGTGTCGGGCATTACACATGAACTCTTTTATCACTCCCACTAAATGGTTGGCTTGCTTTTAATCAACTGAGATACAATTCACCAGTATTAGATGAGTAAAGAATTATTCCTCAAAGATATGTCTTAGTCCACAATCCAGAATAATTGTTATTTTTTAATATTTATGTATATTTCATGGCTAATGCATCACTAATGTTGGGAAAACAAATACCATTATTATAATAGATTTATTTTATAATGAATATTCATAATATTCACCAAAAATAAAACTATATCTATTTTCAGTCAATATTGAATAACGAAAACAATCTTTCATATCTTGGTGCATCCACTAATAAATGTCATATAGCGTGCTTCCACTATTTTCATCATTACAATAACAACGTATGAAATACAAAGCTCCATTCAACCACTTAGCATAGACTATTTATTTCATCTGCTGTTACTAGCTTACAATCAAGAGTTTTAGATCAAATATCTTGAACTCAAAGTGAAAACTCTTAGAGAAAATAATTTTCTATAAGAAAGATACATTTGGAATAAAAATCACATATCTCATTTAATCTTAAGTGTCTACTTGTATTTTATACAATTCTCATTTCTGATGTCTCTTTATGAGGGAGAGGTGACAACTCTCTTCATCCCAACTATGCCAATGTTACATCCACCATCGAATATTCGCTTTTCCATTATAAATGGTCAAACCATTCAATATGAATTCTTTAAAGAAATGCATTCTGACATCCTTGACATCTTAAGGACATGGAATAGGTTGCACTTAAGTAAAAAGAGTACTGACATTTTGGCGATCGAATTCCTAGGTCGGTCTTTAGTCCTTGGTCTAATGTTGTTTTTAACACACCAAGTTCTCATTGTATTCAATCATAGTGAATACAAGATCTTACATTATGGTTTTCTTGCTCATTTCAAATGAACTGGTCTCATCGAGAATTTGTATATTACAAACACAACTATTTACCATATAGCTTTTATATGTTATCAAATATGAATCAAATATCCAAATTCTTATATTGCTTGAGAGTTCAAAACTCAAAGAAGACATTATACAGTTTCGGGTAAATAAACACGACCAAGGTACGAATGTATTTAGTAATTGTATGATTTGACTCTTGCGTGGGTCTTGAAGTGAAAATATTCCAAAAGATTTTATTTGTAAGTATATTTATATTTCTTGTCAATCGTAGTTAAGTATATTTGTAAATTTCAATTGATAAATAATTTTTTCAATATATTAGTTTCTCAAATTTATTGAAGTAGATAGTTTTAATTTATGTAGTATGTTCATATAATATTAGAGTGGTTAAATTTTGTCGTTCATTTTTCTAACAAGGCTTCCACTAGATATTTATATTTCTCAAAACCGTAAGAGAAATACATAAACCTTTTGATTTCTCTAGTGAGGGTAAGGACTAATTGGCCTTGGAATTCTAACCTTGAGTTTGCTTAATAAATCATAGCCGTGTAACTAATGAATAACTCATTATCAGTTATATCGTATATAACTCCTAACCATGGTCTTTGCCATAATCTCGATCTTAACCTTGAGTTTGTCCAATAAATTAAAAGAGATTATTCACTATTACCTAGCATTTCCTGGTGGCATAAGTATAAATGCTTATACCTTGAGTTTGCCCAACAAACACAAGTATTTATTTTAAATCTTTTGAAAATATATTAATAGTACTACACATAACAGTCATAGCTTGAGTTTACTCAACAATTAGTATGCATGCCAATAATATATTAATATATAAATAATAGAGGGAAACTATATTAAGATTCATAATCCTTAATACATTTTAGAATGATACCGATTTAAGGAATAATGTATTTCTTATGAAATACCTTTTAATTGATTTTAGTTCCTAATTTAATTAAAATTTTAATTTTTTAATTTTATTCATTATAAACTATTTAAGAGTAATATTCAATTATATTTTATATATATATATATATATATATATATATATTAGTTAACTAACTTAATAATTATATATTTAATTAAACATTACATCAAATTATTTAATAAATTACAAAAAATTATTTTGTTTCTCTTAATCAATTTAAGAAAGATATTTAACTATAAACTTTATAGGTTTATATATATCACTATATATATATTAACTATTTAATTATTTATTTAATTAAACTTTGTATTAAATATTTAATAATTTTCAAAAAAATTATTTTGTTTATCTTAAATAATTTAAGAAAAATATTTAACTATAAACTTTATAGTTTCATACACACACATGTGTGTGTAAATGTTAATTAAATTTTAATTAACTATTTATTCAGTTAAATAATTTAATTAAATAATTTTAATAAAAATTTTGAAAATTATTTAAATTAATTTCTTAAAACAATTTTGAAAAACTTAAATTTATTTTGTAACATTTATAAAATCCTTTTATATTTTAAAATTAAATTTAAAATTTAAAATATATTTTTAATTTCAAATATTTTGTTTCAAATTAGCCCAAGGTCCAAAATAAATTTGGGTCTTACATTTGAATCAACCTTTTGGACTAACTCCCCCCAATGGGCTAGGCTAGAAGCCAAGGAGGGAAGAAAACTTATTATCTCACCCCAAGCCTAGACACTCCTATTTTAGACACCCATTAAATAGATAAGTTTATTAGTTAGCCTTAAATGCTGACTAGTATATTTGCATAAACTTTGGGCTCTGATACCATAGTTGGATGTCGATACGTTGGGAAGTAGTTGGAATGGGGTAAGTTTAAAAAATATCCTTAAGTGGATCTTAACGGGCATATGTAAATAACTAATTAGCATCTAGATTTTATCTACATTTTGAAATAATGTTTTATTATAACTTAAAATGTATGTATTTTGTATATTTAGTGTACATTGTAAACATAATATATAATAATAAAATGTAAAATAATAAGCATATAACGGTGGAAAAATACACACACATACATAGATATTAGGATTTATATCTACGGTATATATGTAATATAATATATTTACATACGTATATGACAATTTTATATACATATCAAGGAGGTAATATACATATCTAAGTTTTGTGTGTGTTTATATATATATTTGTGTGTGTTGCCATATTTAAATAATTTATAGAAACCATATATGTGAATAAATGATTTCAAAATATATAATACATGTATACATATATTTAAAATTCAAACTTGTAATAAATCTAATTAGTTTGACCAAGTAAAATATCAATTTATGTCTGAAGTTTAAAATTAAAATATCTTAATACAAGTTAATTTAATGAGGTCATGGATAATTACTTATCTAAATTATAAGGCCAATTTGACAAATTCAAAATCATATCAATTTAAAATCTGTAATTTTAATATAATGATATAGCATTTTGGGTAATTCAATCATTTTAATTTTACAAAAGAAATTATTATTTTTTGCCATAATATTTGCAGATTATATATATAGGGAATTAGTGTAAAGGAAAAACCCGAGACCAGTTTTAGTCCGAAGGACACAAGTTTTAAAATGTAGTCTGAAAGACAACAGAATGCTATATTCATATTGCATTACACATGTATTATTCTATATTCATATAGCATATTAATGTTATGAAATAAATTATGCAAATAAGTTATATTTCTTACATACGGAAGACTTGTCAGTCACGTTTAATATTATAGAATGGAGCTACATGTGAATATCCATTTTCTACATATTGAAAACTTATCAGTTATGTTCAATGCTACATCATGAATAAACCTTCCTTGAATTCATATGTTATACTCACCTCAGCTTATTTTCATCATTATAGCTTCCATTATAATAATGATAATTTAATGAATAATTGCAATCATTAGTTTTCTTGATTTCAGATAACTATTATTGTTTAGTAAAGCTAGAATACATGATGCACTTGCTAACTATATCCATTGGTTCTGTAGTTCTTCTCACAGTAAATTACTTACCTTTAATTAATGATGTAACTTATGCTGAACTAGTCTAAATTGTGAGAAAGATGATGTTCCTATAAAAACAACATCAAGCCAAAGGTGTTCGGGAAAATTTTCCTTTATTTCTTTGTATGTGATGAACTACGTGAAGCATACAATTTCTTGAGCTAAATAATCATGTAAAGTACAATTTGGATATATCAAACGCATAAATAATTGTTAGAACATATTTTTGCACTATATACAAAATAACAAGACAAAGAGATGTTAACCCGATCTTCAGGCAAAGTCCCATATATATCATTATATATAATTCAAAATATGTGTAATATTATATGAATATAACGTTATATATATGTAATTTATATGAATATATCATTCTATTGTCCTTCAGACTGAATTTTAAAACTTGTATCCTTCAGATTAAAATCGATCTCGATTTTTCCTTCTGACTAATTCCCTCTTATATATATAAGTATATTTTGTAGCGATTAATTGAAAAACATAGGTGTATATATACATATATTATTTTAACCAAAAATATATTTATATCTAAATAATAAATAAATATAAAAGGAAATATTTAGTATTTTATGAATAAAGTTTATATAAAATTTATCTACATCATGGACGAAAAAAAAATTGATTTTTCTACATTAGTTTGAAGTTTAAGTACATGCTAAATCGTACAAATTATGTCAATTATTTTAATTCTGAATTAATATATAAAACTATGTATGTGTGGAAAATGACATGAAACCAACATCTTCAAAGTTTCTAAATATTGGGTGAATTATCTATCCACAAATAACTTTAGGTTAAGAATCAGGTTAACTTGAAACATAAATAACACAATTCAGGATTGTAAAAAAGGCACGCAGATGCAGAGGTGAAGCACAGATTGAGCCAGAGGCCGAGTGGATATGGTGGTGCATCAAAGATGGAGGGTAAGATAGATCAAAGATGGAGGTAGAGGTGGTGCAGAAATAGAGTTTTAGGTAGATTGGAGATGGAGGTGGAGAGGGAGTGGAGAGGGACGCATAAGCAGATAGATGGAAGCAGTCCTCGATGGAAGGAGAATGAAAGATGAAATAATAATAATGGAGACTGAGGCAGAGGTGGAGTGGACAGGTTAGAAAACTAGGATATTAGAAGGAAGAAGTAAATTTGACAAAGTGGAAATGGTTAAAACACAGCCAAGAAAAATATAAGAGCTCCTCTAGGAATTTTTCTGCACTATGATAAAAAAGGTATTACACAACGTTTTTGCTTAAAGTGAAAATGAAAAAAGACCAATAACAACATATTAACTATAAACGCTGTAAAATAGTGTTGTTAATAACCTTTTACTTGTAGTGCGCTTACAACACCATGCTCTACTTTTGATCTCCTAGGATTCTAAATCCACCACCCAAGCTTGCAACGAATCAAGCTATATAACTAATGGAGTGCTATATTTGATTGAGATGAAGAGGGGTTCGGCTATAGAGGTAGGAGGCCAGGGTTTTCCAAACACCATGTAAAGAGGAATATGGTTGTATTGGTATTTATAGAAAGTGCTAGGGAAGATTAACATCTTTTACCACTTTTTACTCGCTCTCTTCATATCAGTTCAAGCTGATTCTAAATCATCCTATACCATATATGGCCGCCCCATATGGGGATATCATATGTCAATATATTTTCAACTCCAATTAATTATTTATGTATATTTGAAGCTTTTTTTAAATATATATTGATATGTGCACATGTAACGTTTATATATACACCCAAATAATTAACCAAAAAATTTCTAATAGCTACCCTAATTGCTAGAAGCACCCCAAATATCAAATACACCAATAATGAATATTAATTTAATTAATTTATAATACTTTATAAACTAATTAAATCGCGTGGTATTAGTAAGAATTCATAGATGTGGTTGTGTGACTCATTAGTATGAATACAGTCAACGATTAATATTAAATAACTCAAATATTAGCGTTTACACGTCACCTTAGTTAATGGAGACATAATTCATCACTTACAAATCTTTTCGATTAAATCAAATTTTTATATCACCATTAAGCGACACCATTAAGTAACGATATAACGTACACACATTCTCTACATCAATATTGTATCACTTTAGAACATAAAAAGTTTGATATCATCAGAACTTCAATAATATCCATATCCAATTATTCAGTCCATTTGCTTAGACATTGGTTCAATAATAAAATTTATTTTTAATCCTTCTACTTTGGCTATAGATTTTGACTTTGAGTTGACTATAGTTGATCGTGATACTAACCTCAATTAATCGAGGAGATGAACTCTTTATTAAATAGTGTTTCACGTCCTATGCTTCAACTCAGACCCTATTATAGTCGCTCAATGTTCATCATGCCATGATTTAACTATAATCAAAGTGGAGCATCCACGTAGAATTTCCATAGTATTCTCAAGTTGAAACAATCATGTAACCTCGTCACATTGAGATTTCTTGTTTGACATAGTCATTATTAACCAAAGGAAACTCTCTGTCGAGTCATTTTATATTTATCCAATATAAGTATGTAATCCCTTGGTGCCCCCAACAACCATAAGTAATACACTGCCCAACATTTGGAGAGCGTTACGTACTCTGGTCTCAATGGATGTATTGATATCCTTTTTTCGAAACATCTTGACCAGGAATACTTAAAAAAAATGTAATTTTATTTTATGATTAATTATTCATGATTGAAAACTATTTGTAACTACAATCACATAACATTTTATTTAAGGATTTTCTTAAATATATTTTTTAAATTAATTATGTAATTATTTATGTCATAATATTATAAAGTATATAGAAGAAAACAAATACTAAATAACTTTATTGCGAACAAGATTGATTATAGAGTTAGAAAGATAAAACAATTACATAATTGCCATTTGGGCATGTCACTAACTCTCTCAATTATGAAGTAGAACTGCATAAGGCAATGGTCCTTACTTCTAGAAAGGGAATCCACTGCAAGTTGTTACACAACCACTAATCTATCTAGTTAAATATTATTATTAGTTCCAGGCCTTCGTGCATTTGTATTTGGTGTGTGCATATGATTTGTATCATTACCACCCCTTTGATATTGAGCTTCTCTGATGGTCAAAAATGCTCTCTGCATCGAACTTTCAACCAAGATCGAAAACATTATTTCACTTTCACTTTGTAATTTGTTCCTAGTGTTAGTGACCATTGTAAATCTCTCAACTTTGGTAGTCTCAAATTCTTTATTAATTTCTACTCCTTTTTATTGAATATGAGGATATGTCCTTCAAGTGCAACAGGTCATTGCAGAGGTGATACAGTTAAGCATTGTTAGTTCAGTTATATGCAACAATAATTCTAGGGGCCTCTTTTTTCGCTATCGCGGAACTATAAATGGAGTAGAGAAGCTCGAATTTGATTCTGGAGATAGACTGTAGTAGTGCATTAGAGCTCCATCGAGACATGGTATTAGAGAGGAGAATGAAGCCAAAAATGGTGGGGTCGGGTTGGTCGATCACAGAGGTGTTGAGAGGGATGGGGAGAGGGAAGATAACAAGTGGAGGGAACGGAAGAATCACTCAGTCAATGACATAGAGGGAAGTCAGAGGTGCTGAAGAGAAAGGAGGATAGAAAGGAGAGGGATATGTAACATCCATCATTAAAAAACCTAAAGGTGGAAACACAATATGCTATGGTCACCTTGGGATTATCTTTCGAAGACAAAGATGAGATCAGTTATATTGCAAAGACTTAGTAAATAGAGTAGATATAACTAAAATGAAGCACATCATTATAAATTTAGTTCAATAATCCCAAGGTCATGCCCATATGGGTCAAAAATATAGTATAATATAGTAATTTGTGTCATGCACTACATACGAAGATGTGTACACGAACACTAGATAGAGCGAAATAAAAACAACACAAATAGAACACCCGAGCCTCCTAGTTTGTCTTTAGCTTACATTATTTGATCCTTCCCAAAATCTACGTATCTAGACCCATAAAATCTACCTACTTAAATGAGTATTCATTATTTTGTAGGGAAAACATGGATTGGACATAAAGTTTGGTATAAATAATATGTTACCCTAAGCATACAAAATAGTAAGACCATGTCGCCAATGGGTTTTCCTCTTACTATACCAAAGCAATAATTAGGTGACTGAATTGTAATCCTAGGCTATAGGTTCAATACTAAGTTTCATAATAATATCGTAGTACCTTAACCGAAAGCAATCTCTTGGTTCAATTCACAGAAATATAACTGTACTTTCATAAAACTAAAATATCCTACTCTTGACTACCCCTAAGGCTTTACGTGCTTTTACGACAGATATACATCACATTAAGGTATTATCATTCAGCTGCCAACAAGGCCTTATGCCTACATACTACGTAAATTTACACTGTTTATCGACTGCCACTAAGGCCTTATGCTTATATATTATATACGTTAACTGTGTTTCATGACTACCACTAAGGCCTTGTGCCTATACTTCACTATCGTATTATGGTTGCCACGATGGCTTTATACCCACGCTTTCGAATTTCAGATGCCATTCCAGGCCATACTCCTACTTTGTTCTTAGTGCAGAGACTACTACTTCTGGCCTTATGTCTTTCACCATTCCCTTGGTTGTCCATTTGGACTTACACCTGTTGCTTTCGTGTTTGCATGGTTGCCACTTTGTCCTTACCCCAACCCTTTTGCATCTCGGATGCCACATAGGGCTTACTCCTTCACTTTCGGTTTCGAATGCGAACCCCTTCGCCTTCAGTTCCTTGATTGCCACTAAGGCCTTAGGTCAACTACTGAACCTACTACCTAACCATTCAATATTAGGCTTTCCACATAGCTATTTATTAAGATAATGTTTCAACTAATCATCTTTGGATTATTAACATTGATTGTCATATTATTATCAATATCTTAGGTTCCGATCTCAGCTACCTTTAGCCTTAGCATATGTTATTGTCTCTGGAATTTACTAGTTCCAATTTACATATTCTTTCAAGAGTACGCTACTCTCGTCGGTCTCCACCTCCGGTCTCGTCTAAGGAAACTTGCATTAGTCTATCTTTAGAGACTTATGAAATTAAATCTTTAAATTTTCGAGATCCCTTCCTCTTCCTATAATTCCTACATAACCGTCGACCATCTTCAGCCTTCAGTTCGCACCATCGGTTTATCAAACCTTAGCTTTCATACTTAAATTACTTTTAAGATTCTAGTTTGTTTACTTTTCAGCTCGGATCCATCTCCTTCGGCACCGTCCTTTGGTACACGTTGGGAATCGTTATTGGATGTCTGCCACTAACTTTTCAAGTGTCGACCTTTGATTCATTCAACTTGATCTTTTTTGGCCGTTATTTATTACTTTGCTGACACATTTATCCTAAAATATGGGGTTGGTCGGTAACCCAATAATTAAATAAATCCTTTGATTAAATAACCTCCTATTTTCCAACTATTTTCCCTTCGGTTCCCTATCATAACCCATCAACTAAACTTGATTTCCTTCAAAAACTTCTAGTTTGTTTCTAGTTTTCCTGTAGTAAAATTAATGATGATTCATTCCTGTATCTCTTCTCTGCTCCCTAGTTTCTAACCATCTTTCATATTGCATGGTTCTTAAGTAATTCATAGTAGTTTATTTTCTTAAGGGAAATTTTGATAAATCAAAACTCACCTTTAAGAATACATTGTCCACATTATAATAAGTTTTTAGATAAAAAAAGGTTATATGAAACACGAGAAACAACTCATCTAAATCTTGGCTTGAAGCATTTTAAGAAAGAAAAGATTAGCGAATATATTACTCACCTGTACTCTTAAATTGATGAAGTATCTGGTTCCCATTGCTTTAATCTTTTCCCTTTTTTCTTCTAGGTTAGGCTGCAAACACCATTAAAGAGCTCAGGCTTTTGTTTTTAGTTTTGAGTGTAATAAAAAATAAAAAGAGAGGAAATGGTTATATTTATGTTGAAAGAGTAATTAGGTCACCGACTCGCTATCCCATTTTCTAATGAATTAGTTGGCCCCAACGCATTCAATTGTCATTAATTTTGATTTTCATCTTGCATTTTCCTAGTGTCCTTGATTCACCCAAGCATAATGAGTAAACAAATGTTCCATGAATATTAATTCATTTTTTCATCATTTCAGTTTTCTTTATTCCAATAGTTATTTACTTAGTTATTTATTTATTAAGTTATGGGGTGTTACAGGCTTCCCCCTTATAGGAATTTTGTCCTCGATATTCAGATAAGGCACGATAGTGACTTTTAAACTTTCCCATGCACAAATAGCATACATACACATAAGTTACTCACTTTTGTCCCTCAAAAAATGTATTGCCACATCTACAACACATAACAAATCAATTATAATGGTTTATATAGACACACACATACACACATATGGTTTATACCAAACATAGAATATATAACTACAAATCTAAACAAACAACTCGGGATAAGTTCTATTAACCTTATCATCTATTTTCCATGTACAATCATTATGGTCCTCACTCCGCTAGACGCATACCAACCTCACGGTCTTATTCCAAAGCCTTTACTTATCATCTCGATCTACAATCCGAATAGGGTTTCAAATATAAATCATGTTTAGTCCAACTATAAATCTTTCATAGCTCTTGGAATCACAACATCCTTAGGGTCTCAAATGCACTTCCATAGATGTGATACATGAAACACATCATGCACCCTTGCCAAAGCACTTGGCAATTCAACCTTATAAGGTACATATTAATAGAGTTAGGGGCATGCCCTAAGGGAAATTCTAGAATTTATTGTAAATTGCTAACTTTGTAATAAAATCTCATTCGAAATAAAAGGTGCTTGTTTTTCTATTATATACATATCATGCTGTGATATGTTAATTAATTATATCATTTAGGTATAGTAAATAGAAAATCCTTAAGTGATAGGTTAAGTGATAATAATTACAATTTGTTATGATCACGAGAAATTTATCACATCAAAATAACAAATTATTTTAAATATACCTAATCAAGATGATTCGAGAAAGGATATCATTTCATCCACTGAGACGAGTACATAACGCTTCCCAAATTCTGGACAATGTATTACTCACGGCTGTTGGGGCACTAAGGGGTTATGTACTGGTAATTATTGGATAACCATGGAATGACTTGCTCAAGAGTTTTCTATTGGTTAATATAACTAAGGCCAAACAAAGAATCTCGAAGTGACGATGTTACACGGTTCTCTCGACTTGAGAATATTGTTGAACTTCAACGTGGACACTCCACTTTGATTATAGTTAAATCATGGCATAACATCCATTGAACAACTATAGTTGGGTTTGAGTGAAAGCATTGGAAGTGAAGCATATTCAATAGAGAATTTGTCTTCTTGGTTATATAATGTTAGTATCATGGTCAACTGCAGTCAACTCAAAATTAAAATCTCTAGCCATAGTAATATAATTAATAATAAATGTTATTATTCAACAAAAAACTTTATTTATGGACTAACTAAGTTGAATGTGGACGTTATTGGAATTTTGGCCAAAACCAATTCTATAAGTCCTAGTGTGATATAGTGTTGACAAAGAGAATTAGTGTAATTAATCCTTGCTACTGGGTACCGCTCATAATGAATAAAATTGGATTTTACCTAAAGGATGTTGTAATAAATTGCACCTCTAGACATATCGATTCAAGGCCCAAAGCGGCGTTTGAACTCACGTAGTGCCAAGAAGTATGAATCGTCAGGTTAAAAAAGTTTACATGATACAAAGATAAATATAAATTTAGAACATTTGACACTTTTAGATCTCATGGCAGAAGGGAACAAAATATAAGTACTGAAATATTCAAAATCGGATAACAGTCTCAACAAAACGTAGTCCATATAGCAATGCCTCAAATGACCAATACAAAGAGTCTAATAGTAACATGACATCTAACTGATAAAAGTAGTAAAATATAAAGTACATGGAGAGTAACTATAAATAATATAACTCTGAGCACCTAGTCTCTACCTCCATGCACTGGGTCCACACCAAGTCACTTACCGACCCGCGACCTGTAATGGGTATAAAAAGGGAAGATAAGGAGTGGGTCAAACAAATCCTGGTGAATTAATTGTATTACTAGCGTATGATGTTCGCAAGATACTAACTTTATTTATAGTCTACATGAACTAGGGTGTTTATTTGTATTTGCGGATTATATATATATGTATATGTATATAAGAATTACCTGCCAAAGTACTAGTGTAATAATCATCCTAAGTATTCCTAACATCTGGTATACATCCTTAGTGATGAAAATAAAACTTCTGCACTAAATAGACAATCTCCGAATACAGACCACGAACATACGATCTCAATAATAAATGTATCCTATATAACATGTCGTGTATACATCATAATGTTTGAACCCTCTTACTCCTAAAGCATTGAGTAACCTCCTTATTAACATTTGTCATTCTACGCATACTAGTCAGGTATACATCACAATGTTTGAGCCCCTTTGCCCATAAAACATTGAGCAACCTCCTCGTTGGTGCCTGTAACTATGCACCGAGCATACGTCACAATGCCTGGGCCTATTCCCTAAAAGCATCGAGTAACTTCCTCGTTGGTGCATGTATGCTCCAAAGCATATAATTGTGATAAAACCACACGCCATGTCGTGTGTCATGCCTAGAAACTTCATGAAGTGAGAACCTTGGATGCCACCAAGTATGATATTATTCCTTCTCATTGCTAACTTCGTTTAGTTTACATGAACACTCCTAGGGTCAAAGAAGTAGGAACTAGTTTTCCCGGTTCATTCTACTTGGTTTGCACCAGGTATTTGAATATACACCTCAGACATCTGACCAACTAGTGCAATAAAAAAACTATCCCCAAGTATCCATACATTCGAATATCATCCTTAGACATCTAACATCGATCTTAGATGTGTGAATAAGGACGTCTGAATCGAAACAAAATATAACTAATCACTCTTGGATTATGATTTTACTAAATTAGACATCCAATCCCTAGTTCAAACGTCTGGCCTTTGTTTTCCAAATTTTTAAAGTTTATTTTGGTTGTTTTCATTCATCTTTTTGTGATTCGCATACAAGCTTAAGGACATGATCTCAACTAGATTTCTATGTGTATTTTATACCTTTAATTATACCAATTTTAACTTATTAATTTCAAGTCACATATTCAATTCAAGGTGAAATAAAGATATTTGATTTTTTCATTTATTCAAACCAAACCAAATGCTATTAATAAGGATTCATCTTCAAAAAAGTTTATATGGCTTCCATTAATCAGATTTTTACCCTTTTTTCCGTTACTCTATTATGAACTAGGGTTTTCGATCTTTTCTGCTTTTATGATTTATAATAGAAATTTATCAATTTAAATCAACTTCGAATTGAACCTCTATTCAAATTTCAAAGAGTATATATGTATTTTAAATCAGGTAGAGATATAAATAAATTTTGTTACCTATGAATCGACATGTTCTAAAATCAATTCATTCACCTTTTTGAAGTTTCCTCTTCCTAACCTTGATCAGATTTACTCTTCCTCTTCGCTTCTTATTCAATTCATTCTTTTCCTTTTTAATTTGCTTTCTTGTTATTTTATTTTAATTTTTGACTAGGAAGATTCTTTTGAGGAGAAAGAGAATTTGTTTAGATTTTAAAGAGTTTCTATAAGGAGAAAAAGAAATGAACATATAAGTGACGACCAGGGTTTAGAATGAGAAACAGTGGAGGTTATGGTCCTTATTATAGCTGAGAACTAGAGTTTTCTATTCTAGGCCTGAAAGCCATATTTACAAAAATGGCATTGGTCGTATTTTTTGCTATTTTCGGCCTGTTTTATCTAATTTAACAAGTTATATATGTTCCTTAACTATAAATGTTGTCCCAGATACAATAAAACAGGTCCTATAGCCTAATTCCTAAATTTTTTTTGAAAATTTATACTTTTACTCCAAAGTTTTTTGAAAATTTATATTTTTACCTCTTAATGTAAAATTGCATTTTTGCTCTTATTATTATTTTAGTTTGTTTACTAAAATTTTAGGGGTGTTACATTCTCTCTTCCTTAAAAAGGATTTTGTACTCAAATCTCCAAGGACGGAAAATGCAACTTATATATAAGAAAACCAATATCTGCAACCATCTACTCAACCATCAACCACTTACAACCATCATCCTTAAATTCAATTTCTAATGCGGGATGTACATATAGGTATGGAATGGATATGAACATATAGGTAACATAAAATTAGGTGGCCTCCCGAACTAGTTGACCTTCTGAATGCAAGTATTTATGTCCATGTATCCGAAATTTATGCAAAATCCTATACTTGCAATTCTGTACGGATAAGCAACCATTCAATACATACGCAACAACTATATCCATATAACTATATAAAATAATATGAGTAAGGTGGGGTATGTGTAGGCTAACCTGAATATATCATCCCATACATCCAATGCTAAATAAACAAAAACACCCATTAGCAACCATCATAAAAAACAAGCCCTAGTGACACATTCGCAATCATGCCCAACATCCAAACATTCCTACCAATGGAATATACTAAGCTAAACACTAAGTGTATAAGCAATTATGTTAACTAAAATGGAAACATAACAGAAAAGAGCTCTGAATGGGTAGCTTGGATCTTCTCCTCGGGCTTCTAAGTACTCTCAACTAGGTCGTCTCCCCGATGGACTCTAACCAGTTTAATGACATTGTTGTGGAGTCGCTTTGTCCCATGCTCAATAATGCGAGTAGGTGCATGGTGAACCAATGACTCTTTCTAATTCAATTTCCTCTAACCGACTTGTTTCGACCACAATAGCTGAATCATTTAGACACTTCCGCAAGTGTGACACTCCCGCCAACTTTTCAAGAAGTTCCCCCCTATAAACTAACTTCCCTACTCTCTCTTCTTGATCGAAAAAGACCCTACAAAACTTGGTTCTAACTTTGTTGAACTGCCAAACCCATAATGTATCTAAGTGGAGAGAGCTTCACAAAGACCATGTTGCCTACTACGAACTCAAACTCCATGCATCTTCCATCAGCATATGATTTTTGCCCATTGTTTAGTTTTCATTCTTCTATAGATCAAGTCTATCCTTTTTTAAATCTCCCTTACCAGATCTGGTCTAAGAATAATCCTATTTGTAGTATCCTACCAATAAGATGGTGATGTACAAGGCCTCCCATACAACGCCTCAAATGGTCCCATTACAATACTTTCCTAGTAACTACTATTATAAGCAAACTCCACTAACAACAAGTGATCCACCCAAGAACCTTGAAAGTCTAGAATGCACATTTGCAGCAAGTCCTCTAATACTTGATTCACCCTCTTGGTCTGTCCATCCATCTATGGACGATAAGCAATAATCAAATTAATTCACCACCCAAGGCCTCTTGGAGACTCCTTCAAAAATCACGGGTGTTTAGTGGGTCTC
Organism: Allium fistulosum; assembly: GCA_030737815.1. Classification (NCBI taxonomy): domain Eukaryota; kingdom Viridiplantae; phylum Streptophyta; class Magnoliopsida; order Asparagales; family Amaryllidaceae; genus Allium; species Allium fistulosum. Next base: position 668,927,230 of record CM060901.1, read on the forward strand.
GATCACTGACAATGTTAAAAGGGACTCCATGCAACTGAACTATCTCTCTCACATAAAAAGTCGCCAAAGATGCAACTGTCCTCATACTCCCGACCGGGATAAAATGAGCATATTTGGTCGGTCAATGGACCATGACCCAAATACTCTCATTCCCCATTTTACTCCTAAATAGACCATCAACAAAGTCCATAATGACACTTTCTCATTTCCACTATGGAATGTCCAACGGTTGTAAATAACCATTGGGCTTCTTCTGAACTGCCATTACTCTTTGACAAGTCATACATTGGAAAACATACTCCGCCACATGCCTCTTCATACTAGGCTGATAAATGACTCTCTTCATATCACAATACATTTTGTCACCCTCGGGATGAATGGTCATCCTAAAACGATGGGATTATGCTAGTACCATGTCAATCAACTCCATAATGAATGGAACACACAACCTACCATCTCTCTACAATCACCTTTTCAAATCTATGAAATAGCGGTCCAAATTACTCGAATGCTCTCCCTAATTCAGCTTCTCAAAATATCCATAAACTCCTTATCTTGCTTCTAACCTAAACCAATACGGTCCATAAGTGAACGTTGAATATTTAAAGCTATCAATAATCCTGGAGTCATATCTGATAAAGGTCGAAAATCAAATGTAGGGATGAAATCTATGTTCTTTTACTCCAAAAACATAGTGTTTAGCATCGCATGCTTCCTACTGAAGGCATCATCTATAACATTGCATTTTATGGAGTATATGATATACTAAAGTCATACGAAACCAAAAATTCCATCCACCTTTATTGCCATAATTTCAATTCTTTCTAGGAAAATAAATACTTCAGAGACTTATGATATGTGAATAGCATAAACTGCTCACCTAAAAGATAATTCCTCCATGATTTTAGAGCAAAGACAATGGCTACCAACTCAAAATCATGGGTTGGATTGTCTCTCTTGCGAACTTTCAATTGTCGACTAGCATAACATATGACTCTACCTTCCTGCATCAACACGGTGGCCAATCCTTTCCCATAAGCATCAGTATATACTCTGAATGCCTTCGAACCGTCAAAGAGTACTAACATAGGTGCACTAGTCAACAACTCTTCCAGCTTTATGAAAGCAACCTCACATTCCGCATCCTATGAGAAAACCAAACTCTGCTTGGTAAGGCATGCCAGTTGTGCAAAAATCTTAGCGATGTCCTTAATGAACTTTTTATAGTAACCTCCATAGCATTCTTTAGTACGTGCCAATCCTGTACAACAGCAATTTTACCGGGGTCGTTCGATAGTCCATGCTTAGAGACCGCATGTCCTAGCAAGTGAACCTCCTTGCACCAAAAGTGACGTTTGGAAAACTTTTCCTTTAACTTGTGCCTTCGATGAGTGTTGATCATTTCTTCTAAATGCAACCGGTGCTCCTTCTTGTTTTTCAAATAGACAAGTATGCCAAAAAAATACCACCACGAACTCATTTAGCAACCCTCTAAAGACCCAACTCGTAAGATCGATGAAATATACCATGCATTGGTCAGTCCAAATAGTTTGACTAACCACTCATAAAGTCCATCGGGTGTAGAAAAGCGGTTACTATCCTCAGCTACAAGCAACCAATAGAACCCGACAGCCAAGTAAAGCTAAGAGAATAGTTTTCCTTTAACTAACTGATCAAAGAGACCGTCTATATGCGGTAGTGGATAATAATTCTTCTTTGTCAGTTTATATAGCTCATGATAATCGACGCAAAGCCTAATGATCCATCTGCTTTAGTGGCAAAGACAACTGGTGGTCCCCACTCCGAAATACTTCTTCTAATAAAGCCCTTCTCCAACAACTCGTTTACTTTCTTATTCAGCTTGCATCTTTCTTTATGATCCATGTGCTTAAGGGAGTAAGACAATGGGTCTAGCATTCTCCTTTGAATAAATCTGAAATTATATCTCCTTCGGGCGAAAGACTAGAAACTTCGTCAAAGACATTTGCATAGTCACGAACCATTGGTACTGAAGCTAACTCATCATGTGACAGGTCAAAAAAATATAGATAACTCAACATAACCGAACTTTTGGGAGCATAGTAAACCTCAAAGCTGCGCCTATTACAAGTACCCAAATGAACAACCTTCCTATCACAATCTAATACTGCTCCATACATAGTTATCCAGTTTATTCCCAAGATTAGACCAAACCAATAAAAGCCCAATACAAAAGCATCGCAATCAAACTCGATGCCTAAAATATGCAATTTCAAGTCCCTACAGGTCGTGGATAAGTAAATAGATCCTCCAACAGGGTTCAATACTACAATGGGATCCATAACTATATTGGTCTCTTAGTGTAAGCCATCACTAGTTTACTTAAAATAAATGAGTGTGATGCTCCGGTGTTAAATAAATTACAAATAGATAAATCATAAAGAGTTAACATTCTTTCAATAATGACCTTCTTTCCCTTATCCATAACTATAGTTGCATTTGAGCTGGGAACAACATCCGGTGCTTATGTTAGAACCACCTAGGTAGAGGCCTTAGGTGCAATCAGACACTCTCCCTTCATATGTCCTAATTGGTTACAGTTGTAGAACTTGATCTTCGAAAGATTCACCCTACAATCCATTGCCATATGCCCTCTATTATTGCACCGCTACACCTGATTTTTTGCTTCCTTATCTTACCTTGAGCTCCTACTCTACCCTTGCATACCTTTTCCTGGGATGGCTTCCCTCGTACCTTCTTAGGCTCCTCCTTAGATTCTTCATTGGAAATGGAATTTAGCAAAGCCATTTCCACTAAACTCTCATAAATAGCTCCTATAGGAATGTGGCTAAGGGCCAAACCTTGAAGAGGTTGCTTTAGCCCTTTCGCAAACTTCAAAGCCATTTATATGGAGTATTTCTCAAGTCAAACCTAAACCTAGCTAGCTCATTGAATTGATTCACATATTCTTTCACTAACAACTCTCCTTGTTGGAAATGTATAAATTTCTCCAACTGTACTCTTTGCTCTGCTACAAAAAGAAACCTCGTCTCAAATTATCTTCTAAAATCACCCTAAGTTATCTCTTCATCATCGGTCTCTGCCAGTACCGCATCCCACCAATTTATAGCTTCCCTTGGTAAGTGCCAAGAAGGAAGCTGCCTTCTAACGGCATCATCTAGGCCCAACAATCTAAAAATCCTCTCACAATGCAACCATGCCTTTGAGTCCATAAAAGATTCAGTTCCCACATAAGGCTTCCCACCTAGACTCAAAAAGTATCTACATAGCTTAGCGAAATTCTTGGCAGGTGGATTGACAAGAACTGTAGGCCTGTCAAACGGGTTGGGTTGGGTCAAAATGGGTTGGGTCGAGTTTGACCCAACCCATTTATGACCCATTCTTTTTTACCCACTTATGACCCAACCCATTTATGACCCAGCCCGTTTAATAAGCGGGTTACCATTTAACCCATTTAAAGATTTAAATTTGATTTGACTAATAAAAAACAAATAAACATAAAATAATTCTAATTCTAATTTTTATGTTTTGAATTCCGATAAAAATTAAAATTTTAATTCTAATTTTTATCAAAATTCAAATATGGTGATGTGGTAGCCTATTATTTTCTAAGTACAACTGTCAGTCCCCTTGGAGAACTACAGTGTGCGTTCACAAGATGAAGTATCCGAGTGTTACATAATGTCCGTAATTTAGGTGGGAGTTCATCGGTCGAAGTCTCACCTGATTCCAAGTTAGTATGAAGAAGTTATTGCGGTCTGAACAGAAAAAATAGCGGCTTCTATACTAGGCGGAGTTCAAATATGAGGATGCGGTAGCATGTTATTTTCTAAGTACAACTGTCAGTCCACTTTAAGAACTACAGTGTGCATTCACACGATTAAGTATCCAAATATTTCATACTGTCCGTAATTTATATGGGAGTTAATCGGTTGATGTCTCGCCTGATTCCGAGTTAATATAAAGAAGTTATTGCAGTCTGAACAAAAAAATAGCGGCTTCTGCACTAGGCGGAGTTCAAATATGGGGATGTGATAGCCTGTTATTTTCTAAGTTCAACTGTCAGTCCCCTTGGAGAACTACAATATGCGTTCATAAGTTCAAGTATCCAAGTGTTTCATACTGTCCGTAATTTAGGTGGGAGTTAATCGATCGAAGTCTCGCCTAATTTCGAGTTAGTATGAAGAAGTTATTGCAGTCTGAACAAAAAAAATAACGGCTTCTGCACTAGGTGAAGTTCAAATATGAGGATGCGGTGGCCTGTTATTTTCTAAGTACAACTGTCAGTCTTCATGAAAAACTACATTGTATGTTTAAAATTCTTATTTTTCAAATTTATATTAAAATTTAATGTTTTTAATAAATGGGTAAATGGGTTACCCACTTATAACCTTTTTTAAAATGGGTCAACCCAACCCATAACCCATTTAATAAAATTCATAAATGGGTTGACCCAACACAATTAAAAGTAGGGTAAATGGGTTGGGTTAATGGGTTGGGTCATATTTTGATAGGTCTAAGGAACTATACCTGGTGCTTACACTATGGGTCCCTCATTGGGGTTAAGCTCAGCTTGGCCTCTTGCCTACAAATACCAGTGGAACCACATCGGGACGTTCACGCCCAGAACCTTAGCTGCCGCACCAGCACTATTTCCAATTTGATTACTCATTTTCATCTATCCATAAATAGGAATTATTAGCAACTTTCCTCAAAAAGTGTTATGCATTACTTGGACTATAAGGGTGTGTTTAGGTTATACGCATTTATATATAAAGAATATATGATAATAATAGTGTAAATATGCAATTATGCTCTCTTAGTACACTCCTAATCCTTAAAGAATCCCGAACCTAAGCTTTGATACCAAATGCAACAACCTGCACCTCCAGACACATCGATCATTAGGTTAAAAATAGATCACAAATATAGAGACAAATATAAATTTAGAATATTCTACACTTTCACATCTCACAGCAGAAGAAAATAATATATACGTATTGAAATAGTCCAAATCAGATAACAGTCACAACACAACATATTCCATACAACAATGTCTCAAAACGACCAATACAAAGAGTCTGGTACTAACATGACATCTAACTGATAAAATCAGTACAATGTAAAGTATAGGGAGAGTAACTATAAATAATATAACTCTAAGCGCCTAATCTCCAACTCCACGCACTGGGTCCACACCAAGTCACTTACTGACCTGTCCTCCTGTAATGGGTATATAAAAAGGGAAGAAAAGGAGTGGGTCAGACAAAATTTCAAGAATGAATTGTATTACTAGGGTTTGGTGTTCGTAAGTAATTAACTTCATTTATAGTTTACATGACCTAGGGTGTTTATTTATGTCTGTGGGCCATATATATATATGTATGTATGTATGTATATATAAAAGAATTACCTGCCAAAGTGCTAATGTAATAGTCATGCTAAGTGTACTTAGCATCTGGTATACATTCTTAGTCATGAACCATAAAACTTCTATACTAGATAGAAAATCACCAGATGTGGACCACGAACATAGAATCTTGATAATAAACGTATCCTATATAACATGTCGAGTATACATCACAATGCATAAGCCCACTTGCCCTAAAGCATTGAGTAACCTCTCTTTTATCATCTGTCATCCTACGCACACTAGTCGGGTATACATCATAATGTCTAAGCCCCCTTGCCCCTAAAACATTGAGTAACCTCTCTATTGGTCCCCGTAACTATGCACACTACAGAATATACATTACAATGCCTAGGCCCACTTGTCCCAAAAGCATCGAGCAACCTCCTCGTTGGAGACCGTATGCTCCAAAGCATATAATTGCAACAAAACCGCATGCCATGTTATGTGTCATGCCTGGCAACGTCACAAAGTGAGAACCTAGAAGCCCATAAGTGTGATATTATTCCATCTCGTTGCTCGATTCCATTCAGTTTACATGAATGCTCTTTGGGTCAAAGAAGTGGAAACTAATTTCCCCGGTTCATTAAAGTTGGCCAGCACTAGGTCTAGGTTCAACCTGGGCTTGTTGAAACAGTCCAGACGTCTGAATACAGACCTCAAATGTTTGACCACCTGATGCAATAAAAAAATTATCTCCAAGTATCCGAACATGCGAATACCATACTTAGATGTCTGACTTCAATCTTAGATGTCTGAATAAGGAGCCAGACATCTGAATCAAATGAAAATTTAACTAATCGCTCTCGGATTGTGATTTTCCTAAATTTAGATGTCTATTCCATAGTTTAGGAATCTGGTCTGAAATTTCATACATTTGACCTAGGGTTTCCAGATTTTTAAAGTTTGTTTGTTTTGGTATTTTTCATTCATCTTTTCGTGATTCGCATACAAGATTAAGAACATGATCTTAACTAGATTTTCATATGTATTTCATACTCTTAATTATACCACTTTTACCTTATTAATTTCAAGTCACATATTCAGATCAAGGTGAAATAAAGATATTTGATATATTCATTCATTCGAACCAACCCAAAGCGATCAATAAGGATCCATCTTCATAAAATTTTATATGACTTCTAATAATCAAATCTTTACCCTTTATACCGTAACTCTATTATCAACTAAGGTTTTCCACTTTTCTACTTTTAAGATTTACAATAGAAATTTATCAATTTATAATAACTGCAAATTGAACTTCTATTCCAATTTCAAAGAGTGTGTGTATGGGGTGTGTGTGTGTATCAAATCAGGTAGAGACATAAATAAATTTGATTACCTATGAATCCACATATTCTAGATATCAATTCACTCACCTTTTTAAAGTTTTCCTTTTTCTAACCTCGATTAGAATTTCCCTTCCTCTTCTCTTTTTATTCTTCAATTCTTTCTTCTTCTTTTTAATTTGCTTTCCCCTTTTTTAATTTTTGATGAGGAAAATTCTTTTGAGGAGAAAGAGAATTTGTTCAGATTTTAAGGAGTTTTTGTAAGGAGAAAGAGAATTTGTTCAGATTTTAAGGAGTTTTTGTAAGGAGAAAGAGAAATGAACGTATAAGTGACAGGTAGGGTTTGGGATGAGAAATATTGGAGGCTATGGTCCATTTTATAGCTGTAAACTTGGGTTCTCTAATTTAGGCCTGAAATCCATATTGACAAAAATGCCACTAGTCATTTTTTCTGCTATTTTCGATCTGTTATATCAAATTTAACAGGTTATATATGTTTCCTAACTATAAACGCCATTATCAACGTAATGGAATCGGTCCCATAGCCTTACTCCAATGTTTTTGTGAAAATTTATATTTTTACCTCTTAATGTAAAATTACATTTTTTTCCTTTATTATTATTTTAATTTATTTATTAAAACTTTTTGGATGTTACATGTATAAGCGGTGAATACAACCAAACTGTCACACTATTTTAGCTAAGGTGACATGTGAATGTTAAAATTTAAACTATTCGATATTAATCGCTGATTGAATTTACACCTTTGAGTCGCACAGCCAAAATAATGGATACTCCGTATAAACCACATGATTTAATTAATTTATAATCATTGTAAATTAACTAAGTTAATTAATATTTATGGAATATTAATTATTAAATTTTATTTAATATTTGAATGTTGTTATTGTTTAATAAAGTGCGTATATAAAAGTTATAAACGTGTATCGATATAGGATATTGATGGAACATTTAAGTTGGATTTACATAAAACAAATATTAAATGATTTTGAGTGATTTTTGTAGCCCACTTCTATCCATCTATGGCTGGAAAAGGGGGGCTATGGAATGGTTTTCAAATTGGACTTTAAAAGGCAATAAATTAATTAAAAGGAAGAGGAAAAGTCTCTAGCATTTATTTTTCTTTTATTACTTTCTTAAAAAAACCTCATTCAGTCATTTTCCACTTTACTCCTCTCTTCCTTGGCCAAACTTTCATGGTGACTTAGGGAAAAAATTTCAAAATAAAAATTATAAAAACAAGGTAATTTTCATCTCCTGATTCCTGCAAATTATGTAGAGTGATTCTATTGAGTTAGGGGCTTTTAGATTCATTGCTTCAAGGTGTGATTTACAGGCAACATTTACGGTAATTTACAATTAATTTATTTATATGTCTCATCATCCATTTGTTTGGGTTTTTTTTGATTCATTATATGTTTAATTGATCATCTTGTAATATACAAATCAAAATCTTCTTTCATCTCAATTGAATTTTTGACTTGTATTGTTTTATTTCTGATCTACATATGTTCTTCTCCTTTTTAATATATGTTCATCTCAAATCAATATGTTTGGATTCTTTATCACCTTTGCTATTTTGTTGCTATTCAATAAAAAAATTAGATATGTTTGTTCTTATCATGAATTTACACATGCCTAACTCGTTCAATTCTTTTTTCTTTTGTTTTATTGATTTGTTTTTAAAAAAAAGGAAAGTTAAAAGGTTAATTTAGATTTAGATTTATTTTGTGCTTTTATAAATCTTACATACACAATTCTAAATGAACTATTTATGTTAATTTTCTATTATTCCTTGAAGATTGATTTCTATTATTATACAATTATTTTTTGATACAAATGTTTGGATATTATTCTTGTAGGAATAAAAATTTAAGTCTAACATTTATAAATGGACTTTTGTGCAAATCATATTTTGTCTCATTTTCTAAGTTTAATAGTTTTCAAAAACTTCCTAAACTCTAGCTTCCTTTTTAATTAAAAGTGTTTGCCTAGATTGTTTACTTTTAAATCCCACTTATACACACATACACACATATTATAAAATACCATGTTCATAAATATGTGTTGTTCTAATTGTGAATGTTTAATTGTAATTTTACATATGGAATTACACATTAGTTACTTTAATTCAAATTTATAAAATAGATCTTGTGTAATTATGTAAGCATTAATGTCGAACCTTCCATTAATTGAAACCAAATTCATTATTGTTAGTTTTGGATTTTAATTACAAAAAAATTATCTAATATGATTTTAATATAGGTATATAAAATTTGTATCAATATCATGGACGACAAAATCATATGTAAAAGGGAAATGTATCCGTTAAGGTGTAAATCACAACACCTACATACGTTTTCATTAACTATATACGCTTCTTATCTATAGCACATGCACTTCTCACAAACAATTATATTTGGTACACTTGTAAACCAAAAAAGTTTAAGACATAATTGAGTAAAATGAATATTTTATTTAAAACATTTTAGATTGGATCTAAAATCCATTTACGCTTCATAGACTTAACTAAGATCAAAATGGGAATCTTTTTTGAAATTACTCATTTAACCCACTTTCAACGGGCCTGGTTTCAACACATCATTGATCCTCTCCGATATTCGAAATGGGCCAACATATCTCAATGCAAACTTTTCAAATTTTCTAAGCCTCATAATGCATCTCATAGGTGACACTTTCACAAACACGTGATCTCTCCGATCAAACTCCAGGTCTCTCCACCTCCTATCAGTATAGTTATTTTGTTTGGTTTGGGCATATTTCATCCTTTGCTTAATCAATTTGACTTTTTTCAAAGCTTCTCTTACCAGATCAGGACCTAACACAATTATATCTTGTAACAACCCTGCTTTTTACGCCATAAAAATAACAAATAAACTTAATTAAAATAAAACCGTTCGTATTTGTTACACCAAAAATCAACCTTTCGACTAAGTCGAAAGGTCTTTCAATAAAGACAAACGAAAGAGAAGTGCAGCCCAAACCTTGCGAAGGAGTCAAAGGGATGCAGTCATCAGAGTTTAACAGCCTCAAACCTTTCGAAGGGGTCAAAAGGTTCCTTCTCGCAGTATCCAGAGAGTTCCTACCTTTCGAAGAAGATGAAGAAGTCAAAGCAAATGTGAACAACTCCATGGTGACCTTTTCGAAAGCATAGCAAGCCTTTCGAACCGGTTAAAACACATAGGAAACCTTTCGACAAGGTCGAAAAGTTTTGTGAAGAAAGCAACACTCATAAGTCAACAAAGAATGAAAGACAACCTTTCAACAACATTGAAGGGAAGCACAGCTCTCAACAAACAATCAAGTGAAGAACAACCTTCCGACAAGGTCGGAGGATTCACAAACAATCAAGTGAAGATCAACCTTCGGACAAGATCGAAGGGTTCACAACAATCAAGTGAAGAGCAACCATCCGACAAGTCGAAGGGTTCACAACCGCATATAGAAGGCAAACCCTTCGACAAAGTCGAAAGCTTCATGAAGGCATATAGAAAAGCAGACCTTTCAACAATGTCCAAAATGGCATATGAAGGGAAAACCTTTCGACAAAGTCGAAAGGTTCATAGCTGCATATAAAAGGGGGACCTTCCGACCCAGTCGAGAGCATGGAGTCGAAAGGGGGGCTGCTTGCATCTATAAATAAGACCCAAGGGGTCATGTTTTGGGGATTCGGTTTCTCTCATTCTAATCTTGTATCTTCTTAATCAATGCATTGTAACCCTAATTTGGGTGTTGATTTGGGGAATTTAATAAAATGGAGATTTTTCTTGGATAAAGAGGGAAGCCCTAAGCTTTGTTGATTACTTTACTGTTTGTTTAAACCCTTGTTGGCTTAACTCCTAAATGTCAGTTTAATCTCATCGAAAGATTCTTGCCGATAAGGTCGACAACTCTTCTGATACACGTAACTACTGCAACCTTTCGAAACCATTAACCCTAAGGTCTAAACCTTTCGACAAGGTTGGCAATACATTTGGTCCAAACATTCACTGCAACCTTCCGAAATGATTAACCCTGTGGCCTAAACCTTTTGACAAAGTCGACAGTTCTTATGCTATAATAATACCATTAACCTTTTGAACCTATAATCCAAGTGGTCTAACCTTTAGAAAAGGTCAAAAACTATTCTCTAAACCTAAAAATCAAGACTCGTAAGGTTTAATCCAAATGAGATTATTCTCATACCTTTTGACAAGGTTGAAACCTACTTCATATAATTGACTTAACATTTCGACAAGGACGAAAGCTACTACATATCCACCAAGGAATTCGATATCTTTCCCAAACCTAAAGAAGGCTATCACCCTAACCTTTTGAGAAGATTAAAACCAACCTTAAAAGGACAAACCCAAGGAATTTCAACTTAATCAAAAGGAAACCTTTGAAGGAAATCCCATACTAACTCTACAAAGTTGGAAGGTTTCATAGCCTAAAACCTATACCTTTCGACGATGTCGAAAGGTCTGATCAAAGAATTATCAACAAGTAAAGCCAAAATTAAAGACAATTTCTAAGGGAATCTCTCTTGCTGCTCCCTAAAAGGATTTTCATCTTTCTTAGCATTATCTTGAGGTGTTGACAAGAAATCTTGTTAACATTTTTGGCGCTAGAAGAAGGGCTCAAACCTCCGTCCTTGTGGTTAACAGCCACAAACACTACTATCCTCTAACCCCCCTGGATCAATCCTACATCGAGATTATTCACTTTGGTTTAATCATGGCCATAAGATTTAAAAGATCTGAACAAGGGTCTTCTGAACCACGGTTGACAAGATTCTCCCAAGTAAGCATCAAAAGCTCCAATCAAGATGAAGAGTAAAGACTAAGGCTCGAAGCTTTAAGGATTATAAACAAAAAGAAAGCATAATCTTAAGACCTAGAAAATGGAGTTTAAACCCCTTTCATGTAGGACCTACCCCAATCTTTGCACTAGGAAAGAGAACAAATGGAAGTGATAATATCTTTAATGAAATGAGAAGAACAATCCAACATTATTCCAAAGGCACAACCTTTGAGAGATAGATAATGAATGATTACAACGCCTTTGCACACAAATGGAAACCAACTGCAACAAGAACACTTCCAACCCAAGAGATTCAAAAATAGCAAAAAGAAAAATAATTGAAGAGCATGAAATGAAAAGGCCGAGAAATAAAAAGTCAAAGTGCCATCCTCAAGAGACAAGTTTCAAATCCAGACTTCCAAAAGAATGCAACTTAACAACATCAATGGAAAACATCTACTTGCTTACAAAGGATGAATGTAACTATTTTCCATCACAAAAGAAAAAGCCAAAACATGAAAGGAACTTGGGAGGGTCCTTCTATCATTATCATATGATGAATGGTCATGAAACCAACCACTGCAGAGCCCCGGAGGGGATGATCATCAATTTCTTTAGACAAGGAAAGATTAGTAAATTTGTAAAATGGGTTTGAGAAAGGATTAATAAAGATCAAATTTCTGAAAAGAGAAAGTCTACATGGTTGGGAGTGAAATGCTCCACATATTTGGATTCTGCCTAAGATGGTAGTCTACCTAAGATGGTAGAAAAGCCTCTGTCCACGCTGAGATGGCCAGGGCAGAGCACCTTCTAGAGGGAGGGCATGAATGCCTTTAACCGTGTCATGAGATGGCTAGGGTAGAGCACCGAACAAGCCCTTATCCACGCTACGCTATGGTCAGGTTAAGGCAACTCCTGGAAGGAGGACGGAGTAAGCCTCTATCCGCGCCATAAGATGGCCAGGGTAGAGCACCGAACAAGCCCTTGTCTGCACCGCAAAAGGGCCAGGGCAGGGCGCCTCTTGGAGGGAGGTCGGGTAAGTACTTGGTTCCAGCCTCTAAGATGTGCTAACCAAGAGCATCGGACAATAATGGACTAAGACATCCAGGCCCAAGAAGAGGCCCAATAAATAAAGGACTAAGATGTCCAAGCCCAAGTGAGGCTCAATCAATATTGTACTAAGACGTCCAGGCCCAAGAAGAGGCCCAACAAATAATGGACTAAGACGTCCAAGCCTAAGAAGAGACACATTCTTCGAAGGACTGAGAAGTCCAAGCCCGAGAGGAGGCTCATCCAATCATGAACTAAGATGTTCAAGCTCGAGAACAAGCATATTCAATGATGGACTAAGACGTCATAGCTCAAGAGGCAGCCAATCGAATTATTTTTATACATATATTCAAAACCTAGAGGGTTCATACATGTCAAAGAAGACGAAAGCAAAGGAGTAGAATAGAACTCCATTTTCTATTACCCAAATCTGGGTTACGTGACTTTCATTTCTAAAACATCATTTATTAATACCTGAATCTGGGTTTCGGGTCTCTTACATCAAAATTACATCAATTAATACCCGAACCTGGGTTTCGAGATATTCATTTCAGAACTTCACTATATAATACCCGAATATGGGTTTCGGGTCTCTATTAACTATTGGTTATCTTAATGTACCCGAATCTGGGTTTTAGGATTCTCATTTTTAAACATTAGTTGTTAATACCCGAATTAGGGTTTTGGGCCTTCCATATAAGAATTTCATCATCTATTACTAGAATCTTGGTTTCAAGTATTCATCAACTATTACCTTATTATATATCAGAATCTGGATATCAAGACTACTACTTATGTGAACCCTAATCTGGGAGCAAAATTTTTGGATTTCTATTCATCACAAATACCCGAATCTGGATCAAGGAATATTAAAGATCACTATTAAAGTCTCTGAATAGGGGCTTCGAGTTTCAAAATTTTGAAATCCCATTAATGTTAAGGAATGGGTTGGAGAGTTACTACATCTGAATTTCAAACACTGATCTCTTAATCAAGTTCTTTATTAAATAAAGGTTATATTCTAATATTTATCTTTATGAGAATTGTCTATCAGCAAATTTCAAACTTTCCAACCAAGTGGAAGGAGTTACATTCTTGATCATCTCCCATCTTAGTTAAAAATGAGATTTTAACATTTAGTATAAGCTATTTGGCGTACAATTAACAGAATGATTTGTTAATCTAAGAAAAGGACATACATAGATAAAGATGTCGATTTCAAGCTAACAATTAGAAATATTGTTTACTACATGCTTTTCAGGGAAATCAAAACAACAAGGAATAGCAAAAGATTCAGTAAGTCCAGAAATCAATGAGTGAGCAATTCAAAAATGTCGTTATAGAGAAGGATTGCAAATCAGGTGATATTTCAAAAATTTATGTGATTTACATAAGTTATGAAGTCATTCACAAAATGACAAAATTATATTCAAGATAGATTTGCATAGCTCAAATATATAAAGGAGTTACAAAACTTGGGCGGCCCTATCGAGAGTTTCGAGAACTATAGGATCAGCTACGTGTCTGATGGCCACGCTAAGAACTTCCTTAAGCTTCTTTTCTTTTCTCCTTATTTGGTTTTCATCATCAATTGCATCGATGTTGGTCTTTAGGGCACGATTAAAAGCTCTATTCGCAGCCCTGACTGTTTTATTCTCTCTTTCTAATTCTGCGACACGCTTGACGAGCAAGTAATTGTCACGCTCCAGCTTTTGGTTTTTGGCAACATATTCATTAATGGTCTGAGAGTACTTCACTTTTTTCTGCTTATCAAAATATTTGGATATTTCTAACTTTACCCTTCGATACCAATTCCCTACTACTTATCATCTAAACCTGGGGGAGGGTTAAGTATAGTAGGAAATTTCTAAGCCACGAGAAGCTTTGACCTAGTAGGCTTGGCAGTTGGAGGGGTAGCTTGAGGAGTCGGAAGTTCAATCTTTGAAGTCTTATCCCCCAAAATGAGCTCTAAAGAGGCACACTGTGCCTGGCTATCTTTTAACTTTAATTCCAAATCATTAATTTGCTGAATAAGTTCAGGCATTTTCCGATCAAAATCAGCTGTGGGATTAATCTTCACTTGACATTTGAGCGTAGTGATCATCTCATCCTTTTTCTTAATATCAGCCTCAAGATAGGCTATATGATCTTTGTGCCCACTGGCGATAGTCTTTTGGAGAAGATATCTTTTATGCCATTTTACGGTTTCGGTATTGCCACAGAAACGCTCAAGAAGGACTTCATCATGGACTATGATCCCACCGCTTGCTGTTAATAGTCTTTCTTTGTTAGCATCGACGCGTGAAAGTAAGTTTTGAGAAAGATGAGTCGTAGATGGATGTAGCTCCTATTTAAACAAAAGAAATGGAACAAAAATCAAGATAAAGGTAAAAATATCTTTATTATTATCATATCAGATTACGGCTCAAACAACAACGAAATTAAAAAGGTACAATAAACAACTTGATTACACTTAAAACTGGTAAACTACTTTTCTAACTTTATCTAGAGAATTAGCTGAAAGCATAACTGTCGAATCAAATGGCATAGTAACTCCTTCAGGGGTTATAACTGGTAGGCATTGATAATAGTCCCACTTCCCAACTGGGGGACTATCAGGACCGCAAATTAATTTAGAATGAAATGTCCTAATCTCTTTAAGGAATTTTTCTTTCTCGCTGCCAAGGAAGTCAAAAAGGAGGCGGGGATATTCCAAGTATAATTTTTGTAAATCCCGAAGAAAACAATATTTTGCTAACTTCGAAGTCTTTAAAATCGATGCATTTTCAGAGTAAAATTTCCTCAGTTTAACATACTGGCTTAAGTAGTTCCTTGGGACGACTCAACCTAAAGAGCTGTTATTATGAAATAGTACAGTAAAAGAGACTAAGCATATAAAACAGACCAAAACATATGTACTTAAATCAACTACTTGTTACATATTTACAATCCTTCATCTGGTTCATACAAAATAGACTTAGAGAAAAACTCAGAAACAAATTTGTCCTTATAGTACTTAAGCTTTTCGGGGGGAAGACCTTGAGGAATCGATTTGACTCGCGGTAAATTCCAGCATCCTCCAGGATGCGGGTCAGATCCGAATTCATTAAGCATCTTTTATAAAACGTCTAAGTAGACCCCCACTGAATTCGCCTATGTACGAAAAATCTAAGATAGAGTGTCTACAATATGCTTTATATAAAAAATTAACTAAAATGTCTCTCCCTGCGATCAACATCCAGAATAAAGTTATCAACTCTCTATTTTCCTTCAAGAGGGCGTCATACCGGAGACACGCTCTCTTTAGTAAAGGAGCAGCCCTCTGATATTTAAAAGATGCTAATACAGAGGTGCTCCTGTCCAGACTGTGATATTTCTCAGATAAAATATTGTGCTCCTTTATCAATTTGTCTAACTCCTATATAACTTGTTAATTTCCGCCTGTTTTCTGTCAAGTTTAGTTCTATAGGGGAAAGTAGACTTCTTCTTTATCTAAGACAAACAATTTAACGCTAATTATTATCTTCGAAGTTTAAGTTGTTTAAACAGAGAAGCCCATACCTGTGAAACTGGAATGGAAGCCTGGGAGACCTGCTCTTTCTCCTTTGGCTCTTTAGTTTGAACGAGAGCAGGTTCATCCACAAGTGGAGCAGAGGATCCAGGGGATGAAGGTGGTATATCCTTATAAGAAGGTGGCTCCTTTCTAGAGAGTTCAGCTTTATCATCACCATCTTTCTTTGAAGCACCGGAAGGCCCCTCTATATCTCCACCATGACCTTGGTCTCCGGAAGGTCCATCATCATTGTCATTGTCATCATTGTCATTATCGCTGTCCTTATCGTCATCATCCTCTTTTTCTTCTTTGGCATCATGAGTGTCATCATCCTCCTCAGAATTAGATTTAATGTCAAAGGAGGGGATATCAAAAGAAAGAGCTTGAGCTACATTAACTATCTCCTCCTCGCCTTCAGGTCTAGTACCCTGCCTAATCTGGTGAATTTTGTCCATTACTCTTTCGGCTAAAGCTGGGTCGAGAGAGGGGAAGCCAAAGTCAGGACATTTCTCGTGATTGTTGGCATAAACAAGCATGATGGCATCTTCATAATTTTTCAGCATCATAGGCCCTAGGGTTACATTAGAAAACTCAGAGACTTGCTTCGTGACATCGGAGAGGGTGCGAACAGCCAGTTTGAGCAAAGCTCTGGTCCTTTTGAAATTGTCTTTCAATAAAGTATTCTTCGCAACCAAGCGAGCTTTCTCATCTTCTGAGTCTTTCAGAGCTAGCTCCATTGCAAATTTTCCATCAGTGGTGAGCTGGTGAGCTTGCCTTTCAGCTTCTAAATCACTCTCAACCCGGGCAGGGGAAGCTTTCACTCACTCCAACTCTGTAGAAGCTTCGTTCCTAGCAGCAGTTAAAGAGGATACTTGATTTTTTAGCTCAGAGTTCTCCTTCTGTAACTTAGAGGATTCAGTCGAAAACTTCGAAACATGATCATTTAGAGCTATCCAGTTCCTGGAAATCTATAGTAAGACGTGAAACACAAGTTAGCAATTAGAGAAATTCAGCGATGATAAGATCAATCGCATGGGAGCTTACCAAAAGTTGTTGCTCCATCAGAGAGCGATAATTTTCTGCCAAGTTTGGACTGAATGACGGCGAAGAAGATGAAATAAAAGATTCTGAATGAAGGATGAGTTCGACGAGTTCATCAAAATTGGTCGATGAAGGAGCAGAAGATGACGACTCCGGAGGAATTTGTGTGTTAGAAGGAGTCATCAATAGAGTAAGCTGCATTTGCACGAGGGCAGCTGGGGAGTAAAGGATAGTAATGTGAGGAAAAGGCTCGGGAGTAGGTGGAGTTTGCTCCGTTTTATCTTCGGAAGCTTCAACGACAGGGCTCATTGAGGCTTGATCACGAGATATACGCTCCTCCTCTTCCTCCACGTTGATGACTTCAGCCACTTTCACTGTAGGCACGTCTTCAGAAGGCCCCATTAATTTTGTTTTGGAAGTTCTTTTAGATTTGGCAAAAGTATCCAAAATTAATGTTACTTCAGAAGACGATGGAGGAGGGGTAGCACCGCGAGAAGATACGATGGCTTTGGAAGAGCTTAAACAAATTCAAGCGGATATAAAATTAGTCAAAGTAACTTAAAAAATTCTAGAGACAAAGACGAAAAATACTAAACTAATAATATACCTGAAGTGTCGGTACAAATAGGCGACATTGAAGTGAAGTTTTCAGCATCACCTAAGGAAATGAAGCGCTTGCCACGAGAGGTGTGCATGATCATGGGGGGAGTCCTAGGATCCTCTGCCCAGGAAGCAGTAAAGAATGTTTTCTTAAATTCGAAGGGGTTAAGAGCCTCAGCCTGCTTCCAAGATGTTCTGAAGCTGCGGTTAAAGAATCGATGGTTTTCTTATCAGCATCACTGAGTTTCTTGGAAGATTCACCTGAAAAAAGTCAGAGATTAGTTAACAGAAAATGTAGAGTAAAGCAAAGAAAAAATTAAAATAGACTTACGGGGGGAAGCAAAAGTCCCATGAATATCAACAAAGCACTTGACGAAGAAAAATTGATTCTCCCAATCCTTGAACCTATTGATTCTGTCTGATATTAGCTTCTTATACACATTGACTCTGTAAATCTACTTGTAAAGATTACTTAACCTTGCCAACTTGGTCAAGGAGTTTAGAACTTCAACATTAAGCGGAGGAAGTCCAGATTCCAATGCCAGCATTTCAAGAGATAGAAGATGGGTGTAAACATTTGGGGATAGTTGTATTGGAGCAACTCCAACATGAGACAAGTATGAGATCAAGAACTCGGGAAAGGGAAGGAATCCACCGTGCCATACGTGGATGGCCGTGTAAGCAAAATACCCTTCTGGAGGGTTGTCAATGGTATTAGTTGGTTGAGGAGGGATAGCTTCGATCCCAGTAATACCAAAGTCTTTAAGAATAGCATTGACTTCATTCTGAGTCTCGATGGAAGAATGCTTAGCAATGGCTTCAACTTTGGGAGAGCTCATGATTCTGCCAAGTGAAAACGTTTTAGTTAAAATCTATTGTTTATTTATGAGTTTAGATAGCACACAAGAATTAAACAAGTAAATTTACTTAGATAGCTCAAGAATAAAAACATACACAAAGTTATAGAAAATGGTGCAAAAAGTTTAATTCAAAAAACTTGATAGTTTAAGCTTTCGACAATGTCGAAAGGTTTGCAACTCAAGCTTTTGACAATGTCGAAAGGTTTGTAACTCAGGCTTTCGACAATGTTGAAAGGTTAGCAATTCAAGCTTTCTACAATGTCGGAAGGACAGTGACATCAACCTTAATATCGTAGTTCGACATTAATGAAAAGCCTAAAAAGCAAACAATAATATAAATTCCTTAAGATATCGACAAAGTCGAAAGGAAGAGATGGAACATTAACCCATTCATCACCTCTCGATAATAACGAAAGCTCTATGGAAGCCTGGATACACTTCGAGTGTAACATAAGCTAGGTGGCAAGACCTTTCGACAAGGTCGAAACCAAGACCTTAAAATTCTTGAGTTAAAAATATTGATATTGTTGATGTTGTTGAAAGGCCTAGTCAAAGTTGTCAAAACATGTCCTACCCATTGAAGTCGAAAGGTTTCAGGTTCAACTCATGTGTGCTTTAAACATTTCGACAAAGATGGGCAGAAACAACTCTAAGGTTGAAGAATTTCAACCTTGTCGAAAGCTAAAGTCGAAAGGTTTGAAACTTTTCAACCTTGTCAAGAGCTCGTTGTCGAAGGGTTAGATTTACTCCATTTAACCGCCTAGCCTTTCGACAACGTTGGAAAAGTTTGAATCACAATACCTTTCGACCCCATCGAAAGGAGCTAAGGGGTAGAAAGGACATTTTGTGCTACCAAATTGTACACAAGAGGGTTCCAAGTTATCAACCGGGTTTAACCAACCCCAGACCCGATAATAAATGCATTTTTCAAATTTTTCTTGAAGAACAAGTAAATCAAACCTATTAACAAAGTGGATTTCATCTGAAATTGATCTAATTCGATTTAGAAAATTGTATAAAAATTGTCAATAAGTCAAAAACCCAGGATTAAAACAAAAGGAAAAAATCAAACATTTTGGATTAAAAGCTAAACCCGATAAGGGGATTTCCAACAACAATCGCCACCAACCTCAAAATTCCAAAGCCAAAGATGAATTTTGTTAAAACTGATTTAGAAGAATTTTTTTTCAGCAAACCAAACTAAAATTGATTTTCAATTTTGGGATTTGGAAAACTGGAAATTTGATTGAAAACGGATAAGAGCAGAGATTAATCTAAAGATTATGAATCGAATCTAAGAAATTACCTTGTTGTTTTAAATCGAAATGTAGGAAGCTTCGGAGAATACTTTTACTTTTGCATGATAATTTTGTTTTAGGTAAAAGAGAAAGAAAGAGAAGAAGCGTACTATATAAGAAAAGCCGCCCAAATTTTCAATCGTTGGATCAGATTTAAATGGACGTCCCAGATCAACGCGGGAAGGCCAAGAAGCGGGAAGCTTTTAGCTTTCGACAAAGATGACTTGGAAAGTCAAGAGCATCCCATCTAATGGTGGGGGGGGCAAATGTTACACCAAAATCAACCTTTCGACTGAGTCGAAAGGTCTTTCAACAAGGACAAAGGAAAGAGAAGTGCAGCCCAAACCTTGCGAAGGAGTCGAAGGGATGCAGTCATCAGAGCTTAACAGCCTCAAACCTTTCGAAGGGGTCAAAAGGTTCCATATCTCAGTATCCAGAAAGTTCCTACCTTTCGAAGAAGATGAAGAAGTCAAAGCAAATGTGAACAGCTCCATGGTGACCTTTTCGAAAGCATAGCAAGCCTTTCGAACCGGTTAAAGCACATCCAAGATATCTTTCGACAATGTCAAAATGTTTTATGAAGAAAGCAACACTCATAAGTCAGCAAAAAATGAAAAACAACGTTTCAACAACATTGAAGAGAAGCACAGCTCTTAAGAAACAATCAAGTGAAGAGCAACATTCCGACAAGGTCGAAGGGTTCACAAACAATCAAGTGAAGAGCAACCTTTCGAAAAGGTCGAACGGTTCACAACAATCAAGTGAAGAGTAACCTTCTGACAAGGTCGAAGGGTTCACAACAACATATAGAAGGCAAACCCTTCGACGAAGTCGAAAGGTTCATGAAGGCATAAAGAAAAGCAGACCTTTCGACAAAGTCGAAAGGTTCGCAACTGCATATAAAAGGGAGACCTTCCGACCCAGGCGAGAGCATAGAGTCGAAAGGGGGGCCACTTGCATCTATAAATAAGACCAAAGGGGTCATGTTTTGGGGATCCGATTTCTCTCATTCAAATCTTGTTTCTTCTTAATCAATGCATTGTAAACCTAATCGGGGTGTTGATTTGGGGAATTTAATAATATGGAGCTTTTTCTTGGATAAAGTGGGAAGTCCTAAGCTTTGTTGATTACTTTACTGTTTGTTTAAACCCTTGTTAGATTAACTCCTAATTTTCAGGTTCAATCTCATCGAATGGTTCTTGCCGACAAGGTCGACAACTCTTCTGATACACGTAACTACCGCAACCTTTTGAAGCCGTTAACCCTAAGATCTGAACTTTTCGACAAGGTTGGCAATACATTTGGGCCAAACATTCACTGCAACCTTCCGAAGTGATTAACCCTGTGGCCTAAACCTTTTGACAAAGTCGACAGTTCTTATGCTATAATAATACCAGTAACCTTTTGAAGCTATAATCCAAGTGGTCTAGCCTTTTGACAAGGTCAAAATCTATTCTCTAAACCTAAAAATCTGGACTCGTAAGGTTTAATCCTAAGGAGATTATTCCCATAACTTTTGACAAGGTTAAAACCTACTTTATATAAGTGACCTAACCTTTCGACAAGGACGAAAGCTACTACATATCCACCAAGGAATTTGATATCATGCCCAAACCCAAAGAAGGCCATCACCCTAACCTTTCAACAAGATTAAAACCAACCTTAAAAGGACAAACCCAGGGAATTTCAAATTAATCAAAAGGAAACCCTTGAAGGAAATCCCATACTAACTCAACAAAGTCGGAAGGTTTCATAGCCAAAAACCTATACCTTTCGACGACGTAGAAAGGTCTGATCATAGAATTATCAACAAGTAAAGCCAAAATTAAAGACAAATTCTAAGGGAATCTCTCTTGCTGCTCCATAAAAGGATTTTCATCTTTCTTAGCATTATCTTGGGGTGTTGACAAGAAATCTTGTTAACAACATTGATATTTGATAATTATTTTTGGAAGTAAATATTTATTTATTGAAATCTAGTTAATAAAAGGTTTTATTTTCATAAATTTGAATTAAATTAATTAATTCTTTTTTACTAATATATTGAAATTAAATAAAATGTTTTAATAAATTTGAAATATTTTTATATATAGTAAATAATTTTTATATGACTGAAATAAATGAAAATTAAACTTACTTTGCGTTTATACAATGAATAATTAAATAATAATAAACAAGTATTGAATGGAAAAAATTATCCAATTATTAGAATATATTTTGTAAAGTGAAATTTAAATTAATTTGAACTAGATTGAAATATTTTTATAAATAAATGACAATGATTAAAATGTCAAATTGAAGTGTGAAGGGAATTAGTTAAAACCAAACTAATATTAGAATACAAGGCCAAACAAATCAAGCCCAAGCCCACCTTTCATTCTAAAATACTCCTCTCCCTTATTCTACCCAAAATCGAACCCATACCTATTTTTTTCTCTTCAGCCCTAATCCTCTTCTAAAAATAGAAACCATATGAAAAGAAGAAGAAAAATCAAACGACGACGTGACTTTGTTGCTCGTGCCAAGCGATCGTTGAGAGGTGCTGCGATGTAGTCAAAGACATAGGTGAATGGAGTAGGTGCTGCAACTTCGGCGAGGTAGTTGCCAACATGTCAAAGAGCGAACGTGGTTCTTGCAAGGATTAGGCTGAATCGCGGTTGTGATTTGTGCGACCTAGAAGCGTGCGAGCTACGGTGACGATAGCATAGCCGTGGTTTATGGCGACAAACTTGTGGGTGGTCGTTGCAGTGAGGGAGGAAGGTGATGCAGTTGGATTAGTGATTGGTGTATGCGAATTCCCATGCTTGGCAGCGACAATTTGATGGCTGGCAAGCTGCAATTAAGGGCAGCAATGACTACATGCAGCGCGGACGAAAGAGGCTGAGGCTATAAGTCTTCATTCGGTTAATTCGTTGAGTTTTTAAACTCATAATTATATCTGGATCATATTGCTACATCTGTGTTTGGTGCGTATATTGGTTAAATCATTTGGTTGAATTGTTGGTTTGGATGTTGGTCAATTGGGTGGATTGAAATTGTGAATTTGCAAGCGGAATTTTGTGATTGCGAATTGAAATATATATATATATATATATATATATATATATATAATTGTATGTTGATATATGTGCATTTTATGTATGATCAATGTTTGATGGAACTTGACTCGTTCACACGATAAACTCGTAGTGTTGATTGGTTAATATATATTTTTGGAGTAATTTTACTCCATAATTTATATAGTTAGATATTTGTTTATTTTCTTATTTTAAAAAGATGGTTTGAAAGGTTTTGGAAAAATTTAGTTAAGGTGTTTGAAACTTTATTAAAAGTTATAAATAACTTACTAAATTTTATTCAATTTAGCTATTTTTACATTTAAAAATATAGTTTTAGTTATAAATATAAATATAGTTTTCATATGGTTATAAAACTCTTTTAAAAATCAATATTATAATATATTATCAGTTTGGAGTTGTTTTAAAGGCAAAATAAAATATATTGCTATTTGATAAACTATATTTTGAAAGTAATAATATTATTTTAAAAATATTTTCCTAATTCATGTATGAATGTTCCGAAATTATTTTATGGTTTGAGTTACAAATAGTCTAAATTTAAAATGATAGATTTGAATTATATTTAAAGGATTGAAATAAAAATAGATTTATTTTAGAAGTTATAAATTATTTCAAAATAGAATTTAATTATACAAAATTATATAGTAATTTCTGTAAATTATATTTGATTCGGTAAATGATTTTGAATGTTTTATATGTATATAAACAAGAATTTGAAAGTAAATTATAGTGTTAAATCCTTATTATGGTATTATATAAATAGTGTGAAATTATATATTATATAAATGTTTTACCAGTATTATTAGCTGTAGAGTTTAAAACTGATTGAAGAAAACTTTTGTTTAAAATTATTAGTTTATTGAAAAGAAAGCTATAATTGGTTTTAAATAGTTTTTTTAAAAGTTTATATAATTTTTGAAAATAAGAAATATTTTCTACTTAATATTTAAGTATTTTAAAAGGTTATTTTACAATCAATAAGTATAATGAAGAGTATAAGATGTTTATTCTACATATTTGTTTAAATGATACATTATTACATATATATGATTTCTTATTCCTTCCACATTGATTTCTGTTTTACGGGTGATTCACCGTTGATATTGATTTGATATTTGATTTTAATAATATACGTGGTGACATCCTTTTATTCAATTTTGTGTTACTTAATTATGTGTGATGAGCAATCTGAATAAACGGAGTTATAATACTGTCTGGTATGAGACTTTCGGTAATATTTCTCCAGTTATTCTATGGACTCGTTATATAAAATTTTGTGATGATTGAATGGAGTTTATAAGTAGTGAATACACAATTGAGTATCATGCGGTGGCATAGGATGCTATTGTGATATCTATTCGGTTATACATTGTGAGTAAATAACACTCGCATGACGGGAATGTGTGGTGAGGCTTGCTGCGGTAAGTCTTGTATAAAGCCTTGTGTCGGCAATCATATATAGCCATGTGTCAGCAGTCTTATTGAGTCGTGTGTCGGCAACATATCAAGCCGTGTATCGGCATTTATGTGCAACTATATGTTAGCCATCGAGTATAGATACTACGTGTCTATCTATATTGTCCACCTTCCTTTATGTTTCAGAAGTGAACCAGATTGGCCAGTATCTACCTTAGAGGCCTGATCACCGTGGTCGTGCCTCGAATCTGTGACACCCTTATATTTATTGCTATGTGCCTTAGCTGTGTGTGTTCGCCCCTTGTGTCACCTAGGCCAGCAGTCTATTTCCTATAAGGGCATGTACCGGATCATGGCCATGTAGAGTCCTCGCACAAACGAGCACAAAGGTGGATCTTGTCATGATGTTGAGGGGGAGGTAACCGATGATTGTAGGAGCAGTGTCGGATGGACAGATGTGAGGCTCCTGGAGAAAGTAGACGTGTTGTCAGTCTCATGCTATTTCTGGTGTGTGTAGCAGATAGGCATATACTATTTATATATTTATAAAATATGACTCTACCAAGGACCTCGTGTCTTACGTACAATCATTTCCCATCATGATATATTTTGGTTATATATGAGGAGATGAGATTATATCTTGAAAGATGTCCAGAGTATAGTGGATTCTCATATTTTTATTGTATATGATTTTTCAGATAGGCGACTTATATTTTATATTGATGTTGGTATTCTATTACTCGAGATTGATAGATATACTTAGCATTGGTATTTGCTAGCCTAGCTATACTTGATGATATCTCATATTTGATGATTTTTGGGTTTTGATTATGATTTCTGGATATGATTGATTCACCCATTAGATATTATTTCTTGATTTCAGATTTGGTGAGCATATATATGGATGATGACATCTTTATACTTGATTCCGTTGTTGTTACTATTTCGTTATACTATTGTTTGAATGTAATCACTATTATTCTATGTACATTCTATATCTATCTATGTGTTGGCCTCTAGATTTAGATATAGTGTGAACACGTGTTATTTATGTAAGATTTGGGTCAGTCCGAGACATTTCAGGTTCAGGGACAGCGAGATCTGCTTGTGTTTTGGGCATAGAGGAGACTATGATGTAGTATTATTGTATATCATCTAGGTATTATATACTTTCATGTATGTATATTTGGTGTTATATATTGGACATACCTTGTATATTTATGTATTATACATATTATCGATGCGACTGACTTTATGATCTTTGATATTTCTGTATATTGTTCTATCCTATAGATACATGTTTATTGCTTTGTGTCGATACTGTATACATATAGATGAGTTATTTATTCAATGATTAAATATGTACTAGTGTTAGTCCAGGGGAATATTCACATGTGTACTCATATCGCCTCATTCTCCGTATCATCTGGCAGTATTACTCAGTAATACTCTTGAAAATATGGGTATAGAAGTGGGGTGAATACATGTCTCCAGTTTCACACCAACTTACAGGAGACTTACAATGCCTTAAATGGTGTCATTCTAATATTGGATTGGTAACTATTATTGTATGAAAATTCTACTAAGTATAGGTGATCTTCCCAAAATCCACCAAAGTCTAACACACAAGCTCTTAGCAAATCATCCAGTACTCGATTGATCCTCTTAGTCAGGTCATCTATTTGCGAATGGTAAGCGGTACTCATCTATACTGAACCCAAATCACTCAATAGGCATTGCCAAAAAATTCTAGCAAACAATGGGTCATAGTCAATCACTATAGTACTTGGAATTCCATGAAGTCTCACTATAGTCTTAACATATATTTCGGCCGACCTAGGTGCTGTCCTTATGGACTTTACCAGAATGAAATGTGCACTTTTAGTTAGCCTATCAACTATAGCGCATGTACTTTCATTTTCTGCTCTCATCCTCAGCAAATCATCAACAAAGTCCATCAAAACCAAATCTCACTTCCATATCAGAAATTACAAAGGTTACAAAAGATCACTTGACTTCTGATGTTTAGCCTTAACTTATTAGAATGTGTGGTACCTTCCCACAGATTCTCCAACATATCATTTCAATCCTTCCTGGTAGAATCTCTGCTTTGTGTCTCGGTACATCTTAGTGCCTCGTGAATGAATGGAAAACTTAGAACGATGGCATTCGCCCAAAAATAGCTTTCGAATGTCTTCACTATTTAGGATATATAACATTCCCTTCTTCCGAAACCAGCCATTCTTATCAATACTAAAGCCCTTCGGCCCATCGGTCACATCACTACTCTTTAACCCTTGGATCCTTTCAACATATAATGGAGCTTCCCTTAGGCTTTCTGCAATCCTTTTCATGAGCATTGGATGAACTTCCAAGCAAGATAACATTACTGAGTTTCAACTTGAACTAGCTTTGGTCAAAACTGCACTTCACAAGAAGCTAGTATCTCTAAGACATTCCACTCTTCGATCATATCCAAAACACAATTATGTTGTTTTCGGCTCAAGGCATCAGCAACTTTATTTCCCTTCCCTAGGGTATATTCTATTCCAAAATCATATGATGCTAAGTACTTAAACCATCTTTGTTTTCGCATGTTCAACTCCTTTCGAGAGAGAAAATATCTCAAAGACTTATGGTTCATAAACAGTTTGAACCTTTCCCCTAAAAGGTAATGACTCCAAATCTTTAGTGCAAAGATAACTACTATTAAATCTATGTCATATGTCGGGTACCGAACTTCATGAGGCCTCAATTGTCTAGATGCATAAGCTATAACCTTTCCCTTCTGCATTAACATTGCTCCTAAACCTGAACCGGAAGCATCAGTCTACACAACCATATAACTATTCCTTTCTAGCATAACCAAAACTGAAGCTTCTGTCAGCCGAAGCTTCAACTGTTGCTTCGCCTTAGTTTGTTCGAACATACCTTTGTTTTTAGAGCAAGTTCGGTCCATGGAGATGCTACCCTAGAGAAGTCCTTAATGAATCCCCAATAGTAATTCGGCCAACCTCAAGAAACTTCTGATCCCAGTAGCGGTTATGTTCTCTTCCAATCATTCACGGCTTTGACTTTCGAAGGATCTACTACTAGACATTCCTTACATACCACATAACCTAGGAACTTCGCTTTCGGTTTTTAAAAATGACACTTGTAAAACTTTGCATCCAACTTTCGATGTCTCAAGGTCTCTAATACTAATCTATGGTGAATATCATGATCCTGCTCATCCTTAGAATATATCAAAATATCATCTATGAAGACCAATACAAATATATCCAATTGATCACAAAAACTCGTTTCATTAGATCTGCGAAGAAAAGCTAGAGCATTGGTTAGTCCAAAGGGCATGACCAACCACTCATATGAACCATACTTTGTCTTAAACGTGGTCAAGGGATACTCTCCTTAGAAACTCTTAGTTGATGGAATCTCGTAGCCAAATCTAAATACGAGAATACTCTAGCTCCATTCATATGATCGAATAAGTCATTTGTCCTTGGAAATGGATAATGGTTCTCCACTGTTGGTTCATTTAGCTTCCTATAATTAATACACGTCCGAAGTGTTCCATCATACTTCTTCACAAATACCGTAGAAGCTCCCTATGATGAACAACTTGATCTAATGAAACTTCTATGCTCAAGTTCCACCAACCGCTTCTTCAACTCTTCCAATTCCTTAGGCAACATCCTGTTAGATGGCCTACTAATAGGTTGCGCCCTAGGCAACAAGTCAATAGGAAATTTAATTGCTCTTCTCGATGGTAAACCAATCGCTGGTTCAAATATATCAGCAAATTTCTCAAACCATGCAAATTCTATCTTCTCCTCCTCAAGGCTCTCCATTGCACCTAACGAAACCCCTGACCCTACTTTCATCTTGTTCAATGATACAAATACCCTGTCTTTTCCTTTTGGATTCCATAGGGCAATGATACTATCAGCATAATAAATACATGCCTCATTCCGCACAAACTAATCCATACCCAAAATTACTTTATAGCCCTCAAAGTAAAACATAAATAGCTCATACAAAAAAAGGTCACATAGGATAAATTCTAGGTCAGTGCACCTTAATTCAAGAGTGACATATCCACAGATCGGGTTAACTACACGCAAAGAAGTAACTAAATAGGTAACATCCAATCCTACTTTATCGACAACATCCTTGGAAATAAAAGAACGCGTCACTACAGTATCAAAGAGCACTTTAACTATAAAACTGAAAATGGAAATCATACCTTCCAACGCACCATTCTTGCCTTTCTCCTTGACATAAGATCCTACTCTCGGGCCTTCCAACGCAAATAACCTAGTTTGCTTCAGCTCTGGACAATCCTTCTTCTTATGGCTTGATCGATAACAAGTGAAGCATTTGACCTTATCCACTCCAACTAGTTGTGAATACTTTGATGTACCCGTCTATTGTGGTTGTAACAAGTAATTCAAAAAGGTCTTTTCGACTTCCACCTTTTGGAGCCTTCCCCTTCGGTCGTTGCCCCTTCTTTCCCTTTTGGTAAGAAGTGAACCTCTTCTTACGTTCCGGTCTAGGCTTCCCATCCACTATCCTTTGAGCCAAATACATACTATAATATCTCCTTGCCATATCGACAACAAATTCAAAAGGAGGTATTAGGTTCGCCATTACCTTATGATCCAGACCCTACTTTAAATCCCAGATACAATTTTCATTCTTCTTCGTATGGGTGTTAATCAACTCTCGACCATACTTCTTCAAAGTGTTAAACCTCTAAATGTACTCTTCTACAAAAAAATCTCAATGCTTAATATTGAGGAACTCTTTCTACAAAACACTCCTCTGTGACTCAGAAATAAATCAAGCCTCAAACCTCTTCCTTTGTTTCCAAGAAATCTTGGCTTTTGGGGTTTCGATGATCGCTGTCTTCTTCCAATTTAAGGTGCCTTCATGCAACTACCTAAAGGCCAACCACCTTGTTTGCGCCAAAATTGGTCACAAACCCCGAATGTTGTGAAAGCACCAGTGTATGAATATAAATCAACAATATTCACACACAAATCTCAAATCTAAGCAAACAGAGTATCACAATTCAGAAATGATGAATAGAAGCACGGGATTTATAGTGGTTCGGCGATCTTGCCTACGTCCACTCTGAAGTTGATGATTTTATTGATGTTCACTTGATGATTACAATTTCTTCTGATGTAATACAACTGATTTTATGATTATAATCTGAATCTAAGGAAGCAGTGGTGATTCTGAGTAAATCTGGCAAAGTCTGGGCGCTCTTTAGCTCTTAGAATTGTCCGACCCCTTTTCTGAATGACCAGGGGCTCTATTTATAGGTGCAGGAGGCTGATATTTCGCCTAAACTGAAGGGAGACTAGTTCTGGCACGTGAGGGGGCCCACATGCCCGCTTTCTGGAAATCCGGGCCCACTTTGGGATCGATTCGAAGCTACGTTCGAATCGATCAAGAAATTGTCCAATCGAGCTGAAATTTGGTGTGAACATTCTTCAACATGTGCTCAAGCTACTGTGAAAATTTCATAGCATTTGGACTTGTGGATCTCGAGTTACGATCGATTCAAGATTGCATTTCCGGTTGAATCCCTTCGTTCGAATCGATCCCATCGAATCGATAGGGTCGAATCGATGGATGGTGCGTGCATATGGTGATGTGGCGCACGCATTTCTCGGGTCAACCCATCTTTTTCTCCGAGTTCACCAGGGTCGAATCCATGGTTTTAGCCGCTTCCTCCTGGTTTCGAGGCAATCGATTCGAAGACATGCTTCTTCAGATCGATCGAATGGATGTTCATTCGAATCGATTAAAGGAAGTATTGATCGATTTGAAGTTGTCTCCGCAGGGTAGATTCGAAGCACTTTAGGGAACGGGGTCGAAGGTCTTCAACGCGAAGGATGCAAAGTGAAGTAGCCTCATCGATTCGAAGTGCTCCGACTTGTTGGATTCGAACGAAGGCAAACCTGATGGATACGAAGAGGAATGACTTCATGGATTCGAAGCACTACAACTGGATGAATACGGAGTGACCTCAGGCAGATGGATACGAATAGGACCCCTGCCTATGGATTCGAATTAGAGCGTAATCCATGGATTCGAGCAAGGGCTATTTTCTCTATCTTGAATCGATCGTATGCTTGAGCATACGAACTCGGATTGACTCGAAATTTGGAACGTTGGTTCCCACGGCTTTGCTCGACCTATCTTATCAATTGTAGCCCGATCCGGACTCGGGCAAATTTCATCGATATCCATGGTGAACTTGTGATGTAACAGATTTCCAAGGTGGACTTTCATTGATTTCTAGTCAATTTTTTGGTGTCACGGCCTTGCCAAAAGGCGGGATAACACACCTCTACTTCACATCTTCAGCCTAAGTCTCAAAAAATGTTCTCGCTTAATTTTAGCAAATTTAACACCTCCATTGTCGGTTCTTTCCCAATAAACATCTTGCCTCCCAAGTTTCGATAGTCTTGGTTTAAATTCGAGAAATCCTCCCTCACAACCGACCTTGGATCATCCACTTCTGGCATTGCTTCTATCGTTATTTAGGACATGGACTATCAAAATAAAACATTTACATCCATGCCCAGGACAGGTGGGATAGCTTCATCTACCGTTACCGAGGGTACCACTTTATCATATTGCCTATGACGGTTTGAGTAATATCGTTCTTCGTCCTAACTTTGCTCTTCCTATTGTTATTCTTCCACTTCTCAAATCCACTTTTTGGTAAGAAAGTCTTCATCAGAAAATGGAAGAAAGAAAGTGACTTAGGAATAGAAAATCTCTACTACACTCATGTATATTTCTCTAAAGAATATACAAGTACATTATATACCTGTGTATACTCTCCTCAAGGTGTTTGCTTATTTTGTTCTATGCTCTATCCTACTTAAGTGTTCCTTAACCTAAGCTACGATACTAACTGTAATATCTCTTATTCCAAAACACAAATTTTAAAATGCAATATGCTACAATCACCTTGGAATTATTCATCGATAGAGATGATAACAGTTATAATTGCATGGACTTAAGTAAATAGAGCAGATATAACTAAAATGAAGCACGTTATTAAAAATTTAGTTCAATAATACTTACATCCCAAAGTCATGCCCGCACGGGGTCAAAATATAGTATAATATAGCACTTAGTATCATGCACCAACTATGAGGATGTGTACATGAACACTAGATACAACTAAATTAAAATAGCACAAATATAAGACCCAAGCCTCCTTCTTCATATTAGGCTTGCATTAACTGGACCTTCCCAAAAGCTACATGTCTAGGACCGTAAACTCAACGTACTCGAATCAGTACCCATGAGTTTATAGGTAAAACAAGAATAAAAACATGGGTTAGATATAAAGTATGGTATGAGTAATATTGCTCTAAGCATACAAAATAGTAAGATCATACCACTAGTATGCCAAACGAGTTTTTCTCATACTATACCAAAGCAATAATTATCCGATTGAATTGTAACCCAAGGATGTAGGTTCAATAATAAGTTTCATAATAATATTATGGTACCTTAACCTAAAGAAATCCCTCAGTTTAGTTCATAGAAATGTAATTACACTTCCATAAAACTAAAACTACCCTTGACTACCCTTAAGGCTTTACGTACTTTTGCAGAAGATATACATAGTAGTAAGGTCTTAACATTCAGCTGCCACCAAGCCGTTATGCCTACATAATATATAAATTTACACAGTTTATGGGCTACCACTAAGGCCTTATGCTTATATATTATATATGACTACATTGTTTCTCGGCTACCACTAAGGCCTTATGCCTATACTTCCCTATCGTACTATGGTTTCCACCTAGGCCTTACATCTGCGCTTTCGCATTTCAGATGCTACTACAGCCCTTACTCCTACTTCATTCTCGGTGCTGAAACTGCTACTCCGGGCCTTACGTCTTCCATCGTTCCCTTGGTTGCCCTCTAGGACTTACACTTGTCGCTTTCGTGTCCGGACGGTTAACACTTTGGCCTTACACTAATGCTTCCATGTCTCAGATGCCACATAAGCCATACTCCTTTTCTTTTCGATTTCGGATGCCACACGGGCATTACCCCTTTCCTTTTGGTTCCTAACTGCCACCAAGGCCTTATGTCAATATCGAACCTACTACCTATCCATTCCCTGTTAGGCTTTCCACTTATTTAGTTAACATCTCAACAATCATCTTTTCATTATTAATATTGACTGTCATATCGTTATCAATATCCCAAGTACTGATCTCGGCCACCTTGAGCCTTATCATATGTTATTGTCTTTGGAAATTAATAGTTCTGGTTTACATATTCTTCCAAGAGTACACTACTCTCGCCAATATCCATCCCTGGTCTTGTCTTGGGATGCCTGTGTTAGTCTATCTTTAGTGCTTTTTGAAATTAAATCATTAAAATTTCAAGATCCCTTCCTCTTCCTATGATTCCCACTTAACCGTCAACCATCTTCGGCCTCAATTAGCAACATTAGTTTATCAAACCTTAATTTTCATACTGAAGTCTTTACTCTTAAGATTTCAGTTTGTTTACATTTTGGATCGACTCCACCTCCTTCAGCACTACCCTTCAGTATATGTTGGAAACTATTCCTACACGTCTGCCACTTACTTTCCACATGTCAACCTTTGATTCGTTTGACTCGCTCTTTCCAACCGTTATTTATTACTTTGCTGACATGGTTAGCCTAAAATATGGATCTGGTCCATAATCCAATAATTAAATAAACTGTTTAATTAAATAACCTTCCAGTTGCCACCTATTTATTGGATCTGGGCCAGCACGCATTGGGATAAATATGCAAATTTCAAAAAAAATCTTCCATTTGGACCTTATTGGACCTATGAAGTTTTCAATGTTTATTTAGATCTTATATAAATTTGTTTAAATAAAATCCAAACATTATTTAATTTATAAATAAAGTTTTATTTATGGTTAAGTTTGTATTATACAATATATGATATTTGTATCATATACACATAGGTGTGTACAAGCAAGTGCAACATAAAATAGTGTATATAATTTAATATGCATGTGTGTAGATGTTGGGATTTATACCGCAATGGAAATATTAGCCTCTCCATATACATATGTGCCGTCTAATATGTAAATATATATATATATATAATATGATAATATGATATACTTAAAATCTAATAAATTCAAATTTAAATTAATATATTAATTTTAAGTAAATGTATAATATACATACATACGCACGCACACACAGATATATATATTTCAAAAATACGAATAATAAATATAGTTTTTCTTTTTTTTAATCGTATACACATATGCACATTAAATCAATATTAAGAATTCTATACATATAAGTACATATATATGTATATGTAAATATATTTTGAAATAAATAAATAATTAGATATATATATATATATATATATAATAATTTATATACATTCGGCCGGCAAGTAAAATAATTTTTTATTTTTCTTTTCGGTTTTAACATTACAAATAAAATTTTTAATTAAGATTTCCACATGGAAATCATTTAATATATATACATATATAATTTTTTTTCAAAAGCAACATTATTGAGGTATAGAATTTTGCAAAATAAAATTTTCCGTACATTATATTTACTTTATAAATATGCAAATATTGTAAAACATAGGTATTGTGTTGAAATAAATTATATATAATATATACATATGATTTTAAATAATAAGAATAATAAAAATTTAAATCTGAAAACATGTAGTGCAATACTAGATAAAAGTTTATTATGTATATGTTTTAAACTAAACTAGTTTTAAAACTATTATTTTGAAAATAAAAATAAATAAAAAATATTTTTTTACTGCCAAATGGCAAGAGGATATAAATATATACAAAATAATTTTTATTTTTATTTTTATTTACACATATAAACAAATATATACATCGGATGCCGACTCCAACAACATATAAGGATTTTGTGGTATCAATTCACTATCTATACTTGCATATAACACTATGAATGTTTATATGCACATAAATGAATATGCAAACAATGATTTTACCTTATCCAAAGCCTTATTAACATAACTTGAAATGCCGAATCGAATCACTCTTTTGAATCAAGTCTTGAATCCAGAAAGTGCTACCAGTCTGAATATAGCTGCCACCGGTGTATGAATTTGAATTAATTTTAGTGTTTTGAAGCTTGGAATTAAGGTGGAGGGTGGACTATAGGGTTGGCCTTGGATAGTGTAAGTTTAGAAAAATAAAGCAGACTAATGAGGGTTGGAGGCAACTAAATAGCCAGAGTCAACGAGTGAAAAAAGGATTTAGATCCTTCTTTTCCTCTTACCAAATATCCTCCATTTTGAGTTCAAAATTCCACCCTCCCTCTCTTGGTTTTTCTGGCCTCCTCATGGACCAACATGGGCCTTCAAACCACTTCAAGCCCGATCAATAAACATCGCATTTAAATTTAATCCAAATGCACATCGATATATTATATCAATATGTGTGTTTATAACTATTGTATACACACTATTAATATTTATCAACACAAATTAAATAAATTTCCATTATTAATTATTCACAAATATTAATTAATTTATAGCAAATATAATTAATTAAATCAGGTAGCGATCAGAGTATTCAACATTTCGGCTATGCAACTCTTAGATGTAAATTCAATCAGCGATTAATATCAAACAATTCGAATATTAACGTTCACATGTCACATAGTAGGTGATGTAACATTATGGCCAAATCTAACACTTACTTAGCTTCGGTGTAATCCAATTTTACATATTTAAGCATTACCCAGCAGTGACAGTTGTTTACACCGATTCTCTTCATCAAAACTATATCCCATTAGGACTTATGGAATTTGGTAATGGTCAAAATTCCAATATCGAACATGTTAAACTTTATACTCCGAACACAAAATCCTTAGTTTAATAATAACAATAATTATTAACCGAACTACTCTGGCTAGAGATTTTGACTTTGGTTGACTTTATTTGACTGTGATACTAACCTCATATAACCGAGGAGAAGAATCCTCTCTTGAATGGTGTTTCACTTCCAATACTTCCAATTTACCCAACTATACTCGTTTGATAGACGCCATGCAACGATTTAATTATAATCAAAGCGGAGCTTTCATATTGAACATCAATGGTACTCTCAAGTTAGGAGAATTGTGTAATATTGCCACGTCGATATTTTCTATTTGAGCTTAGTTATATTAACTAATAGAAAACTATTGTGTGAGTCATTCCATAGTTATCTAATAACTATTAGTACCTTGGTGGATTTAGCAGTCTTGAGTAATACATTGCCCAACATTTGGAGAGTGTTACATACTCTAGTCTCAGTGGATGCATCGACATCCAGTATCGATACATCTTGACTAGGATATTCCAAACGATGTGTTTATTATGTTGTGATAAAATACTCATGATTACAAATATTTGTAATTACTATCACAAACAAACCATTTATGGATTTTCTTTTAAATATACTTAAATTAATTAATTAATTATAATATATTATAACAAGCATATAACAGAAGAAGACATCATTTATTACGAAAGAGATTTGATTATAATGTTAATAATTTACATTAAATTATAGAGTTGCCCCAAGGGCATACCCCTAACTCTATTAATCTCCCACTTGCACTAGAGGACAATTATAGAATATCATTCCCATCCGTTTGATCATCCTCTCGTGAATCAACCGAGTTAGTCCCTTTGTGAAAGGATCTGCTATGTTGTCTTTAGTATCTACCCTTTGTATCACAACCTCTTTCTTCTCAACGACTTCATCGATGAGGTGGAACTTTCGAATAATAAGCAATGACTTTTTGTGTGCTTTGAGATCTTATGCGATCTGTATCAGTGCATTGTTGTCACAGAGCAATGCCATTGGATTCTCTGTATCGGGAATCACTCCGAGCTCACTTAAAAGCTTATGCATCCACACTGCTTCTTTAGTTGCTACATTGAGGGCGATGCACTCTTCCTTCATTATGGAATCAGCTATTATTTCCTGTATGTAACTTTTCCAACTAATAACCCCATCGTTAAGGATAAAAACATAACCTGACACTAACTTACTATCGTCGACATCATTCTGAAAGCTAGAGTAGTATACCCCTTCGTAAAGAGGTCTCCATTCTCGTATATTATGAATATGCCCCGGTATTTCTTAGAAATACTTTAGTATACGTTTTACAATCATACAACGCTTTTCTCTAGAATTAGGCTGGTATCGTCTTACGCATTCTAATGCGTATGCCACATTCGATCTAGTACATAACACAACGTACATTATATAACCGACTACCAAAAGCATACGGTATCCTCTTCATACACTCATTCTTCTCATTATTCTGAGGAGCATCCTTCTTAGAAAGGACGAATCCAGATTGCGGTGGAACATTTCCACGCTTGGAATTATCCATGCTGAACCTTTTCAGCATGGTATCTATCTATATGGATTGGGACAATTCCAACAGCCTTTTAGATCTATCTCTATAGAAATTTATACTTAGTATATAGGAAGCTTCTCTTAAATCCTTCATGGATATGTTCTTGAAAGCCAAGCTTTAACTGATTGCAATAAAGAAACGTCATTGCTGAACAACAGAAGATCATCAATGTATAGTACTGAGAATGTGATAGTGTTGCCCTGTTTCTTTCGGTATGTGCACGCTTCCTCTGTCATCTGATAAAAACCAAACTGTTTGACTACTTTATCAAAACACTTATTTCAGCTCGTTGAAGCTCTTTTAAGTCCGTAAATGGACTTTAATAACTTGCAAGCCTTGTTCTCACTCCCACTGATTTCGAACGGGCTACGACGTATAAACAATCTCTTCTAAATCACCATTTAGAAATGTCATTTTTATGTCCATTTTCCATATTTCATAGTCATAGAATATAGCAATAGCTACCATAATTCGAATGGAATTAAGCATGACTATGGGTGAAAAGGGCTCGTCATAATCAACACCTTGAATTTGACGAAATCCTTTTGCAACTAGCCTAGCTTTATAAGTCTCCACTTGGCCATCTACATTTAGCTTTTTCTTAAAATACATTTTGCAGCAATGGGTTTTATCCCTTCAGGTAGGTCAAACAAAGTCCATGCATTGTTTTCATACATGGAATCCATCTTGAATTTCATTGCACCAAGCTAGAGTGTAGAGTCTTTACTTTGCAGTGCTTGTTGGAATGATACAAAAGTTTAAGACGCGGTAATCCTTCTCCCTATCCACGAGAAAACTGTAGCATCTATCTGGTGCATGAGATTCCCTACAAGAACTTTTAATACGTTATGTGTTTTTGTATACGGGTGAACTTGGTTCTCCCACTGGTTCAGCCTTAATGTTAATTTCTTGGATCTTATCCAAGTTTGTAACATCACTATTAATTTAGTTTAACAGAAATTTCTTTCTTAAAAAGACAACATGTTGAGAAACAATAAACTTTTGTTTCTCTGTATTATAGAAAATATATCCCATCGAGTTTTTGGGATATCTCGTAAATTTACACGATAGCGATCTTGCCTCGAGTTTATTCGGACCAACGTTCTTAACGTAAACCAGAAAACCCCACGCTTTCAAATGCCTGATTTGGGGTTTATTCCTATACCACATCTCATATGGTGTTTTAGGAACATATTAGTGGGCAACAAGTTGAACATATGTGCTATGGTTTGCAGCGCATATTCTCAATAGGACAGAGGTAATTCAACTTTACTCATCGGGAACGAACCACAACTAATAGGGTTTGGTTCCTTCGCTCTGACACATCATTGTTTTGCGAAGTATAGGGTAGAGTAATTTGAGAAACGATCCCATTATCTTTTAAGTATTGTTGGAGTTCATGTCCAACGTACTCACATCCTCAATTAGATCAAAGAATCTTAATCATTTGGTTCATTTAGTTTTCTACCTCATTCTTAGATTCAATAAATTTCTCACGGATATCAGATTTGTTCTTCATAAGATACACATACCCTAGTGTTGAGAAATTATCAATGAAGGTTACAAAGTAATAACTACTATCCTTAGTGATTATAGGCATCATGCCACATACATCACTATGTACAAAACCTAAGAGTTCAAAAACTCTTTCATTGCTCCCACTGACGGGGTTCTTGGGCATTTTACCTTAGAGATATGATGCATGCATGTCAAGTGATTCAAAATCGAGTGGTGGGAGAAAACCTTCAATTTTCAATTTGTGTAGTCGTTTCTCACTTATGTTACCTAGCATACAATGCTAATGATATTTATTATTTATACTATTATTCGAAGAACTACTCACATAACATACATAATTCGTATTGATCACATAAATGCCATTTTTCAAAATCCCATCACAGACTTTATTACCATCCAAAATAATGTTCATAACATTATTAACATAGTGAAAACTATAACCTGCTTAAGGCAATCTTGACACATATATTATTCCACAAATAAAGTATTTTACAAAATAGCAATTATTTAATATCAACATGAAACCACTCGGCAAACTTCAATGAAAATCTCCAACCGCCATTGCATCTACGATATATCCATCAGCAACCTGAAGTCTTTTTTTCCCTTTGCGACACAATGCGGTTCCTAGCCCTTGTAACGAAATACAAATATGGGTTCCAGATCCAATATCCAAAACCCAATATGATTTATTGATCCTAAAACCATTTTGAATCATAAATGTACCTGATAACACGGTGGAATCATTCTGCTTCTTCTCTTTAACAATCTTCAAGTTCTCTAGACAGTTCCATTTCCAATGACTTTTCTTGTGACAATGATGACATTCACCATTGTTAATAGCAGTAGCTTTCTTACTTTTCTTGGTAAACCTCTTTTGCTTTTTTGAACCTTTCGAAGATGATGCATTAGCATTAATAGCAAGTTTAGCTCCTTGGTCCTTGGACGTTGACTTAGCTAACCTCAACATATTCAGGAGCTCCACGAGATAAAAGTCCAACGGGTTCGTATTGTAATTCAATATGAACGGCTCGTATTTGGGTGTAAGAACCTAAGGATCAAATCAACTTTAATTCGTTGCTTGTCTTTACATCCAATTGTGAAAGTCTATCAATATAGCTCTTTACCATTAGAACTTAATCGTCCACTTTCTATCTTATAGTCATTTTAGTATCGAAGAGCTTCTTTATAAGCTCGTGCGATGCATAATGAGACTGTTCACTAAATAAGTCCTTAAGACTATCAAATATCTCATGGATAGACTTTTTTTGTGCTGCCTCTGCAACGGCTTGTCTAACATACACTATATGAAAACTTGGTTGATCTCCAGGTCTGAAACCCATTTTTCACAAGCAAGTTTTAATTTGGGGTCCATATCATCGACGGGTTGTTCTTTACGATTGCAGGTAATAGATGACCAAAGATGCTTGTAAGTCAACGTAATCTTAATTTCTCATAACCAATTGATATAGTTAAGTTCGGTTAGCTTGCTACTTTCAAAAACCAATTTTGGTGTAGACATTTTCTGCAAGTTTTAAATTTGTATATTAGGACAATATTATAGTAGATGTTCTTATAATATTAGTAAGATTAGACTTTATGTTTTATTTTACTAATAAGCTCCCACTAGTCTTTTATGTTTCTTCAAACCCTAAGATGAAACATAGATGTCTTTCGACTTTACTAGTGGGTTTTAGGACTCGTCTGTCTTGGGATTCTGATCTTGAGTTTACTCAATAAGTCATAGACAATGGGTAACTCCTTATCGATTATATCATATACAACACCTAACATATGGTTCCTTGTCCTAATCTCATTTTGACCTTGAGTTTGCTCAACAAATCTCTTTATTCACTCGTACCTACCATTTTGCGATGCCTAAATATAATATATGTACCTTGAGTTTGCTCAACAAAAACATATAGTTATCTTACCTCGTTTATTATATATATTAATAATACTACACATAAGATCTCTATTTTGAGTTTTCTCAATAACTAGCACTACAAGAAAATGACCCAATTACAACTATTTATTTACAACGTCCCCTAATTAATAGTTGTAATAAAGGTTTTTAATAGCAGTTTTTTTTGGACAGTTGTAATAAACTTATTTTTAACAACTATTTCTTTTTTCCAGTTGTAATAGAGATCTATAACAACTTACTAATTTTGTTTGACCGTTGTAGATATTTATTTATAACAACTTATTTATAAGTGTCTCACTCATAAGTTGTAAGTGATTATGTAACCACTTTTAAGTAAACATCACTAACAAAAAATGAAACTCTGAGTGTACATAAAGGTTTCCGTTTGGATATTTTAATGTTTATCGGTACCAATCATGTGAATAATTAAGAAACATAAAAGTGAGAAAAAAATTCCAAAAATTTGACTAATATTTAAAATATGGAAATTGTTTTTCTAAAACTTCGTAGATTTAACTTCTTTAACAACTTAAAGAATTAAAGAATTTATAGTATTTTAAGAAATGGAAAAAAAGATTTAAGCTAACAACAAATATTTAACCAATTTAATCGATGTAAACAACATTCACCTTATCGACACAATAATCTGTTGAATGAATAATCGATAATAATAGCTATAGTTTTTTGAGACCATTACTAACCAATCATCTTCAATTATGTTAAATGTTGTAATAGGATTTAATCAGTGCTCCATAAAACTTAATTTTGCTTTCCATGGTTGGTTATCAGTATCTAACTATATACAATGCTATAGGATTAATTAGTATAGATAAGCACATATAATGTTGATTAAACACTAAAACATTTAATTGCATCAAGAGATGGCATTTAAAAATAGAATGTCAAATTTAGTCATCTAAAAAATAAAAATAAAAATACTACGATAGACAATTAGCATTAATCTCATAATTTTAACCAAAATGCTAAAATGGTCCATAGCTTTTTCCGTTTATAAACATTTTTTTCCGTTTGTAAACTTAAATATATTATATCTAACTTTGACCACTTTCCCTCTTTTATTTTCAATATTTTACTTTGTTGCCCACTTTCCATCTTTTATATTCAAACCCTATTTTTCTTACCGATTCCTTTTTTATCTTGGATACTTGGATTAATTCATTCATTTTATGCCTGATCCCCAAATACAAAGCCTAACCATAAATTGTCATTATCAACAGAATCCCCGAGTTAACTCTAATTTCCCTAGTTCGATTAAACATAATCCTAACTCTCTGTTCGATGGAACAATATAATAATAAAAATAAATAATGAGCGTCAGTCACGTAGGAAGAGGATCAAGCTATGGCCTTAAGTGTAAAAGGGAAGAGCCTCAAGTCATTAGCATGAGTTTCGAGTTAGTGGTTTGCTAAATTCATCGCGAGGTTAAAGGAACTCATAAGAACCGACGAAGTTCGTGATAAAGGTTCAACTTGGCGAGCTTGATGCGACTGCTTGGTGGCAAGGTTCATTTGGGCAGAGGCATGACATGGGTATTTGTAACGACCCGTAAATTAATCACTTCATACTTGAATATTTAAATCATTTTTAAATATTTAAATAATGGATTTTAATAACCAAATAAACATCTTTTAAATATTAATTAATGATGTCAAAATCATTATCAAAATATGTTTACTAAAATAGTTAGTTTAAATAAAAACATAAAATGTAATCGAAAATCGTTTTCCGAAATTACGGTTTTTCGGCATCGAAAAGTCATTGGAAAACGTTATGCACACATTTATGCACATGCCATGATAAGATAATTAACGTGTTAGTGTATATAATAATGCTTAGTTTAAATTAGTACTTGATGTGACCATTTATGCATTAGTTATAAGAACGTGTGTGTGTGTGTCTATATGTGTGTGTATATCTTACCATATCTCATGCCATACCTCAAAACCATACCCAAGTATACACATCATGGAGCTAACATGTGTGCAAGGTGAGGGAGGAGGAGACATGTGGCGCATTTTGAGCAGAGGTTATGTCCTTTGGGCTATTTTGGTAATTTTGCACTTTCTATGCCTATATATACTCCAACCTATTCATGTTTCTTACTTTACATTCTAACTTCTCAATTTCCATTTCTAAAATTCCTAACACTCTCTATATACTCATCCATATTTCCACGACTACTTAAAATAATTCCCAAGACAAAAACTAGTTTATACATTCCAAAAAGCAAGTTTAAACACTCTACCTCACTCAACTTACCAAAACAACACCTTAACTCCCTATTTCAACCATGGCCAAGCCCATAACAGCCCATGGCCAGACCCAAACAGCCCAAAAAAGGGCCAAAACTCCAAAATTCAAGTGAAGTTCAAGTGTTGATAGGTGTAGGCAAGTTATAGTGGTGATTCAGCTTCATTTGGTAGCATTTTTGTGAGTGCTACTTCACCTTTAAACCAAAAGTTTTTAAACCATACTCATGTTCATATTTGTTTCTATTTAATGCTTGTTGTATGTATTTGGTAGTGTGGTAGTTGTTGGTTTGATTCAGGCTTCCAAAAGTTGACATCTTGGTCGTAGTTTAGTAACTTGTAAATTTAGTAAGTAAAAGTTGCTTATAATGTTGGTTCATGCTTACTACATGTTGTATCATAGTAAATTACCATGTATATATGCTCATATCCTTGCTATGTAATGTTTGGTTGTAATGATAATGTCATGAACTTGTTTGCCGAAATGCCCGTACAGCGATAGTCGTTATATCGACACTTTCGGAAAATCAATTTTTATCAAAACTGTTTGATTTCATCTTCGTGCTTGGAATTTTTTTACAAGTTAAGCAAGATTTTGATTAAAGATGTTTTCAAAAGTAATTAACCAGATTAATAATGATTTTTTAATCTAATTAATTATTTAATTAATAAAGATTAAGGTTAACTAATTACTTAGTTAATGATATGTTTTAAATTTAACTAATTACTTAGTTAATGATGTATTTTAAATTTAACCAATTACTTAATTAATGATGCTTTAAAATTAATTAATCATTTTATTTAATGATGTTTAAAGAAAATTAATCATTTAATAATGATGAATTAAAGTTAATTAATCAATTAACTAATTATGTTTATAAATTAATTAACTTTTTTAATTAATGACTTTAAAAGTTAATCAGCTTGTTTTAACTTTGACTAATATTTCTTTAAATGATGTTTTAAATTAATTAGTCATTTTATTTAATGATGTTTAAGGCTAATTAATCTTTTGATAATGATGGATTAAAATTAATTAATGATGTTTTTAAATTAATTAATCTTTTTAATTAATGACTTTTAAAAGGAAATCAACTTGTTTTAACATTAATTAATCTTTCCTTAATGATGGTTTAAATTGATTAATCATTTAAATAATGATATTTAATTATTTATTTATTAATTTAATTAATTATATCTAATTTTATTAGTTAATTAAATTAATGATGTTTAAAGGTGATAACTTCTTTTGAATTAAGGGCTATTAAAGTCAATCAATAAACTGAATTAATGAAGTTTTAAAGTTAATTAATTAATGTAATAAGGATGGTTTGAGTTATTAAATCCTTTTTACAATGATGTTTAAAGTTAATGAACTCTTTTAACAAAGTGTTTTAAAGCTAATATTTCTATTGTGAAGCCAAGCATGAATTCGGGTTTTTAAAAGAAAAGGTTTGATTCGTTTACGGAAATGAATTAATTTCCGTAAAGCGATTCACTTATATGGAAACGATTGTATAATTAGCACTAAACATCAAAGAAGTAGACTTGTTGCTATTTCGAAAGTTAAAAATAATTGTGATACATGACTTTAAGGTAACACTACCTTGACTTGTCCGGTATTATTGTTAACCAAGAAATAGTACAAGTTTGAATTCGATGAGTGGTGGTAAGTATACAAGACTTAATTTCCATAAATGATTGTTTTATATCCTCGATAGTTGGTTTCTCAGCTATCGGTTACTTCAGCTTCTTTATTATCATCGTTCTAAGACGATTTATTGCTCCATTGAGCATTGTTATCCTTTGTCGGAAATGACTAAACCCAAAGCGCGAGAGGATGCC
The DNA here is from genome assembly GCA_030737815.1 of Allium fistulosum. NCBI lineage: Eukaryota > Viridiplantae > Streptophyta > Magnoliopsida > Asparagales > Amaryllidaceae > Allium > Allium fistulosum. Next base: position 668,971,691 of record CM060901.1, read on the forward strand.
AGGCTATGTGGCGTTGCTCCCATTAAAAAGGTATTTTCACATCTCATCTGCTTAGGCATAGATGGTGCAACATGATAGGGGGTTCTCGCTTCTTGTTAGGTAGCAAACAGATGACTCTTACCCTTACATGTCCTTCGGGTTGGTCGGCTAGATGGGCTTACATTCGAGAGGCTAGCCGTAAAAGCAAATGGGAGGTAGCGGTGTAAGCTACGGTGGGGGTGTACCCACTATCGATTGTTGAAAAGCCTAGATCTTTACTGATGGTATCAGAGCTTAGGTTTAACGAACCTCTAAGCCCTGGTGGGTAAACTCTCTTAGGATAGAATTAGTAATGTCCTAGGATAAGTCTGAGAGTATAAATATATATATATATATATATATATATATTGAGTGCATATTTGTTAGTGTTATAAAAATGTTTTATATTGTGTTGTTTGATCCTGAGTGGTATATGAATTCTGATCGATGCGTCTGATCAGCGTTATCGATAGAGATTCCTAAACACTTGAACATACCTACCAATATAGTATATTTTTAAAATGGTAAATGAAATAGTTTTACATTGGAATATATTTTATATATACAAGAATGGTTTTCAGAATTAATATAGGGTATTGATGAGTTGATTACTAGGAGATAATAGTATTTTATTATTATCATTTAGGATTTGTTTAGTTATGCTGATCTGGTTGAGCATTAATTGTTGTTGAATAGTTCATAAGAGATTTTCCTTCGTAAGGTATAGGTTAGGTAAATAGGAATTAGGGAACTTTGAGAACGGACTCCTTGTAAATTAAGTTTCACAGTTTGACTATAAGGTGTTTGGTGAAAGGGTTGAGTTAAAAGTCATCTTTTAACAGTGTTAAGCTGAAAGTAAACTTTAAATAAAAAGTTGTTTTTTATAATCTGAATGGTAGGATAATACATTTAGAGGATAAATATTTGAGAAAATTTAATTATAATAAAGGAGAATTATTTAAATGTGAGTTTAGTTCACACCCAAATTTACTATGTCATATCTGTGATGCTATAAACTATTGTTGGTTTCTTAGATGATAGTCAAATTATTTAATTGATTGTTTAATTGAAATTAATCTGGATATTCCATTTAAACTGTTTAAGTGTCATTATAGCAATTTTCGTTATATCGTCATTTATTGAATATCATCCCTTAAACCCTTGTATGTGTGTCTGAACTTGAGCTTGTGCTTTCACAAAAGTGGATGTTTAAAATTCATTAATCATTATGATTAATGATATTTTAAATTAATTAATCATTTTAACTAATGATTTTGGAATTAATTAACCAATGTAATTAATGATGTTTAAAATTGGTTAATCTTTTGATTTAATGAGATTTGAATTTAATTAAATCAATTTAAGTAATGATTATTTAAATTTAATTAATTGTTTTAAATAATAGTGTTTTGAAATTTAGTTAATCATCTTAATTAATGATGTTTGAATTTAACTAAATCATTTTAATCAATGATATTTGAAATGTAATTAATCGTTTTAACTAATGATCATTTTGAATCTAATTAATTGTTTTGAAAATTTTATGTAAATTTTATAAATCATTTTAGTTAATGATAGTTGAGATTAATTATCCATCTTAATTAATTATTATTTGGATTTAATAAATCATTTGATAAATGATATTTTAAGTTGGTTAATTGATTTAATAAACGAGTTTAAATTAAATTAATTGATTTGATGAAAGTGTTTTGGAAGTAATTAACTATTTTATTAAAGGAAATTGTAAATTTGATTAATTATCTTTTAGGATAGTTAATATTGTTTTAGATTTATAAAAGGGACTATAAATGTGATTAATTATCTTTCGAGATAATTAATATTGTTTAGAATTTATAAAAGGACATTTTAAAAAGTTTTTGGAAAATTTAAATCCTGGAATTGTTTAAATGATTTCAAAAGATTTTGAGAAAGTAATAGCAATATTATTTGGAAATATTTCTAAAGTATAAATATTTTGGAAAAGAAATTTTAAGTAGAATGCTTTTTCTTTGAATAATTCGGAGGAAAACATTACGGTTATTTTTGTGGTAACCTGAGTAATCTTATAAGTGACGATCTGATGTTGCTTAGGTGAACATTTTGGATTACTTAGTAAATTATTCTCTTTATCATTGTGCGATCGAAATGAGTTCAAATCTGAACGAACCCAAAGTGAGTTTTAGTAAACAAATTGTTTGAAATTATTTCATAAAAGAAATGTTTGTAATATGCTTTCAAAGATGAGTTTTGAAATTTATAACTGGGTATTTAATCTTTAAGTTCCCTTAGTATGGAATTTATTTAAAAATAAAATAAAAATAAAAGTATTTTTGGTAAAAGATTTTTTTGGATAAATGAATTTTTACCCTTAGATAAGATAAGGGATAAGTTAACACTTATTTAAATGGGTTAGATTGGATAGGAAGCTTTTGCTAACATTGTTTTATCAAAACCATAGATATTATTTAAGCATCTAAGCAGTGTAAACTAATTGGTGTTATTGAGCCAGTCCATAAACATCATCCATTATAACACCTTAAGGTAAAAAGGTAAGAAGGTTTTAATAGACATTGTTTTATTAAAACCATAGCTTTTGTTCAAAACATATAAGTTGTAAAACTATATGTTGTTTTGGGTCAACCCATAAACATCGTTTACTTTAACACTCTAAGTTAAAGAGGTCGAGAGGTCGACTCATTTTTAAAAGACCCAAATTTTAATTAGATCTTCACCTAAATTATAAAAGTAAAAGAAAATTTGTATTTGTGTGTAAGAGTATTATACAAGTAAATAAAGTGGAATAAGTTATTATTTGATAATTTATAAAGACAAGACTTTATAAAATATTTTTATACTTAGGAGAAAATTTATGAAGAAATTCATAAACAATTTTGGTATTGAATAAAATAATAAATGCAAATTAAAGTGATTTAACAAATATTGGTATAATTAAGAAACCAATAATTTTAGAAAGTGACTTTCAGTTTCGTCTGAAGGGGCATAGTTAATCCTCTAAGCAATAACCAAAGGCTGATGAGTAAAATGGTACGCTTAGAAAATTATTTATAGGTAATCGAGAAAGTTTTAGACCAAAGTTAAGATTTGTTTGTTAGTCATTTGATATTTTAAGTAATGTTAAGTCCTAGATTCTTTTTCCTTTACAGATTATGGTTGGTTTGAATGAATTGATTGATTGGATGATCTTATAAACCAAGGATTTCGAGTTGTTATTATTAGGACCTAAATCCTAGTGATTTTGAAAAGTGGTTTTTGGAAAAATTTAAGAAATAAATAGATTTTTTGCTCTAGTTGTTGCTTTAGGAGGAACAGGAATACCACTGGAAGCTCCTATTGTTTTGATTCTAGAGTTTACCATGTTTTGTTAGGAGGACCCCCCTCCTTGACCTTTTTGATTTTGGTTTTGATTTACTTCTCTTTTGAGAAATTCGAAAATAAAATTTTGAATATAAAACCCGGGCGTTTAATTCTAAATTTAGAAAGTATTTTGAATATATTGGATGTATAACATTTATTACAGAATATTCTCTATATTTTATTGCATATGTTTGTTACATTGCATTTGGTTGCATCATGTTACCTGATTGCATATGGTGGTTATAGTGTTTATATTGCATGTGTTTATGATAAAAATAATACAACTAAGGAAAATACGACTAATAAGATTTAGTGAAAACCAAGTAAGTAAATTGATTTTTCTTAGGTTGGTTATTACTTCTTCCACTCCGTAATAATTTGGGGGGCGAAATTCTTTTAAGGGGGGAGAGTGTAACGACCCATAAATTAATCACTTTATATTTGAATATTTAAATCATTTTTAAATATTTAAATAATGGATTTTAATAACCAAATAAACATCTTTTAAATATTAATTACTGATGTCAAAATCATTTTCAAAATATGTTTACTAAAATAGTTAGTTTAAATAAAAAAAAAGAAAATGTGACTGGAAATCGTTTTTCGAAATTACGGCTTTTCGGCATCGGAAAACGTTGTGCTGTTTTGTGTATATATGCACATGCCATGATAAGAGAGTTAATATGTTAGTGCTAAATAATCATGCTTAGTTTAAATTAATACTTCATGTGACCATTTATGCATTAATTTATAAGGATGTGTATGCGTATCTTATCATATCTAATGCCATACCTCAAAACCATACCCAAGTACACACATCATGGAGCTAGCATGTCTTAGGGGTATGGGAGGGGGTGACCAACATGTGCAAGGTGAGGGAGGGGGAGACATGTGGTGCATTTTGAGTGGAGGTTGTGTCCTTTGGGTTATTTTGGTAATTTTGCATTTTTTATGCCTATATATACTCCAACCTCTTCATGTTTCCTACTTTACATTCTAACTTTTTCATTTCCATTTCTAAAATTCCTAACACTCTCTATATACTCATCCATATTTCCATGGCCACTTAAAACAATTCCTAAGACAAAAACTAGTTTATACATTTCAAAAACCAAGTTTAAACACTCTACATCGCTCAACTTACCAAAACAACACTTTAACTCCCCATTTCAACCATGTTCGAGCCCATAACAGCCTATGGCCAAACCCAAACAGCCCATAAAAGGGCCAAAACTCCAAGATTCAAATGAAGTTCAAGAGTTGTTAGGTGTAGGAAACTTGTAGTAGTGATCCGACTTCATTTGGTAGCATTTTTGTGCGTAAAACTTCACCTTTAAACCAAAAGTTTTTAAACCATACTCATGCTCATATTTGTTGCTATTGAACACTTGTTTTATGTATTTGGTAGTGTGGTGGTTGTTGGTTTGATTCATGCTTCGAAAGTTGACATCTTGGTCGTAGTTTAGTAACTTGTAAAGTTAGTGAGTGAAAGTTGCTTATAATGTTGGTTCATGCTTACTACATGTTGTATCATAGTAAATTACCATGTATATATGCTCATATCCTTACTATGTAATGTTTGGTTGTAATGATAATGCCATAAACTTGTTTGCCGAATAGCCCATATAGCAATAATCGCTATATCGGCACTTTCGGAAAATCACTTCTTATCGAAACCGTTTGGTTTTATCTTCATGCTTGGAATTGTTTTAAAAGTTAAGCAAGATTTTGATTAACAATGTTTTCAAAAGTAATTAACCATTTTAATAATGATTATTTAATCTAATTAATTATTTAATTAATAAGGATTAAGGTTAACTAATTACTTAGTTAACGATGTGTTTTAAATTTAACTAATTACTTAGTAATGATGCATTTTAAATATTACTAAGTACTTAGTTAATCATGTTTTAAAATTAATTAATCATTTATTTAATGATGTTTAAAGAAAATTAACTAATCTTTATTTAAATGATGTTTTAAATTAATTAGTCATTTTATTTAATGACGTTTAAGGCTGATTAATCTTTTGATAATGATGGATTAAAATTAATTAATCAATTAATTAATGGCTTTTAAAAGGAAATCAACTTGTTTTAACTTTAATTAATCTTTCCTTAATGATGGTTTAAATTGATTAATCATTTTAAATAATGATATTTAATTATTTATTTGTTAATTTAATTAATTATATTTAATTTTTTTAGTTAATTAAATTAATGATGTTTAAAGGTGATTAACTTGTTTTGAATTAAGGGCTATTGAAATCACTCAATCAACTGAATTAATGAAGTTTTAAAGTTAATTAATCAATGTAATAAGGATAGTTTAAGTTATTAAACCCTTTTTATAATGATATTTAAAGTTAGTGAACTCTTTTATAACAAAGTGTTTTAAAGCTAACACTTGTAATGTGAAGCCAAACACGAATTCGGGTTTTTAAAAGAATAGGTTTGATTCGTTTATGAAAATGAATTAATTTTCGTAAAGAGATTCACTTATATGGAAATGATTTATTTATATAATTAGCACTAGACATCGAAGAAGTAGACTTGTCGCTATTTCGAAAGTTAAGAATAGTCGTGAGACATGACTTTAAGGTAGCACTACCTTGACTTGTCCAGTATTATTGTTAACCAAGAAATAATACAAGTTTGAATTCGATGAGTGGTGATAAGCATACAAGACTTAATTTCCATATATGATTGTTTTATATCTGTGATAGTTGGTTTCTCGGCTATCGGTTACTTCAGCTTCTTTATTATCGTCATTCAAAGACAATTTATTGCTTTGTTGAGCATTATTATCCTTTGTCAAAAATGACTAAACCTAAAGCGCGAGAGGAAGTCAAGCTATGTGGGGTTGCTTCCATTAAAAGGGTAATTTCACATCTCATCAAGTTTGGATTCGGTTGTGCACTTAGATGTGGAAATATTCAGATTCTCGGTAAGGTTTGGCAGGGTCTGGCTTGGTATTGTCTGAGAAGTGTCACGGAGTATATAAGCATCTCAGAAGTATATTGCTAGAGGTATACTTCAAGGGTGGTGCACCTTCCTAGTCATTTGTTGGAAATTTTCCTTTCCTTATTTGATTCGAACCTTCGAATTGTTTTTCTGTAATTGTAACAGTAAGAGTTAACCACTCTTTACGATGTTAATTATAGGTTTTGTCCATTCTATCAAGTTTGGACTGTTATCTTGTTTTATCCATTCTGTCCAGTTTGGATTTTGTTCAGACTATTTCTATTCTTTCAAGTCCGAATCTTTATACTATTTTTTCTCATCATCTATGTTTGGATTTGTTTCTTATTGTTCTTTACCATTCTTATGTTGGTTATTGTTTATATGGGAGAAAACCCGTTCCGCGTTAGCAGCGTCGTCCCCCATATTATTCCATATTATTGTTAAATACACTTCCTTTTGTTTTAGAGATTTACTCATACTAGATATTTTGTCTGACCCGAGTTGTTTACTTTCCCTAAAACTATCGAGTACTCAGTTATATTTGAGTAGTCCGAGAATAGTAGGTTTTCTTTGGAGCTCTTTGAAGACGGTGATCGAGCAGGTGGCTTCTTTATTATCTAGTTATTATTTTCGTTGTATGATTATGTTGGTATATTTGGTATCTGAAAAATGTAAAGTCAGAATATATAGCTACATATCTATTAGATGTAGTACTTTTGTTTAACTCTAATAGCGCCATGTAAGGAGTAACCTTTTGTACTATATCATTTTGTAAGGTTTTTCTACTCTGTTCTTTCTGTTGTTTATTTTACCCAAAGACAACTTATCTTTCGGATGCTTAGGCAACGACACACGAATACCAAAGATGTATTTATTGTCGTTCCCAAGGATTAGAAAGGTGAGTCATCACAGTATTGCACACCGGTGAGTAAAGTCATATTTCTCTATATTATTTGGTATTATGCCTATATATGTCATTATTATTCGATTATTGTTGATTGAAAATAAGGAAAATTTATGGTTGGATCAACCGGTAGAATTGTGGTATAAGAACGAAAATCTTTGTTGGTCACATTTTGAAATAAAAATCTCTAACCTTGTTATTACGTTGTGGACAGTAGAATCATCAAATATTTTTTGCAATCATTATTAATAGTTGGATGTATTTACCTTACTTAAGCAAGATCTTATTAATATCTATGGTCTACCAAGTACAATTGATTATTCTAACATGATCAATGCAATCTGAATGGACCAACTATTATGGTCTTCAAGTTTATGCTTAAATTTTACAACGCGTGCTTAAATTTTACAGTGAGTGCACTATATAAATGCATGAGGTATGCAATCTGCAACTACTAGTTTCTTATATTTGTTTATTTATGTTCGTTTTACAAAAGACAGTAGGAGTTTCTGGTTCTAAAACCTGCTTTATTTACTAAACATATTACCCAACAAATAGAAGTGTTTTCCAAGTAAAATTGCTTTGGCTTCCTAATGGAACCCAGTTCGACAGCCTTATAAACATTATGTTTACATACAACATGAAGGAGTTCTAATTTTTGACTTATCGCTTTTTTGTGCACTTGTAGGAATATTCATGAATTAGGCCAAACAAAGAAATTGCCATAATTTTTTTTACTTATCGCATTATAACACATAATAATATTGTGTTGAAATGTAGGCTAAGGGATTACGAATAAAGGAAGCCGGTGTCTTTGCTTTGCCCTATGTTGTTCCTTTTTAAGGTTCAAAAGGTAAATGTTGTTTCTGAATTGAAATGGTTTATAGAAGTTGAACCTGAATAGTAAAAACTTGAATTATGATTATTTTGTCATTTCAGGTAACCGCTGATTCGAAGGTTAGGGGCAACAAAGAGTGGTCTAGCATTAATCATTACCGTGCAATTTTGATTAACATCGTGTAAAGTTTTCTGTTTTAGCGGCGATGAAGAGAAAAACGATAAACCAAAGGTGGAAAAAAATATAGGAAGAGAAGAGGGTACTGTTCATTGATACTTTTATTTATGGCCAGTTGGTTTGACTTTTTTTTTATGAAAGAACCATATTGAATGATAAGCTACTATATAATCGATGAACTGACAAAGTGACATAGATGCATAATGTGTTTTATTGAATATGATGATGGCTTGGTTATAAAGTCATTTTTATGTGTTTATTTACATTTTTGTTTGACTTCTTTTGCTGCTTTTTTATGATTGTTAACTTTGAATTCTGGACTTTTTGAAGAGAAATAATGATCCCACATGCTTACTTTCAATGTTGTTTTACTTACCTTATTATCGTAATATTTGCAATGATTCCTTCTGAAGTTTGATAAACTGAAAAATCAAGGATACTAATTTAATATTATATTCGACATTTGTGATAAGTTCTATATAGTTTCTTTCCTTGCATGCATCGGTTGCTTCTTTAGATATAAGCAAACACATATTAGGCACATTTTAGTACACCACAGTATAACACATATTTTTGTTACATGTGATGTGTATACACTTGTGTATTAAAGTAAAATCAACAAACATTCTAACAAAGATAGACCCAATATTTTTGCCTACATAATTAAAGCTTTTTAATTGTACAGATCTACTGCATGGATTCATGTTTTCAACAGGCCCTGCTGGTATGCAATAATACCTTATTTAAATAGATTTACTTGTATCTTTGTATGCACAAAAATATAACGATAACATAATAGCCATTCAAATACTAATTCACTACAGTTGGTGGACTACTTATTGCGACGTGCGGCAATACCTATGAGCTTATCATGGCTATATTTGCATTTTATGAAGGAAATATAGTTATGGTCAAGTATTCTCTAATTAGTTTCATTCTTTCCAGTCTTTTACTTGTTCTCGGCACCTCACTTTTCTATGGTGGCCTTGCTAACATGTGAAGGGAGCAACCCTATAATCGAGCAAGTAATCAAATTCAACTAGAACTTCGTCGTGTGTGTGTATCTTTAAATCGTCTGTATATAATATTTGCAGAAACAACTATTTAATATTAGAGGTTTTGTTACCGCTGGGCATGGTCCTCGAGGTCCTATGGCAGGCCATAGCGGTGTGCACAAAGGCACTTGACATTAATATTTGAGTACACATCTTGTTGTCTTTATTAAGATTATGCTCTGAATCTGCTGCTTAGGGCATCTCCAGTCCATTCAGGTCTGAATATTCAGAAGATTGAATATTCAGTTCTGAACTGGACTGGGCTGCCCAAGTGCCAAACGCTCATTAAATGTGCGTCTGGCATCAGGCGCCCATTAAATGAGCGTCTGGCCTCAGGCGCCTATAAAATGAGCGCCTGACTTTTAGACGCCCATTTTATGGGCGTCAGCTTTCCCTCCCTCTTTCATATGCAACGTAAGGGGGAGTGTTTGGGCGTCCATTTAATGAGTGCCAGAAGCCTGGCGTCCATTAAATGGGCGTCCAAGTCCAATTCAGAATTCTGAAGTGGATCCTGAATTTTCAGCTGAATCTTCAGCCTTGAATTGACAACTGGACATTTTTTTTTGTGATATTTAGCTCTTATTCCATACCACTGGAGTTGCTCTTAGTCAATGTAATGTTAGGTTCCACCATTACTTGGTGTTTTTACTACACAGTTGGGCTGCTCCAACTGTATAGTGATGAAAAGTATTTTACAAGTTCAAATTCTTTCGCTCATAACTTCAACAAATGAAGCAACATCAATTGGGTAAGAAACTCAAATTTTCTCTAACCTTTGTGAAACAAAAAAAAGTATAGGTGCATGCTTATATCACTTCACCAACAACTATATACTTCAATTTAAAGCTCACTTTATCAGTGGATTTTCTCTCTTTGTTAATATATACCAAGAAAACTATGCATATAATAAAAAAAGGAAAACTATGCATATATATACAAAGAAAGGAAATCAAATTTGAGGTTTACTTGCAAAAGCTTAAACATCAAAATTGATCCTTATATAATAAATTGTTGCGATGAAAAGTAGAACCTATGGTTTCAATTTCCAAAATGCGAGTAAAGAAATTGTCATACATACACGAGCATTAAACTTGAACTTATGGCTGTTATGGTAACGGTAAATTTACCATTATCATACCATACCAGTTAATCAGTTACCATTTTAAATTAAAGTCGGTATACCAGTATGATCGGTATGGTAACGGTAAATTTACCATTTTCTACGGTAAAACGTCGGTAATATTTTTTCAAAATCAACGGTAATGGTAATTTACCAGTCCGTTCATAATATATTAATATTCATGTAAGATGTTATATTACAGGCATTTAGAATCAAGAAAATAGTTCAATTTACTTCAGTAATTCAATACAAATAATGATAAATACACTTCTTTTCTATATCCTTTATTAAGTGACCCAATGAGATATATAATGTAGCATCGTTTAATGTAAAAATATATCAACTTATTAATTTTTTTAAACAAACTGTAATTTACCATTATCAGTGTAACAATTACCAGTTTATTGGTATACCGGTCCATCGGTAACGGTAACGGTAAACAATTTTAGTTTACCAGTAAAAACGGTATGGTAACGGTATTTACAAAATGGTAACGGTAACTGTTACCATAACAGCCCTACTTGAACTTATTGAATTTAAAATTTACTACCTGAATTCCATGGTGAAAAGCTTGCTTTGAGTTTAGTCTGTATCTGATAGTAGCCTGGCAAACCTTTGATGAATATGAGGATCGTTGTTGTTAATCCTTGTACTGTAAACTAGTCCTTTAGCTTTTCTTTTAGAATCCGTTAAACTAATTTCCATGTCTACGTTCCACAAAATTCATTTAGTTTAAGTATCAAAATTTCCTTCTTTAAACCATGACTAGACTTCATTTTATGATTTTGAAACTTAGCGGTTTAAATTAAATGCCTAGTAAATTCAGTTAGACTAAATTCTAATTGGCTGGAACCATATTTCTTGTAAAGTGATTGATGTATATTGTATATCAATTTCCTAGGTACCTTAGTGGTCATTTTCTTGTATGTCTTTTGTGCGATTCACAAATCAGGGTTATTTGTTTCACATAACTAATAAATTTTGATTTAAGCTACATATGCAAGGTATCGTTTTATATTTTGTGGAGGATTATGCTTTTTTTTAAACCGACTTAGTTTTTTGGAAAAAACCCGATAGTTTAGTTTAATATAATATATGCAATGAATAATGCAACGTATAGTCTTTGGGTTGTTCTTGATATTATTATTTTTCACCTAATTTTTGAAAAATAGTGATATTTGATGCAGCCCAGACTGATGAAGACTTAGGTCGCCATCGACCTAACTCCCCTGAGCTACGACCTAACACGTTAATCCCTAAGTCGTGCCATTTTAGATCGCAAAAGAGCTATGAAGATCGACCAAGCAAGTCATGCGAGCTAAGTCTTTCATTAGGTCGCTCACGACCTAACGAGTCACGAGATAAAGAGTTGCGAATTAACGAGTTAAAGGTCTTTTCCTTAGGTCGCTCACGACCTAACGAGTCACGTGAAAAGGAGTTGCGACCTAACTCTATCTGCCAGCTACGACCTAAAATGCTACGACCTAAAATGCTACGACCTAAAGTGCTACGACCTAAAGAGTTACGACCTAAAGAACTACGACCTAAAGAGTTACGACCTAACAAGATAGGTCGCTCCAATATGCAGATAGGTCGCTACAATATGCCGCTTGACTTAGGTCGCGAACGACCTTCCGTCCTTAGGTCGCGAGAAGCTTTAAGTCGCTCAGGACATACGAGCGAGCTACGACCTATGTTAGGTCGCTCACATATACCACTTCATGTTAGGTCGTTGAAGATGATGTTCCTTAGATCGCAAAAAGTTATGTCGCTCCTTCTTATGTTGTTATCTTCCTTATGTCGCTGCCGTGTTTCTTATGTCGCCCCTACCTTGAGTCGCTTGACCATAGGCCGTATCAATCTTAGGTCGCTCAAGCCTAAGTCTCTCAACTCCTTGGGTCGCTCATCCTATAGGTCGCACAAGATATTCCGGAAGCTGATCCTTCTCATGTCACTGAAGCTTATGCCGCGTGGTGTTATAGTTTTAGGTCGTTGTGTTGTAATTCCTTATGTCGTTGTATGTTGTATTTGTTATGTCATTATGTGTTGTTGAGTCATTTGATTTTTAGATCGTCTTGTATTTGTTAGGTCGTTAACGACCTATGTAAGGTCGTAGGTCGTGTGTTTGTTTTAGTTCGTGATGGCCTTGTAATATGTTGTAAAGTGTTTTCTTATGTCGCTTTGTATATAAGTCGTAGGTCGCGGCCATGTTAGGTCGTGTACTCTGTTAGGTCGTTTGTCTGTGTTAGGTCGTTCACGACCTATGTGTTGTCCAGAGTTAAGTCGTGTGAGTTGTAACCCTATAAATAGGGATGGTGGTGTCATTTGTAAAGAAGTTGATTTTGAATAAACTTTTGTTTGAGAGCTTTGTGCCTCTTCTTAAATTCGTAGTTGAGTGTGATCTCCTATCTCCACCTTCGGCATTCGAGTGCGCTCGAATCAACGATTGTTGAAGCCGATTCACGGAATCAAGTGCGTTTGATCAACGTCGAAGAATCGTAGATATTTAAACACGGTATCGTGCGCGATCAACGTGTTTGAGATAGCTAGAATCCGGTATCTTTGGATCAACGGATTTGGGCCTTTGGTATCTTTCAATCCACCGATTGCTACTTTCACCGTTTCATACATTTTTGTTATCTGCTGCTGCATCATTTGGTATCGGAGCTAGACTTAGCCAATCATAGCTAAGCCGAGTCTTGGAGCCAATTCTTTTTGAAGAGTTAAAGCCGAGGGCTAGAAGTTGAAGTTGTGCATCACATTGTATTGAAAAGTCAAGGCCGTGCATTGTTTGTTCATTTGTTGTTCAAGGCCGAGAGTTAAAGCCGAACTAGTTGAAGTTGAGCCGAGTATAAAGTTTGATCTAGGCCGAGTATTGAAGGTTGCATTAGTTTGGTTTGTTCAGAGCTAGACCGAAGCCAAATTTTTGAAGTTTGTGTTAGAATTTTTTTTGAAGATTTGTTGAAGATCAATCATGCATCCAAGAAGAGGTAATCGACATCAGAATATTGCCGATGTGTGTAGAAGAGAAGATGCTAAAGCAATAGAGCAACGAATTAGTGATAACCTCGAAGCTAAGTTCGATAAAGGTTTTGGAAAGTTGGAGAAGTTGATGATGGAGTTGAATCAAAGTCAAAGAGGAAGGTCACCAGTCTTGAACCATGGAGGAAACAGAGTTTCGCCATTGGTTACGGAAGCAAGGAGGGTGTCGCCACAATCTTATCAAGATAAAAGAGGATCATCAATTTCAACGAGACAAGATCACCATGGGTAAAGAGATGAAGAGAGAAGAACTCCACGTGAGTTTGACAATGAACCATGTCGTGATGACAAAAGATCGAGTAGAAGGGATTTGCATGATCATAGAGATATACGTGGTCATAGAGATAAAGGGTGTCATTTGCCTAAACATGAGAACGATTCTATTTGGCTAAGGAACAATATTTTTCAGTCTACCTGTACTATCATGGGAAAGGTTTGTAAATTCGTTATTGATGTGGGAAGTTGTGATAACCTTATCTCTGAAGAAGCCATTATAAAGTTGGGATTGAAGACTGAAAAACACCCTAGACCGTATAAACTGGCATGGATAAAGGAAGGGAAGAAGTGACGGTGGGAAGACGAACATTGGTTACATTTTCCATTGGAAAAAAGTACAAAGATGATATATGGTGTGATATTGTCGATATGGATGTATGTCATCTACTATTGGGAAGTCCATGGCAGTATGATAGAGCCGTACAACATAATAGTCACGCCAACAGCTACAGTTTCATGTTCGAAGGAACCAAGATTACCTTAGTTCTTAAGAAGCGTGAACAAAGTGACCGCAAGCCAGAGAAGAAAGTGGAAGCAACTAATTTAATATCTTCGAAAGAATTTGTTGAAGAAGTGAAAGATAGTGTTGAAGTGGAAGATAAAGTGAACTCTTCTCAACCCACGAAGTTTGATGACTATAGAGTTGATTACTCACAATCCGCGAAGTTAGCTACAGAAGAAGTTGATGTTTTTCAACCAACGAAGTTTGACGAACATGAGGTTGAAAATTCACAACCAGCAAAGTTTGATAAAGATGAAGTTGATGTTTTTCAACTGACGAAGCTTGATGAACATGAAGTTGAAAATGTACAACCAGCAAAGTTCGATGAGGATGAAGAAAGTGTGTCAAGAGATGAAGGGGGTAATTTATCAGTGAAGAAGGTGGATTCGAATAGTCTATTATCTACAGAAGAGTTTGTTAAATAAGTGGAGGATAGAGCGGAAGTGTCTATGTTGAATGGGAATGAAACCAGTCAAGATCTCGAGACTCCTGAGGAGGATGAGCCAGTGGTAAATGAAATCGAAGATGTACTCCCTGTAGAGTTGTCCAAGGAGGTACCGCCACTGAGGGACAAACAATATCATGTTGATCAAATACCAGATGCTATTGTACCACATAGGCCACGTTATCATATGTGTCCGACAGAGCAGGAAGAGTTGAGAAAACTGGTTGATGGGTTGCTAGTCGAAGGAAGTCAGTTGTCTACTACAGATTGCAGTTGGCAAATGGAATTTATCAAAGACTTACATGTAGGAAGACACTTGAGCTGTGACCGTACTATGCAGTTAATCTCACAGTCTTATTTTGAACCATCACTGAGGAAGGAAGTTGAAAGGTCTGTCCAGAGGAGCCATAATCGACAAGTTTCAAAGAAGACCATGACAAATGCAAGTTTATGTATGCCGTTGCATATACATGCTAAATTACGGGAAGAGGTTAGTGTGGACTTTGTTTTGGGATTGTCGCGAACGCAACATGGCCATGATTCTATTTATGTGGTGGTTAACCGGTGTTCAGAATGGGTTCATATCATTATCTATAAGAAGACTGTAGAGGCCGTTAATGTCATTCAGTTATACTTCAAAGAGATCGATAGATTTCATGGATTACCTGAATCTATTGTTTTGAAAAAAGATACTTTTTTCTGAACCATATCTGGATGAGTCTATGGAAAATGGCTGGGACTGAGTTGAAATCTAATAGCGCTAATCATACACAGACGGATAGACAAGCTGAAGTTGTGAACAGATCCCAAGGTAATCTATTGCGATGCCTCGTGGATGATAATTTGAAAAGTTGGGATTCGAAGTTATGTCAAGCAGAGTTTGCACACAACCACACAGTTAATCGTAACATTGGGTTCAGTCCAGTCCAGACTGTTTATTCAACAATCCCTAAAGGACCGTTAGCATTATCAACAGTGCCATCACAGAGAGGGTGATTAAACGGGCTAATGTTTTTGTGAATGAGTTGCAAGGATGCTACAAAGTTGTTCAGGAACGATGTTTTAAGGCAACGGAGAAATATAAGCAATCAGCAGAGATTAAGCGACAAAGCGTTGAATGCAAGGAAGGAGTTTTTTTGTATGTAGTGTTTATCATTGATCGATTTCTTTTTGGAACTTACAACAAGCTAGAAGTTAGAAGGAATAGTCATTTAGAAGTCGTGAAGGGAATTAACGAGAATGTTTATAAATTGAGTTTGCCGGATCATCTTCTTATTGCCAACATTGACAATATCAAACACTTGGTTCTAATTCACGAGGATAAGAGTCTCGAAGACAAAAAGCTTTTAAATTCGAGGACGAATTTTTCCCAACCAGGGGAGGATGATGCAGCCCAAACTGATGAAGACTTAGGTCACCAACGACCTAACTCCCCTGAGCTACGACCTAGTACATTAATCCCTAAGTCGCGCCATTTTAGGTCGCAAAAGAGCTATGAAGACCGACCAAGCAAGTCATGCGAGCTAAGTCTTTCATTAGGTCGCTCACGACCTAACGAGTCACGAGATAAAGAGTTGCGAATTAACGAGTTAAAGGTCTTTTCCTTAGGTCACTCACGACCTAACGAGTCACGTGAAAAGGAGTTGCGACCTAACTCTATCTGCCAGCTACGACCTAAAATGCTACGACCTAAAATGCTACGACCTAAAGTGCTACGACCTAAAGAGTTACGACCTAAAGAACTACGACCTAAAGAGTTACGACCTAACAAGATAGGTCGCTCCAATATGTAGATAGGTCGCTACAATATGCCGCTTGACTTAGGTCGCGAACGACCTTCCTTCCTTAGGTCGCGAGAAGCTTTAAGTCGCTCAAGACATACGAGCAAGCTACGACCTATGTTAGGTCGCTCACATATACCACTTCATGTTAGGTCGTTGAAGATGATGTTCCTTAGGTCGCAAGAAGTTATGTCGCTCCTTCTTATGTTGTTATCTTCCTTATGTCGCTGCCGTGTTTCTTATGTCGCCCCTACCTTGAGTCGCTTGACCATAGGCCGCATCAATCTTAGGTCGCTCAAGCCTAAGTCGCTCAACTCCTTGGGTCGCTCATCCTATAGGTCGCACAAGATATTCCGGAAGCTGATCCTTCTCATGTCACTGAAGCTTATGCCGCGTGCTGTTATAGTTTTAGGTCGTTGTGTTGTAATTCCTTATGTCGTTATATGTTGTATTTGTTATGTCGTTATGTGTTGTTGAGTCATTTGATTTTTAGATCGTCTTGTATTTGTTAGGTCGTTAACGACCTATGTATGGTCGTAGGTCATGTGTTTGTTTTAGGTCGTGATGGCCTTGTAATATGTTGTATGGTGTTGTAAAGTGTTTTCTTATGTCGCTTTGTATATAAGTCGTAGGTCGCGGCCATGTTAGGTCGTGTACTCTGTTAGGTCGTTTGTTTGTGTTAGGTCGTTCACGACCTATGTGTTGTCCAGAGTTGAGTCGTGTGAGTTGTAACCCTATAAATAGGGATGGTGGTGTCATTTGTAAAGAAGTTGATTTTGAATAAACTTTTGTTTGAGAGCTTTGTGCCTCTTCTTAAATTGGTAGTTGAGTGTGATCTCCTATCTCCACCTTCGGCATTCGAGTGCGCTCGAATCAACGATTGTTGAAGCCGATTCACGGAATCAAGTGCGCTTGATCAACGTCGAAGAATCGTAGATCTTTAAACACGGTATCGTGCGCGATCAACGTGTTTGAGATAGCTAGAATCCGGTATCTTTGGATCAACGGATTTGGGCCTTTGGTATCTTTCAATCCACCGATTGCTACTTTCACCGTTCCATACATTTTTGTTATCCACTGCTGCATCAATATTTTAGGATAATAGTTAAATTCTATATGCCAGAATGATTAGGCTTGCTTACCATAACAATTGCAGTTATTTAATTGAAAACTATATATTTTTCGTACTGTCCAATGCTTCCTTTTATTGGTTTTGGATTATTTTTGGTTATGGTGATAAGAATATGAGTGTAACTAATTACTTCAGGAAGTGTTCAGTTGACCACTTGATATAAAATGAATTAGTCCTACATGTTAAAAAAACAAATATATAAGTATATTATTGATGGCATGAATTTTGAATCTTTGACTTGTAGACAAATTAATTATATATGCATTTTGTTTACTAGATTGCTTGCTTGGACTATTCTCCCAAGATTCTTCGTCCAAGTTGGGTGACATTATGGGATTTGAAGAAAGACGCCATGGTGCACTTGCAAGTTGATATTTGATATTATCATCAACTAAAAACGTGCTTGAAAAGATGAAAAATGTAAGATAATATGATTTTTATTGTATTTTACTCTAGGTTTCTCATGAGTTTATCAGTTAATATAGTATGAATAGTTCTTCACATAATAGAATGATGTGACACGCTAAGACTTTATGAATAGCATAAATATATGAATCTTTTTAGGTTTTTTGGAATGTGGATATTTCTTGTTATATTTAGTAAATGTGGACGACTTTGGTTGTTATTAGTACAATGTTAGTTTTAGTTGTAAAATTATATTAAATCTACTGGTGCATGCTGCACCAATGTTTTAAAAAAAATTAATTTTGCATTTTTTTAATAACATGCAAAAATAGTTGTAGAAGACTTTATTACAACTGGTTAAAAAAGATGTAAACTTTATTATAACAGGAAAAAACAGTTGTAAAAGACTTTATGACAATGGGAAAAAATAGTTGTAAAAGACATTTTGCTCCAACCCTATTATAACTTTGCATATTTACGACAGCTTCATGACCATTATTAAAGGCCTATTACAACTGATATTGTCAATTGCAAAATAGTTATTTTATTGTAGTGCAAAGAGTATGCAAGTAATCTATTAGTATATAAATGGTAGATGGCAACTTTATATTAAAGATTTATAATTTTAATTACCATATCAAGTGATATCAACTTATGGAATAATATAATATTATGAAATATCCTCATGGTTCAAGTGTCAGACATATCAAAGACCATGGCTCAAGTGTCAGACACATCAGAGATCACGGTATACATACTTTACGTATGCATTTATTCCTTAAGCCTAATTTGGGTTTCTTAATGTTCCAACTTTAATTAATACATCCACATTATATGAGTTTAATACTATGTGACTTTTATATTTTAATTAATCTTATATAATAGTCTTATATATAACATTATATTAATTAAATCTTATTTCATTAATTTAATTAATTTATATTAAATATTTATGCTATAACATTTATAGTTATACACATATCTATATGTATGTATGTATGTATTTTTTAATTTATCAATTAAATTTTAATTAATTTATTAATTAACTTTTAATTAATTTATTTAATTAAAGAATTTTAACTAATTTCGAAAATTCTTTTATATATACATACATACTTACATTGCCTTAAACAATTCAAGAGAAAGTAATATATTTCGTTATATTGTATGTATATAGATATATTTTTTAATTAATTAACTATTTTATTATTTTATTAATCTTATTAATAATTAAAATTTTCAAAAATAATTTTATAACGTTTTCGAACATTTAAGAAAAATTATATTATAACGTTTTATAATATATTTCTTATTTCAAATTTAACTTTTAAATTTAAAATTTTAATTTTAATTTCAAAACAATTTGAAAAGTTAGTCCATGGCCCAATTTAAATTTGGCCTTCTCTATTAGGGGCAACTTTTGGTCTCACTTTACCTTTTGAGCCAGGCCGGTAGCCAGGTAGGGCAGAGTACTTGATTACCCAAACCCAATCCTTTCACACTACCTTTCTAGACACCCTAATAAATGGACAAGCTTAATTAGTTAGCCCTAACATGACTAATTTAGACCAGGCTATTAGGCTCTGATACCATAGTTGGATCTAGGTCGGTACGCAATGGGATAAATGGATAAATTTTAAAACAAATTCATCCATTTGATTCATATAAGGCCTATGAAATCTAAGTTTATTTAGACCTTATCTAAATTTATTTTAAATTAAATAAATATTTACTTATGGTTAAGTTTGTATTATGCAATATGATATGTATATCATATCAATATTGGTGTCCACATGCACGTGAAACATAAAATGGTGTATATGGTTTAACATGCCTGTATGTATATATATAGATATATATGTTAGGATTTACAACACAATGGACATATTAGCCCCTCTATATACATATGTGTCGACTAATATGTAAGTATATATATGTGTAAATGTCCATATATAAAATATGTTATAAAATCAAATTTGGAAAACATATACATGTAATATATATGTATGTATATGTATATATGCATTTAATTAATATGATAATCGAATGTAACTAAAATTTGAGAAATTTAAATTAATATATTGTTAACCCGCCTTTTGGCAAGGCTGTAGGCAGGCGGATTTAACCAAGTCGACTTCACGATAATCGAGGCAGAAACATGATGGATTCGGATTAAAAGGATGAAGTTCACCTGGAAATATCGTTCGGTCGAGAAATGGAGAAGTTGCACGGCTCGGTCTGGATGCACTGGGTCGCTAGGCACTGAGGTGACAACAAGGTGGCTCGGCATTGGTCGCTCGGCGAGGTGGCTCGGTATTGGTCGCTCGGCATGGGTGGCTCGGCATTGGTCGCTCGGCATGGGTGGCTCGGCATTGGTCGCTCGGCGAGGTGGCTCGACATTGATCGCTCGGCATGGGTGACTCGGCATTGGTCGCTCGGCGAGGTGGCTCGGCATTGGTCGCTCGGCGAGGTGGATCGGCATTGGTCGTTCGGCATTGATGGTTCGGTCAGGATGGCATGGGTCGGTGTAGTGGTATGGGCCGGTCAGGATGAGGTGGCTCAGGTTTGGCATAGGGTTATACTCGAGGCGACATCAGGGTGGTCCAGCGTCGAAGTGGATCGGCATGCTGAAGTGGATCGGTATATTAGAATAGAGGGTGGTTCGGCATATACGGCTCGGCCTACCTGGTTCGGTCGTGGTACAGAGCCTGGATCGGCAATGGCCTTGATGGGTCTGGATTACACAAGAGGCCCAACTACCTGGATTTGCCTATAAATACAGCATGTGGGGTTCCAGGAGGGGGAGCTTCTTCTTTCTGCTCTCGGACTTTCTATTTTCTAAGGCTAAGGCTACTCTATCAGTTTGTAATTGTAATTGATTCTGACATCAATAAGAAAGGAAATTTCTAGAGTGGACGTAGGCCGAAGTTAGCCGAACCACTATAAATTCTGTGTTTTTACGGCTTTCTTTTTAATTTTGAATGTTCTTCACATTTATACTCTCTACATACATTCTATCTGTGAGCTACGACTGGTATTTGGTGCTTTCATCTGGATTTGGGTGTTAGTGACCAATTTTGGCGCTAACATTTTGGTGCTTTCACTGAGAGTTGAACTCAGGAATTTCGGAGCTAGGATTTTTGGATTCAAAAGCTTAGGAACTTGGATCCTAGGAAGTAATGGCTAGGCCACCAACAAGGAAGCATGTGACAGAAAGGAGCAATCAAGAGGGAAGTCAAGAGGCTTCCTCTAGAGCTGGAGCAGGTCAAGCATCCATCTACATCACCAAAGATGAGATGGAAGCGATAATGAAAAGATAAGAGGAGATGATGTAGGCTCTTCTCAGACAATTTGCACAAGCAGGAAATGCAGGAGCTCAGATCCGTGGATCTGGATCAGAAGCGCTCAACCAGCAAGCAGAGGGAGTGGCTCAACAAGGGGCAGCCCCCAATCAGCAGACGGCTATCAATCTGGATGGACATAGACTCGGGGGCACACCACCAGGAAATGCTGGACCAATCCATGGAGGGATACCAGATGACTCTATGCAACCCGACACCAACAGAAGTGCAGGAGTACGTGATGAGGAGTATGTGCCAGGATTCCCTCGTGAACTCGGGGGACAGATCAAAGATAGTGGACAAGGATTGCAGTTTGGCGATAATGACAGATTAGCAGAGATGGTCAGACGAGCTGTGAGAGATGGGCTGGTAAATAAAGACTTTGAGGATGTTAATAAGAGTCCCTTTACTCCTACTATCAGGCAAGCTAGGAACCCACCGGATTTTTAGCTACCGATGTTGGAGATGTATGATGGGAGAACGGATCCTGCTGTTCACCTAACAAAGTACATAAGGCATATGGAGGTACTGGGGGCATCAGATGAGGTCATGGCTCGATGCTTCCCTTTGTATTTGTCGGATATCGCAGCTATGTGGTTCAGACAGCTAGAGAGTGGTTCTATTGACACTTGGACAGAGCTGATTGAGAGGTTTATGAGGCAATTTCGGGTCCATATAGTCAGACCCAAGAACGTAATGACCTTGACATCGATGAAACAATGGAAGGGAGAATCGCTCAGGGATTTCTTAACCAGATTCAACGCAGCGGTAGCATCAGTGGATCGACCCGACCCGTCAATGGTTTTGATGGCAGCAGTCTCAGGAATCGTGGATAATTCAGGTTTCAAGGTATCATTGGAACGGGACCCACCGAGGGATCTCGGGGAGTTCTACCATGAGGCGGAAAGGTTCCTGAGACAGGAGGATGCACAGGCTGAGAGAGTAGGGAGAGAGGATGAAGCTTATGCAGTGAGGGGTGGAGGTCCACCCAGGGAGGATCCAAGTAAAGACGATAAAGGAAAAAGGAAAACAAATGGCAACAGTGGCACTTCAAAGAGGCCTCGAAGGGAGTCAAAGTTTTCTTCTTACACAGATTTAACTGAGACTCTAGAAAGGATTTACTTGGATACTCGGGGGCACCTCCAATATCGAAAACCGGCTAGGAGGGAACCATCGGAATACGAGCGGGCGTCAGGAAAGCATTGCCTATTCCATGAGCTGGATGGGCACAACACGAATGATTGCAAGCATTTAAAGGATATCATGAGGAGCATGTAAGGAATGGTAACCTGCAACAATACATAAGGAATCGAGTTGTAGCAGTGGAACGGGAGCGGCCACCGCCTACCTCGAACGAAGATGGCGCTGGATCTAGTCACCGCCGGGTTGTTATCAACTGAATGGGTTTATGGTTCTGAATAAGTAATAGAACTCAAAGTAATACGGTTAGGTCACTTACACACGTACGGTATCGAGGACGGTCCCTAGGCGTGCTCTGAGATGACGAAAAACCGTACTGCTTAGATCTATGAAATCATGTTTTCTTTCTGTTTTTCTGCAAACTCTGGTTTCTTCTTTGGTACTTCGGACATTTAATTCCCTTTGTTGCACGCACTTTCACTTTGATAACTGAATTCTGTAATGGTTAGGATTTGACTAATTCAATAAATAATACAGGTCAAGCGATTACCGTCCCGACCGGAGAGACGGGACAGTAGTCGCGAATTACGAGTCCCTTTGCCGGAGAGCAGCGGAATGGACTCGAACAGAATGAACAATGTCCTCGGTCGGAGAGCCGAGGCTAGAGAAATAAACAAAGTCCTCGACCGGAGAGTCGAGGCCGGAGAATATAAGAAGTCCTCTACCGGAGAGTCGAGGCCGGAGAACACAAAGTCCTCGACCGGAGAGTCGAGGCCGGAGAATATAAGAAGTCCTCGACCGGAGAGTCGAGGCCGGAGAACACAAAGTCCTCGACCGGAGAGTCGAGGCCGAAGAATATAAGAAGTCCTCGACCGGAGAGTCGAGGTAGGAGAATACAAAGTCCTCGACCGGAGAGTCAAGGCCGGAGAATATATGAAAGTCCTTGGCCGGAGAGCCGAGGCCAGTGCATATC
The DNA here is from genome assembly GCA_030737815.1 of Allium fistulosum. Lineage (NCBI taxonomy): Eukaryota > Viridiplantae > Streptophyta > Magnoliopsida > Asparagales > Amaryllidaceae > Allium > Allium fistulosum. The sequence continues at coordinate 668,995,178 of CM060901.1, forward strand.
AAAGTCCTTGGCCGGAGAGCCAAGGCCAGAGAATATGAAAGTCCTTGACCGAAGAGCCGAGGCCTGTGAATATCAAAGTCCTTGCCCGGAGAGCCAAGGCCGGGGAATATGAAAATCCTAGACCGGAGGGCCGAGACCGGTGAATATCGAAGTCCTTGGTCGGATGGCCGAGGGCGGAGAACTTACAAGCCCTTGATCAAAGGGCTGAGGCTGGAACAGGGAAACGCGACCCGGCGAGGTCTACGGATTCAAGGTTAAACCCGGAGAGGTCATGAATTTAATAAAATGGTCATGAACGGGATATGGACTTCGGATATCGGATTTGAGACTATTCAAAACACACCTTCCAATAGCAAGGCATGTTTTGGGGGGCAAAGTGTTAACCCGCCTTTTAGCAAGGCTATAGGCAGGCGGATTTAACCAAGTCGACTTCACGATAATCGAGGCAGGAACATGATGGATTCGGATTAAAAGGATGAAGTTCACTTGGAAATGTCGTTCGGTCGAGAAATGGAGAAGTTGCACGGCTCGGTCTGGATGCACTGGGTCGCTCGGCACTGAGGTGACAACAAGGTGGCTCGGCATTGGTCGCTCGGCGAGGTGGCCCGTCATTGGTCGCTCGGCATGGGTGGCTCGGCATTGGTCGCTCGGCATGGGTGGCTCGGCATTGGTCGCTCGACGAGATGGCTCGGCATTGGTCGCTCGGCGAGGTGGCTCGGCATTGGTCGCTCGGCGAGGTGGATCAGCATTGGTCGTTCGGCATTGATGGTTCGGTCAGGATGGCATGGGTCGGTGTAGTGGTATGGGCCGGTCTGGATGAGGTGGCTCAGGTTTGGCATAGGGTTATACTCGAGGCGACATCAGGGTGGTCCGGCTTCGAAGTGGATCGACATGCTAAAGTGGATCGGTATATTAGAATAAAGGGTGGTTCGGCATATACGGCTCGGCCTACCTGGTTCGGTCGTGGTACAGAGCCTGGATCGGCAATGGCCTTGATGGGCCCGGATTACATAGGAGCCCAACTACTTGGATTTTCCTATAAATACAGCATGTGGGGTTTCAGGAGGGGGAGCTTCTTCTTTCTGCTCTCGGACTTTCTATTTTCTAAGGCTAAGGCTACTCTATCAGTTTGTAACTGTAATTGATTCTGACATCAATAAGAAAGGAAATTTCTAGAGTGAACGTAGGCCGGAGTTAGCCGAACCACTATAAATTCTGTGTTTTTACTGCTTTCTTTTTAATTTTGAAGGTTCTTCACATTTATACTCTCTACATACATTCTATCTGTGAGCTGCGACTGGTATTTGGTGCTTTCATCTGGATTTGGATGTTAGTGACCAATTTTGGCGCTAAAATATATTAATTTTTAATAAATGTATAATATACATATATATTTCGAAACTAAAAATAATCATTTGTTTTCTTTTTTAATCATATACATATATGCACACTAAAATAATATTAAGAATTACGAGTACATATGCACGCCCAGGTGGACCTGCATTTAACCACAATATGCATGCATTTTTATTTGTACATGTGGAAGTAGATTTGATAGTAGCATCCCCACATTTAAACGCCGCCTTGGCAGAAACCGATATTTTTTTTGTTCTGACTGCAATAACTTCTTCATACTAACTCGAAATCAGGCAAAACTTCGACCGATGAATTCCTACCTAAATTACAGACAATATGGAGCACTCGGATACTTCATCTTGTAACGAGCACTGTAGTTCTCTAAGGGGACTGACAGTTTACTTAGAAAATAACATGGCACAACATCCTCATATTTGAACTCCGCCTAGTGCAGAAGCCGCTATTTTTTTTATTCAGACTACTATATTTTCTTCATACTAACTTGGAATTCGGCGAGACTTCGACAGATTAACTCCCACCTAAATTACGGACAACATGGAACACTCGGATACTTCATCTTATGAACGCACACTGTAGTTCTCCAAGGGGACTGACAGTTGTACATAGAAAATAATAGGCTAACACATCCACATATTTCAACTCCGCCTAGTGCAGAAGCCGCTATTTTTTTTGTTCAGACTGCAATAACTTCTTCATACTAAATCGGAATTAGGCGATACTTCGATCGATGAACTCCCACCTAAATTACGGACAATACGGTATAGTTGGATACTTCATCTTGTGAACGCACACTGTAGTACTCCATGGTGGCTGACAGTTGTACTTAGACAATAACATGATATATCCCCACTTCAACGCTCACTGTAGTTCTCCATGGTGACTAATAGTTGTACTTAGAAAATAACAGACTACATCCTCATATTTGAACTTTGCCTAGGAAAAAGCCGCTAGTTTTTTGTTCAGACTGCAATAACTTCTTCATACTAACTCGGAATCAGACAAAACTTCGACCGATGAACTCCCACCTAAATTACGAACAATAGAGTACACTCGGATACTTCATCTTGTAAACGCACACTGTAGTTTTTCATGGGGACTGACAGTTTACTTAGAAAATAACATGCTACCACATCCCCATATTTGAACTCCGCCTAGTGCAGAAGCCACTATTTTTTTTGTTCAGTCTGCAATAACTTCTTCATACTAATTCGAAACCTGGCGAGACTTCGACCGATTAACTCTCACCTAAATTACGGACAATATAGAACACTCGTATACTTCATCTTGTGAACGCACACTGTAGTTCTCCATGAGGACTGATAGTTGTACTTAGAAAATAAGAGGCTACTACATCCCCATATTTGAACTCTGCCTAGTGCAGAAGCCGCTATTTATTTTGTTCAGACTGCAATAACTTCTTCATACTAATTTGGAATCCGGTGAGGCTTCGACCGATTAACTCCCACCTAAATTACGGACAATATAGAACACTCGGATACTTCATCCTCTGAACGCACATTGTAGTTCTCCATGGAGATTGACAGTTGTACTTAGAAAATAACAGGCTATCACATCCCCGTATTTGAACTCCGCCTAGTGCAGAAGCCGCTATTTTTTTATTCAGACTGCTATATTTTCTTCATACTAACTCGAAATCCGGCGAGACTTCGACAGATTAACTCCCACCTAAATTACGAACAATATGGAACACTTGGATACTTCATCTTCTGAACGCACACTGTAGTTCTCCATGGGAACTGACAGTTGTACTTAGAAAATAACAGGCTACGACATCCCCATATTTGAACTCCGCCTAGTGCACAAGCCGCTATTTTTTTTGTTCAAACTGCAATAACTTCTTCATACTAATTCAGAATCTGGTGAGACTTCGACCAATAAAATCCCACCTAAATTACGGACAATATGGAACACTCGGAAACATCATCTTGTGAACGCACACTGTAGTTCTTCATGGGCACTGACAGTTGTACTTAGAAAATAACAGGATACCACATCCCCATATTTGAACTCCGCCTAGTGTAGAAGCCGCTATTTTTTTTGTTCAGACTGTAATATTTTCTTCATACTAACTCGGAATCCGGCGAGACTTCGACCGATTAACTCCCACCTAAATTACGGACAATATGAAACACTCGGACACTTCATCTTGTGAACATACACTGTAGTTCTCCATGGGTACTGACAGTTGTACTTAGAAAATAACAGGCTGCCACATTCTCATATTCGAACTCCGCCTAATGCAGAAGCCGCTATTTTTTTGGTTCAAACTGCAATAACTTCTTCATAATAATTCAGAATCCGGTGAGACTTCGACCAATTAACTCCCACCTAAATTACGGACAATATGGAACACTCGGATATTTCATCTTGCGAACGCACACTGTAGTTCTCCATGGGCACTGACAGTTGTACTTAGAAAATAACAGGATACCACATCCTCATATTTGAACTCCGTCTAGTGCAGAAGCCGCTATTTATTTTGTTCTTACTGCAATATTTTCTTCATACTAAATCGGAATCCGGCGAGACTTCGACAGATTAACTCCCACCTAAATTACGGACAATATGGAACACTCGGATACTTCATCTTCTGAACGCACACTGTAGTTCTCCATGGGAACTGACAGTTGTGCTTAGAAAATAACAGGCTACACATCCCCATATTTGAACTCCACCTAGTGCAGAAGCCGCTTTTTTTTGTTCAAACTGCAATAACTTCTTCATACTAATTCAGAATCCGGTGAAACTTCGACCAATTAACTTCCACCTAAATTACGGACAATATGGAACACTCGGATACTTCATCTTGTGAACGCACACTGTAGTTCTTCGATGACACTGACAGTTGTACTTAGAAAATAATAGGATACCACATCCCCATATTTGAACTCCGCCTAGTGCAGAAGCCGCTATTTTTTTTGTTCAGACTGCAATATTTTCTTCATACTAACTCGGAATCCGACGAGACTTCGACCGATTAACTCCCACCTAAATTACGGACAATATGAAACACTCGGATACTTCATCTTGTGAACGTACATTGTAGTTCTCCATGGGGACTAACAGTTGTACTTAGAAAATAACAGGCTACCACATCCCCATATTTGAACTCTGCCTAGTGGAGAAGCTGCTATTTTTTTGTTCAAACTGCAATAACTTCTTCATATTAATTCAGAATCCGTTGAGACTTCGACCAATTAACTCCCACCTAAATTACAGACAATATGGAACACTCGGATACTTCATCTTGTGAACGCACACTGTAGTTCTTCATTGGCACTGACAGTTGTACTTAGAAAATAACAGGATACCACATCCCCATATTTGAACTCCGCCTAGTGTAGAAGCCGCAATTTTTTTTTCAGACTGCAATATTTCCCACATACTAACTCGGAATTCGGCGAGACCTTGAAAGATTAACTCCCATCTAAATTACAGACAATATGGAACACTCAGATACTTCATCTTCTGAACGCATACTGTAATTCTCCATGGGAACTGACAGTTGTACTTAGAAAATAACAGGCTACGACATCTCCATATTTGAACTTCGCCTAATGCAGAAACCGCTATTTTTTTTGTTCAAACTACAATAACTTCTTCATACTAATTCAGAATCCGGTGAGACTTCGACCAATTAACTTCCACCTAAATTACGGACAATATGGAACACTCGGATACTTCATCTTATGAACGCACACTCTAGTTCTTCATGGGCACGGACAGTTGTACTTAGAAAATAACAGGATACCACATCCCCATATTTGAACTCCGCCTAGTGTAGAAGCCGCTATTTTTTTTCTTTAAACTGCAATATTTTCTTCATACTAACTCGGAATCCGGCGAGACTTCGACCGATTAACTCCCACCTAACTTACGGACAATATGAAATACTCGGATACTTCATCTTGTGAACGTACACTGTAGTTCTCCATGGGGACTGACAGTTGTACTTAGAAAATAACAGGCTACCACATCCCCATATTTGAACTCCGCCTAGTGCAGAAGCCGCTATTTTTTTTGTTCAAACTGAAATAACTTCTTCATACTAATTCAGAATCCGGTAAGACTTCGACCAATTAACTCCCACCTAAATTACGGACAATATGGAACACTCGGATACTTCATCTTGTGAACGCACACTGTAGTTCTCCATGGGCACTGACAGTTGTACTTAGAAAATAACAGGATACCACATCCCCATATATGAACTCCGCCTAATGTAGAAGCCGCTATTTTTTTTTTCAGACTGCAATATTTTCTTCATACTAACTCGGAATCCGACGAGACTTCGACCGATTAACTCCCACCTAAATTACGGACAATATGAAACACTCGGATACTTCATCTTGTGAACGTACACTGTAGTTCTCCATAGGGACTGACAGTTGTACTTAGAAAATAACAGGCTACCACATCCCCATATTTGAACTCCGCCTAGTGTAGAAGCCGCAATTTTTTTTGTTCAAACTGCAATAACATTTTCACACTGATTCAGAATTCGGTGAGACTTCGACCAATTAACTCCCACCTAAATTACGGACAATATGGAACACTCGGATACTTCATCTTGTGAACGCACGCTGTAGTTCTCCATGGGCACTAACAGTTGTACTTAGAAAATAAAAGGATACCACATCCCCATATTTGAACTCCGCCTAGTGCAGAAGCCGCTATTTTTTTTTGTTCAGACTGCAATATTTTCTTCATACTAACTCGGAATTCGGCGAGACTTCAACTGATTAACTTCCACCTAAATTACGGACAATATGAAACACTCGGATACTTCATCTTGTGAACGTACACTGTAGTTCTCCATGGGGACTGACTGTTGTACTTAGAAAATAACAGGCTACCACATCCCCATATTTGAACTCCGCCTAGTGCAGAAGCCGCTATTTTTTTGTTCAGACTGCAATAACTTCTTCATACTAATTTGAAATCCGGTGAGACTTCGACCGATTAACTCCCACCTAAATTACGGACAATATGGAAAACTCGGATACTTCATCTTGTGAACGCACACTGTAGTTCTCCATGGGCACTGACAGTTGTACTTAGAAAATAACAGGCTATCACATCCCCGTATTTGAACTCCGCCTAGTGCAGAAGCCGCTATTTTTTTATTCAGACTGATGTACTTCCTTCATACTAACTCGGAATCCGACGAGACTTCGAAAGATTAACTCCCACCTAAATTACGGACAATATGGAACACTCGGATACTTCATCTTCTGAATGCACACTATAGTTCTCCATGGGAACTGACAGTTGTACTTAGAAAATAACAGGCTACCACATCTCCATATTTGAACTTCGTCTAATGCAGAAGCAGCTATTTTTTTTGTTCAAACTGCAATAACTTCTTCATACTAATTCAGAATCTGGTGAGACTTCGACCAATTAACTTCCACCTAAATTACGGACAATATGGAACACTCGGATACTTCGTCTTGTGAACGCACACTGTAGTTCTTCATGGGCACTGACAGTTGTACTTAGAAAATAACAGGATACCACATCCCCATATTTGAACTCCGCCTAGTGCAGAAGCCGCTATTTTTTTGTTCATACTGCAATATTTTCTTCATACTAACTCGGAATCCGGCGAGACTTCGACCGATTAACTCTCACCTTAATTACAGACAATATGAAACACTCGGATACTTCATCTTGTGAACGTACACTGTAGTTCTCCATGGGGACTAACAGTTGTACTTAGAAAATAACAGGCTACCACATTCTCATATTTGAACTCCACCTAATGCAGAAGCCGTTATTTTTTTTGTTCAAACTGCAATAACTTATTCATACTAATTCTGAATCCGGTGAGACTTCGACCAATTAACTCCCACCTAAATTACGGACAATATGGAACACTCGGATATTTCATCTTGTGAACGCACACTGTAGTTCTCCATGGGCACTGACAGTTGTACTTAGAAAATAACAGGATACCACATCCTCATATTTGAACTCCGCCTAGTGCGGAAGCCGCTATTTTTTTGTTCATACTGCAATATTTTCTTCATACTAACTCGAAATCCGGCGAGACTTCGACAGATTAACTCCCACCTAAATTACGGACAATATGGAACACTCGGATACTTCATCTTCTGAACGCACATTGTAGTTCTCCATGGGAACTGACAATTGTACTTAGAAAATAACAGGCTACCACATCCCCATATTTGAACTCCACCTAGTGCAGAAGCCGTTATTTTTTTTGTTCAAACTTCAATAACTTCTTCATACTAATTCAAAATCCGGTGAGACTTCGACCAATTAACTTCCACCTAAATTACGGACAATATGGAACACTCGGATACTTCATCTTGTGAACGCACACTGTAGTTCTTCGTGGACACTGACAGTTGTACTTAGAAAATAATAGGATACCACATCCCCATATTTGAACTCCGCCTAGTGCAGAAGCCGCTATTTTTTTTGTTCAGACTGCAAAATTTTCTTCATACTAACTCGTAATCCGATGAGACTTCGACCGTTTAACTCGCACCTAAATTACAGACAATATGAAACACTCGGATACTTCATCTTGTGAACGTACACTGTAGTTCTCCATGGGGACTGACAGTTGTATTAAGAAAATAACAAGCTACCACATCCCCATATTTGAACTCTGCCTAGTGTAGAAGCCGCTATTTTTTTGTTCAAACTGCAATAACTTCTGCATATTAATTCAGAATCCGGTGAGACTTCGACCAATTAACTCCCACCTAAATTACAGACAATATGGAAAACTCGGATACTTCATCTTGTGAACGCACACTGTAGTTCTCCATGGGCACTGACAGTTGTACTTAGAAAATAACAGGATACCACATCCCCATATTTGAACTCCGCCTAGTGTAGAAGCCGCTATTTTTTTGTTCAGACTGCAATACTTTCTTCATACTAACTCGGAATCCGACGAGACTTCGAAAGATTAACTCCCACCAAAATTACGGACAATATGGAACACTCGGATACTTCATCTTCTGAACGCACACTGTAGTTCTCCATGGGAACTGACAGTTGTACTTAGAAAATAACAGGCTATCACATCTCCATATTTGAACTTCGTCTAATGCAGAAGCAGCTATTTTTTTGTTCAAACTGCAATAACTTCTTCATACTAATTCAGAATCCGGTGAGACTTCGACCAATTAACTTCCACCTAAATTACGGACAATATGGAACACTCGGATACTTCATTTTGTGAACGCACACTGTATTTCTTCATGGGCACTGACAGTTGTACTTAGAAAATAACAGGATACCACATCCCCATACTTGAACTCTGTCTAGTGTAGAAGCCGCTATTTTTTTTGTTCAGACTGCAATATTTTCTTCATACTAACCCGGAATCCGGCGAGACTTCGACCGATTAACTCCCACCTAAATTACGGACAGTATGAAACACTCGGATACTTCATCTTATGAACGTACACTATAGTTCTCCATGGGGACTGACAATTGTACTTAGAAAATAACAGGCTACCACATTCTCATATTTGAACTCCGCCTAATGCAGAAGCCGCTATTTTTTTTGTTCAAACTGCAATAACTTCTTCATACTAATTCAGAATCCGGTGAGACTTCGACCAATTAACTCCCACCTAAATTACGAACAATATGGAACACTCGGATATTTCATCTTGTGAACGCACACTGTAGTTCTCCATGGGCACTGACAGTTGTACTTAGAAAATAACAGGATACCACATCCCCATATTTGAACTCTGCCTAATGTAGAAGCCGCTATTTTTTTTGTTCAGACTGCAATATTTTCTTCATACTAACTCGGAATCCGGCGAGAATTCGACCGATTAACTTCCACCTAAATTACGGACAATATGAAACACTCGGATACTTCATCTTGTGAACGTACACTGTAGTTCTCCATGGGGACTGACTGTTGTACTTAGAAAATAACAGGCTACCACATCCCCATATTTGAACTCCGCCTAGTGCAGAAGCCGCTATTTTTTTGTTCAAATTGCAATAACTTTTTCATACTGATTTAGAATTCGGTGAGACTTCGACCAATTAACTCCCACCTAAATTACGGACAATATGGAACACTCGGATACTTCATCTTGTGAACGCACACTGTAGTTCTCCATGGGCACTGACAGTTGTACTTAGAAAATAAAAGGATACCACATCCCCATATTTGAACTCCGCCTAGTGCAGAAGCCGCTATTTTTTTTGTTCAGGCTGCAATATTTTCTTCATACTAACTCGGAATCCGGCGAGACTTTGACCGATTAACTCCCACATAAATTACGGACAATATGAAACACTCGGATACTTCATCTTGTGAACATACAATGTAGTTCTCCATGGGGACTGACAGTTGTACTTAGAAAATAACAGGCTATATTCCCATATTTGAATACTATTTCTCTATAAGATGTAAAAGGGTATACTTGGAATTTCAAAAAGAAAATGAGTAAATTTATTCAATGAATTCTCTTTATTAGTAGTAAAGATATATATATATATATATATACATATATATAGCATAAGAGTGTGTGTGTGTAAATGTATTTCGATATATATATATATATATATATATATATATATATATCATAAGAGAGTGTGTGTGTGTGTATGTAAATGTATTTTGATATAAATAAATAATTATTAATATACACACGCACACACACACATTTGGCCAGCAAGTAAAATAATCATTTTTTCTTTTTGGTTTTAACACTTTGAATGTTTTTTTAATTATGATTTCCATACGAAAATCTTTGTGTATATATATATATATATAATTTTCAAAAGCAACATTAATTATTTATAAAATTTCGCTAAATAAAGTTTTCCAAATTTTATATTTACTTCATAAATATACAAATATTGTAAAACATAGGTTTTGTGTTTAAATAAATTATAATATATATATATATATACGAACACGGTTTTAAGTATAATTTTTTAATCCAAAAACATGTAATGCACATACGTAGATAAAATTGTATATGTAAACTATATATACATACATATATATATATATATATATATATAAATTATGTGTATATTTTAAACTAAACTAATTTTAAAATTACTAAACTATTAATTTCGAAAATAAAAGTAAATAAAAAATATATTTTTTTATTACCGAATGCCAAGAGGATATAAGCACATACAAAGTATAATTTTTAAAATTTTTTATTTTACACATATAAACGAACATATACATCCGATGTCGACGGCAATAACATATAAGGATTGATGATATCAATTCACTATCTATACTTGCATATAACGTGATAAATATTTATATACTCATAATGAATATTCAAACAAGGATTTTACCTTTTCCAAAGCATTGTTGACAAACCTTGAAATGCTGAATCGAATCAATCCTTTCAATCAAGTCTTGAATCCAGAAAGTGCTACTAGTCTGAATACAGTGCAATTGGTGTGTATAAATTTGATTTTATTTTAGTGTTTTGTAGCTTGTAATTAAGGAGGTAGAGGGGCTATAGGGTCAACCTTGGTTGGTGTAAGTGTAGCAAAAAAAAGAGAGCAAAATAATGAGGGTTGGAGGCAAATAAATAGCAAGAGTCAAGGAGTGAAAAGAGGATCTATATGCTTCTTTTCCTCTTACCGAATCTCCTCCGTTTTGAATTCAAAATTCCACCCTCCCTCTCTTGGTTTGGTCGGCCTTCTCATGTCCAACATGGGCCTCAAAACTGCTTCAAGCCCAATCGATAAACATCGCATTTAACTCTAATTCAAATGCACATTGAAAATGCATATTGATACATGTGTTTATAACTATTATACACATACTATTTAATATTGATCAAAATAAATTAAATAAAATTCTATAACTAATATTTCATAAATATTAATTAATTTACAGCAATTATAATTAAGTAAATCAAGTGGTAGTTGGAGTATTCAATATTTTGGTTGTGTGACTCTTAGATGTAAATTCCATTAGCGATTAATATTGAACAATTCGTATATTAATGTTCATATGTAATTTAGCAGGTGGTGTGACATTATGGCCAAATTTATCGTTAACGCAACTTCGGTAAAATCCAATTTACATATTTGGGCATTATTCGAAAGTGATAGTTATTTACACTAATTCTCTTCGTCAAAACTATATCGCATTAGGACTTATGGAATTTGGTGACGGTCAAAAAATTCAAGTATCATCCATATTCAACTTTATAGTCCAAACACAAAGTTCTTTGTTGAATAATAACAATTACTATTAGCTGAACTACTATGGCTAAAGATTTTGACTTTTAGTTGACGTTAGTTGACCTCGACATTTACCTCATAAAACTGAGGAGACGAATCCCTCTTAAATAGTGTTTCACTTCCTATAATTCCACTCGACCCAACTATTATCGATGGATGTCATGCCACAATTTAACTATTATAAAAGTAGAAGTTTCATATTGAAGATTAATAGTATTCTCAAGTTAGGAGAACTGCGTAATATTATCACATCGATATTTTCTATATGACCATAATTATATTAGTCAATAGAAACTTATCGAGTGAGACATTCCATAGTTATCCAACAACTATCAGAACGTAACCCCTTGATGCCTCCAACAGTCAAGACTAATACACTGTCCAACATTTGGAGAGCGTTACATACTCCAGTCTTAACGAACACATCGACAATGAGTAGGAACATTGAAAACAATGTATTTATTATATTGTCATAATATACTCATGATTACAACTATTTGTAGTTACTATCACAAACGCGGCATTTAAGAATTTTCTATTAAATATACTTAATTAATTTGTTAATTATAACATATTATAATAAGCAGGCAATAGAAACCTTTTATTATAAAGGAGATTTGATTATATATTCACAATTAATTAAACTACAAAATTGCCCTAGGGCATACCTCTAACTCTATCACTATTTACTTTCTAGTTCCTTGTTACAACCCTTTGGCTAAATTTAATTTCCTTTGAAAATTACCTAATTTGCTTTCGATTTTATGTAGTAAAAATAACGATGACTCATTCTTGTATACCTTCTCTACTTCCTAATTTCTAGCCCTCTTTCATATTACACGGTTCTTAAACAATTTATAGCATTTTATTTTCTTAAGCGAAATTTCTATAAATCAAAACCCATTTTTAGAATACAATCTCCACATTATAATAAGTTTTCAGATGAAAAAGGTTATAAGAAACATGAGAAATAACTCATATAAAATTCGACTGAAAGAATTTTAAGGAAGAAAAGATTAGAGAATATATTACTCGCCTATAATCATAAGATGAAGTCTCTAGTTCCCTTAGTCTTAATCTTTCCTTTTTCTTCTTCTTGGTAAGGCCGCAAGCACCATTAAAGAGCTCAGGCTTTAGTTTTTATTTTTGAGTGTACTGATAAATGAAAAAAGGGAAAGCAATTATTATTACTTTGAAAGGGTAGTTGGGCCACCAGCCCACTATCTCATTTTCTTATGAATTGGTTGGCTCTAATAGGTTGCATTCAGCTTTTGTTAATTTAGATTATTAACTAGGATTTTCCTAGTGCCACTTGATTTTCCCAAGCATAATGAGTAAGCAAATGTCCATGAATATTTATTCCTTTTCCATCATTTCAATTTTCATTTTTTTCATAGTTAATTACTTATTTATTAATTAATTTATTGGATGTTATAGGATACAGATGGAGTCTTAGTAGGATCGAATCATGTTGATACCAGGTTGGTATTTGATGTGTTAGCGGCTTGATCGTAGCTACTCCATAGATGAAGTAGTGGTAATGAAGGTGTATAATAAGGATGTGGTGATGGAAGGTGGAAGTGGTCGAAATATATGAGGCATTGTTCAAGGGAATCCAAAACTGGATAAGGAAAGGGTTATTTTTTCATTTTTCTGAAAATTTCTAAGAGGTGTACAAAAAAATTGCCCCCTCTAATAAAATAATATTAAACTTGTAAATTCCCTTTGCTTTTCAGTGATTAATCACTCTTTTTCCACTTATATTTTGATAAGACCCCACAACAATTGGTTTTCGGTGATCCATCATTGATTTTTTTCCTATTTTTTGATGGGTGCTTGTTGAATTTTGCTTTACACAAGGGCTAAAATTATAAACCGTTTTATTCGGGTAAAGTCCTTGTAACAGTTTTTTGTTAATGGAGTCTGATAGAGCTAGGGGTATGCCCTAAGGAAAATTCTATAATTTATTATAAATTAATTAACTCTACAATCAATTCTGGTTTGTAATAAACGTGTTATTCTTTCTGTTATATATTTGTTATAATATGTTACAAATAACTAAATATTTAACTAAAATACGTTTAATAGAAAATTTGTAAATCGTGTGTTTGTGATGGTAATTACAAGTAGTTGTAATCATAAGTATTATATCACAATATAATAAACACATCATTTTAAGTATTCCTAGTCAAGATGCATCGAGACTGGATATCAATGCATCCGTTGAGACTAGAGTACGTATGCTTTTCAAATATTGGGTAGTGTATTACTTATCACTGCTATGGGCACTAAGAGATTACGTATAGATAGTTATTAGATAACTATGGAATGGCTCACTCGATAGTTCTTTGTTGGTTAATATAATCAAGGTCAAACAGAAAATATTGATGTTACTAATTTACACAGTTCTCTCGACGTAAGAATACTGTTGATCTTTAATACGAGAGCTCTGCTTTGGTTATAACCAAGTCATGGAATGATGTCCATTGAATGACTATAGGTCTAGTGGAAGTGTTGAAAGTGAAACACTATTCAAGAGAGGATTCGTCTCCTCAGTTTTATGGGGTTAGTATCACGGTCAGCCGAAGACAACTCAATGTCAAAACTCTGGCTAGAGTAGTTCTATTCATAATAATTCTTATTACTGAACAAAGGAATTTGTGTTTGGACTGTAGAGTTGAATATGAATGATACTGGAATTTTGATCATTACCAAATTTCATAAGTCCAAAGTGATATAGTTTTGACGAAGAGAATTGGGGAAAATAAAATTCACTACCAGGTAATGCTTAACAAAGTAAAATTGGATTTTACCAAAACCAAGTAATGATGAATTTGGCCAAAATGTCACATCACCTGTTAAGTGACTTGTGAACGTTAATATTCGAATAGTTTGATATTAATCGCTAGCATAATTTAAACCTAAAGAGTCACACAACTAAAACGTTGAATACTCCTTTGACCAAATAATTAAATTAATTTGTAATTGTTATAAATTAATTAAACTAATTAATATTCACAAAATATTAATTATAAAATTTTATTCGATGTGTTAAAAAACATTGACAGATATGTTTATAATAGTTATAAATATATTAATCGACATATGATATCGATATGCATTCAAATTGGATTTGAATGCTATAAATATTTTTCAACCTTGAAGTAGGTTTGAAGCCCATATGAGGCATAGGAATTTTAACCATGATTTCAATATGGAACAGGCAGATGTGACATAGGAGAATGGGTTGGGTTTTGTTAGGATAAGAGATAGAGAACGAGTAAGAGAAAAATAGGGATCTTGATCCCACGTTATATCTCTAGTCTCTTCCTTATAAAAGCCTAATAACCCTCATTCTACCATCACTTTTTGGAGTCCCCACCCATAGCTTTGGTGGTTGAAAATCATCCCCTCCTCTCCTCCATTTCCAAGATCAAATCAAATAAATTAAAAGCAATACGATAGCCGATGGTTAACAATTCAAAGCTAGCACCTTTAGGATATATGATTCAAAGGAGCTTGTATCTTCATTTCAACATGTATTCAATAGGATTTGGTGAAGGTATGTCTCTGATTTACAAAATATAAATTAATGTTATATTTTATATCATATAATGCTTATTTCGATAGGTGACGAATCTCATATATCGATATATCGTCATATTTTGGTAGTTGTATATTTATGTGCTTATATATATAACACAATTTATGCAATATATACATACCTTAATACTCATGGCATGATAAAAAAATTGTTTTTAATATAAAATTAATATAATATATTATTTAATTCGTATAAGTTTCATAATTAAATATTAATTATTATATCATAAAAAATAAGTTTTAAAATTTTATACAGATACTTTTATACATAAAAGGCTTTCAGCATAAAAAACTTTTTATATATATAATTTAATTATTATTTATTCAAATAAATTTCATAAATTCATAATATCAATAATTATATCATATAAAATATGTTTCAAATTTTATAAAATTAGTTCATACTAATATGCTTTCAGTGGTAAATTTTTTTGACTTTTATATAAACTAAATATTAATATATATATTTGTAGCAACTAAAAAATTGAATTTCAAATTTAATTTATATATATGTGTGTGGAAATATTTAAATATTAAAATATTTCTTAGATTTTTTATAACATATTAAAACACTAAATTTTATTTTTGGAAATAGTTTTATTTTTATTTTTATTAATTTTAGAACGAATATTTAATTTTAATAAGTATTTAAAAAAATTTCATTAGCATTATCATATGTGTATGTTTATATATATATATATATATGTATGTATGTATGTATATATGTATGTATGTGTTTGTGTGTGTGTGTATTTTGTTTATGTACAAATACATAAATATATTTATTAGTAAATTATTTATGAGCATATTTATATATTTATATATATACGTGTGTTTATTTATTTATGTTTATTTATAAATAAATATAAATTTGTTTCGGATTTTATAATAAAATTAATAAATAAATTTTTAATATTTTATTTAAAATGATTTTACATTTATTTACATTCATATGTATACATGTTTATAATTATATATATATATATATTTGTAATATTTAGAATATATGACTTAAGGAACATAAACCTACATTTGAACGACGTATTTTTTTACTATAGGGGCTAACATGTCTGTTGCAGAGTAAATCCCAGCATTTACACACGGCATGTCAAACCTATCACGGATTGCAATGTTACGCATGCACACATACATATATATGTATATGATACACACATATATATAATACAATATTAATTACATAAATAAAATTATAATATAAATTTAACTAAAATAATGATTTTATTTAAAAGAAATTTAGAACTGTTCTAAATGAATTAAACTTCATAGGCCCAATAAGGATTCAAAATGATTAATAAATTTATCCTTTTCTTCTACCGCGGGCTAATCCAGTTCCATCAATGGTATCAGAGCTCAATAGCCTATGTAGTTTAAATTAGTCATGTTAGGGTTAACTAATTAATCTCACAGCCCAAATAGTAGGGTGTTCAGAAAGGTAGCGTCGAAGGATTAAATTTGGATAATCAAGGACTTTGCCCCATTTGGCCGCCGGCCTGGTCCGAACAGATATGTAGGCCCAAAGGTTGTCCTTAATAGAAAAAGCCCAATTTGAATTGGGCTTGGGCTAATTTACAAAATTGTTTGAAATTTAAAATATAACATTTTAAATTTAAAATATAACATTTTAAATTTAAAATAAGAGATATATATATATTATAAAAGTTATAAAATAATAAGTTTTTCAAAATGTTTGAAAATTAATATAAATTAATTTCGAAATTAAATTTTATTAATAAGATTAATAAAAGAATTAAATGATTAATTAAATGAGTTAATAATGAAAGTATATATGCATGTATTATATATTTTGATATATGTTATGATGTTTTAAAATCTTTGAGATATCATAAGTATACATGTATATATAAAATGATTTTTCAAAATTAATATAATTTAATTAAAATTGTTTAATTAAATAAATTAATTAAAGGTTAATTAATTAAATTAAAATACCTAAATATATATATATGATATATATAATACTATAATAGTTATAGTATTTATATTCAATACAAACGTTATATTGGATTGACATAAATAAATTAAAATGTTAATTAATTAAAATTAATTAAATAAGATTTGATTAATATAAAAGACTACATAGGTAATTTAAAATATAAAAGCTATATAGTAATAAAAGTTATATAATATAAATGTGTCAACTAAATATGGAACATTAAAGAAACCCAAACAGACTTAAAGAATAAATACATACATAAATGTACGTATACCGTGATTTATGATGTTTTCGACACTTGAATTGGGAGAGTAATTTATAAGAGTTATTTCATAAGTCAATATCACTTGATATAATATGTTAAAGATTATGAATCTTTACTAATGTTGTCCTCTACCATTTATATATTCATAAATTACTTGCATACTCTTTAGTTGTTAAGCTTTCCTTAAGCTAAGGATGTTATGCGTAGTACTATTAATATATTGAACAGACAAGGTAAGATAACTGCATAAATTTGTTGAGCATTCCTAAAGGTATGTGCATTATACTTAGTTTGTCGCGAAATGATAGGTTCGAGTGAATACTCCTACTTTATTTATTGAGCTTTCCATAAGGTAAAGACGGGATTATGACAAATTACCACGAGTTAGGAGTTGTATATGATAGAACTGATAAGAGTTATCCATCGTATGTGGGAGTATGATTAGTTAAGCTTTTCTCAAGGTCAGAATCCCAAGACATACAAGTCTTAACACCCACTAGTGAAGTCAAAAGAATTCTATGTTTCGACTTAGGGTTTAGTGAAACATAAAACACTAGTGGGAGCTTATTAGTAAAATGAAACGTAAAGTTTAACCTTACTAATATTCAAAGAATATCTGCTATGTTGATGTCCTAATAATCTACCCATTAAAACTTGTAGAAAATGTTGAATCCAAGACTTTTCAATAAAAGCGACCAATTGACAAGACCAAATGACTATGTCGACTGGCTACGAGCTATAAAGATAACTCTAACATACAAGCAAATTTACTCTCTGTAACTTGTGCTTCGTTGATAAGACCCACTGATGATGATCACGAAGACCTACATGTAGCTTATAGTAAGTGGGTCGCTGACCTCGAAATCGCTTATGTATTCGTGTTGTCTACTCTAGACAAACGGTTGCAAAGGAAGCACGAATCAATGTCTGTTCATGAGATATTTGATAGTTTCAAGGCACTATTTGGTGAGAAATCTCATTCTGCAAGGTATGAGATTACTAGGAAGTCGTTCGACACCAAAATGAAAAAGGGACAGGAGGTGGATGATTACGTGTTGATGATGAAGGGTTATATTAATAAGCTTGCATAATTGGACATGACTATAAGTAATGAGTTACATGTTGACTTAATCCTTGGTTCATTGACCCCTCAGTATGAACCATTCATACTGAACAATAATATGAACAATCTTAATGTGAATCTCCTGGAACTTCTCAATATGTTGAGGCAGGCTGAGTCACAATCTAAGGATAAGTCGGATGTGCTTACAGCTAAAAGTAGGGCGTCATCTTTGAATAGTTTGGAGAAGCGAAAGAGAGATGGTAAGAAGGAAACTAAGAAAGGAAAGAAAGTTGCTAATGACAAGAGTGAATGTCGCCACTGCCATTAGAAGGGACACCATAAGAGAAACTGTCTCGAGTATCTTAAGATTGTGAAAGAAAAGAAGCAGAATAGTTCTACAGCTCCATCGAGTTCATTTGTTATTCAAAATAGTTTTGTAATTAAATATCTTGTGTATTGGATATTGGAACTAGAACTCATATTTGTAATTCATTATAGCGGCTTAGGAACTGGCGTCACATGGAAAAGGGTGAAATGAGACTCCAAGTTGTTGATGGGTCTATTGTAGATGCAATGGCAATGGGAGATTTTTTATTAGTATTTTCCTAGTGGTTTTGTTTTGATATTAAATAATTGCTATTTTATAAAAGACTTTATTTATGGAATTATTTCTGTTTTTAGATTGTCTGAGACTGGATATATATTTTATTGTGCAAATAATGTTATAAGCATTAGTTTGAATGGAAATAAAGTCTATAACAGTATCTTGAAATTGAAATTTATGTGATCAGTCCAAATTATGTATGTTCTATATAGTTCTAGTAGCAATATAAATGATAACTATCTTTGGCATTGTAGGCTCGGTCATATTAGTGAGAATTGAATACACAGACTGAAAACCGAAGGTTTTCTACTATTACTCGCTTCTGAATCATTTGAAAACTATGAGTCGTGTCTAAAAGGAAAAATGATCAAGCATCCCTTTAGTAGGAGTAATGAAAGAGTTGATGAACTTTTAGGGCTAGTACATAGTGATGTATGTAGCCGAATGTCTGTAATAACCAAGGATAATAGTTCTTACTTTTTTACCTTCATAGATGATTTTTTGAGACTAGGATTTGTGTATCTTACGAAGAACAAATCCAATGTCTGCGAAAAATTTAAAGAGTACAAGAATGAAGTGGAAAATAAGAGGAACCAAAAGATTAAAATTCTTCGATCTAAACGAGGAGGCGAGTACTTTGGACAAGATCTTCAATGGTACTTAAAAGATAATGGGATTATCTCGGGATTATCTCTCATATTACTCGACCCTATACTCCACAACACAATGGTGTGTCGGAGTGAAGGAACGCAACCCTATTATATATGGTTCGTTCCATGATGAGTAAGGCTGAGTTGTTTCTGTCCTATTGGGGATATGCATTGGAAACCGCAGCACATATGTTGAACTTAGTACCCGCTAAATCCATGCCTAAGACACTATGGTACGATAAGAAACCCCATTTCAATTACTTGAAGGTATGGGTTTGTCCGGCCTACTTTAACAACGTTGGCCCTAATAAGCTTGTGGTGAGATCATCTTTGTGTAAGTTTATAGGATATCCTAAGAACTCTAGGGGATATATTTTCTACAACATTGAAGAACAAAAAGTGATTGTTTCTACACACACTATCTATTTAGAAAAGAAATTTCTATCAAAGAAAATTAACAGCAAAGTTGTAGATTTGGATGAAATCCAAGAAACTAACACTGATGCTGAACTAGTGGGAACCCCAAGTTCACTAGTATATGATAACATGCAACCTATTAGAAGGTCTAGTAGGGAGTCTGGCGCACCAGAGAGATACTACGGTTTTCTCATGGATGGCGAAAAGGAGGTTTGTGTCTTAGATGATGACACTCGTCTATCTTTCCAACAAGCACTACAAAGTACAGACCCTACACTCTGGCTTGCAGCAATGAAATTTGAAATGAATTCCATGTACGAAACCAAAGTATGGATTTTTTCAAGCATACCTAAAGGGATAAAACCCATCGGCTACAAATTGATTTCTAAGAAAAAGCTAAATGCAGATGGAAAGGCAGAGACTTACAAAGCTTGTCTAGTTGCGAAAGGATTTTGTCAAATTCAAGGTGTTGATTATGACGAAACCTTTTCACCTGTATCCATGCTTAAGTCCATTTGGATTATTCTGGCTATTGCAACACTCAATGACTACGAAATATGACAAATGGAAGTTAAGATGGTATTTCTAAATGAAGATTTAGAAGAGACCATATATATGTCGCAGCCTAAGGGTTTTATGGTCAATGGGAGTGAGAGAATGGCTTGAAGTTGTTAAAGTCCATATATGGACTTAAAGAAGTTTCGAGGAGTTGGAATAAGTATTTTGATAAGTTAATTAAACAGTTTGGTTTTTATCAAAACACAGTGGACTCATGCATTAACAGAAAGGAACAGGGCAAAGCCATCATATTTTTAGTACTATATATCAATGATTTATTATTAATTGGAAATGATACTTTGCTGTTATAATCAATGAAAGACTAGCTTTCTAAGAATTTCTCCATGAAGGATTTGGGAGAAATGACCTATATACTAGGTATAAAGATCTACATTGATAGATCTAATAGGCTGTTGGAATTATTCCAATACCTATACATATATATCATACCGAAGAGGTTTAGTATGGAAAATTCCAAACGTGGAAACGTTCCAACACAGTCTGAAATTTTCCTTTCTAAGAAGGAAACTCCCTCATACTGATGAGAAAAAAATGCAAATGAAGAGGATCCCCTATGCTTCAGCCATAGGATCCATAATGTGTGTTATGTTATATGCTAGACTAGAGGTGGCATATGCATTATGATGCGTAAATCAACACCAGTCTAATTGTGGAGAAAAACATTGGATGGTTGTAAAATGTATATTGAAGTATTTAAGAAATACTCAGGACTTATTCCTAATATACGGGAATGGAGACCTCCTTATGAAGGGGTATACAAATTTGATCTTTCAAAGTGATATAGATGATAATAAATCGGTTTCTAGTTATCTTTACACTTAACAGCAGAGCTGTCAGTTGGAAAGTTCCACACAAGAAACAATAGTTAATTCGACAATGGAGGCCGAGTACATCACCCTCAATGAAGAAGCTAATGAGGCAGTCTGGATGCGCAAGTTTTTAAGTGATCTCGAAGTGATTCCTGATACCGCGAATCATATGGCATGGTTCTATGATAACAATGCAACAATATAGATCGCTAAGTAGCCCAAAGCACAAAAGAAGTCACAGCATATTCTTCGAAAGTTCCACCTTATTAGAGAATTCTTTAAGAAGAAAGAGGTCATAATACAAAGGATGGATACTAAGAAAAATATAGCAGATCCATTCATTAAGGGTTTAGCTCAGTCATCTCTCAAGATGTTTATTGAAGGGATGGGATTAAGATTCCATAATCGGCCCCAAGTGCAGTGGGAGATTGATAGAGTCAGGGATACGCCCTAGGGGCAATTCTATAATTTATTATAAATTAATTAACTATGCAATCAATTCTCATTCGTAATAAAGGTGTTTTTCTTTCTGTTATATATTTATTGTAATATGTTATAAATAACTAAATATTTAATTAAAATATATTTAAAATAACCCATAAATGGTGCCATTTGTGAGGGTAGTTAAAAATAGTTGAAATCATGTGTATAGTATCACAATATAACAAATGCATCATTTAAATATTTCTAGTCAAGATGCATCGAGATTGGATATCGATGCATCCATTGAGACTAGAGTACCTAACGCTTTCCAAATGTTGGAAAGTGTATTACTCATCGCTACTAGGGGCACCAAATGTTACGTACTAATAGTTATTCGATAACTATGGAATGATTCACTCGATATTTCTCTATTAGTTAATATAACCAAGGTCAAATAGAAATTATCGATGTGATTAATTTACACAGTTCTCTCAATTGAGAATACAGTCGACCTTCAATATGAAAGATCCACTTTGATTATAGTTAAATCATGGCATGGCCTCCACTGAATGACTATAATTGGGTCTAGTGGAAGTACTAGAAGTGAAACACTATTCAAGGGAGGATTTGTTTCTATAGTTATATGGGGTTAGTATCACGATCAACTGAAGTCAATTCAAAGTCAAAATCTTTGGCCAAAGTAGTTCGGTTAATAATGATTGTTATTATTAAACCAAGGACATTGTGTTTAGACTATAGAGTTGAATATGGACAATATAGGAATTCTAACCATTACCAATTTTTTTGAGAAAGACGATTGTGTAGTGCGAGACTATGCACTCGGATAGATAACATTATAGCTAATATATAATTCCCACTGATAGGCTTGACCGGTGGCCAAAATAGAGAGACTGGCTAACTTAAAAGATAATAATTACAAAACTACATGGCTAACCTAAGCAAAAAAACCAAAAGCAAGATAGAGTAGCAAGATAATATAACACAACCACACCAAAACCAAACAAACATCGGCTGCAAACAAAAACCAAACTAAGCAGCAAGGGACTAACATCGAGGGCAGCGGGATAGACTTCACCATGGACGATCAGTATAACGACGGGTAGAAGGACCGACCCTCCCACCATAAGGAATCATCGGCTACCCGCAGACTCAATATCGGAGTTGATTGGAGAAATACACACCCTCAGCGGAGACGAAGGTCCCCTACCTGTTCAAGAGCAGAATAAATGAGCAATCTTATAGCAAATACTATGTTTGGAGAACAAAGAATTCTTGAAGCAACGTGAAGTTCTCTCATGCTAGATGGCCCAGTTGAAGGCTGATAAGAAGCAATCGAGGTCTAGAGAGGAAGTAGCACATTGCTAATGATTATAAAAGGAGGATAACGAGGTAATGTATCCAAGAAGGTGCATGATCGAGGTCACCTAGACATAGAAGGAGAAATCACAGTTGAAGAAAGGACGAGGGACATTCTCCATAGCAATGGAACAAAGGACACAAGTAGGGTCGATGAGGATACCCTTGCGCACGAGTCTGTCTTTTGTATTGATTTTATTCCAAACAAGGAGCCACATAAGGAATCGGGCACGAGGAGGGATTTTACATTTCCAAAGCCTTGGGAAAGAAAACAATCTACCCGAGTTAGTGAGATAATGGTAACATGACAAAACTGAGAAAGTTTTCATAGAGGTTAGGCCCCAGAAAAAGCAATCAAGGGGGGATGAAAGAGAGATAGACTGAAGAATATGAATAATGATGAAAAGTTGGATCAAAGGAGTACTAGAGATAGAAAAATTGGAGGAGAAGCAGTGGATACCCAAATTGATGGCTTCAAAGACTGAGGGGGATTTGTTGGAGACAACAACGAATAGCTCAGGGAAGGAGTGAGACAATTGAGAGTCTTGAAACCAAGAGTCGTGCCAGAGAGAGCAGGAGTTGCCATTCCCAAGATGGACCTAAATGAAACGATTAACCCAAGGGATAGAAAAAAGGACACCATACCAGAAAGGAGAGGGATGGTCTGATGGAGCTGAGTGAAGGATACGGAAGGGATTAGAGTTATAGTGCTTAACGAGGATCTAAGTCTTCTAAAGGGGGTTATCACTGGAGAGGCAACGCCAAATCCACTTGGTGAGTAGAGCCAGGTTGAAGAAGAACAAATTGGGAATACCAAGACCACCTTGAGAAACATCTTTGCAAAAAATGAACCAACTAACTAAGCTCTTAGCTCGAGAACCATGTCAAAGGAAGGACCGGTGGAGCTTGTCAATAGCAGTAATAACCCATTTGGGGATACGGTGGAAGGAAATCCAATAGGTAGGAATGGCCGATAAGTCAGATTTAATCAACACCAAACAGACTATCATAGAGAGAGATGATGCTTTCCAGGTAGATAAGCAAGAGGAAATTTTGGATTTGAGCAGGAGCAAATCAGAGCAGATTAATTTAGTGGTGCAGATAGAGATCCCCAGGTATGAGACGGGGAATTGATCAATACCACAGTTCAGAGTATTAGCCATAAAAGGCCCCAAGGGGTCAGCACCCTTCCTCCCAGCATGGTAATTTTGCTCTTAGAGAAGTTAATGGAGAGGCTCGAGATTAGTTCAAAGACATACAAGAGAACCTTAAGACAGTGGATATGATTATGAGCTGGAGAGGAGAACAGAATGGTGTCATCTGCGAATTGAATATTGAAGACCAGAATGTTTGAATTAGGGACGCTGATCCCCAAGAGCAGGTTGTGAGAAATAGCCATACAATTCATGTGGTTAAACCTTTCAGCAGCCAGTACAAACAGCAAAGGAGATATGGGGCTTCTTGTCTCAAGCCACGAGCA
This sequence comes from Allium fistulosum, assembly GCA_030737815.1. Lineage (NCBI taxonomy): Eukaryota > Viridiplantae > Streptophyta > Magnoliopsida > Asparagales > Amaryllidaceae > Allium > Allium fistulosum. The sequence goes on from CM060901.1 coordinate 669,020,054, forward strand.
GATTTGATGAGACCACCACTTACCCCATTCACCAAAATGGAAGGCATACTTGAAAAAAGAATATTACAAATCCAATCTACCCAGAGATCAGAAAATCCATGGTGAGACATTAGGTCGAGAATAAATTGCCAGCTAACAGAATCAAAGGCCTTGAAAAAAATCAAGTTTCAGGAGCACGCCTAGAGTTGAAGTGGAATGGCAATGAGAGACGACCTCTTGAGTTGAGGCCACACAATCGAGAATGTTATGACCTAGAATGAAAGCTAATTGCTCCTCCCCCACCAGCATGGAAATAGAACTCTGGAGACAGGCTGCTAACACTTTAGTTATGAGCTTGAAGGTTGTATTAAGGAGACTAATAGGACGAAAATCGGATAAGTGATTAGCACTAGTCTTCTTAGGGAGCAGAATAACGGAGGCATAATTAACTCTAGAAATGGAGCAAGGATTAGAGTAGAATTCCAAAAATAGGGCAAGGATATCAGCACGAATAATGGGCCAGAAGCGCTTGAAAAATAAGGGACCGAAGCCATCAGGACCAAGGGATTTTTCATCCTCCATCTCATGGAGGATAGCCAAGATTTCAGATTCAAAGAAAGGACCATCAAGCTGGATTGGGGAAGGGTTGGGGTATAGCACTTCCTAGGCAATAGGAGGAGGGGGGAAGGGCCATGACCCAAAAGCTGCTTAAAGTGCAAGGTAAAGAGCCAGTTGAGGTCAATTTGGTCTTGAAAGGATTGGCCCTTGTGATGAATTTCAAAAATAAGGTTCGATCTCTTTCTACCATTAGCGAATGTATGGAAATATACAGTATTATGGTCTACATCAGTCAACCACATAGATTTCGATCTTTGCTTCCACCCAATTTCTTCTTGCTTAAGGAGTCTGTCCAACTTGGTTTCAAGGGAACAGAGGGAGGCGACTTCGGAAGTAGAGAGGGGAGAGGATTCCTCTTTGATGTTGAGGTCAAGAATGACATCTTGAGTGGAGGAGATTCTAGATCTGAGAGAGCCCCAAATGGATCTGTACCAGAGACGGATAAGCTTATGGAGAGACCAGAGCTTGGAAACCACAGTAGCAAAAGCAGACTGCTGAAGGAGGATGCCTGTCCAAGCCATCTTGATAAAGTCCTTAGAACCAAGTCCAAGAGCCAAAGCCGCTCGAATGCGAAACTGGATCTAAGGGGTGACTAGCGCCAGAGTCCAAAAGAATAGGGCAGTGGTCGGATTGGATGGTGGGGAGGCCATGAATAGAGGAGAGAGGATGGGCATCTTCCTAGAAAGGATTGAAGAGGAACCGATCAAGTTTAACAAGAGTGGGAGAAGGGCGTCGGTTGCTCCAAGTGAATTGACGATTAGATATAGGAGGGTCAAGAAGAGCACAGTAATTGATGAAGTCATTAAAAGCCAAAGAATCAGGGTCGTGGGTCCCATCTAAATTATGCTCAGAGTCATCACGAATAATATTGAAATCACCCCTAGGACCCAGGGGCCAAAAGAGAAACAAACCACCTCAGAACAATTAGCCCATAGAGTGAGTCTCTTCGGACTATTAGGATAGCCATATATATTGGAAAAGAAATAAATAACCCCTGAAGTGATGTATTTCAAAGCTACATGAAGAATAAAAAGGTGCTTAAAAATTTGAGAAAGAGACCAAAGGGATTCATTCCAAGTAGTCACGATACCGCCTCCGAAGCCACAAGCATTAATGAAGGCCCCACCGGAGAGGCCAGGGCTCCCAAGGTGGCGAAGCAAAAGAAAGGGGAAGGTCAACTAATTTTGATTCATCAATGAAAAGGGTATCAAGATGTAAAGGGATAAAATATGATGGATAAGGCCACGTTTATCGAGGTCCCCCAAGCCCTTAACATTCCAAGATAGAATCTTCATGAGGAAAATGACAAACGCTCCTTTCCCAATGACTACATGGCCGAATAATGCTCGAGAAATAAATCAATTCCCATGCAGTGCGAAATGTTATTGTTTAAATCATAGTTAGAAGAATTAAAAATAGTAGGTTGAAAAACACTACTAGAGGTGAGAGGCGTAGATCTGGCCTGGCAGGGTAACAAACGGGCACTACGTATGATAGATATAAAAGAGAAGGTCGGGCCGGGTTGCTGTGTAGTAGGCTCAAGGGAAAACTGGACAAGGTTGGAAGCCTCCAAATTGAAATTAGCAGGGAGATCCTGGATAGGGAGGTCAAGCAAGAGGGAGTAAGGGAAATGATAGGCGGTCAGATCAACATCTTCAAGCGGATCCCATCCGGATTTAGGGGAAGCTAGCCAAGGATCCCAACCCTTCGGACCAACAACTTCAAAGGACAAATCGTACATCGGTGGGGGTGATTCGAGCTTCGAGCGAGGCTATGGCGACGGGGGAGGTAAAGAGGGTCGTAGATATTTTTCCAAGCACTAGAAAAAATCGTCCCCAAGCAGAAGGTCAGATGGGTCTAAGGATGGATGGACATGAGCCCAGTGTTCCATTTAGAGCTTGCGGTCAATATTGTCCAATGTAGCGATGTGAGTACACGGGAGGGTAACTGCTTGGTTAAGACTCATCTGGGCAAAAACGAACCGATGATGCGTCTGAGCCCACTGACCTTCTGCTTGGGGACTGCTCCAAAAGGAGCGCTTCATCCAACATTGGATCGGAAACTAGAGGCAAAGATGGGGGCAATGAAGGCGGTAGAAGGGAAGAAGGGGAAAAGGAAAGAGAAGGGAGAGGGGGGATGGAAGGAGCTGAAAGATCCTGGGAGGCCATTTGATACGGAGAATATCCGAAATTGTTGTTTAAAAGAGATTTACAGTCCATTACCAAATTTTATAAGTCCAAAATGATATAGTTTTGATGAAGAGAATTGGTGTAAATAAACGTCACTATCATGTATTGCTTAACAAAGTAAAATTGAATTTTACCAAAACCAAGTAAGCAATGAATTTTGCAAAATTAGCACATCACCTACTAATTGACGTGTGAATCTTAATATTCGAATAGTTCGATGTTAATCGCTGACCGAATTTATGCCTAAAGAGTCACACAACCGAAACATTGAATACTCCTTTGACCAAATAATTTAATTAATTTCTAGTTATTATAAATTAATTAACTAATTAATATTTATGAAATATTAATTACAAAATTTTATTTGATGTGTTAAACAGTATTAATAAATATGTTTATAATAGTTATATATACTAATCGATATACGATATGGATACGCGTTTAAATTAAATTTAAATGCGATAAATGTTGTTCAGACCTGAAGTGGATTTGAAGCCCATATAGGGCATAGGAACTTTGACCATGATCTTATCGTGGATTGGCTAGATATGACATGGGAGAACGGGTTAGGTTTTGATAGGATAAGAGGTAGAGAATGAGTAAGAGAAAAATTAGGATCTTGATCCCACTTTATCTCTCTAGTCTCTCTCCTATAAAAGCATTATAATCCTCATTCTACCATCACTTTTTGGAGCCTCCACCGATAGCTTTGCCAGCTGAAAATCACCCCCTCCTCTCCTTCATTTCCAAGCTCAAATCGAATAAATTAAAAGCTATACTATAGCCAGTGGTGAACAATTCGAAGCTAGCACCTTCAGGAATGTAATAGAATTCAAAGGAGCTTGTATCCTCATTTCAACGTGTATTCAATAGGCTTTGGTGAAGGTATGGATCTAATTTACAAATATAAATTAATGTTATATTTTGTATCACATGATATTTATATCGATAGGTGATGAATCTGGTATATCGATATATCGTCACATTCTGATGATTGTGTATTTATGTGCTTATATATACATATATAAAGATTATGCAATATTTACATACCGTAATACACACGGCATGATTAAAAAATGTTTTTAATTTAAAATTAATTTAATATATTATTTAGTTTATATAAGTTTCATAATTTAAATATTAAATGTTATATCTTACAAAATATGTTTTAAAATTTTATACAAATAGTTTTATATCTAAAAGGCTTTCGGCATAAAATTATAAATATATATATATATATATATATATAATTTAACTATTTAAATCAAATAAATTTCATAAATTCATAATATGAATAATTATATCATATAAAACATGTTTTAAATTTTATAAAACTAATTTCATACCTAGTATGCTTTCGGTAGTAAAAAAATTTAATTTTTATATAAATTAAATATTTATTTATATTTGCAAAAATTAAAATTTGAATTAAAATTTGATTTTAAATATATATATGTATGTGTATGGAAATATTTAAATATTAAAATATAGTTCAAACTTTTTATAAAATATCAAAATACAAAATTTTATTTTTGGAAATGATTTTGATTAATTTTAAGACGAAAATTTAATTTTAATATATATTTAAAATTAAAAAAAACAAATTTTCCACGAGCATTATTATATGTGTATATGTGTATATTTATATTTTTATATATTATATTATTTATTTTGAAAATGGATTTCTTTTATTACTTTACATAACTAAAATTACAAAGTACAACACAAAAGTAGCCCAAGCAATGTAAGGCTACGAATCTACATAAAACAATAAATATATACATCCGAGTACGTAAATAAAATTCCTTATATCAAATTCTAATCGTGATGTGCACGTTATCCATCAAGTCCATAACTCAAAAACTTTAGCCTACTAATGTATGTGATTTGCGAGCCCTTTGAAATAGTCTTCTCATCGAACAAACTAGTTGGAAAGAGTGAAACTGCCTCACATGCTTCCTCTACAAGTTGGTTATTATAACCGCTCATCACGTTCTCACATGAAACTTTCATCACAACTGCCTACCATGTGGCTACGGTGACTCCGACAACCTCTTCAGTGCTCGACCGCTCCTCCATGCCCTGGGTGATGACCGAAATTTAATTCGACAAAATGGGTACACAAACCCTAATCACCCTGCATGAGTCTATCAATCGCTCTGAGTTGGTAATGCCAAACCTGAAACATAGTTAGTTATATCGTCATCAAGGATCGCACTCAACAGAATCATGCATTCGATTTGTAAACTCTCTACCAACACATAACTCCTGCTTCTACAATAGCAGTTCGATTTTGTGAAATAGTCATGCTAATTTTGGGATTCAAGCTACCAAGAGCGAATGCCCATCAATCTGAAGGTGGATGGCGATTACCAGATTTTTCTTTTCCCAAATTTGTTTACTTTACAGATCTTGAACTGGAAGGCATAAAAATAGGTAATGGGAATGTAGTTTTGCCTTAGACATATGAACACAGGGATACAAATAAAACAGAGGTTAAATTGCAGATCTCATGAATTTATAATTGAACTCCATACCATATATATTACAAATCGAACCATGATTCCAGATGCCAAACCAAATTAATTGCAGGAAAACATTAGGCACTAGAAATTGGATGTTGTTATGCCTACCATAATCTAACATGTATGAAGTATAGAAATTTTATATTATATATATATATATAGTGTGTGTGTGTGTGTGTGCGTGCTTCGTTTATGTATGTATATATATAAGTAAATTATGATAACCCGCACCACTAGGCACACCGATCCAAAGCCTAGGGTGACTTTCGGACTCGCACCGGTACCAAGCAGTACGAACTATTGGGTTTTTATAATATTATAAAGACTAAGGATAAACAGAAATGATCTAAGATATACTACATTTCAGAACTCATAGCGGAAGGAAAAAAATATACATATAGAAACTAACCATCCCAGAAAATATCTCAAAATACAGTCTCAGAAAATAGTATATAGTCAGATATAAAGTACACAGAAATACAACTCATAATCTGATAAAATACTAAGTACCGATAAGATAAACAGTTATACGAAGAGTAAATAAAAGGATTAGCAACTCTTGTGATAAGCTCACCTCTCCACATACTGAAATCGGGCCAATCACCTGCTGCCCTATCCTCATATGGTGGGAAAACGAAAGGAAAAGAGTGGGTCAGACAAAAGTCTAGTAAATGAGTACATGTTTAATATATGGTGATCATTTGTAGTTGACTTTAATTCTTCTTTATATGACCTAGGGTACTCTACAAGTGTCAGTGTATTCCTAGGGTCCTTCACTTAAGGATTTTTGTTTAATACACAACTGCACCGACTACTTGTGCAGGCTCTTATAAGGATCAAACTACGAATTGAACCTTAATAACTAACAATAAACCACTGCTACTAGAGTTACTCAACATAGGGTCACCCTACAACTTTCCTATATGGGACTACATCTCTTATTACGACAATATGTAACGACCTTACATAAGTTTCCCTGCAATTCCATATAGAAATAAATTTCTCATAAATATGACTACACATACCCCTACTATGCATTAAGGGAGCCCGCAATGCCGACTTGCCGGTGTGTCTCATTGTTTGCATTCGTTGTCCACCTCTCAACGGTAGTTTACACCTCTTATTGCACGCATCGGGATTCATGAACAACACATTATCACGTCGCATTAGTATCCATGCATACCAAGGGACTCCCATTGTGTCAGGCTCATACGCTTCATCAGACATCAGTTATTGCTAGGCGTCCACCGTAGAACCTCGTGTGAGTACCCTTTGCAATAGAATCACCCCCGGTCGAATAATCGACCTCGACTGGGTAAAGAGAATTTACCCAAGCCTACAACATCTTAGCATCGTCTCACAGGGAACTAGCTTCCCTACTATTCCTAACACCCATTTATATATATCTAATATATAAACAATTAATTATAATTTAAAACCTGGGCCTTAGGCTGAGGTTCAATCAGAACTTCGGAACGCTTACCAGTCATTCACTATACCCTAGACGGTCGACCGGTCATTGTGTAAAATTTAGGGCTTTTTATTAAAGCTTATTTGAATTTTGATTTATTATTAATTTCTTTCGTTATGTGATTTCGACAGTAAACCCTACACTTGCCCTTTTTAGGTTTTCCAATCCTCGTGAATCCAAAGTGATATTTTTCCATTTTCAAAATCATTCTAATCTAGGTTAACATCAATTTAACCATGTTATATTAATAGGTTAGGGGAATTTCTATTTGATTGGAATGGGTTTAACCTAGAATAACATATGTCTCTTAACCAGTTTATACCAATTTAATTTATAAATTCAACCGAGATTTTGAACAATATAATTCTTAAATTTAGTTCTAACATCCTAGATCAGATAATGTAAATTAAAGTTAACTATAAATAATCAACTTATTAAAATGTTCCCACTCACCTCAAATCCAAGCTTTATTCGCATTCTCCGTTCAGAAATAAACACTCGATTGCTTGCCTCTTCCTTGCTCCAATCTCCTTGTATTCTTTTTAATTTTTTTGCTATTTTAGTTTTGAAAAAATTTATGTTTAGAGAGGAGAAGGAAATTGGGCGGTGTTTCGGAATACTGACTAATTTTCAAGTGAATTTAGGGTTTAGGTTAGGTGTACATTTATAGGCGTTTTAGGTTAATACGGAATGTTGGTCTTTCTGGGGAGAATATTGGATTACATCTTGTACATTATTTGCTAACATTGCTACCAAGTAAAATATTTCAGTCAATCCAGTCCATTCATCGCTTAAAATCCACCGTTCAACAACATCAACTGGTCAACTGCTAGGAGGCACTGATCGATCGCTACCTGTGAATCGGCACACCCTAGGATATCGACCGGTGGAGTAGTTTAATTAAGGAAAGTTTTATTGTTTAATTTATTTCATTTTCAAATTTTAAAACGCTCATAACTTCTCCATACTAACTTTGATTTCAAAGTGTTATACATGAAAATTATCCTAAAAATCGATACGAACGCAATGGTGCAAGTTTCGTAGCCAAATTCAGACAATAATCAATAGCTACAACCATCTATTCATCCATCATTCATGGGCAATCATTGTCCTTAGTAAATTTCTAATGTAGTATATGTATATGCAAGCGTGAAATTCACATGAACCTATATTAATGCAAAAAAATGGTGGTTTCTTGATCTAGTCAACCTCCTATCATGCAAGTTCTCATGCCATTTATCCAACATATATGCAGCATCCTAAGTAAATATACTTGCAATTCTACATGCATGCGCAACCATTCAATCCATATGCATAATACTCAACAAGATGAAACAAATAACACGAGATGATGTGAGTGTGTGTACTATATAAAGAATAAACTATCCTAAATTTGTAAAAGAAACAATCCAAATAATATGTCAACTAGCATCCATCATCCATAATAGGTCTTAACGACATGTTCGCAACATTTTCTACCATCCAACGATCTTTATTTAAAGGAGTATAGCAAGTTAAGTCCTAATGCATAAGTAACCTATACTTATTAGATTTAAATCAGAAACGTACCAGAAAAGAGTTGTGGGTAGGTAGCTTGGATCTTCTGCTCGGGCTCCCATGTACTCTTTGCTGGATTGTCTCCCCATTGGACCGTAACAAGTTTGATTTCTTTGTAACTGAGTCGCTTGTACCATGCTCAAGAATACAAGTGGGTGCACGACGAATAAGTGACTCCCTCTCTACCTCAACCTCCTCTAGCCTACTCAGCTTGACTATGATGGATAAATCATGCAATCATTTTTGCAAGTGTGACACATGGAAAACATCATGTACTCCCGCCAACTTCTTAAGAAGCTCCACTCTATAGGCTAACTTCCATACCCTACTAGTAATCGGGAAAGGTCCTACAAACCTTGGTGCTAGCTTCCCCGCACTACTAAATCTCATAACATGCCTAAACAATGCAACCTTCACAAACATCATGTCACCCACTGCAAATTCTAACTTCGTATGTCTTCCGTCAGCATAAGATTTCTTCCTATCCTACGTGGTTTTCATTCTTCTGTACTTTCTCCGATGTATCCCTCACCATGTATGGCCCAAGAATAATCCTATCCATAGTGTCACATAAACACATTGTTGATCTACAAGGTATCTCGTATAGCGCTTTAAATGGTGCCATCCCAATGATTGCCTGATAGCTGTTATTATATGTAAGCTCCACCAACTGCAAGTGATCCTCCTGAGAGCCTCCAAAATACAAGATGCACATTGGAAGTAAGTCCTCCAATACCTGATTCACTCTCTCCATCTGTCTACAGGTGATAAGTGGTGCTCAAGCTCAACTCGGTGCCCAAAGCCTCCTGTAGACTCCTCCAAAACTCACTAATGAAAACAGATCTCGATCGCTAACAATGCTAGTAGAAACTCCATGTAACCTAACGACCTCCCTCACAAATAGAGTTGCCAAAGATTCCGCCGTCTTTGTACTCCTAATCGGTATAAAATGAGCGCATTTGGTCAGCCAATCGTCTATGACCCAAATACTCTTGTTCCCTCTCCTACTCCTCGGTAAGCCATCGACAAAGTCCATATAAATTCTCTCCCACTTCCACTAAGGAATATATAATGGCTGCAACAATCCTCTCAGCTTCTTCTGTTCCGCCTTTACCCTTTGGTAAGTCCTACATCGAGGTAAATACTCCATTGCATGATTCTTTATTACCGGCCAATAGAAGACTCTCTTCATGCATGTCATGGTACATTTTGTCTCCTTCGGAATGAATGTCAACCTAGAACAATGAGACTCGGCTAGTATTGCGTCAACCAAATCCATTCCGAGAGGAACACATAACATATCATCTCTCTGTAACCACCCTTTCGAGTTAATGATATAATGCCACAAATGACTCGACTTCTCTCCTCTACCAAGCTTCTTAAAAATGTCTACTAGCTCCTTATCTTACTTCTGGCTATATCCAATAATTCCATAAGTATAGGCTATCCAAACCAGCTAACAATACTAAGGTAATATCTGATAATGGTCGAAATCAAATGTAAAAATGAACTCCAAATGCTTCCACTTCAAGAACAAAGGACTTAATACTGCATGTTGTCTACTCAAGACGTCGACCACCACATTGCCCTTGCCTGGAGTATATAAGATATCGAAATCATATGAGGCCAAGAACTCCATCCACCTTTGTTGCCTTAAATTCAAGTCCTTATGGGAGAGCAATTTTTCAGAGACATGTGATCCGTATACAGTTCAAACCATTCCTGAAAGGTAATGCCTTCATGACTTAAGCACAAAGACAATGGCTGCTAACTCAAGGTCATGGATAGGGTAGTTTCCCTCGTGGACCTTCAACTATCGACTAGGGTAGCTCACCACTTTTCCTTCTTGCATCAAGACCACTCCCAACCCCATACCACAAGCGTCGGTATAAATAATGAATGTTTTTTGTATCATAGGGCAATACGAAAACAGGTACACTAGTCAATGCCTCCTTCAGCTTAATAAAAGCATTCTCACACTTTGCACCCCCGAGAAAACTAAATTCTTCTTGGCGAGGCAGGCCGGAGGGGTAGTGATCTTTTCGAAGTCCTTAACGAACTTTCGATGGTAGCTCGCCAAACCAAGAAAACTCCTTGCTTTCATGGCATTCTTCGGCACATGCCAATCTTGGACTGCAGCAACTTTACTGAAATCGACCGTTAGCCTACCTATCAAGACAACGTGTCCCAAAAGCGTATCTCCTCTCGCTAAAAGTGGCCCTCTGAAAAATTTTCCTTCAGCTTATGCTCACGGAGTGTATTGAGCACTTCTTCTAAATGCAGTGCATGCTCCTCTTCACTCTTTGGATAGACCAAAGTATCATCCATAAATACCACAACGAACTTATTGAGCAACCATCTAAAAAATTGACCCATAAAATCTACGAAGTAAGCGGGTGCATTGGTTAGTCCGAAGGGCATGACTAACCACTTATATAGTCCATTGGTGTATGAAATGCAGTCTTTTAGATACTATCCTCAGCTACACGCAACCGGTGGAATCCGGTAGCCAAATCAAGTTGTGAGAACACCTTCGCTCCAACCAACCAATCAAAGAGATCGCCTATACGGGGCAGTGGATATCGATTCTTCTTTGTCAGTTTATTCAACTCTCTATAGTCGACACAAAGCCTCGGAGAACCAACTGCCTTGGTGGCAAAGACGACTGATGCTTCTCTAATGACTCATTCACTTGCTTGTTCAACTCGCGTCTCTCCTTTAGAGCCATATGCATTAAAAGTAAGGCAATAAGTTTGGTTTTCTCCATAAGATAAATTTGAAACTCAATCTCTCGCTGGGATGGCAGACTGGTAACCTCAAAAAAGACATCTGGGTAATCTCTAACTGTAGGCATTAAATCTAGCTCATCATGAGATAGGTATAATGAATATAGGTAGCTTAACATAACTGATCCTCGAGGATCGTAATAAATCTTCAAGCTACGTCCACTACACGTACTTAACCTAACAACCTTCCTATCACAATCTAGGATAGCCCTATACATTGTCATCCAATCCATGCCCAATATCAACCCAAACCCAGAAAATCCTAGGACAAAAGCATCAAAGTCGGACTCGACCCCTAACATAATTGATTTCAAACCCCTACGTGCCATAGACAAATAATTCGATCCTCCTACAGTGTTTGACACAACTATAGGGTCTGTAACTATGCTAGTGTCTAAATGTTACTCATCCACAGGTCTCCTAGAAATGAAAGAATGTGATGTCTTGGTGTCAAATAAAGTGCGAATGAATAAAACAAATAAGGTCAACACATCTTCAATCACGGCTTTCTTTCCCTTATCTGCAACCGGTGGCGTGCTTAAGCTAGGTACCACATCTAGTGCATACGCTGGGACCACCTGGTTAAAGGTCTTTTAAGGCGCTGGACACTCTCGCTTCATGTGCCCAACCGATTACAATTGTAACGCTTGACCTTCGAACCATCTGTCCTGCACTCCTTTACAAAAATGTCCCTTCTTGGCACACTTCTTGCAATGAATATCCTGCTTCTTGATCTTCCGCTTGGGTCCAAAGCCTCCCTTATGTTGATTCTACTGGCACGCTTTTCCTCCAGTCTTCTTGGGTTCTTCCTTTGCTTCCTCCTTGGAGATGGTATTCAGCAAGGCCATCTCTATTAAACCTCATATATGGCACCTATGGAATATGACTTAGAGTTAAACCTTAAAGGTGTTGGTTCGGTCCTTTAGCAAATTTCAAAGCCCTTTTATGTGGGTATTAATCAGTTCCATTCCAAACCTAGCTAACTCATTGAATTAATTGACATACACTTTCATTGACATGTCTTCTTACTTCAGATGAATAAAATTCTCCAACTGCACTCCCTCTTTAGCTCTAGATAAAAACTTTATCTAAAAACATCTTTGAAATCCCCCCTAAGTAATCTCTCCTCCATCAGTCTCGGCCTCAAAAACCTCCAACCAACTCAAGGCCTCCCCTTGTAACTGCAAAGTAGCTAACTACCTACTCACCTCATCTGTAGAATTCATCAACCTAAAAATCCTCTCACAAGTACAAATCCATGTCCTCGAATCTACATATGACTCGGTCTCCACATACAACTTTCCCCCAAGGCTCGCGAAATCCTTACATAACATAGCAAAATCGGCGGCAGGTGGTTGGGCAGGAACTACACCTTTCCCTCTCCCCATGGGTCCTCCAGTGGGATTAAGCTCAGCTTGTCCCCTTCCCAGAAGATATCGGCAGAACCAAATTAGGACATTCATGCCCGGAATCTCATTTGCATCGCTTGAGCCTGAGTCTAGAGGATCATTCATCTTCTATCTATGATATTTAGGAATTTATTAGCAACATTCCACGGCCAACATACGTAAGAATAAGAGAGGGATTACACTTATATAAAAAAATTGGAAAACTTTTTGAAAACTTTTATCTATGCATATACATATATACATACATATATATACACACAGTTTGAAAACCCATTTTAAAAACATTTTGGAAAAATATTCGAAAAAACTTAATTTTAGAAATTTTTTTCAAGTGCATTCTCTCAATCTACTCATAATCCTTAAGGAATTTTAAACCTATCTAATACCCAGTGTGACAACCTGCACCCCTCAACACACTGAACCAAAGCCTAAGATGACTTTCGAACTCGTTTCGGTGTCAAGAAGTATGAGCTATCGGGTTATAATATTACATAGACTAAGAATAAACAGATATATCTAAGGTAGACTACACTTTCAGAATTCAAACCTGAAAGAACAAAATATAAATATAGAAAATAACCATCTTAGAAAATATCTCAAAACATGGTCTTAGAAAATAGTACGTAAGTAAATACATAGTAGACAGAAATAAAACTCATTGCCTGATAAAATACTAAGTACTAATAAGATAGACAGTTACATGGAGAGTAAATAAAAGGATAAGCAACTCGTGTGATGAGCTCGCCTCTCCATGTACTAAAATCAGGTCAGTCACCTACTGCCCTATCCTCCTATGGTGGGGAAAAGAAAGGAAAAGGGCGGATCAGATAAAATTCTAGTGAATGAGTACATATTTAACATATGGCGATCATGTGCAGTTGACTTTAATTCTAGTCAGTGTGACCTAGGGTGCTCTACAAGTGTCTGTGTATTCCCAGGGTCCTTGACTTAAGGGTTTTTACTTAATACACACCTATACTAACTATTTGTGCAAGCTCTAATAAGGATAGAACAATGGATCGAACCTTAATAACTAAAGATTGGCCATCACTGTTAGAGCTACTTAACATAGGGTCACCCTTCAACTTTTCTGTATGGGGCTACATCTCCTATTACGACTACACGTTACTATCTCGTGTAGGTTTCCCTACAATTTCCACATGGGAATAAATTTCCCATAACTACGACTACATGTACCCCAACTACGCATTGAGGGGGAGCCCGAAATGTCGACTTGTGGGTGTGTCATCGTCTACATCCGGGTCCACTTCTCAAAGGTAGTTTACGCCTTTTATTGCATGTGGATCCCTCAATAACATAGTATCATGTTGCGTTAGTATCCATGCATATCAAGGAACTCCTGTTCTGTTGGACCCATGCACATTTCATCAGGCATCAGTCCATGTTGCGTGTCCATATAACATCTTGCGATTGAACCGCTCCAAGTCGAATAATCGATCACCTTTGGGTAAATAGAATTTACCCAACCCCGCAATGTCCTAGTGTCGTCTCACAGAGAACTAGCTTCCCTACCATTCCTAACAACCATTTATATATATCAAATATATAAATAATTAACTATAATTTAAAACCCGGGCCTTAGGCCGAGGTTCAATCTATGCTTCAGAACGCCTACCGATCGACCGCTATACCCTAGACAGTCGACCGCTCAGGTAATGCGGTCGACCGGCCGTTGTGTAAAATTTAGGGTTTTTTATTATAGTTTATTCGATTTTGATTTATTATTAGTTTCATTTGTTATGTGATTTCGACAGTAAACCTTAAACTTATAATTTTAAGGTTTTACAATCCTCATGAAACCAAAGTGATATTTGTCCATTTTCAAAATCAGTCTTATCTAGGTTAACATCAATTTAATCAAGTTATATTAATAGGTTAAGGGAATTTCTATTTGATTAGAATAGGTTTAACCTAGAATAACATATGTTACTTAACCAATTTATACCAATTTAATTTATAAATTCAACTTAGATTTTGGACAATATAATTCTTAAATTTAGTTCTAACATCCTAGATTAGATAGTGTAAATTAAAGCTAACTACAAATTATGATCTTATTAAAATGTTCCGACTCACCTCGGTTCCAAGCTTTATTCCTATTCTCTGTTTGAAAATCAACGCTCGATTGCTTGGCCTTTCCTCGCTTCAATCTCCTTGTATTCTTTTTAATTTTATTGCTATTTTACTTTTGAAGAAATTTATTTCTAGAGGGGAGAAAGAAATTTGGCAGAGTTTTGGGGTACCGATTGATTTTCAAGTGAATTTAAGTTCAGGTTAGGTGTATATTTATAGAAGTTTTAGGTTAATATGGAGCGTTCATCTTTCCTGGGAGAATATTGTGTTACATCATGTACATTACTTGATAACGTAGCCACCAAGTAAAAATTCCAGTCAATCTAGTTCATTCGTCGCTTAAAATCCACCCTTCATCAACATCAATCGACCGACTGCACCGACCGACTGGCACACCCTAGGGCGTTTACCAGTGGAGTAGTTTAATTAAGGGAAGTTTTTATATATTTATTATGTTTTCAAACTTTAAAACGTTCGTAACTTCTCCATACTAACTCCGATTTCAAAGTGTTATATGAAAATTGTTCGGAAAATCGCTATGAACGCAATGGTCCAAGTTTCGTAGCTAAATTCGAACATTTATGAAAAATTTATTTTCATCCTTATTATATTTAATTTAATTCTTTTATTAAATTTTCTGCTTGAATTTTTGGGGTATTGCATAAAATATTTATAGATATTTAATATGTTTATTTATATATAAAAATTAAGTTTTGTTTTCTATGATAAAATAAATAATTTTTTAATATTTTGTTTAAAATGATTTTATATTTATTTACATTCATATGTATACATATTTATAATTATATATATTATAAATTTCTTATATATATAAATAAATTATTCAAAATTAAATATAGATATACGTATATATATTTTTAATACTTTGTATGTATGACTCAAAGCACATAAACATACATTTGAATGGTATATTTGTATACTAGAGGGGTAACATATTTGTTCTGTGTAAATCATAGCACTTATACATGAACATGTCAAACCTTACACGGATTGCTATGTTACACATGTACACACATATATATATATCTATGTATATGATACATATATGTATTATACAATATTAATTACATAATATAAAACCATAATATAAATTTAAATAAAATAATGATTTTATTTAAAATAAATTTAGAAATGTTCTGAATGAATTAGAATTCATAGGTCAAATGAAGATCCAAAATGGTGAATTTTTTTTGAAATTCACTCATTGTTTCCGCTATGGGCCGGCCTAGTTCCATCAGAGTCCCCGTAAAATTTGCCCCCCATCCAAAAACGAAGTCCCTTTAATAATGCCCATGATTTCTGTGGGAGGTGGTAGATTAGGGGTAGGTAGATATAGTTGTGTGTTAATTGAGGGCTTTAAAATGGAAGATAATTTGATAGAGGACTTAAGTAATAAACGGTTGAAGAGACTAATGGGGGTGTGGATTTTAAGCATCTCAACATGATTAGCGAGAATGACGACTTGTTGGAAGGCCACGTTGCATAGTTGGAGTAATGTTTGATAGTTGGAGTAATGTTTGAATTGATTACTTGATGTTAGACATTGAGTTCAAATGGTGAAAGCACCAAATGATATGGGTTAGTATTGAGCAACAGATACTAGAAGAACACTACAAGGGGTAGCACGTTTTCCGATGGCCAGAAACCGTCGGCGGTCGTCGGAAGCCGTCGGCCGCCGTCGGAAAAAGCCATCGGAAATGCTTATGTCGGGAAGCAGTAATTCCGACGGCTTCCGACGGAAGCTGTCGTAAACGATTCCGACGGATCCCGACGCTTTCCGACGGATTCCGACGGACGTCGGTAACCGTCGAAAGCCGTCGGAAATGTTAAGTTACAGGCCGCCGGTATTCGTCGTAAGCCGTCGGAAATTTTGACCTATAAGTCGTCGGAAGCCGTCCGAAATCTGCTGTTTTTTTTTAAATTTGCTGCAAATAGAGCCTTCCAACCACATTTCTCTTCCAAACACTATAATATCAATACTACACAATCCAATATACTATAATCCAACCAAATATCCAAACCCAAACTACAAAATATTCAATAAACACACAAATAAATAAAATTACATCAAAATATACATAACCATTCCAACATTAACAATAATCCTAACAATAACTGTTCTACCATGTTGTTAATACACAAATTCATCAATATTCTCATACACGTCCTCATACAACCATAGAATCAAGTGTATCAAACATAATTATACATAAATCAACAATTGCCTACGCCGTCTACCAATTCATTCTAAAGTAAAACAAAACATACCTGAACGAACAAGCAAGCAAGCAAGTAATGAATCAATCTCCTCCAGATCCAGAGCCAGCCGAGGAAGGAAAGCGACCACCAAACTGCTGCATGTACTCTAACAACTGTGCGGTTTGCATGGCCTGTTGGCAGTTCTGCTCCTCCAACTAGGAAACTCTAGTCCGCAATTCTTCTATATCTGCTAGATCGCTCTGAGGTCTACTCCGCCGTCCCCTACTCTGACTACTGGACTGCAATAATTAAAAAATAAATAAAATCCAAGTTTATTATTTTGAAAAGGTCAAAATATCATATTTTAAGTATTTTAAGAAAAAGTAAATTATTTACCGCTAAATTGCCAAATCCGTATCGTCGACCATGCTCTGCTGGATCCATAACGGACTCAAAAGTAACGTCCTCCTCATTGGTCGTCAGCTGATCTCGACCCGTGTCAGCAAGAAGTTTCTGTCGCTGCTCCATAAACATCTCCTGTATTAACAAATTAATAATATCATAACTTATGTCATCATAGTTTAACAATTACTAATACTGAATAAAATGAAATATGCTTACATGGCTTTTGCTGGATTTATCGTCCTGCCATGTGTACGAAACAGTCCCGTCTGGATTAACATGCTCGATAGCATGCGTACGGGTGAACACGTCCATATAGTTGACAGGACCATGTGACTCGGCTTCCTGAAGTTGATTGTTACATACAATTATTATACATTTAAAATCATATAGTATAAACTATTTACATTTATTATTCAGTAAATTTACCAACTCCTGCCGATACTGCTGAAACGACTTCGATCCTTCGCGATGAGTGACGGGATTCTTATTTCTATTTGCAAAGTTTCTATCTGACTCTGCCTGTACATTCAAAATTTGATACATTATTTTTCGATCACGTCAAATTAATAATTCAAAAAAAATTAGTATACTTGCCTTCGCCTCGTCCGTCTCCCAGTATCTCAACCAAGCTTGCCACATGCTCTCTCCCATCCACCGTGGTTTCTTACCAGATTTCTTAATCTCAGATATCGTATCCCTGTAGTTCTTGCGCATCTTCTTCATCCAGTATGCTCGTGCCAGCATCATATCGTCTGTCTGGATGTCTATCTCAGCCTGTGTTAAAAAAAAGATTACACTTTAAACGATATAAACAGTAAAAAAACGACAAAAACGAATTAAAAATGGAAAACAGAAAAATATGCATACTAGGACATCCTGCCATATGCACTCTATGATGTGAGGAGGGATGTTATCCCACTTCGGCCAGCAAGCACTCATCCTACTGCGATAAGAAGCTCTAGAGACGTCCAGCACAACCTTAGAGGGAAGTAGATCGAACCCCCTGTTTTAAAGTACGATATAGATAAGTACGTACGTATATCATAGAAAAAATAAGATGCTGAATAAAATTTAATTCTAACCCATCTGCTCTAACGATACAACTGCACGCGGTGGCTCTTGCGATGGGCCACTGCCATCGCCTCCTGACGATCGGGAAGTGCTCCTACCTCTACATGACATATTGATAAATCTGTGACATATACACATCATTATATAAGAGAATAAAAACATGATAATTAATATATTTTATATGAAAATGACATCAACGGTATAAATTGCTTAATTAATGACTGAAATGGAAATAGAAATGGAAGTGTGTTATACCTGATTCATAATGGGTGTACTCTTCCAACGATAAGCAGAGTTCATTGCATTTTCAATAAAAATTGCTAAATAAATGACAAATGGAAATAACATAAAACATGCAAACAATAGTAAACGGATTTGGTTTCATAGTTATATCAATTTCATAATACATCAAGAATTCAACATAGTTACATCAATTGCAAAAAAACAGATTCAGATTTATATCAGTCATCATCGTCTTCTGATTTAGATTCGGTCTCGTTTTCGACGATATTTTCCTCTGCACTGTCAAATGCTTCTACTAAAACATTTGATTCATCGATCAAAGGACCAAAATCTGTATGATCGTCTGTAATTATTATTTCGTTATTTTGCTCAAGATCTGCCTGATAAGCTTGTTCGTCCGGAATATTCTTCCCATCGAATGTGAATCTGGCCTTTGTTTTAAAAACTGCAGACCAATCTGCTTTATCTCTTTTTAGAGACGGATAAGGAGCATAATAAACTTGCAATGCTTGTTTGGCTAGTACAAAAGGATCATACTTGTGATAGTGCGATGTATGCTTTATTTCGATAAGATTATAATCCTTGTGCACATTAATTCCAGAACCTGGAACATTGCTAAACCAATTGCATCTAAATAGAAACACCTCCTCTGCGGGTCGTGAGAAATATGTCAGTTGCAAAATTTGTGTCAGAATGCCATAAAAATCATTTAAATGATTTTCTGGATCGTCACTACCTTTAACAAATACACCAGTATTATTTGTTAATTTTTCTGCACCGTATTCTTTGGTGTTAAATTTATATCCATTGATGAAATATACTGGATATGTCTTGACCACTCTTTTTGGTCCCATCGCAAGATGTTTCAACCCTTCGTCAACAACACAATTTCTCGGCTCATAAACGTAATTTGAAAACCAACCGGAAAATTCTTTACTGAGATCTCCGTTCGGATGTTCACGTTCATAAACACTGTTTATATAAACAAATTATTACATTAGGTTATACACGCGCATGCATTATAGAAAAGAATAAAACACAAATTATTATTTCAGATTACCTAACAAACGGTGCAACCTCGGCACAATTTAGAAGAATATAAGTGTGTGCTACATGAAGATCTCTATCGTCTAGCCATATTTCTACACATTTTCCAGAAGGCCGACCATGTTGTCTAAAAATAGATAACATTGCTTGAAATGACTCTTGTTCGTCGCCTTCGTCATTACGAGGAACACTTTGAAATGAAATATTCACATGGTCACTGAAATAGTGAGAGAAAAAGAACGAAGCTTCTTCTTCGATGTAAGATTTACATATCGAACCTTCAACTCGTGCTTTTTGCCTCACTTTTTTCTTCAGATGATTCAAATATCTATGCAAAATTAATTTATATTAACTTCATCTTTCAAATGAAATTAAATTACGTTATAACATATTACATACCTCTCAAATAGATACATCCATCCATATTGGACAGGACCTCGAAGTCGTGCTTCAGATGGGAGATGAACAGGTAAATGTTCCATCACATTAAAAAAACCTGGCGGAAATATTTTCTCTAATTTGCAAAGCAATATAGGAATGTCCACTTCAAGTTTACGTAAACGTTGCACTTTTAAAGTAGTTGAACAAAGCTCTTTGTAAAACATACTAAGCTCCGTTACTACCTTCCAAACTTTTAACAGCAGTAGTTCTTTGAACATTACAGGAAATAAATTTTCCATCATTATGTGACAGTCGTGACTTTTCATTCCGCTCAATCTACCATTTTTAAAGTCAACACATCTACGAAGATTTGATGATATCCCATCAGGAAATCTTAACCCTTCCACCCATTTTAACACAGTTTTAACTTGATTATTATCTAATTCGTAACATGCTTTGGGTTTTTTACTGTCATTTGGTTCATATGAAGCTCAGGACGTTTGCATAATTCTTCTATATCACGTCTTGATTTCAAATCATCCTTCATCTTCCCTTTCACATTCAAAATTGTGTTAAAAACATTATCAAATACATTTTTCTCATTGTGCATCACATCTATGTTATGGCGAAGCAGAAGATGTTTCCAATACGGCAACTCCCAAAAAATAGTTTGTTTGCACCAGTTATGAACAACTGATTTGCCTTCAATTTCTGTTTGCTCGCCAGTGTCATATATCTTTGGATAGTCCTTAATAAGTTCATATATGTCTTCGCTTGACCATATCGTCGGTGGTTGTCTGGTTTCTACTCTATTAGCTAAAAAGTTTTTCTTGTCTCCTCTAAAGGGATGATTTACATGGAGAAAATATTGATGACAGTCAAACCATGAAATTTTCTTACCATGAGGTAAAGAAAACGCTCGTGTTTCATCCATGCAATATGGACATGCTAGACGACCGGCAGTACTCCATTCTGAAAGCATTGCATAGGCAGGAAAATCACTTATAGTCCACAACAAAGAAGCAAACATACGAAAAATTTTCTTCTTGGACACATCGTATGTTTCTACTCCTTCGTTCCACAGTATTTTTAACTCCTCAATCAACGGTTGTAAATATACATCGATTCCTTGTATCGGATCGTCGGGGCCAGGAACGACAACAGTAAGAAACATATATTGCGTTTTCATACACATCCATGGAGGTAAATTATACGGTGTGACGATAATGGGCTAGGATGAATATTTAGAACCAAATTGAGAAAATGGAAAAAAACCATCCGTACATAATCCTAATCTAACATTTCGACTCTCCGCTGCAAAATTTGGATACGTTTTATCAAAATGCTTCCATGCTTCTCCATCGGTCGGATGTGTCAACGTACCCTCTTTCTTCGTTCTCACGCTATGCCACCTCATATTAGACGCAGTTACAAAAGATGCATATAATCTTTGAAGTCTTGGAGTTATGGGTAAGTAGTGCATACGCTTGTACGGAACTTCCTTCCCCTTCTTTTTTCTTGGTTTGTATCTCTCCTGGTTACAAACTTTACAATTTCTAAGGTTTGCGTCTTCTTTCCAAAACAACATGCATCCTTTTAAACATGTATCTATTTTCTGATACGGTAAACCAAAAGCCGACATAAGTTTTTTAACTTCGTAGTGATTTTCACACATTAGATTATCGGGCGGCATATGTCTTTTTGCAGCTTGTACAATAGCCGTAAACCCAGTTTCAGTGATGTTGTATTTTGATTTCATCGCAATGTATTCTGCGATTACTAACAACTGAGTGCCGCTTTTACAACCATCCCAAATAGGTTTCTTAGCTGCATCTAGTAAATCATAAATTTTTTTTAGCTTTAATATTTGGTTCTTCAACGTTTCCATCATCGTCGTCAACTTCAACCATAGGAAACATTGATCGTGCTGCATCTTCGACCATATTTTCTATACGGGTCGTTGAAACTATTTCGTTAACGACACTTTCAGACTCTACAGTTGCTACAACTTCTCCATGCCGATCCCAAACATAATATTCGGGTGCGAAACCGTGTTTGCACAAATGAACTTTCACAATATCTGGTAACAAATACTTCAAATGTCTACACCTACTACACGGACAACGAATTTCTGAATCGTTTCCGTTATTACTTAAAGCGAATTCAACAAACACATTTATACCATTATAAAAATCTTCTTTTATTGAGCCCCTCAGTCCTTTTCTTTGGTACATCCATCTCCTCCGATCAACAAAATAATCAATCATTTTTCCTATTTGACAAAATGAGAAGTTCAAAATTTAATATTTATTTTGAAGAATACAAATTCGAAAAAGATTATTTTCATGGTCGTATAATATATTGAATTTAAAGAACAACTTCACAAATTTAAAAATATTTTCAAATAGGGCACATTTTATTTTTTAACGTAACGATTTAAAAATATATATAATTTTTTTTTCATTGGTCAGGCATCCTACTTCCCATTGCAAACACAGTAAGCATTTACATTTCGTATACTACTTCGTCTCAAACGATTCAATAAAATTTTGGCAGCATTTTCCTTTTGTTCTCTGCATTGTACACAAATGCGTGTACGCGGGAAACAAAAAAGAAAAGTTAGGTCGAAATTTTATGAACCATTTGAGACGAAGTAGTATACAAAATTTAAATGATTACTGTGTTCATAACTTGTCCAATACAGGGACAAATCCGACAAACATTGTACGAGATGAATATAAATGGTCGTTTTTCGAAAAAACGACTATTTATACAACGATCATGTACAACACTCGTCAGATGGGGCCAAAAACTCTCTAAGGGACATTTGTCAGTTACATGCGCGCATTTTACAAAAAAATACAGTTTTACTCACTGTTCACATTTACAAAAATATATACTAATTTAACACATTTATTCAACGTATTACATCAACTTAAGGCTGTTTTAACATTTTTGTCATTTTTCAATACACACAATTATAATTTAGAGTAATGCATTTTTTTTGTTTCATAAGTAAATACGCGCACAATATAATACTCCTAGTTTATTCAATCAATTTATCTTATTCCAAATAACGTATACAATCGTCGAATCAAGGCATACACAACAATTTGCATATACATGAACAACCACAAATTATACGTGTTTTTCACAATTTCACGATAAAAGATGAAATCGGTATACCATGTGATGCTATAAACCGTTATTACGCTATTGGAAACAATTGCAATCACTAATTCGCCCTAATTTATCAATTTATGCAAATCTAGAATTAGGATAAAAACTGAATTTTTCACAAAAATAAGAGATTATACCTGAGATTAAGAGTAATGGAGTTTGATTAGGGAGCCTTGGAAGATCCGAAAGCTAGAAATTAAGGATTGGAAGCTTGGAGGTTGAATTTGGGGGTTTTTTGGTGGAATTTTCATATGGAGAGGAGGAGGAAGAAAGCTCTCGGCTGGAGCTATAATCGCATATTTCCGACGGCTTCCGACGGCCGCCGACGGCCCGTTGGAAATAGGCCGTCGGAAGCCGTCGCCTCCCTCCGTCGGAATTTAGCATTTTTCTAGTAGTGGAAGTACAAGGATTGAGAATTGAAGAAGACAGAAGACGCGATAGAGGAGAACAATATTTTTTAGAAGAAATAGAATTCTGATTCCAGTCTCCCATTTCATTGCAATTCAATTTGAAAATAGGGAGTAACTCATGTAACTTTTTTTTAAAATGGTACTTTATATACAACATGTCACTGGAACAACATATCACATGTCAATAAACGTTCGAATCACGCTACGCAATTTTCGAACTTGTGACCCCTCGCACCAAAGCCGAATCATTTAACCACTTGAACAATGGTGCTTGTCAACTCATGTAACTTTTCAATTACAATATGACAACTATACCACTACTTGCAATCATAATTTGTCGTAAGATAAAGAAGAGATATCGACCGAAATAAAAGGATCAAAGAAGTGCAGATCTTAAATTGAAAGGAGGAAATTAGGGGCACTATGTATTTAAATAGTTAAGATTTATCCATGTGCAGCTGGTTGGATTAATACCTGGTTGAAATAGATTACTCGAATAAAGAAACCATAATTTATCCATATTTAGATTGTTATGAAATTGAATTGTAGAAATAAGGAATGGCTTCTGACACCTCAGAATTAGAACATGATGAAAGAAAAGTCTCTCTCGAAAAAAGTTATGAAAATTAGGTCCCTATTTTTAGTTTTTGGCTAATTTATGCTACTTTTGCCCCTGATTTCAATGCTGGACCGATTTTCTAGAAGGGGACGGTTTGGTAAAAAATAACAAAATATGGACTTAATTTACATGGGTTTATGAGTATGAACTTTTTGTACATGGACATTGAGAATATGGACCTTTCGTCCAAAACCCCTTGTCGAAAAGCGGTGGTCCTTGCTTTTAGAATATAAATGTAGTGCAGTTTGTTAAACGGTTATTATTATATCCAGCTCAAATATTAATGGGACATTTTGGACATCATTCATTTGTATTTGGTGAGCGAATAGGATATGTATCCTAATATTACCAAGTGGGAGCTAAAAATTATGCTTAAGTCAGAAGAAGATAATAAATATTCTAGAGGCTACGTGTAGGAACATCCAAAGTGGTAATTTTTTTGGTTATGATCGTTGCAATACTTGTAGACTCGTAGTTTGAAGAAGAGGAAATTGCATTTTTGACTTTGAAATTTATAAGAAAATAACAATTGTCTTAAGCACTAAATTAAATATTTCTGCTACATAAGCAGCTTTCTTTGCCAATTCGGTGCATCAGAATTGATAATTTGTGCTATATGTCCTCACATAATGTAATACGATGAGAAAAGTAGTTGGCAGTAGAGTTTCTTCAAGAAAACATTTAATACCAAGTGTTTCCAACTTACTAATGCTTAAAATTGCAAAAAGCGTATCTTTTCCTATCCGTTAGTGACAATAGTCAATGAATATCGTATATGGAATCCATATCAATCCTTTAGTAACAAGGTAGATACATTATTTGTCTAATATTCAATGGAATGTTGTTGTATTTAATTGTTAAAAGAATTAATTAAATTGAATGAGAATTAATTACACAATTAATATTTAATTGGCTAAAGTGGGAAGCACTCAAAGAAAGGTTAATTGAATTAATATCGGGTAATTGACATAATTTAATGCAATCAGTCATTTAAATGTAACGATGTAAATGAGGTTTGGACAAAAAAAATTTTTGTCACCCCATTTCGAGGATTAACGAAAATACCTCGGATAGTACCACAATCTGTTCTACGTACAATAATGTGTTGAACTACTTCAACAAGTCTATGCGTGAGGTATTCGGCATCTGATGTTCGTACAGTAGTATCCACGACTCCTTTTCGAGCTCCGTAGTAGGAAATTATATATTCTGTCAAAGAAAGTCCTTCACGTAAATTGCTTTGAATGGTAAATCAATCATTTGTCCTTAGGGATTCGACATTAATCCTCTCATACCTACTAATTGATGTACTTGAGATGCATTTCTGTGTAATGATTCACAAACCAAATGGAATGTATTAAGAACATGAATGCTATATTGAAATCTAATTAATGAATATTAGCAGTATCAATATGAACATTAATTGGTGGCCATATACAAAATATTGATTTAGATATAAATTAAATAAAATCATCATATTTGTTGAATGATAGATTTATTAGATATAAATTAGTTAGGTAAAATAAGTCAAGCACCAAACAAGGAGATTGTCATATGTTTTGAATGAGAGGATTCATTGTATTTATTTTGTTAGGTAAACAAAATCAGAGAATTTATATGCAAATAAAAGAGGAAAGAATTAAAAGAAAGTAACTAAGTATGGAAAGTTAGTGAATGCCATTTGTATGGGAAAATTATATAATGAACGATCTAACAAATTGAAAATGGTGTAGTGTAATCTCTGAAGAAGATTAATTGACATATTTAATTAGCATTGACGAATTAAGTAAGCGTAATTAAATTAAGTGATACTTAGTTAGTTATATTATGCCTTTTAAATTTACCAAGTTAAGGCACAACTACATCAAACATAGATAGACATTTATTGTTTTTCTTTACTTGGATTAAGTGTGCACCATTATTACCTATTAATTATGTATTCCACGAACATTAACCTCATAAATGTAAATAAGTAAATATATGAATCTACAAATGGTAAGTTATGTTCTCTTAACTAAAAAAATGCAAATTAATTTTTAAAGGAAAGTTGTATTGATACATGTGAAAAATTCTAACATAGAAATTATTTGAAATGTTATCAATGTGTAAAATTTTCACCGAAATTTGGTTGATACATATGCTAAATAATGAGAATAGAGGAATGATAAAAGATCTGTCGGTGACATGTACATTTTAAATATAGAAATTATTTAAATAGGTATTAAGGAACAAAACATTCTAATAAAGCTTAAATTAGGAAATGTAATGGGCACTTATAAAGTAAGTAAATTAAACATAAAGTCAATTCAAATAAAGGATAATAAATTATTCATATTATACTTTGATTGTATTTAAATCTACGGTACTCCATTTAAATTATAGCTGAATATAAATTGTAACGCATGGAAATAACATAAATTAAAACCGCACAAATTGCAATGTTCATGTAAGGATTTGGCCATTTGAAAAAAAATCCAAACTCTACAGAGTTTTTTCACATCATAAATAGAAAATAATATAGAGCATATAGCAGTGTGACTTATGAATAAGGAGATTAGAGGAAAGAAGAATTCAATCTAAATAAAGCAAAGGTCCAATCCTTTTCAACATTAACAAGATGAGTAATGTTATTTTTCTAGCCGATAGCCCTCTAATGGGGTTGTTTTCATTATATTATGTTTATAATGATTTAAACATGTTACAAATGGATTTGGATTAAACTGAGATTAATATGAATTAATTCGTGTATGTTTTTGAGTAAAACATAATGCTAAAGTTAATTTATCGATATGAAATTTTGATATGAGATAAGAAACATAATTTAAGAGATGAGTATTTAATTTTAGAGTTTTCTGATAAAAGATGAATTACTTATGAAATTTCTAAGTTGAAAATGTACAGATTGGGAAAAAAATAATTCCTGGGTATTTAATTTATAAATTTTAATCTAAAATTTTCATAGAAGTTGGATATGTTAAAATATGAGAATATTCTGATAAAGTACAATTACTTATGAATTTTCTAAGGTGAAAATGTGTTGGTTTGGACTGAAAAATAATTGTTTTGGGTATTAAATTTATTAATTTTGGTGTAGAATTTTTATAGAAATTGGATAATCTCATTATTGATTTTTTTCCAAAATCTCGGAATTTTCTGATAAAATATGAAATTATGAATTTTCTAAGGTGAAAATGTGCGGTTTTGTACTGAAAAATAATTTTTTTTGGTATTAAATTTGTGACTGTTGGTCTGGAATTTTACAGAAGTTGGATAATCGTATAATCGGTTTTCTATCGAAATTTAATAATTTTCTGATAAAGTATGAATTACTTATGAATTTCTAAAGAGAAAACTTGCAATTTTGGCATAAAACTAATGGTTTTGCATATTAAATTTATGAATTTTAATATAGAATTTTTAAATAAGTTGGATAATTACGTAATTGATTTTATTTCAAAATCCCCAAACTTTTGAATGTAATATGAATTATTTATAAATTTTCTTAGGTGATAATGATCAGTTTTATGCAGGAAAATAATTGCATGTTTTATCTAATTAACGTTGTATCCCATGGAGAGGGCGTTATTTGTTTTAAAGTTAGTAATGAGCTATGTAATAAAATGTAAAGGTCAAAGTATGGAAAAACTCAATCATAATACTACTCATAACGCTATCTCCAACATTAGACATGACTGGAACAGTATCCACAATCTATCCCAAGCTCCTTTTGGTAGATTGTTAATTTTATGGAATCCTCAAATCTACTCTTTAACCCCTATCACTGTCCACAGGCAGTTCATTCACTCGAAAATAATTCATATCCCCTCTTCATCTTCTTTTTACTTTACCACTGTTTATGCTGATAATAATGCTACTCAAAGGAAACTCTTTCTTGACATCCTTCCATCTCTTCAGCAGTCTAATCTTTCTTGGATCTGTCTTGGTGATTGGAACTGCATGCAACTATCTTCTGATAAGACTGGGGGTTCTCCATTAACGTACAATCAGACTCGTCCTCTAAACAAAGCTATCTATGATGCTAACCTAATTCCATCCACCACTTCAGGGGCTTTCTTTACTTGGAATAACAGCAGTAAAACTGGAAAGAGAACGTATTGTAAACTTGATAGAGTTTATGTCAATTACTCCTCTATTCTCAAATGGCCTAACCTCTTAACCCTAATCCCTCCGCCATCATTATTTGACCACTCCCCTCTCATCATATCCTGGGGCAAGGACACTGTGAGAAGACGCTCCTCCTTTTCATTTTTTAATAACTGGTCTAAACACCCTGAATTTTTAAAAATTGTTAAAGATAGTTGGAATATTCATTCTTTTGGCAACCCTATGTTTGTTTTGTAGGCTAAACTCAAGCTTTTGAAGACTAAACTAAAGGACTGGGCTCAGCACACATATGGTAATGGGAATAGCTTATCTTCGTCAAGTCGTGAAAAATTACTTCAGGTTCAACTGGAAATTCAAAGATGCCCTGACCAACCACAGCTGATTATCACTGAAACCTCTCTTCTTAAAGACCTCTCCAAAGCACTCATTGAAGAAAATAAGATGGCAAAGCAAAAAACTAAATGTGAATGGCAACTGAATGGTGATAAAAATTCTTCCACTTTCCATAAAAGATTAAAAATCCATCAATCTTCAACAAATATTTTTTCTATTCTCGATATGCATGGCCAGCCTTGTGATACCTCTGTCTCCATTCAAGAAGCCTTTATGGAGTATTTTCAGCATAATCTTGGGAAGTCTCAGATTCCTTCTATCTCTCTGCCTCAATTTTTCCATTATCAACTCCCAAAAATTCCAGATGACATGTGTGCAGACTTGATCAAAGAAATTTTAGACAATGAAATCAAACAGGCTATCTTTGGATTAAAATCTAATAGTTCTCCTGGCCCCGATGGTTTTATTGCTCATTTTTTCAAAGTCTCTTGAGATATTATTGGTGGGGACTTGATCAAGGCTATTAAGAACTTTTTCAGACACAGTAAGCTTAACTCTGGTATTAATGCAACTAAACTTGCATTGATCCCTAAATCTAACCATCCAATATCTGTTGATCAGTTCAGACCCATTGCATGCTGCAATGTCATATATAAGTGCATTGCTAGGATACTGGCAGCTAGAATGATAACTCCTTTGAACGGTTTGATCTCCTCTAATCAGAGTGCATTTCTGCCTGGAAGGGACATTACTGATAATATTCTTCTTACTTCAGAACTTATGAAGGGGTATAATAGGAAAGTAATTTCTCCTAGGTGTGTCCTTAAACTTGATATTCAGAAAGCTTATGAATCCGTTCAGTGGAAATCAATCATCTATATTTTGCATCAGATGAACTTCCCTATCCCATTCTTGTGTTGGATATATACATGCATTTCTACTGTCAACTATTCGCTTAGTCTTAATGGTAATATTTTTGGCTACTTTGGTGCCACTCAGGGTATTAGACAAGGTGACCCGATTTCTCCTTACCTTTTCATATGTGTTATGGAGCTGCTCAATACTATTATGTATGAAGCTATGCGAAATAAGTTACTTGATTATCATCCCCTATGCAGACAGAACAATATATCCTCTCTTCTTTTTGCTGATGACTTACTCTTATTCACTAAGCCTAATTCTAAATCCATAACTGGGGTTCTTAATGTGCTGCATTCTTTCAAAGCTTTAACTGGTATGGTCATTAACAGAGGTAAATCTAAATTACTGATTACTGGTATCCCTGATGATGATAAACAGATGATTTACTCTCTGTCTGGCCTTGCTCCATTCAGTGATAATGAATACTATCTAGGGATGCCTCTTTGTGATTCTAGAATCAGAACATTCCACTGCTTACAATTATTTGAAAAGATTACTGGAAAACTTGCTAGCTGGAAAGTATCTCGTTTTTCGATGGCTGGTAGGCTTGTAATTATCAAGTCCATAGCAACTTCTATGTGTGTCTATTATGCTAGAATTTTCATTCTCCCAGCCAAACTCATAAGCATGATCAACTCGGCACTGAATCATTTTCTATGGCATGGTAATCCTTTCTCTAAGAAAATGATTCCTATTGCTTTTAGTAAAATTTGCTGCCCTCAGGAAAAAGGTGGTCTTGGTATTATAAACATTAAGAATTGGAATTTCTCAATGCTATCTGCAAGAATTGACAAGTTATTAAGGAATGATAGAAATTTATGGGCTTCCTGGTGTAAGCAATATCTCATTCGTCATAACAACTTTTGGTTTATTGCTCTTCCAACAGACTGTAGCTGGTCTTGGAGGAATATCTTGAGAGGTAGGCAATTTTTCCTCCCTATGGTGCAACAGAGAATGAAAGATATTAACAAGATATCCTTTTGGTTTGATCCATGGTCGGCAAAAGGTGTCTCCTTAGCTAACATAATCGATTATGACACGAGAAGATCCACTGGTATTGATTGTAATGCTACCCTTTCTAGGTTCTGGGCTGATGATACTGTCTTTCTCCCAAACTGTAGCTCTACAGTGGTTAGATCTGAGTGGTCTGCTATTCATAGTAGGAACTACAATATCAGTTCTGTCCATATGACTTGGAATGACAGGCTGCATTCTGTTAAAACTATGTACAAGGCTCTTGATCCTTCCATGCAACTTTCAACTTTTCCTTGGTATTCTCGTGTCTGGGATTCTAGGTCTATCCCTAAGGAAAACTTATTCATGTGGAAGGTTCTGAAGAATGGTATCCTATCTCTATGTAAACTCAAAGGATATGGGGTTATTCAATGTGATAAATGTCTGTTTTGTAGTACTGAGGTGGAAACGATTGGGCACTTATATTTCGAATGTGACTACACTTTACATATCTGGAGCACGATTCTGCAACGCTATGGGTACCACAGGCCTAAAAGAAGCTCTTGTATGGAATGGTACAACATCTTTAAAGCAACTAGATGGAAGAATGAGAGAAGTAGATTTCTGTTAAGAATTTTGAAGAAAGTTTTGTACTGTGTATGGTTGGAGAGGAACAATAGGGTGTTTAAAGGGCAAGCTACCTCTAAACATGTATTGGTCCTTTCTATTACTAGTAACATTTAGGTTTGGTTTTGCTTCCTATGTGATGGTCAGCTTGGTGTAATCCATTGTGTCTTTATTTTTGGTTTTTAATAATAATGGTAGAGGACCATTCAACCCCGCTTGCTTTGCAAAAAAAAAAAAGTTAATGTGAATAATGAATTATAGATAATTCATTTAAAATTTTCATGGTGAAAGATTTGATCATTTTTGGTTGTTATGTGTGATCTCGTGTGGTAGTAATTTTTACTTATATCATACGTATTAATTATTTGGATGTGAATCCATTAGTTGTTCACTATGTGAAATAAATATAACTAAAGAGTGTTTTAAATTGGGGTAGACTCTCGTATGAGTAGAACCTCATTAATTTGAGGGTCACCAAGGCTCTATGTAAAGATGTAACTAATGAAAGAAAACATAAACCATGGGTTTATCCAACCTTAGGAGAGCTATTGAAGCAATGGGACAAAGATACTTGTTCTGAATGTGTTCTGTAGGCTCACATTCGCTCCTAAGTGACGGCATGTCGGTATCGATAGGTTCCGATGGAGAGGATCAGTAGGTTCCTCGTCTTTATTGCAAATGAAACTAAAAGTATGTTAACTCGGTAGATGTGACCATATAACTAAACTAAGAGAATTTTAATTATGGTTGCTTGGTAGGTGTGACCATAAAACTAACTAAGAGAACTTTAATTATGGGAACTCAATAGGTGTGACCATAATAATTGAATTATGAGAACTCAATAGGTGTGACCATAATAATTGAATTATGAGAACTTTACACTACTAGAAGGTCGTTTTGGGAAAATGCTGGCGGAACATTTCATAACTTCATGGAAGTTAACTTGTTGTGACCTTTAAGTAACGTTTGAGTGTTAAACAGGTTTGATGCTATGTTTTATATTGTACAATAGTAAGGAGAAAACTCGTTCCACGAAAGCGGCGGCCTCACAATATTTGTTACGCGTTTCTATAAAATAATATTATTAATACCAAACTGTATCTAAGTCGTTTGTTTATTATCCCCATAAACCCACAAGTACTTAATTTTGTAGGCTGAGTTTATGGATATCAAATTTTAAACTGGTGTTTGTAATAAATTGGTGTTTGTAATAAACTGGTTTAATTTGGTTAAGACGAAAAAAGAAATATGAAGACCAAGTAGGAGGCTTTTTATTATCTAGTTTTATTTCCAATGTAATAAACTGGTGTTTGTAAGTGGTAGATGGCTAGTGGCATCTTCATATGTCAGCTAATCAAACCGACCGTTAGGGAGGTTTGTTTACTGTCACTAGCCAAAATTAAATACTCTGAAGCCCAAAAAACATGCATCTGGCTCTTCGCATTTCCCACAACTTCCTGCTCCTACTTTGCTTTTTCAACGTCTCCTTTTATTTCTCAACCAAACTCGCCTTAAAATTCTAAATTTCTAAATTTCAAACTCAACAACTTCTCCAAATTAACCTAACAGAAACCCTCCTAACCTACCAACTCAACTCCCAAATCAATGTCGTCCCGCATACTGAGTATCGAAAGCCTCCACCAACCTCCTCAGTTCATGAATTTGCTCCCAAATCAACGCAATCGCAACCAGTGTCCTCTGCACCTGAAGCTGCGACCAACCTCCTCAGTACCCAAAACTGCGACCAGCTTGTCCACCTACAGTTGGGAATAGGTATTTAACTTTAGTTTTAGCATTCATAATTTTAGAAAAATAGATTTTTTTGGGAAATTTCAGACCTTTTTATATTCCTTGGGTCTAACCTTAACATTAACATTAACATGGTTAATTCATTATTATTAGTATTAATTTGCAAATTACCAAGTTGAAAACTGGACTGTTTGGACATCAAGTATGGCATTTCAAAATGTCACTAAACCTTGTTTGTTTTGGATGAATCCTACCTTGACTCACAGTTTATTGCCTCCATGAATTAGTATTTAAAGTAATTATCATACATGAAACTTGTTTTTTCAAATGAAATATATGCATAATTAGTAATTAATCTTTGATGGGGTAAATATTTTGACATATCAAGTTTGTGGATGAAACCATAGAAAATGGCTTCTTGCAAATGCCGATGATCAAAATTTATTATGTGGTTTTTCTGCATTGATAATGTTATTGTTATATTCGATAAAACTATAAGTGTAAATTGTAATAGAATGGGCATTAGGTACCTCGTGCATATGCTATTTCGTGTGCATAATTTTGTAGTAAGTTTAAGTGTGATATTCAGTTAGTGCATTGGAACTATACATCATTATTTAACCAGACAAAGTACTGGCTTCATCCACTTTTGTATTGCATGTACCAGTTGCACACTTGCATTTAATGATAGGAGTAGCAAACCACTATGGCGAAAGAATTGTAAACATGATTTTACGGAATAATTTGGTTGGTTTCGGTTTTGATTTTAAATTATCGAATAAGTATCAGTTGGTAATGGTATTTTTCTCATAGTCATGGTACAGAACCGTTTCCACCCCTACTTATATCCATGGTGAATGCACAAAATACTAGTCAAATATTGGCTAAATGTCTTCAAACTCTAAGTTATTTGCTAAATGGCAAGATTGTCAAAGTCACTAGCCAGTGGGTTTGAACTAGAGATTGATCATCTAGGAGGAGACTAATCGAATATTAATCGGAACCAGACATTTTTGATAGACTCGTGCATTTTTAATAAAGTTTCAGATCTTTATGCGGAATTTTTATACTTTTATATAAAATATACCTATATCTGATAGTTGAAATTCAATTTTCAATTCTGAAAGCAGAGAAAAAGACAATATTTTATTTTCAGCTGAAAATTTCATGTATTCTGAAGACAACAGCCCAGCATCTCGCTGGTGCCTAAGTGGACGCTTAGAATGATTTTTACAACAGTTCTAAATAGTAATTAAACATGTAGTCAAGAATCAAGATCATAAGCAAAAGCTTCTATCTGTTATTACACGCACAGCAAGTGTGAGAACTTTAGCCATACTTGTAGTTGTCTATACTACAGTATACTAAAAACTCACTGAGTAAGAAGCTCTATTCACATTTTATTTTAATATATAATAAAATATTCAAAAAAGGTGAAGTGGTAGCCTTCTAATTTCGAGTCATTCTGAATTATGTGAGTAACTTCAGAAGCATGCATTTTTCTATGCAAAAGATATCCTTATGTCCTTCAATTACAATATACTCCAGTAAAAAATGGATAAGAGTACACCACTTAAAACAACATGTTAGTTTAGAATCAAATACTATGTACATAATCGATCGACTATGTATAAGAATAATGCATGAACATAGAGTTCTTTTTTCTTTTTCTTTTTTTTCTTTTGAATTTGGAGGAGAGAATTGAAATAGCTAATGACTGAAAATGCAACACTTCTCTTGAAATTTATACAGCTAGCTTGTTTCAATGATCAATCCCCATAAAATTTAGATATAAGAATGGCTATATAAATAGTTAAGTATACATGCAACTTAAGAAATATATAAGCAGCAATTGCATGTCCAATTATAAAAATGCAAGATTGGTTCATTGAGACTTGTCGGTTGATTTACTTAACTATAAGCATGTGCCGCTTTTAACGCTACAAGGTTACAATGCATTTAACAGGAATATCAACTTGATACAATTAATTATTACAATAATGGAAGAAGAAAAGTTAGAAGTGCATTGTTTCTTATGCAAATCCGATCAAAAAAAAACAAAAAAAGAAACAAAAAAAAAAGCAAAGCAAAATATACCAGATTAACATTTATATTTTGAAAAAAGAAAGTCGCAGCATAACTAGAGATAAACTATAAATGCCAAAACCAACAGATCAATGCAAAAAAAGTGTGAACTGTTACCTCATTAACAATGAAACGAAAAATGCATACCTTATCTAGTAGCTTGCTAAAAAAGTTTCTCAGTATGCTTTTGTCAAGAACATGACCTCCAACTTTATGAATTTCTAGACATGCTTGAAAGAGAAAAGAGGTTATATAGAGTGAAGGCATGGAAGGAAGAGCTATTTTCATTTGCGTAGAACCCTCACTAGATTGTTCCTATTTAACAACTGTAACCTCCCAACCCTGCATTAACATCATTTTAAAAACTCCAAATAATTATCAAATAGTTCATGCTACCTACATATTGTATGAACAAGTAAAATTTGACTAAATATGGATGAAAGGAAAAACTGGTCTTTGGTTATTTTGATGCTACAGAAATCAGAAGTGTTATAAATGGATTGATAAAGAAATTTGTAGAAAATCAATCACAAAAGGTGAAGGATGGTTATAAAAAGGTTAAAAAAAATGTAAACCAAAGTTCTACCTTTACTGTTTAAGCCCCGATTCAACCACAGTAATTAAGCATTCGAGACATTTACGAACTTCTCACTCTATCAATTATCATGTCTTAATTAAATAATGTTCTTGGATATTAAGCAAGCCCTAATAATCCCTATTTACCAATGCCACTTCATAATTAGCACTATGATTTTAAAATTAGTTTGACACCTTTTCCAGTTAATATCCTTGCCAATTGTTTTTCCTGATTCACCAGTCCTCGCCGACTAAAATACCTCTGATCGTGTATATTTGACATGAAATAATAAAGTATGATTTGGTATATGGATCATTAATCAAGAATTTGAAATCACGTATGCTTTGACAAGTAATATCAAATAACTTAGTTGCGAAATGTGTTAAATATCATGTTCATGCTCCAACTTAAATGAAATAGAAAAGGCAAGATATATACACTAAAAAAACAAATCAAATACAATGTCATTCTTCTTCAAAAAATAATCATCAGTTGCATGTATCATATTGCAACACTCAGCTCATCCTTGATAAAGAACTTATAGACAAAGAGAACACTTCATGAAACATTGTGAGTTGATAGTTAAAATTAATCATTTACGAGCATACCTCAGCCTCCTAAGACTTCTGAACTAGAAAATGATTGTAATTACTAAGAAGATTGCTACCATACTTGAGGCATAATATACCTAAAAGAACCATTGGGTTTGTCCTTGTAAGGGAACGCTTCCAATATAATAGGTAGACAACCCAAAACAAGTAGAATGGGGTTCGCGGTTTCCCTAAAAGCGAATAATTTGGCAGGAAGAAGTCAAACATGAGTGCTGGAAAATGGACGTTCCACTTTAAATTAGCTGTTGACCTGTTGGCGTATTTGCAGCTACAATGTATAAATCACGTGTCATCTTATAGCATTTCATGTTAGTGTTAGTGCAACATAAATAAAGAGCTTCAGTAAACCATATCATGTAAAGTAAATGAAGTGCTAAACTATCAGAGCAATGGAGGTATAAATAATCCATATTCCAAGGACACATACCTATGAAGGAGTTGACATGGATTACAAAATTAAATCTGTTTGAATTCGATTTATAAAATAATATATATTTTGTTATCGTTTAACTAGATTCATCGAATATTTATTATAATATCCAAATTTATGCTATTGTGAATACTTTTAATAATTGATTTAGTAAAAAAACAAAGTTTACCTATTGAAATTAGGTCAAATTTTCTTATAAACATAAAAATATATAATAAAATCATACCAAACATAAAGTTATGTTTTTCTTCATTTGAATAATAAAATATGATAATTTCTCATATTTATCTTTTTACTTTGAATAATCGGTTACCGCCCGAATTAACTGAAATTGATTCGGTTCGGTTTGATTTTGACTTAATTTTTTTTGACATTTTTACTTTAAAACCTACCAAACTAAGTGAATGTTCATCCCTCTGCAAGCTTGCAAAATCAAATGGCGTGAAGCTAAAAATGAACATTTGGTACATTTTTTCAAACATTATTGAAAAGTTTTAAAATTCACTTTTGTTCTCTTTTATAAAAAAAATTATGAAACACCTCTGTCAAGTTTTTGAGCGAAAATGTACATTTTAAACTGTATTTGTTTACAGCCAGAACTACATATATTTGCAGCAATAAATTCAAATTTTCATTTCACAAAAATGTGCAGCTAGAGTTGTAAATATTTGCATTTTAAATTGTATATATTTACAATTCTAGCTGTATATATATGCAGTTTAAAATGCATATTTTTGCTGGAAACTTTGATGGGTGTATTTCATGAAACTTGTTTTTGAAAAGAGTTTTTTATATATTTATTTCAAAAATAAGGGGTGAATCCTAATTTTTAATAATGTATTTAATGTATCTTCCTAAATCCCACCAATGTTGTTTACTTATTCACACCACGAACATCTCAAATCAATTTTCGTACTTGGTTTATTCAATAAGTTTTGACTTTGTTCATAAACTTTCAAATTCTGAGATTTACATATTTCGAGGTAGAAATTCAAATTTTAAAGTTCAAATTTTCAGTTTTAAAATTTTAAATTGCAATGAATGCTTTTTTTCCAAATTTACACAAGTAACGGTCGGTTTTTCTACCATTGTGCGGTTATACTAGTTATCGATTATGTTATATATTTTACCGCTGCGTGTGAATATTTTGGATTGATGTAATAATGAATTATATAAAAGACATATTGGTAATGAAAACTTTTAATTATTCTGTCTACCTAATGTTATTGAAAAAAGAAACGGACTTTATTTCTAAGACTTGAAAAATAAATTCGATAATAGTTATAGTGTTAATTGTCGATATTATTTTTAGATATCGAGATGGGTGATATTACACAAATCGCATGTGAAGGCCATAACAAGAGCAATTAAGGAGACCAGTGATAGGTTCTATTTATTGCGAAGTCATGAGAATATGCTTAGAAGGATAAAACAAATGGCCAAAGGCAAAGCTTCGAGAGTTCCAACCTCTCAACCCAAACTCCTAGCACCACCTCTAATTCTTGTTACCTCTATATTTAGGCATAATGAGAGCAGAGGTCGACCTAGGAAAATGCCTTAAGGGATAATCTCGGACTAGCTAGATTAGTAACCGGACACATTAGAAGACCATCCAATAATCATTGATATAGAGACGGGTATCCGAGAAAAGGCTCGAGGAAATGTCAAGGTGGTATAATGCCTCAATGCACCTTTGGATGAGTGAGAGCCCACTGATCTTGGTTGGGTGCCACTTGATAGTTTTTCAACATGGTCTTAATATGAGTAATAGATCGACTGTTAATGCAATTTGAATCCTAATATGGAGGTACGCTATATTAAGAACCAGTGCCGGCCCAAGGGTATTCAATGCCCTAGTCGAACAAGCATTTTTATTTGTTTTGTTGCCCCTTAATTCAATCAAAAAAAAGCATATAACAAAATTTAAAATTGCACATAACAAATTGTAAATTCTTTATAAAATTTAACATCCATCACAAAATATTGATCATATAAGTCATTTTGATTACATGCCAAAAAATCAAAATGTAAACATAATATCATGACACATTAATACATATTAACGAAAACAACTTCTTCTTGAATTTTTTGAAGCAAACTCCTCTATTACATCTTCATAGGTAAGTTTGTCTAAATACTCATTTTCAATTGAAATCATTGCTAGCCCACTTAGTCTCTCTTGCGACATAGTAGTCCGGAGATATGTTTTAATCAATTTCAATTTTGAAAAACTTCTTTCCGCCGAAGCAACCGTAACCGGAATAGTCAATAGAATTCGATAAGCAACCCAAACATTTAGAAATCCACTTACATCCCTATAAGATCTCAAGAAATTAAGTATATCAATTGATGAAGTTACTTTTGATGATAAAATTCCTTTTAGTTGTCGAAGTTCAAAAAATAACTCTTTACCACAAATATCTTGCTCTTCATTGTGCTTCAAAAAACCTTCTAGATTCTTGCATTTATCCTTCAATTCATCATTGTCAATATTTTTAAATCTTAGATTCAACAAAAATCCAAAAGTTTCTTCATAAAGTTTAAATTGGTCAAATCGATCTCTAAGTGAAGTTAAAGCTTGATCAACTATTAGAAGAAAATAAGTAACTTTAAAAGTATTCTCGGGAGATCGCTTATCATTATCCTCCATAATTTCTTCGTCAAACTGTTTTTTTCTTCGTACAACTCTCTTTTCAATAAATTTTGGATCAATACCAACATCATTTGCAAGCATTTTAGCCTCCTCCATCATGTTTTCAAATCCATCTTCTCTGAATTTTTCAAAAAATGCTACAAGATCTTTTATTTTTGTAATTGCATCTTCGATATCCATATCCTCCCGTTGAAATATTTTACTTACTCGATTAATATTATCTAATATTGTGTACCAAATACACAAACTAATTAAGAACTCAAAATTTTCTAAAGCATTTTGACATAATCCTTTGGCCTCCATCATCACAACATCATCTTTAGAATTATTTGCAATATCAATCAAAGCATCTCTTAACTCCGATGTTTGAGTTCTTATTGCTTTAACACTTTCAATGTGACTTTCCCACCTAGTTGCCGATAATGGTTTTGGAGTCAAACCCTTCACATAACTTCGAAGTATTTCCCAACGATGAGTTGAGCCGGAAAATAAAGTATAAATTTTTTGCACAAATGCAAAAAAATTTCTAGCTTTCATACATGATTTTGCCATATCACATAAAGCAAGGTTTAAACTATGACATCCACATGAAATGTAGAAAGCTCTAGGATTTACATTAAGTAGCCTTTTTTGTACACCTTGGTGTTTACCTTTCATGTTTAAACCATTATCATACCCTTGTCCTCTCACATCATTGATATCAAGTTTAAGATCAATTAAAATATTTTCAAGCTCCTTAAAAAGACCAAGCCCGGATGTATCATCAACCGTTATGAATCCAAGAAAATACTCTTCTACTTTTATATCATTTGCATCATGAACATTCAAACATCTTATTATAATGGACATTTGCTCCTTGTGACTCAAATCCGGAGTACAATCTAGAATAATTGAGAAGTACTTTGCTTTCTTTATTTGTGTAAGCATTGTAATTTTGATCTTGTTAGCCAACAACCCTATCAACTCATTTTGAATTTTATGGCTAAGATAATGATTATTGATTTCATTATTTATAGCACGTCTTAGATGATCTTCCATAATTGGATCAAACTCGTCAACAAATTCAATAATTTGACAAAAAAGTCCATTATTTTTTTCATATATCTTCTCATTTGATCCACGAAATGGTAGATTATTTCGCGCAAGTATCTTGACAACACCAATTATACGTGCAAGTATTTTTTTCCAACGTTGTTTCTCTTGGTCAATTTGAGATTCCATTGTTTTATCAATTGTTGCCTTTTGTTGAAGTCCTATATGCAAATCAACCCATTTAATAACATTTGCGTTGTGTAATGGATTACTTTCGTGCTCTCTTAGCTTCCTAGGTAAATTATGCCAATCGTTGATTCCTTCTTCGGCCAATTGGGATGGTCTTTGGCTATGGTCAAATAACTTACAACAAAAACAAAATACTTTATCACGTTCATTTGAATAAACAAGCCATTTTCTTTCATGTTCTTCTCCACGTGGATAACCACCAATATAATGTCTAGAAGAAAAGTGTCTACCGTCAATCTTATTTTTTGGAAACGCATCATTATCGTTCAATATTTTTATTGGACCGCGTTGCACTAACATTATTCTTTTGGTACTAGTAATTCTTCCCCACAATCCCGGATCATAATTAACATCAACATCCTTTTCAAGATCAATAGTAGTTACATGGTCATTGCAACGATCATTACTATCTTCATCACGCCCCTCTATGACTTCTACATGGTCATCAATTTCTACTTCAACAATTTCATTTATAAGCTCCTCATGGACATCAATGCTAGGACCGATATTTTCCTCCCAATCTGTTTCATCAATTTGACTTGAATTTGAACTTTGAGATTTTTTATTTCTCGCTTGAAATAAATTTGAAATTGAACCAATCATTGATTTTGCTTCGTCACATCTACGTTGCTTTTTCATTCTATTTTGATATCCCGAATTCTGTTTCCGGTTCCTACCTCAATTTAAGATACAACGTAAAATTAATGTTCATTAATAAATACTATGCTATTTTATACATGAAGAATCTAAAAAACAGAAATCTGAAGAACATATGTTTGTAAAAATAACAACAAATTAACGTGCTATTTCAATCATAGAATTTAATAGTATTTATTTGTACAGTGAAATTACTTTGAGATTTATTCACAAATGCATAATTTACTCAATTAGACAAACTTAATTTCTTAATTTACTCAATTACTGACAATAGCCATACGCAGGAGGAAGAAGGGGCGGACCTACAATTCATCCAACCAACTACTGACAATGGCCGTGCCATCTTTTCCATTCTAGATTCGAACAAATCAATTGCTGAAGCTAAATGGAGTAATTCACTGGTGGTGGCGTATGCATTAGGAAGCAGGCCATTGTGCAATCAATTCAATAAATTTGTTGAAAACGTTTGGAAACCAGAAGACATGTTGAAATATTTTATAAATAGAATGGTTTCATAGTTGTTTGATTTGACAAAGAGGAGGATTGCATACGTATTCTCAAATCTGGACCTTATACATTCAATTCCCGCATATACAAGTGCCAGTACAAGTGATTCATGAATCATGTAGCATATATAAATACATATTAGACAGCTAATACAAGTGCCAGTACAAGTGATTCATGTAGCAAAGTGTATATCAAAACTAAAAATCATATATTCTTTAATTATTCTTACAGAAATTCAGTACTCACATTGTTTGAGGCTGAAATTAGATTTAGGGTTTGCAATTTCAATTTGAGCGCCGAGAGGGATAAGAGAATCGAGATGGCTGCGAGCTTGCGACTTGCGAAGATGGAGTCGACACAGGTGGCTGCGACTTGCGACTGCGAGCGTGGTGGCGTTGTTTCGCAGCAGACGATTGATCGAAGGAAATCGCGTTTTCTTTTCTTTTTGTTTTTTCGAAATTTTTTTGTTGCCCTTCCCGCTTCCGTTGCCCTAGTCTTGTGTCTCTCTGGACTATGCTGTGGGCCGGACCTGTTAAGAACATAAGACGTGCATGATACTAGTAAACAAATATGGGAATTGATATTACAAAGTGAGTTAAATATTCTAGCGGCTACACGTGTAGGAACATCCAACATGGTAATTTTGTGGTTATGATCCTTGCGACGCTGGTAGACTCCTAGTTTAAAAAGAAATAACATTTTGACTTTTAAGTTTATAAGAAAACAATAATTGCCTTAAC
Organism: Allium fistulosum; assembly: GCA_030737815.1. Lineage (NCBI taxonomy): Eukaryota > Viridiplantae > Streptophyta > Magnoliopsida > Asparagales > Amaryllidaceae > Allium > Allium fistulosum. Next base: position 669,062,508 of record CM060901.1, read on the forward strand.
ATCAGGTTGAATATTTCTGCTGCATATGAAGCTTCCTTGGTCAATCCGACGCATCATAATGGATAATCTGTGCTACATGTCATCACATAACAGTAGTACGACGAGAAAGGTAGTTGACAGTGAAGTTGCTTCAAGTAAACATTTAATATCAAGTGTTTCCAATTTGCTAATGCTTAAAATAGCCAAAAACTAACATATCATGGATATTGTCCATAGAATCTATACCAATCCTTTAGTAACAAGGCAGATACCATTGTTTGTCTAATATTTTGCACAGATATACCGAGAAAATTCATGCTTTCACGAATAATATTGCCTTAAAGCTTGCATATTATATTGCACAACAAATATACATGTTTTTCCTTGGACATAGTCTTCAAGTTCCATTAATGCATCAAATTATAACCAATACGTAATAAGTTTTGTTACAAGAAGATAATAAATGCAATCGGCGCATAAAGCCATATTGCAATATAAAAAAAAGGGTGAAACAGCAAACATAGTAATAAACATGCAAAACGAACGAACAATTTGCATAACATCTAACGAGATTCATATACCTTACATTGAATTGAGCTATTTCTAACTTTTATCTGCAAACGATCAGGATCCTAATTCCATCATCTCCTCGTTTGATCAAAATAACGGTATTTACATTTCATACACGGTCGACATTATTGCTGCAAGCACCCTCCTCAGCAACATTGCTAACGCCGCCCCCATTTATGCAATTCAACATCCCACCTTTGAAAGACCCTTCTCCACCCGCCCCCTTCTCCCCCTCCCCTCTCCTCCACGTCATCACCCTCGACGTCCATCTCGCCGACAAGCCTCTGAACCCCCGCCTCGAGCTCCCTTCCCCGCCGCTTCGGAACACGGCCACGCTGGCCGACCGCCTCAGTCCCTCCTCCGCCGCTGCCGCCACGACCTCTCTCATCACGTGCTCCGGCAGCACCAGCCGGTGCCGATCCGCCTGCCTCGCTGCCACGTGCCCCGTCGTGTGCGACCTTCCCATCCTCCCAAGATCCACGTCTATGGCCACTTCGTCGCCAGATTCCGATTCGGCCGGAGCGGATTCGTTGGATCCGGATCCGGATTCGGCGAGGTTGTCACGGCAGACGGGGCAGGTGACGTGGCTCTCGAGCCACGTGTCGATGCACTCCGGATGGAACACGTGGCAGCACTTCGGGAGCATCCGGAGGGTCTCGTCGTCGGCGAACTCGTTGAGGCAAACGGCGCACTCTAGGGTTTCGGATCCGACCTTGAGTTTGGTGACTGCGGAGTACGTTAGGATAGGGAATGTTTCGATCACGGCTGGATCGAGGCCACGGCGAATTCCACGGCGGGAGGCGGTTACAGTGCCGGGGAGGGTGGGGGTTATGGCGGAGCGGTCACGGGAGCAACGACGGAAGTAGACGGAGAAGAAGGCAAGGAAGAAGAAGCCGGTGACGATAACAACGATTAGAATGGCAGTGGCAGCGTTGAACTTGGAGCCGTAGCCATTGAAGTAGTTGTTGGTGGTGGAGGAAGGAGGTGAGGGTTGGGCGGAGATGCACCGAGCGGTGAGCAGAAGCAGGAGAAGAGGAATTGGTAGCTGCATCATTTTTGTCTTAATTTTTTTTGGAGTTAGTTGAAGGTTTTTATTATTGTGGTGTAGACTTGTAGTTATAACGTGGCAATGCAGTCATTGTTGTCAAATTATTCTAGAAACGGTAGAATTGACTAAAAATTATAATTGACTGTAATATTGCTGTTTGCTCCTTTGTTTGGATTATTTTGTTCATGACTCCTTCAACGCCAATCAAAACTTTAGCGGCGAGACAAGGTGCAAAAAAATACTCTTTGGAATTAGCGTCGCATCCAACGCCTGCTTGATGCATCAGAGATGGGATCCACGGTACTACATTGGTAAATCTGGAAAGATTGCTTCAAGCAACACTATACTTTTTTGATGTAAACTTAAACATTTCAAAGTGTCATTTTACATTCAAATTATATCTCAAATATATCTAAATATACTTTCATTTAATTTAAAATTAATTTTCTTTATATTTTATTACTAGACCAATCATTCTTATCTTTTAACTAAAACTTTTCCTATCTTAATTATAACATAGGTTTGTCATCTAATTAAAACAAGTAAATTAGTTTTATACCTAAAAGCACTCGTTCAATACAAATAATTACCCCCTTTGGATCACAATATAAGACGTTTTAAGATGTTTGCTTTGTTTCAAAATATAGGATGTTTAAGCTTGTTATTCCCCTTTATCCTTGAGCCATAATAAATGATAGTGACTCAAGAGTTGCTTCATGACATTTTTTATGCATGGAGTATTTGTCTTTCCAACTACTACTTTTGATTAGTACTCCTTCATTAATGATAATTATGTTTTTTCCCCTCTTAATTTCCTCTTTTTCCCCATTTTTTTTCTTTCGTTGTCACCAACTCTGTGTATTTATGGACAACATATATTTTCACAAATCACTTTAAGATCTAGTTACCATGGATAAGAAACATATTCCCTCTCCACCAAAGTTTATTGCTAATGCAAATATTGAAGATGTGAAGAAGAAAGATTCGGTGAACATCAATTTTGAATTTGGCCATTTGTTGGTTTTGAACAAGATACCTTTTGAAAAAGGAGAACTACATATTTCCTCTACATCGAAGTCTATTGTTGATGCAAGTGTTGATAATATGAAGCAAAAAGATTCATAGAACATCAATTTAGAAGCCCATCGTTTGCTTGATTTGAACAAGATACTTTTTGATGAAGGCCAGCTCCATCCTGATCCGAGTATGGACAATCTAATTCATACCATGTGGAAAGCGATGTAGCTAGAATTTCTCTAAAATTGTGCAGCTGGTGATGAATTCATATGCTTAATTTTTATTATTATGCTTTGTTCTTTTCATGTTGCCTGAAAATGTGGATGACCTTGCTAGGTTCTAACATTTTGATTTCTTTTTGTTAGTTAGTTCCTCTCCCATGAAGCTTGATATTGGATCAATGTTATTGTAATGGAATGTCTCTCTGCTTATAAATTTGCTTGTCCACTTGTTACTACTTCTAGCATAATTTTATTTCATTTTTCTCTCAACTTGTACATACCTTCTGTGTAGTGCTACTTGCACTAAAGAAATTTAGATGGTCACATAGTGTTGTTACTTGTAGTTTGCTCACATGGATATGACAACACTTTATGCAAGACTAACCAAGATGGAAGTATAGACTCTAATAACACTATGGTTGAAGAAATAGTTGTAATTGAGTGAATGACAACAAACAACATAGGATGACATAATTCATAATTTCTCTCTTACGCTAACATATTCCTAACGGTTTGGACTAGATTATAGCCGCAACTAACTTGCGTGGGAAGACAGCCTTCTCTTTCAAGTACATATTTGTTCACATGCAGAATTTTATATTTGTTCAAACCTTCAAATTTTATGATCTCTTGCATGCATGGTTAAAGAGTTAAAAAAACATGATTCGCTATTCTTGTTGGATATTCGTTAAAAGACTTCTCAATTGTAGAGATAAGCTCTACTACTGGTCCTGGACACTCGTTGTGTTGCAATGCTTGAATGGAATTGAAAAATCCAAGGTACAAAATTGTAACAATTCGCACCTTAATGAGCCCGAATTTTGACTAAATCGAAACCTAAGCCCATTAGGGCACAGATCGTTGGTTTTTATAACCTGTAATAAACATAAGTATATTAGAGTACGATCAATATAAAATCACAGTGGAATTGAAAAATATAATATAACATACATATTGACTAAGGCTACTAGCTTGGAATATTAATCCTTGGATATTTAATTGCCTTGTCGACGTCAAGCATGAATAAGAAGACTTCACCATTTACCATTCCCGTCTTGCTCCAGTATCCAGTCCTTCTAAACCTAACATGTGGCTTGTTATGAGGAGGAGGTTAAAACAATGATTTGGTGATTGAAAAATTACATACTATATCCATCCCATTAATTTATGCCGATTGATTCTCATTTAAATGTTATATCCATTATTTACGGCTAGTCCGTTAAATCCTACATATGTATACGATATGCCTAACCTAACCTTCTCCAAGGTATCACTATATATATATCTTTACTACTAATAATAAGAATTCGTTAAACATAATTCAACCGTGTCTTTTTGAAGTACCCAAAATTCCCTTCCCTCTACATTTAATAAAGAGAATTTAGTCTTTTTGAAATACCTATAATGTTCTTTTACATCTAGATGACCTTTGGCCCTCCACAACAACAGAAATTGAAGTGGATATAAGGTGCAATTTGTGGGCTGAAATATATAAAGTGAGAAAATGCATTAATTCATTTATACAAGCCATTCGGGTTAGGAGCATGCTACATTTGTCAACTTCACTTTGAATGTTACTTCATCTATTAACTTATATACACTAAGAATAGTAATGCCTTGGGCAATGTGGGACTAACCTAATATTAATAGAAGTAGTTCCATAGCCAATATCGATGCCTACACTATTTTCTGCTGGTAAGGATAAAGATAGTTTCGAATTGAATTGCTACTACATAATTAATGATTTGAAAATCTTCATAGGCCCTTAATCAAAGTCAGCAATTTATACCAACATATTTTATCATGTTCTTTAAGTTTTCGTTTACATGATGCTTACAAGTTTGAATGATACTTGAATTTGAAAGCAACTATTCAAGATAACATAATTTCAGAATTACATGCACATATGTTACCTCAGGAGAAATAGATTTAGTAGTAATATATATTGATCACTACGCTGGCATTTTACGAGCATGTACACTGCCATGCACTTAATTTATTAAGGGAGGTAGCTATTCGATGAATATCAGTTATATAGTAATCTGCATCTTCTTATTGACCAATACAAAGGGTAAATACATAGTTGATTTATATGCATGATATTTATCAACAAGCCGTGAAAATGGTGGCTGAGTTTAGTGAAGGAATAACATAACCATATTACATATTCAGATTGGTTTCATGTTGACACCACATCCTATGTGATTTATTCATCTTCTTAGACAGGTTATGGAGCAATATAAAAAACCAACCTAATACATATGATAACTTAATAGAGAGATGTTGTGATGCGTCTTAATGAACAAAGCAGATGTTTAGATCAACTGGAAAAAAAAGGACTCAACTTTTGATTAGTGAGTTTGTCATTCAAAAAGTTGTAAAATTAGTAAGAATGTGGAGCATACATTTAGGCGGTTTGGCTGAAATTTAAGCATAAATAGAGTGTTAGCAACTGAAGCATGACTTCAAGAATGATAGTACATAATTCATATGAAGGAGATAATCCCCGCTAGAAGAACAGAAAATATCAATGTTGTAATGGCTGTGTACTAACAGTAGAGATAAAATTTTAAACAAAGATATTCAGGCAAAAGTAGACATTGTCCCTATAAGAGACAACATGAGAAAATCATTTACAATCATTCATTCATATTCAATCATTGAAGATAAACAAATGTTTCAAGTAGAAATAAAATCAATTTGCAGAAGCATGTTTACAAATAATGAGAGAAACACCTACTAATCATGAGGTAGTACAATTACCATGTTCATAACAATTCATTTGAATTAAACTTTGATTGATAATGTTCGACTGAAGATTAAAATGATGAGAAGTATTCAGCATAAACATTAATAACAACCTAAAATAATACCATGGAATTGAATCAACCTGCTTTGGTAATTTACGTGGAATACCATGCATAGATTTTAAGTACCAAGTGCGGTGACACACATACATGATACATAAGAGCATTTATGCTTTATGAAATCAACAGAGCAAATTATCAGTACACTTAATAAAACACATATTAAGCTTACCTTCTTAGTAGATTTAAGCTCTTTTTCCAGTGCATCAACTCTACTCACAGCAGTATTCAACATCTGCTCCTTCTCTACAGGGATCACAACAGGTTTCGAGCTCACATCGCTTACCTTGCCTTCCAACTCAGCCAACCTCTTCACTGCCTCCGAAAATTCTCCCACAGTAACGCTAGGTGGACTTTTGTTGACCATAGCTTCAAGCTTTGGTGGTGTTAAAATCGTAGTAGCTGCAGCAGCTTCAGCATCAGTGATCTTCTTTGGAGCTGCATGAGTTCACAATGCCAGTAATAACAGCCATGACTCCATTTATTGCTTTACTATTCTTTTTAACAATCTCTTTCTGATTATAATCATCGACTAAAGTACTACTATATTTATTATGAATGGGGCTATCACATCATATTCAGAAGGATCTATGGCAAAATAGGGATTCACATATAAGTACGTATGGCAGGTGACACAATGGGTCATGATGCATGGATGGACAGTTGGGAATCTTTGGAGCATGTGTGTAGAGTATTGTACTCAAAGATTGAATGGTGAAGCTCATGTTGGGTTCTTGAGTTGGCTCAGTCCGGATCAAGTCAACAACGGAGATGTGGATTATACGTCTGAATAGTGATCTTGAATTTGATAATTATGTAGGAATATTTGATGTGTTTATGTAACTTCAGTTATTTATGTAAATATGTTTGTTATTATTTGAAAGTGCTTTATTTTCCACAACAGATGAATACGACAGGTGGTGTGATTTCATACTATGATTGGATTCTTTGCAGTTTATTTGTATACACCCGACATTTCAATGTGTGAAGTTTGCTTCTTTCTTTAGAATTTTTTTATATTTTATTTTATGATCATGTCATTTCACTTTTATAAATAAGACTTGCAGTTGATTAGTAGATGAATTTTGAGATATTGGTTAGCTTTTGGGCTTCATCTCTGATGTTGGATTTGGATAGAAATATGAATTTGATAAGGTGCGTACAGTTAGAAGGCATAGCCGTCGTTTGTTTTAGGAAGCTTGATAGAGTATATTCAGTTGAAGTTACAATAGGAACTGCAATAGATTTTATTTAAGTTGAAGTCGGAGTACATAATTGTTTACCAAATAAATTTTACTAAGTTATACATTGTCTGTTTTCTTGGATAATGTTTTACTGAAATGTACCCAAAGATTATAAAGTATAAATTTTGTGTAATCATAAAGATTATAAAGTCTAAATTAGTGCCTAAGACTATAATGTTGTGTAAATAAATGTTATGCGTTGCAAGATTGAACCATGGTTCAATTACTACTCAAAGCACGTAACTAAAATTTTCAATTTTTTGCATGCTTTTCAATATTTTAATGCCCATACTGTATGCTAACTACGAAGCACACACTGTTTTATTGCGAGTAGTTGTCCCATATAAATTTATACTAATTCATGTGAATATTCATGTTATATTCTCCCACTCTCTTTTTTTTTTCTCTTCTTGAATTTTTTCATTCTTATCATCATGTTTTTCCAAATCAGAAATTTTGTTGGGTTTAGATAAAACCCACACAAATAATTTTACAATATATGTTTGAAAATGGGTAGATTTTATATATAAAAAAAAACTAACAAGTTACAAATATTTTTACAATGTAAGCACATTCTAATGTATGGCTTGCATGAAATATTAAATGAAAAAATACCCTCATATAAATCATAAGATGTCTCCATCTACTATCAAACAATACAAAATAGTAGCCTCCAAATCATTGTCAAAATGTTTCCTCTGCTCTAGGGTTTAGATAAAAGTTTTCACCTTTTATTTTTCCAGTCTTTTATGTTTTGTTTTCAGTGTCAAAAACCTTGCACTCTCTTTGGGAAATTTCATCCAGAAATATAATAAAAAACCAAGCCCTAACATAACATAACATGGTCAGTCCAACTAAAGGTAGTGTGCATCTGTTTGTGTTAATTTGTACATGGCTCCCTCCGACACTATAGCATTTTTAGATATCCGGCAAATGTCCACACGTTGTTGAATTAATGCATGCATATTGTGATTAGATGCAGGCCCACCTGGGCGTGCATACATACTCGTATATATAGGAGCGTTCAACAGCACCCGAAATTATGCAACACCCCAAATGCCCCTTAATTTCCACCAGAAGCTCCATATTAATTAATAGCATTTTCTCACACTTTCCACTAGTGCTACTATTTAATTCGGAACTTGTAGTAGAAATCAGGGGGCTTTTGGGGTGATGCACTATTTGGGGTGTTGTTGAATGCACCTTATATACATGTATGTATGTATGTATGTATGTATGTATGTATGTATCTGTATTCGTATTTATCTAAACATTTCACTATCCAAAAACCTCGGCCATTTAATACTTCAAGTCACCGAAGCAGACCCTCGCAACATAACCGCTAGTCAATCGGTCCTAGCCACAACGACCGATGACTTATCATTTGTAACTTAGGTAGGTCCCATATTACTAACGCATCTCAACTCTATAACTTACCCTCAACTATAGGCCAAAAGCCAATCCCAGTCCCATGCAACTACCATCATTCATATCCTAACAATGTGAGAGATAGTACCCAAGCCGTTTAATACATTTTTAATGGGAATTAGGTAGATTATGATCATTTAATACCTACATTTTAAACAGACCCTCATCATTTACTACCTATCCCAAGGCAGACTCTTCTTCGATACTGTTTAGCTGACATCACACAGAATCTCTTTAGGTCACTTAATATTTCTTTATGGAAGAGGTGGACCCTATAATAATTACTTAATATCTTAGTCCATGTTAAAACGACGAATTTTCTATCGATTAGAAAACCGTCATTAAAAATATAATTATTAAAAACCGTAAGTGTACGGCGTAATACTGTAGTACATATGCAAGTATAGGTCGACCTGCATGGAATGAATTAAATTTCAAGAATCCTCAATCAAATTAGCCTAAAGTTTTGAAGTGGTTTTAAACTAGGAAAATTTATAAAAATTAGCTAAAACAAAAGTGAATGAACTATGATAATAAAGAGCAATTTAGAGGAAAATCTACTTCCAATCATTCATATAAATCAACAACAAAATTCACTTGTAATCTCTCATTAAAATAATAAGTAGAAATGATAAATGTGCTTGTTATAAGTATGATTTATTTATGCTATTAATTAGCACAACTTAAATTATCAAACTCTAACACACCATTCAAACCCACTTACAACACTCATGAAAATGAAATGAAAATTAAAATAAAATCTATTTTAAGTATGATCTATTTACTATTAATTAATAACATAAACCATCAAATTTCGACTCTAGCTTGACTTTCATTATCAAAATCACTTAGGCAAATGATCAAATAGTTTATGTTTTAATTGGAGTTAAGCATAGCCTATTTGAAATGTCAACATAGGCTATCAAAATTCAATAATAAAGAAGCATAAACCACCAACATTCATATTTTTCATTAAGCACATATGAGAGATCACAAATGAAATCCTTATGTTAATTTAATATGCTGCATGAGAGCTTCATTACCCCTAAATTGAAGGGGTTTAGCTACTCATATTTGAAAACATGATAACATAATATGATTTCAACATAAAACAATGAGAGAATGAGAAGTGCTAATTAAAAGAAAAAGGAACTAACTACTTGCATAAAATAATTCTAACTAATTGCATGAATTGAAAGAGAGCATAAGATAATAAAAATGCATAAAATAAAAATCACATGAAAGTAAAAACAAGGCTAAGAAGCCATGAAAGAAACTTTAATTTATCTTGATTTTGCGGCTACAACTTGTATAAAAGAGAAGAAGATAATTACATAAAACATATGGGGTATTTATACATGCTTAAAACCCTAATTCATATTTTAGGAGACTACCTAAAAAACCTTTAGGAAGTGTAACCTCCAAGTAATCACTAGGGAAATAATTAATCCCCATCAACATGCCTTTAAGCCTCCATTAACATGTGCATGTGCTTTTAATTATGGATCATATGGTAGTGGGTATGTGAGCTCTTCCATATTGCATGAATTTATTTATTTTCATTTTTCGTTTGCCTTCAACATGTGTGCATGTATTTATCCATGAAAGCACTTCATATTTGCACTCCATTTCCTACAAATAAAAATAAAAATGTGCAAATAATTTTCTCAAATTAAATCATACACAAAATTACCATTTTATCCCCTAATGAAGATGAATAAATGATGATTTGAAAACAATTTAAATTTTGATTCAAACATATAAAATACCCTAATATGCTCATTTATTTAAAAAATATAGATTAAATATGGAAGTAAAAATATGCAATTTTACGTGCACATCAAATACCCCTACACATATGACCCAATATGTCTGACAAGTCGCACTATACGTCAACCAAATTGCATCTTCCTCTCCAGGACTCCGAAAAGGTACTTTTGGAACACCAATGGGCATTAAATTAAACAAAAAAATTTAAGTACTATACTTCACTTTAATATGGAAACGTAAGAATGAGTTTATTGTCTTCTTCGAAGGTTTTTAGAGAAAGATAGAATTAAGAAATAAAAATCTTAATGAAGAGATAGATCGTTCGAATAATAAAAAGGATCAGCGCCTGACCCGGAGATGTGGATCATCCAAGGCACATTAGCATGGCGTACTCCTCCTGTTCGAATCGGAGTTTGAAACCAAACTTCTCCACATAAGGATAGATGGGGCGATTCAGGTGAGATCCAATGTAGATCTAACTTTCTATTCACGCAAAAAAGAATTGATTTAATCCAGGTTATAATTCATATTGGATTCCCAAATTTATTAATAGAGGGCCGAACACGAGGAATCGAAGAATTACAGATGAATGTACAAAAAGAATTTCGTTCTGTGAACCAAAGAATCAACATTGCTATCACACGAATTGAAAAACCTTATGGAGACCCCAATATTCTTGCAGAATATATGGCTTCTCAGTTAAGAAATAGAGTTTCTACGGTACCTAAAGTAAGAGATTTATCAATAGGTAATGTTGCTCCAATACCTAACCAAAGAGCTACTACGGTACCGATCAAAAAGACTATTGTAGCCATTGGACGACGAAATGGATTTTGGAATTTATTAACATTCTCCAAAAAGGGTAAATCTTTTTTCATAGGAAACACGATTGCATTGAGCGTATGCAACAAACTGTTGAACCTCTAAGTATCACTAGTAGGACAAGTGTTGTCTTGTGAGGGTTTTCAGCGGATACTACCCACAAAATCCAAATGCGATATGCAGATTCTAATGCGACTATATGATGCAAGTTTTCAAAAATATTTACAAAGAAAAAATTTACTTTTAAATAGACACAAGTAAGTTAAATATAAATTTTGGTCATTATCAAGAAATTTTAGTCCTTTTACTCATCAAAACTTCTAAAAAAATTGAGTTAACATCACAATTAGACTCTAGTTTGGCTAGTTGTTTGGTTGATAACATAAAGCAACTATGAAATTGATCCTTTAGTTGATTATCAAAGTTTTGCCAAAGTGGTATTTTTATTTCTTTGAATAACAAGTTGAATCAAATAAGTGAAGATAGTGTTTGGATTTCAATTGCTTGCTCTCTTTATTTTTGAAAAGTATTAACATTATTATTATTTACACACCTAACTCAGATAAACTGAGGCCAGATATACCGATCATGCACTGCATTTTCGACTTACGTGAGATGGGTATAGAGCATGGCGAGTGAACACACTTGTGTATGAACGCATGACTCTAGGTGGTTATTTTTATTAAAACTATTTACACACACCTAACTCATATAAACTGAGGCCAGATATACCGATCATGCACTACCTTCCGGGCTTACGTGAGAAGGGTACAGAGCATGGCGAGTGTACACACTTACTTGTGAACACCTGACTCTAGGTGTTTCTTATTTTTATAAAAAAAAATTGTTTTTATTTTTTTTATGAAGAGAGAGTTTTGCAAAATCATCTTAGCACCACTTAGTTAGAGATCAAAAATGTTATTGTCTTTACTTTAATTCAACTACTCTTTTAAACAAAGATTACAATTAGGACATACTTCATAATTATCACCTACGAACCTTCCTATATACTAGTTAAACCATAGTTACCTGTAATCAAACTTTATTTTTATTTTGTTGAGACGGATAAATTTTCAAAAATTTCAATTTAATAACCAAAACATATACTTATCCCATAGTGTTTCTTCAAAAGTAAATCAATATGCTAAAAGAAAATTTGTTTTAATTTTTTTTTGTTTTGGTTTTTATTTTTATTTTTTTTGTTTTGAAAAGAAAATGCAAAAAAATAAACTATGAAAATTCACAAATGAACATGAGACTCCCCCGCACACGGTTTTGACCATGTCCCCACAGTAAATGCATGATATAATGAGTGTAACGGGAAAAAATATGTACATATTTACAAGAGAGGGTTAACATTTCTTACTAGACGCGGTTTGGCTCATGAAGAGTCATGAGCTCCTCCTCTCGATCACTCGTCAACTCCAAGTAATGTTTCAAACGATGACCATTGACTTTAAAAATCGAACCATCCCTAGGGTTTTCTGTTTCTATGGAACCGTGTGGAAAAACAGTATGTACGATGTATGGTCCTGTCCACCTCAATTTTAATTTTCTAGGAAATAAATGAAGTTGAGAGTCATACAAAAGAACTTTTTGATTTGGAAAAAACGTTTTCTTAGGATTGAATTGTCATGAAAAACTTTTGTTCTTTCGTTGTAATTTTTTTTGTTTTCATACGCGTCGTTCCTAATCTCCTCTAATTCATTGAGTTGCAATTTTCTGATTTCGCCAGCTCTTTCAAGGTCAAAATTTATGTTCTTAATTTCCCACAACGCTTTATGTTCAAGTTCGACGGGCAAATGTCACACTTTACCATATACAAGCCTAAAAGGAGACATCATAAGATTGGTTTTATATGTAGTTCTGTCAGCCTAAAGCGCATCTGTTAATTTTTGTGACCAGTCTTTTCGATTTTTATTCACAGTTTTCTTCAAAATTTGTTTGATTTGGCGATTTGAAACTTCGACTTGGCTACAATTTTGAGGATTATAAGGAGTGAATAACTTATGGGTTATCGAGTATTTACTCACTGGAGTTTCAATTGAACGATTACAGAAATGGGTTCCATTTTTGCAAATTATTGTGCAAGGAGTTCCAAACCTCGAAAAGATATTTTCTTTTATGAATTTCCCAACAACTTTGTGGTCATTTTTTTGACAAGGAAAGGCTTCAACCTATTTAGAGACATAATCAACGGCAAGAAGAATGTAAAGATTTTCGAAAGAATTGGGAAATGGTCCCTAAATCAATATGCCAAATGTCAAAGATTTCGATCGTAAAGTTCAAATGCATCATGTTTCATCGAGAGATTCTTCCTAACATTTGGCAGTCATCGCAAGTTTTACAAAACTCGAATGCATCTTTGAAAAGCGTGGGCCAGTAAGAACCACATTGAAGCATCAATTCCGTGGTTTTCTTTAGACCAAAGTGACCATCACATGCTTGGTCATGACAAAATGAAAGAACACTTTTGATTTCGCAATCCGAGATGCAACGTCTAATGATTTGGTCGGAACAGTACTTAAACAAGTATGGATCATCCCAATAGAAGTACTTGACTTGGGAAAGAAGTTTATATTTATCTTGTTTCGACCAAAATGAAGAAGTTTCCTTAGTGACTAAATCGTTCACTATGTCTGCATACCATGGATCGACAGATACGGAAAGGAGTTGTTCATTAGGAAAGTTCTCATTGATCGGTAAAGAAGATGGTGCGTTTGGAAGACGTGACAAATGATCAGCAATGACATTATCAGATCCTTTTTTGTCTTTGATTATAAGGTCAAATTCTCGGAGTAACAGGATCCAACAGATCAAATGAGACTTAGCATTCTTTTTAGCAAAAGAGTACCTAAGAGCGGAGTGGTTAGTGTAAATCGTAATGTGTGAGCCAATCAAATAAGGTTGGAACTTTTCGAGGACAAAGACTACCGCTAAAAGCTCTTTTTCAGTGGTGGTGTAATTTAGTTAAGCATCGTTTAAAGTCATACTAGCGTAGTATAAGAATTTTTTTGATGCGTTGTCCTAAGACAGAACTAACTGCGAAGTTAGAAGCATCACACATTATTTTGAAAAGAAGGTCCCAATCGGGTGCGCAAATGATGGGAGCAGAAATGAGTTCATTTTTGAGATGTTCAAAATCAGAAACACATACAAAATTAAAGTCAAATGGAATGTCTTTTCCAAGAAGAGTCATCAGAGGTCGAGCGATTTTACTAAAGTCCTTCACAAAGCGTCGATAGAAACCAACATGTCTAAGAAATGGACGAATGTCCTTAAAAGATTTTGGAATGGGTAGATTCGCAATAACATCAACTTTCGCTTCATCTACCTCAATGCCTTTGTTTGAAATGACATGCCCAAGGACAATGCCGTGTTTGACCATAACATGGCATTTTCCCAATTTAATGTTAAGTGTTTGTCCTTGCATCGTTTAAGAACCAACTCAAGATGATGTAAGCGCTTAGAAAAAGAGTTTCCAAAGATGGAAAAATCGTCCATAAACACTTCAAGAAAGCGTCCAATCATATCGGAAAAGATGCTGACCATGCATCTTTGAAATGTAGCAGGAGCATTGCAAAGGCCAAAAGGCATACGTCGATACGCAAAAGTGCCAAAGGGACATGTGAAAGTCGTTTTCTCTTGATCTTCGGGAGCGATTGGAATTTGGTTATAACCAAAATAACCATCAAGAAAGCAATAGAACTCGTGGTCGGCTAATCGTTCAAGCATTTGGTCGATGAAAGGAAGAGGGATGTGATCTTTACATGTTGCAGCATTTAATTTTCGATAATCAATGCAAATACGCCATCCCATTTGAATACGAGTTAGAATGAGTTCGTTAGATTCATTCTTGATAATAGTAAGTCCAGACTTTTTAGGCACGACATGAATTGGGCTAACCAACGAACTATCAGAGATGGGGTATATGATTCCGTTATCGAGGAGTTTAAGAATTTCGTCTCGAACCACATCCTTCATTTTTGAGTTAAGCCTTCGTTGCGCGTCACGAAAAGGCTTGGCATCGTCAACTAAGTGGATGCGATGTTGAACAAGAGCGGGACTAATTCCCTTTATATCGGCGATCGACCATCCAATTGCTTCTTTATTTTTCGAAAGAATTGAAAGTAAGGAAGTTTCTTGATCAAGAGAAAGAGTTGAAGAAATCATGACAGAAATTTTTCATTGTCACCTAAGTATGCGTACTTAAGGTGATCGAGAAGGGGTTTGAGATCCAACCTCGGGGGTTCTCAGTCAAAGAATTCGATTGAAGTTCTGATTCAACGGTTAGGGGTTCAAACGGAAGCGCGTTTTCAATCTCGTTGGGCTCATCTTGAAACAGTTGTTTGTATTTGGTCTCGCATTTGTTCTTCAGGTCAATTGTTTCGTTATCAAAGTTTTCTTGAATGGAGCTAACTTCCAGCGTTTGGTCACGTGGTTCATTCGATTGGTTTTTGAGATTGAAAATGTTAAGATCCAAAGTGATGTTTCCAAAAGAAATTTTCATCAAACTGTTTCGATAATTGATTAGAGCATTTAAAGTAGCCAAGAAAGGTCGGCCTAAAATCCATGGAATTTGACTCATCGGATTACTCACGGGTTGTGCCTCTAAAACGATGAAATCGACGGGGAATATGAATTGACCTATTTTGATGAGTACATCCTCGATTTCTCCCACGGGTTTCTTTATTGAACGATCGAAAAATTAAAAAGTTACTTTCGTCTGTTTTAGTTCACCCAAGCCAAGTAGCTGGTAAATTGAATAAGGAATCAAATTGACACTCGCACCCAAGTTTAGTAAGCACTTATTAATTGTTTTATCTCCTATCGTGCACGAGATCGTCGGACATCCAGGATCTTTGTATTTGACGGGAATTGACTGGGACAAGACTTTGCTAAGTCCGGCAGCTAAGAAAACTTTCTTAGGTACATGAGTGTGTCATTTTTGAGTACATAAGTCCTTGAGAAACTTAGCATAAGTTGGGACTTGTTGAACGATATCAAGAAGCAGGATGTTAACTTTAACTTGTTAAAAAATTTCGAACATCTTTTCCATTTGATTAGAATGTTTCTTTGGTTGAACCAATGTGGAAATGGAACACGATACTTAGTAGGTCGGTCTACTTGAGTAGAAGAAGAATTTGGATTGACATTTGATTCAATGTCTAGCTCAATGTTTTGTTCTGAATCGCTTGCCGTTGTAGAATTGTCAAGAGGGGTTTCCGGTAAATCGTTTGGATTATCAACTTGGTCATTGATTTGTTTACTGGAACGTAAAGTCGTGATAGCATTCATTTGGTTTACGTTTCTATCTTGAACAACATGAGCTTGATTCGAATTCGCATTTTGATTTCTAGGATTCAGAACTGGCTGACTCCGGAATGTGCCTCGTTCACATTCACTCACAGGCATGGCTAATTGACTCATTTGCATTTCAAGTTTAGAAATTGATTGACTCGTATTCTGCATGTATGAGGTTAACAATTGATTACTGTTTGATTGGAGGCTTTGAGTGGTTGCTTTAGCCAAAGTTTCAAGACTTTTCTCAAGTGAAAACAATCGATTTTCGTCTTAGGGAGCAAAAGATTGTTACAGTGGATTTTGGGATGGAGGCACAAAATTTTGTTGAAAATGATTGGGTTGAAAGGGAGGATTCGAAGCATTATTCGAAAATGCTAGAAAATTGGGACGAACCAATTGTTTGAATTATTTTGGTTTCATGCAAAATTAGGATGATTTCTCTAGCCAAGATTGTCTGTTGGAGAAAACGAGTCATTTTTAACCTTATTAAAAACATTGAGTTGTTCTACAGAATTAAGGCACTGATTGGCTATGTGATTCGGATCGTTTCATTTATAACACATTGGTGGGAAAGCTTGGTTCATTTGGTTGGTTGAGAAAATGTTGTCGAATTTATTGATCATTGCATCGATCTTAGCTTCCAAAGCTAAAGATGACCCTCTCGATTGTGCGCTAGATCGTGAGTAAATGGATTTTTCGTTAGAATGTTTCCATTGGGATGATTTTTCGGCCAAGTTTTCAAGGAATTGCCAAGCATCGTCATGATGTTGGACGAGAAAATTGCCTTGGCACATCAATTCAAGCATGGTTTGTGAACTATTTTCAAGTCCATCGTATAAGATTTGGCAAAGAGTCCATTTTTCAAAATTATGGTGTGGACATTTTATCAAAGCTCTTTAAATCTTTCCAAATATTTTCCGAAAGGTTCACCCCTGAATTGATGAAAATTGACAATTTCATTTTGGATTTTAGTCGTTTTTTCCAAAGAGTAGAACTTTTTTAAGAAAAATTTAATGAATTCTTCCCGCATTTTGATCGAGTTTGACGGTAAGCTGTACAACCATTTTTCAGCATAATCGGTAAGGGCAAATGGAATTAACCAAAGTTTGATTCCGTCATCACATAATTGTTGGAGTTTAATAGCCGCACATATTTGTTCGAATTTTGTTAAGAAGATGTATGGGTCATCGTGTTTAAAATTGCCAAATTATGGGAGCGTGGTAATATGATAGGAATGGATTCCAAAATGATTACCCGTATGGGCGGGTAAAGTGACATAAGAAGGAATAGAAACTCTCGTGAAACATTCTATCCATGAGAGTTCACGGTGGATTTTCGTTCGCCATCGTTGGAGGATCGTTTGTTCGAGTTAAACGATTTGTTGTTGTGTCACGAGTCCAAGTATTCAT
The DNA here is from genome assembly GCA_030737815.1 of Allium fistulosum. NCBI lineage: Eukaryota > Viridiplantae > Streptophyta > Magnoliopsida > Asparagales > Amaryllidaceae > Allium > Allium fistulosum. The sequence continues at coordinate 669,080,187 of CM060901.1, forward strand.
GCAAGAGAAAAAGTCAAGAAGAGAAAGAAATTAGAGTCGAGATAAGAAAATGAAACAAGGTTAAGAAGGTGAAATGAAGTGATTTTTTTTTAAAAAATGGAAAAGTATTTACAAAAGATAATTTATTTGTCAAGAGGGAGATTTGATTTTTGGATTTTCAATTTTTTTTTTATGTTTTTGCTTTTCTTTTCCTCTTTTTTGAAAAGATTTTTTTATTTTTCTAAAAAAAATTAATTTAAATAAAATGCATTTTTTTGGATTTTTATTTTGTTTGAATTTTTTTTTAAGGAAAAAATTTAGAATGAACTAAGTGGAGTAAAATGTAATTTTTGTTTTGTTTTGGATTTTGTTGTTTTTTTGTTTTGTATATATGCATGAACTAATGCAATTAAATGAATGTAAGTACTTAATTATAATTTTCTGTCCTTAGTAGCTCCTAACCTAAAATTTTATAATCACACTTTTTCTTAATCCAATAAAATAGTTCTTAGCCAGGTAACAGATAGGAGTTATCGATGCACCATGAATCACCATAGCAATGCAGCCGAAGGTTTAAGTACCTTTAGAGAAACAATCACTATAATATTTACGAATCACCGTAATATTTATATATGATTATTTCTCTACCGTAGCCTAGACACCAAGAAATTAATTTGTTGAAAGAAGATGACTTGTCAAGATACAATTAAGCCCTAGGTAAGCTCATGACACTCTTAAGTCTAGAGTTTAACCGTTATTATTAGTCAAGTTCTAAGATGAAATGCAATTTGTGGGCCAAGAAAGGGGTGATGAAATCCTCCACCTCATGTGGTGTTTCCCTTAAAAAATAAAAACAAGATGAAATGAATGCGAAACAGAAATTAAACGTGTATTAATAATGCAACTACGAATGAAATTTTATTTTGTTTATGTTTTTGGATTTTAAAATGCAAACAACTAACGATGCAATGAAAATAAAAACAAGAGATGAGGGCACGATACCAGAGCATACAGAATTATTAGCAATTTATTTTAAAGCGGCAATTTTTTTAGCAAGCAATTTATTTTGGCAAGCGAAGCGAAGCAATTATTTAGCAAGCAATCCTTCTCCTTCTTCTAACCTGTAATTTGCAACCTAAAAATTTGAACAAGATATATATTTTTTTCTCTTTTTTTATTCCCTTTTTTTATTCTTTTTTTAACAAACAAATGAATTACACTAAAATAAAGAGAGAGAAAATTCAATTTAATTCAGCCCGTGACCATAAGCCCAATAACTAATAACAAACAAAATTCTTTTTTGTTCGCAAGCCCGTAATAAAAATTCTCACAGCCCTAAACAAACAAAAAAGGACTCCTTAATCAAACTTCCAAAACCAAATTCCAAAACACTTCCGGAACAAATTCTAAAACCACAATCTTTTCGTATGTCTGAAGTTGCAGTTTTTGAAATTTTAGCGCAAATTTACTTTAAGAATTTTGGAATTCCAAAACGATTGTCTAATGCGCTAATGTTTGAAGTCACGATTGGTGGTTCGTGGTTCACGGTGGTGGATTTGAGGATTTAGGGTTCAGATTTGCAGGAGTGATGGAGTAGAGGGCTGCGATTGGGTTCAATTTTGGTTCTTGAAGTTGGTTGATGTATATGAACTTGAAATGGCATTGTGTCTCATGATTGTTAATTTGAGGTGATGTCTTGAATCGAGTTCTACAGTTGTTGTAGTTTTTCCGTTCACGGGTTTTTGATTTAGGATGGTGATTAATTTAGGTATTAAATTCATGGGTTGGATCAGATTGGGAATTTCAAAGGTGATGGTTAAGGAGTTGCTGTTGTGGGTTGTGTTGTGGATGTTGATGTCAAGTTCTATTGTTGAAGGAGGAGGGTGATCAGGCATGAAGATATAAGGTTGTACAGAGGGTGGGTTTGTAGGCAGAGAGGAAGGTTGGTGAAATGTTTGGTGATGGTGATGCTTGGTTGATGGCAGTAAGGTAAGGGTGCTCAGGTGAGGTGAGATTTTGTTTTTTGGTTAAGTGAAGGGTGGGAAATATAGTGTATAAAGAGTGGTTGTTGGTGAACTTGTGGCAACGGTAGGTCGCAGAGGTGAACGTATGGGTTTTTTGTGTATAGGAAAGGGTGGTTGTAGGGAGAAAAGGTGGTGAGGAAGAAGTGGGCAGAAGTGGATGAAGTAGGTGCAGGCGGTTTTGGTTGATATGAAGAAGGATAAGTTGGATGATGGCAGTGTATTGAGTGAAGTTTGTGTGAAGGCAGTTGACACTGGAGCAGTTTACTTTGGTTGGTTTTGATGTGCAGTAGTAATGTATAGGATAGCAGAGGAAGGCAGTGAAGGTGTATGATGGATGAAAGTTGCTGTTGTTTGAAGGAGGGAGAGGTTTGGACAGTCAGAGGTTGGTGAAGTTTGTATGTAGGCAGTTTTTGGTGTTGTATGGCAATGGAGATGACTGTGGTGATGATGCTTGAAGGATCAGTTGATGCAGTTTTAAGAGGAGGAGCAAGGAAGAAGGTTTGTATAGGAAATGGCATAGGTGATTGAAGTGCTGTTATAGTGGAGGAGTTACAGTTTAACAGTGGTAGGAAGTGTGGTATATGTAACGATACGACTTTTCGACGCTCGGAAGTCGACATTAATACGTCCACTGTATCAAATGCCGCACAATCGAATGTCGGAAAACCAAACCATTAGGGTTAAAAGAAGAGGTAGAAGAAGACAGAAGAAAAGAAAGAACAGAAAAAAAAGAAACAGAAACAATATCAGAATCTCACATTCGCAGCAGAACAATATATAATAGATGAATCAATAATCTTTAAAACAAAAGAATACATCAGTTTATACATACATCAATCAGAGTCAATATACAACTCAATACAACAATGGATAGTTATATAAACTTGTCCTTACACAGAATACACAGCGGAATAAATAAACAAGTACGGTAGTACGCCTCGCCATTCAGCTCGTCTCCAAAGCTCTAGAATATCCTGATAACATAACTCTAGGCTGCGCGTGTGGAAAATTTTGGGCACCCAGAGTTTAGAAAAAGAACAATAAACTCCGAGTCAGTCATGGTGACTGGTGTGAGATCGTAAAACAGTTATTTTCACAAAGAAAATAAAATTAATTCGCAATGCTTTTGGAAAATGAAACTACCATAAGGCCTCCCGCCACACACACAATGCAAACGCAGAATTGAAGGAGATTTCTCCTTATGATAGTCAAACATGCTTACTACGCAAAATCAGTTGATATTATTATTAATGTCTAGTGTGGAAAACATTTCGAAAGTATAATATCAATCTTAGCCAACATACAACCATTATTGTATGCCTACTATAACTACTATGTTCAATAGCAGGTTACCGCCACTTTCCATAGCAGGTTATACAACTAAAACCGTACAGGGTTCGTATTGTTTCTTTGGATTTTCCAACAAATGGTCAGGCAAAGGAACTTCCTTACACCGAAATGGAAACGCCTTTGGAAAGACGCCCCGAGAGTCAACCTGCTCTCTGCAAACACAAGGCCGACGCTACCTCACGTTGTTCAGCTGTAACTAGGTAGCTAACACACGAGCTATGCCATCCCCCGGTCGTTACCGACCTTTATTCTAGGATCCTCAACCACAAAGCAACAACCACAAAGTATAATAAATTTGCAGCATCAACATAGGTAAAATATCTGGGTTCCATACCATGATATCACCTTTTATCCAGAAGGAAATGACATACCCTAGGGGCGCGACCCCTAAAAACCTTGCCGCAACATTCCTGTTTCGACCATTACCGGGTTGTGAGGCTCGACGAAGTCTCGTCCACATAGCCACGCTTTTTCACAAAGCCACGCTTTTTCACAAAGCCACGCTTTGATCAACAAATGATCAACAGCACTTCGTATGCCACATTACCAAATTGGGAATGTATCACTAGTAACCATCAACTACATAACCTCTGAGCTCGTACGTCTCAGAGAAGGGTGTTAAGCTAAGAGAATAAATTCTCCGCCACCAACAGAAATGTATTTGATAGAAACCAGCTTTACATCTCAAAGTGTAACGTCAGACACACATCCATACAAGTCCGTTCGGGATCGAACGGAACCGAAGGCACTTCCAAAGAAGCCCTTGCAATTCGGGTATTCACTAATCACGTCCCGACTTCCCATCACAAGAAGAGTGATATAAATCTCTATACCGGAGCAACTCGGTGCAGAGACATTCGACAGGTTGTCCTTTCATTTTCGAAAATACCCGGTCTTCACACTGATCTTCAAATGTTATCCATTCACGACGTATCACTATTCAGAATGGGTTATATGACACAAGGTCCTCTCCCGGCTTAACCGAATAATGAGCATTTGTTTTAAAAACAAATCAAGTGCCATTTCAAAGGCAAATATTGATAGTCGGTTATTTAACTATCAACTACATTCACAACAATCAACCAATTTAAATAATTTTTCCCAAATTATTAAATTTTCAAATATCTTCACAAGATATATATTTTTCCACACTTTAACATTTGAAAACCAATTTCAAATCACATTTTCACACTTCATCACAAAATGGTCCATTTAAACCAATTAAATAAATCCTTATCGATTTATTTCAAATTTACATCCCAAATCTGTAATTTATTTCCACACTTTAAAAATAAATCAATATTTATTTTTAAAACAAAATTCTCTTTCCTTTATAAATTCTATTCTGAATTTACATTCCCAAATATTCACTTTTTATACGACTTTCAAATCAATTTCTCAAATATTCACTTTCAACACCAAATCAACTTTCAAATTGATTTCCAAGTTTCATTTCAATCCCAAATCAAATTTCAAATTGATTCTAAGTTTAATCCCAAATACCAAATCATTTTACAAATCGATTTCCAAATTTATTCTCAACACAAAAATCAATTTTCATTCAAACACCAAATAAATTTTCATATTAATTTTCCAAAGATATATCTTCAAATACTAAATCAATTATCAATTGGATTTCTAGAACTTATCACCTTTTAAATAAATTCCTTTATTCTTTCCAAATCATTAAAATTCCATTTTCAAGAAATTCTTCAGCTTTTAAACAATATTACTCAAAATCCTTTTATTAAAATTCTTTCCCATATTTTTGGAAATAATTCGACAAGATTACAAAAATCAACTTTATGCTTTTAAATTCCTTCTTTTAAATTTACCCAATTCTTTCAAAAGAAATTTACTTAAAATTTCCACTTTAATTTCAAAAACCCAAATTTATTCATTTCTGGTATCCAACGATACCAAAAATACATTCGGCTAAATTATAGCCTTCCACACATTCAATCACAAATATAATCATACACAGATTATAAATAAATCATCACACAGCATATGAAACAAATTCACACAACATATGAAACAAATTCATACAATTTGAGGAATCCAGTTGGATCCCTCCAACCTGTTTCCTTGCATCCACAGATGTTATCACAATACCAATTCCGCTTCGAGGTGGAATATCGCGATATATGGGATTTATAAAAATATCATCCGCTATTATGCGGCGCATAGGGACTCATCCGCTATATAATGCGGGAAAATCAATCACCAATATATATATATATATTCCAATATATATATATATTGCTATATATATTACTATATATACTATCATTCAAGCACACAATCAACACAATCAATAATTTTAAATATAACTATTTAAAATTTAACAAAACCCTTTGTTTAAGTGAGAAGATCTCACCTTTGCTTTTTATTTGCAATCCATTTCCAATTCGACTTGTTTTCTCGATTTATAGACCTTGTATAAACAATTTGATGATTTATCAATATTTTAACTAATCAAATGATCAATTTCCATTTAAATAAATTTAATTAACTAATCATTTTATTAAACTAATTTTTTCCTATAATAAATAAATTTTTAGGTTACAAAAATAATTACTTAAGTTAATCTCCTTAATACACTATTTAAAATAAACAAGTAAATTTTAAAATGTATATATGTATATTTATTTCCCATGAAACTACATATATACTCTAATAAATTATAGACTTTCAAAAATCTACTTCTATAAATTCCTCAAACATTTTAAAAAACCTTATATATTTCAAGATCTTATATATATAATTAATTAAGAGGCATATATATATATATTTATATATAAATTTCTCTTTACTGTAATTTTCTCTTTTAATCTATATATATTTAATAAAATAGAAATCTGATTTTTATTTGAACTGCTCAGAAACACTATCTTTCAAAATTTTATTTTATAAGTTCATTTCTCTTCCAATAAAAATACAAATTAAATGAAAAAATAGAAGAAGCCCATACCAAAGATGAACTCGATCGCAAGCTACAGGGATCATCTTCCCCAAACACGATACTGCTCGCATCCCATCGCAAATCCCTCAAGTCAAAAATTTGTCTCATCTCGTCTGAAAACGAGCATGACATCCGAACCCCAAAGTCGAATGGAAACCAAACAGCATCGCGACTCCACACCAACATCACGAGTCGCACCCCACGCGACCGCTGGCCTCCTCCCCATCCACGTTCGAAGATGTTAAAATCCCAAAATTACGATTGCGTCATTAACAGCTCGCGATGCTCGATCGAGCCCCATCCCCGATCGATTGATCCTAACCTCGATACCTATTCGATTCGAACAGCCCCTCTATTTTTTTATACTTTTTAAAAACCAAACGATTTGGATTTCTCACAGGAAGAGGAAGAGGGAAAAATCGTTTTCGAATGAAATAATTTTTGTTTGTTGTTTTTTTTCTTCTTTGAATGAAGGGCTTCGGCCATTATTTATTTTGAACTGTGAACGAAATGATTTGTTTCTTTTGATTTTGAAAATCTGCTGCTTGTGATTTTGGAAAGAAATGGGGAGACAAGATAAGATGTTGCGTGCCTAAATAAACTTGCTACAGTAACACGAAGTGAAAGAATTTCAACTGATGTTGACCGGAGTACAAATATATATTTACTTTAAATTCAAATTCAAATCGTCATGAATTTGCACTCAAAATTTTGATATCCTATCGAGACGTGCCGCTAGGCGTTTGAATGTTATACGCCTATTCTAAACGCAATGGAAAAGGTTCCGAGTCCAAATTCGATCGTATGGAGAAGATAGCTTTTTGGACCAGATATAATATTAAATTTTCGATTAAATTTCAGCGCGTTTGCTTATCGTACGGCCAAACGATCACTCCAAACATTACGAAAATTGAAATCCGGTAACAATACAATATTACGGATCCAATGGAACTTGTTTCGTCGAATTCCGAGACTGTGCCCCGGAAGGCTATTTTTAAATATCGATTTAAACGATAAAATTCAAAACTGAACAAAACAGTTTTAAATTCAATTCTGAAGCTTTTATTATCTTCAGTATAATCAATATAAATTTCTTAAGCCTTTAAAATATTTTTAATCGGCTTAAAACCGAAGATTCAAATTTTTACCCAGATTTAATAATTAAATTCAATAATTAAATTGCCAAATCCATTCTGATACTTGAATTTCAAATTGAACTATCATTCGAATATTTAAACTCAATTAAATATTCACATTTCAAATGTCAAAAATTCAGGGTCATTGCAGTATAGGTTGGCAGTGGTGTTGGAGGAGGAAGAGCTGTATGATGCAGTGGTTGTTAAGAGGTGGATGGTGATTGAAACTGAGAGAAATGTAAACACGGATAAAAAAAGAATGGATTTGTCAAGTTTGAATAGAAAATGAAAATGTAATTTTTTTGTATTTTGTGTGTATTTTTGACAAAACCACAAAAAACTGAACAACATAAGCAATGTATCCCAATGAATAAATGCAAATGTTGTTGTTTTTTATTTAAAGTGCAAAAGAAAGAAAACAACAGTGAACAACACAACAAAACACAAAAATCAACAAAAAAATGCATAACAAACAAAATGTAACAAAGGCAATGTGGTTTTTTTTAACTAAAGAAGAAAATTAATCCGAAGAGTAAATAAATCAAATTGCATTCCCCGGCAACGGCGCCAAAAACTTGTTAAAACGACGGATTTTCTATCGATTAGAAAACCATCGTTAAAAATATAATCGTAAAACTGCAAGTACACGACGTATAATTGTAGTACATATGCGAGTACGGGTCGATCTGCATGGAATGAATTAAATTTTAATAATACTCAATCAAATTAGCCCAAAGTTTAGAATGGTTTTAAACTAAGAAAAATAGTAAAAATTAGCTAAAGCAAAAGTGAATGAACTATGATAATAAAGAGCAATTTAGAGGCAAATCCACTTCCAATCATTCATATAAATCAACAACAAAATTCACTTGTAATCTCTCATTAAAATATTCAGTAGAAATGGTAGATGTGCTTATTATAGGTATGATTTATTTGTGCTATTAATTAGCATAACTTAAATCATCAAACTCTAACACACCACTCAAACCCACTTATCAACACACATGAAAATGACATGAAAATTAAAAATAAAATCTATTTTAAGTATGATCTATTTACTATTAATTAGTAACATAGACCATCAAATTTTGATTCTAGTTTGACTTTCATTATCAAGATCACTTAGGCAAATGATCAAATAATTTATGTTTTAAATGGAGTTAAGCATAGCCAATTTGAGATGTCAACATAGGCTATCAAAATTCAATAAAAAAGAAGCATAAACCACCATCATTCATATTTTCCATTAAGCACATATGAGAGATCACAAATGAAATCCCTATGTTAACTTAATATGTTTGAAGAGAGTTTCATTACCCTTAAATTGAAGGTGTTTAGTTACTCATATTTGAAAACATGTTAATATAAAATGATTTCAACATAAAACAATGGAAGAATGAGAAGTGCTAATTAAAAGAAAAGTCAAATTCTATTTCAACCCGAGTATTTACTTAGTAGCCCCCCAAAAATTAAAAATGTTTGTAAACCCAAAAAATAACTTAGTAGCCCTCTATCATTTCCAGAATTACTCTTCCCATCACGCAAAACATGAAAAATTGAATTTTTTTCTTCACTAATTTAGAAACTTAGTGGTGAAAAATTGAATTTTTTCTTAGTAAAGTCTGTAAACCCAAAAAATAACTTAGTAGTGAAAAATTGAATTTTTTCTTTACTGATTTAGAAACTCAATTCATATTTTCTTCAGAACTACAATTAAAAAAGTCTGTAAACCCAAAAAATAACTTAGTAGTGAAAAATTGAATTTTTTCTTCATTGATTTAGTAACTAGAGTTTTGAAGAAGCGGTGGTTTAGATAGTAAGAAACTAACATAGGAAGGTAATGGAATTGAGAAGAAAGAAAGTACGTAGCTTTCTAAAGGTATTTTAGTCTTTAAAAATTTATTTATTTTAGGAGGGCTACTAAGTAATTATCTGTGTTGAAATAGAATTTGCCTAAAGAAAAAGGAACTAACCACTTGCATAAAATAAATCTAAACTAATTGCATGAATTAAAAGAGAGAATAAAATAATAAATGAGCATAAAAGAAAAATTGCATGAAAGTAATAATAAGGCTAAGAAGCCATGAAAGAAACTTTTATTTGTTTTTGGTTTTATGGCTACAACTTGCATAAAAGAGAAGAAGATAATTACATGAAACATAAGGAGTATTTATACATGCTTAAAACCATAATTAATATTTTAGGGAACTACCTAAAATGCCTTTTAGGAAGTGTAACCTCCAAGTAATCATTAGGAAAATAGTTAATCCCCACTAACATACCTTTAAGCCTCCATTAACATGTGCATGTGCTTTTAATTATGGACCATATGCTAGTGGGCATATGGGCTCCTCCATATTGCATGAATTTATTTATTTTCATTCTTCATTTGCCTTCAACATGTGTGCATGTATTTATCCATGAATGCTCTTCATATTTACACTCCATTTACTACAAATAAAAATAAAAATGTGCAAATAATTTTCTCAAATTAAAACATACACAAAATTACCATTTTACCCTCAATGAAGATGAATAAATGATGATTTGAAAACAATTTAAATTTTGCATTAAACATGTAAAATACTCTAATATGATCATTTATTGAAATAAAAGTAGATTAAATAAGGAAGTAAAAATATGCAGTTTTACGTGCACATCGGTCCCAAAGCAGACCCTTCCCGAGATATCCACTACCGTGCCTAACCACTAATCCCGACCATTTGCTACTTCCTAAATAGGGAGGAGGAGGACCTTATAATAGCTACTTAACACCTCCATCCCAGAAGCAGGTCCTACATCCTACGCATATCCCTTCCCCATGAGTCATATGATTGGAGATGTCTCACATCAGTAGTAAGTATACACAACTGCTAGTAGCCTTTAGGTAAAGGGCAGACTTCTGTTATGTAATTCTACTGACTTTGCATCCCAACCCACTAAACCAAACCTATCACCCAAAGCCTAAGTATTGGGCTAGGCCCACTAATTCATATTTGTCCTAAATGTATAATTTAAGCTATACAATTTCCTACTATAAAAATTATATTGCTTTCTATGTATAATTAATAGTATTAATACTTATTTATTTGCGGCGTTATTATTCCTAATTTATATGCTTAGGCTTTAGTTTCCTTGTAATGTCTAATAAATATCTATTACCCATAATAACTAGTCATTAATGACAAAATTGGACAATTTCTAATTAATCCTGACTTAATTCGTTTAACATGTTTACCAATTTCAAAATCCATCTATTGTGTCTATTTAATTCCTCCATAAATGCCATATTAAATTTCCTAATCGGTCCCTAATTAATTCCTTTTTAACACTCAATTAATTACAAATTATTGCCAATTAAATCTGTAATTAATGTCCATAAATTCTAGTTCAATAATTACTGCATTATTAATAACTAATACGGATACCATCGTAGATTACATTATTTTATATATTTTTATTTTTGAACGTTAAGCGTGATTATACGTGTTTATATATATTTCTTGTTTTTAATTATTAATTTTTAAACTGGAACATTCCTTTTCACATCTTAATTTATCGGAGCTATTCTTCTAAAAAGGATTACCGTTATAATTTCCCATAAATTAAACAAAAGTGAGATTATTGCTACGTTTGAAATTACAAGAAATTATTTCCTTTCTTATATTGAAATGGACAGTGTAAACTACGAAAAATAATATCCATATCTTACACGTCTTTTCCTTTTTGGTATATCCCTTGTTAATTCAAACGAAGCACTTTTATACATATTTTAGAATTGGATAATTTATGGAAATTACATGGAATCAGCTCCAAATAAATCAAAACATAGAAATTCACATTCAAACCAACTAGGGCAACCTAATTCACAACCTAATTATAGATGTGGAATAATTTTATAACTTTACTAACATTCTACGAATAAATATATGGGACCGATTCCAAATCAGGTTGTATATATTATTCCTATTCCAGTTACCTATTTTATTGAATATGTAGGTGATAATCATGTACGTTTGTTTTAAGCCTATAATTCATCAGATCTTATTTAAGCACAATAATTAAATAAGAATTCAATGGGATAAATTTCAAAGTTATAAATAAATCATATAATTTCTCACTCATCTTTTAAGCTTTCCAAATCTGAATCCAATGCCTTACTTGACTTCTTTTTCCATTCTAATCCAAAAGAATATGTATAATGAGGTATATACATATTATTAGAATTACATATCTAAGAAGTTGGTGGTTAATGGGAATACAGATTGAAATTTACATTTTTTCCCCGGTATTGATCTTCTTCTTCTCTTTTTCTCTTTTATTTTCGCCCTTCGTAAATTTTTGTGTGTTAGTTTTTAAAAGTAGTGGGAAAGGATAAATGGCAGAGCAACGCTGCTTGGATCAAAAAGTATGAGAAGGAAAGTGAGGAGTTAGGCCTTTATTTATAGGTGCACAAATCAATCGTAACCGTTAGATTAAAATAATAAAATATGGGTTGTTGGCCAATCAAACCCTAGCTGCCATCATACGACCAATCAACTTTTCCCCTATATGCGGTCAAACGTTAGCGCTCAGTACAAGGAGGGGGTCGACCGGTGGGGTTTCGCATTTATTATAATTTATTTCCTTTTTTTTAAAATTATTTTCACTCCGAAAACTTCAAACGCTAATAACCTTTTCATTTGAGCTCCGATTGCGAAACTCCAAAATGAAAGTTGCTTAAAAAATTGTCATGAACACAGCAGTGCAAGTTTCATGGACAAATTCAATCGTTTGCTCAAATTTTATTTTTGGAGCCTTATTAATTATCGTTAATTTTACAGGGTGTTACAAGAATGTTTAAGTCAGGTAAGTTTGATGGTTAAGATGTCAACCAAATGTAAAAATAATGTTGTGAAGCGACGAGCTGAAATTTCCCATCACTTAGATCAATGTGTGTTCTTGCATTATCTTGTTAAATAAAGATAGTTCTATTCGAATCCTCTCTTGGCCATTTTCTTCGTATTACGGGTATGGCTTTTTCAATCAAATACGCTTGTATGGTCTCTTCCTTGACTAAAGTCATCAGTTTTATCTCCATAGTCCCTATTCTCTATTTCTACTTCTCTATACTGGTTTCTCTATGACAAAAGGAAATATTCCTATTTTCCCCGAAATTACTTCATTTCCTTCAACGTCAAATCTTGGATGAGCCACAGCCGCTAAGAACATCACCTTTCCGATAAAATTCTTGCTTTGACATGTGCATAATGGTTCTTCTTTCGTAGGAAGTACTGAAAAAATTCTTAGTATTTTTGGTCATATAAAACCATTTCTCGACGATATGTAGCATATTATACATGTCCATAAACTTTGGCTCACGAGGCACTTTTTGCGGCTAACATAGAGATGCAAAAAAGTAAATGTGCTTTTTTTGTTCTTCCTTCAAACAAGGTTTAATTGCATTAGTGTGACGATGAACGAGACCTTGTTTCATGAATCCAAATTGATAGAGTTCGGAGTATACCTTAAGGGTAATTATGCAATTTGTTACATATATCTAATTTGATAACCAATCTTGTTTGAAGTGAATGTGTTTTCTTTCTATTATATAATTGACCTAATGTGTTATATTAATTAATTAATTTAATTAAAAATATATTTAATTGAAAATTGATAAATTATATGTTTTGTGATAGTAATTACAAGGTGTTGTAATCATGAGTAATTTATCATAACAAAAATAGATATACCATTTTAAATATTCCTAGTCAAGATGTATCAAGATAGGATATCGATACATCTATTAAGACTAGAGTACATAACGCTCCCTAAATGTTCGACAATGTATTACTCATGGCTGCTGTGGGCACTAAATGGTTATAATCTGATAGTTATTGAATAACTATGGAATGACTTATTCGATAGCTTTTTGTTGGTTAATATAACTAAGTTTAAATATAAAATATCATTGTAGCTGATTTACACGGTTCTTTCAACTTGAGAATATTATCCATCTTCAATATAAAAGGTCTGCTTTGATTATAGTCAAATCATGGCACGGTGTTCATCGAGTGACTATAGTTGGGTCGAATGGAAGTATTGAAATTGAAGCACTATTCAAGAGAGGATTCATCTCCTTGGTTATATGAGGTTCGTATCATGGTCAACTAAAGTCAACTCAAAGTCAAAGTCTTTGGCCAGAGCATTTCATTTAATAATAATCGTTATTATTGAACCAAGGATTTTGTGTTTGGACTATAAAACTAAATGTGGATGATATTGGAATTTTGACCATTATCAAATTCCATAAATCCAAAGTGGTATAGTTTTAACGAAGAGAATTGGTGTAAATAATGTCGCAGCTGAGTAACGTTAACAAAGAAAAATTAGATTTTACCAAAACCAAGTGTAACACCCCTAATTTTAAATAACATTATTCATAAGATTTAATTGGATAAATTAAATAGAATAATGTAGAGACTAGAATGATAAGAGGATTGAGATTTGAAACTAAATAGAGGTTGTACCTTAACTAAATGAAATCATAAGAATGTTATACATTTGAACAATATATTTGCATATCTGATGAGCTAACGTGTCCCTTGTGATGTAAATCCCAACATTTATACACAAAGCATGTTATACCTTGTATGGATTGACATGTTACTCATGCACATACATACATATATGTGTGTATAGAACACATACACACGTATATATATAACATAACATAGATTAAATAATACTATATCATTTTATAAATTTAAACAAAATAAAATACTTTTATTTAAATAAAATTTAGAAACATTCTAAATAAATTAGGCTTCATAGGCCCAATAAAGATCCAACAGGGAATTTTTTTAATTCACTCATAACTTCCGCTGTAGGATAACCCAGTTCCAACATGAATAATGTTTTATAACTCACGTTCAAAGCATTGACAAGTGCTCTTAAGGTTGTTCGTCGATGTAAAAGGACTTCGCAGACTCGATTTAAGTCAACATAAACCCTCTTCCGACCATAACTCTTTGTTCTCCTACGTGACACATCAATCTTCTCTCCATTTTTTGTATTTTTTTATCATCTCCAAATCTATTGTATGATTTATATATTTACCGAAAATAAACGAGATACTTTTGTTGTTGTTTTTCGTTGACACTCTTATCTAACAAAGCATTATAAATAGCCCATTGTTCACCATTTGATACAAACTTTCTCCGTTTCGATTCAGATATGCCAACATTTTCTATATATGTTAAAATAACACATCAAAACAATAAGTATGGTTAAGAATCTTGAGGAAAGAAACAAGTTAAGAATATTATAGTTGAAACAGCTGATATTCTAGGAAAGGAAGAATTGATACATGTTGAAATGATACCTGTATTTGGAGCTGGAATATGTTCATCTTCTTCGCATAACTGATCAACATCTAACTCAAGTAATGGAGTCTCAAACTTTTGATTAGGATCCATATTTAAATCAATTACTATATTTCCGATACAAGATGATCTGATTATCACTAGAACATAATCCTCTATATCCAAATTGTTTTCTTCTTCATAAATGTTTGAGCCATACATCCTAGAGAAAAATTCATGTTCATCATTTGTGTTACCTTTAGCGCTCAAAGGAGCATGAGTTATTCAAATGGAAATTCTTCCCCGTCTCTCGTAGGTGGAAAATTTAGGTCAATATGTTGATGCATACTACTTGAAGCCATGGATATGTTTCCTTATAGGATTTCTCTTCTTCGGTTTTGTCTTCTTATATAAGTAAATGAAGCTATATAATTTTAGCTTTGGCTCCATTCTAAAAATTGAAATTTCAAACGCAAAAAAATCCATCATTTTATCATTAATTTTAGAGGTGGTGTTTGAATTTTGGGTTGCTGCATGAAAAAGAATGAAGAAGTCAAAGAGAATTGGAGTAGTAATTGAGCTTTGCATGAAAATAAGAGTAATAATTGAGTTTTGCATTAAAAGAGAATTTAATTTGCTGGATAGACTTAATTTAAGTATGGGATAAAGTGTCATTTGATTTTCTCCTTAATTCCTGTGCAAACCTCTAAAACGTCTTACATTGTGAGCTGGAGGGAGTAATACCCTCAAACATAATTAATAATAACAAAACAATTAATTTTCCTTACAAATACCACTTTCATTTTTTCTTTCCTATACATAAGAAAACATTCTCCTTTCAAATGCCCATTTTCTCATGCCTCTTGTATCGCACAAGAACACACCCTTAACATTTTTTTGGAGTAAAACCAAAATTCAAGGGTTTTCAAAATTTTCTTTCACAATTCGTAAATTTTAACAAAATTAGTTCAATAAAAAGCTTAAAAAATAGGACAATAATTTATGTGGGAATGAATCTAACGAACCACCATGAATCAAGTATTTAAAATTTGCAGCTCTTTGATATCCGCTTCTGTGGTAGAATTTAAGATTCTACTACATGACATTTGTCCATTGTAGGAAAAAGCATTTTAGATTTTCAAATCGAACATAAATTTTACACAGGGTATAAGTTCTTGTTTGTACGACGAACGATTAGAAGTTATTTATTTTTGTATAAAATATCAATTCAGTTTCTTATTTTCAAATGGAAAAATGACATTTACTCAATTCATCCAACAAAAATTAAAAAAATGGCATACTCCCCTAAAATAACCTTAAATGAAAGAAAACACTCCTTTCATTGGAATGCTCCATTATCTACAATGCTTACTTTATATACTTAGGAGGAGCTCGGTTGTTTATTAAAATAACTAGGATTATACTTGTAAGTTGAAAATTTATGATGGAAACTAGAAATATGTTGTTGCCCAATCAAGTATGAAATTGAGAAAGATGGGGGTATGCCCTAGGAGTAGTTCTGTAATGTATTATAAAGTATTAACTTTATAATAAAATCTCATTTGAAATAAAAGGATTTGTGTAACGATCCATATTTTATGTATCGAAGGATCATAAAATATTATTACTTAATTCATATGAGGTTGTATGACTCTAAAACTATAGGGAATGATCATTAGGGACATTTTCCATACTTAGAATTTTATCGGGCATTTAGACTCGTTCTTGTAAGGCCTATAATTTTTGATAGGGATTGAATTAGGGTTTGAAACTACTTTCATTAGATCAGGCTTGTGATTTCTCTTTTCGTAGAGTAGTCATGATAGAGAAAACAGACAAAACATTTAGGAGATATGGCATTTTAAATTTTGTTTGTTGTTGGACATATCGGTGGGCAATTAAACTAAATACATAGGACCACAAATGAATTTTGGGTAATGTGCCTAATTGGGGGAAGATAGGACATAACCAAATCATTTCCCACTTTTCCAAAACAATCCTAATCTCCATTAGCCCTAATTTCATCAGAAAGCTCATCTTTTCCTTAATAGTCTTAACCAAATCCATCATTAGAAGGGTAATTAGCAAAGGGGATCATAATTTCACTATTTTGGTGCTTGGAGATTTGCAATTCTTGACTGTTCATTTCAAATCTAGAGATAAGATTGGTGTTTCAGATATTTGGTGAGTGATTCTATATCTCGCGCTA
Organism: Allium fistulosum; assembly: GCA_030737815.1. Lineage (NCBI taxonomy): Eukaryota > Viridiplantae > Streptophyta > Magnoliopsida > Asparagales > Amaryllidaceae > Allium > Allium fistulosum. Next base: position 669,097,193 of record CM060901.1, read on the forward strand.
TTAAATACTTGTCCATATAGTTAAAAAAGATGTTTTTATTATGATTTTCATGTTAAAAGAATTTTAAACTTTAATTAAACCTTTAAATATGTTTATGACCAAAATTAAAAGGATTGGATTTGATTTTAGATGGTTTTATAACGTCTTTTGGATCATATTATCATTTTAGTACAAAACTAGATCTCGGTTAATTCATGTATGCTAATCTTGTTTGAATGGATTGTATATGTTTGTTGAATGATTATGAATGATATGTATGCTTAGATGAATTGTTTTGATATAGTTGCTAGTGTTTTAGTGAAGTTAGGAAAGAGGTCATCGATTTGAGCAAAACGAAGGAAAACGTGATCGGAATAGGAAGAAACTCGGAGGAGGGAAAGAGCCTAGGATTTTGGCCGCGGTTGGATTGGAGTTAGTCGGACTTCTCGGCATCGAGCTAAAGGAATGGTCGGTTGAGATATAACTCAAGTCAATGGAAGGGTTGTCTCAAGCTAAAGAAAGTAGGACTTCGGGAAGTGCTTCGGGGCAATGCAAGTGAAGGATTTTAGAAACTAAGTGTAGAAAAATGGCCAAGTAAGGAACTTGGTATCGACCACTTCAGGTCGGTACCGACCACTTTTTCCAAGTAGTGAGCAGCTTAGGTGACTTGGGAACTTGAAGCATGGAAAAGAGGGACTTCAAGGAGGTAGAAGAATGAAAGAGGTTGGGGTGTAGAAACTTAGTCAAAATTGGCTAAGTAATCAGGTTTGTACCGACCAAATCTGGTCAATACCAACCTGAATTCCTTTGGCCAATGAAGGCCATACTTCTAGGGAATGTAGAAGGCTCCTCGTAGGTCGTGTTGAAAGTGTTCATTCATTTGTTTGACGTTCGATGGTGGTGTGGCGGCACGATGAAGAAGGAAACAAGGTTGGATGCTTCGATTTTTTGACTCTGGAACTTCAAAGTGTTAGTTCTATGATCGACAAGGATGTTTAGAAGTGTTTCGATTATATTGGCTCAATGATTCGAGTCGAAGAGATGATCCAAAGGGTGGGTTCAATAGGGAGAGCTCATGAGTGGGATTATGACTATGTTCCACTATAGATAAAGTAAAATGAAATTATGACCTTGTTCCATTATGAACACATTCAAAGGGATCATAGATGCTTGGAGGTTTCCTATGTGCTCATGTAGAGGGGGTACGTGAGAACGCTAACTTGGATTATGACCGTGTCCATATCTTATGCTCGTGGATTACCCTGGACCTTATGTATGTAGGTCTATTTCTTGGCCTTACGAAGTGGCATGGTTTGATAACATGTTTTACTACTACCATCGTCATCAAGAAGGTCCTGCATGACATTCAACCTCGACGTCGTTAGAAACAACTATGTTAAAGATGTGGCAAAGTTTATTACTATCATCATCAAGGAGCCTTATACATTAGCTAACCTCGAAATCATTAACTCGATGATGTCGACATCAATAAACATAGTCAGAAGGTTACCAAAGGGATCTCCAATCATTATCAAAACTATTAGACTCCTCAAGGAAATCCATGCCTCTTTCTCAACATCGCCGCCAATCCGCATAGCCTTGGACAAACAGTTACAGTAGAAGCGCACCAAGGATCAATACTACCAAGTCATTAAGCCCAATGGAGAGCACCGCATATCTATACATGGGATATCGATATCTATCTATGTCAATGTCCATAAATAGAGTTAACATCGCATTATGTCAACAAAAGAGTGTTGGCATTGAGTATTGGAGCTACGAAGTCCATGCCGAGGAAGATGCAATTATACATACTTTGGTGCGCAACAACGTTGTTCATGTCGAGGCCGATAGAGTGTTCACCATTGACACTCGACGAAGCTAAAAACATCGAGATTTATGGATATCGAGGCTTGCCTCCTACCAAACTCTATAAATAGGACCGAGGGTCTTTATTTGAGGGGTCAAATTCTTCTATTCTCACTTCTTACTCATTACAAACCCTAAATAGAATTGGGGATTTTGTCCATTGTGATATTAAAAGTGTTGTATCTATAATGATTTGTTCTATTAACAAAGAGATGGTCTAATTATTTTAATTTGAGTTACAATTTATAAATACATATCGAGTTTTGACTGAGTTTACAGCATCGACATCATTGTGTACATTGATATAAACTTCGTCGAGCTTCATCATTGATTAGAACCTCGCTGACCTCCATATTAGCCTCCCTTTGAATAACTTCATCCTCGATATCACCATAGACCTCGACATTGCAGTTAAGAATCAGCATGAATATACGCATAGCCTCGATAACCTCAATGACTTCATGCCCATTCTCGATGATTCTCATTTTCCTCGACGAGTCCCTTCCCTAAAACAATTCCTTTGTTTACACGTTTAAGGTGTTGGCTAATTTGTTCATTAACAACCTCGATGACTGCCATTTGCCTCGATAAGGTCCCTCTCTAAAATCAATAATCTCAAAATAACCAAGCTAGAACGGCTTCAAAGAGAAAAGCAGCTCTAAATTCAAATTCCAGTCAAGCTGTGGGGCTTTGCAGCAGTAGCCTATCATAGATTACCTCTTTACTCATAAACTTTCTTAAATTGATTTTTATTTTGAGTTGTACTTGAAATCAGTTATGTATTAACACAAAATTCGAGTGTCTTTAAAGGTTAAAAAACTAATTATCTGCATCTAAAAGACTCTGAAAAAGTAACGAATTTCCAGCCGTTTTTAAAGAAAGCTAGTTCAAATACCTAGAACGAAATGACTCATCATTATCTTAAAGATTAAATCAATGTGGTGCAAAGAACTGACCTAACGGTATCCTAAACTACTATCAAATTTACATCATAAACTCATTCCTAGAGAAAAAGGTAAATATCCAAATCTTTCCAAAAAAAGGATTCTTGGGAAAAAACTTGCTCTTATCCTTAAAAGTCTATCAGTCCATGAATCATAGCTTTTCTGACTTGCAAGCTAGACACTATTTTTAGCTAAGCAAAATTTAAGAAGGCATAACTATATGTGCTATATAAGGGTGAAATCAATACGCACCAACTCTATTTTCAACAAGTCATTCTGTTATTTGAAAATAATTTTCCAAACGTGTCTTCAAGAAAAATACTTTCGAAAAATTAAGGAAGATTATTTCAAGTTGCCTTACAAATCAGAGAACGAAAATACTTATCTATTTCAAGAACAGATTTAGGTAACTTTGAAAGGTGGTACATAACAATAGTAAATGCAGAAAATAGATTTTGACTAAACGTGTTTTGACAAAAATATTTCTAAAGCTTTCTGAAATTATTAGCAAGGAAAGGCCTGTGAACTTTTTTCATGAACAATCTTTTAGAACCACCAAAAGCTCTAAATTAGAAGAGCTTATTCTCAACTAAAGGACTATTGGTTCATGAATCATGACCACCTAGTCTCTTATTTGATTTTTGCATCTCTATTATGAGAATGAATTAAAAATCCTTTGGTTGCAAAAACATTAAGAACTTCTTTAATTAAGAGATTTAAGTACCCAAACTCTTCTTTCGGAAAATATTCCGTTGATATATTAGAAAGGTTCTTTTACAAAAATTCCTTCTCCCAAAAAGAAATTTCATAATAGAAGTGCTGATGTTCAAGAAAAACTACAATTGGCCAAAAGTTATTTTCAAAAAAATTTCAAAAGAGAAAAACTTCTATTTAAGCCCTTACCAGAGGCACCTCCTAGAGGAGGATCAAAACTATTTAAGCACGTACCAAAGACACATCCTAGAGGAAGGATCAAAATTATCTAAGCCCTTACCAATGGCACCAATGAGCCTTCACGTCCATTCCAAAGCACCAATGAGAATGAGCCTCCGACGTCCACTACGAAGCACCGATGAGAATGAGCCTCCAACGTCCACTCTGGAGGACAAATGAACCTCCGATGTCCACTTTGGAGCACAACCTCCTAGAGGGAGGTTAAAACCTCCAACGTCCAGTCTAGAATACCTCTTGGAGGGTCTAGTCTAACATCCACTAGCAACCTTTTAGAGAAGGTCGGTCAAATATAAGTTGTAATACTTCAAGGCAAAGTAAGAGCCCAAAGGGTGCATACAAAAGAAAGGGGTGAAGATGTCCCTAACTTAAAATAAAGTCAAATGGGCCGAAAAAAGGGGCACAAACAACGAAAAAGGGCAAAAGTGTCCAAAGCCCAAGGTGGAGGCAAAACTCAAAAAGAAGCACTAAAAGGGACGAAGGTATCAAAAGTTACAATGCAAGCAAGTAAATGGACGGAGATGTCTGCAATTCAAAATAGAAACAGAACTCTAAAAAGAGGCAAAAATGGAGGAAAATCAATTTGCCCAAAATCCAAAAAGATGCAATGATAAGAGACATAAAGAAATTTGAAAATCAATGGAACGATGAAAGGAATAATATAAAGATCCTAATCCTACCGAGAAGATAAAGGTAACTCGCTTGAAGAATATATCAAAGCAGAACTTCGATAGATCCTATGCAGGTTTAGGAATAAGGAGATCTTAAGGTATAGATTATATATAATAAATATTAATATAGTTATTTTGACTTTTGCACTGCTAAACGGCAAAGCAACCGAACGGAACTACATGCTGAACGACTAAACGAATGAGAAGCTAAACGGCTGAATAGAACTATATGTTGAACGGTTAATTGGTCTTATGGAACTACTACTCCGAATGAATGACTGGTTTTACAGAACTACTATTCTAAATGACTGAATGGCATTACAGAACTACCTGGCTCCAATATAATGATAGTGATAGTAGGTTATAGGATTATAAACTACCTATCTATTAGTGGGAGATTTTCCTTTGAACAACGGGAATTCCCGTTGCTATTCAGAGTATTAGTCCCTAATAAGCAGCCAGTATGGAATTTTAGTATAGTTTAGTATCTCTCATGCTAGGATAAGTTTATCTATACCATTGATTGCATAGCTACGTTTTGATATGTTTGATGGTTGCATATGATTGTTAAGCATGCATGGTAATTTGGGGATTTTGTAGTTGTGCGGTTAAAGCGCTTAGCAGTTCTATAATGGTGGATGTGCAAAAAGTTGTTGCAAGGATAAAGTGGGGATAGCAGAAAGCAACGGAGGTGCAAAAAACTTCATTAGAAATAAAATTAAATCTCAAAAGTTAATTTATTCTTGTTCTCACATCATTTGTGTAGGAAAAAAGAATATTTTTTTAACCTTATATAACAAAAAAAATAACATCATTATTTACGTAGTCCTGACTTGGTTACCAAAATATATTTCAAACTTATATTGAGCACTTAAGCCTTAAACTTTGGTCTTTACCCTAACTTTGTTGATTTGGTTTAAAAGAGAACTAGTCACTCTACATTTTGTATTAATTTTGCTAAAACGGGTGCTAAAAACCATTGATTCAGCGTACATAGCGGAATATATTGAGGGCTTTAAGCGGATCTACTATTCAGTAGCGCTAAATGGAAAAAGCATAGTGATTGAAGAGTGCTACGCACTTTAGCGGGGATTTAGTGAGATTTTAGAGGGGTATAACTGCATAGTATTGAGGGCAAAATTTCTAAAGGAGGAAGAGCATAACAACCCGTATGTAATATATCGAAAGATCGTAAAATATTATTGTTTAATTTATATGAGATCGTATGACTCTAAACTTTAGGGAATATTTATTATGGACATTTTTTATACTTAAAATTTTTATCGGACATTTTGGATCCATAAATTCTTGTAAGGCCTATAAATTTTGATAGGAATTGAATTAGGGTCTGAAAGCACTTTCATTAGATTGGGTTCGTGGTTTCTCTTTCCGTAGAGCAGTCACAATAGAAAAATGGACTTACTGTTTAAGAAATATGACCATTTTAAATTCTATTTGCTTTTAGACGAATTAGTGCTCAATTAAACTAAGCTCATACTTAGGCCCACTAACAAATTTTGGGAATTGTGCCTAATTGGAGGGGATGGGACAATACCAAATCATTTCCCACTTTCCCATTAGCCTTAATATCACCAAAAGCTCATCTTTCCCTTACTAATCTTAGCCAAATCCATTATTTGAAGGGTAATTAGCAAAGAGAACCGTAAATTCCACATTTTGGCTCTTGGAGGTTCATGATTCTTGGCTGTCCATTTCAGATCTAGAGTTTAGATGGTGTTTTGGGTATTTGGTAAGTGATTCTTTATCTCTCTTTATTCTATGTTTGTCCGTATAGTTAAAAACGATGTTTTTGATATAATTTCAAGCTAAAATGATTTTAAACTTTAATTAAAACTTTAAAAATGTTTATGGCCAAAATTAAAACGATTGGTTGATTTTAAATGGTTTTACAACCTCTTTTGGAATATATTGTCATTTTGGTACAAAACTAGATCTAGATTAATTCATGTATGTTAATCTAGTTTGGACAGATTGTATATGTTTGTTGAATGCTTATGAATGATATTTATGCTTGGATGAATTGTTTTGATATGGTTTGCTAGTGTTTTAGTGAAGTTAGGAAAGAGATCGTCGATTTGGGCAAAACGAAGGCGAAAGTGATCAGAATTGGATGAAACTTGGAGGAGGGACTCTTGAGAAAGGCAGGAGCTTAGAATTTTGGTCGCAGTTGAATTGGAGGTAGTTGGACTTCTTGGCACTGAGCTAAAGGACTGGACAGTGGAGATATAACTCAAGCCGGTGGAAGGGCTGTCTCGGGCTAAAGAAGGTAAGACTTTGGAAAGTACTTCAGGGCAATATAAGTGACAGAAGTTAAGTGCAAAAACTTGGCTAAGGACCTCGGTATCAATCCATTGAGGTCGGCACCAACCACTTTTCCATGAAATGGAGCAGCTCGGGGACATAGGAGCTTGAAGCATAGAAAAGCGGGACTTAAGGGAGGCAAAAGAATAGAAGAGGATGGGCTGTTGAAACTTATTTAAAATTTTCTAAGTAATCAGGTTTATACTGACCACTTATGGTTGGTACTAACCAAAATTTCTTTGGCCAATGAAGACCAAACTTCTGAGGGATGTTGAAGGGTCCCCGTAGGTTGTGTTGAAAGTGTTCATTCGTTTATTTAACACTCGGTGGTGGTTTGGTAGAGCGATGAAGGAGGAAACAAGGTTGGATGGTTCGATGTGTTGACTTCAAAACTTTGGAGTGTTAGTTCTATGGCGGGTAAGGATGTCTAGAAGTGTTCCGATGATATTAGCTTAGCAACTAGAGCCGAAGTGATGATCCAAAGTGCAAGTTCAATAAGAAGAGCTCATGAGTGGGATTAGGACTGTGTTCCACTATAGATATGAGTAGAATGGAATAATGAGTGTGTTCCATTATGAAGGCCATGTGAAGGGATAGCAGATACTTGGAGGTTTCCTGTATGCCCAAGTAGAAGGAGTATGTAGGGACACCACCTGGATTATGACTATGTCAAGACACCACTTGGATTACGACTATATCCAGATCATATGATCATGGATTACCCTGGACCTTCTGACTGTGGGTCTATTTCCCGATCTTGCGAAGTGGCATGGGTTGAGAACCATGGAACCGAGATTTGATTGGGTCGTTGGCTAATGATCGTTCCATACGAGTTGTCTTATTTCCAAGCATGTTGACTGACGGTGAGGAGTGTTTGATGGATGCTATGCTTGCTTTTGTTGTTTCATCATAGTCTATCACTCTAGGATGTCCCATGAGGTAGGTTTTATGGATAGGGATATGTGGACACTCACTGTTGTACTTAGGATGTAGTACACCTTTATGATGATTTTAGAGTAGCATATTATGATGTTATGTGCTAACGCTTTGGATGCAGGGACATGTCAGGTATGATTCTTGTACCATATTCCTTACTATAACGACTTGCGTAGTATTTTGAGATTCACTTATCGCTCACACTAGACTATTATCTGACTTGAGTTTTTATGATTTGCTTCTTTTTATCTCAAGCACTCTTAAATGAGTAGACGAGACAACAGGTCTATGTGTACGCGATGGTAGTCAGAGGATGAGTAGGATAGAGCTTTCTTGTATTATATATGGATACTTATGCTTATTCCATTATGCGACACCGTGGAGCCTGGACAGTGTTTGCTTTACTATTATGAGACAGTTTATTTGAGTTTTTTCCGCTTCGTATAAACTCTATTTGTATACTATATAACTTTGTGGATCTATGCTCTGATATGTGGTTCACTTGGTTATTACCGTCACTTCTGCTTTATATCCATGGTGATTATTTTATTTTATTCGATGTGCTATGAGATATACGATCGGTTCTATGATGTTTAATTCCTTCTCAACCCTTGACAACCATCTTACATTGGCTGAGCACTACAGCAGTGTAACATACAAGTATATTGGGTGCCAGTGATATAAAGCATTCCTCATAATTTTTGTTTTTGTATTGTATACTTGTTATATTATGATATATTAATTAAACAATTAATTTAAGTATAATAATAGAAAATCTTTAAATGACATTTTATATGATAATAATTACAAGGAGTTATAACAATGAGAAAATTATCACAATATTAAATAACATATTATTTTAAATATTCATATTCAAGATATTTTGAGAAAGGATATTGATACATCCGTTGAGACCAAAGTATGTAACACTCTCTAAATGTTAGGTGCACCAAGAGGTTACGTATTGATAGTTATTGGATAACAATGGAATAACCCGCATGAGAGTTTCTCAGTTGGTTAATAACAACTAGATCAAACAAGAAATCTCGTAGCGACGATACTACACATTTTCTCGACTAATGAAAACTGTTGAACTTCAATGTGGATACTCCACTTTGATTAGAGTTAAATCATGAAGTGATGACCATCGAGCAACTATAATTGGGTCTGAGTTGAAGTAGTGGAAGTGAAATACTATTCAACAAATAATTCATCTACTTAGTTGTATGAGGTTAGTATCATGGTCAATTATAGTTAATTCAAAGTCAAAATCTCAAGCCAAAGTAGTATGGTTAATAATAAATAATATTATTGAACCAAGGTCTTTGTTTATGGACTAACCGAGTTGAATGTAGGTAATGTTGGAATTTGACCAAAACCACATTTCATAAATCCTATATTATATAGTGTTAACGAAGTGAATTAGTGTAAATAATTGTTACTTAAAGATATTGCTTAAATTGTAAAATTGAATTTCACCGATAAAGATGAATAAGCTATAAATTAAGCCAAACTGTTACACCACTAGCTAAGGTGACGTGTGAACGTTAACATTCAAATTGTTTGATATTAATCACTGACTGAATTTACACTTATGAGTCGCACAACCATATATGTGATTTCTTCGAAATACTACACGATTTAATTAATTATATTTTTTATAAAAATTAATTAATATGTATGGAATATTATTTATTTATTTATTTGATAGATTAGGTGCTATTAGTATTTTCTAGGTGTCATTATTAATCAATTGAATGGATATATAAAAGTTACACACACACACACATATCGATATAAGATATCAATACACATTTAAATATGATATTATAATGTTAATTACTAATCAAGTAGTGTAATTAGCCCATAAGGGCCTATATGATGCTGGCCTAGGGAGAAGAGGGTGAAGAAGCTAGGCCGATTATAATGGGCAAAATAGGTGGATTTCAATTTTTTTCTTCTATTTAGATCTTTACTAAGTCCATCAAGTCTAAATGAGTTTTTATACTTATTAAATTACTTTAAATAAACTCCAATTTTATTTAATTTTATGATTAGTCAACCAATGAATTAAATTGTTTAGTATTTTTTATATTATATCAGTATATCATAATATACCCATGTGTATGTATAGTACATGTGCAACTTATATTATATAATACATAGTTGATGTGTATATATGTATAAATGTTAGATTTCATCTATAATGGACACATCGCCATCCATATACACATATGTTGTTAAACTACTCTATAAATATGTATGCGTTAGTTATGTATGTTAAGATACAAAATTGAAAGTAAGGACTGGTTTTAAATGAAAGGAGAACAAAAGAAAAACTCTCCTTAATTTACTCCTTCTTTAATTACGATTTACTACATCTAGATATAGTAATTCTAAAGCCTTTTTGAATGTTTAAAATAAATAAATTTATGTATATGTATATAAAATGTTTTCAACCAATTTTTTTTGACAAAGTCAAAACTTTAGATTTGAAATTCAATATCAATAAGAATCTAACTTTGATTCGGTAAATAATTGATAATACAAACTTATTCATATCATTCCTTGATTCATTATCATTTATTAGATCCAAATCTAAAATTCAAATGCTTGTAATTACAACTTTACACACATGTACACGCATTTGGTAAAATAACATTTTGAATGATGAATGATTTGAGACATTAAATTCAAATCATTTGAATCATAACTACCATTTATTATGTTATTTGAAATCTTTAATTGTATATGTTAAGTTTCAATTCAACCATGGATATAGAATCAAACCATTTGGTAAAATAACACTGAATTTTAGATTTGAAATTCAAGTCAAAACAATGATTTTGAGATATTGAAATATATTTTAATAACTTGAAAACAATCACACACACACACACACACACACACATATATATATATATTATAAGGTCCAAAAACAATTTTTTAATCAAAGATGTATAATTCAAAATTACTTAATTAATAAAGCAAGTCAATTTTATCATGGATAATCAGGTGTGACCACGTATGCAAACAAGGAACCGTTCTACAAAATATCCAACAAATGATATATGTGAATTAAAATGTAAACAAGAGGTATACCTTGAGGCTGTCGTCGTTGATCAAACCTTTGAATATTAGATCATCCTAGATACAATGTGAAAAGTTTTGCCATTTATAACACCTTGATTTGAGATTATTTTTCCAATCTCAAGTAGATCTATACCCATCTTTGTAAGAGATGAATGAACCATTTAATTTTATTGCTATTTGATGTTAGCATTTGATATGGAGTTGATAAAAAATTGAAAATATATGATTTTATTTTCAACCATGGATGACTAGGAAGAGAGAAAAGAAAAGCTAATGAAAAAAATGAATTTAGGTAAGAAAATGAATGATAGCATTTATTTTAAATAAAGAGTAAAAATCTCTCATTTTTCTCTTTAAAACTTCCATTTTTAATTCTCAACTAATTTTCAATCAAATCTTCATCTATATCCCTTCCTCCCTTTTTAGTATGGTAGGCCACATCATTCCATCACATGGATAATTAATTCCAAAAGCTTATTAAGCAATTAACTATACTTAAAACATGTTTAAATATATACTGATTTCGCATACCAATACATGCATATATAAATTTTATATATACATCCAAATAATTATCAGCACAAACAAAACATCAATAAATCAAATAATAATCAATATTTCACAAATATTAATTTAATTAATTTATAGCATTTTATAAATTTATTAAATTATATGGTTTTCGGATAATTCAAAAATATGGTTGTGTGACTCCAAGGTGTCAATTTAGTCAGTAAATATTGAACAATTCAAATATTAATGTTCACACATCACCTGGTGTGACAGTTTGGCCAAAGTCATCGCTTATATATCTTTTTAGTAAAAGCACATTTTATAATTTCTTAAGAGGTACTGATTAGTAACAATTATATACATCAATTCTCTTCATCAATACTTTATCACTTTAGGACTTATGGAATTTGATATTCGTCAAAATTCTGATATCATCCACATTCAACTTGGTTAGTCCATAACCAAAGTCCTTGGTTCAATAATAACATTTATTATTAACCGTACACCTATGGCTAGAGTTTTTGACTTTAAATTGACTGCATCGACTTGATACTAACCACATATGACTGAAGAGACGAATTCTCTATTGAATAGTATTTCACTTCTAATGCTTCAACTCAAACCCAACTATAGTTGTTCATGGATGTCATGTCTTGATTTAACCTATGCATGATTCTGCAGATAGGTAATTATGCAAGTGCTAATTCATGAAGTCCAAATTTAGATTTAACCTAGGCGGCCATTAAAGTCCCAAAGTCAACTTTTTATTTATGCTTGAGTAAAAATGAAAATGAAAAAGAAGTACAATTTGGAATTCGCCCCTTCTTAAAGGAGGTATGTAACACCCCGCATTTTTAGATAATTAAATAATCAAATAACGATGTACAGTGAAAATAAACATTTTTGGAATTGTCAGAATATGACCTTGAAACTTATACCATTGTGTTCGTGATGATTTTCTGATCAATTTCCATACATAACTTTTCGAAATCCGAGTTAATATAAAGAAGTTATGAGAGAAAACAAAAATCAGAATTAATCGGAAGAAAAGGTAAGGCCTATGGGTCGACCGATTGGTCGACCCACAAAACACACAAGTCGACCCTAGGTTCGACCCTCAAGTACACAGGTCGACCCTCAAGCACACAGGTCGACCCTCATTTTGTCCTGGACGACAATTCGTCCAGGTACGTGCCAAACTTATTTAATTCAATTTTTGTGCAATCTCAACCACTGTTTTCTAAATCCAACGATTCGCAGCAAGCTTGTGACGTGGTTGCACCAGATGAAATCCTAAATTCCGACGGTCTGAGATCCCCAAACACAACTATAAATGGGTCCCTAGGCCTAGTTACTTTCTCACAATCAGATTTTCTCCCAATTGGGTTCATTGCCTGAGGCTGAACCATAAATAGAAAATATTTCTAGAAAGAAGATCTTCTTAATAAAAATATTAGACGTCTTAAAAGGGGATCCAGAAAGGCCATGAAGCAAAGCTAAGGATGACAAGTGAGTGGATTTAAATTACATATCTTTTACGTTTATGATATATTATCGTTAGATTCCCGTTAAATATGTTATTCAGTAATTAGTCTACTAATTAGTTATGTTGAAACTGTAAATTTTATAAGAGAACTTATATTTGATTATTATTTGTATGGAAAAGAAAGAAAGGAATCCAATTAAATATGAATAATATTAGGCTTAACAGTTATAGAGAAAGACATAAGCCTAAAAGTAAGAAATTTACAGTAAATTATGCTAAAACAGGAGAAATAAATTAAAAAGGAAAAATCTAATAACTTGATTTGGAAGTTAGCTAGATTAGTTGGTTGGTTTAGAAAGAGGAATACATTTTCATAATTTAATATTGTAAGAATAACGATAAACGTGATTGGAAGAATAAAAGCAAGAAAAATGGAATTAGTGCAAAATAGAGACATCATTGTATTTTGCATTACCCAGCAATTAAAGAAATAATAAAAGAAATATCTTGCAGTTACGAATTATTGTTTATAGCATTATTTAGTATTAAAGTATGGAAATGGATTTTTAGCATAGTTTTTACAACCAACCAAATAGAATAGAACTACTTCCTAGAATAAAAGAGAATAACGTGAAGTGTTAAAGAAATTAAAGAAGAAGAAATAATCAAGTTAATATTTGACAAGACTAGAAATAATAAACAGAAGATGTGACTAGATCTGCATTTACTACGCAGATAATAGAATAAAAGTGAAGCAGTTATTATGATAAGTAATTTATGACAATTGGACGTAGTCCCAAGTTAAGAGGTCAAATAATATAAGAGAACTAAAAAGAATACAGTATCATAATAAAAGAAGACAAACTAGAATATAAGAGAAACACTTGCAGTTACATTTATAACATGTAAGTTATCAAAGAAAGAGAAGAGTATAGAAAATACCAATTGCAAGTATAATTGTAACACGTAGGTTATTATTAAAAAAAAGAAAGGAATAGAAGAGGCTTATTTTATCAAACTTAGATCTTGGATTAAGTTAATAAGCAAAAATAATAGCAGTGGCCCATGCTTGCAGCATTTCCTTTCAGGTCTAGGATTGATGGTCTCACACATAGGTGGGGCTAGGCTTGCTGATTAGGGTAAATAAGTAGCCAATAAAATAGAAATAAAAGATTAGACGTATGGTCTAATAAAATGGTAAGATGCGTTTGGAGCAGCCTAAAGAATGAAGAGCCTAACGAAGCAGTTCGTCACAGATTTCAGTACAGAAGGAGCACATCCAACTTAGTTATCTTGGGCTAGAAGGAAGTACGAGACTTCAACGGGACATGAGGATACTCTAGGATGGCCCTCTGGGGTAAGCCTAACGAAGCTGCACCCCCGGAGGTAGGTCCGTAGGCATTCCATCAAGAGAGTATGCCTTGACTGCTTTTGCATTGTAGGCCTAACGAAGCGGACCTTTGTAGGCAGTCAAAAGGTTGATGATGGAGTAGGATATTCGTATGACACCATACTCCCAGATATAAGTAGGTTTTAGTGGGCAGGACCCAAAAGGATAGTCGCATGCAGAGATCAAGCCATCATTAATCAGAGCGAGTTCGGGAAAGACAAGAGTTAAATCAACATGCCAATGATTCTTTCACTATCGATACATTGGATGAGGGGTGCAACCAATTGGATGTTTAGATTGTTTGCAGTAGGGCACATCCACTTAGCTCTTGAGAGGTTTTTCGATTAGTTGAGGGGGGGCTGCGTGGGGCCATAGCCACGATGAGAAAAGAGACAGACCAAGTAGAATATCTATATTGCAGGCTTAACGAAGCGGACCTTTGCAGATATAGAAAATCCTCGATTGAGTTCCGTACAAGGTAGACCGTGTTGGCGGGATTTAGGGAGTAGACAAAACGATTACGTATAGTCCTCAAGGTACGCACTGGGTGGTATATTGTGGATGTCGGAGCACTAGTATAAGCTAGTGAGGACGCAGTTTTACGTTTTCAAAGTAGACGACGGAACATCTATATTGTAGGCCTCACGAAGCTGTCCTCTACAGATATAGTTACAGTACGCTCTAGTAGCAAGACGATGGAGTCCTTTTCGAGGAGGATACGGAAGGTACTATGGGTAGTACCTAAGACCGATGCGGTCTTTAGGCATGTAGCTACATATTTATATTGGTTATTAGGTCTTAATCTACTAGGGAGTAGATGGGTATTATTCATGCACAGAGGCGAGAATATTATAAGCCCAATAAACCTAATATAGCAGAAAATGGCAATAGAACGATATATGTGGAATTATGCTTAGAAGCGTATAATTTGTCCATTCACCAGAACTTTAGTTCTGACCCCCTCCTTATAACATCCCACTGGTTAGATAGATGGCAGAGATTTTCCAGCTTTGAGACACTTGATTAGAAAGTGTTATTACCTTGGTGAGTATTTACTTACTATTTTATTTTAGTCAGTTCCGCTGTGAAATATATATTTGAGCTCTGATATATTTATCTTTTCCTATTTGCAGGATACCAGATACCCAACTCGGGCTTCAGTGGACTTGGATTTTAGCATTTATGCAAAAAATTCGGACCACTGAAATTCGGGTTGTTACAAGATACATGCCTATTTATAGAGAAATTGCACCCTTGCATTGTTGACATATGGCATCAACCGAACTTGGACGACTGAGATTTTGCTGGCATGGCACATCAATATGGTGACATGTGACATAGCTTATTTTTGCTCCCTTTATGATGACATGGCATAGTCCATCAACCAAAATCTATTATGTGGCCAATTGAACAATTTTATACTTAATTTTTACTCATGCGATAACAACATTTCTTTGTACTCAATAGCACTATTGCCGATATGCAATAGCTTGCGAATTCCTGTCACTCGCAAGCTTCATGCGATGGATTTTATTCTTTCAACACTCGATAGCATCACTATTGATATACGATATCTTACTATTTCTTAATACTCGATAGCATTGAAGTTTTCATGCGATAACTAATTATATCTTGAACCTCGATAGCTTTGATACCTTTGATATGTAATAGGTTTCATAATTCATTACTCGATAGCTCCCCATTATAGCACGTGATAAGTTTACTCCTTAGCATGCATTAACTTTACTCTTTAGTATACGATGATCCTTCATAACTTAGTACTCGATAGCTCCCTATTATAGTATGTGATAGCTTTACTCCTTAACAAGTAATAGCTGTGCTCTTTAGTATGTGATATTTGTTCATGACTTAGTACTCGTTAGCTCCTCATTATAGCATGCAATAGCTTTTCATGACTTAGAACTCGATAGCTCCCTTAATGCTCAGTAAGTTCATATTTTGGTATGCTGTAATTTTGCTCCTTATACTTCGATAGCTTCATATGTATTGATACTCAATAACCACTTTCCTTTTGACAATTGATAGTATCTTAATACTCGATAGCTTTTCTTGCCTAATTATCGAACATTATTGAGGTGTAACACTTGCCTCCTAGCAAAAGAAGTTTGCTTATGCTTTAGATTAAGTGAACTTCTGCTTCAAGTTTTATTCTTTTTCTTTGGTCGGGTGTAGCGATAAGACCGAAACCTTTGTTGACCATTACATCTTGGATGGATGCTTTGACCAAGCATATAAACATGACCAAAGGCTTAGTTTGACAATTATTCCTTGGATGGGTGTTTTGGCTACGCATAGAAGCGGGAACAAAGGCTTAGTTTAACCATCACTCCTCAGATGGTGCTTTAGCCAAGCACAAGAATGGACTAAAGGCATAGTTTGATCATCACTTCTTGGATAGGTGCTGTAGCCAGGTATAAAAGCGAGACCAAAGGCGTAGTTTAACCACCACTCCTCAGATGGGTGCTTTGGCCAGGCATAGAAGTAGAATCAAAATCTTGATTTGACCATCATTCCTAGGATGGATGCTTTGGCTAGGCATATAAGAATTACTAAAGGCTTAATTTGACCATCATTCCTTTGATGGGTGCTTTGGTCAGGTGTAGAAGCAGGACCAAAGGCTTAACTTTATCCTCTTCTAGACACTGGGTGTGTATCTGCTTAATGAATCTCCTTTACCTTGTCCAGTTAGGAAATAATTCAAACATGGTACATCTCAATCTAGGGGCAATATGTTAGGGCAGATCCTTAATAATACTTTATTGTAAAGTAAGGTCCTAAATGCTTTTCATTCCAAGTTCTTTCCACTATGTTTCTGTTAGGTCTACTTAGTCAATTGGTTCTCGGTGGGATTACTTCGTGAATAACTAAGGGTCCTTCCCAATTGGGCCACAACGATTCGTTTGCCAGATTTCTTGTATTTTTCATTATTTTTCTAGGTACTAAATCACCTTTTTGGAAACCGCTTTTTCATTACCTTTGAGTGGTAATACTTGGTAATCCTTCCATGATACTTTGTTTTTCTTAACACAACTTAATCTTGTAGTTCATCAATCAAGTCCGAAGGTTTCTTTTTTTATCTCTTGATTTGGTTGGAAGGCACACGCAATTCTTTAACATGATGGGACTTCCACTTCAACTAGTAGCATTTCCTTGAATTCATGTGTATTGAGTACAGAGTATGTCACATGGCTATTTTCAAAGAAGTCCTATATGACCACAAACTAGCAGAAGTTCTTCTCCTCATCTTTCTTTCGCATTTTTCAATCGCTTTTTCAAGATATTTTTAATGCTTTTATTTGCGGCTTCTACCGTTGCATTATCGTTTGGATGGGCCATTAAAGAATATTTTTTTATTATTCCATTATTTTCATAGAAGCGACATAATTTTCACTTTCAAATAGGGTCCTATTGTCATAAATTATCTTGCTCGAAAGCCAGTAGCGGTTGAAAATATTTTTTGTTAAAAATTTAAGGCTTTTCTCATGGTTATATTGGACAAAGGTTAGCCTCAACCCATTTGGTAAAGTAATCAATTACCACTATTGCATACTTTGCATCTCCTTTTGAAACATGCAAGGGTCCTATTAAGTTAACTCACCAAACACCAAATGGCCATAGGCTTGTGATGGGGTTAATTCACATGGAGGTAGGCATGGGATTTCAGTAAATCGCTGACATTTATCGCATCTTTTGACATAGTTCAAAGCATATTCATTCATTCGAGGCCAACAATATCCTTGTCTTATTTCTTTCTTATATGGTTTTATGTCACTAGGATGGTTTCTACAAAAACCTTTGCGAGCTTCATTTAAAATTTTCATTCCTTTTGCCAAAGTTATGCATCTTAAATAAGGCGTTGAATAACCTTTCTCATATAAGATCTCATAAATCACGGTATAAGAAGGCGCTTTTGACAAACCATAAATTTTAACATCTAAATTCAATTATAAATGGCGCCAAAACACAATTACAACTAAATTTAGATATTAAAAACAGTGGATCGTGGATGTATAAAAAAAAGTCTAAAATAATGAACATAAAAAGGGAAACCTCACTGTAGGATTTAAACATAAATATCCTATCAACAATTTAATATTTCATAAATTCAATACATTGGATAAAACTCATATTTCAATTCATTTTGGAAATGATTCACGATAAAATACACGTCGAATTTACACAAAGGAATCACTTTCCTTTATAAATTATAATGGTATAAATAGCATTGTTAACCTCTTTAAAATTGGATAAACATGGTTTAAAATGGTTTATAAATTTTCTTTAAATAATAGAACTCATTTTGATAAAGTTTGAAAAAGATTGGAAGATGGAGTCAACGTAAGAGAATCGCATAATAGTAGTTCGCGATTTCACGTAGTAAAAAGTTAAATCCATTTATAGAATAGAAAATGAGTCAGAATTCTTTGGGATAAGAATTTTTCGGACTCATATAACCATAGTTTACAAATGAAAAAGAACATTCGAGTTTTTATTTAATAAAATTTGAAATATGTCCAAATCAAAATTTCAAAATAGCCGCGTTTTGTAATGCGTAAACCATGGTTTTCAACCTTTTAAATTTTGATATTTTTAATCAAAAATATGAAATAAATTTCATAAATATGTTAAGATGTTTTTAAAGGGATTTGAGTTATGAAAATGGACATAAATATATAATGGAACAAGTGTTTTGATCTACAAAGCTTTATAATCACTATTCACCAGCAATTTAATAACTGGATTTTATAATTTTTGAATAAATGATTTAAACTTAGATTTCTCCTCCCGAATCTTTTGGAAATGTTTCCCCAATAGCTATACAAGTATTTTAAAGGTATAGAGTCGATCAGATAACTTGACCACCTTATGGGTGATAGAGAGGTAGTTTCTAAGCTGGAGTTTAGAAAACTGGTTGTTTGATCCCATAGCAATCCGAACAGGCCTGGCGGAAGGGATAGTTAATTTGATTTACTCGGATCGTATTTTATTAAGATAAAATAAAAGAGGTTTGGAATTCTCCATAAAGTTAAACAAGATTTCAAATAAGATTCTAATGATGAAATGAACGCTCTAGTTAAACTCTGTATTAAATTCCGAGGGAACCCATACTATCCGTATGAATTTAGAAGGCAATTTCACTGTTATTCGATGAATAATACAGATTGAATACGAAAATTAGTATTGAATATAGTTAATCTAAAATCTGTGAATCTTTTTTCTTAGTACTAATTTGTTTGGGTATGCAGTAAATGATGCCTTAAATAACATTGTTTTTAACCCATTAAATGATATGTTTTGGAAATAAGTAATCTCCATTAAGATTGAAATTATAGAAGATAGAAATATTTTTCCAAACTAATTTAGAGGGAATGATTTGGTATTTCCATAGTTCAAAAGTGGTTTAATAAATCTATATATACCAAGAAGAAATAGTTTTAAAATGTATCTTTAAAGATATTTCAATGAATATAAAGATATTAATTGATTGAATGATGATCACCAATCACCCACATACTTAACATCTTTTCTATTGATAATTGGTTCGGAGAGACTGGGATTAGAATTGGGTGATTCTTGTCCGAAAACCACTTCGAACCAATATATGGTTTGAAAGTGAAGACATGTTGAAGATGATGATTTTGAAATCTTCAATGCAAGGACTGCTCGCCACTAATCTTGAGGTGATTCCCAAACAGGATGTGGTAGGAGTACCTTTAGTTTGTCCTGTTCATGGAAAACTTGTATGGATCTATTTCTGACATTGCATTTCAATGACCACGCACATAAGTTTTTACAAACATACATCTGTTTGGTGGTGTAGGAGGTAACCCTTCTTATAATTAACACCCCTCCCTGAGGCGTATGAATTCAGGGGTTGTACTTTTATGGAAACCAACTAGTGTGTCTTCGAAAATGGCAATGTGGCATTCAAAATGGGATTTTTCATGTAAAAGGTAAAACGTTACTTCAAGCCTCACACATCAGTAATGACAAAAATAGGGTAGATGCGTTAGGGCTATGTGGGTCGCGCCCATTAGGATATGATTATCAGCTTTCTAGATTTCCCTCTATATTTTGGGTTTTTTGTGTATGCTTTGGGATCCCATGAATAGGTCGGGAACGACTGGGGTGATGGAATATTCGGTACTGTCTATGGTTGAGGTAGGCCGATTTTGTGCTGGTAGAGGGCAGCAAGGCTGTGCCTCAGTATATTCATCTAGAGATGTACCGTCAGAAGGTAATCCCTTACCTTGTCATTGTTTGAAACTCATTCTCCAATACGTACCTTTACGAACTTCATTGTATACCTAAATATGCTATCGAATTAATAAATGTAATAATTCCGGCTATTGTAATATGTTATTTGAAAAGTGTTTTTAAAAAATGTCATTAAGAATAATATATCTAATTTTGCATAGCAAAGGTTTTGGTTATCATAAGGTAAAAACCCATTCATGTTTATGTGTGGTGTGGTCTTATGAGATACCTTTTGTTTTCAAAAGTATTCGTTATTTTGAGTTTTCTCACACCAGTTCTATGACTAAGCCGGAGATTATTTCTTTTCCCTTAAACTCTTGGGTGCCTTAATTTTTGGGCAGCCAAGTAGTCAGATCGAGCTTGGAGCATTTTTGGAGGAGCTTGGAGTAGGAGATTCCTCCGTTGATAGTTATCTATTTCTATTTCCACGGTATTATGTACAAGTATATACCAGCACCTATGTAGGGATAGGTAGTTATAACTGTCCCTGGTTGGGTCAGTACTTGCCATGACTCTGATGTATAACTTTGGGAGTGATTGTATGTACTATCTTCATGTATAATTATAAGTTGTTTAATACGATGTGAGAATTTGTTGTTTCTATTTTCTATCTTTATTTTCTTTTACCCTTGATCGTCCGCCTCTTCGGTACTTGAATTTGCGACACGTGAACACCATGGATGTATTAGTATCAATTTTCGAGGGCCGAAGAGACAAGTCATCATATTTGGTATTAGAGATTAGGTTAAGCGAACACCTAAGCCATGATGGGGTCGACTCGTTAGAGATAGGGTTAGTAATGCCCTAGAATGAGTTTAGTCAATGAGAGTGCATATTTGAAATTTTATTTGGATAAATATATTCAAGTTATTTTATAACCATCCCCAAATATAATCTCGTCTATGTATTCTAAACCGATACCTTACTATATTCAAACAGTAGGAAATGAGTAACCAAAGAGGACGTAGAGGGGGAAATAATAGCACAACGGCCACCAATGGTAGAATTCCAAATACTACGATAGTTGAAGAAGTAGTAGTCCTTGTGCAACCTCAGGTTAACTTTGCTGCACTATGCAAAGATTATACCAGCTTGGGAGGAAAGCCATTTTAGGGCACATAATCTATTATTGAAGTCCAAGCTTGGCTCCGATCATGTGAGAAAATCTTTAAACGATTAAACATCAATAATGATCGAAAATGGTTCTTAGCCTCTTGGTAATTGAAGGATGGGGCTCTAGCTAGGTGAGAGTCCATTACTCTTAATGAATCGAAAGATAATTTCTCTTAGGCAAGGTTTAAAGAAGTTTTTGAAGAACAATACATGCCTGCTGCTAGAAAGTCCCGCCTCTATAGAAGTTTCATGGATCTGAAGCAAGGAGAAATGTCCTTGGAAGAATATTTGAGCAAGTTTAGTGAATTATCTCACTTTAGGCCTAGGCTGGTAGATACTGTTAGTCCTTGAGATGATGGTTTTGATGACAACAACCTTAGAATAAGATTATAAAATATAAATACTAATATTATAGTTTAGATATATATGTATATGTAGGATTTAACCATGTAGGTACAAAGAATGAAGCTGTACAGTATAGAGATTCAAGATATCAAGATTGAAGACTCTTGAGTATCAAGATTATCAAGAGTTCAAGATTTCAAGATAAGTATTGAGTCTATAATTATGTTAAAACTTCATAATAGCACTGAAATCTTCACTCCATTTTTCTTTTGGGATGGAACCCATTTCTACCTTTTTAGTGGCTTACAAACCCACGACAAGTAGCTTACAAACCTACGACAAGTGGCTTACAAACCCACGAACATCCTGGTTTTGTACAAGTTCTCGAGTCCTAATGTGATGAGATATTCTGCAGGAAGAAGCTTGCAAAACTACTTCAAAATGATTTTCAAAACTACTTCAGAATGATTTTCAAAACTGCTTTTCAAAATGTTTTAGCCTTAAAAATTATCTTTTTAAATGATTTTCAAAAAGATGTTTTAGCCTTAAAATATTCTTTGTTTTTGTTTTTAATAAACTCTTGTTTTAAACTTTGTTTGTTTTAAACTATCTTTTAATTATAATATATTTATACTTAGATTTAAATATAAAATTATAGTAAAATTATATATATATTATTCTCTATATTTATCTATGTATTTTATCTATAGTCAAGTATATTTATAAAGTTTAAATAGTTCTTAATATAAGATAAAGGTTATTTTCAAAGAAAATCAAATCTTCAAAAAATGCTTTGGGATGTCGACATGCCCTAGTACCCTATGTCGACATAGTGACAGTTAGATTCAAAAATTTGAATTTCAAAAGAAGTGTCTATTCGCCATAACCTTTCACGAATGGACATGGCTGTTGTTCTTCTATAAATAGGGGTTAGTTTCAACGAATTTGTATATAGATTTTCTGGTTTTTCACTTCTCTTCTTCTTCCACATTTCTTTATACATATTCTTACCATTACTCTGCCGAAATCAACATTGAATCTAACTAGATAATCTCTGGTTTGATTCTCTGTCACTATCTCATCAAGATCCTCAGTGTTATTCAGAGTTATAGGCTTTCTATGTAATCAATAGAGTAAAAGGTGTGATTGTAGCCTTGGAAATCAATCAAGTGAGAAAAGGTGTGATTGTAGCCTTGAGAAATCAATTGGGTTAACTTGTTGCCTGGAAATCAAGTATCTCTACCCAGAGGATTGTGATTTTGGAGGGTGTACCTCGTGGCCTTGAAATCGAGGGTTGTAATTATTGAATTGCATTTGAAAGGAAATCTGTACTTAGTTGTACAGGACTGGATGTAGGGTAACTCCGAACCAGTATAAAATCCGGTGTGTTCTTTCCTTTACTGCATTTACTTTATTTTTGCATCTGTGTTTGATTCTGTGATTATATCTGTGTCTGAATATTGCATACATTTCTGTACAAATCAACAGTAACTCAAAAAGATTTAGTAATTTCTTATTAACACTATTCACCCCCTCTAGTGTTCATTCTAGCCTTAAGATCCGTATTCCGCATTCCTCACAGATACTCCCTTGAAGAAAAATGAGATGTTTATTCCTGGGATGAAGGAGCAGTATCAGGATAGGATGACCGCTCATGTGAAAGGAACCTTTGTAGATCTAGTAGATATGGGTTTACGATATGAAGTTTTGTACAAAAAGATTGTAGTAGCAGTTCAATGCAACGACAACAATAAGAGAAAGAAGCCCTAGCAAGGAAACACCAATGGAGGATCTCAGGAGAACCAATTTAAGAAGGTAGAGTGTTTTAACTATGGAAAGAATGCCATCTTTCAAGGTTCTGTAGGAGCCCCAAAGTTCAAAAACAGCAATAAGGTCCCATCTCTCCTATAGTTCTGAAAAGTCTCTACCACAACTGCCATCATACCGAAAACTGGAAGAATGCTTGCCCACTAATGAAGAAAGGAGAGCAGGTTAAGGTTTATGCCATCAAGGATGAGCCTTCAACCTCTAAAGATGTAAAGGGAAAGGGAATTCCTAGAAGGTAATATCTATGTTAAGGAGAATTTAGTTAAAGTATTGTTTGATACTGGGGCTCCCCATAGTTTTATTACTAAAGGATTGGTTAATGGATTAAAACTAATCACAAAAAATTATAGATGACCCTATCTTTGTGTCTAATCCCATAGGCGGTACAACTAGTCTTTGTATGATTTATGAAGATGTCCGAATTAACTAGCTTTCCCAAAAAAATTCATACAACCAATTTGTTCTTGACTTTGTTGGGTTTGAAGTTTTGCTCGGTATGGATTGGTTGTCTAAGTGTAAAGCTATTCTTGATTGTGTTAACAGGATGGTGACTGTATGTACCAACTTCGAAAGGTTTATTGAAATATTGTGTGAAGAACCTAGTCCGTGAAGGATAGTTTCATGTATGCGCTAGACACATCCAAAAAAGGATTAGAAACGATATTGATTGTTAAGGAGCTTCAAGATGTTTTTGAAGAAGTGAAAAGTTTGCCCCCCACATCGGGAAATTGAGTTTCGCATTGACTTGATTTCTAGTGCAAGACCTGTTATACACCTCATTCGAAGGAGTGCTCCGAAGGAGAAGGAGAAGGATAAGATGAGGAATCAAACCGATGAGTTGTTAATGAAAGGGTTGATTAGACCTAGTCGCTCAAGTTGGGACGCAGTGATAGTTTTCGTTGCAAAGTCTTATGGCTTCCTAAGGCTTTGTGTAGATTATCGAGACCTAAACAAGCAGACGATTAAGAATAATTATCCTCTTCCTCATATAGATGACTTGTTTGATCAACTTCATGGTGCTAAAATATTCTCATAAATGGATCCGGCCATAGGATTCCATCAACTAAGGATAGCATAAGATTGCATTCCATTAACTACATTCGAAGGTCTGGATTATTTCTACGAATGGTTGGTTACGCCTTTTGGGCTGACCACTACGCCCGCTTATTTTATGGATCTCATGAATAGAGTGTGTAGAGATATGCTCAACAAATTCATGTTAGTTTTTATTGACGATATTCTTATCTATTCAAAGACCAAAGGAGAACAAGAAAGCTACCTGGAGATTGTATTGGGGATATTAAGGGGACATGTACTTAAATCCAAATTTTCAAAGTGCCATTTTTAGGAGAAGGAGGTAAGGTTCCTTGGACATGTAGTACCATAGGATGGAATTTCAGTTGATCTAGGAAAATTTATAGCTGTTCAAGACTGGAAGCAACCACGAACTCCAACAGATGTCCACAGCATCTTAGAATTGGTGGGATATTACCGGAGGTTCATTCAGGACTTCTCCAAAATTTCCTTCCATCTAATGAAGTTAGCTAAGAAGAATGTTAAATTTGGTTGAACATCGAAATGTGAAGAAGCATTTAATGAGCTGAAGAAAAGGTTGACTAGTGCTCCAGTCCTAGCTATTGCTGATGGAAGCGGCGGTTTGACCGTATATACAGATGATTATGGAGAAGGAGTGGGTGTGGTATTAATGTAGCACGGGGAAGTTATCGCTTATGCAAGTAGACAGTTGAAAACTCATGAGCGAAATTATGCAACACACGACTTAGAGCTATTAGCCGTTGTGTTCGCATTAAAGTTATGGAGGCATTATTTACTGGGTGAGAAGTACGATCTCCATAGATAAAAAATCTTTGAAGTATCTTTTCACATAGAAGGATCTAAACATGAGACGACAACATTGGTTAGGATTTCTCACGTCATATGATCTTGACATTTTATATACACCCAGGAAAGCCAATGTAGTTGCGGATGCACTAAGCAGAAAGCATGCCGTTATAGCCTATTTATTAATATGTCCAACCTTGATTAATCGTATAAAGGAAAACCAACTCGTGGATCCTTATATTTCAAGGATAGCCGAAGTAGTTAAGGAGAACATGATTCCAGGGAGATGGCCCAGATTCAAGGTGGATGATCAAGGAATTTTAAGAATGCATGGAAGAATATGTGTTTCAAATGTTGATGGGATTAGGCAAGAAGTTCTAGTAGATTGTCACAATTCTCGACTTATGGTACATCTTGGAGTTACCAAAATGTATCGAGACATGAAGAAGAATTTTTGTGGGAAAGCATGAAGACGGAAATCTCCATTCACATTGGCAGATGTGCAAACCGTCAGCAGTCAAAAATGACCAATAAAAGACTGCAGGACTACCTCAACCTCTCGAGATTCCAACTTGGAAGTGGGACCAGATATCAATGGATTTCATTGATGGCTTACCTCAAACAAAGAAAGGAAATGAAGGCGTTTGGGTTATCATAGATCGATTGATCAAAAGCGCACACTTTATTCCGGTAAAGCCGACAAGGACTGCCTTAAGCCTTGTAGATATATACATAAAGGAGATTTGCATGGAATTTCAAGTAGCATAGTAAGTGATGGGGATCCAATTTTTACCAATAAGTTTTGGAAAGCATTACAGATAGCTTTGGGAACGAAACTGAGTTTAAGCACCCCATGTCATCTCCAGACTGATGGGCAAACAGAAAGAGTGAACCGGGTATTTAGAGGATCTTCTGGGAGCCCGCATCTTATACTTTGGAGGTTTATGGGAAAATCATCTTCATCTGGTGGAATTCTCTTATAGTAACAGCTACCAAGTAATTATTGACATGGCACCTTATGAAGCTTTATATGTTCGTCCATGTTTATCATCAGCATGTTGGATTGATTAGTATTTGGTCCTGGTATAATTTTGAGAAGCCTCAGAGAAGGTAGGTATGATAAAGAAAAAGCTAAAGGAAGCTCAAATCAGACAGAAAAGTTACGCCAATCAAAGGCATAGAAATTTAGAATTCTCGGTTGGAGATTTTGAATTTTTTGAAAATTTCTCTGATAGGGGAGTAACAAGATTTAGGAGGGATGGAAAGTTAGCACCTCGATATATTGGACGTTTTCTCATTCTTGAACGGATTGGCCCACTAGCCTATCGAGTAGAACTACCAAAAAGGTTGTCAAGTATGCACAATGTTTTCCATGTGTCCCATTTACGAAAATATGTGCATAACCTGGAACTAATTGTAGAGACAGCTACCCAGGAAGATTTAGAAGTAGATCCAAACTTAGCAGTTATCAGACGACTATTTCGAATCGTTGATCATGATGAGAAGCAGTTGCGGAGAAAGGTTGTGAGATTATTTAAAGTTCAAAGGAGTAGTGATACTGAAGACTACACCTTGGAAACCGAGGATAAAATGAGGGAAGCTTATTCGGAATTTAGGATTGATGTGCAGTTTATATATTGTATCAATATAGTGAACTCACTACCTATGGTATGACCACCTATCCTATTTCATCGTATATAATATATGTTCCTTTAAGATACCTTCTTATTGCATTAATTACGGAATGAAATTCTTTTTAGAGGGGAAAAATGTAACAACCTGTAATTTTACCATTTTGAATAGAAATATTTAATTAATTTTAAACATTCAATTGATTGTATTAAATGATAAATAATCCATTTTAATTATTTTATAATGATAATAAGTGATTTATAATGGTTTTATAAATATATATATATAAAGACATATAAACTTCGTTGTATTTTTATAAATGGATTTTAATATTACTTAATCTGGTTTTATAGCTTAAATAATCTTGTTTTAATTATTTAAAGATGATAAGGAATTTATTTTCTAGTTTTGTATACATAAATAAATAGTTTGATTAAAAACTGAAAATATGACTGGAAATCAGATTCCGGATTTACAAAGGTTTGACGAATTGAAATTATTTTAAGTTGTAGAAACCTTGTTTGAACATGCACAGACATGCAAATACATGCACATATACATATAAATGTGTATCATAATTAGTCAAATCGAAGCCAAAAGAAATATCTAAACATATATACATATAAACTCTTCATGTATAAACAAATACAACTTGAAAAAGAAATCTCACCATCACTCAATCAAGGAAGACAAACACATGGGAGGGGAGCGGGCTAGGGGTGGGTTCGGCAGAAAGTAGTGAGAGGGTGGAGTAGCATATGGTGGTGGGAAATGTGATGATGATGTTGTTGTATATATTTTTATTAGAAAAGTTTATAAATAGCACCCTAAACCCTCTCATTTCTTCACGCCAAATTCACAAGTTCTTCTCCTTCTTCACAATCTTAATAATGGCTTCCATCACCTCCACTTCTTCTCCAAAATATTTGTCCATCATAGCAAAGCTCTGCTAAAAATATATACAAAATATACCACCGTAGTTCAATTTCAAAGCAGTGATCTACATCCACTTCTCCATCTTGGATGTGCTCATCTAGGGCCACCATCACCTCGTCGAGCACCTCCACCTATTCACTTATGCACCGTGACTATCACTATAGAGTCCAAGCTTCTTGGGTTTTGAACCGGGAAAGAAAATTCATTAAAAGCTAGGAAACAGATTGCTATATACGTGAAAATAATTTTGTATCTTTTACTAATAATTGTATGATGATATGATATGTTTATATGCTTGTTATGTTGCTTTGATTAGTGAATATTTAATTAATTTCAAATATTCAATATATAGGTTTTATAATGAAAATAAACTCATTTTAATTAACTAATAATGATGGAAAAGTCGTTTCTAAAATTTATTTACCAAATTAAATAGTTTGTAGAAAAACAGAAAATGTGAACGAAGAACGTTTTCAGAAATTTCGATCTTTCGACATTGGAAATTTGTCGGGAATGGTGTTCGTCTTTGTGCACTATATGTACATATATATAAGAGTTAATTAACTAGATAATAATACACCTAGAAATAAATTAGCTTATATTAATTTGGATTAGTAACTGATGTGACAAGACATAGTTTTAAAAATAATAAACATTTTATATAAATATATATATTAAGTATTGTCACTTCTTAGATTTGTAATCATTAACCATAATTATCTCTTGTCACACCTTAGTTAATTAATAATTATATATATATAATAAAGTGATGTGACTAAACATAATAATTATATATATGTGTGTGTGCATATAAAAGAAAGTGATGCGACTAAACATAATAATTATATATATATAAAAGAAAGCAACGTGACTAAACATAATTATATAGATATATATATATATATAAGAGTGATGTGATTAAACATAATTTTATATATATTATAAAATATTTGTGATGCGACTTGACAAAGTGATTTGATGTGAAATCTTGCCTATAAATAGCCCATATGTTTCTTCATTTTTCCTCCGCTTTCCACCAACCTTTTCTTCCTTATTTTGAATACAAACGGAGTTTTTCTTTTTTTGAAATTGTGTGAAATTTAATGGCTACAACATTCTAGTTGACCATGTTTTCAAATTTCTACCATAGCTATTTCAAAATACCCAATCTTTGCAAAGAAAATTTTCACCTAGAATTTCAAATCCAAAAATTACCCTTATTCTTTTGATCATAACTTCTTCAAAACAAATCTAAAATGGATGATTCTTTTATTTAAATTAGAGAGAAAAGAAATTCCAATAACTTTCTCTTTGAGACCATTTTGAAATTCCGTGAGTAGGTAGCCCAAAAATCAGTTGCAAAACGACATATTTTCGAGTTTATTATTGAGAATTCGATGTTTATCCGAAGTCGCTCCACCTTACCAAAACAAGTCTCGCTTCCTCTTCCCTTAAAGGCCGAGCCTACCTAGTATATTCAGGATTCAAGACTCCATTAGTTCGGCAAAGGTTTGAATTTCTATTTCAAATTTGTTTTAATTTGAAATTAGTTTACAAAGTTTTTCAAACTTAATTAGTAATGTTAAAAAGTAATTAAGTTGTAATATAATAATTAATTAAAAGGTAATTAACACTAAATTGGTAATTAAGAAGGTGATTAAAGGTTAATCATCACTTAAGTTAAGTTAATGACTGTTAATTAATTAATAAAGTTTTAATTAATGTTTTGTATGGTTAAGAAGTAATTAAGTGATTAATAATTATCTAATTAAGATTAATGGTTAATTAATTATTAAGTAATTAATGGATTTTTAATTAATATTTAATTAATTAGGGTTTAACTCTTAAACAATTTGGTTTAACTTTAACTAAGTTGCATTAGGAAGTTAATTAGTATTTAATCAAGTTCATTAAGCCTAATTAGAGTTTAATTATAAATTAATCTTGTTTTAAATCGGATTAATTAAGGTTTGGTTAGGGTTTAAGCTAATTAAATATACTTTTAACTTTTCAAAGGTGATTTTAAACTAAACAGAATGTGTTTTAATGAATTTTCAAAGTAAATCGATTCCATATCAAAGGATCTCTCGTCCGAACCCTTAAGTAACCCATATGATTTAGGAGAATTAAATGACATCCGTTAGTATAACAAAACACCATTCTGCTATAGTGTAAGTGATTTGATTGTGTGGACATCGTTAAGCGGAATAAATCTCCGTTCTACTATAAATTAATTGAATTGTTTGGACATCTATTTAGCAGGATAAATCACTATCCTGTTGTTATGTTATTTGGATTTGTATATGCCAATTAGTTATATTGACATGTTATTCCTTAATTGGATATGAACTGTATTTACATATATGGTAGCTTATGTCGATAATTGTTATGTGATTTGGGAATCGAATTGAAATTAAATAGTAACTTAAATTAGTATCATTAGGACTGTTAAGCCTGATTTTGAATTTATAAAGTATGGTTTGAATTTACTTTAATTCTTTAATCAATTTGAGGCTAAGGTTTTATAAATGGTTTTTCAAGTTATATAGTTCTTATAAAGGTATTTATGAATGATAAATTGTTTATAGAAAGGGGTTTTTCTAACGAAAAGTGTTATTAAGGTGTTTTACAAATGATGTTTTGTAAATGATATTTATAAATGATATTTTATTAAGGAGTATAGAAAGGTTCATATAAAGAATTTTAAAAATAGGAAAAGGTTTATAAATCATTTCAAAGATTTGGAAAGAGGTTTGTAAATTAACTTAAAGGTTTATAACAGTGGGTTATAACTTTATTTTGAACATTATAAGTTAATTGAAAAATGAGATGAGCTTTTAAAAAGGGAATTTTTGATAAAGGATAATTAGAATGTTTTATTAGGAAGAAATGTTTGGTTACTTAATATGGGATTTGGAAAGAAGAAAATTTTGAAAAGTTTGTAAGTATACTTATACTGATAAGATAAGTATATGATTTTGTTTTAAGGCATGAAAAGTAAAATGTTTTGGTAATATACTTATACCATTGAGATAAGTATGTAAATGTTTCCAAGTATAAAGGAAATGTAAGGGTTTTTGGAATAGTGTTTTGAAAAGATCTTATGATCAAATTTTATAAAGTTGTTTTATTAATTAAAGAGAATTAATAAAGGCTTAGTGGATCCCATATGGAAATTTAACCATGATTGGATGTTTGTTTAATTGATACTTAAATAACCGACTATCAAAGCTGAACCCAAAACATAACTTTGGAAATATCTAGGAGAAACATGAGAATTATATGGTACAATTACCGTCGAAGGTGCTATACTATACGTATAAACTCGTTCGTTCTTCTAGGATGAATGATAAGGAAATCCATCCACAAACGGCTAGGAGGTGAACTCAACTCTTGTCATTTGTCTGTTTATTTCCTAAAGAACCAGGGTTGAGTTTATCGAAAAATATCGAAAGTTGTTTCAAAGAGACCGGGATCAGATATGTTTTCTGAAAACCACCTCGATCCAACACAAGCGTTCCGTAATGAAGACATCTTGAAGCATGGGATCGAAGACGGGGCCATTGAAGTACAAAGCCTACTTGCTACTAATCCTGAGGATGACTCTAAATGGGATGTAGTAGAAGTAGTGCCTTCGGTTTGTCCTTATCATGGACAACTTGTATGGATGAATGTTGGCATTGCATTACTGTTGGAAGGAAAGTGTTTGCATTCCAAGAGAGACTGCTATTCAGAAAGGCAAAATGTAGCCTCAAGCTTCATCAACCGGGAATGGTTAAAACAAGGGATATGCAACATGACTATGTGGGTCGCACCCATTAGGGTATATCATCACCCTTCTATATATATACACACAATCGTTAATGAATTCCTGTACATAGGAGCGCTCGGTTAAAGGTTGCAAAGCAACCGCGGTGATGATATATTCGGTACTATCCAGCAAAGGGTATGCCAGTTTTGTGTTAGCAGGGGTCGTTAGGTACGACCTCGGTATATTTTCCTAGAGGTGTACTGTGACGGGCGGTACCCCAGTAGCCCAGTCATTAGTTGGAATCCATTCTCCAATACGTGCCTTACATTTTCAATTGTAGAGCCTAGTATGTTGGAATGTGAGATGCAAGCATTTCAACTATTTTATCTATTTACTTTAAACCTAGACACTATGATAATATCATTGGATTTTGATATAAAATGTTTTGGTTATCATAAGGTAAAAACCCATCCGTTTTTATGTGCGGTGTGGTTTTACGAGATACCCTTTGTTTGAAAGGTTTTCAAATGTAGAAATCGGTATGGTTGTTACTTGTTATCGAGTTTTACTCACATTGGTTTACCAGACTGAATCAGGCGTTATTCCATGTAATGCTTGAGTCAGACCGAGCATGTTTGCTAGGTTAGCTTTAGATGCTTTTGAGCTATAGAGTTGAGTGAAGGCCCAGGACATACTCTCGTATTTTGGATATCTTCCGTTGTGTACGTGTTATGTGTAGTTTATCTATTGTTGTAAGGAGAGGTGTTATAACTGTCCAACTCTGATATGAATATGTAAAAAAAATAGGGTCTCAGATTTGTAAAGACTTGGTTATATTATATATTATTCTGTTGCGTTGTGAGATTCCATGTTTGTTCCCAGTTCTTCTATCTTCTATCTCCTTTCTTTCCCCTAATAGTCTGTCTTTCCGACACTTAGTTGTTCGATATATTAATACTGTGGATGTATTAGTGTCAACTTTTGGGGTTCGGAAAGATGGGCCGTTACAACTTGGTATCAGAGCTGAAGGTTAAGCATGAACCTTGGCTTTGATGGGGTTTGACTCATCAAAGATAGGGTAAGTGAGACCCTTGGACGAGTTTGGGTGTGTGTATGAGAGTGCATATGTGTTAGTGATATAAAAATGTTTTTACCGTGTTGTTTGATCTGTTGAGTGGCTTAAGAATTCTGGTCGATGCGTTTGGCCAACGTTATCGATAGGGATTTCCTAAACACTTAAACAAGTTTAATCGACACAGTATTATTTTGAAATTGGTTAAATGAAATAAATTGAACTAGAATATATTTTATATATAAAAATAATGATTATCACAAATAGTGTAGTATAGTTGGTTGGGGTGTTAGGAGATAACAATATGTTATTATTGTTATCATTTAGGGTTTGTTTAGTCATGCTTGTTTAGCTGAGCATTGACTATTGTAGGTATGTTCCCTTTTTAAGGTATGGGTTGGGTAGTTAAGGATTGGGAAAATATGGCAATGAACACCTTGTGAATTAAGTTTCACAGTTTGACTATAGGGCGTTTGATGTTAATGTTGAGGTAGAATTTGATTTAAAAGTTAGAATATTTTGAGATAAATATTTAAAATGGTTTAATATAAGTGATTTATAAAATGAGTTTACAAAACTGTATCATTTAAGTTGGAAGAATTTAGGTTGAAAACTTAAGAACCTAAATCCCGGTTCCTTTGAAAAAATGATTTTCGAGATTTTGGGAAAATAATAATAATAATATTTGAAACCAATTTGGTTTAAGTATAAATTTTTAGGGATAAAAGTGTAAGTAAGAAGTGTTATTTTTGGATTGGTATGGGGATCAAGTCTTGATTATTTTGTAATGATTGGAATAATCTTCTAAGTAACGATCAGATGTTTGCCTAGGCGAACGTTGTAGTGCAAATAGTAAATTATTCTCTTTATCATTGTACAGTCGAAACAAGCTCAACCCGAACGAACCCAAAGTAAGTTGGAAATATATGTTTTGTTGGAAAATGTAAAGTATTATTCCAAAAATGAGATTTTGAAATAAAAGGAATATTTTTAGGTTAACTAGTTCGAGTGGTTTGAAAATAACTTAAAATTGGGGAAGGAATGTGTTCAGATGGTAAACACTTCCCTTGAGTATTACCCTTCTTGGTAAGTGAATGTAGGATACTGTTTGGTAATATAGTTCCTTAGTATCATTTTGGAGTTACTCGGGCTATAGATATATATATATATATATATTTCTATGATTGAAATAAAGAGTTTTATTTGGAAAAGTTTTGAATAAAAGCCAGGTATTTGGATCTTGAGTTTTCTTTGAGAGATAAATTCGAAATGGAATAATGGAATAAGATAGGGATATATGATCTTAGGATGTAGTGGAATATCATCCAAGTTGAACCAGTGTAGTTTGTGGAATGATTTAGTGGAAATTGGACTGGTATTAGGAAGAACTAATTAGTAAGTGTGTAGGGTGGACGTAGATCATTTCTCCTTTTCATATAGTTTTGATCCAAGGTTCGAGTACGTGACTTTGAGGTGTTTGCACTGTTCTGAATAAGGATCTATTGCTCGACTTTTGACGACGAGCACTTGATGAGGGTTCTTGGTGTGGGACTAAAGTTTTCTATCATAGTTACAACTATGTAAGGAGAATAGAGGTTCCAAATCAAGGAGCCTGATCGGAGTCCGTACTAGAGAATCGAGTGAGCGATACTAGTTCGGAAGGAAAGATATGTATTTAAGCTGAGATCGAATCAGATTTTGCATAAGAATGATCTATGTACATCATACAAGCTGATGTATAGTGTTAAGTGTTTTTTTTGGAAAAGGTCGAGGTGTAATTTCGGGGACGAAATTCTTTTAAGGGGGAAGAATGTAACGACCCGGAATTTCACTGCTTTGATTAGTGAATATTTAATTAATAATGATGGTAAAATTGTTTTTCAAATTTCGTTTACCAAATTAAATAGTTCGTAGAAAAAAAGAAAATGTGACCGAAGAACGTTTTTGCGAAATTTCAACCTTTCGACATCGGAAAGTTATCGGGAATGTTGTTCGTCTTTGTGCACTATATGTACATATATATAAGAGTTAATTAACTAGATAATAATACATATCGAAATAAATTATCTTATATTAATTTGGATTAGTAACTGATGTGACAAGACATAGTTTTAAAAATAATAAACATTTTATATAAATAATATATGAAGTATTGTCACACCATAGATTTGTAATCGTTAACCATAATTATCTCTTGTCACATCTTAGTTAATTAATAATTAAACTTATATATATATATATATATTTAAAAGAAAGTGATGTCACTAAACATAATAATTATATATATATGTAAAAGAAAATGATGTGACTAAACATAATTGTATATATATAAGAGCGATGTGACTTGACAAAGTGATTAGGTGTGAAATCTTGCCTATAAATAGCCCATAAATTTCTCCATTTTTCCTCCACTTTCCACCAACCTTCTCTTCCTCATTTCAAACTCAAATGGAGTTTTACTTTCATTGAAACCGTACGAAATTTTAATGGCTGCAACATCTAGTTGACCATTTTTTCAAATTTCTACCATAGCTACGTCAAAATACCCAATCTTTGCAAAGTAATTTTTCACTTATAATTTCAAGTCCGAAAATTACCCTTCTTCTTTTGATCATAAATTTTTCGAAACAAATCGAAAATGAGTGATTCTTTTATTTAAATGATAGAGAAAAGAAATTCCAATAACTTTCTCTTTAAGACCATTTTGAAATTCTGTGAGTAGGTAGCCCAAAACTCGGTTGCAAAATGACCTATTTTCCAGTTTATTATTGAGAATTCGATGTTTATCCGAAGTCGCTCCACCTTAACAAAACAAGTCTCGCTTCCTCTTCCCTTAAAGGCCAAGCCTACCTAATGTATTAAGGGTTCAAGACTCTATCTTTTTGCTTAGGAATGGAAGTGTTATATCATACTCTAATTTAGCGAGATTTGGATAGTTTTCGGTGAGTAAATTCCTAATCTTTTGGAAAAGAACTTTCCTTTATATGTTGTGTTGATCCTTAGCTATATGTATGTTACATATATGTTAGATCTTGGCATGTTTGAAAAGTGATGATAAGTGTTAATGTATGGGTTAGTGTTAGCACTAGAATGGATGTGTTATTGCAAAGTTAGTAATTGTATATATATATATATATATACACACACATATACATATACATATATATATATATGTATACAATTTGTTGTTTGAATGTGATGTGTGAATAAAAAGGGTTGATGATGAACTTGACTATAGTCATGATGGGTTGAAAACAAAGTTGAAACTTTGTATGTAGTCACAACGGATTTGAGGTCGGATTTGAAATCAAACTCGTTTCAAGAGTTTAAAGTTTAGATTTTAGTCAAAGTTTGCATAATTGGTTTTAAAGTGTGAAAATTTACTAAGGTATGTTTCAATCATGAAATAGTATGGTTTTAGTAAAGTGGCTTCGCTTAAAGGTGGGTTAGAGCAAACTACACTCATAGCGACAGTCGCTATGGCTGTAGTTCGGCAAAGGTTTGAATTTCTATTTCAAATTTGTTTCAATTTGAAATTAGTTTACAAAGTTTTTCAAACTTAATTAGTAATGTGTAAAAGTAATTAAGTTTTAATATAATTAATTAATTAATTAAAAGGTAATTAGCACTAAATTGGTAATTAAGAAGGTGATTAAAGGTTAATCATCACTTAAGTTAAGTTAATGACTATTAATTAATTAATAAAGTTTTAATTAATGTTTTATATGGTTAAGAAGTAATTAAGTGATTAATAAGTATTTAATTAAGATTAATGGTTAATCAATTATTATGTAATTAATGGATTATTTAATTAATATTTAATTAATTAGGGTTTAACTCTTAAACAATTTGGTTTAACCTTAACCAAGTTGCATTAGGAAGTTAATTAGTACTTAATCAAGTTCATTAAGCCTAATTAGAGTTTAATTATGAATTAATCTTGATTTAAATCGGATTAATTAAGGTTTAGTTAGGGTTTAAGCTAACTAAATATACTTCTAACTTTCAAAGGTGATTTTTAACTAAATAGAATGTGTTTTAATCAATTTTCTTTTTCAAAGTAAATCGATTCCATATCAAAGGATTTCTTGTCCGGACCCTTAAGTAACCCATATGATTAGGAGAATTAAATGACATTTGTTAGCAGAATAAAACACCATTCTGCTGTATCGTAAGTGATTTGATTGTGTGGACATGCGTTAAGCATAATAAATCTCTATTCTGCTATAAATTGATTGAATTATTTGGACATCTATTTAGTAGGATAAATCATCATCATGTTGTTATTTTATTTGGATTTGTATATGCTAATTAGTTATATTGACGTGTTATTCCCTGATTAGATATGAACTGTATTTACATATATGGTAGCTTATGTAAATAATTATTATGTGATTTGGGAATCGAATTGAAATTAAATGATAACTTAAATTAGTATCATTAGGACTGCTAAGCCTGAATTTGAATTTATAAAGTATGGTTTGAATTTACTTTAATTCTTTAATCAATTTGAGGCTAAGTTTTTATAAATGGTTTTTCAAGTTATATAATTCTTATAAAGGTATTTATAAATGATAACTTGTTTATAGAAAAGGGTTTTTCTAACGAAAAGGATTATTAAGGTGTTTTACAAATGATGTTTTGTAAATGATATTTATAAAGGAGCATAGAAAGGTTTATATAAAGAGTTTTAAAAATAGGAAAAAGGTTTATAAATCATTTCAGAGATTTGGAAAGAGGTTTGTAAATTAACTTAAAGGTTTATAATAGTGGGTTATAACTTTATTTTGAAAGTTATAAGTTAATTGAAAAATGAGATGAGCTTTTAAAAAGGTAATTTTTGATAAAGGATAATTAGAATGTTTTATTTGGAAGAATTGTTTGGTTATTTAATATGGGATTTGGAAAGAAGAAAACTTTGAAAAGTTTGTAAATATACTTATACTGATAAAATAAGTATACGATTTTGTTTCAAGGCATGAAAAGTAAAAATATACTTATACCATTGAGATAAGTATGTAAATGTTTCCAAGTATAAAGAAAATGTAAGGAGTTTGGGAGTAGTGTTTTGAAAAGATCTTGTGATCAGATTTTAAAAAGCGGTTTTATTAATTAAAGAGAATTAATAAAGGTTTAGTGGATCCCATATGGAAATTAAATCAAGATTGGATGTTTGTTTATTTGATAGTTAAATGTCCAATGTACGGTGAGCATTATGTGCACTAGTCTCATAAGATGTATTGATATCATTTTCTCAATACATCTTGATTGAGAATATTTAAGGAAGATATATTTAAATATCAATTCAAAACTCATTGTTATAAACACATTCGAAATTGCAATCGATAAAGTACTTTTATTAGGAATTTTCTACTTATACATGTTTAATTTATATAAAACATTACTTATATCCAATATAACAATCCATATAATAGAAGAAAAAAACCAAAAGCAAACATTGTTTCGTACAAGAGTCTCTATATGAGTTAATTTTATATAATCAAATTACATAATTTCCCCTATGGCACATACTCTAGAAAAGGGTTCAATGATGGATGCTAAATGGCATTTTTGCAAGTAAATAATTAAGTTTTTTACTGATTTATTACCTAAAAAAGTGATACTTTTTTGACTTAATTTTAACACTTGTCATATTCCTATTTTTTTCTTTTCAAATACGAAACAGTAAAGCTTGCCATTTAATAATTCATTCATTAACTATTTTAAATAGTAAGACTCTTTGATATTTGTCCTTCAAAATAATTCATTCATTAATTATTAAAATTTACTAATGTACTATTTAATTCATATAAAATGCGAATTAGGGAAAATTCCCAAAAATTCAACAAAAGTTCCTAACGCATTTTTCTAACTGTAACAAAATTTTGGATTAAAATATTAATTTTGACACTTACACCCAAAAATACCTATTGTCATGCTAGAAAATTTGTAAAAATTATTTTACTCATGGAAAAATTACAAATTGAAAATCCATATAGGATTTAACAATATAAATATCATATAAAATTACTCATGCTTTTAAATTAATCTAGTTATTAACTTAACGACGTAACATCTAATCTCATTTAGACTCATTTAAACAAACCGAAATAATGTTTTCTGAACATAAAAAATATCATAGAATCATAAAATGCTAAACCTAACAAGGTAAGGTTAAATAAGGGTGTAGTGAATTTAGTTTATTTTCGTCTCTACCGTAACATTTGAAAGTTCTCTCTTTGTATTTGATTTTCTCATTGACTTTTGCTCTCCTAGCAAAGCATGATCATCATTTTTCTCAATTCATTTTGGATATGATTAAAATAAATAGAATAAAAGTGACTAAGGGATCCAAGGGTTCATATCATGGGTTATGGGGTCCCGCTTACCTAGTTAATTAACTTTCTATTATCTTTTGATTTACTAATACCCATAATATTTTAAATGACTTGTACTAGAAAAAAATACACACACACAAGCAAAAGGATATACCTACAAGGGTAGTGCGGTTGGCTAAGACGTGTTGCGCTCACATGTAAGTTCGATGGTTCAATCATTATCAACTACAAATCATTGTGAGTATTGAACTAAGTTCCAAAAAATGAATACACATACACACACGTACGTACATATGCATATACATACATACATACATACATACATACATACATACACATGCATATATATATTGACACACACACACATATACATATGCATGTATATGTATGGTGCTCACCTTAAAGGTCGATGGTTCAATCCGCACCAACTACATATCTTTGTGATTTACCTGAAGTATGTGTTGTGGGTTCGGTGCATACTTACCTAGAGTTTACAAACAAAGCTTGATTCTCTAGATCTGCAAAATGTGTGTGTGTATGTATATAAAAGGAAGGATAAGCAAACCACTAAATTCAACCTCCAACATAGCCCACTTACTTGAGCCACTTGTGTCTATTTAAATACTAATTGTTTCTTTATTTTATCATACCATACAATTATTTAAATATAAATGAGTGGCTGAAATTACAGGCTATGTTTAACAGTTGAATTTAGGAAACTGCTGATCATATATATACATATACACATACACATACATGCATGCATGCATACATACATATATATATATATACATATATATATATATATATAGATACACACATATATATACATATAAAAATTTCTCATGTTAATCTTTATTAATTATATTAGTCACTCATTCTTCAGTTAAATTATTACTTGAGTAAATCAATTCTCATTAGATTAGTTAATTAATTACTACAGTATTTGCAATAATTGACACTTGAAAATATGAGGTTCTATAGTAGTCGTCTTGTAGAGACAGCGAACACGGCAGGTGCCGGCAACTGTTGTTTTTTGCATTGGTTTTCATGAAACCGGTGCATGAGTTTTTAAAGAGCAAATCAAACACGAAGACATAATCAAACACAATGATATAAAGAGGATTTTCACTCAAAGAGTTTCATAATTCACGATAATGAGTCTTAAGTACATCACTTTAGAATAATTAATTTCAAATACATTTATTATTTATCATATAGCATTTTACTTTTAGAAAAACGATAATCTCTTTTTATCATTTATCATTTTCATTCGAGAAAATGATAATTTTTTTAAACTTAGAAAATGATAATTTTTTTAAACTTAGAAAATGCTAATTGCCCGTTTGGTTTGCTGTTTTTAGTTTTGTGTTTTCGTCTAAATAAAAATCCACATTTCTTATGCATGGTTGGAAAACATACAATTTTGAAAAATGAAATTAACATAGAAAATAGAAAACAAATTTACTTAATTTTTCGTGTTTTGAGACATAACAAAGGACGGAAAACAATTCCTCCCCTCCATTTCCCATCCATTGTTGTAACGGCTAAGAATTGTAAACAAATTTATCATGTTTTCTTGTATTTTGTAGTGCACGTTGAAAACACAAAACACAAAACTCAAAACGAAACCAAAAGGACCCTAATTTTTTTAAACTTTCGTTCTTAAAACTTATTATCACGGAGAGTTGTCCTAGAAATTTATTATCTTGTGGTGAGAAGCTGCTTAGCCTGTCATTTGTTGAAAAGAGAATGGATGCAGTGGACTTGATGATTCCCAGTAAAATATTTGGAGCAGTTAAATACGGGTTGCTGTTACAGGGTCTAAAGAGCAGTTTATATTGTAGCATTTCTAGAAGGGTGAATCATAAAACACGTGAGAATGAGAAAGAGTGCTATAGATCAAGATTGAAAATTTCCAATTAAACAGCTTTTCTGGCGGTGACGGTCTAACTATTTGTCTTCTTTGATTATAACTACTTGTATATTTGTGTGTAGTAATATGATATCTTTTGTTACTTT
Source organism: Allium fistulosum (assembly GCA_030737815.1). NCBI lineage: Eukaryota > Viridiplantae > Streptophyta > Magnoliopsida > Asparagales > Amaryllidaceae > Allium > Allium fistulosum. The sequence continues at coordinate 669,138,501 of CM060901.1, forward strand.
ATTTCACAATCAACACAAATGAATATTATGCAGCCCCAAGGATTTTTCAAGCGTCAGCGAGTTTGAATGTGAGAGTGATATCATAACTTGTATTTATTTATCCTGGTGTGCATTAAAATTGTTTGTATACGCATATTATTAATGGCTCATCATGAATTATAAGAGCCAACTCATTTTTATTATTAATGTGATAGTGATAATTATGTAGTTGGCTTTAAAATAAATGGTTAAAACAATGATTTATAATAATAATTTTATACGCTTAAATAATATAAGCTTTTATTTAGTTGCATTTTCTATTTTTCACCATATAGAAGTTCAGGATTACAAGGTTATTCCAGTCATTAATTATGGAAGAAAGAATTGACCGACTTGGAAAGTGATTTCATTCATTAAGTCGGTTAGTTATTCAACATTTAGTTTATTAAAAAAGTTTCGTTTTTTTATTTTATTTTATTTTATTATATCCAATTCGTGCATAAGCAATCACGTCGCGTTATACATTTCTATTTTGGAGGACGTAAGCAAGTCAGTAGCGACTATATAGTGAATTTTATACAACTATGAGGTGACTCAGGAACGGATAATGAAAGGGTCGGTAAAAGGATATTTTCATTAGTTTATATAAGAGGCTGGGAAAGAATATATGAATTTAACCGTATATTTTCGTTGGTTTAATGTCATTGGACTTATTTTATATATATCCATGCAACTTTTGTTGATAAATAAAACTGGTAAGATTATGATATTCACGAAAGGGTGGCGCGAATATGAGATAATATGAGATAAAAGAACAAGAGATTGGGTTGTACTAACCAAACTCAATTTTGTTGCCTATATGAAAATAATTCACTAGTAAAAAAAATCAAATTATTTTTCTTTTTGCATATGTAAATTATAGAATATGAGATAATATGAAAGCGGTTCCTAGAACAATATAATTGTTGGTGTACATATTAAATAGCATATAATGAAGTTCTGGAGATCACTAGTTGTGACTACTGGTGCTAACTTTTATTTTATTATGTGAGAATAGCACAATCAACGCATATACCTATTAAATAAACGCATTTATCCCGGAACAATACAAGTAACAGCAAGAATATGACACAAACTATTTTGACATAAATGCATTGTCACACCATGAAAGTAGACCCAATAACTATTTACAGACTACAGAGGAGGGGAGGTTTAGATTTGTCTGGATCTATCTACAGACACATCATTGATCCGTTTGACTTAAGTGTTCAAATTGACCATTTGAAGTAAGATCCGTCCGAGTCGGTTGTTAACTAATAACCACTAAAATTGGACATGTAAATGGATACTTTCGGATACAGATAGTGTCGTATTTGTATTTGTAATCGAAATTATTTTCAAATACCGTATATCCGTATTCGCGGATGCGGACGGATATCAGATATTTATCGGATACGCTTCGAAAAGTTTACAACCACTAAATCTAAACAATTAAATATAAAATTTTAATTTATTATAAATCCATTTAAGTATTAAAAATAATAAACACAATAAAAAAATAACTTTAAGCAGAAAATATTAATTTTTATATACATATAATTTTTTTTTGCCTAGATAAAATAGTAAAGACAAATATTTTATGTACTAAGATGCACAAAAAAATAACTATACTCTTAATAAAAACAGGACGGAAAATTATCGGATACGAATATGATCATATCCGCATCCATATCCGTTTTTCGGATATCATATAATTTTTCATACTTCATATACGAATACGGACAGATTTTAGATTTTTCGACACTTATAAATACATTTGATCCTCTTTCGTTACAAACAATTAATACTCTCATAAATATTTAAGGCAAATTCTATTTCAACCCAAGTATTTACTTAGTAGCCCCCTAAAAATTTAAAAAGTCTGTAAATCCAAAAAATAACTTAGTAGCCCCCTACCATTTCCAAAACTACCCTTCTCATCATGCAAAACATGAAAAATTGAATTTTTTCTTCACTAATTTAGAAACTAGGGTTAGGATTTTTTCTTTACTGATTTAGAAACTTAATAGTGAAAAATTGAATTTTTCTTAGTAAAGTCTGTAAACCCAAAAAATAACTTAGTAGTGAAAAATTAAATTTTTTTCTTCACTGATTTAGAAACCCAATTCATATTTTCTTCAGAACTACAATTAAAAAAGTCTGTAAACCCAAAAAATAACTTAGTAGTGAAAAATTGAATTTTTTCTTCACCGATTTAGAAACTAGAGTTTTGAAGAAGCGGTGGTTTAGATAGTAAGAAACTGATGTAAGAAGATAACAGAATTGAGAAGAAAGAAAGTACACTGCTTTCTAAGGGTATTTTAGTCTTTCAAATTTTATTTATATTAGGGGGGCTACTAAGTAATTATCTGTGTTAAAATAGAATTTGCCAATATTTAATAACAACAAAACAATTAATTCCTCTTTTGAATAACTCTTTTATTTTAAATGCTCATTTCGCAACAATTGAACGCATTATCCTTTCGTTAAACAATCTTCTTTTATATCTCTTTCAGATGCCCATTTCGATTAACAAAAGACGATATAGGATGTTTCTTAGGCTGCTTAGCCGTGAACCCAGCTATGTCAACTCTGTTGGGACGACAATCGACCTGATTAATTAGATCATAGGGGTTAGCAGGCATCACATTTTTGGGTAATATTGTCGAAAAACAATTTATGTTATTGATGTCGGTATTTATTTTGTATTCAAAAAAAATTTTGAACTACACGTTATAAATATTAATAATTATTTTAGATGATAGTAGATTTCTTTTTTACAGAGGCGGAGGATGCATAGCATGACACTGCGTAGCCATAACATAAAAAAAAAGCAAAACAAGAGTACAAAAAAGTTTCAAACCACCAGCCTGGTCTATAACCCTCCAAAAAACCACACTAATATTCCATACATAAAAGCATTCTCAACCGAAGAGGGTGAGAGGGGTCGATTCAAGTCGGTCGACCCCGAACCCGCCCCCAACGGTTGGGTAAAAAACACAAATGTTTTTTCTCTTAGCCGGCTAAATTTTAGCCTACTAAGAGAAAAATTGTAGATTGCAATCCACAGTGCTCACTTAGCCGGCTAAGTGAGAAATGAGAATGGCTTAACCGGCGAAAATAAAGCCGACTAAGCTTATCCGTCTTTATTTTCGCTCGCTATGAAGCAATCCAATTTCGCTCAACCGACCCCATGTTGGAGGTCGGTTGCTTCCCAACCGTAGCAACCGTGACACGGTTGTGAATGCTCTAAAGCACGCTTAATAAAATACGTGTACAACCACATAAATATCACTAATATATTAATCTATTACTTTATATTAAAGCAGAAACTTTCCCAAAACTGACGTGGACTCCTCCACTTTTCTCATTTCAAAATACTCCTTCCTTATCCGCTTCCCCGATTTTTTTCCCCCTCTACCTCATCTCCAACTGCTACACCACGTCCTATCGGCAACTTCCTTCTCTTCGCACTTAATTTCCCTCTTTGCTCTCTAACACGGTATTGCCAAATTCCACCCCTCTACGCATCCATCCATATTCTGACCCATCGACTCCTCCCCTCCCTCCCTGTCACTCCTCCCCACGACATACTCACCGACATTACAATCCTTCTCCACTCATCTATTACTGTAGCCAACTGCCTTTTCGAACCTTCACGGTCCATTTGCCAATCTTCAGGATGACTGCTCACCGGAATATGGCCTGCTTTAGCCCCTTCCTCCCCTTGACTGCTCGGTCGACTGTGCAGGTAACCTCTTCCTTCCTCAGCGTTGTTGAAGTATTATTTTCTTCTGTCCCGACTGATTTACTACCTACTCTGTCTTTCTATTCCAATTACCACTGTGACTGTGACAATTTTATCTACACCCTACGAACTGACGAATTTACCTCGATCTATTTTTCATTTACGATGAATTTTTAGATATCCAACCACTCGATCGTGAGCATACGTCTTCTAATTTTCAAGCCGTATATAATGTTAATGCGCTGTCTGTGTAAACCAATTTGTTGAAGTCGACGATTTTCCAGACTTATGCTTGCAGTTTACTTAAAGAAAACTTAATTTCCGTTGTAACTTATTATTTCCCCCTTTTATTTGTTTTGTTGTGACTTATTCGACTAACGGTTTGATGACTGTATGGCTCAGACATGTTTGGTCCTTCCTTTTTTTTATCCGTTCCTTCGTCCTAATGATTACTTAAATCGATATATGGTGCACGAGTCGTTGTATGTTAGTAATCAGTCATTTATTCGAGGTTCAACATACTCTTAGTTCGTCACTGTAACCTGATAAAGTGAGTTGAAATTACTACCTCTATATCTGTGGTCAGATAGCATTGTTGGAAATTTTCAAAATAATTTTGGGTTTGTTTTTGAAGAGGGAAGAAGTGGAAGAAGAAGGAAGAAGAGGGGATGAATAGTCCCACATCTTGGCGGGCCGAAATTTTCAAAATAATTTTGGGTTTGGGTTTGTTAACGGGTCGGATCCAGAATTTGAACGGACACATTTTTGGCGAGTCATTTTAATGAAGGGGCGCGACCGTTTACTAACAGTTTTAAACTGTTACGAAGAGACGCAACCGTTTGTAACGGTTTTAGACTGTTGGAAAGGATGCGACACTTGACGAATGGACACCTCCCACTACTATAAATAGTGACGCCCAAAAACCATCACAGTGAAATAATCTCTTCTCTTTGTGCATTCTTCTTCTTCCTCCAGATCTGCGACGCCCAGAAAGTATTGTAGAACACTGCAATCTCACCACAGTTTGCGACGTCTGTAAGGTGTTACAGATGCAGAAACGTTGCAGATCAATTCTCTTCTTCTTCTTCATTCTATTCTTTACTAGATTGCATCATCAGAGATCAAATTTGAGTGTTCTTGGTCGGATCAAAATCGTACAACTTTTGAATCCGATTACGCTGTTTCAAGGCTTTATTGAATCCTGAAGTCGATAGTTCGATAACACGTTTTTACCTGTTGGGTTGAACTATTGTCTAAAAGAATCTACGCTGTAGATCCTTGAAGTCAGAAGTACAACAATTATCATATTCATCATTCTCGAATCATCGACACGATTATCCAACAAGCATTACATTTTTGGTGAGGACCGAAAAATTCCCCACTCTGTTCCGTTTCTGTATGCCCTCACTAACCCACCTCAGTATACAATAACTAACAGCTTGCGTAGCACTACCAGCTTCTTATGCCGCTTAGGCACGTGTAGTTTACATTCGATGGTTAAACGATAAGGTATCCTATCCTGTAGTTAATACTTGCATGACTGGTAACTGTGACAGCTATTATTTAACTAACTGTAGCCTTCCCTGTACTGCATGTATCATATTTTGTTTCCTGTTATCATCTGTGCCTGCCGCTGTCCCTGAAGTTCCCAAAATTGGTTTTATTTACTTGGTAATACTACAGCTGAAAACATATTTATGATCTAACTCAACTCCTTAGTGTAACGGTAAGATAATTATGATAGGAAAAGGGGGTCGTAGCTGATCGAGCTCGCTTGCTGCTTTGATGTGAATTTCAGTTTAAGACATATTCAATTTAAGTTGTTACACGGTGTATTACTTTTAATACGACATGGTATGTTCGTTGATCAGTTGTCCCAGCAAACGAATTACTAACCATCGTATGTATATGACATGAACTAAACTTTTATTGACTATCGTTTACAATTATGTTGTACAACATTTAGTATGTCCGCTTGATCAGTTGTCCCAACAAACAAATTACTAACCATTGTATGTATATGACATGAACTAAATTTTTATTGACTATCGTTTACAGTTACATTGTACAACATTTAATACGTTAATATTTACCATGGTATGGTATTCTTTGGTTTTCTTTGCAAAAATAAAAATTAAAAACAAACAGTTACGGTTTATCCATACCGCTTCACTTAATTTGCTAATATCATTTTCAATTCAGTTCAACTTTTCATTCATTGATGTTTTCCATAATCACACTGGGCTGGTCGCTACTACATGTAGTTGTTGACTATAAATTTTTACCCCGTTTATTATTATCCACTCCTCTTTCACATTAACGGCTTGATTTGCACTACTGCTATCTCATAGGTTTTCGACAGATATTGGATACAGTTCAGTGCTGTTACTAAGTTTATCTACAACTGTTTCAGCTTTGTTTACTTCATTTTTCGTGCTCTCTGACATTTTATTACTGCAATGTTATTGTTGTCCATTTACTTACTTGCAACCAAATATTACCAACATGAATCACATAAGACTTTGGTTGGATCAGCTACTAATTTCCTTTAACTCCATTGTTTGCTTTTGTAGGCAACCAACATCCATGCTGTCTAAACAGAAGTTATACTGATCGTTGTGCATTTGAATTCATGTCACGCCGGTTTAACGGTTGAAACTACATTCAGCCTGCCTGGCTATGTCCTCCCTCAATTTTTTACTGCGTGCTGATTTGGTAACAGTTTTCCACATCCCTTTCCCCTTTTCATTTGTTGAAACATATGCATTTCCGTATTGATTCTCCTACAACTTAATCTTTATCTACTTGTCCACACGTACCCATATATGTACTTCAAAATACAATAAGTTAATCATCTTTTCCGTTTAAGTGAAGCATGAACAAACATGCTTTACTGCCCACATTGCTTTCCCCACGACTTAAGTGCAATGCGTTTATTTATCATTCAAGCGTTTGTTACCAACCTTCGGTTCATAAGATTATACATATTTGAATTCCAGAGTGCAGACGACAACTGTCATTCCTCTTATATTAGTTCCACGTTTTTGATGTCCCAACTTCACATTCAATGGTCGGGGTTTGAGAATTGACTATTTCAAGGACGGAACGCTGCCACTTATAATGCAGCATAGGCCTCCTTTTAATTTTGCTACAGGAATAATTTGAACGCGATTACCGTAGTTTTAGATGTGCCACGATATCACATATACAGAATGTTATTTTTAAAGCATCGTCAAATGAGTCTTTGAACAAAACTAATAACAACGAATGGACAAATGACAGAAATCGAGTAGAGGAAATGAAGAAACAAAATTTTCAGGTAGGGTTATAGTGGAAACTTTGAAAACAAGCTGAAAACCATAGAGCGAGAAGCATTTTGTACAACTTATATGGGGCCGAAAACAGATCCACAAACAGATCCAGCAGCCCCCAGCCAAACTCACTCTAAAATTTCATGTACTACGTAAACATATATAGTTTGATGTAGGAAACATTACAGTAGTACTGCATATGTTTCACTTTTATTTTCTGCTTATTAACATTCAATCTATGCTAGGGTAATGAGCTAAAGATACAACTTCGAATATCAGTTTTGCACACGTCCCTTTTACTGTCTATGTCTTTAAATGCTACTTCTTCTTAATATTTGTTGTCCATCTCTGCAAACACTGAAGCTGTTTCTCAGCAGAGAGGAATCAAAAATTGATGTTATCATAAACCGTTTGTACTTTGTTAATCTTTCTTTCGAAAATTATCCATGCGCATATGTATGTGCATATACGTATGAATAATTAGTTTACTTTCCATTTGCAGATCCAAACTGTACGGTTTATCCAAACTGTTTTGCCTAATCTATTACTACAATTTTCTACTTACTTCAAATTTCCATTAACTGATTATTTTTTATCATTGCACAGGAGGCCTAGCTATTTTTTGTAGTCGGTGAATTTAAATTTTTACTTCATCCAATTACGCCAACCCGTCGTTAACAGTACATGTTTGGTTTGCAGTACTATTGTCTCCTATATTTTCCGTAGATTTTGGATACCGTTCATTTTTTTGTTCAACGGTTCATCTACAAATGCTTTACCCATATTTTCTTCATTTTTCATTCTTATGGTATATTTGTACTGCAATGTTAACGGTAACAATTTTGCTACCTGTCAATAAGGATCATCAGCATGAATTACATTATGATTGCACCCGTTACCTCCTTTTTTAAAAGCTGGTGTTTGCTTTTGTAGGCAGCCAACGTTTTTGCTCTGTAAACAGAAGTTATACCGGTTGTTGCACGAGTGGATTTCCAGCACGCTGGTCTACGAGTTGAAGATACAGTCAACCTGCTTGGCTCTATTTTCGCTCGCCTTTTTTAAACCGTGTTGAATTGGTAACAGTTTTTTGTATTCCTCTCCCTTTTTGACTTTTTGAATCAACTGCATTTATGTACTGCACCTCAACAGCTGTGACTCATCTTTTCAATTTAAGTGAAGTGTGAATAAGCATGCTTTAGCATCCAGAATGCTTTTCATACAAATTCAGTGATATATGTGCATTTAGCATTTAAGCGTTCCTTAAGAAACTTTTGATTTTAAGAATTTATCAATACTTCAATTTCAGACTGCAAACGTCAACTGTGAACTGATTATTTTTTATCATCGCACCGGCGTCCTACCTATTTTTTGTAGTCGGTGAATTTTATTTTTTACTCTGTCTGCTAACGCCAACGCGTCATTAACATTACATGCTTGACTTGCACTACTGATGTCTCCTATATTTTCGGTAGATTTTGGATACCATTCAATTTTTTGTTCAAGAGTTTATCTACAAATGCTTTACCCATATTTTCTTCATTTATATGTTTATGGTGTATTTTTACTGCAATGTTAATGGTAACAATTTTGCTACTGTCACCAAGGATAATCAGCATGAATTACATTACACTCTAATTGCACCAATTACTTCCTTTTTTAAAAGTCGGTGTTTGCTTATGCAGGCAGCCAACGTTTTTGCTCTGTAAACAGAAGCTATACATACCGGTTGTTGCACGAGTGGATCTCCAGCGCGCTGGTTTACGAATTGAAGATACAGTCACCCTGCTTGGCTCTGTTTTCGCTCGCTGTATTAAACCGTGCTGAATTGGTAACAATTTTTCATATTCCTCTCCCTTTTTGACTTTTTGAATCAACTTCTTTTCTGTACAACACCTCAACAGCTGTGACTCATCTTTTTAATTAAGTGAAGTGTGAATAAGCACGCTTTAGTGTCCAGAATGCTTTTCACACAAATTCAGTGATATATGTGCATTTACCATTTTAGCGTTCCTTAACAAACTTTTGCTTTTAAGAATTTCTCAATATTTCAATTTCAGACTGTAAACGTCAACTGTGATTTCTCGTATACTCATTCCAACGATTTGATCTACATATATCATATTCAGTGGTTGGAGTGTCAGCTTTGGTTATTTCAAGGACAGATCATTGCCATCTATACTTACGCATGGGCCTCCTTCCAATTTCATAGCATAAGTGATTTGTATGCGGTTATTCTACTGCTAGCTGTGCCAAATTAAGAGATAACCCTTACTCTGGAATGCTTTATCTTATATTGTACTTGGGCCAGTTGGGCCAGACTATCTGTTTTTATTTCGTTTTGCCAATTTCTCAGTCTATATAAATCAATCAAGCCATTGTATGTAATATTATTACAAACTATTATCTTCAATAAAAGAATATACATTTTGTTCATCAAATCCTTTCATGGTATCAGAGCTTTCAAAGCCTAACGGCAAGAAGGTATATGATTCAAACTAAAACTTTGTTTTAGTTGATTATCTCCTCAGCAAACTATCATTATCGGAGATTATACTCTTCTCTTGATCGAGCCTCTGTCCTTATCATTCTGCCTCGCCTAAAGTTTCAAGAAACTAGGCTGCAGAATTATTCCTTTCTCTCAGTTCATGGTGAACATCACTGAGTTACTTTTTCCGTCATTCTCATTGTGTAAAATTTATCAAGAAGTCATTTCTTGATAAATAAAACATCTGATAACTATCTTTGAAGGTCTGTATTCCTTCATATCAAGTTCTTGGCTGCAATTGATATCCAACTGCCTCGCCATTCACTCTTGAAATGGCTGGAGACAAAGAAGTTTCTGCAACCACCTCACCAGTCACCAGAAATGCTAATACCAGTCAAAATCTGCCAATTATAAAGCCAAAAAGTCACTTAGCAGTTCAACTGGATGAAGAAAATTATCTGTTGTGGAAATATCAGATTGAAACAGCCATAAGAGGTTATGGTTTAGACGACTATGTCAATGGCATGATTGTTATTCCTCCTAAAATGGTTAAAGATGACAAAGATAATATGATACCCAACAGTGAGTTCTCAAACTATCAAAAACAAGACAGCCTTCTCGCTTCTTGGATAATGTCATCTGAAAGTGTAGGCATATTATCTCAAATAGTTGGGTGTAAATCATCCAGAGATATATGGGAAGCTATAGAGCAAATCTTTAATTCACAAACAGCAGCAAGAATTATGCACTACAAGAAGCAGTTCCAAAATTTGAAAAAGGAAAACATGACAATGCAAGAATACCTTACCAAGGCAAAGAATTTCTGTGATAAACTTGTTGCTGCAGGACATAAAGTGTCAGAATCTGAACAAGTACTAACCATTTTGAATGGTTTAGATGAAAGCTATGAAGGTGTGATCACAGTAATATCATCAAAGAAGAATCTACCAAGTATACAATATGTTAATTCTGCCCTCTTGGCTCAAGAAGGAAGAATTGAACAAAAGAAAGCTGCCAATACAGAGTATTCTGTAAACTATGTCACTAATTCCAAAGGAAAGGGTCAAGACCGAACTCAATCAGATCAAAGAGGTGGTCAAAACTTCAGAGGAAGAGGTAGAGGTAGATGGTCTGGCACAAATAAAGTAAAATGTCAAATATGTGAGAGACCAGGTCATATTGCATCTAAATGCTACTTCAGATTTGATCAGAACTTTGTTGTAGGCCAGCAGTCAAACAATGCTCAAAGAAATCACAACCCAAATGTTAATCTCACTCAATCAGAAACAAGAAATCAAGGCAATCAATCAAAGAATCAGAATGAGTCAGACTCACAAGTCAAGAATGATGATCTGCTGTATGAAGATTGGTACCTAGACTCGGGAGCAACCAACCATATAACAAACAATTTAGAGAATCTCAATCTTGGAAACAAAGAGTATAAAGGTACACAATCTATTTATGTTGGTAATGGTAATTCATTAACAATCACACACACTGGCAAAGCTAAACTTAATAGCAAAAGAGAGTTGCACTTAAATAATCTTCTTAGAGTTCCTCAAATTAAGAAGAATTTAATAAGTGTTTCTCAATTTGCTAAAGATAATCAAGTGTATTTTGAGTTCTACCCAAAGTTTTGTCTAGTTAGAGATTTGCTAAATAAGGATATTCTCTTACAGGGTAATATGCACGATGGACTATATAAATTCAATCTAGTGCAAAATAGTGATTCAAAACAGGAAGAAAAGTGGTGTAACCATTCAAAGCTTGATAGAAAAGTTGATTGTAACAAAGTCTTTGATATTTGGCACTGTAAACTGGGTCATCCCAGTATAGAAACTGTTAAAAATGTTTTGAGGGATAATAATATCAAGTCTGAAAATTTAACTTTGCCATATGTGTGTGAAGCTTGTCAGTTAGGAAAAAGTCACAAAATGCCATTTAGTAATTCAACAACCAAATATAATAAACCTTTGGAAATGGTTGCAATTGACTTGTGGGGACCAGCCCCAGTCAATTCTGATTATGGTATGAATTACTATATCTCCTTTGTTGACTCTTTTTCTAGATACACTTGGATTTTGTTACTTAAGTCAAAATCTGAAGCGAAGAATGCTGTTATACACTTTGTTAATCAGGCTGAAAACTTAACAAATCAGAAAGTTAAAATAATACAAATAGATGGTGGGTCAGAGTTCAAAACACTGAAAGAATTCTGTTCTAGAAAAGGTATTAATCATAGAATTACCTGCCCACATACATCTGAACAAAATGGAATGGTAGAGAGAAAGCATAGGCATATTGTTGATACTGGTCTAACACTGCTTGCACATGCATCCATGTCCTTAAAATTTTGGCCTGATGCATTTACAACTGCTGTGTTTCTCATAAATAGAATGCCTACAAAAGTTTTGAGAAATAAAACACCATTAGAAATGCTACACAATACAAAACCAGATTATTCTTTTCTCAAAACTTTTGGGTGTTTATGCTATCCATGTACTAGACCATATAATCAACATAAGTTAAGTTTTAGATCATTACCTTGTACTTTCCTTGGATATGCTACTAGTCAAAAAGGGTATAAATGTCTTACAAGTGAGGGGAAAATAATTGTATCAAGACATGTTGCGTTCAATGAAAATGTATTGCCCTTTACTAGTAATGACATAAAAACTACCCATAAGATCTATAGTGCCAAGAAATTTCTACCACCCATACTTGTATGGGATAAGAAAAAATCTGTAAACACCAAGAGCAATGAGGATACAAACTCAAACCTCCAACACACAGTGCCCATTGAAGGACCAGATCAGAGTAATGATCTAAACTCATATAACAATGAGTCAGAAGATCAAGGAACAAATGATCACAACGATGATCAAGACAACAGCTCTTCATCCAGCAGTAACAACACTGTACCTACACAAGAAGGACATCCCATGATTACTAGGTCAAAGCATGGTATATTTAAACCAAAGATCTACACAGCTAATATAAGCAGCAAGGAGCCAAGCAATTACAATGAAGCTATCAAAGACAGTAAGTGGAGAAATGCAATGGATGAAGAATACAAAGCATTAATCAGAAATAAAACTTGGAGCTTGGTACCAGCACCAGCAAACAAAAATATAATAGGCAGTCGTTGGACCTACAGATTGAAGACTCTACCAGATAGTAGCAATGTAAAATACAAGGCAAGACTTGTTGCTAAAGGGTACTCTCAACAATATGGGTTTGACTTCTCTGAAACTTTCTCGCCTGTGGTTAAACCAACCACAATTAGAATTATTTTAACCATAGCATTACATTATGAATGAGACATAAGGCAACTTGATGTAAACAATGCCTTCTTAAATGGAGAGCTACAGGAGGAAGTCTATATGCAACAACCTCAGGGATATACTCAAAACAACAACAAAAATCTAGTTTGCAAACTTCACAAAGCCATCTATGGACTTAAACAAGCCCCCAGAGTGTGGTATGAAAAACTGAAGTCTACTTTAATTTCCATGGGATATCAGGTATGCAAGTCTGACAACTCTATTTACATAAAGACAAATGAAAGGTACATTACTTACATACTTGTTTATGTAGATGATTTCATAATTACAGGTAATGACAGTAATGAAATGCAATATGTTATCAATGTGTTAGACAAGACATTTTCCATTAAAGATTTGGGCAAGTTACATTATTGTTTGGGTATAGAAGTTATTCCTACTACCGATAAAGGAATTATTTTAAGTCAGCAAAAGTATATTAATGAAATCTTAAATCAAGCCAAAATGTATGAAGCTAAATCAATGCCTACACCCATGATAAGTAACTTACATCTGTCCAAATATAAAGGAGAACAAATTGACAACATAAAACAATATAGGAGTATAGTAGGTGCTCTACAATATGTTACGGTAACTAGACCAGATATAGCTTACTCTGTGAATAAAGTTTGTCAATTTATGCAGAAGCCACTAGATTTACATTGGAAAGCTGTAAAGCGTATACTTAGATATCTCAAGGGCACGGCAAGTCAAGGAATCAAATTAAAGAGAAGCAAAAACTTATCTATACAAGGATTCGCTGACGCTGATTGGGCCTCTGATTGTGATGACCGGAGATCCACTACTGGACATTGCATCTTTCTAGGTGGGAATCCAGTCTCGTGGTGTGCCAAAAAGCAACCGACTATATCTCGTTCCAGCACCGAATCAGAGTACCGAAGCGTTGCTTCAGCCACAGCTGAAGTGATGTGGATAGAAGCCCTAATTAAGGAGCTGGGAATTAAGCTTTCACACAAAACTGTCATCTGGTGCGACAACTCCAGCACCGTAGCACTTTCTGCCAATCTAGTCTTACATGCGAGAACGAAGCACATTGAAATTGATTTATATTTCGTCAGAGATCAAATAGCAAGAGGAAAACTTGAAGTAAATCATTTGCCGGCCTCAAGCCAAATAGCAGACATATTCACAAAAGCCTTGTCTCGCAAATACTTTGAAGATCTCAAGAACAAATTATGTATTAAAGACATGGCAGAAGAATCGAGAGTGGAAAAAGAAAGCAAAACCCTAGCCGACATTGAAGGGGGGAATTAAGAGATAACCCTTACTCTGGAATGCTTTATCTTATATTGTACTTGGGCCAGTTGGGCCAGACTATCTGTTTTTATTTTGTTTTGCCTATTTCTCAGTCTATATAAATCAGTCAAGCCATTGTATGTAATATTATTACAAACTATTATCTTCAATAAAAGAATATACATTTTGTTCATCAAATCCTTTCATGCCATGGTATCCCGTGTGCAGTATTATTATTTTTAACCACCATCCTTTTAATTATTGGAGAAGACTAATAATGACGAACTAGTTCATGTCCCAAACAAATTGGCGGAAATGATAAAAAAAATTCAAATGTGGTTAACCTGGAAATAGTGATAACAAGGTGAAAACTAGAGATGGGGAAAACAGTTCATGCAGATTATATGGGGCCAAAGACGCATCCACCATTTCCCAACCAAAATCAGACCAATATTGCATGTAGTTTAGACAAATATATAGTTTCAGTTAAGCAAAATTATGGTAGGAGTGTATATGTCCCAGTTTTATTTTTTGTCAATTACCAGTTAATCTATGCATGGATTATGGACTGAAGGTACAACTGTGAATGTCAATTCTGCGCAAGTCCCTTTGAATAATTGTGTCTTTGAATGCTAATTACGCTTAATACTTGCTGTCCACCGCTTTGTACGGTGAAGGTGTTTCTTGGCACACAAGGTTTCTGAGTACTCGGTCTATAGGTTCAGGAAAATAAGGTTTATGAGTACACAATCTATAGGTCCAACTACATATGTCCTCCCTGTTTTTCCTGGTTTTATTCATTCCAAACATGCCTATTTTTACCGACTAAAAAAATGACAAATTTCTTCTCTATTTGTTATACTGCTTTCAACCTCCGCCTATTTCAGGGTCTTACTGTTAACTGGATGAACGTTGCACATGTTGTTCTTTATTTATCACTATCTTATTTTTTTTGTTTGCCTTTCCCCACCTTATGGTCTAACCACGTATAACTATTACTTTTACTTTTTTAAAACCCCTTTTGTTTCCCACCAGCTGTCCTCGACTCAGCGTACTCATCATATCCAACGTCGGTAGGCTGGATGGTTGATTTTGATGTCAGACATTAGCATGTTCCACACGCGTGCATGTCAGCAGTCGGTACGCATGCTTTTGATACCATCTTTGTACACACTATTCTACCGTTTACAACTATCTTAATGTTTCTTTACGTTCTACATGCTGTCATATTGATATTGCTCTGCCTGTCCTGAGGCTGAATTAATTTATAAACCCAGATATGCAAGTCTGCAAGAGCAAGATGTAGACTGTTGCTGGGGTGGAAACGGGCAAAAAGATATCATACAACCAGATGGATGCGGTGCAACCACTACTGTCATGATTTCATAGACATGTCCCTGCATAATTTCTCTTACTTTCTTTGTCGACAGCATGAGGAGGACGCCGTAAAATTGATTTCTATCGAGCGATCTTACCGTCGACGGAGTTAGTACCATTTTACTACCTTTTTTTCGTCAGACTATGCATAGTATACACGACCCTTTATGAAATGTTGTTCTGTGTTTGAAGTTTTTCAGATAAATCGTCATCACAGACATTGAAAACTGAGGCACAAAAAAATGTGGATGGCATCTATAGGTTGACTGATTTTATTCTTCATCTGCTGTGGGACATTGACAAAACTTCATACGTCTCCTTTACAGTATGTCTGTTGCAGGTTATTACAGGTTTTGAATGTTCTTAGCATTATTGTCTGTTATTGCAAAAAACCACAACCTGACGGGGTGTTCCACCGACTCATTTCCGGCATCATTTGACTTAGCTCAATGTGGGAACAACATACCTGTGTTTGCTGCTTCACAATGTACCCGTCTTTCTGCAGTTGGGAATTACGGGCAGCGTATGTAACGCACATTAACTTGGTTAGTATAAAATGCATTGACTGTTCAAACCTTTTCTAATTTTTTTTGCTAAATATGCAGGTAAAATGTTTTCGGCGCACAGTTTTGGTCCCCATACATGTACATGTTCGTACTGTGGAGCATTGCTTTGGTTTGAAGAAAGGGTAAAAAGGGGGAGTACAAATTCAAATCCAAAATTTTCAATATGTTGTCAGAAGGGAAAGGTTCAGCTGCCGTTCTACCGACCAGCCCCCAATTATTTAATGGATCTACTGGACTACAATGGAGGGTCTATTTCAAAGGAATTTCGGCAACATATACGAGTTTATAATTCTATTTTTGCTTTCACGTCAATGGGTGAGACTGTTGATAGCTCCATAAATAATGGTCGTGGTCCATATGTTTTCAGATTGAATGGTCGGAACCACCATCGAATTGGCTCGCTTCTGCCAACAATGAGAAAACCAAAATTTTCTCAGTTGTATTTCTACGACACCAGTAATGAAGTCAATAATCGGGTTTCGTCGTGTGGTGAAAGTATGATGCAAAATTTAGATGTGGGTATTGTCAACAATCCAATACGCATGTTCAACCACTGTAGCGAGTTGGCATAAGTGTTTAGGATGGATAGAGATAGATTTCATGCGTTGGAATACTAACCTATCACCGTCAGACTATTGGGGAGGCGTTACAAGGATGGACGATAGTACAATTTACCAACTACGTCGGAGATTGCAGCATTGATTGATAACTCAAATGTGGATTCATGTGGCTGTCGTGATATTGTGATTGAAGATAGGAATGGGGTACTGAAAAGGATTAGTGAAAAGCACCCTTCTTTTATGTCTATGCAATATCCACTTTTATTTCCTTATGGCGAGGATGGTTTCAGGTGTGATATAGGATATAGAGAATTTGACGTATGTTTAGAAACTAAAAGAACGACCGTGACAATGCGGGAATATTACGCCTATCTTATTCAGCGCAGAGTAAAAGATGGCTCGGTTCTGTTGTGGGGTGGTAGGCTTTTCCACCAGTTTATTGTAGACAGTTACACATGTACTGAAGAAGACAGACTGTCGTGGGTAAAGAGTAACCAAAGCACATTACGATGTGAACTGTACAAGGGTCTGCAAGATGCTATTATGGCCAGTGACACGAGTGCACGCGGGATAGGAAGAAAGGTTGTTCTACCCTCCTTTTTCACAGGAGGTCCTAGGTACATGGTGCAAAACTACCAAGATGCTATGGCCATCTGTCGGTGGGCGGGATCCCCAGATTTTATTGTAACGTTTACGTGCAACCCAAAGTGGCCTGAGATTGAAATGGCTTTACTCAACATTCCCGGTTAGAAAGCTGAGGATAGACCAGACATTGTTTCCCATGTTTTCCGCATGAAGCTTATGGAGCTACTGCGCGACATAAAGACAGAATGTCATTTCCGAAAAGTCAAAGCACGTAAGTTTGACAAATTCTTACTAATTTTACACGTTTTTTAAATGTGCTTTCGCCGACTTAGCTTATTTTTTATTTCTTTTGTTTTTTCCAGTTGTTTACACAATTGAATTTCAGAAAAGGGGACTACCGCATGCTCATATACTTATATTTGTGTTTGGCAATCAGAGACCAAAGACTGTTAGCCAAGTTGATGCAGTGATTAGTGCTGAGATACCAGATAAACATGCAGATCTATTTGCTAATCAGTCGGTGTGTCAATAAATGATTCACAGTCCATGCTGTTACGCAAATCCTGGATGTGCTTGCATGGTGGAAGGTTCTTGCTCCAAGCATTATCCTAAACAATACAGGAATGAAACCAGTTTTGACAAATTTGGACAGACGGTGGAACAATGGGTTGTCAACCGAGACGGCAAATGGGTTTGTGCAGGACAACTGTTGGTTTATTGTTGGAATTCCTAGTGTAAATGAAATACACTTGTCCCACATCGCCAAATTTGCAAACCCATTCCAATATATATATGGCTTTGCAATGAAGGTGTTGGGGCCTTGGGGCACCCAAATGTATGCTTCGTTGTGAGGAGGGAGATCATGCATCACCACCACACACGCGCGCGCCGCCGTCCGACCGAACCGGGCCGGGTTCGGGTTCGGGTCTAATATGATCCTATTTTTACTGCAAAACTGGGCCGGGCTTTTTAACAGTTGCAGGCTATACGAATAGACACAACTGTTCGTAAGCGGACGCGGATTAACTGAGGATGTGCGACTTCTGAAGCGGGCGTGAGTTTTTGGCGAACAGACGCAGCCGGAAGCGGGTGCGACCCGTTAGACGCGAACGGGTGCGGCGTATAGCGGCAGCAGGAGCGAACGGGTGCGGCCCGTTAATGAACAGCAGCAATGAAAGGAAACGGATGCAACCTTTCAGGCAGACGCGACTGTTCGAAGGGGTGCGGACGAAATTATAAATAGAAGAGAATCCTGATCACATTCTCATTCTATTCCAATCTAATTTCTTCTGCTTCTTCCTCCTCTACTGCTCTGAATAATATATTACAGAGTTGACATACTCTTTACAATCTCGTGCAGATTACGTCTGTTGTATCTTGGGAGACTTTAAATAAAGTCTTAAGGAAATTGTCACGACAAGCCTCACACAGAATTTCCATCTTCAACCGGTTAGATTTATATATACATATATATTTCTTTTTCCTTTTTGTGGTATACTATTTTATTAAATAGTATAACGGTTGATTTAGCACTATAGTTATCGTTACTATAGTTGTTAATTTGTTGTTGTAACTTATTTACAACACTCATACTGTTATTATAATTAATACAGAATTCCAGAGTAGTGGAAATCTGAGTTATAAACTTGTGGACGAGTTTATTATTCTCTATTTTGGTATACTAGACCTATAACAGTTATACCTCATAATGTTGATTTAGTTGTCAAATATCAAGCACATATCAATGTAGAGATATGTAATAGAGCAAGGTCTGTCAAATACCTATTTAAGTACATCAACAAGGGGCATGATAGAGCAACTGTTGTTATTGAAGATAGTGCGTACAAAGAATGCACGTTAGTTCGGGAGGTTGATGAAGTAAAAACTTATTTGGACTACAAATATATTTTAGCTTCAGAAGCATCGTGGCGAATATTTGAGTTTGATGTTTAGTACCGCACTCCAGCGGTGGAGAGGTTAATGTTTCATTTGCCGGGAGAGCAAACTGTGTATTTTGATGAAACAGAACAGTTAAATGACGTCCAAGGCAGGCATAATCTATGCATAACTATGTTCAATCAGTGGCTGGAGACTAATAGAACGTGTCACGCAGATCGCCAACTTACTTATGTTGATTTTCCTACTAAGTGGGTATGGGATAAGTCTATGAAGGAGTGGAGGATGAGGCAGAAAGGAGAATGTATAGGTAGGATATATTATGCACATCCTATGTCAAGGGAGAGGTTTTATATGCGTATGCTTTTAAATATTGTTCACAACCCTACATGCTATGAAGACATTAGAACAGTAAATGGTGTTGTTTTCAACACCTTCAAAGACGCATGCCTTTCATGGGGTTTGTTAGACGATGACAATGAGTGGGATGAGGCATTGACTGAAGCTGCTTCATGGGCATCCCCGAACTGTATACGAGAAATGTTTGCAACATTGTTGTGTTTTTGTGAGGTTTCAGATGCGAAACAACTGTGGGATAAACATTGGGAGAAGTGTAGCGAGGATATGGAATGGAGGTACGTATGCAGGAATGGATGTGGGTCACATGAGATGTCTTCGAATATGGTGAGATCAGAAGCATTACTTGCTTTAGAAAAGGTTATGCTCAGAAACAACAGATCGCTAACCGAGTTTTGATCGGTAGGGGAAGCCGACCTTGGAAGTTTTCATTCGGTGGATAACACACTTCTATACGACTAAGTGGACTACGACTGTGATTTGTTACGCATGGAAGCAGAACAATCAGTGCCTTTATTAAATTCAGAGCAGAAAATGGTTTTTGATGCCATAGTTTACTCTGTTCATAACCGCAGTGGAGGTTTTTTTTTGTCTACGGAAGTGGATGGACAGGGAAGACGTTTTTATGGAATACTTTAGCCTGCACTATGCGAGCGAAAGGTAGAATTGTATTGGCGGTAGCATCTTCTGGCATTGCATCGCTTCTACTTCCCGGTGGACGAACTACACATTCAAAGTTCAAAATTCCTATGAATCTCGATGACATGTCGACCTACAATATTTCTAAGCAGTCGTATTTGGCTGATTTACTTAGACGTACAGATTTGATTATTTAGGATGAGGCTCCTATGGTTCACCGAAATGAACTTGAAGTATTTGAGAATTCATTGTCAGATATAGCCTCTTCTGACTCGAATAATGATGATGGTCAAATTTTTGGTGGAAAGACAGTTTTACTAGGTGGAGATTTCAGGCAGACTCTTCCTGTTGTTCGTAAAGGCACAAGAGAGATGATTGTTCGCTCTGCTATAAATTATTCGCCTCTGTGACAAAAGTGTAAAGTTTTCACTCTAACAATAAACATGAGAT
The DNA here is from genome assembly GCA_030737815.1 of Allium fistulosum. NCBI lineage: Eukaryota > Viridiplantae > Streptophyta > Magnoliopsida > Asparagales > Amaryllidaceae > Allium > Allium fistulosum. The sequence goes on from CM060901.1 coordinate 669,159,073, forward strand.
TGAAAAATAACAACTTATCAGGTGATGAAAGATCAAAGCTGTCGTCGTTTTCTAACTGGATTTTAGACGTGGGCGAAGGGAAGGTGATGTCTATGTCCTTAGACGTGGGTGAAGAACCTACTTGGATTCAGATACCTGATGAATATCTTATATCAAATGCAGATAATGCAATTCATACAATTGTGGAAATGACGTATCCTGATTTGGATAAGAATATATTAAAACAATCCTATTTGCAAGAAAGGTGTATTCTGGCTCCAACAAACGATTGCGTTGAAGAAATTAATTCATATGCAATTGATCTGATAAGTGGTACCATGCAAACTTATTACAGCGCGGATTCAATCAGCCCTATGTCTGATACAACCGAAGAACATCATCTTCTGTATCCTCCTGAATTTTTAAACACATTAAAATTTTCAGGCCTGCCGAATCATGAGTTACGTTTGAAGGTGGGAGTGCCAATAATGTCGATGAGGATTCTTAACCAGAGTCTAGATTTATGCAATGGAACGAGATTAATTGTTGCGCAACTATCGACGAATGTTATTGAAGCTGAGATTGTAACGGGGAAGAATGTGGGTAGGAAAGTATTGATTCCGAGGATAGTTTTAACCTCTGATGACACTAGGTGGTCATTTGTCCTGCGTCGACGTCAATTCCCAGTTAAAGTCTGTTTTGCAATGACAATTAACAAAAGTCAGGGTCAAACTTTGGAGCAGGTTGGAATTTATTTTCCAAGGCCGGTTTTTACACATGGACAGCTTTACGTAGTACTGTCTAGAACGACATCAATGTCTGGGCTGAAGATATTGCTTGGGACTACTAAACCGGGTTTTCAAAAGTACACGCAGAACATCGTATACATGGAAGTCTTCAGAAATCTTGCTGGTATGATTTTTTTATCCATCATTCATAATTTTTAAGTATTGATTTTAAAGATCACATACAACTACTGTGAACTGATGTTCAATGTGTTTCAAATGAAATAGGTGTGGAAGGCGCAGAAGATCCCTTGATGATTTATGACTGACGTCGCATTATGCTGACAATGGTATACAGTAATTTGTTTACAAACAGCAGTTTATTATAGACTTTGAAATCTATATATTATTTACTGAGTCTGTAGTTTTCAGAGTGAAGATAAATTAACTGTGATAAATGTGTGCATAGGTGTACGGTGTATTAGTAAAGGTTTTTTTTTACAGAAACATCAGCCTAATAAACAAACATGAAATAATGCCATGAACAGATCACCATCATAATAAAATATATTACTGTACTAGCCTACTTCATATAAGTGCCTGATTTCCACATGCTATACTTGGCTGATACTGACAATCTGTCCATACAACAGTAATATATTTGTGACATAAAACTTTCAAATACCAGTACATGTATAGTGTATGTTCAACATCACTTGGATGCACGTCCTACTTGTCAAACTGCAGATGTTGCCTGCTCAGTTCTCCTACATAACCTAATTCCAGTGTCGGATTTGTAATTGGTTGCCATGTATTTTATAATTATACCTTCGAATTACATGACCAGCTCCGACCCATGTTTGAGTAGCCATGCTTTCAACATGGTAGTATGTATTTGGTAATATGTTTAACCGTCCTCTTAATATATGAGCTGTTCGGTTATATTTGCACTATGATATACGATTTCAGAAGTGATCATTGTACACCACCGACTATTTGAACTTGCAACCATCTGATTTTATTTTCATTTTTCTTAAACAAATTCAAATTTTCTCTACCAGACTGATCGTTGTCATAGATATATATCTGATTTACAAATCCTATATAGCCAATATATTCTGGAGACGGTAATTTGTTTGCAAATTATGCAACTGTAATCAACCAAAAAGAAAGTCCTTGGCACTCTGTTATCACTGGCGTATCAGCGTACTTGGTTTGGTACGACTTGATTACTGTGCTCACCACCCAACTTCTGCCTGCCTTGCTTTCAAACAAATTATACAACCTCTTTGATAACCAATTACCGGTTAAATTAACTGCACTTGTGATTAGCTAAGACGAGGCTGATTTATAAGTTCCAAAACAATTACTGAGTGGCAAGAAATTTCACGCATGCATGTTCTCCAGTAGTGTAGTAAATGTATAGTTGGTTGTTATGTAAAATAGAAATAAACGTTATTTAACCGTTAATGAAGAAAAAGGATCACTTGCATCTGCTGAGGCCATAAATTGTGTACTGATCAATACCTTTAAATGAGATGAAATTGTCAGAGTAAAACCCAAGCGATATATCAGAGTGGATGTGAATTGTACCATTCAACAAAGGTGTTTGCTAAAGTTTTCTCCATAAAATTGTTGGTAGGGAAAATAAGGAAAAACAATAGTGAATTAACAACAACGTGACCAATAAATTGGAATCTGTTACCAACGTTACTCAGAACTCCGTACTGTTGAAAAGGTAATGCTCAAATGCAATCCACACTAACACCATTACAACGGATGCAATCCTCCACCAAAATAGAATGAAATTTGAACTGAAGGTTACCCCTGATGGATCGGGTTGAAGATATTACGAACAACGAGAAATTGTTTGTAACTTAAAATGCAAAAAGTTATTGTCGTGGTTTTGGCCATTGACATTAATCCACTGCACTTGAGTATGGAGGGAAGTCAAAATCGAGTTTGAGGAGTTTGACACTGGCGTAAAAAGGAAAAATAATATAAAGGTAAGAGCAGAACGGAAGTATATTGTTGGAGTTGTTTTAATACTTCAGAAATAATTTGACGACGGGTATTTGTGATCGCTTACGCTGCTGTAGTAGTACTATGCTAAATTTACATGCAGTTACTTTGTTTTACATGACTTACATTAAATACGACAAACTCAATAATACATACACATGTTTTTCTCTATGTACAGACGTAGAGAAAAATCTAGAATCAATAGACATGGTTTAGTTTGTGAATATACATCGTTAACAATTTGTGCAATTTTGGAGAGTTAGGGATCCAAGATTTTATAGTATTATTCTAACCATTATGCTGATGTAGGTATGATTTGTCAATTTGAGGCAGCGGCGGAATACAAAAATTGATGATACGATGAAAGTAGCAATCGTTGGAGTAAAATATACTGAATGGCCCAAATCCGTTGATCGAACGATACCGGATTCTAGCTATCTCAAACACGTTGATAGCGCATTATATTGTGTTTAAAGATCTACGATTCTTCTGACGTTGATCTAGCGCACTAGATACCGTGAATCGGCTTCAGCAATCGTTGAATCGAGCGCACTCGATTATCCGAGAGTGGAGACAGGAGATCACACTCGACTACCGATTGGATGAAAGCACAAAGCTAACAAAGGAAATTTTATTTCAAAAATCAACCACCTTTTACAAATGACACTACTCGCCTATTTATAGACTTACAACACAACTCATAGGTCGTGAACGACCTAACACTTAGAATATTTACAACACATAACAGATACAACTTCCTAACAACATAAGCAAATAACGACCTATACAATAGTACACGACTTAACAAACGAAACTACAAACGACTTAAAGATAGCTAGGCAGCGGCATAAGTTCTTCTCGCGACTTAAGGGAAATGAACGACTTAATTGTAGGTCGTTCGCGACTTATCTTCTCACGACTCAATTGGAAATAGGGCGGCGAGCTAAGAGATCTTCACGACATAAGAAATTCGACGACTTAAGGCAGCACGTTCGTTCGCGGCCTACTGTAATGCCGCGACTTAAACAAGGTCGCTTGCGATTTATCTGGAAACGATTTAGGGTTAGGTCGGAAAGCACCAGCGACATAGGGCTTAGGTCGGAAAGCGTCAACGGCATAGGGCTTAGCTCGCGGTGAAGAATTAGGTCGGAATAGTTTTAGGTCGGGGACGATTGAAATTAAGTCGCGACTTAGTGTTGGAGCTGGCATAGGTCGTTTGCGACCTAAGGAAGGTCGGCCGCGACCTAATTTTTGCTTGCGACTTAAAGAAGATATTCGCGACTTAAAGAAGCGGAACGATCTACGACTTAGCGGAAGTGAAGATGCTCGCGACTTATGGTTAGATCGGTTTTTGATGGAGCTTCGTGATTTAGGGATAGGTCGCTCGCGACTTACGATGGAGTGCGCGACATAGAAGGCTAGAATGACTTCTTCCCTGCGACATAGCAACGTCAATCGCGACTTTGAGGTATGCCCTGCATCATCCTCCCCTGGTTGGGAAAAATTCGTCCTCGAATTTAAAAGTTCTTCCCCATTGGGTTGTTCATCTTCATAATAAGGTATAAGATGTTTAACATTAAACACGTCAGAAGTGTAAACATCCTCTGGTAGCTTCAACTAATAAGCATTTTCATTGATCCGTTTTATAATTTCTACTGGACCAATCTTTCGGGCTTTCAACTTGTTATAAGCACCCACTGGAAAGCGATCCTTCGTTAACACAGCATACACCCAATCACCCTCGTTGAATTCCACACTTCTTCTCTTTTTATCTGCAGCTTGTTTATACTTCTCATTCGTCTTCTCCAAACGTTCCTGAACGATTCTATGACAATCTTTCAACTCATCAACGAAATCTGACGCCCGTTTAATCACTCTTTTCGGTTGTGGTACTACCGTTAAATCCAACGGCCCCTTTAGCAAGCTTGAATATACAATCTGAAATGGACTGAATCCAGTACTTCGGTTAACAGCATGATTATGAGAAAACTCTGCCTGACACAACTTTATATCCCAACTCTTCAGATTATCTTTTACCAGACATCGCAATAAATTTCCCAGCGATTTGTTAACCACCTCTGTTTGCCCATCAGTTTGCGGATGGTAAGCGCTAGTAAAATTCAGCTTCGTTCCGACCATCTTCCACAAATTTAGCCAAAAATGACTCAGAAAATGAGTATCCCTATCCGACACAATAGATTCTGGCAATCCATGAAGTCGATAGATTTCTTTGAAAAATAACTGAGCAATATGAACAGCATCCGCCGTCTTCTTACAAGCAATAAAATGTGCCATTTTCGAAAATCGATCAACCACCACATAAATGGAATCGTTCTCCCTTTGAGTTCGCGGTAACCCCAAAACAAAATCCATACTCACATCAACCCAAGGCTTAGTTGGTACAGGTAACGGCATATATAATCCAGCATTGGTCGCAGTTCCTTTCGAAACCTGACAGATATGACATCGCTCCACAAACCTTTCCACTTCTTTCCTCATTGATGGCCAAAAGTAAGACTGAGAAATCAGCTGTAATGTACGGTCTCTACCCACATGACCTTCCTCATGCAATTCTTTCACAATCTTCAACCGTAAACTGCAATCCGGTATACATAATCGAGTTCCCTTGAACAGAAAACCATCCACCATCATAAACTCATCCGTCTCCCCATTCTTGACTTTATCTACAAACTTCATAAAATAAGGATCTTCAACAAATAATTCTGGTAGCACATCAAACCCTGTCACTTCGACCTTCATTGTAGTCAACACATGATTCCTTCTGCTCAACGCATCCGCAACACGATTCGTCACTCCCGATTTGTGTTTCACAACAAACGTAAACTGTTGCAGATATGCAATCCATGATGCATGTCTCGCTGAAATCTTGTCTTGCCCTTGTAAATGCTTCAACGCCTCATGATCAGTGTAAAGAACAAACTCTTTCTGAAATAGATAGTGTCTCCAGTGTTTAATAGCTTGCACAACAGCATAAAATTCCACATCATATGTACTATATCTCATCTTCGCTCCCGATAGCTTCTCACTGAAATAGGCAATAGGACGCCCCCTTTGACTTAACACCCCTCCAATTCCAACCTTCGATGCGTCAGTATGTAGTTCAAATAATAACTGAAAATCAGGTAGTGCTAGAATTGGTGCTGTCGTCAACAATTCCTTGATTCGTTCAAACGCAACCCCTGCTTCCTCGGTCCATGAAAACTGTTTGCTCTTCATACAATCAGTAAGGCGCCATCACACTACTAAAGTGTGGAATAAACCTTCGATAAAATGAAGCCAACCCGTGAAAACTTCGAACTTCTGTTATCGTCTTGGGCTGTGGCCAATCTCTAATTGCTTCGACTTTACTTTGGTCAACCTGTATTCCTCCTTCTGATACAACATACCCCAGAAATAAAACACTCTTCGTCATAAAAACACACTTCTTTGTAGCAGCATAGAATTGTTCTTCGCGAAGAATAATTAACACTTTCTTCAAATGTTGAACATGCTCCTCGGTACTAGCACTGTAAATCAAAATATCATCAAAGTATACCACCACAAATTTTCCAATGTATGGCCTGAAAATTTGATTCATCACCCTCATGAATGTACTTGGTGCATTCGATAGACCAAACGGCATGACCAGCCATTCATACAATCCTTCCCTCGTTTTGAATGCCGTCTTCCACTCGTCTCCTGGTCTAATTCGAATTTGATGATAACCACTTTTAAGATCAATCTTTGAAAAGATCACAGACCCACTGATTTGATCTAACAGATCATCAAGCCTTGGCATCGGAAATCTGTATCTGACAGTTATCTTATTCAGTGCCCTGCTATCCGTACACATTCTCCATGAACCATCCTTCTTTGGTACGAGCAATGCCGGTACAACACACGGACTTAAACTCTCCTGTACACGTCCCTGCTCAAGCAACTCTTCCACCTGCCTCCTTAATTCTTCATGTTCCTTCGGACTCATTCGATAATGTGGTCTGTGTGGCAACGTTGCTCTCGGAACAAGATCAATTTGATGTTGAATGTCTCTTAGTGGAGGTAACTCCTTTGGTAACTCATCTGGAAATACATCCTCAAATTCTTTCAAAACTGGTTTCGCTTCTTCTGGAATTTCAACCTCTTCATGACTCTCACGTCCAATTAACAAGAATACTTCCGGCTCTTCCTCAACCTCCTTAACAAACTCCTTCAAGGATAATAAAGTTTTCAGCTCTTCAATCTCCTCCAGTTTGTTTTCTTCTTGTTGTCGCTTCTTGGGAATTAAAGTAATCTTTGTGCCTTCAAACATAAAGCTATAACTGTTGGTACGCCCGTCATGTTGCACCGCCCTATCATACTGCCAAGGTCTCCCTAGCAACAAGTGACATACGTCCATGTCTACCACATCGCACCAGATTTCGTCTTTATATTTCTTCCCAATTGAAAAATTCACACAAGCCCTTCGTCCAACCTTCACCTCCCCGTCTTTTCTCAAGCAAGCCAACTTGTACGGTTTCGGATGTTTCTCAGTCTTCAATGCCAATTTCCTCACCGCTTCTGAAGAAATTATATTATCACAGCTTCCAGCATCAGTAACAAATTTGCAAACTTTCCCTAGAATAGTACATGTCGACTGAAAAATATTGCTCCTCAACCAACCACAATCCTCCTCTAGCTTTGGTGTTAAACAGGACCTCCTCATCATTAGATTATAACCTTCGTCTCCCGTCACTTCTTCTTCCTCCTCATCAGGTGGTGAATTGGAACATTCAGCTTCTTCATCCTCATCCTCAACCTCCGCTATCATAGCTCGCTTCTTTGGCTTTGGACATTCATTACTTTTGTGGCCCACTTCTTGGCAATTATAGCACTTGAAACCGTTATTGACTTTCGCCTTAGCAACTTCATTCACAACTGGTTTTGCAGCAGCTTTTGACACATTGGAACTTCCACTAACACCCTTTGCTTGATTGTTGGAATTCGTAAACACACCACCACCTCGTCTTCCCTGCTTCTCCCAAGCCAACGCCTTCTGGTGTGCTTCCACTACAGATCTAGGATCAAACATGTTAACCATATCTTGAATCTGCATTCGTAACCCTCCAACAAATCTGGCCGTCAACTGTTCTTCCGTCTCCATGATATCGTTCCTTGCAATCAGTTGATAGAATTCATCAGCATAGTCATTCACAGTCTTTGTTCCTTGCCTTAAGTTTTGCAACCTCTGATACATAAGCGATTGATAATTGTAAGGTAAGAATGTGGCTTTCATCATTTTCCTCATCTTTTCCCATGATTCAACCTTTGACTTCCCCATCCGTTCACGTGTAAGTTTGGTTTGCTGCCACCATGCCAAAGCTCTACCCCTCAACCTTGTAGCAACCAACTTCACTCTACGATGTTCTGAAACTTCCTTGAAGTCAAAAATCTCCTCCACATTAGACAACCAATCCAAAAACTCCTCAGCTTGCATACCACCTTTGAATTCTGGAATTTCAGTCTTCATCCCAGATTCCCACTTGTGATCATACTCCGACTGATTTCTTCCTTGTCCACGTCCATGAACACTACCACCATCATACTCTTCTTCACAATCCGATGTATATCGATGTCGATCCTGACCACCAACATCTCTACTACCATCACATCTACCACCAACATCCCTTCTATCTACATTCCTCCGTTCTCGATCATTCACATTCCTCTCACGTCTTCGATCATCATCATCTCTATAACAATCTCGACTCACGCTTCTATGATTGTTATCAACACTTCTCTCCCGATTGGAATGTGGTGAAACTCTACTTCTTCCATGGCTCGATTCAGGTGAAACCCTTCTCTGATTTTGACTCATCTCCAACATCATTCTCTCTAATCGACCAATCCCTTCATTAATCTTCTCATTAAAATTTTCGTTAATTCTTTGCTCCATCTCATCGGCCTCTTCTCTTCCGTACAAAGCATTAATATTACGATGCCGTTGAGCTCGTCTCGGCGGCATGATTACTCTTCAACAAATTCCAACAAAAATTTCACTTCGATCTAAAAATCTTCAAATCAAAACTACCCACTTGTTGAAATCTTCAAAAATCACCAAACGAACAAATCTCTTCAAAATCTCGAGAACCCAATTCTCCAAATTATGCAAATCTCGCACAAACTCCAAAAATCTACGCAAACTCCTTGCGATCTAGCTCCGATACCAAATGACGCAGCGGCGGAATACAAAAATCGATGATACGATGAAAGTAGCAATCGATGGAGTAAAAGATACTGAATGGCCCAAATCCGTTGATCGAACGATACCGGATTCTAGCTATCTCAAACACGTTGATAGCGCACTATATCGTGTTTAAAGATCTACGATTCTTCTGACGTTGATCTAGCGCACTAGATACCGTGAATCGGCTTCAGCAATCGTTGAATCGAGCGCACTCGATTATCCGAGAGTGGAGATAGGAGATCACACTCGACTACCAATTGGATGAAAGCACAAAGCTAACAAAGGAAATTTTATTTCAAAAATCAACCATCTTTTACAAATGACACTACTCGCCAATTTATAGGCTTACAACACAACACTTACAACACAACTCATAGGTCGTGAACGACCTAACACTTAGAATATTTACAACACATAACAGATACAACTTCCTAACAACATAAGCAAATAATGACCTATACAATAGTACACGACTTAACAAACGAAACTACAAACGACTTAAAGATAGCTAAGCAGCGGCATAAGTTCTTCTCGCGACTTAAGGGAAATGAACGACTTAATTGTAGGTCGTTCGCGACTTATCTCGTTCGCGACTTATCTTCTCACGACTCAACTGGAAATAGGGCGGCGAGCTAAGAGATCTTCACGACATAAGAAATTCGACGACTTAAGGCAGCACGTTCGTTCGCGACCTACTATAATGCCGCGACTTAAACAAGGTCGCTCGCGATTTATATGGAAACGATTTAGGGTTAGGTCGGAAAGCACCAGCGACATAGGGCTTAGGTCGGAAAGCGTCAACGGCATAGGGCTTAGCTCGCGGTGAAGAATTAGGTCGGAATAGTTTTAGGTCGGGGACGATTGAAATTAAGTCGCGACTTAGTGTTGGAGCTGGCATAGGTCGTTTGCGACCTAAGGAAGGTCGGCCGCGACCTAATTTTTGCTTGCGACTTAAAGAAGATATTCGCGACTTAAAGAAGCGGAACGATCTACGACTTAGCGGAAGTGAAGATGCTCGCGACTTATGGTTAGATCGGTTTTTGATGGAGCTTCGTGATTTAGGGATAGGTCGCTCGCGACTTACGATGGAGTGCGCGACATAGGAGGCTGGAATGACTTCTTCCCTGCGACATAGCAACGTCAATCGCGACTTTGAGGTATGCCCTGCATCACAATTTGATGTAGGCTTCTAATCAAACTGAATCTGAAGATGGTTGATGCAAATGAACCCAAGCACGCTGTCTGCATTGGTGGTCTAAATTCTAATCCTACAGCAGTGAGCACATTTCAATAAGAGTGGATATCCAATAGGCATTACGATGAATCGTGTCCGCCCAGTGTCCATTTCTGCTTTTATTACGTAAACTTCATTCAGCTCTTCTACGTCAGTCCGAGGATACTTTAAAGGTGAGTTGTTTCTGTAGTGAACTTAAGTAGTTTTCTGTGTTTTTTTTGGCTCCTTTCCTCTGTTGTCTATGGAAGGAACCGATATTCTGTACGACGTTAGTGTATTTGTACACATGTTAGATTATATATGGTTGGTCTGACCGTGTACAACTCATTAATATATTTGTACATATGTTATCTGCTTAAGTAGGATGTAAAACCCAACGAATTTATTTCTTTAGTCACTTATTTTCTGCTGCTGGCCTGGTCCTACCCGCGATAGTACGTTGCAGGTTCCCTTTTGCATGGATCACCATTATCAACCGTAAAGTGTATGCATAAAACATGAACTAAATAATAAATTCATCCCAGGTCTTACGAAACAAAGAACGTTATTTTACAACAGTCGATGAATAAAATTCATAGACGATCGATGGTTTAAAGGTTCTACCAAAAAATGATTGACCTGGCTGTTTTATTCACAATGCAAAAAACGAACCTTGGTTAGAAAATACGCTAACTCAACTCTACTATCAGACTACAACCGTAACTTAATATGTGTTTGGTTCAGGCTACAGTTGTACTGATTTAAAGCAATATTTTAGATGCATTTGTATTTTAATCTACAAAAAGACAGCACTTACAGCCGGGTTTTATTCACTGCCTAAGGTGTGGACCAAACCCATTATCAACACGAAATTACTAAAATAAGTGATTGAGAGTTTTTTGCCCTCAACATGTTTCACAATCGTATTGCAACCTTAGAGCATCTCCAATCTTAAGGCAAAGTAATGTCATTTGAAAACCACATGGAAACAATAGTTTTACTATCTGAAGCTTACGTAGCAAAAATAATAATTTACATCATAACGAAATTAAAAACGGACTCCAGTGCAAATGTGTTGAAAAAGTAAACCTGGCCTATGTGGCAAAACTAACCTATTGATTTAGGTGAAATTTTGGCGGTAAATACATCCAGAAAAAAAGGCATGTTGCTCAAAAGAGAACAAACAGACAGTAGTGGTTGAGAAAAAGAGGTAAGTAACTTTAATGGTATCTTCTCTTCAACCTCTTTGTTTCTTTCAGCCGAAATCAATGAATTGATTTTGAATTTACAGTACACAAAGTACATACAACTAGAGTTATGTATGTGATAGTTTACTGCATTCATTGATTTCAAGTAGCAGTTATTATCATTATCCCATCTGTATATGCCTAGCAGTTAAATTTCTGTTGTTCATGCTTTTATTTGTTCTTGCCTGTAGGTATATATAGCCTTTTATTTGAATGGAATCACAGGAGATTCATAGTTTAAGTGCTCGGCAATGCAATAATGGGAATGAACATCATAGAGTCGGTGATTTTCCTTTAGCTAGCACCTTTAATGACTCTTCCCATGCAGAATCTCATGTTCATCCTTCAAATCAATATGTGTATCCAAGTCAGTTTAATTTATCCCAAATTCCATTTCAACCTACTTTCAGTTTTAACCCGATGAATGACCTACAGACTCCCATATTTCAAGAGCTATATGGATCCAGTCCATCGTTGGAAAACCAGTTCAACGCATCAATGCCTTGTGCTGATAAAGAGGCTTTCACTGTTTCAAAGAAATCAAAAAAAGACAGCAGCACATCAAAAGGTTCAAGACAGTCATCGTATGGTTCATCGGGAAACAGCAATCGTTATTGGACGATAGAAGAAGATGTATCTCTAACAAAGTCATATCTTTATGTCAGTGTTGATTCAATTATTGGGAAGGATCAAAGTTCTTCTAAATTGTGGGATCGGATCTTGAAGGTTTGGCGAGATCACATGGGAACGTACAACGAAAAAAGAGGGAGTAATAGTTTATCATGCCGTTGGAACACTATACAAATGGCGGTCAGCAAGTTCCATGCATTATATGAATCTTTAGAGAGAGCTCCTAGAAGTGGAACTAATATTGAAGACACGGTAAGAGTTGATAAGATTAATTGAGCATTTATTCTTTGTACCTTTAGTATACTTCTTAATATTCGTTTTTTTTCTTTGCAAAACATAGAAAAAAGAAGCATTGAATATGTATAGAGAATTGGAAGATGGCACATCATTCAAATTTGAACACTGTTGGGAGATAATGAAAGACAACCCAAAGTGGTGCTCCGCGCAACTCACTAAAACCGGTTCGTCGAAAAAACCTAAAGTGGCTACTTCAAACGCAGTCAAAAATCCACCACCGACAACTCCAACTATGCCAGAAATTTCTTCTTTGCATGAAACCGATCATATCAATATTGACTGTGCTCCTACTGAAAAGCCAGCTGTTGACGATGATGTTGGACTACTTCGACCATTGGGAAGAAAGGGGAGCAAGGAGAAGATCAGGAGAATGAATGAACAAAAAGCCGTGATAGATGTGTTGAATAATTTTCAATGTACATTGGAAAAACAACACATTATCAGTCAGCAGAGTTTAGAATTGAGACAGCAAATGTTAGCTAAAGAATTAGAATTGAAAGAGAAGGCTCTAAAGTTGAAGGAGGAAGTTGAAGTTAGAAAACAAAAGGCTGAAAAAAGAAAGGAACAAGAGAATGTTATGAATACCGATTTGAACAACCTTCAACCAGCATTACGAGTTGCGTATGAAAAAATGCAGATTCAAATAATGAAAGAATGGGAAGAGGAAGGTCTCTTTGGCTGTGCATCTACAAATGATGAAGTGCAAATGTGATAATTTCAATTTGTTACTCTTTTTTCTATTTGTAACTTGATGTTAACATGTATTTAGAAAACTTTTTTATGAATTGTAATCCTTGGTTTTTGTTGTTAGTCCATTTCAAAATATATTGCAAGATGACTATGTTACTATGTGATAATAAAGGTGTATATGTATTAGTACAGCAAACCGTGTATGTTCTGATGTTGATTTGACAGAGTTGTTTTGCATTTGTACAGCATTTGTACAGACCTACAATTCCCTAAGATTTAAAAAAACAAATATGAAACCTCACAAACTACAAGGCACAAATATGTACCACCACTTATTTAGTTAAGCAGTAACAGTGACGTTGAATCCTTCCGTGCAAGTAAAACACAAACAATTCTGCATATCTACTGTTGAATCAAAAGGTAATATATTAGAAAGAGAGATACAAAACTCAAAGCTTTGAACTGGACAAAGACAAACTGTTAATTCTACTGCAAATTTTATACAAGCACACAATATACTCAAAGTACATAATTGCTCGTCAACATGATCAGATAACAACAGATACATATACATTGTCCTAAAATTATGTTTCCTCATCTCCATAAACTGTCCATAAGTTATTGATGAGATCAGTTTTCAACTGGTTGTGGGCTTCTTGGTCACGAATTTTTTTTAATTCTCTGATCATCTTTGCCAGTAGAAATGTATAATCATGCTCTAAATCAACATGTTGATGCCTTTCATTTACAGGTGGATACCAACATTCAGGATTATATCCTTCTTTCCGTTCACTCTCGATTATCATATTGTGCAAGATGATGCAAGTTTTCATGATCTTTCCAATATCCTTTGCATTCCACATCCGAGCAGGTCCTTGAACAATATGCCACCTACTTTGCAACACTCCAAATGCTCGTTCAACATCTTTTCTTACTGCTTCTTGCCGTTTAGCAAAAAGTTTCTCCTTAGCATTAGAAGGTTCAGAAATAGTCTGAATTAAAGTGGCATATTTTGGATAAATCCCATCTGAGAGGTAGTAACCCTTATTATAGTTATGACCTTGAACTGTAAAATTGCATGGTGGAGCAACTCCATTGACTATATCATCAAATAATGGAGAGCGATCAAGAACATTAATATCGTTGCTTGTACCCGCCATACCAAAAAACGCATGCCAAATCCATAAGTCGTATGAGGCTACAGCTTCTAAGATGAGTGTAGGAACCCTTTTAAATCCATTAGTGTGTGTTCCGTGCCAAGCAGTAGGACAATTTTTCCAGTGCCAATGCATACAATCAAGACTACCAAGCATGCCAGGGAAACCTCGACTGTCTCCTTCTTTTAGTAACCTTGTAATATCATCCTCATTTGGTTTTCTTAAATACCGTTCTTCAAAAATTCCAATTATTGCATCGCAAAAATGCTTGAGACTTTCGATTGCGGTGCTTTCACCTATTTGAATATATTCATCAAGTACATCTGCTGCACAACCATATGCAAGCATCCTTATTGCAGCTATCATCTTTTGTAAAGGACTCAATCCATAATTTCCAACTGCATCAATTTTCTGCGTGAAATAGGAATCAAAATTACCAATTTCATGCAAGATACGGTTGAAAAGATTAATATCCATTCGAAATCGTCGGCGAAATTGACCAGGTGTATATTTAGAATTTTCACCTTTAAAATAGTCATTAATAATAAGATCATGTCGAGATTTTCTATCACGTCGAATGTAGCGTCTACCAAAAGTCGATCCACCATGTTGTCTTTTTGCAAAAGTCATAGCAGTTGCAACTATAAGTGGAACATAAACAGAAACATTTTGAATCATGCCTTGAGTCATCAAGCTATCACTTTCATCATCTACATCTACTATATTTCGGATGAGGGAACATGATTCATCGTCTGAACTATCAAACCCATTTTTTGAATATGATGAAGACATAGAAATATATGTATACCTGAAAATCGCAACTATAATATCAAACGGCGACTTAATATATAATTATACAGTATACACATATTCCTTTTGTACTACCAGTTAATGTTAAACAAATTAAAATCATCATGTGCTAGAAAGATATACTGTATTAAAATCATCAACAGCTCTGTATGTAGTATATCTTTCTAGCACATGATGATTTTAATTTGTTTAACATTAACTGGTAGTACAAAAGGAATATGTGTATACTGTATAATTATATATTAAGTCGCTGTTTGATATTATAGTTGCGATTTTCAGGTATACATATATTTCTATGTCTTCATCATATTCAAAAAATGGGTTTGATAGTTCAGACGATGAATCATGTTCCCTCATCCGAAATATAGTAGATGTAGATGATGAAAGTGATAGCTTGATGACTCAAGGCATGATTCAAAATGTTTCTGTTTATGTTCCACTTATAGTTGCAACTGCTATGACTTTTGCAAAAAGACAACATGGTGGATCGACTTTTGGTAGACGCTACATTCGACATGATAGAAAATCTCGACATGATCTTATTATTAATGACTATTTTAAAGGTGAAAATTCTAAATATACACCTGGTCAATTTCGCCGACGATTTCGAATGGATATTAATCTTTTCAACCGTATCTTGCATGAAATTGGTAATTTTGATTCCTATTTCACGCAGAAAATTGATGCAGTTGGAAATTATGGATTGAGTCCTTTACAAAAGATGATAGCTGCAATAAGGATGCTTGCATATGGTTGTGCAGCAGATGTACTTGATGAATATATTCAAATAGGTGAAAGCACCGCAATCGAAAGTCTCAAGCATTTTTGCGATGCAATAATTGGAATTTTTGAAGAACGGTATTTAAGAAAACCAAATGAGGATGATATTACAAGGTTACTAAAAGAAGGAGACAGTCGAGGTTTCCCTGGCATGCTTGGTAGTCTTGATTGTATGCATTGGCACTGGAAAAATTGTCCTACTGCTTGGCACGGAACACACACTAATGGATTTAAAAGGGTTCCTACACTCATCTTAGAAGCTGTAGCCTCATACGACTTATGGATTTGGCATGCGTTTTTTGGTATGGCGGGTACAAGCAACGATATTAATGTTCTTGATCGCTCTCCATTATTTGATGATATAGTCAATGGAGTTGCTCCACCATGCAATTTTACAGTTCAAGGTCATAACTATAATAAGGGTTACTACCTCTCAGATGGGATTTATCCAAAATATGCCACTTTAATTCAGACTATTTCTGAACCTTCTAATGCTAAGGAGAAACTTTTTGCTAAACGGCAAGAAGCAGTAAGAAAAGATGTTGAACGAGCATTTGGAGTGTTGCAAAGTAGGTGGCATATTGTTCAAGGACCTGCTCGGATGTGGAATGCAAAGGATATTGGAAAGATCATGAAAACTTGCATCATCTTGCACAATATGATAATCGAGAGTGAACGGAAAGAAGGATATAATCCTGAATGTTGGTATCCACCTGTAAATGAAAGGCATCAACATGTTGATTTAGAGCATGATTATACATTTCTACTGGCAAAGATGATCAGAGAATTAAAAAAAATTCGTGACCAAGAAGCCCACAACCAGTTGAAAACTGATCTCATCAATAACTTATGGACAGTTTATGGAGATGAGGAAACATAATTTTAGGACAATGTATATGTATCTGTTGTTATCTGATCATGTTGACGAGCAATTATGTACTTTGAGTATATTGTGTGCTTGTATAAAATTTGCAGTAGAATTAACAGTTTGTCTTTGTCCAGTTCAAAGCTTTGAGTTTTGTATCTCTCTTTCTAATATATTACCTTTTGATTCAACAGTAGATATGCAGAATTGTTTGTGTTTTACTTGCACGGAAGGATTCAACGTCACTGTTACTGCTTAACTAAATAAGTGGTGGTACATATTTGTGCCTTGTAGTTTGTGAGGTTTCATATTTGTTTTTTTAAATCTTAGGGAATTGTAGGTCTGTACAAATGCTGTACAAATGCAAAACAACTCTGTCAAATCAACATCAGAACATACACGGTTTGCTGTACTAATACATATACACCTTTATTATCACATAGTAACATAGTCATCTTGCAATATATTTTGAAATGGACTAACAACAAAAACCAAGGATTACAATTCATAAAAAAGTTTTCTAAATACATGTTAACATCAAGTTACAAATAGAAAAAAGAGTAACAAATTGAAATTATCACATTTGCACTTCATCATTTGTAGATGCACAGCCAAAGAGACCTTCCTCTTCCCATTCTTTCATTATTTGAATCTGCATTTTTTCATACGCAACTCGTAATGCTGGTTGAAGGTTGTTCAAATCGGTATTCATAACATTCTCTTGTTCCTTTCTTTTTTCAGCCTTTTGTTTTCTAACTTCAACTTCCTCCTTCAACTTTAGAGCCTTCTCTTTCAATTCTAATTCTTTAGCTAACATTTGCTGTCTCAATTCTAAACTCTGCTGACTGATAATGTGTTGTTTTTCCAATGTACATTGAAAATTATTCAACACATCTATCACGGCTTTTTGTTCATTCATTCTCCTGATCTTCTCCTTGCTCCCCTTTCTTCCCAATGGTCGAAGTAGTCCAACATCATCGTCAACAGCTGGCTTTTCAGTAGGAGCACAGTCAATATTGATATGATCGGTTTCATGCAAAGAAGAAATTTCTGGCATAGTTGGAGTTGTCGGTGGTGGATTTTTGACTGCGTTTGAAGTAGCCACTTTAGGTTTTTTCGACGAACCGGTTTTAGTGAGTTGCGCGGAGCACCACTTTGGGTTGTCTTTCATTATCTCCCAACAGTGTTCAAATTTGAATGATGTGCCATCTTCCAATTCTCTATACATATTCAATGCTTCTTTTTTCTATGTTTTGCAAAGAAAAAAAACGAATATTAAGAAGTATACTAAAGGTACAAAGAATAAATGCTCAATTAATCTTATCAACTCTTACCGTGTCTTCAATATTAGTTCCACTTCTAGGAGCTCTCTCTAAAGATTCATATAATGCATGGAACTTGCTGACCGCCATTTGTATAGTGTTCCAACGGCATGATAAACTATTACTCCCTCTTTTTTCGTTGTACGTTCCCATGTGATCTCGCCAAACCTTCAAGATCCGATCCCACAATTTAGAAGAACTTTGATCCTTCCCAATAATTGAATCAACACTGACATAAAGATATGACTTTGTTAGAGATACATCTTCTTCTATCGTCCAATAACGATTGCTGTTTCCCGATGAACCATACGATGACTGTCTTGAACCTTTTGATGTGCTGCTGTCTTTTTTTGATTTCTTTGAAACAGTGAAAGCCTCTTTATCAGCACAAGGCATTGATGCGTTGAACTGGTTTTCCAACGATGGACTGGATCCATATAGCTCTTGAAATATGGGAGTCTGTAGGTCATTCATCGGGTTAAAACTGAAAGTAGGTTGAAATGGAATTTGGGATAAATTAAACTGACTTGGATACACATATTGATTTGAAGGATGAACATGAGATTCTGCATGGGAAGAGTCATTAAAGGTGCTAGCTAAAGGAAAATCACCGACTCTATGATGTTCATTCCCATTATTGCATTGCCGAGCACTTAAACTATGAATCTCCTGTGATTCCATTCAAATAAAAGGCTATATATACCTACAGGCAAGAACAAATAAAAGCATGAACAACAGAAATTTAACTGCTAGGCATATACAGATGGGATAATGATAATAACTGCTACTTGAAATCAATGAATGCAGTAAACTATCACATACATAACTCTAGTTGTATGTACTTTGTGTACTGTAAATTCAAAATCAATTCATTGATTTCGGCTGAAAGAAACAAAGAGGTTGAAGAGAAGATACCATTAAAGTTACTTACCTCTTTTTCTCAACCACTACTGCCTGTTTGTTCTCTTTTGAGCAACATGCCTTTTTTTCTGGATGTATTTACCGCCAAAATTTCACCTAAATCAATAGGTTAGTTTTGCCACATAGGCCAGGTTTACTTTTTCAACACATTTGCACTGGAGTCCGTTTTTAATTTCGTTATGATGTAAATTATTATTTTTGCTACGTAAGCTTCAGATAGTAAAACTATTGTTTCCACGTGGTTTTCAAATGACATTACTTTGCCTTAAGATTGGAGATGCTCTTACTACAACAGCTCTACAAGGCCCGAAATATGGGTCAGAATTTGTACCCGAACTTAATCTGGTGGCTGCTATTAAATCAAACACTTGATATGAATGGCCCCCCTGAATTTCAGCCGAAACCCGTTCAAATTGACTCACTCAGATTCGGGCTTCCTAGCATCACTCTTTTTACTAATATAGTCTGAACTCTTCTTTCCCCATTACATAAATTAGAAAAATTTCTATCTTTCTTCTCAGCTGGCTTACTACAATGTCCGGAAACAACCTGTTGCTTTCAGAACTGGTGTTTGGTACAAATTGGAATACCGTTCGTGTCCGGGTGGCTAGGCTGTGGAAATTGATCGGTCAGGGAACGAACGAAGTTTACGCGTTGAACATGCAGTTTGTCGACAGCGAGATATGGTACTGACTACTTGACTACTGTTGCTGTTGAGTCGGGTAGTGTGCTTCCTTTCTTTCCCTCCCCTCTCTCAGTTGATATCCTTCAAGCCAAGTGAACACATTTTCAGCCGCCTGTGCACTAGGAGTGATATTAACTTTGATTATACTTCACTTTGTTCCACACCCGTGCTGCCCCTGCTCCACACGCATGCACTGGCACTAATTCGTGTTCTTCCATGTACATCCATTTGTTTTGTGCACTTGCATTTTCCAATAGGGACGTTTCTACTGTATGTCTGTATCGTTCATACGTAGCAGCAAAATATTTAGTTTACAGTTGTTTGGTACTATTTCTCAACTTTGTTGTGGGATCGACGACCAATTTGTTCACATGTGAGATGACCAATACTGTATTTTTCAAACCACTGTTATTTGTGACAGGGAAATGAGAAGGTGGCAACAGTTCGAAAGCATATACTTCGTCAGTTTGAAAGCATGTTTGAAGAACCTTCGGTCTACGACATGACACGGTTCAACGTCCAAAATGCCGAAACAACATACAGAACTGTACATGACGACTGGATAATAGTTCTACGAACAGATACCCGAACAGTGAAGGTAGCAGATGCGGTGGACAGAATACCACGGTATAAGTTTGCCTTTGCTGATGAAAGCACACTTATAACCCACTAAGCCGTATAGATAACCTTACGGGTACTTTTTCCCCCCTCCATGTATATCACATGTTCCCGTTATTGAAATTTTGCGCACTCATGTTGTTCATTTGTGACCTATTACAGATTTGGGTGATATATTACGAGCTGTGACTAATGTATTTGCTGTAACTTCTAAAAGCGGAACAAAAACACTAAAACGAGAGTTGCACGTGGAAAGCAATAGATGGTACCATTTCATCCTTTTTTAATGCAATCAACCAATCGCTGTATTAATTTTATTTATCGCATAGTGGGAATATAAGTGTTGTATCACTTTGGGCGAGCCAGAGGGATTTACTTGACCAATCCGTGGTAAACAAGTTTGAGAATTCGCCTACAGTTGTTGTCACCTCACTGACAGTCGCTACATATGGCCGTACACTACTGATCATTGTACTTACTTTCCACCACCACAAAACAATTGCCCTCTGATTTATATTTTTCTTTGTTATGTGCATTTATTTTCCGTTCTACTAAAGCGACAAAAATATATCTGGGCATTGATTTGCCTGAACTAGGTGTCGTTAAAACCAGATATGCTTTTTATACATGCTGTTCATATGTTTGACCCTTTAATTTCATTTGCCTCGGCTGCTGTGTTAGAAAGAACAAACACTACGATCGCCCAGCTGTTGACTGACGTCAGGACCGTAAACTGTCGGGTACGTTGTTCTTGCACCTACTACACGCATAATCGTAAAATTTGACCGCCACCATCCATCCCCTTCCACTGATTGCTCATAATTCTTATAACCCTATCATTTACGTACTGTTTGTATTCTGTGCATTCACCAGTTTAGAAAAAACAGAAAACAAAAATGAACTCTACTTCTGGTAGTTTTACGTGCGTCGACTGCAACACAGGTTTGATATGTAGTCTGTCCATACTGTCCTGAATTGCCAATTTTTTTTGCTAAACTACTGATTCCTTCCCGAGCCTTCCTTCATTCTTTCTGTGTACTGCTGCTGCTACGAAAAATAAATTCAAATTGCAGATTAACATTCTATATGATGTTTCTCCAATAACTTTACAAAAAAACTTGCGTTGTGATCCAAATTTTTTACGGACTAACGTATGCGGGTTAAGAAAATTGATTGACCTGTGTGCTTAGGTGGGTTGATAAAATTATTGACCGGATTTAACTGTCCACATCAACATTCATATTCTGCCAACGCTTAGTACTTTCAGATGATTGTTTTTTTGCAATAAACGAATGGGAATGAAGTTTAACTTACAGAGACGTGTACTACACGTGTCTAATGTACCATGCATGAGTATAGTTGGTTTAACTGCTGTTTGTGTCACATTGTGATCAAAAATTATTATTGTCCTAACTAAAACCCCATCAGTAGATATGGAATGCTTCACAGTCGATCAATTGGATGAGATAGGTTAATACGTAAGTTTAATGCCAAACTCCCTTTGAAAGTGTTGTGCTAGGTGTAACAAATGTATTTTTCACTACTCTTCGATTTTGATAGGCGAACACTGTACACTGTATAAACATTACTATATATAAGTTGTTCGCGTGTGGACTGGAGTACTGCACACCTTCTGTTTAACGAAATTAGCTGCGTACAATATACGCTTGCAAAACGGTTTCGATTCACTTAATCATGCTTGGGGGAATGTTATGCTGACCGAATTTTAGTGTATTGCGCTGTTGTTATTTTTTTCCTGTATTATATGCCTCTTGTTATCCTCCTCTGCCTTGCGCTGTTAATCACATGGTACCTTTTCCTTTTTTTTCCTTCTGTATTACTGCTTACAATTTCTTCTGCCAGTTGTCATATACTTAAGTCAGTGATTATAGTTTCTCCATTCTCCGTTAACGTTTTCGGAAAACAAAAAAAATCTCATCCACTTGCCGTTTTCACTTTCAGCATTTCCGTTTTCAAGTTCAAACAGTTTTGCCAATATAGCTATTAACTTATACAAACAACACTTCTGTTCAGGGTAAAATATATGTCGTGCCAGCAACCATTGTGCAGTTGAAAAGTTCTACCTGGAGCTATCTCTCCTGCACGGTCTGCGAATCTACGGTTCACTTTGCCCATCCCGTAACAGGTACCATTTGTCGGCTTCTTTGTTCTGTAGTTTTCTTCCTTTTCTCGAAAAAAAAATAACTACGACCACTAAAAACATGTTTGTTGGGTACCGTTTAAATGTTGACATATTGGACTCCTTCACATCTACTACTATCACCGCTTTTGACAAGGAAGCCGAATGACTACTTGGACATAAGGTTGACGACATGCTTGCCATCCTTGACTCGGTAAAAAAACATAATTACGCATTTTATTATGCTGTTCATTTAACTATGCCCTTTTTAATATAAAGTAAAATGTATGTGGATGTATATATATCATATTACTACCTCATTACTTGTGTTGGGGTAGACAACTTTGGTCACGCTCATTTTACACGGCTAACTTTACCAACTTCCTGCACATATTACTCATCCTTGGTTGTAAATATTATTTGACGCAGCGGATAATTCAAAACGATCTTCAATCGACGAAAATAGCAATCTGTGGATTGATGGATGCTGAAATGCTCGAATTCGTTGATCCGAAGATACCGAACTCTAGCTATCTCTGACTCGTTGATCCGAAGATACCGGGAAAGAGATCTACGATTCTTCGACGTTGATCTTGCGCACAAGATACCGTGAATCGGCTTCAACAAACGATGATCCGAGCGCACTCGAATGACGTAAGTGGAGATAGGAGATACACTCGACTACCAATTGAAATTGAAAGCAACAAGCTAACAAAAGAGAATTTTATTCAATATTCAACAACCTTTCACAAATGAAAACACTCGCCTATTTATAGGCTACAACACGCAAGTAGAAAAGAATATAACTCCTAAGTCGGCAACCGACTTAACAACGCCTCCGACTTAACATAAGTCGTACACGACTTAAGCCCAAACAGTTACAAAACACATACAAAAGCTTCAAAGAAAAATACAAGTACTTAACTCGGCTCCGACTTATCAATGTTCATCTCCGACTTATAATTAAGTCGTACGCGACTTAAAATTGCAGTGATTCCGCTACCTCGGCAACGACTCATGCTTATCTCGGCAATCGACTCATGGGACTTTCAGCTTAACTCGGCAATCGACTTATGGATATCTCGTCGCCGACTTATGGGGTATCTCGCCTACGATCTTAGAGAGCTTATCTCGGCAACGACTTAAACAAGTGCCGCGACAATGTCGTTTGCGAGTTATCTGGTAATGATCTAGGGTTAGGTCGGAACTCGCGAAGTGTTTCTGCGACATGGGGTTTAGGTCGGTCGCGATTTTGGGAAGAGGTGTTTGGTTGGTAAAGGCGACTGGAGATGGAAGTGGAGGTGGAGGTGTGGTAATTTGTTCGCGAAGATAGGTCGTAGGTCGGTATTTGGGAATTAGGTCGTAGCTCGGCATGGAGGTCGGAGTTAGGTCGTAGGTCGGCGTGAAGGTGGGGGTTAGGTCGGAGCCTCTGGTTGTCGAGCCTAGGTATGCTGCTTCATCATCCTCCCCTTGTTGACAAAAATTCAACCTCGAATTTGTACTTCTCTCCTTTTCAACAAGCTCATCTCCATGGTACGGAATCAAATGTTTAACGTTGAAAACGTCAGCAGTGTGAATGTGATCTGGCAACTTTAACTGATAAGCATTATCATTGATTTTCTTCAAGATTTCTACTGGTCCAATCTTTCGAGCTTTTAACTTGTTGTAAGTTCCAACTGGAAAACGATCTTTCGTCAATACCGCGTAAACAAAATCACCCTCTTTGAAGACTACACTCCTTCATTTCTTATCCGCCATTTGTTTGTACTTCTCATTTGCCTTTTCCAATCGTTCCTGAACGATTCTATGGCATTCTGTCAACCCTTCCACAAAATCAGCAGCTTTCTTAACTGTCTTCTTTGATTGTGGTATTACCGTTAAATCCAACGGTCCCTTCGGTAAGCTCGAATAAACAATCTGGATGGACTGAACCCCGTACTTCGATTCACAGCATGATTATGGGCAAATTCTGCCTGACATAACTTCACATCCCAACTCTTTAGATTATCTTGAACAAGACACCTCAACAAGTTTCCCAACGATCGATTAACCACCTCCGTTTGTCCATCAGTTTGCGGATGATAAGCACTACTAAACTTCAGCTTTGTTCCCACCATTTTCCACAAACTCAACCAAAAATGACTCAGAAATCGAGTATCTCTATCTGACACAATAGATTCTGGCAATCCATGAAGTCGATAGATCTCCTTGAAAAACAACTGAGCAACATGAACAGCATCTGCCGTTTTCTTACAAGCAATAAAATGTGCCATTTTCGAGAATCTGTCCACCACTACATATATGGAATCATTTCCCCTCTGAGTTCTCGGTAATCCCAACACGAAATCCATGCTGAGATCAACCCATGGTTTGGTAGGCACGGGTAACGGCATATATAAACCCGCATTAGTCGCAGTTCCTTTCGAAACTTGACAGATATGGCATCTCTCAACAAACCTCTCCACTTCTTTCCTCATCGAAGGCCAAAAGTAGGATTGTGAAATTAATTGTAAGGTACGGTCTCTTCCAACATGCCCTTCTTCATGTAATTCCTTGATAATCTTCATTCTCAAACTACCCTCCGGAATGCACAATCGATTTCCTTTGAAAAGAAAACCATCTATTATCACAAAATCATCCGTCTCTCCCTCCTTGACCTTTTCAACAAATTTTGCAAAGTATGGATCATCAGTGAATAATTCTGGCAATATTTCAAACCCCGTCACTTCAACTTTTAGCGTAGTCAACAAATGACTCCTCCTACTCAAAGCATCAGCCACACGATTTGTCACTCCTGACTTGTGTTTCACAACAAAAGTAAACTGTTGTAGATATGCAATCCACGATGCATGTCTCGCTGAAATCTTGTCTTGCCCTTGCAAATGCTTCAATGCTTCATGATCAGTGTAAAGAACAAACTCCTTCTGAAATAGATAGTGTCTCCAGTGTTTAATAGATTGTACAACAGCATAAAACTCCACATCATATGTACTGTATCACATCTTCGCTCCGGACAACTTCTCACTGAAATATGCAATAGGACGCCCCTTCTGACTCAACACCCCTCCAATCCCAACCTTGGATGCATCAGTATGTAGTTCAAACACCAACTGAAAATCAGGTAGCACTAGAATTGGTGCAGAGGTCAAAAGATCTTTGATTCGTTCAAAAGCAACCTCGGCTTCCTCCGTCCATGCAAACTGTTTACCTTTCATGCAATCTGTAACAGGCGCCATCACACTACTAAAGTGTGGAATAAACCTTCGATAAAATGAAGCCAACCCATGAAAACTACGAACTTCCGTTATCGTCTTGGGCTGCGGCCAATTTCTGATCGCCTCAACTTTACTTTGGTCAACCTGTATTCCTTTCTCTGAAACAACATACCCCAGAAATAAAACACTATGCGTCATGAACACGCATTTCTTCGTTGCAGCATAGAATTGTTCTTGTCGCAATACCATCAGCACTTCTCTAAGATGATTCAAATGTTCCTCTGGACTCCCACTGTAAATAAGAATATCATCGAAATACACCACCACGAATTTCCCAATGAACGGTCGAAAAATCTGATTCATCACCCTCATGAACGTACTTGGTGCATTGGATAAACCAAATGGCATAACCAACCATTCGTATAGACCCTCCCTGGTTTTAAAAGCAGTCTTCCACTCATCTCCTGGTCTGATACGAATTTGATGATATCCGCTCTTCAAATCAATCTTAGAAAAGATAGTAGCTCCGCTTATCTGATCCAACAAGTCATCCAACCTCGGCATTGGAAATCTATATCTCACGGTAATTTTATTCAATGCTCGACTGTCAGTGCACATTCTCCATGTCCCATCCTTCTTGGGTACCAATAACGCTGGTACAGCACAAGGACTCAGACTCTCCTGCACACGCCCCTGTTCAAGCAATTCCTCTACCTGCCTCCGCAATTCTTCATGTTCCTTCGGACTCATTCGATAATGTGGTCTGTGTGGCAATACAGCACCGGGAACAAGATCTATCTGATGTTGTATATCCCTCAACGGTGGCAACTCCGTTGGTAACTCATCTGGAAATACATCGTCAAATTCTTTCAGAACTGGTTTAACTTCTTCTGGAATTTCAATCTCTTCACTGCTTTCTCGTCCAATCAACAAGAATACTTCCGGCTCTTCTTCAACTTCTTTAACAAACTCCTTCAAAGTCAATAAAGTTTTTAGCTCTTCGATTTCCTCCACTTTGTTTTCTTCCTGTTGGCGTTTCTTCGGAACCAGAGTAATCTTTGTACCTTCGAACATGAAACTGTAACTGTTGGTCCGTCCATCATGTTGTACTGCTCTATCAAACTGCCACGGTCTCCCCAGCAACAAATGACAAACGTCCATATCTACGACATCACACCAGATTTCATCTTTGTATTTCTTCCCAATCGAAAACTTCACACAAGCTCTACGTCCAA
The DNA here is from genome assembly GCA_030737815.1 of Allium fistulosum. NCBI lineage: Eukaryota > Viridiplantae > Streptophyta > Magnoliopsida > Asparagales > Amaryllidaceae > Allium > Allium fistulosum. The sequence goes on from CM060901.1 coordinate 669,185,847, forward strand.
CTTTCACTTCACCACCCTTCCTCAACCAAGCTAACTTGTACGGTTTAGGATGTTTCTCGGTTTTCAACTCCAACTTCTTTACCGCTTCTGTAGAGATAATATTATCACAACTTCCAGCATCAATAACAAATTTACAAACTCTTCCCAGAATAGTGCATGTAGATTGAAAGATATTGTTCCTCAACCAACTACTTTCTTCCCCTTGCTTCGGTGTTAAACAACTTCTCCTCATCATCAATGCATACCCGTCATCTCCCGACAGTAAGTCTTCCTCCTCAACTGGTAAAGAATTAGAGCATTCAGCTTCTTCATCCTCATCCTCAACCTCAGCAATCATTGCTCTCTTCTTTGGCTTTGGACACTCATTGCTTTTATGACCCAACTCCTGACAGTTGTAACATTTGAAACCGTTGTTAACCTTTGCCTTCTCAACCTCCTTCACCACTGGTTTACTGATAGGTTTAGACATATTAGAACTTCCACCAACACCCTTCACTTGATTATTGGAATTCGTAAACACACCACCTCCTCGTCGCCCCTGCTTCTCCCAAGCCAACGCTTTCTGATGTGCTTCCGCCACAGATCTTGGATCGAACATATTAACCATATCCTGAATCTGCATTCTCAATCCCCCAATGAATCTAGATGTCAGCTGCTCTTCTGTTTCCATAATATCATTCCTTGCAATAAGCTGGTAAAACTCATCCGCATAATCATTAACAGTCTTTGTGCCCTGCCTCAAGTTCTGCAAACGTTGATACATCAAAGATTGATAATTGTAAGGTAAGAACGTTGCTTTCATCAATTTCTTCATTTTCTCCCAAGATTCAACTTTTGACTTCCCCATTCGTTCTCGTGTAAGTTTAGTTTGCTGCCACCATGCCAAAGCTCGACCCCTCAACCTTGTAGCAACCAACTTCACTCTACGACGTTCTGGAACTTCTTTGAAATCAAAAATTTCTTCAACATTAGCCATCCAATCCAAAAACTCTTCAGCCTGCATACCACCTTTGAATTCTGGAATTTCTGTCTTCATCCCGGATTCCCACTTGTGATCGTACTCCGACTGATTCCTTCCTCGTCCACGAACACTACCACCATCATACTCTTCTTCACCATCCGATGTATAGCGATGTCGATCCTGACCACCAACATCTCTACCACCATCACGTCTTCCACCAACATTCCTACGATCCACATTCCTCCGATCTCGATCAGTCACATTTCTATCACGACCTCGATCATCAACATTTCGATCACAATCTCGATCCACGCTTCTATGATCACTATCAACACTTCTCTCTCGATTTGAATGTGGTGAAATTCTACTTCTTCCATGGCTCGACTCAGGTGAAACCCTTCTCTGATTTTGACTCATTTCCAACATCATCCTCTCTAATCGACCAATCCCTTCCGTAAGCTTCTCATTGAAATTCTCGTTGATTCGTTGCTCCATTTCATCGGCCTCTTCTCTTCCATACAAAGCATTAATATTGCGATGACGTTGAACTCGTCTTGGCGGCATGATTGAATACTTCACAAACACTTCAACAAATTCACACTTCAAGTTTCAAACACCTTTCGAACTTTGATCCAAAATGAAATGGATCGAAAACTCCAACTTTGTTGCAAAATATGATGAACACGATGAACACAACTTCAAATTCTCGGCTCCAAGACTCGATTTAGCTATGATTGGCTAAAACAAGCTCTGATACCAAACTGACGCAGCGGATAATTCAAAACGATCTTCAATCGACGAAAATAGCAATCTGTGGATTGATGGATGCTGAAATGCTCGAATTCGTTGATCCGAAGATACCGAACTCTAGCTATCTCTGACTCGTTGATCCGAAGATACCGGGAAAGAGATCTACGATTCTTCGACGTTGATCTTGCGCACAAGATACCGTGAATCGGCTTCAACAAACGATGATCCGAGCGCACTCGAATGACGTAAGTGGAGATAGGAGATACACTCGACTACCAATTGAAATTGAAAGCAACAAGCTAACAAAAGAGAATTTTATTCAATATTCAACAACCTTTCACAAATGAAAACACTCGCCTATTTATAGGCTACAACACGCAAGTAGAAAAGAATATAACTCCTAAGTCGGCAACCGACTTAACAACGCCTCCGACTTAACATAAGTCGTACACGACTTAAGCCCAAACAGTTACAAAACACATACAAAAGCTTCAAAGAAAAATACAAGTACTTAACTCGGCTCCGACTTATCAATGTTCATCTCCGACTTATAATTAAGTCGTACGCGACTTAAAATTGCAGTGATTCCGCTACCTCGGCAACGACTCATGCTTATCTCGGCAATCGACTCATGGGACTTTCAGCTTAACTCGGCAATCGACTTATGGATATCTCGTCGCCGACTTATGGGGTATCTCGCCTACGATCTCAGAGAGCTTATCTCGGCAACGACTTAAACAAGTGCCGCGACAATGTCGTTTGCGAGTTATCTGGTAATGATCTAGGGTTAGGTCGGAACTCGCGAAGTGTTTCTGCGACATGGGGTTTAGGTCGGTCGCGATTTTGGGAAGAGGTGTTTGGTTGGTAAAGGCGACTGGAGATGGAAGTGGAGGTGGAGGTGTGGTAATTTGTTCGCGAAGATAGGTCGTAGGTCGGTATTTGGGAATTAGGTCGTAGCTCGGCATGGAGGTCGGAGTTAGGTCGTAGGTCGGCGTGAAGGTGGGGGTTAGGTCGGAGCCTCTGGTTGTCGAGCCTAGGTATGCTGCTTCATCATTATTTCCCAAATAAATAACAACCAAACTGTTAAAACACGGTTTTTATTGTTTTGTTCTTAAATAGTGTTGTACCTTATATATCTCTGTCCAGGCATATAGCTAGGCTGTTATGTGGTTACATATTACTATGGGTTTCAAGTTGTTACTTAAAATGCAGAGACTCCAGTTTGCTTTGAATATGTGAATATTATTTCCCACACAAAATTACGAGACCATACTGTCACAACACAGTTTTCATTGTTTAGCATTAGGTGGATGAGACGTATTGGTCGTCATGGGTTGTCAGTTCAACGCGCATTACGGCATACCATTGTTCAAGGGAACTAATTTACTCTGGTTGGAACGTATAGGTGGTAGACACCCGAGTGACACACTAGCACATACAAATTATGACTGTACAGCTATGTGAATACTGAAAGTTTCCCTAAGTTTTATACCTCTTTTGTTCCATCCCTTTTCAATTTGTACTGACTTATTTAGTTTGCTTTTTCTACTCTCCTCACTGATGCCCAGCAATGCAATGCGTTGTCCACACTTAGATTTAGCCTGTGCTACTTCACTTTTGAATACCATCCACAGTATTATTTCACATGCATTTGTACTGCTATGCAACCTTTGATCCCTGTCGATAGTAACATCAATAATGGCATGCTGTACACAGTTAGAATATAAGGAGGGCTGTAACCCTAGCCTCCATTTTATGTTGCATAAGCAATAGTGGGTATCGGGCTTGTATTATTATCCGGCCCACTATAGTATTAGTTCTGTATAAATACAGTCTATAGCACTGTATCAAAAGCATTCAGTTACAATAGAGAAAGTAATACAATACATCAATTATTCTTCTTTTTCAATTACTCTACTTTCAATTTCTAATTTGGTATCAAAGCCAAATAAAAAATCTGTCTAACGACAGTACCAAAGAATCTGCTCTCATCAGAGAATTTGTGCATCATCACTGAGCCGTCCGAGGAAGGTGTCAGTTAAGTTTCATCATTCACCTTCCTGGTTGCTCTCAGAATTTTTCTGCAATCTCATCATCTGAGAAAACCGCATCACCCACCTCAGAATCAAGAATCTCTCACCAAAAGTGCCTCGCCAAAAGTTCTTGATTCAAGAACCTTGACTGCACCAGTTTAAAATAACCAGAATTCTCTTAACTCAACATGGCTGACGATGCTACATCATCAGCAACAAGTGGAGCCAAAAGTCAGGAAGGATCAAGATCAAGAAATCAAGAATCATCATCCAGTGAAATGATGTCCTGCAAGATCATAAAACCAAAAGACAAGTTAGTAACAACGACACTTGATGAAAATAACTTCATACTATGGAAATATCAAATTGAAACCAGTATAAGAGGATATGGACTGGAAGATTTCCTGTATGGAACAGCAACTGTCCCTGCAAGGATGATAACAGACACCACAGGAGAAAGAGTGGTTAACAAGGAATTCATCAACTATCAGAGACAAGATAGCTTACTTGCAGCATGGCTGCTGTCATCCATCAGTTCTGGACTTCTATCACAGATCGTAGGATGCAAAACTTCTTTCGAGATCTGGTCTGCAATTCAACAGAACTTTAACACACAGTCAGCTGCAAGGATTATGTATTACAAAAGACAATTACAGAATCTCAAGAAAGAAGGTATGTCAATGAGGGAATATCTAACCAAAGTAAAATCATATTATGATCTTCTTGATACTACAGGGCACAAAGTGTCTGATACTGAACAGATCTTGACCATTCTAAATGGTCTGGATAATGAATATGAGTCAGTTGTAGCAATTATCTCATCTCAACGAGATCTACCAGATATGCAACATGTCAGTTCTATATTACTATCTCATGAAGGAAGAATAGACCAAAGAAAAGAAAGCAATACTGAACTATCTCTCAATTATGCATCAAGCTCAAGAAACAGAAATCAAGGAAAAAGGCAAGACAACCAAAACTCAAGGCAAGAAAACTTCAATCAAAGAGGTAACAACATGCAGAGAGGTAGAGGGAGAAGTGGAAGATGGAATGGCAACAGAACTAAATGTCAAATTTGTGAAAGACCTGGACATACAGCTAGGCAGTGCTACTTCAGACTCAATACTGACTCCTATCCAAACCAACAAAATCAAGCAAGTCAAAGAAATCACAATTCCAGTGCAAATGTAGCACAAATGGATCAAAGACAGTGCAATCAGGCTGAAAATTCAAAAACACAGAACACAAACTCTGAAAGACTTACTAGATCTGATGAAATCTCAGAAGAAGACTGGTATCCAGACTCAGGTGCAACCAATCATCTCACAAACAACCTACAGAATCTCAACATTGGCAACAAAGAATATACAGGTATGCATTCCATTCATATGGGAAATGGTGAAGCTCTAAAAATCACACATGTTGGAAACAGCAGTATCTCAGGTAAAAGGTTTCTTTATCTCAATAATTTATTGAGAGTACCACAAATCAAGAAAAATTTATTGAGTGTATCTCAATTTGCTAATGACAACAATGTGTATTTTGAGTTCCACCCTAAATTCTGTCTAGTCAGGGATTTACTGAATCAAGATATATTGTTACAGGGTAAATTGGACAAGGGATTATACAAACTCAACCTTGGAAATACAAGAAAGGACAATACTAAGAATATGTGGTGTAACAGTACTGAGTCACATGATATAAATCAGAAAACATTTACTCTGTGGCACTATAGATTAGGGCATCCCTGTATGAGTACTGTAAAACAAATTCTTATGAGCAATAATATTTCTGTTGATATTTCTCTACCATATATATGTACTTACTGTCAATTAGGCAAAAGCCATAAGCTACCTTTTACAGATTCTACTACTGTTATTAATAAACCACTACAAGTAGTAGCAACAGATCTATGGGGACCAGCTCCTATATATTCAGACTACAACTACAGGTACTATATATCATTTGTTGATTTATTTTCTAGGTATACTTGGATATACTTCCTTAAGTCTAAATCAGAGGCACAACAAGCTGTTATACAATTTATAACACAAGCAGAAAAATAGTTATGCAATGAAGTTAAAATCATGCAAACTGATGGTGGCAGTGAGTATAAACCACTAAAAGAATATTTTCAGAGAAAAGGCATTGTTCACAGAACAACTTGTCCTTATACATCTGAGCAAAATGGAATAGCTGAGAGAAAGCATAGACATATAGTGGAGACAGACCTTACATTACTTGCACAGGCCTGCCTACCCATGAAGTTCTGGCCAGAGGCCTTCAACACTGCTGTATACTTAATCAATAGACTTCCTACCAAAACTCTTAAGCATCTGAGTCCCATAGAAGTGGCATTTGGGGTAAAACCAGAATATAAGGACTTAAAAACGTTTGGGTGCTTATGTTTTCCCTACTTGAGACCATACAATAAACATAAGTTAAGTCTTAGGTCTGACCCATGCACTTTCATAGGATATGGGAACAACCAAAAGGGATACAGATGCCTAAGTAAGGATGGTAGAATCTATATTTCAAGACATGTAGTATTTAATGAAAATACTTTTCCTTTTGCAGATAAACATTCAGAAGCAACAGGAAAAGTATACAACAGAGAAGGTCTCACCATACAACCCATACCTGTCTTACCTGAGTGGAACAGAACCAATGAAAGTGTGCAGAGAGAACATGGGTCGCAACACACTACATCCAACAGTGAAGCTGGACCAGGTCATAACACACATGATCCCTCCAGCTCCTTTCCTAATAATGATCAAGGGAGTGATATCAGTCCTAGCCCAGAAGAACCCTCATCATCAACATCCCTGCATATCAATGAGAGTACACCTTCACAGGAACAACAACCTGAAATTACAAGACATCACATGATTACAAGATCTAAAGCAGGAATTTTCAAGCCAAAAATATATAATGCTCAACTTGACTTCACCGAACCAAGAAACTACAGTGAAGCTATTACAAACAACAACTGGAAACTAGCCATGGACAATGAATATGAAGCTCTCATCAGAAATAAAACCTGGAGTCTAGTATTACCACCCAAGGATGAAAACATCGTTGGATGTAAATGGACCTACAAAGTAAAGAGAAAACCAGATGGAAGCATTGCGAAATATAAGGCAAGGCTTGTAGCCAAGGGATATAACCAACAATATGGCTTTGATTTCAACGAGACTTTCTCTCCTGTTGTCAAACCAACCACAATCAGGATCATGCTAACTCTAGCTATTCACAGAGGATGGAATATTAGACAGCTGGATGTAAATAATGCCTTTCTTAATGGGGAATTAAATGAGACAGTTTATATGGAACAACCAGAGGGATATTACAAGAGAGATGGCAATAAATTGGTGTGCAAATTACACAAAGCTATATATGGACTGAAGCAAGCTCCTCGGGTATGGAATGAAAAGCTCAAATCAACCCTAATGACACTAGGCTTCACACCAACTAAATCAGACAGCTCACTGTACATGAATGACAAGCAAGGAAGACTCACCTACATACTCGTATACGTGGATGACATTATCATTACTGGAAATGATAATCAGACTATAAAGCAAACAGTGGATCACCTTGACAAAACATTTTCCATAAAGGATTTAGGTGACTTACACTACTTCCTTGGCATTGAGGTCACTAGAAGAAACAAGTCAGAAATGTTCCTATGCCAAAGAAGATACATACAAGATCTTCTAAAAAGAGCAAAAATGGATCAGGCAAAATCACTTCCCACTCCCATGGTCAGTAGCCTCAGATTATCTAAAGACTCAGGAGAAAGTATACCAAATGAAACAGAATATAGAAGCATCGTAGGTGCACTACAATACATCACCATAACCAGGCCAGACATAAGTTTCAGTGTCAACAAGGTCTGCCAATTTATGCATAACCCACTTAGCAATCATTGGAAAGCAGTAAAACGTATACTGAGATACCTGAAAGGAACAATGGACCAGGGACTTCATCTCGACAATAAGAAAGAATTACATATACAAGCTTACAGCGATGCGGATTGGGCCTCCGATCCAGATGACCGAAGATCCACCACACGCTATTGTGTGTTCCTCGGGAGCAACCCCATTTCATGGAGTTCAAAGAAGCAGGCTACTATCTCGCGCTCCAGTACAGAGGCAGAATATAGAGCTATCGCAAGCACCACTGCCGAAATTACATGGATCATATCGCTGCTCAATGAAATTCGAGTCAATCCCACAAAGATCCCGATTATTTGGTGCGACAATCTGAGCTCCGTTTCCCTCTCATCAAATCCTGTCCTACACTCACGAACGAAGCACATCGAGATAGATTTACACTTCGTTCGTGAGAAAGTTTTAGAGGGCAAACTGAAAGTTAATCACGTCCCAGCGCAATTTCAAAGAGCTGACATTTTAACGAAAGCTCTATCTACCAAAAACTTCTCTAGATTCAAGGAAAATTTAAGAATCGGAGACGAGAAGGAAGGGTTAAGGAAGGAAGGAGAAACCCTAGATAGAACTGAACGGGGGAGTTAGAATATGAGGAGGGCTGTAACCCTAGCCTCCATTTTATGTTGCATAAGCAATAGTGGGTATCGGGCTTGTATTATTATCCGGCCCACTATAGTATTAGTTCTGTATAAATACAGTCTATAGCACTGTATCAAAAGCATTCAGTTACAATAGAGAAAGTAATACAATACATCAATTATTCTTCTTTTTCAATTACTCTACTTTCAATTTCTAATTTACACAGTGTGGTTTAAAAAAATGTTTCATGCTGCAGGAAAATGGGGTCCACAAAATCGACAAGATTTTCCACCATCTCTCAGGAACAGAAGCAATATTTGAATTTAGACCAAGTAACTATGAGATGAATAATCCTAACGCTTACCTCACTACCAGAAAAATCACGAAAAATGTATATGTGACTGAGACGGTTTGTTCTCAACTTTGATTATATATTAACCTACAACTTACATACTTATTTTTCTCGCTTATTAACGTTTTCTTTTGTTTCGCAACACTTGAAAATTACAGCTCATTCCACCTAGCGATTAAAGTTCTAACTTAGTTAATCCCTCGAAAACAGATAAGCAGGACACACCGTCGGAAGCAGACATCAAAGGAAAGAAACGTATTGATCATGTTTGATCTGCAGTTATCACAATTCACAACTGGTATCACAAAAATGACATTCATTTGTTTACTAGGACGACGATGGTGTCATTCATCCAGTCGTGCGTGCTTCTGATCCACCACTCCCTAGAAAGACAATGTGAAGAGGAACCGCTATTCAGGTGCGGATTTTTTAACCTTTTTGTTCACCACTTCCTGTTGACAGTACTTAGTTTTAACAATGTGTTCTTTCCTTCTGCCAAGTACTTTGTCTGCTGACAAATATTATATGTCACACAGAACGCTTAACCGATCATCCTACGGTACGTTCTTGCATGAGTTCACGACACACGTATTTGTCCATATCAAACGCTACTTGACTGCTCTACATATGGATACTCCTGTCTATAACTGTTTCAACTTTCAAATCAGTACTACGACACTGCATATTCAGTTCATATCGTCACCTTCTACTACCTCTACATGTTTTATACTTCCAAACTTAAGCCCTGTTTTTTTTTCCATATCTGCAGGATGTTGATACAGATTAGCAGACTGCAGCATCTGTCTATACCTCCTACTTTTCTGTTCATTGTAGCCATCAACTCTTTTTTCTTCTTTTTCCCCATACCACTTTTTTCCCTGTACATCGTGATGTACGACGTTGACTTTTTTTGCTTTCGTATGCATTATATATGTGTGTTTTTTATAACACTCGGCTCCGGCCTTAAATTACCATTTATGACTATCGTTGTTGTGTACATTACCTCTGTAACTACACACCATGTTTGTGCTGACATATGAATTCGATTTACACTGCCCGTTAACATGTATATGCAATATATGATCACTGTTACGTTATACCATCGCCTTTCCACTGCTGGTACTATAATTCATGGATTATAACAATGGCCGTGTGCGAAGCACGGGCTACTCACTAGTATCTCTAATATTCAGCACATATAACTAGAAACCGAACCCATTGTTAATGGTAGCAAATGACTCCTGCTGTCGTTACATATTCCAAGGAAGTCTTAGCCGCAGAGGCCCAAAGTTTTCTCCCTACACATGACTAGATTATTGTTGTTTATTGTTGTTATTATTATTACTAGCACAAACCCGTGCTACACACACATTTTGAATTCTATAGACTCTTTAAATGCTGGTAGCTTACACAATGTAACCATTTTCATGATGATTTTAAGCATTTCATATATTTTCAGGGAGCAATTCCATAATTATATCTATGGTCCCTCCTTCAATTTTGTTTTTTGTAGAATTTGATTAAAACATTTTTTTGTCATAGAAGCATTTTGTTTTGGAATAATACAAAAGCCTTGTTAAAAGGTTGAAAAAGCCAACTGTATATATACCTTACTGAAACAAAGCTTGTTAAGCAGTTAAAAATGGACATGACTTGGAAATATAAGCTTGGTTTCTTATTAAATCCAAGTAAAATGAAACGATATCCTTCACACTGAAGTCAAACCAACATTAGTTAATCACAATCATGATAATCAACCAATTTGGATTTTTGCATTCTACAATGAACGTGTCAACTGAATCTTAATGATATCTGAATTATATTCGAGGAAATACAAAATGTTACATCTTGAATATAAGAGTCATAGTAGAAAATTTTATTGACAGTCCTCAAAGAACAGACCCTAAATCTTGTCAATCATTGCCAATGTACTAAGAGAAAAAATGACCATTGTCAACTATTATAATGCATATGATATATTAGGAAGAAACTGGTGGTTGTCGATTATTCTAAGCCATAAAATAACCCTGGTAACACACACTTCTTATACGATAAAGTAATAATCACTCTCTTTGGACAAAGATGCAAATATTATTACAGCAAATATGAAAAGTCTAACCAAAATATTAGTCAATCACAGTCTGTTACTTAACAGATTCTACATCATCAATTTCAACATGTGCATTTCTATTTACCTTCAACTGCTTTGCAGTGGCACCTCTACGCTCCATTATCGCAAGATATAGATCCAGAATGATGCCATTGCTCAGATTGGTTTCTTCCCGACTCTTGCAAAGATGGATGAGCAACGAGCATTCCGCCTCACTAAAACGTACAAAAATATTGAGATTAAAATCTTTTAATGCGATGAAAAATGAATTTTACCTTCAATATAAAATTTCATACAAGTGTACAACAATATAATTGGTTTCCAGATGGAGATTATTTCTTTAACTACTAAGCCATAAAGAACGAAGTCAATGGACATAAGTTCTTGTAGTTTACGTTGATTTATCTAAAATGGTGTTAGGATAGTCTAACCACATTATATTATATTTTCTAGTGCCGAAGAAAAAATGTAAAACAAATACTGGTGTTATAAAATCACTACTAGAAACAATATAGTTGTCGGCGGCCGTCGAAAAGTCGCGAATAACCTAACCCCAGGCCGACAGTTCTCCTTCGTTATTTACCTTCCATAATCTCCCCTCCACCTCCTTCACCTCCTCCACGCGTCAGCAAGCCTTCACACCTCTAAGACTATCTTCATCTTCAATTTTCAAGTCTCTCCATTAGACATTACTCTTCAGGAAGGTTTAATTAATAAACCTTATTTAATTTTGATCTAGTAAATTAGAGTTAATTTGTTGTTATAGTTATTTATAATATCGCATTAATTGTTTGTTATATACTATTAAATGCTAATTAGCTTGTTATTATAATTATTTATAATTTAAATGTTGAGAAAAATAATATGTTTAGTGTATGTGTGCGTTAATTGGTGTATATGTGTTGATTAATTATTGCATACGCGCATTAGGGCTAGTTTGGTTAATTAGAGTCGATACTCAGGATTTAGTGTGTGCGTTTTTAGGATAACATAAAATGATGATTTAGTGTATGCGTTTCTTAAAATGTAAATAAATTATTGTAAAAATTGTTGTATAATACGCTTTACTTTTTATAAATCCCTTAAATAGTTTTTGGCCCTGTCTTACAAATATTGTATATGATCGTTATTTGGATATCCGTTTTTATCACAGAACAGACATTTATATTCATCTGATACAATATTTGCTAGAATATTTGTCCATATGTTGGATAAGTTACTAATTATAATTTGCAAATTATTTCATTTTAAACGGTTCACAAAATTTCGATAACACTTTCTTTTTGTTCCACGTGTACACACATATATGTACGATACATCGAACAAAGGGGAAGTGCTGCTGAAATTTTTTTGAATCGTTTAAAATGAAATGTTTTACAAAATATAATTACTACTGTTAGCACCAAAATTGGTCACTAACCTCGTTGAGAAAGATTGTGTAGAGATGTAAGTAATGAAGTTAAATTAAACAAGGAAGAATATGCTAATTTAAATGCAGAAAGTAAGAACACCGGATTTATAGTGGTTCAGCGTAATTGCCTACGTCCACTTTGAGTTTTGATCTTTATTTCTTTCACAAGTAGTTGAATACAGATACAATCCATATATTGATGACTTGAATACAAGTTTGAATTAAAAAGAGGAGAGTATCAAAAATGGCAGAGTCTCCCCAGTGTTCTCCAAAAAGGATCCCTTTTCACTGTGACCCTGCCCCTCTATTTATAGACAAATATGGGCTGGACTTCCCAGGTGGGCTTGGTGGCCAAACACTCTAGCCCAAGTGTAGTGGTCGTTGTATGCCGAACCAAGTAGACCGAACACGTTGACGCCGAACCACCTTCTCAATGCCGAACGGTACGTTTGATGGGTGGGAAGTGCAGAACAGTTGTCAGTCGAAGCCGAACGATCCTTTGGCCGAACGATGCTGCTTAGCCGAACGATCCTTTGGCCGAACGATGCTTCTTAGCCGAACGATCCTTTGGCCGAACGATGCTGCCATGTAGAGTAGTTATATACGCCGAACGTCTTCTAACGCCGAGTACCACTGGATGCCGAGTACTACGCCGAGTACTCCTTGATGACGGGTACCACTGGATGCCGAGTACTACGCCGAGTACTATGAGATGCTGAGCACTACGCCGAGTACTATGAGATGCCGATCACTAGTTGACACCGAGTCGTCCTGTACGCCGAGTACTCAGTTGCCTGGTCAAATCTCCAGGAAACACTTGCCCCCCAAAGTGTGTCGTGTGAAGCAACACAACACGCTTTGAATCAGCGAGTATTCCTTGTCTTCAGAAAGAAATCCACCATGTTTCTTGAATAATCATTATCCTCCCAAGGTGTTGTATCCTTCTAAGGTCATCGTGATGCTTGGTCGATTCCCAATATTATAAATCCAGGGTTGTGGTTCATTAGTGGCCATACATGACTGATTCTGCAGAGCTAATAAGCTTCGGCTATCTGATCTAGTCTTTTCTTAATAACCCTTAGTGAGAATTCAATTTCTGTTGATTTCAAGAAGTCGAACTTTTAAGGATGTACACATGCACGTTCGGGTACATGTTCTTGCCATTGGCTCTCGGATGCGTTTTATATGCTCATAAGTCGTCACCAACTCCATCTAGTTTAATTGCAATTCAATCGCGATTCCTTGTTTGTATTTTCTGTGAAATAAGGGTTGCAATCAGCCACTTGAGGAGTTTTCCAAACCTCTCTTTAGTACTGACTGTATGATTTGGTTCACAGCTTCAACCTGTCCATTTGCAGTTATAATGGATCATGGAAGGTCATAAGGACAGATGACGTTACGGATAAAGAAGTTGATTATTTTCTTCATCTTGGTCATGGTTAGAGTTCTTCATCTGCCCATTTGGTGACGTAATCAACTGCTATGGTGGTGTATTTCGCACCATCTTGAGGATCGACAAGAAGATGATTTCAGTGCCCCCAAGTGGCAAACGGCTATGAACTAGCCATTTGACTAATTTCCGTCGGTGGGGTTCCTGGATTTTTTGCAAACATCTTGCACTCGTCACATTGTCTAGCATGATCAACCGCTTCTGGGTTGATAGTTGGCCAGTAATACCTGTAGCAGAGTATCTTCTTTATCATGGTTTTCCCCCTGATGTTATTACCGCGTTCTTCTTCATAGACTTTGCTCAAGATATCATCATGGGCGATATGCCGAAGCGTGGGGATGGATAAACTCCTTTTGACACACGACTTATTCTTAGATGATTTGGCGTGAAGCTTTGAGGAGGATCTGTCGTTTTCCATTCCTCCATTCAATAAGAATTCTTTATTGTAGATAGTCTTTGATAGGAGTCAACCATGACACCTTTTCATTTTGTTCACTGAGTTCGTGTGTAATGATGTAATACGTGAAGTCGGTTAGTAGCTCTTGGACTTGGCCGAGATAAGGAGCAAGACAATGCCCCCTAGCAAGATCAACTTCCTTAAATTGGTATACTACCAATCAAGAACCACAAAAGACATGTAAAGTTTTCACTTCAACTCCTCTAGCAGATTTGAGGCTGGCAGTCAAGGCTTCATACTAAGCATCGTTGTTTGTTACAGGTAAATCGAGTTTTAGGACGTAGTAGATTGATCGTTCCTCAGGAGTCATTATCATGATTCCTATTCCATAACACTGATCATTGGGTGCTCCATCCGCGTACATTTTCCATCTTATGGTTGGTTCTCTGCTACTCTTTGAATAGTCATCTGAGGTAGTGAATTTGGGTGTGAGGTCTGCTAATTTCCGTCCTTGGATAGCCCTTCGTGGAAAATAAGTGATATCGAATTAGCTTAGTTCGATATTCTATTTAAATAGTCTTTCAGACGTCTCAGGCCATCGTATGCCCTGTCGCAATGGCTGGTGGGCATAGGCGTTGATGGGGTGAGCCTAAAAGTAAGAGTGGAGCTTTCATAAAGAAATCAATAGAGATTGTGCTAGCTTTTGTAGCTTCGGGTTGATATCCAATGCATGGCTCGCGATAGTTAATGAAATCACATATGCATGTCAGAATGGGTCCAAGGGAAGATATCATCATTTATTCAGAAAAATTCAACTAATTCTTTTATCATCACTACACTGAGCTGTGATCCGATATTCAGCGCCCGGAAAGGGTCGCCATGGCTGGTTGTAATGTCGACCGTCAGATTAGCAGGTGCCATCCCAGATTCTTTGAGTAAAGATGTAACTATCATAACATTCAATGTGAAATATGGTTGGGACGGCCAAAGTTGATGGTTACTCTAGTCGAATCCTAGAGTCTTGTCATGAGTTATTGAGCCTAATAGCGAAGGGTTCTGAATGCTTTAATAGATTATCAGCAAATGGCCAAAGATCAGGCTTAAAAGCGCGTTGAAGGAAACGTCGAGTAGGGGCCAGCCTCGAGTTGCGTGCAACTGCATAGCTGGATCTTGCCATGAGTTTGAATTTGCCTGTATATTCGAGTAACGCATTTTCTATTCGATGCATTCATGATCCTTCACTCGTCCTTCGGGTTGGAGTGACAGTCAGTTACCCACAAGCTTTGGCATTGATTTAATGATTCTATCTCTGGGCATCCTTTCGGTCGTTGCCTTGAGTAGCTGTAAGCACTATACACAAGTTTTAATACTGAGCTATCGTAGCCAATCTTTGGATGACCATGCGTCTTCTCCCAGTCTCGGGTTGATAAATGTACTACATGGACGGTTGAGTCTCGTCCTAGCTATGTATATGTTTTCACCTAAACTCCAAAGACATAGAGGTGATTGGTGAAAAGTCGGTTCACATTCATCTTGCTTCTTGCTCGTGCCCCCAGGTCTGGGGCATATACTGATAAGTAGGAAGGCTAACCACGCCCACTTTAGCTTTACTCTCTTTCCCGTTGAATCGTGGGATCATGTCAGTCGATGGGAGACTAGGTCTCGCCTATCTTGGATTTTATCGTGGTTTTTCATTCCAAGAGGAATACTTCGATGCCACGTAAGTTTCAGGGCGTAATTTGGACAGTGGATGGTCATCCACGTCCACTTTGGTTCATGCTCTGTAATCAGATCTCGGGGTAAAGTTGGCTACAAATGCAGTCGGGTTATGCTCATCCAGTTTCATACTCCTCCTGACGAATCGAACGAGGGTGCTGGAGAATTTTTTGACCAAGTATTCGTGGTTTACCCTCCTTTCCATACTCTGGGGGTCATAGTTTTTCAAAAAACAAACATCTGAGTCACATTCGTATGTGCTTGGCGCGGATCGGCATTGACCCTTGGTCTGAGGTATGATATAGTAGGTTGCTCGTAGCTTTGGATTCCGTTTCGATTGGTTCTGTATTGAGGCCTCCCTGCAGTCGCTGCCTCAAGTTATAAAGAACGCCATGCTAGAGCTATAGTAAGCTGTCGTATTCGGCTTTTTAGTGTTTTGTACCCCTGCCCCCAGCATTGATTTGGCCAGGTCACTAGTTGGATGGTCGAACTCCATCCTCAGCGTGTTAATAATCCTCCTGTCGATTCCAGGCCGAAGTTTACGGAATAGAAAATGGTCGGAATCCACTCGTCTATTTATCGATGATCATACACCACTCTGCACTCTGGTGACTTAGTGTTATTCTCCCCCTGGTTGACTCGTGCCCAATTTGTGTTCATGCTTCGGTCCACGCTCCGGGGACTTAGAGATTTGTCGAACGGTTTATGCTTTAGTCCACAGTTCGAGACGCAGAGATTTTCGTCAACTCGTTTATACTCTAGTTCGCACTCTGGGAACTTAGAGTAATCTGGTCCGCTTCTGGGATTTAGGGATTTTTCTAAAGTTGTCTATAATCTAGTCCATGCTCTGGGGACTGAGAGTACTGTAGTCCGCACTCTGGGGACGTAGAGGTTTTTGAGTCATTTATACTCTAGTCCGCGCTCAGGGACTTAGAGTACTTTAGTCCGCATTCTGTCTCCCATTCCAAAGGGTGAGACCCCCTGGATGGCTGAGAGTCTGCCTAGACCTGGTAGATAATCCTTCTCTTTAAGATTCTCTTTAAGATTTCGAAAGTCGTTATTCTTTATGTAGGACTATTGCATTCTAATGCTTGTTTTCCATGATTTTGTGCAGGCCGTTCTGACCCCGAGCCCACTCCGAGGAGCGATGTTGCCAAGGAAGTGGGGGAGAGAACAAGTGAAGCCACTCACGCAGGGGAGGCTCCTGGTCCAGACGCTCAGGTGATCGGAGCGCTTGATGAAGACAAGTCTGAGACCTTCTCTCCTACCGACGGGGGTTATAAAGTAGAAATTACAGGCGCCTCTGGGCACACATCTGAATTGAGCATGGAGGAGCGGCTCGAGATAGAGAAGGGGGAGACGGTCAAGGTCATAGTAGAGCCCCGAGTTGTGGACTTGGACGATCCTTTGAACAAGCCGTTGAAGGTCATCCTTCCTGGCAGATCCAAGCCCATGGAAGGCCCCCGTACTCCTTCAGTTGCTACCCCTCTATCAAAGAAGAGTACCAAGGGTAAATGCTCTGGAGAGGAGCCATCTGGAAAGAAGTTGAAGAAGCACAAGAAGTGATTACTATCCTCGTTCAACGAGAGTTAGTTTAAGTCATGTAATTATTTTCATCTATTTCCTAGTCCTTGTAAATAGAATGTCGACTCCGAACTTTGGAGGGGTTGTAATAGAAACTCATTTCTGAATAAGGTTTAGTTCATTTTCTGTCTTACAAAAGACTCTTATTGTTCAGTTTTCTTTGTGATTGTGACTTTAATCCAAGCAGTTGTGAGTAACATAGACTTCTCAGTCCATCTTCATATAACTCGGAAACTCTTCGGGAGTCGTTGAACTTCCATTCTGTGCTTCGAGCACTTAGAAAACTTTCTAGCCCGTATGTTAGGGATTTGACAAATTCAAGTCATCTGTGTCATAGTTCATATTCAGGGAACTTGGAGATCCAATTCGCTTATATTCGAGTCCGCACTCTGGGGAGTTAGAGTACTCCAGTCCGCACTCTGGGGACTTGGAGGTTTAAGTCATTTATACTCTAGTCCGCGCTCTGGGGACTTAGAGTACTCCAGTCCGCACTCTGGGGACTTGGAGGTTTAAGTTGTTTATACTCTAGTCCACGCTCTGGGGACTTAGAGTACTCCAGTCCGCACTCTGGGGACTTGGAGTTTTATGTCATTTATACTCTTGTCCGCGCTCTGGGGACTTAGAGGTTTAAGTCATTTATACTCTATTCCACGCTCTTGGGGACTTAGAGGTTTAAGTCATTTATACTCTATTCCATGCTCTGGGGACTTAGAGTACTCCAGTCCGCACTCTGGGGACTTGGAGGTTTAAGTCGTTTATACTTTAGTCCGCGCTCTGGGGACTCAGAGTACTCCAGTCCGCACTCTGGGGACTTGGAGGTTTAAGTCGTTATACTCTAGTCCACGCTCTGGGGACTTAGAGTACTCCAGTCCGCACTCTGGGGACTTGGAGGTTTATGTCATTTATACTCTAGTCCGCGCTCTGGGGACTTAGAGTACTCCAGTCCGCACTCTGGGGACTTGGAGGTTTAAATCATTTATACTCTAGTCCGCGCTCTGGGGACTTAGAGTACTCCAGTCCGCACTCCGGGGACTTGGAGGTTTAAATCATTTATACTCTAGTCCGCGCTCTGGAGACTTAGAGTACTCCAATCCGCACTCTGGGGACTTGGAGGTTTAAATCGTTTATACTCTAGTCCGCGCTCTGGGGACTTAGAGTACTCCAGTCCGCACTCTGGGGACTTGGAGGTTTTAGTCGTTTATACTCTAGTCCGCGCTCTGGGGACTTAGAGTACTCCAGTCCGCACTCTGGGGACTTGGAGGTTTTAGTCATTTATACTCTAGTCCGCGCTCTGGGGACTTAGAGTACTCCAGTCCGCACTCTGGGGACTTGGAGGTTTTAAATTGTTTATACTCTAGTCCGCGCTCTGGGGACTTAGAGTACTCCAGTCCGCACTCTGGGGACTTGGAGGTTTTAGTCGTTTATACTCTAGTCCGCGCTCTGGGGACTTAGAGTACTCCAGTCCGCACTCTGGGGACTTGGAGGTTTTAGTTGAGAGCAGTCGTATTTCCATTTTTTAATTTGTATTCATCTACTGTATCGAGGCTAATGTCATCGAATGAACAATCGAAACACGTTTGCTCACGGAATGGGATTCTGCCCCCTAGGATGAGGGACGAAATTAGAAAAATGGACGATCGATTCTCGTCCGCCTGGTGATTATAGCTCTTCCAATCAAGTCAAGGAAGGAGGTATATGACAGATGGTTGAATCACATCCATGTTGGGTTAGATAGCCAAATCTCTTACAATTTGCTCTGTATCTCCTTCTAGAAAATAAGGATAATAGATTGTTGAGTAGACAAAGTAAGTTGCATATGTTCCAAGGTGCAGTCGTGTCCGTATTTTGACAGCGATGGTTAGTGAGTACGCAGTCTACCATAGCTACTTCAAGTTGGGCTTTCGAACAACCTTTCGTGTTCAGGGTAGGATTTGATGTGTAGATGATCAAATCACGTCCACTTTAGACAGATCCCGACGTCACTGAGCTTCATGAGGGGTATCTGTATTTTGTCGAACTTTGTTCTATGACTCGATTGGAGTGGATGATCGGGCCATTTTCATTCCAAGCAGTTTAGGTCTCCAAGTCAAATGTGGAAGTTGATGGATGGATGGATGGTCGGTTGTTCGAATCGATCATAAGTTAAGCATACGAACTCAGATCGTCTTGAAACTTGGAACGTTGGCTTCCCTGGCTTTGATTGTTATGTCTTGTTAATCGTGGCTCGATCCAGACTCGGACAAAATCCATCGATATCCATAGTGAGCCTTTGTGTAACCGATCTTCAAGACGAATTGTCACTGGTTTGTAATCAAGTTCTTGGTGTCACGTCCTTGCCAAAAGGCGGGATAACATCTGCCCCCCAAAGGATGTCTTGTGTAAACATGACATGCTTTGAAAAACCGCAGTCTTTCGTGTTGAATATTTCCGTTCAGTTGATTGCTTGACAGTCGTCTTTTAATCATTTCATTGCAATCTTCTTTTAGACAAATGTTCAACTAGCGTGCTTTGCTTTGGTTCTGCCCCCAGTTTTGGGGATGAGTATGGAGTTGACGTATGTTTATACTCCACCTCGCACTCTGGGAGTACGAAGTTGAGTAGATGTTTATACTCCGTCTCGCACTCTGGAAATACGGAGTTGATTAATGTTTATACTCCATCTCGCACTCTGGGAGTACGGAGTTAAGCGAATGTTTATACTCCGTCTCACACTCTGGGAGTACGGAGTTGATTAATGTTTATACTCCGTCTCGCACTCTGGGAGTACGGAGTTGATGAATGTTTATACTCCGTCTGGCATTCTGGGAGTACGGAGTTAAGTAGATGTTTATACTCCGTCTCGCACTCTGGGTGTACGGAGTTGATTAATGTTTATACTCCGTCTCGCACTCTGGGAGTACGGAGTTGATGAATGTTTATACTCCGTCTCGCACTCTGGGAGTACGGAGTTAAGTAGATGTTTATACTCCGTCTCGCACTCTGGGAGTACGGAGTTGTGTAGATGTTTATACTCCATCTCGCACTTTGGGAGTATGGAGTTGTGCGTAGGATCGTCGTGTATCAACCAATTTTTAGCCATGATGTGATGGCTTGCCCCCGAGGTCGAGTTTCACTTAGCGAGTCGCCGGCCGTATCGCGGCCGCTCTCTACTTGAATAAATTCCACTTGCAGGATGGAATTCAGCTCTCCGTGCATCATGATGTTGTACATTGTATTTAACCCATAGCCCCAAATCAAAGGCATATGGTTGATGATGAGCGATAGAATTATGCTCGTCCAGATGTAACTCCACACGTCCGATCATGGTCTGCGTAGATTGGTTGGCAACCAAATCTGAGTACCTGGTCCCCTGCATCGTTTTGAAAGTAGTTTAGTTCAAGCTAGTCGTAGTTCATAGAACAATTGAAATAGAGATGGAAATGGAAATAATTCAAAGAAGATTATGGTAAATCTCATTGATATGTGAAGCAGCATCGTGTGCTCGCTATTCGACTCCGCCCTTGGCTCCTTTCAAAGGGATGTCGGCCGTCAACCGTCCAATTGATAATCATAGCCCTTTATTAATAGGCATCGGATATTCGCTTCCCTCCATTCTGCAGGACTTGTACATACTATTGAAGCTTTCCTTTCCAGGTCATCTTTTCGATCACACCTCGGAGGTGTTTGTAATCGACCATGTTAGGATCAGTGAGCATCTGGGAATATACAACATTCCCCTGATTTTCTTTAGACTTTGGTGTATTCTCTCGAGGTTGGTTTCCAGTACCACTCCGAGTCATGAGTCTTCAAGTAGAGGTTGTCAATTGAATCTTTCAAAGAGCATATCTCTAGAGGTCGACTTTCCTCAAATGTGATTAGTATGATACCCTTATTAGTATTTGGAATAAATTGCTTAGAGCTAAACATTGGTTTGCTTGGAGTCACTAAATTCGAAGTGCTGGGTCAGCGAAGAATGGTGCTTGGAGTCATCTTGACGTTTGCTAGAGTCACATCATCTATGTTCTCCAACCTTTGGGAGTACCGTTTGAATAGCGGTTGCTTGTCCGTTCGCTTGATGTCGTTCATAAGCTGCCGCTAGATCCTCTATGGCCTGGTCGATCATGGGACGTCAGGGAAGTGGATAGAATGTTCCTTTACTAAGTTGAGTTTTGAACTCATTATCCGGAGGCACTGCGCTGCGGCTAGGGTTCGGGGGGCCTCTTTTTTGGAAATTTGGGTCGTACCCGAAAATATTTTTTTTTTAGAAATAGGGGTTGTATAGGTGACCGGTGTAACTTAATTCCAGAGGTGCTCGGCATACAATACCGTTTGGCATTGATGAGCGTTCGGCATACAATACCGTTCGGCATTACAGAGGTGTTCGGCATAGAGGTATGGATCGGCCTGGAAGAACGTTCGGCCTAGAGGTATGGTCGGCCTGGAATGGTTCGGCCAAAGTTGTTCGGCCAAGGCTGTTCGGCCAAAGTAGGTCGGTAGAGGCTGTTCGGCCAAAGTGGATCGGCCTGGAGTGGTTCGGCCAAAGCTGTTCGGCCAAGACTGTTCGGCCAGAGTGGTTCGGCCAAAGTTGTTTGGCCAAGACTGTTCGGCCAGAGTGGTTCGGCCAAAGTTGTTCGGCCAAGACTGTTCGGCCAGAGTGGTTCGGCCTGGAGTGGTTCGGCCAAAGCTGTTCGGCCAAAGTGGATCGTCCAGAAGTGGTTCGGCCAAAACTGTTCGGCATCCACACTGTTCGGCACAACCGAGTCGTTCGGCATACAATACCGTTCGGCATTAGGGCGTTCGGCCTACGCCTTTTCTGGAGCGTTCGGCATATGTCTTTTCTGGAGCGTTCGGCCTACGCCTTTTCTGGAGCGTTCTGATGGTCTGGGCCTCCAGCCTCCATTTGTACTCCTGTCCTGAAGTTTCCAGCTCTTGCTTGGTCACGGTCTCCAGCTGTTTGAACAGCAGCTTCAGTCTTGCGGCGTCTGCGCCTGGGAGGTTCATCAGAGGAAGTAGAGCTGTCAGCAGCTTCAATCTTGTTGCACGCTAGCCGTCTCGCGGGCATCCGCATTATGAGAAGCTGACCTGGTACGTGGTCCTGCCATTGTAGAGTTATCGGTATGAACTCTGAGTAGAATCAACGGATGTCCTATCAGTGAGTCGGATCTTCTTTGGGGGATTTATTCAATCCAGTATCTTCAAAGCAGATCCTTGAGGTCTGAGAATTCAATTCTCAGTGAAAGCACCAAAGTGTTAGCACCAAAATTGGTCACTAACCTCGTTGAGAAAGATTGTGTAGAGATGTAAGTAATGAAGTTAAATTAAACAAGGAAGAATATGCTAATTTAAATGCAGAAAGTAAGAACACCGGATTTATAGTGGTTCAGCGTAATTGCCTACGTCCACTTTGAGTTTTGATCTTTATTTCTTTCACAAGTAGTTGAATACAGATACAATCCATATATTGATGACTTGAATACAAGTTTGAATTAAAAAGAGGAGAGTATCAAAAATGGCAGAGTCTCCCCAGTGTTCTCCAAAAAGGATCCCTTTTCACTGTGACCCTGCCCCTCTTTTTATAGACAAATATGGGCTGGACTTCCCAGGTGGGCTTGGTGGCCAAACACTCTAGCCCAAGTGTAGTGGTCGTTGTATGCCGAACCAAGTAGACCGAACACGTTGACGCCGAACCACCTTCTCAATGCCGAACGGTACGTTTGATGGGTGGGAAGTGCAGAACAGTTGTCAGTCGAAGCCGAACGATCCTTTGGCCGAACGATGCTGCTTAGCCGAACGATCCTTTGGCCGAACGATGCTTCTTAGCCGAACGATCCTTTGGCCGAACGATGCTGCCATGTAGAGTAGTTATATACGCCGAACGTCTTCTAACGCCGAGTACCACTGGATGCCGAGTACTACGCCGAGTACTCCTTGATGACGGGTACCACTGGATGCCGAGTACTACGCCGAGTACTATGAGATGCTGAGCACTACGCCGAGTACTATGAGATGCCGATCACTAGTTGACACCGAGTCGTCCTGTACGCCGAGTACTCAGTTGCCTGGTCAAATCTCCAGGAAACACTTGCCCAAATAAAATTATAAACTAATATAATGGCCGGCCCCCTTTTTATTTTATATCTTCGGCCCGTTTCTCTTTTATTTGCTCCGTTCCTTTTTTTTGTGAAAATGGCGGTCGTTCCTCGTTCATTCGTTCCTCAATCCAGATTTTGGGTTTTGCTAAATTGAAGCGCCGCTTGATATTGTTTGATTGTAGACTTCGATGTTCTTTGATTTGGCTTGCTGATTGTTGCTTGTGGAAGCTTCAATTTGTTGAGCGTGTACGCTTCATATAAATTGGTACGTGACGTTTCTTTGATTTCAATTACGCTCCGACTTTGATTCGAGTTGTTTATTTGATTTATTGTTCGTTTGTTTTGCTCGAACTCGAATGCATTTAACGGCCGATGATATTAGGGTTTTTATAGGATTCGATTTCCTATATTTTCGTTCGTATAAATTTGTTTGAATTCGTCACTGCTATGCTCTGGCCATTCAATTTTGTTTGATTGCTTGAGATTTTTCTTACTTTGTCAATTTCGTTTATTTGTGACTTGATTCCCACGGCTTATGATTTCTGACTTTTGCTTGACTACCACGGTGTTGAATTCTCTGTTGACATCATTTGATTCTTATTTGAAATCCCCTGCGACCTTATTTTCGGTTTGAACTTTATGTTATGACTTCGTCTATTTTTGAAATCCCTTGTTGGTCTGGTCTGGTCTGGAGCATTTGTGGCCAATGGTTCATGTTGTAGCTTTGTTTGAACATGTACACGGCTGTTGCATTGCTTCATCATTTATCAACTGAATATTTTGAAAAAATGAGGAGATGATATAATTTTTGAGAGCCGTTTGCAAGAAACACAGCTCAATGTTGAACAGATATACAATGATTTGATAAAGAGAAGGAAATTCAGAGAATTATCAAGAAATTGGAATGACGAATTGACTGATTTCTTGATAATTTCAGTGATGAATTTCAAAAAATAGTAAGCAGCCAGAGAATGTATTCTCTAGGTAGGGCTTATTATGATGGTTAAAGAGAAGTATTATGTCAGTTTGATAGAAAAAATCAAAATAATACTGAGAGCAATCAAGAAAAATAGATGATGAAAGAAAGAGAAACCTTATGCTTTTCTTGGTATGGCTCCATGATGTGTTCAGTGTATTGAACAAATGATAACTTGATTACTACAACTGCAAATCTGAGATCTGAGAGGAAAGAACAACACTAATTGACAGTCGTTAGACATTTTGTGGCTCCGATACCACATTAAAAATTATGCAGATATTGAAGAGAGAAAGTGCTTTATTATCTCAAATAACTATTGCATACAAAACCGATCATTGGTTCATGCTTATATACGGAAATACAGTAGCTTATTACATTGTTGGCTAGGCCCAATATGGTGCAGCCTGTATAATGCTTCTGATCTCTATGATTTTCATGTAAGTTGTTTGAAATAATCTCCATTCAATTTAATCTTTTTATATACCCGTTTTCATATTACCGTATATTAATTGTACTGAGCAAATGGTTCATACATGACAGGTTTATACATCTGCATCCAATATGTTTTCGATGGTCCATCAGTTTGATCATGCACCTCATACTGGACCGAAGGTATAACTATACATTACACAACTTCCATTTTTTTTTAAAATAAAATAATTATAAGCTTGCTTGTTGTGTGCTTTTTTGCTTGTATATAAAAAAAATTGCAGGCTTTTGTTAGCGAATATGCCGTGCATGGAGTGGATGCTGGGTCTGGAAGCCTTTTAGCAGCATTGGCAGAAGCAGCTTTCCTTATTGGGCTAGAAAGAAATAGGTACATACATATTTTTAGAAACATAACATATGTTTCTATGATATCCAGAAAACTAAATATGTAGTATATACCCAAAGAACTCCTATGTGGATAATGCATATGCTATATATTTAGCATTTGACTGAATATGGTCAAATTTGGAAAAGGAAAAAAAAGGGATCCATTTAGTTTACATACTATTTGACTGAATATGGCCAGCTATGCACCACTATTTGGTTATATCGAGTTTGTTTATTGTTCTCAGATCAAGAATATTATGAGGATGGTTATATTAGCGTTTTTGTTTTTTAACATTTGCGCATTATTGTTTTCCCTACATTCATTTTTTAATGGCATTCAGTTGTAAGAACATTTTTGTCCTATGAAATTAAAGAGTTTCCCTTGTTTTCATTGTTTTAAAAAATAAGCTAAAAAGCCTAAAGCGACGAAGAATAGATTAAAAATGTTGAAAATTATTTAAAAGGGCAAAACCTAACAAAACCAAATATGTTTCTACTTTCCATTTTGAAAAGTGATTAATCAAAACGTTTAAAGCTACGGTGTTTCTAAGTAAATTAACTCAAAATGCACTTAGAAATGAAATTCGTTTTGGTTAATAAGAAACTACATGCATACAAATTAGCTACAATGTTTTTTCTTCTCCTTCTTAAATTTAAACTAGGAAACTTGTATCAGACATCAGCTTTAAAACTTCAATTTTGTAAATGCCAATCCTGAGGTCAAACCTTGGCATACTAGAAAAAAGTATTGGATGGTGTCAGTTAATATTATATCAGTGTGTAAGCTGTCTATGATCTTTGCTGCTGTTTGCCTACTCGTAAACCCTACTCTGTAACTATTTTCGATGCATAACTAAATGTTAATACCCTAGATATTGATTTTGATGATAACAACCACATAAATATTACTACTAACGTATCTCCGAGTTATGCAGTCATATCAGATATATTATGGAGACATTCACAGAGATAATCAAGATTACAGTGGAAGCAAATGAATTATAGAAGAAGGTTAATCAGAACAATTGAAGAACAAAACCAAATTAGAGAAGAATGCTAAAGGATAAAAGTGTTTGAAGTGATGAGGAGTTGGTTGAACCTTAGAATATCTCGTTAAAGATCTCTTGGCAATTATACTTGAAGATCATTAACCACTGACCTCAACCGAATCATAAAAATCCATAAATATAAGGTAATTTGAAATACTGAAAATTCGCAACGCTTATTAGTGTTGCTGTTCATTTTGCAACATACCCATGTCGACATACTAGGTAGGGGGATGTCGACATGCTAGCCGTTTTTCAGAATTTCAAATTTCAAATGAAGAGACATTTCCCTCCACCTCTTCACCAAAAGACACGTCTCTTCAACCACTATATAAAGGCCTCTGAAAACGAATTTTAACATCAAGAATTCTCATTTTCTCTTACTCCTTCTTCTCCTAACATTTGCAAAAGAAATCCATTGCATACTCTTCAAATTTCCTTACAAATCGATACTATTTCACTCAAATTCTTCACTGATTTGCAAGCCACACAATATCAGAGAGTTGTACTTGAATGCACATCATTCTCTCTCTGATTTCATCATATTCCTCAAAGAATTCAAAGATATATTGCCATTGGAGGTCTATAGGATCATTGTACCGAATCTGCAAGAATCTGTATTGAAGATACGACTACTTCCCATAGTTTGTTGTTGGTGATAAGGAGAAGGTGTTCTTGTAGCCTGTAAAATCAAGAGGGTGTGTCTTGTAGCCCGTGAAACCAAGATTGTAAAGGTGTTCTTGCCACCCGTGGAAAGCAAGCGGTTATAGTGGAATTCTGCACGATAGAGTGCAGGACTGGATGTAGGATTGGTTAATCCGAACCAGTATAAAAATCCGGCTGTTATTTACATTACTGCATTTTACTTTATTACTTACTTATTCTTTGATTACTTCTTTATATTTATAAGTAAGTAGTTAATACACATTTCACCACTTCTAGTGTCTGAATAGCCTTAAGATCCAACATTGTGTTGTAGACACTCCAGTTTCTAACAATTGGTATCAGAGCATTGGTTTTCAAAAATTCATAACTTGGTTTTTGAAAAGTATAAATGGCTAATGACACTAGTAACACATTTTTTAACACCTTTGAAGAAGGGAAATCTACCACTAGACCCCCTCTATTTGATGGCAGTAGTTATGCATATTGGGCTTGTAGGATGAAATGTTATTTGCAGTCTAATGGTTTTGATATTTGGAACATTACCCAAATAGAGTACATAGAGCCTCAAACTGAATATTTAAAATGGACACTAGACCATAAGACACAAGCACTTAATAACTCTAAGGCCATGAACATTTTAGTTTGCTCCTTAGATAGAAATGAATTTAATCGAGTGTCTATTTGTAATTCTGCATATGAAATTTGGAGAACACTGCAAGTCACACATGAAGGCACCAGTAAAGTAAAACAAACAAAGATATCTATGCTAACTAACCCGTTTCAACTCTTTCAAATGAAACCAAATGAGTCTATTTCTGATATGTATTCTAGGTTTCAAGATATAGTACATGCCCTAATATCATTAGGAAAGAAAATTACTGAAGAAGACCAAGTCAGAAAGATCTTGAATTCACTTCCTAGTGAATGGGATCAGAAGACTCTGGCAATCGAAGAAGCCAATGATATTAGTACTATGAAAATAGAAGATTTAATTGGTAACCTAATGTCCTATGAAGTAAAGTTGCAGATTAGAAAAGAGAATCAGGCAAATGAGAAGAAATCACTAGCACTCAATGCTATGATCGACAACGATGAACCAGATGATGATGCTGTTGATGATGATATCGAGTTTATGACCAAGAAGTTCAAGAAATTCTTGAAGTATTGGATAACAAACAAACTTCGAAAAACTAACAACAATAATTCTAGAAATGGAAATGATGTTAAGTGTTTCGAATGTGATAAACCCGGTCATTTGAAAAGAGACTGCCCCAACCTAAAGAAATCAAAGTACTTTTCAAACACTTTCAATAAGAAGAGGAAACAGGCATTCAATGCAAAATGGGATGATTCAGTTACATCATCAAGTGATAGTGATTCAAAAACAGAAAATTCCAACATGTGCTTCATGGCAAAGGATGACCAGGTATGGAATTTTAATAAAGAAATTACTAATGTTTTGAATGATATGAATCAGGGATATAAAATACCTAGGAAAGAGTACAACAATAGTTTGGCAGAGATAGATAGATTAAAAATATTTAATGAAAGGTTAACTGAAGAAAAACAATGTCTAAAAGATGAAATTGAAAGACTTAGTGGGTATAATGATGAAAAGGATTTGACACTTGGAAGTTTTGAAAAACTAAAAATTGAAAATGAATTCTTAAAATCAGAAAATCTTTCAATGAAGTCACAGATCATTGATCTGAATGACAAAATAACATCTCTAGACAATGTTATTCTTAACCGTAATAAGGATTTTGACAAAATGAAAACTGATGTTGATAAATTTAACAAAGGGAAGGATAATCTAGAAAAATTATTATCTGCATCTAAACACACTAGGAATAAACATGGACTTGGATACACCCCTAAGGCTAAATCAAAGAAAAATAGTATTCAAAATACTAAGTTTGTTAAGGCTACCAAGTTCAAACCAAAACCTAGGAAACTAAAGTTAAAACCTCCAAATAGATTCATTAATTTATGGGTTCCAAAAAGGTTGGATGATACTGAAAAAGAAAAATATATTGATAATTTTATTAATAAGGTTCATTCATCTAATGATTATATTTTGAGAGGATGTTCAAACTCTTTATGGGTTTGGTATCCCAAAACTTAACCCCATGGACCCCAAAATAAAAAGGGTACCAGTGTGCATATTTTATAATTTTTCAAGTACCAAACAATGTATATCAGATAGCAAATGCTCAAAGCATATGACAAGAAATCTACTGAACAGTGGATAAATATGAAAAGGGTTTGTTATTGGCATCGGCAAAGTCGGTAGCTCTAAAACTCATCTTATTATTTGATAAGTTTATTTCATGTTTTGAATTGATTTGGTTTCCCCTCAAGTGTTTTATTTATAAGCATTTATCTCTATATACAAACTCTACATATTGTCTAGCAGTGATTTAAGCGACTCTTTTTTACCCTTTTTGTTGATGACAAAAGAGGAGAAAAGATATAAATATACTAGGCAAAATGATAGGGGGAGGGCATAGAGTTAGGGGGAGTCAAATATAAAAATATTATATTTTATCTCTCAAATATTTATATGGTTGTCATCATCAAAAAGGGGGAGATTGTTAATACCCTAGGTATTGATTTTGATGATAACAACCACATAAATATTACTACTAACGTATCTCCGAGTTATGCAGTCATATCAGATATATTATGGAGACATTTACAGAGATAATAAAGAATACAGTGGAAGCAAATGAATTATAGAAAAAGGTTAATCAGAGCAATTGAAGAACAAAACCAAATTAGAGAAGAATGCTGAAGGATAAAGGTGTTTGAAGTGATGAGGAGTTGGTTGAACCTTAGAATATCTCGTTAAAGATCTCTTGGCAATTATACTTGAATGTCATCAACCATTGACCTCAACCGAATCACAAAAATCCATAAATATAAGGTAATTTGAAGTGCTGAAAATTCGCAACACTTATTAGTGTTGCTGTTCTTTTTGCAACATACCCATGTCGACATACTAGGTAGGGGGATGTCGATATGCTAGCCATTTTCAGAATTTCAAATTTCAAATGAAGAGACATTTCTCTCCACCTCTTCACCAAAAGACACGTCTCTTCAACCACTATATAAAGGCCTCTGAAAACGAATTTTAACATCAAGAATTCTCATTTTCTCTTACTCCTTCTTCTCCAAACATTTGCAAAAGAAATCCATTGCATACTCTTCAAATTTCCTTGCAAATCGATACTATTTCACTCAAATTCTTCACTAATTTGCAAGCCATACAATATCAGAGAGTTGTACTTGAATTCACATCATTCTCTCTCTGATTTCATCCTATTCCTCAAAGAATTCAAAGATATATTGCCATTGGAGGTCTATAGGATCATTGTACCGAATCTGCAAGAATCTGTATTGAAGATACGACTACTTGCCATAGTTTTTTGTTGGTGATAAGGAGAAGGTGTTCTTGTAGCCTGTAAAATCAAGAGGGTGTGTCTTCTAGAGGTGTTCTTGCCACCCGCGGAAAGCAAGCAGTTATAGTGGAATTCTGCACGATAGAGTGCAGGACTGGATGTAGGATTGGTTAATCCGAACCAGTATAAAAATCCGAGTGTTATTTACATTACTGCATTTTACTTCATTACTTACTTATTCTTTGATTACTTCTTTATATTCATAAGTAGTTAATACACATTTCACCACTTCTAGTGTCTGAATAGCCTTAAGATCCAACATTGTGTTGCAGACACTCCAGTTTCTAACATTGAATACATTTTTTTGCATCTAGATGGCAAAACCTTCAAGAAGCCATGACGGCCATATGAAAAAGAATGTCTAGATGCTGAGCTTAAATTAGTTGGAGAATACGGGCTTCGATGTAAGCGTGAGCTGTGGAGGGTCCAATACGCTTTGAGCTGCATCCGCAATGCTGCCAGAGGGCTTTTGATATTTGTAAGTTTGTGGTATAGTATGATTGTACTTAGAACATGATATTTGTAGCGGACTGTTATGTCTTAATGCTTTATGTATTTGGCATGTAAACTTATCTAACTTTTTGGAGTGTTAGAATTCTATGACTCTAGCTTTTAGTCTTTTCGTATGTGATTTTAATTATTTTATGACAATATTTAGTATTAGTATGGATGTATTGCATGGATGCTGCTGTAATTTTTTTTTAAATTTGCATTTATTTTGCAACGGGCAATGTGCGTTGTTATATGAGTTTCTTACAACGGGTTATTTCCGTTGTAAAAAGGTATACTACAACAGTTTTTACAACGTGCTTTGCCCATTGTAAAATGTGGTGGATCTATTACAACGAGGCCTATTACAACGGGCACATGCCTGTTGTGAAAACCATATTACAACGGGCATTGCCCGTTGTAAAAAGACTGTTTTGTTGTAGTGGATCAACGTCGCTAGAGGTAGCTAACCTCAATGGCCAGACATAGGCTCCTGTTTTAGTCATTTTAATTATGACACTAGTGTCAAAGCTATCCATCAGCGTTCTCTTACTTCATTTCAGTAAACGTCGCCGATTCAACCACTATATTCTGGATACCATCCACCGCATACACAGTTGTTAAAGTGGTTCCAATATTGACACAAAGTATGCTAATAAGCGGCCCCGGTCTCTTTAACAACCAAACGTCATTTTACACACCGGTTGGAACTTTTACATTTCGAAAACAATTCGTACATGATGTCAAAAATATCATATTTGCTTCAAAATCAAATCCATTCGAAATCATCGTATTTACTCAAAAACCATATTTTTACTTCAAATGTTAATTCAACTCGACATATCGATTTCACTTCAAAACTTGATTTGAATTACAATTTTGGTTATAATTCACTTTAACCCAATTCGTATTTAAATCTAAGATTTAAATAAAAACATTCCACCCTTTGACCAGTTTGAATTTTTAGAAAATAGTTTAAATAGTTTTAAAATAGATAAATAGTTAAAATAGTTTAATAGAAAATAGTTTGAGTATTAAAAATGGTTTATATGGTAAAATGGTTTGGAAAATCAAAAAAAAATTGAATATTTAAAGAATATAGATTTTAAATCGTTCATTTAAAAATAGTTTCAAAGTCAAACTGATTCATTCCCAATTTTCCAACTCAAATCAATTTCAAAATTCCATTCCGATTTAATCCATTCAATTCCGATTTCAAGTCGAATTTTACTTTGGTTCAAATTTCAATTCAAATAAATTCAGTTTCGATTCCAAATTAATTCGATTCCGCTTTTAATTCCAATTGATTTCAATTCCAACTTGGATCAATTTCAATTCAATCCCAATTTAATTTAATTTCAATTCTAATTCCAAATTAATTTTAATTTCAACCGTCTGATTCAAAGATTAAATTTCAACTCAATTCTTAAATTTAAACCATTTCGATTTATATAAATTTCGAGTTCGATTTCCAAAATATCGATTCAAATCACTTAAATCAAATTAACTTTCAATATTCAATTAAAAATCCAAATCTTCAAATATAATCCACTTCCAAGCTAAATTTTTGAAATAGCATTTATATTACTTTTACCTAGCAATATTCAAAGTCCACATGAAAAGTCCAATCTTTTAAAACAAATAAATTTCTGAAATTCAAATCATATTTCGATTATAACTTCAAAATCTCAACTTCAATTATTTAAACAATTCCTGTTATCAACTTAAATTTCAACACTTCGAGCTCAAGTTCGAAAATAGTTCAATTTCCAAAAATTCAATTTTTATTTCTTAAAGTCAAATCATTTAAAAAATTTCAAAACAAAAATTTAAAAATCATTTAATTTAACCAATATGGTATCCGTATATAATTTTCTATCCTATGGCCAAGTGAATCAATTATTTCAATTTAGTTCAGGGATGAATATATATCATTTCAATCCAAAATAAATGCCATAGATATATATCATTTCAACCTATTTCTTAATTTATTCGAAATAATTCAATTTACAGTTTTATACACTATAAACAACATATAGGAAAATAACATGATATATTAATCATAAATAAACATCCAAAATATCAATCAAATTTCATCCATCGCCATCCATTATCCAAATAGTCAATAATCACAAAAATCAACCAATTATCGAAAATAGGGGATTTTACTAGCAGTTAAATTCTAATTCAATCTAACTTTCAATTCAAATTGTAACAATCCAAAAACCCGGCCTTCGAAAATCAGCACACGTACTTCACTTGTACTCAAAATGCCGTAGATTCAAACGCCGAATCTGGCTTGCCGGAGCTTATAACACAGTAAGTATAACAACATAGCAGAAGAAAGAAATGAATGATATCATATACAAATCCAATGAATACAATATCCAGAATGATATACAACAATGAAATCAATATGATACAACAATATCAGAGATAAATAATGATACAGCGGAAAGCAGAAATGATAACACCAAATGATCAGTCAGAGAGACTGACTCCAACCACTCCAATGTCAAGCTCGAACCACAAAGAGAAGCAAGTGCAGTCCTGAACTCCAAGAACTGAACCAGCTCCCGATAATCTACTAAACCTGAATATCTGAGAAACCCAACTCTAGACTGCCCGTGTGGAAAATTGTGGGCACCTAGAGTTTAGGAAGGAAACAATAAACTCCGAGTCAGTCATGGGACTGGTGCGAGCAACAAAAACAGTTTATCTTTAAAACAACAACAAAAGAATTTTTCAACATTGAAATCCGCAATGCTTTTTAGAAGATGAAACTACCATAAGACCTCCCGCCACACACACAATGCAAACGCAGAATTGGGGGAGATTTCTTCTTATGATAGTCAAATATGCTTACTACGCAAAGAAAACTCTTTCGATATTATTACTAGTGCATAGTGTAGGAAAACCTTTTGAAATTATAATATTAATCTTAGCCAACATACAAACATTATTGTATGCCTACTATAGCTACCATCTAAACAGTGGTGACCATCATAAGTAAATGGCAGGTTCTACAACTAAAACCGTATAGGGTTCGTATTGGAAATTGGATTTCCAACAAATGGTCAGGCAAATGAACGTCCTTACACCGAAATGAAACGCCTCTGGAAAGACGCCTCGAGAACCTAACCGGATTTCTGCAAAAACAAGGCCGACGCTACCACACGCTGTACAGCTGTAACTAGGTAGCTAACACACGAGCTATGCCATCCCCCGGTCGTTACCGACCTTTATCCGAGGTACCTCGATCACAAAGCAACAACCACAAAGTATAATAAACTTGCAGCATCAACATAGGTAAAATATCTGGGCTCCATACCATGATATCACCTTTTATCCAGAAAGAAATGACATACCCTAGGGGCGCTACCCCTAAAAAAACCTTGCCGCAACATTCCTGTTTCGACCATTATCGGGTTGTCAGGCTCGACGAAGTCTCATCCACAAAGCCACGCTTTTTCACAAAGCCACGCTTTGATCAACAAATGATCAACAACACTTCGTATGCCACATTAACAAATTGGGAATGTATCACTAGTAACCATCAACTACATAACCTCTGAGCTCGTACGTCTCAGAGAAGGGTGTTAAGCAAAGAGAATAAATTCTCCGCCAACAACAGAAATGTATTTGAAAGAAACCAGCTTTACCTCTCAAAGTGTAACGTCAGACACGAAGTCCATTACGGGATCGAATGGAACCGAAGGCACTTCCAAAAAAGCCCTTGCAAATCCGGATAATTTCTAATCACGTCCGGACTTCCCATCACAAAGGGTGCTAAAATCTCTATACCGAGGATCAGCCGATGTAGAAACAATCGATGGTAATCCTTTCATTTTCGAAAGTATCTGGTGTTCACCACCGGTCTTCAAATCCTATCCATATACGTCGTACCATTATTCGGAATGGGTTATATGACACAAAGGTCCTTTCCCGGCTAAACCGAATAACGAGCGCAATTAAAAAATCATATGGATACTGGGGTCTCAGTTAAATCACAGCTTAAAGCCCAAAACTTTTCATTCGAATGGTTAAAACAAATTACCATTTCCGATCTTTTAAACAAAAAGATTCATTTCAACAACCTTCAATGGTTTAAACAAATTTCCATACTTTTAATCTTTTAAACAAAAAGATCTAATTCACAAAGTTCACCCCATTCACAAAGATCCATTCATGGATTCCAAAACAATTTCCATTTTAATTGAATAGGTTTACTCATTAAATATTTAAATCAAGATTTAACTTATAGCTTTCAAAACTCGTTTCCAAAGATTCATTCATAGTTTTTTCAAAACAATTCCATTTCAAGTTGGATTAACTCGTCCGGTCTTTGAATAAAAGACTCATTTCATAGTTTTCAAAACATTTCAATTCTATTTCAAACTTGAAACCTTTCAACATAATTTAGAAATCCTTTCTTAAAATGAAAGCTATTATTATTTGAAAACAAGTAGTTTTCGTTTTCGGAAAAATTCGATCTCATTTATACAAGTTGAATCTTTGGGTTAGTTCAAATTCCCCAAACAATATTTTAAAATGGTTCCTATAAAAACACATTTATAACTTGTATAACACTCTTAAACCATAATTTTCAACATAGAATTCAATTCCTTATTTTGAATTCAAATTCAAATTGAATTATTTAAAATTCAAGATATTCAAAAGCTTTTCATATTAAACCCCAATTTCCAATTCCAAAATCAATTGAAATTAAAATTTCAATTTCAAAAACATTAAATTTAAATCATCTATGACTTAACCGATTTCCTCGTGAAATCCATATTTGTGTGTGTAAAAGTGTGGTCCAGGGGTTTCACACAGTAGTGCAACATCATTCAATCATCACAGATTAAATATATTTGATAAGCGGTATAAAATATAATGCTCATCTTCCATCCACAGATTCAGATATATATATGTCACAGATAATAAATTACAGTCATCCTAGATAAATAAATTACATTACAGATCACACATATATATCAGAATATACCACAAAGCATCACAGATCAGGGAATATCAACAATTCAATCATTCAGTTAAGTCCAAACATTCATATGTAAGATCAGTCAATTACCTGATTAATTCAAATCAGATTAATTACTTATGAATTACTAATCCTGGTTAATCAACATCAATAAATTACAAATCATTTTGATTAATTATTCTTTAATCATTTATTAATTAACTATTAATAATAAATTAATTAACCTTTAATTATAATTCATCAACCTTTAATTATTAAATAATTAACCTTTAATTATTTAATTCACCATTTAATTAATTTTATTTAATTAATTACTTTAATTAATTATTCCTCAATTAATTATCATTCCTTAATCACCTTCATCAATTAATTTTTCTTTAAATTAATTAACCTTTTAAACACTTGATTAATTAATTTAAACCTCTAATTACTTATTTAATTAATCTAAATCATTAATTAATTAAATTAAACCTTTAACTACACATTTTAGCTTCATAAACAATCATTATTCGATAAGGAAAAAATTTAGAAATCAATTTAACTTAGATTGTTAAATTTTTTAAAACTGGAATTTATTAAACCCGAGACATCTTCGAGTGTTACTCGAGAGAATTTCCTGTTTGCTTCGAGTTTTATCAAAAACTTACCCGTGTGAAATTCTTTTCAACTTAAATTTGTTTAAGTATTAAACCCCCCTGCACACACAAGAATTTGCTTCGAGTCTAACCCACCCAAACTTCGAGTAAATCACCTGAATAAATCGAGTAAAACCCGAGTGCACTCTCCTCTGTCAAACCAAGTTCATCAGAACTTAAAAATGCACGGTGCACATGCACCGTGGCTCTGGCCATCTCCGACCACCCTTCAGGCCTTCCCCACATCAACGACCATCCACACAATCGATCACGACCATCGGAATCCACCAAAGTGGCTCGAATCAAAAATCGAGTAGCTAATCCCAAACCTGGAACAACCCATGCAACCTGGAAACATCTCATCCTTGCTCCTTCGACCACCAGAGTGCCAGCGGCTCCAGCCACATCTTCGACAACCCCCGAGCTTCCACCTCCCTGAATTCTGGCGCACTCGATGCACGAACGAGACCAACTCAATCAAATTTCTGACCACTGCCCAAAACTAGGGTTAAACTAAATACCCTATCACCGACGCCACAACCACCGTGCACCACCACCACTATTTTTCCCGACTTCCTCGATCACTCATCTAGCTTCAGCCCAAACCCCGACCTAGGAAGAGCCTCCGACCATCTGAAATTGGTTGAAAACCATTTTCTGTTCAACTCAAAACTGCTCTCTATCTATACTTCTAAAAATTATAGTTTTTGTTTTAAAAATCTTATTCTTGAATCTTGATTCAAGTGATATGATTGAATTAGCAATTTACAAAACTCGAATTCAACATAGGATTACATGTTGCTCTTTAAATTAAATTTCCAAGTTGATATATTTCACCAACCTGTCTAAAACAAAATTTTATAACTTGATCTATATTTGAACAACTTATTTTGTTTTAGACTGTAAACCTATAAATGATTGGATGAAGATATTTTGTATTTTGATTAGCTATTCAATCCTGAAACTAAAAACAGAGAAGACAAATAAAAATCACAAAACACTCATATACAAACACAGAGCAATGTAAACAAAATACATATACAAGCATATTATTATCAATGAACTTTACGCATAGATTTAATTAGACTTAAGTCTTAAAAATTTTGTTTACTTACTTGGATTTCCAGAAGTGACAGAGCTTGAAAATTTGCAAGTTGAAAGCTTTTCTTTTATGTTGAAACAAGTTGTAAACTTGCAAGCTAAATCCTTCTTCCATCCTCTGATTTGTCTTGAATTTAATTTGTTTGTGTTTTAAGATGATGTTTTACTTTCAGTTTTCATAGCTTGGAATGGAACGAAAATGAGTTGAAGAGTTTGATATAAGAAATTGAGTTTACTGGGTGAATATATTTGTACAGGTTGTGTTATATATATTTTTTCCTGTTTGTACAATCCATTTCAGAGATTTGTTTTCTTTCTTTTGCTTGGTGGCTGCATTAATCAACATGTACTAGCTTACACTTATCTTTTTGTACTAAAAACATTTTCTTGTTTAAAGTTTGGCCAGGGATATTTCATTTCTTTGGAGGATAAAAGCAAATTTGAATAGATGGCATTTAATGCTAAGTACCTTATCATGTTTACAATACTATTTCTTTTATTTTGCATGTACAATCTTGCTTATTTTATTTTCCTTTACTTGCTTGTCTCGGCTGAGATGATAATGTTGTGGTGCTAGCATTAATTACTTTGTACAAATTCATTTTCTTCTTCTTTTCTTTCAGCTGATATGATATGGCATTAGTTATCATTGTTTTGTTTAAGTGTACATAGATATATATATATATATATATATATATATATATTTGTTTACACTTGAATATATGCTTTCTTTTGCAAGTGTATATACATAGCTATGTATATTTATTCACACTAGAATATACTTGAATGTATTTTTTTTATTTTGTTTAACATCAACACATATTTTAATTCTTTTTAAAGTTTAATTATCTAACATCAAATTTAATTATATCCAAAATCCAAATACAAATTTGTTTTCTAAAATATTTAAATTAAATTTCCAATTCAAATTTAATTCAAATACATCCTTTTCAAGTAATTCATAATTTAATCGATATTTAATATCAATTACCAATTAATTCACAATTTTTATTCAAAAATAAAATTAATTATCAAATTAAATTTAATTAAAATTCGGGGTCGTTGCAGACTTCCCCCCTTAAAAGAATTTCGTCCTCGAAATTGCACAGGGAGACACAAAGATAGATGAAAAATATTTCATCAAATTAAACTGAATATCTATTCTGTATTTGGCTTACCAAATTAGAATATCAACAATAGATACAAGAACGAATCTATTTGACACTACACAAGATACTCGGGTTATCCAGATCTACGAAATATGCAGTGGCATCGGTTAGTTCGAAGGATAACTAACCATTCGTAGAATATACCGGGACCCAAAGAATAGATAGTTATATGGATACAATTTCAAATAATTTTGTTTAAAACTAAAGTATACCTATCAACCATAGCAACCAAAGCAACCAATTCATCCAAACAAACAATTTTGGTCTATTTGGAGTTTATGTCCCATATTAATATATCGAATCTTCTTCCTGGATCTACCAGAAACTATCAAAGAATTGAGGAAAATGACGAACAAAAGAGATCGGTAGAGAAAAAATTATTTCCTTGTTGTTACAAGGTATTGACCATTTCGTGGTGGTATTCCCCTGTCCCCTATCTCATCCTCTTCTTACACTCATACTTACTAACAGTGGATAGCAAGAGAATTTACTGAGGCGTTCGAACGGATATCTGAGGAATACTCATTCTAGGGTATACTTCACCCTATCTCTAATGAGATACTTAATGTGTTATACTCCTGAGCTAAAGTTCAACCTTAGCTCTGATACCACTTGTAACAATCCAAAAACTCGGCCTTCGAAAATCAGCACCCGTACTTCACTTGTACTCAAAATGCCGTAGATTCAAACGCCGAATCTGGCTTGCCGGAGCTTATAACACAGTAAGTATAACAACACAGCGGAAGAAAGAAATGAATGATATCATATACAACTCTGATGAATACAATATTCAGAATGATATACAACAATGATATCAATATGATACAACAATATCAGAGATAAATAATGATACAGCGGAAAGCAGAAATGATAACACCAAATGATCAGTCAGAGAGACTGACTCCAACCACCCCAATGTCAAGCTCGAACCACAAAGAGAAGCAAGTGCAGTCCTGAACTCCAAGAACTGAACCAGCTCCAGATAATCTACTAAACCTGAATATCTGAGAAACCCAACTCTAGACTGCCCGTGTGGAAAATTGTGGGCACCCAGAGTTTAGGAAGGGAACAATAAACTCCGAGTCAGTTATGGGACTGGTGTGAGCAACAAAAACAGTTTATCTTTAAAACAACAACAAAAGAATTTTTCAACATTGAAATCCGCAATGCTTTTTGGAAGATGAAACTACCATAAGACCTCCCGCCACACACACAATGCAAACGCAGAATTGGAGGAGAATTCTTCTTATGATAGTCAAACATGCTTACTACGCAAAGAAAACTCTTTTGATATTATTACTAGTGCATAGTGTAGGAAAACCTTTCGAAAGTATAATATTAATCTTAGCCAACATACAACCATTATTGTATGCCTACTATAGCTACCATCTAAACAGTGGTGACCACCATAAGTAAATGGCAGGTTCTACAACTAAAACCGTACAGGGTTCGTATTGGAAATTGGATTTCCAACAAATGTTCAGGCAAAGGAACTTCCTTACACCGAAATGAAACGCCTCTGGAAAGACGCCCCGAGAACCTAACCGGATCTCGGCAAAAACAAGGTCGACGCTACCTCACGCTGTACAGCTGTAACTAGGTAGCTAACACACGAGCTATGCCATCCCCCGGTCGTTACCGATCTTTATCTGAGGTACCTCGATCACAAAGAAACAACCATAAAGTATAATAAACTTGCAGCATCAACATAGGTAAAATATCTGGGCTCTATACCATGATATCACCTTTTATCCAGAAGGAAATGACATACCCTAGGGGCGCTACCCCTAAAAAAACCTTGCCGCAACATTCCTGTTTCGACCATTACCGGGTTGTGAGGCTCGACGAAGTCTCGTCCACAAAGCTACGCTTTTTCACAAAGCCACGCTTTTTCACAAAGCCACGCATTGATCAACAAATGATCAACAGCACTTCGTATGCCACATTAACAAATTGGGAATGTATCACTAGTAACTATCAACTACATAACCTCTGAGCTCGTACGTCTCAGAGAAGGGTGTTAAGCTAAGAGAATAAATTCTCCGCCACCAACAGAAATGTATTTGAAAGAAACCAGCTTTACATCTCAAAGTGTAACGTCAGACACACATCCATACAAGTCTGTTCCGGAATCGAACAGAACCGAAGGCACTTCCAAAGAAGCCCTTGCAAATCCGGATAATTTCTAATCATGTCCGGACTTCCCATCACAAAGGGTGGTAAAATCTCTATACCGGGGATCAGCCGATGCAGAGACAATCGATGGTAATCCTTTCGTTTTCGAAAGTATCCGGTCTTCACCACCGGTCTTCAAATGCTATCCATATACGTCGTACCATTATTCGGTATAGGTTATATGACACAAAGGTCCTTTCCCGGCTAAACCGAATAACAAGCGCAATTAAAAAATCATATGGATACTGGAGTCTCAGTTAAATCACAGCTTAAAGCCCAAAACTTTTCATTCGAATGGTTAAAACAAATTACCATTTCCGATCTTTTAAACAAAAAGATTCATTTCAACAACCTTCAATGGTTTAAACAAATTTCCATACTTTTAATCTTTTAAACAAAAAGATCCAATTCACAAAGTTCACCCCATTCACAAAGATCCATTCATGGATTCCAAAACAATTTCCATTTTAATTGAATAGGTTTACTCGTTAAATCTTTAAATCTTTAAATCAAGATTTAACTTATAGCTTTCAAAACTCGTTTCCAAAGATTCATTCATAGTTTTTTCAAAACAATTCCATTTCAAGTTGGATTAACTCGTCCGGTCTTTGAATTAAAGACTCATTTCATAGTTTTCAAAACATTTCAATTCTATTTCAAACTTGAAACCTTTCAACATAATTTAGAAATCCTTTCTTAAAATGAAAGCTATTATTATTTGAAAACAAGTAATTTTCGTTTTCGGAAAAATTCGATCTCATTTATACAAGTTGAATCTTTGGGTTAGTTCAAATTCCCCAAACAATATTTTAAAATGGTTCAAACCTATAAAAACACATTTATAACTTGTATAACACTCTTAAACCATAATTTTCAACATAGAATTCAATTCCTTATTTTGAATTCAAATTCAAATTGAATTATTTAAAATTCAAGATATTCAAAATATCTTTAAAACTCCTTTCAAAAGCTTTTCATATTAAACCCCAATTTCCAATTCCAAAATCAATTGAAATTAAAATTTCAATTTCAAAAATATTAAATTTAAATCATCTGTGACTTAACCGATTTCCTCGTGAAATCCATATTTGTGTGTGTACAAGTGTGGTCCAGGGGTTTCACACAGTAGTGCAACATCATTCAATCACCACAGATTAAATATATTTGATAAGCGGTATAAAATATAACGCTCACCTTTCATCCACAGATTCAGATATATATATATGTCACAGATAATAAATACAGTCATCCTAAATAAATAAATTACACTACAGATCACACATATATATCAGAATATATCACAAAGCATCACAGATCAGGGAATATCAATAATTCAATCATTCAGTTAAGTCTAAACATTCATAAGTAAGATCAGTCAATTACCTGATTAATTCAAATCAGATTAATTACTTATGAATTACTAATCCTGGTTAATCAACATCAATAAATTACAAATCATTTTGATTAATTATTCTTTAATCATTTATTAATTAACCAATAATAATAAATTTATTAACCTTTAATTATAATTCATCAACCTTTAATTATTAAATAATTAACCATTAATTATTTAATTCACCATTTAATTAATTTTCTTTAATTAATTACTTTAATTAATTATTCCTCAATTAATTATCATTCCTTAATCACCTTCATCAATTAATTTTTCTTTAAATTAATTAACCTTTTAAACACTTGATTAATTAATTTAAACCTTTAATTACTTATTTGATTAATCCAAATCATTAATTAATTAAATTAAACCTTTAACTACACATTTTAGCTTCACAAACAATCATTATTCGATAAAGAATAAATTTAGAAATCAATTTAACTTAGATTGTTAAATTTTTTAAAACTGGAATTTATAAAACCCGAGACATCTTCGAGTGTTACCCGAGAGAATTTCCTGTTTGCTTCGAGTTTTATCAAAAACTTACCCATGTGAAATTTTTTTCAACTTAAATTTGTTTAAGTATTAAACCCCCCTGCACACACGAGAATTTGCTTCGAGTCTAACCCACCCCAACTTCGAGTAAATCACCTGAATAACTCGAGTAAAACCCAAGTGCACTCTCCTCTGTCAAACCAAGTTCATCAGAACTTAAAAATGCACGGTGCACATGCACCGTGGCGCTGGCCATCTCCGACCACCCTCCAGGCCTTCCCCACATCAACGACAATCCACACAATCGATCACGACCATCGGAATCCACCACAGTAGCTCGAATCAAAAATCGAGTAGCTAATCCCAAACCTGTAACAACCCATGCAACCTGGAAACATCTCGTCCTTGCTCCTTCGACCACCGGAGTGCCAGCGGCTCCAGCCACACCTTCGACAACCCCCGAGCTTCCACCTCCCTGAATTCTGGCGCACTCGATGCACGAACGAGACCAACTCAACCAAATTTCTGACCACTGCCCAAAACTAGGGTTAAACTAAATACCCTATCGCCAACGTCACAACCACCGTGCACCACCACCACTATTTTTCCCGACTTCCTCGATCACTCATCTAGCTTCAGCCCAAACCCCGACCTAGGAAGAGCCTCCGACCATCTGAAATTGGTTGAAAACCATTTTCTGTTCAACTCAAAACTGCTCTCTATCTATACTTCTAAAAATTATAGTTTTTGTTTTAAAAATCTTATTCTTGAATCTTGATTCAAGTGATATGATTGAATTAGCAATTTACAAAACTCGAATTCAACATAGGATTACCTATTGCTCTGTAAATTAAATTTCCAAGTTGATATATTTCACCAACCTATCTAGAACAAAATTTTATAACTTGATCTATATTTGAACAACTTATTTTGTTTTAGACTATAAACCTATAAATGATTGGATGAAGATATTTTGTATTTTGATTAGCTATTCAATCCTGAAACTAAAAACAGAGAAGACAAATAAAAATCACAGAACACTCATATACAAACACAGAGCAATGTAAACAAAATACATATATAAGCATATTATTATCGATGAACTTTACGCATAGATTTAATTAGACTTAAGTCTTAAAAATTTTGTTTACTCACTTGGATTTCCAGAAGTGACAAAGCTTGAAAATTTGCAAGTTGAAAGCTTTTCTTTTATGTTGAAACAAGTTGTAAACTGGCAAGCTAAATCCTTCTTCCATCCTCTGATTTGT
Source organism: Allium fistulosum (assembly GCA_030737815.1). NCBI lineage: Eukaryota > Viridiplantae > Streptophyta > Magnoliopsida > Asparagales > Amaryllidaceae > Allium > Allium fistulosum. Next base: position 669,229,906 of record CM060901.1, read on the forward strand.
CTTGATTTAATTTGTTTGTGTTTTAAGATGATGTTTTACTTTCAGTTTTCATAGCTTGGAATGGAACGAAAATGAGTTGAAGAGTTTGATATAAGAAATTGAGTTTACTGGGTGAATATATTTGTACAGGTTGTGTTATATTTTTTTTTTCCTGTTTGTACAATCCATTTCAGAGATTTGTTTTCTTTCTTTTGCTTGGTGGCTGCATTAATCAACATGTACCAGCTTACACTTATCCTTTTGTACTAAAAACATTTTCTTGTTTAAAGTTTGGCCATGGATATTTCATTTCTTTGGAGGCTGAAAGCAAATTTGAATAGATGGCATTTAATGCTAAGTACCTTATCATGTTTACAATACTATTTATTTTATTTTGCACGTACAATCTTGCTTATTTTATTTTCCTTTACTTGCTTGTCTCGGCTGAGATGATAATGTTGTGGTGCTAGCATTAATTACTTTGTACAAATTCATTTTTTTTCTTCTTTTCTTTCGGCTGATATGATATGGCATTAGTTATCATTGTTTTGTTTAAGTGTACATAGATAGATATATATATTTGTTTACACTTGAATATATGCTTTCTTTTGCAAGTGTATATACATAGCTATGTATATTTATTCACACTAGAATATACTTAAATGTATTTTTTTTATTTTGTTTAACATCAACACTTATTTTAATTCTTTTTAAAGTTTAATTATCTAACATCAAATTTAATTATATCCAAAATCCAAATACAAATTTGTTTTCTAAAATATTTAAATTAAATTTCCAATTCAAATTTAATTCAAATACATCCTTTTCAAGCAATTCATAATTTAATCGATATTTAATATCAATTTCCAATTAATTCATAATTTTTATTCAAAAATAAAATTAATTATCAAATTAAATTTAATTAAAATTCGGGGTCGTTACACAAATCCTATCAATAAATTCAGATGTCAATTAAATGTCAATTTAAATTTATCCAACAACCATCAATAAATTTAAATTACTTCATGATAATTTTTTACTAACATAAAAATAAAATAGTCAAATGTGAGCGTAAAAACACTCACCTTTTTATTTGAATCTGAAAAATTCAACCTAGCCAAATCGATGCGAAATCAACTCCATAGCTTAAAGCTTGTCGATACGGTTCCAACGCAATCTCTTTCATCGGAAATCAACCTCGTATGCAACAATCCGATTTCCCCAGCATCACTGTTGTTCGATAACCTCCAGGCAAGCATTAGCTCCTCCAAGTCGAACGTGACGAACTAGGTCAACGCGAGCGTGCTCCTTCCAGATCGCGACATTCCTTTTGTTTTCTTTTCTGACGTTGATCGAACTTGCCGCCAACCTCACCGTAGCCGCGCCCCCCTACGACTGCCTCGTCGTCGCCAGGGCACGTGTCGAAGCCCCAAAATCCAAACCCTAAGCTAATGCCAACGTCGACGCCTGCGCTCAATCATGCCTTCATCGCTTCGCCTACGCGCGCTCGGCCGCGACCCTTCCAGATCACGCGATTCGACTAAGATGATTTTTTTTATTATTCGATCGGCTGTTAGATTTTTAAAAGAGGGAGGAGATAGAAAGGGGATAAGGAGTGAGATACGGCAAAGAAAAGGGGGCGTGGGTTATACTCGTTCGAATAGGAGTGTTTGGGTTATACATATTATTATTTAAATTAGAAAAATATCTAGCCTAAGACATCCAAATTTTAGAACTCCAAACGCAACATGCCGCCTGACGTTTATAATATTTTACCCCCATTCCGAACGCAACGGAACTGGTTCCGAGGTCTAATTCGATCGTACGCGGAAGGTAGCTTTTTGGATCGAATTATTTATTTAAATTCTGAATTTAAATTCTACGCGTTTCAAGCTCGCACGGCCAAATGACAAGTCCGAACGCTACGAAACTTGAAATTCCACAATAATCCACTATTACGGATCCGATGAAACTGATTTCACCAAAATCTGAGACAGTGGCCATAATGGCTATTTTTACTCTTTAATTAAAATATAAAATTTCAAATTTCAAATTATTCACATTTAAATCCAATTTAAATGTTAACTATCTTCGTTCATATTTTGAATAAAATTTAAATCAATTTTCGATATCATTTTCAATCATCTTAAATCCAGAATTAAATTATTCAAATAATTTCGAATATGTTGTAAACAAATAAGAATATGTTATAAAAAATAAGAGCAGAAGAAGAAGACAGAAGATATATTATTCATTCTTCAGATATTGGTAATATATTTACATTACATAGCGTCCTTTATATAAAGGCTTCAGAGCTAAGGATTGAACTTATCCCACGACGTGGGACTAAACAAAACAACATAAAAGCATATTCACTTCATGATTTACATATATTATAACACTCCCCCTTGAATATGCATCTTCAAAATCTTAAATGCTCTGATAACTTGAAATTGTCCTTTTTGAAACGTGTATGTGATTGCTCCCCCTCATTATTATCTTTCTTACATTTATCCATTCAGTCAATATAGATATTATCCGTTGCCTCATTAAAAACCTCTATTAGGAAAACCCAGTGGGAAAAACCTTGAACGAGGAAAAGATGCAACTTGTAAAATTATATTAAAAATGATATTCTTTCTAAAAGGTTTGATACTTCGAGATCAAAACAATGCCTCATTAAAACCTTACTAAGAAAAACCAAACGGGAAAAATCTTAGTGAAGGAAAAAGAGTACAATGACATATTTCAATAGTTTACTACATCAAATGGAGTTTGATACTTCTGGATCAATTTAATGCCTCGTTAAAACCTTATTAAGAAAAACCCGGTGGGAAAAATCTTAGTGAAGGAAAAATAGTACATTATGATATATTTAGGTATGCTCCCTCTGGTTTTATATTTTTCCATTTAAGTTTGAATACATGTATTGGTAATCCAAATCAACTACAAATACTTTTGATCCATATATGTGTAGCATAGCTTAGACAAGCATTAAGAAAATAAAAATCAGGAGACGATAATTCTACTTTTCCTCCTTTCATCATTTATAAATAGTTGTCGTTGATACGATCAATTTTATGCACTTTATATGCTACTTTTATGAAGAGCACTTCGTGTGCTTTCATTTTGATGCATCATATCAGTTTTGCTTACTCTAATTACATCTTTGATGGAATTTAAGAGTTTCATTACAACAATACTTAAAAACATGAAGTAATCTACTCATCTTGAATTATATCAAGATTTTCATTACAACAATATTTAAAAGAAAGTTGTAATCTACACCCTTTATTCCTTGCATTCTTTATAAGCAGCAAAGTAATTTATATTCTTCGGAAACTAGTAGACTTTCATCATTTAGTATGATTTAACCAATATTTATACCTTCAGGGTATTTTAAGTGTTTCAAACACTTTCACTACTTCACACAATTCAATTACTTATAAAAACATCATGCCTAGAGCATTTAACACGATGTAGCACTACATGTGCTTCAGTAATTTCAACTACATATATATGTGTGTGTGTGTGTGTGTGTGTATATGTATATGTATATATATATATATATGTATGTATATGTTATGTATATATATATATATATGTGTGTGTGTGTGTATATAGTTATATTTTGCGAACTACAGGTTCACATTTCTTATTTAGGAAAATTTCATGATGGCCAATCATGTTTTTCCTCTAATCTAGGATCTTTAATCCATTTATAAACATAAGCGCTTTATTATCCACAAGTTTATCGTCGATGATCTTTTTTCTTCAGTTCTAGACACGATTTATTGATATCTCTTTATTTATCATGTTTTAGGTACCTAAACCACTTCTAGGATTATTTGATACTTATGTCATGGACCTCTTCCAGAGTACTCTTCAGTGTTTCATCAAGAACACGCACCTCCATTATTTGGCATCTTTATTACTTACTCCAAACTATATCCAACCGACTTCTTCACCACACTTCCATTGTGGTCTGTAATTTTTTTTTGATCCTTTGGGGATTTGAATCTATATTGGAGCAAGTTTACTAGGGACATTATCAAAAATTACTTAATAGTTTGCATCATTGCATATGTTAAAAAATATTTAATCTTGATAATCAAAATGAACTTGTATCCTCCTCCTCAATGTTGATGAACATTATCACATTGAATAATTATTATATTTGGATTCTCATTTTGATCCATTATGATATTGCTATTAGCAAATACATTATATATATCAATTAAGAGGATAATGCTTTTATCAGTTGATAAGATGCATTCAAGTAATAATGCTTATTTTTATTCATTGATCTAGTCACTTGGAGAAATTTAGTTATTATGTAGATCATTTGAATACAAACATGACTTCAGGTCATTCAACATTTATGTTGATTGAATTTTTAACCACCAAGTGATATTCAAGCATAGTCTATAATATGAGCTCATATTTACTTAGTCAAACAAATTTCAAGTTGTTAATTAAATATCTGCATATATGGATATATATATGTGCGTCCACGTATTATATATGCATATTCTATATATGCATATTCTTTCTTATTTGAGTTAGTGATTTTAGAACAAACTAATGCAATGATCCAAACTATTATTTTTTTTATCAATGGATGTCAATGTGAATCCTTAAATATTACATGATAATTTTCAAAATGTTTGGTTTGAAAATATATATGCATCAAGTTTGACTTATCAATAATAACTTCAAGTTATTTGATATATTATAACTTCTAGTTATAGAATATATTGTAACTTACAGTTACCTTTGACTTATCAATGCTAACAATTTCAAGATCTAAATATTAAAATTTGTCATGATTTCTTAGTTTAATATCGAAGCCAAACCGTTTTTTAGTAACAATTACCAAAGCCTCTGGTTTGATAATTCATAAAACTTGCAATATTTCATATAACTTCTTGTTTATTTCCATTATCAAACTTCGAACTTTATGTACATTATTGTACACTTAAATGTATGAATCTATGTAGATATATAATATAATTGAGACTTTCTGCATATTTTTATTTGAATATGCTAAAGAACAGCGTCCTTCGAGTTAATAATTCAAATATAACTTAACAGTTTTCAATCCAAACCATGTTGAACTTCTAGTTCAAATAAATTATGTATACAACTTCGAGTTGTTAAGGTTTATTCTTCAATTATATTTCAAATATCTGTTTTAAGCATTATTTATAAATATATCATATAAGAATACATAGTTTGAATTACGTATAGACATCTCTTCCGGAGAGTTCAATAAAAGAGATATATCTACAGCAAAAATACAAGTATCTTTTGGACACTTAAAATGTTATAGAAGTATTATGTATAACTTGTATTATTGTAAAGTTTGAACTGAAAAGCAAAAAAAAAACTTGATTATTTTCCATCCATTATTAAATTCCTCCCACATTAAAAGTTGAACGGATGAAACTACAAAAACTAGCGATAGAAACAATATTTTTCTACCTCACAAACTGGACATTGACATATAAATATAAAACTAGCTAATGAAAAAATAAACATCTTTACAAACCTCTAACTAGTGCCCAAATTGGTGAAGTGAGACTTTTAACTTCTAATTGGTACTGGACCTCTAGCAAGTAAAAACAAACAAGCATGCTCTTACAAACGTAATAATTATATATTTACAAGTCAAACATGAGTTATTTGTATGAGTGCCATAATCTCATAAATTAATATTCCTATTTTTTTCTTTTTTGGGTTTATACTTTATACGAATATATGACGTAGTAAAGTGATTTCTAAGCTCTTCTTGGACAAAAATTGAGCCCAAAAAAGCAACCTTTAGAGCCCAGCTGATAGATCCATATTTGAAACAACAATAAATGAAAGGAAGTCAATAGCTATCAAAGAAAATAAAAGACTGATTTTCTGGAAAAGCTGAAGTACATAAAAATTAGAATCAATATCTTGAATAGACTATTTAGAGTAATGGTTTGAATTATTACAATTGCATTACAGGTTTAGTACATAGTCAACATCATGTATATGGTACTTGATGTAACATGCTGTTTAAGGTGTGCAGATATATGTTGCATAAAACATGTGGATTAATATAAGATTTGAATATGAACAAAATCTAAGTTGATAAAATAAAGAGATCCAGTTAAACAGAATTTGAAAGAAAGTATCAATTTGGAATGCAAATCAAGTGTTGGTTACTAGATGATTGAGCCACACGCTTAATGTAGTAAGTTCATGAAATCATGCATGCTATTTTAAGCTCACTCACGGTACTGTAGTACTTTTTTGTGTATGAAAGGATATATTGAAATGAAATTATGATAACAGTAGTGACTGATTTCAATGTATAACTCAAGCAAATATATTGCAATGTTAATTATAGTAACATAAGAATATGAGATACCATGTTCCAATATCCAATATGTTTTCGTTGTAATCATCATAGAAACCTGCGGTCCAACATGACCAAGTTGTATAATATTTTATAGTTAGAATCTACTATCTTAATAACTGACTTTCATACAGTTTTGACCCAAAACAATATTTTAGTTCAACAAAAGGGAAAGGAGAAATTCCATCCTAAATTCTTCTTTTACCAACTTAGTTAAGAATTCCATTGGGTTAACATTACTTCCATTGTTTGCACACTTTTTCCAGTAACAAATTCAGATAACATATGACAGTTTTGTATATGCAGCACACGTTATTAGCAGCAGTTACAAAACCAATTAGTAAATATGAAAATCAGCATAATAACAGAAAGATTTAACATTTTGTTTCAATTTAACAGTGCATACTGAAAAAATCAAAAGGTTGCCACATATCAGTGTTACCATATTTTTAGAATATTTTAAGATGTAACATTTAAATTGGATTTAATTAATCCAATTTGGTCAGAAACCAAATAGAAAATTGAACAGTGTGTAACGAATACATATGATTAAGGTAAATCATATAGTTTTTATGTAGGGAGAAATGAAACTATATAATAAAAAAATAAAAATAAATCTGAAATCAAACATTTTACCTGATATTATATGGAAGTTGTGGTCTAAATTGGCATACTGCTATGACATAGCATTATAACCCAAATTCAAATAACAAAACCAATTTGAACACCCTTACTGTGAAAACTGATCAATTACTAAAAACATGGAAATTAACTAATGGTTGATAATGCAAATGAAAACAATTATCTAAAAACAAATTGATCCTAAAACATATTGTAGGAGAAGAAGATAGAAAAGTAAAAATTAAAGGTAGTGAAATGAATACTAACCTGAGAGAATCTAGTCTTGTGAATCATGAACGTATAAATATTAGGAAACACCGCATGACCACAGTAAGAAAATGCAAAGGGACTTAAAGCGGTAGGAACCCCTTTTAAGTTAATCAGCGAGATCGTGCTGATAACGTGCTGTAAACAAATAAGAATAAAAACTAACGGTAATAATTAAAATCAATGGCCTCCTTAGTATAGCGATTTACTGCTCTCCTCCACTTCCTCCGTTTGTCTACGCTCTCCCTCTCTAGCGATAGTTCGCTTTCCTCTCTGGTTTCGCGACTCTCTGTCTCTGATTTTGGGTGCCGATTTTAGGGCACCGGCTATGGTTTTTGGGGCTTTTTACTTTCGTGACGATTTTGTGCAGCGCTGTCCCTCTTTCGAGTCTATTGCTTATGCCTTGTTAAAGCTAGTGCCTCCGCCTTTGTCGGTTTGTTACACTGGTTCATGCTCTTTTGAAATTTGTGTGTTTTCGTTTGAGGCCTTCTCGGCACTGGCTCGCTTCAGATTTGTAGACGTTGAAGGGTTTTTCTTGGCTCTGGATCCCATTTACAGTTCTCTCCCTTCGATTCCATCATGTTTTAAAGGATCGAAGGAAGAGATTGTTACTTCTACTGTTCCTTGCGGTGTTGCTTCGTTTCTGGAATTGCCTCTAGGTCTGAGGGACCTTTCCACTCGATTTGTTCCGAGTCTTGTTTTTGCTGATGAGTTGGATGGCGTTGTTTCTGGCCAACCAGCTCTTAGTTTTGGGTCGATTAATGCAGCACTGTTTGAGCTCGATGGTTCTTTGGATGTTTGTCGTCCCTTCTCGAGCCACAATCGAGATTTCATCACTCGATTTGTGCCTCGCTTAGAGTTTGTGGGTTCTGCTGTTGATTGTGTTCCTTTTGAGGACCCTATTGCTTTTGGGTCTGTAGTCGAACCAGAATATGATTTTGCAACAAGGGTTAAGGATTTGATCGCCTTAACTCCTAGAGCAGTCCAGCCGGTAGATTTTGGGGTGGGCGTTGTCTCTGATCTGCCTTTGTTCGTTTCTTCGGAGCCTCCTTCTCCGCCAGCTTCTTTGGTGAACGTTGAAGAGGATTTGTCGACTTTTTTTAGTTCGCCGAGGTTGCTGACATTGTCTCCGCCCTTTCAGGTTTGTAGTGCTCTTTGTTGGCAGGTGAGCAGCTCTATTTATTGTTTCGTTTCTGTTGATTATTGTGGGTTGCCTTCTGTTTTTTGGTTGTCGGATTATTCGGTATGTCACTGCTGCCTGAGCCTTGTCACACTTATGTGTGAGCTCCCTGACACTGCCGTCTCTTCTGAGACCGGGAGAGTGTCAGGTCCCTTGTTGCCTGTTGAGTTTTATTTGATCTTCGTGTCCTTGTTGTCCTTCTATCTGTTTCAGCATAACTGGCCTCAGAAGTTTTTGTGGGCTTTTGTCTGTCGATTAGGTGGTGCTCATCCCAGGATATTTGTCTGGGTTGTTTTGCTGGCTGATCGTTGTTGGTTTCCTTTGTTGAGTCGTGACGAGGACGAACCTATATCGTCAGCGACTTTGTCTTTCTGGTGCAGTCTTCCTTTTTCTGGATTCGTTTGGTCTATTCGGAGGATTCTGAGGGACTGGAGCTGTTGGTTCGGGCGTTCTATTAGCCATGTTCGTATAGTGGCCATTCTTGACCACTATACGGATAGACTGAGATTTTGCCAGCCTTTATGCTCTTTTTTCCCCTCTGAGAGATTCGCCTTGCGAGTCTTACCTGTTACGCGGGGCTATTTTGTTAATGACAGTCCGGCATTGGTAAGACTCCCACAGCAATATGGGCCGCTTTCTGTTAGCGCCCTTACACTGCTCCGTTCTGTTTCTTCTTTTACTTCCTCATCTCTATCCGCTGTTTCGCCTTTCTCTTATCCCCTCTCGTCGGTTGAGGCATCTCTAACGGTGTCGCTTTACTCTTGCCATCTCGGTTCTTTTAGTTATTCTTCTTAATTTTTATCTGATTGGTTTCTTCGGCAGATTGGTATGCGACTGATTTGACATCCCTCTTTTTGTCGGATTACCCAGGAGCGTTCGGATCATTCGGACCTGGAGGATCCCTCTTCCTCCTACTGCTCATCTGTTTGCTCCCTTCCCGTTTCTTCTTGTTCTCTGTCCATATCCATTCCACTTATGAGTATGGCAGAGATTGCGCTCCTCAATGAGCGTCTCGACTGCCTTGCTAGGAATTCTTCACATTCGCCTCCGCTGCTTAGTGCCTCGTTGCCTTCTGCTTCGGGTCCGGGTCTTGTAGTGTCTTCAAAGACACTTCCCCAGCTTTCCGACTCTACCACCAAGGCGTCTCGGCGCCGATCGCGTAGAGTCCAGGCTACCCCTCGCACCATTCGCACACGCTCTATAGCGGCGTCCGAGCAGATCGATCGATCTACTCGGTACTCGCTTTACCTCGTCTGAGTCCTCTTGTTTTGCTGTCCGGTTCTCGCTTTTAATGGCGAATTTGCTGTTCTGGAATGTCCGTGGTATTGGCAATGATGCGTCCTTGGCTAGGCTTAAACGCATTGTCAAGAAGCACTCTGTTGGCTTGGTCGCTCTCCTGGAACCCTTTCTGGGACCGGAAGGCATTTCCGGCATCGTCTTATCCTTAGGATTTGGCGGTGGCTTTGCCAATGTATTGGGGAAGATTTGGATCCTATGGTCCAAATCCATATCGGTCCAGGCTGTTTTTGATTCCCATCAGCTTTTTTCTTTGGCCTGCTCGTCCCCTTCTTTTAGCACTCCCTTTCTTTTCTCCGTGGTTTATGCCAAATGTGATCGATTGGAGAGATTAGCTCTCTGGGCGGACATATTAGGGCTCGATTCGCTAGGTTTCTCCTCTTCCGTGATAGGCGGTGATTTTAATATTGTCGCCTGCCAAGCGGAAAAACGGGGAGGAGCCGCCATCAACCGTGTAGCGATGGCGGATTTCAACTCTTTCAATGTCAGCTCTGGTATGTCTGAGCTTCCCTTTGTTGGTTTTGCTTTCACCTGGTCCAACAACCAAGAGGGACCGAACCGTATCCTTTCCCGACTTGATCGTGTTTTCGGGTCGGAGGAGTGGTTTCGTCTCCCTTTCTCCTTTTCGATCGAGCATCTCCATTGGTCTTTCTCTGACCATGCCCCCATGGTTGTTCGCTGCTCTCCCCGCTCTTTAACGGGGCCATCTTCCTTCTGTTTCAGAGCATGTGGATATCTCACCATTCGTTTTTCCAAGTTATTGCCAATTCTTGGAGTGTTCCTATTGTTGCATCTCCCTGTGAGATGTTGGGTCATAAGCTTAAGCGTCTCAAAGTTTGCCTTAAGGATTGGAACCTTCAGGTCTTTAAGAACATTTTCGATCGAGTTCGCTTGGCCGAAGAGTCTCTAATCGCAGCTGAATCCTTGCTAGATGAGGATCCTAACGTGGCTAATAAGGAGGCTTGGGCTCTTGCTCAAACCATTTTCTCCTCGGAACTTCATATCGAGAATGACTACCTTCGTCAAAAGGCTAGGATCAAGTGGGTAGTAGTCGGTGATACTAACTCTAAATTCTTCCATTCCTCTATTCGCAAGAAGAATAACCTCCTCACAATCCGTGAGATTTTGCGATAGGATCTATCTACGGCCTCTTCACCTAAAGATGTCAAAGAGACCATCCTGTCCCATTTTCAATCCTTTCTGGGCTCTCCTTCGGTCTCCGTATCTGACCCTGCTCTGCTGGCCTTCATTCCTCGTATTGTTCTTTCTCCGGAAAGTGACCTTATCGCGGATCTCCCTACCTCTGAGGAGATACGTGTTGCTGTCTTTGCTCTTAGCAAGGACAGTGTCAGTGGTCCGGATGGTTTCAACGGTGTTTTTTTCAGGAGTGCTTGGTCTATTATACAGGAGGACTTTTGTCTTGTTGTTCAATCCTTTTTCTCTGGGGGTTCCCTTCCATCTGGATGGACTTCGACCAACATTGTCCTTATTCCAAAATGCGAGAACCCTAGGTCGTGTTTGGATTTCCGGCCAATCAGTCTTTGCAATTTTTCGAATAAAGTGATTTCTAAAATTATGTCCTCTCGATTGGCCCCCTACCTTGAGCGTATTATCTCTCCTTCTCAAGCGGGATTTGTAAAGGGGCGTTTGATTACTGATAACGTTCTGCTCGCTCAGGAACTTATTTCCCAGATCGACCGGAAGGTCAGGGGTTCTAATGTTGTCTTCAAACTGGACATGGCTAAGGCCTACGATTGCATGTCCTGGTTTTTCATCATCAAGGTCTTAAGGGCTTTCGGTTTTCCGGAACCCCTTATTGATTTGGTGTGGAGGCTCATCTCCAACTGCTGGTTCTCTGTGCTTATTAATGGATTGGCTCATGGTTATTTTAAAGCCGGTAGGGGGTTGCGTCAGGGAGACCCTCTATCGCCATCACTTTTTGTGATCGCGGCAGAGGCTTTCGTTCGCGGTCTACAATCCTTAACTATCTACGGCCAGATTCAGCGCTTCGGGATTCCGAGGGGCTGCCCCCTAGTCTCTTCCTTGTCCTTCGCAGATGACGTTGTCATTTTCTCTAATGGCAGCGTCTCCTCTGTCCGTCGGCTCCTCAATTTTCTTCATCAGTATGAGCGTTCCTCGGGCCAACTTGTTAACCCTGCCAAAAGCTGTTTCGTCCATGCGAAAGATTTGCCTCTCTCTCGTGCTATCTGGATCGAGTCTGTCTCTGGGTTCAAGGAAGCCACCCTTCCTCTTCCTTACTTGGGTGTTGTCCTGTATCGCGGTAGAAAGCTCAATGCTATTTTCGACCAATTGACTGATAAAGTTAGGGGTAAGATCTTACGCTGGAATGCTTCTCTTATTTCTCAGGCTGGTAGACTTGTTCTTATCAAATCCGTTTTGGATTCGATGGGAACTCATGTTTTCGCAGCTATGACCCCCACTTCTTCTTTCTTCAGGTCATATCGGTCTTTGGCCTCAGCTTTCTTCTGGGGCAACAAGGATAGTGCCCGTCGGCACCATTGGGTGTCGTGGGACGTGGTGTGTCGCCCTAAAAATGAAGGCGGTCTGGGTCTGCGCAATCCGAAGGACCTTTGTGCTACCTTTGCCTGTAAGTTATGGCACAGATTTGGCGCTAACAATTCCTTATGGGCTTCTTTCCTCCATGCGAAATACCGCAGTCTTGCGGGTTATAACTTCTCAGGTTCTCCGTCTTATGCTAGTGAGACCTGGAAGCACATGCAGTCGGTGAAACCTTTTTCCGACGCTCATGGTGGCTCTTCAGGATGGGATGGCTCTCCTTTTTCCATCCTTAAAGCTTGGTCTTCGATTAGAATCCAAGACCCCATTCATCCGATTTTTTCTTTCATCTGGGACTCTCGTATTCCCCCCAAGGTCTCTATTTTGATGTGGCGGATTCTCCATGATGGATTGCCACTTGACGAGAACCTACAAAAAATCGGTATCCCTCTCGTGTCTCGTTGTAGATGTTGCGGTAATGGGGAATCAGAATCCCTGAATTATTTGTTCTTTGGTGGTTTTTCGGCCAGATCGTACTGGAATTTCTTCGGAAACCTTCTTGGTTATCGTCGCTTGGCCAGCTCCCCTTCTGATCTCCGTAACTCCTGGTGGTCTGGGAATGTTAGTAAGTCTCTTCGCTCTATCGTTTTTCGCTTGATCCCCTGCCTAATCTGCTAGCACCTCTGGTGCGCGCGGAACAAGGCAACCTTCGAAAATTCTCGTATGGACCCCCCATCTATTATTCGTTGTGTGAGGAAAGACGTCTTCCTTGCTTTCCATGGTAGACCTTTCAGGGGTCGTTTGAACACCCGTGCGGAGCATCTGGTCGGTCTTCTCTCTATTTCGTGTGATTTGTCTCACGCTAGACTGGGAGTAGGTTGATCATCGCGAGCGAGCGCTGGCCTTCACTCAACGCTCACTTCCCCTCCCCCCTTTGTGTTTAATGTTGTTGTTAGTTTTCCAAGTTCTTTTCTCTATGGTTTCTTCTATGGCCCGGTTTGTGATTTGGTTGTCTGGTTTCGGGATCCGGCTTCCATTTGTTTGCTGGTTATTTGGTGGTTTTACTGTGGTTGTTCGGCTGCTTCGACTGGTATTGTCCTTTTATGCCACTGGATTGTCGTTGGTGGCGTCTTTTTTTGCTCTGATTGCCATCATCCGTGTGTTCCATAGATTTGCTGGATTTGCACTTACTAGTTGGCTCTCTTTTTGGTTTGGCTTGGTGGTCTGGCCTTTTCCTTTGGGTAAAGGCGGGTTTGTGCTTGTTGGTGGATCGCCTGTACATTCTCCTCCACTATCTTGGGGTGGATTTGTTTCTGGCTATAGTGGTCTTTTCTCCTGTTTTTTTGGTTTTATTTTCCGCTGTTGTTTTGCGGTGTTTTCTTTTGGGAGGATTTCGTCCCTCCTTGTTTCTTATTATTTTGTGAGCCCTCGGAGAAAGGCGTTTTTTCTCCTCTTTATATTATATTACTTTTCTTTAAAAAAACAAATAAGAATATGTTATAAAAAAATAAGAGCAGAAGAAGAAGACAGAAGATATATTATTCATTCTTCATATATTGGTAATATATTTACATTACATAGTGTCATTTATATAAAGACTTCAGAGCTAAGGATTGAACTTATCCCACGATGTAGGACTAAACAAAATAACATAAAAGCATATTCACTTCATGATTTACATATATTATAACAGAATATTAAATTTAAACAAATTAAATTATCCAATAAATCAATATTTAAATTTCAAATAAATTTTAGTTATCAACATTATTTTATTTCTATCTAAATAATTCACATTTATTATTCAACTCCAGTTATTTATCATAAATACCATCGATATATATAATTTATTTCAATATAAATAATTCCCAAATTTTCTAAATTGTTTATTTCAAGATTTTATTCAAGTTCATATTCAATGACTACAATAATAAATCATTATATTTTATTCTTAACCCTTTTAATCCAATAATTATATCAAATCCTATAATTTAAAATAGATAAAAATATGGGTCGTTACAACATCAATTTTAGGAATTGTAAAATATGTAATCAGGAAAGATACAAACCAAGAAGAAAGAAGGGAAATGAAGTTTCGTACAAGTGTATGCATTACTTATCCATCACTCCTAGGCTTTAAAGGTTATATGCATCTTCTGTAACCGCGTATCATATGAGATGGAACTATATGAGAATACAGAAAGAAGGTACGTTAACACACTCAGCTGATGGCGAAACATGAAAGCATTTTGATAAGACATACCCCGCTTTCGCAGCGGAGAGCTGTAATGTTAGACTTGGTTTATGTACGAATGAATTTTCACCGTTCTTTCAATTTGGTTGAAAATATTCATCTTGGTCTATAATCGTTACACCTTGCAATTTATCTCCGTGTGGATGTGTATGAAAACTCCATATATGTTTCTCACTATTGTCATCCCTGGCCCTGATGATCCGACACAAAGAATCGCCGTATATTTACAACCGTTGATTGAAGAGTTGAAAACATTGTTGTATGAAGGTGTTGAAATATACGACATTCAAAAAAAAAGATTTTTCATATGTTCGCTTCTCTGCTGTGGACTATAAGCGATTTTTCTGCGTATGCAATGCTTTCGGGTTGGAGTACGGCTGGTCGTCTAGCTTGTCCTTATTGCATGGAAGAAACATGAGCATTTTCATTACCGCATGGGAAGAAATTTTCATGGTTTGACTGTCATCGGTGTTTTTTTATATTAATCATCCTTTTAGAAAAGATACAAAAACTTTACAAGTAATAGACTTGAGACCTTGCGACCACCAACAATTTGGTCAAGCGAAGGTATTTATGATCTTGTAAAGGAATATCCAAAGATACATGAAACTGACGATTCATAATTGGTGTAAACAAAGTATATTTTGGGAGTTGCCTTATTGAAAATTTTTCCTAATTCGTCATAATATTGACGTGATGCACAATGAGAAAAATGTGTTTGATAATGTATTTAACACGGTTCCGAATGTTAAAGGAAAAACTAAGAACGATTTGAAATCAAGACGTGATATAGAGGCAAAATATGCAATCGTCCTGAGCTTCATATGAAGCCAAATGACACAAAAAACCCAAAGCATGTTATGAGTTAGAGAGTAACCAAGTTAAAGTACTGTTAAAGTGGTTGGAAGGGTTAAAATTTCCTGATGGGATTTCCTCTAATCTTCGTAGATGTGTCAACTATAAGAACGGTAAACTGAGTGGGATGAAAAGTCATGATTGTCATGTAATGATGGAACATTTGTTACCCCTCGCTTTCAAAGAACTATTGCCCACAAAAGTTTGGACGGTTGTAACAGAACTTTGTTTGTTTTATAAGGAGCTTTGTTCAACTACGTTAAAAGTTGGTCATTTACGTAAACTTGTGGAAGAAATTCCTATACCGCTCTACAAACTGAAGAAAATATTTCCTCCGGGTTTCTTTAATGTAATGGAGCATTTACATGTTCATCTTCTATTTGAAGCACGTCTTCGAGGTCCTGTGCAATATGGATGGATGTATCCGTTTGGAAGGTATTAATATTGAGTATGTTAAATTTAATTTAACTACATGTAATAAAATTTAATTATAATTATTTTTAATAGGTACTTAAATCATCTAAAGAAAAAAAGTGAGACAAAAAGCACGAGTTGAAGGTTCGATATGCAAATCATATATCAAAGAAGAAGCTAAGTTCTTTTTCTCTTATTATTTCAGTGACTATGTGAACTTATCTTTTGAAAGTGCTACGCAAAATGATGAGGGTGTTGAACAAGATTCTTCTGAATCAATGCTATCTATTTTTAGACAGCAGGGATGTCCTGCTGGAAAATGTGTGGAAGTATAGTTAGATGACAGAGATTACCATGTAGCCCACACATATGTTCTTCTTAACAGTACAGAAGTTGCGCCATTTGTTGGGTATTATTAAATAACACATCTCAAATTATTTACTTGAATAATACATGAGTATTAATTATAATGCAATATATTATCTATATATGCAGTATTTACGAATCACATCATCTAAGCGGCGATATCAGCAAAAAATTTGCTGCTTGATTTTCGAACCACGTATATGATCCGGTAAATTGCATGGTCGACGAAGGATTGAAACATCTTGCGATGGACCAAAAAGAAAAGTCAAGATATATCCAATATTCTTTGTCAATGGATACAAATTCAACACCAAAGAATACGAGGTTGAAAAATTAACTAACAATACTGATGTATATGTTAAAGACAGTGATGATCCAAATGATCACATAAATGTTTTTTATGGTGTGTTAACTCAGGTTTTGCAAATAATATAATTCACCAGACCTACGGAAAAAGTTTATTTGTTTAGATGCAACTGCTTCAGTAATGTTCCAAGTTTTGAAATCAACGTACACCAAAAATATAATATTATTGAAATAAAGCATACATCACGTTATCATAAATACGATTCGTTTATACTAGCAAAACAAACCCTACAAGTTTATTATGCTCCTTATCCATCTGTAAAAAGAGATAAAGCAGATTGGTCGGCAGTTTTTAAAACGAAGACAATATATATGTTTGATGGAAAGAATATTCCAAACGAACAAGCGTACTAAGAGGATATCGAGGAAAATGCAGAAATTACAATAACAGATGATCAAACCGATTTTGGAGCTCTAAATGATGAGTCAAATGTATTAGTAGAAGCATTTGAGACCATAGAGGAAAATAATACAGAGTATGAGACCGAGTCTGAATCAGAAAACGACGAGGACTGATTAATAGTACACATGTTGAATAAAGGTAATTTATGGGAGTATTGATGTAACATTTTTTTGTATGTTATATGCGATTATTGATGTTAAATCTTGATATGTTTACTCATAATTGAATGATATGTTCTGTCATAATAAAATAATATGCATATGACAGGTATTATATAGATGTCTTTCTTCAAGCGTCGGAGTTGTTTGCAGTCCGATTCTCTCTCTTCGTCTCAGAGAGGGACCGTCCACCATGGAGGTGATGACAGCGGCCCGCCGTAGGAGGCGCCGCATATGGTGGTTAGATTGCTACCGAAGACAGATGGATCGTAAGTATTAAATTTTCTTCAGCATTACAAATAGTTTGTATGATATATTAGTCATGATTTGTCTGTATCATATTTAATGCAAGGGTTTTGAGCTTGAGCCTTCAAATATAGTTATAAGCATTTCTAAGCAGAAATACATGAGCCGTATGACTACGTGCTGCCCCAAATGGAGTAGGATCCCAGAGCATGTATGGGAGAGAATCTGGCAGGACTTCCTGGTAAGTATAAATTTATATATCATTATATATAATCACTATATAATTTGCTGACTAAGTATAAATGTATAACTTATATTTTTTCAACATATATACGGGGGTGATAGACTTACAAGAAGAGGACGTTTCTCTTTGCTAGCGCCACTAGAACTCTAAAGTTGCAAAGAATTACCGGGATACGATGTCTACCATCAGAAATTTTGGGAAGAATCCAAGCTGGATGAGCGCCGGCGTATGGGATGCTTGGGTCGTATGGTGGAGAAGCGATGAATTCAGGGTAAGTCTATCATATATGTAATAACCCGTAATTTTCGAGAATTAAAAATTGTTAATTTAATAAAGTTTTGTAATTTAAAGTTGGGAGAAACTAAAATTTAAGAGCTATAATGGGAATAATAATAGAATGAAAGTTAATATGTTAATTTAAGTTAATTATTAACGATTTGAATGAAATTCCAATCTACTGAAATGATTTAAATGTTATACTTGGTTATAAATTGAGTTTAAGAAAACAAATTTAAATACTTAATTAATTAATGAGATAATACATGATTTATGGTAATTGAGAAAAATCATTGTTATGTAGGTAATTATAACAATTGGTTGTAAATAATAAACTTACTAATGTGACTAAAAGTTAATGGTGACAAACCATTATATGTTACCTATTTATTTAACCTGCTAAATTAAATCGGAAATCAATTGCAATTAATTCCCTTAATTAGTGTAGTTTATGTAGATTAAATTAATAATTGAAGAATGTTAATTCAATAAGAAGTAACCAATGTAAATTCTATTCATAATATGATAATTGAGTGAATAAAAAGAATTGAAATCAAGCCTGATCAATTTATTAGAATTTAAGCTAAAATAAATGGATTTACTGAAATTAAATGAAATTTAATATTATGTTAATAGGAATTAAGATGAAATTGTAAAATATTAACGTAATAGGATATAAACCAATGTTAATTATACCCACAAGATAGTAATTGATTGAATAATAAGATGAAAAGTTAAATAAATGGAATTATTGGAAATTAAATTCATAATTGCCGAACTTATTGAAATTGAAATTAAACATTGTAATTGGTGAAATATTCAACATTGAATTGATATAAAAAAAAATTTTAAAGGATTATAAATTTCTAAGTCATCTAAGATAATAGGAATTGTAAATAATTAAATTTGGACTGAAAAGTGATTTATTTAATTTAATAATAGTTTATTTAATTAACGTGAAAATAGCCATTTTGGCAACTGTCTCAGATTTCGATGAAACTAGTTTCATCGGATCTGTAACAGTGAATTTTTGTAGGATTTCAAGTTTCGTATCGATCGGACTTGTCGTTTGATTGTACGGGCTTGAAACGCGTAGAAATTAATAAAATTGAAATCAATTTGAAATAAGCTGATTTTAAGCTAACTTCTTCATACGATGGAATTAGGACATGAAACCTGCTCCATTGAGTTTAGAAATATTGAAAACATCTATTTTGATATATTGGATGACCCATTTGCGTTTCGGGAACGAAATGAGCTTTTCGGATCGTTTATCGTTTCAATCCAACTCGATCTGGTCCATTCTTTCTGTTTTCAGCTTTGCCTATAAATAGCCCGTTATAAACCCTAGCAACCTTCTTATTTTCTATTGTTTGTACGTACATTTCTTTCTCATCTCCTCTTTCCAATGGCAGACAAAAACAATCCTAACTCCCAAATTGCAAATTCAATTTCAAATTCAAAATCGAAAATTCAAATACCTCAAACTATATCATATTATATATCGATTCGAAGCTCTCGACGAGCGCAACTCAGATCTACAATTCGTTTCTATCATCGAATCATCATTTTTTTTCCGGAAATTGAGGACGAACCTCGGCCGTTCGTTTTAGGGTTTGACGATCCAACGGTGGATCGTCACCTGATCGACGAGCAGGAAGCGGCGTTGGGAAGAGGGTGAAGAGTAGGTTTGGTTGGTGGTCGTCGTTCGTGCTGGAGTCGCTTAGTTTTGCCATGATTGGCATTCAAAGCCAGGCGGTGGCGCTGCTTATTGGGGATGCCGGAGTTCTCTTGGAGGGCGGGGTCTTGGGCGGTCGAGGATGGCAAGGTCGCACATGGCCTTTGACCGAAGTGGAAGTTGACAAGCATGCGGCTATAGGCTAGGGTTCGCTGGCGGCTGAGAGGGCTGGATCGCGATGTTCGGTAAGGCGTGGGTTTCGTACGAGGTGATGGTACGATGACGTGTCCTTTCTTTTTTTAAATTTAAATTTCAAACATTCTAATCACCATAATTTTTGCATACGGACTCGGATTTGGACGTGGTTTGTTTTATTGGGATCGTATCGAAATTTCGGACATTTTGATGCTGGTTTGGATGAATTCTAAGACCGTTTGAATTTGGGTCCTAAATTGGATTATAATTCGATTTAAAATCAAAGGTGTATGTTTTAGCTCACTCACAACTTCTAAAATTTCTTATGTTAGTTAAATTTAATTTATTATGTGATTAGAAATTTTTTGATCGATGTTTGGTATATTTAAATGGTCATTTTGGTTAAATTTGACTTTATTGCATTTAATTATCATTTAATTAAATATTGAATTTTAAATTGTCAATTTGATACCTGCATTGATTATCAGTTATCTATTGATGTTCATTGATTGATTTGGATAATGATTGTGATGTATGTCTGATTTGTTAATATTGCATGACTGAATGTTTCATTTTATATTGTTATAACTGCAAGTTCCCTATGGGTTGAAATGATACATACCCGAACGTTCTATAGATTAGGGAAAAATTGTTATGGGTTCAAATGATAGACTCGAGCGAGTTTATGGATTTTAATAGTAAATTCGGGATTGCGGTTTGAAATGATATATAACCTATTATCCGGCCTTTTGGTCCGGTTATACAAAGGTGATTACGAGGACCAGACTTGACTATTGATGAGAAAGATGGCCATGAGACGGCAATAATATGACCAGAGCATGATATTCGAACAGTTATATCCAGCCCAAGGTAAATAAGATCAATGGATAGGTGATACAGGATGTCAGAATGATGAAGGTTAGCTTGGTGGAATAGGTGTCGGCATAGATGTTTGATAAGTTGAAGAGTGTATAAGTGAGGTCAGCATAGTGTGTTGGGCTGAGCTTTTCTTATGGTGGGCCCAAGTGGCCAAAGGGGTCCAGGCTTGAAGATGTCAGTTAGGCTGAAGGCTACCTTCGTCTATAAATACAGGGGCAGGGGGCCATTTTTGGGGGGCTCGCTCTCTCTTTTTGAGGGGACTTCATCATCTTCTTCTTCCTACTCCAAATACTCTGCCATGGCTATTTTTCTTATAAACTTGTATCAATGGATTCTAACCAATCGAACAACTCATGTAATTGTAATCAAATGAAGAATGTATGAAATTTGAAGTGGACGTAGGCCGAGATTGCCGAACCACTATAAAATCTGTGTCAATTTACTTTTATGCTTTGTTCTCTAGATTCCATTAATTCTCTGGTGTCCATGAAATTCTACGGGTGTTAGTAACCAATTTTGGTGCTAACATAACCATAATATTTTAAATTGCAGATTGAAATGATAAATACCCGTACCACTTGACCCTAGGGTAGAGAATTATATACGAACACCGGATTGGTTAAATTAAATGATTTTAAATCCATGATTTCGAATCCAGTTAAATGATATTCTGAAATAAAATTTGATTTATATAAATTGAATTATTATTGGAAAATCAAGTTTTATGTTGAAATGTGAATTGGTTTAAAGGAACTGCTTTAAGAAATTTACTTGAAGGTTTAAAGTTGAATTTTTAAGTATAAATGAAATTTATCAGAATTGAGTTATTGAATTGGTTTGAAATATAACTTTGAAATGTATTGAAATTGGAATAATTTAAATTGATATTTCAAACATGGATTGGAAAGAATTTGAACTGAAGTTTCGAAATTGGGTTTTGTTAATTTAGAATTTGTAATGGTCCAGATATGTTGGAATAAAATAAATAGTTAAATTGATATCAATTTCAAACTCATATTTTAATATAAACTGTTTTAAAGATATATTATTTTAAAGACTTTAATTTTTAAGATTTTCAAACTATTAATCTATTTTAACCTATATTAACTATATTAAATCATTTTAACCTATTTTAAACCATTTAGTTTATTTTAAACTAATTAACCCATTTTAACTTATTTTAAATCTAATTAATCTATTTTAAAGCTATTTAATCTATTTTAATTATATTTAATCTATTTTAAAATTATTTAACTATCTTAAATCAATTTAATAGTATCTTTAATCTATAACTAAACTATTTTAGAGTATTTTAACTATTTATAACCATTTAAACTATTTTCCAAATTTTCAGACTAATTAGAGGGAAAGTGTGTATATTCAAATTCATTGGTTTAAAGGCAAATACGGTTAAATGATGTTATAACATAAGTTTGGATTTAAATGTCATAATTAATTGAATATGATGATTTTAAAGTGAGGATTTAACCTAATTGGAAATATGATTTTTGAAAGAAATTATGATTTCGAAAACAATATGATTTCAAGGGTGAACATGATTTCAAAGTGAATATGATTTTGAAAGTGAATGAGTTTGGGAATGAATATGATTTCAAAAGAGATATGATTTGAAACTGAATATGATATTTTGATATAAACTGTGAATTGACTTTTGAAATGTAAAAGTACTATCCGGTGTGAAATAAGAGTTTGGTTGTTAAAGAGACCGGGATGGGATATTGTCATACTCTCTGCCAATACCGAAAACCACTTTAACAACTGTGTACGTGGTGGAGATTCCAGAAATGAAGTAGGATGGCTTGGCGAACGATTTTTGTATGAGGTATGACGTGACCCTGACTCCCGTGAGTCAGCTTAGATGTGACTAAAACAGGAGCCACGCCGGACCAAGTGAGGTCATTCCTCCGATCGGACACATTTCTTTGATACTATATTTTGACTTTGTGATATTTGGTGGCCACCCCTAGATTTTGATTTGGGAGTGTGTTCCGAGGTGGGCGGTAGTAGCTACTATGCATTACCACCAGTCCGGATCCGCAATTGGTATATCTACCCTGGCATTGCCACGAGTGCCGTATTCACATGCCCTAGCGCGCATTCTACGAGTTTGGTTTGTACCATACCTATGGTGTACCCTCTGATAGCCCTCCAGTTTACGGAGGAATTACGGTACTGTATAGACAATGGGAATATATAAAAATGTGTTAAGGGGGATATGGGTAACGCCTTAACGCTATTTTAATACTTACTTTATTGTAGACACTATTATAATAGCGTATTGTACTACATAGTAGATAGTTTAACGGATCCTTAGGAGTTGGAAATCCCGAACATATCTTAAGTTACTGCACTCACGTTAGACACTGGATAGGAGTGTCAAACCCCGTAAACATCTCTGACACCGTTCCACTCATATTAATTTACCGTTGATTTAACTTACGTAAGATCTTTTAGTTCTGACTCGAGTGTTTTGTCTTTTCAATTTGCTCGGGTCAGCCTGAGCATTTCAAGGTTGAAGACCTTATTTCTGGAGGACGAAGACTAAGATTTGTACCGGTATTATTTATTATATTCCGCTGCATCATGTTGTTCCGCTGCATTTATTTATTTATTTATTTATTCCTATTTATGTAACTCTGGTATTTGTGTTGTAAAAAAAGAATCAAATGGATTTTTAAAACATCTTCATGAACTGTTATTTGATTATTATATTTTGTCATTCTGCTACGAGGTTCTGTATTTGTTTTATTTCTTTCTCCTTTTCTTATTCACCCCATAACAATCTTCCATTTTGAATGGTTTGAGTTTGACATGTGTGTTTGCTTAAAACGTCCAAAAAGGCAAGTCGTTACAATATATCATCTTAATTTTTCTAGTAGAGAATACATAATTTATACCTGTAAAATATAATCTTAATTTTTAATTTGCAGGCGGAGTCAGACAGGAACTTGGGGAACAGGCAAAAAAATCTAGTCATACACCGTGGTGGCTCAAAATCATTTCAGCATCATCGCGCGGACCTGGTAAATTGATTAATTGCAATTACGAACAGTTATTATATTCTTTGTATAAATTTGTATGAACAACAATAATATACAGCAATTATTGCAGGAAAGAGTGCGTGGAGCTCCTGTCTCATATATGAATGTATTTGCACATACCCATGCCGTCAGGCAGACCGACGACGAGGGATCAGTGACGTATGCCTGACATGAGGATGATAGAACATACGCCGCACATGTAGGTATATTTTAAGTTATAAGTTATTAATAATGACCATTTTAATTAATTAATTATAAACTATTATAATAATGTCATGTAATATTTAATTATATTTAATTTTGCATTGCAGGAAAGATTTATGCAAGCACGTGTGCAGATGCTTGAGCAATCGGGACAGGAGCAATTAAGCACTGATGATGATGACACTATCTTCGACTCGGTTATGGACCCGACACAGCGAAATAGGCGCTATGGCTACGACAATCAAGAGGTAATTTATATAAATTAACTAAGTTGTAAAAATTGCTTAAGTTTGATAAAAGTTACGTAATAACTTAAACATATTTCGACTTGTTTTGTAGGCTCGGGCCTCATAAAAGGCTTATAAAAAGGCTCAGGACAATACTGAGATTAATGAGCTTTGATGACAGATTGCACAGCTGCAGGAGCTGGACCGCCTCCGAGTAGCACAAACGGAGCAACTAAACCAGCTTTGGCCGAGTACGTGGAGCATCATGGAGTATTCCATTCGTCTGGTGGTTTCGAAGCCGACAACGAGCCATGAGGTACGTTTTGTAGTGTTTGTTTTTGAAACTTGTGTATATATACAATGAAAGATGTTGAGGTTGATTTGTGGACATGTGATGTTTAATGTTGATTTGTGAGGTTGATGTGTTTGGTTAGCATTTTAGATGTTGTATTAAATGTTGTACATTGATGTCGAATGTACGTATTGCAGTTGGGCGTGTAAGATTGATGATGGACGGTTTGTTCTGTATTGATGATAATGTTTAAGTTTGAGATGGTAATGTTTGAGTTTTATATTGTTATTGATATTGATTTTAGATTATATATTTGATATATATTGATTTTGATGTGTTGTGATATACATTGATATTGATGTGTTGTTTGGCTGTTGAAATAAAAAAAAATCACCCAGATTTCCAATGGCTTTCAATGGTCTATCGACCGAAAATCAACGACGATTTCCGACAACTCCCGACGAACTATCGATCGAAAATCAGCAACGGATTCCGATGGTTTTTCAACGGTTTTTCAAGCCATGTGGCCGTCTAAACGATCAGAAAGAACATCGGAACTGCCGTCGAAACGGCCGTTGGAAGCCATCGAAAAAGCGTCGTCGTTTCCGTTGGAAAGGGACGAAAACCGCGTTCTATATACCGACGGAATTTCTGACGGCTCCAACGACCGCCGACGGCTGTGAGCCGTCGGCAATCACTGTATTGTATTCCTTGTAGTGAATGTAAAGCTATGTAAAAAATGCTTTCAAAGTACTCAATCAAACTGACAATCACAATGAAACAATGAATTTTATTTACTCAAAACGGTTGGAATAAAACTCACAACAGTGTGTGTGGATTGTCACATCAACAATTTATTATTGCTTCTCACCAAAACAGAAACACAAACCAACCTTATCACTTGAGTGTAGTCATCTAACACCGAGCATACAAATTTTTGCACTAAGTCACGATAATTTTTTGAGAGCCCGTAATGGAAAATAATGATAATAAAAACAATAAAATGTATTATGGAAAAATAAACGGTCAAGAGCATTTTTATATTATTTGAAAGTAATATTAATATGATAAAATGATACTGCCATTGATTGTTTTATCCTTAAGCACTCTAATGAAATTTACTACATTTAAGTAATCTTGTTCGTATATGAAGTAAATTATACACAATATAGTAACGCAATTAATTTGCCATATGAATGTCTTTGGGAACAATTCCACATAATAAATTATACTACAATATATGTTTATCCATTCATTCAAACTGGTTGATTTCTTTATCCATGTGAGTATATAAAATAATAGTAATAAAGTCTATCACTCATTATATTTTTGTAATTTATCGGTTCTCGAGACTAAATAAATATGGGATAGAAAATTTAACCATTTCAGTTAAGAATTTTTTCTTTACTGGGTTTAAAATAAACACCACCACTATAATAATGATTAAAAGCATATAGTCAACACACACATATTGCATAGGAAACATGGAAGTGAATGCAATTTGATTATAAATTTGGGATATTCTTGATGAGTATTGCATATGAAACATGCACATTTAATGGGTTTGAAAGCATAATAATGAATAAAACTTCCAACCGAGAAAATGATAAAAATTAATGTAACCATGCACAACTTAATTAAGATTTCATACTTTTTTTCTCCCGGTACATCATCAACTTTAGCTTGCGAAACTTCTCTTATCATAACATGTTTAAACTTCTTTTAGCTGAGTTAAGAGAAGTGAAATGAATGTGAGATATAAAGTAGCAAAGCAAGCATATATTTCCACATATCACTCAAGAGCAATCACAGCCTTCTATACAAATCTCAACGGCTGAAACAAATCAACATGATTATTAAAGAGATAGCAGACCAGGCCTTGAGAGTACTTAGCCCAAAAGCATAAATTCTGTATATATATTCAGCATTGTGCATTGTTAATGTATCAATTCATTTTCCTTGCTTCTCTGTAAAAATACTCAATCAATATTCATTCAATAAAATCTTTTTCATTCAATTCAATCAGAACTTCATTTTGGTATCAGAGCCATTGTAAATCCTAATGGCAAGATTGCAGTATCATACCATCAGAAACTCATCATTTGGTGTTTTTCAAAAATTTCAGAATCTCATCAGAAACATTTTCATCATCTGAGATTAAAAGAACTTAAAGCTCTAGTTCAAGAAGAAAGAAAGTGTCGTGCCTAGCAGAGATACTGGCTGCATCATTCTTTAAAAAAGGGAGAGAAAAAAAGCTTTGAATTCTTCACAAGAAAATCATCACAAGATCCATCAAAATATCAAGGAATTGTACCATACTAGAAAAACCCATCATTGAAATCAATCATCTGGGTTAGTGGTTGTACTTACCTGAGTTTTTGAAGATTCTCAGATCAGTTCTTGTGTACTTCTTCTTTTCTTTTCTGTTCTGTTAACCCACAAGTATCAGTTCTTGAATCAAGACTGCATTACCCCATCAATTACAACCTTTTAATGTTGCATCATGGCCAACAGTTCAGCAACAACGGCAACATCTGAATTCGATCAAACTGCCACAGAGAATCTCATCAAAACCATAGTTAGCCCATAGAGCCAATTAGTCACAGTTCATCTAGAAGAAAATAATTATCTTATGTGGAAAGTCCAGGTTGAGACAGATGTCAAAGGATACGGGCTTGAAGATTTCCTCAATGGCACCATTAGAGTTTCACCAAGATTCATAACTAGTTCAGAAAACACAACAGTTAGTAACCAAGAATTTGTAAAGTATCAGAGACAAGATAGTCTAACCCAGAATTTGTAAACACCACAGGTGATTGGCAGTAAAACTGCAAATGGTGTTTGGATGACAGTTGAAAGGATCTTTAATTCACAGTCTGCCGCTAAAGTGATGCATCATAAAAGACAACTTCACAGTATTAGAAAAGAAAACATCACAATGGGTGAATATCTTGCAAAAATCAAAACTACATGTGACCTCCTTGAAGCAGCAGGTCATAAAGTACCAACATCTGAACAAGTATTAATCATATTAAGTGGCCTAAGTGAATATTATGAATCTGTTATGGCTGTTATATCCTCTCAAAGAACAACACCAACTCTAGAGGATGTTCATGCTATACTTCTTGCCCATGAAGGAAGACTTGAATTCAAGAAACCCTCTGATACTGATATGACAGTCAATTATGCAGCTAGTCACAGAGACAAGAATCAATATAGCAACAATAACAAAGGTAACCCACCTACTAGAGGGAGAGGCAGAGGAAGATATACCAACAACAGACCAAAATGTCAGATATGTGAGAAAATTGGTCACACTGCTCCAAAGTGTTACTTCAGACTCAATATGAACTATACTCTAGGTCAGAACTCAAGCAATCAAAGAAATGAAAACTACAGTGCAAACATGGCCCACGTACAACAAGACACTAGTAATCAAACAGGCAGTAACAGGGCAAGCAATCAAAATGACACTAACAGATCAGACCAAACATTTGATGAAAGCTGGTATCCAGACTCAGGTGCAACCAATCATATCACTAACAATTTGGATAATCTAAACTTGGGCA
This sequence comes from Allium fistulosum, assembly GCA_030737815.1. Classification (NCBI taxonomy): domain Eukaryota; kingdom Viridiplantae; phylum Streptophyta; class Magnoliopsida; order Asparagales; family Amaryllidaceae; genus Allium; species Allium fistulosum. The sequence goes on from CM060901.1 coordinate 669,257,848, forward strand.
ATAAAGAGTACAAAGGTAATAGTTCCATTCATATGGGAAATGGTGAGTCTATAAAGATATCACACACTGGCATTGCTTGCATCAAAGGTAGAAGAAAACTTTACCTCAATAATTTATTAAGAGTTCCATAAATTAAAAAGAATCTCATAAGTGTATCACAATTTGCAAGTGATAAAATTGTTTACTTTGAATTTTATCCTACTTATTGTTTAGTTAGAGACATACTGACTAGAGAAATTCTTTTGCAGGGTGAAGCAGTCAGAGGTCTATACAGATTTAATTCTGTAGACTCAAGAGATTCTAAAAAATATTGTAATTTTTCTAAAACAGTTCCATCCAATGATGGATTGAGCAAATTTGATGTATTGCATTACAAGTTATGGCATCCCAATGTTAATGTTGTAAATAAAATCTTGGCAGAAAATAAAATCTATGTTGAAAAAATCAATTTACCATATATTTGTACATACTGCCAAATGGGTAAAAGTCACAAACTTCCTTTCTCTGACTCATTGACTGAATATACAAAACCACTAGAACTGATAGCTACTGATCTTTGGGGGCCAGCACCTATCAATTCTGATTATGGTTATAGTTATTATATCTCTTTTATAGATGCTTATTCTAGATATACTTGGATATATTTCCTAAGGTCAAAATCTGAAACTCATAATGCTGTAATAAATTTTATAACACAAATAGAAAAGCAAGTCAATCATCAAGTTAAAATTGTTCAGACTGATGGAGGTGGTGAATTTAAACTCCTCAGCAGTTACTTTAGCAAAAAAGGAATAATTCATAGAATGACTTGCCCATATACTTCTGAGAAAAATGGTCTAATAGAAAGAAAGCATAGACATATTGTTGAGTCTGGATTAACTCTTCTAGCTCAGGCATCTTTGCCACTAAAATTTTGGCCAGACTCCTTCAATACTGCAGTGTATCTAATTAATAGGTTACCAATTGAAGTATTGAAGGGTAAAGCACCAATCGAAGTATTATTTAATACAAAGCCAGACTATCAAAATTTAAAGACATTTGGGTGTCTATGCTTTCCTTATACTAGACCATACAACTCTCATAAACTAAATTTCAGGTCTACACCTTGTACCTTCTTAGGGTATGCCACAAAACAAAAAGGATATAAGTGTCTTGACAGTAATGGAAAAATATACATTAGCAGGCATCTTGCATTTAATGAATGTCTGTTTCCTCATTCTGATGTAAGTATAAAGACAACGAAGAAAGTTTATAATCCCAGAGTATCACTACCTCCAATACCTTTATGCTCAAGTGCTAGGAGTCATGAAGGAACTGAAGCAAATTCAGATAACTCTGCTCCACAACACACTTTGTTCACTGAACTAGGTCAGGCAGAGTTCTCTGAATCAACAGCTCAGTCTCCCAATACTGCATCAAGTCAAACGCAAAATACCGATCAGCAACAAGAATCAGATAATATTGCAGATAGAAGTACTGAGCCACCTCATAGTGAACCACAGATCAGAGGTGGACATCATATGATTACCAGGGCAAAGAGTGGAATATTCAAACCTAAAGCATACACTGTCACTACTATGTCTACAACATCAGAAGAACCAGTTACATTCAATCAAGCAATTAAAGACAAAAATTGGAAAGCTGCCATGGATAATGAATATAGTGCACTAATGAGAAACATGACATGGAGCCTTGTTCCACCACCAGAAAATAAAAACACAGTGGGTTGCAAATGGACCTATAGACTTAAAAGGAATCCAGATGGATCCATTTCAAAATACAAGGCCAGACTGGTAGCAAAAGGCTATACTCAACAACAAGGGTTTGACTTTAATGAAACATTTTCTTCGGTAGTAAAGCCAACCACAATTAGGATCATACTTACACTGGCTCCACATAAACACTGGAGAATAAGACAACTTGATGTTAATAATGCCTTTTTAAATGGTGATCTAAGTGAAGAAGTTTACATGGAGCAACCTCTAGGATATGAGCAAGATAAAAACTATGTCTGCAGGTTAAACAAGGCCATATATGGTCTAAAGCAGTCACCCAGAGTATGGTCTGACAAGTTGAAAATCACATTGTCTAAATTGAATTTTCAACCTACAAGATCAGATAATTCTCTTTTTGTTAAAAGAAGTACTGATATCACTGTTTACATTCTAGTTTATGTTGATGATCTAATTGTTACAGGCAATGATGAAGCAGAGGTTAGCAACATTATCCAATATCTGGATAAACAATTTTCAATCAAAGACCTAGGAGATCTGAATTATTTCCTAGGTATTGAAGTAACAAGATCATACTCAGAAATTTTTCTGAGTCAAAGGAAATACATTACAGATCTTCTAGTTAAAGCAAAAATGAATGATGCTAACCATCTGCCTACACCTATGATTACCAATCAACATTTCTCCAAAAACAGAGGAGAACCTATACTGAATGATAAACAGTATAGAAGCATTGTTGGTGCACTGCAATATATAACTATAACAGGACCAGATATTTCTTTTAGTGTTAATAAAGTGTGCCAATTTATGCAGAATCCCCTTGATGAGCACTGGAAGGCAGTCAAGAGAATTCTGAGATATCTCAAAGGGATAGTAAATTATGGTTTAACATTAAAAGCATGCAACACTCTCAACATAATAAGTTATGCAGATGCAGACTGGGCAAGTGATCCAGATGATAGAAGATCAACAACATGTTTCTGTATTTACATGTGAAATAATCTAATATCATGGTGTTCAAAGAAACAACGCACAGTGTCTAGATCCAGCACAGAGGCTGAATATAGAAGCGTTGCATCCGCAACCGTAGAAATCATGTGGATACAGTCCTTACTGAGTGAACTAAAAGTCGACACGAATATCAAACCGATCATATGGTGTGACAATCTAAGTACTGTATCACTCACTGCAAATCCTATACTACACGCGAGAACCAAGCATATAGAAATCGACTTATACTTTGTACGTGAGCAAGTATTAAAGGAAAGGTTACAAATAAACCACGTACCTTCAGCCTACCAGCGTGCAGATATCTTAACTAAAGCCTTATCAAGTAAAAACTTTACTAGACTGAGGTCAAATCTGAAGATCCAAGAGAGAAAAGGGAACAATTTGAATTCCAGCTAACATGCCTTTAGACTCTTGTCAACGTTGCTTCTGCTGCCATGTATTCAAAGCATCATCTTTCTCATGTATCCATTGTTCACTGTTGCAGTACTCAAGCTCATAATGGAACCCTCTCAAATCTCCACTCTCAGGGAATAATGAAGATCAGAGGCTCTTTTGTGATAAAATCAACCACAGATCTCAAATTAACCTCAGATCTGATTATAAGATCTGAAGCCGACAGATTTGAAGAACCAATACCAGATCTATGGATTTTGCATACTCAAGAGCATCTACTCTAACAAGATTACTCAGATCTGAAGATTTCATTATTAATTTTGGGAAGATTTGAAGATATCGCAGTTTTCTCCGTAACCCTAGATCGGTTTGAGGGGGGTTAAGAGAAGTGAAATGAATGTGAGATATAAAGTAGCGAAGCAAGCATATATTGCCACATATCTCTCAAGAGCAATCTCAGCCTTCTATACAAATCTCAACGGTTGAAACAAATCAACATGATTATTAAAGAGATAGCAGACCAGGCCTTGAGAGTACTTAGCCCAAAAGCATAAATTCTGTATATATATTCAGCATTGTGCATTGTTAATGTATCAATTCATTTTCCTTGCTTCTCTGTAAAAATACTCAATCAATATTCATTCAATAAAATCTTTTTCATTCAATTCAATTAGAACTTCATTTAACTGTACATATTTTATGATCATAAATCTTAGTTGCTCAACCTAACTTATTTCCTAATTAGGAAACCATTTATGTCAAAGTTGCAAAACATAAACAATTAGCAAACCAGCATAAAAATAATACTATAAGTAATAACATGAGTAGTATGATAAAATAAATGATTTTGCTTGTCAGTTACATACATTTAACACTTATACGAAATTCAAAGCATATTTCATATATAGTTTTATCTCACAAAAAATTCACTAACATATACATACACATATTGCATATGAAACCTGGAACCGAATGCAATTTGATTATGATTTTCTTAATGGTTATAATCATCACTAACAAAATTAGAGATAAAGCATAGTTTTTAATTCAATAGCTAACAAAACATACTAACTATGAAATAAAAATAAAAGTATTGACATACCCAACAGTACTCGTATGTAGAAAATGGTTGAATGACCAACTGTTTTAATTACAAATAAAGCTAACATGTTGCAAAATACGACAATTGCTCTAAAATGTGGTCATTTGGTAAAAAAAACATATTTGCATGATCAGAAAATCAAATTACAACAAATGTTGTCATCACTGATGACATTTACTTGAGTGCAACGCCAAACCAATTAAGAATAAAAACCATAATCATAGCCTTAAAAATCAATAGCATCAGACTACTTCCATCGAAGGAAGATGATAATATGTTTATAATGAAATTCTAGAATTAGAATACATTTCTTAGCTTATAATTCGAAAATAATGCAAATGTACATTAGTTTTTTAATCTAAAATGGAATCACCCATTATATTTTCCCTTTTTTTAAAAATGAATGCATTAATTATGGTAAATTTGGATACTTGTTAAAATAAATTGTATGCATATACACATATTGAAGAATTGGTAAAACTCAGCTTGAATTCTTATTAATCACCAGCATCCTTATTTATAATACATACCCAAGACTCTATCTTATGGTAACTCTAGAATTGCGGAAACAGTAGGAAATCTTTCGAATTATTACATACCACTCATAATATCTAATCATATATTGCGGAAACAGCAGGAAATCTTCCAAAGATATATCCCTTATTACATACCACTCATAACATCTAATCATATATTCTCAATATAGCATAATACCCTAATCATATATTATAATATCTAATCATATATTCTAAATATATCTCAATACCCCCCTCAAGTTGGAGCATGAGATTCAAAAATACCCAACTTGGAGAGAAGAAAATCAAATTGAGCCTTGCCGAGAGCCTTTGTAAATATGTCTGCCAACTGTGACGATGTCGAGACATGAGTAGGAGATATCTGTGAGGAATGCGGAATATGGATCTTAAGGCTAGAATGAACACTAGAGGGGGGTGAATAGTGTTTATAAGAAATTACTAAATCTTTTTGAGTTATTTTTGATTTGTACACAAATGTATGCAATATTCAGACACAGATATAATCACAGAATCAAACACAGATGTAGAAATAAAGTAAATACAGTAAAGGAAAGAACACACCGGATTTAATACTAGTTCGGAGTTACCCTACATCCAGTCCCGCACAAATAAGTACGGATTTCCTTTCAAAAGCAATTCAACAATTACAACCCTCGATTTCAAGGCCACGAGGTACACCCTCCAGAATCACAATCCTCTAGGTAGAGATACTTGATTTTCGGGCAACAAGTTCACCCAATTGATTTCTCAAGGCTACAATCACACCTTTTCTCACTTGATTGATTTCCAAGGCTACTATCACACCTTTCCTCGCTAGATAGATTACAAAGAAGCCTATAACTCTGAATACCACTGGGATCTTGTTGAGATAGTGATAGAGAATCAAACTAGAGATGATCTAGTTAGATTCAATATTGATTTCGACAGAGTGATGATAGGATTTTGAATAAGAAAATGTGGAAGAAGAAGAAGAGAAGTGAAAAACCAGAAAATCTATATTCAAATTCGTTGAAACTAACCCCTATTTATAGAAGAACAACATCCATGTCCATTCGTGAAAGGTTATGGCGAATAGACACTTCTTTTGAAATTCAAATTTTTGAACCTAATTGTCACTATGTCGACATGGGGTACTAGGGCATGTCGACATCCCAAAGCATTTTTTGAAGATTTGATTTTCTTTGAAAATAACCTTTATCTTATATTAAAAACTATTTAAACTTTATAAATATACTTGACTATAGATAAAATACATAGATAAATATAGAGAATAATATATATATAATTTTACTATAATTTTATATTTAAATCTAAGTATAAATATATTATAATTAAAAGATAGTTTAAAACAAACGAAGTTTAAAACAAGAGTTTATTAAAAACAAAAACAAAGAATATTTTAAGGCTAAAACATCATTTTGAAAATCATTTGAAAAGATAATTTTTAAGGCTAAAAAATTTTGAAAAGCAGTTTTGAAAATCATTCTGAAGTAGTTTTGAAAATCATTTTGAAGTAGTTTTGCAAGCTTCTTCCTGCAGAATATCTCATCATATCAGGACTCGAGAACTTGTACAAAACCAGGATGTTCGTGGGTTTGTAAGCCACTTGTCGTAGGTTTGTAAGCTACTTGTCGTGGGTTTGTAAGCCACTAAAAAGGTAGAAATGGGTTCCATCCCAAAAGAAAAATGGAGTGAAGATTTCTGTGCTATTATGAAGTTTTAACATAATTCTAGACTCAATACGTATCTTGAAATCTTGAACTCTTGATAATCTTGATACTCAGGAGTCTTCAATCTTGATATCTTGAATCTCTATACTGTACAGTCTTCATTCTTTGTACCTGCATGGTTAAATCCTGCATATACATATATATCTAAACTATAATGTTATTATTTATATTTTATAATCTTATACTAAGGTTGTTGTCATCAAAACCATCATCTCAAGGACTAACAATCTCCCCCTTTTTGATGATGACAACCTTTGTTTATAAAATATTACTTTTATCCTAATAACTCCCCCTAAATCTAATAACTCCCCCTTAATCTATGCCTAACTACCCTATTTTATATTTCTCCCCCTTTGTCGTTAACAAAAACAAACAAAATCTAAACTATATATCTCCCCCTCATTCTTGTACTCAAGTGCCTGCATTAATAAACTATATAATATAGTATATTAAGAAATAACTATACTTATAGACATGATATTCAATCAACGATTATAAATATAGCAATGTATATTTATACATTCATCAATCCACACCAAGTGTAAATCAAATCAATCAAAACAAACAATTTCAATCAAAGCAATCAATTCAAACAAAGTAATCAAGTTAAATAAAGCAATCAAATTAAACGTTACGAGGAACTTCCACCCATCCTTCTTCTTCGAAAATAGGGTCTGCTTTGATGGCATCCCAATTTTCATTGTCATTTATGAGAGAGACAGGAGGATGTGCTTCGTTATCATCCTTGTGCAGTGAAGAAATCATCCATCGAATTGCCTCGGAATGCCTATCTTGCTCCTTGATCATCTGCATTTGACTCAATTCTAAGTGTCACTGGTTACGAAGAATGAACGAGAGAATATTCTTGAATGAATTAAGAGTTTCTTCAAGATTCTCGGATAAGTTATGAATTGGATTAGCTATTTTTGAAATTGTGAGAAGAATGAGAGATAGAATAGATAAGAAACAATATTCAGTAATGAATTCTGGAAGAAATGGGTATATATAGGTGTAGAAATTTGTTTGAAATGAATATACATATGGTAGTTATTCAAATTTCAAATTCAAAATAAAGTGTCATTTCTGACCAGTACATGTCAACATGGTCATAGAGGGTATGTCGACATGAGGCAGTGAAATTTGATGGTAATTTTGATTTTGTGAATAATTGTGTATATATATATTTATATAATATACTAACATTTATTCAAGAGATAAGATAAGCTAGATAACAGAAAAGAAATTCAATTTCATTGCATAGAAGAGTGATACAATGATTAATCATAAACAACTACATAAACACTCAAATTAAAACAAACTTAAACTAATTCGACATGATATGAAAATATAGAACTAGTTAGAGGATGATGAAGATGAAGATAATCCAAGTTTCTTGTTGATTTTGGAGAAAAACTTGTTCATCTTGGATGATATTTTGTCCAACTTCTTACTAACGGATCTTTTAAGAACCCGTTGATTCTCAACAATAATCTTTTGGTTTTTGAGAAGGGTTTTGTTGGTAGGATTGGAGGGATAATCAATACTTTCTAGGAATGTATCACCTTCTTCTTCTTCTTCTATTTCCATTTCATCCCCTTCTTCTTCTTCTTCCTCTTCCTCTTCCATTTCTTCATGAGCCAAACGCTCTTCTTTTTCGGCAAGACTCTCATAAGGTTGAAAAACATATGGGATTTTCATGAGAGAAATGTTTGAGATATTAAAAACTTTTCTTGAAATAAATTCTTCTCTTTTGAAATTTACTCCAAAATAGTTGAAAATACAAGTAAGGTAAATTCCATGATATAAAGTATTTTCTCCCATCTCAAAATTTTTAGGACGAAGTTCATCCAAAATAACTTGCGCCCAATTGATATCATAATTTCCGAAAATAGCAAAAAGAGCTTTGCAAATTTTTGAGGTAGGATTGTTAAAATTCCCCGATCTTGGGGTCAAAGTATGTTGTAAAAGAAGGTTAATTAACAATTCTTGCTTTTGGACGAAAGTTTCGGTTTTTAAATTCAAAGTTTTCATCTCCTTCAAAAATATGATGAAATGTCTCACGATCATGTTCATCGATTTGAAAACTAGAAAGATCCATTCCCGTGCTTTTGCAATTGAGAATGGTACCCAAAAGATCACAATTCAAAACAATTTTAGTGCCTTTGACACTACTCCAAATTTCATTATCATTTCCTTCATAAAATTCTCGATTGAGATTTGCATAGAAAATTTTAACAAGATTTGGGTAACAAACAAAATCATATTGAGAAGAATCAACAAGACTAAGAATTTGATTGTTTGCAAAAAGAGTATCAATTTCATAAGAAGCAAAATCTTGAAAAATAGCAAATTTTCCGGGATGGACTTTTCCATAATTAGCATAATTGATGTATGCTTTTATAGCCTCCGGATTATTGAGGAGTTGCTCTTTTAAGTTTCTGGAAAGTCTCATGGTGGAGGGGTTGCTTGAAGAAGCCATTAAAGTAGAGAGTAGAGAGCTTGAAATTTTGAAGAGACAGTTTGAATTTGAAAATGAAAGTGAAAAGTTGTGATAAAAGATAGTGAATAAATAGATTTTTGAATGACATGTTCTCTGGTCCAAAAGATGCCTTTTCAGAGTATTGAATGAAGTGAAAAGGTGGAGAGAAATTCAACCATTTGAATTCAAATTTTGAATTTCAAATTCTGGTACTTATGTCGACATCAGGGTAGGGACCATGTCGACATATGCCTGTGAATTTCTATGATTTATTTTTCCTAAGTATTCTAATATATATATATACATATTATTTTAATGTCTATATATATATATCTGGAATATTATTAGAATTATAGTATATTCCAGAAAATATTATTATATTATTAAAATAATAATAATAATAATAATAATAAAATTATAATAATAATAAAAAATAAATTTAAAATTCAATCAACACACCAATTCAAAATCAATCAAGCAATCAATCATCTAATACTAAGCATGCAATTTCAATCAATTGTATTGTAATTGTGTATCTTTTTCTGAGTCTGTTTCCTTGAATTCATTGAAGTCGTGAACTGCCGTGAAACACAAATTTGAATTATCTGTCTTCTGATCATCATCGCTTGAGGACGAGTCAGAGTCATCTAGAGTAGAAGTAAATGCACGCTTCCGTTTCTTTACTGAATCATTGTTTATAGGAGGATTCTGCCTATCTGGATACGGACGGTCTCTTTTCATATGGCCTGGTTCATCACAGTTGAAACATTTGACATTGTTTTGCACTGCATTCTAATTTCCAGAATTCTTATAGTTGTTTCTCTTGAGATTATTCATCTTTCTATATTTCAGGAATTTCCGAAAATTCCTGGTCATAAATGCTATCTCTTCATCATTATCACTGTTTGAGTCTGATCCGTCGGTTAATGCATTAAATGCCATTGATTTCTTTTCAGATGCTTTGCTTTCTCTTCTCCCGATCATTTGGACTTCAAACGACATTAGATTTCCAATCAATTCTTCTATCTTTAAGGTACTGATGTCATTTGCCTCTTCAATTGCATGTGTCTTTTGATCCCATTCTGGAGTGAGAGAATTTAAAATTTTTCTGACTTGATCTTCTTCCGAAAATTCCTTTCCCACACTACACCATAACAGCTATTTCGTAACACTTATTTTTTTCAATTGCCAACACTTATTTGCATTGTAGATTAATCGCAACAATAAGCATTGCTAAGTAAGAAATGTGTGACCGAAAATACACAATTACACTTTTTTTATTGTCCATGCATATATGCGTTGCCAAATTTGGTAAAATTGAAATTAAATGAATGTTGTTAGGGAAAAAAGTAAATAAACATTCTTTTTCTTCCACAACCCTAATTCAAACGCCTAACATTCATTCCCCAGCTTCAGCCACAAGAATTTTCCCCAACTTTGGAAATTAGGGTTTCTAATTCGAAGCTTTCGATTGATAATCGGATGAGATAAATTCGCATGTGTCCCTTGTCATTTTGATTGCTTGATTGTTGCCTCTCGGTAGCTTCGACGTCGAGTGAGATTGATTTGGAATTCGGTATATATTCTTCGATTTATGTTTTCGATTTTACTCTTTTAATTTAGCTTGAGTTTATGCCAATGATGAATTGGGTTTATTTATAGGGTTTGATTTCCGGTATTTAGTTTGCTTGAATTTTTCAATTGCTTTCTTTTTACGTTCGATTTGTGATCAAAAAAATTCAGTGGTTGACTCGTTTTTCATTTTGATATAAGTGCGAATGTATAGATGTATATACCCATGGTTGCATTTTTGGCCTTGACTTTGACTTCGTCTTTGATATTGTTGATGCTTTGTTTCCTTGCATTGTACATGTGATCCGCTCCACTAAGGCCATGCTTGTTTTCTTTTCTGTTTTCTGATCACCTCTGCATATGCGAGTTCATTTCAGTCTCTTTGCTGATGCTTGATTTGAAATTGATACTAGTTACTGTGTCAGTGAATGCTAGACTCTATTCATCCTTTCTTGAATGTGTTAATCCATTTCGTTGCCTTGCCTTATACTGATACCTTATGTGTGTTGATGATTGTGTCAGTAAATGGTTTTAAGTTGTTTCAGGCTTGGTTGTAGTTTTTCCCAAACCCTTTTTGGTCCACACTGCCTGTACATTGAATGCTGCCTTTGCTCATTGTTGTAGTGAAGCCTTATTGCATCTGTGTGTTGTGTTGGTACTCACTGTTGTGTGTAGCCATTGAGTTGTTTCAGTTAGTATTTTACTTCAAACTATTTTCCTTAACTGCAGCACCAGTAATCCGTGATTTGAGTCTCAACGTAATCTTTTTGTTGGTGCTCCTATCCCTCATGCATGTGTGCAGTTTACTGTTTATCTGGTAGTGGCACTTGCTTTTGTTCATGTGTATCGTTATACATGTGTATGAGTACATTCCATGTATACACATACATATGTATGTATATATGTATGAACTGCTGCTTCTACTATAGCGCACACTTGTTATCTTTTGGTCTTGACATTAGTTGATTGTGTCCTTGCTGAACCCTGGTCTTGTATGCACTTGTGTGCACATTCTTGTTTATGATGTTTGCTCTGTACTTTCATGTACTAGACATTGTATGGATCCCTGCGCCTGTTGCATCTTCATGTCTGGTGCATACTAGTGCATGTGTGAATTGTGTTGCACCAGTTTAGTCTTCTCTTATTTTAATTATACTTGTTTATAAGTTTGTACAAGGGGAAACTAAGATTTTCCAGCACATACATAGGATATTTGTGGACGATCTCATTTTTATGATCCATATATCCCGCGTTACCGATGATGTACACCAAGTTTTATCATCACACTGCATTTAACTAGACACAATATTTGTTAAAGTAGCACTTATTTTCAATTCATTCAGTTTCAAGCCCACATATAGCTCCAACTTGTTGAAAATGCCTTTGACAACACTGGCAACCTACTGATACAAGTTACAATATTTGATTAGTGTATGTGTAGAATTAGTGGGCTACAAGATTCATCAATAAAAAATTTGCTTCCAGTATTTCAACTTTAAATTTCTCTACTCCTGACTTGTTCAAAGTTTGCATGTGGTAATCTGATTACCAAATTTGACTCTGAATTTTATCAATAACACTCATGTAAGAATACTTCACTGTTTTCTCATCAATTGTCCTATGTCAATACTGATTGTATAAGACACTGCTTCCTTGTTATATGTTGTAATCGGCCATATTCATGAATTGTCCTGTGTTCTGTGTCCTATGTCCATACTGATTGTACAAGGCATTGGCAACCTACTGTTTTCTCTGGTCTACCTGAGTGCTTGCATGTTGTAGTCGGCCATATTCATGAATGTTATATGTGCACCAATATATGTGTATACATGTATATACATATTTGTGTACATGTATATTTGTGAACCAAGCATATTTAAAATTATTAAGTACTTGTCCGTGAGATCAAATCGGGAAACGGCCTTGTAATATTCACAGTGAAAGAGTATGCATATTACAAGTTGTCCGTGCACATATATTTGGACCCTGTCAGAAAAATATGAAAAGAAACGACCCACATACCTGAGGTAAATTTTATATTTAAAAACACAATTTATTTTGCGATTTAAATTCGTTTCTTTTTCCAGTTTACTGCGTTATTTATTTGACAGGTATAACGGACGGTTGAACACAAGATGAAGCAAGTTAAGATCAAGTGTGTGAGTGTATGTAGTGAGGAATAATTGTAAGCAAATTGTTAGTGACAATTGTGTTGTAATTGAAGTTGTATTGTAATTGAAAATGTGTAAATATAGTGAGAGCTCAAATTTGTACTATTTGAATTTGTAATAAAATATTTGTTTCAATAAAATATTGGTTTAAATAAAAGTCAGTCATTTATTTTATTCAATAAAAATTTATTTAATTCTGTGAAAAATAAAATAGTACAATAACAAACACATTTAAGCGGTTATTTGTTTGCATATATTTGTAACACTTATAAGCGTTGGGAGATATTTTCCCCCAACGCTTATAAGCGTTGGAGAAAAACACCTTCCAACGCATATAAGCGTTGGGGGAAAATTTCTTCCAACGCTTATAAGCATTGGCCAAAAATATCTCCCAACGCTTATAAGCGTTGGCCAATATTTTTCATCAACGCTTATAAGCGTTGGGAATAAATGCCCACGCCCCTATAGCGACACATATAAGTGTTACTGAAATTCTTGGCAACACTTATACTCGTTGGGAATCCTCTGTTTTGGTGTAGTGGGCCAAGGATATTAAAGAATGTACAATATCCTGAAATCGACTATACATATCGAAAATAGACTCATTAGTATTCATTTTAAATAACTGAAACTGATTTGTGAGCATGGAAATTTTGGTCTGTTTAACTTTGCTTGTTCCTTCATGAGTAACTTGCAAAGTTTTCCAGATTTCATATGCAGACTTACAAACTGACACTCTATTAAATTCATTCCTATCAAGTGAACAAAACAGAATATTCATTGCTTTAGAATTATTTTGTGCAACAGCCTTTTGCTCAGTGGTCCACTGTGCAAAGTCAGTTGTGGGTTCAGAATATTCATTTTGTGTGATATTCCAAGTGTCTAATGCTACAGATTGTAAATATATTTTCATCCTACATGCCCAATATGCATAGTTACTGCCATTAAAAAGTGGTGGTCTGACAGTAGACTGACCTTCTACAAATGAACTAGTGTTAGAAACAGTACCAGTGTTGGTAGCCATTTAGAAAACTTTTCAAAATTCAGTTTATGAAACTTTTGAAAACCTTGCTCTAATACCAAATGTGAGGAATGCGGAATATGGATCTTAAGGCTAGAATGAACACTAGAGGGAGGGTGAATAGTGTTTATAAGAAATTACTAAATATTTTTGAGTTATTGTTGAATTGTACACAAATGTATGCAATATTCAGACATAGATATAATCACAGAATCAAACACAGATGCAGAAATAAAGTAAATGCAGTAAAGGAAAGAACACACCGGATTTTATACTGGTTCGGAGTTACCCTACATCCAATCCTGCACAACTAAGTACAGATTTCCTTTCAAAAGCAATTCAACAATTACAACCCTCGATTTCAAGGCCACGAGGTACACCCTCCAGAATCACAATCCTCTGGGTAGAGATACTTGATTTCCGGGCAACAAGTTCACCCAATTGATTTCTCAAGGCTACAATCATACCTTTTCTCACTTGATTGATTTCCAAGGCTACAATCACAACTTTTCTCACTAGATAGATTACAAAGAAGCCTATAACTCTGAATAGCACTGGGATCTTGTTGAGATAGTGATAGAGAATCAAACCAGAGATGATCTGGTTAGATTCAATGTTGATTTCGGCAGAGTGATGATAGGATTTTGAATAAGAAAATATGGAAGAAGAAGAGAAGTGAAAAACCAGAAAATCTATATTCAAATTCATTGAAACTAACCCCTATTTATAGAAGAACAACAGCCATGTCCATTCGTGAAAGGTTATGGCGAATAGACACTTCTTTTGAAATTCAAATTTTTGAATCTAACTGTCACTATGTCGACATGGGGTACTAGGGCATGTCGACATCCCAAAGCATTTTTTGAAGATTTTATTTTCTTTGAAAATAACCTTTATCTTATATTAAAAACTATTTAAACTTTATAAATATACTTGACTATAGATAAAATACATAGATAAATATAGAGAATAATATATATATAATTTTACTATAATTTTATATTTAAATCTAAGTATAAATATATTAGAATTAAAAGATAGTTTAAACCAAACGAAGTTTAAAACAAGAGTTTATTAAAAAAACAAAGAATATTTTAAGGCTAAAACATCTTTTTGAAATCATTTGAAAAGATAATTTTTAAGGCTAAAACATTTTGAAAAGCAGTTTTGAAAATCATTCTGAAGTAGTTTTGAAAATCATTTTGAAGTAGTTTTGCAAGCTTCTTCCTGCAGAATATCTCATCATATCAGGACTCGAGAACTTGTACAAAACCAGGATGTTCGTGGGTTTGTAAGCCACTTGTTGTAGGTTTGTAAGCTACTTGTCGTGGGTTTGTAAGCCACTAAAAAGGTAGAAATGAGTTCCATCCCAAAAGAAAAATGGAGTGAAGATTTCAGTGCTATTATGAAGTTTTAACATAATTCTAGACTCAATACTTATCTTGAAATCTTGAACTCTTGATAATCTTGATACTCATGAGTCTTCAATCTTGATATCTTGAATCTCTATACTGTACAGTCTTCATTCTTTGTACCTGCATGGTTAAATCCTGCATATACATATATATCTAAACTATAATGTTAGTATTTATATTTTATAATCTTATTCTAAGGTTATTGTCATCAAAACCATCATCTCAAGGACTAACAATATCAAACCTTCATTGATCGCATCACGAACAAAGTGACAATCAACCTCGATGTGTTTCGTCCGCTCATGAAAAATATGATTCTTTGCTATATGTAACGCTGATTCACCATCACAAAATAATTTAATAGCTTTAGGATGATGCACACCCAAACTCAACAACAACCCTTTTAGCTGTTATCCCACCTTTTGGCAAAGCCGAGATATCCAAGAATTAACTGAAAATCAATGATTACTGGTCATGAATATCGATTGTGCATCGCAGGTTCACCATGGATATCGTTGGATTTTGTCCGAGTCCGGATCAGGCTACAATTGACAAGACAGAACAAGCAAAGCCAGCGTTTCAAGTTTCAGGTTAATCGGAGTTCGTATGAGTGAGATATGATCGATACAAGTTAGGTAAAATACGATGTTCGTATCCATCAGAGAGTCGAGGTGATGTCTATTCGAATCCATCAGATTCGTATCCATCAGAATGACGTCGCCTCACTCTATTCGAATCCATCAGATTCGTATCCATCCAAGTAGCTCCACCCCGCTTCGAGTCAATTAGGTTCGTGTCCATCGGAAGGATATCGCCTCGATCTATTCGAATCCATCCGGCATTGGGCTCTTTGCATCGATCCATTAACGGTAAGCATTGTATCGGTTTTGCTCGTATCCATCATGGTCAAAATACTTCGTATCGATCATAGAGGCTTAGTTCGAATCCATATGCTTCGTAGTTATTCGAATCGATAGCGTATAAGTCATTGTTCGTATCCATGTCACTTCGTATCGATAACACGGTCGGTATGCAGTACACCAATAATAGTCGGCGCGAACAAGGGCTACCATGAATCGATAATTGGTTCGGATGAGGACTGAAACAAATGGATGCGAATAAATAGTTGATATGAGCGAAACTTCGGCGTTAGATGTGAAAAACTCGGTCAATACGCCGCAAGAATTGGATCGATCCAGGAAACTCGCACCACGTCATCTCAGCGTGCATGCGCCTCGATCGAGTCAAATGGTGGATACGAAAGCATGGATTCAAACTCAGCAGCAAACAAAAATCATAAACTTGCATCGATCATATCTCCTAAACCACAGATCCAAATGCAACGAAATTTTCACAGTAGATTGCGTGCAAGGTAAAGAATGTCCCTGACAAGTTTCAGCTCGATTGGAGCATTTTTTATCGATACGAAGTTGTTTCGAATCGATCCCAGATGGAGTCGAAACTTGGTGGGACCGGGCGCGTGGGCCCACTCACGTGCCTGAAAAAGTCTCCCGAAGTTTGAGCGCGATCTCAACCTCCTACGCCTATAAATAGCCCTCTGAAGCCTACAGAGAAGGGATCTTTTGGCCATTCAACGTCCAGACTCTGCCGGATTCAATTCAACTTCCTTCCATCGCTGTTACACTCGAATTCATTCATTGTATCTGCTGTAATCATTTGTAACCAGCAAAGAACATCAATAAAAGATAAAAATCTTGAAGTGGACGTAGGCCGGAGATAGCCGAACCACTATAAATTGTGTGTCACTGTTCATTATTTCTGGATTGTTGTTTGTTACTAGCTTAGATTTGAGATTTGTGTTTGAATATTGCTGATTTGTATTCATACACTGGTGCTTTCGCAATACTTGGGGTTTGTGACCATTTTTGGCGCAAACACTTTGGTGCTTTCACTAAGAGGGAACTAGCATCCGCTACGCAAGATTTGAAGTTCAGATTTGAAAGCTTGAAGATTTGAAAGACAATGACTCGACAAACAAGACAAAGAGCTGAGAGAAGCCATCAAGGAGGAAGTCAAGAGGCATCCTCGGGTGCCGTAGAAGAACCAGCTTCAATCTACATCACTAGAGACGAAATGGAGACCATGACCAATCCGATGCATGAAAGAATGATGAAAAGCCAACAAGAGATGCTGGAGAATTTCTTTGAACAGATGAGAGCTGCTGGAATACAAAACCTAGGACCAGCTACATCGGCTGTTAATGTGGAACAAGGACCTAGGGTTGCGGAATCCAACGGAGGACAGAATGCAGAACCAGAAGGAAGTGAACAAGGGCTTGGGGGCAGACCCTCAGGATCTAATATTGGAAGGCCTATACATGGAGCTCAACAAGCTGGAGCCAACGCTAATGCTAACAGGCCACATGAAGAGTACGTACCAGAATACCCTTCAAGACCAAGAGGGCAACCCCAGGATGGAGATGAAAAGATGGATGGATTAGTGCGACGACTCATGAGAGGAGGACTGTCTAGCGGAGGGTTGGAAGAAGTCAGTCGGAGTCCGTTCACTCCGATTATCAGGAATGCAAGGAACCCTCCAAAGTTCAAACTACCAACGCTGGATCCATATGATTTGAAGTCGGATCCGACCATGCATATTACCAGATACATTAGACACATGGAAGTACTAGGAGCATCCGAGGAAGTGATGGCACGATGTTTCCCTTTATTTTTGTCAGACTTGGCTGCACTTTGGTTCAGGCAATTAAAGACTGGATCGATCAGGACATGGGGCGAGCTTGTAGATTGCTTCATGGAACAATTTAGGGTCCATGTGACAAGACCCAAGAGTGTGATGACTTTAGCTTCGATAAAGCAAAGGACCGGAGAGTCCATAAAAGGTTTTCTGCTGCGATTCAATGCAACGGTGGCTTCTGTAGATCGCCTGGATCCGTCGATGATTTTGATGGCGGCGGTGGCAGGAGTTGGAGAAGGCACCGAATTCAAAGATTCATTGACAAGAGATCCACCACAAGATCTTGGGGAGTTTTACCATGAAGCTGAGAAATTCATTCGATTAGAAGAATCACGAGCCGAGAGGCAGGAAGTAAATGCTGCACAAGGCGAAGGAACCGCCAGGGAACAGTCCACGGCAGACAAAGGAAAAAGAAAGCAGGATGACGCACATGATGGTCCTGATAAACGGAAGAAATTCCGAGAGCCTAGATTCAGGCAATACACAGATCTGACGGCAAGCCTAGAAAGGATTTACACTGAAACTCGGGGGCAACTCCCCTATCGAAAACCACCCAGGAGAGATCCCATAGAGCGGGAACGCAGGACTGGAAAATACTGCCTATTCCATGAGCTGGATGGGCACACTACCGATGAATGCCACCACCTAAGGGATGACGTGGAAGAGCATGCCAGGAGTGGTAGATTGCCACAATATACCAGGGAACGGGCAGCGACAGTAAGACCTGAACAAACAGCGCCTCCACCTAACAGGAATGATCCTGGATCGGGATCGCGACTCGTCATCAACTAATTGTGATGGCAAGGGCCAAGTTCAAGATTTGGACTTTGGTCGATTAGTTTTCTTAGATTTGATTTCCAAAATAAAATGGATATCCCACTTACTCATGTACGGGAACCGGAGAGATCCCTAGGCATGCTCTGAGATGGAGATAGGCCAATCTGCCCGGAGAGGCAATGTTTAGTTTTTTCCTGATGTTTGAGATTGAACGTATAGGATCTAAATTTAATAAATTAACTTGCATTTCTTGAAATAAACCTTTGACCGGAGAGTTAAAGGATAAGTATTAAATGCCAATATAAAAATGATCGCTTTATGACCCTACCCGGAGAGACGGGGTCCGGAGTGCAAGAAGTGGGTTGCTTCGCCGGAGAGCGACGGGATCGACTCACTTAAGCATCGTTTCCTATTCACCGGAGAGTGATTAGATCGGGATTCGATAAGAGCCCAAAGAGGCTATGATTGGCCTAAAGATTTTGGCCAAGGCATCGCTTAATGTTCAGGTACACTGAACCGGAGTGCAGGGGGTGTGGCCGCTTCGCCGGAGAGCGACAGGATTGGCTCACTTGATGCTGTTTCCCCTTCACCAGAGAGTGACAGGATGGGATCCAGCAAGAGCCCAGAGAGGCTACGATCGGTTTAGAATGACCAAGATATCGCTTTATGCCCCAACTGGGGCCAGAGTGCAAGGAATAGAAAGCAACGCCGGAGTGCAATATGATCTTTCTATTCGATCGCTAAGTATGGAATGGGCTTGGCAAGGGTCCGGAGTGACCATCGATAGTACTGAGAGACTGTAGAATTTCATTTTTAACTTCCACTGGAAAAAATTGATAATGATTTGGCTTCGAACAGTCATGAACTTGATTGAAATTGCTATAACCTCTGAATAAAACATGAACTCACTATGTTCAAATGGAGATTAATCAAAACACACCTTTTACCAAAAGGCATGTTTTGGGGGGCAAAGTGTTATCCCACCTTTTGGCAAAGCCGAGATATCCAAGAATTAACTGAAAATCAATGATTACTAGTCATGAATATCGATTGTGCATCGCAGGTTCACCATGGATATCATTGGATTTTGTCCGAGTCCGAATCGGGCTACAATTGACAAGACAGGACAAGCAAAGCCAGCGTTTCAAGTTTCAGGTTAATCGGAGTTCGTATGAGTGAGATATGATCGATACAAGTTAGGTAAAATACGATGTTCGTATCCATCAGAGAGTCGAGGTGATGTCTATTTGAATCCATCAGATTCGTATCCATCAAAATGACGCCGCCTCGCTCTATTCGAATCCATCAGATTCGTATCCATCCAAGTACCTCCACCCCGCTTCGAGTCCATCAGGTTCGTGTCCATCGGAAGGATATCGCCTCGATCTATTCGAATCCATCCGACATTGGGCTCTTTGCATCGATCCAGAAACGGTAAGCATTGTATCGGTTTAGCTCGTATCCTTCATGGTCAAAATACTTCGTATCGATCATAGAGGCTTAGTTCGAATCCATATGCTTCGTAGTTATTCGAATCGATAGCGTATAAGTCGTTGTTCGTATCCATGTCACTTCGTATCGATAACATGGTCGGTATGCAGTACACCAATAATAGTCGGCGCGAACAAGGGCTACCACGAATCGATAATTGGTTCGGATGAGGACTGAAACAAATGGATGCGAATAAATAGTTGATATGAGCGAAACTTCGGCGTTAGATGCGAATAACTCGGTCAATACGCCGCAAGAATTGGATCGATCCAGGAAACTCGCACCATGTCATCTCAGCGCGCATGCGCCTCGATCGAGTCAAATGGTGGATACGAAAGCATGGATTCGAACTCAGCAGCAAACGAAAATCATAAACTTGCATCGATCATATCTTCTAAACCACAGATCCAAATGCAACGAAATTTTCACAGTAGATTGCGTGCAAGGTAAAGAATGTCCCTGACAAGTTTCAGCTCGATTGGAGCATTTTTTGATCGATACGAAGTTGTTTCGAATCGATCCCAGATGGAGTCGAAACTTGGTGGGACCGGGCGCATGGGCCCACTCACGTGCCTGAAAAAGTCTCCCGAAGTTTAAGCGCGATCTCAACCTCCTACGCCTATAAATAGCCCCCTGAAGCCTACAGAGAAGGGATCTTTTGGCCATTCAACGTCCAGACTCTGCCGGATTCAATTCAACTTCCTTCCATCGCTGTTACACTCGAATTCATTCATTGTATCTGCTATAATCATTTGTAACCAGCAAAGAACATCAATAAAAGATAAAAATCTTGAAGTGGACGTAGGCCGGAGATAGCCGAACCACTATAAATTGTGTGTCACTGTTCATTATTTCTGGATTGTTGTTTGTTACTAGCTTAGATTTGAGATTTGTGTTTGAATATTGCTGATTTGTATTCATACATTAGTGCTTTCGCAATACTTGGGGTTTGTGACCATTTTTGGCGCAAACACTAGCCACTTCAATTCGCAGGTAATTGTAGTCATAGACCTATATTCGACTTCCGCGGAAGACCGAGATACCGTATGTTGTTTCTTTGTCTTCCAAGAAATAGGAGATTGACCAAGGAACACAAGCCAACCTATCAATGAGCGATGAGTAAAAGGACAAGCCACTCAATCCGAATCACACCATCCTTCCAAGGTCAACTCATTGTCAGCACGGAGCCAAATACCTTGACCCAAAGTCCCTTTCAAATAACGCACAACCCGGAGAGCCGCTTCCCAATGTTCAATTCGAGGTGCTTGCATAAATTAAGACAAAATATGAACTGAATAAGCCAGGTCCGGTCGAGTAACCGCAAGATAAATCAAACGACCCACAAGTCGTTGGTATAATTCAGGATCTGTAGAAACTTTTCAGTTGCAAGACCTAGCTTTTGATTTTGTTCTATAGAAAACCCAATCGGTTTTGCCCCCAATAAGCCTGCTTCAGAAATAATATCCAAAGTATATTTGCGCTGACATAAAAACAAGCCTGATGAACTATGGGCGACCTCAATCCCCAAAAAATATTTGAGATTTCCAAGATCTTTCATTTTAAAACAATCACTAAGATAAGCTTTGAATATGGTAAGCGCAGCGGAATCATTCCCAGAAATAACAAGATCATCAACATAAACTAAGACATTAATCCGAACACCGCTTTTAGTAAATGTAAAAAGAGAATAATCTGAACAAGACTGAAGAAAGCCATACCCTTTCAAAGCCGACACCAATTTTGCAAACCAACATCTTGGAGCTTGCTTTAAGCCATACAATGACTTACGTAACCGACACACCAAAGTTGGATCTGAACTCTCAAACCCGGGAGGTAATTTCATGTATACCTCCTCATCAAGATCACCATGTTGGAATGCATTATGAACATCCATTTGATGTAGTTCCCAATTCTTGGATGCCGCTACGGCTAGAAAAACACGAACTGTAGTCATCTTGGCAACATGAGCAAAAGTTTCGTTGTAGTCAATTCCTTCTTGTTGGTGATTACCCAACACTACTAATCTGGATTTGAGACGCTCAACATCTCCATTTGACAAATATTTGGACTTGTACACCCATTGACTACCAAGAGCATGTTTCCCCGGAGGAAGATGCTCCAAGGTCCATTTGTCGTTGTCTTCTAGAGCCCGTATCTCATCCTTCATGGAACGACGTCACTCATCGGATTTCATGGCTTCTTTAAATGATTTAGGGTCCTTACCCTTAATTATAGCTGCAAGTAATCTCCGATAATTTATAGAAAAATTGTCACAATTTATGTAATGTGCTAGAGGATAAGGAGTACCTAAGGAGTGATTGGAACGAGGAGAATCAGAAGATGGACCATTAGCAAAAACCGTATGTGTCACAAAATCTCGGTACAGAACATTTGGGAACTTTTCTCGAAGACCACGATCCATTTCCTGTGGACTAGTAGACTGATCCGAAGCAGAACCATGCGCCGACCTAGCAGACCCATCTAAAGACTGATCATCAATATGCATAGTGGGTCGTTGTTCCGGCCCAGCGGTCGCTGGTTCTGGAACAATGGCCTGTGCGTCAATTTGAACTTCGTCCATGTGATTATACCCATTATCATTAATCAAAAGATCAACATCCTCATCTTCATAAATTATTTCAGCAAAATCTTGATGAATATCATGGTCATTATTCTCACTAGATATTATACTAACATCTTCCGTACACCCAAACGGGAACACCTCCTCTACAAATTTCACATCTCTAGACATGAAAAATTCCTTTGTATCAAGGTCAAATAATTTCCACCCCTTATTACCGAATGGGTAACCCATAAAAATACACTTTCGACTCCGACTTGCAAATTTATCTCCCTTAGTCTTTTGATTATGAGCAAAGCACAAGCACCCAAAGGTTCGAATAGCACCAAAAAAGGGTGGTTTACCAAAAAGTATCTCAAAAGGTGTTTTATTTTGTAACATGGAAGAGAGTGTACGATTAATTAAATGAGCGGCAGCAAGAACACATTCACCCCAAAAATAAATAGGCAAGTTTGCTTGAAAGCGTAATGCCCTACCCACATTCAAAATATGTTTATGTTTCCTTTCAACTCTCCCATTTTGTTATGGAGTACCCACACACGAAGTTTGAAACAAAATTCCAGTTGCATTAAAATAATCAATCAAACAATTAAACTCAGTTCCATTATCACTTTGAACGACCTTAATTGTTTGAGAAAACTGCCTATCGACCATAGCAACAAAGGACGTAAACATTTGAAACACCTCTAATTTGTCAGCCAACAAATAAATCAAAACTGCTCTCAAAAAATCATCAACTATTGTCAAAAAATAACGGGCCCCATACGACGAAACATGTCGATATGGACCCCACAAATCACAATGTATTTTCTCAAAAATTCTAGAAGCTTTATTGTCACTTAAAGGAAACTTGTCTCTAGAATGTTTAGCACGCATACATACTTCACACCCTTTATCTAAACTATCTTTATTATTTTTGACGTGAGGAATTAACTTAACTACTTTTTTGGAAGGATGCCCGAGCCGACGATGCCACAACTCAAAATTTGATGTTGCTTCAACCGTTGATACAAATTCCGGTTTGCTAAATTAGTACAGTCCATCTCTCCTAACTCCCGTTCCAATCAGCTCCTTCATTTGGTCCTGTATAGCACAAATATGAGAATCAAATTGGACAATAGTTCGTAAATCATCATTAAGTTGGGAAACAGAAATTAAATTGCAACTCAAATTTGGAACATAAAGTACTCCAGTGAGAGTAATTTTGTCCAACACACATACGGATCCCACCAAAGTAGCAATCACTTTTTCACCATTTGGCAAACCAACAGAACACTCAAGGTTTTGTGTGTCGAATAACCATGAACGTTGCCCTGTAACATGATGGGTTGCTCCGGTATCGATAATGCATGAAGCATCATCAAACTTACCACTCAATCGATTTTCGAGATTTTTACTATTACCAATCACGCCCGAAATAGCTTTCCACTGCTCACTTGTGAACAATTGATCTTCACCATCAGCCATGGCAAATTATTCTTGAAGAAAAAATCATTCTTTTGCTCTGATACCATGAAGAATTGGTAAAACTCAGCTTGAATTCTTATTAATCACCAGCATCCTTATTTATAATACATACCCAAGACTCTATCTTATGGTAACTCTAGAATTGCGGAAACAGCAGAAAATCTTCTGAAGATATATCCCTTATTACATACCACTCATAATATCTAACCATATATTGCGGAAACAGCAGGAAATCTTCCGAAAATATATCCCTTATTACATACCACTCATAACATCTAATCATATATTCTAAATATAGCATAATATCCTAATCATATATCATAATATCTAATCATCTCTACTACTAATAATGAGAATTCACCCAATAGAAAATCAACCGTGTCTTTTGGAAGTACCTAAAATACCCTCCGTAGATTCTTTGCTTTTCACTTCTTCCTCTCTTCCCAAACTCAAAAAAACTCTAGAAAACCCTAAATCCATTTCCTTCCATCCCACTTTCGAAAATCCTAACTAGGGTTTATTTATCAAACTGCGACTCCCGATCTAAGTCTTCTCAGACTTTGACAATTAATCAAGCCTTTTGACCCCATTCAATAGGATAATGTTCCTCTTCCACTCTAATACTCAAAAGAGAGAGGCGGGATTGATGACGTCTTTACCAATTTCTACAATTCAAGCTCTATAGGCCAAAATTCAAGCTATATTTGTTAACCACTCTTTTTCATATTAGTTATTTGGCACTAAAGGTATATCTTTGAAATTTAGTACATTCACCATTATCAGTTGAATAATTTGGTAGCTTTACTGCAGCTTTTATTCAGCTTTGAATATCTGCATTTATCACACAAATGCAGAATTTTCTATTTTGATGCTTTTGATCTTAATCTTTAATTTCGATTTAGGTATGATTTCTCGAATGATTGTCCTGCTTTTAATTGTTGGTGGTTCTACTTTTTTCTTTTTACCATGAAACTTTCGTAAGACAGTTTTTTCTTCTTTGATTCTTTAGCATCTGATTCTAATTTTTGATATGAATTTTTATAAGATTTTTTTGGCTGTTATCTTCGGTGGGTCTGATTTTGTTTCTTTACTATGAAAGTTTCTAAATTTTTTGATATTTTAGTTCTGAGCTATGAATCATTAATATGATTGGCATATATTCATGATCGTTCATAGTTTGGTTAATTTATATACTACATGAATGACGGAACTGATGACATAATGATATACGAGTATCAATCATAGTTCATTGTTTTGTCACTTTTGAACAAGCCAGTAGTGTCACTTTTTCATGCATATAAACCAATTATTCCAACAGATTTCTACATAGTAGTAAGGGGCTCTCAACTCATCAAACTGTCAAGATACTTAAAAGACGTACGATGTTACCTTCTGTTCATCTTTTCAGAATTTGTATAACACACTTTAAATACTATATTTATATGTTTTGATTGTTCCTAAAAATATACTATAATGTAATTTTTGAAAGTGATTTGTTGTGTTGAACTTTAGACTGCTACAAACTTCTAATACACAATATCACAAGCTTTTCATCTTTATTGAGACTACTATACAATGAATTTTGCAAGCCATACATTTCTATTTCAAATAGAGATCTTTAGAATATAACCTTCAACATATTTGGTTATTACGATCTTCATGCATCAATTTATTTTTCAAGACACGTTTAATCTGATTGTATATCCTATATATACCATCAGTTGCCTTAATGTGTTATCTCACAATGTCACATTACCTACATTTGAACATAAGGCTAAAGTTTTGAGGGTGGTGATCATTACTGTACTACTGTGTATAAAATGCAAACGGGCAAACTTATTAAACATGCATCATTCTAACTTTTGTGTGCAGTTACCAGTTTTTTATAGAAAGCCAAGGATACAAGTAATAGTATGTCAATTGTATAATTCTCTATACAAGTTGTTAAGCACAGAAATTGTACCTTACATCATATATAGAGAAACGAGTAGTTTTTGCAATAACTTACATGCATAAACCATATTTGAATGTATGAGATAAATGTCATGGTAAAGACTGGAATATATGTCATAATAGCATGCATGTCTTTGATATTCATCTCTGTTTTTAGGACGTACGTTAATATGGCTGTCGCTTTCGGTCTAATCAAATTTTGAGGCAATGGAGCATTACTGATAAGAACAATGTAGCTGACTATACACATTAGATTATTATAGTATATTGCCGTAGTGTTTTATCTTTCCAATAGGCGATTATTGCTAATTAGTTATATATTGCCAATCAAATCGGTAAAATGAAGCACCGTAATGTTTAAAAAAAGGGTAAAATGGAATCCATATTGGGTTGCATTCAAAACTAGAATCCATATACATGATTTTTTAATAAGCTAGCTAGCGGAGGAGTTTTAATTCATTCCAATAGAAGAGGCATAACGGACTTTACATCACTGAATTAATGTTGATTTAGTATGGCAGATCTAAAAAAGACTTTGCGTCTTAAAACTGCTGTTCTTGATGATGGTAAGTAGCACACCGGAGCACCAGACATGGAATAGCCAGGACTGAAAAACATAAATGGAAAGCAATAATGAAATCTGAGCATTTGAAGGTATTAATTCAGTTCAGTCTGGGCTTTTGAAGTTGCCCGCAACAAAGAAATATAAGCTTTCTAACTTTGCTAACAATAAAATCAGGGCATTCTAACTTGAGTCTGGAGCTTGCGTCTGAAGCATGAATACATCGTGGTATGCTTAATGCATAGTTCAGAGACGTGTATATTTCTAGAGTGTTTGGGATGAGTGGCATAGGTAGTAGTTGGTGCTATATGCCTATATTAGACATTGAGTTTAAGCAGAACTGATATGATAATTCAGGGAGAAGAAGGCTGAGTTATTAAATGTGTAGGGATTGAAAAATGATTTTCATACAACATTACAGTGCACCCAATATTCATTAGGCAAAAATGACATTATCTTTGAGATAAAGGACCTGTGTTGAACTCCTCCTCTTCTTTCCAACATTGGTGTCATCCTCCATTGCTACATTGATTTGAAGTATCTAGGATTTAGAGGCAAGTTTGATTTAATTTTCACTTCTATTTTTCGATTCGCCCCTTCTGATTTTTTTCTACTGTTATAAATCCTGGATAAGTATAATAAAGAAAGAAATATACATACGTGTGTGTGTCGTTAGTTCATTTTATAATATTGTGTGAATCATTGGCAGTAATAATTAAGTTTGCATTTGATTTTAGTAATTTTGGTAAACTAAATGGAGTAAAAAGAGATCTGAAAGGATGGTAAAGCTCATTTAAATTTGTTCGGGCACAAAACAGTATTCTTTGTTTAGGGGGAAATTGAAGATATTGAGTGGTGTCGCCTTCATGTTGCAGTGCTTGCTCTCCTCACTATTTAGAGATGTCAGTCGAACTCTATTTGAGTCGACGAAGTTGATGTTTCGACGTTGATCTTGAAGTTCTTCATGCTGCAGTCCAGTAGTTTTTATAACTGTTATCATGTTGTATAGATGTTGTATGAATTCCTTTTTGATTCAGTTTCTGTTGTTTCTGATGTTACACGATATTTTATTGTTTCAACAAATCGATATTTTATTGTTTCAACAAATCTTTGAGTTGCGCCAAATTGAGGTACAAAAAACATATTAATGTATTTGTTTATGCAATGTTTATAGCATATTAAACTAAATTTATCAAACAGATGTTTTGGTAATGTATTTGTAATTCTTGAAATCTGAATAGTAGATTTGAAGTATTAACTCTGAAAGAATCTGAAAGTATTAATTCTTGAAATCCGTATAGTAGTAATGGCACAATTTTTTTTCTTTTTCTGCTATAGAATTTTCATGGAGAAAGTAAGTTGAAACGGACAAGCATAACTTAATCCCTTTATAGTTTACTCGGTTCTACTGAGTATATTCCAAAAAAAAATTTAGAGAGAAAAAGAGTGGAATGGAAAAAAAAACTTAAGAGCAAATTAAGTAAATTTGTAAAAGCCTGAATCTAATCCAATAGACTTTAACAAGTAAACGGGCGTCAATATGATTCTCAAAAGATGTATCTTTATCTGATTTATTCTTAATATGAAACAACATGTTCGTTCATTCAGAATGGCTATGTCCTTTCGGACGAAACTTTGTTCCTTTATCCTAAAATTTCCAACCAACACATAGTTGCATTAAATTTTTATTATGGGAGATGGATCTGATCAAATAGCACTTACATTACATAGTTTGACAGAACTCCAAAGGGAAGCTATGATAAACGAAGACACAAATACAAGAAGACTTTAAATTCATGTTGTACGATTAATCAACGTACTTAAATGAATAACCAATTATTACTATTATTATTTTCAAACTGTGATCATTAATAACGTATGCCAAACCTAAAAATAGACATGAATGTCCCATCGTATAAGAAGCAACGTGGTTGATTAGAAACCATGCGTATTATGGACGGGTCAAATACATTCAATGCGACAGGTTTCACTCTCGCACCGCGTGTTCATCTGTACAGGCTTGGATCCAGATATTTTAATAAAGCTGGTTTTGAATACCGTAAATTGATGTACTGTTAACATGGTATAATGGATTGTTAAGTTATTTTACCTTTGATTTTTTTAAAAATATTGAGGTACGAAAAACATAAAACATTTGGATAAATATTTATAAATATGATAATCATCAATAGGTAGAAATAAAATACATTTGGATATAATATCGATAAATATGTTAATCGTCAACATAGGTTGAAATGAAAAACATTTGGATAAAATATCGATAAATATGTTAATCTTCAACATAGGTTGAAATGAAAAACATTTGGATAAAATATCGATAAATATGGTAATTGAAATGAAAGGAAGAAAACAAAGTGTTCATTACAAAAGATAGTACATACATACATACATACATATATATATATATATAATCTAAATATTCAAGTAACTGGGTGTACTATAGCGCTGCAAGTTGAGATAATGAGTTCGAAACCTGAAACATCAAAAGATAAGTACTATGCTTGAATAGAAGTACCGGTCTTATTATCCCAAAAATAATCATATAATAATAAATTCAAATAACTAGATGCATGTCCAAATGGACGTGCATATATACTCATATATTCTAAATATATCTCAATACATATATAAGAACTTTATGCTTATATAAGTGCTTTACCTATGCATAAAATCTTTTAGAAGAAGACATAATATAATGATATGTGCGGCTAAAGTGGTAAAAGAGGAGTGCAGCTGCAAAAAATAAAGTTGCATCAAAGTTATCGATATTTCTAAAAAAAACATAATTTAATAAAAGGGTTGTTAGGCTAAAGGAAAAAGTTGAAAAAAACATTTAGACTTAGGGACAACAAGTTTGCTTTTTAGGCTGAATGACACTTTCTAGTGCAAATCACAGAATGATAGTTGTAACAATCATTTTCTGTTTACACTAAAAAGTGTTTTTCAGACTAAAAAGCAAACTTATTGTTTCTGAGACTAAAGTTTTTTACAACTTCATCTCTATGCCCATTTTCCTGTTTAATAAATAGATAAGATCTCTAAACCCAGCTTGACATGGCGATTTGACATTGTGATGCCATTTCTTATTGTTCCATATCAAGTTTTATGGTTAAAAGAAACTGCGTAAGCGATATACTAAAAGCAAAATCTTCTTGGACTTAGCAAATTACTAAACTACACAAAGTTGGTACCTATTGGATGATGAAATAAAACATTGATTTCATCATGCATGTTTTTCCTTGTCTCAGATACATGCATTTCATTCAAATCAACTCAAAAAACAACTAAAATGAGAAAAGTCAAACAATCAAAATAGTCCAAACTAAATCCAAATATTAGATACCATCGTCAAGTTGCCTTTCAGAAAAGAATTTTGATCATAAACTGCTTGCATCAAATACGAATCTAGGTTTAGAATGAATGTAAATAGGAAACATGTGAATGTAGTTAACGTAAGGCATGGGCGCGTCGGGCAAAACAGAGAAAAGCTCCAACATAGCATATATATGAGTCAAAATTTAGAAGACAAAAACATGAACGATCAAAATCTAGCAAATTTAAATGAGCAGAGCCAGCAATTAGATCCAAATAATATATCTATTTTATAATATACTTTTAACATTCACGTAATTATTTGTATATTTCATTGAATACATATAACAAATGCTGGTACAAACTCACATGAATAATATCACACACACAAACCCCGCAACACATACATATCACAATTTATTAGAAAACAATCAGATGATGAATTATGTTTTTATTTAGCAGAAATGATTACAAAACTGAATTGTTTACAATGTACAAAACAAAAGCAATTTATATGTACATAAATGGGCTGAGCAGATAGGTCCAGGATTTAGCAATCCAAAACAGAAAATATAGTGCATCTGGACCGTTCAAATGAATGGCTCTGATGAAGGCAGATAAAAGATAAAGGATCACTTTGGTTTTGTGTTTTCTCATTCGATATCTTATTTCCCCCTTTCAGTTGCGGCTAGGGTTTCTTCTTCATGTTGCTTCCCCATGTCTTCTATGCATAATTTGATTTTTAATCTTTCAAAATACTTGCGAGACAAAGCTTTCGTAAGTATATCTGCTATCTGGCAAGTAGAGGGAAGATGATTAACTTCAAGCTTTCCTCTCGCAACTTGTTCTCTGACAAAATATAGGTCAATCTCTATATGCTTCGTCCTTGCATGGAGAATAGGGTTGGCGGAGAGAGCCACCGTGCTGGAATTGTCACACCAGATGGTGGCTTTGTGCTGAGATCCGAACCCTAACTCTTTAAGAAGAGATTCTATCCACATTACTTCAGCTGTGGCTGAAGCAACACTCCTGTACTCGGATTCAGTGCTTGAGCGAGATATAGTGGGCTGCTTTTTAGCACACCAAGAGACTGGATTTCCTCCCAGAAATATGCAATGCCCCGTGGTTGATCTTCTATCGTCACAATTGGATGCCCAATCAGCATCTGCAAACCCTTGAATAGATAAGTTTTTGCCTTTCTTTAGCTTAATTCCTTGAGTTGCAGTTCCTTTTAAGTATCTGAGAATACGCTTTACAGCTTTCCAGTGTTGGTCTAATGGATTCTGCATAAATTGGCAAACCTTATTTACAGAAAATGATATGTCAGGCCTAGTAACTGTTACATATTGCAAGGCACCTACTATACTTCGGTATTGCTTAACATTATCAATTTGTTCTCCAATGTATTTAGATAAATGTAAATTGCTTGTCATAGGTGTTGGCATTGGCTTAGCACTACTCATGTTTGCCCTTTTTAAAATTTCAGCTATATATTTTTGTTGGCATAACATGATTTCATTATTAGTGGTTCTGATTGCCTCTATGCCTAAAAATTAATGCAATTTACCTAGATCTTTAATGGAAAAGGTTTTATCCAGGAAGTTAATAACATGTTTAATCTCATCATCATTGTTTCCTGTTATTATAAAATCATCTACATATACCAAAATATAAACCGTACATTTTTCATTTATTTTGGTATAAATAGAATTGTCAGATTTACATACCTGATAACCCATTGAAAGTAAAGTTGATTTTAACTTTTCATACCAGACCCTTGGTGCTTGCTTTAAGCCATAAATTGCTTTATGTAACTTGCATATCAGATCCTTGCTGTTATTCTGAATGTATCCTTGTGGTTGCTGCATATAAACTTCTTCTTGCAAATCACCATTTAGAAATGCATTGTTAACATCAAGTTGCCTAATATCCCATCCATAATATAAGGCTATTGTCAGAATTATTCTTATAGATGTTGGCTTGACCACATGAGAAAATGTTTCTGAAAAGTCAAACCCATATTGTTGGGTGTAACCTTTTGCCACAAGTCTAGCCTTATATTTGACTTTTCCTTCTCCTGGTAGATCTTTCAACCTATACACCCACCTATTGCCAATTATATTTTTGTTGGTTGGTTTAGGAACTATGCTCCAAGTATTATTTTTAATTAGAGCTTTGTATTCTTCATCCATAGCTGCTTTCCACTTGTTACATTTACTTGCTTCCTCAAAACTTGATGGTTCTTCATAGTTAATATGTGTAGTATAAACTTTTGGTTTGAAAATACCATGTTTAGACCTAGTAACCATGTGATGTCCTTCCTGAACAGGTGTATCATCACTACCATTTGATGAAGAGCTGCTAACTTGATCATTATCATGATTTGTATCATGGATGTCTTCATCTTCATGAACAGCTTCATCAGAACTACATGAGCTTAAAATATCTCTCTGACCTGGTCCATTACTGGACACAGTGTGTTGGAGATCTGAGCTCACTCCTTGTTTATCTTTGATATTTTCATAATTTTCTTTCTCCCATACAGGTATGGGTGAAAGAAACTTCTTGGCACTATAAACTTTTTGTGTGACTTTCATGTCTGAACTAGTGAAGGGAAAAACATATTCATTAAATGCAACATGCCTTGATATAATTATTTTACCTTCATTAGTCAGACATTTATAGCCTTTTTGACTGGTAGCATATCCAAGAAAGGTACATGGTAAAGATCTAAAGCTCAACTTGTGTTTATTATATGGTCTAGTATATGGAAAGCATAAGCAACCAAAAGTTTTGAGAAAAGAGTAATCTGGTTTGGTTTTATGCAGAAGTTCTAATGGAGTTTTATTTTTCAAAACTTTTGTAGGCATTCTGTTTATAAGATAAACAGCAGATGTAAAAGCATCTGGCCAGAACTTAAGTGGCAAAGATGCATGTGCAAGTAATGTCAGACCTGTGTCAACAATGTGTCTGTGCTTTCTTTCTACTAAACCATTTTGTTCAGAGGAATATGGACAGGTAATTCTATGATTAATTCCTTTTTCAGAAAAATACTCTTTTAGATTCTTAAACTCAGTACCCCCATCTGTTTGAATGGTTTTGAGTTTATGATTAGTTAAATTTTCAACTTGAGTGATAAAATGAATGACTGCATTTTTGGTTTCAGATTTGGATTTAAGTAATAAAATCCAAGTGTATCTAGAATAGGAATCAACAAATGAAATGTAGTAATTCATTCCATAATCAGAGTTGACTGATGCAGGACCCCATAAATCAACTGCAACCAGTTCAAGTGGTTGATTATACTTGGTTAAGGAATTGTTAAAAGGTAATTTGTGACATTTTCCTAACTGACAAGAAGCACAAACATATGGTAAAGATATATCTTTGAATTTAACACCATTATCTTTCATAATACTCTTGACAATAGCTGTACTAGGGTGACCCAGTTTACAGTGCCAAATATCAAAGTTATTATCAATACAATCAGCCTTATCATCACTCTTTGAATAGTTACACCAAATTTCTTTCTGTCTTGATTCACTGTTTTGGTACAAATTGAATTTATACAGTCCATTTTCCATTTTACCCTGTAACAAAATTGTTTTACTAGTCAGATCTTTAACCAGACAGAAATTTGGATAAAATTCAAAGTACACATGATTATCCTTAGCAAACTGAGATACACTAATCAAATTCTTTTTAATATGAGGAACCCTTAATAGGTTATTTAAGTGTAAATCTCTTCTGCTATTAAATTTTGCACTGCCTATATGAGTAATTTTCAGAGATTTACCATTACCAATGTAAATAGATTTTGTACCTTTATACTCCTTGTTTCCAAGATTAAGATTCTCTAGATTGTTTGTGACATGATTTGATGCTCCAGAGTCAGGATACCAATCTTCATATATTGAATCATCTGACTTGATTTGTGAATCAGTATCACTGTGATTCCTTGAATTGCCACCTTGATTTTTTGGATCAGTTTGAGTTAAATTCACATTTGGACCTTTCTGACTGTTATTGGTTTGTTGATTCAGAACAAAGTTCTGATCAAACCTGAAGTAGTATTTAGAAGCAACATGCCCTGGTTTTTCACAAATCTGACACTTGATTCTGTTGTTTCCAGTCCATCTTCCTCTGCCTCTTCCTCTAAAATTTTCACCACCTCTTTGACTTATTTTATTGTATTGTCCTCTGCCTTGACCTCTTCCTCTGTTGGATGTGAAGTTTATTGAGAATTCTAAACTGTTTTCCTTTTTCTCTTCTATTCTGCCTTCTTGTGATAAAAGAGCTGAATTAACATACTGTAGACTTGGTAGACTTTTCTTTGATGAAATTACTGTAATGAGAGATTCATAATTTTCATCAAGCCCTCCTAAAATAGTCAAGATTTGTTCAGATTCAGAAATCTTATGCCCAGCAGTAGCAAGTTTATCACAGTAACTTTTGGCTTTAGTAAGATATTCTTGCATTTTCTGGAATTGCTTTCTGTAGTGCATAACTCTTGCAGCTGTTTGTGAGTTGAAAATTTGCTCTATAGCTTCCCATATATCTTGAGATGTTTTACATCCAACTATTTGAGACAAGATGCTGATACTAATTGATGACATTAACCAAGAGGAAAGAAGGCTATCTTGTTTCAGATAATGACTATATTCTGGATTTGCTGCAATACTATCTTTATCATCATTTACCATCTTTGGTGGTATGGTCAATGTACCATTTACATATTCATCAAGCCTATATCCTCGAATTGCAGTTTCAATCTGATATTTCCATAGTAAATAATTATCTTCATCTAACTGAACAGCTAACTGTCCCTTTGGTTTAACAATTGACAGAGTTTCTTTGACAGTTTGGGATTTGTTTGCAGGTGATGTGGTTGTAGAATTATCATCATCTCCAGCCATATCTTTATTTCTTGGCGAGGCAGAAATAATCTTGCAGCCAAGAAAACAAGGGTTTACACAAAAAAGAGTTGTAGTTTATCAAGAATATGATTCTTGACAACTATAATGCAGAAAAGAGGATTGGATCTGAATTAGAACAGATCAAAAGAGCAAAAGATCAAGAAAAGGTATCACCAATAATCAGATGATGAATTTCCGGATCAAATCTGAGAGCAATCGAAGGGAGATGAACAGATCTCCTTTCTGATATGGCTCGATGATGATATTCAGGACAATTTCTGATGATAAGTCGTTAGACTTCAAAAAAGCTCCGATACCATATTAGAAAACAATCAGATGATGAATTATGTTTTTATTTAGCAGAAATGATTACAAAACTGAATTGTTTACAATGTACAAAACAAAAGCAATTTATATGTACATAAATGGGCTGAGCAGATAGGCCTAGGATTTAGCAATCCAAAACAGAAAATATAGTGCATCTGGACCGTTCAAATGAATGGCTCTAATGAAGGCAGATAAAAGATAAAGGATCACTTTGGTTTAAACCCAGCCACACACTCACATGAACACACACAAAGGCACACATACATAGCAGCGGCCCACCCACACTCAAACACAGACATGTGCATACACATAATTGCACAAACACACATTTACACACACAGGAGTTCACACAAAAACAACAAAATACACCCACACAAGAACATACACTGCACATTGCACTAACACACACACAACTGCAAAAATATAAGGCACCACTGGTGCACCGGTCATCTCTGACCGGTCCATCGGTCGGCCATTGCATGGAGCAGCTAAGCTTTGGGTCATGCCTTCCTCGATCAATTCTTGATCGATTCCAATCCATTTCACCCTTTATTCTCATCAATTCAATGCAAGAATCGTTCATATCAACAATAGCAATCAAAACACAAGAAATAGACGTGAATTAACTTGAATTAGACATAGAAACATGAGTAAAAAAATCTCACTTGAAAGTTGTTTGCTTACTCCCTCACCACCAATGAATGCATGCACGCATGCAACAAGAGAGCCAACACCTCGATTAAACCCTAATCACCTTCGTGCGCACGCTAATATCAGCCTCGAGAAGCACCAAAATTGAATTTGGGGATTTATATTAATTTATATGATTTATGCTTGATTTCTAGAAGTGAAAGGAGTTTTCAATTTTCGCTTCAGGAACAAGATAATGACACAAAATAATGTACGTGAATGTTTAAGGGAAAAGGAGAAAATTCTGTAGAAAAGATTGGGCTAGGTTTCTTGGGTTTGGGCTTTGGAAAATTTAAGTTAGTAAGTACATATATTTTTATTTTCTTCTACTTTTAAAACTAAATTCAATTCAATTTAGATAAATACAAATTTCTATTTAAAATCACTTCTCCATAATATCAATATTATATTTCAAATACATGACTTTTATAAAATGTTATTTTCACATTTTTACCTTATTTAAATTTCAAATATTATAATTTCATGATTTACATCCTTTTGTTAAATAATTTCAAAATCAATTTATCAAATAAATCGTCAAATTTCAATTTAATTAATTAAATTACTATTACAAAACTTCAATTGATTATTGCTTGAAAATCAGATTGTTACAGTAGGTTTTAGAGAACAAGGAAGAGGAGCGACAAAAAATTAGGCTAAAAAGTAAAAATTCAGGAGGGCCCTATATTATTTCTCTCTATGCCGTCAAAATGCCCAAATTTCTTTCGGGTACTGTAGAATTTTCAGGTTGGTGGTTCTGTCCGCTAGCCTTAAAAAATATACTCATCTGAATCATAATATTATATGACTAACGAATCTTAGAATTAATCATAAGCACTTTAACAAAAATATGAAAATAAATTATTATAATATTTAAAACATATCTGATGTGATATTACTGACCAAAAACTTTAGAAATAAATCTTAAATTTTCTCTTTGAAGTAATAAATGTCACTCTTCAATTCATATTTCAAAACCACATTCTCCACTTAAATTTCATGAAGCTTTTCGGTTTTGGGCTATGTGAATGAGTAAAATAATCTTGGTATTATTTTGGGCCTCCATTAGGCCTATGTTTATTCGCTCTTATTTACGCATACATATGAGTTTGTTGCACTTGACAAAATCTGATTAGCTTTCTCATCAAACTGATTTCCCAGGACAAAATATATTTGCTTAATCTCATTTTCGTTCGGTTTAAATGTTAATTAATTCTATTAACTAATTTCAACTCAAGTGCTCATTACACTTTATTAAATTAAATGACCCTTTAGTATGTTATGCTTAACAAAATACAATTAACTAATTTTCCATTTAATTATCTGACTCTTGACGAAACATAATTCTTTGCATGAATAATTACTATAGATTTATTAACTTTTTTCCCATATCCCTATACATGAATAATTTATATAGATTAACCAACTCTTTCCTAAAATTGTTAATTAATTTTCTTTGCGTGTTTTACTACACATTGCTAACTAATTTTTCTCCAAGTGTTACAACAAAACTCAGTTAGTTAACACTCAATGAATCAATTAATTAAGCCTTTCTAAGTGTCGTACTATACATTTATAACCAATTAAATAATTCACATGTATTTTCCAATATGATTATCCATATAAATAATTAGGATGAATTAGATTACTAGTTTTTCCAACATGGCTA
This sequence comes from Allium fistulosum, assembly GCA_030737815.1. Taxonomy (NCBI): domain Eukaryota; kingdom Viridiplantae; phylum Streptophyta; class Magnoliopsida; order Asparagales; family Amaryllidaceae; genus Allium; species Allium fistulosum. The sequence goes on from CM060901.1 coordinate 669,295,492, forward strand.
CATAGGAAATTAACCCATAATTATATCTAATCTATATAAAACTGTACTACGAAAAAACCATAATTTATTTCGAAAATGATGGACTTTGTCTTCCATAATGCACGTGTGTAGCGTACTTTTCCCCCTCGTGATGAGTGTGTACTAGCCGAATATCTTTTTAGTATCTTCGACCTACTGCATTAGATAGTAGTTGACATATTTACACCTGCTTATTGGATCTTGCTTAAAAGAAACTCCAACATGGTACTTTCTCTCCTCTTCGTAGTGAGCAATTCCTGACACACTACACATGTAGCGGCGGACCGTGTCCAAAATAATTCAAACTTAGACTCCCACCTGATACATTCATATGCACCCAGAAGGAAAATTATGCATATATTCTGACATTTTTATGTACTGAATGTCGGTCATTTCCTTGTATACTGATAGGTATCCTTTGGACGCTTATTATGTTGATTCAATTATGCAGTTTTCCTATTTATGGATCAAACTATTTAACACGAATTATTATATCTTTCCAATCATAAACATACAAAGAAAGGGATATGATATGCTAAATAAATGATACGCACACCAGCAGTAGACCGGTACACAAAGATGATACTAACATTAATACAAGACCCAGAAGGACCATCCAGCTGCCAAAGAGATTCTTGGAATAATTCTGTTATGATGCATGCTGTATTCTGGGTTGCAACGGCCTTACAGGCTTTATTTTCTGATTTCTTATTTTTATTTTTCTTGCTAAAAAAAGTAGTTACAATGCAGTGGTATAGAAAAGGCCACGTAGGCAAAGTTGTTAGGTACACTGCTATAAAGTTACGTTGTAAGGAAAAGTTGAGATATGAAAAAAATAGTAATTTCTATTCTTGTCCTTCTTCTCCTCCCTCAATAATTCTTCTTCTCTTATCATTTCTTTTGTTCTTCCTGTCTGTATTGCCGAGAACCCCATCATCTGGTGCTTTCACCAATTTCCTCTCCTCCCTCTTCCCTAAAACTTCACCTTCGATTTTTTTCCTTGCTCCCAACAGACCCAAACCCACCACCACAATGACCAAACTCGATGATGCCCTCAACCAACTCGCCAGCCAACAAGACTCCATCACCACAATCCAAGCAAACCAAGAAACCCACCACGCCGATATTATTGATATGAAAACTGCCCTACAAAATCTGACCCGATCCATCGCTGATCTCACCCAACGGTTTGACAACCACGCACCACCTTCACCAAATAATCAAACATCCACAACATTCATCCCACCAATACAAAATCGACAACCACCATTATTATCTTCACCAAACCAAGACCGAAACCCTAAAATTACCTTACTAATATTTGACGGCAGCAATCCGCATGACTGGATCTTCCAAGCAGAGCGATATTTCGCTTATTATTCTACACCAGAAGATCAGCGTATTGAATTGGCAAGTTTCCACATGCAAGGTCAAGCTTTAACTTGGTTTCAGTGGATGCATCGCAACAAACAATTGTCCTCATGGCCATCACTAGCGAAGGCAGTAGAACAACGCTTTGGAGCTCCGACTTTTCTCAACCCACAGGCCACACTATTTAAACTCAAACAACTCACCACAGTCGATCACTATCAAGCTACCTTCGAAACCCTGTGCAACCGTATCAACGCATTAACACCCGATTCCATCCTTCAATGTTTCATCTCTGGCCTAAAACAGCATATTCAAAATGAGTTGTTGCTACTCAAACCCAACACCATCGCGGATGCCATCGACATGGCGAGACTGATCGAACGAAAATATACAGATCAGTACAAACAGCCATTTCACAAAACAATCCAGCAAGTCTCCAAAGCCACAACTCACCCAAACACTACTCAGTCATATCATCAAACACCTAACACTCATACAACCAAACCAAATATTCCAATCAAACAATTGTCTCAAGCCGAAATGAACGATCGCAAGCAACAAGGCTTATGTTTTAATTGTGACGAGAAGTATCATTTCGGCCATCGTTGCAAACCAACCCATATTTTAATGATAATTCCAGACACCATAACCGAAGATTTTCCTCCAACTGACACCGAAAACACAACCACCGAAGCACTCGACGACCCAGAACCAACCCACGAATCACCTCAAGAAATCTCCTTCCATGCACTCACTGGCTCCTCCAATCCCCGCGCCATCCGCCTCCCTGCTTCAATCAACGGAAATTCTATCTCGATTTTGGTCGACACGGGATCCACACACAACTATATTCATCCGAAGACGGCGAAATTTCTGGGATTGGAAACGGACTGCGCAAGTTCCTTCGTCGTCACGGTCGGCAACGGGGAAAAGCTCCGAAGCAATGGGTGCTGTTCGAATGTACAGGTCAATATCCAAGGCTATTTGTTTTTCATTGATTTTCACTTATTGGAAATTGTGGGCTCAGATGCTGTATGTGGTATACATTGGCTGGAGCAATTAGGCCCAATTACTTTGGACCACCGAAAGCTTACAATGGCATTCAATTATAATAACCAAACTATTTCTCTAACGGGCCTTGGGCCACAGTTCAAACCCTCCCTTATTTCTCTTCAACAACTAAAACGAATGGACACCACATCCTCAATCTCCACTTTTCTATACTTACAGTTTCAACAAACTCACACCCCAACTGAAACAAAATCAGTAACACACAACAACCCACAACTTCAAGAGCTATTGTCCTCATACGACCACCTATTTACTAAACCCTCCAACCTTCCATCGGACCGCATGCTCAATCACCACATAAACCTCCTTCCAAATTCAAACCCAATCAATACCAAACCATATAGATACCCATATTTCCAAAAAAACGAAATCGAACGACAAATCCAAGATATGTTACAATCAAAACTCATCCAACCTTCCACTAGCCCGTTTTCATCTCCTGTCCTTTTAGTGAAAAAAAAAAGATGGATCATGGCGATTTTGCATTGACTATAGAGCACTTAATGCAATCACAATTAAAGACCGTTTTCCTATTCCGACGGTGGATGAATTATTAGACGAACTATATGGTGCAACCTTCTTCTCCAAACTAGATCTTCGTAGTGGCTATTTCCAAATCCGGGTCCACCCACCGGATATTCCGAAAACGGCGTTCCGTACCCACGAAGGCCACTACGAATTTTTAGTGATGCCGTTTGGCCTAACAAACGCACCATCTACATTCCAAGCTACGATGAATAACATTTTTCGACCATACTTGCGGAAATTCATACTAGTATTTTTTGACGATATCCTCATCTATAGTTCATCATGGAATGCACACTTGGACCATCTAAAGACAACACTGCAAATTTTAAACGACAATCAATTCTTCGCCAATTTGGCAAAATGTACCTTCGGCCTTCCCAAACTCGCCTACTTGGGTCATATAATTTCGAATAAAGGCGTAAGTGTTGACTCTTCAAAAATCGACGCAATGGTCAAGTGGCCAACTCCAAAATCAGTCACAGCAGTCCGAGGTTTTTTGGGTCTCACCGGATATTACCGCCGCTTTATTCAGAATTATGCCCGCCTCGCCAGTCCGTTAACCGATCTTCTAAAAAAAGAGCAATTCCACTGGAGCCCAGAAGCCCAACATGCCTTCCTTTCCCTTAAAACTGCTGTTACTCACACCCCAACCTTAGCTCTTCCAGATTTCAACCAACCCTTCTCCCTTACTGCCGACGCTTCAGCAACTGCAATTGGAGCCGTCCTCGCCCAACACGACCACCCAATCGCCTTTTTCAGCCTTAAACTTCCACGCCATCTCCAAAAAGCTTCCACCTATTCCCGCGAGATGTTCGCTATTACCTCCGCCATAAAAAAATGGCGCCACTACCTACTCGGCCGACCCTTCCACATCTACACCGACCACCAAAGTCTCCGAGAACTCTCCTCACAGGCAATACAGACGCCAGAACAACAGAAATGGCTCACAAAACTCCTTGGATTCGATTTCACTATCCACTATAAACCGGGCAAACAAAACATGGTTGCGGATGGACTTTCCAGATTCACAAGCGAAGCAACAATGAACGCAGTTTTCGGCCCCACATTTCCACTCTTAGACGAGGTTGTCAGCGCACTCCGCGAAGACCAAGCAGCACAACATATCATCGACCAACTGCGTTCAGGTACATGTTCAAACCCGCATTTTTCATTCCGTAATAACTTGTTATTTTGGAAGAACAGAATTTACATACCTGCAAATGAGGAACTGCGAAAGAAAATGATCACCGAGCTTCATTCATCAAAGACTGGGGGACATTCCGGCATCAAAGGGACAATAGCACGACTCAACAGCAATTTCTATTGGCCTCACTTACCCACAACAGTACGCACTTATGTTAACCAATGCTCCACCTGTCTTCAAACAAAGCCCGACAATACACCATATAAAGGTCTACTACAACCACTTCCAATTCCAGCACAGATTTGGGAAGATATAGCCATGGACTTCATCACACACCTTCCACAATCGGCCGGCAAGACGACTATTTGGGTGATCGTTGACCGTTTATCTAAATATGCCCATTTCTGCGCACTGCCTACAGCGTTCTCAGCATCACAACTAGCCACAAACTTTTTACATGAGTACGTGCGTTTACATGGATTCCCTCGTACGATTGTCTCCGATCGTGATCGCGTGTTCACAAGCCAATTTTGGAAAGAATTATTCCGCCTACACGGAACCAAGCTACACATGAGCAGCGCCTACCATCCCCAAACCGACGGGCAATCCGAAGTCGTTAACCGCTGTCTTGAAACATATCTTCGAGCCATAGTCGGGGATGTTCCAACTAAATGGGTCAAGTGCCTTCCGTGGGCTGAATGGTGGTATAACACCACGAACCATACAGCCTTGCGCATGTCGCCATTCCAAGCGGTTTACGGCCGACCTCCCCCAACAATCCCCAACTACATCAGACAGTCCACTGACATTCCAGACCTCGCTGCGTGGGCTAGCACCCGAGACCAACTGCTCCACCTCATCAAAAGTAACCTGCAAAAGGCCCAGTCCAGAATGAAGAGCCACGCTGACCAACACCGCACCGACAAACAATTTGAGGTTAACTCATGGGTCTTCGTCAAGTTGCAGCCATACCGACAACTGTCCATTCGAAACAACCATCACAAACTATCAAAAAAATATTTCGGACCCTTTCAAATACTGGAACGTATAGGACCAGTGGCGTATAAACTCCGACTTCCAGACGAATCTCGCATCCACCCAGTATTCCATATATCACTCCTCAAATTGTGCCCCAATCCAAACTCAGTCCCACACCAGCCTCTTCCAACCAATGACAACACACACGACCTTGAGGACAAGGTCGATCTTGAAGGGGTAGGTGTTGATACGCACACCAGCAGTAGACCGGTACACAAAGATGATACTAACATTAATACAAGACCCAGAAGGACCATCCAGCTGCCAAAGAGATTCTTGGAATAATTCTGTTATGATGCATGCTGTATTCTGGGTTGCAACGGCCTTACAGGCTTTATTTTCTGATTTCTTATTTTTATTTTTCTTGCTAAAAAAAGTAGTTACAATGCAGTGGTATAGAAAAGGCCACGTAGGCAAAGTTGTTAGGTACACTGCTATAAAGTTACGTTGTAAGGAAAAGTTGAGATATGAAAAAAATAGTAATTTCTATTCTTGTCCTTCTTCTCCTCCCTCAATAATTCTTCTTCTCTTATCATTTCTTTTGTTCTTCCTGTCTGTATTGCCGAGAACCCCATCAATAAACTAATGCACATAATGCTTAATGTGGTAGTGGACGATGAGTTAATGTTAATTGTTCATGTAAAAAGATGCCAAGAGGTACTTGTTTATATGCATTTGTTTTTGAACCGCTTAGACCGGCTCATTGGGATGATTCTATGGTCTGTTGTTACATTCGTTTTTACACTAACATGAAACACGAAGTTTACCGCGCTAGTCGGCTTCACGAATATCAAATATACCTAACATATCAATATCATTTTTGTTGAATCTAATACCAATATTATATATAATATTAAATTTCATTTGATTATATACTATATAACCAAGGAGTGAAAGTTTAAACCCAATAAAATAAAACGAAACGGCTATGAGACGAGGGTTGGAAGGTGGCATCTGTTGAAACGGTGCATAGGCAACAGGAAGAAAATGGGTTAATTTAAAAAAAAATCATTTATTAAATTCAAAAATACGATAAGATGGCAAGATAATACATGTGAGCACATAAGTATAAATTGAATAATTAGATGAGGAGAAATAGTCCCATCAAAAGTCTAAATTGTTGTTTGTCGATAATTTTCTCTAGTAGCTTTACAATCTCCTCCTCCTCTTCAGTTTGCAATGCTAAAAAGAAGGCTTCGCCAATGGCAAAGAAAAGGATAAGCGGCCGAAGAGATAAATTCCAAAAGGTGTGAAGAAAAAGTGTGAAGGCTAAGCTATTTATAGCCAAGAACTAGCACCTTTCTCTTCCTTTTTTCCTCTAGAGCTGAAGACTTGGTTCAATCTTCATTTGCCCCATATGTGGTTGACCCTACATGTCGACCAAGCACGGTCAAACACCCCATTGACGCCCATTTGAATCACCATTTAATTAATTAATTAATAGCTCATAAACTGGTCAAATCATCGTATAACTTTTATGCATCGCTCTATCCAATTTTAAGCTTGAAATAAATAATTAAAATTAGCCATATATATTACTACAACATTTGTATTAATTTATAATATTTATAAATTAATTTACCATGGTTGAACACGGAAATAATTAACAAAGTGGTTGTATTGGCTCTCTAGTGTGAACTTGGTTCACAATCAATATTTAAACAATTTAAATACTAAAGTCTATACAGACTTTGCTAAAGTACGATATAGGGTCAAGTTCAATGGTAATAGATCATTTAGGCGAAATCATATTTCTGATCTAAAATACGCTTACTTGGTAACAACAATTTGTACACTTATATTTTTCGTCATCACCGTATCACTTAGACATTTAAAGTCTGGTCTAAGATAAAAACTCTACTAATCTCCATATTTAATTGTGTAGACCAATTTAAAGTCCTTAGTTCAATTCAATAATATTTATTGATTAATCCTTTAACTCTAGTTAGAGATTTTGACATCAAGTTGACTACCAGTTATGATGATATTGATCTTCAATAATAAAGGAGATGAATCCTCTTTTGTGTAGTGTTTCACTTAAAGTAGTAATGTATATCCAACTATGGTCATAACAAGGTCCACATGCTAAGTATATAACCATAATTAAAGTATAGCCTAGCTACTTAAGATCAATCGCACCCACAAGTCTGAATACTACTGCATGTTATTACCCTAAGATCTTCTGTTTTCTTACTTAGTTATATTAACATATAGAAGACTCTCCTTAAGTCGTTATATGACTGTTCCAAAAAACCACATGTGACCATTTGGTGTCCCCAAGTATTGTGAGTAAATCATCGTCTATCGTATGAAGAGCGTTACGTATATTAGTCTCAACAGACGTATCAATATTCTTTTCTTAATACATCTTGGCTAGGAATATTTAAAGGAGCGCGTGTGTGTGTTTGCGTATATGTGTGTATATATATCGATTTAATATTCATGGTTACGAAAAAAACAATTGTAAATGCAATCGATAAAATACTATTCCTAAGGATTTGGTCTACCTATATGTGTTTAATGTATTTAATTCATTGTTTATATCTCTATATACAAAAATATATAAAAGAAAATAAAACCATATGCTTACATCATTTTAAACAAGATTATCTTATAAGAGTTAAGTTATGTAATAAATTACATAATTTTTCTAGGACACACCCTTAACTCTTGTCAATCTTCCACTTGCACTTGGGGCTAATTATGGTGCATTATGCCCATAATATTGATCTATATAACTAAACTAAACTGAAAATGAGCCTTACTGAATGAATCTATGACATTATTATTTTGTAACTACTTTTCGATTAAGGTTCAGATTCCTGACAAACTCTTTTATCACGTATTCAGTATGGAGAACCTATCTCAATTTCTTAATCAAAATATTGGTTTGCATTGCAATCTATATTCAGTGGCGTATACCACTTCTAGCTCTGTTATAAATTTGTGCATTTAGATATTGCTTTCATTGTGGCTTTATTCAAGGCGATATCTTCAGCTTTTATAATTGAATTTGTCACAGCCTTTTGTTTGGCTCCGACTTAAAGCTTCTTAATTAAGATTGAACATTAATTTAAGATTGACTAAAATATTCGATGTCACTTATGAAATTTAAGTTCAAACACTCTTCACAAGGAGTTCGTTGTTTCTGTAAACAATTCTCTAGTACTTCATAAATTCTCAAGAACACTCTTAACTGCCATTTAGTTATTTTACCTTAGATTTAATATTTGCTTAGAGCACCTAGTGCATAAGCAAGATCTAATATACCGCATCACATAACATGCATGATATTCCATAATGCCGAAGCATAAGGAATCTATACATATGTTCCATATTAAACATTTTAAGATGATGTTTGTGTTGGAGAAAATCCCTTCAGATGATCAGTCTAAGGGAATAAAAACCCAACGCAGCGGAAAACAACTAGATCGTGATTGTAATGAGACGATACAAACAGAGATAAATACTAGAATGGACAGTCACAGATTAATGCAATGTAGAAAAATAAATAACATCAGTATTTATAGTGGTTCAACTACCAAAAGACAGTGTACGTCCACTTGGGGAGATGATATTTTATTAATCACTGAAAGATTAGAGTTACAAGATTGATTCACTTTTGGAGGCTACACAAAAGAAGAATTAACAATACAAACAAAATTCTGCAGAGTTTCAGCTCTCTAGGATGACTGCCATTATTGTCCAGAAGCTCCACTATTTATAGAGCCAAGATATGAGGAGGGGTAGCTGCTATATAGCAGTTCTGGGGTTTGGTTCGGCATCATTTGGTTCGGCACACATTTGGTTCGGCAGAATGCCGAGCGAAAAATTTGGACCGGTATCTTCCTGGTTTGGCAAATACCGAACGAAATATTTCGTTTGACATTACCAAATTACCAAACAAAATATTTCGTTCAGGCTTCTTCACCGCTCCAATGCCATGCTTTCGTTCGGTCTTCTTCACCGCTCCAAATTGAAGTACTTCCTCCGAACGAACTCACCACCGAACGAGAAATCTCGTTTGGTCTTCCTCCATCGTTCAGCAATTTAGAGCGGCAGCTGCTCCAAACTACTTCACCGAACGAACGAAGCCCTAACGTCCAAAATCATCATCGAACACTTCTTCTTCCTCTACCGCAACATGATTTTAGTTTCTGCTCTAGGGTTTCGCCTACATCTCTTCCTCCGCAACTCCTTCTTCTTCATCTTCATCGATGATTAGCTAGGGTTTCACTCGATTAGGAAATCTCAGGTATCAATTTCTAACAATCTCCACCTTGATACCAGATTTCCAAACAGACCTTCCAACTCCATCTACACCACTATGCTCCAAGCAATGGATACTTATTCAATGAGCTTCGGCAATTCCATCACCCATTATACTCTGTCAACGAACTCCGGCAAGGCCACCGCCCATCAACAAAGTGTTCGAAGTACCCAGTCTGTGTAGAACCCATCAATCTCCACCATGAAAACAAACGTCTCCATGAACCAGCTCAACTCTCCCCCGTGCCACTCCGTGGCACCTAGCACTTCATTAAGCAAATCAAGTTTGAGCAATGCTCAAACTTAGCAACAGGTAATGACTTGGTAAACATGTCTGTTGCATTCTCCTTTGTTTGACTTTCTGAAGACGAACAAGCTTTTCTTCACTCATCGAGACAAGAAACTACTCTCTCACCTCAATATCCTTCGTCCTCGAGCTGAATGCCAGATTTTCAGCTAAGTGAATTGCACTCTGACTATCACAATACACATCCATGCCTTCATATACAAAGCCCAAATCACACAACAATCACCTCAAATAAAGCGCCTCCTTTGCTGCTTCAACCGCAGCTTTGAGCTCTGCCTCTGTAGTAGACAAACCACAATCGTCTGCAACCTCGCTCTCCAACTGATCGTTGTCCCATCAATGGTGAACACATATCCGGATGTTGACTTCCTTCGATCTCTATCACCGGCATAGTCAGAATTGCAAAATCCAACCAAGCTGAAATCTCTATCCCTGTCACCAAAGACAAGTCCATGGTTTGGAGTTCCTCTAAGGTATCTAAGGATACACTTCACTGCTTCCAAATGCGTCTTTCCTGGATTTTCCATGAACCTACTCACCAATCCAACCGCCTGTGCAATGTCAGGCCTAGTGCAGACCATTGCATACATCAAGCTGCCAACTGCACTTGCATATGGGACCATCATCATATAAGCCTTGTCCTTTTCCAAGATCGGAGAGCCTTTACTACAAAGTTGTATGTGCAAAGGCATGGGTGTGCTGATTGTCTTTGCCCCTTCCATGCTAAACCGAGCAAGCACCTTTCGAATGTACTCCTTTTGAGTGACGCTCAAAAGTCCTAGCTTTCTATCCCTTTGGATTTCCATACCCAAAATTTTCTTTGCTTCTCCAAGGTCCTTCATTTCGAATTCCGCTTTTAGCTTTAGCTTCAAACTATCGATTTCAGCCTTATCCTTGGAAGCAATCAACATATCATCTATGTACAAGAGTAGGTACACCCATCTACCATTCTTTAAATGCTTGAAGTATACACAAGCATCTTTGATGCTACGATCAAAACCAAGTGAAAGCATAAAAGAGTCAAATCTCTTGTACCATTGTCTAGGTGACCGCTTAAGTCCATACAACGACTTCTTCAATTTTCAAACCCAATTTTCTTTCCCATCTACAACAAATCATTCTGGCTACTTCATGTAAATGGTCTCATCCAAGTCTCCGTGCAAGAAAGTAGTTTTCACATCCAGTTGCTCCAGCTCCAAGTCATGAGCTGCGACGATAGCGAGCAAAATGTGGATGGACATATGCCTCACTACTGGAGAGAATATTTCATAATACTCTAATCCCTTTCTTTGTGAAAACCCTTTAGCAACTAGTCTAGCCTTGTATCTCCCATCATCCTTCATATTGAATACCCATATGCAATTTATGGCTCGGCTTCCTTGAGAAGGTGGTACCAAATCCCAGGTCGTGTTCTTCTTCAACGACTCTAACTCCTCTTCCATAGTGCACATCCACTTCGAACTGTCACATGACTTCAAAGCTTCATCAAGGTCAAGCGGCTCCTCAAGAACCACATGTAGGGCATAGTCAAATTGATCACCAAGGCTAAGGTTCACAAACTACCAATCAACGTACCTTTTGGGTGGCTTAATAGTCCTACGACTGACCCGGGTAGGTAAAGCTTCGCCTAAACTCCTTTCAGCTCCACCTTGAACTAAACTTCCTCTAGATTCATGCACATCACCAACACTACTAGAAGGAACCTGTGGACTATCCTATGATGTTTCATTAACTGCGTTTTCCTCGACAACATCAACAATAACTCTACTATTTGGCTAGAACACGGGAATTTCTTCCATCTCCTTAGGCTTATCAGAATCTTCTGATGTGGTAGGTAGCTTCTCCTTCGGATTGAACATAGCAGACTCAACAAAAGTAACATGTCTGGAATGAACAATCTTCCGATCAACGAGGTTCCAAATTCGATACCCTTTGATACCATCGGGATATCCCATTAGTATGCCCTTGTATGCTCTAGCCTCCAACTTGTCATCACCTATATGATGAACGTACACAGGACAACCAAAAATTCGGAAGTAACCAAGATATATTGCTTTACCTCTCCACTTTTCCTCTGGAATCTTCCCATCTATGGCTGAGCACGTAATTCGATTTATGATATGCGCCGTAGTTGATAATGCCTCAGCTCAAAAGCCTCTAGACAAGCCCGCCGTCAATCTCAAGCAATGAGCCTTCTCCAGTAGAGTCCTGTTCATCCTTTCTGCAACCCTATTGGATTGCGGATCACTGGGTGTAGTGAAATGTCTTTGAATGCCATGCTATCTACAAAAGTCGAGGAACTCCCTAGAGACAAATTCACCGCCATTATCAGATCTTAGCACTTTCAACCTAGAACCAGATTGGTTCTCAACAAGTGCTTTCTAGTCTTTGAACTTCTCAAAACTTTCTAATTTGGCCTTCATCACATACACCCATACTTCCCTAGAAAAGTCATCAATGAAAGAGATAAAATAATTTTCTCCACCAAGAGAAGGAGTAGCAACCGGTCCCCAAACATCTGTATACATGTACTCAAGTACTTGTCTCGATCTATGGAGTCCAACCCCGAAAGTTACTTTCGTTTGCTTGCCTAACACACACTCCTGGCAAAAGTCCATCTTGTCGAAGCTTTCTCCTTTGATCATCTTCCGTCTTCAAAGAAACTCCAAGCCCTTCTCTGAAATATGACCCAACCTGAGATGCCAAAGCTTTGTGGTATCTAATGCACGAGAACTATCTACTCCAACACATGACTCTCCTGTGCAGTCAATTCCCCAATATTGCCCCAATATATCCCCGATATATCCCATTGCGGACTTTTGGGGAAACGATATTCCTATAAAGCGGCCCAATATAGCGGATCCGCTATTATCCCCGATATTGTGGCAATAATCCACTATATCCCCGATTTTTTTGCTCCGCTATATCCTCCTTTCCTATAAATAAGCATTTTGCTTGATGTCTTTCTTTTAAGTTTTATGGTAACTTCAAAGTTGATGTAACAATGATATACGCTGTTGGTTATTATAACTAGTTCTAAACTTTTTAAGTGTCAACTTTGTTTATCTTTACTTTATTATAACTTGTTTTGCTTGGTGGGAAATAATAAGTAATATTTGTTCCTCTTTTTAATGTAGAATGTTCATCATTCCTCTTTTTAAAGTCGTCTGCTATATCCTGTTATATCCCTGATATATCTCAGCTACAACTTTTCGCACCTCAAACGCTATGGAGTGGTAGGGCGCTTTAACTACACAGTGACTCTCCAAGAACCGTGGTTCCTTTCAGCAAATACAGATTTTGGAACACATATCCTTTCATAAGAACTAGTGCACCTCTCAAAACCTTTAGACTATCCTTCTCGATAGTTAACTTGCATCCCAAAGATGCCAATTGTCCTAAAGAAATTAAGGACTTCCGAAGACCTGGAACATGCTGGACACCTGTCAAAGTGCGTATCACTCCGTCAAACATCCCGATCCTCACTGTACCTTCACCCATTGCTCTACAGCTAGCATCATTACCCATAAGAATAGAGCTTCCCTCTCGTCCAATGAAAGAACTGAAGTAAACCTTATTAGGCATCATATGGAAAGACGCCCCCGAATCTAGCACCCATTGGTCTGAGACATCTGATACTGCTGCAACAACACGTCGTCAGATACAGACTTCTCCACCGCAAATGATGAAGATCTGTCTTCTTCCTTCTTCTTCCAATCTGGACAATTCATTTTCCAATGACCAGGTTTCTTGCAGATAAAGCACTTCCCGTCCTTAGACTTTCGTCTCCTACCATTACCGGGCTTCCTGGACTTGGAACGCCCTCTAGAATGCCAATTCTTCTTATCATCTCTTCCTCTTTCAACAAACAAGCCGTGACTACTACTTCCACCTCTACTTCCTTCACTTATCTCCTTCATTTGATCTCTCAAGCCCTCAGATAGAAGGTCCAACTTCACATCTTTCACTGTTAATGTGTCTCTGGCGAAGATAAGGCTGTTAGCGAATCCTGTGTAACGCTCTGAAAGAGAACACAAAAGAATCATTACCATTTGCTCCTCATCCATCTTCAAGTCAACGGTCTTCATCTTTATCACGAGATCATCAAAGAAATTAAGATGTTCTTTCACTGAAGTACCCTCTCTCATCCGCATGGTAAAAAATGTCTTCAGTAATATCAGATGGTTAGTCAGAGATTTCTTCAAGTAGAGATTTTCTAGCTTGGTCCAAATGCCCCTAGCAGTGGTCTCACTGCTAATCTCTGAGATGACATTCCCTCCCATAACTAGTTGTAAAGTACTAAACGCCCATTTCTCCATCTCCTTCCTTTCCGCGACTGAGATGTCAACCGTCAACTCCTCAGGTGAAAACACTACTGGATGAACTTCATTCCTCATTAGAACAGCCTTCATCCTCCATTGCCACTTCTCGAAGTCTTTATCCCCATTCCATTTCTCAATTGCCAACTGTGATCCTGACGCGATATACATCCCTCTAGTATAGGGTCTTATAACAACTGGAATCGCTTCATCTCCTGCCATAGCGTCTAACACTCCTCAATCAACCTTGCAGCTCTGATACCAGACTGTTGGGGAAAATCCCTTCAAATGATCGGTCTAAGGGAATAAAAAACCCAACGCAGCGTAAAACAACTGGATCATGATTGTAGTGAGACAATACAAATAGAGATAAACACCAGAACAGACAGTCATAGATCAATGCAATGCAGAAAAATAAATAACACCAGTACTTATAGTGGTTCCACTACCGCAAGGCAGTGTACGTCCACTTGGAGAGAGGAGATTTTATTAATCACTGAAAGATTAGAGTTACAAGATTGATTCACTTTTGGAGGCTATACAAAAGAAGAATTAACAATACAGACAAAATTCTACAAAGTTTCAGCTCTCTAGATGGCTGCCATTATTGTCCAGAAGCTCCACTATTTATAGAGTGAAGATATGAGGAGGGGTAGCTGCTATATAGCAGCTCTGTGTTTGGTTCGGCAGTCTTGGTTCGGCAATTAGCACAATAGCATTTGATTCAGCTTTAATTTGGTTCGACATCTGGTCCGACACTCATCTGGTTTGGCATCGACACTTAGTTTGGAAGCATGCTCAAATACTGAATGAGATATTTCGTTCGGCATCACTTTTCCTTCACCAAATCACCGAACCAAATTTCTCGTCCGGCAAAACCATTCCACCAAACAAGACAACTTTCTTCTCTTCACTGAAGTCACTCACCTCCACCGGACGAACTCCACCGGACGAACTCCACCGGACCAAATCTTTGGTCCGGCATCTCCTCCACCGAATCAAATATTTGGTTCGACATCTTCTTCTCAACATTGATGCAAGTGATGCCTCCACCGAACGAAGCCACAAAGCACTACGACTTCACCTCTCCTTCACCGCACCTAGGATTAGGGCTTCTCCAAGCTTCGCGAGTATCTCCAATGGCCTCATCTTCAGATTCGAAATCAGGTACCAAAACTAACAGTTTGCATATATAGTCTGAGGTAGTTCCAACATCCTCTTATACCAATCATAAAAGATTTCTCTATCAAATCTTACATCGAGAATTAAACAACTATACTAAACCAATTTTAACAAGGGTACATCGTTAATAATCAGTAATATACTATTTACTTATAGTATTAGAACTATTTTAGTACCTTTTGATTTTCTTTCTTAGAAACATGCACTTCCTCTGCTTTTTGACTAAAAGTCAAACTATTTGGTATATTTATCGAAATACCCGTTCAATTCCGATGCTTGTTGTATGCCATTTTTGTATTAGCTCTTAGATCATATCCAAAAACATACAAACCCGCTCCCACTGGCTGTGAGATATTTTTGGCCATTATGTGTAAAGAAGTCTCTTCTAAATCGTTATTTGAAAGTTTTATTTCAACATCAGCGTACCAAAATTCTAATCAAATTATGTGATAATTGCATGTAGAATCTGAATGGAGTTATGTATGTTGACTAGCAAAATCACTCCCTAATTTCAACATTTGAAATTGATGAAGTTGTTTTTTTCTGAGAGTGTTAGGGGTATGCCCAAGGGGAAATTATATAATTTGCTACATATATCTAACTCAATAACCAATCTTGTTCAAAGTAATAAATGTTTTCTTTCTATTGTATACTTGTCATATTGTGACATAGTTAATTGAGTTATTAATTTAAAGCATATTAAATAGAAAATCCTTAAATGATATGTTATGTGATAATAATTACAATGTGTTGTAATCATGAGAAATTTATCACATTAAAATGATATATTATTTTAAATATTCCTAGCCAAGATGTTTCGAGATAACATATCGATACATTCGTTGAGACTAGAGTGTGTAATGCTCTACAAATATTAGGCAGTATATTACTTATGGCTATTGGTCGCACCAACGGGTTACATACTGATAATTATTAGAAAAATATGAAATTTATCACTTGATGTTTTTTTTGTTAATATAACTAAGTTCAAACAAAGAATTTTGATGTGATGATGTTACATAGTTCTCTTGACTTAAGAATATTGTTGAACTTCAATGTGGACACTCCACTTTGACTATAGTTAAATCATGGTATGGCTTCTATCGAATGATTATAGTTGAGTTTGAGTTGAAGCATTGCAAGTGAAACATTATTCAACAGAGAATTTTTCTTCTCAATTATATCTTAGTATCACGATCAATTATAGTCAATCCAAAATCAAAGTCTCTGGCGAGAGTAGTACGGTTAATTGTGATTGTTATAATCGAACCAAGGATTTTTGTTTGGACTAACCAAGTTGAATGTGGATGATGTTAGAATTTTGACTAAAACCATATTCTATAAGTCCTAATGTGATATAGTGCTAACGAAGAGAATCAGTATGAATAATTGTTACTACCGGGTACCGTTTATAATAGTAAAATTGGATTTAACCAAAAAGACTTGTAAGTGATTAATTCGACAAAAATGTCACACAACTAGCTCAAATGACATATGAACGTTAATATTTGAATTATTCGATATTGATCGTCGACTGAATTTACACCTACGAGTCGGATAATCATAATGTTGAATACTCTAAAATACCATATGATTTAATTAATTTATAATTGCTGTAAATTAATTAAAATTTATGAAACATTAATTATTAAATTTATTTGATTTTTAGATGCCATTAGTATTTAATAAAGTGTGAATATGAAAGTTTTATATGTGTGTATTGATATACAATATCAATACATATTTACATTTGATTTATATTGATTATTTAATAAAAGAGCTTGGGATTTTTGAAGGCCCATCTTGATTTATACAGGCCTGGCCATAGATTAGAGGGATGGGAGTCGTAAAGATTCAAATGTGATTTGAAAAGGCAAGAAAGTGAAAGGGAAAAAGGAGAAAGGTTATGCACTTATTGCTTTTATTCAATGCCACTTAATGCTACTTAAAGCTCTTTAACCTATTCAACTTTTGTTCCATCTTTTTTTCATGAAAATGGCCATATAAAATTTGAGCAAAAATTCTATAAACAAAATTAAATAAATTCTATAAAAAAAATGAACTCTATATTATTGCAATTTCCAAAGGATGATTCTATTCGATCTCGGAGTTTTCATTCATTTAAGTTGTGAATATTTGGCCACTTCTTAAGGCAATTATCTATCCTCAATTTTGATTATATTTTTATATCATGATAATGTTGTTTGGATCTCTAACATCATACGGTGAATTTATATACACATCTGTTATACCTTATGTGTGTGTGTATTTATATTCATTGTTACACAAATACACATATATAAACATACATAGACCTACATAGTTTCAATGTTTATATTCAATCATTGTTTTATTAACAAAAAAATATTTTACATTTATATATTATGTATAGAGTTTTTATAGATAAATTTTTAACTTTGAAACTAGCTTCAATTATTTTAAACGTGTTTTTATATAAACATTAAAATATAAATATGCATGTATATATTTACAAATGATTTTAAATTAATGTTACATCATGTTTTATTTTAAAATTTAACATTATAATTACTTTACTTTAAATTTTGTTTGATTAAAAAAATGTTTTACATTTATATGTTATGTACAAAGCATATATATATATATAACATTAAAACTAGCTTCAGCTATTATAAACATGTTTTTTATGTAAACATTGATATATAAATATGCATGTATATATTTAGAAATTATTTTAAATTAATGTTACATCATGTAATATTTTAAAATTTAACGTTATAAAGATTTTCTTTGAATTTTAATGTACATATTGCACATACATTTTATTTAAATTATAGATCCAGATTTGCTTTAAAATTGTTTCGCTAAGTAAACTATTAGATATTTTGGAAACGGTTTTAAATTTTAAATCTATTGTATTGGTCAAAATAGTATTATTATTGAAAAAACTTTTAGAACTCGTTATATATTTATGTGTGTGTGTGTGTATGCGTGCGTATATATATGTATGTATATGTATATGTGTATATATGTATATGTATATATATGTATGTATGTATATGTATGTTAATATGTATGTATGTATGTATATGTATATTTGAACAATGCTTTAAATAGTCAATATGCATACAAAGGGCCAATGTGTTCATTGCAATATAAACCCCAACACATATGTCATACACATTTACTAAGCACACTACATATTATGTTGCAGATGCATAATACATACATGAGTATATTTGGATATACTCAAATCAAGTTCGAATTTGAATTCTAAATAAATTCATTGTTTACTAAATCAACAGTAGTAGGTTTAACTCTTAATTAACTCCAGATTCATAACACTAATGGCATATTAAATAGCATATCATAAATAACAATTGACTCTTTACTTATAAACTAATAAAACAAAATAATTAACTATTTCTCACATTTACATACAACGGTATATTTGACATACTCTAATTTATATGAATATAAATTAATTAAAACTCCTTCTGAATAATTTAAATAAAATAAGACTATATTTAAAACAATAGGAGATTAGATCTAATAGCCCTTGAGACTTTATAGGCCTAATGGATCCAAAATATAATTTTTTTTAGAAATCTACTTATTCACCGCTTTCGACTGGCTCGGTTCCATCAATGGTTTCAGAGCCCAATAGTTTGTATGGTATAAAATTAGCAATGTTATGGCTAACTGATTAATACCTACCCATTTTTTAGGGTGTCTAGAAAGGTAGTGTCGAAAGATGGGTTTGAGTTATCAAGTATTCTCCCCTACATGGCTACTGGACCAGCTCGAAGAATGAAGTAAGTTCAAAGGTTATCCCCAATATAAAGGCCCGAACTAATTTTAGGCCTTGCGCTAGTTTTCAAAGCGTGTTTGAAAATTTAAATGATATTTTGAATTTAAAAGTTATGTTTAAAACATAAAAGGGAAATTCTATAAAATGCATTCAACATTTTCAAAATTGTTTTGAGAAAATAAATGATTAATTTGAAATTTTGAAATTGAAAATTTAATCAATACAATTAACTAAATTAAATAATTAATTAAAAGTTAGTTGATTATAACAATAATATATTGATATATATGTAATAACTGTAACCATTGTACTTATTTATTTATCTTAAAAAAATTTATGAAAAAATAAATTAAAATTTTAAATAAACTAAAATATTTAATTAATCCATTTAATTAAATAAAATTTATTAAATAAAATTAACTAAATGTTAATTAATTAAAATTTATACATATATTGCTGCGCACACTTAAGCAAACTATAAATGTTATAGTTGATTAACTATCTTAAATAGTTTAAGATGAGTAATATAATTTATGATTTAATTAATGAGAACTAAATTAATTGAATAAGCTTTAATTAATAAGATGCATGTATATAATATATAAGTAAATTAAATTATAAAAGTTGTAAATAAGTTAATATTTATTTGACTATATATGTATAAAATTAAGTGGAATTGGAAAGATATCCAATATAGAATCAAGGAATAAATACATATGTATTGCACATATACTGTGATTTCAGATGTATCTGACACTTATCTGACACTTGAATCACGAGGGTGTTTCAAAAATATATTATTCCCTAAATCGATATCATTTAGAAAATATATATTAAAGATTTTGAGTCTCCAATATAAGTTGTTCTCTACCATTTATATATTAATAGATTACTTGCATACACTTTAGTTGTTGAGTTTTCCTCAAGTCAAAGATGTTATGTATAGTACTATTAATATATTGACTAGATGAGGTAAGATACGTACACGCATTTGTTGAGCTTTCCTTAAGGTATGTGCATTATACTTAGGCTATCGTGAAATTGTGGGTACGAGTGAATAATCTCTTTCAGTTTATTGAGCGTTTATTAAGGTTATAATGAGATTAGGAATGGGTTAGGAGTTGTATATGATACAACCATAATGTGTTATCCATCACACGCGGGACTATGATTTGTTGAGCTTTCCTCAAAGTTTGAATCCCAAGGCATGCGAGTCCTAACACCCACTAGAGAAATCAAAAGATTTCTATGTTTTCTCTTAGAGGTAACATAAAAGTCTAGTGGTAGCCTTATTATAAAAATGAAATGGTAACATTTAACTTTTATTATATTGTAAGAACTTTTTCTATATAAAGTTAAAATAATTCACATTGATAAATTTGTGCAACTAACAAAATTGGTAAATTATTTATACAACCACTAAAACATCCATGCCTCAATCGCTTAACTATTTATTTGTGCGAGACTATGTGTTGTCTTCTATGAGTGTCAGACTCTAATAGCAATACAAGAATATGGATATTTGATCCATATTTAGTCATATGTAAATGTTATATGATGAACAGTCACAGTTCATAATGTACGAAGCTTCGATGAAATCAGCTCATCGGAAATAAGTAAATAAATCATAATGCAAAATCTTGCATTCATTACGATTAATTAAACTTAGGATCTCCTTTAAATGGTTCGACCAATTTGAAAACGAAAACGAATGTATGAGAGTGGATGTTACTTAGGCACAGTCAGGATGAAGAGAGTGAATTGTCCCACTGCTTCATAAAGAGACATCGGAAACGAGAATTATATAAAATACTAAAAGATACTTAACATAGAATAAGAAATGTGCTTTCTATTCCAATTGTGTTATAATGTAGAAAATTGTTTTCAACATAGGTTATTTCTATTTGTTTATATTTTAACAAAAACTCTCAACTATAAACCTATGTTATGAAAAAAACGCACTTAAGCATCGCTTAAGTGCTAAATGCTTGTACAACACTTAATTTTTTAAAAAGCAATAGAATTAAGCGACGAGCACTTAAGCGCGCTTAATTGGCGTTTATCTAAATTTAAGCAATGACTAAGCACTACTAAGCAAAAATGTATTATTTTTAAAATAACATGAAATTGGACTACAACAAAAAGCCGCATTCCTTAACAAAATTTACTCATTTTCTATCATATGGACCGATGGATGGTGAGTAGTTTTTCCATTAAGATATTATTATATTTTATTTTTCAAATATGCATGGTGTGTACTCAACTCGAGTACACTTAATTTTAATGAATAATGAAAGTCAAATCTAGCTTTTGCAACCGATGAATGTATAAGTTAAACTTTACTTCTTTGTGATTAATTTGTGCATACACAGATGATGCACTTAATGTAATCTGTTTACAAAAATTTACATTGATGCGAATAATTTATGCTAAAAAATTAAGCAACGCTTAGGCGATACTTAAGCCGCGCTTAAGTGACATTAAGCGAAGCGAGATTTCTGTCACCTTGCCTTGCTTAGCGCTTAATATAACATAGCTATAAACTGGTTATAGTAAAAGAAATAAATAGCCCATAAGAAGTAGCTAAGTGAAGCTTCATATTTCATATGCTATTATAGTATTGGTGGAAGTAGTGGGAGTATATCATATAATGCTTATCAGTACATGCACCAAGATACGAAAAATTCTTTTCATAAATATACCAAATATTGTTTATGAAATATGACTGTTTTTAGAATTGATTGAAAATAAATATAAATTTATTTTGTTATTAATACTATGAATATTCGTTATGAAGTAAATCTATTAGAATAACTGTATTTGTTTCATTAGCTACATAACACAAAAGTATCTAAAATTTTAACAATTATTTTTAGATTATGGAGTAAGCCATATCTTGGATTTGAATCATATAATTATGAATCATATGGTACTGATGAATTATATCTCAGAAGATTAAGGGTGAAGCACCCATTCAGTGGAAGCGATAAAAGAGTTGGCGAACTCTTCGAAAAGGTACATAAAGATGAATGCAATCCAAAGTATAATATTACCAAAACGTTCCACATACTTTATTAAAATTCACTAATGAATTATCATAGAAATGAACATGTGTATTTTATGCACAAGTAATATGTCTATAACAAGTTCATAGAATTTAATACGGAAGTATAAAACAGAACATGCAAAGGTAATTCTATTTGGTTGAATATGTAATTGTGGCAGAAAGGGTTCCAAAAGTACCTAAAAATGAATAAGATTTAATCTCAAAAGTCGTTTTTCTTATGACACGTTATAAATGTCGATAAGGAGTAATTGAACTATGTTGGACATAGTACGATTAATGATGAGTGAAGTTTTAGTTAACTTCTTTCTATAAGGTTATGTACCTACGAGTAAGTACATAAGATGAAAATTAATTTCGTCCAAGAAAAAATTTATGGGATCATACAAGATAAATGTTTATAAGAAACCCTTACATATCATAGGTCAAAGAGTTGACAGGTTGTGTTGGTAGGAATACTGCACATAATACTTGTTCGTGAGGGATCTTATGTGGACCACCCCAAAAGAGTTTGGGACCGATCAATATTAATTGACTAATTTATATTATGAACATAAGTTTCATAAACAACCAAATCAGTTTTACATATGTATAGCGGTTCATAAAATGTTTATGAATACTTATTCCATTATGTTGAGAAACAATTATTGTTTCATGAAATGCCAACTTCATAATGAAGGGATTTCTTTTAGAAATTATTGGTGGTAAAATGAATTTAGATACGATCTAAAGGTAAAACTGATAACAAAAGATGGAATGAAATTAACTAAACCGAGTAGACATGACACACTAGAATGTCTAATAATAAATCTTGCACATTAAAGATAAATTACGAATTTTATTAATTTCGAGAAAAGAAATTTCTCGGTTTTAAATAAGCCATTAAGAGTATCAGCTATACCATATGACGCGATGCGCAAATCAAGAATCGATATGAAAGTACTGTTTGATATGCATCAGAGTTAAGCAAGTATTTTGATAGAGAAATCATACAGTTTGAATTCCAGTCAATATGCAAAGGAAGCGTGTGTCTATGGGAAAGAAAGTTAATGGTACCAAAATATTTATTAAAGTAAACAACAAACTTATGATTGTTAATGTGTACTTGTGTTAAATCATTTTAATACGGTTGTTTAATTACGAATATAGGATTTGCAAAGACGTCTTTTATAATAAGTAAAGGATGTGGGAATGTGCCAAAATGATAAACAAAGACACTAGATTAAGTTTTTTAATATGGAGCATGTAAGATGGGTTTTTATGTATTGGCAATACGAATCATCATACATGCTATATTATTTGCAATATCACACTTAATTTATGTATTTGATACATATAGCAAATAACAAATCCAAATCAAGATTACTATATGAAAAATGAGAGTGTTCTCGAGTATTTGCGAAATACTAGAGAATTGTTTATTGAAACAATGATCTCCTTACGAAGGAGTGTTCAGACTTGAACTTCATAAGTGATATCGAGTATAGAATGTCAAACCTAAGTTTATGTTCAATCTTAAACTAAGAACTTTAAGTTGAAAATTTCCAAATAATAAGCAGTGGCTGATTTAATAAAAGGCTAAATATGACCGCTGCAATAAAAGAAGTGTAGATAAATTCATAATTTATAACCGAGTTAGAGGTGATTCCAAACATTGAGAATACGATAACAATGTTGCAATATAGTTTTTAAAAGAACCTAGAGCTCACTAGAAGTTGAGAGACATACTTCAAATAGTTTCACATGATAAAGGCATTTTATCAACATTGGAGAGAGATGATTGACAGAGTAGATAATTAAAACAGAATAACACACCCATTCACTAAGGGACTGACCCGGTTAGTTTTGAAAAAACTGATCGAAGAAGTTGAAATAAGATTCCATAATTGACACCAAGTGAAAATAGGAGATCGATAGAGTTAGGGGTATGCCCTATGGGAAATTATACAATTTTTTCCATGTATCTAACTCTATAACCAATCTTGTCCAAAGTAAAAGGTGTTTTCTTTCTATTATATACTTGTTATATTATGGTATAATTAATTAAGCTATTTATTTAAATTATACTAATTAAGAAATACTTAAATGATATGTTATATGATAGTAACTATAATGTGTTGTAATCATGAGAAATTTATCACATTAAGATGACATATTATTTTGAATATTCCCAGCCAAAATGTTTCAAGATATGATATCAATATATCTATTGAGACTAAAGTGTTCAACGCTTTTCAAATGTTAGGCAGTGTATACTCATGACTGGTGGGGGTACCAAGGGAATTGATAGTTATTAGATAACTATAGGATGATTCACTTAGAGTTTTCTATTAGTTAATATATCTAAGGTCAAATAGAGAATCTCAAAGTGTCGATGTTACACAGTTCCCTTAACTTGAGAGTATTGTTAAATTTCAATATGGACACTCCACTTTAATTATAGTTAAACCATGGCACGACATCAATCGAACAACTATAGTCGGGTCCATGTTGAAGCATTGGAAGTGAAATACTATCTAATATAGAATTCGTCCCTTTAGTTATAGGAGGTTGGTATCATGGTCAATTATAGTCAACTCAATGTCAAAGTCTCTGGCCAGAGCAATATTGTCAATAATAATAATTATTATTGAACCAAAGTTTTTGTATTTGGATTGTTATTATTGAACCAAAATTTTTATGTTTGGACTAACCAAGCTAAATGTGGACAGTGCTGAAATTTTAACCAAAACCAAATTCCTTAATTCTTAATGTGGTGTAGCGTTGACAAAGAGAATTGGTGTAAACTATCATTGCTATTGTATACTACTTATAATAGTAAAGTTGGATTTTACGAAAAAGATGTGTAAGCGATAAATTCAGTCAAAATCTCACACCGCTAGCTAAGGTGATGTATGAACATTAATATTCAAATTGTTCGATATTAATCGCTGACTTAATTTACACCTATGTGTTGCACAGTCGTAATGTTGAGTACACCGAAATACCACATGATTTAATTAATTTATAATTATTGTAAATTAATAAAATTAACTAATAATCATAATTTAATTAAAATTTATGAAATATTAATTATTAAATTTTATTTTATTTTAGGATGCCACTAATATTTAATAAAGTGTGTATATAAAAGTTGTATATGTGCCTATCTATATACGATATTGATAAATATTTAAATTTGATTTAAAGTGATTATTTAACAAATGGGCATGGGACTTTTGAAGGCCCATCTAGACCTATACATGGCTAGCCATATATGTGAGGGAGGGGAGTTGTAAAGATTCAAATGTGAATTGTAAACGCAAGAACGTGAAATGGTAAAAGTAGGAGAAAGGTTCTCTACTTAATGCTCTTATCTAATGCCACTTAAAGCTCTCTTAGCCTTGAATTTTTGCTCCATCCTTTTTTCATGAAAATGGCCCTGAGTTTTTGAAAATGGATGTAAATTTTTTGAGTAAAAATTATATAAAAAAATCAAAAAATTCAAGTAGCGTTTATCTTTGGATTGTTGCAATTTCTAGAGGGTGATTCTATTCGATCTCGGAGTTATTCTTTATTTAAAAAATGTTTTGGACAACCAACATGTAGATAAAGGACTAGTGTGTCTGTTGCCGTATAAATCCCATCACCTATATACGTACACATTTACCAAGTACACTACATATTATGTTGCATATGCATAATACACACATGAGTATATTTGGATATACTCAAATCAAATTAAACTTTGAATTTTAAATAAATTCATTGTTTACAAAAATTAACAGTAGTAGGTGTAACTCTTAATAATTTCACGTTCATGACATTAATGACATTTCTTGCCTATAATAAGAAGGGAATAATAATATGTGTCCTAAAAGCATGTAATTAAGCATCACAAAACACATTTGATAAAAATAAAAAATAGGTAGAATGTAATAATAAAAGACCAGAAAATTGTTTCACACATAAGTGGGATGAAACTACAAATTTTACAGAAATTTCTATCCAAAAAAGAATAAAAATAAACATATCAAGATCATTTAAGATTAATACAGAACTTCGAAAGTACCTTAAAGAAAAAAAGGAAAATAAGTAAAGTGTTTACTTCATCAAGAACTGAGTTATCAGCAACAATACTGGGGCCGGAACAAGCATGAAGCGCAAAAATGACATCTTGTCCTACGGCAACGTCATGTAGGGCATCTAATGCAGAAACCGAAGGGGTGAGAAGTTTTGCTTGCCAATCCTTAACCCAATAAACCTGACTCGAGAATTTAAATTTTTGAATAAGGCTGGCATCATCCAAGAAATCCAAACTCACTTCCGCATCCACGTCATCCATGTAGTCAGCAAAAAATTGCCTCTTCACCTGTAGATAAACTAAATAGAGGATGTTGTAAGTAGTCTCTTCAGCTAACTTCATAGTGTCAGATACTTTTTCCTCTAAATCTGAAATCTTTTCCTCGGTTTCTTTCTCTATTTTGTTAAGCTTCCCTGTAACCTCCTCAACTTTATTTTTGTAGGATGCAGTCACATCTGTCTTCATCTTGCGCTTAGTCTCCCTTCTCTAGCATGCTTCAAGATCAAGTAGAGCTTTGCCAAGCTTAACTTTCATATCAAAAACCTCATTCTTCGTCGCCATTATTGTAGTATCAGAAGCCTCCACACATTTGTTAATTTCCATGGCCATAACAAGCTCCTAAGTGAGAAAGAACATGTAAGGCATAAGCATCATACACATATATAAGAATAATAATACATAAAATAACAATAACCTGGCAACCAAATTGGTGCAAGCTCGTAAAGACTACCTCGGTAGCAAAAGGGAGAGAAGCAGAAAGTATGGCGGAAAGCTTATCTATAATTAGATGCCCCATTAGTTCAGCCAGCTTAGCAACAACACTATCTTCTGGTAAAAGAAAATAGAGGGAAGGAAGGGGATGAGATATGCTACACTAGGACAGGCGTAGTAAGAGAGGTAATCATAAGACAAGAATGATCATTGTGCTTTCTCTTTGGAAATGTCTTTCGTGCCAGTCAAGTTATCCCCAAGCCTTTTTTCTCAAGAGCTCTCTTGCTAGTAGGTTTCCTACTAAAACTTTGAGAAGATCTCACATTGCGCCTATGAAGTAAAACTGATGGAATCGATTAAATATACAACAATTGAAACATTATCTTGAAAGTTTAACGATTAGCTAAAATAAATAAACCTAATAGGCTAAAAATGTATCTCTAGGTATAGTAGGATCAAAAACATAAACAAAAATAGAATAAGAAAAGTCATGGTGAGGGCACCGAAATCCTTATTTGCATAGGAAAGGTTCATCTAATAGATGAAGCCTCTTTGACAAGTGCTAGTGTAGTTTCCCTTCGAGCAATGAATAACTCTATCTATTTTTGAAAAGCTTTAACGATTAGCTAAAGTAAAAGGACAATATAAGTCAAAAAAATCTTTCACCTCTAAACAAAAAAGAAGAAATAAATGAAATAAAATGAATAAAAAGAAAGAACGACAAAGGCAGCATCTGATTCTTGAAAAGTAGCGATAAGGTCGTCCAAACTGGGAACATAGAAAAACTGGTCAACCCACCTTTATGTCTTGTAAGGTGAAATAAAAAAGAAGGATTTCATAGCCTGGACAAAATGGCATCCATCATCGCTTGGGGAAGTATTCTTACGAACAAAATAAATAACCAATTTGTCATAGGAAGGAGGATAACTTATTCAGCATAATGTATGTATGTGCTAATCAAGAGAAAGTAAGAAAGGGGGTGGGTGCAGTTGAATTGGAGAAACACCAATGACATCCAACCATTCCTTGATGAAGATATGAAGGAGCAAGTACAAACTGCATTTATTATGTTGCAACGTTTGAGAAATATACTCTTCCAGGGGCAGACGTAAGGGTCAAGAAGGGGTCATTATCCTAAAGTCACGATCAGCAATCCCATATAGGGTCATGATGAATTCAGCTTGACTATTTCTACAAATATCCTATATGGATTCATAGAAAGAAGAAGATTTTTGTAACGACCCCGGATTTTAATTAAATTTAAATTGATAATTAATTGAATTTTTGAATTAAAATTGTAAAATTTATTGTAAATTGAAGTGAGTTTCCCCGAATCCAAATAAAAATATATTAAATCATTTAAAATTTAAATATTGTATATATATGTATATATATGAATATATATGTATATGGGCATATATGAGTAAATTTGAATATATATATATACATTGAATTCGAATTTAAATCTTAAATAAATGGGTTAGAAATAAATATAAGATAAAGTATATTCAAGTATGTAAACAAATCAAATTGGATGAGATAAGAATGATAGTATGAAACAAGTAAATAAAATACACTCAAATATGAAATAAGTAAAATACATTCAAATATGAAAAAGAAAATAAATATTTGTGTACACTTGTAAAAGAAAATAAAAATATATATTAAGACCCTAGTATATAGATAAGTATACAAGCTTGCAAAAGAAGATACTATTATAAAAAAATCTATGTACAAAATCAAATAAGATAAGTTTGTACATGGCAATTAAAACAAGCTATCATATCAGCCGACCAAATATAAAAAAACTCTGACCTTGTATTGTACAAAAAAATAAAATATCATCTTGTATTGTACAAAGACATTAATATCACTTGTACAAATTCTATCCCCTGTAAACTGTTTTTATACATCAATTTCTCATCTCATTTTCGTCCATCAAAGCTGAGAAAAATTTGGAGCAAATATCATTTCAAAACTTAAACAAAATACGACATAAACAACAACACAATCAAACCAAACCAGAGATTAAAGATGAGAATTTCAGCTTGCATTTTCAAAAGCCTGTTTCATCAAAGGAAGAACTCTGTTCTTTTTCTCTGGAAATCTGTGAGTAACTTCATTTTCTTTTAAAACTTTAAGTATCTGAAATTTTTGCAAGTTAAGTTCTGGAATGAATGTGTTTTTGTGTGAATATATATATATATATATATATATATATATATATATATATATATATATGAATGTATGATGTGTGCATGTCTGCTAATGTTTGGAACATCTCTGTCCCTGTTTTAAGCTCGGTTTTTAATTTAAATCCTCTATCTCTTGATCTAGTCATTGATATGCTTTAAGTTACAAACAAAACAGGTTTGTTTAAACTCAAATTAAAGCCTAGAATTTGTTTTAGGCTCGATGTTAAAATATTGACTCTGTAAAATTTGATTTTACAGTGGAAAGAGGAACATATGGAAAATTCGAGTATTGTAAAATATTAATTCAATTATATAATTCGAATTTACACTCCAAGATAGGATTTTTAAAACTAATATGATGATTTTTAGTTAACTATTCTAGGTGTAGTTAATATTTGAACGGAATATGTATTTTTATCATTTCCTGATGATCGAACCAACATTAGGTGATAAGATTTTGTTTGAAGCTAGCTTGTTGATTTAAGATTTCAGGAAAATTATCAAATAATTTTTCTATTGCACGAATCGATAGGACGAGGCGAATTTAGGGTTCGTGCTCGAGTTTTTGACGTGTCTAGAAACGAGGTGATTTCGTCACCTCTGGTTGACCGAGTTGCACGAGGATCTGGGGAAGTGTAGTGTAGGGGATTGACGTGGTAAGGCCGGAGTTGTATCGCCTCTGGTGGTCGGCGTGAGTGAGGCGATGCGTTTTTGGTTGGTGAGTTTGAGTTACAGGTTCGAACGAAGGGGCAAATCTTGATTTGGATGTGGTGGCATCGAGTTGGTCTGGGGTTTCGATTGTGGAGATCGTACGCGACTTGCTGGTGGTGGCGAAGTTCGCCAGAGGGGCGGTGAAGCGTCGTGCACGTGCACGAGCTCTGGTGCCTGGGTGTTTTGTTTTGCCTGGGAAGAACTAGTGTTTTCTCGCATTGTACTCGAGTGATTCGAGTTGTTTACTCGAAGCAAAATTGTCAGGGCTCGGGTCAAAAGTTTGTTACAGGCTTTTGAACCTAAACCTAGTTTCTGTTTTGGAATTTGAAAACTAAATTTAAATTTATCAATCAAGATTTTAAACTGAATCTTAAATCAAAATGTAAATATAAATCAAGTTTGAATTGAAATTTAGTTTGAAAATAAATAAAGTTTTGAATTCCAATTGTTTAAATAACTTAAAAATAATTCAATGTATTGGAAAAATTTGAATTCAAGATAGATTTAAATTGTAAGTGAAAAACTTTAAACAAGTTGAGATTAAAAAGTTTAAACTTGGAATAAATTTCAAATCTGATTTCAAGATTTTGAATTTAATTAAGTTTTAGAACTTAAGTGTTTAAAATAAGTTTAAATGTGTTAAATCTAAAGAGAAAATTGATTTTTTTAAAACTCTTTAGAATTTCCTTTATAACCAATTGTTTCTTTAACATGTAAATTTAAAATGTTAGGGAAATTTGTTTTGAACTTTATTAAAAGTAAATAAGGATTTATCTCAAATCTTAAATTTGAAATGAAATTTAAAAGGAAATTTGAAACAATGTTTTCAACCATATTGTAAATAACAATTAAATCATAGATATGGATGAGTTGACTTTAATTAATGAAGATTAATGATTTGTAATTCATTAATTAATGAGTTCTTAACGGTTAATCAATTTATAATTAATAATGATTAATATAAGTAAATTTCTTTAGAAAAGAAATTAAAGAAATTTAATAGTTGATTAAGGTCATTAACTAAGATTTTTGAATAATTAATCAACGTGATTAATTTTAACAATAAATTTCGATTGATTGATTCAATAATAATCAATTGTGGAATTATTAAGTATAATTACTTAATGACAGTAATTAAAGCATTAATTATTCAGAGTAATTAATTGAGTTAATTTGATTAGTTCAAGTCAAATTTCTTAAGTTAATCTAGAATAATCCCTTGATAATTTGAAAAGTATAATTACTTAGAGAAGTAATTAATAGATGATTGCTAGATGTAATTAATTGAATGATGATTAGAAATTTGAGTATAACTATTTGTTAGTAATTAAAGGATTAATTAATAATTGTGATTAATTAAGGATAATTAAAGGTTAATTGATTCATTGATTAAGGATGATTAGTTAATTATTAAAGGTTAACTAATAAATGATTACAGGAAATTTATTTCAGGTAATTTGTAATTAACTTATGATAATTAAACCAAATTAATAATTAATACATCTGATTTAAATTAACCAGTTAGCTAATAAATTTTACTTTTGAATGTTTGGATTTGATTGGATGATGGAATTATTGATATTCCTGATCTGTGATGCCTTGTGATATATTCTGATTTGTGTGTGACCTGTAGTGTAGTTATTTATCTGGGATGAATGTAATTTTATTATCTGCAACATATATATCTGTGATCTGTGATCTGTGAATGAAAGATGAGCGTTATAGTTTATACCGCTTATCAAATATATTATTGTATTTGAATCTGTGATGATTGAATGATGTTGCACTACTGTGTGAAACCCCTGGACCACACCATACACACACAAATATGGATTTCACGAGGAAATCAGTTAAGTCACAAATGATTTAAATTTAATGTTTTTGAAATTGAAATTTTATTTTCAATTGATTTTGGAAATGGATTTGGGTTAAATGTTAAAGCTTTTGAAAAGGAGTTTTTAAGATAAAAGTTATTTTGAATAACTTGTTAAAGTTTCCAATTTAAATAATTTAATTTGAATTTGAATTCAAAATTTGGAATTGAATTCCATGTTTGGAAATTATGGTTAAAGATGTTATAAATGTGTTTATATGAATTTAAACCATTTTAAAAGTATGGTTTTGAGAATTTGAATTTAACCCAAGGACTTTAACTCGTATAAATGAATCAGATTTTCCGAAATGAAAACTATTTGCTTTCAAATGATAGAAGCTTTCATATAAGGAATGAATTTCCAATTTGTGTCAAAAGAATTTCAAGTTTGAAATGAAAATGGTTTTCCGAGTTATGAATAAATCTTTGTGAAAGATTGTTGAACTTTGTTTTGAAATTGGAAAGGTGTACCTTTTGTATAAAAGGTCGAAATGGAATTGTTTTGGAAGCTATCAATTAAATCTTTGATTTAAAGACTGAATGAGTTAATCGAATTGAAATGGAAATTGATTTGGAAAATCTATGAATAGATCTTTGTGAAACTGGGTGAACTTTGTGAGATGAATCTTTTTGTGTAAAAGATTAAAATGGTAATTTGTTTAAACCATTTGAAAGAGAAGATTTGGGTAATAAGTTGTGACTTAATTGAAATCCCAATATCCATATGTTTTTAAATATTACGCTCATTATTCGGTTTAGCCGGGAGAGGACTTTGTGTCATAT
The DNA here is from genome assembly GCA_030737815.1 of Allium fistulosum. Lineage (NCBI taxonomy): Eukaryota > Viridiplantae > Streptophyta > Magnoliopsida > Asparagales > Amaryllidaceae > Allium > Allium fistulosum. The sequence continues at coordinate 669,327,929 of CM060901.1, forward strand.
AACCCATTCCGAATAATGATACGTCGTAAATGGATAGCATTTGAAGACCGGTGTTGAAGACCGGGTATTTATGAGAACGAAAGGATATCCCGTCGATTGTCTCTGCACTGAGTCGCGCCGGTATAGAGGTTCCCTAAGTGATGGGAAATCCGATCGGGATTGTGAATACCCGGATTGCAAGGGCTTCTTTAGAAGTGCCTTCGGTTCTGTTCGAACCCGGAACAGACTTGTATGGATGTATGTCTGACACTACACTTTGAGATATAAAGCTGATTTCTTTCAAATACATTTCTGTTTGGTGGCGGAGATTTATTCTCTTAGCTTAACACCCTTCTCTGAGACGTACGAGCTCAAAGGTTATGTAGTTGAAGATTATCAGTGATATACTCCCAATTTGGTAGTGTGGCATGCTAAGTGTTGCTGATCATTTGTTGATCAAAGCATGGCTTTGTGAAAAAGCGTAGCTTTGTGGACGAGACCTCATCGAGCCTCACAGACCGGTAATGGTCGAAACAGGAAAGTGCGGCAAGGTTTCAGGGGTAGCTCCCCTAGGGTATGTCCATTCCTTCTGGAAAAAGGTGGTACCATGGTATGGAGCCCAGATATTTACCTGTGTGGTTGCTCCAATCTCATTTACTGTGTAATTGTTGCTTTGTGATCGAGAGATCTTGGATAAAGGCCGCAAACGACCAAGGGTGGCATATCTCAGGTTTACTACCCGAGAAGGGGGTAACCGGCCTTGTGTTGGTAGAGAGCAGTTTTCTCTCGGGGCGTCCCTCCAGAGGCGTTCCTACGTGGCATAGGAAGTTCCTTAGCCTGACCATTTGTTGGAAAATCCAAAGAAACAATACGAGCCCTTTACGATTGCAATTTGTATTACCTGTCTCCTCAGGCGGCAGCTATAGCAGGCATAGTATAATGGTACATATGCTGGCTAAGATTAATATTGTATTTTCGAAACGTTTCTGCACTATGCACTAAATCTGTGCTTGCAAAGTAAAAAGATTATTTTAGAAGTTAATTAGTATGTGGATTAATTAATAAATGGTATGTTAACTATTGATTGCTAATTATTGATAATAATATGTTTGTTATTGTTGTACGATCCCGCTTGATAGAGGATGACATAAATAACCATTTTGTTGTAGAGGAAATAAAAGAAGAAGTCGGATTGTTTTCGTAGTGAATAGTTCGCTATGGGACACTTCAAAGCACATATATATAAGAGATTTACAGGGGACTTTTGTAAAGAGACCTCAAAGGGTTTCTCGCCAATATTGATTTATTTATATTCTTAGATTGCATGTATTGATGTTTGGTTGAAATATTTGTGACATACTGTTTGAATTGTGTAAATGTCATTATAGCAATTTTCGCTATAGCGCCCCTTATGAAATATCACCTCCTTAAACCCTTTTGTGTATTGGACTTGTGCTTGTATTTTTACAAAATAAATGTTTGGTCGCGTTTTTGCACTTTGAAAGTTGTTTAAACTATATTTTTGAAGTGACCCACTTTTCTTCACCTATATTTTAATGATTTTTAGTTGAGTTTTTTTTTAAACAAGGGATCAATTCTTTTCTTGCCTCTTTTATTTCTTTTAATTAATTTCCCAAGATCCAGAATTTACTAATATAAAAATATCAGTATTCAAATCAAGTCATATCATTTATATATGTGAAGATATATAAATGTTTCTTTGCCTATCAAAGTGTTAAAGTAGCAAAGAAATTTAATCACACAATATTTTCCATAATTGAGAGGTTTTGTGTCACATAGCTATTTCTACACTTTAATCTTTTTATTGACTCAAGATTGACTAATACATGATTCAAGTGTTACCACCTTAAAATGACTCAAGATTGAATAATACATTTTTCAGGTATTATCATCTTGGAATGACTCAAGATTGACTAAACATTTTTCAAGTATTAGCATCTATTATTCTCTTCTTCATTTTCCAGATTATTCTATAAACTAGATTGATTAATTTGTGGATTTATAACCCATGTATTTGATCTTTGGGATTCAGGAATTCATACATGTTGTTTTAGAATGATAAAACATATTAAAACTTGGTTTGATCTATGGATCACTGGTTAGTCTAGCCCAGATTCAGGATTCAAACATAAACATGCACAAAACATGCACAAACATGCACAAACATGCACAAGCAATTCAGGTCATGCAAAATGCACATATCCAAGTTCATAAAGCATGTAATGATCATGTGAGTAATAGAGTTGTAAACTAATTTAAAGGTCATACAGATTCTGATATTTAGATTGGAAATAGTGTTGAATATGATTTTAGAAAGATCTTTGCATATTTCTGGCTAAAAGCATATAAAGTGTGATGTTATGGATTTTTAAACACTTAACAAAATTACTCTACATTCTTGTTTGAGTCTATATTGTCTATCCATATTTCTGGCTTTCTACTTCAGTTTCATGTTGAAGTCAGTTCCAGATTTTACCAATTCCAATTCCTAAATCCTTATATACTTATGATTTTCAGGTTTTATGGTATCATAATCCTACTCTTGTTCTAGACATATCATATGATTTAGTTGCATTTCAAATTAGCTTACACTATGGTCTTGTTTGCTTCAGGAATCTGAAGATTATGACTTCAAGCTTTTGCATGTACTTGTATCAATTACAAGACATGTACAAGCCTTATTGGTTAGCCAAGACCATGTTCAACCCATCTACTTAATAATTTGGCACATATTTATTCAAAAACAACTTTAACTTTATAACTGAAATATAACAAACATGCCAAGGAGAATATATCAACATATCAGATTATATGGCATGTTCTCCTTCATTATAATCCACTGGATTATTTCCAGAGTCTGCTACTTAAATCAACAACTCACAAGCACATATAATACTTAAGTTTTTTTACATGTTCTTTTCAAGAAAACAAAGCAAGTATCAATCCTGGAAATACACAAGACATAAGAGAGTTTGCCTAGATTATTTATTACAATTAAACTTCTACTTCTCTAAAGCATTTTAAAACCAGCAAGTTCTTCAGACATCCATACAAGCAAGCTACTCAAGCATCTTTCCCTGCAGCAACACTTTGAACTGCCTCAATGAAAATGAGACACCCCGAAGATTGCAAAGGCAACAACTAGGGTTAGAAAATATATTCTGGTGTGAGTGAAATCATAGATTATAAATAACTTGTAATTACTAAATATTGTGCAGAGATTCATACGTTTGATGCTTATTTAAATTCATACTAAAATCTGAGCATATATATACATATATAAGCTCTTACTAACATACATGCACACAAGCATTCATTCATCAACACAATTCATTTATATGTACATATACTCCTATGGATTAACTCCCTTAATTCCATAGCTCAATTTTTCAATCCCCATTTATCATTTATTTGGTCTTAACTCTTGCCATTGAACACCATGTGTGCATTGCAAAGGGGCTCAATTCTGTTAACCCTTTACACAGAGGCCTACAGGACTTAAACAAGTCATGCACATACCCATCATCCACCTAATGATGAATAGATCAAGGCACTACTCCTAGATTAGCTTTATAATCTAGAGACCATTCTCATTTTCTTTCAGGAGAATTTTATTAATTCTTGAAATGCTTTATATTCTTTTCTTCCTTTCATAAATCAAAGAGTATTAAACTCACTCAGGGATTTTAACCAGACATACAAAGCATTCATGCAAAACACCACATCCCATTTTAAGGTCATTTTTATTTAATCATATTTTCTAAAACTTGCATATATTTATTTCCAGAAATATTCCCATTTCTTACATAAATCTGGTGAAGTCATATAAAACATTACATTTATTTTACTGTGAACATAGGGTAAGGTTTTGTTTTTTTGAGAAAAACCCATAAAAACATATTAACTTGTGATTTGAACAAATCAGCACATATATATATATATATATATATATATAATATTGCATTGTTCATATCATTTTTAAAATGAACTAGACATAAGCATGAATCCCCTTATTCACAGTGCCTACTTCATTCTTCATTAATACCCTATTTCTCAGTAAAAATATTTAACTCATCTCCATATAAAAACTGGATTATAAGTTACAGAATCCATTTATGTGATCAGGGTGTTTGTCTTTCAAAGCATTAATCAAAACAATCAAAACATCAACCAAAGACTCAGCCAAAACACCAACCATAATCAACATTTATTTATTCAGAGAATAAAATTAAACAAAAACATGATATGGTTTTATAAAAGTAATATGGCTGCCCTTAACTTGGGTCTTAATGCCTTAAATCTCATAAGATGATTAATCACTCACCTTCCTTCTTCTTTCCCCGAGAATGCTTTAACTTGAAAACAGTGTGAGTTTGCTCTTCTTTTTATTTCCTAAAATATCTTCCTGTTTTCAAAAATAAACTGCTGCTTATCCTTTGATTTTTAAAACATTTAGCTAGGGTTTTAGTGGAGTGAAAAACCCATTTTATCCCCACACAAATAAGAGAATTCTGTATATGTGTTTATGGCTAAATATGCCATTTTCTTTTTGATTCCATTTCGGGTATTACAGTTGCTTTTCTTCTTTTTCTGTGTACATGCCATTTGCATGTTTCACATATACACTATTTTCATGTGACTTATCTACATTATTTATTTTCTTAAGACAAATCTGTAATGTTCACATATATATCTTTTTATCAATTAATTCCTTGCTAATGTTTCAAATCATTTGTTTTCTCTTGATTTTAAAATGTATTTATACATATATAATACTAAACTGGTTTCATATATTTTAATCATCATAAGAGTTTATTTTATCACTCTATACTCCTCTGGCTACTTATATACAATATATATATGAGATATGTGAATATAAAACTCATTCATACTTAGTTATTTTCTTCTCATTATTATTTACTGAAAACAACTATCCTCTTCCTTATTTATTTCACTCATTCTTGATATTTATTTTCAAATAATTTTATTCTTCGAATATTTTCCATTAACTGATTTTTATATGTTGGGTACCTTTCCCAACACCTACCACCGAATCAGGCTCCGCCGATCCAACCTTCGTCCCTACTATTCAACCATCTACAACCGGACCAAAGGCACCACCGGACCAAAGGCACCACCGGACCAAAGCCACGACCGGACCAAAGCCATGACCGGACCAAAGCCACGACCGGACCAAAGGCACCACCGGACCAAAGCCACGACCGGACCAAAGCCACCACCGGACCAAAGCCACCACCGGACCAAAGGCACCACCGGACCAAAGGCACCACCGGACCAAAGGCACGACCGGACCAAAGCCACCACCGGACCAAAGGCACCACCGGACCAATGCCACGACCGGACCAAAGCCACCACCGGACCAAAGCACTACCGAATCAAGGTGTTGCCGAGCCAACTTTGCCAGGCCAGATCGCCTCGGCCCAGGCCCACCAGCAACTATATACATCCAAGACCCCTGCTCCCAGCCTCACTCTATAAATAGAGGGGCAGGGGTACAACAATGGGGGACAAGTTTTGAGAGCTCAAGCACGGATAGAACTTTCAAACAACATTCTTTTACTTGTATCAAAGCTTTGTACTTGTAATCAAAACAAGAGAAGAGAAATAACATATAAAGTGGACGTAGGCACATTCTGGCTGAACCACTATAAATTTGCGTGTCTTTTTACAATTTAGCCCCTGCTTTTCATATATCTGCATAAATCTCCAAAATCACTAAGAACAACATAAGAACTATTGAATCATACGACTTCGAGGTGTTTGTCCATTTTTTGTGCAAACATTTTTGGTGCTTTCACTGAGAACTAGAAGCTCGAAGCTTCAGCTTCATCCACTTAACAGTTTTCCTAACAGCATCGTTCGCCACTTGAAAAACATGCCTCCCAAACAGAAAAAAGATGTTAAAAAAGGAAAAAACATCGCATCCAGCAGTCTTCCAGATCCAGCTGTCACGAATCAAGTAAATCGTCCTCCTCCAACAGCAGTGACAAGTGAGGGACAGGCTAACCCAACCACTCCTGCCACAGAACAGCCTACAGCAATTACTAGGGCAGATTTGGACAGAGTTGTGGTTGAAGTAACTAACCGCTTCACGTCCCAATAGGAAGCCTTGGTGGACCATCTCATGTCACGCTTAGGGGACGCTGAAGAGTCCAACCGCAACACTGAATCATGGGGCGAGTCCCAGTCTGGAGGATCTAAGAGACAACAAAGATCTTCCTTCTTCGAAGGGGCTAACGACAGAAGTAGCCATGGTAGGAGCCGAGACCGAGCACAGCTCGAAGTTAGGCCTAAGGAAACATTTGGTACCGAACCCAACGGGGGAGGTACCGGACGAAGGTCAACTGTAGCTGAGCCTGTCATACTGCCTGACCACGGAAACGCCAGTGAACGAGGCCGAGCTAGAGTCCAGCCCGAATTTGGACCCGAGGAAGTGCTTAGATCAGAACCCAGCAGGGGAAGATCAAGGCAAGGGCCAACTGTAGCTGACCCTAGCATGCTCCCAGAAGATCAAAGGCAGCCGCCGGAAAATATGAGGAATGATAGACGATACCATCCCTATAGGTCATCTGGACGGAATCAATCCCACAGAACAGAACCAAACTCGTTTCTATCTGCTCCAAATTCTGATGAAAGGATGGCGCGCTTATTCAGAGAGTGCGTCCAACGGGAGCAAAGAGATCGAGGGATAGGCGCTAGGGTGACCAGCTCTTTCGCCCGCAACATTGAAATTGCTATCACCCCCCGAGAATGGAAGATGCCAACAATGGAACCTTACAAGGGAACCTCCGACCCCATCGTACACTTACAAAGATACACACAGCACATGCTCATGAGTGGAGCAACAGAAGGAGTACTGTGCAAATGCTTTCCACTATTCTTAGCAGATCTCGCTACCTCCTGGTTCTGTCATTTACCCCAGGGATCCATCAGCTCGTGGGAAATGTTGAAAGAAAGGTTTATCAGTCAGTTCCGCATTCATGTGGAAAAACTAAGGATGCTTATTCCTTATCCAGCATCAAACAGAAACCCGGAGAAAAACTGCAGCAATACCTGACCCGATTCAATGCCGCAGCGGCCGCAGTCCAAGATGCCGACGAGAAGCTTATCCTAATGGCCCACTATAGCGGTGTGCATCCAGACACTAAATTTGCTAGACGGTTGACAAAAGAAAAACCAGCTACTTTACCCGATTTCTTCCATGAAGCCGGGAAATATATGAGGCTCGAGGATGCTGCCGTTGAGGGGCAGTCAGGACAGCAAAATAAGGCAACTCACAGCAACGCCCCCGCTGTGGCAAGGGACGTTCGAAGAAATGATTCCAGAGACAATGCTGGGGGCAAGAAGGGAGAAAAGTGCCTATATCGGCCTGGATCGAGATTCGACACTTACACTCCTTTGAACGAGACCGTCGAAAATATCTTCCTTGCCACCCAAGGCGAAGTTAGATACAAACGCCCACCATACAAGAAGGAATCAGATAACGCGCAGAAGTCTGGAAAGTTCTGCCGCTTCCACGAATCTCACGGGCATGATACCAATGAATGCCATCATCTCCGGGATCTGATTGAGGAACACATCAGAAGGAAGAAACTGGAACGTTATGTAAAAAATCAGGACAGGACTCCAGCTCCTGCCAATGAAAACCCAAGGTTACCCTCACCGGGGACCGACAGAGGAAACTGCAATGCTAGCAGCTCTAGCCAAGAGAAGATAGTGGTCCATACCATCTCAGGAGGACCGCACATCGCAGACAGAAGCTGGAAAGAGATGGAAAGATATGGAAAGTCGCTTAGAGACAATAAAGACTATGTCAATTCGGTTATAGAAGAGCGCCACCCGAAGCGGAAAGAAAGTGATGACATCACATTCGGTAAGCGTGACCTAGAAGGAAGGCAGTACCCTCACATGGATCCCATGGTTATCTCTGCCCGACTCGGTCCCGCCGAAGTTTACCAAATCCTGGTAGACACTGGAAGCTCAGTAAACATCCTGTTCAAACACGCATTCGACAAAATGAAGCTGTCAATAAAGGATGTATCTCCCTGCGATAAACCACTACACGGTTTCACTGGAGATGCGAAGATGCCCCTTGGGCAACTGGACCTCTTTGTTGAGATTGGAAGCCATCCCCGCTCCGCTGTACGGAAACAGACGTTTGTGCTAATAGAAAACCATTCGGCCTATAACGCCTTCTTAGGAAGGCCAGCCTTGTCTGACTTCCAAATTGTCCTAGCCCCATGGTGCCTAAAGATGAAATTTCCAACAGACAATGGAGTAGGGGAAGTGGAAGGAGACCAGGATGTTGCTCGAGACTGCTATGTGACTGAACTTCGCAACAACCACAGGAAGGATAAAGGGAAGGGTGTAGAGATTGCCCTCTGCACAAAAAGTCTAGAAGCATAGCAACTAAAGAAAGCCCCTCCTCTTCGATATACCAGCGACCCTTTCAATGAAATAGACCCTAGGGACAAAGAGGAGGAGGCCACCGCCGAGCCTGCAGAGGCTATGGAGTTTATATCTGTAGACAAGCACGACTCAAGTAGACTATTGAAAATTAGATCCCAACTAAAAGCCGAATTGAAGGAACAACTCATCGATTTTCTCCGCCACAACTTGGATGTATTCGCATGGTCACACGCTGACATGACCGGAATCTCCCCCGACATAGCCTGCCACGTATTAAAAATTGATCCTACCAAGGCGCCTGTAAAACAAAGAAAGAGAAGTATGGGGGCAGAGCGATCAGCAGCCCTCGATGAAGAAGTAAAGAATCTACTCGCCAATGACTTCATACGAGAAGCTATCTACCCGGAATGGATCGCCAACCCGGTGCTGGTAAAGAAGGCTAATGGGAAGTGGCGAACCTGCATTGACTTTTCCAACCTAAACGACGCCTGCCCAAAGGATTGCTTCCCACTTCCCAGAATCGACCAACTTGTAGACAGCACAGCCGGGCACGAGCTCCTATCTTTTATGGATGCATACTCAGGATATAACCAAATTCCTATGCATGCTCCCGACCAAGACCACACTAGTTTCATCACTGAACGGGGTTTATACTGCTATAAGGTAATGCCTTTCGGACTTAAAAATGCAGGAGCCACCTACCAGCGCCTCGTCAACAAGATGTTTGCAGGGCTAATAGGACAGACTATGGAAGTATATGTGGATGACATGCTGGTAAAGTCAAGGAAAGCCAAAGATCACGTAAACCACCTAGGCAAAATGTTTCAAGTACTCCGCCAGTATGGAATGAAGTTGAATCCTCTAAAATTCTCCTTCGGAGTGTCATCAGGAAAGTTCTTAGGATTCATCGTTCATGCCAGGGGGATTGAAGCGAACCCAGAACAAGTCCGAGCGCTAAGGGATATTAAGATACCTTCCACCCGAAAGGAAATGCAAAGCCTAAATGGAAAAGTGGCCGCCCTAAGCCGATTCATCTCCAAGGCAACGGACAAGTGCGTCCCCTTTTTCAAAGCTCTAAAGAAAGACAAAGGAAAGTTCGAATGGACTGACGAATGCTTAACCGCTTTCCTTAACCTAATCGAACACCTCCAGAAACCACCGGTACTCTCGACTCCAAGCGAAGGCGAAGAATTATACCTATACCTTGCTGTGTCATCTCACACCCTAAGCGCTGCCTTGGTAAGGGAAGACAACCGTACGCAACGGCCAGTTTACTTCGTCAGCAAAAGGTTTACTGGGGCAGAAGTCAGATATCCTAAACTTGAGAAGCTAGCATACTGTTTACTAATCACATCACGGAAACCACGTCACTACTTCCAGTCCCATTCCATCAAAGTTCTGACCGATCAACCACTGAGGCAGGTACTCCATCGTCCCGACACTTCTGGGCGACTACTTAAATGGTGCATTGAACTAAGTCAGTATGATATCACCTATCACCCTCGCACCGCCATCAAGGGACAAGCCATGGCTGATTTCATTGCAGAATTCACTACCAACGAAGATAAGGAGCAATTGGAAATAGCAGAAGATATCAAGTGGAATCTCTTTGTGGATGGTGCATCGAACGAACAAGGCTCGGGGGCAGGTGTGGTAATAATCACTCCCAGGGGAAACAAACTGCACTATGCTATAAGGTTGGAGTTCGCTGCCACCAACAACGATGCAGAGTATGAAGCAGTGATAGCCGGACTAGAAATTGCCATAGAAATCGGAGCCAATTCTTTGTGTCTTCACAGCGATTCTCAACTTATTGTTAATCAAATACTAGGAGAATTCCAAGCTCGAGAAGAACGACTCATAGCATATTTAAAGAAGACCAAGTTACTTCTCAGCCGATTGGACCACTACTTAGTCAAACACAACCCTCGGGAAGAGAACCAAGAGGCCGACGAATTGGCGAAGCAAGCAAGTGTGAGAGACATCACCATCTTCGGGGCAGTAACCATCTCAAAGCAACCGGCCCCAAGTTTTGAGCAAGTGAATCTGATAGCTGCAACCGAGGAAGCAACTTGGATGACTCCCATCCGAGACTACCTACAAAGTGGCACACTACCCAACGAGCGTAACGAAGTCAAGAAAATCTTGAGGAAAGCATCCCGCTACACAATACAAGAAGACATCCTCTATCGGCGCGGATTCTCTAACCCGTTATTAAGGTGTGTCGCTAGGAGGGAAGCCAAGGAAATCTTATCCAACATCCATCAAGGAAGCTGCGGAGATCACACCGGAGGGCAAACATTAGCAAAAAAGATACTCCGATATGGATATTTCTGGCCCACCTTAAGCAAGGACGCCTTAGATTTCGTCAAAAAGTGTGACAGATGCCAGAAGTTTGCTAAGATTCCGCGGCTACCAACAACTGAGATTACTCAAATAACCAGCCCTTGGCCCTTCGCGATATGGGGAATTGACTTAATCGGCGAGCTACCAATGGGCCGAGGCGAGGCCAAATATGCTATAGTGGTAGTCGACTATTTCACCAAATGGGTATAAGCGGAACCTCTGAATAAAGTATCTTCAGCCAAAGTTATTAACTTCTTGATCAAAAATGTTCTGTGCAGGTATGGAGTCCCACTCAAAATCATATCAGACAATGGACTTCAGTTTGACAGCGAGGAATTCGCCAACTGGTGCCTAGAGCACGGAATTCATAAAAGCTTCTCATCCGTAGCATATCCCCAGGCAAACGGACAAGTCGAAGCAGTCAACAAAATTCTGAAAACTCTGATCAAAAAGAAGCTCGAAAAGTCAAAGGGCGCTTGGGTGGATGAACTCCCTACGGCACTGTGGGCCTACCGCACATCTTTCAGAACATCAACGGGGCACACTCCTTTCTCTTTGGCATACGGATCGGAGGCTATGCTCCCAGTTGAAACCATTGTGCCTTCCCACCGTAGGATCCACTATAACCCAAAAGAGAATGAAGAACTCCTCCACATGTCTTTGGATCTAGTTGAGGAGAGAAGAAATGATGCAGTCCTTAAAGCAGCAGCCCATAAGCAGAAAGTGGCAGCACAATACAACTCCAAAGTCAAGCATCGTACCTTACAAGAAGGGGATCTTGTCCTCAAGTGAATCTTCCCTCGCCCCGGAGCACTAGACCCAATCTGGGATGGACCATATGTAATTCATAAAGATCTCCACAATGGAGCTTATATTTTGTCAACAGTGGACGGAGAGGTGTTCCAGAGGGCATGGAACATCCAGCACCTCCGTCGATACTTTTCTTAACTTGTACTGCTTATATGAAGTGAATTAACAAAGAGAATCAGTGGACGTAGGCCTTTTCATGCCGAACCACTTTAAAAAACCTTGTCTCTTTTTTAACTTGTTCCTTTATATCTTGGCTACTTGTTAACTTTATCCTTTTCTGTTGAACAAAATCCTATGCGTATAGCATTTCCACTCAAAGCACTCCACGGCGCAACTTCACCTGGGCAAAACCTAACAGGTACTATGCGAATCTATGCCCTCGCCAATGAGACACTTTTGCTCCAGCATCCCTCTGCTGCGGGTTAACTCATTGCTCGCGACGGCCCTTAAAGCCAACTGTAATGAGCCGATTATAAGCCACCGAGAAGGCCGACTATAGCCGAGGTAGCTCATTACGGCGTTAGGCTCGCCGGCAACTGTGAACCGACTATAAGCCCCAACATAAGGTGTGGCCAGCCAGGGGCAGTTCACAGTTGACGATCGGCACCCACGCTAACCGGCCACAGTAAATCGAATAATACCCATGATTACGGGCCATAATGGCCCGGGTAGTTACTGTGCGCGATCTCGGCTCCGATGTGTCTTAGGTGCGGCTGTGGTAAAAAAGAATTAACTCCCCGCGGAGGCGTAAGATGGGTGACAAATGTCTCCAAGACCCACAGCTAGGGAAAGTGACTACAAAACCCGTTTGCCACGAACTTAAGCACATCGAAGGCCTTCCGTGATTGGAAGTTTTACTTTTTTACATATTTCAATTTTACTTAAAAAGCTTTCCTCCTATCCACTATAACAATCCCTAAAGTACAGGATACAGAGTAGGAAATACTCGCCAATGGGTGTAGGGACTCACAATTGGATGACAGGGCGTTCAACTGCGTTCCATGCTCGGTCATACAAGATATTCAAAACTGCCATCTACAATTAGAACATGAAAGGCGGTATTTTCTTCTTTCATATATAAACACATGACTATAATTTATTCACACCTTGCGCTAACATTGCAAGTCATGAAATCATGTTTTAATCAAGAACCTGACATCAAACACAATTTGATTACAAGAATATGCATAGCTATATTTCTCATGCGGCATGTCAAAATAGCAACAAACATTCAGAAGACGACAAAATCAGCTTAAGTTAAAGAATTACACGTCAAAAATAAGGCTATTTATTACAAGTGGCAAAAAATTACAACCTAAGAGTCACTTTACTGTTTTAAGACTAACATATACAACCCTGTCAAGTCCACAAAAAGAGTTTTTCCAGGTCTAATCAAGGGGCCGGCTGCATTGGAGTTTTATCCTTGTCCCGTTGACCACCTGTCCAGTCAGAGAAAGGATTCATTAGTGATAAGCAACCAAGTTAATGGAGAGACTAAAAAGGAAGACTTACCAGCACCTGCTTCTTGACTATCCTGGTCGTCATCCTCTACTTGCACACCTGCCTCCTCAGCAGCAAGCAACCGCATACCCTCCTTCACCGCCACCTTCTCCTCCATGGTAAACTGGGCAGTGACACCACCCTTAGCCTGAGCAGCCGCCCTCTCCTCCGCCGTTTCCCTCAGCTTGACTACTGACTGCTGTGGAAGGATCAAGTTATACTCCAGAAGGGTCGCATTTCTGATCAGGTAGGCAGCTGATCTATCTCTCCCGAGGATAGCTTCTATCTCAGCCGCCGTCTGAACCAGGCGATCAGTCTCCACAACCGCAAAGCCACCTGTCGCTAGCAAAAATGAAAACGTATGAGAAGAAGCATCGCAACCAGAATGGAAATTATGAATAAAGCGTCGACTTACATCCAGAGGTGAAACGCCGAATAGAAACAGAGTCGTCCCTGACAAAGAACCACTCTTTCTTGAACATGCTGAACTTAGAATACAGATCCAAGACTGGCTTGAAGGTTACAGCTGACTCCAAGCTGATATATGGGGACCCCTTCTTATAGCCCCTCAGATTATATAAGTACCGGATCTCCCGGTTGGAAGGAGCACGCCCATACTTCCTCTGGAAGATGACGAAGAGGCTCACCAGTATAGCATAGGAGTTGGGTTGAAGCTGGAATGGGGCCACCTTTAGATATGTAAGGAAGCTGGCTACCCAAGCATTAAGAGGCAGAATGGCACCACACATGCAGTGGTATCTGCTGTAAGCAAAGTACCCTTCGGGAGGGTCATATGGCATAACTTCTCTCCCTGGCAACAGCATGCGCGCTCTATCGATTCCAAAAGAACGTGAGATGACATCAAGCTGCTCTTCCTTAAGGGAGCTGGGAAAGCAATCGGGCAGGGAGTTCAGAAGCTCCTGAGGGCCGTACCCGTCCACTAGTGATCTCGGGGTAGATCCTTGACGTTCCGGTCCTGGCTGAGCAGGGGGCACTGCGGAAGATTCTCCTTCGCCCTAAGACATCTTTTTATCTGATCGAGTTTCTGCTTTGCGAGACATTATCTGCAACATCGAAAAACATGTTGTTAAAACAGAGGATATAAACAAGCAAGTCTATACAAAGTCCGTCCAATGAAACAAGTTCATTCGGTATCCCCATACTATAGCTCATTCGGCCTTCCCAATGAAACAAGTTCATTCGGTATCCCCATACTATAGCTCATTCGGCCTTCCCAACGAAACAAGTTCATTCGGCATCCCCATACTATAATTCATTCGGCACTCCCAACTTCATCCGGTTATACAGGTATATGACTCCATTCGGTACTCAGAACCCCCAAGTCCATTCGGTAAAAAAACCCATTCGTCCAACATAGAAAGGATCTCACCTGATTCGGTGAAAGTAGGGAGTTTGATTCGGCTACCACGTTTGATTCGGCGAAAGTAAGGACTTGGTCCGGCAAAGACAAGAGTTTAATTCGGCTGGTAGGGAATAACAAAGGCGTACGGTCCCTACTTATAGATGAAAGGACACGACCGGACCATCTGATTCGGCATCCAAGAACCGAATGAAAATGTCAAAGCTACATGAAACAAAGCACGCCATATTCGAGAATATGCCCTGCTTTGGGGGGCAATTGTTGGGTACCTTTCCCAACACCTACCACCGAATCAGGCTCCGCCGATCCAACCTTCGTCCCTACTATTCAACCATCTACAACCGGACCAAAGCCACCACCGGACCAAAGCCACCACCGGACCAAAGCACTACCGGACCAAGGTGTTGCCGAGCCAACTTTGCCAGGCCAGATCGCCTCGGCCCAGGCCCACCAGCAGCTATATACATCCAAGACCCCTGCTCCCAGCCTCACTCTATAAATAGAGGGGCAGGGTGGGGGACAAGTTTTGAGAGCTCAAGCATGGATAGAACTTTCAAACAACATTCTTTTACTTGTATCAAAGCTTTGTACTTGTAATCAAAACAAGAGAAGAGAAATAATATATAAAGTGGACGTAGGCACATTCTGGCTGAACCACTATAAATTTTCATGTCTTTTTACAATTTAGCCCCTGCTTTTCATATATCTGCATAAATCTCCAAAATCACTAAGAACAACATAAGAACTATTGAATCATACGACTTCGAGGTGTTTGTCCATTTTTTGTGCAAACATTATAAAATTATTTTCATCTCAATAATTTGGGTCTTCACAATTTTCAAATATTTTGAGAATTTTGAAAATAAAGGTTAAGTGTTGATTTATAAAATAAATTATAAATTTGATTAATTATCTTTCAAGATAATTTAGTTGTTTTGAAATTTATACATGATTATAAATTTGATTAATTATCTTTTAGGATAATTAATGTTGTTTTCAAATTATAAAAGATTATAAATTTGAATTCTTTTCTTTTGGGATAGTTAATGTTGTTTTCAATTTATAAAATATTATAAACTTGATTTATTTTCCTTCGGAATAATTAATATTGTTTTGAAATTATAAAAGACTACATGTTTGATTTATCTTTCGGAATAATTAATGTCATTTCAAAGTTATAAACGATAGTTTATAAATGAGAAAATCTTTTAAAAGGGAATGTTCAAAAATAAAGCTAAGTGTGTTTTGGGTTTATAATAAACAATGTTTAAATGACAATTGTTTTTGGCCCTTCTTTTTAATAGACTTAGAAATATAATTTGTTCTTTAAAAGAATATTTTAAAGAGTGTTTTCAAATATTTTACAGATATTTATTATGTGAAAATCGAGCACAAGTGTGGGTCCAATGGTTTAAATGTATGATTCGTTAATTTCTTCAAGTAATATCATTTTGTTATCTTCGATAGTTGATTCGATGACTATTGATTATGCTATCTTCTTTGTGTTTTTTCGATTCAAGATGAATTCGCTGCGCATTTAGGGCATTTAAACTCTTGTTATTCTTAAATTTAAGAATGTGGTCGAGTCAAGATAGGAAGCAACACTACCCTAACTTATCCGGCTTCATTGTTTTCCTCAGGGTAGTATTAGTTTGTTTTCGATGTTTGATTCATCGACTATCGATCTTGGTATCCTTCATTGTGCTTCGTCAATATAAGATGATTTTTCGCTCATTTTGAGCATTGACATCCAACACCATGGATAACTAAAAGAAAAGAGCGAGTGGGAGCCAAGCCAGTTGGGTCGCACCCATTAGGGTATATTCACATCTATCTAGAGATTTGTTGGTAGCATGCATGCGATGATGTGAAATATTCGGATGCTCATGTAAAGTGGGGTCCATCTTGGAATTTCTAGAGAGTGATGTGTGTTTGGCGTTGGCTCTCTAATAAAGTTAGGGGTATGCCCTAGGGACAATTATATAATTTGTTATATATCTAACTCGTTGACCAACATTATTCAAAATAAAAAGTATTTTCTTTCTATAATATACTTGATATAATATGTCATATTAATTAATCAATTTAATTAAAAGTATATTTAATAGAAAATCCATAAGTGTATATTTTGTGATAGTAGTTACAAAGTGTTGTAACCGTGAGTAATTTATCACAATGAATATAAATATACCATTTTAAATATTCCTAATCAAGATGCATCGAGACTGGATTTCAATGTATCCGTTGAGACTAGAGTACGTAACGCTCTCCAAATGTTGGGCAGTGTATTACTCATGACTACTAGGGGCACTTAGGGGTTACATACTGATAGTAATTGGATAACCATGGAATGACTCACTCGATTGTTTTCTGTTGGTTAATATAACTAAGATCAAACAAGAAATATCGATATGATTGATTTACACAGTTCTCTTGACTTAAGAATATTGTCGATCTTCAATATGAAAGCTCTGCTCTGATTATAGTAAAATCATGGCATGATGTCCATCAAATGACTATAGTTTGGTCGAGTGGAAGTATTGGAAGTGAAGCACTATTCAAGAGAGTATTCGTCTCCTCAGTTATATGGGGTTAGTATCACAGTCAACTCAAAGTCAAAGTCTCTAGCCAGGGCATTTTGGTTAATAATAATTATTATTACTAAACTAAGGACTTTGTGTTTGCACTATAGAGTTAAATATGGATGATACTAGAATTTTGACCGTTGCCAAAATTCATAAGTCCAAAAGTGATATAGTTTTGACGAAGAGAATAGGTGTAAATAAATGTCACAACCAATTAACGCTTATTAAACTAAAATTGGATCTTACCGAAATCAAGTAAGCGATAAAATTGGCTGTAATGTCACACCACCTGCTAAGTGAAGTGTGAACCTTAACATTTGAATAGTTCGATGTTAATCGCTGATCGAATTTACACCCAAGAGTTTCACAACTGAAATGATGAATTCCCTTATATCAAATGATTTAATTAGTTTATAATTGTTATATATTAATTAAAATAATTAATATTATGAAATATTAGTTATAAGATTTGAATATTATTTGAGAAATAAATATTTTTATATATATTTATAATAGTTATAAATATATCGATCGATATGAGATATCGATAACAAATTAAATTGGATTTAACTAAACATGCTTAATTTTGGTTAAATAGGCTATTAGCCTATGTTATTAGAGGCTTGGTTCCGCTATAATAATAGGGCATAGGGGCGGCTAAAAAGAGTAAAGTGGGTTTTGAAATGAATGGTTGAGATTAAGTAAGAAAGAATATAAGATACTATCCTAGTTCCTCACTTATTCAACCAATATATAATCATCTCTAAACCTAACTTGGATTTGATTTTTTTGGCCGTCTCCATCATCATCTTTATGGCTGATCTTCCCCTCTATAAACCTAAAAAAATTCTCAAATCAAATTCATTTAAATCCAAGGCTATTTGATAGCAAGAAGGTCTGTGATTCAAGACTAGCAATCTGACGAATCAAGAAATTTAAAGGAAAGGGATTCATCTTTTCAACATGGACTTGAAGTCATATGTTGTAGATAATCATTTATTTATATAATATGCAGATAATTATGGTAAAATAATTTATTTCTCATACGTACTCATATTTCATTAATAATCTAATGATCTATGCTAAATAAAAGTTATTTTATTTTAATAATATTAATCAATACATATATACATTAATATATAAATCAATACATCCACATAATTTATGTCAAAGTGTGCGTGTGTCTATATATATACACTATAGAAAATTAATCTATTAATTTTCTAATATAAGTTTATGTCTATTATGAATTTTAACGGCCGAAAATAATTTTTGTGTTATTATTATATTTTTTTCAATACTTAATTATTGTAAGATTTAATAAATTCATATAAAATAAATAACATTTTGAAATTTCAATTTAATATTTTTTTTAAAATTAGTTCATACTATCAAATGCTCTTAGAAAAAATTTCCAAATGTTTTGCATTATTTCAATAGTTTAATAAATTAAATTAAAAAATTGGATGTTTTGTAATTAATTAATTAAAAATATAATTCTTTTATTCAAAAAATATGAAAAAATTTCGCAGCCCTTAAAATATCATTCTAGATTTTTTTAAAATTTAAAATTTGAAATTTTATTATATAATTATTTAATAAATGACAAAGTGACTAATCAATACTGTGTGTGTGTATTAATATATTAAGTATATTATAACAAACTCAGATCTGTAAATAATTCGAACTGAAATAAAAATAAAACTAATTTTATGCATATATATATAAACACACACACACACACACACACACATATATATATATATATATATTATATTTTTGAGAAAAATGTGTGATCCTCTACGAATAGAGGAGAGCACACATGTATATATATAAGTAAAATAATTTATTTCCATAAATATATATGATTTCATATGTATACATATATGTACAGTTGTTATTTATTATATAATATATACATATACATATATATAATATTTTAATAAATATTTTTGTGTACATATGAATATGTGTATATACACACACTTATACATTTATAACTATAAGTATATGCATAAATTTGGACAACATACAATACATATAGAGTGAGCTAATGTGTCTGTTGTGATATAAATCCTAGCATCTATATATGGGCATGTTATACCTTGCGCGGAATGTCATGTAACATGTGCACACATACATATGTATATGTATAATTATATATTAAATAAAATTGAATGAAATATATTTCAAACAATAATTTATGAATTTAAATAAAATATATGATTTTATTTAAATTAAATATAGAAATGTTTTAAATAAATTAGACTTCATAGACCCAATAAAGATTTAGAAATGTTCTAAGTAAATTAGACTTCATAGGCCCAATAAATATTCAATAGGATAAAAAAGTTTGAAATTCACCCATAACTTCCGTTGTGGGCTGGTCCAGTTCCAACAATGATATCAGAGTCCAATAGCCTATGTGGTCTAATTAGTTATGTTAGGGTCAACTAATCAAACTCATAGCCCAGTTAGTAGGGTGTTTAGAAAGGTAGTGTCTAGGATTGAGTTTGGGTAATTTAGTACTCTGCCCTACCTGGCTACCAGCCTGGCCCGAACAGATATGTGAGCCCAAAAGGTTGTCTCTAATAGAAGACGCCTAATTTGAATTAGGCATTGGTCTAATTTTTAAATACTCAAAAGTATTTGAAAATTAAAAATATAAGATTTTAAATTTAAAATAAGATATGAATATATTGTAAAAGTTATAATATAATAAAATTTTCAAAATGCTTGAAAATATGTGTATTAATTTCGGAAATTTTAAAATTCATTAATTAGATTAATAAAATAAGTAAATTAATATATATATATATATGCATGTATTATATATTATGATATATGTTATGATATTTGAAAATGTTTAAAACAACATAAGTAAACATGCATGTATATGAATTAAAATTTGAAATTAACATAATTTAATTAAAATTGTTTAATTAAATAAATTAATTAAAGGTTTATTAACTGAATAAATTAATTAAAAATTAACTAATTAAATTAATTAATTAATGGTTAACTAATTAAATAAGTTAATTAAATATTATATACATATATATGATATATGTGTAATACTATAAAGGTTGTAGTATGTAATAAATATTTAATATAAATGTTATATCAAAATAACATAAAATTAATTAAAATGTTAATTAATTTAAATTAGTTAAATAAGATTTAATTAATATAATTTTATACATAAAACTATTATATAAGTAATATGAAATATAAAATTTATATAAAAATAAAACTTATATAATATGAATGTTCAAACTAAAGGTGGAACATCAAAGAAACCCTAATTAGACTTAAGGAATAAGTATATATGTAATTGTATGTATACCGTGATTTCCATTGTGTTTGACACTTGAATCACGAGAGTAATTTATAAGAATTACATTATTCCATAAGTCGTTATCACTCAATATTAATTATTATAGATTATGAATTTTTAATATAAAGTTATCCTCTACCATATAAATATATGTGTGTGTGTATGTATGTATATTAATAAATTACTTGCATACTCCTTAGTTGTTGAGTAAACTCCAATTAGGGATGTTATATAGTATTATTAATATATTGAATAGATAAAGTAAGTTAATTATATGTATATGTTGAATAAAATCAAGGTACATATATTGTACTAGGCCGTTACGATATGGTAGGTACGAGTGAATAGTTTCATTTCGATTTATTGAGCAAACTCAAGGTCGAAATAAGATTAGGATAAGGAACCATGGGTTAGGATTTGTATGTGATACAAGCAATAAAGAATTATCCATCATTTTTGGGGTTATGATTGTTGAGCAAACTCAAGATCAGAATCCTAAGACAAATGAGTCCTAACACCTCTAGTGAAGTCGAAAGGCTTCTATGTTTCGCTTAGGGTTTTGTAAAACATAAAAAACTAGTGGGAACCTTATTAGAAAAATGAAATGATAACATTTAACATTTATAATATTATAAGAACATATGCTATATAATGTTATAATAATCTGCATTGAGAAATTTTACATTTAATGCAACTGATAAAACGTTTATCGATTAAGATATACCAACAAATTTTGAATTGACAAATGGAAATATAAAATATACTTACTAATGAATGCTTATGGAAAGTTTCTATACCCATGCAAGTGCTTAATTTACAACTACTCAATACGTTCGTAATTTGGTCATTTATGTGTTTATTTGGTTGAGACCTTTTATTGCATTTTATGAGTTTTGAACTCTAAATGCAATTCAAGACTATGGATATTTAACCATATACTATCATATATAAATGTTATATGGTGAACCGTAATAGTTTATAGTGTACAATATTTCGATAAATTTAGTTTATTCAAAATGAGCCAATAAATAGTATTTTGAGATCAAGTATTCAATTTGATTGATTACAAAAGGATCATATTATGTTAAATGTAACACAAAAATAAAAACTATAAGATAGATCTAAGAACTCGATCATTAAAATGTCAATTTGATCAGTTTACACAAAGTGCTATGATATTTAATGCCCTTAAATGTTAAGGATAATCAAATGCATTTTTATAAAGAGTGCGTTATAATATTGTAGTAAGGGTTTTCTATTGAATGGTTAACCATTTGAAAGGAAAAACGAATGTATAAGAGTAGACGTAATTTAAGGCACAGTTGGGATGAAGAGAGCGAATAGTCACTTCTACTTCATAATGAAACAATGGAAGCAAGAACTGTAATAATAATGATTGATTCTTAACCCTGGAATAAGAAATATGATTTCTATTCCAAAATGTATTTTGGTATAATTTTTTTTCAATGAGATCTATTTCTTTGAGTTCAAGATATTTGATCAAAAAACTCTCCACTGTAAATTAATTGCAATATATGAAATAAATAATCTATATTAAAAGAATAATGGACCTTCAAATTTAGTACACTATTGTAGTAATGGCGGAAATAGTATGATCATGCCATATAGCACTTTTTAATTGCATCAAATTATGAAAATTGTTTTCGTAAAACGTACCACACACTATTTGTGAAATAATGACTATTTTTAGTATCGACTGTAAAATAGACATAGCTATATTTCAATATGAATATTGTGAATATTTATTATGAAATAAAACTATTATGTGGTATTCGTTTTCATAATAAAAGTGATGCATTGGAAAATACGTAAGTATATTATATTATTAACAATTATTTTGGAATTGTAGACTAAGCTGTAGTTTTAAGAGACAATACTATTATATGATTATGAACCATATGATAATAGCGACTTTTGAGCTTACTCCTTTGTATAAGGTCGTGTATTTAAGAGTAGTACGGAAGGTTAATGTTATTTCATCTAGATAATAGTTTACAAAATCATACAAGATAAGGGTTTGTAAAAAAACCCAAAATATCCTAGGTCAAGGAGTTAGCAGGTGGTGCAAATCGAAAGTCTGCACATAATAATTGTTTATGAGGCATCTTTTATGAATCTCCTCAAAATGATTTTGGAAAAGACTATCATTAGATGGAATATTTATGTTTTTGAACATAAGTTTAGTAAACTAAATCAGTTTTATATAAAAAGAATTTCATAAAATGTTTATGAATACCTATTCCGTTGCCCTAAGAAACAATGGTTGTTTCAAGAAGTACTAACTTCATAGTGAAGGAATTTCATTGAGAAATTATTGGTATTAAATGGAACTGGATATGATTCAAGAATAAAACTGATTACTATGAGGTGAAATGAAATTAAATATCCTAAATGAACACATCATATTAGAATGTCTAATAAGTATTCTCACACATTGAAGAGAAACTATGAGTTTCTTATTAATGTCGAAAATATAAAAAATCCTTGGTTGTTTAATTAAACCATTAAGAGTGTTGACTCTATAATATGGTATGATACCTAGATCCAAAATAGATTCCAAGTGCATTATCAAAATATGATTTTGATAGTCGTATCTAAAGAGACATGATCCATTGGCCACAAACCTATCTTTATGAGAAAGACAAATATTGTTAGAATGTAGTGAGCCACATTGATAAGAATGTTACCGTAAATTTTAATTGTTGAAATTAACGTAATAGATTCACCATTCGATTTACTCAAGTTCGTTCGGATTTACTCACAAAATTATCGCTTTGTAAAACTTTGTGATTTGGTACATATGTGTTGAATGGTAAATTCTAAAAAATGATTTAGAATATATTATTGCACATAACAAACAAAATGTTTCGAAGTCAATGGGAGCGATATTTGGATTTGTGAGTGTTTGGATACAATCTAATAACATATACGAAAGTATCATTCAGCAAGCATCAAATTGAACAATTGTTTGGTTAGAAATATCAAAGAGTTTGATTGTCAATTAAAATGCAGAGGAAGCGTGTGTTCATAAGAAAGAACATAAAGAGGTACATTGATATTTCTAAAGTATAAATGAACAATGCATTGTTGATTTTTAACGATGTACTTAAGTTGAAATCAATCTTAGTTGTTTTAATACTGAATGTTGGATTGTAAATGATATCTTTCACACAGAGTATAAAAGATATTGGAAATGTCCCAAATCGATATGCAAAGACAACTTATTAAATAATTTAATAAGGAACATGTGAGATGAGTTCCTCATGCAATGGCAATTAGAATTATCATACATATTATGTTGTCTACGATATCATGACTTGTTCAGGTATTTGATACATGAAGCATATATTAAATCCAAATTAATATCACCGAATGATAATTGGTGTGTTCTCGTGTATTTACAAAATACTAGAAAATTGTTTGCAGAAACAGTAAACTCCCTATGAAGGAATGATCGAAATCAAACTTCATAAGTGATAGAGTATAGTATGTCAGTAATAAATTCAAGTTAAGAATCTTCAAATTGGAATGTTCCAAATGAAAGAGTATGGTTGATTCAATGAAAAGAATAAGTACATTGCCTTGAATAGCACCGTAATAAAAACAATGTATATAAATATAAATGCACAAATTTATAACTGAGCTGGAGGTGATTCCAAATGTTGAGAATCCAACATTGTTATATGATAACAATGCCACTATATTGTTTGTAATAGAACTTATAGCTCACTAGAAGTCGAGAGACATACTCCGATTCGTTCCATATGATAAAGTAAATTTATTAACATTAGAGAGAGTTGATTGATAGAGTAGATAATTAAAACACAATAGCATACCCATTCATTGAGAGACTGACATGATCAGTTTATAGGAAATCGATTAGAGAAGTTATAATGAGATTCTAAAATTGACCCAAGTGCAAGTGGGAGATTGATAAATTTAAGGGTGCCCTATAGGTAATTGTATAATTTGTTACATATATATAACTCATTGACTAATCTTGTTCAAAATAAAGGGTATTTTCTTTCTATAATATACTTGGTATAATGTGTTATATTAATTAATCAACTTAACTAAAAGTTATTTAATAGAAAATCCATAAATGGTATGTTTTGTGATAGTAGTCACAAAATGTTGTAACCATGAGTAATTTATCACAATGAATATAAATATACCATTTTAAAAGTTCCTAGTCAAGATGCATCGAGACAGAATATCGATGTATCCGTCGAGACTAGAGTACGTAATGCTCTCCAAATGCTGGGCAGTGTATTACTCATGACTGCAGGGGGAACCTAGGGGTTACGTACTAATAGTTATTGGATAAATATGGAACGACTCGCTCGATAGTTTTTTGTTGGTCAATATAACTAAGTTCAAACAGGAAATATCGATGCGGCTGATTTACAAAGTTCTTTCGACCTGAGAATACTGTTGACCTTCAATATGAAAGCACTAATTTGATTATAGTCAAATCATGGCATGACATCCATTGAATGAATATTGTTGGGTTGAGTGGAAGTACTGGAAGTGAAGAAGTATTCAAGAGAGGATTCGTCTCCCCGGTTATACAGGATTGGTGTCACGGTCAACTCAAGTCAACTCAAAGTCAAAGTCTCTGGCCAAAGCATTTCGGTTAATAATTATTATTATTTTTGAACCAAGGACTTTGTATTTGGACTATAGAGTTGAATATGGATGATGTTGGATTTTGACCATTACCAAAATCTGTAAGTCCAAAAGTGATATAGTTTTGACAAAGAGAATTGGTGTGCATACATGTCACAACCGAGTAACGCTTATTAAACTAAAATTGGATTTTTACCAAAACTGAGTAAGCGATAAATTTGGCCATAATGTCACACCACCAACTAAGTAATGTGTGAACGTTAATGTTCGAATAGTTCAATGTTAATCGCTGATCGAATTTGCACCAAAGAGTTACATAACCGAAATGATGAATTCTCTTTATACCAAATGAATTAATTAGTTTATTTTTGTTATAAATTAAGCAAATTAATTAATATTTATGAAATATTAATGATAATATTTGAATATGATTTGGGAAATAAATATTATATATAGTTATAATAGCTATAAATATATCAATCGATATGAGATATCGATAACAAATTAAATTGGATTTAAATAAACATATTTAATTTGGGTTAAATTGGCTATCAGCCCATGTTACTAGAGGCTTGGTTCGGCTATAATAATAGGGCATAGGGGCGGCTAAAAAGAGGAAAGAGGTTTTGAAATGAATGGTTGAGATTGAGTGAGAAAGAGTATGAGATACTATTCTAGTTTCTCTCTTATTCAACCAATATATAATCATCTCTAAACCTAACTTGGATTTGATTTTTTTTTGGCCACCTCCATCATCATCTTTATGGCCAATCTCCCCCTCTAAAAGCCTAAAAAAATCTCAAATAAAATTCATTTAAATCCAAGGCTTTCTGATAACAAGAAGGTTTATGATTCAAGACTATAATCCGACGAATCAAGGAATTTCAAAAGAAGAGGATTCATCTTTTCAACATGGACTTGAAGGCATCTATTGTAGGTAACCATTTATTTATATAATATACAGATAATTACGGTAAAATAATTCATTGCTTATGTATCCTTATGTGTGTGTGTTAATATTTTTTAGTTAGTTATGTGAAATTTCTATAGGTAATGTTATTATCACAATAATGATTGTCTATGTGCATAAATTTAATGTACTCATGCATACTCATATTTCAACAATAACCTAATGATATATGTTACATAAAAGTATTTTATTTTAATATTATATTATTTAATACATATATACATTAATATATAAATCAATAAATCTATACAATTCATATCAAAGTGTGCATATATATACTACATAAAATTAATCTAATAATTTTCTAATATATGTTTATATCTATTATGAATTTTAACAGCCGAAAATAATTTTGTGTTACTATTATATATTTTTTCATTATTTAACTACTATAAGATTTATTAAATTCAAATAAAATAAATAACGTTTTGAAAATTCAATTTTATATTTTTTAAAATTAGTTCATCATATTAGACGCTCTTGGATTCTTTTGCATTTTTTATATATTTTTAAATTAAATTAAAAATTGGCAGTCTTTTATTAAAAAATCCAAAAAAAATTTGGAACCCTTAAAATATCATTCTAGATTTTCAAAAAAAATTAAAATTTGAAATTTTATTTTAGAATTATTTTATATTATTTAATAAATGAAAATTGACTAATTAAACATAATATATATATTAATATATTAAATATCTTATAACAAATTCAGATCTATAAATAATTCAAACTGAAAAAAATTAAAATTAGTTTTATACATACATACATACATACATATATATATTATAATACAAATTTACATTTATTAATATATTTACATATATACGCATTTATATAATTATTTTAGTTTAATTCAAATGTGTATATCTATAAATAAGAAAAATAATTTATTTCCATAAGTATATATGATTTCATATGTACACGTATATTTTCAATTATTATTTGTAATATAATTTATATATATATAATATTTTATATAATTAATATATTTATGTACATACAAACATACATATACACACACACACACACTTATATATTTATAAGTATATGCATATATTTGGATAATGTACCATACATATATAATGAGCTAATGTGTTTGTTGCAATGTAAATCCCAACACTTATGTACATGCATGTTATACTTTGCATATCATGTTACACATGCACACATCATATGTATATGATACATATGTACAATTATATATTAAGTAAAATTAAATCAAATAAATGTCAAACAATAATTTATAAATAAAATATATGATTTTATTCAAATTAAATTTAGAAATGTTCTAAATAAATTAAACTTCATAGGCCCAATAAAGATCCAATAGGATAATTTTTTTTGAAATTCACCTATAACTTTCACTGCGGGTTGGCCCAGTTCCAACACTTTCAAATATATTGTATCTAGAGGTATACTTTCGTTGTATGGGGCACACTCTCTTACTCATGTTAGATAAATTCATTCTTCTTGTTTTAGTTCGAGCCATGGAGTTGATTCTTTCTTAATTGCATCGAGAAGTGCATTGTGCTCTTCTCTGTGTTTAATTATTTTTGTCCATTTTTAGTCTGGATTTTGTACATTCTTCAAGTATGGACTTTGTCCTTACTTGTGTCTATTCTTTATGTTTGGATTTGTTTCTGTTGTTTGTCCATTCTCTTATGTATGGATGTTGTTCTTGTGAGATAAAAACATGTTTCATGTTTAGTGGTGTGGTCTCACAGAATTATTATGTTCACCATATTACTTGAGTTTTCTTATGCTTGTTTTCCAGATTGACCCTGGTGTTATTTTGGGTCAGGTCGAGTATTTTCCAGGTTGGCATTGGTGTTATGGAGCTCTTGGAGAAGAGTGGGATGTTCACCTATCATAGCATTTAATTTTCCATTGTATTATATTGTATAACTACCAGCAATTGTATGATCAGAAAATTATAACTGCATAACTGATGAAGTTTGTTTTTAACTCTGATGTACCTTGTATCTTGGAGTGACAGTTTATAATGTTTTGTTATATTATATATTGTCATTTCCCCTGTGCGATTATATTTCCCTTGTTTTTCTTTTTATTTTACCCTAATAATCTGCCTTTCTGGTGATTGGATGTTCGGCGTTTGAATACCATGGATGTATTTGGTGCTGGCTTTCCATGGTCGAAAAGGGGTGTCGTTACAATGAAATATAGTGGTGTTTATAAATGACACAAGTTTACATATTTATTTACTATATACATACTTATACAATTAGATTGCAATTTTAATTTTATGATTCCAACTCCAAATAAAGTAATGCTAAATAAGTAATAATTTGCAACGAATGACTATTCATATTTTACGTACTTATGACCATAAACAAAAGTTTTAAAATACACTTTAAATACACTTTAAATGCTCTTTAAGTACACTTTAAACACACATTAAATGCACTTTAAAATTACATAAAATAACTTTGTAACTAAACATATGTTTATATATAAGTATATGAATACAAAGATAAAAACAAATATATATGTGTGTGTGTGTGTGTACATATAATCACATATATGGTCACAAAACATTTTAACAAAACTTTCCTTGCACAAAACAAATTAGCAATACTTTAATTTCCCCCCTTTTGTGTTAAATTAAAATATATTTTTTATATGTATGTATATGTATGTGTATATATACATATTTATTTATTTACATAATTAGTATCTAATAAAATATGTATGTGAATTTAATTAGACATATGTACATACAAACAATTAAACATATATAAACATATATGATTAAATTTGACAACTACATATTAAAATTGCAATCTTATTTGTTGTAAAATGAACAAATTCTGTTGATTAGCAAAGCCATATGATTATACAATTATACTAGTGCGAACCTAAACTACGCACACGGAGTTTACCATATACTTTGTTTAGCACTATATTTTTAAATTTTTTAAGTTACGAAGATGAAAATATATGCTTATGGATTTTATTTTTTTAGTGGTATATTTTTCTTGAACACTATTGACAAACATTTGCTGATAATTTTTTTAAGTAATCTCGAAGCACTCAGCATGTAACTACTTTTTTAAAGCACATCGGCTTCATACAACAAACGATAACATTAACCACGAATTATTCTTAGCTTGGAAAGTATCTCATTCTATGCACCAGGATTAATTTTCAAATGTAAGTAACATATATTCAATATAGGTTTATCCTAAATTTAACATATATATATATATATATTATGTGTATGCTGACACAGTTTTGTTGATGATTGTGTTTCAAAGCTGACGTGTAGAAATAATGCTTAAATTGAAATATTGTTAAAAAAATTCAAATAAATTAAATTCAATAAACAACAATTTAAATTGGATAATTCCCACGTTTTGACATTATCTAACACTAGTGCATTGGAAAAATATTTAAAGGTGGCTTTGACACATCATATTATACGTATAGCATAATATGTCATGAAAAATATATATGGAATATAAATATTATATAGTTAAATTTTTGGACCAACCGAGTAATCCTTTTCCATTACTTTAAATATTCACGCAAACACAACAAATGAAACAGTATAATTAATATAATTCAATGTGAAATAGTATATCACCATAATATGGAATAATTTTGGATACAGATATAACAAATCTTAAATGAAGTTTCCTTACAAAAATAGCAATAAGATCAAATGATGTAAGAAAACACAAGTGAGAAATAGAAATATTATAAATAGCTTATTATCAATATAAATTATTCTAGATAGATATATTGTAAAGAAGAAAAAATATAAGATTATATTTGCATAAAGCAAAGAGCTTAAATGAAAGTAGGATTGTTATGCAGCAAAATGCTAAAAGTATCCAAAGTTAATTCGTTTTATTGTGAACCAAAATTTGTCGGAACTATAATTTACCCGGAGAAAAACTATGCATTTCTTCAAAAAAAAGCTAAGATAAAACTTGCATATCAATTAAGTCCATTAAAAATCTCCAATTTATTCAAACTCAGATAACTAAGGGGAAATATTTTACCACTCTCCTCCTTGGGTAAATCAACAACACCTTATACGCGACTCTAAATTTAAAACATTATTGATTAAAATTTGACTCTTTATTCAATCGTTTCTAAATTTCATCTTGTCTTTTTCATGTAATCAACCTTCATTCTTTTTCACTCTACATATAAAATCATAGCTCCAAACATTAACCATGACTTTTCTTTGGGGTACATATTGGACATTGTCCACCAATGTTGATTGAAGTATCAATTCAATTTAATATGAATGCCTATAATATTTTTTCTATATGTCCAACATTCTTATAATCTTACTTAACTGTAACACTTGTAAATAAAAATTATGATGACCTTTATAGTATATAGAATATATATATGTTTGTGTGTGTGTGTGTGGTGTGTGTGTGTGTGTATTGTTTCCTTTCAAGCATATGCACACATTGCTATAACAATATTCTATTTAGTCTGCTAATGAAAATTATCAACAAATATTCTTTTCCCATTTGTTTTATTATTCAACTAAATTTGTTAAGAAAAATGTATTTATAAGGAACTAGTATTAAGTTCCAATTTTACTAATTTTATGTGGTATATATATTTCCTACAATAAGGAAGCATTTGCTAATGTTAGAGAACAATTCATGTTAAATATTCACTCATAAAGTTGAACTTACATTTCTTCAGAAATTTTAATAATAAAAGGAATTAAGTGATCATATACTAATTCTCAATTAATTAAAATTACAACGAATTTATTATGATTAATTTTATTGGTTTGAATTCAAATAAAATTGAATAGCTAATAATTAATTTCTTTTTATATTATTTGGTATGATCCCCTATTTGTAGTTAGTTTACATATAAACATTATAAGTAACTGTATGTCAAATCCTTAATCTATAAATATCTTCAAACTTCAGAAAAATTGAAACAACAAAATATTAAACAAATTTTGTAAAACAATGGATAATTACCACATTGTATCATAAGATCCCTATTAATTTAGCAGTAGTTATGCACTCAAATGAAAAAACCGTGTTACTTGTGAACATTCATAATCTATTGAATACCATAGAAACATATATTAAATCCTTAGTTGAATAAGATAGGTACATAAGATTTTATAAAAAACACATTCATGTCTACTAAGACCACATAAAATATTTATAAAGGAATAAGTATACATAATAAACATATAATAACAACTTTTAAAGTTGTCTGCTATAACCGAAATAAAAATATTAGTCATACATTTACATTTTTTCCTTAAACTACAAAATAAAAAATTTATTGTTTGAATATTTTTCACTATAGATATTACGCTCTTCAACCAACTTGATTTTCTTATATAAGTTTGATAATAAAGATATACATAGAAACCTAAACACAAAAAGTAATAGGTAGCAACTCGATCAATGCAAAACTGAATAATATTATAAATAAGATGGTGAGTATAAAAGTGAAAAATTATGATGAATTAATTCAAATTATGTCATATTAAAAATTTAAAAAGATTGTGTAAAGTTGTTTGAAAAGAATTTTTAATTTTATTTGGACTGAAAATAGAGTTTTTTTCTAAATTGTAATATACATACTATACTGAAAAGGAGAGTGACAAAATTGTGAAAATGAAACAGTATGCAGAAGAAATTGAAAATGGGAAGTAATAGAGGAAATTAAAAAAACCATTGTATTGAAATTGTGGAGAAGATGAAAAAATTACAGTTATATCATAAAGGAGTAATAAATGTAAGGAGTGTGGTAAATGGAATTAAGAATGGTACAAGGGAATTTTGCAATAAAAGAGTTGATAACCCAAAAAATAAGGATTTTATTCTTAAGATTAAGATGAAAAAGAATATGGATGATTAAAGAATAAACTTCTTACATAATAAAAATTTACATAGAACATATATTAGAGTTGAACGTAAGGATTTTAAACAGGAAATGAGAGAGTTTTTAGCATGTTTCAAATAATTTGATTTGTAATATTTGAGTGAGAACCCTTACATAATGTGGGAAAGAAAAATTTTATGGTAAAAAAATGCTAAGAGTTTTTTTGGTTTTAGACTGAAAATGCATTTTATCTAGAATGAATTATATAATTAATTATCATAATTATGTTTCAAGTTACAGAAAGTTGAATAGCTAAGATAAAATGCATGGGGTTAATTTGTAATAGAGGGGGAGAGTAAAACATTTATGTCATTAATGTTCTATGGCATATTTTGCACATAAGAACGTTGTTAGTACAAACATTAAATAAAGATTTATGGAGCAGACAAACTTTAATGTAAAATTTTGCCTACAAATTATGTGAATTAAGTATTTAGATGAAATTAAAGGAGATAGGATATAAATTTTGTCTTGATATTGAACTTCATATGTAGGTAAATAGAATAGATAGAATGGATATTAAAGTATGGTGAAAATGTCAGATTGAATTAGTTGAGCTAACGAGTTCTAATTTGAACCTCTAGCTTTGAAATATACTTTGTTGAAATCCATATATTGATCATCTATAAAGTTTAAATCATGCTTTCATAAATTAAATAAATAAACATAGTATTTGATATTAGTTACATAAGATTGATGAACTTCCAATTATTATACAAACATATACACATATTTATATACATACATTGATTTTCTTGATATAGTATTTTATAATAGAGCAATAGAAAAAAGTTACCATAAATCAAAAAATCACTTGAAAATTTATCCATTAATTCTTTAAATTATCGATTACATGAATTCAGTCTAAACCCTAAAATATTTTAAATACAAATAATAAAGTCAATCCCCAATAAAGAAATAAAAAAGAGTTTTTGGATTTCTCAATATTGTAATATAATATCTTGTAATAAAAAAATATAAGTTAAAAAAAACCACATGAAAATCAGTCCAGTAATTTTCTGAATTATCGATTCCATTTACTTTGTTCAACACTACAACAATTTAATTATAAATAAAAAAATTCAATGCAAATGAGAAATTACTTGACAACGAGCTAAAAAAATCGTTAATTATTATTTTCTAAAATGAAAACTTCAAATTAGAATGAAATAAACAAATGGATGGAAGTTAAGTGAAACTAATTGCATATTATAGCCTTAAATGGTATAACTAATACCTGAGATGTATGGAAATGAAATTATAAGAGTGTAAATGTTAATAACCCTCAAATCACTGAGAATTCATTGATATCTGTAAATGAAATTATAAGAGTGTAAATGTTGCGTGATATTATTGGTATACTATAATTATTAATGATATCATTGATATCTGTATGAAAATGGTATCATTAATAGTGTAAATGTCATTAATCCCTCAAATCATCGAGAATTAAGTATAAAGATGAGATGAATTGTGAAAAGAATAGATAAAGGGTTAGATATTCTCTTTTGTATGTAATTGAATAGATTCTGTATATAATAGATGTTATTAAAAAGGAAAGAATTAAAAATTCAGAAACACAAAGAAAGTAAGTCATCAAGTTGGAAATGATACATAGTCTACAAATTATTTACAATAATACGAATTGCTAACTTTAATAAAATGAAAACTAATCAGTTAATTCTTTGAACTATCAAATACATGAATTCAGTTTAAACATTACAATAATTTAAATACAAATAATAAATCCAATCCCCAATAAAGAAATAAACATAGATTATTTGGATTTTTTAATATTATAATATAATATCTTGTAATAAAAAATAGAGATAAACTATCTCAAAATTTGGAAATCACATGAAAATCAATCTATTAATTGTTTAAATTATTGATTCCATTTACTTTATTTAATACGATTATAATTTAGGTACAAACAAAAAAGTTGATCCAAATAAGAAATTACACAAAATTAGTTGACAAAGGGCCAAAAAATATTTATTAATTATTATTTTTTAAAATGGAAAGCTCAAATTAGAAGAAATAAACAAATGGAAGGAGACTAAGTGAATTAATGGTATACTATAGTCATTAATGGTATAATGCTAGTAATCCTAAAATTCCCTAAATCACCTAGCATTCAGTATACATGATGAGATGAATTCTGAAAATAGTATACAAAGGTCAAATATTCTCTTTTATATATAAACAAAAAGTCGATCCTAAATAAGAAATTAAACAAAATTAATTGATAATGAGCCAAAAACCATCTGTAAAATATTATATTTAAAACGGAAAACTTAAATAGAATGAAATAAATAAATTTTGAAACACAAAGAAAGCAAGTCATTAAGTCGAAAACGACATGCTATAACATAAGCATGGGCTCCTAACCATGTTTAATTTATGCATGTTTTAACAGATAAAACATTGAATGTAGAATATAATAAGATGGTCATGGAATGGAATTTCATTTCATCAACATAGGGCCTTTCGGTTTCTTCATTATTTGTAATTTATAG
This sequence comes from Allium fistulosum, assembly GCA_030737815.1. NCBI lineage: Eukaryota > Viridiplantae > Streptophyta > Magnoliopsida > Asparagales > Amaryllidaceae > Allium > Allium fistulosum. The sequence continues at coordinate 669,362,361 of CM060901.1, forward strand.
TCCTATACAAATTAAGATATAAGCGTAACCAAAAAAGTATTATGGACAAAAATGAAACTATTCACTTATATCAAATAAAACCTCCAAGATGATATAAAAACCCTCATATTATTCACTTGCATCATTTGTTTATGTTATAATCTCACTACATCAATGTGATATATTATGTCATCATACCTAACAGCGATGAAGTTGTAATTGGAAAAAAAATCTAAAAACCAAACCAATTAGTAAAGTTCAAATTCTATGAAGATGAAGCAAAAAATATGAAAAAATAAATAAGCTGAACTTAACTGACATTTAAAGATGCATTATCTCACTACATTGAAAATAATATATATTACTTTAATTTGTCCCACAGAATCAAGAAAGATCAGAAATATTGAATAAGGAAAACAAATAAAATGTGGTGATCATTGGAATGATTACTGAAATTAAGCCTAGAAATTGGAATTGATGAGTTTAATTTATGCCTTGTTTTAAAGATAAAACAATTGTAAAATATAATAAGATGATCATGAATGGAATTACCTTTCATTAACATAGGGCCTTTGTAATGACCTACCCTTTGTAATACCCTAAATCAACGTTGAATGACAACGTCCGACTCTTGAGTACCATAACAGATGGTCAATCCTGGTAAATAAAACGAATGCTAAACATCATCCAGGCACAATGGTAGAATCTCACAATGGAATGATAATATACAATATACCGAATATACATGAGCAATAGGATAAACAATATATAAGAGACTGTACCGATGGAAGTAACTGATAAATGGATATCAATACAGAAAGTCAGGATACAATATTTGATACACAAGTCTCATATATAAATAGCCTATCTGCCAGGTATTACTACAACGTCGAGTATATAAATCCAAAGTACCGTCTTTGCCTCAAAAACGCTTCAGCTGTCCTAAAAGCATATCCCCAAAAGCACCCGACTCTCAAACTACTCAGCTGAGTACCCGAGAGTTGCCATGACATAAGTAGATAAAGAAAAAACGGAGGTCAGAATAAAGCTTAGTGTGTGGGGAACAATCTCAAAGTATTATATATCAAAGCCATACACAAATATATAAGGAATTATCAAAATACAACCGGTCCTCTCCACAAACGTGGCTCAAGGATAACCCGGACTGCCCTTAAACATGTAGAGTAAACCCAACTCAAAAGTATGGGATCATACCATAACCTTCTCTTCTCCTGCAACAAACGAGTCAGCATAACTAATAAAATGTGACAGAAACATAACAACATACCACGATAGGGTTACCTAATATACCAATGCAGGAGTAATATAAACATATCTATATAAGTCTAACACACAACATTCCATAATGGTAATCATCTAACCAATTTAACATGCGTAATCATAACTAAAGCAAACGCCTAAAGAATAACTTGATTCTCATCATTGCTGGTGGGTGGGGTCTGCTTTGTACCCCAATCGATCCAACGATCTCAATCAAAGCATCTAAAATGCAAAACGAATACGACTATAAAACAATGCTACTAACATAGCATCTCTATACCCAAAAACCGAAATACGGATATCCACAATTGATACCCGTCCCAAACTGCCATTAGCTACCGGTGAGACCTATCGAGAGCCATAACTAATTTATGGACTCCTCTCAAAACCAACACCTCAGAAGAAGTCAGCATGTATGATGCAGCGGATAATTCAAAACGATCTTCAATCGACGTAAATAGCAATCTGTGGATTGATGGATACTGAAATGCCCGAATTCGTTGATCCGAAGATACCGAACTCTAGCTATCTCTGACTCGTTGATCCGAAGATTCCGGGAAAGAGACCTACGATTCTTCAACGTTGATCTTGCGCACAAGATACCGTGAATCGGCTTCAACAAACGATGATCCGAGCGCACTCGAATGACGTTAGTGGAGATAGGAGATACACTCAACTACCAATTGAAATTGGAAGCACAAAGCTAACAAAAGAGAATTTTATTCAATATTCAACCACCTTTTACAAATGAGAGTCTCGGCCTATTTATAGGCACTTTACAACTCACACAAAAAACAACAACAAAATTTACAAGTATTAAGTCGGTTCCGAGTTATAACTTCCGACCTACGACTTAGCCTAACTCGGTGACGACTTAAGGCACAACCGATACAACACTTGTCTTCAAACAGAACGACTTATGACTTCAGACGACATACGACTTATAAATGACGCGACTCAACATACATGTGCATTACAACCGACTTATGACTTACTTAAGTCGTTGCCGACTTAACATCTTCTCACAACTTATCAATAGCAGTGACTTTATCATCAACGGTCCAGATTTAAGCGGCAGAGAAAACAACGGCAACAGCTACTACGACTTAAAACATGCGGCGACTCAAAGGAACCAATGGTGGAGGTTAACTCGGCAGATCATCCAACGGCATCAGGGCTTTCGCGACTTAAAATTTCGACCGACTTAAATAAGTCGTAACTCGGTGCCGACCTATCACTTTCCTTAAGTCGTATATTAATCAAAACACTTCCCTTAAGTCGTTGCCGACTTAAGCCTTCACATTTTCCACCTCGTGTTGCTCCTCCTGTAGTTTTAGGTCGTAGCTCGCTCGAGTTGAGTCGGTCCCTACTTATGTCTTCTCTCCAGTTAAGTCGGTCACGACTCATGCTTGTTTCTATAAGTCGGAGACGACGTATATCTTCCTTAAGTCGGTCACGACTTATACCTTCGCCTTTCTTAAGTCGGTCACGACTTATGCCTTCGTCTTCCATAAGTCGGTCACGACTTATGTCCTTTGCTCTGATAACTCGGCTACGACTTATGCCTTCATTCCTGGCCTGAGCTACATCATCCTCCCCAGGTTGAGAGAAATTCGACCTCGAATTTGCACACTCTTCATCCCCAACAAACTCATTCCCATGATATGGTACGAGATGCTTAACGTTGAATACATCAGACGTATACACATCATCTGGCAGCTTCAGTTTATAAGCATTTTCATTGATTCGTTTCACAACTTCCACCGGACCAATTTTCCTGGCTTTCAACTTGTTATAAGCGCCCACTGGAAAACGATCTTTTGTTAATACTGCATAAACCAAATCTCCTTCGTCAAACTCAACATTTCGTCGTTTCAAATCTGCAGCTCGTTTATATTTCTCATTTGCTTTCTCTAATCGTTCTTGAACGATTTTATGACACTCCGTCAGCCCTTCAACAAAATCAGCAGCTTTCTTAATTGTCCCCTTCGAGTGTGGTATCATCGTTAAATCTAACGGTCCTTTCGGTAAACTTGAATAAACAATCTGGAACGGACTGAACCCAGTACTTCGATTCACAGCATGATTATGGGCAAATTCTGCCTGGCATAACTTCACATCCCAACTCTTCAGATTATCTTGAACAAGACACCTCAACAAGTTTCCCAATGATCTATTAACCACCTCTGTTTGTCCATCAGTTTGCGGATGATAAGCACTACTAAATTTCAGCTTCGTTCCCACCATTTTCCACAAACTTAACCAAAAGTGACTCAGAAATCGAGTATCTCTATCTGACACGATAGATTCTGGCAATCCATGTAGTCGATAGATCTCCTTGAAAAACAACTGAGCAACATGAACCGCATCTGCCGTCTTCTTACAAGCAATCAAATGTGCCATTTTTGAAAATCTGTCAACCACCACATAAATGGAATCATTACCACGCTGCGTTCTTGGCAACCCCAACACAAAGTCCATACTCACATCAACCCATGGTTTAGTTGGTACCGGTAATGGCATATATAAACCCGCATTAGTCGCAGTTCCTTTCGAAACTTGACAGATATGGCATCTCTCGACAAACCTCTCCACTTCTTTCCTCATCGATGGCCAAAAGTAGGATTGTGAAATTAACTGTAAGGTACGGTCTCTTCCAACATGCCCTTCTTCATGTAACTCCTTGATAATCTTCATTCTCAAACTACCCTCCGGTATGCATAATCGACTTCCTTTAAAAAGAAAACCATCTACCATCACGAAATCATCCGTCTCTCCCTCCTTGACTTTATCAACAAATTTTGCAAAGTAAGAATCATCAGTAAATAATTCTGGCAATATTTCAAACCCCGTCACTTCAACCTTCAGTGTAGTCAACAAATGACTCCTTCTACTCAAAGCATCAGCCACTCGATTCGTCACCCCTGACTTGTGTTTAACAACAAAAGTAAACTGTTGCAGATATGCAATCCACGATGCATGTCTCGCTGAAATCTTGTCTTGCCCTTGTAAATGCTTCAATGCTTCATGATCAGTGTAAAGAACAAACTCCTTCTGAAATAGATAGTGTCTCCAGTGTTTGATAGATTGTACAACAGCATAAAACTCCACATCATATGTGCTGTATCGCATCTTCGCTCCTGACAACTTCTCACTGAAATATGCAATAGGACGCCCCTTCTGACTCAACACTCCTCCAATCCCAACCTTGGATGCATCAGTGTGTAGTTCAAACACTAGCTGAAAATCAGGTAGCACTAGAATTGGTGCAGACGTCAGCAATTCCTTGATCTTCCAAAAAGCACTCCCTGCTTCTTCTGTCCATGAAAACTGTTTACCTTTCATGCAATCTGTAACAGGCGCCATCACACTACTGAAGTGTGGAATAAACCTTCGATAAAATGAAGCCAACCCATGAAAACTACGAACTTCCGTTATCGTCTTGGGCTGCGGCCAATTTCTGATCGCCTCAACTTTACTTTGGTCAACCTGTATTCCTTTCTCTGAAACAACATACCCCAGAAATAAAACACTATGCGTCATGAACACGCATTTCTTCGTTGCAGCATAGAATTGTTCTTGTCTCATTACCATCAGCACTTCTCTAAGATGATTTAAATGCTCCTCTGGACTCCCACTGTAAATAAGAATATCATCGAAATACACCACCACGAATTTCCCAATGAACGGTCGAAAAATCTGATTCATCACCCTCATGAAAGTACTTGGTGCATTGGATAAACCAAATGGCATGACCAACCATTCGTATAGACCCTCCCTGGTTTTAAAAGCAGTCTTCCACTCATCTCCTGGTCTGATACGAATTTGATGATATCCGCTCTTCAAATCAATCTTAGAAAAGATAGTAGCTCCGCTTATCTGATCCAACAAGTCATCCAACCTCGGCATTGGAAATCTATATCTCACGGTAATCTTATTCAATGCTCGACTGTCAGTGCACATTCTCCATGTCCCATCCTTCTTGGGTACCAATAAAGCTGGTACAGCACAAGGACTCAGACTCTCCTGCACACGCCCCTGTTCAAGCAATTCCTCTACCTGCCTTCGCAACTCTTCATGTTCCTTCGGACTCATTCGATAATGTGGTCTGTGTGGAAACACAGCACCTGGAACAAGATCTATCTGATGTTGTATATCTCTCAACGGTGGCAACTCCGTTGGTAACTCTTCTGGAAATACATCGTCAAATTCTTTCAAAATTGGTTTTACTTCTTCTGGAATTTCAACCTCTTCACTGCTTTCTCGTCCAATCAACAAAAATACTTCCGGCTCTTCTTCAACTTCTTTAACAAACTCCTTTAAAGTCAATAAAGTTTTCAGCTCTTCAATTTCTTCTGACTTACTTTCTTCGTGTGATCTCTTCTTTGGAATTAAGATAATCTTCGTACCTTTAAACATAAAACTGTAGCTATTGGTCCGACCGTCATGTTGTACTGCTCGATCATACTGCCATGGTCTTCCCAATAATAAGTGGCAAACATCCATCTCTACGACATCACACCATATTTCGTCTTCGTATTTCTTCCCGATAGAGAATGGAACTCGAACTCGTCTATCCACTTTCACTTCTCCTCCTTTTCTCAACCATGCTAACTTGTATGGATTCGGATGCTTCTCTGTTTTCAATTTCAACTTTGTCACAGCTTCGGTTGAAACAATATTGTCACAGCTTCCTGCGTCAATCACGAATTTACACACCTTCCCCAGAATAGTACATGTTGACTGAAAGATATTACTCCTCAACCAACTAGCTTCTTCCTGCTTCGGTGTTAAGCACGATCTCCTCAGCATTAGGTTACAACCTTCATCTCCTGACGCAATATCTTGCTCATCTTCCTCAACTGGACTAGAACACTCCCCATTAACATCCTCATCTTCAACTTCTACAATCATGGTTCTTTTCTTTGGCTTAGGACACTCATTGCTTTTATGACCCAATTCCTGACAATTGTAACATTTGAAACCATTGTTAACCCTTGTCTTCTCAACCTCTTTCACCACTGGTCTACTGATAGGTTTAGAAACATTAGAACTTCCTCCAACACCCTTCGCTTGATTGTTAGAATTAGTAAACACACCACTTCCTCGTCGTCCCTGTCTTTCCCAAGCCAACGCTTTCTGATGTGCCTCTGCCACAGATCTTGGATCGAATATATTAACCATATCCTGAATCTGCATTCTCAATCCTCCAATGAATCTAGATGTCAGCTGCTCTTCCGTTTCCATAATATCATTCCTGGCAATAAGTTGATAGAATTCATCAGCGTAGTCATTCACAGATTTCGTCCCTTGTCTCAAGTTTTGCAAACGTTGATACATCAAAGATTGATAATTGTAAGGTAAGAACGTTGCTTTCATCAATTTCTTCATCTTCTCCCAAGATTCAATTTTTGACTTTCCCATCCGATCACGTGTAAGTTTGGTCTGCTGCCACCACGCCAAAGCTCTTCCCCTTAGCCTTGTAGCAACCAACTTCACTCTACGATGTCTTGGAACTTCTTTGAAGTCAAAAATCTCCTCTACATTAGCCACCCAATCTAGAAACTCCTCCGCTTGCATACCACCTTTGAATTCAGGAATTTCTATCTTCATCCCCGACTCCCATTTGTGATCATACTCAGAATAGTTTCTTCCATGACCTCTTCCTTGAACACTACCACCATCATACTCCTCTTCAAAATCAGATGCATAACGATGTCGATTCTGACCACCAACATCTCTACTACCATTGCGTCGTCCACCTTCATCCCTTCTATCGACATTCCTCCGTTCACGATCATTCACGTTCCTCCCACGCCCTTGATCATTTTCAATACTTCGGTCTCGATTGGAATGTGGCGAGACTCTACTACCTCCATGATTAGATTCTGGTGAAACCCTTCTCCGATTTTGATTCATCTCCGTCATAAGCCTCTCTAACCGGCCAATTCCTTCATTAAGCTTTTCACTAAAATTCTCATTGATTCTTTGCTCCATCTCATCAGCTTCTTCTCTTCGATACAAAGCTTCTACGTTTTGGTGGCGATTAGCTCTTCTTGGCGGCATACTTGAAAATCTTTCAACACTTCAAAATTCAAACACAATTCGGACTTTGATCCAAAATGAAACGGATCGAAAACTTCCACTTTGTAGCAAATCGCGATGAACACGATGGACAAAGTTTCGGCTTCCAATACAAATTCGATCAATCAACTTCAATGCAATAATGAACACTTCTTCCTCTCGGCCGTGACTCAACACTTCAAGCTCGGCTTCTCTTTAAACTTCAAATTGAATAGGCTCCAAGTCTCGATCTAGCTATGATTGGCTAGAACAAGCTCTGATACCAAAACTGATGCAGTGGATAATTCAAAACGATCTTCAATCGACGTAAATAGCAATCTGTGGATTGATGGATACTGAAATGCCCGAATTCGTTGATCCGAAGATACCGAACTCTAGCTATCTCTGACTCGTTGATCCGAAGATTCCGGGAAAGAGACCTACGATTCTTCAACGTTGATCTTGCGCACAAGATACCGTGAATCGGCTTCAACAAACGATGATCCGAGCGCACTCGAATGACGTTAGTGGAGATAGGAGATACACTCAACTACCAATTGAAATTGGAAGCACAAAGCTAACAAAAGAGAATTTTATTCAATATTCAACCACCTTTTACAAATGAGAGTCTCGGCCTATTTATAGGCACTTTACAACTCACACAAAAAACAACAACAAAATTTACAAGTATTAAGTCGGTTCCGAGTTATAACTTCCGACCTACGACTTAGCCTAACTCGGTGACGACTTAAGGCACAACCGATACAACACTTGTCTTCAAACAGAACGACTTATGACTTCAGACGACATACGACTTATAAATGACGCGACTCAACATACATGTGCATTACAACCGACTTATGACTTACTTAAGTCGTTGCCGACTTAACATCTTCTCACAACTTATCAATAGCAGTGACTTTATCATCAACGGTCCAGATTTAAGCGGCAGAGAAAACAACGGCAACAGCTACTACGACTTAAAACATGCGGCGACTCAAAGGAACCAATGGTGGAGGTTAACTCGGCAGATCATCCAACGGCATCAGGGCTTTCGCGACTTAAAATTTCGACCGACTTAAATAAGTCGTAACTCGGTGCCGACCTATCACTTTCCTTAAGTCGTATATTAATCAAAACACTTCCCTTAAGTCGTTGCCGACTTAAGCCTTCACATTTTCCACCTCGTGTTGCTCCTCCTGTAGTTTTAGGTCGTAGCTCGCTCGAGTTGAGTCGGTCCCTACTTATGTCTTCTCTCCAGTTAAGTCGGTCACGACTCATGCTTGTTTCTATAAGTCGGAGACGACGTATATCTTCCTTAAGTCGGTCACGACTTATACCTTCGCCTTTCTTAAGTCGGTCACGACTTATGCCTTCGTCTTCCATAAGTCGGTCACGACTTATGTCCTTTGCTCTGATAACTCGGCTACGACTTATGCCTTCATTCCTGGCCTGAGCTACATCAATGTAGGTCTCGTCGTAGCCTCCAAGAGTACTACACAATAATATATGACCTACTCTAGACTGGCATTCGAGTCTCTCTCTGCCCCTGTTCTCGGATCACGTCTGCAGGTCGTGTCATCTCAATGGTACAATGGATCCCCGTGCTAGCGTCTTACTTCCAGTTGTCAATACTGATATATCGGAAATGTATGTAAATGCTAAGCATTAGGTACATCTTTCCCACACGGGTATACAATACCAAAATATTGTCACTCCCGTGTGGGTCGATAAATCATCCTGAATTGCCATTATCTGCCTCCGAGGCCTATTGAGAGCCACAACTATATTATGGTCTCCCACGAAAACCAACACCTCAAAAGAAGTTGATCTGCAGGTCCCATCGTAGCCTCCGAGAGTACTACGCAACAGTATATGACCTACTCTAAACTGGCATCCCAGTCTCTTTCCGCCCTTGCTTCGGAACCACGTATGCAAGTCGTGTCACCCCAAGGTATAATGGATTCACCTATACCAATCGGTAGTCCCAAGTTGGACATACCAAAACTGTATATACATGCTTTATCGCATATGAGCGAATGTAAATAAAATATTCCGTTCCCCTTTTAGGTAGCCCCAAGTCGGGCATACCAGAACTATATACATATGCCTAAAACCGCATATCAATGAATATCCATAAAATATTCTGTACACCTTCTAGTAGTCCCAAGTCGGACATACCATAACTATATATGACCCACATAAACTATATGCGGATAAATATACAACCAGTCCATCTATATGGAACTAATCAGTACATCACGTTCCCATTTATCTACCAGAAGGCAACACCCAACAAAACAACCATTCTACATCATAATAATAGGAAACAACTATAAGCTTATAAATCATTTAAAAGCTTATTTTTATTTAATTATGCAATTATAATTAAATATACACTTCCATATTATTTTTATATACTTAGAACTAATTTAAGTAATATATTTCACCTCATAATATTTTATAAATCCATAAATCCTTTTATAAAATATTATATCCGCTTAAAAACCACTTTTAGCTACAAAACATTTAATTTATCAAGTTAAATCAAGTATGTTTCATTCACCCTATTTTATAAAATTATAACAACATTTTATAAAATATTCCATTTACTCCAAATAAGTTTTAAGTAATTGTAACACTTAATTTAATAGATATAATTAAGTGTAAATCCATTTCTCAAATCTGAAAAATCATTCCATCAATTTTAAGTCTTCGGCCATATATTTAAAAGACATATTTATAAATCCCTATTAGTAATAACATATGTACAAATATTTCAATCGCTACTTTAAACTACAAATTGGGGTTGAATTAATTTATAACTACATTATATATATATTCGAGATCTAAATCAATCATCTCGAATATCCATTCAAACCAATCTAATCAAATAGGGGAATTATTAAATAAATAACACAACCGGGTCGTCGACATTTACCTATAATCTATCCTATGTCGATAATGATCCATCCAAACACCATATATCAATGAATCACACTACTTTATATCATTCTAATCATATAAATCGGTATACAAAAAATACTGGGATTTATACAATAATTAACCGAAGTGTTATCGTTCTGCTCACCTTCGCCTAAATTTTTAGTCGTCCAGATTATGATCAAAGCTATTCCATTGTGAAGGTGATGTCTCCCCGAGTCTAATGCAAGAAACCGCATTTCGATCCGACCTCGTATGTGAGAGATATGAAGTATTAAACATTAAATGATTTAATGGATAATTAATCACTAATTACCCAAACTAAAAAAACCTAATCCTCTAATTTAACCCCTACGGTCACCCCCGAGATCGATGAAGTTCGACCGTCGTTCGACATGCCCCAACTGTCGCCACAGTCAACCGGAGCTTAATCGGGGGCCACCACCCAAAGCCACTTCCTCCGCTCCGAGACCGTCCACGTCACATCTAATCGATCACGGCCTCCTAAAACCGCTGCCTAGACCTCGCCGTTCGATCCTAGATCCATGTTACCACATCGCCTCGCACTCCCATCGCTTCAAGGCAAAGCAAACTCCGATCGAGACAATCATTTCAGCTTCAGACGCTGTCACCTGAAACGTCACAACGAAGGAGATCCAGGGCCGAGAAGCGGTGGCCATCTATTTTAATTTGTACAAGGGAGAGAGAGAAAACGGGGGAGAGAAAAATATTATTTTAAGGAAAATAAAATTGTATACATACAATTTTCTCTCCACGTTTTTGACTCGCACGAGCTCTAGCTAGCTCGGATCAAGACGATTCTCGAACCACGCGACTCTACGCATTTTTCCAGCCCCGATGACATAAAATACGGCACCATCAGAGACTGCTCGCCGGATAGTAAATTTCGCACGTATCATTCACAAATATTTATAGATAAAGCTAAAACTCCAAACAAGGCGTGCTTACTATCGTTCATAACTAAATATCTATATTCCAGATTCAATGGAAAAGGTTTTGAGGCCTAATTCCATCGTATACAAAAGTTAGCCTTTTGGGTGGATCTACGAATCGAACGCAGGCTACCAGCTAAAAATCCACCATCGAAACATATCAATGCTTATACCCATTCCCAACCGCTTGGAAGATCCGAACTCAATGGAAGTGGTCTCCAGTCCTAATTCATCCGTTTGTGAAAGTTGAGTTTTCAGCCTATCGACTAAATCAACAATTTAATATTTAAATAAATCAATTATCTAAATATCCTGGTGTATAAAAATACGGGTTGTTACATTCTTCCCCCTAAAGAATTTTTTCCTCGAAATTCTAAAGAAAAAATGTAGCTCCACCCTAACACCCCGTCACATACGACACTACAGTTAAATCATCGCTTATCCATATGTTATAGTAATCATTCGCTAGTTTAACCCATGCAGCGTATAGGAATCAAAACTAGCGGGTCCTATACCATCATACCTCGGCACTAGCCTACACAGTAACACACATGGGAACTCACATGAAAATATATTTGTCTACAACATGACGCCTCTCACTAATCGAGCCTCTGCAACTACTCGAAATGCAAACAATAAACCATTATCTTCCAACGATCATAACAAAGGAAAAGGACTTGGACTAGTCTCTAAACCTTCATCCTCATTCCCAGGTACAATCATGAACACCCAAGTCCTTTCAACTAAACCAAACGCATAATCTACACTCGTTTCCAACGAAATGGAAATGGAAAACAAAGTGCAAACTTGCCATTCAAAAGAGAAGATAACTAGCTATGCTACGTTACCGACTCTGTCGACTATCGGCTACACCTAATAACTTTCTTGTTAACTTTTCTTTTAAATTCAACTTAGGTTGCAGAAAATTTCGGCAACACCTCCTTCGCACGGCTCGATCTGAAAAACCACAACCACTCATAAAACAGCAATATAAATCAATATCTGTTGACAACACAACAATAATATATACGTATACCTTATAGAGTGTGTATGTCACATAGAAAACACACCGTTAAGCACAAACACGTACCATATTAGGAGCAAGATAACTCTACCCATGAAACTAAAAGTAGCAGGCAAGCCTTTGCATCCATGCTCTTGCATTTCACTTATATAACCAAAAAGAAAGTCATACATATCAAAGAGAATCAATATAATCCCATATGTGCATCACTACAAGCATAAGTAGCAAAATTGTTGCAACATGCTTATCTAAACAATAAATGCATACACATCACCACAACATGGAAACCAAAGCATGAATCACAACCAAGCATGTGTCATTAATTGCAATTCAAAACATGCTACAACTTGCAATTATACATGAATGCAACTTACAACTCTACCATGAATGCAACCGTGGCCTGGTGCAAATCTACATGTAAACTCTTGCACGACATAAATCCTTATGTAACAAGTATCCCAAATAAATATGTTACTATTAAAAATGACCAGCACACTTGTGAAACACAAGCAATAACAAAGTAAGCTCTACACCAAGCTTTCTTACACTTCAACCAAACAAACAGGAAAAATAAAAACAATAAAATTTCCTCCATAACTGGAGGCATATGTATATAAATCTCCATCGAACATAGACAAGCTAACCCCATCGATCCAAAGTCGCATAGCCCTATCCCTAAAATGAATAAGCCCTAGAGGTCTAAGCCACTTCTGGTTCACTTCCACCTTGTCTAGTCGAATAATCATGATGACGTCACTAGAATTACCCACTTATACAAATAGAAAATTAATAAACAACAAAAATCAATCAATCAAGAATAAAAGTAACAATCAGTTTATCAAGCAAAGTTATATAAACAAGCAACAACAACAATCAATCAATCCAAAAATAAACAATCAACCAGCAGTTAACAACAGAAAACAATAACAAGCTACAAAACAATGGAACGTACCTAAAAGTTTATACCGACACACACGGTGACTTACAATAGCCCAAACATGCATGGTAAACTATAAACTCCAATGAGTCAGTTTGACACCCAAGAAGACACAATTTCCCAAGTGGCGCAACCCCTTTCACAACGAACGCCATATCTAAAAGACAATGACACCCCCCACTCTGAAAAGGAGAACTTAGATGATATGCTAGATCCTTATTCTCAAAACTCCCAAATAAATTAAGCAAACTAAGTCTCAATTTCCTTTCCCTTCCGAACAGAACTCATTCTCCAAAGAAGATAACTTTATAATTAAATCATCATTAAATGACGATCTATAAATACTTGGGCTCGCTCGAGTTCAAACTTATCTCAATGGCACAATGATAATGAAGATAATACACTAAGTGTACTACAATGCTTGCCTAGGCAAGTACCATATCGCCACTTAGAAGATTATCTAAATTGTCACAAAACTAATCAATGAGTTCCTTCCCGAAGTCTCACAAGCCGTCGTAACCATACCATACCAAACATTTTACAACGAATAAAGATCATCCCAAATGATATAAGATGCCTGATCAAATCCTTTGTTCGCCCACGAAGTTTCTTTGTTAAACTAGGGTCGGTCACCTGACTCATCTCATGCAAACTCCAATTCAGTTCCTTGGTCCGACTACCAAAATTTCCTCCCTCGACAACAGTCGCGCTTTGGAAATCTCCTAGTCATCTCAAGAATCCGACTCAAGCAATTGCCTTTAAGAACCGAGTGAATAACCCTTATCCAAATAGTGGAAATCATCTAGAGATCTTAGACTTGAACTGAGGATTAAGAACTGATACGTAAGTGGACTGATCTTTAGAAAATACTTCTTCAGCACATGGGATTACTCCCATTGCCTAAGGTTTACTAATGCTAGGAAAACTCTTCTAACATGAATGACTCCACACATAACGTATAAGTCATCCGTTTGGTCTTTGCTCAATTCTAGGTAACCAACGGATCCTAATTGGATACATAATTCAAGTTATGGTCTATTAGACAATCTCTTCTACTCCTATGCCCAAAGGGCTACACCACTTTCAAAACTTACCGTAGTTGATGGATGTTCCCATACGGCAAAACATCTCATGCTGTGGCAAAACAGTCTCTGAACTAATTAGACATCCCAGACTGCCTATCCGTAGTCGCTCATGTATTCCATCTGCTAATCGCGATAGCTAGAATGGCGATACCTCAGCAGCCAGCAATTGAAATAAATCTAAGTCCAGAGGACAAGTGGTGTATGCAATATATATAGTAGAAAAATACAAGTACACTCTCTCAATGTATCTCCACCTACCGTGTTGCTTAACCCAAATTGGTATACCCGGTCCTAAGTTTTGAGCTTAAGATCTGATGCCAAGCGTAATGACCCACCCTTTGTAATACCCAAAATCAACATTGAATGACAATGTCTGACTCTTGAATACCACAACAGATGGTCCATCCAGGTAAAACAAAATGAATGCTAAACATCATCCAGGCTCAACTGTTGAATCTCACAGCGGAATGATAATATACAATATACTGAATATGTTAGTTCCTGAGATAATGGTTTTAATGACAACAACCTTAGGACTTGTTATAAAATATAAATACTAGTATTCTTGTCTAGATATATATGTATATGCAGTATATATATATATGTAGGTACTGAGAATGAAGACTGTACAGTATAAAGATTCAAGACCGAGTATAGAGATTCAAGACTGACGAATTCAACATTGAAGAAATCAAGACCGAAGACTCATGAGTATCAAGGGTTCAAGATACCTAGGTAAGTAATAGAGTCTAGAATTATTTTAAAACTTCATAATAGCACTAAAATCTTTATTCGGATTTTAATCGTGGAATGGAATCCACCTTCTCGCTTTAATAGTGGGATGGAACCCACGACCTTCTCTAGTGGAATGGAATCCACGAAATTTTCAAAATGATTTATTTTTTCAAAACTATCTTTTTAAAGTCATCTCTATGAATTTAAATAATTTAGTCTTAATTCAAAACTATTTTTAATCATATTAATTTCAAAATCATCTCTTGTTTTTTAAACTATCTCTTGATTTTAATATTTTAGCTTTAATATATTTAAAGAAATATATACTTAGTTTTTAATATTACTTTTATATTATAAATTATATATTTTAAGATTACTTTCTAAAACTCATTTATAAGTTTAAACAATATTCAAAATGGTTTACAAAATTTAGAAATTGTTTAACAAGTTTTCGAATAGAAATCATTTTAGAGCAAAAACTATTTTCAAAAATAACATAGGCATGTCGACATCTCTCATCCCCCCATGTCGACATGGTAGCCGTAGAATTCAAAATTCAAATTTTCAAAAGAAGTGTCTATTCATCATAACCTTTCACGAACGGACATGATCGTTGTTCTCCTATAAACACCAGTTGTTTTCAACTAATTTGATGTTACGTTTTCTTCATTTCTTCACCCCTTCTTCTCCACTCAAATATTCTCTTATATTTTTAATGCTTTAACAAAACTCTACTGAAATTCTAAGTGAATCAAACTCGATCATCTCTAGTTTGATTCTCTGGCACTCTCTCTCAAAGATCTCAGTGCTATTCAGAGTTATAGGGTTATTTGTAATCAAAGAAGTGTATCGAGTCACTCTATCAAAGTGTGATTGGAAACGGTGTGATTGTGGCCCATAAATCAATTGAGTGTGATTGTAGCCCGTAAATCAATTATGTGATCTTGTAGCCTGGTTAAATCAAGAGAGTTTGCCTTGGACTCTAAAATAAGAGGGTGTATCTCGTGGCCTTGAAATCGAGGTTGTAATATCGACATTATATTTGAAAAGAAATCTGCACAAGAAATTGTATGGGACTGGATGTATGATAACTTTGAACCTATATAAAATTCTGGTGTGTTCTTTCCTTTATTGCTTTTATTTACTATTTGCATCTGTGTCTGGTTCTGTGATTGTCTCTGTGTTTGTGAAATTGCATCTGTATGTGTTTTATTTGAAAAGATTTCAAAAATTCCATAAAGTCCATTAAACACTATTCACCCCCCAGTGTTAATCCAACCTTAAGATCCGTAATCTTCATTTCCCACATTTGGTATCGGAGCATTGGTTTTCAAAGTTTTCATAATTCGACTTTTGAAAAGTTTTCAAATGGCTTCCAACACTGGTAATGTTAACACTATCACTAGTTCATTTGTAGAGGGTCAGTCTACTGCCAGACCACCCTTTTTTAATGGCAGTAACTATGCATATTGGGCATGTAGGATGAAAATCTATTTACAATCAATAGGATTAGACACTAGGAATATCACACAAACTGAGTACATTGAACCCACAACTGATTTTGCATAATGGACTGCTGAGCAAAAGACTGTTGCACAAAACAATTCCAAAGCCATGAATATTCTATTCTGTTCACTTGATCGGAATGAGTTTAATAGAGTGTCTGTCTATAAGTCTACATATGAGATCTGGAAAACTTTGCAAGTTACTCATGAAACAAGCAAAGTTAAACAGACCAAAATATATATCTTGACCAATCAGTTTCAATTATTCAAGATGAATCCAAATAAGTCCATTTCAGACATGTACAGTAGGTTTCAAGACATTGTGCACTCACTAATTGCATTAGGAAAGAACTTTTCCGAAGAAGATCAAGTTAGAAAAATTCTGAATTCACTCACTCCGGAATGGGATCGGAAGACTCTAGCAATTTAAGAGGATAATGATATTAGTACTCTAAAAATTGAAGAATTGATTGGAAATTTGATGTCGTTTGAAGTACAAATGCAAGGGAGAAGAGAAAGCAAGGCCTTAGAAATGAAGTCAATAGCGTTCAATGCAATAACAGATGGTTCAGACTCAAATAGTGACGACGATGAAGAAATAGCCTTGATGACAAGGAATTTTAGAAAGTTTCTGAAATACAGAAAGATGAACAATTACAAGAGAAATGATCACAAGAATTCTGGAAACAATAATGAAACTCAAAACAACGGCAGATGCTACAATTGTGATGAGCCAGGGCACTTAAAAAAAGATTGTCTACATTCGTATAAATAGAATTTTTCTCCAAGTAATGATTCGTCAAAGAAAAGAAAAAGAGCATATATTACTACACTGGACGATTCGGACTCATCCTCTAGTGATGAAGATCAAGAGATGGAAAATTCAAACATGTGCTTTACAACTATTCACAATTCTGATGATCTCGGAAATATGGATCTAAAAAAGGTACACATTTAAATTATATTGATTAAAATTGCTTGTTTGCATGTTTTGAAATTGCTTGTTGTTTGAATTTAAAATTTTGATTTTCAAAATAATATTATTTTAATAATATTTTAATATTAAAATATTAATATTAAAGTGTTATTATATTTAATATAATTCCGGATAAAATATAAATTAGTTTATAGGATATATATATATATAGAAATTAAATAAAATAAGAAAAATAAGTTACATGATTTAAGGGACTCATGTCGACATGACCCTACCCCTCATGTTGACATCCCTCCAAAAATTTGAAATTCAAATTTGAATTTAAAACTTTGAATTTCCCTCCGCCTTTTCACGAACTTTAAAGCTCTGAAATGGTGTCTCTTGACCAGAGAACATGGCTATTAAATATCTATTTATTTTCTTAAATTTATCCTATCTTTTCACTTTCATTTCAAAATTCAAACTCTCAAGCCCTCTACTTTCTTCAAAAATGCCTTCCTCAAGCACTCCATCCACCATTAGACTGTCCAAGGCCACCAAAGAGTTCCTCTACAATGATCCGGAGCTATCAAAGCTTACATAAGCTATGTAAACTTTGGAAAGGTCAACATGGGAAAATTTGCTATCTTTAATGATTTTTCTTCCTATGAAATCAATGTTCTTTTTAAAGAGAATCAAATTCTTAGCTAATTGATGATTCTCAAAACGATATTGTTTGTTATCCGAATCTTGTCAAAATGCTTTATGCAAATTTGAATCGTGGTTTTTATGAAGGAAATGAAGGGGAATTGTGGAGTAGCGTTAAATGAACGCGTATTGTTTTAAATAGTGAAATTTTGGGTAACATTCTTGGTTGTAAGTATACAGGAATGGATCTTTCGGATTTTCAAATTGATGAACATGATCATGAGACATTTCATCACATTTTTGAAGGAGATGATAACTTTGGGTTTATAAACCGAAATTTTCATCCTAAAGCTAGAATTATAAACCTTCTTTTGCAACATACCATAGCTCCAAGATCGGGAAATTTCAATCACCCTACTTTAAAAGTTTGTAAGGCCCATTTTGCTATTTTTGGGCACTATGATATTAATTGGGTGCAAGTGATTTTGGATGAACTTCGTCCAATTTTTTTTAGTTTAGGTGAAAACACTTTATATCACGGGATATATCTCACTCGGATTTTTAACTACTTTGGTGTTGATTATAAGAAGGGGGAGTTTGTTTCTAGAAAAGTGTTTAACCATGCTAACATCTCTTTCATGAAAATTCCATTTGTGTTTCAACCATATGAAATACTTGTCGAAAAGGATGAGAGATTGGCTCATGAAGAGATGGAAGAAGAAGAGGAGGAGGAGGAAGAAGGGGAGGAGATGGAAATTGAAAAAGAAGGAGAGGAGGAGGAGGAGACTTCATTGGAAAGCATCGAATACCCTATCACTTCTAACAATCCATCTAACAAAACGCTTCTCAAGAATCAAAAGATTATCGTGGAAAACCAACGGATTCTCAAATGATCCGTTAGTAAAAAGTTGGATAAGATTTCCACCAAATGAACAAGTTCTTTGGGAAAATGAGTCACAAGTTTGGATTATCATCATCTTCATCATCCTCTAACTAACACTAGTTTCATTTCATGTTGTATTAGTTTGTATCTCTCTTTAGTTAATGTTATGTATCATTTATGTAATGTTAACTAAATTTATTAATGAAAATCTTTTATTTCTACTTATTAGCTCTAAAATATCTTTGGAATGCTTGTTATTATATTATATAAGTTTATATATATAGACTTGTATATAATATAAAGAAACAAAGCAAATTGCTAAAATTAACAGGGGCATGTCGACATCCCCCTACCCCCCATGTCGACATGTAACGGCCAGAAAATGGTTTTTGTTTTGAAATTGAAATCGACATAATTACCTTGTGTCTTTTCATTTCAAACGACTTTCTAACTCTTTAAATACCTGTTTATTCCAAAATAATGCATACTTTCAATTCTCTTTATTTTCTATTGAATTTCTTCATATTTTATAAAAAAATGGCCTCTCCTATTCATAATCTAAGTGAGAATCTTGAAGAAACTCTTAATTCCTTCAAGAACATACTTACTTGTATCCTTTACAATTAACGTCGCTTAGAATTAAGCCAAATGGAGATGATAAAAGAACAAGAAAGGCATTTCGATGCCATTCGATGGATGATCTAAGCCCTCAACAAAGAAGAACTTGAAGCAAATCTAGAAGGAACTCTGAACAAAGATAATGAAGAATGGGATGCTATAAAGGCAGATCTTATCTTCGGTGAAGAAGGATGGGTTCAAATTCCAAGAAATGTTTGATTTGACATATGTGGTTTGATTTACTTTGATTTGGGATGGTTTGGATTGATTTGAATATGCTATGTAATATATGATTGAACATGGTGTGGTTTGATAAGAACATGATGTATATATTGATTGATTATGTTTGAATTTTTCATATCTTTCACATTTACCTTACTATATTTTATTCATATTATTATCTGTCTCATTCATATTCTACTATACTGTGTTATTATCCTATACAGTGCTATAGTATAAGATTTAGAGGGAATTATGTAGTTTAGGATTAGGTTTTGTCGATGACAAAGGGGGAGAACTGTAAAATAGGTAGCTTAGATTAAGGGGATTTAGTAGATTAAGGGGGAGTTGTTGGAATAAGGGGGAGTCAGAGTAGAATCAGAGTTTGGTGGAGTATATTTTATAAACATAGGTTGTAATCATCAAAAAGGGGGAGATTGTTAGTTCCTGAGATGATGGTTTTGATGACAACAACCTTAAGACTTGTTATAAAATATAAATACTAATATTCTTGTCTAGATATATATATATATGTATGCATATGCAGGATATATATATATATATGCAAGTATTGAGAATAAAGACTATACAGTATAAAGATTCAAGACTAAGTATAGAGATTCAAGACCGACGAATTCAAGATTGAAGAAATCAAGACTGAAGATTCATGAGTATCAAGAGTTCAAGAGATCAAGATAAGTAATAGAGTCTAGATTTATGTTAAAACTTCATAATAGCAGTAAAATCTTTCTTCAGATTTTAATTGTGGAATGGAATCCACCTTCTCGCTTTAATAGTGGGATGGAACCCACGACCTCTTTAGTGTGATAGAACCTGCGAGCTTCTCTAGTGGAATGGAATCCACGAAATTTTCAAAATGATTTATTTTTTCAAAACTATTCTTTTAAAGTCATCTCTATCAATTTAAATATTTTAGCCTTAATTCAAAAACTATTTTTAGTCGTATTAATTTCAAAATCACCTTTTTTTTAAACTATCTCTTGATTTTAATATTTTAGCTTTAATATATTTTAAAGAAATTATACTTAGTTTTTAATATTACTTTTATATTATAGATTATATATTTTAAGATTACTTTCTAAAACTCTTTTATAAGTTTAAACTATATTCAAAATGGTTTACAAAGTTTAGAAATTGTTTTGACAAGATTTCAAATAGAAATCATTTTAAAGCAAAATCTATTTTAAAAAATAACATAGGCATGTCGATATCCCTCATCCCCCCATGTCGACATGTTAGCCGTAGAATTCAAATTTCAAATTTCAAATTTTCAAAAGAAGTGTCTATTCATCATAACCTTTCGCGAATGGACATGACCGTTGTTCTCCTATAAATACCAATTGTTTTCACCGAATTTGAAGTTACTTTTTCTTCATTTCTTCGCTCCTACTCCACTCAAATATTCTCTTATATTTCAAATGCTTTAACAAAACTTTGCTGAAATTCTATTCGAATCAAACTCAATCATCTCTAGTTTGATTCTCTACCACTCTCTCTCTCAAAGATCTCAATGCTAGTTAGAAGAGTTATAAGATCATTTGTAATCAAAGAAGTGTATCAAGTCTCTCTCTATCAAAGTGTGATTGGAAATGGTGTGATTGTGGCTCGTAAATCAATTGGGTGTGATTGTAGCCCATAAATCAATTAGGTGATCTTGTAGCCTGGTTAAATCAAGAGAGTTTGCCCTGGACTCAAAGACAGGAGGGTGTATCTCGTGGCCTTAAAATCGAGGTTGTAATATTGACATTATAAGAAATTTGCACAAGAAATTGTGTGGGACTGGATGTAGGGTAACTCCGAACCAGTAAAAAATTCTGGTGTGTTCTTTCCTTTACTGCTTTTATTTACTATTTGCATCTGTGTCTGGTTCTATGATTATCTCTGTGTTTGTGAAATTTCATATGTATGTGTTTACTTTGAAAAGATTTCAAAATTTTCATAAAATCCATTAAACACTATTCACTCCATTCTAGTGTTAATCCAACCTTAAGATCCGTAATCCGCATTTCCTACAGAATATACATGAGCAATAGGATAAAAAATATATGAGAGACTGTACTGATGGAAATAATTGATAAATGGATATCAAAACAAAAAGTCAGAATATAATATCTGATACACAAGTCTCGTATATAAATAGCCTATCTGCCACGTATTACTACAACGTCAAGTATATAAATCCAAAGTACCGTCTTCGCCTTAAAAATGCTTCAGCTGTCCTGAAAGCATATCCTCAAAAGCACCTAACTCTTAAACTACTCAACCGAGTACCCGAGAGTTGCCATGACATAAGCAGATAAAGACAAAACACGGGTCAGACATAAAGCCTGGTGTAAGGGGAACAATCTCAAAGTTTTATATATCAAATCCATATACAAATATAATGGGAATTAGCGAAATATAGTCGGTCCTCTCCACAAACATGGCTCAGGGCGGACCGCCCTTAAACATGTAGAGTGAACCTAACTCAAAAGTAGGGGATAATACCATAACTTGCTCTTCTTCTGCAACCAATGAGTCAACACAAATAATATAATATGACTGAAACGTAACAACATATCACGATAGAGGTTACCTAATATACCAATGTAGGAGTAATATAAACATCCCTATATAAGTCTAATACACAATATTCCATAATGGTAATCAACCAACTAATGTAACATGCATAATCATAACTAAAGCAAACGCCAAAAGAATAACTTGATTCCCATCATATCTCGTGGATGGGGTCTACCGTGGATCCCAATCGATCCAACGATCTCAATCAAAGCATCTGAAATGAAAACAAATACGGCTATACAACAATGCAACTAACATAGCATCTACGTACCTAAAAACCAAAATACAGATATCCATAATTAATACCCATCCCGAACTATCATTAGCTACCAGTGAGACCTATCGAGAGCCACAACTAATTTATCGACTCCTCTCAAAATTTTAACACCTCAGAAGAAGTCAGCTCGTAGGTCTCTTCATAGCCACTAAGAGTACTACATGATAGTATATGACCTACTCTAGACTGGCATTCCAGTCTCTCTCCACTCCAGCTCCGGGATCACGTCTGCAAGTCGTGTCGTCTCAATGGTACAATGGATCCCCGTGCTAGCGTCTTTTACTTCCAATTGTCAATACCGACATATCAAAAATGTATGTAAACACAAAGCCTTACGTCATCCTTCCTACATGGGTACACAATACCAGAATATTGTTACTCCTGTGCGGGTCAATAAACCATCCCGAAATTCCATTATCTACCTTCGAGGCCTATCGATAGCCACAACTATATTATGGTCTCCCCTAAAAACCAATCCCTCAAAATAAGTTGGTATGTAGGTCCCGCCGTAGCCTCCGAGAGCACTACGCAATAGTATATGACCTACTCTAGACTGGCATCCTAGTCTCTTTTCGCCCCTATTCCGAAACCACGTATGCAACTCGTGTCGCCTCATGGTACAATGGATTCATCTACACCAATCGGTAGTCCCAAGTCGGACATACCAAAACTATATATACATGCTTTATCGCATATGAGTGAATGTAAATAGAATATTTCGTTCCCCTTTCCGATAGCCCTAAATCGAGCATACCAGAACTATATACATATACCTGAAACCGCATATCAATGAATATCCATAAACTATTCTGTACACCTTCCAGTAGTCCCAAGTCGTACATACCGGAACTATATATAAAAATAGATGTATTTGACCAATATAAACTATATGTGGGTAAATATACAACCAGTCCATCTATATGAAATTAATCAGTACATCACATGTCTATTTATCTACCAGAAGGAAATACCCAACAAAACAACCATTCTACCATCACAAAGTCAAACTACTTAGCCAACCAAACAACTTATCATTCAATTCTAATCTATCATAAATTCAGTCGATTCAGCCAATTCAAGACAATGACATGAAAATTATACAATTCCATCATTAATCAACTCGTTATGCCATTTGGTAATGTAAAGGATAATTCAGTGTTTAATATATTATTTCCAAATGTAATATATTATTTAGGAAACAACTATAAGCTTATAAATCGTTTAAAAGCTTATTTTTATTTAATTATGCAATTATAATTAAATATATACTTCCATATTATTTTTATAAAATCGTAACCATTTTATAAAAATATCATTATATACTTAAAACCGATTTAAGTAATATATTTCACCTCATTATATTTTATAAATCCATAAATAATTTTATAAAATATTATATCCGCTTAAAAACCACTTTAAGCTATAATACACTTAATTTATCAAGTTAAATCAAGTATGTTTCATTCACCCTATTTTATAAAATTATAACAACATTTATAAAATATTCTATTTACTCTAAACAAGTTTTAAGTAATTATAACACTTAACTTAATAGATATAATTAAGTGTAAATCCATTTCTCAAATCCACAAAATCGTTCCATCAATTTTAAATCTTTGGCCTTATATTTAAAAGTCATATTTATAAATCCCTATTAGTAATAAGATATGTACCAATATTTCTATCACTAATTTAAACTACATATTGGGGTTGAATTAATTTATAACTACGTTACACACACACACACACATATATATGTGTGTGTGTGTGTGTGTGTGTGTGAGTGTACGTATATACATACATACATATATTCATATATGTGTATATATTATTCCGCCTTTTGGTTAGGCCGGGATAATACATATTCGGCTAAAATGGATGGATTGGAAATCGATTATAGTTCAAACTATGGACGATAATTGAATAGATTCTGATGGACAACACTAAAAAAAGGCTAAGTATGGAATTGGAATTTCACCTATGTAACAGATCAGATCATAACAGATCCCCAGTTTCTGACCTAATTAAGGTGCGATTAGTATGGAGTGACAAGGAAGGTCACATAAGGCTACTTTTTAAATTTCAAGTCGAATGGAGTTCATATGCTCGAGTTATGGACAAAAGAAGATGGATCGGTATCGATCGGATTAGTGGTAATTTGCTTAGAGTCAAACCCGGGAAAATTTGCTACTTGCTTGAAGTTGGTGTGTGGTTCACTTGGAGTCGCAGAAATTTGAATCGCTGGATCATGCTTGGAGTCGGATGCATGTTTGCTTGGAGATTGCTTGGAAAAAACGATCGGCACCGACCGCTTTTCATGCTTGGAGTTAGAATCACGTTTGCTTGGAGAAAATTTGGATTTTACCCAAGTCTAATCCTAGGCTAGAATTTCAACACCTGCATAGAGTCAGAAAGGTGATTACTTCAGGTCTTGCTTCGGGTCAACCATGAAGTGGGTTTTTCGACAATCATTTTGGCGATTTTCGATAATGATCGATCTATAACTCAAAATCTACAACGGCAATCGATATGAAATTTGGAGGACAACTACATTACACCATGAGGGTCCCATAGCATCGATCGTTAGGTGCCCACAATGAAGTTGGATCAATCGGTCATGACCCATATGGATCAATCCATGAAACAATTCAAATCAATGATGATCAGTGAATATCTCACAAACGCAAAGTCGAAATGAATCGAAACTTTGGGAATAGTAAAATATTATGTAAAGGAACTTACCATATCGATCGCACATTATTTGGAGAAACTTGAATGATCGAACTGCATCGTTCTTGAATGATCATATCATTTCAGCCAGAACGATCACAACTTTACGGAAAACACGATATCTCAAAACAGTTAGATGAAATGACATGAAATTTGGAGAGCAAGTAGCTAATATCATGAAGGACCCATAAAAATGATTGCACCCCCATTAGAGCAAATATGAATGATAGACACCGATCATTCCATTGGTGTGCGATCGATTTGAAAATTGATGGAACGGGTTGTATTGCTTTGGAAGTTCTTCTGGTGAAATTTCAGCCCGATCCATGCACGTCTTCATCTATAAATACAGCGGACTTGGCTCATTACTAGGGATCTCCTTCTTCTTCCAATTGGATCTTCTTTTGGGTCTCCTTTCCTTTAATATTTTTCTAAGGCAAAAACATCTATAACTATAATCAAACAATATAAATAAAAGATCATTGGAGATGACGTAGGCTGGTTTGCCGAACTACTATAAAACTTGCATGTTTATTTACTTTTCTACAATCTATTCTATAATCTGTGAATCTATACTTCTCTGTTTGGATCTAAATATTGGATATTAGTGTTTTCATTTATAACAAGGCATTTGTGCCCATTTTTGGGGCAAACAATATTTATATATTCGGGGTCTAAATCAATTATCCCAAATATCCATTCAAACCAATCAAATCAAACAGGGGAATTATTAAATAAATAACACAACTGGGTTGTCGACATTTACCTATGATCTATCCTATGTCAATAATGATCCATCCAAACACCACATATCAATGAACCACACTACTCTATATCATCCTAATCATATAAACTGGTATACAAAAAAACTAGGATTTATACGATAATTAATCGGAGAGTTATCGTTTCTCTCACCTTTGCCTAAATTTACAGTCATTCAGATTGTGATCAAAGCCGTTCCATTGCAAAGGTGATGTCTCCCCGAATTCAACGCAAGAAACCGCATTCCAATTCAACCTCGTATGTGAGAGATATCAATATTATTAAACATTAAATTATTTAGTGGATAATTAATCGCTAATTACCCAAATTAACAAAAACTTAATCCCCAAATTTAACCCCCTGGCTCACCCCTGAGATCATCGCAGTTCGGCCGCCGTTCGACATGCTCCAGCCACTGCCGCAGCCAACTGGAGCTCCATTGGGGGCCACCACCCGAAGCCTCTTCCTCCACCGTGCACTCCGAGACCGGCCCATCCCATCGACCACAACCACCTAAAACCGTCGCCTAAACCTCACCGTTCACATCTGGATCCATGCCACCACATCACCTTGCACTCCCATCGCTTCAAGGTGAAGCAAACTCTGGCCAAGGCAATCATTTCACCTTCAGGTGCCGCCGCCTAAAACTCACGACGAAGGAGATCCAGGGCCAAGAAGCGGTGGTCGTTCATTTCAATTCGTATGAGGGAGAGAGAGAAAACAGGGGAGAGAAGGATATTATTTTAATGAAAATAAAATTAAATAAAATTGTATATATACAATTTTCTCTCCACGTTTTCGACTCGCACAAGCTCTAGCTAGTTCGGATCAAGACGATTTTCAAACCGCACAACTCCATGCATTTTTCCAACCCCGATGGCATAAAATACGACCATTCGAGACTGCTTCTCGAATAGTAAATTTTGCACGTATTGTTTACAAATATCTATCGATAAATCTACAACTCCGAACGAAGTGTGCTTACTGTCGTTCATAACTAAATATCCATATTCTAGACTTAATGGAAAAGTTTTCGAGGTCTAATTCCATCGTATACAAAAGTTAGCCTTTTGGATCGATCTACAAATCGAATGCAAACTACGAGTTAAAAATCTGTCGGTCGAAACATATCATGATTATACTCGTTCTCAACCGCTTGGACGATCCATACTCAATGGAAGTGGTCTCAGTCCTAATTCGTCCATTTGTGAAAATGGAGTTTTCAGCCTATCGATTAAACTAACAATTTAATATTTAAATAAATCAATTATTTAAATATCCTAGTGTATAAAAATATGGGTTGTTACATTCTACCCCACTTAAAAGAATTTCATCCTCGAAATTCCAAAGAAAAAATGTAACTCCACCCTAACACCCCATCACATACGACACTACAGCTAAATCATTGCTTATCCATATGTTATAACAATCATTCACTAGTTTAACCCATCCAACGTATAATAAATCAAAACCAGCAAGTATTATACCATCATACCTCGGCACTAGCCTGCATAATAACACACATGGGAACTCACATGAAAACTATGTCTGCAACATGATGACTCTCACTAATCGAGCCTTTGCAACTACTCCAAATGAAAATAATGAACCACTATCTTTAAACGATCGTAACAAAGGAAAAAGACTTGGACTAGTCTCTAGGCCTTCATCCTTATTCCCTATGTACAATCACGAACACCCAAGTCCTTTCGACTGTAGTTGCATTTTATCGATTGTAGTAGCATTCTATGTGACTTATAAAAAAGGTTGAAGATAGTATTTAATGTTATACTACGTGCAGTTAAAGCGCTCGGCAGATTCAATGCGGTGGAGATGCAAAAAGTCACAGCGGGGATATAACGAGGATATAGCGGGATATAGAGGATGACTCTAAAATAGCATATAAAAATCATACTTAATGGTAATTAAATGAAAAATTAACATTCAATTGAATTATAATTAATTCATAAATAATTTTAAATAAAAACATGTGCGAATATACTGTAAATAAACGTAAAACTACTATATAACATAATTGAATTTAGTAGAATATTAGAGTATTTTCATTTCTAAATACATATTAAAAATTCAATTAAATAGATTAATTTCATAATTTTTATAATATATAAATGTCATTTTTCAATTCATTTCTTTTAATGAAGATACAGCGGAAATGCCGTAATATAGCGGGAATAACGAGATATAGCATAAATAACGAGATATAGCGGAAATAACAGAGCTTAAAGCGGAAAGACTATATTTGGGGCTTATATGGAAAAATCGTAGCGGTAGAAATCCGTTATGAGATATAACAGGGTTATAGCGGGGCATTAAATGCACAGGTTATACTATTACCATGTTGTAACATTTTTCTTATCATGCTTTGCATTATATGATTTGAAATCATATTGATCAATTTACGTTATAATGCTACTATATAGTACCATTTCATTCTTCATTATATTTTATTTATTTTTCTAGGATTTAATTTTATATTTTGCTATTATTTAGTTACATTTATGTTTCTTTTACATGTTTCCAACATTGTTTTAAATTGCATATTTTTCTATGAAGTATTGAATATCAATTTTTTCAATTTCGTTGAAATATTTTCTTATAATGCTATTATAAAGTAATATTTTGAACTCTTTGCTTTAAAAAAATGTTCAATAATTTTCTATAAAGCAATGTATACTAGCATTTTTTATCTATGCCACTATTTTAGGAAAAAAATATAATTTATTCAGTCATACTGTATAGTATCATGTTCGTATCTGCTCCTACTTTTTTGCTAGCAATGGTTAATGGCGATGAAATGAGATAAGAGGAGGTTAGGTGTAGTGCCATGGTGAGATGGCGAAGCGTTATTGCACGTCAAGTGGTGAGATTATGTGGTATGCTTAGATTTGTAACAAATTAGGACTTTTGGGGTTTAGATGGTGTTTGGGGCGGAAGCCAAAGAGGTGGGTAGTGTGATGACAAAGAATGCAGGTTGAATTTTTGACAGAATGAATGGCGGTAGCGGTGATGGACGACGCGTTGAAGATGACAAAGATAAAATGTCGACTTTGTTTAGTCATTCTCATTGGTTTCTAAAATTGGTGGTCTAGAAACAAAAAATATCGCATGTTTGTCATTTAAACAAAATTACCCTTTTGTTTATGCTAACTCTTTTTTTAAACAAAAATAATCGAAGATCCACGATAAAATAAGAGATAAAAAAATATAAATTTGTTTTCTTTGATAATACATCCAATAAAAAATATATGATGTAAATCATAATTGAAAAATGTGAAAATATTTAGTCTATTTCTGTCAGAGGGAAAAAAATTCATTAAATAAAAAATTCAAGTTGCAATAGGTGTAGAGAAATTTCTATGCTTTAATATTAACCCGTGATCCATCAGACTGATAAGTCCAGAAAACATAGAAGTAGTATCCTTGACTTGATCATCGTGGGTAGCCCAGTTTTTTTACTGTTAAAGTTTTAAATGGATTTACTAATTTGCTTTATTTTTTCGGTTAACCCATGGGCCTTTAGGTACAGTAAAAAGATCTATCTACCCAAGTATACGGAAAATTGTAATTTCTTTTTCACTGCGGGGGTAAAATGCAACATGCGTATACTGTATTTCTTTTCTATATATTTTTTTCACTTGGAAGAAATTTCTTTGAAAAGTACGGACGAAAAATAATGGTGGTTGGGTAACTGGGAATCTTTCCCTGAAAATAATCAGTACCAACCCATTTTACAAATAATATTTTCACTAAGAATTGAATGATTAAATTTGGAATCTATTGACTATTGTGTACAGTTCATTCAGTGTATCATATATCATATCTAGCCATTTGTTTCATATACCATTTAGTAGCTATATAATTATATTACTGTGTACTTATGTTGTCGGAAATTTTGACAAAAACCTTCAAAACTAAGGATACAGGGCCCAAGTGTTTAGCAAGAGTTATCGGTAAGTATTATGTTTGCAATAATATGTAATGCGTTTGCACGCTCCAAAATGGAACGGTAGAGCCGGGCTTATTAACTACATGGAACTTAATTGAAGATACATC
This sequence comes from Allium fistulosum, assembly GCA_030737815.1. Classification (NCBI taxonomy): domain Eukaryota; kingdom Viridiplantae; phylum Streptophyta; class Magnoliopsida; order Asparagales; family Amaryllidaceae; genus Allium; species Allium fistulosum. Next base: position 669,392,576 of record CM060901.1, read on the forward strand.
AGACGTAATTTCTAATATTCTCTTTCTTCTTGTAAATCTGCACTCTAAGTCCACATTTTCTTCGCACTTTTCATTACTCTTCGCTGTAACAATTATTTAGCAACGTCATCCACTGCAGCTGATTCGAACACAAAACAGACGTTTTACTAAAGTGCCAAAACTATTCACTATATTCATAAAAATGTGTTTGGAAGAATTTGCAACAAATCGAAGGAAGGCTAAAACGAGAGTCTATCAGAAGATTGCTGATAGATTTAACTCGTATAAAAAGACTTCTCAACTATTAGATGCATCAGCCATCAGAAACAAATACGAAAGCAACCTCAAAGACTTCGTCAAGTAAGAGAAGTTCCACAATAAAACTGAAGCGGACCGGGATGGTCAGAGAAACACTCTTACTGGCGACTGACTAATGGGCGGGTCAAGCCAAGGTATTTCACAATTTATTTAAATAATCTTCGCTAATTTAATTACTATCCGCTTTCCCTACCGGTTGTTTAATTTTTTTTTATTTTTTTAGGATAGAGGCATTTCACCAGAATGACAAACTTTGCAGTCCAATTAGTTTCTAGGACACACATTTAAAGAAATTACTTTCAAGGCCAAAGTCAGTAGAATAATTACTTTCAAGGACAAAGTCAGCAGTCCAATTACTTTCAAGGACATAATTTCATAGGTTTTTAGACCCTAGAAACTAATTATTTTACGTTTTGTCCTTGAAAGTAATTATTTCAGTTGTGTGTCCTAAAAACTAATTCCACTTGCTAAAGAGGCCCTTGTGGCTAATTTCCACTTTAGGATATCGGTAGCATAGTTCTGAATTGGAAAGATGCTCGTATACCAAAGCTGGAATGTTCGGTGCTAATATTCAAAAATGTCGCCACCGGAAAACATGTCATGCTCTCCGCCCAGGTTGATTTGTCTGCTACTAGAACCGAGGACAAAGTACAAACTAATTTTAAAAACGCTGCATCAAATCCCACTCCAAAAAACATTTGTGAAGAGGAGCCCATATCTTCTATTACACCCAAAATTTCAAGTATGAACAAGTTCAAGCCATTGCAAGATGAGATGTCAAAGCTATCCCAAATTGAGAATGTAGAGCAGTTGCAAGTTGAGATGACTGAGTTACCGCAAGTTCACAACATGGAAGTCATTGCAAGTTGATAATGTTTAAAGCTATTGCAAATTGAGGTAATTGAGCTATCGCAAGTTGAGAATGTGAAAGTTATCGCAAGACGAGAAGTTGATGAAATCAAGCTATCACAAGTTAATGGAATCAAGCTATCACAAGTTGATGGAATCAAGCTATCGCAAGTTGAGATTGATGAAGTCAATCCATCGCAGGTTGATGAAATCAAACTATCAAAATTTGATGAATCAACTGTCGTAAGTTGAGATTGATGAAGTCATGCTATCACAGATTGAGGAAGTCAAGCTATCGCAAGTTGATGAAATCAAGCTATCGCAAGTTGAGATTGACGAAGTCAAGTTATCGTAGGTTGAGGAAGTCAATTTGTCGTAAGTTGATGAAATCAAGCTACCGCAAGTTAACAAAATCAAGTTATCGTAAGTTGATAAAACTAAAGCCATCGCTTGTTAAAACCATCAAGGTAATGGCAAGTTGAAGATAATGCTCTCACATGTTGAGAAAACTACTAAAAACGACTCTTTAATCAACCACGTGGAAAATCCTAGTTGGACCAGTTATACCACGTCATCATGAAGAAATAAAAAACAATTTGTGCCACATCTTAAAGCAGCAATATGCCACATCAGTAATATCTCAAGCGTCCATCTCTCATGAGTGCCATGTGTCAAAGATCCGAAGGCACGATTTCTCTACAAATAGGCATGTATCACGCACTATGAAGGGGGAATTCTGGACTAGTTTTCTTCCTCATTCTCATTTTATAACTTTCCAATTAATAGACTTGATTTGGGACATTAATGGCCGCCTAGCTCAAATTGTAATTGGGACTTTGGAGAACTTTAACATTTGGCTATTTGCATATTGACTTGTTTGTTCATTGGCCCATGAATATGATTGCACAAGGACTTTCCTCATCAACCAAGCACTCATAAGTTCATTATCTTGCATATGACTTAAATATAAGTTAGGCTCAATTTTTGGATCAATATTCTTAGTGCTGTCACAGAGAATTCAACTCAAAATTTATTGTATTTCTTTTAAAAATATTCATTATGACTATTTCTCAAACAATGATATACACAACCAAACTTGGGTTTACTCAACCTTTTATCGAAGTACCCCTCAATATAGCGAAGAACGGGTATTGAACCTAAGGAACCCAGCCCTTTAGACCTTGGTGGAAAAAGAAAAGTCGCCTAGTATAATCTGAACAAATGGAGCTTGAACCCTTTCACATAGGAGAAAAGCCTTTCTTTGTTTTAATGACAGAATTGAATAAGGATCGACTCATTCAGAGGCAAAGAAAAGTTACAATGAAAAAGAAAGATCCATTTGCTCAAGTGAGAATGATCATCCAATCGCATGCCGAAGAGACTATATTTGAAGATGATATAAACTATTATAATAATCAGTTCACTCAAAAGTAGAGAATTATGGTTAACCAACCCTTGAAAAAAACCAAGAATACCCTTATATTTTAAAAGGGAAATCAAGGACAAATTAACAGGAACTATGAACCTCCCAAAAGAAACAAAGGAGCGAGAAAGGAAGTTGTACTTTAAAAGGAAAAAAATAGAAAATAACTACTCGTCTTTGTGTTTCTCAAGAAAAAATTTATTTCCTCACAATAGAAAGGTTGGATTGTTGAAACCCTAAGAAAAGAATAAAAAGAGAAGAAAAAAATAAAGGAGGAGAGTACTATTACTATGATAAGGAAAATAGGCATAAGACTAACAATTGTAGAGCATTAGCTAGGATCATCGAATACTGCATGAGACAAGGAAAAGTATGATAATTTTTCAAACAAGACTTATCCAGAGACTAAGAAAGTCGCCTAGTTCTTCAAGAGACAGTTATGCAAACTTTTATCATAGTTTTCGTTAGTAAAAACTAACTTTAAAGAGTGGATTTTGGAAAAAGACTTAATAATAAATAATGAATCGGTTAAAGCTTTAGTCCTGCCTTTGGGCCTGACAAAGCACCCATCCCAATAGTGATAGCCAAATTAACCATTGGTCCCACCTCCAGGCCTGGTCAAAGCAACCATCCAAAAGGAGATGGTCAAATTAAGTCTTTGGTTCCACACTCGTGCCTACCTAAAGCACACATCCAAAGAATGTTGGTTGAATTAAGCCTATGGTCCCACTTTCAGGCCTAGCCAAAGCAACCATCCAAAAAGAGATGGTCAAATTAAGTTATAATCACGCCTTCAGCCTGGCCAAAGCACCCATCCAATGAGTGACGATCAATAAAAGCTCTTGGTCTTGCTCTTGGGCTTAGCTAAGGCAATCATCTAAGTAATGGTGGTCAAAAGAGCCTATCAAGGAGCGGCTGATCAAAGAAAATAGCGGATGGTATACCAAGTGTCGAAGAGAATTCAGATAATAATATCAAGAAATATCAAAGGTAATCATCACGCTACAAAGTTGGTATGCAAAAGGTATTAGAAAATACCCATAAAACAGTTACACATAAGGGTAAGGATTTTGGTATTGCAAATTTTATGTAGAACAAGTTATTTACATACAATTCCTTCTATGTTGCAAAAACAACCTTTACAACCATAATGTTACACAAATATCATAAAATTTTATGGTTCAGGAGGATGCAGGATTGGATGATATTGATACACTAATTCTTTTCTTCTCCCTTGGATGTCCAAAATACATGAATGAGTCACACTTGATGAACCATCGCTTTTATACAAAATAGGAGGTCCACGTATATCTTTAAGAACGTCTGAATAAAAAGAGGCGTTGGTATCTTTGGTAATTTGCAGCCATGGTTTTTCTTAGTCTACAATCTCTTTTTGGACCAAAAAATGAAAAGTCAATTTTTAAATCATATGTGATGATGACTTCAATTAAGTAATCTTTAATAGCTAATAAGAATAAAGTTTGAAAATCTAGTAAGAAAAACCAAATGAAAATAGAAGTGACATGATTATCGAATTACTTGAAGAGGGCTCATAGAATATTTTTGTTTAGAAAGAGTAATTTTCACAACTTGAGAAGATGATAAACCAAGATTGCCCAAGCTGGGTGTATAAGACTTATTAGAAGGATCTTGAGATAGTGAAGCGTCATTAGTCCTATGTTCAATTGGAGGAGAAGAATGGTCCACATCATGATCTGTTGTAAAACCACTATCTCTTAAACCATGATTGTTTGTGTCATCATCATCCTTGTCTTTTCCTGATGATTATTCCTAACTTTATCATTGTCCTTGTCATCGCCATTATCATAACTATTCTCATTATCATTGTAATCAGTTTCATCTTTCTCTTATTCAATATCATCCGACCAAGGATCATCAAAGATCAAACATTCTTTCGGATTAATTAGGTCATCGTCTTCAAATTCAGGCAAATCCCTAGGAACTTGATCAAGGATTATATCGAATTTATTTTCGTAATCGATTCATGTAAAGCAAAGAGGAGGACAATCCAATTTCAGACACCAATTAATATTATCCTTGTACACTGTGATTAAATTCCCTTCTGAGTTTTGGTCTTTCCATGAAGGCGAGACTTTTTGAAAGAAAGAAGAGGCTTTAGTCTTGACATCTCATAAAGAAGCATTTTAATTCTTAAGAAGGGAATCTTTCTTAGATAGTTTCTGATAGAACTGGGTCAGCACGCAGTGGGTTAAATAAGTGAACTTAGAGAAAAACATTTTACAGCTTATTGGGCTTATGAAGTCTATATTAATTTATTTCCAATCAAATAACTTTAAATAAAATCTTTATTTTATTTAATTAATTTATATATATATTTGATTTATTATATACATACGTAGTATATTCGGTATATGCGTATCAAATATACACATACGTGTAAAGTTTAAGTGCAACATATAGACGGGTACATGGTTTAATGCTCCCGGATATAAGTTTTGTGATTTACACTACAACAGACACATTTGCCCCTTATATACATATTTGTTGTCCATAATTATTTTATTATTATATACATAGATACACACACACACAGATATATATATATATGAAAGTGTATATATACTTTGATATATATACATATACATACAAACATACATATATATAACACTTATTTATATTTAATAGTGTCTATATAAAAGATATCGACTGATTTAGAATAATTCAAATTAATATCTAAAATTACCTTAAAATGGATTTGAATTTAAAAACAGATTTAGATCAAGAATAAAATTAATCTGAAATTCAAAACTCAATTAATACACACACACATACAAACGTATATACATATATTTTAACTTTCGAAAATATATTTATATGTATAATTTTAAAATTTATCTATTAAATATTAATTTGTTGATATAACAACAACATGAAAAAATATTAAAAGTCCATGCGAGTTTAAAGAACATTAATTTTTTAATTAATGAAATCCATTTGGATTTTTTTTAAAAAATTCTTTTTCTTAACAGTAATTTCCGTATGAAAATTTATATTTATAAATTATATATACATACATAAATATATATTTAATATATAATAATTCAAAAACATTTTAAAATATATGTATAAATTTAATTTTAGTTTCGGATTTTATTATAAATATTTATAAATATGATTTTTTTTAAACATGTATATATATACTTATATATGTATGTATGTATGAATAAGAGTTAATACATTAATTTATATGTAGTGTATATATAGATTTACAAATTAAATATTTCAATTTTAATTTAAAATTATTTTAAAATACTTTTACTTTCAATTTTTTTTAAATATGGCTAAAAAGATTTATACACATATGTATATTATTTTTTCAATTTAAAAATGTGTAATACATATGTAAATCTGACAGAAAATAAATATATAAATTCAAGATAATGTAAGGCTCTAATCTACACATATGTATTTTGGATAGTTATCTTTTTTTAATAACAAGAGTGATATTTTATCTAAGTAGGGCACTCATTATGATATCTCGGGGACTCGAACCCCTGACCTATAGAAACCTTTGTCTAAAGCGATGTCTGGTAATATATGTCTTTTCATTCTATAGAAAGCTTTGTACTAATAAATTTATGTCTTTTCATTTTATAATATTATTTGTCTGTGGTAGATATGTCTGGTAGGAGACACAGCCGGAGATCCGAGCCTTCTCCTTCTCCCGGTGCAGGTGCTAGTGGCATTGCATCGGATTTACGCCCACTTGCGGAAGTAGTTCCGAAAAGCGCAGGGTAAGTATCAAATTTATTTGAAGTATATTTTATAAAATTTATTAAATATCTACATCAAAATTTATACAGGGACTTTGAGGTGGAGCCTTCGGATTTCATCTTACAAGTTTCCAAGAGGGCGTTTATGAGTAGGATGTCAGGCTGCTGGCCTCATTGGGACGACATCCCACCGCATATCAAGAACTCTATATTGGCTTATGTACTGGTAAGTATAAGTTTGTATTTCAATTGAAAATTAATATAATGTACATAATTCAAACTAATTTCAATATGCAGGCAGCCGTGCATGTAGACTCAGAGGATATGGATATCTTTACCAATCACTGGAACAAGAGGATGAGAAAAAATTATAGGGACACTCTGTTTAAGGCTAAAAATGCAGGAAAAAGACCGAAATGGATGGGCGCTGATGCGTGGGCTAAGTATCTCCGGCTTTGGGAAATTCCTGAAGTGAAAGTAAGTTATATACTTTTGCATTATTGTTATAATTTTTTTAAATTTCGTATGTGAGTTGTAGTAATTTAGTTAATCGTGTATCTAAATTTGTAGGAATTATCTACTCGGAACCGTGCAAATAGGAATAAAAATCCTGCTTTGCACCATGGCGGCTCCAAATCCTTCCAAGAACATAGGAGAGAGTTGGTATATTTATAAATTGTGTTTATAAATATCTAAAATATTGTTTAATCATACTTGTAACATTGTTTGTTCATATGTATATATTTTCAGGTGGCGAGATACAATCGCGAGCCTACAATGGCTGAGGTGTTCATGGCCACGCATGCTGTCGAGTAGACAGATGAGGAAAGTAACGTTTCATATGAGTGGACAGATGATAAATCTAGATCCGTAATGGTAAACATGCTTATCCGTAATGACAATGTTTCATATTCCTTTATTTCACATTTCATAAACTTTGAATTGAATATTTATCGTGTCAAACTATTGTTCGTAATCGCGGGAGAGATATGAAGCAGAGCGGGCACGAGTAGCGCAGTCCACCGGACGGGCAGAGTTAACGTTTGAGCCGTATATGCGATGCTATTATTGATCCGCCTTCGCAAAATAGGCGGTACAATTACGGAAATCAGGAGGTAAATTTCTTCATTTACTAATATATAAATTTACACATGCAAATGAATTTAAACTTAAGTGAACAAATTATAAATTGAATAAGGAACCTGAATAATTGAAATAAATAAATTGCAACCAATGTGTAACATTTAATTATAAATATTAGCCACATAATTAATCAGCATGTTTGTTCATACTGTTTATAATGTTCATAAATTATAACTAGATATCAACTATTTCACAGGCGTTAATGTCCCAGAGGGCTTATAGGAGATCCCAAACGAGGAGGAGATTGCTCAAATGAAAAAACAGTTGGAGGAGATAAATGATTAGCGCAGCAGCTAGACGAGCATATTGCAGCATACTTGGCACAACATGGGACGATGCCTGGAGAGGATGAGTCAGGCGACGATGATGAATAAGTATGCTTGTGTTTCTGTCGGATTTTCATCATCTTGTTTTGCAGTGACATTTGTGTATATATTTGATATTTGTTCGTTGGTTGTGGTGTTTGATGGGATAGTGGACATTTGTGTATACATGTAATTGATGGATAGTATTTGTACGTATGGTTAAGTTGTTTGATGGATTTGGAATGTTCCATTTGATTGGTATGATATATTTATATGGTGATGATGAAATGTTTATGTAAATTTATATGTTGCGTTATATATAAGATTATTTGTGATGTGTGAGATTATATGATGGATGAAGTAGTATTAGTTGTGAAATTGAATGTATATGTGTTGGAAAAAGATATGAAATTAATTGTGTGGTTGGATGGATCATAGAGTAGAATTAGATATGAAATTTGACCCAGATTAGCGACGGCGATTTGGCCCAGGTTAGCGACGGCATTTTAGTTTCAGGTTAGCGACGGCCAGCGTTGACTTGAGGCGTCATCTCGGTGTCAACTAATTTGCCACGTGTACAACAATGCCTCGTCGGCCGTCGCTATATTGGTGACGGAGTCGTGGCTTTACTGTGTGGCGGCGGGTTATATAGCGACGGCTTGTGACGGCCAACGACCCTTTTTTGTCGTCGCTAAAGCCACCGTGTTTTGTAGTGAAATAATAATAAACCACTTCTATCTTACTTCCTATCTAATCTCTAATCAAAATATTATCCACGGACTTCATTATCTCTAACCACTAATATAATTAGTTCGAACGCATCCATAATATTGCAAGAAATAATTAACCAAAAGAGTATCTTCTTTGTTTTCGTTTAATTTCTAGAAACTGATGCGTAGGATCAACATTTATGTATACAGCAAACCATCTTCAATGTAATTGTGTTTACACAATCATATTTGATGCAAATGCGTTGCACCAAAATATAAATATTGTTATACGTCTAGTATACCAAAACAGAGAATAATCAATTATAAACTCGTCTCACAGGTTTATCAAACAGATTTCTACTACTCTAGAAGTCTGTATTAGTTAATTTAAATAATAGATATGTCGTAATTAAATTACAACAACAAATTAACAACTATAGTAATGATAACTATAGTGCTAAATCAACCGTTATACTATTTAATGAAATAGTATACCACAGAAAGAAAAAGAAATATATATGTATATATAAATCTAACCGGTTGAAGAGGGAAATTCCGTCTGAGGCTTGTCGTGACAATTTCCTTAAGACTTTATATAAAGTCTCCCAAGATACAACAGACGTAATCTGCACGAGATTGTAAAGAGTATGTCAACTCTGTGATATATTATTTAGAGCAGCAGAGAAGGAAGAAGCAGAAGAAATTAGATTGGAATGGGATGAGAATGTGATCAGGATTCTCTTCTATTTATAATTTCGTCCGCACCCCTTCGAACAGTCGCGTCTACCTGAAAGGTTGCACCCGTTACCTTTCATTGCTACTGTTCAATAACGGGCCGCACCCATTCGCTCCTGCTGCTGCCATACGCCGCACCCGTTCGCGTCTAACGGGTCGCACCCGCTTCCGGCTGTGTCTGTTCGCCAAAAACCCGCGCCCGCTTCAGAGGTCGCACCCCCTCAGTCAATCCGCATCCGTTTGAACAGATTCGCACCTGTTCGTATAGCCTGCAACTGTCAGAAAGCCTGGCCCAGTTTTTGCAGTAAAAATAGGATCATATTAGACCCAAACCCAAACCCGGCCCGGTTTAGTTCGGTCAGACGGACGACGGCGGCGCGCGCGCGTGTGTGGTGGTGATGCATGATCTCCCTCCTCACAACGAAGCAAACATTTGGGTGCCCCAAGGCCCCAACCCCTTCATTTCAAAGCTATTAATATACTAGAATAGTTTGCAATTTTTGGCGATGTGGGACTATGTTATTTTGATTCATTTTGGTATTTAGGAATTCCAACAATCCCCCACATGAATGATAATATACATATTCCCCACACAAAGTGAAATATCACAGAGTACATATGGAATAATGCTTTATCGTGGATAAATAGATATTTCACTTTGAACTTTCCCTAGTTAAAACTTATCGGATCTACTTGGCTAATCGGTGAATTATTTCATCTTGAACCGTCGGCCTTTATTGTATATCCAGACAATAAGCTTTACGAAGCATTGATTCCCTTCTCATCCAATCTCTTGGTTGTGTTCATTTTGGTCCTGAATAAATTTGTTTGGTTCTGCGAGTGTTTATAGAAAATATAAGCCTTTAATATTCTCATAGAGCCGACCCAGCTCACACTAATATAGGTGATCGCAACCATTAAGAGTATCCTACATATACCCCACTTGTTATATTCAAGATATGGTCATCATTAAAAAACATAGTTTTAACTTTTAAATACTTCTGTAGGCATGCATTTATATTGTGCACCATAGGAATGGAGTTGGACTATGTCCACGCAAATGCATTACGTCTTGAGTTACTCAGAACTGGTTTGCCTATTGATCCTAGTCCGTGAGATCTCCAGTCGCTAGGATAGGTTTTCGTATAAGATAACTCTTGGTGGTTTAGGCTTTTAAACCCATTCCCCTCGATGCGCAGTCAATTTTCTCTCTTGATAAACCTTTAGTAAATGGATCCGCTAGGTTATCATTTGTTCTCACATAATCTATGGAAATAGTTCCATTTGAGAGTAACTGCCTAACTGTGTTATGACGTCGACGAATATGTCGTGACTTTCCATTATACACAAAGTTGTGCGCTCTGCTTAGCGCAGCTTGGTTATCACAGTGTATGCATATGGCTGGTACAGGTTTAGGCCAAAATGGAATATCTTCTAAAAAGTGACGAAGCCATTCTGCTTCTTCGCCTGCTTTATCTAAAGCGATGAACTATGATTCCATAGTGGATCGAGCTATGAATGTTTGTTTAGTAGATTTCCATGACACTGCTGCCCCTGCTAAGGTAAAGACATAACCACTCGTTGATTTTGATTCCTCTGAATCAGCAATCCAATTTGCATCACTATATCCTTCTAAGACGGCAGGATATTTTCCATAATGTAAAGAATAATTTGTGGTATTTTTTAAATATACAAGCACTCTCATTAGTGCTTTCCAGTGTTCCTTTCCTGGATTGCTTGTATACCTGCTCAGTCGACTTACTGCATACGCTATATCTGGTCTTGTGCAATTCATGAGATACATGAGACATCCTATTACACGAGAGTATTCCAGTTGCATTACACTCTCATTAGTGTTTTTATGCAGTACTTCTGATGGATTAAAAGGTGTTCTCCCTCCTTTAATTCCATAGTCTTGGAATTTTTCAATCACTTTATCTACATAGTGTGACTGAGACAATTCAATTCCATTAGGAGTTCTTATTATTTTGATTCCCAAAATAACGTCTGCAACTCCTAAATCTTTCATATCGAAATTGCTAGTTAACATCTTCTTTATGGTCTCTATTACCTGAGTATTTGGACCAAATATTAACATATCGTCTACATATAAACAAATCATCACATATGATTGTCCAATCTGTATATAATAAACACACTTATCGCATTCATTTATACGAAAACCATTTCTCATCATGACACTATCAAATTTTGCGTGCCATTGTTTTGGAGCTTATTTTAGTCCGTATAATGATTTTACTAATCTACAGACTTTGTTTTCATTTCCTTTGAAAATAAAACCTTCAGGTTGCTCCATGTAGATCTCCTCATCGAGATCTCCATTTAAGAATGTTGTCTTTACATCCATTTGATGAATTTCTAGACCATAAATTGATGCAATTGCTATTAGCATTCTTATAGAGGTTATTCGTGTTACTGGCGAATATGTATCAAATAAGTCTACTCCTTCTTTTTGACGATATCCTTTGGCTACTAATATGGCTTTATACTTGTCGATAGAGCCATCTGCTTTCATTTTCTTCTTGAAAATCCATTTGCAGCCAATAGGTTTTATTCCAGGTGGAATATCAACAATTTCCCAAGTTTTATTACTTAGAATTGAATCAATCTCACTTTGGATTGCTTCTTTCCAACATGAAGATTCAGAAGATGACATTGCTTCCTTGTACGTTTGAGGTTCATGTTCTAACACATATGTGAAAAAATCCGAACCAAATGTCTTGGAAGTCCTAGCCCTTACGCTTCTTCTTGGTTCAACTTTCTCAATCTCATGATGAGTTTCATCTTCATGTGAATTGCTTGATTCTTCTCTTGTCCTTTTAGGAACATTATTCCCTTCATTCCTTTTGTGCGGAAACACATCTTCAAAGAATGAGGCATCTTTAGATTCCATGATTGTATTTAAATGAATATCATTTATATCAGACTTGAATACCAAAAATCTACAGGCACTACTATTTTGGGCTGGTCCTAAATAGTAACAATCTACTGTTTTTGGTCCAAGTTTGACTTTCTTGGGTGGCGGAACTGGAACTTTTGCCAAGTACCCCCACACTTTGAGGTATTTAAAACTTGGTTTGTGTCCTTTCCATATCTCATATGGAATTGTTCCTGTTTTATTATGAGGAACTTTGTTTAATATGTGATTAGACATATTTAAGGCTTCCCCCCACAAGTTCGTCGATAGACCAGAGGTTAAAAGCATGGCATTAATCATGTCTTTTAACGTTCTGTTCTTCCTCTCGGCTACACCATATTGTTGTGGTGAATATGGAGCTGTTGTTTGATGAATTATACCATTTTCGGCACAGAACTGTTCAAATGGTGATTCATATTCTCCACCTCGATCAGATCTTAATATCTTGATCTTTTTATTTAACTGATTTTCTACCTCAGCTTTGTACTTTATAAATGATGTAATTGCTTCATCTTTACTATTCAAAAGATATACATAGCAATATCTCATATAATCGTCAATAAACGTAATAAAGTACCTTTTCCCACTTCTTGTAGGTAATGATTTAAAATCACATAAATCTGTATGAACCAAACCTAGTGGTTCTGTGCTTCTATCAACAGATTGAAATGGTTTTTTAACCATTTTTGCTTCTACACATGTCTCACATTTGTAGTTCTTATCTACTTGGAATTTTGGAATTAATCCCAAGTTTGATAATATTTTCATTTTTCGGAAATTTATGTGTCATAATCTATCATGCCATAGTAAAATTTCGTGCTCAAGCAAGTAAGAAACTTCAATTTTATTAATAGCACAATCATAATACATAGTTTTATTGCCGATAACGGCTACATTTGCCTTAAATAGGCCATCACATAAATATCCCCTTCCGATATACATTCCAGCTTTGGACAGAACCATCTTGTCTGACTCGAACACCATTCTGAATCATTTCTTTGATAGTACTGCACCAGAGATGAGATTCTTGCGTATGTCTGGAACGTGGAGCACGTCATTCAACTTGACAGTTTTTCCTGAAGTAAACTTGAGGATTACTGTGCCACTGCCTTCGATCATATATACTGCAGAATTACCCATATAGAGTTTTTCTTCATGATCGAATTTCTTGTATGTAGAGAACATGGATTTGTCAGAGCAGACATGACGAGTAGCGCCTGTGTCCACCCATCATTGGTTAGGATTCTGAACCATATTGCATTCAGATACAACTGCCGAGAAGTTGGACTCATCCACTTCCATGTTGTCTACTAAATTTGCCTCTTTGTTGCGGTCCTTTTTGAGTCTGCAATCTCTAGCGGCATGTCCAACCTTTCCACAAACCCAACATTCACCATTGAACTTTTTGGTTCGTTTGTTGTCTTTTGGTTTGTTGTCTGGAGCTTTCCTTTTCTTCTGGAAATTCTTCTTTTTGTTTTTGTTCTTTGAATCTTCAGCCACAAATGCCTCCTCGCTTTGTTTTGTAATTCCACGGTTATCTACCTCAATTTTCAATCGGACTATGAGATCCTGTAAAGATATTTCCTTCTTTTTATGCTTTAGATAATTACGGTAATCTCTCCACGACGGTGGCAATTTTCCCGTGATGGCTTAAATCAAAAAACGATTCTCCAACCTTATGACCTTCCGCTTCGAGTTCATGAATAATGATTTGTAGTTCATGCAGTTGAGCAGTCACCGGTTTGGAGTCGACCATCTTGTAGTCCATGAATTTGTCTACAATGAATTTCTTAAGGCTGATATTCTGCGTCTTATACTTCGTGGCAAGTGCATTCCAGAGTGCTTTTGCTGTCTTTAGAGGTTGATATACTTTGTATAGCACCTTGTCGAGACAATCCAGAATATAGTTTCTGCATAGGAAATCGGAATGTTTCCATGTAGCAACATCTGCTTTTTTGCCTGGTGCAGAAATCGGTTCCTCCTCTTCGAGATACCGTTGCAGACCGAGTGTGGTGAGGTAAAATAACATCTGATCCTGACATGTTAAAAAGTCGTCACCATCTTCTTTAAAAGGATCGGGTATGTTGAGAGCTCTACTGTTGCCATTTCCGATTATGTTTGAGATATTATGGGCTCGGTTATAGGCTCGGTTATGTGGTGGTGATGTATGATCTCTCTCCTCACAACGAAGCAAACATTTGAGTGCCTCAAGGCTGGACCCCAACCCCTTCATTGCAAAGTTATTAATATATTAGAATAGTTTGCAATTTTTGACGATGTGAGACTATGTTATTTTCATTCATTTTGGTATTTAGGAATTCCAACAAATATATGACTATGTTTATTGAAAAAAAAAATATACCTACTGGAGTATGATTAATTAGCATCAACCATCCCCATTTAACATGGGATCAACGTATTTACTTGTACTAATCAAAGTGGAAACGCTGTGAAAATAGAAATATATATTATATTTTGTAATAGTGAGCGTCCGATAGATATGACTTTAAAAATTGTGAATTCAGCTTAACCGAATATGTACCAAGAACTATTCAAAACGTTAAGTTTGCTAGAAGATCAAAATGCATCACTAGCTAACAAAAAACTCAGGACCAGATAGCCTGCCCTATAATTTATATTTAACTAGTAGATATTTCATACAGAAACGTTTAAATATAGTTAACATGTAAATATCATCGTTCGTGTTGTTGCTTTTCATAGTTGTCCAAGACTTGTCTTTATCCAACACTTCATAAGTAATAATAATGAGTGCTTAGAAGGTTATTCTAGCTGTCGACATAAGCAAATTACCTTTTGTAATATTACAATCTTATAAACTTCACGTTTCAAGCTGCTGCAAACTCAATTTCGGAAAATGCAACAAATGATAAACCAATGTTATGAACTTATATTAATTGCCATTTAACATCTTACCATTTTGGTATTAATAATTACTGTCCCGGGAAGTAGGAAGAATCACATACTTTGAAAAACAATTAAACGGAAGGACATACTTTTAAAGAAAACTAGAGTTAATGACAATGCTACCCTGCAACCTAATTTTTTTTTCAAATTTTGTCTTTGTGCCTCCTATTTTCCACGTACTTGAGCGTGATTTTAAAATGCAATCAACATTTACCTTCTTAATGCTACATGGTATCAATTCTATACATATATACGTTTTCTTTTAGGATATCTTTCAATGCGAGACTAATTATAATTCAATATACGCATCCATTTTAATACAACACGAGTCACACTCTCACTTAACGGTATATACAGAAATGTTCTAAAATCAAAATGAACACGTCCATTCTTTTGCTGAAAACCAGCAGTTCATGGGCCATATAATGTTTTCTAATCATTGTCTACCAATAAAATAAAAAATTAAGTAACCTCTATTAAGTGGAGTGGAAAAGATATATTTGACTTCATCACTCTTTTTGAGGTTTTAAATTATAAATCTGATATAAAATGAACACATAGAGGATCAATTACAACTAAGACTCCAATGTGACGACATATCTTGACTGATCCCAACGAGTTACAATTGACAAACAACTGAAACAATATCTGAATTGCAATTGGCGAAATTGGATATTGGCCACAGCCTGAAGATGATGTTTGAAATCCGAAATGAATACCATTGATGGTACTCATCAGTGGAGGACGATGACTAGTAGAAGATTCTGAAAATCAAGAGTCACTTTATGATCAAATTCAGACAGCTTAATTAGACGTTTGATGGTTTATCTTGCATGTTTTTCTAACAAATTTTCCTATTAAATTTTTGCATAAATTCTATACTAATCAAACAATTAGAGAGATTTACCTTACTTGCAAAATCAATTTCTATGAAGTTAAAACCTATATATATATATATAAAATCTTTTCATGCTGGTAATAAGTTCTCTTGCTTTCTTCTCTTTTGCAAGTATATTCTACCAATTCCTCTTTTGCTAAGAGCAACTCCAACAATTCAGAGTGCAGAAATTGGATTTTCCGCATTCCGAAATGTTGGAGGCCTCATTTCCACAACGGAAATAGGGCCAGACGCCTGATGCCCAGACGTTTGGTGATTACGGCTATATTAGGCGCTTTCAGCCCATTCCCCCTCATTTTTACTTCTTTTATCCTCTTCTCGGTTTAATTTTTTTATTCTACTTTGCGTCCAAATGCCGCCCCGTCCGGTCAAAACTGGTAGACGCACCGTTCGATATACGATCGATGCCAATATTGGACCTACTCATGTCCCTCCTGATGCTACCGTGACTCCAGACGATCTTTGATCCTTACACGACTTGCCTCCTACTGTTTCGCATCGACTTACTGCAGCTATAACGACGCCACAAATATACGTTTATTTCTTTATTGCTTGATGAACAACCGTGTAAATGTATATGTATGATAATTGTTTGTTTATTTTAACATTAAAGAATCATAGTTTTAGGTTCGTCACGTATCGATGCGAGGTAGTTGGTATAGGTGTATGTCTGAGTATTTTGATCAATTACCGCAGCCGATTTTGAATAGGCTACATGCGTCACCTTTTGGTGAATTTCTAGATTTACCTAGATTTGCACATGTAGATCGTTGCCTGGTAGAGGCCCTGACCGAGAGATGGTGGCCTACCACTCACACATTTCATTTCCCTGATTTTGAGCTAGGATTGACTCCTCTAGATTTTTATATGCTCACCGGCATAGAGGTTGGTCAACCGGACCGTCTCCCTGTTCCATTTGATAGTTCCTTTGAGGAGTTCGAGTCATATTCGGCTTATTTACCGACTTTGGCCGATGAGAATGTTCGAGGAGGAGCTGTTACTCTTCCTTGTTAGCAGCGTTATATAGTAGAGTACACTGTTGTTTATGTTGTTGTTACTTATTACTGTTATTGTAATCTGTTTATGTATAATTAACCTAATGTTAAAATCTTTTTTCAATGTAATGCAAATTTCAATGAAAATACTTATATTAATAATTGTTTGCATTCAGAACACAATACAAATAACGGTAATTAAATGATACAAAGGTTGTAAAAACGGTAATTCATTTAATGACCCTCTTCAAGTCTACATCTCATAATTTCTCTCTTTCTTTGCTCCGTATACTACAGTTGTTCTGCAGACATGTGTGACGTATCCATGAACATTATTGCACCTTCATCTCTTTACCGGTTTCCAGCAATAAGTTGATCAATTCTTGATAACTTTTCTTGGTGTTGCATTGCTCGAGTGTCCATTGTCCGGTTAAATCTATCTTCAGATTCAAGTATGAGTTTTTTAATTTTCTCTTGATCCGCTGCAGCAGTCTACTTCTTTTTGGCCGCTTTTGCTCCCTGTGGCCTAACAAAATGATCTTCGGTTGGGGATGGGCCTTCTTCTGATCCTAAATCGTAGCTTTCTTGGAATTCCCTAGGACTAGAGCTTTCTCCAACTCTAGGCGTTTTACCCCGACCACTGTTTGATTGAACTTGTTGAACGGTTTTCTGAAGCGATGATTTCCATTTAACGTGCTCGACCAACATGTCATAAACATGCATGAACTGGTAAAAATGTGGTCCTTTTTTACTATCAGGTTTATAGATTTGTTTGAACAACTTGTTTGCGGCCATTCTCTGTTAAAAAAATAACTAGTACACTTAGAGAACTATGATAAAAAATAAAACAATGAAATTATATTAAAGCTTACTAAATGCGTTTCATTCCCAAATTCACTATGATTCGTTTGCTTTAGCTTGAACATTTGAGAATCGAACGTTTGCGTTTGACGATTTATTTTTCCATAATGACCTTTGACTGAATATAGCGTTCTTTTCCGATCGATGTTCTTCCGATTGTAGCAATTAGTAATTTTGCCCCAAAAAGACTCACCACTTTGATCGGTCCCTCGAATAGGATCGACTGAGAGTGTACAGTAAATGTAGCAATGATCGTAGTCTTCCGCAGCGCTCCAACTTGCATTAGTTACTTCTCCCCCAATCGAAATCGTAACGTCTTGTAAGTTGTATTCTTCAAAACTGGACCTTGCAGCATCGACGTCGAATTCGAAGTACATTTTCAGTTGAGATTAGTGGCAGTAAAAAATTGTAATGGGGGAAGGAAATTGGTTGAGAATGGAAGAAGAGGGGAGAGTTATATTTGAAGGGGAAAAATGGCCGTTGGCAGATAACCGTTGGGCTGAGTGGGTGCCTGTTCAACAGACGCCTGGACACCAGGTGCCTGTTCAACAGGCGCTTGGACACCAGGCGCCTCATCCAATACCAAATTCTCGAGCCGAAGCCCCACTTTTCTGCACTATCGGAGATTCTCGTGCTCTGTTGGGATTATTTCTGGGTGCGGATTCGAGAATGTTGGATTTGTTGGAGTTGCTCTAATCATCTCTATTTTTTTGATATCATGTTTGTGTGGTTTTCGAAATTTTACCGATAATTGTACTTTGCTATGCATTTCCTTTTTACTTTATGTTTGTAATAGCGGATATGTATTTTTATCCAACATCACAACTATGTGTATAATTGAAATTAATGAAAAAATTACCTCAAATAATAATTTTTTTAAAAAATTATATAGCCATACGATTTGATTCCTCCAATGTTGTACGATTCTACTAATAAAAATTACTTAAAACATATTAATCAAAATTACTTGAGACATGTTAATCTCTAAAAATAAACAACTATTTAAAACCATAATCCTTTCCCAACCCCTCTCAAAGCACAGTTTTTTCCTTCATTTCCAAAAGCCTTTATTTGCTAATTATGTTTCCCTTTTCACTTTGTCAATAATGCAGTCGTGGGCAATAGTGAACACTCCTATTAATTGATCATGCATTAACTAAAAATTAAATATGTATTCTCCTTGAGAGAAAAAGTGAGCCATGAGGGGGTGCCCAACCTGCACATGCTTAGGGCCGGTCACGTCTAAAATTTTTCCCACGCTGTAATGTAATCAAAAACCACCAACCACATCCTGTTTTGCATACTCAAACAAATGGGATTCACCAAATATATGTTAATCAACAACAAACCAGGTACTGTGACCTAAGTTGATTTTCAGAATATCAAATTATTAGTATACTAAACAGAACGGACAAGGCCTAAACGGACATTTTCTCTGTTACAGGACTAGCCTGATTGGAATCTTGTCCTTAAGCATACTAATTAACATTAAGCCATAATTATAAAAACATAATGACCCTTACCATATTTTTCTGTGTAGGCAGTGTAGGCGATAAGAGACAAATCATAATCCACTTGTGCGGTGTTTATTCGATAATCATGCCCGAAATCTTCGTGTGGTATCACTTGGACAACGAGTCTCAGCTATTGATTAAGATTGCAATGTGTACTTTGTGCTAACACATTGCATCGATCTCTAATACAGTGGGCGATTCATAAATGGAGAAAACCATGGTAACGCCCATGGTTTGTTTTGTAATAAATCATGTAAAAGAGTCAATATAAGTTGATCGAGTTGTGGAATATTTTACAGAGAGAATGTTCCAAGTACTAGTGCTGATTTTGAGAACAGGGAGAATAGTGTGATATATGTTTATGTTCATGGGTTACAACCGTACGGTAATTATATTCCATACTGTTACAGTGTTACTTAATGTATAACTTCTTATATATCAAAGAATATTGTGGCCAATCACTATGTTTTAACACCTGATTATTATAAAATTGACATATATATTGACATAAGGTAAATCAAGTTTTGCAATTTATTTTCAAAATGTACATCAACTGAAGAAAGATATGCAGCAGTATGACCTTGATCAGTAATTAAACACTCATTAAGGGTGTGTTCTTAGACATTAAACATCCAGTTTGAACATGACACATCAAATGTTCTAAACCGGACAACGGTCATTTGATTAGTTAATGGAGCGTTAGAAAATTGGATCATTTGTGCCGACGCGTCGGCAACCAACCGTCCATTTTTCTCTCAATGGACCATTTTTTCAAACTTTTGTACAAATTTACACTTCATTCCTATTTCTTCCAAACCAAACTCAATTTCTACGTAACTTCTTCTCTTCCAAAATGTCACAAAAACAACGTACAAGTCCGAAAATCTAATTTCAATACAAATGCAAAGCACTAAAACAAAGTGAATGATCTGATAAATTTTGTGTAGTAAAAATTGTTGGAAATAATGAATGAGAAAGGCATTTATTGAAGTAAGAGAAATACAATTATTATGCATTGGGAAATGACTATGAATAGTCCCACATCTTAAAATATAATAAACATTTGGTGTTTATATACTAAGATAAGGACACTATTATAGTTACAATGAGACAAGAAAGACTTGAGAGCTTAGCCATCTTAGCGGGTGGTGCCGCACGCGTGCACCCGTGCCCGAGTCCACACCCGCACCTGCAACAGATTAGCAACGCTTTTGCAACACAGATTTGCAACGCTTTTTAAAGCACTATTTTGAAATGCTTTTGTACTGTTACTAATATCAGATTTGTAACACTTCTACAACGTTTCAATAACAATCTTGAAACAATATTGATTGTTGGCTATCTTTGTAGACGGCGATGTCTGAAAATAGCAACAACAACAACTCAGTGCCAACACAAACGGTGACCAACACTCTGCCTGCGCTAGTGGTTCCAACAATGGCACTATCTCATGGAGAAAGGCCAGAAAAGTTCAATGGGGCAGATTTCAAACGTTGGCAGCAAAAGATGTTGTTTTATTTAACAACATTGGGTCTTGCAAAGTATCTTGCCGAAGATGTTCCTAAAGTGGAAGAACTGGAAACTGATGCCACTAAAGTGGAGGCCGTGAATATTTGGAAAAGTGCAGATTTCATGTGCAAGATTTACATTTTAAATGGACTCGACAACAGCCTTTACAATGTGTATTGTACTGCTCAAACTTCCAAAGAATTATGGACGCCATTGGACAAGAAGTATAAAACCGAAGATGCGGGTATGAAGAAGTTCATCGCAGGAAAGTTTCTGGACTTTAAAATGGTAGATGCAAAGACCGTAATTAGTCAGATTCAAGAACTTCAAGTCATCATTCATGCATTGCATGATGAACGAATGATCCTAAGTGAATCATTTCAAGTTGCCGCAGCAATAGAAAAGCTTCCTCCTTCGTGGAAAGACTTCAAGAACTACCTTAAGCATAAGCGTAAGGAGATGACAATGGAAGAACTTATAGTTCGATTAAGGATCGAGGAAGACAACAGAAACTCCGAGAAGAAGACTTCGAACACCATGGTTGCCAAGGCAAATTAGTCGAGTTAGAGAAACCCAACAAGAGGAAACGTGAACATAACCCAAAGAATTCAAAGAAATTTCAGGGTTCATGCCATAACTGCGGAAAGAAAGGCCACAAAGCAGCCGAATGTCGCGCACCTAAGAAGAAGAAATCAGAAGCAAACTTGGCTGAAATCTCAGACGGTGTTTCTGATATGGATTTATGCGCAGTAATATCGGAATGCAATCTTGTTGGTAACTCAAAGGAATGGTTTGTAGACACCGGAGCCACTCGTCACATATGTGCTAATAAGTGGATGTTTACAACCTACAAAACCGCTACTGATGATGAACAACTATTCATGGGCAATTCATCCGCATCAAAGGTTGAAGGCAAGGGAAAAGTTGTACTAAAATTGACTTCTGGAAAAGAACTTACCTTGAGTGACGTTCTCCACGTTCCAGAAATCCGCAAGAACCTAATTTCAGGGTCGTTGCTTAACAAGCATGGCTTTAAACTAACCTTTGTGGCTGATAAATTTGTGTTATCAAAGAATGGAGTGTATGTGGGAAGAGGTTATGTGTGTGATGGTTTATTTAAAGCAAATGTAACCACTATTGTACCAAACAATGATATGAATAAAACTGAATCTTCTGTTTATTTGGTTGACTCTTCTAACTTATGGCATTCTAGATTAGGTCATGTAAATTTTGATTCATTATGGAAATTGATCAATTTAGAATTTATACCAAAATGTAAAATAGACTCTAATTATAAATGTCAAGTTTGTACAGAAGTAAAATTGACAAGAACCTCGTTTCACCATGTTGAACGAGAAACTGAACCTCTAGATCTAATACACACAGATGTATGCGACTTAAAAATGTGTCAAAATAGAGGTGGAAAAAGGTATTTTATTACCTTTATTGATGATTGTACAAGGTACTGTTATGTGTATCTCCTTAGAAGCAATGACGAGGCATTCGACATGTTTAAACAGTATAAAGCAGAAGTTGAGAACCAACTCAACAAGAAAATAAAAGCTTTACGAAGTGATAGAGGAGGAGAATATGAATTCCCCTTCGAGGAGTTCTGCGCCGAACATGGTATTATACACCAAACTACGGCTCCATATTCACCTCAATCCAACGGCATAGCCGAAAGGAAAAATAGAACTCTAAAAGAAATGATGAATGCCCTACTGATCAGTTCTGGCTTGCCAGATAACTTCTGGGGAGAAGCTATTCTTTCTGCAAATCACATTTTAAATAAGATACCACGAAAGAAGACGTCTAAAACTCCCCATGAACTATGGAAAAATAGACCACCATCCTACAAATACTTAAAAGTGTGGGGGTGTCTTGCGAAAGTGGAGGTACCTAAACCAAAGAAAGTCAAAATAGGACCAAAAACAGTTGATTGTGTATTCACTGGATATGCACATAATAGTGCTGCTTATCGTTTCTTGGTACACAAATCCGAAATTAATGATATCCACACAAATACCATCATTGAGTCGAGAAATGCTAGATTTTTCGAACATATATATCCTTTAAAACATGATATTGAAACTTATGCTCAAAAGAGACCAAGGGAAATCGAAGTCCCTAACTCACTTGAGGATACTGAACAAAGCATTGACAATATTCAGCAAACTGATATTGATCAACAAGTAGAGGAAGAACCAAGGAGAAGCAAAAGATCAAGGATCTCAAAAACCTTTGGACCAGATTTTTTTACATTTATGTTAGAAGACGATCCATTAACATACAAACAAGCTATGTCCTCTGCAGATGCCCCTTATTGGAAGGAGGCCGTTTACAATGAGATTGAATCCATCATGTCAAACCATACATGGGAATTGGTCGATTTACCAAAGGGATGTAAGACCTTAGGTAATAAATGGATATTTAAGAAAAAATTGAAACCTGATGGTTCAATAGACAAGTATAAAGCTCGACTTGTGGTTCAAGGATTCAGACAAAAACAAGACTTGGACTATTTTGACACATATTCTCCTGTAACTAGGATAACGTCAATTAGAATGCTAATAGCAATTACATCCACACTTGATTTAGAAATACATCAAATGGATGTAAAGATAGCATTTTTGAATGGTGAACTAGAAGAAGAAATATACATGAAACAACCTGAAGGTTTCCTAAAATCAGGGAATGAAAGCAAGGTTTGTAGATTACGAAAATCATTGCACGGG
Organism: Allium fistulosum; assembly: GCA_030737815.1. Classification (NCBI taxonomy): domain Eukaryota; kingdom Viridiplantae; phylum Streptophyta; class Magnoliopsida; order Asparagales; family Amaryllidaceae; genus Allium; species Allium fistulosum. Next base: position 669,416,168 of record CM060901.1, read on the forward strand.
CTTAAATAAGCGCCTAAACAATGGCATGAAAAATTTGATGAAAATATGATATCGAATGGATTTCATATAAATGAATGTGACAAATGTGTCTATTCTAAACATACAAATATGGGATATGTCATTATATGCCTATATGTAGATGATTTACTAATATTTGGTAGTAACAAGGAGATAATAAAATCTACAAAAGATGTGCTCTCCGCCAGATTTGACATGAAAGATCTAGGAATTGCTGATGTAATACTTGGTGTAAAAATACATAAAACTGACCAAGGATATGTGTTGTCCCAATCACACTATATTGGAAAAATACTTGAAAATTTTAAACAACACAACATAATATCAGCAAAATCACCCGTTGATATGAACCAAAATTGGGTTAAAAATACCGATGATAGTATTTATCAACTTGAGTATTCTCGCATACTAGGCAGCATTATGTACGTAATGAACTGCACTAGACCTGATATAGCATATGCTGTGAGTAAACTCAGTAGATATACGAGCAATCCAGGAAAGAATCATTGGAAAGCAATAATTCGAGTACTAGGATACCTAAGGTATACACAAGGTCATGGACTACACTATGGTAGGTACCCATCTGTAATAGAAGGGTATTGTGATGCAAACTGGATAACTGGATCATCAGATACAAAATCCACCAGTGGATATGTGTTTACCTTAGCAAATGGGGGCAATATCTTGGAGATCTTCTAAACAAACTTATATAGCAAGATCTACCATGGAATCAGAATTCATTGCCTTAAACAAAGCCGTAGAAGAAGCAGATTGGCTTCGAGGTTTCTTTGACGGTATTCCTAATTGGGAAAAACCTGTACCTCCAATAAGCATACATTGCGACAGCCAATCAGCTATTGGAAGGCCAATAGTAAGCTTTACAATGGCAAGTCTAGACATATAAGTCGAAGACATAAAACAGTAAGACAGCTTCTCTTCAATGGGGTTATCACAATTGAATATGTAAGATCAAATGATAACATTGCGGATCCACTAACAAAAGGTTTACCTAAAGAGAAGGCTAATATCTTATCGATGGGAATGGGGTTACGGCCCATAAACTAAAAGGTTTCTTTAAATGGAAACCCCACCTAGTTGACTGGAGATCCCAAGATCTAGGTTCAAAGGGACAACTAAGTTTAAATAAACTTGCTGGCACTGGTATATATTCAAACCATTCCTAAGATAAGTCAGTGCATTACTCGTCGGAGAATAGGATAAGTTTTTTGAAACTTTTAATGATGTCTATACTTGGTAATATAAAAGGACCAAAGTAGGGTAATACGAATTACTCTTCATAGAATCACCTACGTGAGTGTGAAGGCGCCGCTTCAAGGAGAATTATAAGGCCAAATTCTCTAAGCACTCATGAGACCAGGCAGGTGTTCATGGCAAAAACAAACACAAACAGAGAACAAAGGAATATAAGAAACATTTATTGTGTTCTATCTATTTTAGAATTACACAAATGGCTTACAATTCAAGGACAATCTTAATCCACTGATTCGCCAGTAATTTAATTAGGTAACCACTAGGAAAGTTCAAGGCCTATGTGTTACTTTTACCGATACGATAAATTGTTTCGTGAAATTAAGAACAAGTACTCATTCATGTGTGGGATTGTTGGAAATAATGAATGAGAAAGAGGCATTTATTGAAGAAAGAGGAATGTAATTATTATGCATTGGGAAGTGTGACTATGAATAGTCCCACATCTTAAAATATAATAAACATTTGGTGTTTATATACTAAGATGAGGACACTATTATAGTTACAATGAGACAAGAAAGACTTGAGAGCTTAGCCATCTTAGCGGGTGGTGCAACGCACCACCCCGCACGCGCGCGCCCGTGCCCGAGCCCGAACCCGCACCCGCATCCGCGGCGTGGGCGAATGGACGTTTGAGGCGTATTAGAGGCACTTTGCAATTGGTGGTTGGCTTGGCTTGGTTGGTTGTTCCGATCAGAGCAGTTTTATTTTTGTCCGTTCAAAATATAACGGCTATAAAACGGTCGCGTCTGTTGGTAAAGGGTCGCAACCTTTCCAACAGTCACATCCGTTTCAAGCATCTTCCCGATCCTATAAATAGGCAGACAGAAAACGAAGTCGGCACTTATTTTTTTCTGTCAATCTTCTTCCCCAACAACTCTGTTATTTTACTGTATTCTCTTTGGTTCACCGTCACTCCGCCTGCAAGCACCGCACCGCGGAGTTCGTCCGTTTCATCCTGGGAAATCAAATTGTTCATATCCTTTGGTGCATATAGGGAGCAATATTATTTCAAGGAAACAGCCACCGCTGCACTCGGACAAACAGATTGGTAATCTATTTACTGATTATATTCTAACATTTGATTCTGTTGCAACAGATTAGCAACGCTTTTGCAACACAGATTTGCAACGCTTTTTAAAGCACTATTTTGAAACGCTTTTGTACTGTTACTAATATCAGATTTGTAACACTTCTGCAACGTTTCAATAACAAAAATGGGGCGACTGATTCTGTTAAGAAAACTTATTCATTGTGATGAATGATGGGTTGATCGTGTCAAAAAGTTTGACACTTCTATTTTAAAGTACTACAAAGTGTCAGTAGAGAATGCATAATTTTTATAAAAGAATATATCAAGATTTACATGCTACATGATTCATTGTATTCTCATCTGTTGTTACACCACATGAAAAAGCACGTCAATCTCCCCGCATTCTCATATTATCCAACCATCCAATGGTCAAACATGGACATTTGATATAATATATGATAATTTAGAAGATGTTCAAGTACAACCTATCATGTTTTTTCCTACTACATCTCCTACATCTGGTGGATCTTGGATCGTCTTGTGGAACCAAAAATCGTACTTGATGAGGTCGAAAACGTTGATATCATACCCAAAAAAGGTGAATAATCTTATTGACGTGTCCTATAAACGCCAAATGAAAATTTTCGCTCACAAATCGAAAGCCCAAACGCTACTGCAAGATCAGATCTAATGATTAACACAAACAATGTAGGTTCTATTGGATAGTTTTCAACGTATATATCGCTCTTGTGTGCTAATAGTGTAAAGACGTTTGAAGAAATTGACATTAGCGAACCATTAACAATTTTAATGGAAAAAAAAAGAATTGTTTGCTAATTTGGACTATGAAACCGCACGAAGATAATTGAAGACTGAGATAGAAAAGTTGAGGATCAACCTTCAGTACTATCAATATTTAATGAACAAATCTGTACATAATCCATGGAGTTTGTATTTTTTCGTGTATTTCTGTTTGTTGTAAAAAAAATTAATTAATTCTTGTGTACTATTTTATTTTTAAATGATTTTTTTTAAAAAATTTGCAATATTTGCGTTAATACATAATTTCATATCAAATTTTAAAATTTACTCAAAAATAGCTAAAATAATTTAAAATGACTAAAAATACAATATAAACAAACAATCATTCTTTATTCGTTGACTCGTTCGTAAAACAAAAGTGTATTCCGCTTTTTTTGAATTTTCTTTGTTCGTACCCTGTTCAGAATATCCCTTTCGGATGTTTCGTTCATTTCGCAAAGAACGCATCCAACATCCGTTTTCACAAAGAACACAGCCGGTATTTTGGTATGTTTGATGCATTTGACAATAGAATATTGCAATAATTACTTTTTTTTACGAGGAGTAGGATATAAGCAGTCAATTCTAGAACAGAGGCATTCATAACTAAGGAACCAAAATGATTTAAGCAAATATGGTAAATTATGAACTCTTGGAGCAAGAAAATGCAAAGAAAAGCTACATGATCAAATGATTATGCATGAATACCAAACTTAAGAGGTGGAAGACTCTCTTTATACGAAAGAGATTGCACAAGAATGAGCAAAAAGTGAATAGTTTTGACCAAATGTTTTGGGAATTGGTTGTTTTAGATCTCCTTATGGCAATTGCTTGTTTTTAAATTTCCTTAAAACGAGTTTTAAATGGTAACTTCTAACGATGCGTTCATAGACAAATTGGATTAGATGTAAAAAATAAAAGATTGGTTGTTATGTCGTTTATGGACAAAAATTTAATTAAAGGTTGGTTAGAAGTTGCGTATGATGCAAAAGTAGTTAAATTTTTACTTTTTAATAAATAATTAATGATTAATTTTAAATAATTAATGTTCAATGATTAAAATTAATAATGCAATTCAATTTTATCTTCAAATTCAAACAATATTTCAAATTAATCTACAAATTCATATTTCAAATTTATTATTATTAGTTATTAATTATTAACCATTAATTAATGAGTATTTAATAATTAATCGTAGAAATTCAAATTCAAATACAATTTCAAACAACTACTACAAATTCAAACACGCAAAATTCAACATAAAAAAATTACTTCCGACTTAACCTAGTTACATCTTGTCATCCGCTGCAATTTTGAGAGTTCAAACGATCTCCATCAAAATGCTGATGCAACTGTTACGTCCGACTTATATGAGTTAAGTTGGATATGTCTCATTGTACGTGTTTTTCAGAGCATTTTTGGTATCCGTGAACGCATCCTAAATAGTTTTGAGCGAATGGTAAAAAGTAAAATTGTTTGAACTAAAATTGATTGTTAAGGTAAAACAAGTTTATTATTGTTTTTGAATTCCAAGATATAAGCAATGAATGTATACCAAATCACATAATGGAATGCGAAGTATGATAGATATTGAACAGTGACATTTTGCTACTATATTGTTTGAAACAAAAATCTATTTTAACCATTAATTTATAAAATCACTAATTAAATTCAAGCATAACTTATTACCAACAAATAGTTGCTTCTCTAACTTTTACTCATAAGCTACTTATACTAAGAATGCTCTTTTACATTTTGTTCTGTGATATTTGATTAAACTGAGAATCAGTTATTTGTTGCTCTTGTTTTATAAGTTAAAAGTTGATAAATATTAGTTGTCTGCAAGTTTTCTAAAACATCCAGAAGACTCGATGGCTTTCAATAAACCGAATAAAGCAGAATATGTCCTGGACTTGGCAATAGAAAATGAATTTAGTGCTGAATTGATATGATCTGGAATCTCTGACAAACACTCGCTGCAAATAATTTGGTGTGATGCTAAGGATGTCACCCTTTTATCTAAAGGCACAATGATCGGCGGTTGATTGCCGATCATGGTGTATTGCTGATCGTGGTGCCCTAGCGCTGGTATCAAACCGCCGACCAAGCAAGGTATACAGCGGTTTGGCTCCGCCCAAGGTACTGCGGTCGGAGGTCAATAGCCGATCACGACACTATAAGAGAAACCGGCTATTCCAACGGCTCCAAGACGTTGGGTGCCGTTGGAAAAGCCGTTGGAATAGCATTCACGCTTTCCAACGGCTTCCAACGAAAGCAACGGGGCTATTCCAACGGCTCCCAACGGCGTCTAGCCGATGGATGCCGTTGCAAGCCGTTGGTTTAAAATGACCAAAGAGCCGTTGGTAGCCGTTGCTAATCTGGGTGAATTTTTTTTTATAACAGCAAGCCATTCAACTTCCAGACACACACAATCAATATATATCAATTTCCATTCCATTTCCACTCCATTTTCACATATATATCACATATCCAACACATTATACCACATACAATATAAACAACCAAAAATCAACATCAAACATTACATTTTCAAACCAAACTCCAAGTCAATATGTACATAAACCACAAAACCCTCACCAACACCAATTCTAACTCCATATTCAAGTCAATATATATAATGCAAACACTTAAACCTCACCACCTCAAAGTCAATATATACACAATAACCATCAAACACAATCCTCACCATCTCAAAGTCAATATATACAATAACCAACCACAAAGACAATAATCACCACAAAGACAATAATCATCATACCTCTCAAGCATCATCATCACCTCCGGAAGCACCAGACGACGAAGGGAAGGAACCATGCCTCTGCGCGTACTCCGCTAAACGTTGATTCAGCTGCTCCATTTGTATAGCGCGAAGACGGTCCTGCTCTTGCAGCTGCTCAACCATGGCTCTAAGCTCTTTTATTTCAGCTTTATCACACGCCTTTTGAGCTGCCCAAACTTGCAAATAGAATGTGAGATATTCACATTTGTATTATAATCATTTTCTTACGCAATGCATATTTTAAAATATAGAAACGTAAATGACGTGATCTCAAGCAATGCATATACCACAAGGAAATGCATATTTTTAATACAATATATAGGTGTTAAAAGTATTCTTAGATCACGTATATGTTAGATTTAACTCAGGTAGAAATCATCATATGTATAGTGTATCTATAGGTTAATTTATTAAATATAATATTGCAATGTTTATAAGATTACCGCTTGGTTTCCATAGCCATAGCGCCTATTCCGCTGCGTCAGATCCATAATAACGTCGAAAATATTATCTTGCTCCTCTACCGTCAACTCATCGCGATCCGATTCTAAAAGCAGCTCTGCCCGTGCCTCCTGAAAATTTGCCTAAAATAAAAAGCAATTACAGGTTAAAATTAGTAGAATAGGATTTAAACATATCGATACTAATAAAATAAGATTTAAAATATGCATACATATGCAGCTGTCACCTTATCATCATCATCCCACTGATATGTAATATTGCCAGCATTGTCTGCTTGTCTTGATGCGTGGGTGCGGGTAAATACCTCCATCATAGACACGGGACGTCCAAGTGATCTTTCCTGCAATAAATAATTTATATATTTTAATTTTTCATAGCTAATTACTGAACTGATTAATATACAAAATGTAATAACGGTTTAGATTCGTAATTGATAAATTTACCAAGTCCTCACGGTGATGTTGAAAAGACTTGGATCCGCCACGATGCGTTACAGGATTCCTACTTCTATTGGCAGAGTTCCTCTCCGACTCCACCTGCAATTTAAATTGAATATTATATTTACTAATTGCGAAATAATTAACTATATATTTGGTAGATTTACCTTGAACTCTTCGGTCTCCCACCAACTCATCCAAGAATCCCATACGGAAGCGCCCATCCAGTTCGGTTTCTTCCCGGATTTTTTAAGAGCTGACATTACCTCCCTGTAATTTTTGGCGACCTTCGAATTCCAGTGGCGCTGAACCATGGCGACATCGGCCTCCGCCAAGTTCACTTGCCCCTGTACAAAGAGAAAATATTACTAATTGTTCATTTATACTTAATCATATAGTAAAGTGGTATAAACTCACCATAAAATCCTGCCAGATGGCCTCCCTGACTTGGTCAGGGATCTTACTCCACTTAGGCCAACAATCTGTCATCCTGCTCATATATGATTGCTTGGAAATGCCAAGCACAACTCCTGAGGGCTCCAAATCAAATCCCGTGTTAAATATAAAACAAATTTTTAGACAAGTATGTATATGTATGAACAAATTTATATTGTTATCATTTTAATTTTGATACTTATGCTCCATCAGCCTTCGGCTGCAAATATACAAGTGGTTGAGCCGGAGGCTCACCACTACTCTTGCCGGCCGAGCGAGAAGAGCTTCGACGTCTGGAGCCTGACATAATACCTGTTGAAAGTTTCAATTTTAATTATAGACATAGATAAAATGACGATGATATGTGGTGCATGTAATGATGATGATGATATATATGTGATGCGTGTGCGTGAATAATTGTAAAAATTACCAGATATTACTCAGTCCTTGTCGTTTTCTGATTCAGACTCGGTCTCGTGTTCTATATCGTTTTCCTCTACACTCTCAAATGCTTCAGCTAATACATTTGTCTTATCATTTAATTGTCCAAAATCAGTTTGATCGTTTGTAATTGTGATTTCAACATTTTCCTCGATATCTGCTTGATAGGCTTGTTCTTCTCGAATATTCTTTCCATCGAATGTAAATCTCGCCTTGGTTTTAAAAACCGCAGACCAATCCGCTTTATCTCTTTTTAGAGACGGATAAGGGGCGTAATAAACTTGTAGGGCTTGTTTGGCTAGTACAAAAGGATCGTACTGCTGATAATGGGAGGTATGTTTTATTTCTATAAGATTATAATTTGGATGCACGTTAATACCAGAACCTGGAACATTGCTGAACCAGTTGCATCTAAACAAAAAAACTTCCTCTATAGGTCTTATAAAATATGTCAATTGTAAAATCTGGGTTAACACGCCATAAAAATCATGTATATGATTATTAGGATCATCATTGCCTTTAACAAATACACTGGTATTGTTTGTTAATTTTTCAGCACCGTTATAACGACCCGTATTTTTACAGATCGAAACATAGTAAAACTGTTGTTAGAGCGTCCAGAGTTAGGTCGTTCAGAGCTTAGGTCGTATAGTAGTTAGGTCGGTGGAGCGACTTAAGGGAGTTGGCGACCTAAGGAAGTTGGCGACCTAAGGATTATGGGATAAGTCGTGTAGAAGTTAGGTCGTGTGGTGGCTTAGGTCGAGTGAATGACTTAAGAGTTAACGACTTAAGTATTGGGGCGACTTAAGGAAAGACAGCGACCTATGGAAGTTAGTATTAGAAGTGAACGACCTAGTAGTTAGCGGCGACTTAAGAATTAGCGAGTTAACGACCTAGGAGATAAGCGGGTTAACGACTTAAGGAGTTGTTGTAGTTAGGTCATGAGCGACCTATGAGGTGTTATGCTTAGTTAGGTCGTGAGCGACCTAAGTTCAGCAGTTATGAGTAGTTAGGTCGTCCAGACGACTTAGGAGTTAGGTCGGAAGACCCTGCGTGTAGTTAGGTCGTTAGACGACCTAAGGTGTTAAGTCGTTAGGTCGTGTGGTGAGCGGTGTGTGTGTTAGGTCAGTACTTCTGTTAAGTCGTAAGTCGTGAGATCCGTTAAGTCGCGTCTCATTTAAGTCGTAGGTCGCGCATTAGTGTTGAGGCCTAGGTCGTTGGGTTATAAGGTCGCGCACGTGAGGATAGTTAGGTCGTAGGTCGCGCTGTAGTGTTGAGTCTTAGGTCGTGACATTTTTTAGACCGTGGATGTGCATATGCGGTAGGTCGTGGAAGCACATATGCGTTAGGTCGTAGGTCGTGTGGATGGGTAGGTCGACAAGAGTTAGGTCGTGGACGACCTAAGGGGGCGGACGACCTAAGGATTCCCAGCCTATAAATACACGTCCATTTCTTCACTTTTTGGGGATCCGGATTTTGAAGCGACGAAGTCCTGCCATTTTAAGAGCTCGAGTTCTACACTTCTTCACTTCTTTTCTCCACTCTAATCTTGTGATTCCTTCCATCCAAATCGAAGATCAAATCGAAGATCCAAGAGCTAAAGTTGAAGATCTACATTCTTCAAAGAGAGATTTCATCGTTTGAAGCGGAATTTTGATAGATCGAGTTAGATCCTTCGCTGTCCAGATCTGAAGTGTGTTGCTTTTGAGGTGTTTAGGTGATTCGGTGAGTGGTGGTTATCTCCCACATGGATCCAAAGGAGTATATCGGATTGTGGGCTCGATTTGGTGTTAAAATAGTGATTTCCATGCATTTTCTTAAACTTAAGTATAGATCTATTGTTCATGATGATTTGACATCCATTTTACTACATGTTAACCTATGTAAGTTCATTCATCAAGTTGTAGAGATAGTGCTCATAATTCATGCTTGTTAGATTTGGACTCTTTATTTATTAAATTGCCATTATTGTTATAATTGTTTTTTAGATCATGTTTGAATGCTTGATTACTTGGATTAATGATTGACTTGATTGATTGTTATAAATTAGTTGATTGATGATTTGATTTGGACAAGTTAGTCGAAGATGATTCAAAAGCTAAGGGAAAGGCTCTTGAATTGGAAAAGCTGCTCGTGGCATATGTGGCGGATGATGAAGCTCATATGGATAGATTTGATGATGTTGATGTTGAGATGAGGCTTTGCTATGATGAGGTGAAGCGAGGCATGGTATGAGACAGCCTTGGTTTAATCCAGACGGGATCATTCCAAGCATGTTGATAACTCGGTGAAATGGTTCGAGTTAGAGGATAATGGTTTGCTCAAGAGGCGCTTGAGCTAGTATGAGAATAGTCGTCGAGGAGGATGACTAGAAGGCTGAGATTTCATCGTTGTTGAAGGTTCTAGCAGGCTCAAAGAAAGAGTACGTTGGGAAGATTCGATAGTCCCTAAAGACTATGATTGTAGTCGAGTACTCTGGGCAGATTCGATAGTCCTAGGCACGGGCTGTGACGACGTGCGGAGTTCTGTCTAGAACCGGAGTTGCCATTAACCCTTGACGGACGGCTGAAAGAATGTGCCGGTCATTCAATTAATGGTGGTATCGAAGCAAAGATAACAGTGATAGCCAGAGTCATGGATGTTTGGTTGTATCGTCATTCGGTCTCAAGAGCAATGTTTTCTGGGTGCTTATCTGATCTTGGTTTAGGCCTTGGGGGTTTGTACTTGGAAAATGTTGACCTTGACTCGAGTGATAATTGCTTTACTTTAAATGTCTGCTTTGCTATGTTTACTTCTGCTTAGTGTGTCTGGGGGCTATCACTGTAGAAAGAGGTGGAGTGGGAGGGTTGGATTCCTATTCCTTTTTCCTTTATGCTCTTTTGGTATGTTGTTAGTTAATTTACCGCTCACTAAGACTGTTGTCTGACTCAAGGCTTTATGTTTAACTCGTATTGCCTTGGGCTGTTCATCCGCTTTGGGATGGGCAGACTAGGTAGTAGGTGATATGTGCTGTTCTTTGTTTCCGACAATGCTGATGACGAAGACGAGCTGGAGGCTTGCATATTATTTTTTTACTATATGTACTGGATGTTCCGCTGCTTTGTATAATTCTCTAAGTGATATGTAGTGAGGCTTGATGTATTGACTATTCAGATGTTTGTATTCAACTATTATGAAGCTTAATTGATGAGATTCTATTTTGAGATGCTTCACTATATATATTCTCTATTGTATTTTAATCCATGCGCTGTGAGTAATACGATAGATTCTGTTGTTTTAACTTAACCCTGGCGATCGTCCATGGCTGCCTGGCACACCTTACAGCGCACTATATCTATGTTTTAGTCAGGGGTCATGGGCGGTCGTCACATTTGGTATCAGAGCTTTGGTTAATCCATTTTACCCAACGCTCGCTGACGTAACTACGTATGAGAGACGTAATTGTATTTTGATGGATGATTACTATATATAATATAGTAGCTTAGAACGATTTGAGTCCTTTATGCGGTTGTTCTCAAGGTGTATTGATCATTCCTTTTTATAGATATTAAGAATGAGTCGAAGAGGGAGACCAGCTGTTAGGGAAGGCCATGCTACTGAGGGGGCTGCTGATTATACTGATATGTTCGAGGCTATGATGGCTTCGATTATGAGAAGGATGCCAGCTCCGGGGCCATCAGTAGATGTTGGAGTTCAAGTTCAAACTCCAAAACCGGTGGATTTTGCTAAGCTGTGTAAAGATTATACTGTTCTTGGAGGAAAGGTTTTCTTGGGAACAGAGTCAACCATTGAAGTTCAGAGATGGATAGATGCTTGTAGAAGGATCTTTGGTGACTTGGGAATCGAGGATGCAACTAAAAGGAAGCTCGCATCAAGACAGCTTCAAGGAAGAGCTTCTGATTGGTGGAACTCTATCACCATTAATACTCCGGAGGAAGAAATTACTTGGGTGCAATTCCAAGCCAGATTTGAAGCTAAGTTCATTTCTACGGCTCAGAAGTCTGTTCTGTTCAAGAAGTTTGTGGAGCTCAAGCAGGGTGGGAGACCAGTTCTTGAGTATGTTTCTGAGTTTGAAGCTTTGTCCAAGTATGCCCGGTCGTATATTGAATCTTCGTACCAGAAGAATGAGAAGTTTTTGACAGGCTTGGACAGTTATCTTAGGAGGCAGTTGGTGGATCATTTGGACGATCCATTTGAGAAGCTTGTGGAGAAAGCTCTCAAGCATGAGAATCTGTTTCCTAAAGAAGGATCTGTTGTTGCTGTGACCAAGGAAGAGTCTAAACCACAGCAGAGTGGAAACAAGAAGAGGAAGCAGCAACAGCAAAAGGGTAAGGATGGCCAGAAGAAGCCGAAGGACGAAGTGACCTGCTACAATTGTCAGCAGAAGGGCCATTTCTCCAGAGATTGCAAGAATCCAAAGGTGTCGGTGAAGTGCCACAACTGTGACAAGCCGGGGCATATTAAGAGGAATTGTCCAGAACCGCGGAAGGACAAGCAGATTGTGCAAGCTTATGCTTTGGGGGCTGTTCCATCGTCTTCGAAAGCTCCTACCGCTGAAAAGAAAGGAAAGAGTGTGGTGGTTCAAGGTACTCTTTCCATATGTGGTGTTCCAGTTAGAGTGTTATTCGATACTGGGGCATCGCATTCTTTTGTTTGTAATGAACTTGTAGGTCGGTTAGGTTTAGAACCGGATATCGTTGATAGACCATTGGTTGTGACTAATCCAGTTGGGGGTTCGTCCTGTCTGTGTATGCTATGCCGTGGTCTGATTGTATCGAGTCATGATTGCTCTTTTGTTTGTGATTGTTTTGTTCTGAACTTTGCGGGGTTCGGAATTATTTTGGGTATGGACTGGCTTAGGAAGTATGCGGCAAAGGTTGATTGTGAAAGGTTGGAGGTGACAGTCGAGAATGTGGAAGGGCGAAAGGTTGTGATACGATGTAAGCATGAGGAAGGCGTCTTCATGAGCTTCATGTATTCGCTGGTTGTTCCATGGGATGGACTGTCATCGCTGCCAATCGCTAATGGATTTGAGGATGTCTTTGATGAGGTCAAAGGGTTACCGCCGCATAGAGAGATTGAGTTTCGTATCGATCTAGTTGAAGGAGCCAGACCTGTTGTGATGCCTCTTAGGCGGATGGCGCCTAGGGAACAACAAGAGTTGAAGGTGCAGGTTGATGATCTTTTACAGAAGGGATTCATTCGGCGTAGTGTGTTCGAATGGGGTGCACCAGTTGTGTTCGCAACCAAAGCAGATGGATCGTTGAGGTTGTGTGTGGATTATCGTGAGCTGAATAAAGTGACTAAGAAGAACAAGTATCCATTGCCGAGAATAGATGACTTGTTTGATCAGCTTCACGAAGCCAAGGTGTTTTCTCGGATGGATTTAGCTACGGGATTTCACCAGTTAAGAGTGGCTAAGATAGTGTGCCGAAGACTGCTTTCAGGACACCATCTGGTTTCTTTGAGTGGCTGGTAATGCCGTTTGGATTGACTAATGCACCAGCGTATTTTGTGGATCTTATGAATAGAGTGTTCAGAGATCAGTTGAACAAGTTCGTACTAGTGTTCGTGGATGATATTTTGATTTATTCCAGAACTGAAGAAGAGCACAAGACGCACTTGCGTATTGTTTTGGAAATCTTACGGAAACATCTGCTGAAGGCTAAGTTTTCGAAGTGTCACTTTTGGAAGAGCGAAGTGAGGTTCTTAGGCCATATTATCTCTGGAAATGGAATAGCGGTTGATCCCGCTAAGGTGGCAGCAATCCAGGATTGGGTTAGACCTAAGAATGCATCTGATGTGAGAAGTTTTCTTGGATTAGCAGGATACTATCATCGATTTATCAAAGACTTTTCCAAGGTGGCTGCACCATTAACAGGATTGACGAAAAAGAACCAAGTATTCAGATGGGATGCTAAGTGTGAGCAAGCTTTCAGAATCCTGAAAGAGCAATTGACAAGTGCTCCTGTTTTGACTATTCCAAGTGGAAATGATGAGATGGTGGTTTACACCGACGCATGTGGTACTGGACTTGGAGCAGTGCTGATGCAGAGGGGTAAAGTTGTTGCATATGCAAGTCGACAACTGAAGCCGCATGAAAGGAATTATCCGACTCATGATTTGGAGCTAGCGGCGATTGTTTTTGCTCTGAAGATGTGGAGACATTATCTATTGGGAGTTCGATTCGAGTTGTTTACAGATCATAAGTCGTTGAAGTATCTTTTCTCCCAAAAGGATTTGAATCTTAGGCAGCAACGATGGCTAGAGTTTTTAGCATCATATGATTTTGGTATAGCCTATACTCCGGGAAAGGGTAACGCAGTGGTAGATGCGTTAAGTCGAAGACATGCAGGATTGGGAGCCATGTTTTCAGAATGGAAGAGTCTCGAGTATTTGGCTGGATTTGACTTCAGGCCTAGATGTGAATTGGAACCTGAGATGTTGGCAAACTTATCGATAAGACATACTCTTGTGGAAAGAACTGGCGAGAGCCAAAAGCAAGACGATAAGCTTGTCAAGATTATCCGTGATTTGGAATCTGGATTGGACCCAGAAAAGGATAAAGGATTCGAGGTCGATCGAGAGGGTTGGCTTCGGAAGCAAGGACGACTAGTTGTTCCCGATATAGATGAATTGAGAAATGAAGTTCTGAAGGAAAGTCATCACTCGAAGTTGACAATTCATCCAGGTGGAAATAAGATGTATCGGGACATGAAGAGAACCTATTACTGGGAAGGTATGAAGAAGGATGTTGGAAATTTTATTTCCAAGTGCATGAACTGCCAGTTGGTAAAAGCAGAACAGAAGAAGCCCAGTGGATTGCTTCAGCCATTAGAAGTTCCTACATGGAAGTGGGAGCAAATATCGATGGATTTTATTGATGGACTACCTAGAACAAGAACGGGAAATGAAGGGATTTGGGTCATCGTAGATCGTTTGACTAAGAGTGCAAGATTCATTCCTGTTCGATCAACCAGGACTGCATCAAAGTTGGCTGAGCTGTATGTTAAGTGGATAGTTCGATTCCATGGTATTCCGAAGAGTATAGTGAGCGATCGAGACCCATTGTTCACTAGTGGAATTTGGAAGAGCTTCCAGGAAGTTTTGGGAACCGAGTTGTGTTTAAGTACAGCTTATCACCCCCAAACAGATGGTCAGACCGAGAGAGTCAACCGAGTTTTGGAAGATCTCCTTAAAGCTTGTGTTTTAGATTTCGGAGGATCATGGGAAGATCACCTTCATTTGGTGGAATTTTCGTATAATAACAGTTACCAGTCAAGCATTGGTATGGCACCATATGAGGCATTGTATGGAAGACCGTGTAACTCTCCGACATGTTGGTTAGAAACAGGAGAAAAGCTGATACTTGGGCCAGAAATGATTCGACAGACTACGAATTGCATAGAGATCATTCGGCAACGAATGAAGGCAGCCGAAGACCGTCAGAAAAGTTATGCTGATAAGCGTCGTAAGGATTTGGAATTCGACGTAGGTGATATGGTTTTTGTGAAGATTTCTCCACTGAAGAATATTATTCGATTCGGGAAGAAAGGGAAATTGACTCCGAGATTTGTGGGACCATTCCCGATTATCGAGCGAATTGGAAAGCTCGCCTACAAATTGGAGTTACCAGAAAAGATGTCGGGAGTGCACAATGTTTTTCATGTATCGTATCTACGGAAGTATGTGCATGACTCGAATACAGTAGTTTCTGCCGATAGCTGTGAAGATTTTGAGGTAGATCCAGTTGTTGAGAGACCTCGTAAGCCGCTTCGTGTTGTGGAAACTGACACGAAACAGCTTAGGAGGAAGGTAGTTAGGTTGCTCAAGATACAATGGAGTGATGATGTTAACGACTGTACATGGGAGGTGGAAGAGAGGATGAAGGCAGCTCATCCTGAACTCTTCGAGGTATGGCCATAAGGTGTCGTGTCATCTCACGATATTGTAACTTGTACTAGTTTTAGAATTCTGCATGCTAGGCTAGTAATTGGATGCATGGTTTGTTGATTGCTATGGATGGTAGGCATGCAGAATAGTTTTTGATTGCTCTTGTTTGTTTGGAATTTCGGGGGCGAAATTCCTAAGGGGGAGAGAATGTAACGACCCGTATTTTTACAGATCGAAACATAGTAAAACTGTTGTTAGAGCGTCCAGAGTTAGGTCGTTCGGAGCTTAGGTCGTATAGTAGTTAGGTCGGTGGAGCGACTTAAGGGAGTTGGCGACCTAAGGAAGTTGGCGACCTAAGGATTATGGGATAAGTCGTGTAGAAGTTAGGTCGTGTGGTGGCTTAGGTCGAGTGAATGACTTAAGAGTTAACGACTTAAGTATTGGGGCGACTTAAGGAAAGATAGCGACCTATGGAAGTTAGTATTAGAAGTGAACGACCTAGTAGTTAGCGGCGACTTAAGAATTAGCGAGTTAACGACCTAGGAGATAAGCGGGTTAACGACTTAAGGAGTTGTTGTAGTTAGGTCGTGAGCGACCTATGGGGTGTTATGCTTAGTTAGGTCGTGAGCGACCTAAGTTCAGCAGTTATGAGTAGTTAGGTCGTCCAGACGACTTAGGAGTTAGGTCGGAAGACCCTGCGTGTAGTTAGGTCGTTAGACGACCTAAGGTGTTAAGTCGTTAGGTTGTGTGGTGAGCCGTGTGTGTGTTAGGTCAGTACTTCTGTTAAGTCGTAAGTCGTGAGATCCGTTAAGTCGCGTCTCAGTTAAGTCATAGGTCGCGCATTAGTGTTGAGGCCTAGGTCGTTGGGTTATTAGGTCGTGCACGTGAGGATAGTTAGGTCGTAGGTCGCGCTGTAGTGTTGAGTCTTAGGTCGTGACATTTTTTAGACCGTGGATGCGCATATGCGGTAGGTCGTTAGATCGTGGAAGCGCATATGCGTTAGGTCGTAGGTCGTGTGGATGGGTAGGTCGGCAAGAGTTAGGTCGTGGACGACCTAAGGGGGCGGACGACCTAAGGATTCCCAGCCTATAAATACACGTCCATTTCTTCACTTTTTGGGGATCCGGATTTTGAAGCGACGAAGTCCTGCTATTTTAAGAGCTCGAGTTCTACACTTCTTCACTTCTTTTCTCCACTCTAATTTTGTGATTCCTTCCATCCAAATCGAAGATCAAATCGAAGATCCAAGAGCTAAAGTTGACGATCTACATTCTTCAAAGAGAGATTTCATCGTTTGAAGCGGAATTTTGATAGATCGAGTTAGATCCTTCGCTATCCAGATCTGAAGTGTGTTGCTTTTGAGGTGTTTTGGTGATTCGGTGAGTGGTGGTTATCTCCCACACGGATCCAAAGGAGTATATCGGATTGTGGGCTCGATTTGGTGTTAAAATAGTGATTTCCATGCATTTTCTTAAACTTAAGTATAGATCTATTGTTCATGATGATTTGACATCCATTTTACTACATGTTAACCTATGTAAGTTCATTCATCAAGTTGTAGAGATAGTGCTCATAATTCATGCTTGTTAGATTTGGACTCTTTATTTACTAAATTGCCATTATTGTTATAATTGTTTATTAGATCATGTTTGAATGCTTGATTACTTGGATTAATGATTGACTTGATTGATTGTTATAAATTAGTTGATTGATGATTTGATTTGGACAAGTTAGTCGAAGATGATTCAAAAGCTAAAGGAAAGGCTCTTGAATTGGAAAAGCTGCTCGTGGCATATGTGGCGGATGATGAAGGTCATATGGATAGATTTGATGATGTTGATGTTGAGATGAGGCTTTGCTATGATGAGATGAAGCAAGGCATGGTATGAGACAGCCTTGGTTTAATCCAGATGGGATCATTCCAAGCATGTTGATAACTCGGTGAAATGGTTCGAGTTAGAGGATAATGGTTTGCTCGAGATGCGCTTGAGCTAGTATGAGAATAGTCGTCGAGGAGGATGACTAGAAGGCTGAGATTTCATCGTTGTTGAAGGTTCTAGCAGGCTCAAAGCAAGAGTACATTGGGTAGATTCGATAGTCCCTAAAGACTATGATTGTAGTCGAGTACTCTGGGCAGATTCGATAGTCCTAGGCACGGGCTGCGACGACGTGCAGAGTTCTGTCTAGAACCGGTGTTGCCATTAACCCTTGACGGACGGCTGAAAGAATGTGCCGGTCATTCAATTAACGGTGGTATCGAAGCAAAGATAACAGTGATAGCCAGAGTCATGGATGTTTGGTTGTATCGTCATTCGGTCTCAAGAGCAATGTTTTCTGGGTGCTTATCTGATCTTGGTTTAGGCCTTGGGGGTTTGTACTTGGAAAATGTTGACCTTGACTCGAGTGATAATTTCTTTACTTTAAATGTCTGCTTTGCTATGTTTACTTCTGCTTAGTGTGTCTGGGGGCTATCACTGTAGAAAGAGGTGGAGTGGGAGGGTTGGATTCCTATTCCTTTTTCCTTTATGCTCTTTTGGTATGTTGTTAGTTAATTTACCGCTCACTAAGACTGTTGTCTGACTCAAGGCTTTATGTTTAACTCTTATTGCCTTGGGCTGTTCATCCGCTTTGGGATGGGCAGACTAGGTAGCAGGTGATAGGTGATGTTCTTTGTTTCCGACAATGCTGATGACGAAGACGAGCTGGAGGCTTGCATATTATTTTCTTACTATATGTACTGGATGTTCCGCTGCTTTGTATAATTCTCTGAGTGATATGTAGTGAGGCTTGATGTATTGACTATTCAGATGTTTGTATTCAACTATTATGAAGCTTAATTGATGAGATTCTATTTTGAGATGCTTCACTATATATATTCTCTATTGTATTTTAATCCATGCGCTGTGAGTAATACGATAGATTTTGCTGTTTTAACTTAACCCCGACGATCGTCCATGGCTGCCTGGCACACCTTACATCGCACTATATCTATGTTTTAGTGCAGGGGTCATGGGCGGTCGTCACAACCGTATTCTTTGGTGTTGAATTTATATCCATTAACGAAAAATATTGGATACGTTTTAACTTTCCTTTTCGGTCCCAACGCCAAATGTTTTAATCCTTCATCGACCACATTATTTGTAGGATCACAAACGTAGTTCGAAAACCAAGTAGCGAAATTTTTGCTTAAATCGCCGTTTGGATTTTGTGATTCATAAACACTGCAAACAAAAACATAATATATTGTTTTATTATTAATTTACACATGCAGTATTAAATTAAATTTATCAAAAATTGTAATCTAATAATTACCTAATAAATGGTGCAACTTCTGGACAATTAAGAAGAATATATGTGTGTACTGCATGGTAATCTCTATCATCTAACCATACTTCTACACATTTTCCAGCATGTCGACCATGTTGTTTAAAAATAGATAACATTGCTTCAGAAGAAGAATCTTGTTCAACGGCCTCATCATTACGTGCAACACTTTGAAATGATAAATTCACATGATCATTGAAATAATGAGAGAAAAAGAACGATGCTTCTTCTTCGATATATCATTTGCAAATCGAACCTTCAACTCGAGCTTTTTGTTTCACTTTTTTCTTTAAATGATTTAAGTACCTAATAAAAAATATTTCATACCAATATTGATTTTTATTTATAGTTAAATTAACATTTACATACTCATTATTAACAACATACCTCTCGAATGGATACATCCATCCATATTGTATAGGACTTCGAAAACGTGCTTCAAATGGAAGATGAACAGGTAAATGCTCCATTACATTGAACAAACCTGGAGGAAATATTTTCTCCAGTTTGCAGAGCAGTATAGGAATTTCTACCTCAACTTTACGAATACGGTCAACTTTTAATGTAGTTGAACAAAGCTCCTTATAAAATAAACTAAGTTCTGTTATAACCTTCCAAACTTTTACGGGCAACAATTCTTTGAAAGCGACGGGTAACAAAATTTGCATCATTACATGACAATCATGGCTTTTCATCCCACTCAGTCTTCCGTTCTTATAGTCGACACATCTACGAAGATTAGATGAAATTCCATCAAGAAATCGTAATCCTTCCACCCATTTTAACAGTACTTTAACTTGGTTGTTATCTAGTTCATAACATGCTTTGGGTTTTTTAGTCTCATTTGGCTTTATATGAAGCTTAGGACGATTACATATTTCTTCTATATCACGTCTTGATTTCACATCGTCCTTAGTCTTGCCCTTAACATTCAAAAGTGTATTAAACACATTATCAAATACGTTTTTCTCGTTATGCATCACGTCAATGTTATGACGGATTAAGAGATTTTTCCAATAAGGCAACTCCCATAATATACTCTGTTTGCACCAATTATGAAACGTCGATTTACCTTGGATTTCAGTTTGCTACCCGGTTTCATGTATCTTTGGATAATCTTTTACAAGTTCATATATATCTTCACTTGACCAAATCGTTGGTGGTTGTAAAGTCTCATGTCTATTAGCTATGAAGTTTTTTTTGTCTCTTCTAAAAGTATGATTAATATGGAGAAAACGTCGATGACAATCAAACCATGAAATTTTCTTCCCATGCCGTAAAGAAAATGCCCGTGTTTCTTCCATACAGTAAGGACAAGCAAAACGAATGGCCGTACTCCAACCCGAAAGCATTGCATATGCAGGAAAATTGCTAATAGTCCATAACAAAGAAGCGAACATCCGAATTTTTTTCTCTCGATACGTCGTATGTTTCAACTCCTTCATACCACAATGTTTTCAACTCTTCGATTAGCGGTTGTAAGTAAACATCGATATCCTGTGTCGGATCATCAGGGCCAAGGATGACAATTGTGAGAAACATATATGGAGTTTTCATACACATCCACGGGGGTAGATTGTAAGGTGTAATGGTTATAGGCCAAGATGAATATTTAGAACTAAGCTGAGAAAACGGTGAAAATCCATCAGTACACAAACCTAGTCTAACGTTATGGCTCTCCGCTGCGAAATCGTGATATTTCTTATCAAAATACTTCCATGCTTCTCCATCAGATGGGTGTGTTAACGTACCTTCTTCAGGTGTTCTCACACTGTGCCATCTCATATGATGCGCTGTTACAGATGATGCATATAACCTTTGAAGTCTAGGAGTGATAGGTAAATAATGCATACGCTTGTATGAAACTTATTTTTCCTTTTTTCCTTGGTTTGTATCTTTCGTAATTACATATTTTACAATTCCGAAAACTGACATCATCTTTCCAAAACAACATGCAACCATTTAGACATGTATCAATTTTTTGATACGGCAAACCGAAAGATGACATTAGTTTTTTCACTTCACAATAATTTTCGAACATTAAATTATCTAATGGCATATGGCGTTTAGCAGCTTGTACAAAAACCGTAAATCCGGCTTCTGTGAGGTTATACTTTGATTTTATTGCAATGTACTCTGTAGTTGCCGATAATTGAGTGCCGCTAGTACATCCATTCCAAAGAGGTTTCTTAGCAGCATCCAATAAATCATATATTTTTTTCGCTCCAACATTTGGTTCCTCTTCGACGTTAATATCATCGTTATTAATTTCAACAGTATGGAATATTGATCGTGCTGCATCTTCAACCATATGTTTTATGAGATTCGTCGTACTAACTTCATCACTAATGACCTCTATTGACTGTTCTTCGTTACGTGTTATAATTTCTCCATGACGATCCCACACCAAATAATTTGTTACGAAACCGTATCGGCGCAAATGAATCCTAACCATATTCAGTACTAAATGCTTCAACAATTTGCACGTACTACATGGACAACGAATTTCTACGTCGTTTCCAATATTACTTAAAGAAAATTCGACAAACACATTTACCCCATTAAGAAAATGTTTACTTATTGAGCCTTCCATTTCTCTTCTTTGATACATCCAGCTCCGATCAATAAAATAATTGACCATTTTTCCTACTGTAAAACCTATGATCAATAGTAAAAAAATTATTAATCAAATTCGATAAACACATATAGATTTTACTGTTTTTTATAATCCATTTTCGTTTATATACAAAGTTATATTTCTTGCTATTTTGTTTATATTTTTGTACCTTTTGTGATGGTCGGTTATCCTACTTCCCATTACAAACACAATAGTAATTACACTTCTTAAATCATATCATTATAAACGATTTCCCAAAATTTCGGCAGCACTTCTCCCGTGTTCCTTGTATCGTACACATATGCATGTACGCAAGGAACGAAAAGGAAATGCCATCGAAATTTTATGAACTGTTTATAACGATATGATTTACGAAACGTAATTACTTTATAGTGTTTGTAATTTGTCCAATACAGAGACAAATCCAACAAATATTGTATCAGATGAATATGAATATCCGTTTTGCAATAAAAACGAATATTCATACAACGATCATATACAACACTTGTCAGACAGGGCCAAAAATTCACTAAGAGATTTAAATTTTGTTTATATGTTACCTTTTTATTAAATATATAAAATAAAGCATATTATGCATTATTTTATTTATATATTCTACTATTTTATTAAATATATAATAAATCATATGATTTTTACTATTTCGCAAAATATATAATTCATGTGTATATATACTAAATTATATACTTATCTAATGCTAATATATTTTGTAAAAGATATAATTCATGTTCGTAAAATATTCGACTAATTCATGTTTGCTTAATATTTTACAAAACATACACAAAATAATTTAAATCAATCCTAACTAATCTAACGCTAACTCAAATGCGCATTTTACACTAAATTATCAACATATGTATATATGTGCATAATATATATACACACATAATTTGGACATTTGGATGGTTATAATTGTAATTAGCACTTAGTTTGGTATAATAAACAATCAATAGGCCATTAGATACAACTATAACAACAAATTAAACACAAAACTAGCAAAATTTAAAATTTTAGGGTTTTAAGCAAAACCTGATTTTGGAGTGGAATTGGATGGAGAGAGGCCGTTGGTATTGATTGATGGCGTCCGAGTGGCTGCCGGTTGCGTGGGAGGCTGGGAGCAAGAAAAAAGGAGGAGTGGAGGAAGAGGGTAGAGGATTTGGGGTTTTTGTTGGAGGAGAGGAGAATGATTGTTGCTCTCAGCTTCCTGCAGGTTTACACGATTATTTGCAACGGCCGCAAACAGCATTTTTACAACGGTTACCAACGGCTTGTTAAAAAATAACGAGCCGTTGGTAGTCATTGAAAATTACCGTTGGCGGCCGTTGGAACCCTGTTGTGGCTATATACTGTAGTTCTAGTAGTGCGGTGCGCTTAGATAAAAGTGCGGGCAGTACACTAATTTTAACCTTTTCTGTACATGCCTATTGTTCCCAAATTTACTTCTACCTCTAAAACTTTCTTGCCACGTCCCCCTTACATTATTTATTATCAAAACCACAATAAAAATTCTCTTACCTCCAACTCCTCAGTTAAAAAATATACTAAAAAACATAAGCCCTTTCCATGTGTTATTTGTTCCTTTTACGCCTTTATAAAAGGAATGCTTACCATTGTTCAAAAGGCATAATCAGTTCCATTTCTTGTCGTGTTTACACGAATTTGCACCATCATTTATCTTGAGTTTAAGAATGGCATTAGAAGCTATAGTTTTCCCAGAAGACTCATTTAGTTATTCTTCCATAGTAGGATGGGGTTTCGATTATCAATTAGATAACTTATTAGATTTGGAGGAGGTGAAGAGTTCTTCACTTGAAAATTTCGATGATACAAACGTTAAGACATTATTAGGCGAGATTGATCAAGGAAAAGTACAGATTGGTAATACAAGAAGAAAAAGAAGAAGAACAAAAAGCTACAAGAATCAAGAGGAGGTGGAGAATCAAAGAATGACACACATTGCAGTCGAACGTAATCGAAGAAAACAAATGAATGAACATCTATCCGTTCTTCGGTCTCTAATGCCACCATCCTATTCTCAAAGAGTATGTCTTTTTCCTTATTTGTCTTCTTCTTGTTTTTTTTCCCCTTCTTTTTTCACTTCAATTTACTATATATTCATTTGAAAATATGATTACTGATATAAGAGATAAAGGAATTTTCAGCAATGGTACAAATTATTAGCTGTGCTAGTACAGGCAATTTGTTATAATGCTGGGATAGACCATGGTCTTATTAATAGTGTATCAATTATTAACAACAGATATATCATAAAAGAAACTTGTGCTATAACCGCACAACTGATAAATATTCATAAATTATAATACATTGAAATCGTGTGTGTAGGGCGATCAAGCATCAATAGTTGGAGGAGCAGTAAATTTTGTGAAGGAGCTAGAGCAAATCTTACAAACCCTAGAAGCACAAAAGCACATCAAAAATGAGTGTACTAACAAATCTAAAATGCATTCATCCCCATTTTCTAGCTTCTTTACTTCCCCACAATATTCATCTAGCAGTACTCAAGAAGTGAAGGCTGATATTCAAGTAATGATGATCGAAAGCCATGTGAATCTGAAAATCCAATTACAGAAACAGCCTAAACAGTTGATTAAGTTAGTTATGGGTCTTCAGAGTTATATGCTTACAACATTGCATTTGAATGTGACAGCTGCATCTGACCAAATGGTTATGTATTCTTTTAGCCTTAAGGTATGCCTTATATACTATTTGATCATTTTAAGGTATTTTTGAATTTTAAATAAGTGGAGATTTTTCATATGTTAGGTTGAAGATGAATGCCGATTAACATCAGTTGATGAGATTGCTGCAGCTGTATATCAAATGATTGTGAGGATCCAATATGACAATATATGTAGCTGAAATAAGCTTAAAATGATGTTTTTTCTTTGTTAAGTACATTATAACTTTTAGATTCTTATAGTAAGAGTTATTTATGAAATTTAGCATATTTGCTACTAATCGTTTTCAACTTTAGATATTTCCAACTAGACCAATCCATTTTTTGTTTTTGCCTTTGTCTTTTTAGCCCTTTCATAGATGGTACTAATAATATCTATTATATGTATATATATTTTAACAAGATGATGTATTTTTCTTTCTCAGTTAGAATACAGAATATGAAAGGAAACACAAAGAATATAAAATCATCAATCAACCTGTGAAGCAATCATTACTATTTGTGTAAGGCTGTAAGCAATAATTTCTGGATAAAATGAAGCCCGAACACAACAAGCTAGCACATGATTTGAAAATCAAGTGCTATCAAACATTGCTTTCAAGTAAGGATTGAATTCATGGAATTTTTACCATAATATCGTGATTTTAATAGCATGTACAAATCAATAAAACATGAAAAATGGTGCAGGGCACTTAATGAAGAAGAATATAAAATAATGAGAGAATACCGCTTAGAAACTTCCACAAAAATGACCTAATTATTCTTGAAATAGTAAAATTCCATCAACACTCAAAGCCAACGACTATAAGACAGAAAAATAAAGATAATTAATAGTAGATTAGTAACAAAGTGCGGTAGAAGAGAATCTCTGATTTTTTGTGCTGAAGTACAAGAGAATCATTGCAACAAAGAGATTATATTTATTTAGACAGCCTTTTTTTTTGTTTTTATGATGATCTGGTATATTTTGTTCCAGTGATTATTTATGTAGATTAGAATCTCGACAGCTTGGTTATTGGTCTTTCGAGATTGAAAGCTGCAACTTTTTTGACATTTTCTTTGTTCTTTGGGGTAATATTTATGAATTGTAGTGCAAACTCGTAGCTGTTGTCATTTAACTTCGTTTTACTGCTGTTAATCACTTGTTATTAAAGTTTCAAAACAAATTAAAATGAAGAATAGTCTTTTACCATTTATGTGGACAATTATATTATTTAGAAGAAGTGGACCATTCTCAACAAATACATGTGATTTGCTCCGGGATGTTTTGTGCTTTCTAAAATAAAAAATCATATATATACCTTGATGCAAGTGATTTAATAACTTAATTCATAATAACTAAGTGTAAATACGTTTAGTGATAAATTGATAATATAGGGAGTAACAAACGCTAATTTATATACATGTTAATCCATTAAATACTCTAGACAAGGTAAATTTTTAATAAAGACGAGGAAGTAACTAACGCTGCTCTACCGTTAAATACCAATGGATCAAGTAAGAGTTTCAACAGAAAAAACCCGTCGGCGAATTGAGTTATTTGATTTAACCCCTAACAAACAGAGTAAGGAGACCATCCTCAAATGATTCAGAAGAAAAGAAAGAATTACTAACAGATTTAACCCGTTAATTTATTTTTTATCTCATTATATTCTTATTTTTCTATAAGAGTTATTTTCTATGTTTAATATACAGTTTATAGTGTTCTCGTTCCGGAACTTACCATATTTGCATCGAATATGATGCTTCTACTTTATTATTCAATGAACTTAAATTAAATCCATCACTTACCCAATGTTCCAAACATCAGGTAAGTAAAGTACTTGATACCCAGCTGAGGATAGTATCACCTTTGTCCTGTATGAAAGAGGTAAAAGTGTCCTACTCTTCTATTGGGGTGCTCTAAGTTTAATATATAAAGTT
Source organism: Allium fistulosum (assembly GCA_030737815.1). Lineage (NCBI taxonomy): Eukaryota > Viridiplantae > Streptophyta > Magnoliopsida > Asparagales > Amaryllidaceae > Allium > Allium fistulosum. The sequence goes on from CM060901.1 coordinate 669,442,337, forward strand.
ACCATAAAAATGTTACCTACCGACTCAATCAGCATATTCTTTATATGCTTCACATCAAATAATTCCATTTTAATTTAATTTTGAACTTTAGTGCATTAATTAACAAGAGCCCTCCATTTTTCTTGTTGATGAAATGGAATGATATACAAAGACACTTAGTGTTGCTCTAGTCCAGTATTCATTTCTTGTTGTTAAAATTATGGAATACCAACAATGCTATGTTTACAGCGATAATTATACCCAGCAATTAAACTCATCTGGCTAGAGGAAACACAGCAAGCACATATAAAAACACCGCTGTGCCTTTCACTATATAGGATAAATGTTTAGTGTTTACCATATATAACCCGGGAAATTTAGCATAACCCCTAATGGACTTGTTAATGAAACACGCTACGGACAGTGGCACCGGCTTACCAGGATTTTGGGTGAAGTTTTAATCAATATAATCTGAAATCTACGTTTTATCCACTGCCTCACAACACAACAAGAACCAATTAATAATGTACATATCTACATCTATACCCTAATATGGTACATAAAAGTGAACTAAATCAGTCAATCATTTACATACTCCACCTGTCAATATCTTGTACTATCTATACATTGTATTGCCATAAGAATATTTTACAGCCCTACCATTTTGATAGAAACAAAAGTAGTTGTGTCATGTCATCTAAATCAATTTCTACTGAGGATTTCTTCAAAGATATGCATTGTTATTTATGTACGTGTCAGTGAATTCTCAAGTTTATGCTCAGCATATTGATTATCAATAACTGTCGACAGCTTATGAACAAAATAGTTCAAAGATATGCATTGTTATTTATGTATGTGTCAGTGAATTCTCAAGTTTACATTCAACATATAATTAAATTTGTATTATTCAAATATTTGCTAAATAGAGATAGAAGAGTTTATGCATGGTCACTACTAGAAAATGGCTAAATAGCGACGGAGGGGGGCGACGGCTTCCGACGAGCCGTCGGCGGCCGTCGGAAGCCGTCGGAAAATCGCGAATTACAGGCCCAGCCGAGCCTTCTTCTTCCTCATTTTTCATACGAAAATTATTAATCCAAAATCCCGAAATCTCTTCCTCAAGCTTCCAATCATCAATTTCGAGCTTTCGGATCCTCTCCGGCTGCGTAATCAACGTCTATTGCTCTCTAGCTCAGGTATAATCTCTTATTTTCGCCAAAAATCTAATTTTTACCCTAAATCTAGATTTGCATAAGTTGTTAAATTAGGGTTAATTGGCCATTAAAATTGTTTATAATAGTTTCTAGCATTCCATGATATTCCTATTTCATCTTTTATCGTGAAATTTTGAAAAACATGTATAATTTGTGGTTGTTCGTGTATATTTAAATCGTTGTGTATGCCTTGATTCTACGATTGTATATGTGTGTAGCGCTGCTATCATTGTATTGTGTTAGTTGAAATAAGATAAAATGAATGCATGAGCTAGGAATATTATATAGTGCACGTATTGACTTATGCAACAACAAAATATGCGTCGAACGAGCCTTAAGTTGATGTAATACGTCAAATAAATGTGTTAAATTAAAATATATTTTTGTAAATATGAACAGTTAGTAAAACTGTATTTTTTCGTAAAATGCGCACATCTAATTGACAAATGTCCCTTAGAGAGTTTTTGGCCCCGTCTGACGAGTCTTGTACACGATCGTTGTATAAATAGTTTTTTTTTTCGAAAAACGACCATTTATATTCATCCGGTACAATGTTTGTTGGATTTATCCCTGTATTGGACAAGTTATGAACACAGTAAGCATTTACATTTTGTATACTACTTCGTCTCAAACGGTTCATAAAATTTCGGCCTAACTTTTCTTTTTTGTTTCCTGCGTACACGCATTGTGTACAATGCGGGGAACAAAAGGGAAATGCTGCCGAAATTTTGTTGAATCGTTTGAGACGAAGTAATATACAAAATGTAAATGCTTACTGTGTTTGTAATGGAAAGTAGGATGTCTGACCATGAAAAAAAAAATTTTGTAAATTTTTTTGTATCGATACGTTAAAAAATAAAATGTGCTCTATTTGAAAATATTTTTAAATTTGCGAAGTAGTTCTTTAAATTCAAATATTATACGACCATGAAAATAATCTTTTTCGAATTTGTATTCTTGAAAATAAATATTAAATTTTGAACTTCTCATTTTCTCAAATAGGAAAAATGATTGATTATTTTGTTGATCGGAGGAGATGGATGTACCAAAGAAAAGGACTGAGGGGCTCAATAAAAGAAGATTTTTATAATGATATAAACGTATTTGTTGAATTCGCTTTAAGTAATAACGGAAACGATCCAGAAATTCGTTGTCCGTGTAGTAGGTGTAGACATTTGAAGTATTTGTTACCAGATATTGTGAAAGTTCATTTGTGCCAAAACGGTTTCGTACCCGAGTATTATGTTTGAGATCGGCATGGAGAAGTTGTAGCAAATACTTCTGTAGAGTCTGAAAGTGTCGTTAACGAAGTAGTTACGACGACCCGTATAGAAAATATGGTCGAAGATGCAACACGATCAATGTTTCCTATGGTTGAAGTTGACGACGATGATGGAAATGTTGAAGAACCAAATATTGAAGCAAAAAAATTTATGATTTACTAGATGCTGCTAAGAAACCTATTTGGGATGATTGTAAAAGCGGCACTCAGCTGTCAGTAATCGCAGAATACATTGCGATGAAGTCAAAATACAACATCACTGAAGCTGGGTTTATGGTTGTTGTTCAAGCTGCAAAAAGACATATGCCGCCCGATAATTTAATGTGTGAAAATCATTATGAAGTTAAAAAACTTATGTCGGCTTTTGGTTTACCTTATCAGAAAATAGATACATGTTTAAAAGGCTGCATGTTGTTTTGGAAAGAAGACGCAAACATTAGAAATTGTAAAATTTGTAATCAGGAGAGATACAAACCAAGAAAAAAGAAGGGGAAGAAAGTTCCGTACAAACGTATGCATTACTTACCCATAACTCCAAGGCTTCAAAGATTATATGCATCTTCTATAACTGCATCTAATATGAGATGGCATAGTGTGAGAACGGAGGAAGAGGGTACGTTGACACATCCGGCCGATGGAGAAGCATGGAAGCATTTCGATAAAACGTATCCAAATTTTGCAACGGAGAGTCGAAATGTTAGATTAGGATTATGTACGGACGGTTTTTCTCCATTTTCTCAATTTGGTTCTAAATATTCATCCTGGCCCATTATCGTTACACCGTATAATTTACCTCCATGGATGTATACGAAAAAGCAATATATGTTTCTTACTGTTGTCGTTCCTGGCCTCGACGATCCGACACAAGGAATCGATGTATATTTACAACCGTTGATTGAGGAGTTAAAAATACTGTGGAACGAAGGAGTAGAAACATATGATGTGTCCAAGAAGAAAATTTTTCGTATGTTTGCTTCTTTGTTGTGGACTATAAGTGATTTTCCTGCCTATGCAATGCTTTCAGGATGGAGTACTGCCGGTCGTCTAGCATGTCCATATTGCATGGATGAAACACGAGCGCTTTCTTTACCTCATGGTAAGAAAATTTCATGGTTTGACTGTCATCGATATTTTCTCCATGAAAATCGTCCCTTCAGAGGAGACAAGAAAAACTTTTTAGCTAATAGAGTAGAAACCAGACAACCACCGACGATATGGTCAAGCGAAGACATATATGAACTTGTTAGGGACTATCCAAAGATATATGAAACTGGAGAGCAAACAGAAATTAAAGGCAAATTAGTTGTTCATAACTGGTGCAAACAAACTATTTTTTGGGAGTTGCCGTATTGGAAACATCTTCTGCTTCGTCATAATATAGATGTGATGCACAATGAGAAAAATGTATTTGATAATATTTTTAACACAATTTTGAATGTGAAAGGGAAGACGAAGGATGATTTGAAATCAAGACGTGATATAGAAGAATTATGCAAACGTCCTGAGCTTCATATGAAACCAAATGACAGTAAAAAACCCAAAGCATGTTACGAATTAGATAATAATCAATTTAAAGCTGTGTTAAAATGGGTGGAAGGGTTAAGATTTCCTGATGGGATATCATCAAATCTTCGTAGATGTGTTGACTTTAAAAATGGTAGATTGAGCGGAATGAAAAGTCACGACTGTCACATAATGATGGAAAATTTATTTTCCGTTATGTTCAAAGAAGTACTGCCATTAAAAGTTTGGAAGGTAGTAACGGAGCTTAGTATGTTTTACAAAGAGCTTTGTTCGACTACTTTAAAAGTGCAATGTTTACGTAAACTTGAAGTGGATATTCCTATATTGCTTTGCAAATTAGAGAAAATATTTCCGCCAGGTTTTTTTAATGTAATAGAACATTTACCTGTTCATCTCCCATCTGAAGCACGACTTCGAGGTCCTGTCCAATATGGATGGATGTATCCATTTGAGAGGTATGTAATATGTTATCACGTAATTTAATTGCATTTGAAAGATGAAGTTAATATAAATTAATTTTGCATAGATATTTGAATCATCTGAAGAAAAAAGTGAGGCAAAAAGCACGAGTTGAAGGTTCGATATGTAAATCTTACATCGAAGAAGAAGCTTCGTTCTTTTTCTCTCACTATTTCAGTGACCATGTGAATATTTCATTTGAAAGTGTTCCTCGTAATGACGAAGGCGACGAACAACAGTCCTCTCAAGCAATGTTATCTATTTTTAGGCAACATGGTCGGCCTTTTGGAAAATGTGTAGAAATATGGCTAGACGATAGAGATCTTCATGTAGCACACACTTATATTCTTCTAAATTGTGCCGAGGTTGCACCATTTGTTAGGTAATGAAATAATAATTTGTGTTTTATTCTTTTCTATAATGCATGAGCGTGTATAACCTAATGTAATAATTTGTTTATACATACAGTGTTTATGAACGTGAACGTCCGAACGGAGATCTCAGTAAAGAATTTCCGGTTGGTTTTCAAATTACGTTTATGAGCCAAGAAATTGTGTTGTTGACGAAAGGTTGAAACTGTTAGGAAATCAATTCCTTGGTTTCGATGATCACAACTATGCAATGGAAAACAAATGTACATATACAGGAAGTTGATATAGAAACATCATCAAAGAGACAAGAACAAGACTCAAAAGAAGTATCAAGAGGCTACAAGTCGAGAGAATCGGAAAAGAAGTGATACAGACACAAGAAAAGCAACATGCACTAATCCAGACGTCTGAGTGCACAGACCAGACGTCTGGTTAAGTTCTCTAGTTCACAAACTCAGAAGAAACCAGACGTCTGATCCTGAACTCAAACGTTTGACATACATCCAGACATAAAACAGAAGTAAAGACCAGACGTCTGGTTTATAAACTCAAACGTCTGAAATGCTACCAGACACAAAAAATATATGAAGGCCAGACATCCGAGGTCACTTTCCAGACGTCTGAAAATAGGCTCGACTGTGTAATTTCAAACTCCAACTGTCACATCCGCTCCTCTTCATCACCAACAGGAGCAACTATACAACGATTGTTAATGAAGGCAACTACACATAGAGACTCTTCATCACTATAAATAGCATCAGGAATTCAAGAGAAGAAATTACCTTACTCACTTACACTCTTATCTCTTATACTCTGACTTATACCTGATCTCTAAGCAATCAACTACCTGTATTTAACTCTTCCATATATGCAGAACTCCTCATTCAAATATTCTCTAGATAGATATATATATATTGGAAGCATTTGTACTCAATAGTCAACATCCGTGTTATAGAACACATTTTTGACAAAGAAACTCTGCTATTGTAAACCTGTTCCTCCGGGTCAAGTGAGGGTTAGTAGAAAGGAAATTCCTAAGAGGAGCTTCGGAACTGGACGTGGGACGGGAGGTCCGAACCAGTATAAAATCCTGGTGTGATCATTTTCATTTACTTTGCTACTATCATTTATCAAGTTATATTATATAGTTAGCTGTTTATACTTGCATATATATATATATATATATCCTATACGATCCACTCATATAGACTTTCAATTGGTATCAGAGCAAGGTTTGTTTAAAAGAACAGTAACACATTTTTTTTACACATTCTAATATGGCAAGTATTTTTCAAGAAGGACAATCCACAGCACGACCCCCACTTTTTAATGGCTCTAATTATTCATATTGGTCAACACGTATGAGAATTTTTATGGAAGCTAATGGTTTAGAAATTTGGTCAGCCACCCAAGATAAATATGAAGCTCCAACTACTGCTATGAACACATGGACCGATGCACAAAAGACCTTAGCATCAAATAATGCTAAAGCTATGAATGTTTTGTTTTGCTCACTAGACAAAAATGAATTTTCACATGTCATGTTATGTACAACTGCATTTGATATTTGGCGTACCTTACAAATTACACATGAAGGTACAACAAAGGTCAAACAAACTAAAATTTCAATTTTGCAAAACCAATTTTCATCATTTAAAATGAAACAAAATGAAACTATAGTAGACATGTATTCTAGATTTCAAACTATTCAACATGATCTTATGGCATTAGGAGTTAAGTTTACTGATTTTGATTTAGTTTCTTGAATACTCAACTCTTTAACACCTGATTGGGAAAGAAAGGTATTAGCTATTGAAGAAGCTAATGATCTCTCTACTCTCAAAGTTGAAGAGTTGATAGGAAATTTGATGTTCTATGAAGTTAATTTGCAGGCACGTAAAGAATTAAATTCAGAGAAGAAGAACATAGCATTTCCATCAATAAAGAATGATGACTCAGATTTAGATGAGGATGAGATAGTATTTATTGCCAAAAACTATAATAGATTCAAGAAATTTAGAAAGATGACCAAGTTTCAAAAAGAAGGAAAGACCAACTCAACAAATCTATCTCAAATTAAGTATTATGAATGTGATCAATACGGACACATGAAAAAGGATTGCCCAAAACTTAACAATGATAAAAAGAAGAGCAAATTTGAAAAACTCAAAAAGAAGAAAGCTTTCAAAGTAACATGGGATGACTCCAATTCTTCATCTTCAGAAAGTGATAGCGATAGTGACGGAGAACAAGCTAATGTATGTTTATGGCACAAAAAGGTGAGGTATGTCCGGAACTTAGCTATGAAGAATTATTTGAACTTATCATGGAATTAGATGATAAATTTAGACAAATTAAAAAATTAAACAAAGAATATATAGTAAAAATAAATAGATTAGAACTTGAAGTAGGAATGTTGAAAGATGAAAAAACTATTTTAGAAGAAGAACTTGAAATATCTCAAGAAAAATTAAGAAATAATGTGATAGAAAGTGAGAACATTACTCTAGAAAAAGAAAATTTGCTAAAAGAAAATGTTGATTTTAAAAATAGTATTGAATTATTGAAAACAGAAAATAGAGAATTAAAAGAAAAATTAGATAAAATTACCAATAATGTATCAAAATTCAACAAAGGAAAACAAGATTTGGATAATCTTATCAAAACATCAAAACCATCAGGTAATAGAAATGGAATAGGATTTAAAAATTGTTCTAAACAAAAAGAAAATAATGCTAAAAATATTAATTATATAAAAACTAGAAGTTTATCTAAACAAAAATTGAATACCAAAAATATGAAAATTTGGATTCCTAAAACAAATAATAATTTGATTAGACAAAAGCATATCAGTAATTACTTAGAAAATGTAGTTTATAATAAAAACTATATTTAAAAAGGTACCAAACCATCTTGGGTGTGGCTACCTTACTCTAACAATTAGGACCCTAATCAAATATATGGGTACCAATTAAAACATTTTTTATCTTGCAGGTACCCAAAATAAAAAATAAGGAGAAAGGGATACTAGATAGTGGTTGCTCCAAACATATGACCGGAAATTCAAAAATGTTATCAAATATAACATACATCGATGGTGGAACGGTAACATTTGGAGACAATTCAAAGGGATTTGTCATAGGCATTGGAGAAGTTATCAACTCTGGTATATCTAACTCTCCTATTATTACAAATGTTTTATTAGTAGAAAATTTAAAACACATCTTGTTAAGCATTAGTCAATTATGTGATAAAGGTTTTCAAATAAATTTTGAAAAAGATAGATGTAATATTTTAGATAATAACAAACAACTCATCTTTGAAGGTTTTAGAAACAAAAATATTTATGTATTAAACATGAATATTAATAAAAATTCAAACTTATGTTTAACCGCCAAACATGATGATCCATGGTTATGGCATAAACGATTTTGTCATATTAATTTTAAAAATATTAATAAGTTAGCTAAATATGAGTTAGTAAGAGGGTTACCTAAAATAAGTTACAAAGTAGAAAATTTATGTGACGATTGTCAAATTGGTAAACTAAAGAAAAGCTCGTTTAAATCTAAAAATAATATTTCTACAAAACAACCATTAGAATTATTACATTTAGATTTATTTGGTCCAACATAGATAAGATCTATTAATCATAACAAATATGTTTTTGTAATAGTCGATGATTTTTCGAGATATACATGGACTTTATTTCTAAAACATAAAAGTGATACTTTTGGTATGCTTAAAATATTTGCGAAACGAATTAAAACTCAAATGAATTTGAAAATTAAAAATATTAGAAGTGATCACGGAGGAGAATTCGAAAATGATCTTTTTTCAAATTCAGACGTCTGGAATTCAACCGACCTTTATTATAACCCCAAAATAACGTCATTTTTTTAGTTTTCAAACTCAAATCAAATTTCCTCTCTGCCGATTTGCAAATTCAATTTCAAATTCCGCATTATTTCACGCCGAAATCACAATGCCTCCTTGTACAAAGAACATCAAAGCTCCAAAACGCAAACGAGATCAACCTACGTCATCTTCAAACCCTCAGGTGTGTTCAGATGATCAAATCGAACGATGGATGTACAAGGCACCTCATTCGATTAAAAGGTATCAAGATATTCAAAAGAAAAAACTTCATATAGGACCTTTCTATAATCTACTTAAGTTTCCTATGTATGATCTCGACGAACTTTGTGAGAATGCTGGATTGGACACTTTAATTTCTTTTACATCCAATGATGTTCAAATAGATCAATTGGCTATATTCTTATTCTACGCCAATCTAGATAGTACTGCAGTTTGGAATACCGAAAACGAAGACAACTGGCTATGGTCAAGTGTTTATGGAAATACTATTCGTTTAACTCCGGGAATAATAGGAAGAACTTTGGGATGCTCCGACACCGGCGAGGATCTACACAACATCCCTGATATGCGTTTTAAACCCAGGAATAATATCACTCATCAAATATGGGAGGACGAAATGCCGAAATTTGCTTCAAAACACTTACGTCCAAAAGCTCGACTCTTGACGAGAATGATAATCAATACAATTGTTCCACGCATGGGTAGTCATGAACAAATCACTGAATTGGAACACAAGGCTCTATATGCCCTTTTTAGTGGAACTCGAGTTAATTGGGCCAAATTCATATTCGATGAACTCAAGCAATTTTGGAATCGATCGCGGCCATCGATCATTTACCCAACTCATATTATGAAACTTCTTCGTGCAAACAATATTTCGTCTTATCTATCAACCTTCGAAGAAATTTCACCTAAGTATGCTTCCACCAAATTCTTCTCCTTGATGCACTTACCCAAAATTCCACCGGAATTCGTGTCCTTCGACGATTGGACTCACCATCAACAATCTAGAAGGGTTGACCCTCTTCCTCAAACCCATATTGGTCCATCTCAAGAAGAAGAACAAAATCGGGAAATCACTCCCCCACCTCCTGCTTCATTTGAATATTCGGGACAAGATGACATTTTTGAAACTCGAACGGAAACAAATAAAAATGAAAGCATTCGAGATCTAACGCTTCGAAATCAACAAATCTTGTCTCAAAATCAAAAAATTCTAGCAAAACGAATCGATAGCTTCGAGACATCTTTTGCTACAAGACTAGCCACAGTCGAAGAATCTCTTTCGACTGTTTTATCAGTTCTCAAGGAGGTACTTCAAAAAGTACGTGGTCCATCTCCACCCTCCGACGATTGGACAACTCCTGTGCCATCTCCTCCTGCAAAAGATTCCAAACTATTTGACGATGAACCTTCCAACGAAGCTTTGACATCTCCTTCTAAGCCAAGCACTTCTGACAAAACAAAGGAAGATTATTCAAAATAAGCTTCTCCTAAGCAACTCTAGAATTTAGGCTTTGTTTTCGTTTTGTACAAATCTATGAATGTAACTCCTTCCTATTATTAATGAAAATTTCTTTTGGCTTGAACTTTTATATATTCTTTTTGATAATGTCAAAGGGGGAGAAATATATATATAATCTTAACAACAAAACCAAGAACATATTCAGGGGGAGATTTAAAATATATATATAAGTACATTGAATAGTTGTCATCATCAAAAAGGGGGAGATTGTTAGGAAATCTATTCCTTAGTTTCGATGATCACAACTATGAAATGGAAAACAAATGTACATATACAGGAAGTTGATATAGAAACATCATCAAAGAGACAAGAACACGACTCAAAAGAAGTATCAAGAGGCTACAAGTCGAGAGAATCGGAAAAGAAGTGATACAGACACAAGAAAAGCAACATGCACTAATCCAGACGTCTGAGTGCACAGACCAGACGTCTGGTTAAGTTCTCTGGTTCACAAACTCAGAAGAAACCAGACGTCTGATCCCGAACTCAGACGTCTGACATACATCCAGACATAAAACAGAAGTAAAGACCAGACGTCTGGTTTATAAACTCAGACGTCTGAAATGCTACCAGACACAAAAAATATATGAAGGCCAGACGTCTGAGGTCACTTTCCAGACGTCTGAAAATAGGCTCGACTGTGTAATTTCAAACTCCAACTGTCACATCCGAAGAGACACATCCGCTCCTCTTCACTGCAACTCTTCATCACCAACAGGAGCAACTATACAACGATTGTTAATGAAGGCAACTACACATAGAGACTCTTCAGCACTATAAATAGCATCAGGAATTCAAGAGAAGAAATTACCTTACTCACTTACGCTCTTATCCCTTATACTCTGACTTATACCTGATCTCTAAGCAATCAACTACCTGTATTTAACTCTTCCATATATACAGAACTCCTCATTCAAATATTCTCTAGATAGATATATATATATTGGAAGCATTTGTACTCAATAGTCAACATCCGTGTTATAGAACACATTCTTGACAAAGAAACTCTGCTATTGTAAACCTGTTCCTCCGGGTCAAGTGAGGGTTAGTTGAAAGGAAATTCCGAAGAGGAGCTTCGGGACTGGACGTAGGATGGGAGGTCCGAACCAGTATAAAATCCTGGTGTGATCATTTTCATTTACTTTGCTACTATCACTTATCAAGTTGTATTATATAGTTAGCTGTTTATACTTGCATATATATATCTTATACGATCCACTCATATAGACTTTCAGAAACATCTTGCGATGGGACCAAAAAGAGTGGTCAAGACATATCCAATATATTTCGTCAGTGGATATAAATTTAACACCAAAGAATACGGTGCAGAAAAATTAACAAATAATACTGGTGTATTTGTTAAAGGTAGAGACGATCCAGAAAATCACTTAAAATGATTTTTATGGCGTTCTAACACAAATTTTGCAACTGACATATTTCTCACGACTCGCGGAGGAGGTATTTCTATTTAGATGCAATTGGTTTAGCAATGTTCCAGGTTCTAGAATTAATGTGCACAAGGATTATAATCTTATCGAAATAAAGCATACATCGCACTATCACAAGTATGATCCTTTTGTACTAGCCAAACAAGCGTTGCAAGTTTATTACGCTCCTTATCCGTCTCTAAAAAGAGATAAAGCATATTGGTCTGTAGTTTTTAAAACAAAGGTCAGATTCACATTCGATGGGAAGAATATTCCGGAGGAACAAGCTTATCAGGCAGATCTTGAGCAAAATAACGAAATAATAATTACAGACGGTCATACAGATTTTGGTCCTTTGATCGATGAATCAAATGTTTTGATAGAAGCGTTGGACAGTGCAGAGGAAAATATCGTAGAAAACGAGACCGAATCAGAAGACGATGATGACTGATATGAATCTGAGTCTGATTTTTTTGCAATTGATGTAACTATGTTGAATTCTTGATGTATTATGAAATTGATGTGACTATGAAACCAAATCTGTTTACCATTGTTTACATGTTTTATGTCATTTCCATTTGTCATTTATTTAGCAATTTTATTAAAAATACAGTGAAATCTGCTTATTGTCGGAACAGTAGACCCATTATGCATCAGCTATAACACACTTCCATTTCTATTTCCATTTCAGTCATTAATTAAGCAATTTATACCGTTGATGTCATTTACATATGAAATATATTTCATTATCATGTTATTATTCTCTTATATAATGATGTGTATATATGTCACAGGTTTATCATAATGTCATATAGAGGTAGAAGCACTTCTCGATCATCGGGAGGCGATGGCAGTGGCCCATCGCAAGATCCATAACATCCAGTAGTTTCGTTAGTCCCTAGAGCAGAGGGGTAAGAATTAAATTTTATTCAGCATCTTATTTTTTTTATGATATACGTACGTACTTATCTGTATCGTATTTAAACACAGGGGGTTCGACCTACTTCCCTCGAAGGTTGTGCTGGATGTCTCTAAAGCTTCTTATCGCAGTAGGATGAGTGCTTGCTGGCCGAAGTGGGATAACATCCCTCCCCACATTATAGAGTGTATATGGCAGGATGTCCTAGTATGTATATTTTCCTGTTTTCCATTTTTAATTCGTTTTTGTCGTTTTTCTACTGTTTATCGTTCACAGTACTGTAATCTTTTTTTTGCTTTTTATCATGAAACACAGGCTGAGATAGACATCTAGACAGATGATATGTTGCTGGCACGAGGATACTGGATGAAGAAGATGCGCAAGAACTATAGGGACTCGATATCTGAAATTAAGAAATCTGGTAAGAAACCACGGTGGATGGGGGGGAGCGTATGGCAAGCATGGTTGGCATACTGGGAAACTGATGAGGTGAAGGCAAGTATACTAAATTTTTTTGAATTATTAATTTGACGTGATCGAAAAATAATGTATCAAATTTTGAATGTACAGGCAGAGTCGGATAGAAACTCTGCAAATAGAAATAAAAATCCCATCACTCATCGCGGAGGGTCGAAGTCATTTCAGCAGTATCGGTAGGAGTTGGTAAATTTACTGAATGATAATTGTAAATAGTTTATGCTATATAATTTTAAATGTATAATAATTGTATGTAAAAATCAACTCCAGGATGCTGAGGCGCATGGTCCCGTGGGCTATATGGACGTGTTCACTCGTACGCATGCTGTCGAGCATGTAAATCCGGACGGGACTGTTTTGTATACATGGCACAACGATAAATCCAGTAGGAGCCATGTAAGCATATTTCTTTTTATGCAGTATTAGTAATTGTTCTGCTTGTTAAACTATAATGAAATAAGATATGATGTTATTAATTTGTTAATGCAGGAAAAGTTTATGGAGCAGCGCCAGAAACTCCTTGCTGATACGGGTCGAGATCAGCTGACGACTGATAAGGAGGATGCTATTTTTGAGTCCGTTATGGATCCATCAGAGCATGGTAGACGATACGGATTTGGAAATCAAGTGGTAAATAATTTATTTTACTGCTAATTTAATATTTAAGTCATAATTAATTAAATCATAGGGATTTATACAAGCATCTTATACCCAAAACCTTACGCCTCTCCCAATAACTGTTTAATTTACTAGTTTTAAGTCATTTGACTTTCATTAGGACAATTATTCCCGTAATGTCACTATGGCCCATCAATAGGCCATATGATTGTGTGTTTAGAATTACAGTTAAACTTCGGATACCTGCAAATACACTTACAGAGATCACACAGCTAAATTAGATATTTATTGCAGACCAGCAGTCAGAGACAGGGTCGGCAGACTAGAGCTTAGATCGATCTAGCAGAGATCGAAGATTTGCGGGCTAGAGTGGCCCAGCTGGAGGAGCAGAACCGCTGACAGGCCATACAGACCACACAGTTGCTAGACCAACGTATCGCCGAGTACATGCAGCAGTATGGTGGCCGCTTCCCTTCCTCTGTTGGCTCTGGATCTGAAGGAGAGTGATTGATTGCTTGCTTTTTCAGGTATGTTTTTTTAGTTTTATATGATTTGGTAAACGGTGGAGGTAGTTGTTGATTTTTGTATGATTATGTTTGATACATTTGGTTATGTGGTTGTATGATGATGTGGATGTTGATGATTTTGTGTTATGTTGTGTATGTATGACATGGTAGAACACTTGTTGTTGGGGTTGTTGTGAATGCTGGAATGGTTATGTATATTATGTATTTTATTTTGATGTAATTTGATGTATTTGTGTGTTTGATGAATTTTGTGTAGTTTGGGTTTTGATATTTGTTTGGAATATTGTATACTGGATTCTGCAGTATTGGTTTAATAGAGTTTGGATGTGAAATGTGGATGGAAGGCTATATTGTAGCAGGAATTAAAAAAAATACAGCAGATTTCCGACGGCTTCCAGGTAATAGTTTTTCGACGGCTTTCGACAGCATATAGGCCATTTTTTCCGACGGCTTCCGACAGGTGTCGGAATCCGTCGGAGGCCGTCAGAGGCCGTCGGAAAAATCTTCGACGCCCTGTGTCGAAAGCCATCGAAAACACTGCGCCCCGACGCCTTATTTTCCGACCGCTTTTTCCGACGGCTTCCGACTTCCACCGACGGTTTTCAGCCGTCGGAAAATACTGTTTTCCTTGTAGTGGGTGATTCAATCAGCAAAGGAAAATTATGGAAATCAAGATTACCGCTTAGATTCTGACATGATTTTACGCATAATCCATAGTTTATTGTACCCTTTAGATATCTAAGAATTTTTTTAACTACTTTCCAATGTTCATCTAATGGTTTTTTTCACGTATTGACACACTTTGTTCACGCCGAATGTTATTCCGGTCTTGTTATTATTATTTTTATGTACTGTAATGCTCCTAGTGTGCTTCTGTACTGCCTTTCATTTGAAATGGCTTCTCCTTTATACTTAGATACATGTAGATTACTTGTCATAAACTTGATCCATACCGGCTTGAACTAATATCTGAAATTTACTTCCTTTGACATTGAATTAGTTTTGAATTGGACTTTCTTAACACTTCAATGCCCAGAAAGTAGTTGAGACTACCTAAATCCTTAATGGAGAATTCTTGATCTGAATAATGAATTGTGTTACCGATTTTTGCTTCATTACTGCCGGTAATTATAATGTTATCCACGTAGACTAACATATAGATTGTTGAGCTTTCATCTTGCTTTATGTAGAGTGAATTGTCTAACTTTGTAGCTTTATACTTTAATCTGATTAGTGTAGTCTTTAACTTATCATGCCACATCCTTTGAGCTTGCTTGAGCCTAGGGCTGTTATTGTAATGGTTACCGTTACCATTTTGTAAATACCGTTACCGTATCGTTTTTACTGGTAAACTAAAATTGCTTACCGTTACTGTTACCGATTGACCGGTATACCGATAAACTGGTAACCGTTATACTGGTAATGGTAAATTACCGTTTGTCTAGAAAAATAATAGGTTGATATATTTTTACACTGAACGATGCTTCATTATATACCTCATTAGATCACTTAATAAAGGACATAGAAAAGAAGTGTATTTATCATTATTTGAGCTGAATTGCTGAAACAAAATTGAAATATTTTCTTGCTTCAAAATGCCAGTAATACAACATCTTACATGAATATTGATTGATTATGAATGGACTGGTAAATTACCGTTACCATTGGTTTTGAAAAAATATTACCAATATTTTACAGTAGAAACTGGTAAATTTACCATTACCATACCGATTATACTGACATACCGACTTTACTTTAAAATGGTAACCGATTGACTGGTAATGGTAAATTTACCATTACTATAACAACCCTATTTGAGCCCATATGTTGCTTTGTTTAGCTTGCATACCATGCCAGTGTGACCTGATTGTTTGAACCCATGTGGTTTTTCATATATACTTCTTTATGTAGCTCACCATTAAAAAATGTATTATTTACATCAAGTTGTTTAATACTTCAGGTTTTTATACAGAGCAATAGTAAGTATTATTCTAATAGTGGTTGGTTTAACTACTGGAGAAAAAGTTTTGGTAAAATCAAACCCATATTGTTGTGTATCCTTTTGCTACAGGTCTTACTTTATGTTTGGCAATAGCTCCATTTGGATTCCTTTTTAACTTGAATGTCCACTTACATCCAATTATGTTTTGATGCTTCGGTAACTGCACCAGACTCCATGTATTATTCTTCACAAGTGCATTGTATTATTCATCCATTGCTAGTTCCATTCTCTGCTTTTAACTGCCTGTTCATAAGTGGTTGGTTCATCTGAATTCAATGATGTTGTATATATTTTTGGCTTGAATATTCCACTCTTTGCTCTTGTGATCATATGATGCCCAGTCCTTATAACTGGTTGTTCTGTGTTCCCACTGTCATCTGTTTGCTCTTGAAATTATTATGGCGTTGCATTTTCCTTCTCTTGTACTTGACTTTGTCTAACACTGTTTTGAGAGGGGCTTCTGGAGTTCTCTGATGTCTCATAGTCTCATGACTCGGCATGAGATCAGGCACTGTGTTATGGGCCAGTTTCATCTTGGTTCTCTGTTAGTTCTTCAACGTATAGTGGTATGGGGGGAAGTGAAGCCTTAGCATTGTATATCTTTTGAGTAGTCCTTCTCTCTGCATTTGCAAAGGGAAAGGTATATTCATTAAAAGCAACCTGTCTTGAAATATTTACTTTACCTTTGTTGTCACTTATATCCATTTTGATGTGATGCATATCCCAAGAAAGTACAATGAGTGGATTTGAAACTCAATTTGTAGGCATTGTATGGTCTTAAACATGGGAAACATGGACATCCAAAGGTCCTCAACTTTGAGTGATCTGGCTTTGTGTTGAACAGAACTTCAGTTGGAGTTTTGTTTTGCAAAACCTTTGTGGGTAGTTTGTTGATTAGATAAACTGAAGTATCAAATGAATTTGACCAAAATTTCAGAGGTAGAAAGGCTTGAGTTAGAATTGTGAGACCAATCTCCACAATATGCCCATGCTTTCTTTCTACTACTCCATTCTTCTCTGAGGTATGGTTCTATGTATGATTCCCTTCTTATGGAAATACTCCTTTAAAGGTTTGAGTTTTGAACTTCCATCTGTCTGTATGATCTTTAGCTGATTTCCAGTTTGCTTCTCTACTTGATTGATAAATTGAATTACTGCATTGTATGTCTCTGCTTTTGATTAAAGAAAATAAATCCAAGTGTATCTAGAGTATGCATCAACAAAAGAAATATAGTAGTTAAACTCATAATCAGCGTTAACTGGTGTTGGACCCCATAAGTCTGTTGCCATAATTTTAAATGGTCTGTTGTACCTAGCCAGAGCATTTGAAAATGAAAATTTGTGGCTTTTACCCATTTGATAAAATGTACACATATAAGGTAAAGATATATTTTCAAGACTAATATTATTGCATTTCAACACTTCTATGCAACATTAGCATTTGGATGCTCTAATTTATAACGCCACATGTCAAAAATACTTTTATCATCGGTTTTAACAATAGACTTAGAAGAATTGCCCCATTTTCTTTAATCTTTAGATTTGTTGTTTCTCACTAAATTGAACACATAGACTGCACATTACCCTGCAATAAAATATCTTTATTTAGTAGATCTCTTACTAAGCAAAATTTGGATAAAATTCAAAATACACTTGATTATCGTTAGCAAATTGTGAGACACTCATTCAGTTTTTATTAATTTCAGGTACCCTTAATAAATCATTGAGTTGTAATTCTTTCTTGTCTTTGATACTTGCATTTCCAGTGTGTGTGATCTTTACCGACTCACTATTTCTCATAAAATAGATTATTTACCTTTGTGTTCTATGTTCCCAAGATTTAGATTGTGTAGATTATTTGTGATATGATTGGTTGCACCTAAATTTGGATACTAGCTTTTACTCTGTATATCCTCTGTTCTAGCCATAACTTCAACGTCACTTCGACTTCTTGAATTTTCCGACCGAGTTCTTGGTTCTTGACTGGTATGTGCTAATTTGCATTAAGATATGTTCTTTGACTATTGCTATTGCCTTGCTGATTTGGTGTGCAATTCTGATTAAATTGAAGTAACATCTATTTGCAGTGTGTCTATACTTTTCATAAATTTCACATCTGGCCCTGTAATTACTGAAATTTGACCTTCCTCTACCAATGCCTCTGAAATTTGATCAACTTCTTTGATTGGCTTGATCATTTCTGTTGTTGGAGCTTCTTTCTTGAATCTTATTTTTGGAATTCGATGCATAATTGACTGTAAATTCTGAGTTTTGTAGTTTCTTTTGCTCTAACCTGCCTTCGTGTGATAGTAAGGTAGAGTGTACATACTGAATTGATGTGTATTTTTCCTTAGATGAGATGACAACTACCACAGCTTCATACTCCTCCAAACCACTTAAGATTGTTAATATTTGTTTAGCGTCAATCACTTTATGACCTGTTGCACCAAGTAATTCACATAATATCTTCATCTTGGTCAAATACTCTCTTATTGACATGCCTTCTTTCGTTAGATTTTGCATTTGTCTTTTATAGTGCATTACTCTTACTAATGATTGGGAGCTGAAAATATGTTCAATTGTGGACCATATCTCATGTGCAGTGTTACAATCAATGAACCGTGGTAGCAAGTTTGCACTAATGGATGACAATAACCAAGAACTTAATAAGATATCTTGTCTCTGATGTATCACATATTCTTTATTGCTGATTGGTCCTCCTTTATTATTTGTGATGTATCTTGTAGTTGTAGGGTATGTACCAAGCATATACTCTTCTAGGTCATATCCTTTTACCGTTGTTATGATCTAAAACTTCCATGACAAGTAATTGTTTTCATCTAATTGAATGGTGATCAGTTGACTTCTTAGATTTATGCTGCCTTTCTAATGACTGGGTTACATTCCCTGCTACTGGGGTTAAGGATGCATTATCTCTATCTTCTACCATTATGCCGGATCTTGATCAAGTGATGAATGAAATCTTTGATGATCTCTAATCACTGATGCAGTCAGAATCTGAATGATGAGGCTTCTCTGACTGATTCCTTGGTATGACACTGAGATTTATTCTTAGACTTAATACAATAATTTGCATAAAGAACTCAATGGTTTTTGGCAAAAAGGATTGGGGAATCTTCCCAATGATGATGTGATTTCTGAGGGGAAAAATACAGCTGCAATTACCTCATATGATGATGTTGTAGCGATGGGGTATGGTAAGACAGATTGTGCCATTAGGCTAGGATAGCTTCGATACCATGTAAAAGAAATAGAAGCATTGAAACGTAAAATGATTTTATTCTCTTTGATAAAATGATTTGTACATAATACGCATGCATTTGTAGTGTACATGTGATACCGGTTTGATAAAAGAAGCGACCCGCATTCTATTATAAGAAAGTACATATTTGCCCTCTACTCTATTATATTACATATATCGTTTCATTATTCTATTACTCTTATTAATGAGAGAGCAATTTGGTTGAATCACGTTAAATCTCTGTGTTCACCACTCTTCTATTTTTCTTTGTTCGGTGATTACTATTCACTGAATTGGTTATTGATAATTAGTCAACAAGCTAGATCCTTTTGCTTTTTCCACACATAAGCCTGACGCTTTCACAACAATTTGACATTAGAGCAACTTAATTGAACTTTCGCACAACATATTAATATTAGAGCAATAGATTTATGCCACTACAAGAAAACTAGCCTTTGGTTGCATAAATTGGTGGCATTTATTTGTGAATGCAACTAAAAATATTTCACTCTATAGTTAAACGCGGCAAAAATTATTTTACCTTTCGCGCCTTACCAAAATCTTTCCGCCTAAATCTAAAAAACGTAACCAGTACATTCCCTATCGTTAAATTATCTCACACTTATAAATTTTCTAAACCTAAGGAACAAAATTTCCCAAATCACTTCAAAATAATTTCCCAAATCGCTTTTTGATTTCAATCCCACCACAAACGAATGAAATTCTCCAACTAACCTCGCTTTTCAACGCCACCTGGGAAGTCACGATTCTAGTCAACGATGGGAAGGTCACCTGGAAAAAACCCCAAAAAACATCGCCCGAAGGAGATGTCCCGTTGCCTCGATAAAGCTACTGAGTTTTTCCCGAGGTCACCACTATCTCGGTTATCTTCCCTTTGCTTGAACTTACAGTTGATTTAGGTTGTGTTGATGTTGTGGATTGGTGAAGCTGCTGCCGGTAAACCACTTGATGTCGATGATGCTAAAGTTGTCAAATCTAACATTGATCGAGGAGAAGCCTGCATCATTCGGAATATGTGTGTTGCAAATAGTACTGTGTTGCATCGTTCATTGATCTAGAGATAAGTGTCGATCTGTCTGCCTGATTACATCTACAGGTACCTTGAATTGAACTGCCTCTTCAACAATTTGCCGGAGATGAACGATGTGTTGTTGTGGTTGTAGTTGTTAATGATGATAAGATAATGATGTTGTAGTTTGAAGGTAAAGCTGAGAGGTATACCATATCATTATCATCTTAGTTAAAGTTACATAGACATCCATTACAGAAATTGCATAGTCAGTTATTAGTTTCTTCTAGAAGGAAAAAAAAAGTAAAACAAAATGCTACTAGAAGTGTTCTAGCACTTCCAAGTGAGCTTCACTGTGTTTTTTCCTCATAAAATAATGGCTTAGTAGAAGAAAATTAATTACTACAAATTTAAAATGAAAATAGAAAATGGAAATGTTATATGCTAGCGATTGGAGTTGGAAAACAAAACACGGGGCGTCTAGTGCAAATGGTTAAGTTGAATGACCATCTTTTGCTAAGATCAAAATAATATGACTTCCTGTAAATCTAACGCTTCATATAAATAAGTAAAAGTTAAATTATATAATTTATACCATCAACGTTAATTAAAGGTCCCTTTCTGTATTAAATACGGCTTTGGTTTACTTTGCCTTTCACTTTCACCTTTTTGGTGCAATATGAAATCTCTACTTATCTTAATTTTGAGCTTATCTTCTTACTGGGAGACTATCTTCTTTTATGCATATGTTTAATGTAGAATGTTATTGGATATGATGTAAATAATAATTCCAATATATATATAGGACTTATATGGAATAATTATGCAAAACAAGTTTATTTATTTAAGAAAATCTCTATATTGCTGCATATAATTCAATATTAAGATGTTTAATGTAATATGCATATTTATAATTCATAACAAGGACATGCCGGTTATGTTCAAAATTTTGTATTATTATTTTTATGTACTTGAGCCTTTAAAAAAAATCCAAAAGCAAGGAGAATGAGAAATACTTGTTGTCTATGCAAAGATATGAACTAAAGCAGAGGTAGTGGTAGTGGATGTCTTGATCTTGGCTTTCTATTTCAAATCATTGCCCGGATTTATATGTATGTATATAGTATAAGCTTCCAAAACAGTTGTTTCCACCCATGTGACTAACTTTGACTAATCGTTCGAATGTTTCGGTTAACGTATCTAAAAAAGCCAAATTGTTTTAACATACATTTGAAACTGTTTAAAATTTAGACTTGTTCTTCAATGTATTACTTTTTTTCTTGATACTTTTACCTACATTTGAAGAACTTTTAAATATCATCAGTTTCTTTATTTAAGATACATATAATATTACACATACATAAGTCTTTGTTCTTTAGTAAATTGTAATGTATGTAATGCCAGTATGTTTGTAGTGTATGCTTGTTTGTTTCTTAACTTAAGTTGCACAGTAATAGAAGTGTTATTCCTTCATTTTTTCTTGCTAACATGCTCATTTTATTTTCCCCTTACACTAACTTATTCTAATTTGATTCCATATGTTGTAGGTTTCGACCAAGCAATTCAACGTTATGCAGTACATTTACTTTCGTTGACATATCAGAAAGTGCCCAAATCAGTGCTTGCTAAGGTGAGATCGTTGACATATTGAAATTGTTGGGCTTGTTTTTCTTATTATATTTGGTGTACAAATATTTCACCCTATATTATAAATGTAACAAAAATATTTCAGTATCCCACCTCAACAATTTGGTACCAATCTGGGTGATATTTCTGTGGTCGATCAACAATTTGGTACCAGCCTGGGTGCTACTACTGGGTCGACAATTGGAGTTGGTTAGATGATATGCACTCGAAATGGAGATGGGTCAGATCATGGCAGTAGTCTTTAACCTATTGCAGCAGCAACCAATGCAGATCGTGGTCCACGATACTAGTAGTAGGACTGGTATCGATCAATGGAGAACACGGTCTCATCATTGTCGACTTGGTTGCACTCTCAGGTACTGCAATTTTATACATATGATTGAACTTTTTCTAGAACGATGTATAGTCAGTATAAGTTATAATTAATTGATTATGAGAGTAGAGTTGATTGATTTAGGATTGTCTTTATTAGCTTATAGCAGACATCCGGTCCGGTTTATGTTAGTTTTTAATGGTTTTATTATAGGAGGAGATGAATTTGGTTGCGAAAGAGGCAAAAAGCTTGGGTTACAGGTAATATGCTGAAACATCCATTGACGCACATTGGGTATAGGGAGACGGGTAGTTATCCACTTAACTTATATCTTTAGTTTTTAGCTATAATGTTTCCCTTTTAAGCCATACAATCAGTGAAGTTTTCATAATTTCTTAGTCTGCTTGCGTTAGCTTCGGATACTTGGATATGCTTAAGGTAATTTCACATTCTTATTTAATAATATAACGTGCTCAACAACTAGTGCACAAGCTATTCACAATATAAGTTTGTAGCTTGAACATGATGCTTGCAGAGTCTATTACCAGACCCCTACATCATGCAATCTAGTTGTCTCCTTATCTACTATTACAACTTGCTCTCTGTTTTGTGCAACATGTCTCAACAACATAAAACATGAGACAACGTCTTTCCATGCTAATTTAGCCTCCTACTTTAAGAAAGCATTTACTACACGTGCATGCTTCACTTTTCAGTCTGGAGCATGCAATCCTCAGCAGTAAACATCTCCACTTATGATTGTTTCAGCACTAATTTTATGTAGCTCGTCTCAGCACTAAGCTTCTACACATGTTCTTCTTTAATTCCTTGTCATCTTCATGCTGATCTTTGTTCATTCCAGCCTTATTTCATGGTGTTGTGGTAGCCTACTGGTCTAGTGTAGTGCATCATGTTCCAGTTGAAGCAAGTCTGAATGGAAGACTAAATCAAATTGGATATGTCACAAGCTTCACTTGATCGCTAATACAACTCATCTCAGTTTAGATATTGAGTTAGAGATTCTCTTTCTCATAGACTAACAGTACAAAACTGTATTAATAAAGCGCGTCTTCATATGCAAATATTTTTCATACACTAGATCAATTTCAGGCTTATTGCACTTAGTTAATGATACAGTTTAGTCATGCCTTCTACACTTGCCATAAATGCATTTAGTTAAAAATTCATTCTTACCATTTTATGATCTGTTTTTTGTATTTAGTTTAGTATATCGTTAATCATTTTTAACAAATCCTACACCGAGGAAGGAAAAAAACTTCTACTGGTTATTTTTACTACCTTTTTCACGTGGAACATATGTACTGTATAGAGGTGGAAAACATTACAAACACACATCTGCTAATTTTGTATCCTTATCATAGCACATCTTTTTTATTGTTATGTGACTAATACCCGAGAACTCATCATGTTCGTTTTAAGACATTGATGTTTTCAACTCATCATGCTCTCATCTTGTCCTCAACTTTAGACTTTTCTAGGAGACGTATTCTATTATCGCATTTGTTCATGCTATAGGCTTCTGAGCAGGGCATTCAAGCATGATATTAGTTCTGTTTTTTGTTTGTTATTTTCACATGGATCATTATGCATATGTTTAAATTATGGTACCTATTTTGATTGTTTTGGAAAACATCAGACAGTAGTTGGGCTTGTGTACTAAATTTCAAATGTGTTTTCCCCTTATTATGTCTTATTCATGATAATATGTGGTGCTACAATGTACGAAAATATTTACATTCATAAATTATATAACTTTGATTTTTAAGTTAAGTGTATTTGTATTATTTCCTTTTGTAGCGGTTCAAATTCTAGGCTTTTTGCTTGGTACCAGAGAATATCTTTCAATGGTAGATTTAGCAGAAGAGCAAGAGAAGTTATGATAGCTAGTCCTTGTTCTCCCAAGCGAGACATAGAGAAGCAAAAAGGCTCCACATTTATGGTGCTTTTCATAATTATATGAGGTGCACAGTCTAGACACTAGATTGCCACATCAAACAAGATCCTCCCTTTAGTGTCATCAGAGCTATTATTTAGGTATTATCAATTGCATGCATTATTACGTACAAAATTATGTACGTTTCCTTTACTTAATTTATGTTGTAATAAGGTTGTTGGACTGATACCATGCTTATGAAACGGTGATTTTACATCTTGCTTTCTTCTTAGATGTTTTTTATTTTGGCTTCAAATGAGTAACTAAAGATTCTCAGTTTGATTTGAAATGGCCATTGAATCTGAATTTTGACTGACTTCCTCTCCTGTAAGTTGAGATGATTTGGATATGGATTTTTCCTTTTGCTAATTCTTTGACTTCCTGGCTTATTTTTGTTGTTGAGTGTAGCTTTATAGATATGTGCATTCCCTGGCTGGTTGCTTGCTCTGATGAAAACATTGCATGGTTTTCGGTTTCTTCTTCTTCAAGTTCTGAAGCTATTGCTACACTTTTGTTACTATTGATCCCAACATTTGCATTTTGATCAGGGCCCATATCTTCAGTCTGCTTGGTAAAAGTTTAATTATTATTTCTGGTACCTATTGTCTAGTTTCATGGTATTTACAGTTTTTCTACCACCTTACTTCAATTATATTCAGTTATCCTTGCTTCATTTACAGTCAAGCCTGGCCTTTTGGTAAAGGAAGAGAAGCATCTGCTTTGGGCCTCATCAAAAACTAGAGCACCACTCAACAAGCGCATGGAGAAAGAAAAAATGGCAGAACTCCAAATCGACAGTGAGTGAAAATTAGGTGCGGCAACTCCAGTAGGCCGTAGGCATCACCAACAACTTTAGAAGGTGACAACCCCTCCCGTAGGCACTAGTCAGATATAACATTTATTAGTACCCGATGTGTAGATTTGTATACAAATGGTTATTGTATGTGAGTTAGGTCATTTTGTCGAAAAACTATTGTATTGGAATGGTTATGGATATTTTATTTGATTATATGGTTAATGTGTTTTTTAACTTATTTGAATATGATGATTATGTGAGTGATTGTTGATTGATATAATAGAACCAAAATAGACCATTAACAGGAAATAATAGCATGAAAAAATGGTGTAAAATAATAAACAACTTTTAGTAGCGTTTCAAAAACGCTACCAAAATATATATAGTGGCGTTGAGTAAATGCAACCGTAAAATAAGGGTAAAGTTGGAAATTCTATTAGTAGCGCCAAAAATTCTTTTGGTGGCGTTTTTTAAACGCTATAAAAAGATTTATGGTGGCGTTTGAAAAACGCTGCCAAAAATGCATTTATAGTGGCGTTAAAATAAATGCAACAAAAAATCATGGATTTTTAGTCGCATGTTTTCTCGCGGCGTTTATCAAAACGCCACCAAAAGTTTTTGTAGCGTTTTTTGAGCGCCACAAAAAATAAAATTTCTTGTAGTGTGCTCAACAGATTGATATTAGAGCTTGATGTCTTGTTCTAGATTAGTTATTAATGTCTAATTCTTCTAGCGGTGGTACGAAAAATTATAGCATCATCAAATTGCTAGAAAAGGTATTTTCGAAACAAGGAAGGTAAGGACTAATAATGGTGTTCTTTAATAACAACTTGATTCGTTTAAAGAAGCGATAGAGCTAGAAGCACCTTGGAGGTAGGAGAGATATGCATAAGTCCCACTTCATGTGTCTTAGAAGCGATGCTTGCTATTATTGTAAGAAGAATGAGCATTTTATATGGGAATGTCCAATTCTTAGAAAGAAGAGAGTTTGGAAACAATTAGATCAGACGTAGATAGTAATGATAGGGATACATTAGTATTTTCAGCTAGTATTTAATCTTTAGGGGCATAGGTTGGGTGATTGATTCTGGAGCTTCTTGTCATATGATGCTAGATAGAAGCTGTTTTGTCAGTTATAAGAAGATTAATGGTGGAACAATTCGTATGGAGAATGTCACATCATAACATGTTGTGGGCATTGAAAGTGTAAGGTTTAGAATGTTCGATGGTATGGTTAGGAGTATCATGGATGTTAGACATATTTTGATGTTGCATAGGAGTTTATTTTCAGTTGGAGCTTTGAGTAGACTTGCTATTATGATAATAGTAGATGTAGAGAAATTGAGAATGACGAAGGCTTCCTTGATAGTGATGAAAGGGGTGCGAGTTGATGATATTTATGTGCTTTATGGATAAACAATCTTAGAAGATTCAGTAGTTTTTACTAATTCTAGTGTTTTAGATTCTACTCAGTTATGGTATCTTCGTTTAGGTCATGTTGATCCGTGTACACGTTTTCGTACAGTTCTTATACTATGTTTTTCCTGTTACTTACTATTGTGGTAAAACAACCATCTACATCTTAAAACTTTACAGTTTTTACTGCTAAGAAATGGCAACGGTTGAGTTATCAGTAAAAACTGCTACTCATAACACACCTGATCCATTCAAAGGAGATGGTGGTGATCTTCAGACTTGGCAAAATGAGATGTTAATCTATCTAACTACGCTGGGTCTGCAAAGGTATCTCAAAGAAGAGGAACCTATGCTAAAATCAAGCGAAACTAGAGAAACTAATAAAGATGCATTTCTTGCGACTAATACATGGAAATATTCATATTTCCGATGCAAGAATTACATTCTAAACTGTTTGGACAAGATGCTGTACAAAATGTATCAGCCTCATCATACAGCAAAGGCTCTTTGGAATACATTTGCTGCAAAATACAAGACATGGAATGTCAGTCTGAAGAAATTCATCATAGACAGATTCATAGACTACAAGATGATAGACTCCAAATCTGTGACTACTTAAATACATGAACTACAAATTATCATTCATGAACTTGAATCAGAAGGCCATAAAGTTAGAGAATCTTTCTTGGTTGAAGTAATAACAGGAAACTGCCCTCATCATGAGAGACTACCGCAACTATCTGAAGCATAAAAAGTAGGAGATTTCTTTACATGAACTCATTGTTAGACTGAAGATAGAGGTAGATAACTACTGGATTACACAACAAAAAAGCGAGGACGCATTGTCATAAAAGGGTCAAAGAAGATAAGACACTTCAAAAAAAATAAAAATAAGAATTTCTCACAAAAGAGGAAAGCGACATAAAAGAAATCCAACGAAAATAAGCGGTCCAAGAAGTTTAATGGTAATTATTGGGTTTGTGGCAAGACGGGACATGCCGCTAAAGATTACAGACACAAGAAGAAGAACAATTCAGAGGAAAATATGATGAGCAACATGAAAGTGGATGCGTCTATCTTTTCTATAGTTGTGTCAGAATGCAGTTTGGTTCAGAATCCTAAACAGCGGTGGCTTGACACAGGTGCTACTCGACATGTATGTTTCGATAAAACCATGTTTTCCACTTACAACAAACTCGATAAGGGATAAAAACTCTACATGGGTAATTCTACAGTTTTCATGATTGAGGGAAATGGCACAGTCACCCTCAAGTTAACCATTGGAAAAACTGTTACATTGAATGACATGCTTCATGTTCCAAACATTTGCAAGAACCTAATATCTAGATTTGTACTTTCAAAGAAGGGATTTCGAATGGTCTTCGAGTTAGACAAGATGGTTCTGTCCATGGCTGGAATTTATAGAGGAAGGGGATATTTATGTGATGGACTGTTTAAGGCAAATGTAGCCATAGTCGGCAAAAATACTATGTATTCTAATTATGCAATGGATAAAAATGAAGTTTCTTATTTGGTTGTGCATGAAACTTTATTATGGCATGATAATTTGGACACATAAATTTTCAAAAAATGAAAAGCTTGCAAAGCTAAGATCAATTCCAAAATTTCAAGTAGATAAAAGACACAAATGTGAGACATAAGCGAAAATGGTCAGAAAACCATTTCATACTATTGATAGGAGTACTGAACCATTAGGAATGATTCATAACAACTTATGTGATTCCAGGTCATTACCTACAAGAGGTGGGAAAAAGTACTTTATCACATTCATTGACGGTTATACACGATATTGCTATGTATATCTTTTAAATAGTAAAGATGAAACAATTACATCATTTATAACATACAAAGCTGAAGTAGAAAATCACTTAACAAAAAGACGAAGATATTGAGATCAGATTGAGGTGGAGAATATGAATCACCATTTGAACAATTCCATGTAGAAAATGGAATAATTCATCAACGAATAGCGCCATATTTTCCACAACAAAACGGTATTGCCAAGAAAAAAAATAGAATGCTAAAAGGCATTGTTAATGCTATTCTATTAACTTCTGGTCTACTAACGAACTTGTAGGGAGAAGCCCTAAATATGTCTAATCACATACTAAATAGGGTTTCACATAGAAAAACATGAATAATTTCATATGAGTTATGGAAAGGACAATTTTTAAGTTCCAAATACCTCAAAGTGTGGTGGTGCTTGGCAAAAGTTCCAGTTCCGTCTTCTAGGAAAGTCAAACTTGGACCAAAAACTGTAGACTATTGCTATCTAGTACCCGCCGAAAATAGTAGCGCTTATAGATTTTTAGTCTTCAAATATGATATAAATGAATCAAGTATAAATACAATCATGGAGTCAAGAGATGCTTCATTCTTTAAAGATGTGTTTCCACACAGAAAGAATGATCAAACATCTGTCCCTAAAAGGACAAGAGAAGAAAGGGATAAACCACATGAAGGTGAAACTCCTCGTGAATAGGATGAAATTGAACTAAGAAGAAGCATAATGGAAAGAACTTTGAAGTCTTTTGGCTCAAAATTCTTAAAGTACCTGTTAGAACATGAACCTCCGACTTACAAAGAGGCAATGTCGTCTTCAAAATCTTCATGTTGGAAAGAAGCAATCAAAAGTGAGATTGATTCAATTCTAAGTAATAAACTTGAGAATTAGTTGGCGTTCCACCTGGAATAAAACAAATTGGTTGTAAACGGATCTTCAAGAAGAAGATGAAACCAGATGGCTCCAATGACAAATATAAAGCAAGGTCGGTAGCCAAAGGATATCGTCAAAAAGAAGGTGTAGACTTCTTTGATACTTATTCACTGATTACACAAATAACCTCTATAAGAATGTTAATAGCAATTACATCCATTTATAATTTTAAATTCATCAAATGGATGTAAAGACAGCATTCTTAAATGAAGATCTCAGTGGGGAGATTACATGGAGGCAATCTAAAGGTTTTATTTTCAAGGGAAATGAGAACAATTATAGATTAGTCAAATCATTATACAGAGTCAAAAAAGCTCCGTAACAATGACACGAAAAATTTGATAGTGCCAATGATTTTCATATAAATGAATGTGATAAATGTGTTTATTACAAACAAGTTGGACAATCATATGTGATGATTTGTCTATATAGGATGGTATGCTAATCTTTCGTCCTAACATTAAAGCTATAGAGACCATAAAGAAAATGTTAATCAACAATTTCGATATGAAAGATTTAGGAGTTGCCCACGTTATTTTGGAAATCAAAACAATAAAAACACCTGATGGAATTGAATTATCCCAGTCATACTGTGTAGAAAAAGTGATTGAAAAATTAAAAAATTATTGAATCAAAGGAGTAAGAACACCTTTTAATCCATCGGAAGTACTGCATAAAAACACTAATGAGAGTGTAATGCTCATGTAATAGGATGTTTAATATATCTCATGAATTGCATACGACCAGATATTGCTTATATAGTAAGTCAACTAAGCATGTATACGAGTAACCCAAGGAAGGAGCACTGGAAAGCACTAATGAGAGTGTTGGGATATTTAAAGAATACTGCAAACTTTTCATTACATTACGAAAAATATCCTTTCTTAGAAGGATATAGTGATCCAAACTGGATTTCGGATTCAGAGGAATCTAAATCAACAAGTGGTTATGTCTTTACCCTAGCAGGATCAGTAGTGTTAAGGAAATCTACTAAACAAACATGCATAGCTTTATCCACTATGAAATCTAAGTTCATCGCATTAGATAAAGCAGCCGAAAAAATAGAATGACTTCGTCAATTTTAAGAAGATATTCTATGACAAACCACCCCGGAACAGGTCTAAATTTCGACCCAAAAAAGGCCCATCGAAACTTAGATTCATTTTTTAAGATAACCTTTTGGTAGAACTAAGAAATAACATTATAGAGCTATAATTAAGCTCTCAGAACTCACAGCGGATGGAACAAAAAGTAATAGAATAGTATACCCATCTATTTCAAAACCATAAAAATGTTATAATAAAAAATTCCATAAAAACTGTAACATGATATACGTTGCAACAATTGTCTAAATACATAGGTACACATAAAAGCAAGTAATAATAATAAATACTGCCATAAGCCAAGCTTCTCCATCTCTAAGCATCATCACCGCCATCACTCCGTCCTTAACCTGTGTCGTAATGAGTAGGGATTCAAAACAACAAGCGTTTGGTGAATAAAAACCTCGAGTCTTACCTTTCCAGTGCTTAGGAATTATATTTAAAAATAAGAATATGTCTATGAATATAAAACTAATAAAAACCATTTAAAACTAATAAGGAAAGGACATGGGTCTAACCACTTAATACCTTCCATTTCTAGAAGCAGGTTTTCATAATCCAATATCTCAATCATACGTCATAAATAACTAATAATGTGAGAGACGGTACCCAAGCCACTGAATACCTTTTACTGAAAAATAGGCAGACTCTAGTCATTTAATACCTTAATTAAGGTAGACCTCATTATTTAAGACCTATTTCTAAGGCATACTCCTCAACGGTACTATCTAGCTGACATCATATGAAATCTCATAGGCCACTTAATACTTCCAAGTCGAAAATAGGTAGACTCTGGTCATTTAAGACTTTAATTAAGGCAGACAACATTATTTAAGATCTATTTTCAAAAGCGGACCTCTGTAGAGATACCACCTAACGTGTCTGCTTGGCCATCTACTACTTCATTTGGGGAAAAGAGGTGGGTCCAACTACTTAATACCTCAAAATCCCAAAGTAGGTCCTTCCTTTTATGGCCCATACTCATAGTGACATAAGTCCTCTATTCGTAGGAACTGGTAGCCAGATTAGCTGGGCAGATTTCCCCTATAGAATTTGGGACCAACTTCACATCATTACAAATATTTATCAGAAGAATATCTAACATCAATAAAAGTGTACACAATTGCTTGTAGCCTCAAAGTAAAGAGCAGACTTCCGTCATGTAACTCTATTGACCTCGCATCCCTATGACTTAGCTACAAATCAATTGCTCTCCACACACACACACAAACACACACACACACACACAGATATATATATATATATATAAACTCATCTCACCATTTTATAAATAAGGCCTTCTAAGGAATCTTTCTTAGTATGCCTTAAAATAATAATTAGGCAATATAAGAGTTTCCTCTTATTTTTGTCGTACAATCAATTACTTCCTAATAAGGAAAATAAATGTCTAATTAGCTACGCCATATACACAATAATTATATGTTAATTACGTAAATAGAGATAAATAAATATTCATGCCTTATAAGTTCTAAACGTACGGATTTACGCTTTAAACTAGCGTTAAATATCAATTGCCTAATCAAATATTATTACAAGTCTTTTTTCTTCAAATTCCCAAGATCTCATGGAATTCGAATATCCAAAATAGGGAATAAATATTCATAACCAAAATTGCAATAACAGACTTTTAAATAAAATAGGAACTCAATTTATTACACTAATTAAATGAATATCTTAAACAATAAGAATTACAATCTAAACCTCATATTGTATTCAACTCCTCTTTTACAAAGAAATATATAAGAATAAGCGGTGTAAACTACGAACAGAATTCGTAATCTAAACCCTTTATTTTATTGAAGAATCACAATTTGACGCAAAGAAGAAAGAGAAGTGGAATAGATTATGAAATTATCAGAAATTGCATAAGCGTAACATATTCCATCAAATTAATGTAGGCAATTGAGGATCTCAATGTAGAATTGACATATCGAAATAGAAAGGAATTTTGGGAGATTTTATCTATCATATTTTCAAAATCCCAAAATCCCTAAGGCATATTCGAATCCAAAAAGAAATACACTAAACAATCGCTGAAAAGAAATGCTAAGGTTTACACTCACAGAATAGCCTTAGGTTCGCCTTTCTTGGATTTGCATGCCTCAAAATCTCTCTCTTTTGATATATACACATATACAATATGGAAGATGTGTGTGTGTGTGTGCGTGTGTGTCTATATATATATATATTTATTAGATTCAGAATAGTTGGAGGAGAATAGAATAAGAATATGTTAGAGGAAGAAGAAATAAATAGAAAATAGATTGGATTCTTACCTGAACTCTACGGAGTTTCTGAATCTAATTTGGAGAGATAACAATGGTAGAGTTTCATTATTGTTCCCAAAATATTTGTGGATAAAAGTGAAAGGTCTAGAGTCTAATTTATAGTGGTTGGAAACGTATCAAAACCATTGAATGAGAATAGATAAAAAAAGGATAAATCTGGAACGTACAACTCATCAAAATAGGCTCCACAACAAGGAAGTCATCGACCCCCATGCTCCAAGCGGTCGACCTCTAGGTCGATCCCTTGAGGTGCTTGGTCGACTTCTTCCCTTATTTTGGAACAGTATTTATTTTATTTTACCGTTGCTTGATTATTTATTTATTTCATACCCTAATTAACTTTTAACATTAATTGCTAATTTGTAACATTACTTAACCCCCAAGTCTAATTAAAATTAATTTAAATTTCAAATTAGGGAATTAATTAACTCTATTCAAATTAGCTTAAATCTGAAAACTTTAAACGCTCATAACTTCTTCATTCAAGCTCCGTTTTTAGCATATTATATATGGAAATTAATCAAAAT
The DNA here is from genome assembly GCA_030737815.1 of Allium fistulosum. Taxonomy (NCBI): domain Eukaryota; kingdom Viridiplantae; phylum Streptophyta; class Magnoliopsida; order Asparagales; family Amaryllidaceae; genus Allium; species Allium fistulosum. The sequence continues at coordinate 669,475,634 of CM060901.1, forward strand.
TTCACCACGAAGGTATAACTTTCATGGTCAAATTTCAACGTTTATAAAATTCCTATATTCTACCTTATCACATTTTATTTTATTTACTTCATTTAATTATGGTTCATTTTACGGAACATTACATTCTTCCCCCCTTAAAAAGGATTTCGTCACGAAATCCTTCAAGCGATGAATAGCGTAACACGCAGTAACATGCATGTTATACAACCAAGTTATCTACACAATAATCTACTCAATCAATAGTGCAATGTGGTTATGTACTGCATATATACTAAAATGAGCTCAATCCCAGCGTGTGCGTGTAATCGTGTTATGAAAGTATGTATGCAAATGCACTAAAAATGCATAAAAATTTCTACAGGAGCAAAAAGTGGTTATGAAAACGTATAGCAACCATCTCCTACCATTCAATCTAGCAACCATGATGCAATTAAAATCCTAATTTTGAAGAGAAAATTTTCTAAAGAAAAGTTTGGACGAAGACTCCTTATGCCTCCCATCAGATTTTCTCACCATTGCACTCGGATCAATCTAATTCTTTATTGCGAAGCTTTCGAGTTCCATGCTCTACGATGCTTGTAGTGGCATGAGACGCTATTGACTCCGTCTTAAAATCCTTCAATTGATTGGGCTCTAGAACAATTGCTATGCTATGAAGGTATTTCCTCAAATGCATAAACGTCATGCACTCAAACTAACATGTAAGTTTTCTTATTTTTTTTCCCCATATTGGGAAAAAGGCCCAATAAATCTGGTGACTAATTTCCAACTACCCAAATCGTACGACCTTCACATGCTGCTTAATTAATTCTGACTTTCCAAAGTCTTGCAATACAAATCTGGTTCGAGTAGAATTTGTCGGTGGTTTTCCACCCACAGTTTGACGATTTGCATGGCCTCCCCAAAAAATGGTTCAAGGATGCCATACAAATCATCCATTGATGACTACAATCCTACGTGAATTCTACTAAGGGTAAGTGCTACTTCTAAGGTCCTCCAAAATCCAAGATGCAAGCTCTCAACAAATCCTCCAAGTTTCCCATCCAATCCTTTAGTTTGTCCGTCAGTCTTCAGTCGGTAAGCGATGCTCTGATTCAACAAAGTTCCTAAAGCTATTTCCTAAAGCTACTAGCAAACCCCTCCAAAATTGCTAATAAACTAAGGGTCCCTATCACTAACGATGCAAAGCGCAACTCCATAAAGCTGTGTTGGAGTGTTGCGGTTCCACTGCTTCTAATGGAAAATTTTTGCCACCTTCTTCTTATTAATCCTTGATCAATAGGAAATTCCATTCTCATTCCTATACATTTTCTCTTTTCCTTACATAGTGGCATTTTGTGAGCTAAATCCCTTATGTTTCCTAAAATCTAAAGTTTTGAGATTGAAACATTTACTCACTTTGGGTTGTTAACCTAATTTCCTTATTAACTTTAGTTTTACCTATGGTATATCACTAGTTATGTGTTCCCATGAAATTTCCTTATTTACATTGCTTCCCAACATATATCAAGTGGTTTAAATCTCATTCATAAAGTCTACACAGGAATAAAACGGGAATATATCTTATACCACATCATCTAATTTCCAATGACTAAGGAAAACAACTAGCAACTATGATCTAAGAACTCCAAAAGAAAATTTTACTAGAAGCTGCCATCTATTATCAGTTAATATAAATGGTGTAAAGGTCCTAACACTCCTTTCTAAATTAAGATGTGCTATCTTTAATATTTCATTCCATTGCTACCCATTTTCTTATTTTTTTGGTCTTTAATAAATGTGGTCCATTTATTGCTTCAATTAATATTCATAGCAGCTGATCATTACTATTAGAATTGGACTATTTTCAATTGATCCTTCATCAGTCTTTTAACCTGCTTCATGTTTCCAAAATTCATTCATTACTCAAATTTCTTTCTTCCCCAAATGCAACATCAAGTTTCTTTAACCAGTCCCTATTAAATTACATTTCCTCTCATTAATTTCAAATTTATTTCCCGTTAAATTTGTAATTAACGTCCATAAATACTAATCCGTCAATTACTAACTAATATGCATACAGTCGTAATCTATGCTACCTATATATATATATGTTGCTAATTTAGTATAGCTATACGATATCTATATTTAACTACTAATTCTATAACTAGATTACTCATTTTCATATTATAATTTATCGAAGCAATTCTTCCAAAAAGATTACCATCATAAATTAACCACAATTGAGATTTTTACTTTGTTTGAAATTATAAGGAATTATTTATTTTCTTATTATTGAATTAGACAGTGTAATCTATAGAAAAGAATATCCATATTTTACGCATCTCTTTCCGTTTTAGTGTATTTCTTGTTACTTCAAACAATGCACTTTTATATATATTTTGGAATTGAATAATTTATGGAAATTATACGGAAATTGCTCCAAAATCAAAATATAGAAATTCATATTTTATAGGCAACCTAATTCATAATCGAATTACAGGTCTAAAATATCTTTACACTTTACCAATTTCTTCAAATAGAGATTTGGACTGACTTCAAATTTCCAAATCAGGTTGTACATTCTATTTCTATTTTATTCATACCCTAAAAAGCCTTAGTCTACCCTACATAGGCCATGATCCGTTTGTACTCCATAAAATTTTATAAAATCATAACTTTCGCACACAAAATAAAATATCTTCATACAAATAAATTTATTCGAAAATAAGCATTTATTACTTCATTTCTTGCAATACTTAAAACATGAAGTATCAAATTCAATATCTCCATCTTTGAAAATTTAAATTTCAGTAAAATTTTTTATCAAAGATTCGAAATTCATTTGTTCCCAAATAGGAATAAAATAATCTTTCTTTTTAAAATTTACTTATCAAAATTTTTTTTCTTAAAAGTTAGACTTTCTAATTTAGGGCATTCAAAATTGTCTTGGTTTTTCAAAAAGGAACTTATGAAAAACTTTCATTTCAATAGCTTACTAAAATAAGGATTTACTCCTTTTTGAAAATAGGATTTTTTTAACACAAACGATTCAAAACTTATCTTTCCAAAATAATATGTCAGACCATTTTTATTTCAGCGAGTTTTCTGACTACAAGAATTATTGTTTACAAAATAGTAAAATTTTTCACAATCATCATTTCAAAATAATAATTATTTCCTTCTAAAGCATACAATAATATTTATTACCTTATTACTCAAAATATACTGTTATTTGATGAAATATATCTCGCAACTTTTCTCAAAAACTCTTAAAATCTCTTGCATAACACTTTTCTTTATCAAATCCAATATTATTATTATTCAAATGACTTTTGTATTCAAATTAGGAAAAACACATAAAATTCTCATCTTTACATAAATGCTTCTCCTTATACAAAAACATCTAACTTTTTTATCGATCATCATTTAAATCCAACCAATGTTCAAAGATACCTTTTATAACTTTATACGATATAAAAATAGATGGAGTGAACAAAGATAACTTCTATCTTACTCTATTCCTCATTTCAATAACTCATCTACTAGAATTCACAATTCTATTATTACCTAAATTCCATCCATATTCTCTTCATCACCTTATATGGGAATGCTCTCCTTCCTATATTATCGAACATTCCTTTCTTTCTATTTCTCTATCCCAAAATAGGTGTTATTTCTATATATAAACCCCTAAAAAGACTTCTAAAGAAAGAACTTATAGGTTTCTAAACAAGGAAAAATAGAAGGATCAAAGAACCAAAAATTGATATCTTTTTAATCAAATTAAAAAGGTTAATGAATGAAAACTTTTCAAATCATTAATTTAAAATTAAAACCATCCACCATTTTGTCTTAAAGAAATTCACCGCTTTTAAAAATTCCATTACCTTTCCAAACTTTTCTAAAATTAATGGTGGTATATTTCCAAAGCTGTCTAAAACCATATTTATATTTTTAAAAATTTCCAACTTATACAGCCTTTAAGAAGTTGTAGAGAGAGGAACTTTCAAATTTATTGCATAGGAAATATAACATAGAAAAATAGAAGAATACAAAAACAAGGAATTTAAAAGCTTTTCTAATCCAATCAAATTTTAAATTGAGAAGTTGATAAATGGAAACATTTTTTCAACTTCTCAAGTCACCAAATTTGTAAACTAAAATCACATGCCAAAATATTTCACCACCCTTTTTAATTTTACAATCACTTTTCAAACTTTTTACAAAACAAACGGTGGTATAATTTAAAAGTAATCTAAAATCACATTTTATCAGAAATTTCTAACTTAAAAGATTTTTATTTCAAAATCTTTTGAAAGACACTTTCAAAATTTTCATTGGATTTTCAAAGAAACCTTTTTATCAAATTATTCCCTAAAAGGTAGGATTAAAATTTGTTCTTTCTTTTAAACCTTTATACTCTACCATTTAAAAATCTAATTTCTTCCTTATGGTGATAAATGTATTCCTTTTTATGGAAGTTTGCCCCTTTCCTTACTTCCAAGTTTTATTAATACATAACACCTTCATTTGTTACCTCCATAAACGTTAATTTGTCCTTATTAATTGTCAGCCTAACGGACGTTTCCTTAAGGTCGTTTATTTCCTATCAACTTTTACATCTACAATTCATATCCCTCTTACTTTAATACTTATAGGGGCCTATAATGATTAGAAAGTCTAGGTCCTACAAAGAAGTATAACTTTAAGTCTATTTATTTTCCAACTCACAGTTGCTTTGTCACCTTTTCGGAATATGGTAGCAGCTACTTCTATAGTCGGAATTTATTGAGTTAAGCGTAAATTCAAAATAAGTGTATATATTTAGTAAGAGTTTTTGAAAAATCTTTTGAAAAACCTTTTTCAAAAATAACAAGCACATCACTCATACGCAAAGTATACTTTTCTCATTGATCGGGTAACCTATGCTCTGATACCAAATGTAACAACACAACCCGGAACAGGCCTCAATTTCAACCCAGAAAAGACCCATCGAAACTTAAATCCGTTTAAGGTAAGCTGTTGGTAGAACTAAGAATAAAATAACAGAGCCATAACTAAGCTTTCAGAACTCATAGTGGATGGAATAAAATATAATAGAAAAGTGTACCCATTTATTTCAAAACCATAAAAATGTCATAATACAAAATTCCATAAAAACTGTAACATAATATCCATTACAACAATTGTCTAAATACATGGGTATACATAAAAGCAAGTAGTAATAACAAATACTTCCACAAGCCAAGCTTCTCCATCTCTAAGCATCGTCACCGCCATTACACCATCCTTAACCTATGTTCTAATGAGGAGGGATTCAAAACAACAAGTTTTCGATGAATAAAAACCTTGAGTCTTACCTTTTCAGTACTTGGGTAGTATATTTCAAAATAAGAATATGTCTACAAACATAAAACTAGTAGAAACCATTTAATACTTCTTTATAAGGAAAGGACGTGAGTCCAACCACTTAATACCTTCCATTTCTAGAAGCAGCTTTCTAGAATCCCATGTCTCAATCATACATCATAGATAACTAATAATGTGAGAGATACCCAAATCACTTAATACCTTTTATTGAAAAATAGGCACACTCTGTTCATTTAATACCATAATTAAGGCAGACCCCATTATTTAAGACCTTTTTCCATGGTGTTCTCCTTAATGGTACTATCTAGCTGACATCATATGGAATCTCATAGGCCACTTAATACTTCTAAGTAGAAAATAGGCAGACTCTAATAATTTAAGACCTTAATTAAGGCAGACCCCATCATTGAAGATCTATTTCAAAAAGTGGACCCCTGTAGAGATACCACCAAACGTGTCCCCTTGGCCATTTAATACTTCTTATGGAGAAAAGAGGCGGATCCAACCACTTAATACCTCAAAACACCAAAGCAAGTCCTTCGTCTTATGGCCCATACTCATAACGACGTCTCATATTAGTCCACTATTCGTAAGAACTGGTAGTCAGATTAGCTGGGCGATTTTCCATACATAATTTGGGACCAACCTCGGGTCATTACAAATATTTATTATAAGGATATCTCACATCAATAAAAGTGTACACAACTGCTAGTGGCCTCAAAGTGAAGGACAGACTTCCGTCATGTAACTCTATTGACCTTGCTTTCCTATGACTTAGCCACAAATCAATTACTATATATATACACATACGTACACACACACACACACACTCATCTCACCATTTTATAAATAAGGCCTTATAAGGAATCTTTCTTATTATGCATTCAAACAATTAATAGGCTATATAAGAGTTTTCTCTTATTTTTGCCTCACAATCAAATACCATCCTAATGGGGAAAATAAATGTACGTAAATGTTTAATTAACTATGCCATTTACGCAATAATTATACTTTAATTACATAAATAGAGATAAATAAATATCCGCGCTTAAAAAGTCCTAAACACATGAATTTTATGCTCTAAACTAGACTTAAATGTCAATTCCCTAACAGGATGTTATTACAAGTCCTTTTTCTTCAAATTTCCAAGATTTCATGGGATTCTCATATCTAAAACAGGGAATATATATACTAATAATGAAAACTGCAATAATAGACCTGTAAATAAAATAGAAACTCAATTTGTTACACCAATTAAATGAAATATCTTAAACAATAAGAATTGCAATCTAAACCCCATATTATATTCAACTCCTCTTTTACAAAGAAATAGATAAGAATAAGTGGTGTAAACTATGAATAAAATTCGTAATTTGTTATTCGACATTTTGACCCTGCTATATCTGAACTGACTAGACAAGTTAGACTCGACTGTCATCAAGGCCAGTAGCCCAAAGCGATGATTGTGGGGTCCAAAAATCAAGCATAGATGATAATATGAAGCAGAACCATGAAAGCTCACTACTCCTTGAAGATGGATCGGGTACGATCCATATTCAACACTATGGATCATATCGTATCGATTCCACAACTCAATTTTGCAGCGATGATCGGTCAGTAACTCAAAATCAACACATGTTATCAACTTAAAACATGGAGTATAAGCTTATTACAACATGTGGAACACCCCATAGGGATCTTATTCCAATTGGAGGAAGTTGGAGGGATCGGCATAACTCCCTTTGCAGTGATCGACAAAAATCAGAATTCAAGCAACACTATTTCACGGAAAATGCCAAATCTCATATACTGTACGTCGAAATTGCACGAAATTTGGAATGCGAGTAGCTAACATCATGGGGCATCCCTCATAAGGATTGCAGCCCATTTGGATGCACTAATAGGGATCGGTACCGATCTCTATTGTGGGCCCTGATGGGCTTGCAAATTTTAGGGTAGCCTCGTTTTGCTCTCCTAAACTGTAACGACCCAGAATTTCTGTCATTTGAAATTCGAATATTTAATTGATTTTAAATATTAATAAGTGAAATTTGTAAGCTGAATAAATTTAATTTTGAATATAGTGATTTAATTGTTTAATTAAATCGATAATATAATATTTGAAATTACAGAAATAATTGGAAATTGGATCAAATGTGTATAAAAAATGATTTATAGAGTTATATTAAGTCATATTGGAGTTAGAATGATGTTATAGAACTTTTAAAATTGAATTAAAAGTTAAATTGCAGAAATTGAATATTTTAATATTTAATTGACTAGTGAAAATGGTCATTTTTCAAACAGTCTCGGATTTCGACGAAACCAGTTTCATCGGATCCATAATGTTAAATTATTGTAAGGTTTCAAATTTCGTGTCAATCGGATGTACAGTTTGTCCGGGGCGAGCCAAAATGCATAGAAATCGTTTTAATCGATTTAATTTTAAATTGATTGTTTATTTCCGTAACTCTCACATACGACCGAATTAGCTCCCGAAACACCTTCCATTGTGTTCGAAACGCGGGGTAAACCTTAGAAACGCCAGCCGGCATGCTTCGTTTGGAGTTCGGAAAATTTTCGACGAATAGTGTTTTGAGCAATTTTCTATAAAAGGCAACCTATTTTCACATTTGCAAACTAAAATCTAGGGTTTCATTTCAAAGCTTCAGCCGGCCCTAATATTTTAATGGCCGAGAATTTGCTTCCTTCCTCCTTAATTATCTTCAAATCCATCAACAATTACGACAAACTCTCAACTACAAAGTTGAAGAGGACGACGAGATCTTCGATCTCAACGGCTGTGATCGGAAACGGAGCAACGGATCGACGACAAACTTCATTCAAAGTCGTGTGTTCTTTCACGTTTTCCGAGGTGATGGGGTGACCGAGTGGGGCCGGTTCTCTGGTGAAGGTCGAGCTCGAGAAGGGCTATACAATGGTGGTTCCTGATCGTAGTGAAGATGAACGTAGGTGGTGCGTTTTGAAACCCTAGGGGGGCGGCTAGTGGGTTCATTCACATGTGTGTATACTGAGATAAGGAAGAAGACGCTAGTAACGGCCGAGATTTGATAAAACAGAATCGAACGGCAGATTATATTTGCTAGTAACATCTGTGGATGCAGGGAAACAGGTTGGAGGGATCCAACTGGATTCCTCAAACATTTGAATTTGTTTCATATGTTGTGTGTTGATTATTTATAATCGCCGTGTGATTATATTTGTGATTGAAATTGTTGAAGGCTAAAATTTAGCCGTATATATTTTTGGTATCGTTGGATACCAGAAATAAATAAAATTGGATTTTCGAAATTCAAGTTGAAAATTTATTGTGAAAATTTATTTTTGATAATTGGATAAATTTGAAAGGAGTTTTAAAAGATAAAAGTCTTATTTTTGAACTATATTGAATTAAATTCCAAATTTTGGGAAAAAGCCTTAATAAATGGATTTTGAAAATATTATTTATAAGTTGAAGAATTTATTTAAAATTTGGATTTTTTAAATAGATTTGAAGAGATAAAGAAATTTATTTTAAAAAGGAAATAAATTGGAAATTCGTTGAAAATTGGATTTGGTGATTTGAAATAAATTTGAACTAAATTTGAAATTAATTGATTACTAATTTACTATAAACAGTAAAATTGATTTATAGAAATTTATCTGACTTTAAATTAATCAGATGATTAAATTAATCCTATCTATGGAGGTTTGGATTTTATTGGATGTTGAATTATTTGATATCCCAAATATGTGATGCTTTATGATATATCCTGATTTGTGTTGTGATCTGTGATTTGTTTATCTGTGATATAGATATATCTGTGATCTGTGAATGAAAGATAAGCGTTATAGTTTATACCGCTTATCAAATTATATTGTTATATTTGATGTGTGATGGTTGAATGTTGTTGCACTATTGTGTTAAACCCGTGGACTACACAATACACACACAAATGTGGATTTCACGTGGAAATCAGTTAAGTCACAGATTTTTATCAATTTTGGAAAATTGAGTTTTTGAATCCAAAATGGTTTTGGAATTGGAATTGAAAGTTTTTGAAATGAGTTTCAGAAATAAAAGTTATTTTAAATAACTTAATAGAATTGGAATTTAAATCATTTGATTTAAGTTTGAATTCAATATTTTGAAATTGAATTCAATAATTTGGGAATTTTGGTTTAAAGGATTTTACAAATTTTAAAAGGTGTTTATATGGGTTTTTAACCATTTAAAATATGGTTTTGGAAATTTAAATGTATATTCAAGTTTTATACTTGAATGGCTTTAAACTGTGTAATTGTAACCGTTTTTCCCAAAACGAAAACTATCCGTTTTTAAATAATAATAGCTTTCATAAAGTGAAAAGATTTCCAATTTGTATCAAAACATTTCAAGTTGAAATGTAATTGTAAATAGTTTGGAAAAAAACTATGAATTAACCTTTGTGAAGATGATTAAGTTTTATTTTGAAATCAAAGAAGATTTTAAAAGGGTGTATCTTTTATATTATAAAAGACTTGAATTGTGAATAGTTTTGAAAGCTATAAATTAAATCCGATTTAAAGATTTAATGGGTTAATCAAATTGAAGTGGAAATTGATTTGGAAATCTGTGAATGAATCTTTGTGAAACTGGGTAAACTTTGTGAAGTAAATCTTTTTGTTTAAAGATTTAAAATGGTAATTTGTTTAAACCATTTAAAGGAAAGGATTTGGGTAATAAGTTGTGACTTAATTGAAATCCCTATATCCATATGTTTTAAATATTGTGCTCACTATTCGGGTTAGCCGGGAAAAGACCTTTGTGTCATATAACCCATTGCGAATTAGTGATACGACGATATGGATCGTATTGAAGACCGGTGGTGAAGACTAGGTATTTATGAAAACGATAGGATGACCTATCGATTGTCTTTGCACCGTTAGCTACGGTATAGAGATTTCCTTTGTGATGGGAAGTTCGATCGGGATTGTGAATACCCGGATTGCAAGGGCTTCTTCGGAAGTGCCTTCGGTTTTGTTCGAACCCGGAACAGACTTGTATGGTTACATGTGTGACATTACATTTTGAGATATAAAGCTGATTTCTTTCAAATACATTTCTGTTGGTGGCGGAGAATTTATTCTCTTAGCTTAACACCCTTCTCTGAGACGTACGAAATCAGAGGTTATGTAGTTGAAATTTATCAGTGATATACTCCCAATTTGGTAGTGTGGCATGTTGAGTGTTGCTGTGTGATGATCATTTATTGATCATTTGTGATCAAAGCGTGGCTTTGTGAAAAAGCGTAGCTTTGTGGACGATACCTCATCGGACCTCACAGCCTGGAAATGGTCGAAACAGGAAAGATGCGGCAAGGTTTCAGGGGTAGCGCCCCTAGGGTATGACCATTCCTTCTGGAAAAGGGTAGTATCATGGTATGGATCCCAAATACTTACTCATGTGGACACACTATATTTACTACTGTGTGATGTGTTGGTGACGAGCGCTCGGATAAAGGCCTCAAAAAACCGGGGGTGGCATATCTCAGGTTTACTACCTGGGAATGGGGTAACCGGCCTTGTGTTGGCAGAGAGCAGGTTATCTCTCGGGGCGTCCCACCAGAGGCGTTCCTACGTGGCATAGGAAGTTCCTTAGCCTGACCATTTGTTGGAAATCCAATTCCCAATACGAACCTTGTACGGTATTAGTTGTAGAAACTGCCATTTAATGTGGCAGCTATAGTAGGCATAGTATAATGGTACCTATGCTGGCTAAGATTAATATTATATTTTCGAAATGTTTTCCACTATGCACTAATAATAATAATCCAATGATTTGCGTAGTAAGCATGTTTGACTATCATAAGAAGAAATCTCCTCCAATTCTGCGTTTGCATTGTGTGTGTGGCGGGAGGTCTTATGGTAGTTTCATTTTCCAAAAGCATTGCGGATATTTTCCACTTCCTTTGTTGTTGTTGTTTTAAAGATAAAAAAACTGTTTTAAGTTCTCACACCAGTCACCATGACTGACCTGGAGTTTATTGTTTCCTTCCTAAACTCTGGGTGCCCACCAATTTCCACACGGGTAGTCTAGAGTCAGGTTATCAGGTCATTCTGGATTCAGGAGATGCTGTGGAGCTCTGTGGCGAGCTGGATGGCGAGACGTATCACTTGTATATGATATTATTTATTCCGCTGTATATTCTGTATGAGGACAAGTTTATATAACTGTCCATTTATGTATGGTGTTGTATATTGTTATTGTACACTCTGATGATGATGTAATGTATAAAATGATATAGTTCTTTGATTTAAAGATTATTCATTTATCTATTATATGTTATTCCGCTGTGATGTGTGAGATTCTGATATTGTTCTGTGTTTTTCTGTTGTTTCTTCTTTCCTTTTCTTCTGTCTTCTTCTACCTCTTTTTTTTCTCCATAACAATTCGGTTTTCTAGCATTCGATTGCTCGGCAGTTGATACAGTGGACGTATTAATGTCGACTTTCGAGCGTCGAAAAATCCCGTTCGTTACATAAACCTTCTGCCAAAATTTCAATCCAATTCTTGCAAGTCTTTCCCTATAAATACAGAAGGCATGGTGTTAGAAAATGGATTCTACTTTCTCTACCGAGGCTCTGCCATTTTTATTCTTCACTTTTGTACTAATGGATCCTAGCTGATCCAAAAACTCTTGTAATCATAATCTAGTGGAAGATCAATAAAAATATGAAGTAGACGTAGGCCAAGATTGTCGAACCACTATAAATATCTATATGTTCATTTATGATTTTTTCTCTGTTTTAGTTTCATTCTTCATTTAATCTCTACTAGATTTTATTGGGTGTTGATGCCCATTTTTGACATGAACATAATCCGAACCCCTTATTTTATTGAAGAATCACAATTTGATGCAAAGACAAAAGAGAAGTGGAATAGATTATGAAATTATTAGAAATTGCATAAGAAAAATAAATTCCATCAAATTAATGTAAATAATCGAGAATTTCAATGTAGAATTGACATATTGAAATTAAAAAAAAAATTGGGGGATTTTATCTATCATATTTTCAAAATCTCAAAATTCCTAAGGCATATTCAAATCCCAAAAGAAATACTAAGGTTTCCACTCATAGAATAGCCTTAGCTTTGCATTCCTTGGATTTTCATGCCTCACAATCTCTTCCAGAATCTCTTCCTTTTGATATATATATATATATATATATACATAATAGGAAAGATGTATATATATTAATTAGATTCAGAATAGTTGGAGGAGAATAGAAAAAGAATAGGTTAGAGGAAGAAGAAATAAATAGAAAATATATTGGATTCTTATCTGAATTCTCTATGAAGTTTCTAAATCTAATTTGGAGAGATAAAAATGGCAGAGTTTCGCTATTGTTTCCAAAATATCTATGGATAAAAGTTAAACGTCTAGGGTCTATTTATAGTGGTTGGAAACACACCAGAACCGTTGAATGAGAATAAATTAAAAATGGATAAATTTGAAATGTACAACTTATCAAAATAGGCTCCACAACAAGAAAGTGCTCAACCCCCATGCTCCAAGCGATCGACCCCTACGGTCAACCTCTGGGTAGACCCCTTGAGGTGCAGGGTCGACTTCTTCCCTTATTTTGAGAAGATATTTATTTTAATTTTCCATTGCTTGATTATTTATTGATTTCATACCCTAATTAAATTTTAGCATTAATTGTTAATTTTTATTGTTACTTAACCTCCAAGTCTAATCACAATTAATTTCAAATTTCAAATTAGGGAATTAATTATTTATTTGAACCCTATTCAAATTATTTTAAATATGAAAACTTCAAACGCTCATAACTTCTTCGTTCGAACTCCATTTTCAACATATTATATATGAAAATTAATTAGAATTTCACCACGAATGCAACAATATAACTTTCTTGGTCAAATTTCAATTTTATAAATTTTTTATTTTCTACCTTATTATATTTGATTTAATCTACTTCATTTATTTATGGTTCATTTTATGGGGTGTTACATATTCCATTTTGACCCAAACCTATAGCAGTCATATGTATTCACTATGATAATCAATTAGCATTATGTAGAGCGTAATTCTTTGTGTATAATGGAAAATCACGGCACATTCATCGACGCCATAACACAATTAGTAGTTACTCTCGAATGGAACTATTTCCATTGATTATGTAAGAGCTAATGATAACTTAGTGGATCCATTTACTAAAAGTTTATCAAGAAAGAAAATTGACATTGCATCGAGGGAAATGAGTTTAAAAGCCTAAACAAAAAAAAGAGCTACCTTATATGAAAACCCATCCTAGCGATTGGAGATCCCATAGACAAGGTTCAATAGGCAAACCAGTTCTGAGTAAATCAAGAAGTAATGCATTTGTTTGGACTTAGTCATACTCCATTCCTATGGTGCACAAAAAAATGCATGCCTACAGAAATATTAAAAAGTTAAGTTATGCTTTTAATGATGTCCATATCTTGAAAATGTCAAGTGGAGTATACATTGGATACTCTTTATGGATGCGATCGCTTATGTAAGTGTGAGCTAGGTCAGCTCTATGAGAATATTAAGGCTTAAATTTTCTAAATACACTCACAGAACCAAATTTGTTCAGGACCAAAACGAACACAACCAAGAGATTGGACATGAAGTGAAACAATGCTTTGTAAAGCTTATTGTCCAGTTATACACTAACGGTTGATGGTTCAAAATGAAATAATTCACCGATTAGCCAAATATATCTAATAAGCTTTAATTAGGGAAAGTTCAAAGTGAAATATCCACCTATCATGGATTTAATATTTTTCCATATATACTTTATGATATTCCCATTTGTGTGGAGGAGACATATATCGTCTTTCATGTGGGAGATTGTTAGATATCCTTGCATAGGTGAATGAAGATATAGTCCCACATTGTCAAGTTTTCATATTTATATACTCCTTCCCATCAACCTATATTGGTTTTAGGGTTATGTAATTTTATGTGAGGGGGAGGACCTATATGGTCATGGTTTAAACACATACATGCGCGCGTCGTCTGCCCATCCAATCGACCGATCGGGTTTGGGTCTAATGTGTTGCTATCTTTTTGCTAGAAAAAACAAAGTCAGTTTTGAAAAATAGTTTTTTCAAACAGATGCAAACAATGATGAACAAACACGATTGTTTCGAATAACACAACTGTTGGTGATGGATATAAACGACTGTCAGGCATTGCAAATGACCAACGAACAGAAATAACTATTAGGTATTGCAAATGAATGACAAACAGAAATGACCGTTGGGCGTTGCAAATTATGACCGATGAAAAGAAACAACTATTGCACATTATAGATGACTCTTTGATTCAAAAAAATAGACACAACATTCTGAGCGGACGCACAACCGTTGAAGGCTATAAAAGGAGAGGAATACCGATCACATTCCTTATCCCTTTTTTTCCTCTTCTTCATCTTCATTCTATTCTCAAATCAAATTATTGTCAAGTCATAGAATATACATACTCGTGACAATCTCGTGCAGATTATTATGTTTTATCTTGGGAAACTTTGCAAATAAAGTTTTAATGAGATTGCAAAGGAAAGCTTCAGAATTCCTTACTGTTTTATATCAATATCTTATTATTGTACATCCATGTGCATAGTATCGTACAGTTCTTATGCTGTGTTTTTGCTATTACTTACTGTTTTGGTAATACGACCATCTACAGTCTTTTGGTTTAGTAGGCCTTATTAGCGAGCATATTTGTATTGATGATTCTTCATCTTATGCTTTGAGTAAAGTGGAGCTTGTTGGTGACTCTATTAGTATAGAATTAGGAAAGTCTAGCAAAATTCTTGAGAAGGAGACCGAAGTAGATAAAATTGAGTATATTCTCACTCAATATGGAATGGAGAAGGTGAAGTACGCTGTTAAATCTTCATTGATTTCTCGAAGTTCAGTATCTACAAATTTGTCTCATACATCGGGTACATTGAAGAATTTTGATATTTGATCATATGCATTTTGTTTGTTGATGTGCGTGCTATCTTTTTATGCTTGGGAAAAATTTGGAAGTTTCATTTGGAAAACAACGCCCAAACTAATCACTACAAGGAAAACATCATTTTTCGATGGCTGAAAACCGTCGGCGGCCGTTGGAAGCCGTCGGAAGCCATCGGAAAATAAGGCGTCGGGGCACAGTGTTTCCGACGGCTTCCGACACAGGGCGCCGAACATTTTTCCGACGGCCTCCGACTGCTTCCGACGAATTCCGACACCTGTCGGAAGCAGTCGGAAGCCGTCGGAAAAAATGGCCTATAGGCTGTCGGAAGCCGTAGGAAAACTATTACCTGAAAGCCGTCGAAAGCCGTCGAAAATCTGCTGTATTTTTTTTAATTCCTGCTGCAATATAGCCTTCCATCCACATTTTCCATCCAAACACTATTAAACCAATACTGCAGAATCCAGTATACAATATTCCAACCAAATATCAAAACCCAAACTACACAAAATTCATCAAACACACAAATACATCAAATTACATCAAAATAAAATACATAATATACATAACCATTGCAACATTCACAACAACCCCAACAACAAGTGTTCTACCATGTCATACATACACAACATAACACAAAATCATCAACATCCACATCATCATACAACCACATAACCAAGTATATCAAACATAATCATACAAAAATCAACAACTACCTCCACCGTCTACCAAATCATATAAAACTAAAAAAAACATACCTGAAAAAGCAAGCAATCAATCACTCTCCTCCAAATCCAGAGCCAGCAGAGGAAGGGAAGCGGCCACCATACTGCTGCATGTACTCGGCGATACGTTGGTCTAGCAACTGTGTGGTCTGTATGGCCTGTCGGCGGTTCTGCTCCTCCAGCTGGGCCACTCTAGCCCGCAAATCTTCGATCTCTGCTAGATCGATCTGAGCTCTAGTCTGCCGACCCCGTCTCTGACTACTGGCCTGCAATAAATATTTAATTTTGCTGTGTGATCTCTGTAAGTGTATTTGCAGGTATCCGAATTTTAACTGTAATTCTAAACACACAATCATATGGCCTATTGATGGGCCATAGTGACATTAAGGGAATAACTGTCCTAATGAAAGTCAAATGACTTAACTAGTAAATTAAACATTTATTGGGAGAGGCGTAGGGTTTTGGGTACAAGATGCTTGTATAAATCCCTACGATTTAATTAATTACGACTTAAATATCAAATTAGCAGTAAAATAAATTATTTACCACTTGATTGCCAAATCCGTATCGTCTGCCATGCTCTGATGGATCCATACGGACTCAAAAATAGCATCCTCCTCATCAGTCGTCAGCTAATCTCGACCCCTATCAGCAAGGAGTTTCTAGCGCTGCTCCATAAACTTTTCCTGCATTAACAAATTAATAACATCATATCTTATTTCATTATAGTTTAACAAGCATAATAATTACTAATACTGCATAAAATGAAATATGCTTACATGGCTTCTGTTGATTTATCGTCGTGCCATGTATACGAAACAGTCCCATCCGGATTTACATGCTCGACAGCATGCGTACGAGTGAACACGTATATATAGCCCACGGGACTATGCGCCTCAGCTTCCTGAAGTTGAGTTTTACATACAATTATTATACATTTAAAATTATATAGCATAAACTATTTACAACTATCATTCAGTAAATTTACCAACTCCTGCCGATACTGCAGAAATGACTTCGACCCTCCATGATGAGTGACGAGATTTTTATTTCTGTTTGTAGAGTTTCTATCCGACTCTGCCTGTACATTCAAAATTTGATACATTATTTTTCGATCACGTCGAATTAATAATTCAAAAAAATTTAGTATACTTGCCTTCACCTCGTCAGTTTCCCAGTATGCCAATCATGCTTGCCATACGCTCTCTCCCCCATCCACCGTGGTTTCTTACCAGATTTCTTAATTTCAGATATCGAGTTCCTATAGTTCTTGCGCATCTTCTTCATCCAGTATCCTCGTGTAAGCAGCATATCGTCTGTCTGGATGTCAATCTCAGCCTGTGTTTCACGATAAAAAGCAAAAAAAAGATTACACTGTGAATGTTAAACAGTAGAAAAACGACAAAAACGAATTAAAAATGGAAAACAGAAAAATATACATACTAGGACATCCTGCCATATACACTCTATGATGTGGGGAGGGATGTTATCCCACTTCGGCCAGCAAACACTCATCCTACTGCGATAAAAAGCTCACAACCTTCAAGGAAAGTAGGTCGAACCCCCTATTTTTAAATACGATACAGATAAGTACGTACGTATATCATAAAAAAAATAAAATGCTGAATAAAATTTAATTCTTACCCCTCTGCTCTAGGGACTAACGAAACTACTGGACGCTGTGGATCTTGCGATGGGCCACTGCCATCGCCTCCTGATGATCAAGAAGAGCTCCTACCTCTATATGACATTATGATAAACCCGTGACATATATACACATCATTATATAAGAGAATAATAACATGATAATGAAATATATTTCATATGTAAATGACATCAACGATATAAATTGCTTAATTAATGACTGAAATGGAAATAGAAATGGAAGTGTGTTATACCTGATTCATAATGAGTTTACTGTTCCGACGATAAGCAGATTTCATTGCATTTTTAATAAAAATTGCTAAATAAATGACAAATGGAAATGACATAAAACATGTAAACAATGGTAAACAGATTTGGTTTCATAGTCACATCAATTTCATAATACATCAAGAATTCAACATAGTTACATCAATTGCAAAAAAATCAGATTCAGATTTATATCAGTCATCATCGTCTTTTGATTCAGATTCGGTCTCGTTTTCTATGATATTTTCCTCTGCACTGTCAAACGCTTCTACCAAAACATTTGATTCATCGATCAAAGGACCAAAATCTGTATGATCGTCTGTAATTATTATTTCGTTATTTTTCTCAAGATCTTTGGTACATCCATCTCCTCCGATCAACAAAATAATCAATCATTTTTCCTATTTGAGAAAATGAGAAGTTCAAAATTTAATATTTATTTTCAAGAATACAAATTCGAAAAAGATTATTTTCATGGTCGTATAATATTTGAATTTAAAGAACCACTTCACAAATTTAAAAATATTTTCAAATAGGGCACATTTTATTTTTTAACGTATCGATACAAAAAATTGTACAAAAATATTTTTTTCCATGGTCAGGCATCCTACTTCCCATTACAAACACAGTAAACATTTACATTTCGTATATTACTTCGTCTCAAACGATTCAACAAAATTTCGGCAGCATTTCCCTTTTGTTCACTGCATTGTACACAATACGTGTACGCAGGAAACAAAAAAGAAAAGTTAGGCCGAAATTTTATAAACCGTTTGAGACGAAGTAGTATACAAAATGTAAATGTTTACTGTGTTCATAACTTGTCCAATACAAGGACAAATCCAACAAACATTGTACCAGATGAATATAAATGGTCGTTTTTCAAAAAAAACAACTATTTATACAACGATCATGTACAACACTCGTCAGACGGGGTCAAAAACTCTCTAAGGGACATTTGTCAATTAGATGTGCGCATTTTACGAAAAAATTACAGTTTTAATAACTGTTCACATTTACAAAAATATATTTTAATTTAACACATTTATTCGACGTATTACATCAACTTAAGGCTCGTTCGACGCATTTTGTTGTTGTTGCATAAGTCAATACGTGCACAATATAATATTCCTAGCTCGTGCATTCATTTTATCTTATTCCAACTAACACAATACAATGATAGCAGCGCTACACACATATACAATCATAGAATCAAGGCATACTCAACGATTTACATATACACGAACAACCACAAATTATACATGTTTTTCACAATTTCACGTTAAAAGATGAAATAGGAATACCATGGAATGCTAGAAACTATTATAACACTGTTGGAAACAATTTCAATCACCAATTAGCCCTAATTTAACAACTTATGCAAATTTGGATTTAGGGTAAAAATTAGATTTTTGGCGAAAATAAGAGATTATACCTGAGCTAGAGAGCAATAGACGTTGATTACGCAGCCAGGGAGGATCCGAAAGCTCGAAATTGATGATCGGAAGCTTGGGGAAGAGATTTTGGAATTTTGGGTTAAAAATTTTCATATGAAAATGAGGAAGAAGGAGGCTCGGCTGAGGCCTGTAAATCGCGATTTTCCGACGGCCGCCGACGGCCCGTCGGAAGCCGCCGGTAATTGGCCGTCGAAAGCCGTCGCCCCCCTTGCTATTTAGCCATTTTCTAGTAGTGAATTCATCTTGAGCTGAAGCCATGTAGTGTAGATCCAACAATTTGTTGAGATGTGATGATGAAGAAGATTGTTATATTTGAATCAAAATGAAACTTAAATTTTTATGACTCAAATATTTATCAAAGAAGAAATGAATTAATTGATTTAATTCGGTTATATATGGAAAGAGAAAGAGGAAACTTATATGAGAATATTATTGGCAAAAGAAAACTAATCCAATTAGTTGATCAATTAATTAGTCAATGAATTTGCAATATGGAAATAGAAATGTTTATGCATGGGATTCAATCAACAAAGGAAATTTATAAAAACCAATGTTACTGTTACCATTTGCATTGAAATTAAATAATATCATCAGGAAAATGGGCACAGGGAAGAAGTTGCTAAAAAATTTAGTCTCAGGGACAACAAGTTTGATATTTAGTCTGAAGGACATTTTTTAGTATAAACAGAAAATGATAGTTACAACTATCATTTTATGATTTGCACTATAAAGTGTCCTTCAGTCTAAAAAACAAACTTGTTGTCCCTGAAACTAAAATTCCAATTTTGCAATCAAATTAAATTAGGGATTTTAAGCATAAGTATAAATTGATTATTCAATTTATAGCTATATGTTACTTTGTTCACATTTCTAGCTATAATTTTTTTTATCTTGTACCATTATTCTTCAATAGAATAAAGAATGGTTGGTTGATCTGTCTACGAAAACAGTTTGCCCGAACCATGTTAAATCTTCGTGTTCGCCACTCTTCTATTTTTCTTTGTTCGATGATTATTATTAATTGATTTGGTTATCGATAATCAATTAATAAGCTAAATCTTTTTATTGCTTCCACGCACAAGCTTTAACTCTTTCACAATAGTTGGATGTTAGAACAACTAAATTAAAGTTTCTCACAAGAGATTGTTATCCGAGCAATAATAGATTTATACTCAACAATCTACGTCTATACCCTAATTATGGTACATAAAAATGAACTAAATCAGTGTACGTGTCAGTGAATTCTCAAGTTTACGCTGAACATATTGATTATATGTTAATGTCGACAGCTTATGAACAAAATAGTTTATATTACCATGAGGGATACGCGCTGCATTTAACATAAGTAAATCACGTTAACATAATAACATTACACATAACTTTACATGCCAATTTGATATCGGTATTGTATGACAGCACCAAGGGTCCATTTAATTTGTTTTTTGTTCAGTAGTGCCAACTGTTGATAGAGATAACACTATGTGGCTAGCATCAGTTGCTGCTTTTTAGTAATATACCAAACATGCATCAATTGGTTTGACTAAATTATGTGGCTTTAGAAGTTTTCAGTGCATCAACTTGTTACTAGTTAACTAATTGACCACATGTATGCTGATTTGGATTGGGCTTGGCTTGGCTAACGTGATCTAGGAGTCTTTCAATTTTTTGACCGTATATATTTTATATATTTCTTTTAAACGGTTTTGACTTGGTAATAATATCATATCGTATATGGGGCTTTGCACGAAAGGTCCCTATTTCTGATGGTGTTACAAGTAAAGTTCCTATAGAAATAAGTATGTAAATTAAGTCCCTGTTTTTTTTTAAAGAAGAAAATGCAAGTTCGCTTGCGCTTTTTAAAATTTCAGAATTTTCAAAATCAGAAAGCGCAAACTAGCTTGCGCTTTCCTGATAGAAAGCGCAAGTTACCTTGCGCTTTTCAAAAATTTTAAAAATTTTAAAATTTTCAAAAAAATTTCAGAATTAGAAAGCGCAAACTAGCTTGCGCTTTCCTGATAGAAAGCGCAAGTTACCTTGCGCTTTTCAAAAATTTTAAAAATTTTAAAATTTTCAAAAAAGTTTCAAAATTAGAAAGCGCAAACTAGTTTGCGCTTTTCTGATAGAAAGTGCAAGTTAACTTGCGCTTTTCAAAATTTTCGAAAATTTCGAAAAATATTTCAAAATTAAAAAACTGCAAGTTATCTTGCATTTTCTGTCAGAAAAGTGCAAGACACTTTGCGTTTTTTTATTTTTGAAAAATAGGGACCAAATTAACATATTCATTTCTGCAGGGACTTTTTGTATAACAACATCAAAAACAGGGACCTGTGACTCTTTTCTTGTATCGTATATTCTTTCACGACTTGGCAAGAAAAGTCCCGTTTTCCTCTTAGATTTTTTTCTTACATAAACCAAAGTTTGGATAATTTACTTGTAAGAAACTAAGATGAAACAATTTGTATAATTAAGTACAGACGCAACTATGGAAAGACTGTAAAACCTAAAAATTAGTAATATATAGGATGAAGGTAACTTACCGTAAATTCACAGTTGCCCGTTTTACATTGTCCAAAAAGATTGAAAGGCCTTCTTTCACTCAATATAGCTTATGGTCAATTAGCCTGAAGAAGTTACGAATAACAATTAAACACTATGACAGAAAAAGACAACATGAAACAAAAGAACACACCAATACTTGAACAAGTTGCAATATAAATGGCCTATGTCAAGTCATTTTGTCTGTAATTAATAGAACAAAACAAAGCAAATAGCTAGGTGGTTAGATGAGTTCATGCACTCAATTCATCCCCTTTTCCGCATGAATCGCTAATCATGTTACATTAAAACGAAAATGACAGGTCAAGTAGATATGAAATCATAAAAGATCACAAGGTTCTAATAAATACAAGCTATACGCAGAAGCATTTTAGTCAAAATAAATGAAAGAGCTTCCAAATAGGTTAAAACTAAGAATGGTATACGGCTAAGTCCGATCACAGCAAAACAACCAAATTCCTGGATCCATTGATAAAGAAAGAGAGAGCAATCTTATATTCCACTAACACTGTGTTCCAGTAAATATGTTTCAGTTAGTCATTTCGGCCTTTGTGTTTCTGATAATTTATCTATCATGTACTATTATATTATCCCAGAGAGTCTTTGGTTTGCAACGATATTCCAAAAATTATTTCATGTTGAACATTTAGACCAGGAAGTATCATAAAATAGATTCAAGTAGTATGTTATGTGAGAACTTGGGAATAAAGTAGAAGAACATTTGTGCATAGAGACAACAACATACGTCCAAAGATTGATGAACTTCAAATAATACAACATGTTACTGACAATGTTATAAAATCTTAGGAAAAGAAATTAACATGTACATTGGAAAGAGAGCATAAATGTTTAAATCACTGTGTACGCGTTGAATACATTTGGAAAACGTTCATAAATAATGATCAGATGATGAAAGACAATGTGAACAGTATCTGCCGTGCAGTATATTTCTTGACCCACGGTGTGTGTATTAGCAACGAAGTATCTTAGCTTTTACATGACGTCTTATGTACCATTCAACAAGAAATTTTTTTAGCCCAAGTGTAACCGTAAGGATGCATTCTTTTGGCTCAGGAAAGAAGCATGGAAAAAAGAGATACAAAAGTTGATTGTTTAACGAAAGAAAGACGCGTTTTTATATTACGAAAGAGACATTTGAAAGGGGTATATTAATTGTTTTATTATAAATAATTAGTTTTTAATCAAATAGTTATATAATATATATAATTAGAAAAATAATTTTCATTAATTACTAGAAATTAAAACATAAATACAAATAAAACTAGAAAGACAACGATAATAAAATTAGAAATTAAAACATCAGAATACATTAAAATAAATTAGAAATTGGATGACGGATAAGGTAGAGGGTAGGTAGGTAGATAGGTAGGCGGGTCAGCAGGTCGACGGACCATCATGTACTGTTGGTGTCTGATTGTGTATTGCGAACGTTCAATCTTCAACGGTAGCTAATTTCAAGTGTCGTCATCTTCTAAAGAACTAAATGCTTCTCTATTTTTTTTGAATCTTGAGTAATGATACTGCTTCAGAAAGATGAATTTTTTCAAACTTCTTCACACGATCAATGACATCCTTAAAGGTCGTAGATGGGCAAACGGAGTACAGTTGGACTAAAATCAGGGGAAGGACTAGGATAAAGAGATGAACTAGGATTATGGGAGGGGTTATCCGTTTCAAAATAAGATTTCTTCAAATTTCTTTGATATACCATATCAATAATCTTGTTTACCTTTTCATCATTCTCCATTTGTCTTCTTTTACTATGAACTTTCAAAGATGAACCTCCGTCATGCGCTGGTGTAGACTGATGTGATGGTTGTGTGTTACGGTCTTCAAATGGAGTATAAAAGTCAACAAATCTCCATGTTGCATCAAACGGTGTATTGGTGTTTTCTGGAGGAGAGAATGTTGAATCCCGACTTGTTCTCTAATAACACCAGGTGTGAAGATACTTCTTCCGCTGCAATAGTACCTTGGAAAATCTGTTGTAGTTACTCAATATGAGCTATTAGTTCTTTCATATACTTCATAATTGTGGTAGCAAACTCCTGAAAACAAAAGAAAAGAGGAATAAAACTTAGTACCAACTCATGAGTAAAAGAAAAGAGGAACAAAAGAAAAGAGGACAAAATTACCTTCACACGATCGCCCCACTATTGTTCGCTTCCGCTAATCGTCCCCTCACCGAATCTCATTCTGAGCCCGTTTTGCCACACAAACTTTGCCATAATGACTATTGTTTCTTTAATCATCCGTATTTGCAGCGAACTTGATCGTCCATTATTGGTATTTCATTTGTAACAGTCGTTAAAGCCTCATTTGGTGCTGCTGCAATTTTCTTATGTACATCTTTTTGTTGTTTCCAACTGCTTGATAAGCATCAACAATGCAACGCAAGAATTCTATATAGTTTTTTCAGAGAATTCTTAGAACTTCGAAAGAAGTTTTTCAGACTAGTTTCGACCATTTCTTAGCTCAAAAAAATCAAAAAAAAATATGGAAAACAAATGGAAATGAGATTGAGATGAATATAACAAAAATTACCTCAAAACTTGATTGCTTTTGCAGATTTTTGGGTTAAAAATTTGGAATTTTTGGTTGATGTTGCTGAGGAGGAAGAAGAGGGAGAATGGTAGTAAATATATAAGGATTATTTCTCCGAATGTTATGGCTAACCTTTGGGATTAAGTCTGACATCTGATGCTCTTATACCGACCGTTCAATTTCAACAGTTAAGATAAATAGAGCAAACACGTGGGACCTATGCTTGAGGCGTCTGATGTACCGAACGTGACTGAAATACTCCAAAATGGTAATTTTTTTAGTTAAATATTAATAATATTATAATGTGAAAATAATTGAATTTAATGTGCTAATAAATAAATTAAAGATAAGGAAGAGCAAAATGGTCATTTTTTCAACTTTTGAGTTTGATGACGGAACTAACGTCATAACGACCACCTCGTTTTTTGGGCTCATGTAGTATCTTTATTTGCCTTGTTTGGAGTTCGTATGAAAGAATTATGGTCGAAACAATGTTGAGTTGATCGGACGCCAAAACTTAGAATTTGAATTTAAAGCTAATGGTTATTTCCCTCTTCCCACTTAAAAGGAAGAAATTCACATACCTGTTTAGTTTTCGAAACCGACCACACTCTTTCTTCTTCTTGTTGTCTTTTCTTCTTTAAATACAAATAATCAAACGATGACATCTCACTCGATTTTGAACGAAATTGCATGAAATCAGCGGCATTACAAAGCTAGAAAGGAGAACTATGCATCTAAATCAACTTGGATGCATATTCTAAAGCAAGAAAGCATAGTAGTCAAGACAACGTGGATACAGCCAGTGGTGTGTGATACATGCATTCCTCTTCGTATAATGCAATTTTGATTATATATACATATATATATATATATATATATGTGTGTATATATGTATGTAATATGTAGGATATGTTCATGTAGATAAACATTTATAAATGATTAAATTTGGATTTAAATGGGATTTGATAGGGAATTTGGTAAACACGGTAAGTAGAAACTAGGTTTACACTAAATTCTAGCAATTTGATGATTATACACTTAAATTGATGAAATAAAATAAGAAATCAAAATTAGAAATGTAGGAATGTATTAGAAATGTTCTCAGGCGACCGAAGGCAGAACAGAGGTGACTGGAGGCGAAGCGACGTGGTGAAACTTCAAAATCCATGACCTAACGATTCTAGAAAAACCACATGCATCGAGGCACCAATGGATGCAACTAGGGCACCGTTGGCTTAATTTATGGGAAGGTTTAACCTGGACCGTTATGAGCCTATATAAAATAACGTTTACCAATTTTGAGTCTTGTTCCCCTCGTTTTGTGAAGGCGTTTAGAGATTGTTAATGAGGCAAGCGATGGCGTTATGTGTTTGAGTGAATGTGTGGGATGTTTGATTGTTGTTTGAAATGGATATTTATGTTATGATATGTAAAGTGATATGATGATGGATATAAACGTGAACAAGTTTGTGGCACAAATAGGCGGCCCGAAATACAAATACAGATATAGACACATGTACTAATACAAATATAGACGTAGATACAGATATGGATACAGACCTATGACATAAGTAGGTGATCCAATTATTGCATTGCTCCCCTGGGGCTTCGGTGGTCCAGTGAGGAGGTGGATGTTAAGTGACCCTATAGGCTATGGACAGACCAAGGTGTGAGTCCAGATAGTACAAGGACAACAGACGACCCTGTAAACTTCGGGCTGTCTATGGAAGTGAATCCTACATGCGGTTTATGTGGAGAGGACAACAAGCGACCCTATAGAGCATGAGGTTGGTTCAGGAAGTGAGTCCTCATAAAAATAATACTGTACGACTAGATGTATATGGTAGTAAGATATGACATGACCACCAGGATGTGAGGTGGCTGAGCGTTAGACTTATATCATGTTAAAATATCAGTTCTATAGTATATATATAGTAAAGTATGGCTCACTCACCAAACATATGTCTGACCTACTACTATTTCCCCCTTTTATTTATATATCTAGGTTGATGGAATTTGGAGATGAGATGGTATCAGAGATAGGGTTCATTTGTCTATATTGTATATGATGTAAATAAGTGTTGTAACCTGGATTTAATTATGTGTATGGTTCAGATTTGACTTGTATTATTCAAATATACGTATTTGATAGACATACATGTTATGGTGATGTGATATGACTATGTTATTATTATATTATATTTTATTTCCTTCCACTAGGACTCTGAAAGTTATTAGTTAGAGTTGTATCTGCCTATTTTATCTTACCCCAATGGCTCATCCTTTCTCATTCTCGAGGTGTTGACGTCAGTTCAAATGTTGAACCTAGAGGTCGGAAAGGCGGATTGTTACATTTGGTATTAGAGTTAAAATACCATTAGGATAAGAACTAGGAATGTATTGAGAGAGTGCAATTTTTTCTATTAGATATATATTATCGATATAGGAATTAAGGACATATGCACACACCATCAACTTTTGTTTACTATCTATTAGGGAGTTGTTGTAATGTCTTTGCTTTCTACGCCATAATTATACGTAAATATAACTAAAATAAAATTATTCAAATTCAATTTTTGATAGTTATTATTTTGAAAATAAATTCTTATCTATTTGAACTCTATTTAATAAAAGATTTTGTTTTAGCAAATTGAATTAAATTCTAAATCCTTTTAAGATAATATATTGGAATCAAATAAAATGCTTTAATTAATTATAAATATTTTAAAGTGTGATAATTTTCAAATGATCGAAACAGTTGAGAAATAAATTTATTTTGTGACAAAATAATGAATAGTTAAATAAAAATAACCAAATATTGAAGTGAATAAAAATTATCCAAATTATTGAAATATATCTTACACAATGAAGTTTAAATTAATTTGAACTCGACTGAAATGTTTTTTTATAAATAAATGGCAAGAATTAAAATTATAAATTGAAATGTGAAGAAGAATTAATTTAATTATATTGAATCAGAACGTAAAGCCTAAGCCTACTTCTAATGCCCGTTTATTCCATAGTATTCCGTATTTCTACCTTGCCCGTTCATTCCTCTTTTAAAATTTAAGCCCTAAGCTCAGAATTGGGAAGGTTGAAAATAATCCCCCAAATCGATTCATAAGCAAAAGAAATGAAAAGAAAAAAAAAGAGAAATTGCAATCGAAGGTGTGACCCGCGGCAATGATGATAACGCCGTGGAAGGGGAAGATGTCACGCACGCAGCGGCTAGTGATTATCACGAGCAGCTGAAGGGCGATGATGCATCGGAGGTCACGATGTGGAGTCACGATGACCGATGGTTGCGTGACGTATCACGGTTTGAGGTGATGATGCAAACCTAACGATGGCATTGAGATAGAGGGGTGTGCAATGTGGCTGGAGCATCTTCAAGCGTTCGAGGCAGCCGGGTTTTAGTGATGTGCGAAGAGAAATTCATTATTCATCCATCAATTTGGTTAGTCTTATACTCACAACCATATCTATAACTTTTATAAGTTATATTATTCATCCCGATAATTGATTACATAGCTTGGTTGAATTGATTGTAATTATTGGTTGAATCATTTGGTTGATATATTGTTTTGAGAATGGTTATTGTTTGGATGTCAGATGATCGTGTTGATTGGAAGTGTTATTTTACAAACGGAACTATGTTCGTTTGTGAATTAAACTTTATATATAT
Source organism: Allium fistulosum (assembly GCA_030737815.1). Lineage (NCBI taxonomy): Eukaryota > Viridiplantae > Streptophyta > Magnoliopsida > Asparagales > Amaryllidaceae > Allium > Allium fistulosum. The sequence goes on from CM060901.1 coordinate 669,503,883, forward strand.
TTGAATATTAATACGCGTGCTTTTTATGGATGTTATATTCATTTTTCCTGTTTAAATGGTTTTGAAAAGTTTTGGAAAATTATTTTAAGGATTTAAAATCGTTTTAAAAGTGTGTTATAAATTAATTAATAAAGATTTACTCAATTTAACTTATATTTATTATTTTAGAGATCTATTTTTAATTATAAATATAGTTTACTTTAGATCATAATACAGATCACTATTATATTTATATGTTTTAAATCTAAGAGAGTTTTTTTAAATCATTACGTAGAAGTTTTACATATTATTTGGAAAATATGAAATGATTTCTAAAGTACATTTAATTAATTCTAAAGAGGATTATCAGTAATTTTGGATGTAAAAAGGAGATTTTGGATAATATTCTGTAGTTTGGAATGAATAAAATCTACTTTGTAGATTGTAAATTTATTTAAAGATATTTTGGTTATTATGAAAGGTTATGAAATGATTTTTAAATGTTATTAAGTGATATGAATATTAGTTATCAATGAATTGAGTATAAAGTGAAGTTTTAAATAGTAATATATATTTTAAAATAAAAAGAAATTTATTTTGAAGTTTATATATTTGTGTTAAGTAGTGACCAATTACGGAGAAGTACGGAAAGATTTCTATAATAGATATTTGGTTTATAAGCGATCTTGAATGTTTTGAAATAAACAAGTAAAGGTTTAAAAATAAAATTTCGAATTTAAATCTTTATTTTGGGATTATATAAATAAAGAGGAATGTTCTAATTAATATTTTAAGTATTTATAAATATATTTTAAATTAAATATGTTTAATTAGGTTTTATAAAAGAATATTTATATAATAAAGTAAAGAAAAATGTGTATTTAATAATTTAAAGTTTATTTAAATATTCAATTAAAAAACTAGAAGTGTTGTTATATTTATAATATTTTCATCTGTATTATTGTATTTATAATTAATGTGGTTATTTAAGAATTATTAAGTATGTTCTACATAATTGAATACTTAATAAATTTGTTTAATTATGCTATTCTGATTTCTCATTATTTCTATTTCAATTTTGGTTGACATGAATGATTAATCGTTGATATTAATTTGATTTATGATTTTAATAAAATACGGTAATGGCATCCTTCTATATGAATTTGTGATTCTTTTAGTTTGATTTTGTTATTTAATTTTGTGTGATGAAAAATATGAATAAATGGAGTTATAATACCATTCGTTATGGGGCATTCGATAATATTTCTTCAGTTATACAACGGGCATGTTATATAGAATATTGAAGGAGAGAGTGTGATGTATGAGCATTGAATAAATGGATTAGTAACACATGGTGGATGGGATGTCGTTATGATATTTATTCGGTTATTCTTTGCCTGTGGATGACACGCATACGGGGGTATGTGACAGGGACGCGGAAGATGATCTTAAGGCTATTTAACACTAGAGGGGGGGTGTATAGTGTTTTAAGAATTTCTTTAAAACTTCTTTAATTTAAATTTATTTAACTAACTTAATGCAAATACACAATCACAGATCAAATCACAGAATCACAAACAGATGCAAATATAAATAAAAAGCAAGTAAAGGAAAGAACACACCAGGAATTTTATACTGGTTCGGTGTTACCCTACATCCAGTCCCGCACAACTCGTACGGCTTTCTATTCAATAATAATCTAGATTACAATCCCTCGATTCCAAGGCGACGAGGTACACCCTCCAGATTCTCAGGTCTCTGGGTAGAACCACTTGATTCACAGGACACAAGTTCACCCGATCGATTTCCAAGGACACGATCACACCTTTATAACCCTATACAAGTTTCTTTGAGTACAAATGTATCTATAACTCTGATAAGCACTGAGATTCTTTGAAGAGAGTGGCAGAGAATCAAACTAGAGATATTCTGGTTTGATTCACTTAAGATTTCGGTAGAATATGGATAGGATGATTAGAAAATAAGATAAGAGAATAAAGAGGAGAGAAAATAAAGAAAGTAGTTACTGGAAAACGTCCATAACAGTCTCTATTTATAGAGAATGAATGGATGTGTCCATTCAAAGAGATTTAAACGAATAGACACTTCTTTTGAAAACAACCTTTGCTATAACGGGAAGCATGTCGACATGACGAGTAACTATGATGTCGACATGGTCTAGTAAAAATGATGATTTGCTTTTCTTTGAAAATGATGATTTAAAACATATGCAACTTTATTCAAATGGACTCTATGTATTTGTATAAGGTATTTAAAAGTAGAAATACTTATGAATATATATGTATATATACTAAAATATATTTAAAATCAAGGTAAATAAACTAAAGTAAATATAATATTAAAATAGATTTTGAGGCTAAAATATCAAGGACAATTTTGAAATCAAAATATAACAAAATGATAAATATGATTTTGAGGCTAAAACATTTTTGGAAATACGAACGAAGGTTTTTCTTTTGAAAAGGAATATTTGAAAATCATTTTATGAAACAAGAGATAATTTTGAAAATCATTTTGAATCAAAATTAGTGGATAACAAAATAGGGCTACTATCCGTTCCACTAGATATTTCGTGAGTTCCATCTCACTAGGGTTCCATCCCTTTAACAAGAACGAAGTGGATTCCATTCCACGAGTAAATTGGATAAAAAAGAATGATAGTGCTTTCAAGGAGTTTTAACAAATATCTAACCTAACTATATTATTTGTCTTGAACTCTTGAATATCTTGAATCTCATGAGTCTTCAATCTTGAACTCTTGATCTTTGTCTTCTTTACTGTACAGTCTTCTTTTGTTGATACCTGCATATAGATTTCCTGCACATATATATTTTATAACACTTCTATAGTTGTTGTCATCAAAACCACTATCCTATGGACTAACAGTATGTTGTGTGTGACTCACTACGGTGAGCATATTTATAGGCTACTTGTTAGCTATAGATTATATATATACTATGTGTCCGTCTATTGCGAGGTCATGCCCCGAATTCACCCTTATATTATTAGCAGTTGCTGTGTGGTTGCCCCTATATCCATAGGCCAACAGTCAGTTACCATAGGGGCACATGACCCTTGTCGTGATCGAAGAGGCTACACATAGTTCAACCATTGGTGGACCATTGTCATGATACCTAGGGGAGAGGTAATGGTAACCGATGACTGTAGGTGTTGTGTTAGACGGATACACGTGTGGCTCCTAGCAAGCAGACATGCTGTCAGTCTCCCATTTAGTTTCGGTGTGTGTATGTGTGTGTATGGTAGATAGGCATATACTATGATGAGATGTGATTATACCTGCAACAATGTCTAGAGTATGATCAACCCCGTATCCTTCTTAGGCATGTGTTCGTTTTTCCTATATGGATTATTATCCATTTTACTATATTGATTATGACAGACCTGGGAATGTCCATTATATATGTTTATCTTTGGGCATTGTTGTGTGATAGCCCGATTTTACTTAATGACTTCATATTCTACGATGATGATTTATTTATATGGATGATTCACCCATTGAATATGGTTTTCTGGTATTATACTAATTTGATTTATATGGGTGATGACACTTTTCTATATGAATTTGTTGTGGATGTTGTTTTGAGATATTTTGAGACTGTTGTTCCATCTTTACATTTCATATTACCTTTGTTTTTCTATTTTGACATCTATCATTGTAGACATAGTCTGACCCGTGTATTATTTATAATACTTGACTATTCCAAGACATTTCAGGTACAAGGACTGTGTCAGCTTTTGTATTGAGCATAAAGGAGGGTAGTAATTTAGTATAGTAGTTTTTCATTTTATATTATATTATCTCTTATATATATTCGTGTGATGTATGTTGGATATACCTTTTATATTTAGTGTTATATATTATCGTTGCGATTCTAACTCTGTGTTCTCTTATATATTGTATATCGTTTTTTGTTATATCCTGGAGACACATGTGTTTATTTCTTTGTGTTGATATTGTATATATATAGGTGAGTAATTCATTCGATGTTTAAATACATACCATTGTTGGCCTAAGGGAATATTCAACAATGTACCCCATATAGCCTCATTCTCCGTATTATCTGACAATATTACCTACTAATACTCTTGGATGGTATGTGTATAGAGGTGGAATGTTACATTTTGGTATTAGAGCCAGGTTTAGAATGATATATTATATATTCGAGACATGAGTATTAGCCTTAGATGAGACTTAGAGTCCCTATCCTATAGTGTATTGGGTAGTTACCCTATATTAAAGGAATAATAGGAGTATACGATGATTATAGGGATAGTCATATGAGGACGTACTTGTTATTTTTTATAATATATTATCCTTATATTTTTTTCTTCGATTTATTTGCCTTCGTGTGAAATGGAAGCTATTAAAGGAGGTAGTGAAGGAAAGAGTGGTTAGCCACACCAGTAGCATCTACATTGGCGTAGATGAATAAACCTCTATGTGGCATTAGGTAGAGTAGAAGGATCCAGTAATGATCAGAATGCACAATGGATGCTGATAAATAGTTTTCTACTAAAGGCGTTTGTTTGTTTGCTTGGTATTTTAATATGTGTTTGGTTGTAATGGTTTTTTTTGATTTGGCTTAGTCTAGAATGTGGGAATTGAGTAGAAGTTATCACTGAAACATTTATTAACCCACATGAATTTGGACGGAGCCAAATATTATTAAAAGCCAATGGTTTATCTAAATCAGAATCACTTGGAGATAATAAATATATTTAAAAATGATAATAATAATAATAATATATGACTGAAATATGGAATAAAAAATTAAATTAAATTAGTAGAGTGTTTGTTTGATACTATAATGTATAATGATTTGTATTGATGTTTGTTACACCCATATTTCTCAAACTATGTTAAAGGGGAATTAAATAAGGCATAGAGCCAAGAGAGCTGTCCTTACAATAAAAGTTAACATGAAACAAGAAGAGGTTGAAGCGATCCAACTGGTGCTGCATAAAAAACTGGCCTGCGGTTGCGACACTTGATCCAACCAAAAGAACTGCAACCAAGAACCAGGAAGTCAACAACGGAATAAAATACCGTGCTCATAAGAAGAGCCATAAAGATATCAGATCTGCGTCCATCCCTTAGTTTCAATATTACATTATGTCACTAAACTCAAAATCTGACATAGTTACAGGGAGTAGGAAATAATCAACAGTTATAATACATAGGACCAATGCAAGGCGTAGATACAACGCAACGACGTTAGAAGCTGCTTTGGATAGGTCAAAGTACAACACATCCCGACCAAAAGCTGCACACAAACAAAAATACATGGACAACCAGATCGCGCCATCAAAATACAAGGATGGATCATCACAGTCGAAACCTAGAGAAGATGAACTTTGCTAGTTAAAGACCTGTGTGGAGCAGTTGGCTAAACTTTGCCAATATGGAACTGAGGAGAAGACTAGGGAAGAAGGATCTTCCCCGTTTAGTGAGAGTACCACTAAAGCAAACTTCCCAAACAACTTCAAGGCCTCATTGATCGACAAATTTGATGGGACTGCAAATCCAGACGATCACCTCTGTGCATTTGAGTACCATATGGATATTCTGAAAGTAGGAAAGATGGCTAGATGTAAACTTTTCCCAGTTTACTTAGTCGAAGCTGGAGCTAAATGGTAGGAAGTTTGGATTAGGAGAGGTCCGTTCTTGGCGACAGCTATCTATTAATTTTCTGAGACATTTCAATTTAGGAAGAGAAGCTTCCCCTGATGTAAACACAATGTCTTGCGTTAAGCAGGGCGAGAATGGGAGTCTGCGCAATTTTATTAAGTGTTTCAAGTCTGAATCCCTCGGGATTGTACTACGCGATAAAGGAGCGTTACTGATGGTAGCAATGTCGGGGTCAGAAGGCGAATCTCAATGTGGAAAAAAAACAGCAGGAAGTTATGTTACAGCATGAAGGCTTTCTATAAAAGAGCCAATGGCTACATTAGGATAGAAGAAGCTGGTTCTACAACACATATTCAAGCAGAAACCCCCCTCACTCACACTCTCAGGCAGATATATGAGATGACTAGGGTAGAACTCGCTTACAACTTGCCCAACAAAGGGAAGAAACAAAAACAAAACCGGGTTGGGGCATACTGTCGCTTCCACTAAGTCAATGACTATCATACTGACAACTGCAGACATCTAAAGAATAAAATAGGGAGGCTGATCAAGTAAGGTTACCTAGGTAACTTTCAGAAGAATAATAGCGAAGGCGAAACATGAAATCTGATTCCTGACCTAAATGAGAACCAAGTTTGGAACTCCTCTAACCAAATAGCATCAATCCATGAGGGGTTACACCCAACAAGAGTAATTAAAATGGCATAAGAGTGGTACACGCATGGGGTAAGAGTCTAGCAGAAGTCAATCTTCCATGTCAAACAAAAGCCTGCTCTAAAGATTACGTTCACGGTAGCCGATGCGGTGGGAGTTGACTACACTCACTAAGACTCACTCATTATTACAGTGCAGATACTAAACTGCACCATGAAGTAAGTTTTCATTAATTCTAGGAGCTCAGTCAATGTTATCTTCAAGTCTGCCTATGATCAAATAAGGCTTCCACCAGTAATCCTAAAACCAAGTGTTGAACCAATCTCTAGCTTCAACAACATTGCTACCGTCCCAGTAGGATCAGCGCTTGCTTGTTACCGCTGGAACTGCCACACTACACATGTCATTCTATACAAGCTTCTTAATCATTGACCAACCCTCATCGTACAATACCTTTCAAGGAAGGCCTACTTTGATAGACATGGGAGCAGTCGTCTCTCAGAAAGATCTGCTTATGAATTTCAGCACTCCTGCGGGAATAGGGTCAATAAGAGGCGTAAAATTTTAGCTAGAGAGTTATATAATGTAGACTTTACTTCTAGCAATAAAATTGTTTGAAATTATTTTGGTGTCCCTTCTAATATTTGTATTGATTATAACGAAAAAGAAGGCAAACTGGTTTATAAAACTGCATCGATACCGTACACCTAAACTAACGCTGAAGCAAGTAATCATGTGCCCCTAAAATCTGTGAAAAAGGAGAAAAGAACATATATATATATATACACACACATGATCGACATTGATGAGTATAAATCAGTTTATGCACGGTACTTCTCAGAAGAAGCCCAAAAACAGGCATCCTCGGTAAACTCGTCACTAGAAAAGAAAATGGAAACTGAGATAGACCCAAGATTATAGGCATCAAAGAAGGAGCTAGAGCTAGTAGATGATATAGAGGACGTACAAATAGATCCAGAAGACTCCATGAAGATTCTCGAAATAAAAAAGAACCTTAGTGCAGATGCTTGTACTGAGTTGATAGACTTTTTACAGAAATCAAGAGATGTATTCGCTCGGACACTCTCAAACATGGTAGGAATTGATCCAGCCATTATCTATCATGCACTCAACATTGACCCTAATGCCCATCTAGTCAAACAAAAACATAGAACTCTAGACCGAAAAAGGTATAATGCTCTGCATAAGGAAATTTAAAAGTTTATGGAGAATGGGTTCATTAGAGAGGTATACTACTCAAAGTGGATTGCCAACCTAATTCTTGTAAGGAAGCCTAATGGGAAATGGTGAACTTGCACAGACTTTACCAGCCTCAACAAGGCTTGCCTGAAGGATAGTTTTCCCTTGTCTAGAATTGATCAGTTAGTAGACGCGACCAATGGGATTGAACTGCTCTCATTCATGGATGCGTATTCAAGGTACAATCAGATAGCCATGTTTGAGCCAGATCAGGAGCACACTAGTTTTATGACAGATAAAGGATTATACTACTACAAGATCATGCCATTCGAGCTAAAAACATGGGGATAACCTACCAGAGGCTGGTTAATATGATGTTTGCAGAACATATTGGAAAGAACGTTGAGGTATATATAGACGATATGCTTGTTAAGTCCAAGATAGCATAAAGCCACATCCAAGCCTTAGAGCAGTCATTTGAAGTCCTAAGGCAATACAATATGAAATTAAACCCTCTAAAATGCACCTTCGCCATCCAGTCAGGCAAGTTCCTTGGGTACATAGTAAGTTTACATGGCATTAAAGCAAATCTTGAGAAGATTGAGGCCATAAGAGAAATGAGTATCCCAGAGAAGCCAAAGGATCTGATGAGTCTAAATGGCAGGCTAGCGGCACTGAGTAGATTTATATCTAAAGAAACAGATAAGTGCATCCCATTCTTTGACTATGTGAAGAAAAGGCGAAACTCCGAATGGACTAAGGAGTGTAAAGCTGCATTTCAAAACCTAAAGGATCATCTGGTCAATGCTCCTATATTATAAAAACCAAAGACAGGTGAGGACTTGTACATTTATTTAGTAGTAACTGATAAAGCTGTTAGTGCTTTAGTGGTATGAGAAGATGAAGGGACCCAAAGACCCATCTATTTCACAAGCAAGCGGCTATCAGGAGCATAGCTAAATTACTCAGTCATTGAAAAGCTGTCTACAACCTACTCCTTATAGCAAGGAATCTGTAGCCTTATTTCCAAGAACATCTCGTCAAAGTCCTCATAGTCAAACCCCTCAGGCAAATACCATAGAAGTCAGAGATGTTAGGCCGCCTATTAAAATGGACGATGGAGCTTAGTTGGTACGACATCACTTATTGTCCCAGGAAGGCAATCAAAGGCCATGCACTTGTAGATTTCATCGTAGAGTGCACCTTGCCAGCTGAACCCTAATCAGGGGAAGAAACACACACCATACAGTTCTAGGAGCTGTTCGTAGTTCGAGCATTGAATGAACAGAGGCAGGAATCGTGTATGTACCGATCACTCCAAATGGATAAAAACTGTATGGAGCAGTGCAGCTCGGTTTTAAAGTAACTAACATTGTGGCAGAATACGAGGCTCTCCTCATAGGCCAATGGCCTAGGTAATGAAGGTAACCCATATTAAAATTCACAGTGACTCCCAATTAGTTGTGAACCAAGTGCAACGCAATTACCAAACGAAGGAACCAACCTTAGCCAAATATTCAGAATTGTTTAAGAAGTTATTAGAGCAGTTCGAACAGTTTGGGATAGAAAAAATCCCACGTGAAAACAACTCATTCGCCGACACCTTTGCAAAACTTGCTAGTACCAAAGTAGCTAGCAAAATAAAGGTAGTACAAATTGGGCATCAAGTAGAGCCAAGTATAACAGAATCAAATAAGATACTGGTCCTGACTTGAGCCCAACGGATCGCCATTGAAGGAACACGAGATCAGGAGATAGCGAAAAATCAAGAGCAACCCTTAACTGAACCCTCATCTCAGCAAATTGAGGAGAATAACTAGATGACTCTCGTCTAGCGATTCCTGCTAAATGGAATCTTACCCCTGAACCGGAATGAAGCCTGAAAAATAAGATACCAGGCTCCATACTACTCTTTCTTTGATGACACATGGCACCAAGTTTGAAAGCAAAGAGTTTACAGAGCTTTATGGAAAGAATGACATAATAAAATTTCTCTTCGATCACTGCTTAAGAACAGCATAACAAAACCATCAGGAAGCTACTTAAGAAAAGACTATAGAAGGCTAAAGGAAAGTGGGAGTTAGAGCTATCTTTAGGGCCTACCGAACCCCAACTAGGTTTCATAACAGGTCATACTCCTTTTTCGATAACCTACGGATATAAGGGCATGATTTCTATCGAAGTAGAGGTCCCATCACATATAAGAATATCATAAGTAGCAGAAAATGATAAAATTGAAGGAAACTGCCTTAGAGCTCATTCAGGAAAGAGGAGATGAGACAGTAGTAATATCGGTCACATATCGGCAAAGAATAGCAAGAAATTATAACGCCTGGCTCAAAGAAAGAAACTACTACAAATGGGACTTGGTACTGCAAAGAGTAATGGCCAACACAAAGGATCCGGCAGATAGAGCGTTCGGTCCAAATTGGGAAGGTCTGTTAGTCACAGCGGAAGTTTTTCGAGTGGGGCATATCGACGATCAAGACCTGATGGCAATCTAGTTCCAAGGACCTAGAACTCAGAGAACCTTAGACCTTATTTTGTATGATCTACATTGCTTATGTAATGTACATTATAATTATTATAAAAGAGCAATAACATAATTAACTGGATGTAGGGATATTAGACGGCCCGAACCAATATAAAAAGCTCTCCGTGTTAATATACTTTGACATAGCTAAATAATCATGATGGATGTAGGGATATTAGACTGACCGAACCAGTTATCAAAATAGAGCTGCTAACAACGCAGCTCGGCTTCTTCAGCCAACTAACTGGACATAGGGATATTGGACGACCTGAACCAATATAAAAACCCCTCTATGTTAATGCTGTTAACATAACATACTAGATGTACAGATACTAGATAGCCGTACGGAGTACAAAAAATCATGCGCATGATTTAAAAGGTTGCAAATACGCGACCTGACTTCACAATCAAAACTCAGTCCTCTTCCAAATCGCAAGGAAGATCATGCCAAGTGCATGAACAGATAACTTTTCATAGCTCGCTGCAATCGCGATAATTATATTGACAACATAGCATATGAACGACAATGACAATCTAAGAAATTACGATGGTGATGCTAAAATAAAAGCAAACAACATTTCATAGCTCACCGCCATCATTTGATAGTTGTATTAACAACACAACATATGAACGATAATGGAAACCTTAAAAATGAGAACGGTGATGCTAAAAAACAAAAACAAACTACTTTTCTCAGATCACCATTGTCATTCGATAGTTGTGCTAACCATGCAGCATATGAATGACAATGGCTTGTCCCCAAACAGTAGGGCAGACTATGCCAAGTGCACGACAAAGCTTATATAAAAGGAAACGTCCAAAAAATAGCTCATTAGATGCAAAGACCAAGGATGAGTAAAGACAAATTTACATCGACCAACGATCGCTGTAGACTTAGGGGGGTAAGTGTTACATCCATATTTCTGAAAATATGTTAAAGGGGAGTTAAAAAAGGCATAGAGCCGAGAGAACTGCCCTCATAACAAAAGTTAAGATAAAAAGAGAAGAGGTTGATGCAATCCAACTAGCACTGCATAAAAAATTGGCTATGGTCATGACACTTGATCCAACCAAAAGAACTACAGCCAAAAAGCATGAAGTCACAACAGAACAAAATACTGTGCTCATAAGATGAGCAAAAAAAATATCAGATCTTCGTCCATCCATTAGTTTCAATATTACATTACGTTACTAAGCACAAAATCTGACATAGTTACAGGGAGCAGGAAACGGTCAACAATCATAATACACAGGTCCAAAGCAAGGCATAGATACAGTGTAGCGACGTTAGATGCTACTTTGGATAGGCCAAAATACAACACATCCTGACCCAAAAGCTACATAGAAACCAAAATACATGGAAAATCGGATTGTGCCATCAAAATTCCCAAAACTTATACTTTGTTAACACCCTCAAGAGCATACATGCATCGCACATGCTGAGGGCTACCTAAGTAGTACTACATGGAATCCAAAAGGATTACAAAATCTTCATACAAGGTTACTCAAACTTTGCTCCAACGTAGATCCATAATTACGGGTAGATAGCAATGATATAAATCACCCTTATCAATAACTCGTTCAACAAGGGAAACTCAAATCACAGTCAGCTCAGATTACAGTCAACTCAGATCACGTTAATACGTATATCGAATTAACTCCCTAAGTTAAGCAAATCATGCACCATGAAGCCCAAAGCAGCTTAGGGTGGTCACACCTAATTGTGTCAGATTGGACATTATAAGAACTAGTGCAAGGAACCGGCCAAGGATGAAAAGGGCAAAGTGTTTGCATTGGAATCGTCTACCTCAAGACCAACAATAGAGGAGAAGGGAAAAGCTATGTTGGGAGGTACGCTTTTGATTCATGGCATGTCAGTTAGAGTTCTATTTGATACTAGTGCATCGCATTATTTTATATCTCATAGTTTGGTAGATAAGCTTAACCTACAACCCTTAGACCCAGTTACGCCCTTAAGGGTTGCTAATCCGATAGGAGGGTATGCGACTCTAGGGATGAGATGTGACCACTTAGAGTTTGAGTTGTTAGGTCATATATCTGCTTGCAGTTTGCATGCATTTGATTTTGTAGGTTTCAAGATTATTTTGGATATGGATTGGTTAAGCAAGTATGATGTTAGGATATTTTGCCAGATATGAAAATATTACTTAGACACCCTAGTTGTAATGATCGGATTGTAGAAAGCCCTAGTTTTGAGGTTAATACTTTATTGGGTGTTATGGACGAAGAAGACGAGTTGAATCGAGTTTTCATTGTTAGAGAATTCACAGATACCTTTGAGTTCATGATAAGACTACCGCCGAAACGATCCATTGAGTTTCAGATAGATTTAGTACCAGGAGCTGAACCTGTGAGTAGACCGCCAAGTAGAATGACACCTACCGAGATGAAGGTATAATTGGTAGATCTAGAAGGTAATAATTTTATCAGACCAAGCAATTCGCCTTAGGGAGCAGCCATAGTATTTTTAAGAAACCGGACGGATCGTTGAGGTTGTGTATCGGTTATCGTAAGCTGAATGAGAAGACGATAAAGAATCGATATCCATTACCAAGGATTGACGATTTGTTCGACCAGTTGAGCGGAGCCAAAGTATTTTCTCAATTGGACTTGGCAACAGGGTTCCATCAACTTAGAGTAGCAGAGGATAGTATTCCTTCGATAGCGTTTAGGACCATATATGGATCGTACAAATGGTTAGTGATGTCGTTCGGAATAACTAATGCGCCAGCATTCTTCATGGACTTGATGAACAAAATCTTCCGGGAGCATCTGGACAGATTTGTATTGGTATTCATAGACGACATACTGATATATTCCAAGGATGAAAGAGATCATGAAGTTCATATTAGGATAGTGCTTGAGACACTGAGACAACATCAGTTGAATGCAAAGTTTTCAAAGTGTCACTTTTTAAAGAAGGAAGTGAAGTTTCTTGGTCATGTAGTCTCAGAGAAAGGGTTGTCAATAGATCCGGCTAAGATCGAGGCAGTGGATAAGTGGAAAAGACCCGAGACAGTGACTGAGATAAATAGTTTTCTTGGCTTAGCTGGCTACTACCGGAGATTCATTAAATATTTATCGTGGATAGCTGCATCGATGACTAAGCTAACTCGAAAAGACGTGAAGTTTGTTTGGACTGATAAGTGTGAGGAGGCATTTCAAAAACTGAAACATTTATTGACTAATGCACACATGTTAGTTGTTCTAGAGGGGAATCAGGACTTATTGGTATACAAGGACGCATGTGGAACAAGATTAGGAGTTGTGCTAATGCAGAAAGGTAAAATGATTACCTATGCTTCTCGACAGCTCAGACCGCATGAAGTTAGATATCCAACCATTGATTTGGAATTAGCTGCGCTAATTTTCCCATTGAAGGTATGTAGACATTACCTTTTAGGAGAAAGATTCGAGTTGTATACGAATCATAAGTCACTAAGGTATTTATTCTCTCAGAAGGAGTTGAATATGAGACAGTAGAGATGGTTAGAATTAATAGCTGCATACGACTTTGGTATTGAGTACACACCAGGAAAAGGAAATAAGGTTGCAGATGCACTTAGTAGAAAACATCAGAATGCAGTATTGGCAATGATAGCTGAGTGGAAATATTTAGAAGCAATGACTACATGCGGAGTATAATGGAGAACTGAGGCTAGTTCTTGTCGAGAAACCGCCATGTTATCATGTTTAGAAGTTCGATCGATGATGATTGAAAGGATTGCATCTAAGCAGAAAGATGACCCAGTGTTAGCTGAGAAGATTAGAAGGCTAGAGACCTGAATCGAGATTGATGATGTGAAGGATTTTAGTCTTGACTAGAGAGGGTGGTTGAGAAAGAAGGGATGATTGTGTGTCCCGAATGTAGAAAACCTAAGGAAGGAGGTCCTTAGAGAATGTCATCGGTTAAAATTTACGATTGATCCTTAGGGGACCAAGATGTATTAGGATATAAAGAGGAATTTCTATTGGGAAGGTATGAAGAGAGATGTAGGCTTATGGGTGAGGCAGTGTTTGAACTGTCAACTAGTAAAATCTGAACATCAGAAATTGATCAGATTACTTCAGCCTTTGAATGTTCCAGTCTGGAAATGAGATTCTATCTCAATGGATTTCATAGATAGGTTGCCAGGCTTGAATAGAGGAAATGAGAGTATCTGGGTTATAGTGGACAAGCTGACTAAAAGTGCACACTTTATACCCGTTAAGTCAACCAGGACAACACCAAATTTAGCTAAGCTATTCATGAAGAATATAGTTAGACTACATGGAATTCCTAGTAGTATAGTAAGTGACAGAGATTCCTTATTCACTAGTGAGTTCTGGAAGAGTCTACAGGAGACTTTAGGTACCAAGCTCAAGATGAGTACCGCTTACCATCCGCAGATGGATGGACAAACAGAGAGAGTTAACAAAGTCATAGAGGATTGGTCAAGAGCATGCGTTCTAGATTTTGGAGGATCATAGGAAGACCACCTACACTTAGTCGAGATTTCGTATAACAACAGTTATCAACTAGTATAGGGATGGCACCGTTTGAAGCTTTGCATGGAAGACCATGCAAATCTCCCATTTGTTGGTTAGAGACCGAGGATAGAATAATTCTTGGTTCGGATTTGGTTAGAGAAGCTGCAGAGACGATTGAGTTAATTCGGGCTAGAATGAAGGAGGCTTAGTCTAGGCAAAAGAGATATGCTGATAAGAGATGGAAAGACTTAAAGTTCTTAGCTGGAGATCATGTTTTCGTCAAAGTATCACTGATGAAAGGAGTGATCAGATTTGGAAAATTAGGAAAATTGGCACTAAGATTCATTGGACCATTTCCTATAATAGAAAGGACCGGGACACTCGCATATAGAGTAGAGTTATTGAATAGTTTGGCAAGAGTCCACAATGTTTTCCATATTTCTCGTCTAAGGAAATGTATTTGAGATCCAGAAACTACTGTTACATCGACCATGATAAACGATATAGTAATGGGATATGACTATAGTTCGAAAACTAGTTCGTATAGTTGCGAGAGATGAGAAGAGACTGAGGAACAAGACAGTCAGATTAGTCAAAGTCCAGTGGAGCAATGACGAGAGAGACTATACTTAGGAAACTGAGAGTAGGATTAGAGATATTTATCCTGACATGTTTGATGGTATGTTTTAGCTTTATGTTTGATTGTTGTGATCACCTTATCGTAATTTCGAGGACGAAATTATTTAAGGAGTGAAGTCTGTAATGACCCTAATTTTGACTGACATTATTTAAAATATTAAATTGGATTAATTAAATAAAATAATGTAGGTAGTTAAGAGATTGAGATATGTTAATTAAGAAGTAGTCGTGCCTTAATGAATGTATTAGCAAAAGAGAACTAAAAATAAGTATGTATGAGGAATATGGTAAGGGTAAAATGGGAATAGTCTTTATTCCTATATCCTAAAACCTTCTATTCTTTATTCCTCATTCATTTTAGCTATCACAAACAAAACTAAAACCCTAAAGGAACTCGGTCGCCCACTATTAAGAAGATCTAAAGGGAAGATAAACTAGGATTCAAGTAGAAAGCTTGAAGAAATCAATCTAAAGGCAAATCTCAACCTTCTTAATACAAAGCCAAGGTGAATAATTAGTTTATATCTCACTTTTGATAATGATTTCGGTTTCAAGAGATTCGAACTATGTTTGCAAATAATATGCCATGTTATGTTTGTTAAAATGGATATATATGCTTGTTGATGATTTATATGATTTAATATAGATTTTATGATATGTTTGGATTAGAAAACCTATCAAATGCCATCCAAATTAGTTGTGTTTTTGATATATGGTCAAAAACATTATTTTAGAAGAGGGTTTCAAGTTTCATAATTTTTTAAGTAATTGTGGATTCATTATGAAATTTTCTATGTGAGAAAATAGTTAATTCTAGATTGAAATTATTTAAGGCAATTAAATAATGTTTTCGACATTTAAATTTATATATGTTAGAAAACATATTTAAAACAAATTATTGTGATTTTTGGGGATTTTTTCTAAGTGTTTAACTATGGATATTAAATTATTTAAGTTAGAGGACTTAAGTGTTTTATTAAGGAGGAGGACTTATTTGCTTAAAATGTTTCAATTGTTAAATGCTGAATTTGGCGTCTTTTTTGAAAAGAATTTTGGTAAAGAATTGACAACCAATCATATTTTGGAAAATTATGCAAGTTAGGTGAAAAGAAATTACTTTAAAAAGCATAAAATCGGTTTTATTTCGAATTACAACTTCGCCACTTCCATTGCTTGCTTCCGTCACCATACCAGTAACCCTTTCGCACTAATTTGAAACCAATGCACATTGTATCAAGCAATTGATACGTAGTGTATTGGAGAAAGGCGGAAGGAAAGGATGATGTCGAAAGTATGCTTTCGAAAGGATTGAAGCCACTTTTATTAGCTTTCGAATCCATTAACTTGCCTTTGTTTTTAAAAGAAGCTTTCGAAAGGGTTGCCGCTTTTGAACCCCTTCGGTACCCTAGCCGCCACATTAATACCTTTTGCATTAGTTAGAGGCCACTTTTCTTTATAACCTTAAAACAATGTATTCGAATGGAAGGCTTTCATCTTCTTAATATTGAAGCCGCCTTCCTAATGCTTTCAAAAGGGGTGTCTTAGCCGCTTTTACTAATAGTTTCGGAGGCAGCGGTTTCAAAAGGGTAGTTTCGAAGCGCTCTCTTCCTTGATTCTTTTACTTGAGATCAATGCTTTCGAAAGTGATGCTTTAGCTTATGTTTTCTTTGACCCTATAGTTATATTAAATGTTGAACCCAATGATTTCGAAAGAAATACTTTTAAAGGGTTTCGAAGCTATGTTCCTACAAATTCTTATTTGATCCCAATGCTTTCGAAAGGTATGTTTTAAGTGTTTCGAACGGTATATTTTAAGTGTTTTGAAAGTTATGTTATAAGTGTTTCAAAAGGAATGTTCCCAATGCTTTCGAAAGGTATGTTTAATGGTTTCAAAAGAGAATGTCTAAGGTTTTAAGCGATGATTTCGAAAGTAATGCTTTCTATGATTTCAAAAGGGATTGTTTAAGGTTTTAAACAATGGTTTTGAAGGTATTGTTTTATCTTTATAGCCTAATGTTTTCTAAGTTAAAAAGGGCTTTAACTTATTTCAAAGGGATAGATAACCCTATTAATTTTAGGTTTTTATCAACATTGTTTTGTAAAGTATATATCATGGCATAAGCATTTTGAGTAAAGAAAAGAGTATGATTTTCTTATTTTATAAAGATATGATTTCAAGGGCAAACCATTTATAAAGATGGTTTTCAAGAACATGAAATTTGAATAGGGTAGTTAACCATAAGTATATGACTCAGATTTTGGAAGACAAGATGGGACTGGTGTGGGGTCGCGCCTTATACTTTAGCTAGTAACCTCTAGCTAATATAGGTTCAAAATTCCAGTGTATAGGGCTTTGTCACGGGTAAGACTAAAATGATGTTACACACAGAAAGGAATACACAGAGTAGAGGTAGATTATTGGTGAGCCCGCAAACCATGAGGATCAGTTGACCCTAGGAGAAGTAAGTTAAGGACAGATCGTCTAGTATTGTATCTAACAGAAGTTAGAATATTTATTATGTTTGGTAGGCCCGAGTCAGCCTGATAAAACTATATTGTTTGGACAAATAGTCCACTGATTACCTGATTTATATGCATATATGTTATTATTGTTGTTGTTATAATCAGTTTGATTGCAAGATTTTAATTTGCAAAAGATATGATTTTAAAAGGATATTAGTGTGGAAAATCCTGTTCCGCTAAGCGGCGTGATCTCACTTAATATCAGTAAATCGAGATGTAATAGAATTATTCATACCAGGCTTTATGTCTGACTCGAAGTTTATGTTTTCCCCTTAAACTCTCGGGTGCTCAAAATTAAATTTGAGTAGATTGAGAATTAAGTACTTTTTAGGTTTAGTAGGTTGGACGAATAAGCTTCTGAAGACGTGCAGGAGGCAAATCTAGCTATGTAGGAGTTATTTAGTAGTATTTTCGCTGTGATGTATTTATGATCGACATGTCTATCTATCTAGTACTATAATCATCCAAGGGAGCATCTTCATATGTCGATCATTTTGTAATAATTATATTTAATCAAAACCTAGGAATTATTTTAGGATTATATAATTGAATATGAAATATTGGTTTGAAATGTAATCAAAAAAGCTATTTTTGAAATCTATGTTGATTTTATTTCATATTCATGTGCTTATGATATTATGGATACCATTAACTTTACCGTATTTTGACTCCGGAAGTTAATATTATAGTTGACTATAGCATCTGTAGCGCTTAGCTTTGGGCCTCAAAGTAGGGGATGTTACATTACCCTCTTTCTTCTTCTTTTCCTCCTCTTCCTCAACAGCAGTGAAAGCTTTGATTTCCACCTCTCACTTCTACATGTGCTTCAACTCCTCATGGGCTTCGATTTTGACCCTTGCCAACTCCATGGGAAATCTCGCTAGGACTTGGTGCTTCAAGGCCTTATCCCTGTCAAATTCCTCTGTAGAGTTAGAAGCACCCATGATCTCGACGTCAACATCCTCCTAGAGTGCAGCGATCATCTCATGGTGGGTTTTTCCGGCTAGGGAGTCAGAAGGGCCTGGGGACATAACACCTAACGGGGGAATGTTAGTAGTAATCACAGCTTCAGTAGGGTCGGTCATAAGCACATCACCTATATGGAAATAAGGAGGACTATCAATCATGGACTCTCCCGAGTAGGCTCAAATGTACTGGGTAGTGGCCCGTGGACTGTAAAGAAGAATCCTATCTTTCTTGGGGAAAATTGGGATATCACTAGAAGGCCAAGTGTAATCTGGTGGAGGGCGCACATCCTGAGGTAGGCTTAAAGTGGATGGATCTGAAGAAACATGGAAAAAATTTAGTGGAACATCGTGCATGAGGACATAAAAAACCGGTTTCGGAGCTTGACCTTGCAAAGCTATCTCGAAGATCGATCTATCATTCTTCCTTTTCTCGGCTTCTTCCTTTCAGGCCTTCTTAGCTTCAGCCAGCTTGATATAACCCAAGTGAACAACTTCCATCTCATCTGATGGTAAGCAAGAATCAACGAATTCATGGCCGAAGGGTGGGCCTCCTTGTTCACCAGTAGCCTTTGCTTCCTTAATCATTTTCTTATGGATGGAAGCTATAACCTCCTGATAATCATTCATCCAAGCCAGGCTTTTCTCTGTAGACGTTCTATTGTAGATCTCATCCAGGAGGCCCTATACCTGATCCTACTGACTATTCAGTTCATTACACTTAACTTGCAGCTTCTCAGCTCTAGAAGTCCTAGCAGTTTTGCCCGAAGTCAAGGCCTTAATTTCTGCCTGGAGAGAGACTTTTATAGCTCTCCACTCCACTACTTTCTTTTTTAAGTCGGCAATGCCGGGATCCACCCTATCATCCACTTTTTGAATCTCTTTCAACTTCTTGGTCATCTTTGCATCGACTATTTTGATAGTCATCAAAAAACCGAGTGGCCTTCTTGATATATTCCTTCTTGGTATTTTTAATGTTGGTAGCACACTCCTGTTTCAGCCGCTCTAGCTCCTCGGTGTGAGCGGCCTTAAGCCTTTTGATCTCCTCGACGTGTCTACTGGTCTCATTGGTTTGAGATTGCTCTAGTGCCTCCACCACTCTCTTACGGTTCAATTCCTCCTCATACTGTTGCTTCCACAAATCAAATTTTTTTAGGTTCTACTCAATACTCTTTTTACTAATCTCTACACCCACTTTGACAACTCTGGCATAATACTTTGATAGGGCCTTAATAGCTCCCAAACTATCTGCAAGGAGCTCTATTGACCCCAAAAAGAAAGAAGAGGTGCATCAGTAAGCAAGCAGGCTAGGGGATCTCTTGGCTGGTAAGGCTGCTAGAACTCATTAAAATTTAGATCCATCGGGTCGGTAATGACGATAGCTCCTTCCTTCCCTTTCCCCTTATCCTTATCCCCGGAGGCAAAGACTTTTACTCCTTTTCTATCCACTTTCTCCTATTGCTTGGAGGCCTCTAAGTCAGATAAAAGGAAAGGTGACAGTTGAGGAGATTTTGAAGGGAGAATATGGGTCTGGGATCTTGACTTTATGTTTGGAGGGCGATCTCTTTTGTGTGAACCATCTTTGGGATCCCGGTCTCCCTTATCCCCGGCTGAGCGATAATGAACGGTCTTCCCTGTCGCAAGCATCTTGGGAGGCTGTCCAACATTCTTGCTTGGCTTAAACTTGGACACAACCTTCTTTACATCCTTTGGGGTGCTAGCTGCTTCATTTTTGACATCAATTTCTCCCTTCTTGAGCTCAAAGAATAGATGCTAGAAAGGTGCATGACTATGACATGGATGTATGGTTGTGCGAGTGTGAAAGCAAGAGCTCATAGAAACTACACGAACCTTTGAGGTCCTCATGGGTCTTCTTTTGTTGCTAGATTTCCACTATGGACGCAGAGTCCCAATAATCAATCCCAAGCTCTGATTCTTGAAGGTAATCCAAAACATTAATATATGAAAGCAATGATTATTCCCTCCTCCTCGGGGCTAAACACAAGGCATAATGCCTCATCCACCTCTAAGTTAGGTGGGGTAGCTAAACTGATATTTCCTGACGAATATGCTTCATCGCGGTCTGAAGTAGTACGATCACTATCATAGGAATGAGAGCTTGCCTCTCTCGCTGTCTTTTTGTGGATGCTGTCATTCTCCCACTCCCGTAAAGTCTTAAGCTGACCACTTTTATAAGGTTCAACCCTGAAGGTATCTAACTCTGCCTCTTCTAAACCTGTAAGGAAGGTAAGAGTAGCACCATGTGGATCTATAGTCAAGAGGGCACTAGAAACAGAAGGCTAAGCGAAAGACACGTCACTTGCTTCATTGTTAGTCAAATCCTTTTCTTTCTTTTTCTTAGTAGGCTTCTGCATAGAAATTTTCCTACCTCTCCTAATTGAGCGACCCACCGCAAGAAGTCCAAGCTACCTCGAATTATCATTAATGACAAACCAAGGAACCAAAACAAGG
Source organism: Allium fistulosum (assembly GCA_030737815.1). NCBI lineage: Eukaryota > Viridiplantae > Streptophyta > Magnoliopsida > Asparagales > Amaryllidaceae > Allium > Allium fistulosum. The sequence goes on from CM060901.1 coordinate 669,525,010, forward strand.
GGAGTTATTTTGGACAAAGAAGTATTCTAGCTTAAATGTGCTGTATTGGAATATAGATTCTCGATCGGTTTGAATTTGCTCCCCGCCTCGAGATAAATAAAGGGAGGACCCTCCATCTTACATTTTATAGCATATAAGAACCTGATCTGGCAATGAGTAGGAGGCACCTGGAATTCTCTCATGAAGATGGCATATAGGATGTTAAGAATGGTGTAAACATTAGGGTGCAACTAAAATAGAGTGATTTTCAGGTACACAAGAAACACTGCAATCTACTGAGGAAGAGGGGGTGGAGCTCCGACTATGCAATAGTAGTGAGAGTAAGCCATACCCTTCAAGTAGGGCGTACACTCATTGTTTTAGAGTAGGTAGTAAGAGGTCCTCTTCGAGGATATAATGGGTGGCAATGATGAAATCTAGCTATTTAGTGGTAAGGTTCGAGGCCTCTGAGTTGATGGAGTTCACTAGCAGTGCAGAAGGTCCATATCCGTGCAGAATAGAATGAGTAGAGCTAGTTTAATTACAACAATGCCCCGAGTGCACAGGACCTGAGGGTGTACAAGAAGGCCAAATCTCCAGAAGCAATCAACGAATGAGTCTGACAATGGCCCGACATATCTATCTGATATAGCAGCTTATTTCATATATTAGCGCAAAGGATGGAAATGTTCACGTGCATGCATGTGTTTATGCATGTCCCAAATAAGGACTAAATATTTCTCTTTAGTTGACAACTGAATAACATCATGCCTTATCACAGCTGTCGAGCCAAACAAAACCCTAGATTGATCGAACGAAGCCATAATCGCTATGCATAGTATGTTTGTTAACCCGCTTTTTGGCAAGGCAAAATACAGGCGGATTTAACCCAATCGACTGCACGATGATCAAAGCAAAAATTTCACAGATAGTAAGCATGATCACAAGGCTAAAATATAGCATGGTCGATAAACAAACAGCACAAGATGTTTAAAATATGGTTTCAGCAAAGGTTGAGTTGCTTCAAGTTGTTTGGAGTTTGCTTCGAGTCACCTTCCTGTTTGCTTTGGGTTTCCAGGCAGTTTGCTTCGAGTCAGAGAAGGGTCTGCTTCGGGTCTTAGATAGATTATCATGTTTACAAGCTGCTTCGAGTCACCACAACACTTGTTTCGAGTCACTAAAAGGTCTGCTTCGGGCCAAGGAGATAGCTACTTTAAGTCAAGGGATCGACCAAGTCTCAGGTAAGAACTGGTTCGTATCCATGGAAAAGCACCACTCGTATCCATCGCACCTACCACATTTCGTATCCATCACCTGAAACATGTTTCGTATCGATCATCGTTTGCATAATTCGTATCGATCGTCTACAATACGAAACGTGCCACCAACAATACAAAACAAAAGGTTCTCCAATCGATATGAAGGAATTTTAGGTGAACGATATGAGTGGAATAATTAGTCTGATACAAAGGATGTAGGCATGCATCAATACGAAAGACATGCGTTCGTATCGATACGAAACGCGTCATCCACAATCGATACGAAATAAAGTGCCACAGATGGATACGAATGAGTGTACACCGGAGGATACGAACGAGACCTATAAGACTTGTCACTCAACATAAAAAGAAGATCGATCCTAGAAGATAGCGCCACATTATCTGGTCAACACGTGCTAGCATAGATTCGAAGATACCGATATGAACGACATCGATACGAGCTCAACAATGCCTTGCAAATGCAAACTTGCATCGATCATATCTCACAATCTACAAGTCGAAATGCCACCAAATTTTTACAGGAGCTTGCGTACAACCTCAAGAATGTATATGATTGATCCCAACCCAAAAAGAGCAATTCTGGATCGATACGAATTTGGTACGTTTCGATCATGGATCGAGTCGAAATGTCAGGGGATTGATCATGTGGGCCCACCCACATGAGAGAAGGAGTCTTCCGAGATTTGGGCGAGATATTTGCAGCCTACACCTATAAATAGCAGTCCAAGAGCTTTAAAAAAGGGATCGTTTGGCCCTTCTATGCCGATACTCTGCCTGAATCATTGTTGTAACTCGGTTGTACTGTTGTAAACCCCTGTAACCAGCGAGTTATAATCAATAAAATAGCAACTCTTCAAAGTGGACGTAGGCTACAATGCCGAACCACTATAAATCTTGTGTTTCTACTGCTTTACTTTTAAATTTTGAGTGTTCTTCATATTTATATTCCCTACGTACTTGCTATCTGTGATCTATGAATGTGAACGGGTGCTTTCATCAGCAATTGGGTGTTTTTGACCAATTTTGGCGCAAACATTTTAGTGCCTTCACTGAGAGTTGAACTCAGGAATTCTACAGCTTGAATTCTGATTCTAAAAGCTTAAGGACTTAGATCTGGAAATCTATGGTGAAGCAATCAGCAAGGAGGCCAAGAGCAAAAAGGAGTCAACATGGGGGGAGTAAGGAGGCTTCCTCGGGAACGAATCAGGCCTCAGTCTTCATCACCCGAGACGAGATGGATGATGGAAGCCATGCAGGAAGGAATGCTAAAAAGACAAGAAGAGATGATGCAGAACCTACTCCAGCAAATTGGACAAGCTAGAGTGCAAAATCAAGGAAACGCAACTACAGGAAGCACTAGAAACATGGATCAAGAGCATGAAGCAACCAGGATTCAGAATGGAGCGGGACCATCAGGAGTAGTCCACGAGCTAGGGGGCACGCCTTCGGAGCATATTGATCCAAACCCAGGTAGGATACCAACGGAAACTATGCAGCATGACGTTGATAGAGGAATGAATTGCAGTCCAGGAGAGTAGATTCCAAGATTTCCTCGTGAACTCAGGGGGCAGATCGGAGGAAACAGACCAGGGCTATAGCTTGGAGACAGTGATAGATCAGCGGAGATAGTCTGATGAGCCATAATAGGAGGATTAGTGAATAGAGATATGGAAGATGGGAAAAGGAGCCCCTTCGCTCCCGCAATTAGGCAGGCGAGGAATCCACCAGAATTCAAGCTACCAACACTGGAGACGTACGATGGGAGGACTGATCCTACAGTTCATCTGACGAGGTATATGAGGCTTATGGAGGTACTGGGGGCATCGAAGGAGGTCATGGCCCGGTGTTTCCCATTGTATTTGACAGACATAGCAGCACTGTGGTTCAGTCAATTGGAGAGCGGCTCCATTGGAGCATGGACCGAGTTGATTGAGAAGTTGATGAGGCAGTTCAGAGTTCACATTTCGAGACCCAAGAATGTGATGATTTTGACAATACTGAAGCAAAGAACCGGGTAATCTTTGAGGAGTTTTCTAATACGATTCAATGCAGTGGCAGCATCGGTGGATCGACCAAATCCATCCATGGTTTTGATGGCAGCTGTATCTGGCATAGCTGATGGCACAAAATTCAAGATTCACCTCATATTCAAAGTTGAATGAGACTTTCGAACGAATCTACCAAGACACTAGAGGCCAGGTTCCCTACCGAAGGCCAATGAGGAGGGATCCGACCAACAATGAGAGGGAATCAGACAAGTACTGCTTATTCCATGAGCTAAGCGGCCATAGTACAAATGATTGCATGCACTTGAGGGATGAGATAGAAGGGCATATCTGGAACGACATGCTATTACAGTATGTGAGAAAGCGAGCAGCAATGGTGGAGCAAGAGCGACCACCATCTGCATCAAATGAGGACGGCTCCGGATCGAGGGAGTCAGCTTATCATCAACTGATTGGAGTAAGGACGAGTAAGTAGCAAATTCCACACTAACATGGTTAAGTCGCTTACACATGTTCAGGATCACGAATGGTCCTCAAGCATGCTCTGAGACGACTATCAACTGCATCAGTATAGGTGTTTGCACTTTGACGTTTATGTTTTGCTTTTGTTTTCCATTTATCACATCTAGACTTGATTTAGTTGGACATTTATGTTATAAGACTCATTTTGAATGTAAATCTGACATTAATAATACTAAGTCCCCTACGGGCATACACAATTCGCCTTGAACGACACCCGACCACGAACGGTCATAATTCGCCTCGAACGGCACCCGACCACGAATGGTCACAACTCGCCTCGAACGGCATCCGACCTCGAACGGTCACATACCGCCCCAAACGGCATATGATCTCGAATGATCGCTATTCACGATTAGGTAAGATTATCAATCTCTTTACAGGTCATTAATAGGATACAAACATCTGGCTTATCGAACTACAAAATGCACCTTCCTATCGCAAGGCATGTATTGGGGGGCAAAGTGTTAACCTGCCTTTTGGCAAGGCAAAATACAAGCGAATTTAACCCAATCGATTGCATGATGATCAAAGAAAAACTTTCATAGATAGTAAGCATGATCATAAGGCTAAAATATAGCATGGTCGACAAAAAAACAGTGCAAGATGTTTAAAATATGGTTTTAGCAAAGATTGAGTCGCTTGAAGTTGCTTGGAGTTTGCTCCGAGTCACCTTCATGTTTGCTTCGGGCTTCCAGGCAGTTTTCCTTTAGTCAGAGAAGGGTCTGCTTCGGATCTTGGACAGATTAGCATGTTTACAAGCTGCTTCCACTACAAAAAAATAGTCTTTTTACAACGGGCAATGCCCGTTGTAATATGGTTTTCGCAACATGCATGTGCCCGTTGTAATAGGCCTCGTTGTAATAGATCCACCACATTTTACAACGGGTAAAGCACATTGTAAAAACCATTGTAGTATACCTTTTTACAACGGGTTATGACCATTGTAATAGACTATAATACAACGTCCAAAACCCGTTGCAATAGACTAACCATACTAGTTGCATAGCCTGTTTCACAACATGCATTGACCGTTGTAAAAAGCTCATATAACAACGCACATTGCCCGTTGCAAAATAAATGCAAATTTTAAAAAAAATTACAGCAGCATCCATGTAATACATCCATACTAATACTAAATATTGTTGTAAAATAATTAAAATCACATACGAAAAGACTAAAAGCTAGAGTCATAGAATTCTAACACTCCAAAAAGTTAGATAAGTTTACATGCCAAATACATAAAGCATTAACACATAATAGTCCGCTACAAATATCATGTTCTAAGTACAATCATACTATACCAAAGAGATGAAGTCTTTATGCCACGCGACGGTTGATCCAATGGCCTCTTTGACTAACTATCACTGTTATATCGTCTAGCTTGGCACCTACAAAGTAATAAGAAAATATCAACTGAATGTTAATACATTGAACTTGAATGACAGTAATCAGGAGCTTATCAAAACTGAGACAATTACATGCCTGTCAACTTTCTGCCAAGAATTTTCTTCCATAGAGGCACGTCAAACTCCTGTAATAGAAACCAAAATCATACTACATAAATGGATATGCCTACACTTATCATAATTTTTTGCACTATCAAGCCTTTGTCTCATTTCTCAAATATTCTTTACCACTTATCATTTTGCACTTATCATTTTGCCACACTTATTTGCAACCAAAAAACTCAGAAGAGGTTTGTTAATGTGATAATGTGCATAAACTTTTGATATTTTAGCTAAATGGAATTAACTTGTTCTTTTATTTATAGGTTAGTGATAAAGATTTGGAAACTCTTTATATAAAAAGAAATATATTCATGTCAGCCTCACATTTATATTAGGCTTCATGGGCATTTATTCTGGTACACTTTACTTCTTTAAAATTTAAAATTGAGCACATATTACATCAAATATATCTGTTTTAGCAAGTTTTCTTTACATTAATTTATATGTAACATGCAAAGGCTTCTCCCATAGAATTCGATTACCTCTTTTTTATTTTTTATTTTCCCTAAGATAAAACAAGTTTAACAAAAAGAATGAATCATGCTCATTGTTAGTTTATGAATATTTTTCAGGATCGAGCACTGGTTAACGTGCAAATTCCTTACAAGGGATTCAAACATACCTAAAAGTTAAAAGGGAGGATAACTTACTTCCAACATCATTATGGTCCACCATTGACGATGCATACTTCTCTTTATTCTCATCCACCGTTATTTGTTGGCATCTGCATTCCTCGCTGCAAAAGGCCTGTCCCCTGCATAATCATAACCATTCTCTAGTTTAATTCTGTCTTTTTTGGGTCCTTTTCAAATGATATATTGCTATACAAAAGCAAAAGGATTGCATGTAGTCATATTGTTGATTTAAAACTATTATACGTTGTGATTGTATTAAGTTGATATGGAACAGAGAAATGATAGTTTTTTCTTGAAATCACAGTGCCTAATAGAGAAATGATAGTTTTTTCTTGAAATCACAGTGCCTAATAGAGAAATTGAACTTCTCCATGACTCAAGTGTTGGTTACACGAGTAGCCAATGCATGAAACTAACTGTTAGGCATATGAAGGTGTCAAAGCAATCATGTGTGTTCTTTGATTTTTTTTCCCTCCAAGTATGAATGATTATTTGATTACTATATACAACTGATGTCAAAGGGATCCATATTCTCATGTAGGAGACATGAAATCAATTGAAATGGACAAGATTTTCTGAATCCTAGCTTAGAATATATTCATGAATAAGTCTATTGACAAGATTTTATGTTCCACTCCTCCATTCATCTACTGTACAACTTAAACTTTATCTCATTTTGTATAAGCACTTAAGGCAATTCACCTCAAAATTAATTTATGACACATTATAATTCATAAATAACTGATTCATCGTAAGATTTTATTTTATTTTTAGTGAAATCGATAAATGATGTTTAGAGGCTTGGTATACAAAGCATTTGAATACACATTTCGAAGCCCTTAATTATAACCTTGGTAGTAATGGTGCAAGTAAGATTTTACATTATGCCTTAATGAACTTTTAATTGCACTTGAATGATCTTACATATATGAGCCTAAAATGCCTTAAATCAGACTACAATCTGCAATTCACGGCAATATTATTCTCATGTCAACTCCAATGAACAAATTGTAGGAAAGACAGACTTTGCTAATGTTATGGTCCTTAGAAAACAATATGGATAAAATCTCAACTTCATCCGATGATAAAAGCTTAGTGGTTGCCAATAAACTTCATGATATTTTTGCACCATTAACAATAACCATATATTTTCATACAAATGCATATCAAACAAGTGTCATATCCAACTACACCAGATTTCAGGATCATATACTTGGACAATAAAATTTGACCCATGGATAGAATTACAATTTAAGAAATTTCTCATATTATATGCTAAAAATCATACGACCAATATCAATGATTATTTTAAAAATAAATGCTGAAAATCATAAAATGCAAAATTATACTTGTACATGAAAATATCCAAATCACGAAGCCTCTTTCTACACAGGCAACAGTAGCTCAAGAAATCGCCAACAGGTGCCACTCCCATGGGCGAATATTCCAAAATCACCCCCGAATTCATCTCAAATTTACTACGAATGCCATTATCAACGCGAACGGCAGGGTAGGGGGCGATGACTGGCTCATCGTCAATGGTGACTTCCGAAACATCGACCACGACAGCTCCGTTTCATGGTTCTTCTTTTGCAATTATGTGGCAAGATCGAGATTGGATGGAATGAAAACAAAGACTTAAGGCTCCAGATCCAAATCCAGATTTCGGCGGCGGCATCTCTGACATCCGAGCACTATAGAAGGCGGTGGCAGTAGTATTTTTCGGGCTATTGTATTATTGATTCGGGCGGCTCAATTATTAAGGAGACGATAATTTTTTGGAGGAGAATATGAATTCACTTAAGTGGAGCAGTAAATATTTTAATAGTAGTAGAAATATGAGATTTAGGAGGACAAGAGGAGGAACTCGATGAGGCGGTAAAGCCGTGGGGAGAAAAATGCCATGGAAATTGAAATTTAGGGTTAATAAAAAGGGTAAAGCGGGAAATGAAAATTTTGGAAGGCAAGGGAGCAAAAGTGGCCTGCTAACCAAAATAAGAACAGTAATAAATATTACCATAAACTTATATTTTTGAATTTTAGAAAAATCATTTTCAAAAAATTAATTCTACGAATATTTTTAAAAATTTAATTTTTATTTGAAACATTAATTATAATTAAATATTAAATGCTGAAAGGTAAATTCTTGATTCTTAAATATTACATGTTAATTATTAAATATTAAATAATAATTGTAATTATTAATTATTAATCATTTAATAGTAATTATTAATTTCAAATTACTATGTATTAATTTTTATATATTAATAACTAATTATTACTTATTACTGCTTATTTATAATTGAATATTAATTACTAAATGTTAATTATTAATTATTAAATTTTCGTCAAAATTTGTAAAATATATATTATAAGTTAGATATAATAAGTGAAATTTATATTAAATATGACATGAATTTCTTGAAATTTAATTTTTATTAAAATATTTAAAAGTACGTCTTAATTATTATTAATTATTACTATATTACTTCTTAGTTGTATTTGAATATAAATTAATAAAATTTAATTACTATATACAGGTTACCAGTTATTTTTTAAGTATTATATATTTAATTATTATTTGCTATTAGTTTTTTTATAATTAGTAATTATTATAAATTAATTTTAATAGATCATTATTATTATTTAATATTAATTTTTACTTTCAATTATTATTGTTTAGTTAATTACCATTTATTATAAAAGTTTTATTATTGATTATTACCTACTGCTATTTAATAGTGAATATCATTTATAAATTAATATTTAATAATTAAATATTTATTATTATTTATTTATTGTTGACATCTATTACAACGGACATGAAAGGACCGTTGTAATAGCATTCTATTACAACGGGCAGTCATTGCCCGTTGTAAAAAGGGTGTTGTATAGGGCATCTATTACAACGGTCCTAAATGGACCGTTGTAATAGTAATCTATTACTATGGGCAGCAAATGCCCGTTGTAAAAAGGGTGTTGTATAGGGCATCTATTACAACGGTCCTGAATGCACCGTTGTAATAGCCTTCTATTACAACGGGCAGCAAATGCCCGTTGTAAAAAGGGCGTTGTAATAGGGTATTTTTGTTGTAGTGTTCGAGTCACCACAACACTTGCTTCGAGTCACTAGAAGGTCTGCTTCGGGCTAAGGAGATAGCTACTTTTAGTCAAGGGATCGACCAAGTCTAAGGTAAGCACTGGTTCGTATCCATGGAAAAGCACCACTTCGTATCCATCGCACCTACCACATTTCGTATCCATCACCTGAAACATGTTTCGTATCAATCATCGTTTGCACAATTTGTATCAATCGGTAGATGATCAATACGAAACGTGCCACCAACAATACAAAACAAAAGGTTCTCCAATCGATACGAAGGAATTTTAGGTGAACGATACGAATGGAATAAATAGATCGATACAAAGGACGTTTGCATGCATCGATACAAAAGACATGTGTTCGTATCGATACGAAATGCGTCATCCATAATCGATACGAAATAAAGTGCCACAGATGGATACAAATGAGTGTACACCGGAGGATACGAACGAGACCTATAAGACTCATCACTCGGCATAAAAAGAGGATCGATCCTAGAAGATAGCGTCACATCATCTGGTCAACACGTGCTGGCAAGGATTCGAAGATACCGATACGAACGGCATCGATATGAGCTCAACAATGCCCTGCAAATGCAAACTTGCATCGATCATATCTCACAATCTACAAGTTGAAATGCCACAAAATTTTCACAGGAGCTTGCGTACAACCTCAAGAATGTCCATGATTGATCCCAACCCAAAAAGAGCAATTCTAGATTGATACGAATTTTGTACTTATCGTTCATGGATCGAGTTGAAATGTCAGGGGATCGATCATGTGGGCCCACCCACGTGAGAGAAGGAGTCTTCCGAGATCTGGGCGACATATTTGCAGCCTACACCTATAAATAGCAGTCCAAAAGCTTCAAAAAAGGGTTCTTTTGGCTCTTCTATGCTGATACTCTGTCGAAATCATTGTTGTAACTCGGTTGTACTGTTGTAAACCTTTGTAACCACCGAGTTATAATCAATAAAATATCAACTCTTCAAAGTGGACGTAGGCTACAACGTCGAACCGCTATAAATCTTGTGTTTCTACTACGTTCCTTTTAAATTTTGAGTGTTCTTCATATTTATATTCTCTACATACTTGCTATCTGTGATCTGTGATTGTGAACGGGTGCTTTCATCGGCAATTGGGTGTTTGAGACCAATTTTGGTGCAAACATTTTGGTGCTTTCACTGAGAGTTGAACTCAAGAATTCTACATCTTGGATTCCGAATCTAAAAGCTTAAGGACTTGGATCTGGAAAGCTATGGTTAAGCAATCAGCAAGGAGACCAAGAGCAGAAAGCAGTCAACATGAGGGGAGTCAGGAGGCTTCTTTGAAAGCGAATCAGGCCTCAGTCTTCATCACCCGAGACGAGATGGAGATGATGATGGAAGCCATGCAGGAAGGAATGCAGAAAAGACAAGTAGAGATGATACAGAACCTACTCCGATAGATTGGACAATCTAGAGTGCAAAATCAAGGAAATGCAACTATAGGAAGCACTGGAAACATGGATCAAGAGCATGGAGCAACCATGATTCAGAATGGAGTGGGACCATCAGGAGTAGTCCATGAGCTAGGGGCACGCCTCCGGAGCATATTGATCCAATCCTAGGCAGGATACCAGCGGGAACTGTGCAACATGACGTTGATAGAGGAATGGATGCTCGTCCAGGAGAGCAGATTCCAGGATTTCCTCGTGAACTCGGGGGGAAGATCAGAGGAAACAGACAAGGGCTACAGCTTGGAGACTGGGAAAGATTGGCAGAGATGGTCAGACGTGCCATGAGGGGCAGATTAGTGAATAGAGATCTGGAAGATGTGAACATGAGCCCCTTCGCTCCCGCAATTAGGCAGGCGAGGAATCCACCAGAATTCAAGCTACCAACACTAGTGACGTACGATGGGAGGACGGATCCTGCAGTTCATCTGATGAGGTATATGAGGCACATGGAGGTACTGGGAGGCATCGGAGGAGCTCATGGCCTGGTGTTTCCCATTGTATTTGACAGACATAGCAGCACTGTGGTTCAGGTAATTGAAGAGCGGCTCCATTGGAGCATAGACCGAGTTGATTGTGAAGTTTATGACGTAGTTCAGAGTTCACATTTCGAGACCCAAGAATGTGATGAGTTTAACAACACTGAAGCAAAGAACCGGGGAATCTTTGAGGAGTTTTTTTGACATGATGCAATGCAACGGCAACATCGGTGGATCGATCAGATCCATCCATGGTTTTGATGGCAGCTGTATCTGGCATAGTTGATGGTACAGAATTAAAGAACTCATTGACAAGGGATCCACCCATCGATCTAGGAGAGTTTTTCCATGAGGCAGAAAGGTTTCTACGACAAGAGGATGCAAATGCTGAAAGAGAGGAAGGAGAGGGAGTTAAAATCTATGAAGTTAAAAGCGCAGATCCGCCCGGAAAGGATTCAAGCAAGGATAAAGGGAAACGAAAAGCAGAAGGTAGTTGTGATGAGCCAAAAAAACCACGAAAGGAGCCAAGATTCACCTCTTATTCAGAGCTGAATGAGACTTTGGAACGAATCTATCAAGACACTAGATGGCAGGTTCCCTACCGGAGGCCAATGAGGAGGGATCCGACCAACAATGAGAGGAAATCAGACAAGTACTGCTTATTCAGCGAGCTAAGTGGCCATAGTACAAGCGATTACAGGCACTTGAGGGACGAGATAGAAGGGCATATCCGAAATGGCATGCTATTACAGTACTTGAGAAGGCGAGCAGCAACGGTGGAGCAAGAGCGACCACCATCTGCATCAAATGAGGACGGCTCCGGATCGAGGTGTCAGCTTGTCAACAACTAATTGGAGTAATGATGAATAAGTAGCAAACTCCATAATAACACGGTTAAGTCGCTTACACATGTTCAAGATCACGAACGGTCCTCCGGCATGCTCTGAAACGACTATCAACTGCATCGATATAGGTGTTTGCACTTTGACGTCTCTGTTTTTCTTTTGTTTTCCATTTATCACATCTGGACTTGATTTAGTTGGACATTTATGTTATAGGACTCATTTTGAATGTAAATCTGACATTAATAATACTAAGTCCCCCTGGGCATACACAATTCGCCTCGAACGACACCCGACCATGAACGGTCATAATTCACTTGGAACAGCACCCGACCATGAACGGTCACAACTCGCCTCGAACGGCATCCGCGCTCGAATGGTCACACACCGCCCCGAACGGCATATGATCTCTAACGATCGTTATTCACAGTCAGGTAAGATTATCAATCTCTTTACAGGTCATTAATAGGATACGAACATCCGGCTTATCGAACTACAAAACGCACCTTCATATCGCAAGGCATGTTTTGGGGGGCAAAGTGTTAACCCACCTTTTGGCAAGGCAAAATACAGGCGAATTTAACCCAATCAACTGCACGATGATCAAAGCAAAACTTTCACATATAGTAAGCATGATCACAAGGCTAAAATATAGCATGGTCGACAAACAAATAGTGCAAGATGTTTAAAATATGGTTTCAGCAAAGATTGAGTCGCTTCAAGTTGCTTGGAGTTTGCTCTGAGTCACCTTCCTGTTTGTTTCGGGTTTCCAGGTAGTTTGCTTCGAGTCAGAGAAGGGTCTGCTTCAGGTCTTGGAAAGATTAGCATGTTTACAAGCTGCTTCGAGTCACCACAACACTTGCTTCGAGTCACTATAAGGTCTGCTTCGGGCCAAGGAGATAGTTACTTTGAGTCAAGGGATCGACTGTCTCACGTAAGCACTGGTTCGTATCCATCTCACCTACCACATTTCGTATCCATCACCTGAAACATGTTTCGTATCGATCATCATTTGCACAATTCGTATCGATCGGTAGACGATCGATACGAAACGTGCCACCAACAATACAAAACAAAAGGTTCTCCAATCGATACAAAGGAATTTTAGGTAAATGATACGAATGGAATAATTAGACCGATACAAAGGATGTAGGCATGCATCGATACAAAAGACATGCGTTCGTATCGAAACGAAATGCGTCATCCATAATCGATACGAAATAAAGTGCCATAGATGGATACAAATGAGTGTACACCGAAGGATACAAACGAGACTTATAAGACTCATCACTTAGCATAAAAAGAGGATCGATCCTAGAAGATAGCGCCACATCATCTAGTCAACACGTCCTTGCATGGATTCGAAGATACTGATACGAATAGCATCGATACGAGCTCAACAATGCCTTGAAATGCAAACTTGTATCGATCATATCTCATAATCCACAAGTCGAAATGCCACCAAATTTTCACAGGAGCTTGGTACAACCTCAAGAATGTCTATGATTGATCCCAACCCAAAAAGAGCAATTCTGGATCGATACGAATTTGGTACGTATCGATCATGGATTGAGTCGAAATGTCAGGGGATCAATCACGTGGGCCCACCCACGTGAGAGAAGGAGTCTTCCGAGATCTGGGCGAGATATTTGCATCCTACACCTATAAATAGCAGTCCAAGTGCTTCGAAAAGGGATCTTTTGGCTCTTCTACGTCAATACTCTGCCGGAATCATTGTTGTAACTCGGTTGTACTGCTGTAAACCTCTGTAACCACCAAGTTATAATCAATAAAATAGCAACTCTTCAAAGTGGATATAGGCTACAACGTCGAACCGCTATAAATCTTGTGTTTCTACTGTTTTCCTTTTAAATTTTGAGTGTTCTTCATATTTATATTATCTACATACTTGCTATATGTGATCTGTGATTGTGAGCGGGTGCTTTCACCGGCAATTGGGTGTTTGTGACCAATTTTGGCGCAAACAATGTTCATATGGATCTAGAAGGAATAAAGGATGCTTACCGGATCAGACAACGTCCTAGACGATGATTGCAAGGGTTTAAATGTGTTTGGGTGAAGCTTGGCAATAATGAGTACGTGGAAGACCAATGGTCACGAGATTTTTGGAAGCACTGGAAAATAAGAAGGCGTGTCCGTTTGGAATAGGCACAATAATTTGTATAGGAGTTCCTGTCTAGTGCCAGATCGTAGGGTGCCGAACCAACCATGGAACCAAACAAGTTGTGCATAGAAACAACCATGAAATCGAAAAAGTAGCACGTCGAATCAACCTAAGCCATTGAATCATGAGCATGCCGATCCAAACTGGAAAGAAAGATGGAGATGTATGTCTGCAGAGGGATTCAAGGAGTTACTCAACAAAGCCCACCTTATAGTTTACGAGATGAACTTTGGAGGGAAAGTGGTGTGGGAAATTTCACCCACATGGCCAAGGTGGTAGAAAGCTTGGAAGATAACATAGGCTCAGTTAAGAAGAAAGTGACACAACATGTGGGGTAAGTGCAAAGTCAAGGAATAGAAGGCGGCTCCTTCCCTTCCCTCTCTTTTGTTCATTAACCCATAGTACCGAATAGAGATATCTGTTAAGTAACCTAGGGTACCGAATAAGATTTCTTCTTCGATACCCTAGGATACCAAATAGAATATCTTATTCGGTACCCAGGGTACCGAACAAGATTCTTTATTTGATATAAGAGGGTGCCGAATAGGGGCTTGACCGAACCACGTAAATGTCGAACCAAGCTATGAACCGAACTTTCTTTTTCATTGAGCTAGGCCCGTAAACTCTTTTAAAAAGAGGAAAGTGTGGGAGCCTGGCCAAGAACATGTCCACGTGCACTTGCACTGAACCATCCTACCCTGAATAAAGCTTCAGCTGAACAGAACAATGCGTTTATGGAATGAAATGTACATATATCAGGAAACTATCAACTACAAGTGGCCTATTCAGGAATATTCCTTCTGGGTGAGATATACAAGGAAACATCATAATTTTTCGGATTAATGATAACACATCTTCATCGCTATAAATATCCAAGCATTTGTCATTCAAAGGACATGTTATTTAGATCTACAAGCCTTCGAGCAGCAGAATTAATCAAATGGAACATTTGGATTCTCTTTTTTATGTTATAGAACATTGTAATTCATATCAAATTCTTGTAACAACCAAATTATAAGAAGACAAAATGAACATAAACAGTGGACGTAGGCCCTTTATGGATGAATCACTATAAACACTTGTGCACTTTACTTTTCCTGCATTGTATCTTTATTGAATTTGTTGTTTAAAAATTATTGAAGGTGTTTGCCCATTGTTCATGCAAACAGAAGCAAATAAGATAGGTAGATTTGAAAAAAATTCCCTTTGGATCATATTAGGCTTATAAAATCTAAAGCTATATTAGATCCAATCTAATAAAATTTTAAACAAAATCTTATTTTATTTAAGTTGTTAAAATGGAGATTTAAATTTGATTTAAGTTTGTATGTATTATAATGAATGTATCAAATACATTCAGTTGTGTTAAGTGTAAGTGCAATATGTAAATAGTGTATATATGTGTAAATGAAACATTTATAAATGAATTTAGAGAAGGAAATCTTTTGTTTCTCTCTTTTAACCTATATAATTAATTAAGGGAAGATATGGTGACATATATAGAGAGAACGCTTTCCTTTCTCTCTCTTTAATTGTAACGAGTATATATGCATGACCAGGAGGGCCTGCATTTAATCACAACGTGCATGCATTTTTATTTGCACCTGTGTAAGTAGATTTGATAGTACCATTGCTAGTATAAACTGAACCTGAGGCAACGATCGAGAAGACAGAGACAACTGAAGAACATTCATTGAACCAATAACTTGAAAGCATTCGTAGTTTTATCATTCCTTTCTTTTGTTTTAGTTTATTTTATACTACTGGAAATGGAAATAATACTTGTACTTTTACGTGCTTATGCTCTTTTAGCTAATGTGATCTGTGAGCAAGAATGTATCAAAATATATCAGTGATTAATTGTTTCTTTACCTAAATTACGGACAATATGGAACACTCGAATACTTCAGCTTATAAACATATACCGTAGTTCTCTGTAGTGATTAATAGTTGTACTTAGAAAATAACAGGCTACATCCTCATATTGAACTCCGCCTAGGCATAAGCCTATATTTTTTATCATACTGCAATAACTTCTTCATACTAACCCGGAATTAGGCGAGACTTCGACCGATGAACTCCTACCTAAATTACAGACAATATAGAACACTTGAATACTTCATATTGTGAACGTATACCGTAGTTCACTATGGTAATTAACAGTTGTACTTAGAAAATAATAGGTTATATCCCTATATTTGAACTCCGCCTAGGCAGAAGCCGCTATTTTTTTTGTTCATATTGCAATAACTTCTTCATACTAACTCGAAATTAGGCGAGACTTCGATCGATGAACTCCCATCTAAATTACGGACAATATGAAATACTCAAATAATTCATCTTATGAACATATACTATAGTTCCCAAGGGTGATTAACAGTGGTACTTAGAAAATAACAGGCTGCATCTCCATATTTGAACTCTGCTTAGGTAGAAGCCATAATTTTTTTTCATACTACAATAACTTCTTCACACTAACTCGAAATCAGCAAGACTTCGACCGATGAACTCCTACCTAAATTACAAACAATATGGAATACTTGGATACTTCATCTTGTGGACGCATACTGTAGTTCTCCATCGTAACTAACAGTTGTACTTAGAAAATAACATGCCAATAACTTCTTCATACTAACTCGAAATCAGGCGATACTTCAATCGATGAACTCCCAACTAAATTACGGAAGATATGGAACACTCAGATACTTCTTCTTATGAACGTATACTATAGTTCCTAAGGGTCATTAACAGTTGTACTTAAAAAATAACAGGTTGCATTTCCATATTTAAACTCCGCCTAGGCAGAAGTCGCAATTTTTTTATCATACTATAATAACTTCTTTATACTAACTCGAAATCAAGCGAGACTTCGATCGATGAACACTCCAATATGGAACACTCGGATACTTCATCTTATGAACGCACGCTGTAGTTCTCCATGGTGACTAACAGTTGTACTTAGAAAATAACAGGCCACTTCCCCATATTTGAACTCCGCCAAGGTAGAAACTATTATTTTGTTCAGACTGCAGTAACTTCTTTATAATAACTCGGAATCAGGCAAGACTTTGACCGATGAACTCTCACTTAAATTATGGACAATATGGAACACTCGGAACTTCATCTTGTGAACGCACAATGTAGTTCTCCATGGTGACTAAAAGTTGTACTTAGAAAATAATAGGCTACATCCCCAAATTTGAACTCCGCCTAGGCATAAACTGCTATTTTTTTGTTCAGACCGCAATAACATCATAATAACTCGAAATCAGGCGAGACTTCGACCGATGAACTCTCACCTAAATTACATACAATATGGAACATTCAAATACTTCATCTTATGAATGCACACTGTAGTTCCCTATGCTGACTAACAGTTGTACTTTGAAAATAAAAGGCTACTTCCCCATATTTGAACTCCGCCTAAGTAGAAGCTGCTATTTTTTTGTTCAGGCTGCAATAACTTCTTCATACTAACTCAGAATTAGGCTAGACTTCAATCGATGAACTCCCACTTAAATTATAGACAATATGGAACACTTGGATACTTCAGCTTATGAACATAGACCATGGTTCTCTATGGTAATTAACAATAGTACTTAGAAAATAACAGGCTACGTCCCTATATTTGAACTATGTCTAGGCAAAAGCCGCTTTTTTTGTTCATACTGCAATAACTTCTTCATACTAACTCGAAATCAGGTGAGACTTCGACTGATGAACTCCCATCTAAATTACAGATAGTATGGAACACTTGGATGCTTCAGCTTATGAATGTGTATTGTAGTTCTCCATGGTGATTAACAATTGTACTTAGAAAATAATAGGCTAAATCTCCATATTCGAACTTCGCCTAGGCAAAAGTCGCTATTTTTTGTTCATACTACAATAACTTCTTCATTCTAACTCGGAATCAGGTAAGATTTTGACCGATGAATGCCCACCTAAATTACGGACAATTTGGAGCACTTGGATACTTCATGTCTTGAACGCACACTGTAGTTCTCCATGGCGACTAACAGTTATACTTCAAAAATAATAGGCTATATCCCTATATTCGAACTTCGTCTAGGCAGAAGCCGTTATTTTTTTGTTCAAACCGTAATAACTTCTTCATATTAACTCAAAATCGGGCGAGACTTCGACCGATGAACTCCTACTTAAATTACGGACAATAAGGAACACTCAAATACTTCATCTTGTGAACGCACATTGTAGTTCTCCCTAGTGACTAATAGTTGTACTCAAAAAATAATATGCTACATCCCCGTATTTGAACTCCGCCTAGGCAGAAGCCGCTAGTTTTTTGTTCAGACTGCAGTCTTCATACTAACTCCCAGCTAAGTTATGGACAATATGGAACACTCAGATACTTTATTTTATGAACGTATACTGTAGTTTTTGTACTTAGAAAATTACATGCTACATCCCCATATTTGAACTTCGCCTAGGCAGAAGCCGCTAATTTTTTTGCTCAGACTATAATAACTTCTTCATAATAAATCAAAATCAAGCTGAGACTTCGACCGATGAACTCCTACCTAAATTACGGACAATATGGAACACTCGGACACTTCATCTTATGAACGCACACTATAGTTCTCCATGGTAACTAACAATTGTACTTAGAAAATAACAAGCTACATCCTCATATTTGAACTCCGCTTAGGTAGAAGCTGCTGTTTTTTTGTTCAGACTGTAATAACTTCTTCATACTAACTTAATATCAAGCGAGACTTCGATCGATGAACTCCCACCTAAATTATAGATAATATAGAACGCTCGGAAAAATTAAGCTTACGAAGGTATACCGTAGTTCTCCATGGTGATTAGCAGTTGTACTTAGATAATAACTGGCTACATTCCCATATTTGTACTCCATCTAGGCAGAAACTACAATTTTTTTATTCATACTGCAATAACTTCCCCGTACTAACTCGGAATCTGGCGAGACTGCGACCAATGAACTCCCACCTAAATTATAGACAATATGGAACACTTGGATACTTCATCTGTTATATGCACACTATAGTTCTCTATGGTGAAAGTAGTTGTACTTAGAAAATAATAGGCTACATCCTCATGTTTGAACTCCGCCTAGGCAGAAGCCGCTATTTTTTTGTTCAGACTGTAGTAACTTCTTCATACTAACTCGAAATCAGGCGAGACTTCGACTCATGAAATCCTACCTAAATTACAGACAATATGGAACACTTGGATACTTCAGGTTATGAACATATACTGCAGTTCTCCTTGGCGATTAACAGTTGTACTTAGAAAATACCAGCCTACATCCCCATATTTGAATACTATTTCTCTATGAGATGTAAAAGGGTATATTTGGAATTTCAAAAAGACACCGAACAAATCTATTTAATGAATTCTCTTTATTAGTAGTAAAGATAATTAATATATTAAATGACATTTCTAACTTATAAACTAAATTTACACATGCCTTTGTTGTCCAAGTTTTTGACTAATTAAATATATGTGCACATCTATAATAATTATAATAAATACATTATTGCACAAAATTATACATACATACATACATACATCGGTTGTTTTAAATAATTTGAATTCCAAAATTAACATTAATGAAAATGATTTCAATTAAAGAAAGGTTTGACAACAAAAGGTTACATTATTGCATAAAATCCTCTTACAAATTTGAATTAAACTACACATTATATTTCCATATACATAATTATACAATTTAATAATTTAGATCTAAAACAACATATTTTGGCAAACATTGTAACATATGATATATGTATATATATACATTCGATTTTAAGGTTAACAATTTTGATTAAACCTTTAATTTAGGAACGAAAATAGAGTTTAGCATTTTACATTAGACTATAACTTTAGAAAAAAATAATAATTAGAATTTGCACTAAAGTCCATTCGTTAATTTTAAATCAAGTTTTTATTTTGCTTTTTACAAATAATGATTGAAACATTTATATTTAAGTATTAACCATATAAAACTAAAGATTAATTTCAAAGAACAATAAATAATTTAATTTATACAATTCATTTGCATTTATGTATATAAATTTACATAGTTGTAGAAAAATGTCATTCAAAATTAGCTTTTAATTTCATAAAATTCCAAAAACAAAATAAAAGAAATCTGATAAAATAAGCATTTGTAAATCTGTGATAAGAATTTACAGATCTAAACAATACAGAGAATAATAACAAGTTATCAAAAGTAATATGGGATCCAAAACATATCAATTTATCATGAACATACATTAAAGTTAGATGATGAACTAACATAGATGTGAACCAAAACAATACAATAAACATATTTTAATCAAAATAGACATAAGAGAGGTTTAAGTTACATGTGGTAAGATGAATAATTAAACATGAGGTGAATCATACAAAGTCTAACTATATCAATGATATAAAAATATAGGTGGATTTAAATTAAAGAACTACCTTTGGATATGGTCAATAAATCACACTATGAATGTATGAAGACTCCTAGATCTCATTGAATCATCTTCAAAAATTGCAACAATCTAAAGAACCACCTTTGTATTTATTTTATTTGATGCTTGAATTGTTTAGAGAGTTTTTTTCATTCTTGAATATATAAATTTTTATCCACTAGAGGAGATGAGGAGAGCAAGAGAAAAAGGAAAAACATTTTGTCAGGAAGAATGAATCTTTATAGGAAATGAATTAATGGACATGTTTTAACTGAAAGTTCTCATTCTTTTAATTAAACTTCTCCAATTAATTCCCTTAGTTCTCTCTCTCCTTCCACTCCTATCTCTTACATGGTAAGGCCAAACTTACTTGCCATCAAATGGCATAAGATTTCTATAAACACCTTCATGCAACTACCTTTTATTTAAACCTGTTTTAGAAATACACTGATATCTTATATCAATGCACACAAATATAACTTTTATATATGCACTCAAATAATTACCGACAACTCCCAAACATCAAATAAATCAAATAATAATTAATATTTCTTAAATATTAACTAATTTAATTAATTTGTTACATTTTATAAATTAATTAATTTGTGTGCTTTTTCGGAGAATTCATCATTACGGTTGTGCGATTCAAAGATGTAAATTTAGTCGGCTATTAATTTTGAACAATTCAAATTTTAACGATATGTCACCTTAGCTAGTGGTGTGACATTTTGGTTGAATTTATCGCTTACACATTTTTTTGGTAAAATCCAATTTTGCTATTTTAAGCGGTACCTATAGTAATGATTATTTATACCAATTATCTTCGTCAAAGGTATATCACATTAGGATTTATGGAATTTGGTTTTGGTCAAAACTCCAAAATCATCCAAATTCAACTTTGTAATTCCAAAGACAAAATTCTTGGTTCAATAATAACAATTATTATTAACCTTACTACTCTGGCTAGGGACTTTGATTTTGGGTTGACTACAGTTGACTATGATATTAACACCATATAACTGAGAAGGCGAATTCTGTATCGAATAGTGTTTCATTTCCAACGATTCAACTCAGATCCAAGTATAGTCGTTCGATGGATGTCATGCCCTGATTTATCTACAATTAAAGTAGAGTGTCCACATTGAAGTTCCATAGTACTGTCAAGCTATGGGAATTATGTAACATCGCTACTTCGAGATTATTTGTTTGACCTTAGTGATATGACTATGTTATTGTTGTATTATGTTTTATTTTCTTCTGTGGCAAGACTCTAGAATTTATTAGTTAGAGTTGTCACTGCTTATTTTATCTTACCCCGACGACTCATCCATTTCAGTTCTCAAGATGTTGACGCCGGTTTGGGCATTGAACTAGAGGATCGAAAAGGAGGGTTGTTACAGCGAGGCCACTCAAATTGGGTAAAAAATTAGTGCGAACGGTCTTAAGTTAACTTTGAAATTAAAACTTTGTCCAAAATAGCACAAACACAATAAATTTAGAAAATGGCAAAAGGTCGTAATTCGAAAATTGTCTATCTAAAAGTTAAAAAAGTTGCTTAAAGCTAATTGCATGTTGAATAAACATCTAAAGGTACATTCGTAGAAAAATTGGATTAGAGATTAGAGGTTGTGGTGTTCTTATACAAATTGGATTAGAGGCTGGATAAAAAAATTTTATGATTATAATGTAAAGTTTTTATTTTTTATTAGTAAGAATTATTATTAATAATTATTCATTAATTAATAAATTTTAGCGATAAATAACTAAAATTTAAATTTATATGCAAATTCAAAAAAAAGTTTAAACTAAAGTTAAAAACATACAAATATTTAATGAGATCGGCTATTTGGACATAAAATAGAACATAATTAGTGACACAATAAATCTAGACCGTTGAATTGTTTTGGCCTTATATATAAAGTGGAAATCAGGGAAGATCTAATAGTTCAGATCTCTTGTGTCACCATTTGTGTTTACAAATTATGTCCAAATAGAATTTCCAATATTTAATACATCAATATCATCCTGCAGCAACCAAAGTCTTTGAACTGATCATGTGTTGCAACAATCTGTGGTGTATTTGATGAACTTGCACCACCATGGTTGTCCTAACGTTGTTCATGCCAATTTTTTACATAACTCAGTGGAACTTCTACTTTAACAATTTCTTATAAAATTATGAATTACACAAGTTGTAATGATAAACTGTGCTTGTTTGGGGAAACTATATGCGTGCATGTCTCATAAAATATTGAATTTTTTCGAAATACCAAATGTTCTTTCCACAATCATGTGCAAACTAAAATGATAAAAATCAAAAAATTTATATGCGATTTTGAAACATTCTAAGCTTGTACCTTGAATTTACAAGGTAATACTTACTAGGTGATAGTTGTGGGAAGTTTTCAACTTCTTCAATAGCATGGTTTGACAGTCTATGAGCATGGGCAAAGCTTTCCCAACTAGACATTACAAAATTAAATGTTAAATCAAAATCAACAGCACCAAGAATATTTTGTGTTGGATACCTTTTCCTACCTATAAATGTCAGCAATTTCTCTTTACTAACTCTCATAGAAATATGTGTTCCGTTTATAACTCCGGTAGCATTTCAAAAAAGGGTAGTAACATGTATCATACTTAAGTTTATTAGGAACCTCATTGAAATTTTTAGGTTTAATAATATTTTTGGCCATAAGTAAGACTTTGTAAGACATTAGATATATGTACTAATGCTGCCAATAGCTCAATTAAAAATTTCACCTACTAATCTATGTGATGTTACATTGTAGCAAATATTCCTACCATTTCATATATTTCTATTTGTTTAGTGGAAATAAAGTCATATTTAATAGATAACAAATCGCATAAATGTTTGAATGTAACACTTTTCATTTGGAACAGATCTTTACTTCTATTCTCATGTTCTTCAAGAACATCTATGATGACCCGTAAACCCATACCCTCTGAACCGATAATAAACCACACATGTCGACCCAGAGCGAACAAAATTGCAGATAATCATGAGAAAGAAAAGAGAGGGTGAGAAGAAAGAGAGAAGAAAGAAGAAGAGAAGAGAAGAGAAGAAGAAAAGAGAAGTGGAACGAAAATAATACAGAATCTCACATCACAGCGGAATAACATATAATATAGATCAATATTCTTTACAAAGAGAAACTGTAATATACATAAATCAATATCAGAGTACACAACAAGTAATCATCAGCTTGGATAGTTATAATAACCTGTCCTCACAAATGCTGATAATTTACAACAATAACAATGCAATGCACCGGAAAAATAAACAAATACGTGTATACAACATGAAGATCTCCAGCTCACCTGCTGAAGCTTCAAAAGCACCATATCTGAACTTGTAAATATAGTCGGTCTGACCCGAGCATTGAAAGGGAAGAATGCCCTGATCAGTCTGGTAAACCAGCGTAAGAAAATAACACATCTCAACTGAATTTATAAAGTTATCAAAACTTTTCCTTTATCAAAACAAAAGGTATCTTGTAAGACCACGTCCACACATAAACACAAACGAGTTTTTCCCTTACGATAACCAAAGTCTTTTCATACCAAATCATGTTACATTATAATAGTGTCTATTATACAAATAATAATCAACATAGCTAAAATTGTTACCATTATTAAATTCCAACAATACTAGGCTCTACAAACAAAATGGCAGCAACATAATGGATTTTGGATTCCATACAAATGACAAGGTGAAGGGACTACCTTTTCGAAACTCAGTACAACTCTAGAGAGATGTACCAAGGGTCCAAATACTGGGCGCCTAAACCAACATAAGACCGGCCTACCCATTCCTGCATAGTACCGAATATGTCATCACTCTGATCGTTACCGACCTATAATCGGTGGCCACAAGCATACATCAATAATAATCAGATACACGACGTCATAGTGTGTAAAGATATATCTATAAGAGTGATGACATCTCCTACTGGGAGCGAACCACTTAGCCTTGCTGCTTCTATCCCCGTTTCAGTCCTTTTGTGGGGAGTGAGGCCAAAAGAAGTATCGATTACCTTTCACATATCACATATCATCATCATCATCTTTGAATGCCACATTGTCATTCCCGTTGACTACTAATTGCCTTCCACAAAAATATAACCCTTGAGCTCGTATGTCTCAAGAAGGGTGTTAAGCTAAGAGAAGTTGCCTCCTCCGCCACCATAGGATGTATGTTTGTAAAAACCAATGTACGTAATTTTAGAAATTCAATGTCAGACACTCATCCATACAAGTTGTCCAGGAATAGGACAAACCAAAGGTACTCTCCTACCACATCCTATGGGATTAGTAGCGACAGCCCTTGCAATGTATATTTCATAACAAAGAGACTACTGCTACTATATGTATATTGAGATTTTAACCCCAAATGGTCAACAAGTAGTCCTTCACTATGAAAATCCTAAATCTCAATATCATTTACCAATCTGCACAATCGTCGCATATATGTTGGTTCAAAGTGGTTTTCAGATAAATCTGATCCCTGTCTCTTCGCACCAACAATGCAAAAGCGTTACTCAACCTCATACAAAAACCAAGTCTCGTAGACTTATCACGTTTCCAACTTTCAACTCGTTATCCTTCGGCCAAGAAGGAAGCTCGATAGATTGGAGTAATCACTCCACACTACACGAATTAACATTCTCAACACAAACGATAATCAAGCCTACACAGTCAGTTACGTACTAAGTGTACAACTAATTAGTTCCTACATCAAGTTGAGAAACTAAAATGGCCAAATTTGATAGTCGGTTATTTAACTATCAAAGCAACAAATAAAATCTAGTACATAAGTAGTCACTGGGCCTGATTTTATTAATCGTTTATAAATCAAATCACTTTCCAATTATTGACTTCAAAATTCTTTAAAAAGATAATATTCAAAACCAGTTCACTTATTGGATATTTGGAAAACATTTTCATTACTTATTTTAATAATAAGCGAGTTTACAAATCATTTCATTTCAGCACTAAGAAAATATTTCATATACTTAAATCGATGATTAAGTATATATGCAAATCTTTTTAAGGAAAACATTCTTCGAATATATGTTATTTGGGTCAAAACGAATGTTGCATAAAACATCGTTACGACAACCCAAAAATACTAGTATAGAGATTCAACTAACTATATTTAATATTTCCATTTGGAAATCATTTACTATATCAGCAGTGATATAGTCCATGCCTTCCCTACTTTTCACGAAAATGTCTATTTCAACAATAAATGTCGAAATCTATGTTTTCGATACTCAACACATTTTAAAACAATTTTCAAAACCATTTAAACTCCATTTATAAATATCACTTTCAAACCATTTTCTTAATAGATTATTCACGTTAAAAACGTGAATATAATTCCTTAATAAACTTTCGTATTTAACTTATCAAATAAGTCGATTTCACCTTTATAAAAACGATGTTATATATCTTGTTTTTTTTATAAAATTTCTATTTTGTACAACACTTATATATTTATAAAATTCTATTTTATAAATCCATTTCTTTCCAAATCTCATTTGTTATAAAAATCCAATTATAAACTCTTTTCACAAACGTCTAATTTATTTGAAAAATCCATTTATAAAACATTGACTACGAATTCAATATAAAATATTGGTTTCAAATCCAATTATAAAACTATTCATCATATTTCAATTTCAAATCCATTTATATATATATATATATTTATATTTATAAAACATCGTTTAAAATCTATAATTCTTTTTATAAAAAATACTTTCGAAATCTTTTATAAAAACCATTCAAAATTTTATTAAAACGTATGTATTTCAAAAATCACTTTGAAATCCATTTTAAATTGAAATCATCATTTTAATATTTTAAATTCCAAAATTATGGCCCAATGCTGCATAAGTACTAAATAAGGGGATTCACATCAATAATAGCAATCATGGAATCCATCACATAATACAGCATATATAACAATATCTGTAAATAAAATCAACAATAGTGAGGAATCCTGTTGGATCCCTCCAATCTGTAGCCTGTAACAAATATACATATGAGAAAATATGTACAATGTCTGCTTCGAGGCAGACGCGCGTACAAACGGTCATCCACTCATACACGGGAACGTATAGGGTCTCATCTGCTCCAATTGACAGGAATATATCCAACTACAAACTACTATAGCATAACATCCAAACATCCAATATATATATATAACATCCAACAGTCATCAAAACAGCATAATAAAAATATTCCCACTTATATAAAAATATAAGCGGGTCAGAAAGAGTGAGTTTTACTCACTTTGCTTCTGCTCGTCGTTGTAGCGTTTTATTTGGAATAAAATTAAACGAGCGTTTAATTTTATCCAAAATTTTTGCGAGCTCTAAATCCATCCAAACCAGCTCCATCACGTAGTATTTTCAGTAACGAGTGCAACACAACTCGTTTCGTCTGATTTCGACCTCGTATGAAGAAGTTATGACATTTATAAGTTTACATGATTTATTATATAATTAATTTACAAATCCTTTTTTTTATTAAATAACCCAAGATAATCAGGGCCGTTGATTCCAGGAGAATAGATCATGGCTTCCCCTTTTTCTTCCCTCTCTCACGCGTTTAAGCTTCAGCAGAACCCATCGCCGCCATTCTCTACAAATTGCCGCGCCTCCATCGATAAATTATACGATGATCCATGACCACCAAGACGAAGCCCATGCTCGCCTGCACCCACGGCCAAAGCCATGTCACTCTCGGTCGTCCCCACACCTAGGAAAACGTGTTCGAATGCAGCCCAAATGCAGTCAAAATTTGGCTTCCACAATGAATGAAACTCGATCATAGCCGTTGGATGCGTAGATCTCTCCTTGCTCTACAATTTTCTAGTTGGGGGTTTTGGCTAATTGTGCGTGGCTGTGGAGAAAATCGAGGGAGAAGGTTGGTGATTTCTAGCCATCAAAATTTAGGTGGCGGCTAGGGTTTAGTTTCTAGTGTTTGGGACAAATGAAGTCCTTATATAGACAACTACAAAACACTATTCATCGCCAAATTTTCCGAACTCCAATCGAAGCATGCCGCCTGGCGTTCATAATGTTTTACCCCTATTCCAAACATAATGGAATATATATTGGGAGCCAATTCCATCGTATTTGGAAGATAGTTTTTCAAATCGAATTATTTTAATTAAATTTCTAGGCGTTTCAGCTTCGCACGACCAAACTGTAAGTCCGATTGACACGAAATTTGGAATCCTATAATAATATTCTTTTACGGATCCAATGAAACTAGTTTCATCCAATTCTGAGACAGTGTCCCATGGCTATTTTTCATGTATTAATTAAATATCAAAATTTTCAATTTCTGTAAATTAACTTTTAATTAAATTTTAAAAGTTTACTATCTTTATTCTAATTCAAATAGAATTTAAAACAACTTTAGAAATCATTTTTATTCATATTAGATTCAATATTCAATTAATTAACCGATTTAACTTATAATATTCATTTTTAAATATTTAAATCCAATTAAATATTCTAAATTCAAACGATTGAAAAACTGGGTCGTTACAACATCAATCATTCACATTCGACCAATGTGAGAGGAAGTATGATGTGGAGTAGGAATTAACTGAAATAGCTTTACAATCAATCTACCAATAACTTTGAGATCATTATCGTACTCCTTTGAGTCGTCAGAATAAGATAAATCATTGCTATCACTTAAGTCTTCCATGTTTGTGAACCATTTATGAAATTGTTATATGTGAAATCGTATCTTGACATGGATAGGATGAATTTGTAGAAAGATATAGCTAAAAAAATAAGTGGGGAGAATGAGTACAAGAATGACTACTTAAATAGCAAATAAATGAATGATTATATCGGAGTTAAACATGTTGCGTCTGACTTATTAGTTATGCCTTCCCCAACCGCTATAATTTGGAGCCGGAAATGCTTCCTATCCAAACGTTGATATAAACTTATGTCTAGCTTATCTGAGATAAGTATAACCCCCAATAACTGCTTTTCAAAAGCATTTCAGATATCCGTGAATAAACATCTAACATAAATTGTGGGTCAACAAATATACTTTATCATTAGTATCATATCTACCTTATTTTAAAATCTCTAGCCCACCAAAAAATAGTTCCTTCATCGATGATGATAATAAATATGTACAATATTTTATAATATATCACATAATTAATTTTGACGGGCTAAAAATCTCGTAATAATATAAATTTTTGCAAAGATGATGTTGATGGTATGTAGATCGTACCAGTACAAGAAGCATTAAATTTTAACAATCATAGATAACCAAAAGGAATTAGGCTAAATTTGAAAATGCAAAAAATGTGATGTGGAACCCTTATCATGTATGTATGTGTGTATGTACACACACACACACAAATATATATATATATATATATATATATATATATATATATCACTTCACTTTCGAAACACTCTTTTAGCGCATCTATTATACATTAAGTACATTATTTTTAATGTTGTAAAATTTTGTGAATATGTTTACTTTGCGTCTAAGACCTTCTCCACAAATTTTCAACTAATTTGAATATATCTAACATGATGATTTGATATTTCAAATCAACCATATAATAAATGTTTTCATAAAAGATACTGACTTATTATTTTAAAGAGACTACGAATTTTGAAACAACCTAATTTTCTTAAAGATGATATTCATGATATAGATTAAACATCTAAAAGTTTTATAGCCTTTCACCTTAAAATATGATAGAGATGCTAAGTGATGCTATAAAAGAGTGGTGTTATGGAACCTTCCTGTACATGTAAATGATCAATGACACATCTCTTTTAGAGCATTCTTTCAGCACCCTTATGTATTTTGATCTACACTACTTCAAATATCATAAACTCCTGTAAATATTTAATCTACATTATGAATTTTATTTTTATAAAAAATGAGATGATTTTGAAATTTATAGTCTTTCAAAATTTCTAAGCCATTATTCACCGTTAAAATATTTAGTTTAAATATTTTTTAAATATGTTTATAGGAGCGAAAATCCAATGGAGATGATCCTATGTATTATATGAACGTATCTGCAAAAAAATCATACAATTTGAATTAGTGTAGCTCAAAATATGATAGGGTGCTCCAAATAAAAGGTGTCATTGAACCTTATGCATATGTGTGCATATGTTGATGTTTTAAATCTTGGATTTCAGTCACATTTCCAGTTGAAGATTTTAAAATTTTGACTTATATCGATAGAGACCTCGAATGAGATGAGTTCCTCTCAAGCATCCATCTCGAATCATAAATTCAATTCAGGAACATCTCGGCTTGTATGTTATCTCTAAAATTGATTTTCATGCACAATAATATCTATAAATAAAACCTTAAAAATAATACTTTTCACTTGATGTTTGCATCGAAAATTGGCACAAACACCCAATAGAGATTTTTTAGAGAAATAAATAAAGAGCATTAAATGTAAATAGAGAGAATATGACAATAATGCAATCTGAATAAAGCAAATAAAAGAGATAT
Source organism: Allium fistulosum (assembly GCA_030737815.1). NCBI lineage: Eukaryota > Viridiplantae > Streptophyta > Magnoliopsida > Asparagales > Amaryllidaceae > Allium > Allium fistulosum. The sequence goes on from CM060901.1 coordinate 669,555,051, forward strand.
GGCAATTTATAGTGGTTCGGCATTGTTTGCCTATGTCCACTTTAAAGAGATAGCTTTATTAATCACTTTGTAAACTGAGTACAATAGGGATTAGATGAAAATCCTTAGTTACAAAAGAGTATAAAGCAACAATTAGCGTAAAGATCTCGAAAAGGAACAATCAAGCTTGTATTTATAGAGGAAGACGACGAAATATCTCCTTGAAAATTTGGCAGAAGGATCTCCAAAACCATATTTTGGAGGAGTTTGGGGGTGCAATCCCTATGGAGCTTCTCCATGTTTTAGTATGCCTAGCCTCCAAGTTTCATGCCAATTGGATTAGTAGAACTTGACTTATTTCTCGACCTTTGTTGTAATGTGTGTTGTCACCTAATTTTGGCCGAACCCTATGAATGGAAGATGATCAATCTCTCTTGCTTGCTCCTTTTGAGGTGCAATCCCTAGTGTAGACCCTTAGGTCCCCATATCTTGTTTCCAAAGTTTCATATGCATTGGACTTATGGATTTGGAGATATCGATTATTTTCCCTTGAGTTGCATTTGTTTAGCTGAAGTCCACCGATTCCTATGATTGAGAAGGATTATAGCCGATCCCTTTTTTAGATTAGACTATATTCGATACTTTAAACATTCTATATAGCATATCTCTCAATTTTGTTCGATCACGGCTTCATATTACCATTTGTACTTGATTTTTGGACCTCACAATCATCGCTCTAGACTTATTGGACTTGAGGACAGTCAAGTTTAACTTGTCCAATCAGTTCGGATATAGCCGGGTCAAAATGCCGGATAACACTTTCCCCCCAAAGTATGACATGTGTTGAACATAAAGTGCTTTGAATCAAAACAAGTTAGAGTCGCCGGAAAGAAATCCATCCAGTTTTCTGAATAGTCGCTATCCTTCCATTGAATTATTTTCCCAAGGTATTGTATCTCTCTTTGATCGTCATGACACTTGATCGATTTTCAATAGTATAAATTCAGTATTATATTCTGTCAGATGCTATCTATGTCCGGTTCTATAGGGTTAGTAAGCTTTGGCTATCTGATTTAGTCTTGACATTGAAAACTTCAGGTTTGAATTCAATTTCTGTCGATTTCAAAATTGAATGTCTAGAATATACATGTGCATGTTCCAGTACACATTCTTGTCGTTGGCTCCTGGATGCATTTGCATGCTCATGGGTCCTCGTCAATTTTCATTGAATTATATGCAATTTCATTGCATTTTATATTTATTTACTTTATATAGTTTTTATGTACATGTTTGCACGCACATAGGGGTCGTACCCGATCCCTTCTCTCTCTTTCTTTCTTTTTTGTTTATAGGGATCATGGATTCCTCTAGCTGATTCCCCCTTTTGTTATAATAAGGATCGGAATTTTTATAACCAACCCCTTTTTCCTCTTTTCTTCCTCTTTTTTCTTTATTTTTATATGTAGGGATTGGTTTGGATCCCTAAGTTAAGGGATGTACCCGATCCCTTCATATGTAGGGGATTTAATCTTTTGGCATCGTAGAGAAGCTAAGGCAAGCCGATCCCTATAGTCTCGTATATAAACTAACATTTTTCTCTCCATCCCTTACTTTAGCTCATTTCTTTCTTGCTTTCATTTCCTTCAACACCGAACCCTCTCCTCCTTCCTTAGAGCCGAACTTCCTCCTTTTCCCTTTGAAACTATCATCGTCTCCATCAAGAACTTTGCCTAGCCCATCTCGCATGCGACAATCCACACTCAAATACATATAGGTAGGTTTTTATTTGAATACAATTTTGATTTGTGTCGAGATGATGGGTTCAACCTTGCCATGGGTTGAATTAGGTGAAGAAGTGGAGAAGGTAAAGAGTGAGGAGATGCATGGAAATTTGTTAAATGAAGAAATTGGTACTGCTGAATTTAGAGGGATCGGTGTAGAAGTTTGAAGTGGAGGACGAGAAAGGTTAAGTATATGGATTAGTGCAGTGGCTATGAAAGGGGTCGGTCATGGTTAGGTGTAGGAAGGGATCTATCGTGGTTAGGTGTAGGAGAGGATCGGTCGTATATCGATGTGGAGAGGGATCGGTTGTTTATGGAGTAAAGAGCGATCGGTCGTTTGTGGGGCATGGAGGGATCGGTTGAACTGGTTTTGGCAAAGGGATCGGCTATGAATAAGGATTGGTTATTTGCTCCCTGAGAGGGATCAGCTATGGGGACTTAGCTGATTTCAAATCCTTGAACCAAACTTGAAACCTTAAACAAACCACTCCAAGTAAACTTGCATGAACAATTAGAAATAATCCCATCTTAACGAACTTGAACATATGACGATAACAAACAATATGGCTTGCTTATCCAACTATGAATTTGAAATTGAATAACTAAACTGCCAGGACTTGAACTTGAATTAAAACTTAACAATGGACTTTAATAATGGACTTCATACTTCGATATGTCGATGGTCGATCCCAAAGCTTACACAATCGATCAATCTAAACGCCAGTTGAGGTGGCTAGCAATGACAGTCACTCTGGTCAGAATCCAAAGTCTCTTTACTTACTTTTTCTTTTAATTTTGAACTATTTATCTCTGCACTGCACAACATTGCACCATAGTAGTTTATACTTAGCATGGAGGGACATGTAAAATTTTTTAATCTTGATTATCTACGAGTTTAGTTGATATGGGCTCCAAACGTTCTACGCGTTTAGCCGCAATGCCTTTTGGACAACCTTCAGAGCACAGCAATCCAATGCCGAGTCGAATTCTGCGACTATATCCTGTAGACTTTCTCCTGAACATCAAATTGAGCAACTAGAGATTTCCGGTTCGTTGGTTGACCTTTTCTTTGATGTTCCCATCCTACCAGTGGAAGAGATAAATCCTGCCCATAACACTATAGAGGGTGCCGTATTTTTGGATAACCCGATGGATTCCCAAGCCTCCAGGATTGGTGAAGCTGCTCTTCGTAGGCTGTGTCTAAACATGGGTTCCCGTTTGGAGATGTTCAAGTCCCTTCGGTGAATGACAAGGCTCATTTGCCCCTAGAGGGGGTATACAACATGTAATAAATTTATGTGTTGGGCGGATGTGTTCCACCTTTTAATTCTTTTATCCGAGAGATGCTAAATTATCTAAGAATAGCTCTTACTCAGCTGCATCCGAACAACTATGCTTTTCTTCATGGCACTTTCTTGCTATTTATGGATGTTCTCTTCCGCCCTCCATCTCCTGAAGACATTGGGTTTATCTATAATTTTAAATGATGGACGGGAAGCTTTTCTTATACTTTCCTCAAGTCATTGCCCAACTATCAAGTTCTGATTGGTGCTTGGAAAAAGCTCGGTATCTTTAAACACGAATGGTTCTATGTTCGTTGTCCGCCTGGCTTCACAAGGTGATGGTTGAAAGGACGTAAGTGTTGCCTTGACTTTATTCTCAAATTCTTTAGCCCAAGTCATATTCTAAACTAATTAATACTTTGAAAATTTACAGGTGTCCGTCCATGACCTGAAGGTGATAATTATTCATGGGCGGTTTCTACAATACACGCCACCCCAGTTGAGGACAGGGACATCAGATCTGTTGTAATCGATAAGTGGTTATCTCTGGACTGTTAGAAGAAGGTCATAGCATCGGTCTTCCAGAAATCATTGAGTTGCAAAGAAATGTTATGGAACAAGAAGGCAACATCGGTAGCTCTGTCGTGCCCCCAGTTGAGGAGGCATAGGACGATATCGAAGAAGGTGAAATTAGAGGTGATGAAACCAAAAAGCCTGGCGATGTTGATGCAGGTTCAGGTAATGCGCATGTGGTCGAAACATCACAAAGCATGCAATCTCACGTGCCAACAAGAAAAGGAAAAAAGCTCGCTTATAAACTCCGTAGGAGAAAAACCGCCAGAGAGCCCGAGTTCATCATCACCTTTCTTGAAAAAGAATCTTCCTCTCAACCTTTAGAAAGTTCGATGGAAGGGTTCTCGAGTCTCCAGATCCCTGACGATATCAAGATCTACAACTTTCCCAAAATTAGTGTTAGGGGCTTAATTCTCCCACCAGGACGGATGATGACATTCCTCCCACTAGCAAAAAGGAAATCACTCCCATGAGCAAGGCTGCAGTAACTGGTCTGTCGAGGGGACACTAGGGCACTTACAATCACGCACACTGGACTACATAATTTTCGTCTATTTTTTATTTGATGGTCACTTATACGCTCTTATTTAATTTGCAGGTGCTATGTCTCAGTCTCGTGTCTTTGATCGCTTGAGGGGCTCCTCAACACAATATGGATCCAGTTGTGGTCCAGAGTTGGGCAGTCGTCAAGAAAGGTATGACAGCTGGGAAAGAAGTCATCGTTCAAGGGAGTCTTCATCCTCTAAACACAAGCTCCAATCTCAATCGTCTCATCAGGAAGTTTAACCCAATCTTTATGTACATAGTGGCAATCAGACCTCTTTATATGTTCCTTAAAATGTTGTACCGATTGAGCATTATTTACGTTCATTTGGTTTTTGACAAGCTCGCGATTGTAGGTTCAGCAAACGCCCAATTGTTACTTTTGATCCAGCTTTGGCTACTACAGCTCCTGAGGCCTCTACAGCAAAAAGATTGGCCGAAATTAAGGTTAATTTTTTAATAATCTGCTTTGATGGGCTAAAGTTTCTTCCTTTCATCCATACAATTCCAGGGAGTGCTAAGCGAGTTCACTTACTTGCGTCAATGATGTTTTTGTGCAGCATAAAGCATTTCAACACTTAGTTGAGAAAATCTCCGAGGTGTCTACTGAAGGACAACATGAAATCGATTGCATTAAGCTGGAGGTAGTCCATGATAAAGACGTAATCAAACACTAAGATGATGAGATCACAGAGTTGACAACAAAGCTAGCCGCGGTAGAGAAGAGTGCTAAAGAAACATCTGAGGTGATTAGTCATGTGGAAATGGCTCACAAAAAGGAGCTGGACGCTGCCCTCAACCGCATCGATGTGCTTGCCCTGGAGAAGGACATTCTACAAAAGATAAAAACACTCCAACCCCTCGTGTTGAGGAACTCGAAGAATTCCATAAGAAAGAAAAGGAAGAAAAACTCAAAGCTAAGAAGGAGTCTCAAAGATACCGTTAAGAGGCCACCAAAGCATGAAAGCTGAAAATTAAAGTTGGTGAGCAACTCGCTCAAAATTGAAGTCTTTAAGGAAGAGGTAAAGGAAGCTGGCCGTAAAGAAGTTAGAGAACTAATTGAGGCACAGTTGGAGAATGCAAAAGAGGCTGGCCAGAATGAGATTAAGGACATGTTCGATCCTTTAATTGTTGAATATAATGCTAAAGTTCTAATCCATCGTGGATTGAGTTTTCTTGGAGAGGGCTACCTTGAATTGCTTGCCGAGGCTTGGGAATACACCATTGAAATGAAGAAGAAAGCCCTTGGCAAAGCTGATTTGGATGAGGATAAATTGGTATGGGAGATCCTTTATGGGAATGAACCTTTAGATCTTGCTGCTGCAAGGCTCCAATACTTTGATTTTTTAGCACCCTCCGGCAAAGGGAAAAACATCGCTAAAGCTTCAGAGTCTGTTCCCAATGGTCCCCCTTTACTTCAAACAGCCGGAGCATCAGTTTCACTTGGCTCGGGACAGGATCTGAGCTATGATCCAAACAAACACGGTTATCAATCAAAGGTACTGACTCCTATTTAACAATGGAGCACCCCAGCGACAACTGAAAGTCGGTCAGACATAGGTATCCCACTCTACTCTCCATTATTCGAGAGGTTTCATTCCTCCTACCAATAGTTATGGGCTTATTTTCTTGTTCTCGTGAATCTGCAGGTCTTTCGGGTTCGAGTTAAGCTCCATGAAGTGGTGCCGCTATGGAGCAACAACCGACATTTACTAAAATTCCGGTGGCTACCAACATTCCAATGCCCGATGCTTAAGTTATTGATGATGAAAAGGCCGACAATCAACAGCTGCCATATGAATTTGATGACGTTGTGATCACTGGTGCCTCCGAACAAACTGATGAGCTCAGCTTGAAGGAGCACATCGAGAGAGAGGAGTCATTGATTAAATAAGCTAAAGATGAACCCACTTATGTGGACGTCGATGATCCAAATCTCGTCCCACTGTAAGTCATTCCACCCGGTAGATTGGTTCCTGGCGAACTCCCCTCCAACCTCTGAAAGCTCTCCTACCAAGAGTGGTAAAACATCGAAGAGAACGATAGGCGGAGGCTCGGGTGGTGCCACTCCCAAGAAATCCAAAAGAGAGAAGAGGCAAAAGAAGTAGACGTCACTTCGGCTTAGTTTGTATATAGTTTGTATAGATGTTTTTCTTTTATGTTGGTCTTGATTGTGCAGTTTTGGCCCTTGCTTTTGGATAAACTTGTACTATGATTTCCAAGTTTAATGCATAAATAAAAATTCTTTATTTTCTGTTGAACTGTTACGTGAACTTGCTTAAGTAGTCGAGCTATTACTTTTCTATTCAATGTACTTGTAATTTGTTGCTCGTTAATTTGGATAATCATCCGTTAATTTTTACTCAAGGCCTCCATATGGTCCTGGCCTCAAGTTGTACCAAACACTAGGCTCGAGCCCTAGTGTTACACCATCGGATTCAACGGTTTAAGTGATTATACTCCTGCCCCCTTTCTCGGCTCAGCGGAGTTAAATAGTGGATGGTCGAACTCCATCCTTAGCGAGATTATACTCCTCCTGTTGGTTTCAGGTCGGAGTTTATGGATTAGTGAGTGCTCGATCCACACTCATCCACACTCTGTGGACTTTGAGCCATTTTGAAAAATAGTCGGACCGTACTTTCCTTAATTGATTGATTTGCCCCAAATTTCACGGTTTGACGTAGCAAGTGATCGGTCGTGTCTTGATCGCTTTTGATTCATGTCTATCCCATCACCCGGTGGGATTAATTTGGTCATTGGATGGTCAAGTCACATCCATTTCTTGTTAGGTACATCGTCCATAGGGTTGTGAGTGAGAATAATCGAATGAATGGTTGGAACACGTTCATTTTGTTTAGTTTAATTGTGAACTTGAGTAATTGGCTGACTCCTAACTCTGGGAACCTGCTCGGACATGTCAATATTAGTTAGTCAGGCATCGTAACTAATAAGTAATGCTACAACAATCAAAGATATGAATGAAATTTCAAACATTATTTGCCAAATGGAAAGGAATGGCATAATTTTTCTTATTACATATCTGGAAAATCAAATGCTCAAGCAAATTCGAAGATTAAATACAACTGAATGAAAAAGAATAAACTAAGTGAAATAGCATCGTAAATGCTCACTATTCCATGCCCTTAGGAGTGTGACGCTATCAACAGTCGCTAGCTTGAAAGTTCCCTCTCCAAGCCTTTGTTCAATGACATATGGTCCTTCCCAAGTAGGATTCATGTATGACGGGACATGAAAAACCCGTTTCAAGATGAGATCATCGATTTTAAAGGTTTTAGGTTGGACTCTAGTGTTGTAGTATCGGGCGACTCGGTGTCGATGTGCAGCTGCCCTCAAATCAGCTTCTTCACGCTTCTCATCTACAAAGTCTAGAGATTCTAAGAGGAGATCTCTATTCGTTTTGGGATCGTAGTAGGTTACTCGATGAGAAAGGACATCAAGCTCAACAGGAATAATGGCTTTGGAGTTGTAAGTTAGGGTAATGGAGTATGGCCAATCGTGGACTTGTAGGCGGTTCTGTAAGCCTATAATACCGGTGAGAGTTCATCCACCCACTTGCCTCTAGTATTTTCCAAATGCTTCTTCAGAATGGACTTTACGATTTTGTTTACAACTTCAACTTGTCCCTTTGCTTAAGGGTGAGCAACCGTCACAAATTTCTTTTCAATATGATGTCGATGGCAGAAGTCTTTGAATTCAACGCTGTCGAAATGAGTCCCATTATCAGTTATAATGCTTCATGGAAGGCCAAAATGACAGATGATGTTCTAGACAATGAAGTTGATTACTTTCTTTGCAGTGATCGTGGCTAAAGGTTCCGCTTCGACACATTTTTGGTGAAGTAATAAACTGCTACGATTACATACTTCACGCCATCTTTTGAGATCGGTAAGGAACTGATAATATTTATTGCCCATATGGCAAACGGCCACGGACTGACTATTTTTGTAATTTCCGTCGGTGGAGCTCTCAAAACTTTTTCATACATCTGGCACTTGTCGCATCACTTAACATAATCAGCAGCATCTCGGTTAACAGTTGGCCAGTAATACCCATAACGAAGTATTTTCTTTGTTAGGGTTTGCCCACCAGTGTGATCGCCACATTCCCCTTCATGGACTTCCCTTAGGACTCGTTTTATTTCATCACGAGCGATACACCGAAGCAAGGGAATGAAAAAACCCTTTCTATACATGACTCCTTCCTGAATGATATTATCGCAAAGCTTTGCAAAGGATTTGACGTCTTTCATTCCACCATTCGGGAAGGACTCCCTGTAGAAAATAGTTTTTAATCGAGTCATCCATGACTCCTTCTCAGGCTCCATCTCTAGTACCCAATCGGTTTCCATCTGGTTTATGCTTAGAGCATCCAATACTTTGACTAGGACCAAGCCCATTTGTTATGCATCCCCAATGCTGGCAAAATTTTCCAATGATTCGGCCTCTTTGTTTTGATCTCGAGGAATGTCTATGAGTCATAATACTGAAGGTCAGTCAATAGCTCTTGCACTTGGATAAGATATGGAGCGAGTCATTGTCCTTTAGCCTGGTAATCTCTCCTGGCTTGGTATAATACCAACCGGGAAGCATAAAATATTTCAAGAGATTTTATCCCCAGTTATCTAGCAAGTTTGAGTCAAGCAATCAAAGCTTCATACTCAGCTTCGTTGTTCATTGCAGGAAAGTCAAGAATCAAAGCCTAGCAAATTGATCGATCCTCGGGAATTACTAGCACGATTTCGGCTCTAGAACAACAATCGTTGGATGCTCCATCCATATACATTTTCCACCTAATGTTAGGGGCTCCACCGGTCTCTGGGAGATCATCCCGTGCAGTGAATTCTTTTATAAAGTCTGCCAATGCCTATCCCTGGATGGCTCTTCCAGGGAGACAAGTGATGTCGAATTGGCTCAGTTCGATGATCCACTTGACTAACCTTCCAGACGTCTCAGGTCACTATAGGACCTGTCATAATGCTTGATTGGTGTAAACATTAAAGGGATAAGCCTGAAAATAGGGGCGGAGCTTTCGTGAAGTAATCAACAAGCAGTACGCTAATTTTTATATTTTTGGATAGTTCCTTTCAGCTCCTTTAATCGCCTACTAATATAATAGACCAGTCTCTGGATTTGATTCTCCTCGCGAAGTAGTGCGACACTTATAGCATGTACCGACATGGACAAATAGATTTACAAGTCATTGTGATCCACCGGCTTTGACAAGATGGGAGGCCTCTCTATGTGGTTCACCAAAGTTTGAAATACGTCTTCACAATCCTGTGTCCATTCAAAGTTTCTTTTCTCACTTCTAATCAAGTCGAAGAAAGGAATGCATTTATCGGTAGCTCTGGAAATAAATCGACTTAGGGCAGCAACCTACCCATTTAGATTCTGTACTTGCTTGATGGTCTTTGGCACTTTGATGTTGCGAATTGCTCGAATCTTCTCAGGATTAACTTTGATTCTGCGAGCATTGACGATGAAACCCAAGAACTTTCCTGATGCAATGCCAAAAGAAAATTTTAGAGGATTGATCTTCATTTTGTAATATCGAAGGATATCGAACATTTTTGCCAAGTCTCTAATGTGGTTGCTTGATCATCGTGACTTTACTAGCATATCATCCACGTATACCTCCATCGTCTTTCCAATCTGATCTTTAAACATTCGGTTGACCAGGCATTGATAGGTTGCTCCAGCATTCTTCAATCTAAATGACATTACCACATAGCAATACAATCCAACGTCGGTAATAAAGTAGGTGCTCTCCTGGTTCGGGGTGTGCATCAGGATTTAGTTATATTAAGAGTACGCATCCATGAAGATAGTAACTCGTGTCCTACGGTTGAGTCTACCAACTGGTCGATCCTTGGAAAGGGAAAACTGTCCTTTGGACACGCCTTGTTTAAGTCCAAGTAGTCAACGCATATCTGCCACTTTCCATTCGCCTTTCTCACAAGTACCGGATTAGATACTTATTTATGGTAGAGGGCAACGCGAATAAACCCATTACTTTTGAGCCTATCCACATCCACTTTAAGGGCGGCAGATCTCTCCGAATCCATGGCACGCCTTTTCTATTTTACCGGGACATGCCTCGGGTTGATATTTCACATGTCAGAGTGAGTCTAAGCAAACGTGTCAAGATTCGCTTGGTGAAAACTAGCAATTTCTTTCATCATTGGGGCGTTGAGTTATGATCCGATCTTTAGAACCCGTGATGGATCGTCATGGATGACTGTGATGTCGATCGTCATCTCAGCCGGTGTAGCCTTAGTCTCTTTGGGCTCCTTTTTGTCATCCCTCGGATCTATGTCTTTATAGAACAAACTATGGCGCCTGAGCCAAGGTCCAAGCATTGGTTGTCAATCTTACCTTTCTCCTTCCGTTGAGTGTCTCCTAATTCAGCCACATAACAGGCACGTCTGTCGCCTGATCACCTTGCATAACTCCAACACCGTTATCGGTTGGGAACTTCAAAGTCAAACACGGGTAAGAGATGCTTGGAATTTAGCTAGGCTGGTCGGCCCAGAAAAGCATTGTATGGAGAGTCAACATCTAAAACAATAAATGGAAACATCTGCACTCTCCTGCGGTCACCTACTCCCAATTCCACTGGCAATTCAACATAACCGACAACTTCAGTCATAACATCGTTTAAGACATGAACGCAGGCTTTAGATGGTTTCAAGTCCTTGGCTTCCATCCTCATCTGATCGTAAACCCTTTTGAAAATTATATTTATGGGACTTCCATAGTCAATCAAGATCCTCCTCACTTAGGCGGGGCTAATCATGGCCGAAATGACCAATGGGTCGATCGTCGGTGCCTCCACTTTGTCTGCATCTCTGTTTCTGAATACAATGTAATCTTCCATTGTACGCTGCTGTTTTGCTAGAGCCCCATCTTCTGTACTCAAACAACACTCCATATTCATATGTTTGATTGCGCTAGCATAGCGCTCCATCTTGTGCCAGTTCTTATCAGCTGGATGTGACCCTCCGACTATTGTATTGATCACTAATCTTCCACCAGTCCATGCAGGCTCCTCAGCCTTGTGTGGTGCTTATCCTCGGTTGGGGTCGGATGTCCCCTGCCCGCCATCCTACGGGGCTTTAACAAACTGCTGTAGTTTCTTTTCCAAATCAGTTTCTCAATAACATCCTGAATATGCCTACATTCATTCGTGTTATGACCATAACATTCGTGGAACCGGCAGTATTTTCCAGTCTGCTTTTGCTTCTCCGTCGACTCTTTCAGAGGTGGCTTCCTATACTGCATGGTGTTGCATGTAGACAAGTAGACATTCTCCAGGGATGTATTTAGTGGTGTGTAGGTATCATATATTGGAATCCTTGCCTTTCCTCTTTTAGAATCCCTTTTTCGCACGGTTCCGATCATCGCCTTTCATTTGCAGATTTGGTTTATTTTGGACATTTACTTGAACATTTCCGGAACTCTCCTCAGACCATTTCATTGCAATATACCTCTGCACTCCCTCTCCACTTGGTCCCACAACATTCTTCTTCCTAGAGCATCTAACTTCCTCTTTCCTTAAATATTGAGCTGCTTTTGCATAAAAACGCTCCACAAATTTTCCTAGAGCTTAGATTATGCTTGATAGGGACATTGCATTTTTGGGCAAGTTGCATGCATACATAACTGCTCCATAAATTTCGTTGCCAAATCGTCAAATCAAGAGATTGACTATAGGGGTAATCTCATGAACCACATCGTTGCTACGCCAGAGAGAGAGTAATAGGAAAACATCTGCATTTTGTGGTGCCATCAGCTCGTGCGGAATCCATCAGCTATTCCTATCTCATGATGTGTTGCCTAGAGTCAATTCTTCCCTCGTAGGCAGGCATTGACGGCATACTGGACCTCCTTGGATACTCCACATTTAGGATATTGTCAGTAAACAGGGTATAGCTCTTTGAGATCCCCCAATCATCATTAGTTAAACCTTGGCTTTCCCTTACGAGCTGTCGAACCATAACCGACAAGTCTGTCATTTGGATAGTTGGAGCCAAGCGGTAATCATGCTCTACCTCATATGGATGGTCCGGTCGATGTCTACGGGCCATTCCATGCCTTCTTGGCTCAACATCCTTTCAATTTATATCATGTGTATTCACTTCATCGTCATTCCAAGGAGGTAACTGGTCTGCATCCACCTAAACTCCAACATCCGAATCAATCGTAGCGGCTCCAACTTGTGCTCTAACATGAAAAGGCAAGCTTCCTCCTCTGGAGGAGGGATCAGCCCCAATCCCATTAGAGGGATCGAGCTCGATCAGTCTTGGCAACCAAGGTTGGATTGCCTGTTGATGTTCGGATGCTTCTGCCAGATATCCATCGGTTCTACAATGCCTCATCTGTGATAGTCATCTGATGTACTAGAACTCTTCGATATAGAATAAGAGGTTGGCTCTCTCCTAGTTTTCTCACGGTGTTGATCTCTGAGTTGATTCATTTAATCGATATTATTGAATCTGCTGGTTCAACTGTCGACGGCTATCTACTAGCTCTCTCATCAGATTCTAGAAATCAACTCTAGTGATGGAATCAGCCAAATTCTGGACTTCAACAAGATTGGTAGCATTAACATCTACTGGTAGATTGCTCTGGTCTTCTTGTTGGATGCTAGCGTTCTAATTTCCTTCTGCGTTTTGAGAGGTAGATCTAGTGTTCCTAACCATTTTTGATAGTTTTCCTTAGACTTTTGCAAATCTGAAAAGAATGGATAAACTACTTGAAGATAATTCTGGTTCTCTTCCGCTGATTTAAGCAATCAAGTAGCAGCAAAGGGATCCAAATAAAGCTGAGGATCTCGTTCTCAGTGAAAGCACCAAAACTTTTGCATTGAAAATTGACACAAACACCCAATAGATATTTTGAAAAGAAATAAAAGAAGAATATTAAATGTAAATAGAGAGAATATGGAAATAAAGCAATCATAATTAAGAAAATAAAAGAGACACAACAATTTATAGTGGTTCGGCGCTGTTTGTCTATGTCCACTTTGAAGAGATATCTTTACCAATCGCTTTGTAAACTGAGTACAATAGGTATCAGATGAAAATTCTTAGTTATAAAAGAGTATAAAGCAATCAAGCCTGTATTTATAATGGAAGACAATGAAATATCTCTTGGAAAATTCGGCAGAAAGATCTCCAAAACCATATGTGCCCACAGAAGGGATCACATGGCCCAAATCCCAAAAAATAGGGACCATGGCCAATCCTTATTTTAGAGGTGTTTGGGGGTGTGATCCCTATAGGAGCTTCTCTATGTTGTATTATGCCTAGCCTCCAAGTTTCATGCCAATTGGATTAGTAGAACTTAACTTATTGCTCGACCTTTACCGCAATGTGTGTTGTTACCTGATTCTAGCCGATCCCTCTTGCTTGCACCTTTTGAGGTGCGATCCCTAGGTAGACCCCCTAGGTCCCCAAATCTTGTTCCCAAAGTTTCATATGCATTGAACTTATGGATTTGGAGATATCGATTGTTTTCCCATGAGTAGCACTTGTTTAGCTGAAGTAGACTAATCCCTATGATTGAGAGGGTTATAGTCGATCACTTTTTTAGATTAGACTATATCATACTTTGAACATTCTATATAGCATATCTCTCAATTTCGTCCAATCACGGCTTCATATCACCATTTGTACTTGATTTCTGGACTACACAATCATCACTCTAGGCTCACTGGCCATAATGACAGTCGAGTTTAACTTTTCCAATCAGTTTGGATATAGTCGGGTTAAAATACCGGATAACACTTGATTTACTTTTTCATTTGTCTACTCAAAATTTTCCAATTCCACTTTTAATTGATTTAAATCATCTTGTGAACCAATATCGATCTAAACACGAAAAACTGAAAATTTCCATAAATTGAACCTATCTTACCAAGTTCAATCAAATTACTTATGTACTAAATTTTTCATAATTCTCTATTTAGTCAAATCAACATAAAATCATAACTAAACCATTTCTAATCGAGTTTAGTCATCTTCTATTGAATATAGCCATCTTATAGTATCAAAATCAACCAAATACTAACAGTATTTATCATATTAAAGTATGATAGGAAAATAACATTTAATCATGAATGAGAGCGATTGAGGGAGGTATTTATTCGCTGATTTCTCTTAATCCGGTATCAGATTTGAATTCACCTTTTTCTTTTCTTTCTCTTTAAATATTCTCTTCATCGAACTATATAGTTCTCTTGTCAAATGATAAAAAAGACAAAAATAGTGGGAATAAGGTATTTATAACTCGTGAAATTTTAGTTGTAAAATTGAGTTTTCAAATCCCATTGAAAAAATCCAATTCCCCGTAGAATATTTTATTGATCCTCCTTATACCGAGGTCTAGCTAGACAAATTAGGGTTAATCCCAAAATTATTAGTTTTTGTGCAACCAATTATATCTCGAGTTATATGCATTCAAAGATGACTCGGCATGTACCATTACTTTTAATTTCAAAAACCCTCACTTCAACGGATCACATGGACATATAAATATTTATTATGCTATTTATCGCATAATTTCAACAAAATTCAAGTTCTTGCAAAAAACCTTAATATTAATCGAGATATCTAAATTTCACCATGGTCGAGATACTAAGATCTCAACTTATATATAGAAAACAAGATTTCCATTGAAATTTTGTGTTTCATTTCGCAAGAACATCTCTCCAAAATATCGACCGAAATCTGAAACAGTGATGTGTATGTATATATATATATATGTGTATGTATGTATGTATATGTTGAAACTAGGCCAGCATGCAGTTTGGTAAATGAGTAAATTTCAAAAAAATCCCATTGTTTGATCTTATTGGGCCTATGAGGTCTAAATTCATTTAGATCTTATCTAAATTTGTTATAAATAAAATCAATGTTTTATTTAATTTAAGAATAAAGTTTTATTTATTTTAAATTTATATTATATAATATATACAATATGAGTATTGTATACACATAGATGTGTACGTGCAAATGCACCATGAATGATGTATAGTGTTTGACATGTCCGCATATAGACGTTGGGATTTACACCGCAACGGGCGTGTTAGCCCCTCTGTATACATGTGTGCTATCAATATATATATATGTATGTATGTATGTATGTATGTATGTATATATATAGTTTATAAAGTAATTATAAATTTAATATTAAGAATATATAAATTTCAAATTTAATTATTAGATTCAGAATTAAAAAATTAGATCTAGATCTACAAAATGAAATATCTAGTAGTCCAAGTTTAAACTAATATATATTAATTTTGTGTAAATACATATATGTACATAGATATAATTCAAAAACCTTACATATACATATATATGTAAGTATGTACTATACATATAATAATATTTAGAAATATTATATAAACTAGTGTAAATCGCACGTACTTGCATCTAATAGCTAGAAATATTTACTTTTTATTTAATAAAAATTTATGGATGGATATGTGCTATAAGTGCAAAAACTTTGGTGGTCACATCACATTTATTTCAAAAAAATTGATAGCGAATTCCGTTGATGGGTGGTTGGAAAGTAGGCGGTGGTGAAGGTTGCAAGCTGATAGTGTGATTCCATTGATGGATGTATGGTAATTATGGAATTTCAAAACGACACTGTGGAAATATGTTCATTGAATTCTCTTTATTAATAGTAGAGATGTATAGTGTATAATTATAAATATATTTGTGTAAACTAATATACTTACAAATATACATATTTTTCGACTAAAACCCCACTTTTTTTCTTTACTTTACCTTGATCAAAAATGAATTTTATTTTCTTATTTGATTTCCATATGGAAATCTATAAAAAAGAAATTAATTTTTTATTCTGAAAACAATATATGTATGTATTATATTAAATATTTATATAAACATATTTTATATAATTTACAATGTGTGTGTGTGTATATATATATATATAACATTTAATTTAACTACAATAATATATTGTATTCGAATATATAATATTATATATATATAAAAGAATTGTTTTTTTAAACTATAAATGTATAAATGTTTGTATATTAGTGTAACTTAACAGTGTTTGTTTTAAATCATTTATTATTATTATTTTGAAAAATTCAAAAAATTTAATTGCCATGAGTAGTATGTATGATTATACATACGTGCTTTTTTTAATATACACACATATACAATTCATCTAATGAAGACAGTACAATGTTATACAAATTCATGATATATTCAACTATTATCTAAACACATATATCATATAATGAACATTATATACATTAATATATCATTGTAAAATGTGAATTTTACCTTTAACTTAATGCCTAGATAGTACACCTTGAAACATAGAATCAGAACTTCTTGAAACGATTTCAAAACCTAGAGTTACTAGACTAATTGCAGTTGCTACCGGTGTTTGAATCTTATTTGATTTAATTTTTTAAGCTTGAAAATTTGGAGGAGACAGGATGGGGAGTCGCTGGTTATGGCTGTAACAGATATAGGAAGAGAGTAAAAATAAAACGAGAGGTTAGAGATGAATATATTATGGAGATTTAAGGAGAAAAAGGAGGACTTTGATCCACTTTTCTCTCTTAACTATTCATGTTTTTGAATGCAAAACTCAATCTCTCCTTAGCCATCATATAGTTAGCCTCCTTAAGGAATCATAGCCATACTTAGTAGGTCCCAGCATGGGCCTCAAAATCACTTCAATCCCCATCAATAAATAACACATTTAAATCTAGTTTAAATGTGTATCGATATCGTATATCAATTAGTATATTTATAACTATTATATACACACTTCTTATATTGATCAATAAATATCAAATTAAATTTTATAATCAATATTTCATAAATACTAATTAATTTATAACAATTATAGTTTAACTAAATTGGGTAGTAACAGGAGTATTCAATGTTTTGGTTGTATGCCTCTTAGGTGTAAATTCGGTCAGCGATTAATATCGAACAATTAAAATATTAACGATCACACATCACTTAGCAGATGGTGGGACATTATAAACAAATTTATCACTTACTTAGCTTCGGTAAAATCTAATTTTACTTTATTTAAGAGTTACCCAGTAATAACAATTATTTACACCAATTCTCACCATTAAAACTATATCACATTAGGACTTATAGAAATTAGTAACGTCCATGTCCAACTTTATAGCCCAAACATAAAGCCCTTGATTGAATAATAACAATTATTATTAGCTGCACTACTCTAGTCGGAAACTTTGACTTTGAGTTGACTTCGGTTGATTGTGATACTAACCTCATATAACCGAGGAGACGAATCTTCATTTGAATAGTGTTTCACTTCCAATGCTTCCACTTGACCTAATTATAGTTGTTTGATGGAAGTTGCACCATGATTTAACTTTAATCAAAGCAGAGCTTCCACATTGAAGATCAACTGTATTCTCAAGTCAAGGAATCTGTGTAATTTTGTCACATCGATATTTTCCATTTGACCATAGTTATATTAACCAATGGAAAATTATCAAGTTAGTCGTTCCATAATTATCTAATAACTTTCAATATGTAACCCCTTGGGGCCCCAGCAATTATGAGTAATACATTGCCCAACATTTGGAGAGCGTTATGTACTCTAGTCTCAATGGATGTATTAATATCCCATCTTGATATATCTTGACTAGGAATATTTAGTATGTTTAATTTCATTATGATAAATTACTCATGGTCACAACAATTTGTAACTATTATCACAAAACATTCCATTTACGGATTTTCTATTAAATATACATTTAATTAAATCACTAATATAACACATTATATCAAGTATATAATAGAAAGAGAACACCTTTTATTTCGAACAAGATTGGTTATCGAGTTAGATATATGTAACAAATTACATATTACCCCCAGGGCATACCTGTACCATGACGAACCACCTCCTCGACCATCAGAAATCGACACTAATACATCTTCCGTATTCACGTGCCGCAAATCCAAGTGCTGGAGAGGCAAATTATCATGGGCTAAAAGAAAATAAAGGTAGAAGAAAGACAAAATAGAATCTGACATCGTATTTAGCATTTAATTATACATTTGAGTAGTACATGAAATTACTCTAAATTGCTCCATCAGAGTTCTAGTAAGTACTAATCTAGCCAGGATAGTTATAACTGCCTATCCTCACAAGTGCTGGTAGGTACATAACACAAAATACAGCGGAAATAGAAATAGATGACTACCTACATAGGACCCTCCAGCTTAATGCACCATGTTCCTTCCAAAAATCTCCATGCTGCCTAACTACTTAGCTACTAAAAAATAGGGCACCCAGAGTTTAAGGGAAAGAAAAATAAACTCTTGGTCAGTCATAGGACAGGTGTGAGAAACTTAAAATACAGATATTTAAAAACAAAGAGTATCTCATAAGACCACGCCACACATAAATAAGGAATAGGTTTTTACATTATGATAACCAAAATCTTTACTATGCAAAAATATATATACTGTTTTTATGACATTCTTTTGAAAACATTTTTCAAGTAAACATATATAATCTTAACTGAAATTGGTATATTGATTAAATTCCAGCATAATAGGTTCTACAATCAAGTCCGAAGGAACTAATTCGAGAATGGATTTCCATACAATGGCAGGTAAGGAACTACCTTCCTTATAGTACATCTCTAGGGGGGTGTACCGAGAATCAACACCTTTGAAACCTCTGCACCTAGCAAGACCGACCTACCCACAGGCCCATTTGGTGGCAGATAGAACCAAATATGAAATCACCTCGATCGTAACTGACCTATCCTGGATCCCACAACATACACAATATACTTGACATATAAAGAGTAATCTAGAAAGGTGATGACTATACCCTAATGGTTTCGAACCACATAGCCTTACAACATGCCCTATTTAAGCCATTTCCGGCTGATGAGGCCCGAGGTAACAATTACCTTTCAAATATCACATTCCACTTTGAATGCCACATTGCCAATTCCATCACACACTATTGAGTTTCATAAATATACAACCTCTAAACTCGTACATCTCGGAGAAGGGTGTTAAGTGTAAGAGAGTTACTTCCTACTTCACCAAACAGATGTACGTGTTTTTTAGAAATGCAATGTCAAACATTCGTCCATACAAGTTGCCAAAAACAGGACAAACCAAAGGAATGCTCCTACGACATCCTATCGGGAATCACTCCTAGGATTAGTAGCGAGCAGCCCTTTCATTAAAGATCAAATGAAGATACTACTGCCACATATACATGATATGGGATATTTCCCCCGTGGGTTAGTGACAAGCTGCCATTCATTCCATTTATTATCATTTCGTGTCTTCGCCTTCGAATGCGAAAATTGGTTCAAAATGGTTTTCGGATAGGAATCACCAAATCCGATCATGGTTCCTTCGAACCAATCATCGATAAAAAGATGTTAAGTTTGAGGGTGATTATCATTTTATTTATTAATATCTTTTATCAAATAAAATATCTCTTTTAGAGATACAAATCCTTAAATCATATTCTTTTCCAGTATATATGGAACCATAAACCTCTCTTTAACTTTGGAAATACCAAATCAAAATCATCTCTTATAAATCACATTGTAAAACCTTATTGAGTAAAAAGGGTCGATAGAAATTATACTAATTGTACTCAATATCAATTTCCGTATTCAACCTTTACTATCCATCGAATAATGGTGAAATTACCTTTTAAATTCACACGGATAGTACGGGTTCTGTAACAACCCGGGATTTGCATTACCAACTAATAAATAAAAGTTAGGATTTTTATTTATTTTAATGAAGCATAAAAGGATTTGGAATAACAAAATTTATTTGAAAAAGGCTATTTTAATTTAATGGGAAATATGAGATTTTAAAATGAGGATAAAATGTTATTTTTGGAAAGTTAAATATTTAGTAGAGATTTTAAAATGGGTTTGGATAAGAAAAATGAGTTTTATAAACATATATGAACACTTAGACTAATTGTTGGAAACATGTAAATAACTCTCTTCTTATTGGGTTACTAAACCTAGCCCAATAACCCACCCTAAACCTCCTTTATAAATTATCTCAAACTCTCCTAACCTCATTCATTCATCCCTAATCAAAACCCTAATCATTTCCTAAAGCTTTCATAACAAAAATGGCCTCTATCTTCATCTCCTTCTAGTTTTAGCTTATGCAAGTCATTCTATGCAAAGGTAATGCAAATACCCACCTCAAATCCATTCTTATATCTTTTTCATTTCTGAAATTTATTTGGTAACACATATTTTATGTGTTTTTTTGATCTTATAGCCTCCTAATCATCTTTTGCTATCTTGGGTTGATGCTATAGTAGTCTTTGTTGCTTTCTAGAGAGGTATATTGCTAAAAACCTCTTCTAATATGTGTTTAATCATCTTTTGATTTCGGTAATCAGTTAGTAACACATGTTTTATTATGTAACATGTGAGTCATAGCTTTTTGATCATCTTTGCTTTCATTTTGGGGTGTGCACATAAGGTATTTGTAATATATGCTAGCTGAAATTATAATTAGTTTATTACTGTTAGTAAATTAGGCATATCTCATTCATCTTAAATTAGAATTAAGATTTTCTTGAAGTTCTGGAAAGCTTATTCGGTAGCCTATAACTTTTATGTTTTGAGATTTGCCTAATTTTGTGGTTTGAATGGTCAAAATCACGTTTGTTTGTCGCTGACCTGACAACAAACACAGGGTTGATAAAATAAAACCCTGAAATTGATTTGGCCATAAGTTACTCGTTTCTTATCCAAATCTAATAATTTTGGATGTTCTGAAAAGCTTAGATTTAGTGCTAAAACTTTCATGTTTTGAGTTTCATGAAATTTCGAAGTTAATTTGGTCAAAACTGTGCATTCTCACCACTGTCCCGAGAGCACAACGACAGTGATATAAAATTTAGATCTGAGAATTGTTTTAGTCATAGAATTTTCATCTCTGGTCGGAATTTGACGATCTTGGTCATTCCGGAAAGCTTAGAAACTAAGCTACAACTTTCATTTTATTCATTTTGCCAGAATTTGAAGTTTACTATGCCAAAATTGTGGTTTTTCATCTCTGGCCAGTTAGTGCATAGCTATAGGCCTTAGTCTCTTTTCTCCCGTTGTTTCAGCGTAAAACCCCGACTTTGCGACGCCATCCCGGGCTCGTCCTTTGTCGGATTTCATCGTTTTTGGTCTCGTTAAAAAGATGAGATCAAGATCTTTAACCATGCAAAGTTTGGTTTAGATCTGGGTGCATTAGATACTTCGTTTCTATTGCCGAAGTAGCACCCAGAAACTGTTTTACAATAGTGATCATTTTCAGTTATCGTCGGACCAACTTTGAAACATTGTCGTTTCTTCGTTTCAAGTCAAAACCGAACGATTCTTGTTGCATATCAAAGTAGGAGTACTTTACTACGCTCCTGCAAATTTTCATCAAGATCTGAGTTAATGTGACCCTTCGACCATGTCGTCGAAGTGGGACCTTTACATTGTTTTGACACAGTAAAGTTTTATGATTTTTGTCCGACTTTGAGACGACGCCGTTTCTTCGTTTCAAGTCGGAATTTCCCGATTCTTTTTGCAGTTTGAAGTAGGGATGTTGGACTACATGCCTGCAATTTTCATGACATTTAGACACCGTTTGCTGGTCCAAATAAATTGCCGAACTTGGGTTCGCAGCTGTTTTTGAATGTTTACAAACACTTAGAATATTTTTCAGTGATTTTCTGGATTTATTGATTTCTTTGAGATTTGTCTCTAGATTTCGTACACGGGTTTTATGAAACATTTCCAAAAGATTTTTCACTCCTAAATGGCTTTCGAAATTATTATATAATATTATTTTTAATTATTAAATTAATTACTCCATAATAGGAGAGTTTTCAAAAGCCGTTTTAAAGTGTTCTCAAAATCAATTATAAATCCGTTTCGAACCATTATTTTCTATAATAAAAATCTCACACTCACTTTTTAGCACGTCGAGCGAAGTGGAAAGGTGCTTAAACGGTTAGGAAATCTCCGGCCTATGGAACCGTGTGTATTTTCTTTCCGGTTAATCCCCGACCTATTCGATTGATCGTTTTGACCTTTGGGTATAGTTTACCGATGATACGAGGTGGACTTTTTCTTGTTTGGAGTGTGAGCTTGCTATTGGTTAGGAAACCGTTTAGTGCGAACGTGGGGTATGTGACTCATTGTTAACACTTTACGGGTTCCTCTCCAAGAAGTTTGTGACACATTAGCCTCTGGGCGGCCAGTACTGGACCTCTGGGTCACCACGCCTCTGGGCAACCGTCTCTGGACACCTGCTCTTTGGAGCAGTTTATTTTTCGGCATGTGCCTCTGGGCCTTTATCCTTCTGGGAAGGATCTTGCCGTCTCGCGCGTTCCGCATCTGTGCGAGTGATCGATCACAACTCTACAGTACTTGGCAACAACGACTCTGGTCGGTGCACGTGCAATATTGGTATTATTTGATGATTTTTATATCCATTCGAGTACCGCCATTCGGTGTTGGTTCTATGGAACCATACGATGTAAGTGCGATTACCTTGTGGATTCACAGTGTCTCTGGACACTGCTTTTCAGTGTTGGATTTCATTGACTTTTCAGTATATCCCCATTGCTCGTTGGAGCATCGATCTTTGCTTGGGCATTGATTACAGACTCTGGTCACTCTTGGGATTATTGCCTATGGGCATCTTTTTATAGCTTTGGCTACGCCGATGATATGAGGTGATTTTATTTATTCTACACTATGGTGTTGATTTCTCTTTGGAGATTTTTATTGTTTATTGATGATTATGGATCGTCATTATATTCATGTGGTTCATAATATACTTCTCTTTGGATAAGTACTGTTTTATTTATGTACCGCATTATTATATATCTCAGTTATTACTGATTGTTTAGCTAGCCTGACCCGAGTGTTTTCGCTCGGGTCCGACCGAGTTATTTTAGGTTAGGTCTCTGGACTTAGCTTCTGTGCTTCCGCTTGGACATTATCTACTATGCTGATAGATAGCGCTTTTATTTGTCCACTATTCCGCTACTCTGTTATTATTCAAACTTTGATATGTACATATTTTTGACTCACATGTGTGAGCAGTGGCTTTGTACCCACTTATAGTATTTGGATCTGTATTGACGATGTATTGTTCTGGGATTTTATATCTGTTATGTGATTCTGTTCTATGATGTTTTATCATTTTATTACTATGCTTATTCTGATAGATCTTTAGCCATTTGTAATTTCGTTATAAATATTTATTGAATATGTCGAACCACTTGAAAAAAAAAATAGATACCACCCTTTCGATGTATTCAGTAGATAGTTATAGCTTGATTACAAATGGTCGCTTCCACTATACTCTATTCTCCGCTTTAACAGACAGTATTACTCCCGTAATACTCTTTGTTACAGTGGGTCTCAGAGTGGGGCGTTACAGCTTGGTATCAGAGCCTGGTTTCAGGAAAAAGCATAATAAACACAGAACAGATACACTTAGTACAATACATCTTAATTAGATTCGAATTAAATCAAATCCCTTCCTTATGTTTATTGATAGATAAGTTAGGAATATGTTTAGGAATCCGTTATATTCCGTAGTATTCCTTAATTAATTATCTATCATTGAATCATGTCTAACTCTAATTCCCGTTTGACCAATTGAGCGGTGCGAAGGTCTTCTCTCAGCTCGACCTTGCCACCGGATTCCATCAGCAACGAGTCGCAGAAGACAGCATTCCTCTTACAGCATTTCGCACTCGTTGTGGTTCTTTTGAGTGGTTGGTCATGCCGTTCGGCTTGACGAACGCTCCGGCTTTCTTCGTCGATCTTATGAATCGAGTATTCCGGGAATACATCGATAGATTCGTTCTGGTTTTCATCGACGATATTCTTATTTATTCTAGATCCGAGGCAGAGCATGCTCATCATTTGCGGATCGTCTTGGATACTCTTCGTCAGCATCAGCTTAAGGCCAAGCTCTCCAAGTGCCATTTTTGGGAGAGCAAGGTCAAGTTCTTGGGCCATATTGTATCATCTGAGGGTATTTCTGTCGATCCTGCCAAGATCAAAGCTATTCAGAATTGGAAGCAGCCCGAGAACGTTCATGATATTCGCAGCTTCCTTAGGCTGGCGGGTTATTACCGTCGGTTTATCAAGGATTTCTCTCGAGTTGCACTTCCCCTTACGACGCTGACTCGTAAGGGTGTTCGCTTTATTTGGTTTGATAAGTGTGAAGCTTCCTTTCAGCGACTGAAGGAACTTCTCACCCATGCTCCTATTCTGGTGGTTCCTGAGAGTAACCAGGATCTTGTTGTTTACACCGACGCTTGCGGTAGCGGCCTCGGTGCTGTGCTTATGTAGAAGGATCGGGTAGTTGCTTACGCTTCTAGGCAGCTACGTCCGAATGAGGTTCGCTATCCTACTCATGATCTTGGGTTAGCCGCTATCGTCTTTGCCTTGAAGACGTGGCGTCATTATCTATTGGGCGAACGTTTCATTCTCTACACCGATCACAAGTCGCTGAAGTATTTATTCAGTCAGAAGGATCTCAATATGAGGCAGCAGCGATGGCTTGAGTTTCTCGCCTCATATGACTTAGACATTCAGTATACCCCTGGCAAGGGTAATCGTGTGGCTGATGCACTCAGTCGCAAACACTCGGCAGTAGTTTCTATGATGATAGCCGAGTGGGATATTCTGGAAACCCTATCTTTGTGTGATATTCGTGATCGAGCTCCATCTTCTGATTCTCCGGCCTTATTATTCAGCTTGGAAGCTCGTCCTATTTTATTGGATCGCATTGCCCATGCTCAACGGCAGGATCCAGAATTATTGCATTATATTCATCTCCTTGAGTCATGGATCCAGTGATGAGACACTATTGGATTATTCTATTGATTCTCCTTGGTGTCTTCGCAGGAAGAACCGTATTTTGATACCATCTGATTTATCACTTAGGTGTGACATTCTAGACGAGTGTCATCGCACTAAGTACACTATACATCCCGGGTCGAGTAAGATGTATGCCGACATGTGTCGCCTATTTTATTGGGAGGGCATGAAGAGTGATGTTGCAAGTTATGTAAGCCGTTGCATGACTTGTCAACAGATCAAAGCTGAGCATCAGCGTCCATCCGGTCTTCTTCAGCCGCTAGGGATTCCATTATGGAAATGGGATCAGATATCCATGGATTTTATTGACGGTCTGCCTCGATCGAGGTCAGGACATACTTCTATTTGGGTCATCATCGATCGCTTGACCAAATCAGCTCATTTCATACCTATTAAGTCCACTCGGACTGCTCCTCAGCTTGCCAAGTTATATGTGAAGGAAGTCGTTCGACTTCATGGCATTCCTAGCTCTTTCGTCTGTGATTGAGACACTATCTTTACTAGTCACTTCTGGAAGTGCCTACAGTTAGCTTTGGGCTCAAAGCTGAATCTCTCGACTACTTATCATCCTCAGACCGACGGTCAGACGGAGAGGGTGAATCGTGTTTTAGAGGATCTTTTACGCTGTTGTATTCTGGATTTCGGAGGTAGTTGGGAGGATCACTTACCGCTTGTAGAGTTCTCCTACAACAACAGCTTTCAGTCTAGTATTGACATGGCTCCTTTCGAGGCTCTTTACGGAAGGCCATGTCGTTCTCCTTCGTGTTGGTTAGAATCTGGCGAGAAGCTCCTTCTTAGTCCAGATTCAGTTCGGGAATCTTCTGAGAAGATTATTCTTATTCGTCATAGAATAAAAGAGGCGCAGAACCGTCAGAAATCCTACGCGGACAGCCGTAGGAAGCCTCTTGAGTTCTCCATTGGTGATTGTGTCTTTATTCGGATATCTCCCATGAATGAGGTTGTGCATTTCAGCTCTACAGGGAAGTTGGCTTCTCGTTATGTCGGACCATTTCCTATTACGGAACGCATCAGCCCCGTTGCTTATCGTGTGGCTCTACCTGCTCATTTCTCTGGAATACATGACGTGTTCCATGTTTCCCAGCTTCGCATGTGTGTCTGCGATCTTGATTCTATCTTTGAGCCGCATGTTGTGCCCGATTTAGAGATCTTACCTGATTTATCTTTGGAGCAGCAACCTCTTCGTGTGCTTGATTCGGAGGTTAGACGCCTTCGCAACAAAGAGGTTCCACTCGTGAAGATTCAATGGTCATCGAATCCTAAGGACTGCACTTGGGAGACCAGAGAATCTATCGAACGCTCTTATCCTGGCTTTCTCCCATCTTCTTCTACGGGTGAGAATTCTCTATTTTATCTCTATCACTTCTTTTGTGGATTTGACATTATAGACGACATCTATCTTAAGAAATTGCGGGGACGCAATTTTCTTAAGGGGGGAGTCTGTAACAACCCGGGATTTGCATTACCAACTAATAAATAAAAGTTAGGATTTTTATTTATTTTAATGAAGCATAAAAGGATTTGGAATAACAAAATTTATTTGAAAAAGGCTATTTTAATTTAATGGGAAATATGGGATTTTAAAATGAGGATAAAATATTATTTTTGGAAAGTTAAATATTTTAGTAGAGATTTTAAAATGGGTTTGGATAAGAAAAATGAGTTTTATAAACATATATGAACACTTAGACTAATTGTTGGAAACATGTAAATAACTCTCTTCTTATTGGGTTACTAAACCTAGCCCAATAACCCACCCTAAACCTCCTCTATAAATTATCTCAAACTCTCCTAACCTCATTCATTCATCCCTAATCAAAACCCTAATCATTTCCTAAAGCTTTCATAACAAAAATGGCATCTATCTTCATCTCCTTCTAGTTTTAGCTTATGCAAGTCATTCTATGCAAAGGTAATGCAAATACCCACCTCAAATCCATTCTTATATCTTTTTCATTTCTGAAATTTATTTGGTAACACATATTTTATGTGTTTTTTGATCTTATAGCCTCCTAATCATCTTTTGCTATCTTGGGTTGATGCTATAGTAGTCTTTGTTGCTTTCTAGAGAGGTATATTGCTAAAAACCTCTTCTAATATGTGTTTAATCATCTTTTGATTTCGGTAATCAGTTAGTAACACATGTTTTATTATATAACATGTGAATCATAGCTTTTTGATCATCTTTGCTTTCATTTTGGGGTGTGCACATAAGGTATTTGTAATATATGCTAGCTGAAATTATAATTAGTTTATAGCTGTTAGTAAATTAGGAATATCTCATTCATATTAAATCGGAATTAAGATTTTCTTGAAGTTCTGGAAAGCTTATTCGGTAGCCTATAACTTTTATGTTTTGAGCTTTGCCTAATTTTGTGGTTTGAATGGTCGAAATCACGTTTGTTTGTCGCTGACCTGACAACAAACACAGGGTTGATAAAATAAAACCCTGAAATTGATTTGGCCATAAGTTACTCGTTTCTTATCCAAATCTAATAATTTTGGAGTTCTGGAAAGCTTAGATTTAGAGCTAAAACTTTCATGTTTTGAGTTTTATGAAATTTCGAAGTTAATTTGGTCAAAACTGTGCATTCTCACCACTGTCCCGAGAGCACAACGACAGTGATATAAAATTTAGATCTGAGAATTGTTTTAGTCATAGAATTTTCATCTCTGGTCGGAATTTGACGATCTTGGTCATTCCGGAAAGCTTAGAAACTAAGCTACAACTTTCATTTTATTCATTTTGCCAGAATTTGAAGTTTACTATGCCAAAATTGTGGTTTTTCATCTCTGGCCAGTTAGTGCATAGCTATAGGCCTTAGTCTCTTTTCTCCCGTTGTTTCAGTGTAGAACCCCGACTTTGCGACGCCATCCCGGGCTCGTCCTTTGTCGGATTTCATCGTTTTTGGTCTCGTTAAAAAGATGAGATCAAGATCTTTAACCATGCAAAGTTTGGTTTAGATCTGGGTGCATTAGATACTTCGTTTCTATTGCCGAAGTAGCACCCAGAAACTGTTTTACAATAGTGATCATTTTCAGTTATCGTCGGACCAACTTTGAAACATTGTCGTTTCTTCGTTTCAAGTCAAAACCGAACGATTCTTGTTGCATATCAAAGTAGGAGTACTTTACTACGCTCCTGCAAATTTTCATCAAGATCTGAGTTAATGTGACCCTTCGACCATGTCGTCGAAGTGGGACCTTTACACTGTTTTGACACAGTAAAGTTTTATGATTTTTGTCCGACTTTGAGACGACGCCGTTTCTTCGTTTCAAGTCGGAATTTCCCGATTCTTTTTGCAGTTTGAAGTAGGGATGTTGGACTACATGCCTGCAATTTTCATGACATTTGGACACCGTTTGCTGGTCCAAATAAATTGCCGAACTTGGGTTCGCAGCTGTTTTTGAATGTTTACAAACAGTTAGAATATTTTTCAGTGATTTTCTGGATTTATTGATTTCTTTGAGATTTGTCTCTAGATTTCGTACACGGGTTTTATGAAACATTTCCAAAAGATTTTTCACTCCTAAATGGCTTTCGAAATTATTATATAATATTATTTTTAATTATTAAATTAATTACTCCATAATAGGAGAGTTTTCAAAAGCCGTTTTAAAGTGTTCTCAAAATCAATTATAAATCCGTTTCGAACCATTATTTTCTATAATAAAAATCTCACACTCACTTTTTAGCACGTCGAGCGAAGTGGAAAGGTGCTTAAACGGTTAGGAAATCTCCGGCCTATGGAACCGTGTGTATTTTCTTTCCGGTTAATCCCCGACCTATTCGATTGATCGTTTTGACCTTTGGGTCTAGTTTACCGATGATACGAGGTGGACTTTTTCTTGTTTGGAGTGTGAGCTTGCTATTGGTTAGGAAACCGTTTAGTGCGAACGTGGGGTATGGGACTCATTGTTAACACTTTACGGGTTCCTCTCCAAGAAGTTTGTGACACATTAGCCTCTGGGCGGCCAGTACTGGACCTCTGGGTCACCACGCCTCTGGGCAACCGTCTCTGGACACCTGCTCTTTGGAGCAGTTTATTTTTCGGCATGATCCTTTGGGCCTTTATCCTTCTTGGAAGGATCTTGCCGTCTCGCGCGTTCCGCATCTGTGCGAGTGATCGATCACAACTCTACAGTACTTGGCAACAACGACTCTGGTCGGTGCACGTGCAATATTGGTATTATTTGATGATTTTTATATCCATTCGAGTACCGCCATTCGGTGTTGGTTCTATGGAACCATACGATGTAAGTGCGATTACCTTGTGGATTCACAGTGTCTCTGGACACTGCTTTTCAGTGTTGGATTTCATTGACTTTTCAGTATATCCCCATTGCTCGTTGGAGCATCGATCTTTGCTTGGGCATTGATTACAGACTCTGGTCACTCTTGGGATTATTGCCTATGGGCATCTTTTTATAGCTTTGGCTACGCCGATGATATGAGGCGATTTTATTTATTCTACACTATGGTGTTGATTTCTCTTTGGAGATTTTTATTGTTTATTGATGATTATGGATCGTCATTATATTCATGTGGTTCATAATATACTTCTCTTTGGATAAGTACTGTTTTATTTATGTACCACATTATTATATATCTCAGTTATTACTGATTGTTTAGCTAGCCTGACCCGAGTGTTTTCGCTCAGGTCAGACCGAGTTATTTCAGGTTAGGTCTCTGGACTTAGCTTCTGTGCTTCCGCTTGGACATTATCTACTATGCTGATAGATAGCGCTTTTATTTGTCCACTATTCCGCTACTCTGTTATTATTCAAACTTTGATATGTACATATTTTTGACTCACATGTGTGAGCAGTGGCTTTATACCCACTTATAATATTTGGATCTATATTGACGATGTATTGTTCTGGGATTTTATATCTGTTATGTGATTCTGTTCTGTGATGTTTTATCATTTTATTACTATGCTTATTTTGATAGATCTTTAGCCATTTGTAATTTCGTTATAAGTATTTATTGAATATGTCGAACCACTTGAAAAAAAAATAGATACCACCCTTTCAACGTATTCAGTAGATAGTTATAGCTTGATTACAAATGGTCGCTTCCACTATACTCTATTCTCCGCTTTAACAGATAGTATTACTCCCGTAATACTCTTTGTTACAGTGGGTCTCAGAGTGGGGCGTTACAGGTTCCCTCCTCGAAATTTAATACCAAGTATAAGAAGACTATTTCTATACAATCGAAGTTGTTTTAAATCTGAAAAAATTACATCTTTTATACTTTCCTCGTTTCCGACATTTCGATCTTATCTATTCCTCGCCAAGGAAAGAGGCCAGGTGAGCCAAGGCTTTGGTTGCTCCTCGTCAAGGAAAGAGGCTAGGAGAGCTAGGGCACTGGTTGCTCCTTATCAAGGAAAGAGACCAGGTGAGCCAGGGCACTGGTTCCTGAACATCTCCTTAGTTTGAGCACCTCACATCCGGATTTCACGAATAGAAAAAATCTAGTCTACTCATCGGCTTTTGGAGCCAAGATTATTCACTTAATTATAACAGTTTTTCTTTAAATCGTTTATTTACACTCTTTAAAATAAGTTATAAAACCTCCACATTATTTTCAACATTATTAATTATTTATTTGAAAACATTTATAAAAGATTTGGGAAAGAACACTTAAGTTTAAAGCCATATTTCAAAAGTTATTAAAAGTGCTGCGAATAGTGCTTTTAAGGCTTATTTGATCAAAACAACTTTTCTATCATTTAGAAATCCATTTTTATAACTCAAATCTCTTTTAAAACATTTTAGAATATTTATAGATATTATTCTATATTTTAAAGAATTAAAAATATTAATTTTAAAGAATTTATCGCTTTGGTTTCCAAACTGCCAAACCGCGATTATTTTGAAAACTTGATTTGCTCATATTTCAAAATCTACTAAATGAAATCTCGATCCATTTATTTTTTTTGACAACTATGATTATAAGAGTTTGGAAAATTCTTATTCCAAAGATTCCGAATCCAATTCCATCGTATAAATGGATTTAACTTTTACGACGTGAAATCGCGAACTGCCGTTACGCGACGCGCCTAATTTAACTCAATTTCATGTCCTTTCCAAACTTTGTTGAAATACTTTTAAATGTCTATAAAACATTCCTAAATCATTTTTAAACCATTTTAAAGAGGTTTAACAATCTCATATGCACCATTTCATTTATTAAAGAAAAGTGTTTTCCTTTGTGATATTCGACGTGTATTAAACGTGAATTGTTTAAACATCCAAACAAACATATCATATCCAAACATGGTTCACAATTATTGCAACCAAACATAGCCAAACATATATATCATCTAAAATATCATATTATAAATAGAGTTTCTCACCTTGGATTTAAGCGAACTAACTTTAAAACAACTATAGCTCAGATATTCGAAAAATTTAGCTTGTAAGCTTGCACTAAAGCTCCTAGATGGACTCCGCCTTGGCATTTGGTGGTAGAGTGCTCATAACTTTGCTTGGAAGAGGGGAAAGGCTCGGCCTTTGGTGGTGGCCGTGGGCTGCAAGAGGGAAAAAGAGTGAATTTTCTTTGGTTTTGAAGTGTTTGTATAATATATACTATATAATTTTAATTACTTTTTGCCATAATTTTATTTAGGAAAGAGGCCATTAAAACGGATGGAAGAAGTGAAAAAGGCTTAGGAATTTATAAGTAAATGAAGTGAAGATGGATGGTGGTATTTATTGGCAAAAATGTGAATAAAAATATCATGATATTTACTTGTCATTTCATCACCATTTCCTCACCTCCACACCTCCCTCCTACCTCATTATCCGCATCAGAAAACCACCCCATGTGTGTAGCCATGTGCTTGAACTTAGGGTGTAAGAGGTTGACTTTGGGTTTACTTAAGGATGAAATTTTAGGGAAATAACGTAGATATTTTTTAATATATATATATATATATATGGATAAGTATATTTGCATGTATATATGTGTTCATGTATATGTACATGTATGTATGCACACACACACAGATATATATATATATATATATATATATGCATATATATCTCAAATGATTCACAATGTTTCAACAATGTTGCACAACTTTTCTATGTTGAATCGTTACGGATTTAGATTTCAATTTTTGATCATATTTTCACTTCTTATTAATATATATATTTGTGAAAAAATTGATTATAATATTTCTATCATTATATAATAATTAAAAGGGCTTATTTAATAATTAAAATAATTATTAATTCATTTAAACTCAATTTAAATTCAAAATCATTTATTCCAAAATAGTGATATCATTGATGATGTCATAAATAGATTTTATTTTCAAAAAATAAATTAAATAATTTTATTACATATTCCTATTCATATAGACAAATGAGTGTATGTATCTAGCTCCATGCACGATGTCGGATGGTCTAAGAGCTGTATATTGATAAAATGGTTTTTGATCATTTTATCGATATATCTTCCAAAGTATCTATTTTTGTAAATATTTATTCAACATAAGATTACCAATATTATTTATTGTTCAAAACATTATCATTTTTGTTAGAAAATGTTATATTTGAATATTTTAATTTTTTTTTTGAAGTGATGAGTTTGCGGGTCGTTACATACTTTTCCCTTCAAAAGAATTTCAACCACAAAATTAAGGATAAGAAGAAAATGACTTGAAAAGGAATATATATATATATACATATTTGACAAAGGAAATATGTACAAGATATTATAAGTGACCACACCACAGGCAGTGAGTAAACTATCTCAATACCTTGTGCAAACTATACATCCATCCTAAACTCAAGATAAGCTTTCCTCATTCTATCTTCTGTTTCCCAAGTACAGTCTTCGGTGTCACCACTCCATTGAAGTTTTACCAACCTTGCAACCTTCCTTCTCAATCGCTTCTCATCGTGATCCACGATCCGAACTGGTCGTCTGATAACTGTCAAATTTTGTTCCACTTCTAAATCTTTGTGGGTAGTTATTTCTATAATCTATTCCGGATCGTGCACATATTTCCATAGATGGGATATGTGAAAGACGTTGTGCACACCAGACAACCTTTCAGGAAATTCCACTCGATAAGCTATGAGCCAATCCGCTCAAGAATGGGAAAATGTCTAATAAATTGAGGTGCTAACTTCCATACCTATCCAAATCTTACCACTCATAGAAATCATTTGGTCCTCTGAATGTAGTTAAAAGGATGCAATCTTCTGCTATCCTTAATTGATGGACTCCTATAGCTTGGTCTATTTTGAAGAATATTCAAGCACTATGAAGTCGATCAAACAAGTCATCAATATAGGGTAGAAGATACTTATTCTTAATCGTTTGTTTATTTAGGTCTCGATAGTCTACATAGAGTCTAAGGGAGCGCCGTCTGAGTTTACAACAAAAACTACTGTTGAACTCCAATTTGAGCAACTTGGTCTAATTAGTCCTTTCTTTAATGATTCATCTATTTGATTCCTTAATTCATTTACTTCCTTGGGGGTTTTTCTTCGAGAAGAGTGAAAAACAGACCTCGCATTGGAAATCAAGTCTATTCGAAACTCAATTTCGTTATGCGGGGGTAAACTTTAACTTCCTCAAAAACATCCGAAAATTCCTTAACAAATCGTATTTCTTTTAGACGTTTTTGAAATGAATTTAGGGCAGACATAAAACTATCCATTACTGGACTTGATTCTTCACATGATATTTTAAAAGGTTCACTTCTTTTATTTTCCAAATGCACCGTCCTTTTAACACAATTAAGAACATCCTTATATTCAAACAACCAATCCATACCAAGTATAATCTTAAATCAAATAAAATCGAGGACGATTAGGTTACATGAAATTTTTTTGGATAGGTAAGCAAATTGTACCTTTTCACAAACTATACCGAGATTAGTTTTACCACCTATGGGGTTAGAGACACAGATAGGGGTATCTAATATTTTTTTTGGTAAGTTTCAATTCATCAACTAATTCTTTAGAAATAAAACTATGAGTAGCTCCAATATCAAATAATACTCTAACTAGATTTTCATTAATGCATATATTACCTTCAAGAACTCTCTTTCTCTTTGCATCAGTCAAAGTTGAGGGTTTATCTTTAATGGAAAAAACTCTAACCTATTGTCCTTTATTATCAGTGGGAAATCCTTCTTCTGGTGCCCTGGTTTGTGACAATTGTAGCAATTCCTATCATGAGCCTTAGGATTCTTATAGGTGGTGGAAAATGACCCTTCTGTTGGCAATTATAACAAGTAATATCCTTCAATTTTTTTTTTGCAGACCACCTTCTAGCTTGCCTTGCCATAGCTTCTTCCCAGAACAGTTGAACTTCCTCCTCTTCTAGTTATAGTTGCTGCTTTGAGTTGTGAGCAAATTCTTTTTGTCTAAAGTCCCATATCGGACATATGTCTACCAAATCTACAAAGGTTCCCTTTACATACCCGATCATCCTGTCCTGATATTGCCTCTTCATCCTAGTGATAAACATTTCATTTTTCTTTAAAGGAGTGTCTATCAGAGCCGACCCAAAGCGGGACAATTCAGTGAACTTGTTGGAATATTCTTCTACCGACATCTCTCCTTATTTTGAATCCATAAAACTCCAATAAAGGTGGGATTTTCCTATAGCTAGCATATATTATTCTTCCTAGACTTCCTTGAACCATTCCTATGAGAAATTATCTTCTAAATCATTTAGAGTTGTGGACTCCCACCATGCTTGAGTCCCTTCTTGTAACTGCCAAGAAGCTAAGAACCTTTTCTGCTCATTTGCGATATTCAATCCCTTAAAATTCTTACACAAGAGCGAATCCAAGTCAGAACTTCAATAATGGACTCCGTTCCTTTGAATGGTTTACCATCCAAACTGATTTAGTTCTTGCATAGAGTATCAAAGTTAATTTGAGGTTGCACAGGGATTATCACTTCCTCAATTACTATAGCATTTGATTTACCATTGGTGGCCATAATGTTGCTACCTCGCCTTTGTCCTCTTCTATTAATTATCTCCTACTATCTTCATATGGTAAGGAAACATGTTTAGAATTATAGATGATAAAATTTCAAATATGTGCTCTGAAAAGGAGTGCGGATTAAGGATCTTAAGGCTAATTTGACACTAGAGAGAGGGTGAATAGTGTTTAATGGATTCTAAGACTTATATGGACTAATTTAAAATTTATGATATAAACAAATGCAGAACTTAATCATGGAACAATCACAGAATCAAACGTAGATGCACAAAGTAAATAAAAAGCAGTAAAAGGAAAGAACACACTGGATTTTATACTGGTTTGGAGTTACCCTACGTCCAGTCCAGCACCAAGGCAAACACCTCGTACAGATTTTTATTATACCAATGTCGAGATTACCATCCTCAATTTCTGAAGGCCTTGAGATACCCTCTTGTCTTCGAGTCTGGGGCAAACTCTCTTGATTTACGAGACACAAGATCATCCAATTGATTTCCAGGCACAACCACAACTTATAGAGAGATTCGATAAACTTTTGATTACAAATTCATCCTATAACTCTGAATAGCACTTTGATCTTCGAGAGAGGGCAAAGAATCAAACAAGAATGAGATTCTAATTTGATTCAATTGAGAATTCGGCAGAATTTCGGCACGATCTTAAAAATATGAAAATTTTAGAATATGGATTTGTGGAGAAGAAGGAGTGAAGAAAATAAGAAAATAGTTAGTTTAAAAAATTCGTTTGTGAAGGCTATTTATAGACCAGTAACGGTCATAACCATTTGTGAAGAGATTTAAACGAATAGACACTTCTTTTGAAAATTGAAACTTTTGAATTTTCGACCACCATGTCGACATGGGGTATCCCATAATGTCGACATCCCTTAGTTAAAAACAATGTAAAATTTGTTTTGAAAATGGTATTGAAAGGAAAACAAGATGAAATGATTCTGGAGTAAAATAAACTAATTTTCCTATGATTTAAAATAAAGAAGAGTAGAAAAATATAATTTTAGAATGTATATATAAATTTGATTTTAAATCTCAAGTATATATATATTATAAAAGAATTTTTAAAAATCAAAAGATAGTTTAAAAACAAACGAATTTTAAAACAAGAGTTTATTTAAAACCAAAAACAAAGAATATTTTAAGGCTAAAACATCTTTTTGAAAATCATTTGAAAAAATAACTTTTAAGGCTAAAACATTTTGAAAAGCAGTTTTGAAAAACCATTTTGAAGTAGTTTTGCAAGCTTCTTCCTGCAGAATATTTCATCACATCAGGACTCGAGAACTTGTACAAAACCAGGATGTTCGTGGGTTTGTAAGCCACTAAGAAGGTAGAAATGGGTTCCATCCCAAATGAAATTTGGAATGAAGATTTCCATGCTATTATGAAGTTTTAACAAAACCATACACTTATCTTGAAATCTTGATCTTGATACTCATGAGTCTTCAAACTTGATTTCTTCATTCTTGATCTTTATACTATACAGTCTTCAATAATCAAGTACCTGCCTTATATATATCCTATATAATAACATTCATATATATCTAGACAATAGTGTTAGTATATAAGTTATAATAAAATAAGTTACAAAGGTTGTTGTCATCAAAACCACTATCTCCAGTTCCTAACAATCTCCCCCTTTTTGATGATGACAACCTTATAAAATATACTTACCACTTCAATCATACCATAACTCCCCCTTACTCCAAGCCTACTATTTTATATAACTTCTCCCCCTTTGTCATCAACAAAAATAACCCATAAACCTTGAACTTAATAGAAAATGAGATAAACAAACATATGACATAAGAATAATAACTATGTGTGAGTGAAATATATCATCCTAAGTTAAATGGAATTCAAGATTTTATACACCAAAGATTGATTTTAGAAGAACATTAATTAAGATAACACTTATATACAAATTAACAAACCAATATACAATCAAGAAAGAGAAAATGAAAAACGCTTAACGAGGACCCTTAACTATTGGTGATTTATGGACCGAACGATTTGGATAGTGGAGACAAAAGTTTCCATGTAGTTCGACCAAGTACCTATTATCGTCAAAAAGGACCTCTCCAACGCAAATCACGCCATCGTCTTCATCCATATGAACATCCGGATTCGGCAGAGGATGTTCTTATTCTTGATCCTCTTGTGGTTCTTTTAGAGGCTCTTCTTCTTCAGAATCCATGGCTTGTGATGATTCTTCAATGACAATGGGATTGGCATGGGTATCCATAAGGAAGTTTTGTAAATTCCTAAGGATTCTGCCTTGCCTATCTTGTTCTCTAGCCATTCGCAGTTGAATCACTTGAATTTCCATCATCATTTGAAGAAAATTTTCATCTTCTCTTGTAATTTGATGACTCGTACGTGTGTGGAACGTTGAAAAGGACCAGAATAAGGAGAATTATTAGAAGAGGAAGCCATTAATTTATTGTTTGAGAAGTTTATTACAGAGAATAGAACAGAGAAAAGGAGTAAAAGTCGAAATATATAAATATATATCCAAATAACTAATTTTAGAGGGAAATTTAAATTTGAAAATCTCGGCCTATATGTCGACATAGGGGAATGAGTCATGTCGACATGCCCAGTTTAATTTTTGAGAAATTTTTATTTATATTAATTATTAACTATACTTGTATTATTTATAATTTATATTTCAATTAATGAACATATACCTAATTCTCTTCTAAATTTAGTAAAGTTTTGTTCATTTAATGGTTTGGTTAATATATCAGCAATTTGTTTTTCAGTATTAATATATTCAAAAGTTATGACTTCTTTACTTATACTATCTCTAAGAAAATGATGTCTAATATCAATATGTTTTGTTCTAGCATGATGAGTTGGATTTTTAGATAGGTTTATTGCACTAGTATTATCACAATAAATTGGTGATTTAGTTATAGTTAATCCAAAATCTTTTAAAGTTTGTTGCATATATAGCCAAAGTAGCAGATATATATTATGCTTCAGTTGTTGGCAAGGATAAAGTGTTTTGCTTCTTACTAAACCAGGAAACCAGAGAATGTCCTAGAAAGTGACAAGTTCCACTTGTACTTTTTCAGTCTGATTTACAACCAGCGTAATCAGCATCACAATATGAAATTAAATCAAATACATCATTTTTAGGGTAAAATAAACCATAATCTAAAGTATGTTTTACATATCTTAAAATTCTTTTAACAGCTTTTAAGTGAGTTTCTTTAGGTTGAGATTGGTATCTTGCACAGAGACAAACACTATGCATGATGTCAGAACGACTTGCTGTTATATAAAGCAGCGAACCAATCATTCCCCTATATAAATTTTGATCAACATCTTTTGATTTATCTTCTTTACTTAAAGCTACATTAGTTGTCATTGGAGTTGGTTTCCCACTAGAAGTGGTCAATCCAAATTTATTAATTAAATCCTTAGCATATTTTTCTTGACTAATGAAAATTCCTTTATCTAATTGTTTGATTTGAAGTCCTAAGAAGAAACTTAGTTCTCCAATATGACTCATTTCAAATTCTTTAGTCGTTATATCTGAGAATTCTTTATTTATTATGTTATCAGTCGACCCAAATATTATATCGTCTACATATATTTGTACTAATTGAATATCATTTTTATTTCTTTTAATAAAAAGAGTTGTATCTATTTTACCAATTTCAAAACCGGATTGTAATAAATAAGATCTTAGTCATTCATACCAGGCTCTAGGAGCTTGTTTCAGACCATATAAAGCTTTCTTTAATTTATATACATGATTTGGAAATTTATTATCTTCAAAAAGTGGAGGTTGTTCAACATAAACATCTTCTTTTACAAAACCATTTAGAAAATCACTTTTAACATCCATTTGATATAACTTGAAATTATTGTAGTTTGCAAAAGCAAGTAGAATCTTGATAGCTTTAATCTTGCTATGGGTGCAAAGGTTTCGTCATAATCAATTCCTTCTTCTTGACAATAACCTTGCACGACTAAACGAGCTTTATTTCTCATGACCTTACCAAGTTCATTCATTTTATTTTTATAAACCCATTTTGTTCCAATTATACTTTTATCCTCAGGTCTAGGAACAAGTTCCCAAACATCATTTCTGGTGAACTGATTCAATTCTTCTTGCATAGCAAGAATACATGAATCATCAGATGATGCTTCCTTTGGATTTTTAGGTTCAATAGTTGATATAAAAGCTACATTACTCATACTATTTAGTTGATTTCTTGTTTTAACTATAGATTCAATATTTCCTAGTATATTTTCTACAAGATGATCTTTTAATAGCCTAATTTTTTTTATTAGGTTGAATGATTTCACAATTAGTTTCATTAGGTTCATTAATTAAAGTTACAAAATCTTCTTCATCTTCTATTTGTACAGTATCTTTAAAATTTTCATCAAAAGATACATGCATTGTTTCTTCAATAATGTTAGTTCTTAAATTATAAACTCTAAATGCTTTACTTCTATTAGACTATCCGATAAAGATACCTTTGTTGGATTTATGTTCAAATTTATCTAAATTATCTTTTGTATTAAGAATAAAACACTTACTACCAAAAACTTTAAAATAAGCTACTATGGGTTTCTTATTGTAAAGTAATTCATATGGTGTTTTATTAGTTAATGGTCTAATTAAAATCCTATTTAATATATAACAAGCTGTAGCGACTGCTTCAGCCTAAAAGTTTTTAGGTAAGTTACTATCAGAAAGCATTGTTCTAGCACACTCTTGAATCGTTCTATTTTTACGTTCTACCACTCCGTTTTGTTGTGGAGTTCTTGAAAAGAGAAATTATGAGTAATACCTTATTGATTACAGAAATTCGCAAAATTTTCATTTTCAAATTCTCCACCGTGATCACTACGAATAGTTTTTATTTTTAAAGAAAGTTGATTTTGAATTCTTTTAGCAAAATTCTTAAATAATTCAAAAGCATCACTTTTAAGTTTAAGAAAAATTGTCCAAGTATATTTAGAATAATCATCTACAATTACAAAAACATATTTATTGTGATTAATTGATTGAACTTGAGATGGACCAAATACATCTAAATGAAGTAATTCTAGAGATTTAGAAGTAGAAATCATACCTTTTAATTTAAATGAACTTTTCTTAAGTTTTCCTAATTGGCAAGCATCACATATACTATCTACTTTAAAGTTTAACTTGGGAAGACCTCTAACTAAGTCAAGTTTTGATAACCTAGATAATAGTTTGAAATTTAAATGACCAAATCTTTTATGCCAAATCCAAGGGTCACTTGTATTAGCCAAAAGACATAAGTTATCATTTGAAACTTTCATACTAAGGATGTAAATGTTTTTCTTCCTAATTCCTTTAAAGATAATATTTGACTTATTATCTTCGATGTGACACTTATCTTTTCCAAATTTAATTTTAAATCCTTTATCACATAGTTGACTTATACTAAGCAAATTATGTTTTAAGTTCCTAACTAGCAAAACATCAGAAATAAGAGGAGTTTTAGAATTATCGACATTGCCGATGCCAATCACATATCCTTTTGAGTTATCTCCAAAGTTGACCAATCCACCATCTTGATATATAATGTCATTGAGTATCTCGGGATTTCCAGTCATATGCCTTGAACAGCCACTATCAAGTATCCATTTATCTTTCTTTGCACAGTTTGTCCATTGGTTGTTGATTCTTCATAAGCCATGTAACATGTCTGTTCCTACATAATAAACCAATTCGGTAGATAACTTGATTTTTCATAAAATATATATGCAGACTTATGATACTTTCATGAAATGCATAAATTCAAACTAGTACTAACAAAATTTCCTAAAAATGCCATTTTTAACTTTTCAACTTTCAGATTAAGAAAACATATGCTCTGATACCAATTGAAAGGGAGTGCGGATTAAGGATCTTAAGGATAATTTAACACTAAAGGGGGGTGAATAGTGTTTAATGGATTCTAAGACTTATATGGACTAATTTAAAAATTATGATATAAAAAAATGCAGAACTTAATCACAGAATAATCACTAAATCAAACACAGATGCATAAAGTAAATAAAAAGCAGTAAAAGAAAAGAACACGCCGGATTTTAAACTGGTTCAGAGTTACCCTACGTCCAGTCCTGCACCCAGGCAAACACCTCGTATAGATTTTTATTATACCAATGTCGAGATTACCATCCTCAATTTCTAAAGGCCTTGGGGTACCCTACTGTCTTCGAGTCCGTGGCAAACTCTCTTGATTTACGGGACACAAGATCACCCAATAGATTTCCAGGCACAACCACAACTTATAGAGAGATTCGATAAACTTTTGATTACAAATTGATCCTATAACTCTGAATAGCACTTTGATCTTCGAGAGAGGGCAGAGAATCAAACAAGAGTGAGATTCTAATTTGATTCACTTGAGAATTCGGTAGAATTTCGGCACGATCTTAAAAGTATGAAAATTTTAGAATATGGATTTGTGGAGAAGAAGGAGTGAAGAAAATAGGAAAATAGTTAGTTTAAAAAATTCGTTTGTGAAGGCTATTTATAGACCAGTAATGGTCATAACCATTCGTGAAGAGATTTAAACGAATAGACACTTCTTTTGAAAATTAAAAATTTTGAATTTAACGGCCACCATGTTGACATGGGATATCCCATGATGTCGACATCCCTTAGTTAAAAACAATGTAAAATTTGTTTTGAAAATAGTATTGAAAGGAAAACAAGATGAAATGATTCTGGAGTAAAATAAACTAATTTTCCTATGATTTAAAATAAAGAAGAGTAGAAAAATATTTTTTAGAATGTATATATAAATTTGATTTTAAATCTTAAGTATATATATATTATAAAAGAATTTTTAAAAATCAGAAGATAGTTTAAAGA
The DNA here is from genome assembly GCA_030737815.1 of Allium fistulosum. Taxonomy (NCBI): domain Eukaryota; kingdom Viridiplantae; phylum Streptophyta; class Magnoliopsida; order Asparagales; family Amaryllidaceae; genus Allium; species Allium fistulosum. The sequence continues at coordinate 669,597,063 of CM060901.1, forward strand.
CAAATGAAGTTTAAAACAAGATTTTATTTAAAAACAAAAAAAATATTTTAAGGCTAAAACATCTTTTTGAAAATCATTTGAAAAGATAACTTTTAAGGCTAAAAAATTTTGAAAAGCAGTTTTGAAAATCATTTTGAAAAACCATTTTGAAGTAGTTTTGCAAGCTTCTTCCTGCAGAATATTTTATCACATCATGATTCGAGAACTTGTACAAAACCAGGATATTTGTGGGTTTGTAAGCCACTTGTCGTAGGTTTGTAAGCTACTTGTCGTGGGTTTGTAAGCCACAAAAAAGGTAGAAATGGGTCCATCCCAAATGAAATTTGGAATGAAGATTTCTATGCTATTATGAAGTTTTAACAAAACTAGACACTTATCTTGAAATCTTGATCTTGATACTCATGAGTCTTCAACCTTGATTTCTTCATTCTTGATCTTTATACTGTACAGTCTTCAATAATCAGTACCTGCCTTATATATATCCTGCATAATAACATTCATATATATCTAGACAATATTGTTAGTATATAAGTTATAATAAAATAAGTTACAAAGGTTGTTGTCATCCAAACCACTATCTCCAGTTCCTAACCATCTCTTTCTCTGACTAAACTCATTCTAGAATATTACTAACCCTATCACTAATGAGTTAGCCATACCAAGGCTTTGATATTCGCTCAACATAAGCTTTGATACTAAATGTGATGACCTACCTCCTCGACCCTCAGGAATCGACACTAATACATCCTCGGTATTCACGTGCCGCAAATCCAAGTGCCGAAGAGACAGATTATTATAGGGTAAAAGAAAAAAATGGTAGAAGATAAACAAAATAGAATCTCACATCATTTTCAACATTAAATTATACATATGAGCAGCACATGCAATTACTCCAAATTGCTACATTAGAGTTCTAATAAGTACTAATCCAACCGGGATAGTTACAACTGCCTATCCTCACAAATGATGGTAATACATGACACATAATACAGCGGAAATAAAAATAGATGACTATCTACATAGGATCCTCTAGCTTCATGCTACATGTTCCTTCCAAAATGCTCCATGCTACCAAACTACTTGGCTGCCCGAAAAATAGGGTATCTAGAGTTTAAGGAAAATGGAAAATAAAAAATCCCGGTCTGTCATGGGATTGGTGTGAGAAACTCAAAATACGGATATTTGAAAACAAAGGGCATCTCATAAGACCACGCCGCACATAAACACGGAACGGGTTTTTACCTTGTGATAACCAAAATCTTTACTATGCAAAAACAGATATATTATTTTATGAAATTCTTTTGAAAACACTTTTCAAGTAAACTTATATAATCTTAGCTGAAATTGTTACATTGATTAAATTCCAGCATAATAGGTTCTACAATCAAGTCCGAAGGTACTTATTGGAGAATGGATTTCTATACAATGGCAGGTAAGGAACCACCTTCCATACAGTGCATCTTTAGAGGGATGTACCGAGGATCAACACCTTGGAATCCTTTGCATCTGGCAAGACCGGCCTACCCGCAGACCCATCTAGTGGCGGATAGAACCGAATATGACATCACCTTAGTCATAACCGACCTATCCAGGATCCCAAAGCATACACAACATACTCGACATATAAAGAGTAATCTAGAAAGGTGATGACCATACCCTAATGGTTGCGAACCACATAGCCTTACGACATGCCCTATTTAAGTCATTTTGGAGTGATGAGGCCCGAGGTAATGATTACCTTTCACATAGCATATTCCACTTTGAATGCCACATTTCCAATTCCATCACACACTATTGACTTTCATAAATGTATAACCTCTAAGCTCGTACATCTCAGAGAAGGGTGTTAAGTGTAAGAGAGTTACTTCCTACACCACCAAATAGATGTGCGTTTGTAAAAATCAATGTACGTGCATTTTAGAAATACAATGTCAAACATTCGTCCATATAAATTGTCCAGGAACAGGACAATCCGAAGGAACTCTTCTACTACATCCTGTCGGGAATCACTCCTAGGATTAGTAGCGAGCAACCCTTGCATCGAAGATCAAATGCAGATACTACTACCCCATATATATGATATGGGATATTTACCTCAAGGGTCAATGACAAGCAGTCCTTCATTCCATTTAATATCATTCCATGTCTTCACCTTCGAATGTATAAATCGATTCAAAGTCGTTTTTGGATAGGAATCATCCAAATCTGATCCTGGTTCCTTCAAAGCAATCATTGATAAAAAAATGTTAATTTTGAGGTGATTATCATTTCATTTATTAATATTTTTATCAAATAAAATTATCTCTTTTAGAGATACAAATTTTTAAATCATATTCTTTCCTAGTATATAAGAAATCATTAAATCTCCATTTAACTTTGAAAATACCAAATCAAAATCATCTCTTATAAATCACATTGCAAACCTTATTGAGTAAAAAGGGTCGATAGAAATTATACTAATTCTACTCAACATCAATTTTTGTATTTAACCTTTACTATCCGTCGAATAACTATGTGTAATAACCCACCTTTTTGGACAGTTTTAAATTGATAATAAACCACACATATCAACTCAAACCATTCAAAATGGAGGATTGTTAATGGGGTAAATAAGAAAATAAGAGAAAAGGAAGAAAAACAAAACACAGAATCTCACAGCGGAATGACAAAATATAATAATCAAATAAACAGTCCATGAAGCTGTTTTACAAATAACATTTGGTTACACTTTTACAATACAAATCAGAGTTATACATATAGCAGGAATAAATAAATAATGCAGCGGAACAACATGATGCAGTGGAATAAATATAATAAATAGTAATATTATACTAAATCTTTATCTTCATCCTCCAAAAAAATAATTTTTAATACATTGAAAATCTCAGACTAACCCGAGCGTAATAAAAAGACAAAACACTCAAGTCATAACTAAAAGATCTTATGTGAGTTAAATCAAAATAAAATATGAGTATGACGGCTTCAGAGATGTTTACGGGATTTTACATCACCTATCCAATGTATAACGTGCGTGCAATAACTTAAGAGATGTTCGAGATTACCATCTCCTAAGGATCCGTTAAACTATTTACTATGTAGTAATGTACGCTATTATAATATGTCTATAGTAAAGTAAAGTATTAAAATAGCATTAAGGCGTTACCCATATCCCCCTTAAAACATTTTATAAATGTCGTATTCAATACAGTACCATAATTCCTCCATAAACTAGAGGGCTGTCAGAGGGCACTTCATAGTGTACGACACAAACCAAACTCGTAGTGGGCTCGATACGGCATATGACAAGGCATATGAGGCAATGCCAGGGTAGGATACTACCATTTGTAGAACCAGGTTGGTGGTAACTCATATCAGCTACAACCGCCCACCTCGGAACACACTCCCATAATCAAATCAAGGGGCGGCCACCAAATCAATCACAAAGCAACAGATATGGTATCGAAGAAGCATGTCCGATCGGAGGTGCGACCTCACTTGGCCTAGGTATAACTCTTGTTTTAGTCATATCAAGCTGACCCGAGGGGGTCAGGGCTGCGTTCATACCTCAAATAGTAACATTCGCCAAACCATCCTACTTCGTTCTGGATTCTCCACCACGTGCACAGTTGTTAAAGTGGTTTTCGGTATTGGCAGAGAGTATGACAATATCTGATCCCGGTCTCTTTAACAACCAAAAGCTTATTTCACACCGGTTGGTTCTTTTACATTTCCAAAACCAATTCATATTGATATCAACATATCATATTCAATTCGAAATCATATCACTTTCGAAATCATTATTTACTTCAGAATCATATTCACTTCCAAATCATAATCATTTCAAAATCATATTCACTTTCCAAATCATTATTTACTTTCGAAACCATAACCACAAAATAGGTTAAACCATCATATCAAAATATTCGCATTTAAATCAATTAAATCTAAATCATAACAGTTCCAACTTTAAACAGTTTGAATATTGAAAGTAGTTTATATATTGGAATAGTTATAAATTTAAAAATAGTATATATTAAAAGTTGTTTATAAATTTAAAATAATATATTAAAATAGGTTATATATTAAAAATAGGTTATAGATTAAAATGGTTTATATATTAAAAATAGCTTCTGTATTAAAAGAGGTTATATATTAAAGATAGTTTATAGATTTAAATAGTTTATATATTAGAAATAGTTTATATTAAAATAGGTTATATATTAAAAATAGTTAATGTATTAAAAATTATTAATATATTAAAATGGTTTATATGAGAAAAATAGTTTATATGTTAAAACAGTTTATATATTAAATGAGTTTTATATCGAAAATACAAATTAGAATTGTTTCTTCCAATTTCACAAATCAATTCAAATCAACTTTATTTCCAAAAATTCAATTTAAATCAATCTCAGTTCAACGATCTCAATCCAAAAAGGCTAAAGGTTTAAATTCAAATTCTCATAAAAACCATTTCAATCTATATCGATTTCAAATCCATGTTTGAACTACAAATTTAAACCACTTCAAATTCAATAGGTTTTAAAGTGTAAATATTCAAACATTTACAATAACTCAATTTCGATAAATTTCATTTATATTTCAAAATTCAACTTTAAGATTCAAATTTAAATTCTTTAAACAAATTCATTTAAACCAATTTCAATTTTGACAATTTAAAAGCTTGGATTTTGAAAATAATTCAGTTCATATAAATCAAATTTTATTTCATAATATCATTTAACTGGATTCAAAAAATAAGGATTAAAAATCATTTGATTTAACCAAACCGGTGTCCGTATATAATTTTCTACCTTATGGTCAAGTGATATAGATATATATCATTTCAACCCGCAATAATTTAAATTTTACGGGTATATATCATTTTAACCCGCAATCCCGAGTAAAATTCAAAAATCCATAAAATCGCTCGAGTTTATCATTTCAACCCATAACGATTTTTCCTTAATCTATAAGATCATTCGGGTATGTATCATTTCAACCCATAGTGATTTTCCAAACGATAACTAAGGGAACTTGCAGTGTGATAACAACATATAAAATAAATATAATATTCAATCATCCAAATATCAACAATTAAACATCCATCACAATTATCATTCAAATCAACCAATAAATCACAACCAATAAACTGGTTATCATTATCAGGTATTTAACTTGCATTAAAGTTCAACATTAATTTAAATGGAAATTCGATTCAAATAAACTCAAATTAAATTTAAATGACAATTTAAAATACCAAACATCAACCAATAAATTTCCAATTACATCATAAATTTAATTTAACTAACATAGGATATTTCATAGTTGAAAGTGGGTTAAATCACACACCTTTGAATTTCAGTCGATTTAAAATCCAACTAAAGCCTAAAAATCCAACAGTCTCAGAATCCAGCAAAACTAGTTCCATAATGTCCAGAATTTCGATACGATCGCAATGGAGAAAACCGCGCGTGAATCCGAGCTCATAAGAAAAGGATATGATAATTAGAACGATTGAAATTTAGATTTAAATAAAAATTAAATTGAAGGGAAAACTCAAATTTCAACCTCTCAGAAACCCTACCAGCCGCTTACAAAACTTCTCCAAGCATCGAGCACGAATTGCCGCCACCACCCATCAACGCTGCCTAGCCTACGGTCACTTTCGGCCTCAATAGACCCCACTACCACACTCACCAACTCCGGCCGCCTCAACTCGCGCCACCCCAGCCTCCCACGTCACCGATCGACGTGCTAGAAATCCAGCCGCCGCCTCCATACCTTAACCCTAATCGAATTTTCACGTCGATCCAACCATCATCTCTCCAAACGAACCTCTTCGATGAACTCCCCATACAATCTCTACACAACTGTACCCTCGAATCGTTGCATAATAGCCGTTGATCAACCACCAAAATCGATCACCGAGAATATTTTGGTCATTTCTGGACAAACCAAAACTTGATTGCAAAAATGAACAGAAGATCTAGATTGCACTCGTCGAGAGCTTTCCAATGATATATAATTTGCTATGATTTGAGGATTTTGAATTTTGGAATTGATTTTGATTTGAAATTTGAATTTGGGAATTAGGTTTCTGCCACTGGGAGGGAAGGAAGGAAAGAACAGATGAAAATGTACGTACAGAAATAAGAAAAAGGCTGCATGGGTTTCAGAGAGGAAGTCTATTTATATGGACAAAGCTAGATAAGAATGAATGGACAAATCGAATTTGGTCGAAATGATAACGATGACCTAAAAAGCCCGTTTCGTTTCCGAAATGAAATTAGGTCATCCCATATATCAAAATAGATGTTTTTGATATTTTTAAACTCAATGGAACTAGTTTTCAAAATCGATTATATTCATTTGAATTCTTTTAATTGATTTCTACACGTTTTGAGCTCGCACGATCAAACGATAAGTCCGATCGTAACGAAACTTGAAATCCTACAATAATTCACTATTACGGATCTTATGAAACTAGTTTCGTCGGAATCCGAGACAATGGCCAAAATGGCTATTTTCACGTTAATTAAATAAATTATTATTAAATTAATTTAATCACTTTTAAATTCAAATTTAATAGTTAACAATTTCATCATTCTAGATTTCATATAAATTAATATTCTATCAAAATAAATTGTCTATGTTAAATCACTATTGAAATATTTCATTAAATTCAACGTTCAATTACGTTGTAATAAAATCCTAGTTAATTATATTTTAAATCAAAATAAATTCTTTTATTTTGATTTCTACTCTTATTATTAAGTCAAGTATCATCTTATGGATATAATTAACATTGGTTTACATTTTATTACATTCATATTTTACAGTTATCATTTTTACCATATTAATTAAAATATTTCAATTTCCTTAATTCCATTAATTACAAATTTTAATTACTTATTTATAATTATAACCAAATTAACTTTACAATTATTTCAATTGATTGAAATTACCTAAAAATGGTTGTCAATAACATCCAACAACATTATTAAATCATATTCTAATGATTTTCACATTAATAAATCATGAATTTTAATTTCTCCCAACATTAAATTACGAAATATCAATTAATTTCATATTTTTAATTATCGAAAATTACGGGTTATTACACTCTTCCCCACTCAAAACTTTTCGTCCTCGAAAAGGTGAAAAGAAGAAATAAGAAACTAATATATTTTTATTCAAATAATCAATTTATAACACTTTAAACTTGCATAATTAAGTATTCTAAATAAAATATCAATTTATAAACAATTAAATCTTCATATTCGAGTTAAATGGAAGTTTGTAAATATTTCACTTTCACAAAATATTTTCTAAGTCCCAAATTCACGAAAAATTTCGGCAGAGTCTACTTTGTACGGATAGGTCCAAAAAAATAACAATATCAATAATTACAATATATATATATATATATATATATCATATTTCAATAATAAAATATCCCAAACCATGGGAAAACAATAAAATATTGCTATAAAACCATAATCAGAAAATGTACCTATTTGTCGAGCAAACAAACTTTATTTATGAAACCACAAGCAATAGCTATTGCTTCCATAAACCTGTATTTCACTTATATAATCCAAAAGGAGTTAAAATTATGTAAAAAGGCAATATATTAGTTGTTTCAATTAATAGCACAACAAAACAACAAATGAAATAATCATATCCAAACAAAACAATACAAACAATCCATCATACATCCATAGCAACCAAAACAAATGGTTTGTTCAGGTTCAGAAACTTCTCATCGTACAAGGGTGATAAATAAACTACCAAGTGTACCTTACGCTCAGCAGCCTTAGATAATTACTTAATAGATTATTCATACAGCCTTAAACAATTAGAAATATCATTTCCTAAACATCCCATAAGCCAAAACAATCAAGCATTTCAAATATTATTTAATATTATTTTTATTAATTTCCTTTCGCATCATTTATTGTTCATTTATTTTCATTCATTCATACGATGATTATTTTTATTAATTTAACTTCATTACTTACAAAATTCATTTCCCATTCAATATTAAAAATCATCAATGAATAAATTTTAAAGTATTACATAATTTTCCTTGTAGTTTAATTCATATTTATATGTATAACTTGATTTCAATTTAATATTTATATTCGCTAGTGAATCAATTCATACTTAAGTTTCCTTATTCTTTGATTCCAATTTATTTCTTCATATATAATACCATTTAATATTAAAACTATTTATGAATCATCTCATCTTTTCTTTAAGTTTATAATTATTTACTTAAATAGTATTCCCTTTAACTATTCAATTTAATTATAAATCACCTCAAAACATAACTTAAGTTCATAATATTCTAGTAACGTCTTATCTCTTTTATTTATAAACATATATTCATTTTTGAGGCATTTCTATCATTAAGCTTTTACTTGTATAACATTCTATAACATATTCCTATTTAACATTACAACTTTTTAAACATTTCTGGTAAGTTATATATATGTTTTAAGAATGTAATTGAATGTTACACAAGCTTATCTTATTCATTTTAGTTAACAAAATATTCAATAATTACATCTTCTAAATTTTCATATCTTTTGATTTACAAGTTACAAATTTCCAATTTCTTATATATTTCATTAATCACTTAGCTTCTAATTTATTATTTTTCATTTTACAAGTTTCCAACTATTAAAATAGTTAAGGTTTCATTTCATTACAACAATTGAAATCCCTAATCTATAGAAACTTAAGAACTAAATGTCGGGTTCATTTCAAATCATTTTGAAATAATATATATTTATATCTTTTATATATCAAATCATATTTAGAAATTTAAAATTAAGATTTTTTTTATCAAAAAAAATGTGTAGTAAAGCTACTACAGTGGCCATCCCACTTTGAAACTCGAAATGAATGTCGATGATGCGGCCATCATCACCGAAATTATTTTCCAGCGATAAAAGAGGGGAGTATAGAACTTATTTTCTTTTTTTTTAATTCTTCTAAACATTTCTTTCAAAAAAATATTTCTGTCAAAGTACTTCCAAATAATACAAATATTTCTTTCCAAAATCTTTTGAAAACTAATTTCAAAACCCCGAAACCTAAGTTCTCAAATTTCCAATTTATATTCACATTATTTGTCAATTTTATTTTACAACTAATATTTATAAAATTTTACTTCCTATCAAACAAACATAACACATACAATTATATAAATTTATAAAATTATTCTTATATATACAAAATATAATACTAGGTAAAATTATTTCATTTGCCTATATTTCGAAAACAATATTGTGTCGGTCTGCCCTATTAAGTGTTCAGAAATCCCTATCGATTAAGTCAACTATCACCTTATGGATATAATTAACATTGGTTTACATTTTATTACATTCATATTTTACAGTTATCATTTTTACCATATTAATTAAAATATTTCAATTTCCTTAATTCCATTAATTACAAATTTTAATTCCTTATTTATAATTATAACCAAATTAACTTTGCAATTATTTCAATTGATTGAGATTACATAAAAATGGTTGTCAATAACATCCAACAACATTATTAAATCATATTCTAATGATTTTCACATTAATAAATCATAAATTTTAATTTCTCTCAACATTAAATTGCGAAATCTTAATTAATTTAATATTTTTAAGTATCGAAAATTACGGGTTCTTACATGATGGATATACCTTTTAAATTCACACGTATAGTATGGCTTCCCTCCTCGAAATTTAATACCAAGTATAAGAAGATTATTTTTATACAATACAAGTTATTTTAAATTTAGAAAAACTGGATCTTTTATACTTGCCTCGTTTTCGACATTTAAACCTTATCTATTCCTCGCCTAGGAAAATGGCTAGGTGAGCCAGGACACTGGTTACTCCTAGTTTAAGCACCTTATGTAACGATATGGATTTTCGACGCTCGAAAGTCGACATTAATACGTCCACTGTATCAAATGCCGCGCAATCAAATGCTAGAAAACCGAACCATTAGGGTTAAAAGAAAAGGTAGAAGAAGACAAAAGAAGAAAAAGAACAGAAAAACAGAAACAACAACAGAATCTCACATTCGCAGCGGAACAATATATAATAGACAATCACTAGTCTTTTTAAACAAAGAACTATATCAGTTATACAATACATCAATCAGAGTCAATATACAACTCAATACAACAATGGGCAGTTATATAAATTTGTCCTCATACAGAATACACAGCGGAAATAATAAACAAGTACGAGAGTACGTCTCGCCATCCAGCTCATCTCCAAAGCTCCAGATTATCCAGAATATCCAGAATATCCTGATAACATAACTCTAGGCTGCCCGTGTGGAAAATTATGGGCACCCAGAGTTTAGAAGGGAACAATAAACTCCGAGTCAGTCATGGTGACTGGTGTGAGATCGTAAAACAGTTATTTTCACAAAGAAAATAAAACAGATTCGCAATGCTTTTGGAAAATGAAACTACCATAAGACCTCCCGCCACACACACAATGCAAACGCAGAATTAGAGGAGATTTCTTCTTATGATAGTCAAAGATGCTTAATACGCCAATCATTGGATTATTATTATTAATGTCTAGTGTGGAAAACATTTCAAAAGTATAATATTAATCTTAGCCAGCATAGACATTCCGAACTATGCCTACTATAGCTACCATCTAAACAGTAGGGTGCCACCATAAGTAAATGGAAGGTTCTACAATTAAAACCGTACAATTTCGTATTGGGAAATGGATTTCCAACAAATGGTCAGGCTAAGGAACTTCCTTTCCTCCTGCCGAGTGGGATCGCCTCTGGCTGGACGTCCCGAGAGACAAACTGCTCTCTGCCAAACAAGGCCGGGTTACCCCTATAATAGGTAACTCACGAATATGTCATCACCCGGTCCTTTGGGACCTTTATCCGAGCGCTCGGTAACCATCATCACACATAATAAATAAGGTGTGTCCACATGAGTAAGTATCTGGGCTCCATACCATGATACCACCCCTTTCCAGAAGGAAATGACATACCCTAAAGGGCGCGACCCTCATAACCTTGCCGCAACATTCCTGTTTCGACCATTTCCGGGTTGTGAGGCCTGACGAAGTCTCGTCCACAAAGCTACGCTTTTTCACAAAGCCGTGCTTTGATCACAAATGATCAAATAAATGATCATCGTCACAGCAACACTCAGCATGCCACATTACCAAATTGGGAATATATTGCTGATAAATTTCAACTACATAACCTTTGAGCTCGTACGTCTCAGAGAAGGGTGTTAAGCTAAGAGAATAAATTCTCCGCCACCAACAGAAATGTATTTGAAAGAAATCAGCTTTATATCTCAAAACATAATGTCAGACACGTAACCATACAAGTCTGTTCCGGGTTCGAATAGAACCGAAAGCACTTCTAAAGAAGTCCTTGCAATCCGGATATTCACAATCTCGATAAAACTTCCCATCACAAAGGAAATCTCAATACCGTAGCTAACGGTGCAGAGACAATCGATAGGTCATCCTATCATTTTCACAAATACCCGGTCTTCACCATCGGTCTTCAATACGATCCATATCGTCGTATTATTATTCGGAATGGGTTATCTGACACAAAGGTCCTTTCCCGGCTAAACCGAATAATAAGCGTTTGTTTTAAAAACAAACTCAAGTGCCATTTCAAAGGCAATATTGATAGTCGGTGATTTAACTATTAATAATATTCACAACAATCATCAAATTTAAATAATTTTCCCAAATTATTAAATTTCAAATATCTTCCCGATATATGGTTTATACTTCAACCATTTGAAAACAATTTCCAAATCACATTCATTTAAATCACTTAAATAAATCCTTATCGATTTATTTTAAATTTACATCCCAATCAGTAAATTTATTTCCACACATCATCACTTTGAAAATAAATTTCAAATCACTTTTCCTTACACGGAATATATTTCCAAATATATCTTTTCAAAAACCAGCTTTAGAACCTTTAAATTTTATTTTAAAAAGCTACTTTGGAAAATGTACTCAGCTTTATAGTGAAAATACAATATCACTTCAAAATGGTCCATTTAAACCAATTTAATAAATCCTTATCGATTTCTCTCAAATTTACGTTCCAAATCCGTAAATTTACTTTCACACTTTAAAATAAATCAACGTTTATTTTTTAAAACAAATTCCCTTTCATTTCATAAATTCCAATTTGAATTTACATTTCCAAATATCCACTTTTACACCATTTTTAAATCGTTTTCCAAATATTCATTTTCAATACCAAATCAACTTTCAAATTGATTTCTAAATTTATTTCAAACCCCAAATCATTTTACAAATCGATTTTCAATTTATTCTCAACACAAAAATAAATTTTCCTTCAAATACCAAATAAATTTCCAAATCGATTTATCAATGTTCAATTGGATTTCTACAAATTTATCGCTTTTAAAATAATTTCCTTTATATCTCCCAAACCATTTAAAATTCCATTTTTAAATAAATTTTCCAACTTTCGAATAATACTATTCAAAATTCATCTATTAAAATCTTTTCCCATATCTTGGAATTTATTCAATAAGATTTCGACAATTCATTTTAATACTTTAAAATTCCTTCTTTCAATAAATTCAATTCTTAAAAATAAATTCACTTAAAATTTTCCACTTTAATTTCAAAATCCAATTCATTTTTATTTCTGGTATCCAACGATACCAAAAATACATTCGGCTAAATTTTAGCCTTCAACAATTTCAATTATCAATAAATCATCCACAGATTATCAATAAATCACATCATTCACATATGAAATAATATTCAAACAATTTGAGGAATCCAGTTGGATCCCTCCAACCTGTTTCCCTACATCCACAGATGTTAGCACAATACCAATTCCACTTCGAGGTGGAATATCGCGGTATATGGGATTTATAAATATATCATCCGCTTACTAACGGCGCAATAGGGTCTCATCCGCTATACAATGCGGGAAATCAATCAATCCAATATATACATATGCCAATATGTATATATTGCTATATATATATATAGATATATCCTACTATATCTAATATCACATTCAAACAGCAATCAATAACTGCAATTCAAATTTAAATCTGAGTGAGAAGATCTCACCTTTGCTTTTTATTTTGCAGTCCATTTTCATTCCAGATTGTTTTCTTTCACAGTTATAGACCTAGTATAAATATTCATACAGTTTATTAACATTTATAATAAATCGGTCAATTAATTACTATTTACTAAATGAATAAACTAGCGATTTCAATTAAACTGATAATTAATTTTTTTTTCTGCTTTTCGAATATAGATATATAAATTGGAAACGACATTTACATAAATCTCACTGCAAATATATATTTTGTTTTTCTCCTGACCAAATTAGAAATTTATTAACAGTGTGTACAAAATCCTAATTACCATTATTCAAATTTTAAAAATTGAACAGCTGTATATATTTTCAAAATCCTATCTGTAGCTATATATATATATACTTCTTGTATAAATCGTATATACATATATTTATTAAATTAAAACGTACTGTCTTGTAGCTTAATGTTGAATTAAATCCCTCCATACTTTTCAACCTGAATGTATATAGATTTTATTAAAGAAGACTAAACAGAAAGTACCTCTCAGTTTCTAACGAAGGCAACGAACCCCTATCCACCCACTTGCCTCGCTTGCAAACCATCTCGAGACATCCCAAATTGCTCTGTTCATAACCCTAGAACGAAATCGCGGCCCATCCTTCCATGTGCGAGAGCCACAGCGAGACATCTCAAATCAGTACTTCCCATCAACCCAAAACGAGACGCCGAAGCTCGAAACACAACCTCGCGACGTGACTTATCACCATGCCTGTGACGCCGACCTCCTTGATCTAAAGCGCCTTGAAAATATTCGCGATATTCTCCTATCGAATCGATCGCCTACTCGAGTTCGAAATAACAAAGGAGTGAAAATCGAATTCAAAAGGCAAATAACCCCTTTCGAACTGAAATGAGAGGAGGGAGGACGGGATATTCACGTTTAAACTGAAGTGGAGAAGAAAGTATTCATTCGGCCATTTTATTTGTTTTCAAATTTGATCTGAGAGAAGAGGATATGCGATCTTCTATTGATTTATGAAGGAAGTCGTGATTCCTTTTGATTTGGCTTCTCGATTTTGAATAAAAAGAAGATGCCGTGCTCTGCCAAAATAAAGGATGGGATGTTGGCGTGTTTAAAATGTTACACGTGTTGATGGAGAAAGAATTCTAGCTGAAAAGAAAGAACGTGATTAAGCAGAGAAAAAGTAAGTCGGCTGATGGAAAAGAACCAATAGTTGTGGGGATTTGACCAGCTTTTTGGACCGACTATTTAAATTAAATTTCGAATTTAATTCAGCGCGTTTACCTATCGTACGCTCACACGACGACTCCAATCACTACGAAAATTGAAACCTGGTAACAATTCAATATTACGGATCCAATGGAACTGGTTTCGTCGAAATCCGAGACTGTGCTCCGGAACGCTATTTTCAAATTCAATTTAAACGATATAAATTCAAAATTGAACAAAACAGCTTCAAATCCAATTCTGAAACTTTTATTATCTTCAGTATTATCAATATGAATTTTCAAAGCCTTGAAAATATTTTTAATCGGCTTAAAAATCGAGATTTAACATTTTTACCCAATTGCCATAATTATATTCAGAAATTTAATCGCCAAATTCCATTCTGATATTTGAATTTCAAATTAAATTATCATTCGAATACTTAAACTCAATTAAATATTCACATTTTAAATATCAAAAATTCAGGGTCGTTACAGTCTTCCCCCCTTAAAAGAATTTCGTCCCGAAATTACAAGTCAGGGAAAAATGCTCCAATTCTCATTAACTATTTTACCAAAAACCAAATAGTGTTATCAAATTTTCAAAACAAATCTATCTATTAAAGATTCGTTATCACTTTAGCTAACCTTCTAAACACTTTCATAGTTTTCAAACAACTTTATTCACTTCACAATTCAAATTCAAATTCAAATTTAAATTCAAATTGTGAATTCAAAATTTTTCTCAAAATTTTCCTAACTCTCTAAATTTCCGAAAAATTTCGCCAGCGTCTCCTTTGCGCGGCTAGCTCGTTACGACTACAAAACATCCTTACGGACCTTTAGATCTCAATAGAAAACAAAATGCCAAGTGGCAAAATCAGAAACTCATCAAATTTCATACTGAAATTTAAATACATACCTTTGCCGAGCAAATTCAAATTTATCTTTGAAATTAAAATCCAATTCCATTTTCTTAGCCTTTACAATGCCTGTATATTTTACTGAACGATAATGTCCAAATTCACTTATTGGATTTCCCAATACCCATTTTACTTAAGAATTCCACCATTCATTCATTTCTTAAGTTCAATATAATTATCTATTTTCACTTTACAAACAAAGTTATATACTCATTTCCATTTAACTTTGCATTTTCAATTCCATTTGAATTCAATTTACAATTTCAATTCAATTTGGAATTCATTTCAAATCTCAATACTTTTATTTCCAAATTTTCCATTTAGATTTTCATTTCAAATTTTACTTGAATTCGATTCATCTTCTATTTCTGAATATTGAGTTTCATTTACCTTTATTTCAGATTTCAATTTTTAAACCTTTTGTCGTTAAGTGAAAAAATTTCAAAATTTTTCTAACTCCCAAAATTTTTAGAAAATTTTGGCGGAGTCTCCTTTGTACGGAGGAGCTTTTGCAATTTGACAAAAAGTATAAATATATATACATCGACCCACTCGGTCGGAAAAGCAGAAAAACAGTTTATATTTCTTATTTTTATTGCGTAGGCGTACCTTTTTAGCATTTTTAAGCAAAGCGGTTTATTTATTAGCTTATTGCGCAACCAAAAATGTAGCCAAATGGCTTCAAAAACCTGCACTTACTCAATTTAAACAGGTAAGTGACAAATATAGGAAATCTATTTAACAATTCACTTATTTCAATAACAAATATATAGATTTCATTAGCAATACATTCAAAACAATTTCCATAAGCAATCTATATGGTTTCAATTCAACTTTAGTTGCTTACGACAAATTCATATGCCATTTTTATTCAATTCAATGGTTTACAATTCATTTTCTTCCATTCTATTTATTTTTAAATGAATCTAACTCATATCTATTTCAATTGATACAAAAATCAATTTCTATTTGCTTTTATTGACTCATAGAATTTATATAGTCTCGTTTTTGTCAAACGATAATTCTTTCTATTCAGATTTGTTAATATTCATGCAACTAAATGATTACTTAAGCTAACAATCATTTAAATTGATTCCATTCAATTTAACTTACATTTCATATTCACAAAACCATTCGATTTGTTCAAAACCATCGTACAAAACTCGACAACAACAATGCAAATATTTATATACACTTCTTATATGTATTTTCACTTCATTACTAAAGTTATACATTTATCACTATTCAATTTCGCATTTCAACTTATTAATCAACTAAGTTTCCATTTAACCATTTCAAAGTTTCACTTAAATTTGAGTTACTGTCCAATATTTACTTAAGCTATTTCAATTCAAAACTCAAGTTTATCATTTATGTTTATTTTTATTTTCCATAAACAATTCTTAATTTATTTTCTTTGATTGGTTTTCATTTATCGAATTTATTCCATTTACTAATTCAATTCAATTAGTACATTCACTTATTCATTTTAAATTTCAAATTTCCATATTCAATTCATTTCGAATTTACTTAATTAATAACAAGGAAATTACAATTAATTTCTACTTACTTGAATTTATTTGCAAATTCAACCCATTTTAAAATTAGTTCACAACTCAACTTTAAGTTAACTAACTTCCAATTCATTACTTCATGAATTAATAAATTATCAGGTTTATTTGCTTGAATTCAATCCATTTCATTATTCAATCCCGATTCATTCATTTACAATTGTAGCTTCATTTGTTCACTCACAAATTCATTTCTTGAATTTTATTCCAATCAACTTTAAATATTTTATAAGTTATCAACTTATTTTACATTCCATTAATGAATTTATTTTCAAACATTCTCTCTGGAATTCTATTTCCAATTATAAATTTCATTTACAATTACATTTTACAAATCTCATTTGTATATGAATTCAATTCCTTGTCTTTTCAATCCATATTTATAAATTTCATTTGTTAAATGAATTTATCTTCAAATCTTTGGTTATATCATTTTATTTCTTATTCATTTTTCATATAACAAGGATAATATTTCAATGTTATCACTTCCTAACAACCAAGCATCCATATACTATGATAATTCATAGAAAATCATTTCTTTTCTATACAAAAATAGTTTTGGGCAAAATTATTTCATTTACCCTATTTTAAAACAATACTGTGTCAGTTTATCTTGTTTAAGAGTTTAGAAACCCCTATCGATTACAGTTAGCTAGACTGCACCGACCAGAATCTATAAACAATCAACCGATAAGTCAACACAATACAAAACAAAATTTTTTATATTCACTAACAAATACGCACTCATATCTATTATTACACTCAACTCATTCTAGAGTACTACTGACTCTATCTCTAATGAGTAACACCCAATAGAGCAGGGTTGTCGCTTAACCAGATGCTTTGATACCACTTTGTAACGATACGGATTTTCGACGCTCGAAAGTCGACATTAATACGTCCACTGTATCAAATGCCGCGCAATCAAATGCCGGAAAACCGAACCATTAGGATTAAAAGAAAAGGTAGAAGAAGACAAAAGAAGAAAAAGAACAGAAAAACAGAAACAACAACAGAATCTCACATTCGCAGCGGAACAATATATAATAGATAATCACTAGTCTTTTTAAACAAAGAACTATATCAGTTATACAATACATCAATCAGAGTCAATATACAACTCAATACAACAATGGACAGTTATATAAACTTGTCCTCATACAGAATACACAGCGGAAATAATAAACAAGTACGAGAGTACGTCTCGCCATCCAGCTCATCTCCAAAGCTCCAGAATATCCAAAATATCCTGATAACATAACTCTAGGCTGCCCGTGTGGAAAATTATGGGCACCCAGAGTTTAGAACGGAACAATAAACTCCGAGTCAGTCATGGTGACTGGTGTGAGATTGTAAAACAGTTATTTTCACAAAGAAAATAAAACAGATTCGCAATGCTTTTGGAAAATGAAACTACCATAAGACCTCCCGCCACACACACAATGCAAACGCAGAATTGGAGGAGATTTCTTCTTATGATAGTCAAAGATGCTTAATACGCCAATCATTGGATTATTATTAATGTCTAGTGTAGAAAACATTTCGAAAGTATAATATTAATCCTAGCCAGCATACACATTCCGAACTATGCCTACTATAGCTACCATCTAAACAGTGGGGCGCCACCATAAGTAAATGGCAGGTTCTACAATTAAAACCGTACAATTTCGTATTGGGAAATAGATTTCCAACAAATGGTCAGGCTAAGGAACTTCCTTTCCTCCTGCCGAATGGGATCGCCTCTGGCTGGACGTCCCGAGAGACAAACTGCTCTCTGCCAAACAAGGCCGGGTTACCCCTGTAATAGGTAACTCACGAATATGTCATCACCCGGTACTTTGGGACCTTTATCCGAGCGCTCGGTAACCATCATCACACATAATAATTAAGGTGTGTCCACATGAGTAAGTATCTGGGCTCCATACCATGATACCACCCCTTTCCAGAAGGAAATGACATACCCTAAAGGGCGCGACCCTCATAACCTTGCCGCAACATTCCTGTTTCGACCATTTCCGGGTTGTGAGGCCTGACGAAGTCTCGTCCACAAAGCTACGCTTTTTCACAAAGCCGTGCTTTGATCACAAATGATCAAATAAATGATCATCGTCACAGCAACACTCAGCATGCCACATTACCAAATTGGGAATATATTGCTGATAAATTTCAACTACATAACCTTTGAGCTCGTACGTCTCAGAGAAGGGTGTTAAGCTAAGAGAATAAATTCTCCGCCACCAACAGAAATGTATTTGAAAGAAATCAGCTTTATATCTCAAAACGTAATGTCAGACACGTAACCATACAAGTTTGTTCCGGGTTCGAATAGAACCGAAGGCACTTCTAAAGAAGTCCTTGCAATCCGGATATTCACAATCTCGATAAAACTTCCCATCACAAAGGAAATCTCAATACCGTAGCTAACGGTGCAGAGACAATCCATAGGTCATCCTATCGTTTTCACAAATACCCGGTCTTCACCATCGGTCTTCAATACGATCCATATCATCGTATTATTATTCGGAATGGGTTATCTGACACAAAGGTCCTTTCCCGGCTAAACCGAATAATAAGCGTTTGTTTTAAAAACAAACTCAAGTGCCATTTCAAAGGCAATATTGATAGTCGGTGATTTAACTATCAATAATATTCACAACAATCATCAAATTTAAATAATTTTCCCAAATTATTAAATTTCAAATATCTTCCCGATATATGGTTTATACTTCAACCATTTGAAAACAATTTCCAAATCACATTCATTTAAATCACTTAAATAAATCCTTATCAATTTATTTTAAATTTACTTCCCAATCAGTAAATTTATTTCCACACTTCATCACTTTGAAAATAAATTTCAAATCACTTTTCCTTACACGGAATATATTTCCAAATATCTTTTCAAAAACCAGCTTTAGAACCTTTAAATTTTATTTTAAAAAGCTACTTTGGAAAATATACTCAGCTTTATAGTGAAAATACAATTTCACTTCAAAATGGTCCATTTAAACCAATTTAATAAATCCTTATCGATTTCTCTCAAATTTACGTTCCAAATCCGTAAATTTACTTTCACACTTTAAAATAAATCAACGTTTATTTTTTAAAACAAATTCCCTTTCATTTCATAAATTCCAATTTGAATTTACATTTCCAAATATCCACTTTTACACCATTTTTAGATCATTTTCCAAATATTCATTTTCAACACCAAATCAAATTTCAAATTGATTTCTAAATTTATTTCAAACCCCAAATCATTCATTTTACAAATCGATTTTCAATTTATTCTCAACACAAAATTAAATTTTCCTTCAAATACCAAAATAAATTTCCAAATCGATTTATCAATGTTCAATTGGATTTCTACAAATTTATCGCTTTTAAAATAATTTCCTTTATATCTCCCAAACCATTTAAAATTCCATTTTTAAATAAATTTTCCAACTTTCGAATAATACTATTCAAAATTCATCTATTAAAATCTTTTCCCATATCTTGGAATTTATTCAATAAGATTTCGACAATTCATTTTAATACTTTAAAATTCCTTCTTTCAATAAATTCAATTCTTAAAAATAAATTCACTTAAAATTTTCCACTTTAATTTCAAAATCCAATTCATTTTTATTTCTGGTATCCAACGATACCAAAAATACATTCGGCTAAATTTTAGCCTTCAACAATTTCAATTATCAATAAATCATCCACAGATTATCAATAAATCACATCATTCACATATGAAATAATATTCAAACAATTTGAGGAATCCAGTTGGATCCCTTCAACCTGTTTCCCTGCATCCACAAATGTTAGCACAATACCAATTCCACTTCGAGGTGGAATATCGCGGTATATGGGATTTATAAATATATCATCCGCTTACTAACGGCGCAATAGGGTCTCATCCGCTATACAATGCGGGAAATCAATCAATCCAATATATACATATGCCAATATGTATATATTGTTATATATATAGATATATCCTACTATATCTAATATCACATTCAAACAGCAATCAATAACTGCAATTCAAATTTAAATCTGAGTGAGAAGATCTCACCTTTGCTTTTTATTTTGCAGTCCATTTTCATTCCAGATTGTTTTCTTTCACAGTTTTAGACCTAGTATAAATATTCATACAGTTTATTAACATTTATAATAAATCGGTCAATTAATTACTATTTACTAAATGAATTAACTAGCGATTTCAATTAAACTGATAATTAAATTTTTTTTCTTCTGCTTTTCGAATATAGATATATAAATTGGAAACGACATTTACATAAATCTCACTGCAAATATATATTTTGTTTTTCTCCTGACCAAATTAGAAATTTATTAACAGTGTGTACAAAATCCTAATTACCGTTATTCAAAATTTAAAAATTGAACAGTTGTATATATTTTCAAAATCCTATCTGTAGCTATATATATATATATACTTCTTGTATAAATCGTATATACATATATTTATTAAATTAAAACGTACTGTCCTGTAGCTTAATGTTGAATTAAATCCCTCCATACTTTTCAACCTGAATGTATATTGATTTTATTAAAGAAGACTAAACAGAAAGTACCTCTCAGTTTCTAACGAAGGCAACGAACCCCTGTCCACCCACTTGCCTCGCTTGCAACCCATCTCGAGACATCCCAAATTGCTCTGTTCCTAACCCTAGAACGAAATCGCGGCCCATCCTTCAATGCGCGAGAGCCACAGCGAGACATCTCAAAGCAGTACTTCCCATCAACCCAAAACGAGACGCCGAAGCTCGAAACACCAACTCGCGACGTGACTTATCACCATGCCTGTGACGCCGACCTCCTTGCTCTAAAGCGCCTTGAAAATATTCGTGATATTCTCCTATCGAATCGATCGCCTACTCGAGTTCGAAATAACAGAGGAGTGAACATCGAATTCAAAAGGCAAATAACCCCTTTCGAACTGAAATGAGAGGAGGGAGGACGTGATATTCACGTTTAAACTGAAGTGGAGAAGAAAGTATTCATTCGGCCATTTTATTTGTTTTCAAATTTGATCTGAGAGAAGAGGATATGCGATCTTCTATTGATTTATGAAGGAAGTCGTGATTCCTTTTGATTTGGCTTCTCGATTTTGAATAAAAAGAAGATGCCGTGCTCTGCCAAAATAAAGGATGGGATGTTGGTGTGTTTAAAACGTTACACGTGGTGATGGAGAAAGAATTCTAGTTGAAAAGAAAAAACGTGATTAAGTAGAGAAAAAGTAAGTCGGCTGATGGAAAAGAACCAATAGTTGTGGGGATTTGACCAGCTTTTTGGACCGACTATTTAAATTAAATTTCGAATTTAATTCAGCGCGTTTACCTATCGTACGCTCACACGACGACTCCAATCACTACGAAAATTGAAACCTGGTAACAATTCAATATTACGGATCCAATGGAACTGGTTTCGTCGAAATCCGAGACTGTGCTCCGGAACGCTATTTTCAAATTCAATTTAAACGATATAAATTCAAAATTGAACAAAACAGCTTCAAATCCAATTCTGAAACTTTTATTATCTTCAGTATTATCAATATGAATTTTCAAAGCCTTAAAAATATTTTTAATCGGCTTAAAAATCGAGATTTAACATTTTTACCCAATTGCCATAATTAAATTCAGAAATTTAATCGCCAAATTCCATTCTGATATTTGAATTTCAAATTAAATTATCATTCGAATACTTAAACTCAATTAAATACTCACATTTTAAATATCAAAAATTCAGGGTCGTTACACCTTACATCTGGATGTCATGAATAGAAAAATCCAATCTACTCATCGGCTTTTAGAGCCAAGATTAAATCACTTAATTATAACAGCTTTTCTTTAAATCATTCTTTTAAACTCTTTAAAATAAGTTAGGAAACCTCCACATTATCTTTAAAATAATTAGTTATTTATTTGAAAACTTTTATAAAAGATTCAGGAAAAAATACTTAGGTTTAAAGCCATATTTCAAAAGTTATTAAAAGTGCTGCAAAAAGTGATGTGCATAGTGCTACGAATAGTGCTTTTAAAGCTTATTTGATCAAAACAACTTTTCTATCATTTAGATGTCCATTTTTATAACTCAATTCTCTTTTAAAACATTTTAAAAATACTTATAAAATTTGTTTCATATTTTTAAATAATTAAAAATATAAATTTTAAACAACTTACCGCTTTGGTTTCCGAACTGCCAAACCGTGATTATTTTGAATACTTGATTTGCTCGTATTTCAAAATCTACTAAAAAAATCTCGATCCTTTTCTTTTGCTTTAAAATTATGATTATAATAGTTTGGAAAAATCTTATAACAAAGAATTCCGACCATAATTCCATCGTATAAATGGATTTAACTTTTACGGTGCGAAATATCGAACTGCCGTTACGCGACACGCCTATTTTAACTCAATTTTCATATCCTTTCCAAAGTTTTTCGAAAAACTTTTAATGTTTATAAAACATTTCTAAATCATTTTTAAACCATTTTAAAGAGGTTTAACAATTTCATATACACCATTTCATTTATTAAAGGAAAGTGATTTCCTTTGTGATATTCGACTGTATTAAACGTGAATTCTTTACAAATCCAAACAAACATATTATCATATCCAAACATGGTTCACAATCATCACAATCGAACATAGCCAAATGTATATATCATCCAAAATATCATATTATAAATAGATTTTCTCATATTGGATTTAATCGAACTAACTTTAAAATGACTATAGCTCTGCTATTCAGAAAATTTAGCTTTCTAAGCTTGCACTAAAGCTCCTAGATGGATACAACCTTGACCTTTGGTGGTATGGTGCCCACGACCTTGCTTCAAAGAGGGGAAAGGCTTGGCCTTTGTGTAATATCCCCCTACTTGGAGGCCCAAAACTAACGGCTATGGATGCCGCAGTCATCCATAGTTATTAATCCCCGGCGCCCAAATACGGCAATGTTAAATAAATTGATACACAGAAACACGTGAATATGGAAAAAAAATTAGAACATCAAACAAATTCCACATTCCATTTCGAAACATATCAAATTCATTACATAATCCCACACTCACTAACCACATTCAGAGAAAATATATTTATTACAACATACGCCAAGAACGACATATGAAGATGCCCTCTTAGATGATCAAAGTATATATAGGCAATTTAACAACTTTGCCATTACAACATCAACATAGCGGAATAAAAAAAAGAGAACTATAATAGCTATCATACTCCTACACATCTTCGAAAACTTATTCGTCTAATGACGTACCTGAAAACCTCAACTCTCAAACTACTCAAAATCAATTAAGCACCCAAGAGTTTAAGGGGAAAACATAAACTTCGAGTGAAACATAAAGTCTGGTATGAATAATAATCTACCATCTCAACCATTTAGATATCTAGTGAGACCATGCCGCTAAGCGGAACGGGTTTTCCCCTCACAAGTATCCTAAAACCTTTATAAAACCATATACTGTGCTCCTGCATCCACAATGGTTAAAACAATATGATAAGATGATATGCAAAACAAGTGAATCAACTCTGGATTACCCATCCCCATTCATTTTGACTATCTGTCTCAGTTATAGTTTTTAGGATTACTATTAACCTAATAGTTTTCACGGGCTGCCTAATAAACCGGTTAAAGTTTACAGACTCCCTGTTTGGTTTCATAGTTTTTATGGGATCATTAAGACCCTATTGGTAACTCCAATATCTTTACTCTTATCCTAGTTTTCATAGGATGACTAGGAACCTATCGGTAACTCAAATATCTTTTCTTATCATCCTAGTTTTCATGGGCTAACTAGGAACCTATTGACATCTATCAATATCTTAATCCGGATATAGTTTTCAAGGGCTAATTACAAACCTATTGGCATCTGCCAATATCAAATCATAGTTTTCATGGGCTAACTATGAACCCGTCTTTCTGACATCTTTATTTTTACATAGTTTTCAAGGACTTACTATGAAGATATTGGCCTTGCCAATATCTTTTCCAATACACAGTTTTAATGGGCTTAGTGTGAACCTATTGGCCTCTACCAATATCTTTCTTTAATATTTTAGCATCATATGTTCTGGTCATCCTGACCTCCTGGATTCAATTCTACTCATTAAGGAGTTAACTTAATTTATATTCACTACTAAGTCAACCTAGTTGGTTATTCTGCTCTTTCCCAAAGTACAGTTATGGGTCCATTACAATGTGAATATATACATATATGAAGAAGCAAACACTTAATCCCTTTAACCTTTTAATCAAAGAAAACTTCTTCAAAAACTTCTTTTTAAAACACTTTATTTATTTATGCCATGGTTTTCTTTAAAATGAAATTGGGTTATTTGTTTTGAAAACTAAGGCTTTCGAAACTTTCAAAACCTTGCTTTCGACCTCACTGGATAACCTCCTTCGGAAGCATATAAATCTCTTTTCAAAACATTAGGCCCCTGCCTTTCAAAACACTTTAAAACCTCTCTTTCGAAACCTTTCGAATGTAATAAATTATTACTTATTAACTCTTAGAAGCATAGCTTCGAAACCATTGAAAGTACCCCGTCCGAAACCTTTAAAAGTACCCCTGTCGAAACCCTTTGGAATTATCCCTTCCGAAACCATTGATAATCCCTCTTTTGAAACCATTGGGTTTATACTTAAAAATATCATTTGGGTCAAAGTGAATATAAATGGAAGTATCTCTTTCAAAACCATCCTTTATCATATAAAAGTACTGGGGAAAACTTGATGGCGTCGGCATCATCCCTATCGAAAGCTTCAAAACATTTAAGTTAAAACACTGAAGGATAGCTTCGAAACCCCCTTTCGAAGCCATTGCCTTCGAAACCGTTGGACCCTTTCGAAAGCATTTAGGAAGTGGCCTAGTATAAGTTTAAAAAAAAAACAACCTTTCGATAGCATTGATGACTTCAACACACTTGGAAGGTAAAAAATAACAACAGAGTTTCGACTAGGTCAGAACCATCATTTTCGAAAGCATTCTTTTATAAACAAGTGTCTTAGTCGAAAGCTCTACTTTTAAACAAAGAAAGGCGGCAACAAGTTCGAAAGCAACTGGGTATCAACTTATCGAAATCACCCATCAAAAACAAGGCAGGCACATATGTGTTAAAAGTAAATAATGGTTTCGTCTCTATCAAAAGCAATGCCTTCGACACCCTACCTTCTGCACTTCACCAATCCACTTCGTACCAGTCTCGTTGATACCATATGGATTGGTTTTGGCTTCAATCGGTTTCGGCTAGGTTGGTCTCGACTGAGATGAAGCGGAGGCATTGAAGTCGAAAGGCACTTGTAAGGAGGTAGAGCCAACTTTTCCGGGTAAAAACAGATTAATGCCCATTTAAAGCAAATACTTTCTAACAAACCCGCCACGTGTAAACATATGATTTGTTGCCTTAACTTTTCAAATTCTTTACCAAAATAACTGCTGCTTAATTTCAGATCTAACTCAAGGTTAATTTAGTAAACCCATTAATCAAAACCAATACTGCAAAGAAGTCCTTCTTCTAAAATAATTTAATTTCCATAACAAATCACTTAGGAAAAATCCCCAAAAATTACGAAAATTCACTTTTATCATGTTATCTAACATACCAAAATTTTTGACCCAAATTCTCAATAGAATTCCTGAAATAAATTTATAAACCCAATTAACCATATTTTCCTTTGAAAATTCAAAATAATCTGTCCATAGCTTGGAAATTTATCAAAATTAAAACCCAACTCCAAAATCATGTTTTACATAACATAAAAAATTTCCATGGCATTCAAAGATCATTACAATCGGTTTTGCCCTAAAACCGCATAAATCCTCATTTAAACAACCTTGTTTAAATTAAACAAATTATAATTCAAGCATATCATCATAAAAGCGAATTTAATCTTAAATCCGAAAACATATGATCATAAAACAAAATAGAGATAGTATAAATTATTATTCACCTTGATTAAGATAAGGGGATTGGATTGAGATTGAGATTTATTCCCCTAACTTTAATCCTTAGCTTTACTTTGATTTCTCTTCTCTTTTCTTCCTAGCAATGGCTAGCTCCTCTTTATGTTTGTGTTTTTATTTTTTTGAATGTGAATGGGAAAAATGAAACGTGAATGGAACAAGAATATATATAAGGGTAAGGGGTTATGTGTGGCTAATTCCCATTATGCCCTTATGTAAATTAATTAACTTAAAAACCATTCTTTAGCCCATTTAAGTAATTAGTTAAGCACAACCACTTAGTATTTATTCAACTCTCAATCCCTTTATCACTTATCACTTAACATTTACATTATTCTATTTATTATCTAATTAAATCTCTTGAATAATGTTATCAAAAATTAGAGGTGTTACAGGCTCCTCTCCTTATAGAATTTCTTCCTTGAAATTCAGTAAGGACTAAATACTAAACATAGCAATCATCTGTAACGACTCCTAATAACCATACTCGTCCATCTGACTAGCAATTATCTATATAAATCTAATATAGACATACCCTCAAAGCAGATCAGGATAAGTATCTCGAATCCTGTCCTCTGTCTCCCAAGTACAGTCCTTCTTGTTGTCACTCCACTGAAATTTCACCAAATTGACGGTCTTTTTCCTCAATCTTTTCTCATCTCTTGCTACAGCCTGAACTGGTTGTTTAACAAAAGTCAAATTGAGCTCTACTACCAAATCTTCCAACTCTATCGGAGGAATAGTAGTCTCTAGATCATGCACATACTTGCGTAAATGAAACACATGAAACACATTATGGACACCTGCCATACTGCTCGGCAACTCTACTCTGTATGCGAGCTTTCCAATCCTCTCTATAATCTGGAATGGACCAACATATCTCGGTGCCAGTTTCCCTAATTTCCCGAATGGTACCACGCCCTTCATCGGTGATACTTTAATAAAAACCTTATCTCCAACTGAGAACTCTAGGTCTTTAAACCTCTTATCTGCGTAACTCTTCTGTCTAGACTGAGCTTCCTTCATCCTCTCTTGGATTAACTCAATCTTTTCTGATGCCTCTCTAACCAAATCTGGAACTAAGACTAATCTGTCTTCAGTCTCCAACCAATATGCTGGTGATTTGCATGGCCTTCCATACAAAGCTTCAAAAGGCGTCATTCCTATGCTAGTTCGATAACTATTATTATAGGAAAACTCAACCAAATGTAGGTGATCTTCCCAAGATCCACCGAAGTCCAATACACAAGCTCTCAATAAATCCTTGAGTACCTTATTGACTCTCTATGTCTGCCCATCCGCCCAAGGGTGATATACGGTACTCATCTTGAGCTTAGTGCCTAACACATCTTGTAGACTCTTCCAGAATTCACTAGTAAACAAAGCATCTGTCGCTAACTATGCTACTGGGAACTCCATGTAGTCTAACTATGTTTTTCATGAACAACTTAACTAAAACAGGTGTCGTCCATGTTGACTTAACTGGAATGAAATGGGAACTCCTGGTCAACCTGTCCACTATGACCCATACACTTTCATTTCCCCTATTTGACCTTGGCAACCCATCAATAAAATCCATGGATATCAAATCCCATTTCAAATTAGAATCTCTAGAGGTTGAAGCAATCCACTTGGCTTCTGATGTTCGTCTTTCACTTGTTGACATTTTGCACACTGCCTAACCTACAAGCCAACATCCCTCTTCGTACCTTCCCAATAGAAGCAATTCTTCATATCTTGATACATCTTGGTCCCTTCAGGATGAATCGTAAACTTGGATCGATGACATTCTCCAAGAACTTCTTTCCTCAAGCTCTCGACATTCGGAACACATAATCGTCCCTTCTTTCTCAACCATCCTCTCTGGTCAAGACTAAAATCCTTTAGATCATCGATCTCAATTCCAACCTCAAGCCTTCTAATCTTCTTGGCTAATATTGGATCCTATTTCTGCTTAGAAGCAATCCTTTCGATCAACACTGGTCGAACTTCTAAACATGACAACATGGCAGTACTCTGGTTAGAACTAGCAGTCGACCTTAACTACACACTACAAGTAGTCAAAGCTTCTAAATCCTTTCATCCTGCCAACATAGCTAACACCACATTCTGA
Organism: Allium fistulosum; assembly: GCA_030737815.1. Lineage (NCBI taxonomy): Eukaryota > Viridiplantae > Streptophyta > Magnoliopsida > Asparagales > Amaryllidaceae > Allium > Allium fistulosum. Next base: position 669,626,011 of record CM060901.1, read on the forward strand.
TGTCTTCTGCTAAGAGCATCCGCTACTTTATTACCTTTCCATGGTGTATACTCTATACCAAAATCATAAGCATCCAAAAACTTCAGCCACCTATGCTGTCTCATATTCAGCTCCTTCTGAGAGAATAAGTATCTTAAAGACTAATGATCTGTGTATAGCTCAAATCTCTCCCCTAAGAGATAATGCCTCCAAATCTTTAATGCGATGACCACTGCAGCCAACTCTAAATCATGAGTAGGATATCTCACTTCATGCGGTCTAAGCTGTCGTGAAGCATAGGCAATCACTTTACCCTTCTACATCAACACAGCTCCCAATCCAGTTCCACATGCATCAGTATACACCACCAATCCTTGGTTTCTGTCTGGAACTACCAACATTGTTGCATTGGTCAACAAATACTTTAACTTAAGGAATGCTTCTTCACATTTGACGGACCAAACAAACTTCACCTCCTTCCTGGTTAGCTTAGTCAAAGGTGCTGCTATCCACGAGAAATCCTTAATGAATCTCCGGTAATAGCCATCAAGTCCAAGGAAACTTCTAATCTAAGTCACCGTCTCTGTTCTTTTCCAATTATTAACAGCTTTGATCTTATCTAGATCGAATGACAACCCCTTCTCTAAAACCACGTGACCAAGAACTTAATCTCTTTCTTCTAGAAATGACACTTGGAAACCTTCGCATTTAGCTGATGCTGCCTCAGCATCTCAAGCACAACTCTAAGATGATCTTCATGCTCTCTTTTAGAGTATACCAAAATGTTATCTATAAACACCAGCACAAATCTATCCAAATACTCTCGGAAGACTCGGTTCATCAGATCCACAAAGAAAGCAGGTGCATTCGTGAACCCGAATGGTATTACTAACCACTCGTACGAACCATACCTAGTTTGAAATGTTGTCAAAGGAATACTGTCCTCTGCCATTGTTAATTGATGGAAACCTGTCGCCAAATCCAACTGGGAAAACACTCTAGCTCCACACAACTGATCAAATAGATCACCAATTCTCGGCAAAGGATACTTATTTTTTATTATCCTTTCGTTCAACTTACGATAGTCGATACACATCCTCAACGACCCATCTGGTTTTTCACGAACACCATGGCCGCTCCCCAAGGCAAACTGCTTGGTCTAATAAAATTCCTTCCTTCTAGATCCACTAGCTGCACCTTCAATTCCTACCTCTCGGACGGTTTCATCCTACTAGGTGGTCTACTTACAGGTTCAGCTCCTGGCACAAGATCTATCTGAAACTCAAAAGCTCGTTTCGGTGGTAGTCCTGAGACTTGCTCAATGATATCTGCAAACTCTCTTACTACTCAAACCTGCCTTAACTCTTCTCCCACTTCCGTTGCACTTAACAAAGCACAACTACTTCGGTCAGAATTCTCCATTGAGAATATAATTCGGCTATGACTATCAGGGTGTCTTAGTGATATCTCCTAATCTTGGAAAAATATCCTAGCCTCGTATCTTCTCAACCAATCCATACCCAAAATGATTCTGAAATCTACGAAATCGAAAACATACAGACTGCATGCAAACTTATGACCTAGCAAATCAAGTTCTAACTGGTCACATCTCATCCCTAGAGTTGCATGCCCTCCTATTGGATTTGCAACCCTTAAGGAAGTAATAAGGAATGTGGGTTCTAAGCATAACCTATCAACCAAAACTTTGAATATAAATGAATGTGATGCACCAGTATCAAATAGTATCCTAACTGGTATACTCTGAATCAAAAACATACCTTCCATCACAGTTTTCCCTTTTTCAGCTACAGTTGGCTTAGCAGATGATCCAACAACAAAAACCTTTCCCTTGTCCACCCTAACCGATTTTGGACACTAATTCTTATAATGCCCAACATGATCACAGTTGAAGCACTTCACATTCTTCTTATCTGCAGCCTTCTTCCCTTTGCCTGACCGGCACTCATTTGCATGATGACCCTTCTTGTCACACTTGTAGCAAATTAAATTAGCCTTTGCATTCTTGGCAGTATCTCCCTTCTGGGCTCTCTTATTCTTAAAGAACTTCCTCTTCTTTCCTTGATAACCCTAGGTTTCAACTGGCCTTTCTCTAGCACAAACAGCAAGCATCTCTTCATGGCGGATTGCCATCTCCACAACCACATAGCAAGGATCATGGATATGTGTCAAGGTCGCCCAAGCAAGCTCAAGTCTAAATCCCCAAATGAACCTCTCATTCCTTCTGATGTCAGTTTCTATAATAGCATACTCATATCGAGACAGCTCATCAAACTTAGTGGCATACTCGATAACTGACATCTCTCACTGCACCAAATCCATAAACTTTCTCATCAACGCTGACTTAGCAACCTCAGATAGAAACCTCTGTTCAAATCTCCTTCTGAATTCAGCCTATGTCAACTCTTCCTCCGGAACTCCGGTAACAACACTGTTCCACCAATAAAGTGTTGACCCTTGCAACTGCCTATAGGCCAACCTTCTTTTCTGCTCATCATCTAAACCCAAACTAGCAAAGATACGCTCACAATGCAAAACCAATTTTCAAATTCTATGGCATCCTTCGTTCCCATAAACGGTTTCCCACCAAGACTTGTGTAATCTTTGCTCAGCTTAGCATAATTTTTCTCAACTAGAACCACAAGATTAGCTCCTCCAACATTTCCAGCAACTCCAGCAGCAGCTCCTGCTTGCATCACATTGACAAAGAACTGATACATCATCCCCATATCTTCTGGTGTATTTCCAACACCCACATTAGCATCAGCATTTTGGTTAGCATTAGCCTGTCGAACTTGATTCCTCTTGGTATTAGGTCGAGCATTTCCATTGGTTATGGTGCTTCCTCCACCGAAATTTCTTCTTCCATTTCCTGCTCCCATATCTTCTTTCTCGTAAATCTGCATATGTGCATTAGTAAGGTATAGAAGAACGGTCTAAGAGAGAGGGGAATACATACTTATATATATATATCAAATACAGGTACATAACTATAGCATTAACCAAAACCCCGATCATATTTCTAATTCATTGGATTATGTTTAAAAAAGCTTTTAGGTTTAACTTTTCTTTTAAGTTTTCATAAACCTATGCTCTGATACCAACTTGTAACATCCCCCTACTTAGAGGCCCAAAACTAACGGATATGAATGCTGCAGTCATCCATAGTTATTAATTCTTGGTGACCAAATACGGCAATGTTAGATACATTGATACACAGAAACACATGAATATGGAAAAAATTCAGAACATCAAACAAATTCCACATTCCATTTCAAAACATTTCAAATTCATTACATAATCCCACACTCGTTAACTACATTCAGAGAAAATATATTTATTACAACATATGCCAAGAGCGACATATAAAGATGCCTCTCTTGGATGATCAAATTATATTTAGCCACTTTAACAAATTTTCCATTACAACATCAACACAGCAGAATCAAAATAAAAGAGAACTCTAAGTATCTATTATGCCTCTTGCACATCTCCAGAAGCTTATTAGTCTAATGCGGTACTTGGAAACCTTAGCTCTCAAACTACTCAAAATCAATTGAGCACCCAAGAGTTTAAGGGTAAAACATAAAATTTGAGTCAAACATAAAGACTGGTATGAATAATAATCTACTATCTCAAACCATTTAGATATCTTGTGAGACCACGTCGCTTAGCGGAACGGGTTTTCCCCTCACTAGTATCCTAAAACCTTTATAAAACCATATACTATGCTCCTGCATCCATAATGGTTAAAACAATTTAAAACAATATGATATGATAATATGCAAAACAAGTGAATCGACTCTGGATTACCCATCCCCATCCATTTTGACTATCTGTTTCAGTTATAGTTTCTAGGATTACTATTAACCTAATAGTTTTCATGGGCTGACTAATAATCGGTTAAAGTTTATGGACTCCCTGTTTGGTTTCGTAGTTTTCATGGGATCACTAAGAACTTATTAGTAACTCCAATATATTTACTCTTATCCTCGTTTTCATGGGCTGACTAGGAACCTATTGGTAACTCCAATATCTTTTCTTCTTATCTTAGTTTTCATGGGATGACTAGGAACCTATTGACATCTGTCAATATTTTAATCAGGGTATAGTTTTCATAGGCTAACTACAAACCTATTGGTCGCTGCCAATATCAAATCATAGTTTTCATGGGCTAACTATGACCCGTATTTCTGACATCTTCATTTTTACATAGTTTTCATGGGCTTACTATGAACCTATTAGCCCTGCTAATATCTTTTCCAATACATAGTTTTCATGGACTTACTGTGAACCTATTGGCCTCTGCCAATATCTTTCTTTAATATTTTAGCATCCTATATTCTGGTCTTCCTGACCTTCCTGGATGCAATTCTACTCATTTCGGAGTTAACTTAATTTATATTCACTACTGGATCAACCTAGCTGGTTGTTCTGCCCTTCCCCAAAGTACAGTTATGGGTCCATTACAATGTGAATATATACTTATATGAAGAAGCAAACACTTAGTCCCTTTAACCTTTTAATCAAAGAAAACTTCTTCAAAAACTCCTTTTCAAAACACTTTATTTATTTATGCCATGGGTTTCTTTTAAAATGAGATTGGGTTATTTGTTCTGAAAACTAAGGCTTTCGAAACCTTCAAAACCTTGCTTTCGACCTCACTAGATAACCTCCTTCGAAAGCATATAAATCTCTTTTCAAAACATTAGGCCCCTACCTTTCGAAACACTTTAAAACCTCTCTTTCGAAACCTTTCGAATGTAATAAAGTATTACTTATTAACTCTTATAATCATAATTTCAAAACCATTGAAAGTACCCATTTCGAAACCTTTAAAAGTACCCCTTTTGAAACCTTTGAAAGTTTCCCTTCCGAAACCATTAAAAGTCCCTCTTTCGAAACCATTAGGTTTATACTTAAAAATATAATTTGGGTCAAAGTGAATATAAATGTAAGTATCTCTTTCGGAACCATCTTTATCATATAAAAGTATTGGGGAAAACTTGATATTGTCGTCACCATCCCTTTCGAAAGCTTCAAAACATTTAAGTTAAAACACTGAAGGATAGCATCAAAACCCCCTTTCGAAGCCATTGCCTTCGAAACCCTTGGACCCTTTCGAAAGCATTTAGGAAGTGCCCTAGTATAAGTTTAAAACAAAAACAACCCTTCGAAAGCATTGATGACTTCAACACACTCGGAAGGTATAAAAACAGCAACAGAGTTTCGACTAGGTCAGAGCCATCATTTTCGAAAGCATTCTTTTATAAACAAGTGTCTTAGAAAAAGCTCTACTTTTAAACAAAGAAAGGCGGTGTGATGACCCGGTATTTTGGCAACATTATTTTAATAAATATATAATCCAATTAAATAAAAAGTGAACTTATCATTTTAAAAAAAAGATAAGGCTTTTGGAATTATTTGCCATTGTTTATTTAGATTTGTATTTTGACAAGGAAATTTGATTTGAAAATTTAAATTAAATCTCTTACTAATAGTTACAATAAAACTTATCTTATAATTGAATTAAAATACTTTACTTTGTTTATATTTGGTAAATATTATATATAGATCATAAGCAATTACTGCTATCTATTCTGAAGGCTAAATCAAAATAACTTCAGCCCCAAAGGAAGTTTGTTGGTCAAAGGAGGTAGGCAAAGAAATAAAATTAAGGAGCTATGCTAATAATAACACAAGTGTTGTTGTGTAAGATACATAAGTGCTGTATAACCAATGCAGAGAGGCAAATTATTCATATCATATTCAAAATATCTTTGTACACAAATACTAATATTAGCAAACCATAATTCTGTAAACATATATGAAGACATGTTCATTAAATGCTAGCACACATTTGTCCTTTCAAATCTACAAAAGAAATATCTCAGTACAAATATATGTTCAGCCGAGATTTTGCAATATCACTTCAACTTACAGTAATTTAACAATATTAAATCTGATCAATACAAGTTGAAGCTTGTACCAGAAGACACCATTTTGTCTAAAGATGTTTATTTATATACACATCATATTATTAGTTCGTTTACAAAAAACTTAAAAGCAAGACCTGAGAAAAAAATAATAATAAATAAAATAAACATCTCTCCATCCCTCTCTTTCATTTTTCTCTTTTACCTTCAATTTCAAAACAAAGAAATCAAGACCTGAGAAAAATATTAACTAGAGAAGATTATATCTAAACTACTTCAAAACAAGCAAAGATTCAAAGCAATTCAAAGTACAAATTCAAGAAATTCAATTCAGATCAGTAAGAAAATCAAAGTCAAGAAGCAAGTCAAATTCCAGTTTTCAAAAATCAAGTTTCCAGATTTCAAAAACTTCCCAGGCTTCTCTGTTCAAAACATTTGCAGGTGAGTAAAACTTTTAACTAAGATCTTTTTCCTACTAATCTATGATTAATTACTGGTTGAATCTTTATTTGATTTGGTATTCTAAGTTTGGTATTTGAATACGGTTTCCATGGATAACAGTAAACATAAGATAGTGCCTCTGTTCTAGTAAAACAGTGAGTTTCCAACCCAGATCCCTTTATTTGTTTTTGAAAAGCCCGTGAGTAAACATTTGGTTATTTTATTTATTGCTTGTGATGAATGATTAGAGCAGTATGATTGGTATATGGGGTTGATATGAATGCATTAATATACATATGATCTGATATGTCTAAATATGTATGAATAATATAAAAACCCCTCTGTTAAATCCAGGAACAATTTCTTTATAGAATTCATATCTTCCCAAACCTTCAGAATTAGGTTATGGTTTATATTGAAATATTATTAGCTTAGTGTAATACAAATTTTAAAATAGTTTTAAAGTTTTATATTTAGAAATTATTTCAAAAATGAAATATTACAGGAATAATCTGAATATGGCTTAAAATAAAATATCTCAAATTCATGATTCAAAGGCACAAACAAATTTGTAATGGAATATGATGAATTTAGGAACCAGATTCATAATTTTTAGTGTGGTATTCCCTGAGTAAATCAAGGTTGAAAGATTTGGGGTTTTCACCAATATCTGGTGATCGGCTAGCTTTCGAAGGTTGAGATTTGGCATGGAGGGGCTGGAATGATTTCTGAGCATGGGAAAAATATGAAATGAATTTTTAATTCATTATGGATGATGGTTTGGATCAAACTAGGGTTTTAGTCCTGCATTTGGTTAGTGGTATTCGAGTGGCATTTGCGTAGTCGTCACCGCGATTCAATCGATCGCACCGAGGGGATTCGATGTGGTGTGTCGTGACGTGATTCTGGGTGGAGCGGGGTGATCTCTGGTGAACGTGGGTGGAGGTGCGAGTTGTTTAATTGATCCACAGTTGGGTTCCAGGTCATGTTGATGGCTCGAATTTGAATTCCAGTCGAATTCGACGAACTGGTGCTCAAGTTGAACGGCGGGGTCGGCGGCGATGTGTCGAAGTTAGCATCGATGGTCGAAGTCACTTCGTTCAGATGTACACGTGCACGTGTGTGTGTGTGTGTCTGGGTATTTAGTGATGATCGAGGAAGAAAGAGTTGAGCTCGGGTTCGAGCGCGAGAAATTGAAGGTTTGGCTCGAGTGATTTCTCGGGGGAGTTGGTTGTGTGCTCGGGTTGTTGTTAAATACAGGTTTATAAAGTTTTAAATTAAATTTTTATTGCCAGGTTTAAAATTTAAAAGGAAGATGTGTAGTTCAGGGGCTAGCTCGAGAATTTTGATGTTTGGCTCGGGATTTCTTAACCTGATATCTAGCAAGTTTTCAAGAAAATATTAAAACAAGTTTTCAAAGATTTGATTTTAAAGTTAAACAAATATGTTTAAAAATTGTTTGGGTTTTGAGTAATTATATTGAGATAATTATTGAATATGATTAATTAAAAGATAATTACTTAAATGAAAGTAATTAAAAATATAATTACATATTGGAAGTAATTTAAAAGATAATTCCTTAATATAATTAATTTAAGGATTAATTATTTAATTACGTATAGGATAATTAACTAATGTGATTAATTAATATGATTAACTAAAGATTAATTTGTTATTGTAATTAATCAATGTAATTGGTTAAAGGTTAATTAATGTAATTGATTAAAGGTTAATTAATGTAAGTGATTAAATGTTAGTTAATTACTTAATGTCATTAATTAAGGTAAGTAATTAATAGATAATTACTAAATGTGATTAATTTGAGGATAATTACTTAATGTAATTGATGGGGTTTAATGTAATTGGTTTAAATTAATTACTTAAGTTTAATTAATTTTAATCACTGGATGATTTGATAATAATTACTTTATGTAATTGATGAAGTATAATTACTTAGTGAAGTAATTAACGATAATTACTGGATGTAATTAGTGGAAGATGGTTTAATTGTGGAAGTAATTGGGATTAAATTACCTTATAATTAATCAAAGGATTAATTACAGAAATTAATTAAGGAGTAATTAATTTGATAAGTAATTAAGGGTAGTTAATTACTAGGTGATAAATTGTGATGATGTGGTTATCTCTTGTTGATGAATTATGTGACATCCTGTATTTAAAATTGAGTTGTATTTCACTTGAATAATTTAAGTTACGATGATATTGGTTTCGAAGAGACCGGTGTCGGGTATTAAAAAAAATCCCGAAACCACTTTGATTTCCTATAGATTGATATGTGAAATCAATAAATAGCTGGAATGAAATGATTTAAGTAAATTCGACTATTTAATCTAAATTGGATACTTAGAATTTTGTGAGTAAAATATGTAATGTGTACAACATTTTGTGAATTTGTATATGATACAAGTTACCCGGGTTATATATATAAGTTTATGCATTGGTATTTCATGTTAGATGGGTTTACTCACGCTGGTTTCCAGCCTGACCCAGGTGTTACTTTGATGTAATGCTCGGGTCAGACCGAGTATTACAGATTTTCAGGTAAGGACGTTCTGGAGCTCAGGAGACGAGCTGGATGGCAGGAACGTATGGAGTGTATTCCGCTGTGATATATTGTAGTTTGTCTGGGACATATTGATTGTATCTGTCCAGTGTTTGTGTATATGTTGTAACTCTGATGTATTAAAGTGTAATTTAACTAATACAGTTTCTTTGAATAAATGGTATTATATGATATTATATTTTGATCCGCTGCGAATGTGAGATTCTGTGACTTGTTTTCTGTTTCTTCTTTTTCTATCTCTTTCTTCTTTTCCTAACTATTTGGAATTTTCGGGATCGAAAATTTCAGGTCGTTATAGTTGGTATCAAAGCAGAAAGGTTAAGCGAGAACCTTAGCTCTGGTGGGTGTACTCATTAAGAATAGGGTCAATGGTACCCTAGAATGAGTTGAGTGTAATATATATGAGAGAACGTACTTATTATTTTCCTATATAAAGATTTTAAATGGTTTTAAGGGTAAATGATTTTATATAAAATTATATTCGATATATATAAAGCAATATTCCTTAACCAATAAATGTTAAGGTAACTGGTAGTTAAATTATTGGAATTAAATTAAGAAGTAATAGAAATATAACCAAACTGAAATCGAATAAAGATAAGTTTGGAATAGATTCGAATTAAAATTTAATCTTGAATTTGGGGAAAGGGTTCCAGAATAAGATAATAAGGAATTGGTTTCCTCATAAGATAATCTTGGTCATTATCATAGTTGTGTTTAATAATAAAATATGCATTAATAAGCAGGCAAAATGAAATGTTTTAGGGAAGTAAAACATTTAGGTAAGTATGACTTATAAATTGGAATCGAAGATGATCTGAATTGTGAGGTTTTAAATCTGGGTCCAGAATTTGAAAATTGTTTCAAATTGATAAAGAAATAATAAATAATGTTATTTAATATATTTAAATGGAAGGATCCTATTTCAACAAAGTTGTTTGAAAATTTGTTTGAAACTAAAAGTGGTTTAAAATTTAAGGATAACTTCGTGTGTAAAGAAAATGTATATATGAGGAATATACGTAATACCAATGATGATTTGAAATAAACTCTAAATGTTGAGTTTAAAAATTTGGAATGAAATGTGATATCCAAGGTGATAAGTTTTTGAACTTATAAGATTATTAATGTGAAGTTTAAAATTTGAAATGGGAATTCAAATTTGAGTAAGTTTGACGAGATTAAATTGAATTTAACTTAAAGGAAGTTAAATAAGTTTGGAATAAACAACCTGAATTGGAAATTTCAAAATGAAATTGAGATTTAACTTAGGAAAGTTAAATGGGTTGATTTGGTAGGGTTATGTGATCTCAAATAGGATTGAGATCTGGGATGGGAAGTGGATGATGAATGTTTTAAATAAATTGGATGTTTATTTATCTTAATATCATCCTGTTATTATTAGTAATTATGAGACTGTGAATTTGATTGTTTAAATGAATTAAGAAGTGGATTGAGGTAATATCTATTTCATTATTGGAATTAAATGGAGTTAAACTTTAATTTGAAATTACTTAAGTAATTTTGATTTTAAAGATAAAAAAATTAAACTTGAGAAAATGAGATCACTTTGAACATTAAGATTTGAATGTTTAAAATGAACATGTAAACTGAAATGATTAAGGATTGGTTCCAAGGTTGAATTTGGGTAATAAATTGAATTCCAAAGATTAAATTGTTTAAAAAGGGGTTTGAATTATTATTTGAACCTAGGAATAAGTTTATGTAGAAGTAAAGGTAAATTTGATTTATGGGATTAAATCAACATTTGAAATAATAACTCGAATTTGTATAATTCAAGATGGTTTAAAGTGAAATGAAATTGGAAGATAATTGGAAATTGGCAATTGATTGGAAATGGAGATTGGGAGGTTGTACAGTTTGACTTTGGACTATTTTCAAAATAAATTGTTTTAATATAAATCTATTTTTCCAAACTATTTACCATACAACTTTTCTTTTTAAAACCTAAAACTATCTTAAGCTTGTTTTACAATTACTTTTGGAACTATTTAACAATTTTACAACTGATTTATAAACTGATTACTGTTTTTCAACTGTTTTATAAATAATTACTATTTTTCAACTATCTTACAATTACTTAACTGTTTACAGCTATTTTACAAGCTAATAATTATTTTTCAACTACTTATCTATTTTTAAAAAATTTCAAGCTATATTTCTAAATTGAAGCTGCTCGGAGTTCGAACTGTTATTGATTAAATACCCAACTGAGATAAGAATTGAAGTGATAATCCAAATGGGGATTAAGGCAAATGTGAATAAGTGAATAAAATCAAAGTGAGGATGAATAGAAAGGGAATTGATTTAACTAATAATCAATGAAGGTAAATACGTAGGATGTACGTATATTATTCTATTTGCATAATGATTTGATCCAGATTCGAGCACAGAATTTCAAGATAGTATTATCTATCCGAGTTGGGATTTTTCGCTCGATTTTCGACGGCGAACCTGGATATGGATTTTTGATTGATTCTGGATATTCTCTATCATAGTTGTGACTATGCAAGGAGAATGACGGTTTCTGATCAAGAAACCAGATCTGAGTCCGCACTAGGAAGCCGGGTGGACAATAATAGTTCGGAAGTGAAATTGTGTGATCGAGTGAGCGATCAGATTGATATTGCGTATGGATGATATGTGGACATCGTACGAGTTTGAATGAAATTGATATTGAAAATTTATGGATAAGAATTGCAAAATGGTATTTAAGATGAAAAGTATATTTTGTGAAATATATGATGAAGTAAAGTGGGAATTGAATATTTCTATGATTAAAATTTTCTTTATGAAAGTAAGCAATATGGTGAATAACTTTACAGAAGAGTAATCAAAATTTGAATATTTATTTGGGCTAAACAAAGTTATATATCTTTGTTATATATGGAAAACTCTCCTTGTTGAATCTATTGCCAGAAGAAAATGATTTTTGAAAGTATTTAAAGTATAAAAATGAATTTATACAAGTACAAATTGATTCAAAGATTTTCCAAAACTTTTACATATATGTATATATAAAAAGGATTTTGTGAAAGTAATTTTGAGGAAAGGTTTTGGGAACCTATGGATTTCTGAAAAGGCTTTTGATTTTTGAGGAAAATCAAATTTGGAATTTGCAAAAGCCTAATTTGAGAATCATCGATTTTGGGAATCGATTTTGAGAAAGGAGCTTTATATGTGATTCATACTTGGTGTATGATTTGGAAAATACTATATGTAACGACCCAGAATTTTGAACAAATTTAAATTGAAAATATTTAATTAATTTTAAATATTTAAATGATGGTTTGATTTGAATTTCAAATTTTCAGAATGAATTGGCGATTAAATTATAAAATTTAATCTAGTGAAAATTTAATAAAAATTTAAATCTTCAATTTTAAGTTGAAGAAAAATATTTCGAAAGCTTTTAAAATTCATATTGATAATACTAAAGATAATAGAAGCTTCGGAATTTAGTTTGAAAGTGAATTGTCCAGTTTTGAAATCATATCGTTTGAATCGACATTTAAAAATAGTCACTTTTCACACAGTCTCGGAATCCGATGAAACCAGTTCCATTGGGTCCGGAATATTGAATTATTGCCGGGTTTCAAATTTCATATTTATCAGAGCTGTTATGTGAACGTACGACGAATAAACGCATTGAAATTTTAAAACGAATTTCCATTTAAAATTTAAATTTAAATTTTTGGTCAATGACAGCACACTTTTCTTCCTTTAAACACGCCGAGAATCATGAGAAAATCGTGCAAACACGTATTCTCTGCAAACTCACGTTCGTTTGTCTTCCCCATTCTCCTTACAAATCTCCTACGAGATCAGATAGTTCAAAGAAAAAAAAATGTCATCTGAAAGAAAACAACGAAAAGTTTTCTTCTCATTCAGAATAAAAAGAACGGTCGAGCATTGGAATCTTTAGCTCCAGTTCCTTTTAAAACAAAAAAATCAATTCGTTCCTCTTCTTTTCAAACAAAATAAAAATCGAGCCTCTCCTTTGTTTCAAATCAAGTCGAGCTCCTCAGTTCGTATAAAAAAAAGAAAAGAGCTCAATACTTCATCTCGTGAAATCAAGGGCGACCTGAAGGCACGTTTGAGTGGGCACCGCGACACCGTGAAGCTCGACATCGGGGAGGCGCGCGTTGTCAGGCGAAGCAATGGCTCGTGAGGGGTTTGCGGTGTGTCAAGGCGATTTTAAGGCGGCGTTGGGCAGCTCGGGAAATGGCTATCATCGACGATGAGGTGGTGAAGCTCGATTGACTCTGGTGGCGATGCGTGCATGCGAGGTGGACGAGAGCTTGCAGTGACTGTCGATTATCGGCGTAAATGAGATCGTGGAGTAGGATGTAGCCGAGGCAACGTGGAGGTCGCGACCGCCTTTGTCAGGTAGAGCACGGCACAACTCTGTTTTTAGCAAGGCTAGGGAGGGGTTAGGCATTGAGTTTGGGGTGTCATCTCGAGCAGGCGCATTTGGTAATTAATTTAACCTGAGTTATTTTCTTAAATCTAGATTATTTTATGTTACTGAGAATAATTTATTTAAGGGAAATTTGTTTAAATTAAACTTTAGCCGATGAAGATTATTAAGGTAATTAACTGTTCGAATTTGGAATTTATGTTAATATACACATGTTCATATGCATATATATGAATTAAATTGTTTTCAGATTTTGAGTTGTGGAAAAAAAGAGAGATATAAAATATTTTATTTTTACTGTTTAAAACAGGAAGGAAATAGTACTAAGAGATGTAAAAATAAAATATGTTTTTAAAATTTTATAGTAAGCTAAGTTTTGATTTGAAAAAGGAAGTTAGCTTAACAATTTAATTATTTGAGCAAATAAAATCAAAATGGAAATTGGTTGTTCGATTTATTTCGAATATTAATAAAATCATCTAATGTTTATACAAGGTCGAATACAACGAAGAAAAATAAATCTGGATTTGGAAATTGGATGGAAAAATAAAAAGGCTAAGGTGAGATTTTTCTCACTCATTTATAAATTGGATTTTGCAGTTTTTGACTGATTGATTGCTATTGGATGTGATATTAGATATATTAGGATATATCTATATATATATATAGCAATATATACATATTGGCATATGTATATATTGGATTGATTGATTTCCCGCATTGTATAGCGGATGAGACCCTATTGCGCCGTTATTAAGCGGATTGATATTTTTATAAAACCCATATACCGCGATATTCCACCTCGAAGTGGAATTGGTATTGTGCTAACGTCTGTGGATGCAGGGAAACAGGTTGGAGGGATCCAACTGGATTCCTCACCAGTATATATTTATTTACAGATATTGATATATATATTCTATTATCATATTGATATATGATATTGAATGTTGTGATTGACTAATTGGTGCGTTGCATCATTGGATTCAAATTTTGAAGTTTAAAAATAACGATTTTTACTTTAAAAATGATTTAAAGTGATTTTTGAAAGTAGACGTTTTATTGAATTTTTGAATTAATTCATCTTAAATAAATAAATGTTTAAATTTTTAAAGTTATAAAAGTTAAGATTTTGGTGAAATATAACCGAAAGGTGATTTTTGAAATAAATGGTTAAGTAATTTATAAAATGTTTTAAATGGAGATTTTTGAATAAGTGTGAACGGTTCATAGATGATGTTTATAAAATATATATTTTATAAATCAAAACAATGGAATTTTAAACGTAGTTCGGTTATTGTAAAAAAATAAGATTTTAAATGAAATCTTATAAGAAATAAGATTTAAAATTTGTGAAGCTTTAAAGGAACGAATTTTGTAAATAAATGAAGTATAAGTACTTAACCTATAATATGGACTTTTGATATATAAAGTTGAGTTATAAATTGAATTAATTTATAAAGAAGATGTATAAATCAAAGTTGCTATGAAATAGAAATAGAATTTATAAACGTTGTTTTATAAATTCGAAATCAATTGAATTTGATAAATTAAATATAAGAGATTATTAAAGAAGATATATTCGCGATTTTGGATAGAGAATTTTTATTGAAATAAAATGTGTAGAGATGATTGAAATTTGGTTAAGTGAATTATATTCACGATTTTGGACAGTGAATATATTATTGAATAAAACAGATATGTTTTTGGGAAAATGATGTTCTAAAATAAAGTTAACTGTTTAAAAAGACATTTTAAAATGTATAAAATATTGAATGCATAGGTTTCAACATTCATTGTTGAAATAGACGTTTTCGAAAAATAAGGAAATGGTAGACTATAACACTGTTGTTATAGTAAATGATTTTCGAAAGAAAAATATTGTTTGTAGTATTGGGTTTTATATATCTATCTTAAAATTCGAATCCCTATACTAGTGATTTTGGGTTGTCGTAACGATGTTTTACGTAACATTCGTTTTGACCCAAATAAATGTGTTAAAAGAATATTTTCCTTAAAGAATGAATATATACTTAATTTTTGATTTAAGTATATCGAATATTTTCAAACGTTGAAACTAAATAAATTTGTGAAATACTTATTTTTAAATAAGTAGGAAAATGTTTTTCCAATATGAAATAAACGTTTGAGATTTATCTTTCTAAAGATAAATTGAAATTGAATATTTGAAATCGATTGGAAAATCGTATATCAGTAGATATTTGAATTATAAATTCACTATGGGATTTATAAAAGGGAAACTGTTTAAAAATAAACGTTGATTTATTTTTGAAGTGTGGAAATTTTATATCTAGTAAAGATATTTTTGAAAATAAATAATTGGGAAATTTTTTTGTAATCTGATGATGTTGCGCATCTTTATTGATAGTTAAATAACCGACTATCAATATTTACCTTTAAATAGGTATTTGTTGTGAATTGGATGAATTTGAATGCCACACTTATTTTTTGAATAAGCGCTCACTATTCGGGTTAGCCGGGAAAGGACCATGGGGTCGTATAACCCATTCCGAATATGTGATACGTCGTTATGAATTGCATTTGATGACCGGTGTTGAAGATCGGATATTTTTGAAAATGGAAGGATTACCGTCGAGTTACTCTACATCGGCTGATCTCTGATTTAGAGGTTTTATCACCCTTAGTGACGGGAAGTCCGGACGTGATTGAAAATTATCCGGAATTGCAAGGGCTTCGTGAGAAGTGCCTTCGATTCTGTTCGATCCCGGAACAGACTTGTATGGATTGTGTGTTTGACGTTACAAATTGAGATATAAAGCTGATTTCTTTCAAATACATATCTGTTGCGGTGGAGAATTTATTCTCTTAGCTTAACACCCTTCTCTGAGACGTACGAGCTCAGAGGTTATGTAGTTGAAATTAATCAGCAATATATTCCCAATTTGGTAATGTGACATGCTGAGTGTTGCTGTGTGATGATCAGTGTTTGATCATTTGTGATATGATCATTTGTTTAATCATTTATCTTTGTGATCATAGGTTGATCATTTGTTGACCCAAGGCATGGCTTTGTACCAAAGCGTAGCTTTGTGGACGAGACTTCGTCGGACCTCACACCCCGGAAATGGTCAAAACATGAAGGATGAGGCAAGGTTCTAGGGAGTAGCGCCCCTTAGTGTATGTCATTCCTTCTGGATAAAGGTGGTATCATGGTATGGAGCCTAGATACTTAACCTATGTAGATGCTGCGAGTTTATTACTTTGTGGTAGTTGGAAATCGAGGATCCTCGGGAATATCGGTGGCGATCGGGGGATGGCATACGCGTGTCAGTAGTTACCTATTTTTGCAGAGGTAACTCGGCCTTGTGTTGGCAGAGATCCGGTTAGGATCTCGGGACGTCATTCCAAAGGCGTTCCTTCGTGGCATAGGAAGTTCCTTAGCCTGACCATTTGTTGGAAATCCAAAGAAACAATACGATCTTGTACGGTTTTAGTTGTAGAGCCTATCATTCACTTATGGTGGCGCCCCATTGTTTGGATGGTAGATATAGTAGGCATAACGTGAAATGCCTATGCTGGCTAAGATTTATATTATACTTTCGAAATGATTTTTCTACACTATGCACTAGTAATAATATCAAATGTTTCTTTTTAATGCGTATCAAGCATCTTTGACTATCATAAGGAGAAATCTCCTCCGATTCTGCATTTGCATTGTGTGTGTGTGCGGGAGGCCTTATGGTAGTCTCATTTTCCAAAAGCATTGCAAATCTATTTCAAAATATTCCCTTGTTGTCTTTTAAAGATAAACTATTTTACGATCTCACACCAGTCACCATGACTGACTCGGAGTTTATTGTTTCCCTTCTAAACTCTGGGTGCCCACCAATTTTCCACACGGGCAGTCTAGAGTTAGGTTATCAGGATATTCTGGATATTCTGGAGCTTTGGAAGCAAGCTGGATGGCGAGACGTAGTATTTGTATCTGATATTATTTATTCCGCTGTGTATTCTGTATGAGGACAAGTTGATATAACTGTCCATTGTCGTATTGAGTTGTATATTGACTTTGTTGATGTATGTATAAACTGATATAGTTCTTTGTTTAAAAGATACCGATTATCTATTATATTTTTGTTCCGCTGCGAATGTGAGATTCTGATATTGTTTCCGTTTCTGATGTTGTTCTGTTGTTCTCTTTCTTTTTCTTCTTTCTTCTTCTTCTACCTTTTTCTTCTTTCTTAAACCATCATGGTTCGTATTTCCGTTCATTTTGAGTTAATCAATGGAGATTAGTGTTTAATCAAGAGGTACGGATTTGCGGGTCTTGACAAGTGGTATCAGAGCATATGGTTAAGCAACAACCCTGCTCTGTTGGGTGTTACTCATTAGAGATAGAGTCAGTAGTACTCTAGAATGAGTTTGAGTGTAATAATAGATATGAGTGCGTATTTGTTAGTGAATATGAAATTGTTTTGTATTGTGTTGACTTATCAGTTGATTGTTTATAGATTCTGGTCGGTGCAGTCTAGCTAACTGTGTTGATAAGAGTTTCTAAACTCTTAAACAAGATAAACCGACACAGTATTGTTTTAAATAGGATGAATGAGATAATTTTGCCCAAAACTATTTTTGTATATAAAAGAAATGATTTTCTGTAAACTATTACAGTATATGGATGCTTGGTTGTTAGAAGTGATAGTATTAAATTATTATCATTGAAATTAAATAAGAAATTGAAATCATAACTCCAAAGTTAAGAAAATAACTTTACATACAAATGAAATTTAAGAATGTAAATTGTAAATGTGAATTGTAATTTGAAACGGAATTCCAGAGAAGTATTTAGAAATATTTTGAAAAGAATTTGAAAATTTTGGAGATTTGGAAGGTTTAAATCCTTTTTGATTTGAAAATGAATTTCAAAGGTTTTGAAAAGTATTCTGAAGGGATAAAAGCTCTAAACTCTTTTCGGTCGCTGGAAAATAATCCTGATGATGATGGCCACATCATTAGAATTCATTTTCGGGTTTCCAAAAGAGGAATTGCTGCCAAATTGTTTTAATTGAAGGTTGTTTGAAAATTTGGGTTTTGTTTTGGAAATTCAAAGGGTAATTTGAATTGTTTTCAAAAATGGTTTTGAAAAAGTTGAAAAGACTCTGGAATCCTATTTAAAATATTTATGGGAACAAGAAATGAGTTGATAACTTATACAATTTGAATTTTGATAAAATAAATTTAACTTAAAAATGGAGTTAAATTAAAGTAAGTATAAGTGAATAAATTTGAATTATGGAAGTAAATTGTGAATGAATAAATAAATTTACAATTGTGATTTAATGAAAGTGAAATTAAAAGTTGAAATTCATTTTGAATTTATAAGCAAATGAATTAAATTCAATAATTATAAAAGAAAGGTAAATTGAATTCGAATTGGAAATCCAGTTTAAATGTAAGTAGATTTAACCGAAGTGGTAAATTGAAAATAAATATAATGTCTACATGGAATATTTATATTGAACCTAAGAAATGAAGAGTGAAATTCTTAAGTAAATGTGATATTGAAATTATTCTAAGTGATGATTGAATGAAGATAAAACTGGAATTAGAACTGAATGTTGAAACCAAATTTGAATAAAGAGAATTGGATTTGTGATGAATTAGTAACTGGAACTAATTTAAATTAGTGCAGTTGTAGATGAAAGTTAATCAATAAAATTCAATATTCAGAAGTTTAACTAAATCCAAATAGAATTGAAAATTTTTGTAGTGAAATGTGCAAAATAGTTTGAATGTTGTAACTAGATATTATGGCTAGTAGGATATACAGGTGTATAAAGGGATTTGAAATTTTGATTTTGAAGATAAATTTGAATTGCTCGACAAAAGGTATGTATTTTAAATTTCAATATGAAATTTGCTAATTTTTTGTCTAGCCGCTTGGCTTTTTCTTTTCTTTTTGAAATCTGAGAGTCCGTAGGGACGTTTTGTAGTCGTGCCGTGTTAGCCGCGCAAAGGAGACGCTGGCGAAATTTTTTGAAAATTTCGAGTGTTAGAAAATTTTTGAAAAAAATTTGAAAGTTTAAAATTTGAATTTAAATTTAAATTTGAATTGTTAAGTAAAACAATGTTGTTTGAAAATTATGAAAATGTTTAGAAAGTTAGTTGAATTAATAACGAATCTTTAGTAGAAAGATTTGTTTTGGAAAAAAAATTGATAAGACTATTGGATTGTGAATAATAGTAGACGAGTTAAGGACCATTTTTCCTAACTTGTAATTTCGGGACGAAATTCATTTAAGGAGGGAAGATTGTAACGACCCAGAATTTTGAACAAATTTAAATTGAAAATATTTAATTAATTTTAAATATTTAAATGATGGTTTGATTTGAATTTCAAATTTTCAGAATGAATTGGCGATTAAATTATAAAATTTAATCTAGTGAAAATTTAATAAAAAATTAAATCTTCAATTTTAAGTTGAAGAAAAATATTTCGAAAGCTTTTAAAATTCGTATTGATGATACAGAAGATAATAGAAGCTTCGGAATCTAGTTTGAAAGTATATTGTCCAGTTTTGAAATCATATCGTTTGAATCGACATTTAAAAATAGTCACTTTTCACACAGTCTCGGAATCCGACAGAACCAGTTCCATTGGGTCCGGAATATTGAATTATTGTCGGGTTTCAAATTTCGTATTTATTAGAGCTGTTATGTGAACGTACGACGAATAAACGCATTGAAATTTTAAAACGAATTTCCATTTAAAATTTAAATTTAAATTTTTGGTCAACGACAGCACACTTTTCTTCCTTTAAACACGTCGAGAATCACGAGAACATCGTGCAAACACGTTATTCTCTGCAAACTCACGTTTGTTTGTCTTCCCCATTCTCCTTACAAATCTCCTACGAGATCAGATAGTTCAAAGAAAAAAAAATGTCGTCTGGAAGAAAACAACGAAAAGTTTTCTTCTCGTTCAGAATAAACAGAACGGCCGAGCATTGGAATCTTTAGCTCCAGTTCCTTTTAAAACGAAAAAATCAATTCGTTCCTCTTCTTTTCAAACAAAATAAAAATCGAGCCTCTCCTTTGTTTCAAATCAAGTCGAGCTCCTCAGTTCGTATAAAAAAAAGAAACGAGCTCAATACTTCATCTCGTGAAATCAAGGGCGACCTGAAGGCACGTTCGAGTGGGCACCGCGACACCGTGAAGCTCGACATCGGGGAGGCGCGCGTTGTCAGGCGAAGCAATGGCTCGCGAGGGGTTTGCGGTGTGTCGAGGCGATTTTAAGGCGGCGTTGGGCAGCTCGGGAAATGGCTATCATCGACGATGAGGTGGTGAAGCTCGATTGACTCTGGTGGCGATGCGTGCATGCGAGGTGGACGAGAGCTTGCAGTGACTGTCGATTATCGGCGTAAATGAGATTGTGGAGTAGGATGTAGCCGAGGCAACGTGGAGGTCGCGACCGCCTTTGTCAGGTAGAGCACGGCACGACTCTGTTTTTAGGAAGGCTAAGGAGGGGTTAGGCATTGAGTTTGGGGTGTCATCTCGAGCAGGCGCGTCTGGTAATTAATTTAACCTGAGTTATTTTCTTAAATCTAGATTATTTTATGTTACTGAGAATAATTTATTTAAGGGAAATTTGTTTAAATTAAACTTTAGCCGATGAAGATTATTAAGGTAATTAACTGTTCGAATTTGGAATTTATGTTAATATACACATGTTCATATGCATATATATGAATTAAATTGTTTTCAGATTTTGAGTTGTGGAAAAAAAAGAGATATAAAATATTTTATTTTTACTGTTTAAAACAGGAAGGAAATAGTACTAAGAGATGTAAAAAGAAAATCTGTTTTTAAAATTTTACAGTAAGCTAAGTTTTGGTTTGAAAAAGGAAGTTAGCTTAAAAATTTAATTATTTGAGTAAATAAAATCAAAACGGAAATTGGTTGTTCGATTTATTTCGAATATTAATAAAATCATCTAATGTTTATACAAGGTCGAATACAATGAAGAAAAATAAATCTGGATTTGGAAATTGGATGGCAAAATAAAAAGGCTAAGGTGAGATTTTTCTCACTCATTTATAAATTGGATTTTGCAGTTTTTGACTGATTGATTGCTATTGGATGTGATATTAGATATAGTAGGATATATATATATATAGCAATATATACATATTGGCATATGTATATATTGGATTGATTGATTTCCAGCATTGTATAGCGGATGAGACCCTATTGCGCCGTTATTAAGCGGATTGATATTTTTATAAAACCCATATACCGCGATATTCCATCTCGAAGTGGAATTGGTATTGTGCTAACGTCTGTGGATGCAGGGAAACAGGTTGGAGGGATCCAACTGGATTCCTTACCAGTATATATTTATTTACGGATATTGATATATATTCTGTTATCATATTGATATATGATATTGAATGTTGTGATTGACTAATTGGTGCGTTGCATCATTGGATTCAAATTTTGAAGTTTAAAAATAACGATTTTTACTTTAAAAAGGATTTTAAAGTGATTTTTGACAGTAGACGTTTTATTGAATTTTTGAATTAATTCATCTTAAATAAATAAATGTTTAAATTTTTAAAGTTATAAAAGTTAAGATTTTGGTGAAATATAACCGAAAGGTGATTTTTGAAATAAATGGTTAAGTAATTTATAAAATGTTTTAAATGGAGATTTTTGAATAAGTGTGAACGGTTCATAGATGAGGTTTATAAAATATATATTTTATAAATCAAAACAATGGAATTTTAAACGTAGTTCGGTTATTGTAAAAAAATAAGATTTTAAATGAAATCTTATAAGAAATAAGATTTAAAATTTGTGAAGCTTTAAAGGAACGAATTTTGTAAATAAATGAAGTATAGGTACTTAACCTATATTATGGACTTTTGATATATAAAGTTGAGTTATAAATTGAATTAATTTATAAAGAAGACGTATAAATCAAAGTTGCTATGAAATAGAAATAGAATTTATAAACGTTGTTTTATAAATTCGAAATCAATTGAATTTGATAAATTAAATATAGGAGATTATTAAAGAAGATATATTCGCGATTTTGGATAGCGAATTTTTATTGAAATAAAATGTGTAGAGATGATTGAAATTTGGTTAAGTGAATTATATTCACGATTTTGGACAGTGAATATATTATTGAATAAAACGGATATGTTTTTGGGAAAATGATGTTCTAAAATAAAGTTAACTGTTTAAAAAGACATTTTAAAATGTATAAAATATCGAATGCATAGATTTCAACATTCATTGTTGAAATAGACATTTTCGAAAAATAAGGAAATGGTAGACTATAACACTGTTTTTATAGTAAATGATTTTCGAAAGAAAAATATTGTTTGTAGTATTGGGATTTATATATCTACCTTAAAATTCGAATCCCTATACTAGTGATTTTGGGTTGTCGTAACGATGTTTTACGTAACATTCGTTTTGACCCAAATAAATGTGTTAAAAGAATATTTTCCTTAAAGAATGAATATATACTTAATTTTTGATTTAAGTATATCGAATATTTTCAAACATTGAAACTAAATAAATTTGTGAAATACTTATTTTTAAATAAGTAGGGAAATGTTTTTCCAATATGAAATAAACGTTTGAGAATTATCTTTCTAAAGATAAATTGAAATTGAATATTTGAAATCGATTGGAAAATCGTATATCAGTAGATATTTGAAATATAAATTCACTATGGGATTTATAAAAGGGAAACTGTTTAAAAATAAACGTTGATTTATTTTTGAAGTGTGGAAATTTTATATCTAGTAAAGATATTTTTGAAAATAAATAATTGGGAAAAATTTTTGTAATCTGATGATGTTGCGCATCTTTATTGATAGTTAAATAACCAACTATCAATATTTACCTTTAAATAGGTATTTGTTGTGAATTGGATGAATTTGAATGCCACACTTATTTTTTGAATAAGCGCTCACTATTCGGGTTAGCCGGGAAAGGACCATGGGGTCGTATAACCCATTCCGAATATGTGATACGTCGTTATGAATTGCATTTGATGACCGGTGTAGAAGACTGGATATTTTTGAAAACGGAAGGATTACCGTCGAGTTACTCTACATCGGCTGATCTCCGATTTAGAGGTTTTATCACCCTTAGTGACAGGAAGTCCGGACGTGATTGAAAATTATCCGGAATTGCAAGGGCTTCGTGAGAAGTGCCTTCGGTTCTGTTCGATCCCGGAACAGACTTGTATGGATTGTGTGTCTGACGTTACAAATTGAGATATAAAGCTGATTTCTTTCAAATACATATCTATTACGGCGGAGAATTTATTCTCTTAGCTTAACACCCTTCTCTGAGACGTACGAGCTCAGAGGTTATGTAGTTGAAATTAATCAGCAATATATTCCCAATTTGGTAATGTGACATGCTGAGTGTTGTTGTGTGATGATCAGTGTTTGATCATTTGTGATATGATCATTTGTTTGATCATTTATCTTTATGATCATAGGTTGATCATTTGTTGACCCAAGGCATGGCTTTGTACCAAAGCGTAGCTTTGTGGACAAGACTTCGTCGGACCTCACACCCCGGAAATGGTCAAAACATGAAGGATGCGGCAAGGTTCTAGGGAGTAGCGCCCCTTAGTGTATGTCATTCCTTCTGGATAAAGGTGGTATCATGGTATGGAGCCCAGATACTTAACCTATGTAGATGCTGCGAGTTTATTACTTTGTGGTAGTTGGAAATTGAGGACCTCGGGAAGATCGGTGACGATCGGGGGATGGCATACGCGTGTCAGTAGTTACCTATTTTAGCAGAGGTAACCCGGCCTTGTGTTGGCAGAGATCCGGTTAGGTTCTCGGGACGTCATTCCAGAGGCGTTCCTTTGTGGCATAGGAAGTTCCTTAGCCTGACCATTTGTTGGAAATCCAAAGAAACAATACGATCTTGTACGGTTTTAGTTGTAGAGCCTATCATTCACTTATGGTGGCGCCCCACTGTTTGGATGGTAGCTATAGTAGGCATAACGTGAAATGCCTATGCTGGCTAAGATTTATATTATACTTTCGAAATGATTTTTCTACACTATGCACTAGTAATAATATCAAATGTTTCTTTTTAATGCGTATCAAGCATCTTTGACTATCATAAGGAGAAATCTCCTCCGATTCTGCATTCGCATTGTGTGTGTGTGCGGGAGGCCTTATGGTAGTCTCATTTTCCAAAAGCATTGCGAATCTATTTCAAAATATTCCCTTGTTGTCTTTTAAAGATAAACTGTTTTACGATCTCACACCAGTCACCATAACTGACTCGGAGTTTATTGTTTCCCTTCTAAACTCTGCGTGCCCACCAATTTTCCACACGGGCAGTCTAGAGTTAGGTTATCAGGATATTCTGGATATTCTGGAGCTTTGGAAGCAAGCTGGATGGCGAGACGTAGTATTTGTATCTGATATTATTTATTCCGCTGTGTATTCTATATGAGGACAAGTTGATATAACTGTCCATTGTCGTATTGAGTTGTATATCGACTCTGTTGATGTATGTATAAACTGATATAGTTCTTTGTTTAAAAGATACTGATTATCTATTATATTTTTGTTCCGCTGCGAATGTGAGATTCTGATATTGTTTCTGTTTCTGATGTTGTTTTGTTGTTCTCTTTCTTTTTCTTCTTTCTTCTTCTTCTACCTTTTTCTTCTTTCTTAAACCATCATGGTTCGTATTTCCGTTCATTTTGAGTTAATCAATGGAGATTAGTGTTTAATCAAACGGTACGGATTTGCGGGTCTTGACACTATATGTGTATAGTATAAAGTGTTTTGAAAGTGGCTCTGGGGAAAAAGGCGCTCCCTTGAATAAACTTCTCAGGAGTGCCACAGAGTGGTACTACCTTGAGCCTCTAAGGGGGGTTCTAAAGTTGATCATGTGAGGAGTCCAGACAAAACTAGTTCCTGAGGATTATTTATGTAGCGAAAGTCGAGAGGCTGGTGCCTACAGAGGCATTTGGGTTATGTTGTGACGACAGTGTAACTCAATGTCACTACGATCTACTACAGACCATAGCGAAAGTCGCATGTGCCGCTGAGAGCCAACAGTCTACGTTTGATTTTATATCGGTTGACTGCGACACTATGGTAACATAGCGAAAGTCATGTGAGCCGCTGAGAGCCAACAGTCTGCGTTTGATTTTACATCGGTAGACCGCGACCTATGTTAGAGTGGAGAAGTTTCATTTTGACAGCGAAAATCGTGTATGCCGTTGAGAGCCAACAGTTACATGGACTTTTGCTGTGACGGCAACGTAACCCTGGAATGTAACTGCGATCTGTTGTGGGTTCCATGGCGTAATTGAGGGGCGCGAAGACCTACAGTTACATGGACTTTTGCTGCGATGGCAACATAACCCAGGATGTAACTGCGACCATGGATGGGAGTGATGATTTCCAGAGCATTCTCACCAAAGATATTTCCTCTATTTTCGAAACTGTTTTCTATATTTTCAATAAAATTATTTTCCAAAGTATTCTCACTAGGTGTTGGAAACGAGTTTACCGAGTACTTATAGATTTTCAGTCCTACGCCTGATCAACGTATGACCGAATTTCTGTGAGAACAAGGATGTACTTTTCAAAACATCGAGTTATAAAAGTATTTTCATAAAAACCGATTCTGGAATAATATTGTATAGGTACTTAAAAGTATTTTAAAAATGATCAAAGGATATTTATCTAATCTTAAGTATTTTCATAAATTCTGGCCTCGTTCCTTTTCGAGGATGAAAAGATTCAAAAGGGGGGAGGAATGTGATGACCCGGTATTTTGGCAACATTATTTTAATAAATATATAATCCAATTAAATAAAAAGTGAACTTATCATTTTAAAAAAAAGATAAGGCTTTTGGAATTATTTGCCATTTTTTATTTAGATTTGTATTTTGACAAGGAAATTTGATTTGAAAATTTAAATTAAATCTCTTACTAATAGTTACAATAAAACTTATCTTATAATTGAATTAAAATACTTTACTTTGTTAATATTTGGTAAATATTATATATAGATCATAAGCAATTACTGCTATCTATTCTTAAGCCTAAATCAAAATAACTTCAGCCCCAAAGGAAGTTTGTTGGTCAAAGGAGGTAGGCAAAGAAATAAAATTAAGGAGCTATGCTAATAATAACACAAGTGTTGTTGTGTAAGATACATAAGTGCTGTATAACCAATGCAAAGAGGCAAATTATTCATATCATATTCAAAATATCTTTGTACACAAATACTAATATCAGCAAACCATAATTTTGTAAACATATATGAAGACATGTTCATTAAATGCTAGCACACATTTGTCCTTTCAAATCTACAAAAGAAATATCTTAGTACAAATATATGTTCAGCCAAGATTTTGCAATATCACTTCAACTTACAGTAATTTAACAATATTAAATCTGATCAATACAAGTTGAAGCTTATACCAGAAGACACCATTTTGTCTAAAGATGTTTCAATATATACACATCATATTATTAGTTCGTTTACAAAAAACTTAAAAGCAAGACCTGAGAAAAAAATAATAATAAATAAAATAAACATCTCTCCATCCCTCTCTTTCATTTTTCTCTTTTACCTTCAATTTCAAAACAAAGAAATCATGACCTGAGAAAAATATTAACCAGAGAAGATTATATCTAAACTACTTCAAAACAAGCAAAGATTCAAAGCAATTCAAAGTACAAATTCAAGAAATTCAATTCAGATCAGTAAGAAAATCAAAGTCAAGAAGCAAGTCAAATTCCAGTTTTCAAAAATCATGTTTCCAGATTTCAGAAACTTCCCAGGCTTCTCCGTTCAAAACGTTTGCAGGTGAGTAAAACTTTTAACCAAGATCTTTTTCCTACTAATCTATGATTAATTACTGGTTGAATCTTTATTTGATTTGGTATTCTAAGTTTGGTATTTGAATACGGTTGCCATGGATAACAGTAAACATAAGATAGTGCCTCTGTTCTAGTAAAACAGTGAGTTTCCAACCCAGATCCCTCTGTTTGTTTTTGAAAAGCCTGTGAGTAAACATTTGTTTATTTGATTTATTGCTTGTGATGAATGATTAGAGCAGTATGATTGGTATTAGGGGTTGATATGAATGCATTAATATACATATGATCTGATATGTCTGAATATGTATGAATAATATAAAAACCCCTCTGTTAAATCTAGGAACAATTTCTTTATAGAATTCATATCTTCCCAAACCTTCAGAATTAGGTTATGGTTTATATTGAAATATTATTAGCTTAGTGTAATACAAATTTTAAAAATAGTTTTAAAGTTTTATATTTAGAAATTATTTCAAAAATGAAATATTACAGGAATAATCTGAATATGGCTTAAAATAAAATATCTCAAATTCATGATTCAAAGGCACAAACAAATTTGTAATGGAATATGATGAATTTAGGAACCAGATTCATAATTTTTAGTGTGGCATTCCATGAGTAAATCAAGGTTGAAAGATTTGGGGTTTTCACCAATATCTGGTGATCGGCTAGCTTTCGAAGGTTGAGATTTAGCATGGAGGGGCTGGAATGATTTCTGAGCATGGGAAAAATATGAAATGAATTTTTAATTCATTATGGATGATGGTTTGGATCAAACTAGGGTTTTAGTCCTGCATTTGGTTAGTGGTATTCGAGTGGCATTTGCGTAGTCGTCACCGCGATTCAATCGATCGCACTGAGGGGATTCGATGTGGTGTGTCGTGACGTGATTCTAGGTGGAGCGGGGTGATCTCTGGTGAACGTGGGTGGAGGTGCGAGTTGTTTAATCGATCCACAGTTGGGTTCCAGGTCATGTTGATGGCTCGAATTTGAATTCCAGTCGAATTCGACGAACTGGTGCTCAAGTTGAACGGCGGGGTCGGCGGCGATGTGTCGAAGTCAGCGTCGATGGTCGGAGTCACTTCGTTCAGATGTACACGTGCACGCATGTGTGTGTCTGGGTATTTAGTGATGATCGGGGAAGAAAGAGTTGAGCTCGGGTTCGAGCGCGAGAAATTGAAGGTTTGGCTCGAGTGATTTCTCGAGGGAGTTGGTTGTGTGCTCGGGTTGTTGTTAAATACAGGTTTATAAAGTTTTAAATTAAATTTTTATTGCCAGGTTTAAAATTTAAAAGGAAGATGTGTAGTTCAGGGGCTAGCTCGAGAATTTTGATGTTTGGCTCGGGATTTCTTAACCTGATATCTAGCAAGTTTTCAAGAAAATATTAAAACAAGTTTTCAAAGATTTGATTTTAAAGTTAAACAAATATGTTTAAAAATTGTTTTGGGTTTTGAGTAATTATATTGAGATAATTATTTAATATGATTAATTAAAAGATAATTACTTAAATGAAAGTAATTAAAAATATAATTACATATTGGAAGTAATTTAAAAGATAATTCCTTAATATAATTAATTTAAGGATTAATTATTTAATTACGTATAGGATAATTAATTAATGTGATTAATTAATTTGATTAACTAAAGATTAATTTGTTAATGTAATTAATCAATGTAATTGATTAAAGGTTAATTAATGTAATTGATTAAAGGTTAATTAATGTAAGTCATTAAATGTTAGTTAATTACTTAATGTCATTAATTAAGGTAAGTAATTAATAGATAATTACTAAATGTGATTAATTTGAGGATAATTACTTAAATTAATTGATGGGGTTTAATGTAATTGGTTTAAATTAATTAATTAAGTTTAATTAATTTTAATCACTGGATGATTTGATAATAATTACTTTATGTAATTGATGAAGTATAATTACTTAGTGAAGTAATTAACGATAAATACTGGATGTAATTAGTGGAAGATGGTTTAATTATGGAAGTAATTGGGATTAAATTACCTTATAATTAATCAAAGGATTAATTACAGAAATTAATTAAGGAGTAATTAATTTGATAAGTAATTAAGGGTAGTTAATTACTAGGTGATAAATTGTGATGATGTGGTTATCTCTTGTTGATGAATTATGTGACATCCTGTATTTAAAATTGATTTGTATTTCACTTGAATAATTTAAGTTAAGATGATATTGGTTTCGAAGAGACCGGTGTCGGGTATTAAAAAAATTCCCGAAACCACTTCGATTTCCTATAGATTGATATGTGAAATCAATAAATAGCTGGAATGAAATGATTTAAGTAAATTGGACTATTTAATCTAAATTGGATACTTCGAATTTTGTGAGTAAAATATGTAATGTCTACAACATTTTGTGAATTTGTATATGATACAAGTTACCCGGGTTATATATATAAGTTTATGCATTGGTATTTCATGTTAGATGGGTTTACTCACGCTGGTTTCCAGCCTGACCCGGGTGTTACTTTGATGTAATTCTCGGGTCAGATCGAGTATTACAGATTTTCAGGTAAGGACGTTCTGGAGCTCAGGAGACGAGCTGGATGGCAGGAACGTATGGAGTGTATTCCGCTGTGATATATTGTAGTTTGTCTGGGACATGTTGATTGTATCTGTCCAGTGTTTGTATATATGTTGTAACTCTGATGTATTAAAGTGTAATTTAACTAATACAGTTTCTTTGAATAAATGGTATTATATGATATTATATTTTGATCCGCTGCGAATGTGAGATTCTGTGACTTGTTTTCTGTTTCTTCTTTTTCTATCTCTTTCTTCTTTTCCTAACTATTTGGAATTTTCGGGATCGAAAATTTCGGGTCGTTACAGGCGGCAACAAGTTCGAAAGCAACTGGGTATCGACTTAGTCGAAAGCACCCTTCAAAATAAGGTGGGCACATATCTTTTAAAAGTAATCGATGGTTTCGTCCCTATTGAAAGCAATGCCTTCGACACCCTGCTTTCCGTACTTCACCAATCCTCTTCGTACCAATCTCATTTATATCATGTGGATTGGTTTCGGCTAGGTTGGTCTCGACTAAAATGAAGCAGAGGCATTGGAGTCGAAAGGCACTTCTAAAGGAAGCGTAACCAACTTTTCTAGGTAAAAACAGATTAATGCCCATTTAAAGCAAATACTTTCTAACAAACCTGCCACGTGTAAACATATAATTTGTTGCCTTAACTTTTCAAATTCTTTACCAAAATAACTGCCGCTTAATTTCAGATCCAATCCAAGGTTAATTTAGCAAATAAGCCCTTCCATTAAGCAAAACCAATATTGCAAAGAAGTCCTTCTTCTAAAATAATTTAATTTCCATAACAAATCACTTAGGAAAAATCCCCAAAAATTACGGAAATGCACTTTTATCATGTTATCTAACATATCAAAATTTTTAACCCAAATTCTCAATTGAATTTCTGAAATAAATTTCTAAACCCAATTAACCATATTTTCCTTTGAAAATTCATAATAATCTTTCCACAGCTTGGAAAATTATCAAAATTAAAACCTAACTCCAAAATCATGTTTTACATAACATAAAAAATTTTCCATGGCATTCAAAGATCATTTACAATCGGTTTTGCTCTAAAATCGCATAAATCCCCATTTAAACAATCGTGTTTAAATTAAAGAAATTATAATTCAAGCATATCATTATCCAAATCATCATAAAAGGGAATTTAATCTTAAATCTAATAACATATGATCATAAAAATAAATAGAGATGGTATAAATTATTATTCACCTTGATTAAGATAAGGAGATTGGATTGAGATTAAGATTTATTCCCCTAGCTTTAATTCGTAGCTTTACTTTGATTTCTCATCTCTTTTCTTCCTAGCAATGGCCCGCTCCTCTTTACGTTTGTGTTTTTATTTTTTTGACGTGAATGGGAAAAATGAACCGTGAATGGAACAAGAATATATATAAGGGTACGGGGTTATGTGCGGCTAATTCCCATTATGCCCTTATGTAAATTAATTAACTAAAAACCATTCTTTAGCTTATTTAAATAATTAGTTAAGCAGGGCCACTTAGTATTTATTCAACTCTCAATCCCCTTATCACTTAACATTTACATTATTCTATTTAATTTATCTAATTAAATATCCTAAATAATGTTATCAAAAATTAGGGGTGTTACACTTTGGTGGTAGAAGGTGGTTGCCATGGGTTTCAATGGGGAAAAGGAGTGGATTTGCTTTGGTTTTGAAGTGTTTATATATATATATATATGTATGTATATGTATGTATGTATGTATGTATAATTTTAATTTCTTTTTACCATAATTTTCACCATTATTTTCTTTAGGCAGGAGGCCATTAAAGTGGAGAGAAGAAGTGAAGAAGGCTTAGGAATTTATGAGTAAAAGAAGTAAAGATGGATGGTGGTATTTATAGGCAAAAATGTGAATAAAAATATCATGATATTTACTTGCCATTTCATCACCATTCCCTCACCTCCACACCCCCTCCTAGCTCATCATCCACGGCCGAACAACCCCCTATGTGTGTAGTCATGTGCTTGTACTTAGGGTGTAAGAGGTTGAATTTAGGTTTACTTAAGGATGAAGTTTTAGAAATATATTTTAGATATTTTGTAATATATATATATATATATATGTATGTATGTATAAGTATGTTTGTATGTATACGTACATATATGTATGCATATGTATATCTCAAATGATTCATAACGCTGCACAACTTTTCTATGTTGAATCATTACGGATTCCGATTTTAATTTTCGGTCATATTTTCACTTCTTATTTAATATATATATATATATTTGTAAACAAAGTTTGATAATAATATTTCTATCGTTATATAATAACTAAAAGCGCTTATTAATAATTAAAATAATTATTAAATCATTTAAACTCAATTTAAATTCAAAAATCATTTATTTATAAATAGTGATATCATTGATGATGTCATAAAGATATTTTATTTTCAAAAATAAAATAAATAATTTTATTACATATTCCAATTCATATAGTCAAATGAGTGTATGTATCCAGCTCCATGCACGGTGTCGGATGGTCTAAGAGCTGTTTACTGATAAAATGGTTTTCGGTCATTTTATGTCGATATATCTTCCAAAGTATATATTTTTGTAAATATTTATTCAAAATAAGATTACCAATATTATTTATTTTTCAAAACATTATCATTTAGTTAAAGAAATCTTATATTTGAATATTTTAAAAAAATTCTGAAGTGATGAATTTACGGGTCGTTACATGTACAACCCGACTTTTTGACCCACGAATGTCGACAATAATACATCCATGGAATTTTTGTGTTGAGCGTCCAAGTGTCGAAAAGATGGATTGTTATGGTAAAATAAAAAGAAAAAAAAAACATAACAAAAAAGAAAGAACACGGTATCGGAATCTTACAAGTAGAACGATAATATACAATATCCAAAAAGATAGTACAAAGGTTTACTCCAAAATACCGAGTAATTTCAGAGTTACAAAACCTAAGTACTGTTATTAGCCTGGACAGTTATAATTGTCTGTCCTTACAATGCTGATACATACATAATAATAGTGCAATGGAAATAAAATAGATAGTTAATTGGAAGCCTCCAACTCGTCTCCTGAAGCATTGAAGCATCCAAAGTCAAACCTATTTTACTCGGCCTACTCGAAGGAGTACACGGGGAATTTAGGGAAAATAAAAACCATGTGTCAGGCATAACTCTGGTATGAGAAACTCAAGATACATGAATCCATATAACAGTAACATTTGAAACTATACAAATCACTTTAACAGTTTTTCCCTTAAAAGAAACCAAACCTTCTGATAAGTAAATATAGGGATATAATAGATAGCGTCTATGGTGCAGAATATAAATCATAAAATAGTCATGCTGCTTGCATCTCACAACACAACAATATTAGAAGTACATGTAAAACCGCTAAGGTATGTTCGCATACGAATTTTTCATGGAGGTCCTCTCAATAGAAAAAAGTCTACTCCCTGCACAAGGGTCATAAACTACTTTCTAAGCATTGCAAATCTCTAAATAAAATATACCTCAAAGGAAAACATAATCGATCCATGTACAAAAACGTGATACTGAATATCATCAACTCCCGCTAGCCGCATCGATAAGCATCTCTAGATATGGAGTTGATATACTCTTGCATCAACTGAACCCACAGGCTATACTCCTACTATGTTTTCCGTCATTTTCGACGGTGAGGTCATGTTTAGCATCTCTCGCATGAGTCTTCATCACTTGAACAGATCATGAATCTCTCCATGGATTCCAGCACAAATCGCCCGACGAATGCTAATGCCGACTCTCTCTTGGACTTAACCTTTGGATATACAGTTCAACTCTATAGAATTAGCCTAAAATGTTAACGCTGACCTCTCACTGGGATTTAACCTTAGGATGGACACTTCAACTCTATAATTCTGCTTCACAATCGCTTCTAAAACTTAGACTCATATACTAGTTTTGAAGTGGTTTTCGATAAGTAATACATTAATATACTTATCCATTCCCGGACTCATCAAAACTTAATTGATTAATTTCTAGTTAACTCAATTTTGGTTCTTTTAGAAGTAAGCGAACAATACATAAAGGAGTCCTCCTAAGGAGATCTCGTACATATACGTTCCTAAAGCTAGAGATGTTCCATATCAATAAGTCCTCCCTTGGGGATCCCAAACTGTATGAAGTTGTTGACAGAGTTAGGGTTATGCCCTAGGGGCAATTATGTATTTTCTTACATATATCAAACTTGGTAATCAATCTTGTTTGAAATAAAAGGTGTTTTTTCTATTATATACTTGATATAACATGTTATATTAATTAGTTAATTAAAGTAAAAGTATATTTAATAGAAAATCCATAAAAAGTATATTTTCTGAGCAGTTACAAAGTATTGTAATCGTGAGTAATTTATCATTATGACAATAAATATATTATTTTAAATGTTCCTAATCAAGATGCATACAGACTGGATATCGATGTATCCGTTGATATTAGAGTACGTAACGCTCTACAAATATTGGATAGGTGATACTCATGGTTGTTGGGGGACCTAGGGATTACGTACTAATAGTTATTGGATAACTATTGAACGACTCCCTCGGTAGTTTTCTGTTAGTTAATATAAATGAGATCAAACAGAAAATATCGATGTGACTAATTTACACAGTTCTCTCGACTTGAGAATACTTTGGATCTTCAATATGAAAGCTCCACTTTGATTATAGTCAAATCATGGCAAGGCGTTCCATCAAGTGACTATAGTTGGGTTAAGTGAAAGTATTGGAAGCGAAACACTATTCAAGAGAGGATTCGTCTTCTTAGTTATATGTGGTTAGTATCATGGTCAACTCAAAGTCAAAGTATCTGACCAGAGCATTTCAATTAATACTAATCATTATTATTGAACCAAGGCCTTTGTGTTTGGATTATAGAGTTGAATATGGACAATATTGTAATTTTGACCATTACCAAATTCCATAAGTCCAAAGTGATATAGTTTTGAGGTAGAGAATTGGCGTAAATAAATGTCACAACCAGGTAACGCTTAATAAAGTGGAGTTGAATTTTTTTGAAACTAAGTAAGCGATAAATTTGGTCATAATGTCACACCACCTGCTAAGTGATATGTGAACATTAATATTTGAATAGTTTGATGTTAATTGTTGACTTAATTTGCACCCAAGAGTTACATAACCAAAATGATGAATTCTCTTTAGACCAAACCATTTAATCAGTTTATAATAATTATAAATTGATTAATATTTATGAAATATTAATTATAAAATTCGAATATGATTTGTGAAATAAATATTGTTGTATATATTTATAGATATATCGTTCGATATGAGATATTAATAACGAAATTAAATTGGATTTAATTATCATATTTGCTTAGGTTTAAATGAGGTATTAACCCATAGATTTGGAAGGGAATTTTCAGCTACAATTATACGATAAGGGAAGCCAAAAATAGGGAAATTACGATTTAAGATGGATGGTGGAGATTGGGTAAGAAAAGATAAGATATGATCCTCTTTTCTCTCTCAACCATTATAAAAGCGTGTCTTACCCAAATCTAAAATAGTTTTGTTTTTTAGTCACCTCCTCCTTCCGTCTTATGCCTGATTTGTACATGCATATACCCCACTAAAATCCCAAATTAAATCAAATCCAAATCAATAGCTATTTGATAGCAAAGGGTCTGCGGTTCAAGGATTAACAATCTGATGGAACGAGGAGGTTACCAAAGGAAGAGGACTCATCATTTCAAGGTGGACTTGAGGGCATCAGTTATAGGTAAATGTTTAGTTTCATATAAGTTGTATGATCAGTGTATAATAGCTTATTACCCATATACATCTATATATATTATTACTACACTATTAGTTAGGTGAGATTCCTATAGGTAATGATGTTGTCACAATAATGATTGGTTATGTGCATAACTTTAATATAAATATATATATATATATAATGATCTGAAGTTCCATGACGAATTACTATATTTTATTTTAATATTATATTAATATACATATACATACACACACACACACACACACATATGTAAACTAATATATATATATATAATTTATATCAAAGTATATATACATCTATCTTTTATAAAATTTGATCTAATAATTTTTCCAATGCATGTTTTACTAATTATGAATTTTAGTAATCGAAATATTTTTCTGAAATTATTAGATATTTATTATTATTATTTAATCACTGTAAGATTTAATAAATTGATATAAAATAAATCTTATTTCAAAAATTCAATTTAAATTTTTTAAAATTAATTTATCATCACAGAAGCTCTCGATCAGAAATTTAGATTTTTTAAACATGCCTTTATATTTTTTTAAATAATTTCAAAGTTAGTTAAATAGTATTTAATTAATAAAAAAATATAATTTTCACTCAGAAAAATCGAGAAAAATTTCACAACCCTTAAAATGCTATCCTTGATTTTTAGGGAAGATAAACTTGATATTTTGATATATGATTATTTTATATTATTTATTTATGACAGTTGGACTGATTAATTAATAATATATATAATAAAATTATAATAAATTTGGATCTACAGTGTATTTTGATCTAGTGTGTTAATGTAACGACCCAGGATTTTAGATATTTGAAACTGGAATATTTAATTGATTTAAATATTTAGAAGTTAATTTTTAATTTGAATTTCAAATATCACTATTTATTGAATGATTTAATTATCGAGTTTAATTGGGTAAAATAGGAAATCTTGGTTTTTAAGCTTGTTAAAAATAATTTGAAGGCTTATAAAATTTATATTGATAATACTGAAGATAATAAAAGTTTTAAAATTGAATTTGGAAGTGTTTTGTTCAGTTTTAAAAATATATCGTTTAAATCAACATTTAAAAATAGCCTTCTGTGGCACAGTCTCGGAATTCAACGAAACCGGTTCCATTGGATCTGTAATAGTGTATTATTATCGGATTTCAAATTTCGTAGTGTTTGGAGTTATCGTGTGATCGTACGGTGTATAAACGCGCTGAAATCTATATCGAAATTTCAATATAATAATTGGGTCCAAAAAGCAATCTTCTCCATACGATCGAATTTGGACCCGGAACCTTTTCCATTTCGTTCGGAATAGGGGTATAACATTATAAACGCCTAGCGACACGCCTCGATAAGAGGTCAAAATTTTAAGTTATGATTTCGAGATGATTTAAATTTAAATATAATATATATATGGTTTGACTGGTCAAAAATCTTCACATCAACTGTTTCTTTTCCATCAATTTTTTTCAAATCACTGTAGCTTGTTGATTCGAGCATGTTAACATCTCCTCTTATCTCCCTCCATTTCTTTTTTTAAATCACGCAAACAGATCATTTTAAAAACAAGAGAAGAAGAAAAAATATAAATGGCTGAGCAAAATATTGAGAGAAGGGAACGGAATATTGTTTCAGTTATCAGACAGTTAGGAACCACGCCTCCTCCTCCATTTTTATTTCTTTCGATTCAAACGAAATCGAACGAAAACTCGTTCCAAATTAAAAAAAAGAGGGGGAAAAGGGCTTGCGATCGAAGGAAGGACACATCACGCGGCTGCGTGAGAAGGGCAGTGTCGCGATGGGTTATTGAGGTATTGATCGAAGAGGTTAGCTCGCTAGGGAGGCACGTGGGGCTGGTGGCGGCGTCCAGGAGGTGGTGTAGTGACATGGGGGAAAGCGCCGCGTTCGGATAGGGCTTGGTCGCGATTGGAGTTCGGTGGCGAACGCAAGGTTGCGGTGGCGGCTCGTTCGAGAAGGAGGTGGTGGCACAGTGTCTCGGCCTGACTTCGATCGCCTGAGCGTGTGTGTGTGAGACCTGAATGTGCGGAGGGATTAAGGTAATTTCATAGGTAAATTTCTGTAATTAAATTCTAGTATATAAATTAGTTATAAAAAAAGAGAAAATAAAATAAAATATAATCATTGTTCTATGTTTTATATATATATATATATATATATTCATAAACATGTACACGCAGTTGTACAAGCATAGAAAATGGGAATTTGCTGAAACTAAGGAATCTATAACCGTATTATTAATTTGAGTGGTGGTTCGTAGATTTAATTATAAATTTTTAAATAGGAACCTTATAAAGTGTATGATTTGTTCTTGTGAGGTACAAAATGAACAAAACGGTTGTATGGAATTCATAGCTGGATAATCTACGCGATGAAAGAAAAATTGGAATGGGTTGCAAATAATAAAAATCAAGGTGAGAACTTCTCAATCAATTGGATTACCGTTTTTTTATAAAAAAATTTAAAATGTTTAAATTATTGGATGTTGATTAGATGGATAAATTTATAATTATCTGTTGGATGATTTATATATATAGTAGTATATATATTAGTATTGGAGTGATTGTTATTCCCGCATATATATAGCGGATGAGACCCTATGCGCCCTACATAATAGCGGATGACCCTATATACCGCGATATCCCCCTCAAAGTGGGATTGGTATTTTTATATTGTGCTGACATCTGTGGGTGTAGGGAAACAGGTTAGAGGGATCCAACTGGATTCCTCAAAAATGTTGAATTTATTTCCATATTCAGTAATATGATATATTGGATAATTTGTGGTAGATTATAGCGTGTTTTGAATTTTATTTGAATGATATGGTATTGCTGGATATATTTTGGTATTTTAAAGTATCAAAAATATGAATATTGAATTTTTTTAAGGAAAATAAAAAGAAGAATTTAAAGTAAAAATATTTATAGTAAAGATGGATAAACTAAAAGTAATAAATTTGGGAAAAATAAATAGTTGGTTTTTAAAATCCTGTTAATAATTTCGGAGTATGGAAAAATAGGGATTTTTGAATAAATGTGAATTAAAGGATTTTAAGAATAAAACTTAAGCGATTTGTTTAAGTATAAAAGTATTTATTTTTAAATCCGAGATTTAAAATAGATTTGAGAAAAATAAAGAGGGAGTTTGAAAAATAAAATATGAAGTTAATGTTTTAGATTTAAATAAGGTTTTTAAATCATAAAAAGGAAGTGAGATCTGAAATTAGTGGATTTTGGAATGTATTGGGAAATTTATCTAAAATGGAGTTTAATTTTGAAAATTGATTTAAAAATCGACTAAGTGTGTGAAACAGTGATTCAAGGGAAAATGGGACTATAGAAATTATAAACGAGGTTTATAAAATAAAATGTAGTATTATTAGTGGATAATTGAAATTATAAATGCACAGTGGAAATTTATAAAGAAATGGGTAAATTGTTTTAAAAATAAATGGTAGATTTATTTTTATTTAAATGTGGAAAGAAAATTATGAAATTGGACGTAAATTAAGCTGGGGAATAAATCGAGAGGGATTTATAAATAATTGGACTGGCTATATTGGAGTTGAATTATATTTTCTGGAAAAAGATAAGTTTAGTTTAAAAGGAATATTTTAAGTATTAATTAAAAAATTAAGGGTGTTTAAAGGAATGTTTTAGAAAAAAAATTATTATTTATTGTTTAAAATTTTTAAAGTGAATACTAATTAAGTTAGTTATAGTAGTTAACTATTATTAAAGGTTAAATCGGTATTTTTATTTTAAAAAGGATAATTATTCAATATTTATATTCTATATAATAGCTTTTATTTAAAAGTAGTTTTTGTCTAAAGTAACTTGGAAAATTATTTTAGAAATTTCGTAAGTATTATTTTGGAAGTTATTAAATAAAGTTTCGGGAAAAGTGTTGGTATACTCGTGTGGCGTAAATCGGAGGCAGTGACTGCCTACAGCTAAGTCTTGAATTTCTCAGTGATAGAGACGTAACCATTGAGCTGTGATCCATGGTTTGATACCGCAGTGGTACTTTCCAAAATTATTTTAAGGGTTTTCCAAATATCTTTGAAAAATATAGCTTTGGTGAATTTACTTAACTCGATAAGATAAGTCTATATTTTGGATAAAGAGATTTAATTTATTAAAATTAAATTAAAAAGAGATTTGGAGTTTTCAGTGGAAAATGAAGTTTTTGGGTGAATTGATTGTTTATTTGATAGTTAAATAACCGACTATCAAATATGGACCTAAATATAACTTTGGAAATATCTGGAAGAAGTACGGGGATTATATGGTTCAGTTACCGTTCGAGCTATACTGTACCTATAAACTCGTTTCGTTCTTCTAGGACATTTATAAGGAAATCCGTCCACCAACGGTTAGGAGGTGATCTCCGATCTTATTTCCATCTATTTATTTCCTAAAGAACTGGGGTTGAGTTCACCGGGAAATGGCGGACGTTGTTTCGAAGAGACCGAGATCGGATTTGCGAATCCGAAAACCACTTTGATCCAACGAGTACGTTTTCGTAATGAAGACAAGAGCATGGAGTCGAAGATGGAGAAGTGAAGTGCAAGGGCTAATCCTGAGGGTGATTCCAAAATGGATGTAGTAGGAATAGTGCCTTCGGTTCCGTTCGGACCGGGAACGGACTTGTATGGATGAATGCTATCAGTACATTGTCATTGGAGGACAATGAGCATTCTAAGTGAATATTTCTCAAAAGGTAACGCTTAGCCTCGAGCCTCATCAACCGGGAATGACTGAAAATTAGGGGATATGCAGCAAGGCTAAGTGGGTCGCACCCAAGTAGGGTAAGGTTACCCCTATCTAGAGTCCCTTTTTATTATTTTGTTGTGTGGTGCGGTTTCTGATCCCAACCGCGGGGTAATCTTATTCGGGCTATCCAGAGGTAGTCCAGTCTTGTGTTGCAAGGGACCCCGGAGTGGTCCTCGGTACGGTGTTTCTAGACAGGTACCGTGACAGGTGGTACCCCATTGCCTAGTTATTCAGTTGGAATCCATTCACCAATAAGCGTCGTACGGTTTTGATTGTGCCCAACTATGCTGGAACGTGAGATGCAACATTTCAGCTATTTGAATAAGTATTTGTACTTACACACTATTATAATATCAGAGGATTTGATATGAAAATGTTTTGGTTATCGTAAGGTAAAAACCCGTCGTGTTTATTTGTGGCGTGGTCTTACGAGATACCTTGGATTTTCAAAAGGATTTTGAAACTTTAATAATTCAAAATTGAGTGTGTTTTCTCACGCTGGTTTTCGTGACTGACTCGGGTGTTATTTTATTATAATGCTCGGGTCAAACCGAGTATTACATATTCTGGATGGAATGCGATGGAGCTCAGGAGACGAGCTGGATGACAAGACGAGCTGAATAGTCAGTTTCTGTGAGGGAAAGTTTTTATAACTGTCCAGTATTGTGCTATTGTTTATGTTGTACTCTGATGATGTAATGTATAAAAACAGTTATAGTTCTTTTTGTATAAAGATCAGTTGTTATCTATTATATATTGTTTCGCTGCGATTGTGAGATTCTGTGTTGTTATTTCTATTTTCTTCTTCTACCTCTTTCTTCTTTCCCTAACGATCTGGTGTTTTCGGCATTCAATTGTTCGGCATGTAAAACAGTGGACGTATTGATGTCGATTTCGAACGTCGAATATCTGGGTTGTTACAGTTAAAATAAAAAATAAATTATATATGTTTATATATAATTTATTATAATATAGATTTACATTTAATTATTATATTTGTATTTATATATACATATTATATATATAAAAATAATTATTTGACTTTAATTCATATGTATGTATGTGTGTGTGTGTATTTATATATTTTTTTAAACTTATAATTTTATATGTGCATACATATATTTATTTGATATTTATAATATATTAATACATATATAATAGTATTCGTAATATATATATATATATATGTATGTATGTATGTATGTATGTATAATTATTTGGATATTTATATATTCTAGGTATATGCACATATTTGGACAACATACAATACACATATATTTTAGATTATCATGTTACGGGCATGTTATACCTTGCAAGGAATATCATATTACACATGCACACACACATATATGTGTCTATGATACATATGTATAAGGTGAAAATAAATCAAATAAATTTCAAACAATAATTTATAAATTTAAATAATATATGATTTCATTTAAATTAAATTTAGAAATGTTATAAATAAATTAGACTTCATAGGCCCAATAAAGATCCAATATGGTAAAAAAAATTAAAATCCGCCCATATCTTCCGCTATGAGCTGACTCAGTTTCAACAATGGTATTAGAGCCCAATAGCCTATGCGGTCTAAATTTGCTATATTAGGTTAACCATTAAGCTCATAACCCAAAAGTCGTCTATAATAGAAAAGGCCCAAATTTGAATTAGGCCTTGGGCTAATTTTCAAAATTATTTGAGAATTAAAAATAAAAGATTTTAAATTTAAAAGTTAGATTTAAAATAAGATATAGATATATGATAAAAGTTATAATATAATAAAATTTTCAAAATGTTTGAAAATATATATTAATTTCGAATTTTTTTAGAATTTATTAATTTTATTAATAAAATAAGTTAATTAATAAATCTATATGCATGTATCATATATTATGATATATGTTATGATATTTTAAAATGATTAAAATAACGTAAGTATACATGCACTTATATGAATTGAATTTCGAAATTAATATAATTTAACTATTTTTTTAAATAAATAAATAATTCAATTAAAATTTAATTAATTAAATAATACACACATACACATGATATATGTGTAATACTATAAAAGGTTATAGTATGAAATAGATATTTAATATAAATGTTATGTTAATATAACATAAAATTAATTAAAATGTTAGTTAATTAAAATGTTAGTTAATTAAAATTAATTAAATAAGATTTAATTAATATATTATTATACATAAGACTATTATATAAGTAATATGAAATATAAAACTTATATAATAATAAAACTTATATAATATGAATGTATAAATTAAATGTGGAACATTAAAGAAACCCTAAATAGACTTAAGGAATAAATACATACGTAATTGTACATATACCGTGATTTTCGATGTATCCGACATTTAAATCACGAGGGTTTTCATAAGAAATACATTATTCGATGAGTTGATATCACTCAATATAATATATTAAAGATTATGAATCTTCAAAATAATGTTGTCCTTTACTATATATATGTTAAAAAATTACTTGGATACTCCTTAGTTGTTGAGCAAACTCAAGCTAGGGATGTTATGTGTAGTATTATTAATTTATTGAATAGACGAGGTACAATAACTATATGCATTTGTTCAACAAACTCAATGCACATATACTATACTTAGGTCATCATGATATAGTGGGTGTGAGTGAATAATATCATCTGATTTATTGAGCAAACTCAAGGTTGAATTGAGATTAGGACAAGGAACCAAGGGTTAGGATTTGTATGTGATACAATCGATAAGAAGTTATCCATTGTTAGTGGGGCTATGACTTGTTGAGCAAACTCAAGGTCAGAATCGTAAGGCAAACGAATCCTAATACCCACTAGTGAAGTTAAAACATTTCTATGTTTCGTCTTAGGATTTAGAGAAACATAAAAGACTAGCGGGAGCCTTATTAGAAAATGAATGATAAAATTTAACCTTTTTAATATTATAAGAAAATATGCTATTTAATATTATAATAATCTACATTGATAGATTTGTGCATTCAATACGATTGATAAAACGTTTACCAATTATGGTATACAAATGAATTGAATTGATGATTGGCAATAGAAATATAATATATATTTACTAATAAATGTTTATCGCATGTTAATGTTTCAACACCCATGTAAGCGCCTAATTAATTTTATAACTACTTAATATGTTCGTAATTTAGTTGCTTACTTGTTTATTAGGTCAAGATCGTTTATTGCATTCTATGAGTTTTGAACTCTAAAAGCAATTATAACACATGGATATTTGATCCATATACTATCGCATATAAATGTTATATGAGGAACAATCATAATTCATACTGTACGATAATTTGATGAAGCTAGTTCATTCGAAATAAGCCAATAAACGTACAGTGAGATTATTTAATTTGATTGATTACAAAAGGATCACATTGTGTTAAATGTAAGACATGACCAAAACTACAATATAAATCTAAGAAATCGATCGCTGAAATGTCAGTTTGATCAGTTTACGTAAAGTGCAACATATTGATGTCCTTAAATGTTAAGGATAATTAGTGCAATTTTGTAAAAAGTTCGTTATGATGGTGTAGTAAGGATATTCTTTTGAATGGTTAGACTATATAGAAAGAAAAACGAGTATACAGGAGTAGATGTGATTCAAGGTACAGTTGGGAATGAAGAGAGTGAATAGTCACTTTTGCTTCATAAAGAAACATTGAAAACAAGAATTGTAATAATAATTGATACTTAACATTGGATTGAAATATGATTTCTACTAAGAAATTTATTTTCATATAGAAAATTGTTTTCTATGACATTTCTTCGAATTCAAGATATTTGGTCAAAGAACTCGTCGTTGTAAACTAGTTACAGTATATGGAATAAATAATCTACATTAAGTGAATGATGGACCTCCGAATTTAGTATGCTATTATAGTAACAATGGAAATAGTAGGTGCATGCCATGTAGCACTTATTGATTGTATCAAATTACGAAAATTATTTTCGTAAAACATACCAAACATTATTTATGAGATAATGACTATGTTTCAGTGTCGACTGAAAGATAGACACGGCTATATTTCAATATGAATATTATGAATATTCGAAATGAAATAAAACTAT
Organism: Allium fistulosum; assembly: GCA_030737815.1. NCBI lineage: Eukaryota > Viridiplantae > Streptophyta > Magnoliopsida > Asparagales > Amaryllidaceae > Allium > Allium fistulosum. The sequence continues at coordinate 669,670,565 of CM060901.1, forward strand.
AATATGGTTTTTTTTGTAACAAAAGTGATGCATTAGAAAACATAGAAGTATCCAAAATTATTTACAATTATTTTAGAATTAAAGACTAAGCCGTAGTTTTGAGAAATAATTGTTTTATGTGATTATGAATTATATGATATTGGTTAACTGTATCTTAACCAATTAAGGGCGATGCACCCTTTTGGTTGGAGCATCATAAGTGAGTTGATGAACTCTTTGAATTGATACATATATATATATATACACACACAAGTCTATTAATACCAAATCGGTTCCACATAGTTGGTTATATTCATCGATGATTTATCACCAACATGGACATGTGTATTTGATACACGTATAATATTTTTATGATAAGATCATAAAGTATAAAACGAAAGTAAATAAAATAACATGCGATAAAATACAGTGATTCGATTTAATCAAATATATGAGTATATTGGAAAGAGTTCCGAACGTACCTAAAAATAAATAAAGTTTCAATCTCAAAAGTCACTCCTCCTTGTGGTATATAATGATATATCGATAAGGAGTAATCGAACTTAGTTGGACATAGTACGATTAATTGTGAGTGAAGTTGAGTTAACTTCTTTGTATAAGGTCATATATTTGGAATGGTACACAAGGTTAATATTATTTCATCTAAATAATAGTTTACAAAATCATACAACATAAGGTTTTATAAGAAACCCCAACATATCCTAGGGCAAGGAGTTGGCAGGTTATGCTAATCCAAAGTCTACATGTAATAATTATTTGTGAGAGATCTTGTATGAATCTCCTCAAAGGAGTTTGAGAAAGATAGTCATTGGATGACATATTTATGTTTTGAACATGAGTTTTTTAACTAAAACTAAATCAATTTTATATAAAAGGCAATTCATAAATGTTAACCAAATTTATGGTCAACACCCCAAAAGATGCTGCAATCATTCAGGAAGGATAGCCTTGGATAAAAGAAATAGTATCCTTAAGATTTAATTTTGTACTTGGCTTCAATGACCGCCAATTTTCGATTTGAACCCTTCGGCATGATTGGCTGAGCCGGTCTTCTAAATTAGAACTCTTGACTCCGAAAGACCTTTTAAGACATCACGCCAAGCTTTCCTTTGTGTTATAGGTGATTACTTACCGGTTTTATCCCTTTTAAGTTGATCTTGAGTGCTTCTGGAAGGTTTGAGATGATTGACCTTATTGGCTGTAGTATAAACATTAATCCTTAGGCGAAATTCAAGGGCTCTTGACCCACCGAAAGGTTTGGTTGCTCATTCGGGGCTAGGTTGAGATTAACCGAAAGGTATGTGATGTCTCCTATCAGGTTAAACTCTATTATCATATCTTCGGACTTCACCGAAAGGTTCAATCATTAAGATAACAACAGCTGAAGGTTTCGTCGCTGTGAATTTAGAAGGAACCATCGGCTTAGCTGGGATGTCTGATTTTAGTAACCAACAACTTCGTAGGGTTACTGCTCTCATTAATTTGGTTCAGCTGTAGCCTTCATCGAAAGATTCAAATGAAGAATCCAATGACTTCGGAAGGTTGTAATTGCAGCCTGATCAATTGAGTTTCCGAGCCTGCCGCCTAGAACCTATTAATTGAGTTAATCCTAGAAGCATGAATCATTACAATAAAGAATTAAATTAGATAATAAGAGATTTAACAAGATATGAAACTTCCCTTTTTATTATTTACTATCGGTCTTTACAAATTCCCAAATTCATTCTGATTTAGGGTTACAATACATTACTTTGAATCTTATAAGAATGAGGCAGGAAAGAAAAGTCCCCTCAAATTGGGGCCCTTGGGTCCTAGTTATTGCCAAAGGCGGCCCTCCTTTCGACCTTATGCTTTTGGTTGAGCCGGAAGGTTACTCCTCGTACGCATTGCAACCCTTTCGATATGGCCGAAGGGTTTTCCCTTTATGTGTTGCTATGAACCTTTCGACTTTATTGGAAGGTTGCTTCTTTGATCAATATTGATTAATGGTCTCTTTCCCCCTTGTAAACCTTTCGTATTGCCGAAAGGGTGTCCTGTATGTTTCTCGATCTGTTCAGAAGGTTTAGTACATCTTCGAAAGAAGCCATCAAATAGTAGTATTCACTTGCTTTGATTCCTTCTTCTCCTTTAAATTCTTTAGAGACTGGAAGCAGATCCTTTTAGGCTTTCGTAAGGTTTTAAGTTGGTGAACTCCAATGGTTGCATCCCTTCGGAAGCTCCAAGAGGTATAGGCTGTGCTCTTCTTTTCGTTGCCTACCTAGGAGTCTTTGGACCTAGCCAAAAGTTTGATTTTTTGGTGTAACATTTGCCTCCTCCCATTTGAAGGGACGCTCTTGACTTTCCAAGTCATCATTGCCAAAATCTTCAGAATTTTCTACCTTTTGATCTTCCCGCGTTGATCTGGAGCACCCACATAAGTCCAATCTGACGGCCCAGAGTTTAGGCGGCTTTCCTTTATTTAATCAGTTTTCTCTCTCTCCTTCATTCTTTAGCTGAAACAAAAAAAATTGCCACAAACTAGTAAAAGGATTCTTAAAAATTTCTGGATTTCAACTCACTATAGTAAGGTACATTTTGAATCTAATTTATAAATTTCAAATTCACTTTCTCCGCTACTAGTTTCTGATCAGACTGTCGATTTTCGAATTCAAAATCAAATTGGGGTTTTTCCTGAAAACTCTTCTCTTCCCAAGTCGATCTTTGATTAAACTCCATTCATGGTTTTGGATCCTAAATTGGAGGTGCTTGTCTCAGAAGAGCTCTCTTCTTTTATGAAACTTAATTCTTACGCCCAAAACATTTAAAATCCAACCCTCGAATTCCTGAGATTGATTTTTGCTGATTCGTCCCTCCATTTTAGAATTAAATTAATTTGATTTTGGGTAAGGTTGTTTTGATAACGGGTTCATCTTACTTGTTTCCCAAGAAAGAATTTGAAATGGTATTTATTACCGGGTACAGGCTTTCTCAAACCCATTACGGAAATCTGGGCCCTGTTATCGCACAACCAAGTGATGTAAAATATCTTTCCTATCTCCCTGGAAGAGTCCGAGGTGATACAAATTTGTTTTACCTTTCTCATACCTTTCGACAATGTCGGAAGGTATTTTACATCACCCCACTACTGTAGCCGGAAGGTTAAGTAAGATTAAGGCCAATCCTTTTGGCAATGAGCTTTTTGACTAGCTAAGAAGGTTTTAAACCTTTCGCTCACATGTCTCCGCCAAGGCTAAAATGTTTTAGTACTCCAAGCTGTACTTCAACATCTTTGGCTAAGCTTTCTTATAGTATTAGTGTTATGCGTTCGCCTACCTAGGAAATTTTAAATTCTCAAACTTACTCGTGTCAGTAAGCCTTGCTACCTAGTTTGGGTTGTGCCTGCAATGAGCCCAATTTTCAATAAAACCTTTCACATCGCCGAAAAGTAGTGACTTAGGTAGACATCTCACCCTTTTCTTCTCGACACTGTCGGAAGGTTACACCATCGGCCCCTTATACATATATGTATCTCATCTGTGCATGTTTGCTTGCTTTCAGTCTCTTTAATAGACATCTAAATCTATAATTGCTAAAGGTTCCTAATCGGGACATTTTCTTTTGACAGAACAATGAGCTCTCCAAAGGTTAAAGCCACCGCCAAACATTCTCTTATTGAAACTAGGGACGAAGTTAACGATATTTTAAAGGAATTTGGCATTGTTGGAGTTGAAGCCATAGCTCCTAGTCCTACTGATACTATTGATAACCCACCATAATGGTGTTTTGCATTCACTGGCATCCATATATGGCATGGTGGTTTCCTTCCATTTCCTTCATTCTTGAATTCCTTCCCGTCTTATATTGGGGTTGCTCCAATATAGCTTTCGCCCAATGTGTATACTTATCTCTTGAGAGGCTGGCATTGGAATCAGGGCTTCCATCACTTAGCCTCGAAATGTTAACCTCCTTGACTAAACTAGCAAGGTTAAGCAAGTCTAACAATCAGATTTATAGAGTTAACGTGTACAAGAAGTTGGTTCTGGACAGTATTAATAAGTCTAAGGATTGGGAGAACCAGTTCTTTTTTGTTAAATGCTTTTTTGACGTTCATGGGACATTTGCCTCACTTCGTAAGTTCATCCCAATACTGTTTTTTTGTGTTTCGGTTTGACTAACCTCCAATCTTTCTCAGGTGAGTTTCCTAAAGTACTCAGTGGCGCGGATCAAAGGATCGTTAACTCGTTAACAGTAGCTCCAAAACATCTTAGGAGTAGGTTAACACTTTTGACCCTTCCAAACTTGAGAAAGCATTCCTTATTACCCGCTGATCAGAAGATTCTTGGCATCCCCCCTCTGTTATGCTTACTACCCGAGGGGTTTGTTTCTATTCTCCAGGCAATCCTAATCAATTTTCTCCGTTGTTGCCAATTGGACTTGGTGTTTTAGGTATTTTATCAACTTAGTGTTGTTTCCATTGACTTCTCGAACTCACTCTATCTGATTTATGTTTTCTGTTATTTGTTATAGCTCATCCCAGGGTTGTGGCGTCTTTAAGGGAAGTTATTCCTCTTCCCTCATCCACAGATGCTTTGTAAGCTATGGAGTTATTTGACAATTCCAAGAAATCTTTGAAAAGAAAACAAATAACGCCTCCTCAAGAAGCTCCTCCATCTAAATTGGCAAAGGTCATTGACCTTGATGAGGGTGTGGAAGATACTTCTCCAAAGAATGCTTCAGCAAGTCCAGCTATTGAAGCCTTAGAAAATATTGGGAGCCGGTCCCTTCTTCTTCTTCCTCTATTCCGCCTATCTCAATTCCTGATTCACCTTCTAAATTAGCACAGATGCAGGTTGAGCTTTATGGGATGCCTTCTAAGTCTTACACTTTACCAAGGTCATCTCCTTCAGCTTCTTTGTCAGTTGACTTTGGCGATCTTGTGAAGTCTATTCTTCAGTCAGAGCCTTTCGTTTATTCTTCTCCGTCGTCTTTTACCTCAGACATGGTGGAAAACTGTCGCTCCCTTGTGGAGCAACTGCTTCGGGTGAGTTTTTATTTAATTAACTCAATTATCAATGGGTCCTTCTTATTGCTAACTTACACTTCCTTTTTTGTTGCAGATTACCAAGAATTAGGTTTCCTTTAATGATTATGTTTCTAAACTTTCCTCTGGGTCCCCCGACCTTCAGGAGGAAAATGCTGAGTTAAAGAACCAAGTCTCTTTACTTACTGCCACTCGAAATGATTCCTTCTCTGAAATTGAATGAACCCAGGCTTCCCTTCTCAGAGTTGAGGCCGATCTTGAAGTAGAGAAGCAAGCTCATTGCCTTACCACCAAGCGGCTTCAGGCTTCTATGTCTAAGGTTGAGGCTGACCTTGAGGCCGAGAGGCGAGCTCAACAACTTACTCATGATGAAATGGTTGCAAGAGAGCTCGCTCTAAAAGATTTTAAAGACGAAAAAACTTGTTTAACTTCCAAAAATACATTGTTGGAAGATAAACTAAAGAGGTCCAGAGTTTCGCTCAAACTTGTTATTCAAACTCTTACCAACTTCCAGAAGCATGTTTCTAATTTTGTTGATTTTACCCTGAGGCCCTGATGATGAATTATTATTCAGATGCCTTCTTGATTTCTTATATGGATAATCATGACAAATGTCCTGATCTTAGTTTTCCTTCACTCCACCCTGCTATAGCAAAAGAAGTTATGGATAAAATTGCACAATTTGAACAGGGCTTTGAGAGGGAAGGGGAGAACGTTAATTTCAAGGAAGCCCTTTCTTTTGACATCCCATCATTTGACGTAGAATCTGATTCCGAGGAAGAGGAGGAGGATCAAAACAAAGATTCTAACGAGAAGGAGGATGAGGATAATACGAGCTGGGATACTAACAACAATGACGACGATGGTAACAATCCCCTTAGAGGTCAAGGCCATGGTGGTGACAAGGGAGGCCATCCCGGTACTCAAGAGGATGACAATAGTTCAGCCAGATCCCTAAAAAGCGGTCATCGCCTCAGAAAGATGTACCTCCATCGTCTTATGGACCAGATGTTCCTCTGGAAGGGGAAAATGATCCAACCTATTCCGAGGATTTTCCAGGGAAAGAGAAAGTCCCTCAAGTTTCTGTTATAGTTTCTCAAGTATGGGCTTCTTTGTTTAAATGTTTGCACTTAGTAGATCACAATTAATTCATCACTGGTTTTAGACAAAGAAGAAGTTGACATTTCCTTATAGTACAAAACTTGAGAGAAAACAAGCTGAAATTAACAGGCTAAATAGGGAAATAGACAAGTTAGTAATGGAGCATAATGTCCTGTTTGAAAAATATCACAATCTCGACAGAAGTACTTCCGCATTTGCATCTTTTAAATTCTAGAGAGCGGCTCCTTTATTAAAGAAGGTGTGTCTTCGTTATAACGTTTTATTGAGTGAAAACAAGGAGCTAACAACCTTATTTTGGATGATAGTTGAGGAAAGAGATATCCTGATTAATTTCTTGTATAAAGAATATTGTCGACACTTAACCACAGATTTCTCATACTTAGGCGAATTCAGCGGAGGTCTACTTTGACGTTTTCTCAAGAGATATTTGGATGAGTTTGGGTCTGACCCTTACCCTGGGGCGTGCTGGAACTTACCACGGGTCGAATCGATTCCCCAAGACCTCCCTGCTGAAAAGCTTAAGTGTTACAAAGACAAATTTATTTCTGAGTTTTTCTCTAAGTCTATTTTTTATGAACCTGCTGAATAATTGTAAACGTATAACAAGCAACTATTTTACGAACACCTGTCCATTGTAATGTTGCCTATGCTCAGTTTTCTTTTTCTTTCATTGTGTCATTTCAGAATATTAGTTCATTAGGATGTGTCGTCCTAAGAGACCATTTAAGTCAATATGTTAACCTGAGAAGGTTTTACTCTAAAAATGCACCATTCTTAAAGACTTCAAAGTTAGTGAGATACTGCTTTCTTCGAGATTTGCAAAAATTATATTTGGAACACCCTTGTTTCTGCTTCGACTTTCTTGGTGAAGAGAAAGGAACTCTCTTAAAAGAAATCAGGACACTTCATTCCAAGCTAATTTTTAGTCGTGACAGTCCACCTGCCGGAAAATGGGATTACAATAAATGTCCGCCAGTTATTACCCATGAAGGGGCTTCTATACCTTTTAACACGACTGTTATGCTTTCGGCTAATACTTTAGGCAAAGGTAGAAATGTAGTCTCTCAACTTTAGGTGTAATGAAAGCATTTGTTATTCCTCTTAACTTTGTGGCTACTTGAGTTGTAATTCATTGATATAACAATAAAGTCATGTTATCTTAATTTTTATCTATTTTATTTCTTTTTGTTAAATAGGAGATTCAGCCATCTCCGTCTTATCTTCCTCAAAGTTTACTTTCTCGTGTCGATGCCATTAGAGATAGGCTATTATCAAGGAGTGGTGAGATTGTAATTTATGACAAAGTCCTTCTCGAGCATTTCGGTGGCAACCTCGAAGCCGTGAAGTGGCATAAAAGATAACTTATCCAAAAGACCATAACCAACAATCATAAGGATCACATTGAATATCTTGAGGCTGAGATTAAAAAGAAAGACGAGGCGATTACTTTGCTTAAGTGACAAGTAAAGTCAAATCTCACAATAGACTTTGATGAGAAGATTTCTAAGCTCATCCAGCGAATAAGTGACTTAGAGTTAAAATTGAAAGATAGTTAGGCATAATGTGCTTCTCTAGAATTCATTTTAGGCGATAAAATTTCAAAGATTAAACTTCTGGTTCCATAGGCAACCTCTTCGACTGCGAAGACTACTAGATCGAAGCATCTTACAGCTCAAAAATTTCCCACCATGCTCAGTTCTCCCCCAGGTTTGGACGACAATGTGGTGGGGAATTGGTGTCGGAGAGTGATATTTGAAATCACTCAGTATTTTGATGAGCAACAAAAAGTCAAGTTCTCTCAGACTATTAACGATTATGCTGCCAAGAATCAAAAGCTTGAACATAATATTTATTTCCTCCAAAAACATGATGCTGAGTAAAGAGAAAACAAGAACCTTAGAGCTTCAAATAGGACCTTTAACCATGCTTTGAAAACCAACATCGAGGCAATTGATGATGAGAATACAATTAGAAGAAAGGAGAAAAAACTTAAAGAAGTTCTCCGCACAGCAATCAACCATGTAGTTAATCCTTCCGTGGCGGAGACCCATAATAAAGCGTCTCAAGATTTGTAATTTGTTATTTATTTGGGTTATGTAAATATATATAGTGCATAACTTTGTTGTTTGTAAATGACTTCATAAATCACATAAATTATGGAAATTATGTAAATATCACCTGATTTGTAATCCTTTTCTGTGATGTAACCTTTGATATACTTTTGAATTGTTCATTCAACGACTTTTGTGCTTGCTGAATCCTTTGCTATTCCATGTCATTCTGACTTCACTGCGGAACACTTAGCAAACAATGCTTCTAATTGTTAGCTTTTAAATTGGCATATTTGTCTATGTATATCATTCGCCTAGATTAGCAACTCATCTTGCCAATCGTATGAAAAGTAATTTATTCAAAATGTTAAAATCTCATATTTAACCATGATGAAAAATGATCATGGATTTAAATCTTTCCACCTGTTCGGAATGCATAAGACTTGTTGGATGTAAATCCCCTTATTTTGACATAGTTAGAAGCCTGAATTCCCCATTCGGGGAGTCTTAACAGTATTCTCTTTAATAATATTCTTTGGCCCGGATTCGAGCACTTAGAATGAATAGAAATCCAAAGATTTTGTACCCAAATTAGGGTCTTAAATAAACAGCAGTCCTGACAGCCAGATTTAGGTGTTAATGATAGAGTTTTATGAGGTGTCATCGGACTTGGATTCGGGTATTAGTTGATGGAAGGTAAGTTGAAAGTTACCTTTCGATATCCTCTGATAATAAATAAGGGATGATTAGAATGCCAGATTCAATAAAAGATCAAAATACCATAATATCCTTCCCTGGTAATAAGCAATAGTGGCTCAGAGTACCATCTACGATAATAGATAATGTAAGGTTTGAAATCAATATTTGCTAATCTGGTATTAATAATGGAAGATCGGAAGACCGTTTTTGGTAATAAGTACCAGAAAACAAGAGAACCATTCTAACAATAAGTAATAGAAGACTAGAGAATCAATCTGGCAATAAGTAACAGAAAACCATAATATCATTTCTGATAATAAGTAATGGAAGACCAGAAAACCAATCTGGCGGATGTTCGTGGGAAGAAGTCAATGACTTCTTCCTGATTCTCTTGATGAATGCACCATCTCCAGGCTTTGATGATGTCTTTCATGCTTCTGCTTTCTCGGTCCCGAGTTTTATTTGTCCATTTGTCACTTGTTTTGGCCTATTTCAAGCGGGGACTCTTTTATCCAATTTTTGTGCTTATTTAAGGAGAGCCCATTTCAGGCTGTTTGTCATTTTAGACATTACCGACCTTTGGTGATTGCTATTTTAAGCAATGCCGATTTCTGGCGGTGCCTATTTTAGGCATGGACTTTTCTTAGTCCGTCGGACATTTCATCCGGGTTTCTGGTGCACTCGGCCAGCTTATTCTAAAGTAGGGCCTGAGGACTTATCCGACCTCCCTCTAGGAGGCGCCTTAACCTGGCCAAAACGTGACGTAGCTAAGGGCTTGTCGGTACCTTGGCCAGGCCATAGCGTGGCAGGACCAAGGGATTACCCATCCTCCCTCCAGGAGGCGTCTTATCCTGGCCATAACGTGACATGGATAAGGGCTTGTCGGTACCTTGGCCAGGCCGTAGCGTGGCGGTACCAAGGGATTACCCATCCTCCCTCCAGTAGGTGCCTTATCTTAGCCATAACGTGACACAGATAATGGCTTGTTGGTATCTTGGTCAGGCTATAGCATGGCGGGACCAAGGGATTACCCGTCCTCCCTCCAGGAGGCGCCTTGACCTAGCCATCTTGGTGCGATCAAGGGCTTTCTACCATCATTGGTAGCCTACCATTTTAGGTAGTCCAAAGTTTAAGGAGAATTTCACTCCCGACCATATAGACTTTTCTTATTTTGATAATAGAGCCTTTATTCTTCGGTCCATTCGATCCTTTACAAACTGCTTGAGTTTTTCTTATTCTAGGAGGTGCAGGACCATTGATTTATTTCATGTCCTTTTATCAGCCAAAAGTTGCAACGTAATTTTTTTTGACATCTGATCTTCTTTTTGGCACGGTTTATGTACTTCCTTCCTGGAAGGCAAGTTTTCTTCTCATGATTAGTCGGTTCTCTTCCAAGCAGTTTTCCCTTACTCTTAAGATTTCAGCTAGAAATTTTCTTAGTAGTCTTTATTTTCCCATCTGGGGATTCATCTACTACCCTTAGTCCTTTAATTATGTACTCTTCTATGCATCCATGGTTTTCCCTTGAGTGGTGGACTTCGCTTATAATCTTATTCCATTTATGTGCAGGATTGTCATAACCCTTTATCATTTCTTTTTCAAAGGCAGTTCCAAAAGAATATGACTGGATGGTCCTTCTTATTTGTCAAAATATATCCTCTCTCCTTGAACTTTCTTTTTCTGGAGCAAAGGTTGGGACTAGCTTAGAATTGACCTGATTGATATTCCATTTCCATGAGTTATAGGATAAATCTCGTTTTTCACTCTTAATGTCTTGTAAAGCTCGAAAGTAAATGGTTTATTCTTCAAGTAAGGCTAGCTATAATTTATTCGATAATTAGGACCTACATCCAGAGGTTCTGTTGATCCTTGAATTGATCTTTCCCTGCAAAAGCTTTCTTTTGCTTCGAGTATTGAATCCATACCTTATCTTTTAATTGTATTCAAATGAACTGTAAGTCTTATATCTAACGTAAAACCTTTCCGGTTCAAAAAATGAAGTTAATGAGTCCTAAGAGAGTGCTCAGGTAGGAAATGTGGACCTTAACCGCAGGGTCGGAGATTCGAGCCCTTCTTCTAGCGCCAAAAATGTTAACCAAATTTATGGTCAACACCCCAAAAGATGCTGCAACCATTCAGGAAGTATAGGCTTGGATAAAAGGAATAGTATCCTCAAGATTTAAGTTTGTACTTGGCTTCAATGACCGCTAATTTTCAATTTGAACCCTTCGGCATGATTGGCTGAGCCGGTCTTCTAAATTAGAATTCTTAACTCAGAAAGACCTTTTAAGACATCACGCCAGGCTTTCCTTTGTGTTACAGGTGATTACTTACCGGTTGTATCCCTTTTAAGTTGATCTTGAGTGCTTCCGGAAGGTTTGAGATGATTAACCTTATTGGCAGTAGTATAAACAGTAATCCTTAGGCGAAATTCAAGGGCTCTTGACCTCACCGAAAGATTTGGTTGCTCATTCGGGGCTAGGTTGAGATTAACCGAAAGGTATGTGATGTCTCCTATGAGGTTAAACTCTATTATCTTATCTTCGGACTTCACCGAAAGGTTCAATCATTTAGATAACAACATTGAAAGGTTTTGTCACTGTGAATTTAGAAGGATCCATCGGCTTAGCTGGGAAGTTTGGTTTCAGTAACCAACGACTTCGTAGGGTTACTGCTCTCGTTAATTTGGTTCGGCTGTCGCCTTCATCGAAAGGTTGGAATGAAGAATCCAATGACTTCAGAAGGTTGTAATTGCTGCATGATCAATTGAATTTCCGACCCTGCCGCCCAGAACCTATTAATTGAGTTAATCCTAGAAGCATGAATCATTATAATAAAGAATTAAATTAGATAATAAGAGATTTAACAAGATACGAAACTTCCCTTTTTATTACTTACTATCGGTCTTTACAAATTCCCTAATCCATTCTGATTTAGGGTCACTATACATTACTTTGAATCTTATAAGAATGAGGCAGGAAAGAAAAGGCCCCTTAAATTGGGGCCCTTGGGTCCTATTTATAGACAAAGGCGGCCCTCCTTTCGACCTTACGCTTTCGGTTGAGCCGGAAGGTTACTCCTCGTACGCCTTTCAATCCTTTCGATACGACCGAAGGGTTTTCCCTTTTTATGTGTTATGAACCTTTCGACTTTATTAGAAGGTTGCTTCTTTGCTCAATATTGATTAATGGTCTCTGTCCCCTTGTAAACCTTTCGGCATTGCCAAAAGGGTGTCCTGTATGTTTCTCGATCTATTCATAAGGTTTAGTATGCTTTCGAAAGAAGTCATCAAATAGTAGTATTCACCTGCTTTGATTCCTTCTTCTCCTTTAAATTCTTTAGAGACTGGAAGCGGATCCTTTTAGGCTTTCGTAAGGTTTTAAGTTGGTGAACTCCAATGATTGCATCCCTTCGGAAGCTCCAAGAGGTATGGGCTGCGCTCTTCTTTTCCTTGCCTGCCTAGGTGTCTTTGGTCCTAGCCGAAGGTTAATTTTTTGGTGTAAAAATATAGTGTTTATGATTACCTATTCCATTGCATAGAGAAACAATTATTGTTTCAAGAAATACCAGCTTCACGATGAAGGAATTTGTTTGAAAAAATTTTGGTAACAAAATGGAATTGGATGCAATCCAAAGATAAAACTAATTACATGGGATGAAATGAAATTAACTAACCTAAATGAACACATCGCGTTAGAGTGTCTAATATGTATTATCGCATATTGAAGAGAAAATATGAGTTTCTTATTAATGCCGAAAATATATAAGCTCGGTTGTTTAATTAAGCCATTAAGAGCGATGACTCTAAGATATGGTATGATGCATAGATCCAAAATAGATTTCAAGTACATTATCAAAAAATGATTTTGATAGATGCACCCAAAAGGAATATGATCAATCGATCGCAAATGTGTCCTCGAGAGCAAGATTAATGAAGTTGGAATATAATGAGCAAAATTGATAAGAATAAAATTGCAAATTTCAATTGTTGAAATTAGCATAATAGATTCGATATTCAATATGCTCAAATTAATTCGGATTTACTTACAAAATTATCAATTAGTATGACTTTATGTTTGGTACATATGTATTGAAATAGAAAATTCTAAATAATGATTTAGAATAAGCTGTTTATACATAATAACCAAAATGTCTCGAAGTCAGTGGGAGCGATATTGAATTTGTGAGACTTTGGATATGATCCAAGGAATGATAGAACGTATCATTTTATAAGCATCAGAATTAAACAAATATTTGATAGAATGATTATCCATCAAAATGCATAAGAAGCATGTGTTCATAAGAAAGAACGTTAAAAGGTACAATGATATTTCTAAACTGTAAGTAAACAACACATTGCTGATTTTAACAATGCACTTCTATTAAAATCAGCCTTAATTTTTTAATACTCAATGCTGGGTTGTAAATAATGTCTTTTATAGTGAGTACAAAAGATATCGAGAATGCCCCAAAATCAACATGTAAAGGCACCTTATTAAATTGTTTAATATGGAACATGTGAGACGAATTCCTTATACATAGCAATAAGAATTATCATACATGTTATGTTGTCTATAATATCGTGATTTGTTTATGTATTGATACATGAAGCAAATATCAACTCCAAATTGATATCACTAAATGGTTATTTGAAATGCTCTCTTATATTTATAAAATACTAAAGAATTGTTAAAGAAACAAAATACTCCTTATGAAGGAGTATTTGGACTCAAACTTCATAAGTGATATTGAGTATGATATGTCAATACTAAATTTAGGATAAGAGTCTTTAAGTGGAATGTTCCAAGTAGAAGAGATTATGGATGATTCATTGAATTGAATAGCATAACAATAAAACAATGTATATATATAATAAATGCACAAATTTATAACCAAGACAAGGGTGATCCTAAATGTTGAGAGACATACTTCAAATTGTTCCACATGTTAAAAGTAGTTTATCAGCATCGAAGAGAGTTAACCAACAGAGTAGATGCTTAAAACATAATAGTATACCCATTTACTAAGGGACTGAAACAATTAGTTTTAAAGAAACCGATTAGAGAGGTTGTATGAAGACTCCATAATTGACCCCAACTGCAAGTAGGAGATTAATAGAGTTAGGGGTATGCCCTAGGGGTAATTATGTAATTTGATGCATATATCTAACTTGGTAATCAATCTTGTTCGAAATAAAGGTGTTTTTTCTTTCTAATATATACTTGATATAATGTATTATATTAATTAATTAGTTTAATTAAAAGTATATTTAATAGAAAATCCACAGATGGTACATTTTGTGATAGTAGTTACAAAGTGTTGTAACCATAAGTAATTTATCACAATGAAAATAAATATACCATTTTAAATGTTATTAGTCAAGATGCATCGAGAATGGATATCGATTTATCTGTTGGGACTAGAGTACGTAACGCTCTCCAAATGTTGGATAGTGTATTACTCATGGTTGTTGGGGGCACCAAAAGGTTATGTACCGATAGTTATTGGATAATTATGGAATGACTCACTCGATAATTTTCTGTTGGTTAATATAATTAAGGTCAGACAGAAAATATTGATATTACTTATTTACACAGTTCTCTCGATTTGAGAATACAGTGGATCTTCAATATGAAAGCTCCGCTTTAATGATAGGAAAATCATGGCTAGGCGTTCCATCGAATGACTATAGTTGGGTCAAGTGGACGTATTGGAAGTGAAGCACTATTCAAGAGAGGATTCATCTCCTTAGTTATACGGGGTTAGTATCACGGTCAATTCATGTCAACTCAAAGTCAAAGTCTCTAGCCTGAGCATTTCGGTTAATAATAAATGTTATTATTGAACCAAGGACTTTGTGTTTGGAGTATAGAGCTGGATATGGACAATATTGGAATTTTGACCATTACCAAATTGCATAAGTCCAAAGTGATATAGTTTTGACGTAGAGAATTAGTGTAAATAAATGTCACAACCAGGTAACGCTTAATAAAGTGAAATTGAATTTACAGAAACCAAATAAGCGATAAATTTAGCCATAATGTCACACCACCTGCTAAATGACGTATGAAAGTTAACATTCGAATAGTTCGATGTTAATGTTTGATCGAATTTGCACCTAAGAATTACACAACCGAAATGATGAATTCTCTTTAGACCAAATGATTTAATTAGTTTATAATTTTTATAAATTAATTAATATTTATGAAATATTAATTATAAAATTTGAATATGATTTGAGAAATAAATATTGTTGTATATATTTATAATGGTTATAAATATATCGATCGATACAAGATATCGATAAGAAATTAAATTGGATTTAATTAAAATATTTGCATGGGCTTAAATAGGGTATTAACCCATAGATTTGAAAGGGAATATTTGGTTGCAATTATGTGATTGGGGCGCACAAAAATAGGGGCAATTAGGATTTAAGCTGGATGGTGGAGATTGGGTAAGAAAAGGCAAGATATGATCCTCTTTTATCTCTCAACCATTATAAAAGCATCTCTAACCCTATCTAAATGAGTTTTGTGTAACGATCTGGAATTTTAGTCATTTGATTTTGAATATTTAATTAATTTTCATTATTGAAATATTGATTTAAAAGCTTTAAAACTGGAATTAAATTAGAGATTATTTAAAATCTTTGAATTGTGAATAAATATTTGAATAGTTATTTAAATATTTGGATTTTAAATTGAATATTTATTCAATGGATTGAATAGTTCTATTTAACCGCTTTTTATTAACAAATATTAATAGTGAATTCATTTTGGAAACTTAATTTCAAAGAATAAATGGTTCAAATAAAAAATTTGGAAATTCTTTAAAATATCATTTCGGGGCACTGTCTCGGATTTTGACGAAACTAGTGCCATTAGATCCGAAATAATAAATTGTTGTATGCCAACGAGTTTCATGACGATCAGATGTATTGTACGGTCGTGCGAGCTCGAAACGCATAGCGATTAATTTTCAGGATTTATTTATTAATGTAATTTGATTTTAAAAGCTAACTTCTATATATGATAGAATTAGGTCCCGATAATAGTTCCATTGAGTTCAGAATAGGGGTATTTAGCTAAAAATGCTAGTGAGCATGCCTCGATTGGAGTTCGAAAATCTTCGGGTGTGAATAGTATCGAATATTTGCCTATATACAGGGATCACACCCCATTCATTTTGCCCAAACCAAAGCAAACCCTAATTTATAACCCTAGTTACCAAAATTAGATACTCCACATCCAACGGCCAATAGCCATTGCCGCCACCAGAGGCCATATTAGGCCTCGACCTCAACTAGGATAATGTGCGGCAAGGTGAGATGAAGCGATCTAACGGTTGGGTTGGCGATTGACGAAGCGTGGCGGTGGGAAATCAAGTTCGATAGTGATGGGATTTTCAAGCAAATTCTCGGCAACGACGGTGAATTGGAGGATTGTTCTGGTGGCAATGGGTTTGTGGTGGTCGAGGTGTGCTTGGGTAATGATGCAGCGGAGGCTGGTGGCTTAAGCGGTGGCGACATGGAGTTGAACGTGACGTTGAGTTTTGAATTTGCGGCCGTGGTTTAGAACGAAGATGATTAGGTTGTTAATTAAGGTTTAACTATGTAATTAGAGAATAATTATATTATTTAATTCCAAATCTTATAAACATAATAACTTGTTCATACAAGGTCGGATTCGGACACGATCAGTCGCGTTGAACTCGTATCGACAATAGCTACGCTTAGGAGATGAATTGGATGAATTTGGAGCATGTAGTAATTTCAGCTAAAAACGAACGCTAGTCAGAACCAAAACACAGAAGCGATAATTGGAGTTTCGATGAGTATAACTCGCCTATTTGGATAAATCAATATGTTATAGTAGATAAAAATTGTTGATTGTTTGCTTGGATGCTTTATTTGATTAATTGTTTGGTTGCGATGAATTTTTGCTTTTAAAGCGGTCAATATATGAAAGCAATTGTAGGGACTTATCTGATGTACAATAAATCTGTAGAGGGATCCAATGGGATTCCTCATACTTGTTGATTTATTTTCAAGAATACTCCTTTTATATGGATTATGAAATATCAAACCTAGTTGTTTGGCCCAATGAGATATGATATTGTTATATTTTGAAAACTTAAACTCTGTACTGATAGAAATTAATATCAACATTGGTTAAGTGACATGGTGGCTGTTGTCTTCAATTTAGTATTTTTGAAATACTATTAATTGCCAGTTTGACTTGAAAATGGTTTGAATTCAGATAATGATTTTAAACCTAACCTTTGGGTTTTCTGGAATATTTTTATTTAAGCAAATTTTGAAATTCTCTATTTTACTCTAAACTTTTATTTGTCTTTTCTAAATCATTTAGATATGTTTTAAAAGTGGTTTATTTATATTTAATAGTGTTCAAAAAGTTATTTATCAATATTTATATTGTGAAAAGTTATTTATTAAATAATTAATATTATTTGAAGTTAATAATTATTTATTAATAATGTTCTGGAATTTATAACAGTTATTTATTAATAATGTGGCGGAATTTATAGTTATTATTTATAATAATGTATTGGAAGATAATTATTATTTATATAATAATGTTCGAGGATTAATTATTGTTGTTTCATTAATAAGGTATGGAATTATTAACTATTATATTTATAATATTTTGAAGTTAATAATTATTATTTATTAGTAATGTTTCGCTTTTAATAATTATTATTGTATGATAATGTTTTGAAGTAAATTATTATTATTTTTTATAATGTTTTGAATTTATTAATTATTGTATTAATAATGTTTTGGAGTAAATAAATTATTTTAATAATGATGTTGGAAAGTTAATTTATTATTTATTTAGGGTGTTTAAAGTAAATTAATTTATTTGATTAATTATATTTATAAATAATAAATTGATTTGTAAAAAGGAATCTCATTTAATAAAAGTGATTACTAAAGAGTTTATAAATGAAAATAGGGTTTGAGTTTATAAGAATTTCCAAAATGGCTTTATAAAGGATTTTTATAAAGGGGGTTTTAGTAAGAATTTTTATAAAGGATCTTTATAAAATACTTTTATAAAAGAATAAAATTTTATAAATGGGTTTATAGGTTAGTAAAAGAAGTTTCATAAATAGTTTTATGGATTTATAAAAGAGCTTTATAAAACCATATAGAAATTTATAAAAAAGAGTTTTATCAATGGTTTTAGAAGTAAATAAAAAGAGTTTTATAAATTGTTTTGGAGATTTATAAATGGTTTTAGAATTTATAAAAGGATTATTATAAATGATTTTAGAATTTTATAAATACATTTTTTAGGTAGTGAAAGTGTAGTGTTTTTGTGAATATACTTATAAGTTGAGATAAGTGTATGGACATTTTTCCAAGTATATAAAGGGAGTATGAAGGGTTTGTGAATATACCTTTGTAAAAGTATTTTGATACAAGTATTTACAAAGCGATTTTAATTCATGAAAGGATTTATTAAAGAGGCTAGTGGTTGCTTATATGCTTAACCAATATTGGTTTCCCTATGGAAATAAATCCCCAATTTGATTGATGCTTGTTTGTTTATTTGATAGTGAAATAACCGACTATCAAAACTTAGCCAGTTTTAAACTATCGTTGTCGGTTCAGAGAGAACGGGATCAGACATATTATCCAAAAACCATTTCGAACCAACATAAGCATTCAAATGGAAGATATCATGAAGATGATTAAAGACGGAGTTCTTGAAGTGCAAGGGCTACCTGCTACTAATCCTGAAGGTGATTCGAAAATGGATGTAGTAGAGGTAGTGCCTTCGGTTTCATTCAGACTCAGAACTTACTTATATGGATGAATGCTGGCATTGCATTTCTACTCGGAGGGTAGTGTTAGCATTCCAAGTGGAATTGCTATATAGAAGGTAATCGTATCCTCAAGCCTCACAACCCGGGAATGGCTAAAACAGGGAATGCTTCAGGGCTATGTGGGTTGCACCCATTAGGGTATTGTCATCACCTTTTCTAGATATATACATTTATGGATTTGGTCATGCACGAGAGCTCTCGGGAAAAGGTTACAAAAGCAACCGGGGTGATGAAATATTCGGGACTATCCAGTAAGGAGTAGGGACATCCTGATTTGCAGAGGATCCATGTGAGACCCTCGGTATATTATCTAGAGATGTACTATACGGAAGGTAGTCCTTTACCTCGTCATTGTTTGGAATCCATTCTCCAATAGGTGCCTTTTGGACTTAATTGTATACCTATTACGTTGGAATTTAATCAATGTAACAATTTCGGCTATGATTGAATATTTATTTTAAACCATAGACACTATTATAATAGAAGAATATTTATATTTCTTATGAAATGTTCTGGTTATCGTAAGGTAAACACCTATCTGTGTTTATGTGTGACATGGTCTTACGAGATACCTTTATTTTGAAGGGTTCTTATAACATTAAAATCCAATTGAGTTGTGTTTCTCATGCTGGTTTACCGAAGCGATCCAGGTGTTTTTATATTATAATGCTCGGGTCAGACCCGAGCATATTTACAAATTCAGTTTGGATACTTGGAGCTTTAGAAGATGAGCTAGATGCCTCCAACTCGTATTCACATGTATTCTATTTCCATTGCATTGGTTGTTTATATTTATCAGCAATTGTGAGGACATGTTGTTATAACTGTCCAGACTGATGATTAGTGATTAGCGTACTCTGATTTAATGTATGTATATTATAGTTTTCTTTTGGTAAAGATCTGTTGTATAATATATATATCACTCGTTGCGTTGTGGGATTCTGTTCTATCTTTTCTTTTATTCTCCTCAACAATCTGTCTTTTCGGCACTTGGATGCTCGGCACGTGAATACTGTGGATGTATTAGTGTCGACTTCTAAAGGTCGAAAAGGCAGGTCGTTATATTTTGTTTTCTAGCCCCGTCATCCTTCCTTCTCATGGCTGATCTATACATACATACACCCCATTAAAATCTAAAATCAAATCAAATCCAAAGCAATAGCTATTTTATAGCAAAGGGTCTGCGGTTCAAGAACTAGCAATCTGATGAATCGAAGAGGTTTCCAAAGGAAGAGGACTCATCATTTCAAGGTGAACTTGAGGGCATCAGTTATAGATAAATGTTTAGTTTCATATAAGACGTACGATCATTGTATAATAGCTTATTGCTCATACACACACACACACACACACATATATATATATATATATATATACCTATGCAGTTAATGCCCCGCTATTACCCTACTATAACCCTGCTATATCTCATAGCGGATTTCTACCGCTACAATTTTTCCATATAGCCTCAAATATAGCCTTTCCACTTTAAGCCCCGCTATTTCCGCTATATCCCGTTATTCCTGCTATATTCCGCTATTTCCGCTATATCTTCTTTAAAAGAAAAGAATTGAAAAATGACATTTATACATTATAAAAATTATGAAATTAATTTATTTAATTGATTTTTTAATATATTTTCAGAAATGAAAATACTCTATTATTCTACTAAATTCAATTACGTTATATAACAGTTTACGTTTATTTACAGTATATTCGCACATGTTTTTATTTAAAATTATTTATGTATTAATTATAATTCAATTGAATGTTAATTTTTCATTTAATTGCCATTTATATATTTCTAAAAACATCAAGTACGAGTTTTATATGCTAATTTAGAGTCATATGCTATATCCCGCTATATCATCGCTGTATCCCCGCTATGACTTTTTGCACCTTCGCCGCATTGAATCTGCCAAGCGCTTTAACTGCATACAGATCTATACACACACAGATATATATATATATATATATATATATATATATATATATTAGTACTGGACTATTAGTTGGGTGAGATTCCTATAGGTAATGATGTTGTCACAATAATGATTAGTTATGTGCACAAGTTATATACATACATACATACATACATACATACATACATATATATATGCACAGATATATATATATATATATATATATATATTAATAATGATCTAAAGTTCCATGTTGAATTACTATACTTTATTTTAGTATTATATTAATTAATACAGGAAAATGGGCACGGGGAAGAAGTTTCAAAAAAATTTAGTCTTAGGAACAACAAGTTTGTTTTTTAGTTTGAAGGACACTTTTTAGTGTAAACACTAAATGATAGTTACAACTATCATTCTGTGATTTGCACTAGAAAGTGTCCTTCAGCTTAAAAAACAAACTTAATGTCCCTGAGACTAAATTTTTTTCCAACTTTTTCTTTGAGCCTAAAAACCTCTAATTAATATATATATATATTTATATATAACTAATTTATTTATATAATTTATATCAAAGTATATATACATCTATATTATATAAAATTTGATCTAATAAATTTTCCAATGCATATTATATTAATTATGAATTTTAATAAGTGAAAATAATTTTTCTGCAATTATTATATATTTTTTATTATTGTTTAATCACTATAGATTTAATAAATTCATATAAAATAAATCTTGTTTTGAAAATTCAATTTTAATTTATTTAAAATTATTTTATCATTGTAGAAGCTCATGGTCAAAATTTTAGATTTTTAAACATGTTTTTATATTTTTTAAAATTATTTTAAAACTTTTCGAATAGTATTTAATTAATAAAAAATATAATTTTCACTTAGAAAAATTTTGCAATCCTTAAAATACTGTTCTTGATTTTTGGAACATTGAAGTTTTGATATTTTATTATATAATTATTTTATATTATTTATTTATGATAGTTTGACTAATTAATTCGTAATAAATATATATTAATATAATAAAATTATAATAAATTTGGATCTGTAGTGTATTTCGATCTAGAATGTTAAAATAAAAAAGTATATATATACACATATATATTTATATATATAATTTACTATAATACAATTTTCCATTTAATTATAATATTTATATTTATACATACACACATATTTATATATATACACATAATTATTTTACTTTAATTCATTTGTGTGTGGATATATATATATATAATATTTCTTTAAACTTATAATTTTATTTGTGTGTGTGTATGTATATATATTTGATATTTATAATATACTATATATACACATACACACACATATGTAATTATATATATATATATATATATATATTACCTATAAGTATATGCACATATTTGAATAACATACAATACATATAGGATGAGCTAACGTGTCTGTTGTGATGTAAATCCCAACATCTATGTATGGACATGTTATAACTTGCATAGAATATCCTGTTACACATTTACACACATATACATATGTATATGATACAGACGTATGCTTATATAAAAAGTGAAAATAAATCAAATAAATTTCAATCAATAATTTATAAATTTAAATAAAATATAAGATTTAATTTAAATTAAATTTAGAAATGTTCTAAATAAATTGAACTTCATAGACCTAATAAAGATCCAATAGTGTAAAATTATTTGTACTCCACCCATATCTTCCGCTGCGGGCTGGTTCAGTTCCAACAGTTGTGAAGCTTTAATATAATTTCAAAGTTAAATGGTTAAGTTCGATGGTCGACTAATCAACTATGTAGCTTTAAAAACGATCGCTTTTGGAAATAAAGTCTCGTATACTTCTCACATTTCCGACCTTCTCAACCTATATTTTCCCTCGGTGAAGAGTGAAGCTAGTAGGTTAGAGCACTATTGCTTCTAAACCCCACTCAAACATTATTCTTAACTATCAAAGATAGACAAAGTTACTTTGTTGGCCTTTAGTGCTAAGTATATTATTAATTAATTTCCATAAACAAGTTAGCAACAAAGCACGATTAAGCCACTTATGCAACTCCTAAACCCTTTTTAAAAACATTTGTTTATAATTTAAAAGTCTTTTGAAAATGATATATATATATGTGTGTGTACTAATTTATTTATAAGCTAAGATATTTAATAAAATTTTAAAAACAATTTAAAAGATATTTATATTACATAAGTTTTTTAATAATTTAATAAAATAATTAACTAATTTTCTAAAACCTATATATAAATAAAATACTTTAATATACTTATAATTATGGTTTAAACATTCATTAAAAATATTACTTAAAAATAACTATTTATAATTTATTTAAAAACTTCGAAAAGCATGTTTTCTTTTATTAAAATAAAACTTCTACTTTAATAATTTATAACTAAATATCAAAAATATTTTTAAATTCCCAACCACATTTAAAATACTCTTATATAAGTTACTTAATACTTGTAAAGAGATTGTAGGAAAATAGTTTAATTAAAAGTCATTTTAAAACAATTAAAGTTCAGAACTGAAACTATAGCATTTCCAGAATGCTATAAAAAGGGTTCAGTTCTCAAAAAATGCTATCGTTGAGTGTTGTAACAGACTACGGACTAGGCAGTTTTATACATTAGAAAGTTTTGCCATTTTTCGATATGATAATGATCCATTTAAAATCCAATTATTTTTTCAATAAACAGTATACTCAATATAAGTCAAACTCATGATGAGAAACCCCTAGGGATATGTGACGACCCGCATTTTCGACTCTTAAAAATCGATACTAATACATCTCGATATACACGTGCCGCAAATTCAAGTGTCGGAAAGGCAGATTGATCAAGGGTAAAAAGAAAATAACATAGAATAGAGTATAAAGCAGAATCTCACACAAATGGAATAATCATATTTATTAACCACAAAATCTTTTACAACGAAATTTTTTGAATACAATATCAGAATCTAAACAAGATTCAACCTGGACAGTTTTAAATACTTTGTCCTTACAAATGTTGAAAAACAACAAAACACTGCAGGGAAAATAGAATACATCCATACGTAGATGAAGATCTCCAGCTCTCCTCTGGAAACTCCAAGCATCTTTAACTAAACCTAAAACTAATCAGATCTGACCCGAGCATTAAAAATACCTGGACCAGGCTTGATAAACCAGCATGAGAAAACTCAAATTATAAATGTATATGACAGTGTCAAAGATCAGATTGATGCCATTCAAAACCTTTAAAAAGAAGGGTATCTCGTCAGACCACAACGCACATAAGCACAGATGGTTTTTTACCTTACGATAACTAAAATACTTTATACCAAAACAAATTTGATATTATCATTAATCACGTTGGTTTGAAAACACTTTTCAAAAAAACATATAAAGAAAGTACCAATTCTCGGACAATGTCAAACGGTGTATATGATACCAAAGTGGTAGCTGAAATGTTTGCAAAGCATTACAGCTATTTTGGGAATATAACCAAAACCGTAAAGCTCATATTGGAATAGGATTTCCAACATGATAGGGAACTAGTTGTAACGACCACGACTTTCTCTCCATAGAAAGTCGTATCGCTAATAAGAAAGAAAGGGGTGAGAAGTAGAAAAGAGAAGAAGAGAAAAGAAACAAACACAAATACTCACAGCGGAAACGAACAAAATATATTATATCACATAAATATTACATAGTATTATATACAACACTTATCAGAGTTACACAGATTCACATCATATACTAGACAGTTATAAACATCTGTCTAGTTATTACAACTCAAATACAAGACAAGACACTATCACAGATATCAACACAGCGGAATACTATATCTACGAACGCCGAAGCCTCCTGCTCCATTGCTCCTCCAGAATTCGTCAAGGCTAACCTGAATCCCTTGGCTACTCGTAAAAATTTGAGTACCCAAGAGTTTATAAAACAGAAATAAACAACTTGGGTCAGACATGGGTCTGGTGTGAGTAACAGGTTAAACTTGTTTAACTTCAAAACCTTTTGAAAGAAAAGGTATCACGTAAGACTTCCCACAAATAAACATGGGTAAGTTTTTATCTTACGCTAACCAAAACATTTGATAGGAAATTCGATTGTATTATAATAGGGTCTAGGGTTTTCAAGTAAAATACAGAAATAGCTGAAATGCTTACATCTCACATTTCAACATAGTTGGGCACAACTAATACGTACGGCACTTATTGGAGTTTGGATTCCATACAATGGCAGGGCTACCGGGGTACCGCCCGTCACAGTACGTGGCCTAGATCACCGTACCGAGGATCACTCCCAATCCCCTGCAACACAAGGCCGGAACATCCCTTACTGGATAATTCCTGCACAAGATACCTCACGGTTGGGATCAGCAACCGCACACACTAAGCCGAAATAAGAAGGGACTTCTAGACAGAGGTAATCTTGTCCTACTTGGGTGCTACCCACTAACCTTGCTGCACCTCCCCTGTTTTAGCCATTCCCGGTTTGTGAGGCTTGAGGTCACGATTACCTTTAAATAGAACACATCTATCTTAGAATGCTCATCGTCCACCTGACGATGTGCTGAAAGCATTCAATCCATATAAGTTCGTTCCGGGTTCGAACGAAACCGAAGGCATTATCTCGTTACACTCGTTTTGGAATCACCCTCAGAGTTAACGACAATAACCCTTGCACTCTGAATCTTCATCTTCACTTGATTCACGACCTATCGTAAATTTGGATCGATGTGGTATTCGGGTCTCCAGACCTGGAAATCCGGTATACGGAAACCCGATCCCGGTCTCATCGAAATCCAAAGCGTATCTTTTAAGGCCAAGTTATTTTTAAAGTTAAACCAATTCAATTATACTATCTATTTACATACAGATAGATAATTCACAGATTCACAAGAGATAATCAACATTATCAATAAAAGCAGATAATCCATATCATCAGCATTATGCAACCAAAGCATCCAAATCATACAGTATCAATCATCTCATCTCTGAGATCTCAAACAATTCAAGGTAAATCAATATCATTCAATATCCTTAAGCAATGATTTATTAATCACCATATATAGTTAATTTAAAATGAATTAAATTAAATACTTCATCTCTAATTAATTTAAAATAAATTAAATTAATTACTTTCATCATTAACAATCTTGCTTAAGTCACTATTAATTAATTATCAATTAATTAATCAACCCTTATCTAATTATTCATTTTAATTAATCATCCTTGATTAATTACATTTAATTACATTCAAGTAATTAGCACTTAAATTAATTTCACAAATTAATTATTCTTAACCACTTATAGTAATTAACCTTTAATTACTACATTTATTAATTAATTATAATTAATTTCATTACTCCTTAATTAATTACATTAATTAATCACTTCATTTATTAATTATTTCTTAATTGATCAATTCTTAATTACATCATTAATTATATTAATTAATGATCCTTAATTACATTTCATCATTAATTACTTTATTTAAATTAATTACATTAAGTAATTAGTCTTAATTAAACCACAATTATTAATCACTATTGATTAATCACATTCAGTAATTAACTACCCTTAATTACTTCTTAAAATAAATTAATTATTCCTTAATTAATTTCTTGATTAATCCCTTGATTAATTCCATTAAGTAATTAACTACCCTTAATTACTCCATTAATTACATCAGTAATTATCTATTAATTACTTTCCTAAGTAATTATACCTCATTAAATTACATTAAGTAATTATACAAATCATTAAATAATTATCTTAAATTAATTAAACTTAATTAATTAACTTAACTAATCAAAATAAACTCAATTAATTACAATGGGTAATTAATTTATTAATTACTTCCATTAAGTAATTTAATTAAACAATTTCACAAATGATTAACCTTAATTAATTAATCTATTTAATTACTAAAATTAATCACATTAATTAATTATTTAATAATCCTTAATTAATGATCTACGTTAACCATTAACTATTCTTTAATTATCTTTCTTAAATAATTAAACATTAATTTACCATTATTAATTACAACTTAATTCATCCTAATTATCAATAAATTAATCTCTAATTACTTAATTAATTAAGTACTTAACAATAACTTAATTAAACCTTAATTACTTTAATAATTTTATTCCTAACCATTAATTTATAATCTTAACTTATAAAATTAATGATCCTTAATTCAAATTAATTAAGCTTTAAATTAATTTAATTAATCCTTCATTAATCAATTTTAAACCCTTAATTACTAATTTATTAACCCAAGTCATAAATTAATTAAATTGATTAATTAACTTTTAATTACCTTAATAATTTATTTTATTCTAAATTATTAAATCTTAATTTACTTTAAGATAAACTTTATTCTTATTAATGATTAAATTATCATTAATATTACTTTTAAACAATTTACTTTTAAATTTACTTTTAACTTTCATTTTAAACTTAAGATTTAAAATGAATTCAAATTTAACTTTAACAAAGTTTTTAAAACCATTTAAATCCCTTTAAAAACACATGTTAAAGAAATACTTACTTAATTAAAGAAATTTAAAACTTGCTTTAAAATTTAAAATAAATTTTAAATTCGAAAAACTGACAGGTTTTAAGTAGAAACCTGTAGCAACTATTAACCCGAGCTCCCTCTAAAATACTTCGAGTCAACTAGCCTACTGCTTCGAGTAGTACACAGCACCTACTCGAGTAATTCTCGAGTTCCCCCACTGCTTATATCCAGGCAAACACCTGGAACCAAAAGTGCACATACATGGTGACACTGATCATCTACGATCATCGGTGATGATCTTTTCCTATCCAAAATCACTCCAACATCCCAACTCGATCATCAGATCGAACCCTAAATCTCGAAATCGAATTCGAGTCTCCACCCAAACCTGGAAACAACACTCACTTCACAGACTAAAACCTGGCAACGCTTCAATCCCTGGCCTTCGATCATCAGAAAAGTTGATACTCCGGCTACGACTTCGCCTACGACCCATCTTCCATCTCCCAAAACCCCTCTACACTCGATCAACCCAAATGGTCGTGATGATCGATTTATCATACCTAGTAAAACTAGGGTTCCCAAATGAATCTCGCCACCACTGCCTCCTTGATGATATACATCACCATCCAGTATTTTTCTAAGATTCTACGATCACTCCTCCACCAGTTTGAAGAACCCCGACACATACGAATACATAGATTACCAGAAAATCCCAAAAGCTCCATTTCAGTTCAAACCCAAATTGCACTTTCATCTTATATATAAAAATCTTGATTTTAATGTTAAAAATCACGATTTGGTTTAGGTATTCAATTTATACTACTGAATTTATAAATTACAATATTTAAAATTTCACATTATTTAACATGCACTGATGTTTTCTTACTTCCAGAGACAGTTAGACTTCATTGTGATTTAATTATAATTTTAAACTATAATCTAAGATGTAACAAACAAGTTTTGTTTTAATCTTAAATCATAATATAAATTAGATCATGATATAATGGTTTTTGAATCAAAGATTGGAGTCTGGAAACTAAAACAGACAAACATCAAACACATAGCAAAATGCACTCAACCAGATTTTCATATACATGCACAGAGATATACAAAAATGCATTCACCAAAACATACGTGATTTCAGAAATAATTCTGCAACATAATTATATACCTAAATTATTCAAGTTGCTATGTTACTCACCTAATTTGAAGAAGACAGAGCTTCCAGATATGTTTTGAAAAGCTTTTGAAAACTTTGAACTTTTAAAAACTTGAGTTGTTGATGTTTTGAAACTTTAAACTTGTTTTGCTGAAATGCTTTTGCTCCTTGATTTACAGACTTCATGCATGCTCCCAGCTCAAAAGAAAATGCAGGCCTAATCATCTCAGGTTTGCATGCAGGTAGCCTAATTTCCAGGCTTTAGAAAAATGCAGGCTTTTGATGTTGAAAAATGAATTTAGTTCAGGCTTATATACTTTTGAAAATGAATTTACAGCCTTGAAACAGAACAGGCTTTTGATTTTTGGTTTGAGGAAAGTGAATTTCAGATTTGTTTTGAGCTTTGCAACTTGATTACAGGTTGCTTTCAAAACAGAGAAGATTGATCTCTGCTTTGATTCCAGGTTGAAGAAGAGATAGGCTTTGATTACATTTTGGAATGAAGAGGATGTTTATTTCAGATTTGTTTATGAGGGAAGATTGAGTTCAGATTTGGTTTTGAGAAATATTGATTTTCTGGTTTGCTTTAGAAGTGGGAAATGAATTTCAGATTTTACAATGAAGTTAGAAAAGGAAATAGGAAAGAGGAAAAAATGTTTTATATATAGGCTGAATTTATTTAAAAATAAAAATAAAAGAAAAACAAGATTAAATGACACTTGTCTCATTTCATTTTAATTATCTAACACTTGTAATATGGAGGCCTTAAATTAATAACACATGTCCTTTTTATTTAATGAGTATATATATATATAAAATGTTAATAAAGATTTTTCACTTAATTAATAATTCTTATGTAAATGTATATATGTATTTTAAAACTATATAGTTATTTATTAAATATCTTTGGAAAGCTTAATATTAATTTAAATCATAATTTCCAAATTACCAATATATATTAGAAATTTGAAAACATAATTTTATTTGTTAAATTCAAACCAACTTATCTATTTACAATATATAAAATTATATCTATACATTATAAATAGAAATCAATCTATTAACTTTTAAAAGATAGAATTCACTAATTAAATACTTATTTAATTAGATTATTAAATTAAATTCAAATTTTATTATCAAAGATCATCAATATCAATTTAATTATTTAACAGATTATTAAATTGATATTGTTAAAATTTCCGGGATATTACATTCCTCCCCCCTTAAAATAATTTCGTCCCCGAAATTTAAACAAAGGTAATTTAATAATCTTATTAAAGATTTAAATTCAAAACACAAGCATCTACTATCATCCATATGCTAGCAACCATAGCAACCAAATCATTCAATCAAACAATTCAACTATCTAGACTAAATTCTAGATAAAATTCCTCGAGTTTCCCCAAGTATATATATATCGGGATACTTGCTCTACAAACAATCTAAACAATCAATACTATTAAACTATAAAGCTCCTACTCATCTAGATTTACAGAACTAAACAGGATATCAGACTACAGACGAGTCTGACTCAACAACCAAACCTCCAGAACTGTTGGTTCCAAAACCAGAGATAGATCAAATACGTACTCTCTCAGAGATACGTGAAACTCAATGAATTCCAGTTATCCAAACTGACAATTCAATTCAGAAGTCCAAATACTTATCCAAATCAGAACACAAACTAGATCTAAACATAACTCTACTTCACAACATCAGTAGATTCCAAACTTACTTCTCCCATCCAGAGATACACTCCAAACTGCTTTCGCTGCTCAACTCTGATCTGAGGTAGAACACAAGCACAGACTGGACAACTTATTCCAGAAATAAGGTTCACTGATATAAAGAAAACTCAGATACTCCAGCAAAACTTGAGCTGCTTCACCAACTCCATCTCTAGGAAACATCCTTCCACTAGACTGAACCACCGGTATCACTCCTGGAATCCAAGTCGATAAGAAAACTCAACCTTCAGATGCGGACAAACTTCTGACTTCTCTGAAGACATCCAGAAAAACTCTGACAACCCAAGAGAACACTCAGATAATCGCAAGTCACTTTTGCGATCAACCCAACCTATTTCCAAAGAAAAACTGTTCCTCTTTACACAATCCAAACAACTCATACTTAACTATCCAATCCATCGAAGAAATGGATTTACTCTAACTACTTCTGAACTTCACCTTCAGAAAAACTGCTCATCCAGAAAACTTCCTGCCATCACAGAATACTCTGAGCTGCACTGCTGACACTGATGCCAAGGACTTCCTATTCCAAAGATCTTCGAGAAACTCGAACTCCAAACCAAACAGAAACACCATGCTGAACTCAGCCACAACACCGAAGCATACACACTTCCTTAATCTTGTTCCAAAGAAAACATCTTCGGGAACATCCATCGTCACTGTATCTCATCATACAGCTACTATTACCTGAGGTATCAAGGTACCATCACTCGCTTCTGTTCAACCGACAGATCCAACCTTACTCATCCAAACTTCAAAGATAAACTCCGAACCATTACAGTTTCCTTCAGAGATCGATGAAATCCTTTACCATAGCAAAACTTACTCGAGACGGTATTGGGTCTACAGTCTCGACAAATACACTTCCAACCTCAACATTTAAATTCTAACTATTGGTAGTCGTGTTACTCACACTACCACCTTATCTACCTTTATAATTTATATTGGAAAACCCGAACAGGTAACCCAACAAATAGGTAGAAATATATATATATATATTTAAAATGATACTTTTTATATAGAAATTATTTCTGGGTAAAATTATTTCATTTACCTCTTTAAAACAATACTGTGTCGAATTGTTCTATACAAGCGTTTAGAGATCCCTATCAATGTTGTGGCGTCCCACACATCGACCAGAATCCATAAACTACTCAATAAACCAATCAACACAATATAAAACAATTTTATATTCATTAACAAATACGCGCTCATATCTATTAATACTCTCAAAATTCCAACCAGAGCCAAGGTTGTCGCCAGCCTAAGCTCTGATACCACTGTAACGACCACGACTTTCTCTCCATAGAAAGTCGTATCGCTAATAAGAAAGAAAGGGGTGAGAAGTAGAAAAGAGAAGAAGAGAAAAGAAACAAACACAAATACTCACAGCGGAAACGAACAAAATATATTATATCACATAAATATTACATAGTATTATATACAACACTTATCAGAGTTACACAGATTCACATCATATACTAGACAGTTATAAACATCTGTCTAGTTATTACAACTCAAATACAAGACAAGACACTATCACAGATATCAACACAGCGGAATACTATATCTACGAACGCCGAAGCCTCCTGCTCCATTGCTCCTCCAGAATTCGTCAAGGCTAACCTGAATCCCTTGGCTACTCGTAAAAATTTGAGTACCCAAGAGTTTATAAAACAGAAATAAACAACTTGGGTCAGACATGGGTCTGGTGTGAGTAACAGGTTAAACTTGTTTAACTTCAAAACCTTTTGAAAGAAAAGGTATCACGTAAGACTTCCCACAAATAAACATGGGTAAGTTTTTATCTTACGCTAACCAAAACATTTGATAGGAAATTCGATTGTATTATAATAGGGTCTAGGGTTTTCAAGTAAAATACAGAAATAGCTGAAATGCTTACATCTCACATTTCAACATAGTTGGGCACAACTAATACGTACGGCACTTATTGGAGTTTGGATTCCATACAATGGCAGGGCTACCGGGGTACCGCCCGTCACAGTACGTGGCCTAGATCACCGTACCGAGGATCACTCCCAATCCCCTGCAACACAAGGCCGGAACATCCCTTACTGGATAATTCCTGCACAAGATACCTCACGGTTGGGATCAGCAACCGCACACACTAAGCCGAAATAAGAAGGGACTTCTAGACAGAGGTAATCTTGTCCTACTTGGGTGCTACCCACTAACCTTGCTGCACCTCCCCTGTTTTAGCCATTCCCGGTTTGTGAGGCTTGAGGTCACGATTACCTTTAAATAGAACACATCTATCTTAGAATGCTCATCGTCCACCTGACGATGTGCTGAAAGCATTCAATCCATATAAGTTCGTTCCGGGTTCGAACGAAACCGAAGGCATTATCTCGTTACACTCGTTTTGGAATCACCCTCAGAGTTAACGACAATAACCCTTGCACTCTGAATCTTCATCTTCACTTGATTCACGACCTATCGTAAATTTGGATCGATGTGGTATTCGGGTCTCCAGACCTGGAAATCCGGTATACGGAAACCCGATCCCGGTCTCATCGAAATCCAAAGCGTATCTTTTAAGGCCAAGTTATTTTTAAAGTTAAACCAATTCAATTATACTATCTATTTACATACAGATAGATAATTCACAGATTCACAAGAGATAATCAACATTATCAATAAAAGCAGATAATCCATATCATCAGCATTATGCAACCAAAGCATCCAAATCATACAGTATCAATCATCTCATCTCTGAGATCTCAAACAATTCAAGGTAAATCAATATCATTCAATATCCTTAAGCAATGATTTATTAATCACCATATATAGTTAATTTAAAATGAATTAAATTAAATACTTCATCTCTAATTAATTTAAAATAAATTAAATTAATTACTTTCATCATTAACAATCTTGCTTAAGTCACTATTAATTAATTATCAATTAATTAATCAACCCTTATCTAATTATTCATTTTAATTAATCATCCTTGATTAATTACATTTAATTACATTCAAGTAATTAGCACTTAAATTAATTTCACAAATTAATTATTCTTAACCACTTATAGTAATTAACCTTTAATTACTACATTTATTAATTAATTATAATTAATTTCATTACTCCTTAATTAATTACATTAATTAATCACTTCATTTATTAATTATTTCTTAATTGATCAATTCTTAATTACATCATTAATTATATTAATTAATGATCCTTAATTACATTTCATCATTAATTACTTTATTTAAATTAATTACATTAAGTAATTAGTCTTAATTAAACCACAATTATTAATCACTATTGATTAATCACATTCAGTAATTAACTACCCTTAATTACTTCTTAAAATAAATTAATTATTCCTTAATTAATTTCTTGATTAATCCCTTGATTAATTCCATTAAGTAATTAACTACCCTTAATTACTCCATTAATTACATCAGTAATTATCTATTAATTACTTTCCTAAGTAATTATACCTCATTAAATTACATTAAGTAATTATACAAATCATTAAATAATTATCTTAAATTAATTAAACTTAATTAATTAACTTAACTAATCAAAATAAACTCAATTAATTACAATGGGTAATTAATTTATTAATTACTTCCATTAAGTAATTTAATTAAACAATTTCACAAATGATTAACCTTAATTAATTAATCTATTTAATTACTAAAATTAATCACATTAATTAATTATTTAATAATCCTTAATTAATGATCTACGTTAACCATTAACTATTCTTTAATTATCTTTCTTAAATAATTAAACATTAATTTACCATTATTAATTACAACTTAATTCATCCTAATTATCAATAAATTAATCTCTAATTACTTAATTAATTAAGTACTTAACAATAACTTAATTAAACCTTAATTACTTTAATAATTTTATTCCTAACCATTAATTTATAATCTTAACTTATAAAATTAATGATCCTTAATTCAAATTAATTAAGCTTTAAATTAATTTAATTAATCCTTCATTAATCAATTTTAAACCCTTAATTACTAATTTATTAACCCAAGTCATAAATTAATTAAATTGATTAATTAACTTTTAATTACCTTAATAATTTATTTTATTCTAAATTATTAAATCTTAATTTACTTTAAGATAAACTTTATTCTTATTAATGATTAAATTATCATTAATATTACTTTTAAACAATTTACTTTTAAATTTACTTTTAACTTTCATTTTAAACTTAAGATTTAAAATGAATTCAAATTTAACTTTAACAAAGTTTTTAAAACCATTTAAATCCCTTTAAAAACACATGTTAAAGAAATACTTACTTAATTAAAGAAATTTAAAACTTGCTTTAAAATTTAAAATAAATTTTAAATTCGAAAAACTGACAGGTTTTAAGTAGAAACCTGTAGCAACTATTAACCCGAGCTCCCTCTAAAATACTTCGAGTCAACTAGCCTACTGCTTCGAGTAGTACACAGCACCTACTCGAGTAATTCTCGAGTTCCCCCACTGCTTATATCCAGGCAAACACCTGGAACCAAAAGTGCACATACATGGTGACACTGATCATCTACGATCATCGGTGATGATCTTTTCCTATCCAAAATCACTCCAACATCCCAACTCGATCATCAGATCGAACCCTAAATCTCGAAATCGAATTCGAGTCTCCACCCAAACCTGGAAACAACACTCACTTCACAGACTAAAACCTGGCAACGCTTCAATCCCTGGCCTCCGATCATCAGAAAAGTTGATACTCCGGCTACGACTTCGCCTACGACCCATCTTCCATCTCCCAAAACCCCTCTACACTCGATCAACCCAAATGGTCGTGATGATCGATTTATCATACCTAGTAAAACTAGGGTTCCCAAATGAATCTCGCCACCACTGCCTCCTTGATGATATACATCACCATCCAGTATTTTTCTAAGATTCTACGATCACTCCTCCACCAGTTTGAAGAACCCCGACACATACGAATACATAGATTACCAGAAAATCCCAAAAGCTCCATTTCAGTTCAAACCCAAATTGCACTTTCATCTTATATATAAAAATCTTGATTTTAATGTTAAAAATCACGATTTGGTTTAGGTATTCAATTTATACTACTGAATTTATAAATTACAATATTTAAAATTTC
The DNA here is from genome assembly GCA_030737815.1 of Allium fistulosum. Classification (NCBI taxonomy): domain Eukaryota; kingdom Viridiplantae; phylum Streptophyta; class Magnoliopsida; order Asparagales; family Amaryllidaceae; genus Allium; species Allium fistulosum. The sequence goes on from CM060901.1 coordinate 669,705,809, forward strand.
ACATTATTTAACATGCACTGATGTTTTCTTACTTCCAGAGACAGTTAGACTTCATTGTGATTTAATTATAATTTTAAACTATAATCTAAGATGTAACAAACAAGTTTTGTTTTAATCTTAAATCATAATATAAATTAGATCATGATATAATGGTTTTTGAATCAAAGATTGGAGTCTGGAAACTAAAACAGACAAACATCAAACACATAGCAAAATGCACTCAACCAGATTTTCATATACATGCACAGAGATATACAAAAATGCATTCACCAAAACATACGTGATTTCAGAAATAATTCTGCAACATAATTATATACCTAAATTATTCAAGTTGCTATGTTACTCACCTAATTTGAAGAAGACAGAGCTTCCAGATATGTTTTGAAAAGCTTTTGAAAACTTTGAACTTTTAAAAACTTGAGTTGTTGATGTTTTGAAACTTTAAACTTGTTTTGCTGAAATGCTTTTGCTCCTTGATTTACAGACTTCATGCATGCTCCCAGCTCAAAAGAAAATGCAGGCCTAATCATCTCAGGTTTGCATGCAGGTAGCCTAATTTCCAGGCTTTAGAAAAATGCAGGCTTTTGATGTTGAAAAATGAATTTAGTTCAGGCTTATATACTTTTGAAAATGAATTTGCAGCCTTGAAACAGAACAGGCTTTTGATTTTTGGTTTGAGGAAAGTGAATTTCAGATTTGTTTTGAGCTTTGCAACTTGATTACAGGTTGCTTTCAAAACAGAGAAGATTGATCTCTGCTTTGATTCCAGGTTGAAGAAGAGATAGGCTTTGATTACATTTTGGAATGAAGAGGATGTTTATTTCAGATTTGTTTATGAGGGAAGATTGAGTTCAGATTTGGTTTTGAGAAATATTGATTTTCTGGTTTGCTTTAGAAGTGGGAAATGAATTTTCAGATTTTACAATGAAGTTAGAAAAGGAAATAGGAAAGAGGAAAAAATGTTTTATATATAGGCTGAATTTATTTAAAAATAAAAATAAAAGAAAAACAAGATTAAATGACACTTGTCTCATTTCATTTTAATTATCTAACACTTGTAATATGGAGGCCTTAAATTAATAACACATGTCCTTTTTATTTAATGAGTATATATATATAAAATGTTAATAAAGATTTTTCACTTAATTAATAATTCTTATGTAAATGTATATATGTATTTTAAAACTATATAGTTATTTATTAAATATCTTTGGAAAGCTTAATATTAATTTAAATCATAATTTCCAAATTACCAATATATATTAGAAATTTGAAAACATAATTTTATTTGTTAAATTCAAACCAACTTATCTATTTACAATATATAAAATTATATCTATACATTATAAATAGAAATCAATCTATTAACTTTTAAAAGATAGAATTCACTAATTAAATACTTATTTAATTAGATTATTAAATTAAATTCAAATTTTATTATCAAAGATCATCAATATCAATTTAATTATTTAACAGATTATTAAATTGATATTGTTAAAATTTCCGGGATATTACACTAGTGGCCATTTCCTCCGATGCAAAATCCATGCATAACAATCCTAGTCCTCGGTGACTATTCACTTTTCTCAGGCAAGCCTCCATACTACGTTGTTACACTGCTATGGAACAATGTATTTAGTGGCTTTTCTCTTTCTCGGTCGAGCTACCAATACCTGCCCATCTAAACCATTGAGGGTCCAAACACTACTGGACTCCTCCATCATCAATAAAACCGATAGCCTGAAATATATGTCCTGTAAACCACATAGTACCCAATATCATTCTTGGGATGTAAGGCTCGTGAAGCTAAGCTCTTCTTTCCACAAAGCCACGCTTTGCTTCTCATAAAGCTATGTTTAGGACAAACCGAAGGCACTCTTCCTATTACTACCTATTTGGGAATCACCCCTAGGATTAGTAGCGATTAGTCCTTGCAAATCGAAGATTTTCAGAATGAAGGCACTAATGCCACTATATATATAATACGAGGATTAACCCATAGGTTAGTAGCAAGCAGTCCTACATCATGAAGATCTCCATCTTCAAATCATTGTCTTTAACATGTCTTCACTTTCAAACATATATATTGGTTCGAAGTGATTTTCGGATAGGAATTACCCAAATCCGACCGGGTTTCTTTGAACCAATCAACGATAAAAAAGAAATCAAGTATATAGGTGATTACCAAATAACATCCAATCAATTTATCTTTTTACCAAATCAAATATCTTTCAGAGATATATTCTTTTAAATTATTCCTTTATCTTTTAAGAGTATATGGAATCATTAAGCCTCATTTATCAAATTCTTTGGTTAATTAAACCTCGTTAAACTTGAAATAATTCCAAATCATTACACCATTTACTCCAGAAAAACATTTCCAAATCATTTATTTAAATATTAATAAAGATTTCTTATTTTCAAGTCATAACTTTTAAATAGGTCAAAAACGATGTTATTTAAGACATTATTTACTATAACCCAGTAGAAAAGGATCTATAGAGATTAGACTAATTATTCTCAATACCAATTTATGTATTTAACTTGTACTATTCGTCGAATAACGGTGAAATCACCTTTTAAATTCACACGGTTTGTACGAGTTCCCTTCTTGGAATTTAATACAGAGTTTAACTAGGGTATTCTCTATACCACCAAAATCATATTTTAAAATCTTATTTAACTTTTGGAAAATTCCAAATCTCTTTTCTTTTAACTTAAGAAAATGTGGTCCGAGTAGATCAAATTAACTATCCGCTCCGACTGACCAGTCCGGGTAGCTAAAGCGGAACCCAAACACTGGTTGTCCAAGCTTGGGTCTAGTGATTATCTCTCTGTTACCCATAAGACAGTCAAGTTATTTAATTAGCTCTAAACTCTTTTATATGATCTTTTAGAGATGATTTTCATTTACTTAACACAATTCCAAATATTGTTTAAAAAAATTCCTTTAACCATTTTAATTTAAAATCCTTTATATAATTATAAAAATTCCAAATCATCTTAAAAATAGCTATTTATTCATTTGAAAAGATTACTAAAAAGATTGAGAAAGAATAATTAAGCCAAACCATAATTTGCAAAAGTTACTGAAAACCGTCACAAAAACCGTTGTGAATAGTGTTTTAAAGCATCTTTGATCAAAACAGTAATTCCATTTCATACATGTCCATTTTATAACTCAAATCTCTTTTAAAACATTTTAACATATTTGAAAATTTTATTTCATATTTTTAATGATTTAAAAATATCTATTTTTAAAGAATTTACCACTTTGGCTTCCGAACTGCCAAAACGTGATGTTTTTGAAAACTTGGTTTGGACATATTTCAAACTCTACTGAACGAAATCTTGATTTTCTTCTTTTGTTTGAAAACTATACCTACATGGGTCAAGGAAATTGTTATTTCAAAGAATTCCAATTTATATTGAATCCTACACATTGATTTTACTTTTCAGGTCGAATAATAACGAACTGCCGCTACACGACGAGCTTGATTTAGCTCTATTTTTCAAACTTCATTAAAATTTGCTGAAACTTGTTAGTATGTTTAAAATATCATAATAAACCATTTTAAATCATTTCAAACTATTCTTACTACATTAAAAACTCATTTTCCACTTTATTCCATATTATTATATTATATATTTATTTTTCAATCTTTTTATATTCAAAACTTCAAAAGAGGCTTAATAAACTCCATACACATATTAATATGGATTTATTTTTTATGAGTTAACTATGGTTAATTAATTAACCATTTCTATTTTGATGAACATTAATTTCCCATCATTAGCAACCAAGTCTCAACCAAATATTAATCAACCAAGTGTTTATCCAATATTCAACCAAGCATATTAATTTACTAATTAAACATGCATATCATCATTTTAAGTTTTAAATCAACAAAACTAAACTCAAGTACTCAGTATTGGTGTAACAGGCCATCCCGAAACATGCCTAAATTTCGACCCATAAGAGGCCCACCGAAACTTAGATCCATTCTAAGTGAGCTGTTGGTAGAACTAAGAAAATAACAGTATAGAGCTATAACTATACTTTCAGAACACACAGTGGATGGAACAAAATATAATTGAAAAGTGCACCCATGTATTTCAAAACCGTAAAAATGTCATAATACAAAATTCCATAAAAACTGTAACATAATATCCGTTACAACAATTGTCTAAATATACAGGTACACATAGAAGTAAGTAATAATAACAAATATTGCCACAAGCCAAGCTTCTCCATCTCTAAGCATCGCCATTGCCATTACTCCTGTGACGACCGCCCATGACCCCTGCACCGAATCTAGTGATAGTGCGCTGTAAAGTGTGCCAGGCGACCATGGACGATTGTCAGGGTAGATTAAAACAACAGAATCTATCGTATTACTCACAGCGCATGGACAAAATACAATAGAACATATATATAGTGAAGCTTTACAGAATAAAATGTCATCATATAAAACTTCATAATAGTTGAATACAAGCATCCAAATAGCCAATACATCAAGCCTCACTACATAACACTCAGAGAATACAAAACAGCGGAACATCCAGTACATATAATAAGAAGATAATATGCAACCCTCCAGCTCGTCTTCGATATCAGCATCGTGAGAAGAGAACAGCACCTGTCACCTGCTACCTAGTCTGCCCGTCCCAAAAATGGACGAACAGCCCAAGGCAATAAGAATTAAAAACATAAAGCCTTGAGTCAGACAACAGTCTTAGTGAGCAGTAAATTAACTAACAACATACCAAAAGAGCATAAAGGAAAAAAGAATAGGAAATACAACCCTCCCACTCCACCTCTTTCTGCAGTGATAGCCCCCAGACACACACTAAGTAGAAGCAACATAGCAGAGCATACAATTTAAGGTAAAATAATAATCATTCGAGTTAAGGGCGATGTTTTCCAAGTACCAACTCCAAGGTCTATACCAAGGTCAGATAAGCACCCAGGAAATACCGCTCTTAAAACCGAATGACGATACAACCAAACATCCATGACTCTGGCTATCACTGTTATCATTGCTGCGATATCACCGTTAATTGAATGACCGGCACATTCTTTCAGCCGTCCGTCAAGGGCTAATGGTAACCCCGGTTCTAGACATAACTCCCGCACGTCATCGTGACCCGTGCCTAGGATTATCGAATCTACCCAGAGTACTTGACCATCAACTTAGTCTTTTGGGCGTCCCCATGTACTCTTGCTTAGAGCATGCTAGAACCTTCAACAACGATGAGATCTCAACCTCCTAGTCATCCTCCTCGACGACTATTTCCATACTAGCTCAAGCGCCTCTCGAGCATCCATTATCCTCAACTCGAATCATATCACCGAGTTATCAACATGCTTGGAATGATCCCGTCTGGATTAGACCAAGTCTTCATCACATGATGCCTCGCTTCATTACATCCTCGCAAAGCCTCATCTCAACATCACATCATCAAATCTATGCATAAGAGCTTCATCATCCCGCTACATATGCCACGAGCAGCTTTCCCAATCCAAGAGCCTTTCCCTTAGCTTTTGAATCATCTTCGACCACCTTGTCTAAAACCAATCAACAATTATCTAATCCACAGTAATCAATCATGTCAAACATCAACCCAAGTAACCAAGCATTCAAATATAAGCAAAATGGACAATTATAACAATAATGGCAATTTCGTAATTAAGGAGTTGAAAGTCTAACAAGCATGAAAACATGAGAATTATCTCTACAACTTGATGAATGAACTTGCATAGGTTAATCATATACAAAAATGGTTGTCAAATCATCATGAACAATGGATCTACATGGATCTACACTTAGGTTTACAAAAATGCATAGAAATCACTATTTTAACACCAAATCAAGCCAACAATCCGATATACTCCTTTGGATCCGTGTGAGAGATAATCACCACTCACCAAATCACCAAAACAAACCCAAATCTACACGCTTCAGATCTGGACAGCGAAGGATCGAGCTTGATCTATCACGAATCTGCTTCAAACGAAGAAATCTCTCTTGAAAAGATGAAGATCTTCAATCTAAGCTCTTGAATCTTCAATCTTGATCTTCGATATGGATGGAAGGAATCACTAGATTAGAGTGGAGAAAAGAAGTGAAGAAGTGTAGAAGTCGAGCTCTGAAAATGGCAGCACTTCGTCGCTTCGAAATCCGGATCCCAAAAAGTGAGAAAAACCCTTCCTATTTATAGCTGAAAATCTCTCTAAGTCGTAACTCGGCTATCTCCATAGGTCGTCTCCGACCTAAGCCTCTCCAACCTAAGCCCATCCGACTTAACATAGCACGCGACATAACAGTCTTCGACTTAACGATTTAGCCTATGTGCGACTTAGCGACTTACGACTTAGCGCGCCTTAATAACTCAACAACGCTGGCACGTGACCTAAAACTTACGCGACTTAACAATCTCACGACCTAACACAAGTCGCAAACAACTGGACTGCGACCTAACTACTAAGCCAAAGCCCAACGACCTAACAACTCGTGCGACCTACGACCTAACAAGTGCGCGACTTACGACTTAGAAATCACGCGACCTAACACTTAAGCTATACCCTACGACCTAACAACCCATACTACAAAACTACTCACGCGACCTAACTGGGTTATGTTCTAACTCCTTAAGTCGCCTAACTCTTAGGTCGCTAACACTCTAACCTTCTTAGGTCGCTAACCTATAGGTCGCTCCAAGATACTAAGTCGCCACATTCTATAAGTCGCTGGCTTTCTTAAGTCGTCTACATTTTAAGTCGCTACCCTACCTAAGTCGTAAACTCCGACCTAACTATCATAGGTCGCTAACTCGAACTGCCGACCTAACACTTAACTCACCCATACACTTAGGTCGCTCACAACAGTTTCCTTAGGTCGTTGCCGACCTAACTCTACCCCACGACCTAACCCCAGAATACTTAGGTCGCCTACTACTCTTCCTTAGGTCGCCTAAACCTCTTAAGTCGGTCAACCACACTTCCTTAACTCGGTTAATTCCTTAAGTCGGCAACTCGACCCAGACTTATCCCTTAACTCGTCCAAACCGACTTAGGACTTAGAAAAATTCTGAAAGACTTATCAACAATGCAACCAATTGTCAACTGTTTTACAATGTTTTGATCCGTAAAATACGGGTCGTTACATTCTCTCCCCCTTAGGAATTTCGCCCCCGAAATTCCAAACAGCAGAGCAATCAAAGATTATTCTGTACGCCTACCAACCATAACAATCAACAAACCATGCATCCAATTTTAGCTTAGCGTACAGAATTCTAACACTAGAACAAGTTACAATATCGTGAGATGACACGACACCTTAGGGCCATACCTTGAAAAGTTCAGGATGAGCTGCCTTCATCCTCTCTTCCACCTCCCACGTACAGTCGTTATCATCATCACTCCATTGTATCTTGAGCAACTTAACTACCTTTCTCCTAAGCTGTTTCGTGTCGGTTTCCACAACACGAAGCGGCTTACGAGGTCTTCTATAGACTGGATCAACTTCGAAATCTTCATAGCTATCAGCAGAAACCACGGTATTCGAGTCGTGCACATACTTCCGTAGATATGATACGTGAAAAACATTGTGCACACCCAACATCTTCTCCGGTAACTCCAATTTGTAGGCGAGCTTTCCAATTCGCTCGATGATCGGGAATGGTCCAACAAATCTCGGAGTCAATTTTCCTTTCTTCCCGAATCGAATAACATTCTTCAGTGGAGAAATCTTCACAATAACCATATCTCCTACGTCAAATTCCAAATCCTTTCGACGCTTATCAGCATAACTCTTCTGACGGTCTTAGGCTGCCTTCATTCGTTGCCGAATGATCTCTATACAATCTGAAGTCTGCTGAATCATCTCTGGCCCAAGTATCAGCTTTTCTCCAGTTTCCAACCAACATGTCGGAGAGTTACACGGTCTTCCATACAATGCCTCATACGGTGCCATACCAATACTTGACTGGTAACTGTTGTTGTATGAAAACTCCACCAAATGAAGGTGATCTTCCCATGATCCTCCGAAGTCCAAAACACATGCTCTAAGAAGATCTTCCAAAACTCGGTTGACTCTCTCGGTCTGACCATCTGTTTGAGGGTGATAAGCTGTACTCAAACACAACTCGGTTCCCAAAACTTCCTTGAAGCTCTTCCAAAATCCACTAGTGAACAATGGGTCTCGATCGCTCACTATACTCTTCGGAATACCATGGAATCGAACTATCCACTTAACATACAACTCAGCCAACTTTGATGCAGTCCTAGTCGATCGAACATGAATGAATCTTGCGCTCTTAGTCAGACGATCCACAATGACCCAAATCCCTTCATTTCCCGTTCTGGTTCTAGGCAATCCATCAATAAAATCCATCGATATCTGCTCCCACTTCCATGTAGGAACTTCTAATGGCTGAAGCAATCCACTTGGCTTCTTCTGTTCGGCTTTTACCAACTGGCAGTTCATACACTTGGAAATAAAATTTCCAACATCCTTCTTCATGCCTTCCCAGTAGTAGGTTCTCTTCATATCCCGATACATCTTATTTCCACCTGGATGAATTGTCAACTTCGAGTGATGACTTTCCTTCAGAACTTCACTCCTCAATTCATCTATATCGGGAACAACTAATCGTCCTTGCTTCCGAAGCCAACCCTCTCGATCGACCTCGAATCCTTTATCCTTTTCTGGATCCAACCCAGATTCCAATTCACGGATAATCTTGACAAGCTTATCGTCTTGCTTTTGGCCCTCGCCAATCCTTTCCACAAGAGAAGGTCTTATCGATAAGTTTGCCAACATCTCAGGTTCCAATTCACATCTAGGCCTAAAGTCAAATCCAGCTAAATACTCGAGACTCTTCCATTCTGAAAACATGGCTCCCAATCCTGCATGTCTTCGACTTAACGCATCTGCCACTGCGTTACCTTTTCCCGGAGTATAAGCTATACCAAAATCATATGATGCCAAAAACTCTAGCCATCGCTGTTGCCGAAGATTCAAATCCTTTTGGGAGAAAAGATACTTCAATGACTTGTGATCCGTAAACAACTCGAATCGAACTCCCAATAGATAATGTCTCCACATCTTCAGAGCAAATACAATCGCCGCCAACTCCAAATCATGAGTTGGGTAATTCCTTTCATGCGGCTTCAGTTGTCGACTGGCATACGCAACAACTTTATCCCTCTGCATTAGCACTGCTCCAGGTCCAGTACCACATGTATCGGTGTAAACCACCATCTCATCATTCCCACTTGGAATAGTCAAAACAGGAGCACTCATCAATCTCTCTTTCAGGATTCCGAAAGCTTGCTCACACTTAGCATCCCAACTGAACACTTGGTTCTTTTTCGTCAATCCTGTTAACGATGCAGCTACCTTGGAGAAGTCTTTGATAAACCGTCGATAATATCCTGCTAATCCAAGAAAAATTCTCACATCCCATGCATTCTTAGGTCTAACCCAATCCTGGATTGCTGCCACTTTAGCGGGATCAACCGCTATTCCACTTCTAGAAATCACATGGCCTAAGAACCTCACCTCACTCTTCTAGAAGTGACACTTCGAAAACTTAGCCTTCAGCTGATGTTTCCGCAAGATTTTCAAAACAATATGCAAGTGCGTCTTGTGCTCTTCTTCCGTTCTGGAATAAATCAGAATATCATCCACGAACACAAGTACGAACTTGTTCAACTGATCTCTGAACACTCTATTCATAAGATCCACAAAATATGCTGGCGCGTTAGTCTATCCAAACGGCATTACCAACCACTCATAGAAACCGGATGGTGTCCTAAAAGCAGTCTTCGGCACACTACCCTTAGCCACTCTCAAGTGGTGAAATCCCGTTGCCAAATCCATCTGAGAAAACACCTTAGCTTCGTGAAGCTGATTAAACAAGTCATCTATCCTCGGCAATGGATACTTTTTCTTCTTAGTCACCTTATTCAGCTCACGATAATCCACACCCAATCTCAACAATCCATCTGCCTTGGTTGCGAACACAACTGGTGCACCCCACTCGGACACACTACGCCGAATGAATCCTTTCTGCAAAAGATCATCAACTTGCACCCTCAACTCTTGCTGTTCCTTAGGCGCCATCCGCCTAAGAGGCATCACAACAGGTCTGGCTCCTTCAACTAGATCTATACAAAACTCGATCTCTCTATGCGGCGGCAACCCTTTGACTTCGTCAAAGACATCCTCGAATCCATTAGCGATTGGCACTGATGACAGTCCATCCCGTGGAACAACCAGCGAATACATGAAGCTCATGAAGACGCCTTCCTCATGCTTACATCGTATTACAACCTTTCGCCCCTCCACATTCTCGACTGTCACTTCCAACCTCTCGCAATCAACCTTTGCCACATACTTCCTAAACCAGTCCATACCCAAAATAATTCCGAACCCCGCAAAGTTTAGAACAAAGCAATCACAAACAAAAGAGCAACCATGACTCGACACAATCAGACCATGGCATAACATACACAAACAAGACGAACCCCCGACTGGATTAGTCACAACCAATGGCCTATCAACAATATCCGGTTCCAAACCTAACCGGCCTACGAGTTCATTACAAACAAACGAATGCGACGCTCCAGTATCAAACAAAACTCTAACTGGAACACCACATAGGAAAAGAGTACCTTGAACCACCACACTCTTTCCCTTCTCTTCTGCGGTAGGAGCTTTTGAAGATGACGGAACAGCTCCCAAAGCATAAGCCTGCACAATCTGCTTGTCCCTACTCGGTTCTGGACAATTCTTCCTGAAATGCCCTGGCTTGTCACAGTTGTGGCACTTCGCCGGCGCCTTCGGATTCTTGCAATCCTTGGAGAGATGGCCTTTCTGCTGACAGTTGTAGCAAGTCACTTCGCCTTTCAGCTTCTTCTGACCATCCTTACCCTTCTGCTGCTGCTGCTTCCTCTTCTTGTTTCTACCCTGCTGGGGTTTAGACTCTTCCCTGGTCACAGCAACAACAGATCCTTCCTTAGGAAACAGATTCTCGTATCTGAGAGCTTCCTCCACAAGCTTCCTAAATGAATCGTCCAAGTGATCCATCAATCTTGGAGCCTGAACTTGATCTCCAACATCTACTGATGGCCCCGGGGCTGACATCCTTCTCCTGATCGAAGTCATCATGGTTTCGAACATAGCAACATAATCAGCAGCCCCTTCAGTAGCACGGCCTTCCCTAGCAGCTGGTCTCCCTCTTCGACTCATTCTCAATATCTACAAAAAGGAATGATTAGCATACCGAGAGAAACAACTGCATAAAGGACTCAAACTCTACTAAGCTACTATATTATATATAGTAATCATCCATCAAAATACAATTACGTCTCTCATACGTAGTTATGTCAGCGAGCGTTGGATAAAATCGATTAACCAAAGCTCTGATACCAAATGTGACGACCGCCCATGACCCCTACACCGAATCTAGTGATAGTGCGCTGTAAAGTGTGCCAGGCGACCATGGACGATTGTCAGGGTAGATTAAAACAACAGAATCTATCGTATTACTCACAGCGCATGGACAAAATACAATAGAACATATATATAGTGAAGCTTTACAGAATAAAATGCCATCATATAAAACTTCATAATAGTTGAATACAAGCATCCAAGTAGCCAATACATCAAGCCTCGCTACATAACACTCAGAGAATACAAAATAGCGGAACATCCAGTACATATAATAAGAAGATAATATGCAACCCTCCAGCTCGTCTTCGATATCAGCATCGTGAGAAGAGAATAGCACCTGTCACCTGCTACCTAGTCTGCCCGTCCCAAAAATGGACGAACAGCCCAAGGCAATAAGAATTAAAAACATAAAGCCTTGAGTCAGACAACAGTCTTAGTGAGCAGTAAATTAACTAACAACATACCAAAAGAGCATAAAGGAAAAAAGAATAGGAAATACAACCCTCCCACTCCACCTCTTTCTACAGTGATAGCCCCCAGACACACACTAAGTAGAAGCAACATAGCAGAGCATACAATTTAAGGTAAAATAATAATCATTCGAGTTAAGGGCGATGTTTTCCAAGTACCAACTCCAAGGTCTATACCAAGGTCAGATAAGCACCCAGGAAATACCGCTCTTAAAACCGAATGACGATACAACCAAACATCCATGACTCTGGCTATCACTGTTATCATTGCTGCGATATCACCGTTAATTGAATGACCGGCACATTCTTTCAGCCGTCCGTCAAGGGCTAATGGTAACCCCGGTTCTAGACATAACTCCCGCACGTCATCGTGACCCGTGCCTAGGATTATCGAATCTACCCAGAGTACTTGACCATCAACTTAGTCTTTTGGGCGTCCCCATGTACTCTTGCTTAGAGCATGCTAGAACCTTCAACAACGATGAGATCTCAACCTCCTAGTCATCCTCCTCGACGACTATTTCCATACTAGCTCAAGCGCCTCTCGAGCATCCATTATCCTCAACTCGAATCATATCACCGAGTTATCAACATGCTTGGAATGATCCCGTCTGGATTAGACCAAGTCTTCATCACATGATGCCTCGCTTCATTACATCCTCGCAAAGCCTCATCTCAACATCACATCATCAAATCTATGCATAAGAGCTTCATCATCCCGCTACATATGCCACGAGCAGCTTTCCCAATCCAAGAGCCTTTCCCTTAGCTTTTGAATCATCTTCGACCACCTTGTCTAAAACCAATCAACAATTATCTAATCCACAGTAATCAATCATGTCAAACATCAATCCAAGTAACCAAGCATTCAAATATAAGCAAAATGGACAATTATAACAATAATGGCAATTTCGTAATTAAGGAGTTGAAAGTCTAACAAGCATGAAAACATGAGAATTATCTCTACAACTTGATGAATGAACTTGCATAGGTTAATCATATACAAAAATGGTTGTCAAATCATCATGAACAATGGATCTACATGGATCTACACTTAGGTTTACAAAAATGCATAGAAATCACTATTTTAACACCAAATCAAGCCAACAATCCGATCTACTCCTTTGGATCCGTGTGAGAGATAATCACCACTCACCAAATCACCAAAACAAACCCAAATCTACACGCTTCAGATCTGGACAGCGAAGGATCGAGCTTGATCTATCACGAATCCGCTTCAAACGAAGAAATCTCTCTTGAAAAGATGAAGATCTTCAATCTAAGCTCTTGAATCTTCAATCTTGATCTTCGATATGGATGGAAGGAATCACTAGATTAGAGTGGAGAAAAGAAGTGAAGAAGTGTAGAAGTCGAGCTCTGAAAATGGCAGCACTTCGTCGCTTCGAAATCCGGATCCCAAAAAGTGAGAAAAACCCTTCCTATTTATAGCTGAAAATCTCTCTAAGTCGTAACTCGGCTATCTCCATAGGTCGTCTCCGACCTAAGCCTCTCCAACCTAAGCCCCTCCGACTTAACATAGCACGCGACATAACAGTCTTCGACTTAACGATTTAGCCTATGTGCGACTTAGCGACTTACAACTTAGCGCGCCTTAATAACTCAACAACGCTGGCACGCGACCTAAAACTTACGCGACTTAACAATCTCACGACCTAACACAAGTCGCAAACAACTGGACTGCGACCTAACTACTAAGCCAAAGCCCAACGACCTAACAACTCGTGCGACCTACGACCTAACAAGTGCGCGACTTACGACTTAGAAATCACGCGACCTAACACTTAAGCTATACCCTGCGACCTAACAACCCATACTACAAAACTACTCACGCGACCTAACTGGGTTATGTTCTAACTCCTTAAGTCGCATAACTCTTAGGTCGCTAACACTCTAACCTTCTTAGGTCGCTAACCTATAGGTCGCTCCAAGATACTAAGTCGCCACATTCTATAAGTCGCTGGCTTTCTTAAGTCGTCTACATTTTAAGTCGCTACCCTACCTAAGTCGTAAACTCCGACCTAACTATCATAGGTCGCTAACTCGAACTGCCGACCTAACACTTAACTCACCCATACACTTAGGTCGCTCACAACAGTTTCCTTAGGTCGTTGCCGACCTAACTCTACCCCACGACCTAACCCCAGAATATTTAGGTCGCCTACTACTCTTCCTTAGGTCGCCTAAACCTCTTAAGTCGGTCAACCACACTTCCTTAACTCGGTTAATTCCTTAAGTCGGCAACTCGACCCAGACTTATCCCTTAACTCGTCCAAACCGACTTAGGACTTAGAAAAATTCTGAAAGACTTATCAACAATGCAACTAATTGTCAACTGTTTTACAATGTTTCGATCCGTAAAATACGGGTCGTTACAACTCCATCATGAACCTATGTTGTAATGAGGAAGGAGTCAGAAAAACAATGTCCGATGAACAAAAACCGCGAGTCTTACCTTTTTGGTACTTGGGCATTATATTACAAAATAAGAATATGTCTACAAACATAAAACCATTAAACCTATTTAATACTTCTTTATAAGGAAAGGAGGAGGGTCCAGCCAATTAATACCTTCCATTCCAAAAGAAGGTTTTTATAATCCCATATCCCAATCATACGTCATAAACAGCTAATTATGTGAGAGAAGGTACCTGAGCCACGTAATACCTTTTATTGAAAAATAATTAGACTTTGGTCATTTAATACCTTAATTAAGGTAGATCCCATCATTTAATACCTATTTCCAAGGCGTTCTCCTCACTGGTACTATCTAGGCGACATCATATGGAATCTCTTAGGCCACTTAATACTTCCTTATGGAAAATAGGCAGACTCTGGTCATTTAATACCTTAATTAAGGCAGACCCCATCATTTAATACCTATTTCCAAAAGCGGACCCCTATTGAGATACCACCTAATGTAACCCCTTGACCATTTAATACTTCATCTGGGGAAAAGAGGCGTGTCCTCCAACAACCACTTAATACCTCAAGTCCTCGAAGCATACCCTTCGTCTTATGGCCCATACTCATAATGACGTCACACATTAGTCCAACTATTCGTAGGAATTGGTAGCCAGATTAGCTGGGCAGATTTCCCTTACAGAATTTGGGATTAAACTCGCGTCGTTATAAATATTTATTATAATGATATCTCACATCCATAGGAAGTGTTCACAACTGCTGGTAGCCTCAAAGTGAAGGGCAGACTTCCGTCATGTAATTTTATCGACCTCGCATCCTTATGACTTAGCCATAAATCAAATACTCTCCATATACATACATACATACATACATACATACATACATACATACATACATACATACACTCATCTCACCGTTTTAGCAACAAGGCCTTAAAAGAACCTTTCTTATTATGCCTTAAAATAATAATTAGGCTATATAAGAGTTTCCTCTTATTTTCGCCTAACAATCAATTATTTTCCTAATAGGGGAAATAAATGAAAATAATTACCTAATTAACTATGTCATATACGCAATAATTATATGTTAATTACGCTTATAGAGACAAATACATATTCACACCGAATAAATTCTAAATGCATGGATTTTACGCCCTAAACTAGCGTTGAATGTCAATTCTATAACCAAATATTGTTACGAGTCATTTTTCTTCAAATTCCTAAGATTTCAACATATCAAAATAAGGAGTCCAACATCCAAAATAGAGAATAAATATTCATAACCAAAATTGCAATAACAGACTTGTAAACAAGGTAGAAACTCAATTTATTACACCAATTCAATGTAACGTCCTATACAATAGGAATTGAAATCTAAACTACGTATTCTATTTAATCTTTTACAAAGAAATAGGTAAGAATAAGTGGTGTAAATTGTGAAAAGAATTCGAAATCAAAACCCCTTATTTCATCGAAGAATCATAATTTGAACCAAAGAAGAAGGAGAAGTGGAATAGATTATTAAATTAACAAAAATTGCATAAACGAAACAAATTCCATCAAATTAATGTAAATAATTGACAATCTCAATATAGAATTGACATTTTGAAATAAAAAGGAATTTTGGGGTATTTTATCTATCGTATTTTCGAAATTCCAAAATCCCTAAGGCATATTCGAATCCAAAAAGGGATACACTAAACAATTACTGGAAAAGAAATATTAAGGTTTCCGCTTACAGATTAGCCTGCTTCACTTCAATGGATGTGTAGCCTTTCAATCTCTTCTAGAATCTCTCTCTTTTAATATACACACACAATAGGGAAGAGGTATATATATCTATTAGATTCAGAATAGTTGGAAGAGAATAGAATAAGAATAGTTTGGAGGAAGAAGAAATAAATAGAAAATAAATTGGATTCTTGCTTGAATTCTCTATAGGGTTTCTGAATCTAATTTAGAGAGATAGCAATGGCAGAGTTTCATTGAATTCCCCAAAATAATATGAATAAAATGGAGACGATAGGGTTCTATTTATAGGGGTTGAAATGTACCAGAACCAATGAAGAAAATAGTTTAAAACGGATACACCTGGAGCGTACAAATAAATTGCACACCCCTTTAAACCCTAGCCGCCACTGCCAAAATTTGGCTTTGACCGGTCGACCGCCCCTCTTCAACCGGTCGACCGCTACGTTGATTGGTCCCAACAAAGGGGTTGGTCGGTACGTTTGTTTTGACAATGTTTTTATATCCATTTCTTTTTAATTAATCTTATACCCTAATTAACTTTAATGTTAATTGTTGATTAAACATTTACTTAACCCCCAAGCTAATTTTTAAAATTCAAACCCTAAATTTAAATTCCCGTTTGTATTTGAATCCCAACCATATTAATTTAAATCTGAAAACTTCAAATGCTTATAACTTCTTCGTTTGAGCTCCGTTTTCAGCATATTATATATGTAAACGGGTCATAATTTCGCCATGAACGCAACAGAATAAATTTCATGGTCAAATTCCAACTTTTATAAAATTTCCATATTCAACCCTATCATATTTAATTCAATTTAATCCATTTAGGTATGGTTCATTTTACGAGATGTTACATTCTTCCCCCTTAAAAAGGATTTCGTCCCGAAATCTTTCAAGAGGCACACGTAATAACATCCACGTTATACAACCAAGTTATCTACACAACCATCTACTCAACCAATAGTACAATGTGATTATGTGTTGCAGATATACTAAAATGAGCTCAATCCTAGCATGAGTGTGTAATCGTGCCATTAAAATAGGTACGCACATACCTTAAACATGCATAAAAATTTCTACATGGGTGTAAAGTGGTTGTGAAAAGGTGTAACAACCATCTCCTGCCATCCAATCTAGCAACCACGATACAACCAAAACCCTAATTTTGGAGAGAAAATTTTCCAAAGAAAGGTTTAGGATGAAGAGTCCTCATGCTTCCCATAAAATTTTCTCACCATTATACTCGGTCCAATCTAATTCTTTGTTATGCAGCCTTCGAGTTCCATGATCTAAGATGCATGTAGTGGCATGGGATGTTATTGGCTTTATCGTAAAATTCCCCAATTGATTAGGTTCTATAACAATTGCTATGCTATGAAGGTATTTCCTCAAATGCAAAAATGTTACAGACTCCTACCAACATAAAAGTTTTCTTGTTTTTCCCCACATTGGGAAAAGGTCCGTTAAATCCGGTGCATACTTTCCAACTAGCCAAATTGTATGCTGCCTAATCAATTCTGACTTTCCAAAGTCTTGTAATACAAATCTGATACGAGTAGAATTTATCGGTGGTTTTCCACCTATAATTTGGCGATTTGCATGGCCTCCAAAAAAATGCTTCAAGGGTGCTATACCAATCATCCATTGATGACTACAATCCTATGCAAATTTTACTAAGGGTAAGCACTACTCCTAAGGTCCCCTAAAGTCTAAGATGAAAGCTCTCAACAAATCCTCCAAGGTCCTATATATTCCTTTAGATTGTTCGTCGGTCTTCAGTTGGTAAGCGATGCTCCGATTCAATGAAGTTCCTAAAGCTAGTTCTTAAAGCTACTAGAAAACTCCTCTAAAATTTTCTAGTAAACTAAGGGTCCCTGTCACTAACGATGCAAAGCGCAACTCCATAAAGCTGTGTTGGAGTGCTACGGTTCCACTCCTTCTAACAAAAAATTTCTACCACCTTCTTTTTAATCGTTGATCACTAGGAAATTCCATTCTCATTCCTATACATTTTCTCCTTTCCTTGCATGGTGACATTTTGTGAGCTAAATCCCTTATGTTTCCCAAAATCTAAAGTTTTGGCATTGAAACATTTACTCACTTTAGGCTGTTAACCTAATTTCCTCATTAACTTCCAGGTTTACCTATGGTCCATCGCTAGTTAAGTGCTCCCATAAAAATTTCTTATTTACTTTGCTTCCCAACATATATCAAGTGGTTTAAATCCTATTCGTAAAGTCTGCACAAGAATAAATGGGATATATCTTATACCACATCATCTACTTTTCCAATAACTAAGGAAGACAACTAGCAACTATAATTCAAGAACTCCAAAAGAAAGTTTATTGGAAGTTGCCATTTATTATCAGTTAATATAAATGGTGTTGAGGTCCTAACACACCTTTTTAAATTAAGATGGGCTATTTTTAATATTTCATTCCATTGTTACCCATTTTCCTAATTTCTGTTTTTTGATCTTTAATAAATGTGGTCCATTTATTGCTTTAATTAATATCCATAGTAGTTGATCATTACTATCAGAATTGGACACATTTCTAATTAATCCTTCTTCGATCTTTTTAACATTCTTCAAATTTCTGAAATCCATTCATTACTCAAATTTCTTTCTTCCAAAAATGCAATATAAAGTTTCCTTAATCAGTCCCCATTAGATTACTTTTCCTCTCATTAATTACAAATTTATTTCCCATTAAATTTGTAATTAACGTCCATAAACCCCCATCAATTACCAACTAATACGCATATAGTTATAATCTATGTTACCTATATATATTCTAGCCGTTTAGCATAGTGGTAGATATATATATTTAACTACTAATTCTACAATTAGAATACTCATTTCCATATTTTAATTTATCAAAACTATCCTTCCAAAAAGATTATCGTCCTAAATTATCCACAATTGTGATTTTTCCTTTGTTTGAAATTACAAGAAATTATTTCTTTTCTTATTATTGAAATAGACAGTGTAACTATGGAAAAGAATATCCATCTTTTACACATACCTCTCCTTTTTAATGTATTCTTTGTTACTTCAAACAATGCACTTTTATATGTATTTTGGAATTGGAAAATTTATGAAAATTACACAGAAATTGCTCTAAAATTAAAATACAGAAATTCATATTCTATGGGCAACCTAATTCACAATCCAATTATAGATCTAGAATATCTTTACACTTTAACTTCTTCAAATAGAGGTTTGGGACTAATTTTCAAATTTCCAGATCAGGTTGTATATTCTATTTCTATTTTATTTATATCCTAAAAACCTTAGTCTATCCCACCTAGGTCATGATCTATATTTTCTCCATAAAAATTATAAAATCATAACTTTCGCACACAAAATAAAATATCTTCATACAAATAATCTTATTTAAAAATAAGCATTTATTATTTCATTTCTTACAATACTTAAAACATAAAGTATCAAATTCAATATCTCCATCTTTGAGAATGTAGACTTTATAAATTCAAAATTCCTTTGCTCCCAAATAGGAATAAAATAATCTCCCTTTTTAAAACTTTCCTTATCAAAAATTGTCCCTTAAAAGTTAGACTTTCTAATTTATGGCAATTAAAATTTTCTTGGTTTATAAAAAATGAATAGTTATTTTACAATAATATTTATTACCTTACCACTCAAAATATACTACTATTTGATGAAATATATCTCGTAACTTTGCTCAAAACTCTTAAAATCTCTTGCAACACTTTTCTTTATCAAATCAATTGATATTACTATTCGAATACTTTGTATTCAAATTAGGAAAAACACATAAAATTGTCATCTTTTAAATATATGCTTCTCTTTATACAAAAACATCTAACTTGGTTATCAATCATCATTTAAATCCAATCAATGGTCAAAGATACCTTTTATAACTTTATACGATAGAAAAATAGATGGAGTAGACAAAAATAACACATATCTTATTTTATTACTCCTTTCAATATCTCACCTACCAGAATTCACATTTCTATTCCAAAATTGGTGTTATTTCTATTTATAAACCCCTAAAAAGAGTTCTAAAGAAAGCTATTTTGGGTTTATAAACAAGGAAAAATCGTATGAAAAAATAGAAGAATCAAAGAACCAAAAATTGAAATATTTTTAATCAAATTAAAAGGGTTAATAAACAAAAACTTTTCAAGGCATTAATTTACAATTAAAACCTTCCACCATTTTGTCTTTAAAGAAATTCACTGCTTTTAAAATTATATTGCCTTCTCGAACTTTTCCAAAACTAATGGTGGTATACTATTAAAGTTGTTTAAAACTATGTTTATATTTCCAAAAATTTCCAACTTATACAGCCTCTAACAATTGATAGAGGAAAGAACTTTCAAATTTATTACGTAGGAAATATAACATAGAAAAATAGAAGAATACAAAAACAAGGAATTTGAAAGCTTTTCTAATTCAATCAAATTTTATTTTGAGAAGTTAATAAATGGAAACTTTTTGTCCAACTTCTTATGTCACCAAATTCGTAAATTAAAATCACCTACTAAAATATTTCACCACCCTTTTTAAATTTACAACATTTTTTCAAACATTTTACAAAACAAATGGTGGTATAATTTAAAAGTCATCTAAGATCACTATTTATCAAAAATCTCTAACTCATAAGATTTTAATCTTTTGAAAGGAACTTTCAAAAAAATTCAAGGGGTTTTCAAAGAAACCATTTTATCAAATTATGTCCCAAGAGGTAGGATTAAAATTTGTTCTTTCTTTTAAACCTTTGTACTCTACCATTTAAAAATTTAATTTCCTCCTTCTTATAGAAGTTTACTCCTTTCCTTACTTTCATATTTTATTAATACCTATCTCCTTCATTTGTTACCTTCATAAATGTTAATTTGTCTGTATTAATTGTCAGCCTAACGGACGTTTCCTTAGGGTCATTTATTTCCTATCAACCTTTCCATCTACGATTCATATCCATCTTGCCTTAATACTTATAGGGCCTACAATGATAAAGAAGTCTATGGCCTATAAAGAAGCATAAATTTAACTCTATTTTATTTTTAACCTCATAGTTGCTTCATCCACCTTTTTGAAATATGGTAGCAGCTACTTCTATAGTCGGAATTTATAAAGTTAAGCGTAAATTATATAAATATATATACATATACATATATATAGTATGAGTTTTAGAAAAATCTTTTGAATTTTTTTTTCAAAAATAACATGTACACCACTTACATGTATAGTATACTTTCCCGTTGATTGGGTAACCTAGGCTCTGATATCAAATGTAACAAACCACCTCGAAACAAACCTAAATTTCGACCCAAAAATGGCCCATTGAAACTTAGATCCGTTCTAAAGTAAGCTGTTGGTAGAACTTAGAAAATAACAGTATAGAGCCATAACTAAACTTTCAGAACCTACAGTGGGTAGAACAAAATATAATAGCAAAGAGTACCCATTTATTTCAAAACCATAAAAATGTCATAATAAAAAATTCCATAAAAAATTTAACATAATATACGTTAAAAGCAAGTAATAATAACAAACACTGCCACAAGCCAAGCTTCTCCATCTTAAAGCATCGTCACCGCCATCAATCCGTCCTTAACATGTGTTGTAATGAGGAGGAAGTCAAAATAACAAGTGTTTGATGAATAAAAACCTCTAGTCTTACCTTTTCAGTACTTAGGCGGTATATTTCAAAATAAGTATATGTCTACAAACATAAAACCATTTAATACTTCTTTATAAGGAAATGAGGCAGGTCCAACCACTTAATACCTTCCATTCCATAAGCAGGTTTCTAGAATCCCATATCCCAACCATACGTCATAAACAGCTAATAATGTGGGAGACGGTACCCAAGCCACTTAATACCTTTTATTGGAAAATAGGAGACTCTGTTCAATTAATACCTTAAGTAAGGTATTCACCTCACCGGTACTATCTAGCTAACATCAAATGGAATCTCTTAGGCCACTTAGTACTTCCTTGTGGAAAATAGGCAGACTCTAGTCATTTACTACTTTAATTAAGGAAAATCCCATCATTTAATACCTATTTCTAGAAGCGGATCCCCATTGAGATACCACCTAACGTAACCCTTTGACCGTTTAATACTTCATTAGGGGAAAATATGCGGGCGCTCAAACAACCACTTAATACCTCAAGACCCCGAATCAGGCCCTTCGTCTTATGGCCCATACTCATAATGACGTCTCGCATTAGTCCGACTAATCGTAAGAACTGGTAGCCAGATTAGCTAGGCGGATTTCCCTTATAGAATTTGGGACTAAGCTCGCGTCATTATAAATATTTATCATAAGGATTCCTTACATCCATAGGAAGTGTACACAACTTTTGATATCCTTAGATAGACTTCCGTCATGTAACTCTATTGACCTCGCATCCTTATGACTCGGCCATAAATCAAATACTCTCCATATATATACACACACACACACACACACACACACATTCGTCTCACCGTTTCATCAATAAGGCCTTATAAGGAACCTTTCTTATTACACCTTAAAATAATAATTAGACTATATAAGAGTTTCCTCTTATTTTCGCCTAACAATCAATTACCTTCATAGTAGGGGAAATAAATGAAAATAATTACCTAATTAACTACGTCATATATGCAATATTTATACGTTAATTACGCTAATAGAGATAAATAAATATTCGTACCTAATAAATTCTAAACGCATGGATTTTATGCCCTAAATTAGCGTCAAATGTCAATTCCATAACCAAATATTATTACAAGTCATTTTTTTTCAAATTCCCAAGATTCAACATTGCTAAAGGTGGTGATCAGCCTATTTGAGGGAGGAGGTGGTGGCCGTGAGTGTAAGAGGAGAAGAGGAGATGATTTCTCACTTTAATTTCAAATTATGGTGATATATTTTGCGATATGGAAGTGTATTTCTCAGCAGAGCTTCGCTACGACTATGGAATATTTTATGAAGGCATGGAAGCCATTAATGAAGAGGACGAATAAGATGAAGAAATTAAGAAAGAAAGAGGAGGAAGATGTGAAAATTATGGGAGGATGAGACATGTATTTATAGAAAAAAATGTGTAAAAATATCAAAATGCAAAATTTCCTTCCTACCCCTTGCCCACTCCCCTCCACATGCACAGCCACCTCTTTGTCCTTCTCTCCATGTGCTTGAGATGATGGTGTGTAAATGTGTAAGGATGTGAGGTTTTGATGTGTAGTTTACTTTTGACTTTGTATAGGTATCTTAGATATTTTTTGATATGTGTATATATATAAGTATGTGTATATATGTTATATGTGTATATGTATATGTTAGTGTATATATGTGAGAGTCATATATGTGCACAAGACATATAAATAACGTTGCAGTCACTTTGAACAACTTCGGTTCGTTAAACCGTTGAAAATCGAAAAGCTGATTCCCGATCACATTTTCACTTATTAATTAATTACATATAAATTTAAACAATATTTGAAAACTAATTTCTTATCATTAATAATAAATTAAAACGATAAATTTGAAATATAAAACCATATAATCAATATTAAACAAGTGTTTACAAAAAGTGCTATGGTATTGACAAAACGTTATGAATTTCCTTATATTTTTAAAACATTATAAATCAACTATTATTGTTATATAGTAACTAAAATGAATTACCAATCATTTAAAACGGTTATTTGAATATTTAAACTTAATTTAAAATTCCAAAAAATATATAAAAGTGATGATATTCCCGATGATGTCACAAATATATTTTACTTTCATAAATAAAATAAATAATTTTATTTCATATTCTTACTTAAGTGGAGAAATAAGTGTATGTATCCAGTTTCGTTCGGTTAATAAGCTGTTTACCAATAAAATGATTTTAGGTCATTTTATCGATGTTTTTCCAAAGAATATATTTGTAAACATTTTTCTAAAACAAGATCACCATTATTATTTATCACATAAAACATAATTATTTTTGATTAATAATCCTATATTTGAATATTTAAGATTAATTAAATATTCCAAATCAAAGTGAAAAAATTAGGGTCGTTACATTCTTCTTCCCTTAAAAGAATTTCATCCCCGGAATTACAACCAAAAACCCAGAACATGTATTTTTAAACTCAATTCTATATGATATACCCAGATCATCCGTATGTAGTATCTGATACGATCTCTTATTTGAATACACAACTTTACTTCCGAACTAATATCGATCCCTCGATTCTCTAGAGTGGACTCTGTGAAGACCCGATTTTTCATACCCGAAAAATCGGACCATCAGGATTAAAGAAGAAGGGGGTAGAAGAAGAAAATAGAAAAACAACATCAGAATCTCACATCGCAGCGGAATAAATATAATAGATAATAACTGATCTTTACACAAAAGAACTATATCTATTTTATACATCTCATCATCAGAGTACAACACAATTCATAACACACAACTGGACAGTTATCATAACCTGTCCTCATAAAATGAATACACAGCGGAATAATAATTAAGTACGGAAGTACGTCTCGCTATCCAGCTCGTCTCCTGAGCTCCACAGCATCCTATCCTGTATCTGAAATACTCGGTCTGACCTGAGCATTATAATGAAATAACACCCGAGTCAGTCTGGAAATCTAGCGTGAGAAAACCACACTCAAATTGATTATTAAAGTTTTCAAAATCCTTTGAAATCAAAAGCATCTCGTAAGACCACGCCATAAATAAACATGTCGGGTTTTTACCTTACGATAGCCAAAATGCTTTCTTATCAAAATCCTCTGATATTATAATAGTGTCTATATACAAATACTTATTCAAATAGCTGAAATTGTTACATGATTAAGTTCCAGCATACTAGCCACAAACTGGGTTATACAAACAAAATTCGTAAAAGGCGCGTAGGGAAAATGGATTTCCAACTAATGACTAGGCACTGGGGTAACACCTGTCACAGTACCTGGTCTAGATCAGCGTATCGAGGACCACACCCGATCCCCTGCAACACAAGACCGGGACTACCCCTTACTGGATAATCCCGAGTAAGATCACCCCGCGGTTGGGATCGGCAACCGTCCACACAGCCGAAATAAAAAGGGACATCTAGATAGGGATGACCTCACCATAATGGCCGCGACCCACATAGCCTTGCTGCATAACCCCTGATTTTAAGTCATTCCAGGTTGATGAGGCTTGAGGCTAAGCGTTACCTTTTTAGAACATATCACTTAGAATGCCCACCGTCCACCTGACGATATTCCGAAAGCATTCATCCATACAAGTCCATCTCGGGTTCGAACGGAACCGAAGGCACTACTCCTACTACATCCATTTTGGAATCACCCTCAGGATTAGTAGCGACTAGCCCTTGCACTTCACTGCTCCATCTTCGACTCCGAACTCGTTTTCCATGTAAATGTACAAATCGGATCGAAGTGGTTTTTGGAAAATTAATCACGATCCTGGTCTCTTCGAAACGATCAGCGCATTGGCCAATATTGATAGTCGGTTATTTAACTATAAATTAACATTCACAAGCATCCATCAGATCTTTAAATAATTTTCCAAATTATTTATTTCAAAATATCTTCGCAAGATATTTTTTTCTTCACTTCAACCCCTTTGAAGTCAGTTTCAGATTTCATTCCACCGCGGAATAAATTCCAAAATTTCATATTTCCCACTGAAATCACCAAGTACAAATGCTTTAGAGTTAAAAAATAATATAAAACAATATATTATAAAATACTTTAAACATTTACATTTAAAAACTACTTTAATACTTTATTCAAAAATATATACTTTAAGAATATTTACAATAAAACTACTTTATACAATATAAATATTAATAATTATCCTTTTAAAACATAATACCAATTAACCTTTAAAAATAATTACTACTATAACTATTTTAATAAATATTTACCTTTAAAATTTTAACAACTTAAATAATAATTTCTTAAAACATTCCTTTAAACAACGTTAAAACTTTCAACTTATATTTAAAAATTTACTTGAAAACGTACTTGGCTTTCTAGGGAAATACACTTCTCTTTCACCTTTTAAAAATAAATCACTATTTATTTTTAACCAAATTTACCCATTCCTTAAATAAATTCCCACCATTAATTTATTCTTCCAAATATCCACTGATATATTACTTTACTTTTATAAACCCAGTTTATTAATTTCATAGTCTCATCTTCCTTTAAGATCCCAGTTTTCAAACACTTAATCAATTTTCAAATTGATTTCAAAAATTTACTTCATTTTAAAATGAATTCCTTTACTTACTAAATTTTATTCCAAAATCCATAAATTTCATAAATTCCGGATTTAACTCTTTATTATGATTTTAAACTGGAAATACCAATTTCATAAAAATTCCTTTTATTGCATCCTAAACCATTTAAATCCTGAAATTAATAATAAATCTTTTATTCCTTTAATTAATACCTCTCAAGTTTAAATTTCATTTATTCCCATTTATTCAAAAATCTCCTTTCCCATACTTGGAATTTATTTATTAACAATTTAAAATCCACTTTTATCCCTTTCCCATTCATTCTTTAATTTATCCCAAATTCTCCATAATCATTTTACTTACAAATTCCCTCTTTTTATTTTCTTTTAAAATCCAAATCTATACATTTTTGATAACTCAGAATGTCCAAATATATCCAATCAAACCATAGCATCCAACATTCCAAATATTAATATAATTCATCACAGGATATCAAATAATCATATTGAGAATATTAAACAATCTAAATAAATTTTTGAGGAATCCAGTTGGATCCCTCCAACCTGTTTCCCTGCATCCACAGATGTTAGCACAATACCAATTCCACTTCGAGGTGGAATATCGCGGTATATGGGATTATAAAATATCATCTGTTATTATGCGACGCATAGGGTCTCATCCGCTATATAATGCGGGAATATCAATCACTCCAATATATATACTACTATATATAATATACCACATCCAATCAATTCAATCATTCAACCAATTATTTAAATTTAACCATTTAAATTTAAATAATAATCTAGATGAGTGAGATTAACTCACCTTTGATCTTTGCAATCCAATCCAAACCAGCTTGTTTTCTCGATTTTGACATTGATTAAATATTAGATGATCTTTATTAATATCTAAACTAATCGAGCAATTAATTTTCCATTTTAATGACTTTAATTTAAGCTAATAATTTAATTTTAACTAATTATTTCCCTTTAAAAATCTTTTAGTAACCAAGATAAATTATATAGGTTAGTCAAAAGAAATCAATCACCATAATACATTATTCTAGAATATATAGTAAGCTAATGCATGTATGTATATATAATTTTCTAGATATATTTATATACTTCTTTTCTGTAAATGATAAGATAGAAATTTTCTTACTATATGTATATATTTATACATATATATTGTTCTAATCTATGAATATGTTAAATCAAGATTAATCGAACACCTGCAGTAAATATTGATATATTTATTTTTCTGTTATCTACTCATATTAAGATTAACTTAAAATTTAAAACTACATAATGCATCAGATTTCTTTACTGTAAAATATATATCTTTCTA
The DNA here is from genome assembly GCA_030737815.1 of Allium fistulosum. Lineage (NCBI taxonomy): Eukaryota > Viridiplantae > Streptophyta > Magnoliopsida > Asparagales > Amaryllidaceae > Allium > Allium fistulosum. The sequence goes on from CM060901.1 coordinate 669,733,531, forward strand.
ATCTACAAATATATATTAATTGGAAAAAAACCGATAAACCTCACCTCATCGTCGAGCGACATCGCTGCACTACCCAACCCACGTCGCCGGACCATCTACGCGATACCCTAGGTCTTGATTCCACTGTCTGCACACGAACTCATAGCCAAACCTCATACTTCCGCCTCGTCGAAACTCGCACCTCCTCACGCACGCGATCCACCGAACTCCCATCGCCATCGATACGAGCCTACTAGAAACCGCCTTGCCATCGCAACCGCGAAGTCGCGAAGCCCACCAAGCTCCTCCAGATCATGACCGCATCCTCGCTTGCCCGTCTTGGCCTCCTTCGATTTGGTCAGGGGATTTACAAATGGTAGTCGCGAATTCGTCAGTTTATTTGAAGGCCCATTCGATTTTGAGGAAGGACTCGAGTATTCTTTGAACTGGAAGGAGGACATACGAATTTAACTCGGCCATTTTTATTTATTTTTGAGGAACGAAATCGATTTGTTTGGATCTGATAGAAAATGGAAAGGCCGAGCTATTTTTAAAATAAGGGAAAGGGAATCGCGTGTTCGAGAAGGCAAAAGAAGCATGTTGAAAAATGTAGCTACAGTAAGTTGATGGTAAAGCAAGCAGCTGATATGAGTATATATGTCAATCAACCATTAATATATATATATATATATATATATATATATTTATAAAGTTCAAATTTAATTCAAATGCAACTTAAAATTTCAAACTCCTATCGAGGCATGCCGCTAGGCGTTTATAATGTTATACCCCTATTCCAAATGCAATGGAAAAGGTTTCGAGTCCTAATTCGATCGTATGGAGAAGATAGCTTTTGGACTCAGTTATAATATTAAATTTTCGATATAAATTTCAGCGCGTTTATCTATCGTACGATCACACGACAACTCCAAACGCTCCAAAATTTGAAATCCAATAATAAAACACTATTACGGATCCAATGGAACTGGTTTCGTCGAATTCCGAGACTGTGCCTCGGAAGGCTATTTTTAAATATCAATTTAAACGATAAAATTTCAAAACTTAACAAAACACTTCCAAATTCAAGTTTAACACTTTTACTATCTTCAGTACTATCAATATAAATTTTACAAGCCCTTAAAAATATTTTTTTAACAGGCTTAAAACTGCAGATTCAATAATTTACCCAATTCCAGTTTATTAAATCCAATAACTTAATTGCTAAATAAATAATAATATTTGAAATTCAAGTTAAACTACCTTTCAATTATTTAAAATCAATTAAATATTTCAATTTCAAATGCTCAAAAATTCTGGGTCGTCACATTCCTCCCCCCTTAAAAGAATTTCGTCCCCGAAATTACTAGTTAGGGAGAATGATTCAATCCCCGTTAACTATTTTCTCAAATCCAAATAGTTTCAAACAACTTTCCAAAATAAATCTTTTTATCAAAGACACACTAACCCTCTTTCTAACTTTCCAGCTTATCCATAAGTCCCAAACAATATTACTTACTTATCAATTCAAATTTAATTTGGAAACAAAATTTTGAATTATCAAAATTTCTCAAATTTTTTTTCTAACTCCCTAAATTTTCGAAATTTTTTGCCAGCGTCCCCTTTGCGCGGCTAGCTCAGTACTACTACAAAATGCCTCAACAGGCCCCCAGATTTCCAAAAGAAAACAAAAGCCAAGTGGCTAGATCGGAAAATCATCAAATTTCATACAGAAATTTAAACACATACCTTTTCCGAGCAAATTTCAATTTATCTTCTGAAATCAAAAATCAATTTTTCTTTTGCCTTTAATTACCTGTATCCTACTAAACAATAATATCCAATCGCCGAATTCAAAATCATTTTATTCACTTCTTTTCAAAATTTTCAACATTTGCTTTACTCAAGCCCGTACGATGCACATATATCATCCGTACGCAATACCAAATCTGATCGCTCACTCGATCACACAATTTCACTTCCGAACTAGTATCGTCCACCCAACTTCCTAGTGCGGACTCGGATCTGGTTTCCGGATCAGAAACCGTCATCCTCCTTGCATAGCCACAAACTATGATAGAGAATATCCAGAATCAATCAAAATCCATATCCTGGGTTCGCCGTCGAAAATCGAGTGAAAAATCCCAACTCGGACCGATATAACTATCTCGAAATTCTGTGCTCGAATCTGGATCAAACCATTATTTGAATAAAATAATATACGTACATCCTACGTATTAATTCCAATTGATTATCAACTATATCAATTTTCTCTTTTATTCACATTTATTTTGATTTCCATTCACTTATTTACAACCATCCCATTTCACAACTTTCATCTTTAATCTTCATTCAATTATTCACTTAGTATATTTCTCCATCCCAAAATTACTTAGTATATTCCCAATACCAATTTACTTAAGAGTTTCATTCTTCATTTCTTAAGTCTAATATAAATATTTCTTATATTTATTTTCACTAATTCACTACTGAAGTTTATATCCATTTCTATTCACTTTGCCTTCACAATTCCATTTGAATACAATTTGCTTCAATTTACAAATTATTTCAAATCTAAATACTTTTTCCCAATTTTCATTCAGTTTTTCCTTTTCACTTTTACTTGAATTCAATTCATCTTCAACCTCTGAATATTGAATTTTATTTACCTTTATCTCAAATTCCAATTTTAAACCATTTGTCGTTAGTGAAAATTTCCAAAAATTTTCTAACTCCCAAAATTTTCAGAAAATTTTGCCAGAGTCCCCTTTGTACGGAGGAGCTTTTGCAATTTGACAAGAAATATAAATATATATACATCGACCCACACGGTCGGAAAACAAAAAAACAAACAACGGTTCATATTTCCTATCTTTTTATTGCGTAGGCGTACCTTTATTTAGCATTTTTAAGCAAGCGGCTTATTTATTTAGCATTTTGCGCGATCAAAACCAACCAACGGCTTCCAAAAACCTATACTTACTCAATTTAAATATGTAAGTGAAAAATATACAAAGTTTATTAACATTTCACTTAAGTTCAATAGCTAAACACATGCATAACATAAGCAATATACACTAAACACTTTCCATAAGCAAATTTATATGGTTCCGACACAAATTTAAATGCTTTCAATCCATTCACACACCATCTCACTCAATTCATTCTCTATTTTGTTCCATTTAAATGGTTTACACTTCATTGCTTGCATTCAATTCATTTTAATCCAAACGAACTCATATTCATTACAATTGATTCCAAAATCAATTTTATTTGCTTCTATTAACTCATAGAATTTTATACAATCTCGTTTGCGTCAAACGACAACCATTTCTATGCAAATTCAATGATATTCACTTAATAGAATATCCATTCTAGTTTATAACTAATTTAAATTGATACCAACTCAATTTATACTTTATTCTATTTCATTTCCAATTGATTCCGTTCAATTCATTTTGCATTCCATATTCACATTCATTTTATTTGAATCCATTTTATTAATCTTGGAACATTCCATATTGATTACATCAAATACTCATTCCACAATTTATTTACAAACCAAACATTTGTCACATCAAATTGGTATTCAACTTGCATTTAACCAATTTAAGTTCCATTTCCATATTTCATTAACTAATTAATTATCAATTAGTTTATTCAAATTTTATACCCTATATTTGATTTTTATTACAAAAATCACTTTAACTATTTACTTGAGTTCAATCTATTTTATAATTTAAGTTTTGGATTTTTATTCATTTCCCAAAATACAAATAATTTTATTTTGGCTTATTTACTCCACTTTTAAATTTTATAAGTCACAAACTTATTTATATCCATACTTTCATCTATTTACAATCAATCCCATTCACATACTTTCAATTTCAAAATCAAACCCAGTTTTTGCAAACAACTCTAATTCCCACTCTTCAGGTAGCAATCCCTCTCTTGGAAACTCGAAAATGAACATCGATGATGCTGCAGTCATCACCGAAGTTATTTTCCAACAACCGAAAGAGTTCAATGTTTTTTTCTCTTTAAAAACGATTCAAATATTTTTAATTTCAAATCTCTCCAGATTTCAAATCCAATTCAAAATATTTCTAAAATAATATCACCATTATTTCTCCAAAACCTTTGAAAACTATTTTCAAACTCAAAGGAATTTAAACTTCCCAAAATTCCAAATTTCAAATCCATCCAATTTATATTCAAACATTACTCTAGAATTTTTATTTCCAATTATAAACTATATTTATAGTTCACATTTACAAATTTTATTTGTATATGAAATTATTTCTTAAATTTTAGTTATGATTTTATTTTCTATATCCAGCTTCCACTTAACAATGATAATGATTTAATATTATTATCTTCTAACAACCAAGCAACCATATATACTTATAATAATTTACGAAAATTATTCCTTTTTATATACAAAATAATTTGGGTAAATACCGTGTCGAATTATCTCATTCAAGAGTTTAGAAACCCCTATCGATGACATGGCATCCCACATATCGACCAGAATCCATAAACACTCAACCGATAAATCATCACAGTATAAAAACAAAATTTATATTCACTAACAAATACGCGCTCATATCTATTAATACACTCAAACTCATTCTAGAGCACTACTAACTCTATTTTTAATGAGTAATCCCACCAGAGCCAAGGTTCTCGCTTAACCTTCAGCTCTGATACCAAATGTGAAGACCCGATTTTTCATACCCGAAAAATCGGACCATCAGGATTAAAGAAGAAGGGAGTAGAAGAAGAAAATAGAAAAACAATATCAGAATCTCACATCGTAGCGGAATAAATATAATAGATAATAACTGATCTTTACACAAAAGAACTATATCTGTTTTATACATCTCATCATCAGAGTACAACACAATTCATAACACACAACTGGACCGTTATCATAACCTGTCCTCATAAACTGAATACACAGCGGAATAATAATCAAGTACGGAAGTACGTCTCGCCATCCAGCTCGTCTCTTGAGCTCCACAGCATCTTATCCTGTATCTGAAATACTCGGTCTGACCCGAGCATTATAATAAAATAACACCCGAGTCAGTCTGGAAATCCAGCGTGAGAAAACCACACTCAAATTGATTATTAAAGTTTTCAAAATCCTTTGAAATCAAAAGCATCTCGTAAGACCATGCCACAAATAAACATGTCAGGTTTTTACCTCACGATAGCCAAAACGCTTTCTTATCAAAATCCTCTGATATTATAATAGTGTCTATATACAAATACTTATTCAAATAGCTGAAATTGTTACATGATTAAATTCTAGCATACTAGACACAAAGTGGGTTATACAAACAAAATTCTTAAAACGTACGTAAGGAAAATGGATTTCCAACTAATGACTAGGCACTGGGGTACTACCTGTCACAGTACCTGGTCTAGATCAGCGTACCGAAGACCATGCCCGATCCCCTGCAACACAAGACCGGGACTACCCCTTACAGGATAATCCCGAGTAAGATCACCCCGCGGTTGGGATCGGCAACCGTCCACACAGCCGAAATAAAAAGGGACATCTAGACAGAGATGACCTCACCATAATGGGCGCGACCCACATAGCCTTGCTGCATAACCCCTGATTTTTAGTCATTCCCGGTTGATGAGGCTTGAGGCTAAGCGTTACCTTTTTAGAACATATCACTTAGAATGCCCACCGTCCACCTGACGATGTTCCGAAAGCATTCATCCATACAAGTCCGTCCCGGGTTCGAACGGAATCGAAGGCACTACTCCTACTACATCCATTTTGGAATCACCCTCAGGATTAGTAGCGACTAGCCCTTGCACTTCACTGCTCCATCTTCGACTCCGAACTCGTTTTCCATGAAAACGTACAAACCGGATCGAAGTGGTTTTCTGAAAATTAATCCTGATCCCGGTCTCTTCGAAACGATCAACGCATTGGCCAATATTGATAGTCGGTTATTTAACTATCAATTAACATTCACAAGCATCCATCAGATCTTTAAATAATTTTCCAAATTTTTTATTTCAAAATATCTTCGCAAGATATTTTTTTCATCACTTCAACCCCTTTGAAGTCAGTTTCAGATTTCATTCCACCGCGGAATAAATTCCCAAATTGTTTATTTCCCACTGAAATCACCAAGTACAAATGCTTTAGAGTTAAAAAATAATTTAAAATAGTATATTATAAAATATAATTTAAACAATTACATTTAAAAACTACTTTAATACTTTTTCAAAAATATATACTTTAAGAATATTTACAATAAAACTACTTTATACAATATAAATATTAATAATTATCCTTTTAAAACATAATACCAATTAACCTTTAAAAATAATTACTACTATAACTATTTTAATAAATATTTACCTTTAAAATTTTAACAACTTAAATAATAATTTCTTAAAACATTCCTTTAAACAACTTTAAAACTTTCAACTTATATTTAAAAATTTACTTGAAAACGTACTTGGCTTTCTAGGGAAATACACTTCTCTTTCACCTTTTAAAAATAAATCACTATTTATTTTTAACCAAATTTACCCATTCCTTAAATAAATTCCCACCATTAATTTATTCTTCCAAATATCCACTGATATATTACTTTACTTTAATAAACCCAGATTATTAATTTCATAGTCTCATCTTCCTTTAAGATCCCAGTTTTCAAACACTTAATCAATTTTCAAATTGATTTCAAAAATTTACTTCATTTTAAAATAAATTCCTTTACTTACTAAATTTTATTCCAAAATCCATAAATTTCATAAATTCCGGATTTAACTCTTTATTATGATTTTAAACTAGAAATACCAATTTCATAAAAATTCCTTTTATTGCATCCTAAACCATTTAAATCCTGAATTTAATAATAAATCTTTTATTCCTTTAATTAATACCTCTCAAGTTTAAATATCATTTATTCCCATTTATTTAAAAATCTCCTTTCCCATACTTGGAATTTATTTATTAACAATTTAAAATCCACTTTTATCCCTTTCCCATTCATTCTTTAATTTATCCCAAATTCTCCATAAACATTTTACTTACAAATTCTCTCTTTTTATTTTCTTTTAAAATCTAAATCTATACATTTTTGATAACTCAGAATGTCCAAATATATCCAATCAAACAATAGCATCCAACATTCTAAATATCAATATAATTCATCATAGGATATTAAATAATCATACCGAGAATATTAAATAATCTAAATAAATTTTTGAGGAATCCAGTTGGATCCCTCCAACCTGTTTCCCTGCATCCACAGATGTTAGCACAATACCAATTCCACTTCGAGGTGGAATATCGCGGTATATGGGATTATAAAATATCATCCACTATTATGCGGCACATAGGGTCTCATCCACTATATAATGCGGGAATATCAATCACTCCAATATATATACTACTATATATAATATACCACATCCAATCAATTCAATCATTCAACCAATTATTTAAATTTAACCATTTAAATTTAAATAATAATCCAGATGAGTGAGATTAACTCACCTTTGATCTTTGCAATCCAATCCAAACTAGCTTGTTTTCTCGATTTTGACCTTGAATAAATATTAGATGATCTTTATTAATATCTGAACTAATCGAGCAATTAATTTTCCGTTTTAATGACTTTAATTTAAGCTAATAATTTAATTTAAGCTAATAATTTAATTTATGCTAATAATTTAATTTTAACTAATTATTTCCCTTTAAAAATCCTTTAGTAACCAAGATAAATTATATAGGTTAGTCAAAAGAAATCAATCACCATAATACATTATTTTAGAATAAACAGTAAGCTAATGCATGTATGTATGTATAATTTTCTTACTGTATGTATATATTTATACATATATATTTACATATATATTGTTCTAATCTGTGAATATGTTAAATCAAGATTAATCGAATACCTGCAGTAAATATTGATATATTTATTTTTCTGTTATCTACTCATATTAAGATTAACTTAAATTTTAAAACTGAATAATACATCAGATTTCTTTACTATAAAATATATATCTTTCTAATCTACAAATATATATTAATTGGAAAAAAACTGATAAACCTCACCTCATCGTCGAGCGACATCGCTGCACTACCCAACCCACATCGCCGGACCATCTACGCGATACCCTAGGTCTTGATTCCACTGCCTGCATACGAACTCGCGGCCAAAACCTCATACTTCTGTCTCGTCAAAACTCGCACCTCCTCATGCACGTGAGCCACCGAATTCCCATCGCCATCGATACGAGCCTACCAGAAATCGCCTTGCCATCGCAACCGCGAAGCCCACCAAGCTCCTCCAGATCACGACCGCATCCTCGACATTGACTCCCCCCCCCAAGTCGCCTCGCTCGATCGCTGCTTGCCCGCCTTGGTCTTCTTCAATTTGGTCAGGGGATTTACAAATGGAAGTTGCGAATTCGTCAGTTTGTTTGAATGCCCGTTCGATTTTGAGGAAGGACTCGAGTATTCTTCGAACTGGAAGGAGGACATATGAATTTCACTCGGCCGTTTTTATTTATTTTTTAGGAACGAAATCGATTTCGTTTGGATCTGATAGAAAATGGAAAGGCCGAGCTATTTTTAAAAGAAGGGAAAGGGAATCGCGTGTTCGAGAAGGCAAAAGAAGCATGTTGAAAAATCTAGCTACAGTAAGTTGATGGTAAAGCAAGCAGCTGATATGAGTATATATGTCAATCAACCATTAATATATATATATTTATAAAGTTCAAATTTAATTCAAATGCAACTTAAAATTTCAAACTCCTATCGAGGCATGCCGCTAGGCGTTTATAATGTTATACCCCTATTGCAAACGCAATGGAAAAGGTTTCGAGTCCTAATTCGATCGTATGGAGAAGATAGCTTTTGGACTCAGTTATAATATTAAATTTTCAATATAAATTCCAGCGCGTTTATCTATCGTACGATCACACGACAACTCCAAACGCTCCAAAATTTGAAATCCGATAATAAAACACTATTACGGATCCAATGGAACTGGTTTCGTCGAATTCCGAGACTGTGCCTCGAAAGGCTATTTTTAAATATCAATTTAAACGATAAAATTTCAAAACTTAACAAAACACTTCCAAATTCAAGTTTAACACTTTTATTATCTTCAGTACTATCAATATAAATTTTACAAGCCCTTAAAAATATTTTTTTTAACAGGCTTAAAACTGCAGATTCAATAATTTACCCAATTTCAGTTTATTAAATCCAATAACTTAATTGCTAAATAAATAATAATATTTGAAATTCAAGTTAAACTACCTTTCAAGTATTTAAAATCAATTAAATATTTCAATTTCAAATGCTCAAAAATTCTGGGTCATCACAGACTCTGATCAAGCTTTCCGATTATAACTTTTTTCTTCAATAGCTCTTAACTATGATAGTAAATGCAATTTCTCCTCATCAACGTTCATTGTCAAGAATTGAGCTATAAATCCTTTTTCGAATCAGTATAAACACCTCAAAGTTCCGTACTCGGATCTTAGATCAGAATCGTATGATGAAATGATCTACGTATAACATACATACTCATTAACATTCCCAAAAAATTTTATGAAAACATTTCATGAAATTTTATTTTTTATTCTAACTTTTTGAAAATCATTTTAAATTATTCACCCAAAATATTTCTATCTCTTTTTCAAAAGAAATCAATCATCCTTTACTTGGAACTTTGTTAATATATTCCCTTATAAATTTAATTCCAAAATTATTTTATACTAAATAACTTTCCCTTTATCAGTTTTAAACTTAACCCGTATTTATTTATCTTAAAGAAACCTTTACGAAAATATTTTGTAAAATTTTAACTTCGGTTTGAACACTTTTATAAATCCATTTCTTTATTACATTCCTTTAAACCATTTATTCCCAAATATCTTATTAAATTGATCTGATATAAGATAAAAGAAATACATAGAGAGAATAATAAAAGATTTATTAATTAACATCATATTTATACACCTACTCTTAACCCTAGCTTGTATCATAGATTTTAAGGAATAAACTTTAGGGAATACAGTCTATTATACACCACCATCGTATATATATAGATACTTGAAATGCTATACACAATATTCTCGGATCCCTTCTGAGGTTGACGGTGCTTTATCCTTGGTACCTAAGTCATCCAACATTATCTTTTTTTTGGACAGTACTTCATTAAATGTCTTCCTTCATATCACTAACTGCAAGTCCGTTTGGGACACTCTTTGGCTATATGTTCTAGTCTTTTTCAATGGTAGCAGCTCTTTGCTCTTTCTGACCGAATTTTGGGTTTCTTCTTTGTCTTAAGGCACTCACGTAGAAAATGTCCTTGCCTTTTACACTTGAAACAGAATATATCATCCCTAAAAGATTCTTCTTTTCCTTTAATTTTCTGTTCTTCTTTTCCTTTATTTTGCTATCCTTACACTGAACTGCATAATGCCCTTCTTTACTGCATTTGTAACAGTAGATGCCAGCATAAGATCCTAGTCTTAATTTTTCTTCTACTTCTCTTTCTATATTTACTCTTCGTGCTTGTTTTGGATTCAGCCATAACTCATCATCTGGCATATAAAAGCCATTCTACCCCTAAGTGATATACCAAAATATCATCAGAAGTTTCATACCATTTATTTCTTGACTTAAAAACCTTTTTATCGAAATAACTTGATTCGGACTTGTTCGGATTTGAACTTGCCTTGATCCTTCAATGATAAGGAGAATAATTTACTAAGCATAAGATACCGTTCGCCCAAGCCAACATCCGATCGATACATAGAAGATTATTCCAATCATCACCAAACAAATCAAGACCTTATTCATTGAACTTTCCAAAGGGAATAAATCTTGTAAATTTCCCAAATCACACAAATGTCTATATTTTTTTGTATATAAAATATAATCCTTTTGAAAATAGTGTGTCGATCCGCCTTATTTAAGTATATATGAATCCCTATCGATTACATGGAGCTCTTCATGCATCGATCAGAATTTATAAACCACTCAACAGATTAATCAACATAAAACATTTTTTACATCCAATAACAAATATGTGCTCATATGTAAAATACTCTCAAACTCATTCTAGGGCGTTACTAACCCTATCACTAATGAGTCACTCATTCTAGGGTATTATTAACCCTATCTATAATGAGTTTTACCCCCACCAAAGCCTAGGTGTTCGTTCAACCAAGCTCTGATACCAAATGAGATAACCCACCTTTTCGATTCTTAAATATCGGCACTAATACATTCTTAGTATTCACATGCCGCAAATTCAAGTACCGGAAAGGCAGATTGATCAAGAGTAAAAAGAAAATAGCATAGAACAGAGTAGAAAACATAATCTCATACGATTGGAATAAGTATATATTATTAACAAAAAAATCTTTTACAACAGAAAATATTGAATACAATATCAAAATTCAACCAAGATTCAGCTTGGACAGTTATAAATACTCTGTCCTTACAAATGCTAAAAAAACAACAAATCAAATGTAGTGGAAAACAGAATATGTCCATACGTAGATAAAGATTTCCAGCTGTCCTTTTGAAACTCCAAGCATCTTTAGCTAAACTTGAAACTACTCGGACCTAACCCGAGTATTAAAAATACCCAGATCAGGCTTGATCAACTAGTGTGAGAAAACTCGAATTATAAATGTATATGACAGTGTCATAGATCAGATTGATTCCAATCAAAACCTTTGAAAAGAAGGGTATCTCATAAGACCCGCCGCATATGAACACAGATGGGTTTTTACCTTACGATAATCAAAATACTTTATACCAAAACAAATTTGATATTATCATTAATGACATTGGTTTGAAAACACTTTTCACATAAATATATAAAGCAAGTACCAATACCCGGACAATGTCAAATGGTGTATATGATACTAAATGGGTAGATGAAATGTTTGCAAAGCATTATAGCTATTTTGGGAATACAACCAAAACCATAAAGCTTTTATTGGAATTGGATTTTCAACCTGATAGGGAACTGGTGGTCATTTCCTCCGATGCAAAATCCACACACAACAATCTTAGTCCCTGGTAAATATTCACTTTTCTCAAGCAAGCCTCCGTACTACACTATTACACTACTATGGAACAGCATATTTCGATGGCTTTGCTCTTTCTCATTCGAGCCTCCAATACCTACCCATTTAAACTATTGAGGTTCCAAACACTACTGGACTCCACATCATTAATAAAACCGATAGCCTGAAATATATGTCTTGTAGATCACATAGTATCTCGTATTATTCTTAGGATGTAAGGCTCATGAAGCTACGCTCTTCTTTCCACAAAGCCACGCTTTTCTTCTCACAAAGCCATGCATTGCTTTTTAAAAAGAAAATTCCACTTAGAATGCCACATTGCCATTTCTAACAACACACTATTGATTTCTACAAAAGTATAACCCCTGAGCTCGTACGTCTTAGAGAAGGGTGTTAAGTATATAAGGGGCTACTTCCTACACCACCAAACAGATGTACGTTTGTAAATATCAATGTATGTGTTTTAAAAATGCAATGTCAGACACTCATCCATAAAAGTTATCCAATTGAAGGACAAACCGAAGGCACTCCTCCTACTACTTCTTATTTAGGAATCACCCCTAGAATTAGTAGTGAGTAGTCCTTGCAAATCAAAGATTTTTAGAATGAAGGCACTACTGCTGCTCTATATATATATATATATATATATATGAGGATTAACGAAGAGGTTAGCGGCAAGTAGCCCTACATCATGAAGATCTCCATCTTCAAATCGTTGTCTTCAACATGTCTTCACTTCAAACACGTATATTGGTTTGAAGTGGTTTTTGGATAGGACCCAAATCCGACCTCGGTTTCTCTGAACCAATCATCGATAAAAAAAGATGTCAAGTATATAGGTGATTATCAAACAACATCCAACCAAATTACCTTTTTATCAAATCAAATATCTTTTGGAGATATATTCTTTTAAACTATTCCTTTATCTTTTAAGAGTATATGGGATCATTAAGCCTCATTTATCAAATTATCTAGTTGATTAAACCTCTTTAATCTTGGAATAATTCCAAATCATTTCACCTTTTACTTGGAAAAATATTTCCAAATCATTTATTTAAATCTTAACAAAGATTTCTTATTTTCAAATCCTAACTTTTAAGTGGGACAAAACGATGTTATTTAAGACATCATTTACTGTAAATCCAAATTAATTAGTATTGAGTAGAAAAGGATCCATAGAGATTAATAATTATACTCAATACCAATTTCCATATTCAACTTGTACTATTCGTCGAATAACGGTGAAATCACCTTTAAAATTCACACGGATAGTATGAGTTCCCTCCTTCGAATTTAATACATAGTTTAACTAGGTATTCTCTATACCACCAAAATCATATTTTAATATCTTGTTTAACTTTTGAAAAGCTCCAAATCTCTTTTCTTTCAACTAAGAAAATGCAGTCTGAGTAGATCAAATTAACTATCCCCTCTATCAGGCCAATCCGGATAGCTAGAGCAGTAACCAAACACTGGTTGTTCAAGCTCGGGTCTAAAGATTGTCTCTCTATCACCCATAAGGTGTTCAAGTTATTTGATCAACTCTAAACTCTTTTATATGATATTTTAGAGATGATTTTCACTTACTTAACACAATTCCAAATATTGTTAAAACAAATTTCCTATAACCATTTTAATTTAAACTCCTTTAAATAATTATAAAACTTCCAAATCATCTTTAAAATACTTAATTGATCATTTGAAAAGATTACTAAAAAGATTGGGGAAGAATAATTAAGTGAAAACCATAATTTGCAAAAGTTACTGAAACCATCGCAAAAACCACTATGAATAGTGTTTTAAAGCTTCTTTGATCAAAACACTAATTCTATTTCATATATGTCCATTTTTATAACTCAAATCCCTTCTAAAACATTTTAAAATATTTATAAATTTTATTTCTTATTTTTAACGATTTAAAAATATATATTTTGAAAGAATTTACCACTTTGGTTTTCGAACTACCAAAACGCGATGTTTTTGAAAACTTAATTTGGAGATATTTCAAACTCTACTAAATTAAATCTTGATTTTCTTCTTTTGTTTGAAAACTATACCCACATGGGTCCGGAAAATTGTTATTTCCAAGAATTCTGATTTATATTGAATCCTACACATTGATTTAACTTTTCACGTTAGAAAATAACAAACTGCCGCAATGCGATGAGCTTGATTTGGCTCTATTTTTCAAACTTCATTAAACTTTGCTAAAACTTGTTAATATGTTTAAAATACCATAATAAACCATTTTAAATCATTTCAAACTATTTTTACTACATTAAAAACTCATTTTCCACTTTATTCCATATTATAATATTATATATTCATTTTTCAATCTTTTTATATTCAAAACCATAAAGAGGCTTAATAAACTCCATACACATATTAATATGGATTTGTTTTTCATGAATTTACTATGGTTACTTAATTAACCATTTCTATTTTGATGAATATTATTTTCTCATCATTAGCAACCAAGTTATCAACCAAATATTAATCAACCAAGTATTCATCTAATATTCAACAAAGCATATTAATTTACTAATTTAACATGCATATCATCATTTTAAGTTTTAAATAAAAAAAACTAAACTCATGTACTCACTATTGGTTCCAACTCCACCAAACTATTCTGAAGCTTCTTCAAATTAAACCAACGGAAATCCGACAGCACTTACTTCTCTTTTCTTTGCCCCGGAGCTCCTCCAACTTACTCCTTCCCTCTCGGCCTCCCCTTACTAAAGGTGGTGCTCGCCTTATTTGAGGGAGGAGGTGGTGGCCGTGAGTATAGGAGGAGAAGAGGATATGATTGCCCATTTTGATTTCAAATTATGGTGATATATTTTGCGATATGGAAGTGTATTTCTCAATAGAGCTTCGCTATGACTATAGAATATTTTATGAAGGCATGGAAGCCATTAATGAAGAGGAAGAAGAATATGAAGAACTTAAGAAAGAAAGATGAGGAAGGTGTGAAAATTATGAGAGGAGGAGGCATGTATTTGTAGGAAAAATGTGTAAAAATATCTAAATGCAAAATTACCTTCCTACCCCTTACCCACTTCCCTCCACACACACAGCCACCCCCTCTTGTCCTTCTCTCCATGTGCTTTAGATGATGGTGGGTAAGTGTGTAAGGATGTGAGGTTTTGTTGTGTAGTTTGCTTTTGACTTTGTATAAGTATCTTAGATATTGTGATATGTGTATATATATATATAAGTGTATGTATATATGTTATATGTGTATATGTATATGTTAGTGCATATATGTGCATGTCGTATATGTGCATAAGACATATAAAAAATGTTGTGATCACTTTAAACAACTTCCGTTTGTTAACCGTTGAAAATCGAAAAGCCGATTCCCGGTCACATTTTCACTTATTAATTAATTACATATAAATATAAAAAAAATTGAAAACTAATTTTTTTTCACTAGTAATAAATTAAAATGATAAAATTTGAATTATAAAACCATATAAATTAATATTAAACAAGTGTTTACAAAAACTGTTACGGTATCGACAAAACATTATAAATTTCCTTATATTTTTAAAACATTATAAATCAATTATTATCATTATATAATAATTAAACTAAATTACTAATCATTTAAAAAATTATTTGAATATTTAAAATTTTAGAAAATATATAAAGTGATGATATCACTGATGATATCATAAATATATTTTATTTTCAAAAATAAAATAAATAATTTTATTTCATATTCTTACTTAAGTGGAGAAATTAGTGTATGTATCCAGTTTCATTTGCGATTTATCATTGTTAAAAAGCTATTTATGGATAAAACAATTCTCGATCATTTTATCGATATTTTTCCAAAAAATATATTTGTAAACATTTTTCCAAAACTCACCATTATTATTTATCATATAACACATGATTATTTATGTTTAATAATCCTATATTTGAATATTTAAAATTAATTAAATATTCCAAATCAAAGCGATAAATTACAGGTAGCTTCAGGATCTCTCTACAAAATATTATAGAAATTGCCGAACACAAGGCATTTCTATGTGCTTCTATAGAGACTATTCGCTGTAGAAACCATTCCATATTCATGTCCATTTCAATCATCATCCAACCAAGCATATGTGCATCATGTCAAGGCTATGCGACAAGTCATAAAAGTCCAAACACACAAATTTACATATGTCATTTGCTTTCCAAAGCAAGAATCACAGAAGTAGTAGCAATATAAAGTCAAGAACATTACTATAGTTTAAAGAATAATATAATACACTTCATATACATTCAAATTGTGAGTTTACTTATCCTTCAACAAGTACATAACTAAGCACAAGCCTCAACTTGTAACCATTTCCTACCTTAACCAAATAAACTCCAAAATCCTCCTGTCCTCCTCTTTTGTTCATAGCCTAGGTATGAATGGCCTAAAATTGCTCACGGCCTTAGGCTATTTTGGGATGTCTGCTCCAAATCTTCAAGCGTTAAGTTGATGAAATGTGTTGCTATGTTTTTTAAGGCTTATAGCAAGAGATTGGTGAGAGTTTGGGTTGATTTGATTATTGTTTTCAAAAGTTGATTAGAATAGAATAAGGAGATGAAGAGCTTAGTTTTCTATTTGCTAAATTTTTTGAAAGGGCTTATATGTGATATAAGTCGGCTTATAAAGGCAATAAGAGGTAAGCTCACCCCACTACCTCTCTTAGCTAGCCAAAGCCCATCCCTCTATGTAACAAACTTTCCACCTCATAAGCTCATGAAGATATCTCCACTAAAAATATCTTCTACCTTTAACCTTCCAGAAGCTTTCCAAAGTAAATTTAGTTAACCATATTAACACAAATTATTTGTATCAGCTTTAATGACTTCATATGTTATTTAGACATGTACACAAAGTTTGGACAACTTATATTGAATAAAAATATGTTAACTGATAAAACAATTTTCGGTCACATTATCGATATTTTTTCAAAGTATTTATTTATGTTAATAAATTTTAATAACAAGTTTCTTATCATTAGTTATTAATTAAAAGGAGTTTAACAAGGTTATAAAATCACTTTTGTTACACTTAACCATTTTTCAATAATTCAGGTATTCAAAGACGAAGTGTTCAAAATTATGGGTCGCTATACTCTCTCCTACTTAAGACTTTTCATCCTCATAATCCAATCAAGAATAACAATCAAAAAAGAACATAAGAACAAGTACATATATAGAGTACAACTGAAAGTATATACAAACCAAAATTCATACTAAGAGACTCCACCTCAGGCGGTGAGTACACTACAAAAGCAATGATACGATAAGGAACCACTAATCTAGAAGCAACTCTTGATAAGACTCCCTTACACTATCCTCGATTTCCCACATACAATGTCTAGCATCATCACTCAACTATACCTTAACCAACTTTACGACCTTAGTCCTTAATCGCTTTATATCACGGTTTACAGTGCGAATATGTTGCCTTATTATAGTCAAGTTAGGCTCAATTTCTAAGTCTTCTTGTTGTGATGCTTCCACTATTAAAGAAGGATCGTTCATATATTCACGCAAATGTGATACATGAAACACATTATGCACACCCGATAGCTTAATCAGTAACTCGACCCTATATGCAAGTGTACCAGCCCTCTCTAATATCGGAAATGGTCTTATAATGCGAAGAGCCAACTTCCCTGCCCTACTAAACTTAACAACATTCCTTATTGGATAAACCTTTATGAATACAAAGTCTTCAATTGAGAACTCCAAATCCCTGCGCCTTTGGTCTGCATAACTCTTCTACGTATTATGTGCTTTATTTACATTTTCGAACCTCCGCTACCTTATTAATCGCCTCCTTAGCCATGTCCGGCCCAAGTCTAAGCAATCTCCAGGTTCTACCCAACATGATGGAGACTTACATGGTCTTTTATATAGTTCTTCAAAAGGTGCTATCCGGATGCTAACTTGGTAACTATTGTTATATGAAAACTCAATAATAGGTAAGTGCTCTTCACAAGAACCACCAAAGTCTAAGATACACGTCTGAAGCAAATCCTCTAACACCTAGTTAACCCTCTCCATCTACCCATCAGTCTATGGATGGTTAGCATACTCAAACTCAGCTCCATCCCTTAGGCATCATGCATTCCTTTCTAGAACTGATTAGTGAATATTGGATCTCTATCGCTCACGATACCATAAGGAACTTTGGGAAATCTGACGATCTCCTTAACATACAACTAAGCTAAACTAGAAGTTGTCCCCGTTGCATTCACCAGTAAGAAGTCTGCATCCTTGGTAAGTCGATCCACTATAACCCATATCCCTTCATTATCCATTCTCGACCTAGGTAACCTATCTATAAAGTCATAGATCTCTGCTCCCACTTCCACTTTGGAATCTCAAGTGTCTGAAGTAGTCTAGTTATCTTCGGATGGCTGCCTTTGACTTGTTGGTAGTTTGAACACCTACTCACAAATATGGAAATATCCCTCTTCATAGCTTCCCACCAAAAAGATCATTTCATATCCTGATACATCTTTGTAACTTTGGGATATATCGTAAGTCACGAATTATGGCCTTTGTCAATAACTCTTGCCTAATCCCATCAATATTTAGAATGCACAACCTTACTTTCATCATCCATATACCATGGTTATCAATCTTGAATCTCGACCATCTCTTTGGTGCCTAATTCTAACTTATCACTTTAGCTATCCTTGCAATACGGAGATCTCTCGACTAGTTACCTTCAATATGGCTAATAAGGGTTGAGCACACTTCTATATTCACTATAACCACATACCTCCTACTAAGTGCATCAACTACAACATTTACTTTCCCGAATGTATACAAGTATCAAGATCATAAGCAGTGAGAAACTCTAACCAACATTGATATCTCATGTTAAGGTCTTTCAGGGTGAAAAGATACTTCAAGGATTTGTGGTCCATGTACAACTCAAACTTCTCACCAAGTAAGTGATGCCTCATTTTCTTCAATGCAAAAACAACTACTATGGGTCAGATACCTCGATTCATACGACTTAAGTTATCAACTGGCTAAGCAATAACCCTTTCATGCTGCATAAATCTTTACCTAAACCTGTCCTACAATCATCTATATAAACAGATAAACCCTCACCTCCATCTAGAACAATTAAAACAGGAGCACTAGTCAACCCTGCCTTCAACTCTTTGAATTCTTTCTCACATTTATCAGTCCAAACAAATTTGACGTCTTTCTTTGTAAAATTCATCAAACGTGAACCAATCTTACAGAAATCCTATATAAACCTCCTATAATAACTTGCTAACCCTAAGGAGCTCCTAATCTTGGTTGCGCTTTCCGACCTCTTCCAATCCTAAACCGCCACAAACTTTGCTGGATCAATAGAAATACACTCGATCAAGACAACATGTCCTAAGAACCTTACTTCGGACCATCAAAAGTGACACTTCGATAACTTAGCTTTCAACACATACTCTCTCAATGTTTCGAGTACAATCCTTGGATGGCAAGTATGCTCCTCCTCGATTTTATAGTAGACTAGAATATCATCAATAAATACAAGAACAAACTTATTCAACATATCCCGGAAAACCTGATTTATCAAGTCTAAAATATATGTTGGAGCATTAGTTGGCCGAATGGCATAACCAGCCACTCATAAAACTTTTCAGACCTGAAAATCGTCAAAGGTACACTCTCCTTTGCTACCCTTGATTGATGA
Organism: Allium fistulosum; assembly: GCA_030737815.1. NCBI lineage: Eukaryota > Viridiplantae > Streptophyta > Magnoliopsida > Asparagales > Amaryllidaceae > Allium > Allium fistulosum. The sequence goes on from CM060901.1 coordinate 669,753,326, forward strand.
AACCATATGGCAAGATCTAGTTGAAAAAATACCCGAGCACCATGAAGCTGATCGAATAAGTCATCTATCTTAGGCAAGGACACTTGTTCCTAACATTCCTCTTATTTAGCTTATAGTAATCCACTCAAAGTCTTAAGGAACTATCTGTCTTTATAGCAAAGACGATGGGCGCTCCCCAATTCGATCGACTAGGTCAAATCAAGCCTTTACACAACAAATTACTGACTTGGTTGGCTAACTTTAACTTCTCCTTCAGTGATACCTATGAACAGGCAACACAATAGGTTTAACGTCCCAAACCTAATCAATACAAAATTCAATCTCACGATGAGGTAGTAAACCAGACACCTCCTCAAACACATCTGCAAGCTCCTATACCATAAATATCGAACATAACTCCTCTTCTTCTACATAAATAGAATAAAGAAAACTACACATAATCGAGCTAGGTCCTTCACAAGACACTATCAAAGTTCCCCCTTCCTCCTTCAACAAGACAATCCTCTTATCACAATTCAGAATTGCACAATACCCAGACAACCAATCCATCCTAAGTAAATAAAAAACCCTAAAAAACCAAGAACATACATATCGCATGGAAGGAGTTGGTCATAACAAGTAACCGAAACTCCTAAACATATCACACTAAGATTGGCCGAGCCTCCCAAAAGGTTAGATGTATAAATAGAGTCAAAAGCCATAACCGGTTCCAATTTCAGTCTATCAACAAGGTTATGGGATATGAAACTAAAAGAAGCACCAATATCAGACTGCTATCTTTATATCAGACTGTTTTCCTTATAAGGAGTTTATAAATAGAGTCAAAAGCCATAACTGGTTCCATTTTCAGTCTATCAACAAAGTTATGGGATATAAAACTAAAAGAAGCACCAATATCTAATATCAAACAAGCACCAACAAGGTTAAATATGAACATGAATGCCATTAAAAGATAATATACCTTCAAGAACCTACTTTCCCTTTGCAACTGCAAAAGCGGAAGGTATGTTACCAAGTACGAAAATCGTAGGCTGCTATCCTTTCTAAAGCATAGGAAAATCTCTAACAAAATGACCTGGCTGGTAGTAGCTGTAAAAACTCTTCGGTGCAAACCGACTCTTGGCTGTCTGTAGCTTAAGCTTTGATGCATTTGCAATCAGAGTTTTAACTATCGGTGCTTTTGCCACTTGTCCTCCTCTACCTGACTTATAATTCCTAGGAAAACATCCATTCTATCTACACTTATAACAAGCTAAATTGGAATCATCCTTCGCCGGCTGAAACTTATGCTTGTTATTCTTAGTTGGTGCGGATGTAGAATGCTTTGTAGCTAAACGCTCAAACCCATACCTATCAGATTCACAAAAGATCATTGGACATGATTTGTCTTATCCCTTTGAAACTCTGGACATATACCTGCAATGAACATCTCATTCTTCTTCAATGGTGTACTTACCAACCAAACCCCGAACCGATATACCTGCAATGGACATTTTCCACCCTTAATAAACTGAAATTGGCCCCTAATACAAGGGTCAAAAACTACCTTTTGAGTATCGTACATCTCTAGATAAAATATATCTCAAAGGATAACATAATCGGTTCACGTAAGAATACATGATACCGAATATCATCAACTTCTGCCAACAACATTGATAAGCGTCTCTAGATATGGAGTTGATACACCCTTTGGTTAGCTAAACCCAATGGCTATGCCTATAATATTTTTTCTATCATTTCTGATGGTGAGGACACGTTCAGCATCTCTCACACTAGTCTTCATCACTCGAACAGATCACAAATCTCTCCGTAAATTCCAGCATAAGTCGCCCGACGAATGCTAATACTGACCTCTTCCTTGGACTTAACCTTAGGATAGACAGTTAAACTCTATAGCATTAGTCTGAAATGTTAGCGTTGACCTTTTCCTTGGACTTAACCTCAACTCTATAACATTCCACTTCATAACCCTTTCCAAAATGTAGACTTATATATTAGTTTTGAAATGGTTTTCGGTAAGTAATACATAAGTATACTTATCTGATCCTGGACTCTTCAAAAATAAATTAATGAATTTCCGGTTAACTCAATTTTGGTTCTTTTAGAAGTAAGTAAACAATATATAAAAGAGTCCTCCCCATGGGATCTCATATATATACACGTTCTTAAAACTAGAGATGTTTCATACCAATGAATCCTTCCTAAAGGATCTTAAACCATATGAAACCATGAAGCTTTCATATACTCCCTAAGTTAAATAGTTAGGTTTGATAGTCAACTAGTCAACTACCTTGTTTTAAAAATGATCGCTTATGGAAATCAAGTTTCATATGCTTACTGTAACGACCCACTTTTCCGAATAGTTTAAGCGGACAATCAACCACACATGACCCACTCAAATTGAACGAAAAGGCAGATAGTTAAGGAAAAGAAAAAAGGAAGAAGATAAGAAGGAAAAATAAACAACACAGAATCTCACAGCGGAACGAATAATCTATAATAAGCAATAAATCTTTACACAAAACAAGTTGTAATATATATATACATACATCAACAGAGTATACTAACCTATTTTAGCCTAGACAGTTATAACAACCTGTCCTCACAATTGTTGATAAATACAACAATGAATGCAGTGGAAAAATAACCATATATGTGAATACGTCTCTGGGCCTTCAACTTGTTTCCTGAAGCTCCAAAGCATCCAAACTAAATCTGTAATATGCTCGGTCTGACCCGAGCATTATAATAAAATAACACCCGAGTTAGTCTAGCAAACCAGCGTGAGAAAAACACACCTCAATTGAATATTAATGTTTATTAAAACCTTTTGAAAATAAGGTATCTCGTAAGACCACGTCACACATAAACACAGACGGGTTTTTAACTTACGATAACCAAAACATTTTCCATTGATATTTTAATAATATCTAAGGGTCAAAGTAAAATATGAATATAGTTGAAATGCTTGCATCTCACTTTTGAGCATAATTGGGCACAACTAAGACCGTACGACGCTTATTGGAGAATGGGTTCCATATAATGACTGGGCTACTGTGATACCGCCCGTCACGGTGCATCTCCAGATAAAATAACACCGAGGTCAAACCTATCAACCCCTGCCAACACAAAACCGACCTACCCTTTACCGGATAGTACCGAATATGATCACCCTTGGTTTAATGGGCCCTGAAGCATACAAATGAGAGGTTATATCGACTCTATATAGGGATGATCATACCCTACTTGGGAGCGACTCACTTAGCCATGCTGCATCTTCCCTATTTTAGTCATTCTCGGTTGATGAGGCTTGAGGCTACATTTTACCATTTATATAGTACTCCCACTTGGAATGTTAATACTGTCTCCAAGCAATAATGTAATGCCAGCATCCAACCATACAAGTTCGTTCGGGACTGAATGAAACCGAAGGCACTAATTCTACTACATCCATTTTGGAATCATCCTCGGGATTAGTAGCAAGCAGCCCTTGCACTTAAAAGATCTCCATTTTCAATTCCATCTTCTTTAAGGTGTCTTCGCTTCGAAACGCTTGAGTTGGATCGAAGTGGTTTTGGGATAACATATCCGATCCCAGTTTCTTTGAAACAACATTCGATAGTTTACGGCAAACTCAACCCCGGTTTTTTTGGAAATAAACAGTCAAAGATAAGAGTGGAGATCACCTCCTAACCGTTAGTGGACGGATTTCCTTATCATTTGTCCTAGGAGAATGAAATGAGATTTATACGCATAGTACAACATCATTTGAGATGACTGTGCCATATAACTCATGTGTTTCTCCTAGATATTTCCATACTTACATTTTTGGTCTATATTTGATAGTCAGTTATTTAACTATCAACAAAACACATATCTAAATCAGGGATTTATTTCAAAAAAGAAAACCAACATTGGTTAAGTACATAAGTAACCAATAGCCTCCTTTTAATTAATCTTTTTACTAATAAAAATATCTTTGTAAATTACTTGCATAAAAATACTTTTACAAAGATATATTCAAAAATCCCTATATATTTAATACTTGGAAAATACCCATATACTTATATCGACGGTATAAGTATATTCAATTCTAAGATCATTTATAGACTCCTTATAAACCTCTAAAACCAATTTATAAATTTCTGAAAATCATTTATAATTTACTTTATAAATTTTCAATCACTTATAAATTCTTTTTATACATTTCCAAAATCATTTATAAATCCTTTATGAATCCATAATACCATTTATTAAACTCCTTTTATGAATCTATAAACCCATTTCTAATATTTGTTTATAAATATCTAACCATTTATAAAACTTCCTCACCTTATAAATGAACCCCCCATTTAAGTCTTCAAACCATTTTATAAAATTTCCCTTATAAAAGACAAGTCTATTTATAAACTCTATTTATGAGTCTCGAAAACATTTATAATTAAATAAAATCATTTAGTTTAAAACACTATTATATAATAATTATTATTAACAATAAACGTTATAAACAAATAATAATAATTAACTTCAAAACATCTTAAAATAATAATTAATAATTTCAAAACATTATTAATAAAACAATAATAATTAATCTTTACCATTACTATATATAATAATAATAAATTTCCAAAATATTATTAACAATCATTATTATTAATTTCAAAGCATATTAATTATTTGAAAATTTAACTTTTCAAAATATTAAAATATTGATAAGTAACCTTAAAACAATATTATATATAAATAAATAACTTTAAAACAAAATTGAACATAAAAATAAATAACTTTAAAACAATATTAAATATAAATAAATAACTTTAAAACAAGATTAAATATACAAATAAATAACTTTAAAACAGTATTATATATAAATTAATAACTTTAAAACAGCATTAAATATGAAAATAAATAACTTTAAAATAATATTGAATATAAATAAATAACTTTAATACAATATTAAATATAAATAAATAACTTTAAAAGAGACGGATAAAAAGGTTAGAGTAAAATAGAAGTTAAATCATTTAAAACAAAATATTTCGAAACCCGATTTCAGGTTCAAAATCATTTCCTGTCTAAAAACCAATTCCAACTCAATGGTGATTTATAGTATTTTAAAATACTAATTTGAGGCCAATAGCTACTCAACGTTTAACCACTACTGATATTGATTTCCTATCACTATAGGGTTTAAGTTTTGAACATATAAAAATGTCATAATCGATAGTGTCCATAAATAAGGTTTCATATTCAAAAATCATATAACAGGAATATTATTGAAATATTTTCAACAATGGCAAGGAATCCCATTGGATCCCTCCAACCTATTCTCCTGCATCACAACTCATATATATCAGCAAACATACATACATACATACATATATATATATATAAAATCAACCGTGGTGAGGAATCCTGTTGGATTCCTCCAACCTATTTCCCTGCATCACAAACAGTATATAATTATAAAATATGGGTCATCCGCTCCAAGGGCGGGAAACAATACAAACCAACTTATAAAATAGTAAATCATCCGAACATCTAACCAATAATTTTTATCAACTATATAATATTGCTGGTTAACCAAAAAGATGGGTTTAACTCACTTTGATTCTAATTGGTTCCAAGGCGTTTTGGTTTTGTTCAAATTCGAACGACATTCAAATTCAGTGTAAAATTAAACAAGCTCCATTCATCGCCAAACCAATTCCATTTCGTAGTATTCGCTGATACTATTATAGTGCAACTTGTTGCATTCAATTTCGACCTCGTATGAAAGAGATAATTAGTTTACAACATTTGAATTAATTAAAATAATTTAATTTCTTAATTACATTAGTTATCCGCTAATTAACCTTGTTTAAAAATTTATAAAACAGGCCACTAATACTCAATGTCGCGCTTCCATCAGCCACCACCGCCGCTATGGTCGATTGCACACCACTACAAGCTCGTCGCCGACCGCCTCGTCCAACCGCTACCCATTTCCACTTGCCTCATTTCCCCTATCACCCCCATTTGCTAGAAAACGGCAAGGAACTCGCACCGTTCATCTCGAAAATTGCACCACCTCACCGCAACTCAGCCTAATCCAACTGTACAATCTCCATGTCTCATCGTCGCGGTCATGTTTCTAGTTGAAGTCGATGTCAGATTTCGCTTCGAGTGGCTCCATTCATTGCGAGCCATTCGATGAGGTGGGTTTGGTATTAAAAAAAGTGAATGTAACGGCTGCGGATTTTGCCGCTCGAAAATCGACATCCATACTTTACATCGTACTCGAATGCCGTAGATTCGACCGTTCAAATCCGAGTCGCCGGAGCTTATAACAACATTAAGTAAATAACACAGCGGAAGAAAAGAATAATACATTGATATACAATATCTGATACAACAGAATGATACAAAGAATATCAATATACATCAGAGATGATACGACAAATATAGCAGCGGAAAAGAAAATATATAACATCAGCAACGGATAGAATATCTCCAGTAGAATGCTCCAATCCATAGCTAGCGAAAAGCAAGGTCAGTCATCCAAGGACTGACTAGCTCCAGATGATCTACTCAACCTGAATATCTGAGAAACCCAACTCTAGACTGCTCGTGTAGAAAATTATGAGCACCCAGAGTTTAGGAAAGGAACAATAAACTCCGAGTCAGTCGTGGGACTGGTGTGAGCAACAAAAACAGTTTATCTTTAAAAACCGAACAACAAAACAATTTAAAGTCAATTCGCAATGCTTTTGGAAAATGAAACTACCATAAGGCCTCCCGCCACACACACAATGCAAACGCAGAATTGGAGGAGATTTCTCCTTATGATAGTCAAAGATGCTTACTACGCAAGATCAAATCATTTTTGATATTATTACTAGTGCATAGTGTAGAAAACATTTCGAAAGTAGAATATAAATCTTAGCCAGCATAGACATTTCGAACTATGCCTACTATAGCTACCATCCAAATAGTGGTGACCACCATAAGTGAATGACAGGTTCTACAACTAAAACCGTACAGGGTTTCGTATTGGAGTTTGGATTTCCAACAAATGGTCAGGCCAAGGAACTTCCCATTGCCACATGGAAACGCCTCTGGAATGACGTCCCGAGAAATAACCTAACATTACGGTTAGACCTCTGCCAACACAAAGCCGGGTTACCTCTGCAAAAATAGGTAACTACTGACACGCGTATGCCATCCCCCGATCGTCACCGATCTTCCCGAGGATCCTCGATTTCCAACAACCACATAATAATAATGCAGTAACCACATAGGTTAAGTATCTGGGCTCCATACCATGATACCACCTTTATCCAGAAGGAATGACATACACTAAGGGGCGCTAATCCCTAGAACCTTGCTGCATCCTTCCTGTTTTGACCATTTCCAGGGTGTGAGGTTCGACGAAGTCTCATCCACAAAGCTACGCTTTGTCACAAAGCCATGCTTCGGGTCAAACAAATGATCAAAGAGATGATCACAGAGATATAAGATCAAACAAATGATCATATCGCAAATGATCAATCAACGATCATTTCACAGCAACACTCAGCATGCCACATTACCAAATTGGGATATATCGCTGATAAATTTCAACTACATAACCTCTGAGCTCGTACGTCTCAGAGAAGGGTGTTAAGCTAAGAGAATAAATTCTCCGCCACCAACAGAAATGTATTTGAAAGAAATCGGCTTTATATCTCAAAGTGTAATGTCAGACAGGTAACCATACAAGTCTGTTCCGGGCTCGAACAGAACCGAAGGCACTTCTCACAAAGCCCTTGCAATTCCGGATAATTTCCAATCACGTCCGGACTTCCTGTCACTAAGGGTGATAAAACCTCTATATCGGGGATCAGCCGATGCAGAGTAACTCGACGGTAATCCTTCCGTTTTCAAAAATATCCGGTCTTCAACATCGGTCATCAAATGCCATCCATAACGACGTATCACAGATTCGGAATGGGTTATACGACCCAAAGGTCCTTTCCCGGCTAACCCGAATAGTGAGCGAAATATTTAAAACATATGGATATGGGATTTCAATTAAGTCACAACTTAATAATTCAACTTCTTTTTAAATGGTTTCCATCGATTACCATTTCAAATCTTTTCAACAAAAAGATTTATTTTAAACAACCTTCAACGGTTTAAACAATTTCCACATTTAAATCTTTTAAATAAAAGATTCATTCACAGATTTTCTAAATCAATTTCCATTTCAGTTTAACTCGTTAAATCTTTAAATCAAAGATTTAACTGATAGTTTTCAAAACAATTTCATTTCAAGTGGTTTAAACAAATCATCATTCTAAATCTGTTAAAAATAAACAGATTTAATTTATAGCTTTCAAAAAGAATTCATTCATAACTTGGAAAACCATTTTTCAATTAAATCTTGAAATTCCTCTAATTAAACTGGAATTTCATTTCTTATCTGAAAGCTTTTATCTTTTGAAAACAATTTGTTTCATTTCAGAAAATCTGATTCATTCATACGAGTTAAAGTCTTTGGGTTAAATCCAAATTCTCAAAATTACATTTTTAAATGGTTTAAATTCAGATAAACACATTTATAACATTTCAATCCCTAGTTTCAAATCATAGGATTCAATTTCAAACTTGAATTTAAATTTAAATCAAATTATTAAATTTTCAAAACTCGATTAAGTTATTCAAAATAACTTTTATCTTTGAAATTCTATTTCAAAAGCTTTTCATTTTAAATCCAAATTTCCAATTTCAAAACCAATTGAAATTTAAATTTCAATTTCAAAAACATCAAATTTAAATTATCTGTGACTTAACTGATTTCCACGTGAAATCCATATTTGTGTGTGTAAAAGTGTAGTCTGGGGGTTTCACATAATAGTGCAACACAATGAATCATCACAGATCAAAATACAGGATATAGTTGATAAACGATATAAACTATAACGCTCATCTTCATTCACAGATCACGGATATATAAATTTCAGATAAGCGAACTACAGATCACAACATAAATCAGGATGTATCACAAAGCATCATATATCAGGGAGATCAAACAATCAAATCATCCACTAGAATCCAAACATTCATAAGCAAGATCAATCAATATCTAATTTATTCAAATTAGATTAATTACTTATGAACTACTAATCCTGGTTAATTAACATCGATAAATTACAAATTATTTTGATTAATGATTCTTTAATCGTTTATTAATTAACCATTAATAATAAATTAATTAACCTTTAATTATTATTTCATCAACTTTTAATTATTAAATAATTGCCTTGATTATTTAATTCATCATTTAATTTATTAACTTTAATTAATTAATTATTAATTAATAAACATCCTTTAATTTCTTTCATAAGTTAATTAACCTTTAATTAATTGTTCTTAATTTGATTATCTTAATTAATTAACCACATTATTTTATTATCTTTCCTTAATCACCTTCATTAATTTATAATTCCTTAATTAATTAACTTAATTAATTAATCCTTAATGACCCATTAATTAACCATTAATTATTTAATTAATTCAAGTTTTTAAATGTAACTTAATTAACCTTTAATTATTTATTAATTAACATTTAATCATTAATTTAAAAATCTAACCTCATCAAATTAATGGTCTTTAACTCCAAATTAATTATTTCTAATTAATTTACTTAAAACTTAATTTATGAGTTTAAAACTCATAATTACTCAATAATCCAGTTATCAATTAAATTTATCAACCCATTTAATTTAATATAAAACTTTACTCTTACTTATAAATTGAATTATCTTTAACAAAAACATTTCTAACACAATTTACCTTTAAACTACTCTTTTAGATTTCATTTAAAAAATCAAATCATTTAAAATACACTTAACATTACAAATTGTTAAAGAATAAAATTTATAACTTAATTCAAATTTAAAACTAGGATACAAAATTCAGTTTTGAATTCTTATATTTAAATTTAGTTTAAACTTTGTTTAAACTTGCATTCAAATTTAATTTAAATTTGAAACTGACAGGTTCTAGAAGCCTGTCACAAAATTCACCCGAAATCACCCCATCTTGCTTCGAGTCACACCCCATCTTGCTTCGAGTAATCATTGGTTCTACTCAAGAAACTCAGACTCATCTCCCCTTCCTTCTAAAAATTGTTTAAAGTAGTTAAAAACAATTTAAGTTTTAAAACTTTAAATATTTTTAAACTGATATTCAACTAACTTGAAACCAGATTGAAACTTATATTTTAAACTTGTTTTAAAACTTTACCTTTCATTTATCTTCAGTTTAAATTTATTTTAAAAATTTAAGAAACCAGAACAGTTTCCCCTTAAACCTGTAAGCACATATTAACCCGAGACAACTAAAACTTGCTTCGCGTCCAAACTTAACTACTCCGAGTAAAACATGATAAATACTCGAGAAAACTGGAGTCCCCCTCCACACTGCTTCCATATTTCACCAGAAATCACAATGTGCACGGTGCACATGCACCGTGGCTTCCGCCTGCTTCGACCAATGTTGCAACGTCGACCAAGTCGATCCCCACCAGCACAACCATTCCCAATCACCAGAACTCTGACGCTCACGAAAAATCGAATTCGAGCTCGAAACTGAAAACTGGAAACTCGAAAGCAACTTACTTCAAAACCTGGCAACACCCCACGCTCCACGCTCCGACCACCGGAGACCACCCAACTCCGGCCATAGCCTCGTCCACCCCTCCTCTACCTAAACCCAGAGTCGCGTAACACTCGATCGTACGACGACGTAGAACGAATCAAATTCTCCACCACGCCAAAAATTAGGTCATCAGAATAAAACTCCTCACCGCCGCTTCCACAAGGTTCTGATCAACCTCCGACCATTTTTCCCCGACCCACGGCAGACTCCTCCACCTTTAGACAAAATTCCACCCCTTCCAGTCGTCTAGATCAACCACGGCAACTCGAAATGCCAAAAACAGGAAACCACAAACTGCTCTAAATCTTGATCACTAAAAATTTGAATTATTGCTTTAAATTCATCTTTTTATATTCGAATTCAATTTATATTCATGAAATTGTGAATTAAGAAACTCGAAATTTGACATATTTGGAAGTTGTTCTGTGGTTTTAACTTTTCCAGAGACAACACATATTTATTTACCTTAAACAGATTTTTAACTTTTAATATATACCTTAACAAACAGTTTATATTTTAATCCTAAACCTAAATAGTAAGCAGATTGAGAGGAATTGAATTTCAAAGCAAAGGCTTGTGTTTAGAATTTCATAACAGGGAACATTATAACAGACTGCACACATTTTGTCCATTTTCCAAACATACTCAGAGAATTACATATATATATAAACTCATATATTCACAGCTATAGATACCATAGATTTTATGTTTTAAGTGGTGTTACTCACTGTGTTGTTGAAGAAAGAACAGAGCCTCCCTTGAACAGGCTTAAAAGTTGCAAAGTTGAAATCTTTCACTTTGATCTCTGGTTTTGTATTTGAATTTGTGTTGTTTATGTTCGAACCTTACTTCAGAAGTTACTTAGTTGTGATGGACGAACCAAGAAAAATGAAGAAGTTGATATATGGAAAGAAACTTACAGGTTGATGTATTATTTTGTTTAAGCTGAGATGGTTGTACAAGTGATTATATTTTCTTGTACTATAGCCAGTGATACTTATTGTTTGTAGGCTGATGGAAATACTAGTTTGGGGCTGCATTAATTAGCATTGTACCATTTACATTTTTATTTCCTTCGGCTGTACAAAATGTGAGATAGTGGTGGCTTCCTTTACAATCTTTATTCACATATATATTTCTTGTATGCACTTAGACTTGTTTGTATATAGATATTTTTGTTTGCTTTGTTTACTTGTTTCATATTTTCATAAGTATTTGGTTTTGTTTCTTTTCTAACTTATATTTATTATCTGTATGTATATATACACTTTCACTTGCAAGCATTCATATGTATTTGTTTACTTGTTCATCTTCAAGTCTTGTATGCATTTCATAAATTCAAATCATTATTAACCATTTACTTGAAATTTGAATCTAATCACATATATACAATATTTTAGATTTTAATTGATTTAACATAGAATTCATCTGGAGGGGAAACTCGCATCATTTTAATCAATTTATTTCTACTATTTTTATTCAAAAATACAATTAATTATCAATTTAAATTTAATAAAAATCTAGGGTCATTACAGCGAACTTGTTCTCTGGTTTGCATGCGATAATATAAGGAAAGGAGGGTATGGGTTTGAACGTGCTTGGGTATGGGCCAATAGTACAAGCATGGGCTAATGACATGGCAAAGCTATGGTGAATATATATTATTTTATTTTAAAAATATCAAGCTTTAAACATCCAAAAATCTCGAACTCCTATCAAGACGTGCCGCCTAGTGTTCGATATGAAATACCCCTATTTCGAACAAAATGGAACTAGTCTCGAGACTAATTCGATCATATGCAGAAGATAGCTTTTCAAATCCAGTTATATTATATTAATTTCTATAATTAGTTTATATGCATTTCAAACTCGTACGAGCAAACGATATGTCTAATTGCCATGAAATTCGACGGCATATAGTAATTCATTATTGTGGATCCAATGAAACTAGTTTCGTCAAAATCTGAGATAGTGCCCTGGAAGACTATTTTCACACGTTAATTAAAACGATTATTATAAAACAAGTTTAATCGGTTTTAAATTCAAATTCAAAAGTTTGCTATCTTTATTCTTATCCAAATGGAATTTAAATCAACTTCCAAAATCATTCTCATTCTCATAAAATTTAAGATTTAATTATTTAAACAATTCCAAATTTTCAAATAACCATTATATTTAAAATTCAAGTTATTTAACTTATAAAGTTAAATTTTCAATATTTAAAAATAAATTAAATATTCCAAATTCGAATAGTTGAAATTAAGGTTCGTTATACTTACCACATTTCTCCTTCTTAATTTAAACGATTATTCTCTAGTTTGAGAAAAAAAATCACTTCTTTCCAACTAAAACACTTCCAATTCTTGCTAAACCACTTCTACATATACTACGACACCTCCTCTTCCAAGATGCAAGCAACCATCCATCCAAACACTACATGGCTGAGCCAAATTCCCATATGGCCGAGCCCAAACATTACTAGGCTGATCCCAAAGTCCCCTTGGTCGAGCCCATCTAGGTGTTCGAGCAACCAAAAGTTCCATATTTTGCAAGTTTCTAAAGTGTTTTCAAGTTTTGGCAAAAGTTCATCTTGAATTTAAAAGTTTCAGTGAGTACAACATTTTCTTTTGGATAAGAAAAATACTTAACTTTGATGAACTATATGTTGTGAACATATAGTGGTTGTTGTGCTGAATTCCCATGTTGTGTTGATGGTATATGATTATATGTTTATGGTTGAGCTTGGATTTGTGATTTACTTGTTAAATAATATGTTTGGATATGGATATGTGATTGGTTGGTTATGATACGATGGTAGATTGTTTATGAAACAAAACCAAGTGTATGTCATGTAAAAGTTGTGAAGTAAGCACTTTGAAAAGTCGTAAGGACTTGAGATCCGATTTGAAAAAAACAAAAGCTCTTTTCCTAACTTTGGATTTTGGAAATGATTTCCAAGTTTTCACCTTATGTTTAAGTTTTCAAAACTTTTCCATTTTTGTTTTCAAACATGTAGTAGCTAAAGTTGAGGTGGAGTTTTCACCTTGAAATCAATTCTAGCGAACTGTGTTTTTAACGATAGTCTCTACGGATGTAGTTCTGAAAATTTCTTGAATTCAAGTTTTAAAGTGTTTTATTTTGGATTGTTTTTTTGAAAAATCATTTCAAATAAATTAAGTAAGTCAAAAAGTCTAAGTTTTAATTATTTAATAATTTATTTATTTAATTTATTAATTAGAGTAATTATTATTTAATTAATTAATTAAGTAATTAGGTTAAGTAATTAGGGTTTAAGAAATTATTAACCATGTTAATTATTTTTAATTAAGGAAGTTTAAATAATGATTAATTAATATAAAAAATTAATTTTTATTTAATCAAGTTAATTTAATTAATTAATTAATTAGAGTTAATTATTTAATCAAGGATTAATTATCCACTTAATAAGGGTTTAATTGCTTAAATGAATGTTATTTAAATTAAATTTTAACTATAAATCATTTTGAAATTAATTAAAGTTCAAAGTATGATTTTTGATTTAATTTAAGGTTAATTAAAGTTAATTTAGATTTAAACTTATGATTTATTTCAGGTTTATTTATTTTAAAGTTCCCTTTTAAACTCTATCGGTTATTTATGTTAACCAGCTTTCTTGTTAAAGAAAATTGTTTTAAAACCAAGGATCTCCTATCCATGCTAATAAGTAGCCAAATGAATTAAAGTAGTTCTAATAAAACGTTGACACATTTTATTGAAAGTAAGTCGGCTTGTACTTATCACAAATACCGCACTTCGGAAATGAGATGAATACAAGGGGGTTAATTTCGATAAGCAGATCATGATAATCTAAGCATATGGAACGTGTGTTCATATGTAAATCTTTACACCCTAATAGTAGAATGGACCACTATAAACAACTTGACCCTTTAAAATTTTCGAACGTTGGTTTGGAGACACTGGGATTGGATATTGGTTGTTATCCGAAAAATCACTTCGAACTAACGTAAACGTTCGAATTGAAATTAGTATAGGCAAGGTCCAAGATGATGACTTTGAAGTGCAAGGGATATTTACTACTAACCCTAAGGATGATTCCAAAAGGGGTGTAGTGGAGATAGTGCTTTCGGTTCGTTCATCTCTTGAACGACTTGTATGGATGAATGTTGATATTATGTCAACATCTGAAAGGCAAAGTTAGAATTCCATATGGCAATGCTTTAGAAAAGGTAAACATGTAGCCTCAGGCCTCATCAACCAGGAATGACTAAAACTTTGGAGATGAAGCAAGGCTAAGTGGGTCGCTCCCATTAGAGTAAGGTCATCCCTATCTAGAGTCCCTACTATCAACTCGTGTATGCTTCGGTACAATTGCTGATCCCAACCGATGAGTGATCTTATTTGGTACTATCTAGCAAGGGGTAGGCTAATCTTATGTTGGCAGGGGATCCAGGTGAGGTCCTCGGTGTTATCTTATCTAGAGATTTACCGTGATGGGCGGTTCCTTAGTAGCCCAGTCATTGTATGTAATCCATTTTCCCAATAAGTGTCTTCGGTCTTAGTTGTATACCTATTATGCTAGAATTAAATTAACGTAACAATTTTGGCAATGCTCTATTTTACTTGAAAACCCTAGACATTATCATAATACCACTGGATTTATATATAAAATGTTTTGGTTATCGTAAGGTAAAAACCTGTCCGTGTTTATGCGCGGCATGGTCTTACGAGATACCTTTGATTTTCAAAGAGTTTTATAAAAGTAAAAATTAAGTTGTTTGAGTTTACTCACACTAGACCCATGTCTGACTAGGAGTTTTATTTTCATTTCCTAAAACTCTTGGGTACTCAAGTTTGTATGAGTAGCCAAGTGATCTAGGTTTCTTACGGAAGCATTTTGAAGGAGCTGGGGTGGGTGGCTTCACCGTTAGCTAATTATTATCTTACTCCGTTGTGTTTTATGTATAACCTATGTATTTTGTATTGGCAGGTAGTTATAACTGTCCATTTAAAGGTTGTAATGTAATGACTATGATGTATTATTATTATGGAAATGAGAATATAATATCCTATGTTATCTATTATATGTTATTCTGATTTGTGGTGAGATTCTATGATTTTGTAGTTCCTTCTTATCTTTCTTTTCTTCTACTCTTAACGGCTCATCTTCAGTGTAAGAAATGCGGTTGTTACAATTTTAGTATCAGAGCTTAGGCTAAGCTACCACCTAGGCTTTGGGTTGGGGTAAACTTTGAGAATGCATATTTGTAAATTTATTTGTATATATATATATATATATATATATATCTGACAGATAGATCAGCTTGATAGGTTTGATTAGTACCCTTCTTTTAAGATTTATCTCGTCCAAGTATTCTAAGAATTATCTTACTATATCAGGTAGTAAGACATGAGTAACAGAGGCATTTGAGGTAGAAGAGTAGGTAACACTATGACTAAGAATGGTCGAACCCCAAATCCTGGAGGAGTTCGGATTATAAAAGAGGCAGCGCCAAAGCAGCCAAGAGTGAATTTTGCAACCTTATGCAAGGATTACACTAACCTCAGAGGGAAACCGTTTAAAGGAACCGAGTCTATCATGGAAGTGCAAGCTTGGTTACAACCTTGCGAAAGAATTTTTAAATGTCTTGGTTTATCAGATGAATAGAAAGGTTCTTTGCAGCACGGCAACTACAAGAGGGAGCAGCTTCTTGGTGGGACTCCCTTACTGCAAATATTCCAAAAGAAGATTTTTTTGGGCCCGATTTAAAGAAGTTTTTAAGGACCAATTCTTGCTAATAGCAGGAAGGACGAGGATGTACCAAAACTTCATGGACTTGAAGCAGGGGGTCTATCTATAGCATAATATGAGATGAAGTTCAACGAGTTATCTTGTTTTGGATCAGAATTGATTACACCCCATTAAAGAAAAATGAGATGTTTGGTTTGGGTATGAGAGAAGAGTGCCATGATAAAATGACTGCTCATGTTAAAGGTACTTTTGTGGATTTAGTTGATAGGGCTCTGAGATACGAGGCCCTGGAAAAGAAGAAGCCTACTCCGGTAGCACCTAGGGAAAATACCGGTGGAAACAGTTCTAATAATAGGAAGTTCAATCCAAATTGGAAGAATCAAGGAAAAGGAAAACAAGGAGAAGATCAAGGAGGCAAGCCTCAGGATAGTGGTTGTTATATTTGCAAGCAGAAAGAACATATTGCTAGGTGTTGTCCGAATCGTGAAGTTCCAAAGCAGCAAGGTGGACCCATCTCTCCGATGGTCCAGAAGACTCTTTGTTTTAATTACCATCAACCCAGGCATATGGTAAAGGACTACCCACTCATGAAGAAGGTGTGGCAACCCAAGGTGTACACCATTAAAAATGAACCGTCTACTTCAACGGATGTGAAGGGAAAAGGCATCCTTGGAGGTACCTTACTGATTTATGGTATTTTTGTTCGAGCATTATTGATACTAGTGCCTCTCATAGTTATCTCTTATGAATCAGTAGGTAAATTTCATCTTATTTCTAGTATTGTAAAAAACCCTATGTGCGTGTCTAACCCTATAGGTGGTGTAATCCATTTGAATATGATTTGTGAAGATGTGCCAATTTCGTACCTTTCTCATTATTTTTCTTCCGACCCGCATGTCTTAGACTTTAAAGAATTGACATTATTCTTGGTATGGATTGGTTATCGAAATATGGAGTTGTTTTAGATTATAATGATAGAACTGTATCATTAGTAACCAATTTGGGAAGAGTTGCTAGAGTATCATGTAAGGAACTCGATATTCATATGTGTAGTTTCTTGTATGCCTTGGAGGCATCCAAAGAAAATCTAAGGTCTATTGAAATTGTTAAGAATTTTCCCGATGTTTTTAAGGAGGTTAAAAGTTTACCCCCGCCTCGAGAGAGAGAGTTTCGCATTGATTTGGTCCCTGGTGCAAGGCCTGTGCTTCAACCTAAGCAAAGGATGGCTCCAAGGGAGAGAGAGGAGTGGTAACTCAAACCCAGGACCTGTTAAGGAGAGGATCGATTAGACCCAGTCGTTCGAGTTAGGGATCTGTTGTAGTTTTTGTAGCTAAGTCTGATGGACCTTTAAGGTTTTATGTGGATTATAGGGAGTTTAATAAGCCAACCATTAGGAATAAGTATCTCTTACCCCTATCGATGATCTTTTTGACCAACTTCATGGAGCAACGGTATTTTCTCAGATGGATCTAGCTACTAGATTTCATCAATTGAGGGTTGCTGAAGATAGTATACCCTTAACAGCGTTTAGAGGTCCTGACTGTTTCTTTGAGTGGTTGGTTGTACCTTTCGGGCTAACCAATGCACTTGCATATTTTGTAGATCTCATGAACCATGTTTTCCGATATGTTCTTAACAATTTTGTGTTAGTTTTCATCGATGACATCCTTATCTACTCCAAATCTGAGGAGGAGCATAAACATCATTTGGAAGTGGTGTTGTAGACAGTAAGGAGACATCTCCTGAAGGCAAAAATTTCTAAGTGCCAATTTTAGAAATCGGAGGTAAGATTTTTAGGACATATTGTGATAGGACAAGGTATTTCAGTAGATCCAGCGAAGGTAGAGACTGCTCAGGAATGGAAATGACCACGGACTCCTAACAAGGTTCGCAGTTTCTTAGGGTTGGCTGGATACTATAAGAATTTTAAGATTATTCTAAGATTTACTCCCATTTGACTAAGCTGACTAAGAAGGAGGAAAATTTATATGGACTCCAAAGTGTGAAGAGGCATTTCTGGAATTGAAGAAGAGATTGACCAGTGCATAAGTTTTAGCTGTTCCAGAGGGATATAGTGGATTCATGGTTTTCACAGATGCTTGTGGAGTGGGACTAGGTGTTGTTTCGAAGCAGCACGATAAAGTGATTGCGTATGCAAGTAGACAGTTTAAGCCTCATGAGAAGAACTACGCTACGCATGACCTGGAGTTGCGAGCTGTCGTTTTTGCATTAAAAATGTGGAGACACTACTTGCTGGGTAAGGATCCTTCTATTCCTCTTAGTTTCTTTCTAATCTTAGAAATTTTAAGAGTAAATTTCTTTCTTTAATTAGGTGAAAAATTCGAGCCTTCACGGATCATAAATCCTTGAAGTATCTTTTTGCTCAGAAGGATCTGAACTTGAGGCAATAGAGGTGGTTAGAGTTTCTGGCGTCTTACGACTTGGATATTCTTTATACGCTAGGAAAGGCTAATGCGGTGGTGGATGCCTTGAGCAGGAATGCCGTTTTGACTCTTTTGGAGGTTACCCTAACTCTCCTAAAAGGAATAGCGAGCAAGCAAAGAGAGGAAAGAAGCTTAGTGGCGATCATCAGGAAGGTTGAGGTGGGGCAGTGTACAAGTTTTAAGATTGATAACCGAGGAGTTTTGAGGATAAATGGACAAATCTACGTACCGAAATCAACAGTCTTAGGCAGGAAGGTTTGTCAGAATGCCATTGTTCTAAGTTGATTATCCCTCCAGATGTCTCAAAGATGAATAAGGATATGAAGCGGATGTTTTGGTGGAAGGGAATGAAGAGAGATATCTCTATCTTTGTTAGCAGGTATTCATACTATCAGCAAATCAAAGGTGATCATCAAAAGATAGCCGGATTATTAAAACCTTTGGAAATATCTAATTAGAAATGGAAAATTATATCAATGGATTTTATCGATGGTTTGTCCAGAATTAGAAAAGGAAATGAAGGAGTATGGGTTATCGTGGATCGACCAACGAAGAGCACACATTTTATTCCGGTGAAACAATCAAGGACCGCTGCTTCATTAGCTGAAATTTTTATAAGAGAGATTGTCAGGTTGCATGGTGTTCCTGTAAGTATTGTAAGTGATCGAGACCCCATATTTACTAGTCAATTTTGGGAAGCATTGCAGACAACTCTAGGAACAAGGTTGAGCTTAAGCACAACATATCATCACCAAACAGACGGACAAACAGAGAGAGTGAATCAGATTCTAGAGGATCTCTTGGGAGCGTGTATTCTAGATTTTGGTGGATCATAGGAAGATCATTTGCATTTAGTTGAGTTCTTCTATAACAATAGTTTCTAAGCAAGCATCGGTATGGCACCTTATGAAGCCCTATATGGAAGATCGTGCAAGTCATCGGCATGTTAGGTTGAGATGGGAGATAGAATAGTACTTGGGCCGAACATGATTCGAGAGGCTACCGAAAAGTTGCAGTGATTAAGAAAAGAATGAAGGAAGCCCAAGATCGCCAAAAAAGTTATGCTGATAGGAGGCGAAGAGATTTGGAATTTTTGGTTGGAGACTTGGTGTTCGTAAAGATTTCACCAATAAGAGGAGCTGTTAAATTTGGAAAGGCTGGAAAGTTAGCTCCAACTTATGTTGGACCTTTCCGTATTCTTGAGAGAATCAGATCGCTTGCTTATAAGGTCGAGTTTCCAAAAAGATTGGCGGCAGTTCATATTGTGTTCCACGTGTCTCATTTGAGAAAATATGTTCATGACCATCTTTGATTGTGAAGCCGTTGGTTTAAGATGAATTGGAAATAGAACCGAACTTGCCAGTGGTTAGACATCTAGTTTATGTTGTGGATCAGGATGAAAAGAGATTGCGTAACAAGGTGGTGCGACTAGTCAAGATTCAGTGGAGCGAGGATCCAAGAGACTACACTTGAGAGATGGTGGATCGTATGAAAGAAGCCTATCTCGGGTTGATGTTAGGATAGTTAGTTGATTGTCTGTTGCATGTATATTGTACGTTTGTTTGCTATGGATGCTTAATACATGTCTTTTCATGTGTTTATGATATGAATATATAACTTTTTGCATGGTCTAGATTATCTCCTTGATTGCTAATTTCGGGACGAAATTCTTCTATGGGGGAGAGTGTAACAACCCAAAATCTAATCTCTATTTAAATAATATTTAATTATATTTTTAAATAATTAATAAATGGATTTGTATTAACAAATAAAACTATTTTAAATAATAACTAATGATAATAAAATTGTTTTCAAAATTTGTTTACTAATATATATATAGTTCATAGAGAATTAGAAAATATGAATAAAGATTATTTTCTTAAATATGAAATTTTCATTGGTTAAAAGTTGTTTAAAATGTCAAAACACTATGTTAACACACATGCACACATTACAAACCATTTTAACATGGTGTGTACATGTACATATGCATGTACATATTCGCACACTTAATCATATTAACATATAAGATTTTATTTAATAAAAGCAAACATATATTAACATATAAAATATATCTTTTTTTCAACACATGGTACAAGTGCATGGTATGAATATTTCAAGGAGAGGAGAAGGGGTACTAGGTGTGGATGGAAATGGGGGGGAGGAGTATGGAGAGGCATGCATACATATATATTAAATATAAGCACTTATATGATTTTTAAATAATTTCCTAAACATATATATACCCCCTAACTTTTATTTTTCTCATTTTACAATCTCCTCTTCATTTTAAAATTCCTAAGAGCTTGGATAAACACTTTCATGGCTTCTCTTCATATTTTCTAGTTTGAGAAAAAAAATCACTTCTTTCCCTTAAAACACTTCCAATTCTTGCTAAACCACTTCTACATATACTACGACACCTCCTTTTCCAAGTTGCAAGCAACCATCCATCCAAACACTACATGGCTGAGCCAAATTCCCAAATGGCCGAGCCCAAACATCACTAGGATGAGCTCAAAGTCCCCTTGGTTGAGCCCATCTAGGTGTTCGAGAAACCAAAAGTTTCACATTTTGCAAGTTTCTAAAGTGTTTTCAAGTTTTGGTAAAAGTTCATCTTGAATTTAAAAGCTTCGATGAGTAAAAGTTTTGTTTTTGGAAAGGAAAAATACTTGATTTTGATGAACTATAGGTTGTGAAAATATAGTGGTTGTTATGTTGAATTACTATGTTGTGTTGATGGTATATGATTATATGTTTATGGTTGAGCTTGGATTTGTGATTTAGTTGTTAAATAATATGTTTGGATATGGATATGGGATTGGTTGGTTATGATATGATGGTAGATTGTTTATGAAACAAAACCAAGTGTATGTGATGTAAAGATTGTGAAGTTAGCACTTTGAAAAGTCGCAAGGACTTAAGAATTTGAAAAAAAACAAAAGCTCTTTTTCTAGCTTTGGATTTTGGAAATGTATTCCAAGTTTTCACCGTTTGTTTAAGTTTTCTAAACTTTTCCATTTGTGTTTTCAAACATGCAGTAGCTAGAGTTGAGGTGGAGTTTTCACCTAGAAATCAATTTTAGCGAACTGCGTTTATAGCGATAGTCGCTACGGATGCAGCTCGGATAATTTCACGAATTCAAGTTTTAAAGTGTTTTCTTTTAGATTGTTTTTTTTGAAAACTCATTTCAAATAGATTAAGTAAGTCAAAAGGTCTAAGTTTTAATTATTTAATTATTTATTTATTTAATGTATTAATTAGGGTAATTATTATTTAATTAATTAATTGAGTAATTATGTTAAGTAATTAGAGTTTAAGAAATTATTAACCAAGTTAAATAAAAGAAAATTTACTTTTATTTAATCAAGTTCATTTACTTTAATTAATTGTTTAATTAGATTTAACTATTTAATTAATTACTATTTAATTAAGGGTTAATTATCCACTTAATTAGGGTTTAATTGCTTAAATGAATGTTATTTAAATTAAAGTTTAATTATAAATAATTTTATAATTAATTAAAGTTCAAAGTATGATTTTTGATTTAATTAAAGTTATCTAAGTTTTAAACTTATGATTTAATTAAGGTTTATTTATTTTAAAGTTCCCTTTTAAACTCTATCGGTTATTTATTTTAACCAACTTTCTTTTTTAAGTAAATTGTTTTAAAACTAAAGATATCTTGTCCATGCTATTAAGTAGCCAAATGAATTTAAGTAGTTATAATAAAAAGTTGACTTGTTTTACTGAAAGTAAGTCGACTTGTACTTATCACAAATACTGTACTTCGGGAACGTGATGAATACAAGAAGGTTAATTTCAATAAGCGGGTCATGATAATCTAAGCATATGGAACATATGTTTATATGTTAATATTTACACCATGATAGTGGAATGGTCCACTATAAATAACTTGACCCTTTAAAATTTTCAACGTTGGTTTGGAGAGACCGGGATCGGATATTAGTTGTTATCCAAAAACAACTTCAAACTAACGTAAACATTCGAATCGAAATTAGTAAAGGCGAGGTCCAAGGTGATGACTTTGAAGTGGAAGGGCTATTTGTTACTAACCCTAAGGGTGATCCCAAAATGGGTGTAGTGGAGATAGTGCCTTCTTTTCGTTTATTTCCCGAACGACTTGTATGGATGAATGCTGATATTGTGTTAATATCTGGAAGGCAATGTTAGCATTCCAAGTGGCAATGCTTTAGAAAAGGTAAAGATGTAGCCTCAGGCCTCATCAATTAGGAATGACTAAAACAGGGGAGATGCAGCAAGGCTAAGTGGGTCGCTCCCAATAGGTTAAGGTCATCCCTATCTAGAGTGCCTACTATCAACTCATGTATGCTTCGGTATGGTTGTTGATCCCAACTGATGGGTGATCTTGTTCGGTACTATCCAAAAAGGGGTAGGTCGGTCTTGTATTGGCAAGGGATCCAGGAATGGTCCTCGATGTTATCTTATCTAGAGATATACCATGATGGGCGGTACCCTAGTAGTCCAGTCATTGTATGGAATCTATTTCCCAATAAGTGCCTACAGTCTTAGTTGTATACCTATTATGCTAGAATTTAATTAATGTAACAATTTCGGCTATGTTCTATTTTACTTGAAAACCCTAGACATTATCATAATACCACTGGATTTATATATAAAGTGTTTTGGTTATCGTAAGGTAAAAACTCGTCCGTGTTTATGTGCGCCATAGTCTTACGAGATACCTTTGATTTTCAAAGCGTTTTATAAAAGTAAAAATTAAGTTGTTTGAGTTTACTCACACGAGACCCATGTTTGACCAAGAATTTTCTTTTCTTTTCCTAAAACTCTTGGATCCTCAAATTTGTATGAGTATCCAAGTGATTCAGGTTTCTTACGGAAACATTTTGAAGGAGCTGGAGCACGTGGCTTAACCGTTAGCTAATTATTATCTTATTCCGTTGTGTTTTATGTATGACCTATGTATTTTGTATGGGCATGTAGTTATAACTGTCCACTTGAAGGTTCTAATGTAATGACTTTGATGTATTATTATTATTGAAATGACAATGTAATATCCTATGTTATCTATTATATATTATTCTGATTTTTGGTGAGATTCTTTAGTTGTGTAGCTCCTTCTTATCTTTCTTTTCTTCTACTCTTAATGGCTCGTCTTTTAGTGCAAGAAAGGCGGTTTTTACACTACTACTACATCCATTTTGGAATCCTCCTCAAGATTAGTAGCAAGCATCCCTTGCACTTCAATGAGCTCTTTTTTCAATTCCGTCATCTTTAAGATGTTTTCACTTCGAAACGTTTGAGTTTGATCGAAGTGGTTTTCGGATAACACATCTGATCCTAGTCTCTTCAAAACAACATTCAATAGTTTCCAGTAAACTCAACCTTGGTTCTTTAGGTAATAAACAGTCAAAGATAAGAGCAAAGATCACCTCCTAACCGTTAGTGGACGAATTTCCTTATCATCCTAGGAGAACGGAATGAGATTTATACGCATAGTACAATATCATCGGAGATGAATGTGCCATATAACTCTCGTGTTTCTCCTATATTTCCACAGTTACGTTTTTTATCTAAATTTGATAGTTGGGTATTTAACTATCAACAAAACACACATCCAAATTAGGGATTTTTTCAAAAGGGAAAACCAACATTGGTTAAGCACATAAGTAACCACTAGCCTCCTTTTAATTAATCTTTTCATTAATAAAAATTACTTTTCAAATTACTTGCATAAAAATACTTTTACAAAGATATATTCACAAATCCCTATATATATAATACTTGGAAAATACCCATATACTACTCTCAACGGTATAAGTATATTCAATTCTAAGATCACTTATAAACTCCTTATAAATCTCTAAAACCTTATAAAAACCATTTTATATGAAAATCATTTATAATTTACTTTATAAATTTTCAATCACTTATAAATTCTTTTTATACATTTCCAAAATCATTTATAAACCCTTTATGAATCCATAATACCATTTATAAAACTCCTTTTATAAATTTATAAACCCATTTCTAAAATTTGTTTATAAATATCTAACCATTTATAAAACTTCCTCATCTTATAAATGAACCCCCCTTTTAAGTCTTTAAACTATTTTATAAATCTTCCCTTATAAAACCCAAGTTTGTTTATAAACTCTATTTATGAGTCTCGGAAACATTTATAATTAAATAAAATCATTTACTTTAAAACACTATTATATAATAATAATTATTAATAATAAACGTTATAAATAAATAATTATTATTAACTTCAAAACATCTTAAAAGTAATAATTAATAAATTTAAAACATTATTATTAATAAAACAATAATTATTAGTCTTTACCATTACTATAAATAATAATAATAAATTTCCAAAATATTTTTAACAATCATGTCTATTAATTTCAAACCATGTTAATTATTTGAAAATTTTACTTTTCAAAATATTAAAATAATTATAAGTAATCTTAAAACAATATTATATATAAATAAATAACTTTTAAACAATATTAAATATAAAAATAAATAACTTTAAAACAGTATTAAATATAAATAAATAACTTTAAAGCAAATATAAATAAATAACTTTAAAAGAGACAAATAAAAAGGTTATAGTAAAATAGAAGTTAAATCATTTAAAACAAAATATTTCTGAAACCTAATTTCAGGTTCAAAATCATTTCCTGTCTCAAAACCAATTCCAACTCAATGGCAATTTATAGTTTTTTAAAATACTAATTTGAGGCCAATAGCTACCCAACGTTTAACCACTATCGATATTGATATCTTATCACTACAGGGTTTAAGTTTTGAATATATAACAATGTCATAATCAATAGTGTCCACAAATCAGGTTCCATATTCAAAAATCAAATAACACGAATATTTTTGACAAAATTTCAACAATAGCGAGGATTCTCGTTAGTTCCCTCCAACCCATCCCCCTGCATCACAACCCATAGATTTTAGCACATATATATGTAAATATATATCAATAGTGGTGAGGAATCCTGTTGGATCCCTCCAACCTATTTCCCTACATCACAAACAGTATATAATTATATAATATGGGTCACCCGCTCCAGAGGTGGAAAAAAATACAAACCAACTAATAAAACAGTAAATCATCCAATCAACAACTTTTATCAACTATATGATATTACTGGTTAACCAAAAAGGTGAGTTTAACTCACTTTGATTCCAATTGTTGCTGAGGCGTTCCATTTTCATTCGAATTCGAACGACATTCGAATTCAGCGTAAAATTCAACAAGCTCTATTCATCGCCAAACCTATTCCATTTCGTAGCATTCGCTGATACAATCGCAGTGCAACTCGTTGCATTCAATTACGACCTCGTATGAAAGAGATAATTAGTTCACAACATTTGAATTAATTTAAATAATTTAATTTCTAGATAACATTAGTTCGCCGCTAATTAACCTAGTTCAAAAATTTATAACCTGAGTCGCTCGTACTCGATGTCACGCTTCCATCAGCCACTGCCGCTACTATGGTCGATCGCATGCCGCTGCAAGCTCACCGCCGACCGCCTCGTCCAGCCGCTACCCATTGCCACTGGCGTCATTGCCCCTATCGCCGTTGTTTGCCAGAAAATGGCAAGGAACTCGCATCCTTCATCTCGAAAATTATGCTGAACACCGCAACTCAGCCTAATCCAACTGTACAATCTCCACGTCTCGTCGTTGCGGTCATGTTGCTAGGTGAAGTCGATGTCATATTTCGCCTCGAGTGGCTCCATTCATTCTAAGCCATTTGATGTGGTAGGGTTGATATTAAGTGAACTTATTCCCTGGTTTACACGCGATAGTATAGGGAAAGAAGGGTGTGGGTTTGAATGTGCTTGGGTATAGGCCAACAGTACAAGCATGGGCTGATGGTATGGCAAAGCTATGGTGAATATACATTATTTTATTTTAAAAATATCAAGCTTTAAACATCCAAAAATCTCAAACTCCTATCGAGACGTGTCGCCTAGCGTTCTATATGAAATACCCCTATTCCAAACAAAATGGAACTAGTCTCGAGACCTAATTCGATCATATGCAGAAGACAACTTATCAAACCCAGTTATATCATATTAATTTCTGTAATTAGTTTATATGCATTTCAAACTCGTACGACCAAACGGTATGTCTAATCGCCATGAAATTCGACGGCATATAATAATTCATTATTACGAACCAATGAAACATGTTTCTTTGATATCTGAGACTGTGCCCCGGAAGGCTATTATTATACGTTAATTAAAACGATTATTATTAAACAAGTTTAATCGCTTTTAAATTCAAATTTAAAAGTTTGCTATCTTTATTTTGATCCAAATGGAATTTAAATCAACTTCCGTAATCATTCTCAGTCTCATAAAATTCAAGATTTAATTATTTAAACAATTCCAAATTTTTAAATAACCATTGTATCTAAATTCAAGTTATTTAACTTATAAAATTAACCTTTCAATATTTAAAAATCAATTAAATATTCCAAATTCGAATAGTCGAAATTCTAGATCGTTACACTTACCACATTTCTCCTTCTCAATTTATACTATCCCTCGGTCAAGAGTGAAGCCGGTAGGTTAGAGTATTATTGCCTCTAACATCGTTTTTAACTTTCATGGATAGACAAGCCTATTTGTTGGCTTTTAGTGCTAAGTATAGTATTAATTACTTTCTATAAACAAGTAAAGAAACAAAGCACGATTATGCAACTTAAGCAACTCCTAAACCCATTTTAAAAACATTTTTTCATAATTTAAAAGCCGTTTGAAAATGATACGCGCGCACACATACTCTAATTTATTTATAAGCTAAGATATTTAATAAAATCCTAAAAACAATTTAAAAGATATTTATATTACATAAAAAATTTAATACATTAATAAAATAATTAAATGATTTTCTAAAAATTATATATAAATAAGAATAATTTAAAATAATTTTAATTATGGTTTAAACATTCATTTAAAATATTACTTAAAATTATTATTTTATAATTTATTTAAAAACTATAAAATGCATTTTTTCCTTTATTAAAATAAACTTCTACTTTAATAATCCATAATTAACTGTAAAAATATATTTAAATTTCAAACCACTTTTAAAATACTCCAATATAAGTCATTAAATACTTGTAAAAAGATTGTAGAAAAATAGTTTAATTAAAAGTCATGTTAAAATAATTAAAGTTCAAAACATAAACTATAGCATTTTCAGAATGCTATGAAAAGGGTTCAGAGTTAGAATAGCGGTCATTAAAAGCTATGTTGAGTGGTGTAACTGACTATGAACTGGGCAATTTTATATACTAGAAAGCTTTTCCATTTTCAATATGATAAAAAACTTTTTAACATCCAATTTTTTTGCAGTAAATAGTATACTCAATATACATTACAATCATGGTAAGAACCCCTAGGGATCTCTTTACAAAATATTATTGAAATTGTCGAACACAAGGCATTTCTAAGTGCTTCTATAACGACCATTCGCTATAGAAACCATTCTGTATTCAAGTTCAATTCAATCATCGTCCAACCAAACCTATGTGTATCATTCCAAGGCTTTGCAACAAGTCATATAAAGTCATAGAAGTCGAAATACACAAATTTACATATGTCATTTGCTTCCTAAAGCAAGAATCACAAAAGTAGCAACACTATATAGTCAAGCACATTACTATAGTTTAAACAAGAATGTAATGCACTTCATATACATTCAAATGGCGACTTTGCTCACCCTTCAAAAAGTACACAATCAAGCACAAGCCTCCACCATGCAATCACTTCCTACCTCAACCAAATAAACTCCAAAATCCTCCTACCCTCCTCTTTTGCTCACGGCCTAGGCTATGGATGAACTAAAATTGCTCATGGCCTTGGGAAATTTTAGGGTGTGTGCTCTAGATCTTCATGCTTCAAGTTGACGAACGGGGTTGCTATGTTTTTTAAGGCTTATAGCAAGAGTTTGGGTTGATTTGATCATTGTTTTAGAAATTTATTTAGAAGAGAATAAGGAGATGAAGAGCTTAGTTTTTTATTTGCTAAATTTTTTGAAAGGTTTCCATGTGATACAAGTGGACTTATATAGGAAACAAGAGGTAAGCTCACCCCCCACCACCTCTCCCAGCCAGCTAAAGCCCATCCCCCTACCCTTATGTGATCAACTTTCTGCTTTACAAGCTTATGAAAATATCTCCACTCAAAATATCTTCTGCCTTTGACCTTCTAGAAGCTTTCCAAAGTAAGTTTAGTTAACCATATTAACACAAATTATTATTATTAGCTATTAATGACTGCATATGTTATTTAGACATGTACACAAAGTTTTGAACAACTTATATTGAATAAAAATCTATTTATCGATAAAACAATTTTCAGTCACATTATCGATATTTTTTCAAAGTATTTATTTTTTGTAAACAAATTTCAAAATCAAGTTTCTTATCATTGGTTGTTAATTAAAAGGACTTTAACAAGATTTTAAATCACTTTTATAACATTTAACCATATTTCAAAGGTTCAAATATCCAAAGACCATATGTTCGAAATTACGGGTCGCTATAATACCCCTAACTCTATCAATATGTATGTATGTGTGTTTATGTATATGTGTGTATGTGTACACACACATGTCTGTATGCGCACGCGCGTGCATATATACATGCATATGTGTGGGGAGGAATATAGATTCTCTTTACCATAAATCTCTCACCCGTGTCCCTTGGTTAATGCATTTTGTAGATGCATTGTATTCATTAACAAGGATTATCTATGAAAAAATTCAAATCGTCCCGAAACTTTTAGCCCATATAAAATCACAAGTCAACAAGAAGCATCGAGAATATTTATTTTAACCGTTGATTTGAAATATAATTTTGAATGGACTAAATATTTCAAAACAATTCGAAATTTATACACACCCGCCTAGCATCCAAGTAGCAACTTGGTATGTATGTATATATGTATATACACATGTATTTAGAGGATCTAGAAAACTGAGCTTCATTTTAAACTCCCAAGGAATTGAGCATGCCTTTAACAAACATTCAAGTAAATTGAAGAGATTTATCCCGCTGACTGGGTTAGAACTTCCAACCTCTCCTCTTTTAACTCTATGCATTATAACGAGGCTAACTGCTAACATTTGGGTTTTATCATGCTTTTAAATCTCATATTCTAAAGAAATCTCGAATTGACATCTTGATCGATACCTTATGTTTAGGTTTCACTATCTCAATAAGATCAAACAAGTTACAAGTTACGCATTAAATTTATCTCTCTCAAGTGCAAAAGGAGAATTTCATTAGATATCTTGGGTGAGATGAAGGAAATCATAACTTTGCTTAATAGAAGCATATGAATATACACATATACAAGGAAGGACCAACGATAACCCCTTCTATGTACCACATCTTTAGTACTCCTATCATATTTTGAGTCATGCTACTCAACATACTATAAAAATTTATGGATGTTTGATCTATATTATAAAATCATCTTTATAAAAAAATGAAAATAG
The DNA here is from genome assembly GCA_030737815.1 of Allium fistulosum. Classification (NCBI taxonomy): domain Eukaryota; kingdom Viridiplantae; phylum Streptophyta; class Magnoliopsida; order Asparagales; family Amaryllidaceae; genus Allium; species Allium fistulosum. The sequence goes on from CM060901.1 coordinate 669,783,744, forward strand.
TTTAGAATTTCTTGCCTCTTCAAAATTATAAATCAACATGAACCGTCAACTAATATTGTAACCATCAATTTGAGATATCAATTCATTTGGTTAGAAATATTTAAATAGGTCTAAATTTTATGCAGTTGATCTTAAGTATGAAATGAACATATTCACTAAATTTTGTAGCATTTGAAGCTGTTTATAACAAAATATGATAGGAATATATGCCACAAAAGAGATATGTCGATCGTGAAACCTTATTATACATATGAAATAATAACATGTGTATACATGAGGATCTATAACACCCTTTTTATGTAGCCTCCCTATAACCCCCTATGTCATTTTGTGTCCCAAAATTTCAAAATCAAACAAAACTATTGTTAGCGCCAAAATTGGTCACTAACACCCAAATGTAAATGAAAGCACCAACTAACAGTCACCGATAACAGATAGAATGTATGTAGAGAGTAATAATATGAAGAACAATCAAAATTAAAATGAAAGCAGTAAAGAACAACAAATTTTATAGTGGTTCGGCTAACTCCGGCCTACGTCCACTCCAGAAGTTTTCTTTTTATTGCTGTAATAACCGATTACAGTTACAACACTGCAGAGTAGTCCTAGCCTTAGAAAATAAAAAACCAAAGAGCCGAAGGAAGATTCCCTTTCTGAACCCCCTCATGCTGTATTTATAGGCAAATCCCGAGTTGCTGGGCTTCCTTAGCAGTCCGGGCCCATTAGGGCCATAGCTGAGCCAACATCCTTCATCATGGTACGAGCGACTTCCTACAGCGACTTCCTACAGCGACTTCCTGCAGCGACTTCCACGTCAAGCGACTTCCATGCCGAGCGACTTCCATGCCAAACGGCATGACTTCTTGTAGCGACTTCTATGCCGAACGACTTCCACGTCGAGCGACTTCCACGTCGAGCGACTTCTATGCCGAACGGCATGACTTCCTGTAGCGACTTCCTATTAAGCGACTTCCTGTAGCGACTTCCTGTTAAGCGACCTCCTGTTAAGCGCCACGCCGAGCGACTTCCACGCCGAACGGCATGACTTCCTGTAGCGACTTCCTGTAGCAACTTCCATGTCGAACGACTTCCACGCCGAGCGACTTCCATGTCGAACGGCATGACTTCCTGTAGCGACTTTTTGTTAAGAGACTTCCTGTAGCGACTTCCTGTAGCAACTTCCTGTTAAGCGACATCCTATAACGACTTCCTTTCCGAACGACTTCCATGCCGAGCGACTTCCATGCCAAATGGCATGACTTCCTGTAACGACTTCCATGCCGAGCGACTTCCATGCCGAACGACTTCCAAACATGCTGCGTTACCTATCCATCCAGTCGACTCAAACCTACCACATTCCATCCTTGATAACTGAGAAATCGACTTAGTTAAATCCGCCTGCCTACAGCCTTGCCAAAAGACGGGTTAACACTTTGCCCCCCAAAATATGCCTTGCTATTGGAAGGTGTGTTTTGAATAGCCTCAAATCCGATATCCGAAGTCCATATCCCGTTCATGACCATATTATTAAATTCATGACCTCTCCGGATTTAACCTTGAATCCATAGACCTCACCGGGTCGCGTTACCCTGTTCCATCCTCAGCTCTTCGGTCAAGGGCTTGTAAGTTCTCCGGTCTCGGTCTTCCGGCCAAGGACTTCGATATTCACCGGTCTCGACTCTCCGGCCAAGGATTTTCATATTCTCCGACCTCGGCTCTCCGTCCAAGGACTTTGATATTCACCGGCCTCGGCTCTCCGGCCAAGGACTTTTATATTCTCCGGCTTTGGCTCTCCAGCCAAGGACTTTGATATTCACCGGCCTCGGCCCTCCGGCCAAGGACTCTCATATTCTCCGGCCTCGGCTCTCCGGCCAAGGACTTTGATATTCACCGGCCTCGGCTCTCCAGCCAAGGACTTTCATATTCTCTGGCCTCGGCTCTCCGGCCAAGGACTTTGATATTCACCGGCCTCGGCTCTTCGGCCAAGGACTTTTATATTCACCGGCCTCGGCTCTCCGGCCAAGGACTTTCATATTCTCCGGCATCGGCTCTCCGTCCAAGGACTTTGATATTCACCGGCCTTGGCTCTCCGGCCAAGGACTTTCATATTCTCCGGCCTCGGCTCTCCGGCCAAGGACTTTGATATTCACCGGCCTCGGCTTTCCGGCCAAGGACTTTTATATTCTCCGGCCATAGACTTTCATATTCTCCGGCCTCGGCTCTCCGTCCAAGGACTTTGATATTCACCGGCCTTGGCTCTCCGGCCAAGGACTTTCATATTCTCCGGCCTCGGCTCTCCGGCCAAGGACTTCGATATTCCCCGCCTCGGCTCTCCGGCCAAGGACTTTTATATTCTCCGGCCTCGGCTCTCCGGCCAAGGACATTTATATTCTCCGGCCTCGGCTCTCCGTCCAAGGACTTTTATATTCTCCGACCTCGGCTCTCCGGCCAAGGACTTTCATATTCATCGGCCTCGGCTCTCCGGCCAAGGGCTTTGATATTCTCTCCGAGTCCATTCCATCGCTCTCCGGCGAAGGGACTCGTAACTTGCGATCACTACCCCGTCTCACCGGTCGGGACCGTGATCGCGAGACCTGTATTATTTATTACACTGATCCAAATCCAATTGTTTCAGAATTCAGTTATCAAAGAAGAAGTTCGTACAACAAAAGGAATTAAATGTCCAAAGTGCTACAGAAGAAACCAGAGTTTGCAGGAAAATATAAAGAAAATAGGATTTCATAGACTCAAGTAGTACGGTTTTTGTCATCTCAGAGCACGCCTAGGGACCGTCCTCGATCCCGTACGTGTGTAAGTGACCTAGCCGTATTACTTTGAGTTCTATTACTTATTCAAAACCATAAATTTTTAGTTGATAATGAGCTGACGTTGCCTAGGCCCAGTGCCATCTTCGTTCGAGGTAGGCGGTGGTCGCTCCTGTCCCACTGCCATAGCTCGATTCCTTACATACTACTGTAGATGACCATTTCTTACATGCTCTTCAATGATATCTTTCAAATGCCTGCAGTCGTTTGTGTTGTGCCAATCCAGCTCATGGAATAGGCAATGCTTTCCCGATGCCCACTAGTATTCAGAAGGCTCTCTCTTTGCCGGCCTTCGATATTGGAGGCACCCTCGAGTATCCAAGTAAATCCTTTCTAGAGTCTCAGTTAAATCTGTGTAAGAAGAAAACTTTGACTCCCTTCGAGGCCTCTTCGAAGTGCCACCGTTGCCATTTGTTTTCCTTTATCCTTTATCGTCTTTACTTGGATCCTCCCTGGGTAGACCTCCACCCCTCACTGCATAAGCTTCATCCTCTCTCCCTACTCTCTCAGCCTGCGCATTGTCCTGCCTTAGGAACCTTTCCGCCTCATGGTAGAACTCTCCGAGATCCCTCGATGGTGGATATCTTGAAATCCGAATTATTTGCAATTCCTGAAACTACTGCCATCAAAACCATTGACGGATCGGGTCGATCCACTAAAGCTACCACTGCGTTGAAACTGGTTAAGAAATCCCTGAGCGACTCTCCCTTCCATTGTTTCATCGATGTCAAGGTCATTACGTTCTTGGGTCTGACTATATGGACCCGAAATTGCCCCATAAACCTCTCAAGCAGCTCTGTCCAAGTGTCAATAGAACCACTCTCTAGCTGTCCAAACCACATAGCTGCGATATACGTCAAATACAAAGGGAAACATCGAGCCATGACCTCATCTGATGCCCCCAGTACCTCCATATGCCTCATGTACCTTGTTAGGTGAACGGGGGGATCTGTTCTCCCATCATACATCTCCAACGTTGGTAGCTTAAAATCCAGAGGGTTCCTAGCTTGCCTGATAGTAGGAGTAAAGGGACTCCTATTCACATCCTCCAAGTCTTTATTTACCAATCCACCTCTCACAGCTCGTCTGACCATCTCCGCTAATCTGTCATTGTCGCCAAACTATAATCCTTGTCTGCTACCTCTGATCTATCCCCCGAGTTCACGAGGGAATCCTGGCACATATTCCGCATCACGTACTCCTGCACTCCTGTTGGTGTCGGGTTGCACAGCGTCATCTGGTATCCCTCCATGGATTGGTCCAACATTTCCTGGTGGTGTGTCCCCGAGTCTAGGTATATCCAGATTGATAGCCGTTTGCTGATTGGGGGCTGCCCCCTGCTGAGCCACTCCCTCTGCTTGCTGGTTGAGCACTTCCGATCCAGCTCCACGGATTTGAGCTCCTGCATTTCCTGCTTGGGCAAATTGTCTAAGAAGAGCCTGCATCATCTTCTCTTGTCTTTTCAGCATCGCTACCATCTCATCTCTGGTGATGTAGATGGATGCTTGACCTGCTCCAACTCCAGAGGAAGCCTCTTGACTTCCCTCTTGATTGCTCCTTTCTGTCACTTGCTTCCTTGTTGGTGGCCTAGCCATTACTTCCTAGAATCTAAGTTCCTAAGCTTTTGAATCCAAAATCCTAGCTCTGAAATCCTCGAGTGCTTGCTTCTCAGCGAAAGCACCAAAATGTTAGCGCCAAAATTGGTCACTAACACTCAAATGTAAATGAAAGTACCAACTAACAGTCACCGATAACAGATAGACTGTATGTAGAGAGTAATAATTTGAAGAACAGTCAAAATTAAAATGAAAGCAGTAAAGAACAATAGATTTTATAGTGGTTCGGCTAACTCCGACCTACGTCCACTCCAGAAGTTTTCTTTTTATTGCTGTAATAACCGATTATAGTTGCAACACTGCAGAGTAGTCCTAGCCTTAGAAAATAAAAAACCACAGAGCCGAAGGAAGATCCCCTTTCTGAACCCCCTCATGCTGTATTTATAGGCAAATCCCGAGTTATTGGGCTTCCTTAGCAGTCCGGGCCCATTAGGGCCATAGCCGAGCCAACATTCTTCATCATGGTACGAGCGACTTCCTGTAGAGACTTCCTGCAGCGACTTCCTGTAGCGACTTCCATGCCGAACGACTTCCACGCCGAGCGACTTCCACGCCAAGCGACTTCCACGCCGAACGACTTGACTTCCTGTAGCGACTTCCATGCCAAACGACTTCCACGCCGAGCGTCTTCTACGCCGAGTGACTTCCACACCGAGCGACTTCCATGCCGAATGGCATGACTTCTTGTAGCGACTTCCTGTTAAGCGACTTCCTGTTAAGCGACTTCCTGTAGCGACTTCCTGTTAAGCTACTTCCTATAGCAACTTCCTATACCGACTTCCTGTAGCGACTTCCTGTAGCGGCTTCCTACTTCCTGTAGCGACTTCCACGCTGAGCGACTTCCACGCCGAGCGACTTCCACGTCGAGTGGCATGACTTCCTGTAGCGACTTCCTATAGCGACTTCCATGCCGAGCGACTTCCACGCCGATCGACTTCCACGCCAAGCGACTTCCACGCCGAGCGACTTCCATGCCGAACGGCATGACTTCCTGTAGCGACTTTCACGCCGAACGGCATGACTTCCTATAGCGACTTCAACCCCGAGCGGCATGACTTCCTGTAGCGACTTCCATGCCGAGCGACTTCCACGTCGAGCGACTTCCACGCCGAGCGACTTCTATGTCGAATGGCACGACTTCCTGTAGCAACTTCCTGTTAAGCGACTTCCTGTAGCGAATCCTTGTACCGACTTCCTGTACCGACTTCCTGTAGCGACTTCATATTAAGGGATTTCCTGTAGCGACTTCCATGCCGAACGACATGACTTTTTGTAATGACTTCCATGCTGAGCGACTTCCATGCCGAACGACTTCCAAACGTGCTGCATTACCTATCCATCCAGTCGACTCAAACCTACCACATTCCATCCTTGATAAAATTGATATATGAGATCGACTTAGTTAAATCTGCCTTCCTACAGCCTTGATAAAATGGATATATGCTATTAAGATCATCTACGAAATATTTGGATTGTTCTCAAACTTCTACCCTTTCAAAATTATATTTTTAATTGATGATTAACATATATATGTATATGTACGGGTACATGTACGTATGAATATTACATATGCATATTTGATGACTCATATTGAATTGCAATTTTGAATTACTTCAACATTTGGAAATGCTCTAAATTTTTGTGTAGATGACCTTGGTAGCTAGTTGATTAGATCTACAAAATATTTGTTTGTTTAAAAATTTCAACACAAAAAGTGGAAAGCTTGCATAAGGAGGGTGATGCGGATCTCATCATTATATATGTATAGATATGTATATATGTATGTGTGTGTATGTGTCCGCATATGAAACCCCATAAGGTGGTCGTGTTGACTTGCGCTGTTGAGTGACCAAATATCACGGTATGAGCCACGATAATGATGATGAGCGTATATACCTATGAAAATACTTGAAGAATATACTCTAAAAAAAATACTTAAAGTGTATTTTTTTTAATTAAGAGTTGTACTTTATTCAATAAGAGCACTCATTTTGATGTCTTAGGACTTCGAACCTAAGACCTTTAGAACCTCAGTTTAGAACGTCTTAGCATTTGTCATTTGAGCTATCATTTGATCTAATGGTCCTTGACTACTTGAAGAATATGTTGTGAGTTCGATGCATACTTTCTTGAAGTTTGGGGGTGAAAATTGGTTCTTTATGCATATGCATGTGCGTAATCCATATCCCCTCTTATTTATCCCCTCAAAATCCTTCATTTGTCCATTTATATCAAATAATTTCAAGATGAAACAAAATATGGTGGACACAATCAATTTGCTATTGAAATCAACTTCTCAAATAATTAGATCATTTCAAAACTTTTAACTCTATTTAAAGTACATATTAAATAGACGGTTAAAATAAATAGCTCTAGTCAGTTTACAATTTTGAATTGGTTCAAAGTTTGAAAATGATACAAAAATCTATGATGATGATTTTGAATGTAGAAAGATCATATCTATAAAGCATTGAACGATTTTGAAAATATTTGACATGAGGGATTTAGGATGACTTAAAGTTTGAGGATGCAGATCTTTCCCTTTAATACATAGATGTATGTAACTATGTGTAGACACACACACATGAGATTATATTTTCATTCAAATGAAATAAATTCAAAAATCTAAGTAAGAGAATCCATTAAGAACTCTGAAAGTTCAGATCATAAGAACAATTATCAGCAACTAATCGAATTAGTTTAAAAATAAAGCTATTACATAAGCTAATACCAACTAGCAATAAACAAGTGTCATTATGTATCAAATATTACAACTGAAGGGAATGATTATTAATAGAAATGTTTCAAATATTACGCTTTCCTCTTCATATAGCATTCCTCTTAGTGACAACGTTACTTGGTGCGTTGGAATGATGCTCATTCCGAGCATTATCAAAAATGAAATGTCATTATGTTTTATTGAAATATAAAGAAATTGCACATATTATATGTTACAAAGTCAGATCTACAAATTTGAGATGGTAAAATAAATTACCTCATAATCGGACATTTGATAACAAATCATAGTAAGAGAAAATAAGATACAGCTCCAAATACTAGTTAATGCTAAAGTACACAAAAATGTAGTTCAGGCTCCTTACATTCATCACATCTAGCACCATCTTCTTGTATAACATATGTTATAGATTTAATATACTTTAGAACCAATTAAACTGTCGAACATAGACCTGAATAAATAATTCATTTTGATTTCAACGAGAAGAATATATAAAAGATAAACACAAGTGTGGAAGTCGTACCAGAACCATTGATGATCGTCGATGAAATTTGAATCTGATTTTGTACTCCAAATTAGTGGATCATAACTCCATATTTATAATAGTGTAACATCTTCAATTCAAGACTTCAATAAATTGGAATGTACCGGGATCTACACAGCATTTATATGACATTTATACCCTCAATCCAAAAAAATATTTTTATTTAAAAATTGATCATTTAAGCTAAGCTTAGTCAAAAATATATCATCGCACATTTAAATTCATATACGTGGCTCCACATGTTGAACGTACATACATATATAGAGGGACACATACATACATACATACATATGTGTGTGTATAGTAAATTTTGCATAAGTATTTTGATGGAATGATAGAACCATGCTACATGAGAAGGGGGATATGATGTTTAGTTCTAATATTGTGTAGATTTATCACTCCAAAGCATGATTGAATTGTTTTTCTTTCAAAAATGTTTTCCTCTATCTCAAATCACATAAGGTTGTCGGAAAACCTTCTTTTCACGAGGCAGTGGAGTAAGTTTGTGCAAATTATGTTCACTTGTATAAATTAGAAGAACACTGGAGATTAATCAGATGATAGTTTTTATTGGTTTGAATTCAGAAAAGTAGAAAAAAGAAGTTATTCTTTAGTGACGAAATATTGTTGTTTATAAAGAGGATGCTTCTGTCGATGGTGACTGTTGAAACGAATAGACACCTTTTGGTCCCAACTGTTTTGTCAGTTGAATTCAAATTCAAGAACAAAGAAATACACCCTTTTTTGAACAGGGCGTTGCCCCCTAGACCCCATGACTTGAATGGTCAAATCGACCGTCGTTGGCAGGGGCATTGCTCCTGCCCAAGGATTTTGATGGAACGATAGAACTATGCTACATGAAAACGCGAATAGAAAATTGTGAAGTATTTCAATTCACATGAAATTCTGCTAAAAAATAAACGTAGTTTCAAATATAAATTTAGTACTGTTACTTTTAAATCAACTGAAGGACATAGTAGCACATAACTGATACGCTAAGAATGTGCTATCTTAGCGAAGCATTCAACTAAGACAAAGTTAATTTATATTATCTATTAACACTATCATAGTCCTCATAAACCTGATTATAATGGTTAAACTTGATAGTTTTATTTATTATGTGGCCTATATTATTGTTGTACACCAATTTCATTTAAAGAATTAATAAAAAGGCATCTGAATTTCTGACGGAAAAATTCAAATTGCTATTAATAATTATATTATTCCAAAGGTTAAATTAGAATATACATAGACTCCTTCTCTATTTGGACTGATGATATTTCAAAATTAAAATGTTCTTCTACCCATTTTGAATTTAAAGGATCGTTTTTGAAATGTTTTTAAAGTCCAATAAGTTTCTAAAAGAAAAAAGGAAAAGAAAACGCAAAAGGATCTTCATCGTCATATTTGAGGAAAATCATTGAAGATGAGTATTAACGCTTCCATCTAAAGATGTCTTCACTTCAGAACTGTAAAATTTAAATTCCTTTGCTGTTTTATTTTGGATTTACAGATTTTGGATTGATTGTGTTCTAACTGCAAAACATGCTATGATTTTGTTAATATCTTTCAAAACTATCATAGTTTTGTTGAATTTTGGCAACACTATATGGAGAATGAAAGAGGTCGAGAATAACTTGATAAGGTGAAAAAGGCTTGCGAATTGGAGCTCGAATATTGATCATTATAATCAATCTCGTGTACTATTCTCATTGGTATTAATAAAGGCTCTCTCAAAGTGAATGTATACTAACAAAACGTTAGTGAAACCACCATAAATCGATGTGTGATTTATTTTATCGTTATTGTTTTGTTTCTCTATTGCTTGTTTGGTGATTATGATTGCTTTTGGATTGAATTGAGATTTGAATTGAGATATTGAGCGGTTGTTTTTGCACTTCTTACCATGATCTCATTTTCCGCTTTGCTTTGAGGTTTTGATTTGAGTGGTCTCGAGTTAGAAATCCCATAACATTTGGTATCAGAGCATTGGTGTTGGTAGTTGGTTGTAGAAATGCTGGAATCGGATAATATCTCAGGTAGTCCCTCAATGGTTAGTCCAAGTGATGTAGCGCCATATGTACGTGGATCTTACGCGGCTTTGGCATCACAATTGGTTATAGATAGGTGGAATGACAATAATGATTTTGATAAATGGCAATGGAAGATGAAAGTGGTTCTTAGGTGGAATCATGTGCATCAAGTAATGTTTGATACACATTTGTTGCCGGCGGACATCTCGGATGTTGAGAGAGGAAATAGAAGAGTGGGCATTCACTACACTTCAACTTGCTATGGGAGAGAATGTGATCTCCAAAATTAGTGATGAGACTACCGCTAAGGGTATTTGGGACAAGTTGGAGGAGTTATATATGAAGAAGTCACTAACTAATCGTTTGATCTTATTGCAAACGTTCTTCACCTATAAGATGAATGAGGGTACTTCACTAAAGGCACACTTGAATGCAGAGACGGAGCCAGGATTTTATTGTGACCTAGGCTAAGTAAAAGAGAACAAAGAAATGAAAATTAAAGTTAAATAATATGAAAATTTGCAACAACTAATTTTTAATCATGTCTAGTGAAAGCTTACAAAAACATGAGACATTCATGTATATTTCATGCGTAACTTAGATAAATACAAAAGGTAGACACGCTAATCTAGACAAGTTGTACTCTATGCTCTTTACGTGAGTTGAAATCACAAACTACCGAATCCAAATCAATATCTTCAGCAAGTTCCCTTTCTATGTTGATAATCATGCAATCCTCAAGAAAATCATCACCCATTTTGTTACGTAGAATACTTTTAACATTTTTCATAGCTGAAAAAGCTCGCTCCGTCGTTGCCGTGGAAACCGGAAGAGTTAAAATAAGACGAATCAATCGATCAACCAAATAATAAATGTCTTTCTTTCTTGTCTCAAATAATTGTTTGCACAGCTCGGAGATAGTTGATAGATTTTGGAAATTTGGATGAGATGGAATATCAAGCTCATAATGTTGTAGTTGACACTTTAATATATGTATCTCTTGGAATGTGAAATCTTGCGGGTAATACTTCTCCGCTAGAATGCAAATGTCATCAATTTTTAATGATCTATAAGCATCTCTTGGATCCAAAGCAGTGCTAAGGATTAGTAGCTCCATTGCTCCTTCGGAGAATCTAGTGTTCAACTCAACTATTTGAAAATCAATAGCAGCATTAAAGATGTCAATATGATAATCATGGAGAACATTAATATCATCATGTTGTTGACAAGAGCGAGATGTGCCAATTTTGTAAGACATATTCATATCGGGTATGTCAATGAAACATTTCTTACAAAATTCTTCCACTTTCTTAAAGAAAGCAAGCCAACCTTTGTCTCTTAGCTTTTGAAGGAGTGTTTTTGTAGTGGTAACAAGATTCATAGCATTTACAATATCTTGTGCTTTTAGTTGAAGAGATTTACAAAGCACATCCGTGAAACTTAATATCTCATTCAACAAATGAAGAATGAAAACAAACTCAAATGAAGTCATAGCGAGGTAGGCACCTTTTGCTTCAGCACGTTTATTTGGTTTCATGTCTCGACTTTCCCATATGTTCTTAATTATATCACAAGAAGGAGAAAAGAGATCAATTAAACTACTTACGAAACTCAAATGAGAGCTCCAGCGAGTAGCTCCAGCTCGTTGTAATGTCTTAAGTTGGTTAGCTCCTCGGCCTGTCTCAATTTCACCAAGTGCTACTTTATTGGCAATCTCTGCTACTTGACTTGATTGTAATTCACTATGACGCTTAGGAGAAGCATCAACAAGGTTAACAATAATACCCAATTTTGAAAAGAATAACCAAATATCTTGAACATCTTTTGAAGCAAAAACCAATGCAAGTTGTAGTTGATGGGCAAAACAATGTACATAATATGCATATGGGCATTCTTTTAGGAATAATGCTTGCAAACCATTCCATGCTCCTCTCATGTTGCTTGCACCATCATATCCTTGTCCTCTTATTTTATCAATTCCAAGATTATAAAGAGAAAGAACTTTTGATATTTCATTCTTTAAAGTCAATGATGTAGTGTCTTCAACACTAACAATTCCAAAGAAATGTTCTTGAACTAAATCACCATTATTAACAAATCTTAGGACAATAGCCATTTGCTCTTTGGTAGAAGTGTCTTGTGCTTCATCAACCAAAATACAAAAATTTCCATCTCCAACTTCTTCTCGAATTTTATTCCTTATTTTATCACCTAAAATAGTTAAAATTTCCTTTTGAATAGTGGGCGAAGTATACTTTGCATTTCCCGGAGCATTTTCCAAAACCACTTTAGATATATCTTCACTACATTTTGCCGAGTGCTTTATCATCTCAATAAAGTTTCCACAATTTTTAGATTCAAGAGATTCATCATTACCTCTAAAAGAGCATGATTGCAAAGCAAGCCATCGGGCGCATTCAATAGATGTTTTAAGGTGTAGTTGATTTCTCTCAACCATTTCTTTCGATTGTGCATCAAATACTCTTTTGATATGCAAAGAAGGATTCATTAAATCATCCACGGCCTTAACGGCACACAAATGGGATGAACCCAACCCTCCTACATGTTGCAAAAATGCACAATTAACTCCTCCCACTCTTTTCCAACTTTGAAACTCATCAACTGTAAATGATGCACGTGTTGGCGGATTACTTTCAAATAAGAAACAATATAAACAAAAGACCATATTGCACTCAATCGAATATTCAATCCATGGATATTTTTTAAACCAACTACTTTGAAACCGGCGGAGTTGTTTTCCATCTTTTGTTGGTGGATAAATGTCAAGAAGTGGTTGAAATGGTCCTAATCTAAGATATTTTCTCCGAATTTCATCTTTACCATTTACATTTTCTTTCCATATTTGTTGACGCCTCCCCAGATCTCTTGTAAAATGATCTCCGCCATTATCAACTATGATTTTTTTGCATTTTGCAAGGACGTTGTTCGGTAGAGCTTGAAGAAGTTTCATTTTTTGGATCCAAAGTGTTATCTCCTTTTAACTTGTAAAACGACAACAAATTTTTGCTAGACTTTGAGTGTGACATTACCTAAAAAAAATACCTAAGTTACATAAGTTCTTTTAAAATAAAATAAAAAATAAATGAAACACATTAATTTTTGGTTTCTAACAATGACATGAACATAAAATGAAATCACATTAAAATAACATCATAAAATGAAATCACATTATCCATGAGTTATATTTTATCAGAAATATTTGCATAAAATAATTTGCAACATAATTTCTCTTTTAATATTCAATTCGACTAAAAAAACCATAATATTCACAAACTTAGTTAATCATCAACAAATTTTATATTAACAAACCATTAAAAAAAATAAACTATTAACTATTACTTAAACCTTAACACTTATCCGAAATCAACATTTATTCTACAACAATCTCAAAATAACAGTTATTCCAAATCAACAAGCAATTATGATGAATCATCCCAAATTAGAATTAATTATCATTTGCTCATCACAAGAATATAAAACATGTTCACAATCATAATATTATATTGGCAATTCATGATTCATCTCAACCTACTTTCAGTACCATTTTTTCAACTATGAACTAACATAAAGGAACGCACAATTAAGAGTTTTTTAAATTTTTAAAAAGTTGTTAATGGTTAATTAGAAATATAAAGTTTGAATTTACAGACAGCACCTTTTGCTGAATCCTCCACAGTCCACTACCACCGTCGATGAAGAATTGTGACTACATTGCATATGATTAACCTGCACTGCTGTTTGCGGGTGTCCCACCTGGCACTTGCCCCCTGAGCTCTGACCCGTCACCGTCGAAGTCACTTACAGTTAGCCGCCGATGGCGATTTAAAGACTTAGAGTTTTCGTGGTATGGAGTTTCACCTGTGGCTATGCCCGGCTTTGTGTTTCTGGAGCTATGCGATTTGTAGTCGCGATTTGCTTTTTTTTTTTGGGACCTGCGGCTGCATTTGAATAGATGGTAAGAGAAAGTGGTGCCCTAGTTTTTGACGAGGCCCAAAGCAAAAGCTTCTATTGCCCTAGTATTTTTTTTAAAGAAAACAGCACCCGGGCTGTAGCCCAGGTACTATTATACATACATCCGTCCCTGCTTGAATGTCTTTGATGATTTGCTAATGAACATGAAGGCGGTAAATTTGAAGATTGAGGAAGAGCAAAAAGCGATGATATTATTGTGTTCGTTGTCGGACGGTTATAGGGGTTTCTCAAATAGTTTGATCTATAGCGAGGACACTTTGACTTTTGATGATGTCAAAATGAGTCTTCTTAGTGAGGAGTTGCGCGATCAAATGAAGGAGTTGGGTGATGGAAGTAGTGGTGCTAGTAGTGGTCATGGTTTATTTGTAGAGAAAGAGAGATATGAGAAGAAAGGAAACCGGGGGAGTTCTAGATCAAGGAAGCCCGGTTGGAGAGGAAAGTCCAAAGAAAGAAATGGCAAGTGCTTTATTTGTAAGAAACCTATTCATTGGAAGAATCAGTGTCCAGACAAGGAGAAGGCCAAGAAGGAAGTAGCATCTTCATTCGTAGCGGTGGAGAGTGGAGTTGATGAGGGAGACGTAGATGTTTTGACGGGGGTAGGATGTTTCGGGCAACCAATGGGTGCTCAATTCGGGAGCATCTTATCATATGACGTCGAATAAGAATTGTTTTTCATCTTATGTCGACAAAGAGAGAAATTCAATTCTTATGGGTACTGTGCTATTTGTAAGTCAAATGGCATTGGTTCCGTGCAAATTTGGATGTTTAACAGAGTGGTTCATACTGTCACTAATGCACGCTATGTTCTGGGAATTCGGAAGTCTCTTATTTCCTTGGGACATTGGATTCTTTAGGTTGTGATAGCATGAAGGTTTTGAAGGGTGCACTTGTGGTGATGAAGGGTGCTAGAACTCATGGAATTTATTTGCTTCAAGGAGTGACTATTGAAGGTGAAACTTGTGTAGGTGTTGATAGTTCTCGTGGCTTGGATGCAACTAGGTTGTGGCATTTGAAGTTAGGTCATGTATCGAAGAGGAGTTTGGATATTCTTTGGAAGAGGGAGATGATCGATGGAGAGAGTTTCAACAAACTTGAGTTTTGTGAGGAATGCGTCATGGGCAAGCTAACAAATGTTTCATTCCGTGAAGGAAAACATGATTCGAGAGAGGTTCTTGAGTATGTTCACACGGATGTTTAGGGATTGGCACCAGTAGCTTCTTTGGGAGGAGCAAGGTATTATATTTCTTCCATTGATGATTTTTCTCGGAAGGTATGGGTGTATGTAATAAAGGCCAAGTCGGAGACATTTGCAAAGTTCAAAGTTTGGAAAGCTCTTGTTGAGAATGAGAGTGGCAAGTCTTTGAAGGTTCTAAGGTCTGATAATGGCGGAGAGTATTTTTTCGAAGAGTTCTTGGAGTTTTGCAAGCTCATGGAGTTGCCGAGAGGATGAACCGTACTTTACTTGAGTAAGCTCAATGCTTGAGATTGACATCGGTTTGTCTAAGGGATTTTGGGCTGAATAATTGTCAACCGCAGTGCATATTGTTAACAAATTTCATGCTCGGCTATTGATAACAAAATTCTGGAGAAAGTGTGGAAGGGAAAGAGCATTGACTTAAGTTATCTTCGTGTGTTTGGTAGTCCGGTTTATGTGCATAATCCAAAAAATGATAAGCTTGAGCCTAGAGCTATCAAGGGGATTTTGCTTGGTTATACGGACGGCGTAAAAGGCTATCGAATATAGAATCCAGAAACGAAGAAGATTGTGAATTCTCGTCATGTTATTTTTGATGAGTCGGCTTTGTTCATGGAGAATGAGAGCTCATTGAATGCTTCGGATTTGGTTCATGGTGAATCAAAGGAGAAGAAAGTTATTCCCACTTTTCGTCCAAGGAGTAGAGTAGTTGAAGATGCTTGTGAGAGGGAAGCGGTTGATGTTACATCACACAGTCCACAGGGTGCCTCTAGTAGTGCTGGTGATGTATATGATTCTAGAGAGGATTCATTTCAAGGTGGAGCCGAAAGGAGTTTGGGTGATAGTATTGTTACTCGGATGGGTTGACGTGCTATAAGGCCACCCAATAGATATGGTAACTGGAACTATTTTAGTTTTTGTGATAATTTGGACTATGCTCTTCATGTAGTCCAAGATGAGTCGATGGAACTTGATGACGTCATGGAGTCGAGTGATAGGTCGAAGTATTTGTGTCATGGAGGGAGAGATGCAATCGCTATTGAAGAATCAAACTTGGGATTTGGTTCTACTTCCTAAAAGAAACCGTGCGGTTGGTGCAAATGGATATATAAAGTGAAGGACGATGGAAGATACAAAGCTAGATTAGTGGCAAAGGGGTTTGCACAAAGGCAGTGGAAGGAGTATGATGAAATATTCGCACCGGTTGTGCGCCATACTTCAATCTAGATATTACTTGCTATAGTTGCTATTCACGACTTGAAGTTGGAGCAACTTGATGTGAAAACCGACTTCTTGCATGGTGACTGCGACAAAAACATCTACATGGAGCAACCAGATGGTTTTATCATAGATGGTAAGTCAAATTTAGGTTGTAAGCACTATATGGTTTAAAGCAATCACATAGACAATGGTACAAGAGATTTGATCATTTTATGCTTGAAAATGGTTTTGATAGAAGCATCAAGAATGCTTGTGTATATTTCAAGAGGTTGTAAATGATTATTGGGTATATTTATTCTTGTATGTGGACGACATGCTCATTGCTTCAAATGATAAGAATGAAATCAATAAGCTAAAATTGAGTTTTAAATCCAAATTTGAAATGAAGGATCTTGAAGAAGCAAAGATGATACTGGGCATGGAAATAGAGAGGGACTGAAAGCATTTTGAGTTGAAATTGACTCAAAATGAGTATATAGAGAAAGTGCTATGCCGGTTTAGCATGGGGAATGCATATGCATCAAATACACCTTTACATTTGCATGTGAAGCTTTCAAGTAAGGGATCACCTATCTTAGAGAAAGACAAGGCTTATATGGCAAAAGTGTCATATACTAGTGCGGTTGGAAGTTTAATGTATGTTATGGTGTATACAAGGCCCGATACTGCAAATGCCGTTGGGATGGTTAGTTGATATATGACTAATCCAGGAAAATCGCATTGGGAAGATGTGAAGCTTATATTGAAATACCTTAGAGGTACATCATCTCATGGTCTTGTTTTTTGCAGTAGTAAGGGGATAAATTGCAAGTTGGTTGGTTATGGTGATTCGGACTACGCCGATGATAGGGATCGGAGGAAATCAACTTCCGGAGATGTCTCCACACTTGATGGCACGACCATAAGTTGAAGATCGAGATTGCAAACCGTAGTTGCTTTATCCACTACGGAGGCGGAGTTGATAGCCACGGTGGAGGCGGTAAAGAAGGCACTTTATTTGAGGCGATTGTTATGTGACTTGGGATAAGAGCATGATAGTATCGATGTTCAATGTGATAGCCCGAGTGCTATTTATTTGGCGGAGAATTTGGCGTTTAGCTCACCGACAAAGCATATTGAAGTGAGATAGTCATTTTTAGTAGTCATGGATAAAGATAAGCAAGTATATCTTCGAAAAATGCACATAAAGGATAACGCGGCGGATATGTTTACTAAGGCATTGTCGATTGGGAAGTTCGAGCATTGCTTGAACTTGATTCATTTGCTGAAGTGCTAGGTGCCACGGGGTGGCACAGTTAAGGGAGGAGCTTGGTTGTGGATGAGGAAGAGTATCAGTGAGGATGTGGTTCTATCTTCTTGGTGAGTACTAATTTACACTCCTTAGTACTTTTTTCTTTTGGTGAGATGGTTTTGAATTTGGGTACTTTCAACACTAAGTTGGTGGACGGTGACTTTGTCGGAGCTCGTTAGTGGATTTTAATGGGCAGTGGCTTTGCTGGAGCTTATTGGGAAAACATTCCAGTTTGTATGATGGAAGGTAGAGTTGAGGATAGTTTGGCACTATCGATTCTTGGTGATGGAGATGGAGATGGATATAGTGTCGAGGTGGAGTATTGAATTTTGACGACATTATATGGAGAATGGAAGAGGTCGAGAATAGCTTGATAATGGTGAAAATGACGCGCAAATCGAAGCTCGAATGCTCAAGTTATCGTTATTTGAAGCTAGGTGATGCACAGGTTGAAAGTCGTGTCAGACATTTGGCAGGAATCCCCAGATGTATGACAGTAGGTTTACTATAACCCGCGAGTTCTGTTAGACGTCTGAGAGAACCTGCCAGACGTTTGACTATAGGAATTCTGCATCCCAAAACTTACGACAGACGTCTGAGGGGTTTTGTCAGACGTCTGAGGGGTTTTGTCAGACGTCTGAGGGGTTTTGTCAAACGTCTGACGCGCTGCAGTTTTGTTTTTCCGGTCCAGATTATCAAGGAAGGATAGTTCACTGTATAAGCTATTTTCAGGAGTCAAAGCAAAGACGAACTCTAAGGGTTTTGATCAAAGTTTATCCTCCAATAAAATAGGGTTTATCAAAAACTAGTTTTTTTCAATTCTCTTCTCCACAAATTTATTCTATTTGAATATTGATTATTGTAATCAATCTCTTGTACTCTTTTCATTGGTATTAATAAAGGCTCTCTCTCAAAATGAATATACCGTAACAAAACGTTAGTGGAACCACTATAAATCAGTGTGTGATTTATTTTATCGTTATTGTTTGTTTCTCTATTGTTTGTTTGGTGATTGTGATTGGTTTTGGATTATATTGAAATATGAATTGAGATATTGATGGTTGTTTTTGCACTTCTTACCATGGTTTTGTTTTCCGCTGTGCTTTGAGATTTTGATTTAAGTGGTGTCGAGTTAGAAATCCCATTACAAGTTTATATCATCATGGCTGATTATATCAAATTTTAATTCTTGCTATTATTCTTATGTTTAAAAGAATGACAACATCATCTTATAAGAAGTATGTTTAAATGATTACAAAACATCACTGTTGAAGACTTCTGGTTACTGCCTTTCTTCGAAATTGATACAAAACATACCCCAGGAACCAAACTTTCTCTACAATAACATCTATAAGTTTAACAACGGTCCTACAAGAATCCATTCCAGTTATTTCTTTTAAAAAACAAGTAAAAAGAATCCTTTCCATCATCGAGTTCATAATAATATGATAAAAACAGAAAGCCAATTTTACTGTAGTTCCTACTGTATCGTTTGAAGCTTTTAGGCATGTCTACAGGTTTCCAGTCTTCTACCATAGAGAAGGTTTCAAATCATGGATCAGCATCTTGTCTCAGATGAGCTGTTTTTTTTTTTTAACCCCCGCCATGTAGTATTTCGTATCAGACAAGATCTTGATGGCATGAGCTTATAGCAACTGTAAATCTCAAATTGATATCTCATATTTTAATTTTTAACCCAATCGAATATCTCAGAAAATTCTATGTTAGTCAAAGGCTCCGTCTATGCTCCTTTAGGGTCTGCCTAAACTTAGGCTACGTTTGTTTAAAATGCTTAATTCTGAATTCTGATTGCTGAACTTTAAAGTCTGAATGTTGGTTGCTGAATGCTTAATTCTGAATAATCACTTAGTTGTTTGTTTGCATTTAATATTCAGAACAAAAAACAACATTCAGCGTTCAGAACAAAAAATAAGCACTAAAAAAGTTCTGAATTATTTTGTTTGAATAGTTAACTTTATTCAGAACATTGATAAAAACAAACAACGTAGAAAGTTCTGATTTTTAAATCAGAACCTGGATTCAGAAGTTCTTATTAGAAACAAACGCAGCCTTAATCATTGAACTTTAATCTCTCAGCGGCTTATGGTGTTATAAGTCATAACTTAATAACGCTTCAACTCCTTTCATAGTCTTGCTTGCCGACGTCCAGAACTTCAATGATTGGCTCTCCGGTCTATCCCTATAGGGAATAAATCATGCTATTTTTTTTTATAAAAAGAATACAATAAACATTTGGCTCATTTCACTTCTGACTTGCTTCTTCTGGCTTAACCAACGCAGTAATCCAAATATACCCATCATCTCCCTTCAGCCATCATATACACCTATTTACTTTTTTCTCACTTACTTCCTTCAACATACTTTCTTCTTTAGATTTCTGTATGTTACTGAGTTGAAAAATTACCATTACACATCAAAATAAAATTCTTCCTTCTTCTTTGAACTTGCTTTTTGCTCATTTGAAAGTAATTTCGGTTTTGAATAATATTGAAATTTGAGGAATCGGACAAATAAGACTAGGTTGAAAGTTTCTCTATTGGGTTTCGTTTGCACATTGATTTGAAGATTATAGTTTTTTTACACTGTTCTGCTATCACAGTTTAGAATAAAATGGATAGAGTCTAGAGTGATCAATTTTGGGAGAAGCAGAATCTTCAAAGATTGTCAGAGATAAAAAAAAATCTTCACAGTTTTCTCTCTTGTTGAGTAGGATGCGCAAGGATAATAAAGGTATGCCAATAGAATTACCCTATAATTTTTGAGAACTTTCTTTTCTAATTGGTGTTTACTTGGTATTTGTATTTCCATTGACATTAAGTTAAACCAAAACCGAACCAGATTAGAAAAACTAATAATGTAGTTACTATTGGTTTAAAAACGAATTTTATGTTTTCGGTTTTCAATATGTATATCAAATATGAAAAGAATGAACGTATGACGGAGGGTATGGCTGTTATGGTAACGGTAAATTTACCATTACCATACCATTACCAGTCAATCAGTTATCATTTTAAAGTAAAGTCGGTATATCAGCATAATCAGTACGGTAACGATAAATTAACCATTTTTTAGGGGCATTTAGAAGCAAAAAAACAGTTCAATTTATTTTAGTAATTCAACTCAAATGATGATAAATACACTTCTCTCTGTCTTTTATTAAGTGACCCAATGAGATATATAATAAATCACATTCAGTGTAAAAATATATCAACTTTTTATTTTTCTAGACAAACGGTAATTTATCATTACCAGTGTAGCGGTTACCAATTTATCGGTATACCATCATCGGTATATCAGTCAATCGGTAACGGTAACAGTAAACAATTTTAGTTTACCAGTAAAAACGGTACGGTAACGTTACTTACAAAATGGTAACGGTAACCATTATCATAATAGCTACAACGGAGGGATGAAAGAAAGACGGATGGGAGGACGAAGGGAATAGAGGGACGACGGAAGAATGGATTGTTTTACGTGCTTGTGTTATTTCCCAAAACAAGAAAAATTTAAAAAAAGTTGTTTTCTATTTTGTATGTTAATTTCGTTTTCTAAATTAGTTGTTTTCGGCAATATACATACGTCGTGTGTATTTTGTGTAGACGAAAATCCAAAACTAAAATTAACAAACCAAACACTACGTAACTGTTTATATAGGGCATTTTTTCGACAAATTATCAAAATATATCAAAAGTTGCACTTGCACAGTTATGGAATGAGGAAGAGCAAATTCAAATTCCTTCTTGCACATTCCATAATAGTATAGGTAACTTTGTTAAAAAAAATTATAGTAGCCATGTCAAATTGTCAATGGATCTCTGATGAATTCGAAATTTGTCTGCGTCCGGAAAATAAATAAATATCCATTATCCAGAAAGATGGACATGAATGCGGATGTGAATCCATATTCAAAAAATATATGTCCGATTTTTATCAAAATTATAGTTTATATTATGTGCATTTTAGTATTACGAATAATTTCGGACACAAACATCCAATAATTGAAAATGATTTCAGATACGCATGCGAATATGACATTATTCACGTCCGAAAGTATTTGATCTACAAAAAGATAATTGTAGTGAGTCGAAATCACAATCGACGCAACCAAATATTTACAATTATATTGTTTTTTAGGATTCTTGTATTGCATATCCTACGATAAAAAATTAAGTAAACAGTAGCATTTGGCTAGGAATAATATTATCAAACGAGCTTGTAAACTCATGTTTACACCTAGCAAGAGCAGCTTATATTTAAAACAAAATTGGATTACCTGACTAGAAAGGCGGAAAAAAGGGAATTTGAAGGTGCAAAACAACACAAATAATCATTGTCTGTTTAAATAGCATAAACTTAGAATATAATGAGGAATTAACACAAATTCTGAGAAAGAAACAAATAAAGGGTAAAACATCCTACGGAAATCCCTTAGAACTATAATACCAACAAATAAGGTTTAGTTGTCCCAAATACAGAACCAAGAGTTTCTAAGTTGGTTCCGCAAAAATATCACAACATAGCGACAAATTTATTAATTCCTAGTTGGTTGTATATTATATACGTCACGTACTTAAGTATTTTTCATGTGTTTGCTACCGGCATTATGATTATTTTCAATGGTTGGTTTCTTAAGCGTTTAAAGGCACCCTAATAGACAACTCAAACTTAAGTGGTTGAAAGCCATGGATTGGAGCCTACTACTTAACCAGTTATTCAATATAAAAGTTATAACTTACGGCTCCACCTTAGCAATCACATGGTACTACTAGAAATGATAATTCCGCTATATAAAACCTATTTTAGTTTGCCTTGTGTATATTACTGAATTAGAAAGATACGTATTGCATATGCTTTCTCTCACTCTTTACACTGTATGTATACCACCTATCAGCACTCTGTACTGAAAGTTCATCCCATTGGTAACATGTATTTGTTAGCAAGGACTAGGCAATTGAAGTAGATAGACACGTACAGTTAGTAAACACGTACAGTGTGTGTGGATAGACCTCTGTATGAATGCAGGCAGATAAGCATAAAAGAAGAGACCATAAATAGCAATCATAATGTTGTATTTAGTAATCGGAAATGCTATTGTATCTGGGTTTAATTTTATCTTAATCTGCGTCTAGAAACTGAATAATCTGAGGTCCACCACTTAAATTACAAAATAAACCCCCTTCCATGTCTAGCACTATTTCTCAGGTTTTGACCGAAATGAGTTCGGTCATGATAGCAGAACTCTTTAACAATTTATTTGACTAATTATCAATTATTGTGCTTATACAAATTTTGTTCAGTAACGTGTTGGGGATAAGCATGTAGAAAGCATATTATTTATCTGGAAATATTATGTCAAAATGTATTCATTTTACATGGAACTAAATACAAAAAGGGTGATTTTTTACCTTCTCTTTATACATGTAGTATCTCCAAACAAACGATGGCTGCCTCCAATTCCATTAAAATGGGAGCACTGATGCGCTCCTCCCACTCCTACTGGACATAGTCATCTTCATCTCCACCCCACCATTCCTACTATCATCATCTCCCAACTCAATCTCTTTCTTCCTCTTTTCCAAATCTCCACTAATCATAAGCATACCAATCCCGAATTCATTCATAGAAACAGATCTCCTCACAGCCTGCACTTCGTTTTTGTCCTCTCTCCCATTCATTCCAGAATTCAAAGAAGAACTCGAATCATCGTTATCACTTTCTGGATTCTGATGCAGACATATAATCTCCAATTGATCCAACTTCAACACTCCTTCATCCAAAACCGTCGTCCTACAAATTGGGCAATTAACATGCGCCTTCAACCAAGTATCGATGCACTCCCTATGGAACCCATGCTTGCATTTCGGAAGTATCTTCACCATCTCCCCGTCTCTGAAAACCCCTAAACAAACCGAACAATCCTCTATCGGATCCCCGGTTTTGTAAAACCTGGACCCAATCGACTTGATCAGAGTCTCGTCCAACCCGACAGTCCTTATGGCCCAGACGTGGTGGGTTCCATCAAACGAATCCGGGAAAAGGCTGCTACTGCCGTTGCCAGTGAGATCGCTGTTCTGTAGGTTGTGGGGACCGTCGGCGTGGGGATGAGTGATTTGTCGATTAAGGTGGAATCCGCCGCCGTGGAGTCTGCGGCGGCGGAGGCGAAGGAGGAAGCAGAAGAAGAGGAGAGAGACGGCGATTAAGGCGGCGGCGGCGATGAGGAAGTTGGGGAGGAGACGATTAGAGCGATGGACGTCGACGACGAATGTATCTGGAACGGGGAAGGAAGGGATGGGAGGAGGAGAAGGGAGGTCGATGGGAGGGAAGATGCAGTTGGGGAAGAGGCAGGCGGTGACGTTAACGGAGGTGGAGGTGGTGTAGTTGGAGGAGGCGGAGCGTGGGTGGAGGAGAAGGCGGGTGTGAGGAGGAAGCATAGAGGGCGGGGATCAAGGAAAAGGAAGAAGAAGCATGAATGAATGAAATGGGGTTTTTTTGGGGAGGAGGAGAAGTCAATTAGGAGGATGTGGTTACTGTTTAGTAGAGGAAGAAGATGGTGACGTTATTTCAGTTTCTTTTTTAAAAATATCTTAACTGCTGCCACTGCTGCTAGATATTTCTGGCTTTCAGTGTTTGGTCGGTCAGTAGATAGAAAGGAAGGAATTCTTGTCGCCAACGTTTGCATCTTTTAAAGGAATGCTAAAGTTAGGAAAAGCAAAGTTAGTAAGTACCATGTTAGGCGACAAGGGACATACAAAATGGTCATTTGAAATGAGCATAAAAGTAGAATGTTCTGCCAAAAGCTAATACATTTTTGTGTACAAAAGAAGCATTTGAAAGAGACATTCTTAGTTTTATTAATTATACTATTAACTGTTTGTATTATTTTAAAGAAGTGTTATTATAATAAGAACTAGTGCGAACCCGTGCTTCACATACGATTTGACCAAACTGTTAGTTGAAATAGTTATAAATTTATTCTGAATTATAAATAAAAAAATGGGAAAAAGAAACGATGAAAATTTTAGTGTGTAATAGACTTTTAGAAATTATTATAAGTACTACAAAGAGTATAATTGTTTTACCAAAATTTGTGTCACGTACCATTATGAGGAAATGTCCTTAGAATGAACGATCAATGATAGCCATGATATGATTTAGTTGTATAGTGCATATAAATTGCATACTTCTTTTGCATAACCCGATGTTAGGAAATAATTCAAGTTCAAAAGGTTGCCATAAATTTGACCTTTTCAAACTATAAGCAAGCTACATCTTTTTGGTGGATATATGGATATTGTGAAACCAGGTACAGCTAAGAAAGAAAGTAGCTAACAATATTTAATACCTCAAATATTTATAAACTGTGCAAAGTATAACAATGTCTGTAGGATGAAAAACGACGCATTATTTTTACCACAATAGGTCAATCGTACAGCACGTAGTACAATAGCTAGCAGCAAAATTAAATTTTGAGTAATGAGTGGACAAATAGAATTCAACCGTAAAAGGCAACCACCCAACAACAACTAAAATATCTTTGATAGAACATGTATTTTATTATATACAGTGCAAAACATAAATTTTTTACTTCAAAATAGTGTTCTGGGAATATAATACATAGCCGATCCTGCTCCTAAGTCTGAAGGTAACAAATCTTGAAGCATGGTGCGCAGTAGAGTTTTATCCAAAATGGCAGTTCGTTATCTGTTGGGATTTTAAGAAGAAAAAAAAGAATCTCACATCAGCAGTTGCATAATGTATTTTAAACAAATTATTGGATTACAATCATGTAAAATATAAATAAAGGTTCCACATGGTATTTGATATTCATATCTACTACCAATATGACTAACAAATTATAACAGCATGTGCCAATATGGTAGTAGAACTCTAAATGAACACAGATAACAATAATAAAGAAAGCTCTAACAAACTGAAATAATCCTATTGCACAGTTTAAATTTATCCAAAAGTTTAAATGGAAAATGGAAGATAAACGGTAGTGGTTCAGATAATAGTTCATTAAATGATTCGATAGAAGATAATATGCTATTTGTAAGGATATTACAAACAATATACACAGTTTGTGTGAATGACAGCTGCAGTTGAGTGGAATAAAAATAGACCTTGACATGACTCTTCACCTAAGCTCGTTGAAGTATACGTTTAATGCAACAGTTAGTAGGCTATTTATATTCCAAGTTAGGATATATGAGGAACTCATGCATAAAATATTTAATTAAAAGTACAATATATGCTTACCTTTTAAGTCGTTGTGGCTAGTAAGGAAAAAGTTTTCGAATGGTAGGTTCGTCAGATTGAAATCTGTGGAATTTTGAAAAAACGAAGCATAATAACATGCCGAGTATATATTAAGGTAAGAAAAATTACACGACTTCGAAACATTTATAGATTCAAACAAATAAATTTGTACACATTAAATATTGAAGGTACTAACATGACATCAAAATATAAAGGAAAATAGACGAATATTAAATTCTAGTATGTAATTTGTCCAAAATAAATCCTTTGTATGTTGAATGATCCAACAAATTCTAAATGTCACGGCTAATGTAAGAAATCAACTAATAAGTTATCCATATTTAACTTGAGAAAGGTGACTAATAAAATGCACATAACCTCTACAAATGTAACTTCTCATCATTTAATGTCTTTATTAACTCACATGTGTATACCATAAAGTAGTTGTTTAATCATGTATCCATATGGAACGTTTAACTGGTTATGAATTAAGATTGAAACATCCCATGCTCAAAATAAATCTGATTATGAAATTGACTAAAAATAACATATTGTACTATTCTTTTTGGTGTATGTTTTGCTATTTTCTTTAATCCAACTCATATCTACCATTGTATATATGAACAAAACTGACATAAATTATAGAGGACTCAAATTATATTATTCCCTATCTTGTTCAACCTTGTATTCTCTATTGAATTCGACCCACTTAGTTGGTATATAGGAAGAAGTACATAAACTTTTGACAACTTAGTAAAAATGCCTAATGAAAATTATATATGTACGTGTGTGTGCTCACACACAAAAATTCACACACACATGTGTATGTGCGCGCGTGCGCGCGCCTGGGTTTTGTTTTATAATATAAGAATTACATAAACTATCTATTTTTCTATTGCTTTCTTTCCATTCTCCAAATTGAAAAGGAAATGATACTGGTAGATTAGCGTTGGGTAAACTGGCTCAGCGATAACTCATATTCAATAAGAGAAACCAAAATTTCATGGAAAACAAATGAGAAGTATAATAGGAAGTACAGCAAAAGGGTTGAAACAATATGGCGAACAGCCTATACATATTATTCTAGTTGAAAATTATTGTCCTAACAGAACTATGCTAAACATTCAAGATAGAAATGAAAATGCAGAACATACAAATATATACCATTTTCTTGTTTGCTTTAGGTATAATAAGAAATAATATACCTTGTTTAGCATCCTATGGAGCTCATACCTTGCAGCAACAATACAATCTCCATCATTGCTTTCAACAACAAAGATGAGGCCTTATGCATTCTAGAAGTGGGGACTCCACAAAGTCTTGATCTGTTATACATTTAAAAATCATAGCAATCAGTTAAAAAATGTTTATTGCCAAATAACTTAGATAACAAATAAATTTCAATTTCTTTCTAAATATCTTAGTACACGAAGAAGTAAGCATATGCAAATAAAAAGTATAACCCAATTCTATACGGAGAAAGAGTCTGTGATACCTTGTCTTGATCTTTCCATCCGACATCAAAGCTAATGTCTTTGTATTCCATAGACTCTATATTAGATCCCGCATTAGATACCAAGTTTCAGTTACATAATATAGAACCTCTTCATGATTTATTTACAAAGGAAATATTGTAGAACCTTGTCTGTGGTATACTACCACCTACCATATCGTCTTTCTAAAAAACTTAAGACATGGATCTAATTAGTTGAAGTGAATTCACATTTCTTTCTATAAGCATGGGAACATGAATTCTTATTAAGACTATTTTATTTGATGTCTTTCAGATCACACTCAATTCATTCTCTTTTGTTCGGTATTTGTTTACTCGGTATGATTAAATATAGAATGTTATTTGAAGTGACACTCAATAGATAGATTGTAATATCTACTCTGATCTGATGCACACTCAATTCATTTGCACGACCATATACAAATAATATTAAAACAACAATAATAACAATAGTAATATGCATGCGTGTAGGCATATGTATAGCCAATCAAGAGAGAATTTGAATTTCTATATGTTCTTTGGGTTTATAAAGCGTAGCATATTGATTTTTGTTAGTGTGGATTTTTAATAAATTTTGATTTTAAACCAGTTAGTTGAACACTGAGACCCAATAAAAGTACAAATTAATTTTAGTTGCCACATTAAATAAATCATACAAAATATAATCAAACAATTAAATTATCTACTTATCATAATATTACCAACCTTAAAGTAGAGATTGATTCAATTTAACGTTAAAGTCATCTATTCATATAACTAAATATTATACCATGCAATTGATTTCATCTAGGATACAACTGTAGGTTACCTAAAACTGACTCAACATTAATTATTATAGAATAGACATGATTCACCTACATGTGCTCAAATTTAATAGTAAAGTTGATATCATAACTAAAAGTTGCTTGGAGAAAAAAAATCTGAACCATGAATTCTAGAATTTAATTTGCTCGCTTACTTGCTTTGAATAGGACCCCAACAAAAAATTTAAAGTTCCAAGATATTTTAAGGAAGATGGGTGATATATGCTCGAATAAAAGAGCATAACAGTCGATATTTCGAGCAATAGTGGCAGTCACGGTTATTTTTATAACTTTAGAATGTTGGATTGAGTTCTTAATCATAAAATCGTCAAATAAGTATGTAATATGAGTAAAAAGATGAAATTATATGTATATTAGTTAAGCAAATTATATATATCCTATAAATGAAACCTTGTTTCAATTATCTCTTGTAATATAGGGAGAAATCGGTATAATTTTTTTTCATTTTCATGCTCAAATCATTTTTCTTCTTTGAAATCATAAGAGATCATTTCCATTAGAGATCAAAATTTTATTTTCAATCTTGGTTATTCATCGCGTATTTTATTTTGAATCTGTGTAAACTACTTTTTAAAACCAATAAGACGGTGGTTAAGCCGAATAATCATTTGGTTATTGAATAATGTAGTACAAATATTGGTATCCAGATTGTGTTCTTTACATAATTAGTTTCTATCCAAATTTCCATTTAGTGACTTTGATTACTTAGATCTTTGAGATGGATTTTGATGAGTTTTTTGAATTATATATGGAAAAACTAACCGTAGCAAAATCATGGATGCAACAACTCTAAATTTAGCATTTAACTTTTTATGCATTTTAATGTTGATTATACTACGTAGGTAGTCAAAATATGCAAATATGGTTGTTTTGTGAGCATCCCATTGTTGATAACTTGCATATTTTCTAATCCCAGTTCTCTAGCTTTGCACTGACTTTTAGAATAACATTATTTTCATGGGTGGTAGGTGTACTTAATATGAATCAAGAATGACTATAACAATAAATATAATAACTATTTACGGTTAAGAATTGAACTATTATTTTTTAAGAAAAAGAAAGCAATATGTTTAAGGGTATTAAAATATTATAAGGAAAACTAATATGTTCTCTTCAAATACACCAAAACCAGTTTATAGTGTAGGAAAATCAGATAACCTTATTCTTCAATTTAGGAATAAAAAATCCAATAGTCTTACTGTGTAATTAAAGAAATAGAAGTTCGTTACTCCTCAAAATACTTAATATTAGAATTGTTAAAAAAAATTTCCCAAAACTAAGAAGTGTTTGCTGCTATAATGCTTAAAGCTTGTGCAGTCTATTATTTTGTTTGTAAAATTTTATTTAATAGTCTATAAATGCTTTCTTGAGAAATATAAGAAAGAAATACAAAAGCTTTATCATACATGCCTTTGAATCACTTTTTGACACGTGTTTTTCTCCAATTGGTATGTATGTTACAAAATTCCCTAATGTCAAACATTATTCACATTTCATGTTTGCACCAGATCAGAGTAGACTCCATACACAACATTAATCGATGTACAGGAACTTGTCTATTTGATTTAAGAGAGCAAGACAGACATAATTTTAACCCTGAAAAACTGAACTAAATCGTTGAAGACAGTACACAGTTTCGCATTGATATTATATGAGTTGGACTGAAGCGAGAATTCAAAATTAGACCTCACAAGTTGATTCATTTTAAAATTAATATTATCTCAATCAATTCATACTATGAATTTAGGAATCAGCGTTGCTAGCAGAGTAAATCAAACGAAATTGTTGATATGAAAGTCCAAAGACAATTCGTAAACAAAAGAATACCATAGAACAACCATTTCTAGAATAAAACAATCACTCGATCTAAAATAACATAAAATGGAGCAGAAGCATAATAGGGGAAGGAGATTACATAAACGATGTCCTGAAGGGGGAGAACCATCCCTTGAGGCAAATAGTTGCAGATGAATCTGAAGGAAAAAAGGTAGACGGTAAGGCAGGACACGATGCAGCATTAATAAGAAGGAACACCGTTACTAATTGACAAAACAATCAAACAAAACTGAAATAAGGACTAAATTGTAAACATAGTCTTTGAACAATGATTTTGAATGGGTAAAAGAAGCAGTAGGGTTTGGAGGAAGATAAGAAAAAGTATAAACGTGACCGTTCGGTTGCCAAAATTCAAGGGGGCCTGTGTGAGCTTGAAATTCAACTCACTAATAATAGTATAGTATAGATAATAATACAAAAATGATATTAGAGTTACAGTATTATAGCAATTTCAAAATACAGTTACATTGTAGCAACAATTTCAAATTATATATACAATAACGATATAATTGCAGCTACAATATCCAAATTACTAACGCAGTCCAGCAGCAACTTGTTCATCTCGTATGCTATCGCGGACGTCTGCAATGGAATTTCCAATGGCATTTTGAACAAGTTCATGATCTTTATTCCCAAATGTTCGAATAGTATAATACTCCTTTACATACTCTTCAAGAATTAGATAGGAATCATCGTCATATGCCATAAACTTAAGATCACATTCGTTGTATTTTCGTATGAAATTGTGAATAATCATTGTATTAGTACAAACTTTACTTGAAACAAAAAGCTGTATGTCGGTATGTTACGTAAGATTGCAAACTTTTTCTTCCAAATTCTGAAAGATCTTTCGATTGTCATACGCAAACTCGAATGGTAATAGTTAAAATTTTCATTTTCAGTCCTTGTTTGTTCTGTTTTTCATTAAAATCTAGAATATGATATATAACATTGCGATAGGAGGGTAAGTAGTCATCCATTAGTAGATACCCCGAGTCAACTAAATAATATTGTCCTATGGTGGATGAGGAAAATTCACATTCTAGTGTTCAAAACCGAACGAAAAGCTATAGCATCGTATGCAGAACCTTCCCAACGTGCCCTTATAAACATAAATGTTAAACCAAAGCCACATACATGCATAATATTCGGTGTAACAAATCCTTTACACCCAACATATCTGTGCATGTCTGCAGCAAACACATGTGCAACTACATGTGTACCATTAATAGCCCTAATACAAATTCTAAAATATGGATAATATCGGTTTGATGTCCTAATTTATAATGGGACTTCATTAAATTCAAGGTCTACAGGTTTAATAATATTTTCAGACAGTAACATAACAAATTTCAAAATTTTATGAAAATAAACACAAACCATGCTACTTGATTGTTTAAATCTTTTATGACGACTCACCTCCTCGACCCTTAGAAATCAATACAAACACATGCTCGGTATTCACGTACCGCAAATCCAAGTGCCGGAGTGGCATATTATTAGGGTTTTTTAAAGAAAATAAAGGTAGAAGACAAACAAAATAGAATCTCACATTGTATTCAACATTTAGTTATACATACGAGTAGTACATGTAATTACTTCAAATTGCTCCATCGGAGTTCTAGTAAATACTAATTCAGTCATGATAGTTATAACTGCCTATCCTCGCAAGTGGTGGTAGATACATCATACATAATACAGTGGAATAATAGATGACTTTCTACGAAGGACCCATAATGCTCCATGCTCCTTCTCGAAATGCTTCATGCTACCTAACTACTTGGCTTCCCGTAAAAATAGGACACCTAGAGTTTAAGGGGAAAAGTAAATAAACTCCGGGTCAGTCATGGGACTGGTATGGGAAACTCAAAATACGGATATTTGAAAATAAAGGGTGTCTCGTAAGATCATGCCACACATAAACACGAAATAGTTTTTTACCTTATGATAGCCAAAATCTTTATTATCCAAAATCTGGTAATTTTATTTTTAATGACATTCTTTTGAAAACAACTTTCAGATAAATATACATAATCTTAGCCGAAATTGTTACGTTACTAAATTACAACATACTAGGCTCTACAATCATATCCGAAGGCACTTATTAGAGAACGGATTTCATACAATGACAAGGTAAGGGACTACCTTTTGACAGTACATCTCTAGAAAAATGCACCAATGCACCAACAGATGGTCCTCTACCAACACAGAACTAGCCTACCTTTACCATAAATAGTACCGAATATGACATCACCTCGGTTGTTCTCGACCTATGCGGGATCCTAAAGCATACACAATATACCCGAAATATACAGGGTAATAAAAAAGGTGATGACCATATCGTAATGGGTGCGACCTACATAGCCCTGCCGCATCTACCCATTTTTTTCATTCTCGGGTGATGAGGCTCGAGGTAACGATTATCTTTCATAGCACATTCTACTTTGAATGCCACATTTTCAATTTCATCACACACTATTGATTTCCACAAATGTACAACCTCCGAGCTCGTACGTCTCAGAGAAGGGTGTTAAGTATAGGAGAGTTACCTCCTACACCACCAAATAGATGTACGTTTGTAAAAATCAATGTACGTGCATTTTAGAAATGCAATGTCAGACATTCGTCCGTAGAAGTTGTCCAGGAATAGGAAAAATCGAAGGAACTCTCCTAATGCATCTTGTCGGGAATTACCCCTAGGATTAGTAGCGAGAAGCCCTTGCGTCAAAGATCAAATGAAGATACTACTGCCACATATATATGATATGGAAAATTTCCCCCAAGGGTCAGTGACAAGCAGCTCTTCATTCCATTTATTATCATTCCATGTCTTCACTTGGAATGTGTATATTGGTTCGAAGTGGTTTTCGGATAGGAATCACCTAAATCTGATCCCAGTTCCTTCGAACCAATCATCTATAAAAAGAAGTTAAGTTTGGGGGTGATTATTTCATTTATTTATATCTTTTTCCAAATAAAATGTCTCTTTAGAGACATAAATATTTTCATATTCTTTTCTAGTATATACGGAATCATTAAACCTCTCTTTAACATTAGAGATACCAAATCAATATCATTTCTCATAAATCATATTTCAAAACCTTATTGAGTAAAAAGGGTCAATAGAAATTATACTAATTTTATTCAATATCAATTTCCGTATTCAACCTTACTATCCATCGAATAACGGTGAAATCACCTTTTAAATTCACACGGATAGTACGGATTCCCTCCTCGGAATTTAATACCAAGTATAAGAAGATTATTTCTATACAATCCAAGTTGTATTAAATTTGGAAAAATAAAATCTTTTATACTTGCCTCGCTTCCAACATTTCGACATTATCCATTCCTCGTCCAAGAAAGAGGCCAAGTGAGCCAGAGCACTGGTTTTTCTTGAACATCTCCTTAGTTTAAGCACCTCATATCCGGATCTCACGAATAGAAAAATCCAGTCTAATCATTGGCTTTTAGAGCCAAGATTAAAATCACTTAATAATAACAACTTTTCTTTAAATTATTTATTTAAACTTTCTAAATTAAATTATAAAAACTCCAAATTATCTTTAAAACACTTATTTATTTATTTTAAAAAATTCATAAAAGATTTGGAAAAGAATACTTAAGTTTAAAGCCATATTTCAAAAGTTATTAAAAGTGCTGCAAAAGGTGCTGCGAATACTGTTGCTAATAGTGTTTAAAGGCTTATTTGATCAAATCAACTCTTAGATCATCTAGAATGCATTTTTATAACTCAAATATCTTTTAAAACATTTTAATATATTTATAGAAATTATTCCATATTTTTAAAGAATTGAAAATATCGCTTTTAAGAAATCTGTCGCTTTCGTTTCCGAACTGCCAAACCGCGACTATTTTGAAAACCTGATTTGCTCATATTTCAAAATCTACTAAATAAAATCTCGATCCTTTTCTTTTGTTTGAAAACTATGATTATAAGAGTTCAGAAAATTCTTATTCCAAAGAATCCTGACTCTGAATCCATCGTATAAATGGATTTAAACTTTTACGGTGCGAAATCGCGAACTACCATTACGCGATGCGCTTATTTTTGACTCAATTTTCATAACTTGTCAAAACTTCACCAAAGTGGGTTTTAGTGTTTATAAAACATTTATAAACCATTTTAAAGTAGTTTAACAATCCCATATACACCATTTCATTTATTAAAGGAAAGTAATTTCCTTTTCGATATTCGACATGTATTAAACGTGAATTGTTTACACATCCAAACAAATATATTATCATATCCAAAAATGGTTCACTATCATCACAACCAAGCATAACCAAACATATATATCATCCAATATATCATAGTGTAAATAGAGTTTCTCACCTTGGATATAATCGAACTAACTTTAAAACGATTATAGCTCCGTTATTTGAAAATTTAGCTTGTTAAGCTTGCACTAAAGCTCCTAGATGTGCTCGGCCTTGCCCTTTGGTGGTAGGTGCTCACGGCCTTGCTTGGAAGTGGGGAAAGGCTTGGCCTTTGGTAGTAGAAGGTGGTGGTCGTGGGTTGCAAATGGGGAAATGAGTGGATTTGCTTTGGTTTTGAAGAGTTTTGGGAAATACATACTTACTATATAATTTTAATTTTCTTTTGCAATAAAATTTGACATTATTTTCTTTAGGCAAGAAGCCATTAAAGTTGAGTATAAGAAGTGAAGAAGCTTAGTAATTTATGAACAAATGAAGTGAAGATGAGTGGTGGTATTTCTAGGAAAAAATGTGAATAAAAATATCATGATATTTACTTGCCATTTCATCACCATTGCCTCACCACCACACCCCCTCCAACCTCATTATCCATGGCCAACATCCCCTCCATATGTGTAGCCATATGCTTGTACTTAGGGTGTAAGAGGTTTGCTTTGGGTTTACTTAAGGATGAAGTTTTAGGAAAATATCTTAGATATTTTGTAATATATATAGATATGTGTGTGTAAGTATATTTGTATGTATATATGTGTTCATGTGCATGTATGTGTGCATATGTATACCTCAAATGGTTCACAACGTTGCACAACTTTTCTACGGTGAATCGTTACGGATTCTGATTTCGATTTCTGGTCATATTTTCACTTCTTATTTAATACACACACACACACATATATTTGTAAACAAAGTTTGATAATAATATTTCTATCATTATATAATTATTAAAAGGGCTTACTTAATAATTAAAATAATTATTAAATCATTTTAACTCAATTTAAATTTAAAAATCATTTATTCCAAAATAGTGATACCATTGATGATGTCATAAAAAGATTTTATTTTCAAAAATAAAATAAATAATTTTATTACATATTCTCACTCATATATATAAATGAGTGTATGTATCCAGCTCCGTGCACGATGTTGGATAGTCTATGAGCTATTTATTGATAAAACGGTTTTTGGTCATTTTATCGATATATTTTCCAAATTTTAAATATTTATTCAAAATAAGATTATCAATATTATTTATTGTTCAAAACATTATCATTTATGTTAACAAAATCTTATATTTGAATATTTTAAAAAATTTCTAAAGTGATGAATTTGCGGGTCGTTACATATTTCCCCCTTAAAAGAATTTCATCCTCGAAATTAAGGATAAGAAGAAAATGACTCGAAAAGAAATATATATTTTGACGAAGTGAAATATATACAAGATATGACAAGTGACCTCACTATAGGCAGTGAGTACACTATCTCGATACCATATGCAAACACACATCAATCCTAAACTCAAGATAAGCTTTCCTCATTCTATCTTTTGTTTCCTATGTGCAGTCTTCGGCATCACCACTCCATTGAATTTTAACCAACCTTACAACCTTCCTTCTCAATCGCTTCTCATCGTGATCCACGATTCGAACTGGTCATCTGATAACTGCCAAATTTCGTTCTACTTCTAAATCTTCCTGGGTAGTTTTTTCAATAATCTATTCTGGATCATGCACATATTTCCGTAAATGGGATACGAGAAAGACGTTGTGCACACCAAATAACCTTTCGGGCAACTCCACATGATAAGCTAATGGGTCAATCCACTCAAGAATCGGAAAAGGTCCAATAATTCGAGGTGTTAATTTCCCTGGCCGTCCAAATCTTACCACTTCTCTCATTGGAGAAACTTTCAAGAATACAAAATCTTCAACTGGGAATTCCAAATTCCTATGCCTTTGATCAGCATAACGCTTCTGCCTGCTTTGAGCTTCTTTTAGCTATTTTCGGATCATGTCTACCTTTTCTTAGGCTTCTCGGATCATATCGGGTCCAAGTACTAATCGATTTCCAGTTTTGATCCAACATGCCGGGGATCTACACGGACGACCATATAAAGCTTCATATGGTGTCATATCAATGCTTGTCTGATAGCTGTTGTTGTAGGAGAATTTCACAAGATGAAAATGATTTTCCCACGAACCTTCAAAATCTAAGACACAAGCACGCAGAAGATCTTCTAATACTCGGTTTACCCTTTCAGTTTTCCCATCAGTTTAGGGATGGTATGCGGTGCTTAAATTCAGCTTCATTCCTAAAGTTGTCTGTAATGCCTCCCAAAACTGACTTGTAAAAATCGGGTGTTGATCACTCACTATACTACTTAGAACTCCATGTAATCTTACAATTTTCTTCATGTATATTTCTGCTAGATTTGAAGCGACCCTTGTTGGCTTTACTGGAATAAAGTGTAAGCTCTTGGTCAGTCGGTCTATGATAATCCAAGCGCCTTCATTTCCCATGTTCGAGGTAAGAGTCTATGAAAGCCATCGATATCTTGTCCCACTTCCAAGTCAGAATTTCAAGAGGTTGGAGTAATCCAGCATTCTTTTGCTGATCGCTTTTAATATATTGACAATTTGCACATCTTCTAATATGGATAGAGATATCCCTCTTCATATCATCCCACCAAAAAGCCTTCTTCATATCTCGATACATTGTGGTAACTCTGGGATGTACTGAAGTCGAGAATTATGACATTCTGTTAAAACTTCTTGCCTTATGCCATCGACATTTGGGATGCATACTCTTCCATTCATCCTTAATATTCCTTGATCATCCACCTTAAATCCTATTTATCTTTCTGGTACTGTGTTTTATCCACTACTTTGACCATCTTTGGAATAAACGGATCTCTGAGTTGGTTCTCTTTTGTACGGTTAATCAAAGTTGGATGTACCACTAAATAAGCTATAACAGCATGCCTTCTGTTTAGCGCATCCGCTACTACATTGGCTTTCCCAGGCGTATATAAAATGTCAATATCATTTGACGCGATAAATTCTAACCAACGTTGCTGTCTCATATTCACGTTCTTTTGAGTGAAAAGATACTTCAAAGATTTGTGATCTGTGAAGAGTTCGAACTTTTCACCTATTTAAAGAAGGAATATTATTTACCAAGGTCAAACAAAGTTTATTAAAATAAACTATGAGAAATTCTTACCTAGTAAATAATGCCTCTATATTTTTAACGCGAACACAATGGTTAATAATTTTAAGTCGTGTGTTGCATAATTCCTTTCATGAGTCTTCAGTTATCTGCTTGCATAAGCGATAACATTTTCATGTTGCATCAGCACTGCACCTACTCTTTCTCCATAAGCATCAGTATGTACAGTTAAAACGCTGCTTTCATCAGCAATAGCTAGGACTGGAGCGGTAGTTAACCTTTTCTTGAGTGGAATGCTTCTTTACATTTTAGTGTCCATTCAAATTTAACATCCTTCATAATCAACTTTGTTAGATGGGAGGAAATTTTGGAGAAGTCTTAAATTAATCTCCGGTGATATCCTACCAATTCTAAGAAGCTGCGGATGTACTTTGAAGTTTGTGGTTGCTTCCAATCTCGTATAGCTGAAATCTTTTCTGGATCTTCTGAGATCCCTTCTCTTGAAACAATATGCCCAAGGAATCTTACTTCTTTCTCCCAAAAGTGACATTTCGAGAATTTAGCTTTAAGTACATTTCTTCTCAATATTTTCTTGAGCGGGTACTAAGTTCTTCTTATCTAAGGCTTCATATCAGAAGGCCATATCCAACAAGTCCATAGAGGTTCCTTTGAATGGTTTCCCTGAATGGTGGGAGTGCATAACTCTGAATGATTTTCTACTTATCTCCTATATTCAATCCTCTAAAGATCCTTTCACATGATCTGAGCCAAGCCTGTACTTCAATAATGGACTCCGTTCCTTTGAATGGTTTCCCTCCCAAACTAGTGTAGTTCTTGCATAGAGTAACAAAGTTAATTTGAGGTTGCACAGGGATTACCACTTCCCCAATTATAATAGCATTTGATCGACCGTTGGCGGTTGTAGTGTTGCTACCTCCCTTTTGTCCTCTTCTATTACTCATCTCCTATTATCTGCATATAGTAAAGAAACAACTTTAGAATTATAGACGAAATTATCTTAGGGAATGGGTATAAAACTCAAATATACTTATTCGGATAAAATTTTAACTATGCGCTTTCTCTAGCTAAACTCATTCTAGGGCATTACTAACCCTATCTCTAATGAGTTAACCCCATCAAAGCTTAGGTATTCGCTCAACCATAAGAATTGATACCAAATGTGACCACCCACCTCCTCGACCCTCAGGAATCGACACAAATGCATCCTCGGTATTCACGTGCCGCAAATCCAAGTGCCAAAGACCCGGATTATCAAAGGTTTTTAAAGAAAATAAAGGTAGAAGACAAACAAAATAGAATCTCACATCTTATTCAACATTTAATTATGCATACGAGTATATAAGCACGCCCAGGTGGGCCTGCACCTAATCACAATGTGCATGTATTAACTCAACAATGCACTTTGTAGCATTTTTCGAAGAATGTACAAAGTTTTGTTTACAAATATAGTAAACCTTTCCTTAATGAATATGTACACAAATTCATAATTAATTAGATATATTATATTCAATAAATGAAATGTTATTGGCAGTTGGAAATAGGAAGAATTATGGATGTAAAAAATCCATGAAATTAGTGTTATGCAATTAGCTAGCAAAGAGTAATGTTGATGCTAAAAGCGTTTTCATTGTTTTTTCTTTTTGTATGTATTTTATTAGATAAAACAATTTCTTTCTTTGCGTAATCTCAATTTTGTATGTCCTTCGGCTAGGCCCAATGCAATGGAATCACGGACCAAACCAACCATGGACTAAGCAATTAGGGGATAGGGCGCGACCCTACCCCAGTTTCCACCCTTAATTCTTAAATCTTAATCTGGTTTTCAGATTGTCAATGAGTCGTATCTTTTGATCAGTTCGTACATCCTAACACAATTTTGATCTTCACAATTTTCTGGTTGTAATTATACTCACTCAGAAGTTTAAGTCTGACCATACCCACTATTGGAACAACCTTAACTGATCATCTGTTCCCCAATCCCCTAGTTCACAATGTTAGGTGATATCGTATAATATATAAGAGAGCATGTCAACAATT
This sequence comes from Allium fistulosum, assembly GCA_030737815.1. Lineage (NCBI taxonomy): Eukaryota > Viridiplantae > Streptophyta > Magnoliopsida > Asparagales > Amaryllidaceae > Allium > Allium fistulosum. The sequence goes on from CM060901.1 coordinate 669,823,117, forward strand.
CAATATATGCGATAATAACTGATCAATATATAAAGTGGATGTACGACATATCAACAATTAATTAAATATATGTTTAATACGAAATCCAATTTATACACAAATTACTTTTTCAAATTAATAGCTCCTTTCAAAAATGGGCTAATATGTTTTTCTTTTCTTTTGAAATTTCATCAAAATAATTAATAAAATCACATTTTTTGTTTAAGTAAACTTTAACTTCAAAATAGAGTGAGATGATTTCAAGTGTTATAAAATAGATATCCCCCTCTTTTTAAAACTGTAGGCTGTCGTGCCTTAAAAGTTCACCTTTTTTAACGCGTTAAAATATAGACTTTCATGCATTAAAATTTTACATACGCTTGCTAGTTAAAATTTTACTCTGTCATCGCACATTAAAATATTTACTTCGTCATCGCGCGTTAGACCAGAGCTTTCACTCATAATATCTTTTGCATGCATTTAGGCATGCATACCTCTTTGGCATGTCATGAATAATATATATTTACTTGTGTAGCTTTTGCATGTATTTTGTTTAGCATTCACCAACGTAATATACTTTTTGTACTAAGTTGTATAATACATGTTTGCTTGCTTAGCTTTCACCAACATAATATGCATTTTGTTTTGCATGCATAACATACATCATTCGCATGTGATGAGTAATATATATTTTGTACCACTTTTAATTCACCAACGTAATATACATTTTGTACAACTTAATATATATATATATGCTTTTATAAATTTATATATATATATGAGTAATGATCGGCTACACCTCAATTTGACTACACCTTTGATCCTTCTTGATTTTCACAACACATTTTGAATTAAATAATATAGTCGGTAGAAAGGGAGAGAAGGTAGTATTATTTAATTTAGACTGTGTGGTGGAAATCAAGGGATTAGAGGTGTAACCGATCCTTACCCCCTATATATATATGGTGACGATTTGGTGACGAAGGTCATCGGTGGTTTATGGATGGATACACACACACATATTGCTTTGGGATTAATTAAAACAATTAGTTGTTTGTGTGCACACCAATAATTTTCTATAAGCTGTCAAGTTCCAAATTTGCTAAAGAAGGTTAAAGAAAAATTATTTTACGGTATGCTGCACTTGATATAGGATGGCTTGTTTGAACCCAAAAGGTGCTTGTTCCCTAACTGATACTACAAACTCTAGCCAAAATTATTAGTTTGAAAATCTACAAATATATAATTCTTGTTATAAGTAATCTTCATAATATTGAAAATTACCATGTATGTCACAATAAACTGAATGAAAGATATGATTACTACTGTTGCCAAATTTGCGGTTATTTCGGTAATCATCAATTACAAAATCAGATGTTTTCATAACCCCGCTTGATTTCCCAGCTAATTGTTTTTTATTAATGTTGTTTACAGCAAATATCAAGAAACAGATTTTAGATGTATGTTACAAATCGAAGAACCATGCTCTTTTTCTCAAGTCTTTCTCTCGTTTTTCCTTCGTTTCTTCTGGTTTTTGTATGATATTTTGTTGTTTTGTCACTTTGATCTTACACCCTCACTTATACACTATATACCATTACATTTGGAATAAAATTTTCATCTTCGTGCGCAGTAGTTGGACATGTAAAATGACTCATGGATCAAGTTACAATGGATTATATTTTGAATGCTTGTTGTATTTTTCATCAAGTTGAATTTTTATTCATATATATATTCTAGTTTTTATTGGCATATCATAAGAATTTAAATTTTTTTTTTCCGCACCATATTTTATCCTTTTGACTTCATTGTCTCCGCATGTAATTAAATGGTGGTTGTTTTTTCATTATTCTTTGGGCTTGCATCTAGTTTATACTTTATATATCACTATATCTATACTACTATTTTCAGTTAGCACGTTGTTTTCTTCCCTTCATTACACATTAACTTATATACCAATATACCAATTATTTGCTCTTTATGGCCCTAAAATTTCATCGGTACAATTAGTCATTTTTGCTCACTTTCTTATTCTACTCTTTTCAGGGTGAACCAAATTATGAATCTCTACCATTGACTCTTCATCTAAGAAGATCAAGAGAAGCAAAATACGAATCTCTATCATTGACTCTTCATCTAAGTAGATCAAGAGATGAGACGTTAAAATATTTAAAATCCATCTATATACTTTTCATAATTAATCTATGACCAAAACCTCAATTACCTTAGAAGAATATTTAAAATACATATAAAAACATTAAAAATCATTATAACAATAAATTAACCCACTAAGAAAATATTAAAAATTGTTATAACAATAAATTAACCTCAATTACCTTAGAAGAATATTTATGAATGAGACTCAAACCTGGTTAATATAGTATCCATTGTCGGGATGGAGCTATTCGAGGTAACCCGAGATGGTGTAGAAATTTGATGTGACGGACCTGGTGGAGTGTTAGCTATGCCATTTTCAGATTGTTGCTAATATGGTGAAGCAGGTCATGCTAGAATTTTTTCCTAAACGACCGAAGTTCGAATCTGATGCATTTACTTTGAATGCATGCTTGTAAATTTTCACTTTTGGCTGGGCCTTAGACCTCCAAAATGCTAGGCCTGATTACCAAAACACACTTTTCCCCTAAAACAAAAGCTTATGAATTTAAGTGCAAGGTGCTAGTCAGCATGAGGTATCATTTCAGGTTCTCAATTATTTCAACTATATTAGCAGTAAAAAACATCTCCTCATGGCTGTGATTTTTTTCAAGCAACATAACTCTGTCAAAAAACGAAAGGTGTTGTTTTTTATAACATACTTAAAGGCATGCTCCTTCATTTTGAGCATGAACCATGAATTGACGCTAAATAAGCAATATTTAAATTAAGAGATAAATCAAAACTTCTTCCAATGAACTTGACAGTTGATTGGCGAATCGGTCGCGTAGAGGGTTGCTAATTTTGTATGAATTGCTGACCAAATGTACTTTGTTCAATTAAATCTGAAGAAAGGCTAAAACCCTGCAGCTACAACTATTGATAATATTCCCCTTGTTCAAAGAGTTAGCAGGACAGCTTGTAGATGTGGCTATTTTGTATTGGAAAATCTATCAAAACCTCAATTAACTCATTATAACATTAAAACCTCAATTAACTCACATCAAAACCATTAAACATCATTATAACATTAAATTAACTCACATCAAAACCTCAATTAACTTTTGTTGCTTTTTTAGTAATGCAACTTTCATCTGAATCTCTGATAGTCGATTTCCATTGGCTTGCTCACCTGCATAAATCTTGCCATGTAAGATAACTAGATATAATAGGAAAATATGATAAAAAATATTATCTTAACCTCTTCATAGAACTTCTTTTCCCAAGCAAATATCTTATTAAGAATCACATCATAAGTTTCTGATTGATCATTATTAATATCCTCGTTCGTTTTTTTTATTTCAGGTGCTTAATTGACCAATTCTTATGACCATATGACAGAATAATAAAGTTGCCCTGTAAAATAATAAAATTTTACAACATCAATGTATGCAAACAACACTTGAAATATTCAGCCTAAACAAAAGTTGAACCAACAATTACTATTAGTACCTAAAGAATTTGGAAACCAAGTTCAACAGACAGTAGTGTCACTTATATTGTCAAGTGTAAAACTTGAAAACCAAGTTCAACAGTTGTGCATCAGCTAGTATATTGGCAAGTGTAAGTTGCATTCCATATATTAACACATAAATGCATCTCAATACCTATGTAACCAAATGGTCCAAACCCAAACACATCCAAAGTCCAAACCATAACTAGCTAAAATTTTCCAATCGTCGGTTCACTGACAATTACACGGTTAGACACTTTCATGTTGTTTCAAACAGGTTCTCTAATAAAATACATGCAGGCACATCTGGTTAGTTTTATTTGGATTTTCATTATGTTTTTTTTCCAGTTACTATGCTCATGTGTTAACTTTGAATGATACATTCATAATACATGAAATTCAGATGCCAAGAGAGCGTGAAACTTAACAATACTCTAAACTCTAAATTGGAGAACAACAATTGCTTCAGTATTGCAACTTGCAAGCTTTCCAGTAAAAAAATGATAGGAAGAAATCCTTTTATCTCAATTAAATAATTCAAGTGCATAATAATTAAGACTGATGAATTATTGCCATCGTGATATACAAATAATTAACTGTTAGTAATTTCTTAATTTGGAAGTTGGAATTGATAGTTTTAATCTCCTTATAGCAAAGACCCAGCACTAATGGTAGACAACGGTATTCAAAAACATGGCATGTTATTTAGGAAACCTGAAGGCGTATTATATTACCACCATAGAACATCAACACCAAGGACGGAAAAATTAGCTCATATGCCTATATGCAGCGTTATTGTGGGGATTTTTTTTTAAATGGTTTATATGAACATTTGCTTGCTGTAAGCAAATGCTTGTTGAGCAAATGCAAGCAAGAAAAAGTTTTGGACAAAGACACTAAGTTTAAATCTAATGTATACGTGACATCTGAATAATATAACACTATGATTGTTATTAACATATTTTGACAATATATCGAGTTCATGATGTTAGAAATGAATGAAATAGGAAGTGGAAGAACTATAGTGTGTATTGAAACAAAGTCCCACATCATGAGATATTTGTTTCAATATCACCATATATATCACAACCCACTATACTAAATCAAAACAAAAGAGGAATAAGGACAAGGAATGGAAGGGATGAGGCAATGTGGCATGGCATGTATGCTTTCATATTAATATTAAATATGTCAAAGAATGGACCTTGGGGGGCTCTTGGGGTCTAGTGATTAAATGGGCCGCTGACTGCCATTTGGGTCTGCATGCGCCAAAACGTCTATTTTTCGAGCGGACGTGTCCGTTCGTTTGAACGGTCACCAGATGCGGCCATTTCCTTCCGGGCGCACACATACAATGGTCACTGTTGTTGGTTTAAGGGTCGCAACCTTTCCAGCAGTCACGACCGCTCCGCATAGGCACCTCCTCCAGCCTATAAATAGGCGGCCAGAATATGAGAAAAATAGAAGTTCTCTCAAATTCTGTTCCTTCTTCCTCTAAAATCTCTGTTCTGGTGCTATAATCTCTTCAGTTCGTCGGCGCTCCGCCTGCAACCACATCGCTGCGGGGCTGGTCCGTTTCATCCTGGGAAGCAAATTGCTAACAACCGTAAAACTACTATGGCTGCAATATTGTTTCAAGGAAACAGATACTCTCTGGACTCGGACAATAGGTATAATACTATTACAATAATTATTTTTACGGTTCTGCACCGTAGCATTCTGTACCAGAATTAGCCACGCCTTTTGCTGTTGCTATTTTCGTTCTCCTTGCGAAATTTAGTGACACTTTCTGACGTGACTAATTTTAAACTGGTTTAGTAACATTTCTTAGGTTACTATCAGTTTCGCGACACTTTTACGTGATTGCGGATAACAATCTTGAAACAATATTGCATTGTTGTAGACGACAATGTCTCAAAATAGCAACAATAACGCTGCACCAACACAGACGGTGACAACTGCTCAGCCTACGGCTCTGGTTCCAACTATGGCAATGTCTCATGGAGAAAGGCCAGAAAAATTCAACGGGACAAATTTCGAGCGTTGGCAACATAAGATGTTGTTCTATCTGACGACATTAGGGCTCGCCAAATATCTGACCGAAGATGCTCCTGAAGTTGGCGAACTCGAACCCGATGCAATCAAAGTAGAGGCTGCAACTGTTTGGAAAATTTCAGATTTTATATGTAAAAACTATATTCTGAATGGTCTGGATAATAGCCTTTACAATGTTTATTGTACTGTTGCAACGTCCAAGGAACTCTGGACAGTCTTGGACAGAAAGTACAAAACTGAAGATGCCGGCATGAAGAAATTCATCGCTGGCAAATTTCTCGACTTCAAAATGGTAGATTCAAAGACTGTGATCAACTAGACTCAAGAATTACAAGTAATCATCCGTCAACTACATGATGAAAGGATGACACTGAGTGAATCTTTTCAAGTCGCCGCAACCATTGAAAAACTTCCTCCATCTTGGAAGGACTTCAAAAACTATCTTAAGCATAAGCGTAAGGAAATGACAATGGAAGAACTCATAGTTCGTTTGCGGATTGAGGAAGATAATAGGAATTCCGAGAAAAAGATTTCTCCGAATATGGCTGCCAAAGCAAGTGTTGTTGAGTCAGATAACCCTAACAAGATAAAACGTGAAAATGCGCCTAAGAAGTCGAAGAAGAAATTTCAGGGTTCTTGTCATAACTGTGGAAAGAAGGGGCACAAATCAGCCGAATGTCGCGCTCCCAAGAAGAAGAAATCAGAAGCAAATATGGCTGAAGTTGCAGATGGCATTTCTGATATGGATTTATGTGCAGTAATATCAGAATACAACCTTGTTGGTAACTCAAAGGAATGGTTCATAGACACAGGAGCCCCTCGACACATATGTGCTAATAAGTGGATGTTTACGACCTATAAAACTACAACTGATGATGAACAACTTTTCATGGGCAATTCATCTGCATCAAAGGTAGAAGGCAAAGGAAAAGTTGTGCTGAAACTAACTTCTGGAAAGGAACTTACCTTAAGTGACGTTCTCCATGTTCCAGACATTCGAAAGAACCTGATTTCAGGGTCCTTGCTTAGCAAGCATGGTTTTAAATTAACCTTTGTGGCTGATAAGTTTGTATTATCAAAGAATGGAGTGTATGTAGGAAGAGGATATGTGTGTGATGGTTTATTCAAAGCAAATGTAACCACTATTGTACCAAACAATGATATGAATAAAAGTGAATCTTCTGCTTATATTGTTGACTCCTCTAATATATGGCATTCTAGATTAGGGCATGTGAATTTTGATACACTGCGAAAAATGATTAATCTAGAATTTATACCAAAATGTGATATAGACTCCAATTATAAATGTCAAATTTGTGCAGAAGCAAAATTGACAAGAACCTCGTTTCATCATGTTGAACGAGAAACTGAACCTCTAGACCTTATACACACTGATGTATGTGACTTGAAAATGTGTCAAACTAGTGGTGGAAAAAGGTATTTCATTACATTCATTGATTATTGTACTAGATATTGTTATGTGTATCTCCTTAGAAGCAAGGATGAAGCATTCGACATGTTTAAACAATATAAAGCCGAAGTTGAGAATCAACTCAATAGGAAAATTAAAGCTTTAAGAAGTGATAGAGGAGGAGAATATGAATTTCCTTTTGAGGAATTCTGCGCTGAACATGGTATTATACACCAAACTACAACACCATATTCACCTCAATCCAACGGTATAGCCGAACGGAAAAATAGAACTCTTAAAGAAATGATGAATGCTTTACTAATCAGTTCTGGCTTACCAGATAATTTTTGGGGAGAAGCTATTCTTTCGGCAAATCATATTTTAAATAAAATACCACGAAAGAAAACATCTAAGTCTCCTCATGAACTTTGGAAAAATAGACCGCCATCCTACAAATACTTAAAAGTGTGGGGGTGTCTGGCCAAAGTAGAGATACCTAAACCAAAGAAGGTCAAAATTGGACCAAAAACAATCGATTGTGTATTCATTGGATATGCACAAAATAGTGCTGCTTATCGATTTCTAGTACACAAATCTAAAATTGATGATATTCATGAAAATACCATCATCGAGTCGAGAAATGTAAGTTTTATCGAACATATATTCCCTTTAAAACAGGGTACTGACAATTGTGTTCAGAAGAGAGCAAAGGAAGATGAAATCAATTATTCTCTTGAGAATACTGAACAAAATAACCTTCGGCAAGATAATGCTGATCAACAAGTGGAGGAACCAAGAAGGAGCAAGAGGTCAAGGACCTCAAGAACTTTTGGACCAGATTTCTACACATTTATGTTAGAAGATGATCCATTAACCTACAAACAAGCTATGTCCTCCAGCAATGCCCCTTACTGGAAAGAGGCCATTAACAGTGAGATAGAATCCATCATGGCTAACCACACATGGGAGTTAGTTGATTTACCTCAAGGATGCAAAACCTTAGGTAATAAATGGATATTCAAAAAGAAATTGAAACCTGATGGTTCAATAGACAAGTACAAAGCTCGTCTTGTAGTCCAAGGATTTAGACAAAAGGAAGATCTGGACTACTTTGATACATATTCACCAGTAACAAGGATAACATCGATAAGGATGCTTATTGCAATTGCATCCATACTTGATTTAGAAATACATCAAATGGATGTTAAAACTGCATTTTTGAATGGTGAACTAGAGGAAGAAATATATATGAAGCAACCCGAAGGGTTTATGAGCTTTGGAAATGAGAATAAAGTGTGCAAATTAGTAAAATCGCTTTATGGCCTTAAACAAGCTCCAAAACAATGGCATAAGAAGTTTGATGAAACTATGTTATCAAACGGATTCACAATAAATGAATCAGATAAATGTGTCTATATAAAACAAGCACATATTGGGTATGTCATTGTTTGTCTTTATGTTGATGACTTGTTGATCCTAGGTAATAACAAGGCCATAATAACATCTACAAAGAATACGTTATCCTCTAGATTCGATATGAAAGACCTAGGACTGGCTGATGTGATATTGGGTGTCAAAATTTTCAGAACACCACAAGGATATGCATTATCTCAATCACATTACATCGCCAAGATACTTGAAAAATTCAAGCAATATAATATTATTATTGCAAAAACACCAGTAGATATGACCCAGAATTGGGTAAAGAACACTGGTGACGGTATCTACCAGCTTAAATACTCTCGTATACTAGGAAGTATCATGTATGTTATGAACTGCACTAGGCCAGATATCGCATACGCTGTAAGTAAGCTGAGTAGATTTACTAGCAATCCTGGTAAACATCATTGGAAAGCGATAATCAGAGTTCTAGGATACCTAATGTATACGCAGAACTATGGTCTACACTATACAAACTATCCTTCAACAGTGGAAGGATACAGTGATGCCAATTGGATAACTGGATCACATGATACAAAATCTACAAGCGGATATGTGTTCACATTAGGAAATGAAGCAATATCATGGAAATCATCCAAACAGACTTGTATAGCTAGATCTACGATGGAATCAGAGTTTATTGCACTAGATAAGACTGCAGAAGAAGCAGACTGGCTTCGAAGTTTCTTGGAAGATATTCCTAATTGGAGCAAACCCGTGCCTCCAATATGTATACATTGTGATAGTCAATCAGCTATTGGAAGAGCCAATAGTACATTATACAATGGTAAATCTAGGCATATTCGTCGTAGACATAAGACAATAAAACAACTTCTCTCTAATGGTGTTATCACTATAGACTACATAAGGTCTAAAGATAACATAGCGGATCCACTAACAAAAGGCTTGCCAAGAGAGAAAGTTCAAACCTTATCGATGGGAATGGGGTTAAGGCCATAGAATAAAAGTTTTTCTAAAATGGAAACCCCACCTAGTTGACTGGAGATCCCAAGATCTAGGTTCAAAGGGACAACTAAGTTTAAGAGAAACTTGAAAGCACTGTTACACTCAAACCATTCCTATGATAAGTCAGTGCATTATTTGTTGGAAAATAGGATAAGTATTGATACTTTTAATGATGTCTGTACTTGAGGAATTGTGAATACCCTTTACAGAATCACCTAAGTAAGTGCGAAGGCGCCGCTTCAAAGAGAATTACGAGGCCAAATTCTCTAAGCACTTATGATACCAGGCAGGTGTTCAAGGCAAAAATGAACACATACAGAGAACAAAGGATTATAAGAAACATTTTGTCATGTGTTATCTATTGTAGAATTACACAAAAGGTTTACAGTTCAAGGACAGTCTATGTCTACTGATTCACCTGTAATTCAAATGGATAAACACTAGGAAAGTTCAAGGCCTCTGTGCTACTTTAACCGATACGATAAATGGTTCGTGAAACTAAGAACAACTATTCATTCATGTGGGGGATTGTTAGAAATGAATGAAATAGGAAGTGGAAGAACTATAGTGTGTATTGAAACAAAGTCCCACATCATGAGATATTTGTTTCAATATCACCATATATATCACAACCCACTATACTAAATCAAAACAAAAGAGGAATAAGGACAAGGAATGGAAGGGATGAGGCAATGTGGCATGGCATGTATGCTTTCATATTAATATTAAATATGTCAAAGATAGGGCCTTGGGCCTTGGGGCTCTTGGGGTCTAGTGATTAAATGGGCCGCCGACTGCAGTTTGGGTCTGCATGCACCAAAACGTCTATTTTTCGAGCGGACGTGTCCGTTCGTTTGAACGGTCACCAGATGCGGCCATTTCCTTCCAGGCGCACACATACAACGGTCACTGCTGTTGGTTTAAGGGTCGCAACCTTTCCAGCAGTCACGACCGCTCCGCATAGGCACCTCCTCCAGCCTATAAATAGGCGGCCAGAATATGAGAAAAATAGAAGTTCTCTCAAATTCTATTCCTTCTTCCTCTAAAATCTCTGTTCTAGTGCTATAATCTCTTCAGTTCGTCGGTGCTCCGCCTGCAACCACATCGCTGCGGGGCTGGTCCGTTTCATCCTGGGAAGCAAATTGCTAACAACCGTAAAACTACTACGTTGCAATATTGTTTCAAGGAAACAGATACTCTCTGGACTCGGACAATAGGTATAATACTATGACAACAATTATTTTTACGGTTCTGCACCGTAGCATTCTGTACCAGAATTAGCCACGCCTTTTGCTGTTGCTATTTTCGTTCTCCTTGCGAAATTTAGTGACACTTTCTGACGTGACTAAATTTAAACTGGTTTAGTAACATTTCTTAGGTTACTATCAGTTTCGCGACACTTTTACGTGATTGCGGATAACACATGATAGATCCCATAACCATGAATGTTAATATCTATGGGAAAATTAAGAACTTCTTCTAAAATAATTTTGATCCCATGAAAATTTATGCTGAAATAAAATTTAGTTTTCACCGATTAAAAAATATATATGAGCTTCTAAGTGAGAAGGGACTCGTCACCAAGAAAACACAGTATCAATATCCATCGAGATGGATTCAGAAATGATAAACAAAACTTGTGCCAACTTTGAATTATTGTAGTTAAGAGTTTTGAAACATTTTGATTTTTTCATAGCTAGCAATTTTAAGTTTTGTAGTCTAGACTCGCTAAAAAAAATTAGAAGTAAAAGCCAAAATATAATTCCCATAAAAATATAGTTTTAATGGAAGAACCAAATTCCAAAGAATATTTTAATTTCAGAAAATTGAATACCTTGGTAATTTGCAAAAACTAAATCAGTATTCTTTTATATTTTTCCCTTAGTTTTCTACTGCTAAGTGTATGCCAGTGGTTAGTGTACGTCATTAAACCGCTACTACTGGAAGAGCTAATTGTAGTGCAACAGTTTACCATTAAGCAACTAAATAATAATAATAAATTGCATGTTTTTTCCAATTATAATAATATCAAGTTAAACATGAACACATGGCGTACATTTGTTTTATGATAGAGGCTTGGAAGAATAATTCATGCAATGTTAGGCATTGGTTAGCCAATTATTCTTTAGCTCAAGTTAAAATGATACCCGATTTCCTCTTTAGGAATTCCTCCTCCTTTCTGATAATGTCCCTCCAATCCCTTACCCTGCTTTCACTTATGTTGATGTGATCAATACTAAATTCTGAATGAGAAGCAACGAAGGCATGTGGTTAGTTCTTCTCAATGGCTTGACAATGTTATTTGCATGTATGAAATCATTGATGACACATCGATTGCTACTAATAAATCAGGCACCGTTTATGTAAAGCACGTGATAAGTCTATGACCATTTAAGCTTATTTTAACTCTACAATAGTGCACACACATGCAAAACAGAGATAAACAGTAAAAAAGCTAAAGTTAGAAAGTAGTAAATTGACCAAAGGAATAAATTCAATCTGCTTGATCATTAGCAAAGGAAAAACATGAGAAATTGATGGAATGCTTACTAATATATTGTTTTAGATCTTGGTGAAAACATAGAAGGAAATGATCGGTTATGAATATCATATAAAACGAAAACTTTCAGTCCTGATATTTCCACTTCCTTTGCTAACACTACCTAATCATTCTTTCATGCTTTGTAATACAATTGTTGTATAATATCATTAGATATTTCATCAAACAAATGGAGTACAAAACCTAAGGTTTACATTTCTTGAGTCCTCCATTATGTAAGCGGTTAGAGAAAAAAAAAGTCAAAAAAATACTAAACTTATGAACAAAAAATATGAAGATATGATGAGGGAATAGAGATCAGGATTGAAGAGAATGCTAAAGTATTTTATTTTCCTAGATTGTCAAAGCCCAAATGTCCACCAGAATCTATCCTCATCCATGTATTCTTTGCCAAAGCTCTGAATTATTAGCACAGCAATTCATATAGATTTTAAAAGGGTTACAATTAGCAATTAAAATCAACAAATAAAGGAGTTGTGTATTGATCTGTGCTGAAAATTAACGACATTATTTTGTTTGTTATAGTAGTTGTATCATTATATTTAAAATTAAACAAAGTTATATAGAATTATTTCAAATTTATATGATATAATCTGATGAACAGAAAATTGGTTGAATTTTAAAGAATAAATTCAAATTATTCAATGTAATAAAAATTGGAGATAGAAGAGATCAAATTAGTACGTGTTAAACAACTTAAGTATCAGTATTGTACACTACTTTCATGTCAAATTCAAACATACTATAGTATTTTCAACCTTAATCTTAAAATTAATCATTACCATTCGACTACAGCCTAGTCGTTAATAGCAGAATTAATAAATAAATTCCTACCTAATTGGTTACAACTAAAAATGTTTTGTAGATATATTAAATGATCCAAACTTAGTGAAGGAAGCACGTGAGTTACAATAACCATGTATATCTAGAAAATAGTACAAAAGGATAAATATACACATAAATTAATAACGAGCTAAAATTACATAACAACTCACAAAAACTTATCTCATGGCAGTGAATTTATAGTACAATGGACATCTACATGTATGATACAAATCAATTCGGTACAGAAATCAAAAAAAAATATTTTTCGAGGCAAAAATCCAAATCTATACTTCCTTAAATGGCCATAGTTATGATTCAAATTCAAAATAGTAATAAAAATTATAGGAGTTAATTTTGTTACATAAACCTTTAGCACAATTGACAAATATGAACGAATCCATATTTAGTAATACCTGTATCTTAGTAATAAACAATAGTCATGGTATAGTAATGGGGCTTTTTATGGTGAGTGTGCTACGTGGATGAATCGTCCGCTTCAATCCGGTAGGAATATGATGGCAGTGAGATTTCCCTTCGTGGTTTAGACTGAGTAAACAGTAGCCGTTGTATAATAACATGGCATTTTCCGATGAGTGTGATGCGCTGGTGAATCATACACTGCAATCCGGTAGGAAGATGATGGCGGTGACATTTCCATTCGATTTCGATGGTAGAGATGTCGTTGAATTGATTTAGGGTATTGGAAGAATGAGGGGTGGAGAGAGGGCAAAGAGATGACGAATGAGGTTTTGATCTGCGAATGATTTAGGGTTCAAGGAGAAGTAACGATGAGTAATTTTTGCCGAAGGGTAATTTTGGTAATCTTGAAATTAGTTCAATGAATTCTTATTATTAGTAGTAATTTTTGGTAATCCCAAATGACGCGGTTGAAATTAGTTCAATGAATTCTTATTATTAGTAGTAAAGATGAGTAGTACATGCAATTACTCCAAATTTCTCTATCAAAGTTCTAGTAAGTACTAATCCAGCCATGATAGTTATAGTTGTATATCATTACAAGTGTTGGTAGATACATCATACATAATACAGCGAAATAATAGACAACTTTCTACGAAGGACCCAAAATGCTCCATGCTCCATGCTCCTTCTCAAAATGCTTCATGTTACCTAACTTCTTGGCTGGCCAAAAAAATAAGACACCTAGAGTTTAAGGGGAAAGAAAATAAACTCCGGGTTAGTCATGGGACTGGTATGAGAAACTCAAAATACAGATATTTAAAAACAAAGAGTATCTCATAGGATCATGACGCACATAAACACATAATAAGTTTTTACCTTATGATAACCAAAATCTTTACTGCGCAAAATCTGATAATATTATTTTTAATGACATTCTTTTGAAAACAATTTTCAGATGAATATAATTAATCTTAGCCAAAATTGTTACATTACTAAATTCCAGCATACTAGGCTCTACAATCAAGTCCGAAGGCACTTATTGGAGAACGGATTCCATATAATGACAAGGTAAGGGACTACCTTCGGACAGTACATCTCTAGAAAAATGCACCGAGACACCAACAAATGGTCCTCTACCAACACAGAACCGGCCTACCTTTACCATAGAAAGTACCAACATGACATCACCCAGGTCGTTCCTGACCTATCTAGGATCCAAAAGCATACACAACATATCCGAATATAGAGGGTAATCTAGGAAGTTGATGACCATATCCTAATGGGTGCGACCCACATAGCCCTGTCGTATCTACCATGTTTTTATCATTTGCAGGTGATGAGGCTCGAGGTAACGATTACCTTTCATATATCATATTCCACTTTGAATGCCACATTGCCAATTCCATCACACACTATTGATTTCCACAAATATACAACCTTTGAGCTCGTACGTCTTAGAGAAGGGTGTTAAGTATAGGAGAGTTACCTCCTACACCACCAAATAAATGTACGTTTGTAAAAATCAATGTACATGCATTTTAGAAATGGAATGTCAGACATTCATCCATACAAGTTGTCCAAGAACAGGACAAACCGAAGGAACTCTCCTACTACATCCTGTTGGGAATTATCTCTAGGATTAGTAGTGAGCAACCCTTGCATCGAAGATCAATTGAAGATACTACTGCCACATATATATGATATGGGAAATTTCCCGTGAGGGTCAGTGACAAGCAGCCCTTCATTCCATTTACCATCATTCCAAGTCTTTACTTCCAATGCGTATTTTGGTCCGAAGTGGTTTTCGGATAGGAATCGCATAAATCCGATCCTGGTTTCTTCAAACCAATCATCGAGAAAAATATGTTAAGTTTGAGGGTGATTATGATTTCATTTATTTATACCTTTTACAAATAAAATATCTCTTTTAGAGATAAAAATCTTTAAATCATATTTTTTCCAGTATATACAGAATCATTAAACCTCTCTTTAACTTTGGAGATACCAAATCAAAATCAATTCTCGTAAATCATAATTCAAAACCTTATTAAGTAAAAAGGGTCGATAGATATTATAGTAATTTTATTCAATATCAATTTCTGTATTCAACCTTTACTATCATCGAATAACGGTGAAACCACCTTTTAAATTCAAATGGATAGTATGGGTTCCCTTCTCAGAATTTAATACCAAGTATAAGATGATTATTTCTATACAATCCAAGTTGTATTAAATTTGAAAAAATAAAATATTTTATACTTGCCTCGTTTTCGACATTTCGACTTTATCTATATCTCGCCCAGGAAAGAGGCCAGGTGAGTTAGTGCACTGGTTGCTCCTAAACATCTCCATAGTTTAAGCACCTTACATCTGAATCTCATGAATAGAAAAATCCAGTCTACTCATCGGCTTTTAGAGCCAAGATTAAATCACTTAATTATAACAGCTTTTCTTTAAATCATTTATTTATGCTTTCTAAAATAAATTATAAAACCTCCAAATCATCTTTAAAACACTTATTTATTTGTTTGAAAATATTCATAAAATATTTGGAAAAGAATACTTAAGTTTAAAGCCATATATTAAAAGTGATACAAAAAATGCTGAGAATAGTGCTGCTAATAGTGTTTTTAAGGCTTATTTGATCAAAACAACTTTATGATCATTTAGAAACCCATTTTTATAACTCAAATATCTTTTAAAACATTTTAATATATTTATAGAAATTATTCCATATTTTTAAAGAATTGAAAATATCGCTTTTAAGGAATTTATCGCTTTGGTCATCCTACCAGATTTTATACGTCGGATGGTCTAAGAGCTGTTTATTGGTAAAACGATTTTCGATCATTTTATCGATTTATCTTCCAAAGTATATATTTTTATAAATATTTATTCAAAGTAAGATTAAAAATATTATTTATTGTTTAAAACATTATCCTTTACGTTAAAAAATCTTATATTTTAAAATTTTAAAATTTTTCTGAAGTGATAAATTTACGGGTCGTTATATCTTTCAGCAACCGCTCGTGTAGAAAGAGATAGAGCAATTACATACAGAAAGGTGGTTACCATTTCCCTAACGTAAATGTCGGGTGTTTCCTTCAAACCGTAACCTTCCAATCGCTCACACAACGTGAGAAAACAAAGTCTTTTCAAGTTTCGTTGACAACGTTGTACATAACTGCATAGTATATCGTTAACCCAGTGTATTCCCTTGTATTGGAAGTGTGAATTTGGAAAATTGAAGCTTTATTTTGCGATCTGATTCCCATAATAGCTTATATATCAGCGTGATCTTCTGCATCAAAATCTGTCGGATAACCTTTGTGTACCATTTCAGTCATTAAGATAGATTATAAGATGTTGATATGGAGATGAAGGAATGACGAGGAGATGTGGTGACGTTGGTATGAGAGTTTGGGGGATTAGAAGATGTTTATAAGGGAGGAACGTTTACTATTGGTTTAAGTTGTTGGCATGAGATGCGTCTGACGCCGGCCAATAGTTTTCCAACTGTTCGCTTAAACGACCTATTTTGCAGGCCCCACATCTATCACACATGACGCATTTATTTAGACGTCAACGCAAACTGGCCTAAAATAGGTGGCGAACACACCTTTACATTCTTGTGAAGTTTGAATTTATTTTTGTTTGCACTGGACAACGGTGAAGGAACGACCGTTTAGATATGTAATATAGGATAAAAACAATCTTTGGAGTTTTTTCATTAGCTTGAAATTAAGTACAATTATAAAACTAATAAAATCCATTTGCACACTAAAAATAAAACAAAAAATAGAAGAAATACAATAGTGGTTGTGACTTGAAGTTCATTATGCTCCTCTTGTGTTAGTTCCCTAGAAGACCTATGATTATGCGCCTTACCGAGCTTACATATAATCAACAATAAAGTGCTAGAATTGATATACATATAATATGTAATATTTATATGTAGAATACATTAGAAGGTGAATGGTAGTTACTACACACGTGTGCGCTCGCGCATACAGACACACATATGCATGCACAAAAAATGTTGACATGATTTTGGCACTACAAAACAAGGTGGCTTTAGCGACAGCTAAAAGGCGTCGTAGGCCGTCATCTGCCGTCGCCAAAAGCCATCGCTATTTAGGTCGCCACCACACAGTAAAGCGATGGCTCTGTCACTAAAATAGCGACGGTTGGCGACGCCTAGTTGGATATGTGGAAAATTAGTTATCACAGGTATGGCGCCACAGGCCATCACTAGCCGTCGCTAAGTTGAAACCACATAGCCGTCACTAGCCGTCGCTAACCTGGGTAAATAGGCCGTCGCTAGTCGTCGCTAGCCTGAGATAAATTTCCAGCTCCAATTCTAACTTTTAATCAATCCAACCACACAATCAAATTCAAATCACTTTCCAACACATATACGTTCAATTTCACAACCAATATCACTCCATCCATCATATAACCTCACACATATCACAAATAATCATATATATAACGCAACATAGAAATTTCATCGCCACCATATAAATATATCATACCAATCAAACGGAACCACCCAAATCCATCAAACAATGTAACCATACAACTAAATACTATCCATCAATCACATATACACAAATGTCCACTAACCCATCAAACACAACAACCAACCAACATGTATCAAATATATACACAAATGTCACTTGACTGGAAAACAAGATGATGAAAATCCGGCAGAAACACAAGCATACCTACTCATCGTCGTCGCCCGACCCATCCTCTCCAGGCATCGTCCCATGCTGTGCCAAGTAGGCTGCAATATGGTCGTCTAGCTGTTGCGCCAATGCGCTCTTCCACCAATCGTTTATCTCCTCCAGTTGTTTTTTCATTTGAGCAATCTCCTCCTCGGCTTGGGATCTCCTGTAAGCCCTCTGGGATATTAACGCTTGTGAAATAGTTGATATTTAGTTATAATTTATGAACATTACAGTATGAACAAAAATAGTTGATTAATTATGCAACTAATATTTATAATTAATTGTTGTACACTGGTTGCAATTTATTTTATTTCAATTATTCAGCTTCCTTGTTCAATTTATAATTTGTTCACTTAAGTTTAAATTCATTTGCATGTGTAAATTTATATATTAGTAAATGAAGAAATTTACCTCCTGATTTCCATAACTATACCGCCTATTTCGCGAAGGCGAATCAATAATGGCATCCCAAATACGGTTCGACTCCTCAAACGTAACCCCTGCTCGGCCGGTGGACTGCGCTACTCGAGCCCGCTCCACTTCGTACCTCTCCTGCGATTACGAACAATTGTTTGACATGATAAATATTTAATTTAAAGTTTATGAAATGTGAAATAAAGGAATATGAAACATTGTCATTAAGGATAAGCATGTTTACCATTACGGATCTTGATTTATCGTCCGTCCACTCGTACGAAACGTTACCTTCCTCGTCTGTCTGTTCAACGGCATGCGTGGCCGTGAACACCTCAGCCATAGTAGGCTCGCGATTGTATCTCGCCACCTAAAAATATATACATATGAATAAAAAATGTTACAAATATGATTAAACAACATTTTAGATTTTTATAAACACAATTTATAAATTACCAACTCTCTCCTGTGTTCCTGGAAGGATTTGGAGCCGCCACGATGCAACGTAGGATTTTTAATCCTATTAGCACGATTTCGGGTGGATAATTCCTACAAATTTAGATACACGATTAACTAAATTACTGCAACTAACATACGAAATGTAAAAAAAATTAACAACAATGCAAAAGTATATAACTTACTTTCACTTCTGGAGTGTCCCAGAGCCGAAGATACTCATCCCACACATCTACGCCCATCCAATTTGGTTTTTTACTTACATTTTTAGCCTTAGACAGAGTGTCCTTGTAATTTTTTATCATCCTTTTATTCCAGTGATTGGTAAAAATGTCCATATCCTCTAGATCTGCACGCACGGCTGCCTGCATATTGAAATTAGTTTGAATTATGTAAATTATATTAATTTTCAACTGAAATTCAAACATATACTTACGAGTACATCAGCCAAAATAGCATTCTTGATATGTGGTAGGATGTCGTCCCAATGAGGCCAACAGCTGGACATCCTACTCATAAATGCCTTCCTGGAAACTTGTAGGATGAAATCCGAAGGCTCCACCTCAAAGCCCCAGTACAAATTTTGATGATATTTAATAAATTTTTAAAAAAATACTTCAAATAAATTTGATACTTACTCGGCACTTTTCGGAACTACCTCCGCCAGTGGGCGTAAATCCGGTATAGTGTCACTGGCACCCGCACCGGGAGATGGAGAAGGTTCAGATCTCTGACTACGTCTCCTGGCACACATATCTACCACAGAGTTTTCAGTCTTCGTCGTTTTTTGATTCAGACTCAGTCTCGTACTCTATCTCTTTTTCTTCGATACTTTCAAATACATCTAATTAAACATTCAATTCATCATTCAACGACCCTAAATCAATGTCATCGGTTATTATTATTTCTGTATTTGGTTCAAGATTCGCTTATACTCTGCTTCGTTTGTAATATTATTTCCATCAAATGTAAACTTTGGGTTTGTTTTAAAAACAGCCGACCAATCCGCTTTATCTCTTTTTAGGGATGGATACAAAGCAAAATAAACTTGTAATGCTTGCTTGGCTAATACGAAAGGATCATACTTATAGTAATGTGAGGTATTCTTTATTTCAAAAACTTATAATCTTTGCGCACATTGATTCCAGAACCAGGAATATTACTGAACCAATTGCATTTGAATAAAAAAACTTTAAGTGCAGGTTCTACATAATATGTCAACTCTAAAACCTGTGTTAAGACGCCGTAAAAATCTTTTATATGCTCATCTGGATCATCACTACCTTTGACAAATACACCGCTGTTATATGTTAATTTTTCAGCCCCGTAATCTTTCATGTTGAATTAAATCCGTTGATGAAGAATATTGGATAAGTCTTCACATTTCTTTTTGGTCCAATCGCAAGATGTCGTAAACCTTCATCAACGACACAGTTCCTTGGATCATAAACGTAGTTCGAAAACCATTTAGAAAATTCTTTACTGAGATTGCCAGATGGATGTTATGATTCGTAGATACTGCAAATATGTAATATGGGTTATAATTAATATGTACGTATAAGTGAATTATATATGAATTTATTATTACCTAACAAATGGTGCAACTTCAGCACAATTTAGAAGAACATATGTGTGTGCTACATGGTAATCTCTATCGTCTAACCATATTTCCACACATTTTCCAATAGGTCGACCATGTTTTCTAAAAATAGATATCATTGTTTGAGAATAATCTTGTTCAACGACTTCAACATTACGAGGAATGCTTACAAACGATAAGTTCACATCATCACTGAAGTAATGAGAGAAAAAGAATGAAGTTTCTTCTTCAAGATATGATTTGCAAATCGAACCCTCAACTCGTGCTTTTTGTCTAACTTTTTTCTTCAGATGATTCAAGTACCTATTACAAAATAAATATAATTTATATTTAGATATAGAAATCTACATTTTGAACTGACATAAATATTGCAGATATTCAATGTTACCTCTCAAATGGATACATCCATCCATATTGCACAGGACCTCGAAGAAGTGCTTCAGACGGAAGATGAATAGGTAAATGCTCCATTACATTAAAGAAACCTGGCGGAAATATTTTCTCTAGTTTACAGAGCAGTATGGGGATTTCTACTTCAAGTTTACGTATACGATCTACTTTTAATGTCATCGAACAAAGCTGTTTATAAAACATACTTAATTTTGTTATAACACTCCATAATTTTATGGGCAACAGTTCTTTGAAAGCCACGGGTAGTAAATATTCCATCATGATATGACCATCATGACTTTTCATCCCACTCAATTTACTATTTTTAAAGTCAATACATCTACAAAGATTAGAAGAAATCCCATCGAGAAATCTTAGTTCTTCCACCCACTTTAGCACGATTTTTACTTGCTTACTGTCTAGCTCATAGCATGCTTTCGATTTTTATTGTCATTGGTCTTCATATGAAGTTCGGGACGTTTACAATAGTTTGCTATATCAAGTCTTGAATTCAAATTGTCCTCAGTTTTTCCCTTTACATTCAAAATTGTATTAAACACGTTATCAAACATGTTTTTTTCATTGTGCATCACGTCAATATTATGTCGGAGTTAGAGATTTTTCCAATATGGTAGCTCCCAAAATATACTTTGTTTGCACCAATTATGAATATTCGATTTTCCTAGAATTTCAATCTACACTCCAGTTTCATGTATCTTTGGATAGTCCTTTACAATTTCATATAATTCTTCGCTTGACCAAATCTTTGGGGGTTGCATATTATCTTCTCTGTTAGCTATAAAGTTTTTTATATCTCTTCTAAAAGTATGATTGGATGGAGAAAACACCGATGACAATCAAACCACGAAACTTTCTTCCCATGCCATAAAGAAAATGCTCGTGTTTCTTCCATACAATAAGGGCAGGCTAGATGACCGGCCGTACTCCAACCAAAAAGCATCCCATATGCAGGAAAATCACTAATAGTCCATAATAAAGAAGAGAACATACGAAAAAAAACATTTCTCGAAATCTCGTTTGTTTCAACTCCTTCATTCCACATTTTTTTCAACTCTTCGATCAATGGATGTAAATAAAGATCGATTCCTTGTATTGGGTCATGAGGGCCAGGGATGACAATAGTGAGAAACATATATGGTGTCTTCATACACATCCATGGAGGTAAATTATACGGAGTAACGATAATTGGCCAGGATGAATATTTACTACCAAACCGAGAGAATGGTGAAAATCCATCCGTACATAAACCGAGTCTGACATTACGGCTTTCTGCAGCAAATGCAGGATAAGTCTTATCGAAATGTTTCCATGCTTCTACGTCAGATGGATGTATCAAAGTTCCTTCTTTCGGTGTTCTCACATTGTGCCATCGCATATGGCATGCCGTAGCAGAAGATGCATATAACCTTTGAAGTCTGGGAGTGATGGTTAAATAATGCATTCTCTTATACGGAACTTCTTTTCCTTTCTTCTTTCTTGGTTTGTATCTTTCCTCATTACATATTCTGCATTTTCTAAGGTCAACATCATCTTTCCAATACAACATGCAACCTTTCACACACGTATCAAACTTTTCGTACGGCAGACCGAAAGCGGACATCAGTTTTTTCACTTTATAATGACTATTGCACATCAGATTATTTGGTGGCATGTGTCGTTTTGCAGCTTGTACAACTGCTGTAAATGCAGCTTCTGTAAAGTTGAATTTTGATTTCATAGTTATGTATTTGGCGGTTACTGATAGTTCGGTTCTGCTTTTACCATCGTCCCACAACGGCCTCTTAGCCTGTGCAGTTAATGCCCCGCTATTATCCCGCTATAACCCTATTATATCTCATAGCGGATTTCTACCACTACGATTTTTCCTTATAGCCCCAAATATAGCCTTTCCGCTTTAAGCCCCGCTATTTCCGCTATATCCTGTTATTCCCGCTATATTATGCTATTTCCGCTATATCTTCTTTAAAAGAAATGAATTAAAAAATGACATTTATACATTATAAAAATTAAGAAATTAATTTATTTAATTGAATTCTTAATATATTTTCAGAAATGAAAATACTCTAATATTCTACTAAATTCAATTATGTTATATAACAGTTTTACGTTTATTTACAGTATATTCGCACATGTTTTTATTTAAAATTATTTATGTATTAATTATAATTCATTTAAATGTTAAATTTTCATTTAATTACCATTTATATATTTGTAAAAACATTAAGTACGAGTTTTATATGCTATTTTAGAGTCATCTGCTATATCCCGCTATATCCTCGCTGTATCCCCGCTATGACTTTTTGCACCTCCACCGCATTGAATCTGCTGAGCGCTTTAACTGCACAGCTCTTAGCAAAATCCAATAAATCATATATTCTTTTAGCTCCCATAGTCGGTTCTTCTTCGACATTTACGTCTTCATTGTTAGCTTGAATGATAGGAAACATTGATCGTGCTTCATCTTCCACCATATTTTTTATCGGATTCGTCATAATATTATCGTCCTCTAACACTACAGGATTAGGTGTAGGTTCAACAAGTTCTCTATGACGATCCCATAAATAATAATTCGGCACGAAATCATATTTATACAAATGTACTTTAACTATATCTGGTTTTCAATGCTTCAAATGTTGGCACTTACTACACGGGCAACGAATTTCTTCGTTATTTCGATTATTGGATTTAGAGAATCTAATAAATTTATGTACACTATTATAGAAATGTTTCTTTATTGAACCTTTTCTACCAGTTCTAACTTCATACATCAAACTATGGTCGAGAAAATAATCGAATATTTTTCCTGATTTGAAATATATGTTAGAAAGTTCAAGTAAACAATTGAGCTGTAGGAATAATTTTCAACACTTCATCATTGTAAACATTTCACCATCATTGAAAATTCAAATAAGCACTTCACTTTATTTTTTATTTTTTAGTTCATTGGTTTTTACTTTGATGGTTGGTCATCCTACTTCCCATTACAAACATAATAAAGTAATTATATTTTATAATCATTTCAGATTAAACGATTCAACAAATTTCGGCAGCACTTCCCTTCTGTTCCCTGTATCGTACACAAATGCATGTACATAGGGAACGAGAAGGAAGTGCTTTCAAAATTTTGTAAACCGTTTAAAATGAAATGATTTATAAAATGTAATACCTTATTATGTTTGTAACTTGTCCAATACAGGGACAAATCCGAAAAATATTGTATCAGATGAATATAGATGTCCGTTTTGTTAAAAAACGAATATCCATATAACGATCATATACAACACTTGTCAGACGGGGCCGAAAACTCTTTAAGGGATTAAAATAATTAAAACACATTTTACAATTCATTCAACTATTTAAATATTTATTAATTAAATCTGAAAATTTAAAACGTATTTTATAATTCATTCAACTATTCTTATATTCATTTCATAATTTTTTACAAAATCGATTTTAGCGAAATATTTTTTGTTGTTATATTCATTTCTTAATTTTTTTACAAAATCGATTTCATTAGAATTAGTTGTTGTTGTTGTTTTCATTGCTTAATTTATTTACAAAATCCATTTCACTAGAATATTTGTTGTTGTTATGTTCTTTTCAAAATTTGATAATTCATTCAACTATTTAAACATTTTATTTAATAAATTTGAAAATTTAAAATTTATTTCAACATTCAGTTAACAATTTAAAATGTTAACTTAACTATTTTGTAAACTAAAATTTTAACTTACTATTTTATACTAACCACTAAAACTTACAATCAACACACACTTATCAAACATTGTACACTTATCAATAAGCATATATTAATCAATGATTACATACTAATTTTTGGGTTTTAAATCAACCCTAATTTTTGTTTACAAGTTAAATAATCAAACCACTTATTAACTTCCCTAAATCAACTAACATACCATTACCATCAACTAATACATAGTAATCAATAATTTCAAATCCATAATCAACTAATTTTCTAAATAAGGGTTTTAATTTAAATCCCAACCAACTAATAAACTATTACCATCATCTAATATCAATTATTCTACCATATTCAAACTCATAATCAAATTATTTTCAGAAATTAAGGTTTAGAAATTATACCAAGAAATTGAGAAATCGGAGGAGGGGACGGAGCAGCACTGGAAGGCGGTGACGGCTTCTGGAGGCGGTTGGCATCGTTAGGAGTTGGTTGGAGGCCGTTGGAGATGGGGTTGAAGGTGGCAGCAAATTTATTTGGGGGAAATGAAGTAATGAAAGTTGCTCTCGGCCAAACCTGTATAACCGCGATTAGTGACGGCTGGACCATCACGAAACCAAGCCTGTTTTGTAGTCTGGATTCCATTTGAAAAAGAGGAAGGTAACTTTTGAGAAGTGCGGTACTTTATTTAAGTAGAGCACTCATTATGATGTTTCAGGATTCGAATCCTTACCGCTTGTCACTTGAGTTGGTCATTGACAAAAGAAATTTTCATATCGATGTAGATAAAATAACAAAAAACATGGCATACTTTTTTTGGATTGAGTGTCAGTCTAATCAAACACACTTAATATATGTGTTGACTATAAAATTAGCCAACCTCAGAATTACACTAATGTGTCATATTAGGAAAAATACACTTATTAATATTAGGATTAAAAATGTAAAACAAGGAGGAAAAAAATGCAAATTAAAGTATATGTCACAAAGATATTGAGTGGTTCAGCAGATATTTGCCTATGTCCATTATAGAGATCTCTTACTATCTTTATTTCTTAGCATTACAAGAAATTATAATAGAATAATAAGAAACCTAACACTTAGTTTATAATGATACTAAACTAAAGAGCTTTAAGAGGAATTTCTTGTTGCAAATAGATTATGAGCTTATAGATTAACTGTATTCCAACTGGTTTTGAACCCCTTTGATGTTGTATGACATGTGGTATTTATGGGAGTTAACATGGATAATGGATGGCTGAGATTGCGTAGTAAAACAAGCAGGAAACACCCCTGGTGGTCGATCTTGTCGCATGGGCTGATGGGAGACAGCTGAAAAGGTGGAATGGAATGTGGCTGAGAAGCAACCAACTATCACTCTATACCTGATGCGTGTTTTGCATTTAATGCACTTTTATTATGGTGGCATGCTACAGTAGTAGATAATTTTTTGGCAGACATGCTACACTACCTAGCACAGGTGGTCTTACTATATGTCGTTTACTTTTGCTTGTCCATATGGCAAGGTGGATGGAAATCTTAGCGGCATGTCATTTGTTGTCAAAGATTATTGTATGAAGTTGAATATTGCTGAGGACCAAGTCGTGAGAAGTATGCCGAGCCATTCATGGGATGATGAGACGGGGTGCCTAGGACCAGTCAAAAGTGGTCTGAGATGAAGTCAAGCCAAAGATAGATCGCGCTTGAGTCTGGTCTAGTCAAATTTGTTGGCTATCAACTTGTGTCTGGCAGGGTTTAGCATAGGAAGCCTGGTCGACCCATTTTTTGACTTGCTGATTAGACATGTTGAGATGAGTCGGGTTGTTGCATAGGACCAGTCTGAAATTGGCCAGACTGGGTGCTAGCTTTCCTAGTTATGGATCAGACCTTGATTTGTTGGCCGACTAATTCACACTTGCACGAATTTTGATCAACATTTTGTCTCCCAAGCCTGTCCCTGTAAGCAGGGGCTAACTTGTCTAATAATTCAGATCCTGCCGACATGTTCTTATACTTTGCATTTAATGTGTGACGTACGTGGCACATCTCCATTGGTCTAGGTGGTTCACTTTACCAAACGTGGCAGGGGCATTAATTTTTCCAACATATGTAAAGTAACGTTTGCATTGATGATACTTAGATAGCTAAGATGGATATTATTTTTGAATCCCATAGGTGCGATCGAAGAGGTAGGTAATATATATACCCTTCATTATCTCCCTTTTCATTTTTTGCGGAAGCTATAGAAATTTTCTTCCATTAAAACTCGAAAAACCTCCGTTGCTTTCAAAGCTTTCAACCTTTAAATCAGTAAGCTTCTTCCACTTCGTCTTCTCCATGCTTCTTCTTCGTGTTTCTAAGGGCCTAGCCATGGTAAAAATATGAGCTTTTAAAGTTTTCCTTTCCTTTTTGCATTTTGAAATGCTTGAATTTGGTGCCTTTTTGTTTGATGTTTGGTCGAAATCCACTATTTTATGACTATCTTTTGGATGTCGATCGACCATCATTGCCAAGTCAGCGGTGGTTGATCAACATTGATGAACTTTTCTAGTGGCTTGCAATTTTGCATAAATGTATTAGTGTTCAGTTGTAGATTAGGCCTAATTCGATAGCTATGGGCTTTAAGTAAAAAGATAGAGTAATAGGTATGGACCGTAAGGCCTGTAACTTTTCTTTTATGAGTTGTTTGAGTCATTAGCCGGTCGTCATGCCGTGCTCCGTCAAGGCACATCAATGGAGCGGCTTTTCCATCCTTTTTTGGGGGGCTTTCCCTGGGCTTTGATAGACCTGGTTGTATAGCTATTGTTTAAATACGTAACTTGTGTTTCAGATGGAAACTTCTACGTCTTTTTTGATCAGTGTTAACAACCTTAAAGTTTCTAAACTTCCAAAGAGAACGGTAAATTAGGCTGAGGCCATGGCCAAGCATGGATGTAACATCAAGATAGTCTGATATCCTACTGCTACCGATCATCCTGACTACCCTCTACCGGGCTAGTTCAAATGAACCCACGACCACTTCAAGGTCAGGGTCATGTTGCCCCTCTACCCCTGCTTTGTCTCTATCTTGAACTTCTATGATCTTGACCTGGTTAGCTTGTGTAACGACCCAGATTTTTTGATGTTTAATTTGGAATATTTAAATGGTTTTAAATATTCGATTTGGAATTATAATTTAGTTTGTAAGATTTTAAAATTGAAAATTTCAAGCGATTTCGTAAATTTTGAAAATCATCGATTTAATCGATGCGTTAAAATAGCGATCCAAGGCATAGTCTTGGAATTCGACGAAACTAGTTCCATTGGATCTGTAATAATGTATTATTATCAAATTTCAAATTTCGTAGCGTTTGGGTTTATCGTTTGGTCGTACAATCTGAAAATGCATAGAAATAATTTAATTGAATTTAATTTAAATAGTCAATTTAAAAGGCTATCTTCCACATACAATCGAATTGGGACTCAAGGCTTGTTCCATTGGGTCCAGAAGAGGGGTATACAATTAGGAACACCTGGTGGCGCGCCTCAATAGGAGTTCGAGATTTTCCGGTATGTAATACGAGATATTTTCAATATTTTATTAAAATTTATAAATCAAGTCAAGTCAAATCGTAGCTGCCTCCTTTCCTTTTAAATCACGTCTTTCTCCTCTCAATTTAAAATCTATTCGTGCCATTCCCTTTCAATTAAATTTGAATTCACAAATCAAAAAGAAAAAAATAGCGTATGCCTGTTTTCATTCATAAAGGAAAAATCGAACTGCCTTCTTCTTTTCGAAATCTCGTTTCTCTAATTTAGAAAAAAAAATGAAATCGCGTATAAATGGGGACGACGTTCGATCGAGGGCGAAGTCGCGATGGGCGCGATAGTTGTAGCTCACATGCAATGGAGAGGTGGGACTGATTGTAGTCGCTCGATCGAAGGTCGCGATTTGGAAAATGGAGACGTCGACGTCTTTGAGTTTTTAGCGGCGCGATGGAGTTTGGATGGTGCAGCGCGTCGATCAAAGATTAGGGTTTCAGAGGTGGTCATGGCGAACGCAGTGGTGGATGGTCATGAACGGCAGTGACTAGATTATTAGGGAGGCTTCGGGTGTTGATTGTCGGTGGTGGTGGGAAGCTCGGTGAGGTTTGGAGTCTGGGCGATGGTCGTTGGCAATGTGAAGGGCCGGTGGCGGTTGACATGGGAGCCGGGGTTCTGGGTAGAGTCAGGAGTGAAGTCAATCGATAAGGAAGGTGATCTTTGAGATTAGAGCAGAGTGTAATTTATTTAAAATGGTTTTTTATATAAGTTAATTGTCAATTAATTTATTTGTGGTTTATTAATAAATATAAAATTCATACAAGGTTCAAAAATCATAAAAACGAGAGCATTGGATTCGAAACGACGTAGGATACGAAATAAAATTAGAACGGATTGCAATTAAAATCAAGATGAGAAAATTTCACTCATTTGGATTACTAGAATTTATTTTAAATAGTTAAAATAAATTATTGAATGCTGGTTGAATTTATAAATTATTATCAGTTTGGATGTTATAATATATATAGTAGTATATATATTAGTAGTTGGATATATACCCGTTGATTGGAGCAAATGAGACCCTATGCGCCCCCACATAATAGTGGATGACCCTATATTACTGCGATATCTCCCTCGAAGTGGGATTGGTAGTTTTATGTTTTATTAACATCTGTGGATGCAGGGAAATAGGTTGGAGGGATCCAACTTGATTCCTCAAATTTATATTGATTGTTTTCCATATATAATAATATATGATGTGTTAGAATAATCTGTTATAGATTATTGTTGTGATTGAATAATTGGATACTATAGTAGCACTGGCCTAACTTTTGGTATTTTAAATACCATAAATATTATTTTTGGAATTTGGAAGAATTATAAATGAGATTTTGAATAGAAAAATAATTATATCGAAATTTAGATTATTTTTAAGAAATTGATTTGGGTAAAAACAATAATTGATTTTGGTTTGTATTTAACTATTCGTAAAAAAATTAAAATAGAGATTTTAAAATAAATTATATAAAGGATTTTTAAACAATATTTCTAGAAAATATGAAAAGAAGTTGAAATTGATATAAAAAATAGATTGGCAGAAATGAATAGAATTTTTAAGGAATTGAATTTATAAAATGGAATTTTATAAATGAGATTATTTTTATAAAAAGTGAAACTCGAAGAAGTTATAAATTTATAAACGATGTTTATAAATAAAGGAAATCGATAACAGATGAAAATTTGGGAATATAAAATTCATAGGATGAATTTATATTAGAATATGGAAACAGGGTTGAGGAAAAATAGTGGATACTATTTTTGAAAAGTGGAAATGGTTAAGGAGATCAGAATGAAAGCGATATGTTGGAAATCGATAGAAATTTATAAATTGAAATTGGTTATTGAGATTTTAAAAATATATTTTTATTTAGAAGTTAAGTTTGTTTTTAAAAGGGAGATTTAATTTATTTAACTATAAAATTTTAAACTAGTTAGTATTGAAATATTTCAGAAAGTGGGTTATTCAAGTATTTAATATTTATTGAAATAAATTCTATTTTTTTATAATCAGCTTTATAAATAAATTAGTTATTTAAAAATGAATTGAAAATAACTTATCAATGTTATATAAAGTGTTTTAATATTTTAAATAATTACTTAGATATTTTTTTTAAAATAAATTATTATTTAAAAATACTTATTATATATATATAGTTTTGAAATGATTAAAATTTATTTATAGATCCTCTCGAGATTTGTGAACGGGGTTAATAAAATGGATATGATGTTAGCAAGAGGAATTTTATAAGGGATTTGGAGGAAATGGTATTTCAAAAATGTTGAGTATGTGAACTTGGAAAATGAAATCTGAATTTATAAATAAGTTATAAATTTTTGAATGGGGTTATAAATAAGTATACTGGGTTTTGGAAATTGTAAAAGGGAATTTATTAATGATTCCGGAGACTTATGTGCTATGACATATTCTCTTAAGTGTTGATATTTGTAATGATTTTGGAAAATAAGACTTATAATATTTTCCTAAGTATTAAAATGGAAATTTGAAAATATTGCTAAGTGTTGAACTGGTTTGGAAATATCCTGTTATAGATTTAAGTATTTGAATTTGTTTCCAAACATTGAAATATTGAAAGAAATTTGATATATATCTTATAAAGGTATTTTGAAAATAAATTTTGGAAAATTTATAATAAGGCCTGATGTCTGCTTATGGATGTTTATTGATAGTTAAATAACCGACTATCAAATATTGGCCAATTTCGTTAATCATTCAAAGAGACCGGGATCAGATTTAAATTATCCAGAAACCACTTCGATCCGATTTGAGCGTTACGAATGGATATCGTGAAGATAGTGAAGACGGTGATTCAGTTTGTCCAGACCAAAGACAACTTGTATGGACGAATGCTGTCAGAACATCGTCTTTGGAGGACGATGAGCATTCTAAGTGGAATAGTTCTTGAAAGGTAATCGTTAGCCTTAAGCCTCATCAACCGGGAATGACTAAAACAGGGGAGATGCAGCAAGGCTAAGTGGGTCGCACCCAATTAGGGTATCTTATCACTTTTCTAGATACCTTAGGAAATATATATAAATTTTGGATTTGGTTGTGCATGGAAAAAGGAAGCACTCGATTTGAAGGGTGGGAACACCCGGGGTGATAACATATTCGGTTCTATCCAGGTTAGGGATAGGGCCGGTCTTTTGTTGTAGGGGATCCCGCCGAGGTCCTCACTATATTTTTCTAGAGGTGTACTGTGATGGGCGGTACCCCAGTAGCCCAATCGTTGTATGGAATCCATTCTCCAATAACCGTCGTACGGTTTTGATTGTGCCCAACTATGCTGAAACGTGAGATGCAAGAATTTCAGCTATTTTCTATTTACTTTCTATAGACACTATTATAATATCAAATGATTTTGATAAAAATTGTTTTGGTTATCGTAAGGTAAAAACCCGCCGTGTTTATGTGTGACGTGGTCTTACGAGATACCTTTGTTTCAAAGGATTTGATAAAAGTTAATAATTAAAATCGAGAGTGTTTTCTCACGCTGGTTTTCCAGACTGTCTCATGTGCTATTTTATTATAATGCTCGGGTCAAACCGAGCATACAGATTCAGGATAGGATGCTATGGAGCTTAGGAGACGAGCTGGATAACAGAGACGTACCTTCGTACTTAGTTTATATTTCCGCTGTGTGAGGACAAGTTATTATAACTGTCCAGATTAATGTATTAATGGATGTACTCTGATGATTGTAAGTATAAACAGTTACAGAATCTTTTGCATAAAAATATGTTATTATATATTATGTTTTGTTCTGCTGCGATTGTGAGTTTCTGTGTTATTGTTCTATTTTCTTCTTCCTTTTTCTCCTTCACCCCTAAAGATTCATATTTCCGTTCAATTTGAGTTGAACTGATGTGAATTATGGTCGATTCACAGGGTATGGAGATACGGGCCTTTACATTTGGTATCAGAGCTGAAGGTTAAGAGAGAACCTTGGCATTGATGGGAATTACTCATTAGAGATTGGGTCAGTAGTACCCTAGAATGAGTTTGAGTGCACTAATATATATGAGTGCGTATTTTTAGTGAATATAAAATGTTTTATATTGTTGACTTATTTGTTGAGTGGTTTACGGATTCTGGTTGAATAGTGGGACGCCACGAATTCGATAGGAATTTTTAAACAATCGAACCAGGTAAACCGACACAGTATGGTTTTGAAGCGGGTAAATGAAATAATTTTACCCAAACTATATTTTGATATGAAAGAAATAATTTTCAGAAATTATTCTAGTATATTGTTGTGTTTGGATGTTATTATTATAATCAAGACTATATTATAAAATTGGAAATGTTATATATAACCAAATGAAATTTTGTATAAGTATGAATTATACAAATGGATTATAGTTAAAATGGATTCAAACCAGAATTTGGAGATTTAAATCCCGGAAGCTATGAGAAATGTTTTAATTAGGTTTGAACTAAGTATTTGGAAATTTTGAAATCTCGAAAATTTTGAAAATGTTTTCCAAAGTGGGTGGAAGAATAATGGAGTATTAAAATTGAGATTTGGTTGAATAGAAAATGTTTTAAAATGGATTTTTGAGGTGATAAAGCATTAAACTCACTTCGGTCGTTGAAAAATAATCCTGGTGATGACTGTGCGGCATCATCAGTATTCATTTTCGAGTTTCTAAGTGACGGATTGCTACTATAGTAATTTGTTATGGAGATTTTTGGTGAAAACAGGTGTTGTTTTTAGAAATTCCGAAAGGAATTGTTTTGGATAAAATCCGGTTAGCTTTGAAATTTCAAAGAAATGGTTTGTTAAAACCAAAAAGCTATATATTGGTTTCAAAATGATTTGAAGTGAAACCGGGTATTTGAATTCTGGAATCCTTATTTAAAGGTTTTAGAAATATCAGAAAACAAGTTTTTGAACTTGTAAATGGAGGATGATATTAATAAGGAAAGAAGTGTGAAAACTGAATTTTGAAATTAAAATTTAAAGTGAGAAAGTTAAAAGGGAATTTAACTTAACTTAAAGGGATTAAATTTTAGAAAATTAATTGATTATGGTTTGAATGGAATTAATGAAATGGTGAGTTAACTTAAGCAAAGTTAAATAGAAAAAATTAGTAAAGTGAACTAATTAAATGAATTGAATTGAAAGGAATTGGATGTGTATAAATGAAGGAAACTAGTAATATGAATTGAAACAAATATTAATAGTTGACTGAATTGAATGTAATGGAAGAGATTGAATATAAAGTTTGAGTTGTGAAATGGATATATAACTAGAAGTTATAAAATTTGAGATGGAATCAACTCAAATAAGGAATTTATGAAATGTGGAAAATAAATTGTATGAATTGGAATTTAACTTGAGTTAAGTTAAATAAAAATTGAATAGGAATTAGAAATGTTATCGAGTTGAATTGAATATAGAGTTTGAATTATAAAGCGATTGTATGACCATAAGTTACAGAATTTGAATGGAACAAAAATTTTAAGTGAAAATTTTTAGAATTGTGAGCAAATAAGTTAAATAGCTTACGAAATTGGACTTAATGGAATAGAACAACCAAAATAAAAATGGGTTGATATTTTGGTGAAGGAAATAAAAGTTCATACTTGAATTATAAAGTGAATGTGAACTCAAGTGGATTAGATAGAATGATTTTTGAAATAAAAATCCAATTGTGAGATATAAAATGAAAGCAAACCAATTAGAAGAATTAAATAGTTAATTAGATATTGAAATGGGACTTGGGTTGAATAGAATTGAATAAATTGAAATGTGGAACTTGGTTTATAAATAAAATTCGACTTAATTATAAGAGAATTAAATATAATTGGAAATTTAGACGAATAAAATGGAATTGGATTGAAATAGCAATGACTTGAGTTATAAATAAATTCAATTTAAGTGTAAATAAATTGAATATGGCCTTGGATATTATTTAAAATGAATTCGAGCTTGAAGTTTGAAGTGGATTTGGTGAATGAATTAATTAAATTAATTGGTAAATGGAATGGAATTTGATTGAATAAAAATCAAATAAAAAAAATTGAATTGGAATTTGATGGCAAGGGAAACAAACTTAAGTTATAGAGTTGAATTAATTAGGAGTAAATGAATTAACTGAAGTTAATAATTTTTGATAGAAGCTTGGCTTAAATAAATGTATGAAATGGTTCATAAATAAATTAGCATGGAATGATTCTGAGCTTAATAAAATGGATTTGAATATGATGAATGTGGATATGAATGGAATGTAAATGAATTGATTGAGAATCAATTTGAAAATGAAATATAATTAAATATAAATTGATTTGGAATCAATTTAAAATAGCTATAAACTGAAATGGTTATTTTATTAAATGAATATCGCCGAATTTGCACAGAAAATTTGTCGTTTGACGTAAACGGAAGTAAATTAAATTCTGTGAATTAATGGAAAGTGAATGAATTGATTTTGAAATCAATTTGGAATGGATATGAATTTGTTGGGTATAAATATGAATTAAATGATATAAATGGTATGTGAATCATTGGGGATTGAATGAAATGGCGTATAAATTGAATTTGAAGTGAATAACTAAATGTTGTAACCCTGAAATTGCATGTACCTTCTAAAATACATGATATACCATGTTTGGTTATAAAATCTATGTGGTTGCACTATTTAAATGAATGCAAAGTTATTAAGTTTCATGTTTGTGTTACTTACGTGTTTAAATTAAGTAAGTACAAGTACAAGGAGGCTATTGGGCTAGATTTGGGTTGCAAAATTTCATATGAAGTAAACTTGCTTGCTTAATAATGCTAAAAAAATGCTAATATAAGGTACGTTTTCGGATTAAATATCGCAAAACATATAAATGTTGATATATATATTGTGTTTTCCGACCGTGTGGGTCGATGTATATATTTTTATCTCTTTTGTCATATTGCAAAAGGTCCTCCATACAAAGGAGACTCTGCCAAAAAAATTCGGAAAATTTAGGGTGTTAGAAATTTTTTTGAAAATTTTGGGAAATTTTTGTTAACGAAAGTTAATTTTTGAATTGTAATGAAAATAAAGAGATTGAATTAGAAAATGGAAAACTAATTGTTTGGTTAGAAGAAAAAGATTAGGAAAGTGGAATGTTGAGTTTAACTAAGTGGGTTTTGAATAAGTATTGGGTTTGGAGCGATTTTCTTGCCTTAGCAAATTTCGGGGACGAAATTCTTTTAAGGGGGAGGAATGTAACGATCCGGATTTTTCGATGTTTAATTTGGAATATTTAAATGGTTTTAAATATTGGATTTGGAATTATAATTTAGTTAGTGATATTTTAAAACTGAAAATTTCAAGCGATTTCGTAAATTTTGGAAATCGTCGATTTAATCGGCGCGTTAAAATAGCGATCCGGGGCACAGTCTCGGAATTCGACGAAACTAGTTCCATTGGATCCGTAATAATGTATTATTATCAGATTTCGAATTTCGTAGCGTTTGGGTTTATCGTTTGGTCGTACGATCTAGAAACGCCTAGAAATAATTTAATTGAAATTAATTTAAATAATCGATTTAAAAATCTATCTTCCATTGGGTCCGGAATAGGGGTATAACATTAAGAACGCTCGGCGGCATGCCTCAATAGGAGTTCGAGATTTTTCGGTATGCAATACGAGATATTTTCAATATTTTATTAAAATTTATAAATCAAGTCAAAGTCAAATCATAGCCGCCTCCTTTCCTTTTAAATCATGTCTTTCTCCTCTCAATTCAAAATCTATTCGAGCCATCCCCTTTCAATTCAATTCAAATTCACAAATCAAAAGGAGAAAAAAATGGCGTATGCCTGTCTTCATTCAGAAGGGAAAAATCGAACTGCCTTCTTCCTTTCGAAATCTCGTTTCTCTAATTTAGAAAAAAAGAAAAAAAATGAAATCGCGTATAAATGGGGACGATGTTCGATCGAGGGTGAAGTCGCGATGGGCGCGACAGCTGTAGCTCGCGTGCGATGGAGAGGTGGGACTCGACTGTAGTTGTGCGATCGAAGGTCGCAATTTGGAAAATGGAGACCCCGACATCTTTGAGTTTTTGGCGGTGCGATGGAGTTTGGATGGTGCAGCGCGTCGATCGAAGAATAGGGTTTTGGGTGTGGTCATGGCGAGTGCTGTGGTGGATGGTCATAAACGGCAGTGACTTGATTATTGGGGAGGCTGGGGGTGTTGATTGTCGGTGGTGGTGGGAAGCTTGGTGAGGTTTAGAGTCTGGGCGATGGTCGTTGGCAACGTGAAGGGCCAGTGGCGGCTGACAAGGGAGAAGGGATTCTGGGTAGACTCAGGTTTGAAGTCAATCAATAGGGAAGGTGATCTTTGAGATTAGAGCAGAGGCTAATTTATTTAAAATGATTTTTTTATATAAGTTAATTCTCAATTAATTCATTTGTGGTTTATTAATCCATATAAAATTCATACGAGGTTCAAAAATCACAAAAACATGAGCATTAGATTCGAAATGACGTAGGATACGAAATAAAATTGGAATGGATTGCAATTAAAATCAAGGCAAGAAATTCTGACTCATTTGGATTACTAGAATATATTTTAAATAGTTAAAATAAATTATTGAATGCTGGTTGAATTTATAAATAATTATCAGTTTGGATGTTATAATATATATATAGTAGTATATATATTAGTAGTTGGATATATACCCGTTGATTGGAGCGGATGAGACCCTATGCACCTCGCATAATAGCGGATGACCATATATTACCGCGATATCCCTCTCGAAGTAGGATTGGTATTTTTATGTTGTATTAACATCTGTGGATGTAGGGAAACATGTTGGAGGGATCCAACTGGATTCCTTAAATTTATTACAGATTATTGTTGTGATTGAATAATTGGATGCTATAATAGCAGTGGCCTAACTTTTGGTATTTTAAATACCATAAATATTATTTTTGGAATTTGGAAGGATTAAAAAGGAGATTTTGAATATAAAAATATTTGTATCGAAATTTAGATTATTTTTAAGAAATTGATTTGGGTAAAAACAATAATTGATTTTTTTTTGTATTTAACTATTCGTAAAAATATTTTAAATAGGGATTTTAAAATAAATTATATAAAGGATTTTAAGCGATATTTCTGGAAAAAATGAAAAGAAGTTGAAATCGATATAAAAAATAGATTGGCAGAAATGAACAGAATTTTTAGGAATTGAATTTATAAAATGGAATTTTATAAATGAGATTATTTTTATAAAAAGTTAAACTCGGAGAAGTTATAAATTTATAAACGATGTCTATAAATAAAGGAAACCGATAATAGATGAAAATTTGGCAATATAAAATTCATAGGATGAATTTATATTAGAATATAGAAATAGGGTTGAGGAAAAATAGTGGATACTATTTTTGAAAAGTGGAAATGGTTAAGGAGATCGGAATGAAAGCGATGTGTTGGAAATCGATAGAAATTTATAAATTGAAATTGGTTATTGAGATTTTAAAAATATATTTTTATTTAGAAGTTAAGTTTGTTTTTAAAAGGGAAATTTTATTTATTTAACTATGAAATTTTAAACTAGTTATTATTGGAATATTTCAGAAAGTGGGTTATTCAAGTATTTAATATTTATTGAAATAAATTCTATTTTTTTATATATAATCATCTTTGTAAATAAATTAGTTATTTAAAAATGAATTGAAAATAAATTATCGATGTTATATAAAGTGTTTTAATATTTTAAATAATTACTTAAATATTTTTTTTAAAATAAATTATTATTTAAAAATACTTATTATATATATATATAGTTTTGAAATGATTGAAATTTATTAATAGATCCTCTCGAGATTTGTGAACGGGGTTTGTAAAATGGATATGATGTTAGCAAGAGGAATTTTATAAGGGATTTGGACGAAATGGAATTTCAAAAATGTTGAATATGGGAACTTCCAAAATGAAATCTGAATTCATAAAAGAAGTTAAAAATTGTTGAATGGGGTTATA
The DNA here is from genome assembly GCA_030737815.1 of Allium fistulosum. Taxonomy (NCBI): domain Eukaryota; kingdom Viridiplantae; phylum Streptophyta; class Magnoliopsida; order Asparagales; family Amaryllidaceae; genus Allium; species Allium fistulosum. Next base: position 669,861,267 of record CM060901.1, read on the forward strand.
AATAAGTATACTGGGTTTTGGAAATTGTAAAAGGGAATTTATTAATGATTCCGGAGGCTTATGAGCTACGAAATATTCTCTTAAGTGTTGATATTTGAAATGATTTTGGAAAATAAGACTTATAATATTTTCCTAAGTATTAAAATGGAAATTTGAAAATATTTCTAAGTGTTGAGATGGTTTGGAAATACCCTCTTATGGATTGAAGTATTTGAATTTGTTTCCAAACATTGAAATATAAATTTGGTATATATCTTATAAAGATATTTTGAAAATAAATTTTGGAAAATTTATAATAAGGCCTGATGTCTGCTTATGGATGTTTATTGATAGTTAAATAACCGACTATCAAATATTGGCCAATTTCGTTAATCGTTTCGAAGAGTCCGGGATCGGATTTAAATTATCCGGAAACCACTTCGATCTGATTTGTGCGTTACGAATGGATATCGTGAAGATAGTGAAGATGGTGATTCAGTTTGTCTAGACCCAGGAACACTTGTATGGACGAATGCTGTCAGAACTTCGTCATTGGAGGACGATGAGCATTCTAAGTGGAATAGTTCTTGAAAGGTAATCGTTAGCCTCAAGCCTCATCAACCGGGAATGACCAAAACAAGGGAGATGTTGCAAGGCTAAGTGGGTCGCACCCAATTAGGGTATGTTATCACTTTCCTAGATACCCTCGGAAATATATATATAAATTATGGATTTGGTTGTGCATGGAAAAAGGGAGCGTTCGATTTTAAGGGTGGGAACACTCGGGGTGATAACATATTCGGTTCTATCCAGGTTAGGGATAGGGCTGGTCTTGTGTTGTAGGGTATCCTGACGAGGTCCTCGCTACAATTTTCTAGATGTGTACTGTGATGGGCGGTACCAAAGTAGCCCAGTCATTGTATGGAATCCATTCTCCCATAAGCGCCGTACGATTTTGATTGTGCCCAACTATGATGAAACGTGAGATGCAAGCATTTAGCTATTTTCTATTTACTTTCTATAGACACTATTATAATATCATATGATTTTGATAAAATTTGTTTTGGTTATCGTAAGGTAAAAACCCATCGTGTTTATGTGTGACGTGGTCTTACAAGATACCTTTGTTTTAAAGAATTTGATAAAAGTTAATTGTTCAAATTGAGTGTGTTTTCTCACGCTGGTTTTCCAGACTGACTCGGGTGTTATTTTATTATAATGCTCGGTCAGACCGAGTATACAGATTTAGGATAGGATGCTATGGAGCTCGGGAGACGAGTTGGATGACAGAGACGTATCTCCGTACTTAGTTTATATTTCCATCGTGTGAGGACAAGTTATTATAACTGTCCAGATTGATGTATTGATGGATGTACTCTGATGATTGTAAGTATAAACAGTTACAGATTCTTTTGTGTAAAAATCTGTTATTATATATTATATTTTGTTCCACTGTTATTGTGAGTTTCTGTGTTGTTGTTATATTTTCTTCTACCTTTTTCTCCTTCACCCCTAAAGATTCATATTTCCGTTTAATTTGAGTTGAACTGATGTGAATTATGGTCGACTCAAAGGGTATGGAGATACGTGCTTTTGCAGCTTGCAACCAATAGCTACATGTTTCTATGGGGCTCTATGTCGCATGTGCCGAGCGTCATCTTCTTAAGTTGATCGCTCAACAAGTCAACATGGTCTTCCGCTTGTAGAAGGAGGTCGGCTACACAATCGATCCATACTTCCACTTCTAGGCTGACACTAAATCCATCATTTTTACGGATGTCTTGAGCACGGCCGCCCTTAGTTGGACGGGCAAGTATTTTTTTCATCCCCTAGGGGGTCAACCCCGAGCTACAACACCTTGAGTTCCAAAGCCTAATCATGTCCCTCTTATCGCTCTATTTTCCTTCATCTCTTTCCTTCCTTTGCTTATCTTGCCCATTGATAGGAGATTCAATTGACTTTTTCATCGTTAGCTACAGAACAATGAGCGATTATGAGATCAGCTAAAAGGGGCTAGAAGTTAGGTCCGAGATTTGAAGGTATTAGTGACCGACACACACCATCGCTAGATCGGGTTGAAGAGGGGAACACATACATAGTGGCTGAGCAGTCCACCCTATCCAAAAAGCAGGCGAAGTTAAAGCAGACTATTCCAAGGTCAAATTTTGGGACTTCATAGTCGGGTCAATCCCTGACATAGAAAGTGGATATGATAACGTTGTTACGGGTGAGGAGCCTAGAGAGTGGCAATAAGTTGACCTTAATAAGCTACATGATGTAGTGTCAATGCCACAGTAGGAAGAATACAATCCATAACAGTTAGTTGACGTCTAGGTCCCTCTACATGAGATGTCGCCCGTTGATTAAGATACCAGGGTGAGCTTCGAGGAAAGTAGTGTAGGGGTAGGGTTACAAGAACCAGGAGTCAGTAGGGACGTAGGTCCCTCCTCTAAGTCAATTCCTGCATACGACCCTATGTATCTCAAATAAAAAGCTGTGTCTCCGGGTGAGCCTTATGCGGGAACAGATCAAACTAGTGTAGGCGGTTTTGCTTCATCATGCCCTCCCCTTGTTAGAAAGAAAGGTTTGGCTGGTACAAATGGTTGTTTACTTTCACTTCAAATTTCTTTTTTCTTTCAATTGAACTAACCATGACTTTCTTTGTTGTTTCAGTAGCCGCCAAGCTTTCTTTCCACACCTTCGATGATCATGACCATACTATTCAAACTATCGTGACTTTGGTGCCCACGGAACCAGAAGTAGGTGGGGAGGTCATTAATGTGACCCTATCCCTTCGCGACCGCTCCAATACTCCATCGATAATAAGAAGAGGAAGAGAGATGATATCAACTCGTCCCCATTTCCTAAGGTCACCCTCCTTACTCCAAGTTCCTTCATATTTATGGAGGGGCCGGCCGTCAGGAATTGTGCGTTGTTGTTGGGCCAGGTAAGTTTGGATGTCTCCCAAGTCATGGATGCTAGATCACCTACTAATGGATTTCCAACTTATTTCCATGGTGACCCTTATTGTACCCCCAATGGGCTAGTAATAGTTGGAGTTGACACTCTTTGGAGTCCATGGTAAATGCACAAACTTAAGATACCTTGCTAGTATGTTTCCAACTTTGAATTTTCTTATTACTTTGTTATTTTTCTAACACTGTTTGTTCTGGTAGGATACCACTCTATCTGCATCCGGGGTGAGGTTTAGAAATTCGAGAGGGAGTTGGAGGCCAAAGAAGTTGCTTTAACGACGGTGAAGACTAAGACTTCCAAGGAAAAAGAGGTGGTAATGGTAACCAAGATGGCAAGAGAGGCGGCGGAGGCAAGATCTAAAGTGGAGAAGATGACCACGGATCTCAAGAGGAGCCTAAAGAAGGCCGTGAAGGTAGTTAAGGGTTTACGGAATGACCCGAGCAAGCACCTATCTTGATTCCTGTCGAATGCGGATGTGGAGACCGATAAGAAAGTGGAGGAGAACATATGGGAGAATCAGCTTAAGAACCTGGTGGAAACCCTTCTCATGGAAAATTACCACTTCCCTATCTCCATAAGAAAATTCAACGCCAAAGCCCTTGCCCCAGACGTGGGAGGAGGTGGCTGCCGAGATGACGACGGCTGGGTTGGTCATGCCACCTGGAGCAATTGGACTCCTTGGCTTGGTCGCTTAATGAACCGGTTGTGTAGATATTTTTGTTTCATTTTTTAGAAGCCTAGCAGGGCACTAACAGAGTAGGCTGTATGCCCTGCATTTTTGGGATGAATGAATAATGTGTCTTTTGTTATGTGAAATTTGTCCAATTACTTTACTTCTTTATCCATTCTTGTTTGTTTGTGCTTCTTGTTCATCTGTGCATATTTCATAAGGTAGAATACTTTGAGTAAGCAGTATAGTCCCTATATTTTCTGTACCTAAACATTTCAAAAAATAGATAAGGTAGCGGTATGGTAATGAGATGTGTGATGAGAGTGGCATGTTCATATGAAACATGTACTTAGCTGTTTGTGAAAGTAAGACTTGTCTGCATTACGAGCCGGGCTTGCATATGGGCTCGTACATGAACGTATGCTGGAATGCCGGATGTGGTAAACAATCGAGGATTGCATATGGTTGCTAGGCCTGCCTATGTTATGTGATGTGGAGTGGTCCCGACATGAATTGGGGCATTGATTGGCTCGGGGGTTCTCCTAGGTGACACGGTGCTAGCTGATATTGATGCAGGCGGTCCCGTCATGAACCTGAGTGTTGAGTGGCTCAAGGGCTCTCCTAGGTGAGACGTAGCCAGTTGATATTGGGTCTAGCTTATTATTATGTGGGTGTACTTTGGATGTTGGACTTTGGAATCACTCGAGGTAATAAAATTAGTCTCGATAACACTGCTTGTCCCGTAATAGAGATGGGTGACATCATGGGTGAGAGATACAAGACCATAGTGGTTACATCTCCTATCGTCGATGCATCCTATCACGAGGGGAGAGATGTCTCACCCAAATCCCACGGGATAGGTGGATAGTCCCCAAACAAGGAAGTGAATTCATGGTGATTCAATCTGGATAGCTCGAAAGTCCACAAACAAGGAAGTGAATGCACGGTAATTCACCTTCATTGAATAGTCGAACGACAAGGATGGAAATGGGGCTCGTGTAATCCTTGGTGATAAAGGTTGGCAGTCCCCAAACAAGGTATGGAGCACATAATAACTCATCCTTTTTGAATAGCCTATAGAGGTAGCGGTCCCCGAACAAGGAAGTGAATGCATAGTAATTCACCCTCGTTAGTGTAACAACCCGCAAACTCGTACCCCTTGAATCGACACTATTTTCCAACATATCGACTCAAAGTGAATGGAAATACGAACCATTAGGGTTAAAGAAGAAGGAGGTAGAAGAAGAAGAAGAAAAAATAACAACAGAATCTAACCATCGCAGCGGAATAAAATATAATAAATAATAACTGATCTTTACAGAAAAGAAACTATATCCGTTTATACATACATCACCAGAATACAACATCAAAGTACAATATAATCAACATCACAATTTAGGACAGTTATAATAACTTGTCCCACATACAGAATACACAACATACACAACACAGCGGAATATACATCATATACGTGTGATACGTTTCGCCATCCAGCTCGTCTCCTGAGCTCCCCAGCATCATAACATGTATCCTATAATACTCGGTCTGACCCGAGCATTATAGTTAAATAAAACCCGAGTCAGTCTGGAATACCAGTGTGAGAAAACCACACTCAAATTGATTATTAAAGTTTCAAAATCCTTTGAAATCAAAAGCATCTCGTAAGACCACGCCACAAATAAACATGTCGGTTTTTTACCTTACGATAACCAAAACACTTTTTATCAAAATCCTCTGATATTATAATAGTGTCTATATACAAATACTTATTCAAATAGCCGAAATTGTTACATCTATTAAATTCCAGCTAATAGGTATACAAACAAAACCATAAAGGCGTGTAGGGAGAATGGATTTCCAACTAATGACTAGGCACTGGGGTACCACCTGTCACAGTACCTGGTCTAGATCAGTGTACCGAGGACCACGCCCGATCCCCTGCAACACAAGACTGGGACTACCCCTTACTGGGTAATTCCGAGTAAGATCACCCCACGGTTTGGATCAACAACCGCACCACTAAGCTGAAATAAAAGGGACATCTAGACAGGGACGACCTCACCCTAATGGGTGCTACCCACATAGCCTTGCTGCGTAACACCTGATTTTCAGTCATTCCCGGTTGATGAGGCTCGAGGCTAAGCGTTACCGTTTTAGAACACATCCCTTAGAATGCCCACCGTTCACCTGACGATGTTCCGAAAGCATTCATCCATACAAGTCCGTCCCGGGTTTGAACGGAACCGAAGGCACTATTCCTACTACATCCATTTTGGAATCATCCTCAGGATTAGTAGCGACTAGCCCTTGCACTTCACGGTACCATCTTCGATTCAAACTCGTTTCCCCACGAAAACGTACAAACCGGATCAAAGTGGTTTTCGAGAAATTAATCTCGATCCCGGTCTCTTCGAAACGATCAGCGCATTGGCCAAAATTGATAGTCGGTTGTTTAACCATCAAATAACATTCACAACAACCATCAGACACATAAATAATTTTCCAAATTATTTATTTATCTCAAAATATCTTCGCAAGATATATTTCCACTTTTCAACCCTTTGAAAACAATTTCAAACCGTCCTTCTCTCATGGAATAAATTTCCAAAATATTTCTATTTCCACTGAAATCACAAAGTACAAACACTTTAGATTTTAAAAATAATTTAGAAACACTTTATTATAAAATATACTTTAAATTAAAACTACTTTAATACTTTATTCAAAAATTTATACTTTAAGAATATTTTAAATAAAGCTACTTTATAAATCTAAATTTCATCTTTTCAAACATAATACCAAGTCACCTTTAAATAATTACTACTAAAATAAATTTGAAAAATACTTACTTTAACATTTAAGCATTTAAAAATAATAGATTTTCCAAAACATACTTTTAAAACAACTTTGAAACTTTAACTTATACTTAAGAATTTGCTATGGAAACGTACTCGGCTATCAAAGGAAATACACTTCCCTTTCACATCTTAAAAATAAATCACTATTTATTTTTAACCAAATTTATCCATTCCTTTAATAAATTCCCACCCTGAATTTATACTTCCAAATATTCACTGATATATTACTTCACTTTATAAACCCAGTTTATAAATTCCAAATTCTCACTTCTCTTTAAAAATCCCAATTTTATACACTTAAATCAATTTCAAATTGATTTCCAAATTTCTCCATTTTGAAATAAATCCCTTTACTTACTCAATTTATTTCAAAACCCATTAACTTCCGATTTTATTTCTTTATTATGATTTAAAACCTTTTTATCTGAAGATACCAATTTCATATTTTTCCCAAATTCCTTCTTTATCCCTTTTAAATAAATTTAAACCTTGAATTTTAAAGTAAATTCTTTATTACTTTAAATAATATCACTTAAGTTTAAATTTCCATTATTTCTCTGTTTGCTCAAAATCCTCTTTTCCCATACTCGGAATTTATTTATTAGGATTTTAAAATCATTTATATTCTTTTCCAATTCATTCTTAAATTTATTAAAATTCTCTATAATTATTTTACTTGAAAATTTACTCTTTTATTTTCTTTTCAAACATCCAATTCTATATATTTTGATAACTCAAAGTATCGAAATATATTCAAGCAAACCATAGCATTCAATCTCAATTGCCCATATAATCCATCACAGAAAATCAAATATTCATAACACAGAATATTAAACAATCTAAATAATTTTGAGGAATCCAGTTGGATCCCTCCAACCAGTTTCCCTACATCGACAGATGTTAGCACGATACCAATTCCACTTCGAGGTGGAATATCGTGGTATATGGGTTTAATATAATATCATCCGCTATTATGCAGCGTATAGGGTCTCATCCATTATATAATGCGGGAAATCAATCACTCCAATATATACTATATACTACTATATAATATACCACATCCAATCAACTCAATCGTTCAACCAAATATTTAAATTTAACCATTTAAATTTAAATAAAACCCAGATGAGTGAGATTAACTCACCTTTGATTTTTGTTTGCAATCCATTCCAATCTCGATTGGTTTCACGATTTTTGACCTTGAACAACATTATACGATTTATTAATATTTGAAATAAATTGGACAACTAATTACCATTTTTTTATTTACTTTAAACTATTAATTTTAATTAAACAATTTTTCCCTTAAACACATATGTATCTTTAATTTCTTCTTGAAACTACATACATACTTATAAAATTTTATATAGCTTCCTGTATATACATATAAATTGAAAACTGCATTCATATATATATATATATATATATATTCTCATTATATAATTATATTTGTCTGTATTCATTAATTTTATTAGAGTAAATTACCTCCAACGCAGATCAAAACGAACAACGAAGATGCTGCCTTCCCAAAGCCCTCGCCATCGCCGAAGTCTGCCACTTCAGCTTGCTTGTGAACGAGCTCCACTTCCCTACCCTAATCACCGAAGCCCTACTGCCTCACGAATCCCACTACTCGATCGAAACCCGAGCCTAGAATCGTGTATGCCCTAGTACGCGTGCGCCCACGCGCTTCCCAAACGAGCGCGAATCCACCTCTCCGCCAACAGCCACCACAGGCGAACACGACCACATCCGTGCACCCCACTATGATTCGTTTACAAACTCCTCGTTCCCTCACCCCTTATCCACACGAGGCTGCCTCAAAATCAAATTCGAATGATTGGGTTTCCGACTTCATACGAGAACCATTTTCTTTTTAGCCTGGAGATCGGTGTGAGGAGAAGCGTTCCTCAATTTGAATTCGATCGGCATAAATTTCGAACTGGATTGAGAGGAAGGGGAAAACGAGATTCAATATAAAGAGAATTGTTCGGCCATTGATCGATTTCCTTCGTTTTATTTTTGATTTAGAAATGCATTTTCTTTCTGAAACAAAGAACGCGGCTGATTGAAATGAAAGGAACGTGATGTTTCGAAAAGAGAGAAGCGTGTTGAAGAAGGTATAGGAATGTATACATCATAGGCCTGATTTGATAAATTTTCGGCTGAAAGGAATATTGAATTGACAATATACATATATGTTATTTTATTTTATTTTAAGCTCAAAATATCTCATTTTCCAAAAGCAACTTACAAATTCGAACTCCTATCGAGGCAAGACACTAGGCATTCACAATGTTATACCCCTATTCCGAACGCAATGGAAAAGGTTTCGAGTCCTAACTCGATCGTATGGAGAAGATAGCTTTTTGGACCCAATTATTATATTAAATTTTCGATATAGATTCTAGCACGTTTATATATCATAGGATCACACGACAACTCCAAACGCTACGAAAATTGAAATCCGATAATAATACAATATTACGGATCCACTGGAACTGGTTTCGTCAAATTCCGAGACTGTGCCTCGGAAGGCTATTTTTAAATATCAATTTAAACTATATATTTTTAAAACTGAACAAAACACTGTGAAATTCAATTTTAAAAGTTCTATTATATTTAGCATTATCAATATAAATTTTACAAGCGTTCAAATTATTTTTAACATGCCAAAACTCCAGATTTCATATTTTACCCAATTTTCCAATTATTAAATCCAATAATTAAATTACCCAATAAATAGTGATATTTGAAATTCAAGTTAAAAATTAACTTTCAAATATTCAAAATCAATTAAATAATTCAATTTCAAATATCCAAAAATTCTGGGTCATCACAATTAGATAGCTGAATGACAAGGATGGGAGCGTTGAGTGACTCGTGCAGTCCTTGACGGTAGGAGACGACAGTCCTAAGTGAGGAAGTGAGCTCATAATAACTCGTCCTCGGTTGATAGCCTTGGTGATTGCATCGAATAGTTGGATCCAAAATTTCAATTGTATTCTTTACAAAAGATGCATTATATAGCCTTACAATGGTGGCCAGATTTCATATACGATAGACTCAGAGGTGTGCGATGTTCCATGTGTAGGGAATGTGAGTTCTGTCCGGATGAGATAGTTGGCAAGCGCCATTGGTCAAGGAGGTTCTTATAATATATAACCCTTCTAGGTTTGGGTCAAAAACTCCTTCAGCTGGTTTTTTGTATCTGCAAACACCCGACGTAGAATTAGGTTGTCAACAGTGAATTTTTGAAGCTTTACCCTAGAGTTGTAGTGCTTGGCTATCTTCCTCTTGTAGGCATTAGTTCGAAGTTCGGCTTCGGCTCTTCGTTCTTTAATGGCGTTGAGCCTAAGCTCGAGTAGCTAGTCATTTTTCTCAGGCTCATAAGTAAGACACTAGGGTGAGGGGACGTCTACTTCAGATAGAGTTAGGGGTTTGCTGTAGGGGCAATTATGTAATTTGTTACATATATCTAACTAGATAACCAATCTTGTTCGAAATAAAAGGTGTTTTCTTTCTATTATATACTTTGATATAATATGTTATATTAATTAATTAATTTAACTAAAAGTATATTTAATAGAGAATCCATAAAAGGTATGTTTTATGATAGTGGTTATAATGTGTTGTAACCATGAGTGATTTGTCACAATAAAAAAACATACCATTTTAAACATTCCTAGTCAAAATGTATCGAGACTGGATATCAATGCATCGGTTAAGACTAAAGTACATAAAGCTCTCCTGATGTTGGGTAGTGTATACTCATGATTGTTGGGGACGTTAAGGGATTACGTACTGATAGATAGTTATTGGATAACTATGGAATGACTTACTAGATAGTTTTTTGTTGGTTAATATAACTAAGGTTAAACAAAAAATATTGATGTGACAAAATTACATGGTTCTGTTGACACAAGAATACTGTCGATTTTCGATGTGGAAGCTCCGCTTTGATTCTAGTTAAATCATGGCACATCGTCCATCGAACGACTATGGTTGGGTCGAGTGAAAGCAATGGAAGTAAAACACTATTCAAGAGAGAATTCGTCTCCTAAGTTATATGAGGTTAGTATCACGGTCAACTAAAGTCAACTCAAAGTCAACGTCTCTGGCCAGAGCAGTACGGTTAATAATAATTGTTATTATTAAACTAAGGACTTTGTGTTTGGATTATAGAGTAGAATTTGGATGATATTGAATTTTGACCATTACCAAATTCCATAAGTCCAAAGTTATAGAGTTTTGACGAAGATAATTGGTGTAAATGATTGTCATTACCGGGTTACATTTAATAAAGTAAAATTGGATTTTACCGAAATTGAGTAAGCGATAAATTTAGCCATAATGCCATACTACCTGCTAAGTGACGTGTGAACGTTAATATTCGAATTGTTAGATATTAGTCGCTGACCAAATTTACACATAAGAGTCACATAACCGAAATGATGAATATTCCTTTTTACCACCTGATTTAATTAATCTGTAATTATTATAAAATAATTAAATTTTTAATTAATATTTATGAAATATTAATTATAAAATTTTGTATTTGATGTGTTGAATAATGTTAAATAATGTATTTATAATAGCTATAAATATATTAATCGATATACGATATCGGTACGCGATACTCATTTAAATTTGGATTTAAGTACAATGGACATTGTTCAGGCTTGAATTAGTTTTGAGGCCTATATGGGGCATTCAAATTTAAGCTAGAAATGACTTGGGTAGGCTGGCCAAATGTTGGCTAAAGAGGGAGGCTTATGAATGGTTAAAAAGGGTTGAATTGGTAAGAGAGAGATAAGGATGTGATCTACTTTTCTCTCCATTTGACTTCCTATTTATATGCCACCTTTACACCATTTCTTGACACACATTTCCACCCTCTTATGCCTACAAATTTTGAGAAGCAAACCCCCATTTAAACCCAAAATAAATCAATTAATACCACAGATATTGATTTTGATGACAACAACCATATAAATAAAGGTATTTATGTTTTCCCAAGTTGTATAGAATATTTTGCAGGATATTAAACATGTATATACAAGTACAAGATAATCGAGTATGAAGACCAATCAGTAAAGATATTGGAGATCAAGATCCAGAGATGATTGAGATAATTTAAGACTCATGAGTTTAAAGACAAAGATATGAAGAGATCAAGACTATAGATTATAGTTAATAGACATAAGATATATTTGTTAAAGTCCTTGAATAACAAATTTCTTTTCTTTGAATATTCTCTAATCAGAATAACTATTTTATTTTCAAAATATATTTCCAAAAATATCTTATAAAAGTTTTATATATTATAAAGTATTTAAAAACTATTTTTAAATGATTTTACAAAATATCAGAATTATACAACATTTTAAATGAATTATTATTTTCTCAAAATACAAGGTACAAATATTTTATAGAAGTTTTATATATTAAAAAGTATTTAAAACTATTTTTATATGATTTTACCTAATATCAAAATTTTATAACACTTTATATGAGTTATTGTTTTTCTCAAAATACATATGTATGTCGCCATACCCTACCTATGTATGTCGCCATATGTACCATTGAAGAATGCATTTCAAATTTTGAAAAGTTGTGATCTGTTGCTCCATCTCTTTGCGAATAGACACGTTCCTTCGAACACTATATAAAGGGGATTGGAAAAAAAAAATTAATAACTATTTTCTCTATATTCTTCTTACTCCAAATTCTCATTATATATTTCACAAAATCCACTTTCTATACTCTCTAAATTTACTCAAATTCAATCTTTATTTTGCTACTTCCATTCTCTAGAATCTACTCATTGATTTACAAATATTCTCTCTTTAATTCAAAGATCAAAGTTCTATAAAAGGGCTATAGGATATTTTGTGTCCAAAGTATAACTATTTGTATTTAGAATCAACAACTCTCTACTACCATTTGTATGGGTGTACTTGTTGCCCGTTTAAATCAAGTTGGTGTGCTTGTTGCCCATTTAAATCAAGTTAGTGAACTTATTTCCAGATTAAATCGGGAGAGTCTACCCTGAGCTCGGAAAATCTGGAGGGTGTATCTTGTTGCCTTGAAATCAAGGTTGTATTCTAGTTTGCTTGCTACCTGATTAAAGTAGGAGTTTTGAAAGGAAATCTATGCAGATACTATACATGAATGGACGTATGATCGCTCAATCTGAACCAGTATAAAACTCTTGGTCTCATCTCTCTTACTTTTACTTTATTTTTACTCTATTTATTTATATCAATGACTGCCTGTTAATATGTATCCATGTTGATTTTCTATGTTTTGATTTAAATCTTGAAACTACTTAGAAAAGTTCGATATAAGTTTTAAAACACTATATATCCTCCTCTAGTGTTAAAGTAGCCTTAATATTTGTTCACAATGGTATAATTTATACTATACTGCTTCCCATATTTTGCATTAGAGCATTAAGTTTTCAAAAACTCGTGATTTGATTTTTGAATATTACAAATGGCTAGTAACACTGGTAGAACACTTTTGTAAAAGGACAATCAACTGCTAGACCCCCCAATATTTAATGGTAGTAATTGTGCTTATTGGTTTTGTAGGATGATATTTGTAACACTACACAAATTGAATATATTGAACACCAAACTGAATATTCACAATGCACACCAGATCAAAAGACACATGCACTTAATAGCTCAAATGCCATGAGTATATTATTTTACTCCATAGATAAAAATGAATTTAATCGAGTTTCTATTTGTAAGCCTGCCTATCAAATTTGGAGAACATTGCAAGTCACACATGAGGGCACTAGTAAAGTAAAACAAACTAAGATTTCCATGCTGACATCCAATTTTAACTTTTTAAAATGAAACCAAATGAGTATATCTGATATGTATTTTATATTTCAAGATATAGTTCATTCATTACTATCATTAGGGAAAAATTTCTCAAAAGAGGATCAAGTTAGAAAAATCCTTAATTCACTCTCTTTTGAATGGGATCAAAAGACATTAGCAATAGAGGAAGCCAATGATATTAGTATATTAAAAATTAAAGAATTAATTGGTAATCTAATATCCCATGAAGCACAATTGCAGGATATAAAGGAAAATAAGCCTACCGCAAAAGAAATCAATTACATTCAACGCAACAGCTGACGATAAAGATTCAGATGATGGTGATAATGATGAGGAGATTGCTCTTATGGCTTGAAATTTCAAGAAAATTCTGAAATACAGAAAGATGAACAACTTTAGTAAAATTGAAAACAAAAATTCTAGAAACAGAAATGTTTTTAAGTGTTACGAAAGTGGTAAATCTAGCCATCTACAAAGAGACTGTCCGCAATAGAAGAAAACAAAGAATTCACCAAACATCGATTCATGTCAAAAAATGGGGCTTACAATGCAACCTTGGATGATTCTGATACAACATCAAGTGACAACGAATCAAACATTGAAAATATCAACATGTGTTTTACGGTGATGGAAGATTAATCAAGTCAATCGAAAAATAGAGAATTGGTACATTTTACATTTCATTTTTTTGAAAATTATTTAATATAGGAATAAAATATATAATTATAATAATAAGTATATATATAATTATATAAATATATTTCTTTAATTTTTGAACTTTGAAATTTCGGCTTATATGTCGACATATGCCACCTAGGTATGTCGACATATCTGGCAAAACTTGAGGAATCTTTTCAAAATTTGGACTTTTGAAATTTCTTCTCTTTCGCATTAAATTCAAAATTTGAAAAGGCACCTTTTTACCAGTCACATGATCATTCAAACTCTATTTATTCACTCCTTCTTACCTCATCTGCTACACACATTTTATTTCAAAAATCAAACATATTCTTCACTCTCTTTCCTCCAAAACAAACCAATAATGTCTTCCTCAAACCAACCCTCTTCATCTGAAACCATTTGGTTTACCAAAAAAATCAAAAGTCAAATTTTTAATGACCAAGGGTCCATTGAAACATACATTAACTGTGCAACTTGTGGTAAAGTATTTTCGGGAAGATTTGCTAATTTTAATGAGTTTTATTCTTCTGGTTTGCAAGATCTTGATTTGAAAAATAGTATTTTAGTTTAGCCGATTAATCTCAAAATGATTTTGATTGCTATTCCGATTTGGTCAATATGTTTTATGTTAATTCGAATGGAAAGTTTTATCAAGGAGAAGAATGTTAAATTCGGAGCAGTAACAAAGATACTACTATTGTTTTGGATTATGAAATTCTTTGTCAAATTCTTGATTGTAAATGTAGCAGAAATGACCTCTCCACTTTGGAAATTGATTATGGAAATAGAGAAGTTATGCATGATTATTTTTTCAAATAATGAAGAGTATGGTTTTAAAGGAAAGAATCTAAGACCAAAAGCAAGACTAATGAGTCTTATTTTACAACAAAGTATTACACTAAGGATGGGGAATTATAATAATCCCACTCAAAAAGTTTTCAAAGCTCATTTTGCTATTTTTGGAAAATATGATATAAATTGGGCTCAAGTAATTTTGGATGACTTTGTTCAAAATAAAATTTCTAGACATGAAAACACACTTTACCATGGTGTGTATCTTACTAAAATTTTCAATTATTTTGGTATTGACCTAAGAGATGAAAATATTTTGCCTTATATATTTTTTAACAAAATAAACCTCTCTCTCATGCACATTCCTCTCGAATTTGAACACTATGAGTTTCTTACCAAAAAGGAAGAAAGGTTGGCCATAGAAAAAGAGCAAGAGACTCTTTAAGAAGAAGAAAGTGATGATATGGAAATAGAAAAGGAGAAAGAAAAGGAAGAAGAGAAGGAGGAAATGGATTTATCTCTTGAAAGCTATGACAAACCATATCGCTATTCAAACAAAAAGATACTTACGAATCAAGAGGATCTTCTTAATAATCAAAAGAAGCTTAAGTGCCCTTTTGGTAAGAAGTTCACTAGCATCTCAAAAAAAGTGGACAAATACTTCGGAAATATAATGAGAAAGCTTAGTGGAAATTCTTCATCTTTATCTTCATCATTCTAGATCTACTTATATATCACTATGAGAAAAATGAATCAGACGACAGATATGCTCCATTGTCTGAATAAATACCTATTTGTCATATATTTCCGCACTGTCTCATTACACATCAGACCACAGATATGCCCCTCGTCTGATATGCACTAACACATCAAAAGGAAAAAACCATACGTTATCTGATGTTATAGTATCATTTCTGGAATTCTCTATTAGACAACATATAATTATTCACTGATATGCATACCAATTACAATTATATTATATATTTGAAGAATGAAATATATGAATCGCAATTTTATTTAAACAAGTATTTTATTTCAAATTAAATTCACATACAAAACAACTTTCACTATACTTACACTTTCAAATACAATACTACTTTCACTATCACTCTCATATATACAAATTTTCACTACACTCTCACATATAACTTTTACTAGCACTCACTCACACTCAGTCGAGTTTATTTTTGATGTTAATCTTGATTTGCTTGCTCCAGCTTGTGTCAAGCCATCTCCCATACCCGTTAAATAAAAAATGCAGTAGAATGGAAAAGGAAACGAACCTAAATTGCAAAAATAAAATTGAATTTGAATATTGATATTGACTTAGTTTATGGTGTTCGTTTTCTCTTCATGGTTTAGACAGGGACAAATATATATATATGCACGGACAACTTATGATATGCACAATTTATCACTATGAATATCACAAGGCCGGACATCGATTAAATCTCATGGACTATTGCAAAGGTCAAGCCCGAAGGTTAAACACAGTGCAAATGTGCACAAGGTTAAGCCCAAGTGATGCAGCGCATACCGGGAATGTCGCGAATCCTTCCCTAAATCGCGGCGACGAAACCCTAGAGCACTCCAACGGTATGTCGCGAGCTTACTACGTCGCGAAATCCAATAGGTCGCGAGATGCCTTAAGTCGCGGCGATCCTTATGTCGCTCCAGATTTCCAAAAGTCGCTCCTCCTCTGCCTTAGGTCGCGGCGATCCTTAGGTCGTTTCCAGCTTATGTCGCGAGATTCCTAGGTCGCGAGCGAGCTTCATTAAGCCGCTTCTAGATGCTAAAGATTTCTTAGGTCGCGAAGAAGCTTAGATCGCGAGATTTCTTGAGTCGCTCCTGGATGCCGCATTTCTTATGTCGCATATACCTGTTAAGTCGCGTGCTACTGTTATGTCGTAGGTCGCGTGTGTTGTAATTGTATCTGTTAAACCGTGCATGTGTTATCTCGTGAGTCGTAGGTCGTTTGTCTGTTAGGTCGTTAACGACCTGTGTTGAGTCGTAGGTCGCAAGCACCTGTTGTATGTTGTAATACTGTTGAGTCGTGAATATTGGTGTTGTAAAATCCTATAAATAGCGGGTGAGTTGTATCATTCAAAGGGGGTTGAATTTTAAATAAAATTTGGTTTGTGCTTCTTGCCTCCATTAAAATTGGTAGTTGAGTGTTGTCTCCTATCTCCACATTCGGCATTCGAGTGCGCTCGAATCAACGATTGTTGAAGCCAATTCACGGAATCAAGTGCGCTTGATCAACGTTCGAAGAATTGTAGATCTTCTCTCATGGCATCGTGCGTGATCAACGTGTCGAAGATTACTAGAATCCGGTATCTTCGTGATCACCGGATTTGGGCATTTGGGTATTCTTAAATTCACCGATTTATCATCGATTCACCGATTATTTCCGCTAATCGTGTGAGATCCTGGACGGATTCGATTTACATCGTCGAATTCGCTTCTTTGGCTGCATCATTTGGTATCAAAGCTAGATCGCAAGAAGTTTGCATCGTTTGGTGATCAGATTTACATTGTTGAGAAGTTTGGTGTTCATCGTGTTCATCGCGAAGTTGCAACAAGTTGGGAGTTTCGATCCATATCATTTTAGATCAAAGTTCGGAAAGTGTTTGAATTTTGCTCGTTGGGATTTTTGCGCGCCGAAGTGAAGTTTGAAATTCCATGCCATATTGAAGTTGCGCGCCATATCGTCTTAGGTCGTGCACGTTGGTTTTCACCTTAGGTCGTGAACATTTCACTAAGTCGTTCGGCCGAGGTAGTTGAAGTTTGGGAAGTGCGCCTTTGCATAAGTCGTGCTCAAATTGAAGTTTGGAGAGTTGCGACCTAGAGCTTGGAGGGTCGAGATTGTCCATTGATTTGTGAAAGCCGTGTATCATTTTTTGTGAAATGTTCGTGTTAGCAGTGTGAAGTTTAAATTTTTGAAGATTTGTTTGAAGTTCAATCATGCCACCGAGACGAGCTCAACGTCATCGCAATGTTGATGCTTTGTATGGAAGAGAAGATGCTGAACAAATGGAGCAACGAATTAGTGATAAATTCAATGACAAGTTTGATGAGGGAATTGGTCGATTAGAGAGAATGATGCTTGAAATGAATCAAAGTAAAAGAAGGGTTTCACCTGAATCGAGCCATGGGGGAAATAGAGTTTCACCACATTCAGATCGGGAGAGAAGAGAAGATCATGATCGTAGAAATGTTGACGATCGTGATAGGAATGTGGATGACCGTGATTGGAGGAATGTAGATCGAAGGGATGTTGGTGGTAGAAATGGTGGTGGTAGAGATGTTGGCGGTCATGATCGACATCGATATGCATCAGATTTTAATGAGGAGTTTGATGGTGGTAGTGTTCATGGTCGAAATCGAAGCCAAGGAAGAAATCATTCAGAGTATGATCACAAATGGGAGTTCGGAATGAAAATTGAAATTCCAGAGTTTAAGAGTGGTATGCAGGCTGAAGAATTTCTAGATTGGTTATCTAATGTTGAAGAGATCTTTGATTTCAAGGAGGTTTCGGAAGATCGTCGAGTGAAGTTGGTTGCTACTAGGTTGAGAGGAAGAGCTATGGCGTGGTGGTAGCAAACCAAACTTACACGAGAACGGATGGGGAAGTCGAAGATTGTTGCTTGGGAGAAAATGAAGAAGATGGTGAAGGCTACATTCTTGCCTTACAATTATCAATAACTCATGTATCAGAGGTTGCAGAATCTGTGGCAAGGGACAAAGACTGTTAATGATTATGCTGATGAGTTTTATCAACTGATTTTCCGAAATGACATTATGGAGACGGAGGAGCAATTGACTGCTAGGTTTGTTGGGGGGTTGAGGATCCAGATCCAGGATATGGTAAATATGTTTGACCCTAGATATGTGGCTGAAGCATACCAGAAGGTGTTGGCTTGGGAGAAGCAGGGAAGACGAGGAGGTGGTGTGTTTCCAAGTTCCAATACTCAGATGTTGATGAAGGTTATTCTAGTCCAGTTGAGGAGGATGAACAGGATATCGCGTCGGGAGATGAAGGATGTAATCTAATGTAGAGGAGATCATGTTTGACACCGAAGCAGGAAGAGGAGGCTAGTTGGTTGAGGAGTAATATATTTTAGTCGACATGCACTATACTGGGGAAGGTGTGTAAATTTGTGATTGACGCGGGAAGTTGTGACAATATCATTTCTACCGAAGCTGTGAGAAAGTTGAAGTAGAAGACGGAGAAGCATCCAAATCCTTACAAGTTAGCGTGGTTAAGGAAAGGAGGAGAGGTGAAGGTGGACAGGCGAGTTCATGTTCCATTTTCTATTGGGAAGAAGTATAAAGATGAGATCTGGTGTGATGTGGGGGAGATGGATGTTTGTCACTTGCTTTTGGGAAGACCATGGCAGTATGACCGAGCAGTGCAGCATGATGGTCGAACCAATAGCTAAAGCTTTTTGTTTGAGGGTACTAAGATCATTTTAGTTCCGAAGAAGAGATAGCAAGGAGAGAGCAAGTCGGAAGAGATTTAGGAGCTGAAGACTTTGTTGACTTTGAAGGAGTTTGTTGAAGAAGTAGAGGAGAGTCCAGAGGTGTTCTTGTATTTTGGACATGAAGCTACTGAATCTGTTGAAGTTCCAGAGGAAGTAAAGCCAGTGTTGGAAGAATTCAGAGATGTGTTTCCTGAAGAGTTGCCAAAGGAGTTACCACCGTTGAGAGATATTCAGCATCAGATTGAAATTGTGCCAGGGGCGGCATTACCTCACAGGCCACATTACAGGATGAGTCCTAAGGAGCATGAGGAACCGAGAAGGCAGGTGGAGGAGTTGTTAGAACAAGGGCATGTTCTGGAGAACTTGAGTCCTTGTGCAGTGCCAGCCTTATTGGTACCGAAGATGGATGGGACTTGGCGGATGTGTACGGACAGTCGGGCTCTAAACAAGATCACTGTGAGATACAAGTTTCCTATGCCGAGGTTTGATGATTTGATTGATCAGTTGAGTGGGGCTGTTGTGTTCTCAAAGATTGACTTGAAGAGTGGATACTATCAGATTCGTATTAGACCGGATGATGAGTGAAAGACTGCTTTTAAAACTAGGGAAGGTCTATACGAATGGCTGGTTATGCCGTTTGGCTTGTCAAATGCTCCTAGTACTTTTATGAGAGTGATGAATCAGATTTTCAGACCATTTATTGGGAAGTTTGTAGTAGTTTACTTTGACGATATTTTGATCTATAGTGGGAGTATGGAAGAGCATATCCAGCATGCGAGAAGTACTGTTGATTCTACGACAGGAGCAATTCTATGCAGCAACGAAGAAGTGCGTGTTCATGACGCACAGTGTTTTGTTTCTGGGATATGTTCTGTCGAAGGAGGGTATTCAAGTGGATGAAAGCAAAGTGGAAGCTGTCAGAAGTTGGCCACAACCGAAGACAATTACTGAAGTGAGGAGTTTTCATGGGTTGGTATCTTTTTATCAAAGATTCATTCCATATTTTAGCAGTGTGATGGCACCTGTAACCGATTGCATGAAAGGAAAGAAGTTCGTGTGGACAGAGGAAGCAGAGTTAGCTTTTGAGAAGATCAAGACACTTTTGACGACAACACCCATTCTGGTACTGCCAGATTTTCAGATATTGTTCGAGTTACACACTGATGCTTCGAAGGTTGGGATTGGTGGAGTATTGAGTGAGAATGGAAGACCAGTTGCTTATTTCAGTGAGAAGTTGTCTGGAGCCAAGTTGAGATATAACACTTATGACATGGAGTTTTACGCAATTGTTCGAGCTGTGAAGCACTGGAGGCATTATCTGTTTCAGAAGGAGTTTGTTCTTTATACGGATCATGAAGCTTTGAAACATTTGCAAGGGCAGGACAAAATTTCAGCTAGACACGCTTCATGGGTCGCGTATCTACAGCAGTTTACTTTTGTTGTAAAGCACAAATCAGGGGTGACGAATCGTGTAGCTGATGCCTTGAGCAGGAGGAATCATTTGTTGACGACGATGAAGGTTGAAGTGACAGGATTTGAACTATTGCCAGAGTTGTTTGAGGAAGATCCTTACTTTGCGAAGATTGTTGAGAAAGTCAAGGATGGGAGTACTGATGAGTTTGTGTTGGCAGATGGATTCTTATTCAAGGGGAATTGATTGTGCGTACCGGATTGCAGCTTGAGAATGAAAATTGTAAAAGAGTTGCATGAAGAAGGACATGTTGGTCGGGATCGCACATTGCAGTTGATTTCTCAGTCTTATTATTGGCCCTCGATGAAGCGGGAAGTTGAAAAGTTTGTTCGAAGATGTCATGTTTGTCAAGTTTCGAAAGGGACAGCTACAAATGCGGGTTTGTATATGCCTTTACCTATTCCTACAAAACCGTGGGTTGATGTAAGCATGGATTTTGTGTTGGGCTTGCCGAGGACTCAATGGGGAAATGACTCTATATATGTTGTGGTGGACCGTTTCTCGAAGATGGTACATTTTGTTGCTTATAAGAAGACGACAGATGCAGTCCATGTAGCACAGTTGTTCTTTAGAGAGATCTATCGCTTGCATGGTTTACCAGAATCTATAGTATCAGACAGAGACACTCGTTTTCTGAGTCATTTTTGGAAGAGTCTATGGAGAATGGTCAGGACTAAGCTGAAATTCAGTAGTGCTTATCATCCACAGATAGATGGACAGACTGAAGTTGTGAACAGATCCCTGGGTAATCTATTGCGATGCCTTGTGAATGATAATTTGAAGAGTTGGGATTCGAAGCTGTGTCAGGCTGAGTTCGCACACAACCATGAAGTTAATCGTACTAATGGGTTCAGTCCATTCCAGGTTGTGTACTCAACAATTCCTAAAGGACCGTTGGATTTATTTGTAGTTCCACAGCAGAAAGGAGTGATCAAACGAGCTAGTGATTTTGTGAAGGAATTGCAAGAGTGTCACAAGGTTGTGCAGGAACGATTGCTTAAGGCGAATGAGAAATATAAGCAATCCGCAGATATTAAACGACGACATGTTGACTTCAAAGAAGGAGATTTTGTATATGCAGTATTGACCAAGGATCGATTTCCTGTTGGTACTTACAACAAACTAGCTGCTAGGAAGATTGGTCCTTTGGAAATCGTAAAGAAGATTAATGAGAATGCTTATTAGTTGAGACTGCCGGATCATATCCATACTGCTGATGTTTTCAACGTCAAACACTTGATTCCATATCATGAGAATAAGCATGTCGAAGAAGAGGAAAATGTGAATTCGGGGTCGAATTCTTTTCAACCAGGGGAGGATGATGCAATGCATACCAGGAATGTCGCGAATCCTTCCCTAAATCGCGGCGACGAAACCCTAGAGCACTCCAACCGTATGTCGCGAGCTTACTACGTCGCGAAATCCAATAGGTCGCGAGATGCCTTAAGTCGCGGCGAACCTTATGTCGCTACAGATTTCCAAAAGTTGATCCTCCTCTGCCTTAGGTCGCGGCGATCCTTAGGTCGTTTCCAGCTTATGTCGCGAGATTCCTAGGTCGCGAGCGAGCTTCATTAAGCCGCTTCTGGATGCTGAAGATTTCTTAGGTCGCGAAGAAGCTTAGGTCGTTGAATTTAGGTCACGAGATTTCTTGAGTCGCTCCTGGATGCCGCATTTCTTATGTCGCATATACCTGTTAAGTCGCGTGCTACTGTTATGTCTTAGGTCGCGTGTGTTGTAATTGTATCTGTTAAACCGTGCATGTGTTAGCTCGTGAGTCGTAGGTCGTTTGTCTGTTAGGTCGTTAACGACTTGTGTTGAGTCGTAGGTCGCAAACACCTGTTGTATGTTGTAATTACTGTTGAGTCGTGAATATTGGTGTTGTAAAATCCTATAAATAGCGGGTGAGTTGTATCATTCAAATGGGGTTGAATTTTAAATAAAATTTGGTTTGTGCTTCTTGCCTCCATTAAAATTGGTAGTTGAGTGTTATCTCCTATCTCCACATTCGGCATTGAGTGCGCTCGAATCAACGATTGTTGAAGCCAATTCACGGAATCAAGTGCGCTTGATCAACGTTCGAAGAATTGTAGATCTTCTCTCATGGCATCGTGCGCGATCAACGTGTCGAAGATTGCTAGAATCCGGTATCTTCGTGATCAATGGATTTGGGCATTTGGGTATTCTTAAATTCACCTATTTATCATCGATTCACCGATTATTTCCGCTAATCGTATGAGATCCTGGACGGATTCGATTTACATCGTCGAATTCGCTTCTTTGGCTGCATCATTTGGTATCAGAGCTAGATCGCAAGAAGTTTGCATCGTTTGGAGATCGGATTTGCATTGTTGAGAAGTTTGGTGTTCATCGTGTTCATCGTGAAGTTGCAACAAGTTGGGAGTTTCGATCCATATCATTTTAGATCAAAGTTCGGAAAGTGTTTGAATTTTGCTCGTTGGGATTTTTGCGTGCCGAAGTGAAGTTTGAAATTTCGCGCCGTATTGAAGTTGCGCGCCTTATCGTCTTAGGTCGTGCATGTTGGTTTGCGCCTTAGGTCGTGAACATTTCGCTAAGTCGTTCGGCCGTGGTAGTTGAAGTTTGGGAAGTGCGCCTTTGCATAAGTCGTGCTCAAATTGAAATTTGGAGAGTTGCGACCTAGAGCTTGGAGGGTCGAGATTGTCCATTGATTTGTGAAAGCCGTGTATCATTTTTCGTGAAGTGTTTGTGTTAGTAGTGTGAAGTTTGAATTTTTGAAGATTTGTTTGAAGTTCAATCATGCCACCGAGACGAGCTCAACGTCATCGCAATGTTGATGCTTTGTATGGAAGAGAAGATGCTGAACAAATGGAGCAACGAATTAGTGATAAATTCAATGACAAGTTTGATGAGGGAATTGGTCGATTAGAGAGAATGATGCTTGAAATGAATCAAAGTAGAAGAAGGGTTTCACCTGAATCGAGCCATGGGGGAAATAGAGTTTCACCACATTCAGATCAGGAGAGAAGAGAAGATCATGATCGTAGAAATGTTGACGATCGTGATAGGAATGTGGATGATCGTGATTGGAAGAATGTAGATCGAAGGGATGTTAGTGGTAGAAATGGTGGTGGTAGAAATGGTGGTGGTAGAGATGTTGGTGGTCATGATTGACATCGATATGCATCAGATTTTGATGATGAGTTTGATGGTGGTAGTGTTCATGGTCGAAATCGAAGACAAGGAAGAAATCATTCAGAGTATGATCACAAATGGGAGTCCGGAATGAAAATTGAAATTCCAGAGTTTAAGGTTGGTATGCAGGCTGAAGAATTTCTAGATTGGTTATCTAATGTTGAAGAGATCTTTGATTTCAAGGAGGTTCCGGAAGATCATCGAGTGAAGTTGGTTGCTACTAGCTTGAGAGGAAGAGCTATGGCATGGTGGCAGCAAACCAAACTTACACGAGAACGGATGGGGAAGTCGAAGATTGTTGCTTAGGAGAAAATGAAGAAGATGATGAAGGCTACATTCTTGCCTTACAATTATCAATCACTCATGTATCAAAGGTTGCAGAATCTGAGGCAAGGGACGAAGACTGTTAATGATTATGCTGATGAGTTTTATCAACTGATTGCTCGAAATGACATTATGGAGACGGAGGAACAATTGACTGCTAGGTTTGTTGGGTGGTTGAGGATCCATATCCATGATATGGTAAATATGTTTGACCCTAGATCTATGGCTGAAGCACACCAGAAGGCGTTGGCTTGGGAGAAGCAGGGAAGACGAGGAGGTGGTGTGTTTCCAAGTTCCAATACTCAGAGCAAGGGTGCTAGTGGGAGTTCCAATGTTTCTAAAGCTGTCAGTAAACCAGTTGTGAATGAAGTTGCGAAGGCGAAGGTCAACAACAGTTTCAAGTGTTATAATTGCCAGGAAGTGGGTCACAAGAGTAATGAATGCCTGAAACCGAAGAGGCGAGCTATGATTGCTGAAGTGGAAGGTGAGGATGTTGATGAAGGTTATTCTAGTCCAGTTGAGGAGGATGAACAGGATATCGCATCGGGAGATGAAGGATGTAATCTAATGTAGAGGAGATCATGTTTGACACCGAAGCAGGAAGAGGAGGCTAGTTGGTTGAGGAGTAATATATTTCAGTCGACATGCACTATACTGGGGAAGGTGTGTAAATTTGTGATTGACGCGGGAAGTTGTGACAATATCATTTATACCGAAGCTGTGAGAAAGTTGAAGACGGAGAAGCATCCAAATCCTTACAAGTTAGTGTGGTTAAGGAAAGGAGGAGAGGTGAAGGTGGACAGGCGAGTTCATGTTCCATTTTCTATTAGGAAGAAGTATAAAGATGAGAACTGGTGTGATGTGGTGGAGATGGATGTTTGTCATCTACTTTTGGGAAGACCATGGCAGTATGACCGAGCAGTGCAGCATGATGGTCGAACCAATAGCTACAGCTTTATGTTTGAGGGTACTAAGATCATTTTAGTTCCGAAGAAGAGACAGCAAGGAGAGAGCAAGTCGGAAGAGATTGTGGAGCTGAAGACTTTGTTGACTTTGAAGGAGTTTGTTAAAGAAGTAGAAGAGAGTCCAGAGGTGTTCTTGTTGATTGGACATGAAGCTACTGAATCTGTTGAAGTTCCAGAGGAAGTAAAGCCAGTGTTGGAAGAATTCAGAGATGTGTTTCCTGAAGAGTTGCCAAAGGAGTTACCATCGTTGAGAGATATTCAGCATCAGATTGATCTTGTGCCAGGGGCGGCATTACCTCACAGGCCACATTACAGGATGAGTCCTAAGGAGCATGAGGAACTGAGAAGGCAGGTGAGGAGTTGTTAGAACAAGGGCGTGTTCAGAAGAGCTTGAGTCCTTGTGCAGTGCCAGCCTTATTGGTACCGAAGAAGGATGGGACTTGGCGGATGTGTACGGGCAGTCGGGCTCTAAACAAGATCACTGTGAGATACAGGTTTCCTATGCCAAGGTTCGATGATTTGATTGATCAGTTGAGTGGGGCTATTGTGTTCTCAAAGATTGACTTGAAGAGTGGATACCATCAGATTCGTATTAGACCGGGTGATGAGTGGAAGACCGCTTTTAAAACTAGGGAAGGTCTATACGAATGGCTGGTTATGCCGTTTGGCTTGTCAAATGCACCTAGTACTTTTATGAGAGTGATGAACCAGATTTTCAGACCATTTATTGGGAAGTTTGTAGTAGTTTAATTTGACGATATTTTGATCTATAGTGGGAGTATGAAAGAGCATATCCAGCATTTGCGAGAAGTACTGTTGATTCTACGACAGGAGCAATTCTATGCAGCAACGAAGAAGTGCGTGTTCATGACGCATAGTGTTTTGTTTCTGGGATATGTTCTGTCGAAGGAGGGTATTCAAGTAGATGAAAGCAAAGTGGAAGCTGTTAGGAGTTGGCCACAACCCAAGACAATTACTGAAGTGAGGAGTTTTCATGGGTTGGTATCTTTTTATCGAAGATTCATTCCACATTTTAACAGTGTGATGGCACCTGTAACCGATTGCATGAAAGGAAAGAAGTTCGTGTGGACAGAGGAAGCAGAGTTAGCTTTTGAGAAGATCAAGACACTTTTGACGACAACACCCATTCTGGTACTACCGGATTTTCAGATATTGTTCGAGTTACACACTGATGCTTCGAAGGTTGGGATTGGTGGAGTATTGAGTCAGAATGGAAGACCAGTTGCTTATTTCAGTGAGAAGTTGTCTGGAGCCAAGTTGAGATATAGCACTTATGACGTGGAGTTTTACGCAATTGTTCAAGCTGTGAAGCACGGGAGGCATTATCTGTTTCAGAAGGAGTTTGTTTTTTATACGGATCATGAAGTTTTGAAACATTTGCAAGGGCAGGACAAAATTTATGCTAGACACGCTTCATGGGTCGCGTATCTACAACAGTTTACTTTTGTTGTAAAGCACAAATCAGGGGTGACGAATCGTGTAGCTGATGCCTTGAGCAGGAGGAATCATTTGTTGATGACGATGAAGGTTGAAGTGATAGGATTTGAACTATTGCCAGAGTTGTTTGAGGAAGATCCTTACTTTGCAAAGATTGTTGAGAAAGTCAAGGATGGGAGTACTGATGAGTTTGTGTTGGCAGATGGATTCTTATTCAAGGGGAATCAATTGTGCGTACCGGATTGCAGCTTGAGAATGAAAATTGTAAAAGAGTTGCATGAAGAAGGACATGTTGGTCGGGATCGCACATTGCAGTTAATTTCTCAGTCTTATTATTGGCCCTCGATGAAGCGGGAAGTTGAAAAGTTTGTTCGAAGATGTCATGTTTGTCAAGTTTCGAAAGGGACAGCTACAAATGCGGGTTTGTATATGCCTTTACCTATTCCTACAAAACCGTGGGTTGATGTAAGCATGGATTTTGTGTTGGGCTTGCCGAGGACTCAACGGGGAAATGACTCTTTATATGTTGTGGTGGACCGTTTCTCGAAGATGGTACATTTTGTTGCTTGTAAGAAGACGGCAGATGCAGTCCATGTGGCACAGTTGTTCTTTAGAGAGATCTATCGCTTGCATGGTTTACCAGAATCTATAGTATCAGACAGAGACCCTCGATTTCTGAGTCATTTTTGGAAGAGTCTATGGAGAATGGTCGGGACTAAGCTGAAATTCAGTGGTGCTTATCATCCACAGACAGATGGACAGACTGAAGTTGTGAACAGATCCCTGGGTAATCTATTGCGATGCCTTGTGAATGATAATTTGAAGAGTTGGGATTCGAAGCTGTGTCAAGTTGAGTTCGCGCACAACCATGCAGTTAATCGTAGCACTGGGTTCAGTCCATTCCAGGTTGTGTACTCAACAATTCCTAAAGGGCCGTTGGATTTATTTGTAGTTCCACAGCAGAAAGGAGTGATCAAACGAGCTAGTGATTTTGTGAATGAATTGCAAGAGTGTCACAAGGTTGTGCAGGAACGATTGCTTAAGGCGAATGAGAAATATAAGCAATCCGTGAATATTAAACGATGACATGTTGACTTCAAAGAAGGAGATTTTGTATATGCAGTATTGACCAAGGATCGATTTCCTGTTGGTACTTACAACAAACTAGCTGCTAGGAAGATTGGTCCTTTGGAAATCGTAAAGAAGATTAATGAGAATGCTTATTAGTTGAGACTGCCAGATCATATCCATACTGCTGATGTTTTCAACGTCAAACACTTGATTCCATATCATGAGAATAAGCATGTCGAAGAAGAGGAAAATGTGAATTCGGGGTCGAATTCTTTTCAACCAGAGGAGGATGATGCAGCACATACCAGGAATGTCACGAATCCTTCCCTAAATTGCGGCGACGAAACCCTAGAGCACTCCAACATTATGTCGTGACCTTACTACGTCGCGAAATCCAATAGGTCGCGAGATGCCTTAAGTCGCGGCGAACCTTATGTCGCTCCAGATTTCCAAAAGTCGCTCCTCCTCTGCCTTAGGTCGCGGTGATCCTTAGGTCGTTTCCAGCTTATGTCGCGAGATTCCTAGGTCGCGAGCGAGCTTCATTAAGCCTCTTCTAGATGCTGAAGATTTCTTAGGTCGCGAAGAAGCTTAGGTCGTTGAAGTTAGGTCACGAGATTTCTTGGGTCGCTCCAGGATGCCGCATTTCTTATGTCGCATATACCTGTTAAGTCGCGTGCTATTGTTATGTCGTAGGTCGCGTGTGTTGTAATTGTATCTGTTAAACCGTGCATGTGTTAGCTCGTGAGTCGTAGGTCATTTGTCTGTTAGGTCGTTAACGACCTGTGTTGAGTCGTAGGTCGCAAGCACCTGTTGTATGTTGTAATTACTGTTGAGTCGTGAATATTGGTGTTGTCCAATCCTATAAATAGCGGGTAAGTTGTATCATTCAAAGGGGGTTGAATTTTAAATAAAATTTGGTTTGTGCTTCTTGCCTCCATTAAAATTGGTAGTTGAGTGTTGTCTCCTATATCCACATTCGGCATTCGAGTGCGCTCGAATCAACGATTGTTGAAGCCAATTCACGGAATCAAGTGCGCTTGATCAACGTTCGAAGAATTGTAGATCTTCTCTCACGGCATCGTGCGCGATCAACGTGTCGAAGATTGCTAGAATCCAGTATCTTCGTGATCAATGGATTTGGGCATTTGGGTATTCTTAAATTCACCTATTTATCATCGATTCACCGATTATTTCCGCTAATCGTGTGAGATCCTGGACTGATTCGATTTACATCGTCGAATTCGCTTCTTTGGCTGCATCACCAAGCCTTCTTGGGCTCAACTCAGGTGCACAAGGAAATGCAACTTAAATTAGAAAACCAAACTAAAGGAAGCAACACAGTTCAAAATAGTAACAAGAACTGAAAAATATCAGTTATTAGGCGTGCACACATAATGTAAGTGATGCAAATAAACTGCAATCAAGTATCAACAGTATCAACTGCAATCAGTTCAAAACAGATTGCCAAACCATGGACCATCAAAAGTATATGTGAGCAACACACATATACACATGTAAAAAATACAAAAGATGCTAATATTTCACACATATATACATACATATGTATGTGTGTATATACATGGAAGCAACAAGCAAGAAGACTGCATATAGTAGTAACAAGCACACTCAGGTACCAAAATCAAAATGGTTCAGAAAAACAAGTTCAAGAAGGCAAGAATTCAAGATAGTGCACATAAACAAGCTCAGACAAAACAACAAGTGCCAAGGCACATAAAATGGTTCAGAAAAAAAAGTTCAACTCAAAATGGTTTAGAAAATCAAAATGGTTCAGAAAATGCACATTCAGGTGCTAGTGCACATAGGAGCAACTCACTCAGGTGTCAGCACACTCAAGGATGTATACATGTATATATCTATACATAACTTAAATAATGGATTATACATATATATGTGTGTGTGTACACATATGGTTCACAAATATATACAAACATATGTATGCATGTATATATGGTGCAACGAACGCAAGAAGACTGGAATATGGTGCGGCGAACATAAGTGCAACGAATATGGTGTAGTAAACTCAAAATAAAACAACCAAGTGCATGCATGTGCATGTGTATCAGATCTGCTCAGATCAGTTTTAGTTTTAGGCAATATTGCACTGGAACAAGATGGATATATGTATAGTTCAAACCATAAAGTAATGCACTGGAACAGTTTCAGGAAACAAGTGCACATACAAGTATATGTAAGAAAAAAATGCACATACAAGCATGTATATGTGAGCAACACACATATACACATATGTATATACATGTATTTCCAGTAGTTTAAATTGATTGCCACTACGAAGGGGGGTCCATGGGGGGTGCGGGGGCAGCGCCCCATCTGAAAACGGTAAATTTCGTTTACTTTTTGAATTTGAATTATCGAAAAGTGCAGTGACTAAGGTTCGCACACATATATAAACTGCAACAGGAATTATCAGAATAGAACAAGTGCACACATATATACATATATATGTATGTGTGTATATACATGGAAGTTCTATGTGATGAATTGACATAGTGAGGAAATCTCAAAACAGTTAAGCATAGTGCATGTGTATATACATACATATAGAACCATAAGCACATATTCACACAACCAAGCATGGTCCAAACATATATGTATATACATGTATACATAACTAGCAATAAGCAAGAAGGCACTTCAAGCATCAACTAGCACTAATGCAACAGGTTAGCATCAACTAGTTCAACAGTGATGATTTGATACACCGAACCATAAGCACACTGCTTCTACCACTTCAAGCATCAACTAGTTCAAAAACAACAAGCACTAATGATACAACAACAATGGAGCATCAAAAGAGATACAAACCAACAAAGTTATAAACCAACAGAGAGAAAAAATCATATATGTACAAACCAACATAGATAATACAAATCGACAAAGATAAAAACTCCAGGAAGCATACAAATCATTGTAGAGATCAAGTCATAATCAAAACCTAGCAGTTCAAAAGAGATAAAACTGTAGGAAGAACACAAAACAACAATTGAAATCATAGTATATAATCGAAAATATAGGAAATTGATTCATATATATACCCATATCATCATTGGTAGGAAAAAAAATCAAGTTGAGTTCGAGCATAAAATTGAAAAGGGGCAAAACTATACACATACCAATTCGACAGCAGTCTACGTAGAAGCAACCAAAAGCAAATCCAAGCAATCGAAACCAAATCCAAGAAATCAAAAGCAAATCCAAGCAACCGAAAGAAAATCCAAGCAATCGAAAGCGAATTTAAGCAATCGAAAGCAAATCCAAGCAACCGAAAGAAAATCCAAGTAATCGAACACGACCATAAAATATAGGAGATCAATTCCTATATAAACCCAAATCATCACTGGCAAAAAGTGGAAGTCGAGAATGAGGCAAAAAAATTAAAAGGGGAAAAAATCATACCGACCAATCTACTTTTCTTTTAGCTAGGGTCGGTAGCAGATGATGGGTAGGAGAAGGCAACGGCGAGGGCGGAGTGGGGGGAGAAGATTTTTTGGCCCGCCATTTTTTTCTTTTAGCTACGAACGAAATAAGAGAGGGAAATAAATGAAAAAATGCAGCCACGAAATAGCAAGACAATTTTGAGAGAGGGAAACAAAATATTGATAAGGAGGAAAAACCAATTTTTTGGTAATTTCAATGAGACAACAGATGAAATGTTGTCTAAATGACATTGATGAAATCTCAACAGAACAAAGATTTCACAGGCTATGACGCACAACAGATGGTTTTTCCATGTATTGTGTGAAACGATTGTAAATATTGGGATAACAACAAATCTAGCTTATGTTATGTAATGATCGTTGTCTGATTCACTTTGTGGCATAGTGGATCCTTATGTTTTCTAGTTTTATTTATGTCATGTTCATGTATTTCTCATTATGTTTATGTATCTCTCTATATTATTAATGCGATTTGCTTAGAGACTTCATTTTGTTGTTCAATAATGTTTTTATGTTCTCTGTAATCATAAACTAAAATAATAACAAATATAAACAAAAATTAAAACAAAAACATGCAAATTTCTACTTGTATGTTGACATAGTGTACCTATGTATGTCAACACACTTTGGTATTTCTAGAATTTGAAATTCAAAAAGATTATTTATTTTTTCGAAGGGATTAGTTATTAATCCGACTTTTCACTTCTATAAAAAAATAATTCTTCTAGAAAAATTCTAAAATCAATTTATCCTCTTATTTTATTCATTTATACACATCTCTTTTCATAAAAATGAATTCAAACATGAACTTTCCAAAACAAAAACTTAGTGACAATCTAAAAGAAACTCTTTAATCATTCAAGAATGCTCTTTGCTTCATTCTTCACAATCAACGATACTTGGAGTTGAGTCAAATGCAAATGATCAAAGAACTAGGAAAACTATTATATTCTCTTCGATGTTTAATTTTTTGTTTCGCTAAAGAATTTCGAGGCAAAGTCCCAGAATGCTCGAACTCTACGGAGAAAGTGGAATTTGAAGATACAATCCAATTTTCGGAATCAAAGGATAGATTGAATTTCCTAAGAAAATATAGTTTTAATTTCATTTAAAATATGTATTTACTATTTGCACATTTTACTATGTATAATTAACTCTAGTTTTATTTATACTTTCATGTAATTAATTGTATATAATTATGTATAAATATAAAAATTGTGATGTATGATTTAAACAAATGTAACTATAAATAAAGTTGTTTCTTAGAAGTATTATTCTACAATTAGTATTGATTTTGATTCCATATACAAAATTATCACATTTCATAGTATTTAATATGTCACATTTAGGGGGAGTTTGATTTTTCTTCATCCATTTTTTATTGACGACAAAGCGGGAGAAAAATATAAAATATAATATATGCATATACTAGTGGGAGTTAACCAATTTAGGAGATGTTATATTATATTTTATAATAAATATATTTACATGCTTGTCATCATAAAAAAAAGGGATTGTTAATACCATAGATATTGATTTTAATGACAACAACCATATAAATATGGATGCTAATGTTTCCCCAAGTTGTATAGAATATTTTGTAGGATATTACATGTATTTATACAAGTATAGGATAATCGAGTTTGAAGATTGATCAGTAAAGAGATTAGGGATCAAGATTCAGAGATGATCAATATAACTACAGACTCGGGAGTTTAAAGACAAAGATATGAAGAGATCAAGACTATAGATTATAGTTAATAGACATTAGATAAATCTGTTGAGGTCATTGAATAACAAATTTCTTTTCTTCGAATAATCTCTCGTTAAAATAATTGTTTTATTTTCAAAATATATTTGATTTCTACAAATATTTTATAATTTTTTTATACATTAAAATGTATTTGTAAACTATTTTTAAATGATTTTACAGAATATCAAAATTTTATAACACTTTAAATGAATTATTATTTTTCTCAAAATACAAGGTACAAATATTTTAAAAAGTTTTATATATTAAAAAGTATTTATAAAATATTTTTAAATGATTTTACAAAATATCAGAATTTTATAACACTTTAATTGAATTATTGTTTTTTTCAAAATTCAAGGGCATATCGACATACCCTACTGAAACACCCTTAATTTTAGTTTAACATTATTCGAGATATTTAATTGTATAGATTAAACATAATAATGTAAATGGTTAAAGAGAATGAGATTGGAAACTTTATAAGGTCGAGCCACTATTTATAACTAAGTAATGAGATTGTTTTGGAAAACTTAAAACATATAAGCAAATATATAAAAGAGGCATAATAGGTAGATCTAACCTTTTTAACTCATAAACCCTCTCTCCCTCATTATCATTCTCATTTTTTTGGAAAACTTAAAACATATAAGAAAATATATGAAAGAGTCATAATAGGTAGATCCAACCTTTTTAACTCATAAACCCTCTCTCCCTCATTATCATTCTCATTTTTCCTAATGTCAAAACAATCAAAGATAAGAAGTAAAGGCTTACCATTAAACTAGCTAAGGAGGATCACGAAATCAAAGGGGGATTGAAGTAAAGTTTAGAGAAAGTAAAACACTAATCAAATCTGAACTCCAACATCAATATTAAGTTGAATAATACATAATACATGAACCATCTCTTATGCTTGTGTTTATATTTAGTTTTGGATAGTACCCGAATTATTATTATTTGTTTTACCAAGATATGGTTGTATAATCATTGTCTGGATAGAATAATGATTTATGGAATTTTTATGAAATTATTTAAGTAGATTTTAAGGGTAAAACCTAAGTTTTTAGTCCCCAATCGACTTTATTTTTGGATATGTGATGTAAAACGTTAATTTCATAATTTTTCAAGTTATATTAAATATTTTATGAATTTCCTAAGAAGGAAATAGCTTTATTTCGGGTTTTAATTGTTTAAAATAATTAAATATGGTTTTAACCTTGAAATTTTTATATGGTAAAGAAAATTATATTTCTGAATGTTTGTGATTTTTGGGGATTTTTCTTAAATGATTCCAAGTTATTATGGATTTATTTTGCTAGAGAAGCACTTAAGTTAATAATTAACAAATGTCAATAAGCAATTAGGTCGACAAATGATTTTGGAACTTTAAACTTGGGTGCGGTAGTTTTCAGAGAAAATTTATTGTAAAGTATTTTGATATCCAATAGAAATTGGACAAGAGATTGGATTTAGTGAAAAGCATTTGCCATTAGTAGTAATAATACAGTTTTCACAAAATTTACTATGATGCCACTGATGTGCGGAAACCCTATGAAGTTCGGCATCGACAATGATGTGGAAACGAAATGGAACAACATAGGATACTTAGTATTATAAGTATGTGATGCGTTGGGCCATGCATGCGGTAACAACGCCGCAGACCAACAGTGTCGCCAAGCATTATGATGTCGCTTGTCATACTGCCGCATATCATTGTCGCATCTCTTTGCTACCTATCAATGTCGAATGTGTTATCCCCACAGTTTATACAACGTCGCACCCCACTATGTTGATCATTTTCGGTAACAACTATAATAAGGCGGAGACGCCGCTTGTTTGACTTCACCTTATAAAATTATTGGCATAGTAGCCGAAGTATGCTAAGTAAAAGGTTTTATAATGACGCCACTGGTCTTGTTGCCGCTATTCATCAAAGTCGGCAAGGCTTAATATTATATTAGTTTAACAACAACGCTGCATAGCATCGATGTTGTGTTTCTTCAATGGCCCCGGTAAAGGCTGGCTAGGCCTTGTTGCCTTGTTTTTGGGTTAAACAAAGTTTGTTTTTAAGAAGGTGGGTAACCTATAGGATATGTAAGTCGACAACATCATTTTCGACATGAAATTTTTATACTTAAAAGAGTTTAAGTTTTGTCTTCGACCTTAGATAGAGGTCGACAATGTCTTAACTATGTGCGTGTTGTATGTTATCTTATTAAAGGCAAAGAGCCTTAAGCCTATTTGGCGACATTATTATTAACGTCGACATTGATCTATATTAAACTATTTAATGGAAGTGAATCATATGTTTTATGATTTTGACTTTAAACCTTGGGGATACCAATGTATATTTTTAATAAGTTCGACATAGATTATTTGGAGATGCCACTATATGTCACTTCAAGATGTTAAAACTTTAAGGGGAGATAACCTAATTGGGGACACCAATAGACATAGGTTTAACATATGGGTAACAAGAATTAAATTGTTAAATGATGGGTTCATAGTTATCCTAGGAAAACTATGGCATGGGTGATGGATAGTCCACATCATGTCAGAGATGAATAGTCTCTAGATGGTTAATGAAGGGTTCATGGTCATCCTAGGAAAACTATGTGATGTGTGATGGATAGTCCACATTATTTTAAATAGATGAAACCATATGTGCTGGGTAGTCCATATGGGAGAGGATAGATAATCCATAAAAATGTTTATATGTGAGATGGATAGTCCATATAACTTTGACAATGAAACCATGGGTGATAGGTAGTCAACATGGTAGGTGATGAGTAATCCAAAGAATTAATATATGTGAGATGGGTAGTCTACATAAGTATAAGATGGATAGTCAATGGAAATTTAGATGGGTGGTCTTATAACTTGGGATGGGTAATCCAGTGAATATTGCATGTTTGCATATCAGTATATTATTTGTTATAAAAATTATGGATGCAGGAGCACAGTATGTGGTTGAGATATTTTAATTATTATACTAGTGAGGTGAAAACCCATTCTATTCAGCGATGTAATCTCAATAGATATCTATTTGGTTTGAGATGGTAGGTTATTATTCACACTATACTTTTGTATGACTCGAAGTTTTTGTTTTCCCCCTTAAACTCTCGAGTATTCATTTGAGTAGGTCGGGAGTATGAGTTTTTAGGTTTTCAGTTAGACGAGTAGGCTTCCGGAGACATGCAAGAGGCAACATAGCTATTTTGGAGTACCTATCTAATCCACTGTGTTGTTTGGTCTTGTCTGCATGCATGTAATAACAAGTTATATAATTGCTAAGTGTTAGACTTTGATTAACCAAGAGGCATCTTCATATGTCGCTCTTGGAGTATTTTATAGTAATTATAATTTCTCTGAACGTGGGTTTGGAAATGGGATTATGTAATGAATATGAAATATCATTTGTGAAATGAAATGTGAAAATTTGTTAAGAAAAATTGTGTTTAATATTTTTCATATTCATGTGCTTATGATTATTGATATGATCAACATAGCCGCATTTTGACATCGAAAATTAATAATATGGATGGCAGCATCCTCCCAAACGCTTAATTTCGAGCCTCAAAATGGGGGATGTTACAAGCTGGTATCAGAGCATAGGTATATGTAAACATTAAAGATTTTTGAAAACATAATCCTAATGAATCAGAGAATAAGATTGGGGTATGTGATAACGCTATAGTAACGTACTTGTATATGCTATATGTAAGTATGTATTCTCCCCGCTCTCTTAGAGCATTCTTCTGTATCTTACTAAGGCTTGTATTCAAATTTACGAGAAAGAAAGATATGGAAGAAAAAAATGGAAGAGTGAATCTAGGTGGTGAACGCACCACAACCAATGGAAATGCTCGGCCTAACACCAGAAGGAATCCGGGTCAACAGGCAAATGCTAATCAAAATGCAAATGCCAATGTAGGTTCTACGACCCCACTAGTAGATATGGGGGCATGTATTAGTTCTTCATCAATCTGATGCAAGCTGGAGAAACTATAGCAGTAGCAGGAGGAAATGTTGCTAATGTGGGAAGAGTCAATCCTGTAGCGCCAGTTGGTAATAACTGTGCTAAGTTGAGTCGAGATTACACTAGTCTAGGTGGGAAACCTTTTCTGAGGACTGAAAATGCAATAGAAGTAGATAATTGGTTGTTACAGTGTGAAAGGATATTTGTTTATTTGGGTCTGAATGATGAACAAAAAGGAGGCTGGCTTCGAGACAGTTGCAAGGAGCTGCTTTGTTCTAGTGGAACAGGGTGACCATAGGGGTACCAGAAGTGGAATTGAATTGCGTGGAATTTCAAAGAAGATTCGAGGAAAGGTTTTTGTCTGAAATAGCCAAGTCAGCCTTGCTCAGGAAGTTTATGGATTTGGAGCAGGGGAAATGTTGGTATTGGAATACTCTGCTAAGTTCGATGAGTTGTCCATATGTGGGTATGCCACTATTGACTCTATTATCAAGTGGAACAAGAAGTTTATCCAGGGGTTAGGACCGGAGATTGCTAGGACGACTATGCCACATCTCCGAGATCCATCAAATGTGGTGGTGGAAATGGCTATCGAGAACTAGAAGATGCTTTCTACTTTCGGAAAGGAGAAGCCAGTTGGAACCTAGAGTTTTCAGAATAAGAAGAGGAAGTTGTTTAAGAAAAAGGGAGCTCAGAAGGGTGGAGCTGGAAAAAAGGGAAAGCAGATATTGTTTGCTAAAATTGTGATAAGAAGGGGCACTATGCTAATGAGTATCGTTCGGGCGATGGAAAGATGGTTGTGGAAAAGCATAACGTGAAGTGCTATAACTGCGATAGGTGGGGGCATTATAAGAACAAATGTCCAGAAGCAGCCAAGGATAATAAAAGAAAGGTGTTTGCTTTGGAGCCATCTGCATCAAGACCAACAACAGTTGAGAAGGGAAAGTCTATGATGGAAAGTACGCTTTTGATTCATAACATACCAATTAGAGTATTATCTGATACTGGTGCATCACATTCATTTATCTTTCAGTGTTTGGTATATAAATTATGCTTTGAACCATCATACTTTGTTACTTCCTTAAAAGTAGCTAATCCAATAGGAGGGTACACAACTCTTGGGATAAGGTGTGACCATCTAGAGTTTGAGTTGCTAGGATATACTTTTGCATGTAGTTTGTATGTGTTTGATTTTGTGGGTTTTAGGATTATTTTGGGTATGGATTGGTTAAGCAAATATGATGCTATGATATTTTGCCAGGATAGGAAAATATCAGTTAGACACCCTGATAGTAGTGACTGAATTATATACTCAGTAGATAACTCGAGTGTGGATATTTGTACTTTGTTGGGAGCAATGGAAGTAGAAGACGAAATGAATTGCCTTTTAGTTGCAAGGGAATTTGTAGATGTTTTTGAGCCGGTTACAGGACTACCACTGAAACGAGCTATTGAGTTTCGTATCGATCTTATACCTAGAGCCGAACTCGTAAGTAGACCATCTAACAAGATGACACCTACCGAGATGAAAGAGTTAAAGGGGCAACTAGTGGACTTAGAAGAAAAGAGTTTTATCAAACCAAGCAGTTCACCTTGGGAAGCGGCCGCGATATTCGTAAAGAAAGCGAACGGGTCGTTAAGATTGTGCATCGATTATCGTAAGTTAAATGAGAAGACAATAAATAATAGATATCCTTTGTCGTGAATTGATGATTTATTTGATCAGTAGAGTGGAGCCAAAGTATTTTCTCAATTGGATTGGCGATAGGGTTCCATCAATTAAGGGTGGCAGAGGATAGTATTCCTTTAGTGGCGTTTCGAATAAGATATGGTTCGTACGTGTGGTGTCATTCGGATTGACTAATGCACCTGCTTTATTTGTGTACTTGATGAACCAGATTTTCTGAGAGCACTTGGATAAGTTCGTATTGGTATGCATTGATGACATTTTGATATATTCTAAGGATGAATAAGTTCATGAGATTCATCTTAGAATAATGCTTGAGACATTAAGGCCATATCAACTGAAAGAAAAGTTATCGAAATGTCATTTCTGGAAGAAAGAAGTGAAGTTTCTTAGTCATGTATTTTTGAGAAAGGGTTATCCGTGGATCCAGCCGAGATCAAAGCTATCTATAGTTGGCTAAGACCTGAGACGGTGACCGAGATGAGGAATTTTCTTTGATTGGCTGGCTATTACCGGAGATTCATCAAGGATATCTCGTGGATAGCAGCACTCCAGACTAAACTAACCAGGAAGGACATAAAGTTTATTTGGTCCGATAAATGTGAGGAAGAATTCCTTAAGTTAAAACATTTGTTGACCAATGCACCCATGTTAGTTTTTCAAGATAGGAATCAGGATTTGGTGGTGTATACGGATGCATGTGGAACAGGATTAGGAGCTGTATTGATGCAGAGGGGTAAATTGATTGCCTACGCTTCTCGACGGCTCAGACCACATGAAGTTAGATATCCGAGTCATGATTTAGAGTTGGCAGCGGTGATTTTTTCATTGAAAGTGTGGAGACACTACCTATTAGGAGAACGATTCGAACTATATACGGATCCCAAGTCTTTGAGGTATTTATTCTCTTAAAAAGAGTTTAATAGAAAATAGCAGAGGTGGTTGGAGTTTTTAGCCGCTTATGCTTTTGGTATTGAGTATATCCCGGGGAAAGGAAATAAAGTTGTGAATGCATGTAGCAGGAAATATCAGAATGTGGTGTAGCCATGTTGGTTGAATGGAAGGATTTAGAGGCATTGACTACTTGTAGCATGAAGTTAAGGTCGATTGCTAGTTCTAGTTAAAGTTCTGCCATGTTGTCATGCTTGGAAGTTCTATCAGTATTGATCGAGAGGATTGCTTCTAAGTAGAGGGATGATCTATTGTTGGTCGAAAAGATTAGAAGATTGGAATGTGGAACCGAGATTGATTGTTTGAAAATTTTTAGTCTTAACCAGAGATAATGGTTAAGGAATAAGGGACGGTTATGTGTTCCAGATGTTGGTGACCTAGAAAGGAAGTTCTTAGGGAGTGTCATTGCTC
Source organism: Allium fistulosum (assembly GCA_030737815.1). NCBI lineage: Eukaryota > Viridiplantae > Streptophyta > Magnoliopsida > Asparagales > Amaryllidaceae > Allium > Allium fistulosum. Next base: position 669,901,281 of record CM060901.1, read on the forward strand.
GAAGTTTACTATAGACTCTGGAGGAACTAAGATGTACCAGGATATAAAGAGAAGTTTCTTCTAGGAAGGTATGAAAAGAGATGTAGGTTTATAGGTGAAGCAATGTGCAAATTGCCAGAAAGTGAAAGTTGAACATCAGAACTCGAGCGGATTGCTTCAGCCTTTAGATATACCAGTTTGGAAATTGGATTCTATATCCATGGTCTTTATTTACAGGTTGCCAAGGTCGAACAGGGGAATTGAAAGTATTTGGATCATAATGGGTAGACTGACCAAGAGTGCACATTTCATTCCCGTTAAGTCAACAAGGATGGCACCTATATTGGCTAAGTTGTTTATGAAGAATATCATTAGACTGCATGTGATTCCTAGTAGTATAACCAATGACAGAGATTCTTTGCTCACTAGTCAATTCTGGAAGAGTCTACATGAGGTATTAGGTACCAAGCTTAAGATGGGTACCGCTTTTCACCTACAGTCGGATGGGCAAACATAGAGAGTCAATAAGGTACTTGAAGAGTTATTCACGGCTTGTGTACTAGACTTTGGTGGGTCGTGGAAAGACCATTTGTAGTTGAGTTTTCCTATAATAACAGTTATTAGAATAGTATAGGAATGGCGCATTTCGAAGATTTTTATGAAAAGCCATGCAAATCGCCAGCATATTGGTTAGAGATCGAAGATGAATTAGTCCTTGGTCTAGATATGGTAAGAGAAGCCACAGCGAAGATTGAGTTAATCTGAGATAGGATGAGAGAAGCTCAGTCTAGGTAGAAAAGTTATGCAGATAAAAGGCGTAAAGATTTAGATTTCTCAGTTGGAGATCATTTTTTCATTAGGTATCATCAATGAAGGGTGTGGTACGATTTGGGAAGTCAGGGAAATTGGCACCGAGATATATTGGACCGTTCCCTATTATAGAAAGGATCGGGAAACTCGCGTATCGATTAGAGTTACCAAGAAGTTTGGCAGGTGTCCATAATGTGTTTTATGTTTCTCATCTTAGGAACTGTGTGAATGATCCTGAAACTACTATCGACTCTGACTATATTGGAAGATTTAGTAGTAGAACCAGATCCGTCTTTCATTAGGCAACCAGTTCGAGTTATGATGAGAGATGAGAAGAGGTTAAGGAAAAAGACAGTCAAGTTAGTGAAAGCCCAGTGGGACGGCAATGAGAAAGACTGTACTTAGCAGACAGAGGACATGATTTGGGATACTTATCCTGAGTTGTTATGAAGGTATGCTCTATATTGTTGTATATATACTTTATAGCTGGCAGGATATACTAGCATTGTTTGCATGTTTGATATGTTTGTTATGTAGTCCTTACTAAATTTCGAGGACAAAATTCTTTAAAGAGGAGAGCCTGTAACACCCCTAATTTTATTTTAACATTGTTCAAGAAATTTAATTGGACAGATTAAATAGAATAATGTAAATGGTTAAAGAGAATGAGATTTGAAACTTTATAAGGTCGAGCCACTATTAATGAACTATGTAATGAGATTGTTCTGGAAAACTTTAAACATACAAGAGAATGTATGAGATGGGCATAATAGGTAGGTCCATCCTTTTTAACTGATAAACCCTCCCCCCTCATTATCATTCTCATTTTTCCTAACATCAAAATAGTCAAAGATACGAAATAAAGGCCAGCTATTAAACTAGCTAAGGAGGATCATGAAATCAAAGGGGGATTAAATCAAAGTTTAGAGAAACTAAAGCACCAATCAAATCTCAATTCCAACATCAATTTAAAGGTAAATAACGCATAACACATGAACTATCTCTTTTGCTTGTGTTTATATTTGGTTTTGGATAGTACTTGAATTATTATTATTTGTTTTACCAAGATATGGTTCTATAATCATTATTTAGATAGAATAATGATTTATGGAATTTTACTAAAATTATTTAAATTGGTTTTAAGGGTAAAACCTAAGTTTTTAGTCTCCAATTGATTTGATTTTTGGGTATGTGATGTAAAACGTTAATTTGGAAATGAGTTTTTAATTTCATAATTTTTCAAATTATATCAAATATTTTATAAATTTCCTAAGGGTAAAATAGCTTTATTTAAGGTTTTTTTACTACAACAAAAAGTGTCTTTTATAGCGGCATATAGCCGCTATTAATCACAACCATAGCGGTTTGATAAGCGCTGTATATCGACATGTTATAAAAAACTGTTGAATATTTATAACACAAAATATGCCGCTATGGTTGAGCTTAGTTTTATAACGCAAATTCGCCGCTATGGTACGTTAATTCAATAGCTCATTATAGCCGCTATAATACAGCTAAATCTCAACGGAACTAGAAATCTTTATAATACCATTTTGCCGCTATAAAATATTTCTTCAATAGCGGTCATTTCACGCTATTAAATCAACATGTTATAGTATTTATAAATTCTTTTACAGCTCATATATGCCGCTATAAAAATCGTAGATACACTTTTCAAGAGCTATGCCTATATATTACATTTTAATAATAGCAATCAAACTAAATCTTCATAAACGAATAAAGATTATAATCAACAAATATAACACAAGAGCATGCTAAAAAAGAAATGTGATATATTTTTCATTACAGTGTACAAACATTACAGAGTACAAACATTAAAGCAATCCTTCCAAATATTATAGAGTACAAACATTACAGAGTTCCAACATGCAAGATCTGATCTAGTTGCGTACTAAGGACCTTGCTTCCTTCCAAATAAGCCTGCGAAGTTAACACAAAGAAACAGAAAATGTTAAAACAAGTGCATGCTCAGATAGAAATGTGATATATATTTTTCATTACAGTGTAAAAACATTAAAGCAAGTGCATGAACTGCATGAACTAGAAACTACAATTGATTATTTCTACTGACCATAACTCCTTGCATTTTCTCAGCCACTACCCACTACTGCCATTCCTCACACTCCACTACTTATATACTTCACTGTCATTCAACTGCAGTTCCTCCATACCATTACTTCTACCTTCCACACAACATTCACCATCAACTTGCACAGTTATTCAAACCCACCTAACAAAGATCCACAACAAACCCCTTCACTTTCCACTGTCAATACTTGCTTTTGAGTTTCAATTCATCCACCAGAGCAACTACTATCACCAGAGCAAATCACCACATCATTACATTCGAAACTCTACCCACCCCATTTCTGCCTGAATCTTTGCCATCTGGTTCACTGCGACAATACAACAACTTACTTGCGTGACCATACTCTATCTGCTTCGATCTGCTGCTAGCATTAACATTACAGAGAGTGCCTTCAACAAACTCCACCTCTCTCTGATCAACTCAACATCTCCACCGAAATACAAATTGTCACATACTCCCCGTCGCCATTCATCACATATTATCCACAATACTGCTGCTCATCAGAACCTCCTTGCCAATAACCAAACTTCACAGTCTGACCTTAACATACACTACACTTCCTCCTGCCTACAACACTACATACAATTTTGTTCATATCTTCCCATACAACTCTCGGCCATACCACGACATCAATACAACATACTTCTAGTAGCATTGCCTCAAAGCTTACCGAGCTACGACAGCCTCTTCACAAAGAAAAAAAAAGCTATTGACCAAAAACAAAGAAAATCAACCTGCTTCTACATACAAAACAGTGGCATTCTCCTCGGCCTCGACAGCACCACTTCATTTCTGATACAACTTGCTTACATAAACATAACATATACCCCAGTTCACCACGCCAACACTCCACGTCTACATACATCACACTCCTTGCCTCGACCTGCCTTTTGCAACTACTGCAACCGTTTCAACAAACATTCCCAGTACCCATACACTTCTCCCTCTGTCAACTGTCAGCCAGATCCATTATATCACAGAACCACCAAAAATCATGAAACCACCCATCTCCACTACAAACATTCACTACCAAACTTCTTCCTCCATCAAACAATCATACAAGTTCAATTCCATCCACTCAGTCATCATTAACTTCCATCATTTGCCTGCCATCAATCCACATCAACAGCTCCTCTTTGCTCAACTACAACTCCACCATTTAACCTTATTCACTACACTCACAATCATCTCTCTCTTACAAACACTCCGCACATACCACACTACTTCGACATTCACATCAGACAACATTCATCACTTCAATAAAATCAGACTACCACTACAATACCATAGCAAAACTGTTGTCAGACTGTTTTCCTAATGTCCCACTACAATAACAAGTTCATCCATTTCATCATCGACCTCACATCGACTTTCCATACCAACCTGCATCCAAATCGAATCCTCTCCTGCAATCACCTCACTCTCTACTACCGACGTCATCCATCCACCCCCAGTACTTCACCTCCATGCTCCTCACTGTCATCAAAAAACTCACTGCTGTCACTCACCACATATAATACCACTTCTCCTTCAACTGATCACCGGAGCATCAGTCCCCTATCAAACACCACCATCCCACTTCTCCTCAAACTGAAAGTCAACCAATACATCAATTCACCTTATCGGTTAATTGCTTCATCACTATAAACATCGACTTCACCCACTTCACCTCCAACACCGTATTCATCCCCGAACCCAATCTTCGAACACCCAAATTCAAGAGAAACGCCAACATCGAGCATCTCCAGTATACATCACCCCTCACTGCAGCCCGAAGCCCCATTCCTTGCTCTACCAATCAATCACTACATACATTCAACTGTATCATCTCTACCTCATCCCTGAACTCCAAACAGTCAACTACAAACAAACCACTACAACTGGTACTCCACCAACCAGAATTTAAAGCTAATAACTAAATGTAACAACAAACAAAAAAATGAACGGTAAAGACTTACTCAAAATTCATTCCATTACGATGTGCGTAGCAGGCCAAGCTATAACAGAAGAGAGGGCATCTTCCATGTATTGTAATTCAGATGTTTGCCTCCATAGCTCTACCGTTGGCTCTTTTACGGTCATTATCCAAACTTTAACTGCATTGTGTCCTAGTGGTTTGAAATGCACCCTTGCATTTGGATCGGTTGACTCCACCCATCCTAAAGCAACTACTTTCCCATTTCCCGATAAATCCATTAACTTGCATTTATTGTTTGTTCTTGAATTTGCAGTCTGTAAGTTGAAAAAAGAAAAAAATAATGAAGTTGCTAATCATTAAAAAATAGAAACACACAATAAAAATCAAGTACCATAAATGTTTTCACCACATCCATAGGCGAAATAGGAGCTGTAGTGTCAACCATCTCAACAACTACTTGCGATTCAGGCCATGCAACCTTCTTACAAACAGCATCCGCAATTCGGATCAAACAGGGGCTGGCCTCCACAAAAAAGCTTCTGGATTTAGTGGATCATCTATCCAAACAATCATAGCTGATGGACCAAGAGGAACATCATTAACAATTTCCTCTGAGATGCTCGAATGTAATCGTCCTAAAGCCACTAATTGCTTGCTCCCTCCCCAATCAAAAATCTTGCATTTGCATTCTAAGCTGCTATTTCTACTCTATTAGAGGTAAAAATATTTATTTAGTAAATAATGTATATAATAAAATTGCATGTTCATTGTGAAGAATTTTTTTACCTTATCCTCTTCTCCTTCAATGTGATCGGTTGAATTTAAAACAACTCTATTCTTCGGCCACGCCACAATATTATCCTTTGCTTCCCCAATAAGTGTGAAAGAAGGTGTAGGCCTCCATAGAAAAGCATCAAGCTTGATTGGACAGTCAACTAAAACTATCATCGCATCCGGCCCTAAAGGAACATCATTGACAATCTCGTTTGGATCGTCTGACACGAATCTTCTTTCAGCAACGATCTCTTCATTCCCTCGCCAATCCAATAAATCACACTTCTTCATATTTTTATCAAAGTTGCACTACATTTAAACATAGGAAAATTATGTTACTAATTGAATAAAAAGTTAAAATACAAAGATGTGAAACCAATAAAAAAATTTACTTGAGGTTTGTTTACTTCTGTCCCACTGTGTCTACTTCTGTCCCACTTCTGTCAAAATAAAAAAACATGTCATTTTGTAAGGCAAACTGTTAGCGTGTTCAAGTATGCAAGTATTCAAGTGTATAATGGTTGAAGTGTGCAACTGTTCAAGTGACTGTATGTAAGTGTTCAAGTGTGTATGCAAGTGTTCAAGTGTGCAAGCAATTAGTGATTAAAATGTAATGATAATTCTTACCTGATTTTTCTCTAGTTGTAGAAATCTATTCTCTAAGTTCAACAATTTATTTTCAAGTTGCAGTGTATGCTTATCCTTAACTTCCGATAAAGCTGCTCTACTAAGACTCATTCCTCTTCCCATCGCTCTAAGTCGACCCGGTCTTTCTTGCCCTAGCACTTGTGCAAGTGCATCTCCTCTATAATTAATTGGCGAGCACAATTGTGAAACACTTTCAATTTGTTTAATCTTTTCCTACAAAACATGATTAATTTCATATTATTGCAGTTTAAATTAAAACGTAGTATTTAAATTAAAATAGGAAACACACTAAGAAGCTTGCAAATTTATTTTAGCTTGGATTAAATTTGGTGATTGATTTATTTTTTGGGTTGGATGCAGAATGTTCTAGCAGATACATAATTTTACACTTGATTTGGCAACATGCCAAAACCAACAGAAATATATGAGATGCAACATGCCAAAACCAACAGAAATATATGAGATGCATTCAGATGATTAGTCGACTGAGTTTAAGCTAAATTAGCATGAGAATTTAGTCAAAATATGACATGCTCAAAACATTTTTGCAAACAAGGGAGCCAATTCTGTGTATATCACAAATCAACAATATTTTTAATTCAGACATAAACAATAATTCTGTGTATATCACAAATCAACAACATTTTGTTGGTTTATTCTGTGTACGCAATTTTATGGAGGCCCAAATATAATGTGTCTGCTCTCATTCAGAATTCTAAATGGTGCCTCAACAATAGTAGTTTGCTTCATTATATTAAGCAGGAAATATAATCTATAAAAATTAAGGAGAATTTGGAGGAAGACACTTGGTGGTGGAAGCATCAGAGTAAAGGCGAATTCATTTTTTAAAGTACTTGGAATAGTATCAGGCCTACTGCTTCAAAATTCTACTGGGCAAAACATATATGGAACAACAAATGTTCACGGAAAATGTCTACGTGCTCATATTTTGCTATGCTAAACCATTTTCCAACAAAATGCAATCAACTTAAATGAACAAAGACACAGGTACTAAGTGGTTTTATGTGATGAAGGTGAGGAGGACATCAACCGACTATTTTTTTATGCCCTCATTATAAAGAAATTTGGATTTGCGTTAAAAGAGCAATCCAACTTCCAGAGGCTTTAACGATGATTTCCAGAAGATAATTCAATATATTACAGTATCTCCTACCAAAAGGAAAATAACATTGTCTATTGTGGATGCATCGATCACAAGTACAATTTCGAATTATATTGCAAGGGAGGAATAGCAGAGTTCACAATCAGCATAGGGTTCCAGCATGTACCATAAGTATTTGAAAAGTATGAACTTACTATAGCATCTGCAGCAATCAAATTCACCGGTTCACAATTTTTCTTAGTGCGAGATTTGATCCAAACTTCACTTCTAGGGACAGAAGAGCGATCACCACTTTTGCTTTTCTACATTCAAAAGAACACCAAACAACAAATTTCATTAACTTAAAAGTTTTCATAAATATTGCAGTAAATAAAACTACTATTTTCTTACCAAATCTTCAGCCAGTCGAGCCATTCCTCTACGACTGCATGTGTGTGGCAACTGCCTCTATCTAATAGCTTTGTTCTTCTCGCTCAAAGCCTAAAATAAGAATCATTTCAGTAAATGTAAGAAAGAAAGAAATTTGTTAGTGAACTCGGATTTTGTAAATGAAGTTTCGTATGTAATGATTTCATAGGGCAAAAGATTTCGAAGGACAAAAGGTTTTGAAAGCATATAGGTCTGCCAGGTTTTAATATTATCAAGTTTCACATATGTTGAGCTTCAAACAGGGTATTATTAGTCTCCAAAATATATCTGCCCCTAAAGTATGTAATTATAAGCGTGAATTCCTAAAATATAAATTTTATATGTTTAAGGCCTTAGAGACAGTTTTTTATACAAATTTCTGCTTTTTTTTCAGGTATGAGTATCATATGAAGGAAATTTTGGAGTAATCATTGAACTCATAACAAAGTTCATATTTTTACAGCTTTGAATATAAACGAGTATTTTGTACACAGTGGTTATAAATATATCAAATTTTAAATACAAAATTTAGTATGCATATTAATTTTGTGTCAGAATTCCTTAATTTTGGTTTTGAAGGTTTCGAATATATGGGTATGAAAGATTTACTATATGTCTAAACGTCATATCGCCTGATTTCAGATTTATTATACACTAGTTTTAACAATGTCTAGTATATGTAATTTGATATGTACAAATGCCAGTCATCTACTTTTGATTTTGAAAACTGTAAATATGCCATGACTTCAAATGCATACAGAATATTGTTTTTTCATTTGATATGTACACTAGTTTTAATATTTTTTATCTGCATCATTCTTTAATATGTATTTGAAGACTAAAATTTCTCATACCTTGAATTCCGAACTTGTTTTCAACTTGATAAACTTCTTCCACTCAATCATACATTTAATGTTAGATGGTTTCAACTGAAGTCTTTCTTCCATAGACTTTGCTTATACCAACTGCCGAACTAATCTACATTTTGATGCCCGCCAAATACCACTCATTTGTTGAAAAACTACTGTTTTGTGCCAATTTAAATCTAATTTAAACCTTGCCTGCGACAATCAAAATTCGGCGTTAAGTGTTTGAGGTAAGCAATCAATATAAGATTTAATCTTAAAGCAAAAGAGAGTGTCACCTGAATGCTTTCCCATAAAACATCTTTCAATTCGGTACTAAGTTGCTTCCAATTACTTAGTGTAAACGGAACAATTTCTCGTACAAGTGGTCCTAAGTAAGAAGATAATTTGATCGACCCCGGTCCTATTGGTTCGCCTGCGGTATTCAATTGAACTTCTATTTGCTCCAAAGAATTGAATGGAAGTCTTCTAACTTTGGTTGGCCCTCTAGGTTTTCTTCTCGGATTTCCTTCCGACTGAACTATGTTGTCTTCAAGTGTTTGTGGGTTGTCTTGTATTTCAGCATTGTTTTCTGGATCGATTTGTACTTGATTCTTTTCTAATGCATGTGGGTTGTTTTCAATAGAAACCTCGTCTTCTACTTGATTGTCTTCAAACAGCTCCTCTCTTGTACGTTTCTTCCTATGTTCGTCAATTTCTTTTGGCATGCGACCTCTCTTTTTCACAGCCTTACTCTTCTTCCCTATTTTCTGTATATAAAAATAATAATTTACAAATTAGATCATAAAAGCCCATAAAATTCTCACTTTCAAAAATATACAAATATTGCGTTGGAAATTTAGATAGGGAGAAAGCTTAGATGCACACAAAGAGCATTGACATGCATACCTAAACCCAAAACATCTAAAGTTCATGCATAAATTAACCAGCATTTTACTAAATACAACTTGAGTAAATATTCTTGATGAGTTCATTAAAAATATATATATATATATTCAACCATTCAGCAAAAGAATTAAAAGAAGTTAGTCACTTTTATTGAAGCTATGAATCATTTTAAGTATAAAAGTTATTTCCATCAATTTATGCATACAAACTTAAATTACAAAAGAAAAGGCAAAGTAATGATGAACCCTTTTGTTTTTATACTTAAGCAACCCAAAAGAAATAGAATACGACTGCTTTATTTGATGTAAAATTAAGTACCAAAAACATGATGATACAGAAATCGGATTGATAATGGTATAACTTATGAGATAAACACTAGGCTGGTCCACGAAGTTTTTGTAGGTAAAGCCCACTACAGAAATAATGTCCTTATACAAAAACTGATGTAATTATCCCAAATTAAATCATCAAAATAACTTACTTAGTTTATAAATAATGAAACGAGAAACAAAAAAATAGCTTTATTCATAACAATACTCAATCTAGATAAGTTGAGTACGAAATTAATTTTTAGTGGTGTTCAATGGCTACACTGCCTAACTAAAATTGTGTGTGCTGTAAAAAAATGTCTTTCAATTACTAGAGTTTTATTGCAAGCATGTTGAAAAGAATATCCAGGCTTAAAGGTAGAAGAAAAAAAAGGCGTACATCAATATGTAAACCACGTGTTCTAGTCACTCATCGGTGAAGACATAAAATCCAACAACATCAACATTTAGCAAACTATTGAACATAGTGTTTGTTCACTTCTGGTTAGCATAAAAAAACTCCAACTATAAAAATATGATTATTGCAAAAAAATTAGTCGAAGAATATATTTCGAGCACAATTGCAAAAATAAATCCATTATTTAGTAGCCGAACAGGATAATCGCCAAGTAAATTTAAATAAATCCATTATTTAGTAATGAAGCAAGATTTATTATGAGAAAAGTTTGTACTTGATTTTTTTCTAACGCTTGTGGATTGTCTTCGTTATGAATCTCATCGTCTACTTGATTGTCTTCAAGCTGCTTATTTCTTGCACCGTTCTTTTTTTGTTCGTCGATATTTTTTTGCATGTGAGCTCTCGTTATCACATTCCCAATCTTGCTCATTTTGAATTCCAATGAGCAGATCCTAAGAAAAAATGAACAGTGCATGAGTTATTTTGTTATAAAAGAAAATTTAAATGCAAATGACATATTTTAATGCAAATGATGCTGACATGAACAAAAATAAAATATGTCAACCTTATGTAATCACAATGAACAACTTATTTATGATGAATATCTTATCAATAGCAAACAGATAAAATGATCAAAGTATTTTCATTTATGCACGATACAATAAAATATGAAGCAAAAATTTTATATGAAGCAAAAAAATTATTACAACTACAAGTGTGGTTAGTGAAGTGACTCGTTAACAGTGGCATACACATAAGAAGAGGCAGGTAGTTGCTACGTGCAAATATTGCTTAGTGCTCAGTCAGGGGGTTGGAGTTGTAGGAAAGCAAGCCAGTCTCAGGTCTGAAGTGGGTTCATTGCAAGTCATGTTTAGTGCATGACAACACAAGTAGATGAATGTGCGACATATATAGTGAGGGAAGCTCTCGTTGGTTCGACGAAGTTTGTTGTGCGGGGCTTAGTATAAGAAGAACTTATCTGAAAGGTTAGGCAACCTTAGTGCCAGGTAAGAACTTTTTATTTGGTTTTTAATTGGCAAATCATTGCAGACATGCCTTTGAGCAACTTTGTATCACACTTAAAGGGTTTTATTTGCCTTACTGACAAGGAAAAACCAAATATATTTCTATCGGCTATGGGTTAATGATTCAGACAAAATAAGTATTCATTTACTTCTAGGGTATGCTGGTTTCTAATGGAACTATTATATGCTATGTTGTGAGTTATAACTGCTGAGCATCTAATTAATCTTCCTTACCTATTTAAAGGATCCATTTAATGCAAATGTAGGATGCTTGGCTCATGTTGTAATCGATTTATTTATTTACTTCAGATCATTTTTTAGGTTCATATTACTGTTTCTTTTGTTGTTTGTTTATATATGTACTTCTATTAGCTAAATAAGACTGAATACTATATGTCTAATCCAGAGCCATGACTATACATACATATACACACACATACTGCTTTTTTGATATGGAAAAGAATTTTAGAGGGACTCGAAACAAAATACAACCGTTAAGGGGATAATTCATATCGTATATCTATCACTAGCAAATAAGTAGGAATTACAAACCTCATAAGCAAATAAAACTGGAAATCTACTCAAATATGCCTTCACAATCTTCTCTAGCATAGCTAACATTCTCCACGGAATCAATATCCATGTCGGTTTCTTCACAATCTTTCCTAACAAAGCTAACTTCCATAACAGGATCATCTGTCTCTAATTCATGATAACCTCTTGGTAGTGCTTTCATTACAACATACCAATTAGAGTGATCATTCTCTCTTGAATAAAAAACTTGTTTTGCTTGAGATGCAAGGATGTATGGATCTTTTACAAATGAAGATTGATTTTGTTGTAAATTGACAAGAGTGAATCCGTCTTCGACCTTCACTCCATTTCCTATATTTCCCCAATGACACTTAAATACAGGAATATAAAAAACATGATAGTCTAGCAAGATTATGTCCATCACTACCCCATAATAAGTGACCACATCAACTCTTTGAGAAATATCTTTTGCACTTGCCCTACACATGGTAGTTGCATCATAAGTAACTCCGTAGTTTTGGGTTTCTCTTTCAATGTCTTTTGTATGAAAACGATGTCCGTTAATTATATATCCTTTGTAGGACAATGCATTACTACTTGGGCCAAAGGCAATCCATTTTAGTATTTCATCACTTGTGGATTGAATAGGTATCTACAAACAAATCATTTTACATAAATTTTGAAGTAAAAAGAAATCTTTTTTGTCAATGGAAGGATAAATTAAAATTAAACTAACCTTCTTTTTAATCCAATCTAAGAAATTATCTGTATGTTTTTTCCACAGCAATGTCGCATTTTTTTCCATATGTTTATCAAAACTTTTGTAACTCCTCCAAATGCATACTGGTGTTTAAATAATTTTACCCAAGTTATATTGAACATCAAAATTTTATTATAAAGGTATAAACAAAATATAATATGTACTTACTCTAAATATGGTTCCACCACAGCCATATTCATTAGCACGGCCAAATGAGCAATATCTTTTTCATTCAATGATAATGTAATTGTCTTCGGTTTTAAAATTGGACGTCCTTCGAGTATCACATTGTTTTCATAATCTTCATTTCGGACTTCTTTCTCCTCCATTTGTACTTTCCTTTGTAGAAATTCACTAAAAAATCTCATTGATTCTTCCACAAGATAAGATTCTGCAATACACCCTTCAGGTCGTGCATAATTCCTTATATAATCTTTAAGTGTTTTCATATACCTTTCAAAAGGGTACATCCAACGAAAATGAACCGGACCACACAATTGCGCTTCTCTTCCAAGATGAATTGTCAAATGTATCATTATATCAAAAAAGGAAGGTGGAAAATATCTTTTGAATCCACACAAAATTTCAATAATCTCATCATTAAGTTGTTGCAACATCTCTCTTTCAAGAACACGTTGACATATTTTATTGAAAAACGAACATAAACGAATTATTAGTGTTTTAACTTTCTTTGGTAATATACCTCTAGCCGCAACAGATAACAATTGTTGCATTAGGAAATGATAATCATGCGACTTCAACCCACTGACTTTGCAATCTTCTAATGATACAAATCTTTTGAAATTTGAGCAATAACCATCAGGACCTTTAAAATCATGTAACCTCTTACAAAATATTTTTTGTTCGGACAATGACAACGTATATGGAGCCGGTGGTAGATATGTTCTATTCCCACGAGGTTGTGCATAAAGACTTTGTCGAATCCCCCAATCCTCCAAATCCTTCCTAGAATTAATTCCATCTTTCGATTTATTGTCATGCAACATCGTGCTTAGTAGGCTTTCAGCGACGTTTTTCTCAACATGCATCACATCTAAATTATGTCGCAAGGAAAGTTCCTACAAATATCAATAATACAACAATTTGTTAACTTTTATATTGTTAGGTAAATGAAAGAAAATATAATTTTAGTACTAACCTCCCAATATGGCAAATCAAATAAGATTGATCTTTTTTTCCACCTTATTAGCTCTTTTTTTCTATCATCTTCTTTAGTGTGAGTACTCTTCCTCTTTTTACTTTTTATCTTCTTAATCAATTACGTCTTTAGCTTCTTCTTACTCATCTTCCTTATTTTTTCTTCATTCTTATCTTTTCCAAAAACATTTGGAAAACCATTCAAAATAGTAGAAATATTTCTTCCCGTTAGAATTCTAGGTCTATTACCGTCCTCTACAGTGTTATCAAACCAAGTTTTTTGTTTCCTCCATGGATGTGAAGGATCTAGAAACCTTCTATGTCCCATGTAAACACTTTTCCGACAATGATTCAACCACCGATGATGAGTGTTAACACCGCATAATGGACAAGCTTTTTCACCTTTTACACAACATCCTGCAAGATTTCCATAGGCTGGAAAGTCATTTATTGTCCATAGTAAAATTGCTCTTAAATTAAAAACCGATTTACTGAATGCATCATATATATCAATTCCATTATTCCATAAATAATTTAAGTCTTCTACCAAAGGCGCCAAGTATACATCAATATCATTTCCAGGTTGCTTTGGACCAGGAATTATTAATGTTAGCATAATATTTTCTTTTTTCATACATAACATAGGCGAGAGATTATATGTCACAAGCATTACTGGCCAACAACTATGTTTGGAGCTCATCGAGACAAATGGATTAACACCATCTGTAGCAAGACCAAGTCTGAGATTGCGTGGATCAGATGAAAATGCTTTCCACCTCTCGTCCACTGCATTCCATGATACAGAATCTATAGGATGTCGCATTTTTCCATCACTGCTTTTATTGTTAAAATGCCACCTTAGATCTTCTGCCATCTTTTGAGATCTATACATTCTCCTAAATCTAGGAATGATTGGAAAATACCTCAACACTTTAGCTGGAACACCACGTATAATCTCCTTAGTGCCCTCGTTTATCTTCCATCTCGAAGAGTTACATTTCGGACAACTTTCTAAATCTTGAAACTCTTTTCTAAAAAGACAACAATCATTCTTACAAGCATGAATCTTTTCAAACCCCATGTCAAATACTTTGAGAAATTTTTTTACATCATACAAATTCTTAGGAAGTACATTATTCACCGGCAGCAACAACTGTAGTACGTTCAAAAGCTTATCAAAACCAGTATCAGATAATCCAATCTCACATTTAATATTATACAAGCAGTGATGGCGGATAGTTTAGTTTGACCTACACAATCAGGATATAAGGGGGTTTCTGCATCCTCTAAATTCTTAAGTAAATCATCCTCACGTTTTCGAACATCCTCGTCTTCTTTAACATCAGTAAAAAAAGTATGATTCAAAAAATCTTCATCTTCAAAATGAATAGCTTTAAGTAGATCAAATGTATTGTCCAACTTCATGTCTATGCCCATATTTAATTGTTCGCCATGATGATACCACTTAGTACTACTCTTGTACTTAGGATCCATCCCCTTATAATTAAATGTTCAACGATAATATCATCATGTTGTCGACTAAGATTTCGGCAATCTAAACAAGGACATAAATGCTTCTCTACATTTCTTATATTTCTCTTTGCAGCTTCAACGAAACATCTTGCCCCTTGCGAGTACTCCTTGGAAGTTCTATAATGAAAAAAATTCAACATAATAGTTGAGTTTAACATCAAATATTTTTATTTTATGAAATTAAACATGGTTGAGAATATTGAATTATCTACTTACCTGTGTAAATGAACCCAATCTTTTTCCATTAGCATATAATTAAGGATACACACGGGAAGAAAGAGTGCTCAAGCTCCAAAGCTAAAGTGAAAAAAGATTGCCTCTGATTTCAGAAACACAAAATTCAACAAGAATAAGGAATTTCCATAGATACCTAGAATGTTAGAGGTTTCCATAAACCTAATGTTCATGTTTATAGCTAAACACATATGCATGCACATGATCTTTTATATATACTAGTTATGTGTAATTATTGGAATTTATCTTTCTTCATGTATACTGGTTATATGCACATCAAATATTTTTATTTGTAAGTAATTGTTTTTAAATATTGGGATATTTGGAGAATTTTTTTTAAAAGAAGCTAATTTAAATATTTTATTAAGTCGTTACTAATCTCTCCCTTTGATTTTAATCCATAGTTTTCACAAAGATTTTATTAACTCCCTTTGGAGAATGTTAGAGGGTACAAGTGAAATATAATACTCTTTGTGAAAATTGCAAATAGCGGTAACCTTTATACAACTACAAGCAGGTATGATCATTCTCACAGGAAAAAGAATAGTATAGTTGGTTTGGCTTAGCACGCCAGGGACATATTGGAAAAGGA
The DNA here is from genome assembly GCA_030737815.1 of Allium fistulosum. Lineage (NCBI taxonomy): Eukaryota > Viridiplantae > Streptophyta > Magnoliopsida > Asparagales > Amaryllidaceae > Allium > Allium fistulosum. The sequence continues at coordinate 669,917,367 of CM060901.1, forward strand.
ACTCCTATTTTATACTCTTGCTTAGACTAGTAAATGCGTTGAAAATGAACATCGTTAACAATACTATTCATCTCTGCAGCACTCCACATTTGACTTAATTTAACTTAACAGTGAACATCGTCGTCGTCATGGAAAACGAATGATTATTATTTTAAAACTAATCTTAATTACTAACATACATATCACACACTCATATTTTAAAACTATAATTCTTTCTCTAACAAACTGCACATCCTCCTCAACACCGTCACAAAAGTGCACTACATACTTCAACTTCCCTGCAGACTTGAACAACTTCTGCCAACACTTGCACTTCATCCACACAACATACAACCAGTGCATCCTCCTACCAATCACCATCCCATCCATAAGTTCACCAACTTCAACAACCAAACTTCAAACAACTATGCACATACTACTGCTACATCCACTTATACTTGCTACAAAACCCATCACTGCCTCAAAACTGCATACTTACTTCCATGCTTCACGCACTACTGCAAACTTCACCATTACAACAACATACACCATCACCAGTCAATCACCAATAACTACCTTCACCGTCACCTGACTGCTTCATCACTTCCCTATGCACTTCCAACCACCAAGCCAACAACTCCTCACCACTTCCACCTGAACCATCTCCTCGAATTGCAAATTCATCACTGCAAGTTCAACAACCAGGAATCAGACATATAGTGATGCTCACCTCTGCCGACCACTGCAACATATACTTCTGCCAGCAATCCATTGCATCAACATACGCCTCTGTCATATTCAAATACAACGATGCATACATACCTTACAAGCAGCACTGCCTCAACGTAAAACCTCCATCACCACTTAACTCCAGAAAACTATGCCATTCACCAACACCTACAACAACCCTACAAGTCACCATCCTCCATGCTTTCATCCACCATTGCCTTTCTTCTTCCATCTCTGTTCCACTGCCCATTCATCAGTAAATCCACTTTCTTTCTTCCTTGAAATCCAAGACCATGTTAACATACAAGAGAATGCAAGGAGAATTGGTGATACTGTAGCAGTTTCCCATGTTGCGGGTCGTTGTGATGAGGGTGCATCTCATGCACATACTACAGAAGAAGTGGATAAGCTTGATGGTAATAAATTCCATGTTTTAGCAAATTTGGTTACTAATGATGTAAATGGAATTATGTAGGAAGAAGGTGGAACAAAGAAATTGTACAAGCAGTGGGTGAGAGAGATGAAATAGAAATACAAAGCACACAAACAGTTCAAACCCATGATATACATGTGCATGCATGCACACAACAAATTATTGCAACACATGAATTTCCAATCTCACCTCCAAATTCAATAACCACTGTTCCAACCTGTCCCTTCAACCCTATCTCCCACCTTTCTCCTCAAAGTAATATGCTGCTACAATCAAACCAACATGACACCATGTTAAATGTGCTACCATCTCCACCTTCAAATCCTTATTCCCACCTTACTGCCCCACTCCTCATGGTACCATCTAGATGTATTTTTTTAGTTATTCATGTCCATTTTTAGCTTTTAATCATGTAGTTATTCATCAAATATTTTAAAGTAAACTTAATTTTGACTTTTGAATGTTCCTCTTATAGTGAAATCCCAGGAAAACAAAAAACTACAAATATCTGAGAAAACTAGTTTAAAGATGGTGGCAGAGGAATGCGTCAAAGGTGACTTGTTTTTTCAAGGTATCTTTTATTGAATCATTGCTTCATAACTGAATCAGCAAACATGATAACTTATAATAGTTAAGGCATTCCTTGCATAAATGATTGAAATAACTAATAACATAAAGCATCCCACATAGCATTCTAGACTATCACTTTGTTCAAGGTTTTTTAACAAATTAAAATGTCCCACTTATCATAGCAGATCAATTCACTAGTATAGTTGAGACATTTATTAAGTATTTAGCAGTTCAATACATTATGTGGTAAAAATGAACGATTTTGCTAGCTTAGATCCTAGTTGTTTGAAGAGAATGTGCTACGTTTCAACAGAACATGCATTTCATGCATATAAAGGATTATATCCCTTATTCATGTATTTTTTTGCACTCTAAAAAAAATTCTTTTAGTAATGAGTTATCAAGCTACTCCAAAATGTTTCAATGAACGGTATTTCCTTTTCACATTAATAGGAATTTCAGCCGTATTTTTAGATTATTCCGCACATGTTCCATAATGATCATTAACATCTCAATTTTTATTTACACTTTCACATAAACTGAACCCTATAATTTAAGAGATGGAACCAATAAGATGGAATCAATAATCATATTTGGCCCTTGACATGCATGAAGAGAAGGTATTTGGTATAGTATGAGATGGAATCAATGATCATATTTTCTCCTTACTTGAAGTCATATTCAATATCATTAACTTGTACATTTATTGTATGTGGCCAAAAAAGAAAAGCCTAGTACACTAGGCTAAAGACATAAATTAGAATTGTAACTTCAAAGTTCACATGGCCTCAAGACATTTTAAGGCAAAAAATCATGCATTAACTAAAAATGTTCGATACAGAATATCGAAATGGACATAATGAAAAGGAACCAAGAAATATCATGATTATGCACTTATGTTATAGGTAGAATTATGCCAGATTGATCTTTCATGAAAACGGAAGGCTTTCAAATCACTGGAGCCTCATGCTAGCAAACAAAAATTAGATGTATGCAAATTCAAAAAAAGAATAACCGTAGATTTTATATAACAAAATATAATTCAGAAATCCAGTATTGGTATATAAGATCCAATGATAACATCTTATGTGAATCCGTGCAAATCCTTAAGCCGTACTTGTTACCTGCTACCAATAAGAAAGGTATGAAGAATGAACAAAATTTAAACATCTACACACAGTGACCCAGGTGATCCATTAGGTATGAAGATATATATCAGGTAACAACTTGAAGTAAAAACATTCAAACTGTGATCAGAATAAAGCTGTAACTGGATATCATCAATTATCAAAACATATCCTCCTATTTTGAAAAGATGCAAACTATTAACTACAACCAAGAATTAACATTGAAGGACTCTGGATTAGAAGAACCATTATTAAAGAAAGAACTAATATGAGCAAGGAGAGTGATTTTTTTAAAAATAGAAAATATCAGGAAAATACCAAGGCAAAAGAAAAAACGTTTCCCCTAATAAAAATGCAATAAAATTATTTCCCTAACCTTCTTTTAGAAGCATTATATATTGATAAAAATATATAATTTTTTTTTGAAAAATTGAAATTGTGCTCTTACATCGGCATATTTTTTTGGTAAGACTAATCATCCGATCAACCAACATCACTAGCACTCAACATCTTTTCAAACAAGGGTGTGATAATAGAGTTATTGCTGAATTATAGTTCAGGAAAGACCAATTCAAATTAGCAGAAGAAGGTAAAAGAATGATCCAAACTCCTACACATGAACATTTTATATCAAGTAAATGTTTGTTGATATTATAAGAGCACTCATTTTTGAGTATTGTATATGAGCAGAACAACTTACCTATCGTCATCATGAAAATTACAATACAACTATTAAAGATCACAAATGGCAACAATGACAAATTTCGAACTTAGCATAAACTGAAATGTATGATTCGTGCATAAAAATCAAAATTTGACAGACATACAAGAAAATTACAAAACACAAAATTAGTACCCATCTTTTCTCCCAAAGAACAGTTGTAAATACATGATTCAGTAACAAGCTACGAAATTCATCTCAAAACCTAGAAAAGACATACTCATCACAGAAACTTGCACAATAGAATAAATACGAAGAAAAAGGATTTTACCTCAAAAGGATTTTGAATTTGGAAATATTTATGAACGAAGAAATCAAAGGTCGGATATTAGGGTTCCAGACGTCGTTGAGTTGACTACTGAGGAGCAAACTATTGAAATGGAGGAGAATGGCTGCAAATATCCGTGATGGTGCGAATAGTTTCGATTAGGGTTTTTTGGTTGGAGACGAAAATCGACAGTTTTATTTTGGGAGGGATATGAAAATGGTTAAGTATTTTTAGGAGGGAGATGAAACTGGTTGATTGTTTTTCTGGAGGGCAAACAAAAATTTTGGAGCACGAGCGTTACGCAGCATGATATAAAAAAAACGAGTTAAAAAACAAATGACTAAGTATATAAACAATAACGCTTTAGAATAAAGCGTTATTAAATGGCATTATTAATAATATATTTTCTTGTAGTGTTTTTAGCAAGGCTAGCAGGGTTGACTGGTCCACTTCCAGATTTATTGCAACCAAAACAATAAAATAAATTAGCTCAAAACAAGCTTTGAGCTAAGAACAGACAAGAAGACAAACTCAAAGAAATACAGACACACAAGCAAACAGGGAAGAAAAACAAAATAAAGAAAAGGCTATTTCCAATCTGTAATAGAGGCTATAGAGAAAGTGGCCATCCTCTTCATGCTACAAACCACCTCATTCCTCATTCATGGCATAGCATCTCATTGCTTCTCCTTTTGTTCTCAAAACATACAAGATTCCTCTCTCTCGAAATAACTGTCGAGTATTTTTTCAGACACATAACTATTAACTTAGATTCATGAGTTCTCCATTTAGTTGATTTATATATCAGATCCCATTCAATATCAGATACCTTGGTCATATCGGATCTTCCAGCCTTCATCATCAGTCTTCTCCATAATGGGAATAGGACATCACAATTGAAGAAGATATGTCGACAGCTTTCATTCTGGGCCTCACAAAAAATACATAACAAGCTATGATCAAAACCATACCTGTTCAGAACATCCTTTGTAAGTAATGCAAGATTAATCACCTTCCACAACATTAGATTATCCTTCGGGGGAGTGGTGGTATTCCAAATAATTTTCGACCACCTATAAGTAGGCATTGGATTAAATTTGGCCAACTCATTATAAACTAGTGCAATAGAATGAGGTTTGTCAATCCAGCCAACATGGTCATGCTCTAGAAGGTAATATATTAGCTTGTAGCTGATCCCAAACTGCTCTGATGATTTGATTGGAAGAATAGGGTAGTTGAGGGTGCCTATCCAATATATAGTCACTTGCCTTAGCATTCCAACTAATACCTGATTGTAAGATGTGTTGATATGTCATATATTTAGATAGAATTAAACCCTTATCTCCCCATGGCTCATCCTAGAAATTAACACGAGAAGACACAGACAGCTTCGTCCTAATAAGGGGAAGGTAAGTTGATCTTAACCCTAAAAATTTTCTCCACAGCCAGCTACATGACTGTGGCACATCCATGCACCAGAAACTTTTCCTGCATATGTTATGGACCTACGTCCATTTCACCCACACACTTTCCCTCCTATTTAGAATAAAGTCGAAATGAGAACTGAAAGCAGCTACATTCCAATGGAGTATATTCTTCACACCTAACCCACCATTAACCTTAGGACATTCAAACTTATTAACCCACACACTTTTAAGATTTTGACTTTAAACCTCGGGATACCAATGTATATTTTTAATAAATTCGACATAGATCATTTGGGGATAACAATGTATGTCACTTCAAGATGTTAAAACTTTACGAGGAGATAACCTAATTAGGGACACCAATAGACATAGACTGAAAATGTGGGTAACATGAATTAAAATGTTAAATGATGGGTCAATAGTTATTTTAGGAAAACTATGGCATGTGTGATGGATAGTCCACATCATGTCCGAGATGGATAGTCCACATCATGTCCGAGATGGATAGTCTCCAGATGGTTAATGAATGGTTCATAGTCATCCTAGGAAAATTATGGGATGTGTGATGGCTAGTCCACATCATTTTAAATAGATGAAACGATATGTGATGGGTAGTCCATATAAGAGGGGATAGATAATCCATAAAAATGTTTATATTTAAGATGGATAGTCCATATAAATTTGACAATGAAACCATGAGTGATGGGTAATCGGCATGGTAGGGGATGAGTAATCCAAAGAATTAACATATATGAGATGGGTAGTCCACATAAGTATAAGACGGATAGTCAATGGAAATTTAGATGGGTGGTCTAATAACTTAGGATGGGTAATCCAATGTATATTGCATGTTTGCATATCAGTATATTATTATGTTATAACCATTGTAGATGTAGGAGCACAGTATATGGTTGAGATATTTTAGTGATGATACTGTGAGGGAAAAACCCATTCTGCTCAGCAGCGTGGTCTCACTGGATATCTATTTGGTCCGAAATGGTAGGGTATGATTCACATCAGACTTTTTGTCTGACCCGAAGTTTTTATTTTTCCCCTTAAACTCTTGGGTACTCATTTGAGTAGGTTAGGAGTAAGGGTTTTCAGGTTTCCAATTAGACGAAAAAGCTTCCGGAGACATGCATGAAGCGATCTTGCTTTTTAGGAGTACCTATTTAATCCGCCGTGTTGTTTGGTTTTGCCTGTATGAATGTAATGGCAAGTTATATAATTGGCAAGTGTTAGACTCTGATCAACCAAAAAGGCATCTTCATATGTCACTCTCGGAGTATTTTGTAATAATTATAATTTCTCTCAACATGGATTTGCAAATGAGATTATGCAATGAATATTAAATATCATTTGTGAAATGAAATATGAAAATTTGTTAAGAAAAATTATGTTTAATATTTTTCATATTCATGTGCTTCTGATTATTGATATGATTAACATAGCTGCATTTTATCATCTGAAATTAATACTATGGATGACAGCAATATCCGTAACGCTTAGTTTCGAGCCTTAAAATGGGGGATGTTACACCTACCTATGTATATCGACATATGTATCGTTAAAGTGATATTTTTTAAATGTTGAATAGCTGTGATTTTTCACTCCATCTCTTTAGGAATAGACGTGTTCCCTCAAACACTATATAAAGTGGACTGGAAAATGAATTTTAACAACTACTTTCTCCATATTCTTCTTACTCCAAATTCTCATTATGTATTTGACAAAATCCACTTTCTATACTCTTCAAATTCAATCAAATTCAATCTCTATTTTACTACATTCATTCTCTATAATATACTCACCGACTTAAAAGCATTCTCTCTTCAATTAAAAGATCAAAGTGCTATAAAAGGGCTATAGGATATTATGTATCCAAAGTACAACTATTTGTATTTGGAATCACCAATTCTCTACTACTATTAAAGCGGGTGTGCTTGGTGCCTGTTCAAATCAAATGAGTGTTCTTGCTGCACGTTCAAATCAAGCGGGTGTGCTTATTGCCCATTTAAATCAAGGGAGTCTACCTTAAGCTTAGAAAGTCAAGAGGGTATATCTTGTTGCCTTGAAATCAAGATTGTATTCTGGTTTGGTTGCTACCTGATTAAAGTAGGTGTTTTGAAAGGAAATCTATATAGGACTGGATGTATGATCGCTCAATCTGAACCAGTATAAAACACATGTTGTCATCTCTCTTACTTTTACTTTATTTTTACTACTTTTATTTATATCTGTGACTGCCTACTAATATATATCTATTTTGATTATTTGTACATTGATTTAAATCTTAAAACTACTTAGAAAAGTTCTATATAAGTTATAAAACACCGTTCACCCCCTCTAGTGTTAAAGTAGCCTTAAGATTCATTCACACTAGTATAATTTATACTATACCGCTTCCAACAAAATGCAAGCTCAAATCACATCCAAATTCTTCGATTCGATCGTCGATGGTAACACTACAACAAAAAGACCATATTACAACTGTATTTTTACAACTGCTAAAAAATGGCAGTTGTAATAAAGGTTTTTTACAACTCTTTTTTTTAGAAAGTTGTAATAAACTTATTTTCGACAACTCTTTTATTTTGCCAGTTGTAATAGAAGCCTATTACAACGTTTCTTTTTTGCCAGTTGTAATAGATACCTATTTTTAACAACTTTTCATTTTTGCCAGTTGTAATAGATGCCTATTACAACTTTTTTCGTTTGCCAGTTGTAATAGATAATTATTTTTTACAACTCTTCTTTTTATCAATTGTAATAGATATCTATTGCAACCTTTTTTGTTTGCCTATTGTAATAATTAATTAATAATTATAATTAAATAATAATACTTAATAATTAGTAATTACTAATTAACAATGAATAATTTTTTATTAATAATGAATAGTTACTATTAAATAATAATAATTAATCTGAAAATATGAATAATTAATATAAATAATCACTATTTGATAATTAATAAATAATAATAATTATTAAATAATTAATAAATAACAATACTTAATAATAACCTTAAAATTAATAATAATTAATATTAATAATTAATAATCACTATTAAATAATTAATACTTAATAATTAATAAATAGTAATTAGTCTTCAAAAATTACTATTAAATATTGAATAATTAATAATTGATAACATATACATAATGATTAATAATTAAATAACTAAAAAAACTAATAAAAAATAATCAATAACTTATATATTAATAACTAGTAAATAAATAATAAATATTTAGTTAATAATTAATAATTTATAAATAATAATTACTATTAAATATTAGTAACTAATAATTAATAATTTATAAATAATAATTACTATTAAATATTAGTAACTAATAATTAATATAATAATATTTTTATAGTAAAAAAAATTAAAAGTTAAACATCAATATTAAATAATAATAAAAGTTAAAAATCAATATTAAACATCAATATTAAATAAGAATTAATATTAGTAATTAAGAAGTAATATTTAATATTTGGTAATTAACTTTTGATAATTATTAAAATGATTAGTAATAAATAAAAAATTTAATAATTGATAATTAATATTTAATAAATAATAATTAAATAATAATAATTGAATATTAATGTATATTAGTTAATAACTGCTATTAAATAATAATAATTAATTTGAAATATCAAATAATTCCTATTAATAATTAATCAATAATTAATAATTAATTAATTAACAATCAATAATCAATAAATATTTAATTAATAATTAATAATTTATAAATAAAAGCTGCCATTAAATAATAGTAACTGATAATTAATATGTAATAAATTTTTATAATAAAAAATATTAATTAAAGTTAAAAATCAAAATTAAATAATAACTAAAAGTTAAACATCAATATTAAGTAATAATAATTATAATTAGTTAATTAAAATAATAATAATTAATAATCAATAAAAACTTAATATTAAATACATAATACTTAAATAATAATAATCAATAACTATTATTATATAATAAAAACTAATAATTAATTTTAAATATGAAATAATTCATATTAATAATTAATTAATAATCTGATAATCAATAAATAAATATTTAATATTTAATTAATAATTAACAATTTATAAATAATTCACTATTAAATGCTAACAATTAATAATTAGTAATAAACAATTTATAAAAATAATAATCAATTAAATAATAATAATTAAAAGTTAAAATTTAATGCTAAATAATAATAATAACAATTAAAAATTTAATTCAAATAATAATAATTAATAATTAATTTTGAAATATGAAATAATTACCATTAATGTTGTTTTTTCTTTTGAATGAATTCATTATAGTAATATATTCTACTTTTGGATTATTTTGGTAGAAATTTATTCAATGAAGGTAGTGGTTAAGGTTTGGTTTTGTTTAGAGTTTAATATATTATTCATTTCTAAAAAATATAACGTAGGAAATTTCCATTTGGCTTAAATACTATATAGTGTCACTATAATTAGTACTAGTATTTGACTTAATTAAGGGTGAAGATTGCCTTCTTTAAGTGGATGTTAAATTTGGCTCCAAAACCAAATTCCTCTTGGCTCCAAAACCAAATTTTTGGGCTCGAATTTTTTATCTATAATTAGCACTCCCCCTCTCTCTCCACTGATACCCTAAAATTTTGTTTCCCTCCTCTCATCCTTAATTTTCTTTGTCATTGTTTCCTTCCGAAGAGAAAAGAATAACTTTCGTGTTCCCAAACAGCATCTCGTTCAAGATCGAATCGATGTCGAAGCTATCAATTTGGGGTTTTGAAATCAAAATAACCAAGTTAAATCGCCATTGCTGTTATCGAAGAGCCTTGCACTGTACATCTCTTGTGCTTGTGCTTGGATATCCATTAAAAGTCGAAATTGATCTAAAGGTGACGCCTGAAAAATAGATGAAGCCACTAGAACTGAAATTCATGAGTTCAAATCTGGATCTTCTCTATTGGAGGCCTCAATATGCTCTCTTTTATATTTGTGTGCCGAAGGTCCATACTTGTGAAGGTAAGCTTCTATTTACGAATTGATCTATAAATTGATTATCAAGGATGTTTTATATGTATGTGTTACTTTGGTTGAAAAGGCTGAGTACTCTAGGTCTGATTCTTACGGCACCTATTGAGTAATGGTGCCTTTTCTATAGTAAACAGTGCAACCTTAATTTTCCAAAACTATAATCACCACTTTAACATTAATTTCACTTTAACATACAATAAGTTTTAATTGATTTTTTGTAAACTGGGAATATTAGAACTTCACGTCATTTTGGATAAATGTGGATCATTATAATATATTTGTTAGACCATTATGTATTTGCTTAATTAATGAGCCGTAGTTTGATTTTGTATTTAATGGGTTCATTGTTTCCCATTGTATGATGGAAATTGTAGTAACTGCTGTAGTACGGGTTCTATCAATACTACTGTTAGTTAGTGATTGTTGTAATGCCTCAAAATGGTTGTATTAGTATAGAAAGTCATAACTTGATGTACCACAATTTAATGTGTATTTCCTTATACCTATTTTGTCTAACATAACACGATTAGTATGTATGTAGTCAGTACAATTAGTCTTTGAGCTTTAGGCCATCAGTATTGTGTATTTCCTTTTGGTACACAAAATTACCTGTCGCTTAAATTTAGCATGTTATCCAATAGTTAAGCACAAGAATAGTTAAGCAAGGTCGAACAGTTAATGTAATATTAGAGTGATACATAGTAGTTGATAAACGTTTAACTTTCATGGCTGATAAACCATATACCACCCATCATCAGGATTTGCTATGACTTATAACTCTTTAAGTTACTTGAATTCCCTGTGAAGAATTTTGACCTGCATAAACATGTATATATGGATGGGTCTGACCACAATTATCAGTGATAAGTGATCCACCCGTTTCTTTTGTTCTTATTTGTTTTGAATCTTGTTTATTACTCTAATCTTTATTTAAATTTACCAATGTTAGATGATGGTGAACTAAATTGCATTGCCATCAAACAATCTATTGTCATGACAAATGTCATGTAGCTACCTGAAAATCATGTAGCCTCTACTTTTGTTGACTGGAGATATTGCTTCCACTGCTTGGAATGCAGAAAAGTTGGAATGCAGAAAGGGTAACTCAGTTTTAGGTGAGTAAACACGAACATATTTATGTCTAAAAGTTATAATCTTTAAATTTTATATGCTTGTGTTGTGATGTTGGTTTTTGAACTTGTTATCTGTGCTACGTTTATACCACCTTTAGTCTTGCGGCATGAGAAATCAAAGATGACAACAACAATCTTTTTGCCTCATATTTAGCATGCCTCTGTCATTTGAAAGAAAAAAATATTACGTCATAAGCCTTATGCCAACCGCCAAGTAGGATAGGCTATTAAATTCGATTTGCTGCTTTTATTCAATGTTACATGTGTGTGATAGTTTCAAGTAGTGCAGGTGATTCTTTATGTAGATGTGTGTGCATGAGTGCGGCTATTTGTCTGGGTGTATGTATGTGGTGTTGAATGTGTATAGGGTTGAATACAAGAACAAATATACATATATAACTTACTGTTGTTAGCCTTAGAACATGACCTGTCCTTACTTTTTGAGGTATTTCATGTTTTAACCTCCTTTCTCTAGTCATCTTGCTGTTGTATTCTATACGTATACCGACAATATATATGTTTATATATGTATATACACACACACATATATATATATATATATACATGTGTGTGCGCGTTGGTTGTTAATGACCACAGTCTTCAACCAATTTAGATATGACTAATCCAACTCATCTCATAGTTGTAAGTACTGCTCCTATTAATTTTAATGGTCCTCATCTGTATGGTATTGTTGCCCTCATTATTCATGCTTATATTTCAACTTTAATATATAATATTTGTGCATGTATTATTTTGCCTTCTATTTCCGAAAGAAAACAAATGTTTGGAATATTACATTTGCTTCTCAATACAGGAAACTATGGGTCTCTATCTCACTTTGCTCCATCCCAATTTTTGGTCGGTTATTTTTTGTCTGTGCATCTTCTATTTCCGTTCCATCTTCTCTCCCATAAAACAAGCGTTTCACTCCCAGTCACAAAGTTTCAATTTTTAATAACCAGCGAAGTTTATAAAACGATCAATATGGTTAGATCATAACACATCAAGATTTGAAATGAAATGTGATGTTTAATTAATATGCATCAAATGAAAGGTGTTAGGTTTTGGACTCTTATATTTCCATGATTTATAAATGAATAAATAATGATGTAAATAAGGAAAAGGATTAGGGCTTAGATTTACGCATGCGAAGGTGTGGGGGCAGAAGCAAAGGCTGGTAAGCTCCACGCTAAAGAAAGATTGGCTCATAGGGGAATGCTTATTCATGTTTCTACATGAATAACCATGATGATTTTGTTATCGGTTTCTTTGAATGCTTTCTTTATTTGGTTTTATTTATCATCTTTTGCCCGCTTGCAAGCCACACATCGTATAAAACGCATTTAATGGTTTTGTACGTCCAATCCAACCATTTTATGCTGGTATGATTCAATGGATTATATTTTGAATCTACCTCTCATTTCCTAACATAATTAATGAGCTAAATGTAGTACTAACTAATTACTTTTTAATAAGCCAAATGCGAGTTTTACTTACCTATATTTGTTTTCTTGTATGAATGTTTGATTTATTGATAATGAGGGGGCAAAGACCATATACAAGTTGCCAACTTTAGATTCCACATAGGCTAGAAGAAGCCTTATGCACTACATGATGATCTGAAGTTGGCTAATCACATAATAAAACACATATTTTAACAATAATTTTCTTTGTACCTAAAAACAAGTTGATTGGATGTAATTTAACATTTATTCACATTAAAAATGATTATGATTTCATGTTATGTACAAGAAAAACTAAATTATCTGGCGAAACAACTATGTTTAACTTTCATAGTTTCTGATTTCTTGAACTCCTATTTGCAATTGCATATCTTTTGACAATTCATTTTATGTTACTATTCAGTACTTGATACCTTTAAGGTCCAAAATCAATGATGTCCTAATGTTTAGTGTTCGATTTAGATAGAATACAATTGATGATAAAGGAACTGTACGTTGTCATGCCCTGACACGAAAATTATGGATGGTATTCAAATGTTTAGTGTTTGACTTAGAATACAATTGATCAAACACGTTATAGCTAATAACTCACAACTTTATAGAAGTTGAGGAAAATTGATGAAACTGAAAGTAATCAGTAAACGGTAAGATATCATAGCATAAATTGAGATGATAGGTGCATATTTAAAGTGCAAAATGATGGATAAAGCAATGAATTATGGATATATGTACATGATAAAGGACATAGAGTGCGTGTATGAAAAATGTTCATAAATATTTATCAATATAAGCCTCATAATAAATTTCTCTTCGTAACAAAAAGATACAACTTATCAAATCACATATTGATTTACTCGAGTTTTTGATAGAAGTGTATTAAAGCAATTTTACATCGTATCACATATGTTTGTTTTCATAATTTTTTTTGATATTATACATAGTCGTTACATATCAAAAAAGTCCTATGCTAAGTAGTATAATGTTAATTTTTTTGCATATTATGATTTTTTTCCAGGTTGATCACTTGGAGAAAGAAGCTTGAACTTGTTGCATCTATAGGTAAGAACGAGCAGATACTTGGAAAGTTTGGGTCGATGCGGTGGTGGACTGAAGCTCTTTTATTTAGGCCTATTTTAGACATCTATACGATTGGACAAGCGATTGGGACACCTATCGCTTGACAGAAAGAATTTATCTCTTTTGATTAGTACGTATATGTACTTTTAATAATTTATGTTATGGATTTAGTTATGTTTTGGAACAAAGTTATGAATTCGTAAATGGTGTAAACTTGAATTGTTTTTGAACGTTAATGAATCGTGTTGTTTTAAGTATTTGAATGACTGTGGTTATTATTAACGAAATATTGGTTTTAATTATAATATCATGAAATTTATGGTTAATACCAATTATGAAAAGATGAATTATAATAGTTTGTAGCAGTTGTAAAATATTTGTTGCAACTGTCAACACTAGTTGTAGTAGATTCTGCTACAACTATTACAAACTTGTAAAATCTTAACGCAACAGGCAAAAACAGTTGTTAAAATATTTGTTATAACTGTCGTAAACAGTTGTAAATAAGTCTTTTACAACTGCAAAAAGCTGTTGTATAAGATTCTATTACAACAGCTGTTGACAGTTGCAAAAGAGTCTTATAACAATCATCGAAAGCAGTTGTAAATTATTCTTTTACAATTGCTACTTGCAGTTGTAAAAAGACTTTTTACAACTGCTTCTGCAACTGTACGTACCCTTTGTAAAATAATCCCACTCTATTACAACTGTGGATATAAAGACTGGCGGGTGTCAGTTGTAATAGACCTATTACAACTGTTTTTGGTAGTTGTGAAAGGGTAATTTTGTTGTAGTGTAAAGCAGTTTGGGAGCCAACAACTCCAGAACTTGGATTTTGATTCAAGGAACCATTTCATCATTTCAAAGTTTGATCTCTAGGCTTCAGGGAAAGGTATGCTTCAGTTTTATTAACGTTTTTAATTGCTGAGTTAATCAATCATATAGATGTTAACTAGATAAACCTTATCACTAATCGGTATATTACTGTATTGTCACATGTCGATGATTATATATATATGTGTGTGTGTGTGTGTGTGTGTGTGTATTCTCAGTGTGTGTATAAAAAAAATTCCATATAGAAGTCATTATGTAGCTCATGCCCTAATGATAAAAAAAATTTATTAAAATATTATCATTAAACGATTTTATTGATTAAACTTAATTATAAAATATTAATTCATATTATATATGTATTTAAAGAAAATTTAAATTTTTTGTACATTCCTAAAAACCAATCGGCAACAAATTATATATATATATATAAGTATTTTAAATTATTTATTGATTTAAAATTAGCTAAACAAACAAAATATATTTAAAATACATTTATATATAATAGAATTTTCTAGAAATTTTAGTTATTATAAAATATGAATTTCGATTTTAGATATGATTTCTAAATACATTTTTATTTATTAAATCTGCACTGATTTTAATTTTTAAAGTATATTTTATTTAAAAAAAATTAAACCGAAAATAGAATTAGTTTTTTTAGACCTTGAGCAACAACAAATATATGTATTTAATAAAAAAAATTATTATATATATACATTAATTAGTTAGATAGCTATATGTTTATATATATAATATATCCATGTGTGTGTGTATATATATATATATGATAAAGGTTTTTAATTCTTTTACAAATTAATATTTAAAATAATTTTGAAAATTTAGTTATATATATACATATATTTCATAAATGATTTATATAAATAATTTATAACCAGTCATTTGTAATAAATATATAATTAAATTTATATATACATGCATTTATATAATATATATCCATCTATATAATAATTTTGATGCACATATATGTATATTTAGACAATATATTAGTATACACGAGGGGCTAACATATCCATTGTAGTGTAAATCCCAGCATCTGTACACGGGCATGTCAAACCATGTACACATTATATTATTGCACGTGCATGCGCGCGCGCGCACACACACACACACACACATATATATATATATATGTATATATATATATCTGTGTGTGTGTGTGTGACACACATATATGAAATATAATATAAAATTGTATAAAATAAACTTTATTTATAAAATATAATAAAATAATGATTTTATTTAAAAGAAAATTATAAAAGTTATAAATGAATTAGACTTCTTATACCCAATAAAGAACCAAAATACTAAAAAAAATTCACTCATTTATTTCGCTAAGGGCTGGCCCAGTTCCAACACTTCAAGTGGTAGCATGACTTCATACCAATAAGAAAGCGAGAAAGGAGTATGGCCGACTGAAGTGCAGTTCGATGTACGATAGGACAAGGAACGAATGGCAGTTCTTTGACCTATTTTCCCTTACCTTTTGCAAGGCACTTCTTAAATGTTGATTTTATGGTCTTGTTGATGGCCTCGACTTGTCCATTTGCTTGAGGATGGGCAACAAAAGAGAAGAATTTCTCATTCCCGTTCCTTACAAATAAGTCTTGAAAGAGGCTTCTCTCGAACTGAGTGTCATTGTTAGTGATAATCTTCTTTGGCAAGTCGAAATGGTAGACAATGTTCTTGACGACGAAGTTTAGCATTTTGGGATCGTGGCGTGCTTTGGCACTACAAGAAAATAATAAAAAAATTTAGCAGTTAGTTTACAATGATACTAAATTAAGGAGCATTGGGAGGATCTATGAATAGATTATGAGCTTATAGATTAGCTATATTACAACCGGTTCTCAACTACATTGATGTTATATGTCATGGGGTATTTATAGGAGCTGATATGGATAATAGATGATTAAGATTGTATAGTAAAACAAGCGGGAAATGCTTCCGCTGTTGATCCGGTCACATGAGCTGATGGGAAACAACTATAAAGGTGAAGTAGAATATGTGCAAGAAGCGTACCAGCTGTCACTTTGTACCAGTCGCGTGTTTTGTATTTAATGCGTGTTTAATATGGCGACATGCTATAGGAGTTGACATGTGCTTTTGGTAAACATGGTACAGTACCTAGCATAGCTGGTCATACTATATGTCGTTTACTTTTTCCTGTCCATGTAGTAAACCGAATGACAAGCTTAATGGTCGATCGCTTATTGCCGACAATTACTGTATGAAGCTAAATGTAGCTAAGGATCAAGTCATGAGAGATGTGTCGAGTCGTTCATGGGATGACGAGACAGGATGCCTGCAACAAATCGAAGGTGGTCTGAGATGAAGCCGAGCCAAAGATGATTCGTGCATGAGTCGTGTCTGGTTAGATAAGTTAGCTATCAACTTGTGCCGAGCCGGCCCATCTTGTGACCTGTTGGTTGGACCTGTTGAGAAGAAGCTGGGTTATTACACATAGGCCAGTTTGAACTGGGTCAGGTCGAGGGCTAGCTGTCCTGAATCTGGACCATGCTTTGATGTGCTATCCAACTAATTCATATTCGCAAGAAATTTGAGCAATAATACGGTTTGCACATTTAACCCACTTAATGATTTAAATTAAATTTGACTAATACATGACTTCAAAAAAGTACCAAAAAATTCAAAATTTTCTTTTTAAAATTTGAAACCCTTAAATAATCAAAATTTCAAATTCAAATTTTCATATTATCAATCTTAAAATTTCAGTTTCACCCTCTAAACTTAAATTTTCAAATGTAAATTCAAAATTTTAGGTTCAAATTCAATATAAAATTCAAATATTCAACCTTGAAATTCATTTTTTGAACTTCAAATTTACAAAATTCAAATTTTAGAAATCGAAATTTGAGATTTTCAAAATTCTAATTCAAAATCTCAAAAATCAAAATTTCAAAATTCAAATTGTTATTGGTAAATTTTCGCATGACTATCCAATTATTTAGAGATGAATGAATCATTAAGGTATTATTCAAATCACAATTTGTGTTGGGATATTGTCTATTATTTACCATGCACAATTGTTAATTATTGTTGGAACTACATGTACATTTAGAATATGATGTTTCTAGATGTTTCATATTGTCACCAATGTTGATATGAATTCACTAGCTATAGTCTCGCTTGATTCCGAATCAATATGAAAAAGCTATTGTTGTTTCAAAGAAAAAAATAACGAAGTGCAAATTTTAAAATTTTCAATTGTACCGAGTAAATTTCCACACAATCGTCCGATGATTCGGTGACGAATGAATCACTGAAGTACTGTTTGAGTTAGTGTTTAGATTGAGGATTTAACATGTTATTTGCAAAGTACAACTGTTAATCACTATGGAGAACAAAATGTATGTTCAAAATATGAAGTTCTCGACCATTTCGTATTGTTTATAATGTTGATGCTAGTTTATTGGTCGATCAAATCTCGCTTGATTCTATGTCAATATGAAGTTACTGCAATTTTAACCAAGAAAACATCGACTTTTTTCTAGTTGTTCGTGTATAAAATTTTAAATTTTCAAGTTTTCAAAATACGATTTTTCAATATTCGAAATTTCAATTTTCAAAATTCAAATTTCAGAATTCATATTTTCAAATTTAAGCGTTCTTGTTAGGCATTTGCAAAGTTTTTGTACTATACAGGCATGATGGATTTAAGCATAGATATATTACGTAGCAATTGTAAATTAGTAATGAACTTCAAAATCTATATGAATAATTCAAATATGAAAAAGTAATTTTAGTAGTATGTACTTATAGCAACTTTAGAGTTTAATGCATAATCTACACATGTCAGCTCACGACACAAAGCTGGTTTTTTCTCACTTTCGTTTTTTTGAAGTATGCTATAGTGTATTGGTTACTTACTATTTTAGTGAACTAAGTTGGCTCTTGTTACAAAGAAAGTGGCAAATAGGAGATCGACATTACCACATATCCAGACTAGATCATATCCTATTTGCTTCTCTTTCCTATACTATATGTACCAATGATCTTAGCTATATATTTTGTGTCATTAGTTATTTATCGAATATGGCGTACTCTACTCATTTATCAATTTATTGTGATGCATGAATGAAATTTTGTATTATAGAATTGAACAGGGTGTTCACACGCACACCAAAACAAAAGGAACTCTAAAGACATAGCGCTGCATATTAAACTACCGTTTACAAACTACATCATACATAAAGAAAACCAACTACATGCACGAATAAAAATAAAGAAGAACTACAAACCTTCATAGAAAAAATATATTAAAACTTATACATATACATAACAGCTGCATTTCATAAATGTACCATAGTAAATGGACCATGAATATTTCAATTTTGCATGTACAAAAACAAAGAAAGTAAATGTTAGTGAGTTAAGTTTACGCAAATTGCAGCTCTTTTGCCTTTTAAGTTAAGGTTTTTCTTGGCTAGAGTATAGCCATACTTGTCTCTCATAATAATATTACGATTCCATTACTGATCTATGTATATGCTTCGATTAAAATGGTTATATTCTTCATTGCAACTTGCTTTAATTCCTTCCACGCAAGACCATACCCAAAATACATCTTCTAAGATCGCGAAGTTGTACACAGGGACGGATGCAAGGCCAAGACTACCTGGGCTATAGCCCAGGTCAGTATTTTGCTAAACACATTATAATCACTATTATCGATCAAAACATAGAAGAATGGACTACGTTGCTATGAAAACAGAGAATGAAGCATCTGTCATTATGCAGTCTGATTTAACAGACCTTCAAATCGCTGCAAGAAAATTAGCAAACAATGTCTTCGAATTTGGTTTCGATAGTGTTGGTGGACGCCTCGGCTTTGGCACTGCATTTCTCAGGCTTCTCGCTTCATTTGCTGCAATGTAAGTAGAATGTTCGATACTAGATATTCATTTCTTTATAAAGCTTCTGAAATTTCATTTTATAAAAAATTTCAGATATCTACTAATCTTGGATCGAACGAATTGGAGAACAAACATGTTAACAGCACTACTGGTTCCTTACGCATTCTTCTTCTGTGTACTTTTCGTACTCTTTCCCTTAACTTGTTTGATTACAAACCGATTCAAAATGAAAGACTACAAAATTATTGAGCAAATTTTGAAATAAATTACCTTTTAGAAAAAGTTTGATTTCTTGATTCTTTTTCAAGCATTTGAATTTCAATATTGTTTAGTGAATTATAGCCATAATCTCATTAGTGTTAGTTGTCAAAATGATTATTGTGTTTATATCATAAAGCGATTTTTATAGCCCGGGTCATACTTGAATCCTAGCTCCGTCACTGGTTGTACACAACTATTAGCTCTTCTATTCTAGAGAGATCACACAATGGAAGTTTTTGAAATCGATGCTTGACTACTTGTAAGTATTTAGCATAAGCAGCTTGATTTTGGAGAGAGCCGGGTAAGAAATAGAAACCACCATTCTGTATTAACTATTAAGCGTTATTATTGTTGATATTACGTTGATATATAGATATCTGGGTGAAATATTTCACTGATTGGGTGAAGTCAAATTTCACATCCTATATTGTCATGTTTACTAAAAAAATAGAACTGTTATAATTTCACTTGGCATGCAATATGGTAGTTGTCTCATATATTGAGAGGATGTGGTTACTCTACTGTTGGTAGAGGAAGAAGACGGTGACGTTATTTCTTTCCTTTTTCTAAATTATCTTTGACTGCCTGCTACTGCTGCTAGATATTTGTGGCTTACAGTGTTTAGTCTGTCGGCTGATAGAAAATAGGCAATTCTTATTGCCAACGTGTACATATCTAATATCTTAGAGGAAAGGCATGGTGAAGAAAAGCAAAAGGAAGTTTTGTAAAATATTGTTTCAGTTTCAAAATATATATTCATCCATTATAAAAAAACAGCCTTGAAAAATTACTATATTTTTTGGTTTTAGGATATCTATGGAAAACCGTGCAACTTTTTGGAAAACTATGTAAATATTTAAAGGTTCTAGACCGTACTCTACAAATATTCGTAAATGTTTTTTTTCTAAGAAATAGTTTAATCACAGAACGTTCGATTAACATTCATATTTATTTTTCAAAAATAAAAGCGAATTATTTTTTGTCGAAATTATAAAGAACGTGTAATTTAAAGTTATTGGGAAGATTAAAATATTAATTTGTCTCACATCATCAAAATATTCATAACTATTCCTATATATAAGGAAAATATAACAAGTCTTGTTAATAGAGTTAATATGAAATGAAAAAAAATTGACCTTAATGAATGAGTGCATGTGAGCTTGGTCCTATAAAACATTATTAAGTGTGGGGCTAAGGGCGTCGCTATTTGTGTTATCGACTATCACGTCGAACAAAAAAAAAGATTAACTGTGGTCGGCGGACAACCGCCGACCGTGGGTTACCGCGGCAACCCCTAGCGCTAGGCGCAGTGCGCTTAGCACCACACAATATTAATATGTCAAAGATGAGCGCTGTTCATTTGGAACATGTGGGCGCGTGCGTGAATAAAATTGAATAGATTCAACTATTGACAATGTTGTGTTTTTTTAGTTTTAAAATGAATAGACACATTTGTTCATAAAAGGCCTGTTATACAACAGTAACATCCCTTTCGGATGTCATTGCGTGCACTATAAGCACAACAAGTCCGGCGAAGAAATAATAATAATCATCATACCCTATGCAGTCTAGTTTGCAGTGGGGCTAATAGTTCCTTAAGGAAAACGTAATCACAACGTGCCTCGAATATGGTTATTCCTGGGTCTTCATTCGACTCTATTAGCCAACAATCTTAAGGAGTTATTATGGCTACGTCATAATCAACGTATAAGATAATGAATCAGGAATTTACCAAGCTTGATCGATTTGATGGCACAAACTACATCCATTGGCAAGATAAAATCATGTAACTGTTTACTACGCTGACAATTGCATAGATGCTTGACGAAAATCTAGAATCGATACCACAACTGTAACAACCCGCACTTTAATGAGCCTAAATTTCGACGAGAATCAAAACTCAAGTCCATCAAAGTACAGATCGTTGGATTTGGTACTAACAAATAAGCATGAACATTACCAAAGATTGATAAAATCTAAACTCACAGCAGAAACAATAATACGATATAAATACTGACTATGTCTACTACCTTGGAATTAATGGTATTTCTTGGATATCATATTGCCACATCAGCATCGAGCATGAGAGAAAAGAAGACTTCTCCAACAATCAATCAAATCCAGCTCTAGTGACATGTTCCTCTAAATCTATCATATGGGTTGTAATAAGGAGGGGGTCAGAACAATGTTCTGCTGATTGGAAAATCTATAGTATCCATAATAAATTTAAACCGATTGGTTTTCATTAATTGTTATGTCTACTATTTTAAGGTAAACCAAATTAACCTAATATTGCACGCACGGTATTCCTACCTAGCATGATTAACCTACCTACCCTTCCCAAGGTATAAATTGCTGACGTAAGTCTATCAGCCACTTAATGCTTCCAAATAAGATGCGGGCTACCAGCATCGTCATCGTTGGTCTATTGGTCCTAGCTATAGAGACATTTGACCACTATTTATGGCTTTATAATATAATAGTCATTCTACTAACACATCTATCGTTTATTGAAGTCTTAGCCATGTGAGAGACAGTGCCCAAGCCACTTAATACCTTATTAATAAGGACTAGGTAGACCTCTGACAATTTAATTCTATATTCTAGGCAGGCCTTTGTCATTTAATACCTAACCCCAAGGTGAGCTCATCACTAGTAGTATATAGCTGACATAGCTTGGAATCTCATTGGAACACTTAGTACTTCTTTATAGGACATAGGCGGACGGTATATTAGTCACTTAATACCTTAAACCCAAAGCGGATCCTTCCCAAGATATCCATTGCCGCTCCTAACCGTTGATTTGGAACATTTAATACCTTATAGTTAGGAAATAGACGAGCTCTCAAACTACCACCTCAATCCTATAACCTCTAAGCAGATCCTATCATCCATAATCGTTTCCCATGGGTCCTATGATTAGTGATGTTCCACATCAGTAATAAGTGTACATAGCTTATGGTAGCCTCTGAGTGAAGGACATACTTCCGTTGTGGAACTCTACTGACCTCGCATCCCAACCTTCTAAGCCCAACTAATTATTCTATAGGTCTCATGGTTAAAGATGTCTCACATCAGTATGAATTGTACACAAATTCCGGTAGCCTCAAAGTGAAGGGCATACTTCTGTTGTGTAACTCTACTGACCTCACATCCTAACCTACTAAGTCCAATTAATTATTCTAGGCTTTACTAACTTAAGCCATATTATCGTAGGATTTACAATTACTAGCTTTATCATCCTAAATTGGATATTGGACTTAGCTTACTAACCTCTTTTTATTTATTTAAGGCTATATAAATCTATACTATATTATTATTAGTGAGTTGAATTTCAAGCTCACACAGGCCCCTTGAAATTTGGCAACTGAACAGTCGCATTTTTAATTTCTTTATATTCCAAACTTTAAAATGTGATAACATTTTCTACATTGATTGGATTTAATAATCGTTTTCACTATTAAATCTCAAATTTAATTTGTTTTCCAATGATATCCATTGTTGATAGCTAAAAATAAATTTTTTAAAATCATAATTTTATATAGCAGCTTTAATTGCACAATTATTTTGTGTCACCGCTGTGTACCGCGTTTCTGTAACAGCATTATTATGATGATCATAAACATTACATAGTAGTTTTACCTAAATTATTATAATGTATTTATTATCTTTTAACATATTTGAAAGGAATATTTTTTTTGAATTATACAATTATGGTTGCCTTTGAATATTGTAACTACATTATGTAATAAAGTAATAATCTTGATTGTGTTTGATAGTATTCAAACTTAGTGCAGTTATAATTTAACCCCATCAAAAAATGGTGTAATAATTTATAGGCATTTTTTGAATTAATTTAACTACGTTAGCATTTTTTTATATCATTTACTATTGATGATTTTGACTATATTTGATAATTTTATTCAATTTTAAAACAGTTATAAATTAATGAAATTAAGAAAATGCAATTATAATTTACCAGCAAGTTTTGGGTAAATTTTAACTATATTTGAAGATTTTTAACCACATTTATGTGATGAAGTAATAAATTTGGCTACATTTCAGGAATTTATTCAATCTTAATACAATTAAAATTTAACTACATTAATAAAATGCAGTTATAATTTAATGACAATTTTGAATTATGCATGGTAGAAATTGAATATTTCATCTATATTTATGTGATGTAGTAATAATTTTGGTTGTACACGATGATTTATTCGAGCTTAATGTAGTTAAAATTTAAATGCATTAAGCAAAATCGGTTATTATTTTGAAGTATTTTTGGAAATAAGTAATTATTGTTTTTGAATATTTTAACTGCATTTGTGTGATGCAATACTAATTAGCTATAGTAATAATTTTGTTTGATGTTAACGATAGTTATTTAACCGCATTATGAAAATATAATTGAAAAATGAATTTTGATTTTTGATAGCTTGAGATGATTAAATAATGACTTCACATAATTAATGCTTGATTCAACCGTGCAGCTCAGCGTTTAATACATTGCTTCCAGGTTTGATGACATAATTTGGCTATATTTACTCAATTTCGTTTACAATTACGATGATCAATAATACAATAAGCATATAAGTTGTTGTATTCGGGCTTAAGGTAGATGCACGGTTTAAGTGCTGGATCAAAACATGTGTTGTAGTGAGAATAATGTTGATAACCACCTAAAAGAGTTTATTTTTTATTTTTTGCAGTAAATTCTAAAATCACTTGCACCACCACCGTCGGAAAACTTCTAGAAAACAATTGATGAATGTATCTTTGTATAGATGATTATGTAGTCATAGTTTGATTATTATTAGATATAGTTGATAGGTCAGACAAGAAGTTAGAGAATTTAGTAATAATACTGCGTCAATGACACTTTTTCCTTTTTGGCTGCAGGTACAAATACCTTCAATGGTTAAAATAATTGACTGATGTAATGCATCTATTAAGGCCAAGAAAACATCACCTATTTGTCCTCAAGCCAATATCATACACGCGTTACTAGCAGTTATTTCTGAGGCTAAAAAATGAATGGACTTCTCACAATTGTTCTCTTCTGTATGTTTTGGATATTTTCAAATATTGGTTACTACGACCAGCTATATGCCGTGTTTTGTACCCTGTATTGACATAGATCAGATTCGGTGAACAATAGTAATTTATATTGGAACCCATGTTATTTTCTTATTGCATTATCATTTCTATTTCAATTGAATCTTCTGTTTTACTACTTTTCCCATGTACTACATTTGTTGCTTTTTTCTTTTTTCTTTTGCTCCCTTTTTTCAGCTGTTGACAAATACTTTTCCTAACTGTTTACAAATTTCATCCTATTACTATATTTCTCCCCATTGTAAAAAACTTTTGTTACTCTTATTTAATTGAATCGAACTGTACTGTGTCTTTGTGTCTGTAGTTCACAGTGAATACTTCAACTATATCTATGCACATTGAAGCAGCTGTGTAATTGCAAAAGCAACAACATTGGCGTTATATGCCACAGTGAATATATCTATGCATTAGCGGATAAATTTTTAACACATTATCCTCTAAATAGTCTGTGAACTTTAACATATTCACTGTAATTGTTTTGTTCGATTTTAATTGTGATTATCATCACCAAATATATCTATGTATTCTTTATCCTACCAAATTGTTATTCATGATGTAACACTATCGTTCAACAATGTTTTTTCATTACCACCGCATTAAATTTCTTATACATTTGGATATGACCTATGCAACAACAATATTTTTTCAACATCCGTGTGCGAAGCACGGGTTCGCACTAGTTACCTTAAATATTCAATTACCCATAAATCCCTTTTATTTGCTTATTCCATAAATGTCAATTTGTCCATAATAAAGAATATCATCCTAACAGGCATTTCCTAAAGTATATATGTATATTTACTAATTTTCAATTAGTAACCTTTTCTAACTATTCCATAGTTAATAATCTAACTTCTTTATTTATCCGTCACATTAATCCATTTACTTCATTAATTATTTGTAACTCTCAACTTCATTTCACAATTATTACTGATTAATTGGAGTTACGACCTTTCCAAATTTTCCTACTATTTCATATTCGTAGATCAACGTTATTACTACTTATAGCTAATATCATATGCAAGCCTTACGCATAAATCGTCATATTTATTAGCGCGTATAAATACATATTTCTACTAAATATATTGTAGTCACCAATCTTTAACTAGAATATTCTTTTTCATATATAATTTGCTGAAATTACATTTCTTAGAAAGATTCTCCATTGTGATTTCCATAAATTAGTTTAAAATAAATGATCAATGAATAAAATGAAAGATTTAATTCGTTTGAAATTACAAGGAATTATTATTAGTTTTTATTGGATTAGACAGTGTAAACTCTAGAGAATAGATCTGTACTTTTCACATCTCTTCCTTTTCATTTGCATATATTCCTTGTTAAATCAAACGTTGCATTTTCCATGCAATTTGGAAACACAAAAAATTTATAAAAATCAAACGGACGTTCTTTCCACAAATTAAACTACGGAAAATTCCCAATTCAACATAATTAGGGTAATAGTCAAATTCATACTAATAATCTGCAACCAAATTTTAGATCTGGAATAAATTTCTTATCTAATCAATACATTTATAACTTTTGGGACCGATTTCCAAATCAGGGTGTAACAATAATTCCTATCCGATCTCCTAAGAATATGTAGGTGATTTTTATTATATTCAAATTTTAGTTTACAACTCACATATGTTGATTCATTTAGGCATAAAAATCAAACGTATGCCAACGAAATAATTCAAAATCATAAACAGTATTTAATTTCACACTCACTTTCTAAAAGCGTTCCAAATCTTCAGATCTGAAGTATAACTTTTGATCCAACTTCATTTCCTTCTTATTCCAAGTAATATGTATAAAAAGAGTATATACATATATTAAAATTATAGATTTAAGAATAGATTTAGGGCTGAATGGAAATATATACATATATATATATATATATATTACCTCGTTATAATGTAGTGTTGATTCACTTATGTTCTTCTCTTATTTGATTTCTATTCTTCTCCAATCTGTATATATACAAATATAAATATTATATTTTATAATTTAGAAAATAGTGGAGAAGGAAAAATGACAAAGCTTCGTTGTTGCTTTTAGAAAAATATGAGAAGAGAATAGAGGGTTAGGCCTGAATTTATAGGCACTCGAATCAACTACAGCCGTTAGATTTAATTATATAAAATCTGGGTCATTTGGCTAAGGCAAACCGTAACCGCCATTGCTAGGACCGGTCGACTGCTCCCTCTATAGGGGTCGATCGCTCCATGTCGACCTGCCTAATAAAGTGGGTTGACCAGTGGGTCTCGGTATTTATATATTAATGTTAAATTTTCCAATCTAATTATTTCTATTTCGAATTTGTTTTTCGTCCATAAACTCTTCGTTTGGACTCAAACTACAAAACTTCAGATATGAAAGTTGCTCAGAGTTTCGTCACAAATGCAATGATGCAAGTTTCAAGGTCAAATTCCATCGTTTGCACAAATTCCATTTTGGAGCCTAATTAGCTAACTAGCTAATTAAATAACTAATGTCAAATTTATAGGATGTTACATTCTTCCCTCCTTAAAAGAATTTCGTCCCCGAAATTATACATTGACTAAGTCATGGTTCTAGCTTGCAATTACCCTAACTACACAACCAATCAGTGTATAATCAATTTTGCAACCAACGTGCATAAGTGCATCGCAACATTAATAACATGTATGCAGAATGATTATAAATCGGTCCCTCCTATATGAATGCTTTTCTTTTTGAAAACAATTTTAGAAAATATGGATCAAACAACCTATACATACATACATACATATATATACATACATACATATACATACATACATACATACAGATATATATATATATATATACACACACACATACATACATTGGCAGTTCTATATGTGTGTAGATTTTGAAAAATCCTTTCACCAAATATCCTCATACTCCTACGAATAGAAGTTAGGTACAACCAATTTGCATCCAATTCCTACCAACCAAAAAATCTAACACGTCGAAATCTCGCTTCCTAAACGTCACTTCTATGGCAGAAAAAGGAATTTAGATGGAGAATTTTACATTCTTATCACTCTATAAGATATCCATTTTCCATTATACGGTGGAAATTTCCTCCCTGTTCTAGATTTACTTCAAATTTTCCATGCACAAAATGCATAAAGAGGCTTGTTTCCAAGCTCTAAAATGAAATTGAGTCCAAAAACAAACTCGTACGCGTCGTTGATAAGGCATGAAAATAAAAATCCAAGGCTAAAACAGATATTCTCTTGTTATCGTTTGCATTTTATCATATTGTCGATCCTAATTCATCGCTAGATTTGCATTTCTAATCTATTTTCCTTCCCTACACTTAGCATATGGCATTCAAAATTAAAAACTTCATAAAAACCTTTTTCTCTTTTCAAATTTCTACGTTGCTTGAAAAATAAATTTTCAAAATATATGGATGCAAATCTTTCCCTTGAAATATAATTTGAGCAAAAATTCTAAAAATTATTTGAGTGTCAAAAATAATTTAAAAATCCAAACTTTTTTTCACGCAAAACATTTTAAATCAATAGAAACTTTTCAAAATATTTTCTTTTTCAAATATATTGATAATTCTAGACGCATTTAGCATTGGTCAGAAATCAGTTATGCACTAAACTCATAAACTCAATTCTAACATTCTGCAACTAACCTTAACTAATAAAACTTGACATTTTATTTAAAAAAATTCGACATACTCAGTTATCCAAAAAAAAATAGTTTTTAAGGAACATGAACAATGATCCATGATTCCAAAACAACTTTAACATGTCCTTCTCTTGCTAAAATTTCCATCTATTTAAAACTTTCAGTCTCATATTACATTTTACTGTTAGTTAAGTGTACTCCTTATGAGATTTTCATATTTATACTTTTTCTTCCAAACATACATATAAGAGCGGTTCACATATTTGGAAATAACAACACAGTAAACAAATAGAAATACATCTCATAATATCATACGCATATTAAAAGGAGACAACTAATAGTTACAACCTAACAAGCTAAAATAGAAAGAACAAATACTAGAAGGGAAAGATACAACAACACACTATAGAACCTAACACTACCTACAGACTATGGGACACTCTCGATCCTCAACTGAAACTCGAGCCGTTACCGCGACCTCGAAAAGGATGAAGCATAATTGCTAAACACCCAATATCATGACTCCAGCACTGTAGCTCGGTCCTCATCTCTTGTTGGTCGGCACAGATCCCTTGGATCTCGGTCTGGACCTACCGAATGGTGACTAGCTCGAGACTCTGATATCCCACAACGCCCTGTCCTTGGTCCGCCTCCTACTACGGCTGCTGCTCTGCTGTTGGCTCGACTATTGCGGCTGGTGGAAAAGGAATTCCCATCTTCCTAAGGGAGGCTATATCAATAGCGGGCGGGACCTTCGTTTGGGTAGTCTTCCCACTAAGATTCTCCCCGTATTGTTTGAAGATGAGAGTGAATTGGTGACAATACGGAAAGTAACTCCATGGAATGCCAACTCCCTGATCAGAAAAATGAATCATAAGAGTGTGCCAAATTGATGGCTACACCACCTATAACTACATAGGTGGCCTTCCGTGCCCAAGGATAAATATGATATAGCTTCTCGTCTTGGGGATGATGTTGTGCTGAATAATGCGCACAGCAAGAGGGGTAGTCCGACGTAGATTTTCTGTCCTTTAAACACCGACATCATAAGAAATATCCGCTGTATGATCTCCGGGTCGGTCATCTCAATATTGTCTCAATCTGCACCATCCGTAGAAATCTCCAAAATATTCCCGAAGTCGTCGTCGGACATCTCGATCCTGACACCTTTAACCTCCGACTGAATGAATCTATTGCCTTGATCAAAATTCGATGCAGATGAGCTCGAAAAGGTGAATGCAACGTAGGTAGCATTCCAGCTCAAAAGTATTGAAGTGTAAGATCGGTGCAAGTCCTACCGCCTCAAAAGGCTCTTTTAGCCTGAACGCGGTGAAATCTCCAAATTTCACTGGTCGCCTATGAAGAAACTTGAAATTGGTAGAGATGAGAAAGGTGAAGATCCTATTGTCATTCTGGTCTAGCCACCTGATCTTTTGAGGGGAGACACCAGGGTGGCGCGAGGAGGAACCAATAGTGCGGGGAGGTGCCATGGGCTAAGAAGTGGAGAAATATGGTTTAGATCTGGAGTGGAGGTGGGGCAAGATCTAATGTGCAAAAATCTACGCAAGGGGGAGGCGAGGTTGTTGCTCGCCAGAGAGGAGGAGAAACGGCGTTGCCTGAAGGTCGAATGGAGGAAGTGGAAGTTGATTTGAAGGAGGAGAGGT
Source organism: Allium fistulosum (assembly GCA_030737815.1). NCBI lineage: Eukaryota > Viridiplantae > Streptophyta > Magnoliopsida > Asparagales > Amaryllidaceae > Allium > Allium fistulosum. The sequence goes on from CM060901.1 coordinate 669,947,751, forward strand.
GGAGCTTTTTGGGTTCGGCTGTTAAAGGAGAGGCGGAGCTTGAATGCCGCTGGAAGAAAACTGGACGTGACTTCATAGTCGTGTTCCAGGTTCAAGATGGGCTGAAACCGGTATAGCGATCAAACCCTCTAGGTCTATCGGTCGACCGCTAGGCGGTTTTGAACCTGGACCCTTTCGGGGTAGGTTTATTTATAACGTTAATAATAGTATAATAACTATGATAATCGTTTCACGTCGTCTCCTTCGACTCGACACGATCCAAAAAATCTCTGCCCTCTTCACTTTGGTGCCAAAACTTGCTGTCTAGATTTTTGAACCATTCCTCAGCTATTCCATGGTACTTTAAACTTATGTTGCTCAACCATCAACAATTCCAAAACCCGATAATATTTGAACTACTATTCCCCGCATACTTTGCGTGGAATATTTCTTGCAATGGCTGGTGGGACAATAATACTTCTAACTTCATACCCCAATAAAATTAAATGTCATTCATGTTTTGTCCGTTCCTCAGAAGAGAGAAAATTTTAAAAACTTCGATTTTACTTCTTTATAAACTAAATTTGCTTAACACAACCAACTTAGTGGTATACGTGCTTCTTGAAAATTAAAATTTCAAAACTTCACAAAACAAATTTTTGAAAACAAATCCTTGGGAAAAGAAATCCTAAAATTCCTTTTCTCAAAGTCTAAGGCATTTCCAAAGTATACTTTATCAAAATTCTCTCACGAGCTTAGACTTGGGAATTGACTTCAATTCTTCAAATAAAAATCTGATTTGTCATCTAAAGGTGGTTGATGGACATTCCCTTACCAAACTAGTTTTCAGACATTTGCAACACAAAATTTTTTATTTCCCACTTATCTGGAATAATTATGTATTTTCGACTGCAAGTTATCATCAAAATCCAAAATCACAAGGTAGCTAGAATCCAACCATCAAGTTGAACACCCTCTAGTCTCCGAGATTCTGCCATATGTCGTATTCATGTTCTTCCAAACTATCGCCTTATGCATCGCCAATGCTCTGTGGGGTAATTCAGGGTCGGCGTAAAAATATTAACTCTAAAATATTTCCAACCCAGAGTTGCTTTGCACATTCCTTCGGGGTGGAGCTACAACTATTCTATAATCGAAACTCTTAGAGTCTAGTGTAAAAATATTAATAATAGATAGGGAAGTACAAATACGTTTTCTCAATTTATCCTAATTCCTCTGATCGACTAACCTAGGCTCTAATAACAAATGCAACAATCCGCACTTTAATGAGACTAATTTTCGATGAGAATTGAAACCCAAGTCCATTAAAGAACAGATCATTGTATTTGATACCTGCAAATGAACATGAGCATTATCAGAGACTGACAAAAATCTGAAATCACAGCAGAAACAATAATAGGATATAAATACTGACTACGGCTACTACCTTGGAATTAATGGTATCCCTTGGATATCAGATTGTCACATTAGCATCGAGCATAAGAGAAAAGAATACTTCTCCAACAATCAATCAAATCCAGCTCAAGTGACATGTTCCTTTAAATCTATCATATGGGTTGTAATGTGGAGGGGTCAGAACAACATTCTGATGACTGGAAAATTTGTACTATCCATAACATAAATTTATACCGATTGCTTTTCATTTAATTGTTATGTATACTATTTTAAGGTTAACCAAATAAACCTAATATTGCACACAGGATATTCTTACCTAGCATGATTCACCTACCTACCTTTCCCGAGGTATAAAATAATAACGTAAGTCTTTCAGCCACAATACTTCCAAATATGAAGCGGGCTCCTAGCATCGTCATCGTTGGTCAGTTGGTCCTAGCTACAAAGACCTTTGATTGCTATTTATGACTTTATAATATATAATAGCCATACTACTAACACATCTTTTGTTTATTGAAGTCTTAGCCATGTGAGAGACAGTACCCAAGCCACTTAATACCTTAATAATAAGGACTAGGAAGACCCCTGACCATTTAATACCTATATTTTAGGCTGGCATTTGTCATTTAATACCTAACCTCAAGGCCGACTCCTCACTAGCACTATCTAGCTGACATCGCTTTGAATCTCATTGGGACACTCAGTACTTTTTTATAGGACAGAGGCAGACCCTATATCAGTCACTTAATACCTCAAACTCGAAGCCGACTCTTCCCAAGATATCAACTACCGCTCCTAACCATTGATTCAGACCATTTAACACTTTTTAATTAGGAAAGAGGCGGGCCCTCAAACAACCACTTAATACATCTAACCCCTAAGCAGACCCTATCATCCATAATCGTTTCCCATGGGTCCTATGATTGGTGATGTCCCACATCAGTGTAAACAACTACTGGTTGCCTCTGAGTGAAGGGCGGACTTCCGTTGTGTAACTCTACCACCTGGCATCCCAACCTTCTAAGCCTAACTAATTATTCTATGGATCTTATGGTTAAGGATGTCTCACATCAGTAGGAAGTGTACACAACTATTGATAGCCTCAAAGTGAAAGGAAGCCTTCCGTCGTGTAACTCTACCAATCTCTCATCCCAACCTACAAAGTCTAATTAATTATTCTAGACTTTACTAACTTAAGTCATATTATCCTAGGCTTTACTATTACTAAGCTTTATCATCCTAAATTGGATATTGGACTTGGCTTACTAACCTTTTTTTATTTATTTAAGGCTATATAAATTACATTAAAGATTTAATTACCCATAAATCCCTTTTATTTGCTTCTTCCATAAATGTCAATTTGTCCATGATAAAGAATATCGTCCTAATGGACATTTCCTAAGACATTTATGTATATTTACTAATTTCCAATTAGTAACATTTTCTAACTATTCCATAATTATTAATCTAACTTCTTATTTATCAGTCTCATTAATCCATTTACCATATTAATTACTTATAACTCTCAAATCCATTTCACAATTATTGTCGTTTAATTGGAGTTACAGTCTTTCCAAACTTTCCCCCTATTTCCTATTCGCAATACGCATAGCTAATATCCTACGTGAGCGTTATGCATAAATCGTCATATTTATTAGCATGTATAAATACGTATAAATACCTACTTCTACCAAATATATTCTAGTCACAAACCTTTAACTAGAATATTCTTTTTCATATTTAATTTGCTGAAATTACATTTCTTAGGAAGATTCTCCATTGTGATTTCCATAAATTAGTTTAAAATAAAAGATCAAGAATAAAAGGAAAGATTTGCCTCGTTTGAAATTACAAGGAATTATTATTTTCTTTTTATTGGAATAGACAGTATATACTATGGAGAATAGATCTATACTTTAAACATCTCTACCTTTTCATTTGCATATATTCCTTGTCAAATGAAACGTTGCACTTTCTATGCAATTTGGAAATACAACACATTTATAAAAATCAAATGGACGTTCTTCCCATAAATTAAACTACGGAATATTCCTAATTCAACATAATTAGGGTAATAATCAAAATCATACTAATAATCTACAACCCAATTTCAAATCTGGAATAAATTTCAAATCAAATCAATATATCTATAATTTTTGGGACTGATTTTCAAATCAGGATGTAATAATAATTCCTATCAGATCTCCTAAGAATATGTAGGCTATGTTTATTACATTCAAATTTTAGCCTACAACTCACATATGTTTATTTAAAAATCAAATATATGCTAACGAAATAGATTGAAAATCATAAACAATATATAAATTTCCCACTCACCTTCTAAAAGCATTCCAAATCTCCAAATCTGAAGTAAAACCTTTTATTCAACTCCATTTCCTTCTTATTGCAAGAAATATGTATAAAAAGTGTATATAAATATATTAAAACTACATATTGGGAAGAGATTTGGGGCTGAAGGGAAATATGAATATAAATACACACACACAAATATATACATACACATACACATACACACACACAGATATATATATATATATAAAACCTCGTTATTTCATAGTGTTAATTCTCTTTTCTTCTTCTCTTATTTGATTTCTGTTCTTCTTCAATTTGTATATATGAAAATATTAATATTATATTTTATAATTTAGAAAATATGGAGAACAGAAAATGGAAAAGCTTCACTGCTGCTTTCAAAAAAATATGAGAAGAGTAGAGAGGATTAGGCCTGAATTTATAGGCACTCAAATAAACCATACCCGTTAGATTTAATTATATAAAATCTGGGCTATTTGGCCAAAGCAAACCCCAGTTGCCCATGCTAGGACCGATCGACCGTTCCCTCTATAGGAGTTGACTGCTCCATGTTGACCTACCCAATAAAGGAGATCAACGGTGGGTCCTGGTATTTATATTTTAACGTTAATTTCTCTAATCTAATTATATCCCTTCCGAATTCGGTTTTTGTCCGTAACTTCTTCTTTTGGACTCCGATCGCAAAACTCCAAATATGAAAGTTGCTCAGAATTTTAAGACGAACGCAGTGGTGCAAGTTTCAAGGTCAAATTATATCATTTGCACAAATTCCATTTTTGGAACCTAATTAACTAAGTAACTAATTAAATAACTAACGTCAAATTTATGGGGTGTTACAACCACCTTCTAAAAAAGACACTGACAAAGTTATAGAAAAAGAAAAGAAATGTGAAGAAGATGAAGTTGTATGCAGGGGTTACATCCTTAAGACTATATCTGACCGATTATACGATCTCTTCATTTCTGTCAAGTCGTGGAGAGAAATATGGAAAACTTTAGAGGCCAAGTATAGTAATGAAAACAAGGCACATATAAGTTCTTATTTACAATTTTTTTTTGAATTTAAGATGCTTGACAACATTTCAGTTCTGGATCAAGTTTAGGGATGGCAATGGGGCGGGTTTAGGGTCCAAACCCGGTCGACCCGCCCCTGTTTTGGCCCATCAAGACCCGCCCCATTGGGTCATTGGGGCGGGTAGACCCGTGACCCGTTCTTGAGTACTCCGGGTCTAGGGTCGGATCGGGGCTTGGCCGACCCGCCCCAACCCGACCCGCACTACTAACATCTTATGAAACCGCTTTATTACTATAATGATTTATTAATCTTTTTAGATATAAGTGATTCTAGAATGGATATTAAAATGTCCCAGTCAATATCTATAGAAAAAATTAGAGTATTAAGTTGCGTCATTGATAATTATACAATAACATATGTATATATTTTCTGAATTATTATTGTAGACATCATTTTTATTAACTTCCCATAGACACATTGTTATTTGTATTTCATGTATATTTGGTGATAACGAGTATAAACAAATAAATATATGCACGTTGCTACATAATTTTGAATCAATGCATAGAGACTCATCGGGTCTTGGGGCGGGTCGGGTTTACCCTGACCCGTACGGGTCTCGGGTACGGGGCAAAATTCCAGACCCGCACCGGGTCTACGGGGCGGGTCTGGGACAAGGTCTAAAAAATCCGGGTCGGGTATAGGGCACTAAAAACCCGCCCCAACCCGCCCCATTGCCATTCCTAATCAAGTTCATGAGTTACTGGTTTTCTTTAATAAACTAAAATTGTTAAGTTCATCATTCCTGAAGCATTCCAAGTCAGGCTATTATGGCTAAACTCCGTCAAATGCGAAGTGAATATAGAAAGAAACTTATGCATTTAACAGAGGATTTCTCCATGAAACAGGTTCAAAAAACTTCCTATTAAAGAACAAACCAGAATCCATGAAAAGAAGATTTTTGAATATGATTCTAATATAAACACATTGGTTAATATACCTTCCATTACACGCTTTATACATAATACTAGTGAATAAATTTATCGAAAAAATGGTGGAAACCCTAGGAGCCACAGTCGCCACTTAATGCACCTTCAAATCACATTCTTTTCTCTTCTCCTTTTCTTGTATCTTCTATCCTTAATCTTTCTTAGTAGTGATGGATACAGAAGGGGGTTATAAGGAGGATGAGGGCTGGGTGGTGGTTAATCCAAGGAAGGGCAAAGCGAAGCTGGAATCGATTGGAAATCGTGGGATGGTGGCCGAAGGAGGAAGCAAGGTGGATCGGAAGGGAAAATCGATCATGGATCAGGGACAATCGAGTAAAACCCAAGTCGTATCTACAAACCCTAGGTTCTTTTCTATGCCAAAATAGCAGGTGAGATTTAACGTGTCTAATGACGTAAAAAAGTAAGCTACCTAGATGCTGTTAGGGGGAGTGAGCGAGGAGTTTCAGCCGATGAGCTCAGTTTCATTGAACCAAAGGTTAATGAGGGACACCTGAGGGGGGTTGTATCGATGGAAGTTATCAAGGAGGTTGAGGATGGATAGGATAACTATATATTGCTGTATGTTGTAGGAAACAAACCGTATTTCAAGGTGTTCGAAGCATGCTCTAAAAGGGTATGGAAAGTGGAGAAGAAGTTCGAAGTGCAAACAAGAGACAATGGTTTTTTGTGGTTAGATTTGAAAGTGCCAACGATTGCGGAAAAATCTTGGAAGGAGGTCCTTGGTTTTTCGACCAGAGACTAATCATAATAAAGAGATTAACTCTAGGGATGAGCAGTGATGGGGACTTATTAACCACTATGCCAGTGTGGATAAGGCTTCCAAGCTTAAGTTTCAGACTATGGGGGCCTAAGGCAATCGATGGTTTGGTTTTCCCTATTGGTGTTCCAATCAAGATGGATGAAGCTACAAAGAAAAAGATAAGAATATCATTCGCCAGGATTCTTGTGCATGTCAAGGCCAGCACAGGGTTCCTAAGCAAAGTGGAAGCGGTAGGAGATAATGGAGAAATTTTCCAGTAGGAGGTAATATACGAAAATCCACCTCCAAGATGTGATAACTGCATATGTTTTGGTCACTTTAAGCAACAATGTCCCATGAGTAAGGTTTGGGTTCCAGAAAACCCAAAACCGAACAAAAATGATAAAAAGGAAAGAGGATTAAACAATAAGAATGACAGTGAGAAAGAAGGCACAGAGAATCTGGGCGAGAAGGCAAAACCCATTATAAAGTCTACGAAAGAGCAACCTGAAGTGACCAAAGATTTGGAGAACATCCCTGTTACACCCTAGAATCAAAAGAGCAATAAGCTAAAAGAGGGAGAATTGAGTAGCATAACAAAAACAATGAACAAAATAGAGGAGGCTATCGAGTAGATACTCCAAGAAAACCGAGTATAATTAAGTGAAGCAACAAAAGTGAGTGATTAGGATATGGAGGGAGCATGTTGCGCTGCGACTATACTGACCCATGAAGCTCTAACCTTGACAACTAGCATACAAAAGGGAGACATAGAGCTAGCGCACCTACTTGGCAACTCACCTACGGCTCCAATTACAATTTTAAAGCATCAAGAATCATCATCAGACTGTACCCTGTTGTTGAGATATACATCTCCTGGTTCAATCTCTAAATACCCAGCATTTTCCAATAACAATGTAAATGGTGATAATAATGGGAATGATGTTTTTTTGTAGGTTGTTGGTTTCGACCTCAAGGGAAAGAGTCAAACTATGAAAGGTGACAAGTGTGTAGAGAATGATCGGTCCAATGACAACCCTTCTGATAGCAGATTTGGAGCACTGAGTAGCTCCGCCAGCAAAAATAAGGAAAGTAAATTGGATACGATAAAAAAGGGAATGTTAGTTAAAGGAAATCCCAAACCGGGAGAGGAGTTCAAAGAAGAAAATTTGGAGAGTAAAAGAGTAGCCAATCAGGGCAGGGTACTCAGAAGTTCAGACTAAACTAAACCATGTCCATAGTCAGCTGAAAGGTAAGGGGTTTCCACAACCCCAATAGAATAATGGAACTGAACAGAATTATCCAAAAGTACAAAGTTAGTTGTATAGGTATACTAGAGAATAAATTGAAATTCCACAAAATTGATATGATGAGAAAGAAGTTGGGGAGCAAATGGGAAGTAATCAGTAATGTTTCATGTTATTATAAACGTTGGATTATTGTTATTTTCAAGGCCGAAGTTTGGAGGGTTAACATTGTGAGTATGAGCGAACATCATATTTCTTTGCAAATGTTCAATGTGAGAGGAGTCAATGCTTTTGCACTTTTGTATACTCCCACAATTTTGCTAGCCTAAGGGACAAACTCTGGCATAACCTTGAAGAGGATGCAATGTATATCACAAAGCCGTAGATTATATTAGGGGATTTTAATTGCATCAGGCATACCGACGATAGGAAGGGAAGAAACACTGTCCAGTTTAATCAAACATTAGAATTGGAAGCCTGGATAACTCAAATGGGAGTAGGAGAGTTAAATGTCGGAGGGATTTAAATTCACTTAGTGGTCCGTTCCTGAGAGAAATAGTCTGTCTAAGATAGATCGGGTGTTTGCTAAAACGGATTGGATGTCCAAGTTTTCGAATTCCATAGTTACTTATCTTCCATCAAGTATCAGTGACCACTCACCAATCCTTGTTTCGATAGTGTAAGTCAACTTGTATGTCCACTAAACCTTTCAAATATATTAACCACTAGTATCTATTTGATCGTCACAAAGAAGAGGTAGAGGCAGGTTGGAATCTAAAGTGAGGCAGTCCACTTTATTATATATTTCAAAAACAAAAGGCTATAAAACAAAGACTCAAAGCTTGGGGAAGCAACGAGAACGATACGAGAAGAGAGGTGAATGAACTTAGACTGTGCAGACTTACAAAGGAAACTAGAGGAAGATAATAGTCTAAATACTGAAAGAAAGACTGGAGGTGGCTATTCAGCAAGAAATTATTAATGCGGGACATAAGGCAAAGAACAACTGGCTAATTCTAGATGATGATTCAACTGCTTTCTTTTATGCGAAAATGCCGAGTAGGAAATGCCCTAGCAACTGGAGCAACATTGTCAACATAAATGGGGATGCCTGCACCAATCCAAAAAGAATGCGAGAATATGCTATGGAGTTCTTTTCTAAACTGTTCACTAAGGAAAGCAAGCCTACGATGCCAAAAGTGACCCCTAAAAATATCATTACAACATAGGGGCATAACTTTTTGAATGACCATATAGATGTGTATGAAGTTAAAAAGGCCATTTTTAGCGTTGGAGATGAAACTGCATTGGGCCCAAATGGATTTAGAGCCAAAATTTATAAAATTCCTTGGGATAAAATAAAAGATTTAATGGTCGAAGCTCTGAACTGTGCATATCAGGAGGGGAAATTTATAAAGGAATGCAATCACATATTTATCCACCTAATTCCTAAAGGAAAAAATGTCATTGATATTAGAAACTTTAAGCCTATTGCGTGTTGCAATATGATTTATAAAATGTTGGTCAAAGTCCATTGTAATAGACTTAATTTATTTATAGATGACCTATCGACAGATCAGTGTGCATTTTATTCCTAGCAGAAAAATCGGAGATGAAATCCTATTTGCTCACTTTTTTGTTAGAGGTCTTGGGCGTGGAGACAACACAGGTATGTGTATCAAAATTGACCTGAGGAAAGCTTATAACACAGTGAATAGGAAGTTTATTCTGCATATAATGAAGAGCATGGAGTTCAATAATAAATGGATCAGAATTATTGAGGAACTAATCTTTACTCTTTTCTATTATTTCTCAAGGCAGTTTGTTTGGTCACTTCAGAAGTTCCAATGGATTAAGGCAAAAGGACCCTCTATCGCCGCTGCTTTTTATGTTTTATGGAGTTTTTCAATATATTGATGGAAGAGAAGGTGAGAGAAGGTAAACTGAAACCTCTATTTGCAAACACAAAATAAATTACTCACACTATCTATGTCGATGACATTCTTGTGTTCGCATAAGCTGAATGCGAAGGAGCCCAGGCAATTAAAGACATCTTTAATAAAATGAGTGAGAGCACCGGATTAAGACTTAATTGCAAAAAGTATGAGATATTTTTCAGGGGAGGAGTGGAGCAAGAGATGGAGATAAGGGAAATCCTTAACATTGGAAACTGTGAACTTCCTATAAGATACTTAGGAATTGATACTTGGGAATTCCCCTCTCAAGTGTCAACATATGAGGCAAAGACTACATCCAGTTACTAAATCAGATCAAGAAAAGGATACAGGGATGGGAAGCCAAAAGTTTGAGTATAGCAGGTCATTTAGAACTCACCAAATCAACGATCTATCCTATAGCCTAATATTGGATGCAATGTTTCTAACTACCTTTACCACTATCAAAATTAAGCATGTTTGTCTAAATTTCTTGTGGAAAGGAAAACTGGCCAAGATCCCTTGGGATACAATTTGCAAACCGAAACTCGAAGGGGGGCTCGGTTTAAAATTAATGTTTAAAAAACTAAACACTACATTGGGGTTAAACTTATTTGGAGAATTGTTAACAAGGAAGGGCTATGGGTAGAATGGATATAGAGCAAATACATCAGACAACAGTCTTTTTTGGAAATGAATAAAAGAAAGCAATATTTAGGAGTGTGGAATTAGCTTCTCAGCATTAGAAATCAGGCCAATCAATGTACGAGGAAGGGAATCGTTGATGGAAAAACAACTTCTTTATGGCATGATCCTTGGCTTCAAGGGGTCGACTGGTAAGCAGACTAGAGGTTGACACAACAATCAGAACAAGAAGTGAATGCATGATGTTATGTAATTTATTAGACAAAGGCGAATGAAGGTATCACGAGGTGTATTTTTGGGGAATACTAGAGCAAAAATTGAAAACACGGATATATGCAGAAACGATGGGGAAGATTTCTGATGGTGGTCTTGCAACAACAAAGATAAATATCATTTTAAATACATTTGCCAAGTAGTTAGGCGCAAATACGATAAACAAAATTGGGCAAAGATATAAGGCCGAGCATTGGATTTGTATTCATGTAAATATTTGTACAGTCTTTCATTTTGTTTAATAAAGAATCAAGTACATTCTTTCGAAAAAAACACAGTGATTAATGATCATACATGGCATAAGGAAACTGGAATGAAAGAGTGACAACAAACCAAACAAAACCAGCAAGAAAGGAAAAGACTGTTATTTCTATGGAAAGACACAGCCCTTCAATAGGGACTACAAATTCTTTTAAGAAGCAAAAGAAGGAACATGGATAGACCTCCAACCATGGAAAGAAGAATCAAGACTCTACCTACAAATCAAAACATGGTTCAATGGAATGAGTTTGAGATTGTAGCAATGATATCAAAGTTAAACATTGATATGGTAATATAATAAAAAATAGCCGATAATACCAAGGATACTTACTGGTGGTATAACTCTGGTGCCACTATGCACGTTTGCATCAACCAATCCAGGTTCAATTTTTATGAGAAAGTTTCCAAGGATAACAAAGTACTTATGAGCAACCATTATACGTCCACTATCGTTGAAAAGGGGACCATAAAATTGGAATTTACATATGGAAAGAAACTTGTTATTGTAAACCTTTTACATGTTCCAAAAATTATGAAGAACCTTGTCTAAACAAGTCTTCTTTATAGTTGAAGTGTAAAATGTGTCCTTTATGGTAACAGTCTAAATATTGTCAAATAGAGGAATATTTGTTGGAAAGGGGTATGCTTGTAATGGGATGTTCAAATTAAGTATCAATAAAATGAATGAATTTTCATATGTTCTTCGATTCATTTGATTTATGGCATACTAGATTAACACATAAATTTTAAATCTATAAATTTTATGTGTAAAATAGGTTTAATCTCGTATGAAGATAAAACTATGTCTACATGTGAAAAATGTATTGTACCCAAAATGCGCAAAAACCCATTTCTCAAATCTGAAAGAAACACAAAGTTACTTGAGTTAATTCACTATGATATTTGTGAATTAAATGGTATATTAACTAAATGAGAGAACATATATTTTATTACTTTTATATATGATTATTCAAGATATACACATGTTTACTTAATGAAAACCAAAGAATAGGCTTTTGATATTTTTAAATGCTTCAAAATCATAGTTGAAAATCAAAAGGAAAAGAAAATTGAAGTATCGTGCTGTGATAAGGGGAGAATATTTCTCTATGGAGTTTTCTTTATTTTATAAAGAAAATGGAATTAACATCAGTCAAGCACACTATATACGCCACAACATAATAGTTTGGCTAAATGAAAAAATAGAACATTGGTAGAAATGACTAATGCTATGATTTTGAATGCCAAACAACATGTAAATTTATGGGGATGGCACTTCTAATAACATGTCAGTCGCATAATTGAATTCCATCAAGAAAAACGAAAGAACCTCCATACAAATTATGAAAAGGCAGAAAACCAAGTTTGAAATACTTGAAAATTTGGGGTTGTCTAGCCTTTTATCGAATAATATACCCAAAATGAAATAAATTAGGACCAAAAGCTTTGAAAAGTATATTCGTAGGATATGCTGAGAATTTCAAAGCATATCGAGTGCTAGACTTAGAGTCTACCATCATTATAGAGTGAAGAGACGTAGAATTTATTGAAAATAAGTTCATATGTGATTCCAATCAAGTATCAGATCCTATTTAAATTGTCCATGATAAAGATAATGAAATATCTAAACAAATTTCTTTTAATAAAAGAAAGTCTTCAAGTATACTAGAAGAAGTCAAAGAGAAAGGAAAGCTAAAGTGTAGGAACCAAATTTTGTTCACTTGATGATGTAGTTCATTCTCATCATGGGTGAGAGAAATGATATTTTCGATGAGATAGCTTATGTCCTAAGTACAGAAGGATATCCTAAAACTTTTATAGAAGTAATGGCTTCGAAGGATGCTACTTTTTGGAAATAAGCAATACAGGACAAGATAGATTCAATTCTATCTAATAATACTTGGGAATTGACCAACTTACCTAATGGATCAAAACCGACTGAATGTAGATGGGTATTTCATAGAAATACAATACAAATGGATTAATACAAACTTTTAAAGAAAGACTAGTTGCCAAAGGGTTTAGGCAAAAGGAAGGTATTGGTTTTTTTTATACATATGCTAATGTTGCAAGATTAACATCCATAAGAGTTTTGTTTTCTCTTGCTTCTATTCATAAATTGCATGTATATCAAATGGATATTAAGATTGCTTTTCTAAATGGTAATCTAGATGAAGAAGTATACATGGAACAACCAGAAGGTTTTCTATGCTTGGAAAGGAACAAAAAGTTTGCAAACTTATTAAGTCCTTATATGGATTAAAACAAGCACTAAAACAGTGTCATGCGAAGTTTGGCTCTGTGATTTTGTCTAATAGTTTCAAGCATAATAATGCGGACAAATGTACCTATTCTAAAATCACTGATCGTTATGGTATTGTAATATTTCTGTATGTGGATATTCTACTCATATTTGGCACAAATATATAAGGCATTAACGAGAAAAGAAATATCTAACTTCGTGTTTTAAGATGAAAGATCTAAATGAAGTTGGTACAATATTAGGAATAAAAGTAAAGAAAAATAGCGGAGGATATTCACTATGTCAGTCTCATTACATTAAAAAATTGCTTCTTAAATATAAACATTTAAATGTTAAAAAAGAAAGTAGTCCCCGTGACCCTGCTATCAAGTTATTTGCAAATTTTAATAGGGCAATAGCTGGACTAGAATATGCAAGCATTATTGGAAATCTCATGTATGCAATGCACTGTACTCGTCCTGGTATTGCTTTTACTATGTGCAAGTTATCTAGATATAAGCATAAACCAAGCATTACACATTGGAAATCATTTTGTAAAATCCTTGGTCATCTTAAAAGAACCATCGAAATAGGGCTTTATTATGGAAGTTTTGCAGCAATTCTAGAAGGATATTCATATGCAAGTGGTGAAATATCTAACAACGAAAATAAAGGAGCTACGTGATGAATTTTTACTCTTAGAGGTGGTGCTATATCTTGGGCTTCCAAAAAAAACAATCATAACACATTCTATAATGGAAATTGAATTTATTGCCTTAAATGCATCGGGTAAAGAGGCAGAATGACTAAGAAATTTTTGTTAGAAATAGAGTTGTGGCCACAACCAATGTTAGCCATTTCCGTGTATTGTGATAGTGAAGCTACACTATCTAGAGCTTATAATAAAATTTATAACATAAAGTCCAGACATATAAGCTTAAGACATGCATATGTCAGAGAATTAATTGTAGTTGGTGTCATTACTCTTATATTTGTAAGATCAAAGAAAAAATTGGTATACTCACTAACCAAAGGATTACTAAGAGAAATGGTGAAGGCTACTAGTAGTACAATGAGTCTAAAGCCACTGTAATCACCTACAATGAAAATCAGACCTTAAACTCTATTGTCTAAGGTTTAAAAGGTAAGAACAAGTTGTGGACAAGTGATTGATAAACATTGAAGTGTTATTGTTTATATTGTTATGTTTTATGGTGACCATTTGTTCGTAGTAACGAGGACAGAAAGAAATGGGCACCAATATGAACATAAGAGCAATGTTATTTTACAAAATTTGGATATAACTCTATAAATATTCATGAAAACCAAGAGGAAATTAATAACCAATCTATGGTTATGGCACTATACTAAAGCATGGTAATATTTATGTGTTCATATATTTCGTTCCATCGCATAGAATTGTGGTTCAAGTATTCAGCATTAAAAATTCCGTTGAAACTTAAATATATGAATTAATAAGGAACTTTAAACCGAAAGGTACTTTCTTGTATGCATAAATAAATAATATTACAATCTAATGGTGGATTATTGGGAAGATTGAAATATTAATTTGTCCCACATCATCAAAACGTTCAAATTATTCCTATATATATAACGAGTCTAGTTAATAGAGTTAATATGAAACGAGAAAAGTTGGGCTTAAGGAATGCATCACATGGGCACAAGGCTATAAAATAAATATTAATATATCAAGATGAGCACTTGGGCACTTAGGGCACATGGGTGCGTGGATGACTAAATTTGAATGGATTCGACTATTGACAAACAATCATATTTTTTCAATTTTAAAATGAACAGACACGTCTATTCATGAAGTGACTGTTATACAATAGTCACATCCCTCACAGGTGCCATTTCATGCATTATGTAAGCACAACAAGTCTGGCCATAAAGTAATAATCATCTTCCTCACATAAAATAAATATAGATATGTCAAAGATGAGCATAACAAGTCTAAGATTATTGCATTGTTATCAAAGTTAAGCATTGATATGGTGAAAGATTTAAACATGGCCAATAACGCCAAAGATACTGATTGGTGGGATGACTTTGGTGCTACCATACATGTTTGTAACAACCAACCGATGTTCAGTTTCTATGAGAAAGTTTCCAATGATAATAAAGTACTTATGGGCAACCGTAGTACTTCCACTGTGACGACCCGCCATTTTGAACAACTCAAACCATTCAAAAGACATATTATCAGTGGGGTTTTATTTTAAGAAATTAAGATATAGAAGTGACAAATATAGAATCTTGCAGCAGAATATAAAATATAAGTCCACTATCATTGGAAAGGGACCATATGATTGGAATTTACATTTGGAAAGAAACTTGTTCTTGTAAATGTTTTACATGTTCCAAACCATGGAGATAATCTCCATGGGGTCTTTTGGCCTCGGTATTCCATGGAGACGATCATCAAGCTTTCGCCTCAGGATGTTGTCAGGAAGAGATGTCGGGGCTTTATCTAGCTAGGTGGCTTGTGTTTCAGATGGTCACTTATGGATCAGTTTCTACTGGCACATCTACCTCTACAGGCATTGCTAGCCTCAATGATTTTGAGCTAGCAAATGGGAAAATTGACTTGGCTAAGAATCTGGCTGGCCATGGTTGAAATGTCTAGATGGTTAGATATCCCACCACTGCCGAATGTCCCGACTACCCTCCTTCAGGATTCTTCGCCTTATCTCTTGACTACTTCAAGGTAGGAGTCATGTTGCCTAACCACCCCTACTTTGTCTCGATTCTTAATGCCTATGGGTTTGCCCTTGGTCAGCTTACCCCTTTGCAGTTACAGCGCTAAACGTTTCTATTACGATAGAGGTGTAAAAAGTTATAGCTGTGATAAAGTGGGGATATTTCGGAAAATAGTAAAGGTCCAAAAAGCTTTTTAGATATAATACCAAATATTTAAAGTTAATTTATTCTCAATCTAACATCATTTGTATAAGAAAAAGGAATACTATTTAATCTTACATAACTGAACAAAAGAATATCATGGTTTATGCAGATTAGATTTGGTGATCACAATAAATTTCTAACTCATACTGAACACTTAAGCCGTGAAATTAGGTGTTTGCCCTAACTTTATGTAACAACCCAAATTTTCGACCCTCGTTTGAAGCATCGAAAATCGAAGTGTCGACTAAAACGAATAACTCAACTACCTATAAATAAATAGAATAACATAACTGCGAGATGTAATATTACTTATACAATAATCGGGTAAGATGTGATAGAATGAATATAGTCAGTAACATAAATAGTTATCAGAGTTGTGTATAGTTATTAACTTAACAGACGTACTTTAATCATATTGTAATATATAATCATAAGTAAAACTCACAGTGGTATTTCTGCTTATTTTTTCCAATATAGAATCAACATCCACCAATCCTAAAATCTCATTATACGAACATATATACAAATACACACGAAAAACATGAATGGAAAGTGGACTATGTCACGGTACCAATGTGACTGCCTACGTACCCATTATAGGATAATGCCCGACGTAGTTCTTTTACTACTAGTTAGTAGAGCCCAATTAAGATAACAATATAAAATGGGTACCTGCAATCACAATATTAGTGTCCACAATATATGACTACAATAAAACATAACCTAACATCCAAGTGGATAACAAACGAATGAGCTAGAAGTATGATTTCCTTCTCTTCTCCTGCATCTTAGAGTTAGCGCATATGCAATAATTTAAATATAGAAGAGCATATATGTAGCATATGATAACACAATAATATCTTATAACGATAAGAGTTAGATAAATCCTGGCTAAATGCTCTTCTAGCACAATGATGATGTAGATAATCTACTATGGATGTATGAATTATTCGAGTACATGGGTAAATGTTACTAATTATCCTTACTTAGATTTTCTTTCACAATCTACCTATTAAGCTATAATTTTTCAAGCTACAGTGGCTTCCTGTATATTTTTCTGAAAATATCTTTAATCAAAATTTCGAAGTCTTTCAAAACCAATTCCTCAATTATCAAAACTTCAAAGCTTATACAAACCAATTTCCCAAAATATTAATATCCATATATAACATTTTCAAAAGATTCAAATATCCAAGCCTTGTATAAAATCCCCAAAGCCTTTATTATATAATATTTTTCAAATGCTTTCCAAAGTCAAATATTTAAAATTTTCCAAAATCAAATATCAGACTTTACAAAGATCCAAATATTAAAGTATTTATCAAAATCCCTATAATTATTCAGTATATCATAACCAAAGTTTGTACAAATGTACCAACTCGAAATTTCCGTATCATTTCTAAACTCAATAACAAATATATAGTTGGTACAAAACCAAGTACAATAATCAAATGATAAATACCACACAGGGTACTGCCAACATCTGGTAGGCCAACAAGAAGGTAATGCCAATGAATGAGAAAGATCGTATCTCAATCATAATTAATATCTCTACAGGCAATTACCACCGCTATACCAATAGCTGATAAAGTATCAATACATATTAGGAACCAACATCGGCAATACCCATTAAAATCAATAAATAATCATAAATGGTATAGTAAATATTACTGTTTGTACCAAAATTGGGCACAACACTCTTCGGATGTGTTTGAAGTGATAAAATGAAGAAAGTAAATGTAAAATGAGGTAGATCTAACAAACACACCAATTAACAGATATGAAAAAGTGCTGAAACACACGAATTTAGAGTGGTTCGGCATATGGCCTACGTCCACTATGGAATGATCGATGTTTATTGATTACAACTCGCTAGTTACAAAAGATTTACAACACTACAATCGAAGTACAATAGCAATTTTGGCAGAGTATCGGCGTAGAGAGGCCAAAAGTCCATTTTCTGTAGGTCCAGGGTCACTATTTATAGGCGTAGGTAGCAAATATCTTGTCCAGATCTCGGAGAACTTCTTCCCTCATGTGGGTGGGCCCACAGGATCGAGTTCAGGTGATTTCGACTCGATATCAGAGCAATACGAATGGAATTCGTATTGATCAAGAATTGATCCTTTTTGGCTGAAATTGATCTGGTACATGCTTGATGTTGTAGGCAAGCTCCTGTGAAAATTTGGTGGCATTTGGACTTGTAGATCTCGAGTTATGATCGATGCAAGTTTGGATTTGTATGACATTGTCGTCTTTGTATCGATACTATTTCGTATCGGTCATGCGTGGCTTTGTTCGTGTCGATGCTTGCATGCTACTTCACATCGATGGTTGGAGGCCGTCTTCATATCGATGCTTCATGTTGCTTTCTTCGTATCGATCGGTGGTTGTTGCTCTTCGTATCGACGGTGGAAGATCGATAAGAGATGGATGGAGGGGGACCGACACGAAATGGACATTTGTTGATGGATACGAAGTGTTGTTAACATGATGGATACGAAGTAGCTTCATTTTGATGGATACGAAGGAAGTTAGTGGGGGATGGATACGAACTGAATCTCTCTTGGGGAATGGATACGAAATTGGATGGATACGAATAGAGTTGGTTTTCTCAACCTTGATCGATCAATATCTTGAGCATACGAACTCCGATTGACTTCAAATTTGGAACGTTGGCTTTCAAAGCTTTGCTTGTCCTGTCATATCAATTGTAGCTCGATTCAGACTCGAGCAAAATTTACCAGTATCCATAGTGAACCTATGTACAACCGATCTCCAGGATGAACTGTCCTTGGTTTCTAGTCAAGTTCTTGGTGTCACTGCCTTGCCAAAAGGCGGGATAACAATTACCAAATGGTAAATTACACAAATAGCATATGCTAATAATAAATATTCTTAAATAGTGTATACTAATAATTAGTAAATGCAAATAAATAGCAATACCAATATATAATGAACTCTGCAAAATAGAGAACCATCTCAAATATATGTATAAGAATTTATTTTTAAATCACTGAAATCTACCTTTGGGTTTTCTTTCAAAACAATTGCCTTATTGCAAAACACTTTAACATCCAAATAGGCTATTATCAAATATACAGAGCATACTTAGCAAATTAAATATCCTTATTCAAGTTCTATATTATACACAATAAACTAGCAAATGTGTATGTTACTAAAACTTTTAATTGTACACAACAAAACTAGCAAATGTGTATAATACCAAAATGATTAAGACGTACACAAGAAAACGACAATGTGCACTTATCTGTATCTATCATTTGTACATTATAAAATTGGCAAGGTGTACTTGATCTTATCTATTATACACAATAAAATGGTAAATGTGTACATTATAAAAACAATTGAAGGTAATTAATATAAAATGGTAATGTGTATAAATGTTATATTTCTAATAAGAGTAGCTTTTGGGGTTTCACTACTTAAAATAATATATTTTTTCTCATCGAATACTCAAATGGTTAATTGAATATTTCTTACCAACAAATATTTTATATTCAACTAAAGGATAATCTATTGACATTTGTAATTGTTGGTAGCCACACTAATTGGCAGACTTCTATCATTATTGTGAATGCTGGTAGCCACGCAGATGGGTAGATTTTTATCATTATAATTATACTAATATAATTATATCGACCCATTATAAATATTTTACTAAATTATTAATCAATACAAATGATCCCTATATTATAGTCATAAATGTATCTAGGATAACTAGTCATCATTATAAAATAAATGGGTCACTAACTATATTATTAATTTTAATTTAGGTTTGGATAACTTAATATATGCTAAGTCAATATTTTGTTTTAGTTGGATTTCAAATTCTAGTTATAAATTAAAAAAATATTTAAATTTTAAACAGTTTCTTAAGAAAACAAAATCTCGTATTAATTCTTTTAAGAACAGTAACATTCCAAATAATAGAATAATAGTAGAAAACTAAGTTTAGCTTCCTTGGATAATCAATCTATGGTTACATTTAGTGTTTCGTCTTTATTAGGATACTAGTGTGAACCCGTGCTACGCACACAGTGGTTATCATATTATATGTTTAAATCAAAGCATTTTGCGATAAGGGGAACAAAAAATTGAAATTGTCTTGGGCAACCCAACTTTATGGACGGGCCCTGACTACAGTGGAAGACATGTACACCTACAGATAGTTTGATTTCGTAGTAAATAATATCTCAATTAAGGAAAATAGTAATACTGATACTAACACGTGACAACGAAGACAACATAATCAGGTTGATCAGTAACAGTATTAGTAAACATGCATCGATGATCGATTTGGTAGTAAGGAATTTACCAGTTAGTAAATGAAATACACTTATATAATTAAAATGAAAACCTTTATTGTTGTTTCTTTCAATATTTATTGTCTTGAATGCTATTACCCTATTAATGCATAATCAGGTACTACCATAATAAGTTAATACCATAATGTAATGAAAATCACATTATGCGCAAAAAATGAAAACTTATATAAAGTAATTTAATATACTATACTGCATTTAAACTTAATACCAGAAAACATAAACAGTAAGAAGTTTGAAAATTGGAACATGTAGAGAAAAAGCTTAAAGAAAACTCACTGCTCTATACATAGGAAAACATGTAGGAAAAGCTATTTTGAAGAATTTAAATATAATAATGCGTTATTAAAATTCATTATGAAAAATACAGATCCATAATTGTTGCTACACTAATAATGCACATTCATCTATGTCAGTAATTGATGAATTTAAAAATAATCTCATTAAAATGCTACCCGTGCTTCGCATGCGGTCTATTAAAATTATTTTGATTCCTAACATGTCATGACCATTTGCAATATAAAAGATGGTTTGTATTTATGTTATATATCTATACCAATGCGATAAAAATGATACCAAAAGTTGTGCAAATAAAATTTAATAAGATACAAAGATCATGGATCCATGCATTTGTATCATATAAGGAAAATGAAAAATAAAGAAAACCGTTCATTTATCTTTAGTGCACTTTTGACAGAAGGAACTATGGCAGAAGAAAAAAGTGAAGCGCACCGGACAGTTTTGACAATATTAGAAGTTGTCAAATATGCAGTATTAGCAATATCAATTTAGCAAAATATTATTAATACATATAGTTTAAACTATTTCAGGAAGACTGTCAAACAATTCCAGGGTTACAAATGTGAAAATTTTGACATGAAATTTCTACATCACATTTAATAGAATTTGCATCAGCGTAGAACAAGAAATATCTACATCATAATTATAACAATCTCATAAACCCAATTATAAATATTTTAAAGCAGAGTTACATGTTTCGTTTTTCATTGCATGGAACTTAAAGTATCGTTAGTTTTGAATCCACTTTCAGAACTTTAGTTGCAACATTTTCCACCCCACTTTCAATGCTTTCTTTCCTTCTCTCTCCAGTAACGTTGTTGTATCAGTGGTAGCACCATCAAGTAGAAGGAATGCAATTCTAGTAAAGCAAAAAACAACAGACGGTCAGTCACACAAAGCATAATATGAATATGAAACGGTGGAAATGGAACCAATAACTATAACGGTACACAGATGGTAGCTGATAAATAACAATATAATATAAAATTAATTCACTATGATGGTAGGAAGTTATCATTCAATCCATGAAAAATTTAAAGTAAACATCAATCCATTAAGCATGAGTATAGAAGCAAATGTTAGAAAGGGAAAGGATGCCAAAATTAGCAAAAATAAAATAAAAATGATGATGGTGATGGTGATGAAAAAGAAAAAGTTGCTTTCAGCGCATTGTTTTCTGTTCCGGCATCTTATTTCATTTAAAGATGGCTATAGTGGAGAAAGTGTGTACAAATTAAAATAAAGATACTGGAAAGGAAATACTTATTAAACATGTATAATTACAAATGCATTCTAGAAATTTGAGTGTATAGTTTTGGTTTTGATCGTTCGAGCAGGTAAACAAACTACGAAATTTTTTAAAACCAAACAATACAATCAATCTGATATTTTTTTACTAAATAAGAGTGAAGTCAAGGCCATTTTCCCATAGTTGAAAGAAAAACTGAACTTTTTAATCAATCATATATATCTTTGATTTTTTTGGATAATTTAAAGAAAGATCAACTTATGGATTCAAATAACAATTAGATTTCAACATTCAGTCGAAAATTTATAAGGCCATTTGGTCGAATTAATATTGAAGGGGATAGAAAAAAAAGCATAGTCTACTCAAACGGTGATAGTATGTTTTTAAAGTGGAACCACAAATTAAAAAATATAATTGGATACAATAGGTAACATTCAGCTGTTAATCTATAAGGATGGAAGTTTTCTACCACGTGATGAGTAAAATGTTAATAAGCTCCCACTTTTTTAATGCAACATTTATAAAAATGTCATGAAGCAGGCAATACTTATGGTAATAGAGCATATTCATTATACGACTATATATAAAATAAATTGGATAAGACGCTCTTATTGATTAAACTGAAAAGATTCTAAGATTGAAAGTTATAATCGTAATAGTTTTAAAGACGTACTCTATTAAATCAGTTGTTGGATGAATGAAAATAGAAACAAATTTCACATTGTCTACCAACTTTGAAAATTATATATAGAAGAAGATCGATGTCTTATTTTGCTAGTAGATCCAATCCAGGCACAGAAGGAAAGAAACAATGAGAAAAAACAAATTAATTTGAGTGTATTGTTTAATAAAGTATCAAAACTAACTACCTAATTTTTCAAAACCAAACAATACAATCAATAAGATTTTATTTTTAAATATAATAACTCTGTTATGCGAGCAATCATACCTCGTTATCCAAGAATTGCAAGTTGAATCCAAAAACATCGTTGGTTCTGAAGTTGATGGAGTCCCACATCTTGCCTACACGTACTCGTACAATTGCACCAACTGTTCAAGTCTACAGGAGTTGAGTGGTGCATGTTCACCATCCATTGTTCAATACCTAGTATCAGATAAGAAGATGGTAGTAAGTAATTACTTTCAAGGACAAAGTCAACAGAATAATTACTTTCAAGGACATAATTTCATAGGTTTTTAGGCCCTAAAAACTAATTATTTTACGTTTTGTCCTTGAAAGTAATTATTTCAGTTGTGTGTCCTAGAAACTAATTCCACTTGCTAAAGAGGCCCTTGTGGCTAATTTCCACTAACTTATATGTATTGGTCATTGTTAGCGCCAAAATTGGTCACTAACCCCCAAATCCAGATGAAAGCACCAAATACCAATCACAGCTCAGAGATAGAATATATGTAGAGAGGAATAATGTGAAGAACAGTTAAAACTAAAATGAAAGCAGTAAAGAACAACAGATTTTATAGTGGTTCGGCTAACTCCGGCCTACGTCCACTCCAGAAGTTTGCTTTTTATTGCTGTAATAATCGATTACAGTTACAAAATGGCAGAGTTGCCTTAGCCTTAGAAAAGAGAAAGTAAGAGAGCAGAAAGAAGATCCTCTTTTACTATGCCCCTGCCTCTCTATTTATAGACAAAGATGGGTTGGACTTCCCTGGTGGGCCTGGCAGCCGAGTACCTCAGCCCAAATGGAGTGGTCTCCATATGCCGAACCATAGATGCCGAACGCTGAATGCCGAACAAGGTGTGAATGCCGAACGATCTCCTCATGCCGAACGTTGGGAGGTGCGAGGTACCAAGATATGGAGGTGCGAGGTACCAAGATATGGAGGTGCGAGGTACCAAGATATGGAGGTGCGAGGTGCAATGCCGAGCGAGGTGAGGTATGCCGAACGACCCATCCAATGCCGAACGCTCCCTGATGCCGAGCGCTCCATCCAATGTCGAACGATCCTTAGTGTCGAACCTCCATCATGCCTAACGTCTCCAGATGCCGAATGATCCATCCAATGCCGAACGTCTCCAGATGTCGGATGATCCATCCAATGCCGAACGTCTCCAGATGCCAAATGCTGAACGTCTCCAGATGCCGAACGATCCATCCAATACCGAACGTCTCCAGATGCCGAACGATCCATCCAATGCCGAACGCTACTGAATGACGAGTGCTCCTGGAATGCCGAACCACTCATGTATGTTGAATGCTCTATGCATGCCGAGTACTCTTGAATGCTATTCGAACGTGAATAGTGAATGCCAGACGAACCATTTGTGCCGAACCTCCACCATGCTGAACCATGCTTAATGCCGAACCATGTTTCCTAGAGCCAAATTATAGTTGATTCATCTCTATCCAATCATATTTCCATCTCCCAAGCACATTGCATCATTCATCCATCCAGTTGACTGTATCCACCGTACCCTAGCCTCGACGAACATGCAGTTGATTAAGTTAAACCCGTTTGTCCGCGACCTTGCCAAAAGGCGGGTTAACACTTGCCCCCCAAAACATGCCTTGCTTTGAAAGGTGTGTTTTGAATAGCCTCAAGTCCAGTATCCAAAGTCCATGTTTCATCCATATCCAATAGCCAATAGGGGACTTTAGGACCTTTTCGGGTCGATATCCAAATCCATAACCTCTCCGGGCTCTTGCCAAGCGCAATCCACACCTGATGACCGTGGTCCAGTGTCCCTGGACGTTGAGATAACCTCTCCGGGTTCTTGCCAAGCACAATCCACACTTGACGACCGTGGCCAAGTGTCCCTGGGCGTTGAGCTAACCTCTCCGGATTCTTGCCAAGCGCAATCCACACTTGACGACCGTGGTCCAGTGTCCCTGGACGCAAGTAATGCCGTGGCTTAAGTCCTAAGCCGAATCCTGGTCGCTCCGGACCCTTGCCGAGCATAGTCCATACTCGACGACCTTTAAGCCAAAATCCAGAGAAAATCCAATCAAAATCCAATCCGAAAAACAAACATTCAAACCAGAATTCAAACCAGAAAAACGAGAAAAACAGGGAGTTCAAACCAAACTCCAAAACCAAACCAGAAAAAGCAAATGTCCAAGTTAAAGGAAAAAACAGATTTCACAAACCCGGGCGTTTCGGTAAGCCATCATCTCAGAGCATGCCTGAGGGTTATCTCCGACCCCGTACATGAGTAAGTGATTCAACCGTTTGCCCGGAGTTTGTTACTTATTCCAAACCATCAAGATTAGTTGATGATCAATCGGTCACCATTCCTGGGCCTCGCGCCCTCGTCGTTCAAGGTAGGCGGAGGCTGTTCATGTTCCACCGCCGCATTCCGAGTTCCGACATACTGTCGCAACTGACCATTCCTTACATGCTCCTCGATTATATCCTTTAGATGTCGGCAGCTGTTAGTATCATGCCCGTCCAGGTCATGAAAGAGA
The DNA here is from genome assembly GCA_030737815.1 of Allium fistulosum. Classification (NCBI taxonomy): domain Eukaryota; kingdom Viridiplantae; phylum Streptophyta; class Magnoliopsida; order Asparagales; family Amaryllidaceae; genus Allium; species Allium fistulosum. The sequence continues at coordinate 669,973,094 of CM060901.1, forward strand.
CAATGCCTTCCTGATGCCCTTTCACGTTCCGTGGGTTCCCTCCTTGATGGCCTTCGATAGGGAAGACGATCTCGAGTATCTAAGAAAATCCGCTCCAACGTTGCATTCAATCCTGTGTAAGTGGAGAACTTTGGTTCTCCCCAGCGCTTCCTTTTCCTTTATCCTTGTCCCCACCTGAGCTTTCGCCGAGTAATCTTCCATCCTTAGTCATGTTTACTTCCTGTGACCTCATGTCCAAACATGCATCCTCTTGTCGAAGAAATCTTTCAGCTTCATGAAAGAATTCCCCAATATCCAACGGTGGGTCCCGTACCAACGATACTTTGAACTCCGAATTATCTCTGACTCCTGATACCGCAGCCATCAGAACCATTGATGGATCTGACCGATCCACCGAAGCAACTGCTGCATTAAATCGAGTTAAGAATGTCCTGAGTGATTCATCTGCCCCCTGTTTGACTGATGTTAGTGTCATCACGTTCTTTGGCCTTTTTATGTGAACTCGAAATTGACTTAAGAACTTGTCCACCAGTTCTGTCCATGTTCCAATGGATCCATCCTCCAGCTGTCTGAACCACATAGCAGCAATTTCAGTCAAGTACAGGGGGAAACATCGGGCCATAACCTCCTCCATTGCCCCCAGCACTTCCATATGCCTAGTGTACCTCATCAAGTGGTCGGTGGGATCCGTCTTCCCGTTGTATACTTCCAAAGTGGGTAGTTTGAAATCGGACGGATTCCTAGCTGTCCTGATGTTCCGGGTAAACGGACTTTTGTTAACTCCCTCTGAATCCCTGTTTGTTAGACCTCCGCGAATAGTCCGCCTGATAATGTCAGCCAATCCAGTATTTCCAACTAATCCAGACTGCCCCCCAAGTCCCCGAGGAAATTCTGGCACATATTCTTCATCACGTACTCTTGGATTCCTATCGACGCCAGGCCGCGTAGCGTCATCCGGTATCCCTCCATGAACTGGTCCAGCATTCCCTGGTGGTGTGCCCCCGAGTCTAGGTCCATCTAGATTGTTAGCTGTTTGTTGATTGGGAGCTGCCTCCTGTTGAATCACTCCATATGTCCGCTGGTTGAGTCCCTCTGGTCCAGTTCCACGAACTTGAGCTCCTGCAGTTCTTGGTTGTTCAAATTGCCTGAGAAGAGCCTACATCATCTTCTCTTGTCGTTTCATCATCTGCTCTTGCATAGAATTCATCATCACTTGCATCTCGTCCTGAGTTATGTAGATGGATGCATGACCCTCTCCAGCTCCAGAAGATGCCGCTTGACTTCCTTCCTGATTGCTCCTTTCCACTGCTTGCCTCTTCGTTGGTGGTCTTGCCATTGCTTTCTAAGATCCAAGTTCCTAACTCCAAAGTTCCTGAGTGTTTCAGTTCTCAGTGAAAGCACCAAAGTGTTAGCGCCAAAATTGGTCACTAACCCCCAAATCCAGATGAAAGCACCAAATACCAATCACAGCTCAGAGATAGAATATATGTAGGGAGGAATAATGTGAAGAACAGTTAAAACTAAAATGAAAGCAGTAAAGAACAACAGATTTTATAGTGGTTCGGCTAACTCCGGCCTACGTCCACCCTAGAAGTTTGCTTTTTATTGCTGTAATAATCGATTACAGTTACAAAATGGCAGAGTTGCCTTAGCCTTAGAAAAGAGAAAGTAAGAGAGCAGAAAGAAGATCCTCTTTTACTGTGCCCATGCCTCTCTATTTATAGACAAAGATGGGTTGGACTTCCCTGGTGGGCCTGGCAGCCGAGTACCTCAGCCCAAATGGAGTGGTCTCCATATGCCGAACCATAGATGCCGAACGCTGAATGCCGAACAAGGTGTGAATGCCGAACGATCTCCTCATGCCGAACGTTGGGAGGTGCGAGGTACCAAGATATGGAGGTGCGAGGTACCAAGATATGGAGGTGCGAGGTGCAATGCCGAGCGAGGTGAGGTATGCCGAACGACCCATCCAATGCCGAACGCTCCCTGATGCCGAGCGCTCCATCCAATGTCGAACGATCCTTAGTGTCGAACCTCCATCATGCCTAACGTCTCCAGATGCCGAATGATCCATCCAATGCCGAACGTCTCCAGATGTCGGACGATCCATCCAATGCCGAACGTCTCCAGATGCCGAACGATCCATCCAATGCCGAACGTCTCCAGATGCCGAACGATCCATCCAATGCCGAACGTCTCCAGATGCCGAACGATCCATCCAATGCCGAACGTCTCCAGATGCCGAACGATCCATCCAATGCCGAACGTCTCCAGATGCCGAACGATCCATCCAATGCTGAACGTCTCCAGATGCCGAACGATCCATCCAATGCCAAACGCTACTGAATGACGAGTGCTCCTGGAATGCCGAACCACTCATGTATGTTGAATGCTCTATGCATGCCGAGTACTCTTGAATGCTATTCGAACGTGAATAGTGAATGCCAGACGAACCATTTGTGCCGAACCTCCACCATGCCGAACCATGCTTAATGCCGAACCTTGTTTCCTAGACCCAAATTATAGTTGATTCATCTCTATCCAATCATATTTCCATCTCCCAAGCACATTGCATCATTCATCCATCCAGTTGACTATATCCACCGTACCCTAGCCTCGACGAACATGCAGTTGATTAAGTTAAACCCGTCTGTCCGCGACCTTGCCAAAAGGCGGGTTAACAGTCATGATATTGAGGGAAACAAACATCAGGGAAAAGCATACTTGATACAAAGTAATATGGGGAAGGTGACCTTTTGAGTGAGGACCTATGTTGTCAAGTAAGTTGCGTATTTAAATACAAATGATGTAGTAGTAACATGTGACTTTTGGTAATCCAACCTGTGCAGTTAAATTTGGGCTAAAGAGATCAAAAACCATTAATAGTCTAAATTAAATGCACGGTAAGGAGAGTCTAAGTTAACCCTCAACATTCCAACCTTGAAAATTAACATGATTTTAACAGTGTTATTATTGCAAAAGAATAGTCAATTTAATACAATTAGGCAGCTTGCAACTGATGATGAGTCACTGGTTTTATGGTATTAGTTAATGGTATAAAACAGGTTTACTATATTATTTATTAAGGAATTTGTAGTGGTATTTTAACTGTTTAGGATTTTTATAGCTAGGAAAACATAACTGTCTATATGTAATTAAATGTTGAAAACGGCTATCTTTAAAAGTTGCACATATATTTTATGCGTGTAAAAAGGAACTAAAAAGGGAAAGGTTGTAGAAACAACATCAAAACCATTATATATTTGTATGTGGGATGAATAAATTCATTATATATGTTGATAAAATATGTTGTTTATATTACTCTAGTTCCTGATGAATACACACACACCTTACAACTACAACAATTTCATGCACATTATGTATTTTGTGACAGATAGGTATTGGTATCCATGTACACAACATTAATCATAACACAGATAACTATGTGTGTGTATGTGTATAATAAGGAAAATAATATTCATAAATATTGGAAGCATATTGAGTAAGCTTTATTGAATTAGAACATCGATTAAATAATCGCACATGATTAAACCTTCAACCATGGTTTGCTTTATAACAAATACCATAGCTAGTAATGTATTGAAATCTAAATGCTATTCTCTAAAATTTGAATCTTGATTCCCTACATTAACTAAATGAACAATGTATGTGATACCAGTTCACAAAAATTTATGCAAAGGTTCTGCTCTTCATTTGTGGTTATAATATAAATACAAAATTTGGTCAGCTATACCTTTGCTTGTTATCCTGGTCTACATTCATGTCACATATCGAATTTTTCATTTTCTTGCATTTGTTTGTTTTCCTCTCTTTTAAACATAGTATCAATGTTGCTTTTATAAAGTTGAAACCTAGGAGTGGAATATCTAATATGATGGCATTTCATTCCAATTATTCGTTATGCGAAACAGGAATTGTATTTGGTAACCATTTCCCAGTTCTCATTTCATCTATACCATCCAATTATGGATTAGATTAACCGAACACATAATATGAAATTTTGTTTGATAAATATAATAAACCATAAACCAACACCAAACATAACAAAGGAAAAAAATTATTGTATGTACAAAATAAGTTATGAAAAAGATACGTACTTTTTGCATTCAACCTTCGCTTACATCCCCTTGTTGACATTTTGAACATCATAGGCATGGTTGCTTTTCTTCTGATTTTTTTCTTCACTGTTTGTTGCCAATGAGATGCCATTAAAATCTGCAGTTGTTCATTAACATAAAAAGGCAAACAAATAAAATAAATTACATGGTATCTAAGAATCAAAGATGAATATCTCTAACTATTTTGAACTTCAAATGTTTGCGGAGGCATTAAATTTTCATCAATTATAGTGGTATTAATAAAGACGTGGCGTCTTTTATCCATATTAGCGCATGGCCTTCATAGCTCTGTGTTTACATCAGATAGCGAAGTGTAATAAATCTATTTTTAACTACCTATGTAACTAACATATAACTCGAAACATCAAAATTTACACATAACTGATGAATATTGGTTCATTTTGTAAGCTAACTGAATATTCCCCATGCCTTTTTATCATTGTTTGTAACCCTATTTCGGAATTGGTAGCAGCTAAACTTATTTACCATGGATTTCATGTGAAATAGATATCTTTCAGAAGAAAATAGTGTGGGTAAGTTTGATTGAATGAGTGTTCATTATTGATATATTCCTAATGTGATGGAATAATACATTTCCAATAGTGAGAAAATGGCTAAAAATTCCACATGTATGGATATCAACAGCACTTGTTGACGATAGCTACAAAAAAAAATCAGGCGCTGTACACTGCTTATTTCTAAACATGAAGGTTAAGCCATACCAATGTCTAAGCGTTAATCAAATGCGTGTGATGTTACAACTAAGTGGATGAGATATCTATGATGGATGGATAAGATTGGTTAGTAGGCTATGATATTTTAGTTGATTCATCATGCCTGTTACTTATTTTATCACGGTCGATGATTACATATAAAGTAGGTAGAAAGGAACCAACCCATTTAAGAATAATTTGTCATAAATGTGTTTTACTTCCACATCTTTAAGGTTGGAAGTAAGATTTGAGCATATTTAATTTCTGTAAAACAAAGTGGCTCAGAAAAGGAAAGCAGTGAAAGAAGAAAGCATCCATACGCTGTCTTATATATTATGGAGAAAAAGGAATCAACTTGGGAACAAAAATTATACATTGCTTACAAAAAAGGGAAGGTAGGTAGAAGAAAATTTTCTAATATATGTTTTCTATTTTGGTTATGCATAAGAATTTTGTGCAGAAATTATTAGGAAATGATGAAATCCAATCCTTCAACCACAATTATAATGGCTTCAGATTTATGGGAAATTATAAGGCAAGAATTAAAATTATATTTTTCTAAATTACTCCCTATATATATTAATAAAAGCTTTCCAAAACATCCAAAACAAAAAAAAACTGGGAGACTTATAAATATGGGAAAGCTAAATGTTTTGGCTGGTCTTTGATTAAAAAAATTAGATTTTAGGAAAAAATATTAACAATTTTTAGGGGATAAATTATGTCATAATTTTTTGAGAACTTACTGTTATAAAATATAACCAAGTACATGCACGAGTAGATCTACATAATAGACTTGAATTGAATGTAGATTTTTAAAAAATCCGATTTCCACAGGATCAATATAACCTTAATTGCTAAAATATCATACCTATATTACTATTATTATTGGTATCATTATCGCTATTAATATTATTATTATCATTCCTCTTATATATATACATATATTTTTTTATTTTATTTTACTTTACTTAGGTTTTATTATTAATTTACTTATTTGACTGTATTTTATTATTGTTATTGCTATTGTTATTATTATAACTTTTAAATTGATTTTTTCATTTAGTTTTGGGTTCCATCTCTAGTCGATCCCAACTTGTTTGGGAATAATGGCTTAGTTGTTGTTGTTGTTGTTGTTGCTAAAATATCATACCTGGTCGTAGTACATTCAATTAATAATTTTTTTTATAGTATGTAATCATAGTTTGCAATGGGATACAAATATTCAAAAAAATCATTGAGCTAGCTCTACTGATTAAAATGCAATGAATCACTCCAACCATAAACACAGGGTGCTAGAAGTTCTTATAAAATTTATTTATGCAATTATCAAAGGAAATAACACCAAAAAATATAGTAGTAGAAGTTTGCAACTTCTTTGAACAAAGTATTATAAAGGGAAGCAGGATACAAATTCAAAAGAGTGCACTGAATTTTTTATACCTTTGTATAAGCATTGATTTCAAAGCTCAAACATTGATCAGTAGAATGAGTTAAAGAGTCGTGCTTGCCTTATCACGTGAGAGTTATATTTTGATTCCTAAACTCAAACATGGATATGAAAGGGATTAGTAAACATGCTGATTTAAACCTGAATATATCATGGGGATTCTTATGCCTGTGGATTACAAAGGACCCAAAATTAGACTTTAACCCAGTATTTTTACTTGCATTTTATCACAGCTTCCACAAATATGTTAATAATTAACATTTTATAGGCCGAAAAGAAGTGACAATGTAACAGCCTAGAATATTACTTGCATCCTCCCTCGAAATAAGTTACGTTGTATCGCATTGTTTATGTGCACTAAGATTTGATAACCTGCTCTTTTACTAATAAAATAAGCAACTTTCATTATTTTCACATCTCCTTCCCTTCCGCTAGTATTACACTTTGTCAAATTGCTTTATATGGTATATATGCACAACATAAGAACCGACAAACATTCAGATAGCAGTAAATACTGACCGTGGTCCAGCGAGCTCGACCGCCCTGCTTTGCTTGCTCTTCCAGCGGCAGCAACTCAGCCAAGTATGGGCTTGCTTCTCCTTTTTGTTGACCTTGTTCTCTAACCTATTGGATAGTTTAAGCAACAAAAAGGTGGATTTTTTTAGCATTACTCAATTCATGTTAGTAAAATGCAGCCATGTCATAATATGAATTACAAATAAAAAGTCAAATATACAGGTAACAATTATCTTTGCCCATCCTTGTTCAACGATTAATTTTGCAACATTCTTATCACCAAGAAAAACAGAGCCAAACTCCCTTCCTATTGATGGAACGGTATATTCTACTCTGAAAGTAACATCCTACAAAAAGAATTAAGCCAAAAAAGATCAATATCATCTTTGCACTCAAAATATCAATTGTATAGCATGAAAATTAAATTCAAAAAAAAAGAGACCTTTCCAATGCAGAGTTGCCTTAGGTACTCTCTGCTCTCCCATGCAAAAGGCTCATCAACTCCACCACGACGTGTCTGTCATGTAACAGTATAAGTAGGATGTACTATAAAATTGAAGACAAATGTTATACAAGTAGCAGTTTGTGCCCATACAGTAAATAAATGGAAGAAAATGCAAGGATAAGAGGCCTTTGGTTCAAGGATGCTCAGATACCAATTTCAGTGACACCACGGTTTGGAAGAAAAAAACAAAGTCTATTGTCATCTGCCATCTATAAATGTGTTGTGAATATTTGTAAGTTTCGGCACAAAGCACGGTAAATATATGTAGAGAGAATGCTATCAAAAATAGTTTGTTGTAAAAAAAATACATTTCTCGATACATTTTCTACAATTATTGCATAACTATAAATATAATTTAAAAATTCAAATTGTCAAGTTGAACGTCGAGAGATATATAGAGTATCAAGCATTTTGTTAGTATTTAAACTATATAATCTTTTCAACTATGCCAAAGAATAGCATGATAAGAATCCTTTTGTACCAGTCTTGGAGCGATAATGGAGGACAAAGTGATGGTTTTTTCAGGCGGAATTTCTGATTTGGAGATTGCCATTATCACCAAGCAATCTCCCGAGGGAACAGCCTTCACTTCCCCTTGAGCCACCCTGTTACTCCTTGTGTTGACGCCATTATCTGCTGATAGTAGAACTTGGAATAAGTATGCAATTTTAAGTTTCAATGTACTAAATTAAGAAAACATGTTTCAAAATGAATGCTTAGTTAAGCTTTAAATTATGTACTCATAGATTAGCCTAACTAATTAAAATGAATATGATTTTACTTAAATATGTATGCAATTTTAAGCTTTGAATGTTGTGAAATTATGTATCTATCGACTAAATAAATATAATGGTAGTAAATTGCTAGAATTAATTATTCCATTCAGCCAACATGATATTTTCCCGATATAATACTGAAATCTGAACGCTAAAATTGTTCATTTCATCGAACAAATGGAACGAACATTTCATGCAAAAATAAAAATTGTACAATCACTACACCACAAAAGGCTTTTAACAGCGTTTGATAAACGCTGTAATATGATACAACAGCGTTATTACAAACGCTGTATAACGACATGCTGTCGTATGTACATACCTTACAACAGCTTTTATATAAACGCTGTTGAAACATCTCTTTGACAGCGTTTTTTACGAGCTGTCAATAATCTTTTTACAGCGTTTTCAGACATGCCGTATTATGTTTCAACAGCGTTTATAATTTAGTTGTTGAAGATGTTCAAATTCTACTTTAACTGTTTACAACAGCTTTTTCTAAACGCTGTTACTGAATCATCAACAATTTCGACAGCATGTTAAAAACGCTGTGATTGAATCATCAACTATTTCGACAGCATGTAATAAACGCTGTTATTGACAGTTTCAAGATAATTACAGCACGAATTAAACGCTGTTGTTTCTTCATTGACAACATTAATCAAACGTTGTCTTATATTTATATAACAGCTTCAATATTCCACTCTATTTTTGAATATTCCAAAACTATATTTTAAACATATTCAAGCTACTAGTATATATAACAGGTTCTAATAACTATTAATTGGTTACATAAACTAGTTAAGAGAATATTAATAAATAAAAGACATCCATAAACCAAGTTTCAATAGTATCCATAAACAAAAATAACAAAGTAAACCAAGTTGCCACAAATTCTGTTAAACAAAGACACGTTATATGTTAAGTAAAAGTATAATATCAATACAGTAAGTCCACACCAAATGCCAACAACAAAACGTGCATCTAAAAAGTTTCATATGCTTACTACTTGCTACGGAAGAAGAATGTGTCATCGCCATCTTTAATTACCTGCAATGAAGAAATTTGAAATGATCAGTGAGTAAACGCCATCTAAAAATTTGAAGTTTCATATGCTAAAATGCTTAACTGCGCCAAAATTTATATCCAATGGATAAAATCCATTTTTAGAAAAGATGGAACAGAAATAATGATTTAAGCAAGTAATAGATGGATGGTAGATTATATAAGACTGTAGATGTAACAGATGGTGACCTTTGGTAGTCTGATGAAATAAATGTAGGAAACTGTTCAGTTTCAATTTACGATACTTTTTGTCTTCGGTTATATGTTGTAACTGGTAGGAATTTAAACAGGCAGAAGTCATTTACGTAACTTAAAAACTGTGCACGATTTGTATTATTTTTCTGCGGACAGTAGATGTGTTCAACGTTTAAATGTTCAACTCATCCATCAGCCAATATTATCAAACTGTAATGCCAAAATGGAACAGAACTAATAATAGCTTGGCAACAGATACATAAGAAATAATAGTGTAGATACAGTGAAAACACAGTTTGCACAATTCTAAAGGACCACCGTATGTATTATACAGTTAGACAGTAAGTGTGTGCAAGTCTGCACAAATATAGTAACAGAATAAAAGGAGCAAATACTGCGGTTAATTATTATTTTTAGCTTGCTATGTATAAGTTGCAAGCATGTAAACACATGTTACTGGTAAAAAAAGGCAATGTTATGTGCACGTGCTGCTGCTAAACCGCCATATTAGTAAATACAATTTTAACATAGATTTCAGTGAGAGCCAAATAACTTATCTGAACACTGATATGCGAACAGCAGGAAAACGGTTGGAATAGTTTATCCCGTACCACCCTTTTTGATGGAAGTTGGAAGAGTGTTAGTTGTGAATTTTGATTGTATTTTGATTGTTTGTTTGTTTTCTAGTTTTAATTGCATTTGCATTCCTTCATAACTGCCTTGCTTGCCATCAACGTATTTCTGCGTCAATCAGTGAACACCTTCTACCACTGCCAGTCAGCACTTCATATACCTGTGAACACTGCCTCTCAACCAAAACTGCAACATTCACATACTAGTGAACACCTTCTACAAACATTCACTACTGCATTACTTCTCACATCACTGCGTTGCTGCTACCATCCCTCACCATTCAACCACCATCAACACAACAGTACCCTGCACATTCACAACAATATTTTTCATTGTCAGCAATTCACTGAAAATCACAACTACATCTCCAAACTGCCTCCACCTGATCATATTACCCCTAACTTCTGTGCATCGCCTCACCTCTTTGCATCACCACTGTCTTCCTCATTACAGCCATCTCCACCATCACCTTAACTGACCAATCTCCTTGCTAAACTCCACCTCCTAACTTCTACATACAACTCCTCTTCACTGCTAATCATCATCATCATATCATCCTATCATTATATCGAACTGTCAACACAACAACCCCTGAACCACTGCACTTCCAAACTGTGCATACATACAACACCCACAACAATTGCAACTGCACATACTTCAACCCATTGACCATCCTACTAACAGCTACCATTACTAACCCCATACCACTTCCACCCATCAGTGCACTTCAACAGCAAACTCAACCTGCCTTCAACATTCCACCCACAACCTCCAGCAAAACCAAACACACATCATTACAGTCAAACCATCTCCTTGCTGCAACAAGCCTACCAGTGATACCATAGTCAACCACTGAACAATCCTCCACCACATCCTCCACTTGTTTTTACTTTCTCAACTGTACATTTACATTATCAACTATGCATACATATAACTTGCAGTGCTACTGCTCCTCAAACCCCCTCAACCATCTCCTTCATAAACTGTCAACATCTCACCACCAAACTTTTCTGACCACCATCAACAAACAACCCACTGCTGCACATCCCCTTCAACCCCTTACTGCCTTGCTCTCAAATCTCTCATATACCACCACAAATCACTTCAATAAACTACAAAAAACTTCACTCCCCCATCAGCAAACCTCTCTGTTCAACCTCCAACTGCACATATATCATAACTGATTGCAAATGGTTTTCCTTACCATTTGATTCTATAAATTTCATTTAACAAATTTATACTTGCAATATATCATAATCCATGGTTTGATATATAGATTCTTATTGTAGATCAAACCATGCTAAAATCACAATATGCTTCTAGCTAATCATTTACTAGACAGATGATAATTTGGCATTGTACTTGATAACTTTAATTTGCCAAAATGATTAGAAATGGCCTCAAGGAACTGTTGCTTCCATTTATATATATATATATATACATACTCTGGCACTCCAGCTCAAACCATTGCAAAATTAAATTGGGCATAGCATTTCCTGTTTATGTAAATTATTACAACTATGGTACTGAGTTGCTTAGACACACAGATCCTACAAATCTACGATCCTAAATGTTATTATGATCAGTTCATGTTTGTGTTTTTACCATTTAATGTGCATCATCCTTCACTTTTTTTATTTCAAACAAAAAATAACATTGCCGATTTGTAAATTAGCAACTCGTTTGCATGCAGTTAACATTTAATTTTACTCTTTTTTCTGGAAGGAAGGACTTGTATGCCATGTTTTTCATCATTATCATATTTGCAGTTTTTGCAGCCATGATATATATAGCATGTGTGTGTGTGTGTGTTTTTGATATTTATTTATCAGTTCAACTGGATGTATGAGAGGAGGAAAGGACAATGCTTGACCATTGAACAATGTAGCATAGTAAGATAGAGCTTGTGAAATAAGTCCTTGTTGGTCATACACATAGGTGCCCTCTGAATCCAGTAAAGCATGGAGTCTGTTTTTATGTTTTCTCATATATTGCATGTGTGAAGTGTTATACACACACACATACATACATATGTACGTATACATATATATAGGAAATGAATCTACAATAACCAATTAAGCAATAGGGGAGACAGACACAGGCATTAGCTTTACATATGAATAAAGACATACCTATTCTGAAAAGGGAAAACAACACGCTGAAACCTCAGTGCTCAAGTGAAAGACAGAAAACTACGACTTCAGAAATTGTCCTAGAGTCTTTTACTGAACCATTATAATAGGGTGAGCGTTCATGTTGCAAAGATCAAGCTAATGCTTTGGATTTCCTTAACAAAGACCTGCCAACAGAAATTAGAAGGTAAAAAATATATTACTGCCAATCATCAAATCGAAATTAGAAGGTAAAAATCAAATATCAAAACACCAAAATAAAAAATATCAGCATTTGTGTGATAAATAAAAGGATTGTTTGATTGATAGTGATGATAGAGGATTATTTGATTGGGAGTGGTGAATGGTACTAAATTAAAAGCATAACCTACTGTAACAAATAAACTAAAAAATGAAATCAATATTTGCTTTGTATAAAGCAATTTTTCATATCATTTAATCAAAAGTGATGAGTGATGCTCACATAATTCAGCATTCATCTTTTAGTACACCTCTTAATATTTCTTCATAATGAATTGATTAATTTTCCAACAGTTTTCTACTGTTAACAAATGAGTTTTGCTTTTGCTAATTAGTTGCAAATTCATGTAACACAACGTATAACAGGAAGAGCCAAAAGCACTCTATGCTTTATCTATCTCGACAATTTACCAGTTTGACCGATTAATTTTGAGTAAAGCAATGACTTGGTTAAAAGTTATTCTACCGATGAAAATAACGGGGGTCATTTTTTTAAAGGATGGGATATTTCTGTAGCATAAAAAATAATAACGGTTAGTTTGAACGCTTATCATTTCTGTTGCTTTCCAAATACCAAAATCTGTCTACATTTATAATATTTGAAATGCCTGTTCATGGAGAAATGAGTTGGTTGACAAAACCTTATGACCTATCAACAGAGTCGTGTAATTTCACAATACTTTCTCAAGGATAACCTACATTTATTATTTAAACACAAACATTACTCCATGTCTGAATAGAAAACAAGTCTTTCTAATCTCAAAAGAATATGATGCAGTATGCATCCACGGAGGTGTCAACCTTCTTTATTGAGCACTTGTCGTGTTTACTTTGCAAAGTAATGAATTTAAATGGTGAAATATTTGAATTTTATAGTAAACAGAGCAATAAATGTCACACATCGATCTTAATACATTTCAGTTCGTTGATCGTGTTTGTTTTGGTCTTGGACATGTTCTGACTTCATGAAAGCTTTAGTTTCACATAATTCAAATCAGAATGACTTATATTTTAACTCACGATATTAATTGCATAACATGCTTTACTCCATTAGTTTCAATACCCTGCAGTAGTCTTCAAACATTAAACATAACAAAATCGTGTTTGTTTTACTTTAAAAACTTGATTCCTTGTTAACAAGGTGTTAAAATATTTGTAATGATCGAGTGTACTAAAAAGTGTATTAGAGTAAAATTACACAATTGATAAATTTACTTGACAATGTAAAGTCAAAGAAAAATATTAGTAGAGTTGAGCATGCAAATTGCACACCACCTATCATGCTATTACTATCGTATCACATCATGTTTGTGAAAATGACCAAATTAATATAAGATAACATACAGATATTATTAGATCAAAAGAGTACCTTTTGCCATTCAACAAAGTGACCTTGAGGCTGAATGATTTAAAGATGTTTCACATCACTATGATCAACGCCACCTCAGGTTTTTCCTGCAGTGTAATTTATTAAAGGGTCTGCATTCATGATAGCCCCAAGTGACCACCTACAGAAATCAAAATTCAATTTTTTAATCATTAATATTAATATCAGACTTTAGAACAAAATATTATCAAAATTGATGCATATTAAGCAAATTTATATTTTTAACAATTACATGGCACTTTGCAAAGCATCTAACATGCAAATTTAGAAATATCTAACCCAATAACACACAAATTTCATAAATAACAAAAGTTAATGAAACACCTAATTTTGTTAATAAAGTGTTTGCACTCCCATCCTCAGTTATACCCATTTGGAATCAACATCATATGCATATCAACTTAATCGTATCATCCAAGTGTTTTCATTCTATACTGTCCATGGATTAAAAGACCAGCCTAAAAAATATTTTATACAACCAACTTTATCAATGATAAGTCGTAATCCAATCTAATGCCAACATTCTTCTACAAACTAGTGCATACTGCTAAATAAATGATTTTTCTTCTCTGCTACAGATGAAATGAGTAAAACAACCCTAATCATTGCATAGGAAACTTGGTATTGATAAAGAAATATTTAACAAGATTAACACAAATATATTAGGAACTTACACGTATTAGTTAACACAAATACATAAATGCATCCATCCTAGTTTGAATTCCAGTTTAAACACAATAAATAAATATTCAAACAAGGTAGAGAAATGAGAGGGATAAAAAAAAGTTGCCGCTTCTCTTATGTTTTTGCGGGTGAGGTCAAATTATAGCGCGACTAGTTGATTTTCCAAACCATAACGAACCAAAAGATAGCAAGTTCAGTTACAATGATGTTCCAATGGGAAATCAATAATATATTTTCTTATAGTGATAGCAACAAAATCATTTCCTAAATGTATGTTTCCATAGTTAGAGAACTAAAATCAAATATTATATTATAAAATTTATTTAGTTATACAGTTAAAATGCTTAAACTTTTCTAAAACGTGTTCTTTCTCTATCTCCTAATGTAATAATCTTGTTAATAAACTATTTATTTTTGTCCATACAAAAATGAATGTTATTTAAATACTTTGATGTAGAATATATTTAGAAAATGTTATTTAAATACATTAATACATTGATGCATAGAAATAATAAACAATAACTGCCCAATAATGTCTCCTGATCAGTGCACAGTAATGAATTTGTATTCAACATGGTCTATTTCAAGTTAATCTCTACGCTTTTATAATGCACTTTTTCTTTACCAAACATGTGCAAAATGTTTCCAAATTCTTATTTTAAATTCAGTTGGTCGTGCTAAAGAGAGTGTTCATGTCACAAATTTAGTATCTATTAGAGCTTACTAACATCTATTTTTAAACGCGGTCGAACGATGACTCTAACTAAAAAATATATTCTTGCAAGGTTATAACCTTGAAGTCATAGTCTAAGGCTAATTATTTATAATCTATCACATCATTGGGACCAAGAATGGCTTTCATCTATGAAACAAGTATAATGTGAAATATGCAGTGTCATAAATAGTTGCTGCATTTAAATATCAAGAAGGTATTGGATAAATTCCATTTTATGCAAACTCAGGAGTACCTGCATGGTCAGCGATGGTTTAGAGTTTGATGCGCCTTAACCTTAGTGGTCTTCCTGCCTTCAGTCCTGTCTTTTATGCTTAATGATGTAGCCATTTGGAACCATTTTATCTCATTCTTATCCTTTATTATTCTTGTCCCTTATGCCACATTATCATAATATGAAAATGCCCAACCATAAAATTTGGTTTATATATCAACCTGCATGGTATAGATAAGATATAATAACAAAAGAAAATAGTATGCAAAGTAGTTCTATGTGTCGTTCTAACCACTTATATCTATATTTCTAACCCTTAAACTAATATTTTTAGATGAAAAGCTTTAGTGAAAAAAATTAAAGTCCAGTACAGTCATAATCCTTTTGCATATGTTAACATCATAAAATAAAGCAACATTACTTTAGATATGCACTCACAGATTTTATTAGATGCGTTATGTTTTAATTAAAACTAAATAATAAGTTTTAAAACAGATATCAAAGAAAATAATCATGTACGAAGTATATAATGGAGAAAATAATCACTTACATTTAACGTAGATATAAAAAAGAAAATAATCAGTGATGTTGTAATTCTCACAAATAGTTCACCGATCAGGTTGATATTATCGATGTCGCTGTCCAAGTAAAGCCTTTTGCTACATTAGATTAGACTACCACTACTGTGCACTTCCTTCTATCAAGCATAATGTCCACACTATATTCTAGCTGACTTGCACTTCACTTCCATTCAACTACATGCTTACAATTGTTATTCATGCTATCGTTACGGATATACTTCATGTTTCATATGTTTTCACCGCACGTCTAATCATTTCAGCTGGCACTTTTTCCAAAATCCAAATTTCATCATTAGTCAATCCTAACCTAACAAATAACATAGATTAACTCAATCCAACTTAATAACCCGCAGGTACAAATTCATACAAATTTATAAGCATGGCTTATTTCAAGCATCGATGTCAATTATTTCGGCTACAGACCATCATTAAGCTAAATAAAAGTTTAAACAAACAATAAAGAAGTATCCTTTCAGTCAGCAGCATAATAAATGCTCATGCTAACCATATATTGATCTAGATAATCAACGGACGTCATTCAAATAATATCTCAATTCACTTTACCATAACATAATGCCTCAACAAATCACAAATAAAATAAAAGGCTCCAATATTAGATTTTACCTTGAAGAATCATAACTTGATGTGATAGTGGGTTGACATTGGAGGCTAGGCACCAAACAACGAACTGGAATAATTTAATGCAGGCTGGAGGCGTTATTTAGGTTGTCGATGCGGGGTTTCAATTTATCAAATATAAGGGAGGTATACAGGGGTTTTAAAAGTGTTAAAGTCCGAATCGCGAAGTCATCATGTTGCGGAAGTGGGATGAGGTGTGTGGGATTGACTCCTAAAATTGGTAAAATTAATTAGAATAATTTAATGAAGTCGTGATGGTAGGGCACGGTAAGGATTTCTGATGAAGTCGCTACTCTGGATGTTTGGCAAAATCTACAAAGACCAACTGCGAATTTGAGATTTTGGGTTTGTTGTTATGGGGAAGAAGATGACATGTTTTAAGCGGTGAATGAAAACAGGGAGGGAACTTAGGCGGGGTTGGAAATTTACTGGACAGTGTGCTTAATACAGCGTTCTATATTTTGTTTTGTTTTTTTTTCATTTATAAAAGGATTTTCAACTGCAGTAGGCATCCAAACGCTGAGCTTCGGTGCTGTTATAAATAACTATAGAGATAGAAATAGAGTATTTCAGCTAGTGGATCTTCATTGAATTTTAATACATGAATAGAAAAACAATGATATTTAGCAAGTAAAAACTATTTTATCATCGGTTGTGTCTATTTCGAAATGCTTTTTGATCAAATTATTTGTACCTTTTGTAATTAAAACACTGTTAAAAATTCAAAGTTTCTATAATGAGAAACGATTAAATCTTGACTAGCCATTTGTAAACAAACTGTTGATTATTGATTAACCCTACCATACAAAGACCTATCTTTTTCTCTAGAACTTGCAAACATAACTGCAGTATTATACATGATAATAACAAAAAGGAAGCAATTTCAAATGTTGCATCTAAGGTTAAATAAATTACCTCAAATCCGATTTCTGAAGAGAGTAGACAAAGAATTACTGCGCGAGGCGCTCTTATTTATTGAGTAGACTTGGAATCAGAATCATCTTCTCATGTTTGCCAACGATGGGTTCATGGGGATTTAGGGCTCAAGTGATTGCCAATAATGGATTCAAAGGGAATTAGGGCTCGAGGTTATCGGATATTACAGGAGAGCTTAAGGGAGGAACGATCTTTCATGGGAGATTTCATGTTTTATTTATGTTTAACTTTTGCGATTGGATTAAGGTTTTACTTTTACGTGGAGCGAAGTTGGGAAGGAATAAAGGAAAGCGGCAAAGTAACCGCGTAATGAAAAAATCTCAAAATGAATAGGGTTAGTTTAAACAGCGTTCGGTTTCTAATTTTTATTTTTCAAAGTTCTTTTGTCAGCAGCTACGAAAAAAACGCTGTTTGCTAATGCCGTTGAAAGCACATTTTCTTGTAGTGAATCAACAATATTTCACAAATGAAATGCTCCAATAATTTCGATCACCGTCAAAAACATAAATCACATGTGGTCTACCCATGAAATTCAGATTCAAAAATCATTCTACATTCTTTCCAAAATCAATCCAGATCTACAAAGTTCAACATCATAAAAGATCAGGTAAGATGACGTAAACAATCCACCGACAATGACGATAACAGAAGCCAAACAATCAATCAACAAACGTATGCAGATCAGATTAAAACATAGGAAACCTTAATAGATCTACCTCGATTTAAAACAGATCTAAAAATTCATCACCTCCAAGCTTGAACAAATCGAAACTCGATCTCAGGCAGCTTCTGTCTCAGCCGCAGATGCTAGAAATTCTTGAATTCAATCTAATTAGATAACAGAAGATGAACAAAAACGAAAAAAAAGCAACAATTCGAATCTGAGAAGCCCTAGAAAAACGAACTCAATCTGGCAGAACCGCCTCGGTTATCATATCATCTTCTGTATACACAAAGGAGGAAGTAGATTAGGCGGAGGTTTGGAGTTGCAGGGAAACGACTGTTATCAGAGGAAAAGCCGACTTCGATATATTAGCAAAGGAGGACGTTGATATTTAGGGTTTGGAGGATAAAAGAACGAAGCGGAGAGTTGGGTACGAACAGGAAGAAATAAGAAACGCGACTGTTGATTTCAGAGGGCTGGTACGCTCTTCAAATAGAACTGAGAAATAATATATAATAATAGTATAAATAATATAATAATATAGACATAAATTTGGTGACTATTCAGTTGCCAAAATTCAAGGAGACTTGTGCGCTCTTAAAATTGAACTCACTAATAATATAATAGTATAGATTAGTCTTGTAGTTAATTTCTTCATCAGTTTACATATACCACTGTTAGTTACATACTCTTTAATGGGATATTTGCCTTTACTAGACTTTTATTTTATATGTTTGATTTTTAACCTTTAAGGTACCATACATAATGTTAATATACCTCAAAATTCTCTAATTTTATCATAAAATTGTATGTTGGAACAAAAATCAGTTATGCTACTTTGCCATAGTCATCTCAATTTCAGAAATATATAAGAGTATGAATAATGTTGTTAGTCTTCAGCAAGTGTACCATTATTAATTGGTTAGGCATTATTTTTATTCATTCATTCATTCAGGTACTTAGGCATTAAATCTCAAATGCATTTTTTTACAGCGTTTAGAATTTATGTTGAATTTAAATTAAATATAAATTCATTAGCACATACAAGCTTTAATGATTAACTCATATCAGTTATCCATTCATCCTTGAAGTGCCTTGCAAATGTGTGTTTTCTTAGGTTATTCAGGTATTAAACTTGATGATTCATACATTCAGACTTTCAGGCATAAAATATGCTTTGTTACTATTTTTGTTGTTCCTCTTTGGTAAGTCTAGGAAACCAAGTTTCACTCATAAACCAACCTTAAGAAGTGTGTGAATATAACCAAGTTTACAATGATACTAGACAATAACCGAAAGTTAGGAGCTCGCCGCATTGAAAAATAATTCTTGATTGCAGTTATCCTGCTGTTATTTCTTTCCATTTGATAAGATGAACATTTGTGTGTAATGGAGCATAGTTATGAATGTTCTTAGAAATGCCCTAAGTATGTTATAAGGACAGAGAAGATTTGTGTGTCACTGTTTGTGTTTATTCAGCTCTCAAATTCAAAAGCCAAATAGATCCGTTTAAAGTGTAAACTTAAAATTACTTTTTGGAAGCTCCTAAACTATTTATCAATGTTTTCCTGATCTAATGTTAGATATTTAGTGCCATTGATGATAGATAGATCATGTATAGTTACTAGTGATAGAGTGTCTTTGTGCGGCTAATTTAGTTCATGGATACGTTTGGTGCTTTAATTTTGGGCTATACCCTTGAGTTTTAAATCAGTACCTAGAAATACACTTGAATTTTCACTCAGTACCCAAATTCTATTGTACCATAACATCATCTGAATTATAGATAAAATATAAATTTTATTATCTTTGATACCATTGTTTAATTTACATTTGCTGATTTTGACAGTTTGGTAAATTTCATATGCTTGGTATAATGTTTTGATGGATATTTCATTCGTGCATCCAGGAATTTAAGCTCAGTTGCTCTTAGTTTTCATGCATGTTTTATTATACATAAGTCTCCAATTTTTATTTAGTTTGATGTTTTCAGGCATAAAGTTTGATGTTATCGGTTGCTTTCTTTTTGATGTCTACTCCAATTTTCACGCAGATTTCAATCTTATGTAAGAAGTTATTGCAAATACATGTTTTAAGATATAGTTTACAACGGTCATGATTCGTTTGTGACAATTCAATCTGTCACATACATGTTTTATTTGAGTCTCACATACATTTTTGTTTTTATTTAATATAAGCAGGTCAATTGTTCATAATAATGTTTTGAAGACCGGACCGTCGATCAAGCCATGATGCTTCAAGGTTGGAGGCTTCGAAGGTTCAACCAGTCGGACCGTCAATTCTTTGCGGATGTAATTCATGGGCTTATATGCAATTATATAACAAAAGTGATGTAGATTGTAAATTTATTTTCACAAAATGGTAAAAAATGAGGGGGTTTTAATGAAATTTAGAAACCGCGTGTACTATCGTTTCTTCTCCTTCCAGTTTCCACAGAACCCACCATAAACCCTAGTTTTTCGAATGCGGAGCCTCAAATCAATTCAAAATCGTAGTTTTTTCTTGTTCTATTAGCGTTTTGATCTATTTAATCGCGGTCTGCAGTGGAATTCGGCTTAACTCCGCTACCGACCGTTGCTACCACCGACTCGTGGTTAGCCACGGTTCAACCTGCGGCCGGGTTCGGTCTTCAAAACACTGGTTTGTATCAAAGAATAGTTTATTTATTGTTTTAAGGGATTCGTAAGTAAAGATAAGAATCACTGACCCAATAACACTGTTTGGCATGGTTGGAGGTAAGGTACAACTATACAATTCACTATTGCTTCTTCATAGAAAGGTCGTACCTTGCACTTGGTTGAGATTTTTTATATTTATAAAAGAAAGTTTTTAGACTTAGCCATATTTTACAAACTTATTACGCAAATAGCCTTGTTTTAAAACTATTTACAAACGTAACTCTATTTTGGCCAACTCAACGCCGAGTTGGCCAGAACGTACTATTGCAACCTCAAATTGCACCAGTTGAAGCTTTATTTTTTGAATTTATAACTGACGCTATTTCAAATAGTGCCAGTATAATTGGGGCAAAAATAATAAAATTATATGGACGACATTTAACATTGCGCCAGTTGAAGCAATTTAGTTTTTTTTTTGAATTTATAACTGGCGCTATTTCAAATAACGCCAGTATAATTGTGCTAAAAAAACATATGGTTGGCATTTGAAATTGCACCAGTTGACGCAATTTCAAATGTCGTCTCTGCGTATACAAAATAGCAGCCCCCTTTTCCTCCTCACTTTTCCAACTCTTCCCCAAACATCAAAATCGAAACCCACTTTTCTAATTTTTCAAAATTAAGATCCTAACTCTACTTTAGCTTATTTCTTCTAAAAATTGAACTATGGCAAGTTCGTTGACACCGGAAGCTTCTATAGGTATCAATTCTACAAAAAATCTTCATTTAATTTACAATCTAGGGTTTGTTGATGTTGAAATTGTTAGGAGTAGTAGCTATTTAGCTTTGTAATAGTTGTTTCATCTTGTAATTCACAAATTAATTGACTTTATGTTGTTAAACATCGATTTGTAGTTGAATTTGAAATTGTTGATTGACAACTAGAATTCAGAGTTTTACTATGTTCAAATTGTCAACATTTGTTGTAGATTACACCGAGATGTTACTTGGACCGATTAACGGTAGCATTTTCTACTTGCAAGTACGTCATCGATCGGGCGGCAACGCTATGCTGGTGGTAATACACTTTCTTCTGTAATACCGATATACAGATTTTTATTATTAGTAGTGCTTATATATTATATTTTTTTGACAGAACAAAAACGCAGTTACAACTATTGAGCACTCATCGACGCACATGACAGTGACTTTCTCTCATCCTGGCGAACTAGAGTTGTTAAATAGAGCTGGCTTCTTGCTTGTACATCGATTGGGTTACACCCAATTGGATCGTCACCTTATCACTGCCTTGGTAGATAGATGGAGGCCAGAGACCTCTACATTCTACCTTAAAGCCGGTGAGATGACCATCACCTTGGGTGATGTTGCTATGTTGCTATGTTGCTTGGTTTACTTATAGATGGTGCTCCACTGAGCAATTTGGAGCCAGCCGATTACCTGTCGATGTGAGAGAGCCTCTTAGGTCTATCTCCTCCCCCCAAGAAGTGGTAGGGTAATGAGATGATAGTTACCACTTGGTTCTGGCAGCATCTTGAGGGGGACATTCCAGCTAATGCCTCCCAGATTCAAATTAAGCAGCGGGCTCGAGCTATTATAGTGCATATCATCACGTCACGTTTGATATGTGATCATTCGAAGACCCGTGTCTGGCTTAGGTGGCTTCATTTCATAGAGGGCTTTGATGTATGTTGTCAGTATTCGTGGGGTAGTGCGGTTCTACCGTATACGTACACCGAGCTGACTAGGTTCGCTTTGCAGGAGAGCGCATCTATTGGAGGCTGTTTGACTCTAATTCAAGTATTTGCATTTTCCCTTTCATATGCATATATTTTATGCACACACACACACACACACATATATATATATATATATTATGCATCTACACGTTTGTAGCTATGGTCTTGGTCATATCTTCCGGTCGGGAGAATATAATGAAGAGAGCGGAAGTTGATTTATCTTTGCCGTATGGTGCTAGGTATATTTACTACATTATTTGATTACACACACATGTTTTGCTCCACTAATTCTTATTATCTTGCTCTTGTAGATGGATTGGGCCAAAGAGCATGGTGAATACTCCTAAACGTAATGTTATGTTCTACTGCAACGAGTTTGATGTATTTGGTTGTGATGTTGTGGAATGGACCCCATACGCACATGCACTTGGACAGATTCCACCCCTAACCGCTTCTATTAATCTATGGACAGCACGGATGCCACTTATTTGTTTCGGCGATGTAGCGTTTCATCTTCCAGATAGAGTGATGCGACAATTTGATTTAGACAGCATCTGCTAGAAGCAGCTCCTCACTAGCGGATCGACAACTCAGCCGGAGAGTATGAGATGGTGATTGAGACATGGAATCATCGTCATATGCATACGCAACAAGAACGAGATCGCACGCTATCGGACGATAAGTATTATACATGGTACTGGTACATCACCCGACACTATATTCTTTGTGCTGTAGAACCTCCTGCTGAGGTAGACGCGTATACTTTGAGAGCTCCACTTGAGAGGAATGTGGTATGTGTTAATTGCTGTTATTTAATTTGAGAGGAAAGTAGTCATATTTAGTTTGCATACGTGTTAATTACTACCATTTGGCAAGCGGATGGCATTTACGTGCTATGGAGTTGGTTGATGAGCTATCAGGAGAGTTGCCAGAGCATACGAAGGGCAAATGCTTTAGTGTGAAGCGTATATTGCAATCTAATCTGGGGAAGAACGAGCTAGCTAGACCTGCACCGCCTCCCCCACCTCCTCATCCTGCTCTTGCACTCATTAAAGCACCATTTGAATTGATTCCTCCGCCTCCTACGACACAAGTATACCAACGCAAAAGCCGGAAGGGTAAGGAAAAAGGTCCTTCATCTTCTCAACCTATGCAATTCAAACATTGGCCTTTACAGCCGCAGGGGTCCAACCAAGAAAGCGAGGAGTCTTCGCCAGACGAGGTTCCATTAGCATGGAGGAAGTCAAAAAAACTCCTCTAGCGGTAAAGAGGTTGCGGTAAAGCGTTGTTGTGGTATGGTGTTAGTCGGATGTTTAGCTTGCAGTTCGATTTGTAGTGTTGGTTGAATATTTTGATTTGTGGGGTTGGTTGAATATTTTGACGGTGTATGATTTCAATCGTTGGATTATTTGTGTAACGTGTATGTGATCGTTGGATTATTTGTGTGATGTTTAATGTTAGAATGTCAGAATTTAACGTTTGGAGTTTTTTTGGCAGATGGTATATGTTGTATTATGTTTAATAGGTTGTTGATTTGAAACATGTAAGCCATACCTGGGACACTATTTGAAATTGCGCCAACTGGCACAATTTCAAATAGCGCCCCAGGTATGGCTTACATGTATCAAAACAGAAACCCTCCCCTCCCTCTCCTCTCATTTCTCACTTTACCAAACTCAACACAAAAAACCCCCAAAACCCCAATTACTCCACAATTCTACATCATCCCTTATCAGAATTATGATTTTATTGCAGATTTGCTAGATAATCGAAGGTAACCTTCAACATTTAAACCAATTTTCACTTTAGTTGCTTTTCATTGCTTTTCACTTTCTTTGCATTTCTTAAAACTATTTTTTATTAACCATTACTAGAAATAGATCAACGAGAAATTGACGAAAAACTTTAATGACATGCATGGATGCGTTTGAATCCAAAGCAAACTTGGCGGATGGTGAAGTCAATCATCAAAGGCCGGATAAAGAAGTTCGCAATGAAGCGAGAGAGGTTTTTGAACAACCTGGTCGTTTACCTGGCGAGAAGCAAACACATTTCATCGCAATACAGGCGGTAGGTGGAAAAATCGAGGTAAAGCACTTGCTATTGGAGAGGCAACCCACATAAATGTTGTCACTATAATAGCAGGTATGAAGTGATTGTCGAAAAAAATGAACTCAACGCAGGTCGTAGGAGCTACGTTTGTGCACTGTGTATGTTGAGTGGACAATTGCCTGGATCATTTAGTTGTTGCGGTTATACCGAGTGCATTGATCCTCCAATGTGTCAAAGAGGGCATGAGTATGCGCTGAGATGCAGGAAGAAAAATCACGTTTGAAAAAGGAGAATTATCGACTAAAATAAAAATACGCAGACCTATAGTCAAGACTTTCGAGATATCCTAATGAGTAATATATGGTGTTTGGTTGTACGTTGTATCATAAGTTGTATTATATGTTATTGTAGGTTGTGTTGTATCGTAAGTTGTATTGTATGTTATCATACGTTGTTGTCTTATTGTGTTGCATCGTAGGTTGTGTTGTATGAGTAATTCATGTTGATGTATATTATTGGTTGGTAATTTGGAGTCCTTACAACACAAACACAAACATGAACAATATCAATAACGACATATGCTGAAGTACAACAATTTTTTTTACAAAACACAAACAAATAAAGAGTTACTAAAACAATAATAAAAACCAAGTTGTTGATGTAAAATGACTCCTCTTATTGTGATATCCCGGAATTTCTGACAATATCAATTTAATAATCTGTATTTAAAATTAAATTGATATGATAATTTTGTTGATAAATTTGAATTGATCAAATAATCTTCTTTTAAATAAATATTTAATTGGTGATTTTATCTTTTTAAAAGCTAATAAATTATTTTCTATTTATAATGTGTATATATTATAAATAGAAACCTTTGGTTTGAATTTAATAAATAAATAAATCTTGTTTTCAAATTCTAATATATTTTGGTAATTTGGAAATTATGATTTAATTTAAAATATATAGTTTAAAATATTTAAGATAAATGTTAAATTGATTAGAATATATCTTAGCTTAAGTTTAAGATTAGTTAAGAGGTTTGTTTTAAAATATTGTTTAATAAATATGATATATTAATTCATTTAATAATAATAGGAATTTATAATCTCTTTTATAAATTATTTAAATTCGACAAATTATTATTTTCAAATAACATTATTAATGTATTGTTTTATATATAAATATAAATAGACTTTAAAATAGAAGTGTTATTTTTAAAGTAAATATGTTGTTATATATGTATATATATAACTTGATTTTTAAAATTGGATTTTAGAATTTATGTTGAATTTAAAAGCCTTGAAATTAAAAAGAGTAAATATTTAAAATGTTTTGGATTTTAAAGATATTTGTATAAGTTGTTATTTGTATATATAAATAGTTTTGTTTTATATTCTCTAAAAAGTAATGCATAAGAATAAAGTTTTAACTTAAAAATAAAATATGAATATAAAGTAAATGTTTGATACTTAAGCTTTAAAAAGAAATAATTCATAAGCATAAAAATAAATAATTGTAAGTAGTGTTTGGTGGTTTAAGTTTTAAAAGGAATAAATATATAAGAGAATAAGTGAACACATTTGTTAGTTCTGGAAAATGCATTTAGATACAAGGCTGTAGACTCATAAGTAAACACTTGACATAATTCTGGGAAATACTTGTAGATAGGCTAGACAAAGGAAAATAAAGAAAACTATCATCTTAGTACATACGAAATAAAGAAAGATAAGTATATGCAGACATGGAGGACAACTTCATTTATTGCTATCATCTCTAGTAAAATAATATCAGTCCTGTAAACCTTGTTCTATTTATCAATCTATCTCATTCCATTTTCGTTTACAAAAAGACTTAGCATTCCAGTTCCTAAAGTTTCAAACAAGATCTGTAAAATCATTTTCAAAAGCCTGCCTGCATCTTTCCAAACTAAAGCAAGCTTTTAAACAACAAGCAGCTCAAGTTTTAAAGTTTTCAAAGCCTTTCAATTAGATGCTCTGTTCTTCCCCTTCTAAACAGGTGAGTAACATCACTTTAAACAATTTAAAAGTATAACCTGTTGCTTATATATCTGTGAATAAGTGTGTTTGTATATTTATAAGTGAATATCTGTGTATGTATATATGAATATATTAATGTATGCATGTCTGCTAATGTTTGGAACATCTTTGTCTATGTTTTAAGCTCAGTTTTTAATTTGAATTCTCTAGCCCTTGATCTAGTCATTGATATGATTTAAGTTACAAACAAAACTTGTTTGTTTGATCATAGAGTAGGTATTAAAATTTTATGCAAGTTAAAATAAATTTGAATTTGCTCTAGAAAACCATAAGAACAGTAAAGCTTGAGTTAAGTGAAAAATTGAATATCCTGATTCTTTGATTCAGGTATATAAATCGAATACTAAAACTTAAACTTGATTTTTGAAACTGAAATCACGATTTTTAGTGTTAGTTTGAGGGTGCAGTTCTGGTTTGACCAGAAATATGTTTTGAGGGGTTTTCTAGTGATCTCGATGGACTGGGAGGTCGGGGTTCTTCCTGGAGGTAGAAGGGTGATCGGAGCTTAGAGGAAAAATGCCAAGAAGGTTATCCAGGCATGGTGGCGATGGTGGTTGATGATTGGAGTCTGGAACCCTAGTTTTAGTTAGGTCTGTTGTTTTGGTTGGTTCGCCTGCTCTGGTTGATCGAGTTCAACCAAACTCGAGGGGATGGAAGTAGGGAGGTAGGCGATGTTGTGGCCGGAAGTATAGACACTCCGGTGGTCGGAGATTCGTGGTCGAGGTGGTTTCCAGGTGTGGATGATTGCTCCAGTTTTGGGTGTGAAACTCGAATTCGATTTCAAGTCGCTGTCGAAGTTCTGATGATCGAGATGGGTTGTGTGGATGATCACCGATGTGAGGAGGTTGTCGTGGATGATCGGAAGGGGCGGCATCACTGGTGCATGTGCACGTGCACTACCCTTGTTCTTGTGAAGTCTGGTTTGGCAGGGATGTTTTCTCGAGTAATTCTCGAGTCATTGAGGGTTTTGCTCGAAGTCTAGTTGGGGTTGGACTCGAAGTGATTTGAGGGTGGCTCGGGTCATTTATTTGTGTTACAGGTTTTGTTTAAAACTTGTCTGTTAAAATTTAAAATGATTTAAAATTTGAAAATAAAGATTTAAACAAAGTTTAAATCAAAAGTTTTAATCTGGATTCAAATTTAATTTGTATCCTAGTTTTTAAAATAAAATAAGGTTTTTAAATTTTAAATTGTTTTAACAACTTTGAATGTTAAAGTAAAATTTTAATGATTTGAATTTAAAGGAAATTAGTTTAAATACTTTTAAAATTTCTTTATAAGATATAAGTATTCTTTAACATAAGATTTTAAAGGTTTTTAAATTGTGTTTTGAACTTTGTTAAGTTAAAATGGTATTCATTTTAAATCTTAAATTTAAAATGAAATAGAAAAAGTAAATTTAAAGGTAAATTGTTTGAATACTTTGTTAATGGTAATTCAATCATAAGTAAGAATAAAGTTTTATCTTAGAATTTATTAGGATTTGAGATTCATTAAATTAATTAAGTTAATTAAAATGGATTAATAAATTTAATTAATCATTGGATGATTTGTTAACATAATTACTTAATGTAATCAATGAAGTGTAACTACTTAGTGAAGTAATTAATGGTAATTACTGGATGTAATTAATTGAAGAGGATTTAAATATGGAAGTAATTTGGATTAAATTACTTAGTGTAATTAATCAAGGGATTAATTAGAGATAATTAATTATGGAGTAATTAATTTATTTATTTAAGTAATTAAGGGTAGTTAATTACTGAATGTGATTAATCAAGAGTGATTAATAATTATGGTTTAATTAAAGATTAATTACTTAATGTAATTAATTTTAAATAGAATAATTAATTAAAATGTAATTAGGGATCATTAAATTTATATAATTAATGAAGTAATTAAAGGTAGTTAATTACTGAATGAGATTAATCAAGAGTGATTAATAATTATAGTTTAAGTAAAGATTAATTTCTTAATGTAATTAATTTAAATAGAATAATTAATTAAAATGTAATTAGGGATCATTAAATTTATATAATTAATGATGTAATTAAGGGTTGATTCATTAAGACTAATTAATCAATAATAAGTGATTTTGAGTAATTAATTAATGTAATTAATTAAGGATTAATGTAATTAATTTTAGTTAATTAATTAATAGAGTAATTAAAGATTAATTACTGTATTTGGGTAAGGATAATTAATTTGTGAAATTAATTAAAGGATAATTAATTAAATCTAATTAAAGGATAATTAATCAAGGGTGATTAATTAAGATGGAAATTAGAGAATGATTAATTAATTGATTTGTAATTAATTAATGGTTATGTAAGCAAGATTTATAATGATGAAGTAATTAATTTAGTTTACTTTAAATTAATTAGAGATAAGATAATTAATTTAATTCATTTTAAATTAATTATTAATGGTGTGATTATTAATCCTTGTTTATATATGGATGGGTGATATTGATTTCCTTGAATGGTTTGAAATCTCAGATATGAGATAAGTAATGCTATGTGATATGGATGTTATGGTTGAAGTGTGATGATAATATGAATTATCTATTTATGATGATAATGTGAATTATCTATCTGTGATATTGTGAATTATCTATCTTTGTGTATATGGATAATGAAATGAATTGTTTTAACTTTAAAACAACTTGGCCTTAAAAGATACGTTTTGGATTTCGATGAGACCGGGATCGGGTTTCCAGATTTGGATATCCGAAAACCACATCGATCCAAATTAACGATAGGTCGTGAATCTCAAGTGAAGACGAAGATTCAGAGTGCAAGGGTTATTGTCGTTAACTCTGAAGGTGATTCCAAAATGAGTGTAACGAGATAATGCCTTCGGTTTCGTTCGAACCCAGAACGAACTTGTATGGATTGAATGCTTTCAGAACATCGTCAAGTGGACGATGAGCATTCTAAGTGATGTGTTCTGATGAGGTAATCGTAGCCTCAAGCCTCATCAACCGGGAATGGCTAAAACAGGGGAGGTGCAGCAAGGCTTCGTGGGTAGCCCCTACTTGAGAGTAAGGTCATCCCTGTCTAGATGTCCCTTTTTATTTCGGCTTAGTGGTGCGGTTGCTGATCACAACCGTGGGGTGGTTTTATTCGGAATTATCCAGTAAGGGATGGTTCTGGCCTTGTGTTACAGGGGAGCGGGCGTACTCCTCGGTACGCTGATCTTGCCTAGGTACTGTGACGGGTGGTACCCTAGTAGCCCTGCCATTGTATGGAATCCAATCTCCAATAAGTGCCCTCGGATTTGATTGTATTACCCACATGTTGGCTAGTATGCTGGAATTTAATAGATGTAACAATTTCAGCTATTTCTTATTTATTTGAAAACCATAGACCTATTATAATATCACTGAATTTCCTATCAAATGTTTGGTTAAGCGTAAGGTAAAAACTTACCCATGTTTATGTGTGGGGAGTCTTACGTGATACCCTTTGTTTTTCAAAGGCTTTTCAAAGTTAAGCAACTTTAACCTGTTACTCACACCAGACCCATGTCTGACCCGAAGTTTATTTCTGTTTTTCTTAAACTCTCGGGTACTCAAATTTTTACGAGTAGCCAAGGGATTCAGGTTAGCTTTGACGAATTCTGGAGGAGCAATGGAGCAGGAGGCTTCAGCGTATAGATATATAGTGGTTCCGCTGTGCTAGTGTTATATCTGTATCTATATTGTATATTGTATTGTAATAACTAGACAGGCGTTTATAATTGTCTAGTATGTGATGTATAATCTGTGTAACTCTGATTGATGTTGTATACTATGTAATATCTTATGTGATTAATATAATTTATTCGTTCCGTTGTGAGATTCTGATGTTGTTTAGTTCTTTCTTCTCTATCTTTTCTCTTTTCTATCCCTTTCTTTCTTAGATGATGCGACTTTCTAGTGATAGAAAGTTGGGTCGTTTCACTTGGTATCAGAGCACTAGGTTGAGCGAATACCTAGACTCTGGAGTGGTGTCTTTCTTGAGAGAGCGTATTTATAATTTTGAATATATTTATGTATATATATGTATATTTCTACCTATCTGTTGGGTTACCTGTTCGGGTTTTCCAATATAAGTTATAAAGGTAGATGGGGTAGTGGTGTGTGTAACACGACTACCAATGGTTGGAGTTTGTTGAGGTTGGAAGTGTATCTGCTGAGACAGTAGACCCAATACCGTCTCGAGTGAATTTTTGTTGTGGTGTAAGGATTTCACCAATCTCTGAAGGAAACCTATTAAGGTTCGGAGTCCATTTTTTTGAAGTGCAAGTTTGGATGAGTAGAATTTGGATTTCAAAGTCGGGAATTTGGTTTTGAGTAAGTTTTCTCCAATCGAAGGAGCTTTAAATTAGGTAAATTTGGGAAGCCAGCTCCGAGGTATTTTGGATTTTCTCTATGTTCTGGTAAGGATAAGTGTTTGGTCTTCTGGAGTGAATTGTCAGTTTGGATAACTGGGATTCGACGTGTTTCACGTATCTCTGAGGGAGTACGTGTATAATCCATCTTTGGTTTAGGAACCAGCAGTTCTAGAGGTTTGGTTGTTGAGTCAGACTTGTCTATAGTATGATATCCTGTCTAGTTTTGTAGATCTAGATGAGTAGGAGCTCTGTAGCTTAGTAGTATAGTTTTGTTTGGGTTCTGTAGGGCGAGTATCCCAGTATTTTTACTTGGGAAACTCTAGGAAATTCTATCCTGATTTTGTCTGGATAATTAGATTTGTTTGATTGGATGAGTTGGTTGCTATGGTTGTTAGCATATGATTAATATATGCTTGTGTTTTTTAAAATTAAATCATTAATGAGATTATTAAATTACCTTTGTTTTAAATTTCGAGGACGAAATTCTTTTAAGGGGGGAGGAATGTGATATACCGGAATTTCTGACAATATCAATTTAATAATCTGTATTTAAAATTAAATTGATTTGACAATTTTGTTGATAAATTTGAATTGATCTAATAATCTTCTTTTAAATAAATATTTAATTGGTGATTTTATCTTTTTAAAAGCTAATAAATTATTTTCTATTTATAATGTGTATATATTATAAATAGAAATCTTTGGTTTGAATTTAATAAATAAATAAATCTTGTTTTCAAATTCTAATATATTTTGGTAATTTGGAAATTATGATTTAATTTAAAATATATAGTTTTAAAATATTTAAGATAAATGTTAAATTGATTAGATTATATCTTAGCTTAAGTTTAAGATTAGTTAAGAGGTTTGTTTTAAAATATTGTTTAATAAATATGATATATTAAATCATTTAATAATAATAGGAATTTATAATCTCTTTTATAAATTATTTAAATTTGAATTATTATTTTCAAATAACATTATTAATGTATTGTTTTATATATAAATATAAATAGACTTTAAAATAGAAGTGTTATTTTTAAAGTAAATATGTTGTTATATATGTATATATATAACTTGATTTTTAAAATTGGATTTTAGAATTTATGTTGAATTTAAAAGCCTTGAAATTAAAAAGAGTAAATATTTAAAATGTTTTGGATTTTAAAGATATTTGTATAAGTTGTTATTTGTATATATAAATAGTTTTGTTTTATATTCTCTAAAAAGTAATGTATAAGAATAAAGTTTTAACTTAAAAATAAAATATGAATATAAAGTAAATGTTTGATACTTAAGCTTTAAAAAGAAATAATTCATAAGCATAAAAATAAATAATTGTAAGTCGTGTTTTTTGGTTTAAGTTTTAAAAGGAATAAATATATAAGAGAATAAGTGAACACATTTGTTAGTTCTGGAAAATGCATTTAGATACAAGGCTGTTGACTCATAAGTAAACACTTGACATAATTCTGGGAAATACTTGTAGATAGGCTAGACAAAGGAAAATAAAGAAAACTATCATCTTAGTACATACGAAATAAAGAAAGATAAGTATATGTAGACATGGAGGACAACTTCATTTATTGCTATCATCTCTAGTACACTAGTTAGATCATATCAGCCCCCATAGAGAAAAATCTCCGACCAAATTAATAAAAGCTTGTACCAGTAAAATAATATCAGTCCTGTAAACCTTGTTCTATTTATAAATGTATCTCATTCCATTTTCGTTTACAAAAAGACTTAGCATTCCAGTTCCTAAAGTTTCAAACAAGATCTGTAAAATCATTTCAAAAGCCTGCCTGCATCTTTTCAAACTAAAGAAAGCTTTTAAACAACAAGCAGCTCAAGTTTTAAAGTTTTCAAAGCCTTTCAATTAGATGCTCTGTTCTTCCCTTTCTAAACAGGTGAGTAACATCACTTTAAACAATTTAAAAGTATAACCTGTTGCTTATATATCTGTGAATAAGTATGTTTGTATATTTATAAGTGAATATCTGTGTATGTATATATGAATATATTGATGTGTGCATGTCTGCTAATGTCTAGAACATCTCTGTCTATGTTTTAAGCTCAGTTTTTAATTTGAATTCTCTAGCTCTTGATCTAGTCATTGATATGATTTAAGTTACAAACAAAACTTGTTTGTTTGATCATAGAGTAGGTATTAAAATTTTATGCAAGTTAAAATAAATTTGAATTTGCTCTGGAAAACCATAAGAGCAGTAAAGCTTGAGTTAAGTGAAAATTTGAATATCCTGATTCTTTGATTCAGGTATATAAATCGAATACTAAAACTTAAACTTGATTTTTGAAACTGAAATCACGATTTTTAGTGTTAGTTTGAGGGTGCAGTTCTGGTTTGACCAGAAATATGTTTTGAGGGGTTTTCTGGTGATCTCGATGGACTGGGAGGTCGGGGTTCTTCTTGGAGGTAGAAGGGTGATCGGAGCTTAAAGGAAAAATGCCAGGAAGTTTATCCAGGCATGGTGGCGATGGTGGTTGATGATTGGAGTCTGGAACCCTAGTTTTAGTTAGGTCTGTTGTTTTGGTTGGTTCGCCTGCTCTGGTTGATCGAGTTCAGCCAAACTCGAGGGGATGGAAGTAGGGAGGTAGGCGATGGTGTGGCCGGAAGTGTAGACACTCCGGTGGTTGGAGATTCGTGGTCGAGGTGGTTTCCAGGTGTGGATGATTGCTCCAGTTTTGGGTGTGAAACTCGAATTCGATTTCGAGTCGATGTCTAAGTTCTGATGATCGTGATGGGTTGTGTGGATGTGAGGAGGTTGTCGTGGATGATCGGAAGGGGCGACATCGCTGGTGCATGTGCACTGCCCTTGTTCTTGTGAAGTCTGGTTTGGCAGGGGATGTTGTCACGAGTAATTCTCGAGTCATTGAGGGTTTTGCTCGAAGTCTGGTCGGGGTTGGACTCGAAGTGATTTGAGGGTGGCTCGGGCCATTTATTTGTGTTACAGGTTTTGTTTAAAACCTGTCTGTTAAAATTTAAAATGATTTAAAATTTTAAAATAAAGATTTAAACAAAGTTTAAATCAAAAGTTTTAATCTGGATTCAAATTTAATTTGTATCCTAGTTTTTAAAATAAAATAAGGTTTTTAAATTTTAAATTGTTTTAACAACTTTGAATGTTAAAGTAAAATTTTAATGATTTGAATTTAAAGGATATTAGTTTAAATACTTTTAAAATTTCTTTATAAGATATAAGTATTCTTTAACATAAGATTTTAAAGGTTTTTAAATTGTGTTTTGAACTTTGTTAAGTTAAAATGGTATTCATTTTAAATCTTAAATTTAAAATGAAATATAAAAAGTAAATTTAAAGGTAAATTGTTTGAATACTTTGTTAATGATAATTCAATCATAAGTAAGAATAAAGTTTTATCTTAGAATTTATTAGGATTTGAGATTCATTAAATTAATTAAGTTAATTAAAATGGATTAATAAATTTAATTAATCATAGGATGATTTGTTAACATAATTACTTAATGTAATCAATGAAGTGTAACTACTTAGTGAAGTAATTAATGGTAATTACTGGATGTAATTAATTGAAGAGGATTTAAATATGGAAGTAATTTGGATTAAATTACTTGGTGTAATTAATCAAGGGATTAATTAGAGATAATTAATTATGGAGTAATTAATTAATTTATTTAAGTAATTAAGGGTAGTTAATTACTGAATGTGATTAATCAAGAGTGATTAATAATTATGGTTTAATTAAAGATTAATTACTTAATGTAATTAATTTTAAATAGAATAATTAATTAAAATGTAATTAGGGATCATTAAATTTATATAATTAATGAAGTAATTAAGGGTAGTTAATTACTGAATGAGATTAATCAAGGGTGATTAATAATTATAGTTTAAGTAAAGATTAATTTCTTAATGTAATTAATTTAAATAGAATAATTAATTAAAATGTAATTAGGGATCATTAAATTTATATAATTAATGATGTAATTAAAGGTTGATTCATTAAGAGTAATTAATCAATAATAAGTGATTTTGAGTAATTAATTAATGTAATTAATTAAGGATTAATGTAATTAATTTTAGTTAATTAATTAATAGAGTAATTAAAGATTAATTGCTGTATTTGGGTAAGGATAATTAATTTGTGAAATTAATTAAAGGATAATTACTTGAATCTAATTAAAGGATAATTAATCAAGGGTGATTAATTAACATGGAAATTAGAGAATGATTAATTAATTGATCTGTAATTAATTAATGGTTATGTAAGCAAGATTTATAATGATGAAGTAATTAATTTAATTTACTTTAAATTAATTAGAGATAATATAATTAATTTAATTAATTTTAAATTAATTATTAATGGTGTGATTATTAATCCTTGTTTATATATGGATGGGTGATATTGATTTCCTTGAATGGTTTGAAATCTCAGATATGAGATAAGTAATGCTGTGTGATATGGATGTTATGGTTGAAGTGTGAAGATAATATGAATTATCTATTTATGATGATAATGTGAATTATCTATCTGTGATATTGTGAATTATCTATCTGTGTGTACATGGATAATGAAATGAATTGTTTTAACTTTAAAACAACTTGGCCTTAAAAGATACGTTTTGGATTTCGATGAGACTGGGATCGGGTTTCCAGATTTGGATATCCGAAAATCACATCGATCCAAATTAACGATAGGTCGTGAATCTCAAGTGAAGATGAAGATTCAGAGTGCAATGGTTATTGTCGTTAACTCTGAGGGAGATTCCAAAATGAGTGTAACGAGATAATGCCTTTGGTTTCGTTCGAACCCGGAACGAACTTGTATGGATTGAATGCTTTCAGAACATCGTCAGGTGGACGATGAGTATTCTAAGTGATGTGTTCTAATGAGGTAATCGTAGCCTAAAGCCTCATCAACCGGGAATGGCTAAAACATGGGAGGTGCAGCAAGGCTTCGTGGGTAGCCCCCACTTGAGAGTAAGGTCATCCCTGTCTAGATGTCCCTTTTTATTTCGGCTTAGTGGTGCGGTTGCTGATCACAACCGTGGGGTGATTTTATTCAGAATTATCCAGTAAGGGATGGTTCCGGCCTTGTGTTGCAGGGGAGCGGGCGTACTTCTTGGTACGCTGATCTAGGCTAGGTACTGTGACGGGCGGTACCCCAGTAGCCCTTCCATTATATGGAATCCAATCTCCAATAAGTGCCCTCGGATTTGATTGTATTACCCACATGTTGGCTAGTATGCTGGAATTTAATAGATGTAACAATTTCAGCTATTTCTTATTTATTTGAAAACCATAGACCTATTATAATATCACTGAATTTCCTATCAAATGTTTGGTTAAGCGTAAGGTAAAAACTTACCCATGTTTATGTGTGGGGAGTCTTACGTGATACCCTTTGTTTTTCAAAGTTAAGCAACTTTAACCTGTTACTCACACCAGACCCATGTCTGACCCGGAGTTTATTTCTGTTTTTCTTAAACTCTCGGGTACTCAAATTTTTACGAGTAGCCAAGGGATTCAGGTTAGCTTTGACGAATTCTGGAGGAGCAATGGAGCAGGAGGCTTCAGCGTATAGATATATAGTGGTTCCGCTGTGCTAGTGTTATATCTGTATCTATATTCAGAGACGGATCTACTTGTTGCTGACCCTGGGCTACAGCCCGTGTTGGATTGTTAAAGCATGTACTATTTATTATGTATATGCAAGCCAGTAAAACAAAATCTCACCTCATGTATATATTAGACTTTGCTGGATAAAAAAAGTTATCTATTCATCATTTTTAAGTCTATTCTTCATTATTCCAAACCGTCTTACATCTCAATCGGAAACATAAAATAGATAAACAAAAACAAAATATAAATGACCAGTTGGTTAATTGTATTTATATGCTTATTCTGTTATAACAGTCTTTTATCACTAGCATGTTGGTTAATTGTATTTATGCTTATTCTGTTATAACAGTCCTTTTTAGTAGCCCAGTTCAACGTATAATCCTGGCTCCGTCCTTATCTGTATTGTATATTGTAATAACTAGACATGCGTTTATAACTGTCTAGTATGTGATGTATAATCTGTGTAACTCTGATTGATGTTGTATACTATGTAATATCTTATGTGATTAATATAATTTATTCGTTCCGCTGTGAGATTTTGATGTTGTTTAGTTCTTTCTTCTCTATCTTTTCTCTTTTCTATCCCTTTCTTTCTTAGATGATGCAACTTTCTGGTGATAGAAAGTTGGGTCGTTTCAATTATGGTCGAGAAATCCACACCTACTGCACCTATTTTCCCATGGAGGCCGCATCTCATCCATGGTCCCTTTAATTCATTTAGACCTTGGCCTTCCGGGTGCTCTACAAGTAGTTGGTGGTAGAACCAAAGGACCTTCTTGTATACTCTAATAACGTTTGTTATGAACGGGATGAAATTCTGGTGTGTAAGTGGCCAAGTAATTCTGAACCGAGTACCAAAGCGAGGCAAAGTCTTGATGAGCTTTATTTGCACCATTAGCAACCGATGAACAAGAAGCCATAACATGCGCGTAAGGAAGCTGTTGTAGTAAAGGGATGTTACATGTATAAGAACAAGTGTTACCATCAATTGTAACTTTGAACTCATCACCAAAGTAGTGAATTACTTGCCATTCGGTTTGGCTAAAGCGGACTATTCTACAACGTCTTGCTTCACTTGCTCTCTCAGCTATCTTTGCTTCCCGCTTTGAAGTTAATCGACATGTCCAAGCCTTAGCAAACTCTCTTCGTTGACAGAAATAATCCACCGATCGGAAGAAGGTACGGGCAACCAAAGCTTTAACATGCGGTGATCTTGCACCTTTGAGTACATAATTAAAGCTTTCAGATGCATTCGTTGTCATACATGAAATCGTCCACCATCATCCTTACACAAATCCCAGTTCTCCTCCTTCCCCACTAGACTTCTCTCAATCCAATTGTGAGCTCTAATATTGGTGGCCTTAATTTCCTCTCAGATTTTCAAATACTCAACCTCCTCCGAAGCACATGCCACTGCGTAGAATAAACCGGTCAAACATTTGTCTCTAAAGCCGACAGCTTGAAAGTTTTCTTTCGAATGTCTAGCACAAAATCAATGCTTATGTAGTGATCTCCATTTGCTCTCCAATGTGGTCGGTATTCCTTTCATTTTATCAGAAATGAAAGTAATATGTCGATTATTAACACTATGAATAAACCGACGCATGCAAGCAAAAAACCAACCACAACTATCACATGATTCGGCCTCAACAATCGCATAAGCCAAAGGATAAAGTTGATCATTCGCATCAACTGTAGTCGCAACAAGTAATGTACCTTTGTATTTGCTATATAGATGCATTCCATCGATACAAAGCAAAGATCGACAATGCAAAAATCCCTCGATATAAGGCCCATAAGCACGATCGAAGACACCAAACTCATCGATTGTTACATGTCCAACACTACCAGGATTCGTTCTAGTAATTTCAACAAAATATTGTCGTAGATTTGAATATGACTCTGTCCAATCACTGTATATTCGTTCTATTGCCTTGCTTAGTGCTCTCCACGCTTTCATATAACTGATCTTAATAAATAATTATTCCTCCATTAATACTTGCATAGTTCCAGCTGTTATGTTCAAATCCGATTTCACAAAAGGCATGATCTTTGAAATCAAAAAATTAGATGTCGCTTCCTTGTGATTGGAGTTAACTATTAGGTTAATGCAAGTATGATTGCTCGGATATTTTTTTAACAACCCACTATCCAGATTGCGATTTTTTAGAATCTATGGCATGAATTCTCCATTGATAGTTTGCATCGACATTGCAAATGGCGGTGTATTTTTCTTTGTTAGACCAGATTGGCTTAAAAAAAACTGCATGTAAAATTGACCATTCACTAAGTTGTTGCAGAAATTTTGCTTTGGTCTCAAATATCATACCAACTTTGAAACCATTCAGAACACAAGACGATGAGAATAGTTCTTCATTGAATTCAGGTTTGCGATGACGGATCTAGCAAACATTTTCGCATTACACAAATCATCATCCAATGGTATCTCCATTTCATGTTCATCACTATCAGCACTAGCATTGTCTTCGCCTCCAAAATCATAGTTTAGTGGATCATTGTTTACTTGCATGTTGTCGATCCACGTTGTATCGTTCCCCCGTATAGATACAACGGTCATTCTATCAAGAGTAGGAACATCGTTTAATTGTCCATCTACTTGTTCATCTATGTCCATATCGTCATCGGATACATTTGGTTGCATGTTCGATTGTGCATCTGTATCTTGTGCCGGAAAGCTACAATATGAAAATATGACATTTTAAATATAGTTGTATATGCAACACAATTCATTATCATTGTCAAACTTAATTTACTTTTTGCTCATATGGTATAATTCAGAGGGTGTGGGTTGCATCGGACAAGACCTATGAGTAGTAGATGGTCCAGCACTATTTTGCATCGGATGATGATGCAGAATATAACTAAACATGACAATAATCACTACAACATATTTACCTTTTAATAGCGCACAAAAAACGCTATAATAGATTTTCATAGCGTTAGTGACGACGCTATATAACGACATGTTATAATAGCCCTGACACATCTAATAGCACTATATTAAACGCTATTGAATAGAACATTTTATAGCACTTATTTAGCACTATTGAATCCTTTTGATAGCGTTTTATCTATATCGACTTTCATAGCATTTTATTCATGCAATTTTATTTAACTACTAAAAATCTCAATTTTTAATTTAAAGCGTTAATAATTTTTTCATAGCTTGGAATCAACGCTATAAAAATTCTTTTCCATAGCGTATACCATTATTATAGCTCTTTTCCTGCGCTATTATATTATTTCCTATAGCGCTTATCCTTTGATATAATTAGTTTCTATAGCGTTTTACTTTCTATTTCCATAGCACCTTTTTTGCGCTATTAATTTTAATATTATGATGTACTTTCTATAGTATCCTACAAATGCTATCTTTCATCTTATCTGAATTTCTCATTTCAATAGTAATCAAAATACAAAACTATATTTCTAAAAGCAAAAATCAAAAGCAAAAAATGTAATAGCAAAAGCATAATATACTACCAAAGCATATTTGATTGCAAATGACAAAATATATATGGTCTTACATAGTTGATAATAGGTACATAAGTTTAGAGTACATAATTTCAAAACAAAACATTACATGAAAAAACAAGATCTCTTAGTCTTCCGCTTGTCAGCTCATGCACATCAAACCTGCAAAGAGTAATCACTAGTAATTTGAAGCACCAACGCAAAAAATTTGAAGCAGCTAGCGTTCCCTGCATCAAACCACTTCCTGCAATGAAATGAAGAAAAAATAAAATAAACATTTGATGGTATTGTTCATATATACTAGTATTCTACTATCATGCTTCAAAAACTTATATGGAGGGAATAAAAATCTAGCAAACAATAACATTGATACCAAAGTCCAAACTTATTCGTTGATTGTATTTCGGCAAGTTCACTATTAGTAATAGAAAAGCCTTTGATGGAAGCATTAAAGAGCTTCGATGCTCCTGTTCATAAACCAGTCTATGGAACTTGAGCTATATGCAAAGGGGTGTTTATAGAAGATCTTTAAGTTTTCGTATAACTTTATTACTTGATCTACCCAAGATAAACAAATGCAAGATTTGTACATGATTGCCTAAGCTTGTGCTTAAAAGGCTTTGGAAGAGAAGAAAGGGATATTGGATATAGAGACAAGAGGAACAAAATTACGTAGAAAATGATTAAAGTTGATAACAAGATGAGAATGATTTCACAATAACATATATACATATCTAAAAATATAATTATTGATAATGCTATGATTTTTTAAATGTTTTAAAATTTATTAGAACTTGTAGCATTTAAAATTTTAACTTACAAGCGAATTAAATTATATTTAAAATTCAAGAAAACTTGTAGGTGAAAAAGATTTTAATAGCCTTGGCGTACCTTTACGAAAAACTTTCTTTATGTCCATGCTGATTTAGTGCTTTGGTCATGCCCTTCTATTCAACTGGCCACATTTCATGCTTGCTTTAGTCATGTGTGATTCAGTGCTTCATTCCACACTTACCCAAAAAATGCTCTTATCATGCTGCTGCTCACACTAGGACACTAGGCTTTCTTCATATCTTTCCATGCTTCTCTGTTATTGGTTTTTATCGCCCATGTCAGCAGTAGTTTCAGTCTCCATGTCTACTACTATTTGTTCTCTACTCTTTGCGTAGAACATGCTCCACTTAGGTCTCGTGCAAAAAGAGTGTCTTATCAGTTCCCGTTACATTCTTGCTTGCTTCATTCTTCTTCTTGTCCTAACAGCTCTATTAACCTTCATGTTCTGCCCGCATTTATTCACTATCTGCTTCATTCAACCATCATCTATAGGCTACCATTCCACCCAGAATTCTGTCACTACAATTCCATGATGACTTCATTCTTCCACATCCACATGCTGCCTCTCTATGCATGTAGCCAGTCCTACAACTGTGAATGCATTTCACTCTTGCACCATTTTGCACTCGCACCATGCCTGAAGCGGAGCTAAAAAATAAATATAAATACTTCAAAGATTGAATTATATATAATCAAGTGCTTAAATCTTATTTATTTATAGTTTTAGTTATTTTTACACTTTTATAAATAAAGAATAAAGAATAATTAGTAATGAACTCATTAATGTTAAGTGTTTATATTGTTATATATTTATAGTCTTTGATTAATTGTCAAGTTTTATGTATTAATCAATAATTTATAATAACTAAGCAATAACTACTTACATCTCAACGTTTACTCGAAAAACTTACGCCTCAACTTCTTAAGGCTTACATCGTGCCTCGCTTGTTAAAACTTTAATGAGAAGTTACCACTAGTTGTATGAGCTTCTATCTTGTCTCATGCAATTTCATTGAATAATATTTCAAACCTAATTAAAACATTGTTCAATGTATAGAGCGATTGAAGAACCAAAATAAATTATGGAGACTTGAAATAACCAAAAAAACAAGATATGATCCATTCATATTAATAATGATTATATTTTCTAAAACAATTTTTTTATGGAGTAGTCCTCTAAATTAAGATAACACTCATTATTTTATTATTATAAAAAATTAGAGACCATCAACAAGTATCATGGGTAATGTTACATAATTAGTCGACATTGTAATTAAATCACTAGTTCATTACCTAGATGATCAACAAAAATGGAAGAAACTGAAACTAAATTGTCTTGTGGCATATAAAGATCGATAGAATATCTAAAAATACTACATTAGTTGTGGTATAAAGTTAAAACTGTTGCTGCAACTTACCACTTTTTGTTCTAAGGCATTATTTGCATAGACCTGAATCGGTTTATATGCTGCCAGGCGAGCAATTGCTGAATGAGTTGAGGATTGTCTGAGATGCTAATGGTGTATCAAAATCCTAAACTAATGTTAAGCAAGTCCAATCGAGCTAGTGCATAGAGCTAAAAGAAAAATTAAAACTAGGACCGATGCAAACAAGAGGCTGGTGCATAAAATAGAATCAGATGAAAATGCGAAGAATTACCGAAGCCTGTACATGTACAACATTTGTGTTGATAAGGCTACTGTAGTGATGCATAAAATTAAAGTGGGATGCACTATACCTGGGAATGTTGCCAAGCTGATGTAGTAGTGCATTAGGTAACTGCATTTAATATTGTTTTACCTATGCACATGTCAGGCTGCTGCAGTGATACATATATACGAAGTGGGCTGAAGTGGATCGAAGATGTTAATGCAGAAACAAGACACCGCTGAAAGAAGTGATGCACAATCACTATGCACATACACATGGCATAACCAAAACTGATCTAGTGAGACATATGAATTGTATGTGCTGAAAGGGCATTGTCATAATTAATATTAGACTCATTCGAGAAGCAGATAAGCTGAGCAACAAATGAATATAGCAACCAAAAGTATAGTTGAACAATATAGAAGTATTAGCATAGCTGGAGCGATTGAGTGAAAAGTTTTCGAGCGGTTGCTGAGCTGAATCAAGACTGAGAAGTTACTGATCGGTTGATTACAGTAATGTAGGGCAGCAAGTACAGATCCTGAGCTGTGAAGCTTCTGAATTAAAGCTGGCTAGTTTCATGATATGCTGGAGAGGGCAAATGCACATGACATTCGAAATATCCATAAATCCTGGACTGAACAGAGCAGATGTAACAATTCCTGGAAAAAGCACACATAAGTGGTAGGAGTGATATGCTAGGAGAACTTCATGATTCTGGAGAAATTGTTGGAGCGAGAGTGTAATTATTGGAGAATATTCCAGCAATGAAGCCAGTGGCCAGTAGAAGCTCGAATCAATAGAGTGAAAAGCAATCATCTAATTAAGTGCGGACCATTGTAAGAGTGGAAGGGGCTCTAAATAGAAAAGAGGTAGAAAATCTTCATAGGGAGAAAGAGTGTTGTGCATAGCCTTTTGTGCACTGTATTCCCTTTGGGATTCCTCCTATTTGTCCCATGAAGTAAAAATCAAAGGCATGTTGCATTAAGATGCTTGGGAGCAAAGGACATTCTACTGCTACTGGAAAGCATGGGGCACAATGATGATAGTGTGAGCATAGAAGAGACACACTTGAAGAGTTTCCAAATCATCTTGAGCAGATGCTGCACGAGACCAGCATGAGGGGAATCTAGATAGTAGGCTATTGCATGAGTTGAACAAGAGCGTTGAAGTTGAACTAAGATTTTCTATAAGGATGTTAGGAAGGAGCAAAGAGTTACTACGAGAATGAACAGGAGCTGCACAAGACCAACACGAGACCGGCATGGGAAAGCAATTAATGATATTTCTTTATATCTCACATCTAGGCACCAGATCCAATATAGACAACAGTCAATATTCTTCTACAAAGATCGCTATCATCTCACAACAAATTAAGATAAAAAAACAGAAGCAAATATCACTAGCAGGTCCCGCCTATAACCCCCTAAAGCATAACTAAACATTTAGTGCTCCAAATTTACATATTAACATGAAAATCTTGCATGATAGCCTATAATGAAAAAAGAAAGTGAAAAAACTTACTAAAAAAAGATTGACTATCAATTTAATTCAACACTGGTTTCTTGAATGAGCGGATTGAGTGGTGTTAATGAAACAAAATTTACATAAGTCTATAGTAATATTTTTTTGCATTTCATGGTACATAAAAATCAGAACCTAGAAACCAAGTGTTTAAGGTACTATCAGACACAAACGACTGTCATACTCCCCGTTGTAAAATACATCAAGTATACATCAAGCACATTTGAAGCTGTCTTGGTTATATTCTTATTGTTGCCACAAGTAATATTTGGCCAAAGTTTCAATAACAATGGGATTTG
Source organism: Allium fistulosum (assembly GCA_030737815.1). NCBI lineage: Eukaryota > Viridiplantae > Streptophyta > Magnoliopsida > Asparagales > Amaryllidaceae > Allium > Allium fistulosum. The sequence goes on from CM060901.1 coordinate 670,017,604, forward strand.
TATTTTGATGAAGATTTGCATTTTATGTAAACATTTCTTCTTAAAGTAGTATAAAAAAAATATCGCAAGCATTAGTAATTTTATCTATTACTAAACTTAATTACATTCAACACATCGGTAGTAAATGTCATCGAAAATAAAATGAATCAAAACATTGCATAGTTTAGTGAACCACTAGTTTAAAGTGTGTAAAAGCTTAATATATTTTTGTGGGCTACAAAAAATACTAAACTGTAAAATATAAATTGTCAAAATACCAATCAATTAGCATGTCATCATATACTTAATTACAAAATTCTTTAAACATTGTCCTCTTTATATGCAGAAATATCATTTACAATAACAATCGAACATACGGACTGAATGTCTACAACATTTCGTAAGAAAGAAATATATTTTTTAGTCTTAGATTCTTAACACTAGTATAACTAAATTAAAAAATTCAATATTTATGTCATAACTTCAAAGTCTACTAAGTAATACCTTTCAGTGTAAACTGACCACTCAAAATAATCTGCAAAGCTAAAGATTCATGAATAGAGTTTAAACCATTAGGAGCCTAAGTGTATCTAAATAAAAGCCAACAACATTACTATCATGCAACTAAAAGATTATCGTTATAACTGTTGTAATTAATAAGTCTATGTATGTTCGACTTTCTAAACAAAAAGAAACTAAAAATGGCAGTTTCATGATATTGCTCATTTAACACAAATTATAATAATAAGCTGCTTGATATTTATTAAACATATGTTTTAACTATTATAATCTGAAGACAACATGATATAATAATTATGATCAAACTCTACCAATTACTCTAATCATAATCAAGTCAACTGATTTACAAACTTGAGTAATCCTTTCATCTGTCACGTATTTTTGATTCATCTTGATTTTTAGGGTAATTTACAAAGTTGAATGAACATTACTGAACTGTGTATTTGTATTATAAAAGCTAACGCAGGTTGTATTTGGGTAAGTAGCTTGGCATTTTACTTCCAGTAACTGAATAGATAAAAGCTAAGGCAATGTAAATAATTCAGATATGCAGAATTAATAACTGATGACACAAAAATCAATTTTCAAACATTTGATTCTGAACATAATTATCAATAAATAGGGAAAATAAATCCATCGATGTTAGCGATATAATGAATTGCAGTAATGAATGAAAAAATCAATGAATTACCTCAATCATAAGAAATCAAATCCAATACAGCATAATCAGGAAACAAATTAGATCCAACTCTAATAGAGCCTAGTGGCGCACAAATCATGAACTATTGGGAAAGAAATCATGATGAACAAAATTGGGGAAAAAGAATCGTTCTTGAGTTACTGTAGTTGCTTGGTCCACTGGCTTGAAATCAGAATACTTGTTTGATGGAGGTTTTGGAATTGAAATTGAAGGAAATTTGGGGTTTTTCACTTTTTGATTTATTGGGAAGAATTATTGAGGGAATTGGTTTGAAATTAGTGGATTCTCAGGGTTTTTTGGCTCTAATTTTTGAAGAAGAACTTATTGAAGGGAAATGTGGAATTTGGAGGATAAGAGACAGGAGGGAATATGAAATGTGAAATTTTGTGAATAAGCGAGAAGTGAAAATTTCGGACCGCGTAACCTGATATATATATATAGCGTATAATAACTTTTGATTATAAAACAGCGAAACCTGATATAGCATTTAATAAATTTTACTCTAAAATAGAATAATTTAAAATAGCATTTAATATAATATGCTAACATTCTATGCTATAGAAAGCGAATTTTCTTGTAGTGAATATTTGATATCAAATTTAACACGATGAACAATATGTCGTTTAGGAAGAGTAGCAAGTAGGAGTTACCTTTGTCTCATGCGTGGAGTACTATCTTGCGTTGGATATGGATGACTAAATTGTAGATTTTGTTGAAAATTCATAAAGGGAGGATACCCGTACAACATTTTTTGGTGTCCATATTGCTGTATGTTCATAGGAGGATTACTGTAACTATGAGATGGAATTGGATTCGAAGGATAGATGGTTACAAGTGCCGTTACGGATGCAACTACAGGTTGACAACTTTCTGTTTTGCACAACAAACAACTACATGAATTTAGAGACGGCGGAGAACATTAACTCAACGTCGTCGTCATCTACAATTTTAATTGCTTTAGATCCAAAATCAGTTGGCTAATTGCAAACTAAATCAATATCAAACTTCTTCGATTTGATCTTGGTTGCTTTGTAAACCGATGCTTTTACTTACTCGAAGTTAGATCTTTTACGAACTTTTGCCGGTTTGTAAGGTCCATTGTTATATTTTTCACACATTTGATCATCAATAACCAACTCGCCATCATAATAGCATATAGTTGCAATAAAATTAGGAGTCATTCTAGTTTGATAATGGAATTATCATTATGAAGTGAAATATACAAATCTAAAAAAAAACTAAGGTTTGCAAAATCATACCTTTAACGATCCAAATGAAGAAGATGTTGTTATTCTTGAAGTAGATCCCAAAAAACACTTGTTTTTAGATGAAATATCGATTGATTTTTTAATTTGGATAAAATGGGGAGTGGGTTTAGGTTTTGATGTTTGGGGGAATGTTGGAAAAGTGAGCAGGAAGAGGATGCTGCCGCTTTGTATACGCACATGCAGCATTTGAAATTGCGCCAGTTAGCACAATTTCTAATGCTGCCCATATGTTTTTATTTTTTTGATCGGATCATATTGGCGCTATTTGAAATAGCGCCAATTGTAAATTCAAAAAAAAAAATATAGCTTCAACTAGCGCAATTTCAAATGTCGGTTATGTATTTTTATTTTTTTTCTCAAATATAATGGCGCTATTTGAAATAGCGCCAATTGTAAATTCAAAAAAAAATTGCTTCCACTAGCGCAATTTGAAATTGCGTCAGTACGTTTTGCCAAATTCAGCACCGAGTAGGTCAAAACAGTGCTACGTTTGTAAATAGTTTTAAAACAAGGCATTTGCGTAATAAGTTTGTAAAATAAGGCTAAATCAAAATTTTCCTTTACAAAATTAGTTCCAAATATTATTGATAACATACGTGGTGGCTGGTATGAGCTGAGTCGGATGGAGGTTGAATTATATTCGACTTCTTCTTGAGAAGCTCATTTGGATCTTCCTTCCCTATCCTGGAATATGAATTCTTTAAATTTTTCCAATTTATTTTTATATATTAATCAAATGTAAAGGATGTTTTGTGTTTGAGTATGTAAGTTAGTACAATAATATGTAATGAGAGAGAGCACTGTTGTTATAAAATATTCACGGAAGGAAGAATAATAATGTTTTGGCCGGTGATGGATAAAGATGAAAGTTAGTTATAGGATCATTTTTGAAATATGGTTTTGTGTTGTGGGGAATTTGGTGTAGTAATTCGTTCTTGGTTTGAAATTCATTTTATTTTGATGGTTTGATGCTGGACATTACCTGCGTTATGCAATAATAAAGATGTTTACGATTTTTCAAAAAAATCGGTTCATATTGAAAGCTCGTTTGCGTGGCTGTGAAATTTGTTGAGAATTTCTGATTGCTTGAGTTATGTTTTTAGGTTTTGCAATTGACACTAGATCCCTAGAGGCCGTTTGGATGACAATAAATAAGTTGCTTTTTTGTTTATAAAAGGCAAAAGTTAAAAAGTCAATATGGATAAACAAAATCTACCAACTTTTGAAAGTCACTTTTCAACTTATTTCAAAAGCAATTTTTTTTGCTTTTCAACTTACATAAGTCGATTTTTTATATGAGAAAATTCTAAAAAAAATGTAATTTCAAAAAAATTTGAATTTCAAATTAAAATTCCAAATTCCAAATTTCAAAATTTCAAATTTAAATTTCAAATTTCAAAATTTCAAATTTCAAAATTCAAATTTCAAAATTGAAAATTTCAAATTTTCAAAATTTCCAACTTTCAAATTTTCAATTTTCAAAATTCAAAATTTCAAATTTCAAATATTCAAATTTCAAAAATTCAAAATTCAAAATTTCAAATTTCAAAATTTCAAAATTCAAAATTTTCAAAATTTCAAATTTCAAAAATTCAAAATTCAAAATTTCAAATTTCAAAATCTCAAAATTCAAATTTGAAAATTTCAAATCAAAATTTCAAAATTTTGATTTTCAAAATTTTGAACTTTAAAATTTCAAATTTCAAAACTTTGATCTTTAAAATTCGAATTTTAAAAATTAAAATTTTTGAATTTTGAATTTTAAAATTTCGAATTATTAAAATTTGAAATTTTCAAATTCGAAATTTTACAATTTAAATTTTCAAAATTTTAAATTTGACTTTTTAAACTTTTTTCCTTTCAATTTTGATTTGTAAGTCAAAAGTTATCCAAACATACTTTTTTACTTTTTAACTTTCTAAAAGCAAAAGGACTTTTGAAATAAGCAAAAGTTCCTTTTCTTTTGTTTGCTTTTGTTTGACAAACGGGCCCTTAGTAAAGTAATAATCCAAAGTTATAGTGTATTAAGTGATATATCTCTTTGCTTTATGCCTCTAACATAAATTGGATGTCGCTGTAAGGAAACTAGAACATGAAATATTGAACTTTGGAACAAGCAACTAATTGTTAAAAGCGTTTTCTTCTATTTATGAACCATTGCATCTTTATTGGTTCATTCCTTTTAGAATCATGTGAAATAATAAACTGAATACGAGTGCGGTGAAATTACTGGCTTTGGTTATCGTAAATAATCTGTTATGGTTTTGGTACGCAGAGTCCTTTATGATTTCTCTCACTGATATAAAGTAAGCCTAGTTTATTCAATGGTATTGCTTCCCTTTATTATATTTTAATCTCTTATTCAGCAATGTTTGTTATGCTTAAGCATTGGCAATTTGACTTCCTCTAAGAAAATATTTATAAACAAAAAATTGCACCTTCTTTTTTTGGCTTAAAGTACAGTTAACTATGGATTGGATACAACTGGTGAAGGTCTTGAATATATTTTATTATAAGAGTGTATTTGCCCCTAGTTTGATTTGTTTTTGGCTATAAGTTTGGACCGCGCGTTCACGCTTCTCTGTGGGCCTATCAAAATACAACCCGACCCTTTAAGCCGACCCTTTTAACCCAGTTATAATCAAGTTGGGTCTGACCCAGTTTCATTTTATTATTAATGGGTCAAAACCCAATTGTCCCGTGAATAATTCTCTACTGACCTTGTTTACCCAACTCAACCCTTTCAAACCCTAAATTCCTATGGCGATTCCTCATCTATCTCGATCTAATCCGCATCAACAATTTCTTCTCTCCGATCCTCTCCAACTTTGAGAAGTCGTCGAACAACCAAAATCAACAGTCGCGGTAGCATCATTGAACGCACCATCACTTTTTAACAGTCGCGGTAGCATCAAAGGCATTCAATGCTGCAGTGGATGATCTGAACAGATACTCAGTGTTGTATGTGTCGAGTAGGAAGTTGCTCACTGCACCCTTCTATGTCACTAGGCACTTCACCTTGTTTCTGGAACATGGCGCCGAGTTTCTTGCCACCACCGTATGTGTTTTTATTTTGCTAAATATGATAGCATTAGAAGAATATTAGAAATGTGATTTGTGAATTAATACCATCTGTCCATTTTATTGCAGGTACAAATCTTGATTTCTAGGTGTTTCAACCTGACACTGGCGGCTGCTTTATCCTCTCTGGTAAATTCTTCTTCTACAGTTCCTCCTTTCAGTTGTTATCAATTTTTCTTTTGCTTTCCAGTTTCGAAAAATAATTCTGCGATTTGGTGAAGACAATCTTACAATCAGTTTCAATGAGCCTCCGTCTTTCCATGTAACTAATAGTTTTATTGTTGTGAATTCTAAGTTTATTTCTTTCAATATGTGATGAACCGTAGCTGTATTAGCAATGTAAGCGCAGTCTCTTTCTTTTGATTTCGTTTTGTATTTCTCCGAGATGCAGTTGATTTCAGTTCCAAGCGAAAGTGCTTAATTTGAGGTGTAACCAAATTTAGCTCTAGCAAGCTTCCATAAATAGGCTGAATATTTACAATTGAATAAAGTTGCTCCATATTTCCTCTTCTTTAAAAAACGGAACACAAGTTAGACTGTTCCCCAATTTTCCATTCTTTGCATAGTTGGTAATTTGTTGCAAATAGATCAAAGTTGATTTTATGTATTGCTTAGAATGTAAGGTATGGGGTAGAGTTTGATTGTTCACCAAAAGCGAGGCTTGCATATGTCTCTTTTAGTCAGCTGCCAAGCTTAGTTTTTTATTTGTTTTGACTTTAATTATTACTTAAATCTATTAAATCTACTAATGCAACTTGCAATTCGCACAACCCAAACGTCATATAGTGCATCTCAGTAATTAAAGCTATATTTATTTTCTTAAATAAAATTAAAAATATACAAAATGGTAGCACAGCCCAAGCAGTGGTACATGTTTTGATAAAATTAAAAATATATATAAATAAAATAGGGTATACAGCCTTCGCTATAATGAAGCTGAATTAACAGCCATGGCATAAGAACAATGAATCAATTATGAAGTCTGTAACAATTTAAAGCAACTACACTAGAATGTATTTTGTTTCGTGTAATGTTTAAACTTGAGAATTTATATTTCATTTCCTTAGATACATCTGGTAGAACAAAACCAAGTCCAGTATTGAACCGATTTAATCCACTAAGATGGAGGAACGATTCCTGGAATAGAATATAGAAAAATAGAAGCTGCAACAGATAATTTTAGCGAGACCAACTGTCTTCCAAAAGGAGTCCATGCTGCTGTTTTGTACAAAGCTCAGTTTGGGTTTAGTAGTTATGCTGCTGTGAAGAAACTGGATATTAAGAATCTGATATGTGAGAGAGAATTTGAGGTGCATATATTTCTCTTTTCATATGTAGTGTTCATTTAACTTCTTTATGTATGTATGATTTGTTGGTATCTTTGAATATTTTGCAGCATGAGATTACGTTACTTAGCAATATCAAGCATCCAAACATAATCTCTCTAATTGGTTTTTTCGTTCATGCAAATGCTCAACTTATTGTTTATGAGTTCATGCACAATGGATCACTGGAGATGCAACTTCATGGTACATTTTAAAGTACTTGATTCTTTTTCTATCTAGTATGTGTTTCATTTAATGTGAAATTGTATGCATTTTTTGGCATTTTCAGGGTCTTCTCATGGTGCAAACTTACCCTGGCATATTCGAATGAAGATTGCACTAGACATAGCAAGGTACTTAATCAACACTAAGCAGTCTTCATATTTTGTATTCAGCTGTAAACAAAAAACAAAACAAAAGGGCAAATTTTGTATAAACAAGAAAAGTTAATTCTTTTTTCCTTTTTACTTTTTACTTTTGTTCTTTAACTTTAAAACATGTTTTCTCACTATTTATTCTAATGATTTTTGTATGTTTAACAAGATTAAGAACTTAGGAAATGCACAAAGGGCATCCTTACTTTTGACAACAATTTTTATCCCATTATATTTTGTTAAATTCCCTTAATTATTTGTTTTGTTATAGTTTCAGCTCTACATGTGTAGAAAAAATAAGTTATCATCCCATCCCTTTATGATCAGAGACATTATGTTTGCACAGAGGACAAAAGAGAAGATTATGTAAGGCATCTTCATCTAATCTTCTTTTTTGCTGGCTGATTTTAGACAATAGTAGAGGATAAATACAAAATATATCATGTAACCCTGTCAAATTTTTGTTTACATCTTTGGTGTGTACTGTCAAATTTCTTCAGAGTTCATGTCCTTTTATTTCTATATGCAGGTTTCAGTTTCAGTAACTCTGCAGATTTCGGTTTCAGTAACATGGTCAAATTTTTGGTTTACATTTTTGGTTTGTATCATATCTCTACAGTTTAGACAGTATCAGTGTTATATTGGTGCTCTTTCGGCTTTTTGTATGATATTCATGATATTTATTACATATTCTGCGGTCTAAACAGTTTCAGTGTTATATTCATGTATTTTCAGCTTTATATATGATATTTGTGTTATATCGGTGCATTTTAGTGTTATATTGAACCGTTTATACAGTTTTAGGTTTCACTGAACGTTTTCCTTATCTTTCAATATTTGATGTTTTTTAAAGTGGGTTAAATGGGTTGACCCATATATGAAGTGGGTTGGGTTATATTTTCTCATTTAACAAATATATCAACCGGGTTGGGTCACAAAATGGGTTGGGTCAACTTTGATCCGACCCATAATGACTCGACCCGACCCATTTGACAGGTCTACTTCTCTGTTTAGGATTTATGCATGTACATCTGTTTAGGCCTGTCACGTTCACTAAATATCATTCTTATTATCCATGTAATGATTAAATATTTTTAGTGTAGTATATTTTCATTTTGCGCGCATATATATATATATATATATATATATATATATATATATATATTGTTGTGTAACGACGGTCGGACCAAGCTCCCCATCTCCAGCACGTGGCGTACGCATATGGGTTGGCACACACTTTGTTGTAACAAAAGTAATCCCCAATGTTACGTGCCTACCAACCCATATTTATACATCACTTCTCCAATTTATTTAGCGATGTGGGACTTTCCAAATCCGAACCATCGTTCCTCCTTTAAACATGCGAGACAACCCTAACAGTCTCCCCCTTGACTCGCATCTCCTTGCGGTAAGCTTTGAGAGTACTGTCGTGTCTGCATGGCCCAGTCTATAACCATCGGCTCTGATACCACTATTGTGTAACGACGGTCGGACCAAGCTCCCCATCTCCAGCACGTGGCGTACGCATATGGGTTGGCACACACATTGTTGTAACAAAAGGAATCCCCAATGTTACGTGCCTACCAACCCATATTTATACACCACTTCTTCAATTTATTTAGCGATGTGAGACTTTCCAAATCCGAACCATCGTTCCTCCTTTAAACATGCAAATTGAAAATAAATGCTAGGGGAAGAAAAATGCGAGTTTCACTCAGTGTTGCATACATAGACAAAATCACCTCATATATAGGTAAAATCCTTCTTTAAAAGTTTAAATTTTTTTTATGTATAATGAATGATTTCAATAAAAAATATCAATCAAGGGAAAACCATTGTAATCAACGGTTGCTAGCATAAAGAAATAGTGAGCATACTTCTTGCTAGCAATAATAAAATAAGTGCCAATAACTAAACTAAGTATTCAAAAGTAAGTCGCTACAGCTTTTACACATTCATTTCAGTTTCAAACTCAAAAACGCATCAGATTTACAATCTTGAACACAAAAGCAATACTTCATAGCCAATTATTTATGTGTATAGACCTTTATTTACTAGAGAAACTAATTCCCAAGTTCTAGATTATTTTGATGACAAGTTGACAAAATAGCACCAAATTATTAAAAGAAAAAGTATCATTTCAAAAATAAAGATGTCATTCCACTACTAGAAAAATAGTAAATACCGACGGAGGGGGCGACGGCTTCCGACGGCCGATTTCCGACGGGCCGTCGGCGGCCGTCGGAAGCCGTTGGAAATTTGCGAAATACATGCTCAGCCGAGCCTTCTTCCTTCTCACTTTTCATACGAAAATAACTCACCCTAAATCCCCAAATTTCTTCCCCAAGCTTCCAATCATCAATTTCGAGCTTTCGGATCCTCCCCGGCTGCATAATCAACGTCTATTGCTCTCTAGGTCAGGTATAATCTCTTATTTTTGCCAAAAATCTAATTTTTACCCTAAATCTAGATTTGCATAAGTTGTTAAATTAGGGCTAATTGGTGATTGAAATTGTTTCCAATAGTGTTATAATAGTTTCTAGCATTCCATGGTATTCCTATTTCATCTTTTATCGTGAAATTGTGAAAAACATGTATAATTTGTGGTTGTTCGTGTATATGTAAATCGTTGTGTATGGCTTGATTCTACGATTGTATATGTATGTAGCGCTGCTATCATTGTATTGTGTTAGTTGGAATAAGATAAAATGAATGCACGAGCTAGAAATATTATATTGTGCACGTATTGACTTATGCAACAAAAAAAGGCGTCGAACGAGCCTTAAGTTGATGTAATACGTCGAATAAATGTGTTAAATTAAAATATATTTTTGTAAATGTGAACAGTTAGTAAAACTGTATTTTTTCGTAAAATGCACACATTTAATTAACTAATGTCCCTTAGACAGTTTTTGGCCCCGTTTGACGAGTGTTGTACATGATCGTTATATAAATAGTCGTTTTTTTTCAAAAAACGACCATTTATATTCATATGGTACAATGTTTGTTGGATTTGTCCCTGTATTGGACAAGTTATGAACACAGTAAGCATTTACATTTCGTATACTACTTCATCTCAAACGGTTCATAAAATTTCGGCCTAACTTTTCTTTTTTGTTTCCTGCGTACACACATTTGTGTACAATGCAGGGAACAAAAGGGAAATGCTGCCGAAATTTTGTTGAATCGTTTGAGACGAAGTAATATACGAAATGTAAATGCTTAATGTGTTTGTAATGGGAAGTAGGATGCCCGACCATGGAAAAAAAAATTTATACAATTTTTTATATCGATACGATAAAAAATAAAATGTGCCCTATTTGAAAATATTTTTAAATTTGTGAAGTTTTTCTTTAAATTCAAATATTATACGACCATGAAAATAATCATTTTCGAATTTGTATTCTTGAAAATAAATATTAAATTTTGAACTTCTCATTTTCTAAAATAGGAAAAATGATTGATTGTTTTGTTGATCGGAGGAGATGGATGTACCAAAGAAAAGGACTGAGGGTCTCAATAAAAGAAGATTTTTATAATGGTATAAACGTATTTGTTGAATTCGCTTTAAGTAATAACGGAAATGATCCAGAAATTCGTTGTCCGTGTAGTATGTGTAGACATTTGAAGTATTTGTTACCAGATATTGTGAAAGTTCATTTGTGCCAAAACGGTTTCGTACCCGAGTATTATGTTTGGGATCGGCATGGAGAAGTTGTAGCAAATACTTCTGTAGAGTCTGAAAGTGTCGTGAACGAAATAGTTAGGACGACCCGTATAGAAAATATGGTCGAAGATGCAGCACGATCAATGTTTCCTATGGTTGAAGTTGACGACAATGATGGAATTGTTGAAGAACCAAATATTGAAGCAAAAAAAAATTATGATTTACTAGATGCTGCTAAGAAACCTATTTGGGATGGTTATAAAAGCGGCACTCAACTGTCAGTAATCGCAGAATACATTGCGATGAAGTGAAAATACAACATCACTGAAGCTGGGTTTACGGCTGTTGTACAAGCTGCAAAAAGACATATGTCGCCCGATAATCTAATGTGTGAAAATCACTATGAAGTTAAAAAACTTATGTCGGCTTTTGGTTTACCTTATCAGAAAATAGATACATGTTTAAAAGGCTGCATGTTGTTTTGGAAAGAAGACGCAAACTTTAGAAATTGTAAAATTTGTAACCAGGAGAGATACAAACCAAGAAAAAAGAAGGGGAAGGAAGTTCCGTACAAGCGTATGCATTACAGACGATCATACAGATTTTGGTCCTTTGATCGATGAATCAAATGTTTTGGTAGAAGCGTTTGACAGTGCAGAGGAAAATATCGTAGAAAACGAGACCGAATCTGAATCAGAAGATGATGATGACTGATATAAATCTGAATCTGATTTTTTTGCAATTAATGTAACTAAGTTGAAGTCTTGATGTATTATGAAATTGATGTGACTATGAAACTAAATCTGTACGTTTACCATTGTTTACATGTTTTATGTCATTTCCATTTGTCATTTATTTAGCAGTTTTTATTAAAAATGCAATGTAATCTGCTTATCGTCGTAACATGAGACCCATTATGAATCAGGTATAACACACTTCCATTTCTATTTTCATTTCAATCATTAATTTAGCAATTTATACCGTTGATGTCATTTACGTATGAAATATATTTCATTATCATGTTATTATTCTCTTTTGAAATGATGTGTATATACGTCACAGGTTTATTGTAATGTCTTCTAGAGGTAGGAGCTCTTCCCGATCTTCAGGAGGCGATGACAGTGGTCCATCGCAAGCATCACAACGTCCTGTAGTTTCTTTAGTACCTAGAGCAGAGGGGTAAAAATTAAATTTTATTCAGCATCTTATTTTTTTGATATACGTACGTACTTATCTGTATCATATTTAAAAATAGGGGGTTCGACCTACTGCCCTCGAAGGTTGTGTTGGATGTTTCTAGAGCTTCTTACCGGAGTAGGATGAGTGCTTGCTGGCCGAAGTGGGATAACATCCCTTTTCACATCATAGAGTGCATATGGCAGGATGTCCTAGTATGTATATTTTTCTGTTTTCCATTTTTAATTCGTTTTTGTCGTTTTTCTACTGTTTATCGTTTACAGTGTAATCTTTTTTTTTACTTTTTATCGTGAAACACAAGCTGAGATAGACATCCTGACAGACGATATGCTGCTGGCACGAGGATACTGGATGAAGAAATGCGCAAGAACTATAGGGACACGATATCCGAAATTAAGAAATCCGGTAAGAAACCACGATGGATGGGGGAGAGCGTATAGCAAGCATGGTTGGGATACTGGGAAACGGATGAGGCGAAGGAAAGTATACTTAATTTTTTTGAATTATTAATTTGACGTGATCGAAAAATAATGTATCAAATTTTGAATGTACAGGCAGAGTCGGATAAAAACTTTGCAAACAGAAATAAAAATCCCGTCACTCATCGCTGAGGGTCGAAGTCATTTCAGCAGTATCGGCAGGAGTTGGTAAATTTACTGAATGATAATTGTAAATAGTTTATGCTATATAATTTTAAATGTATAATAATTGTATGTAAAAATCAACTTCAGGAAGCTGAGGCGCATGGTCCCGTGGGCTATATGGACGTGTTCACTCGTACGCATGCTGTCGAGCATGTAAATCCGGACGGAACTGTTTCGTATACATGGCAGGACGATAAATCCAGCAAGAGCCATGTAAGCATATTTCATTTTATGCAGTATTAGTAATTGTTCTGCTTGTTAAACTATAATGAAATAAGATATGATGTTATTAATTTGTTAATGTAGGAAAAATTTATGGAGCAGCGCCAGAAACTCCTTGCTGATACGGGTCGAGAACAGCTGACGACTGATGAAGAGGATGCTATTTTTGAGTCCGTTATGGATCCAGCAGAGCATGGCAGATGATACGGATTTGGCAATCAAGTGGTAAATAATTTATTTTACTGCTAATTTGACATTTAAGTCAAAATTCTATGTTGGAATATATAATTTTATCTTGAATACTTCAAATATACTATTTGGACCTTTTCAAAACAATAAACTTGAATTTTATTCATTTATAGAGATATGCACATACACTTACAGAGATCACACAACTAAATTTAATATTTATTGCAGGCCAGCAGTCAGAGACGGGGTTGGCGGAATAGAGGTCAGAGCGATCTAGCAGATATAGAAGAATTGCGGACTATAGTGTCCTAACTGGAGGAGCAGAACCGCCAACAGGCCATGCAGACCACACAGTTGTTAGAGTACATGCAGCAGTTTGGTGGCCGCTTCCCTTCCTCGGCTGGCTCTGGATCTGGAGGAGATTGATTCATTGCTTTCTTGTTTTTTCAGGTATGTTTTTTTAGTTTTGTATGATTATTTTTGATACACTTGGTTGTGTGGTTGTATAATGATGTGGAGATTGATTTTGTGTATTGTTATCCCGCCTTTTGGCAAGGCCATGATACCAAGGACATAACTAGAAAACGATGACAGGTCGTCCCGGAAGTCGGTTACACGTAAGGGTCGCTACGGATATCGACGAATTTTGTCCGAGTCCGGATCAGGCTACAATTGATAAGACATGACAAGCGAAGCCTGGGAAGCCAACGTCCCAAGTTTCGAGATAATCCAAGCTCGTACGCTCAAGATATCATCGATTCAAGATGGAGAAAATAACCCATGCTCGAATCCATGGGTAACGCTTTAGTTCGAATCCATAGGCAAGGGTCCTGATCGTATCCATCCATCTGAAGCCACTCCGTGTCCATCCAGTTGTAGTGCTTCGAATCGATGAAGTCATTCCTCTCCGTATCCATCAGGTTTACCTACCTTCGAATCCAACAAGTCGGAGCACTTCGAATCGATGGGCTACAATGCAACACACTCGATTCGATCAAGCACGCACTCGACTCCATCAGGTTCGACTCCACTACATTCGAATCCCCAGGCTGAGACATCTTCAAACCGGTCCGTAGCTACGAGCCTAACTCGATTCGAACGTACATCAGTCCCATCGATTCGAAGGAAGAGGTCCTTCGAATCCATTGCCTCGACTCCACCATCTTCGAATCCAAGTCGTGGATTCGACCCAGTCAATCCGGAATGGAAACCGGATCGATTCGAAGAAAGCGCACCACGTCACCATCTTCACGAACAGGAAGATCGATTCGAACGAATCGATTCGAGCACATCGATTCGAACGACTCCAAAATACGAAAAACACCAACTTGAATCGATCATAACTCGAGTTCTACAAGTCCAAATGCCATGAAATTTTCACAGAAGCTCAAACACATAAGGAAGAATGTGCACGCCAAATTTCAGCTGGATTGGATGCTTTCTTGATCGATTCGAACCAAGGGTCGAATCGATCCCAAAGTGGGCCCGGATCTCCAGATTTCGGCCATGTGGGCCCCCTGACGTACCAGAACTGGTCTCCCCTCATTTTGGGCGAAATACCAGCCTCCCACACCTATAAATAGACCCCCTGGTCATTCAGAAAGAGGGGTCGGATAATTCTAAGTACTGAAGAGCGCCCAGATTCTGCCAGATTTACTCCAGAACACCGCCGCTGCTTTAGATTGACACTTAGCATTTGAATTCAGTTGTATTACATTATCAACTACTGTAATCTTCAAGTAATCGAGCAATAAAATCATCAAACTTCATAGTGGACGTAGGCAAAACGCCGAACCACTCTAAATAGCTTGTCTTTGCAATTTACTTTCTGTTATTTGGAGTTTTTGTTAGATAATCCACAATTTTAATTCTCATTCTTCACTTTTATCTCTTCAAAAACTTCCGAAGAGTGTTGTGCCCATTTTTGGTACAAACACTTTGGTGCTTTCACTGAGAGAAAACCAGCTTTTTTCTCCTGCTCCTTGGATCTACCATCGATACCGGATTGCACAAATCCAAGAGGAAGATCCAGATCTTCGATTCACAGTCCTTCCATTCTACTCAGATTTGCATAAAATCTAGGAAAAGGATTCATCGTTCAAAATGGTTAGCACGAGAACCACTTCTGCAGCTCCAGGACAAGAAGGTAGGGATGGACAAAATCCTGCTCAACAGCAGCCACCCAATCAAGACAACACTGCCCACTCAGATCCGTCTGGGGCAGTCACTAGACAAGAATTTCAGATGTTACTCCAAGAATTGACTCAGAGTCGGCAACAGTTAGCCGAACAGCTGCGAGCCAATATTGAGTTGACAAATCAACTGAATCGCCAGGGCCGTAGGAGGTCCAGGAGGGATGATGTTTCCCGCTCACCCACTGAAAGTTCTGCTTCATCTGACTATCATCGTAGATCTACCCGTCCCCGATTAGACGGAGATTATGCTCAGACTACGGGATATCAGCCCGCCCTGACTGTCGGGCAATTGAGGGTAGGACCATCAACCAGCTTCCAGGCTGGGCCATCAGCACGGGGTGGCCGCACTTCACAATATACTACGGACAATCATGTCACAGCTGCAACAACGGAAACAAGGGTCGATGCCCGATATCTTCCAGATTCGGGTAATCAACAGCAAGGACGTACTTCTGAACCATACGTCCAGGAAGACGCTGAGCCAAGGAGGCAAAACTTGGACCGTCGACAGCGCCCGGTCCAAACTCGCATTGTGGAACCCGACCACACCTTAGCTCAGCAGGCTCAGAATGTAGCAATGCCGGACATCCCGACTATGATACGTCAAATGATCCGTTAAAGCCAAGGACTTACCAATGACGATTGGGGAATTTCTCGAAGCCATACTCCTTTCACGGACGAAATACTATACGCTGAACCTCCTCGGCGATTCAGAATGCCAACTCTCCCTATGTACGAGGGAAGTTCTGATCCCAATCAGCACATACTGAAATACGAATGGTCAATGAGCGCCGCAAGGGCCGACGATGCAGTGAAATGCCGTAGCTTCCCCATTTCACTGGGAGGAATTGCAACAATGTGGTTTACAAGACTACCTCCAAGATCTATTTCGTCATTTGACCAATTGGCTAAGAAGTTTGTTGAACAGTTCCGTATGCATGTTGCCAGACCCAAAGATGTTAACACCCTGTCCAATGTTACCCAGGCTCGTGGGGAAACATTAAGGCGTTACTTGGAGAGGTTCCATGCGGCATGCGTGGAAATTAGTAATCCCAACGACAACTCGATTTTAATGGCATTGACAAAGGGAATTGATCCCGATTCTGAATTTGGAAACTGGTTAGCCGGAAAACCCCCCGCATCGTTGGACCGTTTCTACTCCAAAGCCGCTCAATTCTTACGGCAAGAGGACGCGAAACAGTCTAGGAAGCAGGACGATGCAAAACCCGGAAGTGAGGGAATACAAAGCAATGTCGCAGTTAAACAGTCCGGTGACAATTCCGGAAAGGTCCAGTTAAACATACAGAACAAACAAACTCAGCCAAGGGGTGGCAATGGTCAGAATAAGAAGAGAGATCCGAATCCAGGCCCACGGCGTAGGGCTCCGATGTTTGAAAGTTATACACCGTTAAACACATCACTGGAGAATGTGTATCTGCAAACTTGCAACACGGAACAGTATAAGAAACCCGCTCCGAAGCGGTCGTCAGAAAGGCAGATTCAGACGGGAAAGTTTTGTAGGTTTCATGAGAGCTATGGCCACAATACTAATGACTGTCGCCATTTGCAAGATCTCATAGAAAAGTTGATTAGGGAGAGGAAGTTAGATCAATTCGTGCGGGCGCCGCAGTCTGGTGGTGCGGGCCCATCGAATCCAAACCGTGCGCAAGATCAGGAAAGACAAGAGGAACCCGCTCGTACAGGCGGGAGGCTAGTTATCAATACCATAAGTGGTGGTCCTCATCCAGCAGACAGGAGCTGGAGGGAAATGGAGTCGTATGCTAGCTCTATCAGGCATGCGAGCTTCGAATGCTGCAGTAATTGTGAGGATGGAACCCCGGCTAAGCAACAAAAAACGATGTCTGACGATATCATATTCAGAAGCAGAGATGCTGACAAAATCGAAGCTCCAACGATTGATCCACTGGTCATATCTGCCCAGGTTGGTCCTGCTTGGATGAAGAGGATCCTGGTTGACAGTGGGAGTTCTGTAAACATTCTATTCAAGCGAGCTTACGATTTAATGAAGATGGAGGCAAAAGACCTAAAACCCTGCCAATCCCGGGTTCATGGCTTCAATGGCAGTGCAACGATACCTACTGGAATAGTGGAACTACCAGTGGAACTGGGGATCGGAGAGCGCAGGAGAGTTCGACTGCTGCAATTCGTTGTTCTTGACATCGCTTCACGGTACAACGCATTCCTGGGTCGACCAGCCCTTGCTGAATTCAGGGCAGCCATTGCCCCGTGGTGTTTGACTTTAAAATTCCCAACCGATCACGGTATAGGAATCGTTCAAGGAGATCAAGCAGCAGGAAGAGCCTGTTATGTTGCTGAATTGCGAGAAGCACAGAAGAAGGAGAAAGGAAAGGGCGTAGAGGAATCTCTCTGCGTCCGTTTTTCTGATAATTGACAGCTAACGCCTGGGCCCCGGCCCGGGCACCACTACCAATTCCTTAGAGATCTTGACCCTAGAGATAGCGAAGATAAAGATGAAGTAGAAGAGAGTCAAGCGTCTCCAGCCGAGCTGACTGTGGACGTCCCGGTCAGTGAGGATGACAACTCGAAAGTACTGAAAGTTGGATCTCAACTGGGAAAACAGATACAACAGGAATTGGTTGAATTTCTTCAGGCGAATCTTGATGTCTTTGCCTGGACGCACTCCGACATGTGCGGAATCTCACCAAACATTGCAAGTCACTCTTTAAATATTGATCCACGACATGTTCCGGTCAAGCAAAAGAGGCGTGGTATGGATCCAGAGAGATCTGCCGCTCTTAAAGAAGAAATTGACAAACTACATTCGAATGGTTTCATCCGAGATGCTCTATACCCAGAGTGGGTGTCAAATCCGGTAATGGTTCGGAAACCGAACGGGAAATGGAGAACTTGCGTCGATTACTCTGATTTAAACAAAGCCTGTCCAAAAGATAGTTTTCCACTTCCCCGAATAGACCAACTCGTTGACTCAACTGCAGGTCACGAATTGTTATCCTTTATGGATGCTTATTCAGGTTATAATCAGATACCCATGCATCTACCCGATCAAGAACATACTAGTTTCGTAACCGATCTGGGACTCTACTGTTACAGAGTCATGCCCTTTGGTTTAAAGAATGCCGGAGCAACTTACCAACGCTTGGTTAATCGAATGTTCGCTGATCAGATCGGGAAGACCATGGAAGTCTATGTGGATGACATGTTAGTTAAGTCCCGATTTTCCACAGATCACGTCAAGGATTTAAATTCAATGTTCTGTATCTTGCGTGAGTATGGAATGAAGCTTAACCCGCTAAAATGCCACTTCGGCGTCGCATCCGGAAAGTTTCTAGGGTTCATTGTTAACGCTCGTGGGATAGAGGCAAACCCCGAGAAGATCTGGGCAATAAGGAATTTGCAAACCCCAAAGACCATCAAGCAAGTCCAGAGTCTCAACGGGAAGGTAGCAGCGCTAAGCAGGTTCATCTCGAAATCCACTGATAAATGTATTCCTTTCTTTGATCTAATCCGGAAAGGGAAACGAAACTTTGAATGGACCACGGAATGTGAAGGCGCATTCCGATCGCTGGTTCAACACCTCTCTACGCCACCGATTTTGTCGAAACCAATTGATCACGAACAGTTATACCTTTATCTGGCGGTATCCGAGCATGCGATCAGTGCTGCTTTAGTCCGGGAAGAAGATCGAGTGCAGAAACCGGTCTATTATGTCAGTAAACGATTGACCGGAGCTGAGAGAAATTACCCCAGGTTGGAGAAACTGGCTTACTGCTTGGTCATTGCCTCGAGAAAGCTTCGTCCTTATTTCCAAGCACATCCGCTTACTGTGTATACCGATCAGCCGTTACGACAGGTCCTCACGCGGCCTGAGACGTCTGGAAGGTTACTCAAGTGGAATATTGAACTGAGCCAATTTGACATTACTTATGCTCCGTGGAGAGCCATTCAAGGGCAAGTCCTAGCTGACTTCATAGCTGAATTTACTGTTCCTGACGAATTACCTGAAACCAGCGAGTCTCCTGAATATATATGGAAACTTTATTCAGATGGTGCATCAAACGATCGATGTTCGGGCGCCGGAGTTGTACTAGAAACCCCCGAAGGTCGATCCATATGCTATGCTCTGAAGTTCGATTTTCACGCAACCAACAACGAGGCCGAGTATGAAGCCCTGTTGGCTGGGTTAAAGCTTGCCAGAGATCTGAAGATTATCGCTATAGAAGTTTATTGTGATTCGCAGTTGGTTGTGTGTCAAGTACGAGGAGAATATCAAGCGAGAGATCGAAGGTTAGCTGCTTATCTAGCCCGAGTTCAGGAAGCGCTGGATCAATTTGATTATTATGCTATTTACTACATACCACGAGATCGCAATCAAAAGGCCGATTCATTAGCAAAGTTGGCCAGCACAGGTGAAGCACAGCAAATGGGACTCGTCCCGGTCGAAACTTTGCCTTCCCCGAGCATCGATCAAATCAAAACAACTGATGTGTTAGAGACCTTTCCCAGCAGAGAATCATGGATGACTCCGTATCGAAATTATATTGAGAATGGAATATTGCCTGAACACCGAAATGAGAAAAGGCAAATTCTACGAAAAGCTTTGCGGTTTATCATTCAGGACGGGATCATGTATAGAAAAGGTTATTCTGTTCCACTCCTCCGGTGTATCGCTCACGACGAAGTCAAACGAGTGTTACATGATGTACATGAGGGAGAATGCGGCGATCACACCGGTGGACAAGCGCTTGCTAAGAAGATACTCAGATATGGATATTACTGGCCGACCGTAAATCGAGATGCTGCCAATTACGCCAGGAAGTGCGACAAGTGCCAAAAACACGCTCGAATTCCAAGAGCCCCGCCTACCGAGTTAACTCAGATGGTCAGTCCCTGGCCGTTTGCTATGTGGGGTATCGATATCATTGGCGCTTTGCCTCTGGCAAAAGGTGGTGCGAAGTATGCCATCGTTGCAGTTGATTACTTCACGAAATGGCCTGAAGCCGAAGCTCTCGCAACGATTACGTCAAAGATAGTGATAAACTTTGTGGTCCGCAATATCATTTGCCGATTTGGACTCCCGCACACCATCATCACCGATAACGGGACCCAATTCGAAAGTTCAGAGTTCAAGAGTTTCTGCCAACGATTTCATATTCATAAAAAGTTCTCTGCAGTCGCACATCCACAAGCAAATGGCCAGGTCGAAGCTGTTAACAAAGTTATCAAATCCATCTTAAAGAAGCGACTGGAAAAGGCTGGGGGCAAATGGGTCGATGAACTTCCTATGGCGTTATGGGCTTATCGAACAACTCACAAGACCGCAACTGGACACACCCCATTTTCCTTATCCTATGGCTCGGAGGCCGTCATTCCAGTGGAGACAGAAGTATTTTCTCACCGCGTAACTTATTACGATCCGAAAACAAACGCTATATTACTCGCTGAGTCTTTGGATCTGTTGGACGAGAAACGAGAAGAAGCTGATTTAAGAGCGGCCGCTTACCGAAGTCGGGTCGCCCGATTATATAACACCAAAGTTCGCCCCCGAACCTTTGATCTCGGCGATCTGGTCCTCAAGAGAGTATACCCGGTTCCTTCACACATGAAACCAAATTGGGAAGGACCGTACGTGATTACGCAACGACTTGGAGATGGCACATTCAAACTATCAACCGTGGACGGTCTAGTTTTGCCAAGAGCCTGGAACAGCGAGAGTCTCCGCCGCTATTACATATGACAGGCTTTATTCATTTCATTATGTTTTTTATTCAGCAATTTACTTTTGCATTTCGAAATTAGAATTTGTAATAAGGCAACTGATTTGCCATATTTTCTTATTTCAGCAATAAAATGCCATCTCTTCGAGCCAGAGCTGTGATTCATTAAATACAATGTACAACATCACGATGCACGAAGAGCTAAGTTCCATCACACAGTGGAATTTATTCAAGTAGGGAGTGGCTGTGAAGCAATCAACCACTCGCTAAATGAAACCCGAGCTCGGGGGCAAGCCATCACGTCAGGCCACGAAAATGGGTTGATACACGACAACCCTTCATTTAACTCCGTACTCCCAGAGTGCGAGGCGGAGTATAAACATTTTATCAAACTCCGTACTCCCAGAGTGCGAGGCGGAGTATAAACATTTTACTAAACTCCGTGCTCCCAGAGCGCGAGGCGGAGTATAAACTCTCATTTAACTCTGTGCTCCCAGAGTGCGAGGCGGAGTATAAACATTTTTCCTAAACCCCAGAGTACTCCGAGAGCGCGAGCTGGGTACAAGCTTTTTACTTAACTCCGTGCTCCCAGAGTGCGAGGCGGAGTATAAACATTCTTCTAACTCCGTGCTCCCAGAGCGCGAGGCGGAGTATAAACATTCTTCTAACTCCGTGCTCCCAGAGCACGAGGCGGAGTATAAACATTCATCTAACTCCGTACTCCCAGAGTGCGAGACGGAGTATAAACATTCATCTAACTCCGTACTCCCAGAGTGCGAGGCGGAGTATAAACATTCTCCTAAAAACTCCAGCTTCCGAGAGCGCGAACTGGAGTATAAACATTAACGAACTCCAGCTTCCGAGAACGCGAACTGGAGTATAAACATTAACGAACTCCAGCTTCCGAGGACGCGAACTGGAGTGTAAACATTAATTAACTCCGTGCTTCCAGTACACAAGGCAGAGTATAAACATACGTCAACTCCACACTTCTCCCCAGTACAGGGGGCAGAACCATAACACATAACAAGTTGAAGACAGAAAGAGAATAGATTTTCATTTCCATTATCAACAAAAAGAATCTGATTACAAAGTGTTTATGAAAAATTCTGCTAGTGGGAGCCGAATCCACATCTATACACGGCTATAGAAAAATCGACAAAATGCTACCCTACGCAACAAAGATTTAGGGAAAGAAGTTCATTCTTTCTTCTTCCTTATCTTCTTCTTTGGAGTAGCTCCACCTGATCCGCTGCCCGACTTCTTCCTCAACCGCTTGCTCTTTTCAGGCTTGCCCTCCGGCAGCGATATGATGTCGACATCTTCCACAGAGCTGGAGGCGACGGAAGTTCTTCTAGGAGGACGAGCCGGGGGCATAGGAGTAGTAGCAGGAGGAGGGACAGGAGCGGTCTCGATCAATACAGTACCACCCGGCGAAATCACCATTAACGGGGCGGGCCCGGGCGGACTAGAACCAACATTCCCTGCTGTCATCTCGGCAGCAATCTTAGCTAAAACGTCGTCCTCACGAGATGCTTGGGCCGCATCAGATGTGCCAATGGCTGGCATAGATAAACTAGCGGCCGGAGCAGCCTCATTCACAACATCGGACGGGTTGGCAGAGGGATCGATGGGTTCATTGAGAAGCTCCTCAATCATCTGAGCGCTGAAAGAAAACATATTTGCATCTCCCTCCTCGCCAATCAAAGTAGAAGTCGTGATGGCTTCAGAAAAAACTACCCCTTGTGTTTGCTGAGAAACTGATAAAGCAAGGGGCGCAGAAACTATAGCTTCGGTCACTGAAATACGACAAAACGAAGATTGTTAGCCAAGTGTGTTGCTTAAGGTTCTTCACAACAAAACTACGAGAAGCGTTCAAATACCTTCCTTAGTCTGGACCGAAACATGGGTAGAATCATCGGCGGAAGATAATAACGGTTGGTCAGGATTATATGCAGGAACAGATTGGGGGTCTACCGCACCAGTAGTCTCGGGCAATGTTGAGATTACGGCTCCAACACTTGCCTCGTGATGCGCGGTCCCCGAACCTTCGCCTGTCTCTGATGATTGGACGCCGAGTCTTTCTTTCGCCATAGAAATTACCACCTCATGAAGGGTCTTCCTCTCATCCTCAGTAAGCAGGCGCATCTCCAGTTCAAAGTCGTCAAGTGCTCCATCTGGATGCGCCGCTCTCTTCTCATTCACCAGCCGGGTCCAGGCATTATACAAGATCATGGAGTCATCTCCCAGCCACGCTAGATTTCTGTGTTCCAGCACATTAGCGTTATACGTGACTAAGAGATCGTCAAACTCAGCATCTAGCCTGGACCTCTCCTCCAAGATTTTTTCCTGAATCTCCGCTTCCACAGACTTAGCCTTGACCGCCGCCGCAGCAAGTTCGGCCCTGAGGGATACTGCTTGGTCGCAAGCCTCTTGAGCAGTAGCGTTCGCATCGTCTTTCTCTTTCACCATTTCAGCGAATTTGGCCTTGAGCTCGTTCAGCTCTTTAACGGCTAAGTCTCGCTCAGCTGCAACGGTGGTATTGCGATGGCCCATCTCTTCCACTGTGGCACAGTGTTCTTGCTGCATCCTCGCTAGTTTGGCCACGACACCCTCGTGTTTCTTAAGAGTTTCAAGCTCTGACTTTCGGGACGTCTCCACTTCGGACTGAAGAACTTGAATGATGCGTTTCTGCTTCGCAATGTCGACGTCACGTTCGGCAATGACTTTCGCCCTGTCAAAAGCTACTCTAGAAGCCTTCACGGCTGCCTTATACCACTCCTTGTACTGAGCGTAGAAGTCGTGGATGTAGTTATGAGCAGTGGTCTCAGCCTCTGGTGGAATTCTTTTGAAGTTAGGCGGGAAGATGTAGCCGTCCATGCAAATCTCCGGGTAGTCGTTTTTCATTTGGGCGAGTTTGGCAGCTCCCTCGCTTGTCAACTCGGCCGGAGCTTGTTCAATTATAGCAGCTGCCGTTGGTTCCACTCTTGGCCGTTGAGCATCAGGCCGAGAAGACTGAGAAGGCAACTGTTGCTGATGAGATGGTCCTGGGAGGTCTACTGGAGCCCTGGGAGGCGGAGGAGAGCGAGATCGGGGTCGGTGTTGGTATCCCCGATCTCTGTCAGAGTAATCATAGCCAGAACGGTTACGCGAGTAATCTCTGTCTCTATCGTAACGTTCTTGACTCGAGTAGCCTCGCCCATGGTCCCTATCCGTCTCTCTCCTACGGGAATCATAAAATGGAGAAGATTGGCGCACATTCCTAAGCCTATCTAGAGTGGAGCCACGTCCTGACATCTCACCTGCGATAAGAAAGAATTACGGATTAAAATCCCATGAAGCAATGTTTACTATGCATAAGTCATGAAGTGCCGTGGAAGTGTGTGTAAATGTGTAAACCCCCAAACCGACCGGAAGTGTTGACCGCACTTAAAGGAAAGGGCTCGTTCATATTTAGTACATCTTGTAATTCCTCCAACCCAGGATTATGAGAGATTGATATATAATCTGGGATAGGAATATCGTCAAGCCCTTTGAGAGAATCTCTCGAATGAGAAGGGGCGGCCTCAGAAATCATAACTCCGGAAGCGGGAAGAAACACATCTACAGATTTCCCCCCCTTTGACTTAAGTTTTTTGGAAACGGCGGCCTTGCCTTTCCGTTTTTCTCCCAATTCCTCCAAGTTTCCCGAGAGGTCGGCCATTGGCTCTGAATCCGTCTGAGTTCTTTCTTCGTCACTCGCCTCGATTATTCTGATCCCGAGTGACCTCTTCGCTTTTCTCTTCTCGGGTTTCTTCTTATTTTCCTTCTTGGAGACGGACTTTGAAAATCCCTCAACAACTATGCTTTGATTAATGTCGATCAAACCCAGAACTCTTAAGTTGTAATCGTTCAGCACCGAGTCAATATGCCTCAGCTCGCTCGGAACTTCTTGAAGACTCCGGACGGTACCCTTGAAACGCCCTCCATCGGGCCTAGAGATAATAGCTGTAAAAGAAAAGAAATGTCAATTTTAACACCGAAGAGTTATTGGTCAAAGAAACAGGTTAAGGCGCTTACGTCTAGACAACCATCGCCTAGCGAAACCCGGAGGACACCGAACGTAGAACCATTCGTTCTTGAAATAGCTCAGACGCGTCCAAGCTCCAACTACAACTTGGCAATTTCTAACTGCCTCCAAAAATGTAAACGACGGGCTATCACCCCTGCTCTTGAAGTTAAATATATGTCTGATTTCAGAGGGCCTCGGCGGGCGAAAAAGACAGTCCATAAATATTACGAAGACACTATTCAGCAGCGCGTGCCCGTTGGGATGAAGTTGTGAAGGAGCAATCCCTAAATATGATAGCATCCTTCGGATATATTGATTGAAGGGAGGAAGAGTTCCAGCCGCACAAGCATGACGGTAGAATGCTGTATATCCTTCAGGCGGATTGTGCGGTCTATCGGTGGCGCTGGGCAATAATACGTCACCCAGAGATATGTTATGCTTTAGACATATTCGTCCCAACAAGGATTCAGATATGTTGGACTGAACCGAATCAACAGGGTCCTCAATAAATATCGCCTCCGGCAATTCATCTGGAGCCGGATCGATTACGTCGGCAGGGATGTCAGGAATCTCAAGCACGGGAGGAGTCGAGCTCTGCACCTCTTGTTGTTGGGAGCTCGAAGATTCCATAATTAGCTAACTCATTAGAAAGCAACATTAAGTTTATGAACAAGCCCGTGCATGCCCCAGTGTAGTGTGTGAACATGTCGTGCAGTGCAAGTATTATACATCACTCGAGCAAATTTAACAGAATGAAGCGAGATGTTCGTACAACATAACTTAGGAATTTAAGAAAGAAAGTGACCGTCATCGCTGACCGTCATTTCCGCACCATCCAAACGCTACGGACCAACTTCAAGTATAAATTAGTTGTATTATTGGTTAAGTCATGGTTCCATCGACGAGCTTCAAAGGAAATTCAGGTTCAAGTCTGTTAATCAAGTTCGATTATGCAAGGCCGAAGCTCGTCGGAGTCAAGTATGCCAAAGTTCATTAAGTTCATCAGAGAATAACTTAAAACTGGTCGTAGTTCATATGATGGAGCAAGTCAAGAAGCAATGGTATCAGAGGATGAAGACGTTCGAATCCATCAACTTCGAATCGATAAGGGTCGAATCGATGGAGTTCGATTCCACCATCTTCGAATCCGTATGGTTCGACTCGATGTAACTTTGTGATAGAGGAGCGCTTCGAATCCGTAGGCTCCACATTGTTTCGAATCGATCAGTATTCAATTCCTTCGAATCGATCTAAATGACATCACTTCGAATCGATCAAATCGACCCTTTCCCTCCAAGTCATCGATTCGAAACCTTGCCCTCGAAATCGATTCGAACCGGTCATTCCTGGATCGATGCGAAGCAACGGGAGACGACCTACTCCATTCAGATCTCATCACTCCTCGACTCCATCGAGTCGACCCATTTCATTCAGATCTCGTCACTTCTCAGAATTTTCTAAGGCGAAGATAGTTCCGTTTTCCTCATCTCGAATCGATCCCTTGAGTACCTGATTTGATTACGAGTGAAAGCGTGGACGAGTTCGATCGATTCGTGGTAGGCACGTCAGTTATAGCTCTGGGAAATCGATTCGAAGAAACAGCTGAAGCAATGGTAGAAAGTGAAAAGTGAGAAGTGAATAGGAGCCCGGTATATATAGGGGAGATGTGGCGATTCGTCTCCCGGTATATCTGACCGGTTTCTATAGGTGGGATAATCGACTCGAATCGATTCGTTGCGGCATGTTCGAATCCATTGTAACCCTTAGTTCGAATCCATCACAACGCAGCGTCGTTCCACCAGTTCGAATCCCTCCTTTAATTCGAATCCATCCGGTTTCGAATCCTTTGCCACATCGAATCCATTCCAGCAGCATCGAAACAAAGCAACATTGATTCGAGCACTTACAACTTCGACTCCATCAACTCAGAGAACATCGAATCCACGCAATATCGATTCGAAGGGGCACAGCTTCGAATCCATCGCCAACCACTGATGAAAATGGACGAATAGTCTCAATGTTTAAAATTGCTTGTCTACTCTTGTACCGATTCAGGAGAGGATCAGTACGAGAGGATGATCATAGATAATCATAAAAGCAGTGTTTTAACTCAAATCTCAAATCGGTCCAGGAGAGGATCGACGCAGATTTCGATAGTAAACCGAACTGACAACGACTTGCGATCACGCAACGTTAATCAAAGCCAAGATAATACACGTATGCACGTATTTCTGACTAATGTTTGATCTCTATCATTTACAGGGATCGAATGTTCATCTCGTCATGACTCAAAAAACTGACGGCCAGTCACTATTGTACCACGGTCGATTACGGCGATACAGAATGCAACTTTCGGTAAAGCATGTCATAGCTGTCCAGTGAGAGACTGCAACTTTTCAAAGCACGTCATGTTTACACAAGACGTACTTTGGGGGGCAAATGTTATCCCGCCTTTTGGCAAGGCCATGATACCAAGGACATAACTAGAAAACGATGACAGGTCGTCCCGGAAGTCGGTTACACGTAAGGGTCGCTACGGATATCGACGAATTTTGTCCGAGTCCGGATCAGGCTACAATTGATAAGACATGACAAGCGAAGCCTGGGAAGCCAACGTCCCAAGTTTCGAGATAATCTGAGCTCGTACGCTCAAGATATCATCGATTCAAGATGGAGAAAATAACCCATGCTCGAATCCATGGGTAACGCTTTAGTTCGAATCCATAGGCAAGGGTCCTGATCGTATCCATCCATCTGAAGCCACTCCGTGTCCATCCAGTTGTAGTGCTTCGAATCGATGAAGTCATTCCTCTCCGTATCCATCAGGTTTACCTACCTTCGAATCCAACAAGTCGGAGCACTTCGAATCGATGGGCTACAATGCAACACACTCGATTCGATCAAGCACGCACTCGACTCCATCAGGTTCGACTCCACTACATTCGAATCCCCAGGCTGAGACATCTTCAAACCGGTCCGTAGCTACGAGCCTAACTCGATTCGAACGTACATCAGTCCCATCGATTCGAAGGAAGAGGTCCTTCGAATCCATTGCCTCGACTCCACCATCTTCGAATCCAAGTCGTGGATTCGACCCAGTCAATCCGGAATGGAAACCGGATCGATTCGAAGAAAGCGCACCACGTCACCATCTTCACGAACAGGAAGATCGATTCGAACGAATCGATTCGAGCACATCGATTCGAACGACTCCAAAATACGAAAAACACCAACTTGAATCGATCATAACTCGAGTTCTACAAGTCCAAATGCCATGAAATTTTCACAGAAGCTCAAACACATAAGGAAGAATGTGCACGCCAAATTTCAGCTGGATTGGATGCTTTCTTGATCGATTCGAACCAAGGGTCGAATCGATCCCAAAGTGGGCCCGGATCTCCAGATTTCGGCCATGTGGGCCCCCTGACGTACCAGAACTGGTCTCCCCTCATTTTGGGCAAAATACCAGCCTCCCACACCTATAAATAGACCCCCTGGTCATTCAGAAAGAGGGGTCGGATAATTCTAAGTACTGAAGAGCGCCCAGATTCTGCCAGATTTACTCCAGAACACCGCCGCTGCTTTAGATTGACACTTAGCATTTGAATTCAGTTGTATTACATTATCAACTACTGTAATCTTCAAGTAATCGAGCAATAAAATCATCAAACTTCATAGTGGACGTAGGCAAAACGCCGAACCACTCTAAATAGCTTGTCTTTGCAATTTACTTTCTGTTATTTGGAGTTTTTGTTAGATAATCCACAGTTTTAATTCTCATTCTTCACTTTTATCTCTTCAAAAACTTCCGAAGAGTGTTGTGCCCATTTTTGGTACAAACATGTATGTAAGACATGATATAACACTTATTGTTGGGGTTGTTGGAATGGTTATGTATATTATGTATTTTATTTTGATGTAATTTGATATATTTGTGGGTTTGATTAATTTTGTGTAGTTTGGGTTTTAATATTTGGTTGGTATATTGTATATTGTATATTGGATTGTGCAGTATTGGTGCAATAGTTTTTGGAAGAGAAATGTGTATGAAAGGCTACATTTGCAGCAGTAATAAAAAAACAGCAGATTTCCGACGGTTTCCGACAGTTTACAGGTACGTAATTTCCGACGGCTTCCGACAGCCTATAGGACATTTTTTCCGACGGGTCCCGATACGTGTCGGAATTCGTCGGAAGCCACGGAAGCCGTCGGAAATACTGCTCCCCGACGCCGTATATTCCGACGGCTTTTTCCGACGGCCGCCGACGGTTTCCGACAGCCACCGACGGTTTTCAGCCGTCGGAAATCACTGTTCTCCTTGTAGTGTTCTTCTCGTTTGTTGATTTAACATCCTAAAGTTTCAAATATGCTCTATGTAGGCATGGTATGTCCATGGAGGAAGGGGTTGATAAACAAAAGTGCTTCCTAATAGTAAAACTTGTCCTCATCTATATCAAAACTAAAAGAACAATCATCACTTTCATCATGAGAAATGATGAAAAGCTTGATCTCCAATTGATAAATCCTACGCAGAACACATGCACAAAAAGTTAAGGATGCATACATGAATCAATTGTACAGTTATTTTTGACGTATATACATGTAATAGTTAGCTTAGATTTTCATGCTATATACAAAAAGTTAAGGATGCATACATGAGTCAAATGTATATCTAAGTTTAAAACTTGTACTTCAAAGTTAAGGATGTGTACACAGAAAACATTGTACAGTTATTTTTCATTTGTTTTGTCAAGGATCTCCAACCGTCCTTTGAAGCACAATGGCTGATTTTCAGTTTTTGTGAAAGAAAGTTTGTGCAAAGCTAGCAACCCAACTTATTTTACCATAGACACACTGAATTTAATAGGAATTTTTTGATTTTGAAGTTTCACTAACATACTTTCAGACTCTACCAAATGTTGTTCAAATAAGAAACATCAATACTATGACTATGGTCAATCTCGCTAATATCAAGGCACTTCATTGCCACACCGTGTATCTAAATATTGTCCGTCTCAATATGGAATTTCTTCAGTCCAACTCCTGATAAACTAAAGCTGACAGATTCATCTAGTGTTATTGATTTCGTTATCCTATTTGTTGTGGGAATTGCATAGTACTTCATTGCATCTTCCAATTCTTGAACAACTTGGAGCCTCGTATGCCTATTCTTAGGATTCTCCACCACATTTTAGGGCTACTCTCCCCATTTTTAGCATCATACCCATGTTGCATGCTTCTAATAGTAAGTTAGCATCAAGTATGTGTTGCACTATGCCATTTCTCAAACTCGACCTTGCATTCAAGAAAAAAGATTTAATATAATTTTTTTATAGGAGCATTATATATAGGTGGGATGTTTATTCATATTGCTGAAACCATATAGGTTTCAAACATACCCAATCAATGATATGATGGTACCGCTTTGGTCTACTGGCATCAATGGCTGGCCCAGAAGAGATGAGCTACAAAAGAATGACATCATAACTATAGACATCGCTAAAAGTGGACAAATGGTAGCTAGAACAATAAGTAGGGTCCATGTAGCCAGGAGTTACTTGACTTCTTACATGTGATTCTTTGCATGTGGGTCCTGACCTCATTAACCCAAAACTTATAAAATGAAGTCAATTAAGCATGTCATTGTTTATTAATTTATGGAAGGTGATGATAAAATATACCTTACCAAATTGGTGAACTAATGGCTAAATTTTTTAACAATAATTTTGATGAAAAATCAAATGTTGTTGTAAACTATATAAAGATGAGAAGGCAATAGAAAGTGAGAGGAGAGACTTTGTTCATTATAGGGATTGGTCCCTACATTTTTATTACATATGCTCCTTTATATATAGGCTTTGAAACTTATGATTGAACTTATCCCACGATGTGGGACTAGACGAAAACATAAAAAAAACATTGTATCACACTTTTAGCATATTCACTCTTATAAATAAATTTACATATGTTATAACAAAATGTAAAATAATTTTGTTTTCAACAGAGTGAAGATAAATTTCCATAGAGACAGAATTGCTATAAAACATCAATTTTAAACGTCAACTTAACCACATAAAAACCCAAATTGAAATGGTTAACTTTCTAAAAACTCAAAATTAGGATAACTTGTATTGATAGTCCAAAATAAGTAATGAAGAAAGATAAATGCTATATTTATCAGTGAGTGGTAAGTACCAATCTAATTTAGTAAAAAAACAAATCTTTACTTATTAAATACATGCATTTGTAATTGGATTTCCCGAACACGATGAAGGTCAGTTTTAGGAATTACTATAACTTTATCAATAAAGGTGGTTAGTAATTTCTTTTATACCAAAAATTGATTAGATCAAATGCATAAATCATTTTGCATAAAAATACTTATATTTTTGTTGTCCAGAAGACTGGTAAAGATAATATTTCTTAGGGTTATATTTTTAGCATAAAAACAGCTTTGATGGTACATTTAAAATTACCTTTGTTGTTTTGCATTTTTTTCACCATTTAATTTTAAAAAACAATCTATAAACAAATAAATCAAATTTTATTGCATTTGCAACTGTTGTTGTCCTAACTTGTATTAAATATCATTTTCAGTTTGTATCAACCATTGCAAAGAGCATCTCCTAAGGAAGAGATTCAAGAAGGAGAAAAGCAAAGCAAAGAAACCCAAAAAAAGAACAAGAAGAGAGAATTCTAACTCATCCAGTAGTATGGATGGTGAACTTTTAACTTTTGAGAAAATATAGTTTGTTTATGTAAATCCATTGCAGTCCACTATAAATCTAGATAGTAGTAAATTAAACTAAATGAAATCTATATAAATTTGAATATATGATGCAAGATAATATAATAAAATTAATTTAAAAGTGTAAAAGGATGATAAAATATAGTCAATTGAATACAATAAAAAACCTTAGGTACATAATAAATAATTGATTGGGAAGAAAGCACATAATTTAAAGAGGTTAAAGCTTATTTATACCTTACTGAATTTTCCAAGGTCTACTATTACTGTTAAGATTTGATAAACAACATAGAGTTTTATGACCATGACCCATGAAAATGTCATTGTCAAAATGAAATTATAACCTGTAAAAGTTATATTGCATATTTTTGGATTAGCAGGTTGTAATAGCTATACTTATTTCTATAAAACATTGTATTTTGAGTTTGCTATGTTTTGAAGCATGAACATTTCACGTGCATTATATACTGGGATCTGAAAAGAAATTGTTGTAAAGACTATAGTTTTGAAAG
The DNA here is from genome assembly GCA_030737815.1 of Allium fistulosum. Lineage (NCBI taxonomy): Eukaryota > Viridiplantae > Streptophyta > Magnoliopsida > Asparagales > Amaryllidaceae > Allium > Allium fistulosum. The sequence continues at coordinate 670,049,992 of CM060901.1, forward strand.
TTGACATGTAAATCATTCAAATAATAAAAAATGATTTTTGTTGTATTTACTTAAAGTAAATCATTTAAATACTAAAATTTGGTGTAACAATGTGTGTGAACGAAAGAAATAGATATTTTGCCACCTCATATGTTTGAGAGCAGAGATCATTGTAGCAACTCAAGTATAGTTATATTCGGTTAAAGTAAAAAATGTTATTTATCTCATGTCTTTAAAGTGTTATTAGCGCATATGGACACATAGCCATTTAGTGCACCTCTCTTTAAAAATAGCTTTCACTCAAGCACAACTAATGATATGTTTCAAAATAAAAACTAATTTAATGCCACATATGATTTAAGAACTTTTTATTGTGAGATTCAATACAAAAATAATAGCTTGTACATTAATCCAAAAAGTGTATGATAATTTAGTTCATTTGATATTATAGTCAATGAGGGTGCATTCAATTTAAGTAAATATTTTATACTGCGATGAAAATTAAGCGTGCCATTATTTACTCACTTATGGAAAGTCAAGATTAAATGGAAATCACTTTAAAGCTTTGCCATTGATATAGACAGTCTTACAAAATTAGTGAATCAACCAAATCAACAAAACAATAATTTAGATACAAAAATCAAAAAATGATATAACTATGTTTGCAATGAAGGTAAACTTAGATAAAAAAATTTTATATAAAAAGTCAATGCAAATACTAAACTTGACCACATAACATCCAAATCAGACCAAATGACTGAATTACTAACAAATATTTAGAATAAGATACACTCATACATTTATAATCCAAAACAACTATTGAAAGCGATTTTTTTTGAAGTAATATATTTGTCAATGATCAGCATTTACCGATCCAGTTTAGTACAAATTTTCATTGCTTATTAAATACACCTATTTGTAATAGGAATTTCCAAACACAATCTTTTGCATTGACAACAAAATCTCAATGTAGATTCTCAAATGCCAAAAGTTGATTAAATAACTACATAATTCAATCTGCATGTCAACAAAATCTATAAAAATGTTTGATTACGAACTTAACCGTAGAAAAATGAGAACCAAACAAAATGAATGAATTAATGACATACCTAAAATAAAAAAATCTTATATCTTAATTGTCTAAAAGAACTAAATTGAAGACATTATTTCTTGGATTCTATTTTTAATGTCAAATGATAGCTATGGTAGTTCATCTGATAAAACAGTTATCAAGCTGCATGTCATTTAGTTAATCATTTTATAGTATGATGGAATTCATCATTTACCCACTTGTGGAAAGCATTGAAAACAAAAGATTTTCAACGTATGGCTCTATTACAGAATATACAGTCGTTCCAAATGAGTGATAATAAAGAGAAATTGTTAGAAATGACATGAAAATAATAAAGGAAAAGAAAAAAATTTATTTATAGAGTGAAGGTTAATTTTGAAGTACGAAAATTGGTCAAATTGTTTACAAAATAAATTTCCATAACAAAAATTTTCTATTTAAGGTAACTCGGAAAGCTAAAACAAAAAATTACGATTATATTACTTACAGTACAATAAAATCACCATGTGAAAATCAATGTATAGATATATGTGTACTAAGAAACTTGTATGAAACATAATATCAAAATGGGAATAATAAAATCAAATTAAATAAACATAATGACTTGCTCCCAACCATATAATGTAAGCCAATGATGAGCTTTTCCTCCCCATGTGTGAAGCTCCCTCTTTTAATGTTTCGTCCTTAAGCAATTTATCCATCTCAACCGGATAAATTTGATGTAAAGAATAAGAAAGTGAGTTTAGTGAATACATAAGGTCAACATATGACCCATATGCAATTTTTACAAATTTTGGTGCACTTGCTTAAAAGAAACATGAATCATGTAGTCGTACGTAAAAATATTTCATAATTGAATATACTAAAGATTATGCATATTTAAAAGAAAAGAAAAAAAGAGGAGATGGTTCTGAAATGCGATTTATGTACTAAGAGACCGTTGAAAAGAAAAAAAGAGATGGTTCTGAAATACGATTTATGTACTAAGAGACCACTTATTTACGTTAACAGCCGCTTTTAATTATTCTTGGTAGATGAATATGCAAGTAACCTATCAAGCATCATAAGAACAAATTAGAAGCTGGTTATCTTTAAACAACTAAAATGAAAGCATAAAATTACATAAGATTAAGGTTGGAAAGAAAATAATAATGTGGAGTTATACGTCATAATTGGTTACAGTCACATTGTGTATAAACACAATCGATATTGTACATGCTTAAAAACTAAAATGAAAGGTGAATATTTCAAGTGGTTAACCAATTTTTAACCATGAAGAGTGTATAAGAAGCCTAGAGAACCATGGTGGTCTATTGAAAATAAACCTCTAAATGATTTACTAATAGTGGTAAATTTGAGCTAAACATAAATAAGAAATGCTTTTGGAAATAAAAATCAGAAACTAAAACACTAAAATTTACCATCTTCCAATATAGAAAATGACAATCAGAAGAATTAAAAACAACTGTTAACTTCAATGAGAAATGAAAATCAATAGAAAAAAAATTAATTACAATTATCTGGAGTTGAAATATTGCTTTCGCGAATCTGTTGATAACGATAATGAAGGTACAATTGTTAGTATTGCAAAATTATATAAGCTAAAGTTGTAAATGAGATTACAATTGTCTTGTTATACTAATCGTCATCATGATATGAAGTAAGAAAATAATAATCATATAGCTAGATATCATTCGGTACTTGGATTAGGTAAATAGATCAGTATATGTACAGACGTTATATAAACAACCCAATTAGGGTGTGAGCAAATACTGGCAAAAATAACATCAGAAAAGTTTGCGAAGTATTAAACTGTTATTAAGTTTCTTAGTTAGCTAGAAATTATGAGCGCATTTTGAAGTAAAAAGTATAAATTACCAACATAGTCCATTGAACTAAAACCAACCTATTCAAAGCATACAGTAATGTATACAACATGATTAAGGGTTGACGACGCTTATTAAAATACTTATAGAAGGGAAATGAGCATTATTTGCTATGAGTATATCAAAAAGGAATTAGGAGATAAGGCTTATGAGGAATTGGCAGAGGTTTTGTTGGATTTTAATGTCGTTATGAATGAAACTGAAATGATAAGGATTAATGATAGTGAAGTGGTGATACTTGGTAAGGTACATGGGGTTTTTGTAGATTTTATGTAAAATGTTGATTTGAAAAATGGCATGCTGATTCTAATGGGTTCAATGAATGGCGATGATAACCTGGTAGTAAGGCATGCTTATTCGAAGGTGTTGATGTGTGTAGATGTTGATTATAATGGTATGCAGAGGCAAAATGCATTGGCAAATTTGAATGATGTCGGTCATCATACATGGTTAGTAAATAACCATAGAAAATTGAGTAAGCATGTACGCAAAATGATGATATCATGGAGTAGTAATAAAAATACATGTCAGGCTTTGGATTTTGAATATCTGGATGGCTGGAAAATGACCATTGCTAAACTTGAAAGGGATGGTAAAATGGTTAAGTGTGGTAAAAGTAAGACAAAGGAGATTAGGGGAAATACATGTCAGGCTATGCAGAATGAAACTAGAATAGATGTTTGTGCAAAATGTATGCATGAGAAGGAGACTCGAAGATCCTATATGCTATAATGAAATATCCTAAGTTTATACTAAAAAGGAATTGAGTTATGCCATGAACTCATCCCTAACTTGAAACAACAAAAACATTAGCAGTAATTATGAATAAAGAAACAGTGAGATCCAAGGCTATTATGAATTTGGTAAACGTTTCTAATTATTTGTCAATATTGCAGGCAAAATCATCAGAACCTAAAGATACATTGTTATCATACATACATCATTCATGCATACATATGTATATATCTCTCACACACACGCACACACACATATGATATTCTTATTTGTACATTAGGAGAGTCTACATATCTTATAGTACACCAACTAAATACGTATGATTCTAATTCCAATTCTATTTGGTAAGTATGACAGTTTAACAGATTCAACAAAGCAATCAATTGATATGGTTGATATTTATATCAATATCTTCTTTCAAGCATGACAATATAAGGATAATTACATATAAATTGTTATATCAAAACAGTCTGTTGACAAAACAAATAAAATTTTGACCAAAATAATCCAACTAAATTGAATAAAATTAGGTTAAATTAGACATTCATGTACTTGCAACTAAATCTAGCAATTCATAAAAACAAAGAGCAATCAAGCCTAAAAGGCATTATAGAGAATCAATGGATTGACGATGGTAAAATTAGGGTTTCAGCGTATACCTACTATAAGAGCTGGAAAGTGACATCTAAAAGAGGAGGTTGAGCTGCTTAATTCTTTCTGTAGTTTCCTTCTCTCTGCCATTAGTAGGTTTATGATTTCTCCGTTTCTTTCTATATTCATTTTTTTATGTATAAAAGAATGATGATTTTGGGAGTGGGGACACAAATGTGAATAAATAGATATTGTGGTTACCAAGGAACATGGGCCAAGGCTATTACAACCATACCCAATGAATACCAACTACATTTTTACTTTCTTGCCTTTAAATGAAGGGCAGTTTTATCAATCCGAAAAAGGCTTCACTAAGGGAAGTATTTGCTTGATATATACGAGTATTTTGGCACGTGCGATGCACGTGCGCAGGAGGAATTGGTGTTATAAAATACTATGTGTATGATTTTTTTAATATTACGAAAGAAGTTGATTTGTATGAAATGTTGCATTTTCTATACACATACATGCACAATCAAACCATTTAACAAAACATGAATGAGACTAAGTTATTTTTGGAAATAGTTAATTGGATAGAGTGATCAACCATTACAACAATATGTAGAGAAATTGAATACATGTTAAAATTAGCATTTTCAATAGTATGAAACTTAAAAAACTTGCATATGATTAATTAACATTAAATCTTGTTAACCACATAATTATTGGCCTTTTTATTTTTTCCACTGTAATGATATTAAAATAAAGATCTACCTTGGTGCAATATAAGACATCCATGAAAGGCTAAAAAGAGTAATGCAAATCTGTAATTAATCCGCTCATCAGCACAAAAACTTAAGAGAAAGAACTGCATATCCTGTCTCATAAAAATCATATTCGTATACCATAATGCAACCAAACAACTAAATCGTACCTTAATTTTATATAATTAAAAAAACTCTTAACAATATTCTGAAATGTATCTCCTAACACTTACATTCACATTCCTACTTGCCTGCACATGTAGCCTCTATGCTCTGTTTTGAATCCTCAACCTGACATCCATTAACTTTTACCCACGCATGCTCTACCATATTCCCCACCATCCTCTTCGGATGAAAGATTTTGCTTCTCCTCGGGTGATCAAGTTGTCGCAACAGGTAATGGTGCAACTCCACTTTAGGTCATACATGGAAAGCAAAATTCTAGCCATATGAAATGAGGAACAATGCTAACAAAAATACATTTAGGTCCACAGGCGGAAATAATAAACAAATATTTGGTACTCTTATTAAATTAGCAATGAAGCAAATCAAATATATTCAAGTCCAATGTTAAAATGCATGCACAAAATGTTTGGTAAAATCTTTGCTAAAAAGCATTATGCAGCTGTGTCTACATGCTGAAAAAAATAGCATGCAGCTGAAAAGACACCAACAAAATCACCTCTCCTACCATAACAATCCATAAGCTAGCTTACTTTTTTCTTTGCATGCATCCATCAAACGTGAATGTGATTGTAAACATTCCTAGGTAATAATTATCATTAACTACATTAGTTTTATGTAGTATTTACTTTTTTATGCCCAAATGATGCAAGGTTTTTAGATTACAAACTACAGTTTCAGCATCTACTTCTAAAGCAAGGGTTATTCCAATGGCTTCTGTTTGATTTTTATCCATACGGGCTCTGCAACAATATGCACCATGAGTTTTTATCAAGAATAGTTGGCGTATAAGTATAGGTGAGGATAGTAGCAAACTTCATTTAGAACATAAAATGTTTCAGTTGAAAGCTTCATTTAGAACATAAAGGTAAATGGTTCCATCTTTATTGTATGGGCGTTTACATAAAAAGTGATCAAACTTGAAACTGAGTTCTAAATTGAACCGCTACTTCCTTATCTTTTGTTCCTTTCGTAGACACATAAGTATTTTTAGTAGAGTACATAAGTGATATGTATTAGGTGCCCAGTCAAAAAATTTGGACAAATAAATACACCAATAGTGTAGAGCAAATGATGTAGGTAACTTTTCATTTATAGTCCAATGTGCATCAATTGCACAATGACTGTAAAATTCGTCGGCAACTTCAAAAAAATGTAAGCGTGACTTGGTGCAGTTATAGCATGGGAAGCAAATGTAGACAATTTTTTATGTTAAAGTGAAATAAAGAAATTCTTATGAAGAATATTATGGAAGTACATAATGAAGGCTGCTTTAGTTTTACCAAACAATCCAAGTTTTGTCAATTTCAATAATGAAGGCTCCTCGGTCTATCCCTTCCTCTTTCTTGGGTTTTAATGCATCCTTTAGAGAATCAAGGTGCATCTGTATATAAGCATGGTCAAACTATCAATCTATTACGTTAGAAATAACATACCAATCATATTAAAAACAATTTTCCAAAACAAAATTTAAAAACTCTAAATTAGGCTGCTCTTTTTTTTGCAATTTTTTGTCCTCAAGAACTATGATTTACATAGAAATTTTTTTTGAAGTACAAACACCTTTATTAGATTATGCTAATTTATAAAGAGTACACATACCCTATCTAAATGTATTAAGTAGAAGCAAATAATGTCTTTAAAAACTTAACAAATAATCTTTAGCCCATATAAAAACTTTCAAAAATGGAAGATTAAAATCACCCCTTTCTAGCATTTAGCTAAGCGGTTGGCTGACAACGCCTCACATAATCACAAAATTTTCGACATAAAGGGTTGATATGCTCAATGGGTTGTGTAAGTTTTTTCTCAGCAGTCACAATTGTTTCTTCTAACACACTTGACCGATGTGCCCATTCTACCACCTCTTGGTTTCCTTCACCACTACTCATTATTCCAGGTTTTTCACAGAGTGCTCCTTCTAAAGTAACGACATGGTGAAACTCTTTATCTTCCCATATGCTATCCTAGTTTCCTATATATTGGAGGATTAAAGAATCGATTAGCAGAGTAGGAATAATTTCTCTTGGCAATATTCAGCATTCTTTAGTAACGATAATGGACGTAATACTCAATTTTAACAGATTGGTATAGATAATAAGGTCTTTATTCATCTCATTTTTTAGGCTAACTATTCTGAAAACCTTAAGCCTTAAAATATAATAAAAATGATACATGAGATACTATTAAGAAATTTATTTCTACATTTTTATAATAAGCAGAGTTCGATGTATGCACCATTGCGTTTTTCAAGAAATATTCATATACCTTTCTTAAAAATTGATTGTGAGGATGATATAAAAGGTACCATAAGAATACCTTCCAACAGGTGCTTGCTTCCATGACATGCTTTAATAGAATTAAGTTTGCAGAGACCTTAAGCATAATATAAAACGGAAGAATATATAGGTCTGTACTAACTTATTCTAGGAACATTTTATACTGGTACAATACATTCAGCCTCTGTAGAGAAGACATGTGAATCCATTCAGCAATTGTTCAATGCATATAAATCCATGCAACTCTCCACATAATAGGAGCATGTCGCTCTGAAATGATATCAAACTCCCCAGCCATGCTATATGTGACACATCAATGCTATATTATTAGCAATGATTTGAAAATTTATTTCGGTAAAATAACAAAGATTTCTTTTGATGAGAATACATTTAACACATATTTTTCCCCTTCCGTATAAATATACATTGGTCACGATAGCTCAGTGGCGATTCCTTATGGTCATGTTTCATGCGAAGGCTTCTAATATAAAGCACAATGACTTAAAGGTACCCACGAAAGCATTCAATTGCATAGGGAAATGTAATTGCATGCACAAAAAGTAATTTATTTACAAAAACAAAGGTTATATGTATGTATGTCATGAATGTACACGAAAACAATGCTCACACTATAACATGATAGCATGTGACAACTAATTACACATAGAAGAATGCAAACACACATCATACGAAGTGAACAAATATCAGCACATGAAATATATAACCTGCATGTTAAGAAACAAATGTTTTAGGAAGCAGCACATGAAATAATTGCATATATTTTAACTAAATGAATTGTACATTGTATTGTACATGACAATATAATACACTACTGCAAATATGTAGGTAATGACTCACGAAAGCATGGCTACGTGGATCTAAAGCAAAGTCTATACTACTGCGGTTGGCAATGTAAAATTAGGTAAAAACAAATTAAATAAAAGATTTAGCACGAAAGCAAGCAAGGGAACCAAAACAAAAATTATATAATGCACAGGTGAGTAAATAACACTGCATGATAACTAAATTATTTGTACTACGAAACCTTTTGATAATCTATACAATATGGATTTTAATTGAACTTCTTCATGTCTAACAATTGTTCAGAACATAAAACCAAAACAAAATCTAAACTAATATAATCAGTCCTAAAATCAAAACTATATCTAAATCTTATAAGAATTGTGAAAACATCCAGGGTAAAGAAACCAATTCAAGATTCCATTAACATTATATTTTCTGTTACGCAAATTTTAAGGTTTTCCTTTATAGATCACGACTTCAACAACCAAAGTTGAACATGTACCGTCTTCGTTGTACTATGCCTCCGCCAACTTAAGCTTCTTTATGATTGAACACGTAGGCCAAATTCTTCAAGTCCTCATGCCTGAAGCTCCTTTGTAAATCTACTCAAAATGATTTTATACCGATTGTAATAAAACCTATGAACAAATTTGGTTATATATATTTATGTCATGATCTATATCAACATTTGAGTTGCATTTTTATCCACGCTTGCATTTTAATATGTGCTGATGGAAGAAGTCTTGTTTAAGGCATCAAATCTATGAATTGGTTATGAAATGTTAGTAAGTCAAAAACCCAATTAATAAAGAGTCGCATGCCTTCTGTAACCATGCATATGAGAGCAGTTATAATTTAAAGCTAACTTACAAAGTCATGTTACTATACCATGGATAATGAAGTTCGTTATATTGTTACCTTAACATTCATGCTTAGAATTGTCAGTTCGGTAATTTTTACCTCACTATTCGCAGTACGATGTCAGGCCGTCCATAGACAATAGTTAATTGCCGATATTAAATCGGGTTGAACTTCGATAGCAGCAATCTACAAATAGGTATATCAAACTCTCTAGCTATGCTATATATGACACATCAAAGCCAACATGTCAGTTTTAAGGACCTGGAGATTATTCAGTAAGAAAGGAATAAGTACTGCTAGCCCATTTCAGCTTTTGCTCTGACTTTCACTATCATTTTTCGTATTATGAATTGGCTAAAGTATGTATTTAATATAGCCTATATTCCCATATTATCATCAACCTCTATAGACAGTGATGTATTGACAACTTCAACTTATTTCTGGTAAGTTTGATCATAATTTAGGTCTGAATCGTGATGATAGCATCAGATGTAAATATTTTTCTGAATGTAATAGAAGGGATGTTAAAAAAAGTAGCAGTGAAAAATAGTACCGTACTTTTGGTTCTAGGTCAGTGCACAGAGTGGTATTTGTTAGGTATAGGTGTAGAGCCCTCTGAGCCATAGCAGGAGCTGCGGTGTAGATGGTAGGTTGAAGGATCAACGTTGTGCGCAATCCTCTTCTTGCCGAAGTGGTGGTTTTATTGGGTACCGTAATGAAATTGTCGAACAGTTGAACAGTGGAGACGTAATGAACCGTTGTTGATTTGAAAGGGGAAAGCAGAAGTAAAGTAGTTTCAAAGGAGAAGAAAGGGAAGGAAAATGTTTCTGGAACGTGGAATGATGATAATGAAACGTGGGAGGACTTGGGGTGAGCAGGTTGTAGAAATATGAAATTACTCTTAAAAGCAGTTTGTACTTTGAATTTTGATTAGGGGTTTGTTGGGCATTTCATAAAAGGCTTCACTTTGACCTTTTGACCAAGGGTTTTGCTTTATAGTATAAGATATTCAACTTACATTTTTTGTATAGGTTTTTTAGCAGCTATAGGTATTGTTATTAAATTGGATAGATTCTAAGGATTTGAGCATTTTGTTTTGTTGTATTTTTTTTATTACGGACCTTAGCTGCATAGGTTTTTAGAAGGGCTTTTTTTTCTTATTTGTACGGGGGGTGGGTTTTGCTACCAGCCAGACTTGTTGGCAGCTCCTTCTTAAGTGTAGAATAAAATTATGTGAGCGCTCTCCTCCTTTTAAGGATCACTCATTTTTCTCAAAAAAAAGGATAATATAAACTAATTATCATTTTTATCTTATAATTAAATACTTCTTCAAACGTGGGAATAAGCTATACTAAAATGATCTATATTCCATAACTGTCCTAATGACGTGAACCACATCTCAAATAGATCTTGTACGGAGAGGTTATAACTTATTTAATTTTCAGGGACTTATTGATAATTCATAGTTTTAGATATAACAAAACGATGTTTTTAGGCTCGGAGAAAAAGTAAAATTTAGTTTTAGGGACAAGAAGTTTTCTTTTTAGGCTAAAAGACACTTTTTAGTGTAAATCACAGAATGATAGTTGCAACTATCATTTTCTGTTCACACTAAAAAGTGTCCTTTAGACTAAAAAACAAACTTGTTGTCCGTGAGACTAAATTTTTTTGCAACTTCTTCCTTGTGTTTATTTTTCTGTAACGAAAATATACTTGGATGCTGTGCAAATAGTAAATGCCAGGGGCTTTTCGAAAGTTTACCCTTCTTCCGTTTTATTTTCCCGCTCACGTCCCTGTAGTCTTGTCTCGCCGAAACTTCCCTGGCTTCGTTCTATCACCTCTGACACAAAATGAAGTGTCGTCTTCATCGTTGAGCTTCTCGTCCAAGACCACATGGGCTTGCACTCTCACCATCGAGCTCGGATCCATCTATGGCGACCAATGTGGCACCAAAAATTTAAGCCCCGTGAACCATTTTCATTCGTAGCTGCCTCCTTATGCCACTGGACTACCTAAAACTGCCATCATTCTCCCGCACTTCGTATACCGCATCTTCGAAACCACTTGAAGTCAACTATGGTGATCAATGATAACATCCTTTCTCCATGGCTAAAACTTGTCCAACGAACTGCAACTAACTTCGACAATGGCAGATGTCGAGACCACCACTGTTCTTCCTAGCTCACCGAGTCGAACACAATGATGCTTCTTTATCAACTTCGGTCATGGTTTCCTGATCTCGACTAACATGGCATGCATCTCCTTTTTCCTCCCACAATGGCTGCTACATCATCGTTCAATGGAGTAAATGATATAGTAGAAAGCTTTGGTCCTCCTTTACATTCTTCCTCTATATTTCAGAGACAAATAGCTTTCTTTTGTGGAGATACTAGTGATTGAAGTCGTAGGATTCTTTGTACTTGGACTTGAAGGAGAAAAGTTTATATATAGGAAGAAGGGAGATTGGTTTACAGATGGAAGATATATATTTATACGCAATAAGGAATTGAAAGTGTTTTTGTACGGGACAAGAGAGCTTTAGAGATGATACGAGGATGATCTTATATATTGTTTTAGTTTTTATTTCCATACAAGAAGAGGATACAATTTCTAAAAGTGGCTACATGCTTGGGTAAGATAAGGTGATACCAAAATGAAGAATGATGGTACTTATTTACAACATTACAAAATTTTCATTTTAGTCCTTAATAAAATTATTTTGCATAAAAATCAAGTACTATTCATTTGAACAAATGTCAAATATTTTTGCCAATTGTTATATGCTCTTGCCATTTTTTTATTTGCCTCCTTTAATGATAAGCAAGATGCAATTGTTGCACGTGAGATTATGTATGTTTGTTTTATATATAAGGTTCCATTTGTAGATCCGATCGGTGCATGCGATGGTCATTTTTGTTCTTCCGTTCATTAAAATAAAACTAGATGTTTGCTTAACTCAGTGCATCAGTTGTAATTGTACATAGTTTATTTCAATTTATCAACTTTGAAAATTTACATCTGATGTATCAAAAACATCAAACGGAAAATCACCATATATTAATAAATAAAAATATTGGTAAAATCTGATAAAATATAATGAAACGATGGGTTGTTATAGATCTCCCACTTAACAATATCGCGTCCTCACAATTTATAATATAAATATCGATAAAATTCGCCTCGCAACTTGATAGAATTATTATTCTAACATTAACTGCTGTGCAACTTAATAGAGATAAAGAAACATCATAATTCACTTCTCAAATTTCGTTCACTTTTCCTTATCGACTTCTCTTTTAGTACTAACTTTGCCTTCCACAATCATCCAAAAACATATTACCAATGCTTGTTATTGATTTAAAATTAGAATTGGACAAGAATGGGAAAGAGATATATGAAAAAATATCAAAGTGTCAAGTATGTTATACAAATTTACGTAGCCCATAACTACAGTCGCATGTACGACGCCTTGTCTTATCCATCTTATTATCAAATTATGTGTAGTTTTATTAACTTATCCTAGGTTAATTTATCAATGCTAGCTGAATTTTAACTTAGGCAGCTAACTTAAGCTCTGATACCAAATGTAATAACCTCAATTTTCTACCTCCGTTTAAAGCACCAAAATCGAAGCATCGACCAAAACAAATGACTCAACCACCCATAAATAAATAGCATAATATAACTGAAAAATGTAATATAACTTATATAGTAATCAAGCAAGATGAGGTAGGATGAATATAGTCAGTAACATAAGTAGTTATCAGGTGTATAGTCATTGACTTAACAAACGTACTTTAAACATCTGGTAATATATAATTATAAGTAAAACTCACAGTGGTATTTCTACTAATTCTTTCCCAATATAGAATCAACATCCACCAATCCTGTAATATCATTATGCAAACATGTATACAGATACATATAAAGAACATGAATGGAAAGTGGATCGTGTCATAGTGCCAATGTGACTGCCTACGTAGCCATTACAGGATCAAGCCCGGTGTAGTTCTTTTAATACTAATTAATAGAGCCCAATTAAGGGTAACAATATAAAATGGGTACCTGCAATCACAATGTTAGTATAGGAAATATATGACTATAATGAAACATAATATAACATCTAAGTGGATAACAAACAAATGAGCTAGAAAGCTCGATACTATATGATTTCCTTTTCTTCTCCTGCATCTTAGAGTTAGCACATATACAATAATATAAATACAGAAGAGCACGTATGTAGAATATGATAACACAATAATATCTCATAACGATAAGAGTTAGATAACTCCTAGCTAAATGCTCTTCTAGCATAACAATGATGTAGATAATCTACAATAGATGTATGAATTATCAAGGTACATAGGTATATGTCACTAATTACCTTTAAATTTTCAGTCACAATCTACCTATTAAGTTATAGGTTTTCAAGTTATAGTGGCTTCATGTATATTCTTCTAAAAATATTTTAATCAAAATTTCTAATGTCTTTCAAAAATAATTCCTCAATTATCAAACTTCAAAGCTTATACAAACCAGTTTCCCAAAATAATAATATGCATATATAATCTTTTCAAAGATTCAAATATCCAAGCCTTGTATAAATTCCCAAAAGGCTTTATTATATAATATTTTTTAGATGCTTTCTAAAGCCAAATATTCAAAATTTTCCAAAATCAAATGTCAAACTTTATAAAGATCCAAATATTAAAGTATTTATCAAAATCCCAATAATTATTCCAAATATCATAACCAAAGATTGTACAAATGTACCAACCCGAAATTTCCATATCATTTCTAAACTCAATAACAAATATATAGTTGGTACAAAACCAAGTACAATAATCAAATGGTAGATACCACTCAATGGTAATGCCAATATATGGTACTGCCAACATCTGGTAGGCCAACAAAAATGTAATGCCAATGTATGAGAAAGATCATATCTCAATCACAATCAATATCTCTACAGGCAATATTTCCACAGGTATACCAATACCCGATAATGTACCAATACATAGCAAGAACCAACATAGGCAATACCTGTTAAAACCAATAAATAATCACAAATGGTATTACTAAAAAATAGTAAATATTACCAAATGGTAAATTACACAAATAGTATATGCTAGTAATAAATATTCTCAAACAGTATATACTAATAATTAGTAAATGCAAATAAGTAGTAATACCATTATATAATGAATTCTGTAATATAGAGAACCATCTCAAATATATGCATAGGAATTTATTTTTAAATCCCTAAAATCTACCTGTGGGTTTCCTTTCAAAATAATTGCCTTATTTTGAAACATTTTAATATCCAAATTGGTTATTATCAAATATTCGGAGCACACTTAGCAAATTAAATATCGCTATTCAAATTCTATAATTTACATAATAAACTGGCAAATGGGTATGGTACTAAAACTGTTAATGTGCACAACAAAGCCGACAAATGTGTATGGTACCAAAATGACTAAAACGTACACAATCAAATGGCAATGTGTACTTATCATTTTCTATCGTTTGTACACAATAAAACCGGCAAGGTGTACTTGATCTTATCTATTATTTGTTCATAACCTTATCTATCATTTATGCACAATAAAATTGGAAAATGTGTACATTATAAAAACTATCGAATTTACACAATATAAATTGGTAATATGTATAAATGTTATATTTCTAATAAGAGTAGCTTTTGGCATTTCGCTACTTAAAATAATATATTTTTTCCTCATCAAATGGTTAATTGAATATTTCTTACCAACAAACATTTTATATTCAAATGAAGGATAATCTATTGACATTTGTAATAGTTGGTAGCCATACTGGTTGGCAAACTTCTATCATTATTCTGAATGCTGGTAGCTACACGGATGGGCAGACTTTATCATTATAATTATACTAATATAATTATATCGACCCATTATAAATATTTTACTAAATTATTAATCAATACAAATGATCCCTATATTATAGTCTAAAATGTATCTAGGATAACTTGTCATTGTTATAAAATAAATGGGTCACTAACTATATTATTATAATGTCATTA
This sequence comes from Allium fistulosum, assembly GCA_030737815.1. Lineage (NCBI taxonomy): Eukaryota > Viridiplantae > Streptophyta > Magnoliopsida > Asparagales > Amaryllidaceae > Allium > Allium fistulosum. The sequence goes on from CM060901.1 coordinate 670,065,207, forward strand.
ATTTATTAATAAGGGATAATATAAACTACTTATCATTTTTATCTCATAATGAAATACTTCTTTAAATATGTGAATATGTTATACTAAAATGATCTATAATCCATAACTATCCTAAAGACATGAATTGCATCTTAAACGGATCTCGCACGAAGAAGTTATAGCTTATTCAATTTTCAAGGACTTATTGATAATTTATTGTTTTAGATATAATAAAATATACCTGATTGCTTTGCATATAATAATATACCAGGGGATTTTTGAAAATCTACCCTTCTTACCACTCACATCTCTATAGCCTCCCCGAAACTTCAGTGGCATCGTTCTCTTACCTCCGACCACGAAACGAAGCGTCGTCTTCACCGTTGAGCTCCTCGTCCAAGACCACATCCGCCAACACTCTCATCATCGAGCTTGATTACATCTACGACCCATGTGGCACTAAAAATTCCAGCCCCATGAACCATTTTCAGTCGTAGCCACCTCACTGAGCCACCTGAAACTGCCACCGTTCGCCTGCCCTTCGTATAGCGCATCGCCTGAACCCCTTGAAGTCAAATATGGCGATGGATGACGACATCCTTCCTCCATGATTGAAACTTAGCCGATGAACTGCGCCTAAATTCGACTAAGGCAGGTGTCGTAAACACCATAATTCTTCTTAGCTCACCGAGTCGAACATAATAGTGCTGCCTTTATCAACTTTGGCCGTGGTTGTCTGATATCGAATAACATGTCATACGCCTCATTTTTTCCTCCTATAATGGCAACTACATCATTGTTAATCCGAGTAAATGATACAGCGAAAAGCTTTCATCCTCCTCTACATTCCTCCTTTATATTTCATAGAAAAATTAGCTTTCTTTTGTGGAGTTAGTAGTGATTGAAGTTGTAAAATTATTTGCACTTGGAGTTTGTTATCTGGCCTTTTGACCTAGCTATATTCAGACTGATTAGACAAGTTAAACTCGACGATTGTCGACGCAAGCGGCCCAGAGAGATGATTCTAGGGTCCAGAAACCAAATACAAACAAGTCCACGAAACGATGGTCGAATGAACTAAGGAAAATAGCCTGCTAGAATTTACCAAGTGCTTCACCCTACATAGGGGATCGGTACCGATTCTTAGGGGTACACCCAAAGTAGCCCCCACTCCTACGGCACTCCTCTCTATCCATATAGAGCTTAATTCAAGTGTTGTTCTAGAGTTCCTTTGCGTCGTATTGACAATCTTCATATACGGCCTAAAGCAACAATTCAACCTTCTATAGATCCATCACTTGGACCAAAAAACACCTTGGCGACTGTGAAAAACAACATTGGAAACTCGAAGCCAATATCAAGAAGAACCATCATGAAGAATCACCAATCCCTGATCTCCATATATAAGGATCGGTACCGATCACCCCTTTATGGATCGGTACTGATCCCCCCTATAGGGATCGGTATTGATCCCCAACCATAAGGGATCTGGGGCCGAGATTTTTTGGAGGACGTCGTCTTCATCATGAGGATCTGTATGCGAAATTTCAGCAAGATATTTGGTCTTTTACCCCTATAAATACATGGGCAATGCTTCACTCTAAGGATCTTTTATGCTGCCGCTGCATACAAACTCCATTGTACTATGGGATCCCTACCGATCCGTCCTACTTGTAATCACAAAATCTAGTGCAAAAGAAATAAAATCATTCAAGTGGACGTTAAGCCAAGATTGTCGAACCACTATAAATTTGTATGTGCTTGTTTTCTGTTTGATTTCTTCTGTTTTTCATTTACTTTCTTCATTTAATCTCTATTCTCTTACTCTTTTGGGTGTTTGTGCCATTTTGGGTTCAAACGTTTTTGTGCTTTCAATGAGAGTTGAAATCAGGCTACTTGAATCCTTGTCTACTATTGGATTGCCTATAATCCAAGGAAGAGATCCAATTCCTTCTTAACTACTTTTCATGCTATTCAGATTTGCATAAAGTCTACAGGAAGCTATCTTCAATGGCCCACAAGAAAGACAAAGCTATTGCCTCCTCTAGAGCTACTAATGAAATAGAGAAAGCTAACCTTCACATCATTGATGAAGATGCACAACAGAAGCTGTTAATGTCCAAAATCCTTTAGATGTTATCACCATAATTGATTTTTAGCGTATGATGAAAGGCTACAGGATAGTCGTGCGAAGTTGAACTAGCAAATCCAAGAGAATAGAAACTTAATGACCCAACTGAATACATACTGTAGAAGACTGGGAGAGAACCATCTCCTCCATACTCAGAACCATCCAGTTCCTCATCATTTGACCACCTCCGGAGAAAAAAAGGCAAAGGGCGGAGGCATATGAAGCAGGAACCTCTAGGTGGGAGATTGCAACCGACCCTCACCTAGTCATAGGGGTCGGTACCGATCGCCCCCTATAGGAGTCATACCGAACCCATCCACCAAGGAGTAAGACCTTAAGTTGGAATAGAAACGCAATCCGGATGCACTGTGACTGACCAGTGCATCAGAAATCAAGAGTTTGCTTCTGAATTACACACATGGAATGAACGCGGAGCTACCAAGCAAATGGTTCTTCAGAGCTAGGAGAACTTAGGAGACAAGAAATAAACCGGGATCATTTATCGGGCCAATCACAAGGAATGGATTACGATTACCACAACCCAATAAGTACCCGAGAGCCAAACTTGGTTGAGATAGTAAGGCAACTTGTGAGAGAAAGTCAAGGCCAAACTAACAACGATTGTGGCACTTCCCCTAGTTAAAATCCCTTCACTGGAGCAATCTAACGGAAAGAGTACCCACGGAGATTCAACATGCCGACGATGTCGTCATACTCAGGAAAGACTGATCCTGGATAACATCTTATGAAATACGAGTGGCATATGGACTCCAAAAGAGCGTCAGATGCAATCAAGGGCAGGTGTTTCCCAATCTTCCTAGAAGGAGTGGTGACTATGTGGTTTACTCGACTACCACCAAGGTTCATCACTTCTTTTGATCAACTGGTAAGGAAATTCATCGAGCAGTTCAGAATGCACACGACTCGCCCTAAGGATGTCATGCCATTGTCTAACTTATTCCAAGGACTAGGGGAATCACTCAAGAACTTTTTATAAAATTTAATACTATTGTGCCCGAGGTGAGCAACCTTCTAGATAGCATGATCTTGATGGATTTGATCAAGGGGATCCACCCCGATACAGACTTTGGTGAATGGTTATCAAGAAACCCTTCTGCTACTTTGGATTGTTTTTTACAACATGGTGGCCCAATACTTGCGCAAGGAGGAGGTTACACTGACTAGGGGAGGAATTGATACAGGCCATCAGGCCGAAGCAGTGCAAAGCAACGTCGCTGTGAGATAGTCTAGAGCGAGTTTCCGAAACATAGCTATGAATGTATAGAATAAGAGCAGTGGTCAGAGCAAAGGTCGTAGCGTGGCCTAGATGAGAATCCGAATTCTAGGAGACGATCGAGAACCCCGGGATTTGACACCTACACCCCACTGAATGACTCAACTAAAAATATTTACTTAACTACTCATGACTCGGAGCAGTATAGGAAACCAGTCCCGAGCGAGTCAACTGAAGACCAGAGGAAGTTTGGAAAATTCTGTAGGTTTCATGAGACATATGGTCATGACATGAACGAGTGTAGACACCTTCGTGATATGGTCGAAGAATTGATCCGAAAGAAAAAGCTCCAACATTTTGTGAAAAACCCACAGGATGGAAGAAAAGGAACATTCGACCTCCAATGAGGACAAAGCGCTCCAAGTGCTGACGAACCTAGGTGGCCTGAAAGGAGATTGAATATAAACTAGACCACTGATGGTCATCTTCCAGCTATGAAGGGCTGGAGGGGAATGGAATAGCAAGCATCTACTACGCTATTTCGCTTGAGAATAAAACTTATTCCTATTTGCTTTGAGTTATTTCATAAGACAGACTCTGTTATTTTTTAATAAAATGGCTTTCCAGCCATGCAACTTTACCTTTATGCAATTTTTTTGTGAACCACGACCAACTCAAATGAAACTGCATATGAATAATGCAGGTGTGTAGGTACCAAGAGTTAGGTGCCCACCAAACCTCCATGGCCCATGATCAGACCTGTGGAGTCTACTGAGGTGAGCATGACTCGATCGCTCATCATCCAATCTTGCCCCTTATCGAGGGCAAGACCGTGATCCAAAAGTGGATATGACTCGACCATCCACTCTCAAGCTCGTACCCAACATTTTCCAAAACACTTGTGCCTTGCTTAGAGCTCAGTAGACTCAGAACTCAGTCTAACGAGGGTATGACATGACCATCTATGCACTAACTCTTTACCTTGACCCGACAGGGGAAGTTCAAACCAAAATGGATGTGATTGACTATCCATCAACTTAAATCTATCCCTTGACCCGATGGGGGGGGGGGGTTCAAATCAAAATGGATGTGATTGACCATCCATTAACTTAACTCTATCCCTTAACTCGACAAAGGGAGTTAAAACCAAAATTGATGTGACTGACCATCCATCAACTTAACTTTATCCCTTGACCCGATAGGGCGAGTTCAAAACAAAATGGATGTGACTGACCATCCATTAACTTAACTCTTTAACTTGATCCGACAAGGAGAGCTTAAACAATAAACGAGCAGATGTGACTGGCCATCCATCTCCTAACTCTTTTCCTTGACCCGACATGGGGAGTTTAAACACAAAAGTACATGATCCGACCGTCCATCGTCGAACTTAGAGCAGATGTTGTTAGAACCTCTATTGTTGGATTTTAATGACAACAACTATACAATTATGCCAAAGAATCTCTAAGCTAATTTGCAGGTACATGAGCATAAAAAAGAGACAAACAAATACATTTAAAACGAAGATACACAGTACAAAAAAGGATGAAAGTATGTATATGGAGATACAAGAAGAGATATACACGATAGAGACAAGATGAAGGTGACAAAAATAGTATTATTAGTCATAGAGTGTCGTGTCTAGAGTTTACAAATGTTAATATCTTCTCAAAATGGTATACACATATATACATTCATATTTTAAATGAAAAATGAAGTTTTCAAAAATTGCATGGAGCGGGGCTCGAACCCGGGCCACTAGTTTGAAAGGCAAGTGCTCTGATCAAATGAGCTATGGTAACTTTTGCTTATCAACAGAATTCAGCCGGCTGAATAATATCATTCAGACGGCAAAATGTTGAAACAAAGCATAAATTTTTATGCAGTTTCAGCAAGCTGAATGGTTTCATTCAGCCGGCTGAATTAGGCCAAAATTTGCCTATTTCTTTGCTGTTTTCGATTTTAACAAATTCAGAAGGTTGAATTATATATTCAGCCGGCTGAATATTTATAACAGCTATTTTTTTATGAAAAGACACTTCTCTTCATCGAAGAGAAACATCCTCAAATCAACAGTTGCACCTGTTTCTTTTCAATGTTATCTTTCATGAATGATTACAACTTTTTAATCTCTATAAATAGATTTCAGAATTCAACAAACAATCAACAATAACTGATTTTAATATTCTTGAATTCTTATCCCTTATTCTCTATTTTCAAACTGCACTCAAACTGCTTACATTTTCTGATCGTCGATCACTCTATCTTCCACAATTCTCAAGCACATTACACTACATATCATAAAGGAGAAGATTATAGGAAGATTGTACTTAATTGATTTATCGGTGTTATTCAAAGAGCACACTACAGTCAGATACTTTTGTTATTTGTAAAGAAGTCCTGTTCGGTTGCTCAGGCGGTAGAAGTCATATTCGGTTGCTTAGGCGGTAGAAGTCCTGTTCGGTTGCTCAGGTGGTGTAAACCTATTCCTCCGAGTTAAGTGAGGGTTGCAAGTTTAATTCCAGAAGGAGTCTTGGACTGGACGTAGAATGGGAGTTCGAACCAGTATAAAAATATCTGGTGTCATTTACTTTACTGCTTTAATTATTTATTTGCTTAATTATCATTCCGCACAAGTAGTTTATCCATATTATACGATCCTATAGCACAGTCACTTTCATTTGGTATCAGAGCTTGGAATTCTATCGATCGTCACAACATCATAGAATAATGGCCAGAAAATATAACAAGCAAAATCCCTGTCAAAGCCACCAATGAGGACTACAAAAAGGTACTTTCTGATTTTTTCAGTAAAAGATAATAATGAATTAGTTGGTATAAGCGATAAGATTTCAAAGCTTAATTTTATTATTTTAGAAAAGATGAAATCTGTTGAACTTGAAAATGAGAAATTGAAAAATGAGAAGTTAAATTTAGAAAATCAACTTGGTGTTATAAAAAATAATTTTATAACTGTTAAAGATTTTCTAGATGAACAAAACACCATATTTGAAAAATAGAGAAAAATTTTCAAAAGAAATTTTTGATTTGAAAAGACAAAATGATTTATTACAATTCTCTTTAGATAATTTAGAATCTCAAAATTTTCTTCTCAGAAATGAGAACTATACGTTAAAAAATGAGATTTCTGAATTAAACGAGCAAATCGATATTTTGAAAAATAGTAATATTTCTTTTGAAAATAATAATTGTGACTTTAAAGCTAAATTTGATAAACTTAACACCGAAGTCACAAAATTTATTAAAGGTCAAAACGATTTAAACAAGATTTTGTCTAGTTCTAGACCTTTACATGATAAAACTGGTTTAGGATATAATAAACTGATCGTAGAAATAGCACTAGATACGCTTTCATGTATAGTGAAAATGTTAGTGCTAGTACTAGATTTCGAATAAAGTCTAAATCCAATTTTTATAGAAATTCAAATACTGCTATGACCAATAATATTTATAATTTCTCTAGAAGTACAAAATCATTGACCGGAAATATGAATAAAAATTATCTAAGTATTTGGGTTCTTGTTAATTGGAAAAATAGAGAAAAATACATTGATGATTATTTTGATATGGTAGTTAATAATGAAAATTATATTTATAAAGGTTTAACCACACCCAAATGGGTATGGTTTCCAAAGACCTAACCCCCCGGACCCTAACATAGTTAGTGGGTACCAAAAATGATTTTTATTTATTGCAGGTACTCGGAGAAACAAAAGGAAAGATTTTGGAATTTTAAAGGATGTTCCATACGTTTAATAGAATTACGTGCTTACAATGAAATATGGAATTCAGCAAATATGGTAAAATCTATTTTATTTTCTCCATAATTAATATTGAGTTTATCTTGCTATTTACAAGATATTTTATAAAATTTATTATATTTCCTCATTCTTTTTTATAATGACAAAGGGGGAGAAATTCATATGCATATTAATAGAGGGAGATGTTATACTTAGGGGGAGCTTTAAACATATTAATATTATTTTATATATAGAATGAATATTTAAAAGAAAAAATTGTATAGTTGTTATCATCAAAAAGGGGAAGAATGTTAGAACCTCTATTATTGGATTTTAATGACAAAAACTATACAATTATGCCAAAGAATCTCTAAGCTAATTTGCAGGTACATGAGCATCAAAAAGAGACAAACAAATACATTCAAAATGAAGATACACGGTACAAAAAAGGATGAAAGTATGTATATGGAGATACAAGAAGAGATATACACGATAGAGACAAGACGAAGGTGACAAAAAAAGTATTATTAGTCATAGAGTGTCGTGTCTAGAGTTTACAAATATTTAAATCTTCTCAAAACGGTATACACACATATACATTCATATTTTAAATGAAAAACCAAGTTTTCAAAAATTGCATGGAGCGGGGCTCGAACCCGGGTCACTAGTTTGGATTCTTTGGAAGGCAAGTGCTCTAACCAAATGAGCTATGGTAACTTTTGCTTATCAATAGAATTCAGCTGGCTGAATAATATCATTCAAACGGCTGAATGCTGAAACAAAGCATAAATTTTATCCAGTTTCAACCGGCTGAATGGTTTCATTCAGCCGACTGAATTAGGCCAAAATTTGCCTATTCTTTGCTATTTTCGATTTTAACAAATTCAGAAGGCTAAACTATATATTCAGTCGACTGAATATTTATGACAGCTATTTTTTTTATGAAAAGACACTTCTCTTCATCGAAGAGAAACATCTTCAAATCAACAGTTGCACCTGTTTCTTTTCAATGTTATCTTTCATGAATGATTGCAACTTTTTAATCTCTATAAATAGATTTCAGAATTCAACAAACAATCAACAATAACTGATTTTAATATTCTCGAATTCTTATCTCTTATTCTCTATTTTCAAACTGCACTCAAACTGCTTACATTTTCTGATCGTCGATCACTCTATCTTCCACAATTCTCAAGCACATTACACTACATATCATAAAGGAGAAGATTATTGGAAGATTGTACTTAATTGACTTATCAGTGCTATTCAAAGAGCACACTACCGTCAGATACTTTTGTTATTTGTAAAGAAGTCCCGTTCGGTTGCTTAGGCGGTAGAAGTCCTATTCGGTTGCTTAGGCGGTAGAAGTCCTGTTCGGTTGCTCAAGCGGTGCAAACCTATTCTTCCGGATTAAGGGAGGGTTGCTAGTTTAATTCCAAAAGGAGTCTAGGACTGGATGTAGAACGGGAGTTTGAACCAGTATAAAAATCTCTGGCGTCATTTACTTTACTATTTTAATTATGTACTTGCTTAATTATTATTCCGCACAAGTAGTTTATTCATATTATACGATCCTATAACACAGCCACTTTTAGATGCGACCTGACCATCTGACTCCTAGCTCTTTTCCTTGACTCGATAGGAAGAGCACAAATCATAAAGTGGGTGTAACTCGACCGTCCAATCCTAGATGGATGTGATTCGACCATCCATCATCCCACTCTCTCTATTGATATGACGAGAGGAGTATGAAATTAGAATGGATGTGAGATAACCGTCCATTCGCCAACTTTAATCGTCCAAACAAAGGTGGGCATGACTTGACCATTCACTCACTAGCTTCTGCCCTTGACATGTGAGTATAAGCCCAACCCGAGATGGATGTGACCTAACCATCCATCAGTTAACACTATCTACGATCTAGAAATTCGCCAACTCCTACCTTTGATTCGACGGGGGAAGTGCAAGCTCAAGATGGGCATGATCTGACCACCCATTCGCTAACTTAGTCCTTAGACCCGATGGTAAAATATAACTTCATAAGGACGATACTTGACCATCTGTGTGCTAACCTCATTAACCCATGATTGGGGGCAGAAGTATAATCACCTGAAAGCTAGATACAACTGCTTACCCATGCCTAGTTTTCGATATGACTTAAGGCTATGAACGAAATGATGCCTTAGGATAAAAAACCAACAAAACAACTTGTGATTACAATTCCATGGAACTTGGCAATGACCTATAGGCACATGAACATGCTTGGGAGACAATGGAAAAAGTATGTGCTTGGATGTACGTGCGCATGTGCGTACTCGACATGCAATTTCCTGAATTGATGAGAATTAAATTCTTACCTGGAACTTTTGGAAAAGAAACCAATTCAGACAATCGAGGCCTACTAACTCAATCAACTAGCTCAATTAAACCGAGTGCAGACAATTGCCAAGAAAATACATTCCGATTTTATAATGTCAGATATCGACCAAGCATCACAACGGACATTCTGAGATATGACTCTTCGTAAAAGCCACTCGACGAAAGGATAACGGCAATTCGAGGTACTGAGTGAAATCCATTCCAACAATCCTAACTTGTCTTGATTCAAAGCACGTCATGTTTGCAACAAAATGTACTTTGGGGGCAAGTGTTATCCGACCTTTTGACCGGTTATATTCAGGCTGACTAGACAAGTTAGACTCGACGATTATCGAGGCAAGCAACCCAGAGAGATGATCCTAAGGTCCAGAAACCAAATACAGACAAGACCAAGAGACGACGGTCGAATGAACTAAGGAAAACAAAATGCTTGAATTCACTAAGTGCTTCACCCAACATAGGGGATCGGTACTGATCCCTAAGGGTACACCCAAACTATCCCCCACTCCTATGGCACTCTTCTCTATCTACATAGAGCCTGATTCAAGTGTTGTTCTGGAGTTCCTATGTGTCGTATTGACAATCTCCATATATGGCCTAAAGCAGCAATTCAACCTTCTATAGATCCATCACTTAGAAAAAACACTTAGGCGGCTATGCAAACAACATAGGAAACTTGAAGCAAATATCAAGAAGAACCACCATGAAGAATCATCGATCCCCTATCTCCATATATAGGGATCGATACTGATCCCTCCTATAGGAATCAATACTGATCCCCAACCATAGGGGATATGGGGCCAACATTTTTTGGGGGACTTCGTCTTCATTATGAGGATCTGTAGGTGAAATATCAATGAGATATTTGGTCGTTTACCCTAATAAATACATGGGCAAGTCTAAGGATCTTTTACGCAGCTGATGCACACAAACTCCATTGTACTTTGGGATCCTTATCGATCCATCCTACTTATAATCACAAAATCTAGTGTAGAAGCAATAAAATCATTCAAGTGGATGTAGGCCAAGATTGCTAAACCACTATAAATTTGTGTGTGCTTGTTTTTTGTTTGATTTCTTTTGTTTTTCATTTACTTTCTCCATTTAATCTCTACTCTCTTACTCTTTTAGGTGTTTGTGCCATTTTTGGTTCAAATGGACTTGAAGGAGAAAAGTTTGTACATAGGAGGAAGGGAGATTGTTTTATAGAGGGAAGATGCATATTTATACACAACAAAGAAGTGAAAATATTTTTGTACATGACAAGAGAGCTTTAGAGAAGATACGAGGGTGATCATGTATATTATTTTAGTTTGTATTTCCATATAGGAAGAGGATACAATTTCTAAAAGCGACTACATTCTTGGGTAAGATAGGATGATACCAAAATGAAGAACAATGATACTTATTTTTAGTGTTGTAAATTTTGCATTTTAGTCCTTGATAAAATTATTTTTGCATAAAATTCAAGTACTATTCATTTTGACAAATGTCAAATATTTTTGCCAAGTTTTATATGTTCTTGCCATTTATTATTTGCCTCCTTTAATGATGGGCATGTTCGAATTGTTGCATGTAAGAGTATGTATGTTTATTTTATTTATATGGGTTCGTTTCCAGATCCGATCAGTGCACGCGAAGACTGAATTTGTTCATCCGTTCATTAAAACAAAATTAGATATTTTCTTAACTCAATACATTGGTTATAATTTTGCATAACTTATTCAACTTATCGACTTTAAAAATTTACTTCAAACACATCAAAAACATCGAACAAAAAATCACCATATATTAATAAAGCAAGGCTAAAAACATCGAACAAAAACTCAATGCATTGTATATTAATTGTGATAAATGGGTGCTAAAAAGCCTTGATTTAGCGGGTGTACCAGAAAATAGCGGAGCTTAAAGTGGATCTACTTTTTAATAGCTCTAAATAGCGTAATGGTCAATGAGTGTTATGCACTATATCAGAAATTTGCAAGGAATAAGCAGGGCTTTGACTGTACATGCTTACCCCCCAACAGCTACTGGTCCCTGTGTGAGTTCTATGTTTCTTACATGGATCTCGGCCTTCCCGAGTCAAATGCTAACTTTATAGAAATGTCTTCCGACTACCGAAGGAAGCAAAGTACCCACCTAGTACCTACTTCCATTTCCTAGAAAACAATAAGCCCGTCATCTTCATGGACGTTCCCAACAAAGCCGCTCTGGGCGGGATGAGGACATACTTCTTTGCTCCTTATAGGGTGAACCTTAGGGTACAACACCTCGAGTTCTAAACCCATAGTAAGTTCTTGCTGCCCTATTCTTTCGTCCTCTTTCCCTTACTTTCCTTTGATTAACTTACAAATTGACAGGGCCTGTTTTTCCTATATTGGTGTCGATTTTGGGATGCTAAATGAAAAATTAAACCTATTGAAGACGACTTCGACCAATTATCGGGATTTGAGAATCTTGGTGACTGATGCTAATCTCCGTCAGGTCAGGTTAATGATGGGAGCCAAAACAATGGTTTTCGAATGGGCCTGGCCAACAAGGTAACTAGTGTAGAAAGTGCCTAAGTTGAAATGCGACTACTCCAAGATCAAATTCCAGGACTATATAGGCAGGCCGATCATCGAGGCAGAAAGAAGGTATGATTACCTTATCATGGGTGAGGAGCCTGGAGAGTGGCAAAATTTTGATCTTGATAAGCTGAATGAAGTCGTGCCAATGCCGTTGTAGGAAGAATACGACCCACAACAATTAATTAACGTCCCGGTCACTTGATGTGAGATGCTGCCCATCGATTGGGGTACCAAGGCAAGGTCTAAGGAAAGCAGCATTGTGGGGAGGGTTATAGTAGTCGGGCATCGGTATGGATGCAAGTCCCCCCTCTAAGCAAATCCCTATATACGACCCTTTGTATCCTGGATACAAAGCTGGGCCTTCAGGTGAACCTTATGTCGGGATGAACCAAACTAGTACATGTGGTTTGGCCTTTGAATGCCTTGCACCTTGTCAAAAAGCAAGGTCAGGCTAGTATAAATGATAGTTTACTTACACCTGTCTTTCTTTTATTTTTAGTTTCGACTAACTCTTGCTCTTTCTTGTTGCTGGAGTGACCGACAAGTTCAACTTTGGCATCTTCGATAACCTTGACTTCTGTACCTAAACCCCAATTACCCTCGTTCTTAAAGGACTCGTGGCAAACAAGGAGATCGTTGAGCTGCCTTCCAGTCCTGGCCACGTGCCTATAAAGGACGAATTTAGGAGGAGGAGGAAGAGGGCTAGGCAGGGTCCACCTTTTAGGGCCTTTACTTCTTTTGCCAAGTAAATGCATATTTTTGATGAGGAAGGGTTGCCCCAAGAGGAAAAAAGGGAGCTGGTAGGGCATGTGTCCTTAGGGATCAACCAGGCTTCAAAACACGTTGACTTGGAACTAACGTTGATGTCATTTCAGATAAAGTCCGTTGAGATACTAGCATCTACCCACCGGACCCAATCTGGATGGAGCCGACACTCCGAGGAGAATGTGATTAACGCTCACACACGGGACACCCTTCTTGTGAGCTTCCTAAACTTAGACTTCTCATGCTTTATGGAATCTCCTAACCAATTTTTTATATAGGCTTCTCACTACTTTGTTATGTTCGGGATGACATCTGGTGTTGAAAGAGGAGGCGCGAAAATGTAGGCAGGCCAGGAGGGAGGCTGAAGAGGTGGTAACAATGGTAGAGAAGGTAGTGAAAGATGCAGTCGCGATAAGGGACTAGATAGAGAAGGAGGCTAGATAAAGTAGAGAAGGAGGCCGAGGCCCTAGAGAATGACCTAATCTAGCACACAATCGAGTGAATCCGCTGACATGGAGGCTGCCTGGGAGATCGAGGCGACTATGTGGCAGAACCAGTTGACGAACATGATCAGTGCCCTGTTTAGGTAAAAAGATCTTCCCATCTCCATGTGCCTCCTTGATGCCGATGTCCTCATAGTGGCCCGAGCCGATGTACCTTCCGAGATGGAGGTGGATGGAGTGGCAGTGCCAACCATTTTGACCAGGGAGAAGACTGACTCCTTGACTCGATTGGCTAGCAAACCGATAAATGATCATTCTTTTTGCATGTCTAACGGGGCGGGCTGTGTGCCTTGTATTTCATAGATGAATGAAATTCTTTCAATGCAATTTGTCTAAGTACTTTACTGCTTTATCTATTCTTGTTAGTCTACATCGCATGTAGAGTAGCATTATTTAGGTAGCCTATAGCTCATATTTGTCTATGCTTGTATATTCATTAGATAGACAAACTAATAGCATGGTAATGAGACGGCAGTAAGAGCGACCCGTTCATAGGGACCGCGTACTTAGTTTGAGTGACTTGAATATACTAGGTGCCGAGTAGGCATGTAGGCTCGGATAGGAGCATATGTTGGAGAGTCTGATTGTTATAGGAACCGAGGTGGGAATATAGTAGTTGGTCTTACTTGCGTTCTAATGATATTGGGCGGTCCCAGCACAAAATTGAGCATTGAGTGGCTCGAAGGTTCTTCTAGGTGACATGTGGCAGGATTAAGTGACAGGCAGTCCCTGCACAAGGATGATAACGAGGCACATCCTCCAGTCTCTCTCACAAATGACAATGAAAATTGTGATGCCATCCAAGCAGACCCTATTTTCGGAGAAGAAGGATGGGTGGAAGTTCCCCATAACGTTTAATTTGTTTGCTTTATTTAATTACTTTGTTTGAATTGATTGTTTTGATTGAAATTGGTTGTTTTGATTGACTTGATTTATACATTGGTGTGGTTTGATGATTGTATAAATATACATTAATATATTTATAATCGTTGTTTGAATATCATGTCTATAAGTATAGTTATTTCTTATATACTCTATTATATAGCTTATTAATGCAGGTACTTAAGTACAAGAATGAGAGGGAGTTGTATAGTTTAGAGTTTGTTTGTTTTTGTTGATGACAAAGGGGGAGAAATATAAAATAGGAGAGTTAGGCATAGATTAAGGGGGAGTTATTAGATTTAGGGGGAGTCAATAGGATAGAAGTAATATTTTATAAACAAAGGTTGTCATCATCAAAAAGGGGGAGATTGTTAGTCCATGAGTTGATGGTTTTGATGACAACAACCTTAGAATAAGATTATAAAATATAAATACTAACATTATAGTTTAGATATATATGTATATGCAGGATTTAACCATGCAGGTACCAAGAATGAAGACTGTACAGTATAGAGATTCAAGATATCAAGATTGAAGACTCATGAGTATCAAGATTATCAAGAGTTCAAGATTTCAAGATAAGTATCGAGTCTAGAATTATGTTAAAACTTCACAATAGCACTGAAATATTCACTCCATTTTTCTTTTGGGATGGAACCCATTTCTACCTTTTTAGTGGCTTACAAACCCACGACAAGTAGCTTACAAACCTACGACAAGTGGCTTACAAACCCACGAACATCCTGGTTCTATACAAGTTCTCGAGTCCTGTCATGATGAGATATTCTGCAGGAAGAAGCTTGAAAAACTACTTCAAAATGATTTTCAAAACTACTTCAGAATGATTTTCAAAATTGTTTTTCAAAATGTTTTAGCCTTAAAAATTATCTTTTTAAATTATTTTCAAAAAGATGTTTTAGCCTTAAATATTCTTGTTTTTGAACTTCGATTGTTTTCAACTATCTTTTAATTATAATATATTTATACTTAGATTTAAATATAAAATTATAGTAAAATTATATATATATTATTCTCTATATTTATCTATGAATTTTATCCATAGTCAAGTATATTTATAATGTTTAAAATAGTTTTAATATAAGATAAAGGTTAATTTCAAAGAAAAACAAAACTTCAAAATTTCCTTTGGGATGTCGACATACCCTAGTACCCCATGTCGACATAGTGTCAGTTAAATTCAAAATTTGAATTTCAAAAGAAGTGTCTATTCGCCATAACCTTTCACGAATGGACATGACTGTTGTTCTTCTATAAATAGGGGTTAGTTTCAATGAATTTTATATCAGTTTTTCTGGTTCTTCACTTCTCTTCTTCTTCCACATTTTCTTATTCAAAATCCTATCATTACTCTGTCGAAATCAACATTGAATCTAACTAGATTATCTCTGGTTTGATTCTCTATCACTATCTCAACAAGATCCAAGTGCTATTCAGAGTTATAGGATTCTTTGTAATCTACCTAGCGAGAAAAGGTGTGATTGTAGCCTTGGAAATCAATCAAGCGAGAAAAGGTGTGATTGTAGCCTTGGAAATCAATTGGGTGAACTTGTTGCCCCGGAAATCAAGTACCTCTACCCAGAGGATTGTTATTCTGGAGGGTGTACCTCGTAGCCTTGAAACCAAGGGTTGTAATTGTTGAATTGCTTTTGAAAGGAAATCCGTACTTAGTTGTGCGGGACTGGATGTAGGGTAACCCCGAACCAGTATAAAATCCGGTGTGTTCTTTCCTTTACTGCATTTACTTTATTTCTGTGATTATAACTGTGTCTGAATATTGCATACATTTGTGTTCAAATTAACATAAACTCAAAAAGATTTAGTAATCTCTTAAAAACACTATTCACCCCCCTCTAGTGTTATTCCTAGCCTTAAGATCCGTATTCCGCATTCCTCACAGATGGGTGATAAAACAGAAGCACTTCTCGATTCCATTCCCTGTACGGAAGTCTTGAAAGAGGATGCTCTCAAATTGAGCATCGTTGTCGGTGATAGTCTTCTTGGCATGCCGAAAAGGCAGACGATGTTCTTTATAATGAAGTTGAGAATCTTGTGGGCAGTGACTCGAGTAAGGGGCTCGAACTCGATGCATTTGGTGGAGTAGTAAATGGAAACTATGGTGTGATTGTACCCTCTATTGGCATCGGGTATCTTTCCTATCAAGTCAATTCCACACGCGTCAAACGACCATGGGGAAGTCATAGGGGTAAGGAGTGTAGGAGAGGCTCTGGAGATCTTGGTGAACTGTAGACACCGGTCACATTTCTTGATGTAGTCCACAGAGTCTTTGATCATAGTAGGCTAATAATTTCCTTGGTGGGCGGCCTTTTTTGCTAGGCTTTGCCCTTGACGTGATCTCTGCAAAGCCCATCATGAAGCTCTTTTAGGATCTGGCCGGCTTCATCTTCAGACACACCCTACCAAAGTGGTATGAAGTACCCCTCCTTTATAAAGCTTTCCATCTATGATCGTGTAGTGGGGAGTCTAATAGAGAATTTTCCTGGCTTTCTTACTGTCGAAAGGAAGCTCCTCACTTATTAAGTACTTGATATGAGCTGTCGGGACGAGAAATACGAGTTGTTGGGTTTTTATAACATTATGAGACTAAATTAACAGATAAGATCTAAGATATACCACACTTTCAGAATCCACAATGCATGGAACAAAAATATATAATACTAGAAAAAATACCCATCTCAGAAAATATCCAAATCACAACCTCAGAAAATTATTATGTGGTCCAATACAAAGTACATAGAAAATATCACTCCAAGTCTGATACAGGAAATAAAATGTACTGAAAAAATAGGTAGGTATATAGAGTGTAAATGTGATAAGAAGCAACTCCATGATGAGATCGCCTCTCCAAGTATCAAGAATAGACCAATCATCTGCTGCTCTGTCCACCTATGGTGGGGAAAAAGGAGGGAAAAGGGTAGGTCAGACAAAAGTCTGGTAAATGAGTACAAGTTTAATATGTGAGGATCATGTGTAGTTAATTTTACCTCTACTCTAGATGACACAGGGCGTACTACAAGTGTCCATGAATTCCTAAAGTCCATTACCTAAAGGTTCTTGTCTAATACATACCTACATTACAACTTGTGTAGGAGACTACAAGGATCGAACTATGAATTGAACCTCATAACTATTGACTGGCTACCACTCTTAGAGCTACCTAATAAGGAAACACCACCACTAGGCTACTGGGGAAATAAATTTTCACTAACATCACCACATAATGCTACTATGGGAACTACTCCCCACTAATTCCACTATCACTACGCTACCGGGGAACCAAATTTTCCCAACCTAACTATACCTGGAGAGGAAGAACCCGAAATGCTGACTCATCGGTGCATCTCATCCTCTACACCCGTGTCCAGCTCTCGATCGTAGTGTATGCCTCTTATATGCATGTCGAGATCTCTCATCTGAACTGTATCATGTCACATCAAAAACCGTGCATATTAGGATTTCAATTGTGTCGGGCCTACTCATCTGCCTTCCGTCAGTGTTGTGCGTCCACTTTGGAACCTCCCTATGAGTGTCGTTAGCAAAAATAAAATCGCCTCCAGTTGATTACTCAACCACCAATTGGGTAAACAACGTTTACTTAACACCGCAATGACAAAGCATCCTCTCATAAGGAGCTAGCTTCCTACAACTCCTAACATACATCCAAATTGCCTTAAATATGCCCACAAAATAATTAATGTTTATGTTAATTCTTATTATTAAACCGGGCCTTAGGTCAAGGTTCAAGACACGCGTTTCAGGTAACAAACGGTCGACCGCTAGCCCTAACCGGTCCACTGCTCGGGGGGATTGGTGGTCGGCCGGTCGTGGTCAAAAATTAAGGTTTCATTAGTTGTTTTTGTCAATTTTTAATTAGATTAATTTCAGCTAATTATAGTGTTATAGTGAACCCAAATTAAGTATAATGGCCAATCTACATTTCCCAATTTCAATTTCAGTTGTTAAATCTTGGGTTTACTGATTTTAGGTTTTAGAAGTTTTAGAGTTTACAGTTAAATAACTAAAATGGGTGTACTAGCATTAAACATCAAATTTATGCATTCACAATTATTTAAATCTACCCTAGATTACATAATTCGATTTAGGGTTTTACAGTTTACAATTAAGTTTCTATCATCCTAAATCATGTAGAACAGAATAAATCCAACCATAGTAATCATCTAATTAAAATTTTCCTACTCACCATAAGTATAAGCTCTTCTAACACGCTCCACTTAAGAATCGCCCTTCATTCGCTTGCTGCTCCTAGATCCGTTTGGTTGCAATTCTTCCACTCTGATTTTAATTTGATTTTGAAGAACTTTTAGGGTTAGAGGAGAGGTTTGATTTTGACAAAGTTTCAGTGTAGTAAACGTTTCTTTAGATTTCAGGGTTAGATTAGGGTTGAATTTATAGGGGTTGGCAACTATTTTAGGACATTGGATCAGGTCTAGAGAATATTTAGGGTTATCATGTATGCACGTCTCAGCTTGGCAATGAAGCAATCAGTTTCGGTCGTTCAATCTCTTTAGGAACACTTGATTTTACGCTGCTAACGGTCGACCACTTGCCTCCTTAGGTCGACCACTACCATCGACCATCAACCTTTCTGGGTCAACCAGTCTGTTTTTTATGATATTTATATTTTTTAATTTTTTTTCTATTTTCAAGCTTTCCAATGCCCGAAACTTCACCGTAGTAATTCCAATTTCAAAGTGTTATATATGAAAATCGTCCAGAAAATCACTACGGACGCAATGGTGCAAGTTTCATAGCCAAATTCGGACGTCTATGCAAAATTTTATTTTAGTCCTTGTTTTATTTAAATTTTCTTCTTGAATTTCCGTTAAATTTTTTGGGGCGTTACATTCTCCACCCTTAAAAGGATTTTGTCCCTAAGATATCAAAGGATGGAAAAATGTAACTTCTACACACATCAACTAATAACTACATTTATCTACTCATCCATCATCAACGGGCAATCATTGTCCTTAGAAATTTTCTAATGCAATATGTACATATACATGCAATTAAAAATGTACGTAAACCTATACTAATGTAGAAATAGGTGGTCTCCTAATCCAGTCGACCCCCTTGCGTGCAAATGCTCACGTCATGCATCCAAATGTATGCAACATCCTACGTAAATATACTTGCCATTTTATATGTATGCACAACCATACAACCCATACGCAACATTCATATGCATAACATCCACTAACATAACAACAATCAAGAGATACCAACTGTGAGTGTGTGTATACCTAGAGGATATACTGTCATAAACGTGTAAAAGAAAAATTCTAAACAAAATATCCACTAGCATCCATCATCCATAACACGCATTATTGACTTATTTACAACCATTCCTACCATCCAATGGTCTCTTCCAAAAGGGTATACCAAGTTAAGTCCTAATGCATAAATAGCATGTACTTATTTAAAATTATATTGGAAACGCACCAAAAAAGAGTTATGGGTGGGTAGCGTGGATCTTCTCCTCAAGCTCCCATGTACTCTCTGTTGGATCATCTTCCCATTGGACTTTAACAAGTCTGACCTCCTTGTTGCGAAGTTGCTTTGTACCTACTCAAGAATACGAGTAGGTGCACAACGTACAAGTGACTCCCTCTCAATCACCACATTCTCTAGATGACTTAGCTCGAATACGGTAGATGTATCATGTAAGCACTTCCGTAAGTGTGACACATGTAAAACTTCATGTACCCCCGCCAACTTCTCCATAAGCTCTACTCTATGCGTCAACTTCCCTATTCTAGAAACTATAGGGAAAGGCCCTACAAACCTCGGTGCTAGCTTTCTCGACCTACCAAACCTCATAACATGTCTAAGGGGTGAAATTTTCACAACACCATATCGTCCATTGCGAACTCTAACTCTGTACGTCTCCTATCAGCATAAGATTTCTGCCTATCTTGAGCGGTCTTCATTCTCCTACGGATCAAGTCCACCTTCTTCGATGTC
The DNA here is from genome assembly GCA_030737815.1 of Allium fistulosum. NCBI lineage: Eukaryota > Viridiplantae > Streptophyta > Magnoliopsida > Asparagales > Amaryllidaceae > Allium > Allium fistulosum. Next base: position 670,085,432 of record CM060901.1, read on the forward strand.
TCCCTCACCATATGCAACACAAGAATAATCATATCCATAGTGTCCCACCAACACGAAAGTGATCTACATGGTCTACTGTATAATGCCTCGAATGATGCCATCCCAATACTGGCCTGATAACTATTGTTGTAGGTAAACTCCACCAATGGAAAATGATCCTCCCAAGGACCTCCAAAGTCCAAAATACATATCCGCAGTAAGTCCTCTAGTACCCGATTTACCATCTCCGTCTATCCATCTGCCTACAGATGATATGAAGTGCTCAAACTCAACTCGGTCCCCAAAGCCTCCTGTAGACTCCTCCAGAACTCGCTGGTGAAAAGCGGATCTCGGTCACTAACTATACTAGTAGAAACTCCAAGTAACCTAGCAACCTCTCTTCCATATAGAGCGCCCAACGATGCCGCCATCCTCGTACCCCTCACTGTATGAAATGAGCGCACTTGGTCAACCGGTCGACTATGACCCAAATGCTCTCATTTCCACTCTTACGTCTTGGCAAATCATTCATGAAATCCATAGAAATACTCTCTCACTTCCACTGAGGAATATCTAATGACTGCAACAATCCTCCCGGCTTCTTCTGCTCTACCTTTACCCTATGGCAAGTGATACATCTAACTACATACTCCTCTACATGCTTCTTCATAATGGGCCAATAAAATACTCTCTTCATGTCACGATACATTTTATCACAACCGGGATGAATGCTCATCCTAAAATGGTAAGACTCAACTAGTAACGCATATACCAAATCCATACTAAGAGGAACACAAAGCCTACCATCCCTCTGTAACCATCCTCTCGAGTCAGTGGCATAACGCCTCAAATAACTCGATGACTCCCCTCTCATAATCCTCTTAGTAATATCTACTAGCTTCTTATCTTCCTTCTGTCTAGACCCAATATGCTCCATCAATATAGGCTGTACATCTAAAGATGCTGGTAATCCCAGAGTAACATCTGACGTTGGTCAGAAGTCGAAGACAAAAATGAACTCCAAATGTTTCCACTCCAAGAAAAAGGACTTAATACTACATGTTGTCTACTTAAAGCTTCTGCCGCTACAGTACCCTTGCCCACAATATATGAGATATCTAAGTCATATGATGCCAAGAGCTACATCTACTTTTGCTGCCTCAAATTTAAGTCCTTTTCGGATAACAAGTACTTCAAGGACTTGTGACGCATATATAGCTCAAACCTCTCCCCTAAAAGGTAATGCCTCCATGACAAAAACAATAGCCTCCAACTCAAGATCATAGGCATAATAGTTTCTTCTATGGGTCTTCAGCTGCCTACTAGCAAAAATTACAACTCTTCCTTCTTGCATCAAGACTGCGCCTAACCTCGTACCATGGGCGTCGGTATAAACTGTAAATTTCTTCATCCTGTCAAGTAATACCAAAACTGGTGCACTCGTCAATGCCTCCTTTAATTTGATAAAAGCATCTTGACATTTTGCATCCTATGAGAAAACTAGATTATTATTAGTAAGACGAGTCAAAGGAACAGAGGTCTTCGTGAAGTCCTTAATAAACTTCTGGTAGAGCTCGCCAAATCAAGGAAACTCCTCACTGCCATGGAATTCTTCATCACATGCCAATCCTGGACTGCTGCCACTTTACTAGGATCAACTGCCAATCCACTTTCTGAGACGATGTGTCCCAAAAAGCATACCTTCGCACTCCAAAAATGGCACTTCGAAAACTTTTCCTTCAGCTTATGTGCACAGAGTATACCGAGTACTTCTCCTAATTACAACATGAGCTCCTCCTTGCTCCTTGAATAGACTAAAATATCATCCATAAACACCATGATGAACTTGTTAAGAAACCCTCTGAAAACTTGGCTCATCAAATCAACAAAGTAGGCGGGTGCATTGGTCAGTTCAAAGGGCATGACTAACCACTTAAAAAGTCTGTTGGGTGTATGGAAGGCTGTCTTTTGGATACCGTCTTTTGCTACATGCAACTGGTGGAATTCGGTAGCTAAGTCAAGCTATGAGAACACATTAGCTCTAACTAACTGATCAAAGAGATCATCTATACGGGAAACCAACCGCCTTGGTGGCAAAGACGATTAGTGCTCCACACTCAAAAATGCTCCTTCTAATAAAACTCTTCTCCAATAGCTCATTTACTTGGTTGTTCAACTCGTATCTCTCTTTTTGGAGGCATATTCCTTAATGGTAAGGCGATGGGTCTGCATTCTCAACAAGATAGATCCTAAACTCGATCTCACTCAAGGGTGGGAGATCAGTAACCTTAGCCAAAACATCTGGGAAATCTCTAACGACGGGCATCGAATTAAGCTCGTCATGTGATATTCCATGAATATAAGTAGCTCAACATAACTGATCCTCGAGGATCGCAATAAACCTCCAAGCTACGCCCACTGCACGTGCTCAATCTAACGACCTTCCTATCATAGTCTAAATTAGCCTTATACATCATTATCCAATCCATGCCTAATATCAACCCAAACCCAGAGAATCCTAATACAAAGGCATCACAGTTGAACTAAACCCTTAAGATGAACAACTTCAAACCCCTATATACAATAGACAAATTGGCTGATCCTTCTACGGGGTTTGACACAACTACAAGACCTATGATTATACTACTGTGTAAGTGTAAGTCATGAACAAGTCTATTAGAAATGAAATAATGTGAAGCCCCAGTATCAAATAAAGTTCAAATAAATAACCGGAAAGAGTCAACACAACTTCGATCAGCACTTTCTTTCCCTTGTCCACCACTGGCTGTGCACTCGAGCTAAGGACTGCCTTCAGTGCATAAGTCAGAACCACCTTAATAAAGGTCTTTTGGGGTGGTGGACACGCCCGATTCACATGCCCAAATTGGTCGCAGTTATAGCACTTTACTTTTGAAAGATATGTCTAGCACTCCTTCAAGAAATGCCCCTTCCTGCCACACTTCCTAAAGTGCATATCCTTCTTCTATATCTTCCCTTTGGGTCCACCTCTCCTTTACGCTAGTTTTTCTACGCTTTCCCTTCAGCCTTCTTGGGTTCTTCTTCCTTAGCTCCCTCCATGGAGACGGTGTTTAGCAAGGCCATCTCTACTGGACCCTCATATGTAGCACCCATAGGAATGTGACTAAGGGCTAAACCTTGAAGAGGTTGGTTTAGCTCATTAACAAACTTTAAAACCTTCTTATGTAGGGGATCGATCAATCCCATCCTAAATCTTGCTAGCTCATTGAACTGATTGATATATTCTTTCACCAACAGGTTTCCTTAGTTTAAGTGAATGAACTTATCCAATTGAACATCTTTCTCCACCCTAGAAAGAAACTTCACCTCGAATCGCCTACAAAGCTCCTCCTAGGAAATCTCCCATCCATCGGTCTCAGACTCAACAACCTCCTACCAACTCAATGCCTCACCATGTAACTACCATGTAGCTAATTGCCTCCTCACATCGTTAGTCAAACCCATTAAACCAAAGAGCCTATCACAAGTGTGGATCTATGTCCTCGAATGTAAGATTTTGTCCCCATGTATGGCTTTCCTCCAAGGCCTGAAAACCCTTTGCATAGCTTAGCAAAGTCTGTAGAAGTAGCTGGGTGGGTAGGAACCACACCCGTCGCTCTCTCCGCAGGCTCTCTAGTGGAATTTAGCTCGGCATGTCCCATCGCCTGAAGGTACCGATGGAACCATATCGGGATGTTCACTCCCGGGACCTCTGTTGCATCGTCAGATCCTAAACTTATGGGATCACTTATTTATATATGTGAATTTTAAGAATTTTATTAGCAACTTTTCATAAGTAGTATTGGCACAAATAAAAGAGATAACATATGCATGAATCAAAAATAACATAGGCAGGAAAAGGAGAGATTACAATATGTATAATATCATTGGAAAACTTTTTGAAAATTTTTACTCATATATCTATATATTTTTAAAACATATATTTGAAAACTTTTGGAAAACCTTTTGAAAAACCTTATTTCATCCTTTTCAAGTACGTTCTCTCAATATGATCCAAATCCCTAATGAACTTTGAACCTATGCATTGATACCAACTATGACAACCCGCATCCCCCGACACACCAATCCAAAGCCAAGGGTGACTTCCGGACTCACGTCATGCTAAGAAATATGAGCTGTCAGTTTTTTTATAACACTACAGGGAGTATATTAACAGATATAGTCTAAGATATACTACACTTTTAGAACTCACAGTGGAAGGAACAAAACATATAATCTTGAAAAAATATCCATCTCAGAAAATATCCAAATCACAGTTTCAGAAAATCAGTAGCGGTCTAATAGTACATAGAAAATACTACTCTACATCTGAAACAGGAAATAAAATGTACTGAAAAGATAGATAGGTATATGAAGAGTAAATAGGATAAGAAGCAACTCCAAAGATGCGCTTGTCTCTCCAAGTATCAAGAATGGGCCACTCACCTGCTGCCCTGTCCACCTATGGTGGGAAAAAGGGAGAGAAAAGAGTGGGTCAAATAAGAGTATGGTGAATGAGTACAAGTTTAATATGTGATGATCATGTGCAGTTAACTTTAACTTTACTCTAGATGACATAGGGCGTACAACAAGTGTCCGTGAATGCCTAAGGTCCATTACCTATGGGCTCTTGTCTAATACATACCTATATTACAACTTGTGTAGGCTACTACAAGGATTGAACTACGGATCGAATCTTATAACCAACGATCGACCACCGCTCCTAGAGCTACCCAATAAGAAAACATCGCCACTAGGCTACTATTGAAATAAATTTCCACTAACATCACCGCATATGCTATTCTGGGAACTACTCCCCACTAATATCAAAGCTTCTAGGCAAATGTGGAACTGATTTTCCCTTAACTAGGACTATCCATAACCCAACTATGCTTGGAGAGGAAGAACCCAAAATGTCGACTCGTCGGTTAGTCCCATTGTCTACACCCGCGTTTAGATTTCAACCATAGTGTATGCCTCTTATTGCATGCTCTAGGATCCTCCATCTGAACTGTATCACGTCGCGCTAGAAACCGTGTATAATAGGAATCCCATTGTGTCGGATGTAACATCTCCCATTTGAGGCCTGAAACTAACCGCTACAGATGCTACAGTCATATATGGTATTAATTTTCGGTGCAAATGTTGTAATATTAATGATATCCATAATATCAAAAACACAAGAATATGAAATATTTCAAACATAATTTCAAAACAACTTTTCCCATTACATTTCAAATCAGCATTTCATATTCTGTATATAATCCCATAACATTGACTAGGTTCAGATAAATATAATTATTAAAAAATATGCCAAGAGTGATATATGAAGATGCCCCCTCGGATAATCAAAGTTACTAAATAGAATGTCATAACATCTGCCATTACATACAACATTCAATCACAGCGGAATAGATAAATAGATAATCTTCTACATAGCTAATCTTTGCCTCTTTCAAGTCTTTGGAAGCTTTATTCGCCAAAACCTACTAAATCTGAAAACCTTAAATCTCAATCTTTTCAAATTAAATTTTGAGCATCCAAAAGTTTAAGGGGGAAACATAAACTTCGAGTCAGACAAAAAGCTTGGTGTAAATAATAATATGATATCTCGGTTCATTGATATTAAGTGAGACTATGCCACCTAGCAGAATGTGTTTCCCCTCACTAATATCCTTTAAAAGCCTATCTTTTGCAATCAAAATCCTGCAACCAAATTGGTTATGATAAACAATATAACAATAACATATATGCATACATATAGGTAATTAGTGGACTATCTGCCCCAACATCGTAGTTTTACCAGGTTGACTCGAGCCTACCAGACATAATAAATGTTCTAACTTACTGTTGAAGGAAAACTGGACGGTCTATCCATAACTTAGTACTTTTAGGGTTAACTGATCCTAATGGTTTTGCGGACTCACCAATAACCTATCTCTATTATGTATTCTTTTCTGTGTGTAACTTTCTTTTAGTCTTATCCATGACAAAGCCCTACACACTAGAATTTTGGACTTATATTAGATAGGGGCTATGTAACAAACCAACTTTTTTTAAGTAGTAATTAATTAACGTTAATAACAGTAATTTATTTAATTAAATTAGAATTTGTAGATTCAATTGATAAATAGGTTAAGAAATGATTAAATAAAAAAAGGTTTAAATTATAAAAACGTGTTAATTAAAATTTCAAATAAAACTAAAAGTGAGAGAATAATGTTTCATAAAGATGTGGAAATTGAAATATCATATTAATATGGAAAAGAAGTGACTTCAAAACAAGGATTTGAATATATTTGAATCAAATGGAAATTAGTTTATAAATAAAGAAAAATAAATAAATCTTTATGTTCATTTTGTATTTGAAGGCCTAAACTTAAACACACAAGCCCAGCATCTAGAATATTCTCCCATCTGTACTAATATACTCACGCAAGCATCTATAGGGGAGAGAACGGGGAATAATATCTGGCTCCTAAAGCTCACGCACCCAAAAATCCTTTTCCTTTGGAAATCAAAATCAAACAAAATAAATTGTTTTAATTCCTTTTTTGAGAGAAATGTGTTATCCTCTAAAGTAGAGGAGAGCAAATGAAAAGAGGAAGAAGAAGCGTAGACAGGTGAGTATAACCTCAGTCCAAATTTTTGAATTCCCATATATATTGATACCCGGGAACTAAGTGATAACTTTTAATTATTTTTGAATTATTTTGATGTCTAACTCCATTTATGCAAAATGTGTATAGAAATTTGCTTAATGCGGTCACCCTTCAGGCGACCGTGCTCTGTACTGGCTTTTTTATCTGCTGTTGCTCCATGAATATGTATAAATACTGATTGGTCAACATGTACACTTAGTACAAGATGGCTGCCTTCAATTAAGTCATTTATAATGGGCCATATATGTATGCGAACTCTACATTTTCAATGCAAGTGATGTATGCTTAATAGCCAAACCACTCTCTACAAATTTAAGTTAGACATCAAAATAATTCAAAAAAAAAAAAAAAAAGAAGAATGTTATATATAGCTAAAGCAGCAAACAAGCAAATTATACCAATAAAGTTGATTCAATGCAAGTATACTGCCACCTGGTATTTGGAAGAAAGGATTCCCCAACCTATAACAATAAACAATAAGCAAACAAATACACACGTTACAAGGCAACAAACATATTTGAACTTATAATTTTGATGTCTCCTTAACTTTCTACCAAATCAGCTTGATGTGGGCATGTTCTTGCAGGTGTAAGAGTATATTTTGAGTAAATGTGTGTGTGTTGTTGCCTATAGATGTGTATGTGCTGGGTTAGTATATATATATTTAAATGTGCATGTGTACTGTGTACAAAAAGTATATGTGGAGTGGGTTTGTGTTCTTGCTGTTTTAATGTTTTATTTAGAGAGAGTGATATGTTTATATGTGCAATAGCTGTTGTGTGTGAGGGTATCAGCTAGTGCGTTTGTGAAGGTGAGAGTAAATCTTCTGTGTTTATGTGTATAAGCTCGTGTGTGTGTGTATGTTGAGTGCGTATGTGCTCCCTAGTGTGTGCGCGTCTATTATGGGCAAAGTGATAGTTGCAGTAGTGTGTTTTAATAGGTGTACTTGTGTACGGGTGAGAGACGATAAATATGCACATATACTTCTAGTTTTCTTTGTTTGCATTGTACCTCTTTTGTTGCGTGTTCCATGCAATATTATTATTCCTATTTTGCCTATTGAGTTTGCTGTTTCATTTGCAGCGTTGTATGTATGCAAATAGGAGTTGAAATATGCAAGTACATGTCAGTCATAACAGCTAACAGTAATACTTTGGATATGTATGCATGCATGTGTTATTATGTGGGGGTCTTTTCTATGTTTTGACCTGATGGGATATACCATTTTGCTAAGCAAATTTGCTGTTATCCTATCTTTTGTTTAACTTTGTTGTTTTGAAAATAAAATGGAATATCTACATGTTCTGATGTAGCAGCGGATAACTGAAAATGAATGTGACGATGAAAGTAGCAATCGATGGAATAGAAGATACCGAATGGCCTAAATCCGTTGATCCAAAGATATCGGATTCTAGCTATCTCAAACACGTTGATCGCGCACGATACCGTGTTTAAAGATCTACGATTCTTCGTACGTTGATCTAGCGCACTAGATACCGTGAATCGGCTTCAACAATCGTTGATTCGATTCACGGTATCTAGTGCGCTAGATCAACGTACGAAGAATCGTAGATCTTTAAACACGGTATCGTGCGCGATCAACGTGTTTGAGATAGCTAGAATCCGGTATCTTTGGATCAACGGATTTGGGCCATTTGGTATCTTCTATTCCGTCGATTGCTACTTTCGTCGTCACATTCATTTTCAGTTATCCGCTGCTGCATCATTTGGTATCAGAGCGAGACTTAGCCAATCATAGCTAAGCCGAGTCTTGGAGCCAATATTTTATCAAAGAGTTCAAGTCGTGTATCACTTTGTTGTTCGAGGCCGAGAGTTTGAAGTATAGATCCGAGCAAGTGAAGGCCGTGCATCATCTTTAAAGTTCAAGCCGAGAGTTAACTTTTGTTTGAAGAATCAACCATGCCGTCAAGAAGAGCTAATCGTCATCAAAATGTTGAAGATGTGTACAAGAGAGAAGATGCCGAACAAATGGAACAACGCATTAGTAACAAATTCAATGAGAAGTTAGATGAAGGTATTATGAGGTTAGAGAAATTGATGATGGACATGAACCAAGGTCAAAGAAGAAGGTCGCCAATCTCGAACCATGGAAGAAACAAAGTTTCACCATCGGTTACGGAAGCGAGGAGGGTGTCACCACAATCTGATCGAGGAAGAAGAGAATCATCAGTTTCGATGAGAAGAGAATATCATGAGTATAGAGAAGAAGAGAGAAGAACTCCACGAGAGTTTGAACATGAACCATACCATGATGATGAAAGACAAAGTAGAAGAGATATGCGTAATCATAGAGATGTGGGTGGTCGAGATAGATATCGAAGTACATCTGTTTTTGATGAAGATGGTGGTAGATGCAGCGTTCATTCTAGAGATCGAGGCCAAGTATGAAATGCATATCGGGATGTAGAAGATGATCGCCGATGGGAGTCGGGGATGAAAACTGAAATTCCAGAATTCAAGTGAGGAATGGTAACGGAGGAATTTTTGGATTGGGTTTCAAATGTTGAGGAAATTTTTGACTTCAAAGAAGTTCCCGCGGATCGAAGAGTGAAGTTGGTTGCTACGAGATTAAGAGGGAGAGCTATGGCGTGGTGGCAGCAGACTAAACTTACACGGGAGAGAATGGGAAAGTCAAAGATTGTTACATGGGATAAGATGAAGAAGTTGATGAAAGCTACTTTCTTGCCGCACAATTATCAATCTCTTATGTATCAACGTTTGCAGAACCTAAGACAAGGGGCGAAATCAGTGAATGAGTATGCAAATGATTTTTACCAATTGATTGCGAGGAATGATATTATGAAAACAGAGGAACAACTAACAGCTAGGTATGTTGGAGGATTGCGAATGCATATTCAAGACATGGTGAATATGTTCAATCCAATGTCTGTGGCTGAAGCGCACCAGAAAGCGTTAGCGTGGGAGAAGCAAGGCAGAAGAGGAGGTGGTGTGTTTACGAATTCCAACAACCAGAACAAGGATGTTAGTAGCAGTGTGGATGTTTCCAAAGTCGTCAGTAAGTCGATTGTGAATGAAGCCAGCAAAGCAAAGGTCAATAGTAATCTCAAATGTTTTAATTGTCAAGAGTTTGGTCACAAAAGCATTGAATGTACAAAGCCCAAGAAGCGAGCCATGATTGCGGAGATTGAACATGAAGACGCAGAGGTAGAGTGTGTCAATTCGCTACCAGTTGAAGAAGAAGAATTGTTGACAGGAGATGAGGGTTGTAGTTTGTTGTTGAGGAGATCGTGTTTGACACCAAAGCAAGAGGATGATTCAAGTTGGTTAAGGAGTAACATCTTTCAATCAACATGCACTATCTTGGGAAGGGTTTGCAAATTTGTTATTGATGCAGGAAGTTGTGACAACATTATCTCTACAGAAGCTGTGAAGAAGCTAGCATTGAAAATAGAGAAACATCCAACTCCCTACAAATTAGCTTGGTTGAGGAAAGGAGGGGAGGTGAAGGTTAATCGAAGAGCTTGTGTTAATTTTTCAATTGGGAAGAAATACAAAGACGGAATTTGGTGTGATGTGGTTGACATGGATGTATGCCATCTATTGTTGGGAAGACCATGGCAATACGATAGAGCTGTGCAACACGATGGACGCGCAAACAGTTACAGTTTTATGTTCGAGGATACACGAATCATTTTGGTTCCTAAAAGACGTCAACAGTGTGAAAACAAATTGGAGGAAATCGAGGAGCTAAAGACTTTGTTGTCTTTAAAGGATTTTTTTGATGTGGAAGCTGAAGTCAATTGTTTTCAATCACCAAGGTTTGACGGAGATGAAGTTGTTGATTTTCAACCAACGAAATCTGATGAACATGAGGTTGAAATTTCACAGTCAGCAAAATTGGATGAGGGTGAAGAAAGTAAGTCAGGAGATGAAGAGGGTAACTTGTTGATGAAGGAGGTAGATTCGATTATTCTATTATCTACAGAAGAGTTTGTTAAAGAAGTGAAGGATAGAGTGGAAGTGTTTATGTTGAACGGAAATGAAATCAGTAGAGATCTCGAGACTCTTGAGGAGGTTGAGTCGATGGTGAATGAACGTGAAGTTGTAGTTCCTGCAGGGTTGCCTAAGGAATTAGTGCCACGGGGGAATGTACATCATGTTAATCAAATGTCAAGTGCCATTGTACCGTATATGCCACGTAACCATATGTATCCGACAGAGCAAGTAGAATTGAGAAGATTGGTTGATGGGTTTCTGTTCAAAGGAAGGCAATTGTATACTCCGGATCGCAGTTGGCAAATAAAAGTTATCAAAGATGTGCGTGTAGAACGACACGTGGACAGTAATCATACCATGAAGTTGGTTACGATGTTTTGTTTTGGGCCGTTAATAAGAAAATGGGTTGAAAGGTTTGTTCAGAAGAGTCAGAGTTATCAAATATTAAAAGAGACCGCGACGAAGTCAGGATTATGTATATCATTACCTATACATACTAGATCATGGGTAGACGTAAGTATGGACTCTGCATTGGATTTGATGAAGACACAAAGTGGCAACGAATCTTTCTATTCGATGGTTGAACAATTTCTTGTTGGTACTTGCAATAAGCTAGATGTTGGAGGAATGGGTCGTTTGGAAAATGTGAAGGAAATTTGTGAGAATAATCGTAAGTTGAGCTTGCTGGATCATCGTCCTATTACTAACGTTGACAATATCAAACACTTGGTTCTGTTTCATGAAGATGAGAGTGTCGAAGACGAAGAAACTGTAAATTCGAGGACGAATTTCTTTCAACCAAGGGAGGATGATGCAGCCCAGCCAGAAGAAGTCTTAGGTCGCGAGCGACCTAAGGAGCTGTTAAGTTGCGTGCGACCTAACGGGGTGAGGAATGAGGCAAGTTATGCGGGAAAGAGTAATCTAGCGACCTATGACAAGTCGCCAAGCGAGCTAACAAGCGGCAACCTAAATGAGTTACGACCTAACAAGATGCTTAGGTTGCGTGAAGAGTTAGGTCGCTCAAACGAGACCCAACGGCCTAACAATGAACGAGCTAACAAGATAGGTCGCTCCAGTGCGCCACTTGACTTAGGTCGCGAACGACCTTTCATCCTTAGGTCGCGAACGACCTTACTTAGATCGCCAGAAGTTCTTTAGTCGCTTGATGATAAAACTCTTAAGTCGAGGAAGCTCTTATTCTTAGGTCGCCAACGACCTAACAAGAAACCACCATATCTTAGGTCGCTACGAATTACTGAGTTACGACCTAAGTTAGGTCGCGGGATTGATTTACGACCTATGTTAGGTCGCAGTGAAGAGATACGACCTAAGTTAGGTCGCGGGAAGAACTTAGGTCGCTCAACTTTAGGTCGCTCGAAGATTTCCTGAAGCCGCTTCTTTTTAGGTCGCGAACGATCTAACTTTAGGTCGCTCAAAGAATTCCAGAAGCCTTGTTTTTAGATCGCGTGAAGAATCCTGAAGCCGCATTTACTTCGTAGGTCGTGTGTTAGTTTTAGGTCGCAAATGTTGTAATGTGTTGTTTGTTTTAGGTCGCAAGGTGTTAGGTCGTTACCGACCTATGTGTTGTAATGTGTTGTAATGTGTGTAATGTAATGTGTTGTAAAGTGTTTTCGTATGTCGCTCTATACATAAGTCGTGGGGCGTCTGTTTTTAGGTCGCAGGGTGTTAGGTCGTTCCCGACCTATGTGTTGACACATGGAGTAGTGTTGAGTTGTGAGCCTATAAATAGGCGGGTGGTGTCATTTGTAATAGTTTAGTTGATTTTGAATAAAACTTGTTCGTGTGCTTTGTGCCACTTCTTAAATTGGTAGTTGAGTGTGATCTCCTATCTCCACCTTCGGTATTCGAGTGCGCTCGAATTAACGATCGTTGAAGCCGATTCACGGTATCTAGTGCGCTAGATCAACGTACGAAGAATCGTAGATCTTTAAACACGGTATCGTGCGCGATCAACGTGTTTGAGATAGCTAGAATCCGGTATCTTTGGATCAATGGATTTGGGCCATTCGATATCTTCTATTCCATCGATTGCTACTTTCATCGTCATATTCATTTTCAGTTATCCGCTGCTGCATCATGTTCAAACTACTTGGTTATGAGATTTGTTAACTTGGATGAACTGTGATTCACAGTGTTTTTATTTCTTTTGTATGAGTGAGTTATATACATTTACATTGGAAATAAATTAAATCAAATTTTCTCAGACTTTAATAAATACCTACTAGATATTACATATATTAGTAAAAATATAAGTTTAACAAAATAATAAAGGAATTTTAACTGTATAATCAAAATATTCTTTCTATGTTATTTTATAGAAATGTGAAATTTTAATATATACTTCAAGTTTTGAAAATATATTTAGTTGATTATATAGAAAATTATGAAATAATGTTTATATGTAATATTCAGCTCTATAAGCTATTTGGGGATTTAAAATGAGTTTTTTTATGTTATAAGTAAATATTTAATAATCGACTAATTTTATATAAGAATGAGTAATTAGTTAATTATCGTCAATATTAAACTATACCTAAGTTTGTATAACTAATTAATTGTGTAATATGTATTTATTATCCATCTCTTGGTATTTATTTGGTTATTTAAATTATATGTCGAGGATAATTCATTATTAAGTATTGATTTGTTCCTTTACATTTATTTGAACGATCTATTTTTATTGGTTTCCTTATCATACTTTTCTTGTATATTGGGTATCATCTTGTGAACGATTCACTGTGGATATAGATTTAATTGATGGTTTTAATTTGATACGATGATGACATTCTTCTAAATGGATTTGTGATATTTTATATTGATTTTGTTATTTATTTCTGTGTGACAAGAAATTTGAATAAACAGATAAGTGATACCGTTTGGTATGGGACTTTCGGTAACACTTTTCTGGTTATTCATCGGACTTGTTACATAGAGATATCTAGTGTTGATCGAGTGTAGTTTATGAACAACAAATAATTATCCGAATGGCATGCGGCGGTATGGGACGCCGTTATATTATTTGTTTGATTATTCGTTGTAAGTAAATGTTACTCAAACGAGAATACCACTCATGTATATATGTGATACTCGGTGAGGAGTATCGTATGGATAAATGTTGGCTTACGGTTAGAGCCTTGTGACGGCTAGGATTTGAGCTCTAATACTTTATAGTCATGTGTTGACTTATATACATATAAAGCCATGTATCAGTTTACGACTAGAGCTATATATTGATATAAGATATGAGTATTATATGTCATCTACTGGTGTCCAGCTCTCTTTATGGTTTGGAAGTGAACCAGATTGGCCAACATCCACATTGTCGGGCTGATTGTGGGGTCACGCCCCAGATCTGCGACAGTGTTGTTGGATATTTTGGATGCGCATCACAGGTTTTGGTAGTTGGTAGGGTAGGTGCCCTACAACCCCTTGCGTCGCATAGGCCAGCAACCTGTTACCTATAGGGGGAAAGCAGGGTCATGACCGGGGCTATGCGAGACGGGCCACTGGTAGATGGGGTCATATGTCTGTCGAGGTAACTGAAAATTGTAGGAATAGACGGTTACTCTATGGTAGGCAAGTAGACCAGGGTTCCTAGAGAAGGCTTAGCGGTAGGCGGCTATCAATCTCCCATTTGATTCAGGGTATATGTGTGTAGTGGATTGGTATATATGTCTCTTTTCTATAATGAGTTGACCAGACTAGAGACTAGTTGAGTCTAAAGTGTAGTCAGTCCTCGTATATCCATACTCTTTGATGATTTGGTATTTTTGAGATAGCCTTACTTTATTGTTGGTGCGTCGGTTTGGGGATGATTTATATTGGTGGTTTGTAATATGTTGGATATAGTTTGATAGGCTATCTCATATTATTATGTAAATCGATTTTGATGATAATTTCTAAATATGGATGATTCATCCATGTGACGTTGATTTCGTGATTTCCGAGTGGCATTCTTTATGTGGGTGATGAAACTTTATTATGTGCGTTGTAGTGATTGTTATCTTTAGATATACTTGTTAATGTCATTGGCATTATTAATATTAAATCATTCATTGATTTTACATATTTCATATCATCCATCATTATAGACATAGTCTAACCCGTGTGTTATTTATAATACTTGGGTCAGTTCGAGATACTTCGGTTATAGGGACGTTGAGACCAGGTTGTATTATTTGGGCATAGAGGAGACTGGTTATTCAGTATTGTGGTATATTAATTTGTATTGAATAGACTCATGTATGTGTAAGACCCGATAATGTGTGTTATACTTTGTATATTGTATATTATATATCTTATCATTGCGATTGACTCTGTGATCTCTATTATTTATTGTATATTGTGTATTATTCTGTCCTGAAGGCACACGTGTTTATTGCTTTGTGTCGGTACTGTGTACGTTTGTTGGTGAGTTATATACGATGTTTAAATACATACCAACGTTAGCCCAAAGTAATATCCATGTGTGTACCCAATGTCGTCTTATAATCCATATTATCTGATAGTATTACTTTGTAATACTCTTGATCGTATATGTATAGAGGCAAGGGTGTTACAGGCTACTAGCTAAAGTATAGGGCACGACTCTACACCAGTCCCATCTGGTTTTCTAATCTCCGAGTTATTCTCTTAGTAAAATTCCTGGTTAACTACCTTATCCATATTTCCTTGAAAACAAAATCTTTGTAAATGATTTAACCATTGAAATCATACTTAAAACAAGGAAAACATTGGTTCTTTACTTTACTCAAAATACTTATGCCATGATATATGCTTTATAAAACACTATTGATGAAACTTGAAATCATTAGGGTCTTTGACCCTCTCAAAACTTAGGCTAAAGGCCAAAACTATGTAAAACCTTTACAGCTATAAAACTAGGCAACGCCATCGCCATTAAAGATCTTTGTCCATTCTAAAGCATGTCGAAGTATTTTATTTGAAAATATACGGGGATGATGTCGAAGTCATAACTTCATAAGTCATAGTGTTAAACTATAAAAATTAAACTTAGGCAACTCTAAAAACCATTGACATCAATGCCTCGTTGAGGGTATAAATAAATTGGAATAGGTGCGGTGTCGATATCAATGACGTTGACATATCAAAAAGCATTATGGGTTAAGCTCGATGACTAGTTAAAAAGCGGCAAGGGTTAGGCTCGATGACAAGTTAAATGCGGCACAGAGCGGGCTCGATGACCATCTGAGTCGGCGAGGCAAAAAAATTAAGAAATATGTGGGATCATGTTTCTTAGTAAAAATGCGGCATGCATGCACCTCGACATGCCCATATCGAAGACCTCTCTCTGCCTTTTCAACCTCGACGATGTTCCAAACCAATCCGCTTTATTCCAAACTCGTTGACATCATGCGGCATTTGCTTTGTTCCACGTCGATGAAATTGCGATGTGGTGAGATAGGCTCGAAATAGCCAATATCGACATGGCAAAGTTGTAAAGATATAAAAAAAACTGCAAAATTAATATAAAAAGTATTTTCACTTCACCAAACCTCTATAATTTGTCAAAACCTTATTGGCTATCAAAACTTTATCAAATTCTTTACCCAGAAAACTACCATAAACCACAATTTTAAATGCCAAATATTTTTACAATTTAACCCTTATTATAAACTTTTTACTTAAACAAATAAACCCTTTAGACTTAAACAATTTATTTACCATTCCTAAACACTTAGGAAAAATTCATAAAAAAATAAAATAAATCAAGTTAATCATACTCTTCGAAAATTTCAGGGCCAGAAACTTATTTTAATAATTAAAATCTGAGATTCACTAATTTATTCACTTAGAAAATTCATATAAAATTCATACTTACTTGGAAAATTATGAAATTAAAAACCCACTTCTAAAATAATATTTCTAACATCATATTAAATCGCAACTCATTTGGGTATCATATGATAAGTTTTCCAACTCAAACATATCACTAAATTTCATATTTATAAATTCTAGAAAATCACCAACAAGCATATAATCATTCAAACTTCTAAAACATGCAATAACAATAATATTAAATTCGAATTTCCCATTAAAACCGAAACACAATTCAAAACATGAGATGTTTATGTCTTATTCACCTTGATTTGGACGAGAAAAATGAGATCTGTGTAGACTTGATTTCTTTTAGCTTTGATTCCTTAATCTTTTAGTTTCCTTCTTGTTTTCCCTTTGCTATGGCTGGCCTCTCTCTATGTTTAGTTTGTATGTTTGTAAATGAATGAAGGAAATGAAGATAGAAGAGTTTATGGGGTAGCAATGAAGGTTATTCCTATTTTGCCCTTATCATTTTTCTCCTTCTTATCCTAACCTTTTATTTCTCTAATTGGTTTATTAACTAAGGCACGGCCTAAACTTAGTTACCAAATCTTAGTTTTCTTATCCCTTTACATTATTTAATTTAATTTATCTAATTAAGTGTTCTAAATAATGTTAGTCAAAATTATGGTCATTAAAGACTCCCCTTCGTAAATAATTTCGTCCTCGAAATTACGATAAGGTACATACATCAATCAAACATAAAGGTAAAACATACTATCAAACATGTCAGGATGAGTGTCTCTAATCCTGCTCTCTGTTTTCCAAGTACAATCTCTCTCGTCGTCACTCCACTAGACCTTTACTAATTTGACTGTCTTGTTCCTTAGCTTCTTCTAATCCTTAGCCACTATATGAACTGGCAATCTTAGTATAGTCATGTCCGGTTCCACTACTAAGTCTTCTAACGCAATCGGAGTAATAGTAGTTTCTGGATCTCGAACAAATTCCTTAGATAAGAAATATGAAAAAAATATTAGACTCCTGCCAAACTATTCGGTAACTCTCTCATATAAGAGAATTTCCCAATCCTTTCTATAATAGGAAATGGTCCAACAAATCTAGGTGCTAATTTCTTCGACTTCCCGAATCTCATCACACCCTTCATCGGTGATACTTTGACGAAAACATGGTCTCCAACCAAGGTCTTTTCATCTCTTATCTGCATAACTTTTCTGCCTAGATTGAGCTTCCTTCATTCTAGCCCAAATTAACTCAATCTTTTTTGCAGCTTCTCTTACTAAATTTGGACCAAGAACTAATTTATCTTCAGTCTCTAACCAACATATGGGAGATTTGTATGGCCTTTCATACAAAGCTTCAAAAGGTGTCATCCCTATACTAGTCTGATAACTGTTGTTATATGAAAACTCAACTAGGTGTAGATGGTCTTCCCATAATTATGCAAACTCTAGGACATAAGTTCTTAAGAAATCTTCCAAGACTTTGTTAACTCTCTCCGTTTGTCCATCAGTCTTTGGACGTTAAGCGGTACTCACCTTGAGCTTAGTACCTATAACTTCCTATAAACTTTTCCAGAACTCACCAGTGAACAAGGAATCTCTGTCACTTACTATACTACTAGGAATCTCATGCAGTCTAACTATATTCTTCATGAATAACTTAGCAAAAAATAGCCCTGTTCTAGTCGACATAACGGGTATAAAGTGTGCACTCTTAGTCAATCTGCCCACTATAGCCCAGATACTTTCATTTCCTCTATTCAACCTTGGCACCCCATCTATGAAATCCATAGATATAGAATCTCACTTCCAAACTGGAATATCTAAAGGTTGAATTAACCTACTCGGCTTCTGATGCTCGGCTTTTACTTGCTGATAGTTTAAACACTGCTTTACCCATATGCCTACATCCTTCTTCATACCTTCCTAGAAGAAACTTCTTTTCATATTCTGATACATCTTAATTCCTCCCGGATGGATAGTGAACTTTGATCAATGACACAATTAAGAACTTCCTTTCTTAAGTCTTCGATATTCGGAACACATAACCTTCCTTTCTTCCTCGCCACCCATTTTGTTGAAGACTAAAATCCTTTAAATCATCGATCCCAGTTCCACTCTTGAACCTTCTGATCTGTTCAACTAGTAATGGATCATCTCCTTGTTTAGAAGCAATCCTTTCGATCATTACAGGTCGAACCTCTAAACATGACAACCTCGCGGTCTCTTGGGTCGAACTTGTTGTAGATCTTAACTACACACCACATGTAGTCAAAGCTTCTAAATCTTTCCACTCAGCTTTCATGAGGTTAGATATCCGGCGCAAGACTGAATGCTTCCGCTACCTTATTTCCTTTCCCCGGTATATACTCAATTCCAAATTCATAGGCAGCTATAAACTCTAACCATATCTGTTGTCTCATATTTGATTCCTTCTGAGAGAATAAGTACCTTAACGACCTATGATCCGTAAACAACTCGAATCTCTCTCCCAAAAGTTAATGTCTCCACACCTTTAATGCAAAAAATCACTGCAGTTAACTCTAAGTCATGCATCAGATATCTAACCTCATGCGGTCTGAGCTATCAAGAAGCATAGGTAATTACTTTACCCTTCTGCATTAACACAGCTCCTAATCTTGTTCCGCATGCATCTGTATACGCTAGTAAATCTTGATTTCCATCCAGAACAACTAACACTGGTGCATTGGTCAATAAATGTTTCGAATTCTGGAATGCCTTCTCATATTTATTGGTCCAAACATACTTTACTTCTTTCCTTGTCAACTTAAGCATTGGTTCTGCTATCCATGAGAAATCCTTAATAAATCTCCAGTAATAGATAGCTAGTCCAAGAAAACTCTTTATCTCGGTCATTGTCTCGAGTCTCTTCCAATTATTAACTGCTTCTATTTTAGCTGGATCTACCAACAAGCCTTCCTCTGAGACTATATGACCCAGAAATTGTACCTCCTTCTTCCAAAAATGACACTTTGAAAACTTTGCTTTTAACTGATACTGTCTCAATGTCTCAAGCACTATCCTAAGATGAACTTTATGGTCTCTTTCATCCTTGGAATATATCAAGATGTCGTCTATAAACACCAACATGAATCTATCCAAATGCTCTTGAAAGATCCGATTCATTAAGTCGACGAAGAAGGCTGGCAAATTAGTTAATCCAAATGGCATTACCAACCACTCATATGATCCATATCTTGTTCTAAATGCCATTAAAGGAATACTATTCTCCGCCACTCTTAGTTGATGGAACCTATTGCCAAATCCAACTAAGAAAATACTTTGGCTCCACTCAACTTATTAAACAAGTCGTCAATTCTCAGCAATGGACATCGATTCTTTATTGTCCTTCATTTAACTTACGATAATCGATACACAACCTTAATGATTCGTCTGGTTTCTTAACAAACACTACGGCAGCTCCCTAAGGCGAACTAATTGGTCTAATAAAACTTTTCCCTTCTAAATCCACCAGTTGCACCTTTAACACCTTCATCTCGGTAGGTGTCATCCTACTTGGCTTTCTACTAACAGGTTCAGCTCCCGGTACAAGATCTATCTGTAACTCAATAGCTCGTTTCATCATAGTCCTGTCACCGGTTCAAAGACGTCTACGAATTCTCTAATGACAAAAACTCGATTCAACTTATCTTTCTCCTCCATTGCACCCAACAAAGCACTAATATCAAAACTCGAGTTTTCTACAGAATATATAATTCAATCACTACTACTACAGTGTCTTAGTGATATTTTCCTATCGTGGCAAAATATCCTAGCATCATACTTGATTAACCACTCCATACCCAAAATAATTATGAATCCTACAAAATCAGATACATGCAAACTGCAATCAAATATATGACCTAACAATTCAAACTCTAACTGGTCACATCTCATCCCAAGAGTTGCATACCCTCCTATCGGATTCGCAACCCTTAAGGATGTAACTAGGTATGAGGGTTCTAGGTTAAGCTTATCTACCAAACAATGAGATATGAAAGAATGTGATGCACCGGTATCAAATAGAACTCTAACAGGTATACCATGATTCAAAATCGTACCTCCCATCATAGCTCTTCCTTTCTCCTCAGCTATTGGTCTCGAGGTAGCTGGTTCCAATGCAAACAACTTGCCCTTTCTAGCTTTATTTGCTTCTTTGCACTGATTCTTATAATGATCGAACTGATCACAATTGAAGCACTTAATGTTCTTCCTCCTAATCACCATCTTTCCATCTTAAGAATGACATTCATTTACGAAATGCCATTTCTTATCACACTTATAGCAAATAATCTCAGATTTTCCTTCCTTGGCAGCTCCACCCTTCTGAGCTCCTTTCTCGTGAAAGAACTTTCTCTTCTGATTCTGCCCATATTGAGCCTCCACTGCTTTGTTACTACCAAAGAAAGCAAGCATCTCTTCGTTCCTTAAAGCCATCTCAACAACTACATCATATGGATCCCTTAGATGGGGCAAAGTTGCCCTAGTAAGCACGAGTCCCAGTCCACGAATGAACTTCTCGTTCCTTTTAATAATTGTATCCATGGTAGAATACCCATACCGGGACAACTCCACAAATCTTGTAGCATACTCTAGCACCGTCATGTCTTCCTGCACCAACTCAGCAAACTTCCTCAATAGGGTAGACGTAGCGATCACCGACATAAATCTTTCCTCGAACCTTCTCCTGAATTCTGCCCAAGTCAACGTTTCCTCCGCTACTCCAATAGTTACACTGTTCACTAGTACAATGCAGCTCCATGCAGTTTTCTGGATGCTAACCTCCTCTTATGCTCATTATTTAGTCTAAGATCAGTGAAGATCCTCTCGCAATGAAGCAACCAATTCTCTACTTCAATTGCAACCTCAATTCTAATAAATGGTTTTCCTCCAAGCCTTGCATAGTCTCTGCTCAGCACAACGTAGTTGTTGACCAACGGAGCTTCCTGATTGACACCTCCAACATTTCTACCTACTAATCTAGCAGCAGCTCCTGCTTGCATCATATTGATAAAGAACTGATACATAGCTCCCATATCACCCGGTAGCGTTGCATCACCTACATTAGCAGCTTGAGCCCGACCCGGATTCCTTCTAGTATTGAGTTTGATGTTTCTATTGGTTGTGGTGCTTCCTCCACCGAGATTCACTCTTCCGTTTCCTGCCTTCAAATCTTACTTTCCCTTTAAATATGCATTTGCACCTTAGTAAGACACAAAAGAACGGTCTAAGAGAGATGTGAAAATAAAGTTAGAGCTTATACTTATATATAATAAATATAAATACGTTACTATAGAGTTATCCCATACCCCAATCTTATTCTTTGATTCATTTGGATTATGTTTTAAAAATCTTTTAAGTTCAAAATTCTTGTAAGTTTTAAATAAACCTATGCTATGATACCAACTTGTAACATCCCCATGTTGAGGCCCGAAACTAGCCGCTACAGATGATGTAGTCATCTATAGTGTTAATTTCCGATGGAAAAATGCGGTAATGTTAATGGTATCCATAATATCAGAAGCATAAGAATGTGAAATATTTCAAACACACAATTTCAAAACAACTTTTCTCATTACATTTCAAATCAGCATTTCATATTTAGTACATAATCCCATAACGTTGCCCAAGTTCCGATAAATATAATTATTACAAAATACGCTAAGAATGACATATGAAGATGCCCCATTGTATGATCAGAGTTACTAAATAGATAGTCATAACATTTGCCATTACATACAACATTCAATCACAAGGGCTCCTACATAGCTAATCTTTGCCTCCTACACATTTTCGAAAGCTTTATTCGCCAAAACCTACAAAACCTGAAAACGTTAAAGCTTAACCTACTTAAATTAAATTTTGAGTATAGGGAGTTTAAAGGGAAAACATAAACTTTGAGTCAGAGAAAAATCCAAGTGTGAATAGTAATATGACATCTCAGTTTATTAATATTAAATGAGACCATGTCGCCTAGCGGAATGGGTTTCCCCTCACTAATATCCTTTAAAAGCCTATCTTTCACAATCAAAATCCTACAACCAAACTGGTTATGATAAAAAATATAACAATAACAAG
Organism: Allium fistulosum; assembly: GCA_030737815.1. Classification (NCBI taxonomy): domain Eukaryota; kingdom Viridiplantae; phylum Streptophyta; class Magnoliopsida; order Asparagales; family Amaryllidaceae; genus Allium; species Allium fistulosum. The sequence continues at coordinate 670,107,993 of CM060901.1, forward strand.
TATGCATACAATATAGGTAATCAGTGGACAATCTTTCCCGACATCATTGACAGGGACGTGGAAGATGATCTTAAGGCTATTTAACACTAGAGGGGGGGGGTGAATAGTGTTTTAAGAATTTCTTTAAAACTTCTTTGATTTAAATTGATTTAACTAACTTAATGCAAATACACAATCACAGATCAAATCACAGAATCACAAACAGATGCAAATATAAATAAAAAGCAAGTAAAGGAAAGAACACACCAGGAATTTTATACCGGTTCGGTGTTACCCTACATCCAGTCCCGCACAACTCGTACGGCTTTCTATTCAATAATAATCTAGATTACAATCCCTCGATTCCAAGGCAACGAGGTACACCCTCCAGATTCTCAGGTCTCTGGGTAGAACCACTTGATTCACAGGACACAAGTTCACCCGATCGATTTCCAAGGACACGATCACACCTTTATAACCCTAAACAAGTTTCTTTGAGTACAAATGTATCTATAACTCTGATAAGCACTGAGATTCTTTGAAGAGAGTGGCAGAGAATCAAACTAGAGATATTCTGGTTTGATTCACTTAAGATTTTGGCAGAATATGGATAGGATGATTAGAAAATAAGATAAGAGAATAAAGAGGAGAGAAAATAAAGAAAGTAGTTACTGGAAAACGTCCATAACAGTCTCTATTTATAGAGAATGAATGGATGTGTCCATTCAAAGAGATTTAAACGAATAGACACTTCTTTTGAAAAACAACCTTTGCTATAACGGGAAGCATGTCGACATGACGAGTAACTATGATGTCGACATGGTCTAGTAAAAATGATGATTTGCTTTTCTTTGAAAATGATGATTTAAAACATATGCAACTTTATTCAAATGGACTCTATGTATTTGTAGAAGGTATTTAGAAGTAGAAATACTTATGAATATATATATGTATATATACTAAAATATATTTAAAATCAAGGTAAATAAACTAAAGTAAATATAATATTAAAATAGATTTTGAGGCTAAAATATCAAGGACAATTTTGAAATCAAAATATAACAAAATGATAAATATGATTTTGAGGCTAAAACATTTTTGGAAATACGAACGAAGGTTTTTCTTTTGAAAAGGAATATTTGAAAATCATTTTATGAAACAAGAGATAATTTTGAAAATCATTTTGAATCAAAATTAGTGGATAACAAAATAGGGCTACTATCCGTTCCACTAGATATTTCGTGAGTTCCATCTCACTAGGGTTCCATCCCTTTAACAAGAACGAAGTGGATTCCATTCCACGAGTAAATTAGATAAAAAAGAATGATAGTGCTTTCAAGGAGTTTTAACAAATATCTAACCTAACTATATTATTTGTCTTGAACTCTTGAATATCTTGAATCTCATGAGTCTTCAATCTTGAACTCTTGATCTTTGTCTTCTTTACTGTACAGTCTTCTTTTGTTGATACCTGCATATAGATTTCCTGCACATATATATTTTATAACACTTCTATAGTTGTTGTCATCAAAACCATTATCCTATAGACTAACATTCTCCCCCTTTTTGATGATGACAACCTTTGTTTATAAAATATTTATATTCTCCTTATAACTCCCCCTAAATCTAATAACTCCCCCTTAATCTATGCCTAACTAACCTATTTTATACTTCTCCCCCTTTGTCATCAACAAAAAAAATGACATTAACTCCCCCTAAATCTATGATATTAATGATAGTGTTATCATTAATAATACTGAAACTAGATATAACAATGCTAAATATTGTATACTCAGAATGATATATATGAGTAATATAAGAATGAGAATAATACGTGTAACCACAGATTATTTTATTCATATTACTATATACATAACTGTTAAATGAAAAGAAAATTTGTGTCCCCTTGACACTACTCCACACTTCATCATCCCTTCCATTATAAAAACCACGATTTAAATTTGCATAAAACATTTTGACAAGGTTTGGATAGCAAACAAAATCATTTTGGTTATTGTCAACCAAGCTTAGAATACCATTGTTTTGAAAGAGAGCATCAATTTCATAAGAAGCGAAGTCATTAAAAATAGCAAAACTACCCGAATGAACTTTTCCATAAGTTGCATAATTAATGTATGCAAGTATGGCATCTCTATTATTGTAGAGATGATCTTTGGTGGCTTTTGACAGCCTCATTCCGGCTATGTTGCTAGTGGATGCCATTTTTGAAGAGATAAGAGTGTTTGAAGATAAAAGTTGTTTTGAATTTGAATTGAAGATGGAGATAAGTGTTGATAGAAGATAGATATAAAGAGGTTGAATAGGTGGATTCTCTGGTCAAAGAGTCATAACTATTCAGAACATAGGAGTTAGTGAAAAGGTGGAGGGAAATTTGAATTTTGAATTCAAATTTAGAAATCTGATTTGCTACAGGTATGTCGACATTACCAATAAGTGCCATGTCGACATGCACATCAGATTTTGCAAAAATGATTTCAAGCATGTACAAGATATATATATATATATATATATATATATATATACTTATATATATTATGACTATTGTCTGAATATATTTTGAAAATATATTATACAGAAAATATATAAAAATAATATTTTATAAATTTTTAAAAGATATTTGAAAAATTTTAAGTTAATAAAATCAATTATATACTTAATTAATAAACTATTCTAAGCAACCAATTTTCAACCAATTAAAATAGTAAACGTGTACCTTGTTTGAGTTCCATATCATCCTGATTATCTGAATTCTGAGTTGTCATAAAACACATATTTGCCAATTCTGTTTTCTGTTCATCATCACTTGAGGACGTATCTGAATCATCCAGTGTTGCTGCAAATGCTTTCTTTCTTTTCTTTGAATATTCTTTGTTTGATTGAGGAGTTTGCTTTTCTTGATGTGGACAGTCTCTTTGATAATGACCAAACTCATTGCAATTGAAGCATTTGATGTTGTTGAGTGATTCAGTGTTATTTCCAAAACTTTTTCTCTTGTGATTATTCATTTTTCTATACTTCAGGAATTTTCGAAAGTTTCTTGTCATGAAGGCTATTTCTTCATCATCATCACTAGATTCTGATTCACCAGTTAGTGCATTAAAGGCAATGGACTTTTTTTCTGATGACTTATTCTCCCTTCTTTCCTGAATTTGAACTTCATATGACATCAGATTTCCAATTAGTTCATCAATCTTCAAGGTACTGATGTTATTTGCTTCTTCAATCGCCAGTGTCTTCAAATCCCATTCTGGAGTGAGTGAATTCAGAATTTTCCTGACTTGATCTTCTTCGGAGATTGCTTTTCCCAGAGATACTAGTGAATGAACAATATCCTGAAAACGACTATACATATCTGGAATAGATTCACTAGGCAACATCTTAAATAATTGAAATTGATTAGTAAGAATAGAAATTTTGGTCTGTTTAAGTTTGCTTGTTCCTTCATGAGTAACTTGCAGAGTTTTCCAGATTTCATATGCAGTTTTACAAACAGATACCCTATTAAATTCATTTCTATCTAGTGAACAAAATAAAATATTCATGGCTTTTGAATTGTTTTGAGCCACTTCTCTTTGAACGTTCGTCCATTGAGCAAAATCAGTTGTGGGCTCAGTGTATTCAGTTTGTGTCATATTCCATGTTTCTAAACTAATGGATTGTAAATATATCTTCATTCTACATGCCCAATATGCATAGTTACTGCCATTGAAAAGTGGTGGTCTGGCAGTGGACTGACCCTCTACAAATGAACTAGAAATACCAGTGTTGGTAGCCATTGTTACTTTTCAAAAATCAGGTTATGAATACTTTGAAAAACTTGCTCCGATACCAAATGACAGGGACGCGGAAGATGATCTTAAGGCTATTTAACACTAGAGGGGGGGTGAATAGTGTTTTAAGAATTTCTTTAAAACTTCTTTGATTTAAATTGATTTAACTAACTTAATGCAAATACACAATCACAGATCAAATCACAGAATCACAAACAGATGCAAATATAAATAAAAAGCAAGTAAAGGAAAGAACACACCACGAATTTTATACTGGTTCGGTGTTACCCTACATCCAGTCCCGCACAACTCGTACGGCTTTCTATTCAATAATAATCTAGATTACAATCCCTCGATTCCCAGGCAACGAGGTACACCCTCCAGATTCTCAGGTCTCTGGGTAGAACCACTTGATTCACAGGACACAAGTTCACCCGATCGATTTCCAAGGACACGATCACACCTTTATAACCCTAAACAAGTTTCTTTGAGTACAAATGTATCTATAACTCTGATAAGCACTGAGATTCTTTGAAGAGAGTGGCAGAGAATCAAACTAGAGATATTCTGGTTTGATTCACTTAAGATTTTGGCAGAATATGGATAGGATGATTAGAAAATAAGATAAGAGAATAAAGAGGAGAGAAAATAAAGAAAGTAGTTACTGAAAAACGTCCATAACAGTCTCTATTTATAGAGAATGAATGGATGTGTCCATTCAAAGAGATTTAAACGAATAGACACTTCTTTTGAAAAACAACCTTTGCTATAACGGGAAGCATGTCGACATGACGAGTAACTATGATGTCGACATGGTCTAGTAAAAATGATGATTTGCTTTTCTTTGAAAATGATGATTTAAAACATATGCAACTTTATTCAAATGGACTCTATGTATTTGTAGAAGGTATTTAGAAGTAGAAATACTTATGAATATATATATGTATATATACTAAAATATATTTAAAATCAAGGTAAATAAACTAAAGTAAATATAATATTAAAATAGATTTTGAGGCTAAAATATCAAGGACAATTTTGAAATCAAAATATAACAAAATGATAAATATGATTTTGAGGCTAAAACATTTTTGGAAATACGAACGAAGGTTTTTCTTTTGAAAAGGAATATTTGAAAATCATTTTATGAAACAAGAGATAATTTTGAAAATCATTTTGAATCAAAATTAGTGGATAACAAAATAGGGCTACTATCCGTTCCACTAGATATTTCGTGAGTTCCATCTCACTAGGGTTCCATCCCTTTAACAAGAACGAAGTGGATTCCATTCCACGAGTAAATTGGATAAAAAAGAATGATAGTGCTTTCAAGGAGTTTTAACAAATATCTAACCTAACTATATTATTTGTCTTGAACTCTTGAATATCTTGAATCTCATGAGTCTTCAATCTTGAACTCTTGATCTTTGTCTTCTTTACTGTACAGTCTTCTTTTGTTGATACCTGCATATAGATTTCCTGCACATATATATTTTATAACACTTCTATAGTTGTTGTCATCAAAACCATTATCCTATAGACTAACATTCTCCCCCTTTTTGATGATGACAACCTTTGTTTATAAAATATTTATATTCTCCTTATAACTCCCCCTAAATCTAATAACTCCCCCTTAATCTATGCCTAACTAACCTATTTTATACTTCTCCCCCTTTGTCATCAACAAAAAAATGACATTAACTCCCCCTAAATCTATGATATTAATGATAGTGTTATCATTAATAATACTGAAACTAGATATAACAATGCTAAATATTGTATACTCAGAATGATATATATGAGTAATATAAGAATGAGAATAATACGTGTAACCACAGATTATTTTATTCATATTACTATATACATAACTGTTAAATGAAAAGAAAATGCATACAATAAGTAGACAAATCAATCAAACATAAGCACACCTATTTATGTCTTATTACATAATCAATATAGTAAGTTATCATAAATCAACCATGTTTAAAACCAAATCAAGTATTTCAAATCAAATCAATTTTTAAACCAAATCAAACAAGTTAAATGTTACGTGGAACTTCAACCCATCCCTCTTTTCCAAAGATGGGATCCGCTTTGATTACTTCCCAATCTTCATCGTCCTGGAGCAATGTCTTCGGTGGATTTACTTGGAGATCCTCTTTGTTGAGAGCGGAGATCATCCATCGTAGTGCATCGAAATGCCTTTCTTGTTCCTTTATCATCTGCATTTGACTCAGTTCTAAGTGCCTCTGATTTCGTAGAATAAAAGTAAGAATGTCTTTGAAGGATTTGAGAGTCTCTTCAAGATTATCACTTAGATTTGAAGAGGATGACGCCATTTTGACGATAAGTAAGAAGGAAATAAGTAGATAAGAGTAGAGAGAAGTTATGAGAAGTTTTCTGAAAGAAAATAAGACTTAAATAGACAGGAAAGTCGTTTGAAATGAATAGACATAAGGAGTTATTTTGAATTTCAAATTGAAATGTCCATTCAGAATATTACCAGTATATGTCGACATGACCTCTATACAGTATGTCGACATACATAGCAGATTTTGCACATCTTATTTTTGAATTTTCAGTGTATATACATATGATTTATATATATATTACTTGATATAAATAAGAGTAACAGTAAGAGAATAAGCTTCATTTCATACTAGAACAGAGAAGTACATGAATCTCATAGAGAAAACATAAAGATACAACTTTCAATATACCAAATTTCATTGATATACAAAAAGTAAACTCTAGAAACTAGTAGATGAGGATGAAGATGATGAGATATTAAGCTTCTTGTTGACTTTGGAGAAGAACTTGTTCATAGTATTGGACATTTTGTCCAATTTTTTGTTTATGGAGTGTTTGAGAGCTTTTTGATTTTTTACAATTACTCGTTGATTGTGAAGGAGAATCTTGTTTGATGGTCGTGTGGGAAAATCAATACTCTCTAAGGAAGTTTCTTCACTTTCTTCCTCTTCTTCTTCCTCACCTTCTTCTTCTTCACCTTCTTCTTCCTCCTCTTCCTCTTCTTCTTCTTCCTCCTCATCTTCTTGCATTTCCTCATACCCCAATCGTGCTTCTTTTTCCGTTAGTGTTTCGTATGGTTGAAACACGTGCGGAATTTTCATAAGTGAAATATTGGAATGATTAAAAACCTTTCTTGGAAAGAATTCTTCACCTCTCATATCCACTCCAAAGTAATTAAAAATTCTAGTGAGGTATATTCCATGATATAATGCATTCTCTCCCGAATCCAAGTTTTTGTGACGAAATTCATCCAAGATAACTTGTGCCCAATTAATATCATAATTTCCAAAAATTGTAAAAAGAGCCTTACACACTTTTTGAGTCGGGTTATTGTAATTTCCCGATCACGGAGTAATAGTGCGTTGAAGGAGAAGATTAACAATACGAGCTTTTGGTCGAAAAAATTTGTTTTTGAAATCCATTTCTTCCTCAAAAATATTGTGAAAAGTTTCACGATCGGTTTCCTCGATTTCAAAAGAAGAAAGATTGGAACCGGTACTTTTACACTCAAGTATGGTTCCTAAAACATCGGTATCCAAAACAATTTGTGTCCCCTTGACACTACTCCACACTTCATCATCCCTTCCATTATAAAAACCACGATTTAAATTTGCATAAAACATTTTGACAAGGTTTGGATAGCAAACAAAATCATTTTGGTTATTGTCAACCAAGCTTAGAATACCATTGTTTTGAAAGAGAGCATCAATTTCATAAGAAGCGAAGTCATTAAAAATAGCAAAACTACCCGAATGAACTTTTCCATAAGTTGCATAATTAATGTATGCAAGTATGGCATCTCTATTATTGTAGAGATGATCTTTGGTGGCTTTTGACAGCCTCATTCCGGCTATGTTGCTAGTGGATGCCATTTTTGAAGAGATAAGAGTGTTTGAAGATAAAAGTTGTTTTGAATTTGAATTGAAGATGGAGATAAGTGTTGATAGAAGATAGATATAAAGAGGTTGAATAGGTGGATTCTCTGGTCAAAGAGTCATAACTATTCAGAACATAGGAGTTAGTGAAAAGGTGGAGGGAAATTTGAATTTTGAATTCAAATTTAGAAATCTGATTTGCTACAGGTATGTCGACATTACCAATAAGTGCCATGTCGACATGCACATCAGATTTTGCAAAAATGATTTCAAGCATGTACAAGATATATATATATATATATATATATATATATATATATACTTATATATATTATGACTATTGTCTGAATATATTTTGAAAATATATTATACAGAAAATATATAAAAATAATATTTTATAAATTTTTAAAAGATATTTGAAAAATTTTAAGTTAATAAAATCAATTATATACTTAATTAATAAACTATTCTAAGCAACCAATTTTCAACCAATTAAAATAGTAAACGTGTACCTTGTTTGAGTTCCATATCATCCTGATTATCTGAATTCTGAGTTGTCATAAAACACATATTTGCCAATTCTGTTTTCTGTTCATCATCACTTGAGGACGTATCTGAATCATCCAGTGTTGCTGCAAATGCTTTCTTTCTTTTCTTTGAATATTCTTTGTTTGATTGAGGAGTTTGCTTTTCTTGATGTGGACAGTCTCTTTGATAATGACCAAACTCATTGCAATTGAAGCATTTGATGTTGTTGAGTGATTCAGTGTTATTTCCAAAACTTTTTCTCTTGTGATTATTCATTTTTCTATACTTCAGGAATTTTCGAAAGTTTCTTGTCATGAAGGCTATTTCTTCATCATCATCACTAGATTCTGATTCACCAGTTAGTGCATTAAAGGCAATGGACTTTTTTTCTGATGACTTATTCTCCCTTCTTTCCTGAATTTGAACTTCATATGACATCAGATTTCCAATTAGTTCATCAATCTTCAAGGTACTGATGTTATTTGCTTCTTCAATCGCCAGTGTCTTCAAATCCCATTCTGGAGTGAGTGAATTCAGAATTTTCCTGACTTGATCTTCTTCGGAGATTGCTTTTCCCAGAGATACTAGTGAATGAACAATATCCTGAAAACGACTATACATATCTGGAATAGATTCACTAGGCAACATCTTAAATAATTGAAATTGATTAGTAAGAATAGAAATTTTGGTCTGTTTAAGTTTGCTTGTTCCTTCATGAGTAACTTGCAGAGTTTTCCAGATTTCATATGCAGTTTTACAAACAGATACCCTATTAAATTCATTTCTATCTAGTGAACAAAATAAAATATTCATGGCTTTTGAATTGTTTTGAGCCACTTCTCTTTGAACGTTCGTCCATTGAGCAAAATCAGTTGTGGGCTCAGTGTATTCAGTTTGTGTCATATTCCATGTTTCTAAACTAATGGATTGTAAATATATCTTCATTCTACATGCCCAATATGCATAGTTACTGCCATTGAAAAGTGGTGGTCTGGCAGTGGACTGACCCTCTACAAATGAACTAGAAATACCAGTGTTGGTAGCCATTGTTACTTTTCAAAAATCAGGTTATGAATACTTTGAAAAACTTGCTCCGATACCAAATGACAGGGACGCGGAAGATGATCTTAAGGCTATTTAACACTAGAGGGGGGGTGAATAGTGTTTTAAGAATTTCTTTAAAACTTCTTTGATTTAAATTGATTTAACTAACTTAATGCAAATACACAATCACAGATCAAATCACAGAATCACAAACAGATGCAAATATAAATAAAAAGCAAGTAAAGGAAAGAACACACCAGGAATTTTATACTGGTTCAGTGTTACCCTACATCCAGTCCCGCACAACTCGTACGGCTTTCTATTCAATAATAATCTAGATTACAATCCCTCGATTCCCAGGCAACGAGGTACACCCTCCAGATTCTCAGGTCTCTGGGTAGAACCACTTGATTCACAGGACACAAGTTCACCCGATCGATTTCCAAGGACACGATCACACCTTTATAACCCTAAACAAGTTTCTTTGAGTACAAATGTATCTATAACTCTGATAAGCACTGAGATTCTTTGAAGAGAGTGGCAGAGAATCAAACTAGAGATATTCTGGTTTGATTCACTTAAGATTTTGGCAGAATATGGATAGGATGATTAGAAAATAAGATAAGAGAATAAAGAGGAGAGAAAATAAAGAAAGTAGTTACTGGAAAACGTCCATAACAGTCTCTATTTATAGAGAATGAATGGATGTGTCCATTCAAAGAGATTTAAACGAATAGACACTTCTTTTGAAAAACAACCTTTGCTATAACGGGAAGCATGTCGACATGACGAGTAACTATGATGTCGACATGGTCTAGTAAAAATGATGATTTGCTTTTCTTTGAAAATGATGATTTAAAACATATGCAACTTTATTCAAATGGACTCTATGTATTTGTAGAAGGTATTTAGAAGTAGAAATACTTATGAATATATATATGTATATATACTAAAATATATTTAAAATCAAGGTAAATAAACTAAAGTAAATATAATATTAAAATAGATTTTGAGGCTAAAATATCAAGGACAATTTTGAAATCAAAATATAACAAAATGATAAATATGATTTTGAGGCTAAAACATTTTTGGAAATACGAACGAAGGTTTTTCTTTTGAAAAGGAATATTTGAAAATCATTTTATGAAACAAGAGATAATTTTGAAAATCATTTTGAATCAAAATTAGTGGATAACAAAATAGGGCTACTATCCGTTCCACTAGATATTTCGTGAGTTCCATCTCACTAGGGTTCCATCCCTTTAACAAGAACGAAGTGGATTCCATTCCACGAGTAAATTGGATAAAAAAGAATGATAGTGCTTTCAAGGAGTTTTAACAAATATCTAACCTAACTATATTATTTGTCTTGAACTCTTGAATATCTTGAATCTCATGAGTCTTCAATCTTGAACTCTTGATCTTTGTCTTCTTTACTGTACAGTCTTCTTTTGTTGATACCTGCATATAGATTTCCTGCACATATATATTTTATAACACTTCTATAGTTGTTGTCATCAAAACCATTATCCTATAGACTAACAATCATAGTTTTATCAGACTGACTATAAACCTATGGCAGACTCGTACCTACCAGACATAATAAATGTTCTAACTTGCTATTAGAGGAAAACTAGATGGTCTGCCCGTAACTTACTACTTCTTTTTTTGATAAATAAGGTAATGATCAAACTGACCATGCCATATATATAAACAACTAAATTTTCACAACAACCCCTAAACAAAAACACTACAACTCTACCACAACATAATAACACTACAACACCACCACAAGCAACATAACACCATTACAGACATATACATCACAAGACACAACCCAAAGTAATAGAAAACAAAAACTAGAACATAACACAACCTTACATAACCCCTCACATTACAAAAACAATATCACAACACAAACCACCACCCAATACAACAAAAAGCATCATAACAAGCTATGCATCCCATTAAAAAGCCATGCATCATAACAAGCCATGCATCCCATCAAAAAGCCATGCATCATAACAAGCCATGCATCCCATAAATAAGCCATGCATCAAGATATGTACAACAAAATACTAGAATAATAGTCCATCAGCCTCTACGATCCTTGACTCTGGCTACGACAAAATCAAGAGCATCAACCATATCAGACTTCTCAATACCTGCCCACAAGTATACAAACTTTAGAATGGCAAAAAGAACAGAATTAGAAGATCTGTGTTGATTAAGAAAACATCTTTTATTTCTCTCATTCCAAATAACCCAGCACAACGCCTCAATACCTGCCCACAAGTATACAAACTTTAGAACGGAAAAAAGAACAGAATTAGAAGATCTGTGTTGATTAAGAAAACATCTTTTATTTCTCTCATTCCAAATAACCCAGCACAACGCCAAATAAAGCAGCTCAAATAATTTTTTTTTCATATGATCCTCCAATAGAAATGTTTTGTAGTTCCAATATTCAAACCGATCTTCAATAAGTAGTCCCCACTCAATCTCTAAATTCAGTTTAACCAAACATTTTGTCATGACATAAAAACTGAAGTCACAATCTACAAAGAGATGCTTCTAGTCTTCTTCCTCAATATTACATAAGTAACGTTTATCATATAAACACATGTTCTTCCTCCTCAACAAAGAAATAGTATTGAGTTTACTATGCATTAAAATCCACATATGAATCTTCACTTTCGAAGGTACATTTACAGCCCACATTTCTTTGAAACAACCACCTTTCTTCCCGAATAATTCAGAAAATTATAAAGAGAATTAACAGTAAAACTCTTTTATCTCTAGCCTATAAAAAATTATCATCATCATTATCTTCAACCACCACTCCCTCTAACACTTCCATCAACTTAATAAATTGACATAGCACTCTTCCTTTAAAAAATCTTGCAAAAGATAAATCCCACTTAAAATCAATTACCGTACCTCTAAACACTTCATGCACAGTTTTAAACTTCTCAAGAGACGACATATAATTCAGCAAACTCAGTGGCAAGGGGTATAAGCAGAACCCAACAATCATGCCAAAACAAAATATTTCTATCACTTTTCAATTCACATTTCAAACACAATTTGAATAAAGGAGCCAACATCCAAATATTCCTCCAAAATACTGAACAGCCTTTAACCTCCAAATTCCAATGAATACAGCCATTAAAATATAACTTCAAGACCCACTTTCTCCACATAACATCTTTATTATTGATCAAGTCCCAAATCCATCTACATAACAGTACATTATTCATCTCAGCAATATTCAACACACCCAAACCCCCTTGCTCAATCACCTTACAAACTTGATCCTAAAAAATTAAACAACTCAAAGAACAACCATTTCTACCACCATGCCAAAAGAAATTTCTTCTAATACTATCAATTCTATTCAAAACCCATTTGGGACATTTATGAAAAGATAACCAATATAGAGATAGTGCTGAAAGAACCAAATTAGTCAAAACTAATATAACTACTTTAGAAAGAGAAGAACTTTTTCATCTAGCAAGTTTAACATCAAAATTTTCAACTAAAGTCTGCCAATCCTCCTTGTGTAATTTACCTGGCCTAATCATAATACCTAAATATGAGACGAGAAAATTGCCCACTTTAGAATCCAACATGTTAGCTATTTTAATGTCATCACCTATGCTACTACTCAAAGTTATAACCGAACTCTTATGACAGTTAATCTTCAATCCTGACAACTTTTTAAAAGAGTACAAAAGGATTTTAATAGCTGCAATATACTTACAATCTGGAGAACCAAACAGAATCGTATCATCAACATTATGTAAAGAAGTAAAACCCCCTGAAATAATTCAGCCCCAAAACTCTTAATCACGCCATTATCAGCAGCCACTCTCAAGATTTGTGTAAAAACATCTGCCGCAATATCAAATAAAAGAGGAGAAAGTGGATCACCTTGTCTTAAACCCCTTTTAGAAATTAAAACTTTTCCAAGCACACTATTAACATAAATACAGGAGCTGCTAGACCATAACAAATCCTTAATCCAAAAAACCCACTTGTTACTAAAACCCTAGCCACCAAAGCATCCAAAAGAAAATTCCAATCTATTGTATCAAATGCCTTTGCAAAATCCAGTTTCAAAACAGCACAAGGCACCTTGTTCTTATCACAGTAAGAAATTACTTCTTACACCATAGCAGCCCCATCAAGAATAAACCTCCCTTGTATAAATGCAGTTTGAGCTTTATCTATTAACGAATCCATTTTAGTCTTGACTCTATTAGCTAAAACTTTCGTAATTAGCTTATAGGTACTATTTAAAAGACTAATTGGTCTATAATCAGCTAAAGCTTACTACTTCTAAGGTCAGTGGATCCTAATGGTTTTGCGGGCTCACCAATAACCTAACTCTACTCTGTGTATTCCTTTCTGTGTGTAACCTTCTTTTAGTCTTACCCATGACAAAGCCCTACACACTGGAATTTTTTATTTATATTAGCCAGGTTACTAGCTAAAGTATAAGGCGCGACCCTACACCAGTCCCATCTAGTTTTCTAATATCTGAGTCATTCTCTTAGTAAAATTCTGGGTTAACTACCTTATCCATATTTCCTTGAAAATTAAATCTTTGTAAATGATTTAACCCTTGAAATCATACTTAAACAAGGAAAACATTGGTTCTTTACTTTACTCAAAATACTTATGTCATGATATATGCTTTATAAAACACTACTGATGAAACTCGAAACCATTAGGGTCTTCGACCCTCTTAAAAATTAGGCTACTAGGCCAAAACTATGTAAAACCTTTACAACTATAAAACTCGAAGGTGTCATTGCCATTAAAGATCTTTACCCATTCTAAAGCATGTCAAAGTCTTTTATTTGAAAATATATGGGGATAATGTCGAAGTCATAACTTAATAAGTCATAGTGTTAAATTATAAAAATTGAACTTCGGCAACTCTAAAAAACATTGGCATCAATGCCTCGTCGAGGATAAAAATAAACTAGAATAGGTATGCCATCAATATCAATGACGTCGACATATCTAAAAGCATTATGGGTTAAGCTCGATGACCAGTTAAGAAGTTGTAACGATTAGGCTCGATGACAAGTTAAATGCGGCATAAACCAGGCTCGATGACCATCTGGATCGGCGAGGCAAAAATGTTAAGAAGTGTATGTGGCATCATGCTTATTTGTAAAAATGTGGCATGCATGCACCTCGACATGCCCATATCGAAGACCCCTCCCCGCCTTTTAAACCTCGACGAGGTTCCAAACCAATCCGCTTTATGCCAAACTCAATGACATCATGTGGCATTGCTTTGTTCAACGTCATGGCACTGGCATGCGGTGAGATGGGCTAAACAAAGCCAATATCGACATGGCAAAGTTATAAATATCTGGAAAACTGCAAAATTACTGTAAAAAGTGTTTTCTTTTAACCAAACCTCTATAATTTGTCAAAACCTTATTGGCTATCAAAACTTTATCTAATTATTATTGAGGAAAACTACCACATGCCATAATTTTAAATGCTAAACATTTTTACAATTTAATCCTTATTATAAACATTTTACTTAAACAAATAAGTCCTTTAGACTTAAACAATTTATTTATCATTCCTAAACACTTAGGAAATATTTCCAAAAATCAAAATAAATCAAGTTAATTATACTCTTCGACATATAAATATTTTAGGGCCAAAAACTTATTTTAATTATTTTTAATAATCAAAACCCAAAATTCACCAATTTATTCACTTATATAATTCATATAAAATTCATACTTACTTGAAAAATTATGAAATTAAAATCCCACTTCTAAAATGATATTTCTAACATCATATCAAAATCGCAACTCCTTTAGGTATAATATGATAGGTTTTCCAACTTAAACATATCACTAAATTTCATATATATAAATTCTACAAAGTCACCAACAAGCATATAATCATTCAAACTTCTAAAACATGGAATAATAGCAATATTTAATTCAAATTTTCCGCTAAAATCGAAACACAATTCAAAACTTGAGATGTATATGTATTATTCACCTTGATTTGGATGAGAAAGATGAGATTTGACATAGACTTGATTTCTTTTAGCTTTGATTCCTTAATCTTTTAGTTTTCTTCTTGTTTTCCCTTTGCTATGGCCGACCTCACTTTATGTTTATTTTGTATGTTAGTAAATGAGTGAAGGAAATGAAGATAGAAGGGTTTATGGGGTAGGAATAAAGGTTATTCTCGTTTTCCCTTATCGTTTTTCTCCTTCTTATCCTAACATTTTATTTCTCTAATTGATTTATTAAATAAGGCACGGCCTGAACTTAGTTACCAAATCTCAATTTTTTTATCCCTTTACATTTTTTTATTTATCTAATTAAATGTTCTAGATAATGTTAGTCAAAATTAGGGCCATTACACCGGACCCACTCATCTGACATCCGTCAATGCTACGCGTCCACTGTAGAACCACCTTTAGAGTGTCGTTTGCGAAAATAAAATCGCCCCCAATCGATTATTCGACCCCTAATTGGGTAACAAAATTTACCCAACACTGCAATGACCTAGTGTCCTCTCATAGAGAACTAGCTTCCCTAGAACTTCTAGCATACATCTAAATAGCCTTAAATAGGCCCATAAACAATTAACATTTGTACTAATTTTTATTATTAACTGGGCCTTAGGTCGAGGTTTAGGATATGCGTTCATGTGACAATCGATCGACTTCTAGCCCTAACCGGTCGAGATGAGTGGTCGACCAACCATGGTTTAAAATTATGGTTTATTTAGTTACAGCAGTCAATTTTTAATTAGGTTAATTTCGGTTGATTATAGTGTTGCAGCAAACCCAAATCAAGCATTGTGACCAGTCTATATTTCCCAATTTCAATTTCAATTGTTTAATCTAGGGTTTATCGATTTTAATGTTTAGTGGTTCTTGGGTTTACAGTTAAATAATTAAAAGGGGTGTACTGGCATTAAACATCATATTTATGCATTCACGTTTACTTCAATTTCTACCCTAGATTACATATTTCAATTTAGGGTTTTATAGTTTACAATTAAATTTTTGTCATCCTAAATCATGTAGAATAGAGTAAATCTAACTGTAATAATCATTTAATTAAATTTGTTCCCACTCACCTTAAGTCTAAGCTCTTTCAACATGCTCCACTTGAGAATCACCCTCCATTCACTTGCTGCTCCTAGACTAGATTAGTTGTAATTCTTCTACTTTGATTTTAATTTGATTTTGAAGAATTTTTATGGTTAGAGGAGAGGTTAGATTTTGGCAAAATTTCAATACAGTAAACGTTTCTGTAGATTTTAGGGTTAAGTTAGGGTTGAAGTTATAGGAGTTGGCAGTTATTATAGGACGTTGGATCTGGTTTAGAGAATATTTCGGGTTATCACGTATGCACATCTCAGCTTGGCAACGAAGCAATCAATATCGGTTGTTCAATCTCTTCAGGAAACGCTCAATTTTATGTTGCTAACGGTCGACCGCTTTCCTTTCGAGGTCGACCACTACCGGTCGACCATTAACCCTTCTGGGTCGACCGGTCATAGTTTGTTCTTGTGATAGTTTTATTTTAAAATTTTATTCTATTTTCAAACTTTACAATGCCTTTAACTTCTTCGTGCTAACTTTGATTTTGAAGTATTATATATGAAAATCGTCTAGAAAATCACTGTGAATGCAATAGTGCAAGATTCATAGCCAAATTCAAACGCTTGTAGAAATTTTTATTTTAGTCCTTGTTTTATTTAAATTTAATTTAATTTTCTTGTTAAATTTCAGTTAAATTTTTTGATGTGTTACATTCTTCTCTTGGTATATGCTCCAACTAAAACTTGGTGAATGTGCTAATTATCTTCTTGGCCTCAACTATATATAAGGTCAATGTCTTGCCTTTTACTTGAAAGCCTATGCCAATTTGATTGACGACCAGTTACGAGTCATAGAATGCATGAATGGAATCCACATGTAATTATCTTACTATCCTATGGCTGGCTAGGATAGCTCCATACTCGGCTTCATTATTGGTCACCTTGAAAGTAAGGCGGACCGCAAAACATAGCTATTTTCCTTCGACGGTGACAAGGACTATGTCGGATCCTTCCCCTTTCTCCTTTGACGCCCCATCCACATACAAGTGCTAAACTTGCTGGCTAGTGATAGACTCTTCTTCGCCACTGTCCAGGCTCAAGAACTTGACAACCAAAGCTATGATGGCCTGACCCTTGAAAAAATATGATGCTAGAATAAGATGTGATGCTGCCCAAGCCCGATAGACCATATCAATAGCTGGATTTCTAAGTCGGGCCAACTAAGGACTTGCTTCAAAGGTAGCTTGGTCAGGACTTTGATAGGATGAGCCTAAAAGTATGGCTGGAGCTTCCCGGGCTGCCATGAGCAGACAGAAGGAAAGCTTCCTCGGCCTTGTATATCTCGTTTCTGGGCCTGTTACCTCTTGCCGACATAATAGATCGGCCATTAGATCTTCTCATCTTCTTTAATTAAGGCAACATTGATCGCGTGGTCAGTTACTGCCAAATACAGGTACAAATCCTCCCTACAAACGGGATTGGACAGTCCTGCAGGAGTGGCCAAATGGTGCTTCAGCTCCTCGAATGCCTTAGTGCATTCATCATTCCAAGTAAATGGTTTTCCCATTTTGAAAATGTCGAAGAAAGGGAGACATCGGTCGGTTACTTTAGATATGAACTAGGTCAATGCTCCAACTGTCCCATTTAAGCTTTGCACTTATTTTACAATTCTGGGGATGTTCATATCTTGGATGTCTTGGATCTTGTCAGGGTTAGATTCAATACCCTTAGTGCTTACAACATAACCAAGGAATTTGCCAGACCGAATGACAAAGGAACACTTTTTGAGGTTCGGCTTCATGTTGTATTGGTGCAGTATGCTAAAATTCTTGACTGACATCTATACATGTCCCCTATCCTTTTAAGACTTTAACATCATGTCACCCACATACACCTCCATTGACCAGTCGATTTGTTCAAAAAACATCCTATTAATGAGATGTTGGTAGGTGGAACCTGCATTTCATAGCCCAAAAGTGTTGAAAATGCGGATTACGGATCTTAAGGCTGAATATACACTAGAGGGTGGTGAATTGTGTTTAATGGATTTTATGGAATTTTTGAAATCTTTTCAAATTAAACACAAACATATGCAATTTACAAACACAGAAACAATCACAGAACCAGAAATAGAGCAAATAGTAAATAAAAGCATTAAAGGAAAGAACACACCAGAATTTTATACTGGTTCGGAGTTACCCTACATCCAGTCCCACATAATTTCTTGTGTAGATTTCTTTTCAAATATAATGTCGATATTACAACCTCGATTTCAAGGCCACGAGATACACCCTCTTGTCTTTGAGTCTAGGGCAAACTCTCTTGATTTAACCAAGCTACAAGATCACTTAATTGATTTACAGGCTACAATCACACCCAATTGATTTACGGGCCACAATCACACCATTTCCAATCACACTTTGATAAAGAGAGACTCGATACACTTCGATCTTTCGATCTTTGATTACAAATGATCCTATAACTCTGAATAGCACTGATATCTTTGAGAGAGTGGCAGAGAAACAAACTAGAGACGATCGAGTTTGATTCACTTAGGATTTCGGCAGAATTTTGTTAAAGCATTTGAAATATAAGAGAATTTATGAGTGGAGAAGAAGGAGTGAAGAAATGAAGAAAAGCTAACTTAAAATTCGTTGAAAACAACTGGTATATATAGGAGAACAACGGTCATGTCCATTCATGAAAGGTTATGACGAATAGACACTTTTTTTGAAAATTTGAAATTTGAAATCTATGGCTACCATGTCGACATGGGGGTATAGGGATGCCGACATGGGGGGTATAGGGATGTCGACATGCCTATGTTATTTTTGAAAGTTGATTTTGCTTTAAAATGATTTCTATTCTAAAACTTGTCAAAATAATTTCTAAACTTTGTAAACCATTTTGAATATAGTTTAAACTTATAAAAGAGTTTTAGAAAGTAATCTTAAAATATATAATCTATAATATTAAAGTAATATTAAAAACTAAGTATAGACTTCTTTAAAATATATTTTTTAGATTTAAATCTAAAATATTAAAATCAAGAGATAGTTCAAAAAACAAGAGACGATTTTGAGATCAAAATATTGAAAGATGATAAGAATAGTTTTTGAATTAAGGCTAAAATATTTAAATTGATAGAGATGACTTTTAAAAAGATAGTTTTTGGAAAATAGTTAAAATAAATTATTTTTAATATTTCGTGGATTCCGTTCCACTAGAGAAGGTTGTGGGTTCCATCCCACTAAAGAGGTCGTGGGTTCCATCCCACTATTAAAGTGAGAAGATGGATTCCATTCCACAATTAAAATCCAAATAAAGATTTTAATGCTATTATGAAGTTTTAACATAAACCTAGACTCTATTACTTATCTTGAACTCTTGATACTCATGAGTCTTCAGTCTTGATTTCTTCAATCTTGAATTCATTAGTCTTGAATCTCTATACTGTACAGTTTTCATTCTTAGTACCTGCTTATATATATCCTGCATATACATATATATCTAGACAAAGATATTAGTATTTGTATTTTATAACAAGTCCTAAGGTTGTTGTCATCAAAACCATCTTCTCAGGAACTAACAAAAAGGTATGGAACGATAGTAGTACAAGCCGGCACTTTTGATAAAGGGGTGTGCTCTTGGTCCGGCCCGAGCATAGTAATATGATTATACCTATAGTCGAAATCCAAGAAAGTGAGGTGCTCGTGTCTAGTGGTTGTGTCTACCAACTAATCAATGCGATGTAAAGGAAAGCAACTTCAGGCCAGGCTTTGTTGAGGTTGGAGAAGATGATGCAAGTCCTCTAAGTCCAATTTGGTTTTCTAACCCCTACTAGGTTAACTACCTAGACTATATATTATGCCTTATGAAGCCGTTGGCTAGCAATTTTTCTACCTCTTCTTTAAGAGCTTGATACCGTTCTGGGTTGAGTGGTCAATGCTTTTGATGGATGTGGTCACTTTAGGATTGATGTTGAGTGCCCTCATGCGAAGATGTCTTTGCTTTGATGTAGGAATTTGATTAGCTCATCTCTAACTTCCTAATAGAGTTCTATGCTAATTTGATTAATTTTTCTATATCTAAGATAGTCTATGTATACCGATTCCAGTGGAGTAACTAGCCAGCCCGCCCTTAATATTTGGATCTCTATGCGAGGGTCGAGCGGGTTATCATCAAGATCCAAGTTTGCTCCCAAGTTGCATTATTCCAACGCATAAATCATACACTATATGACATCCTCGGCCATAACAGACGTCTGCGTTCGAGTCGAGGTATTGATGTTTCCCTCACTGTCATGGATGAGTCTACTAGCATTGATACGGTAGGAGTTGCTATGTAGAATGGCTCAGCTTGCCGATGGGGTACGACTTGCTCATCCCATGTTGAGTGAGTTCTTTAGTTTTTTAGGGAGTGACTAAGGAGATTGGATCCCTGCCATCCTAGTCTTCATAGCAGTGGGTAATCTTGACATGACCCTGCATGCTGCTGGGCTTGAGATTACTCTCAGGTGACACACCATTAGTTGATGTAGCTTCATGACTAAGGGTGGTCCCAGCACAACCTTAACATTTCTAGGCTCGAGGTTACTCTCAAGTAGCACTCCGTCAGCATTTGCATCTTTAGGGGCAAGGATGGTCCTTGCACAACTCTTAGCGCTGCTATGCTCGAGGGTACTCATGGGTGACACATCGTTGGTTTCCATGATATGATCGAGTAAGACATTGCTGGCGGAGGAATTATTGATGTTGATGCTTTGGAGTTGGGGGCAGTCTTATCATAGACCAGAGCATTAACCGATCTAATGGTTCTCTTAAGTGACTCACCACTGAGGGTTGTGAGTTCTTGCCGAAGTATGGGAACACCCTTTTTGCTTGTTTGAGAGAGGTCCCATAACACCCCATAGCCTTTAGTTGATTGCTCTAGATCTTGCCGATCTCACCTTAGATAGGGAACTTTATGATGAGCTAGCTGTAGGAAACGATGGTGTCCAGTTTAACAAGCAGCGATCATCATATCAAAAGATTGTAAGTAGAAGGGCAATCAACCACTATAAGTTTACCTAAACTATTACAACAAGGGGTTTTTTCTGAATATGGTCATAAGTGAGGTAGTACTCCTTGGAATTCGCACACCCAAAAGAAGTTAATATGGAGGGTGCAGGTTTGAGACTATAGGTATGATGCTTGAGAGCCTCAAAAACATGTCTGAACACGACGTTTGCTGAGCTAGCCCCAACCATGAATGCTCGATGCACATTTGAGTTGGTCATTGCCAAAGTGATGACCATAGGATTATGGTGGAGTAAGAGATTGCTTCCCTATCTTTAAAAGTGAAAATTATAGGTTGATCTGATTCTAACCTGAGAGCTTTGGATGCTCGATGCTCTAAAGAATATGCTTAGTCGGTTGAACCCATTTCCCTCTGATATTAGTACTATTCCTCTGGCTATTGTTTCCAAAATGCAGGCCATCGCATATGGTCAAGATGTCGGTTATTGTCATGACATTGCTGTGGGGTTGCTAGGGTGGAGCCAACTGGTTGTTGTGGTTGGTTCTTATTTCCACTTGGTCTGGAACAAACTAAAAAAGCATCCCTTCCCAGATAAGTCTTTCAATCTCGTCTTTGAGCACCCGACACTTATTGATCGTGTGGCCATTGATTTGATGCAACTGACAGTATTTGCCATTGTCATGAGGTTCCTCCCTTCTTCTACCTTTGGTGGTGCTTGTTCTTTGAAATTGCACCTAGTTCTAGGTTGTGAGATAAAGTGTCTTCATATCCCTATTCAAAGTAACATAGTTAGCGTACTTGGACCTATATTGCGTACCGATCTCGGCACACCTCTTGCTGTTATTTTGCTGACCATTGGGTCAATGGTCCATATTTCACGAGGAGTAGTTCAAGTGGTATGTTGGGCTTTAGTATTGCTATCAGAAATATCAATATCCTCCATCCCCATAATGTTGTTTGCCTACTGATAGAAGTTAGTTAGGGATGTAGCCAACTACTTTAGTAATTCCTTCACATTCTTAATTTGTATCTACCCCTCAAACAATGGCCACGAAAAGGCTATTCGTGTTTGCACCCCTTGCTCAAGTGGATTCTTTGTTGAAGCGGTTGTCATGTGACCGAAGAATCTCTGTTGGCGCCTATCTCATATTACATATCTTGTTAGTAATCATAATATAGGTCTTTGACGTGAAAAACCTTGTCTTGAATTATTCTTACAACTAGGCCCAAGAATGAATGCTTCCCAGTTGCAGATGCAGGAACCAATGGGAGGTCGATCCTATTAGGGTGGAAGGGAAGAATATGCACATTTCTAGGTCGGAAAGCTGGTAGGGGCGGGTGATGGAGTTGAATGTAGTAATGTGATTACTCCCATCGTAATTGTTAATAAGCAGCAAAGCATATATTTTATGGATGTAAGTGTTCAAGATATCCTCATAAAATGGCTCACCTTTCTCATCATCAAAAAAGTTTTTCCCTCGGTATTATTGGTTTTCATTCCGTTGAGCTTTGTCAACAAGGATGTTCATTTCCTTCCGTAGGCCAGCATCGGTTTGTTGTGGGATTGTCTGGCCAACAACCGGCTACAAGCTTAGTTGACATATTTGCGGAGTGAGAGATCAATGACGGGAAGGAGAATGATTATAATGATGATGAGCTAGAGTGGGAGATCTCTCTCTGTGCACAAAGGGCGACTGTGAATGATTGGCCTAGCCCTCTCTTGATCCAGCCCTGGCTACATCCCTATAGGAAATGCACTGATGGGGCCCTTGGCACTTCACCGATGGCTTGGGTACCACTACTAGACATCAGTACCTCAAGTCTCGAGCTCCATTTTCCAATCAGAGGTGCTCAAAAACCGACTGTCGTTCTACTAAAGGGGAGCAGCGATGTTTTTGTTCCCCATGCGTGGCGATCTCAGGGTCAATGTTAATAACTAGACTTGGCACACACGCAACATGTCTTCTTGGAGGGGTAAAACCATCCATGGTCGAGGACTTAGGAAAAACCCTTTGCTTGGCCTCGGTTGTTTTCAAAAGGTCATAAGCATTCGGAGGCATGGGTTGGAGAGAAGTCAGCTTAACCACTAGAAGTGGTGGTGGAATAAAGTTCACAGTTGTTCGGCCGTCCAACCTCATCTTTAATTCATTCATCTTGTAGGCCAGAGTTCCCAGTTTTATCAAGCTTTGGAGTACGCTTTTCCACATGCCATTGCTAAGCCCAAGGATAGGACTGGTAGTGTTGGCAACCATGTTATCATTAGTTTCATGTTAATTTTAGAGTTAAAGAGTCCATTACCACCAGTATGATTTGATGTGGTGAAATGTGAAAAGAGAGTGCAGAGAAGAAAAAGTGAAGAAAGGTGAGAGCTTTAAGGGGAGGCTCGCATTCTGGCTCTAAAATGTTAACTAATAAACTAGATAACCTGAAATTAGACTAATGTGTTGTGTTAGCAAGATGTTACTTCCTAACACTAGGGTTAAAAATATAAAAAGAGGAGTAAAACAAGCAAATAATGTAAGTGACACAAGATATAGAATAGTTTGGCAGAGATTTTCCTACATCCACTATGAAGATCCCTTACTATGTTTTTCCCTTACAATTATTAGGAATTACAGAAGAATAAGAAATTTAACCCATAAACTTACAATAGTAGTAAACTTAAGAACTTGAGAGGAATTGCTTGTTGGAAATCGGTATTCTAACACTAAAAATTAAATAAATTCCAACCAGAGTTCAACCCCTTTACTATAGTTAGGCATAGGGTATGCATAGTAGGTTAGATGGATGTGGACAGTTGAAATTATGCATTGAAACAGATGAGAAGCATGCCTAGCCATTAATCTGGTCGCGTGGGCTAATGGAAGACAACGATAAAGGTGGAAGGGAATGTGTGATTGAGGAGTGCACCAGTTGTCCCTCCGTACTAGGCTCGTTTCTTGCATTTAATGTGTATCACGTGCTACAGGAGTAGATATGCTTTTGGCAGATCTGTTACGGTATCTAATACAGTCAATTGTAAAACTTGTCATTTATTTTTGCATTCCTATGTGGCAAGGCAGGCAAGTAGCTTCTGCCAGTCCACGTTGGCCGGTAGCTTACTTTCTAAAGCTTGCCGAGGAAAGTTGAGTGTTGCTTAGGAACAAGTTACAAGGGATGTGCCGGGCTGACTGTGGGATGATGAGATGGGTTGCCTGGGACCATTCGAAGGTAGGTTGTGATGAAATCGGGCCAAAGACGGTCATGCTTGAGCCATACCTTGCTTGATGAGATGGCTATTAAATTCATCTAGATTTAAGTCACTCGGTAGTAGGCCAGAGGGTTGCAAAGTAAATAGGCTGGCTTGGGACCAAAAGGAGCTTGGGATGGCATAGGCTGGTCGGGTTTGGATGTATTGAGCCGACATGTATTGGGTCAGGTTGTGCTTAATCGACTTGCTAATTATACTTTCGAGAAATTTGAGAGCATTATATAACTATAATTATTATAACTATATATTTATCTTAAATTTGTTTAAGATGAATTACGTTAAATTTTCAAATTAACTTAAATATTTTTTAAAATTTTAATTAAATAAACTGATATGTGTGTCTGTGTGTATAAACAAACTATAACCATTACAATTAATTATTTATCTTAAATAGTTTATAATGAAAAGTATAACATTCAAATTGTTTAAACAAATTAAATATAATTTTAAATTAATTAAATATGATTTAACTAATAAGAATTAAAATTAATTAGATATGATTTAATTAATAAAATACGTACTTATATACATGATATATGTTAATTAATTTATAATAGTCATAAATAAATTAGACTTATAGAACTATATGTATATGAAATAATGTAATTGGAACTAAAATGAATTGAAAATAGATTATTGGAATAAGTATATATGTATAGTACAAATATCGTGAATTCAAATGTGATCGACACTTGAACCACAAGGTGTTTCATAAGAAGCAAATTATTCCTTAAATCGTTATCACTTAATATGTGTGTTTACACACACACATGTATTAAAGATTGTGAATCCTAAACATATAGGGTTTCCCTCTATCATTCATATATTAATAGATTACTTGCATACAAAATAGTTTTTATGCAATATCAAGTTAGGGCTATCATGTGTAGTACTATGAATATGTTTCTTGAATGTGGTATGATACATGCATGTATTTGTTGAGTGCATTATACTTAGGTTGTTATCCCACCTTTTGACCAGGCGGTAAACAAACAAACTTGACGACTCGAACTTCAAAGTTATCAAGGCAAGACGCCCGGAGAGGTGACCATGAAACCTAAAACTCAAATGCAAACGGAACCAAGAGGCAAATACCAAGCAATCTAGAGAGAACATAAGATGTGATCCACCCAAATGGTGGGTTAGTACCGACCCACCATCATGGGTTAGTATCGAACCTTGTTTTCACCACTGGTGGACCCCATCTTTTGCCTCCCTACCCTACTTGATGCTAAAACCCCATTTCAAGTGTTGTTTTGTTGTTCCAATGCAATTCTCTAGCGATCTCCACGAACTCTTGAATCAACAACTCTGTTCTTCCACGACTCCGTTATTTGGACTCGAAAGCAAGCTAATATTGCTGCGAACAACTATGGAATCACGAAACTAACCATAAGACGAGCCGTAGCAAAGAGTTCAAGATGACCAAATTGTTCATCTTATGGGTCGGTAACGACCCATGTCATTCGAGTCGTACCGACCCATAGTTATTAATGATGTAGCATCCTAATTTTGTGGAGAACTGGTCTATAGCAAGGAGAGCACTTTGGATATCTTCTTGGCAAGATTTTAGGCTCCCCTACTTCTATAAATAGAGGGGTGGGGCTTATTTTTTAGGATCTTTTGGGCTCTTGCTCTCTTTCTTTAATTTATTGTAATCTTTGTTGGATTTATATCGACCGTAATGGAGTTGTACCGACATGCAAGAACACTTTCCTGTAAATAATGGTATAATAATAAAAATTTTAAGTGAATGTAGCTCGGAGTACGCCGAACCACATTAAATCTCTATATGTACTTGCATACTTGTTTTTTATTTATTTTCTTCACTTTTCTATTCTCTATTCGATCTATTGGGTGCTTGTACCATTTTTGGTTCAAAAATTTTGTTGCTTTCACCGAGGAACACTTGAACTCGCTGATCTAGGATTTGAAAAGGATCATGATGACTAGACAATCAACTAGAAGGACTACTGTTTGAGGGAATCAACAAGGGGGCAGCCAAGAGGCGTCCTCGGGAGCTAACCCCCCACCAACCTACATAACCAGGGATGAGATGGAAACCATGATGAACCGATTGCAAGAAAGGATGATTGCTCGTCGGGAAGAGATGATGGAAAACTTCTTCAGGAGAATGGGACAGATGGGAGTAGCCAGAGTTGCTGCAAATCAGAACAAAGACTAGAAGCTAGAGTGCAGGTAGCTGGGAGCGGAGTAGAACGACCCAGGGCAAACCCCAAGCCAAATGCACGGGTCGGTACCGACCCACAAGCACGGTTCGATACCGACCCACAATGGTCCAAGGGCATGGGTTATCCTGGCCTAAGAAGGAATGACGTACGTCCTGGAGATGATACGAAGTGTATGAACTTGAATTAGAATGCAGAAGCCAGACCAGAGGAGTACGTGCCAAAATTCCCTCGCAGAGTTGGTGGGGGCAGGGTGAGAATGCGAATTCGGGAGTTCATTTGGATGAAAACGACAGACTTATTGAGATGGTAAGATGAGCTATGAGGGGCGGATTGCCTAACCAACACTTGGAAGATGTGAGTAGGAGTCCATTCACTCTAAACATTTGGTATGCTAGAAATCCACCTGATTTCAAGTTACCTACGTTAAAAACGTATGATGGGAAGATGGATCCAATGGTTCATTTCATGAGGTGTATCTAGCACATGAAGTTGTTGGGTGCATTTGAAGAAGTCATGGGACGGTGTTTCCCTTTATATTTGACAGATTTGGCGGTGTTATGGTTTAAACAACTGGAGAACAGTTCCATTAGCATATGGGTTGAGTTGGTGAACAGATTTGTGAAGCAGTTCCGGGTCCATATCTCACGACCCAAGAATGTAATAACGTTCGCAAGCATGAAGAAGTGAGTCGGAGAGACCCTTAGGAGTTTTCTAATAAGATTCAATGTGGCGGCAACTGCAGTTGATAAGCCAGACCCTTCGATGGTTTTGATGGTGACAGTTTTAGGGATAGCCACAAAGATTGATTTTAAGGTGGCTTTGGAATGGGATCCTCTAAGGGATCTTGTAGAGTTTTGTTAAGAGGCTGAAAGGTTTCTATGATAGGAGGACGCTGAAGCCGATGAGGAAGAGGTCAATGTCCGAAGAAGGATCCGGGAAAGGAAAAGGAAAACGGAAGATGGATGATGGCTTTGAAGGATCAAAGCGGCAAAGAAGGGAACCAAACTTCTCTTCTTACATGGTCTTAAATGAAACCCCAGAGCAGATGTATCTAGATACCTGGGGACAGATCCTCTATCGAAAACCAGCAAGGAGAGAGCCCACTAACGATGAGAGGAAGTCGGGAAAGTACCGCATATTCTATGAGATGGATGAGCATAACACAAATGACTGTAGACACCTACGGAATCTGATCAAGGAACTGGTCAGATACATCCGATTATAGCAGTACGTGAGTGGTGATAGAACAGAAGTAGCCACCAACCGTAGCGAATGGAAATGGCCCCAGATCAAGGTCAAGGACAGTCATCTCTTGATCGAGATGGAAGGGGATTGGGTTTGGTTCTCGCACTCTATTTACCCTTTCCAATAAACCATGCAATAATGCATCTAGCCACTTACTCGTGTATGGGTTCCCAAATGGTCTCTAGGCACGATCTGAGTTGGATGCTAAACTGTAATGCCCGGTGAGGCAGTTATCTAGATGTTAAATTTTATGTTGTTTTTGATATTTGAATTTAATTATGGAAATCCAAATTGAATGTGATGACTGATATTAGTCGCTTTAAATTCCCGTCCAGAGGGGTCGGACCAGAGTGCAAGGCATAAGTCCCCTCGATGGAGTGCAAGCAGATGGACTTGTACAATATGGATCGCTTTAAGTCCCGTTTGAAAAGACGGGACCGGAGTGCAAGAAGCAAGTCACCTCGTCGGAGCATGAGCAGATGGACTTGCTTGTTATTAAGTCCCCTCATCGAGGAGCGAGCGAATTGGGCTCAGCAAGGGTCCAAAGAGACCACGGATTTGGTTATCGGCCCCGAATGCCAATGGATTCGATTAACGGTTTGGATGGACCACGGATTTGATTATCGGCCCCGAACGGCCATGAATTTGATTAACGATTTGGAGAGATCGCACATTGAACTAAATATAAAACGATCCAGAGAGATCATGCAACAAACTGAATATAAAACGATACAGAGAGATTAGGTCTTAGAATAGATGCAGATTTGATAAGAAAGGATTTGAACACCTTTGTAATTAAAATAGAACTGACAAATCCTGGATGAACATGTGACAATTTTGATACGTGATGTAATGATTTCAAATGAAATCATAATTGCGATGATCTATAGACAACACTTAGGTAGAGTCTAGAGTCTTAGGCTATAACAGGTCTGGAATGACCCATAATTAACAAGACAATCCAAAGGAACTGGACGATTCACTAAGATTAAAATAGCCAAAGAGCTCAACTATTGAAATTGATCACATTTGTTCTCGAGAAAATCACACCTTCTATTCGCAAGGCGTACTTTGGGGGGCAAGTGTTATCCTGCCTTTTGACTAGGCAGTATACGAACAAACTCGACAAGTCAAACTTCAAAGTTATCAAGGCAAGACGCCCGGAGAGGTGACCACAACACCCAAAACTCAAATGGAACTAAGAGGCAAATACCAAGCAATCCGGAAAATACAGAAGACAGGATCCACCCAAGTGGTGGGTCGGTATCGACATACCATCATCGATCGGTACCGAACCGTGTTTTCCCCACTGGTAGATGCCATCTTCTGCATACCTAGCCTACTTGATGCTAGACCCCATTTCAAGTATTGTTCTGTTGTTCCAATGTAATTCTCTATCGATCTACATGAACTCTTAAATCAGCAACTCTGTTCTTCCATGACTTCGTTATTCGAACTCCAAAACAAGCTCATATTGGTACAAACAACTATAGAATCATGAAGCTAACCACAAGATGAGCCGAAGCGAAGAGTTCAAGATGACCAAGTCGGCTGTCTTATGGGTTGGTACCGACCCATGTCCTTGGAGTCGTACTGAACCGTAATTATTGATGATGTGGCATCCTACTTTTGTAGAGAAATGGTCTATAGCAAGGAGAATGGTCTGGAGATCTTCTGGGCAAGATTTTAAGCTCCCTACCTTTATAAGTAGAGGGATATGGCTCATTTTTAGGATCTTTTATGCTTTTTCTCTCTTTTCTTTAATTTCTTATAATCTCTATCGGAGTTATACCGACCCAAACCGGAGTTGTACCGACCCGTAAGATCTCCTACATGTAAACAACAATATAATAAAAGAAAACTTGAAGTGGATGTAGGTCGGAGTATGCCGAACCACTATAAATCTCTATGTGTATTTTTTACTCATTTTTCATGTATTTTCATCACTTTTCTATTCTCTATTCAATCTACTGGATGTTTGTGCCATTTTTGGTTCAAACATAGGCTATCACAAAATGGTAGGTAAGAGTGAATAATCTCTCTCGATTTATTGAGGAAACTCAAGGTTGAGGTCAAGATTAGGGCAAAGACCACGGTTAGGAATTGTGTATGCTATATTAGTAAAGAGTTATCCATCGCTTGCTGGCCTATGCTTTGTTGGGAAAACTCAAGGTTAGAATCCCAAGGCAAGCGAATCCTAACACTTATTGGAGGAATCAAAAAGTTTCTATATTTTCTCTTAGGGCGTTGAGGAATATAAAAATCTAGTTGGATCCTTATTAGAAAAATGAAATGAATAATTCAAACTTCCTAATATTGTAAGAACGTATGTTTTATAACAATAAAATAATATACTTCGACAAATTTGTGCAACTAATATAATCGATAAAATGTTTGTCAGTTAAAATATACATATTCGTCGAATTAAGATTGACATAGAAATATAAAATATACCTTCCAATAAATTGTATGGTAAGTTGTCAATTCAATACCTATATAAGAGCCAAATTATATAACTACTAAACACAGTTGTATCTTAGTCACTTAGGTGTTCATTTTATTGCGACCATATATCGTCTTATATTAGTTTTGAACTCTAAAAGCAATACAAGAATATGGATATTTGATCCATATTCAAGCATATACAAATTTTGTGTGGAGAACAATCATGTTCATTGTATACAAAATCTTGATCAAATTAGTTCAATCTAAATGGGCAAGTAAACCATGATGCGAGATCACATATTTGGTATGTTAGTTGGAGCAAGGATTCTTTTGTGTTTAATGTATCACTAGACCAAGAGCTAAAAGTTGGACCTAGATTCGTTTATGTAGTGTGCTACTTACTTAATATCCTTAAATGTTATAGATGACCAAATGCACATTTAGTAAGGAGCTCAATGCAACCTTGCAGTAAGGATTTCTTTTGAATGGTTCGACCATTTGGAAACTAAAGTGAATGTATGACTATATATGGTGCTTAGGCATAGTTGGGATGTAGAGAATGAATGGTCGGCTCTGCTTCATGAAGAGATATTGGAAACAAGAACTGTATAAAATAATGATGGATACTTAATATAGAATGTGAAAAGTGATTTCTATTCCAAAATTGTTTTTCTTATCGAAATTGTTTTTTATGAAATTTATTTTTTTGAGTTTAAGATATTTGATTTGAAACTCTAGACTGTAAACTAGTTAAAATAAATGAAATAAATGGCTATATTATGTGGTTGAATGGAGCTTCATATTTCATACGTTGTTAAAGTAATGACAGAAATTGTAGGAGCATGCATATAACACTTATTAGTGGATGCACCAAGATACAAAAAAATTATTTTTGTAAATATACCATGTGAAATAATTATTGTTTTTTGTATTGACTGAATTCAAAATAGTTTTATTTTATTATGAATATTATGAATATTCGTAATGAAATAAATCTATTATAATAACAATATTTATTTTATATCATCAATGATGTGTTAGCTATAGAAAATGCAGAAGTATCTAAAATATTTATAATTTTTTTAGAATTATGGACCCAGCCATATTTTGAGAAATAATTCTTTAATCGTTTGATATGAGTTATATGAAACTAGTGAATTACATCTCAAAAGGTTATGGGCCCAAGTACCTATTACGTGGGAGCGATAACAGGGTTGATGAACTCTTTGGATCGATACATGTAGTTATACACAATTCAATGTCTAATGGTACCAAAATGGATCCACTTACTTCGTTAATGAATTATCATGAACAAAAACATGTGTATTTGATATACAAGTAGTGTATTCATGATAAGTTCATTGAATACAAAACAAAAGTAGAAAACATAACATGCAAATGAATAAATGAATTAAATTTAATTAAATAGTTGAGTGTATTAGAAAATAGTTCCTAAAGTACCTAAAAAAGAATAAGATTCAATCTCAAAATTCACTCGTCCCTATGATACATAATGATGTATCAATAAGGAGCAATAAGACTTTATTGGGCAAAGTACGATTAATAATGAGTGAAGTTGGATTTGCTTCTTTATATAAATATATGTACTTAAGAACAAGTACATAAGGTAAATTTAATTTTGTCTAAAGCATATTTTATGTGACCATACAATATAAGAGTTGATAAGAAACCTGTTTGCGCCAAAATTGGTCACAAACCCCAGATGTCGTGAAAGCACCAGTTCGCAATCACAGATCACAAATATCAAATATGTAGAGAAATAAAAATGAAGAACTCTCCGAAAAATTAGATGAAAGCAGTAAATGACACAGGATTTATAGTGGTTCGGCGATCTTGCCTACGTCCACTCTGAAGTTGATGATTTTATTGATGTTCACTTGATGATTACAATTTCTTCTGATGTAGTACAACTGATTTTATGATTATAATCTGAATCTAAGGAAGCAGTGGTGATTCCGAGTAAATCTGGCAGAGTCTGGGCGCTCTTTAGCTCCTAAAATTGTCTGACCCCTTTTCTTAATGACCAGGGGCTCTATTTATAGGTGTATGAGGCTGATATTTCGCCTAAATTGAAGGGAGACCAGTTCTGGCACGTGAGGGGGCCCATATGCCCGCTTTCAGGAAATCCGGGCCCACTTCGGGATTGATTCGAACTCAACTTCGAATCGATCAAGACCAGCTCCGATTGAGATGAAATTTGGCATGAACATTCCTTAGGATGCCAGTAAGCTACTGTGAAAATTTCATAGCATTTGGACTTGTAGATCTCGAGTTATGATCGATTCAAGATTGTGTTTTCCGTCATATGGATTCGTTCGAATCGATATGGTTCGAATCAATAGGTTCGAATCCATATGCCTGCGTGCGAGAAGGATGACGTGGTGCGTGTTCCTCGAGTTGATCCAACTTTTTCTCCAAATTTACCAGGTCGAATCCTTGTTTTTAGCTGTTGTGACTTGGTGGATTCGAAGTAGTGGATTCGAAGGTATGCTCCTTTGAATCGATAGAACGTACGTTCCCTTCGTATCGATCAGGGCATTCCATAGTCGATCGATACGAAGACTTTACTGCTGAATGGATTCGAAGATGGGAATGCTCCAATGGATTCGAGGTAATGGATTCGAGGTAATTGATATAGGATGGAATCGAAGCTCCTTCCACTTCATGGATTCGAAGGGTGTTCCTTTGATGGACTCGAAGCAAGAAAGGCTTCGACGGATTCGAACCAAGGCATTTGAGGATGAATTCGAACTATGGCTCGCTCCTGGTGGATTCGAAGCATGGCTTGTTCGACGGAGTCGAAGCAAGATTACTTCTCATGGGTTCGAACTAGTGCAGGGATGATGGATTTGAACCTAAGGCTGGGTCTGATGGACTCGAAGGACACCGGTCTGTAGCTTTATGGTTTCGAAGCAACTCATCTGGATCGATTTGAGTGAATGTTTGTTTGGTGGATACGAACCATGTGGAGTCGAATCGATGGATTCGAACATAGTGCTCTCCGGTGGATACAAAGTGGATGGAGTCAATCTTGATGGAGTCGAACTTAGGGCCATTTCCTACAACTTGTATCAATGATATCTTGAGCGTATGAACTCGGATTGACTCGAAACTTGGAACATTGCTTTTCCTGGCCCTGTGTGACGTGTCTAATCAATTGCAGCCCGATCCGGACTCGAACAAAATTCATTGATATCCATGGTGAAACAGTGTATAACGAACTTTTACGACGAACTGTCTTTAGTTTTCCAGTCAATTTCTTGGTGTCACGGCCTTGCCAAATGGCGGGATAATATTTGCCCCCCAAAACATGCCTTGCGAGAGGAAGGTGTGTTTTGTAATGCCATAAGCTCGATGTTCATATCCTGTTGATGACCTGCAAAGAAATTGATAGTTTTTCCTGACCACGATTGACGATCGTTCGTGACCGTATGTCATTTGAGGTGATATGTGACCTTTTAAGGTCGGATGCCGCTCGCGGGAAATAACGAAATGGGACCGTTCGTGGTCGGATGTCATTCTAGACGAGTTGTGACCGTTCGCGGTCGGATGACGTGGAAAGAAGAATGTGATCGTTCGTGATCGTGTGCCGTACGAGGCAAAAATGTGATCGTTCGCGATCGAATGTTATACTAGATGAAGTGTGACCGTTCGCGATCGGGTGCCGTTCGAGGCTAATGGTGACCGTTCGAGGTCGGGTGCCGTTCGAGGCTAATGGTGACCGTTCGAGGTCGGATGCCGTTCGAGGCTAATGGTGAACGTTCGAGGTCGGGTGCCATTCGAGGCGAATGAGTGTGCCCGGGGGGGACTTAGTATCATCAATACCAGGTTTCACGTTCGGGTGAATTCCCGGATTGTTTGTTGCAACGGTTTATCGCCATCTCAGAGCATGCTTAGGGACCGTTCGCGATCCCGTACATGTGTAAGTGGCTTAGCCGTTATGAAATCACAAGTAGCATTTTTTTTATTGAAAATAAGTCTTTAGCAGAAATG
Organism: Allium fistulosum; assembly: GCA_030737815.1. Taxonomy (NCBI): domain Eukaryota; kingdom Viridiplantae; phylum Streptophyta; class Magnoliopsida; order Asparagales; family Amaryllidaceae; genus Allium; species Allium fistulosum. The sequence goes on from CM060901.1 coordinate 670,142,509, forward strand.
CTAAACAGAATCAAGTTCAAATGTTCAAATCAAGATGAAACAAAAGCAAAGCAAGGATGTCAAAGTGTAAACTCCCACAACGATAGGGTTAGTAGTCATTCAGAGCATGCCTATGGACCGTTCGTGATCTCGCATATGTGCAAATGACTTACCCGTGTTGGTGAGAGGTTTACGACTTGTTCATCGTTATTTCAATTAATTGATAACCATATGGTGTCCCGGCTCAGGGTCACCCCTAGCTGATGTAGACGGTGGTCGCTCTGGCTCCACTGCTGGAGCTCGCCTTCTCACATACTGAAGTAGCATACCGTTCCTGATGTGCCTTTCCACCTCATCCTTCAGATGTCTACAGTCGTTAGTGTTATGACCGTTCAGTTCATGGAACAAGCAATATCTGTCTGATTTCCTCTCGTCAACAGTGGGGTCCCTTCGTATTGGCCTACGGTAGGGAACTTGCTCTCGTGTATCTCGGTAGATTCGCTCCAAAATCTCATTCAGCTCTGAGTAGGTGGTGAATCGTGGCTCTCTCCGCAGTCGCTTTGGCCCATCACCACTATCTTCAGCCTTTCGTTTTCCTTTATCCTTGCCTGAGTCCTTTTCGAGAGGCTTTTTGTCTTTAATTGCATAAACTTTTATTCCCTCTCCTTCATCTCTTTCAGCATTAGCGTCTTCCAATCGCAAAAACTTTTCTGCCTCGTGATAGAATTCTCCTAGATCCATAGGCGGATCCTTAGTTAATGAATTTTTGAATTCTGTGCCATCAGCTACTTCGGACACAGCTGCCATCATAACCATGGATGGATCTGGCCGATCCACCGATGTCGCTGCCGCATTGAATCGCGTCAGGAAATTCCTCAAAGACTCCCCAGCTTTCTGCTTTAGCGTTGCCAAACTCATCACTTTCTTGGGTCTTGAAATGTGAACCCTGAATTGCCTTATAAATTTCTCAATCAAATCGGCCCATGTCGCAATGGAGCCGCTCTCTAGCTGTCTGAACCATAAAGCTGCTATGTTTGTCAAATGCAATGGAAAGCACCGGGCCATGACTTCCTGTGATGCCCCCAGCACTTCCATGTGCCTTATATACCTCGTTAGATGGACCGCAGGATCCGTCCTCCCATCATACCTTTCCACTATTGGCAGTTTGAATTCTGGTGGGTTCCTAGCCAACCTAATCGCAAGAGAAAAGGGACTCCTGTTCACGTCTTCAAGATCTCTGTTTATTAATCTACCTCTCATGGCTCGCCTGACCATCTCTGCCAATCTATCGTTGTCTCCAAGCTGTAGTCCTCGTTCGCTACCTTCGATCTGCCCCCCGAGTTCGTGTGAGCTTTCGGGTGTCTGCCCCCCTGGCTGAGCGTTCATCCCTCTATCGCTGCCAGGTAGCTCGGATGTCCTTGTCTCTCTTCCCGGGTTTGAATCAACATGTCCTAAGTGTGTGCCCCCCAGCTCCGGCGCTGCACTAGATGGTCCTGCTCCGTTCTGGACTCCGGTTGTTCCTTGATTTTGTGCTCCGAGTTGTCCAATCTGTTGAAGCAAATTCTGGATCATTTCCTCCTGTCTCTTCATCATTGCCTCCATCTCATCCCTGGTGATGAAGATCGATGCTTGGTCTGCTCCTGAGGAAGCCTCTTGACTTCCTTCGTGCTGACTTCTCTCAGCTCTTTGCCTTCTACTTGTTTGTCGGGTCATTGTCTTTCAAATCTTCAAGCTTTCAGATCTGAACTTCGAATCTTGTGTAGCGGGTACTAGTCCTTCTCAGTGAAAGCACAAAAGTGTTTGCGCCAAAATTGGTCACAAACCCCAGATGTCGTGAAAGCACCAGTTCGCAATCACAGATCACAAATATCAAATATGTAGAGAAATAAAAATGAAGAACTCTCCGAAAAATTAGATGAAAGCAGTAAATGACACAGGATTTATAGTGGTTCGGCGATCTTGCCTACGTCCACTCTGAAGTTGATGATTTTAATAATGTTCACTTGATGATTACAATTTCTTCTGATGTAGTACAACTGATTTTATGATTATAATCTGAATCTAAGGAAGCAGTGGTGATTCTGAGTAAATCTTGCAGAGTCTGGGCGCTCTTTAGCTCCTAAAATTGTCTGACCCCTTTTCTGAATGACCAGGGGCTCTATTTATAGGTGTAGGAGGCTGATATTTCGCCTAAATTGAAGGGAGACCAGTTCTGGCACGTGAGGGGGCCCATATGCCCGCTTTCAGGAAATCCGGGCCCACTTCGGGATTGATTCGAACTCAACTTCGAATCGATCAAGAACTGCTCCGATTGAGATGAAATTTGGCATGAACATTCCTTAGGATGCCAGTAAGCTACTGTGAAAATTTCATAGCATTTAGACTTGTAGATCTCGAGTTATGATCGATTCAAGATTGTGTTTTCCGTCATATGGATTCGTTCGAATCGATATGGTTCGAATCGATAGGTTCGAATCCATATGCCTGCGTGCGAGAAGGATGACGTGGTGCATGTTCCTCGGGTTGATCCATCTTTTTCTCCGAATTTACCAGGTCGAATCCTTGTTTTTAGCTATTGTGACTTGGTGGATTCGAAGTAGTGGATTCGAAGGTATGCTCCTTTGAATCGATAGAACGTACGTTCCCTTCGTATCGATCAGGGCATTCCATAGTCGATCGATACGAAGACTTTACTGCTGAATGGATTCGAAGATGGGAATGCTCCAATGGATTCGAGGTAATGGATTCGAAGACGATTATAGGATGGAATCGAAGCTCCTTCCACTTCATGGATTCGAAGGGTGTTCCCTTGATGGACTCGAAGCAAGAAAGGCTTCGACGGATTCGAACCAAGGCATATGAGGATGAATTTGAACTATGGCTTGCTCCTGGTGGATTCGAAGCATGGCTTGTTCGACGGAGTCGAATCAAGATTACTTCTCATGGGTTCAAACTAGTGCAGGGATGATGGATTTGAACCTAAGGCTGGGTCTGATGGACTCGAAGGACACCGGTCTGTAGCTTTATGGTTTTGAAGCAACTCATCTGGATCGATTTGAGTGAATGTTTGTCTGGTGGATACGAACCATGTAGAGTCGAATCGATGGATTCGAACAGAGTGCTCTCCGGTGGATACGAAGTGGATGGAGTCAATCTTGATGGAGTCGAACTTAGGGCCATTTCCTCCAACTTGTATCAATGATATCTTGAGCGTACGAACTCGGATTGACTCGAAACTTGGAACATTGCTTTTCCTGGCCCTGTGTGATGTGTCTAATCAATTGCAGCCCGATCCGAACTCGAACAAAATTCATTGATATCCATGGTGAAACAGTGTATAACGAACTTTTACGACGAACTGTCTTTAGTTTTCCAGTCAGTTTCTTGGTGTCACGGCCTTGCCAAAAGGCGGGATAACAAAACCCTTATATCTAATTTATGTTATGAACATAAGTATTGTAAACACAAAATCAATCCAGTCTTAAATATAAAGGCAGTTTATGAAATGTTTCTAAATGCCTATTCTCTTGTATTGAGAAATACTTGTTGTTTCTAGGAATGTCAACTTCGTACTGAAGGAATTTCGTTCAGAAAATTTTGAAAGCAAGATGGTTTGGATATGATCCAAACACAAAACTATACGTATGATAAAATGAAATTAACTAAGTCAAAATAGACACGACACATTAGAATGTCTAATAAGAATACTCGCATGTTAAATAGAACTATGAGTTTCATACCAGTATCGAGAAAAGAATCTCCTTAGTTGTCAATAAGCCTTTAAGAGTATTGACTCTACCATATGGCACGATGCTCAAACCCAGAATGGATTCCAAATATGTTATCTAAAAACAATTTGGATAGTTGTAGCTGAAGGGATATGATCCATTGGCCGTAAATGCAACTTCGAGAAGAAGACCAATGCAGTTGGAACATAATTAGCAAAGTTGAGAAGAATAACACCATAAATTTTAATTGTTGAAATCAATGTAATAGATTTGTCATTCAATGTGCTAAAGTTAGTTTAGATTTTACTCATAAAATTTATTGCTCGATACGATATTGAGTTTTAGTACATATATGTTGAACTAGAAATTCCAAATAATGATTATAATAGACTGTTTGCACATGTAACATCCCCAATTTAAGGCTCAAAAATAGATACTAGTGATGTTGCAGTCAACCTTAGCATTATTTCATAATGACAAAATGAGATCAGTTATTATGTCATTAACATTGAGAGCACGAGGATTTACAGTTTACATAAAAAAATTCATTCAATAATTTGCAAATTCATTACAATTTAACCTCATAAACCCAGATTACATCGTTCGGATAAAATATAATAATTACAAATATAATACCAAGAGCGACATATGAAGATGCCCCTTTGGATGATAAGAGTTTTAACTACTTAGACATTTATAGTACTCGTCATTGCATATATTCAACAACAATAAGAAGTAGTTAAACTACTACATAGCAGAAATAAACTTTAAATGGTAGCTTGCCTCCTACATTCTCAACTTATCCGTCAAAGACCTAAAATAGCCTACTCTCAGCCTACCTAATCCCAAATTTAGTGCTCGAGAGTTTAGGGGGAAATCAAAAACTTCGGGTCAGAAAAAAATTCAAGTGTGAATAATATTAGTCCATCTCAACCAAAACATAGGTGCTAAGTGAGACCACACCATTGAGAGAACAAGTTTCCCCTCACTAATACCCTACCAAACAATATGTCATCTATAACATATCTTGCGTCCAAAATGACTAAAACATAATCATACATCAATAATATATCATGCATTCATGGGTTAAAATGAATAGCCATCATCCACAAGGACCAAAGGGTTACACATTCCTATAATTACCAAATCCCATAAAATGGTCCATTCAACGACATAATTTTCCCAATGTCATTATGACTCTATCATAGTTTTCTTGGCCCAACTAAAAACCTATTAACTGACTCAAGTCAAGTTGTATCAATTGACCCAATGGTCTTTTAGCCTATTTAGAAGAAAACAATAACGGTCTCCTAAGATCGATAGGAGAAAAATGTCAATGTTTACCTAAAAACGGTAGGAGACAAATATCAACGGTCTCCTAAAAATGGTAGAAGAAAATATAGGTGAGAAAATTGCTGCGAATTCCTTCAGATGCATAACTCCAAAATTTAGCCTTAACCGGCAAAACCCTACACATCAGAATTGTGGACCTAACCACCCGAGGGCTTAAGGGTTAGAGGATAGGGAGCGACCCTACCCCAGAATCCACTCAAAATATGGTTTTGAAATATCCTTTGAGTCATGTCATGTATCAGTCCAAAGCATCCCAACACAATTTGTTCTTCTCAATCTTTTGGATTCAATACTACTTATTCAAGTGTTTAAGTCTGACCATACCCACCACTAGAACAACCCTAATTGATCATCGGTTCGAAATTCCCAGGGCCAAAACGTTGGGTGATAATATTTAACACAATAGTGAGTATGTCAATAATTTATCATACGTTATATTATCTGATCAAAGTATAAAAGTGAACATGTAACATATTAATAATCATCCAAATATATATGTTCAATGTAATAGCCAATTTATACACAAAATTGCTTATTCAAATTAATAATTTCATTCATTAATAGCGCTACGAAAATGGGCTAAAACATTCTTTTTTTTCCATTGAAACCTATAAAAATGCTTAACAAAATCATCCTTTATGTTTAAGTAAAACTTAGCTCAACATAGAATTGAAATTCTTCCAAGTCTTATAAAAATAGCTATCTTTCCTTTCAAAATAATGTGCTATCACATTTTGATAGTTTTTATGTGTTCGCATGTTAAAAACATAGGCCATTACATGTTAAAATATAGCTTTCAAAAGTTGGGTTAAAATATAGCTATCGGCTCTAGAAAAACATGACCATCATGCCATGACAGAACATAGACATCGTGCCTTTCTAGAAACATGATTTTCGAGTTTGGTTAAAAACACTGCTTATGAGCTTTGATAAAAACACGGCTTTTGAGCTTTGACAAAAACACGGATTATGAGCTTTGAGAAAAACATAGTTTTCGATCCTGGATAAAATCATGGCTTTCAAGCTTTTGACAAAAACATGGCTTTCGAGCCTGATGTAAAACATGGCTTTCCAGCTTTGATAAAAACATGGCTTTCGAGCTTTGATAAAAGCACGGCTTTTGAGGCTGGCAATGGCATTTCTGTAATACTTTACAAAACTTACCTTTTAAAATATAAAGTTATTACCAAACCCATATTATTTATCAAATCCTCATTGGCCAATAGCAATCTTTTTAGAATTCTTGCTGTAATCCAAAGTGGAAAACTTACTTTTATTTTTCAATATAATTTTCACCTTAAATTATATTATATATTGGATTTTGCAAATAAACCCTTTTTGAAGAAAACAATTCATATTAATTTATAATCTCTTGGGAAAATCCACAAAAATTCCCAAAAGGCAATATTTACTTCCTTGACGTCATATTAAATTGGACCAAAATAATTATTTCTCATATTTTACATAATTAAATTTCGAAATCATCCATTTTACTACTTAGAAAATTCATAGTAAATTCATAATAAATTATGAAATAGAAAACCATCTCCAAAGTAATATTCCAAACATCATAGCAAAATTTTAGAACGTTTGAAGATCAAAATCTTAGTTTCTCACATCAAATTCCTTTAGTAAAATTTAATAAAATCCCAAAATAAAATCTATAAACCCATATATCATCTATATGCATGATGTTTAAAAATCGAAGATTCAGATTTTTTTCCTAAATCCGAACCAAACTCATCAACAAAAAGAGATTGAGATATTATTTACCTTGATTTGTTGAAATAATGGAATTTTCCTTAGCTTCTTTACTTTTTTAGTTTGTTCTCCGTCTCTAAATGGTGGTCGGACTTGTTTTTCTTGGCTTGATTTTTATAATGAAATGAAATGAATAAGGGAAAGGGAAAAGGGTAGTATAATATTTATTCCTCTCTTTTACCTTTGTACACTTATGGTTATATTATAATTTCTTTAAACATTCTCTTTATTATGTTTATTAAGGCCAAATCAAATTAATTAATAAAGAAAATCTGACATTTCCTACTTCCTATTTAATTATTCCATTATTAAATATTTAAATAACGTACAATAAAATAAGGGTTGTTATAGATGCCCTCCTCAAAGAATTTTATCCTTGAAATTACAATAAGGAAAATAACGAGCACATCAATCATACAAATACATGTCACAAGCACATAAAACAATAATACTAGCATAACTACTAGTCAAAATTCTATACAACAATATAGATAATACAATCAAAATAACTTAGAATAAGTCTCTCTAATCCTTTCCTCGATCTCCCAAGTACAGTCTTTCCTGTAGTCACTCCATTGGACTTTTACTAACTTGACTGTCTTATTCCTTAACTCCTTCGTATCTCTATTGTTAGTACCTTAGGTTTTGGTTTTGATGATAACAACTGTAGGAAATTATATAAAATATAGACACTAATATTTCATCAAGATATATATAGTATATAGTGCATGATATTAGACATGTGTTGATTAAGAAGACTGTACAGTATCAAGAGTAATTCAAGATGCTGATATAAAGTTTCAAGAGTTGGAGAATGAAGACTTATGAGTATTGAAGAACTCAAGATTTCAAGATATTCCAGATAAGTTATAGAGTCATAGAATTTATGTTAAAACCTTGATAGCACTTTCTTGATCTCTCTCTTTCTCTATTTCAAATAAGTTTTAAATTGTTTTTCAAATATCCTGATTTTAAAATAATCTTTTCAAAATATTTCACAAAATGATTTTCAATCTCTTATACTTATAAAGATATTATTTTAATGTTTTTAAGTTTATATATATATATATTGAATTTTTGTTTATACTCTAATAATTTATAACTATATTGATTTTATATATATCATTTACATTATATTGAATATTCTTATTAAATCTTTCAAAATTATTTTATAAAGTTTTATTAAGTTTTAATGTGATTAAAATATGTATAAACTATATTTAAATGTTTGTACAAAGTTTTAAAATATTTTACAAAACTTAAGATTTTCAAAACAATTTTTATTAAGTGATTTTTCAAAATACAAAGGGATATGTCGAAATATCCTCTACAAGTATGTCGACATACTTGCTGTAAAGTTCAAACTTTAAATTTTGAATGGAAGTGTCTTTTCATTGTATCTCTTCGCGAATGGACATGACCATTGTTTCCATATATATACCAGACTTCCAAATGAATTTTCATTAACTACTTTCTTATTCTTTTTTCCTCTTTTCACTCTCTTGATTTCTAAATCAAAATATACCCAAACTCTACCGAAATTCAACCAGAATCAAATTCAATCATTGCTAGTTTGATTTTTTTTCATCTACTCTCTGATTTCTCCCATCTCTCTTACTCAAACCAAGATTAAAGTGCTATTCAAGAGTTATAGGATTAATTGTAATCAAGATCAAGGATCCGAGTCTGTAAAACTCTATCAAATCATATTGCTATATTATGGGTATGATTGTAGCCCGTAAAATCAATTGGGTATGCTTAGTAGCCCGTAAATCTAGTGGGTGTGCTTGTAGTCCGAAAATCAAGCGACTCTACCCAGAGGTCGGGATTTTGGAAGGTGTGCCTCGTAGACTTGAAATCGAGATTGTATTTGCATTTACTAGTTGAAAAGAAATATGTACAAGGAATTGTGCAGGACTGGATGTAGGGTAACTCTGAACCAGTATAAAATCCTGGTGTGTTCTTTCCTTTTTACTTTTACTGCATTTAACTTTTTTATGTGATTGTTTCCGTAATTGTTTCTACGATTGTTAATTACATCGTTCCAAGTAGAATCTTAAAGAATTTGAAAAATATTCATATAATCTATTAAACACTATTCACCCTCCCTCTAGTGTTAATTTATCCTTAAGATCCTTATTCCACTGACTCGTATTTAATATCGGAGCATTGGGTTTCAAAGTATTCATCATCTAATTTTTGAAAAAGTTTAAATGGCTACTAGTGCTGGTAATGGTACTGTTAGTAACACTGTTAATACACTTGTTTGTAACTCATTTGTCGAAGGACAATCTACTGCTATACCTCCACTTTTTAATGGTAGTAATTACATATATTGGTTAGTAAAATGAAAATTTATTTACAGTCAATTGGTTTAGACACTTGGAATATCACACAAACTGAGTACATTGAACCTGAGAATAATTTTGCATAGTGGAATGCTGATGATAAAGCTGTTGCACAAAGTAACACTAAGGCTATGAATATATTACTTTGTTCACTAGATAGAAATGAATTTAACAGAGTATCTATATGTAAGTCTACATTTGAAATTTAGAGAACCTTACAAGTTACACACGAAGGCACAAGTATGGTTAAATAGACAAAAATTTTCATGTTAATAAACCAGTTTCAGTTATTCAAAATGAGTCCAAATGAGCCCATATCTAATATGTACAATAGATTCCAAGATATAGTACACTCACTTATTGCACCGAGTAAATTTTTTTCTAAGGAGGATCAAGTTAAAAAATCCTCAATTCACTTACTCATGAATTTGATCAAAAGACTCTAGCAATCGAAGAGGCTAATGACATTAGCACTCTAAAAATTGAAGAGTTAATTGGCAATTTAATGTCTTTTGAAGCACAGATGCACGGCAGGAGACAAAGCAAAGCAATAGAGAAGAAATCTATAGCTTTTAATGCAATGACGGATAATCTGGATTCAGACAGCGATAAAGATGAAGAAATTGCTTTCATGATAAGAAATTTCAGAAAATTTCTAAAATATAGGAAGATTAACCATTTCAAAAGAAATGATAAAAAAATCCAGGAAGCAGAAGTGGAAGCAGTAATGGTATTAGATGTTATAATTGCAATGAACCTGGCCATTTAAAACGAGACTGTCCACATCCCGATAAATTGACCAAACACCGATTCATCCAGAAAACGAAGAAAAGCCAATACTGCAACATTAGACGATTCATACACATCCTCAAGCGATAATGAATCGAATGCAGAAATTGCTAACATGTGCTTCATAACAATACATAATTCAGAACAAAATGGTGAAATGGATCAGATAAAGGTACGCTTTTAATATATCAAAAGTTTTAATTTCTTGGATGAATTTTTTTCGTTGCTTATTAGTTGTTAGGAATATCTTATAGATTAATAATAATATTAGTTGAATACTGTGTGATTATATTTTAAATTTAAATATTTTATATTTTTTAATAACATAATAGTAATATAAAATATTTAACATAACTTTTAAAATTATTTTTCTGTAAATAGAATAACTATAAGTAGATATATATATATATAATAAAAGAGGATATAGTTAAAAAAAATCATGTTTGAAAATTTTGACATATATGTCGACGTATCCCACTTGCATATGTTGACATAAGTACATAGGTTTTGAATTTCAAATTCAAAATTTAAATTTCCCTCCACCTTTTCACCAACTTCTATGTTCTAAAAAGTTGTCTTTTGACCAGAGAACATGTCCTTTTATTCTCTACTTATATATTCTATCTCCACCCATTCACTTTTCACTTTTATTTTCAAATTCAAAAGTCATAAACTCTCTTATCTCTTCAAACTACTCTTCAATGGCATCCTCAAGCAATACTAAGGCAACCATGAGGCTTTCTACAAAAATAAAAGAATGACTCTTTAACGATCAAGAAGCCATGCAAGCCTATATTGAGTATATATCTTTCGGAAAAGTCTTTCCCGGAAGATTTGCTATTTTTGAAGATTTTTCCGACTTATGACCTTTTTTCAATCTTGTTTGCAAAATGAGGTTCTTGGTTTAATCGATGCTTCTCAAAATGATTTCGTTTTTATCCAAAATTGATGAAAATGTTTTATGCAAATTTAAAAGGAAAGTTTTATGATGGAAGAGAAGGAAAAGTTTGGAGTTGTATCAAGGGGACACCAATTGTTTTAAATTATGAACTTTTGGGTCACATTCTTGGACGCAAATCTAGTGGAATTGACCTTTCAACTTTTCAAATTGATTTTCAAAATTGTGAAGTAATTCATGACATTTTGAAAGTGATGATGATTTTGAATTTTTAAAAAAATTGCTCCAAGAGTAAGAATTTTAAGGCTTCTTTTGCAACAAAGTATCACTCCTAGAATGGGTAATTATAATAACCCGACACAAAAAGTTTTCAAAGCTCTTTTCACCATTTATGGTCAATACGACATGAATTAGTCTCAAGTCATTTTGGATGAACATTTTCCTAAAAATCTTTCTAAACATGAAAACACACTATTTCATGGTGTGTATCTTACTTGTGTTTTTAATTATTGTGGTATTGACCTTAATGGAGAGGAAACAATCCCTCGAAAAATATTTCACAATGCCAACATTTCACTTATGCATATTTAACCCTTTTTCAAGCATTATGAAATGCTTGCGGAAAAGGAACAAAGGTTGGCTTGTGAAGAGGAGCAAGAAATAAGAGAAGAGGAGGAAGAGGAAGAGGAAGGAGAGGAAATGGGACTCGAGGAGGAAGAACAAGAAGAGGAGAAGGATCCATCCAACAAAGATCTTCTCATAAATCAAGAGAAGATCATTCACAACCAAAGGAAGCTTAAGAAATCATTTTCAAAGAGATTACCTCAATTTCCATCAAAATGGATAAAGTCTTTGGAAAGATCATTTGCAAGCTTGGCGGTTCTTCTTCATCTTCATCTATATCTTTCTAGTTTATTGTTTAAGCTATCTTTGTATTTGGATTTTCTAGCTTTAGTTTATGTTGAATTTCATATATCTTTCTTTTATTTCTTGTACTCGTCCTTATTATCAATGAAATTTCTATTTCTTACTGTTATACATTGTTAATTATCTCTGAAATGTCATACAGATATAATAGTATAGGTCAAATACAACATAAAATTAAAATAAAGTAGTTTTGAAAATTATAGTGCATACGTCGACATATGCCAAGCTTGTATGTCAACATATAACTGCCATTTTTCAAAAAAAATTAAAAACAATAATTAACAAGCATCAATTAATTACAAACAACTTCTTACCCCTATATATATTTTTTCAATCCTAAAAATCATTATTTTAAGTATCTATCTTCACTTCTTTTCATTCTAAAACTCCACTAAAAATTAATGGCTTCTCCTATTTGAAAACTAACTGAAAACCTCGAACAAACTCTTGAATCAATCAAGAACATTCTTTCTTTCATTCTAAGAAACCAAAGGCACTTAGAATTATGTCAAATGCAGATGATCAAGGAGCAAGAAAAGCATTTCGACATGATTCGGTGGATGATTTCTGCCTTGAACAAAGAAAAATCAACCACCAATCCAGAGTGCACCATCAACAAAGATGATGAAGATTGGGATGCTATCAAAGCAAATCCAATCTTTGGCGCTGATGGATGGGCTGAAGTTCCTCGAAATGTCTAGTTTAAATAGGTTTGATTTGAATATAAATAATAATACTTGATTTAGTTTGGATTTGATTGGTTTGATTTGTATGGATTTGTTTGAATGGTGCGTGACATTAACTTTTTTGGATTGGATGAATATTTCGATTGATAATTTCATGATTATCCGATTTTACATATCACTTATTTTTTCTCATCGTCATAAAAAATTCTTATATGTATATCAATTAGTATTTTATTTAGAAGAGTTAGAGTTAGAATTAGAGTAAGAGTTAGTGTTAGAGTTCTAGTTTAAGTTGGTTATTTTTATTGATGACAAATGGGAAGAAATATGTAAAATCTAGGCATAGATTAAGGGGGGTTTATAACCCAGGGGAAGTAATATTATATTTTATATACCAAGTTGTCATCACCAAAAGGAGGAGATTGTTAGTACCTTAGGTTTTGGTTTTAATCATAACAACCACAGGACATTATATAAAATATAGATATTGATGTTTTATTAAGATATATATAGTATATAGTGCAGGATATTAGACAGGTGTTAATTAAGAAGACTGTACAGTATCAAGAGTAGATTCAAGAAGCTGATAAATGATTCAAGAGTTGGAGAATGATGACTCATGAGTATTGAAGATTTTAAGATTTCAAGATATTCCAAATAAGCTATAGAGTCGTAAGATTTATGTTAAAACCTTGATAACACTTTTTTGATCTCTCTCTTTCTCGATTAATAAGTTTTAAATTATTTTTCAAATATCCTGATTTTAAAATAATCCTTTCAAAATATTTCTCAAAATGATTTTGAATCTCTTAAACTTATAAAGATATCATTTTAATATTTTTAAGTTTATATATACATTGAATTTTTGTTTATAATTTAATAATTTATAACTATATTGATTTTATATATATTATTTACATTGAATATTCTTATTAAATATTTCAAAAATTTTTTATAAAGTTTTATTAAGTATTAATATGATTAAAATATGTACAAACTATATTTAAATGTTTATACAAAGTTTTAAAATCTTTTACAAAACTTAATATTTTCAAAACAATTTTTATTAAGTGATTTTCAAAATACAAAGGGATATGTCGACATACCCTCTACAAGTATGTCGATATAGTAGTCATAAATTTAAAAACTCAAATTTTGAATGGAAGTGTCTTTTCGTCATATCTCTTCGCGAATGGGCATGACCGTTGTCTCCATATATACACCAGACTTCCAAACAAATTTTCATTAACTACTTCTTACTCTTCTCTCCTCTTTTCACTCTCTTGATTTCTAAATCAAAATATACCTAAACTCTGTCGAAATTCAATCAGAATCAAATTCAATCATTACTTGGTTTGATTCTCTTTCATCTACTCTCTGATTTCTCTCATCGCTCTTACTCAAACCAAGATCACAGTTCTATTCAAGAGTTATAGGATCAATTGTAATCAAGATCAAAGATCCAAGTCTATAAAACTCTACAAATCATACTGCTATACTTGTGGGTGTGATTATAACTCGTAAAATCAACTGGGTCAGCTTTGCAGCCCATAAATTTAGTGGGTGTGCTTGTAGCCTAGAAATCAAGTGACTCTACCCAAAGGTCGGGATTCTGAAGGGTGTGTCTCGTAGCCTTGAAATCGAGATTGTATTTGCATTTACTAGTTGAAATGAAATCCGTACAAGGAATTATGTGGGACTGGATATAGGGTAACTTTGAACCATTATAAAATCCTAGTGTGTTCTTTCCTTTTTTACTTTTAATACATTTACTTTTTTCTGTGATTGTTAGTTACATCATTCCAAGTAGAATCTTAAAGAATATTAAAAATATTCATATAATCCATTAAACACTATTCACTCTCCCTCTAGTGTTAATTTAGCCATAAGATCCCCATTCCACTGACTCACATCTATCAACTATACAGATTCGTCGCTTGATGATAGTTATATCAAGCTTTACTACTAAGTCTTCCAAAACGATTGGCTCCATAGTAGTCTCTGGATCATACACGTACTTCCTTAGATAAGATACGTTAAAAACAATATGACTCCTACCAAACTACTCGGTAACTCGATACGATAAGTTATTTTCCCAATTTTCTTTATGATAGGAAACAAATCAACATATATAGGTGCCAATCTTTTCATCTTCCCAAATCATACAACACCCTTCATCGGTGATACCTTTACGAAAACAAAATCTTTAACCAAGAATTCCAACTCCTTACGCCTTTGTCTGCGTAGCTTCACTGCCTTGATTGAGTTTATTTTATCCTAGCTTAGATTAGCACAACCTTTTCCATGGCTTCTAACACCAAATCCGGACCAAGTATCGATCTATCACCTATCTCTAACCAACATGTTGGTGATTTGCACGACCTTCCTTAAAGTGCTTCAAAAGGCATCATTCTAATACTGGTCTGATAGATATTATCATGGAAAACTCGACTAAGTGCAAATGGTCTTCCCATGACCCTCCTAAATCTAGTGCACAGGCTCCCAATAAATCCTTGAGTATCTTGTTAACCCTTTCTGTTTGCCCATCAATTTGCAGATGGTAATAGGTACTCATCTTCACCTCGGTACCTAATTCATTCTGTAAACTCTTTTAGAATACACTGGTAAACAAAGGGTCTCTATCACTTACAATGATACTCGGTATTCCATGAAGTCTTAAAATGTTCTTCATGAATAACTTCACCAAACTAGGTGTCGTCTTTATCGACCTAACAGGGAAAAAATGTGCACTCTTGGTCGGTCTATCAACCACGGCCCAAATGCTTTCATTTTCTCTATTTGAACTTGGCAACCCATCTATAAAATTCATAGGTATAGAATTTTATTTCCATAGTGACAGTTACAAAGGTTGAAGTAATCCACTTAGCTTTTGATGATCGGCCTTTACTTGTTGGCAATTCATACATTGCTTCGCCCATAAGCCTAGATCTCTCTTCATACCTTCCTATAAGAAACCCATCTTCATATCCTGGTACATCATCATACCTTCAGGATGGATGATAAACTTCGATCGATGGCATTCTCTAAGAACTTCCTTTCTTAGATTATCCATATCTGGAACACACAACTGTCCCTTATATCTCAACCATCCCCTTTGGTCAAGTGCAAAATCTTTCAAATCATCAATCTCACTTCCCACTTCTAGTTTCTTGATTCGATCAGCTAGCAATAGATCATCTTTTTCTTTGTTGCAATTCATTCTATCAACACCGATCAAACCTCTAGACAAGAAATAATTATGGTTCTCTGACTAGAATTGGCCATGGACCTCATTCTAACTCCATACAAAGTCAATGCCTCTAAATCGTTCCATTCAAACAACATTGTCAATACCACATTCTGATGTTTTCTAGTAAGTCCATCCACAACTTTATTTCATTTCCCTAACGTATACTCAATCTCAAACTCATATGCCGCTATAAACTCCAGCCAATTTTACTATGTCATATTCAATTCCTTCCGAGAGAATAGATACTTCAAGGATTTATGATCCGTAAACAACTCAAATCATTCTTCCAAAAAATAGTGTCTCCACACCTTCATTGCAAAGATCATTGCTACGAACTTCAAATCATAGGTAGTATACCTAACTTCATGTAGTCGAAGCTGTCTAGAAGCAAAGGCAATTACTCTAGCTCATACATCAATACAACTCCTAACCCAGATCCACATGCATCAGTATACACCACCAAGTCTTGATTCCCATCCTAGATAACTAACATTGGGGAATTTTTCAATGCATGCTTTAGCGCCTAAAATGCTTCTTTACATTTATCGGTCCAAACAAACTTTACATCCTTCCTTTTTAGTTTAGTCATCGTTGCTGATATATGAGAGAAATCTTTGATATATCTCTAGTGGTATCTAGCTAACCCCATGAAAATTCCAGTCTTGGTCATTGCCTTGGGTCTTTTCCAACCATTAATAGCTTCGATCTTCAATAAGCCTACAAACAATCCACTCTCCGAAACTACATGCCTAAGAAATTTCACTCTTCTTTCCTAGAAATGACATATTGAAAACTTTGCCTTTGGCTGATGCCACCTTAGCATATTCAACACTATTCTGAGAAGAATTCCATGTTCTTATTCATTTTTAGAATATATCAAAATGTCATCGATAAACACCAACACAAATCTGTCCAAATGCCATCAAAAGATTCGGTTCATCAAGTTACAAAGAAACCAGGCGCGTTGGTCATTCTGAAGGGCATGATTGACCATTCATGCAAACCATATCTTGTTTGAAATAATGGTATATTGTCCTTCGTTACTCTCAATAGGTGGAACCGATTGCTAAGTCCAATTATGAAAACACCTTGGTTCCACTCAATAAATCGAATAAATCATCTACTCTAGCAAAGGATATCGATTCTTTATCGTCTTCTCATTCAGCTTTCTATAGTCAATACATGTTATCAATGACCTAACTAGTTTCTTCTCGGACACCGCTGTAGCACTCCAAGATGAACTGCTTGGTCTAATAAAATTCTTACCTTCTAGATCCACTAGTTTCACCCGTTAATTCCTTCGTCTCGGTAGGTGTTATTCTACTAGGTGGTCTGCTTACAAGTTCAGCTCCAGGTTTGAGATCTATTCGAAACTCTATAGCACATTTCGACAGTAGTCCGGTATCATGCTAAAAAATATCAACATTCTCCATTACTATGAAAACCCGATCGATTTCATCTTCCACACCTTCCATGGCTCCCAACATTGCACAGATGTTAAAATTCGACTCTTCAAATGAGTATATAATTTAGTCATGACAATCAGAGTGTTTTAAGGATATTACTCTATCTTGACAAAATATCCTAGCATCACATCTGCTTAACTAATCCTTACCAAAAATTATCCCAAAACCCACAAAATCATACACATACAAATTGCAGGCAAACAAATGACCTAACAAATCAAACTCTATATGGTCACATCTTATCCCAAGAGTTGCTTAGCTGCTTATTAGATTCACAAGCCTCAAAGAAGTAATAAGGTATGTATGTTCAAGGTTTAACTTATCTACCAAAAATCTAGAGATAAAAGAATATGATGCTCGAGTATTGAACAACACACTAACAGGAATGCTATAAATAGGAAGTTTGCCTCCTAACATAGCCTTTCTCTTCTCCTCTGTAGTCCATCCAGAAGCTATAGGTTCTAAAGTGAAAACTTTTCCCTTTTGAGCTTTGACTGATTCAGGACACTCATTCTTGAAATGCCTCATCTTGTTGTAGTTATAAAACCTCACACCTTTTTTTATCAGCACTCTTCTTGCCCTCACCAGAACGACACTTATTAGAAAAGTTACCCTTCTTGTCACATTTGTAGCGAGTCACTTATGCTTTTCCCTATTTTGAAGCCCCACCCTTCTGAGCTCCCTTCTTTCCAAAGAACTTTCTTTTCTTGTGTTGGGAATCCATTGTCTCCGTAGACTTATTTTTCCCTAGAGATGTAAGTAAATCTTCATTCTTAAGAGCCATGTCCACAAAGACATTAAATGGATCTCAAAGGTATAACATAGTTGCCTTAGCAATCTCTGGCTTCAACCCTCTAATAAACTTCTCATTCTTCTAAGCAGAGTGTTAATAATGGCGTGTGCATGCTTAGATAGCTCATTAAACTTTGTAACATACTCCAACACGGTCATCTCAGCCTGTACCAACTTCGAGAACTTTCTAGACATAGTCGACTTAGCTGCTTCAGAGAAAATTCTCTTTACACATCTCTCTAAAGTTAGCCCTAGTAAGCTCCTCCTCTTGAACTCCCACGGTGACATTGTTCCACCAATAGAGATTAGATCCTTGCAACTTCCTCAATGATAATTTTCTTTTCTGATTATCGTTCAACACCAGATCGTCAAAAATTCTTTCACACTAATGAAACCAATCCTCCACTTCAATGGCATTCTCCATTACCAAGAATGGTGTTTCTTCCAAGCTAGTATAATCCCGACTTAACGTGACATAATTATTACAGGAAGCCACTTCTTGTGTGGAAGCTCTGCACTACCAACGTTAACTCTAGTGAGTCCAACCATTGCTTCGACTTGCATTATATTAACAAAGAAATGATACATCATTCCCATACCAACTAGTACAACTCCTGCACCTACATTAGTGTTATAGTGCGCATTTGTATTAGTGGTTTGGTTAGCATTCCCAGCTTTAGCCCGAATGTTACCATTAATTTTTTGTGCTCTCGCCTCCCAAGTTTAGTCTTCCACTTCTAGTATCCATTTCTTGTAATTTACATATGAGTTTTCATAAGATACAGAAGAATGGTCTAAGACAGAGGGGTTAGTATAGGTAGATATATGTACTTATATGTGTAGCAAATAAAAAGTACCTTATTATATCGCTATCCCATACCCTAATTTTTTTTCATTTGGGTTATATTTTCAAAAAACTTAGTTTAGTCTTCCACTTCTAGTATCCATTTCTTGTAATTTACATATGAGTTTTCATAAGATACAGAAGAATGGTCTAAGACAAAGGGGTTAGTATAGGTAGATATATGTACTTATATATGTAGCAAATAAAAAGTACCTTATTATATCGCTATCCCATACCCCAATTTTTTTTCATTTGGGTTATATTTTCAAAAAACTTAGTTAGTGGTATGTAATCTCGTGCTTTGATATCAAGTTGTAACATCCCCCATTTTGAGGCTTGAAAATAGGTACTAGTGATGCTGCAGTCATCTTTAGCATTTATTTTCGAATTATAAAAAAAGATCAATTACTACGTCATTAACATCAAGAACATGAGAATATACAAATTTTCACAAAATAATTTCATTAATTTGAAAATTCTTTACAATTTAACCTCATAACCCCATGATTACATCATTAGGATAAAATATAATAATTACAAATATAAACCCAAGAGCAACATATGAAGATGCCCCTTTAGATGATCAGAGTCTTAACTACTTGAATGGTTATAGTACCCATCATCACATATGTTCAATAATAATAAGAAGTAGTTAAATTTCTACATAGTAAAAATAAAATTTAAATAGTAGCTTACCTCATGCACGTCTCCGAAAGCTTATTCGTCAAAGACCTAGAACACCCCACTCTCAGCCTA
The DNA here is from genome assembly GCA_030737815.1 of Allium fistulosum. Lineage (NCBI taxonomy): Eukaryota > Viridiplantae > Streptophyta > Magnoliopsida > Asparagales > Amaryllidaceae > Allium > Allium fistulosum. Next base: position 670,162,086 of record CM060901.1, read on the forward strand.
CCCAATCCCAAATTGAGTACCCTTGAGTTTACGGGGAAATCAAAAACTTCGGTTCAGACAAAAAAGTCTAATGTGAATAATATTTGTCCATCTCAACCAAAACATAGGTGCGTAGCGAGACCATGCTGCTGAGTGGAATAGGTTTTCCCTCACCAATACCTTACCAAACAATATGTCATCCATAACATATCATATATCCAAAATGATTAGAACATAAACATACATCAGTAACATATCATTCATGCACAGGTTAAAATGAATAGTCCATCATCCACAAGGCCCAAAGGGTTACATATTCCCATAATTACCTAATCCAATCATTTAACGGCATAGTTTTTCTAAGGTCATTATGAACCAATCTTAGTTTTGTATGACCAACTAAATACCTATTATCTGACTCGAGCCAAGGTGTATCAATTGATCCAATGGTCTTCTAGTCCATTTAGAAGAAAATAATAACGGTCTCCTAAAATTGATAGAAGAAAAATGTCAATGATCTCATAAAAATGGTCGGCGAAAAATAACAAGGTCTCTTAAAAATGGCAAGAGAAAAGCATCTACGGTCTCCTAAAAATGGTAGGAGAAAAATATATATGAGCAAACTACTATGAGTTCCTTCGGATGTGTAACTCCAAAATTTAGCCTTAGTTAGTATAGCCCTACGCATTGGAACCGTCGACCTGACCAACCAAGGACTTAACGGTTGGAGAATAGGGCGTGACACTACCCTAGCCTCCACCTGAAATCTAGTTTTGATATATCCTTTGAGTTCTTTTGATCAGTCCTGGGCATCCAAACACAATTTGATCTTCCTTATCTCCAAGATGCAATTCTGCTCACTCAAGTGTTTAAGTCCGACTATACCCACAACTGAAACAGCAATAACTGGTCATCAATTTCGAAATACCCAAGGCCAAAATGTTGGGTGATAAAATTTAACACAATAATGAGTATGTCGATAATTTATCATAAGTTATAGTATCCGATTAAAGTATAAAGGTGAACATGTAACACTTTAAAAATCATCCAAATATATATATATATATATGTGTGTGTGTGTGTGTGTGTGTTCATTGTAATAGCTAATTTATACATAAAATTACTTATTCAAAGTAATAATTTCATTCATTAATAGCTCTATGAAAATGGGCTAAAATATTTCCCCCCCCCCCCCGAAATCTATACTAATGCTTACAAAATCCTCTTTTTTGTTTAAGTAAAACTTAGCTCAACAAAGAGTTGAAAATCTTCCAAATGTTGTAAAAATAGCTATCTTTAGTTTCAAAATGATGTGCTATCACATTTTGATAATTCTCATGCTTTTGCATGCTAAAAACATAGGCCATCGCATGTTAAAACATAGCTTTCAAAAGTTGAGTTAAAATATAGCTATCTACCCTTGAAAAACATAGCCATCGTGCCTTGACAGAACATAGACATCATGCCTTGATAAAACATGGCTTTCATTCCTTGATAAAAACACAGCTCTCGAGCCTTGATAAAAACATGGCTTTCGAGCTTTGATAAAAACATTGCTTTCAAGATTTGGTGAAAACATGACTTTCGAACTTTAACATAAACATGGCCTTCGAAACTGGAAAAAACATAGCTTTCGAGCTTTGATAAAAATATGGCTTTCAAGCTTTGACAAAAACATGGCTTTCGAACCTGGATATAAAACATGGCTTTCGAGCTTTAATAATAACATAGCTTTTGAGCTTTGACAAAAAAATGGCTTCCAAATCTGGCAATGGCATTTCGGTAATACTTTACAAAACTAAGAATTTACCTTTAAAAGTATTAACTTTTTACCAAACTCGTATTATTTGTCAAATCCTCATTGGCCAACAACAATCTTTTCAAAATTGTTACTAAAATTCAAAGTGGAAAACTTACTTTTATTTTCCAAAATATAAATTTCACCTTAAAAAATATTATTTATTAAATTCTACAAATTAACCCTTTTGAAGAAAACAATTTGCATTAATTTATAATCGCTTAGGAAAAATAAAAAAATCCCAAAAATCAATATTTAATTCCTTAAAATCATATTAAAATTTTAAGCCAAAATAATTATTTCTTATATTTTAAATAACTAAACTACGAAACTATCCATTTTCTAATTTGGAAAATTCATAATAAATTTATAATAATCCTGATAATTATAAAATTAAAAACTAGCTCCAAAATAATATTCCAAACATCGTTTCAAAATTTTAGAAAGTTTGGATATCAAAAACTTAGTTTTTCACATCAAACCCTTTGGGAGAATTTCTTAAAATTCCTAAATAAAATCCATAAACGCATATACATGATTATTATTTCCATATGCATGATGTTTAATAGTCAAATATTTGGATTTATTCTTAAATCCCAACCAAACATCTCAACACAAAGAGATGAAAATATTATACACCTTGATTTGTTGAAATAATGGAATTTGCCTTAGCTTCTTTACTTCCTTAGTTTTTTTCTTCTTCTCCAAATGGTGGTCAACCTTGTTTTTCTTAGCTTGATTTTGAGAATGAAATGAATTGAGTAAAGGAAAGGGAAGAGGGTAGTATAATATCACTTCTTCCTCATTTACCCTTCTACACTTATGGTAATATTATAGTTTCTTTAAACATTCTCTTCATTATGTTTATTAAGGCCAACTCAAATTAAGTAATATAGAAAATCCCACATTTCCTACTTCCCATTTAATTATCCCTTTATTAATATTTAAATAACATGCAATAAAATAAGGGGTGTTACAACATATAATAACCAAAATGTCACGGGCTCATTAGGAGCGATAACTGATTTTGTGAGTATTGGATATGTAACGACCCTGAATTTTTGACATTTTAAATGTGAATATTTAATTGAGTTTAAAATATTCAAAATGAGAATTTAATTTGAAATTCGAATATCAGAACGAATTTGGCGATTAAATTATTGAATTTAATTATTGAAACTGGGTAAAAATTTGAATCTTCAGTTTTAACCCGATTTAAAAATATTTTCAAGGCTTAGAAAATTCATATTGATTATACTGAAGATAATTAAAGTTTCGGAATTGAATTTGGAACTGCTTTGTTCAGTTTTGAAATTTTATCATTTAAATTGAATTTAAAAATAGCCGTCCGAGACACAGTCTCGGAATTCGATGAAACCAGTTCAATTGGATCCGTAATATTGTATTATTATCGGATTTCAATTTTCGTAATGTTTGGAGTGATCGTTTGGCCGTACGATAGATAAACGCACTCAAATTAAATCGAAAATTTAATATTTTAACTGGTCCAAAAAGCTATCTTCTCTATACGATCGAATTTGGACTCGAAACCTTTTCCATTGCGTTTGGAATAGGCATATAACGTTACGAACGCCTGGCGGCACGTCTCGATAGGATATCGAGATTTTGAGTTGCAAATTCGGGACGGTTTGAATTTGAATTTGAATTGAAGAATTAGTCAACCCAGCAGAGATTCTTTCTTCAGCCTGCCTTCTTTCAACATCGATACTTTTTCCTTCAAATCACTGTCTCCCCTCGTACACCCCAACATCATTTCCTCCCCTTTATTTCGTTTCACAGCAGAACACTTTATCATCTCGTTCGAAAATAAAAATAATGGCCGAGCTTCTCAAAATTTCAGAGAAAATTTAATTCGTTCAATTTGAATTCGCGAGCTCTTTTTCTCCTCTAGAACCAAATGCTCCCTTCTCATTTTCTTTTCCAGATCGAATAAATAGGTACAAACGATAAAAAAAATGCGGCCTTTCTCGAAATCGAAATCAGGACCGTGATTTTGCCATACGACGAAGGGCAAGTTACTTCGAATCATCAGAGCGACGTAGTCGCGATTGGGAGAGCAAGGCCGGCTGGAAGATGAGGGATAGGCGAAGCTGGGGTTTCCCGAGTCAATTCGCGAGCGTCGCGAGCCAAGTGGAGCTGGGCGATCGAGAGGAGGAGGCGCCGCGTCTTACTGTTCGTCGCGATGTCGAGGCAATGGTAGAGCTAGGGTTTCGCGATGGCCTGGAATAGTCGTGTGTTCGATGTCGTAGGGGGTTCGATAGTCGCGAGTTTGAGAAAAGCTTGGTCGCTCTCGAGTTCGTCGAAGCTGGAAGGCGCGAGGAGTTCGCCTGAAGGAAGCACTCGTTAGGGGAAGACCGTTAGTTGTGGGGTGAGGAATTTTGTTTATTTTATTTATTTATCACAAATATATTGAACAGGAAGACAATTTTATATTTCAGTAAAGTTTAGTATATATATGTATATATTTTTGTAGTGACTGAAAATATAATATATGCAGGTTTATATATACAATAAGTTGTAAAACATTTGATAACACAGTAAAATTTGGTAGTTACTGAAGTTTAATTGATTAGTTAAAAATAAATTACTAGTTAATTAAATTATAAAATGAAATAAAATTGGTTATTCGATTACTTCGAATATTAATCAATGGATAAAATTGTTTATACAAGGTTTATAAATCAAGAAATCAAGCCGAGAACGGAAATGAATTGCAAATAAAGGCAAAGGTGAGATCTTCTCACTCAAATGAAAAGTGGAATTTTCAGTTATTGATTTGATTGTCTGTTTGGATTGTGATATTAGATATAGTAGGATATATCTATATATATAGCAATATATACATATTGGCATATGTATATATTGGATTGATTGATTTCCCGCAATTATATAGCGGATGAGACCCTATTGCGCCGTTAGTAAGCGGATGATATATTTATAAATCCTATATACCGCGATATTCCACCTCAAAGTGGAATTGGTATTGTGTTAACATCTGTGGATGCAGGGAAACAGGTTGGAGTGATCCAACAGGATTCCTCAAAACATTTGAATTGATTTCATATGTTGTGTTATTGATTATTTATAATCTGTGAATGATTATATCTGTGATTGAATTTTTTGAAGGCTATAATTTAGCCGAATGTATTTTTGGTATCGTTGGATACCAGAAATAAATGAAATTGGATTTCTGAAATTAAAAAAAAATTGAATTTTAGATGGTTTGGAAGAATAAAAGAATTTATTTAGAAGGAGATAAATTTGTCGGAAATCAAATTGATAATTGATTGGGTATTTGAAATAAATCTTTGAGAAATCGATATAAAAATTTATTTGATGTAGAATGAAAAATTGATTTTTGTGTTGAGAATAAATTTGGAAATCGATTTGTAAAAATGATTTAGTCTTTGGGATTAAAGTTAGAATCAATTTGAAATGTGATTCGGTGTTGAAGTAAATTCAGAAATAAATTTGAAATTCGATTTGGGATTTGAAATAAAATGGAGGAATAAATTTTTAAAGTTGATTCGGGGTTGAGAATGAATATTTGGAAAACGATTTGAAAATCGTGTAAAAGTGGATTTTTGGGAATGTAAATTCTGAATAGAAGTTGTAAAGGAAAGGGTAAATTTGTTTTAAAAATAAATATTGATTTATTTTTTTAAAGTGTGGAAAATATGATTTGAAATCGGATTTTCAAAGTGATGAAGTGTGGAAATAAATTTACAAATTTGAAATGTAAATTTGAAATAAATCGATAAGGATTTATCTAGTTGGTTTAAATGGACCGAAATATGATTTGAACTTGATTTTCAAATGTGAAGTGTGAAATATGATTTGAACTTGATTTTCAAATGTGAAGTGTGAAATATGATTTGAACTTGATTTCCAAATGTGAAGTGTGAAATGTGATTTGAAATGGATTTTCAAATGTGAAGTGTGGAAAATATATATCTTATGAAGATATTTTGAAGATAAATAATTTGGGAAGAATTATTTAAATTGGCTGATTGTTGTGAATGTTGTTGATAGTTAAATAACCGACTATCAATATTTGCCTTTGAAAAGACACTTGATTTGTTTTTAAAAACAAACGCTCATTATTCGGTTAAGCCGGGAGAGGACCTTTGTGTCATATAACCCATTCCGAATAGTGATACGTCATGAATGGATTGCATTTGATGACCGGTGTGAAGGCCGGATATTTGTGAAAATGAAAGGACAACCTGTCGAATGTCTCTGCACCGAGTTGCTCCGGTATAGAGATTTATATCACTCTTTTTGTGATGGGACGTCCGGACGTGATTAGTGAATATCCGGATTGCAAGGGCTTCTTTGGAAGTGCCTTCGGTTCCGTTCGATCCCGGAACGACTTGTATGGATGTGTGTCTAACGTTACACTTTGAGATGTAAAGCTGGTTTCTATCAAATACATTTCTGTTGGTGGCGGAGAATTTATTCTCTTAGCTTAACACCCTTCTCTGAGACGTACGAGCTCAGAGGTTATGTAGTTGATGGTTACTAGTGATACATTCCCAATTTGGTAATGTGGCACACTAAGTGTTGTTGATCATTTGTGGATCAAAGCGTGGCTTTGTGAAAAAGCGTAGTGTATATGGACGAGACTTCGTCGAGCCTCACAACCCGGTAATGGTCGAAACAGAAATTTTGCGACAAAGGTTTGTAGGGGTAGCGCCCCTAGGGAATGCCATTTCCTTCTGGATAAAAGGTGATATCATGGTATGGAGCCCAGATATTTTACCTATGTTGATTATATTTTGTGGCTGTTGCGTTGTGATTGAGGATCCTCGGATAAAGGTCGGTAACGACCGGGGGATGGCATAGCTCGTGTGTTAGTTACCTAGTTACAGCTCGGTTAGAGCGTGAGGTAGCGTCGGCCTTTTGTTTGCAGAGATCCGGTTAGGATCCGGGGCGTCTTTCCAGAGGCGTTTCTATTTCTGTGTAAGGAAGTTCCTTTGCCTGACCATTTATTGGAAATCCAAAGAAACAATACGAACCCTATACGGTTTTTAATTGTATTACCTGCTATGGGATGTGGCGGTAACCTGCTATTGAACGTAGTAGCTATAGTAGACATACAACAATGGTTGTATGTTGGCTAAGATTGATATTATACTTTCGAAATGTTTTCCACACTAGACATTAATAATAATATCAATTGATTTTGCGTATTAAGCATTTTTGACTATCATAAGGAGAAATCTCCTCCAATTCTGCGTTTGCATTGTGTGTGTGGCGGGAGGCCTTATGATAGTTTCATTTTCCAAAAGCATTGCGAATCTGTTTTATTTTCTTTGCGAAAATAACTGTTTTACGATCTCACACCAGTCACCATGACTGACTCGGAGTTTATTGTTCCCTTTCTAAACTCTGGGTGCCCATAATTTTCCACACGGGCAGCCTAGAGTTATGTTATCAGGATATTTTGGATATTCTGGAGCTTTGGAGATGAGCTGGATGGCGAAGCGTACTGTCGTACTTGTTTATTTATTCCGCTGTGTATTCTGTATGTGGACAAGTTTATATAACTGTCCAGTGATGTATATTGACTCTGACTGATGTATGTATAAACTAATATAGTCTTTTGTTTTAAAGATTATTGATTTATCTATTGTATATTATTCCGCTGCGAATGTGAGATTCTGATATTGTTTCTGTTTCTGTTCTTTCTTTCTTCTACTGTCTTCTTCTACCTCTTCTTTTAACCCTAACGTTTCGCGTTTCCGCCATTCGATTTTTCGACAGTTGGTACAGTGGTCGTATCGGTGTCGAGTTTTCGGAAGACGGATTTGCGGGTCTTTACAAGTGGTATCAGAGCATCCGGTTAAGCGACAACCCTTGGCTCTGTTGGGTGTTACTCATTAGAGATAGAGTCAGTAGTACTCTAGAATGAGTGTGAGTGTAATAATAGATATGAGCGCGTATTTGTTAGTGAATAAAAAATTTGTTTTGTATTGTGTTGACTTATCGGTTGATTGTTTATAGATTCTGGTCGGTGCAGGGTGGCCAATTGTAATCGATAGGGATTTCTAAACTCTTAAAGAAGATAAACTGACACAGTATTGTTTTAAATAGGGTAAATGAAATAATTTTGCCCAAAACTATTTTTGTATAGAAAAGAAATGATTTTCTATGAATTATCATAGTATATGGATGCTTGGTTGTTAGGAAGAGATAATATTGAACTATCATCATTGTTATATGGAATTGAATGAGAAATAATGGTATAACCAAAATTTTGAAGATAAATTCATTTCACCAATGAAATTTATAAATATGAATTGAAAAATAATGAAATAAAATCCATATATGAATGAGATTTGGGAATGTGAATTGTAAATGTAATTTACAAATTGAAATAGAATTCCAAGAGATAATTGAAAATAAATTCATTAATGGAATGTAAATAAGTTGATAACTTATAAAATATTCGAAATCTGATTGGAATAGGATTCAAATTGAAAAATGAATGAATTTATGAATGAACAAATGAAGCTACATTTGTAAATAAATGAATTGAAATTGGAAAATGAAATGAGATTGATTTGAATCAAGTTGAATAAAATAAAATGAAGTGGATTGAGTTCAAGTAAGAAAGAAAAATAAATTGAAATTTCCTTGTTATTGATAAAATAAATTCGAGACGAATTGAATATGGAAATTTGAAATTTAAAATGGATGAGTGAATATACTAATTAAATTAGTAGATGGAATAGATTTGAATGGTTTTCAATGAGATTTGATTAATGAAATGCCAATTAAAAATTGAATGGAATCAATTGGAAATGAAGCACTATACATATATGACATAGTATGTTTTCCAAACTAAGGATATGAAAAAGTATCTTCCATTGAAAAATTGTGAAGGTGTTGGAACTCAGTATGAGTATCCATTTGATCGGGATGTGATCATATTGATTGATCACGATGTATGCTAGCGTAATTCGAGGGGTGTGATACCCACAGTTACAAGCGATTCCACTGGGATAGTGGCGCAACCGCCGTGTAAACTGCGATCTAGATGCCACAGCGAAATTCGAGGGGCGAGATGCCTATGGTTACAAGCGATTCCACTGGGATAGTGGTGTAACCGCCGCGTGAACTACGATCTATGGCAACAACCATGGCGGAATTCAAGAAATGTGAAATCTACAGTTACAAGTGATTCTACTGGGATAGTAGCGAAACCACCGAGTAACTGTGATCCATGGGGGAACGTGCTTTCCATATCCATTTTAAAAATGATTATTAAGTGTTTTCACTTGGAGTTAGAGAATTTTTGAAATTTTTGGAAATTTTTTTACTAACGACAAAAGATTTAAAACTGGGAATTGAGATAAAAGTGAATAAAGCTCAATATTCGAAATTAGAAGATGAATCGAATTCAAGTAAAATTCGAAATGAAAATTTGAATGAAAATCTGAAGATAAAATGGATTCAAATTGAATTGAAATTGTTAATTGAATTCAAATGGGATTGAAAACGCAAAGTTGAATGGAAATGAATATATAACTTTGTTAATGAAGTGAAAACGAATATAAGAAGTATGTAATACTTATATTGCACTTAAGAAATGAATGAATGAAATTCTTAAGTAAAACGGGTATTGAGAATTCAATAAGTAAATTTGGCCATTGTTGTTAGGTAAAACATACAGGGTATTTGGAATTGGATTTTAATTTTGAAGATAATTTGAATTTGCTCGGCAAAGGTATGTATTTAAATTTCAGTATGAAATTTGATGAGTTTCTGATTTTGCCACTTGGCATTTTGTTTTCTTTTGGGATTTGAGAGTCCGTAGGGACGTTTTGTAGTCGTACCGTATTAGCCGCGCAAAGGAGACGCTGGCGAAATTTTTCGGAAATTTCGAGTGTTAGAAATTTTTTGGGAAATATTGAAATTTTAAAATTTGAATTTAAATTTGAATTGTGAAGTAAATGAAGTTGTTTGGAAACTATGGAAGATTTTAGAAAGATAGTTGGAATGATAATGATCTTTAATAAAAAGATTTGGGTTGATGAGTTGATAAAACTGTTTGAATTGGGAAAATAACAGACAAGATAAGGGCATTCTTCTTAACTTGTAATTTCGGGACGAAATTCTTTAAAGGGGGGAAATTGTAACGACCCTGAATTTTTGACATTTTAAATGTGAATATTTAATTGAGTTTAAAATATTCGAAATGATAATTTAATTTGAAATTCGAATATCAGAACGAATTTGGCGATTAAATTATTGAATTTAATTATTGAAACTGGGTAAAAATTTGAATCTTCAGTTTTGACCCGATTTAAAAATATTTTCAAGGCTTAGAAAATTCATATTGATTATACTGAAGATAATTAAAGTTTCGGAATTGAATTTAGAACTGCTTTGTTCAGTTTTGAAATTTTATCATTTAAATTGAATTTAAAAATAGCCGTTCGAGGCACAGTCTCGGAATTCGATGAAACTAGTTCCATTGGATCCGTAATATTGTATTATTATCGGATTTCAATTTTCGTAATGTTTGGAGTGATCGTTTGGCCGTACGATAGATAAACGCACTCAAATTAAATCGAAAATTTAATATTTTAACTGGTCCAAAAAGCTATCTTCTCCATACGATCGAATTTGGACTCGAAACCTTTTCCATTGCGTTTGGAATAGGCATATAACGTAACGAACGCCTGGCGGCACGTCTCGATAGGATATCGAGATTTTGAGTTGCAGATTCGGGACGGTTTGAATTTGAATTTGAATTGAAGAATTAGTCAACCCAGCAGAGATTCTTTCTTCAGCCTGCCTTCTTTCAACATCGATACTTTTTCCTTCAAATCACTGTCTCCCCTCGTACACCCCAACATCATTTCCTCCCCTTTATTTCGTTTCACAGCAGAACACTTTATCATCTCGTTCGAAAATAAAAATAATGGTCGAGCTTCTCAAAATTTCAGAGAAAATTTAATTCGTTCAATTTGAATTCGCGAGCACTTTTTCTCCTCTAAAACCAAATGCTCCCTTCTCATTTTCTTTTCCAGATCGAATAAATTGGTTCAAACGATAAAAAAAATGCGGCCTTTCTCGAAATCGAAATCAGGACCGTGATTTTGCCTTTCCTCTTCTCTATTCATACGACGAAGGGCAAGTTACTTCGAATCATCAGAGCGATGTAGTCGCGATTGGGAGAGCAAGGCCGACTGGAAGATGAGGGGATAGGCGAAGCTGGGGTTTCGCGAGTCAATTCGCGAGCGACGCGAGCCAAGTGGAGCTAGGCGATCGAGAGGAGGAGGCGCCGCGTCTTACTGTTCGTCGCGATGTCAAGGCAATGGTAGAGCTAGGGTTTCGCGATGGCCTGGAACAGTCGTGTGTTCGATGTCGTAGGGGGTTCGATAGTCGCGAGTTTGAGAAGAGCTTGGTCGCTCTCGAGTTCGTCGAAGCTGGAAGGCGCGAGGAGTTCGCGTGAAGGAAGCACTCGTTAGGGGAAGACCGTTAGTTGTGGGGTGAGGAATTTTGTTTATTTTATTTATTTATCACAAATATATTGAACAGGAAGACAATTTTATATTTCAGTAAAGTTTAGTATATATATGTATATATTTTTTTAGTGACTGAAAATATAATATATGCAGGTTTATATATACAATAAGTTGTAAAACATTTGCTAACACAGTAAAATTTGGTAGTTACTGAAGTTTAATTGATTAGTTAAAAATAAATTACTAGTTAATTAAATTATAAAATGAAATAAAATTGGTTATTCGATTACTTCGAATATTAATCAATGTATAAAATTGTTTATACAAGGTTTATAAATCAAGAAATCAAGCCGAGAACGGAAATGAATTGCAAATAAAGGCAAAGGTGAGATCTTCTCACTCAAATGAAAAGTGGAATTTTCAGTTATTGATTTGATTGTCTGTTTGGATTGTGATATTTGATATAGTAGGATATATCTATATATATAGCAATATATACATATTGGCATATGTATATATTGGATTAATTGATTTCCTGCAATTATATAGCGGATGAGACCCTATTGCGCCGTTAGTAAGCGGATGATATATTTATAAATCCTATATACCGCGATATTCCACCTCAAAGTGGAATTGGTATTGTGCTAACATCTGTGGATGCAGGAAAACAGGTTGGAGGGATCCAACAGGATTCCTCAAAACATTTGAATTGATTTCATATGTTGTGTGATTGATTATTTATAATCTGTGAATGATTATATCTGTGATTGAAATTGTTGAAGGCTATAATTTAGCCGAATGTATTTTTGGTATCGTTGGATACCAGAAATAAATGAAATTGGATTTCTGAAATTAAAAAAAAATTGAATTTTAGATGGTTTGGAAGAATAAAAGAATTTATTTAAAAGGAGATAAATTTGTCGGAAATCAAATTGATAATTGATTGGGTATTTGAAATAAATCTTTGAGAAATCGATATAAAAATTTATTTGATGTAGAATGAAAAATTGATTTTTGTGTTGAGAATAAATTTGGAAATCGATTTGTAAAAATGATTTGGTCTTTGGGATTAAAGTTAGAATCAATTTGAAATGTCATTCGGTGTTGAAGTAAATTCAGAAATAAATTTGAAATTCGATTTGGGATTTGAAATAAAATGGAGGAATAAATTTTTAAAGTTGATTCGGGGTTGAGAATGAATATTTGGAAAACGATTTGAAAATCGTGAAAAAGTGGATTTTTGGGAATGTAAATTCCGAATAGAAGTTGTAAAGGAAAGGGGAAATTTGTTTTAAAAATAAATATTGATTAATTTTTTTAAAGTGTGGAAAATATGATTTGAAATCGGATTTTCAAAGTGATGAAGTGTGGAAATAAATTTACAAATTTGAAATGTAAATTTGAAATAAATCGATAAGGATTTATCTAGTTGGTTTAAATGGACCGAAATATGATTTGAACTTGATTTTCAAATGTGAAGTGTGAAATATGATTTGAACTTGATTTTCAAATGTGAAGTGTGAAATATGATTTGAACTTGATTTCTAAATGTGAAGTGTGAAATGTGATTTGAAATGGATTTTCAAGTGTGAAGTGTGGAAAATATATATCTTATGAAGATAAATAATTTGGGAAGAATTATTTAAATTGGCTGATTGTTGTGAATGTTGTTGATAGTTAAATAACCGACTATCAATATTTGCCTTTGAAAAGACACTTGATTTGTTTTTAAAAACAAACGCTCATTATTCGGTTAAGCCGGGAGAGGACCTTTGTGTCATATAACCCATTTCGAATAGTGATACGTCGTGAATGGATTGCATTTGAAGACCGGTGTGAAGACCGGATATTTGTGAAAATGAAAGGACAACCTGTCGAATGTCTCTGCACCGAGTTGCTCCGGTATAGAGATTTATATCACTCTTTTTGTGATGGGACGTCCGGACGTGATTAGTGAATATCCGGATTGCAAGGGCTTCTTTGGAAGTGCCTTCGGTTCCGTTCGATCCCGGAATGGACTTGTATGGATGTGTGTCTAACGTTACACTTTGAGATGTAAAGCTGGTTTGTAACGACCCAGAATTTTGACCAAATTAAATTGAGAATATTTAATTAATTTTAAATATTTGAGCGATGATTTAATTTGAATCCCGAATATAACTTGGAATTTGGCGATTTAATTTTATAATTAATCTATTTGTAGTCGAATAAAAATTTGTATCTTCGATTTTAAGTCGAAGAAAAATATTTCGAAAGCTTTTAAAATTCGTATTGATAATACTGAAGATGATTGAAGCTTCAGAATTTAATTTCGAACTGTTTTGTTCAGTTTTGAAAATAATCACTCGAACCGATATTTATAAAATAGTCAATTTTCAAACAGTCTCGGAATTCGACGAAACCAGTTCCATTGGGTCCGTAATAGTTGGTTATTACCGGATTTCAAATTTCGTAGCGTTTGGAGTTGTTATGTGACCACATGATGGGTAAACGCTTTGAAATTTAATCGAGTTCAATTTGAATTTAAAATTTTAAATTGTCAATATCAATACACGTTTCTTCCCTTGGTTTCAGCCTTTAATCAAGCCGAGAATCACGAACGAAAAATCGTGCAAGCACGATCTTCTCTGATAAAATACGTCCTCCTCTTTCCATCTCGTTCAAAGACAAACTCGGTTGAAAGAAAAAAAAAATCAATGCCGCGTTCGTTTGTTTCTTTTCCCCCCAAATCAAAATATAATAAAATCGATTTCGTTCAAATGAAAAGGGGTCAACCGCGAAATTTAGTCGAGCTCGAAGTCGGCGATGGTAATGGCGAAGTATGGGGACTCGCGGCTGGGAGGCGACAGTGTTTGGAATCGCGAGGCCAACTGGAGGAGGCGCACGCTCGCAGGTTGGGGGTTTTGGTCGTCATCAGCCCTGGAAGTCGTACGGCGGCAAGGGCGCTCGCGAGTTGATGGCAGCGGCAGCCTGGAATTCGACTGGTGGAGGCATCGCGATGGAGGCGCTCGCGTTCAAGCGGCGGCCTGGCACTCGGCGGTGGGGTGTTCTCGAGTTCGTGCACCACGTTGGATCTGGGGAGGCTCGTAGTCGCGCGAGCAGTTCGAATTGGGAGGCTGGCACTCGCGACATCTTGAGGCGATGTTCAGGTGGAGTTGTTGGAGTCGATTGCAAGTTCGACTGAGTGAACTCGCGACATAGGAGTCGTGGCAGTGGCGATCGGCAGTGAAGTGAGGTATATTGATTTTTATTTTTGATTTAATTCAATAAACATTTATATATATATATAAAAAAAATACAGCAAACAGAAAAATAGTTTACACATATATATATATATATATTTTTACATACAGTTTAGAAGAGTTATAGTAATAAAATTTCTATTTATGTTATTTATAGAAAACGTATATATATTTAGACAAGATTTCGAAGTATAAATTCTGTTCGATTTAATATGTATACGAGAAGATAAACTGCTGTTGTTATATGGAAAAAAATAATAATAATAAATGTTCATGCAAATCAATTTGATAATTGTTGAAGTTAAAAATTTTTAAAGACGGGAATATTATTTTTAGAATGTGAAAAGTTATTTAAAGGAAGATTGGTTTAAAATAAAATCTGGGATAATTAAAATTACCAAACAAAAATTTAATCGATCGATTATTTTGAATATTGATTAATTTATATAATTGTTATACAAGGTATAAATCAAGAGAACAATCCAATTTGGAAATGGGATGGCAAAATAAAAGGCTAAGGTGAGATCTTCTCACTCAAAATTTGAAAAGTGGAATTTTCTGTTATGGATTTGATTGCTATGTGGATGTGCTATTAGATATGATAGGATCTATCTATATATATAGCAATATATACATATTGGCATATGTATATATTGGATTGATTGATTTCCCGCCTCGTATAGCGGATGAGACCCTATTGCGCCGTTAGTAAGCGGATTTATAAAAACCTATATACCACGATAATTCCGTACTGGAGCGGAATTGGTATTGTGCTAACGTCTTTGGATGCAGGGAAACAGGTTGGAGGGATCCAACTGGACCCCTCACATTGATTGATTTTGTTTATACTATGATGTGATAATCTGTGAATGATTATTGATGTTATTGAATTGATGTCTGGAAATTGTTGAAAGCTAAAATTTAGCTGAATGGATGTTTGATATCATTGGATTCCAAAAAATAAACGAAATTGAATTTTTGGTAATTCAAGCAGAAAATTTTAAGTGAATTGATTTTTTTTGAAATTGAATAAAATTTGAAGAAAAGAATTTAAAGGTATAAAAGTTGATTTTTATAATCTTATCGAATAAATTCCAGAATAAAGTGAAAATGCTAAATAAATGGATTTCATAAAACAGTGATTTTAAATTGAAGAGATTAATTTAAATTTGGATTTTTAAATAGATTGAAAGAGACAAAGAAATTGATTTTCTTTAAAAGGAATTTATTTAAAAAGAAATAAGTGGGAAGTCCAATTAGAAATTTAATTGGCTAATTGAAGCGAATTTGGAAAATCGATATGAAATTTATAGATGTATAAATTGTAAAGTTAAATCGATATGAAATTTATAGATGTATAAATTGTAAGTAAAAAGAATGAAATTTATAGATTTATAAATTGTGAGGTTAAAATGAATGAAATTGTAGAATGGAAGATTTATAAGAAATTAACTTATAAAATTGGATTTGTACCTTTAAAGGGAGTATCGATCGAACTTGTTAATAAAGGGGATTTATAAATCAAAGTTATTGTGAAATATAAGGTTGAATTTATAAACGTGGTTTTATAAATCTGAAAACACTTATTTTAATAAGTGTATTATAGAAATTAATAAAAGGAGATTTATAAACCGAAGTTGTTATAAAACAGAAATGGAATTTATAAGCGTTGTTTTATGAATTCGAAATAAATTGAATTTGATGAATTAAATAGTGAAATGTGATTAGTGAAGTATATTCACGATTTTGGACAGTGAATATATTTTTGAAGTAGAATGGATATGGTTTTGGGAAAGCGATATTATAAAAAATGAAGTAACTGTTTTAAAAGATGTTTTAAAACGTGTTAAGTATCGAATACATAGATTTCAACATTCATTGTTGAAATAGACGTTTCGAGAAAAATAAGGAAATGGTAGACTATAACACTGTTGTTATAGTAAATGATTTCCGAAAGGAAATATTTTTATGTAGTATTGGGATTTATATATCTATTTTAATTTCGAATCCCTATACTAGTGATTTTGAGTCGTCGTAACGATGTTTTACGCAACATTCGTTTTAGACTCAAATAGATGTTAAAATTTATGATTTCCTTAAAGAATGAAATGTATACTTAATATTGATTTAAGTATATCGAATATTTTCAAATGTTGAAAATAAATGATTTGTGAAATACTTATTTTTAAATAAGTATGGAAATGCTTTTCCAATATGAAATGAACGTTTTGAGATTTTATCTTTGTAAAGATAAATTTAAATTGAATATTGAAAACGATTTGAAAATCGTATATCAGAAGATATTTTGAAATATAAATTCACTATGGAATTTATAAAAAGAAATGGGAAGTTGTTTAAAAATAAATGTTGATTTATTTTTGGAAGTGTGGAAATTTTATATCTAGTAAAGATATTTTTGAAGATGAAATAATTTGGAAAATTATTTGGAATCTGATGATGTCGCGCATCTTTATTGATAGTTAAATAACCGACTATCAATAATTACCTTTAGATAGGTATTTGTTGTGAATTGGATGAATTTGAATGCCACGCTTATTTTTGAATAATCGCTCACTATTCGGGTTAGCCGGGAAAGGACCATGGGGTCGTATAACCCATTCCGAATATGTGATACGTCGTTATGAATTGCATTCGAAGACCGGTGTTGAAGACCGGATACTTTTGAAAACGGAAGGATTACCGTCGAGTTACTCTACACCGACTGATCTTCGGTTTAGAGGTTTTATCACCCTTAGTGACGGGAAGTCCGGCCGTGATTAGAAATTTATCCGGAAATGCAAGGGCTTCGTGAGAAGTGCCTTCGGTTCTGTTCGATCCCGGAACAGACTTGTATGGATTGTGTGTCTGACGTTACAATTTGAGATATAAAGCTGATTTCTTTCAAATACATTTCTGTTGGTGGCGGAGAATTTATTCTCTTAGCTTAACACCCTTCTCTGAGACGTACGAGCTCAGAGGTTATGTAGTTGAAATTTATCAGCGATATATCCCAATTTGGTAACGTGGCATACTGAGTGTTGCTGTGAAATGATCAGTGTTTGATCATTTGTGATATGATCATTTGTTTGATCTTATATCTTTGTGATCATAGGTTGATCATTTTGTTTGACCCGAAGCAGGGCTTTTTGAGAAAGCGTAGCTTTGTGGACGAGACTTCGTCGAGCCTCACACCCCGGAAATGGTCGAAACAGGACGAATGCGGCAAGGTTCTAGGGAGTAGCGCCCCTTAGTGTATGTCATTCCTTCTGGATAAAGGTGGTATCATGGTATGGAGCCCAGATACTTAACCTCTGTGGTTACTGCATTATTATTATCTATGTGGTTTGTTGCGAATCGGGGATCCTCGGGAAGATCGGTGACGATCGGGGGATGGCATACGCGTGTCAGTAGTTACCTATTTTTGCAGAGGTAACCCGGCCTTGTGTTGGCAGAGATCCGGTTAGGTTCTCGGGTCGTCTATTCCAGGGACGTACCCATCGTGGATAGGAAGTTCCTTAGCCTAACCATTTGTTGGAAATCCAAAGAAACAATACGTGACTTGTACGGTATTAGTTGTAGAACCTGCCATCTAATATGGCAGCTATAGCAAGCATACTATAATGGTACCTATGCTGGCTAAGATTTATATTCTACTTTCGAAATGTTTTTACACACTATGCACTAATAATAATATCAAAAAGAATTTGATTTTTGCGTAGTAAGCATCTTTGACTATCATAAGAAGAAATCTCCTCCAAGTCTGCGTTTGCATTGTGTGTGTGGCGGGAGGTCTTATGGTAGTTTCATTTTCCAAAAGCATTGCGAATTGACTTTAAAAATATTCCTCTGTTTATTTTAAAGATAAACTGTTTTACGATCTCACACCAGTCACCATGACTGACTCGGAGTTTATTGTTTCCCTTCTAAACTCTGGGTGCCCACAAATTTCCACACGGGCAGTCTAGAGTTAGATTATCAGGATATTCTGGATATTCTGGAGCTTTGGAGATAAGCTGGAGGACGAGACGTAGTATTTGTATCTGATATTATTTATTCCGCTGTGTATTCTGTATGAGGACAAGTTATATAACTGTCCATTGTTGTATATTGACTCTGATGATTGATGTATGTATAAAATGATATAGTTCTTTGTTTTAGAGATTATTCATTTATCTATTATATATTGTTCCGCTGCGATGTGTAAGATTCTGATATTGTTTTCTGTTCTGATGTTGTTCAGTTGTTCTTTCTTTCTCTTTTTCTTCTATCTTCTTCTTCTTTCTAAAACCCTCACTATTGGAGTTTCCGGCGTTCGATTTCTCGGCAGTCGATAAAGTGGGTATCGATGTCGAATTTTCGAAAGTCGAAAATTTCGGTATGTGACAAAGTGGTATCAGAGCATATGGTTAAGCGACAACCCTGCTCTGTTGGGTGTTACTCATTAGAGATAGAGTCAGCAGTACTCTAGAATGAGTTGAGTGTAATAATAGATATGAGCGCGTATTTGTTAGTTAATATAAAAAAATTGTTTTATATTGTGATGATTGATTTATTGAGTGGTATATGGATTCTGGTCAATACGAGTAATTAACGATCATTGATAGGGATCCCTAAACACTTGAATAGAACAATTCGGCACAGTATTGTTTTAAATAGGGTAAATGAAATAATTTTACCCAAAACTATTTTTGTATAGAAAAGAAATGATTTTTCTATGAATTATCATAGTATATGGATGCATGGTTGTTAGGAAGTAATAATATTGAAATGTTATCATTATTATATGAAATGGAATAAGAAATTGAAATCATAACTCCAAAGATTAGAAATTAATCCATATACAAATGAAATTTGAGAATATGAATTATAAATGTGACTTAAAAGTTGAAACGGAATTCCAGAGGAATATTTGGAAATGTTTTGAAAAGGATTTGAAAATTTTGGAGATTTGAAAGTTTAAATCTTTTTGATTTGAAAATGGATTTCGAAGGTTTTGGAAAAGTATTCTGAAGAGATGAAAAGCTCTAAACTCTTGTCGGTCGCTGGAAAATAACTTCGGTAATGACTGCAGCATCACTGATGTTCATTTTCGGGTTTCCAAAAGAGGGATTGCTGCCAAATGGTTTTAAATGGAGGTTGTTTTGAAAATTTGGGTTTGGTTTTAGGAAAATTCAAAGGATAATTTGAATTGTTTTCAAAATGGCTTTGATGTTGAAAAGACTCTGGAATACTATGTAGAAATATTTATGAAATATTATTAAGTTGATAACTTATGCAATTTGAATATTGATAGAATAAATTCAATTTAAAGATTGGAGTTAAATTAATGAAAGTAAAATTGAAAGTTGAGATTCATTGCGAATCTGTAAGCGATAGAATTGAAATTGAAAATGAAATGAGACTTGAATCCGAATAAGCTACTTCGATAATTTATTAATTCACGAAATACAGAAATGGAAGTTGAATTAGTTAAATTGAAACTGGAATTGTGAACTAAATAAAAGAATGGTTCGAAATTGAAGATAAATTCAAGTGAGTAGAAATAAATTTCAAATGAACGGAATTTACAATTGTAAGTGAATAAAATTGAAACTGAATGTTGAAACAAATTTGAATAGAGAGAATTGAATTTGTGATAAATTAGTAAATGAAACTAATTTAAAATGATGCAGTTGTGAATGAAAGATAATTGATAAAATTCAATATTCAGAAGTTAAATAGAACCCAAATTGAATTGAAATGGTAAATTGAATTAAAATGAATTTGAAATGTAAAGTTGAATAATAATAAGATATTACTGCAATAGTGAAGTAAAGATGTATAAGCAGTTGATATTGGAAATTTTGTAATAGAATTTGCAAATTGGATTGAATGCTGTAACTAGATATAATGGCTAGTAGGATATACAGGTATAAAGGAATTGGAATTTAATTTCAAAGATAAATTTGAATTGCTCAAAAAAGGTACGTATTTTAATTTCTATATGAGTTTTTGCTGATTTCTTCTCTAGCCGCTTGGCTTTTTCTTTTTCTTTTTGAAATCTGAGAGTCCGTAGGGACGTTTTGTAGTCGTGCCGTATTAGCCGCGCAAAGGAGACGCTGGCGAAATTTTTTGAAAATTTCGAGTGTTAGAAAATTTTTGAGAAATTTTGAAAGTTTAAAATTTGAATTTAAACTCGAATTTGAATTGAGAAGTTAAACAATGTTGTTTGAAACTTATAATTGAAGTTGAAAATATAGTTGGAATGATAACGAATCTTTAGTAGAAAGATTTGTTTTGAAAAATTGATAAAACTATTGGATTGTGAAAGATAGTAGACGAGTTAAGGACCACTTTTCCTAACTTGTAATTTCGAGGACGAAATTCTTTTAAGGGGGGAAGTCTGTAACGACCCAGAATTTTGACCAAATTAAATTGAGAATATTTAATTAATTTTAAATATTTGAGCGATGATTTAATTTGAATCCCGAATATAACTTGGAATTTGGCGATTTAATTTTATAATTAATCTATTTGTAGTCGAATAAAAATTTGTATCTTCGATTTTAAGTCGAAGAAAAATATTTCGAAAGCTTTTAAAATTCGTATTGATAATACTGAAGATGATTGAAGCTTCAGAATTTAATTTCGAACTGTTTTGTTCAGTTTTGAAAATAATCACTCGAACCGATATTTATAAAATAGTCAATTTTCAAACAGTCTCGGAATTCGACGAAACCAGTTCCATTGGGTCCGTAATAGTTGGTTTTTACCGGATTTCAAATTTCGTAGCGTTTGGAGTTGTTATGTGACCACATGATGGGTAAACGCTTTGAAATTTAATCGAGTTCAATTTGAATTTAAAATTTTAAATTGTCAATATCAATACACGTTTCTTCCCTTGGTTTCAGCCTTTAATCAAGCCGAGAATCACGAACGAAAAATCGTGCAAGCACGATCTTCTCTGATAAAATACGTCCTCCTCTTTCCATCTCGTTCAAAGACAAACTCGGTTGAAAGAAAAAAAAAATCAATGCCGCGTTCGTTTGTTTCTTTTCCCCCCAAATCAAAATATAATAAAATCGATTTCGTTCAAATGAAAAGGGGTCAACCGCGAAATTTAGTCGAGCTCGAAGTCGGCGATGGTAATGGCGAAGTATGGGGACTCGCGGCTGGGAGGCGACAGTGTTTGGAATCGCGAGGCCAACTGGAGGAGGCGCACGCTCGCAGGTTGGGGGTTTTGGTCGTCATCAGCCCTGGAAGTCGTACGGCGGCAAGGGCGCTCGCGAGTTGATGGCAGCGGCAGCCTGGAATTCGACTGGTGGAGGCATCGCGATGGAGGCGCTCGCGTTCAAGCGGCGGCCTGGCACTCGGCGGTGGGGTGTTCTCGAGTTCGTGCACCACGTTGGATCTGGGGAGGCTCGTAGTCGCGCGAGCAGTTCGAATTGGGAGGCTGGCACTCGCGACATCTTGAGGCGATGTTCAGGTGGAGTTGTTGGAGTCGATTGCAAGTTCGACTGAGTGAACTCGCGACATAGGAGTCGTGGCAGTGGCGATCGGCAGTGAAGTGAGGTATATTGATTTTTATTTTTGATTTAATTCAATAAACATTTATATATATATATAAAAAAAATACAGCAAACAGAAAAATAGTTTACACATATATATATATATATATTTTTACATACAGTTTAGAAGAGTTATAGTAATAAAATTTCTATTTATGTTATTTATAGAAAACGTATATATATTTAGACAAGATTTCGAAGTATAAATTCTGTTCGATTTAATATGTATACGAGAAGATAAACTGCTGTTGTTATATGGAAAAAAATAATAATAATAAATGTTCATGCAAATCAATTTGATAATTGTTGAAGTTAAAAATTTTTAAAGACGGGAATATTATTTTTAGAATGTGAAAAGTTATTTAAAGGAAGATTGGTTTAAAATAAAATCTGGGATAATTAAAATTACCAAACAAAAATTTAATCGATCGATTATTTTGAAT
This sequence comes from Allium fistulosum, assembly GCA_030737815.1. Classification (NCBI taxonomy): domain Eukaryota; kingdom Viridiplantae; phylum Streptophyta; class Magnoliopsida; order Asparagales; family Amaryllidaceae; genus Allium; species Allium fistulosum. Next base: position 670,184,595 of record CM060901.1, read on the forward strand.
ATTGATTAATTTATATAATTGTTATACAAGGTATAAATCAAGAGAACAATCCAATTTGGAAATGGGATGGCAAAATAAAAGGCTAAGGTGAGATCTTCTCACTCAAAATTTGAAAAGTGGAATTTTCTGTTATGGATTTGATTGCTATGTGGATGTGCTATTAGATATGATAGGATCTATCTATATATATAGCAATATATACATATTGGCATATGTATATATTGGATTGATTGATTTCCCGCCTCGTATAGCGGATGAGACCCTATTGCGCCGTTAGTAAGCGGATTTATAAAAACCTATATACCGCGATAATTCCGTACTGGAGCGGAATTGGTATTGTGCTAACGTCTTTGGATGCAGGGAAACAGGTTGGAGGGATCCAACTGGACCCCTCACATTGATTGATTTTGTTTATACTATGATGTGATAATCTGTGAATGATTATTGATGTTATTGAATTGATGTCTGGAAATTGTTGAAAGCTAAAATTTAGCTGAATGGATGTTTGATATCATTGGATTCCAAAAAATAAACGAAATTGAATTTTTGGTAATTCAAGCAGAAAATTTTAAGTGAATTGATTTTTTTTGAAATTGAATAAAATTTGAAGAAAAGAATTTAAAGGTATAAAAGTTGATTTTTATAATCTTATCGAATAAATTCCAGAATAAAGTGAAAATGCTAAATAAATGGATTTCATAAAACAGTGATTTTAAATTGAAGAGATTAATTTAAATTTGGATTTTTAAATAGATTGAAAGAGACAAAGAAATTGATTTTCTTTAAAAGGAATTTATTTAAAAAGAAATAAGTGGGAAGTCCAATTAGAAATTTAATTGGCTAATTGAAGCGAATTTGGAAAATCGATATGAAATTTATAGATGTATAAATTGTAAAGTTAAATCGATATGAAATTTATAGATGTATAAATTGTAAGTAAAAAGAATGAAATTTATAGATTTATAAATTGTGAGGTTAAAATGAATGAAATTGTAGAATGGAAGATTTATAAGAAATTAACTTATAAAATTGGATTTGTACCTTTAAAGGGAGTATCGATCGAACTTGTTAATAAAGGGGATTTATAAATCAAAGTTATTGTGAAATATAAGGTTGAATTTATAAACGTGGTTTTATAAATCTGAAAACACTTATTTTAATAAGTGTATTATAGAAATTAATAAAAGGAGATTTATAAACCGAAGTTGTTATAAAACAGAAATGGAATTTATAAGCGTTGTTTTATGAATTCGAAATAAATTGAATTTGATGAATTAAATAGTGAAATGTGATTAGTGAAGTATATTCACGATTTTGGACAGTGAATATATTTTTGAAGTAGAATGGATATGGTTTTGGGAAAGCGATATTATAAAAAATGAAGTAACTGTTTTAAAAGATGTTTTAAAACGTGTTAAGTATCGAATACATAGATTTCAACATTCATTGTTGAAATAGACGTTTCGAGAAAAATAAGGAAATGGTAGACTATAACACTGTTGTTATAGTAAATGATTTCCGAAAGGAAATATTTTTATGTAGTATTGGGATTTATATATCTATTTTAATTTCGAATCCCTATACTAGTGATTTTGAGTCGTCGTAACGATGTTTTACGCAACATTCGTTTTAGACTCAAATAGATGTTAAAATTTATGATTTCCTTAAAGAATGAAATGTATACTTAATATTGATTTAAGTATATCGAATATTTTCAAATGTTGAAAATAAATGATTTGTGAAATACTTATTTTTAAATAAGTATGGAAATGCTTTTCCAATATGAAATGAACGTTTTGAGATTTTATCTTTGTAAAGATAAATTTAAATTGAATATTGAAAACGATTTGAAAATCGTATATCAGAAGATATTTTGAAATATAAATTCACTATGGAATTTATAAAAAGAAATGGGAAGTTGTTTAAAAATAAATGTTGATTTATTTTTGGAAGTGTGGAAATTTTATATCTAGTAAAGATATTTTTGAAGATGAAATAATTTGGAAAATTATTTGGAATCTGATGATGTCGCGCATCTTTATTGATAGTTAAATAACCGACTATCAATAATTACCTTTAGATAGGTATTTGTTGTGAATTGGATGAATTTGAATGCCACACTTATTTTTGAATAATCGCTCACTATTCGGGTTAGCCGGGAAAGGACCATGGGGTCGTATAACCCATTCCGAATATGTGATACGTCGTTATGAATTGCATTCGAAGACCGGTGTTGAAGACCGGATACTTTTGAAAACGGAAGGATTACCGTCGAGTTACTCTACACCGACTGATCTTCGGTTTAGAGGTTTTATCACCCTTAGTGACGGGAAGTCCGGACGTGATTAGAAATTTATCCGGAAATGCAAGGGCTTCGTGAGAAGTGCCTTCGGTTCTGTTCGATCCCGGAACAGACTTGTATGGATTGTGTGTCTGACGTTACAATTTGAGATATAAAGCTGATTTCTTTCAAATACATTTCTGTTGGTGGCGGAGAATTTATTCTCTTAGCTTAACACCCTTCTCTGAGACGTACGAGCTCAGAGGTTATGTAGTTGAAATTTATCAGCGATATATCCCAATTTGGTAACGTGGCATACTGAGTGTTGCTGTGAAATGATCAGTGTTTGATCATTTGTGATATGATCATTTGTTTGATCTTATATCTTTGTGATCATAGGTTGATCATTTTGTTTGACCCGAAGCAGGGCTTTTTGAGAAAGCGTAGCTTTGTGGACGAGACTTCGTCGAGCCTCACACCCCGGAAATGGTCGAAACAGGACGAATGCGGCAAGGTTCTAGGGAGTAGCGCCCCTTAGTGTATGTCATTCCTTCTGGATAAAGGTGGTATCATGGTATGGAGCCCAGATACTTAACCTCTGTGGTTACTGCATTATTATTATCTATGTGGTTTGTTGCGAATCGGGGATCCTCGGGAAGATCGGTGACGATCGGGGGATGGCATACGCGTGTCAGTAGTTACCTATTTTTGCAGAGGTAACCCGGCCTTGTGTTGGCAGAGATCCGGTTAGGTTCTCGGGTCGTCTATTCCAGGGACGTACCCATCGTGGATAGGAAGTTCCTTAGCCTGACCATTTGTTGGAAATCCAAAGAAACAATACGTGACTTGTACGGTATTAGTTGTAGAACCTGCCATCTAATATGGCAGCTATAGCAAGCATACTATAATGGTACCTATGCTGGCTAAGATTTATATTCTACTTTCGAAATGTTTTTACACACTATGCACTAATAATAATATCAAAAAGAATTTGATTTTTGCGTAGTAAGCATCTTTGACTATCATAAGAAGAAATCTCCTCCAAGTCTGCGTTTGCATTGTGTGTGTGGCGGGAGGTCTTATGGTAGTTTCATTTTCCAAAAGCATTGCGAATTGACTTTAAAAATATTCCTCTGTTTATTTTAAAGATAAACTGTTTTACGATCTCACACCAGTCACCATGACTGACTCGGAGTTTATTGTTTCCCTTCTAAACTCTGGGTGCCCACAAATTTCCACACGGGCAGTCTAGAGTTAGATTATCAAGATATTCTGGATATTCTGGAGCTTTGGAGATAAGCTGGAGGACGAGACGTAGTATTTGTATCTGATATTATTTATTCCGCTGTGTATTCTGTATGAGGACAAGTTATATAACTGTCCATTGTTGTATATTGACTCTGATGATTGATGTATGTATAAAATGATATAGTTCTTTGTTTTAGAGATTATTCATTTATCTATTATATATTGTTCCGCTGCGATGTGTAAGATTCTGATATTGTTTTCTGTTCTGATGTTGTTCAGTTGTTCTTTCTTTCTCTTTTTCTTCTATCTTCTTCTTCTTCTGCCTTTTTCTTCTTTCTAAAACCCTCACTATTGGAGTTTCCGGCGTTCGATTTCTCGGCAGTCGATAAAGTGGGTATCGATGTCGAATTTTCGAAAGTCGAAAATTTCGGTATGTGACATGGTTTCTATCAAATACATTTCTGTTGGTGGCGGAGAATTTATTCTCTTAGCTTAACACCCTTCTCTGAGACGTACGAGCTCAGAGGTTATGTAGTTGATGGTTACTAGTGATACATTCCCAATTTGGTAATGTGGCACACGAAGTGCTATTGATCATTTGTGGAACAAAGCGTGGCTTTGTGAAAAAGCGTAGTGTATATGGACGAGACTTCGTCGAGCCTCACAACCCGGTAATGGTCGAAACAGGAATGTTGCGACAAAAGTTTGTAGGGGTAGCGCCCCTAGGGAATGCCATTTCCTTCTGGATAAAAGGTGATATCATGGTATGGAGCCCAGATATTTTACCTATGTTGATTATATTTTGTGGCTGTTGCGTTGTGATTGAGGATCCTCGGATAAAGGTCGGTAACGACCGGGGGATGGCATAGCTCGTGTGTTAGTTACCTAGTTACAGCTCGGTTAGAGCGTGAGGTAGCGTCGGCCTTTTGTTTGCAGAGATCCGGTTAGGATCCGGGGCGTCTTTCCAGAGGCGTTTCTATTTCTGTGTAAGGAAGTTCCTTTGCCTGACCATTTATTGGAAATCCAAAGAAACAATACGAACCCTATACGGTTTTTAATTGTATTACCTACTATGGGATGTGGCGGTAACCTGCTATTGAACGTAGTAGCTATAGTAGACATACAACAATGGTTGTATGTTGGCTAAGATTGATATTATACTTTCGAAACGTTTTCCACACTAGACATTAATAATAATATCAATTGATTTTGCGTATTAAGCATTTTTGACTATCATAGGGAGAAATCTCCTCCAATTCTGCGTTTGCATTGTGTGTGTGGCGGGAGGCCTTATGATAGTTTCATTTTCCAAAAGCATTGCGAATCTGTTTTATTTTCTTTGCGAAAATAACTGTTTTACGATCTCACACCAGTCACCATGACTGACTCGGAGTTTATTGTTCCCTTTCTAAATTCTGGGTGCCCATAATTTTCCACACGGGCAGCCTAGAGTTATGTTATCAGGATATTCTGGAGCTTTGGAGATGAGCTGGATGGCGAAGCGTACTGTCGTACTTGTTTATTTATTCCGCTGTGTATTCTGTATGAGGACAAGTTTATATAACTGTCCAGTGATGTATATTGACTCTGACTGATGTATGTATAAACTGATATAGTCTTTTGTTTTAAAGATTATTGATTTATCTATTGTATATTATTCCGCTGCGAATGTGAGATTCTGATATTGTTTCTGTTTCTGTTCTTTCTTTCTTCTTCTGTCTTCTTCTACCTCTTCTTTTAACCCTAAAGTTTCGCGTTTCCGCCATTCGATTTTTTGACAGTTGGTACAGTGGTCGTATCGGTGTCGAGTTTTCGGAAGATGGATTTGCGGGTCTTTACAGGATATGATCCAAGAACTGATAAGAAAGTATCATCTGGTAAGCATCAAAATTGAGAAAATTTTCTAATAGAGAGATTAATCAGTTTGGTTTTCAGTTATAATGTAGAGGAAGCGTGTATTTATAGGAAAGAAGTAATATGTAATAAAGAATATTAAAGGTACTGAAATATTTCTGAAACTATAAGAAACAATATACTATTGATTATATATAATGTACCCCTATTAAATTTTTTAATACCTCAGTTATTTATTTTGATGATAACAACTTAAATAAATAACAATATACATTCATATAAAATATGGACACAAATATTTTGCTAAGTTATACAGTATATAGTGCAGGATACTACATAGGTATTGAATCAAAGACTGTACAATATAAATACTAAAAGAATGGATATGAAGACTCATGAGTATAAAGACCAAGATATGAAGATCTCAAGATTATAGTATGGTATATAGAGTCATAAAATATTGTTAAAGTCCCTAGTAGCAATCTTTGATCCCTATCTCTTATTTTTCTACCTTTTATATTTTCTAATAAAATAATTTTTCAAATATATTTAAAAATATTTTATAACAGTTCGAAAGTTTAAATTGTTTATAAACTATGTTTAAATTAGTTTACAAAATATCAATCATTTTACATAGTTGTAACAACCCAAAATTTAAGCTATAATAATCAATTAACAAGTTAACTAAATGATAAAATAACTTTGTGAAATTATCAGAATTGACCATGGGAGTTGCACCATTGTATCCACGGTAATTTTCTGGTCAATTTCCATATATAGAACGTCAGAATCCGAGCTATAACGAGAGAGATATGAATTAAACAAGAAATCAAAAAGAAGGAAAATAATAATAATATACATGGCTAGGTCAACACCTAGGTCGACCCGCCCAATTGTTTGAACGAAGAAATGAATTCTTCGTTCCGGAGAGGTTCAAACACGTCATTTTGCTTATTTCCTCTCATTCGGTGTGTCCGTGCTCCCATCCGACGGCTCTTATCAAGCCTATGACATGGTTTCACCAAATTCAATCTCCAAATCTAATGGTCTGAGATCCACAAGCGCCACTATAAATAAGACCCTAGGCCTGGCTATTTTTCTCATTTAAGATTTTTTCCATTTGGGTTCACCCCCTTAGGCAGGGCCCTAAAAGGAATAATTTTCCGAGGAGAAAATCGTTTTAAATTAAAATGTTTAATACCCTTAAGTAGATCCGGGAAGACCAAGGGAAGAGCTAAGGACCACATGTGAGTGATTGTAATTATTATAGATTTTTAAGTAATTTAAAATAATAGGGTTTCCAATAGTTGTAGTTTTTCTACAATTTTGGAACAACCTTTTACAAGTTTATTTTCAGATTTAGATTTATTTTTCAGTCTATTCCCTTTTAGCTATTCTTTTCAGTTATTTGTAGTTATTTACGGTTAATTATAGCTTTTTCATTTATTTACAATTATTTACAGCATTTACAATTATTTACTATTATTTAAGTTTTATTTACACCTTTTCTACGTTTGGGATTTCTTCTGTAATTGTTAGTTTCTTTCTATTTTCCTCTTTACGTGAATGGAATAGAATAGATTTAAAACGCGAATATGGACTAAATAATAAGAACACTGAAATTACGAAAATAAGATGTAAATTGAGAAGATTGTAATAAATTGACCTGGACTGAATTTAAGATATTTTCAAGCCTAATTAAGATGTATAATTATAACTAAAAAGAGTAAATGGAGAAAGTAGCTCATTTTTATGCTTAGACCTTGGGTTAAGTTAATAAGCACAATTATAACATAGGTTATAGCTAGAAATAGAATAGAAAGAGGCTTAATTTGAGATGTAGAATAAATTAATAAGCAAAGATAGCAAGGACAACAATAGAGGCTAATTTAAACAATTTATGCTAAGTTAATAAGCAAAGATAAAAGTGGGACAAGTACCAACAGCATTCCCTTATTTTCGATGGACAAAGGTGGTCTCACAATAGCCAAAGTGAGGCGAGGGCATGCTTATGCTGGAGAAGTGGTCAATAAGTGGTCAATAAATAGAAGTTCAAACCATGGAGATTTGGACAAAGGGCGCAACTAGATTTCAAGTGTGCGACCTCCAATGATGGCTCATAAATCGTTATGAGTTCCAAGCGCTTAGTAGGTATCTTCCGTAGACACTGGTGTCTTTTGTGTAGGGGCTTATAGGGTCTGGTCCACATTCTTCTGTGTAGAGAGCTATAGGAGTCATTCCGCAGTAGACATATTAGTAGGAGGCCGATCAAAGTGTAGAATTAGGACTTCGGCCTAATTAAAGTAGGATTGGGAATTCAGCCTAATCAAAGCAGTTTTATAAGACAAGTGCAAACAATCAAGATAATCCAATCATATTAGTCTAAGCGATAGTTAAACCATATTTTATTCCAACTTTACCTTCCCTTCTATTTATATATTTCCTTTTATACTAGAACTGTTGCAAAGCCTATTTTCTTTACCTTGCTTAAGAATACTAGTAATTACTATCATTCACCAGACTTTTAGTCTGACCCACTCCTCTATTTCCCCTTTTCCCCCCTCATAGGCCAGCAAGGGCAAGGACGATAGATTACAGACTCTTGGAGACTTCAGTTGCAGAGATTTTCTCATGTATTCCTCTTCTTCACTTTCAGTTTTTAGTTCATTTGATGTACTGGCACTTTATTTGAGAGGGGTAGTTTTGTACTCTCATTTTTTTATGACACTGAGGTTATGATATTCATAAGACATGTATTGGTATATTGAGACATCTTGTGTATTTGGTTTAATAACTCTATCTTATGAATTTTTGATTTTTAGTAAGTTATTGTTTTAACTGTTTCCGCTGTTTTTATTTATTTTGTCTTGTGAATCTTAGTCTCTACAAGTTTTAGCTATACTTACAACGCACCACATCTTTTAGTGTATCATTTTGGGTATATTAAGGGGTGTGGGATGTTTCATTTGGTATCAGAGCCTAAGGTTACATGATTCCTAAAAATTTGTTTTAAAAGTAAAGTATTTTCCAAAATAACTTGTTTTAAAAGTATTTTTCAAAGAGAAACTCTTAGAAATTGTTTTCAAGTATAAAAGAGTTTTATAGAGATCCCCTCAAAGTCCAGTTTAACCTTCTTTCGATTCTTTCAAGCCTAAGTTTCCTTTTCTTTGCATAGTATGGATGACTGGTTCCGTAGAGCTACGATACCAGAGGTGCATGGGCAAGCACCTAATACAGCAACGGTAGGTGGAGACCCCTTTAATGCACCTACAACAGCCAATTTTTCTAAGCTATGCAAGTACTTCGCTAGTCTAGGATGCAAGACATTTTCTGGTGTGGAGACTTTTGTGGAGGCGCGGGCTTGGATAAGGAACACAGAGAGAATATTTGGGCTATTAGGATTGGAGGATCAGCAGCGGGTTCAGCTAGCATCTTGAAAGCTGAAACGGGAGGCTTCTTATTGGTGGGAGGTTGTTGAGTTGGAAGAAAGAGACGTTTGTTGGAATGGGTTCCGAGAGAGATTTAAGAGAAATTTTTTTCTCAAGCAGAAGAGAGTGTTCAGTTAGAGCAGTTTATTAGCTTGAAGCAAGGAAGTTTGTTTGTGAAGGAATATATCAACCAATTTATTGAGTTGTCGCGGTTTGGAATGGAGTTATTGAATACACCGCACAAGAAGGCCATGAAGTTTGCGAAGGGATTAAATCAGCCTCTTCAAGGATTGTGGTTGACTCACGTACCGATGGAAGCTACCTATGAGTCACTAGTGGAGATGGCGCTTATGTTAGATGCAACTAAGGAAGGGAAGTCTAAAGAAGTTGTTAAGTCAGAAGGTTCTAAGAAGAAAGGAGAAGGCCCTCAGAAGCGGACCAAGAAAAAGTGCAAAAGTTGTGGGATGGTTGGTCATTTAGCCAAGTACTCCAAGAGGGGGAAGATGAAGGGAAAGTGCTATAATTGTGGATAGCCCGGTCACATTAGTATGTATTGTCCCCAGAAGATGGGGCAGGGAGCGGGTGCACCAGCAACGTAGATTCAGGCATTGGATGCAGCACCTTCCAACAACGGACCCTATAGAGGTAGGAAAGTCACCGTGGAAGGTTTGATTTATATTTCTGATTTTCCCAATCGGACTCTTTTCACACTCTTTCCTAGTTCCTTGTTTGATTGTTTGCACCTAGATATCTCTTTAGTAGTAGACCCCCTAGTAGTTTCAAACCCCATAGGAGGATCGACATATTTATCCATTATTTGTAGGGGTTTGAAAATTTTTATAGGCATAGAGTTTGACTGTGACGCCTATGTATTGGGATTTTTGGGGCACGGGATGATTTTCGGAATGGATTGGGTATCCACATATGGAGCTATATTAGACTGCAAGAGGAGAGTTGTTAGACTAGAGACATACAGCGGTAGGACTCTCGAGGTTTCTTGCGGCCCGCAAAGGTCAGTCATGTTGAGCTTCCTTTATTCCCTCGATTCATCAATAGAGTTAGATTCAGTTCCTATCGTCGGAGATTTTCCGGACGTCTTTGAGGAGGTTAGGGGACTACCCTCTAAGAGAGAGATTGACTTCAGGATTTATTTGACTGATATGCTAAGCCAGTAGCATTACCAGTGAGGCATATGGCACCTAGAGAGAGTTGAATAAGCTCACAAAGAAGAACCGTTATCCACTTCCTAGGGTAGATGATCTTTTCGATCAGTTAGTTGGCCCTTCAGTATTTTCTCAGCTTCATCAGCTTAGAGTCGCAGATGAATAAGGCAGCATTTAGGACATCCGACGGATATTTGAGTGGTTGGTTGCGCAATTTGGACTAACCAACACCCCAGCTTATTTTGTAGATTTGTTGAGCCATGTCTTTGGAAATGTCATAAGTGAGTTCGTTGTAGTATTCGTGGATGACATTTTGGTGTTTTCCAAGAGTATAGAGGAGCATGCTATTCATCTAGAGGAGGTTCTTAAATTGAAAGCGAAATTCTTGAAGTATCACTAGGCCATAAGGAAGTACATTTCTTGGGGCATAGAGAAGGTCAACACATGGAAAGAGTTTGAGAAACAGTTTTGTATATTTAGGTTCAATTATGAAAATCCAAAGAGTTATAAGCCAATGTGTCAATAATTGAAAAAAATTATAATTGCTTCATATAAGTGGAATTTAACAGAAATGCCTTAGGATAAATATAAGCATAGAAGAGGAATAGGAATAAAAGACTTTAGTAAGGAAATGAGGTTTCCAAGGTTTAGGAAGGGTACTCCTAGGGTAGTAAGAAGGAAAATCCACTTATGTCTAGCCTAATAAAAAATGGTATGAAATTTAAATTGGTTTTTATATGATGTAAATTGAAATTCTTTTTGAAGAATTATGGAGCATATATAACTCACTAGTTTCTTCATAAAGTAAACAAAGATTTTAAATATAAAAACCTAGAGTGTATTAAGTATCGAAAATGTATATTACAACATTGATTGTTGTAATAGATGTTTTCGTGAAAAATAAGGGGAGCATAGACTATAACACTATTGTTATAGTGAGCGACTCCCAAGAGAAATGTTTTTACATAAGTATATGAGATTTATTAGTATTTATTTTAATTGAAACCATACACTAGTATTTTTGGGTTGTAGTAACAGTGTTTTACGCAACATCTATTTTGACCCAAATAAAAATGTGTCTTGGATATAATTTCTAAGTATAGAAATAAAGTGGTTTGTAAGTACACATATTTTTTTAAATAAGTACAAGAAAATGTTTTCTAATTATGGAAAGGTTAAAACAATTTTGAAAATGTGTTGCTTTGAAAAAGAAGGTGTAAGTTAAATATTGGGAGATCAATAAATTTCATAGAAAATGAATATATATTAGACATACTTTAATCTATTGGAATAAAATGAATAATTATATAATTTTCTATAAAACCAAATCACAAATGTTTTGTGCAAGTTATGAGGAATATGTGAAAGAGATATACAAGGTAAGGGAAGCACCATATTTTGTATAGCCTATTTCAAAAATATAAAATAAATTCCTTGTAATTTCACATAAACATGAAGTCCTCTTTTAAGGATATATAGAAGGTTTTAGCAGTAATAGTCTCTCATAAGAGAAAGTAGTTCCAATACATTAAGGTATAAAACTATTAGGTGTAATAAGAAGATGTTTTGAAAACATGTGAAGACTTTTTAAAGGTATTTTAAAGAAAGATGGTTTGGTGAAAAAGCAAATAAGTTTTTGGAAGCGGAAAACTTAATAACAGTTAAACTTAAAAATTCCAATTTTTATAGAAAGCTGTAAAGGTCTTTTAAAGACAAAATTTTTGTGATTTAATGTTTTAAAAATTTAGAAACCTTAATTTTTAAATTGAAACGATAAACACTCAGCCAAACTCTTAAATGTGGAGTAGATAGGAATCGTTTCCTAAGTGTAACGGGTAAAAGTGTAAGGCTATATAGGAGCTACTTGTAATTACTTTTATAAGTAATAATAGAAGTTTTCGAAGGGTGTAGAGGACACTAGTGAAACCTAGGATTGTGGCTTCATGTGTGTAAACTATAGAAGAATGATAAAGTGGTATCAGTAAGATGGTAGGACACACATGGTTGAAGATGTGTATTCTTGATTTTGAGAAACTTGGGAGAAGCATCCTCCTTTAGTGGAATTCACATATGATAGTAGTTTTCAAGCTAGCATTGGAGTGGCACCTTTCGAAGCTCTTTATGGAAGACCTTGCAAGTCACCTTCGTGTTGATTAGAGTCTATAGAGAGATTGCTACTTGGTCCCGACATGGTTAGAAAGACTTCGAAGAAGTTGGTTTGATTAAGAGAAAATTCGTATCTCATATCCTCATCTTTTCGATAGTAGGTTTTAGAATTTCCTATTTCCATCTTTAGTTTTGAATAGATTCTTTCCTTTATTATCCTTTGGGAGGGTAGAACTTAGGATTTAACATATGGATGGTAGGATTTAATGTAAACATGTTATTAGAACATGTTATGTATGATGGATGATAGTGGTTGCAAGTGTTTGCTAGTGGATGCTAATGGACACATATACTTACACTAGGCACTATTATCCCTTAAGGATCGGCCTAACTAGAACACTATAGCATATGCATATGGATGTGTGCGCATTTGCATTTTTATTTGTTTTCCATGGTTGCTATAAATGGATGATTATCATATGATTCTTGCATTTGGATGATGATTGTAGCATGCATACAGAATTACCAGTAATCATTAAGGAATTTGCACTCATTTGGATACATGGCACAGACATGATTGCATAAAAGGAGGTCGACTGAATCAGTAGACTGCTTAATCTTTTGCATTAGTTAGGGACATTAACACTACACTAATTGCATAAGTATCATAAATCGCATTAGAAAGACTTAAGGACAATGGATGTTATGGATGATGGTTGAGTAGTTGGTTATAGAACTTAGATGAAAACATTTATTTCATTCTTCTATCCTTAGAGATTTCGGGGACGAAATCCCTTAAGGACGGGAGAATGTAACAACCCAAAATTTAAACTATAATAATTAATTAACGAATTAATTAAATGATAAAATAACTTTGTGAAATTATCAGAATTGAGCCACGGGAGTTGCACCATTGTGTTCGCGGTAATTTTCTGGTCAATTTCCATATATAGAACGTCAGAATCCGAGCTAGAACGAGAGAGATATGAATTAAACAAGAAATCAAAAGGACGAAAAAATAATAATAATATACATGGCTAGGTCAACACCTAAATCGACCAAACCATTGCCTAGGTCGACATGCATGTCGACCTAGCAAGTGGAAGGTCGACACCTAGGTTGACCCACCGAATTTTTTGAACGAAGAAACGAATTCTTCATTCCAGAGAGCTTCAAACACGTCATTTTGCTTATTTCCTCTCATCCGGTGTGTCCGTACTCCCATCCGACGGCTCTTATCAAGCCTATGACATGGTTGCACCAAATTCAATCTCTAAATCCAATGGTCTGAGATCCACAAGCGCCACTATAAATAAGACCCTAGGCAACAGCTATTTTTTTCATTCAAGATTTTCTCCATTTGGGTTCACCTTCTCAGGCAGGACCCTAAAAGGAATAATTTTCCGAGAAGAAAATCATTTTAAATTAAAATATTTAATACCCTCAAGTGGATTCAGGAAGACCAAGGGAAGAGCTAAGGACCACAGGTGAGTGATTGTAAATATTTTAGATTTTTAAGTAATTTAAAATAATAGGGTTTCCAATAGTTGTAGTTTTTCTACAATTTTGGAATAATCTTTTTACCAGTTTATTTTCAGTTTTAGATTTATTTTTCAGTCTATTCCCTTTTATCTATTCTTTTCAGTTATTTGTAGTTATTTAATATTAATTATAGCTTTTTCATTTATTTACAGTTATTTACAGTTTTTACAATTATTTACTGTTATTTACGTTTTATTTACATCTTTTCTACGTTTTGAATTTCTTCTGTAATTGTCAATTTCTTTCTATTTTTCCTCTTTACACAAATGGAATATAATAGATTTAAAACGTGAATATGGACTAAATAATAAGAACACTAAAATTATGGAAAATAAGATGTAAATTGAGAAGACTGTAATAAATTGGACGTGGACTGAATTTAAGATATTTGCAAGCCTAATTATGATGTATAATTATAACTAAATAGAGTAAATGGAGAAAGTAGCTTATTATTATGCTTAGACCTTGGGTTAAGTTAATAAGCATAATTATAACGTAGGTTATAATTAGAAACAGAACAGAAAAAGGCTTATTTTGAGACTTAGAATAAATTAATAAGCAAAGATAGCAAGGATAACAGTAGAGGCTTATTTAAAAAATTTATGTTAAGTTAATAAGCAAAGATAAAAGTGGGACCAATACCAACAGCATTCCATTTTTTTCGATGGACAAAGGTGGTCTCACAATAGCCGAAGTGAGGCGAGGGCACGTTTATGCTAGAGAAGTGGTAAAGAAGTGGTCAATAAATAGAAGTTCAAATCATGGGGATTCGGACAAGGGGTGCAACTAGATTTTGTTTGGCAGGGACCAGTACTAATAGCATTCCCTTATTTTCGATGGATACAAGGTGGTCTCACAATAGCCGAAGTGAGACGAAGGGCAGGCTTAAGCTGGAGCAGTGGTAAATATGAGGTCCAATAGGAGGAGCAACAGGTAATGCGAGCTTAGTGGTGGTCACGTGTGCGGCCTCCAGTGATGGCTCATAAATCATTATGAGTTCCAAGCACTTAGTAGGTGTCTTCCGTAGACACGGGTGTCTTCTGTGTACGGCCTTATAGGGTCTGGTCCACAGTCTTTTGTGTAGAGAGCTATAGGAGTCGGTCCGCAGTAGACACATTAGTAGGAGGCCGATCAAAGGGTAGAATTAGGACTTAAGCCTAATTAAAGTAGGATTGGGAATTCAGCCTAATCAAAGTAGTTATCTAAGACAAGTGCAAACAATCAAGATAATTGAATCGTATTAATCTAAGCAATAGTTAAACCGTATTTTATTCCAGCTTTACCTTCCCTTCTATTTCTCTATTTCCTTTTATACTAGAACCGTTGTAAAGCCTATTATCTTTACTTTGCTTAAGAATACTAGTAATTACTATCATTCACTAAACTTTTAGTCTGACCCACTCCTTTATTTCCCCGTTTTCCCCCCCATAGGGCAGCAAGAGCAAGGACAGTAGATTACGGACTCTTGGAGACTTCAGTTGCGGAGATTTTCTCATGTATTCCTCTTCTTCATTTTCAGCTTTTAGTTCATTTGATGTACTGGCACTTTATTTGAGAGGGATAGTTTTGTACTCTGATTTTTTTTATGAGACTGAGGTTATGATTTTCATAAGACATGTATTGGTATTTTGAGACATCTTGTGTATTTGGTTTTATAATTCTATCTTATGAAGTTTTGATTTTTAGTAAGTTGTTGTTTTAATTGTTTCTGCTGTTTTTATCTATTTTGTCTTGTGAATCTTAGTCTCTGCAAGTTTTAGATAAACCTACAATGCACCACATCTTTTAGTGTATCCTTTTGGGTATACTAAAGGGTGTGGGGGTGTTTCAATAGCATGGTATTTTTAAGTACTTTAAAAGAAAAGGTTTTTTCAAAAATCACATACATATGTCTACATATGTATACTAAGTATGTCGTCATACATGTTGCACTTTAGGTTTTCAAATTTTGAATTAAAGTGTATATTTGTCGTTACTCTTCGCGAACGGATATGTATGTTTATACACTATATATAGGATGTTTCAAATGAATTTTTTTGTAGTTATTATCTTGTTTTCTTCCCTCTTTTGGCTCTCTCAAATCTCCATTGAAAATTTACAAAATTCTATTCATAATCAAATAGAATCAATTCATACTTTTGTGTGTTGATTCAATATTACTCTCTTACTATTTTGGAGACATCTCTCTCACAAATCAAAGATCAAAGTGCTGTCCAAGAGGCTATAGGATCCATTGTATCCAAAGTTCAAGAAATTATCTTTGTAAAAATCATCAAACTCTATTTGTATTTGCTTGGGTGTGATTATAGCCCATTCAAATCAATTGGGTGTGCTTGGTAGCGTGTAAATCCAAGTAGATGTGCTTGTAGCCTGTCCTAATAAAGTGGGTGTACACTGAGCCTGGAAAATCAAGAGGGTGTGTCTCGTAGCTTCGAAATTGAAATTGTATTTGGCTTTGCCTTCTGCCCATTTAAAAATTGACATTTGAAAAGAAATATGTACACGCAATTGTATAGGACTAATGTAGGAGAAATCTAAACCAGTATAAAATCCCTATTATCATCTCTCTAACTCTCTACTTTACTTTACTGCTTTTATTTTATCCATGTTTGCATTTGTAACTGGTTGTTGATACAATTCTGTGTTGAAAATCTGTCAATTAACATTAAACTTAAAAGAAATTTAAAAAGATTTACAAAAGATAGAAAACACTATTCACCCCCCTCTGGTGTTTATTTAGCCTTAAGATCCATAATTCTGCAACCCACACTTAATATCACAGAACTAGGTTTTCAAAAAACTCGTAATTTGATTTTTGAAAAGTTTAAATGGCTTGTAATTTTTTAATACTTTTGCAGAAAAAAGGTTTTGTGAAACCAATATGTTATTAGAAATTAATTTTTTCGAAAAGTCACTTGATTTCTTAGAAAGGTATGATTTTGGATTGTAGGGACAAGAATGTTATATGGCTAATAATGAACAGACACTTGAAAATCAAACATTACAAATCAAGAAGACAAATGGATACTAGATAGTGGATGCTCAGACACATGACTGGAAATCTGGGGATCTTGAAAGATATTGTCTATAGAGATGGTGGATCAATTAACTTTGGAGATAACTCAAAAGGATATGTGATTGGCATTGGCAATGTCAGTAACTCTAAAACTCCTACTATTTTAATGTTTTGCTGGATAGAAATCTGAAACATAACCTGCTTAGTATTTGTCAATTGTATGATAAGAGTTTTAAAATTAAGTTTGAAAAAGATAATTGTCATATCAAAGATAATGAGTCAAACATTATCATTGAAGGTATTAGGAAATTAAACATTTATATTTTCAGTATGAAAGTGTCCAATGATAATTTATGTCTTTTGGTTGAATCTAATGACCCTTGGATTATGTACAAAAGATTTTGTCATTTGAATTTTAAACACGTTTCTAAAGTTGCAAGATATGAACTTGTTATCCTAAAATGAGTTTTAGTGCCAATAATTTATGCGATGCCTATCAATTAGGAAAACTTCATAAAAGTTCTTTTAAATCTAAAGATATGATTCCTACTTCTCATCCTCTTAAACTTCTTCATCTAGACCTTTTTGGGCCTTTGCAAATACAATCAATAAATCATAATAGATATGTCTTTGTAGTTGTAGATGATTTCTCCTTATTTACATGGAAAATTTTCTTAAAACTTAAATGTGAAGCTTTTGAAATGTTTAAAATTTTTACTAAAAGAATACAAAATCAAATGTCAACTAAAATTCAAACGATTAGGAGTGATCATGGAGGAGAATTCAAAAATGATAATTCTAAAATCTTTTGTAATAAGAAAGGAATTACACATAATTTTTCATTTCGAAGAACATCACAACAAAATGGAGTAGTAGAACGAAAGAATAGAACTATATAAGAATGTGCTAGAACAATGTTAAATGATAGTGAATTACCTAAATAATTTTGGGCTGAAGTAGTTGCTATGGCATGTTATATTTAAAATAGAATTTTAATACGACCTTTTACTAAGAAAATTAAATATGAATTATATTATAATAAAAAGCCTAAATTATCCCATTTTAGAGTTTTTGATAGTAAGTGTTTATATTAAACACAAAAGATAGTTTAGATAAATTTAATGTTAAATCAGATAAAGGAATTTTTATTGGTTACTCTAATAGAAGTAAGCTTATAGAGTTTTCAACACCAGAACTAACACCATTAAATAAACATTACATGTTTCATTTGACAAAAATTTTAAATTCAATAATTCCAGTTTTGATGAAGAAGAAAATATTGATAAAACTAATGAAATTACAAATAATGAAATCATTAACTATGAATATAATAAAAACTCTAAAAATTTACATCCATACAAACAAACAAAATATTAGAAAGATCGCCCTATGGAAAATATTCTAGAAAATATAGAATCTGTTCTAAAAACAAGAAATCAATTAAATAAAATGAGTAATGTTTCTTTTATCTCAAATATTAGACCCAAAAATCCAAAAGAAGCATCATTAGATGATTCTTTGTTCTTGCTACGCAAGAAAACTGAAACAGTTTACCAAAAATGATGTTTAGGAATTAGTCCCAAGACCTAAAGTCAGGTATGTAATAGGAACTAAATTGGTGTATAAAAATAAAATGAATGAACAAGGAGAATTTATTATAAATAAAGCACGTTTAGTTGCTCATGGTTATAGTCAAGTAGAAGGTATAGATTTTGATGAAACTTTTGCTCATGTTGCCAGATCGGAGGCTATTAAAAATTTGCTTGTTTTTGTAAATCATAATAACTTTAAATCAATTCAAATGGATGTCAAACGTGTCTTTTAAAATGGATTTAATAAAGAAGATGTCTATGTAGAACAACCCCCACTTTTTAAAGATGAAAAACTACCTAATCACGTTTATAAATTAAAGAAAGCTTTATATGGTCTAAAATAGCTCCTAAAGCATGGTATGATAGACTATAATCATATTTATTACAATCTAATTTTGAAATAGGAAATGTAGATAGTACTCTATTTATTAAAAGGAATAATAATGATATTCAACTTATACAAATATATGTAGACGATATTACTTTTGGATTAACAAATGAACGGTTAAATAAAGAATTTTCAGATATAATGACTAATGAATTTGAAATGAGTCATATGAGAGAACTAATATTCTTTTTAGAATTACAAATAAGGTAATTAAATAATGGAATTTTTTATAAGTCAAGAAAAATATGCCATAGACTTAGTTAATAAATTTGGTATGCCAGATACTAGTGGAAACCCACTCCAGTGGCAATAGATGAGAAACCAAATAAAGAAGAAAACTCAAAAGATGTAGATCAAAAATTATATAAAAGTATGATAGGATCATTACTCTATATAACTGCTAGTAGACTAGATATAATGCATAGTGTCTGCCTATGTGCAAGATATCAATCTCAACCTAAAGAAACTCATCTAAAATCAATAAAAAGAATATCAAGATATGTAAACAATACCCTAGACTATGGACTTTTTTATCCAAAAGAAGCTTCTTTCGATTTAATTTCATATAGTGATGCCGACTATGCTGGATGCAAATTAGATTGAGAAAGTACAAGTGGAACTTGTCACTTTTTAAGACACTCTCTTGTTTCCTAGTTTAACAAAAAGCAAAATTTCATATCTCTATTTACAACAGAAGCAGAACATATTTCAGCTGCATTAGCCTAATCACATGTTATTTACATGCAACAAACTCTAAAAGATTTTGGTTTAAATTTTACTAAATCACCAATATACTGTGATAACTTTAGTGCAATAAATCTATCTAAAAATCCAACACATCATGCTAGAACCAAAAATATAGATATAAAACATCATTTTCTAAGCGATAGCGTAAATAAAGAAGTAATTTCACTTGAATTTACAAATAATGAAAATCAAGTAGCCGATATTTTAACAAAATCATTAACTCAAACATATTTTATTAAACTTGGAAGAGAGTTAGGATTATGTTCTTTCTTTGAAACATAAATATAATATAATATAATTATAACTTTAAAAGAAAAAATAAATATCAAAATTACACTACATATGTAAGTATACCCCAATCATATATGTCGACATATCCTAGAAAATTCAAAAAACAGATTTTCCTTCTAAATTCAAAATTCGACATACAACTATATAACTACCAAACATAATCTCATTTTTCTATCTTCTTCCTTCTATATATTCTGAATAAAAATAAATCCATGGATTACTCACGTTCCAAATGCCTAAGAGAACCCTTTTCCTTCCAAACTCCCACTCTAGGCCCCTTCGAAACCAAAAACCATGGCCAAAGTCGCTAAGACTGAAGATGATCTGAAGCATGTACTCAATATGCTTTCAGAAATAGAGGTTTTTCAACTACACCTCTTGAAAGAACAAGAGAAGCAAGGGCGGATTCTTTGCAATCTCTAGAAAAATCTATTGGATAATTTAATGAATCCAATTATAATCGAGGAGGATAATCCTAATCTAGTCATTCACAATCCTATGAATGAGGAAGAGGAAGAAGAGGAAAAGTAAGTAGATGATGATGAGGTCAAATGTGTGGGCGAAATATGCTTCGATTGAAATGGAAATCTCGTCGAACAAAAAGGGAACTTTTATCTTCACTGCCCTTTTTGCTCCATCCATAAGTCCTCCATAATCAAAAGAAAGTCATAGATATAGGTATAGTACATAATAGTTTGGTTCGTTAGGATTAGATTTGGTTCTATGTATTTTGGTTTGCTATTTGGATTTGTGTGTTTTAGTTTTATTTGCTTTGGATTGTCTTGTACATATGAATTGGATTTGTTTATGTATAATTTAACTTGGATAAATAAAACTAAATCTTCATTATTACATATCATTGTATTTAATAAAAAATAGTGAATTGCATATCATATAATCATCATATATCATCTTCATAATTATATTATTTGAACATAGTTATTAATTTTGAATCTATAGTCTTTAATTATTTGATTCAGGGAGAGTTTTTAGTTTTCCACCCATTTTTGTTGATGACAAGGGGGGAGAAAAATATAAAATATGCATATGCATATATTCAGGGGAGTTATCTAACTCAGAGGGAGTTATATCATTATTTATATATACAAGATATTAATGGTTGTCATCATCAAAAAGGGAGAGATTGTTAACACCTTAGTTATTAATTTTGATGATAAAAACCTTATTAACCAACAGTATATGTTCACACAAAATATGGATACTAATGTTTTGCCAAGTTATATAGTATATAGTGTAGGATATTACACAAGTATTGAATCGAAGACTGTAAAGTATAAAGGCTCAAAGAATGGATATGAAGACTCATGAGTATAAAAACCAAGATATGAAGATCTCAAGACTGTAGTAAAGTATATAGAGTCATAGAATAGTGTTAAAGTTCCTGGTAGCAATCTTTGATCTATATCTCTTATTTTCCTATCTTTTATATTTTTTTAATAAAATAAATTTTCAAATATGTTTAAAAATATTTTATAAAAGTTTTGCAAAATTTAAAATGTTTATAAACTATGTTTAAATTAGTTTACAAAATATCAAATCATTTTACAAAGCATAATATTTTTAATTGTTTTAAAAATAAAAAGTATTTTCAAAAATCACATACATATGTCGATATATGTACACTAGGTATATCGACATACATGCCGCAATCTAGTTTTTCAAATTTTGAATTGAAGTGTCTATTCGTCGTAACTTTTCGCAAATGGATACATCTATTTATACACTATATATAGGAGGTTTCAAATGAATTTTTAATAGTTATTATCTTGTTTTCTTCCCTCTTCTCACTCTCTCAAAATCTCCATTGAAAATATACAAATTTCTATTCAAAATCAAATAGAATCAATTCATACTTTTGTGTGTTGATTCAATATTAATTTCTTAATATTTTAGAAACATCTCCCTTATAAATTAAAGATCAAAGTGCTATTCAAGAGGCTATAGGATCAATTGCATCCAAAGTTCAAGAAATTGTCTTTGGAAAAATCATCAAAATCTATTTGCATTTTTTCAGGTGTGATTGTAGCCTGTACAAATCAATTAGGTGTGCTTGGTAGCCCGAAAATCCAAGTGGGTGTTCTTGGTAGCTTGAAAATCTGAGTGGGTATGCTTGTAGCCCGTCCAAATCAAGTGAGTGTACCCTGAGCTTAGAAAATCAAGCGCGCATGTCTCATAGCCTCGGAATCAAGATTGTTATTAGGTTTACCTTCTGCCCATTTAAAGGTTGGAATTTGAAAAGATTTCTATATAGCAATTGTATAAGACTGGATGTAGGAGAAATCTGAACTAGTATAAAATCTCTAGTGTCATCTCTCTAACTCTCTACTTTACTTTACTACTTTTATGTTATCTGTGTTTGCATCTGTGATTGATTCTTGATACAATTTTATGTTAAAATTCTGTGATTTAATATTAAACTTGAAAGAAATTTAAAAATATTTACAAAAGTTGGAAAATAGTATTCACCCCCCTCTAGTGTTTATTTAGCCTTAAGATCCATAATTCCACAACCCACAAAATTCAACTCTAGTTTGGTTGTTTAAGTCTCGATATAGGATTTGAAAATGACAAATTTTATGATCAATATAAAGAAATGTTGGGAACGATGTATATAGCGCTATATTAAAATATTTAATGTGGAGCGTATGAGATGGATTCCTTATGCATTGGCAATAGGAATTATCATATACATTGTGTTGTCTATTATTTCACATTTTGCTGAATTACATGGTACATTAGATAATATCAAATCATATTAAGATCGCTAAATCGTAGTTAAGAATATTCTTGAGTATTTATTAAGTACTAGAGAATTATTTATAGAAACAACAAACTCTTTATAAAGTAGTGCCCAGAGTTAGACTTTATAAGTGATATCAAATATATTATTTCAATCCTAAATTCATATTCAACCTTAGTTAAGAACTTTCAGTTGGAAACTTTCCCAACAAGAGGTTCTGTCTTGTTCAATTAAAAGGCTAACTGCACCACCTTAAATAGCACCATAAAAATTCTATATATACAATTTACAAATTTATAAATAGGCAAGGTGTGATTCCAAATGATAAGATCCCATGACATAACAATGTCGTGATATAGATCGTAAAGAAACTAAAGCTCACAAATACTAAGACACATATTTTGAAAAAATTTCTATGATAAATGAAGTTCGTAAAAAAGGTATTTGATTTTTATTTTATACTTTGTTATACTGTGAATAATTAATTAAGTAATTAATTTAAAGTATATTCACTAAAATATCACTAAATAATATATTATGCAATAATTTTTACTAAGAGTTGCACTCATGAGAAAATTATCACAATATAGAATATATTATTTTAAATATTCCTAGTCAAGATGTTTCCGGAAAGGATTTCAATACATTCATTCAGAACAAAGTACGTAATACTCTCCAAATGTTTGGCTGTGTATCACTCATGGTTGCTAAGGACAGCAAGGGTTTACATACTCATCCCTATTGGATATCTATGAAATGACTCATCAGGGAGTTTCTTGTTGGTTAATAACAACTAGGCCAAATAGAAATCTCCGAGTGACGATATTACACGGTTTTCTCAACTTGAGAACACTTTTGAGCTTCAATGTAGATACTTCACTTTGATTATAGTTAAATAATGACATGTCGACCATCTAGCGACTGTAGCTAGAGCCTAGGTCTAAGTTGAAGCATTGGAAGTGAAACAATATTCATTAAAGAATTCATCTCCTTGGTTGTGTGAGCCTAGTATCACGGTAAACTTTAGTCAACTCAATGTAAAAAATCACCTACTCGAGTAGTACGATATTGAACCAAAGACTTTGTTTATAGACTAACCGAGTTGAATGTGGATGACAATTTAAAGCAAAACCAAATTCCATAAATCCTAAAGTGATACACTATTGACAAAGAGAATAGGTGTAGATAATCATTGCTAAAAGGTACCGCTAAAATTTGTAAAGTTGCAGTTACCTATAAAGATGTATAAGCGATAATTCGACCAAATTTTCACTCTACTAGCATAAGTGATGAATGAATGTTGATATTCGAATAGTTCTATATAATCATTAACTAAATTTACATCTACAAGTGCACAACTGTATTTGCAAATTCTCCGAAATACCACACGATTTAATTTAATTTATGGTTGTCATAAATTAATTAAATTAGTTAATACTTATGATATTTATTTTTTTGATGTAATGGGTGCTATAAGTAATTTTCTCGGTGCCACTAGTAATTTTTTTGAAAATTGGTACAACTGCCTCGTTAAAAACTTGAACAATACAGGAGTAGTATCATACATGAAAAAAAAGTGCGGTTTCTTTATTGCTATATAAAAATGTTTACGCCAGTACATAACAATAAAATATACAAGCAAATAGCATAATAGCATAAAATAAAAAGTAAATACAATTGCCAATGCTAATTCTCAAAAGGGTTCCACTAGTAATTAATTGAGTGCATGTATAAAAGTTATATATGTACATTTCAATATGCGATATCGATATACATTTAAATACAATTTAAATGATGTTAATTACTATACAGGTTTGGAGTGTCTGATGGTCTATATAACCCATGTTTAGTAGGCCTAAGGGAGAAAAGGATGTATGATGATTCTGCATTCTAGATCTGATTTGGAATTTGTAACAATGAAATATTAAATGGAGGAGAACTTGTATCTCCCTTTCTTTATTTAATTAAGCCCGCCCTCATTCCTTTCTCTCTCTCTCTCACTCCTTACCACTCTTAGTAGTGAATTTTTCCCACCCACCATGGTCGAAATTACTTTAAACCCAATTACATCAAAACAAATAAAATTGTGGTACTCTAGGCTATTGTAATGTCTAAAGATCGATTCAAGTGAACCTAGAATATACCATCAATCAACGTGTGTCAAAGGCTACATTCCTAAGTTATTAAATCTCAATTATATTTATATCATATTCATCATGTAACGCATACACGGATAAATATAAATATATATGTATGTATGTATAAATATATATGAATATGTATATGTATGTATATCTATATATATGAATATGTATATGTATGTATGTATGTATGTATACTTATATGTTTATATATAAATGTACATATTACATTTATTAAATTATAATAATAGTTTTGATTTTTAATTAAAAAAGTAATATATTCCTGAAAAGGAATAATTTGTATAATATATTTAATTTATTAAAAATTACAGTTTTTGTTTATATATTAATCAAATTGTTATTAAATATTTTTATAAAGTTTAAAAAAACATTATTTCGACGATGTATGCTTATATCATTTTAAATTTTAAAATTGGTTTCAGATAATTTAATACATGTTATTTACTGTTTATAATTATACGTACATATTATATATTAAGACTGTATTTATAATTTTTTTATATATAGTTATGTTTAGGGTTCTTAGGAAAGATTAATTCTTATTTCCAAACTTTATTTACTTATATATTATTAATATATTTATATTTACCAATTTTAATAATGTTTACATTAATATATTTATGTATGTATGTACATATGTATACTTATATGTTTATATATAACTATAAATATTTTCTTTATTAAATTGTAATAAATAGTTTCGATTTTTAATTAAAAAAGCAATCTATGACCAAAAAGAAATAATTTGTATTATATATCTTAATATTTAATTTATTAAAAATTAATTTTTTGATCATTTTATGTTTTTAATTTGTGCATTTAAAAGAGAGCATTTTATTTTCTAAAATGGTAATATATTATTCAAAATATAAAATATTTATTTTAATTAATTAAAAAATAATGTAAATGTTTTTATAGATCTCGATTTTAAATTTAAAATATTTTTTTCCAAGTGAAAAATAAATATTTTAGATATTAAAATTGGATTTAAAATTTATTGGCTTGGTCAAGATCTAGTTAAATGTTTTAAGTTTATTTTATTTAACATATAAATAAATTTTGAAATATATATATATATATAATTTTCAATATATATATATATATATGTTTTTAAATAATAATTTAAGACAATCAATGTGTATATAAATGGCCAATGTAAATGTTAGAGCATCTCCAACAGTAGTGCAAAAATCACATTTTGTAGCATGTAACTCCAAATGGCTTTCCAATAGAGTGTAGAAAATGTATTTGGCAACAAATTCAATCAAAATGGATCAATATTTATAATCTATCTAGACGCTTATTAAACAAGCGCCTAAGCTTCAGGCGCTTATTAAACAAGCGCCTAAGCTTCAGGCGCTTGTTCAACAAGTGCTTGAAAGCAGGCGCTTGTTGAAAAGCGTTAGGCGCTTGAAGACTGGGCGCTTTTCAACAAGTGCTTAGACAATTGCTCCCCCTAATGGCTAAATGCAATGGTTGTCTCCCCTTCACCTTCAAATACCCTCACCTCCACTCTCTTCTCCTTCCACACTGACATTCTACTACACCAAAAATCTTTCTACTCCCACTTATGTTCAACAAAAATGTTTTGTAATTTCCACGTCGATGCTAAAGATTCAATTTTGAAGGATTCAATTTTAAAAATAATACGGTTTCAGCTGGAGGAGCATTCACTACTGCTAGTTACATTTCGGCAGAAGACTACAGTTTATGTTATATTTGGTGTGCACTCTCAAGCGATCTGTGTAATGACCTAGAAATTCGAACGCTTAATCTTCGAATATCTCAATTTTTGTAAAATGTTTAAATATTACAAATCTGATCATATAACCTTAATAAAAACTTTTTAATTAATAACAAATGTTAGAAAACTAATTTATGAAATAGTTTACAAAAATGTATTCTTTGATAAAATACAGAAAATATGTCCGAAAAACATTTTGTGAAAAATCAATATTTTGTTCAATATAAGTTGTTAGAATGATTGTGCACTAGTAGGGCATCATTAGAAAAAATTAATAAGTACTAAAATACACTTAAAACTAATGGTAATTAATTAGCAAAAAGGCTTCTAGAAGAAGGATAAGTGGACCCTTGATTTAAGGAGATTTGAAAGGAGTGATTTAAGGGAAGTAAAGTGTTAAAAGAGCATGCTTGGCCACCTCTTATTAGCAGTCCATTTGAGGGTAAGAGAGGTCATTTAGCCACTTTCTAAAGTTTATAAATAAGCACCCTTAGTTCACTTAAGAGTTCACAAGTTCACTTGAAAATATTCATTCCATTTCACTTCTTTTTCCTCTCAAAACCACTCTATCTTTAAGCAACTTTATCAAACCACACCCAAACTCTTACAAACTCTTAACATCATCCTATTATACCATAAAGCAACACTCCATCACCTCAAAACCCAAAGAAGTAAAGTCATTCTCCTAATACTCACCAAGGCCGTGAGCGATATAGGCCTTTAATGCATTGATTTTGCACTTTTCTAGCTCCATTACCTCTTGTCTTGCTTGATTCTAGTCTTGTGTGTTGTAAAGAGGAAGCGTAGTGAGATCTATTTGAATGTCCATAGGAAGATAGTGGAATTTGATTTATGTAAAGGTGAGCTATCACACTCATTAATCAAAATCCAATAACATGTCGTATATGTGACAATATATGTGTTATTTGTGTTTGATAATATTGCTTGCTTTATATTAGTAATAGTAGACACTAACTAGTTAAATATATGACCATCATAGTATGCTTTAAAAAATATGTGATGTTGCTAAAGTGTTGCCTCTTAAACCATTAAGATATGTAGCTTAAAGCTAGTGCATTCGGATGCTTAAAATGGACATGTTAACTTGTTTATATGTTAAAAACATATTTAGTAGTAATGTGGATTAAATTTGGAATCATATACTTGTATGAAAGCGAATGACAATAAATATTGGTTTGAATACGGAATTGTCCGTATAGCGATAATCGCTATAAACGCACTTAGAAGTACCTTCCTTTTATCTCATTTTTAAATTCCATGTCTTGTTTATTGTCAATATGAAATGATTTACATACTTAAAGAAATGTAAAAGGGGTTAAGAAGTGAAGTTTAAAAAAAATTGGTTTATAAACAAAGTTAGAAAAGTTATGGTTCAAATAGCGATAGTCGCTATAAGTGCACTTTGGAAAAAAAACAAGTTTTTAACAGTTTTAAAATGTTGTAAATTTGCATATTCATGAAATCTTTTAAAAAGAGTTTTATAAAAAAGGTATATAAGTATTTTAAAGAAGTAAGAAGTTTAATATGTTTTTAAATAATTATTTAATTATTTAAAAAAGGTTGTTTCTGGTATATATATACAAAACCGATTTATTTTATAAATATAGTAAAGGTTTTCAAAATAAATATTAAGTAACTATTTAAAAAGTTAATATTTCCTATATCTATTAATATCTTACAAATAAGTAATTTAAAGGTATTTTATTATAAAACCATGTTTAACTAATTTATTAAATAAGAACTTTCATATATTTTTCTTCCTTAACTTATTTCAAATTCTATTTCCTTATTAAACGAAACTACTATACATATAAATATCATTTTAAAAAGAGTTCCAAATCTAATTATATAAATAATTCCAAAGACTTTTAATTTAAAAGAAGGGATGATAAGTAACAACTATGTGATGACCTTAGTTTGATTGTTTATGGAACATTAGTATTACTATACTTAACACTAAAAGCCGTATGAGTAAGCTTTTCTATTTGTGAGAGTCAAGACAGATGTTTAGGTAGGGACAGAGCAATGTGCTCTAACTTATCGACATCCTTCTAGGCCGAGGAATAGTTAAGCAGAAATGTCAAAAATGAGTTAAGTGTACGAACCATGATTCCCATAAGCAAGTGCTCGATACTCGATAGTCGATTAGTCGACTACCGATCTCGACTAAACTTAACTTAGGAAGTATATAAAATGCTTCGCGGATTTATATAAATAAGGATGCCCGAGGAGGAGTATTGGTACGAAATGCCTCTAGCTTTCGATTACTTCAAAAAGAATCGGAATTGAGTTAACCGGAAATTCATCGATTGGTTTTGGAAAGTTCAGGATCAATAAGTGTTTTACTTGTCGAATACCACTTCAAACTATTATATGGGTTCTATGTTTTGGAAGTGAATGATGGAAACCATGTGTGTTCCGAAATCTGTCGAGATAATGGAACCCATGTGGGATTCATGATTTGATCATGTATTGGAGACTCGTGTGAAGATGCTGAACGTAGCCTCGACATAACGAAAATGACTAAAGACAGTGTAGGATGCACGATCCTAGTGTTTATCTGACCCATGGGGAGTACGACAACTCCATATCTAGAGTATGCTTATAGATGTTGCTAGCGGGGAATTGTTTATACTTGGTACACTTTGTTCATGTGAGTGTTCGGATGATGGTCCAATTGTGTTTAGCTTATGGTATATTTTATCTAGATATATACGGCGCTCGGAAGGTATTTTCTGGTCCTTATCATAGGATATCGGTTTCATTGAGGAGGTCTCCGTGGGAAATCCAACTATACGAATGCACCCTAGCAGTTTTCAAATGTACTCTAATATGTTGTTGAATGTAACCGATGTAACCATTCCAGCTATTTTCATATTTATATTACACACCTTAGACATTATCTATAATATCACCTAATGTAAATATCAATTGAGTTGGTTCTTTCAAGGGGAAACCAGCCCGGTGATTCGGTTGGCTTGGAAGTACTGTTATGTGTTTATATGCATTTCTGAGTTTCTCATACCAGACTTATGTCCGACACGTGGTGTTTCTTTTCCCAAAACTCCCCGTGTGCTCTTTCGAGTAGGTTGATTAATATAGGTCTTAGGGTTGGATGTTTCAAGCATATGGAGACAAGCTGCATGTTTCCATCTATCTATCTACCTATTTTCATTTGTGTTTACTGTTATTTATGTATTCAGCATTATAAGGACCAGCAGTTATAACTATCCAGGCTGATAGTAGTACTTAGTTGCTTTTGTAACTTTGATATTCATGAATGTTGGAGTAACTCTTTGTACTACACTTTTGGTATATTATATGTTATCGTTCTGCATGTGAGATACTAATATTTTGTTCTTCTTCCTTGTTATGTTTCTGTTTTTCTTTTATTATACCCTAACTTTATGTCTTTCTAGCACTTGGGTGCTCGGCACATGAATACCGTGGATGTATTTATTGTCGACCTCGGGGATCGAGAAACTAGGACGTTATAATCTGGTTCGATGTGTCGAACAACGTGGTGATGCTTTTGGGGCAAAATTACAAATTGTTATAATCAGAAGAACATTGATCGTAAAAGATCACTTTCTTCGATCAAAGGTCATTATGGAAAAAGTAATCGTCAAATCCAAACATTTGATTCTTAAATGTTCAAATTAAAGAAGATGAACTCCAATGGATTTTGGAAATGAAATGCATTTGGCAAAGTTACATAACTCACACGTCTATAACTTTTTTACCTTTCTCTAAATATTTTGTTCTTTTATTATAGAGGTCGATCGTAAATAATTTTTTTAAACAAATCAATAGATCTAGGAATAAACTAGCACCTCATTTTATCAGTTCATGCAAATTTATGACCTACTAGTTGAGCATGTAAAATGGAAATCTTTCCTTTAGAAAGGTGTTTAAGAAGTCTAATCAAACATGTCCCCAAGTAAACTACCAAGAGTTGGAGAAAGCTCTATCCCCGGGATTCACAAGAAAGACAAATTATAAGGTTTGAAGAACATCTAACTCTTAGCGAAGATGATTTTGTTAGGCCTTAAGGATCTAAAGCAGCCAAAAAGAAGCAGACTGCTGGTACAGATCAAGCGAAAATAAAAAGTTTTACTAGAATCTAAAGGCAGGTATAACTGCGCTATGGAATTTAGGGCTACTCAACACTAAGAAAAAAATTTGAAATTGGAATGGTTTCTTGCTAGAAATAAACAAAGAGAAGAAGACGCGATAATATTTATCAATATATTGAATATGTCTAAAGAATAAAGAGCATATATGAAATCTAGGAGGAGAGAAATTATAAGGTGTAGGGATGAAGAGGAACTGTAGTTGTCTTTGTATTTTTAGAACTATTTCATCTTTTAATCTTTAGTTGATGTAATGATTTGAAGTTAATCCAGTATGTTTGTACTTCCAATGATAATACAACCAATCACGTATGTTTCAATTTTCAGCGGTACTAAATGAAATTGTTATGCCTTAATGATATGAAATTCAGTTGAAATACATTACAATAACAAAAATAACTACAGCAACAACAACAACCACAACAACAATAACGACAACAATTATAACAACAACAGTAACAATAACAGTAATCTTCTTTTGATTGCCACAAAAGTTCCAAAGATGGTCTATTAGATCATTCTACGGTCTACGGTGGAGTTGACACTACAAAATGACATTTGGCTAGAAAAATCAAACTCGTGTTCCATAGTACTTTCAATCATATCATTGCGCCATATAGTCGGTATTGCTTCAGCACTCTGATAGTCAAAGTCTTTTTTCATGTCTCTCTCGTCGTTAATAATTATATTGTATAAAATGACACAGGTGCACATTATTTTTGTCATCTTAAGTGGTGCCAAAATCTACATGGATTGTTGATTATGGAAAATCTTGATTGACGAACACCAAATGCTCTTTCAACATACTTTCTTTGTCATTCTTACATTGCCACAAACTTTGATATTTATTGCTTAATGGGTTATGAATTGTCTTAACAATGGTACTCCATTTAGGGTCTATGCCATCACCAAATAATATCCATGATAATACATGTTTCTTGCTAAAGTGAAGGAACATGGAATTGATCTACCATTAGCTAAATCATTGAATAAAGTAGATCATTTTACTATGTTTAGGTCATTGTTGGAACCTAACATTCTAGAAAAAGCATGCCAGATCCATAATTCATCTGAACCTAACGCTTCAAGAATTATTGTCGACCTACTAGACTTACCTTGATAATATGCCTTTGGATAGTTCTTCCACTCCCAATGCATATAATCTATACTACCTAACATTCCTAGCCATCCTCTACTCATGCATCTCCATTAATCTTGTTATGTTAGCATTGTTAGATCTTCATAAGTATTGATCACCGTATATGTTGACAATAGCTTGACAGAAATGGTACAAAGCTGATAGTACCGTGTTTTCTCTAGGTGCAAATTCTCATCGAGAGAGTTTGTTGGTCCATCATATGCAAGCATTTTCAATGCAGCGGTCTTTTTTTGGATACTAGTAAATTCCTGAGTACAAGATGCATTGGGTTTGAAAACAAAAAATTTATCATACTGTTTAATGGATTGTAGAATAATAAGGAATAAAGGTCGATGCATACTAAATCTTCTTCTAAAATCATCATTGATTTTAGTAAGATTTGGAATAAAATAGTCTTCCATCGGTTTTTTATTGTACCAGGAATGTTTGCGATTTTTGTAACAACAACCAACAACAGATCCACCATATTGTCTACTGGATTTGTCAGTTTGTGATGCAGACAATGTTAGTAGCTCTCTTTCGCAATGGAAATGAGCTTTCATAATTTCATCGAAGCCATCATCGCCATCGTCAAAAAAAATTTGATTGACTTTACTATTATGTGGTTGAATAGAAATGAAGAAATGTTAGAGATTTGAGTGAGTGAAAATGAAAAAGATTATTATGGGTATTTATAGTTTCACATGCCAACTGACGTGTCATGTCATGTCAAGCACTGTGCCACATTGTCTACATGGTTGCACATGTTGGATTGTTTAGGATAGACAGAATGGCTCGGTGTCATGTAATGTCAAGCACTATAGCCACGTTGCCTACATAGATTGTACATGCCAACTTGTTTAGGGCAGATAGAGTGGCTTAGTGTCATGTCATGTCATGTCAAGTACTGATGCCACATTGTCTACATGGATTGCACATGCTAGCTTATTTAGGGTAGACAGAATGACTATGTGTCATGTCATGTCAAACACTGTAGCTACGTTGTCAACATGAATTGCATATGCCAGCTTGTTTAGGGTAGACAGAATGGCTCAATGTTGTGTTACGTCAAGCACTATAGCCACGTTGTCTACATTGATTGCACATGTCAGCTTATTTTGGATAGACAGAATGGCTCAGTGTCATGTCATGTCATGCCAAGCACTGTAGCCATGTTTTCTACATGGATTGCAAATGCTAGATTGTTTGTTGCTGTATTGTATTATATATAACATGTGAAGGTCCTTTAATATAGTATACAAAAATGGTGGATTACAACCATACTTCTCTGCCTCATTATATTATTAAGGTCATTTAAGCCACAATATCTTGCTAAATACTTCATCCTCCCAACCACCAACCGAGTGGTATATTGAAATGGAGGAATGGCACTATGAAGATGTAAGAAAGCATGAGAGAGATCTGCAAGAGCGTAGGCTTATGGATGATGGAAGAATACAAGAGAATAGTAGAGAAACCACAATGGGAGAAGGTAAAGAAGGCACCAACTACCTCAAACAAAATAAGAGGTTGATTCTCAACAAATATGCTATAACTGTGGAGTTTTTCTTTTGTTTTTCATCATAAGAAACGAAATTGACATTGATCTATGCTACTATAGATGTCGTCACTTTTCGGATGGCTGTGGAATTTGATAATGGATTGATAACCTATACCTCATCAAACCATTGTTTATACCACTGAACTTGAAGATGAAGTTGAAATACTTCATTAGAGACTGAGTCCAATTCAATTTGCAGGTGGTCGTAGACAAGTTTAATCAATTTATGTGTTTATTTTCGAACTTTGTTTTCATTTCTATTTTTCTATTTGTTATCATGTTTGTACCATTTTAATTAAGTCTTTGTTTGTTTTTTGTCTGTTTTTTTATCTGTAAGTGTGTTTTGAATTTGAAAACAGGAACCATGTTCGTCTATTTTTGAATAACTTAAATAAATTGCAGAACTTAACTTAATTAACTTATATAACTTGAATTCGAAAGTACTGACAACTTAAGTAACTTGCATCATTGAAATTTCCTAACATAGCTAACCCAAAGATCAAATCTAGCATATCCAATAAAGTTAGTACAATACTCCCAAAAACATCATAAATTAAACGTAGATTGTATTAACTACAATAGGTCTTCTTTCTTCTCTATATTTAAAATGCTTTTATATCTTCGACAAACTTTAGTAAACGTGACATAAGTACTTTGAGTTTCTAGAATCCTTTGTATTAATCTACAAGCAAGATGATTATTAAAACCTTTGTTTAGATTAACCTAAAAATCTTGATCAATCTCCTATTCCATATGTCTATAATCAGCTTCTAAGTAAGCTTTCAGCAGCACCAAATAATCTTGTGGAATCCAAGTCTCATTTTCCATTAGGATTGTTCTGAACTTTCAATATAAAAATTTCACTTAAATAGAAAGTTCGTAATCCGTGTCATATGAATCAAGTATCATCCTAACGTCCCTCCGGCAACCATCTGTGAATTTGAAACAAATAGACACACTTGTGTTTATTCTATTCGGCGATCCACATCAATTGTAACAACCTGCACCTTAATGGACCCAAATTTCGATTAAATCGAAACCCTAGTCCATTAGGGCACAGATCGCTGGTTTTGATAACCTGTAATAAACACAAGTATATCGGGGTACGATTGATATAAATTATCAGCATAATTGAAAATATAATAAAATATAAATACACACTGAGGCTACTACCTTAGAATCAATAATATTCCTTAGATATCTAATTGCCTTGTTAGTGCCGAGCATGAATAAGAAGACTTCACCATCAACCGTTCCCGTCTTGCACCAACAGCTTTCCCCTCTAATTCTATCCTATGGGTTGTAATGGGGAGGGGGGTCAGAATAATGTTCTGGTGATAAGAAAAATTACATACTTTATCCATGACACTGATTTATGCCGATTGATTTCCATTTAAGTAGTATGTCTATTATTTATGGCTAATCTATTTAATCCTAAGTATGCATACATTATGCCTAACCTCCTTTGAGGTATAACTATATATATATTTAACTATATATATAACTATATATATATTCCTATATACATAAATATCTAAACGAAGTATTACCCAAAAATCCCGGCCACTTAATATTCCTTGAATAGGGAGCAGGGAGACCCAACGAGCATTAATATCTCTACCCCAAAGTGGGCCCTCCGCAACATAAATGCAAGTCAATCTGTCCTAGCTACTGAGATCGATGACCTATATATATGGCTTTATAATTTTTAATCTGATTGTCATATTACTAGCTCATCTCAAAGACTCATCTAAGGGTTAACTAGCCCACTTCGACAAATAAACGTCTAACCAACTAACTTTGAGGCCTGTGCCTTTCCCATACGGATTCTACACTAGTAGGAAGCGAAATCCGTTAGGGCAGAACCTAAGCCTTTTCTACGGACTAGTCGGGATGGTAGGTGGTCATAGCCTATATGCCAACCTTATAGCAAAATACCAATCCAACAAAAATACAGACATAACCCGCCGACCTTCCTCAGCTGACATCCCATTTAGATTAACCTAATGTAAGTCAAGGAAAATGCCCCTTTTAGTTACTTAATATCTCTTATTAGAAATAAAGTAGATCCCATTTTCTTAAAAGTACTGGGGCATTTAATACTTCAAATCAAAGACGAATCCTTGGTATATTTTCCCTTATCTATCCGCAAACGCATATCCCTTCCCCATGAGTCCTATGGGCGGTGATGTCTCACATAAGTAATAAGTATACATAACTGCTGGTAGCCTCTAAGTGAAGGGCAGACTTTTGATGTACAACTCTACTGACCTGGAATCCCAACCCACTTAACCAAACTATTCATTAAAGGCTTACACATTGGGCTATGTCCATTAATTCATGCTTGTTCTAATTGTATAATTAAGGCTGAATGATTTCCAGCTATGAAAATGATATTGCCTTTTAGAATTTAATTCCTACCTTATACCCTTATTTACTATATTCCATAAATGTTAATTATATGTAATAAATAGTCATTATTATTCTAATTGGACAATCTGTAATAACACTTATTTATTCTTTTTAATTCAATATATTACGCCTATTTCATTTATGTCCACATTTAATTCTTGTAACTACCTATTAACTGCACATTTATTACCCTACTGATTTTGGAATTACTATATCTTTTCCATCCACACCACCTAATCCTATAATTTAATACACTATTAATAACTAATACGAATATCGTTATAAATTACGCTATATATTATATATTTATTTATTTTAAATTGATAAGCGCGGTTAACATACTTACACACACACATACATACATATTCATATTTCTTACTATTAAATTCTAAACTAGAACATTCCTTTCCACATTTTAATTTATCTGAGTTATCCTTCCTAAAAGGATTACCGTTATAACTTTCAATAAATTACCAAAAAATTAAAATTTTGCTCCGTTTGAAATTACAAGGAATTATCTTATCTTTTCTTTTATTGAAATAGATAGTGCAAACTACGAATAGCCATACTTTACACATCCCTTTCCTTTTTGGTACACACCTTGTTATTCAAATGAATCATATATATATATATATATTTGGAATTGGATAATTTATGGAAATTACACAGAAATAGACACAATTAAATTATACCCCACTCCCAATAAATTAAAACAAAGAAATTCACATTTCAAGTCAAATTAGGGTAATCTAAATGCAACACCACGCATTTTTATATAGTTCAAATGTAACATGTAATGATAAGTAATGAAAATAAATAATTTTGGAATTATTGGAATATGGCTCCGGGACTTGTACCATTGCATCCAGGGCGATTTTCTGATCAGTTTCCATATATAACTTGTCTAAAATCAAACCAATATGAAGAAGTTAAGGACGAAACAAAATAAGTAATTGAACCGAAAAAAAATATAATAACACGATATGGGTCGACCCAATAGGCACAACGGTCGACCACACGGTCGACCGCTTGCTAAGGGCGGTCGACTGCCCGGTCGACCAACATGCAACCTGGATGGAAAATTCGTCCAGGTATATATTGTGACGTGTTTTCTCATATTTGTGCGATCTGAGTCATACGTTCTTCAATCCTATGGCTCCGAACGACCTTATGACGTGGTGGCTCCAGGTTCAATCTAAGAATCTGACGGTCTGAGACCCCCAAACTTCAATATAAATAGGACCCTAGGCCTAGCTACCTTCTCACAATTAGATTTTCTCCCATGGGTTCATTGCCTAAGGTTGAACCCTAAAAAGAAAATAATTTCTAGGGAGAAGATCTTCTAAATTAAAATATTATATGCCTTGGAAGAAGGGGATCCAGAAGGACTGTGGAGCCAGGTGGAGCACAAGCAAAGCTATGGACGACAAGTGAGTGGATTTATTTATATATCTTTTAAGTTTAAGATATATTATCGTTAGATTCCCATTTAGAAAATTTTATTCAGTAACTAATCATATTAATTAAATTAGGCTAAACTATAAGAAAACTTGCAGTTTATTTACGGTATCAGTATTTATACACTATTTTCAATGCCTTATTTACGTCTTTTTCTACGTTTTGGATTTTTATGCAAACGTCGGTTTTCTTCTATCCCCTCTTTTCTTTCTTCGCGTATGGATTAGAATAGATTAAACGTGAATATGGATTATATAATTAAGAAAACTGAAATGAAGGAAATTAGATGTAAAATAGTAAAAGTTGAGGAATTAAATTACTGTAATAAATTGCATTAAAACAAGAAAAGTTAATTTGGTGGTAATTATTAGATTAATTGATTGGTTTAGAAAATAGGATACATTTCCATAGGCTACAAAGAAATTTAAGGAGCCTAAGTC
The DNA here is from genome assembly GCA_030737815.1 of Allium fistulosum. Classification (NCBI taxonomy): domain Eukaryota; kingdom Viridiplantae; phylum Streptophyta; class Magnoliopsida; order Asparagales; family Amaryllidaceae; genus Allium; species Allium fistulosum. The sequence continues at coordinate 670,222,081 of CM060901.1, forward strand.
TGCATTTAATGCGCAGGCTATTTAACTAGGCAATTATTATGATAAGTGGATCATGTAATATTAGAGAATTAAAGAAAATTCTATATCATAATAAAATAAGGCAGACTAGGCATGAAACGCTTGTAATTGTATAACGGACTACAAAAGAAGAAAAATGTAACAATTCCAAGTAGAATTATAACATAGGTTATAATTATGAAATAAGAACGGAAAAGCTTATCGTGGGACTTATAATAAATTGGTAAGCAATGATAGTATAGAATAATGATAGAAGCTTATTATTAGAAATGATGGAAATTTATGGGCTAGTTGGACTAGGAAAAATTTGATCAGGAGGCAACACTTTTGGACTATGAGTCCTCCAACTGAATGCAGTTGGATGTGGAGGAACTTACTTCATCTCAGAGATGTTATTCTTCCTATATTTCAAAGTAGTATGAAGGACATGGATGCTTTATCATTCTGGCATGATCCTTAGTAGTCTCATGGATTTATCCTTCAAAATATGCTCAATCATAGCCTTAGAGTTTTAACCGGTATTTCGGACAATGCAAAGGTTAGTAGGTTTTGGGTTGATGGGTATATTAATCTACCTTACTCTTGCTCATCCACTATAAGGCAGTTCTGGAATGTTATTCAAAATCAAGCTTATTCCTCTGACAATGCTTACTCAACATGGAATGGTAAAGCTCACTCTGTCGCGTCTGTTTATGAAATTTTACTTGAATCCGATGATCTGAATATTTTTCCTTGGCATTCTCGTATTTGGTCTTCTACATCTGCTCCAAAGGAAAATTTATTGTTATGGAAGGTGTTATCGAATGGCCTCCTTACTCTTGATAAGCTTAGGGTTTATGGACTTGTTCCTATGTCCACTTGCTTGCTGTGTGGTGATGAGGAAGAAAGCATTTCACACTTTTTTCTCTCATGCCAATTCTCTTATTTTATTTGGAGAAGTGAGTTGGGATACTTGAAGATGTGCTGCCCTAATTTGAACTCTTCTGAAGAGTGGTATTATATTTTTCAAGCTACTAGATGGAAGTCTCCAGTTACATCTAAATTACTAAGATTTTTAAAGAAGGTTGTGTATTCTATTTGGTCTGAGAGGAACAATAGAGTGTTCAATGGAATTTGCTCCTCTAAACACTCTCTGGTCCTCCTTTTGACTAAGTATATTTAGATTTTGTTTTTTTAAATTGTTGGTGGCTGTTGTTCATGTGTTTCGGTGATGGTATGCCATCTCTGCTTGTAACCCTCTTTTGTTGCAATAATATACGGTAGGGGCCATCCAACCACGCTGGCTTTGCCAAAAAAAATGATAAAAGCTTATTTAAACAATTTATAGTAAGTTGATAAGAAAATAAAACAGAAATAATAAAAGAGGCTTATTTTAAGGAACTTAAGAATTTATATATTAATTTAAATAAGCAAGATAGTAAATGTGGCTCATACTAATAGCATTCCCTATTAGACATATGGTTATCTCATAATAGTTAGAAGTGAGACGAGGGCAAGAATATGCTAATTAAATTAAAATAGGTAGCCAACAGAATAAGAAAGCAAACTAAATGCAAATTAAAAGATTAGACTTAGGGTCTAATAAAAGAATCGAAATGCGTTTGGAGCAGCCCAAAGGATGAAGCGCCTAATGAAGCAGTTCATCATGGATTTCAGCAATGGAGAAGCATGTCCAACTTAGTATTTTTGGGCTTTAAAGAAGTATGAGACTTCAACGGGACATGAGGATGCTCTAGGATGGCCCTCTGGGTAGGCCTAACGAAGCTGCATCCCCGGAGGCAGGTCTGTAGGCGTTCCATCAAAAGAGTATGCCTTGACTGCATTTGCATTATAGGCCTAATGAAGCAGATCCTTTGTAGGCAGTCAGAAGGGCTTGGTGTTCGGAGTAGGGTATTCGTATGTCCATTACTTGCAAGTAAGGTTAAGGATAGTTGCATGCGGATATCGGCCAGCATCAAAACCAAGAGCGAGTTCAAGAAAGACAAGAGTTAAACCAACAGTCCAGTGATACTTTCATTAGCAAGACATTGGATGGAGGGGCACCGCCAATTGGATGTTAAATTGTTTGTAGTAGGACACGTCCACTTAACTTTTCAGAGATCTTTCGATTAGTTGAGGGGTGGCTGCGTGGGGCCATAGCCACGATGAGAAAGGGATAGACCAACTAGAATATCTGTATTGTAGGCCTAACGAAGCTATCCTTTACAGATATAGAAAATCCCCAGCTGAGTTCCATTCAAGGCTGACCTTGTTGGCGGGATTCAGATAGTAGACAGAGTGATTACGTAGTCCTCAATGTGCACACTGGGTGGTACATTATGGATGTCGAGCACTGGTATAAACTAGTGCGCACGCGATTTACGTTTTCGTAGTAAGTAGCAGAGTATCTGTATTGTAGGCCTTACAAAGCTATCCTTTACAGATGTAGTTATGGAACGCTCTCAAAGCTAGACGATAGAGCCTTTTCGAGGAAGATACGGAAAGTACCATGGGTGGTACCTAGGACCAATAGGGTCATTGGGCATATAGCTACATATATGTATATATTAGTTATTAGGTTTTTATCTACTATGGAGTAGATGGGCACAGTTCGCGAATAGAGGTGAGAATATTGTGACTTAATGAACCTAATATAAGGGTAAATGGAAGTAAAACGATATATATGTAGAATTAAGCCTAGAAGTATATAACTTATCCATTCACCAGAACTTTTGTTCTGACCCCCTCCTTATAACATCCTACAGGTTAGGTAGATGGCAGAGACTTCTCAGCTTTACGACACTTTCTTAGAAAGTATTATTATTTGGGTGAGTATTTGCTTACTATTATATTTTAGTCAATTCCACTGTGAGATAATTAATTGAGCTCTGAAATATTTATCTTTGCCTATTTGCAGGATACTAGATACCCAACTCGGGTTTCAGTGGGCTTGGTTTTTAGCATTCTTGCGAAAAATCCAAACCGCTGGAATTCGGGTTGTTACATTTGGTATCAGAGCCTGGGTTTAGATTTCTAGGTAGATAGTGAGTGAATGTATTTGTATTTTTAGTATAAATATATATATATATAATGTTAAAACCCCAAAAGGAAGTCCATTCTTTTGAGTAAACAAATATTTGGAGAAAGTTTGGAAAACAATTAAGTATATCAAAACTTGGAACGAGGAAATTCCAAAAGCTAAAAGATCTTATATGGCAAGGATTTTTGGATTCAGTAAGGGATATTTGGAAGGTGAAAGCAAATTAAAAAGCCACTTTTTAGTCTAGCCCAGCAATTAAACTCTTAAGAATTTGAAAAGTTTTGGAAGGTTTTCAAGTTTTAACTTTAGAAGTTTACAGCTTTATAATCGTATTAGTTTAAATATGGGAAGTTGGATGGAAACAACTTTAAAGCATTTTTGAATTTGAAAATAGAAAAATAAACGGTTTAGAAAAATATAGGTATTATTAACTTTAATTGAAAACTAGTATTTTGGGCTGTAGTGACAATGTTTTATGCGACATCTATCTTAGCCAAGTAGAAACGTATTTTTGAAATCCTTATTCAAGTACGAAAAGGTTTATAAGTACGTAAAAATATTTTTCTGGCTGTAAAGAAATTGAAGATGTTTTGAAAAAGAATTTTTATGGGTTAGACGATTTAAGTGGTTGGAGCAAGCTTATGGATATTAATATAGGTTCAGTTGAAGTATAGAACACGTCAAGACTCCATTTTGAGGGTGTAGAGTAGACAGGGATATTTAGCCTAAGTCATAACCGTGAATCAGACAGCCGAGTAGTAGGTAGAATTTGCTTAGGCTTCGATTAGTTAAAGGAAGGTGGGCGACGCGGCAACTCAACGAAAATATATATATATAACACAGGCCGACCAGGTCGACCATGCGGTCGACCTGTAGCTAAGGCGGGTCAACCGCCTTAGTGCAAACTGCATTCGTATAAACGCGTGCTTTGGCCTCTCTTCATCATTTTTGCTTCCACCCCGAAGACAGCAGCCGCACCCAAAAATCACCCCTTCCAACCATCCAAATTCCACCAAAACTCCACCGTTTAACTCGATGTTAGTGCCAAATCAAAGTGCATCGTGAGATCTACCCGGATCCATACTCCATTTCCGCAGATCTGAGAGTTTTTCACCATGCCTCCAAGACCCTCTCTAGTTTACCTCTTTCCCCACCTCACACCACAGAAGATAGCTTGGTGTCAGAGTGATAGGCGTATAGTACAGTCTTACTCCGATACAGCCGCGTACCAATTTCTACAAGGGAGGGCGGTGAAGTTGACTGATTTTCCAGGCACACATTTAGAGTAGCTCATCTTGGACATAGGGCTACGACAGATTCTTAGCCATGAGACGTTCGAGCAGCGAGCGTATCCCAGGTTAGTACGTCTTTTTGATGCTAACTTATGTACTAGTGATGAGGATGATGAGTTGGCCTTCTAGTCAGAGGTCAAGGGAGTTAGGATAGTTTTCACCGAGTCTCAGTTGGCTAGTATTTTGGATATCAGAGGGTATGGCTTAGAGGTAGGGAAGATTGAGATAATGGACATGGCCATTTTGCAGCATATTCTTATAGACCCCCAGCACCCTGACTGGAGCGTTGGGCAGTTGACCCTGTTAGTTAGGTTAGTTATCCGCATTCTGTAGCATAACCTTTTCTCCAAGACGGGGAGTTCTGATCATAAATACCCTATTGTGAGGTGGGCCACCTACGCCATATTTGGAGGATTGTAGGTGAACTGGGCTAGGACGATTATGGCCCAGTATATGACAGCGACCGAACTTCACAGATTTACTATGATATACTGTCACCTTTGGACATGGGTCTTCAGGTGGGCCGGGGTTGAGATGGAGAGAGAGACTTATAGTGGGCTAGGATTCAACCACTCTGAGGAGGATGCATATAGGATTGGCCCAGATTCAGGCTCCACAGGAGGAGCAAGAGCACAAGAAGCAGCCATCACCACAACCCTCACCACATTGGCAGGCACCCCAATACTTTCATGAGCATCAGCACTTACCTGCACCATTGTTTGGAGGTGGCGTAGGACATACCGAGTCGCCATGGCCCGCTTGGCCATCAGAGCCCACGACACAGAGTACGTGGGGATATAGACATGGATATGGATCTTGGGGAGAGGGAGCAGGACCCTCTCAACCCCCTCCACCAATGAGCTACGAGGATCGATTTAGGACCCTTGCCGAGAGGCAAGAGCGACTCGCTAGGGAGCACGTAGAGATTCTTCAAGGGCAGCAGGAGATGATTAGGAGACAGGATGAGTTAGCTAGGTCTCAGCATGAGGTTGAGATGAGCACTAGGCGGTAGGAGGAGCGCCTTAGCTGTTTGAATTCCTTTATGAGAGCTTTCCTGTGTCACGGCGGACAGGGGCATAGGCCCCCTAGACCGAGATGATGGCTATGTTAGCCTACGTATGTCATCTATCTAGTATCGTATTGTAGTAGGGTTTGTTTTCTCTTTTTAGTTATAAAATTGTACTCTTTAGTATGCATTTAAAATTCTATGGTAGTATATCAGTATCGATGCTTTTTCTCTTTATTTTTGTGATATTCACAAGTGGAAAATAAATACATAAGAACGTTATAAGAATAACAAAAAAGGAAAACAACAAATTAAAGAGGCGACGGAAACGTCAACTAAAGATTTAAAAAGCTATTTTCTTATGTAAACCATGCTTGGGAAAATAAATAGGGGTTTTTATGGGATAGCAGCCTAAAATTCCAAGTACGGGAAAAGATGTACGAAAAAGAAAATCGGAGAAAAATGAATTTTCTCCGTTTTCTGTCTTCTTTCTAACATAAGAACTCGAATTCAGAAAATTAGATTTTTATGAAATTCGAATATTAAAAGTTGTGTGTTAGGATTTGGATGAAAAATTGGTTGAACTACACCCCTATTTAATAGGAGTGTGGGAAAAATTGGATGAAGAATATTTATTTTTTCTAAAAGTTGCATTCATATAGAAATTGCAAGTATATTTAGGTTGTGTGCATCATGTTTTAAAAGTAAACTTTTAAAATAAAAATCATTCATATAGGAGGTACCGCTTAGAGATTTATGTACATGCATATACTTTGACTTGAAAAGCACTTTTGCACAAAAGCACGGATGATTGCAAAATTGGATGTACATAAAATGGTTGTAATTAATGCGAGAGATTACATAAATTTTTACCCTTGTCAAATTTCGGGGACAAAATTTCCTAAGGGTGGGAGAATGTAACACCCCGCATTTTTATATAGTTAAAATGTAACGTGTAACGATAAGTAATGAAAATAAATAATTTTGAAATTATCGGAATATGGCTTCGGAACTTGTACCATTGCGTCCAGGGCGATTTTCTGATCAGTTTCCATATATAACTTGTCTAAAACCGAACCAATATGAAGAAGTTAAGGACGAAACAAAATAAGTAATCGAACCGAAAAAAATATAATAACACGGATATGGGCCGACATGTAGGTCGACCCAATGGGCACAACGGTAGACTATACGGTCGACTGCTTGCTAAGGGCAGTCGACCGCCCGGTCGACCCGCGTGCAACCTGGATGAAAATTCATCCAGGTATATACTGTGACGTGTTTTCGCGTTTTTGCGCAATCTGAGCCATACGTTCTTCAATCCTATGGCTCCGAACGACCCTATGACGTGGTGGCTCCAGGTTCAATCTAAGAATCTGACGGTCTGAGACCCCCAAGCTACAATACAAATAGGACCCTAGGCCTAGCTACCTTATCACAATTAGATTTTCTCCTATGGGTTCATTGCCTAAGGCTGAACCCTAAAAAGAAAATAATTTCTAGGGAGAAGATCTTCTAAATTAAAATATTATATGCCTTGGAAGAAGGGGATCCAGATGGACTGTGGAGCCAGGTGGAGCACAAGCAAAGCTAAGGACGATAGGTGAGTGGATTTATTTATATATCTTTTAAGTTTAAGATATATTATCGTTAGATTCCCATTTAGAAAATTTTATTCAGTAACTAATCATATTAATTAAATTAGGCTAAACTATAAGAAAACTTGCAGTTTATTTACGGTATCAGTATTTATACACTATTTTCAATGCCTTATTTACGTCTTTTTCTACGTTTTGGATTTTTATGCAAACGTCGGTTTTCTTCTATCCCCTCTTTTCTTTCTTCGCGTATGGATTAGAATAGATTAAACGTGAATATGGATTATATAATTAAGAAAACTGAAATGAAGGAAATTAGATGTAAAATAGTAAAAGTTGAGGAATTAAATTACTGTAATAAATTGCATTAAAACAAGAAAAGTTAATTTGGTGGTAATTATTAGATTAATTGATTGGTTTAGAAAATAGGATACATTTCCATAACTTAATATCTAAAAGATAACAATAAACGTAACTGCCAGAATAAAAGAAATAAAAAGGGGAAATTAGTGTAAAATAGAGAAACCGCTGTATTTTACACTACTCCAAAATAGTAAAAGAGATACCTTGCAGTTATAGATTATTGTTTATAGTGTTATCCAATATTAAGATATGGAAATGGATTATATAGTCTTCATAACCAACCAAATAAAATAGAATTACTTCCTAAAATATCAGACAATAAAGTAAAGTATGATTTGAAACAAGAAAATTATTAATTTAAGAATTTGAGGCTACAAAGAAATTTAAGGAGCCTAAGTCTGCATTTATTGCGCAGGCTATTTAACTAGGCAATTATTATGATAAGTGGATCATGTAATATTAGAGAATTAAAGAAAATTCTATATCATAATAAAAGAAGGCAGACTAGGCATGAAACGCTTGTAATTGTATAACGGACTATAAAAGAAGAAAAAGTAACAATTCCAAGTAGAATTATAACATAGGTTATAATTATGAAGTAAGAACGAAAAAGCTTATCGTGAGACTTATAATAAATTGGTAAGCAATGATAGTAGAGAATAATGATAGAAGCTTATTTAAAAAACTTATATTTAGTTGATAAGAAAATAAAACAGAAATAAAAAAAGAGGTTTATTTAAGGAACTCAAGAATTTATATATTAAGTTAAACAAGTAAGATAGTAAATGTGGCTCATACTAACAGCATTCCCTTTTAGACATATGGTTATCTCACAATAGTTAGAAGTGGGACGATGGCAAGAATATGCTAATTAAATTAAAATACGTAGCCAACAGAATAAGAAAGCAAACTAAACGCAAATTAAAAGATTAGACTTAGGGTCTAATAAAAGAATTGAAATTCGTTTGGAGCAGCCCAAAGTATGAAGCGCCTAACGAAGCAGTTTATCATGGATTTCAGCAATGGAGAAGCACGTCCAACTTAGTATTTTTGGGCTTTAGAGAAGTATGAGACTTCAACGGGATGTGACGATACTCTAGGATGGCCCTCTGGGTAGGCCTAACGAAGCTGCATCCCCGGAAGCGGGTTTGTAGGTGTTCCATCAAAAGAGTATGCCTTGACTGCATTTGCATTGTAGGCCTAACGAAGCGAATCCTCTATAGGCGGTCAGAAGGGCTTGGTGTTCGGAGTAGGGTATTCGTATGTCCAGTACTTGCAAGTAAGGTTAAGGATAGTCGCATGTGTATATTGGCTAGCATAAAAAAAAGAGCGAGTTCGGGAAAGACTAGAGTTAAACCAACAGTTCAATGATACTTTCACTATCGAGACATTGGATGGAGGGGCACCGCCAATTGGATGTTAGATTGTTTGCAATAGGGCACGACCACTTAACTCTTTAGAAGTCTTTCGATTAGTTGAGGGGTGGCTGCGTGGGGCCACAGCCGCGACGAGAAAGGAACAGACCAACTAGAATATCTGTATTGTAGGCCTAACGAAGCTGTCCTTTACAGATATAGAAAATCCCCGACTGAGTTCCGTACAAGGCAGACCTGGTTAGCGAGATTCAGATAGTAGACAGAACAATTACGTAGTCCTTAATGTACGCACTGGGTGGTACATACTGGATGTCCATGCACTGGTATAGACTAGTGTGGACGCGATTTACGTTTTCATAGTAAGTAACAGAGTATCTGTATTGTAGGCCTTACGAAGCTATCCTTTACAGATGTAGTTACAGAATGCTCTCAAAGCTAGACGATGGAGCTCTTTTCGAGGAAGATATGGAAAGTACCATGGGTGGTACCTAGGACCAATAGGGTCATTGGGCATATAGCTACATATATGTATATATTAGTTATTAGGTTTTTGTCTACTATGGAGTAGATGGGCACGGTTCGCGAATAGAGGTGAGAATATTGTGACCTAATGAACCATATATAAGAGTAAATGGAAATAAAACGATATATGTAGAATTAAGCCTAGAAGTATATAACTTATCAATTCACCAGAACTTTTGTTCTGACCCACTCCTCATAACATCCTACAAGTTAGGTAAATGGTAGAGACTTCTCAGCTTTACGACTCTTGCTTAGAAAGTGTTATTATTTGGGTGAGTATTTGCTTACTATTATATTTTAGTCAATTCTGCTGTGAGATAATTAATTGAGCTCTGATATATTTATCTTTGCTTATTTGCAGGATACCAGATACCCAACTCGGGTTTCAGTGGGCTTAGTTTTTAGCATTCTTGCGAAAAATCCGGACCGTTGGAATTCGGGTTGTTACACTAAACTAATACTAACATTTTACAACCCAACTATAAATTTGGAATAAACTTACAACTTTATCAACATTCAAATTTAACAAATTCAGGGATTGATTTCCATATTTCTAGATCGGGGTGTAACTAACATTCCTATTCCAATTACCTATTTTACAGAATAAATAATATTCATATACATTCATTTTAAGCCTACAACTCATCAGATCTTAAATAGGTATAATAATTAAATAAAATTCAACGATATAAATTTCAATGTTATAAATAAATTATATAAATTTCCACTCATCTTTCTAACTTTCTAAATCTGTCAAATTTGAATCCATTCCTTTACTTGACACCTTTTCCATTATAATCCAAAAGAATATGTATAACAAGGTATATACATAATATTAGAATTACAGATTTGAGAATAGACTTGGGGTTAAAGGGAATATAGATTTATAATTGTAGAAATTACCGTTTTCTTCTGCAATGTTGCTTGGCTTTTTATCTCCTTCTCTTTTATTTTCCGCCACTCTCTGATTTGTATGCATATAAAATATTTATAATTTTTAGACATAGAGGAGAAGGGATAAGAATATTATTGGTCGCTGTTTGGTAGGTTATTTTGACATTTTAATTGAAATTGAAAATTTTAAATTAAATTTCCATTTAAAATTAATATTGAATTTAAACTACTAGTTAAATATCTGATAATGATACCAGTTAATTGTTGTGATTTACTAGCTGATTTGGATGTTGATTGCGATGGATGTTTATTTGTTGACATTTTTGGATGATTGGATGTTTATATCCCAATTAATCACTATGGGTTGAAATTATACATACTCGAACGATCTTATAGATTAGGGAAAATCGTTATGGGTTGAAATAATAAACCCGAGCGATTTTATTGATTTGGAAATTGTTGATTCGGGATATGGGTTGAAATGATATATACCCGAGAAATTTAACTATTTTGGGGTTGGAATGATACATACCCTATCACTTGACCATAGGGTAGAAAACTGTACACGGATACCGTTGGTCGGTTTTAAATCATTTCCAAAATAGTAAAGTATGTTTGATTTATAAATTTGATTTTTAAATGTTATTTAATAATTTTATTTAAAATTTATATTTGGAAAATAATTTATTTCATATGTTCTAAAGTTTCAAATTATAAGTTAATATATGGTTTAAAAATGTAATTTTAAGATTTTTAACTTATAAATATATTTAGATTTAAAATATATTTTGAATAGCTTAAAATTTAATTCAATAAAATATTTAATATAGTTTTAAAAGATTTATTTTTAATTTAATTTGATATAATAAATATAATTTTAATTTAATATAATTTATATAATAAATATAGTTTTACTTTAATATAATAAATATAGTTTTGATTTAAGATAATGAATATAGACTTTTATAATAACTTTAATAGATAAAATATTTTTGTAAAGGGTTTTGTAAGGGATTTATAAATTTTTTGTAAGTGATTTTATAATGTATTTATAAAAAAAATTATAAACGATTTTAAAATGGTTTTATAAAGGAATTAAGGGTTTTTGAAGAGGAGGAATTGTAAACTATTTTAGAATTTAAAAATAGCTTTATAAGTGGTTTTAAAGCATATAAATAGTTTATAAATGGGTTAAGAAGAGATTTATAAATTATTTTTGAAATTGATTGAAAGAAATCTTCCTCGGTATTTATGAACATATTTATACTTTTGGAAAAAGTATATGGATATCTTGATATGAAAGTACAAACTGTTTTCTAGATTATTATTATAAATGTTTTATGAAATGACCACGGTGTGAAAAATATAACGATTGGTTGTTAAAGATATCGGGGTCCGATATTGTCAAACTCTCTGGCAATTCCGAAACCACTTTAACAACTGTGCATGTGGGGGAGAATCCAGAACGAAGTAGGATGGTTTGATGAACGCTTCTGTATGTGGTATGAACGTAGCCCTGACCCCCCGGGTCAGCTTGATATGACTAAAATCAGGAGCCATAACCAGGCCAAGTGAAGTTGCTCCTCCTATCGAACACGCTTCTTCGATACTAAAATCAGGAGCCATAACCTGGCCAAGTGAGGTTACTTTGTTATTGATTGGTGGCCACTTCGATTTGATTATGGGAGTGTTGTTCGAGGTGGGCGGTAATAGCTGCTATGCGTTACCACCAACCTGGTTCCGCAATCCGGTAGAATCCTACCATGGGTATAGCCTCGTGTGCCCTGTCATATGACTTGTCGAGCCCTCTACAATTTTTTTTGTGTGTCGTACCTATGGAGTGCTCCCTGATAGCCCATGGGTTTGGTGGAGTTTGTAGTACTGTATAGACTACGACATTTATAAAAATGTGTTAAGGGGGATATGAGTAACGCCTTAACACTATTTTAATACTTTACTTTACTGATAGACACTATATATAGCGTATATTACTACATATAAATAGTTTAACGGATCCTTAGGAGATGGAAATCCCAAACATCTGTTAAGTTATTGCATGCACTTTATACACTGGAATCCCGTAAACATCTCTTAAGCCGTCACACTCATATTTATTTATGTTGATTTAACTTACATAAGATCTTTTCATTCTGACACGAGTGTTTTGTCTTTTCATTACGCTCGGGTCAGCCTGTGCTTTTCAGCGTTGAATACTTTATTTCTGAAGGACGAAGTCAGAGTTTAGTATTATATTATTGTTATTATCTCACTGTATCATGTTGTTCCGCTACATTATCCTATTATACTTGATGTATATATAACTCTGATTGTATTGTAAGAGTGTAATCAAATGTATTTGTAAAACAACTTCATGAACTGTTTATTTGATTATTATATTTTGTCATTCCGTTGTGAGATTCTGTGTTTTGTTTTTCTTTCCTTTCTCTTATTTTCTTATTTCCTCACTAACAATCCTCTCTTTTGAACGGTTTGAGTTTGACATGTGTGGTTTATTGTCGATTTAAACCATCTAAAAAGGTGGGTCATTACGCGATTACACCAGAAGCTATGACAAGTGCCGAAGATTCGCTAAAATACAGAGAGCCCCATCAATGGAGATTACTCAAACAGTCAGTCAATTGCCATTTGCAGTATGGGGAATCGATATCATTGGTGTGTTGGCAATAGCTAAGGGTGGTGCAAAGTATGCCATTGTCGAAGTTGATTACTTTACCAAATGATCTGAGGCAGAGCCATTAGCCACGATCACTATGAAGAAAGTAATCAATTTTGTCGTCAGAAATATCAACTCTCATTTTGGGGTTCCCAAAGACGATAATATCCGACAATGGTACCCAACTCGATAGTGCTAAGTTCAAAGATTTCTTTCCCAGGCACTATATTTAGAAAACGTTTGCCATAATGGCACACCACCAGGCGAATGGACAGGTCAAAGTAGTGAATAAAATTATTAAGTCCATTCTTAAGAAATGGTTAGAGAAGGCTAAAGGCAAATGGGTTGATGAATTACCATTAGCACTTTGGGTTTATCGAACGACCCACAAGTCAGTGATTGGGCATTCTCCATTTGCTTTAGCTTACGAATCAAAGGCTATAATCCCGATTGAACCTAAAGTACCATCTCATCGCGTGACTCATTATAGTCCATAAACAAACGAGGAACACTTGCTCGAATCTCTTGATATGATCGATGAGAAGCGTGACAAAGCTGAGTTGAGAGCAGCATTACATCGGAATCGAGTCGCCCGATATTACAATACCAAAGTCAGAACTCGGACCTTTGAAATTGGTGATCTTGTTCTTAAAAGGATCTTTCCTGGTCCTGGGAACTTGGGCTCGACATGGGAAGGTCCATATGCAATAGAGCAGAAGCTTGGAGATGGCATGTTCAAGCTAATAACTATGGACGGGATCTCACTCCCAGGGCGTGGAATAGCGAATACTAGCGACACTATTGCACTTGAATGTAAATTTGTATATATTTTCTGTTTAACCAAACAGAGTTCGTTGTTTCTGATGTTTTATGAAAGAAATGACTTCCGGAGCTCATAAATCTGTAAGTACCCGATCTAACACTACATATGGTGTTATATTTAAATAAGCTTGCATGTGAAAATTGCAGGTATGCAGGTACCCAGAAGTAGATGCCAATCAAACTTTCACAGTCCATGATTGGACGTGCAAAGTAAAGTTACATCTGGCATTCTAAAATAGATGCCAAGCAACTCCTTCGACCTTTGACTTGGGGTAGGAGCATATATATTCAAAACTCAAAGGTTGAACGAGATAGTTCGCCTTCACTGCTGATGCCCGAAGTCTGACAGAGCACCCATGTCTTACCCAAAGTAAGAAAGACAAAAGATCTACGCTCGAGGATAAGTAAGATCTTACCTACAAATGTCTTGGAAGAGGATATTTAAACTGCTATGTTAAGTGGTTTACTCCAATCGGTGCTTGGAGTTTTGCATGATTTGGAATATCCAAAGAGACGTCTGACGGTGAATTACTTCAACCGATATCTTGTAACGACCCCGAATTTTATATAAATTTAAATTGATATTTAAATTTAGTTTTAAATAAAAATTGTGAAATGAATCGATAAATGAATGCAAGTTTCTCCGAATTCAAATAATCTATGTGTTAAATCATTTAAATTTAAAAAATATATATATATAGAGGGATATAAGACAATGAGTATTAAAGTCAAATTTATAATAAATATTTGAGCTAGAAATAGAAATAAATAAATAAGAGATGAATTATAAAAATAACAAAATAAACGTTAGTAAGAATTTAACAACAATTAAAATAGAAATTATTTGTATTATCAAGTAAAAATAATAATAATAAATATACAATATAAACTATTGAAATAAATATATAAAGTAAATATGTATTGATATGAACAAAGTAATGCATGAGTATGCTAGACAAGAAAAGAAAATATCTAGGAACACATATACAAAAATAGGATAAGTCTAAGATCTTATAGACTAAATATATGTTGCAGGCAAGAATAAAGTAAAAGCATAGTAGGCAAGTAAAATAAAATATGTAAGTATGCTAGGCAAATAAGTATTGTATGTAACCTGTAAAAGTTAGAATGCAAGAACAAAGCAAAGTAACAAAATATCATACACATAAAAAAATAAGTAGTAGGACACAAAGTACTCAAGCATTTAATGCTTCCATTTCTTAATAGCATACAAGGTCATTCGAAATGTTTGAAATATCATTTCAGCCTCCATTTACTGGCAAATATTATCTGCCTCTTGTACAAAATAATATATCAACTTGTACAAACCATATCATCACCCAGTAAAACTTCTCTTCTTTATATCAAAGCCTTCTCACTTCAGTATTCGTTCCATTCAAACTGAGAATATATGAAGTAAACATCATCTCCTCTAAAACACAAACAAATTAAATCAAGACAAATCAGAGGATGGAAGAAGGATTTAGCTTGCCAGTTTACAACTTGTTTCAACATAAAAGAAAAGCTTTCAACTTGCAAATCTTTACAACCTGTCTCATCATCAAGCTCTGTTCTTTTTCCTGGAAACAATAATGTGAGCAAACTCCTATTTTTTAGAAGCTTACCCTGTTTTGATTTCTTGATGCTTGTGAGTAACTTTCACTTTTAAACCAAGAGCAACCCCACTTTTAATTGCCTATACTCTTTAATATGGTGTTGATGCTTAGAAGGATGCTCTGGAATGTTGTTAACATGCCTGTATGTTTTGAATGATATCAGAGTATGTTTGTTTTACAGACATATATATAGGTATATATATCAGTTCTTATGTTATAGGCTAGAGACAGGATCCTAAATTTAAAAATCTCTTTAACCATTCACCTTTAGCTGGAATGTTTGAGTGAAATGGTTCGAATAAACCAAGGTCATAATCACAATAATATTTCTAAGAAGATTAGGAAGTAAATTTTTTATCTGGAAAAGAATTTATAGTAAAACTCAAGTAAATACAAAAATTCAAGTATCTTGATTCCTTGAATTCATTTTATAATATGATTTTTTCCTGGAATTAATGATTTTTAAGACAAAGATCATGATTTCAAATTTGTTAAATCTTGAGAATTAGCAAGATGAACATAAATTGGGTTTTATCGAAAATATGAAGATCGGAGCAATGATGAACTCCGTAATTGAATCTGGAGTACGTTTGTGGGTCTGTCATCACGAGAAAAATACTAAATGATTTTATAAATTGTCGTGGTGGCCGGAGGAGTTTGGAATAGGGTTTAACGCATGATTTTGGTGGGTGGTCGGAAAACTCATCGCTGCATCACTGTCAATGAATCGGTAGGATGCGCACCAGTGGCGATCGAATCTGGGGAGGTAGGCGGAGCTTTGACGAAGTTTTTGTGACCTCCGATGGTCTAGGGCGGTGGTGCGGGACGACTTCGTTACGATCCCTTGCGTGATAGTCTGGACCTAGAAGTGAAATGGCGAACTCGTTGTCATTGAGGATGTTTGGGTGGTCAGATGGGTTGCCATGGTCATTAGCGACTCGCTAAGGGTTGCGATGATGATCGAAGTCGATCATAGTTCGTATACACGTACACAGGGATCATCGGTGCATTTTTGTTTATATGGGTGGTTATAGATTGGGGAAGACGAAGACGAGGTGGAACTCGGGGAATTCGTGAATTTGCTCGAAGCAACGATGTCGCGTATGACTCGAAGTCGTACTCGAAGGGATTCAAATCGTGGCTCGGGTTCTTTTGGTATTAAGGTTAACAGGTTTATAAACAACCAGAAATTGAAGACTTCAAACAAAGTAAATGTTTTACTCAGGGAAATGTTAAACAAGTTTCACGATTTGAACTTTAAAGTAAATTGTCCTAAAACTGTTTTGGGTTTATATGATTGTGTATTAAAAATCGATTATCTTATTTAATCCCAAATGGGTTTCAAAAATGATGATCTTTGTATTAACCGATTTCAAGCATCTGATAAGATTTAAATAAATGAAATAAAGTGATAAATTAAGACAAGATTTATCTTTAATTAATTGAAGTCTTGATTTAATTAAGGATAATTAATTAATCAATGTGATTTGTTAAAGGTTAATTATTGAATAATTAAGATTTAATTAATTTATAATTAAGGGTTAATTAATTTAGTAATTGATGGTAAATTAAGTTGCAATTAGAGATTTAAATAATAAATAATTAAAGGATGATGAATTACTTAAAAATAATTACTTAATGAGAGTAATTAAGGACGGATAATTAATGGTTAAAGGTTGATTAATTAATATGATTTATTAATTAAGGTAATTAATTTGAGGATAATTAATTGATTAAAGGTTAATTAATTAAAATGGCTTATAATTAATTAATGATTAATTAACCAAGATTTGTAGTTTATTCATAAGTAATTAATCTGGCATAAATTAATTATAATCAGATATTAATTGATTCTACTTATGGATGTTTGGATTCTATTAGATGATTTGATCGTTTGATATCCCTGATATATGATGCTTTGTGATACACCCTGATTTGTGTTGTGATCTGTAATTTATTTATCTGGGATGAATGTAATTGATTATCTACGATATATATATCTATGATTTCTATTTCTGTGATATATTACTATGTGAATATGAAAACCCTTGATCCATAAACGACACTTGAATTTCGATGCGACAGGGAGTCGGATTCCAGTTGGTTATCCGAAACCCACATCGAAGTGTAATAGTGAATCTTTGTGACTGATAAATTTATTGTAACAATCCATAATTTTGTGAATATTTTTAATTAAAATTTTATTTGAAATTTTGATTTTTAAAATCATTTAAAAGTGAATTTTTAGAATTTTTCCAATGTAAGTTTGGAATTTGTTTGTAATTTATTTTCCAAATGCAATAAATAAACGATTTTTGAAAATTTTATATTTTGGTCAAAATTTGAATTTTCAGTAAAAAAAATGAATTTTAAATTTTAATCTTTTTCTTTGAAGCAGAATATATTTGTGATATCTATTCTGCTTTTCGTTTCGTTAAATTCTGAGTTATACTTTTTAAATTAGATAAATTACAGCGTTTTTACACGCAGTTATTTTCTGTATTTCAATTTCTAGTTTTCTATGTGCGTTTCTATATTTTATTTTCTATGTTATTTTATTTTATTTTTCTATTTTGTTTATCTAAACTTTATTTATTGGATTTCACTTGTGTGTATATCTTTTCATAAAAGGCTTGGAAGAAATCAAAGAGACATGCGTTACATTTCTTTAATGCTTGCCTTTTTATTTACCTACCCTCTTTATTACTTACCCTAGCCATTCACCATTCATAGCCATGAATTGCTCTTATTAATCGCGTACAAACATCTCAAAATATCTTTTTTTTCAATTGCATTTAAGAATAATATATATATGTGTGTGTGTGTGTGTGTGTTTCTTTCTTCTTATTTCTTTCCTTTTATTTCCTAGTTTTTTGTTTTTCTATCATTTACTCCTCTTTAGCCATTCATACCCTATCAATTCACATGAAAAAGCAAGTAACTTACCCTATTTTGTTCCATTGTTTCTTTTTATTTAATAGGAAATAAATCCCTTCAAATCTCTAGCCATTTAAGCACTTAATTACTTGCCAATTCATTGCACTTGATTAGGCGTGAATAACTCCCCTATTAAATTCTAATTCACGTACAAAAAACCTTTTACCAAATCTCATTTGCATCTTCACGTGAGAAATTTTCTTGTAAGTAATGGCTTCATTTTCTTTTGTTTTTCTATTTTTTTTTCTTTCTCTTCTATTTTCTTTTATTTTCTTTGTTTTCCTTCAAGCTAGGCTTAGCCTCCATCTTCTTATTTACTTCTATGGTGTGTATAAACTTTATTTATTTAGTGAAGGTTTCTTTTGTGTATATACATCTATATTTATTGGATAAGTAACAAATCAATTAAGATACGTTTTAAATATAGGCATACGTTTCTTAATTTATTTATTGCCTTTATATATTTTCCACCTTTTAATCTTCTACCATATCTATTCATAAATGCATAGACGTGATTTTCTCCTTTTCAATCACGTACAAAGTTATCAAACTCCTCTGTTCATTTGTTTAAGATTTATATATACAAGATCTTTTCCCTACTTAAATTATGCCTTTTTAAATTTCCTTGCCTTTTTATTTTCTAACTATTCCTAAACTTTAGCCATTCAAATCTTTTTAAACCTAGCCGCCTCTTATCATTCACGTGAAATAAAAAAAAAGGGTTTCTCATTGTATTATTTGAGTGAGGAAGGAAAAAGTCTAGATCCATGGCTTCCTTCTCTCTTTTTCTTTTTTTTTTTTCTTTTTTTTTTCTTTCACTTTTATATTTTTTTTTCCTCTTTTTCCTTTTGTTTTCTCCTTGCATAGCTCAGCCTCCACCACCACAACATTACCTCCTCCTCACTATTAGACCATGGCAAAGCCCACTTGGTGGTTGAAAGCAAGGTTATGTTCTTTGATTCGTAATTGCATAATTTAATTCATTTTGTTGTGTTGAATCTTAATTCTTATGATTTGTGTATTTGTTATATACAGGATCAATATCTTGGCTCTCCATCCATTCAAATCAGAATTGTGTCTAGTCGTGCTTTCGTGCTTTCCAGATTTTTGTTTGTGTGTTTGCTTTGCAAACTTCAGCGTAAAAAGGTGAGCAATCACTCACGATTAACGTTGTTTTATTTATTAAATTTGATTTCAATTGAAACGACAATTGAAATATACTGCTGTTAGTTAATTACACTGTTATATATGCTATTGCCTGTATCAGTTCACCTGTGACGTTTGACACCATTATCTGTTATTTATTTATGTGATGATAATACAGTTTGGCTGATAATTGATTGATTGTTGATGTTTATATTGGACGTTAAATTGTTAGTGTTAAATGAAATAGTATGCAAAATTGAAATGGATATAGGATAGTTAACAATTTTAAAACTGATTTATATGTTAAAATTGATTAGTGAATATTTTCATTCACGACTCAATCTATTATGCTATGATAATCAAGTGATGTATGTTATTGGTATTAATTTGAATGTTAAAATAATTGATGTTAAATTTGATTTGAAGTTAGATATGAAAATAATTATGACATTATATTTGTTATGTGATGTTTGGTTGTTAATATAAGTAATAATTAATATGAAATTTGAATTGACATAGGATAGTCGAAAATTCAAAATAGATATATATGTGAACTTGTCCCTTTAAATGTTAAATAAGACGACACGTAGAAATAGGATCGGTTATACTTTGAACCATTGAATGTATGATTGCTGTAATAATTTGAATAAACGCCAAATGAAAACATATAATGTAATAATCTTTAATCCGCATGAAATGATAGTGTGGATTCTAGGAATAATTTTATTTAATTTACATAAATAACAAATGTAAATTAAATACAATTATTTCGGGATTATTTAAATAAACGGTTAAATTGTCATGTATGGTTGCTCTTGCTTGTTTATTTACTTTGACACCATCCCAGCTATCACACTGCAAGTTCCCTTTGTTATGCTTTGTTTTATGTATTTATTTATATTGGGTTGAAATGATAAATACCCAAATTGAACAACTTTGGCCTAGGATAGATAATTAAAGATAAGAAACCCGATTGGTCAACAAAATCATTTTGGAATTGAAATTCATTTGAAATTAAGAAATGAACTTAAAAATTTGTTGGAAAGTAAGTAACGAAATTTATGGATCTAATGGAATTAAATTAATAGGATTAATTGTAATAAATGAATGGACTTAATTGTAATTTATGAATTTAATTGAAATAAAACGATAGATTTAATTGTAATGAATGAATAGATTTAATTGAAATAAAACGATAGATTTAATTGTAATGAATGAATAGATTTAATTGAAATAAAACGATAGATTTAATTGTAGTAAACAAATAGACTTAATTGTAATGAATTTATGGATTTAATTGAAATAAAACGATAGATTTAATTGTAGTAAACAAATAGACTTAATTGTAATGAATGAATAGATTTAATTGAAATAAAACGATAGATTTAATTGTAATGAATGAATAGATTTAATTGAAATAAAACGATAGATTTAATTGTAGTAAACAAATAGACTTAATTGTAATGAATTTATGGATTTAATTGAAATAAAACGATAGATTTAATTGTAATGAATGAATAGATTTAATTGAAATAAAACGATAGATTTAATTGTAATGAATGGATAGATTTAATTGAAATAAAACGGTAGATTTAATTGTAATGAATGAATAGATTTAATTGAAATAAAACGATAGATTTAATTGTAGTAAATTAATGGATTTAATTGAAATAAATCAATGGATGTAATGGTATTAAATTAATAGGATTAATTGTAATAAATTTATGGACTTAATTGTAATAAATAAATGGATTCAATTGTAACGAATTAATAAGTGGACCTAATTGAAATAAATTAATAGATTAAATTGAAACGGATTAATAAATCTATTTAATTAGATAAACGGATTTACACATTAAATTGAAATGAGATTTGATTAAGTAAGTTTTAAAATCTAATAAAGTGAATTTATTAGATTCGGAATAAAATCTAATTTGGATAAATTTAATAAATTTGAAATTTGTTATAAATGAGATTAAGTAACAAAGTGACCTAAAGGAATGTAAAACTAACTAAATTTATGGAGTTGATTTAGCTGTTGAAATTGATTAAATCAAAGTGTTGATAAAATTTAATGTAACGATGAATGGGAATAGGAATTAAATTGAAATTGAATACTTAAGTATCGTTAACTCAAGGACTTGAACTAAAACTCCATTTGGAAATATGATTTTAAATGTTCGAAATAAATTAAATTGCGAAATGTCAAATTTTAAAAGTCAAACTTGCAACTTGACTTTTGATCTCTGATTTGTTTAAACTTTAATTATTAAATGACCATCGGGTAATTAATACGTAGTTATTAAAGAGACTGGGATCGGTTATGGACATACTCTCTGTCGATACCGAAAACCACTTTAATAACTAATATACGCGGAGTGTTGATCTAGAACAAAGTGGATGATTTTGGTGAACGCGTTGACTGAAGAAAGAGAACGATTTTGGATGACCCCTGACATGACTAAAACAGGAGCCGCGCCGGGCCATTGAGGATCGCCATCTCTAGCAGACACACTTCTTCGATACCATATCTATTACTTTTGTGATTCGATTTGGGTGCACCCCTCGATTATGGGAGTGTTGTTTCACGGTGTTGGGGTAGTAGCTGCTATGCCCAACATCAGTCCGGATCAGGCAACTACTAGTATCCTAGTTGGTATCGCCTCATGTACCTTGTCATACTGATTATCCTATACGCGACCACTATGATTTGTTTTGTACCTTTAGTATATGGATTGCCCTCTGGTGACTTCCGGTTTTGGGAAACTACGGTCTTGTATATGCTCTTGGGAATAAAAATGTGTTAAGGGTGGAATAGGCCATGACTTAACTCTATTTTGATACTTTATATTACTGATAGACATTATCTACTTATCGTACATTACTACATAGTAGATAGTTTAACGGATCCTTAAAGGATGGTTATTCCAAACATCCTTTGAGTTACTTGTATTTCAATTGCTATTTCACTTGA
Source organism: Allium fistulosum (assembly GCA_030737815.1). Classification (NCBI taxonomy): domain Eukaryota; kingdom Viridiplantae; phylum Streptophyta; class Magnoliopsida; order Asparagales; family Amaryllidaceae; genus Allium; species Allium fistulosum. The sequence continues at coordinate 670,244,338 of CM060901.1, forward strand.
GTTGGATTTATTAATATAAGAATGTTAATCCTGACTCGAGTGTCTTGTGTTTTGCTTTGTGCTCGGGTCAGACTGAGTGTACCAGTATTCGAGACTCACCTTTGGAGTTGGAGCTTTGCTTGAAGATCCAGCCATCTATTCTGCTTTCAGTATTCGATGATTCCAGTGATGTATTCTGATTTGTATCTGATATATCGTGTTACTCTTCCGTTGTATCTGTTTTAACTCTGATGTATCGTATTACTCTTCTGTTGTAAACTCTGATGTATCTTATATATTCATATAGTAGCTTCATGAACTGCTATCTCTTTTATTTCCGCTGCATTTATTACTCTGTGTCTATGATCTGTGATTATATTATTTACTGTATATGTTCAGTTTTGCCAATTTAAATTAACAACGCGGTATTTTGAGCAATTCAACTCCGGCATGAGTATCTACCTATACACTTATAATGGATGCGAATGGTCCAAAATATCGGGTCGTTACATTTATTTTATCTATGAATATGTGAATGAAGATAAGCGTTATCGATTATACCGCTTATCGATATATCTGTGATGATTGATGTTGTGCACTATTATGTAAAACCCCTAGACTACACCATACACACACAAATATGGATTTCACGTGGAAATCGGTTAAGTCACAGATGATGTAAATTTAATGTTTTTGAAATTGAAATTTTAATTTCAGTTGATTTTGAAATTGGAAATTTGGGTTTAAAGTGAAAAGCTTTTGAAATGGGATTTCAAAGATAAAAGTTATTTCGAATAACTTAATCGAGTTTTGAAAATTTAAATAATTTGATTTAAATTTGAATTCAAGTTTGAAATTGAATTCTATGATTTGAAACTAGGGATTAAAGATGCTGTACAAGTTATATATGGGTTAAACCATTTTAAAGGTATTGATTTGGGAATTTGAATTTTTATTCAAGGGTTTTAACTCGTGTAAATATAACTGGATTTTTCCGAAATGAAAACTACTTGTTTTCAAATAATAAAAGCTTTCACATAAGTACTGAACTTCCAAATTGTGTTGAACGGTTACAAGTTTGAAATAGAATTGAAATGTTTTGAAAACTATGAAATGAGTCTTTGATTCAAAGACCGGACTAGTTAATCCAACTTAAAATGGAAATTGTTTTGAAATCCATGAATGTATCTTTGTGAACGGGGTAAACTTTGTGAATTGAATCTTTTTTTTAAAAGATTAAAAGTGTGGAAAATTGTTTAAACCATTGAAGGTTTTTGAAATGAATCTTTTTGTTTAAAAGATTGGAAATGGTAATTTGTTTTAACCATTCGAATGAAAAAGTTTTGGGCTTTAAAGCTGTGATTTAACTGAGACCCCAGTATCCATATGATTTTTAATTGCGCTCGTTATTCCGTTTAGCCGGGAAAGGACCTTTGTGTTATATAACCCATTCCGAATAATGATACGACGTATATGGATCGCATTTGCTATATTACAACATGATAGGGGGTTCTCGCTTCGCAGTTTGGTGGCGAACGGGGGACTCTTACCCCTACATGTCCCTGAGAGGGATGGGTTGGTTAGGCAGAGGCCGTGACAGTCGAGAGGCTGGCCGTAAAAGTAAATGCGAGGTGCCAGTGTAAGCCACGGTGGGACTGGGATGGTTGCAAAGCCTACCGGTGGCCGCTGTCTCTGTATCGTCACATTTGGTATCAGAGCTAAGGTTGAACTTTAGCTCAGGAGTATAACACATTAAGTAGCTCATTAGAGATAGGGTGAAGTATACCCTAGAATGAGTAATCTCTAAGATATCCGTCCGTATGCCTCAGTAAATTCTCTTACTATCCACTGACAGTGAGTATGATTGCAAGAAGAGGATGAGATAGGGGATAGGGGAATACGACTATAACTGGTCAATACTCTGTAAAAACAAGAAAACGATCTTTTCTCTATTAATCTCTTTTGTTCGTCATCTTTTCTCGATTCTTCGATGGTTTCTGGCAGATCCAGAAAAAAGATTCGATATATTAATATGGGATATAAACTCCAAATAGGCCAAAATTGTTTGTTGGATATATTGGTTGATTTGGTTGCTATGGTTGATAGGTATACTATAGTTCTAAACTGAAAGCTTTGAAATTGTATCCATATATCTATCTATTCTTTGGGTCCCGATATGTTCTACGAATGGTTAGTTATCCTTTCGAACTGACCGATACCACTGCATATTTCATAGATCTGGATAACCCGAGTATTTTGTGAAAAATTAAACAGATTCGTTCTCGTATCTGTTATTGATATTCTAATTTGGTAAGCCAAATGCAGAATAGTCGTTCAGTTAGATTTGATGAAACATTCTTCATCTATCTTTGTGTCTCCCTGGCAATTTCGAGGACAAAATTCTTTTAAGGGGGGAAGTCTGTAACGACCCCGAATTTTATATAAATTTAAATTGATATTTAAATTTAGTTTTGAATAAAAATTGTGAAATGAATCGATAAATGAATGCGAGTTTCTTCGAATTCAAATAATCTATGTGTTAAATCATTTAAATTTAAAAAATAAATATATATAGAGGGATATAAGACAATGAGTATTAAAGTCAAATTTATAATAAATATTTGAGCTAGAAATAGAAATAAATAAATAAGAGATGAACTATAAAATAACAAAATAAACGTTAGTAAGAATTTAACAACAATTAAAATAGAAATTATTTGTATTATCAAGTAAAAATAATAATAATAAATATACAATATAAACTATTGAAATAAATATATAAAGTAAATATGTATTGATATGAACAAAGTAATGCATGAGCATGCTAGACAAGAAAAGAAAATATCTAGGAACACATATACAAAAATAGGATAAGTCTAAGATCTTATAGACTAAATATATGTTGCAGGCAAGAATAAAGTAAAAGCATAGTAGGCAAGTAAAATAAAATATGTAAGTATGCTAGGCAAATAAGTATTGTATGTAACCTGTAAAAGTTAGAATGCAAGAACAAAGCAAAGTAACAAAATATCATACACATAAAAAAATAAGTAGTAGGACACAAAGTACTCAAGCATTTAATGCTTCCATTTCTTAATAGCATACAAGGTCATTCGAAATGTTTGAAATATCATTTCAGCCTCCATTTACTAGCAAATATTATCTGCCTCTTGTACAAAATAATATATCAACTTGTACAAACCATATCATCACCCAGTAAAACTTCTCTTCTTTATATCAAAGCCTTCTCACTTCAGTATTCGTTCCATTCAAACTGAGAATATATGAAGTAAACATCATCTCCTCTAAAACACAAACAAATTAAATCAAGACAAATCAGAGGATGGAAGAAGGATTTAGCTTGCCAGTTTACAACTTGTTTCAACATAAAAGAAAAGCTTTCAACTTGCAAATCTTTACAACCTGTCTCATCATCAAGCTCTGTTCTTTTTCCTGGAAACAATACTGTGAGCAAACTCCTATTTTTTAGAAGCTTACCCTGTTTTGATTTCTTGATGCTTGTGAGTAACTTTCACATTTAAACCAAGAGCAACCCCACTTTTAATTGCCTATACTCTTTAATATGGTGTTGATGCTTAGAAGGATGCTCTGGAATGTTGTTAACATGCCTGTATGTTTTGAATGATATCAGAGTATGTTTGTTTTACAGACATATATATAGGTATATATATCAGTTCTTATGTTATAGGCTAGAGACAGGATCCTAAATTTAAAAATCTCTTTAACCATTCACCTTTAGCTGGAATGTTTGAGTGAAATGGTTCGAATAAACCAAGGTCATAATCACAATAATATTTCTAAGAAGATTAGGAAGTAAATTTTTTATCTGGAAAAGAATTTACAGTAAAACTCAAGTAAATACAAAAATTCAAGTATCTTGATTCCTTGAATTCATTTTATAATATGATTTGTTCCTGGAATTAATGATTTTAAGACAAAGATCATGATTTCAAATTTGTTAAATCTCGAGAATTAGCAAGATGAGCATAAATTGGGTTTTATCGAAAATCTGAAGATCGGAGCAATGATGAACTCCATAATTGAATCTGGAGTACGTTTGTGGGTCTGTCATCACGAGAAAAATACTAAATGATTTTATAAATTGTCATGGTGGCCGGAGGAGTTTGGAATAGGGTTTAACGCATGATTTTGGTGGGTGGTCGGAAAACTCATCGCTGCGTCACTGTCAATGAATCGGCTGGATGCACACCAGTGGCGATTGAATCTGGGGAGGTAGGCGGAGCTCTGACGAAGTTTTTGTGACCTCCGATGGTCTAGGGCGGTGGTGCGGGATGACTTCGTTACGATCCCTTGCGTGCTAGTCTGGACCTAGAAGTGAAATGGCGAACTCGTTGTCGTTGAGGATGTTTGGGTGGTCAGATGGGTTGCCGTGGTCATTAGCGACTTGCTGAGGGTCGCGATGATGATCGAAGTCGATCATAGTTCGTATACACGTACATAGGGATCATCGGTGCATTTTTGTTTATATGGGTGGTTATAGATTGGGGAAGACGAAGACGAGGTAGAACTCGGGGAATTCGTGAATTTGCTCGAAGCAACGATGTCGCGTATGACTCGAAGTCGTACTCGAAGGGATTCAAATCGTGGCTCAGGTTCTTTTGGTATTAAGGTTAACAGGTTTATAAACAACCAGAAATTGAAGACTTCAAACAAAGTAAATGTTTTACTCAGGGAAATGTTAAACAAGTTTCACGATTTGAACTTTAAAGTAAATTGTCCTAAAATTGTTTTGGGTTTATATGATTGTGTATTAAAAATCGATTATCTTATTTAATCCCAAATGGGTTTCAAAAATGATGATCTTTGTATTAACCGATTTCAAGCATCTGATAAGATTTAAATAAATGAAATAAAGTGATAAATTAAGACAAAGTTTATCTTTAATTAATTGAAGTCTTGATTTAATTAAGGATAATTAATTAATCAATGTGATTTGTTAAAGGTTAATTATTGAATAATTAAGATTTAATTAATTTATAATTAAGGGTTAATTAATTTAGTAATTGATGGTAAATTAAGTTGCAATTAGAGATTTAAATAATAAATAATTAAAGGATGATGAATTACTTAAAAATAATTACTTAATGAGAGTAATTAAGGATGGATAATTAATGATTAAAGGTTGATTAATTAATATGATTTATTAATTAAGGTAATTAATTTGAGGATAATTAATTGATTAAAGGTTAATTAATTAAAATGGCTTATAATTAATTAATGATTAATTAACCAAGATTTGCAGTTTATTCATAAGTAATTAATCTGGCATAAATTAATTATAATTAGATATTAATTGATTCTACTTATGGATGTTTGGATTCTATTGGATGATTTGATCGTTTGATATCCCTGATATATGATGCTTTGTGATACACCCTGATTTGTGTTGCGATCTATAATTTATTTATCTGGGATGAATGTAATTGATTATCTGCGATATATCTATCTGTGATTTCTGTTTCTGTGATATATTACTATGTGAATATGAAAACCCTTGATCCGTAAACGACACTTGAATTTCGATGCGACAGGGAGTCAGATTCCAGTTGGTTGTCCGAAACCCACATCGAAGTGTAATAGTGAATCTTTGTGACTGATAAATTTATTTTATCTATGAATCTGTGAATGAAGATAAGCGTTATCGATTATACCGCTTATCGATATATCTGTGATGATTGATGTTGTGCATTATTGTGTAAAACCCCTAGACTACACCATACACACACAAATATGGATTTCACGTGGAAATCGGTTAAGTCACAGATGATGTAAATTTAATGTTTTTGAAATTGAAATTTTAATTTCAATTGATTTTGAAATTGGAAATTTGGGTTTAAAGTGAAAAGCTTTTGAAATGGGATTTCAAAGATAAAAGTTATTTCGAATAACTTAATCGAGTTTTGAAAATTTAAATAATTTGATTTAAATTTGAATTCAAGTTTGAAATTGAATTCTATGATTTGAAACTAGGGATTAAAGATGTTGTACAAGTTATATATGGGTTAAACCATTTCAAAGGTATTGATTTGGGAATTTGAATTTTTATTCAAGGGTTTTAACTCGTGTAAATATAACTGGATTTTTCCGAAACGAAAACTACTTGTTTTCAAATAATAAAAGCTTTCACATAAGTACTGAACTTCCAAATTGTGTTGAACGGTTTCAAGTTTGAAATAGAATTGAAATGTTTTGAAAACTATGAAATGAGTCTTTGATTCAAAGACCGGACTAGTTAATCCAACTTAAAATGGAAATTGTTTTGAAATCCATGAATGGATCTTTGTGAACGGGGTAAACTTTGTGAATTGAATCTTTTTTTTTAAAGATTAAAAGTGTGGAAAATTGTTTAAACCATTGAAGGTTTTTGAAATGAATCTTTTTGTTTAAAAGATTGGAAATGGTAATTTGTTTTAACCATTCGAATGAAAAAGTTTTGGGCTTTAAAGCTGTGATTTAACTGAGACCCTAGTATCCATATGATTTTTAATTGCGCTCGTTATTCCGTTTAGCCGGGAAAGGACCTTTGTGTCATATAACCCATTCCAAATAATGATACGACGTATATGGATAGCATTTAAAGATCGGTGGTGAAGACCGGGTATTTGCGAGAACGATAGGATGACCTATCGATTGTCTCTGCACTGAGTCGCACCGGTATAGAGATTTCCTAAGTGATGGGAAATCCGATCGGGATTGTGAATACCCGGATTGCAAGGGCTTCTTTGGAAGTGCCTTTGGTTCTGTTCGAACCCGGAACAGACTTGTATGGATGTGTGTCTGACATTACACTTTGAGATGTAAAGCTGGTTTCTATCAAATACATTTCTGTTGGTGGCGGAGAATTTATTCTCTTAGCTTAACACCCTTCTCTGAGACGTACGAGCTCAGAGGTTATGTAGTTGATGGTTACTAGTGATACATTCCCAATTTGGTAATGTGGCATACGAAGTGCTGATGATCAATTATTGATCAAAGAGTGGCTTTGTGAAAAAGCGTGGCTTTGTGAAAAAGCATGGCTTTGTGAAAAAGCGTGGCTCTGTGAAAAAGCGTGGCTCTGTGAAAAAGCATGGCTTTGTGGATGAGACTTCGTCGAGCCTCAAAACTCGGTAATGGTCGAAACAGGAATGTTGCGACAAAAGGTTTTTAGGGGTAGCGCCCCTAGGGTATGTCATTTCCTTCTGGATAAAAGGTGATATCATGGTATGAAGCCCAGATATTTTACCTATGTTGATTATCCTTTGTGGTTGTTGCTTTGTGATTGAGGATCCTCGAATAAAGGTCGGTGACGACCAGGGGATGACATAGCTCGTGTGTTAGTTACCTAGTTACAGCTGTACAGCGTGAGGTAGCATCAGTGTGTTAGTTACCTAGTTACAGTTGTACAGCGTAAGGTAGCGTCGGCCTTGTGTTAGCAGAGATCCGGTTAGGTTCTCGGGGCGTCTTTCCAGAGGCGTTTCCATTTCGGTGTAAGGAAGTTCATTAGCCTGATCATTTGTTGGAAATCTAAAGAAACAATACGAACCCTGTACGGTTTTAGTTGTAGAACCTGCCATTTACTTATGGTGGTCACCACTGTTTAGATGGTAGCTATAGTAGGCATACAATAATGGTTGTATGCTGGCTAAGATTAATATTGTATTTTCGAAATGTTTTCACATTATGCACTAGTAATAATATCAAAAGAGTTTTCTTTTGCGTAGTAAGCATGTTTGACTATCATAAGAAGAAATCTCCTCCAAGTCTGCGATTGCATTGTGTGTGTGGCGGGAGGTCTTATGGTAGTTTCATTTTCCAAAAACATTGCGGGTTTCAATGTTTAAAATTCTTTAGTTTTAAAGATAAACTGTTTTTGTTTGCTCATACCAGTCCCATGACTGATCTGGAGTTTATTGTTCCCTTCCTAAACTCTAGGTGCCCACCATTTTCCACACGGGCAGTCTAGAGTTGGGTTTTTCAGATATTCAGGTTTAGTAGATTATCTGGAGCTAGTTCAGTTCTTGGAGTTCAGGACTGCACTTGCTTCTCTTTTGTGGTTTGAGCTTGACATTGGAGTGGTTGGAGTCAGTCTCTCTGACTGATCATTTGGAGTTATCTATTTTCTTTCCGCTATTATTTCTTGTATCATATCTCTGATGTATATTGATATCTGTTGTATCATTCTGTTGTATCATATTGTATCAGATTTTGTATCTGTCATTGTATCAATGTTATATAAATTGATATCATCTATTTCTTTCTTCCGCTGTGTTGTATACTTAATGGTGTTATAAGCTCCGGTGAACCAGATTCGGCGTTTGAATCTACGGCATTCGAGTACAAGTGAAGTACGGGTGCTGATTTTCGAAGGCCGATTTCAGGGTCATCACATATCTGGTTCCAAAACCAAACATGGTTACGTGCAGATAAGCACTTCGACAATTGTTCTTCACTAGTGAAGAACATAACAAGCTGATGACTTACCCTAACAATAACAATGAGAAATGGATTGCAAAAAAAATTGAATGTAAAGCGCATTTCTCAAACACTTAAAAACGACTCACATAAGACTTAAACAAAAAACAAAGTCTTTTATTTTACAGCCAAAATAACTACAAGTGTTATTAACATTGAAGCCAAAAGCAAAAGCGGAGGCCGAATCCGCACAACACTGGCCAAAAAAGCAAAAGGACAAAAGTGTCAAACTTCTACTGCGGAACAAAAACATAAAGGAGATGAATGATTACTTCCTTTTATGCTTCTTTCCTTTCTTTTCCTCATCGGAGGACTGCCCACCTCCTTTTGCTTCAAGGTTCCTTTTGCTTCCTCGCCCTCCACTTCCTTGGCCCTTTACCAGATTTCTCTAGGATAAAGAGACAGGTGCACTTTGGGTATTATTGGCCAGAAGAAAATAGTCAGTGGGTGAGGCAACGGATAATGGAATTGGAGGTAGGTGAATTGGCTCTTTCTTGACTTTGGTGACATCCAAAACTCGTTGATCATGAATTTACTACATGGTGGGCCCTGGGACATACCCCAATGTCACCATCATCAAAACATCTTCATTAACCTGAATCTCTTGAAACTCATCGGCCCCTTCTTCAGCTAAAGCCTGGATCTTCTGCGCACTGGGACCGAGGGGGCATCAACAACTGGAATGGTCAAGATCATCCTGGAGATGGATACGACCATTGAGTCGGTCACTATTGCGTATGGACCTGGTTGGGAGCTTTCCTTGGGTAGATTTGAGATTGCAGGTTAAGCTGAAATTTTAGAAAGATAAAATGAGAGATTAGCAACATTAACCGACGTCATATGTGCTCTCTCAAATATTGGTGAAGTCAGCGATATACCTCCATCGGAGTGCGGCTCTGAACGTGCAGGAGTACCACCCGAATTTCCTTCCTGGATGGGAGACAACATGCTAGGTTTATGAAATTGTGGTGCATCCGAATTATACCCAAAATCCATTGAAATGACAGAGGCAGCTGGTGATCCGGAGGTAAAGCCTATAGTAAATCTTATAGTGTGGTGCCAGAAACTTCAGCTTGGTCCTTTTGAGTAATGACTGAAAGAGAGTGCAGATTAAGGATCTTAAGGCTAATTTAACACTAGAGGGGGGGTGAATAGTGTTTAATGGATTCTAAGACTTATATGGACTAATTTAGAAATTATGATATAAACAAATGCAGACTTAATCACAGAACAATCATAGAATCAAACACAGATACATAAAGTAAATAAAAAGCAGTAAAAGGAAAGAACACACCGGATTTTATACTAGTTCGAAGTTACCCTACGTCCAGTCCTACACCAAGGCAAACACCTTGTACAGATTTTTATTATACCAATGTCGAGATTACAATCCTCAATTTCTAAAGGCCTTTAAATAAGAGAATAGTTAGTTAAAAAATTCGTTTGTGAAGGATATTTATAGACCAGTAACGGTCATAACCATTCGTGAAGAGATTTAAACGAATAGATGCTTCTTTTGAAAATTAAAACTTTTGAATTTAACGGCCACCATGTCGACATGGGGTATCCCATGATGTCGACATCCCTTAGTTAAAAACAATTTAAAATTTGTTTTGAAAATGGTATTGAAAGGAAAACAAAATGAAACGATTTTGGAGTAAAATAAACTAATTTTCCTATGATTTAAAATAAAGAAGAGTGGAAAAATATATTTTTAGAATGTATATATAAATTTGATTTTAAATCTCAGGTATATATATATTATAAAAGAATATTTAAAAATCAGAAGATAGTTTTAAAAACAAATGAAGTTTAAAACAAGAGTTTATTTAAAAAAAACAAAGAATATTTTAAGGCTAAAACATCTTTTATCATTTGAAAAGATAATTTTTAAGGCTAAAACATTTTGAAAAGCAGTTTTGAAAATCATTTTGAAAAACCATTTTGAAGTAGTTTTGCAAGCTTCTTCCTGCAGAATATCTCATCACATCAGGACTCGAGAACTTGTACAAAACCAGGATGTTCGTGGGTTTATAAGCCACTTATCGTAGGTTTGTAAGCTACTTGTCGTGGGTTTATAAGCCACTAAGAAGATAGAAATGGGTTCCATCCCAAATGAAATTTGGAATGAAGATTTCCATGCTATTATTAAGTTTTAACAAAAACTAGACACATATCTTGAAATCTTGATCTCGATACTCTAGAGTCTTCAATCTTGATATCTCCATTCTGAATCTTGAGCCTTGAGTCTTTATGCTGATCAGTCTTCGGTAATCAATACCTGCATATATATATATATATATATATATCCTGCATAGCTCATGCATATACATATCTATCTGGACAATAGTGTTAGTATATATTTTATAATAAGATAAGTTAAATAGGTTGTTTTCATCAAAATAAACATCTGAGTTCCAATCTCCCCCTTTTTGATGATGACAACTTTTATTTATAAAATATACTTACCATACCATAACTCCTATCATAACTCCCCCTTACTCCTTGACTCCCCCTTACTCCAATCATAACTCCCCCTTACTCCAAGCCAACTACTATTTTATAACTTCTCCCCCTTTGTCATCAACAAAAACTTCTTACTAATAAATTCCCTAATCTTGATATAAGATAATCAACCATAATACAATAGAGTAATTCATATATAAGTGTAATAAGTGCTAAGTGTGATCATAAGTATGAAATGTGATCATAAATGTGAAATGTGATCATGAGTGTGATCATAAGTGTAATCCAGAAGTAAATCATTCATCATCCAATCATATTAACAGTAATTATTCAATCCAATCATATATACAAACCACACCAAATGTTTTAAATAAGTCAAGTCAATCAAGTTTAAAACACACCAATCAAATCAAACAAATAACATACAGAATGACTAGACATTCCTTGGTACTTTCACCCATCCATCTTCTCCAAAGATAGGGTCTGCTTTGATGGCATCCCATTCTTCTTTATCTTTGTCAAGAGTGACTGGTGGATTTCCTTCGAGATCGTCCTTGTTAAGGGCTGAGATCATCCAACGAAGGGCGTCAAACTGTCTATCTTGCTCCTTTATCATCTACATTTGACTCAATTCTAAGTGGCGCTGATTACGAAGTATGAATGTAAGGATATTCTTGAAGGAAGTGAGAGTTTCCTCAATATTATCACTTAGATTCTTCCATAATTCAAGAAATAGGAAGAAATATGAAAGGGGGTGATTAGAAATGAAGTTTGATAATTTATTCTGAAAGAAACAGGTATAAATAGGGGTAGAAAGTCGTTTAAAATGAATAGATACAAGTTAGTTACATGAAATTAAAATTTGAAAGTGTAACTACTTTCTGCCCGTTGCATGTCGACATGGGAGGATGGGGGATGTCGACATACCTCTGCCTAAAGTGACAATTTGCTTTGTTTTGAATATTATGAACAAATCTATGCAACTAAAATTTGTATAATATAAAAACAAGCAATTACAGAGACAAGTGAAGTTGAATAACAGGAAATAAAAGATTTCATTAATGATTCTAGTCAACATTACATAAAATAATATAATATTAACTAAAATAAAGAAAAATACATGGCTAGAACTTGAAGCAAACAAGATAACATGAACTAAAATTAATTAGATGAAGATGAAGTAGATGATAATCCAAGCTTTCTAATAACTTTCCCGATGAACTTGTTGATTTTAGTGGAAATCTTATCCATTTTCTTACTCATTGATCTTTTGAGTGTCTTTTGATTTTCCACTATAATTCTTTGATTATTGATAATGGTCTTATTGGATCGATTAGCGGGATTAGTAGGATATTCAATACTCTCTAAGGAAGTTTCTTGATCTTCCTCCTCTTCAATTTCCATTCCTCCTCTTCCTCTTCTTCTTCTTCTTTCACCATTTCTTCCATCTCTTCGTGAGCAAGCCTTTCTTCCTTTTCCGTAAGTGTTTCATATGGTTGAAACACTAATGGAATTTGCATAAGGGAAATGTTTCCATGGTTGAACACTTTTCTAGTTATAAATTCTTCCCTTTTGAAATCAACTCCAAAGTAATTAAAAATCCGAGTGAGATAAACTCCATGATATAATGTGTTTTCACCCATAGTAAAATTCTTGGGCCTTAGCTCATCCAAAATAACTTGAGCCCAATTGATATCATAATTTCCAAAAATTGCAAAAAGAGCTTTGCAAACTTTCAAAGTTGGGTTGTTGTAGTTTCCCGATCTTGGTATAAGGGTGTGTTGAATAAGAAGGTTAACAATTCTTGCTTTTGGACGAAAATAACGATTTTTGAATTCAAAATTGTCATCCCCTTCAAAGATGTGATGAAATGTCTCTCGATCATTTTCATTTATTTGAAATTCCGTGAGATTCATTCCGGTATACTTGCATCCCAAAATATTTCCTAAAATTTCACAATCCAAAACTATTTGTGTTTCTTTAATATTACTCCAAATTTGTCCATCTTTCCCATCATAAAAACCACGATTCAAATTCGCATAAAACATCTTAACAAGATTTAGATAACATACAAAATCATTTTGCTTGTTATCTACTACACTAAGAATAGAACATTGTTGAAAAAGATTTTCTATTTCATAAGAAGGAAAATCTTCAAAAATAGCAAATTTCTCCGTATAAATTTTACGAAAGGTTACATAGTTAATGTAAGCTTTGATAGCTTTTGGGTCATTAAAGAGAAAGTTTTTGATAGCTTTTGAAAGCCTAATGATGTTAGGAGAGCTTGAAGAGGCCATTGAAGAAGTTTGAGAGGAGTTGAAGATAATAAAGATAAATTTGAAATTTGAAATAAAGGTGAAAAGTGATGATAAGGAGAGTGAATTAAATAGAGATTCTATAGACATGTTCTTTGGTCAAGAGGCATCTTTCCGGAATATTGAAGTTGGTGAAAAGGTGGAGTGAAATTCAAAAAGTTTGAATTCAAATTTTGAAATCAAATTTCCGAGGGGCATGTCGACATGGGGTATCCAGGTATGTCGACATGTGCCTATTGAATCAAAAGACAAGTCTCTATTCCTAATTTCTAATAAATGTATATATTATATCCTATATTCTACTTATATAATTCCTGTGATAACATTAAATATAATAATACTTAAATATTAATAATTTAATATTTAAAATATTATTAAAATAATATTATTTTTGAATTTAAAATTCAAATTTCAAGGGATAAATTTGAATTTAAAATTCAAGGAATTTAAAAAAAATCAAGCAAACAAACAAGCATTCATTCAAACAAGAAAAATTAAAAATAATGTAAATGCGTACCTATTTTTAGATCCATACTCCCATCGTCGTCTGATTCATGAATAGTAGTGAAACACAGATTTGAATTATCCGCCTTCTTTTCATCATCACTGGATGATGAGTCTGAGTCACCAAGAGTTGTTGTGTATGCTTTCTTTCTTTTCCTTGACGAATCATTGTGTGGAGGGAACAACTGTTTATCTGGATACGGACAATCTTTCCTATGATGCTCGACTTTATTGCAATTGTAGCATCTATCATTGTTGACATTCTCCGTATTATTTCTGGAATTCCTTTGATCATTTCTTTTGTAATTATTCATTTTTCTATATTTTAGGAATTTCCAGAAGTTTCTTGTCATGAAAGTAATCTCCTCATCACTGTCTGGTTCCGAATCTTCAGTTGTTGCATTGAATGCTAATGACTTCTTTTCTGTAACCTTGTTTTCTCTTCTTCCTTGCAGTTGAACTTCATAAGACATCAGATTCCCAATCAATTCTTCTATTTTCATTAGACTGATATCATTTTCTTCTTCAATTGCAAGTGTTTTTTGATCCCATTCTGGAGTGAGTGAATTTAGAATTTTTTTGACTTGGTCTTTCTCCGAAAAGCTTTTTCCCAATGCAATTAGTGAATGAACAATATCTTGAAATCAACAATACATGTCGGAAATGGACTCATTTGCATGCATTTTAAACAATTGAAACCGATTAGTTAATATGGAAATTTTAGTTTGTTTAACTTTGCTTGTTCCTTCATGAGTAACTTGCAAAGTTTTCCAGATTTCAAATGCAGACCTACAAACAGACACTCTATTAAACTCATTCCTATCTAGTGAACAAAATAATATATTCATGACCTTTGAGTTATTTTGTGCAACATTATTTTGCTCAGTAGTCCACTGGGCAAAATCGGTAGTTGGTTCAACATACTCAGTTTGTGTGATTTCCAAGTGTCTAATCCTACTGATTATAAATAAATTTTCATTCTACAAGCCCAATATGCATAATTACTGCCATTGAAAAATGGTGGTCTGATAGTAGACTGACCTTCTATAAGTGAACTAGTGTTAGTGTTAACAAAACAAGTGCCAGAGTTGACATTACCAGTGTTGGTAGCCATTAAAACAATTTTCAAGTTTCAAATTATGAAAACTATGAAAACCAATGCTTTGATACCAATTGAAAGAGAGTGCCGATTAAGGATCTTAAGGCTAATTTAACACTGGAGGGGAGGTGAATAGTGTTTAATGGATTCTAAGACTTATATGGACTAATTTAAAAATTATGATATAAACAAATACAGAACTTAATCACAGAGCAATCATAGAATCAAATACAGATACAGAAAGTAAATAAAAAGCAGTAAAAGGAAAGAACACACCGGATTTTATACTGGTTCGGAGTTACCCTACGTCCAATCCTGCACCAAGGCAAACACCTCGTACAGATTTTTATTATACCAATGTCGAGATTACAATCCTCAATTTATAAAGGCCTTGAGGTACCCTCATGTCTTCGAGTCGGGGGCAAAATCTCTTGATTTACTGGACACAAGATCACCCAATTGATTTCCAGGCACAACCACACCTTATAGAGAGACTCGATAAACTTTTGATTACAAATTGATCCTATAACTCTGAATAGCACTTTGATCTTTGAGAGAGGGCAAAGAATCAAACAAGAATGAGATTCTAATTTGATTCACTTGAGAATTCGGCAGAATTTCGACATGATCTTAAAAATATGAAAATTTTAGAATATGGATTTGTGGAGAAGGAGTGAAGAAAATAAGAGAATAGTTAGTTAAAAAATTCGTTTGTGAAGGCTATTTATAGTAACGGTCATAACCATTCGTGAAGAGATTTAAACGAATAGACACTTCTTTTGAAAATTGAAAATTTTGAATTTAACGGCCACCATGTCGACATGGGGTATCCCATGATGTCGACATCCCTTGGTTAAAAACAATGTAAAATTTGTTTTGAAAATGGTATTGAAAGGAAAACAAGATGAAATGATTCTGGAGTAAAATAAACTAATTTTCCTATGATTTAAAATAAAGAAGAGTAGAAAAATATATTTTTAGAATGTATATATAAATTTGATTTTAAATCTCAAGTATATATATATTATAAAAGAATATTTAAAAATCAGAAGATAGTTTTAAAAACAAACGAAGTTTAAGACAAGAGTTTATTTAAAAACAAAAACAAAGAATATTTTAAGACTAAAACATCTTTTTGAAAATCATTTGAAAAGATAATTTTTTAATGCTAAAACATTTTGAAAAGCAGTTTTGAAAATCATTTTGAAAAACCATTTTGAAGTAGTTTTGCAAGCTTCTTCCTGCAAAATATCTCATCACATCAGGACTCGAGAACTTGTACAAAACCAGGATGTTCGTGGGTTTGTAAGCCACTTGTCGTAGGTTTGTAAGCTACTTGTCGTGGGTTTATAAGCCACTAAGAAGATAGAAATGAGTTCCATCCCAAATGAAATTTGGAATGAAGATTTCCGTGCTATTATGAAGTTTTAACAAAAACTAGACACATATCTTGAAATCATGATCTTGATACTCTAGAGTCTTCAATCTTGATATCTCCATTCTGAATCTTGAGCCTTGAGTCTTTATACTATTCAGTCTTCAGTAATCAATACCTGCATAGTTCCTGCATATACATATCTATCTGGGCAATAGTGTTAGTATATATTTTATAATAAGATAAGTTAAATAGGTTGTTGTCATCAAAACAAACATCTCAGTTCCTAACAACGACATCGAGTTCAGGGTACATAATGGGATCGCTGGCTCTGAGCACCTTGATTTCCTCCTTGCTTAGAAATTTCTTTCCTAACTCCTCTAGGTTCACCTCACCTTTCTTTGAGTATTTTCATTCATCACTCACCACCTTCTCCCACTCCATTGTCAAAGTGTGGGATAAGCTTTACCGAGCCACGCCGGGTCTCGGAACTTGAGGACATTGGCGTTGTAATTGGTGATGAGAGGATCAAAACTGTCTTTGATTCATCTTTCAGTGGATACAATCAATTCATCCACTCTATTTGCTTTATCCATTGCCTCGTCTCTTTCTTTGGACGAGGATCTCTCTCTTCGCGCACATCAAGCAAGTCATTGCAATAGTTATGGGCGATCAGAAGAGCCTCGTCTTTCTCTTTTTTCTCCTTCTCAAGTTTCGCCTTTAATGCTTTAAATTCCATAGCCAAATTATGATTTCTACGATGGACAAACTCCACCTTAGTTATATGATTCTTTCTCTCTTGCTCAATTGTAGCACTCAACTCCCGAGCCTTTTGGTCAATGTCCTCCTTTGCTTTCTTCAGCTCGGCAACTTCCTTATCGAAACAGGTAATAGTTGCATTATTCTAGTCCTTTATGAGTTAATTTCGGCGATTTGAGCTTCCAATTCCTCGGAGTACTTGGATATCCTCTCAGCGAACCTCTTCCAAGCAAAATACTGATCATAGACATCGTTGACATAAGTGAATGTCTCGATCTGATACCGCTCGGGAATATCTTTTATGTTCGGAGCAAACTTGTAAGCTTTAAAGTTAATCTTGGGGTAGCGACTTGTAGATCGGCTACCAGAGGGTTCGAGGAAGTTGGTCGTTCAGCTTGTACAGTAGGTTGTTTGTCAGGTTGTTCAACCGGCATCTCAACAGGTGCTTTATCGTACTTACATCGAGAGGAATAAAAATGCAGTGGATTTTGTAGGATGTTGAGATTGCTGAGAATTATGGGATAGTGTTGGCTGCTAGGTAGAAGGAGAAATATGAGACATATCATCACGTGGATGATCGTCTTGGCGACTAGAATGTCTCCCCGAACCCTTGGATGGGGGAAATCTAGATCTAGAACGACGCCTGGATGATGAACTGTGCGGCATGTTGTCTTTCTATTTACTTCCACGATCTCAGCTCGACCATGGGCAAGACTCAGACCTATGGCTAGACTTGTGGGTCGTGCTGTTGGTTTGCACCTCGGGTGATACCCCGTATGCTCCAAGAAATCATCATATAATCCATGACGGTCCATAGAATCTGAAAATAAAACAAAGACGAGTTAGTCTTGATCGAATTAAAGTATCACATAAACTGATCAAAGTGCATTGTATGTGTGTGTGTGTGATGGTGTCCTAATTCCCCCCCAAAGGACCATGGGTTCTAAATTTGCTGATAAGAGAGATCTCTCCTGTTTTGGTAGAAGGCGCATCTTAGGTGAAGCGGATTGGAGATCCGACTTACCCGAGGCTCATGTTGACAAGGCGATAAGACTTGATTACATCTGGAATTGTCCCGAGATTAGAAAAAGGATCCTCTAAGGTCTATATAGGAGTCTAAAATGTAGAAGTAGCTGATGAAGATGGAATCTGAGTCTTTTTCTTGGGGAGTTTAATCTTAAGACTTTTCCTTTGAAGAGGTTGCTGATCATCATTATCGCCATCTTCATCATCATATCCTCCTACTCCTTCCTCTCCACCTATGGTTTCTCCCTCATCAATATGCTCTTGACCATCGCCAGTTTTGATCACTAGACTTTGGACTGGGGGCACCGGCGATTCATCTCCTTCATTCCCGGCTACTGGTTCATCCTCTTCACTGTATGTGATAATAAATTAGGATCGTACTACGGTTAGGGTTCAATAAGTGGTGAGATAAGATATTTTCATCACTAAGCAACAATTTGGCTCTTCTCTTTGCTACTAGGAGTGCTTGAATTTTCCACACAGTCTCGGCCAAGGTAGCATTGCTAGCTATGTGCGGAACATCTACAAAAGGAGAAAGTCGATTAGAAACCAAAGAGTCAAGGGTGTGGATTTATAACTGAAGAACAAAAAATGACATTCGGATAACCACCGATGCGTGATCCCGGGAGGACAACGAATAAAAAAGAACTCCTTCTTGAAATAACTTAACTTATTCCAGGTTCCAACCCTAACTTTACACATCCTGGATGACTCAAAGAAGATATGAGAAGGGCTTCCTTTATGACACTTGAAACTATATAAGTATTGGATCTCTTGAAATGTTGGGACCCATTGAAAGTGACGAGCAATGATGATGTATAAGCAGTTGAGAAAAGCATAGCTAGTAGAGTGGAGCTGAGTAGGAGCCAACTTCATTTGATGTATAATCTATCTTATGAACAGATTAAACGGTGGAACTCCCCACAACATGCACATATACTTGTTATAGACCATATATCCTTCGGGAGGGTGATGCACCCTCTTGAGACGAGTTGGAACCATCATGTCATCCAATGATATTATGCATCTCACAGATCCTCCTAAGCGATGCCTCATCAACTTTGGAGGCAACAGAATCAATAGGATCTTCCAATATAACTGCATCCTGGAGTGCATTAGAAGTAGGTTCTATTTTTGATTCTTGTGTAGGCTCTCCCTGAATTCCCTGAGCAGACTGATCTTCCTGAGGAATATCAGGCTGAACGATAGGTTGTGCTAGAGTTTGTTGCCTCAAAGAATCCTTTGTTGAGTTGGATTCTGTATCAGATTCATTGTAATGGATCGTCGATGGACCTTTGGCCATAGCTGAGAGACGCTGAGAATGTCTGATGTCCATAGCTATCAAAAACTCAATACACAATCAACATTAGATAGATTATAAGTCTATACCCTAATGCCATAGTGAATCTAGTGCAGTGTTATGCAATGTTATGGAATACAGATGTTCGATGTTATGCAGCAGCCCATATGAAAGACTAGAGAATGCCTGAAATGACCATCGTTGTTGACCGTCTCAACAAGCTTCGTGGCATCGAGCACGCACTTGAAATCTTTTGTAATTCAGAATGTTGAGTTCATTAAAGTTTGTTCACGCTTGAACCAGGAAGAAAAAAATTAAGAAATTTTGCTAAGGGAATGATTCGACATCGAACCATTCCCCTTAGGGAAAAATTCCAAATTTTTTTCGTTTCTCCCTCCTGGCTCACGTCTCTTCGAATTTATCTCTTAGATCCAAGTGCACGCTTCGACGCCATCCACCTCTGGCCATTGCCCAACCATAACCTACCTAAGTATGTTTGAGTTCGGGTTAAGGAGGTGAGTTCAAGTTTAATTTGCTCAAATCAAGATTTTGGGTCATGCTCGTATGGATAGGGTATGGGTCAAAAGTGATTTTAGGCGGCGTTGATTCTGGTTGAGGTGGAGGAGTTGTTCGACTGTAGAGGCTAAGATAGTCACCGCTCAATTTGTTTCTAAGTCCAAGCTTCGTCAATGGCTGAGGCAAGCTTTGAGGCTGTAGGTAGCAAGATAAAATGAGATGAGAGAGAGGTCGGTTGTGTCTTATAAGAACAAGCCCTTGATTCTCGGGTCAGAAAACGCTCGACTCTAAGTAGTAGAATCGGTACCGAATCATCATGGTTCGGTACCAAACAATCATGTTTAGAAAAAAGAAGGAATGATATGTGTATACATGCCCATTTATGCTCGTATGCTCCCAGCCCCAAAGCATCATATGCATGTATGTACATATGCATATATGAATAGGACAGTCAATTTCAAAATTCAATCAACGAAAAATCTAAACCTAAAAATTTCGAAAATGGAAATATCCAAAAATACTGGACTCGAAATGACAAGTCGTGAGAGGAATTTCCAATTTTATAATTCCAGATGTTGTTGAAGCGTCACGACAAATGGAAAAAGGCATGGCTATTCACATAAACGGATCTAAGGAAAGATGATAACTATTTGAAGCATGAATTGGGATTCGACATGACGATCCTGACCCACCTCGATTCAAAGCACACCATGTTCGAAACGAGATGTACTTTGGGGGGCAAGTGTTATCCGGCCTTTTGACCCGGCAATATTTGGTCAGATTAAACAAGTTGTGCATACTAGGTTATCGAGCCAACGACCCAGAAAGATAGCCTGAAGGCTCAAGGGAGTGGAAAATCAAGTCCAGAAAGCCAAGCCCAAACTACTATGCAAAAGATGGGACGATACCCAGCCAAGTACATGGCTCGATATGGTTCTATACCGAATAATGTTACTTCATGGGTTCGGTCCCATTTTCCCACTACATGGTGCCCAAGATCCTAAAATCCCATTCCATGCTCCACAATACCATTTGCATCCACTACTCCATCGGTCTCCTCAAGCTCTCCGAGTCAATAATTTCACCCTTCCATGGACCCAACAATCAGACTCAAAAATTGTAGAAATTTTTGGCACCCCCTCGCATCTTTCGCAATGCGCGCACTCGTTTTGGTATAGAAAAGGAAAGAGCACTGAACGAAGCTCTTTTGGTGCCAGCGTCATGATTAGATGTCTCTACATCCCTTTAGAGCACATATATTTTCATGGCAACATTTATTTGTAACAAAAGGAATCCCTTGTTGTTACACGCTACCAATCTCATATATATGCTCATCTCCTTTAGAATATATTGCGATGTGCGACTAATCATAATCCAGTCTACGCACCCACTCTAATACAATGTGAGTCACACCTAACAGATCTCCACCTTGGCGAGAATTTTTTCTCAATTCAACTTGAAGTTATACAGAGTCCTCAAACACTTGGATAAGGTCACTAACACCTCCAATAGTTTAGATTTGGTCGCTACCACCTCCAATAGTTTAGATTAGGTCGCTACCACCTCCAGCAATTGGGCCAAGCTGTTTCACAAAGAGTTCTCTTTTCCACAGTTGGAGCAGACGGCGTTCTAACTTATAACTCCACCTTAATGAGAATCCCAAGCTTCAACCACATATTGGAGCATACTTAGGTCAACACTGCATCATATTAGTCCCATCAAACCATCGGCTCTGATACCATGTTGAAATTTTCGGCACCCCTCGCATCTTTCGCTATGCGCACACTTCATTTAGTGTATAAGAGGCAAGACCACTGAACGAAGTTCTTTTGGTGCCAGCGTCATGATTGGATATTCCTACATCCCCTTAGAGCACACATATTTTCATAGCAACATTTGTTTATAACAAAAGGAATCCCTTATTGTTACATGCTACCAATTTCATATATATGCTCATCTCCTTTAGAATATTTTATGATGTGGGACTAATCATAACCTAATCTACGCATCCACTCTAATATAATGCGAGCCACACCTAACAGAAATAAGCTAATAATGGCTCAAACAACTCTGGAACCATAAAGCTAATGGTAAGGCGACCATTCCCCAAAAGTACAAAATAATGATTGATGAATTTTATGGGTCGGTACCGACCCATAGCTATGCTTAGGTACCGACCCATATAGATTGCTGAGCTGACTACGTCTTCTTCTTCAGCAACCGCCATGAATCATGGAGAACATGGGGATGGACGTGTCTGAGACTAACCTGGAGACCTACACCTATAAATACACCATGAGGGTCTTCATTTTGAGGTTTTTTTCACTTTTTAGCACTTGTAATTATTTCTTGTAATCACTTATCGTTCGATGATGAACCATAAGAACACCTGCTGTACTTTCAGCAATAAAGTGAGAATAATTGTTAAGTGGACATAGACCTTGCTGAACCACTATAAACCGTTTGTCTACTGTTTATTTCTTATTTTCAATTTACTTTTCATAATTTTTATTTCTCTACATAATCTTATAGGTGTTAGTGCCATTCTTAATGCTAACAGTAAGATCTCCATTTCTATTATTGGCTTACAGATTTGATATCACAATATTAGAGTAGTTTAATACACTTCATGCTATAGTAGGAATAGATTTTACTTGTCGCTCATGTATGCGTGTTTAATGTTTGATATGCTTGCTTTTGATTTCTAGGCATCCAGGGTAACTACGCTGTAGACTTTACCTTGTTGATAGGGATTTTGGGGGCAAAATTCCAAGGGGGGTCATGCAACAACCCAGATTTTACGATTGGGGGATAAAATTATTTTTAAATCCAAATTGGGTCATATGAGTCTAAAACCTTAGGGAATATTGAATTTTGATATTTTGTTCCTCCAAAAACTTATATACGATTTTACCTTTGAAAACTTGTAACAACAGGAACTTCTGATAGGAACCAAATCAAGTCTTGAAACCACTTGCAGATGAAAAATACA
Source organism: Allium fistulosum (assembly GCA_030737815.1). Classification (NCBI taxonomy): domain Eukaryota; kingdom Viridiplantae; phylum Streptophyta; class Magnoliopsida; order Asparagales; family Amaryllidaceae; genus Allium; species Allium fistulosum. The sequence continues at coordinate 670,267,162 of CM060901.1, forward strand.
ATGGTTTCGCTTTCTATAGAGTGGTTATAATAGATTTTTAGATTTACGGGTTAGGAGATATGGCTGTTTGAAGTTTGGTAGTTTTTGAATAGTTTATTGAGGCAATTTTAAGCCCATGACTAGGCTCATGATCTATACAGGATTTGTGCTAATATTAACTACCATAACCTTCCCAAATCATTTCCTATCTTTCCAAAACAGATCTAAACCTCCATTAAACTTCTCCTTAACCAAAATCACTTCTGATCTCTTCCAAATCAAACCAAATCCATAGATTAAGGATAGATTAGCAAGGTGATTAACAAGCAATTTTCTGATCTAGATTTTTAAAAGAGAAATTTTAGGGCTTTACTGTCTATTCTTGGATTAACCTCATTTTGCTTGTAGATAATTGATTTTTGGGTGTATGGTGAGTGATTTATCATCTCTAAACCTTATATATATATTTAAAGGTTTTGACATATTTTGAATCCATTTTTAATGGAAAATTTATGTTTTAAAGCTGTTTTGAATTTAAAACTAAAGTAAAAACGAACTTAAAATTATTTAAAGTGATTTAATCATTTCGTTTTAATATGTGATTGCTTAAATAGATGTTAGGCTATGTTATAGATATGTTTCGAGATGATTTTCCATGTATTGATGTATGTTTGCATGATTGGATGAGGTTAGGATGTAGTTGATATGTGTATGGATGTTGTTTTCTATGTTGAATCATTCTAAACTCTCATCAGAGCAAGTTAGAAGTGGTAAATGTAGGATTGGGCTTCGACGGATCAACTAGAACATTTGGAGTTGTGTCAATGTATTGTATTTGCATATGCATCGAAGTGGTAAGTGCGATGATCGAAATGTGCAAAATTTAGAGTGTTGGAAATGCTACAGAAATGGTGTTCGTCGTACATGTATGGGTTGGTCCGGGCTATGTCATGATTCGTGGTAGGAGTGTAATCGAGTGAAGGTACCAAGCAAAAAAATTTGTCCGGTGGTGGACTTCGGGTTGGTGGCAAGAAAGCTCGGGGAAGAATATGAAGAGGTTTCGATCCGGGTGCTAGCATCGAACACGATTAGTTGTTTGCGAGTTGCATGCCAACCAAGAATCGGGGTCTGGTGTTCGTGCTTTGGTCCGGTACACTACACCAAAAAGGTGTATTTGTAACGAATATAGTCGTTACAAATGAAATTTATAACAGATATAGTCGTGAGCCGTACAGGCGTGAGGTATGTCGTTACAAATATTTATAACGGCCTCTACCCGTTATTAGATATATCACTTACCAACGAACTTTGTCGTTAGAAATCTAAATTTTTGTAACGAAATAGTTTGTTACTAGTTGCATCGGTTTGTAACGGGTATTTTCCATTACTTAGTTTCCCCTTTCATGGTGGAAGAAGGGGTTGTCATTCTAAATTATCACGACCTTGTCCGTTACAAATTTCATCATTAGTAATGCACTTGTTCGTTACAAATTTCAGCAATAGTAATGACTATGCTCGTTATAAATTTCGTCTTTAGTAACGAATATGTTCGTTACAGCTACCAAACCATGTAGAGCTGCATTTTTGCTAGCATTTACACTACAGAATTGTCTATTATAATACAGTAGGTACATACATATCAAAAATTACAGAATTTCGATAACAATAAGCAATTACGCATCCAAACATACAACTTAAATTGCACAAATATTTGACAACAAATTAAAGGAAGATTCGAAATTTCACAAGTTCATCATACATAACTAAAGAGTATGAAATAAAAATATTACAAGTTCTAATATTACTTCAAGGTGATTGTTCGCTTCAAGTACGTACAAGAACACAAAGACATACCTTAGAAATATATCACATTGCTGGGTCTGTCATATTGTGCCTCTGGTATGCATAATGACTGCATATTTTGTTCTCATGTAGTTCTTTTATAAAATACAGATGTAATCCCGAAAAAACGAATAAAACCAACGCGTTTTGTAATCAAAATACAAAAGCTGCTGCAGTTTTATTAAGAATATCTTCATGTAACAATATAACAATGCTTCAACTAAATCAACTGGAACATGTCTTCAATTTATTTTAACTACAGAAACTCCAGATGTGATTCCATCAGCTCTAGGATCACTGCTTTCTAAAGCTACGCCATGAGGATCTTCTTTAACGAGCAAAGGCAATACATTTTTAGAGCTCCATATTGTGATGACATCATCATTGCCCCCTTCAAGAATTATTGCAAAAACTACATCAAAGCCTCCTGCTCCAGGCACACCAGCTAGTACAACTCCTTTCATATTCATTGTAGCATCTAGAAGCCGAGTTTGTGATTTCGGTTCTATCTAAAATGTTCGAATGAAAATGAGCTCAGTATAACAAAGAAGACGAATGGACAGTTCCATAATTAGTCAATTACCAGTATGCCTGCAGCATCTCCCATCTGTTGCAGATGATATCTGATTTCAAGAAAAACATCTCTCGCTCCTAGCAATGATTTTACTACTGCTTCCTGGTACTGATCACCAACTTGTTCCATCCACTACAAATATATCGATGTATCAAATTATTAGTTTTGGATACAAGTATATTGGATTATCATGCTGAAAAAGGAAGATCTAAATTAACATGGAAAGAAAATATATTATCATGCTCAAACAGAGATTATATTTATTTCTTGGAATAAAAAATAAAATTACAAGAGTGAATTTGGTATTTGCAATATCAGTTGGTTTATAAGAAAGTATATTTTTTTATAAAATTATAATTTAATTATTTCTACTACTGACAGTGTTTAATTGTAATACTGTGCACATAACAGAAAAACTCTAATCTTCCAAATTACCCTCCTAACTTGTTTTTCAAAATTATTCACCTTACTTTTATAGCTTATATCGTCGGTTATAAAAAGCTTTTTTTGCCTCAAAAGATATAAAAATAATGCAAATAACTATGTTGTATCTTAGCTAAACTCAAAATTTTAGATTGTGTCCTTGTCCGGTATTTGTACACAGACAAATGGGATATGAATATCTTTATTCACAACTACTACAATTGGCTTGAAATTTTGTGATATCACTCAAACATACAAATTAATTCAATCAACATTTTCCTGGTACTAATTACCCAAAAGAATGTGAAACCTCGGTCATTTAGAAAATAATGAAAAAGGCTGCAAAAAGCATACATTATTACCTTGTCATGTACATGACCGCTGCATTTGTTTATAACCTGTTTATACATCTCTAGCTGATCCTTGGCCAAGATGCTTAACCTTTCGAATTCTTTTTCAAGCTTAAAATTAGCTTCCGCCAATCTTCTCATTATTTCTTGAGATTTCTCTGGATCATTTTTTGCCATTGCTTTACAGATCCAACCATTGATGGAGTAGAGGAACCACCTGTCCCTGGCTTCCCTAATAACTGTATCAATGAAAATCAGTATATCTTGGTCAAGTAAAATAATGAACCGATATCTTTTTTTAACCTTTTTTATGAGCTTATGTATTAACATATTGAAATATAAACAGGAAAAAAGATTGATTTTTTTTTACTTTTTATTTTGTATGGTATTATGTTAGACTTCGAGGTTTATAATATCATTTAGAAGTCAATATGATTATTTAAGGAGGTTTGATCACTCAATATATGCTCTTTCTTATAATTATGTTTTTATCACTTCAGTCCAGCGATACATGTGAAGCATCATTGCTAGAATTTAAACCTAGGTAGCCTGGGTTAGGGTCATGTATCCTATTCGTTTGTATCATCTCATCCATTCATAGTAGTTATTTTTTCTGATCTGATTTCGAATAAATATTTTTTGTGCCTGTGAGTTTCAGCAATTACTTAAGTAAATATTTTATGAAAAGGGGAAAAAAAGGAAAGATATTTGATGCAATAAGTTTCACAGGTTGAATAACAATAGAAAATTTTTGTGACGAAGATTTGATTGTTAATGTAATAGATTTGATAGTTGAATAACAGTAGAGAAATCTTGTAACCCAGGTTTGATTTTTTGATGTAACAGGTTTTATTGCAGCAACCTTATATATTATTGTTTTTGTATTTGGTGTGTCCCATATTTGTGCTTCTTACACGTAGAATAAGCAGACCACAATTTCAAGCTCATACCTAGATCATTGAATCAAGCATATATAATTATATTTCAACCATTAGGGAAATTTATGTATGCTGACATTGTAACTTTAATTTTAGAATGAAAAGTTCGTGCTTCTTACACCCATGAAATGAGATGTTATTCGCTGAAATTTAAAAAATAAGGCTATCCTGCTATGTTGAACTCGGATACATATGGGGACATCATGTTGCTATTTGGGGGTTTGCTATTTTATATTGCATAGAATATATGCTAAATGATATAGGTTCAAAGATCTACCATCTCAGTATTTCAAATTCATAATCTATCTCAGTTTTTGCAGAGGCGATGCTGCTATAGGTGGCTATAATCGAAGGTCTCCATCACAGTCAGAATGTGCACCGCAATCTTAGGACAAACTGCCTGACATCGAAAACTAGGTTATTTGGTGGTGGTCCTTTTCTGGTGGTGGTTATCTTGGGCATACTGCCCTACAACGAAAATTAGTTTATTTGGGTTGGACTGTTAATATAAAACTTTAATTTTCTTTTTATTTGGACGTAGTTTAAAATATTTATAAGCTAAAACTGTTCTGTTCATAAGAAAAAATGTAAGATCAAGTATGTTGATTTCAGATTTATAAAGTAGCAGTTCCTGTGAATCCTTCTTACATGCTTCTAAAACCGAACTTTGGGGATATTAATCCAAATAAAGTACATTTACGTGAACTAATTTATCGTATTTGCATACAAATATATATGGATAATATAGTAAACTATGTGATGCATTATATATTCCTACTAAAGACTAATTAAAATATAAAAATAAGCAACCTTAGTTGAGGCTTGTCTTGCCTCATCTCTCGCCAATGCAAGGTCTTTTTCGAGCCCTTTTATTCTCTCCTCCACATATTTCACCTAATCCTTTTTTGCATTTTGAAGAGTCATAGCTTGCAAATCTTTGGTAGCAACGGAATTTTATAGCTCATGATTTTTTGCTTCAAGAGCTATAACGTTGCTAAAGAGTGTTGAATCTTGAAGAGAGTATATTTGCTGGGAAATGGTAGGTGGTGATCCTTGTATATAGAAAATTCATTTTTCGACCTAAAGCATAAATCTTAATTAGAATATGAAGGTAAAACTCGACAAATTAAATAAAATAATAAGAATATACTGAGACAAGTTGACGGATTATGATGAAAGCTGGTCCGGAGAAAAATAAATAGGAGAATCTGAAGCACCTAAAGATGAAATTGTGGAAGAACGGAGAGCGGATAATAAAAAGTCCTCAAAGCTAAATGTAGTTCCTATACTATTATCAAAACTCCAATCTTAGGATAAAATGCACATACCTAAAATGTCAATTTGCAAGTTTAGGGCTAATAATGACTTCATACCCGCCAAATAGAGATTAATTGCTAGACATATCACCATCGATGGGTTGTGCACTCTTTGCAATGAACATGAAGAATCAACCACTCATCTATTCTTCATGTGTAACTTTCATCACACATTTGGAAATGGTATTGATCTAAACTCCTATGTCCAGCAAGTCAAACTGAGGTCTTATTTCTACTGGAAGAGATTGCTTCATTTTCGGATAAATTTAATGCTAGTAGCTTCAATACAGACATAGCTATGGTGGTTTATTCAACGACTATCTGGTCCATTTGGAAAGAAAGAAATAATAGAATCTTTAGCGATTCACACAAATCTGAGCAAGCTATTTATTGTTTTATCAAAAGAACTGTTAGAATCTGAGCATCTAAATCTAAGCATCTCCAGAATTTTAGCAACGCAAATAGATTGTTACATGATGAATGGGTTTAGTGGTAAGCAATCATCATTTAACAGTACCTTAAAGAACGTGTCATAAATTTACACATAAATGTAATGGTCATATGTTTTCACTCTCTGTCCCCTGTTGGTCGTAGCCTTAGCATCTTCACTTATTGAAACCTGTAAACGTAGTAGAGTTAGTTGGTAGTGGAAATATCAATGTAACAGATACAAGTTAATATTGTAATATTTTATCGAGGTACATGTCCCACTTAACTCTAAAGAATTTAATGATGCAAATTAGCGAGGACTATATCAAACAGATGCAAAGTAGTTGTACTAATTGTACTAATATTTTCCACTTTTCCATTGTTGTATTTGTAGGTTTAGCTTTTTGTTTGAGTAAATATTCAGACTTCTTGTCAAAAGCATTCGGAGTCGCAGTTGCAATTAGCTTCTTTTATTATGTTCACTGTTTCTTTCCTAGCCGCTAATTACAAATTATTACTATGGACGGGTTGGGTAAGGGCTACAAGTACTAATAAATGCATTCACAGCCAAGGAAGCCATGTTAAACAAAAGCATTTTAAAATTTATCCATACAGCAGTCTTTCTGAATTTCTTTTATGATACACAATTTTTTTTTGAGATTCTCCATCTATACTGTAGAATGTGATTTTATACGTTTCATACATTGACATAAATCATATGTGTACTATCAGTCGTTGTATATACTGATAAAGCTTTGAAAAGATTATTCTTCTTTGATGTTCCACTGCGTTTTACTGTTATACATAAATTTATTCTTCCATGTCCCTTACGTCTTTAAGGTAAAAAAAGATTTTAGATTTCTTAATACATGCTCAAATCATTTCATTTTGTTTTCAAATGCAAGTTCAAAAAGGCTTCATCCAAAAATTTGGACCTACTTCAGTTTCATTTCATATATGATATTACATTCACATTCATATTATTTCTATTTACATTATACAGCCGGTGATAATCGTCGGTACCACATTGTTAATGAGATGTAATTAAACTTCAATGATCAATAAATGCACATAGTAAAAAAATGACCTGGGAAGATGGAGAACATTATGTGGACTCAACGATATTCAATATTGCAAGTGGCTTCATCCGCTTTTGCCAAATTGCCATTAGATACAAGCTTAACAAAACTAAATGAAGACCTGACACCCAAAATCCTCAAAAGAAAATAATGAAATGCAAAATACTAAACTGGTTGTTAACATTGTATATAAAAGCTTGGTTGGAACACGAATACTATGAAAGGGAAACCATATGTTAATCTGAACCTAGAATTTGTTAAAACTAAAATTTTTGAGAAACCCTAGATTGATATGAATTCGTATGTAAGAAATTGATATGAATTTGGAAAAAATGTTCATACCGAGTAGACGGAGGTGGAAAAGCAAAACCCTAGATTTGTAGTTCGCAATCCAGATCTTCCTTCATCTTCGTCGATTAGATAGGACAAAGGGAGGAGGCGGTGACAGAAGACGGAGGCGGTGGTACTAGACGGCGGAGGTGGTGGCAGACAGCGGAGGTTGTGGCATACAGTGGAGGCGGTATGAACGAAAGAGAAGTAAAACGTGAGAAATGAAAAGTTATCGTGAGAAATGAGATAACGATTAATAGAAGATAAATTTACAATCTTATCCATATTGCTTTTAATTATTTACGAAATTACCATATTTACTAACGGTAATAACCGTTGTAAATGGTTGTAACGGATATAACCGTTAGAAATTTGTAACGGTTATTAGCGTTGTAAATTGAAAGCGGAAAAGTGTTACAAAATGGGTTGTTTGGTGTAGTGGGAGTTGTATTACTTCGAACCAATCACAAGCTAAACTTGGTAAGACGTGGGGAATGGGATTTTCATTGGTGACTTTAGGCTTGCCCTACATTGACACGGGGGCTTCTTTGGGCTACCGTGGGGGTTTGTTCGGGAAAGTTTGAGGTTGACTTGGGAAACTATGAGGTGACTTCGAAACGTGGTGGTGATGGCCCTACAACTTGAGTAAATGTCTAGAGGTGTTCCAGATTTTGACGTATCGATGTAGTGAATTGTTATGGTCAAATACTTCAGGTGAGAAGTGTATGAATCTTTTTGGTCAAGTAGTTCGGATAAGAAGCATATATGGACTTGATGATATTCTGAGGAGGCACGTTCGATAATGTAAAGCGATGTAATGAGATGTGGTGTTTTCGGATATTAAGTCACATGCAATAGGGATCATTGATAACTCTGGATGTGATAGGTATTTTGTGGGGCAAGGGTATGGGAGGGTGCTCACCTATGTACCCTAGACCTTGGTGATGTTCTAGCCTGCTTTGGTGATGGCAGTACCTTAATAATGGTACATGATCAAACATCGAATCTAATTGCAACATGATGTGTCACTGGCTTAGTGGTGGTCATACGATTTATCGTGTATACCTAGGTATCTTGGTGATGCTATGAGACCTTGGTGATGGTCGGGATTAAGTGAAATCTTGGTGATGATGCAAGACCATGGTGAGGGTCAAGATAAAAAAAACATCTTGGTGATGGTCGGGATGAAGTGGTATCTTCGTGATGATGCGAGACCTTGGTGACTGTCGAAGTGAAGTGAAACCTCGATGACGGTCGTTGTTGTGTATGTTTGCTATAGTTTATTATGAGTGGTGATTGATATGTGATTTCGATAAATGGCTCGTGACATAGGTATTAATGAGCTAAGTACCATAACACCCATATTATATATAATGTGGTATACTCTTATTATGATGATGATAGTGTAGCATATACGGTGGTATGTACTAACTTCTTGGATGAAGAGACATGTCAAATATGACTCTTCATACTCAATGTCTCTATATTACTATATTAACTATCATGGTATTTTAAGATGATATATCATTCATACCAAACTATCGCTTGACTCGAGATTTTATGTTTTGCTTCTTATTATCTCAGACGCTCTCAAATAAATAGACTAGGCAATAGGTCTGAGATAGTGCATGGAGCTGTTCAGTGGATGAGTAGGAGGCTAGCGCTTATCTGTATTTGTACTTGGTAGCTTATTAATATTCCATTGCGCGGTACTATGGAGCTTTATTGGTGCTTTACTTTTTTAATTTAAAGACAGTGCATTTGGGTTTATCATTTGATGTATACTCTATGATCAATGTATATAGCTATGACAAACCTGTTCTACTCTAATTACGTGGTTCACTTTAGTTATTATTGACTCACCTGTTTTATATCTATGATGATTATTATATTTTATTATTGCGCCGTAAGATATACGACAAGTTTATTCATTGGAGTTTGATTGTTTTACCCTTGACAATTGTCCTACATTGGCCAGGTACAACTACGGCGCATTAAGCAAGTATCTTAGGTACTGGAGGTGTATGGTAGTCATCATACATAAAATCATGGGTACTCATTTAAGTAGGCCAAGTTTATGATTTAGATAGATTTGCTTGAAGTGAATAAAGACTACAAAGATGGAGCATGAGGCTTAGTAGTTAACAAAGTTTGTTTTGATTCCGCTCTACTGTGCAAAACTAAAGTGTACGACTTGTTATGTTTTTGTGTTGGCATCTTCATATATTGGACACGACGCTATCATCTATGTTTTTATTATATTTACCCATGTATGGGCACATATTAGGATATATAAAATGTAAAGACAATTTATATAATAAAAAATTATTTAGCTGCTATGTTTACGTAATGTTGTTGGAAAAAAAACCAATTTCAATTTGTCGCTTGAAAATAATTCTGGTGATAACTGGAGAATCATTGACATTCATTTTCGTACCTTGAAATGGGGGGATGCTACAACTCGATATCATAGCTTAAGTTAAGGGTATTTAAATAAAACCAAGCTAAGTAGAAATCTGGATATAAACTAGATAATAGAAAACGAACGCCTTGAGAAAGGGAATATACTATATATATAACGTACTTGTATTTTGATATTGATATTGATATATATATATATATATATATATATATATATATATATATATATATATATATATATATATATATATATATATAGGTGGATATATGTAACCCTCGTGTTTTCACTCTCTTACTTTTATTTCATGCGAAAGCTTGCTTACGCAGAAAGCAAGAATGGAGACCCGAAGCGGATTGTTTGATGTTAGGAGGCGCCATGGCAAACGCTAGTAAAGGAGCTACGAGCACGAAGACTAACCGCCAAGAAGGGGAGACAGCCTCGAATGTTGGAGTAGAAAGTGGGGTTCAAATGTTAGCTCCGACAGTGAAAATGTAGATATAAATGCTATTTTCTAACAGTTTTTAACAAATCCAGCGCAACAACAAACTCAATGTCAAGTACTCCCATAAACCCCGAATGTTCCAGGAGGCCCTATGCAGGCTATCCGAGAAAGTTTAACTAAGATGAATCAATATTTTTAATGTTTGAGAGGAGAGACGTTCGATGGAGCAAAATAGGCCATGGAGACAGGTGATTGGTTGCGATGGTGTGATCGCATTTGTAGAGATTTGTAATTTACCAATGCTCAAAAGGTGATGGCCGTTGATGATTAACGTTGATATTCGATACATTTGAATTAGCGTAACAGTTTCAACAGTTGAGCTTAACATGAAAAATCAATGACTGTAATGCACTGGAGTCTCAGACATGAACTCCAACCGACCAAAAAAGGCAACGAATGAAACCTTATCTTCGAGCAGAATTAACGTTTTCTCAAATGAGTGGTGCTTACATCAGCACAAACGAAAAGAAGTCGTTTGTTAGGAGACAAATGCCCACCTCATTTGGATAAGCACACTTCAAAATTTTGTTCAGTTTCATCTCTTCCAAAACTGCTTTCAAACAATGGAAACCCCCACAGCATCCGCCTCTGCTGATTTCATCGTCGTCGATTCTTCCGTAGCTGAGGTCACAACTTCCACTGATTCCCACTCCACCACTGTCACTAATTCAAACAGCGTCAAAAGCAGCAGCTCAACACTGAGATCCCTAAATAAATCCTCGTACAAAATTTCCAAACCTCCTTCTAGAAACCCTAATTCCGTTCCAAACCCTAATCCCGGACGAGACCCTAACCCCATTCTAAACTCCATCAGTCCAAACCCGAACCCGAACCCGCAATCGCAGCCGCCAGTCTACAACGTAGACAAATCGAACTTCCGAGAGATCGTCCAGAAACTCACAGGCTCTCCTGCCGCTTCCCATAGATCTCCTCCACCTCCGCCGCCTCCAGCAATGTCGTCTCGTCTCCACCGCATCCGGCCGCCGCCCCTTTCTTCACTGGACCCTGCTGCATCTCGTCCTGTTGACACGTGGAGCCGGCCGGCCTTGTCTCCGCTTCCGCCTCTGCCTTCTGTTGGTGCTTCCGCGGAGTCTCCTATCACAGCTTATATGAGGAGGTTAAGAGGTGGGCCCTCACCGACTATTGGGTTTGGGTGTTCAAGCGGGGCCATGATCGCTCCAACTTCGCCTAGGTTGCCTCTGGAGAGTCCAAGGTGAATGAGTCGTTTCTTATTTTGATCAATACTTCATCAGGTGTTGCTTGGTTGAATTAGTTGTGTGTATTGGGGTTGTTTTTATCGTCTTTGAGTTGGTATATATATATTAATATAATATATGTGGTTTAGGTGTTGAATTAATCCATAGATGGAGTTTGTAATTGGCTTTAGTTAAAACTTAAAAAGAACAAGAAATTTTGGGTTTGTAAATGGATGGTGAAACTTGGAAAACAAAAGTTGGATTTTCTGTTTGGAAGTTCAAAGTATTTTGTTAAAACTTCTGTTTGCTACAATTTGTTTTTCTCCTTTAAATGTTGATATAGTTTATGGATGTTCTAAATTGTCCATGTAAAGCTCAGATTACCATCTGGCCTGTAACGGTATATTGGAAATTCAAAGCCATCTTTAAGCTAACAGCATAACTTGATAGGATGATTCTATTGCAACCTCAAATGTCACATTGTGTTCCTGTGTTGAATTTTATATTTTTCAATGACAAGGTTGTCTTCCCATCTATATCCAGCTGTATCCTTGGATATGTTCAAATGACAATAGTGTTATATTCATGTCAATATTCAAAAGCAATTTTCAATGAATAGTGTTATATTCATGTACGTATTCAAAAGCAATTTTCAATGAATAGTGTTATATTCATGTCCATATTCACAAGCAATTTTCAATCCCATTTGTCTATACCCGCGAAATATCAAATGTTCGCTAACAATTGATAGACACAAAAAATAAATGGATGAGTATGACTCAACGTGAAGCCATTTCAATGCTGGTTTTCAAAAGAATGACAATATAAAGAGTATGATGATAAATAATGTTTACCATCAATTTTATGCACAAAACAGAATAAAACAGTACAACTCTCAATCATCTGTTTTGCTAAATACACGTATCAATACTATATTTTTTGAATGCGGATAACGCCATATCTATATTCTTATACTTTTTTGAACATCAGATATTTCTCCCACCCTTTTCATACAGATGCATTTGGATTTTCTGGTATTTGTTAGTCTTGTCTTCGCTCCCCGTTTTCTTCTGGATCTCTTATTATTGCAAACATTAACTAAACCCATTGCACTCTAGAAGTCACATAAGCTAGTTATATTTTCTTTTTTACATCTACGAATTGGAATTTGGAGTGAAATAAGAAGAAATAATCAACAATAGAGAAATTGTTTTTATTTTTTTTGGGATTTTTCGTGCTTGCAAATAGGAGAGAATGAACAAAGGAAGGAAGAGTAGATACAAGCTTAATTCGCAAAGCATCACATAACAATTACGAGCCATACATACATTGACTTACAATATCTGTGCAAGTTTGGAAAATTGAAATCATTGAGGAACTGCAGGTGTATACGAATAGCTGTGTAATACAAAACATGAAAACACATAATTTTTCAAATTTCTTTTTTTAACAGAAAACATTGTTAAGTAAATCCAAAAAATAAAAAAGATGAATTAAGCCATAAAAACTTATAGTGATATTAATCCAATTTACGAATTATTTACAGTATCAAAACTGTACAATTGAAATTAAAATTTATTGTAAATTTGAGATTCAAAAGAAATATGTAATACTTGTATACATAATTTCCAGACCCATTTTTTAAGAAATACTTGACAAAAAAGCATCACAATGAAACATCGTGAACATATAGTTTGAAGTTACTTTGGAACTTAAAACTTATAAAAACAATAGAAAATATGCGAAATATTAAAATTTTATTTAAAAAAAAATTAAGATACAAAGATCAATTAATCATAAATAGTTTTCAATTAATGCTCAAAAAGATAGAGAGTTAAATGAGTATAATATTAAATATATATGAATGTAAAACAAAACTATAAAAAATAAATATTTTAAAGAAGATATCTAATGACGTTTAGAATATATAGAAAAGAATGGAAAACATGAAGAAGAAAAAAAATGTTTAGGATATGTTTTGCACAGTTCATTATTGGCTTCTAAAGTTGTTCTTGTACTATCCCATCTGCATATACATTTAACACCAGTTTCTACTTATAATTCCCTAACTTCTACTTGTCTTTCTTAGACTTCGAAAAAGTTGCATTTATCCTAGGTCTGTCGATGAATGCAAATGGATCCAAATAGTGTTATGTTCAAACATATATATGAGATCATCTTTGGATCTTAGATGCATGTATCCTCGAATCAAAATTGTCATGGGTGAAATATGATTATACGAGTGGTGAGTGGATGCGATTTTCCTTTTTAAGCTAAAGTAATTTCATCTCTGGAAGTGCTGGTTTTGAAGCCAACAACACTTCATATCGATTTCATCTCGAGAGTCCAAGTTCACCAATGGATTTATCTATAATACAAGAAAGTTGCAACCTCCGTGGTATTTCAGCGAGTTTTTCAAATTGATCAAGTATATCCCTGCTATAATATGTTTAAAATTATAATCTGAAAGTCTAATTTTTTTTCAAAGTAAGTGTGTACTTCGACCTAATTTTTTTCTTTCAAATTTTGTCTTTTCCCCTAATCCCCTTGTCCTAATTCCAAAGTTTTGTTTCCATTCTGATTGTTCTGCAACATCTGATTCCGATTCCAGGTCATGTTACTTTTTGGTACATTCTTACATGAACATATGCTTTTTTAGTCCCAAATAAAATATTTGCAACTTGATTAGGCTAGTTTTGCAATAAAAACTGTTGAGTTCCAATGTACTTTTTGTTGCTTCTTTTAACCGTGCCTTTGTTGCTCCTCTATCTCTATTGGTCCGTGGTTTATGTCATTATAAAAAGAATCATCTTTTCCATTCAAATTCACACGCATTTTGAAGTAAATTAACAAGGTCAGTATGACACTTTCTCCAAAAAAAAAAAAAAACAGGCCCTACAATTTTATCAGTCCGTAGTCCGATGCAACATGCGAGGACCCAACCATATTTTTTTAAGATTTCGAGGCAGTATAGGAAGTGGCGAGAACAGGAAAATGGAAGTGATGACTCAGAGATCACAGTAAAGAAAATAAAAGAAAACCGTCAAAAAAATGGAAGAAACGCAACAGTAACGGAGGAGAAAAAGCTTTCATTAATCATTTATCTGGTGGAGATTGCATAGGATACTCATTATGAACATTATGAAAGCTGATCTGATCATAAAATTTCTTCTACAAGGGAATCAAAATCATAATTCATTCTTCACTGTCCTAGGGACCATTCGCTTCTCGCTGCTTAAAACTACATAGATTTGCAAGCAAGCAACCAACCAAGCGTAGTTCTCATGTTAAACGAAAGTGGTATTTGAAAGGGACATTTGAAAGAAACATGAAAAGAGATTGTCGAATAACAGAAGAATCAAGAATGCGTTCTTGACATTTGAAAGAGGCATGAAAATTGATTATTAATTTTGTTATTACTAATTATATTGTTAACATATTTATATTATTTTAAAATAAATAGATGTATTCTAAGAATGGAACTTAATTTGAAAATTAGATGGTTCAGCTAGAATAATAGTACAATTATAGTTGCACCAATACAATAATTTCGACTTACAGATACAATATTAATGATACAAGTGCAGTTACAAAATACAAATTACTGATGTTATACAAACTATTCCTAGCGCAGTCCAGCAGCAGTTAGTACATTTCGTATGTTAACTTGAAGGATTTTCATGAAGTTCGTTACATTTCTTTCAATTGGTTCACGATCGTTATTCCCGGTTATTCCTGGACGTTTGAGTATTATAGTAATATTTTAGAATTTCTTTCGAAACTAGATTGGAATCATCGTCATATGCCATACATTTAGGGGCTCCTTCGTCGTATCTTTATATAAAATTGTGAATAACTATTGTGGCAGTAACAACCTTTGAACTTTATATTCGTATGTTGACTTATTTTATGTAAGATTGTAAAAAAAAATTTCTCTTCAAATTTCATAGGTTATTTCGATTGCCATACGTAAAGTCGAATGGTAGTAGTTGAAAATTTTATTTTCGGTTTTTGATTGCTTGTGTGTCCTTATAGTTGACGAGGAAAACTGAACGAAATCTTTAGCATCGTATTCCTTTCCTTTCCACCATACTTCTTACAAACGTAATGTTAAATCAAGCGCGCATACAATTATAATATTCTGCGTAGCAAAGTATTTACGTCCAATATATCGTTGCATTTCTAAAGTATGTACATGTGCAACTACATGTGTATCATCAATAATCCTCATGCAATTTTTAGAGAATGATTAGTATCGGTGTGATGCCCTAATTTGTTTTTGGACTGTATTAAATTCAAGGTCTATCGGTTTAATAATATCCTTAAACATTAATTCAGCAATTTTCAAAACTTCGTGAAAGTACGCAAACCGTGTTATTCGATCGTTGAAATCTTTCAGCAACCTATTGAGTAGGATGAGTCAAAGCAATTGTATACGTAAAGATGGTTACCATTTTCCTAACACACGTATTAAATGTTGGCTTCAAACCGTAGTATTCTAACATTTCACACAATGTCAGAAAACAAGTATTTTCATTTTAAAGTTTTGTTGACAACATTCTGCATGTCCGCACGGTATATCGTTCACCCAGTGATTTCCTTTATATTCGAAAGTGAAATCTATTCGTTGGGGGTTTCTATAGTGCTCTAAGTCTCATAATAGCTTGTATATCTGTCAAATCTTCGGTATCAGAATTTGAATGGTCATCTTCGTCGCACGGTTCAGACATTAATATTTTTGAATTTGTGGTTAAGTATAGCGAAGATAAAGTGAAGATGAAGAGGTAATTAGTTTATAGGGTTGGTGATAGTAATCAGGCGTTGGATTCAAATTTGTTTGATGCCAACCGTTGATTTTCAACGATTCTCTCTAGCGGATCATTTATGTGAGTTTCATCTATGATATTCTTGTTCATGTTTTGCATTATGCACACATGATAGGCTATTCTCTTTGCATTAATCGTGAGACAATTACACGTCATTCAACAAGGAGAAAGAGTTTCTAGACAAATATATGTACGCGCACAGAAATGATGATTCATAGCTCCTTTGTAGTCTCCTTTTGTCTTTTGTGAAAATAAGGTTGAAACGAAAGGAAAATTTGAAGATCTTTACAAATAATATAATAAAGAGAATTTAATGAGTATGATTTTCACGATGTATTTTTGAAATTTTCAAAATACCCTCATCCATCAATGGAATCTCACATCGATTTGCAACCTTCACCATCATCTCCTTTCCTATTACCCATCAACGGAATTTTACTATTAATTTGCCACTGGTTCCACCAACAAAATAACTTAAAATAAAAATGTTGGGACTACCAAAACATTTGCACTTACAACACACATCCGTCCACTTATTTTTTATTAAACAAAAAGTAAATATCTCTAAATATTAAAGGCACGTACGTGCTTTTATACTAGTATAAATAGTTTGTTTACTACGACTGTTACGATACGCATTTTGCACGTGAATTTTGTTTTATACAAATATACGATATTAAGATATAATGTTAAATTTAATTAAGATATAATTGATTGACTCGGTTATAACATATAAAAAATTAGTATTTTCACTAACGAAAATTTTGCATTTTAATTAAACCATGAACGATTTTAGGTATAAAACAGATTGACTTAGTTTTACTAGATATAATTTGTATTTAAAAGATCGTTTTGGAAAGTTTACGTTTATGCAAAAAAATGTGACACCAAATGTATTACAACTATTATTAAAGATAATTTATAGGAGATCTCAATATATTCATAATTTTGAATGAGTTAACGATTTCAAAATGATCCTAATTTTTATACAAATAATTTTAATAGTATATATGTTATATCTACAAAAATTTGTATCGTTTTGAAATTTTATAACACTAAAAGATAGAAGATGACTACAAAAGGATGAAAATTTGTGAATATGTTTCATCTCCACAAATGTTTGACTGATTTGAATAATACTACCATGTTCAAAATACCGTTTCAAATCAATGGTTAAAATAAATTTTTTAATGGTGATATTGTCTTAACATTTTGAACATGTTAGAAATTTAAAGACGGTCCATTTTTTTGGACATGATATTCTTAGTGTAAATTGAATATCCTCAAAGTTTAATTTAATATTTGTATATGAATGTATGTGCGTACATATGTATGTATGTATGTATGTATGTATATATGTATGGAATGGAGCTACCATAAAGAAGTTCCGGGAATTACGAAGGAAGCTTCATACTTTTGGGTTGAGATGATTTCAACTTTATACCAATTTTGACGAAGAAGCAACTCCCTTTTAACCTTAAGTTGGTCAAAATACACGGATCTTTTGAGTTTCCGTAGAGGATTTAGATTTAATAATAGGTCTTTTAAGGACCACCAGCTCAAGTGATAAGATCTTTAAATTGTAGTTCTAGAGGCTTTTGGTTCGATCCATCGAGACACCAAAATGAGTGCTCTGCTTAAGTTAAATATCACTCAGGTTATAATAATAGTTACAACAACAACAACAACAACAACAACAACAACAACAAATGGTCTATAGTTTAGTGGTATTGCTCATCATCATTTAGCTATTGCGATTCTTGTCTCGATTGCTAATGACATGTGATGCGTGTGCAAGGCAAAATAATTAATATAGAGCACATTCCCTTACATACAACACAAAATGGTTAATACAAACTAATCGAGCATAAATGATATTGTACGAGTGTTATACAAAGTAAATAAATTGTAAAATTAATATAAGAGTTATATTAGTTAAATACATAAATTTTAAATATTAAGCAAACATGCATGAAATTAATTTTTAGTGTTAAATTAATTGTTCGACTACGTTCAAATTACGATACTTTTGAAATATGTCAATGTAATGATTTGTAGTTGAACGTGTTACAAAACGAAGTTAATATGCTTCGAGTCCTACACGAGATGGGCAACAGGGCACGAATAAGGCACATGACTTGCCGTTTTGACTAAATATTTTTGTGAAGACATTTACTTTGCACACTTTCTTTTAAAGCAAGTGTGCATGCTATTTGCTTTTTGTTTGGCTCAAACTGTCAATTTAATATTTTATAATTTTTATATTTGCATGTGGGACCCAACGTTATTGTTACAACCAATAATAGAGCAAGTACTATGCATACTTACTTGTAGCCAAGTGTGCAAGTGTGCTTAGCATTTCTTTTTTTGTCAAATATTCATCTCAAAATTACACCTATAAATAGGATTTGTTCATTTGACTAACCTAATGAAAGGACACCTCTATTTTTAGTATTGATATTATATTCCTTAGTTTGTTTAAGGTCTCTCTTATCTAGTCGAAATTGTACCCTATTAGATGTGTTCGGAATGATTTTATATGTTGTCATTGTTGACGGTTCGGGGTTGATAACTACCAGCAAGGTTAAACAAGTAATTTTAACTCATTAGTTTAAATTATTATGAAAAAGTAATAATTATAAAGTGGAAAATAGGCATAAGGACAAACTTTGAGAAAAATTAAGGCTGAAGGACATCAAATTTCATTTTTGGGCTGAAGGACAAACTTTGAAAAAAATTAGGCTGAAGGATAATGCTAGTTAGAACTAGCATTTTGTATAGTGTAAAAACTAAATATAATACTAGTCTATCTAGCATTTTGTATAGTGTAAAAACTGAATATAATGCTAGTTAGAACTAGCATTGTCCTTCAACCTAATTTTTTTCAAAGTTTGTCCTTCAGCCAAAAAATAAAACTTGGTGTCCTTTAGACTAATTTTTTGTCAAAGTTTGTCATTTTCCTTAATTCCCTCTAATTATAAATATATGTTCATGATTTATTAAATACACTTATAATAATATAATAATGTTGATTATTGTGAATGAAAATTGACGTCATAAACCATGGCGCGGCTAGGCATTGAATTCATGTAGGACAAGGTTCTACACATGGCTAGTTGATACTTTTAGAGAGGGCATAGTAGTCAGTTTTTTACAAAAAGACCAAATTTAGTTAAAACATCATTTTTCATAAAAGAAATAGTTCCCTACCTAAGCAAACACTACCTCCACCCTCGGTCATAAATCCCTTAATATTTAAGATCACTGTTGTTTGAAAATTTAGCCAATGTCATGTATTAGAAGGAAAAAAAATTCAGTCAATGTTGGAGTTAAAAGATTTGGATAGCTAAAGATGTGTTTTAGTGTACACAATTATTACCAGATTAGTGCTAAGAAATAGAAAACAAGACATGGTATTTTATAGTGGTTCGATCAAACCAATCTACATTCACGGTGAATCTATCCTTTTTATTGCTTGATTTTCGATTACAGAAATTGAAATAAATACAGGAATTTTGTTATATCAATCTCTAGTTGGATCTTACTGTTCTTTTATATGGAGGAAGAGAGTAGATAATTCCATCCTTGGTGCCATGCAGGTGAAGGCCCTTAAATAGATGCTTATGTTGTAGCTTGGATAGCTCTAGTGTAGTATGTCTTCTGTATGATTTGGACGGCTTCAATTAACACCTTGCGCCTCAACCATTGTTATGACCGTTAATGCCAACTAGAGGACTGTGACGACCCGCCCTTTGTAATTCCCTGAATCAACATCGAATGATAATGCCTGACTCCTGAATACCACAAAAGACAATCCGTCGGAGTAAAAATTAAAACGAAACACTATACCCAGGCACATCGATTCAACCTTACAATGGAAAGATAACATATAATATACTGAATATACATGAACAAAATATGATAAACAATATACAAGAGACTGCACTAGCGGAAGCAACTGATAAATAAATATCAGTATAGAAAGTCAAAATACTTAACTCCATTCATTTAGAGTTCTAAATATAGTATCTGATCTGATATCAACTGTCTCATATACAGAATAGCATGTCTGCCATGTACTACATCACCAACAAGTATACATATCCAATATATCGACCTCACGCCTCCAGAGTGCTCCATCTATCGTGTAAGCCTGCCCTCAAAAGCACTTGACTCTCAAACTACTCAATCGAGTACCCAAGAGTTATAAAGACAAAAACACGGGACGTACATAAAGCCTGGTGTGAGAGGACCCGTCTCTAAGTACCATATATACATACAACCTATATACATATAATAAAGTGAGCAAGGATCAATGGGTAATACTAACTATACTTTGCCCCACTTTATCCATACACCAACAAGTCAGGATGATACATAATAGTGGTTCTCTAATTAAAACAGTTCCTACTATAACAAGCTAAGCTGCTAAATATGAAAAACGAGTATACAGATAATACTACACTTCATAAGCAACGGTACCATAAATCTCTCAATCTCTATCAAAGAATTTGAAATGCAAAACAAATACAACGATATAACTATGCTACTAACATAGCATCTCCACACCCAAAACCGTAATACGTATATCTATAACTAAGTATATCTATAACTAAGACCATGCCAAATTGCCATAAGCTACCAAAGAGATCTATCGAGAGCCACAACTAACTTGTAAACTCCCATGAAAACCAACACCTCAAAAGAAGTTGGCATGTAGGTCCTGCCCCAGCACCCAATCGTATCATGGAACAGTATATGACCTAGTCTAGACCGACGTTCCAATCTCTCTCTGCCCTTGCTTCGAGACCATGCATCTCAATGATATAATGGATTATCTCACTAGCGTCCTTTCCTTCCGGTTGTCTACACCCACATGCCAAAACCATATGCTAACACTAAACCCATTGTACACCCTTCCTATGTGTATACAAAACACCGAACTATTGGCATCCATGTATGGATCGTATTCGTTCTTAAGTGCCTCGCGTTACCTGGGTTCCCCAAGTAAGGCATATTAACCCAATATATATAAATCACCCAAACCGTGCATCTATAATTATATATTTATATATCTGTGTGTGTGTGCGCGCGCGTGTGTGTGTATATATGTATGTATGTATGTATTTCATCCACTATTCAGTAACCTCAAGTCGGGCACATCGAACTATACATGCATTTAAATTGCATATCGATAAATCGCACTGAATTGTCATAAGCTACCAAGGAGACCTATCGAGAGCCACAACTATATTGTGCACTCCCCTTAAAGGCAACACCTCAAAAGAAGTTGGCATGCAGGTCCTATCGCAGCACCCAAGAATACTACGGAATAGTATTTGACCTACTCTAGACTAGCATCCCAATCTCTCTCCGCCCCTGCTTTGGGACCAGATCTACAGGTCGTGCGCCTCAATGGTACAATGGATTACATGCACCAATCGTTAGCCTTAAGTCAAATGTACCGAAACTATATATAAACGCTTTAAACTGCATATAAATAAATAAATATATAATATTTCATGCATCTTTTAGTAGCCCCAAGTCGAACATACACAAATTATATTTATACATATAAACATATATAAATCACATAAACTGCATGTAGGGGTGGGTGTGTGTGTCCAAGTATATGGAACTAATAAACACATAGCATGCACATTTACATACACAAAAGCAATACACTATCAAAGTAACAAATCTATAATCTCAATATCAATAACAATTCACATACAATAATATAAAAAGTTCAACAAAAATGCATCTTAAGTCACCATTCTAACAATTATATCTTCTTCGTATTATTTTATAGAAGTCTCACGCTTATTTTATAAAATAATTCACTTGCCTATCGATCATATTATAGCTTATTTTCACTTAGTCATTCTATTTAAATTAAGTTTAGCTATCAATAAGGCCTCAAAATATCATATAGCTCGTGTATATAATTTCTATATGTATGCACACATATATCTCAAAACATTTCTTAGGGTCTAAAGTTAATAAATCACGTCATTACAATATTCGAGATTTTATAACCTTAATCAAGCCCTATTAAATAATATAATACTTCTTCGTAGTTATAACTTCTCAAATCACATTTATAGAAATACACTATTTAGTTAATTATTGGTTTACACTATAATAAACCAATATGAAGGCCAAATAAACTTCTAAGCCATTTTAATACTAGTTTAACCTTCCTAAATCATTATTTTAGCCTTACATCTTACTTTAAAGGTCATGCTTCTAATTTTCGATTAGAAATAAAATATATAATAATATTTATATCACTAGCATAACTACAAATTAGAGTTCTAATTAATTTATAACCATGTTATATATAATATAACCTCCATCTAATCCTATTCAATATAAATAGAACGCAATATTTATATATACGGGATCTCAATCAGTTATTCTGAATATCAGTAGTAAAATATATAATAATACTCCTATCACTGATCTAACTATAAATTAGTGTTTAATTAATTTATAACCATGTTATAAATTAATATAAATTCCATCTATCTCTATTCAATACGAATATGACACGATATCTATATATACGAGATCTTAATCAATTTTCTCGAATATCTACTCAAACCAATCCAATCAAATGGGAAATAATTACTTATGTATATTTTTCTGCCTCTCCTACGTGATATTTCTCGGTATATATAATTACGGGGGATTTATACTAAAATATAAATTCAGAGTAATAATTCCGCTCACCTAAACCGTAATTTCTCAAG
Organism: Allium fistulosum; assembly: GCA_030737815.1. Taxonomy (NCBI): domain Eukaryota; kingdom Viridiplantae; phylum Streptophyta; class Magnoliopsida; order Asparagales; family Amaryllidaceae; genus Allium; species Allium fistulosum. The sequence goes on from CM060901.1 coordinate 670,290,123, forward strand.
TGTCCGAATCCAGTCCAACCCTACACCATGTCATAGATAATATCACTATGAGTGAAACCGTGAAGACCGCGTCTCGATTGGACCTCATATGAAAGAGATATGAATTTAATACGAATGGGGATTAATTAAAATAATCTATCAACATACTCACTTCAATTAAAAATTAAACCTTTCTTCCCTAATTGGCTTTCACTATGCATGAACGTGCACACCGTGCACGACTACTCTCTCTGACCAAGCTACGGATCACTAGAGCACCTTTTACCACCACTAACACTCTCCCTTTTGTGAGCTAAACCTGACAAGCCAACCACCATCAACTCCAGTCCCTATTTAAATATCGGTATCGTACCCAAATCCTTAACTTGGCCATTCACTTGCCAATGGCAGTTGCACACCATTGGAGCACCACCATTCTCGACATCTTCGTCCCCTCTGTCCATCCCCACAACCCTTTCTGCCTATCTCCATCTCATGCTCCTTCGAAAGCGAACCCTAACCGACGACATGTAAATGACAAGCACCCCTAACATAACCGCACATGACCAAGCCACCATAAAATTGAAGCTCTCTTCTCCCTAACTCCAATGGATCCAACTATGTTATTTTTCTTGGCCTGAAGCTCTTGATTTAATTCAACGAAGGAGGCGGTTATGCTAGCAAGGAGTAGGAAAAAAATGGAAGGGGAAAAGAAGAAAAGTAGATATTATTAAGTGGAAGAGTATATATACAATAATATATATTTTTTATTTGATTTCTCAAATAAATCGCCACACGTTTTAACCTCATACGATCACACAGCACATCAGATCACCATGAAACTCGTCGACGCACATCACATCACCTCGTTTTTCGATCCCGGAGGTATAACTTTCGTTGCTATCCGAGTCATCGCTCCGAGATGATAATTTCATGCATTTCAAAGTCGTTTTGGCCGTTGGGTCGTCCAATTCCAAAAATTCCTCAACCTTACATCTCATAATGAAGTCCTCATTCTAGAATCACAAGCCATCAGTCGAGATCCTATTGGATTTGACTACGCATGTGTTTTTACAAAATACGTATAACAATACGTAAATCCTAAAAATCTCGTAATTTCAAATATAGCGATATTTATACTCATTTTGATTTATAATTAGGACTCAACATAAGTAGTCTCGAATTATAATTTGACTGTATGCGAAATGTCAAATTTTGGACCTTCATTTAATTAACGATTCAATATTTAAAGTAATTATTTAAGTATCTAGTCGTTAAAAAAATGTCGGTTATCCTTGACCACTGTTTTAGCAAAAACGGGTTGCTTCAACAGCTGCTTTTGTCAAAGTATGTCTCAACTATTGCTTTTTTTCAGATGCTCCTTGATATCGTTTAGGGATCAGAACTTCAGAAGTTGAACGCATTCGTACGTGGTAAGAGGAGCGGTCGCCAAAGTGTCATGTGCTTGAGTGATGCCTTGGGAGGTTATTTGAGCTCCTTGTTAATATTGGATATAAGACAAGCAAGCAATATCTTGATCGGTGGGCATTGGCTTATCGTAAATGGACAGATTGCTTCCTAGAGATCGGGGAGGGTAGTAACTCTTAAGTGCATGAGATGTAGTTAGTTACACTCGCTAATTGTGCTGAAGGCTTGGGATGATAATCATAGCGGGCGTCTTAATGTAGGCAAACGCTTGGGTGGGTGGTCTGACGACCCTATGCTCCCATCCTACGATGTGTACTTTATGACTGTTTATGTTAGGCAGTTGTTATAGCAAGTCGCACTGTTCTTGATTAGGCTTTGAGGCAAATCTACATTGGCTTTTGCATCAAACTATGAATTTCTTGCATGGGAAATTCATGCAATATTTTACCTCTCAAGCATGTTTTCATAGCGGGCGAGGGCAGACTTGTATTATTGCGTTAAATGTTGTGGCGCGTGTCTACATCAAAGGCCTTTGGCACTTGGTATTTCTTTTGGATCAGGTGCACTGGCAATGGGGGAAAAGAGGGAATCTAAAAAGAATCCTTTGTTAATATTACACTATATTTTTAATTTGTGTTTACATGAATAATTCTTTTATACTAAATGATAGAGTTAGGTATATGCCCTAAGGGAAATTCGATAATTTGTTGTAAATTATTGACTCTGTAATAAAATCTCGTCTGAAATGAAAGGTGTTTTTCTTTCTGTTATATGCTTGTTATGATGTGTTATAATTAATTAATTATTTAATTTAAGTATATTTAACAAAAAATCCACAAATAGTGTGTTTTGTGATATTAATTACGATTGTTGTAATTATGAGTATTTTATCATAATACAATAAACACATCATTTTAAATATTCCTAGTCAAGTTGTATCGAGATTGAATATCGATGCATCCACCAAGGCTGGAGTATGGAACGCTCTCCAAAGGTTGGGAGTGTATTACTCATGACTACTGGGGGCACCAAAGGGTTTCATACTGATAGTTATTGGATAACTATGAAATGATACACTCGACAGTTTTTTATTGTTAATATGACTAAGGTCAAACGAAAAATACCGAAAAATATCGATATGGCAATATTACACAATTCTCTTGACTTGAGAATACTATTGAGCTTCAATGTGGAAATGCAGCTTTGATTATAGTTAAATTGTAGCACGATGTCTATCGAATGACTATACTTGGGTCGAGTGGAAGCAATGGAAGCAAAACACTAATCAATAGAGGATTTATCTCCTTAGCTATATGAGGTTAGTGTCATTGTCAATTAAAGTAAACTTAAAGTCAAAATCACTAGTTAGAGTAGTTCGGTTAATAATAATTGTTATTATTGAACCTTGGACTTTGTGTTTGGATTATAAAGTGGAATATGGACGATATTGGAATTTTGACCATTACCAAATTAAACAAGTCCTAATGTGACATAATTTTGATGAAGAGAATTAGTGTAAATAATCATCACTACTGGGTAACTGCTTAAAATAAGTAAATTTGGATTTCACTGAAGATATAAAAGCGGTAAAATTGACCATAATGTCATAGTAGCTAAGGTAATGCGTGAACATTAGTTTTGAATTGTTCGATATTAATCGCTGATCGAATTTACACATATGAGTCACATAACTGAAACATTGAATACTCCTACTACCACTCGATTTAATTAACTATAATTGTTATAAATTAATTAAATTAATTACTAGTTATGAAATATTAATTATAAATTTTATTTAATTTGTGTTGATCAGGATTAAAGTAGTACGCATATAAAAGTTATATACACACGTATCGATATACGATATCGATGTGCGTTTGAATTAGATTTAAATGCATATTTAATAAGGCTTGAAGCAACTTTGAGGCCCTAATATAGGAATACATGGTTGGCTATGGGGGGTGCAAGTGGGTTTGAATACTGAGCACGAGGTGTGAAACAGTAAGTGGAAAATGTGGATCCGGATCCTCTTTTTGCTCCTCCGAGTTTCCACTATTTAAACACCTCAAACCCTACTTTAGGCGCTCTTAATTTTTGCCTCCTCCTACCTCTCATTTGGTCAGCCATACCCTTTCCCTCCTCCTAATTTTTCAAGCGTTTTAAAATCCACAAATTAAATTAAAATAGTAGATCGACAGTTGTTGCTTTAAGTCTAGTAGCTCTTTCTAGAAGTTTGGATAGAGATTCTAGGAGTAAACGGATTCAACATTTTAATGTGTTACATCTAAGCCATTCTAAGGTAATTATTCTATTTACATTCATATATGCTTATATTTATTTATGTCATTTTACTGCTTTAGTTTATATGTATATTATCATGAATACACATATGTATGTGCTATCAACATTGGATGAATGAATATATGTATATATATATATATGTATGTATGTATGTACGTATAATATATATATTCTATGTATGCGCACATGCTTACGCGTGTGTGTAATACATACACACATATAATTCATCCAGGAAGCAAAATAAAATAATTTTAATTTTCAAAAATTAATTAACATTTTAAAAGCAACTAACATAAAATTGATTTTAATATATATATATATATATATATATTAGTATATAAAATGTATATATAGTTTGTTAATTCGTATACATGATATATTTTTGGAAATTAAAAAATTATATATATATTTATTTATTTATTTAAATTAAAATCGAATATATATATACAATTTATTTTAAATATAAACCTAACTTTTATATATAGTTTGTATACAGATATTATAAAATATACACATAAATATTTAAAAATTATGTATATGATTGTTTTTCAAAAAATTTTATTTTTTTGTGATTTCCATATAGAAATCTTTATTTAAAATAAAATAATTTTAAAAATTTCTTTGAGTTATAGTCCTAATAAAAGAAATATTCTTGTGATAGGTCATATTCCACTCTTTCCCCTGGCCCTATTCGCACAGTTTTAATAATTAAAGAAAAATCCATTTTGTTAAATATAATTTGGCTAAATATATATTTGTTCATATATATATATTTAATTTTTTTACATTAAATATATATATATATATATGTGTGTGTGTGTGTGTGTGTATGTATATATATTTATGTTATATTAAATTTTTAAATATTAATTTAATTTGTATATAAGATTATATATATATATTTACAAAAAAAATATTTTTGAAATATAATATATATATATATATATATTTAGAAAATTGATATATAGTTTTGAATTTGAAATTAGTATATATTTTATACAGATCTAGATTTGAAATTCTAAATTTGAATTCTAAATTTAAATTCAAAATTATTTATATTAATATTTACATTTATTTTATATTATAATGTCAATCATATATATATAAACATTTATATTTTACAAATATAATTTTATATCGTATAAAACTATATATTTGTGTGTGTAACAACCCTTACCTCAGTGGGCCCGAGTTTTCGCTAAATTGAAAACCCAAGTCTACCAAAGTATGAATCGTTGGTATTTGTATCCTATAATAAACAAGTATATCAAAGCATTATCGATAAAACTCACAGCGGAATAGTAAAGTATAATAAAACATATGATTACTGACCAAGGTTGACACCTTTGATATTCTCTGGTGCCCTTGTTAGTGTCGAGGATGCATAAGAAAATCTATCCTTCCGCTGTTCCCACCTTGTACCAGTACCTGTCCCTCTAAAGTTATCATGTGGGTTGTAATGAGGAGGGATCAGAACAACGTTCTAAATTACATACTTTATACATACACTAGTTTATTCCAATTGCTTTCCATTACATGTTATGTCTACTATTTAAACTTAATCGTCCTGACTTCATATATGCGTAAGATATGCCCCACCCACTGGAGGTATAAAATAAATGGATACGTATATATGTGTGTGTGCGCGTGCGCGTGTGCGTGTGTAAGCACCACAGTCCCCTTTGGACTTGGATACTATCCACGCTAGTATTTGTAACTATATACCGCACAAGGTATCCACCATTTGTGTCTAGACCATCTTGTCCGCGTACACCGAGGATCTTCCTTTTAGTGCCTAATAATAGCATTACAACTATTTAGTCGCATTGTACTCATTTCATATTGAGGACTCCGTTCCTCGAACTAATCATATATTGAGAACTCAGCTCCCTAACTTCTGCATATTGAGGATTCAGCTCCTCGGACATGCATACTAAGGACTCAACTCCTTGGACTTTTGCATATTGAGGACTCAGCTCCTTGGACATTCACATGCTAGGGACTCAGCTCCTTGGACTTTCACGTATTGATGACTCGGCTCCTCGAACTTTCACATGCTAAGGACTCAGCTCCTTGGACTTTCGCATATTGAGGAATCAGCTCCATGGACTTTCGCGTATTGAGGACTCGACTCCTTGGACTTTCGCATGCTAAGGACTCGGCTCTTTGGACTTTCACGTATTGAGGACTCGCTCCTAGGACTTTCGCATCGTAGTTACTCATTTAGGGGGAGTATGCAATGCCGACTAACCGAAATGTCTCATCGTCTGCATCCGTTCCACCTCTCAATGGTAACGCCACTTATTGCAAAGCGCCTTATATTCCCACGGGTCCTACAGTTGGAGATGTCCCACATCAGTACAATGTATACACTACCGCTGGTAGCCCCTTACGGAGGACATACTTCTATTGTGTAACACTACTGACCTCGCATTCCAACCCATACTAATGACGTTAAATTAATCGTTCCTAATTAATCTAAGCTATTGACTAAATTCAATAGTTTACACCCATCATAAACGCATATGTGAGGCTATGTATAGATCCGTACTTATTTATTTACTACACCTCCAATGTTCATTGTTAATATTTAGTTATTTTTACATAACTAGCTTCTTATTTCTTTAATGTCAATTTAACGTCATTTACCACTTGCTTTTAACTTAAAAGATTTAACTATCTTTTATTGCTTACTTCCCCTTTAATTCATTAGATTTCTTCTACTGTTCTTTTTCAATTCTTACTATCTTCCTTTGATTACTAACTTTTTTATTTACTCATTTCATTACTTTATCTACATTTTGTCGCTTATTATTTAATTTATAACCTGTCTTTATTGCATATGTTCATTTTATAATTAGACCGTTGTTATTATTTCTACTTACAATTCTTTAGTTTATACTTAGGGATTTCTACATTTTAATGCGTTGGAATTACACCTTTCCCAAAAGGGAATGTTAACACTGTAAATTTCTGTAACTTATCTAAAAAGGGGTTTGTGTTACGTTTGGAATTATAGGGAATTATCGTTTTGTTCTTATATTGAAATAGACAGTACAAAATATAGTAAACATTCATATTTTTTACATATCTTTCTTTTAGGCATATTCCTTGTTATTTCAAACATTACACTTTTTTTCATATTTATAAAACCAGATAATTTATAGAATACATTGCAACACACTTCATTCCAATGAATTAAAATACTAATTAAATCTCAATTCATCTTATAATAACCTCTAATTCATATTTACTATCATATGTTGTTTACCCAATGAATCTGGAATTACTATACAATTCATTAACTTAGAGACTACTTTCACCCTTACTTTCTAGATTCAAGTACATGTAATATTTAATTCAAGTTAACAATTCACATAATATGTAGGCATAGTTTTCAGATTCATTACATCTATATTTTTAAGCCTACAACTCCAAAATAATTATATTCAGGCATACAAGGAACAGATTAAAATGATATAAATCTGATATTATATAAAAGTATATAATTTCCCACTCGCCATTAAGCTTTCCAAATCTCCATATCTAAACCCTGTTATTTCTATTTGGCTCCCTTTGGTGCCTACCGAAATATGTATCGAAAGAATATAGATGTTTATTAGAGATTTAGATCAGGGAAGAGATTTGAATTTAATTTAGATTTGGATCTATAATTTTACCTTAGTTTTGGCGATTCGATCCTATTCTTCTTCTCTTTTATTCTCAGCTATCGTCCACTTGTATATACATAAATAGATTATAGTTTTATTTAGATTTAAGAATTATGAAGAAAAGGAAGTGGCAAAGCTTCGTCATGCTTCAGAAAATATGAGAAGAAAAGTGAGGGATTAAGCCCATATTTATAAGGGTTCGAATCAATGCCAGCAATTAGATTATGTTATATTAAATCCGGACCATTGGTCTAGGTTCAATTTATGACTAACATAGCAATATCAGTCGACCTCTCAACATCTACCGGTCGACTGCTAGCGGTCGACCGGTCCCAATGAGGGGGACGATCGATCGCCCTTATTTGTTAATAAATTTATGCCATTTGTTTTATTCCTTATACGACCTATTCTCTCCCATTCTGATAGATCTGATTTAGTGTTAATTATACCTAGATGTTAAGTAAGCGTTAACTGACCATTAACGTTAATCAACATTGGTTAATTATATTTATTTTCTTAATTACATATATAATTATTTCTAACTTGGAATATTCAAACGCTTATAACTCTTTCATTTGAACTCCGATCGGAAAACTTTATATATGAAAATTGATCAGAAAATCGCCACGAATCCTACAGTGTAAGTTTCATAGTCAAATTCTAATATTTGTAAAAATTCAACTTTAGACGTTACTAATTATTAATTAATTCCTTTTTAAATTAATTATCTTTAACTTTACATGGTGTTACAATTTGTGTATGTGTGTACTAGATTGCTCATATGTATATGGAGGGGTTAATATGTCCATTACGGTGTAAATCCTAGCATTTACATATGAGCATGTTAAACCATTTACACCGTATATATTGCACATGCACCTACACAAACATTTGTATATGATACGCATGTTATATTGCATAATATAAATATAACATTCAATTAAACTTTATTTACAACTTAAATACAATATTGATTTTACTTAAAATAAATCTAGATCGAATCTAAATAAATTTAGACTTCATAGGCCTTAAGAAAGATAATGGAATAATTTTTTTGAAATTCATCCATTTAACTTGCTGCGTGGTAGCCCATATCCAACAATGGTATCAGAGCTTAATAGCCTATGTAGTATAAATTTGTCATGTTAGGGCCAACTAGTTAAGTGTACACATTTAGTATAGTGTCTAGAAAAATAATGTCTAGTTTGGGTAATCAAGTATCCTACTCTACCTGGCTACCGGCCTCGCTCAAAAAATGAAGTGAGCCCAAAGGTTATCCCTAACTGAAAAGGCCCAATATGAATTGAGCCTTTGGCTAATTATCAAAATTATATTGAAATTAAAATAAAATTTTAAATTTTAAAGTTAGATTTTAAAATATGAATAGTAGGACTATTCACATCTACAGCGACTCCCAGCTAGTCGTCTGCCAAGTAAAAGAGGAATACCAAGCTCGAGGGGAGAATCCTTCCCCGTACCTGTCTAAAGTGCAAGAGCTACTAAGCGACATCGAACATTACACCATAACTCACATTCCACGGGAGCAAAACACCAAGGCAGGTTGTTTGGCCAAACTGTCAAGCTTCGGAGAAGCTCAGTCATTGGGGCTTGTCCCAGTTGAATCTCTAACCACTCCAAGCATAGACGAAATTTACGTCGATTGGATCCTTGAGATCACCGTCGAACTAGGGATGTGGATGACACCGATTAAAGACTATTTACTTGCAGAGATCCTTCCGACTGACCGGAATCAACAGAAAAAACTTCTCTAAAAGGCATCTCGATTCATGACACAAGACGGAATATTCTATTGAAGGGGATTCTCAAACCTCCTTCTTAGAAGTGTGTCTAATGGCGAAGCCCGACGAATCCTAAAGGAAGTGCACGAAGGCGAATATGGAGACCACACTGGGGGGGCATACTCTTGCAAAGAAAGTCCTCCGGTATGGATACTTCTGGCCAACAATTAACTCGACGCTACAAACTACGCCATAAGATGTGATCGCTCCCAAAGATTCAGCAAAATTAAAGAGCTACTTCAATAGAGCTAATGCAGATGGTCAGCCCGTGGCCATTTGTAGTACAAGGGATCGATTTGATCGGCGTCATGTCAATAGCAAAAGGAGGAGCCAAATATGCTATTGATGCCGTTGATTATTTCATGAAATGGGCCGAAGCGGAACCGCTGGCCACCATAACCACAAAGAAAGTCATTAATTTGTTACTAAGAACATTATTTGCATGTTTGGCGTGCCATAGAAAATCATTACCGATAATGGAACTCAATTCGAAAGCACCAAGTTCAAAGACTTCTACAAACGCTTCCAAATTAAGAAGAGCTTCTCCACTGTAGCTCATGCGCAAGCAAATGGGCAAGTGGAAGCTATAAACAAGATCATCAAGTCCACTATCGAGAAGCGACTTACTAAAGAAAAAATAAACTAGGTTAATGAACTTCCACTCGCACTATGGGCTTATAGAAATACCCACAAAGCGGCAACCAGCCACACTCCGTTCGCTCTGGCATATGGCTCAGAAGCAATGATTCTTGTTGAATTAGAAGTCCCCTTGCACCGAAGGCAAAATTTTAATCAAAAGCAAAACGAGCAGCTCCTACTCGAATCGTTGTATATGATTGACGAAAGAAGGGAAGAAGCTGAGTTGAGAACCGCTGCCCACCAAAAAAGGGTCGCACAATACTTCAACTCCAAAGTTCACAACCAAACCTTCGAAGTGGGAGATCTCGTACTCAAGCAAGTCTACCCCATCCTGGGGGCCTTAGGAACGAATTGGGAAGGACCGTATGTCATCAATCAAAAGCTAAGGGACAGAACTTTCAAGCTAACAATCGTTGATGGAATTCCAATTCCTAGGGCATCGAATAGCGAATCGCTCCGTCGTTACTTCATTCGAAAACTACCTTGTGTACTTTCTATTTTTCAGCAAATAAGTCGTTCTGCGATTCCAGGGGCATTGTAAATAGGCAAAATATGCCTTGATTTTCTTAATAAAATTGATTTGCTTTTTGAACCAACAAAACTGTGTTCATAATAACTTCCTACCGGGTCTACGGAAGCAAATCGACTCAAACCTTCAGATCAGTGGAACCCGATCTCCGCCTTCTAAGAACTGGTGTTTCCCCAACAACATCGGGAAGACCCAAACATAAAGTCCTCGCATTGCCCGAAGATAGGCAACACCGAGAAGTAAGAAAAGCCACACATCCCATAAGCCACGCACCCACTTTTAAAAAATTCCTTGCGTTGCCTGAAGATAGGCAACGCTAAGGAGTATGAAAAGCCGCTCATCCCATAAGCCGTGCACCAACTTTTAGAAACTTAAACTCCTCGTGTTTTCCGAAGATAAGCAACACCAAGGAGTATGAAAAGCCGCGCATCCCATAAGCCGTGCACCAACTTTTCAACATAAACTCTTCACGTTGCCCGAAGATAGGCAATATCGAGGAGTACTAAAACCGTTCCAGACCAACGAGTCATATCAGTCCCAAAAGCCATGCATTTCGTAAGCCGCACATTAACTCTCGAAGCCGTGAAGTCACACTCCTAAAACCTAAACTCCTCACATTGCCTGAAGATAGGCAATGCCGAGGAGCATCAAAACCATTCCGGATGGATGGGTCATATCGATTCTAAAGTCCGCGCATCCCATAAACCGCACGCACTTTCAAGCTCCGGAATTGCCCCGACAATACCGATAAACTTATCCATACAGGAATAACAAGAACCAACCCACTCTTATTATTGGAAGCAATGGGCGCGACTCCAACAAAATTGGAGTGCTACAAACCAGCGAAAAATTTTCAATTGCTGACACTCAATGACCAACTATAACATTTAACGTTGACAATGTGTAAACTGCCTATAGTTAACTCATAGAATGTGAAAGAAAACTTGGACTACATGCTAAAGTTACAAAACCTCTAAAAGAAGAAAAATCAAGTTGTAACTAAGTCAAATTTCAAGTTTTAATATGCAAACTATTTAAACCATAAGTTATCGGCCACTTGTCAATTGTTTGAAGTAAACGTCCCTGTTAACTTGGGGGCATACATAGGTACTTAAATAAAATTACTTAAAAACAATAATTTCACAAGTTCTGTTACTCTAAACAAAGAATTTTTGCAATAATCACAGGACTAGATAAAGTGAAAGTATATAGAGTAAACGCAAGTGCACAGAACATACATAAGCAAATAAGTGTAAACAAAACAAGAATAAGTGCACAAAACACATATGAACGGACAAGTAAGAGTACAACCAAAATATCAACAATGTATTACTTATAACTTTCTATTATACAAGGTCAAAACATGGGGGCCGTACCCACACAATGCCGGCCAGCAAATGAAAAATACAGACACCACAACAAAAACACTAAGTGCAGACTTTGCACTTAAATAAAACAACTCAAAAATAATCGAAATCAGATCAGCCGCCACTCAAGCTTCTCAACGCTTCTTTCCACCACTCCCCTTTCCGCCTTTTGTTCGAAGTTTTTGCTTTGCCTCAGGAGTGGTGTCGTTGCCAATAGTATCCTCAGCACTAATGTCTTCCTCTTGCTCTACAACCTTCTCAGAAGATTCGCCCTTCGTTTTGCGCTTCCGTGACTTGCGGGAGCTTTTCGAGGCCTTGATCGCTTCAACCTTCTCTTTCTTGATAGCGACCAATTCTTGTTGAGTCTTGCTGGCTGCTCAGTTTGAACTTCCTGCTCCCTAACTTCGGCCGCCGTTACGACACCTTCCAAAGACACAAAATGATCATCCAAACCATGAAGTGCAGCGATCTTCTCGGACTCTCGCCCCAGTTGCGAGCCAGACACGGACATGAAGACCGGTGCAGGAACGAAAACAAGCATGGAAGTAGTGTAATAGCAGCAGGTCCAGGCACCGAGGAAACTGGAGGATCAATAGATAAGGTAGACGGACCTATAAGATCAAAAAAGAAAGCGTTAAATTCCTCCTGCTCTTGCGGCGTAAGCTGAAAGCTCCCGAACTCAGGGGAAACAAGAGGATTACCTGCACCGGAAGAATGACCAAGAATTTCAACTTCATATTCACTACCTTCACCCTCCTTCGACGGGTCCATAATTCGAGGGGAAGCCTCAAGCCTAGAACTTGTTGACAGATTGTGGGGATGCTCCGATGGCTTTCCAGCACCAGAAATAAAAGGCTCCGTAAGCGCTTCGACGGCCACAGTCATGGCGGCATCGGCAGCTTCTTTCTCCCTCTCAATCCGTAGAATCTCTTAGCCCTCCAACAAAGCCTTTGATTCTTCATTGAGGGAGGCATTTTCTAACTCTCGCTTGGTATAAACGTTACCGATCACGAAAGCAGGTCAAGATTTCCTCCAATACCACAGCAAGAGTACGCGGAAATTTCGGGCCTAAGTAGCTGAGGCTCCCCTGATGCAGAAAGAGTTGACATAAGAATTCAAGATGGTCTCATTCATAGTCTCCATCTTCCTTTCAAAAGAATTTTGAAGCTCCAGATAATCCATCGTAACTGCGGCCTTTTCATCTTCAACGCGAAACTTATCGGCACTAAGCTGCACAACTTGATCCCGTAGCCGGGCGATTGTCTCAACCTGGTCGGAGATGGTCTTATTATGCCCCTCAACGATAAGGTCGTGATCGGAGATGGTTTTCTTTTGGGCTTCAATCGTTGCGCTGCCACCTCCTCTTTTAATTTGGCCTCTTTGGCATAGGCCTTCTTAATTTCGTCCCCGTAGATGATTTCAATTCTCTCATGTGCCTCCTTTAATTCCTTCGACAAGTCGGTGTTCCTTTTGCTTTCTCGAAGCGTCGCTTCTCTCTCCTCCTCCAGGTGTTTGATGCAGGCATCGTGTTCTGTCAACGCCCTTTCAAAATCATCCTTCTCTGATTCAAAAGAGAGGATTTCCTGATAGTTGTTGTGGTTCATATCTGCCAGTTGCTTACATAATTTCTCCCACCCTTTGGCTTGTTCTAAATCGTTTTGGATAGCCTGAAGATGTGGCATGTATGAATCCCTATGAACTGGACGGAGATCACGATCAAACTTAACCCCCCTTAGAAACCACTCGGGCAGCGCTGCCTCAAGCTTGGGAGGACACGATGGAAGAATATAGGCAGGTCTTCGATGGGCACGTTAAGCACCGGAGGCAAGAGCAACAAAAGATGACGGAATGTAAGTTGAAGGCAGATCGGGGATAGAAGTAACGAGATTTCCTTACCCGTTGAAGAGAACGTCGAAACGAAAGCTTGCTGTTCTAAAGAATGGGAACCACGATTGAATTTAGACCTCTTCGACGGCTCCTCTCTCTCGTTGAAAGTCTTCCCCTTTTCATACCCGCCTTTGTATATTCGGCTCCACTCTCTCTCGTGTCGGCGACGAGTTTCGGCCTTTAGATCTTTTCTTATTCTATACTCTTCCTCCGTCTCTCAGGGCTGGTGACAGTCGGAAGAATGCTTGGACCAGCGCTAGGAGTCGGTAAATCCCTTAAAATCATCAAAAAGGCTGCGTCCTCTCATCATACCTGATACGAAGCATAAGTAAAAGGTTTTAGAAGCGGAAAATAAACATGAAAAGTGTGTGTACAAGTGAGTGTAACCCTAGTGAAGCATGTGATGTGTTTGGGAGGAGAGCCTAAAATGACGTCACAAACCAGATCGGACTGACGTTGTGGAAGGAATCGGGCTAACTTCGGGTGCAATGTGGCCCGAACGAGGGAGAACCTCCTCAAATTTGAAATCCGCTCTAGGAGCGCGTCGAAATCTACTTAAGCATCACACAAATCGCCAAAGTCCGCGCCAGTATCTTTACTTGGAGAATCCCGACATCGTCCAGTTTCTAGGGCATCGTCTTTACCACTCATGTATGGAGGAGGCAAGCTTGGAATAACGGGACTCATCCCCGGAGTCCCGTCGCACGATTCAGAATCCCCATCATCGGATTCTGCATAGAAATCACCACTAGAAGTGGACTCATTGCTGCTGCTCCCGATTTCCCCCTCCTCTTTTTCTAAGTCCATCGCGGCTTTGCCTTCTCTCTGTTTGAACTCCTCTTCTCCTTCTTCCGGAATCAAAGGCATTCTGGCAGGGTGACTAACTCCATTCGCAACAACATCTCTTCCATCGCGAGCCTCTTCGACTGATTCTCCGAACAAGCGCTCTCTCTCTTAAGAAGCGCCTTCTTTGGAACCATGAGAAGTGGAAGTGGTTCGCATGCGAACCCTGGATTGAGAAGGAGAGGGGACTTCAACTGGAACGACGGATCTCCCCAGATGCAATAATCCATATCGAAGTAAGTTTTCGTCAGTCAGTAAGACTTTAACAGATCTTTCCTCAACGTTGATAGCCTTCAAGGTTCGAAAAACTTCATCGAGAGACAAGTCCCTATTCGACCTCGGGATAACCGCAAGAAGTATTCGACTTGTTAGAAACTCCATAGTGACATGTTGGAACCTAGTAAGTAAGGAAAATAACTTACCCCCCTTTGTCCAAAGATGGTTAAACCCCTCGGGTCATCTAAAATACTGGGTCTTGAATTGGGATAGGTTGTTCTACAGTCGTAATACGATTTTCTGATTCCTTTGAGCTTCGATTACGACCAAGGATGGACACTCAACTCTCCTCTTGAATGAAAGAAAGTATTGCGACTCGTCAAAGCTTAGAGCCTGATTGAATTTTCGCATGAAAAGGACATGCAAACAAGTTAGGATGGCATAATTGTTGGGATGAATCTGGAACGGAGCAATGCCTAAATTTGAGAGAGTCTCGTGCAAAATGTCGTTAAATGGGTGCACAACTCCATTCAGACACCTATACCGATGATAAGTGGTACATCCGAAGGAGGCATCTGAGCGAACTCGTTCTTCTCTGGAAGGCGTACGTCTTCCTCTAGTATGCCATTTTGCATGCAGATGTTATGCAGGACCTTGATGGAAATTACAGAAGAAGCTCTCTCTGGCGAGTTGAGAAGAACTCTAAAGTTAGGGGGAGTTCGATCCAAGACCGGGCCTACTAGGACCAACTGGACATATTCATCCTGTAAGGTGGAAGGAGAAAGGGAAACGGAAGACGACTCAGCTTCCTAAATTATCGAGCTTCCTCCGCTTGACTTACGGTGCAAAGTTGGATACTTCATTCCAAATAATAGAACTCACATCCAAAATGGTCAGGTAATTATATTATAAACTAATAGTTTCCTCTACATCATTTGAATTCTGGAGAGACATTGATTCGTGCCGACACATTGGAATTCAAGTATGTACCGGGGCAAGTGCAGTGTGTTGTCTATAGGGGGTGAGCTCGGTGTCCGAAACACTGCAAATGCTCTATATGTGTAGATATTTCGCTCGCAGCGGAAAAAGAAAAGGACTTCCCATATCGTTTCCTT
Organism: Allium fistulosum; assembly: GCA_030737815.1. Lineage (NCBI taxonomy): Eukaryota > Viridiplantae > Streptophyta > Magnoliopsida > Asparagales > Amaryllidaceae > Allium > Allium fistulosum. The sequence goes on from CM060901.1 coordinate 670,305,897, forward strand.
TTGTTTTTACTTCCTCTACACTTACCTGTTATCGATCAATGTCGATAATGGATTCGTTATCTGAAGTGACATGGAAAATTCTTTTTAGTATAGGGACACCGAGCGTACAAAAGCAAGTAAGATAATTCCAAATTCTTTGAAAGAGCCAGGACCAATTTGTGATGTCTCATGCAATATCAGTTATGGAGCTCGGTATAAGACAATTCTGGCCCAATGGACGAAGACAGCAAAACATGTCAAGCACCGGGGCAAGGCCCGAATGTCGTTCCGAGAGGAACTCAAGACTTGATTAGTATCTTCCTCCATTAAGCCACAATCGACTCAGACTCCTCACGACAAACATCACGAATGCAACCTCGCCATCAAATCGTTAAACGAACATTGTAATTAGCGAACCCACCTCGGATTAAACTCTAAACATAGAATTGGTCGAAGATTTAGGATCAGTGAGTCAAGAATAGGTCGGTGGCGATCCAAGGCTAGGTCGACGGCGATCCAAAGCGCGGGAAAAACTAGGGTTTTGATCTGTGGCAGTTTGAGAAAGCGTAGGAGAAGTCATGGCGAAGGCTTGGGTAAGGTTGAATCTCAGGAGGTGATGGATTGGGTCGATCAATCGAAGGGTCATATCGCTGTAGGGGCTTAGATCGCACAAAGGAAGAAAAGCTCAGGTCACGCAGAAGTAAGGAGATAGGTCGGCTCAACTGCTTAAGTAGGAGAAAAATATGCCAAAAAATATATCTAAGTTATCAGGTCGCTAACGATCCATTATCTATGGATTGCTAGCGATCCATAATAAAGGTGCCCATAACTCTCTATGTCATCAGGTCGCTAGCGATCCATGAAACCGCATGGGCTTTATCTCCAATGTGCCCAATGACATTTACATAAAATTTTGGGGCATATCGAGAAGCTATAGAGAGAAATTCAATCTGTTATGACAAGTAATAGCAGTCGAGATAAAAAATAAGCGAACATCAACATGACCTAGCTCACATTCATGAAATTCTAACACGATTACTTGGAATTCAACAAGCAAAGACTAAAAGCGATAACTTCTAGAGCATGCCTTGTTTCCAACGAAGATGTACTCCGGAGGGCAAATGTTATCCGGGTTTTTAACCCAGTAGGATCCAAGAGAAGACGGAACAACTTGATGGAGTCAGAATGGCTCAGAACTCAACCACAAGGACTAAAGCAACAAGCCATAGAGGGCCAAAAAAAAAGAACGAGGAAATCCACTAAGGGCATGGATCGATAGCGATCCATAGGAATGGTCCAATGTTCAACCGGGTCTCTTGCATCATGATCCAATCCATATTACTGGAGTAGTGATTGAGGTTGACGAGATTTTGAGTTAAATAAACCAAGAGACAAGCATCCGTCCAGTCCAATCAGCAGCTAAATACAATTAGCAAGTAAATCATCATCAAAACAAAGTGACGCGTAACGATATTGTACAAACAATGTCGACATAAGACAATAAAGAAAGCTCAAAATTCAAAATCCAAACACATGCTAAGTGTATGGATCGCCAGCAATCCATACATGAACATGGTACAAGCACGATCCAACCAGATTGAAGAAGAACACGAGCTAAGGAATTAGCTTGCACTCGAGCTAATGCTATGGATCACTAGCGATCCATGCTTTTGGCTCGTGTCGCGAGCTAGGTTTTACTGAATCCTCTCATGTCCATCCACAAGCAATTGACGCACAGGCTCGGCCCAATAGCTCTCCGATCTATATAAATACCATCCTATCTGCAACAAAAATGAGATCTTCTCTGGACTTGTTGCTGAATCTCTGTTGGAAGCTTTCTTCACTCTTCACCTCCCTCACAACAATCTCTAATAGGGTTCACTGTGATTCTCTAGTGGATTCCAACCTTGGAGATTCGATATGGCTAAGGATAATCAAGAGCTTTGTAATCAAACACTTCTTGTAATAGCAATCGGTCTATAATAGAAATTACAAAGTGGACGTAGGCTTCGTTAACAGCCAAACCATTATAAAAATCTTCTTGTCTTCTTTCTCTTACAGCTTTTTCCTATATCTATTATCTATATTATTTCTCTATGAGAACAGGACGGGTGATTTCACACTCAACCCAAGGTGTTGATCCATTTTTTGGGTTAACACTCCTCAAACTGATGAGGAGAAAGAGCGTGTGAAGAGAATGTCATATGCTTCAGAAATCGGTTGCATAATGCATGTTATGCTATGTACTAGACCGAAGGTAGCATCCACATTAGGATGCATAAGCTGGTATTAGTCTAATCCTAGAGAAAAGCATTGGACAATTGTAAAATATATACTGAAGTATTTTAAAAATACTAAGGATTTATTCCTAATATATGGGAATGGATACCTCCTTATGATAGGGTATACTGACTCTAGCGTTCAGAATGATATTAATGATAGAAGTCAGTGTCGAGTTACGTCTTTACTATTAACGGTAGGACAGACGGTTAGAAAAGTTCCAAATAGGAAACGGTAACCGATTCCACGATGGAGGTCGAGTACATCACCATCAATGAAGCAGCTAAAGAAGTAGTCTGGATGCACATGTTCTAAAGTAAGCTCAGAGTGATTTCCGACATGGAGAATCCAATGGAATTGTTTTGTGACAATAATGTAGTGATGCAGATCGCAAAAGAGTCTAGAGAACAAAAGAAGTCACGACATATTCTTCGAAAGTTCCACCTGTTAGTCCCTGAGGAGTTGGTTTTGATGACAACAACCTTACTTAGAATTAGATTATAAAATATATAATACTAACATTATTGTGTAGATATATATATATATAGATATTTTTGCAGGTACTAAAGAATGAAGAACTGTACAGTATAAAGATTCAAGATCAAAGATTGAAGATATCAAGATTCAAGACTCATGAGTATCAAGAATTTCAAGAGTTCAAGTTTCCAAGATAAGTTATATAGTTAGGAATATTGTTAAAACTCATAGAAAGGCACTGACATCTTAAAATCTATTTTATTCGTGGAATGGAATCCACTACGTGCTCGTTAAAGGGATGGAACCCTAAGTAGGATGGAACCTACGAAAAATCTAGTGGAACATCTTTTTGTATCCACTTACTTTTATTTCAAAATGACTTTCAAAATATATAGCTTGTTTTTCAAAATGATTTTAAATATTCCTGTTTAAAAACCAAAATCATCTGTCCTGGTTTTTCAATATATTTTAGCCTAAAAAATATCCTTAGTTTTAAATATCCTTAATTTTTAAATATCTTTGATTTTAAATTATTATCCTAAGTTTTTAAACTATAATTCTGATATTAATATATTTAGTTGTTTTATATATTTATACTTAAGATTTAAATATAAAAGTATAGAAAATTATTATATATATTTCAATATTGTTCTCTATAGTTATTTATGTATTATAACTATATATAAGTATATTTATAAAGTTTAAATATAAGTATAATATAATATAGAAATTATTTTCAAAGAAAAACAAATCACCAAAAAATACAAGGGCATGTCGACATGGTCACATGTACCCCTTTCGACATGGTGACAGTTAAATTGTTTTTTAAAAGAAGTGTCTATTCGCCACATCCCTTCACCAATGGACATGGCTATTGATCTACTATAAATAAAGGGTGTTTTCAATGAATTTTAATCATTTTTTCTCTGATTTAACTTCTCTTCTTCTTCTCCACTTTCTTATTTACAAATTACACCATTACTCTGCCGAAATCAATATCGAATCTAACTAGATAATTTCTGGTTTTGATTCTCTCCACTATCTCTACAAGATCCAAGTGCTAATTTGAGTTATAGACTTTTTGTAATCAATTGAGCGAGAGAAGGTGTGATTGTAGCCCTGGAAATCAATTGGGTGAACTTGTTGCCCCGGAAATCAAGTATCTCTACCCAGAGGATTGTGATTCTAGAGGGTGTACCTCGTAGCCTTGAAACCGAGGGTTGTATTTGTAAGAATTTTTTTTGAAAGGAAATCCGTACTTGTGTTGCGGGACTGGATGTAGGGTAACTCCGAACCAGTATAAAATCCGGTGTGTTCTTTCCTTTACTGCTTTTACTTTATATTTGCATCTGTGTTTGATTCTGTGTTCATATCTGTGTCTGATTAGTGTATACATTGTTATCAAATTAAGATAAACTCAAAAAGATTAACAAATTTCTTAAAACACTATTCACCCCCCCTCTAGTGTTAATTCTAGCCTTAAGATCCTTAATCCGCATTCCTCACATTTGGTATCAGAGCAAGGTTTTCAAAAGTTTCATAATCTGATTTTTGAAAATTTTTCAAAATAGCTACCAACACTGGTACTGTTATTAACACTAGTATCCCTGTCACTATTTCATTTATAGAAGGTCAGTCTACTGCCAGACCACCACTTTTTAATGGCAGTAACTATGCATATTGGGCATGTAGGATGAAAATATATTTACAATCTGTAGGATTAGATACTTGGAATATCACACAAACTGAATATTCTGAACCCACAACTAATTTTGCACAGTGGACCACTGAGCAAAAGACTGTTGCACAAAATAATTCTAAAGCAATGAATATTCTGTTTTGTTCACTTGAAAGAAATGAATTTAATAGAGTGTCAGTTTGTAAGTCTGCATATGGAATCTGGAAAACTTTGCAAGTAACTCACGAAGGAACAAGCAAAGTTAAACAGACCAAAATTTCCATGCTCACAAATCAGTTTCAGTTATTTAAAATGAATACTAATGAGTCTATCTCAGATATGTATAGTCGATTTCAAGATATTGTGCATTCTTTAATATCTTTGGGAAAGGAATTTTCGAAAGAAGATCAAGTCAGAAAAATTTTAAATTCTCTCACTCCAGAATGGGATCAAAAGACACTTGCAATTGAAGAGGCAAATGACATCAGTACTTTAAAGATAGAAGAATTGATTGGAAATCTAATGTCGTTTGAAGTTCAAATGATCGGGAGAAGAGAAAGCAAAGCATCTGAAAAGAAATCAATGGCATTCAATGCATTAATCGACGGATCAGACTCAAACAGTGATAATGATGAAGAGATAGCATTTATGACCAGGAATTTTTGGAAATTCCTGAAGTACAGAAAATTGAATAGTTCCAAGAGAAATAACTTTAAGAATTCCGGTAATCAAACTATAGTATCAAACTTTATCAAATGCTTCAATTGTGACGAACCAGGTCATATCAAAAGAGACTGTCCGCATCCAGATAAGCAAAACCCTCCTGCAAACAATGATTCTGCAAAGAAACGGAAACGTGCATTCACTGTTACTCTAGATGACTCTGACTCATCCTCCAGCGACGATGAACAGAAGAAAGATAATTCAAATCTGTGTTTCACAGCAATTCTTGATTTAGTCAATACCAAAGACATGGACTCTGAAAAAGGTACACGTTTACAATACATTGGCTGAAATTGCATGCTTGAATTGATTGATTGATTGGTTGTTTTTGAATTGATGTGTCGTTTGAATTTTAATTTTTTTATTATTTATTATTTTATTATTATTTTTATTTTTAATAATATTATAATATTTTATGAGTCTTAGTAATATTCCAGATATTATATAGACATTAAAATAATAGATATATATATATATATAAATATTACATTGTATAAAAGTATCTAGTCATCAAAATTTACGGATACCTGTCGACATGGGTCCATCCCTACTTGTCGACATGGTATAGAAAATTTGAAATTCAAATTTTGAATTCAAACGCTTGTATTTTCCTTCACTCTTTCACACCATTCGAGACTCCGAAAGGACACTTTTTAACCAGAGAAACTGTCCATTTAATTTCTATTCATTTACTATCATTTACCTCATCTTTTCACTTAACTTTTCAAATTCAAACTCTTTCTTCATAACTCAAGCTCTCTTCTCTCTACATCAATGGCCTCCTCAAGTACTCCATCAACTATGAGACTTTCCAAAACCTTAAAAGAACACCTCTTTTATGATCCGGAAGCAATCAAAGCCTATATTGGCTATGCTAATTATGGAAAAGTTCATCCCGGAATGTTTGCAATTTTCCACGATTTCGCTTCTTATGAAATCGATTCTCTTTGTGTTAGCAACAACATTTTAAGTCTTGTTGACGATTCTCAAAATGATTTCGTATGCTACCCAAATCTTGTGAAAATGTTTTATGCAAATCTTAATCGTGGCTTTTATCAAGGAAATGATGATGAAATTTGGAGTAGTGTAAAAGGCACTCAAATTGTTTTAAATTGTGATGTTTTAGGAGCGATTCTAAATTGTAAGTGTACGGGTATGGATCTTTCAAATTTCAATTTTAATGAAAGTGATCGTGAGACTTTCCACCATATTTTTGAAAGTGATAAAAACTTTGATTTTATAAACCGCAATTTTCATCCAAAAGCAAAAATTGTGAGCCTTCTTTTGCAACACACTTTGACCCTGAGATCGGGAAGTTTTAATAATCCTACTTCAAAAGTTTGTAAAGCTCTTTTCGCTCTTTTTGGAAACTATGATATTAATTGGGCTCAACTTGTTTTGGATGAATTTCGGCCTAAAAACTTGGAAATGGGAGAAAAGATTTTATATCATGGAATTTACCTTACTAGAATTTTCAACTATTTTGGAGTGAATTTTAAAGGAGAGGAGTTCATTTCTAGAAAAGTTTTCAATCATTCCAATATCTCACTTATGAAAATTCCATACATCTTTCAACCTTATGAATCCCTTGTGGAAAAGGAAGAGCGTTTAGCTCACGAAGAAATGGAAGAAGGAGAGGAAGAAGAAGGGGATGAAATGGATATTCAAGAAGAAGAAGAGGAAGGTGGAACATCTCTTGAAAGTATTGATTACACCTCTAAACCAACCAACAAGATGATTATCCAAAACCAAAAGATAATTGTGGAGAATCAACGGACACTTAAGAGATCCGTTTGTAAAAAGTTGGATAAAATGTCTTCTAAGATGAACAAGTTCTTCTCAAAAGTCATCAAGAAGTTTAACCTTTAATCATCCTCATCATCCTCCAATTAGATCTATCTTTTCATACCCTGTCATAGTTGTTTAAGTTTGTTTTAAGTTTGAATGTTATTGTATTTCATGTTGTTTAATCCATGTATCATTCCAGTTTGAATTAATGTTGAAGATCTTTCTATTATCTAGCTTATTTCATCTCTAGAATAACTGTTAATATGATATATATATACATTTATTCAAAATCAAAAACAAGTCTTCAAAACACAGATGACCCTGTCGACAACCCCCAAAGGCACCCTGTCGACATGCTTAAAATCTGAAGTGTCTTTTCATTTTAATTTTTGAATTTTAAATAACTAACTTGTATCTATTCATTTCAAATGAAATTTACACCTATAAATACCTGTTCTCTTCCAGAAATCTTTACTCAAAATCATTACTTATCTATTCTATCTATATTTCTTCTCTTTTTCACAAAAAATGGCCGATCCTATTCACAGTTTATCTGAAAATCTTGAAGAAACTCTTAAATCCTTCAAGAATATTCTCTCTATCATTCTCCGTAATCAGCGTCACTTAGAATTTAGTCAAATGAAGATGATCAAGGAACAAGAAAGGCATTTCAAAGCAATTCGATGGATGATTTCCTCCCTGCACAAGGATGATAATGAAGCACATCCTCTCGTTTCTCTCTCTGTTGATAATGAGAATTGGGATGCCATCAAACAAGACCCTATCTTTGGAGAAGAAGGATGGGTTGATGTTCCTCGTAATATTTGATTAACTTTGTTTAATTTTTATTTGTTTGCTTGCTTAATTAGGATTTGGTTTGATTTTCTTGAATTTGACTTAGTATGGATTGATATTATGTGTGTAAAATATAACATACATATGATTAGTATTAATAATATATGATCTTTTAAGTTATCATGATTATCAGTTTAATTATCTATTTTTATATTAAAAAAACTCCATTATGAATAAATAAATTGTGTTCTCTTATTCGTATATTCTCTTATCTTTTGAATAAATAGTTTAGTAGTTAGGAAAAGTAGTTATTATGAGTTTAGAGTTAAGTATTGATTATGTATGATAACACTATCATTATAATCACAAGTAATGTAGTCTTAGTTTCAGGGGGAGTTATATAGAGTTATATAGAGTTATATAGAATTATATAGTATTATAATTATGGAGTTATATGGTTTTTGTTGATGACAAAGGGGGAGAAGTATAAAATAGGATAGTTAGGCATAGATTAAGGGGGAGTTATTAGAAGTATTAGGATAGAAGTGATATTTTATAAACAAAGGTTGTCATCATCAAAAAGGGGGAGATTGTTAGTCCCTGAGGAGTTGGTTTTGATGACAACAACCTTACTTAGAATTAGATTATAAAATATATAATACTAACATTATTGTGTAGATATATATAGATATTTTTGCAGGTACTAAAGAATGAAGAACTGTACAGTATAAAGATTCAAGATCAAAGATTGAAGATATCAAGATTCAAGACTCATGAGTATCAAGAATTTCAAGAGTTCAAGTTTCCAAGATAAGTTATATAGTTAGGAATATTGTTAAAACTCATAGAAAGGCACTGACATCTTAAAATCTATTTTATTCGTGGAATGGAATCCACTTTGTGCTTGTTAAAGGGATGGAACCCTAAGTAGGATGGAACCTACGAAAAATCTAGTGGAACATCTTTTTGTATCCACTTACTTTTATTTCAAAATGACTTTCAAAATATATAGCTTGTTTTTCAAAATGATTTTAAATATTCCTGTTTAAAAACCAAAATCATCTGTCCTGGTTTTTCAATATATTTTAGCCTCAAAAATATCCTTAGTTTTAAATATCCTTAATTTTTAAATATCTTTGAATTTAAATTATTATCCTAAGTTTTTAAACTATAATTCTGATATTTATATATTTAGCTGTATTATATATTTATACTTAAGATTTATATATAAAAGTGTAGAAAATTATTATATATATTTCAATATTATTCTCTATAGTTATTTATGTATTATAACTATATATAAGTATATTTATAAAGTTTAAATATAAGTATAATATAATATAGAAATTATTTTCAAAGAAAAACAAATCACCAAAAATTACAAGGGCATGTCGACATGGTCACATGTACCCCTGTCGACATGGTGACAGTTAAATTGTTTTTTAAAAGAAGTGTCTATTCGCCACATCCCTTCACCAATGGACATGGCTATCGATCTACTATAAATAAAGGGTGTTTTCAATGAATTTTAATCACTTTTTTCTCTGATTTAACTTCTCTTCTTCTTCTCCACTTTCTTATTTACAAATTACACCATTACTCTGCCGAAATCAATATCGAATCTAACTAGATAATTTCTGGTTTGATTCTCTCCACTATCTCTACAAGATCCAAGTGCTAATCTGAGTTATAGACTTTTTGTAATCAATTGAGCGAGAGAAGGTGTGATTGTAGCCTTGGAAATCAATTGGGTGAACTTGTTGCCCCGGAAATCAAGTATCTCTACCCAGAGGATTGTGATTCTGGAGGGTGTACCTCGTAGCCTTGAAACCGAAGGTTGTATTTGTAAGAATTGTTTTTGAAAGGAAATTCGTACTTGTGTTGCGGGACTGGATGTAGGGTAACTCCGAACCAGTATAAAATCCGGTGTGTTCTTTCCTTTACTGCTTTTACTTTATATTTGCATATGTGTTTGATTTTGTGTTCATATCTGTGTCTGATTAGTGTATACATTGTTATCAAATTAAGATAAACTCAAAAATATTAACAAATTTCTTAAAACACTATTCACCCCCCTCTAGTGTTAATTCTAGCCTTAAGATCCTTAATCTGCTTTCCTCACACCACCTAATTAGAGAAATTCATTGAGGAGAAAGAGATCGTGATACAAAAGGTAGATATCGAGGACAACATAGCAAATCCATTCACAATGGGACTAGCTTGGTTGGTTCTTGTCAAGCTGATCAAAGGAATGTGATTGGGAATCTATAATTGGCCCCAAGTGAAAGTGGGAGATTGATAGAGTTAGAGGTACGCCCTAGGGGAAATTCTATAATTTATTGTAAATTATTAGCTCTATAATAATATCCTGTTTGAATAAAAGGTGTTTTATTAATGTTATATGCTTGTTTAATTATTTACTTAATTTAAGTATATTTAACAGAAAATCTATATATTGTGTGTTTTGTGATAGTAATTACAATTGTTGTAATCATGATTATTTTATCATAATATAATAAACACATCATTTTAAATATTTCTATTCAAGATGTAGTTTAGACTGGATATTGATGCATCCTCGAGACTAGAGTATGTAACACTCTCCAAAGATTGGGCAGTGTATTACTTGTGGGTTGCAGAATTATGGATCTTAAGGCTAATTAAACACTAGACAGAAGGTGAATAGTGTTTTCTAACTTCTGTAAATCTTTTCAAATTTCTTTTAAGTTTAATAGCGAATCATAGATTTTCAAAATAGGATTATATCAACAATCAATCACAAATGTAATCACAAATCAAAATAAAGCAATAAAGTAAAGTAGAGATTTAGAGAGATGACACTAGAGATTTTATACTGGTTTGGATTTCTCCTTCATCCATTCATGTACAATTGCTTATACGGATTTCTTTTCAAATGCCAATCTTTAAATGGGCAGAAGGCAAATCAAATTACAACCTCGATTTCGAGGCTACGAGACACACCCTCTTGATTTTCCAGGCTCAGGGTACACCCACTTGATTTGGACGGCTACAAGCACATCCATTTGGATTTTCGAGGTACCAAGCACACCTAATTGATTTGAACGGGCTACAGTCACTCCCAAGCAAATGCAAATAGAGTATGATGGTTTTTCCAAAGACAATATACAAAAGCATGAATTGATTCTATTCGATTTTAAAGAGAACTTAATATAATTTCAATGGAATTTTCAAGAGAGTAAGAGGAGAGAAGAAAATAAGATAATAACTAACTGAAAATTCATTTGAAACCTCATATATAGTGTATAGACAAATGTGTCTGTTCACAAAGAATTGCGACAAATAGACACTTCAATTCAAAATTTGAAAACCCGATTTGCGGCATGTATGTCGACATACATCGTATACATATCTCGACATATGTATGTTTATTTTGAAAACTCTTTTCTTTTTAAACATTTTGAAGATAATATATTTTGTAAAATATTTTGATACTTTGTAAAATTAATTAAACATAGTTTATAAACATTTTAAACTTTGGAAAGCTTTTATAAAATATTTTTAAAGATATTTTGAAAATATATTTGGTTAAAAATACAAATGATTATAAAATAAGAAATAGATATCAAAGATTGCTACCAGGGACTTTAACAAAATTCTATGATTCTATACACTATATTATAGTCTTGATATCTTAGTCTTTATACTCAGGAGTCTTCTTGTCCATTTCTTGAATATTTATAATGTACGGTCTTCGATTCAATATCTGTGTAATATTCTGCACTATATACTATATAACTTGACAAAACATTAGTATCCATATTTTATATAAATGTATATTGTTGTTTATTTAGGTTGTTATCATCAAAATCAATAACTAAGGTATTAACAATCTCCCCCTTTTTGATGACGACTACAATTTAATATCCTATATATAAAATATGGTATAACTCCCCTTGAATGTATGCATATGTCTATTTTATATTTTCTCCCCCTTTGTCATCAACAAAAATGGGCGAAAAAAATAAAAACTCGCCAAAATTAATATACTTAAAAACTATAGACTCAAAATCAATAATAAAGTTATATAAAATGATATATATGTTGAAGATTTTAAGATATATGATGATTATACGATATATTTAGAAATAATGCACTATTTTATACTAATCATGATATATGATAACACAATCTATTAATACATACCATTCGACCAATCAAACATAAAACACAAATCCAAAATATAAACAATCCAAACCAAGACAATCAAATCCAATTCAAACATACACACTTCACCAAATCAAACCGAATTAATACATACTAAACTTAAACCTATGGTTTTCTTTTGATTATGAGAGACTTATAGATGGGACATAGGGATAGTGAAGACAGAAGTTTCTCTTTTGTTCTACAAGATTTCCATCTCGATCGAAGCATAATTCACTAACACATTTGACTTTATTGTCGCCTTCAGCGGTATCTTTCTCCTCTTCCACTTTTTCCTCTTCTTCCTCTTCATCATTCATAGGGTTATGAATGACTATATTAGGATTATCCTCCTCAACTATAATTGGATTGGTCTTATTATCCAATAGATGCTTCTAGAGATTGCATTGAATGCACCCTTGTTTCTCTTGTTCTTTCAAGAGGCGTAATTGAACAACCTCTATTTCTGAAAGCATATTGAGTACATGCTTTAGATCATCTTCAACCTTGATTACTTTGGCCATGGTGGTGGTTTGAAAGGGGCATTGAGTGGGGGTTTCGAAGGAAAAGGGCGAAGTTTCTTCTCTTGGACTTTTTGAACTTGAAGAATCCATGGATTAGTTTTATTCATAATTTACAAAAGGAAGAAGATAGAAAAATAAGAATTATTTTGAAGTTTGGTGGTTATATAGTTGCATTTCGAATTTTGAATTTCAAAGGGAAATTCGTTTTCTGAAAATTCAAGTATATGTCAACATATGTGGTTAGGGTATGCCGACATATGTAGTGTTACTTTGATATTTTGCTTTTCTTTTAAATTTATAATTTATATTATATTTATATTTCAGAGAAAGAACATATTTCTAACTCTCTTTTAAGTTTAATAAAAGATGTTTGAGTTAACGGTTTTGTTAAAACATTGGCTATTTCAGTATTTATAAATTCAAGTGAAATTACTTCTTTATTTACGTTATCTCTCATAAAATGATGTCTTCTATCTATATGTTTGGTCTAGCATGATGTGTTGGATTTTTAGATAGATTTATTGCACTAGTGTTATCAGAGTATGTTGATGATTTAGTAAAATTTAAACCAAAATATTTTAGAGTTTGTTGCATATAGATAACATGTGAACTGGCTAATGCGGCTGAAATATATTCTTCTTCTGTTGTGGATAGGGATACAAAATTTTATTTTTTGCTAAACCAGGAAGCAAGAGAATATACTAAAAAGTGACAAGTTTCACTTGTACATTTTCTGTCTGATTTGCATCCAGCATAATCAGCATCATTATATACAATTACATCGAAAGAATCTTCTTTTGAATAAAAATGTCCATAGTCTAGTGTATTGTTTAAATATCTTAGTATTCTTTTTACCGATTCTAGATGAGTTTCCTTAGGTTGAGATTGATATCTTGCACATCGACAAACACTATGCATAATATCTGGTCTACCAACAATTATATAGAGTAATGATCCTATCACACCTCTACATAATTTTTGATCTACATCCTTTGAGTTTTCTTCTTTATTTAATTTCTCATTTCTTGCCATGAGAATTGGCTTTCCACTAGTATTTTACATACCAAATTTCTTAACTAAATCTTTAGCATATTTTTCTTCTTATAAAAATTCCATTACTTAATTGTCTTATTTGTAATCTTAAAAAGAATGTTAGTTCTCCTATATGACTCATTTAAATTCCTTAGTCATTATATCTGAAAACTCTTTATTTAACCGTTCATTTGCTGATCCAAAAATAATATCATCTATGTATATTTGTATAAGTTGAATATCATTATTATTTCTTTTAATAAATAGAGTATTGTCCATCTTTCCTATTTTAAAATTAGATTGTAATAAATAGGATTTAAGTCTATCATACCATGCTCGAGGAGCTTGTTGTAGACCATATAAAGCTTTTCTTAATCTATAAATATGATTAGGTATCTTTTCATCTTCACAAAGTGGGGGTTGTTCTACATAGACATCTTCTTTAATAAATCCATTTAAAAGGTACTTTTGACATCCGTTTGAAATAATTTAAAATTATTATGATTTGCAAAAGCAAGTAGAATTCTAATAGCTTCTAATCTGGCTATAGCAGCAAAAGTTTCATCAAAATCTATATCTTCTTCTTGGCTATAACCTTAAAAACTAAACATGCTTTATCTCTAATAACTTCTGCTTGTTCATTCATTTTATTCTATATCCCATTTAGTTCCTATTACAGATTTATTTTCAGGTCTTGGGACTAATTCCCAAACATTATTTTGGGTAAACTGATTTAGTACTTCTTGCGTTGCAAGAATCCAAGAATCATCTAATGATGCTTCTTTTAGATTTTTGGGTTCAATTGTTGAGATAAAAGCAACATTACTCATTTTATTTAATTGATTTCTTGTTTTTACAACATATTATATATTTCCTAGAATATTTTCTATAGGGTGATCTTTCAGATATTTTGTTTGTTTATTTGGATATAAATTTTCAGAGTTGTTATTATTTTCATCATTAGTAATTTCATTATTTGTAATTTCAATAGTTTTATCAGTATTTTCTTCTTCATCAAAACTGAAATTATTGAATATAAAATTCTCATCAAATGAAACATGTAATGTCTCTCTAATGGTGTTAGTTCTGGTGTTGAAAACTCTATAAGCTGTACTTCTATTAAAGCAACCAATAAAAATTCTTTTATCCAATTTAGCATCAAATTCAGCTAAATTATATTTTGTGTTTAATATAAAACATTTACTACCAAAAACTCAAAAATAAGATACTTTCGGCTTTTTATTATAAAATAATTCACATAGAGTTTTCTTAGTTAAAGGTCGTATTAAAATTCTATTTAAAATATAAAATGCCATAGCAACTTCTTCAGCCCAAAAACCTTTATGTAATTCACTATCATTTAACATTGTTCTAGCACATTCTTGTATAGTTCTATTCTTATGTTCTACTAAACTATTTTGTTGTGGTGTTCTTGAAAATGAAAAATTATATGTAATTCGTTTCTTATTATAAAAGATGTCAAAATTATCATTTTCGAATTCTCCTTTATGATCGCTCCTAATCATTTTAATTTTAGTTGACATTTGATTTTGAATTCTTTTAGTAAAAATTTTAAACATTTCAAAAGCTTCACTTTTAAGTTTTAAGAAAATTGTCCATGTAAATCTACAGAAAACGTCTACAATTATAAAGACATATCTATTATGGTTTATTGATTCTATTTGTGAAGGTCCAAAAAAATCTAAGTGAAGAAGTTCAAGAGCATGAGATGTAGAAATCATATCTTTAGATTTAAAAGAGATTTTATGAAGTTTTCCTAATTGGCAGGCGTCATATAAATGTTTACATTAACACTTATTTTAGGAAGGCCCCTGATAAGTTCATATCTAGCAACTTTAGAAAGGTGTTTAAAATTCAAATGACTAAATCCTTTATGCCAAATCCAAAGGTCAATAGATTCAGCAAAAAGACATAAATTATGATTGGACACTTTCATACTTAAAATATAAATGTTACGTATCGTAATTCCTTCAAAGATAATGTTGGGTCCATTATCTCGATACGACAATTTTTTTTTTCAAACTTAATTTTAAAACCCTTATCACACAATTGAATAACACTAAGAAAGTTATGTTTTAGATTCCTAACTAGCAAAACATTAGAAATCGTGAGAGTTTTAGAGTTACCGACATTGCTGATGTCAATCACATATCCTTATGAGTTTTTTTTGAAGTTAACTGATCGACCATCTTTATAGACAATATCTTTCAAGATCTCCTGATTTTCATTATGTGTCTTGAGCATTCAGTATCCACTTATCCTTCTTAATTTGTGATGTTTGATTTTCAAGTGTCTATTCACCATTAGCCATATAATAAACTTGTTCCTGCAAGTTAGAATCATACCTTTCCACGAAATCACATGACTTTTCAAAACAATTAGTTTCTAATAACATATTGGTTTCACAAATTTTATTTATATAAAAGTGTTAATATTACTAGCCATATAAACTTTTCAAAAATCAAATTACGAGTCTTTTGAAAATCTAATGCTCTAATACCAAATGTGTGTTGGAGAATTATGGATCTTAAGGCTAATTAAACACTAAAGGGCGGGGGGTGAATATTGTTTTCTATCTTTTGTAAATATTTTTAAATTTCTTTTAAGTTTAATATTGAATCATAGATTTTCAACCCTGGATAATATCAACAATCAATCACAGATAAAAATAAAGCAATAAAGCAAAGTAGAGAGTTAGAGAGATGACATCAGGGATTTTATACCGTTTCTAATTTCTCCTACATCCAGTCCCGTACAATTGCTTGTACATATTTCTTTTTAAATGCCAATCTTTAAATGGGTAGAAGGCAAACCTAATTACAAATCAATTTCGATGCAACAAGACACACCCTCCTGATTTTTCGGGCTCAAGGTACACCCACTTGATTTGGATGGGCTACAAGCACACCCACTCTGGTTTCGGGCTACCAAGCACACCCAATTGATTTGAATGGACTACAATTACACCCAAGCAAATGCAAATAGAGTTTGATGGTTTTTCTAAATACAATTTCTTGAACTTTGGATACAACAGAACCTATATCCTCTTGGACAACTCTTTGATCTTTGATTTGAGAGAGAGATGATTCCAAAATAGCAAGAAAGTAGTATTGAATAATACACAAAACTATTAATTGATTCTATTTGATTTTGAAGAGAATTTGATATATTTTCAATGGATTTTTAAAGAGAGTAAGTGGACAGAAGAAAATACAATAATAACTAACTGAAAATTCATTTGAAACCTCCTATATATAATGTATAAATAGATATGTCCGTTCATGAAGAGTTGCAACAAATAGATACTTCAATTCAAAATTTAAAAAATTGATTTGCGGCATGTATGTTGATATACCTCCGATACATATGTCAACATATGTATGTTTATTTTGAAAACTCTTTTCTTTTAAACATTTTGAAGATACTATATTCTGTAAAATATTTTAATACTTTGTAAAATAAATTAAACATAGTTCACAAACATTTTAAACTTTGAAAAACTTTTATAAAATATTTTTAAAGATATTTTGAAAATATATTTTTTTAAAATATAAAAGATAAGAAAATAAGAAATAAAGATCAAAGATTGCTATTAGGGACTTTAATAAAATTCTATGACTAAATACACTATATTATAGTCATTATATCTTCATATCTTGGTCTTTACACTCATGAGTCTTCATGTCCATTTCTTGAGTCTTTATACTGTACAGTTGTAACGACCCATAAATTTATCACTTTGATAAATTATATTTATTTTTAAAATATTCAAATATAAAATTTTCAACATGAGTTATGTTGTCTTGAATAATAAATAATGATGGTAATCTTATTTTGAATAAGTATTTACAAAAATATATACTTTGGAAAAATATCGATAAAATGACCGAAAACTGTTTTATCAATAAAAAGCTCTTTAATTATCAAAAGTCGCGCACGGAGCTGGATACATACACCTATTTATCCGTTTAGACAAGAATATGAAATAAAATAGTTTATTTTATTTTTGGAAAATAAAATGTATTTATGACATCATTGATAATGGCATCATATTTAATAATTAATTTATGAATTTAAATTAAGATTTAATGATTTAATGATTTAATAATTATTATAATTATTAAAATAATTGCATTTAAATGATAATAATTCATTTTAATTAGTTATATAGTGATAGTAAATCATTTACAATAGTTTTATAAATATATATACTAATTTGAAAATATAAGAAAATTCGTATCGCTTTATCGATATAACAACACTTTCTGTAAACAATTGTTTAATATTATTTTTTATGGTTTTCTAATTCAAACGAGATCATTCTAATTAATTAATAATAATGAGATATTAGTTTCCAAATTTTGTTTACAAATATATGTATGTTAACTAAGAAGTAAAAATATGACCGGAGATCGAAATCGAAATTCGTAATGGTTTAACATATAGAAGTTGTAAACAAATCAAGACAACGTTGTGATACATATGCACACATATATGTACACATACATGAACACATTCACATGCACAAGAACACATATACACATACAAATATACTTAAACATTTAAATATATATATTACAAAATATCCAAGATATTTTCCTAAAACTTAACCCTTAAGTAAAACTAAAGTCAATGCTCATGGCATGGAAGAGAAATTAAGTGATGGAGGCACATAGAGGGAGTGGCGTATGAAATGATGATGAGGTGGAGGTGGAAAGTGGTGATGTGAAAGCATATGAAATATCATGATATTTTTGTGCAAACTTTTTCCAATAAATACCCACTTACATTCACACATTCATTCACATAATTCTCTTCTTCTTCCTCCTTCTTCTTAAAGCTCTAAGAGCTCTTCTTTAATGACTTCCATGCTCTGAAAAAATATTAGCAAAGCTATGGATAAATATTCCAAAATAAAGTAAGTATATACACAAGTATATACAATGTCAATCCACTTCCAAAACCAAGTCAAACACCTCTTCTCCACCTCCCAATCTCACGGCCACCGCAATCCACCACCAAGGCCGAGCCCATCTCCACTTGATTTCTTAGGCCGTGGCTTTCCTAAGTTCCAAGGCTTGATTCTGTAGACTTTGATTCGATCTAGCGAAGCTATAACGAATTATCCTAAGTTTAATATGCAATTAAGGTGATAAACTCTACTTATATATATATATATATATATATATATATATATATATATATATATTATGATGATGATGTGATGTAATTGCTATGGATGTTTACTATGCTTTGATAATGAAGTTTGTTTGTTTAAATATAGTTGTTGAATTGTGTAAACAAGTCACGTTAAATACACGTTGATATTACATAAGAAAATCACTTTCCGAATCAAGTTATAAAAGTGATATGGAATCATTAAACCCCTTTGAAATGATTTAAAATGGTTTATAAATGTTTTATAAACACTAAAATCCAATTTGGTGAAGTTTTGACAAGTTATGAAAATTGAGTAAAAAATAGGCGCATCGCGTAACGGTAGTTCGCGATTTCGCACCGTAGAAAGTTAAATCCAATTATACGATGGATTCAGAGTCGGATTCTTTGTAATAAGAATTTTCCAAACTCTTACAATCATAATTTTCAAATAAAAGAAAATGATCGAGATTTCGTTTAGTAGGTTTTGAAATATGAGCAAAACAAGTTTTCAA
Source organism: Allium fistulosum (assembly GCA_030737815.1). Lineage (NCBI taxonomy): Eukaryota > Viridiplantae > Streptophyta > Magnoliopsida > Asparagales > Amaryllidaceae > Allium > Allium fistulosum. The sequence continues at coordinate 670,325,051 of CM060901.1, forward strand.
AATAGTCGCGCTTTGGCAGTTTGGAAACCAACGTGATAAATTCTTTAAAATGATATTTTTAATTCTTTAAAAATATGTAATAAATTCTATAAATCATTTAAAATGTTTTAAAAGAGATTTGAGTTATAAAAATGGATTTCTAAAGGATAGAAAAGTTCTTCTGATCAAATAAGCTTAAAAGCACTATTCGCAGCACTATTTGCAGCACTTTTAATAACATTTGAAATATGGCTTTAAACTTAAGCATTATTTGCCAAATCTTTTATAAATATTTTCAAATAAACAATTAAGTATTTTAAAGATTATTTGAAGGTTTAATAATTTATTTTAAAAGAGTTTTAATAAATGATTTTAAGAAAAGTTGTTATAATCAAGTAATTTAATCTTGGCTCTAAAAGCGGATGAGTAGACTGGATTTTTTTTCTATTCATGAGATCTAGATGGGAGGTGCTTATACTAAGGAGATGTTCAAGAGAAACTAGTGCTTTAGCTCACCTGGCCTCTTTCCTCGGCGAGTGATAGATAAGGCCGAATTGTTAGAAATGAGACAAGTATAAAAGATTTAATTTTTATAATTAATTAATTGCAACTTGGATTGAATAGAGATAATCTTCTTATACTTGATATTAAATTCCAAGGAGGGAACTCATACTATACATATGAATTTAAGAGCTGATTTCAATGCTATTCGATGGATAGTAAAGGTTGAATACAAAAATTGATGTTGAGTAGAATTAGTAAAATTTCTATGAATCTGTTTACTTGAATACTAACAAATTTGGATTTACCATCTTAGATAACATGGTTTCAACCTTTTAAAAAGTTATGATTTGCAAATAAGAAATCTTTTGTTAAGATTTAAATAAATGATTTGGGATTAATTTAATTCCTACACTTAAAATTAATTGGGTTTACAGTAAACGATGTCTTAAATAACATTATTTTGACCAGTTTTAAAAGTTATGATTTGGAAATCTTTGTTAAGATTTAACTAAATGATTTTGAAATATTTTTCTAAGTAAAGAATGAAATGATTTGGAGTTATTCCAAGATTTAAAAAGGTATTAGTAATCAAAGATTTGATAAAGGAGGTTTTATGATTCCATATATACTAGAAAGAAATGTTTTAAAGATATATATCTCTAGAAGATATTTTTGATAAAGAGAAAAGTAATCAATCAAATGATAAGCACCTATTTACTTGACATCTTTTTACCGATGATTGGTTCGAAGGAACCAGGGTCGGATTTGAGTAATTCTTATCCAAAAAACCATTTCGAACCAATTTACGAGTTTGAAGTAAAGACATGATAAAGACAATGAAGTTAAAGGCGGGGATCTTCATAATGGAAGGACTTCTTGTTGGTAATTTAGGAGTATCTCCCGAGATAAATAAATAGCGGTGGTCCCTTCATTCGGGGATCTTCGTATGCAAGGACTACTCGCTACTAATCCCAATGGATGTGGCAGGAGAGTGCCTTCAACTTGTCCTGTTCCTAGACAACTTGTATGGATGAATGTCTGACACTGCATTTCTAAGATTAAAGTGCATTGATCTATACAAACGTACATCTGTTTGGTGGTGTAGGAGGTAACCCCTCTTATACTCAACACCTTTCTCTAAGACGTACTAGCTCAGAGGTTGTACTTTTGTGGAAATCAATAGTATGTTGTTGGAAATGGCAATGTGACATTTTAAGTGAAAATGTTCCAAGAAATGTAAACGTTACCTCGAGCCTCACACTCGGGGAATTGTGAAATAGGGGTTGCTTTAGGGCTAAGTGGTTTGCTACCATTAGGATATGATATCACCTTTCTAGATTTATTTTGTGTCTGCTATGACGTCGGGTAAAAATATTTGTGGTGTATGTTAGAAGAGATCTCGGTTAGGTCGAGAACGGCCAAGGTGATATCATATTCGGTGCTATCCACCACCATATGGGTCTGTGGGTAGGCCAGTCTTAATTCGCAGAGATTTCGAAGATGTTGATCCTCGGTTCATCCCTGTGACGACCCACCTCCTCGATCCTCGAAAATCGACACTAATACATCCTCGGTATTCACATACCGCAAATCCAATTGCCGGAGAGGCAGATTATCATGGAGTAAAAGAAAATAATGACATAACATAATCTTGCACGAATGGAATAACATATATTATTTCAATATATATATATATATATATATATCTTTACAGTGGAAATTTTAAATATAATTATTAGAGTTAAACATGGACAGTTATAAATCTCTATCCATACAAAATTCGAAGTACAATAGTACAAAAGTCTAGTGGAAAAAAAGGATAATAGTCTACTGAAGAATCTTCTAACTCCATACTTCGAGCTCTTCCAGATTTCTTCTAACTAAACCTGACTACTAGCTACCCTAAAAATAGGGCACCCAGAGTTTAAGGGAAAAGGAAAATAAGCTCCGGGTCAATAATGGGACTGGTGTGAGAAACCAAAATACAGATATTTGAAAACAAAAGGTATCTCATAAGACCACACCGCACACAAACATGGAATGGGTTTTTTCCTTATGATAACCAAAACATTGCTACACAAAATCTGGTAATATTATATTTAATGACATTTTTGAAAATACTTTTCAAATAAACTTATCAATCTTAGCTGAAATTGTTACATTGATTAAATTCCAACATGCTAGCTACAAGGTAGGTCTACAATCAAATCCAAAGGCACTTATTGGAGAATGGATTTCCATACAACGGCAGGTAAGGAACTACCTTCCGTACAGTACATCTCCAGAGGGATGTACCGAGGATCAACAACTTTTGAAACCGTTCCACCTGGCTAGACCGGCCTACCTACATACCTAACTTAATGATGGATAGAACCAAATATAACATCTCCCATGTTGTAACCGACCTATCTAAGAGCTCTCTTATCATTTAAACATACTCGATATTTATAGAGTAAGTTAGAAAGGTGATAGCCAAACTCTAATGGTAGCGACCTACTTAGCCTCACGGCATGCCTTGTTTAAGCCATTTCTAGGTGATGAGGCCAAGGTAACGATTACCTTTCACATAGCAGTTTCACTTCGAATGTCACATTGCCAATTCATAATCACAAAACTGATTTCCACAAACGTATAACTCCTGAGCTCGTATGTCTTAGGAAAGGGTGTTAAGCTAAGAGAAATTGCACAGATGATACGTTTATATACATCAATCAATATGATTAGAAATGCAACGTCAGACATTAGTCCATACAAGTTGTCCAGGAACAGGACAAGCCGAAGGAACTCTTCTACTATATCTTGTTGAGAATAACCCCTAGGATTAGTATCGAGCAGTCATTGCATCAAGATCGAGTGAAGATACTATTGCCATATATAGTAAATTTCCCCTGAGGGTCAGTGACAAGTAGCCCTTCATTCCATTTATTAACATTCCATGTCTTCACTTCGAATATGTAAATTGGTTCGAAGTGGTTTTCAAAAAAGAATCACTCAAATCCGACCCCGGTTCCTTCGAACCAATCATCGATAAAAAGATATTAGGTAAATAGGTGCTTATCATTTGATTAATTGCTTTCTTTTTATCAAAAAATTTCTTCTAGAAATATATATCTTTAAAACATTTCTTTCCAGTATATACGGAATCATTAAACCCCTCTCACCAAATCCTTTGGTTACTTTAAAATATTTTTTAATTTTAGGGTAATTCCATATCATTTCATTTAAATATTGACAAAAGATTTCTTATTTTCAAATCACAACTTTAATAGTTTGAAACCATGTTATCTAAGATGGTAAATCCAAATTAGTTAGTAATCGAGTAAAACGGATCCATATAAATTATACTAATTTTACTCGACATCAATTTCCGTATTCAACATTTACTATTCGTCGAATAGCGGTGAAATCACCTTTTAAATTCATACAGATAGTATGGGTTCCCTCCTCGAAATTTAATACCAAGTATAAGAAGATTACCTCTATTCAATCCAAGTTGTTTAAATTTGGAAAACTAAATCTTTTATACTTGTCCTGTTTTCGACTTTTCGACCTTATCTATTCCTCGCCCAGGGAAAATGCCAGGTGAGCCAGAGCACTGGTTGCTCCTAAACATCTCCTTAGTTTAAGCACCTCACATCTAGATCTCACGAATAGAAAAATCCACTCTACTCATCGGCTTATTGGAGTCAAGATAAAATCACTTGATTTTAACAGCTTTTCTTCAAATCATTTATTTAAACTCTTTTTACTTAACTATTAAACCTCCAAATCATTATTAAAACACTTAATTATTCATTTGAAAATATTTATAAAATATTTGGAAAAGAATTGTCAAGTTTAAATCCATTTTTCAAAAGTTATTAAAAGTGCTGCGAATAGTGCTGCAAATAGTGTTTTTAAGGCTTATTTGATCAAAACAACTTTTTGATCATATAGAAAATTATTTTTATAACTAAATTCTTTTTTAAAACATTTTAAAAGATTTATAGAATTTATTCCATATTTCTAAAGAATGAAAATATCATTTATAAAGAATTTGTCACTTTGGTTTCTGAACTGCCAAATCGCGACTATTTTGAAACTTGTTTTTCTATTCAAAATCTGTTAAACAAAATCTGTTAAAAAAAATCTCGATCCATTTATTTTGTTTGAAAACCATGATTATAAGAGTATGGAAAATTTTTACTACAAAGAATTCCGACTCCTAATCCATCGTATAAATGGATTTAATTTTCTAAGGCGTGAAATCGTGAATTGTCGTTACGCGACGCGCCTAATTTTGGCTTAATTTTCATAACTTGCCAAAACTGCACCAAACTAGATTTATCATTTATAAAACATTTATAAACCATTAAAACTATTTTAAAGAGGTTTAACAATCTCATATACACCATGTCATTTATTAAAGGAAAGTGATTTCCTTTGTGATATTCGACGTGTATTAAACGAGACTTGTTAATACAATCAAAAAATCTTACCATCATCATCCTAACATGATAAAAAACCATAATAAACAAGCATAGAAAACTATATTATACCATCCAATATATAACATATATAAATATAGAGTTTCTCACCGTAATCCAAACCAATACTTCATACCAACATTCATTCAAATCAACACCTCACTAAACATCACTAAAACAACTCCACCACCCCCTTGCTCTCGTCCATCCTTCCTCCACTACCATAACTCATGGTACAAGGGTCTAGGGTCAAAGAGCTCGATCATTGGAAAAAGAAGAGGTCTTTAGTTCACAATATTTGGACTCGAAAATGAGTCATCGTCTCTCGCTTTTTGACTATGTTGCAATCAAAATTTGGAAAAGTTGTCAAATTTAAAGTTGTTGCAAATTATTTTCTCTACTATTTTAAAAAATAATTACTTAATTCCAAGCTGTTTTGAAGGAGATACGGTTAGAAGAAGAAGAGGTATTCTTGGATTCCCAAAAATCAAACCCGAAAATGGGTCATCTTCCAACTGATTTTTGAACATGTTTCTCAAGGAATTTTGAAAAGTTGTCAAAGGGAAAGTTCTTGAAAATTATTTTCTCTACAATTTGCAGAAAAGATACACTTGATTCCAATTGGTTTTGAGGGAGATATGATCAAAATAAAAAGTGGTATTCTTAGACTTAAAATATGGGCCTGAAAATGCACTGGAAAGAAGTGGGTTTTTTTACATAGCTAAAATCAAAATGGGAAGAAATGGTAAACAAGAAAGTTGTAGCCACTAGAATTTTACATGGTTTGAAAAAATGAATTACTCCATTTGGTTCTGGTTTGGAGATGTTATGGAAGATAGAAAATGAGCTAAGAAGGTGGGTATTTATAGCCAATGTTCCAACCCAAAATATCATGATATTTTGGCTACCCTACCTTACCACTTAATCACCACCCCACTCTTCCCTTATGTCACCCTACACAACCGAAATGACCTCCCATGTGTGTGTGCCCATGTGCATGTCCTTATGCATGTGCATTGAATATATGAAGGCTTAAGGATGAAGAAATCTAAAATATCTTAGATATTTTTAAGTTATGTATATATATATATATATATTTGTATATATATATATATTTGTATATATGTTATATGTATGTATATGTGTGCATGTGACACGTTTTTGCATGTATATATATGTGCACAAGAGAATAAACTACGTTGCACCGACTTTGAACAACTTCCGTTCGTTAAACCATTGAAAATCTGGAAACCGATTCCCGATCACATTCTTATTAGTTAACATACATATATTTGTAAAAATATTTGATAATAATATTACTATCAATATATTATAATTAAAATGATATCATTTGATCTATAAAACCATATAAATCAATATTAAACAATTGTTTACAAAAGTGCTATTATATCGATGAAGTGCTATCCATTTTCTTATATTTTCAAATTAAGTATATATCTTTATAAAACTATTATAAATAATTTATTATCACTTCATAACTAATTAAAATGAATTATTATCATTTAAAAATAATTATTTGGATAATTATAATAATCATTAAATCATTAAATCTCAATTTAAATTTACATGTCAATTATTAAATATAATGCCATTATCGATGATGTCATAAATACATCCCAAAAATAAATTAAATTATTTTATTTCATATTGTTGTTCAATTATAGAAATAAGTGTATGTATCCAGCTCCTCGCTTGACTTCTGACAATTATAGAGCTGTTTATTGATAAAACGGTTTTAGCCATTTTATCGATATTTCTTGAAAGTTATATTTTTGTAAATACTTATTCAAAATATGATTACCATCATTATTTATTATCGAAGAAAACATAATCCATGTTAAGCCCTTATATTTGAAAATTTAAAAATAAATATAATTTATCAAATTAAAAAATTTGTAGGTCGTTACTACTTCCCTCTTAAAAGAATTTCTTCCTCGAAATTGCAATGCAAAACCCAAAGGTGTTTGTCCAAAATATTTATTTTTAAACTTACACCCATATGATGTATATAGACCATCTCCATGCAATATTTGATTCGATGTCCTATTCGGATGCACAATTTTACTTCCGAACTAGTATTTATCCCTCGATCCTCTAGTGCAGACTCCGATCAAGCTTTTCGATCAGAATTTTAGTTTTCCTTGCATAGCTCTCAACTATGATAGAAAACTCAGGTATCCAACCACAAACTCTCATCAATGTTCATTATCAAGAATCGAGTGATAAATCCCTTTTTGGATCGGTGTAAACACCTCAAAGTTCAACACTCGAATCTTAGATTAGAATCGTGTGATGAAATAATCTGCGTATCTCATATGCACTTATTAACATTCAAAAAAATTTATGAAAAACTTTTCATAAATTTTTTATCTTTTAAATATGCTTCTTCATATATAATCACTCTTAATATTTATTTCCAAATATTTTTATGAAAGGAAAACATTTCATCCCAAAGGAATCATTTTAATTTTAAAATATAATTTACCTTTTATTTACCAAAATTACAATCAACTTCTCTCATTATAATATATTCCTTTTTTTATCCAAACTTAACATTAACCTGTCAATTAATAATTCAAAATTATCCTGTTAACTTAAGAAAAATTATATAGATCGAGTAACTCCAAAATAATACCAAGGAACTAGGTACTACCAATAGTATCCTATATCCCCTTAACAAGAAGGGTAATACTTAAGAGAAGTGTTTACCATCCGAACATATCTCTTGCCAATTTTTAGTTATTTTCAAGCCATTCAAACTAGTTATCATTTGAGATCTTCTTACTTTCCCGAAAACATTTATTACAACAATAAATGTTGAAATATATGTTTTCATCACTTAGTACATTTTGAATCACTTTTTAAAGTCTTTAATCTTTATTTGAAAAATATCACTTTCAAAACATTTCTTTGAAAGATTATTTTAACTTTTAAAACGTGAATGTATTTTCTTTATAAAATCCATACTTAAATCTCAACACAAATCATTTCCATATTTATAAAACTACGTTTATAAATTTCCTTCTATTTTATAAAACTTCTTCTTATAAAATCTCTTTATTTATAAAATTCCATTTATAACTTGTCACGATCCAAATTTCAGCATTCGAAAATCGACACCCGTACTTCACTTGTACTCGAATGCCGCAGATTCAAACGCCGAATCTGGCTCGCCAGAGCTTATAACACAGTAAGTATAACAACACAGCGGAAAGAAATGAATGATATCATATACAACTCCAATGAATACAATATCCAGAATGATATACAAAAATGATATCAATATGATACAACAATATCAGAGACAAATAATAATGTTACAGCGGAAACAATAGAACTGATAACTCCAAATGATCTAAAAAAGAGAATGAATCCAACAACTCCAACATCAAGCTCAAACCACCATCACGTTGCACCAGGATAAGCAAGGATGGTCGTTCGTGAAATCCAAAAACTGAACTAGCTCCAAATCATTTATTAAACCTGACTATTTGAAAAACCCAACTCTAGACTGCCCGTGTGGAAAATTGTGGGCACCCAGAGTTTAGGAAGGGAACAATAAACTCCAGGTTAGTCATGGGACTGGTGTAAGTAACAAAAACAGTTTATCTTTAAAACAAACAACAAAAGAATTTTAAACATTGAAATCCGCAATGCTTTTTGGAAAATGAAACTACCATAAGGCCTCCCGGCACACACACAATGCAATCGCACACATGGGGGAGATTTCTCCTTATGATAGTCAAACATGCTCACTACGCAAAAAAATCTTTTTATATTATTACTGGTGCATAGTATAGGAAACATTTCGAAAATATGATATTAGTCTTAGCCAGCATAGGTACCATTATACTATGCCTACTATAGCTACCATTTTAAATGCCAGGTTCTACAACTAAAGCTGTACAAGGTTCGTATTGTTTCTTTGGATTTTCCAACAAACGGTCAGGCTAAGGAACTTCCTATGCCACATGGGAACGCCTCTGGAGGGACGCCCCGAGAACCTACCTGGCCCTCTGCCAACACAAGGCCGGTTACCCCCTTCCCAGGAAGTAAACCTAAGATATGCCACCCCCGGTCATTTGCGACCTTTATCCGTGGCGCCTCGATCACAAAGCAACAATCACACAGTAAATGAGATTGGAGCAACCACGCAGGTAAAATATCTAGGCTCCATACCATGATACCACCTTTTTCCAGAAGGAATGGACATACCCTAGGGGAGCTACCTCTGAAACCTTGCCGCATCTTTCCTGTTTCAACCATTTCCAGTTTGTGAGGCTCGATGAGGTCTCGTCCACAAATCTACGCTTTTCACAAAAGCCATGCTTTGATCAACAAATGATCAACAACACACAGCAACACTCAGCATGCCACACTACCAAATTAGGAGTATATCACCGATAACCTTCAACTACATAACCTCTGAGCTTGTACATCTCAGAGAAGGGTGTTAAGCTAAGAGAATAAATTCTCCGCCACCAAACAGAAATGTATTTGAAAGAAATCAGCTTTATATCTCAAAGTGTAATGTCAGACATACGGCCATAAAAGTCTGTTCCGGGTTCGAACAGAACCGAAGGCACTTCCGAAGAAGCCCTTGCAATCCGGGTATTCACAATCCCGATCGGATTTCCCATCACTTAGGTAATCTCTATACCGACGCGACTCAGTGCAGAGACAATCGACGGGTTATCCTTTCGTTTTCGAAAATATCTGGTCTTCACCACCGGTCTTCAAATGCAATCTATATACGACGTATCATTATTCAGAATGGGTTATCTGACGCAAGGGTCCTCTCCTGGCTAAACCGAATAATGAGCGCAATATTTAAAACATATGGATAATGGATTTTCAATTAAGTCACAACTTATTATCCAAATTTCCTCTTTAAATGGTTTAAACAAATCACCATTTTTAATCTTTTTAAACAAAAAGATTCAATTCACAAAGTTCACCCAGTTTCACAAAGATCCATTCACAGATTTTCAATCGATTTCCATTTCAATTGGATTAACTCATCCAATCTTTAAAACAAAGATTTAACTGATAGCTTTCAAAACAATTCCATTTCGACCTTTTATACAAAAGGTACACTTTTCCAATTTCAAAACAAAGTTCAACAATCTTTCACAAAGATTTATTCATAACTCGGAAAACCATTTTCCTTTCAAACTTGAAATTCTTTTGACACAAATTGGAAATTCATTCCTTATATGAAAGCTTTTATTATTTGAAAACAATTAGTTTTCATTTCGGAAAATCTGATTCTTTTATACGAGTTAAAGTCCTTGGGTTAAATTCAAATTCTCAAACCCATAATTTTAAAATGGTTTAAATTCATATAAACACATTTATAACATCTTAACCATAATTTCCAAACATGGAATTCAATTCCAAATTTTGAATTCAAATTCAAATTGAATTATTTAAATTGAAAAACTTTACCAAGTTATTCAAAATAACTTTATTCTCAAAAACTCCTTTTCAAAAGCTTTAACATTTAACCCAAATCCATTTCCAAAATCAATTGAAATTAAAATTTCAATTCCAAAAATATTAAATTTAAATCATCTGTGACTTAACCAATTTCCTCGTGAAATCCATATTTGTGTGTGTAAGAGTGCGGTCCAAGAGTTTTACACACAATAGTGCAACATCATCAGTCATTACAGATACAATCACAACAATATCGATAAGCGATATAATCCTATAACGCTTATCTATATACACAAAATCACAGATAGATAATATAAATGCATTATAAATAAATCACATTACAGATCACAACACAAATCAGGAAATATCACAAAGCATCACGTAGCGGAGATGACATAACAATTCACAGCATTCAATAGAATACAATCATCCAGAAATAAGGTTAATTAATCATTTGATTAATTGAAACCAGATTAATCACTAACCCAAGTTAATTACAATTTATTTTAATTAATCAACCTTTAATAATTAATTAAATTTAAATTTTAAATTAATTAACCTTAATTAATAAATGAATAAATCATTAATTAATTAACCCTTAATTATTTACAAAAATGATTATCCCTAATCACAAGTTAATTACATTGAGCAATTATCCTTTAATCATTTAATTAATCAATTTTAATCATTTAATTAATCAATTTTAATCATTTAATTAATCAATTTTAATCATTTTAATTACTTTTAATTAAGTAATTATCTTTAAGTAATTAATTACTTTTAATTACTTATATTAATTATCCTTTCATAAAATAACACAGAGTAATTAGCTTTAAATTATTTACACAAATTAATTATCCTTAACCATTCACAGTAATTAACCATTAATTACTCCATTATTTACATTAATTAATGATCCTTAATTACAAATTAATTATTCCTTAATTAATTAACTTAAACCTTAATTAATTAATTTAAAATCCTTAATTAATAAATTAATTAATCCAATCATTAATAAATTAAATTAATTAATTATCCATTTTAATTACCTTAATAATTTAATGAATCACAAATCATTAAATCTTAATTTACTTTAAGATAAAACATTTCTTATTAATGATTTAATTATCATTTATGTTTGCACCAAAAATGGTCACAACCCCCAAATGTAGTGAAAGCACCAGCGTATGAATACGAATCAACAGTATTCGCACACAAATCACAGATCTAAGCAAGTAACAAGCAGCAATCAAGAAATAATGAACAGTGACACACGAGATTTATAGTGGTTCGGCTATCTCCGCCTACGTCCACTTCAATGATTTTTATCTTTTATTGATGTTCTTCGCTGGTTACAGTTGATTACAGCAAATACAATGAATGAATTTGAGTATAACAGCAATAGAATGAAGTAGGATTGAATCCGGCAGAGTCTGGACGTCGGATGGCCAAAAGATCCCTTTTCTGTAGGCTTCAGGGGGCTATTTATAGGCGTAGGAGGCTGAGATTGTGCTCAAACTTCGGGAGACTTCTTCTGGCACGTGAGTGGGACCACGCGACCGGTCCCACCAAGTTTCGACTCAATCTGTGATCGATTCAAATCAACTTCGTATCGATCAAAAAATGTTCCAATTGAGCTGAAACTTGGCAGGTGTGCTCTTTACCTTGCATGGAACCTACTCTGAAAATTTCGTTGCATTTGGATCAGGGATTTGTGAGATATGATCGATACGAGATCAAGGCTCCATATGCGCTGCCCGGTTCGAATCCATGAATTCGTATCGATGACTTCGCATCGATACAGCACGTGGTTTTGCAGTGGCGTAGCGCGCATCCCCCGAGTAGATCCACCATTTACTCCGAGTCGACCGCGTCTCCCCTTAAACTTCGCCTTACTCGTATCAGAGACGTTGCCCGAATCCATCGATGCCAGCTGGATACGAAGACTAATGGATACGAAATCAAGGCTTCCCGATGGATTCGATCAAGCCTCCTTTCTTTCGATACGAACTAAGACTTATGGGTACGAAACCGACCGATTCGAAGCAAGGTGCACCAATGGATGCGAAGCAGCGTGGGTTGATCGAGTCGAACGTCATGGATTCGAACATGCGGACACGAGAACACCTGATGGATTCGATCTACGCAAACATAATGGATACGAAATCTGATCGATTCGAACGGGTCTTTGATGGATACGAACAGCGCACTTTATCTAACTTGTATCGATCATATCTCGTTCATACGAACTCCGATTTACCTGAAACTTGGAGCACTGGCTTTCATGGCTTTACTTGTCATATCTTGTCAATTACGGTTCGATCCGGACTCGGGCAAAATTCATCGATATCCATGATCATCCTGCAATGCATATTTAATATTCATGGCTGATTAATATTGACTTCAGTTAATTTTTGGGTATCCCAGCTTTGCCAAAAAGTGGGATAACACTTTGCCCCCCAAAACATGCCTTTTGGTAAAAGGTGTGTTTTGATTAGTCTCAATTCGAATATAGTAAGCTCAGGTTTTATTCGGATCTTATGATATTTTCAATTGAGTTCATGGCCGTTCGAAGCCGAAGCGTTATCAATTTCTACCAGTGGAAGTTAAGAATGAAATTCTACAGTCTCTCCGGACTGTTGACGATCGCTCCGGACCCTTGCGAAGCCCATTCTAGACTTAGCGGTTGAATAGAAAGATCCTATTGCACTCCGGCGTTGCTTTCTATTCCTTGCACTCTGGCCCCAGTTAGGACGTGAAGCGATGTCTTGGCCGTTCTAGGCCGATCGTAGCCTCTCCGGGCTCCTGCTGGATCCCATCCTGTCACTCTCCAGTGAAGGGGAAACAACGTTAAGTGGGTCGATCCTGTCGCTCTCCGGCGAAGCGACCCACTTCTTGCACTCCGGTTCAGTGTATCTGAACATTAAGCGATGTCTTGGCCTAAATCGCGGGCCGATCATAGCCTCTCCGGGCTCTTATCGAATCCTGATCCAATCACTCTCCAGTGAATAGGAAACGATGCTTAAGTGAGTTGATCCTGTCGCTCTCCGGCGAAGCAACTCACTTCTTGCACTCCGGACCCTGCCTCTCCGGGTAGGATCATAAAGCGATCATTTTTATATTGATATTTAATGTTTATCCTTTAATTCTCCGGTCAAAGGTTTATTTCAAGAAATTCAAATTTATTTATTAAATTCAGGTCCTAGATGTTCAATCTCAAACACCAGGAAATCTAGACATTGCCTCTCCGGGCATATCGGTCTATCTCCATCTCAGAGCATGCCTGGGGATCTCTCCGGTTCCCGTACATGAGTAAGTGGGATAGCCGTTTATTCTAAAAGCAAATCTGATGAAATTATTTGGCCGAAGTCCAAATCTCGAACTTGGCCCTTGCCATCTTAATCAGTTGATGATGAGTCGTGATCCCGATCCAGGATCGTTTCTGTTAGGGCGAGGCGGTAGTTGTTCAGGCCTTACCGCCGTTGCTCGTTCTCTGACATATTGTGGCAGTTTACCACTCCTGGCATATTCTTCCACCTCATCCTTCAGGTGGCGACATTCGTCGGTTGCGTGCCCATCCAGCTCATGGAAGAGGCAATATTTTTCGGTTCTACGCTCCCGCTCTGTGGGATCTCTCCTGGGTGGTTTTCGATAGGGGAGTTGCCCCCGAGTTTCAGTGTAAATCCTTTCTAGGCTTGCCGTCAAATCTGTGTATTGCCTGAATCTAGGCTCTCGGAATTTCTTCCGTTTATCAGGACCATCATGTGCGTCATCCTGCTTTCTCTTTCCTTTGTCTGCCCTGGACTGTTCCGTGGTGGTTCCTTCGCCTTGTGCAGCATTTACTTCCTGCCTCTCGGCTCGTGATTCTTCTAATCGAATGAATTTCTCGGCTTCATGGTAAAATTCTCCAAGATCTTGTGGTGGATCTCTTGTCAACGAATCTTTGAATTCGGTGCCTTCTCCAACTCCTGCCACCGCCGCCATCAAAATCATCGATGGATCCGGGCGATCTACCGAAGCCACCGTTGCATTGAATCGCAGCAGAAAACCTTTTATGGACTCTCCGGTTCTTTGCTTTATCGAAGCTAAAGTCATCACACTCTTGGGTCTTGTAACATGGACCCTAAATTGTTCCATGAAGCAATCTACAAGCTCGCCCCATGTCCTGATCGATCCAGTCTTTAATTGCCTGAACCAAAGTGCAGCCAAGTCTGACAAAAATAAAGGGAAACATCGTGCCATCACTTCCTCGGATGCTCCCAGTATTTCCATGTGTCGAATGTATCTGGTAATGTGCATGGTCGGATCCGACTTCCCGTCATACGAATTCAGCATCGGCAGTTTGAACTTTGGAGGGTTCCTTGCATTCCTGATATTTGGAGTGAACGGACTCCGACTGACTTCCTCCAATCCTCTGCTAGACAATCCTCCTCTCATGAGTCGTCGCACTAATCCAGCCATCTTTTCATCTCCTTCCTGGGGTTGCCCTCTTGGTCTTGAAGGGTATTCTGGTATGTATTCTTCGTGTGGCCCGTTAGCATCAGCATTGGCCCTAGCTTGTTGAGCTCCGTCTGTCGGCCTTCCAGCATCGGATCCTGAGGGTCTGCCCCCGAGTCCTTGTTGATTGTCCTCTGGATCTGCATTCTGTCCTTCATTAGGTTCCGCAATCCTAGCTCCTTGTTCCACATTCATAGCCGCTATAGCTGGTCCTAGGCTCTGCATCCCTGCAGCTCTCATCTGTTCAAAGAAATTCTGCAGCATCTCTTGTTGACTTTTCATCATTCTTTCGTGCATCAGATTGGTCATGGTCTCCATTTCGTCTCTAGTGATGTAGATCGAAGCTGTTTCTTCTCCAGAACCAGAGGATGCCTCTTGACTTCCTCCTTGATGGCTTCTCTCGGCTCTTTGTCTTCTACTTGTTTGTCGAGTCATTGTCTTCAAATCTTCGAGTTTTCAAATCTGAACTTCGAATCTGGTGTAGCGGGTGCTAGTTCTTCTCGGTGAAAGCACCAAAGTGTTTGCACCAAAAATGGTCACAAACCCCAAATGTAGTGAAAGCACCAGCGTATGAATACGAATCAACAGTATTCGCACACAAATCACAGATCTAAGCAAGTAACAAGCAGCAATCAAGAAATAATGAACAGTGACACACGAGATTTATAGTGGTTCGGCTATCTACGGCCTACGTCCACTTCAATGATTTTTATCTTTTATTGATGTTCTTCGCTGGTTACAGTTGATTAAAGCAAATACAATGAATGAATTTGAGTATAACAGCAATAGAATGAAGTAGGATTGAATCCGGCAGAGTCTGGACGTCGGATGGCCAAAAGATCCCTTTTCTGTAGGCTTCAGGGGATTATTTATAGGCGTAGGAGGCTGAGATTGCGCTCAAACTTCGGGAGACTTCTTCTGGCACGTGAGTGGGACCACGCGACCGGTCCCACCAAGTTTCGACTCAATCTGTGATCGATTCGAATCAACTTCGTATCGATCAAAAAATGTTCCAATTGAGCTGAAACTTGGCAGGTGTGCTCTTTACCTTGCATGGAAGCTACTCTGAAAATTTCGTTGCATTTGGATCAGGGATTTGTGAGACATGATCGATACGAGATCAAGGCTCCATATGCGCTGCCCGGTTCGAATCCATGAATTCGTATCGATGACTTCGCATCGATACAGCACGTGGTTTTGCAGTGGCGTAGCGCGCATCCCTCAGGTAGATCCACCATTTACTCCGAGTCGACCGCGTCTCCCCTTAAATTTCGCCTTATTCGTATCAGAGACGTTGCCCGAATCCATCGATGCCAGCTGGATACGAAGACTAATGGATACGAAATCAAGGCTTCCCGATGGATTCGATCAAGCCTCCTTTCTTTCGATACGAACTAAGACTTATGGGTATGAAACCGACCGATTCGAAGCAAGGTGCACCAATGGATGCGAAGCAGCGTGGGTTGATCGAGTCGAACGTCATGGATTCGAACATGCGGACACGAGAACAACTGATGGATTCGATCTACGCAAACATAATGGATACGAAATCTGATCGATTCGAACGGGTCTTTGATGGATACGAACAGCGCACTTTATCTAACTTGTATCGATCATATCTCGTTCATACGAACTCCGATTTACCTGAAACTTGGAGCACTGGCTTTCATGGCTTTGCTTGTCATATCTTGTCAATTACGGTCCGATCCGGACTCGGGCAAAATTCATCGATATCCATGATCATCCTGCAATGCATATTTAATATTCATGGCTGATTAATATTGACTTCAGTTAACTTTTGGGTATCCCAGCTTTGCCAAAAAGTGGGATAACAATTTACAAATACTGTTGAAAACATTATCTTTATTAATACCTTAATTACATATTTAAGACTTTGCTAAAAAAAACTTTTTAAAACAGGATCAAAAACTTCCTATCCCCTACCTCGGGTTAAACCCGCTTCTTACTCGAGACTGTCTCGAGTTCTTCCCTTCTTCTACTTTAAATTTTAAAACTTAGAATTTGTTTAAGTAAAGATCTGGAAAGTTAAATGCACGCGTCCCCGAAGACAAACTCGAGAAAAACTGCTGAACCCCCGAGTTCCCTCTCGAGCCACTTCCCCTACCCAATCTACTGACACCATATCGTTGCCGTGCACATGCACCGTTACCAGAGCCACCTTCGGCCATCGACACATCCTCCGGCATGTCGACCATCACCCATACTTTCGATTCCGACCACCAAATCACTCGCACAAGCCTCAAATCGAAATCGAGCAAAGAGGATGAACTGGAACCAAAACACCCTCCAGCAAAACGCTTCGACCAAATTATTCCGACCACCAGAGATGCTCCAACTCTGGCTACATCCTTGTCAACCTCCACGCTATCGTCCTCCCCAGCCACGTGCAGCTCGATGCACTAGCGAAGCCACGGCGATCAAATTCTCGACCATTGACAAAACTATGGTTAAAAGCTAAATCTGTTCACCGCCGACACTACGACAAACTGGAGCACTTGCCCCCATTTTTCCCGACTGCGTCGTACGTTCCTCCTCCTGCAGTCGAAAACCCGACTTCCAAAACTTCACCCATCGCCGGAAATTTGTTAAAAACCAATTTCAGTTCAGCTTTGAACTGCTCCTAGTACACGCAACTAAAAATCACCATTTTAGTTTTAAAAATCCTATTTTCAGATGAAGATTCAAGATATATAGTTGAATTAATAATTCATAACATTCGAATTTTACATATATTTAAACTTTCTCTGTAAAATCAATCTTCAGATGCTTTGTATCACTATCCTACTTAAAACTATTTTTTTTATCTTAAATCAAGTATAAACAAACTTGTTTTATTTTAAACTCTAGGTCTAATAATAATCAGATAAGTAGTTGAATTTTGATCTATTTTAATCTCTGTAGTTTAAAACAGAGAAGAACAACATACTTATACTTGCAAAGTCCACACATTCATATACACAGAGATATCACTATATATATATATATATATATACAAGTAAGCATCATTCAACTCAGAATTTTCACAAGCAATTGAACTTAACTTACTTAAGCTTTTAAAAAAATGTTTACTCACCTGAAAACAATTTTTGAACAGAGAAAATAATCTTGCTTTTAAAAAGCTGTTAGCTTGACTCCCTTTGATCTTCTTACTTGCTTAGTTGAGTGATTAATTTGAGTTGTTAATTTACTTCAGTTGTAAGATCTTAGTGTTTATTTATTTTCTTCTCTGGTAAGCTAAGTCTGGATTCACGAAAATAAGATAAGAAGATTTGTGTATATGTAGAACAAAGTTTACAGGGTGATAATTTGGTTAGTACAAGATTTTCTTAGTTTTGGTCAGCGATTTTTTTGTGTATGGAGGCTGATATGAAAGCATTTAATGCTTGTATGATTTTTTTATATATATCATACTTATCCATTTTTTTTATATGTATGTACAAATGATTTTTCATTCTTGTATTGCAAACATGTATATTTTTTCATAGTTTATTTATCACTAGAATTATCTAAGTGTTCACTTATACTTATTATTTTCATATTTGAATGTATATTACTTTTCTTCTTGTACTTAAAATTTTGTAATATAAATGAATTTCTATATTTAATATGTTGTTAAATTTAACTAATTTGTTTACTTTATATTTTATAATTTATCTTATATATATCTATTTATAAATCCAAATTATATTTAAACCATTTACTTAAAATTCAAAATTCAAATCCACTCATATATGCACATATACATATATATTCACACATATATATATATACAAGATTTAAATTAAAGTGATTAACACATATTTTACTTGAATTTGGAGAAACTCAAATCAATCTACTAATTAATTTCACAAATTTTTTTGTTCAAAAATAAAATTAATTATCAATTTAAATTTATATAAAATCCGGGATCGTTACATAACTCTACTCTTTTATAAATCTCATTTATTTATAAAATCTTATTTATAAATCAATATATAAAATATCAATTACAAATCCATTTTTAATATTTGTAAAACACCGTTATAAATTTATTACTTTATTATAAAATATCACATTTATAAATTTTGCTCTTAATATATATATATATATATTTATATATATATCACTTTATATAAAATGTGTAATTACTTTATATTAGATGGCTTTTCTCTAATTTCTTTAGACTTTGCCAAAAAAATTCAAAACACCAGGATTTAAATTCTCAAATTCCTTTTTATAAATCATATCATCCAAATTCATCTTTTACAAAATCATTTGATTTTTTTTGTGGAACACACTTTTATACAACATGCACATTTATTATCTTATAAATTCATTAAGCTTAACCCAATATTATTATGAAACACCTAATAGTCAAATCGTGAAACTTAATTCACAAGGTGTTTGTATTTAAACTTTTAAATCAAACAACTAATCACAACATAAATAACTATATCATTTGAAAGATATTCTTTTATATTCAAAATTTAATCCTAGGTAAAATTATTTCATTTACCATTCTTTTTCAAAACAAAAATTATTTATATATATTATTAACAAATACGTGCTCATATATAATACACTAAACTCATTCCGGGGTGTCACTTACCCTATCGCTAATGAGTTATGCATCCTAAAGTATTACAAACCCCATATATGATGAGTCTTTACCCCTACCAGGCTCAGGTGTTCGCTTAACCAAAGCTATAATACCAAATGTGACGACCTACCTCCTTGACCCTCGAAAGACGACACTAATACATTCTCGGTATTCACATGCCGCAAATCCAAGTGTCGGAGAGGCAGATTATCATGGAGTAAAAGTAAATAAAGATAGAACCGAATCTTACACGAAAGGAATAACATATATTATTTTCAATATATATATATATATATATATATATAGACACACAACGGAAATTTTAAATACAACTATCAGAGATAAACATGGACTATTATAAATCTCTATCCATACAAAATGAGGAATACAATAGTACACAAGTCTGGTTGAAAAAAGGATAATAGTCTACTGAAGAACCTTCTAACTCCATGCTCCGAGCTCTTCCAGATTTCTCCTAACTAAACCTGACTACTAGCTTCTCGGAAAATAGGGCACCCAGAGTTTATGGGAAAAAGAAAATAAACTCCGGGTCAGTCATGGGACTGGTATGAGAAACTCAAAATACGAATATTTGAAATCAAAGGGTATCTCATAAGACCACGCCACACATAAACAGGAAACGGATTTTTACCTTATGATAACCAAAATATTGCTACGCAAAATCTGGTAATATTATTTTTAATGACATTCTTTTGAAAATACTTTTCAAATAAACTTATGAATCTTAGCCGAAATTGTTACATCGATTAAATTGCAGCATACTAGCTACAAAGTAGGTTCTACTATCAAATCCGAAGGCACTTTTTGGAGAATGGATTTCCATACAATGGGAGGTAAGGAACTACCTTCTGTACAGTACATCTCTAGATGGATGTACCGAGGATCAACAACTTTTGAAACCTCTGCACCTAGCAAGACCGGCCTACCGCAGACTCAGCTTGGTGGCAGATAGAACCACATCATCCTAGTCGCAACCGACCTATCCAAGAGCTCTCTTAGCATACACAACATACTCGACATATATAGAGTAATATAGAAAGGTGATGACCATACCTTAATGGTAGCGACCCAGTTAGCCTCATGGCATGCTCTGCTTAAGCCATTTCCGGATGATGAGGCCCGAGGTAATGATTACCTTTCACATAGCACTTTCACTTTGAATGCCACATTGCCAATTCATAATCATACAACTGATTTCTATAAACGTATAACTCTTGAGCTCGTATGTCTTAGGAAAGAGTGTCAAGATAAGAGAAGTTGTCTTCTCCGCCACCAAATAGATGATACGTTTATAGAGATCAATCAATGTATTTAGAAATGCAACGCAGACATTCATCCATACAAGTTGTCCAGGAACATGACAAACTGAAGGAACTCTCCTACCACATCCTGTTGGGAATTATCCGAAGGATTAGTAGCGAGCAGTCCTTGCATCGAAGATCAAATGAAAATACTACAGCCGCCTATATATGATATGGTAAATTTCCCCGGAGGATCAATGACAAGCAGCCCTTCATGCCATTTATTATCATTCTATGTCTTCACTTTGAATACGTAAATTGGTTCGAAGTGATTTTTGGATAAGAATCACTCAAATCCGACCCCAGTTCCTTCAAACCAATCATCGATATAAAGATGTTAAGTAAATAGGTGCTTATAATTTGATTAATTACTTTCTTTTAATCAAAAAATGTGTTCTAGAGATATATATCATTAAAACATTTCTTTTCGGTATATACATAATCATTAAACCTCTCTTATAAAATTCTTTGGTTAGTTTAAAATCTTTTTAAATCTTGGAGTAATTCCAAATCATTTCATTTAAATCTTGAAAAAATATTTCTTATTTTCAAATCATAACTTTTTAATAGTTTGAAACCGTGTTATCTAAGATGGTAAACCCAAATTAGTTAGTATTCGAGTAAAACGAATCCATAGAAATTATACTAATTTTACTTGACATCAATTTCCATATTCAACCTTTAATATCCATCGAATAACGGTGAAATCACCTTTTAAATTCATATGGATTGTAACGACCCAGAATTTTGAACAAATTAAATTGAAAATATTTAATTAATTTTTAAATATTTGAACGATGATTTAATTTGAATCCCCAATATATCTTTGAATTTGGCGATTAAATTATAACTTTTAATCCAGTGAATGTTGAATAAAAATTTGAAGCTTCAATTTTAAGTTGAAGAAAAATATTTCGAAAGCTTTTAAAATTCGTATTGATATTACTGAAGATAACAGAAGCTTCAGAATTGAGTTTGAAAATGATTTGATCAGTTTTGAATTTTATTATTCAAATCGATATTTAAAAATAGCCGTCCGAGGCACAGTCTCGGAATTCGACGAAACCAGTTCCATTGGGTCCGTAATATTGTATTATTACCGGATTTCAAATTTCGTATTTTTCGGAGTTGTTATGTAACCGTACGGTGAGTAAACGTGTTGGATTTTAATTCGAATTCAATTTAAAATTTTAAATATTTAGTCAACACACACACGTTCTCCCCTCAACCACGCCTTGAATCACACCATCGATCACGGAAAGATAAGCGTGATTGCACGACTCTTCTCTGATAAAATCACGGGCCTCTCCAGTGAAACAAACGAAGTCGATTCCTTCGTTCAAATTTGAAAACAATGGCGACCGAGTTTCTCTTTCAAATCATTTCAAACGTAGATCCCCTCTTTCACAATTCATTCATGAAATAAAAATCAAGTTCATCTCGGTTCGAAAAAAATGCGACTAAAGTCATCGCGATGTCAGAGGCGGCGGTCGGAGCGAGCGCGTGAGCGTTGAGGGAGTTTGTTCGATTCAAGGGAAGGGGGTTTCGCGAAGTGAATCGGTGGTATCGCGCTCGCGTACGCGAGTTTGAGGGATTGGGGGTTTGGCATTCACGACGCGAATGAGGCTGGAAGGAGGGCTTCGCGGTGAGGGACGTGCGATCGAATGGGGCACGAGACGAGGAGGCGATTCAAATCGCGTGGCCATGGAATTCGAGCAGGCGAGTGGAAGCTAAGGTTGGAGGGATTCAATTTCGTGATGAACTGGAGCTTGTTTTGATTGAGTTCGAGCAGGCAGTGAGCAGGAGAAGCCGAGCTCGGCTGTGATGTCTAGGGGGTCTGAAATGGAGAAATAAACTGGAATGGAAATGGATTGCGAATTTAAAGCAAAGGTGAGATTTTTCTCACTCAAATGAAAAGTTGAATTTGCAGTTATTTATTGACTGTTTGATTTCTATTTGGATGTGATATTAGATATAGTAGGATATATCTATATATATATAGCAATATATACATATTGGCATGTGTATATATTGGATTGATTGATTTCCCGCCTCGTATAGCGGATGAGACCCTATTGCACCGTTAGTAAGCGGATGATTTTTATAAAACCTATATACCGCGATATTCCACCTCGAAGTGGAATTGGTATTGTGCTAACGTCTGTGGATGCAGGGAAACAGGTTGGAGGGATCCAACTGGATTCCTCACTAGTATTTATTTATTTACAGATATTGATGTATATTCTGTTATCATATTGATATGTGATGTTTGTTGCTGTGATTGACTAATTGGTGCTGTTGCATCATCGGATCCAAATTTGAAAGTTTAAAAATAACGATGATGATTTTAAAAGAGATTTTAAAAGTGATTTTTGAAAATATACGTTTTATGGAATTTTTGAATTGATTTATAAACGTTAAGATTTTAAAGTTATAAAAGTTAAGATTTTTGTGAATTATGACCATAAGGTGATTTTTGAAATAAATAGTTTAAACAATTTATAAAATGGTTTGAACTGAGATTTTTGAATTTTCGTAAACGGTTTATTTAAAAGATTTAAAAAGTTGATATTTATAAATTTAAAATATTGGAATTATAAAACGAGTTTTATAAGTGTTAAAAATGAAATTTATAAGATTGTAAATCGTGAAGATATGAAATTTATAGATTTATAAATTGTGAAGTTATAAAATGAATGAAATTGTAGAATAAAAGATTTATAAGAGATTTATTTATAAATTAGATTTTTGCACTTAGATGGGATATAAATAGAAATTGCTAAATGAAATGATTTCATAAGTTGAAATTGTTATAAAGTATAAAAGTGATTTATAAACATTGTTTATAAATCCGAAATCACTTATTTTGATAAGTGAATTATAGAAGTTAATAAAAGAAAATCTATAAATCAAAGTTGTTATGAAATATAAAAAGGTGAATTTATAAACGTTGTTTTATAAATTCGAAAATCAATCAAATTTGAAGAATTTAATATAGAAGGTTATTAAGGGAATTTTATCTACGATTTTGGATAGTGGATAATTCTTGAAATAAAATGTGTAGAAAAGATTGAGATTTGATTAGTGAGGTATATTCACGATTTTGGACAGTGAATATATTATTAAATAAAATGGATATGTTCTGGAGAAACGATATTATAAAATGAAGTAATTGTTTTAAAAGATGTTTTAAAACGTGTTAAGTATCGAAACCATAGATTTCAACATTTTTATTGTTGAAATAGACGTTTTCGAAAAATAAGGAAATGGTGGACTATAACACTGTTGTTATAGTAAATGATTTACGAAAGGAAATGTTTTTATCTAGTATTGGGATTTAAATACCTATCTTAATTTTCGAATCCCTATACTAGTCATTTTGAGTCGTCGTAACGATGTTTTACGTAACATTCGTTTTGACTCAAATAAATGTGCTTAAAAGAATGATTTCCTTAAAGAATGAATTTATACTAAATTTGGATTTAAGTATATCGATTATTTTCAAATGTTGAAAATAAATAGATTTGTGAATTACTTATTATTAAATAAGTATGGAAATGCTTTTCCAATATGAAACGAAGGGTTTGAAATTTTATCTTCTAAAGATAAATTGAAATGTGAATATTTGAAATTTGTTTTCAAACGGTTAAGTGTGGAAATTATATATCTAGTAAAGATATTTTTGAAAATAAATAATTTGGGAAAATTATTTGGAATCTGATGATGTTGCGCATCTTTATTGATAGTTAAATAACCGACTATCAATAATTACCTTGAATAGGTATTTGTTGTGAATTGGATGAATTTGAATGCCACACTTATTTTTTTGAATAAGAGCTCACTATTCGGGTTAGCCGGGAAAGGACCATGGGGTCGCATAACCCATTCCGAATATGTGATACGTCGTTATGAATCGCATTTGATGACCGGTGTTGAAGACCGGATATTTTTGAAAACGGAAGGATTACCGTCGAGTTACTCTACATCGGCTGATCTCCGATTTAGAGGTTTTATCACCCTTAGTGACGGGAAGTCCGGACGTGATTAGAAAATTATCCGGATGTGCAAGGGCTTCGTGAGAAGTGCCTTTGGTTCTGTTCGATCCCGGAACAGACTTGTATGGATTGTATGTCTGACGTTACAAATTGAGATATAAAGCTGATTTCTTTCAAATACATTTCTGTTGGTGGCGGAGAATTTATTCTCTTAGCTTAACACCCTTCTCTGAGACGTACGAGCTCAGAGGTTATGTAGTTGAAATTTATCAGCGATATACTCCCAATTTGGTAATGTGGCATACTGAGTGTTGCTGTGAAATGATCAGTGTTTGATCATTTGCGATATGATCATTTGTTTGATCTTATATCTTTGTGATCATAGGTTGATCATTTGTTTGACCCGAAGCATAGCTTTTGAAAAGCGTAGCTTTGTGGACGAGACTTCGTCGAGCCTCACACCCCGGAAATGGTCAAAACAGGAAGGATGCAGCAAGGTTCTAGGGAGTAGCGCCCCTTAGTGTATGTCATTCCTTCTGGATAGAGGTGGTATCATGGTATGGAGCCCAGATACTTAACCTATGTGGTTGCTGCATTATTATTATTATGTGGTTTGTTGGAAATCGGGGATCCTCGGGAAGATCGGTTACGATCGGGGGATGGCATACGCGTGTCAGTAGTTACCTATTTTTGCAGAGGTAACCCGGCCTTGTGTTAGCAGAGATCCGGTTAGGTTCTCGGGTCGTCTATTCCAGGGACGTACCCATCGTGGAAAAGGAAGTTCCTTAGCCTGACCATTTGTTGGAAATCCAAAGAAACAATACGAGCCTTGTACGGTTTTAGTTGTAGAACCTATCATTCACTTATGGTGGCGCCCCACTGTTTGGATGGTAGCTATAGTAGGCATAGTTCGAAATGTCTATGCTGGCTAAGATTTATATTCTACTTTCGAAATGTTTTCTACACTATGCACTAATAATAATATCAAAAATGATTTGATTTTGCGTAGTAAGCATCTTTGACTATCATAAGAAGAAATCTCCTCCAATTCTGCGTTTGCATTGTGTGTGTGGTGGGAGGTCTTATGGTAGTTTCATTTTCCAAAAGCATTGCGAATCTATTTTTTTCTTTGTGAAAAATAACTGTTTTACGATCTCACACCAGTCACCATGACTGACTCGGAGTTTATTGTTCCCTTCTAAACTCTGGGTGCCCACCAATTTCCACACGGGCAGTCTAGAGTTAGATTATCAGGATATTCTGGATATTCTGGAGCTTTGGAGATAAGCTGGATGACGAGACGTAGTATTTGTATCTGATAGTATTTATTCCGCTGTGTATTCTGTATGAGGACAAGTTTATATAACTGTCCATTGTTGTATATTGACTCTGATTGATGTATGTATAAAAAAACTGATATAGTTCTTTGTTTTAAAAGGCTAGTGATTATCTATTATATATTGTTCCGCTGCGATATGTGAGAACTGATATTGTTTCTGTTCTGATGTTGTTCTGTTGTTCTTCTCTTCTTCTCTTCTTTCTTCTATCTTCTTCTTTTTCTTCTATCTTCTTCTTCTTCTGCCTACCTCTTCTTTTTAAAACCCTAACTTTTCGGGTTTCCGGCATTCGATTGCTCGGCAGTCGATAAAGTGAGTATCGATGTCGAATTTTCGAAAGTCGAAGATTTCGGGATGTTACAATGTGGTATCAGAGCATATAGTTAAGCGACAACCCTGCTCTGTTGGGTGTTACTCATTAGAGATAGAGTCAGTAGTACTCTAGAATGAGTTGAGTGAAATAATAGATACGAGTGCGTATTTGTTAGTTAATATAAAAAAATTGTTTTATATTGTGATGATTGATTTGTTGAGTGGTATATGGATTCTGGTCGGTATTGTCCGTACAACTCTATCGATAGGGATCTGTAACGACCCGTAGATTTTCGATAATTAAAATAGTTAATTTAATAAGATTTCATGGCTTAATGTTGGAAGAATTAAAAATTTGTAATTTACTTATGATAATAATAACGAGAATGAGTTGCAACAATATTTATCTAAGTTAATTATTAATGAATTAAATGATATTCCAATCGTAAAATGACTCAAATGTTATAACTTGATTATAAAGGGAATATAAGAAAACAAATGTAAATTTTGGGTTAACTAATGAAATAATATATAGTCAATGGTAATGAAATCTAATTAGTATTGTATAGGTAATTGTGACACTTATTTGTAATAATATATTTATAACTGTGATTTAAAGTTAATGGTGATAATTATAATAAGCTACCTGTTTATTTAGTCGAATTGAATTTGAAAACCAATTGTAAATGAAATGAAATTTTATATATTAACTGGGTTTACAATCAATAACTGGAGTTGAATAACAAATGTTGGATGCACTGGATGTGAATAAGGTAATTGACTAATAACGGAAATTTATTTAAAAATCCAATATTGAAATATAAATGCTACTTATTGAATGAGTTTAAGATCAATAGTTGGATAAATAAATGTTGAATTCATTAGATGTAGATAAAGTAATTGATTGATAACGAGAATTCATTTAAAATCTAATATTGAAATTTGTTGAATATGGATCAATTAAATTGTTTAAATTTGATATTGGAAATAAATTGAATAATTGAATAGATCGAATAACGGGAATTGAATAACTGTATAACGGAAATCATTGTTCCATAATTTGAATTCGTTTTAAAGTTAAATTTTATAAGTTCATTTTCAAATATTTCAAGATAATGAATTTCGGATAATCTAAATTGTTTAAAATTTAAATTTGCAAATATTTGAATAACTGAATTTTGAATATAATATGATTGAAAATGATATCGAAGATTGATATAAAAATTTATTTAAACAACAATGAATTTGTTAACATATAAAATTGGATTCGTAAGAAATTCTGTAAATTTTGAAAAGTCGTCGATTTAATCGACGAGTAAAAATAGCCTTCCGAGACACAGTCTCGGAATTCGATGAAACCAGTTCCATTGGATCCGTAATAGAGTATTATTATCGAATTTCAAATTTCGTAGCATTTGGAGTTATCGTTTGGTTGTACGGGTTAGAAACGCGCTGAAATAAATATCGAAAATTTAATATTTTAATTCGATTCAAAAAGCTATCTTCCGCATACGATCAAATTGGCTTCCGAAACACGTTCCATTGTGTTTGGAATGCGGGCAAAACCTTAGGGACGCCTGTCGGCATGCGTCGTTTGGAAATCGTTTGAAAATGTTGTTTAAAAATGAATTTAATATTAAAATATTATTACATTTGCTTGTTTATACGTGAACAAAGTCGAAACCCTCTCCATTTTCTTCGTAGCCGCCACGTTTTAAACCAATGGTCGAAAGTGTTCGAATCTTCTTCCTTCCTTTCCTCCCAATCCATCAGCCAATTCGAAAATCTCCCAACTACAATCTTGAAGAGCATGTCGAGATCTCCCTATCCAATGGTGGCGATCGATTTTCATGTTGTCGTTTGGTCGCAGTTTGCTCGAGAGGGGTTCGTGTTCATTCGCGTTTTTCATTGCAATGGGGCAACCGAGTTCAACCACGTTCCAGGCGGTGGTGCCACGCGTGAAGGGCTTCGACTGGAAGCCGGCTGATCGACGTCACGGCGAAGATGGTGGTCGCGGCTTGGAGGGATTCCTTGCGTGATTGGGTTCGTGCATTCCTGTAATCGCGATGTGGAAGAAGGGTATGCATGCGGTCTTGATCTAGAGAAAAAAAATTTTGAACGGTCCAGATGGTTGGGATATTAAAATGAAATTTGTTTTAAATTATATTAATATATATTCAATCTTTGAAAAATTGTATCTTCTTCGTACTTTATCAGAATTGGATGAAACAAGATGCGTTGGAATCGTGGTGACGACCACTATATTCTAGAATTGATTTGGGGACGTTTGGAGCTAACTAAAATTTCAGGTTAAATCGAACGTCGTTCGATTTGATTTGAAATTGAAAACTCAAGGTGAGTGTTTTATAACGCTCACACCGTACTAAAATATCTTGATGCTTGTTAAATTTAATATTGTGAAGTGATATGATTTTATTAGTCGTTGTTGATAAAATTTAACTGTCATCTAGATTGTCATCGAATTTAATGTTAGAAATTGAAATCGACAGTCAAATTAGAATTGAAATTTAATCGCAATTAAAATTACCGAACATTTATAACTATGAAATTTCCGTGATTTATATTGTCTGTTTGGATGATTGGTTGCGATGGATGCTATTGATTGATGTTTGAAATGTTTGGATGTTTATTTGGTTGTCGATATCCTGTCATCACCCTGTGTATTATTTACAGTTGTAAATTAAATCATTTTGAATAAATTGAGAAATGGGTTGAAATGATATATACCTATGACACTATGATTTGAATTAAAATGATATATCTCTATTCCTGAAATTTAATTGAAATAACTGATCACTTGGCCATAGGATAGAAAATTATATATGGACACCGGATTGGTTAAATTAAATAATTTTTAAAATCTTAGATTTGGAATTACTTTAAATGGTTTGATTTAAAGGAATTTAAAAATCAATTTTATAGAAATTGAATTTATCGCGAATTTGAGGTTGAGATGTTGAAATAATTTTTGTTAAACAAATTGGTTAATAATTGAAGTTAAGACTTTGAAATTAAAATTGTGATATGATTGAATTTTCGTAAATTGATTTGATTTTAAAGGATTCAATTCTTATTCGGATTTTGAATATTATTAAGTAAAAGTGTGATAAAGACAACATTTTGAAATTTGAGCTTGACATTGAATTTTATTGAAGATTTGGATTGTGAAACTGAATATTAAGGAATAATTGGGTTTTAAGTGTTTGAATTAATATTTTGAAAAAAATCAACCTCGAAATCATTATAAATTGGAATTGAAATTGAATTAATTGGATTCGAAAAATGGAATTAAATTAATTTGAAATCGAAATTGATTTGAACTGAAATTGAGATTTGAATGACTGAATGGAATTCGAATTTGATTCAGATTGGTAAGTTGGAAATTTAAAATGGTTGACTTTGAAGCTATTTCAAATTGGGTTTTCTTAAGTTATTCTGCTATATAAACTATTTTAAATACTTAAACTATTTTATACTAAACTATTTTAACCTATATTAATTATATTATGTTATTTTAACTTATTTAAACATATTAATTTATTTTAATCTATTTTTAAATCTACTTAACCCAATTTAATTTATTTAAAGTAATTTACCTATTTTTAATTTATTTTAATCATATTTAATCTATTTTAAAGCTATTTAACCTATTTAATTATATTAAATCTATTTTAAATATATTTAACTATATTAAATCAATTTAAAACTATTTTGAAATCTATCTTTAAAATTTAGAGTATTTTAACTATTTTCAATTATTTAAGCTACTTTAAACTATTCAAAATATTTTTCCAATATTCCCAGCCGGTCAATAAGGTGAAATGTTTATATTTAAATCTTGGATTTAAATACGAATTTGGTTAAATTGAAATTATATCCTAAAAATTGAGATTTGAAACGATTTTTGAAATTGAAATGAGATATTGAGGCGAAAATGATTTTCGAAATGGAATCGTATATTTTGAGTAGATACGATGATTTTGAAATGGATTTGATTTTGAAGCGAACTTGATATTTTGATATCAATTATGAATTGATTTTGAAAATGTAAAAGAACCATCCGGTGTGTAATAAGCGTTTGGTTGTTAAAGAGACCGGGATCGGATATGGGCATACTCTCTGTCGATACCGAAAACCACTTTAACAACTGTGTACGTGGTGGAGATTCCAGAAATGAAGTAGGATGGTTTGGCGACGATTCTATATGGTATGACGTGACCCTGACTCCCGTGAGTCAGCTTAGATGTGACTAAAATCAGGAGCCACGCCGGGCCAATGTGAGGTCATTCCTCTTATCGGACATATTTCTTCGATACCATTCTATTGCTTTTGTGATTGTTTTGGTGGCCACCCCTCGATTGTTGGGAGTGTGTCCGAGGTGGGCGGTAGTAGCTGCTATGCGTCACCACCAGTCCGGATCCGCAAACGGTATATCTACCCTGGCATTTCCTCGTGTGCCGTATTCACATGCCCTAGAGCGCCTTCTACGAGTTTGTTTTGTACCATACCTATGGAGTGCCCTCTGATAGCCCTCCAGTTTACGGAGGAATTACGGTACTGTATAGACTATGGGAATATTTATAAAAATGTGTTAAGGGGGATATGGGTAACGCCTTAACGCTATTTTAATACTTTTACTTTACTGTAGACATATTATAATAGCGTATTGTACTACATAGTAGATAGTTTAACGGATCCTTAAGAGATGGAAAATCCCGTAACATCTCTTGAGTTATTGCACACACGTCGACACTGGATAGGAGATGTCAAACCCCGTAAACATCTCTGACGCCGTTACACTCATCTTTATTTACGATTGATTTAACTTACATAAGGATATTTTAGTCCTGACTCGAGTGTTTTGTTTTTCATTACGCTCGGGTCAGTCCTGAGTTTTTCAGCTTATTGAAGATTTATTCTGGAGGACGAAGACGAAGATTTGGTATACTATTACTATTATTATACATGCATCATGCTGTCTGCTGCATTATTTTATTTGTTCTGTTGTATATGTATAACTCTGATAAATGTTGTATAAATGATGATCAAAGGTATATTAAACAGCTTCATGAACTGTTTATTTGATTATTATATTTTATCTTTCCGCTGCGAGATTCTGTGATTGTTTCTTGTTTCTTTTCTCTTCTTTTCTTATTTACCCCATTAACAATCCTCCCTTTTGAATGGTTTGAGTTGACAAGAGTGGTTGATTGTCAATTTAAACTGTCCAAAAAGGTGGGTCGTTACAGGATCTGTAAACACTTATATAGAACAATTCGGCACAATATTGTTTTAAATAGGGTAAATGAAATAATTTTGCCCAAAACTATTTTTGTATAGAAAAGAAACGATTTTCTATGAATTATCATAGTATATGGATGTTTGGTTGTTAGGAAATGATAACATTGAAATATTATCATTGTTATATGAGATTGAATGAGAAATTAAAATAATAACCAAAGATTTGGAGATAAATCCATTTAACAAATGGAAATTATAAATGTAAATTAAGAATATAAGAAAATAAATTCACATACAAATGAAATTTAAAGAATGTAAATTATAAATGTGATTTGTAATTTGAAATAGAATTCCAGAGAAGAATTTGAAAATTTTGGAGATTTGGAAAGTTTAATTCCTTTTTGGTTTGAAAATGATTTTTCAAAGGATTTGATATTGTGGAAAATTGTTTTAGAGAGATGAAAGCTCTAAACTCTTTTAGGTCGCTGGAAAATAACTTCGGTAATGACTGCAGCATCACCGATGTTCATTTTCGGGTTTCCAGAAGAGGAATTGCTGTCGATTGTTTTAAATGAAAGTTGTTTGGAAAATTTGGATTTTGTTTTAGAAAATTCAAAGGATAATTTGAATTGTTTTCAAAATGGTTTTGAAAAGGTTGAAAAGACTCTGGAATACTATATAAAAATACTTATGAAATATTATTAAGTTGATAACTTATACAAGTTGAATTTTGATAGAATAAATTTAACTTAAAAGATGGAGTTAAATTAAAGAAAGTATAAGTGAATAAATTGGAATAAATGAAAGGGAAATTGAAAGTTGAGATTCATTTCGAAATTGTAAGCAATAGAATTAAATTCAATAATTATAAAAGAAAGGAAAATTGAATTCGAATTGGAAATCCAGTTTAAATGTAAGTAGATTTAACCGAAGTGGTAAATTGAAAATAAATATAATGTGTATATGGAATATTTATATTGAACCTAAGAAATGAAGAGTGAAATTCTTAAGTAAAATTTGATATTGAAATTATTCTAAGTTAATGATTTAATGAAGATAAAACTGGAATTGAAACTGAATGTTGAAAACAAATTTGAATTTGTAAGTGAATTAGAATTTGTAATGAATTAGTAATTGGAACTAATTTAAAATAGTACAGTTGAATGAAAGATAGTTGATAAAAATTCAATATTCAGAAGTTAAATAGAACACATGTAGAGTTGAAATTGTGAATTGAATTCAAATGAAATTGAAATGTAAAGATTGAACGAAATTGAATATGTAACTTCAATAGTGAATTAGAGATGATATAAGGAGTATCGAAATTTTGTAATAGGATTTGCAAAATGGTTTGAATATGTAACTAGATATTATGGCTAGTAGGATATATAGGTGTTTAAAGGAATTGGAAAATTTGATTTCAAAGATAAATTTGAATTGCTCGACAAAAGGTAAGTATTTGAATTTCAATATGAGATTTGCTGATTTCTTGTCTAGCCGCTTGGCTTTTTCTTTTCTTTTTGAAATCTGAGAGTTCGTAGGGACATTTTGTAGTCGTACCGTGTTAGCCGCGCAAAGGAGACGCTGGCGAAATTTTTTGAAAATTTCGAGTGTTAGAAAATTTTTGAGAAAATTTGGAAAGTTTAAATTTGAATTTAAATTTAAATTTGAATTGTTGAGAAAACAATGATATTTGAAAACTATGAAAGATTCTAGAAAGCTAGTTGAATTGATAACGAAACTTTAGTAGAAAGATTTGTTTTGAAAAAATTGATAAAACTATTGGATTGGAAAAATAGTAGACGAGTTAAGGACCTATTTTTCCTGACTTGTAATTTCGGGACGAAATTCTTTTAAGGAGGGAAGTTTGTAACGACCCAGAATTTTGAACAAATTAAATTGAAAATATTTAATTAATTTTTAAATATTTGAACGATGATTTAATTTGAATCCCCAATATATCTTTGAATTTGGCGATTAAATTATAACTTTTAATCCAGTGAATGTTGAATAAAAATTTGAAGCTTCAATTTTAAGTTGAAGAAAAATATTTCGAAAGCTTTTAAAATTCGTATTGATATTACTAAAGATAACAGAAGCTTCAGAATTGAGTTTGAAAACGATTTGATCAGTTTTGAATTTTATTATTCAAATCGATATTTAAAAATAGCCGTCCGAGGCACAGTCTCGGAATTCAACGAAACCAGTTCCATTGGGTCCGTAATATTGTATTATTACCGGATTTCAAATTTCGTATTTTTCGGAGTTGTTATGTAACCGTACGGTGAGTAAACGTGTTGGATTTTAATTCGAATTCAATTTAAAATTTAAATTTTAAATATTTAGTCAACACACACACGTTCTCCCCTCAACCACGCCTTGAATCATGCCATCGATCACGAAAAGATAAGCGTGCTTGCACGACTCTTCTCTGATAAAATCACGGGCCTCTCCAGTGAAACAAACGAAGTCGATTCCTTCGTTCAAATTTGAAAACAATGGCGACCGAGTTTCTCTTTCAAATCATTTCAAACGTAGATCCCCTCTTTCACAATTCATTCACGAAATAAAAATCAAGTTCATCTCGGTTCGAAAAAAATGCGACTGAAGTCATCGCGATGTCAGAGGCGGCGGTCGGAGCGAGCGCGTGAGCGTTGAGGGAGTTTGTTCGATTCAAGGGAAGGGGGTTTCGCGAAGTGAATCGATGGTATCGCGCTCGCGTACGCGAGTTTGAGGGATTGGGGGTTTGGCATTCACGACGCGAACGAGGCTGGAAGGAGGGCTTCGCGGTGAGGGACGTGCGATCGAATGGGGCACGAGACGAGGAGGCGATTCAAATCGCGTGGCCATGGAATTCGAGCAGGCGAGTGGAAGCTAAGGTTGGAGGGATTCAATTTCGTGATGAACTGGAGCTTGTTTTGATTGAGTTCGAGCAGGCAGTGAGCAGGAGAAGCCGAGCTCGGCTGTGATGTCTAGGGGGTCTGAAATGGAGAAATAAACTGGAATGGAAATGGATTGCAAATTTAAAGCAAAGGTGAGATTTTTCTCACTCAAATGAAAAGTTGAATTTGCAGTTATTTATTGACTGTTTGATTTCTATTTGGATGTGATATTAGATATAGTAGGATATATCTATATATATATAGCAATATATATATATATTGGCATATGTATATATTGGATTGATTGATTTCCCGCCTCGTATAGCGGATGAGACCCTATTGCGCCGTTAGTAAGCGGATGATTTTTATAAAACCTATATACCGCGATATTCCACCTCGAAGTGGAATTGGTATTGTGCTAACGTCTGTGGATGCAGGGAAACAGGTTGGAGGGATCCAACTGGATTCCTCACTAGTATTTATTTATTTACAGATATTGATGTATATTCTGTTATCATATTGATATGTGATGTTTGTTGCTGTGATTGACTAATTGGTGCTGTTGCATCATCGGATCCTAATTTGAAAGTTTAAAAATAACGATGATGATTTTAAAAGAGATTTTTAAAGTGATTTTTGAAAATATACGTTTTATGGAATTTTTGAATTGATTTATAAACGTTAAGATTTTAAAGTTATAAAAGTTAAGATTTTTGTGAATTATGACCGTAAGGTGATTTTTGAAATAAATAGTTTAAACAATTTATAAAATGGTTTGAACTGAGATTTTTGAATTTTCGTAAACGGTTTATTTAAAAGATTTAAAAAGTTGATATTTATAAATTTAAAATATTGGAATTATAAAACGAGTTTTATAAGTGTTAAAAATGAAATTTATAGGATTATAAATCGTGAAGATATGAAATTTATAGATTTATAAATTGTGAAGTTATAAAATGAATGAAATTGTAGAATAAAAGATTTATAAGAGATTTATTTATAAATTAGATTTTTGCACTTAGATGGGATATAAAAAGAAATTGCTAAATGAAATGATTTCATAAGTTGAAATTGTTATAAAGTATAAAAGTGATTTATAAACATTGTTTATAAATCCGAAATCACTTATTTTGATAAGTGAATTATAGAAGTTAATAAAAGAAAATCTATAAATCAAAGTTGTTATGAAATATAAAAAGGTGAATTTATAAACGTTGTTTTATAAATTCGAAAATCAATCAAATTTGATGAATTTAATATAGAAGGTTATTAAGGGAATTTTATCCATGATTTTGGATAGTGGATAATTCTTGAAATAAAATGTGTAGAAAAGATTGAGATTTGATTAATGAGGTATATTCACGATTTTGGACAGTGAATATATTATTAAATAAAATGGATATGTTCTAGAGAAACGATATTATAAAATGAAGTAATTGTTTTAAAAGATGTTTTAAAACGTGTTAAGTATCGAAACCATAGATTTCAACATTTTTATTGTTGAAATAGACGTTTTCGAAAAATAAGGAAATGGTGGACTATAACACTGTTGTTATAGTAAATGATTTCCGAAAGGAAATGTTTTTATCTAGTATTGGGATTTAAATATCTATCTTAATTTTCGATTCCCTATACTAGTGATTTTGAGTCGTCGTAACGATGTTTTACGTAACATTCGTTTTGACTCAAATAAATGTGCTTAAAAGAATGATTTCCTTAAAGAATGAATTTATACTAAATTTGGATTTAAGTATATCGATTATTTTCAAATGTTGAAAATAAATAGATTTGTGAATTGCTTATTATTAAATAAGTATGGAAATGCTTTTCCAATATGAAACGAAGGGTTTGAAATTTTATCTTCTAAAGATAAATTGAAATGTGAATATTTGAAATTTGTTTTCAAACGGTTAAGTGTGGAAATTATATATCTAGTAAAGATATTTTTGAAAATAAATTATTTGGGAAAATTATTTGGAATTTGATGATGTTGCGCATCTTTATTGATAGTTAAATAACCGACTATCAATAATTACCTTGAATAGGTATTTGTTGTGAATTGGATGAATTTGAATGCCACACTTATTTTTTTGAATAAGCGCTCACTATTCGGGTTAGCCGGGAAAGGACCATGGGGTCGCATAACCCATTCCGAATATGTGATACGTCGTTATGAATCGCATTTGATGACCGGTGTTGAAGACCGGATATTTTTGAAAACAAAAGGATTACCGTCGAGTTACTCTACATCGGCTGATCTCCGATTTAGAGGTTTTATCAACTTTAGTGACGGGAAGTCCGGACGTGATTAGAAAATTATCCAGATGTGCAAGGGCTTCGTGAGAAGTGCCTTCGGTTCTGTTCGATCCCGGAACAGACTTGTATGGATTGTATGTCTGACGTTACAAATTGAGATATAAAGCTGATTTCTTTCTAATCCTTTTCTGTTGGTGGCGGAGAATTTATTCTCTTAGCTTAACACCCTTCTCTGAGACGTACGAGCTCAGAGGTTATGTAGTTGAAATTTATCAGCGATATACTCCCAATTTGGTAACGTGGCATACTGAGTGTTGCTGTGAAATGATCAGTGTTTGATCATTTGCGATATGATCATTTGTTTGATCTTATATCTTTGTGATCATAGGTTGATCATTTGTTTGACCCGAAGCATGGCTTTTGAAAAGCGTAGCTTTGTGGACGAGACTTCGTCGAGCCTCACACCCCAGAAATGGTCAAAACAGGAAGGATGCAGCAAGGTTCTAGGGAGTAGCGCCCCTTAGTGTATGTCATTCCTTCTGGATAGAGGTGGTATCATGGTATGGAGCCCAGATACTTAACCTATGTGGTTGCTGCATTATTATTATTATGTGGTTTGTTTGAAATCGGGGATCCTCGGGAAGATCGGTTACGATCGGGGGATGGCATACGCGTGTCAGTAGTTACCTATTTTTGCAGAGGTAACCCGGCCTTGTGTTGGCAGAGATCCGGTTAGGTTCTCGGGACGTCATTCCAGAGGCGTTCCTTCGTGGAATAGGAAGTTCCTTAGCCTGACCATTTGTTGGAAATCCAAAGAAACAATACGAGCCTTGTACGGTTTTAGTTGTAGAACCTATCATTCACTTATGGTGGCGCCCCACTGTTTGGATGGTAGCTATAGTAGGCATAGTTCGAAATGTCTATGCTGGCTAAGATTTATATTCTACTTTCGAAATGTTTTCTACACTATGCACTAATAATAATATCAAAAATGATTTGATTTTGCGTAGTAAGCATCTTTGACTATCATAAGAAGAAATCTCCTCCAATTCTGCGTTTGCATTGTGTGTGTGGTGGGAGGTCTTATGGTAGTTTCATTTTCCAAAAGCATTGCGAATCTATTTTATTTCTTTGTGAAAAATAACTGTTTTACGATCTCACACCAGTAACCATGACTGACTCGGAGTTTATTGTTCCCTTCTAAACTCTGGGTGCCCACCAATTTCCACACGGGCAGTCTAGAGTTAGATTATCAGGATATTATGGATATTCTGGAGCTTTGGAGATAAGTTGAATGACGAGACGTAGTATTTGTATCTGATAGTATTTATTCCGCTGTGTATTCTGTATGAGGACAAGTTTATATAACTGTCCATTGTTGTATATTGACTCTAATTGATGTATGTATAAAAAAAACTGATATAGTTCTTTGTTTTAAAAGGCTAGTGATTATCTATTATATATTGTTCCGCTGCGATATGTGAGATTCTGATATTGTTTCTGTTCTGATGTTGTTCTGTTGTTCTTCTCTTCTTCTCTTCTTTCTTCTATCTTCTTCTTTTTCTTCTATCTTCTTCTTCTTCTGCCTACCTCTTCTTTTTAAAACCCTAACTTTTCGGGTTTCCGGCATTCGATTGCTCGGCAGTCGATAAAGTGAGTATCGATGTCGAATTTTCGAAAGTCGAAGATTTCGGGATGTTACATGGATAGTATGGGTTCCCTCCTCGGATTAATACCAACTATATGAAGATTGTATTTATTCAATCCAAGTTGTTTAAATTTGGAAAATTAAATCTTTTATACTTGTCTCGTTTCCGACATTTCGACCTTATCTATTCCTCGTGCAAGAAAAAGGGCGGGTGAGAAAGGAAACTGGTTGCTCCTGAACTTCTCCTTAGTTTAAGCACCTCGTATCTGGATCTCATGAATAGAAAAATCCAGTCTACTCTTCGGTTTATTAGAGCCAAGATTAAATCACTTGATTTTAACAGCTTTTCTTAAAATCATTTATTTAAACTCTTTTAAATATACTATAAAACCTCCAAATCATTATTAAAATACTTAATTATTCAGTTGAAAACATTAACAAAAGATATGTTAACTTTAAATCCATTTTTTATAAGTTATTAAAAGTGCTGCGAATTGTGTTTTTAAGGCTTATTTGATCAAAACAACTTTTCGATCATTTAGAAATCATTTTTATAACTCAAATCTCTTTTAAAGCATTTTAATGGATTTATATAATTTATTCCAAATTTTTAAAAGTACTGAAAATATCATTTGTTAAGAATTTGTCGCTTTGGTTTCCGAACGGCCAAACCATTGCTTTTCTGAAAACTTATTTTGCTCATATTTCAAAATCTGTTAAACAAAATCTCAATCCTTTTCTTTTGTTTGAAAACTATGATTATAAGAGTTCGAAAAATTCTTATTACAAAGAATTACGACTCCGAGTCCACTGTATAAATGGATTTAACTTTCTACAGCGTGAAATCACGAACTACCATTACGTGACCCGCCTATTTTTGACACATTTTTCATAACTTGTCAAAACTTCACCAAATTGGATTTTTAGTGTTTATAAAACATTCATAAACCATTTTAAACCATTGTAAAGAGGTTTAACAATCTCATATACACCATTTCATTTATTAAAGGAAAGTGATTTCATTTGTGATATTCAACGTGTATTAAACGTATCTTGTTAATACAATCAAACAATCATCATCCGAACATGATAAACAACCATAATAAACAAGCATAGCAAACCATATTATATCATCCAGTATATATTAATATAGAGCTTCTTACCGTAATCCAAACCCATACTTCCTACCAACATTCATTCAAATCAACACTTCACTAAACATCACTAAAACAACTACATCGCCCTCCTTGCTCTCGGCCGTCCTTCCTCCACTACCGTAGCTCATGGTACAAGGGTCTAGGGTGCAAGATCTCGACCATTGCAAATTATTTTCTTTACTATTCAAAAAAATTACTTAATTCCAAGTGGTTTTGAGGGACATATGCTTAGAAGAAGAAAAGGTATTCTCGGATTCATAAAAATCCAACCCTAAAATGGGTCACCTTCTAACTAATTTTTGGACATGTTGCTTAAGGAGTTCTTGCAAATTATTTTCTCCACAATTTAAGAAAAATAAACACTTGATTCCAATTTTTTTCGAGGGAGATATGATCAAAATAAAAAAAGGTATTCTCGGACTTAAAATTTGGGCCCGAAAATGCATCAGAAAGAAGTGGGTTTTTGACATAACTAAGTTCAAAATGGGAAGAAGTGGTAAACAAGAAAGTTGTAGCCACTGGAATTTTACATGGTTTGAAAAAATGAATTACTCCATTTGGTTCTGGTTTGGTGAAGTTATGGAAGATGGAAAATGAGATAAGGAGGTGGGTATTTATAGCCAAAGTTCCAACTTAAAATATCATGATATTTTGCCTACCCTACCTCACCACTTCATCACCACCAAACTCCTCCCTTATGTCACCCTACACAACTGAAATGACCCTGCCGCATGTATGTGTGCCCATGTGCATGTCCTTATGTATTTGCATTGACTTTGTGAATGCTTAAGGATGAAGAAATCTAAAATATCTTGGATATTTTTACGTGTATGTATATATATTTGTATATATGTTATATGTATGTATATGTGTGCATGTGTATATATATATATGTGTGTGTGTGTGCACAAGAGAATAAACAACGTTGCACCGGCTTTGAACAACTTCCATTTGTTAAACCGTTGAAAATAGAGAAACTGATTCCTGGACATATTTTCACTTATTAGTTAACATACATATATTTGTAAACAAAGTTTGATAATAATATTTCTATCATTATATAATTAAAATGATCTCATTTGATTTATAAAACATATAAATCCATATTAAACAATTGTTTACAAAAAGTGTTATTATATCGATAAAGCGATATCCATTTTCTTATATTTTCAAATTATGTATATATTCTTATTAAACTATTATAAATGATTTATTATCACTTCATAACAAATTAAAATGAATTATTATTATTTAAAAATAATTATTTGAATAATTCTAATAATTATTAAATCATTAAATTTCAATTTAAATTCATAAGTCAATTATTAAATATAATGCCATTATCGATGATGTCATAAATACATTTTATTTTCCAAAAATAAAATAAATTATTTTATTTTCTATTTCTATTCAATTATAAATATAAGTGTATGTATTCAGCTCTATGCACGACTTCTGATAATTATAGAGCTGTTTATTGATAAAACGGTTTTCGGCCATTTTATCGATTTTTCTTTAAAGTTTATATTTTTGTTAAATACTTAAAAAATAAGATTACCATCATTATTTATTATTTAAGACAACATAATCCATGTTAAGAACCCTTATATTTGAATATTTAAAAATAAATATAATTTGTCAAATTGATAAATTTGCGGATCATTCCAATCCCTTTAGAGATGCACTATATGGGAGGTAGTCCCTTACCTCGCTATTCACTTGGAAATCCAATCTCCAAAAAGTGCCTTCAGTCTTAATTATAAACCTATTAAGCTAAAATTTAATAATGTAACAATTTTGGCTATTTTGAATATGTTTATTTGAAAGGTGTTCAAAAGAATGTCATTAAAAATAATATCACTGGATTCGCTTAGAATGATTTGGTTATCATAAGGTAAAATCCATTCCTGTTTATGTGCGGCGTGGTCTTATGAGATTTCATTTGTTTTCCAAATACTCATATTTTGAGTTTCTCACACTAGTCCCATGACTGACCCGGAGTTTATTTTCTTTCTCCTAAACTCCGGGTCCCTATTTTTCCGAGCAGCTTAGTAGTCAGGTTTTGTTTAGTGCATTTTGGAAGAGCTTGGAGCATGGAGTTAGAAGATTTTTCTGAAGATTGTTATCCATTTCCACCACACTCATGTACTATTGCATTCCATATTTGTAAGAACAAATATTTATAACCATCCATGTTAATGTCAAGTTAAACTTGGATAACTATGTTTTAAAATTTTCTGCTGTAAAGATTATGTGTTAAAATAATTTATGTTATTCCATTATTGTAAGATTCTGTTCTGTCTTTATTTTCTTTCTACCCTTAACGGTCAGGTTTTTCGACACTTGAATTTGCGGAACGTGAATACCAACGATGTATTAGTGTCGATTTTCGAGCATCAAAAAGCCAGGTCATACAATAGTCTTCGATTCAATACTTGTGTAATTCCTGCACTATATACTATATAACTTGGCAAAAAAATTAGTATCCATATTTTATAAAAATGTATATTGTTGTTTATTAAGGTTGTTATCATCAAAATCAATAACAGAGGTATTAACATTACTCATGACCGTTGGGGGGCACCAATAAGTTACGTACTGATAGTTATCGTTAAGTTAAATCATGGCACAGTGTCCATCGAAATATTATAGTTGGATCAAGTGAAAGCATAAAGTGAAACACCATTCAATAGAAGATTCATCTCCTCAGTTATATGAGGTTAGTATCACGGTCAACTGAAGTCAACTCAAAGTCAAAATCACTGGACAGAGTAGTTCAGTTAATAATAACTGTTATTATTGAATCAAGGACTTTGTGTTTGGACTATAAAGTTGATTATAGATGATATTGGAATTTTGACCATTATCTAATTC
Organism: Allium fistulosum; assembly: GCA_030737815.1. NCBI lineage: Eukaryota > Viridiplantae > Streptophyta > Magnoliopsida > Asparagales > Amaryllidaceae > Allium > Allium fistulosum. The sequence continues at coordinate 670,367,602 of CM060901.1, forward strand.
CATAAGTCCTAATGTGATATAGTTTTGATGAAAAGAATTGGTGTTAATAATTATCACTACCCGGTAACACTTAAAATAAATGAAATTAGCTTTTACCAAAGCGGTGTAAGCGATAAATTTGGTCATAACATCACACCACTAGCTAAGGTGACGTGTGAACGTTAATATTCAAATTGTTCAATATTAATTGTTGACCAGATTTACATCTAAGAGTCACACAACTGAAACGTTGAATACTCTTACTACCACCTGATTTAATTAATCACAATTATTATTAATCGATTAAATTAATTAATATTTATGAAATATTAATTATAAAATTTTATTTACATTTTATTGATCGGTATTAAAATAGTGCAGATATAAAAGTTATATACACACATATCGATATATGATATCGATGTGCGTTTGAATTAGATTTAAATGCATATTTCATCGGGCCTGAGGCAATTTGGAGGCCTAGATACAGGCATACATGGCCGGCTATGGGGGTGCAATTGGGTTTGAACATGGATTCAAAGGGTGTGAAACGGTAAGAGGAAAATATTAGTCCAGATCCTCTTGTTGCTCCTCTAAATCTCCACTATTTAAACACCTAAAACCTGCACTGTAGGTAGGAGCCCTTAGTTTTTGCCTCCTTCTACCTCACATCGGGCCGGCCATATCCTTGCCCTCCTCTTAATTTTTCAAACTTTTTAAAACATAAATTAAATTAGAATAGTAGATCGATGGTCACTGTTTTTAGTCTAATAGCACTTTCTGGAAGTTTGGATACTGATTCAAGGCTTAAACAAATTCAACATTTCAACATGTTACATCTAAGTCAAATAAAGGTGATTATTCTATTTATATTCATATATGTATATATTTATCTTTCGTGTCATTTTACTACTTTAGTTTATATATATCATGAGTTTATATATGTCTGTACTGTTAACAATCGATGAATATATATATCTATGTGTGTGTGTGTGTTTGTGTGTGTAATAATTTTTTTTATGTATATATGCTTGCATAAATTTTTCGGCTAACAAGTAAAAAAAAGTTGATTTTAATTTTCAAAAACTTATGAATATTTTGAAAGCAACTAAAACAGAATTAATTTTAATATATATAAGTATATAAAATGCATATATATAATTTCGTTCATTCATATACATAATATACTTTCGGAAATTTAAAAAAATTACACGCACACTCACGCGCGTGCGCGCACACACATATATATTTAAATTAAAACCGAATATATATATATATAATTTATTTTAAATATAAAACCTAACTTTTATACATACTATATATATATATATTTAAAATATACATATAAATTTAAAAATTATGTATATGTTTTATGATTGATTTTCGAAAAAAATAATAAATTTTTTATGATTTCTATACATAAATCTTTATTTAAGAAAACAATTTTAAAATTGCACGGTTTTTATAATTAAAAAATATATTTTATTAAATATAATTTGGCCGAGTGTGTATGTGTATATATATGTGTTTATATATATATATAATTATTTCTTTACATTAAATATATATATTTACATATATTTATTCTATATTAAATTTTAAAATATTAATTGAATATGTATATAATATTATATATATATGAAAACATTATTTTTGAAATATATATTTATTTATAAACTTAATAAAAAAATTTGAATTTGATATTAGTAGATATTTTAGGTAGATCAAGATTTAAAATTCAAAATTTGAATTTATATTCAAAATTATTCATATTATATTTATAATTATTTTATATTATAGTGTCAATTATATATATGTATATATAAACTTTTATATTTTACAAGTATAATTTTATATCATATAAAACTATATGTATGTATGTATGTGTGTGTGTGTATTGGACAACACATATGTATATGAAGGGACTAATATATCCGTTGTGGTTTAAATCTTAGCACTCACATACGGGCATATTGCACCACGTACATCATATATGTTGCACGTACACATACACACATGTGTATATGATGTGCCTGTTATATTATGTAATATAAATATAACATTAAATTAAACTTTATTTACAACTCAAATAAAATATTGATTTTATTTAAAATAAATTTAGATCAAATTAAATAAATTTAGACTTCATAGGCCCAAAAAGATCCAAAATTGAATACAAAATTTCAAATTCACTCATTTAACCCGTTGCATGCTGGCCCAAATCCAACACTAAATATTTAGTGAGTATTTGATAAAGAAGAATTTATTATTAGAAATTAATTTTGTTTTATTTTTTATTTAGAGTGTGTGTGTGATTTTAGTTTATCTTTAATTTAAATTTAATCAATTTTATTTATTTATTAGATATTCATATTCACAATATGAATACCAACATATGATGTAATCTAATTAAGATATATATGAGATGAACAATTTATGGTGCTTGTGATAATTGAGATTCATGATCACATTATACAAATGAACATATAATGGCTATATCTAATATAAATTTTTCTTCATATTTTGCATATTTATAGAGATATGTGTGTGTGTATATGTATATAAATAATTTATTTATATAATATATTTTTAGCCTTATATATAAAGTGAAATAAATAATAAATTATCTTTTTCGGCTAGATGTGTGTATGTGTTTTTAACTTGCGAATTTATATATATGAATTTAAAGTTTGAATCTAAAGTTAACGCAATCTTTATTAGTGTGTGTGTGTGTAGTTTTTTTCCTATGTTCAAAAGGAAAATTATATTTTTTACCCGAGAGTTATATATATGTATGTGTGTATCTATATGCGCGTGCACGTATATCAATGTATCATTATCAAGGTCAAAAGATTTTTTTAATTTCTAAAACACTTAAGCAAAAGTGTATTTGTGTATGTATATATTTAATTTTTAAATATACACGTATATATGTATGTATGTATGTACGTACGTATATATTAAGTTAAGGTGGATCCAAATTATATATATATGTGTGTGTGTGTGTATGTAAATGTATTTTAAGATAATTAAAAAAATATTATTTTGGTTTTTAATATTTTCAAAAGCGTCTTGATATATAAATAATTTTTTACAGTAGATAAGCCAATTTTTGACACATTATGATGATAGCGCTTCCTCCTTAGATCGTAGCCTTATTCCTTATAGCTCGGTCTGCAAATCCCAGCTTTAAGGCTATAACAAGTTTAATGGGGACTGCGTTTATTTTTGTGTGTATAGAATAAGAGAAGATAAGTCTATTTCCAGCCAGTAGATATCAAAAATATCTCCGTCTTTTTCTCTCTTTTAAATCTATATTTGATCTAGATTAAAGATAATTCTTCAAACCCTTATCCCCTCTAGTATATGTCACCCCTCTTAGGAATTAATCCTATGACTTCTGGCCTAATTAATATTGTATATTTATTAATTAAATATTTATTTCATTCTATATATATTTAATTAAATTAATATGTAATAATTATATATAATTTTAATTCATTCTAAGGTCCTAAATAAATAATTAAAAGACATAAAAATTAAATATAACCTTTGTAATAATTTTTTATTAATTTATAAGATTTATAAATTAATTTAAACACGTTAAACTTGAATAATCGCTAACAATACTATTGTTTTGACTCCTTGGTGTGAGCTCAGTCCTTTGTATTATTAAGAAAATTAAATACTAAAGCTTGTGTAGACTCTTTTGAAATACTATATTGGGCATGAGTTCAACCGCTTATAGATCATCTTGGTGAAATTCAATTTCTAATCTTTATTAAACTATACCTTGAGTAAAGATATTTGTGCATTTTTTCTTTCCATCGCCACTATACCACTAAGATATTAACAGTTTGATCAATTGTTAAAAACCTCCAATAATATCCAAAGTGAATTGCATAGTGGACTCTTTAAATCCCTTCGTTCAATCCAATAACATTTACCAATCAATAGATTTGCTCTAGCTTGAGACTTTTACTTTATGTTGACTACCTATCACAATGGTACTAACCTTTTATAGCAAAGGAGACGAATTCTCTCTTGAATATTGTTTCACTTCGAGTAGTTAAACGTGTACTAAATTATGGTCGTAACATCATAGTGATATCAGGTGATTGACCATAATCAAAGTACAGTTTAAAAACTCAAGATCAACGGTACTCTCAAGTCCGAAGACAACTGCATATCATTGCATAAGATCTTCTATTTTGACTTGGTTTTTTAATCAATAGAAGAGTCTCGTTGAGTCATTCTATGATTGTTCCAAATAACTATACATACGTAATTCGTTGGTGTCCCCAACGGTAATGTGTAATTCACCGTCCATCATATGAAGATCATAATGTATTCTAGTCTCGATGGAGGTATCAGTATCCATTTCCCGATACATCTTTACTAGGAACAATTCAAGGATAAGTATTTTACATATTTTATTCAAAGCTTATGGCTATAAATATATTCTTAACAGTAAGTGATTAAACATTGTTTTTAAGTTTTTCTATTTGTAAATATTTAATGTATTCATATCATTACTTATATCACAATATTGCAATACTTTGTTTAATATTTTCAATTTTATATTATTAGTATTATATTTTGGATATGTGTATCGTATACACATATGTGTGTACGTGCACGTGCAACATAATAATGTGTGCATGGTTTAAATTGTCCGTGTATAGATGGTGGGATTTACATCGCGATGGACATATTACTCCCTCTATATTCGAATTGCTATCTATGTGTGTGTGTGTGTATGTATACACGCACATGTGAATAAAAATTATATATATAATTGCTTTTCCATAGGTTGAAATAGTAATTAAAAACAATTTATGTAAATATTTGTAAATCTATATGTTTCAAATTATATCATAAAATTACAAAAATATTAGTTTATAAAATAATTTAAATATATGTATGTAAGATATAATTTCAAAGTCGAAAGATTTTTTCCCGTTTTAATAATTTATATATAAATGAATATATGTAGAATTATAAATTCGCATAAAATTAATTATCACATAAATAAAATTATTTCTAGGTCTAGAAATGTATAACATATATTACATGAAGTTCATATAAAATCTAAAAAATTATATGCAAATATATATTTATATTTTTAATTGCATAATCAATTTACTTAAGTAAATAAATATATATGTATTTATAAATAATATAATAAAAAATATATATAAATATTAAATTTTTTTGCTGCTATAAAAATTTCTAGCATGGACAATTTTTTTAAATTTAAACCATGCATTAAATAATTTAATCTTTAGAAAATAATTACTAGTCAATAAAAATCATTTATAATATTATTATAATATAAATAATTTTTTCTGTTTACTACAGAATATAGTTCTGGCATAATTTTTTTTTAATTTAAAACAAACATTAATTGAATTTAATCTTTAGAAAAAATTTACTAGTTAACTTAAATCATTTATAATATTACTATAATATTAATTTTTTTGTTTACTGTTGAATATATTTTTGTCATAAATAAAAAATTAAAATTTTAAAAAGACACTAATTAGATTTGACCTTTATAAAATAATTACTAGTTAACAAAAACCATTTTTGATATTATTATAATATAAATAATTTTTTTATTACCGTCGAATATATTTCTAACATAGATAAAAAAATTATAATTTAAAACATTTATTAAATGAATTTAATCTTTAGAAAACAATTACTGGACAATTAAAATCATTCGTAATATTATTGTAATATAAATATTTTTCTTGAGTGAGTTGTAAGGTCAGGGAACATTCATAAATTTGTTTTTTTGTTAATATATGTATGTATGTGTACAACCAACTAACTAGTGATTGCAATTCGATACATCAAATTCGTTATATATTCTAATAAACCTATTACATAAATTATACAATAATATATATATATATATATTGTAATTATGAGGTCTACCTTTCACCAGTGCAAAGAATACACACACAAACGAAGAGTAAAGCTCCTAGAATTGAATCTGAATTCTGAAGTTGCTAGTTCTGAATATAGCTATTGTAGGATCGTTTTCACCCTAGAGGGGGAGTGAATAGGGTGTTACTAATAATAATAAAAATTAATGCGGAAATAAAAACAATAACAGAAATTAATGCAGTAGAGATCACACACAGATTTACCCAGCTTCGGCCATAACCTGCCTACGTGCTGCCCCCAAGGTTTCTACTAGAAATTAAGTAGTCAGACGCTTACACACGTAAACTTGCGACACCCGCTACTTGACTAACCTAACTCTACGCTCAAACCCCTACCACAACTCAGCCACTAAGTTGCAAATTCTCGAACTACACCATCGTAGTTCGTAACCTAGTTACACAACTAGAGTTTTAAAAATTTAAAAGAAAATTACAAATTCAAAATAAAAACTAAACTTAAAACAAAGCCCTATATATAAGTTTAAACCCAAAATAATAACAACGGCCCACTTAATTAATAAAAAGCAGTCTTTCCTTCTATTTTATTTCGTGTAATATCTTCGGTCGTGTTCTTGTTTTCCTCTTTCAAAATTAGGGCTTTGAAATCGAAGCCGCCGCGTTGATGTTGTGATTGATTGAAGTATGCTTTTGAGTTGAATTGCTTTGTCATTCGCTCCTGGCTTTGTTCGCCGCTCTTTGATTCTCTTCGGCTGCTTCAATTGATTCGAGTTCGAATGAGTCGAAATTGGTATGTGATTTATGCTTGTTTGATTTCCTTAAACTCGAATGAATAATATGCCGATGATGAATTGAGTTTTATAGGGATTAAAGCCCTAAAATTACGTTCATATATTTGAGTTGAATTCTTCAAATATTTTTGCTTGGCCGTTCGATTTTGCTTGAATACTTATGATAAATCTGACTTGTTCAATTCGTATTTGTTATCCCGTGATTTTGAATTTTGCTCCGTTGCTTTGGGTCGGTTTCTTCTTTTGCTTCTATTACTTCGGCGTTTTGAAATTTGTGATGACTCGACGAACTTTGAATTTTCATCCACTACTCCATTTTTCTAAGACTTGTTCATCTGACGTGTTGGTATGAATACGATTGACCCCTGTTGATTTTTATCTCGGTCTACTGGTTTGAATTGCTACCGGGCTTGGTTCCTCATGCTTTCTGGTTTATGCTCAATTGTTTTCTTGTGAACTTGTATTCATGGTTGCATTCATTTTTGTGTGTTCATGCTGGAAGTTTTGCATTGCTTCAGTTACCATTTTGAGCTGCTTGCTTATTCACTATCTGCATTTATATGTATATAACTTGCTACTTCTTCCTTGGCTTTTGAAACTGGTTTTGTTATACTTGTGTTCAGTCCCATTTGTAGCTTGTTTCCATTGCACTGAACTTGTATTCTGTTGATCATCTCCATATGTTCATATTGCTTGTGTTGCCATATATGCTGTCTCTATGCACTTATGTCATGTGGTCTGGTGTTTGTGAGTCTAGCCATTACATTACTGATTTCATGTTGCCTTACATGTACATTTGTTTGGTTTCCCACTATGCTTCTTACCAATTCTTAGTACCTGATCATGTGCTGAGCCTTTCACTTGTACCCCCCTCTAATTTTGAACTTGTTTTATGCTTGGAGTCTGGTTCTTGCAGTTCTGATATATTGTTGCTTATGAGCCTGGTCTATGTGAGTCTGGCATTACTTGTACCACCGCATCCTATTCTTGTTCCTTATGAGCCTGGTGCAACTTTTTCTGACTATGGTTCCTGTGTATTTGCCTTCAACCTGAAATTTTGTGGCCTTGTTCACTTTGTGTCTATTTCTCTGTTCTTGGAGTCCATTGACTTGTTCATGCCTATCTCTGGTGTGAATTGTTGTTGGTGCACCTTCTTCCCTGCTCCTGTGCACTTTTTGTTCTGGCCTGTGAGGTTGCCTAATCCTGCTTTGTTTACATGTGATCTTAAAGCCTATTCCAGTTGCATGAACATAATGCTTCTCTAACCCATTCACTTGAACATGTACATGACTTGTGGCATCTGTTTCATGTGCAATGCCATAGTGCCATATGTAGTGTCATGAATTTGTATGCCTCTGTTGTGTGCTTTGCTGAAATTCGAGATGCTGCGATAGTGCACATGTGTACATGTACACATGTGTATATGCAGGCTCTTATGCATTTGAAACTTTATGACTTGTTTTCTTATTGCACCTGAGTTGAATCCAACCTAGGCTCGGGTTTGACCTGTGCTCACCTGTCCCTACAATTTTAACAAACAAGTGTATATAGGTGTGCACGGCATTGTGGCATGTACACTGATACACTATGCATGTCACAAGTTGTTCGTGTAGGATTAAAAATAAATGATGACGAACAGCCCAAATAACTGAGGCAAATGATATTTTCAAAACACACACTTTAATTTGCACTGCAAAATATTTTCTTTTTCAATTTTACTACGTTATGGTTTATTTTGCAGATAGCTCAGATGCTGGATTCAAGCTGGAACATAGTTGAAGATAAAAATACGAGTGTTAAGTGAATTTGTAGTGAGGTGTAATTGTAAATTGAAAGTTGTTTTGTAATTGTAATTGAAAATGTAGTGTGAAATGTATAGTGAGAGCTTAAATTTGTACTATTTGAATTTGTAATAAAATATTTTTTTGAATAAAATATTTGTTTGAATATGAATTCTGTGTTTTTTATTTTATTCAACAAATATTTATTTAATTATGATAAAATAGTACAATAACAAATACATTTAAATGAATATATATATATATATGTTTATTTTCATCAAACAAAAATCATAAGCTATTGTATTCTACAATATCCCCCTTTTGATGATAACAAACATATATTAAGATTTTGACTCTATTAAATATATTTGGTCTTGATGAATTCCATGAGCTCCCCCTATTTGAATGCTCCCCCTATAACAAAGCTCCCCCTACTCAGATGCGTGTAGTTAAAACTGAAAAATTAATTAAAAATAACTTTGAATAAAAAACACACTCGAATATTAGTAAGGATATCGCTCAAAAATCAAAATCTTAACCTCTCTCCCCCTTTTGTTATCATCAAAAATAATAATAGTAATTGAAATAGCTTCGATTTTGATTAAAAATATAAAATCAAATCAAGAGGGAAATATTAATTTCAAATTCCAATTAATCAAACAAAAATCATAATATTTTATTAATTAGAAACAAACTTCACTTTAGGGAAATGGTAGGATTATGGAAAATTTTATATAGTGACAAGAGTTTGATATTTTCAATAAAGGAATAATTTGTGCATTTTCTCTTTTCAAATATTATACAAAAAAATGTGAAGCACTTACTAACCATGCATAACCGTTAGGACTTTTAAATAAGGTTACTAGTTACCCCTTTTTTTTAAAAATGTCAAGTATTTTCTAACCATACATAACTGTGAGGATTTTTAAATGAGATTAGAATATACTTGATATTTATCCCTTTCTTATATGCGTTTCATCCATGCATAACCGCGAGGACTTTTTAAATGAGAATGGAAGCCCATATATAGAAATTCAAGTAATTCACCCATGCATAACCGCGAGGACTTTTAAATGAAAGTGGATACTTTAGGATATAATTATTTTACAAAAAAATATTTTCGTATTTTTAAATACCAAATTCTGCACACTATATTATGATGTGTGGATTGACAGAAAGGTGAAAGTGATAGAAATGATCATGGAATAAGTACAAATCTAAAAATATTATAAAATTTGTTTAATTTTCATGAAATTATAAAATTATACTTCCTCTTGTTATGAAATATAATTTAATCACTATCCATCATTTCAAGCACTATAATAATTTTGATAAGTTCCAAAAGATTCAATTGGTCAATGTTTATCCTTTTTTTTTGAGTAAATCTCTTATCGAAATAAACTAAAGTATTTTTATCATGATGAAGACCCAAGTTTTAAAATAAGTAAAAATCAATTTTCTGTAAGGGGGGTTTTGTGAAAATGGCTTCTAGTTGAAAATCAATATAAATAATTAAATAACTGCAAAAATGATTTCAACATGAGATGATATCAGATACCACTTGTACTTGAGGTATTCATGGTGATATATGGTGGTATATAAGAAAAACGTGTACCTCCTTAACACTTGAATTATTATTATTTTTTTAATTTTCAGCACGTCCATTTATATCAAGCACAAGTAAAGTAATCTATATTGAGCAAAAAAAACACACATTCACAAAAATTCATCAAAGCAGTTTTTCATGACATTTCAAAGTGAATCAATAAAAAAAAACTAAAAACAGAAAAGTTGTAGCATTATCAGTTAGCTTTCCAGAACTTCAAGAATTTTACAAATCAAAGTTGAGATGTTCAAGATATGGCAGAAATACTTTAACAATGTCGATCAAAACATAGTTAACAATATGTGAACAAAATTGAGTTAATAGATCATACCTCACGTTCCTTCGATTCCTTGATATCTGGAATGTGATGATCTCCATCTAATCTTCATAGGCTAAGGAACATTTAAATTTTAGTTATCAATCACCTAGAACAACTCGAAATCTATATCCATCAAATTTGTTCCTTAGCCCACTTATGTGTCTAAATTTTGGAGAAGGCAAGTGGTCTAACTAAGGATGTAGAACCACTATTATAATCTTTGGTACCCAAATTTGTCTATATAACAAACCGTTAACATTTACAATTGTACCCTTGGGAATTCAAATTTGTTTAAATTTCAAACCATTTATATTCGTACCTTTTGGAATCCATATTTGTTTAATGGTTTTGTGTTTGTATATATTTCGACAATTATTCTTCCCATGTCTAATATTTCCACACTTTACGCATTTGGGTATCACACTTTTCCCCTTAACAGTGTTATTAATCGTTTGTTCATATTTTGACACTTTTGCAAATCCAAATCCTTTCCTTTTATTCTTGAAGATTTGATTTTCTAAGAGCATATTAAATGATTTTTCTCTAGTTAAAATTTTCCGAGTGATCAACTCAAGTATATTAACTTTGGATTTTAAAAGTTTATTTTCATTCATTATCTTCGAACAACAACTAATGGTACTATCTCTCTTTTCAAAATTATTCATTTTCAATCCCATATTTTCATTTTGAAGCCCTCTAATTTTAGTCTCAATTTCTAGCATCTCAGTTTCAAAGAGTTTGAGTTTTTTATATTCAATTTTTTCAAAATCCTTTTCAAACTCATGATTTAATCGAATAATTTCATATTTGCTCAAAATCACGTTTTCTTTTTCAAGGGTTTTGAAATTTTCATTGATCTCATTTAATTTCTTTTCAAAAATCGCACTTTTAGAACTTTACGACCTCTTAAAACTATCCAACTCTTTTTGCAAAATATTATTTTTACAAATCAACTCAGTTTTGTTTTTCTCCTGAATTAAAATTTTGTCTTCTAACTTTTGAAAGTTTTCATGAAAACAGTCAAATTCTTTTTCATAGTCCAAACACCTTTTGCAATTAGAATTTTTATTTTTCTTAATATTTTTAAGCTCATTTTCCAAATCATTATTTTTCTGACACAGTTTAGATTGTTCCCTTTTCAACTTATTATTTTTCATCTCAAGAGCTTCATTATTTTCAATTAATTTTCGACACAAGAGAACTAAATCATTGAATGAAAGATCACTTATCTCATCGACTATTGAATCTTCATTACTGTTGTCTTTTGCAAATCCTGTCAAGCATGTTTCTTCAACTGAGTCGATTATGGAGGATTTCTCACCGTTGTTGGCTTTTGCACCATATATTGCATTAAAAGTATTCCAGATTTCCTACGCACTTTCACAATGAAAGATATGGTTAAAATTATCTTGATTAATATGAGAATATAGTATATGCATAGCAAGAGCATTAATCGAAGTATTTTTCTTGTCTACTATATCACACCCATTTTCAATAATATCCCAACATTTAGAATTAACATATTTTAAATAAAATTCCATTTTTAATTTCCAATTTAAAAAATCTGTTCCATTAAAAATAGGGAGAATAATGCTGGACTGACTCTCGCTAGATTTGCAACTAGGGTTAGACATCTATGCTATTAACCTGCTCTGATACAACTTGTAGGATCGTTTTCACCCTAAAGGGGTGTGAATAGGGTGATACTAATAATAATAAAATTTAATGCTGAAATAAAAACAATAACAGAAAGTAATGTAGTAGAGATCACACACAGATTTACCCAGCTTTGGCAATAACCTACCTACGTGCTGCCCCCAAGGTTTCTACTAGAAATTAAGTAGTCGGACGCTTACACACGTAAACTTGCGACACCCGCTACTTGACTAACCTAACTCTACGCTCAAAACCCTTTCACAACTTAGCCACTGAGTTGCGAATTCTCGAACTACACCATCGTAGTTCATAACCTAGTTACACAACTAGAGTTTCAAAATTTTAAAAGAAAATTACAAATTGAAAATAAAAACTAAACTTAAAACAAAGCCATATATATAAGTTTAAGCCCAAAATAATAACAACGGCCCACTTAATTAATAAAAAGCAGTCTTCCCTTCTATTTTATTTCATGTAATATCTTCGGTCGTGTTCTTGTTTTCCTCTTTCAAAATTAGGGCTTTGAAATCGAAGCCGCCACCTTGATTCTGTGATCGATTGAAGTATGCTTTTGAGTTGAATTGCTTTGTCAATACCTCCTGGCTTTGTTCACCGCTCTTTGATTCTCTTCGGCTGCTTCAATTGATTCGAGTTCGAATGAGTCGAAATTGGTATGTGATTTATGCTTCTATGATTTCCTTAAACTCGAATGAATAATACACCGATGATGAATTGGGTTTTATAAAGATTAAAGCCCTAAAATTACATTCGTATATTTGAGTTGAATTCTTCAAATATTTTTGCTTGGCCATTCGATTTTGCTTGAATACTTGTGATAAATCTGACTTGTTCAATTCGTATTTGTTATCCCATGATTTTGAATTTTGCTTCGTTGCTTTGGGTCGGTTTCTTCTTTTGCTCCTATTACTTCGGCGTTTTGAAATTTGTGATGACTTGACGAACTTTGAATTTTCATCCAATGTTCCATTTTTCTGAGACTTGTTCATATGACATGTTGGTATGAATACGATTGACCCCTGTTGATTTTTATCTTGGTCTACTGGTTTGAATTGCTACCGGGACCGGTTCCTCATGCTTTCTGGTTTATGCTCCATTGTTTTCTTGTGCACTTGTATTCATGGTTGCATTCATTTTTGTGTGTTCATGCTGAAAGTTTTGTATTACTTTAGTTACCAATTTGAGCTGCTTGCTTATTCACTGTCTGCATTTATATGTATATATTGTGTGAGTTACTTGCTAATTCTTCCTTGGCTTTTGAAACTGGTTTTGTTATACTTGTGTTCAGTCCCATTTGCAGCTTGTTGCCATTGCACTGAACTTGTATTCTATTGATCATCTCTATATGTTCATATTGCTTGTGTTGCCATATATGCTGTCACTGTGCACTTGTGTAACGTGGTCCGATGTTTGTGAGTCTGTTCATTGCATTACTGATTTCATGTTGCCTTACATGTACATTTGTTTGGTTTCCCACTATGCTTCTTACCAATTCTTAGTACCTGACCATGTGTTGAGCCTTTTACTTGTACCTCCCTCTGATTTTGAACATGTTTTATGCTTGGAGTCTGGTTCTTGCAATTCTGATATATTGTTGCTTATGGGCCCGGTCAATGTGAGTCTGGCATTACTTGTACCACCGCATCCTATTCTTGTCCCTTATGAGCCTGGTGCACCTTTTTCTGACTATGGTTCTATTTTGGGTATTTTCCTTCAACCTGAAATTTTGTGGCCTTATTAACTGTGTCCAATTCTCTGTTCTTGGAGCCCACTCACTTGTTCATGCCTGTCTCTGGTGTGAATTGTTGTTGGTGTACCTTGTTCCCTGCTCCTGTGCACGTTTTGTTCTGGCCTGTGAGGTTGCCTGATCCTGCTTTGTTTACATGTGATCTTGAAGCCTATTTCAGTTGCATGAACATAAAGCTGCTCTGACCCATTCACTTGAACATGTACATGACTTGTGGCATCTGTTCCATGTGCAATGCCATAGTGCCATATGTATTGTCATGAATTTGTATGCCTATGTTGTGTGCTTTGCTGAAATTCAAGATGCTACGACAGTGCACATGTGTACATGTACACATGTGTATATGTAGGCTCTTGTGCATTTGAAACTTTGTGACTTGTTTTCGTATTGCACCTGAGTTGAATCCAACCTAGGCTCGGGTTTGACCTGTGCTCACCTGTCCCTACAATTTTAACAAGCAAGTGTATATCGGTGTGCACGACCCTGTGGCATGTATAGTGATACATTGTGCATGTCACAAGTTGTTCATGTAGGATTAAAAATAAATGATGACGAACAACCTAAATAACTGAGGCAAATGATATTTTCAAAACACACACACTATAATTTGCACTGCAAAATATTTTCTTTTTCAATTTTACTGCGCAAGATTTATTTGCAGATAGCTTAGATGCTGGATTCAAGCTGGAATTAAGTTGAAGATAAAAATATGAGTGTTGAGTGAATTCTAGTGAGGTGTAATTGTAAATTGAAAATTGTTTTGTAATTGTAATTGAAAATGTAGTGTGAAAATGTATAGTGAGATCTTAAATTTGTAATATTTGAATTTGTAATAAAATATTTGTTTGAATAAAATATTTGTTTGAATATGGATTCTGTGTTATTTATTTTATTCAATAAATATTTATTTAATTGTGTGAAAAATAAAATAGTACAATAAAAAATCCATTTAAATGAATATATATATATATATGTTTATTATCATCAAACAAAAATCATTAGCTATTTTATTCTACAGCTATCACTACCAATCAATTTGGATTTAATGTATTTTATGCTTAAACTTTTAGGGTATGAATGTAAGGAGTGGTTGAAATTTACAGCAATGAGAAGTGGGAAAAGTATCTTGAAAGTGAGGGTTGAGTGGTATTACATAAAGGAGAGACAATGGATCAAAAAGTAAATCACCATCCTTTTTTTCTCTCTTTATCATTTCTTTCCCTTTTAACCATTCAAACCTCACCCATCTACCAACCCTAGGTCGACCTAACCTTTGCCACTTCAGAGCTGAAATTATCGTTCCCCATATGAGCCTCCAACCTAATCCAAGCCCGAACAAAATCCGTCATAATTTAAATCCAATTTAAGCGCATATCGATATCGATCGGTATATTTATAACTATTATAAACACACCGTTTAATATTGTTCAACACATCAAATAAAATTTTATAACTAATATTTCAGAGAACATTAATTAGTTTAATTAATTAATTTATAATAATTATAATTTAACTAAATTAGGTGTTAACTGTAGTATTCAACGTTTCGGTTGTGTGACTCTTAGGTGAAAGTTTGGTCAACTATTAATATCGAACAATTTGAATATTAATGTTCACACTTCACTTTCAGGTGTTGTGACATTATGGCCAATTTATCGTTTACTTGGTGTAGGTAAAATCCAATTTTACTTTATTAAGCATTATCCAGTAGTGACAGATATTTATACCAATTCTCTTCGTCAAAACTATATCACTTTGGACTTATGGAATTTGGTAATGGTCAAAATTACAATATTGTCCACATTCAACTATATATTTTGAATACATAGTCCTTGGTTCAACATCAACACTATTAATCAAATTACTCTAGTCAGAGATTTTAACTTTGAGTTGACTTCAATTGACCGAGATACTGACTCCATATAACCGAGGAGGCGAATCCTTTGTCGAATAGTGTTTCATTTCCAATACTTCCACTCGACCTAATTATAGTCGTACGTTGGATGCCATGCCATGATTTAACTATAATCAGAGCAGAACTTTCATTTTGAAGATCGATGGTATTCCTAAGTCGAGAGAACTGTGTAAATCAGTTACATCGATATTTTCTATTTGATCTTAGTTGTATTAACCAACAGAAAACTATCAAGTGAGTCGTCCATAGTTATCGAATAACTATCAGTATGTAACCTCTAGGTGTCCCGGCAGTCATGAGTAATACACTGCCCATCATTTAGAGAGTATTACGTACTCTAGTGTCGACGGATACATCGATATCCAGTCTCGATACATCTTGACTAGGAACATTTAAAACGATGTGTCTATTATATTGTGATATAATACTCATGATTACAACTATTTGTAATTACTATCACAAACATACCATTTATGTATTTTATTTAAATACATTTTAATTAAATATTTAATTTATTTATAACACATTATAACAAATATATATAACATAAAGAAAATACCTTTATTATGAACAAGAATTAATTACAGAGTTAATTATTTAGAATAACTTATAGAATTTCCCCTAGAGCATACCCCTAACTCTTCAATCTCCCACTTGCTCTTGGCGCCAATTATGGAATCTACATCTCATCCCTTCAATCAGCTTCTCGAGAGACGACTGTGCTAGACCCTTACTAAATGGATCTACTATGTAGTTCCTTGGTATCTACCCTTTGTATCATGACATCTTTCTTCTCAATGAATTCTCTAATGAGGTGGAACTTTCGAAGAATATGTTGCGACTTCTTATGTGCTCTGTGCTCGTTTGCGATTTATATCGCCGCATTGTTATCACAGAATAAGCAATTGGATTCTCGATATCGAGAATCACTCTGAGCTCGCTTAAAAACTTACGCATCCAAATAGCCTCTTTAGCTGCTCCATTGAGGGCATTGTACTCGGCCTCCATTGTCGAATCAGCTACGCTTTCTTGCTTGGAACTTTTCCAACTAACGGCTCCCTCGTTAAGCATAAAGACATAACCAAACATCGATTTAATATCATCTATATCAATTTGAAAGCTGGAATCCATATACTCTTTCATAAGGAGGTCTCCATTCCCGCATAAGGAATAAGTCCCGAGTATTTCTTACATACTTCAGTATACATTTTACGATCGTCCAATGCTTTCCTCTAGGATTAGACTAGTATCGAATTACGCATCCTAATGTGTATGCTGATAGAGTTCGGGGTATGCCCTAGGGGCAATTATGTAATTTGTTACATATATCTAACTCTTTGACCAATCTTGTTCGAAATAAAGGTATTTTCTTACTATTATATACTTGATATAATATGGTTATATTAATTAATAAATTTAATTAAAATTATATTTAATAGATAATCCATAAATGGTATGTTTTGTGATAGTAGTTAGAAAGTGTTGTAACTGTGCGTAATTTATCACAATGAAACAAATGTACCATTTTAAATTTCCTAGTCAAGATGCATCCAGACTGGATATCGATGTATCCTTTGAGACTAGGGTACGTAACGCTCTCCAAATGTTGGGTAGTGTATTACTCATGACTATTGGGGCACCAACAGGTTACGTACTGATAGTTATTGGATAACTATGGAACGACTCGCTCGATAGTTTTCTGTTAGTTAATATAACAAAGGTCAAATAGAAAATATCGATGTGACTAATTTACACAATTCTTTCGACTTGAGAATACTGTCAACCTTCAATATGAAAAAATCTGCTTTGATTATAGTCAAATCATGGAACGACATCCATCAAGTGATTATAGTTGGGTCGAGTGGAAGTATTGGAAGGAAGACACTATTCAAGAGAGGATTCGTCACTTCAGTTATATGAGGTTAGTATCATGGTCAACTCAAGTCAACCCAAAGTCAAAATCTCTGGCCAGAGTAGTACGGTTAATAATAATTGTTATTATTGAACCAAGGATTTTGTGTTTGGACTATAGAGTTGAATATGGACAATATTGGAATTTTGACCATTACCAAATTCCATAAATCCAAAGTGATACAGTTTTTGATGAAGAGAATTGGTGTATATAAATGTCACTAAAGGGTAACGCTTATTAATTTAAATAAGATTTTACTGAAAATGAATAAGCAATAAATTTGGCCATAATGTCACACCACTTGCTAAGTGACATGTGAACATTAACATTCAAATAGTTTGGTGTTAATTGCTGACAAAATTTACACCCAAGAGTTATACAACTGAATTGATGAATTCCCTTAAGACCGAATGATTTAATTTGTTTATAATTGTTATAAATAAATTAAATTAATTAATATTTATGAAATATTAATTATAAAAATTTGATTATGGTTTGGGAAATAAAAATTGTTATATATTTATAATAGTTATAAATGTACCAACCGATATACGATATCGGTAAGCGATTAAATTAGAGTTAATTGCATGGCATTTTGGCTTGGGCTTAAATGTGTTTAAAGCCCATCATTAGGGCTACAAATTTCGGGTTTGACAAGTTATTGGAGGCGGCTAAAACTTAGGATTAGACCTAGAGATGGATGACTAAGATTAAGAGAGAATAGGTAATGAGATTGTCCTAATATCTCTCTTGTACAGGTTATATATATGGACCTCTAAACCCTTAATCAAAAACAACTTTTGGCTGCCATAATTATCAAGTTTTCTAGCCAAAATTAATCCCTATAGAAGTTCTAAGAATCTCAAATCAATTCAAGTTAAGTAAAGTCACTATTTGGTAGAAAAGGTCGACGATTCCATATTTGCAATCTGACGGATCGAGCATAAATAAAAAAGAGAATTCATTTATTCAAGTGGACTCAAAGGCATCATCAATTGGTATTTTACTTATGTACTATAGTAATCATATCATATTTTACGATTTAATATTGATTAATCCCAAATCTATCTATATATATATATATATATTAATGTTGTATATCTAATTAGGTGAGATTTTCGTAGGTTTATGTAGTTGTCCCAAATTAGTTTGGTTATGTGCATGGTTATATTATTATGTGCAATAATTTATGTATAAAAAAATCTAATTTGCTATAAAAAATTAAATTTTGTCATTATTAATTATTTTATGTATATTTACATATTAATTTAAATATAGACTAATGTATATTTTAAACATATAATTACATATATGTATATTTATAATGTATAAAGAGTATAGAATTTTTCCTTACACCTATTTATACATAATATGAATTATCAAATTCGAAAATAATTTTTTTTATATATAAATAATTTTAAATTATCTTTTATTGATTACTCGAATTGTTTATTATATCTAAAATAACTATTGTAATGTAAATTTGATTCTATATTTTTTGATAATTACTACATCTATGCAGTAAACCCATGAAAAAAAAATTAGCATTTTTTGCTAATACTTAATATTTTTAATAATTAAATTACTTCGGTCGAACATTTATTTTATTTATTAAAAATAATATTTTATTTCAAAAAATCATGAAAAAAATTTCGATCTTGTATTTTATGATCGTAAAATTTTGTAAATTTCAAAATTTTATTTTTTAGTATTTATTACTAATATTTTTAATTATTATGATCAAAACTATTTATTATATATATATAATAATGATAAAATTATAAAATTATTATTTTATGTTTTTTATGCTAATTTCGATCTGGAAATAATTTTAAAATATATATATTTATATTTTAAGTATTTGAATGTAATTAATTATTCATATACATACATTTTATTTAACCTTATATATATAATTTTAATTATTATATATATATATATATGTATGTATAATTTTATACGTTTAATTATGGATATATATTTATACAAATGTTTTAAATTATATATATATATATATATATAATTTTGAGACTTTTAGTTATAAAATATATTTTAAATATATGCATACGTATTTATATAAATATACTTTGCATTATAGATTTATGCACATATTTAAACATACAATACATACGAAATAAGCTATTGTGTCCGTTGCGATGTAAATCCCAACATCTATATACGGGCATGTTATACCCTTCATGGATTATTATGTTACACATGCACACACATATGTATATGTATATGATACATGTATATATATATAAATTAAATCATTCAATTAACTTTACATTACAAAATACTTAAATTTAAATAAAATACATGATTTTATTTAAAAAAAATTAGAATTGTGCTAAATGAATTAGACTTCATAGGCCCAATAAAGATCCAATAGGATAAAAAAAATTGAAATACACCACCACTACCGCTGCGGGTTGGCCCAGTTCCAACAATGGTATCAGTGCCCAATAGCCTATGCGGTCTAAATTAGTCATGTTAGGGCTAACTTATTAAGCTTGCCCACTCAGTACGGTATCTAGAAAGGTAATTTCTAGGATTGGAATTGGGTAATCAAGTACTATGTCCTACCTAGTTACCGGCCTGGCTTGAAAGGTGAAATAAGCCCAAAGGTTGCCCCTAATAGAAAAGGCCCAATTTAATTTGGGCCTTGGGCTAGTTTTCAAAATTGTCTTGAAAAATAAGGTAAAAGATTTTAAATTTAATTGTTAAATTTAAAATAAAATATGTGTTTATTATAATAGTTATAATGTAACATATTTTTCAAAATGTTTGAAAAAAAACATAATTTTCGAAAATTATAAATTTTATTAATAATTTAATTAATAAAATGTATGTGCATGTAGTAAATATATTATGAAATATGTTATGATATTTTAAAACGTTTATGATATCATAAATATGCATGCATACATGTGAATAATGGTTTTCGAAATCAAGATAATTTATTTATTTAATTAAAGGTTAATCAATTGAAATTATAATTACACATGTATATGATATATGTGTTATACTATAAAGGTTATAGTACATAATAAATATAAATGTTATACCAATATAAAATTAATTAAAATGTTAATTAACTAAAATTAATTAAATATGATTTAATTAATATAATATTATACACAAGACTATTATATAAGTAATGTGAAATATAAAAACTATATAACAATAAAACTTATATGATATGAATGTATAAACTAAAAGTGGAACATTAAAGAAACTCAAATTGACTTAAGGAATAAATACATATGTAAATGTACCTATACTGTGATTTCTGATGTGTCTAACACTTGAATCGAGGGTATTTCATAAGAAATACATTATTGCATAAGTCGATATCACTCAATATAATATATTGAAGATTATGAATCTTCAATATAATGTTGTCCTCTACCATATGTATATTAATAAATTACTTCCATACTTCTTAGTTGTTGAGCAAACTCAAGCTGGGGATGTTATGTGTAGTATTATTAATATATTAAACATATGAGGTAAGATAACCATATGTATTTGTTGAGCAAACTCAAGGTACATATACTATGCTTAGGTCATCACGATATGGTGGGTATGAGTGGATAATCTCTTTCGATTTGTTGAGCAAACTCAAGGTCAAAATGAGATTAGGACAAGGAAAAAGGGGTTAGGAGTTGTATGTGATATAACAGATAAGGAGCTATCCATCGTTTGTGAGGCTATGATTAGTTGAGCAAACTCAAGGTCAAAATACCAAGACAGACGAGTCCTAACACCTACTAGTGAAGTCGAAAGACTTCTGTGCTTCATCTTAAGGTTTGGAGAAACATAAAAGACTAGTGGGAGCATTATTGGAAAAATGAAATGGTAACATTTAAACCTTTCTAATATTGTAAGAACACATGCTAAATAATGTTATAATTATTTACAATGATAAATTTTTGCATTTAATATGATTGATAAAATGTTTATCAATTAACATATACAAACGAACTGAATTGAAAGTTGACAAATAGAAATATAATACCCACTATTAAATTCCTATTGCATGTTAACATTTCAACACCCATGCAAGTGCCTAATTTTATAACTACTGAATACATTCATGGTTTGGTCACTTATGTATTTATTTGGTCAAGACCATGTATTGCATTTTATGAGTTTCGAACTCTAAAACAATACAAGACTATGGATATTCGATCCATATACAATTGCATATAGATGTTATATGGTGAATGCTCAAAGTTTGTAATGAACAATATTTCGATGAAATTAGTTCATCTGAAAAACTGATTAAACCTTAGTGCAAGATCGAGTATTCAATCTGATTGATTGCAAAAGAGATCATATTGTGTTAATGTAACACAAGACCAAAAAGTACAAGATAGATATAAGAAATCGATCGTTGAAATGTCATTTTGATCGGTTTATGTAAAGTGCAGCATATTTGATGTCCTTAAATGTTAAGGATAATCGAATGCGCTTTTGTAAAGAGTTTATTATGATATTGTAGTAAGGTTTTCTTTTGAATAGTTTGACCATTTGAAAGGAAAACGAATGTATAAGAATAGATGTAATTTAAGGTATAGTTGGAATGAAGAGAATGAATACTCACTTCTGCTTCATAAAGAAACACTAGAAATATGAATTGTAATAAATAATTGATACTTAATAATGGAATAAGAAATATGATTTCTATTCTGAAATGTATTTTCATATAGAAAATTGTTTTCTATAAGATTTATCTCTTTGAGCTCAAGATATTTGATCAACGAACTCTCCACTGTAAATAGTTGCAGTGTATGAAATAAACAAATTGTATTTAGTGAATGACGGATCTCCAAATTTAATACGACATTATAGTAATGGCGGAAATAGTGGGAGCATACAATATAGCACTTATTAATTACATCATAGTGCAAAAATTGTTTCGTATAACTTATCATACATTATTAATGAAATAATGATTATTTTTCGTTATCGACTAAAAAAATAGACATAGCTATATTTCAATATGAATATTATGAATATTCTTTATGAAATAAAACTATAATGTGGTAATTTTTCTTATAAGAAAAGTGATGCATTGGAAAATACAAAAGTATCTAATATTATTTATGGTTGTTTTGGAATTATAGACTAAGCCGTAGTTTTGAGAAATAATTTTATTGTATGATTTTGAATCATATGATATTTGTTAATTATATCTCAAACAATAAAGAGCTATGCACCCATTTAGTGGGAGTATCATAAGAGTTGATGAACTCCTCGGATTGATACATATAGATGTATGCAATCATAATTCTATAAATACCAAAACGATTCCTTGTACTTCGTCACATTCACCGATGAGTTATCGTCGACATGGACATGTGTATTTGATACACATGTAGTATGTCTACGGTAAACTCATAGAGTACAAAACATAAGTAGAAAAAATAACATGCAATGGAAATGATTCGATTTGATCGAATGAGTGAGTATATTGGAAAAAGGTCTGAATATACCTAAAAATGAATAAAGATTCAATCTCAAAAGTCACTCCTCCGTGTGATGCATAATGATGCATCGATAAGGGGTAATCGAACTTTGCTGAACAATGTGCGATTAATTGTGAGTGAATTTGAGTTAGTTTTTTTCTACAATGTCATGTACTTAAGAGTAGTACACAAGGTTAATATTATTTCATATAAATAACGGTTTATAAAATCACAAAAGATAAGGGTTTATAAGAAACTCGAACATATCCTAGGCCAAGGAGTTGGCAGGTTGTGTGAGTCAAAAGATTGCATGTAATAATTGTTCATGAAGGATCTTGTATGAATCTTCCCAAAAAGATTTTGAAAAGACTGTCATTAGATGACATATTTATGTTTCTAACATAACTTTTGTAAACTAAAATCAAATCAGTTTAATGAATAAGGAAATTCATAAAACATTTATGAATACCTATTCTATCGCGCTGAGAAACATTTCAAGAAATACCTACTTCATTGTGAAGGAATTTCCTTGAGAAATTATAGGTAGTAAAAATGAAGTGACCCACTTCTTTATGATTTATTTTTAGTGAATTTTCTGTTGAGTTTTTTTTTTCACACTGTATATACATATATATACATGTCAATGGATCACTATCCTTAATTTAATTTTTCCCAAGATCCTGAATTTTACTAATATAAATATATCAGTATTTAAAATAAATCCTATCATTTATATATGTGAAGATATATAAATGGTTCTTTGCTTATCAGAGTGATTAAAATAGCAAAGCAACTCATTCCTACCTTATTTCTCATATTTAAGAGATTTGGTGTCACATAGCCATTCCTATATATTATATTATTATTTTTTTTTTAGAACTCAAGCCTGATTAACCTTAGGATTAGATACCACTAGTTCTCTTATTTTCTTATCCTATCTCACCTATTAATTGATCCCTGAATCTATAAGCCATACAATTTAATCCTGGGATTTTGTAATATGATACTTATTGTTCTATATTAAGTAAAAAGTGTTCAACCTAACTCATGCTTATTAGTTTAGCTTGTGTTACCCATTTCAACTTCAAACAATTTTTATATCAGATGAAATTCCCATGCTTTAATTTATTAAGTTGCAATAATCAGGTGAACATTGAAATTACAAACTGATTTAAAGGCTAAGCAGAGGAAAACAATACAGTCAGACTAGAGTGCTAACTCAAACTATCATGCTAAATGGAGACTAAGAACATGTGTGCAGACAGTGTGCCTAAAGGCAAAATGACCTGACAAAATGCAAGACTTCCCGGTGAACTTATAATGAAAACAACTGATGATTTTCTAGGAAAGATAACAAATGTTAGTGGTCATTATTCTATTGATTGGTGGAGATGCTCATTACAAACAAGACCACATGCCTCTACAAATTACTACTGGTTTTGACTATGACTCAATATTACCAGATTTGAATTAAGTATCCAGATAACAAGAATTAGATAAGTCTAATTTGCAGTGATGCCTACAAGTATCTAGCATACATATGAGCTTATTACACCAAGCAATACAAGTTTTTGCTGGGGAAAAATCAAATGCCCAAAACCAGATTACAGGCTATGCCTTCCAGCCTTTGCATGGACCTATATCAATTATAAGTCATGGTCAAGCCTTACTGGTTAGCCAGGACCAGATTCAACCTATCCACTTAACAAAATTCATAGCATACTTTTCAATAACAGCCTTATCTTTATAATTTAAAATCACTTAAACCTTGCCAAGGGATGTATGTCCACATATCATATTATATGGCATACTTCCTTCATCACTTTTCCACCAGAAATCATATAAATAAGTTGCTTAAATCAGTAACTCACAAACCCCACAGAATACTTAAGTTTTTACATGTTCTTTTCAAGTGAACAAAATAAGCATCATTGCTGAGAATACACAAAATAAAAGGAAGTTTGCCTAGATTATCTATTACAGATTATACTGCTACTTCCTTAAGCATTTATTTTTCCTTAATTCATGAAGATCTTCAAATATCCATGCAAGCAAGCCACTTATACATCTTTTCCTGCAGCAATATTTTGGACTGCCTCCATAAAAATGAGACACCCCAATTATTGCAAGGCAACAAATAGGGTCAGAATAAAATTCTGGTATGAGTGAAATCAAAATATAATAACTTGACATTTAAATTATTGTGCAGAGAATTTATGTGCTTGATGCTTATTTGGATTCATAATGTAAACTGGGTATATGAACATGTATAAGCCCCTACTAACACATATGCACACAAGCATCCATTCATCCATCCAATACAGTATACATGTACACATACTCCTATGGAATTAACTCATTTTAATCTCCATAGCTCAGCTCTCAATCTCAATTTAAAAATTTAATTTGGTCTTAACTCTTTGCCATTGAACACCATGTGTGCATTGCAAGGGACTCAATTCTGTTAACCCTTGCACAAAGGCCTATAGGACTTAAACAAGTCATGCACATACCCATCATCCCCCTTATGATGGATAGATCAAGGCTTTACTCCTAGATTAGTTTTTATAATCTAGAGACCATTCTCATTTTCTTTCAGAAAAATTTATTAACTCTTGAAATGCTGCTTTATTCTTTTCTTCTTTTTTTTTAAATCAGAGAGGGTTAACTCACTCAGGAATTTCAGCTAACCATAGTAAACATTCATGAAAAGAATACCACATCTCATTTTCCAGTTGTTTTATTCAAAATTTGTTTTAACACTGCATATCTTCTATATTCAGGAATATCATGATCACTTAAACAAATCCTGTAAAATCATATAGAAATTCTTATACTCGATTCTACTGTGAACATAGGGTAAGGTTTTTGAGAAAAACCCATAAAACATTTTAGCTTAAGATCTGAACAAATCAGCACATAAATGATTTATTGCATTGTTCACCTTAAGTTTAAAACAATCCAGACATGAGCATGAACCTCCTTTATTCACACTGCCTAGTTCATTTTTCAGTAATACCCTACTTCACAATAAAAATGTATTTATCTTACTAACCATATTTATAAACTGGTGTTTTAAGGTGCTGGATCTATATCAGTGATCATGGTATTTTTCTTATCAAACAATCAAACAAAGCAAACCAAAGCATCAACCAAAGATTTATCAAAACACCTACCATTTTCAGCATTCATTTATACTGAAAAATAGATCAAGCACAAACATGATATGGTTTTTATAAAATAATATGGCTGCCCTTAACTTGGGTCTTAATGCCTTAAGCCTCATAGATTGATTAATCACTCACCTTCCTGCCTCTTTTCCCTGAGAATTCTTTAACTTGAACAATGGCTTTGGATTGCTCTCCTTTCTTTTCTTAATATTTTCTGTTTTTCTGCAGTGAGACTGCTGCTTCCCCTTTAATTTTTAAAACATTGTTTAGGGTTTTAGTAGAGTGAAAAACCCATCTTATCCCCATACAGTTGAGAGAATTTTACATATGATGTCATGGCTAGAAATGCCATTTTCTTTCTGATTTCCAATTCGAGTATTTTCAGTTGCTTTAACTTTTCTTTTCTTTTCTGATTTGCATGCTATTTTCATGTTTCATACACACACCTTATTCTCATGTGACTTTCTTGCATTGTTTATTTTCTTTATGCTAAACTGTAATGTATACATGTATATCCTTTTATGAATTGATTCCTTGTTAATGCTTCAAGCTATTTATTTTCTCTTGATGTACAAATGTATTCATATATTTAATTACCATTTTCATTTTTGTTTTACTGAAAACAACTATTCCCTTCATTATATTTTTAACTTATTCTCACTATTTATTTTCAGGCTGTATTATTTCTTTCTTCCTTGAAAATTCTCCTTTTTCTGACTTTATTTAAATTATTCTTATCTCAATAATTTTGGGTCTTCACAAAAAAGGATTTGGATACGATCTAAAGATAGAACTAATTAGATGAGATGAAATAAAATTGACTAACCTAAACGAACACTTTGGATTAGAATGTCTAAAAAGTATTCTCGCTCATTGAAGAGAAACTATGAGTTTCTTATCAATGTCGAAAATATATAATCCTTGATTATTTAATTAAACCACTAAGAGTGTTGACTCTATCATATGGTATGATGTGCAAATCTAAAAGAATTCCAAGTATGCTGTCAAAATATGATTTTGGTAGTCATAACTTAAGGGATGTGATCCATCAGCCGTAATTATGTCTTTATGAGCAAGACTAATGCAGTTGGAATTAAATGAGTAATGCTGTGAGAATAATATCGCAAATTTCAATTGTTGAAATTAGTGTAATAGATTCGGTATTCAACGTGCTTAAGTTAATTCAGATTTACTCACAAAATTATCACTAGATATGACTTTATGTTTGGTACGTATGTATTGAAACAGAAAATTCTAAATAATGATTTAGAGTAAACTGTTTACACGTAATAACCAAAATGTCTCGACGTCGGTAGGAGAGATATTGAGTTTGTGAGTCTTTGGATATGATCCAAGAAATGATTCGAAAGTATCATTTTATAAGCATCAAGATTGAATAAGTATTTTGATAGAAATATCAAATATTTTGATTTTCAATCAAAGTGCAGAGGAAGCATGTGTTCATAAGAAAGAATGTTAAAAGGTACAATGATATTTCTAAGCTATAAGTAAACAACACATTGTGGATTTTAACGATGTACTTGTGTTAAAATCAGCCTTAGTTGTTTTAATACTCAACATTGGATTAATAAATGATGTCTTTTATAATAAGTATAAAAGATGTCGGGATTGTCCCAAATGATATGCAAAGACACCTTATTAAAATGTTTAATATGGAACATGTAAGATTGATTCCTTTACATTGGCAAAAGGAATTATCATACAAGCTGTGTTGTCTACGATATCATGATTTGTTTATGTAGTTGATACATGAAACAAATATCAAATCCAAATTGATATCACTAACTGGTTGTTTGAAGTTCTCGTGTATTTATGAAATACTAGAGAATTGTTTATAGAAACATAAATTCCTTATGAAGGAATGTTCAGACTCAAACTTTCGCAGGTAATATTGAGTATAATATGTCAATAACAAATCTTTAAGTTGGAAATATTCCAAATGAAAGACCGTGGCTGATTCAATGAAAAAAGGTTAGTACATCGCCTTGAATAGCGGCGCAATCAAAACAATGTATATAAAAAATATAAGTGCACAAATTTATAATTGAGCCGATCCAAATGTTGAGAATCTCATGACAGTGTTATATGATAACAATGTCGTAATATAGTTTGTAATAGAACTTAGAGCTCACTCGAAGTCGAGAGACATACACTGAATTGTTCGACATGATAAAATAGTTTATCACCATCGTAGAAAGTTGATTGACAGCGTAGATAATTGAAACATAATAGCATACCTGTTCAACGACTAGTTTTCTATCGAATTAGAAAACCGTCGAAAAATTTATAATAAAATTTACCACAAGCGCACGGCGTACAATTTTAGTACGTTGCGAGTACGGCTTGATCCGTAGGGAATTTCTAAGATTGATATAGAAAATCGATTGGAGAAGTTGGAATAAGATTCCATAATTCACCCTAAGTGCAAGTGGGAGATTGATAGAGTTTGGGGTATGCCCAAGGGGCAATTATGTAATTTGTTGCATATATCTAACTCGTTGACCAATCTTATTCGAAATAAAGATATTTTCGTTCTATTATATACTTGATATAATGTGGTTATATTAATTAATAAATTTAATTAAAATTATATTTAATAGATAATCCATAAATGGTATGTTTTGTGATAGTAGTTACAAAGTGTTGTAACCGTGAGTAATTTATCACAATGAAATAAATGTACCATTTTAAATGTTCCTAGTCAAGATGCATCGAGACTGGATATCGATGTATCCATTGAGACTAGAGTACGTAACGCTCTCCAAATATTGGGAAATGTATTACTCATGACTGTTGGAGCACCAACGGGTTACGTACTGATAGTTATTGGATAAATATGGAACGACTCGCTCGATAGTTTTCCGTTGGTTAATATAACTGTCAAATAGAAAATATCGATGTGACTAATTTACAAAATTCTTTCGACTAGAGAATACTATCAACCTTCAATATGAAAAACTCTGCTTTGATTATAGTCAAATCATGGAACAACATCCATTAAGTGATTATAGTTGGGTCGAGTGGAAGTATTGGAAGGAAGACACTATTCAAGAGACGATTCGTCACTTCAGTTATATGAGGTTAGTATCATAGTCAACTCAAGTCAACCCAAAGTCAAAATCTCTGGTCAGAGTAGTACGGTTAATAATAATTGTTATTATTGAACCAAGGATTTTTTATTTGGACTATAGAGTTGAATATGGACAATATTGGAATTTTGACCATTACCAAATTCCATAAATCCAAAGTGATACAGTTTTTGACGAAGAGAGTTGGTGTATATAAATATCACTAACGGGTAATGCTTATTAAATAAAATAATATTTTACTAAAAATGAATAAGCGGCAAATTTAGCCATAATGTCACACCACTTGCTAAGTGACGTGTGAATGTTAACGTTCGAATAGTTCAGTGTTAATTGCTGGTCAAATTTACACCCAGGAGTTACACAACTAAAACGATAAATTCCCTTAAGTCCGAATAATTTAATTAGTTTATAATTGTTATAAATAAATTAAATTAATTAATATTTATGAAATATTAATTGTAAAAATTTGAATATGGTTTGGAAAATAAAAATTATTTTATATTTATAATAGTTATAATGTATCAATCGATATACGATATCGATAAGCGATTAAATTAATAGCATTTTGGCTTGGGCTTAAATGGGTTTAAAGCCCATCATTAGGGCTGAAAATTTTGGTTTAGACAAGTTATTAGAGGCGGCTAAAACTTAGGATTAGACCTAGAGATGGATGGCTAAGATTAAGAGAGAATAGGTAATGAGATTGTCCTAATATCTCTCTTGTACAAGGCTATATATATGGATCTCTAAACCCTTAATAAAAAACAACTTTTGGCTACCATAATTATCAATTTTGTTGGCTGAAATTAATCCTCATATCAGTTCTAAGAATCTCAAATCAATTCAAGTTAAATAAAAGCACTATTTGATATAAAAGGTCGATGATTCCAGACTTGCAATCTGACGGATCAAGCATAACTAGAGAAGGGAATTCATTGATTTCAGTGGACTCAAAGGCAACATCAATTGGTATTTTATTTATATATTACAGTAATCATATCATATTTTATGATTTAATATTGATTAGTCCCAAATCTCTATATATATTAATGTTGTATATCTAGTTAGGTGAGATTTTCGTAGGTATATGTAGTTATCACAAATTAGTTTGGTTATGTTCATGGTTATATTATTATGTATTATAATTTATGTGTAAAAAAATCTAATTTACTGTAAAAAAATTATATTTTGTCGTTATTAATTATTTTATGTATACTTATATATTAATTTAAATATAGACTAATGTATATTTTAAACATATAATTACATATACGTAATTTATAATGTATAAACAGCTTAGAATTTTTCCTTACATCTATTTATACATAATATAAATTATCAAATTTGAAAATAAATTTTTGTATATATAAATAATTTTAAATTACCTTTTATTGATTATTTGAATTGTTTATTATATTTAAAATAATTATTGCACTGAAAAATTGATTTTATATTTTTTAAAATTACTGCATTTATGCAGTAACCCATGGAAAAAATTTTAGAAATTTTTGTTAATATTTAATATTTTTAATAATTAAATTACTTTAGTTGAACATTTCTTTTATTAAAAAATAATATTTTATTTCAAAAAATCATGAAAAAACTTTTGAACTTGTATTTTATGATCCTTAATTTTCGTAAATTCTAAAATTTGATTTTTTTTAATATTTATTACTAATATTTTTAATTATTATGATCAAAACTATTTATTATATATATATATATAATAATGATAAATTTATTATTTTATGTTTGTTATGCTAATTTCGATCTGGAAATAATTAAACAATATATATATTTACGTTTTAAGTATTTGAATGTAATTAATAATTCATATACATACATTTTATTTAACCTTATGTATATATATAATTTTAATTATTATATATATGGATGTATAATTTTATATGTTTAATTATGTATATATATTTATACAAATGTTTTAAATTATATATATATATATTTAACTTTGAGACTTTTAGTTGTAAAATATATTTTAAATATATGTATACGTATTTATATAAATATACTTTGCATTATAGATTTATGCACATATTTAGATAATATATAATACATAGGAAATGAGCTAATGTGTCTGTTGCGATGTAAATCCCAACATCTATATACGGGCATGTTATACCCTTCACGGATTATTATGTTACACATGCACACGCATATGTATATGTATATGATACATGTATATATATAAATTAAATCATTCAATTAACTTTACATTACAAAATAATTAAATTTAAATAAAATACATGGTTTTATTTAAAACAAATTTAGGATTGTTCTAAATGAATTATACTTCATAGGCCCAATAAAGATCCAATAGGATAAAAAAATTAAAATACACCCACCACTACCGCTGCGGGCTGGCCCAGTTCCAACATATGCCACACCTGGTTTAGTACATAACATACATTATGGATCATATGGCTGAAGCACAGGGGATCCACTTCATATGCTCTTTTTCCTCATAAGTACAAGGAGCTTCCTTCTTACAAAGGACGATTTTAGACTATATTAGAACGTTTATAAGGTAGGAATTTTCCATACTGAACCTTTTTTGTATGGTATCTATGTACAGAGATTGAGACAATCCCAACAACCTCTTATATCTATCTCTATTGATATTTATACCTTGTATATAGGCTGCTTCTCCCAAATCCTTCATTGAGAAGTTCTTGGAAAGCCAGGCTTTCACTGATTGCAACGACAAAGTGTCATTACAATCAATGAGAGATCGTCGACCTATATCACTAAAAATACGATGGCTTTGGGCAGTTCCTTTCTGTATACACATGGTTCCTTTATATTCTAATAAAAATCAAACTGTTTGATTACTTTATAAAACATTTGTTCCAACTCCTTAAAAAGTTATTTAAGTCCATAAATGGACTTTAACAACATGCAAGCCTTGCCCTCACTCCCATTGACCATAAAACCTTCGAGCCGTGACATATAAATGATTTCTTCTAAATCACCATTTAGAGAAGTTTTCTTTACATCCTTTTTCCATATTTCATAGTCATAGAATGCAACAATGGTTAACCTAATCTGAATGGACTTAAGCATGGCTATGAGAAAAAAGTTCTGGTCATAATCAACGCCTTGAATTTGACAAAATCCTTTTGCAACTAGCCTTGCCTTAAAAGTCTCTACTTCCCCATCTACTTTTAGCTTTTTCTTAAAAATCCATTTGCACCTGATGGTTTTTATCCCTTTGGTTACCTCTGATAAAGTCTAAACTTTGTTTTCCTATATGGAATCCATCTCGAATTTCATTGCTCCAAGTAGAGTGCAGAGTCTTTATCTACAGTGCTTGTTAGAATTATAGAGGAATGCCATCATCTAAGACACAGTCCTCCTTCTCGCCATTTATGTGAAAACCATAGTATATCTTTGGTGCATGAGATTCCCTACTAGACCTTCTTATAGGTTGTGTGTTATCATATACTGGTGAACTTGGTTCTCCCACTATTTCAGTCTCAATGTTAGTCTCTCGGATCTCGTCCAAGTCTACAACTTCGCTGTTAATTTCCTTTGATAGAAATTCCTTCTCTAAAAAGATAGCGTGTGTGTGGAGACAATCACCTTGTGTTCCCTTGTGTTGTGGAAAATATATCCACTAGAATTCTTGGGATATCCTATATACTTACACAAATATGATCTTGCTTAAGCTTATTTGGGCCAATATTCTTAACATAGGCCGGACAACCCCATACCTTCAAATTATTGAAGTGGAGTTTCTTCTTATGCCATATCTCATATGGCATCTTAGACGCATATTTAATGGGTATTTAGTTCAGCATATGCCCTGCGGTTTCTAGCTCATATCCCTAATAGGACAGAGGCAACTCATCTTTACTCATCATTGAACGAACTATATCTAATAAGGTTCGGCTCCTGCGCTCCAACACACCATTTTGTTGCGGAGTATACAGTGGAGTAACTTGAGAGATAATCCTATTATCTTTTAAGTAACGTTGGAACTCTTGTCCAACGTACTCGCCTCCTCGATCAGATCATAGGATTTTAATCTTTTGGTTCATCTGATTTTCAACTTCATTCTTATACTACTTAAATTTCTCACAGACATCAGGCTGTTACTTCATAAGATACACATATTCTAGTCTCGAGAAATCATCCATAAGATAACATAGTAAGAACTATTATCTTTGGTTATTACAGGCATTGTAGCACATACATCACTATGTACTAGCCCTAGGAGTTCACTAACTCTTTCATTACTCCCACTAAAGGGGTGTTTGGTCATTTTTCCTTGGAGACACGACTCACAAATGTCAATTGATTACGAATCAAGTAATGGAAAAAAACCTTCAATTTTCAGTTTGTGTAGTCGTTTCTCACTAATATGACCGAGCCTACAATGCCAAAGATAATAATCATTTATATTGCTACTAGAACTACTCACAGAACATACATAATTTACATTGATCCCATAAATGCCATTTTCAAGAACAACTTCACAAACTTTATTTCCATTCAAATCAATCATAATATTATTTTCACAACGAAACACATATCCATTCTCAAATAGTCTAATCCCACAAATAAAGTCTTTCATAAATTAGCAATTATTTAATACCAACACAAAGCCACTAGACAAACTTAAATGAAAATCTCCCACTGCCGTTGCATCGACGGTAGGCCTATCAGCAATTTAAGGTCTCACTTCGCTCTTTGACATGCGGCACCAGTTCCTAAGCCCTTGTAACGAGTTACAAAATATGAGTTCCAAGACATTTTATTGATTGCAAAACTATTTTGAATCATGCTGCCTTTGCAACTATTTATCTAGAGCAGACAACACGAATACTTGGGCGATTTCGAGGTTAGTGTAACGACCCTAATTTGGACAACAATATTTAGGACATTTAATTAGATAAATTAAATGAAATAATGTAAATGGTTAAGGGAATGATATTTGTATGATCATAGGGTAGTCGTGCCTAAGTAATCTAAAGCCAAGGAGAATTAAAAGGAAGTAAGTAAGAGGAAATAAGATAAGGGCAAAATAGGAATAGGAATAAGGGCAAAAGAGAATTAAACCCTTATCCCATTCTAATTTCCAACATTCACAAACAAAACTAAACATAGAGTTTTGCCGGCCACCATTAAAAGAAAACAAGAGGAAGATAAGCAAGGATTCAAGTAGGAAGCTTAATCAAATAAATTCAAGAGCAAATCCTAATCTCCTTAACAATCAAGCTAAGGTGAATAATAGATTACATCTCATTTTTATTGCTTTCGATTTCTCGATGAAATCAAAATTTATTTTTCAAGAGAAATGCCATGTTTTGAGTGTTTAAATGGATATATATGCTTGTTGATGATTTATGTTGTTTCATATAGATTTTATGATAAGATTTGATTTTAAAACCCTATTGAATGACATCCAAGTGGTTTGCTTTTGTATATAAGGTCAGAAACATTATTTTAGAGATGAGTTTCAAGTTTCATAATTTTCTAAGTTGTTGTGGATTTATTATGAATTTTCTAGTAAAGAAAATGGTTAAATTTGGTTTAAATTATTTTTGGCTATTATACATTAGCTTTGGGTTAGAAATTTAAATATGTTAGAAAACATATTAAAAGTGATTTATGCGAATTTTTTGGAGAATTTTCCTAAGTATTTTATTAAAGATAGAAAATTATTTAAGGCATGAGACTTAAATGTTTTATATGTTTATAAAAGGAGAAAGGGAAATTTGTTAAATGTTATAAAATTGTTAATTACCGAATTCGGCAGCGCTTTTAGAAAAAGATTTTGTAAAAGAATTGGCAACCAATTATATGTTGACAAATAAGGCAATTGTTGGAATGATATCACTTTAAAGGTAAAAATCAGTTTTGTAAATGATTACTGTTTCGCCACTTATAGCAGCCACCTTTTGACCCCATACATCCGCCTTCAACCAAGTCAAAACTAATACACATGGTATCAATACCTTGGTACATAGTGGATTGGAGAAAGGCGGAAGGTATAGAGTCGAAACATGCTTTCGAAGGGATAGAAGTAGCTCTTATAAACTTGGAACTATTTTGGTTATAAATAAGGCTTTCGAAGGGGTTGGAGCTTTCAACTTAACCAACTTGCTTCTATTTATATAAAGAAAGGGCTATCGAATGGGTTGCCGCCTTTTGTTTTTAAAACAAGATTTCGAAGGGGTCGAAAATCCTGCTACCGCATTCAACCTTCGAATCAATGCTTTCGAAAGAGTACTTTTGCCTTTAAACTTTGAAGCCGCTTCTCCATGCTTTCGAAAGGGTTGGTTTCGAAACCACCCACTTTCGTTTAGTTAGGAATAATGTTTTCGAAAGCAATGCTTTTTCCCTAATTCTTTTAAGACCCTTTGATATATTGAAAGTTAAACCCAAAGGTTTCGAAAGGAATGGTTTCGAAGCTATGTTCCATAAACTTTTAAATGAACCCAATGCTTTCGAAAGGTTTGTTTTAAGTAAGAGACTTTAATGCTTTCAAAAGGTATAAAATGAAGGTTTCGAAGGGGAGATTCGCTAATGTTTTCGAAAGGTTTACTTTTAGTATTTGAATGGAAGGTCCAATGCTTTCGAAAGGCAAGTTTAAAGTGTTTGGAAAGAGGATGTCTAAGGTTTTATAAAGCTTTCGAAAGGACACTTTCAATGATTTGAAAAGATCTATTTTTAAAGGTTTCAAATGGTATGTTTTGGATTTTCGGCCTAGTGTTTCAAGGTAAACTAGTTAACCTATTTTGAAAGGGGTACTTTCAATGGATTCGAAAGAGATTGTTTGAAGTTTTTAAACAAGGATTTCGAAGGTGATATCTTGAATTTAAAACCTAATGTTTTTTAAGTAAAAGAAGGGATTTAACTTGTTTTAAAGGGATAGATATCCCTTTTGATTTAGGTTTTCATCAACATCGTTTTGTGTAAAGCATATATCATGGAAAAGGTATTTGAGTAAAGCAAAGAGTATATTTTCCTTGTTTAAGTACGATTTAAAGGATTAAATAAATTTGAAAGAAATGTTTTCAAGGAAAATTTGATGGGGTAGTTAACCCTAAGTAAATGACTCAGATATTAGAATACCAGATGGGACTGGAATAGGGTCACGCCCTATACTTTAGTTATTTGCCCCTAGCTAATGTAAGTCCAAAATTCCAATGTGTAGGGCTTTGTTACAGGTAAGACTAAAATGAGGTTACACATAGAAAGGGATATATAGAGAAGAATAGGTTATTGGTGAGCCCGCAAAACCATTAGGATCAGTTGACCATGGGAGAAGTATGTTAAGGACATATCGTCCAGAAGTGTGTCTTATAGAAGTTAGATTAGTTATTGTGTCTAGTAGGCCCGAATCAGCCAATGGTTAGTAGTTATCCAAACAAAACTACATTGTTCGGACAGATAGTCCATAGATTACCCAATTTATGTGCATATATGATATTTCCATTATTGTTTTAATTAGTTTGATTGCAGGATTCTGATTTGCAAAAGATATGTTTTGAAAGGGATATTAGTGAGGGGAAACCCGTTCTGCTAAGCGGCATGGTCTCAATTATTATCAGATAAATAAGATGTAATAGTATTATTCACACCAGGCTTTATGTCTGACTCAAAGTTTATGTTTTCCCCTTAAACTCTCGAGTGCTCAAAATTAATTTGAGTAGATTTAGGGTTAAGGTTTTTCAGGTTTAGTAGGTTGAACGAATAAGCTTTCCAAGACGTGCAGGAGGCAAAGTTAGCTATATAGGAGTAATAAGTTTTAATTTTTGTTGTGATGTATTTAAGACTGGTATGCCTATTTAGTACTCTTATCATCCAAGGGGGCATCTTCATATGTCGCTCTTGGCGTAATTTGTAATAATTATATTTGGTCAAAACTTGGAAAACATTTTGGGATTATATAATTGAATATGAAATATTGATTTGAAATGTAATCAGAAAAGATGTTTTAATTCTGTGTTGATTTTATTTCATATTCATGTGCTTCTGATATTATGGCTACCATTAACATTACCGTATTTTATCACTGGAAGTTAATACTATAGATGACTGCAGCATCTATAGCGCTTAGCTTCAGGCCTCAAGATAGGGGATGTTATAACTTGGTATCAGAACATAGGTTTATGAAAAAAATTAAAAGAAATTTCAAACTTAAAATGATTTTGAAAACATAATCCTAAGGAATTAGAGAAAATATTGGGGTATCGGATAACGCTATAGTAACGTACCTGTATTTTCTATATATAAGTATACGCTTTATCCCTATTCTCCCATCTCCCTTAGGCTATTCTTCTGTATCTTAAAAGACTCGAATGCAGATTTTACGGATGTAAGATATGGATGCTAGAAGTGAAAGAGTTAACATTGGTGGAGGAATCACCACCACTAATGGGAATGCCAGACCAAATACTTGAAGGAATCCAGGTCTGGCACAAGCTGCTAATGTGGGTGCTGGAGGGCCGCAAATAGATATAGGAGCTATGTGTCAGTTTTTCGTTAACATGATGCAGGTTGGAGTTATTGTTGGATTAGTTGGAGGAAACGTTAAAGGAGGAAATCAGGAAGCTCCGATGGTCAATAACTATGTTGTATTGAGTAGAAATTATGCCAGGATGGGAAGAAAGCCATTTATCGGGACTGAGGATGTAATTGAAGTGGAGAACTGGTTACTTCATTGTGAGAGGATATTTGATGATTTGGGGCTTAATGATGAGCATAAAAGGAGGCTTGCTTCTAGGAAATTACAGGGAGCAGCACTATACTGGTGGAACAGGGTTACGGTTGGAGTCAATGAGGAGACCATGACTTGGGTTGAGTTCAGAAGGAGGTTTGAAGAAAGATTTATGTCCGAGATTGCTAAGTCTACTCTGCTCAGGAAGTTTGTTGAGTTGGAGCAGGGAAATATGACTGTGCTTGAGTATGCAACTAGATTTGAGGAGCTATCAAGATACGGATACACTAAGGTTGATACAGTTATTAAAAGGAATGAGAAGTTCATTCACGGGTTGAAGCTTGAGCTTGCTAAGGCCATATTATTGCATATTAGAGATCCGTGCGATGTTGTTGTTGAGATGGCTTTGATGCAGGAAGATATGCTTGCTATTCTTGAAGGTAACAAAGTAGAGGGAGCTCAAGGAGGGAAGAGGAAATTTTTCCATAAGAAGGGAGATCAGAAGAGTGGAGCTACCAAGAAGGGAAAGGAAGAAATTATATGTTATAAGTGTGATAAGAAGGGACACTATGCTCATGAGTGCCGGATAGGCAAAGGGAAGAAAGCTGTTGACAAGAAAGGAGTGAGATGTTTCAACTGCGATCAGATTGGACATTATAAGAACCAGTGCAAGGAGCCAGCCAAGGATGGAAAATGGAAAGTGTTTGGATTTAAGCCAGCTACCTTGAGACCAACAACAGAGGAAAAGCGAAAATCTGTGTTGGGAGGTACACTTTTGATTCGTAGTATATCAATTAGAGTTCTATTTGATACCCGTGCATCCCATTCTTTTATATCTCATTGTTTGGTAGATAAGCTTAACCTAGAACCATCATACCTAGTTACTTCCTTAAGGGTTGCGAATCCGATAAGAGGTTATGCGACACTTGGGATGAGATGTGGTCACCTAGAGTTTGAATTACTAGGTCATATATTTGTTTGCAGTTTTCATGTGTTTGATTTCGTAGGGTTCGGAATTATTTTGGGTATGGATTGGTTAAGTAAGTACGATGCTAGGATATTTTGCCATGATAGGAAAATATCACTTAGACACCCTGACTATAGTGATTGGATAATATACTCCATAGAAAACCCTAGTTTTGATGATAATGCTTGTTGCATGTTGTGGAGGCAGAATATGTGTTAAATGGAGTTTTCTTTGTTAGAGAATTCGCAAATGTCTTTGAGCCCGTAGTAGGACCGCCACTGAAACAAGTTATTGAGTTTCGAATAGATTTAGTACCAGGAGCAGGACCGGTGAGTAGACCGCCAAGCATAATGGCACCTACCAAGATGAGGGAGCTGAAGGTGCAGTTGGTGGATTTGGAAAATAAGAACTTTATCAGACCAAGCAGTTCTCCATGGGGAGCACCTGCAGTGTTTGTAAGGAACGGACCATTAAGGGTATGTATCGATTATCGCAAGTTGAATAAGAAGACGATAAAGAATCGCTATATGTTACCTAGAATTGACGATTTGTTCGACCAGTTGAGTGGAGCCAAAGTATTTTCCCAATTGGATTAGGCAACAGAGTTCCATCAGCTCAGAGTGGCAGAGGATAGTATTCCTTTGACGGCATTTAGAACCAGATATGGATCGTATGAATGGTCAGCAATGCCGTTTGGACTAACTAATGTGCCAACATTCTTTGCAGATTTGATGAACCGAGTTTTCCGAGAGCACTTGGATAGGTTCGTGTTGGTTTTCATAGATGATATTTTGATATACTCTAAAGATGAAAGAGAGCATGAGGATCATCTTACGCAGGGCTTGAGACATTGAGGCAGCATCAATTGAAAGAAAAATTTTCGAAGTGTCATTTCTAGAAGAAGGAAGTAAAGTTTCTTGGTCATGTAGTCTTAGAGAAAGGGTTGTCTGTAGATCCAACCAAGATCGAGGCGGTGAATAATTGGAAGAGACCCGAGATAGTGACCAAGATAAAGAGTTTTCTTGGATTAGCTGGGTATTATCGGCGATTCATTAAGGATTTTTCGCGGATAGCGGCACTGATGACCAACCTAACGCGAAAGGATGTGAAGTTTGTTTGCACCGATAAGTGTGAGGAAGAATTCAAGAGATTGAAACACTTATTGTCTAATGTACCTGTGTTAGTTGTTCCGGAGGGGAATCAGTACTTGGTGTTGTAGAAAGATGCATGCGGAATAGGATTTGGAGCCGTGTTAATGCAAAGAGGTAAGGTGATTGCCTATGCTTCTTGAAAGCTTAGACTGCATGAGGTTAGATATCCAACACATGGTTTGGAATTAGCTGCAGTAATTTTTGCATTGAAGGTGTGGAGACATTACCTGTTGGGAGAAAGATTCGAGTTGTATACAGATCATAAGTCTTCGAGGTATTTATTCTCTCAAAAGGAGTTGAATATGAGACAACAGAGATGGTTAGAGTTTTTAGCCGCTTACAACTTTGGTATTGAGTACACACCAGGAAAAGGCAACAAGGTTGCAGATGCACTTAGCAGAAAACATCAGAATGCAGTATTGGCGATGATAGCTGAGTGGAAAGATTTAGAATCACTTACTACATGCAGAATTCGGCGGAGGTCTGAGGCTGGATCCAGTATGTAAATCACTATGATGTCATGTTTAGAAGTTCAACCGGTGATGATCTAAAAGATTGCTTCTAAGCAGAAGGAGGATCCATTATTAGTTGAATGGATCAGAAAGTTAAGGGATGGACCAAAGAGCGATGACTTGAAAGATTTCAGTCTTGACCAGAATTGAAGGTTAAGAAAGAAAGGAAGACTATGTGTTCCGAATGTGGGAAGCATTAGGAAGGAAGTTCTTGAAGAATGCCATTGTTCGAATTTCACTATTCATTCAGGAGGAACTAAGATGTATCAGGATATGAAAAGAAATTTCTTATGGGAAGGTATGAAGAGAGATGTAGGCTTATGGGTGAAACAGTGTTTGAACTGGCAATAGATAAAATCCGAACATTAGAAACCAAGTGGGTTAATTCAGCCTTTAGATGTTCTAGTATGGAAATGGGATTCTATCTCAATTGGTTTTATAGACGGGTTGCCAAGGTCAAATAGAGGAAATGAAAGTATATGGGTTGTAGTGGACAGGTTGACCAAGAGTGCCCATTTCATTCCAGTTAATTCAACCAGGATGGCACCTGTTTTAGCTAAGTTATTTATGAAGAATGTAGTTTGCATGGAATTCCTAGTAGTATAGTAAGTGATAGAGATTCCTTATTCACTAGCGAGTTCTAGAAAAGTCTACAAGAGAATTTGTGTGCCAAGCTCAAGATGAGTACCGCTTACCATCCGTAGACAGATGGGCAAACAGAAAGAGTTAACAAAGTCTTAGAAGATTTGTTACGAGCTTGTGTGCTAGATTTTGGAGGATTACGGGAAGACCATCTACACTTAGTCGAGTTTTCATATAACAACAGTTATCAGGCTAGTATAGGGATGACACCGTTTGAAGCTTTATATGGAAGGCCATGCAAATCTCACGTTTGTTGGTTAGAGACCGGGTATAGGTTAGTTCTTGGTCCAGATTTGGTTAGAGAGGCTGCAGAAAAGATTGAGTTAGTTCGAACTATAATGAAGAAAGCTCAGTCTAGGCAGAAGAGCTATGCTGAAAGAAGACAGAAAGACTTAGAGTCCTCAGTTAGAGATCATGTTTTTGTCAAGATATCACCGATGAAAGGTGTAATTCGATTTAGGAAATCCAGAAAATTGGCGCCGAGATTCATTTGACCATTTCCATTATAGAAAGGATTGGAAAACTCGCTTATAGAGTGGAGTTACCAAGTAGTTTGGTAGGGGTCCACAATGTTTTTCATATTTCTCATCTAAGGAAACGTATTCGAGATCCAAAAACTACTATAGCACCTACTATGTTTGATGATTTAGTAGTGGAACTGAATTTGACTATAGTTAGAAAACCATTTCGTATAGTCGCGGGGATGAGAAGAGGTTAAGGAACAAGACAGTCAGATTAGTCGAAGTCCAGTGGAGTGATGACGAGAGAGACTGTACTTGGGAAACTGAGAGCAGGATTATAGATACTTATCCTAACTTATTTCATGGTATGTTTTACCTTTATGATTGATTTTATGAGTACCTTACGGTAATTTCGAGGATGAAATTATTTAAGGAGGAGGATTCTGTAACGACCCTAAATTAGACTAGTCGTGCCTAATTAATCTAAAGCCAAAGAGAATTAAAATAAAGTAAGTAAGAGGAAATAAGATAATGGAAAAACAGGAATATGTTATATTGTTATACCCTAAACACTTATCACATTCTCATTTTCAACATTCACAAACAAAACTAAACATAGAGTTTGGCAGGCCACCATTATAAGAAAACAAGAGGAAGATAAGCAAGGATTCAAGTAAAAAGCTTAATCAAATCAATTCGAGAGAAAATGTCAACCTTCTTAACAATTAAGCTAAGGTAAATAATAGATTACATCTCATTTTTATTGCTTTCGGTTTCTAGATGAGATCCGAATTTATTTTGCAAGAAAAATGCCATGTTTTGATTGTTATAATGGATATATATGCTTGTTGATGATTTATGTTGTTTTATATAGATTTTATGATAAGATTTGATTTGAAAAACCTATTAAATGACATCCAAGTGGCTTGCATTTTTGATATATATGCTTGTTTTTCTATTATATTTTTTATATGTATACCATATACACATATGTGTGTATATGCATGTGCAACGTAATAATGTGTGCATGGTTTAACTTGCTCGTGTATAGATGATGGGATTTACATTGCAACGGACATGTTACTCAATCTGTATTCGAATTGCTGTCTAAATGTGCATATACACACGCATGTGAATTAAATTTACACACACACACAATTGCTTTTACATAGGTTGAAATAGTAACTAAAAACAATTTATGTAAATATTTGTAAATCTATATGTGTGTGTGTATGTATGTATAAAATTATATCATAAATTAATTAAATATTAGTTTATAAAATAATTTAAATATATGTATATGTAAGATATAATTTCAAAGTCGAAAGAAATGTTTTTTTTCGGTTTTAATAATTTACATATAAATAAATATATGTATTAATTATAGATTCGCATAAAATTGATTATAACATAAATAAATATTTCTAAGTCTAGAAATGTATAACAT
Organism: Allium fistulosum; assembly: GCA_030737815.1. Classification (NCBI taxonomy): domain Eukaryota; kingdom Viridiplantae; phylum Streptophyta; class Magnoliopsida; order Asparagales; family Amaryllidaceae; genus Allium; species Allium fistulosum. The sequence continues at coordinate 670,410,858 of CM060901.1, forward strand.
ATATTACATGAAGTTTATACAAAATTTAAAAAATTATATGCAAATATATATTCATATTTTTAATTGCATAATAAATTTACCTAAGTAAATAAATATATACATCTACTTATATTTAATATAATAAATATATATAATTCATTTTTTTGTTGGTAAGTACATTTTTGGCATAGAAAACTATTTGTTAATTTAACACATGCATTTAATGAATTTAATCTTTAGAAAATAATTACTAGTTAACTAAAATCATTTATAATATTATTATAATATAAATAATTTTTTATTGTTTACTACCGAATATATTTCTAGCAAAAATATTTTTTTAATAGAAAACAAGAATTAATTAAATTTATTCTTTAAAAAGTAATTACAAGTTAAATAAATCATTTAAAATATTATTATAATATAAATATTTTTTTGTTTACTGCGGAATATATTTCTGTCATAAATAATTAAAAAAAATTAAAACAGGCATTAATTGAATTTGATCTTTAGAAAGAAATTACTAGTTAATAAAAAACATTTATAATATTATTATAATATCAATAAAACAATTATTACCGTCGAATATATGTCTGATATAGATAAAAACAGTAATTTAAAACGTGTATTAAATGAATTTAATCTTTAGCAAACAATTTCTAGTAAACTAAAATCATTTAAAATATTATTATAATATAAATATTTTTTTTTTCTCGAGCTATAAGTTTAGGGAACATTCATAAAGAAATTTGGTTCATATATTTATTTATTTATTTATTTGTGTGTGCGTGTGTGTATATGTATGTATGTATATACAACCAACTAACCATTGATAGCAATTCAATATATCATATTTGTTATATACTCTAACAACCTTTTTCATAAATGATTATATATATATATATATCTGTGTGTGTGTGTGTATTTGATAATGTAATTAAGATGCATACCTTTCATCGATGCCTAGAGTTCGCACGTAAAAAGAAAGCGTAAAGCTCCTAGAATTGAATTTGAGTTCAGAAGTTGCTAGTTTCGAATATAGCTACTACCACCAATCGAATTGGATTTAATTTAATGTATTTTTCACTTGAACATTTGAGGTATGAATGGAAGGGTTTCTGTTCAAAATTTTCAGCAAGAAGAAGTAGGAAAGGTATCTTGAAAGTAAGGGTTACGTGGAATTGCATAACGGAAAGACAATGGAGCAAAAAGTGAATCACCATCCTTCTTTCTCTCTTTACCATTTCTTTCCCTTTTGACCATTTAAACCCCACCTACCTACCAACCCTTGGCTGGCCTAGCCTTTGCCACTTCCTAGCCGAAATTATCATGCCCTATGTTGGCCTCAAACGTAGTCCAAGTCTGAACAAAATCCATTACAATTTAAATCTAATTTAAACGCGTACCGATATCGAATATCGATCATTATTTTTATAACTATTATAAACACACTGTTTAATATTGCTCAACACATCAAATAGAATTTTAAAACTAATATTTCATAAATATTAATTAATTTACAATAATTATAATTTAATTAAATCAGGTGGTAATAGGAGTATTCAACGTTTCAGTTATGTGACTCTTAGGTGTAAATCTGGTCAGCTATTAATATCGAACAATTCGAATATTAACATTCACAGTTCACTTAGCAGGTGGTGTGACATTATGGCTAAATTTATTGCTTACATGGTGTTGGTAAAATCCAGTTTTACTTTATTAAGCGTTATTCGGTAGTGATAATTATTTATACCAATTCTCTTTATCAAAACTGTATCATTTTGGACTTATGGAATTTGGTAATGGTCAAAATTCCAATATTTTCCACATTCAACTCTGTAGTCTGAGTACAAAGTCCTTGTTTAAACAATAACAATAATTATTAACCAAATTACTCTGGCCAAAGATTTTTACTTTGAGTTCGACTTTAGTTGACCATGATATTGACTCTATATAACTAAGGAGACGAATCCTTTCTCGAATAGTGTTTCACTTCCAATACTTCCACTCGATCCAACCATAGTTGTGCGATAGACATCGTGCCTTGTTTTGACTATAATCAAAGTGGTGCTTTCATATTGAAGATCGAAATTATTTTCTAGTTGAGAAACTATGTAAATCAATTACATCGATTTTTTCAGTTTGACCTTAGTATTATTAACCAATAGAAAACCATTAAGTGAGTCATTATAACAAATATCTTTATTGAATTTATTTAATTAAATATTTAATTTATTTATAGCACATTATAAAAAATATATATAATAGAAAGAAAACACCTTTATAATGAACGAGAATTGATTACAGAATTAATAATTTACAATTAATTATAGAATTGCCCCTAGGGCATACCCCTAACTCTATCAATCTCCCACTTGCACTTGGGTCCAATTATGAAATCTCAATCCCAGCCCTTCAATCAATTTCTCGAGAGCCGACCGAGCTAGACCCTTAGTGAATGGATCTACTATGCTGTCCTTGATATCTATCTTTTGTATCACGACCTCTTTCTTCTCAATGAATTCTTTAATAAGGTGGAACTTTCGAAGAATATGATGTGACTTCTTATGTGCTCTAGGCTCCTTTGTGATCTGTATTGCTGCATTCTAAACATAGAAGAATGCTATTGGATTCTCGATATAGGGAATCACTCCGAGATCACTCAAAAACTTACACATCTAGACAGCCTCTTTAGCTGCTTCATTGAGGGTGAGGTACTCGGCCTCCATTGTTGAATCAGCTATAGTTTCTTGGTTGGAGATTTTCCAACTAACGACTGATTACTATCATTAAGGGTAAAGACATAACCGGACACTGATTTACTATCATTTGTATCAGTTTGAAAGCTGGAATCTGTATACCTCTTCATAAGGAGGTCTCCATTCTCGTATATAAGGGATAAGTCTCGAGTATTTCTTAAATATTTCAGTATACATTTTATGGCCATCCAACACTTTTTTTTCTAGGATTAGATTGGTATCAACTTATGCATCCTAGTACGTATGCCATATCTGGTCTAGTACATAGCATAACATACATTATGGATCCTATAGCTGAAGCATAGGGGAATCCCCTTCATATGCTCTTTTTTTTCATTAGTATAAGGAGTGTCCTTAGAAAGGACAATTACATAAATCGTTGGAACATTTTCACGCTCAGAATTTTCCATACTAAAGCTTTTTTGTATGGTATATATATACAGGAATTGAGACAATCCTAATAGCCTCTTAGATCTATCTCTATAGATCTTTATACCTAGTGTATAGGCTGCTTCTCTCAAATCCTTCATTGAGAAGTTCTTGGAAAGCCAGGCTTTAACTGATTGCAACAACAAAGTGTCATTACCAATCAATGAGAGATCGTCGACGTATAGAACTAAAAGTATGATGGCTTTGCGCTGTTCCTTTCTATATACACATGCTTCCTCTATATTTGATAAAAGCCAAAGTGTTTGATTACTTTATCAAAACACTTGTTCCAACTCCTTAAAGCTTATTTAAGTCCATAAATGGACTTTAACAACGTGCAAGACTTGCCCTCACTCTTGTTGACCACAAAACCCTCGGGCTGCGACATATAAATAGTTTCTTCTATATCACCATTTAGAAAAGATGTCTTTACTCCAATTTGCGATATTTCATAATCATAGAAGGCAGAAATGGCTAGCATAATCTGAATGGACTTAAGCATGGCTACGGGCGAAAAGTTCTCGCCATAATTAACACCTTGAATTTGACGAAATCCTTTCGCAACTAGCCTTGCCTTATTAGTCTCTACTTCCCTATCTACATTTAGCTTTTTCTTAAAAATTCATTTGTAGCCGATGGATTTAATCCCTTCGGTAAAGCCTGACAAAGTCAAGACTATGTTTTCGTACATGTAATCCATCTCGAATTTCATTACTCTAAACAATAGGCAGAGTCTTTACTCTGCAGTGCTTGTTGGGTGAGTCAGTAGATGAGTTTGAACTCGAGAATCGCATTCTAAATGAAGATGAAAGGAAGATTCTCCACGAGTCAATGATTCTGCATGAAAAGGAAAGGCTCGGCACCCAGCACTTGGAAGTAGGAGAAGGCTCAGGGGTTGAACATCACGATGCAAGTCTTGAAGTTCCTATGTCAACCTAGCCCGAGTCTTTACCTACGGTTGATCCCCAAGCTGTTCCTGCCTATAATCCAGATCAACCGTAGATGTCCTCGGCTATAGAGCAAGTTGCTGAAGCCGTTCAGCCATCTTCAAACCAAACTGAGGAAGGTACTCTAAACACTCTACACGTCTGTCTTAAGTCAGAATCATCACTTGAATTAAGTACTAACAGTTCTCTTATTTTTTGTCCAGTGATTGATGTTGCACCGGTCGCGCCTCCTGTTACTCAAGAATCATATCAGATGCAGGAGGCTATCGTCACCGAAGCGATCACTGTAACTACAACTGCGCCACTTGATGAAATGCAGGGAAACACGCTTGTTTTTGATGAGCAGATGATGGAGGAACTCCTTGGTTGTCATAGCGATCCTTTTGCGGACCTGCCATTTGTCATGGGCGGAAGCGCCCCTGCTTCAGGTTCTTCAATGCCAACCACTAATGCTCCCAGCGAGGCCCAAGCAATTCATGAAGAGGAAATACTGGCTGAAATTGACGCTGAGATGGACGCAGCAGCTTGTGGTGGCAGTTTTGGAGGTGGGATGGCGGCACCTGGTCCGGCTCCACTTAGAATGATATCACCTGGTGGTACAGTCATTGACACTAGTGTGTTCATTCCGCCTTCTATAGTTGATCCCGTTCCTCCTACTCCGCCCGCAGGCAGTATCCCTATTCATTCGAGCTCGAAGGAGGACGTCGAGATCATGCCCCTGCCAGGAGACCGACCACCGAAAAGTAAAGGCTCAAAGAGGAAAGATAGTGGCGGCTCCAGCGGGTTTACACTGAGAAAGAAGCCGGGAGAGAAGAAGAAATAGATAGGCCTCTTTAGTTTGTTCTGAGCAGATAGGGATTTGTTTTCTAGTTTTCCTTTTGTAGGTCGTGTATAGATGCGGGTTCGGCCCCTGCTAGTAGGAATTTTTTGGAATAAACTTGTATATGAAATTCTTTCACAAATAGTAGAAATGAAACTCTCCTTTTTTGGCTTTTTTCTCAGTGATTGTGTATTTGCTTAAGTGTTCCATTACTTAAAGTTCACTTGCGAAGTTTCAGCTTCCGAGTCAAGTTTGTCTTTGTTTGTTAGGTCCGGAGATTTCGAACATGGTTCATGACCGGGAAGCGAGCTGAATTTTGACGTCGTACTGCTTCAGTCCATGGTCGACACTTAAGTTCTGCCCCCTAGTCTTGGGGGTGAGTTGTAGAACATCAGTCAGCGATCGCTTCTCACTTATAACATGTTGAGTCCAGTGCCTCTGAATGGATGTCTGAGAGAAGCAGAGATTGAGCGGTTTATCCACACTTGTTTGATTATCGATGATCATATCCGCACTTCGGGGATTCTCATTTGTTTACTGGCAGTTGGTCACGCCGGCTTAAGTTTTAATTATATGTTCGCGCTCTGGGGACTCGGAATCGACATTTATACTCCGACTCGCACTCTGGGAGTTCAGAGTTGGTGTTTATACTCCAATTCAGAATCTGGGACTTCGGAGTTGACGTTTATACTCCGTTTCGCACTCTGGGAATTCGGAGTTAATGTTTATACTCCAATTCGCACTCCGCGAATTCGTAGTTGATGTTTATACTCCAATTCGCACTCCGAGAATTCGGAGTTGATGTTTATACTCCAATTCGCACTCTGGGAATTTGGAGTTGGCAAACAGACGGTCAGTTACATCTGTTGCATGCTTTCGGATTTCGCTCGCACTCTGGGAACGAAAGGTGCATCAGGATCGTGGATGGTCGGATCACATCCACGCTGAGTTAACAAGTGAGGTCGTTAGATGGATGGGTCCACCCTCCTCAAACTTGGTTCGGATACGGACGAAGTCGTTGGGTGGACGGATCCACCCTCTTCGAAAGCGTATTTGTAAGTTTATACTCCAGTTCGCACTCTGGGAATCTGGAGTTAGGTGAAGGATTGTCGTGTATCAATCCTTCTTTGACTTTGGTGTGATGGTTTGTCCCCGAGCTCGGGTTTCACTTAGCGAGTGACCGGTTGAATCACAGTCACTCCCTATCTAAATAAGCCCACCATATGATGGAACTTAGCTCTTTGTGCATAGTGATGATCATATGAAGCATTTCAAGTAAATCACAGCCCTGGCTCGAAGAGATTGCATTTTATTGCTGAAATAAGAAAATATGGCAAAGTCAGTTGCCTTATGACAAATTCTAATTTCGAAATGCAGAAACAAATTGCAAATGGAAAATAAACTAAATGAATAAACATAGCATATTATGTGTAGTAGCGACGAAGACTCTCGCTGTTCCAGGCTCTTGGCAGAGTAAGACCGTCGACGGTCGATAATTTGAATGTGCCATCTCCGAGCCTTCATTCAATGACATACGGTCCTTCCCATGTCGGCTTCATATGCGAAGGAACCAGATAGATTCTTTTCGTTGTACAATCGGGTGACTCGACTTCGATACGCGGCTGCCCTCAAATCAGCCTCTTCAGGCTTCTCATCTAGTAAATCGAGAGATTCAGCAAGTAATATAGCATTTGCCTTCAGATCATAGTATGTTACACGATGAGAAGGTACTTCTAGCTCGACTGGAATAACAGCTTCTGAACCATAAGAGAGAAAATGGAGTGTGACCGGTCGCGGACTTGTGGGTTGTTCGGTAAGCCCATAAAGCCATAGGAAGTTCATCGACCCACTTGCCCCCGACCTTTTCCAATCGTTTTTTCAGAATGGACTTTATAACTTTATTGACCGCTTCGACCTGCCCGTTCGCCTGAGGGTGTGCAACTGTAGAGAATTTCTTTCTAATGTGAAACCGTTTGCAGAAATCTTTAAATTTAACACTATCGAATTGGGTTCCGTTAATAGTAATAATGGTGTGTGGGAGATCGAATCGACAGATAATGTTGCGGACTACAAATTTAATCACTTTTTTCATCGTTATGGTAGCAAGAGGTTCAGCTTCAGCCCACTTTGTGAAGTAATCAACTGCGACAATGGTGTACTTCGCACCACCTTTTGCCAGAGGTAGAGTACCAATGATGTCGATGCCCCATATTGCAAACGGCCATGGGCTGACCATTTGCGTTATCTCGGTAGGTGGGGCTCTAGGAATTCGAGCATGCTTTTGACATTTATCACACTTCTTTACATAATCCGATGCATCGCGATTCACAGTCGCCCAATAATATCTATATCGAAGTATTTTCTTAGCTAGTGCTTGCCCCCCCCCCCCCCCGATGTGATCGCCACATTCTCCCTCGTGTACATCGTGTAATACTCGTTTAATTTCATCGTGAGAGATACACCGGAGTAAAGGAACAGAGTACCCTCTTCTATACATGACTCCATTCTGGATGGTGAATCGCGAGGCCTTCCGAAGGATTTGTCTTTTTCACTCCTGCACTCCGGCAGGATTCCATGCTCAAGGTAACTTCTCAATGGAGTCATCCATGACTCCTTATCGGGAACGATTTCACATACCTAATCTGTTTTATCCCGGTCAATACTTGGGGAAGATAACGTTTCTACGGGAACAAGTCCCATTTGCTGAGCTTCACCTGTGCTGGCTAACTTCGCCAATGAATCGGCTTTTTGATTGCGTTCTCGAGGTATACAATAAATGGCATAATAATCAAACTGATTCAGTATTTCCTGTACCCGAGCTAAGTAAGCAGCCAGCCTTCGATCTCTCGCTTGATATTCTCCTCGAACTTGACATACAACTAATTGTGAATCACAATAAATTTCCATAGCGATAATTCTCAAGTCTCTGGCAAGTTTCAATCCAGCCAAGAGGGCTTCATATTCAGCTTCATTATTGGTTGCATGAAAATCGAACTTTAAAGCATAACATATGGATCGGCCTTCGGGGGTTTCGAGTACAACCCCAGCGCCCGAGCACCGGTCATTTGATGCACCATCGGTATACAGCTTCCAGACCTATTCGGGAGATTCACTGGTTTCGGGCAAGTCCTCTGGAATGGTAAATTCAACTATGAAATCGGCTAGGACTTGTCCATGAATGGCTCGCCTCGGAGTATAAGTGATATCAAATTGGCTCAGTTCGATGTTCCACTTGAGTAGCCTACCAGACATCTCAGGCCGCGTAAGGACCTGTCGTAATGGCTGGTCGGTGTAAACAACAATAAGATGGGTCTGGAAATACGGACGGAGCTTCCTTGATGCAATAACAAGACAATAAGCTAGCTTCTCTAGTTTCGGATAATTCCTTTCAGCTCCAGTCAATCGTTTGCTGACGTAATATACTGGCTTCTGTATCCTGTCTTCTTCCCGAATTAAGGTAGCGCTGATAGCGTTTTCTGATATCGCTAAGTAAACGTATAACTTCTCATGATCAATAGGTTTTGACAGGATAGGTGGTGTGGATAGATGCTGAATTAATGCTTGGAAAGCGCCCTCACACTCCGTTGTCCATTCAAAGTTTCGTTTTTCTTTTTGGATCAGATCGAAGAAGGGAATGCATTTGTCAGTGGACTTTGAGATGAACCTACTCAGTGCTGCTACTTTCCCATTGAGACTCTAGACTTGCTTCATAGTTTTTGGACTTTCAAGATTTATGATCACCCAGATCTTTTCAGGATTAGCTTCGATTCCTCGAGCATTGACGATGAACCCAAGGAATTTTCGGATGCAACTCCAAAGTGACATTTCAGTAGGTTGAGCTTCATTCTGTACTCTCGAAGTATGTTGAACATTGTTTCCAGGTCTTTAATATGATCAGTGGAAAATCGTGACTTCACAAGCATGTCGTCTACATATACTTCCATAGTTTTCCCGATTTTATTGGCAAACATCTGATTGACCAATCGTTGATAAGTAGCCCCGGCGTTCTTGAGTCCGAATGGCATAACTTTGTAACAATAAAGTCCCTGATTGGTTACGAAGCTGGTATGCTCTTGATCAGGTAAATGCATTGGTATCTGATTGTAGCCAGAATATGCATCCATGAAGGATAAGAGCTAATGTCCAGCTGTTGAGTCTACGAGCTGATCAATTCGGGGAAGTGGGAAATTGTCTTTAGGACAGGCTTTATTCAGATCGGAGTAATCGACACAGGTTCTCCATTTTCCATTTGACTTTCGAACAAGCACAAGATTCGACACCCATGCGGGATATAACGCATCTTGAATGAACCCGTTTTCTTTAAGTTTTTCTACCTCTTCTTTAAGGGCGGCAGATCTCTCTGGATCCATACCATGCCTTTTCTGTTTGACCGGGACATGCCGCGGGTCGATATTCAAAGTGTGGCTCGCAATGTCCGGCGAGATCCCACACATGTCAGAATGTGTCTAGGCGAATACTTCAAGATTCGCCCGTAGAAATTCAACCAATTCCTCTTAAGTCTGCTGGCTTAGCTGAGATCCAATCTTTATCATTTTAGAATCATCATCATCGTCAATTGAGACATCGATCGTAAGTTCGACCGGGGATGCTTGACTTTCTTTAGATTCTTCTTATCTTCGGTTCTCTTGGGTCAAGATCCCTTTGGAATTGGCTAGGGTGCACGGGCCTAGGCCCAGGCATTAATTGTCAATTATCAGCAAAACTGACGTAGAGAGATTCCTCTACGCCCTTTCCTTTCTCCTTTCGCTGCGCCTCCCGCAGCTCGACAACATAACAGGCTCTCCCAGCAACCTGATCTCCTTGAATTATTCCCACTCCACGATCAGTGGGAAATTTTAAAGTCAAACACCATGGGGCAATGGCTGCCCTGAATTTAGTGAGGGCCGGTCGGCACAAGAAAGCATTATAAGGGGAGTCTATGTCTAACACAACGAACTGTAGTATCCGTACTCTCTGGCGTTCTCCAACTCCCAACTCCATTGGTAGTTCCACTACTCCAGTGGGTATAGTAGCACTCCCATTGAAACCATGGATTCGAGATTGGCAAGGCTTTAAATCTTTGGCTTCCATTTTCATTTTATCGTAAGCTCGTTTAAACAGAATATTCACAGAGCTTCCACTGTCAACTAAGATCCTCTTCATCCAAGCAGGACCTACTTGAGCGATGATAACCAGTGGATCGATAGTGGGGGCTTTGACTTTATCAGCATCTCTGTTTCGGAATACGATGTCATCTGTCATCGTCTTCTGTTGTTTAGCCGGAGCCCCTTCATCAAAATTACTAAAACACTCGAAGTCCGAATGCCTAACAGAGCTGGCATACGACTCCATTTCCTTCCAGCTTCGGTCTGTTGGATGAGGACCACCACTTATTGTATTAATAACCAACCTCCCGCCAGTACGAGCAGGTTCCTCCTGCCTTTCCTGATTTGGCGCACGATTCTGATTCGATGGGCCCACACCTCTTGACTCCGGTGCCCGCACATACTGATCCAACTTTCGTTCACGTATCATCTTTTCAATGAGATCTTGTAAATGACGACACTCATTTGTATTATGGCCATAACTTTCAAGGAATCTGCAATCCCTGTTTGGACTTGTCTTTCCATTGACGGCTTCGGGGCAGGCTTCTTGTATTGCATGGTATTACAAGTCTGCAAATACACATTTTCCAACGACGTATTCAATGGAGTATAATTGTCGAACATGGGAGCTCTACGCCGTGGACCACGATTTTGATCTCGTTTTTTACCTTGATTTCCACTGTCCCTCTGCTGATTCTGTTTATTTTGTATATTCAACTGAACTTTTCCAGAACTCTCCCCGGATTGTTTAACTGCGATGCTACTTTGAATTCCTTCCATGCTGGGCCCTGCGTCATCCTGCTTCCTAGACTGTTTCGCATCCTCCCTTCTCAAGAATTGGGCTGCCTTGGAATAGAAACGGTCCAATGCCGCAGGTGGCTTCCCAGCTAACCAATTTCCAAACTCGGAATCAGGGTCAATCCCCTTAGTCAATGCCATCAGGATAGAGTTGTCATTGGGATTGCTTATTTATGCACACGCAGCATGAAATCGCTCTAAGTAACGTTTGAGTGTCTCTGTGGGAGCTTGAGTGACACTAGATAGAGTATTAATATCTTTAGGTCTCACTACGTGCATACGGAATTGTTCAACAAACTTGGTGGTCATTTGGTCGAAATTAGAGATGGATCGCGGTGGCAAACGAGTAAACCACATAGTTGCAATGCCCCCCAGGGAAATGGAAAAACTACGGCATTTAACTGCATCGTCAGCTCTTGCAGCGTTCATTAGCCACTCATACTTCAGGATGTGTTGATTGGGATCAGAATTTCCTTCATAGACTGGCAAAGTTGGCATCCTGAAGCGCCGAGGTGGTTCAGCATATAATATGTCATCAGTGAAAGGGGTATGACTCCGGGAGATTCCCTAGTCGTCGTTAGTGAGACCCTGACTTTCACGGATCATTTGACAAACCATCGTCGGTATATCCGACATCTGGATATTTGGAGCATGTTGTGCCAAGGTGTGGTCAGGTTCCACAATGCGAGTCTGGACCGGATGCGGTCGACGGTCCGTGCCTCGCATTCTTGGTTCAACATTTTCAGGGACATAAGGCTCTGGAGTGTGTTCTCGTTGGCGACAAAGCAGATCAGCTTGATTTCTAGCATCAACTCCTTGTTCGGTAGTGGTGGTGGTAGCGAGGTTGCCTGTGACATGGTAAGGAGTGGCACCCCCTCGGGATGAGGGTCCGGTCTGGTGGCTGGTGGATGGTCCAGTCCTGGGTTGTCCAAGATTTAAGGCAGGTTGGTGTCTCGTGGCCTGGGTGTAGCTTACATCCAACCATGAGCATGTAGATCGATGATGACTGTCAGATGAGGCGGAACTCTCTGTGGAAGAATAAGAAGCTTGATCTCTTCTGGATCTTCTGCGCCTTTGGCCATTCAGCTGGTTGGTCAACTCTACGTTGGTGCGCAATTGTTCAGTTAGCTGTTGCCGACTCTGGGTCAACTCTTGGAGCAGCATCTGAAACTCTTGTCTGGTGACCGGGCCTGATGGATCTGAAGGTCCGGCGGCATCTTGGTTGGATGGAGGCAATTGCACGAGATTCTGCCTATCTCGTCCTTCCTGATCAACAGCTGTAGAAGCAGTTTGTGTGCTTACCATGATGAATTGACGAAGTCCTTTCCTAGATCTGATGCAAATCTGAATAGGATGGAAGGGCTTCAAGGCTTGAGATCTGGATCTTCTTCTTGGATTTATGCAATCCGGTATCGATGGCAGATCCAAAGAGTAGGAGTAAAAACTGGGTTTTTCTCAGTGAAAGCACCAAAGTGTTTGTGCCAAAAATGGGCACAACACTCTTCGGAAGTTTTTGAAGAGATAAAAATGAAGAAATCGAATGGAAAAAGAGGATTATCTAACAAAAACTCCAAAAACAGATATGTAAATGATAAAAATGCACAGAAACACAAGGATTTAGAGTGGTTCGGTATATTGCCTACGTCCACTATGAAATTGATCGCTTTATTGATGTTTATTTTATGATTACAATTGATTGCAGTGGATTACAGTGAATTAAAGTTATGAAATTCGAGTACAACAGTAGTAATGGAGGTTAGGATTGAATCCGGCAGAGTCTGGGCGTTGGAGCGTCAAAAGATCCTTTCTCTGTAGGCCCTGGGGCTCTATTTATAGGTGTAGGAGGCTGATATTTCGCTCATATTTCGGGAGACTTCTTCTGGCACATGAGTGGGCCCACGCGACCAAGCCCGCGAGTTTCGGCTCGATCCGTGATCGATATGAACGAATTTCGTATCGATCAGGATTTCATCCAATGGGGTCGAAATTTGGTGTGGACATTCTTCATCTTGTACGTAAGCTCCTGTGAAAATTTCATAGCATTTGGACTTGTAGATTGCGAGGTACGATCGATACGAAATGGTGTTCTTCGGTAGGCCATTTCGTTCGAATGATCGCTTTGAATCGATGGCGGCACGCACTAGCAGGTTGACGTGGCGCGCGTTCTTCGTATCGATCCACATTTTCCGCCGAGTTGATTGAGTCGTTCCGGAGTTTTCACCGTGTTCGTATCAAAGATCATTGGGTCGACCTAGGTTGCGTCGACTCGATGGATACGAACAAACCATTGCTCATGGGTTCGAACAGAGGCTCATGATGGATATGAAGTAATCATCATCCGATGGATACGAACTAAGGTCATCTGATGGATTCAAACAACGACGAGTCGATCGATGCGAATAGCGGTTGCATGATGGATACGAACTAGCGGAACCTGATGGATTCGAACAAGCGCTCGCCGATGGTTACGAACCAGATGGGTTCGAATAAAGACTCTAAGGTGGAGGCGAAGTCGCTGCCGCTCTGATCGATACGAAGATGATGGACACGAATAAGGGTTTAGTTATGGATATGAAATGGAGCTTGTTCACTGATGGATTCGAACAGAAGGTTCATCGATGGATGCGAACTTGATCGATTCGAACTGTGGCCTACTGATGGATACGAAATTGAGGCTCGATGATGGATAGGAAATGGGGTCATTCCCTTCAATTTGCATTGATCATAACTTGAACATACGAACTCAGATTGACTTAAAATTTAGGACTATGGCTTTCATGGCTTCGCTCGTCGTGTCTTGTCAATTGTGCGTACTCGCTATTCGGGATGAGCGATCCTTGGTTTTCAGTTAGTTCCTTGATATCTCGGCCTTGCCAAAAGGCGGGATAACAATAACCATATCTTTGAATTAATTATCCATTGCAAATATCTCGACTACTACTTGAACTAGGATGCCCTTTGATATTTTGAACTTCCAAATTTTTCTTTTTTTTATTCTTTGATGTCATCTTATAAATAGGACCTTTTTACCAAATGTGGCCTCTTATCACTCCGTTCCAATTATCCTATGGTTGAGACAGCTTAATATGAGTTGATACCTTGCCATTTTCATCCAATTGACATAGTAACAAATACTTTGGTTTATACTTAGGGATTTTCACATTTAATGCATTGGAACTATACTTTCTTCCAACGGAAATGTGAACACAAAAGATGATTTGTGCTATGTTTGGAATTACAAAGAATAATCTCTTCTATTCATTACTGAAATAGACAGCACAAAATACGATAGCTATCCATATTTTGTACATCCCTTTCATTTGAGGATATTCCTTGTTATTTCAAATGATACACTTTTATATTAGAAGTGGATAATTTATAGAAATTTAAATTGTCGCACACTTCATTCCAATGAATTAAAATACTGCTTAAACCTCACTCCATTTTGTAATAACTTCAAATTTTGTGTTTACAAATCCATATCAATTACCTGATAATTTACCACGACAACAAATTTCACAACTTTACTTGCCTAAGTCATTTTGAGTCTGCAAATCTTGAACTTATCATAAAACTTCCTTAATGAAGTTTCTCTTTTATTTAGAAACTAACTTCCCCTTATTTTTCATATTCAAGTATGTGCAACATTCAACCCTACAATTCCAAGATTCGCATCTAGGCATCCCTGGAACACAACTACTATGATATAAATCCAATAACAAATATAAATTATATACCTTTCCATTTTTGTCCACCTGGTATACCCGTAGCCTATAGGGGACAACATGATACCTAGACTGCCCGTAGCCTACAGGTACCATATTCTCATCTATATGGTACCAATTAATATCCTGCTACTATGGTGCCCAAACCTATACTTACTGTTCCATTTAAGATTGCCTAATGTAATCAAGGAAATGCATATTTTGTTGCTTAACACTCTTAATACGGATTGAAGTAGGCCCTACTTTTCCCTATAACACTTCAAACCCAAAAAAAATACTTCCTGCATTAGCAGCATCCTTTGATAAAATAAAACATCTCGGCTTACTCTTTCCTTATTTGGAAATATGTTTTATCCAAGCCATACTTTTCAAACTTCCTCACACAAGGGTCCTATGTTCCAACCACACTTATGTGGAAAGATACACAGTGGTGTTTACTTTTCACTACTACGGGAGGTTCGACTTAGCACTATATCTCTTTAAATTTAACCGTTAATTGAAAAGATCATTAAATTCTCATGTTGCTTCTTAATTCTGTTTCAACCATTTCAATACCTCTAAAATCCTTAGTAAATTTTGTCTTAGTGGGCTGTTTAATCCTATTTATCTAACTCCAATCTTTATCCCATCTTTTTAAGTTTTAAGCGATAGTCACATATTTTTATTGTACCTTTTTAAATCAAAACCTTTAATTTTTACCATTACTACAAAACTAGTAAGTCTTTAAAACTTTTAAAATCCTTCGTTCATTTTAACAACCATTTCCCTTTACTAGGGTCATAACATTCTCTGCAATTAGATTATCAGAAATGATTAACTTAACTTAGTAAAAATGTACATGAAAACACAACTTTCTAAAACCTTCTTTTATAAATAAGAAATTTTCATAAAAGCGTATTTTATATTATATATATTTTTTAGGGATATAGCAAAAACATTTATAAACCATTTTCGGATACATAACCGTTTCTCATTTACAAAAGGGAATTCAAAAGTTGGGTCATGCTTACTTCTGAAATTTTATTTTTCAAAAGTTCTTTAGTCAAAAGCAAAGTGCATATTGAAGTGTAAAAATGTGCTCGAAAACAATACAAAGCATTAAAACAGTTATTGAAAATAAATTTTCACCAAATCCTTTAATTTTAGTTTATAAAAAATTCCATAAAGTTTATTTGATTTATTTATAAAATCAATGCTAAATTTTTTTCTATTTATAATATTAGATATTGACCGTTTCTGACTTTTAGAAAACATTTTTATTAGTTTACCAGTTAAATTGGAGTAGTTAATAGTAACCTAATTATATAAGCTCACTTCTTTCTAATAATGCCTTAAGTGCATAAAATTCCTATTCTTCATTCCAAATATGGTCAAATCAAGTTTATTTTCCAATATAGTGTCAAACTTCAATATGGAATATTCCAGCCATACCTTTAAGTAAATGTGAGTCCTTACAACTACTAATAATAGGGTTTCTACTTTAACTGGGGAAATCTGCCTTGGGTTCATAAAGTCCCTTTTCATATTCTTACGCTTCATCTTATTCTCATTATATGGGTCTCATGGTGCTAATCTTCTTCATTCACCCTTAAATCCATAATTTACTTGACATTGCTAGTTGGCATAAGAAACCTCTACTAGAATTTCTTTCTGGATAAACCAAAATATATGAGAAAGGTTCATTTTCCATCTCAACTGTTATAATCTTAACATTTATTCTAGCCCATTATTTTCTTATATAAGGGATAAGCCAACAACTACTCTATGAGTCAAAATGTATATGTTATTGTGTATTAATATACTTACCGTGAAATTATAATTACACTCCCTAAGTCGAGCTAGGCTCATTTTGTCTCTTCGCATTAGATACCGACGGAACCATATAGGGATGTTCACGCTTGGAATCTTAGCTGTCTTCTCTGAGCCATTCCTCTAAAATTTGAATTCGTTCTCACTATTTATGATTGGGAATTATTCCCAACTTTCCCATAGATAGTATAGGCACGAATAAAAAAAATTCGATATATAGATAAAATCTTTGGAAACCTTTTTGGAAACTTTTATCAATATATATTTATTTTCAAAACCCACTTTTGAAAAAAAATTAGAAACATTTTCAAAAACCTTTTGAAAAGCCATTTTATTTCGTAACCTTTTCAAGTACGTTCGCTCAATACGTGCTTAAGTCGTAAGGGCTCTTAAACCTAAGCTCTAATAACAAATGTAAGAATTCACACTTCCCGACACACCGATCCAAAGCTCGGTGTGGTGTTTGGCCTCATGTCGTGCCGAGAAATACGGGCTGTTGGTATTTTTGAGCATTGTAGAGCATAATTATAAGGGTAAGTTCTAAGACATTCTACAGTTTTAGATCTTATAGTAGAAGGAATTAAAATATAAGTACACAAAAATAGACATCTCAGAAAAACAGTCTCCAAAATACTTATTTTACACATACACTATTTCCAAGGTACAATATAAGCATTATAAACATTTGATATAATAAGTGACTACAAGAGGAATAATGAATAATATGATAACTCCAATGTGAAGCTCCTTTCTCCATGTACTATGCCCAATACTCTATTAACATGTCATCCTGTGGTGAAAAAAATGAAAAGAAAGGAGTGGGTCAGACAAAAATTCTGGTGAATGAGTACAAGTTTAATATATGTTGATCATGTGTATTTAACTTCAATGCTATTCTAAGTTACATAGGGTGTACTACAAGTGTCCGTGAATTCCTAAGGTCCATTACCTAAGGGTTCTTGTTTAATACATATCTGCACTACTACTTGTGTAGACTACTACAACGATCGAACTATGGATCGAACCTCACACCAATGATCGAATAATGCTTCTAGAGCTACCCAATAAGGAATCACCACCCGTAGGCAACTGTGGAAACCACTTTTCCGCTAATACCATTTTGGTAACTGCTAACCCACAACTACCTATCATCACTACGCTTGAAGAGGGAGAACTCCAAAATGCAAACTTGATATATGACTCATAATATGCACCCACTGTTTACCTCTCTATCGTAGTGCAAAATGTCTCTTATCTTACCACGTTGGCGTCCACCTGTACCAGGTCGCATTAGAACCATGCGTATAAGAACTCCCGTTAGTACCGGGCTCTTTTCTATCATATAGCCTCTTATCGTTTGCGCCTTCCTTTAGACTCCCCATTAGCACAGGTTCACTCACTTGGTTTCTTCATCAATGTTGTGCATCCATTACGGAATACCCCCTGAGTGTTTGCAAAATACATCGCCCTAGTCAACTCATAAATCTTATTTGGGTGTTTAACCTTACTCAAACCGTGATAACCTATTGTCCTTTGATAGAGCACTGAATTCCATATTGTCACTAACATGTGTACTGAGCCCAATATAGGCTCAACCAATTAGATTTCCATTTATATATATTTTTACGAAATTATATAATTTTTATTGTTTAACTTGGGCCTTTGGCCAAGGTTCAAATTCTATATTTTTTATACTGAACTGTCGACCGTTTGTCCCCTCCGGTCGACCACTACCAGTCGACCACTGGGGTTTCCAGGTCGATCGGTCTTGAAGTTAAATTGGGGTTTTTGCACGATTTTGATTGTCTATCGATTCTATATTTTATTCACATTGATTGCAGTGTTTAGCTAACCATAATTTACTAAGTAACCAATTTAATTGTCAAATTACAATTCAATTTAGGATATGTGGATTTAGGGTTTGCAATTTTGATAATAATATATGTAACTAGACAAACAAATTAGATTAGCAAGTTACGTAATTTCAATTCTATGGTTTTAGATTTCAATTTAGGGTTTTTACAAATTTAATTAGGGGTCTAACATCCTTAATCAATTACAATAGTTTAAAATTAATTACAATAATCAACTTATTAAATTTATGCCCACCCACCTCAAGCCTAAGCTCTTCATAATGCTTGCACTTGAGAATTTAGGCCCCTAGCTTCCCCTTAAATATCCGTGATCCACCTTTATTTGCTTGCTCTAGCCTCTTAGGTTAAATAAATTTGATTTTTGGAATTTTAGAAATTAGGGTTTTAGGAAAAAATCAGGCAGAGTTTTACAATAAGCTTTCATTAAGGAATTAAGGTTTCATTAGTTACAAATTTATAGGGGTGGAGTTAGATTTTAAGCCATTAGATTAACTTAGATGAATATTTCATAGCATCGGGTTCACTCATCTAACACTTCATTCCCAAGCAAAAAATCTCGGTTGTTTATCATCGTCTCTGTAAACCAAGTTACCCTCGATTTAACATTTGAATTGTGCGATATTAATCACTGACCAAATTTACACTTAAGAGTCACACGACCGAAATGTTGAATACTCCTTTTACCACCTGATTCAATTAATTTGTAATTGCTATAAACTAATTAATTAAATTAATATTTATAAAATATTAATTATAAAATTTTATTTCATGCTTGTTGAACAATATTGAACGACGTGTTCATAATAGTTATAAATATACTTATTGTTAGCACCGGAATTGGTCACTAACACCCTAGAATAGATTTGTGTAGAGAGATAAATGAAGAGAGCAAACTGAAACAGAGGAATAGCACAATATAATGCAAAAATAACCGTAAAAACAAGAACAACAGAATTATAGTGGTTCGGCGTAACTACCTACGTCCACTTTGAATGTGATCTTTATTGCTCTTTTTACTATTTGATTAGAGATATAATCCATAAAGAACAGCTTGAATTCAGTTTAGAATGAAAAGGAAATGAGTACAAAAAATGGCAGAGTCTCTCCTTAGTTTCTAAAAAAGGTCCCCTAAACTAGAACCCTGCCCCTCTTTTTATAGATGGAGATAGCCTGGCTTCCCTGATCTTGCGTCTCCTCTCAGTCCTTCAGGCCCACAACCAAGGGAGCTTGGCCCACAATTGATAATTCATGAAGATCGACCCCAAGTATGTCGAACCCCTTTAACCGACCCCAGTTTCCCCGGGTTTTAACTCGAAGTGATTCCCACTCCGGCCTGAAGCAATTCACTCCGTTACTTATGCTAAACCGCTTCTCTTTACTACAATACCGACCCAAGATAGCCGAGCTGAAACAGCCGAACCCAAGCAACTGATACTAATACTCGATGCCGATCTAGAATGGCCGATCCCAACATTCTATGCCGATCCAGGATAACCGGTCCCAATATGCACCGACCCCATAAAGACTTGCCGATCCAAGTTACTCTACCGACCAAAGCAACTACAATGTGCCAAACTGCTTCTGCCGACCCCCCATGGCCGATCCGAACATGGTACACCGACCCCATAAGGGTGTGTCGATCCGAAATGACCGAGCACATAGCTGTCCTCCACTACCGACCCACTTCCTACACTGAAACCTCTCAAGTAGACCGATCTAAGGTTGCTAACCTGTCCACATGCACCGAACGCACACCAACATGCTGACCCAATCAAATTGCACTGACCCCATTGTGTTCCACTCCTTTCTATGCCGACCCCTAGGAAATGACCCATACCGACTCGAAGTTGTTGATGGGATGACTCGAAGTAAACATTCCCCTGACTCGAAGTAGCCTCCTCAATGACCCGAAGTAGATTATTTCTTGACTTGTGCCTCATCAACGTTCGACCATAGCGTCTGCAACTATCGTCTTGTAGCCAGGCCAAGGTGTCGGGTAACACTTATCGATATAAGATATCGGTATTCGGTACACGTTTAAATCTGGATTTAAATACGATGAATATTGTTTGGGCTTAAAATAATTTAGAGGCCTGTGATGAGGCTTGAATTTTCAATTGGAATGTGCAAGGGTTAGTCGGCTATAATGATGGCTAAGGAGGGGTTAGGTTTGAACTAAAAGGAGAAGAAAAAGTAAGAGAGAAATAGGGATACTGATCCACAATTTTCTCTTTGGTATCTCCTCCATTTAAGCATATCCAAACCCTTATTTTCCTTTTTGATCTTAAGCTTCCTCTTACTACACATTCCTAGCCGATAATTCCTATTTTCTCCCCTTAAACAATCTAAACACTTGATTTGGTCGTCGATGGTAAAGTTGTTCGAGTGCTAGCAACTTCTAGATTTGGAATTTGATTCAAGAAGTTCATTTCATCGTTTCAAAGTGCAAGCTCTAGGCCTTAGTGAGAAGTACACTTCTGATCTATTAATATATTTAATTCATTAATTGATTATTCCATCATATGCTATACTGTAGTTGAAAATCACGAACCTGTATATATCAATGGTGTCACCATGAGATGGATTATATATACAAATGTAAATACACACACACATACATACATAAATAAGAAATTGCTCATGGCTAAAATAAAATAAAATAAACAATTTTTTTGAATTAAATGATATTATTTAAAAGGATTTAATGTAAAATTTGAAATAACATTTTATGTAACTATATAATATGTATTTTATTTCATTATTTTAGTTTTGTATATATAGTTTCTAAGAAAATTAATAATTATATATATATATATATATATCTATTTATTTAAATTCGTATGTATATATAAATAGAAATTAGCATATAGAATAAATACTTAAAAACTATTTACATTATTAAAAAATCTGGAATGCCACATCAAATAATTTTAAAATTGTTTTTGGTTTTTAAATATATTTCTAATATATTATTTTACTTATTTCCATTTGGAAAAATAAATTAATTTTTTTCATTTGGCCAAATGCAATTCTATTAATGCATGTGTGTATATATATATTGATACTTTATTATATATATATATATTATTTGTGTAAATTTATAAATATAAAATATTTAAATATTATTTTAGTAAATTAAAAAAATTATAAATTAATTATTATATATTACTTAACATATTTCAAAATATATTATGTATTTACTAAATTAATATATAAAGTTTTGAATTTGTAAAACATCAAGTTTATCATCTTACAGATCTAGATCTAAATTTAAATTTGAAATTTGAATTTGAATCTCATAGTTCTTTATATTAAATTATAACTCTTTATAAAATTATATATATTTACATGTACACATGTATATTGACAACACTCATGTATACAAAGGGGCTAACATGTTTATTGTGGTGTAAATCCCAACATCTATAAATGGGAATGTTAAACCATGTACACTTTATTATGCTGCATGTGCACATACACACATATATGTATATGATACACATATCATACAATATAATACAAACCTAATAATAAATAAATTTTATTTATAAATTTAAATAAAATATTGATTTTACTTAAAATAAATTTTAGAAATGTTCTAAATAAATTAGACTACATAGGTCCATTAAAGATCTAATAAACAATTTTTTTTGAAATTTACTCATTTTTTCCACTATGGGCTGGCCCAGTTCCACCAATATTGTCACCCATAAATATTAATAAATATTAAATAATTAATCTACATGAATCTATAAAGTTAAATTCAAAGTTTAAAACTAAAAAAATATATGTAAATATTTTAAATTCGTCCATGTTTGTGTTCTATTTTTTTTCTTGGAAATTGTTTGTATTCTAATACACACCCCCACACACACAGAGGATCGGCTACACCTCATTTCTGCTACATCTTTGTTTTCCCTTATTTCAACAACATATTATGATTTAAATAATTATATAAGTGATATGAGAGATAAACTACAATTATTTAAATCGGAATGTGCGGTTGAAATAAAGGGGAATAAAGGTGTAGCCAACCATAGCTCATATATATACATAGGCGTGTGCACACATATACATATACATATACATATACATATACGTATATTAAATACTATAAATTTTAAATTTTAAATATTAAATTATTATTTACTATGAGTACAACCACAATTATCATATATTATGACTGACTCCATAACGAATTATATATCTTTATACCTTTTGATGCATTATCAATCTGGTATCGTCCAAACTTAGGATCGATTTAACACCATAAATTATCAAAAAGAAGATCTCACATGTGCTTTATTAATTATTATAATGAATTCATGAATGTTTCTTTTAAATATTGGCCAAATATTGTTGTTATCCTCTATATATTGTCCATTGAGCAATATTTTGAAATTAGTCTAATGTGAAGGACAACGAGGAAAAATAAACACCCAAAAATGAATGTGTTGCGATTTCAATAGAGTTGGTATATATTTTATTCTATATAAGATAAATATTAGGAAAATAACTAATGATTCTGGATGTGTTAGTGCACTTAAAGTTGATGAGAAATGGGAAAAGACTAGGCTAAATATTAGCGGTGCAGTTGAAGAAGAGACTCTAGTTTGTCGATGATTACGGTACAATATTATGAAAGGAGGAAGGAGATTAAGTAGAGATTCTTTAGAGTTAGTTTATTTTTTGTATTAAATTTGTGTATAATGGTATTTTACTGCCTGTGAGATTCTATAGTTTAAGGTTCAAAATTAATTTTACAAATAACGCACAGTGTTCCAAATTATCACAATCCATTGAATTGTTTTTTTTCATATGTGTTTTTTGTGTAACGATATCATTGATGTATTGGATTTGGATACATAAAATAAAGAAAAGAAAGATGAAATTTGAGTTATTTGTTGCTCTAATGATACAATTTTAAAACAAAACTTTGTAGTTTGAAAACTTCCATGGTAATTAGACGTTTAAAATGCTTGGGTGTTATAATAATGCATGTCGAATATTTAATCATGATTCATAAATGAATAATTTTGTTTTTCATTTGGAACCAATTTATGCCTTTTGTTCCGGTTTGGGTAACAATTATATATTTGTATTACAAAATAAATAGTTAATAAATTCAAATCCAAAGAAACACTGTGTTTTGATCTATATTTGACTATACATACGTAGTTTTCATGACCTTTGAAATACTATCATTTCGCTTATTTTTGTGATTATTTTTATGGTGTCAGCTATGACCCTTAAGCTTTCATTTATGCCAGAGCAGTTGTAGACAATGTTTAGGTGTCATTTGGTAGAATTTCAGGTATTCATTTATTTGGATGTAAATGTGAAACTATAAATTATAATTCTGAAATCACGAATAAGTGATACATATTAAAAGTTAAACAAGAATTTATACCGTGTGCGTAGCATGGGCTCACCATGGTATGGAATGAAATGTAAAATATTAAATTAAAAGTGATGTAAGTTTTGTAAATAATTGTGATAATTTTAAACGTATGTATTTGAAGTTAAAAGTAGAATTTACAATGAAAATTTTATTGAGATAATGAAGTATAAATACTCAAAAGTGATGTAAGTTTTGTAAATAATTGTGCTAAAGAGGCCCTTGTGGCTAATTTCCACTTATTTTATTAATATTTTATTAATATATTATTATTTATTATTGTTTTATATGATTTATATATCTCTACTATTAATAATGAGAATTCGATGAATTGAATTTCAACCGTGTCTTTTTGAAATTCAAAAAATGCCTCAATCCACCAACGGAATATTACCGTCGATTTACAACCTCCACCACCATCCCCTTCCCAAGCACCCTTAAACATAATTTCACTATAAATTTGCAATCGACACCACCAACATAACTTTTTAAAATAAAAATGTTGTGACCATCAAAGCTATTAGATGCACGTACGTGCGATTTATACTAGTCTTCATAGTTGAATAAAAAATTCATTTATTTTACCACTTTGGTTGTTACTAAAGTGGTTTACCTATTTAAATTTTCATTATTTAGTATTTATAAGAAACTATAATAAATATTAGCTAACTGAATTTATTTAAATAGATTAACTTTTAAACAATGTAATTAACCTAAATGTATGGACTTAAATTTAAAATATTAGGAGTTAATTGTATAGCTTTAGGATGTCCGTACCAAAATGTAAAATGATGGTAGGAAATTAGTAAAATAAGTATAAAGTGATAAATTACAAAATTTGAAAATAAAATATTTGAAGAATTGTCGGGGTTAATCTCCAAGAATTTTAACTAACACCATAAAATAACCATCAACGGTTAATCGTCGAGGATTTTAACTGTGTATTGTATAATTTTGATAGAATTAGACCAAACAATAAAGCTTGAAATGCTAATAAAGAATTTTATAACACTATTGTTTATTTGGGTTTACAAGAAATGCAACATGAGGGTCATGATTTTAGTTGGAGAAGAGGGATGGACTTATCCACCCACAGCAAGGGTTTTCCACTATATTCATTTCCAGATAAGTTTTCCTAACTCATGTTCTTCTATTTTTAATCATTCTACTAGTGATCATTGCCCTATTCTAATTATGCTAATTAATAAAAAAGTATTGAAGTTAAGAACGTTCCATTTAGATACAACAATGCTTGGCGTCATTGTAATGGATATTTGAACGTGGTTAACAATGCATGGGATATAAAAACTGAAGGCAACCGCTTGTATCAATTTCTATGTAAACTAAAAAATGTGAAAAGGAGCTCAAAGTTTGGAACAAAGGTAGACTGAACATTCATGATTTGGTGGACAAATTAAGGGAGGAAAATAATGTGCTATATCAACAAACAATCAAACCCTAATGAAAGTTCAATACTTAGTCGGTACAGTGACAATTTTTTAACACTTGAGAGAACCATGCATAGTCACGCAATAGAAAATCAACAAAATCTAAAATTCATTGGTTGAGAGATGGTGACCAATGTACAAAAAAATTTCATGCTCATATGACATCCACAAAGAATAAAATGGAGTTGAAGCATTAATGGACAATCAAGGGCAGTCGGTAATAGAGGAAACATTGCTCTAAAAAGCTGCAATAGACTATTTTAACTCATTATATAATGTTGATGGATCTAATATTCAATTTCTAAAAAATACATGCAAAAAAATAAATTATCGAAGCAGGCTAGGGCAAAACTAGAAACTGAAATTGATGAGGAAGAGGTCAAGAAAGCTACATTTCAGATTGGCAACGATAGCAGTCCAGGATTGGATGGCTTCAGTGCTAACTATTGTAAACTACATTAGGATATGCTAAAGAAGGAGCTCATTTCTGCCATCAAAGGGGTTTTTCTAGTGGACATATAATTAAAGAAATTAATCACACTTTTATTACCCTGGTTCCCAAAAAAGACAACCCCATCTCCATAACAGATTATAGACCAATATAGTGTTGCAATGTTATTTACAAAATCATATCAAATATTCTTTGAAATAGAATTAAGGGTTTTTTAGATGAACTGGTCCCTTGCAACCAAATGCATTTATTTTAGGGAGGAACATAAGTGAAAACTCTCTAGTAGCCTTTGAGATGGTTAGAACCTTTAATAGGAAAGGTTCTAACAATCTATGTCGTAAGGTGGATCTTCAAAAGGCCTATGATAACGTTAACAAAGAGTTTGTTTGTCATGTCCTGACCTCTATGGGGTTTCCACATAAAATCACTTACATAATTATGGAATGTATTATCACACCTACCTTCTCAATATTGGTCAATGAGTCATCATGTGGGTTTATAGCTAGAAATCGAGGGATACGACAAGGCGATCCATTATCTCCATATTTGTTTGTTTTAGTCATGGAGTTCTTAACTATTCCATTGGATATAGAACACATTAAAGGTGCAGCAACCCCTATTTATAAAAACGATTCCATTATTAATCACTTACTATATGCAGATGATCTCCTTATTTTCTCTAAAGCTACTAGTGATAATGCAACTTCTATTAAAGGAGTGTTGGACAAATTAGAAAAATATGATGGTCTTGCCATGAATGATAACAAATCTAAAGTATTTTCCAGCAAAGGAGTGAACAATAAAGTAACTTTGGCAAGCATACTGAAAGTGGAATTTCACTTTCTTCCAGTTACCTATTTGGACACACCTCTTAGCAGTTCATCTTTAAAGAGGGTGGATTATAATATGTTAATTGACACAATTAAAAGCAGACTAAATGGTTGAAATGGTAGATTATTAAACATAAGTGGTAGGTCGGAATAAATAAAAACAGTGATTCAATCTACGATATTATTTTGGTTGCAAATTTGTCAACTGCCTAAAAATATGATAAATTAAATAGAAAGCATAAGTGCAAACTTTGTATGGTAAGTGCAAACTTTGTATGGTAGGGCAGATACCATTTGATTAAATGGAACACGGTTTGCAAACCTAAACAAGAAGGGGGTATGGGACCGAGGAGTCTGCATGAGATTGTAGACTCTCTTACTATTAATTAGTTTGGAAATATTTGAAACAAAAAAGTATCTAAGCTAAATGGATGAAACAAAGATATGGTGGCAAACAAAAATTTGAATTATTCATGAGGACATTAACTCTTCGTATACATGGAAAGTGCTACTGAAAGCCAGAGACAAATGTAAGGGTCTTATTGAAAGGAAAATTGCTAATGGAACAACTACAGGTACTTGGTTCGACACCTGGATTGATGTAGATTCTCTAATCAATATTTTAAGCTGGCAATCATTATGTTTCATGGGAGATTCTAACAGTGAAGTGTCTGCACTAATCTCAAATGGAGAGGGGTGCCTCAACAACTTCAGTTTCCCCCTTAATGTATGCAATTGAATACATGATATTAACATTTTCAACTCTTTGGGAACTGATTTATGGTGGTGGAAGCCTACTCATAATCGTTAGTTTAATCTTAAGTCCGTGTGAAATTGCTTCGAACGCAAGAGCCGGTTTAAGAAAAGTTTTATCATATATCGAGTAAGGTTAATTGCCCAAAAATGTCTATCTATATTTTGCAGCATTAAATATACTAAACACTCTAAACAATGTAAGACAATTAACAAATACTAAAACAATGGAGTGTAAATTATGCTGTAATGGGGATGAATCCATTCATCATCTATTTTTTCAATGTTCTTATTCAACTTAAATCTGTAATGGTATGAAACAAAAACTACAATAAAAGCTGCAAATACAGACACTTTATCAACTTGTTTGGAATACATATCATGTAATTTCAAGAACAACAACTTACATACAAATTTGGTAGATATAACATTAAGCTCGACATTTTAGCGTATTTGGTTAGAACGTAACCAATGTATGTTTAAGAACAAACAACTAGTAACAAATATTCGATTGGAAATTATACTATCATAGTGCAAAATTTTAATTACAAAATCTAAACATGTGCAAGAGGAATGCAGTAAAAGAAGCAAAATTTGCATGGAGTTCGATCTTATCTAACCGTGTAGCGATAGATCTGGCTCCTATCAAATTGCAGAAGAGGAATCACAACACTCTCTGGTAGATTTGGATCGATTAGAAGAGACAATGTTCGAAATCTGGTGATTCAAAGCTTATGGAGACTATTTTTCGAGATTAAAGCTCCAAATTGACAGTAATTTTATGACATTAAAGTTCTAGAGTGATTCTTAACTTTGACCATTGTTAGTTTTTGAAAGCATTTCTGGTCTTTTTTAGTGGAGGGGATTGTTGAAGTGGTAGTTCGAAATTAAACGAGAGTAAGGTCATGGAATGTATGGCACTATTACATGCGAGTAAGAATAGTTAACATGATTCGACACTTCTCTCTACTTTTAGTTCTTACCATATAAGTTGATTGCTTAAACTACTCCTCCCAGTACGAGTGAATTTTTCAGCACGGTCTTCACTTGTTTTGAGTTTTTATTTTTTTCTTGTTCAAGCTATTTGTAAGTTAATATAAAAATATAACATGTACTCTTTTTCCTTGCAAGATGCTCATTTAAGGTAGTGAATTGCAAAGTTTTGACAAGACATACTATTGAAGCATATACATATTTTAGTTCTTTGATAAAGTACCAATTTTCTTAAAAATATATTAAAAAAACTAATAAAGAAAGAGAAAATTCCTAGAATTAATAAGAAAAACATAACTTTTTCTCCTTCACTTCGCTGATTATTTAATAAATTGCTCAACTGTGGTATGCAATTATTCACAGTTCAAGCAATAAAGTTCAATCATCTCCATAAAAAAAACCCCAAGGCCCTGTAATAATAACCCAGAACCAAATCCCAAACAGTGAAGAACAATACATCCCCTTATATATTTGACAAAACACAAGCACAATTGAAAGTTATATCATATCCAAGAAAAAGAGAAGAAACAAAAAAGGAAGAAACCCAACATGTATAAAAAGTGCAATACAATTAAAAACTTAAATAGACCCCAAATGTTTAGTTGCCAATGAATGTAAGAGGGAAAATGGATCCCCAAGTATTTAAGAATAAGCGGCCAAATATATCAAGACATCTTCACCATAGAAATAAAATTAGTATTATAAGCTTTATTCATCTTCGTTCTTGGGTGCCTCTTTGATCTCATCGCCATCGTCCTATGCAGATAACGGTATGATTTAGTCAAATTTTGATGACTATGAGATAAGATTTTGAAAACACAAGTATAAAATAGAGGGAAATATCTCATACTTGCATATCAGAAGTCCATAGAGTAAGGTTGTCTCTGAGGAGTTGCATAATGAGAGTACTGTCCTTGTATGACTCTTCTCCTAGGGTATCCAGCTCGGCAATTGCTTCATCAAATGCCTGAAATCAAGTTAATATATCATATAAAGAGCAGGTCTGTCAATGTATACCCGAAAAATCAAAAATACATACCAAGAAAAGAACAAAAAAAAAGGGTATACGATGTGGACACAACATTCACAAATTATCCATGCCTAAAGGTTCTTACGCTAGCATACGGCAATAATTAGTTTTTTAAATAAACTTACATGGAGTAAGTAGTCCTTTTAATAGGTTAAAGTTAAGGGAACATGCAACAATATTTAATTCTACATGAGGTGCGTCATTTTTTAAAGGCAATCACCAAGAAGATATGTTTCAATTTGAAAGCAATTAAATAATAAATGAAAATTTACCTGCTTGGCCAAAGTACATGCCCTGTCTGGTGAGTTAAGAATCTCATAGTAGAAAACGGAGAAGTTAAGGGCCAATCCTAAACGAATGGGGTGTGTTGATGCCAATTCTGCAGTCGCAATGTCCTGCACCACCAAACAAATTCACAATTTCAGCAGTGATAGTAGAAAAAAGTATCCAGTATACACCCAGTTACAGAAATTATCAAGTTAGAAGTTGGTATTGTGAATGAAAAACTAGGGAAGAGTGGATGTATTTTAAATTAAAAATGCTAGGCATCCCTGCATTTTGTACATGTATGTATGCCTACACCGAAGAGAAAAAGCAGTGGGACCCACATGTGAAGCCCACTGCACGCTCTCTCGGGAGTATAATTACACCTAGCTCAACTCTTTTTATATAAGAAAAATTAACATGGACACTATGACCAAGAACCCGTCAGGGAACAATTTTTTTTTTTTAACTTTACTTGAAAGTGTTTCTAAATAGGAACCTCAAAGTAGTTTTAAATAATAATAATATGCAAACGTATTTGAGTAAAGAAGTTGCAACTTTAATAAAATTTAGTAGCAAAAGCAGGTATTTTGTTGAAACTTCTAAGTAATTTATTTTGCCTTCATATAAGTTGTTGCAAACACAGATGTCAAACATGCTCTAAGAGCCCGTTTGAAAGCAAAATTAAACTATTTAAAAAAGGAAAAAAAAGTGAAAATGGTAGTATAGAATATTAAAATTTCGATAAAATTTAGTCGTAGAAGATGAATAAAGTTGTAAGAAAATATTTCTTGTTTATGATCACCTCTTCATAGACTTGTCCAATAGACAAATACAAGTAAGCAACTTATAAGTTGTTCCGGCCACTTAAGTACTTCCCAAACATGTTTTAAGAACATGCAGATGTAAGCAAAAGCAACCAAACATATCATCTTGTCTGCTGGAGCAAATTGCTACAAAAATGCGACATTTAGCATCACACAATGTGATTTAAATTTAGGTACAATTACTTGATGAAATGATACAGAATTCCATAACATTAATTGTAATAAATCATTACCTAAATCCTTGATTGTTTCAAGATCTACAATAATTACAACCAAAACTAATCTAATCTAATAAATAAACAGCAAAACACTAATATCTGGAACCAATAAAGTAAAATATCTTGAGGGCTTGAATCCATAACCTCTAAAAACTCTATCTAAAGTGTCACACCCTTAACCAAATTGAGTTAGAGGTCTTTGACCATATACTATAGCTTTGAGTTATAGATCTTATTCTAACCTAATCAACATGAAAACTGTGGCTAAGATCCTGCTGTAGAATAACAATTTCATTTTTATAACTATTTAAATATAGTTTTGAGTTGTAACTTTAATTAGTTTTAAGTGAAAGGATCATAATGTTGGTATTAGATAAACTGACATTTGGAGAGAGAAAAGAAGATAAAATATATCATTGATCTTTCTAAAAGTAATTTATATCTTTTTCATAAACTATTGTTCGAAGGCAAACATAAGTAACTTATTTGTTTGAAGTATTTTATGCTTTTTGTCATCAGGCAATGTAAACAAAAGGAAAAAAATTGACAGATTCCAAACATAGTATACATTTGCTGGAGCAGATTGTTAAAAACGCTTGAATATTTAGCATCGTATGATGTCTTTGTTTTTTATGTTGAACGCTGAATTCTTAACCTTGAACTAAACTCTAAATATAAAAAAGTTGCTTGTTTTCATATTTGTAATTTTTTAGTTAAGAATTTGCTAAATAAAATAAATTTGTTCTCAACTCGCATACAAAATATACCGATATGTCATATCATTTTGTTTTCAAAATAAGTTTCTAAGGGTTCTAAAATCTTGCTTGCTTTTGCAATTGTCAAAGCTCGCATGCAAAGTTAGGTCAAATGATAAATGGATATATAACTTATCAAGCTCAACTAAACATCAAACATTATACCAACACCAAGCTTCAACGAATATTGTATGTCATTTATCCATATTTTTCCATAATAAGAACACAACAAAATATACGATACTAGCTCTGTAAAAAGGTTGGAAATTAGTAACTTTTAAGAGAAAACTTTCTTAATCTGGCAAGTGAGTGAGAAGAGACGAGAGATGTACTCGAAAAACTCAAAATATTTTATCTAAGAAGATGTTAAAATTGTGAGTTTGAACTAGCGAAGAAAATATCAATTATCGCTGAATTCTGGAAAGAAGCAGAACAAAATAGCTAAACATCTGTCGGTGGATATGAGATCTGATTGCTGAAACCTTTTCAAAAATAAACACCTGAAAAATATCTGATCGCCGTTTCCCCTTATCAGCGATGAATTAATAAAAACAAAAGGACCCGTAGTATAGATTCCTGGGTATGATGACTTTTGCTCATGAAATGATACAGACTCGTATTTAATTCTTTCAATTCGACAACGTTGACAATAACAAATCATTATCTAAATCGTTAAAAATAAAATAAAAATTCTCAAATATCAATATATTAGTTGCGAAACACCAAGATCTAAAACTAACCAATTCAGACAAAATAAATTCAGATCTGACCAAATTTAGCATACCTGAGCAGCCTTGTAAGCTGAAAGCGTACTCTCCGCCGCAACTTTCCTCTCTTCTCCAGTCTTAAACTCCGCCAAATACCGATGGTAATCTCCCTTCATCTTCAGATAAAACACCTTTGAATCGCTGGCGCTCGCCGCAGGCACCAAATTATTATCAAGAAGCTTCAAAATACCGTCGCAGATGGAAGTCAACTCCGACTCGATCTTAGATCTGTAATTCCTGATGGCCGCCACGTGGTCCTCGTTACCGCGTGACTCTTCCTTCTGCTCGATCGACGACACGATCCTCCAGGAAGCACGACGAGCTCCGATCACGTTTTTGTAGGCGACGGAGAGGAGGTTTCGTTCTTCGACGGTGAGTTCGTCGCCGTCGGCAGAGGCTGCGGTGACCTTTTCCATGAATTCGACCATCTCTTCATAGCGCTCTGCTTGCTCAGCGAGCTTCGCCATGTACACGTACTCTTCGCGTGTGTTCGCCATTATCAAAGTAACAAATTAGAGGATAGAGAGAATCTGAATGTCTTTTATTGTATATTTCTTTTTGTGGGACAAGGCGCGAGGAACGGAGCAGGAAGATGGTGTTGATAAAGGAACGGAGCAAGGGGATGTTTGGATCCAGGCTGTAGAGTTTGTACCTTGGAAATTTGAATTTTTGGCAGCTCATTCAATAAAATAAAATGTTGAGTTGGCTTCTGCTTAGTTAATTTTACAATTTAATATCCTAAAAAATAAAATATTGAGATATGCTTCACATTGCAACAAATTTGCTTAAATATTGTGACATAGTTATTAATTTTGCATAGATTGTTGCCAAGCAAAAAAAACTATTTTCCCCTTTTACCGGCATTCAACCAAGAAAAACGGCATGATCTACCCATTGTCTCCGACTCTTATTAAGAAACATCTCTTCTATTCATGTGGTTTGAACATGAAGTTACTATTTTGTTCATATTCAATTAAAAGTAGCAAGTCTTGCACATTTAAATCAAGTTCTATTTTTAAATATCCTACCGAACAAAATAACAAATATCGTTAAAAGATTCTTCATCGATTCTCTGTTAGAAATTTGATACATTAACAACCATTAAATCAAAATCATGAACATGATATATGCATTGGAAATCGTAAAATTTTATTACCGGAACTTAAGTAATTGTTTCATGTGTTATTTATTTGTTTCGATCTGAAAATGAAAGTAATACTTTTAATATTTTCCTCTAAACAAATAGTTGCACCACTGTTTTCAAGGAAATTCTTGCTACATTTATCGTATCAAAAAAAGATGATCGTGTAATAAGTATGCAATTGAACGAGTATTGCAACATCTGAATGTGTAGTTAAATGTAAGTTTTGTTTGTTGGTGGTCAGATATTAACTTAAGCGGAGCATAATGCAAATCTGAATACATTAGGCAAAAGAAGTAGAATTGATTATGTATCTTATTTTTAAAATTTCAGTGGATAATGAAAGTAAATGTAATTAATGTGTGGTTGTGCACGTACCTTATTATCCTATGTTATCAACTTACGTTGCTTATATAATAAGTACTGTTAAATAAATGGCTATATATTAAATGTAATAATTAATATAAAATATAGAAACAAACAACATGTATTTCACATATGTGCATTGATGAGAAATAATTAACTTTAAAAGGATTGCACTTTGAGAACGGGGTATATTTTGTTGAAGCATCTAATAATGTAATCCACTTACGATACCACTCCACTTAAACGCCTAAAATTTTTGTTGCATTCTTCCATACAAATGCATACTAAGGCCAAGATTTAAAATGTAATATTAGCAAATATCAATAGGCAAATTATAACCAAGAAACACCGAACAACATAATCATGGGCTCACAAGCCAAGCACCTAACAACATTAAAATAAATGTTCAGCGATTTATTACATTAAGGCTCACTTAAGCCACATATAGTAAGTGCATAAATCTCGTCGCAAAGCTCCTTGTGCTCGCACCAAACCAAAGCATCCAAAGTTAAACCTACAATACACGGTCCACCCTTACACAAGAGATCCCCTATAAGTCACATAGATATGTTCAGGTCAAACATAAAGTTAGGTATGAGCAACTCTAAAACATGCCTAAAATATAATCCACTATATTTATTAACAGTAAGTGTAACACCCTGTGTTTTAACTACAATTTATTATTGCTAAATTAAATGGTTAATTTACATTATTCGTAGGATAAACGATATCAGTGATATTGAGAAATGAAAAGAAATAAAGATAAAGAGACGAAGTGTCAAGGTTTAATTAAATAGGACGAATATTTAATTAAGAATATAAACACTAGGAAATCTATTACAACAAGTGTAATGATTTTTTTAAGAATGAGTCGAATAAAATTTGGATATAACTAAACTAGTGTGAAGATCAACTTAAGTTGTTAAAGGGTTAATGAGAATGGTTATATTAATGATGAGAATTATAATGGTGTACTTAGATTTGGTCCAACCCATTTAAACATGCACTAAGCCATGCATACTTCATTTAACTCCCTCATTTTATAAAAACCTAAAGCTTAAAATTTTCATATCCTCTCATTAAATCACCTAGAATGAAAAACTCTATTTTAAAGTTCTCTTAGTGCACCTTCTCTTCCATACTAATATTTATGAATAACATTACCATCATCTTTTGCTTCAAAATTCCATTTTTTGATAAGTATTATTACTTACGAAGTATATATAGTTCCTAGTTCTTTAGCGCGGAGTAGAGCAGTTTGGTAGCTCGCAAGGCTATAGATTGAGATCTTCTTCGGACTTGATGCACAAATGGATGGAATAGCAGCAAATAGCATCTTTCTATCCTGCATATTCGTTGAACTCAATCTCATTGGGTTCATCCTTGTCTATGCTGCTCACTCTCGGTTTGGTCCTACTGATGGAGTCGCATTGTTTCAATTCTCAGATTTTCGAGAAAAACTCGGACTGATATCTTGGCTGACATGAATGAGATTTAAACTTTGATAACTAACCAAGTTGTCAAATCTAGAATTTTGAATAAAATTTTGGTCTGATATCTCAAGTGAGATGAAGAAGATTTAAAACCTTATGTACGATATTGGTCATTAGTTTTTCATCATTATAAGTTAATTATGAGCTTATGTGTAACAGAATGGTGAAGATAGAGAGGTTACTTATTTTAAAACCCAAGTTAGTTGATATCTAAATCACTTGAAATTTTTTTAATATGATTATCATAACATGTTTTTATAAATGGGTTTTCAATTTTAGATTTTTTTTTCTAATTGATATGAATTTTCTACGATTTTAAAAAGGTAAAAATGAATTATTTTGGGATTGAAAATATTATAATAAATTAAATTTAATGTTTAGTCTAAGATTGAATATTATGTGAAAGATATGATTTATGGTTTTGGTAAATTTTCTAGAGTTTTCTTATGGATTTGGAATTTATAATGCTATTGGCAAGGAAATAAATTAATTAAGTAATTAATTAATCCATTAGGTTAACTATCAATTTGATAATTTCAACTCTAAATAATTTCTGATGGGAAATTAAAAGGCATGGTTTGGCATATCTAATCGTAGTTTGCAAAGTAGTAAACATCTTTGTAACTTCTTGTCTTGTCATCCAATCGTAAGCTCAGCTAAAGTTGTTAGCACCAAAATTGGTCACTAACCTCGTAGAAGAAGATTGTGAAGAGATATAAGTGATGAAATCAAATTAAACAGAAAAGACAGTGCTAATCTAAATACAGAAAGTAAGAACACCAAATTTATAGTGGTTCAGCGTAATTGCCTACGTCCACTTTGAGGTTAAACTTTATTGATCTTCTTTTTAGTTGATTACAAATACAATTCGTGAATCAAATGCTTGAATGAAGTTGTTAAGTAGAGAAGATGAGTCTTGAAAATGGCAGAGTCTCCCCGGTGTTTTCTCTCCAAAAAAGGATCCATTTCACTGTGACCCTGCCCCTCTATTTATAGGCAAATATGGGCTGGACTTCCCAAGTGGGCTGGATAGCCGAACGCTCAAGCCCCAGTGCAGTGGTCGCTGTATGCCGAACCATGCGTGCCGAACGCTCTGCGCCGAACCATTCCTTCTATGCCGAACGGTATGTTGGTGTCGTGGGAAGTGTAGGACGGTTGTCTGTTGAGGCCGAACGTGCCTCCATCTCAAGCTCTTGTGCGAACGGCGTATGCATGCCGAACAATACCGGTATCCTGATTAGTTGTGCATGCTGAATGTCTTTTGTATGTCGAGTATTACGCCGAACACCATGGGATGCCGAGTACTCCTGTTGTCGAGTAGTCTCGACGCCGAGTGCTCTTTATGCCGTGCAGTCTTGATGCCGAGCAGTCTTGATGCCGAGTAGTCTTGTATGCCGAGCAGTCTTGATGCCGAGCAGTCTTGTATGCCGAGCAGCCTTGATGTCGAGCATTGGTTGACGTTGAGTGCCAGTTGACGCCGAACACTGCTGAGTACTATGCCGAACATTACTGGACGCCGGACACTATGGATGCCGTGTACTTTGCCGAACACTCCTGGACGCCGGACACTATGGATGCCGAGTACTACGCCGAGTACTCATGGTGACAGTTGCTTCGCCGAACACTCCTGGATGGCAAGTGCTTCGCCGAACACTCCTAGATGCCGGACACTCTCTGATGCCGAGCACTTATTGCCGAGTACTAGTTGCCTGGTCAAATCCCCAGGAAACACTTGCCCCCCAAAGTGTATTGCGTGGCCGAACGTGGTGCGCTTTGAATCTGGTACAATCTACCTCGGAGGTACCTTCTCGAGAATGCTAGCAAAGGTGGTGCAAGACGAACGAGGTTGGGATGCCGAACGATACGTTCGAAGCCGAACGTACCTAGCGTGCCGAACGTCTCTCCGGTACGATGCCGAACACTCCGGTATTGACCGGCTCTATCGAGTATAGCCTCTTCGACTTCTACCTCCCTCTATATAACCAGGTCCATCCCGTCCCTTTTCCTTTACTTTTTCATTTCCGTCATTCTTCCAAGATTTCTAACCTTCTCCAGTCGAACAGATTTGCAACTTGAACACTCCTTCTTAGACTCCTAACTGCAATCTAGGTACCGCTCCTCGTATAACTTGAATACGTTTCAAATGAGTCAAGTGTGTTCTGTAGAAAGCTTTCGAGTAGGTTGTTCCCCTTGCCGAATGATAATGTGAGGCGAGGAGGATGGATTTGAGGTGTTTGCAAATATGTGGCTATTGTATTTAGCTCCATCGCGTCGAACCACAGCCAAAAATGAAGGAACAAGGGAAACGTTGGAGGTGGTAAGGGTGTTGAATGGCATAGTTGTGGTTCGGCGTACGTTGTCGTGCGCCGAACGATAGCGAATAGTATCTCGTCTTAATGAGGCTGAATACTCGTTAGAGTGCCGAACGACAACTTAGCCGAAGGGACTAAAGACGAACACTTACAAAAATGCCGAACGATAACTCAGCCGAACAACCACTTAGCCGAACGATAACTCAGCCGAACAACAACTTAGCCGAACGAACTAAAGACGGACACTTAAACACAAATGCCGAACGATAACTCAGCCGAACAAAAACTTAGCTGACCAAAACCCAAGCCGAGCATTCTTAGATGCCGAACAGTATTGAGGCCGAACAATACTATTGCCGAACAGAACCTAGACCGAACAATTCCAATGCCGAACAACATTCAAATGCCGAACAAACACATACATGTCGAACGGAACTTAGGTCGAACAGTCTCAATGCCGAACAAACACATACATGCCGAACAGAACTTAGGTTGAACAATGTCAATGCCGAACAACATTCAAATGCCGAACAAACACATACATGTCGAACAACATAAACGTCAAACTACACTTAGGCCGGTCACTTTATAAATCATATGCTTTCTAAATCTGGAACTGTAATCACCTCAAGGCGAGCTTTTTGAGACGGTCAGCGATGACGGTCTTCGAAGGCGATGATTCGAAGCTAATTATTATATCTTTAAAACCTTTAGATTCTTATTGCCTGTACACAATTGCTTGCATTAGTTCACACACCACACGGGGGGAAAAAATCGTGTTGCTAATTCTAACGTTCAACGTTTTTTAAGTATAGCTTTCTCAAGCATTTAGCCAGGTTCATTATTTATTCGGGATGTTGAGAAAATCTAGTTCTGCCACCATATCTGACAGGCCTGGGCCGTCAGCAAGGCAAGGAGCCACTGATTCTTCTAACCCGTCAATTTCTCCCGCTCATAATTTGGCGCCTGACGCTCTGGAGGCAACCATCTTACTAGACAATCCGATCGATTCTCAAGCTTCGAAGATCAACGAAGCTGCCCTGAGGCGGATATGCTCTATTCACGGGATTCCTTTCGCCGACGTGTTAGTCCCTTCGAGACACGATCGCCCTCATCTGCCCCCAGTCGGGTACACTACCTGCAACAAGTTCATGTGTTGGATGGACAGCGTGCCTCCCTTCAACTTATTTCTCCGGGACGTTCTGCAGTACATAGACATGGCTCCATCGCAACTGCACCCGAATGGTCATGCGTTTCTATATGGGACTTACTTACTTTTCATGGCCGTCTTCTCCAGACCTCCAACCCCCGGTGATATCCGGTACATTTATATGTTCAAGAGATGGAAAGATAGCCCTTCCTTTATGTTCCTCGAGCCATACCACAAGTGCCAGATCTTGACAGGGGCCTGCAGCAAATTCGCCCTGTACAAACATGAATGGTTCTATGTGCGCTGCCCGTCTGGTTTTGCTAGGAGATGGGTTGAAGGCAGTAAGTCTCTCTGCCAAATCGCTATTCGTATTTAATTGGAGTCATGCTTTTCCTAACTCTTCATTTCATCTTTTCAGGCATCAACCCGCGTCTAGAAGGCCGAGGATATTCTGAGGCCGTTGAAGCCATTAGAGCTCTTCCTGTTGAGGATCGAGACATCCGGACTATCATTTCAAATGAATCGCTGTCGGGGTTTGGCTTGCTAGCCCCTAGTCGTCAGATCAGCCTTACAGAAGGTGTCACTATTCCCAAGCCTTCGTCTGGTAAAGGGAAAAAGCAAGCCGGACCGTCGTCGCGCCGCACTCCCGATACGCACGGAGAAAGCGAGCGTAGAGAGGATGTTGCTCCCGAGACTCAGGGCGAGAACGTGGGTCCCGCTTGGAATCCGGCAATCGAAGTTCAGGATATTGAGACATCATCCTCCCCTTCGAAGGGAAAAAAGAAGCTGAAATATACGGTTCAAAAGGAGAAAGTTGGTGGCACCTCAAAATCTACGCCTATCCCTCCTGAGAAAGAGGCTTCTTCGCAGCATCTGGAAAGCTCTCTGAGGGGTCTGTCCAACTTGTCCATCCCCGATGATTTACTTAATTACGGATTCGATGATCCTGAAGCTCTCAAATTCTCTTCGCCCGCTAGAGGCAATGTAGGAGTTCAACTCCCGGCTCAAGGAGACAATACTCCGATTAGCAAAGATAAACGAACGGGTCCGTCGGGGGGAACACTAGGACACACACGCACATGCGCATTCCATAATATACTTCAAGTCTTTTTAATTCGTGAATTCTCCTTAACTCGTTGTTATCTCCATTCTTTGCAGGTGATATGGGCCGCTCACACGGACTTGATCGCCTTCAGGGGTCTTCTATATTCCATCACTCCGAACGGGATTCCAGTTCAGGCAGACGCAGGGACCGAGGTGATTATGAAGATAGGGACAGTCGTCCTCGCGAGTCGTCTCACCGCAAGAAAGCACACTCTCAATCTTCCCAGTCCCGCGATCTTCCTCCTCTAACTGAGCCGGATAAAGAGAAGTCTTTGCAGAAGGGTTATCAGTCTGATGCTGCTCGAGAACAACATTCCAGTTCATCGAGTACGAGGCAAGTTCGAGAGCAACGTAAAAGAACGGAATTCTCTAAGCCTCCTCCTCCTATTCCTGCCATGGACCCAACTGTTGCGGAAAAGATGGTCGACCTTAAGGCCAAGTTTCCGAAAATCTGTTTTGACGGCTTGAAATTCCTCCCAGCCATCCATCACATTCCTGGGCACGTGAAGAAAAGTGCCATTGCCTGCAACAATGACGTCTATGTTCAACATGACGCATTCGTGCACTTGGTGGAGAAGATCTCGGAAGTATCTGTCGAGCGTCAACACGAGATTGACCATTTGAATCTGGAGGCTGACAGCGATAAGAAAATCATCAAACTCCAAGACGAAGAGCTCGCTTCGTATAAGTCAAAGCTAGAATCCGCTGAACAAGGTGCGAAAGATACTGCTGAGGCAGTTACTCGCTTAGAGGTGGCTCACAAAAAGGAGCTTGACGAAGCAGTTCAGCGCAGCGGCGCCCTTGCCCTAGAAAAAGACTCTGTCCAAAAAGAAAGGGACGCGCTCGCTACTCAAGTCAAAGAGCTGAAAGAACAACTCTCCAAGGAGAAAGAAGACAAAATAGCTGCTCAGGAAGAATCACAGCGATATTGTGATGAGATTGTTGCTACCCGACTCCTGAAGACAAAGCTCGACAACGAACTTGCCGGGGTCGAGAAAATGAAGGATGAGGCCCGTGAGGAGGGCAAAAGAATGGCTGTGGAGGAGCTTGATTCTCGCCTTGAGGCGGCCGCAGAGGCCGGCAGGGAAGAGGTCAAAAGTATGTTTGACCCGTTGATCGCCGAGTACGGAGCCCGCGTCCTTATGCACCGTGACTTAACATTCTTGGGCGACGGCTACCTCGAATCCCTGGCTGAGGCATGGGAAACTCTGATAAAGATCAGGAAAGTCGAGTCGGGCCCCGAAGAGGTCGACGAGGATGCATTGGTGAAGGAGTTCTTGAGGGGGAATGAGCCATCGGACTTATCCGCAGCATTGGCTCTTTATGGCAAAGGCTCTTCCCCTTCGAAAGAGAAGAACGACGAGGCCGGCCCGTCAGAGGCCGACGCTACTACTCCTCACATCGCCGCTCCTTATGCTGCTCAATCGGCCGGTCGGTCGACGCTTGATCCATTCGAGCAACATGCCAGTTATGATCCCGAAGATCCCGGGCTCGGCGTTCATGTGCTGTCACCTATCCTGGAGGGTGAAACCCCGCGCGCCACCGATAGCCAACCGGATCCTGGTAGGAAATTCTTCTTTCTCTAGAAGTCGAAGAGATCCCGTCATTTTTCAGCAATGGTTATTCGTTCTAATGCCCATTTCTTATATTTTCGTGCAGGTTGTTCTGACGCCGAGCCAACTCCGAGGAGCGATGACGCCAAGGAGGAAGCAGGGAAAACAAGCGACGTTGCTCACGCAGGGGTAACTCCCGGTCCCGACGCCCAAGTGATCGGGGCGCTTGATGATGACAAACTTGATACTTCGTCTCCTGTCGAAGGAAGCAATGAAATTAAAATCACTGGCGCCTCTGAACATACTTCAGAGATGAGTATAAAGGACCGTCTTGCCGACGAGGAGAAGAGAAAAGTCAAAGTCAAAGTCGAGTCTGAAATACTGGAACTCACTGACCCGCGGAACAGACCTTTGAAAATCATTCTCTCGGGCAGGTCCAAACCACTAGATGTTCCGTCTCCTACTCCTGACTCCGTTTCTCTAGCAAGCAAAAAGTCCAAGAAAAAATGTGAGGGAGAGGAGTCGTCGGAAACATCAAAGGAAGACAAAAAGAAGAAGTCGAAGAAATAATCGATACACTCGTTCAACGAGTTTTTTGCTTAAGTCTTTTAATTGCTTTTATCTTTCACAACTTGCAGTTTGTATAGAGAGGTCTGAATTTTGTAGGAGTGATCATGTATCCCCATTTTGGACTTATCGAATAAAATTTTAGTTTCTTTATTGCTTGAATGATTCTCTTGTCTTTCTTTGGTTTGTTGACTAATTGTAGCCATAACTCAAGTTCTTATGAGTTGCATTATCTCCCGGTCCATTCTTGTGCTGTTCAAACATTTTTGGACATGGCGTGCCTCCCGTCCCACATCTTTTGAGTACTTGGACTTCTTGCTGACTCTGTGCCCCGGGGACTTGGAGGCTTGAAATAGTTTCTACTCTAGTCCGCGCCCTGGGGACTTAGAGTACCCCGATCCGCGCTCTGGGGATTCGGAGATTTGGAATCGTTTATGCTCTAGTCCGCGCTCTAGGGACTTAGAGTACTCCGATCCGCGCTCTGGGGATTCGGAGTTTTGGAATCGTTTATGCTCTAGTCCGCGCTCTAGGGACTTAGAGTACTCCGATCCGCGCTCTGGGGATTCGGAGTTTTGGAATCGTTTATACTCTAGTCCGCGCTCTGGGGACTTAGAGTACTCCGATCCGCGCTCTGGGGATTCGGAGATTTGGAATCGTTTATACTCTAGTCCGCGCTCTGGGGACTTAGAGTACCCCGATCCGCGCTTTGGGGATTCGGAGATTTGAAATCGTTTATACTCTAGTCCGCGCTCTGGGGACTTAGAGTACTCCGATCCGCGCTCTGGGGATTCGGAGATTTGGAATCGTTTATACTCTAGTCCGTGCTCTGGGGACTTAGAGTACTCTGATCCGCGCTCTGGGGATTCGGAGATTCGGAATCGTTTATACTCTAGTCCGCGCTCTGGGGACTTAGAGTACTCCGATCCGCGCTCTGGGGATTCGGAGATTTGGAATCGTTTATACTCTATTCCGCGCTCTGGGGACTTAGAGTACTCCGATCCGCGCTCTGGGGATTCGGAGATTTGGAATCGTTTATACTCTAGTCCGCGCTCTGGGGACTTAGAGTACTCCGATCCGCGCTCTGGGGATTCGGAGATTCGGAATCGTTCGTACGAGTCTGTATGTCGTGCAGGATAATGTAATTTATCATCCAATTAAGAGATATAGAAACTTCATAGAAAATGTGGCTTCAAGCCTTTATTAATGAAAATCAACTAAATTGCTTGATTACAACTTT
Organism: Allium fistulosum; assembly: GCA_030737815.1. Lineage (NCBI taxonomy): Eukaryota > Viridiplantae > Streptophyta > Magnoliopsida > Asparagales > Amaryllidaceae > Allium > Allium fistulosum. Next base: position 670,453,760 of record CM060901.1, read on the forward strand.
AAAAGGAAACTAAGTCATTATTGAATGAAAACATGCAGGAAACAACAGTGCCTACAACAAGAAAGGAAAACATGCTAAATGTAATAGTGCCGCAAATGTTCACTGTTCCATGCTCGGGGGAGTGTCGCGCCATCAACGGTCGCTAGCTTGAATGTTCCTTCTCCAAGCTTCCGTTCAATGGCGTATGGACCTTCCCAGCTGGGATTCATGCGTGATGGTACCGGGAAGACTCGTTTCAGAACGAGATCTCCCACATCAAAGGTTCTTGGGCGGACTCTACCGTCGTAGTAACGCTTGACTCGATGTCTGTGCGCCGCCGCCCTTAATTCAGCTTCTTCCCGCTTTTCATCGATGCAGTCCAGCGATTCCAGCAAGAGGTTTTGGTTCGTCTTGGGATCATAGTATGTCACTCGGTGCGATGGAACTTCAAGCTCCACGGGTATAACGGCTTCAGAGCCGTATGCCAAGGCGAACGGAGTGTGGCCGGTCGTGGACTTGTGGGTAGTTCTATACGCCCATAATGTTGTCAGGAGCTCATCTACCCACTTGCCTCCAACCTGCTCCAGACGCTTCTTCAATATGGACTTGATTATTTTGTTAACGGCCTCGACTTGTCCGTTAGCTTTTGGGTGCGCAACGGCGGCGAACTTTTTCTCGATGCCGTACTTCAAACAGAACTCTTTGAACTCTCTACTTTCAAATTGCGTTCCGTTGTCCGTAATGATGGTGCATGGAAGGCCAAAGCGGCATATAATGTTTCGTACAACGAAGTTAATGACCTTCTTAGAGGTGATAGTGGCCAAAGGTTCTGCCTCAGCCCATTTCGTGAAATAGTCGACTGCAACTATTGCATATTTCGCACCACCTTTGGATAAAGGCAAAGAGCCGATTATGTCGATTCCCCAGATCGCAAATGGCCAGGGACTGATCATTTGTGTGAGTTCCGTTGATGGAGCCCTTGGGATTTTTGCATATCTTTGACATTTGTCGCATTTTCTTGCGTAGTCCGCGGCATCCCGGTTTACGGTGGGCCAGTAATATCCATAGCGGAGGATCTTCTTTGCTAGCGTTTGCCCCCCAGTATGGTCGCCGCATTCCCCTTCGTGAACTTCCCTCAAGACTCGCTTTGTTTCATCATGAGCGATGCACTGTAATAATGGGACTGAGAATCCTTTTCGATACATGGATCCACCCTGCATTACGTACCGCGCAGCCTTTCGAAGGACCTGTCGTCTTTCGCTTCTTTTTTCTGGTAAAGCCCTGGTTGTCAGGTACAGTTTGAATGGGGTTATCCACGACTCCTTCTCGATTTCTGTTCCCAACACGCGATCGACTTTCATTTCGTCTATGCTCGGGGCATGCAAGACTTCGACGGGATACAATCCCATTTGTTGCGCATCGTCGGTGCTTGCGAATTTAGCCAATAAGTCGGCTTCTTTGTTCTGTTCGCGCGGGATATGTGAGATGTCATAACGCTCAAGATTTGATAGTAGTTCATGGACCTGAATGAGGTACGGAGCTAGCCTTCGTCCCTTTGCTTGGTAGTCTCCCCGTACTTGGTAAACCACCAACTGCGAGTCACAAAAGATTTCGACTGATTCGATCCCGAGTTCCCTGATGAGCTTCAAGCCAGCGATTAGTGCTTCATATTCAGCTTCGTTATTTGTAGCCGGGAAATCGAGCTTCAAGGCATAACAGATCGATCGGTTTTCCGGAGTTACAAGAACTACGCCCGCGCCGGAGCAACGGTCGTTTGATGCACCGTCAGTGTATAATTTCCATCGAACGGGGGGAATGATGTCGTGATCGTCCGGTTTGGTGGGTATGGTAAATTCAGCGATGAAGTCTGCTAACGCTTGCCCTCGGATGGCTCTCCGTGGTAAGTACGCGATATCGAATTGGCTCAACTCGATGTTCCATTTTAGCAATCTTCCAGAAGTTTCCGGTCGTTGGAGTACCTGCCTCAGGGGTTGATCGGTATAAACACCGATTGAATGCGCTTGAAAGTATGGGCGCAGCTTGCGTGATGCAATCACCAAGCAGTAAGCCAATTTCTCGATTTTAGGGTAATTATTTTCTGCCCCCGTTAAACGATTGCTAACATAATATACCGACTTCTGGACTCGATCCTCCTCACGAACCAAAGCTGCGCTTATCGCATGAGGGGATATAGCCAAGTAAACGTACAACATCTCATGGTCAACCGGTTTTGATAGCATTGGTGGGCTTTCCAGATGCCTTACCAGATTCCGGAACGCTTCCTCACAGCTAGACGTCCATTCAAAATTTCTCTTTCCTTTCTTTATTATGTCAAAGAACGGGATGCACTTGTCAGTTGCCTTGGATATAAATCGACTCAGCGCAGCTACTTTTCCGCTCAAGCTCTGTACCTGCTTTATAGTCCTGGGCGCTTGTACATCTCGAATATCTTGGATCTTTTCTGGGTTGGCTTCGATTCCCTTAGCGTTGACGATGAATCCCAAAAACTTCCCTGATGCAACGCCGAATGAACACTTCAACGGGTTGATCTTCATGCCGTAAAACCTGAGTATGTCGAACATTTCAGCCAAGTCTTGAATGTGGTCGTTTGACCGTCGTGACTTCACGAGCATGTCATCCACATAGACTTCCATGGTTCTACCCAGCTGGTCCTTGAACATTCGATTCACCAGACGTTGGTAAGTTGCTCCAGCATTCTTCAATCCAAAGGGCATCACTACATAGCAATACAGCCCGACATTTGTAACGAAGCTGGTGTGTTCTTGGTCTGGAATATGCATTGGGATTTGGTTGTATCCTGAGTACGCATCCATGAATGACAGTAACTCGTGTCCTGCGGTGGAATCGACCAACTGATCGATCCTAGGCAACGGGAAACTGTCCTTAGGGCATGCTTTGTTCAAGTCGGAATAATCTACGCAAGTCCTCCATTTCCCATTCGCCTTCTTTACTAGCACGGGGTTGGAGACCCATTCCGGGTAGAGGGCGTCGCGGACGAACCCATTTGCTTTGAGTTTGTCCACCTCCTCTCCAAGAGCGGCGGACCTCTCTGGATCCATTCCTCTCCTTTTTTGCTTGACTGGGACGTATTTCGGGTCTATGTTCAACATATGACTCGTGATGGCGGGAGAAATCCCACACATATCAGAATGCGTCCAGGCGAAAACATCAAGGTTCGCCCGGAGGAAGTCGCTAAGGTCTTCAGTCATTGCGGGGCCTAGCTGTGATCCGATCTTCAGTATTCGCGAAGGGTCGTCACGGCTAACTAAAATGTCAACAGTTAATTCAGCCGGTGCCGCCTTCTCTTCCCTGGGTTTCTCATCGTCGTCTCTCGGATCTATATCTCCGTAGATCCGAGAACTATGCCCGAGCCAGGGCTCGGGCACTACTTGTTAATTATCCGTATTGAGGATGCGGACGGGATCGTCCACAACCTTTCCTTTCTCCCTCCGGTGGGCCTCTCGGAGCTCGGCCACATAACAGGAACGACCAGCTGCTTGATCGCCGTGAACAACGCCTACTCCTTTGTCAGTCGGGAACTTCAAAGTTAAACACCACGGGGATAACGCTGCCCTAAACTCCGCCAGGGCTGGCCGGCCCAAGAAAACGTTATATGGAGAGCTCACATCCAAAACTACAAAGGGTAGAATTCGCACTCTCCGACGCTCGCCTTGTCCCAGTTCAACTGGTAACTCGACATATCCCACTGCATCAGTTGCAGCGCCGTTAAAGCCGTGGATACGGGCTTTGGATGGTTTTAAGTCTTTTGTTTCTAGCTTCATTTGATCGTAGGCCTTCTTGAAGATGATGTTGACTGAACTTCCAGAATCGATCAGAATTCTTTTTACGTATGCTGGTCCGATCGTTGCAGATATGACCATGGGGTCGATGGTCGGAGCCTCTACCTGATCAGCGTCTCTGCTTCTGAACACAATATCGTCTGTCATTACGCGCTGTTGCTTAGCAGGGGCTCCGTCCTCCATGTTCGAACCAGGCTTTTAAATCTCCCCGAGATGGCCGAGATGAAAAATCCGAGATATCAGCCAAAATCCGAGATTTGGCAGCCTATTTAGTTATAAGTGTTTTAAATATCGCCCGAGATAGCCGAGATATTTTCCCGAGATATTGGCCAAAATCCGAGATTTAAAACACTGGTTCGAACAACACTCAAAATCTGCATGCTTCAAGGAACTTGCATATCGCTCCATCTCCTGTCAATTCTTATCCGCGGGGTGAGGCCCGCCGATAATTGTATTTATGACCAGCCTACCAACGGTCCGGGCAGGCTCCTCGGGATGACGTGGAGCCGGTGCACGACCTGGGTTCGACGTTCCCTGTCCTCCTTCTTGTGGATCCTTCACAAATTCTTGCAATTTCTTCTGCCTGATCAACTTCTCGATAGCGTCGTGCAAGTGTCTACATTCTTCCGTATTGTGTCCATAAGTCTTATGGAAGCGACAATATTTCCCGGTCCGCTTCTGTTCTTCAGTTGATTCTTTTGGACGTGGTTTTCTGTACTGAAAAGTATTGCAGGTGGATAGGTAAATGTTTTCAAGTGGGGCGTTTAGCGGAGTGTACTCGCTGTAGCTTGGAATTCTCGACTTCCACTTTCCTGCTTCTTTCCTTTTCCCTTGGCTTCTTCCTCCGGACTCCTTGGGTTGCCCAGGCTTGTTCTGGACATTGACTTGGACCTTTCCCGAGCTGTCTCCAGATTGCTTCACAGCAATGTTGCTCTTTATTGACTCTTGGACAGGTCCTGGCGCCTTATCTCGTCGTACCCACCTAGCTTCCTCTCTTCTTATGAACTGGTGTGCCTTAGAGTAGAAACGCTCTAGCGTAGCTGGAGGTTTTCCTGCCAGCCAGTCTCCAAACTCAGAGTCTGGATCCACACCTCTCATCACAGCCATCAGAATTGCATGGTCATTTGGGTTACTGACTTCAGTTGCTGCTACGTGGAATCTTTGCAAATATTCCTTCAACGATTCCCCAGGGTTTTGGATTACACTTGACAGAGACATCACGTCTTTTGGGCGCGTAGTGTGTATCCTGAACTGCTCAATAAACTTCTTTGCCAACTCCTCGAAATTTGATACGGATCGCGGAGGAAGTCGGGTGAACCACATAGTAGCGATCCCAGATAGAGTAATCGGAAAACACCTACACTTGGTGGCATCATTCGATCTGGCTGAATCCATCATCCATTCGTACCTCATGACATGTTGTCTAGGGTCAATCTTTCCTTCATATGCAGAAATAGTAGGCATACTAAACTTCCTGGGGTACGCCGCTTGCAACACAACATCCGTGAACGGAGTATGACTTCTTGACACTCCTCAGTCATCATTTGATAAGCCCTGATTCTCTTTCATCAATTGCCTGATCATGGCTGTCAGATCGGGTGTCTGTATGGAAGGCGGAAGGTTGGAGTCTGTTCTACGCGCCTGTCCATGCTGATGCCTCCTCTCTTGGCGATCTGCCAATCGTGCATTTTGAGGTTCGACATCGTTAGCATTTTGATGATCTGGGCCTCTATCTTCCATCTGTATCCCGGTCCTGAAGCTTCCAGCTCTTGCTTGGTCGCGGTCTCCAGCTGTTCGAACAGCAGCATCTGCTCGCGCAGCATCAGTCTTACGGCGTCTGCGCCTGGGAGGTTCATCAGAGGAAGTTGAGCTGTCAGATGAGGAGTAAGCAGCGGGATTGCCCCCAGCATTCTGTTGCTGCTGTTGAGTGAGTTGTGCCATCAGGTTGGCATTAGCTTGCATCTGTTCTCCTAGTTGTCTCCTGCTTTCCCTAAGTTCTCTCATCAAGTCATTGAACTCTACTCTGGTGACAACTGAAGTCTGTTCTTCAGCGGCAATCCCTGCACTCGGGATCGCTGGTTGATTGCTAGGTCCTGCTTGTTGCACGCTAGCAGTCTCGCGGGCATCCGCATTATGAGAAGCTGACCTGGTACGTGGTCTTGCCATTGTAGAGTTATTGGTATGAACTCTGAGTAGAATCAACGGATGTCCTATCAGTGAGTCGGATCTTCTTCGGGGGATTTGTTCAATCCAGTAGCTTCAAAGCAGATCCTTGAGGTCTGAGAATTCGATTCTCAGTGAAAGCACCAAAATGTTAGCACCAAAATTGGTCACTAACCTCGTAGAAGAAGATTGTGAAGAGATATAAGTGATGAAATCAAATTAAACAGAAAAGACAGTGCTAATCTAAATACAGAAAGTAAGAACACCAAATTTATAGTGGTTCAGCGTAATTGCCTACGTCCACTTTGAGGTTAAACTTTATTGATCTTCTTTTTAGTTGATTACAAATACAATTCGTGAATCAAATGCTTGAATGAAGTTGTTAAGTAGAGAAGATGAGTCTTGAAAATGGCAGAGTCTCCCCGGTGTTTTCTCTCCAAAAAAGGATCCATTTCACTGTGACCCTGCCCCTCTATTTATAGGCAAATATGGGCTGGACTTCCCAAGTGAGCTGGATAGCCGAACGCTCAAGCCCCAGTGCAGTGGTCGCTGTATGCCGAACCAGGCGTGCCGAACGCTCTGCGCCGAACCATTCCTTCTATGCCGAACGGTATGTTGGTGTCGTGGGAAGTGTAGGACGGTTGTCTGTTGAGGCCGAACGTTCCTCCATCTCAAGCTCTTGTGCGAACGGCGTATGCATGCCGAACAATACCGGTATCCTGATTAGTTGTGCATGCTGAATGTCTTCTGTATGTCGAGTATTATGCTGAACACCATGGGATGCCGAGTACTCCTGTTGCCGAGTAGTCTCGACGCCGAGTGCTCTTGATGCCGAGCAGTCTTGATGCCGAGCAGTCTTGATGCCGAGCAGTCTTGTATGCCGAGCAGCCTTGATGCCGAGCATTGGTTGACGTTGAGTGCCAGTTGACGCCGAACACTGCTGAGTACTATGCCGAACATTACTGGACGCCGGACACTATGGATGCCGTGTACTTTGCCGAACACTCTTGGACGCCGGACACTATGGATGCCGAGTACTACGCCGAGTACTCATGGATGACAGTTGCTTCGCCGAACACTCCTGGATGGCAAGTGCTTCGCCGAACACTCCTAGATGCCGGACACTCTCTGATGCCGAGCACTTATTGCCGAGTACTAGTTGCCTGGTCAAATCCCCAGGAAACAAAAGTCTTAGCCATCTCCTAAGCTCTTTTCTAGAACATTCGCTTAGTGATCTTTTTTCCTAGCGATATAATTTTATACCTTACTACTTCTTGGATCCATCCCCGAAGAGATCAAGCAATGGATCCACATAACTTTTAGAGATCTTATTTGATGTTGAGTACGATTCTCAGTAAAAGCATCATGTTTGCTTAATTTTTGGAAATCATCCCTTAGATATTGCATAGAGTTAATGATTCATGATATAATGTTAATTTTTCTGGAGGAATTCATTTCTAAGACTAACTAAAGCTAAGAAAATAGAAATAATAACGAAACAATAATATGAAAGAAGACAAAACAAAGAATAAGATCACATAATTTTTATAATGGTTCAACGAATCATTTACATACGTCCGCTTATGTGTGTGTGTATGTGAGTGTTTGTTTGTGTGTGTTCACGCGCGCTTACTACAATAGTAGGAGTATCACTGAACAATTGGACTCAAAAACCACTTCACGAACCCTAAATGCCAATGTCCTTTGTAAAACACAAGAACTAGAATGCTAAAAAGTCAAATACAAAATAGTCCACATAACTACCACGAAATAAAATTGGTGCCTTCATTTATTTCCTTCGAGGGACTTCTTTTAATTAAGCTTATTTAATTTACTTCTTACATCTGCTAGATCCATGGCGGCCATGAAATCTCCTTTGTTGCTAGAAAAGACGAGCAGCTCTGAATTTTCTTCCATGCCAAATCTCGTTGCTATACCCTTCTTGAGTTGTTGCTTAATCCGTTGTCCTGCATCAGAGCTCCTCTACTCCAACTGTCAGTTTGATGTGATGTAGGAGATTCGTGTCCGAATTCCCCAAATATTAGTTCTAATCCCTTCGTTTCATCTTCTCTAATGCATGTTCTTTTAAGTAGTTGCTTGCAGTCTGCCAGAAACTACTCCAATATGATATGTACTTGTGATTCAATGTTTTGAAAAATTGTCATATTACGTTCTAACTAGATTTGCCAGATTAGCATTGTTATTACTATATCTATCAGTTTGTTGATTGATTTGTTACTATTGCTCCTGTTAAATGCTTAATCGAATATGTCATTTATGTCACTATTAATGGTTAGTAGTTGCAGTTTGTTTTTGAAATTTTCCCACAAGCTATTTGAATATGAATATTTGTAAAACATATGTAACTAGATTTTGGTTCCTATTTGTATAAAATACAGACCATATCTATTAAGTTATTCCATCTAGAGATTTTATCTGTAGTATGTAATTTGTTTGACGTTGCTGGCAAAGCATATAATGACATTTTAAGTGCACAAGTAGTATTTCTAGATATGTTTGCATCATGTTATCTCACTGTAATCTCTCTAATCTGATTCCATGCTAAAATAAATGAAAATTCCCCATTATTTTGTGGTCTCCAGGCCCAATGATCCTTGGATCTACTACGAATTAGTGGGATCGTGCGAATCTATAGGATAATATGAGGAGGCAAATAGAGGTTATCTTCTCTCCATCATCTATCGGAGATGAGAGAAGAAACTTTCATGTTGTGACCATCGATGATCGACACATAGTCCTCTCCTACCAGATCTATTGTGATTGTCTGTTAACCCATGGATCAAACAAGAGACATGTGTTGTCTCCACTAACCTCCTTTCTTTCGATTATATCATTGGCTTTTGATCTTGTATTGAGTAGTAATTTCCACGTGTATGTCGCATTACTGTCTTCATTCATAGTCCAGAAGTTTTTATTCTTGCAATACATATTTCCCATCCACTAAGACGATAGACATTCACCTTGGATAAATCTCAACGTAAGTTTCAACACAGTTGCCTTCATCGGATCTTGCAATTTTCTTAAGTCCATAACTCCCTCAAACTTCGGTCGACATATATCGTCCCAGCACATGTTATGAGTTTTGTTTTTCCATACAAAATTTACACATGTCGAATTTATTTTATTTATTATTGATACTAGTAACCGATAGAATTGAATCTAAAACATAATCATTGGGTAAATCGCAATTTTGATTACTTCAATTATGCCAACTACATTCAGTACCATGTTTTTCCAGTTGTTAAATTTCTTATGGATTTTATATAATAGGTCTATGTAATCCCTTGATTTCAATATGTTGTAAGATAAAGGGGATTCCCAAGTATGTAACTAGGAGATTATCTGGTTGCACATTCAATATATTGAGGATTTGACTTTTGGATTTTACTCCATTGCTAAAATACAGTGTTCTTTTCTATTCATTCATTTCTAAACCAATGGACTCTATTATGATATTCATGATTTTGAATTTACTTTCTACATTTGTAGTGCTAGTTTTTGTGAACACTAAAATGTCATCGGCGTATAATAAATTAGTGAGGGTTGGTTTAATATGAAGAATCGGGTCAATGTTACCCTCATAGTATTCTATGTCTAATAAAAGTGTAAAATATTCCATAGCAATAGCAAAAAGAAAATATGATAGTGGATCTCCTTGTCTTATGCCTGCTTTGCTACTAAAGAATTCCATAGGGTTGTCATCTAAGAGAATTGAAACTGTAGTAGTGGATATACATTCATATGTCAAATGTGCAAAATTTGCATAGTATCCCATATACAGCAACATATGATATATAAATTCCCTACTTGTTTTATCGTAGGCTTTATGTAAATCTACTTTCATGCATATACCATTGGTCATCTTCCTATTGAATCCCCTTACCATTTCGTATGCTAAAGGGAGTTCACTGTGATGATTCTCCCTAGAATGAACACATTCTGATTTATCGATATTAAGTTATTAATATACTAATTCATCCTATTACACAGTACATTATCCAAAATTTTGTAAATTGCATTACATAATGAAATTGGCATGTAAGGTATTATAATGCATTTTTAGGGATTAAGCATAAAAGGTATGATAAATTTCCCAAATGACCTTACTTGACTATTGAGTGCCCAATATTGCTTGAAAAACATCGTTTTTGATTAACTCCTAATGCATTTTGTAAAATTTTGACTTGAAACCATCTGGTCCAAGAGAGCAACTGTCGTTAATTTGAATACTACCTTTTTAACTTCATATATCTCAAGAGGTCTATTCATTGCTTTTTTGCATTATTTGAAAGAATTTTTTACACGTGAAATGTGAGAAATTAAAATATATAGAAATAGAGTTAAATAAATTTATAAAGTATTGTAGTGCTTCCCTGTTCAGATTCTCATTCGTAGCAACCCAATTACATTGTTTATCTACCATCATTTTGCTTATTGTTTTTGGTCTTGCTTCAGGAAATCTAGAGTAAAAAAAGTGAAAAGTTCTTTCTCCTTGTGTGAGCCATTTTATCTTTGAGCATGGTAAGTTCTCTGTAACCTGCCTTTGTAGTAATTCTGAAAGTTGTTCCACCTTTTTCTTATAGAGATTTAGCACTAATGTATCATTTGGCTAATTAATTAAATTAGAGTATGCAATGTTTAACTCTCGTCTCAATGGCTCTGTAGTCTTTTCCTTGTTGTTATGTTCCTTACTCCAAAATCGAAGTCATTCCTTTGTTTTTTCAGCTTTGAGATAAACTGAAATAATATATTTCCAACACCCAATCCTCCCCCAAACTGATTGAATTATGCCATGGTAGTTTATCCTTTAATTCCACGGTTATTGTATTTGAAAAGAGCCCCTTTTCTATTCAATAATAGAGCTGCAAAATTAAAAATTATTAGTGAATAGTCGCTCGTTGAGTGGTTCACAAAGTAGATCGTGAAAAAAAGGAATTTGTTGAGCCATTCCCTATTAATGAATATTACGTATATTTTACTATGCATTGACATGTTAGCACCTCCCCTCCTACTGTAGTAGTTCCCTATACTTGGTGGTCCAAATACGTTTGTTGTTCCAATGCATTCAACAAAATCCACATCTGGGGAGATATAGTAGTTACCATTGTTAATTCTATTGTGACCATATGGATAGCATTAGAATCCCTAACTAGTGCCTAAGGTAATTTAAAAGTACTATCATCTATTTTAATGCAATCCCATAACTCTGTTCTCTTTTCAGATTGATTGTGTGCGTATACGAATGTGCAATAGAAAGTCAAACCTTCCTAATTCTGTATCATACTTGTAATACATTGCTCACTTTTATGACTTGTTGTATTCAGCCATATGTTACCATCCCATAAGACCAAAATTCTACTCTTATTTTGATAGTCCTTATTGAAAGTAAAATCCCAATCCTTATTAAAATTTACATCATTTATTTTGCTCCCTGGTAATTTTTTATTTAATAGTCATACTAATGAAGCTTGTTGTTGTTTAAGAAAATTTGTTACATCTAATTGCTTTAAAGGGAAATTAAGGCCCCTCACATTCCAAACTATCAAATTCATTGCGTAATGTCAATAAGATAGCTCCTCGGTTTCGTGTGAGAGGGAGCGCTCATGTTAAGCTTTGTGCGCTTCATATTTTTTCCTTTTGATTTCTATTGAGTAATAATGTTTTGCCACACAGGGTTATCAATCGCATCGGCTGATTTGGTTGTAGTAAATTCAAACGATGCCTCCTTATTGTTGTTTATAGGTTGTTTGGACCTTGTATGTGAGCCGATGCTGCCAGTTTTCGGGGTTGCTTGGCCATTAGTAATAGCGTTGTTGTTCTATAGTTCATATCGAGAAAGCATTTTCTGATAATTCTCAACATATGGGTTAATTCTTCCTACATGAAGTTATTGCTTTCTGCATGTATTTTACTTGTATATTTAATTTAGATTGAGCTTTGTAACTTGAACTGGGACATTGCTCTTCAGTTGTATTATTAAATATTTATGTAGATTATGATTGTGATGTTTTTAGGTTGGATTGGGAAACATTATAAGCACTGGTAATTATTTTAGAGCATTCCAGCTCCATATCATTGATATTGTGCTATACTGAGGAATTTGTATTTTCCTTGTTAAACTGCAATTAGTATTGGTTTGCTCAGATACATTGTCATTCAACTTGTCTTGATTACATCCTTGTGTTTGCTCATTGTTTAGAATGCTTTGCTGTGTGTTGTCTTTGCTGGTCGGTGTACAATTTTGGGTTGTAGTTGTTTTGGCCACCCATACCTTTCCAAACGTACATAACTTCAGTAGGTGACCAAAACAATTGCAATTTGTGAAAATATTGGGTCTCTGTTCATATACTAGAGTTGGATGAACAAATCGTTGTTTTCGCTCACTATAATTACTTCGTTTGGAAATTTAAAGTCATTATTGATTTCAATTAGAACTCTAGCATATGAAATTTTTATCATACCTTTGGTATACCAAAGATCCATTTTTAATGGGTTACCCAAAACTGAGGCAATTCTACTCATTCCCTCTTATGGATAGAATTCCAATTTTAGTCTTGCAGAACGAACCCATACCAGAATGGTCTGTAGCATTTCCTTTGAAAGATTAAGTTTCAGTGACCATCTCTTCATCATCATCACTTTCCTATCATAGAAGTAGGGACCTCCTATTAGTCTTATCTCGCAATGTTTCTTGTCTTCAAACTTAATAATCTAAAATCCATTTTCTTTGGTGTGAATACGAGAATACGAGAATGGGAGGAGCATTACCCAGGAAGTGGAATACGATAATCCTCCTCCCATTTGTGGTAAGTGCGTGTGTTTTGGTCATGTAACTGACGAATGCCCAATGACTAAGACTTGGGTTCCAAAATTGACTCTAGATCCTATTTCTGATAAGGATAACCCTGTGGTTCAGAGTTTGGATGGTATTGTGGAAGATGAAAGGGCGGAGGACGGAACTGGGAAATCTATTGACCTTGAAAAGTAGTTGAATGGTGGATGCCCCAATGATTCTTCTTATGAAATCAGTAGGAATCCTGTGGAGGTGGTCTCTATTGGGGAGGCTCTGAGTGAAACAATACAGTCAGTAGATTTTAATGATAATCGAAGTTTAATTGTTGAATGCCTTCCTAAGGAAGGGACTTGGGATAGATCACAGATAGTTTCCGAAGGATCGGAGACAGAAATTAGAGGAAAGTCTCTTTCTGACCAATTGCAAACAGAAGTTAGTCCCACAGTTCAGGTCGTAGAAGGAGCTGCATCCTCAGCTAAGCGTGGTGAGGGGGCAACCTTAGAAGCTACAGGGTCAGAACCTGCCACTCGCATCGAGGTAGGAGTCAGTGAAGATTGTCACTTAGCCCCACTAGCCAGGTTGGAAGTTCTGCCTGATCAAGGAACCGTTGAGCCTCTTCTACCTGTTTCTCCAACTACCCCGGGAGCCAGAGCTCTGAGCCTATCTCCTCCGAAGTCACCTTCGCCCCACAAAACCATTCTTAAACGCCATTCGTCATCATTGGAGTCTCCTTCTGTTCCTAAATCTTTATTTTCTAATAATATATTTATTGATGATTGTATAACTAATAATGTTAATTGTAGAAGAGGTACTGAAGCTTGTATTGATTTACAGGTACAGAGCAATCTGGACCAGGATACAAGATCGTCAGAGAGGGTAGAGGGACAGAATACTTATGATAATGCAGACCCAAATCAAGATGTCCCTGTGGAGGTTCCTACTCCTATCCCTCAAGACATAGAGTTTGTGAACATTCAGAAGGATAAGCTTGTTCGTAAGAACCCCAAGTGGGTTCAGATGCTAGGTATTCCAACAGAAGACAAAGGGGAATCCTCCAGTAACAGGTCGTTGAGGACCCGTAATAACAAGGTTTTATAATGTCTATAGCCTGTTGGAATGTAAGAGGGTTTCATAACCCCAACAGATTGAGAGAAGTGAGAAAACTCATTGAGAAGCACAAAATCAGTTGTTTCGGTATTTTGGAAAATAAGTTGTTGTTATCGGATATTTTGAAGTTGGAAAAAGCGTTAGATGGCAATTGGAAATTTTTTAGTAATGTCTCTTGTTATTTTAAGTGTAGGATCATGGTCTTCATTAACGGAGATTCTTGGGATTTTAACTTTATTAGTATGAGTGATCAACATATCTCCATTGAACTGATTAATACCTCGAATTTCAAATGTAACCTCACTTTTGTGTACGCTCATAATTTTGCTACATTAAGAAGTAGACTTTGGAAGAATTTACAGGAGGATGCTATCAATATTTTTAGACCTTGGCTTGTTCTTGGGGACTTTAATTGTATTCGTAGTCCTTTAGAAAGAAAGGGAGGTAACCCAGTTAATTTTGGAAATTTGTTTGAATTAGATGATATGTCAAATCTTACTGGTCTTAATGAGATTAATATTAAAGGTTATGAATTTTCTTGGTGGTCTGGTCCGAGTCGTAACATATTTTCCAAAATTGACAGGGTTTTTGCAAATCTAGATTGGATCAATTTATTTACAGACTTATCGGCTGAATATTTGCCACCCTCTGTGAGCGACCATAATGCAGTCCTAGTTTCGCTCTATGCAACGCCACGGGTAAAGAATAGACTGTTCAGATATATGAACCACTGGTCTCTATGTGATCATTATTTTCCCTTGATTGAGAAGAATTGGGTTTCTAATCTTATTGATAGGCCTTTGTATCAAATCATTAGTATCCTCAAGAAAATCAAGAGAGAACTTAAGAGATGGAGTGCTAATTCTCGAGACACCAAACAAGAGGTTATTGTACAGAGAGAGAATTGTTCAAGACTTCAGAAATTGCTGGAAAAATCTTTTGATCACAATTTGGCTATGGAATTCCATACTGCCAGGACTAACTTGGAAATTGCTCTGAAGAAAGAGTTCCTGGATGCCAAACAAAAGGCTAAATGTGAATGGCTGATGATGGGTGATGAAGCTTCTTCTTTTTTCTATGCTAAAATGTCTAGTAAAAGAAGTAGAAATCGATTCACCAACATAGGTATAGATGGGAAGGTAATTTCGGAAGATAAGTTTGTAGAATCGGCTATTGATTTCTACAAAAGAATTTTTAACCTCCCATCAGGTGATCGGTTTCCAGAGGTAATTTGTAAATCGATTATTTCTAATTATGGAGCTAATTTTTTGAATGATGGTATATCTTTGGAAGAAATTAGATTTGCTTTGTGGGATATTAAAGATTCTTCCTCTCCAGGTCCGGACGGTTTTAATTCGATGTTTTTTAAAATTCATTGGAATCTTTCAAAAGACTTGATTTTCAAAACTCTGAATGATATTTTTCATAAGGGTCTTATTATTAACGAATGGAACCATACGTTTATACACTTGATTCCAAAAAAAGACCATTCCTCTTGTATTCAAGTTTTAGACCCATTGCATGTTGTAATACCTTATATAAAGTTTTCACCAAAATCCTATATAACAGACTAGGAGTTTTCTTAGACAAGTTGGTGTCCCCGAACCAGACGGCTTTTATTAAAGGTAGATCAATAGGGGATGATATTTTGTTTGCCCATGAAATTATCAGGGGTCTTGGTAGAAAGGATAATAAACACATGTGTATCAAAGTTGACTTAAAAAAAGCATACGATTCGATTAATCGATCTTTTGTCATACACATGCTAATAAGCCTGGGCTTCCCTAATAAATGGGTAAGAATAATAGAAACCTTAATTAAGACTCCCGTGTTTTCTATTATTGCTAATGGTGAAGCGCATGGTTATTTTAAGAGTTCTAATGGTCTAAGACAAGGTGATCCGCTTTCCCCTATACTGTTTACCCTGGTTATGGAGTATTTTACTCTCTTGATGGAAGAAAAAGTCAGAGATGGTCTTATTTCTCCAATTTCAGATTTCGACAATAAAGTTACTCATCTTATCTACGCTGACGACATAATTATTTTTACTAAAGCCAATGCTAATAATGCAATTGCTATAAGTGATGTATTTAAGACCATGAAGAGGGTTACTGGTTTGGAGCTTAGCTTTGAGAAATCTAATGTTTTCTTTGGGAAAGGGGTGGATTGCTGTAATGACATTAGTAAGATTCTCAATATTCAGCAATCGGATCTCCCAATAAGGTATTTGGGAATTCCTTTGTCAAGTGCTAATCTGAGGGATAAGGATTGTTTTCCTTTGATAGAGAAGATTAAGGCTAGGATTGATAGTTGGGAAAATAGAATGTTGAGTTTAGCTGGGAGACTTGAACTTATCAAATCTACCATTTACCCTATTATTCAATTCTGGATGCAGTGTTTTTGTCTTCCAGTTTCTACTATTCAAAAAATTAAACATTTGATCTTCAATTTTCTTTGGAAAAGTCGTAGCAGTAAGATTCCTTGGGAGGTTCTGTGCAGGCAAAAAGAAGAAGGAGGTATGGGATTGAGAAATCTAGAAGAGATGAACAAAGCCCTATATATCAAACTGATATGGAAAGTAATTAATTTAGAAGGTATTTGGGCGGATCTTATTCACTGTAAATATATTGGCCGTAAAAGTATTTGGGAAATTAACCAGCGTTCGGACGATTCGGGGGTGTGGAAATTCATTTTAAAAAACAGAGTTGAAGCTTTAAAATGCCTTTCTCTTAATATTGCTGACGGTAAAACTACTTCTCTCTGGTTTGATCCTTGGTTAAATGGCAGTTCTATAATGGAACGCATTGGGAGAGACACAGCTTTCAGAACTGGAACGGAAAACCTGTCTCTCAGTAAGATATTAAGTAATGGTAAGTGGAAGTGGGACTCGTATAGTTTTTTATTCCAAATCCATGCTGAAATTGAAGGTATCAAGATACACAAGAACAGTGAGAGGGATTTCTGGTCCTGGAAGTGTTCCAAGGATGGTTTGTATCAGTTTAAGAAAGTTTGGAATTCGGTTCGATCCAATTTTGAAATTAAGAGTTGGGCGTCTTTGGTCTGGAACAAAATTCACGTCCCTAAGATGGAGGTATGCCTTTTCAAAGCCATAAATGATTATCTGTTAACTAAAGAAAGATTACTACAGAAACAGATAGTCGTCGATCAAAACTGTGTTTTCTGTAATAATTACATTGAAAACATAGACCATCTATTTTTTCAATGTAATTTTACAGAAAAGGTGTGGCTGTGGAGTTGTAAGAAAATTTTCAAATCACCGAGAAGTATATTATCCTTTTCTTTGAGAGATGATTTACAGAAAATTATTTTTGTATCTAGCTCAAACAACCTCAATTCGGACTTGTTTCAACTATCCCTATCAGTTTGTGTTTGGCATATTTGGAAAGAAAGGAATGACAGGATTTTTCAAAATCGTTTTAAGGATAGGATGCAGATCTGTTATAATATATTCCAGACTATGAATATTAGAATGGTTAAATCTAAACATTTCAAGAACATCACTGACTTGAATGGAACAATTGCATTGAAATGGGGATATACCTTCCAAAGTTGAAGTGGGGCTTCTGCTGATTTATTATAAGTACCATTCCTCTGCCTTTCTCTAGTTCAACGATCTTGCTCCAGGTTTTGTGAACCTGTATTAATTACATTTTTTTGTCCACCTTTTACCCAATTACATTATCAATTACAAGACTTAATAAATATTGTATTAGCTTGTAAGGATGCAGGTTGCAGGTAGATCGGAGCGTTGCAGTCTTGTCCTGGTCATTCAAGAAATAAGAAATTTCAGATTGTAGTTTCTCGAAACTTTTTCTGGTTAAAAACGACTTATCTTTTCTATACTTTCTTCTTGAGGGAATGCTTCTAAGATCTGGAAGAAGAAGTTGCATGAGAGTTCCGAGGTCTTGTCTTCCTGACCTGTTCAAGATAGAAGTTAGTTCGAATTCAAAGTTAAAGGAAGCATCTTTTAGGCCATAAGTGACTTATCTTGTCTTTTTCTTCTTGGTTCTTCTCAAGGGAGTGCTGTTTGCTTTCTAGATCTGGTAGTTGAAGTCGATTTCCCAAACTTTTTCAGTCTTCTGACCTATTTCATGTACGAAGATTAATACGAGGACTGGAGGTTTCATAGATAATTTGTCAGATCTATTACCTGTTTCTTCATGGATGGATTGAAGACTTTGTTGGCTGTTGATTTTCTAGGTGTTGCTGTTGCTAATCTCCTTGGTCTTTAAGGAGGAAGTTATGATAGGAAAGTAGATGAAGCTGCTGTTTTGAAGTGGAAGCAGTGAAGCTGCTGTTTCGTTCGCCGCCATTATTTCATTTTTATTTTCTTTGAGAGGAGATAGGAACTACTGAAGTGTCGGTTTGCCTTTTTTACTTCGAGTTATGTCTCGAAGCTTCTGGTAGTTGTTATTGCTATGTGGGCTTTGGGCTGGCATTCTGTTTGGTCTGGTCCAGATTTTGTTGTTTGAGTGCTGTTTTGTTTTGTGAATGGTCTTATTAGACTTTTGTATTCTTTTGCTTATAGTAATAGAAGTTTGAACCCTTTTAAAAAAAAAAGAACTCTCCTTATGGTAGACAAACCCTTTCGATGTATGATTGAAAATAATGATAACACGGATGTGAACCAACCACGTAAATAATTGTAGAATTTTCCTAGTACCTCTTAGCTGATTCAACCGTTGAATTTGACATTCTAGTGCATGTCTTTTGGTTAAATTCTACAAGGTTATAGAACTTTAAAGGGATGGAGATTAGGATATCTTCTCTGTAATAACAGACTTCCATATTCTAGTACTTTCCTTTCCATGATTTGTGTCATTTGACTTCGGTGCAAGCCCATTGGTAGGTGAACTTGATTGAACCCTAGAATTGTCCCTGGCCTGTCGAGAATACTGGGTGTCAAACCCTTGCATTTCAATTGACATTTGAAAGGAAATCACTATTAATGGTTACAAAGAGTTCATTTTTTATACAAAAGGATGAGCTTTAAAATTCAACCAAGCCTCCGCATGTTTTTAAAGTCCCTTCCTTTCATCCACGTGAAGGGAGTATTTGTAGCTGATGTTGCAGGGTTTAAGCTAAAGAAACCTTCAAAATATCCTTTGAAGTTTATTAGAAACATGGTAATCCGGATCTGGAAAATCAAGATTGAAATCAAGTCAAAGAAGACTAGTTCAAAACACAAATGGAGAGGCTTAATACGTGAGGACAACTATAGGGGAAAGCTCGCCTAGTGGTGTGGCTCAGCTACACAAATACTTGATCGACCTAAATTCATGGGTCAGTTGGTGGCACAGGCTTGGCTAGCCAAATGCTAGACCAACCTAATTTTCTAGGTCGGGTAGTTTGGCTTAGGTAGCCAAGTTAGCCACGTTACCGAGCTAACTAATGCAATCGAGACAACCAATGGCAAATGAGCCAGCCTTTAAATACTCTTTTTCTTTATTGTTTCGTACGTCATCTTCTTGTACCTTTTTGCCTTTTCAAGCACTACTTTTCCATGTCATCTCCATACCATTTTTACTTCAATAAATCCAATGATCTATCATCTTTTCAATAGTAGCCAGTTAAGCAGAATTTTACCCATAACAGTTATTATTAAAATACTTGCATACTTATGCATACATAAATCCGAGAGTTTCTCCTAGAAAATATCTTGAATTCGATTTTGCCTACTAAGCATCCTAAACGTCGGGTTTTGCCTATTTAAGCTTCTTGATGTCAAAGGTTCGAACCCAAGACCTTTATTACTACGCAATAAAGCCTTTATATAGGAAGGTAGTCCTTGACATCACAAACATTTACAACATGGTGTATTTAATTTAAGTTACAATTTTGGATTTAATTTAAGTTATAATTTTGGGTCAAAATTTGCTTATTTCAAATACATTGAGCAAAATACTTGATAGAGTTAGGGGTATGCCCTAGAGGCACTTTTGTAATTTGTAAATAATTAACTTTGCAAAAAATATCTCGTCTGAAATAGAAGGTGTTTTTATTTCTGTTATATACTTGTTATATTATGTTATATTAATTAATTATTTAATTGAAGTATATCAAATAGAAAATCCTTAAATAATATGTTATGTAATAGTAATTACAATGTGTTGTAATCATGAGAAATTTACCACATTAAAAATAATAACATATTGTTTCAAATATTATTAGTCATGATGTTTCGAAGTAGAATGTTGATTCATCCATTAAAACTAGAGTACGTAACGCTCTATAAATGTTGGGTAGTGTATTACTCATGGCTGCTTGTGCATCAAGGATTTACGTACTGATAATTATTGGATTACTATGAAATGACTAACTCAGGAGTTCTCTTTTGGTGAATATAACTAAGGTCAAATAGAGGATCTCGAAGAGATGATATTACATAGTTCTCTTAACTTAAGAATACTGTTAAACTTCAATGTAGACACTCCACCTTGATCATGGTTAAATCATGGCGTGGCATCCATCGGACGACTATAGTTGGGTCTGAGTTTAAGCACTAGAAGTGAAATACTATTCAATAGAGAATTCCTCTCCTCGGTTATACGAGGTTAGTACCATGGTCAACTATAGTCAACTCAAAGTCAAATTCTTTGTCTAAAGCAGTACAGTTAATAATAATTGTTATTATTGAACCAAGGACTTTGTGTTTGGATTGAACGAGTGAAATGGTTGAAATCTTGACCAAAACCAAATTCCATAAGTCCTATGGTGATATAGTTTTGACAAATAGAATTGTTGTAGATAATCGTTACTACCAGGTTTTTTTTAAAATAGTAAAATTAAATTTTACCAAAAAAAGTGTAAGCTATAAATTCGATCAAACTATCACACCATTTACTAAGTTGACATATGAACATTAATATTCAAGTGGTTCGATATTAATCACTAAATGAATTTACACCCTTGAGTCGCACGAATGTAATGATGAATACTCTAAAATACCTCATGATTTAATTAAATTATAGTTATTATAATTGATTATTAATTAATTAATATTTATAAAATATTAATTATTAAATTTCAATCTATTTATTTGAATGACATTAGTATTTAATAAAAGTGCATATAGAAAAGTTATATATGCACGTCGATTTACAATATCGATAAACATTTTAATTTAATTTAAATAATTAATTACTAAGTGGGTCTAGAAATTATTGGAGGCCTATAGATATCCTTGTATGGTCGACCATAGGAGAGAGAGGTGGTGGGTTTAAATGTTCAAATATTGATTTGAATTGGTTGAAAAGACCGAGTAAAGAAAGAAGATTAGATCTCCACTTTTTCTTCTAGTTGGATGCCTATTTAAATCTTTCACTCTCATTCATCTAATCTTACTCTTCCTCTATATTCCAACAGTAAATATCAAGGCTTAGTAGCCATTAATTTCTAAAGCAATATTCAATGCAAAATTAACTAAAATAAAGAATAACATTCAACTTTAGTCTGCTACAATTTCTAGAGGTGGTTCGATTGGATCTAAGAGTTTATTCTTCATTCAAGGTGCAAATCACAAGCTACTATTTTGGTAATATTTCAATGATAATAATTATGATATATGTTGATCATTATGTTCATGCCTTTTGAATTCCAATAATTATAACGAATTTGTATATACCTTTTATTGTCCAATCTTATGTATACATCCAATTGTTTTAATAATAAAAAAACACATGAAAACATCATTAAAATACTTATATTATTTGCAGCCATATTTAAATATTTGAACATAATTTTTGAAATTTAAAATTATTTTTAAAAAGCTTTGATAATTTTATAATATGATATATGTAATTATATACATATACAATTTGTATATTATATATATATTAAATTATTTAAAACTAATTTATAAACATATATACTTTTGGTTTAAAAAATTATTTTTACATATGAATAATAATTATTAATATACAAATTTTTTTTTCTTTTATAAATAGTAATGTATGTATGATAAAAAATTTCTTATACCAAATCTATATGGATTTGATATAAAAATAAAATAAATTTAAAACCTTTTTGGCCAAGACTAAAAGAAATTAAAATTTTAACACACACACATATATATATATATACACACTAATTAATAATTCACACATATATATATAGAGTTTGCATCAAAAATGGCACAAACGCCCAACAGATTATAGAAGAGAATAAAAGGTGAAAAAATAAAATGAAAATAAGCAAGAAATGAACACGGAGAGATTTCTCATGGTTCACCGTACGCTGGCCTACGTCCACTCTAAAGGTTTTCTCTTTTATTGTTGAAATTACAAGTACAGTTCTTATGGTTCGTCGCCAAATGGTACAAGATTACAAGAAAAAAGTAAAGGTGAATAGAGAGCAAAATGATCCCTCAATTGAAGCCTTCCATGGTCTATTTATAGGTGAGGTTGGAGGGAAAGCCTTAAGCACATCCAAACCCACGATTTGCATGATCTCGCGGCAGTCGCTGAAGAAGAAGACGTGCCAGCTCAGCAATCTCTATGGGATGGTACCTAACCATAGCTATGGGTCGGTATCGACCCATAAACCTTCACCAAAATGGATTTTTGACTTTTGGAGATGGGTCGCTTTACCGTGAGCTTTGTGGTTCTTGAGTAGTTTGAGCCATAATTTGCTTGTTTCTAAGTCCAATTGATGGTTCAGTGAAGACCCATCACATGGGTCGATAAAGACCTGTATGGATCTGTGAAGACCCATCACATGGGTCGGTGAAGACCCATCATGGGTCGGTGAAGACCCATTACTTAGTGATTTTTGATCTTGTAATTTTTTGGAGTTATTCTCTCTTTGCCTATTCATTCTAGTTATACTTAGTTTCCAGGTATTGTAGCTATCTTTCCGGGCTTCCTACCTTGATAACTTTCGAGTATGACTCATCAATTCTGTCAGGATATTGCCTGGTTAAAAGCTGGATAACACTTGATCCCTAAAGCACGCCTTGGGAACGGAAGGTGTTCTTTGCTCAAGAACAAATCCTAGACATTAATCTTTAATAGTTGAGCTCTCCGACTACTTCAATCTTGGTGAATTGTCTAGTTCCTTCGGATTTTCTTATAAATCAAAGGTCGTTACAACCTAAAAATCTAAACTCTTCTTATGTATAATCTATACATTATCATCATTTTGATTATATTCGGTGTTATTACATCACATATCAAAATCATCCCGTATTCATCCGGATTTATCAGTTCTATTCTAGTTATAAGGCGTTCAAATCCTTTTTTTCAAATCTATATCTATTCTAAGGTGTGACCTCTCCAGATCGTTTTGCATTTAGATCAAAGTGTGATCTCTCTGGATCGTTTACTGTTTAAATTAAGCGGACGATCTCTTCAGATCATTAGCTGAAATCCGATCTTTTCGGATCGTTAGTGGAATCTTTGACTGTTCTAAGCCAATGATTAGGTCTTAGTTAAAATCTTGATCTCTCCGGATCATTAATTAAATCCATGGTCGTTCAAGGCCGATATTTATGTCTACGACCTTTCAGGATCGTTAATTGAATCAATGGTTGTTCGAGGCTGATAGTTAAATCCACAATCTCTCTAAATTGTTATTCGAAGCCGTGGCAGTTCAGGGCCGGTAAGTAAATCCATGGTCTCTTCGAACCGTTAATCAAATCCATGGTCATTCGGGGCCAACGATCAAATCCATGGTCATTCGGAGCCGACAATCAAATCCATGATCATTCGAGGCCGACGATCAAATCTGTGACGACCCACAAATCCATACCCTTTGAGCCTGTAAATAAACTACACATGTCGAACCAGAGCGAACAGAATTGCAGATGATCATGAGAAAGAAAAGTGAGGGTAAGAAGAAAGAGAGAGAAGAAAGAAGAAGAGAAGAGAAGAAGGAGAGAGAGAAGCAGAACCAAATCAATACAAAATCTCACATCGCAGCGGAATAACATATAGTATAGATCAATAATCCTTACAAAGAGAAACTGTAATATATACATATATATATATATATATATATATATATATATATATATATCAATATCAGAGTACACAATAAGTAATCATCAGCTTGAATAGTTATAATAACCTGTCCTCACAAACGCTGATAATTTACAACAACAACAACAATGCGTAGCAGTAGAAAAATAAACAGATACGTGTATGCGACATGAAGATCTTCAGCTCGTCTTCTGAAGCTCCAAAAGTACCAAATCTGAAACTGTAAATATACTCGGTCTGACCCGAGCATTGAAAGGGAAGAACGCCCGGATCAGTCTGGTAAACCAACGTGAGAAAAACACACATCGACTGAATTTATAAAGTTACCAAAACTTTACCCTTATCAAAACAAAAGGTATCTCGTAAGACCTCGTCCACACATAAACACAGACGGGTTTTTCCCTTACGATAACCAAACCATTTCATATCAAATCATACTATATTATAATAGTGTCTATTATACAAATAATAATCAACGTAGTTGAAATTGTTACCATTATTAAATTCCAGCAATACTAGGCTCTACAAAACAAAATGGCAAGCACGTAGTGGATTTTGGATTTCCATACAAATGACTAGGTGAAGGGACTACTTTTTCTGAACTTGGTACACCTATAAAGGGATGTACCTAGGGTCGAGATACTCGGTGCCTAAACCAATACAAGACCGACCTACCCCTTCCTGGATAGTATCGAATATGTCATCACTCCGATCATTACCGACCTAAATCTGTGGCGACAAGCATACATCAACAATAATCAGATACACGATGTCATAGTATGTAAATATACATCTAGAAGAGTGATGACATCTCCTAATGGGAGCGTTCCACTTAGCCTTGCTGCTTCTAACCCTGTTTCAGTCATTTTCCGAGGAGTGAGGCCAAAAGAGGTATCAATTACCTTTCACATATCACATATCACATCATCTTTGAATACCACATTGCCATTCTCGTTGACTACTAATTTCCTTCCACAAAAATACAACCCTTGAGCTCGTATGTCTCAAGGAGGGTGTTAAGCTAAAAGAAGTTGCCTTCTCCGCCACCACATGATGTACGTTTGAAAAAATCAATGTACGTAATCTTAGAAATGCAATGTCAGACGCTCATCCATACAAGTTCTCTAGGAACGGGACAAACCGAAGGTACTCTCCTACCACATCCTATAGGATTAGTAGCGACAACCCTTGCGATGGATAATTCATAACAAAGAGACTACTGCTACTATATGTATATTGAGATTTTAACCCCAAATGATCAACAAGCAGTCCTTCACTATGAAAATCCTAAATATCAATATCATCGACCAACCTGCACAATCGTTGCATATATGTTGGTCCGAAGTGGTTTTCAGATAAATCTGATCCCGGTCTCTTCGCATCAACAACGCAAAAGCGTTTCTCAACCTCACAAAGAAACCAAGTCTCGTAGACTTATCACGTTTCCAACTTTCAACTTGCTATCCTTCGGCCAAGATGGAAGCTCGGTAGATAGGAGTAATCACTCTGCACTACACGAATCAACATTCTCAACACAAACGATAATCAAGCCTACACAGTTAGTTACGTACTAAGTGTACGACTAGTTAGTTTCTACATCAAATTGAGAAACTAAAATGGTCAAATTTGATAGTCGGTTATTTAACTATCATAGCAACAAACAAAATCTAGCACATAAGTAGTCACTTGGCCTGATTTTATTAATTATTTATAAATCAAATCACTTTCAAATTATTCACTTCAATATATCTTTAAAAAGATAACATTCAAAACCATTTCACTTATTGGATATTTGGAAAACATTTTCATTTACTTATTTTAAAAATAAGTAAATTTACAAATCATTCCATTTCAACACTTAGAATATATTTCATATACTTAATTCAATGATTAAGTATATACGCAAAATCTTTAAGGAAAACATTCTTCAAAACATACTTTATTTGGGTCAAAACGAGTGTTGCGTAAAACATCGTTATGACAACCTAAAAATACTAGTATAGGGATTCAACTAACTATTTTAAAATATTTCCTTTCTTAAATCATTTACTATAACAATAGTGTTATAGTCCATGCCTTCCTTACTTTTCACGAAAACGTCTATTTCAACAATAAATGTTGAAATCTATGTTTTCGATATTCAACGCAATTTATTTCACTTTGCAAAACCATTTAAACTCCATTTATAAATATCACTTTCAAACCATTCTCTTAATAGATTATTCACTTTGAAAACATGAATATAATTCTTTTACAAACTTTTATATTTAACTTATCAAATAAGTCGATTTCACCTTTATAAAACAATGTTATATATCTTGTTTCTATTTTATAAAATCTCCCGTTTTGTACGTCACTTATATTTATAAAATTCTATTTTATAAATCCATTCCTTTCCAAATCTCATTTGTTATAAAAATCCAATTATAGACTTTTTTCACAAAAAATCTAATCTAATTATATAAATCCATTCATAAAATATTGACTTCAAATCCAATATAAAATATTGGTTTCAAATCCAATTAGAAAACTATTCATCATATTTCAATTTCAAAATAAAACTGCCCTAGTTTTCTAGGGTTTTGCAAGTTAGGGTCCCATATTTATAGGCAATATAAATTACTATTCACTCAAAATAATTCCGAACTCTAAATGAAGCGTGCCCCTGGCGTTCATGATGTTTTACCCCTATTTCGAACATAATGGAATATATATCGGTTGCCAATTCCATCGTATTTGGAAGATAGGTTTTCGAATCGTATTTTAATTAAATTTACTTAAAAATATTTCTAGGCGTTTCAGCTTCGCATGGACAAACCGTAAATCCGATCACCACGACATTTGGAACCCTATAATAACTCACTATTACGGATCCAATGAAATCGGTTTCGTCGAAATCCGAGACAGTGTCAAAAATGACTATTTTTCAAATTAAATATAAAATTACTAATTTTCATTTAAACACTTTTAATTCAATTTTAAAAGTTCATCTCTATTCTAATTCAAATAGGATTTAAAACAACGTTGGAAATCATTTTTATTCATATTAGATTCTATATTCAAATAAATTAACTGATTTATCTTATAATATTCATTTTTAAATATTTAAATTCAATTAAATATTCTAAATTCCGACGACTGAAAAACTGGGTTGTTACATAGTTCCCTCCTTAAAAGAATTTCGTCCCCGAAATTATTAAGTAAGAAAGATGTTATAACTCCATTAACTTTCAAAACCAATTAGTTGAAATAGATTATCAAATTCTTTTAAGTGTTTAACTTTTCCAAAATCATTTAGTTGCAATATTTTTTTTATAAAAACTTTTCTAAGTTTCCAAATTCATTTATAGTTATTGATAAATACCATTCCATAAATCAACAAACATCATTCAAAAACCAACACTTCTTATTTCAAGTTATAACTCAAAAGTCAATTTTTTAGTTATAAAAAATTTCCAAAAATTCTCAAAAATTTCCTAACGCCTTACATTTTCAAAAAAATTCGCCAGAGTCTTCTTTGCATGGTTCGATCGTAGTAGAATCACAACATATATATATATATATTTATATCACAAATATACATCTCATCTTCGAGGATGAGGCATCCCGTAGGGAAAAAAATATAAAAGTACGATATGTAATCTGAGATATGTACCTTTTATTATATTACCGAGCATATACAACTAATATAACGAAAAAGCGAGCTTCAAATGCGAAGCATACGCCATCCGCACCTACTAAACACTCAACAACCAAATGATAACACATACATGGAAAGTAATATCAACTTATATTACATATATATATACACACAATAATCATATGCAAATGAAATACATGCAACAAAAGAAACCATCCAACAACTAACATCCATCTAATGTCATAACCAAGTCAATATACATTTCAATGTTAATGGTTTTAATTTTTATTAACTTTCCTTCTTATTAACATTCATTTGATTTGTTTTCAACTTATTAACATTCGTTTTATTAACATTCAATTATTCATATTCAATTAGTTTTCATTCAACCAAATTACATTCCTTTCATTTACATCCAAAACATTAACATTCAATTTTATTCACATTCACTTTCAAATTGATTAACATTCATTCTATCAATATTCGGTTGATTTACATTCAATTCAAATTCATTATGTTCACATTCAATTAATTCTCATTCAATTAATTTACATTCATTAACTTCCACTTATTAATATTCACTTAAATTCAATTCATGTTTAGCAACATCTCATTCCATATTTAATTTACTTAGTATATTTTATTTAATACTAATAACACTTAACAACCATTATATAAAATTCTTTACTTCAGTTCATGATCAATTTTAACAATTTTATACAACACTTCTTATGTTTATTATCACTTCTTAACTTAAGTTATATTCAATTTTAACAAATAACATTCCAAATCATATTCAATTAACTAATTTATTTTCATTAGTTCAATTCAATTCATTTTGCAACTTAAGTTGAATTTTATTTTATAACTCAAGATCATTATTCATTTCATTGATTCATTTTGAAGATCAAAATCAACTTCATTTAATTTTACTTAAGTTAAATTCCTTTTTAAACATCATTTTATTTCACTTAACTTAAATTTCAACTTATAATTCAATTCAGAATCCATTTCTTAACATTTCATAATTAACCAACCTAAATTTTTGTTTCCAACTTATTATTACAAAATTCATAAGTTATACCCTTATTCACTTCAACTTTCATAAATATATACTTATGTTCGCTTTCATTCTCATTTTGTAATTTCAAATCATGGTTATATAATCAGTTTACAACTTAGGTTCATATTCACTTTTATTTGATTCATCAGTACACTTAATTCAATTCACTAACTCCAATTTATTTAACTTTACCGAAGTTACCGAAGTTAAATTATAATTTCATATTCCAATTTTAAAATTTTCTAATTACAAGTTCAAAAACTTTTGTTTTTAACTTGTTATTACTAAATGTATAAGCTATACAATTTAGTTATTTAAACTTTCAAATTCATATTATATAATCACTTACCACTTAAGTTTAATTTTCATTTCAATAACTAATCTAATCCAGTTCAAATCCAATTCACTTTATTTAAATTTCCTTTAGTTAAATTTCAAATCATATATTTTATTATGCCAACTCAAATTTATTTAACTTTACTAAAGTTAAATTTTTATTTCATATTATAAGTCCAAACTCATTTCACTTATATTTGTCAATTTCAAACTTGGATTTTAAATTCAAATTTGTTTATCATAACAAAACTTAAATTTTCAATTTACTAATGGTAGCAAATCCATCACCCAGAAACTCAAAAATGATACTGATGATGCTGCAGTCATCACCCTTATCATTTTCCAACAACGGTAGTGAATTCAGTGCTTTATATTCTTTTAAAATTCCTTTTTATATTTATAAATCACATTTATAAATTTTTACTTATATAATTTCACTATTTTACTTCACTTATATAAGATTCATTCCAAATTTATTTATCTTATTTAGATTTATAATAATAACAACTTTCTATTAAACACAAAAAATAACAAATGATAATAATCAAATATTACCATTCATTAACAACCAACAATCAATATATATAATTACATATAAAATATAATCGAGGTAAAATTATTTCATTTATCCATTCAAAATAATATTATGTTGGTTTACTCTGTTTAAGAGTTTAGAAATCCCTATCGATACAGTGGCATCCCACATACTGACCAAATTTATAAAACACTCAACCGATCAATCAACACAGTACAAAATATTTTTATATAACTAACAAATACGCACTCATATACACACACACACACACTCAACTCATTCTATAGTATTACTAACCATATCTATAATGAGTACACATCAAAGCCTAGTAGTATACTAAACCTAAGCTCCGATACCACCTGTGACGATCCGCAAATCTGAACAGATACGTGTATACGACATGAAGAGCACCAGCTCGCCTACTGAAGCTCCAAAAGCACCAAATCTGAAACCTATAAAGATACTCGGTCTGACCCGAGCATTGAATGGGAAGAACGCCTGGATCAGTTCGGTAAACTAGCGTGAGAAAAACACACCTCAACTGAATTTATAAAGTTACCAAAAATTTTCCTTTATCAAATCAAAAGGTATCTCATAAGACCTCATCCACACATAAACACGGACGGGTTTTTCTCTTATGATAACCAAACCATTTCATATCAAATCATGTCATAGTATAATAGTGTCTATTATACAAATAATAATCGACATAGCTGAAATTGTTACCATTATTAAATTCCAGCAATACTAGGCTCTACAAAACAAAATGGCAGGCACGTAGTGGATTTTGGATTTCCATACAAATGACCAGGTGAAGGGACTACCTTTTCCGAACTCAGTACACCTCTAGAGGGATGTACCTAGGGTCGAGATACTCGGCGCCAAAACCAAAACAAGACCGACCTACCCCTTCCTGGATAGTACTAAATATGTCATCACTTCGATCGTTACCGACCTAAATCCGTGGCCACAAGCATACATCAACAATAATCAGATACACGACGTCATAGCATGTAAAGATACATCTAGAAGAGTGATGACATTTCCTAATGGGAGCAGCCCACTTAGCCTTGCTGCTTCTATCCCTGTTTCAATCATTTCCGAAGAATGAGGCCAAAAGAGGTATCGATTACCTTTCACATATCACATATCACATATCACATATCACATATCACATCATCTTTGAATGCCATATTGCCAGTCCTGTTGACTACTAATGGCCTTCTGTAAAAATGCAACCCTTGAGCTCGTATGTCTCAAGGAGGGTGTTAAGCTAAAAGAAGTTGCCTTCTCCGCCACCACATGATGTACGTTTGAAAAAACCAATGTACGTAATCTTAGAAATGCAATGTCAAACACTCATCCATACAAGTTGTCCAGGAATAAGACAAACCGAAGGTACTCTCCTACCACATGCTATAGGATTAGTAGCGACAGCCCTTGCGATGGATATTTCATAACGAAGAGACTACGGCTACTATATGTATATTGGGATTTTAACCCCAAATGATCAACAAGCAGTCCTTCACTATGAAAATCCTAAATATCAATATCATCGACCAACCTGCACAATCGTCGCATATATGTTGGTCAGAAGTGGTTTTCAGATAAATCTGATCCTGGTCTCTTCGCACCAACAACGCAAAAGTGTTTCTCAACCTCATACAGAAACCAAGTCTCGTAGACTTATCACGTTTCCAACTTTCAACTTGCTATCCTTTGGCCAAGAAGGAAGCTTGGTAGATAGGAGTAATCACTCTGCACTACACGAATCAAAATTCTCAACACAAATGATAATCAAGCCTACACAGTCAGTTACTTACTAAGTGTACAACTAATTAGTTTCTACATCAAGTTGAGAAACTAAAATGGCCAAATTTGATAGTCGGTTATTTACTATCAAAGCAACAAACAAAATCTAGCACATAAGTAGTCACCGGGCCTGATTTTATTAATCGTCTATAAATCAAATCACTTTCCAATTATTCACTTCAAAATATCTTTAAAAAGATAATATTCAAAACCATTTCACTTATTTGATGTTTGAAAAACATTTTCATATACTTATTTTAATAATAAGTAAATTTACAAATCATTCCATTTCAACACAAAGAATATATTTCATATATTTAATTCAATGATTAAGTATATATGCAAAATCTTTAAGGAAAACACTCTTCAAAACACACTTTATTTGGCTCAAAACGAATGTTGCGTAAAACATCGTTACGACAACCCAAAAATACTAGATAGGGATTCAGCTAACTATTTTAAAATATTTCCTTTCGAAAATCATTTACTATATTAGTAGTGTTATAGTCCATGCCTTCCTTACTTTTCAAGAAAACGTCTATTTCAACAATAAATGTTAAAATCTATGTTTTCGATATTCAACGCAATTTAATTCACTTTTCAAAGCCATTTAAACTCCATTTATAAATATCACTTTCAAACCATTTTATTAATAGATTATTCACTTTGAAAACGTGAATATAATTCTTTTATAAACTTTTATATTTAACTTATCAAATAAGTCGATTTCACCTTTATAAAACAATGTTATATATCTTGTTTCTATTTTATAAAAACTCCCGTTTTGTACATCACTTATATTTATAAAATTCTATTTTATAAATCCATTCCTTTCCAAATCTCACTTTTTATAAAATCCAATTATAAACTTTTTCCACACAAAATCTAATTTAATTATATAAATCCATTCATAAAATATTGACTTCAGATCCAATATAAAATATTGGTTTCAAATCCAATTATAAAACAATTAATCGTATTTTAATTTCAAATCCATATATATATATATATATTTATAAAACATTGTTTAAAAGCTATTATGCTATTTATAAAATATACTTTTATAAAACCATTCGAAATCTCTATTTAACGTATTTCACAAAACTATAATTTAATAACATCGAAAATCTTACATTTATTTATTTAAATAAAATCTTTTCTCTTTTAAATCCATTCAAATTATTAAAATATATATAATTCCAAAATCACTTTGAAATCCATTTTTAAACAAAAACATCATTTTATTATTTTGAAATTCCAAAATATGGCCCAATGCTGCAACAGCACTAAATAAGGTGATTCACGTGGATAATAACAATCATGGCATCCAATACAATAAAAATCACATGATACTGCATATATATCAATATTTGTAAATAAAATCAATAATATTGAGGAACCCTGTTGGATCC
The DNA here is from genome assembly GCA_030737815.1 of Allium fistulosum. Classification (NCBI taxonomy): domain Eukaryota; kingdom Viridiplantae; phylum Streptophyta; class Magnoliopsida; order Asparagales; family Amaryllidaceae; genus Allium; species Allium fistulosum. Next base: position 670,486,440 of record CM060901.1, read on the forward strand.
CTCCAACCTATAAGCTGCAACAAATATGCATATGAGAATATGTACAATGTCTGCTTCGAGGCAGATGCACATACAAAGGGTCATCTTCTCATACACGGGACCGTATAGGGTCTCATCTGCTCCAATTGGCAGGAATATATCCAACTAGTAACTACTATAGCATAACATCCAAACATCCAATATATATATATATATATATATAACATCAGTCATCAAAACAACATAATAAAAATATTCCCACTTATATAAAAATATAAGCGGGTTAGAAAGAATGAGTTTTACTCACCTTGGTTGCAGTCGCCGCAATAGCGATTCGTTTGGATTAAAATTAAACAAGCGTTTAATTTAACCCAAAATTTCCAATAGCTCCAAGTCTATCCAAACCAGCTCCATAGCGTAGTATTTTCAGATACAAACCCAACGCAATTCGTTTCATGCGAAACCAACCTCATATGAAAGAAGTTATGATTTTTATAAGTTAACGATTTCATAATTAAATTAATTTTCCTTAATTACAAATTAATTTTTGTATAATTAACCTAATCAAAGATCTGGCCGTTCATTTTAGCACATTGAAAATCTAGGCCGCTACTATCTTCATCGCGTCTTCTTCTTCCCAGCCGAGACAAACCCAACATCACCATGCTTTAATCGATCGCCACGCCGTTCTCCGATCACCGGAGTCCATCCCATTGACAACGTAGCTCGCCCCTAACGCCATGCATCCCCAGCCACCCATGCGAGCCTCCAACACCTCACCATCGTCGAGATCCCGCCCTACAAATAGCAGATGAACGGAGGGAGATTGCCGCGAATCCGCTTCGCCATATCCAATCATGACTGTTGGATGTGTAGAGCTCGATGAGATCTGTACTTTTCGTGTAGAAGTCGAGACGTGATGTTGCTAAGATTGTGAGTAATAGAGGGAGAAAGGTGGACGCGTTTTTGGCCATTGACGGAAATGTGGCGGTTGCCCTAGTTTACTAGGGTTTTGCAAGTTAGGGTCCCCTATTTCTAGGCAATATAAATTACTATTCACTCAAAATAATTCCGAACTCCAAACGAAGCATGCCGCCTGGCGTTCATATTGGTTTACCCCTATTCCGAACACAATTGAATATATATTGGTAGCCAATTCCATCATGTTTTGAAGATAGGTTTTCGAATCGAATTATTTTAATTAAATTTACTTAAATAAATTTCTTGGCGTTTCAGCTTCGCACGGCCAACCATAAGTCTGATCGTCATGAAATTTGGAATCCTATTGTAACTGACTATTACAGATCCAATGAAACTTGTTTTGTCGAAATCTAAGACAGTGTCAGAAATGACTATTTTTCACTCGACAAATTAAATATAAAATTACCAATTTTCGTTTAAATCTTTTAATTCAATTTTAAAAGTTCACTATCTCTATTCTAATTCAAATAGGATTTAAAACAACATTGGAAATCATTTTTATTCATATTAGATTCAATATTCAAATAAATTAACCGATTTAACTTATAATATTCATTTTTAAATATTTAAATTCAATTAAATATTCTAAATTCCGACGATTGAAAAACTGGGTCGTTACAAAATCCATGGCCATTCGGGGCCGATAATCAAATCCACGACCGTTCAGGGTCGACACTCACATCCACGGTCGTTCGGGGCCGACAATTAAATCCCTAGCCATTCGATCCCGATAATCAATTCCACGCCGTTCGGGGCTGACAATAAAATCCATGGCCGTTCAGGGCCGATAACCAAATTTTTGGTCTCTTCGGACCTTTGTTGAGCCCAATCCCCTCGCTCTTTGGTGAGGGTACTCAACAACAAGCAAACCCATTCGCTCACTCTCCAATGAGGGGACTTGCTTCTTGCACTCTGGTCCCTACTCTCCGACTGGGACTTAAAGCGATCAATATCGGTCATCGCAATAAAGTGGATAAAATAAAGCATTTATTTACAGGGTTCAAACACAAACACCAAACACACATCACAACATCCATCCACGTATTACAGCCTTGCATCCAACTTAGTGCGTGCCTAAGGATCAATCGATATCCCATGCACGAGTAAGCGGCTCAACTGCAATAACACATTGTTTATTGGGAATGAAAAAGGAAAATCAAAGGAAACAAACCTGAGTCCCCGCCATCTCAATCAGGAGATGACTATCCTCGACCTTGATCCAAGGCTGCTTCCATTCATTGCAGATGATGGTTATTCTTGTTCCACCATCTCAGCTTTTCACATATTGCTATAATTGGTTGTTTCTGACCTGTTACTCGATCAGATCATGTAAATGCCTGCAATCATTTGTGTTATGTCCATCCAACTCATGGAATAGGCAATATTTTCCGGATGTCCTCTCATGGTCTGTGGGATCTCTCCTTGCCGGCTTTCGGTAGGGGATATGTCCCCTTGTATCCAAGTAAATCCATTCAGGGGTTTCATTCAGATCCATGTAAAAAGAGAACTTCGGCTCCCTTCTTTGCTGCTTTGATCCTTCAAAGCCATCGTACATCTTTCATTTTCCTTTGTCTTTGCTGGATCCTTCTCCTGGCAGTCTTCTTCCATCCACAACATTAACTTCTTCCCCTTCAACTTCGGCGTCCTCCTGACGCAGGTATCTTTCATCTCCATGATAAAATTTTGCAAGGTCCATCGGAGGATCTCGCTCCAAAGCACCCATAAAATCTATCTTACTAGCCACTCCAGAAATTTCCACCGTCAGAACCATTGATGGGTCTAGCTTGTTGACCGCGGCAGTCGCTGCATTAAATCTCATCAAATAACTTCTGAAGGTCTCCCCGACCCTCTGATTCACACTTGCTAGCGTCATTACATTTTTGGGACGTGAGATATGGAGCCGAAATTGTTTTAGGAATCTGTTCACCAACTCAACCCATGTGCTAATGGAACCATTCTCCAGTTGTCTGAACCATAGCACAGCTAAATCCATCAAGTACAATGGGAAGCACCACTCATGACTTCATAAGATGTATCCAACACCTCCGTATGCCATATATATCTCATCAAGTAAACTGTTGGATCCATCTTTCCGTCATACGTCTCTAATGCTGGCAGCTTGAAATCAGGCGAATTCCTAGCGTACCAAATGTTTGCAGTGAATGGACTCCTGTTAACATCCTCCAGGCTTCGGTTGGGCAATCCACTTCTCGTTGCACGTCTCATAATCTCAGTAAGTCTGTCATCGTCATTCAAAGGAATTTGCAAGTTCACATTCTCGGCTTGCTCCCCGTTTTCGCGTAGGAATTCTGACATGTACTCCTTCGGTTGTGCATCTATGTTTCGATTCACATTCAATCGCTCGGTACCATTCCCTGAATGTGCACCATCTCCTCCTTGAATAACTCTACCCATGTCCCCGAGTCCATATGGCTCGGTACCAAACGGTCCGGGTTCGGTACCGACCGGTCTAACTCTTTCGAGGGACATTCCATCTTCTTCCATTCTATTTCCAAGTATGCTCACTCCGACTCCAAGTCTTCGATTCTGGTTTCCAGTAAATCCGATTGTCCCTTTTTGCCCCATTCTTCTAAAGAAATTCTCTACCATCTCTTCTTGACGAGCTATCATCTTCTCCTGCTTCTGATTTATCATAGTTTCCATCTCATCCCTGTTTATGTAGATGGGTGGATGGTTGGCTCCTGAGGACGCTTCATGGTTGCCCCTTTATTGATTTCCTTCAGCAATAGCTTTCTTAGCAGATTGTCTCATCATCTTAATTATCTCCAAATCTCAAATTAGTAAGTTCAAGTAATTCTCAATGAAAGCACCAAAATGTTTGTGTCAAAAATGGCGCAAACACCCAACATATTATAGAAGAGAATAAAAGGTGAAGAAAATAAAATGAAAATGAGCAAGAAATGAACACACAGAGATTTATAGTGGTTCGGCATATGTTGGCCTACGTCCACTCTATTTCTCTTTTTGTTGCTTAAATTTCAAGTACAGTTCTTATGGTTCGCCGCCAAACGAATCGATATTACAAGAAAAAAGTAAAAGTGAACAGAGAGCAAAAAGATCCCTTAAATGAAGCCTCTCATGGTCTATTTATAGCTGTAGGTTGGCGGGAAAGCCTCAAGCATGTCCAAACCCACGTTCTCCATGATCTCCCAACAGCTGTTGAAGAAGAAGACGTGGCCAGCTTAGTAAACTCTATGGGTCGGTACCTAACCATAGCTATGGGTCGGCATCGACCCATAAAACCTCACCAAAATGGATTTTTGACTTTTGGAGATGGGTCGCCTTACCATTAGCTTCTTGGTTCCTGTGTTGTTTGAGCCATAATTTGCTTGTTTCTAAGTGCAATTGATGGGTTGGTGATGACCCACCTCATGGGTCGGTGAAGACCCATCACTTAGTGATTTTTGAATTTGGAATTTTTTGAAGTTATTCTCTCTTTGCCTAGTCATTCTAGTTGTACTTGGTTTCTAGGCTTTGTATCTATCTCTTCGGGCTTCCTGCCTCCATAACTTTCGAGTTTGACCCATCAGGTCTGTTTGGATACTGCCTGGTCAAAAGGATGGATAACATATATATATTTAAATTATAAGACCTATACATATGTAATTTTCTAATTTAAGATTAAAAAATTAAGGTTATATATATATTATTTGTAGTTTGAATTTAAAATTTAGAATAGATAAATACTTAGATCAAGATTTGTTTCTAAATTTTAAATCAGCGTAAGATTTTTAGAATATCAATTCAAAATATTTTGAATTGGTTAAAATTATTCAAATAAAAAGGGAAACTACAATTATTATATATATATATATGTGTGTGTATTCAAATAAAATTATAGATAACAAAGGCATATATAAAGGGACAAATGTGTCTGTTGCGGTGTATATCATAACACCTATATACATACAAATTAACCATGTATACTATTTATATGTTGCATGTGCACTATATACATATACGTGTAAGCAAATTGAATAAAACAAAGATTTTACTTAAAAATATTTTTAGATTGGAAATCAATTAGAATTCATAGACCCAATGAAGATCTAAAATGATTTTTTTTTTAAGATTCACACATTTAATCCTCTATGTAACAACCTGCACTTCCTGACACACCGATCCAAAGTTTTGGGTGACTTTTGGACTCGCGTCAATGCTAAGAAATACGAGCTGTTGGGCTTTTATAACATTATAGAGCATAATTATAAGGGCAAATTCTAAGATATTCTACACTTTTAGATCTCACAGTGGGAGGAACTAAAATATAATGTTGAAAAATATCCATCTCGAAAAATATTACAAAACACAGTGTCAAAAAATCAGTACATAGTCAAGTACAAAGTACAAAGAAAATACCACTCCAAGTTTGATAAAGGAAATATATAGTACCGATAAGATAGATAAATAGATATGTGGAGAGTAAATATGATAACAAGCAACTCATGTGATGGGCTCACCTCTTCAAATACCAAGAATGGGCCAATCACCTGCTCCCCTGTCCACCTATGGTGGGGAAAAGGAAAGGAAAAAGGGTGGTCTGACAAAACCTTAGAGAATGAGTACAAGTTTAATATATGGTAATCATGTGCAATTAACTTTAACTCTACTCTAAGTGACATATGGTGTACTATAAGTGTATGTGTATTCTTAGGTTCCATTACTTAAGGGTTTTTGTCCAACTCAAACCTACACTACGACTTATGCGGGCTACTACAAGGATCAAACCTCAATGACTAATGATTGACCACAGCTCCTAGAGCTACTCAATATGGAAACACCACCACTAGGCTACCATAGAGATAAATTCCCACTGCTATCACCGCCACTAGGCTATTGCGGAAATACAATCCCACTACTATCATTGCCGCTCGGCTACTGGGGAATGAATTTTACCCTAACTATGACTAATCGTAACCTAACTATGTATCGAGGTGGAAACCCGCAATGCTGACTCGCCAAAGTGTCTCATCATCCGTGTCCATGTCCACCTCTTGATCATAGTGTATGCCTTTAATTGCATGCGCCAGGATCCACATCTGAACTGTATCATGCCGCATCAGTATCCGTACATACCATGACTCCCATTATGTCGGGCCTACACACTTGATTAGGCATCGGACAGTGATGCGCATCCACCATAGAACCTCCTGTGAATGCCATTTGCGATAAAAATCACCCCTGATCGAATAATTGACCCTCATTGGGTAAAGGGAATTTACCCAACCACGCAACATCCTTGTGTCATCTTATAAGGAACTAGCTTTCTTACTACTCCTAAAATACATACATATACCCCTAAATTGGCTCGCACAACAATTAACATGCATATTAACTTTATTATTAACCTAGGCCTTAGGCCAAGGTTTAGATTCCGTATTTTAGGCCATAACTGATCAACGGCTACACCATATCGGTCCACTGCTCAGGGTAAGTAGTCGACCGGTCGTAGTATAAAAATTGGGGTTTGTTTGTTTTTCTGATTCGATTTTTAATTAGGGTTAACTATATTAATCACAGAATTTATAGTGAACCCTAAGCAACTATAATGAGTAGTCTATATTCCCAATTTCATATATTTACAGAATTTTCATTGATGTAATATTCATGCATTTTAACAGATTACTTATGCTTACATTAACCATTTTTAGGGTTTCAATTAAAAATGGTATTGCAGATATATCAATTTACAGTAGCTTCAATTTCTAATCCAGATTTTAGGTTTTACAATTAGGTTTATAATTTACAAATTAAATTACTTACATCCTAGTCAAGTAGAACGGGTTAAATTTAACTGTAATAATAAACTTATTGAACCTATTCCCACTCACCTTAGATCCAAGCTCTATCAATATGCTCTATCAGAGAATCCCCTCCACCCCCGTAAGCTTGCTCCCTATGGATGTGATCTGTTATTGTGTGTTTGCTTTAATTTTTATTTTATTTTTGAAAGAAATTTAGAAGTAGAGAGGAAGAATTTCGACAAAGTTTCAATAGTCTGTATGTTTTTTTAGTGAATTTAGGGTTAACCTAGCTATTAATTTATAGAGGTTAGGGGTTTATTTACATTATTGGATTTGGCCTGGAAAATCTTCGCTATGATCTTGTTCTCCCATCAAAAACATGGCAGCAAAATAAAATATTCGAGTCCATCACACCGTTCATCTCGCTTCAGAACCCTCGACCTTTCAACGTGAACGGTCGACCGTTTGTTTCCCATGGTCGACCGCTAGCGATCAACCGAGGTAGTATAAATTTCTGGGTAATTTTTGTTTTAAAGTTTATTTTATTTTTAAATTTTCAAATGTATGTAACTCATCCAAACTACTCCGATTTCAAAGTGTTATATATGAAAATTGTCTAGAAAATCACTATGAACGCAATGGTGCTGGTTTCGTAGCCAAATTCGAAAGTCTGTGGAAATTTCATTTTAGTCCTTGTGTTATTTAAATTTAATTTTCTCGTTAAATTTTCATTAAATTTTCTAGGGTGTTACACTCTACGGCCCAGCACAGTTCCTTCAATACTAAAATAAAAAAGAGCCAATAGAGTTTTAAAATCAACAAACAAGGTTTTAAAATCGAAAAGCATATAAGGGCGATGTGGATAGGAGAGGAGAGGTCCCAATGGGTTTCGGCTTTCGTATTGAGCGAAATTGGAGAGAAGCAAAAAAGTAGTAGGATTTGTAGCCTCAGAGGAAGTAAGAGAATAAGTCTTAAGAGGTTAAACAAAGTGTTTCTTAAAGGAGATAACCGTTCCAACATAAAATGAATGATAACAATTAAGGATTCCAATAGATCATGTTTTATTTAAAAAATGGCCATGTTACCATAACTCTAAATTATGTCAGAACTTAGTTATTTGTTTCAAATTCATTATCTAAACCCAATCCATTAGGCATTATCATGGTTATGAATATCAAACCATGATGGCTCACTATTCAAAGTTTTAATAGTCGAATCGATTGGATCGTCGAAATCATTGCCTTTTCAAGTAATCATATAATTTCAAATAAATATTAATATATAATGACTTAATCATATAAATATAGGGAAGCAAGTCATCTTAGTTTGCGAAGCAACACAATACATTATGCATCAAATCATTCACATGTTTAATTACAATAAAATAAGGTAAACATTAGATGAAAAGAAGGTCAAATCTAAATTTCATTGTAATAAAAAAATTAGAATCATATTACCTATTTATGGGAGTTACTTTATGAATTAAGTACTTTATGGTAATTATGAGTTACTTTACAATAAAAACGTGACCCCTTGGGTCTTATTTACAGATGTGGGTCAGCACGTTTCGACCCTAATGCTTCCGACTTGGTCGAAAGGTGGCTGCCGAATGACATGAGTATGCTTTGTCTTTGTCGAAAGGAAGGGCTGCGCTTCTCTTCTTTGCATTGCCTTGTAATTGCTTCCGACTCTGTTGATAGCCCTTGTTCATTGGTTTTGATGACGTTGGTTACGCCTGTGCTCTTGTTTTCGATCTGATGTGGAACCCTCCTGGACCACGTTGGTATCGACAGATTCGAAAGGCTTACTATAGCTTTCGAAGGGGTTGTTCTGGTCAATGTTTGCGTTCTCATAGTTCAAACAAAGGCGAAACCTTTGGTGACGAAAGGTTTGGTGCATATGCAAGTAGCTGTTCTCTTTGTCTTCGAAAAGTGTTGCTTTGACTCAATCGAAAGGTCTTCATCTAGTCTAAAGGTTGTAAATGAAAGCGGAAGGGTGCTTCCGACTCCTTCATCTTCTTTGAAAGGTAAGTACCCTCTAGATATTGATTGGAGAAGCCTTCCGACACCATTAAAAAGGTCATGTTGCCTCTAGACTTTGATAGCACCATCCCTTCAACTCTTTCGAAAGGCCTAGCTGGAGCTCTTCTCTCTTGTTCTTTGCTTAGAGAGGTCATGACTTAGTCGAAAGGTTGATTTTCTGGGCTAACATTTGCCCCCCCTCCCATGAAGGGATGCACTTGATTTTCCAAGTCAACTTTGCCGAAACCTAGAAGATTCCCGCCTCTTGGTCTTCCCGCGTGGATCTGGGCCGTTTATTTAAATTTGATCCAACGGTTGATAATTCTAGGTGACTTTTCTTATAAAGTACGCTTCCCTTCTTCTTCCTCTCTTACTTTTCTACAATCAAATTTCAAGCACGAGTAAAAGAATCCCAAAAATTTTCAAACTTCTATTTCCTTAATTTGAAGATTAATCAGATTAAATGTAAGTTCAAGGTTATCTCGACTATTCTTTTCCTCTTTTTTTTGTTTTGTTTTTTCTTTGTTTTTTTTGCGGTAAATTTCACCTTTTCAGATTTTATAATTGGAATTTTGATTTAAAAATTGTTTGAATCTTGATTTTTCTGAGAAATGGTTTGATTTTCTGTGAATCGGTTACATTTAGGGTTTGATTTTCCTGAGACAACTTCTCGATTCGATTATATGATTAGATGAAATCTACTCCACATTTTAAATCAGATTTCGACAATTATGATTTTCGCTATTTTGAAAGAACCTAAATTCTTATATGTAGATTTAAAAACGAAAGTAGCCCGTTTATGCTGAAATCCATCTTTTTAATGGGTTCAATTCATTTGTTTTTTTAAAGAATTTTGAAAACTCTGGATTTGCAATCGGGTTTGGGGAAGATGGCGGATCCTGTTTTCTTCACCCGGAAGTTTCAAAAGTATGGATGAAAAATTGGTGCCACAAAATGATCTTTCTACCCCTTCGAAAGGGATTGAGGCAACAACATTGGTTTTGCTTCCTTAGCCCTTTTCGATGGAATCAAAAGGTGTTGCATTGCCAACTTGATCAACCTTGTCGAAAGGGTATGCAGTTAAGTAGAGAGTAGTAACCCTTTCGATTGCAAAACGTTCAAACTTAGGCAAAACCCTTTTGTTTTGATTGCAATCCATTTTCCTTAGTTGATTTTAGGAACCATCATAAGACCCCTTCGACCCCTTCGACACCATTTTAATCTATTGAGTTGAAACCACCTAGAGCTGTTTTTGTCTGACTTTGTCGAAACGTCTTAAGTGCATATGAATTTAACTTAGAACCTTTCGACTCAAATAAGTATGTAAGGTTCCGACAAAATTTATATCTTTTTTAGGAAATCTAAGTTATTGGTTTCGACAGTGTCGAAGGGACTTGTTACTTGGTTTATGAAATGTTTGTAGTGTAAGTTTTTACTTAAGTTCTTAGGTTACCCTTAACTTCCTCCTTTTAATAATTGGGTTCCTATAGAGCTTTTGACATTGTCTAAAAGTGCTAATTTAAACAAATATTTTGACTTGTCCTTTCGACCTTGTCGATAGCTCAAGGAATACTTTTATTTAGGCTTACGACATTGTCGAGATGTGCTTGCTAAGTGTCGATGTCTTTTTCCTTTCGACTCTGTCAAAATCCTAATATTTTTGACTTTTAACTTAAACTTTTACAAAAATTTTGAAACTTCTAATTTGATTTGTGTTTAAGTTATCTAAGTAGGCTTCTTAACTAACTCTTAAAAGAATGCTATATCCATATCGAACTTGAAAATTTTAATTGAAACATTTTCACCTAGCAGAGTTATGAGTTCCTCAAAGAAAGTTGAAGCTACTTCGAAGTGCTCTCTGATATCCACTCAAGATGAAGTTGATGCTATTCTCAACGACTTTGGAATCTCTGGAGTGGAAGCCATTCCGCCTAACGAAAATGACACCATTAGCAGCCCTCCTAATGGGTTCTTTGCCTATACTGCTATACACATATGGCACAGAGGGTTTCTTCTATTATTGAACTTTCTATCTAGGTTCCTGACTTATCTTGGAATTGCCCCGATTCAGCTATTTCTGAATGTATACACCTACCTTCTCTCTTTGGAGTTATTGGCGCTTGAATCTGGAATCCCTTCTCTGAATGCAGAAGTATTGAACTATTTGACTCGATTAGTCAAACTTAGCGCTCTTAACCATCAGATTTTCAGAGCTAACCCCCTCAAAAAGCTTATATCGAACGGGGTCAACAAGTTTAAAGACTGGGAAAACCCGTTTTTCTTCGTTCGGTGTTTCCCAAATATTAGTGGGACCTTCTCTTGTCCCCGTAAGTTTAAATTTTCACAATCTTTCTCCTATTTTATTACTTCCCGTGTTTAATCTTCATTTTATACCAGGTTCTCCTGCCAAGGAAGTTAACGAAGCAGACAAGAGAATGGTGGAATCCCTTACTACAGCTTCCGCTAAAATTGGGAATCGACTAAAGCTGCTGATACCCTCAAACTTGAGGAAACATTCCCTTCTTCTCCCTGGTCAAAGGGTTTTGGGATTACCCCCTTTGGTCCAACATACTTCGAAAGGAAAGCTCTTTCTTGCCCTGGGAGATGCTGATCACTTTTCTCCCATGTTGCCCATCCGTGTAAACCATTCCGATAGATTATAGGCCAAGTACTTGTTTTCTATCTTTGTTGCTTTCCGAATTATCTTGCCAACTTTTTATCTGCTTGAACTTGTTTCAGCTTCTTCTTAAGTCACAGTGCCTGCTAGTGGTGCCGCTTCCCTTCCCAAAACTTCTGGTGCACTATCCTTTATTGAATCCTTCGCTAAAACCAAGAAGACTTTTAAAAGGAAGTTAATTGAATCTTCTAAAATAGAGCCTCCAAAGAAGGCCGCTAAATTTATGGATGTAGAGGAAGAAGAGCATTTATCTTTGATAAAGCTATGAAGAGTCCACTTATGGAGGCTCCCAAAGACAAGTCAATGCAAACTCCTGTTGGAGTTGATCCCATCTCTCGCATCTCCGTTTCAGACTCGCCAGCTTCTCTTGCACAAATGTAGCTGGCTCTGAATATGCCTCCTACTCCTAAGCACATTCCTTCTCAACCATCGTCCTCTTCTCCTTCTGCCATCAACTTCAAAGAGATAGTCGAGTCTATCCTTCACTCAGAGTCCTTCACCTCTATTCACCTGCCCTCTTCTGCTCCAAATTTGGTGGGGCACTGTCGCTCTCTAATGGAGCAGCAACTTCTGGTAAGTTTCTCTTCAATTGACTTTATCATCATTGGTTTTCTCTAAATCACTAACTTGTGTTACATTTCTCCTTTCAGATTTCTAAGAGTTGGCTAGCTTTGAATGAACATGCATCGAAATCCTCTGCTGAATTCTCCAAATTTCAGGAGGAAATTTTTGACCTTAAAAATCAAGTATCTTCTCTTTCCATTGCTACAGATGAAGCTTCCTCGAAGTTAGAGCGATTAAAAGCTTCTCTCGCCCAGGCCGAAACTGATCTTGCGTCAGAAAGACAAGCTCGTCAACTCCTTACTGGCGAGAAATTTTCCATGGAGCTCACTTTACAAGATTTTGAGGGCGAGAAAGCTCGCTTAGCCGCAAAGAACATTTTTCTGAAGGAAAAGTTTAAGAAGAACAAGGCTTCATTGAAACTCGCTGTCAACACCATTACTGATGCTAAGCAGCGAGTGTCTCAATTTGTTGGAACTACACTTGGAAAAATGCTACTGAAGTCTTAAGAAGAAGCCCTTATGCTTGCATATGTTGACAACTTCAACACATGTCCAGACTTTGGCTTCCCCTCGCTTGATTCCAATGTCACAGGTATGGGATTCTCTGTTTAAATGTCTTTCACTTCAAAGGTTATAATAGTGTAATTCATTCTTTTTAGACAAGGAAGAAGTCCATCCTCCCCTATAAAACAAAACTTGAGAGAAAACAAGCTGAAATTAACAAGTTATATAGGGAGTTAGACAAACAGATAAGGGAGCATAATGTACTCTCCGATAAGTATCATAGGCTTGATAGGATTACCTTAGTGCTGGCATCTTTTAAACATCAGAAGGCTGCCCCTTTATTAAAGAGAGCGCGCCTCCGATATGACGCCCTTTTAAAGGAAAATCGGGAGTTACTTACCTTATTTTGGATGCTGATCGAAGAGAGAAACATTTTAGTCAACTTTTTATATAAAGCCTATTGTAGATATTCAATCATTGATTTTTCATACTTAAGTGAATTTAGTGGGGGTCTTCTTAGACGTTTTCATAAGAGATAGTTAGATGAATTCAGATCTGACCCTCATCCTGGGGCTTGTTGGAACTTGCCACAGGTTAGATCGATTCCTCAAGATATCCCCCTTGAAAAGTTTAAATATTATAAAGATAGATTTGTATCTGAATTATTTTCTAAATTTGTACTGTATGAACCAGACGAATAGTTGTAACATGTAACATTGTATCGATTTATAAATGTTTGTTTCAGTTTTGCCTTTTATGCTTAGCTCCACTTTATTATATTATTTCAGAGTGACTGTTCATTAGGTCGCCTTGTCTCTAGAGACCATTTAAGCCAATACGTCAAATTGAGACGATTTTATCTCGAAAAGGCATCAATGTTAAAATCTTCAAAATTAGCAAGATACTGCTTTCTCGTAGACTTACAAAAACTTTATTTGGAGTACCCTCGACTTCGGTTTGATTTTCTTGGTGATGAGAAAGAGACTTTCCTTAAAGAAATCAGGACATTTCATACAAAATTAATTTGTGGCCATGATAGTCCTCCAGCTGGGAAGTGGGACTATAGCAAATGTCCCCCAGTGTTAACCCCGGAAGGACTAAATATTCCTTTTGATTCTACAGTTAATCTTTCTATTCATTAAACAAAGTTAAAAATGTAGTTTCTAAACTTTAGATGTCAACCAATTGTCTATTGTATTTGTTGACTTCGTTGTTGTTTGAATTGTAATCCTTTGTTGTAATAATAAAGAAATGTTTCATTCTGGTTTTGACTCCATTTTATTTCTTTTGCTTAAATATGAGCTACAGTTATCTACAACTTCTCTTCCTTATAATTTATCGTCACACGTCGATGCTCTTAGAGAGAAGTTATCGGAAACAAGTGGAGGGATTATGCTTAGCGATGATATCTTATTAGAACACTTTAGTGGTAATATCGAAGCTGTGAGTTGGCACAAAAGATATTTTCTTCAGAAAACCATCGCTAGTGGCCAAAAAGGTCACATCGCATATCTCGAGGCTGAAATTAAAAGTAAAGATGAAACGATTACCGTGCTTAAGCGACAAGTAAAGAAAAATCCCTCAATTGACTTTGATCACAAAATGGCAGAGCTTATTCAACAGATAAGTGACTTGGAGCTGAAATTAAAGGATAGTCAGGCATAGTGTACTTCTTTGGAATTCATTATGAGGGACAAGATTTCAAGTATTGATTTGCCAGTCCCTCACACTACTCCTTCGGCTACTAAACCTACAAGGTCGAAGCTACTTGCGGCCCAGAAATTCCCTACTACGCTCAACCCTCCCCCGGGCTTAGACGAGAACGCCATGGGTAATTGGTGCATGAGAGTCAAGTTTGAAATAGCCAAGTATTTTGATGAGCAACAAAGGGTGAAATATACTCAGAATATAAATGAGTATACCGCCAACGTTCAAAAGCTCGAATGCGACAAATACTTCCTCCAGAAACGCATTGCGGAACTAGAAAGGGATAACAAGACCCTTAGGGCTGCAAACAGAGCTTTTAACCGTGCTCTGAAGACTAACATTGAAGCGATCGATGACGAAGATAGAGTAAGGAGGAAAGAAAAGAAGCTCAAAGAAGTTCTCTGCGCAGCGATTCATCATGTAATGGATCCTTAAGTTGTTGAGACTCTTGACAAGGCTGCTAAAAATTTATAATTTATTTGTATATTTGATATGCTTAAACTCGTCTTGTACATATGTAGATAACTTCGTGATTTTGTAAATTATCTCATGACTTATGCAAATCCTATAAATTTTGTTAATATCACCTGATTTGTAATTGCTTTTTGTAATGTCATTTCTGAGACGCTTTTTGATTGTGCATTCATTACTTCTGTATTTGCTGAATCTTTCATTTCTCTTTGCTGTGTTGATTTCCCTAAAAAGTATGAAGTAAACAATATTTCTAATTGTTAGCTTGAAATTGACATACCAATCTATGTATATCATTTGCTTAATTTAACAAATCATCTTGTTAATTGCATGAAAGATAGTCTATATCAAACATTTAAATCCCATCTTCAACCGTGATGAGAAATGCATGAGAATTTTACTTCAACCATTTGGCTGGAATATCTGAAATTTGCTGATAGACAGTTCTGCCTTATCACAAAGGCATAAATGTTGGAATGTAACCTTCAAAATATATTTATTAAAGAACTAAATTCAGAAATCTCCATCTGAATTTCAGAAGTAGAAATCCTTCGACCCATTCCTTGGCTTTAATGGGATTTGGTAAATTATAAATCCAAAACTCAGATTTTGAAACTCTTAATAGTGATCTCTATGACAATATTTTTTGACCCAGATTCGGGCATTTGTGATAGAAAAATAGAATTCCATTATTGAAATTTCACACCCATATTAGGGCTCAAATAAGTAATTGTCTCGATACCCAGATTCAGGTATATTAAGATAATCAGTGATTGATAGGGACCCGAAACCCAGATTCGAGTATTAATAAATGAAGCCTTGAAATTAATATCTTGAAACCCAAATCGGGTATTAATAAATGATATTTAGAAATGAAAGACCCAAAACCCAGATTCGGGTATTAATAGATGAAATTCCAGTATGAGAGACTCGAGACCCAGATATGGGTATTAACGGATGATGTTTATAAATGAAAGTCCCGAAACCCAGATTCAGGTATTTATAAGTGGAGCTCTGTTCTACTCCTTTGATGTGTGAACCCTTCCGGTCTTGTATCGAAGTAATTTGTCTAGTTGCCTCTTAGGCTTGGAGATCTTAGTCCATAATTTGAAATTCTCCTTTCTCGAGCTTGAACATCTTAGTTCATGATCTGATGAGCTTCTTCTCAGGCTTAGACATCTTAGTCTATCGCTGAATGTACCTCCTCTTGGGCTTGGACGTCTCAGTCCATTATAGAATGTGCCTCTTCTTGGGCTTGGACATATTAGTCCATTGTTTAATGGGCCTCTTCTCGGGCCTGGACATCTTAGTCCATTGTTGTCCAGTGCTCTTGATTAGTGCATCTTAAAGACTAGAACCAAAGACTTACCCGACCTCCCTCCAGGAGGCGTCCTGCCCTGGCCCTTTTGCGGTGTGGACAGGGGCTTGTTCGGTGCTCTACCCTGGCCATCTTATGGCGTGGATAAAGGCTTACTCCGTCCTCCCTCCAGGAGGTGCCTTACCCTGGACCTTTTGTGGCGTAGATAAGGCTTATTCGGTGCTTTATCCTGGCCGTCTTATGGCTCGGATAAAGGTTTACTCCATCCTCCCTCCAGGAAGTGCCTTGACCGGACTAAAGGCGCGACCAAAGGCTTGTCCAGGGTTTTAACCTGGCCATCTTATGGCGCGGCTAAAGGCTTACCTGCCCCCTCCTCCAGGAGGTGCTCTGCCCTGGCCAACTCGGCGTGGACAGGGGCTTTTCTACCATCTTAGGTAGTATCCAAATATGTAACAACCCAGAATTTTGGACCATTTGCATCCATTATAAGTGTATAGGTAGACACTCATGCCGGAATTGAATTGCTCAAAATACCGCATTGTTAATTTAAATTGGCAAAACTGAACATATACAATAAATAAATATAATCACAGATCACAGACACAGAGTAATAAGTGCAGCGGAAATAAAAGAGATAGTAGTTCATGAAGCTACTATATAAATGTATAAGTTACATCAGAGTTTACAACAGAAGAGTAATACGATACATCAGATACAAATCAGAATACATCACTGGAATCATCGAATACTGAAAGCAGAATAGATGGCTGGATCTTCAAGCAAAGCTCCAACTTCAAAGCTGAGTCTCGAATACTGGTACACTCAGTCTGACCCGAGCGTAAAGCAAAACACAAAACACTCGAGTCAGGATTAACATTCTTATATTAATAAATCCAACTCAAGTGAAATAGCAATTGAAATACAAGTAACTCAAAGGATGTTTGGAATAACCATCCTTCAAGGATCCGTTAAACTATCTACTAGGTAGTAATGTACGATAAGTAGATAATGTCTATCAGTAATATGTAAAGATATCAAAATAGCGTTAAGTCATGGCCCATTCCACCCTTAACACATTTTTGTTCCCAAAAGCATATACAAGACCGTAGTTTCCCCAAAACCGGAAGTCACCAGAGGGCAATCCATATACTAAAGGTACAAATCAAAATCGTAGTGGTCGCGTATAAATGGAATACAAGTATGACAAGGCACATGAGGCAATACCCAAGGTAGTGATACTACCGTTCGCCTGATTCGGATTGGTGAGAATGCAACGCCGCAGCGCCCGCAACACCATGAAACAACACTCCCAAAATCAAGGGTGCACCAATCGACAACAAGTAATAAGTAGTTCGAAGAAGTGTGTCCACTTGAGGTAGCTAATCCTCCATTGGCCCGGCACGGCTCCTGTTTTAGTCATTTCCAATTTGACACAAGTGTCAAGGCTATCCATCATCGTTCTCTTTCTTCAGTCATCACGTACATCAATCCAACCACTTCATTCTGGATCATCACTCCGCGTATAGTTATTAAAGTGGTTTTCGGTTTAGATAGAGAGTATATCCATTACCGATCCCGATCTCTTTAATAACTTTCGTAATTATTACACCGATTGGTCGTTTATTTATTTCAAAACCAAATCAAATTCAATTTCAAATAGAATTTGTAAATCAACACTTCATTTGTCTTTCTAAATCAATTTCCAAAATTTACGTTTCAAAACTTCAATTTACCATTTCAAAATCTTATAATTCAATTTCAATATCTATTTAAAACCATTCAAATATTGATTCAAGTTCGTATATAAGTTTCATTCCGAAATCATTTAAACAAATTTTATTTAACATTCAAATCAATTTAAACTCATTTATCGATTCCATTCAATATTCATTAAGTAAATTTGCCATTCAAAACAATTTCTATTAAATTTCCAATTCATTAAATCAATTTCTTAAGTTCAACTTCATTAAAACAAAACTTACAATTTTGAATTAAATTAAATTCGTCAAATCAATTCTTTCAATTACAAGTCTTACGTTAATTCCAAAAATATCACATTTTCATTTCTTGTTAAAGAAATTCCATTTCACTTATTTACTTTCTTAAATAATTTTCCAAAACTTAAATAAAGAAAACTCAATTTCAATTATTTACGAAGTAAAATTCACTTATTCAAAATTTCAATTTTTACTTTTTAAAGAATTCAATTCAATTTAATCATTTAATAATTCAATCTCATTTAATTATTAAATAATTCAAAACTTAATTATTAAATAATTTCAAAGTTTAATAATTTCAAACTTAATTATAATTTCAAACTTAATTATTAAATCATTTCAAAGTTTAATAATTTCAAACTTAATTATAATTTCAAACTTAATTATTAAATCATTTCAAACTTTATTCAATCATTTCTCAAATTAAACATCGTTCTTTCATCAATTACATTGTTAATATTCTGTTTCAGATTATTAAATATTAACATTTTCCTTTCATTAAAATTCAAATTTCAACTTCATTTCAAAACCATATTATTTATTCAAATAAAATCTTCGTTTTATTTTAAATCAAATTATTGACCAATCGGGTTTTATTTAATTCTCTATATCCAAGGTCAAAGTTCAATTTGGGTATTTATCATTTCCACCCGATTCCAATTCAATTCAAAATCAAAACATAGCAAAGGGAACTTGCAGTGTGATAACTGGGATGGTGTCAAAGTAAATAAACAAGCAAATCAAACAATAACAATCCAATAATCAATTCAAATAATCCCGAAATAACCGTATTAATTCGCATTGTTATTTGTACGAATTAATATAATTATTTCTAGAATCTACACTATCATTTCATGTAGATTAAAGATTATTACATTACGGTTTTCACTTGTCATTCAACTTACAATTTCATACATCATCAATTTAACAACATACATTTAAATGGTTCAAGGTGTAATTCCATATTTCTACGTGTCAACTAGTTTAACATTTAAAGGGGTCATATTATACAAAATTTTAACTAATCAAATTCAACATATAGATTCAATTTTAAATGGTTAACTATCATATATCAATTCAATTGCCTATTATTTATCACTTTAACATTAACCATTTAACGTCCAATATAAACATCAACAATAAATCAATTATCAACCAAACTGAATTATCATTTCATAAATAACAGATAATGGTGTCAGATGTCATAGGTGAACTGATACAGGTAATAGCATATATAACAGTGTAATTAACTAACAACAGTAAATTTCAATTGTCGTTTCAATTGAAATCAATTTAATAAATAAAAGAACGTTAATCGTGAGTGAGTGCTCACCTTTCGAGGTTAGAGAGGATAGATAACAGGACAAGCTACGATTTGAGTCATGATAGTCTATCGACCTATCCAACAACAGATCTCAAAGCGATGTAAGCAGAACACAGATTTGACAGTCAAAGCTGATAGATAAGAATCGATGGGAGCTAATCAGAATCAGTTAAAAATTTAAATGAAAAGTATATTATATTAATATACTAATAAGATCAACATTTTGATTTAAGACAAATATTAGCTAATATTTAAGACAAAATCCAAAATCATTATACTTAAAACTTAAATATAAAAATCAAAGTATATCAAAAATTTCACAGTAAAACAGCCCTTAATATATATTAAAACTAATATCTTACACACCTGAAACAAACCCACACAGGAACATATCAAAATATATGCCGACAACAATGTATATGCGAGCAACTAATTGAGTCTAAACAAATATGCAGACTGGACTTAATATAATGTATACTAACTAAAGCAGATCAGATATAAGTAACATACCTCATTGTAAAATAGTTATGATGTATTTATAGTAAAATCTACTGATATAAACCAGACTCATGTGTATAAACTCACTTTATATAAATTATTATAGACCTTTATTTTTGAAAACTAAATATAAAAAAAAAACTCACGCAACCCTAAAACGTTATATATACTAAAAAAATAATATGCAAATCAACCTGGGACAAAACCCAAACATATTAATTTATATTAAAACTAATATATGTAATACTACCCTATCTAACTTATACCTCTAACAGACCACCAATATAACAAATGCATTAAGGTGACTTACTATATATAATGGAATATATATATGCATTCAACTAAAAGAAGACACATGTCATTAAACAATCACAATATGTGCAGACTCAAAAGTACGTGTATATATAGATCTAATTTTGAAACTAAGATATACATACCCACGTAATGTAAAAATATATATAACTAATATTATATAAACTAATATAAACATCTACAGCAAAGCCAATATATAGCAACATTATATACGAAACTTGTACAGTAAACTAGAAATGAAAGTCTATAAACTATTATACATATACTTATCTTGCTCAAACATTACCAAAGAAAGGTGAAGGCTGCTCGAAGATGGATGCTTGATGGGTTGTTGTGGCGACTGCTAAAGATTTTTGGTGAAAGGCTTGCGTAGGCTGACAAGTGGACTAGTGATGGGAAATGGAACGGCGGAGAAAGGGTGGGAAGCATGGCTGACGAGGCACGGTAAGGCGGAAGGAGGTCGAGCATTGGTGGATCTGCGGCTTGCGTGGCCAACTATGGAGAGAAGGTGACGTGGCGGCGGCCTATGGGATGATAGCGGTCTGGGTTGGAGTTCGGCACTAGCGGATACGTGAAAGGCATGGCGATGGTGAGCACAGTTGCAAGGCCACAGGGAGCTGTCGGGACTGACGCGGTGCTTTGGGCGGTTGACAGGGGTTTGACAAGGCAGTGGCGGTGGAGGCTGCTATGAGGGTGGCGAGCAAGTGGTGGGTTTGCAGTGGGATGTTATGGCAGGCGTACGGCGAAGCGGACGTGGATCTGAGGGGAGTGGGTGAACAGCGGTGGTGGGCGGTTGTCGTTTGGTGGAGTGGGATGTGGTCTGGAAATGAAGGGGCGTTGGTAGTGGAGCGAGCGATCGTGCGTGGTGATGGGAGAAGGCGGACGAGGTGGAAGGTGGTTGTGGGATGTAGCTTCGGCCATGAGAGAAGTTTGGGTGAATGAAATAAGGTTTCAGAAGAAAAGCAAAGTGACAGAGCAATGCCTTGTATTATATGAATATTATATATATAATTTATTCTTTCAAAAAAATAAACAGAAACCAAGGGCCATAAAATACGAACCAGTGTGAATAGTGAAGATTACAGGTTGAATTTATGGAAATAATAATGACAGTAGCCATTCATTCTTCTCGGGAAACAAACGAATGGGCACAGGAAATCCAAAAGACTCCAGAATGGGTACCGATACAATTAACCGTTTCGCGGTTTTCACCCCGTACCGGGCATCGAAATGCACAAATGAATATACTACGGAGATCAGCACGACGAGACGATCAAAACGGTATACCGATATCAGTGGCACGATTGAATTATAAAAATTCGAATTTTCTACTAGCGAAAAATGCAAGAAAAACACTGAAAAATAAGATCGACGGAGCCAAAGATGTCCGAATTTGGAAGAACGACAAACTGATATCTTGCTCGGAAGATGGTTTAGAATTTTTCTATGTAAAAATATTTAGATTTCGGAAACATTTTATTTTCATCGCTTTTTAACTGATTAAATTGAAGTAAATTTACGCGTGAAATAAACTTTCATATTTTCAGACGAAAATTTACCAGTCGCTATGTTTAACTAGACGTATTTCAAATATTAAATTTTTATTTCAAAACTTTATCGTTTAAAATTTCAATTAATAACGTTGTTAAAAACCCAGTTAAATTTACGGGTCGTTACACTCTCCCCCACTAAAAACTTTTCGTCCCCGAAAAGGAACGAGATAGGAGAATAGAAACAACCAGAAAGAAAACAGATTTGAAATACAAATAACAATTAATTTAAACCATATAAATTCAAATTTAAATTAGTTGATACTCAATAATTGATTTAATCCATTTGATTTCTCTAAAATTAATCTCAACTATTTCTAAATCCATTATCTTATTATCCAATTATCTTCAATTTATAATTTCTAAAACCATAAATTTGAATAGTCTTTTATTATAATCATATTTCCAGCAATTTTAAATTCTTCTTTATTATTGTTAAATTTATTCTACTTAATATATCTAATCACATATATTTAATCCATATAAATTAGTTTAAACCATAAAAGTTTCGATTTTAAATTAATTTACATCTTTTAATTTCTTTTAAATTCAAGGTATTTTCATATGTTGATCAAATTTCAATTTATTAATCTTTTTTCAAAACAATTTATTTCATTATTAACTGAGTTTACTTATTATCCTATCTAACTCTATTAACATCTTTATGATCATAATTTAGTGTATAACATTTATTATAAACACTCAAATTTTATTTATAAATTCAATTTATCTTATATATTATCCAATTACATATTCAACTTCTGAATGATTTAGGTAAGTTGTATTAGAATGCAGTTGAAAAATATACAAATAAAATTTTCCAATTCAATTATTCAAGTTTAAATATTCATTCCAAATTTGGTTTTATTTACAATTAAAATCATCCTTTAACAAAATTTAAGAATTAGATTTCCGATTAACTTTAACAATTTAGAGATATATATAATATATTTATATCAAATCAAATTAATTTTTTTTTATTTTATTTTTAAAATAAGATACCCATATATATATATAAATCAAATTATACTGAAGAAATTTAAATCAAAATCTTTTTTTCAAAACAAAAGCGTAGCAAAGCTACAGAATAGTTTCTCCACTTCGAAACTCGAAAATGGATGTCGATGATGCGGCCGTCATCACCGAAATTATTTTCCAGCGACAAAGAGAAGAGCACTGATTTCAACATTTTAAAAATTCTTTGAAAACGATTTCTATTCGAAAATACTTTCAATAATATATACTTTAAAATTTTAAAAACCAAAGTTCGAAATCACCGGAAACTAATAAATTCTCAAATTTCTGAATTAAATTCATTTGAATTCCAAATTAAAATTTTAAACCATGTTCTATAATTTCATTTATTTATCATATTAGAATAATCAATGGTTTTCCAAACAATAAATGAAAATTAAATATTATCATTTTTGACAATAGATTCATTAACAATTTAATTTCATAATATAATCATTCAAACTTTATTTTATTTATCAAAATTGAAAACAAAATTGTGTCAGTTTGCTCTGCTCAAGTGTTTTGGAAATCCTATCGATAGCGTTGATCAGACGAATCGATCGGAAACCCAAATCAACATCAACAACCCAAACAACACAATACATAAACATTTTTATATAAATTTACAAATACACTTCCTCGCTCGACGATACAAGAATGGATTCAAAGCAAGGATAGAGATTCAAATTTGATGGACTCAAATCAAAGAGAATTCTGATTCGAAGACAAATTCGAAAGAAAAGATAAGATGATTCAATAACAGAATCGGGAGATGAGTAAGTTTATTTAATTCACGGGCAACCTTAACCGGTCGTCCGTAACTTCAAGAATAGGATCGATGCTGAATTCCAAGGTAAATCAACACTCGATCTCAAGAGATGGAATTCAGGTATAGCAGGGAATAGATAGCATCGTAAACCGAGGATACAGAAATCTTCGGTAAATCGATGCCTATTATAAAGGAGTTTCACCCCTTTACAAATCATTCGAAGTTTGGCGAGACCGCCGATTCACTATAAGGGTCATTCGAAGTGGAGTTATGTGATGCTCCAGAATTGAAAGGAGACGAATAGTGAGGGACACGAATGAAATTTGGAACCGTAGGGGACGTTCCAAAATTCAAAGAAATCGAGTCGAAAGGAAGAGATTGAAACTCGAATGAGAGTGATTCTGTAAATACATTTACCCTATATGTTAAGTTTTGCCTAGAGCTACCAAAGCTCTGATACCAACTGTAACGACCCAGAATTTTGGACCATTCGCATCCATTATAAGTGTATAGGTAGACACTCATGCCGGAATTGAATTGCTCAAAATACCGCATTGTTAATTAAAATTGGCAAAACTGAACATATACAATAAATAAATATAATCACAGATCACAGACACAGAGTAATAAGTGTAGCGGAAATAAAAGAGATAGTAGTTCATGAAGCTACTATATAAATGTATAAGTTACATCAGAGTTTACAACAGAAGAGTAATACGATACATCAGATACAAATCAGAATACATCACTGGAATCATCGAATACTGAAAGCAGAATAGATGGCTGGATCTTCAAGCAAAGCTCCAACTTCAAAGGTGAGTCTCGAATACTGGTACACTCAGTCTGACCCGAGCGTAAAGCAAAACACAAAACACTCGAGTCAGGATTAACATTCTTATATTAATAAATCCAACTCAAGTGAAATAGCAATTGAAATACAAGTAACTCAAAGGATGTTTGGAATAACCATCCTTCAAGGA
Source organism: Allium fistulosum (assembly GCA_030737815.1). Taxonomy (NCBI): domain Eukaryota; kingdom Viridiplantae; phylum Streptophyta; class Magnoliopsida; order Asparagales; family Amaryllidaceae; genus Allium; species Allium fistulosum. The sequence goes on from CM060901.1 coordinate 670,510,870, forward strand.
TCCGTTAAACTATCTACTAGGTAGTAATGTACGATAAGTAGATAATGTCTATCAGTAATATGTAAAGATATCAAAATAGCGTTAAGTCATGGCCCATTCCACCCTTAACACATTTTTGTTCCCAAAAGCATATACAAGACCGTAGTTTCCCCAAAACCGGAAGTCACCAGAGGGCAATCCATATACTAAAGGTACAAATCAAAATCGTAGTGGTCGCGTATAAATGGAATACAAGTATGACAAGGCACATGAGGCAATACCCAAGGTAGTGATACTACCGTTCGCCTGATCCGGACTGGTGAGAACGCAACGCCGCAGCGCCCGCAACACCGTGAAACAACACTCCCAAAATCAAGGGTGCACCAATCGACAACAAGTAATAAGTAGTTCGAAGAAGTGTGTCCACTTGAGGTAGCTAATCCTCCATTGGCCCGGCACGGCTCCTGTTTTAGTCATTTCCAATTTGACACAAGTGTCAAGGCTATCCATCATTGTTCTCTTTCTTCAGTCATCACGTACATCAATCCAACCACTTCATTCTGGATCATCACTCCGCGTATAGTTATTAAAGTGGTTTTCGGTTTAGATAGAGAGTATATCCATTACCGATCCCGGTCTCTTTAATAACTTTCGTAATTATTACACCGATTGGTCGTTTATTTATTTCAAAACCAAATCAAATTCAATTTCAAATAGAATTTGTAAATCAACACTTCATTTGTCTTTCTAAATCAATTTCCAAAATTTACGTTTCAAAACTTCAATTTACCATTTCAAAATCTTATAATTCAATTTTAATATCTATTTAAAACCATTCAAATATTGATTCAAGTTCGTATATAAGTTTCATTCCGAAATCATTTAAACAAATTTTATTTAACATTCAAATCAATTTAAACTCATTTATCGATTCCATTCAATATTCATTAAGTAAATTTGCCATTCAAAACAATTTCTATTAAATTTCCAATTCATTAAATCAATTTCTTAAGTTCAACTTCATTAAAACAAAACTTACAATTTTGAATTAAATTAAATTCGTCAAATCAATTCTTTCAATTACAAGTCTTACGTTAATTCCAAAAATATCACATTTTCATTTCTTGTTAAAGAAATTCCATTTCACTTATTTACTTTCTTAAATAATTTTCCAAAACTTAAATAAAGAAAACTCAATTTCAATTATTTACGAAGTAAAATTCACTTATTCAAAATTTCAATTTTTACTTTTTAAAGAATTCAATTCAATTTAATCATTTAATAATTCAATCTCATTTAATTATTAAATAATTCAAAACTTAATTATTAAATAATTTCAAAGTTTAATAATTTCAAACTTAATTATAATTTCAAACTTAATTATTAAATCATTTCAAAGTTTAATAATTTCAAACTTAATTATAATTTCAAACTTAATTATTAAATCATTTCAAACTTTATTCAATCATTTCTCAAATTAAACATCGTTCTTTCATCAATTACATTGTTAATATTCTGTTTCAGATTATTAAATATTAACATTTTCCTTTCATTAAAATTCAAATTTCAACTTCATTTCAAAACCATATTATTTATTCAAATAAAATCTTCGTTTTATTTTAAATCAAATTATTGACCAATCGGGTTTTATTTAATTCTCTATATCCAAGGTCAAAGTTCAATTTGGGTATTTATCATTTCAACCCGATTCCAATTCAATTCAAAATCAAAACATAGCAAAGGGAACTTGCAGTGTGATAACTGGGATGGTGTCAAAGTAAATAAACAAGCAAATCAAACAATAACAATCCAATAATCAATTCAAATAATCCCGAAATAACCGTATTAATTCGCATTGTTTTTTGTACGAATTAATATAATTATTTCTAGAATCTACACTATATTTCATGTAGATTAAAGATTATTACATTACGGTTTTCACTTGTCATTCAACTTACAATTTCATACATCATCAATTTAACAACAAACATTTAAATGGTTCAAGGTGTAATTCCATATTTCTACGTGTCAACTAGTTTAACATTTAAAGGGGTCATATTATACAAAATTTTAACTAATCAAATTCAACATATAGATTCAATTTTAAATGGTTAACTATCATATATCAATTCAATTGCCTATTACTTATCACTATAACATTTACCATTTAACGTCCAATATAAACATCAACAATAAATCAATTATCAACCAAACTGAATTATCATTTCATAAATAACAGATAATGGTGTCAGATGTCATAGTTGAACTGATACAGGTAATAGCATATATAACAGTGTAATTAACTAACAACAGTAAATTTCAATTGTCGTTTCAATTGAAATCAATTTAATAAATAAAAGAACGTTAATCGTGAGTGAGTGCTCACCTTTCGAGGTTAGAGAGGATAGATAACAGGACAAGCTACGATTTGAGTCACGATAGTCTATCGACCTATCCAACAACAGATCTCAAAGCGATGTAAGCAGAACACAGATTTGACAGTCAAAGCTGATAGATAAGAATCGATGGGAGCTAATCAGAATCAGTTAAAAATTTAAATGAAAAGTATATTATATTAATATACTAATAAGATCAACATTTTGATTTAAGACAAATATTAGCTAATATTTAAGACAAAATCCAAAATCATTATACTTAAAACTTAAATATAAAAATCAAAGTATATCAAAAATTTCACAGTAAAACAGCCCTTAATATATATTAAAACTAATATCTTACACACCTGAAACAAACCCACACAGGAACATATCAAAATATATGCCGACAACAATGTATATGCGAGCAACTAATTGAGTCTAAAAAAATATGCAGACTGGATTTAATATAATGTATACTAACTAAAGCAGATCAGATATAAGTAACATACCTCATTGTAAAATAGTTATGATGTATTTATAGTAAAATCTACTGATATAAACCAGACTCATGTGTATAAACTCACTTTATATAAATTATTATAGACCTTTATTTTTGAAAACTAAATATAAAAAAAAACTCACGCAACCCCAAAACGTTATATATACTAAAAAAATATATGCAAATCAACCTGGGACAAAACCCAAACATATTAATTTATATTAAAACTAATATATGTAAAACTACCCTATCTAACTTATACCTCTAACAGACCACCAATATAACAAATGCATTAAGGTGACTTACTATATATAATGGAATATATATATGCATTCAACTAAAAGAAGACACATGTCATTAAACAATCACAATATGTGCAGACTCAAAAGTACGTGTATATATAGATCTAATTTTGAAACTAAGATATACATACCCACATAATGTAAAAATATATATAACTAATATTATATAAACTAATATAAACATCTACAGCAAAGCCAATATATAGCAACATTATATACGAAACTTGTACAGTAAACTAGAAATGAAAGTCTATAAACTATTATACATATACTTATCTTGCTCAAACACCAAAGAAAGGTGAAGGCTGCTCGAAGATGGATGCTTGATGGGTTGTTGTGGCGACTGCTAAAGATTTTCGGTGAAAGGCTTGCGTAGGCTGACAAGTGGACTAGTGATGGGAAATGGAACGGTGGAGAAAGGGTGGGAAGCATGGCTGACGAGGCACGGTAAGGCGGAAGGAGGTCGAGCATTGGTGGATCTGCAGCTTGCGTGGCCAACTATGGAGAGAAGGTGACGTGGCGGCGGCCTATGGGATGATAGCGGTCTGGGTTGGAGTTCGACACTAGCGGATACGTGAAAGGCATGGCGATGGTGAGCACAGTTGCAAGGCCACAGGGAGCTGTCGGGACTGACGCGGTGCTTTGGGCGGTTGAAAGGGGTTTGACAAGGCAGTGGCGGTGGAGGCTGCTATGAGGGTGGCGAGCAAGTGGTGGGTTTGCAGTGGGATGTCGTGGCAGGCGTACGGCGAAGAGGACGTGGATCTGAGGGGAGTGGGTGAACAGCGGTGGTGGGCGGTTGTCGTTTGGTGGAGTGGGATGTGGTCTGGAAATGAAGGGGCGTTGGCAGTGGAGCGAGCGATCGTGCGTGGTGATGGGAGAAGGCGGACGAGGTGGAAGGTGGTTGTGGGATGTGGCTTCGGCCATGAGAGAAGTTTGGGTGAATGAAATAAGGTTTCAGAAGAAAAGCAAAGTGACAGAACAATGCCTTGTATTATATGAATATTATATATAATTTATTCTTTCAAAAAAATAAACAGAAACCAAGGGCCATAAAATACGAACCTGTGTGAATAGTGAAGATTACAGGTTGAATTTATGGAAATAATAATGACAGTGGCCATTCATTCTTCTCGGGAAACAAACGAATGGGCACAGGAAATCCAAAAGACTCCAGAATGGGTACCGATACAATTAACCGTTTCGCGGTTTTCACCCCGTACCGGGCACCGAAATGCACAATGAATATACTACGGAGATCAGCACGACGAGACGATCAAAACGGTATACCGATATCAGTGGCACGATTGAATTATAAAAATTCGAATTTTCTACTAGCGAAAAATGCAAGAAAAACACTGAAAAATAAGATCGACGGAGCCAAAGATGTCCGAATTTGGAAGAACGACAAACTGATATCTTGCTCAGAAGATGATTTAGAATTTTTCTATGTAAAAATATTTAGATTTCGGAAACATTTTATTTTCATCGCTTTTTAACTGATTAAATTGAAGTAAATTTACGCGCGAAATAAACTTTCATATTTTCGGACGAAAATTTACCAGTCGCTATGTTTAAGTAGACGTATTTCAAATATTAAATTTTTATTTCAAAACTTTATCGTTTAAAATTTCGCAAAATTTCAATTAATAACGTTGTTAAAAACCCAGTTAAATTTACGGGTCGTTACACTCTCCCCCACTTAAAACTTTTCGTCCCCGAAAAGGAACGAGATAGGAGAATAGAAACAACCAGAAAGAAAACAGATTTGAAATACAAAATAACAATTAATTTAAACCATATAAATTCAAATTTAAATTAGTTGATACTCAATAATTGATTTAATCCATTTGATTTCTCTAAAATTAATCTCAACTATTTCTAAATCCATTATCTTATTATCCAATTATCTTCAATTTATAATTTCTAAAACCATAAATTTGAATAGTCTTTTATTATAATCATATTTCCAGCAATTTTAAATTCTTCTTTATTATTGTTAAATTTATTCTACTTAATATATCTAATCACATATATTTAATCCATATAAATTAGTTTAAACCATAAAAGTTTCGATTTTAAATTAATTTACATCTATTAATTTCTTTTAAATTCAAGGTATTTTCATATGTTGATCAAATTTCAATTTATTAATCTTTTTTCAAAACAATTTATTTCATTATTAACTGAGTTTACTTATTATCCTATCTAACTCTATTTACATCTTTATGATCAAAATTTAGTGTATAACATTTATTATAAACACTCAAATTTTATTTATAAATTCAATTTATCTTATATATTATCCAATTACATATTCAACTTCTGAATGATTTAGGTAAGTTGTATTAGAATGCAGTTGAACAATATACAAATAAAATTTTCCAATTCAATTATTCAAGTTTAAATATTCATTCCAAATTTTGGTTTTATTTACAATTAAAATCATCCTTTAACAAAATTTAAGAATTAGATTTCCGATTAACTTTAAACAATTTAGAGATATATATAATATATTTATATCAAATCAAATTAATTTTTTTTTAAAATAAGATACCCATATATATATAAATCAAATTATACTGAAGAAATTTAAATCAAAATCTTTTTTCAAAACAAAATCGTAGCAAAGCTACAGAATAGTTTCTCCACTTCGAAACTCGAAAATGGATGTCGATGATGCGTCCATCATCACCGAAATTATTTTCCAGCGACAAAGAGAAGAGCACTGATTTCAACATTTTAAAAATTCTTTGAAAACGATTTCTATTCGAAAATACTTTCTATAATATATACTTTAAAATTTTAAAAATCAAAGTTCGAAATCACCGGAAACTAATAAATTCTCAAATATCTGAATTAAATTCATTTGAATTCCAAATTAAAATTTTAAACCATGTTCTATAATTTCATTTATTTATCATATTAGAATAATCAATGGTTTTCCAAACAATAAATGAAAATTAAATATTATCATTTTTGACAACAGATTCATTAACAATTTAATTTCATAATATAATCATTCAAACTTTATTTTATTTATCAAAATTGAAAACAAAATTGTGTCAGTTTGCTCTGCTCAAGTGTTTTGGAAATCCTATCGATAGCGTTGATCAGACGAATCGATCGGAAACCCAAATCAACATCAACAACCCAAACAACACAATACATAAACATTTTTATATAAATTTACAAATACACTTCCTCGCTCGACGATACAAGAATGGATTCAAACCAAGGATAAAGATTCAAATTTGATGGACTCAAATCAAAGAGAATTCTGATTCGAAGACAAATTCGAAAGAAAAGATAAGATGATTCGATAACAGAATCGGGAGATGGGTAAGTTTATTTAATTCACGGGCAACCTTAACCGGTCGTCTGTAACTTCAAGAATAGGATCGATGCTGAATTCCAAGGTAAATCAACACTCGATCTTAAGAGATGGAATTCAGGTATAGCAGGGAATAGATAGCATCGTAAACCGAGGATACAGAAATCTTCGGTAAATCGATGCCTATTATAAAGGAGTTTCACCCCTTTACAAATCATTCAAAGTTTGGCGAGACCGCCGATTCACTATAAGGGTCATTCGAAGTGGAGTTATGTGATGCTCCAGAATTGAAAGGAGACGAATAGTGAGGGACACGAATGAAATTTGGAACCGTAGGGGACGTTCCAAAATTCAAAGAAATCGAGTCGAAAGGAAGAGATTGAAACTCGAATGAGAGTGATTCTGTAAATACATTTACCCTATATGTTAAGTTTTGCCTAGAGCTACCAAAGCTCTGATACCAACTGTAACGACCCAGAATTTTGGACCATTCGCATCCATTATAAGTGTATAGGTAGACACTCATGCCGGAATTGAATTGCTCAAAATACCGCATTGTTAATTAAAATTGGCAAAACTGAACATATACAATAAATAAATATAATCACAGATCACAGACACAGAGTAATAAGTGTAGTGGAAATAAAAGAGATAGTAGTTCATGAAGCTACTATATAAATGTATAAGTTACATCAGAGTTTACAACAGAAGAGTAATACGATACATCAGATACAAATCAGAATACATCACTGGAATCATCGAATACTGAAAGCAGAATAGATGGCTGGATCTTCAAGCAAAGCTCCAACTTCAAAGGTGAGTCTCGAATACTGGTACACTCAGTCTGACCCGAGCGTAAAGCAAAACACAAAACACTCGAGTCAGGATTAACATTCTTATATTAATAAATCCAACTCAAGTGAAATAGCAATTGAAATACAAGTAACTCAAAGGATGTTTGGAATAACCATCCTTCAAGGATCCGTTAAACTATCTACTAGGTAGTAATGTACGCTAAGTAGATAATGTCTATCAGTAATATGTAAAGATATCAAAATAGCGTTAAGTCATGGCCCATTCCACCCTTAACACATTTTTATTCCCAAAAGCATATACAAGACCGTAGTTTCCCCAAAACCGGAAGTCACCAGAGGGCAATCCATATACTAAAGGTACAAATCAAAATCGTAGTGGTCGCGTATAAATGGAATACAAGTATGACAAGGCACATGAGGCAATACCCAAGGTAGTGATACTACCGTTCGCCTGATCCGGACTGGTGAGAACGCAACGCCGCAGCGCCCGCAACACCGTGAAACAACACTCCCAAAATCAAGGGTGCACCAATCGACAACAAGTAATAAGTAGTTCGAAGAAGTATGTCCACTTGAGGTAGCTAATCCTCCATTGGCCCGGCACGGCTCCTATTTTAGTCATTTCCAATTTGACACAAGTGTCAAGGCTATCCATCATCGTTCTCTTTCTTCAGTCATCACGTACATCAATCCAACCACTTCATTCTGGATCATCACTCCGCGTATAGTTATTAAAGTGGTTTTCGGTTTAGATAGAGAGTATATCCATTACCGATCCCGATCTCTTTAATAACTTTCGTAATTATTACACCGATTGGTCGTTTATTTATTTCAAAACCAAATCAAATTCAATTTCAAATAGAATTTGTAAATCAACACTTCATTTGTCTTTCTAAATCAATTTCCAAAATTTACGTTTCAAAACTTCAATTTACCATTTCAAAATCTTATAATTCAATTTCAATATCTATTTAAAACCATTCAAATATTGATTCAAGTTCGTATATAAGTTTCATTCCGAAATCATTTAAACAAATTTTATTTAACATTCAAATCAATTTAAACTCATTTATCGATTCCATTCAATATTCATTAAGTAAATTTGCCATTCAAAACAATTTCTATTAAATTTCCAATTCATTAAATCAATTTCTTAAGTTCAACTTCATTAAAACCAAACTTACAATTTTGAATTAAATTAAATTCGTCAAATCAATTCTTTCAGTTACAAGTCTTACGTTAATTCCAAAAATATCACATTTTCATTTCTTGTTAAAGAAATTCCATTTCACTTATTTACTTTCTTAAATAATTTTCCAAAACTTAAATAAAGAAAACTCAATTTCAATTATTTACGAAGTCAAATTCACTTATTCAAAATTTCAATTTTTACTTTTTAAAGAATTCAATTCAATTTAATCATTTAATAATTCAATCTCATTTAATTATTAAATAATTCAAAACTTAATTATTAAATAATTTCAAAGTTTAATAATTTCAAACTTAATTATAATTTCAAACTTAATTATTAAATCATTTCAAAGTTTAATAATTTCAAACTTAATTATAATTTCAAACTTAATTATTAAATCATTTCAAACTTTATTCAATCATTTCTCAAATTAAACATCGTTCTTTCATCAATTACATTGTTAATATTCTGTTTCAGATTATTAAATATTAACATTTTCCTTTCATTAAAATTCAAATTTCAACTTCATTTCAAAACCATATTATTTATTCAAATAAAATCTTCGTTTTATTTTAAATCAAATTATTGACCAATCGGGTTTTATTTAATTCTCTATATCCAAGGTCAAAGTTCAATTTGGGTATTTATCATTTCAACCCGATTCCAATTCAATTCAAAATCAAAACATAGCAAAGGGAACTTGCAGTGTGATAACTGGGATGGTGTCAAAGTAAATAAACAAGCAAATCAAACAATAACAATCCAATAATCAATTCAAATAATCCCGAAATAACCGTATTAATTCGCATTGTTATTTGTACGAATTAATATAATTATTTCTAGAATCTACACTATCATTTCATGTAGATTAAAGATTATTACATTACGGTTTTCACTTGTCATTCAACTTACAATTTCATACATCATCAATTTAACAACAAACATTTAAATGGTTCAAGGTGTAATTCCATATTTCTACGTGTCAACTAGTTTAACATTTAAAGGGGTCATATTATACAAAATTTTAACTAATCAAATTCAACAAATAGATTCAATTTTAAATGGTTAACTATCATATATCAATTCAATTGCCTATTATTTATCACTTTAACATTTACCATTTAACGTCCAATATAAACATCAACAATAAATCAATTATCAACCAAACTGAATTATCATTTCATAAATAACAGATAATGGTGTCAGATGTCATAGGTGAACTGATACAGGTAATAGCATATATAACAGTGTAATTAACTAACAACAGTAAATTTCAATTGTCGTTTCAATTGAAATCAATTTAATAAATAAAAGAACGTTAATCGTGAGTGAGTGCTCACCTTTCGAGGTTAGAGAGGATAGATAACAGGACAAGCTACGATTTGAGTCACGATAGTCTATCGACCTATCCAACAACAGATCTCAAAGCGATGTAAGCAGAACACAGATTTGTCAGTCAAAGCTGATAGATAAGAATCGATGGGAGCTAATCAGAATCAGTTAAAAATTTAAATGAAAAGTATATTGTATTAATATACTAATAAGATCAACATTTTTGATTTAAGACAAATATTAGCTAATATTTAAGACAAATATTTAAGACAAAATCCAAAATCATTATACTTAAAACTTAAATATAAAAATCAAAGTATATCAAAAATTTCACAGTAAAACAGCCCTTAATATATATTAAAACTAATATCTTACACACCTGAAACAAACCCACATAGGAACATATCAAAATATATGCCGACAACAATGTATATGCGAGCAACTAATTGAGTCTAAACAAATATGCAGACTGGACTTAATATAATGTATACTAACTAAAGCAGATCAGATATAAGTAACATACCTCATTGTAAAATAGTTATGATGTATTTATAGTAAAATCTACTGATATAAACCAGACTCATGTGTATAAACTAACTTTATATAAATTATTATAGACCTTTATTTTTGAAAACTAAATATAAAAAAAAAACTCACGCAACCCCAAAACGTTATATATACTAAAAAAATGCAAATCAACCTGGGACAAAACCCAAACATATTAATTTATATTAAAACTAATATATGTAATACTACCCTATCTAACTTAAACCTCTAACAGACCACCAATATAACAAATGCATTAAGGTGACTTACTATATATAATGGAATATATATATGCATTCAACTAAAAGAAGACACATGTCATTAAACAATCACAATATGTGCAGACTCAAAAGTACGTGTATATATAGATCTAATTTTGTAACTAAGATATACATACCCACGTAATGTAAAAATATATATAACTAATATTATATAAACTAATATAAACATCTACAGCAAAGCCAATATATAGCAACATTATATACGAAACTTGTACAGTAAACTAGAAATGAAAGTCTATAAACTATTATACATATACTTATCTTGCTCAAACATTACCAAAGAAAGGTGAAGGCTGCTCGAAGATGGATGCTTGATGGGTTGTTGTGGCGACTGCTAAAGATTTTCGGTGAAAGGCTTGCGTAGGCTGACAAGTGGACTAGTGATGGGAAATGGAACGGCGGAGAAAGGGTGGGAAGCATGGCTGACGAGGCACGGTAAGGCTGAAGGAGGTCGAGCATTGGTGGATCTGCGGCTTGCGTGGCCAACTATGGAGAGAAGGTGACGTGGCGGCGGCCTATGGGATGATAGCGGTCTGGGTTGGAGTTCGGCACTAGCGGATACGTGAAAGGCATGGCGATGGTGAGCACAATTGCAAGGCCACAGGGAGCTGTCGGGACTGACGCGGTGTTTTGGGCGGTTGACAGGGGTTTGATAAGGCAGTGGCGGTGGAGGCTGCTATAAGGGTGGCGAGCAAGTGGTGGGTTTGCAGTGGGATGTCGTGGCAGGCGTACGGCGAAGCGGACGTGGATCTGAGGGGAGTGGGTGAACAGCGGTGGTGGGCGGTTGTCGTTTGGTGGAGTGGGATGTGGTCTGGAAATGAAGGGGCGTTGGCAGTGGAGCGAGCGATTGTGCGTGGTGATGGGAGAAGGCGGACGAGGTGGAAGGTGGTTGTGGGATGTGGCTTCGGCCATGAGAGAAGTTTGGGTGAATGAAATAAGGTTTCAGAAGAAAAGCAAAGTGACAGAGCAATGCCTTGTATTATATGAATATTATATATATAATTTATTCTTTCAAAAAAATAAACAGAAACCAAGGGCCATAAAATACGAACCATGTTGATTTACGGGTCGTTACAAAATATAAGGAGAATTTCACTCCAAACCATGTTGATTTTTCTTTGAAAAGCAACTCTTTATTGATTCTTTCTCAAATTTTCCTTACATTTTCTTTGATCTTTCCTTATCAAAAGAAATTTATGATCAAGCCCTCCAAGGCTCTGCAATGGTTAGTTTCATGACCATTCATCATGTGGTAATGATAATAGGATCCTACCCGGTTTCTTTCAGGTTTTGGCCTCCTTTTCTGTGATGGCCAGTAGTTAAGCTCTTCCTTTGTAAGCAAGTAGACATTCTCTATGGAAGTTGTCAAGTTGCACTCTTTTGGAAGTCTAGACTTGAAACTTGATTCTTGCGGATGACCTTTTGACTTTTTATTTCTTGGCCTTATTATTTCACACTCTTCGATTGCTTTTCTTTTTACCACCCTTTGAATTTCTTGAGTTGGAAATGTTTTTGCTGTAGTTGGTTGCCACTTATGTGCAAAGGCATTGTAATCATCCGTTATCTCTTTCTCAAAGATGGTGCCTCTGGAATAATGTTGGATTGTTCTTCTCATTTGATTGAAGATATTGTCACTTCCATTTCTTTTCTTTCCTAGTACAAAGATGGGGGTGGGGCCAACATGAAAAGGATTTAGACTCCATTTTTGAGGATCATAAGATTTCACTTTTTTACTTGTTTATAATTCTAAGAGCTTCTAGCTTTAATCTTTGCTCTTCATCTTGGTTGGAACCTATGATGATCATTGGGGAGAATCTTTCCAAGTGGGGTTCAGATGACCCTTGTTCAGATCTTTTTATCCTTCTGGCCATGATCAAACCAAAGTAGATGAACTTAAAATAGGGTTGAGTGGGGTTAGAGAATAGTAGTGTTGGGGGTTTAACCAAGTCGGAGGTTCGACCTTTCCCTCTAGTGCCGAAAATGTTAACAAGATTTCTTGTCAACACCCCAAAATTATGCTAAGGGATGAGGATTATCCTTTAGGCAAGTAGAGTTGAAAAGAAGATATGAATCCTCTCAGAATTTCCACTCGATTTTTAGTAGGCAAGAATTATACAGACCAACCTTTCGACTGTGTCGAAAGGGTTAGGTTTTGTGCTATATGACCTTTCGACTTTGTCGGGATGGATTAATCCTTCTTTCAAAGGGCTTCCTTTTTGATTGATTGAGATACCTTATAAGGTTTTCCCTTTGAAAGTTTCGACCTTGTCGAAGGCCTTGAAGGTTGTGTTGATAGGACTTATTCTAAGAATTATGACATAAAGGTTCTAACCCAGTCGGAGGCGAGGTGATCTTAATGGTAAACTTGAACCATGAAACTGGGTTTGGGTTCCGACTCTATCAAGAGCCTTTGGCTATTGAATAGATTGGACTTTGGAAAAGGGGTAAAGGCGAGGGTTTTGACCTTTTCGAAAGTTGGGTCCTTAAGCTTCTTGTAATAGCTGAGGATTTAAGTGAGTAGTGTCTAGGTTTCGACTTTGTCGAAGGTAAGGGTTCGAAGGAGGAGTAGCTCTGAATAGGTATCCGTAATTACTTGATTATAAGTGGTTTCGACTATGTCGAGAGGGTCCTATCGATGTAGGCGAAACCTGAAATACAAAGGTGAATCCAACAAAAGCTTTAACGAAATAATAAAGTAATCTAAAGTATTGGAGACTTCCCTTTATCAAGCTAAGAAAACTTTATTCCTTTAAATTCCCAAATCAACTCACTAATTAGGGTTTAGAATATTTTGAATAAGAGTATACAAGTTGAGAATCAGAAGAATCGGCCCCCCAAAACGTGATCCCTTAGGTCTTATTTATAGATGCGGGTTAGAACCTTTCGACCCTGATGCTTCTGACTTGGTCGAAAGGTGGCTGCCGAATGACTTAAGTATGCTTCGTCTTTGTCGAAAGGAAGGGCTGCGCTTCTCTTCTTTTCATTGCCTTGTAATTACTTCTGACTATGTCGATAGCCCTTGTTCATTGGTTTCGATGATGTTGGTTATGCCTATGCTCTTGTTTTCGATCAGATGCGGAACCCTCCTGAACCACGTTGGTTTCGACCGATTCAAAAGGCATACTATAGCTTCCGAAGGGGTTGTTCTGGTCAATGTTTGCTCTCGCATAGTTTAAACAAAGGTGAAACCTTTGGTGACGAAAGATTTGGCGCATATGCAAGTAGTTGTTCCCCTTGTCTTCGAAAGGTTTGCTTTGACTTAATCGAAAGGTCTTCATCAAGTTGAAAGATTGTAAATGAAAGCGGAAGGGTGCTTCTGACTCCTTCATCTTCTTCGAAAGGTAAGTACCCTCTGGATATTGATTGGAGAAGCCTTCTGACACCTTCGAAAGGCCATGTTACTTCTAGACTTTGATGGAAGCATTCCTTCGACTCTTTCGAAAGGCCTAGCTGGAGCTCTTCTCTCTTGTTCTTTGCTTAGAGAGGCCTTGACTTAGTCGAAAGGTTGATTTTCTTGGGTAACATGACCTATCGAAGATCTAAAGCTATTGCATATCTAGAATTGAAGAGCTATCGCACATTTAAGTTGAAGGAAGCTATTAAAGAGATAAAAGTGTTGTTAAAGATGTAGAAGAGCTATTGAAGGTGTAAATGTGATAAGATATAAAAGATCTATTGATGTTGTAAAAGAGCTATCAAGCCTCTAAACGAGTAGCTATAAATATATGAGAAGAAATGTTATCAAGTTGAAAGAAGCTATTAAAGAAGTGAAGACAGTGAGGATATTATGAGAAGGAATATTCTCAGAATATGCTAATAAATTCTTAAAAAGCAATATAATCAAGTATATACAAGGAAAGGAGGTATGTAAGACGTTTAACATAAAGGAGCAAAGATAAATTAGAAATACAAAGAATTAGCACAATGATATGAAATGAAGTTTACATCCAACTAGTGATAAAAGGCATAAATCATTCCTTATGCAACCAATCCACTTTTGTCAATGCCATGGCTAAGATGGTGATTTACTTGAACTACTCAAATTCTGGGATTGCAACCTATGTCACCATTAAGACCGTCCATCTTGCTAAGTCATCAATCTGCATCAACTTTAATCAACCACTGCGGCCAAGCCACAACATATGCCAACTAATATAAATAGGGGCCTACCTATACATAAGAAGGGGATCCCCTTCTCTTTATCTCAATCTAGCTCATTTTGTGGACTTAACATTTCCAAGCTCGAAAGAGAGCTTTAGGACTTTTCCAATGGTTGATGGGGAAGAAAACGACTTGTAATTTTGACATAAGAACCAATAAATATAAGAAATTGCATATAAGCCTAATTTGACATTTTGGATGCCGAGAAGAAGATGACATATATTTTTGACGGAAGGACCAATGAAATAAAAGATGTTGCATGTGACCCCAAATTTTATATTTTTTCCTACGTGAAAGAAGAGGACATAAACTTTTAACATTAGGACTAATATTATTTGACTATGGGTATATTTGGAATTTATCTAAAATATAGTATCTTTTAAAAATATTATGGGTTTTAGACTAAAAATTGGTCTAACATTTTGGTATTTTCGCTATGAATTTCACTCAAGCTTTTTTATTTTTTAAACCTGCGATAGAAAGTTTAATACTTACAGTAACCCCTCCTTCATTTTCTATACCTGAGATGATAAGTTTTTTACTCTTGATAGCCCCTCCTTCTTCCATTTTTATGCCTATGATAACAAGTTTTATACTTACGATAGCACACTCCTTCTTTATTTTCAATACCTACGATAACAAGTTTCATATCTACGATAGCTTTGTAGATTGTTGATAGTGTTTTGAGATTTCTAGACTTGCGATAGCCTGTAACTATTGATAACACCTAGATTCATCTGCGATAACTAAATTTGATAGCAACTTAGATCGTCGATAGCTCTTTTAGTCTGATGATAGCAATTCTATGATGTCGATAGCCTAAGTCTACACTAACGATGGCTTTGGCCGATTATAACGAAATCCATCCACTTTAATAATTAGGAGGTGTTCTCCGCTCTTATGTATTGTCTGATTATTTCCAAAAGAACCGGAGTTGAGTTTACTGGAACTATCGATTTGGTTTTGGACAATCGATAAGCGGGGGAGTGTACTTATATGAGTTAAATCGAAATTGTAACCACTCCAAAACCATATGCACATTATACGCTTTAAAAGAGGTTCAAGATTTGTTCGAGATAATGGAATCAAGGATGGAGTTCTTTGAAGACAAAGGGCTACTTGCTACTAATTTTGAGGTCGATTCCAAAAAGGATGTAGTAGAAGTAGTGCCTTCAGTTTGTTCATATCCTGAACAACTTGTATGGATGAATGCTAGTATTGCATTATTGCCTGGAGGGCAATGTTAGCATTACAAGTGGGAATTGCTAGGAGGAAAGGGTAAAAGCGTAAACTCACAACCCAGAAATGACTAAAATAAGGAATGCCCATAGTGTAATATGGTTACCTACTATTAGGAGCAATCATATCTCGATCTAGATGGAATTTTAGATTTAGTGTGCGCATGGGTTGACCATGGGGCAATGTTTGCAGCCTGATGCCCATAGGATGATGTAGTTCAGTTTGTCATTTCAAAGGGGCAACCCGGCTCTGTCTTGGTAGGGGGTCCATGTGTGGCCCTTGAGTACATTTGATCTAGAGGTGTATTGTATGGAAGGTAGTTACTTACCTTGCCACGATGGAATCCAATTTCCTGTATGTGCCTTTACAGACTTAGTTGTATACCTATTGTTAACCCAAAAAATGGATCAACACCCTGTATTGAGTGTGAAAGCACTATCCCTGTTTTTATAGAGTAATAATATAGAAAATAGATATAAAAAGAGCAGAAAGTAGTAAAAAAGACAAGAAGATTTTTACAGTGGTTCAGCTGTTAATGAAGCCTTCATCCACTTTATAACTTTCTATTAACTGACTGCTATTACAAGTTGAATCAGATTACAATATGATTGAATTTCCCAAGTTAGATCAAGTCACTAGCGCAAGAGTTCACTGGAGAATCATAGTGAGCCCCTAGATGACTGTTATGAGGGAGGAGAAGAGTGAAGCATAGTTTTTGCAGAGTTCCAGTAGCCAGTCCAAAAGATCCTCTTTATGTTGTAGGCTGGATTGTATTTATAGGGGTTCGAGAGCTATTGGGCTAGGCCGCTTTTCCAGGAGCTTGTATTTGAAGGCATGAAGATTTTCCCAAAGTTTCACAGCAAGACGACCTAATATGATGGATCGTAAGCGATCCATAGGGCATGGATCGCTAGCGATCCATGCAGTTAGGTTATTTTCAGCTCGTTCCGATTGGATCTTGTTTCTTACCTTTATGTAGGTACTCTCCATGCAATTTCATGACTAGATGCCTTGTTTTGATGATGATTCATGTACAGGTTGCATTGAACTATAACTAGAATCAGATGAATGCTCACTTCTCAAACTAGCTTTCTTGGAATATCATGAAACTTGGTAGACAACCCTAGAAAAATATATAAGATCATGATGTAAGAAGAATGATTGTCCCATGAGCGATATTCATGGATCGCTTGCGATCCATGGATGATGGATCGCTAGCGATCCATCCCCTTAAGCTATTTTTGTTTTTTGTCTCTTGAGCATTTCTTGGTTCCTTCTCTTGATTCTTTTGGTTGATTCTTGAGTTGTTTTGTCCTACCGTAGATGTTCTAGTTCCCTTTGAATTATACTGGGTAAAAAACCCAGTTAACATTTGCCCCCCAGAGTATGCGTTCGTTGGAAACAAGGCATGCTCTAGAAGTAATTTCTTTTGCGTTTCCCTTTAGTGAGGTTCAATTGATCGCGTTGAGGTCATCATGCGAAGTTGCCTTTGGCTATCCAGCCATCTATTGAGTTCTGATGTGAATTGTTGTTGCTCGTAACAACTCAATTTCGATTACACAACTTTCCAGATGCTTGCAAATAACACATAGATCATGCTTGGTGAGTTTGGAGAAAGTTTGTTGCAATTTGATGGATCGCCAGTGATCCATAGTCCATGGATCACTAGTGATCCAAGGACTTAGCAGAATTTTTTGTACAATCTCCCATTTAACTTCATACAAGCCGACTTTCCACCTTTCCACCATTTTTATACTTTCACTTGCGAGCTGAGCCTTATACCTTGCGATCCGATCCAAAGTCTTCAAAACCCTAAATTCACTTCCACCATCGCCGCCGTTGGCTTCCACCGCCGAAGCTTCTTGCCATCGACTCCACTGGACTTTGCCATCGCCTTGATCCAGCCCTTAACTTTTGAAACTTTGTTTATTTGGATCGCCGCTGACCTGGCCAACTTGGATCACACCGATCTTATCTGCCTTGGGTTGCCAATAACTTGAGTTCGACCGTGTTCGCCTTTTGACTTTTGACTAGAGGTAGGTGATGTAGATTTTGGCGTTTGTTTAGTGATCTGGTGATGAAGTTGTGTTGGTGACGGATGCAATAAAGAATTCAAGTTGATCCGGTACGGCGCCTTGTGGATTGATTTGGTTTTTCTGGGAGGTGATAATAGCTTAGGGTAGCGTCTTGTATGCAGCTCACACCGTTATCACTTTCCAAAAAACTAACATTGACCTATGCTGAGAATTCTCTACTTGATTTGGGCCTATTGATCTATAGTTGCTTACTTTGGATTGGTCTTGTCATTGCATAGTCGGTGTACCTGGAATTGGAAGAGCTTTCTGTGTCGCTTCGGACAGCAGATCCATTATTGACCGTTGGTCGATAACAGGTAAGTGTAGGAGAAATAACTTTAATGAATGATACAAAAAGCTCTTTTCTTTTTTCGCTAGAGTGAACTATCTACACAGGATAGAGAGTTTGTAGTGTTCAGGACACCGAGCCCATCCCATATAGATAATACACTGCACTTGCCCCAGTCAACGCTTGAATTTCAACGTGTCGGCCTAAATCGATACTTTTTTAGAATTCAAGTGTTAAGCATATAGGGACTTTTAGTTATAAATAGAATTACCTGACCGCGTTAGATACAAGTTCCGTTGTATAGAATAAAGCACCTATCATCCCGTCGTAAATCCAATGGAGGAAGTCCAGCACTCTCAGAAGCTGAATTGACATCAGTTACGCCTTCACAAACAGTTTTAGTAGCGCCTACTTCTTCAGCACCACCAGCTGAATACGGTCAGTTAGTTCCAGTTGGTCCGGTTATATCCTCCAAAGTTTAGAGTTCTACTTAACCTTCCGGAGAGAGCTTCCTCCATAATCTCTACCAAAGTTCTACATAACATTTGTTTACAACATGGCATTCCGGATAATGGCGTGCGCCTTCCATTGAAAAATGAGTTTGCACATATGCCATCTTCGAGGTACACCGCTTGCCACTAGTACATGTGGTTGAATGGAGCAGTGCCCCTTTTCAGTTATTCCTTGAGAGAGACTCTTCTGAACTTAGGAATTGCTCCATTTCAGATTCACCCCAACGGATACGCGATTTTGACTTGCCATTACGTTTTATTTATGCGGTTATTCAATCATGCCCCAAGCTTTGATGAGTTGAGGTATTTCCTCTCATTCAAGAAGAGAGATGAATGTCCGTTCCTTGTTATCATCGAGGCTCAAAGAAACCACAAAATTGTGTTACAGCTTCAAAGTAACCTGTCCCAATTCAAGACCCAATATTTTTTCGTTAGGTGTCCTGAGGGATTTAATCGTCTTTGGATGACAGAGGGTAAGTCTCCTCTTTTACTCATTGATATTTAATACGTTGATGTGGGATTTTTAACAGACTGAATACTCCTTGCAGTTATTCTAAGACAAAACAAAGATCCATCACTTGATCCCATCTTCCATACTTTGAAGGCCGTAGACGCTAAAGAGAGATCGGTCAAGTTTTTGCTAACGGATGAGAATTTTCTCTGGTATGGGTTGTTGCATCCCAGGAGATTTGCTGTAGCCATTGAAGTTCCATCTCCTTCCCGTTCTAGAATTCGAACACGCTCCACTTCTTCATCACACGGCTTCGAAGAGGGCGATCTTCCAGAAGGAGAAGGTCCGTCCGGCGGGTCAACCGAAGAAATTCATGAAGGAAGAGGGGGTACGACCAAAGCCATTTTCCGATTAGGATGCCTTCGACCCCGGAGGAGGGGGAAGAGGAATTCAAGCAGCGTGAGGGCAAGGCTGTAGTGGTAATGGAAAAGGAGGAGGGTGAAATTAAGAACAACAACAGTTATGATTCCTCCTCTAATAATGAGGAATTTGATGCAAGTTCTGGTGAAGGAAACTTCAAATCATGTGAAGAAACTCCAGGAATGAGTCCTATTCTTCCGGATTCGCCTCCCTAAGAGATTCCTACTAAAGATGCTCCCCCAACAGCTGAGCAACTTCATGGTATTCCGCTTGAGGAAACCGGCATTAGCTTGGGGACTTGTGCAACGTTTATGTTGACATTGATGAACTCATGGGAGATGATTTCGAGTTTGAGGGATTGTCTCCTCGCCCCTGTCATGTTGTGTCTAGAGTTAGCCTGATTCCCACCGTGGTTACTTCCTGATCTGGTTTATGAAGTTCTTTTAGGCCACCTATGACACATTACACATTTCACTAGGGTCACATTCACTTACATATGCATTGTTTAGGTTCATTTCCTGTCACTAAAGCTCTTTATTTATTTTTTATATCAAGTACTATGAGCGGTCGTGGGCTTTACAAGGACCTTGAACAATTTACTAACGC
This sequence comes from Allium fistulosum, assembly GCA_030737815.1. Taxonomy (NCBI): domain Eukaryota; kingdom Viridiplantae; phylum Streptophyta; class Magnoliopsida; order Asparagales; family Amaryllidaceae; genus Allium; species Allium fistulosum. The sequence goes on from CM060901.1 coordinate 670,531,278, forward strand.
ACAATGCTGGTTAAGATGGACTTCAAGCCACCATCAGCCTCGAGAAACCGAGGAAGGGTGGAGAAGAAGGAAAGATTTGGAAGCCGAAGTTCGTCGTCGGGATGATAGGGAACGAGACAGAGTTTACAGGAGTGGTTATGAGAAGAGAAAAACTCCTGACGACCGGGAAGAACCATCCAAGAAATTGAAGGTAGATCACGGTTCTCATCCTTCCGAGCACCAAGCATTTGCCCCGGCTCTAGTATCTGTTGGAATTAAAGTCCCGACTTCTACTTTTCAAGTTTCACCATCATCCCAGGCCCCGTCAACTCATGTAGTGCATGTTTTTGGTTCTTCACGTCCTCGTAGGAGGCTGGATATTCTCCTATTCGGTCCTCCTAAGCTTGAAGATGCGCTGCTCGGATGGTTTCTAAAGGGAGTTAAATTTGATGGTGACCTGCGCCCAATCCGTAAAGATTCTTATATGCCTCATCTCCAAACAATTCAAAGCAACTTGGATCAAGCTGAAGATGGGAGAAGTTATGCAAGCAACTGGTAGTCACCAACCGTAACAACTACCAAGAGATCCTTTCCTTCAAGTCAGAAAAGTAAGATTATGAGAGGAGGTTAATGGAATGTGATGCCATAATCGAGCAATTGACAAAGGAGAGGGACGCTGCACTCCGAGAGAGTAAGAGCAACACCAGCTTGCTGAAGGAATTGAAAGAGGCCCACACAAAAATAGAGATCGTATTTAGAGACGAAATTAAGAAGGTCCATGCGGATGAGGTTAAGATGAAAAAGGAGCTTGAAGCCTGTGACGAGATTATCGAAGCTCGAAAGAAAACTATTGCTGGTCATGACAAAGCCGTCAAAGCTTATAAAAAGACAATTGCTGATTATACGGGAATGATGGAATTCCGTAACAAGACCATTTCTGGTCAGACCCAAATGATTTCTTCGCTCTAGGAAAGAATCGCACGGCTTAACGCTGAAAAGACCCAAGTTGAAGTTGAGAAGGCCCCCATGACAGCGGACTAATTGGAGTTGCAGGACACTTCCAAAAGGAAAATGGAGAAAATGGATGACACCATCTTGAATTTCTATGTTAACTCCTTGCTGCATCAGGGCATCCCCAGCTATCTGGGCCCCAAATTCCTACGTACTCTTGCTGTGGTTTGGGAAGAAGTTCTAGCCCATTTCTGAGAGAATGGGGATGTATACACCGAGCAAGAGTTGGAGGATGCCTATCTCAACAAAGAGTCGAAGAAGGCTTTGGTAGAGGGTCGGGAGATCATTCGAATTGAGAGGAAACATGAGGCCGCCGATGCTGCTGCAACTACAACTGCTAAATCGCTATTAGAGCCTTCCATTTCCGAGCCCGGTGAATCGTCAAAACAACCTCACGATTAGTTAGGAACTCTTTTGAGTTACACCGGCACTGCTTTGCTATCTGCCCCTCCAACAGCTGTCTCGGAAGCCTCGGGTGGTCCTATAAATTCTCCAAAGATCGTGCAGCCATCTAAAGAAAGAGAAGGTGGGGAGTATGAGATTGAAATTCTTGACCACTCTTCTAATGTAGGTAACCTTCATGTTTCCTTCGAATTTGAGAATTTTCAGCTCACGCTGCAAGAACAATACGAGTTGAGTGCTTTCATTTTTGATCTTATAGGCCTGTCTTCCTTGCCTATAGACCCGTCGATCTCTTCGGTCCATGGGCCTGCTGCTATTTTGATTGCCTAGACACCTGTTTATGTAGCTGCTTCGATTGCTGCGCCCGTGTTTGGCCCACAACCAGGGCCAGAATCCAAGAAGATTGGTGCATTGCACGGCCTGGATGACCCTTCCATATCTCTGGAGGGCGATTTCTCAACAGCTGAAGCTCGAGAGCAGGAAGACCAAACTAGCCAGCTAAGTAAAACTGAACAGCAAATGGTGGCCGTTAAGAAGAAAAATATTGAGGAGAGAAAGTATTCAAGGAGCTCCCGCAAGTCCCAGAAGCGCAAGACCAAGGTGGAGTCTTCCAAGATGGTCAAAAAACAAGGAGGAGATGCTGGCACAGAGGCGATAGTTGATATTTCATGCAGCGATACAACTCCTGGCAGGGATTCTGAGAAGAAGATGAAACTTCCGACCAAAGTTGGGAACAGAAGTGGTGGAAAGAAACATTGACGGGCTTGAGTAACAATAGAGCCAGATATTGGGACATTCTGATTTGTTTGATACGTGTTTTGTACAAGTGCAGAGTCTGCACTTATTACTTATATTGTTGTAGCATCTATATTTTCTTTTTGTTGGCAAATATTGTGGGTACGACCCCTACATTTTGACTTTGTATAGAAAATCTTATAAGGAATGAAAAGTTTCAACTGTCATCTCTTTTGTGTTCTTTATTACTTGTCATGTACTTAACTTGCTTTTTCATTACTCATGTATGTACATGGTATGATTGCTTGTTTCACAATTTCTATACTTCACATTGCCGTGTCGTGTTTCTCAGTATGCGACACCTTTATTTTTACGATTTTACGCAATACGTGTGCACTTTTTTTAACTTTTATAACTAGATCCGTTGTGATTTCCAAAATTATTTGTTTGGAGAAACGGACCTGTGGAGTAGTTTTCATTTCAACTAAACATTGGTATGTGCGTGCCCCTTACTTTACAGGATTGTTTTCTTCGAACACTTGACAAATGACTGGTTGATCTGAGCGATCCCTTGGATGTCTATAGTTGAATCTACCTTACGGTTCCTGTCTTTAGGAACTTGTGACCCGAGCATCTTGACTTCGAGGATTTTGTCGTTCAACAATCGGAATTCTTCGTCGATTTCTAGTTGTACGATATTGTTGGACCCACATTGATTACTTTTGATAGTGGGAGTGGATTCTTGTTAATCCTACAATAGACGAGTTTCCCGGCATTGCCGGGACAATACCGGCACTTAAGAGTGTGCGTAGCTTATGAAATGTGTGGTTTTTAAGAGTGTGCACGGCTTATGAGATGCGCGCTTTTTGGGAGTGTGCACTGCTTATAGGATGCGTGGCTTTTGGGATCGATATGGCCCATCGATCAGGAACAGTTTGGAATTTCCCGACATTACCAATATTCAGGCAACATGAGGAGTTCATGTTTCAAGAGCGTGGTTCCATTACTCAAGAAGCAATGCGCGGCTTATGGAGGTGCGCGACTTTAATTGGGGCCTTCCCGGTGTTGCCGGAGCAACACTGGTTCTTAGAAGGTAGGGATCGAGTTCCGTCGCTCCAACTGTTTGAGTCGATTTGCTTCCTTCGACCCGGCGGGTAGATGGGGCGTACTTGAGTGTGGTTCACTTTCTCAAGTAGCGATTGGATGGTTTTGAGTCGATTTGACCCCGTCGACTCAGTAGGTTACTTTTGTGAACACAGTTTTATTGATTCAAAAATAAAAGCAATTTTATTAATAAAAGTTGGGCAAGTTTTGCTTATTTACAATGCCTCTAGTATTCCAGGATGGCTTATTTGCAAGAAATAGGGAATACATAAGATAGTCTTAGATAAAGTAACTATGCAGCGATTCACTGTTCTAAGCTGGAGGAATTTGAGTTCCATTTAAAGTTGTTAGCTTGAATGTGTCATCCGCTAGCTTCTGGCCAATCACATAGGGCCCTTTCGAATTTGGTCTAAATGTTCCTGGTATAGGGTAGACTTGTTTGAGGACAGGGTCTCCCACTTCGAAAGTGTGGTTACAGACTTTGGAATTAAAATATCGCGGCCCTTTTCTGGTGAGCAGCAGTCCTTAACTCAGCTTCTTCCTTCTTCTCGTTGATCAAATCGAGCGACTCAAGTAGGAGTTGCTCATTTTGCCTTTGATTGAAGTTTTTCCTTCAATGAGAGGGGAATTCTAGGTCGATTGGGATCATTGCTTCTGAACCGTATGCTAGGGTGAATGGGGAATGCCCGGTTGCAGATTTATGCATTGTCCTGTAAACCCATAGTGCGAGTGCAAGTTCATCACCCAATTTCCTTTAGCTTTAGTTAGCCACTTTTTGATGGTGGACTTGATGATCTTGTTCACTGCTTCCACTTGCCCATTTGCTTGTGGATGTGCAACAACGAAAAAGCTTTTCTCGATTTGGAAGCGTTTGCAAAAGTCTTTGAACTTGGTGCTTTCAGACCGAGTCCCGTTGTCGATGATCATCTTTTGTGGCACTCCAAACCTGCAAATAATGTTTTTAGTGACAAAATTAATAACTTTCTTTAAGGTAATAGTGGCCAGCTGTTCCGCTTTGGCCCATTTGGTGAAATAGTCGACAACAACTATAGCATATTTGGCTCCTCCTTAGCCATTGGTAACACACCAATCAAATAAATTCTCCAAATTGCAAATGGCCACGGGCTGACCATCTATGTCAGCTCTGTCGAAGGAGTTCTTTTGATCTTGCTGAATCTTTGGCATTGGTCGCACTGTCTGGCATAATCTGTCGCGTCATGGTTTACTGTTGGCCAAAAATACCCATATTGGAGGACTTTCTTTGCGCGGGTTGCTCCATAGTGTGATCTCTGCAGAGACCTTCATGAACTTCCTTGAGGATTCTTCGGGCTTCATCGTTGGTCACACACCCGAGCAAGAGGGTAGAGAATCCCCTTAGGTAGAGCATCCCATTTTGTACTACTAACCGTGGTGCCTTCCGAAGGAACTTTTTCCGTTGGTTCTTGTCTGCAGGGAGTGTTCATTTGAGTAGGTAGTCCTTGATTGGAGTCATCCACGATTTCGACTCTTAGGTTGTCTCAAAAATCCAATCTATATCCATCTCGCTTGGAGTAGTCGGGCTTTCGACTGGGACTAGCCCCAAGGACCGAGCTTCTTTGGAACTGACCAGCTTGGCTAGATAATCTGCCTTCATGTTTTGTTCTCTTGGGATATGAGTTATGGTGTAGTGTTCAATGTCATTCAGTTATTCCTGCACTTTAGATAGATACGAGGCAAGGTTCTCTCCCCGAGCTTGGTATTCGTCTTTCACTTGACAGACAACTAGCTGAGAGTCGCTATAGATGTGTATAGGCTTTAAACCGAGTTCCTTCACAACTTTCATCCCAGCTATCAGTGCTTCATACTCTGCTTCATTATTTGTTTCAGGGAATTCCAAGCGTAAGACATAGCTAATGGTTCGCCCTTCGGGAATTTCGAGAACTACTCTAGCCCCCAAGCAGAAGTTATTAGATGCACCATCGACGAACAATTTCCAACGAGTTTCCACTTCCGGGTCTATTTCTTCTTCATTATCTCGTATTGTAAACTCAGCAATAAAGTCTGCCAGCGCCTGCCCATTGATCGCCCTTCGCAGATGGTAATTAATTTCATGTTTACTCAACTCAATATTCCATTTGATAAGCCACCAAGAGGTCTCGGGATGGTACAACTCTTGCTTCAGGTGTTGATATGTTAGTACTTTGATCGGGTGTGCCTAGAAGTATGGTCGTAACTTTCTAGACGCGATCAAGAGGCAATATGCTAATTTTTTTAATTTTGGATAGTTCTTCTCGGCTCCAGTAAATCGTTACTGATTTAATATACAGGTCGTTGGATCTTAGCTTCTTCTTATACGAGCGTGGCACTTAATGCATGAGGCGAGACTGCTAAGTAGATAAACAGGTCTTCTCCGTCTACCGGCTTGGACAGGATTGGTGGGGTTTCCATATGTCGCAACAGCTCTTCGAACGCAGTTTGACAAGCTTGATTCTGTTCAAAGTTCTTCTTTTCCTTCTTTAGTGCGTCAAAGAACGGTATATATTTTTCGGTTGCTTTTGAGATGAACCGGCTTAGTGCTACAACTTTTCCATTCAAGCTTTGTATCTCCTTCTTATTCCTTTGGGCCTTGACTCCTCGTAAAGCGGTAATTTGTTCAGGATTTGCTTCGATGACTCTAGCACTTACAATGAATCCTAAGAACTTTCCAGAGGCTACCGCGAAGTGACATTAAGTGGATTGAGTTTCATTCCATATTTGCAGAGTATTTCGAACATCTCGGCGAGGTTATTCAGGTAATTTGCGATTATGCGTGATTTAACCAACATACCATCTACATAAACTTCCATAATCTTCCCGATTTGCCATTTGAAAATGGTGTTCACCAGTCGTTGGTACGTTGCCCCAGCATTCTTTAAGCCGAATGACATTACTTTGTAGCAGTATAATCCCAGATCAGTAATGAATCTGGTATTTTCTTGGTTAGGTTCATGCATCATGATCTGGTTGTACCCTGAATAAGCATCCATAAATGATAGTAGTTCATGTCCAGCTGTCTCGTCCATAAGTTGGTCGATTCTAGGCAGAGGAAAGCTGTCTTTTGGGCAAGCTTTGTTTAGGTCCGAATAGTCGATATAGGTTCGCAATTTTTCATTGGACTTCTTGACTAAGCCGGGTTGGATACCCATTCAAGGTATGTTGCGCCGCGGATTAAACTGTTCACCATTAGCTTATCCACTTCTTCTCTCAGCGTTTTGGACCGTTTGGGTCCTAGGCTGCGTCTCTTTTGTTTGACTGGTGTATACTTGGGATCAATATTAATTGCATCGCATACAATCTCCGGAAAAACTCCACACATATTGGAATGTGTCCAAGAGAATACATCCAGGTTGGCGTGTAGGAATTTGATGAGTTCCGGTCGCATCTTGTTTCCAAGATATGATCCAATTTTCAGGACCCGTGTTGGTTCATCCATATGGACAGGGACAGATACCGTCAATTCTGCCAGTGCTGCTCGTTCCTCCTTTGAACTCTTTTTTCTACAGTCCAAAGCCTTATAGAATCGGCTATGGTCTCCAAGCCAGGGGCGGCTCTGTAGTTTCTATTCGGTAGGTTCACGAATGTGGAGAGTTCTCCCTACATTCTTCCCCTTTTCTTTTCTTCTAGACTCGCGTATTTCTACGATGTAGCACTCTCTAGCAGCACTTTGGTCTCCTTTGATCACCCTAATTCCATTCTCTGTCAGAAATTTCATGGTTAGACACCACTGAGCAAAAGCGAGCCTGAAATCCGCCAAAGCTGGCCGACCCAAGAAAGCATTGTAGGCGGACATTTCATCTACAATCACAAAGGTTTGGATGAGGATGACTCTTCGGTCACCTTCTCTGAGTTCTATAGGTAAATCAGTTGTTCCGACAAGCTACTTAGGTTTAGCGGTGAATACTTGGATCTTCGTTCGGCAATCAGATACGTCTTTCATACTAATCTTCATCTGGTCGAACGTGTGTTTGAAAAGGATATTCACATAATTGCATCTGTCCACCAATACTTGTTAGACCACTGCTGGTTCGATTCCTACTGTTACAACCATGGGGTCAAGGGTCAGAGCTTCTTTTCCTTCAGTGTCTCAATTTCGGAACACTATGTCATCGTTCAGGGTCTTTTGCTGCTTGGTAGGAGTTCCATCTTCAATCATAAAGCATGAATCTTTCGAAGCATGTCTTAATGAGCTCGCATATCGGTCCATTACTTTCCAACTCTTCTACGCAAGATGAGGTCCACCGGATATTGTTCCGATAACAACTCTCTGGTCAATCCGTCTGGATCCCTCTTTGCCGGTTCCATTTTGGTTTCCCCGATCTCTAGGAGCTTGGAGTGCTGCAGGCTGGTTAGGATTTTGCGGATTCCTCACATACTGCTGAAGCTTGTTTTCCTGAATCAGTTCTTCAATCAGGTTCTTCAAGTGATGACACTCATTCGTGTTGTGACCATGCCTTTCATGGAAATGGCAGTACTTTTTGGAGCGCTTTTGCTGTTAAGTCGCTTTCTTTTTGGGCGGCTTCTTATACTCCTCTATCCTTTGTGTTGCAAGGTAGATGTTCTTTGGAGTGTCATTGAGCGAGGTATACTCTTCGGGCCTGAAGACTTTAAGTCGCTTGATACTTACGTTTCACTTGTTAGAATTCTAATTCTTCCTTTTTCGATTTCCGTCCTTTCCCGCGTTTTTGGCCGCGGCCTCGGAGGTATTTGCATCTTGGTTTGCCGCCATTCTATTTTGCCCAATGTTGGTTGGTTGTAGGTTAGCAGGTCTTCATTCTAGCTCTTCTGCTTCTTCCAATCTCAAGTACTGGCTCGACTTTCGATTAATGTCCTTCCTACTGGTAGGTTGTTTCATTTTGATCCACTTCCCGAATTCAGTATCAGGATGGATGGTGTAGACCGAAGCCATGAAGACCATATCTTTGTTTGGATTACTTACTTCAGCGACCGCGGTATTAAACTGACTCATAAAGGATTTCAAAGCTTTATTTCGTCCCTGGAATAGGCCTAATAAGGACATCACGTCTTTCGGTTGCACCGTGTGGAGTCTAAACTGATCAAGGAACCTCGTTGCTAATTTATTGAAGGTGGAGATGGATTTAGATGGGAGCCTGGTGAACCACATGGAAGCGATTCCCTCTAGAAAAATTGGAAAACATCTACACCAAACAGAATTTGAAGCATTTGCTCCATCCATGTACCAATTGTACTTATACAAGTGCGGTTTCGGGTCCCTAGTTCCATCGTAGGACGGGATAGTTGGCATAATGAACTTTTTAGGATATCGTTCATTCAGAATGTCATCAGTGATGGGAGTCCGGCTTGGAGCGGATCCCTATTCATCATCTCTTCCATTCTTACTTTTGTCCATTAGGTGCTTGACCATGTCCGCGATATATGCCTCAAATGTTCGGTGATCCGTAGGTTGGCTGACAGTGACTATACCAAGTGTTTGATTTTGCAAACGGTCTTGGTTAGTAGGCTGAAGCCTAGGCTCTCCTATCTTCGGGAGAGCCACTCCCTTGGAGTTCCGTTAGCTTGCGGTTGATCGACGGGGGAAGTTTGGACCTTTATATTGGTATTTGGTATGTTAGTGTTCTCTTTCAACTCGTCGCCTTCAAGTTGTTCTCCATCTTCAGAGTCAGAGAGATCCAATGTTATATCTTCCCGCAGGGTTTTCGTCCTCGGATTCAAGTTTACGGCGGGCTGCTTTGCAGCTGGTGGAGTGCTTGCATTTTTGTCTATGGTGATTCCTGCTGCTCCACCTACCACTCCCTTTTGCTTCCACTTTCTGTTTCTCTTGTTTAGGCCAGAAACGGAAGAGTTTTCCTACTCTGTAGCAGCAACAGACTCTGGCATGGTTCTCGGAGCAGCAAGCGATTGCAAGGTCGGGAGGGCATTTAATTTGTCCATAAGAGCTTTTTGGCTGTTCTCCATCTTTTGATTGATTTCATCAACCCTCATGTTTAACTCGCCTCTAGCGATAACTTCATGCTGGATAGAAGATCCTGGCGTCTGATCCTCTATATTGGCACCATTGACTTCAACTTGCTAAGGATTGGTTTCCTCTCTAGCTATTACAGCTCCTATGGATCTTCTGGAAGCAGTTCTCTTTCTTCCTTGTGCTATTGATTTTCAACAGCAAATTTTCTAAGCAAAAGATTGGGGATCTAGCTTCTGAACCTGTTTGATCCATAGTAGATAGCTAGATCTAAGCCTGAGTTGGGCTCTCAATGAAAGCACCAAAATTTTAACCCAAAAAATGGATCAACACCCTGGATTGAGCGTGAAATCACTAGCCCTGTTTTTGCAGAGCTATAATATAGAAAGTAGATATAAAAAGAGAAGAAAGTAGTAAAAAGACAAGAAGAATTTTATAGTGGTTCGGCTGTTAATGAAGCCTAGTCCACTTTATAACTTTCTATTAACTGGCTGTTGTTACAAGTTGAATCAGATTACAATATGATTGAATTTTCTAAGTTAGATCAAGTCACTAGTGTAAGAGTTCACTGGAGAATCGCAGTGAGCCCCTAGATGACTGTTATGAGGGAGGAGAAGAGTGAAGAATAGTTTCTGCAGAGTTCCAGCAGCCAGTCCAGAAGACCCTCTTTATGTTGCAGGTTGGAATGTATTTATAGGAGTTCAAGCTATTAGGCTAGGCTGCTTTACCAGGAGCTTGTATTTGAAGGTACGAAGATTCTCCCAAAGTTTCATAGTGAGAAATGGATAAGTTATCCATAGGGCATGGATTGCTAGAGATCCATGTAGTTAGGCTATTTGCAGCTCATTTCGATTGGATCTTGTTCCTTTCCTTATGTTGGTACTTTCCATGCAATTTTATGACTAGATGCCTTGTTTTGATGATGATTCATGTAGCTATTACTAGAATCGGATGAATGCCCACTTCTCGAACTAGCTTACTTGGAATATCATGAAACTTGGAAGACAATCCTAGAAAACATATTAGATCATGATGTAAGAAGAATGATTATCCCATGGGCGATATTCATGGATCGCTAGCGATCCATGGGTGCGATCCATCCCCTTAAGCTATTTTTGTTTTTTTGTCTCTTGATCCTTTCTTGGTTCCTTCTTCGGATTCTTTTGATTGATTCTTGAGTTGTTTTGTCTTACCATAGATGTTTTAGTTCCCCTTGAATTATACTGGGTTAAAAACCTAATTAACACCTATTATGCTGGAATGTAATTATGTAACCATTTCGGCTATGATTAATATTTATTTTAAAAACTAGACATTATTATAATATCAGAAGATTTCCTATAAAATATTTGGTTATCGTAAGGTAAAATCTCGTCCATGTTTATGTGTGACGTGGTCTTACGAGATACCTTTATTTTGAAAGGTTTTATAATATTAAAAATCCATTTGATTGTGTTTCTCATGCTGGTTTATCAGGTTGATCTGGGTGTTATTTTCTTATGATGCTTGGGTCAGCCCGAGCATATCCTCCAAATTGAACTGGTTTGGAGCTTCAGGAGATGAGCTGGATGCTTCCAAGACATGTTCCCATATTTTCTTTTATTTTTGTTGTACTTCCTTGTTTGTATTTATTAGTAATTTTGTGGACATGTTGTTATAACTATCCAGGCTAAAGATATGTTAGTTACTCTGATTTGTTGTATGTATATAAAAGTTTTCTTTTTGTAAATATCTTAGCATATTATATATTACTCGTCATGTTGTGAGATTGTGTTCTATCTTTTCTTTCTTTCACCCCAACGACCTATCTTTCGGATGACTAAATGATTGGCACACGAATACAATGGATGTATTAAGTGTCATCTTTAGTAGTAAGAAAGGCACATCGTTTCAAGTGGTATCAGAGCCAAGTTGAGTGACCACCTAGGCCTTGGTGGAGGTAAACTCATTAGAGATAGCGTTAGTACTACCCTAGAATGAGTTGAGTGCATTATATATGAGAGAGTGTATTTGTTCGTGTTGTTAAAAATGTTCTATATTGTGTTGATTTATCTACTGAGTGGCTTATGAATTCTGATCAAGATGTGGGACGCAACGGGGTCGATAGGGGTTTCTAAACACTTAAACATGGCAAACTGACATAGCATTGTTTTTGAAATTGGTAAAAGAAATAATTTTTCCTAGGCTTATATTTATATATAAAAGAATAGTTTCAAAGGATGATATGGTTATGTGGTTGTGATTGTTTATTAGGAAATAATAATATTTACTTATTTTGATAGACGATAACTTTTCTAATATAAATCCTATCTGGAAGTGTGTATTCTTACTATATTCAGGTAGTAAAGAATGAGTACACAAGGAGGATATTGATGGGAAAGGAATCGAATAGAACATCCTTTGAGGATGGCAAGGCTGATAGTCAAGTCGTCATAGCAGCTGTGGTTCCAGAAGAAGAGGTATTTGATGTTCAAAAGAAGCTAGCAACCTCTCCAAAGAGCAGCAGCAACAACAACAAAAGCAAAACGAGAAAATTTCTACCGCATTGGGAGAAGCCTTGGGAGGACAAATCGAAAGAAGGTGTCCCGCAGAAGAAATTTTTCAAAAAGGGGAAAGAAATTAGTTGCTACAGATGTCATAAAAAAGGACATACCGTTAATTATTGCACCAAAGGAGTAGAGGGGCTAGTAGTTCCCATAGTTTGAAAGATAATTTGCTTCATCTGCCAAGAGCGCGGTCACGTCAAGAAAAATTGCCTCCTTATAGAGAGGATATAGTAGGCCAGAGATTTTATTAAAAAGAAGAAACCATCTCCCTTGAAAGGAATAAGATGGGGAAAGATGACTTGAGAGGATGTGAAGAACCTTAGGTAGGGATAGGTATTTTAGTTGGAACCCTTAGTATGCATTGTGTTTTTAGAAGTCATGTTTAGTGTATCCTTTGATATATTATGGTACGATATGTAGTTATTGTCGGCTTTTCTATAAACTCTTTTTTTAACTTAGAGAATGGTTAGTAAGGTTTTAAAATAATTTTCTTTGAAAAAATGGATTTAAGTCGGATGTTTTGTATATACACTTAAGGTATAGAAGAGTATTATACAAGTTAATAAAGTAAAATGAATTTATGAAAAGGTTCCATAAATAAAGTTGTATCATTTAATTGTTTGAACCTAAGTTGAAATTTTTGTGAAATGTTTCCATAAATATTTTGGAAAGGTAAAAAGAAGTTGGGTAGGTAAGAACTAATTAGATAGGTACGTGAGGTGTACGTAGGTCATTTCTCTTTATCTCTTAGTTCTTGATCCAAGATTCGACTTCTTGACTTGGAGGGGTTTCACACCGTTTCGAATAAGGATTTGTTGCTTGATTCTTGACGGCAAACACTTGGTGAGTGTCCTTGATATGAAACCGAAGTTTTTTATCATAGTATATGTCTAGTAAGGAGAACTAAGGTTTCTAATCAAGAAGTTTGATCGGAGTCCACACTAGAGAGTTGGGTGAGCGATATTAGTTTGGAAGTAAAGTTGTGTATTCGAATAGGTTATCAAATCGGATTTCATGCATGGATGATCTATATACATCCTACGAGCTGATGAATAATGCTAAGTATTCTTTGGTTTAGTTTGTTTTTTTGGGTTTAGGGTTGTGGTAAAATTTTGGGGTCGAAATTCTTTTAAGGGAGGAAGAATGTAACGACCCAAAATTTCTAATTTGATTTGTGAATATTTAATTAATTTTAAATATTCAATTAATGATTTTTATTAGTCAAATAACTCTCTTTTGAAAACTAATAAAGGATAATAGTGAACTTGTTTACAAAAATAGGCAGTTCAATGAAAAACAGAAAAAACGACTAAAACTGCTTTTCGGATTTTCAACTTTTTATCGAACAACAAGTTGTAAAAAGTTGTTTATCTTGGCTTATACTTTAAAACAACATTTAAATGTTTAGGATAAGTTAAGGGAAAAACATACTTTTGAAATGTAATGTTAAATAAATAAAACAATAAATCAGAATTAGTGAAAATAAAATATATTTAAAATTTGAAATTTGAAATTTCAAATGATGGTTTGATACCTTAACTGTAAAGGTAAGGAAAGGTACGTGGACCTCTCTAAAACCCACCATTTTATTCATAGGTCTAGTACTAGGTTGACTTTGAAATGATAGGCAAAAAGAAGATTTAAGTAAGGTAAGTATTATCTTTTAACCTAATTTCATTCATTTATAAAAGTAAAGTTTTTATGTCATCTTACTCTTCATTCTCATTTCTACATTTCCTAACTTCTCTTTTTCACTTCCTCTTCCATTTATAATTTTTAAAATCTTCTCCTTTTAAGTTAAAAGTTTGAAATTAAGAGTGTAGTTGTGTTGAGGGTTGGTTTCTAGGATAAAAGCATGGATTTTGCATTTTCAACAGAATTGGAAGGTGAAAACTCTGAACCTTGTTCTTACTTTTAGAAAATATGAATGTGTGAAAGCTTTACTCTTGCAAATATCTTTATGAAATCAATGTTCTGTAAAGTTCAATGTTGTGTAATGTTTGTAGTAGCTTGGTTGTGATTTATATATGATACTCATGTTTATATAATTGTTTAAATCTTATTTTGTTAGAATTTGGTTTGAGATGAAATGAAATGCTTGTTGAAAAAAATGAAAACATGTACGTAGAGAAACTTGATCACAAACACATCAACATAAACTAGAAGAAAATCTTTTTCTTCTTCTTCTCATTCACTTTGAATGAAAACCAACACCCCACTTAGATTCAAAAATCAACATCACTTAAACCGTTTAAATTTAGCCAAAGCAACCAACTGGAAAGTTGTTCGTCTTAGTGTCTAGTATTTTCTTAAAATAGTTGTGTGTCGTTTCATCTAATAAGGGGGTAGAAATTTGTTGATTTAAGAGAATGATTGAGTGAAGACAGTTTTTCGATGAACACGAATCGATGAACGGAGTACACGATCATGTTCGTCTATGCCGTTCATGATTTTTGGAGTTATTGGCATGATTTTTAAGCGGTGGGTTTGTGTCGCGGTGATTAAATGATCATTTACTATCATCTTGGCACTTCCGATGAGCTAATAGTCGAGGGAAGGAATGGAGATGACTAGAAGCAGCCTTTGGTCAAGGAGGAATTCTGGGCGGTGGTGGAAGGATTTCCGGTAGTCGGAGGGGCTCTGGCAAGGTCGGTTTAGTGTTTAGGGACTTTGGGTTTTGGCTGTGTCTTTGGGGATCGAACGGTGGTGGTGGGCCATCGGGTTGGCCAAGGCATCAGTTGGAGGTGTGGCTAGGTGTGGTGGTTCCGTTTGTAGTAGCGACGTTGGTCAATGATGGTCGAAGCAGCGGAGAAAGGGAAGGGAAGCAACCGGGTTTGGTTTCAAAGTCCAGGGGCGCGTGATTTTTAAACTTGGCACGGGGTTGGAAATCGATGGGAGCCACCGAACTAGGTGGCAGGGGTATGGTTGTGTCCAGCTCGATGAGAGAGATTTGCTAGTGGCCTTGTTTCGACGAGCGTTCGTCAGGGTATGCATGTCAGGTGCACGCCGTGCACGTTACTAGGAATTGATTTAGGGGAAAGGGTATTATTCATGTGGGTTGGGTAAAACAGAGAGTTGGGCCTTCGGCCGATTTGGGTAAGATTAAATAGTTTTATTTGTTTAATTATATAAATTAAGTTAGTTAACTTTAAAATGTTATTTCTTGTTCATATGAAATCCGTTTGACCCAGGATTTTTCCGTTCGGCTCGTATTGACGAGCATAACGCTTAGTTATAAATTGTGGTAAGTTTGGATGTAGTATAAATTAATGTTAAAATAATACTGAATGGATATAACTACGTTGATTTAGTTAATTTTGTAGCTATTTTCATGGATGACATATGTTTAGCAGAATAAAACGCTGTTATGTAATATTTAAAATGAGTAGGTTATTTTGGACATCTTGTTTAGCAGCCATTATGCTATTGTATTAATTCGGACATTTATTTATATGACAACAGATTTTTGTTAGATAAATGAAGTAATAACTATTGATTGTAAATTTTGGATCATATTTGCATATATGCCTGCTTATGTAAATACTAGTATATAACTTGGAAAGTTAAATTGAATTAAATGGTAGTTTGTTCAAGTACCCTTATGGTCGCTAAGCTTCTTTCCTGATTTGAAAGGTTAAATGATTTAAAATATAGAGCGAAATTAATGTTCAAAGTTAATTAATTATTTTATAAATTATTTTTTAAAGTTAATTAATTATTTTATTAATGCTGTTTAAAAGCTAATTAATTGTTAGTGATATTTAAAGGTAAATAATTATTTTCTTATTGGATGCTTAAAGTTGATTAATTATTTATTTATGATGTTAAAGGTAATTAATTAATTAAATAAATGTGTTTATAAATAATAAATGGTTTTATAAAAGGGATTTTACTTAATAGAAAGGATTTATTAAAGGAGCTTTATAAATAATTTTAGAGATTTATAAAAGAAGTTTTATAAATTAATTTGGAGAATTATAAAAGGATTTGTAAATATGGAATGGGTTTATAAAAAGGGAATTTTATAAAAGGAATGAGTTTTGATTTTGATAAATAATCCTTCTTAATTACAGCGGTATGGAATCATTCTTTCCGTACTTAACACCGAAGGAAAAGTGGTTTGTGCATAGAGTTAGTAATGTTTTAAATGATATTTGTTTTGATCCATTTAATATGATTTTTAATTAGGAAATCTTTCTTAATGTTTTGTGAATATAGTTATAACATTGTGTAAGTATATGGAAAGGTTTCCATGTTTTGAAAGTGGAAAGGTTTGTGGATATACATATACTGGTGAGATAAGTATATGAATATTGTTGTAAATAATTGTAGTGATTTAATTAATGAGTATTAATTAAAGAGGCTTAGTGGTTTCCATGGGAAATTAAATCTTTGATTTAAATGATTATTCATTTGATAGTTAAATAACCCACTATTAAATCTTGGCCAACTATATAACTCTGTAAATATCTAGGAGAAACACGAAAGTTATATGACAGTTATCTTCAATGATGATGTACTGTGAGTATAAATCTCATTTTGTTCTTCTAGGACAAATGATAAGGAAATCCATCCACTTAAACGGTTAGGAGGTGATCTCCACTTTTATATATTATTTGTTTATTTCTGAAAGAACCAGAGTTGAGTTTACTAGAACTATCGAGTTGGTTTTGGAGCGACCAGTAAGTGGGGAAGTGTACTTATACGAGATGAATCGAAACCGTAACCACTCCTAAACCATATGCACATTCTATGCTTTGGAAGAGGTACGAGATTGGTTCGAAATAATGGAATCGAAGATGGAGTTCTTTGAAGATTAAGTGATACTTGCTACTAATTATGAGGGTGATTCCAAAATGGATGTAGTAGAAGTAGTGCCTTCGGTTTGTTTATATCCTGAACAACTTGTATGGATGAATGCTAGCATTGCATTATGCCTGGAGGGTAGTGTTGGCATTCCAAGTGGGAATTGCTATAAGGAAAAGGTAAAAGCGTAACCTCATAAGCCTCATAACTTGGAAATGACTAAAACAGGGGATACCCGCAGAGCTGTGTGATTGGCTACCATTAGGAGCAGTCATTCCTCGATCTAGATGGAATTTTAGATTTGGTGTGTGCATGAGGCGACCGAGGGCAATGTTTGCATCTCGACGCCTAAGGGATGATGTAGTTCGGTTTGTCATTTTAAAGGGACATGCCGGCTTTATCTTGGTAAGGGGTCCATGTGTGGCCCTCGGTTACATTTGATCTAGAGGTGTACTGTACGGAAGGTAGTCCCTTACCTTGCCATAATGGAATCCACTATCCAATATGTGCCTTTACGGACTTAGTTGTACACCTATTATGCTAGAATGTAATTACTATAACCATTTCGTCTATGATTAATATTTATATTAAACCCTAAACATTACTATAATATCAGAAGATTTCCTACAAAATGGTTTAGTTATCGTAAGGTAAAAACCCATTCGTGTTTATGTGCGGCGTGTTCTTATGAGATACCTTTATTTTGAAAGGTTATATAATATTAAAAATCCATTTTATTATTTTTCTCACGCTGGTTTTCCAGACTAATCCGAGCGTTATTTTCTTATAAGCACGGGTCAGCCCGAGCATATTTTCTAGATTGAGCTAGACACTTTGGAGCTTCAGGAGACGAGCTGGATGCTTCAAAGATGTATTCCCGTATTTTCTTTTATCTCCATTGTACTTCCTTATCTATATTTATCACCAATTGTGAGGATTGGTTGTTTTAACTGTCTAGACTGATGGTAGGTTAGTTACTCTGATTTACTGTATGTATATGAATGTTTTCTTTTTTTTTTAAGATCTGGGTATATTTTATATTACATATCACGTTGTGAGATTATGTTCTATCCTTACTTTCTTTCACTCCAATGATCTGTCTTTCGGACGACTAAATGATTGGCACATGAATATCGTGGATGTATTAAGTGTCGTCTTTAGTAGTAAGAAAAGCAGATCGTTACATGGTTTGTTTACACGTATTGATAGTACCATATATATAGTTTAGACATATATATACATGTGTGTATATATATATGATATTTTCTTGCCACACATATTTATTTAACATATATATATATATACATATAAGATTATGAAAACAAATATTTATAAAATTAAATGGTTCAAAATAAGAGAAATTTGTAAAATCAAGATGGAAATGAAATTTTATATTAGATCTTGATCTAATCAGAACTAAAAGGAAATAATACGAAGTGATATTTTATATTTTTCCTTCTATAAACACTATTTAATAATAGATTCGGTACCATATGAAATTCCTTGCCTAATCACACCAAAATCCAATATTTAAAATTATATATCTGAAAGTATGCATTCAACATAAAAATAAAAGCATTGTCATAATTTAATTTATTAATCCAATTATACAATCAGTTCTAAAACATTGCACATATACATATACATATATGTGCATAATGTAAATTAATATTTAATTTCAAAACATACATTCGACTAAGCAATGAACTTGAATATTAATTTAAAACAAATTAATCTAACTAAAAGTTTATCAAGATGTTGATTTACAATTTTGAAAAACATAAAGATGAATCATATGAATATATATGTATGTGTGTATATAACTTAATTTGTTTAAATATTAACTCCATTATTGAAGAATTGAGTTGTAATAATAAAAGTAAAATTTATTACAACATACCAGATCTACATAATCTCGCAATCTCTGATCCAACAAACAAGAAAATTAGTTTTAGAACACAAATAGGTTTTAATAAAATAATTAATTGACTAAATTTCTGGTAACAATAAATTTTATAGCAAACCAAATCTATATCAACTAATGAATTCAATCCAATCAATACAGTAACAGCACTCAAAATAAAACATATATAAAATTGATTTTCAATTTAATTGAAAATACACAAGAGAATTTTAAAATTAGATTCAATATATAACAATGAACATACATATATGAACTAAATTAGATCTAAACATCATGAATGGGTTTAAGATAGAAAGTCAAACCTGAAAAGCCTTGCTCTTTGAAACACCTTGCCTTGTGAATTCTCCATAGACCTTCAAAATCTACATCCAATCTTTGCAAGAGATGGATGAAGCACTTGTATTTTATTTTATTAATGTTTTTCATTTGATTTGGAGTTGTTTTTTTTGTTTTGGAAGGGAACGCCAAATTTCAACCACGACATGGAAGGAGGAGAGAAGTAAAGTGAATGAAGGAAAGAATAAATGAATATAAAATCAGTGGATTTGTTTTATTTGAAAGAACGAAACATTTCCCTTTCTTTTAATTAAATATTCCCTAGTGATCCTTTTAATTTTTCTCTCACTCCACCTCTAGCCCTTCTTAACATGTGGGCGACCCTTTGATACCATATAATGGCACAAAATTTCCTTAAAACCCCTTCACATAATTATATTTTATATAAACTCGTATAAAGTTACACTAATATCACATGTCAATATGTGCAAATATAACTTTTATATATGCATTCAAATAATTACAAACAAATCCCAAAAATCAAATGAATTAAATAATAATTAATATCTCTTAAATGTCAACTAATTTAATTAATTCATAACATTTAATAAATTAATTAAATCATATGGTTTTGCAGAGAATTCATAAATGTTGTTGTGTGACTTAGAGGTGTGAATTTAGTTGGCAATTAATATTGAACAACTCGAATTTTAATGTTCACACGTCACTTTAATAGTGGTGTGATAGTTTGACCAAATTCATTGCTTATAGACCTTTTCGGTAAACTTTTTCTTTATACTATCTTAAGTAGTATCTGGGGTGATAATAATTTACACACGTTCTCTTTTTAAAACTATATCACTTTGGATCTATGAAATTTTGCAGTGGTAAAAATTCCAATATGATCCACGTTCAACTCCGTTAGTCCAAAAAATAAAGTCCCCAGTTCAATAATAACATTTATTATTAAACGTACTACTATGGCCAGAGACTTTGACTTTGAGCAGATCACAAACAACCGTGATACTAATACCATACAACTAAGGAGGCAGATTCTTTATTGGATAGTGTTTCGCTCCTAGTGCTTCAACTTAGGACGAATTATATTCGCTCAATGGATCACCATGCCATGATTTAACCATAATCAAAGTGAAGTAGTCAGATAGAAATTCCATAGTATTCTCAACTTGAGGGAACTATATAACAATATCACCCTGAGATTTCCTTTGGAACCTAGTTGTTATTAACCAATAGAAAACTCTTAAACAAGTCATTCCATTGTTATCCAATAGCTATGAACTTGTAACCTCTTGGCACCCCCAGTTGTCATGAGCAATACACTGCGCACTATTTAGAGAATATTACGTACTTTGATCTCAAAGGATGAATCGATATCATTTTCTTGAAACATCTTGCCCAAGAATATTTAAAACAAAATGTTATTTCTTATTTTGATTAATTACTCATGATTGTAATTCTTTGCAACTACAATCACATAATATTTTATTTAATGTTTTTTATTATATACTTTAAATTAATTACTTAATTATTTGTATCACCATATAACGAAGTATATAAAAGAAAACAAACATCGTTATTTTGAACAAGATTGACATTGAGTTAGATTTATATAACAATTACACGGTTGTTCATAGGGAAAACCACTAACTCTTTCGATCTTCCACTTGCACTTGGGGTCAATTATGGAATCGTAATCTCATTCCTGCGATCAATTCAGAACTGATCAAGCTAGTCCCTTAGTGAATGGATCTGCTATATTGTATTACTATCTACTCCATCTGCCAACATCCCTTCAACGTTGATAAACTGCGTTTATCATGTTTAAACTATCAGAGCATGTGTCTAGGCATCTTGTGAGCCGTAGTTTCTTTTACATCTGCGTTGCAGCACTATTTTCACAAAACAATGTCATTGGATTCTCAACATTTGGAATCACCACTAGCTCAGTTATAAATTTGTGCATCTATATTTGTACTGCCTTCATTATGGCTATTCAACGCAATGTACTTAGCCTTTCTATTAAATCAGCCACTATTACGGAACATTTTTAGCAAAAAAAGTCTTAGTTAAGGTTGAATATGAATTTAGGATTGACATACTACATTCTATATCATTTATGTAGTTTGAGTCCAAACGTCGTTCATAAGGAGTTTGTTGTTTCCATAAACAACGCTGAGTATTTCTCAAATATTCAAGAATACCCTTAACTACCATTTAGCGATCTTAGTTTGAATATGATACTTGCTCGATGTACTAATTACATAAGCAAGTCGCGATATTGTTAAAAACATAGCATATAGGATAATTCGTATTGATGATGTAACAACCCGTAATTTTTGAGTTTTCGAATTCGAATACTTAATTGTAACAACCCTAAATTTTGAGAAGCAATTAATCAAAGTTTGTGATAATTAGAAAATGTAATATGATTTTATTTAATAATTTCTGTGCTAAAAAGGAGAATATATTTTTTGTTTGAAAAGAATTTCATATGCTCAACTTACTTCACAAGCCCAAAATTCATTAAGGCCTTATCTAGACTTGCTAATTATAAATTTTTTGGATGGCTTCTTAAATACACCTCATATTGGTTGACAGCTTCTCTTGGAAGCTTTGTTTTGACAGCGTTGCTTGAAAACTATGTTAGCTTCTCTTGAAAGCTTTATTTTGATAGCGTTGCTGAGAAGCTTTGATGGCTTATACTGGAAGTTTTATTTTGATGGCTTCTCTTGGAAGCTTTAATAGCTTCTCTTGAGAGCTTTGTTTAGAAGCTTCGTTTTTGTTAACTTCTCTTGAAGCTTTGTTTTGGTATCTTTCCTTAGAAACTTTAATAGCTTCTCTTGGAAGCTTTGCATTGATAACATTGCTTGGAAGCTTTGATAGCTTCTCTTGGAGGCTTTTTTTGATATAGTTGCTTGGAATTCTTTTAAAGCTTCTCTTGGAAGCTTTGTTTTACCTATATATATACACATGCATAGTTCATTTGCAAAAAAGAAAAAAGACAACCAAATTCTCAAGTTCAAAACCATCTCTAGAAAATACTCCTAAATATTTTGGCCATATCTTTCAAAATACTAATACAAATCTAGTGAATCTTTTTTATTGGAAACATATCTCCATAAGCAAGAACTTTTGTTAATACCACTTTGCAAAATTCGAAGTGGTTGATTATCAAAAATCGCTTGGAAGTGAAGCTATTTTTTGGCCTGGGTTTTATTTCTAGAAACACATACCCTCAGTTTTGAGGCCATAACTTCTGAATTATTTATCCAAATTCAATGATTATTTTTTTGTCGGAAAGGTGATTCGAAAGGCAACAATTTTCATTTGTACCAAAATATTTGATTAGAAAGTTATCCTTGTCAAAATCGGATTGCAAGACAGATCATTTTCTGGTCGAAGTTTTAAAGGCAGAATATATACCACAGCTTCCAAAAATCATATTAAATCCAAAAATGATCCAATTGACCTAAAATCTTCACCAAACCACTCTAGTTTAATCCTCTATCCACGTTCAAACAAGTGGTATGATTGTTTCCATGGAATAATTTAGAGGAAAAGAGGCAAGAAGGAGTGCAGTCGTGAGCAAGAGAGGAAAAGGTGGAGCTAGTCTTGGTTGCTTTGTTTTTGGTAATGGTAGGAAGGCTCTAGGGTTATTGCTTTAGCCTAGGAGGGCTTGACATGGGGTTAAGGACTTGGCTAGATGTTGGTGAGATCTTCACAATTTTATTGAATTGTATAATGTCATATATGCAAGTTTTAATGCAAGTATTGAAACCCTTGGCTTTTAAAAGTAAAAATGCACATATAACAGCTAACTGTAAAGTAATTACTCTCACTTGTATGCCTTTTACAACAAGTTATAGGGTCTATATTTAGTATATAAATGCTTGGTTGAAAGTATATATGAAGTCAGAAAAGTTTTTATAAATGTTCGATAGAATAAAATGTTAATTATCTTTTGCTGCTGTGTTTATTTCCTGGATTGATTGTAAGACATATGCTCGGCCATTCTTATGGGAATTTCTCTTCTACATGACTTGGGTTGGGTAGAAATAATTGCGAGCATTTAACAACTAACACCTTATGATTAGAATTTCACAATTTGACTATAAGGTGTTTAGATATAACATTTGATTATGGTAGATGATAATTACATATGAATCGAGAATGAACATCTTATGAATTAGAATCTCAATCTGACTATAAGATGTTCAAATATGATATTTTTTAGGGAACTAATTATAATAAAAGGAATTTATTATAAATTTAAAAGATATATATATCTTCGAATGAAATGTTTTGCAAAGAAATATTTAAACAATTTGGAAATGATTATTTACAAAAGTGCTTTCCTATATTTTTAATATAAAAGATATTTTGGGAATAAACATTGGTTCTAAATGATGTGGATCAAAGAAGATTTGAAAATCTATTATTTCAAAAACATAAATCTCGAAGAAAAAGTAAGATTTGATACAAAAGATGTATATATTGTTACTCAAAGGATTTGAAATGAAACCAGGAATTTAGTTCAAAGAGATTATTTTTGAAAAGGATTATACTTTTAAAATAATAAAGTTAATTAGATTTAAGAAATCTAAATGCAAGGATTAAGTCTAAGTGGGTAGAACTAAAAGCTACATTTGCATGCTATATGATATGTATTTAGGGAATTGCATTTAAGTTTGTGTATCATAGGCTCTTTGAGTCCTATTCCTGGTAGGAAAACTACGTTGGTTGATCAAGGATCTGGTTGGCTACCCAATTAGATAGAGGTTTGTAGGCAGTTATAAGTGGTAGTGATGCATCCCTAATAATAATAAAACATTTTTCTGTATATTGTTTGCTATTTATTTTGTGCTGATATATCTTTCCTGCTTTTCAATTTATTTTGCATTGACATGTTTAGTGAGTTCGTAGAAATGGATATTGCTATCTCTCTCATCAGAGTTGCGACACGGTAAAATTTATAGTTTGGACTTTGGTTTGTATCAAATCATGTCCTGTATATATAAATAAATACTCCAATAAGTTGTATTAATTGAAAGTGTATCTTATACATTTAGTAATGTGGAATATCTATCAAATAATGTTGTATATTAAGTTGATAGTTATCATTCTTAGTTTTAGAATGGACGGGTTTTCGACGTGTAACGACCCGCTATTTTGGACTATTCGCATCCGCACATGTCGGACTTGAATAATTCAAAATACCGAATTGTTAATTTAAATTTGGCAAAACTGAGCATATACAGTAAATAAATAGAACACAGATCACAGACACAGGGTAATAAATGCAGCGGAAACAAAAGGTAGTAGTTCATGAAGCTACTATATACATATCAGAGTTAAATAAGGTACAATAGATGTCTCGAATACAATAATCAAATACAATATCAGAATACATCACTAGAATCAACTGGATATCTGAAACTGGATAGATAGCTGGATCTCCAAGCGAAGCTCCAACTCCAAAGGTGAGTCTCGAATACTGGTACACTCAGTCTGACCCGAGCGTAAAGCAAAACACAAAACACAAAATACAAAACACTCGAGTCAGGATTAACATTCTTATATCAATAAATCCAACTCAAGTGAAATAGCAACTAAAATACAAATAACTCAAAGGATGTTTGGAATAACCATCCTTTAAGGATCCGTTAAACTACCTACTATATAGTAGTGTACGATAAGTAGATAATGCCTATCAGTAATATAAAATATCAAAATAGTGTTAAGGCGTTACCATTATCCCCCTTAATACATTTTATATAAGCGTTATAGACTATACAGCACTGTAAACTCCATCGTAAACTAGTGGGATATCAGGGAGTACTCCATAGGTATAACACAAAACAAATCGTAGTGGTCGCGTATATAGGGATACAAGTATGACAAGGCACATGAGGCAATACCCAAGGTAGTGAAACTACCGTTTGCCTGATGCGGACTGGTGAGAACGCATCGCCGCAGCGATCGCAACACCGCGAAACAACACTCCCAAATCAAGGGTGCACCAATCGACAACAAGTAATGAGTAGTTTCGAAGAAGTGTGTTCGCTCGAGGAAGCTAACCCCATTTGGCCCGGCACGGCTCCTGTTTTAGTCATTTCCAATTTGACACAAGTGTCAAGGCTATCCATTATCGTTCTCTTTCTTCAGTCATCACGTACATCATTCCAACCACTTCATTCTGGATCACACTCCGCGTATAGTTATTAAAGTGGTTTTCGGTTTAGACAGTGAGTATGTCCCTAACCGATTCCGGTCTCTTTAATAACCTTCGAAATTATTTCACCGATTGGTCATTTAATATATTTCAAAACCAAATCAAATTCAAGTTCAATTAGAATTTGAAAATCAACATTTCATTTGCCTTTCTAAAATAATTTCCATAATTTACGTTTCAAAACTTCCAAATCACCATTTCAAAATCTTATAATTCAACTTCAATTTTTTATTATTTAAACAATACAAATATTGATTCAGGTTCGCATATAAGTTTCATTTTGAAATCATTTAAATTAATTTAATTTAACATTCAAATCAATTTAAATTCATTGATCGATTTCATTCAATATTCAGTTAATTTATCATTCAAAACAATTTCTATTTAACTTCCAATTTATTAAATCAATTATTTAAGTTCAACTTCCATATATCAAAACTTCAAATTGCATTAAATTAAATTCGTCAAATCAAGTTCTTTAAATTACAAGTCTTACATTGATTCAATAAATCCCATTTTATTTCTTGTTAAAGAAATTCAATTCCACTTATTCATTTACTTAGTTACAAATTTCAGAACTCAATTAATAAAGAATTTCACTTATTCAAGAAGTTAAATTTCACTTATTAAAGCATTCAATTTTATTTAATTATTAAATAATTCAATCTTATTTACTTATTAAATAATTTCAAAACTTAATTATTAACTAATTTCAAAACTTAATTATTAATAATTCCAAAACTCAATTATTAAATAATTCCATTCTTAATTATTAATTAAATTCAAAAACAACGTTCTTTCATCAACTACTATGTTAATATTTTGTTTCAGATTACTAAATATTAACATTTTCCTTTCGTTAAAATTCAAATTCCAACGTCGTTTCAAAACCATATTATTTATTCAAATAAAATCTTCATTTTATTTTTAAATAAAATCATTGGCCAATCGGGTTTATTTAATTCTCTATCCCAAGTCAAGTTCATTTGGGTATTTATCATTTCAACCCGATTCCAATTCAATTCAAAATCAAAACATAGCAAAGGAAACTTGCAGTGTGATAACTGGGATGGTGTCAAAGTAAATAAACAAGCAATAACAACAATCAATATCAATCCAATAATCAATTCAAATAATCCCGAAATAATCGTATTAATTCACATTGTTGTTTGTGCAAATTAATATAATTATTTCTAGAATCTACACTATCATTTCATGTAGATTAAAGATTATTACACTAATAATTATACGGTTCTTCACTTGATATCTATTGTTCAATTTCAAACTACATCAATTTATACACATACATTTAAATGGTTCAAGGTGTGGTTAACACTATTTCTACGTGTCAATTTATTTAAAATTGAAAGGGGTCATATTATACAAATGTCATCAATCAAATTAACACATATATCAAATCTAGCTATCCTACGTCAATTTCAATTTCAAATTATTTATTACTTACAACATTAACAATTTAACGTCTAATGTAAACATCAAACAATCAATCATTTAGCAACCAAACTGGATTATCATTTCATAATTAACAGTTAATGGTGTAAGATGTCACAAGTAAACTGATACAGGTGATAGCATATAAAACAGTGTAAATAACTAACAACAACATATTTCAATTATCGTTTCAATTGAAATCAAATTTAATAAATAAAAGAACATTAATCGTGAGTGATTGCTCACCTTCCGAGGCTAGAGAGATGAATAGACAACGAAGTCGAGTCACGGATCGCAAGCTCGACTTTCGGAATAAACTAGATTGGCACGAATCGGCGAGCAAAGCTGTTAAAGATGAATTGCCGAAATCAAATCAGAATAGGATCGATGAAAGTAAATGGTATCAGTGAACATATATACATAACTATACTACAAATTTAAACACAAAAAAAATCAACTCTAAACATATATTTTCAAATCGATATTTAATTCAAACACAGTTAAAATTTCATAGATATGTATTATTATTATTATTCTTATTATTATTATTATTATTATTTTTAAAAAAATCCTCATTTAATTTAAAATATGTACAGCTTAAAATCTCAATACCTATTTACATCATATGCTTTACATACTACAATAGCTAAAATAATTTGATGCAACAGTTGCTAAGAAAATGCAGACACGGTATCATATACATATCTTACTTTATAAATGTGAAAACAAAAGCAGACTAACAATGCGGAACAATACTTAGACATAGTGCTTATATAAAATCTTATATATGTGAGCAACAGTTCATAAAACCACAACTTTATATAAACTAGTACATAGATACCCACAAACAGATAAAATAACCTATATAATTTTTATATAGAAAATAGGTCCTCAACTTTTTATAACTTATATAGCTTGAATACATAGTTCTTCAACACAGTGTATATATATATAGAAAACAGTTGACAAAGTAAGTATATATAGCCTTCAAAATATATATAACACACGCATAAATATCAACGTTTTTTTTAAGTATCACCGTTAAAAGAATACTGGGGCGAGACAAGGCTGCCGCTGACGTGGTTATTTATATATATATGCGAAAGTATCATCTATCTCAAAGAAAAGGAATCGCAACATAAGGATGACTGTAGTTCTAGCCTTAATATTAAAATCAAACTCATATAGATCCAAATAGCAAAACTAATATATGTAAATATAGGATATATATAAAAAAAACATCAACATATACAACCATATTTACCTATAGCACTTATGAAGGCACACGAATACATCTACACGCATCCATCTCGAAAGGCCCGAGCAGGCTGGTGATAGGACAGCTCGGAGCACGGAGGCAACTGGAGTGGCAGGGACAGAGCGGAAGGAAGGCCGGTCGATGGTGGAGGAGCTGTGACAGCGAGCAGGCGGAGGCGAGTTCAGGGCCGGCTTCAGTGGCGAATGGTGGTTCTGGCCAAGGCGTGAAGGTGCTCGATTGAAGGCACGCACGCGGGTTAGATGAAGAGAGGTTGGGTTTGATGGTAAAGATAGCAACAGTAAAAGTTTTTTTTTTTGAAGAAGAATGGCTTAAGTGAACAGTTATCTATTAAATAGAATTGGAGCAGGTAACTACTGGAATAGAAATACGAATATCCTCAAATTATAGACTAATATTATATAATTGATAAAAAATGAATCGCTGCAACGAAACTAGAATTTTTGGAATATGTGGAACCACACAAATTAAAGTCATAACTGCAGTGAGTTATAAAAGATGGTGAATAGCTGGCTACCGAAGAAAAATGCATAAGCTATAGCTTTGAATAGGAACGTTACCATAATAAATTTCAATTTGAACCGCCCAAATCAATGAATAGTCAAATACAGACAAAAAAAACAACAACCGCCAAATGCCTTGATTTGGTGAATAATTAAAACAATTTATTATTGCTTGTGTGACCCGGCTAAAGTTTGAAAGGCAAAAGAAAGCAAAAGGTCACGGATCCGGTACCGATACGGTTCAACGTTTTACAGATTTCGCCATGCATCCAAACTCAAAACACGGAAATAAATAAACCGTAGAGGTCAGCACGATGAGACGATCAAAATGGTATGTAGATATCAGTGATTCGATTGAATTATGAAAATTCGAATTTTTTACTAACAGAAAATGCAGCAAAAACGCAGAAAAATAAGATCGACAGAGCTAAAGAAGTCCGAATTTGATGAAATGAAAAATGACGTCTTTCTCAGAAGATGGTTTAGAATTTTTCTATGTAAAAATATTTAGGTTTCGGAAACATTTTATTTTCATTACATTTTAACTGATTTAAACCAAAATGACGTGACTCAAATTTACCTTCATATTTTCTGACGAAACTTTACAATTTCCTATGTTTAAATAGAGGCATTTAAAATATCAAATTTTTGTTGCAAAATTTTATTGTTTATTTTTTTATTTAACAAAAATTTCATTTAACGCAAAACACATATTTCTTACGTTAAAATTATTATTTTGGTTTCTGCTATTGGTTCCAACTATTTCATATTATTACATTACGTTTTTAATATGTATTACATTATCGGTCTTATCGAAATTGATCGTCAACGCATTTGGTTTTGGATTTGTAACTTATATACAAAGAGATTTCCATTTAATAAATCGTAAAATTTTATTTCTATTGGATTTTTAATTTAAAATTTTATTTAATTTAGTATTTTTAAAGCGTTAAAAAATACGGGTCATTACACGACGATTTTGACTTGTCCAAAAATTTGGGTCGTTAGAGTTTGGTATCAAAGCTTAGGTTAGGTGCCTAAGTGAAATTTCACCTAAGATTAGTAAATCATCATAGGATTTTTAAATAAAACTACCTTAATTTGAGAAATAATATAGTTAGGATATGGCATGTACCTCCGACCGGGGTTACGGGTAATTTTATTTTTGGCGTGTTTAACTTTTGTTTAGTATTTATACTATTAAGCAT
Source organism: Allium fistulosum (assembly GCA_030737815.1). Classification (NCBI taxonomy): domain Eukaryota; kingdom Viridiplantae; phylum Streptophyta; class Magnoliopsida; order Asparagales; family Amaryllidaceae; genus Allium; species Allium fistulosum. The sequence goes on from CM060901.1 coordinate 670,560,709, forward strand.
AATGTGTTGATCCGTTACCATGCACTGTATAGAGAGACCTAAAAAAATTTTAAGTGTAATATATATATATATATATATATATATGTTCATACATTTATCTACATATTAACTTTTAGTTTACAAAACTAATGGTATATATTTATGTTTATGAACATCTTGGTTAGGTCATGAGGAAACAAAGAAAGGAGTGTTCTTATGTATAAAATGAAAAGTGTAAATAAGCTAATTTATTATCTAAATTTAACCCATGCATACATTTGTCAAATTAAAAAGTAAATTGAAAAGGAAGGAATGAAATGGCTTGTGAAGGAAGGAATGAAATGGCTTGTGAGGAAAGGAATAGTGGCTTGTGGAGAAACAAACTAAACGACTTAGGATGAAAGAAGTGGTCTCATTGCAAATAAGATCATCAAGTGTGCTTAGTGGAAAATATCGCACTCATAGATAAGGGGGCATTCTTGAAAGGGAGTGCGGATTAAGGATCTTAAGGCTAATTTAACACTAGAGGAGGGGGGTGAATAGTGTTTAATGGATTCTAAGACTTATATGGACTAAATTAAAATTATGACACAAACAAATGCAGAACTTAATCACAGAACAATCACAGAATCAAACACAGATGCAAAAAGTAAATAAAAAGTAGTAAAAGGAAAGAACACACTGGATTTTATACTGGTTCAGAGTTACCCTACATCCAGTCCTGCACCAAGGCAAACACCTCATACAGATTTTTATTATACCAATGTCGAGATTACAATCCTCAATTTCTAAAGGCCTTGACGTACCCTCCCGTCTTCGAGTCCGGGGCAAATTCTCTTGATTTACGGGACACAAGATCACCCAATTAATTTCCAGGCACAATTACACCTTATAGAGAGACTCGATAAAATTTTGATTACAAATTGATCCTATAACTCTATATAGCACTTTGATCTTCGAGAGAGGGAAGAGAATCAAACAAGAATGAGATTCTAATTTGATTCACTTGAAAATTCGGCAGAATTTCGGCACGATCTTAAAAATATGAAAATTTTAGAATATGGATTTGTGGAGAAGAAGGAGTGAAGAAAATAAGAAAATAGTTAGTTAAAAAATTCATTTGTAAAGACTATTTATAGACCAGTAATGGTCATAACCATTCATGAAGAGATTTAAACGAATAGACACTTATTTTGAAAATTGAAACTTTTGAATGTAACGGCCACCATGTCGACATGGGGTATCCCATGATGTCGACATCCCTTAGTTAAAAACAATGTAAAATTTGTTTTGAAAATGGTATTGAAAGGAAAACAAGACGAAATGATTCTGGAGTAAAATAAACTAATTTTCCTATGTTTTAAAATAAAGAAGAGTAGGAAAATATATTTTTAGAATGTATATATAAATTTGATTTTAAATCTCAAGTATATATATATTATAAAAGAATATTTAAAAATCAGAAGATAGTTTTAAAAACAAACGAAGTTTAAAACAAGAGTTTATTTTAAAACAAAAACAAAGAATATTTTAAGGCTAAAACATCTTTTTGAAAATCATTTGAAAAGATAATTTTTAAGGATAAAACATTTTGAAAAGCAGTTTTGAAAATCATTTTGAAAAACCATTTTGAAGTAGTTTTGCAAGCTTCTTCCTGCAGAATATCTCATCACATCAGGACTCGAGAAATTGTACAAAACCAGGATGTTCGTGGGTTTGTAAGCCACTTGTCATAGGTTTGTAAGCTACTTGTCGTGGGTTTGTAAGCCACTAAGAAGATAGAAATGGGTTCCATCCCAAATGAAATTTGGAATGAAGATTTCCGTGCTATTATGAAGTTTTAACAAAAACTAGACACTTATCTTGAAACCTTGATCTTGATACTCTAGAGTCTTCTATCTTGATATCTCCATTCTGAATCTTGAGTCTTGAGTCTTTATACTGATCAGTCTTCAGTAATCAATACCTGCACATATATATATCCTGCATAGTTCCTGTATATACATATCTATCTAGACAATTGTGTTAGTATATATTTTATAATAAGACAAGTTAAAAAGGTTGTTGTCACCAAAACCAACATCTCAGTTCCTAACAATCTCCCCCTTTTTGATGATGACAACCTGTATTTATAAAATATACTTACCATACCATAACTCCTATCATAACTCCCCCTTACCCCATGACTCCCCCTTACTCCAAGCCAACTACTATTTTATAACTTCTCCCCCTTTGTCATCAACAAAAACTTCTTACTAATAAATTCCCTGAACTTGATATAAGATAATCAACCATAATACAATAGAGTAATCCATATATAAGTGTAATAAGTGCTAAGTGTGATCATAAGTATGAAATGTGATCATAAATGTGAAATGTGATCATGAGTGTGATCATAAGTGTAATCCAGCAGTAAATCAATCATCATCCAATCATATTTACAGTAATTATTCAATCCAATCATATATACAAACCACACCAAATGTTTTAAATAAGTCAAGTCAATCAAGTTTAAAACACACTAATCAAATCAAACAAATAACATACTGAATGACTAGACATTCCTTGGTACTTCCACCCATCCATCTTCTCCAAAGATAGGGTCTGCTTTGATGGCATCCCATTCTTCTTTATCTTTGTCAAGAGTGACTGGAGGATTTCCTTCGAGATCGTCCTTGTTAAGGGCTGAGATCATCCAACGAAGGGCATCGAAATGTCTCTCTTGCTCCTTGATCATCTACATTTGACTCAATTCTAAGTGGTGCTGATTAAGAAGTATGAATGTAAGGATATTCTTGAAGGAAGTGAGAGTTTCCTCAAGATTATCACTTAGATTCTTAATTGGAGAAGCCATAATTCAAGAAATAGGAAGAAATATGAAAGGGGGTGATTAGAAATGAAGTTTGATAATTTATTCTGGAAGAAACAGGTATAAATAGGGGTAGAACGTCGTTTAAAATGAATAGACACAAGTTAGTTACATGAAATTAAAATTTGAAAGTGTAACTACTTTCTGCCCGTTGCATGTTGACATGGGGCGATGGGTGATGTCGACATGCCTCTGCCTAAAGTGAAAATTTGCTTTGTTTTGAATATTATGAACAAATCTATGCAACTAAAATATGTATAAAAAACAAGCAATTACAGAGACAAGTGAAGTTGAATAACAGGAAATAAAAGATTTCATTAATGATTCTAGTCAACATTACATAAAATAAAATAATATTAACTAAAATAAAGGAAAATACACGGATAGAACTTGAAGCAAACAAGATAACATGAACTAAAACTAATTAGATGAAGATGAAGAAGATTATAGTCCAAGCTTTCTACTAACTTTCCTGAAGAACTTGTTGATTTTAGTGGAAATCTTATCCATTTTCTTACTCATTGATCTTTTGAGTGTCTTTTGATTTTCCACTATAATTCTTTGATTATTGAGAATGGTCTTATTGGATGGATTAACGGGATTAGTAGGATATTCAATACTCTCTAAGGAAGTTTCTTGATCTTCCTCTTCCTCCTCTTCCATTTCCATTCCTTCCTCTTCCTCTTACTCTTCTTCTTCTTCTTCCTCCATTTCTTCCATCTCTTCGTTGGCAAGCCTTTCTTCCTTTTCCGTAAGTGTTTCATATGGTTGAAACACTAATGGAATTTTTATAAGGGAAATGTTTCCATGGTTGAACACTTTTCTAGTTATAAATTCTTCCCTTTTGAAATCAACTCCAAAGTAATTAAAAATCCGAGTGAGATAAACTCCATGCTAATATGTGTTTTCACCCATAGTAAAATTCTTGGGCCTTAGCTCATCCAAAATAACTTGAGTCCAATTGATATCATAATTTCCAAAAATTGCAAAAAGAGCTTTGCAAACTTTCAAAGTTGGGTTGTTGTAGTTTCCCGATCTTGGTATAAGGGTGTGTTGAATAAGAAGGTTAACAATTCTTGCTTTTGGACGAAAATAACGATTTTTGAATTCAAAATTGCCATCCCCTTCAAAGATGTGATGAAATGTCTCTCGATCATTTTTATTTATTTGAAATTTCGAGAGATTCATTCCGGTATACTTGCATCCTAAAATATTTTCTAAAATTTCACAATCCAAAACTATTTGTGTTCCTTTAACACTACTCCAAATTTGTCCATCTTGCCCATCATAAAAACCACGATTCAAATTCACATAAAACATCTTAACAAGATTTAGATAACATACAAAATCATTTTGTTTGTTATCTACTACACTAAGAATAGAACATTGTTGAAAAAGATTTTCAATTTCATAAGAAGGAAAATCTTCAAAAATAGCAAATTTCCCCGTATGAATTTTACCAAAGTTTACATAGTTCATGTAAGCTTAGATAGCTTCCGGGTCATTAAAAAGAAAGTTTTTGATAGCTTTTGGAAGCCTAATGGTGTTAGGAGTGCTTGAAGAGGCCATTGAAGAAGTTTGAGAGGAGTTTAAGATAATGAAGATAAATTTGAAATTTGAAATAAAAGTGAAAAGTGATGATAAGGAGTGAATTAAATAGAGATTCTATAGACATGTTCTCTGGTCAAGAGGCATCTTTCCACAGCATTGAAGTTGGTGTAAAGGTGGAGGTAAATTCAAAAGTTTGAATTCAAATTTTGAAATCAAATTTCTGAGGCGCATGTCGACATGGGGTATCCAGGTATGCCGACATGTGCCTATTGAATCAAAGGACAAGTGCCTATTCCTAATTTCTAATAAATGTATATATTATATCCTATATTCTACTTATATAATTCCCATGATAACATTAAATATAATAATACTTAAATATTAATAATTTAATATTTAAAATATTATTAAAATAATATTATTTTTGAATTTAATATTCAAATTTCAAAGGATAAATTTGAATTTAAAATTCAAGGAATTTAAAAAAATCAAGCAAATAAGCATCCATTCAAACAAGAAAAATAAAAATAATGTAAATGCGTACCTATTTTTAGATCCATACTCCCATCGTCGTCTGATTCATGAATAATAGTGAAACACAGATTTGAATTATCCGTCTTCTTTTCATAGTCACTGGATGATGAGTCTGAGTCATCAAGAGTTGTTGTGTATGCTTTCTTTCTTTTCCTTGACGAATCATTGTTTGGAGGGAACAACTGTTTATCTGGATACAGACAATCTTTCCTATGATGCCCGACTTTATTGCAATTGTAGCATCTATCATTGTTGATGTTCTCCGTATTATTTCTGGAATTCCTTTGATCATTTCTTTTGTAATTATTCATTTTTCTATATTTTAGGAATTTCCGGAAGTTTCTTGTCATGAAAGCAATCTCCTCATCACTGTCTGGTTCCGAATCTTCAGTTGTTGCACTGAATGCTAATGACTTCTTTTCTGTAGCCTTGTTTTCTCTTCTTCCTTGCAGTTGAACTTCATAAGACATCAGATTCCCAATCAATTCTTCTATTTTCATTAGACTGATATCATTTGCTTCTTCGATTGCAAGTGTCTTTTGATCCCATTCTGGAGTGAGTGAATTTAGAATTTTTCTGACTTGGTCTTCCTCTGAAAAACGTTTTCTCAGTGCAATTAGTGAATGAACAATATCTTGAAATCGACAATACATGTCGGAAATAGACTCATTTGCTTGCATTTTAAACAATTGAAACTGATTAGTTAATATGCAAATTTTAGTCTGTTTAAATTTGCTTGTTCCTTCATGAGTAACTTGCAAAGTTTTCCAGATTTCAAATGCAGACTTACAAATAGACACTCTATTAAACTCATTCCTATCTAGTGAACAAAATAATATATTCATGGCCTTTGAGTTATTTTGTGCAACACCCTTTTGCTCATCAGTCCACTGGGCAAAATTGGTAGTTGGTTCAACATACTCAGTTTGTGTGATATTTCAAGTGTCTAATCCTACTGATTGTAAATAAATTTTCATTCTACGAGCCCAATATGCATAATTATTGCCATTGAAAAATGGTGGTCTGACAGTAGACTGACCTTCTACGAATGAACTATTGTTAGTGTTAACAGAACTAGTGCCAGAGTTGACATTCCAGTGTTGGTAGCCATTAAAACAATTTTCAAGTTTTAGATTATGAAAACTTTGAAAACCAATGCTCTAATAGCAATTGAAAGGGAGTGCGGATTAAGGATCTTAAGGCTAATTTAACAATAGAGGGGGGGGGGGTGAATAGTGTTTAATGGATTCTAAGACTTATATGGACTAAATTAAAATTATGACACAAACAAATGAAGAACTTAATCACAGAACAATCAAAGAATCAAACACAAATGCAGAAAGTAAATAAAAAGCAGTAAAAGAAAAGAACACACCGGATTTTATACTGATTCGGAGTTACCCTAGGTCCGGTCCTGCACCAAGGCAAACACCTCGTATAGATTTTTATTATACCAATGTCGAGATTACAATCCTCAATTTCTAAAGGCCTTGAGGTACCCTCCTGTCTTCGAGTCCGGGGCAAACTATCTTGACGACAAGTGGTTTACAAACCCACGAACATACTGGTTTTGTACAAGTTCTCGAGTCCTGATGTGATGAAATATTCTGCAAGAAGAAGCTTGCAAAACTACTTCAAAATGGTTTTTCAAAATGATTTTCAAAACTTCTTTTCAAAATGTTTTAGCCTTAAAAATTATCTTTTCAAATGATTTCAAAAAGATGTTTTAGCCTTAAAATATTCTTTGTTTTTGTTTTTAAATAAACTCTTGTTTTAAACTTCGTTTGTTTTTAAAACTATCTTCTGATTTTAAATATTCTTTTATAATATATATATACTTGAGATTTAAAATCAAATTTATATATACATTCTAAAAATATATTTTTCTACTCTTCTTTATTTTAAAACATTGGAAATTAGTTTATTTTACTCCAGAATCATTTCATCTTGTTTTCCTTTCAATACCATTTTCAAAACAAATTTTACATTGTTTTTAACTAAGGGATGTCGACATCATGGGATACCCCATGTCGACATGGTGGCCGTTAAATTCAAAAGTTTCAATTTTCAAAAGAAGTGTCTATTCGTTTAAATCTCTTCACGAATGGTTATGACAGTTACTAGTCTATAAATAGTCTTCACAAACGAATTTTTTAACTAACTATTTTCTTATTTTCTTCACTCCTTCTCCACAAATCCATATTCTAAAATTTTCATATTTTTAAGATCGTGTCGAAATTCTGCCGAATTCTCAAGTGAATCAAATTAGAATCTCATTCTTATTTGATTCTCTGCCCTCTCTCGAAGATCAAAATGCTATTCAGAGTTATAGGATCAATTTGTAATCAAAAGTTTATCGAGTCTCTCTATAAGGTGTGGTTGTGCCTGGAAATCAATTGGGTGATCTTGTGTCTCGTAAATAGGTTTGTAAGCTACTTGTCGTGGGTTTGTAAGCCACTAAGAAGATAAAAATGGGTTCCATCCCAAATAAAATTTGGGATGAAGATTTCCGTGCTATTATGAAGTTTTAACAAAAACTAGACACTTATCTTGAAATCTTGATCTTGATACTCTAGAGTCTTCAATCTTGATATCTCCATTCTGAACCTTGAGTCTTGAGTCTTTATACTGATCAGTCTTCAGTAATCAATACCTACATATATATATATATATATATATATATATATATATATCCTACATAGTTCCTGCATATACATATCTATCTAGACAATAGTGTTAGTATATATTTTATAATAAGATAAGTTAAAAAGGTTGTTGTCATCAAAACCAACATCTCAATTCCTAACAATTCTCTCCAATTGAAAAAAGTGAAGGCATGCAAAGTAAGGAGGATCAAGATGAGTGAATTAAAGGCTACATTCCCACAAAATTGAGGTGATAAAAGCTTTTTTAATATATATATATATATGTGTGTGTGTGTGTGTGTCATTTCATAATGTGATAATTAAATTGTTTAGCATTGATAATATCGGTTCGAAATTACTAAAACACCTTTCAGTAATTCAGTCATAACTTTTGCAAATCTAATCAGAATTTGGATTTCTTTAATGTTTGGGAAAGCTAACTCAAAGAGTAAAAACTTTTTTGTTTATGCCATTTCCAAAATTCGTATATCATAAAGCTAAAATCGAGGTGCAAAGTCGAGTGTATACCTAGGGCGAAATGATTAGGAGAATCATCCAAAATCATCTTGTAGTATACTAACCATAACTTTCGATTCCTTGAATTGATTTTGTCGAAATTTATCTGGTTTGAAAAGCTAGTTTAATATTCTACAAGCTTTATTTTATATGCTTTTTAAATTCCGAATGTTTACTGCCCCAAAAACCTATTGCAAAATAACATATGTTTTGCACATAATGTATAAGTCAAATTCGACACCTTTCAATACAAACACTATAACTATTGATTCATATAATATTTTTGAGATCCGTCAAATGATTCGAAAAAGATAATTATTTTGGAAAAATCTTTCATACCTAATACCTCCTAAATGATTTCCTAAGTTGAAAGTTTGTATTTTTTTTCAAAAGAAAAGAATTACTTGTATTGGAAGATGATTTACAAAGTATAAAAGTATACTTTGCTTCTACTTATGAAAGAGTTTTTTTAGATTATTTCGTCAATGCTGGTTACCTTCGGATGATGGATGTGCGGTATAAGGCTGTAGATCTTGGATATTACACTACTACTCTATGTTGGTAATGAATCAAGTAGAGTATGTCCTTACTTGGTGTTTGGACACTGGTCGCTATAAGATCTATTCTAAACTTAGTGTGCGGTTTAGATCCATGTGGACTAAATTGAGTGTCAATTTGGTATAAGGCTATAGATCTTAGGTAGTGCACTATTACTCTATATTGGTAATGAATCAAGGAGAGTATGTTCTTACTTGGTGTTTGGACGCCGACCCCAATAGGATTTAATCTAAATCGAGTGTGTCGTTTATATCCATATGGAGTGAACTGAGTGTCAATGCGGTATAAGACTGTAGATCTTGGGTAGTGCACTATTACTTTATGTTGGTAATGAATCAAGTAGAGTACATCCTTACTTGATGTTTGGATGCCGACAACAATAAGATAAAATATCCTAGGATCTAATCTAAACTGAGTGTGCGGTAGATCCCTGTGAAGCAAATTAAGTAAATCTAATCTAAACTAAGTGTGCGGTTTAGATTCACATGGAGCAGACTAAGACGATCTAATCTAAACTGAGTGTGCGGTAGATCCCTGTGAAGCAAATTAAGTAAATCTAATCTATACTAAGTGTGCGGTTTAGATTCACGTGAAGCAGACTAAGACGATCTACTCCAAACTAAGTGTGTGGTTTAGATTCATGTGAAGTAAACTACATGTCGATGTGGATTGGGTGCATATGATCTTGGCTTTTGACATAAGAAAAGAACTATGTCGGGCCTGATCTTATAATAGGTACGTTGGCAGTCACATTGGTACTGCGACATAGTCCACTTTCCATTTATATTTTCTTTTGTGTATATACATTTCTCTATATAATCAGATTAAAGGACAGGTAGATATTAAACCAAAATTGAGAAAGAATAAGCTGGAAATACCTCCGCGAGTATTCCTTATGATGTTATTGAAGGAACTGGGCCAGCACGCAACGAAAGAAATTGGTGAATTTCAATTTTTTCTTACCATTTTGGACTTTAATGGGCCTACGAAGTCTAAATTTCATTTAGAACCTTTCTAAATTTGGTTTAAATAAAATATTGTATTCTATTTAAAATAGTTAAAGGGAAGTTTAAATAAATTTAATTTCAATATCAAATACACCTAAAATCTATTTATAAGTGTTAATATATAGGGAATGAAACCTTTTACTTATTTTCCTAAAATAAGAATTAATTAAGAGCATTAATTGTATTAAATGGAGAGAGAAACTATTCGTTTTCTCTCTTTAATTGAATTAATTGATTCATTAAACGTCATTATTAATGATTTATTCATGTCAATATTTATTACTATGCCCATATGTATTCTAACTATACAATTTGTAGTTTGAGATTTTTTTTATTTTTTTTATTTTATTTATAAAAGTATATATATATATATGTATGTATGTATGTATGTATGTATGTAAGTAAGTATCGTGTACTTATACACACACACACACATATATGAGTGTGTGCGCGCGCGCGCATGTGTAACATCATATTCGTAAAGGGTATAATGTGCCCGTATATAGATGCTGAGATTTACATTGCAATGGACACATTAGCTCATTTTGTATGTACTGTAATTTGTCCAAATATGTGCTTGTATAATATGTCAAAACAAAATACTAATATGTGTGCGTATGTGTATATAATTTATTGAATAAAACAGTTTCTGCCATAACTAATTAATGTAAAATAATTATATGATAATAATACAAGCTTTTAAAATTTTAAAATTTGAAAACACATTTTGGGCATAAGATTAATTTATGGAATTTTTACAATTATAATAATATTTATTATTAAATAATTGATAATAGCCCGTAATCAAATTAATTCTTAAAAATAGGAAATCAAGTTGAAAATTTCTAAAAAAATTTATGAATGTATCTAAGACATATTTTGGGCTTAGGAAAAATTTCTGGAATTTTCACACTGAAATTATATTTTTAATTAAATAATTAATTTTATTTTGAAAATAAATTAATTCAAAAATTAATAAATTAAGTTATAAAAATTTGAAACTTTTTTTGAAGGTTTTAAATACGAATTTAAGCCTTAAGAAAAAATTTCTAGAATTTTCTCAATTTAAATTATATTTTTCATTAAATAATTAATTGTAGGCCAAAAGTAAATTATATTTTAAAAATAATAAATTAAGTTTCAAAAATCTAAATTTTTTACTTTAATCATATTACATGGCGTAAAAAATATAAAATTGAAATATTGAATCATTAATTATTTTATTCATAACAAACAATTCACAAAATCATTAAATAATAATAAAATATGTATATACATATTTAATAAAATATTTTTATATCTTATGATTCATAATAGGTACAAATCATCATAAGAAAATTTTAAGATTAATTATATATGATATGTAAACCTATATACAATTATACATATTCATAATTTGCTGATCTATACACATTATATATATATATATATATATATATATAAATCAAAATTAAAACCTTTTTTCAGAAAATTAATTCTACAATAAATCAATAAACAAAATATTATAACAAGCACATAATCAATCTAATTGTAACAAACACATGTACCCACAAAAATCTCACCTAATCTAAACAATAAATAGATCAGAATATAAACAGAGGATTTGGATGTAAATAAACTTTTATGTGATAAACTTAAAATCAAAACAATAATAAATAAATAAAAGTGCACCTCCTAATGAAGCCTTTGAGTCCACATTGAACAATGATTTCTCTTCTAAGAACCATTCACAATCCGTCAAGTTGCTAATCGAGATTGGAGACCTTCTACTACAAATTAGTATTTTTAATTTTGAATTGGATTTGAGAATTTTAGGGATGTTTTTAGAGGAAAGTTGCTGCCATTAAAATGAGAAAGAGGAAGAAGAAAGTGGCGGCTCCAAAATGAATTAGGTTGTAATTAGGGTTTTGAGATTGGCTTTTATATGGATAGGACAAGGGAGCAAACAATGATCTCAACCACACATCTCAAAACCTAATCACACATGTTGTAGCTACCTCCTATCTTTCTCCAAACCAACGCCTTCCTCTCTAAATCTCGTGGGTTGTGAGCCTATTTAACCTAAATTAAATACGTACAATCATATTTAACATATTTTGTTATCAATATCTCATATCGATCAATATATTCATAACTCTTATAAATATATGCAACAATTTTATTTCTTAAATCACATTCAAAGTTCATAACTAATATTTCATAAATATTAATTTATTTAGTTAATTTATAATGATTATAAATTAATTAAATTGTTTGCTCTAAAGAGAATTCATCATTTCGGTTGTGTGACTCTTGGATGTAAATTCGAACAGCGATTAACATCGAACTATTCGAACGTTAACGTTCACACTTTACTTAGCAGGTGATGTGATATTATGGCTAAATTTATCGCTTACTCATTTTTGGAAAAATCTCATTTTAATTTAATAAGTGTTACCCAGTTGTGACAATTATTTACGCCAATTCTCTTCGTAAAAACTATATCACTTTGGACTTGCTGAATTTGGTAATGGTCAAAATTCCAACATCATCCACATTCAACTTTACAACCCAAACACAAAGTCCTTGGTTCAACAATAACAATTATTATCAACCGAACTACTCTGGCTAGAGATTTTGACTTTAAGTTGACTATAGTTGACCGTGATACTAACGCCATATAACTGAGGAGACAAATCCTCTCTTGAATAGTGCTTCACTCCCAATACTTCCACTCGACCCAACTATAGTCACTCGATAGACGTTATGCCATGACTTGACTATAATCAAAGTGGAGCTTTCATATTGAAGATTCATAGTATTCTCAAGTCGAAAGAACTGTGTAAATTAGTGACATCGATATTTTCTGTTTGACCTTAGTTATATTAACCAACAGAAAACTACCGAGTGAGTTATTCCATAGTTATCCAATAAATATTAGTACGTAACCCTTAGGTGCCCTCGGCACTCATGAGTAATACACTACCCAACATTTAGAGAGCGCTACGTACTCTAGTCTCAACGGATACATCGATATCCAGTCCTGATGCATCTTGATTAGGAACATTTAAAATGATATATTTGTTTCATTGTGATAAATTACTCACAATTACAACACTTTGTAACTACTATCACAAAACATACCATTTATGGATTTTCTATTTAATATATTTTTAATTAAATTAATTAATATAACCACATTATATCAAGTATATAATAGAAAGAAAGCTCCTTTATTTCGAACAACATTGGTCAACGAGTTAGATATATGTAACAAATTACATAATTGCTCCTAGGGCATACCCCTATCTCTATCAATCTCCCAACTGCACTTGGGGTCAATTATGGAATCTTATTCCAACATCTCTAATCGGTTTTCTCAAAACCAATTGGGTTAGTCCCTTTGTATGCTATTTTGTTTCAATTATCTACTCTATCAATCAACTCTCTCCGATGGTGATAAACTGTTTTATCATATGGAACAATTCGGAGTATGTCTCTTGACTTCTAGTAAGCTCTAAGTTCTGTTACTATATCGCGACATTGTTGTCATATAACAATATTATAAGATTCTCAACATTTGGAATCGGCTTTGTTATAAATTTATGCACTTATATATTTATATAAATTGTTTTTATTGTGGTGCTATTCAAGCCATGTACTTAGCCTTTTTCATTGAACCAGCCACGATCTTTCATTTGGAACATTTTCAATTTAAAGATTCTTAACTTGAATTTATTATTGACATATTATACTCAATATCACATATGATGTTTGAGTCCGAACACTCCTTCATAAGGGGTTTTTGCTTCTGTAAACAATTCCCTAGTTTTCATAAATACATGAGAATACTTCAAACAACCATTTAGTGGTATTAATTTGTATTTGATATTTGCTTCATGTATACATAAACAAATTACAATATCGTAACCAACTTAACATGTATGATAATTACTATTGCCAATGCATAAGGAACACACATGTTCCGTATTAAACAATTGAATAAGGTGTATTTACATATCGATTTGGGACATTCCCAATATCTTTTATACTCGCTATAAAAGACATCATTTACAATAAAAAGTTGAGTATTAAAACAACTAAGGTTGATTTCAACACAAGAACACCGTTAAAATCAACAATGTGTTGTTTACTTACAGTTTAGAAATATCAATGTACCTTTTAATGTTCTTTCTTATGAATACATGCTTCCTCTACACTTTTATTGAAAATTAAACTATATGATTTCTATCAGAATACTTATTCAATCTTGATGCTTATAAAATGATACTTTAGTATCATTTCATGTATCATATCCAATGACTCAAAAACTCAATATCGCTCCCACTGAATTCGAGACATTTTTGGTTAATATGTGTAAACAGCTTACTCTAAATTGTTATTTAGAATTTTTTGTTTCAATACATATGTAACAAAGTACCAAGTCTTATGAAGCGATAATTTTGTGAGTAAATCTAAATTAACTTGAGCATGTTGAATACCGAATCTATTATGCTAATTTCAACAATTGAAATTTTCGATATTATTCTTAACAACATTGCTCATTTAATTCAAACTACATTAGTCTTTTTCATAAATACACAATCTTGTCTGATGGATCACATCCTTTCGGTTATGACCACCAATATCATATTTTGAAAGCGTACTTGGAATTCCTTCAGATTTTCGCATCATACCATATAGAGTCAACACTCTTAATGGTTTGAATAACCGAGGATAATATAATTTCGAAATAAGAAACTCATAGTTTCTCTTCGATGTACGAGAATACTTATTAGACATTCTAATGCTATGTGTTCATTTAGGTTAGTTAATTTTATTTCATCTCATATAATCAGTTCTATCTATGGACCATATCCAATTCCATTTAACTACCAATAATTCATCAAAGAAATTCCTTTACAATGAAGTTGGTATATATTGAAACAACGATTGTTTCTTAGTGTAAATAGAATAGGGATTCATAAATGCTTTATTTATTTTTTTATTTAGAAAACTGATTTGGTTTTAGTTTACAAAAATTATGTTCAAAACATAACCATGTCATTCAATTATAGTCCTTTCCAAAACCCTTTTGGGGAGATTCATATAAGATCCCTCATAAACAATTATTACATGCAATCTTTCGACTTGTATAACCTGCCAACTCCTTGGTCTAGATTATGTTGGAGTTTCTAATAAACCCTTATCATGTAAGATTTTGTAAACTATTATTCAGATGATATAATATTAACCTTGTGTACTACCCTTAAGTACATTACTTTATAGAAAGATTCTAATTCTACTTCACTCACAATCAATCGTACATTGTCCAACAAAGTTTGATTACTCCATATCGATGCATCATTATGTATCATATGAATGAGTTATTTTGAGATTGAACTTTTATTCATTTTAGGTACATTTGGAACCTTTTCCAATATACTCACCTATTCGATCAAATCAAATCATTTCTATCACATGTTATTTTTACTTCTATTTTATATTCAATGAGTTTACCATAGACATACTACATGTATATCAAATACACATGTCCATGTCGATGGTGACTCATCAGTGAATGACGAAGTATGTGGAACCGTTTTGAAATTTATAGAATTACGAATGCATACATCTATATGTATCAATCCGAAGAGTTCATCAACTCTTATGATGCTCCCACTAAATGGGTGCATAGTCCTTTATTGTTTGAGATATAATTAACAAGTATCATTTGATTCAAAATCATATAATAAAATTATTTTCTCAAAGCTATTGCTTTGTTTATAATTCTAGAATAACTGTAAATATATTAGATACTTTTGTATTTTCCAATGTATCACTTTTGTTATAAACACAAATACCACATTATAGTTTTATTTCATTACGAATATTCATAATATTCGTAGAAGTATGGATATGTCTATTTTTTCAGTCGATAACAAAAAATAGTCATTATTTCATAAATATTGTTTGGTACGTTTTACGAAAACAATTTTCGTAATTTGATGTAATCAATAAGTGATATATGACATGCTCCCACTATTTTTGCCATTACTATAATAACATACTAAATTCGAAGGTCCATCATTCACTTAATATAGATTTGTTTATTTCATATGCTGTAACTGTAACTAGTTTACCGTAGAGAGTTCTTTGATCAAATATCTTGAACTCAATGAAACAAATCTCATAGAAAACAATTTTCTATATAAAAATACATTTTAGAATATAAATCATATTTCTCATTCCAGTGTTAAGTATCAATCACTATTATCACAATTCTAATTTCCGTTGTTTCTTTATGAAGAAGAAATGACTATTCACTCTCTCCATCCCAACTATACCTTAAATCACAATTACTCTTATACATTCATTTTCCTTTCGAAATCGTCAAACCATTCAAAAGAAAACCCTTACTACAATATCATAACGAACTCTTTGCGAAAGCGCATTTGATTATCCTTAACATTTAAGGACATCAAATATATTGCTCTTTGCATAAACTAATTAAACTGATATTTCAGCGATCGAGTTCTTAGATCTATCTTGTAGTTTTGGTCTTGTGCTACAATTAACATAATATGATATTTTATGTAATCATTCCAATTGAATACTCTATCTCATAATACAGTTTATTGGCTTATTTCGAATGAACTATATTCATTGTAGTATCGTACATTAGAACTATTATAGTATATGGATAAAATATCCATCCATAGTCTTGTACTGCTTTTAGAGTTCGAAACTCATAAAATTCAATACATGGTCTAAACCAAATAAACACGTAAGTGATCATTCCAAGAATGTATTAAGCAGTTGTAAAAATCAAGCACTTGCATGGGTATAGAATACAATAACATGCAATAGGCACTTAATAGTGGGTATTATATTTCCATTTGTCGACTTTCAATTTAGTTCGTTTGTATATGTTAATTGATAAACGTTTTATCAATCATATTAAATGCACAAATTTAACATTGTAGATAATTTTAACATTATTTAGCATATGTTCTTACAATATTAGAAAGGGTAAATGTTGCCATTTAATTTTTCTAATAAGGCTCCCAGTAGTATTCTATGTTTCACCAAACCCTAAGCGAAACATAGAAGTCTTTCAACTTCACTAGTGGGTGTTAGGACTCGTATGCCTTGGGATTCTGACCTTGAGGAAAGCTCAACAAATCATAGGCCCGTATACAATGGATAACTCTTTATCGGTTGTATCACATACAACTCCTAACCTTTAGTACCTTGTCCTAGTCCTGCCTCTACCTTTAGGAAAGCTCAACAAGTAAAGTGGGACTATTCACTCAGACCTATCATTTTGCGACGACCTAAGTATAATGCACGTACCTTGAGGAAAGCTCAACAAATACGTGCGGTTATCTTACCTCGTCTATTCAATATATTAATGGTACTACACATAACATCGCTAGCTTGAGGAAAACTCAACAACTAAGGAGTATGCAAGTAATCAATTAATATATAAATGATAAAGGACAACTTTGTATTAAAGATTCATAATCTTTAATATATTGTATCAAGTGATATCGACTTATGGAATAATGTATTTCTTATGAAATACTCTCATGATTCAAGTGTCAAACACATCAGAAATCATGATATATGTACATTTACATATGTATTTATTCCTTAAGTCTTAAGGCTTTCTTTAAAGTTCCACCTTTTGTTATACATTCATATTACATAAGTTGAATTATTATATAACTTTTATAACTTAATTAACTTATATAATAGTCTTACGTATAATATTATATTATTTAAATCTTATTTGATTAATTTTAACTAATTAACTCTTTAATTAGTTTTAATTAATTAACTCTTTATTTAACTTTATATTATAATTCCAATACAACATTTATATTGGACATATCTACTATAACGATTTTAGGGCACACTATAACCTTTATAGTATAACACACGTATATATATTACATGTGTATTTTATTTAATTAATTAACCTTTAATTAATTTAATCAATTAAACAATTTTGATTAAATTTTACTAATTTTAAAATTTATCTTACATACATATATGTAAACTTATGTTATCCTAAACAGTTTAAAATAACATAACATATATCAACATATATAATGTATGCATAAATGTATTAATTAATTAACATATTTAATTAATTAATTTTATTAATCTTATTAATAAATTTTAAAATTAGTATATAAATATTTTCAAACATTTTTGAAAATATCGCTATCCTTTTAAACATTTTGAAAACTTATGTTGTATTATGACTTTTATAATAAATATGTTTTTATTTTAATTTTAAAAAGAATTTTGAAAACTAGCCTAAGGCCCAATTCAAATTGGGCCTTTTCTATTAGGGGAAACATTTGGACCACTCACCTTTCAAACTAGGTTGGTAAGTAGGTAGGACATGATACTTGATTATCCAATTCCAAGCCTAGACATTACCTTTCTAGACACCGTACTTAGTGGACAAATTCAATTAGTTAGCCCTAACATGACTAATTTAGACCGCATAGGCTATTGGGCTCCGAAACCATTGAAGGAACTGGGCCAGCCCGCAGCAAAAGAAATGGGTGAGTTTCAATTTTTTTTACCATTTTGGATCTTTAATGGGCCAAAGAAGTCTAAATTTCATTTAGAACTTTTCTAAATTTGGTTTAAATAAAATCTTGTGTTCTATTTAAAATAGTAAAAGGAAAGTTTAAAAGAATTTAATTTCAAATATAGTGTATCAAATACACCTAATATTTATTTGTAAGTGTTAATGTACAAGGAATGAAACCTTTCATTTCTTTCCCTGAAACAAGAATTAATCGAGAGCATTAATTGTATTAAATGGAGAGAGAAAACTTTCATTTTCTCTCTTTAATTTGAATTGATTGATTCATTAAATGTCATTATTAATAGTTTATTCATGTCAATATTTATTACTATGTCTATATGTATTCTAACTGTACAATTTGTAGTTTGAGATTTATTTTATTTTATTTATTTATACAAGTTTGCACATATATATATAGATGTATGTATGTATGAATGTATCATGTACATACATACATACATACATACATATATATATATATATATATATATATATAAATGTAGAATATGCTAGTATATGATTTTTGTTTGATGATAATAAATATATATATTCATTTAAATGTATTTGTTATTGTACTATTTTATTTTTCACATAATTAGATAAATATTTGTTGAATAAAATAAATAACACAAAATTTAAATTCAAACAAATATTTTATTACAATTTTAAATAGTACAAACTTCAGTTCTCACTACATTTACACAATTTCAATTACAATTCAATTTCAATTACATCACAAATTTCAATTTACATTTTTGACCTCACTACATATCACTCAAACACTCGTATTTATCTTCAACTTTGTTCCAGCCTGTATCCAACATCTGAATTATATGCAAAATAAACACTGACGTAGTAAAATTGAAAAAGAAAATATTTTGCAGTGCAAATTAAAGTGTGTGTTTGAAAATTTTATTTGCCTCAGCTATTTGGGTTGTTTGTCATCATTTATTTTGAATTCATCTTACATGAACAGCTTGTAACATGCACAGTGTATCACTGTACATGCCACAAGGCCGTGCACACCGATATACACTTGATAAAACTGCAGGGACAGGTGAGCACAAGGTCAAACCCGAGCCATTAGCTGGACTCAACTCATGTGCATAGAGTCTCGATAAAATCAATAACAACATGAGCCAGAGAAAGGTACACCAGACTCTAGAGAATGATGGACCAGACAAATATCAATCAGACCTCACAAACATACATCAGGTCAGAGGCATTTTAACTCAAAGAAGACCATCAACCAGAATAAAATTCGAACAAGGAAAAAAACAACAAAAACTAGTTCACACAGAAGTGCAGACCACAATACACAAGTTCAAATGCAAGTACTCAAAGAGGACAGAGGATATGCATGCATTCAGACATGTGTGTGTATGTGTGTGTGTGTGTGTATGGAATGCAACAGAGGAAATAACATGTCCAGATCAATGCAAGTCTAACAAGGCCACTCAACATACAAGTTCCACATATAAAATCAGAAGATCAAAGTGACAGCCAGAATAGTTCAGTTCAAGGCAATGCTCAAAGCCACACAGTAGTCATGACTCAAGTGCAATCAAAATGAAGTGCAAACATTAACTCAACATAAGACAAGCAGAATGAAGGCATGAAGGCAACTCAGGCATGAATATACTTGAAGCAACTAAACACAAAACTCAATGACTCAGTGGAACAAGACTATTTTCTACATGCATCTAAACCATACATATGCAACACGAGGACATTCGAAATATGCAGCAGTTTCCAAGAGGAAATAACACGTATACATATATGCAGTAATGAACAAGACTGCAATACCAAAGGACAATCACACACATTATATATGTATGGAGACATCACATGAAAACAGAGGCAACAACAAAGTTGTGCCTAGACTACAAGACCACATGACACTACAGCTACCAATTGAACACAACATATCAACATGAACCAGAGTCCATCAGTTTAGAGGTGACAACAGAGCATCAAGCAGAACAAGGCATCACAACATACATATATACATGCATAAACACACACATATATATGAGTGGAAACCAGACCTCATTCCAAGCAAATAGTGAATGATGATATACAAATGTTATAACATGAAGCAGAGTTTACAGAAAAATCAAAATAGTAGCAGTTCGAATAACAAAGTCGAGGAGTTTAAAAAGCAGCAGTGTGAATATAGTCACATAAAAAATCAAGTCAAGAGAAACGATCTGCAACGGTTGTAACGTGAACAAGTTAAAGTCTCAAAAATAATTCACGATGCCAAAAACTACGGAACCAAAATTCAAACACATCAGGGAAAAGAAGGAACCGACTAAAGCAAGTCAATAATGAATAAGTCAGAGTAATCACCAGCATCCAATCAAAATCGAATGGTCGAACAAAATTATCATGAAGAATTCAAACAGTATATACGAACGTACATTTAGGGACTTCATCCCTATATAACCCGGTTACATCATCGGCAATTATCGAGTTCAAGCATATCAACGAGAGTAATAAAGGAAATCAGATACTAGTATTATTCAATTCAAACTCGACAAATTGAAGTAGCCGAGTGAATTCAAAGAAAGGCGATCGATCGGCAAAGCAGTAAACGTGAAAACAACTATTCAATCGAACAACTGGAATCGGCGGTTTCAATTTCCAGAAGCCCTAATTCTGAAAGAGGACAACAAGATCAGCCGAATTTTTTTTGTGAAATAATAGAAAAGGGAAGTTGCCCTTTCTTTTGTTTATAACTTAAGTGGGCCGGTTGTTTTGTGGGCTTAGGGTTTTTGTTTTTAAGTGTTTTTAAATTGTAATTTCTTTTAACTTTTCAAAGTATAGTGTGTTTAACTAGGCTACGAACTACGGTTTTGCGGTTCGAGAATTCGCAACTCATTGGCTGAATTGTGGTAGAGTTTTGAGCGTAGAGTTAGGTTAGTCGATAGCGGGTGTCGCAAGTTTACGTGTGTAAGCGTCTGACTACTTAATTTCTAGTAGAAACCTTGGAGGCAGCACGTAGGCAGGGTTTTGCCGAAGCTGGGTAAATCTGTGTTGTTCTTTTTCTGCTTTTATTATTCTGCTATTATCTGTGTTGCAATTATTTTATATATTTCCGCATTAATTTTTTTTTATTAGTATCACCCTATTCACCCCCCCTCTAGGGTGAAATCGATCCTACAAGTGGTATCAGAGCTATGAACAAAAACCAATTTTTCAATTAAAAATTTGATTTTTTAAATGGATTCTTTTAATAATGCTTTTGCCGACGGTCAGTCCATAGTTAGACCATCTGTGTTCAATGGTGAATATGCTTACTGGAAAAATAGAATGAAAATTTTTCTGAAAACCATTGATGCTTGGAATATTGTTGGACAGGATATTGGACAGCAACTATAGTGGTAGATAATCAAGAAATTGATAAACCGATGGATCAATGGACAGATCTTGAAAATAAACTACAGAATGCTAATGCTAAAGCTATGAATTCTATTATAAGCTCAATGGATCAAATTGAATTTAATCATGACTCGCATTGTCTAACTGCGCAGGAAATTTGGCACACACTTGAAGTGACTCATGAAGGAACCTCCCAAGTCAAAGAATCTCACCTTACTATGCTTAGTAGCGAATACGAGAACTTCACAATGGCCAAGGATGAAAATGTCAAAGAGATGTACAGACGACTTTCTAATCTCGTATACAAATCAAAAGCTCTTGGAAAACCATACACAGAATTGGAAATAGTCCGAAAAATCCTCAAAGTCCTTCCATGAAATTTTGAAGCGAATGTTACTGCCATTCAAGAATCAAAAGATCTGAAACAAATCAAAGTCGAAGAACTCATAGGAAATCTCACCACTTATGAGCTAGAAATGAAATTCAAGGAAGAATGTGAAGGAGGTGATACTCGAAAGAAATTGATAGCTCTCAAAGGAACAATGGAAAGTGATGATAATGATGATGATGATGATTATGGAGCAGTTGAACTAGAACTGTTAATAAAGAGATTCAAAAGGTGGAACCACAAATACGGAAATCCGACTCTAAATCAACAATTGAAAAGCAGAATAGTCAAAGTACTAGACAACTCAGAAGAGCAGGAGATCATTTGTCACAAGTGCAACAAACCCGGTCATATCAAGCCAAATTGTCCTAAAAATCAATTCAGCAAAGGAAAGAAACCGAAAAGGAGAAGCTTTGTAGCAACCTGTGTAGTTAAAGTGCTCGGTAGATTCAATGCGGCGGAGGTGCAAAAAGTCATAGCTGGGATACAGCGAGGATATAGCGGGATATAGCGGATGACTCTAAAATAGCATATAAAACTCGTACTTAATGTTTTTACAAATATATAAATGGTAATTAAATGAAAAATTAACATTCAATTGAATTATAATTAATACATAAATAATTTTAAATAAAAACATGTGCGAATATACTGTAAATAAATGTAAAACTGTTATATAACATAATTGAATTTAGTAGAATATTAGAGTATTTTCATTTCTAAAAATATATTAAAAATTCAATTAAATAAATTAATTTCATAATTTTTGTCATATATAAACGTCATTTTTCAATTCATTTCTTTTAAAGAAGATATAGCGGAAATAACGGAATATAGCGGGAATAATGGAATATAGCGAAAATAGCGGGGCTTAAAGCGGAAAGGCTATATTTGGGGCTATATGGAAAAATCGTAGCGGTAGAAATCCGCTATGAGATATAGCACGGTTATAGCGGGGCATTAACTGCAGAGGCAGCAACTTGGTATCAAACTAATGAAAGTGATGAAAGCACTAGCAGTGAAAATGAAAAGGCAAAACTGTGTTTACAAGGAGAAACAACTAACAGCAATGATGACGAGTCAAGCAAGGTATCGAAACTGACTCACTCACAATTACTTATATATTTTCATGAAGTAAACGGCTGTTTTGAACTACCTAGGGAGAAGTACGCTAAAATTGAATTACAAAGAGATAGTTTAATAGAACTAAATAAACAGCTTGACCAATTGGTTAAAAACTATCAAAACAAGAGCCCTAAGTGTGATAAGTGTCCATCACTTGAAGAAGAAATTAAAAAATCAGAAATTAATATTAAATCACTTGAGAATGAAATTCTGATTTTGAAAGAAAGTGAAAACACGAGGAGAGAAAATTCTATTAAAAAGTGCACTCTGTTATTGAATGAAAATGAATCTCTCAAAACACAAGTCCAACAATTGTCTACAACTTTAGGAAAATTTTCCAAAGGAGTAAGATCGCTAAATATGTTATTAGGGAAACAAACGGTTAGTACTGTTAGACAAGGACTTGGGTATAATCAATCTGAACGTGTTAGAAGTGATATTAATCAAGTCAATTCCAAGTGCACAATTTGTAGAAAAACTGGACACGATCATAATAATTGCTGGTATAGACCCAAACATGTGAAAACTATACCAATTTGGGTTCCAAAAGGCATGAATATAAAATCCCTTAAAGTCAAACAAATCTGGGTGCCAAAAGGAACAAATATAAATTGTCTTGGGTCTCCACAAACTTATTTTTCAAAATCTGTTGTCACTAACAACCATGGACCTATAAAAACAAATAGGTCACAAAAATCTTTTCTCGTGTAGGTATGGTGGCAGGCTAAGGAACAACAACAATGTTACTTGGATTCTGGCTGTTCTAGTGTGACGACCCGCCATTCATTCCACAGAATGACGCATCGCTGATAAGAAAGAAAGGGATAGAAAGAGAAAAGAAGAGAAGAAAGAAAGAAACAACAACAGAATCTAAACAGCGGAACGAATAAATTATATTAATAACATAAACTATTACATAGTATCATTTACAACAACTATCAGAGTTACACAACATATACAACACATACTAGACAGTTATAAACACCTGTCTAGTTTCTACAATACAAGATACAACACAGATAACAAAAGACTCAGAGATCAACACAGCGGAATACTATATCTACGAACGCCGAAGCCTCCTGCTCCATTGCTCCTCCAGAATATTCGTCAAAGCAAACCTGACTCCCTTGGCTACTCGTAAAAATTTGAGTACCCAAGAGTTTATATAAAACAGAAATAAACACTTGGGTCAGACATGGGTCTGGTGTGAGTAAACGGTTTAAACTTGCTTAAGTTCAAAACCTTTGAAATCAAAAGGTATCACGTAAGACTTCCCACACATAAACATGGGTAAGTTTTTACCTTACGCTAACCAAAACATTTGATAGGAAATTCGATTGTATTATAATAGGTCTAGGGTTTTCAAGTAAAATACAGAAATAGCTGGAATGCTTACATCTCACGTTCCAACATAGTTGGGCACAACTAAATCGTACGTCACTTATTGGAAGTTGGATTTCCATACAATGGCAGGGCTACTGGGGTACCGCCCGTCACAGTACGTGGCCTAGATCACCGTACCGAGGAGTACGCCCGCTCCCCTGCAACACAAAGCCGGAACCATCCCTTACTGGATAATTCCGAATAAAATCACCCCACGGTTGTGTACATCAACCGCACCACTAAGTCGAAAATAGAAAGGGACATCTAGACAGGGATGACCTTACTCTCAGTGGGCGCTACCCACGAAGCCTTGCTGCACCTCCCCTGTTTTAGCCATTTCCGGTTTGTGAGGCTTGAGGTCACGATTACCTTTAATCAGAACACATCACTTAGAATGCTCATCGTCCACCTGACGATGTGCTGAAAGCATTCAATCCATACAAGTTCGTTCCGGGTTCGAACGAAACCGAAGGCATTATCTCGTTACACTCGTTTTGGAATCACCCTCAGAGTTAACGACAATAACCCTTGCACTCTGAATCTTCATCTTCACTTGAGATTCACGACCTATCGCTAATTTGGATCGATGTGGTATTCGGGTCTCCAGACCTGGAAATCCGGTATACGGAAACCCGATCCCGGTCTCATCGAAATCCAAAACGTATCTTTTAAGGCCAAGTTGTTTAAAGGTTTAAACAATTCAATTCAATTCAATACTTGAATTCACACAGCATTAACATAGATAAATATCACACATTTATCACAGATATATCATAGTATATCATATCACAGAATATCATAGTATATCATCCAATAGATATCAACCAAATCAGACATTCTACTCAACCATCATTCATAAGCAACCATTTATTAATCTCTATTATAATTAATTTAATCAACTTAAATTAAATTAATTACTTAAGAATTAATTCCTATTCTTGCTTAATCAACATTAATTAATTACAACCCATTTAATTAATTAATCATTAAATATTAATCACTCTTGATTAATTATTAATTACATAAAGTAATTATCCTTTAATTAACTTCACAAATTAATTATTCTTAACCATTAACAACAGTAATTAACCTTTAATTACTCTCATTAATTACATTAATTAATGATCCTTAATTAATTACTTTAATTAATTAATTAACCTTTAATTAATTACATTATTCCTTAATTAGTTACATTAATTAATCATACATTAATTAATTACTTTCATTAATCAACCTTAAATAATCATTAACAGTAATTAACTATTCTTAATTACTTTAATTTCTTTTATAAATCCTTTTTGATTAATTACACTAATTACATACAGTAATTCAATTATCAACTAAGTAATTACTCTTATCCAATCTTATTAAGTAATTATACTTAATTACCAAGTGACTATCCTTAATTAATTAACAAATTAATTAACTTAAATAAATCACATTCATTTCTTAAATCATAACTGAGTAACTCATCCTTAATTACCCTTTAAACAAATTAATTAATCCTTGATTAATTATTCTTTAACTATTAATTAATAAACCTTAATTATTAATCAATATCCTTTAATACAAAGTAATCAATCCTTAATTACTTTTATAATTAATTAATTAAACTTAATTAACTAATTAATTACCTCTTAATTATTAATTAATAAACTTAATTATTAATTAACAACCTTAATTACCAATTTAATTAATCCATAATTATCTATTAATTAATCTTTAATGATAATTAACTAACCTTAATAACAGTTAATTAATCCTTAAATAACTTTAATTATAAATTAATAATTTCTTAATTATTAATTAAGAAAACTTAATTATTACTTAATAAAACTTTATTAAGTACTTCTTAATTACTATCTTAATTAACCCTTAACCACTTAATTAATCCTTATTAAATATTAATTAATTAACTTAAATTTCTTAATTAACTTTGAGATAAAACATTATCATTAAACATTTGATCTTAGTAATTAACTTACTTAATTAAATGTCATTAATTAAGTTTTAAAATAAATAATTAATTACTTACCCTTAAATAAATTAACAATCCTTAATTACAAGTTAATAAATCACTTGAAAACTTAATCGTTAACTAATAAGTCCTTAATCAATAACTAATTCCATTAATTAATCATTCTTAACTTTTCTCATTAACTATCATCCTTTAATTAAGTTTTAAGATAAAAAAAAACATTTCCTTTATATTTCAAATTAAGTTTGAAAATAACTTTAGAATTTATCTTAATACATTTAAGTTAAACAAATGTTACAACTTAAATTTAGTCAAAACATTAATTATTAAGAAATAAATTTCCAGGAAAATTGATTTAACTTGTTTGTTAAATTTTTTAAAAATCTTGCCTTTATTTAAATTTTAAACTGTTTTAGACTTAACAGTTCACCCATTACTTCTCGCGTACAACCCGGCAACATACCCGAGTTCAAAGCCTTATTTCACGAGTGCCTCCCCGAACAAATTTTAAAACTGTTTGTAAAAACTTAAAACTGTTAAAAACTGGTTCTCTCAAATGCTCGCGTATCACCCTGATATTAATACTCGAGCAAAAATTTCATCCACGCGAGTTCCTTCCCGAGTACGACTCGAGTAAACTTCATCTCCCCCAAACTCAAACCACTGACACACGCACACGTTCGTACACGTGCACACCACGACCAACCACCTCCGATCATCGCTCCGGCCATCCACGAGTCACTAATCTTCTCCTCGAACACCCCAACAACTCCGATCGTCGAACAAAATTAAAAATCGAAATTAAGCTTTCTCGATCACTTCCTGGAACAACACCTTACCCAAGAACCACCTCGACCGATCATCTCTGGCCACCAGAAACCCTACGACTTCGACCAAAGCTTCGTCTCCGACCCATGCCTCATTTCCCCCAGGTGCGGTAGCTTCCGGCTCGACCACGTCCACGAAAAAGCCTCGACTTCAACGCTGTCCAAAACCACTCACTAAACCCTAAAATACCCTTGATCGATCACCACGACGAATGATAAATTCATCCACTATTTTTACAACCATCTACAGCCTTCAACCTACCTCCGACATCAACCACAATGATCCCTGACTCGCCGATCATCAGAATTTTACGAAAATGACTTTTCTGTTCAACTTACAATTTCTCTACCATTTCAATCTTAAAATTCTTGAATTCTTTTTCTAAATTCATCATTTGTAATTACTAATCAGATTATAGAGTCAAAGTTTTAAATTAACATTTTCGAAATTTACCCATTTCATTGAGTTCTACTGTAAACTTTATATTTAGAGTTAAATGTTTATTACATATCATTGAATCTATTTTTACAATCTAAAATATATAGTTAGAAACCTTTTTCATTAACACTACCTAGACTAAAATCAAACAGATGTAAAGATATGAATTTTTCTAATAAAATTTGAAGCCTGTATTGATATAAAAACAGAGATATATAGTTGTACAGACCTGCATATAATTATACTTACATATTTATAAACATGCAAAAAAAATTTCACTCAAACATTCAAGTACATCTCATATTATACTACTGGAATCAAGAGATATATATATATGGTACAAGGTCTTATAAGAAGATATTACTCAATAGAAGATAACAGAACAATTATAAATGAAACCAGGCATACATACTTCAATTCTCACATACAAACAGTATACACACATGAACATGCAAATATACTTCATTCAGAAATCATTCGAAAGCAATTTTATTTCATGTTAACTTGTGAAAAAGATGTTTACTCACCAATTTTGTTGAACAGAGAAACTGGAATTTGGACTTTGAAAATTTGAACTGGACTTGAATTTGCTTTTTTTTTTTAAAAACTGGAAACTTGCTTTGGAAACTTTGCTTTGATTCCTTTAAAAGATTTGAAAAGCTTTTGAACATTGCTTCTGCCTCAGATTATATTGCATGCATACTTGAAATGATTCAGACTTGAATCTTTGAAACAGGAGAATGTTAACAGGTCTTGAAAACAATTGTTACAGGCTATTGAATTTGAGAATTAAGCCTTTGAAATGATTCCAGGTTTTAGATTCTTGGTTTAAGATGAATTCAGGTAATTTCAGATTTGAGGATAAATGATTTCAGAGTAAATTGTTAGAGGAGATTTGATTTTGGTTTGAGAGGAATTTCAGATTTGAATTCTTGAGTTGGAAATGATTTCGGTTTGAAATGTTTTTCAGTTTGAACATTTTTCTGGTTTTGGTTTTTCTTTGTTTTGAAAATGAGATTAGAAAAAGAAAGGAAATGGAGATGTAGGCTTTTATATAACTTAATTTATGGTTTATTAAAAATCAAAGAAAATGATAATAAAATGACACTTGTCTCATACCATTCTTATTATGTTAACACATGTTACTTAAGATGTTTAGAACTTAACACTTGTCCTTATTTATTTTTATATTATTATTATTATTTTTTAAAAGATTTTAAAAGCTTTTATATTTATTTCCTAAATAGATAAATACATATTTTATTTAATAAATGCTTTCCTATATTATAAATAAATGAAATCTTTAAAAGAAAATAAAATAAAACCCATTTATATTCTAATAAAATTATATACAATGTATTTCATTCATTTTTAAGTGTAAAAATATCTTTTGTATTTATTTACTATTAAATAAATACTTTCTAAATTTATATACAAAATCTCTTTAAGGAAGACAAAAATAAACAAAAGCCTTATTTTAAATAAAAGTCTTGTTCGTATATTCTTATACCCAAATATATTAAAACAATTATCTTTAAAGATTCAAATTTAAATCCAGATACAAATTCAAATTGTACTTTTAAAATCCAATTTAAAAAAATCAACTCAACATTTATATTTTTTAAATAAACATTTTATTAAGTTTGAATTGATTATTTCATTTAAAACAACTCAAGACATAATATATACATATTTAAACAATACTTATTAATTTTGGAAATGATAAATCTATTTAAAAATCAAATTTATAAAATAATACAATTTAAATTATTATTCTTATTATAATCAATCTATACTATAATTAAAACATCATTAATATATTATTTGGTTATTTATATTTGAAAATAACAAATTTATCAATTTAAAATAATTTAAATTAAGAGATTATCACATTTTAAATTCCTCGAAATCCCGGGATATCACATTCCTTCCCCCTTAAAAGAATTTCGTCCTCGAAATTTAAAACAAAAGATAATCCAAAAAATTTTAAATTTATTTTCAAAATTCCAAGCATACATATCAACCGTACACTATCAATCAAACAACCATTCATCCAAACAAAAATTTTATCTAAACAAACAATTTTATCCGAACAAACAACTCTAGCTATCCGGACATAGATCCGGATAAACTACCTAAAATTATCCCGAGTTTCCCCGATACAGATACTGGGTTACTCGCTCTATTAAATCCAAACTGGTAATTCAATACTGAAGCCAAAACACATATCCTCACAAAAATTCAGAAAGATCCAATATACTCGGAGCTATCTTCCTAGTCTTACCCAATCTTATTTGCTCCCTTTTACTGGAGAAATAACAACGAAGTCTCCAACTTCGAATTCCAAATTCTCCATCTCTAATCCACAGAACTCTTCTGACGATTCTGGGCTGCCTTCACCTTCCTGATCAGCTCAACCATCGCTGATGCTTCTCGAAATAAACAGGACTAAAAACAATCCAATAACAGATCCTCTCAAGATTTACAGAAATCCAGAACTCAAACTCTACTCCACAATCATCGGTAGATTCCAAATACTTCTTTTATCAAGACAAAACAGATTCTCTCACCAATCTGACCTTCAAATCTTGAAAAGCTTCCTGTAGGAACCCTCTAATCCAAACACTGCAATTTCCGGTTACTTCCACTCTAGAACATCTACTACCAAGCTTTCGCTGCTCAACTCTGATCTAGATGTCGTCTATGAACTCGAACACAAACTAGATCAACACTCCAGAAAATTTCTGACAACTCTATAACTCCTACATCTTCTAGAGATGCCTCAAACCCAAGCAAAGATTTCCCAAGAGAATACTCAATTATCGCAAGTCACTTTTGCGATTCTATCCAGTCCAATATCCAAAAATACTGTTCTTTCTTAATCCATCAGAACAGTCTATGCTTGACCAATCCATTTGAAAAATGAATCTACTCTGCAGTTTCTGAACTCTACTTCTAAGAAACTTCTAAGCCAAAAGATCTTCCAACAGGAACACAGAACACTTGAGCTGCACTGCTGCCACAGATGCCAAAGAATCCTTATCCAAAGCTTCTAGAGAAACTCGAACCTCAAACCGAACACAAACATCATGCTGAACTCAGCCACATCACCGAATGCAGATATACTTCCTTAAACTTTCTCCAAACAGAAACATCGTCGGAGATATCCATAGTTACTGCATCTCATCACGCAGCTACTACTCCTGAGGTATCAAGATACCATCACTTGCTTCTGCTCAACCAACAGATCCAAACTCTCAAAAATCGACTCGCACGAGTGCGATCAAACTTATACTTCAATGTTGGACTCCGAACCTTAACAGGTTTCCTTCAGAAATCAGTGAAATCCTTATATCATATCAAAGTTTACTCGAGACGGTATTCGGTCTACAGTCTCGACAGATATATTTCCAACCTCAAACATTCAAACTCCAACCATTGGTAGTCGTGTTACACACATCACTACCCTATCTACCTTTATAACTTATATTGGAAAACCCGAACAGGTAACCCAACAAATAGGTAGAAATAAATATATATAGTAAATATTACAAATACGCTCTCTTAAGATAGACACCACTCCAGAGCCTAGGTATTCACTCAACCTATAGCTCTGATACCAAATGTGACGACCCGCCATTCATTCCACAGAATGACGCATCGCTGATAAGAAAGAAAGGGATAGAAAGAGAAAAGAAGAGAAGAAAGAAAGAAACAACAACAGAATCTAAACAGCGGAACGAATAAATTATATTAATAACATAAACTATTACATAGTATCATTTACAACAACTATCAGAGTTACACAACATATACAACACATACTAGACAGTTATAAACACCTGTCTAGTTTCTACAATACAAGATACAACACAGATAACAAAAGACTCAGAGATCAACACAGCGGAATACTATATCTACGAACGCCGAAGCCTCCTGCTCCATTGCTCCTCCAGAATATTCGTCAAAGCAAACCTGACTCCCTTGGCTACTCGTAAAAATTTGAGTACCCAAGAGTTTATATAAAACAGAAATAAACACTTGGGTCAGACATGGGTCTGGTGTGAGTAAACGGTTTAAACTTGCTTAAGTTCAAAACCTTTGAAATCAAAAGGTATCACGTAAGACTTCCCACACATAAACATGGGTAAGTTTTTACCTTACGCTAACCAAAACATTTGATAGGAAATTCGATTGTATTATAATAGGTCTAGGGTTTTCAAGTAAAATACAGAAATAGCTGGAATGCTTACATCTCACGTTCCAACATAGTTGGGCACAACTAAATCGTACGTCACTTATTGGAAGTTGGATTTCCATACAATGGCAGGGCTACTGGGGTACCGCCCGTCACAGTACGTGGCCTAGATCACCGTACCGAGGAGTACGCCCGCTCCCCTGCAACACAAAGCCGGAACCATCCCTTACTGGATAATTCCGAATAAAATCACCCCACGGTTGTGTACATCAACCGCACCACTAAGTCGAAAATAGAAAGGGACATCTAGACAGGGATGACCTTACTCTCAGTGGGCGCTACCCACGAAGCCTTGCTGCACCTCCCCTGTTTTAGCCATTTCCGGTTTGTGAGGCTTGAGGTCACGATTACCTTTAATCAGAACACATCACTTAGAATGCTCATCGTCCACCTGACGATGTGCTGAAAGCATTCAATCCATACAAGTTCGTTCCGGGTTCGAACGAAACCGAAGGCATTATCTCGTTACACTCGTTTTGGAATCACCCTCAGAGTTAACGACAATAACCCTTGCACTCTGAATCTTCATCTTCACTTGAGATTCACGACCTATCGCTAATTTGGATCGATGTGGTATTCGGGTCTCCAGACCTGGAAATCCGGTATACGGAAACCCGATCCCGGTCTCATCGAAATCCAAAACGTATCTTTTAAGGCCAAGTTGTTTAAAGGTTTAAACAATTCAATTCAATTCAATACTTGAATTCACACAGCATTAACATAGATAAATATCACACATTTATCACAGATATATCATAGTATATCATATCACAGAATATCATAGTATATCATCCAATAGATATCAACCAAATCAGACATTCTACTCAACCATCATTCATAAGCAACCATTTATTAATCTCTATTATAATTAATTTAATCAACTTAAATTAAATTAATTACTTAAGAATTAATTCCTATTCTTGCTTAATCAACATTAATTAATTACAACCCATTTAATTAATTAATCATTAAATATTAATCACTCTTGATTAATTATTAATTACATAAAGTAATTATCCTTTAATTAACTTCACAAATTAATTATTCTTAACCATTAACAACAGTAATTAACCTTTAATTACTCTCATTAATTACATTAATTAATGATCCTTAATTAATTACTTTAATTAATTAATTAACCTTTAATTAATTACATTATTCCTTAATTAGTTACATTAATTAATCATACATTAATTAATTACTTTCATTAATCAACCTTAAATAATCATTAACAGTAATTAACTATTCTTAATTACTTTAATTTCTTTTATAAATCCTTTTTGATTAATTACACTAATTACATACAGTAATTCAATTATCAACTAAGTAATTACTCTTATCCAATCTTATTAAGTAATTATACTTAATTACCAAGTGACTATCCTTAATTAATTAACAAATTAATTAACTTAAATAAATCACATTCATTTCTTAAATCATAACTGAGTAACTCATCCTTAATTACCCTTTAAACAAATTAATTAATCCTTGATTAATTATTCTTTAACTATTAATTAATAAACCTTAATTATTAATCAATATCCTTTAATACAAAGTAATCAATCCTTAATTACTTTTATAATTAATTAATTAAACTTAATTAACTAATTAATTACCTCTTAATTATTAATTAATAAACTTAATTATTAATTAACAACCTTAATTACCAATTTAATTAATCCATAATTATCTATTAATTAATCTTTAATGATAATTAACTAACCTTAATAACAGTTAATTAATCCTTAAATAACTTTAATTATAAATTAATAATTTCTTAATTATTAATTAAGAAAACTTAATTATTACTTAATAAAACTTTATTAAGTACTTCTTAATTACTATCTTAATTAACCCTTAACCACTTAATTAATCCTTATTAAATATTAATTAATTAACTTAAATTTCTTAATTAACTTTGAGATAAAACATTATCATTAAACATTTGATCTTAGTAATTAACTTACTTAATTAAATGTCATTAATTAAGTTTTAAAATAAATAATTAATTACTTACCCTTAAATAAATTAACAATCCTTAATTACAAGTTAATAAATCACTTGAAAACTTAATCGTTAACTAATAAGTCCTTAATCAATAACTAATTCCATTAATTAATCATTCTTAACTTTTCTCATTAACTATCATCCTTTAATTAAGTTTTAAGATAAAAAAAAACATTTCCTTTATATTTCAAATTAAGTTTGAAAATAACTTTAGAATTTATCTTAATACATTTAAGTTAAACAAATGTTACAACTTAAATTTAGTCAAAACATTAATTATTAAGAAATAAATTTCCAGGAAAATTGATTTAACTTGTTTGTTAAATTTTTTAAAAATCTTGCCTTTATTTAAATTTTAAACTGTTTTAGACTTAACAGTTCACCCATTACTTCTCGCGTACAACCCGGCAACATACCCGAGTTCAAAGCCTTATTTCACGAGTGCCTCCCCGAACAAATTTTAAAACTGTTTGTAAAAACTTAAAACTGTTAAAAACTGGTTCTCTCAAATGCTCGCGTATCACCCTGATATTAATACTCGAGCAAAAATTTCATCCACGCGAGTTCCTTCCCGAGTACGACTCGAGTAAACTTCATCTCCCCCAAACTCAAACCACTGACACACGCACACGTTCGTACACGTGCACACCACGACCAACCACCTCCGATCATCGCTCCGGCCATCCACGAGTCACTAATCTTCTCCTCGAACACCCCAACAACTCCGATCGTCGAACAAAATTAAAAATCGAAATTAAGCTTTCTCGATCACTTCCTGGAACAACACCTTACCCAAGAACCACCTCGACCGATCATCTCTGGCCACCAGAAACCCTACGACTTCGACCAAAGCTTCGTCTCCGACCCATGCCTCATTTCCCCCAGGTGCGGTAGCTTCCGGCTCGACCACGTCCACGAAAAAGCCTCGACTTCAACGCTGTCCAAAACCACTCACTAAACCCTAAAATACCCTTGATCGATCACCACGACGAATGATAAATTCATCCACTATTTTTACAACCATCTACAGCCTTCAACCTACCTCCGACATCAACCACAATGATCCCTGACTCGCCGATCATCAGAATTTTACGAAAATGACTTTTCTGTTCAACTTACAATTTCTCTACCATTTCAATCTTAAAATTCTTGAATTCTTTTTCTAAATTCATCATTTGTAATTACTAATCAGATTATAGAGTCAAAGTTTTAAATTAACATTTTCGAAATTTACCCATTTCATTGAGTTCTACTGTAAACTTTATATTTAGAGTTAAATGTTTATTACATATCATTGAATCTATTTTTACAATCTAAAATATATAGTTAGAAACCTTTTTCATTAACACTACCTAGACTAAAATCAAACAGATGTAAAGATATGAATTTTTCTAATAAAATTTGAAGCCTGTATTGATATAAAAACAGAGATATATAGTTGTACAGACCTGCATATAATTATACTTACATATTTATAAACATGCAAAAAAAATTTCACTCAAACATTCAAGTACATCTCATATTATACTACTGGAATCAAGAGATATATATATATGGTACAAGGTCTTATAAGAAGATATTACTCAATAGAAGATAACAGAACAATTATAAATGAAACCAGGCATACATACTTCAATTCTCACATACAAACAGTATACACACATGAACATGCAAATATACTTCATTCAGAAATCATTCGAAAGCAATTTTATTTCATGTTAACTTGTGAAAAAGATGTTTACTCACCAATTTTGTTGAACAGAGAAACTGGAATTTGGACTTTGAAAATTTGAACTGGACTTGAATTTGCTTTTTTTTTAAAAAACTGGAAACTTGCTTTGGAAACTTTGCTTTGATTCCTTTAAAAGATTTGAAAAGCTTTTGAACATTGCTTCTGCCTCAGATTATATTGCATGCATACTTGAAATGATTCAGACTTGAATCTTTGAAACAGGAGAATGTTAACAGGTCTTGAAAACAATTGTTACAGGCTATTGAATTTGAGAATTAAGCCTTTGAAATGATTCCAGGTTTTAGATTCTTGGTTTAAGATGAATTCAGGTAATTTCAGATTTGAGGATAAATGATTTCAGAGTAAATTGTTAGAGGAGATTTGATTTTGGTTTGAGAGGAATTTCAGATTTGAATTCTTGAGTTGGAAATGATTTCGGTTTGAAATGTTTTTCAGTTTGAACATTTTTCTGGTTTTGGTTTTTCTTTGTTTTGAAAATGAGATTAGAAAAAGAAAGGAAATGGAGATGTAGGCTTTTATATAACTTAATTTATGGTTTATTAAAAATCAAAGAAAATGATAATAAAATGACACTTGTCTCATACCATTCTTATTATGTTAACACATGTTACTTAAGATGTTTAGAACTAACACTTGTCCTTATTTATTTTTATATTATTATTATTATTTTTTAAAAGATTTTAAAAGCTTTTATATTTATTTCCTAAATAGATAAATACATATTTTATTTAATAAATGCTTTCCTATATTATAAATAAATGAAATCTTTAAAAGAAAATAAAATAAAACCCATTTATATTCTAATAAAATTATATACAATGTATTTCATTCATTTTTAAGTGTAAAAATATCTTTTGTATTTATTTACTATTAAATAAATACTTTCTAAATTTATATACAAAATCTCTTTAAGGAAGACAAAAATAAACAAAAGCCTTATTTTAAATAAAAGTCTTGTTCGTATATTCTTATACCCAAATATATTAAAACAATTATCTTTAAAGATTCAAATTTAAATCCAGATACAAATTCAAATTGTACTTTTAAAATCCAATTTAAAAAAATCAACTCAACATTTATATTTTTTAAATAAACATTTTATTAAGTTTGAATTGATTATTTCATTTAAAACAACTCAAGACATAATATATACATATTTAAACAATACTTATTAATTTTGGAAATGATAAATCTATTTAAAAATCAAATTTATAAAATAATACAATTTAAATTATTATTCTTATTATAATCAATCTATACTATAATTAAAACATCATTAATATATTATTTGGTTATTTATATTTGAAAATAACAAATTTATCAATTTAAAATAATTTAAATTAAGAGATTATCACATTTTAAATTCCTCGAAATCCCGGGATATCACATCTAGGCACACGATGGGCGACAAATCAAAGTTCCTTAGCCTAGTATAAAGGTGGCAGAGTCACAATGGGTAACAACGAAAAATTATACCAAAGGTAAAATAGGTAACTGTACATTTATCTTAAACGATATATTAAATGTAAAAATCTGCACCATAATCTAATTTAATTCAGCCAGTTATGTGATAAGGAAATAAATGTTGATTATGATTCTGATTTGTGCAAAAATGTTGACCAATCATCTTTTCATTCTTGAACTATTTCATATAGATTTGCTTGGACTAACTATATTGCAAGTTTAGATGATAAGAGATAGTGTCTTGTGTTGATTGATGATTACTCTAGGTACACGTGGATATATGTGTTTATCTTACTGCTTCTGGATCTGACAATATGTTCACTAGTTGTTTATGTGCATAGTCTCAATTCAAAATCCAAAAGAATTTCATTTAAAAGCTGTAAAAAGGATTTTAAGGTATTTGTTGCAACTTCACGGTCTAGTCTATGATATCCAACTAATGATAACCTTGAGTCAAAAGGGAATTTAGATGCTGATTACACTGGTAGCCTAGTTGATAGAAAAAGTACTAGTGGAATGTGTGTTATGTTGAGACATTCATTAGTTGTATCATTTCCAATGAAAATATCTGCATATTTTTCATTTTAACTAATTTTAAATTAGCAGGCATTTTTTATATAAAACCCCTTCCAGAAAATAGTTTTTTTGTTGACTTTGTTTCAGATTAGTCATTTTAGAAAATTTGATTTTATAATTATTTTTGGATTTGATCTTAAATGTCTACATTAACTAATCTGACTTCCTACTGATTATCAAAAAGATAAATAGTGATTGAAAAAGTGATGAGTGTTGATATCAATCATATATTTAGTAATTTTTTTAAAAAATTTAAACAAGATTTATAATAACTTTTGTTGGTAAAAATTCCATGACTATCTCTATTTCTATCATATTTCTAACGCCCATCACTCATCAAAATCCAATGTAGTATGTCAAAATGTGATATTTTAAACGGGAAATTATTCGTTTTTTATTTTTTTATGTTTTTTACAATAAAAACATCCAAAGTCTTCACTCTCATTTAAAAGTCCTCATAGTTATGCATGTGTGAATTACTTGGAACATTTGTTTATGTGCTTGCATGCTCATTTAAAAGTCCTCACGGTTATGCATGTATGGAACACATATCAAAATTGATAATTAAGTAGACGAGTTGATTCTAATCCCATTTCAAAGTCCTTATGGTTATGCGTGGTTAGAAGATGCTTGAAATTCATTTTTTTATTATAAAAATTGGGAATACTACTAACCTCATTTAAAAGTCCTAACGATTATGCATGGTTAGTAGATATTCAAATTCCTGATATAAATATACCACAAATAGACACAATTATATGGTTTTATATACCGACATCACCCCTATCACTTTAAAGTGGAATATGCGCCTAACAGAGTATTCATGATTTTTGTTTGATTTTTTTATTGAAATTTAATATTTATACTCTATTGGGTATTAATGGTGTATTAATATCTATCACTTTATCTCTATTTTTCTAACACTATTACTCTTTTGCTGATAACAAAAGGGGGAGAGAAAAGTTAAGATTTTGGCAAATAATGTTCAAATATTTTATTTGCATATTCTCATCTAGGTTCATTTGCATATTTTTTTATTTTCATGCATATATGAAGGGGGAGTTTTGTAGTAGAGAGGGAGCATTCAAATAGGGGGAGCAATTAGATTTCATCAATGACCAAATACATTTAATAAACTCAAAATCTTAATATATGTTTGTTATCATCAAAAGGGGGAGATTGTAGAATATGCTAGTATATGATTTTTGTTTGATGATAATAAACAGACATATATTCATTTAAATGTATTTGTTATTGTACTATTTTATTTTTCACATAATTAAATAAATATTTGTTGAATAAAATAAATAACATAGAATTTAAATTCAAACAAATATTTTATTCAAACAAATATTTTATTACAGTTTTGAATAGTACAAACTTCAGCTCTCACTACATTTACACAATTTCAATTACAATTAAATTTCAATTACATCACAAATTTCAATTTACATTTTTGACCTCACTACATATCACTCAAACACTCATATTTATCTTCAACTTTGTTCCAGCCTGTAGCCAACATCTGAATTATCTGCAAAATAAACACTGACGCGGTAAAATTGAAAAAGAAAATATTTTACAGTGCAAATTAAAGTGTGTGTTTGAAAATTTTATTTGCCTCAGTTATTTGGGTTGTTCGTTATCATTTATTTTGAATTCATCTTACACGAACAGCTTGTAACATGTATAGTGTATCACTGTACATGTCACAAGACCGTGCACGTCGATATACGCTTGATAAAACTGTAGGGACAGCTGAGCACAAAGTCAAACCCGAGCCATTAGCTGGATTCAACTCATGTGCATAGAGTCTCGATCAAATCAATAACAACATGAACCAGAGAAAGGTGCACCAGACTCTAAAGAATGATGGACTAGACAAATATCAATCAGACCTCACAAACATACATCAGGTCAGAGGCATTTTAACTCGAAGAAGACCATCAACCAGAGAATAAAATTCGAACAAGGAACAAAATAGCAAAAACCAGTTCACACTGAAGTGCAGACCACAATACACAAGTTCAAATGCAAGTACTCAAAGAGGACAGTGGATATGCATGCATTTAGACATGTATACATATATATATATATACATATATATATATATATATATATATATGGAATGCAACAGAGGAAACAACATGTCCAGATCAATGCAAGTCTAACAAGGCCACTCAACATAACAGTTCCACATATAAAATCAGGAGCTCAAAGTGACAACCAGAACAGTTCAGTTCAAGGCAATGCTCATAGCCACACAACAGTCATGACTCAAGTGCAATCAAAATGAAGTGCAAACTGTAACTCAACATAAAACAAGCAGAATGAAGGCAACTTAGGCATGAACAGACTTGAAGCAACTGAACAAAAAACTCAATGACTCAGTGGAACAAGACTATATTCTACATGCATCTAAACCATACATATGCAACATGAGGACATTCGAAATATGCAGTAGTTTCCAAGAGGAAACAACATGTATACATTTATGCAGTAATGAACAAGACTGCAATACCAAAGGACAATCACACACATTATATATGTATGGAGACATCACATGAAAACAGAGGCAACAACAAAGTTGTGCCTAGACTACAAGACCACATGACACTACAGCTACTAATTGAACATAACATATCAACATGAACCAGATTTCATCAGTTCAGAGGTGACAACAGAGCATCAAGCAAAACAAGGCATCACAACATACATATATACATGCGTAAACATACAAATATATATGTAGTGAAACCAGACCTCATTTCAAGCAAACAGTGAATGATGATATACAAATGTTATATACAGAAAAATCAAAACAGTAGCAGTTCGCATAATAAAGTCGAGGAGTTGAAAAAGTAGCAGTATGAATATAGTCACAGAAAAAAATCAAGTCAAGAGAAACGATCTGCAACAGTTGTAACGTGAACAAGTTAAAGTCTCAAAAAAATTCACGATGCCAAAAACTATGGAACCAAAATTCAAAAACATCAGGGAAAAGAAGGAACCGACTAAAGCAAGTCAATAATGAACAAGTCAGAGTAATCACCAGCATCCAATCAAAATCGAATGGCCGAACAAAATTATCATGAAGAATTCAGACAGTATATACGAACGTACATTTAGGGATTTCATCCCTATATAACCTGGTTACATCAACGACAATTAAGCATCAAGTTCAAGCATATCAACGAGAGTAATAAAGGAGATCACATACTAGTATTATCCAATTCGAACTCGACAAATTGAAGCAGCCGAGTGAATTCAAAGCAACGCGATTGATCGATAAAGCAGTCAACGTGAAAATAACTATTCAATCGATTAACTGGAATCGGCAGTTTCAATTTCCAGAAGCCCTAATTCTGAAAGAGGAGAACAAGATCGGCCGAAGTTTTTTTTAATGAAATAATAGAAAAGGGAAGTCGACCTTTCTTTTGTTTATAACTTAAGTGGGCCGGTTGTTTTGTGGGCTTAGGGTTTTTGTTTTTAAGTGTTTTTAAATTGTAATTTTCTTTTAACTTTTCAAATTATAGTGTGTTTAGCTAGGCTATGAACTATGGTTTTGTAGTTCGAGAATTCGCAACTCATTGGCTGAATTGTGGCAGAGTTTTGAGCGTAGAGTTAGGTTAGTCGATAGCGGGTGTCGCAAGTTTACGTGTGTAAGTGTCTGACTACTTAATTTCTAGTAGAAACCTTGGGGCAGCACGTAGACAGGGTTTTGCCAAAGCTGGGTAAATCTGTGTTGTTCTTTTTCTGCTTTTATTATTCTGCTATTATCTGTGCTGCAATTATTTTATATATTTCCGCATAAATTTTTATTATTATTAGTATCACCCTATTCACCCCCCCCCCTCTAGGGTGAAATCGATCCTACAATAAATACATATGTGTGTGCATGTATAACATCATAATCCGCGAAGGGTATAATATGCCCGTATATAGATATTGGGATTTACATTGCAGCGGACACATTAACATCATTTTGTTTGTACTATAATTTATCAAAATATGTGCTTGTATAATATGTCAAAACAAAATACTAATATGTGCGTGTCTATATATATATATATATATATATATATAATTTACCGAATAAAACAGTTTCTACCATAATAAATTAATGTAAGTCAATTATATGATAATAATACAAGTTTTTAAAATTTTAGAAAATCTGAAAACACATTTTGGGCTTATGATTAATTTATGTAACTTTTACAAATAAAATTATATTTATTATTAAATAATTGATAATACTCCATAATCAAACTAATTCTTAAAAATAGGAAATCAAGTTGAAAATTTATAAAAAAAATTCTAAAGGCATTTGAGAAATATTTTAGGCTTAGGAAATTTTTTTGGAATTTTCTCAACTAAAATTGTATTTTTAAATAAATAATTAATAACCTTTTGAAAATAAATTAATTCAAAAATTAGTAAATTAAGTTCAAAAATCTTAAACTTTTTCTAACGGTTCAAGACATATATCTAAGCCTTAAAAAAATTTATGGAATTTTTTCAATTGAAATTATATTTTTAATTAAATAATTATTTGTAGGCCAAAAGTAAATTAATTTTTAGAAATAATAAATTAAGTTTCAAAAATCTAAATTTTTTATTGTAATCTTATTACATGGTGAAGCAAATATTAAAAATATAAAATTGAAATTTTGAACCATTAATTATTTAATTAATATTAAACAATTCACAAAATCATTAAATAATAATAAAGTATGTATATACAAATTTAATAAAATATTTTTATAATTTATTATTCATAATAGGTACAAATCATCATAAGAAAACTTTAAGATTAAATATATATGATATATAAACACATATACAATTATACATATTCTTAATTTGCCGATCTATACACAATTAATATATATATATATATATATTAATATAAAAAAACTAAAATCTTTTTTTCATAAAATTAATTCAACAATAAATTAATAAACAAAATATTATAACAACACATAACCAATCTAATTGTAATAAACACATTACCCACAAAAATCTCACCTAATCTAAACAATAAACATATCTGAATACAAATAGAGGATTTGGATGTAAATAAACTTTTATATGATAAACTTAAAATCAAAACAATGATAATAAATAAAAGTGCACCTCCTAATGAAGCCATTGAGTCCACGTTGAATAATGATTTCTCTTCTAAGAACAATTCACAATCCGTCAGGTTGCTAATCTGGGATTGGAGACTTCTACTACAAATTAGTATTTTTAATTTTGAATTGGATTTGAGAATTTTAGGGATGATTTTAGAGGAAAGTTGCTGCCATTAAAACGAGGAAGAGGAAGAAGAAAGTGGCGGCTCCAAAATGAACTAGCTTGTAATTAGGGTTTTGAGATTGGCATTTATATGGATAGGACGAGGGAGCAAATAATGATCTCAACCACACATCTCAAAACCTAATCACACATGTTATAGCCACCTCCTATCTTTCTCCAATCCAACGCCTATCTCTCCAAATCTCATGGGTTGTGAGCCCATTTAACCCGAATTAAATATGTACAATCATATTTACCTTATTTTGTTATCGATATCTCATATCGATCAATATATTCGTAACTTTTATAAATATATGCAACAATTATATTTCTCAAATCACATTGAAACACCCCACACCCCTTAGTATACCCAAAAAGGGCACACTAAAAGATGTGGTGCGTTATAGGTATAGCTAAAGCATCATAGAGACTAAGATTCACAAGACAAATACATAAAAACAGCGGAAACATTTAAAATGCTTATCATTATACTTCATTTCAAAATGAGTCAATGAAACATAACATGTCTCAAAATAACTAAAATTCATGTCTTATGAAAATTACATCTTAGTCTTACATAATCAGAGTGCAAAAGTAACAATAATAATAATTATCAAAACCCCTCTCACAAATTCCAAGTCCATAAATGAAATGGATGAAAACTAGAAGAATACATCTGAAATGAGTGATTCTGAGAATAGATCTCCAAGCAATCTGAATCTACTCAACTCTTCTGTTATTTGCTTATTAACAAGATCTAA
Source organism: Allium fistulosum (assembly GCA_030737815.1). Taxonomy (NCBI): domain Eukaryota; kingdom Viridiplantae; phylum Streptophyta; class Magnoliopsida; order Asparagales; family Amaryllidaceae; genus Allium; species Allium fistulosum. The sequence goes on from CM060901.1 coordinate 670,604,599, forward strand.
GTTTTAAAAGAAGCCTCTTCTGTTATTTTCTTATTAACAAGATCTAAGTTTTAAAAGAAGCCTCTTCTGTTATTTCCTGCTATATTTGCTTATTAACAAGATCTAAGTTTTAAAATAAGCCTCTTCTGTTATTTCTTTCTTTCTAATTATAACCTATGTTATAATTGTTCTTGCAGCTGTTATTCTTCTATTTTCTCTTTTTAGTTATAACCGCTTGTGATAATTATGCTTGCAAATATCTTAAATTTGCCTATTTCAGTCCATCTCTATTTTTATTTCAGTTTTTCTTATTTACATCTGATTTTTGTAAATTTAGTATTATTCTGTTTTAATCCATATTAGTGAATTCTATTCTTTTTAATTTATTCGCGTAAAAAGGAATAAAAAGAAACTAACATTTACAGGCTAAATTCTAACGTAAAACAGATGTAAATAAAATGTAAATAACTGTAAATAACTGATTAAAATAGCTGAATAAAATAGACTGGAAAGAACTTTAAAAACTAGCTATAAATAACTTATATAAAAACTGTCTCCAAATTGCAGAAAAGCTACAACTATTGAGAACCCTATTATTTTAAATTACTTAAAAATCTAAAATAATTACAAAACACTCACCTGTGGTCCTTAGCTCTATTTCTTGGCCTTCCCGGATCCACTTCTAGGGCGTAGAATATTTTTATTAAAAAGATCTCCTCCCAAGAAAAATATTCTTTTTAGGATCCAGCCTCGGGCAATGAACCCAATGGGAGAAAATCTGAATGAGAAAAATAGCTAGGCCTAAGGTTTTATTTATAGTGTGACTTAGGGATCTCAGACCGTTGGATTTGAAGATTAAATCTAGTGCAGCCACGTCATATGCTCGCTAGGAACCGTCGGATGGAAGCACGAACGCACATGATTGAAGGAAAATTGGAAAACACTACGTCTAAAAACATATGCGGGTCGACCTAGCTACTATGGGGGTCGACCCCTAGGTCGACTTATGTATGGTTTGGGTCGACCCTAAGGTTGACCTGACCATTGGCATGGGTCGACCCATTCCTTCTATTTTTTTTTCTTTTTTCGTTTTGTTGATTTCTTGTTTCTTGCATATCTTCTTCATACTAGCTCAGATTTTGACAAATTATATATGGAAATTGACCAGAAAATTACCATGGACACAATGGTGCAACTTCCATGGCTTAATTATGATAGTTTCACAAACTAATTTTATTATTTAATTAATTCGTTGATTAATTATTATAGCTCAACTTTTGGGTTGTTACACACATTCAAAATTCATAATTAATATTTCATAAATATTAATTTATTTGATTAATTTATAACGATTATAAACTAATTAAATTGTTTAGTCTAAAGAGAATTCATCGTTTTGGTTGTGTGACTCTTGGGCGTAAATTCGATTAGCGATTAACGTCGAACTAATCGAACGTTAATGTTCACACTTCACTTAGTAGGTGGTGTGATATTATGATCAAATTTATCGCTTAATCATTTTCGAAAAAATCTCATTTTAATTTAATAAATATTAATCATTTTTGACAATTATATACACCAATTGTCTTCGTTAAAACTATCCACTTTAGACTTGCTGATTTGGTAATGGTCAAAATTCCAACACCATCCACATTCAACTCTATAATCCAAACACAAAGTCCTTGGTTCAATAATTACAATTATTATCAACCAAACTACTCTGTTCAGAGATTTTGACTTTGTGTTGACCTGAGTTGACCATGATACTAACGCCATATAACTGAGGAGATGAATCCTCTCTTGAATAGTGCTTCACTTCCAATACTTCCACTCGACCCAACTATAGTCACTCGATGGAGGCTATGCCATGATTTGACTATAATCAAAGCAGAGTTTTATATTGAAGATTCACAGTATTCTCAAGTCAAAAGAACTGCGTAAATTAGTCACGTCGATATTTTCTGTTTGATCTTAGTTATATAAACCAACATATAACTACCGAGTGTGTCATTCCATAGTTATCTAATAAATATTAGTACGTAGCCCCTAGGTGCCCCCAACACTCATGAGTAATACACTGCCAAACATTTAGAGAGCGTTACATACTCTAGTCTCAACGGATACATCGATATCCAGACTTGATGCATCTTGACTAGGAACATTTAAAATAATATATTTGTTTCATTGTGATAAATTACTCACAGTTACAACGCTTTGTAACTACTATCACAAAACATATAATTTATGGATTTTCTATTAGATATACTTTAAATTAAATTAATTAATTAATATAACCACATTATATCAAGTATATAATAGAAAGAAAACACCTTTATTTCGAACAAAATTGGTCAACGAGTTAGATATATGTAATAAGTTACATAATTGTCCCCTAGGGCATACCCCTAACTCTTTCAGTTATATTGCAAGTTGATTAGAATACGTTGGTTTAGTCAATAAGATGTTCACTTATGATATTGACTATATCGATCCTATAACATCTCAGCAGATTAATTTATGAGAAATGTTTTATCTTGTTGATATAGTATACAATTGTTGGGCAGTAGTAGATGGGTTCCATCCCTCAGCGTATCACTAAAATGTCTCCAATCATATAATATTCGAGTATACCTTAAATTTAAATTTTGATGTCCAATTTAATGAAATTGTTTTGAAAATAGTAATACTTTCAAGCTTAACCACACATGGATACACAACTTTACTTTTTTAAATATTTGGCTTTCATTTTATTTTTCGCTCCACAGAATTTCAGGGATGAAATTCTTTTAAGTGGGAAAGAATGGAACAACTCATAAATATTGATTTTTCGAATTCTAATATTTAATTCTATCAATCCTTAATTTTGAGAAGCAACTAATCAAAGTTTGTGATATGATTTCATTTAATTATTTCTGTGCTAAAAATGAGAATATATATATTGTTTGAAAAGAATTTCATATGCTCAACTTACTTCACAAGCCCAAAGTTCATTTTGGCCTTATCTAGACTTGCTAGCTCTAGAATTTTCCCATGACTTCTTAAATACACCTCATATTGGTTGATAGCTTCTCTTGGAAGCTTTGTTTTGACAGTGTTGCTTGAAAACTCTATTAGATTCTCTTAGAAGCTTTTTTTCGATAGCGTTGCTTGGAAGCTTTGATGGATTATACTAGAAATTTTATTTTGATGGCTTCTCAGGGAAGCTTTAATAGCTTCTCTTGAAAGCTTTGTTTGGAAACTCCATTTTTGCTAGCTTCTTTTGAAAGCTTTGTTTTGGTATATTTGCTTAGAAGCTTTGATAGATTCTCTTGGAAGCTTTATTTTGATGACATTGCTTGGAAGATTTGATAGCTTTTCTTGGAAGCTTTATTTGATATATTGCTTGGAACACTTCTATAACTTCTCTTGGAAGCTTTATTTTGCCTATATATGTACATGTAGAGTTCATTTGTAAAATAAAAAAAACAACCAAATTCATAAGTTCAAAACCATCTCTAGAAAATGCTCCTACATATTTCAGCCATATCTTTCAAAATACATATCCAAATCAAGTGAATCATTTTTTGTTGAAAACATATCTCTAAAAGGAAGAACTTTTATTTAGACCATTTTGCGAAGTTTGAAGTGGTCGATTATCAAAAACCGCTTGGAAGCGAAGCTATTTTCTGGCCTGGACTTTATTTTTAGAAACACATATTAGGCCAAAACTTTCGAATTACTTATCCAAATTCAATGATTCTTTTTTGTCGGAAAGGTGATTCAAAAAGAAATTTTTTTCATTGGTATCAAAATCTCTAATTCAAAAGTTATCTTTGTCAAAATCGGATTGCAAGACAGATCATTTCTGGTCGAAGTTTTAAAGGCAGAATGTATACCATAGCTTCCAAAAAATATATTAAATCAAAAAATTATCCAACCAACCTCAAATCTTCACCAAAACCACTCTTGTTTAATCCTCTATCCACATTCAAACAAGTGATGTGGTTACTTCCTTGGAATAATTTAGAGGAAAAGAGGCAAGAAGGAGTACAACTTTGAGCATGAGAGGGAAAGGTGGAGCTAGTCTTGGTTGCTTTGCTTTTAGTAATGGTAGGAAGGCTCTAGGGTTCTTGCTTTAGCCTTGGAGGGCTTGACATGGGATTAAGAACTTGGTTAGATGTTGGTGAGATCTTCACAATTTTATTGAATTGTATAATGTCATATATGCAAGTATTGAAACCCATGGCTTTTAAGAGTAAAATGCACATATAATAGCTAACTGTAAAGTAATTACTATCACTTGCATGCCTTTTATAACAAGTTATATGGTCCATATTTAGTATATGAATGCTTGGTTGAAAGTATATATGAAGTCAGAAAAGATTTTATAAATGTTCGATAGAATGAAATGTTAATTATCATTTGTTGTTGTGTTTATTTCATGGATTGATTGTAAGACATGTGCTTAGCCATTCTTATGGGAATTTATCTTCTACATGACTTGGGTTGGGTAGAAATAATTGCGAGCATTTTATGGCTAACTCCTTATGATTAGAATTTCACAATTTCACTATAAGGTGTTTAGATATAACACCTGATTATGGTTGATGATATTTACATATGAACCGAGAATGAACATCTTATGAATTAGAATCTCACAATTTGACTATAAGATGTTCGAATATGATATTGGTCAAGAAATTAGTTATAATAAAAGGAATTTATTATAAATTTGAAAATAGATATATACCTAGAGTTAAATGTTTTCCAAAGAGATATTTAAACATTTTAGAAATAAATATTTATAAAAGTGCTTTCCTATATTTTGAATATAAAAGATATTTTGGGGGTAAACATTGGTTCTAAATGTTTTAGATCAAAGATGATTTGAAAATGTATTATTTCAAGAACTTAAATCCTGAAGAAAAAGTAAGATTTGATACAAAAGATGTATATATTGTTATTTCAAAAAGATTTGAAATGAAACCGAGAATTTAGTTCAAAGAGATTATTTTCGAAAAGAATTATACTTTGAAAGTAATAAAGTTAACTAGAAGAAAGAAATCTAGATGGAAGGATTAAGTCTAAGCGGGTAAAATTGGAAGCTATATTTGCATGCTATATGCTATGTAGTTAGGAAACTACATTTATGTTTGTGCATCTGAGTCCTATTTATGGTAGGAGAACTACGTTGGCTTGATCGAAGGATCTAGTTGGCTATCCAATTAGGTACATAGACAGTTATCAGTGGTAGTGATGCAGCCCTAATAATAATATATCATTTTTCTGTATATTGTTTGCTATTTATTTTGTGCTGATATATCTTTTCTGCTTTCCAATTTATTTTGCGTTGACATGTTTATTGAGTTCGTGGAAATGGATAGTGTCGTCTCTCTCATCAGAGTTGTGGTGCGGTAAAATTTATAGTTTTGACTTTGATATGTATTAAAGCATGCCCTACATATAAAAATAAATACTATGATAAGTTGATTAATTGAAACTATATCCTATACATTTAGTAATGTTGAATATCTATCAAATAATGTTGTATATTAAGTTGGTAGTTATCATTCGTAGTTTTTGAGCGGATGGGTTTTCGACAATCTTGACTTGTCTGAAAATTCGGATCGTTATAGCTGATGCATAAGGAATCCATCTTATATGCTCCATATTAAACATATTAATATGATGTCTATGTATATCATTATAGACAATCCCAACCTCCTTACTTATGGTTTTAAAAAGATTAAAAACATTCTTTCTTATAGACACATGCTTCTCCTGCATTTTAACTGAAAACTAAACTATTTGATTTCTCTGTTAAAATATTTGTTCAACTTTGATGCTTATCGCACGTCGCCGTTGCATCCGCCTTTGGATCACACCCAAAACATACAAATCATGTTATCACTTCCATCGACTTCGAGACATTTTGGTTGTCATATGCAAACACTCTCTTCTAAATCATTATTTAGAAGTTATGTTTCAACATAAAAGTGCCAAAACTCAAAATCAAATTGTGTAATAATTGTGCATAGAATCTGAATGGTTTTGAGCATGTTGACTAGGAAAATTACAATACTAATTTAAACAATTAAAATTGCTGAAGTGATTTCCTATAAATAATGATACATATAATTTCAATTGCATTGATCTTTTTGAAGATAAACTTGTACCTAATTGATCATGTCCCTTCAAGCACAACTATCAAAATTGTATTTTGATAATGAACACAGAATAAATTCATGTTTAAAGCATCATTTATATGGTAGAGTCTATACTCTTTATGGATTATTGATAATTAAGGAAACTGTTATCACTAACAATTCTTTTTCTTGACATTGGTGAGAAATTCTTAGTTGAAGTATTATTTGACATTCTAATGTGTCGTGTCTCTATATTTGACTTGGTTAATTTTATTCCATCTTATGTAATAACTTTCCATATTCGAGTCCCTAGATATTATCTAAGCCCATTATACTACCATTAATTTCTATAAGAAATTCCTTCGAACATGAAGGTGGTGTTTCTTGAAATGACAATTGTTTTTTAGTATGACAATATAAGCATTCAAAAATATTTTATTAACTACCTTTTATATGTTTATAAGACTGGTTTAATTTTAAGTTTACAAAAACTATATTCATAACATAAATTAGATGACCACATATTGTAACAACCCACCTTTTTGGACAGTTTAAATCGACAAATCAAACACACATGCCGATTCCAAACCATTTAAAAAGGGCGGATGGTTAATGGGGTTTAATAAGAAAAGAAAGGAAAGAACAAAAACAACTCAGAATCTCGCAGTGGAAGGAACAAGATATAATAATAAAATAACAGTTCATGAAGCTGTTAAATAAATAAATTGATTATTATTATACATCATAAATCAGAGTTACATACATATCAGAGATAATACAACAATGCAGCGGGAAAATAATATGGTAGTAGAATACAAATGATGTAATACCAAACTCCGTCTTCGTCCTCCAAAATAGATCTTCAACCTTATCTAAAATGCTCAGGCTGACCCGAGCGTAATGAAAAGACAAAACACTCGAGTCAGGACTAAAATATCTCATGTAAGTCAAATCGAATAAGAAAATATGAGTGTGACGGCGTCAGAGATGTTTACGGGGTTTGACATCTCCTATCCAGTGTCAACGTGAGTGCAATAACTTAAGAGATGTTACGGGATTTTCCATCTCTCAAGGATCCGTTAAACTATCTAGTATGTAGTACAATACGCTATTATAATATGTCTACATTAAAGTAAAAGTATTAAATAGCGTTAAGCCATGGCCCATTCCACCCTTAACACAGTTTATATTCCCAAGAGCATATACAAGACCGTAGTTTCCCCAAAACCGGAAGTCACCAGAGGGCAATCCATATACTAAAGGTACAAACCAAAACGTAGTGGTCGCGAATAGGATAATCAGTATGACAAGGTACATGAGGCGATACCAACTAGGATACTAGTAGTTTCCTGATCCGGACTGATGTTGGGCATAGCAGCTACTACCCCAACACCGCAAAACAACACTCCCAAAATCGAGGGGTGCACCCAAATCGAATCACAAAAATAGACATGGTAACGAAGAAGTGTGTCCGCTAGAGGTGGCGAACCTCAATGGCCCGGCGCGGCTCCTGTTTTAGTCATGTCAGGGGTCATCCAATATCGTTCTCTTTCTTCAATCAATGCGTTCATCAAACCATCCACTTCGTTCTGGATCAACACTCCGCGTATACTAGTTATTAAAGTGGTTTTCGGTATCGACAGAGAGTATGTCCATATCCGATCCCGGTCTCTTTAATAACTACGTATTATTACACCGATGGCTCTTTTACATTTTCAAAATCAATTCATAATTGATTATCAAAAATATCATATTCGCTTCAAAATAAAAGCCTTTTCAAAATCATCATATCTACTCAAAGTATACGATTTCATTTCAAAATCATTTCGAATTTCAATTTAGGTTGCAACTTCATTTAACCCAATTCGTATTTAAATTCGAGATTTAAATATAAATAATTCACCTTATTGACCAGCTTCAAAATTTTAGAAAATAGTTTTAAGTAGTTTAAAAGTAGTTTAAATAATTAAAATAGTTTAATAGAAAATATTAAAAAGTTTAATCGAAAATAATTTGAATATAAAATGGTTTATATAGTAAAACAGTTTGAAAATCAAAATAATTTCAATATTTAAATAATATAGATTTTAAATCATTCATACTAAAATATTCATTAAAAACAATTCCAAAGTCAAACCGGTCAACTTCCCAATTTCCTACCCAAATCAATTCCAATTTCCATTTCGATTTAATCGATTCAATTCCGATTTCAACTCGAATAAATTTTGATTCCATATAAATTTCGATCCCAATAAACAAATCCCGTTCACTTTCAATTTCCAATTTCAAATTAATTTCCAATTCCAATCCCAATTCCAAATGAATTTAAATTTCAATTCCAAATTAATTTAAATTCCAATTTCAAATTAATTTCCAATTTCAATTCCAAATCCAATTTCAAAATATCGATTTAAACATTAAATCAAATTTACTTTCAATACCAAATTTTTTTGAATCCAAATTTCAATTCTAAACTCAAACCTGAAATATCATTTCATATAAATTTTCTTAGAAATATTCGAAGTTCGAATAAAAGTCCAATCTTTAAAACAAATCAACTTCCGAAAATTTATGTCGTATTTCAATTTTTAATTAAAAAAACTAAACTTCGATTAATTAAACAATTTCGTTTATCAAGTTTAAATTCCAACATTTCAAGCTCCAATTCAAAATAATTCAATTTCCATAATTTGGATTTTATTCTTAAAATCAATTCATTTAAATAATTTCAAAACAACTTTTAAAATCAAATAATTTAGCCAACCCGGTGTCCGTATATAATTTTCTATCCTATGGCCAAGTGATTATTTATTTCAGTTAAATGTTAGGGATGAATATATATCACTTAACCGATCACAGTGTCATATGTATCACATGATATATATAAGCAAATAAACATCCAAACAATTAAATATCAACCAATAGCATCCATCGAAATAAATCATCCAATAGACAATACAATTTACAGCAATTTCATAGTTATCAATATCAGGTAATTTAATCGCAATTAAATTTTAATTTCAATTTGACTGTCAATTTTTAATTTCTAACATTAAATTCGATGACAATCTATATGACAATTAAATTTTATCAAACAGCGACAAATAAAATCGTAACACTTCATAATGTCAAATTTAACTAGCATAAAGATATTTAGTACGTTGTGAGCGTTATAAAACACTCACCTTGATTTTCTGTTGTCGCCGAGACGTTCCGGTTTGGAACTGAAACTGGACGACGCCCAACTTTAGCCCAAATTTCCACCGTCTCCAAATCCATCCAAACCAGTTTCATTTCGAAGCTCTCGTTATTACGATTGCAACGCAAAAAGTTTCGTTCCAATCGGACCTCGTATGAAAAAGTTATGCTATTTTAAAGATTACACGAATTAAAATACACATTTTATTTAAATTTTGAAACCCTACGATCAAATCTTGCCACTGATTCTCTTCCAACCAGATCTGGCCGTTCCCCCTCTCCTTCTTCCCAACGTGAAATTCACGTCCATCCAAACCCATCAGCCGCCACTCTTTCATCAATTCTTGCCACCACCACCGACCACTACACGACGATCAGGCACCACCGTTCCAAAGCCTTCGACGAAAGCTACCCACGCCTGGAACCCTAGCAAGCTCGGCCACCCCCCTGCCTCGAAATGCGTGAAAACACAGCAGCTTCAAGCACGATTTCCCATTGATCCGTTGCTCCGTTTTCGATCATCTCCGTATGGATTTGAAGCTCTCATCGTCCTCTACAACTTTGTAGTTGACGACTTTTGCTAATTCTTTATGGATTGGAAGATATTAGAGGAGAAAGAAGATGCATTTCTGGCCATTGATAGGAAAGTGGCGGCTAAGGGCTGAAACCCTAGTTCTTTTGCACAATGAAATAAGTGAGGGGCTTTTATAGAAAAATACGCGACACTATTCACCCGAAATTTTCCGAACTCCAAACGAAGCGTGCCGGCTGGCGTTTCTAAGGTTTACCCCACGTTCCGAACGCAATGGAACATGTTTCAGTGGCTAATTCGGTCATCTGGGCGAGTTACGGAGAAAAACGATCAGTTTTAAATTAAACCGATTTAAACCGATTTCGATGCGTTTTGGCTTGCCCCGGACAAACGGTACATCCAATTGACATGAAATTTGAAACCATACAATAATATCACATTACGGATCCCATGAAACTAGTTTCGTCAAAATCCGAGACTTTTTGAAAAATGACTATTTTCTCTCGTCGAATTAATATTAAAAACAATTCGATGCGTTTCGAGCTGCCACGGTCAAATAATAACTCTGATTGCTACGAAAATTGAAATCCGACAATAACAAACTATTACGGATCCAATGGAACTAGTTTCGTTCAATTCTGAGACTGTTCGAAAAATGGCTACTTTTCAGTCGATAATTAAATATTAAAAATATTCAATTTCCATAAATTAACTTTAAATTCAATTTTAAAAGTTCTATAACATTACTATAACCCCAATATGATAAGATAAAATTTTACAAATCATTTTCAATCATATTCAACTCGATTTTCAATTATTTCTAAAATTTAACTTATTAAATTATCGATTTAATTGTCTAATTAAATCCAATATTTGAAAAATAAATTATTCGACTGTTTAATTTCAATATAAAATTCCCAATTTTAAATTATTAACTTTTAAATCAATCTCAATTGTTCACAAATCCCATTTTTAATTTCACAGTAATTAACAATCTTTTACAATGCAGTTTTCCATTATAAATCCAATATAAAAGATTATATTAGATTCAGCGTTCAATTATATTGTAATTCAAATTCAAGTTATTTAATTCCAAATGAATTCTTTTATTTCGATTTACACTTTCATTATTGAATCAACCATTTACTTATACATTATTATGAATAGTTTATAATTCATTTACTTTCATTTTCTTCAGCTATCATCTTATTTAAATTCACAGTAATATTAAATTACATTCATTTACGTTGATTTCCATATTATAACTTCAATATTAAATGTAACATTTTATTTATTTCGTTGTTTACAATCAAATTCAATTCAATTCAATTACTTGTTACATTCAAATTTAAATCTTTACTTACGTTCAATTACAAGTTGACATCTTTATCGAATTACAGTTTCAGTTATTATCTGCTTTCAATCAACTATAATATTAAGTTACATTTATTTATATTAGTTTCAATAACATAAACTTCCATTATTAAATCTACCATTTTATTTATTCTCTGTTTACAATCATAACCAATTTGGTTTACAATCAAATTCAATTCATTATTTACATTCACTACAAGTTAACATCCATACTTATTTTACAAATAAGTTATTTCAGAATTCAGTTTTGTATTTTAACTTGTAATTCGCATTTAACAACACAAAATTTTATTTCCTTCGGATTTTTATCCAAAATTTTCATTTTAATTCGTATTTTAAAAGTGTTAAAAATACGGGTCGTTACACATATCTTAAACTATTTAAGATCGGGGTTTCTTATCAATTCATATCTTATTGAATATGATCTCATAAACTATACTGAAGACGAAATAAAACTAAGCTAGTTATTTATTCTTAAGCACTCGTCCTTACAAAAAGAAGTTAACTTAAGATCACTTGTAACAACCCATATTTTTAATCAATATTTTAAATTTCATTTATTTGAAACTTTGATTTTTAAATCATTTAAATTTGAATTTTTGGAATTTTCCAATGTAATTTTGGATTTTGTTTGTAATTTATTTTCCCAAATATAATAAAATAGATATTTTCTGAAAATTTTATATTTTGGTCAACTGAAAGTCAAAATTTGACCACAGTTGAAAATTTTAAATTTGAATTTTTTATTTCTAATCTTTTTCTTTGAAGCAGAATATAATTCTGATATTCGTTCTGCTTTTCGTTTCATCAAATTCTCTTTTGTACTTTTTAAATTGGATAAAATACGGCGTTTTACACGCAATGATTTTTTGTATTTTATTTTCTATTTTCCTATGTTCATTCTCTATTTTTTTTCTCTATTTTATTTTGTTTAGACGTTAATTTTATTTTCCAATCTCTTTTCTATTTGATTTTATTTGGATTTGGGCTTGGAAATCCAAAGAGTCTTCGGTTTATTTTCGTGGAAATCAAGTAAAGCCTCTTCATTTACCCTAGCCATTCACAACCCTCCAACATCTTAGCCATTCACTTCTCTTTGCCCTAGCCGCCACTCTTTTGTAATTCATATACAAAACTTCTCTATTCCCATCTCTTTCTCATTTGCATTTTTCTGGAAAAAAATTTACAAGCAAGTTTCAATGGCTTCCTCATTCTCTTTTCTATTTTCTTTTGTCTTGTCTTCTAGCATGCTCGGCCACCATTCACCACACCTATTGCCGACCACATCACCTCCTCCTAACCACCTTCCACGGCCAGCAACCCCTTGCCATGACCAGATCCATCCCAGGCCGTGACCACCAAGAGGAAATAGATCACCATCTCCTTGTTTCAATCATAGCTGAGCCCTCCTATGCACCACTTCCTCTCCTATTTTTCCTCGGCCACCAATTCAAACACCACACCTCTAACCGTGCCTCATGATGCCTTGACCAAGATCCAACCCATGGCCGACCATGTTTAGCCTATGGCCGAGCCTATGTTGCTTGTGACTTTCCATTTTCCATGCCTTCTTGCCTTCCACCTTTTGTAACTTCCACCTCCTCACATTACATTGTCCATAGCCGTGTACAGCTTGCACTAAACCACTCTGGCCGAACATATGTTGCCTCAAACAAGACATAGTTGAGCACAAGTGGTGATGGTCTAGCCCATTGTGACCATGGCCGAGCCCTTGTTGATTTAAAACAAGGTTATGTCTCTTTTTATTTCATACCCTTTTCATTGTTTTGATGTATATTCTTTTGTATTGAATCATACTTATGTGTTTGGTATTTTTTTTATATACAAGATTTGGCTCTCCTATCACTCAAATCTATTTGTGCTTTGTCGTGCTTTTCGGAGTTTGGTTGTGTGTCTCATATTTGTTGTCTCCAGCTTTAAAAAGGTGAGTTTATCACTCTCGACAAATCGTACTTATATATTTGTGAAACGATGACAAGTGGATGTGTAGTATTGATATGCTATGTTGCTATAAATTCATATATGCATGTGATATGATTATACGATGTTATAACCTGATTATATACCTGTTGCATCACTTGACATCATATGATATGTTTTGCTGTTTATTTATATTTCTGTTTCTCACACTGCAAGTTCCCTGTAGAATAGAATCACTATGGGTTGAAATGATACATACCCGAATGGACTTTAGAATAAGGGAAAATCGTTATGAGCTGAAATGATAGGCTCAAGCAATTTTCAATTGTATTTGACTTGGGATTACGGGTTTGAAATGATAGAACCCGGATTTTTCATTTTAAATTACGGATTGAAATGATACATATCCGTATCACTTGACCTAGGTTAGAAAATATTATACAAACCCGTGGTTTATTTTAAATAATGGTTTCTGAAATTTTAAGTATTTTGAAATATTAAATATATGTGATATTGAACTTAAGTTTGATATAATAATTTTCTATAAATTTTAAGTATTTTGAAATCTAAAAAATATGTGATTTTGAACTTATTTTAACATAATAGTTTTCTGAATTTTTTTGAGTATTTGGAATTTAAAATTTTATGAGATTTTAACTTAAATGGGATTTAAATGATTTAAATAAATTTGTGGTGATTTTCTATAAGTTAAAATTGTATGAATGAAATAATGATAAAAATGTAAATTTTGGTTTGACTTAATAATTGAAAATTTAGTGTTAAATGGAATTTTAAGCTTAACTTAGCGATAAGAATATTTTATTTGTGAAATGGGTAATTTTAATTAGGTGTTAAGTTATTGGTTAAAATAAAAGTTAAGTAAAATAGGGTATTTTGACATAATAAATGAATTATGGTTTTAATTGGAGATTTATTTATAAAATTTTATTTTATTTAAACCATAAGTTGAATGACATCGAAATGAATATTTTCTGAAGCGTGAGATATGATTTTATAAATTAAAAATGGTTAAAATTGAAGTTTTAATGTATCTGAAATGTTATAATAAATCTGGAATTAGTATTGGTAGCATTCTAAAATGCTGTGGTTTTAAGACAGCATTTGCTAAGTGCTGCTGTTGCTGGAAGTAAACTATATTCTGAACTAATAATATATCTACTGTACCACTTTGAAAATGCCGCTGTTTCTGAAATTAAATAAATTCTGAAATACTAATATATCTACTGTAACACTTTATAAGTGCTGCTGTTTCTGAAATTTCAATGTTTTTGAAATTGTTATAATTGAATGAATGAACTTAGAAATGCTACAATTCTGGAAATTGAATATTTGATTTGAAAGTATATTAAATTTAAATTAAATGGTTTAATGGATATGTTATGATTTCAAAGTGTTTGAGATTTCAAGGTTTTGATTTTTTTTAGACTTATGATTTTGAAAGCATTATAATTTAGTGATATGATTTTTTTTTCAAATGGATATTATTGAAGAGAAAATGGTATTGTTTTGATATGGTTTAAAAATAGATATGTTTGGATTTGAAAATATAAACCATTTTTGAATTTATAACCACGTGTTATAATAACGATTGGTTGTTAAAGAGACTGGGATCGGATATGGGCATACTCTTTGTCGATACCGAAAACCACTTTAACAACCGTGTACGCGGTAGAGATTCCAGAATGAAGTAGGATGGCGGCGACGATTCCTATTGAGGTATATACGTGGACCCGACTCCCGTCAGTTGGCATAAGTTGGCTAAAACAGGAGCAATTGACGGGCCAATGAGGTAGCTCCTCTGATCGGACACATTCCATCGTATACCATTTTATTACTTTGTGATTGATTTGATGGCCATCCTCGATTTTTGATTTGGGAGTGTGTACCGAGGTGGGCGATAGTGGCTGCTATGCGTTACCACCAGCCCGGATGCGTAATTGGTATATCTACCCTAGCATTGCCTAGTTGTGCCGTGTCACCTACCATAGCGAGCTTTACTACGAGTTTGGTTTTATGCCGTAGCCCGTGGAGTATTTAGCCTCTCGATCTGGAGGTATGATGATATTGGATACACTACTGAGACTATTTATGTGTTAAGGTGGAAATGTAAAGCCTTAACGCTATTTTAAAGTAAGTTTATTTTACCATTAGACACTATTATGATAGCGTATATTACTACATAGTAGATAGTTTAACGGATCCTTAAAGGATGGGCGATCCCAAGCATCCTTTAAGTTACTTGACCATATTTATTACAGTTCACTTGAGTTGGTTTATATTGTATAAGTATGTATGTCCTGACTCGAGTGTTTTGTGTTTTTCTTTACGCTCGGGTCAGACTGAGTTGTACCAGTATTCGAGACTCACCTTTGGAGTTGGAGCTTCGCTTGGATCCATCCATTGATTCTGCTTTCAGTCATTCAGTTGATTCCAGTGATGTATTCAGATCTTGTATTTGACTATTGTATTGAGACATCTTTGTATTCGTGAT
This sequence comes from Allium fistulosum, assembly GCA_030737815.1. Taxonomy (NCBI): domain Eukaryota; kingdom Viridiplantae; phylum Streptophyta; class Magnoliopsida; order Asparagales; family Amaryllidaceae; genus Allium; species Allium fistulosum. The sequence continues at coordinate 670,620,260 of CM060901.1, forward strand.
TTCTGTTGTATCTTGTTGAACTCTGTTGTTATATATATAGTAGCTTCATGAACTACTATTCTTTGTTTCCGCTGCATTATTGTTATATTACTCTGTGTCTGTGATTCTGTGATTATTATTTACTGTATATATTGAGTTTTGCCAAATTTTATTTACAATATATTGTTTTGAATTATTCAAGTCCGACATGTGTGGATTTATTATCGATTTGAATGGTCCAAAATAGTGGGTCGTTACATCACTCATCCTCAATCATACTTTGTCCAACAAGATCCAATTACTCCTTATTGATACATCATTTATGTATCATAGGAAGGAACGACTTTAAGATTAAATCTTATTCATTTTTGGTACATTTTGAACTCTTTTGCAATACACTCACATAATTGATCAAATTGAATTCTTTTATTTCTTTTGCATATTATATTTTATACTTATGTTTTATATTTTATGAACATATCATGGATAAACTACTTATGTATCAAATACGCATCTTCAGTTCTATGATAATTCGGTGAACTTTAATGAATAACTGGATACATTTTGGTATCATTGGACCTTCGATTGCATACATTTATATGTATCAATCTAAAGAGTTCACCAACCCTTTTATTGCTCTTATTGAATAGGTGCTTTGCCCTTAATCAGTTGATATACAATTTATCATTGCTATATGATTCATAGCATATGATTAAAGAATTATTTCTCAAAGGTTGACTTAGTCCATGATTACAAAATAACTGTACAAAGTTTTAGATACTTTTATATTTTCAATAATAAATGCACCACTTTTGTTATGAAAACAAATACCATAAATTTATATTATAATGAAAATATTAATTTGGTATTTACTATATTTAGATGATTTATACTCATTGGTAGATGTTGTATAACTCCTACATTGATAAATTTTGTTTTGCGGTTTTGTTGATTTTCATGAATACAAAATAATATTCAAGTTATAGAAATAATAAGTGCAAAGAGCCTAAGAGCAAGGAAATACTAAATGAACCAAAAGACAGATCCAAAAAGCAGACAAAGGTAATAAACTTTACAATAATAGTGTATAAAATAAAAGGCATATGAAATAAAAACAAAAAACTCATTATTATAATTGTTGTTATCATTTGGTATTTATTATTTTAGATGATTTATAAACATTGGTAGATATTGTAAATCTCCTACATTAAGTCAATATTTTTTTTACAGTTTTTTTTTATCTTCATGAGTACAAAATAATATTCAAGTTATAGAAATAAGTGCAAAGATCTTGAGAGCAAGGAACTACTAAATGAACCAAAAGATAAATCCAAAATATAGACAAAACATAAACTTAACTATGACAGTGTATAAAATAAAAAGCGTATAAAATAAAAACGAGAAACTCATTATTATAATTGTTGTTATGCTTGTAATTTGATAAAATCACACATTCATTTTCCATCAACAGCTTAGGAAGAAACATACCAAGGCTATAAATATTATATTTGATAGTAAGATTACTATAGTTTGCATTTTCTAATGCTTAAGACTCCATTCCATTGTCCTTTGCTTCTTCCTATAAGGAATTATATAGGGCAAGAATCAGAACCCAATTTTGATGTGATTTTTGCAAACTAAAATCAGAATATTTACAACTAATAAGTTAAAAATTAGGTCAAAGTCGATTAAAAATGTTAAATAGTAGAAAACATGTTAGATGTTATTGAAAAGAGCAGTTTTTTCTAAAGAAATGAAGAGAGTAGTGGATTAGAAAGAGTGGGAAGATGTAATGGATCCTATAATGATAGAAATACGATGATTGGTTGCAAAAGAGGGGATATGAAATGACGTTTGTATCCTCTACCCCCAATATTAGTAGCAAAAAAAGTAGGGTAGTTTAGACATTTAGAAAAATGCTTCACTTGACTTGTTTGACCAAGTATTTGCTCTTTATATAGCACGTAAATACACACACACACACACACACACTCCTACATACATACATACATACATATATACACGTATGTGTGTATCTATATATATATAGAGGATCAGTAATGCTAATACCATTTAAAAAAGGTTTAGTATCATATGTGGAAAGAGAATATGCACACCTTCCAATTCTAGCAGGATCTAGCTTCGCCGATGCATGTCCAACCTCTTCATAATCCTTTACGAAAGAAGGCACAAGATGTGAGTACAATATGAAATAAACACAGAACGAAATAAGTATTCATTATTTTGGTGCATAAATTTAATATAGGAAGTAATGAGAAAATTTTCACTTGATCAACACAATAAACATTTACATATATTCAAGAGTGTTCTACAAATTCAATTCAGTGATCTTGCTAATATCGGGCGTTCTATGCATGAGAGTTAAAAAAATTGTATATATTGCTGCAATCTGAAGATGGAATCAATGAACCTAAAATAAAGGTACTATCATGAAAGATAGAAGAAGCCAACAACGTGGTCAAAAGAATTCGAAAAGCTGAGAAATATGCCTACTGTAAATAGGTACCAAAAATATGTATACATGATATTAGAACAATTTACTTGATGATTCATTTTGTGGGTTTGGGTCTTTCCATAAAATTAAGCAAGAAGAAATGATTATGTTTGTCCTGACTGGTGCAAAATAATGCACATAAGTCTCCTCTATCATGGAAGACAATATCAAATGTTATTGATAGTAAAAAAGAAAGCAAATGGGTTTTTATTTTGTTTGAGTGAAAAGTAATGACGGCGGCAAACTAAACACTTTTAGGCGATTACTTTGAAGTTACTTTTGTAATCTATATCTTGCGAATAATATAAACCCTAAGATCTAGAATTTCATGATTATCACATATGTAATGAATTAATGAAACATACCTCCAGACATCTTGTATACGAATCAGCAATGGTTGTTGTCGAAGGCTGTATCAATGGATAAAGGAGAATAGTTTCTCTCTCTTTTTCTATATTTTCTTTATCTGTTTTCTTATTTCCTTTGTGATGGGGAAAGGTTAATATTTATAGGCAGAGAGAGGACCAAATTTCCAGATTTGTAGACTTAATCTTGATCGTCCATCAAGATCAAGATGAGAGAAATTAATGCTCTAGATTATAACCATTTTATTTATTAGCATATTAATAGGAAAACCCTTTAGATTCTATTGACCACATAATGAGGAAGGAAACGTTTGAGGAAGAAAACGGTCCATTAATGTACCACATAATGAAGAAGGAAACGTTTCGCATTAATTTCCTTAAAAATGGTCAAATTTCCTTACAGTCTCCCACTTGGTCAATAGTAAAATCCATTAATGTTTTCGTATTAAGGTCATAAGGCGCGCATGATATGCTAAACTTTTCTTTAGTCAGTTATCATAAGTGTCTTGGCTAATCTAGTGGTCAATGGAAGTCATGACGTGTACACGTTATTTTGCAACATGCTTACTTCCATGTACTATGACATTGACAACTTTCATAACTAGACCGTAAATGAGCATAACTTAATGGTCACATAATGTCTTGAAGCAAAAGACTGTTTCTGTTATCATTTATCTAAATGTAAATGTGTACACATTATAAAACAGAAATAAAAGATGTCTAAATTATTAAGAGCTCAATAATTGTTATGTCTAGATAAGTACAAAATAAATGGCATAATAAGAAGATAATTAGGAAATATCTGCAAGACCCATGCTATCAGTATGTCTCTGAAAGGTCTTTAGAGGTAGTCCTTTCGTGAATATGTCTGCCACTTGTAAGTCTGTACTTATCGATTCAACAATAATTTTCTTTAGTTTAACATCTTGCTTCAGTAGTAGGTATTTAAGGTCCATGTGTTTGGAACCTTTGGTTATCCTATCATGCTTGGAGAAAAAGGTTGTAGCTTCATTGTCGCAGTAGATAGTTAGTGGCTTAGAGATAAAACTTAAAGTGCCAAATTGTGAGACAAAATTACGCAGCCATGTTCCCTGAATTGAAGCCTCATAACATGCTACGTATTCAGCCATCATGGTGGATCCGAAAAGCATCTCAAATTTCTGGCTTCTCCATGATATTGCACCTCCACATAAGAGGTACACATAGCCAAGAGTGCAGATCCTAGTGTCAGGACATCCAACAAGGTCTGAATCAGAATAACCAGTTACCTGTAGGTAACTTGATTTTCTATAGGTGAGCATGTAATTCCTTGTTCCCTTTAGGTATCTCAGTACCTTCTTTGCAGCTTTCCAATGAGCGATTCCTGGGTTACTTTGAAATCTACCCAACATACCAACTGCATGACTGATATCAGGTCTTGTACAGACCTGTGAATACATTAAGCTCCCTACAAGAGATGCATAAGGATATTTGGTCATTTCTTCTCGTTCCATAGGAGTCTTTGGGCACTGCTCAAGAACAAGTTTGTCTCCTTTCTGCAGTGGGACGGGACTAGAGGAACAATTTGTCATGCCAAATCTCTCAAGAATTTTATCAATATATGCTTTTTGAGACAATCCTAGAATTCCTTATGATCTATCACGGAATATTTCTATTCCTATCACATAGGAAGCCTCACCCATATCTTTCATTTCAAAGTTCGTTGAGAGATAATCCTTAGTTTCACATAATAAACCAAGGTCGCTGCTAGTTAATAATATGTCGTCAACATACAGAATCAAAATTATAAACTTGCTCCCACTGAACTTGAGGTATATACAAGGGTCAACTATGTTTTCTGTAAAATCGAAAGCGGTGATGATTTCATGAAACTTTGGATACCATTGTCTAGAAGCTTGTTTCAGTCCATATATTGATTTCTTAAGTTTGCAGACCATGTCGTCCCGTCCTTCAATTATGAAGCCTTCAGGTTGACGCATGTAGACTTCTTCTTCCAAGTCTCCGTTTAGAAAGGCTGTTTCACATCCATTTGATGTAACTCGAGATCATAATGAGCTACTAATGCCATGATAATTCTAAGAGAATCTTTCCTGGAAACATGAGAAAAAGTTTCATTATAGTCAATGCCTTCTTTCTGATTAAAACCTTTGAAAACAAGTCTAGCTTTATATCGTTCAATTTTACCATTGCAGTCACATTTGGTCTTGAAGACCCACTTACAACCGACTGCTTTATGTCCTTGCGGTAATTGAACGATTTCCCAAACTTGATTATTATCCATAGATTTCAGTTCATCTTTCATGGCATCAATCCATTTAATAGAATTAACATCCTTAATGGCTTGTGAATAAGAAATTGGGTCCGTAGTTCCTTCAGATTCTATTAGATAAAGCATATAATCATCAGGAATAGCTGATCTTCTTTGTCTTTGAGATCTTCTTAATACTAGTTCCTGTGGTACTTCATCAACATTATGATTGGTGATAATTTCATTATGGAGTTGTTGATCATTTATTGGGTTTTCCTCATTGTGAACAGGTTCAACAATGGGATGATTCCCAATATCTTTCGAAATAGAGGGTAAGATAATGGGTACCCTTATTTCATGAATGACCACTTCTTGTTATTTTGTACTCCCACCGATTTCACCATTCTCATAGAATTTGGCATTGCCGATTTCAACAATTCTCGTACTATGGTTAGGACAATAAAATCTATATCCTTTAGATTTTTCTGGGTAACCTATAAAGTAACCACTGACTGTCTTAAAATCCAATTTCTTTTCATTTGGATTGTACAGTCTAGCTTCAGCTGGGCAACCCCAAATTTGGAGATGTCTTAAACTAGGTTTCCATCCTTTCCAAAGTTCAAAAGGAGTCTTTGGAACGGTCTTATTTGGAACTCTATTTAAGATGTAGACATCTGTTCGTAATGCATCCATCCATAATGATATAGGTAAATTTGCATGACTCATCATGGATCAAACCATTTCCATGTATGTATGATTTCGCCTTTCAGCTACACCATTCTGCCATGGAGATCCAGGCGTTGTGTATATTGTGCAACAATTCCAAGTTTTTGAAGAAGTCTAGCAAAAGGTCGAGGATGTTGTCCCGTTTCATCATACCTTCCATAGAATTCACCACCCCTGTCTGACCTAATATTTTCACTTTTCTTTCTAATTTCCTTTCGACTTCAGTAATGAACACTTGTACAGCATCCACTGACTGAGATTTTTCATGCAATAGATAAAGATAGCAATAACGTGAAAAATCATCGATAAAAGTGATGAAGAATTTCTCTCCTCCAAAAGTTGGAACATCAAAAGGTCCACAAATATCTGTACGTATTATTTCAAGAAGTTGTGTACTTCTTGTGGCTCCTTTCTTTGTGTTTTTTGTTGTTTTTCCTTTAATACAATCAACACATGCTATAATGTTAGCGAAGTCTAGGTCCGGTAGGACACCATCTTTCACTAACCTCTTGATTCTTTCACTGGATATATGACCCAGTTTTTTATGCCACAAGAAGTAAGAGTCATTCTTGGATGACTTTCTTTTAGTTTCTTTTCCATGCAGGGTGAGTTGGATTTCAGCATTTTGTTTAAGATGAAGTTTATAAAGCCCATCAATTAATATTCCAGAACCAATAAGACTAGAATTTTTAAATAAACTAAAATTTTCATTTCCAACTTCAAAAGAATATCCAAATTTATCAAGTACACATACAGAAATCAAATTACGGGAAATAGACGGAACATAAAGAGTTTGACATAAATCTAACTGATAACCGCTATCTAAAATAAGACGAAAAGTTCCAATAGCTTCAACTGGAGCTTTATCTTTATTCCCCATGAAAATGAAATTCTCACTTGGGTTCGTGGTTTAGATCGTAATGAATCCCTACATAGAATTCGAAACATGAATGTTAGCAGCAGTATCAATCCACCAAGTAGAAGAAGGTACATTAGTAAGATTTGATTCGAAATGACTTACGAAACCCATTGGGTTACCTTTCTTTTCGAACCATGCTTTGCGCTTAATGCAATCTGCCTGGAAGTGTCCAGGTTTCTTGCAGAATTTGCAGACGTCATCCTTCTTTTTCTTCTTGGATGGTTGAGTGGCGTCATCAGATTTGGGTGGTGCTCTTTTATGCTGTGAGTTATTCTTTTTGCCAGCTTGTTTTCCAACCCCTTGAGTGAAATAAGCAACTTTAATGCCTTGCTAGCCTTGCCTAGACTCCTCTTGAACCAGTTTGTTAGTCAATTCATTTAGACTCCACTTTTCCGTAATAGTGTTGTAATGAATTTTGAATGGTTCATACTGAGGAGGTAAGCTAGTGAGAATGAATTGGACGAGAAAAGCATTGTCCATAACCAATCCCAAGTTCTTAAGTTTGGCAACAAGGTTAATCATTTCAATGACATGAGCGCTCATTGAGCGAGAACCATCAAACTTCATGGTTACAAGATCTGCCATAAGTTTCCCAACAAGGGATTTGTCTGCAGTCTTGAATCGATTTTCAATGGATTGCAAATATTCTTTTGCGCTTTCAGTTTTCGGTAGAGAGGTTTTGATGTTGGTATCAATCACCATTCGCATAAACATCATGCTGAGCCTATTAGATCGTTCCCAATCATCATGGAGTTTGTTTTCCTCAGGCGTACTTGTGTCAGTAAGTGGGGCAGGCTTTTTCTTAAGGAGAGACATGTCCAGTTCAAGTACGCCTAAAGAAACCTCAACTTGCTCTTTCCATTCTGAGTAGTTGGTTCCATTGAGTTTGACGATAGACGTAGCGTACGAATTAAGGTTTGAGGGCATTGCAACTGCAGATATAAAAGAAATGTAGGCTTCTTTATTAGAATAAAACACAACATGTCATAATAAGAGGTTAGGTTTAGCGCCTCCTGTGGGTAGGCAGTAGAACCATACTCATGAAAGAATAATAAACATTAATGTTTCATGCGTTATTGTGCAAGTAGCAGCCGCCTGTGGACGGGACTGCATGCATCAGACCAGAGGAAACAAGGAAATTAAGTGCGGAAGCGAAAACTAAAACAAGAGAGAAAAGAGATAAACATTAATGTTTTTTTTTGCATAAACTTTTGTCATTCTTTCAAGTAATCCACAGCAAGCATAATAAATGTCTAGTAACTCCAAGTAAATTCCATGTATGAATTTAACATATAAATAATTATTTTGCAAATCATATATAGACAATTATCTTGCAAGTTCCAGGTCATGAATTTAATGTCAAACTAGAAAACAATTGTTTTCAATATGTATACTTTCTGAAAAGTATTCGCATACAATAAGTTGTTCCATATTATACAGTAGGTCAAATATTAAAGTAGAAAATTAACTTTTGCGGAAATATGAACTTTCCGGATCCAGATCTAAGAATACAGTAAATAGAACAATATTGATAATCATGATTATTGTAGGAACTTAAATAATATGAATATTAAACTTGAATCATATTAATATTAATAATCATTATCATAGTAAAATTACAAACATCATATCATAGATCTATGGTAGTTTCTTTTATATATTGATGGATAATCATGAATTCTAAAATAGGCTCTGATACCACATGTAATCTATATCTTGCGAATAATATAAACCCTAAGATCTAGAATTACATGATTATCACATATGTAATGAATTAATAAAACATACCTCCAGACATCTTGTATATGAATCAGCAATGGTTGTTGTCGAAGGCTGTATCAATGGATAAAGGAGAATAGTTTCTCTCTCTTTTCCTATATTTTCTTTATGTGTTTTCTTATTTCCTTTGTGATGGGCAAAGGTTAATATTTATAGGCAGAGAGAGGACCAAATTTCCAGATTTGTAGACTTAATCTTGATCGTCCATCAAGATCAAGATGAGAGAAATTAACGCTCTATATTATAACCGTTTTATTTATTAGCATATTAATAGGAAAACCCTTTAGATTCTATTGACCACATAATGAGGAAGGAAACGTTTGAGGAAGGAAACGGTCCATTAATGTACCACATAATGAAGAAGGAAACGTTTCGCATTAATTTCCTTAAAAACGGTCAAATTTCCTTACAACTTTTTCCTTCACAATATGTTACTGACATTCGCAATGGGTTTAACATGAAAGTAAAATCATTTCAGGGTAATTGCGTGTTGTTTCCCTATAAAATCATATATAGCGACACATGCAAATTGATATATTAACTCAAAAATTGTTAATGTTATTTTATTACTATATTTATGTAAGGAACTATACATAGTGTTGAATAGTCATAAAAATGGTCAAATGAATATTAGCATGGTCCTTAATTTAGAGCATCAAACTTTGTAGCTAAGATGTACATATATCTGATCAAATTTAAACACTCTCATTTTCTGTATCATAAATGAGAATCATATACTATTCAGACATTTCTATTCAAACTTAGTGTCACATGAAGAGAGAGTTATATATATATATATAATGGGGATGCACAACTATATCATATAACAGATAGTGTAAAGGACCCACTTATTTAAAATGGGCTAATAGTGACAACTCTCCTTACAATCTACTACAGTTAGTATTTAAACTCAACTAAACATCAACTGTAAGATTTCAACATGATGATTGAGCTATAGGTGAAACTTGAAGCTAATTTGTTACCTTTCATTTTTCAATGAACTTTTAAACTTGTCAATGTGTACAATTTCAAATGCAAATAGTATCATATCTGTATCCATATTTTTGAAACATTTTCGATATTGGATATTTTTGAAACATTTTCGATATGGATATTAGTAATGGCATATAGCAAATGAATATCAGACATTATCCTATCCATTGACAATTAATAATCATGAAGGTATAAAAAGAATTTTTTAGTTTACAATGAAGTTGTCCAAACCAGATGTTTTAAAAGTAAAAAAAATAAGTAAATAAATGATGAAAAATGGTTTGAATGATGAATATATATATATATATATGTGTGTATGTATGTATGTATGTATGTATGTATGTTATCATGATGAACAATGTATACCTATAATCTATTGCACTAAAATACACATTGTATAAATATTGTCCAGATAAAAGCCGAACGAATGACTTTCGGATTTGAATATTTTTATATTTACATTCATGTTTTCATATTGTATATTAATCCTTTTTTGGGATAGATGCAGATGATTTTCAAGTATTCATTGATATCACTACTTTATAAATGCCACCATCCCTGCATTCTTGGAAGCTTCACTTGATCGACCATTTTGTACTCAACATCAATTTACTTATCACAATGATGTACAATTTCATTCATACCACTTCCTATTGAATGCATATGTTTTCAGATTGTTATCTCATCGTTAAATATTCTCTAATGATGTACAGATGTATGACATTCTTAATACAATTAAACCCTAAGGATATCACCATATTTTTTTATTAATTAGACTTATATTATGCACACATACCGATACAGAGAGTCACATTACATATGTATTTCTAGAATCCTGTATCAAAACAAACTAAGATAAGATGCATGAATTCATAGTTTTTACATAATGCATTAATAAATCAGAAAAGGTCTATGTGGTCAATAACAAAAAAAAGCTAAAAATGTGGAGCTATAATCGTTTACGTCAAATGGTTAATCCTCGAGAAAGATTCAGAACAGGGATTAAACAGAGCCTTTTTTGTTATTGTTGCATTCTTACTTCTCTTTAGCTAGTAATCTAGATGCAATTTCTATTTTCTAGGAAACATGGATTGAAAATATGACTTTTGTAGAACTGGACAAATAACATGCTCAATCCATATGTATTTCCTTACAATTATGTTCACATTTGCACTTGCCTGCCTGCACATGTTACCTTTAAGCTCGGTTTTGAATCCTCTACCTGACATCCTTTGCTTTCTTCTCACACATATTCTACTATCTCCCAAACTTTCCTCTTCACATTGAAGATCGCTTCTCCTCATCCTTGAGATCAATTTTACAATGACATTTAATGGTGCAACTCCACTTTGGATCATACATGGAAAACTTTATTAGTACTGTAGCATCGAATTAACCGTGGAAGGGATAAATAGAGTTTATAATAAATTCATAGAATAATAAAAACTATAGCACAAAAAATAGAAGAGTAAATGCAGAAATTAAAAGCAATACATAGATTTACCTAGCTTCGACAAAACTTGCCAACTGCTACCCCCACGGTTTCTACTAAGGTTAAATAATTGACCACTTATAGACCCTATAAACTTACGACTATCTCTTACCTAATTGTTCTAACCCTAAGCTTAAAACCCCGCCTCAACTCTATTCTCGAGTTGAGAATTTCCCAAACTACGCCCCATAGTTCAATCCTAGTTAAGACGTGTATTATAAAATTTAAAAACAAATCTATTACTTAAATAGGAAAGGAGAAACCAGGGCAGTCATATGTTGCCACCTGTCCTTCTTAAACGACTCCCTTTCATTTCCAACTTCTTCCCCCAAACTGCCTTTCTGAAATCCCACATTTTCTGGTAACCACGTTCAATAACTGTTCTTTTTTTTCCCATACCTGATTTTCTCCCCTGTCTCCCTCGAAATAGCTCTTCCAACAATGGACGACATCCGACTAGCGCATAAAGAGGCTAATCTAAAACTAGGGCAGATATCAAAATAGGCATGGGATGTCGACGAGAAAACAATAATCTCAAACAGGTACGATTGCTACATCCTTGAGCAATAGAATCCCTAATTTTTCATAGTTCGCAATAATTTTCCCTTTTATTTATCTAATTTTTGAAAACGGATTATGCATAACTGTTTGTATGTTCTGAAGTTAATGAACAAAATCAGATCTTTGTATAGATTTACTTGAGAAATATTGATAAATCCTCTACTATAATCTCTGTTATGTTTTTGTAATTTTTAGATGCCTCTAATGTTAGAAAAAATTAACGTTCTTTGAAATATTCTTACATCCTAATTAACATGGTTATATTACTTCGTTGAAAGTGTTCAATATATTTTAGTTCATCGACAGTCTTCAACTAAAGTAATTGAATACAAGACAATGTCAATGGGAGATATTTTAATATCACGTACGCTGAGTTATTTCAATCGTAAGATAAAACTGAAAACAAAATTGCCTTAGAATACAAGATAATGTAAATGGGAAGGGCATTTTGATATTTTTGTGTGGCATGTTATACCATAGTTTGTAGCAACTGGTAAGTACCCTACCTAATCAATTGATTTATTTTCCTCTATTTTTAACACAAATACGTTGCAATTATAATTTTGTTCTGCAGAACAATTTACACCATGTACTGACCAGTTTGTGGAAATCAGAATGAAAATTAGCTTTTACAATTGATATAATCTTAGATTTACAAATTCTTAGTGAATCCACACGATTTGTGTATTTCTGCAGTCTTAAGTACTGCAATGTTTATTTTGAATTTAGATTCAAAATTCACTGACTTATTGTATAAATTGTGAAAATTGAATTTGCACTACAAAATGTGTTTAAATATTCCTATCTCTCATACCCATAATTATTAATTAATTTCCTTCCATGTGGTTGTATTTTGCTATATATTTGTGTTACTACGTAGGAACCTATAAACATTTCAAGTTTTAAACTGTAGTGCACAAAATTAAGTTAGGTTGCTGATTTTTTCATCTTTTTATGACCAACAGTAATATCATAAGGTTCTTCCTTATTATGGATAATGAATATGCTTTAATTCATTAGATTGAATGCCCATACGAATGTGATGTTTTATTTTTTATGAATTATGTGTAAAATGGAATTTTTTAATATGGGAGTACGAATTTCAAATATACAAAAGGTATTGCAATGTTTTTAAAATTTGTTTCATGGTTGAACTTCTTACATACAATTTTATGTTTCATCTTCTTTAGAATTCTTCTTAACTTATAGGGATGTGATAATTGATGGGTTATTTAAAATGGAACACTCTTCTGCTTGCTATTCAGATAGAAGATAAATGTGGGAAATGTTATTTGTTATATGTACTTAGATTGATGTGCTTTACTTTTATTCTTATTGCTAACTATTTATCATTATCATTGGACATTTCATCCAATTTTGAGAATCAAGTAACACCTATTATTTATAATATGATAAATCCATCACCAAAATATGCATGGAGATGATTTTTTTACCTTACTTAAAAGTTAAGTGTGATTACATGTTATAATTTTACATGTTATGAATTCAATCTTGGGTGGAAAACAAATGAATATTGTATAGGAAAGGAAAAGGTTAAGTAAATAAATCTAACTTGAATACACACACAGATTACATTTTAATGAATAATCAACGCTAAGGTTATTTTTGACATTTTAGGAAAGCTTAACCAAGCTAATGTATTTTCATTATATAGTTGAAGAATATTTTGGTACATTACATCCTTAAGGCCAATTTATATTTTTATGCATGTGTGTACATATACATATAAATACACACAAATATATATGTATGTAAGCATGCATGCATATGTATGTATACACGTGTATATGTATAAAGATACTTAAAGTTAAAATGTTTAGTACTTTATGAATAATTCATGACTAATAGTCATTTATTTGAGTGTCTAGCTGTAGTCCTTCAAGCATCAATATTAAATTTTTTTTGCAATTTTAACAACCATTATTCTCTATAACCTGTACTACATAAAAATTTAAAGATCTTTGAAGATAGATTCACACATACTCCTAAAATAGTAAGATAATTTTCCAATAATATATGTTTTTGATTACTAGATTTGCTAATAGCTTTAGATTCAGTATGCATAACTAATTCATGGCCAATAAGTCAGCAATAAATGGTGGATTCATTCGGTATAAAGCTCATGTTTGACTGGACGGTCACTGATAAGGCCCTTTCTAGCATAGTTTGATATATAGATGTATGATTTTGTTATTGGCAGAGGAGCCTTTTTAAGGATATAGATGCAAAGTCAAATTGAGAAGATATTGGAGGTAGCTTCAAGATTGTGTGCTGAAAGAAATTTGCGCATGAAGGGTGATGTAGCTGTAGCTCTGCATAGGACAGAAATTATGTCAGCAAAATTTGCAATAGTGAATTATGGTTGGGTAAATAAATATATTGTTTTAGATGTAAAATTATTAAATTTGATTTATGCTCTTCTTCTGGAAGTTATGGGTCAGATGCATGAAAAGAAGTTGATTTCTTTTCTATTCCAGTGTAATTTTTTAGATTTGAAGAAAATATGCTACTTAATTAATAGATTTGTATCGTTTATGAATGCTTAGCACATGTGAATGCTATCATATTAATCAAGGCCGAATCCAACGTTGATGGAAACGGAAAAATGAGAGTGATATTACAACTCTAATTCATTTAGTTAACTTAGCTTTTCTTTTCCTTTCTTTCCTTTTTCTTCCCTAGGTCGTCGCCATTTATGAGCTTTAGAGATTTTTGGTGTAAAAAATGGAATAAATGTAAACAAAGTTAAAGAAAGTACACTACTTAATTAAGAGAAAAATAAAGCATATTGAATCATGCATAAAAAGTGGTTTGCAAGGACTATACTAATCATTAAATAATCTTCATAACTTTTTTTTGATGAAGGAGTGGTCCTCATATAAGGAGAGCACTCATATTTTATTAAACAAAAATAAAATCCGTACAAAGTTTTGTTGGTAATTAGCTACTACAAATATTCAGGATCATCACTATGACGATCAACGAAATGGGAGAGGTAAAAGTGAACAAATCAAAATGTTTACAATTAATTATATTGACAGAAGACACTACATGATGACACAGTTTATATGTATTAACAGCAATAAGAGGACTGACGTGCAATCATAGCCTGAGGCGATAGGAGAATCTTAAGAGCCGCTGATGCTGCATGGCAGTAGATGAGTAGTTGTAGATGCGTGGAGAATGGAGATGCCAAGGTGCTGTAGGCAGTAAATGAGAACTTGCATGGTAATAAGTAAACAAAACAAAATTGTTACTACCAAGGTGGTGTAGTTAGAGTGAATTGTGATGTAACAACAGGAGCATGAATTGTGGTGCCAAGGTGTTGCTGTTATTGAGAATTACTGCCTAGGTGCTACCGATAGCCTTGGATCAATCCCACAAAAGCACTTAGGTGAGCATTCTGGAGAATGCAAGGGACTGAAACAAGGTTGAAATACTTGCCTGAATGTGCTATAAGATGTTGAATGACTGGCCATGCGGAAAAAAGAGAGAATATGATGCACTTTTACTGCTGTGGCAAGACTGTTGCATGAATGGCCTGAAAGGGGTCAACTGATGGGCTAAAGTGAGTACTCAATGATGCTGCCAGATGGTGGGCAGTTTAATCTGGAGGTGCAAGATAACGCTGCAAGATGGAGGAAGATCGGTTTATGATAATTAGGAACACTAACATGCCTGCTTTAATAGCTTGTGATATCTTAAGTTCTGGTTTGCCTGCATTAAAAAAAACTTTTGTATATGAAAACGTAAACTCAATTTATTCTTTTTGAGGTTGATCACACGCACATATGGTTGAAAATAAAATCTCAGTAGTGCAAGTATACGAAAATTCTGGGTACTCTGTTTCTGACGTTTGTTTGTCAGATCTATTGTATTTAATTAGAATTTAAGTTTTCTAATACATTAGTATAGCCATGTTATGCTTTTAACCAATGTCCTGATGCAGATTTATTAATTCTTTATATATCCGTTGATAACTATTAATAAGTTAGCTTAGATGGAAAAGATTGAACAACCCGGCTATTTCACAGAGCATATTGTAAACCTATATTTTGTAGCCATCTTATTGTACTTTTTTAGATCATTTATTATGTATTTTTTAATTAGCTAACCGAATGTGAATTAAAAATGAAACGTTCAAACCTCTACCCATCTTAGCACAACTCCCTTACAAGGAATGTTCAAGTAACAATCTAGAAATACAATAGTGGTACTCCATACACGTACAAAATTGAAGAGAGAAAGAATTGCAATCAAAGATTATACAGCATCACATAATATGCATCCCACATTTGTAGACCTCAGCTACACAATTGTACCTTGATTGGATACCACAAGTTTTTAGTCCTTTTTAGTTCACTAATAGGTATTGTGTTGCATTTCTGTTGCATTAACTACTTTTTTATTTTCCTTTCATGATTTTCATTTGTACTATAACACTAATACAATGTTTTTTGCTCAATATTATAATTACATATAACTTCTAAAACGCATTATCTCCCACTGATATTAATTCATAAATAATAATTGAATTTACTATAATAGTTCCTTGATACAAGATACTCTTACTTTTTATGATTTAACAAATAGTTAAAGTAAATTTTCATGTACTTTCTTATCAATGTATGACAAGTATTACTACACAGAAGAAAAACTATACTAGCATGCAACATAGGTAACATATCTTGATAGTCAACAAGATCTAAGGAAGAAAAAAGTTATGCACATGACTATAACTGAAAGACTGTTATCTAAAAAGTAAAAAAGTTCTTTAAAAAAGAAAAAACTTATTGGCATACAGGAAACAGTACATAGATTACAATGATTCATGGTCTTGCATTAGTACTCATGCATTCCCATTTTGTTTGTTCCAATAACATTGTCCTTAACATATTTTGTATAGAGTAAAAATTTGTATTGTACAACATTATAAACCGTAATAAACATTAGTTGATCTTAAAGTATTTAATCGTTATAACGCTATTTCAATTTTTTAATTGCATTACAAAGGATTGTATGACCCTGTCTGTTAGTCCACTGTTCTTCGGTTCTCCTGCTGTCGATGACAGGAACTACAATTATATGGTTATTCGTAGCAGTAGTTCTAGGGAATTATGAATAATACTTCAACAGGTAAAAATCTTTTTCATTTGACTTATCACTAATTCATGTGTACTGAAGTGGATATTAATATGTTTAACAACATTAACTAATCAGGTTAAATTTTAGAACCAGTTCATATGTCTATAAAAAATGAAATGATGAACATAAGCTTGAGCTTATGGTAGCTTACTATTTACCAAAGTAACTATACTTTATTGGTACATTAGTGTTTTCAAAGCTTTTCTTAGTACTTGCTTCAACTACACAGTATTTACAGGTTAAACCAAAAACAAATTAATTGGTATATTATTTCATGTAATGTATAGGCTACCTGTCCTCAGTTTCTTACTGTAAGTTTGTGTGTTTTAACATATTTTTTAAATAAACATAATTTCTCATTTTACAGCCTTGGACTATAATTGATGACCATTTACCTTTCGAATGTATTGTGCAGAAGTCCCATCCTACATGATTTTAATTTATGTTTGTATGAAAAGTTTCATTTTTGTATCAGCCACTGTTGTGCTTTACTATACTCCATATGCTTCATTTCCGGCCTCGCTCATATTCCATTTGTTTGCTTTTGTATACACATTGTTACATCCAAGTTAAAAAATAGATGTATGACCACCTAATAAATTATCCACTTTAATAGTATTTATTATGTTTATTTGGTTGTATTTGAACATTTATACCTTCTGACAAACTGTTGGTGGATGATAATGACAGTCCTTTCGTTAACATTCAGTTGTAACAAATAATTTATGTTACCTTGGTTCTGTTTTTGTACAATTACCAGCGGTGCAAAAATGGGGCTAGACGGCCGCCTAGGTGCCGGTGCGTACCGCCTCCCCTAGGTCCTACACGAGCTTTCTAGGCGGTCAAGCCCGCCTACTCGGTGCCTAGGTCTGCCTAGGCAGTTTGACTGAAGATAATGGACCAAACTCTTTTCTAAAGATTACCTTTTCAAGTTTGCAATAAAAACACAGTGTACGCTGCGCACAGGTTTTTCTTCTTCAATTTTTTTTCCTTTCCATACCTAAAATTTACAGCGTACTTTCACTTTTAGTTTATAACTGCTTGCAGTTGATTTTCCATTACGTAACTCACAGTACACATAATTATCCAGGTTTTTGCACCGATCATTTGGCAGTTAGTAGGAGGTAACCAGCCAAATGTTATTATATCTTGGGTATGAAAACTATGTCTGTAATATGTTTGGTAGAAACATCATTTGTAACTGCAATATACACCACTGGGTAAGAAGAGCACAAGTGCTGGCAATGGTAGTGTGAAATTATGACTGACAACAAAGGGTTCGTCAATGCTGTTTATACGCAGAAAGGAAAAATCTAACAAACAAAGGTATATTGCAGTACATTAAATGTATTAAATTTCGTACTACTGAAATAATATTGTGTAACCCAAATGTTGTTGCCATTATCTGAGGAGAATCAGGGCAGTGAAAGAATGAAACCAAAATCAATTATATTTAGTTACATGTTCATTTTTTAACTCTTCTTATATTACTGCCCTCATTGTCCTAAATTATCACATGTCCATGCCCATTTTCTACGCCATCTGCTATCAAAGACTCAAAATTTATGTAAATCTTAATTTTCCAAATCATTTTTTACGTGTCTCATGTTAAGGTATGTTTAGAGCTCAGTAATTATCTCTCTTTGTTAACTGACTGATTAGCAGCAGTTTGCTTTCACGTACAAATTATTATGGACTACATTTCTACCTAATACTTTTTTCAATGCATCCTTTTTGAAAATTAGCTTATGTAAAATCATCTTTCACTCACTTTTTATTATTATGTGCATCTCCATTTGTTAATTGAGGCTAATTATGTACAGCAATTTGGTTGGCTGTTGCGTATATTAACTTTACATCCATAATGTAGACATTTGATTTACCCGATCAATGAAGAGAAAGAAATTTCAAATACTGCTTCTGCATTCCTACCAGCTTATGGTAATAAAGTTTTATAGTACCATTTGATGTTCATCAATAGGAGTTCGTATTCCTTATGTATGCCCAACTGTTCAGAAAAGAGATTGCAACTTTTATTGTGTTATGCTATGTTAATCAACCGGTTGCATGTTGATTTTATTTCCCCCTAATTGTCATACAAATATTACGGACATGCTTAACTCTATTTTCCACCTAATTTATTCATATACACACACACATATCCATATATACATACACACACATATACATATGTATATGTGTGTGTGTATATATATCTCTCTGTAATTGATTTTAACTATCACTGAATTTAGTTACAAATTAAAGGTTACTGACAGTACTCTCCGCTCCACGCAACTCCAGAACATATTATGTAGCGGTGCTCGTGTGCTTATTACGAATGAGTTGATGTAGCAAACGTACTTCTAACATGAAAACTGATCCCATCTCTTGCCAATTTAAAGATGTAGATATTATTACCAGAACACAGTATTAATCATAAACACGGTGGCGTGTAAACTAAATTTATCTAACTGCTGACACTTATTACACACTTATAACGGACAAATATGCATTTGTCTACCCTTACTCTTGCTCTTTATTACTACTAAATATATATGTTTTGGATTACAGCGAGGCTGTCCATGGTTAATTTGAATAATATTGTCAACGGATGAGTTACAAAAAGTGTAGAGAACGTTGGGAACATGAAGCCTCCCTGCTGTCATCATAGTTCGCATGCGTATTTTCTACTATTCCGAACAACATGTGTCAATACGCTTCAGTGGAATATTATATATTCTGAGTTATATTCTTCAACTGCACTCCCCAATTTTTTCTCTTTATTTCAACTTTGCAGTAAATGTCATGACATGCGTAATAAGGTTTACCACCGACTGCCTGACGTTCTTATCTTACACAATCTACATTGTCTTCTATCTAATCATGTTGTTAATAATTTATTCATATTTTTAGGAGGTTAAGGGGAAGCAGAAAGTTGAGCATGTTTTTTCAAGAAAACAGATGCAACACTTTATGCCAATTAGTGCTGTCAGTGCTATACTGTGTGTCTACAACCAGAACATCACAAAAAACCGACGACTTTTTGCATACAGAAATGGGAACAAACTACGTTATGGAACGTGGAACCACATCTGAACGTGGCGTAGGAAGTTGGGATACTGACCTTACCACATTATTGTCTGATAACATAGGTACAAATTTATTTACATATTACTGTCCTTTTCTGGCTGATTCAAAAATGACTAATGGTACACTAACGAACCGTGGAAGAACTTCAGAGAAGAAAAGAAAGAAGTAGGCGTCCAGACGGTAGACCACTATGGAAAACCACTTTGTCAACCAACATCTACAGTGCATGCTGTTTGTCCAATTTTTTTTCTATTTGCAACCTGTTTGTTTTATTCACTTTGAGCTGTCAGTTGTTTCAAACCTGTAACTTTTGATTTCTGTCATCTAACTGCGGTTTGAACATCACCGCATGTTTGTATTACTACCAATCTTTGTCATCAAAACCAGCAGTGTAATAACATATGCGCATTTGGCCTAATATATACAGTGTGACACAGTTCTACCTGTATGTTATCGCACTGAAATTTCAAGCACATTGTTAAGTTACAGTTAACATATATTGGCTTGAAACCCAGCTGTCTGTGGTTAGTTTTATATTCTTTGAATCCAAATTGCGTGGCATTTTACTCTGTATTTATTAACCTATATTCAGGGAGAATATATAACTACACTTTTATTTCACTACTTTATGTACAGTATTATTACAATATAACTTATGCACGCTATTTCATTGCTCCTCATATACTGAACGTATATAGATGGAATCATATACGTGCCATTTTTCATCACTCCGCAATCTGAAATGATACATCAGGCAGCAAAGTTTACGAAATGAAATGTACAATGAAGCATGCACTTTGGTTTCCATATTTTCACCCCTTACTATTTTACATGGTTATTACATTACAATAAACACGGGTTTTAATTTAAAAATTAAATACAATAATTTACATACATATTCCACTATATTAAACATCATACCTCTATATAAATACATACATACATACATATTTATATATATACACACACATACACATGTACATATACATGTAGACACACACACTCATATATATATATATATATATGTATACATATACATACATACGTATACATATATCTGTGTTTGTCCAAATATAATTCAACTACAACCCAAACATATACATATATCAAGACATACAGAGATACACACACACATACATATATATACATATATATAAACGCGGTAAGCAAGGCGATATATCTAGACACACTTAAAAAATTGCTCACCAATTATCCACACTTAAAACATAAAATGAGCATATTTTGTTACTAAAAACACCTTTCTCACTACAAACCAATTTCTTCCTCTTTACAACAAAATATCTCACTGCCCATTTGTAGTACTTTGTTGCTCATATTCACACCCCTCACATACACGCACACACTACGCACGCTTAAACACTCATCGCTTAACTCTACTACTTCTCCACGAAATTCAACGTTTTAGAAGCCTTTATCGGTCCCACATAGTTAACACTACATACATATACACACACATCATTATGTATGTATGTATGTATATTGCAGGTAATCCTACACACCGTCATATTCTTTAACTCTACATTCCACTACTACATAAATTCACGATACATCAACACATCAGTCTAAAATTGCTTTTAATACCCATTTAACTACCAACACTGCCCGTGTGCGTAGCACGGGCCACACACTAGTTACAATAAAAAAGGTGAAACCCTACTTTGCTATATAATAACAATTTAATGTCAAAAGAGAAACACATCCCAGATAAAATAGAGAGATAAGTTTATTTCATCACGTATCCTTTTATATCCAAGCCTATCTCTTTTTCCTCTTCGTTCTTGAATTAGGGTTTCAATTTGAAGCCCCAATCGTCAATCGATTGAAGTAAATTCACCTGTGTCTCTTTGTCGATTGATTGCTTGATTTTCGTGATGATTTATCCCTTCGATTGATTCATGGTCGAGTATTCTCTGGTTGAAAAACTTTGGTATGATTTTTTTGCCTTTTAGATTTTGTGTTCGAACTCATCTGATGATTTATGTTGATAATGATTGGTTTAACTAGGGAGTGATTTGAGAGAAAAATCTTCCTTTATGTTTCGTATATTAATCTGAATTTCGGTTTTGAATCTTTCAACTTGATATGCTTGGCCGTTGATTTTCCGAGTGATGGTGTTTTGATCTTTGACTAGTTCATCTTTGATATATATACACACTACTTTCAGTTGATTATTTCATCCTGCATATGTTTTTCCTTTTGTTTTGTTAACTTTTACAATCATATCCAACTTTGAATAATTTTGGTTCTGGCCTGAATTTCTCGACTTGATTAATGCTATGATATATATTTTGAAAATTCCTTTCTTTGACTTGATCAATTCTTGTACTCTACTGTATGGCTTGTGTTGCTCCTGCTTGCTGTTGCACTTGTATATTTTGTGAGTTTCATTACTGTGTTGTTGTAGTGTGTATTTTGCGCATACTTGTGCATATGGCTTATTGCTGTGTTCGAGTTTGCAGTGTTTGATCTATGCACTTGCTATTGGGTTTGATGCATTTGTGAATGTGATTCTCTGATGCACGTTGCTATGTTACTTTGTGAGTGTGTCTGCTTTGAAACTTCTGTGATGCCTAGCAGTTGGTGCTTATTTCTTTTCTCTTAAATTTGCAATAGTCTATGTTATTAAATTTTGTAAAGCTTCAGATGCTGCATTTGTTAGTCCATATGCACCATGTTGTTTGAGTTGCATACACGCCTTCTTGTTTTCACTAGCTCTTGGTTTTTGTTTTGTAACAACCCAAAATTCTGGTCATTTGATTTTAAATGTTTAATTAATTTTAAAATATTTAAATAATTGGATTTTGGAATTTAATGACTCATAATTCAAATATAGGGAATGATTAAATATTTGAATTGTGAAATAAAAAATAAATTAAATGGATTTAATAATTTTATTTAACTTCTTTTAATTAATAAATAATATTGTTGAATTCAATTTGTAAATTTATTTACAAATATAAATAGATTAGATAAATATCGATAATTAAATTTAAAAACGATATTTAAATCTGTGAAATTGTCGTTCCGGGGCACAGACTCGAATTTTGAAGAAATCAATTGCATTGGAACCGTAATAATGAATTATAATACGTCGTCAAGTTTCGTAACGATTTTGGATGTACCGTTTGATAGTGCGAGATAGAAACGCGTCGAAATTAATTCGAAAACTTAATATAATAATCGGGTTTGAAAACCTATCTTCTTCATACGATCGAATTAGGGCTCAAGAATAGTTCCATTGCATTCGGAATAGGGTATATCATATAGAACTCCAGGCGGCACGTCTCGTTTGGAGTTTGAGATTTTTGGGTATGTTTTGTTGAATATTTTAAAATTAAAATTATATATATATATTATAGGTTTCAGCCATGATTACCCATGCCTCCATCATGCATGCACATACCCTGACCATGTCGTTCCCCCTATACAATTTGCGTGCAAATCAGAGAGCAGTTGGTTTTGTTTTCATATTTTTATTTCAAATTTAAAATCGACCATCCAATGGCCCATATCATCTTGGACCACCACAGGCCGTATTAGGCCTCAAGCTCACTAGGAGATGATCGGCTTGGCATGCTGAGTAAGTTATATGGTTGGACTGGGGCACGATCTCTTGCCGCAACCAGAAAGGAAGGATCAACGGCGCAGCTACATTGGGTGGTTTTGATGTCATCGATGATCGTTGGGCTAGGGACCCTGAAGGAAAAATGTCAAGCACGGGGTGGGCTTCTTTCTGGTTCAGTTTGATGATATCTGGTCATTGGTGGTGGCTGCAGTTGTGAGTTGAACGAAATCGGCTGTGTTTCGATTTGGGTTTTAAGGGGCAGCGGCGAAGACGAAGTCGAGGTAAGTCTGGGCGTGATTGGGTGGCGGTCGCGTGGGTTGCAGATGACGGCGGTGAGCGGCGTGCGTGTACGAAGTTATGGTTGTGTGCACGGACTTGGGTATTTGGAGGAAGAATATGATGGTTGGAAGGTGGTGATTAGGTGGATTATATTTTAAATTTATGTTTATTTAGAATCTAAAAATTTGATAAGTTGTAAAACCAATAATTTTCTCATACGAGGTCGGATTCAGACGCCATTCATTAGGTTGCACTCGTATGGACATTATCCTCGCGATAGAGTTGGTTTGGTTGGATTTGGAGCAAGTGAAAATTTAGGCTAAAATCGAATGATCGTTCGGTTTTAGTCCAAAATCGGGACGTTTCGACGAAAACAAAAATCAATGTGAGTTTAACTCACATTAAATTTTATTAAATCATATCTATGATGTTAAAAATGTTTATTGATTGCTTGGATGTTAATTAAATTGTTTGATTGATTTTTTAGTTGAATTTTCATTTGGAAATTGGATGACATATTAATTTTATCGTTATAAACCCATATGATTATCTATATATTATCCATAACCGTTGTTTTGCAGGGAGAATCTGTAGAGAGACCCTGAGGCGTTTCTCGCCAATAATTAGTTATTTACATCCTTATGTTATTATATTGATGGTTAACTGAAAATAAATTCTGATATTCCATTTAAATTATTAAGTGCCGTTATAGCAATTTCGCTACATCGTCATTTATACACTTTCATCCCCAAAACCCTGTCGTATGAACTTGAACTTGTGTTTTCGCTAAACGGAATATTAAAATTCATTAATCATTTTGATTAATGATAATTTAAAATAATAAATCATTTTAACTAATGTTTTTGAGATTAATTAACCAATTTAATAAATGATGATTAAAAATTGGTTTATCTTTAGATTTAATTAATCATTTTTGCTAATGATGTTTTATACTTAATTAATCGTTTTAACTAATGATTATTTGAGTTTAATTAATTCTTTTAATTAATGATAATGTAGTTTAATTAATTTATTGAACTTAATTAATTATTTTAATTAATGATAATTGAAATTTATAATCATTTTAGTTAATGATATTTAAAAGTAATTAGTCATTATAAATAATGATATTTGAATTTAGCTAATCATTTAATTAATGATTCTTTTAAATTTAATTGATTATCTTAACTAATGATATTTAGAATTTAGTTAAATCAATTTAATTAATGATGTTTTATAATTAAATAAATCATTTTAACAAATGATGTTTTAATTAATCGTTTTAGCTAATGAAGTTTGAATTTAATTAATCCAATTTATTTATAATTGTTTGAATTTAATTAATTGTTTTTAATTAATGGTATTTAAAATTACTTATCAATTAAATGATGTTTGAGATGACTTGTTAGTTTTAACTAATTATTATTTGTATTTAGTTAATCTTTGTAATTAATGATATTTAAAGTTAATTAATCTATTTAATAAAAGTGATTTAAGTAAATTAACTAATATAATAAAATTGCTTTAGTCAACTGATTTAAAGTTAATAAACCGATTTAATAAAGATTTTAAAGTTAATTTACCTAAATTATAAAAGTGTTTGGAAATAGTTATCTATTTTATTAAAGATAATGGATTTGTTTATTTAAAAGAGATTTTAAATGTGATTAATTATCTTTCAGGATAATTAATATTGTTTTTGAAGTTACAAAAAGAATTTAAATTTTTTATTATCTTTTGGGATAATCTTTTGGGTGTCGATCTGATGTTGGTTCAGGCCTTCGGGGTCAAGCATTTGGAAAGATTATTCTCTTAACGTTTTACAATCAGGAACTAATTCTAATATGGAAATCAAGCACAAGTTCAGTTCGTTTTTAAAAAGAAAAAATTTGATTCGTTATGGAAATGAATTATTTCCGTAAAGCAAGTCACTTATATGGAAACAATTTATTTGTATAATTGTAACGACCCGATATTTTCAACCATTCGCCTCCATTATAAGTGTATAGGTAGACACTCATGCCGGAGTAGAATTGCTCAAAATACCGTGTTGTAATTAAAATTTGGCAAATCTCAGAATATACAGTAAATAAATATAATCACAGATCACAGACACAGAGTAAAATAATGCAGCGGAAGTAAAAGAAATAGTAGTTCATGAAGCTACTATATAAATATATCAGAGTACATAAGATACAATAGAAGAAATAGAGTACAACGGAAGTATAAATAAGATAACCAAGTACAAGCTGAACAGAGCAACATAACTGAAGTCGATAGAACAAGACTAGCAGATAATCTCCAGCGATTCAAATCTCCAGAAGGTGGAAATCCAAATCTGTGAATACTCAGGCTGACCCGAGCGTAAAGCAAAACACAAACACTCGAGTCAGGACAATATATACTTATATAATATAAACCAACTCAAGTGAACTGTAATAAGGTACAAGTAACTTAAAGAATGCTTGGGACCGCCCATTCTTTAAGGATCCGTTAAACTATCTACTATGTAGTAATATTCGCTATTATAATAATGTCTAATCAGTAAAGTATAATCATATAGAAAATAGCGTTAAGGGGATGGAGAACCTTAACGCGGTCGGATCTTAAAATCATAATCGTAGTAAAGCTCGATATGGTAGGTGACACGGCACAACTAGGCAATGCCAGGGTAGATATACCAATTACGCATCCGGACTAGTGGTGACGCATAGCAGCCACTACCGCCCACCTCGAACAACACTCCCAATCAAGGGTGGCCACCAAATCAATCACAAGTAATAGAATGGTATCGAAGAAGTGTGTCCGATAAGAGGTGCTACCTCCTTGGTCCGTCAATCGCTCCTGTTTTAGCCACCTTATGCCAACTCACGGGAGTTGGGTCCACGTAACATACCTTAAGAACGTCGCCACCATCCTACTTCATTCTGGAATCTCCACCGCGTACACGGTTGTCAAAGTGGTTTTCGGTATCGACAGAGAGTATGTCCATATCCGATCCCGGTCTCTTTGCCAACCAATCGTTATTATAACCCGTGGTTATAACTTTTAAAAACAATACTTTTTTTCAAAATAAGATATCATTTCAAAATCATGTCTTTATCAAAATAAAGATTTATCATTTCCAAATCATTTCAATATTCTAAAATATCGTATCCTTTCAAACTTCTTTTCAAATCATTTTAATACATCAAAATATTATATCTTTTCAAACTTTATTTCAAATCATTTTTATATATCAAAATATCATACCTTTGATAGTTATACTTCGAAACCAAAATCATTTTATTTCAAAACTATGTTCATTTCAAAACAACATCATTTCCATTTCAAACATATATTCACCTTTCAAATAGTTTAAACTTTCAAAGTTATAACTCTTTTGAAACAAAACATTTGAAATCATTATACTTTGAAAATCACAGCATTTCAAAATCATATATTTAAAATCATCTTTTAATTCTATACATTTACAAACTTATTAAATTCAAACCATCAAATTTCAATTCAATTACAGTTTACCAACAAACCGTTTCAAATCTTATCAATTCCCAATATAGATTAAATCCACAAAATACAATATTCAATCTTTAGTATATTTCAAAACTTTAAATCTCCCACATTTCATAAATCCAATATCATTTAAATAAACTCAATTAATATATACTTCAAATATTCATTTATCAAATAAGTTAAATAAGTCAGAAATCAAGTATCATTTCAAACTCATTTCACAATATCAAAATATTATTCAAAACACCATTCATTTTTATTCATTTAAATACCATTTAAATCCATTCATTTTATTAAATTTAAATACCATTTTAAACTCACATTAGAAATCAAATTCTTCCACTTAAATATCTCTTCATTATCTTTAGAAATTTAACATTTAATTTCCCAAAATTATATCATTTTCCAGAGATTATTTTTCATTAAAATTAATTTAAAACAACAAAATATAGTTTCCGTAGCACTTATAAAATGCTACGTAAAGTTATAGTTTAAAACAGTTAATTAACAAAAGACAGCGTTAAATGCTGTAATAGATTTCTTTTAACTTACATGTTAAGTTTAACCACTATAGCACTTACAAAGTGCTATAATAGCCTTTATTTCAAATTAACCTTTTAGTTCATTTAAAACACTACAACATTTACAAAATGCTGTAATATCCTTTACATTACATTTCAAAATGCTGTTAAATCATATTCAGAGTTTTATTTACAATTCCACAAATAATTAACTTTTAATATAAATCATTTTAACTTATAAAATCATATAATATTTCACATTTAACACAATCATTTAAATACCTTTATTTCTATGATTTTATAAAGTCAAATTTCCATACAAAAATCAAATTTAATAACAATTAAATTTTCATTTCTTTAATTAAATTATTAACTTAACAACTAAGTTTAAATTTCCAAAAATATAGCTTATTTCCATTTATTTTACTTAATTAAAATTTCACTTTTAAACAAATTTCACAAAATTCAATTTAAGTTATATTTCCAAATTCAGCTTAAATATTCATTTATTCCATATTTTAATTTATACAAAATCATTAACACCTATAAAACATTATTATTACTTAATAAAAATCATTAAATTCATCTTTAAATCAAATTTGTCATATTTTCTTACTTTACAAAAATTCCATTTATAAACAAAATCATAAATTCCAAAATTAACTTATATTTCAAATTCTACTTCACCATTTACTTAATTCACTTATTTAATTTGTAGAAAATCACAAATACTTTATAGAAATCATTTTAATGAAATTTAAATCAAAATACCATAATATTTACATTAAAAAAAGTATTTTAAAAATTTCAGAAAAATATATAAACCATGGGTCTGTATATAATTTTCTAGCCTAGGTCAAGTGATACGGATATGTATCATTTCAATCCGCAGTTTACAAAGAAAAACCGGGTTTTATCATTTCAAACCCGCAATCCCAAGTAATATAAATAAATAAATAAAAACCGTTCAGGCCTATCATTTCAGCCCATAACGATTTTTCCTTATTCTAAAGTCCGTTCGGGTATGTATCATTTCAACCCATAGTGATTCTAATCTACAGGGAACTTGCAGTGTGATAAACTGATATAAATAAACAGAATAGCATGAGATAACAGTAATAGATGATATAACATATGTAATAACAGGGGTAAACATTATATGATCATAATATAATAGTTACAACAGGATGATATAATTTTACAGATTCAAATGGTGTCAGTTTACTAGTTATATAAGTACACATTGTCTGGTGAGAATTACTCACTTGTTCAAGCTGGAGATGACAACCACAAATGCACAACAAAGATTTCCAGAGGCACGAGAGCACGATAATTATTTGAGTGTGGGAGAGCCAAAGCTAATTTCCTTGTCACATTCAAACCAAACAATTACAAACAACATAAGATTTCAACCCAAAAATTCAATAAACAATGCTAGAAATGGATGCATAAACAAAGTCAAAGTGTTTGCACTTGCTTCCTACCACCTATGCTTCAGCTCCAGATCTGAAATGACACGGCTAAAGGCATGGTTTGGATCAGGTATGGTCTGGAAAAGGTGCGGCTACAAGGTGATGAAGGTGAGTGGAAGTTACAAGGTGTTGAAGGCAATGGAATACAAAAGGGTTTCAAGGCAAAGTGTGGCTTTTGTTGCACCATAAGG
Organism: Allium fistulosum; assembly: GCA_030737815.1. NCBI lineage: Eukaryota > Viridiplantae > Streptophyta > Magnoliopsida > Asparagales > Amaryllidaceae > Allium > Allium fistulosum. The sequence continues at coordinate 670,649,655 of CM060901.1, forward strand.
TTCGGCCCCTTGCTGATGTGGCTTGGCCATGGTATGTGGTGGTCAGGTGGTGGCTGGAGTGTGGGCCAGAGGTGGTGGAAGGTCAGGTCAGAGGTGGTGGTGGTGGAGGTAGTGGTGGCAAAAGGTGGTAGAAGGAGGTGATGACAATTCTAGGTCATAAGTGATAGTTTGTGATGGTTTTTGGTGGATTTTGTGTAGATCTTGGACTTGGATTGGTTAGGCCTGAGGAGGAGGGTTGCTAGGATGGGTGATGGTCAGAGGAAGGGGGTCGTGGTGGTCGGCCAAAGCCTGGATGTAACGACCTCGAATTTTAAATTTATTTAAATTAATAATTATTGAGATTTTTGAATAAAAATAGTAAATTAATTGATAAAGTAAGCGAGTTTCCCCGGATCCGAATTAAAAATTGTTAAATCATTTAAATTTAAACATTATATATATATATAGAATTCGAGTTTAAATCTAAGTTTAAATGGTTTATTAATAATAAATAAATAATAATAGGTATTGAAGTAAAAATAAACATTTAAAATAGATATTTGAACAAATATAAAAAAAATAGGAAAGTAAACCATTTGCTAAACCTTAACAATAAAATAAAAATAGAAGTTCACTCATATTCATAAGTAATAAAACAAACATATACATTTAAAAGAAATATACATTCAAACATATGGTGAAATGTAGTATTCAGCAAAACAAAACAAAGGAAGTAGTACTTGCAACCATAAAATAAGATGGCTGTAACGTACAAAGGGAACAAGAAATGCAAGAGAGTAAAGTATTTAAACAAAATAGTACTTATAAATATATATAGCATGAACACGGCATGCTGTAAATACAAGGGAACATTTCATAATGATGCTTTCATTTAATGCCATTTACTTTAGCAACATCAAGGAAAATTTCAGCTGAGAATACATGCTTGCATTTAATGTTTTCAAGCCTACCCATCACTACAAAGTACAAAGCTTGTATAGAATAAGTATACATTACAATGATGCTCTGTACTCTACTTGAGCATATATGTCCTCCTTATATACATGGCAATTGTCTTGGTTTATACGTTCAACAAATTTTTGCAAAGATCAGAAAAGAAAATAAAAAGAAATAAAAGCAAACATCACCTTATTCAACAAACTGGAGCAAGGTTATTCAACTAATCAAAAGAGGGAAAGAAGATCTGGGAAGATCAAAACTGCATCCTTTAAAATACAAAAATATAAGTCTCTATTTCCAGTTTGACAGGTGAGTAACATAATCTTGTAAAGGAATTCAAGCTTATTAAAAACTTTAATTACAAACTGCTTGTTCATGTTCCAGTGTATGATATCCCAGTAAACTCTGTGTACCCTGTAAAAAATTATACAGGGATTTTAAATCGTTTTCAAAACTAAAGTTTATTTGTTTTAAATCACTGACAAGCCCGGGGTTTTCAAATAATCAAGTTGTTTTAATCCTCAAACAAGATAAAGTAAAGTTATTTAACCATACAGTAAGATATCCTCACTGTAACTTTGTTTTACAGGTATTTAACTGATCTTTGATAAAAATAAATTGTTGAAAAATATTAATTCGAGAATATTTATTGAATCGATACTGCAAGGCATGAATTTTAAAACAAAAATGAAGATTTTTAGTTGGTTATTTTAAGAGTAGTCTGTATTTGAATAAAAACTGAACTTTTACAAATTTCTAGCAATCGATTCAATTTTAAATGCTAAAATTTGGTTCGAAGCTAGCTTGAACACCGGTGACTTCATAAAAATTATCAAAGGATTTTTCTATTGCGTGGGTTAGGGGGACGAGTTCGATTTAGGGTAAAACCCTGGGTTTCGCAGTGTTGGGTAAACGTGGTGATTTCGTCACCACGATTTGATCGAGTATCACGCAATTCCAGGTGAAGATAGAGGAGGGTATGGTCGACGTATGGCCGGAGTTTCGTGGCTTCGGGTGGTCGTAGTTGGTGAGTCAAGGGAAGTTTGTTCGAGCAATTTGTATTATTGGTTCGAGCTTCAGGCAAAAATTTCGATTTCGACTTTTAATCGAAACGCTGAGATTCGATTTCGAGTTAGGGGTCAAATCGTGGTTTGTCGGAGGTGTCGAGAGTTGCCGGAGGGGCGCCGCGGTGACGTGCACGTGCACGGTGGTGTTAGTGTCTGTGTTCTGCAGTGTTGAGTTAAAACTTAGCTTAAGAAAAGGAAAAAAAAGAGGGGGAAGAAGAAGATATGTGAACGATCAGGGGAGAGAGTCGGGGAAATTGACGAGGAGAACTCGAGTTGGCTCGAGTGGAAAGCAGTGTTTACTCGGGTCGTCTATTAATTTAAAGGTTAATTTAAAGGTTAAAAGAAATTAGTTTAAAAGTCAAATTTCAATTTTTAAAATTTTAAAATCATTGTATAATTGAAACTTATCAAGTTAGAAATTGAGTTGTTCAATTTAAATTCGAATATTAATCGATTGTATAAAATTGTCTATACAAGGTTTATAAATCGAGAATCAAGCCAAATTGGAAACGGATTGCAAAATTAAAAAGCTAAGGTGAGATCTTCTCACTCAAAATAAATTTTGTATTGCAGTTATTTATTGACTGATATGATTGCTATTTGGATGTGATATTAGATATAGTAGGATATATCTATATATATAGCAATATATATATATTGGCATATGTATATATTGGATTGATTGATTTCCCGCCTCGTATAGCGGATGAGACCCTATTGCGCCGTTAGTAAGCGGATGATTTTTATAAAACCCATATACCGCGATATTCCACCTCGAAGTGGAATTGGTATTGTGCTAACGTCTGTGGATGCAGGGAAACAGGTTGGAGGGATCCAACTGGATTCCTCACCAGTATTTATTTATTTATAGATATTGATGTATATTCTGTTATCATATTGATATATGATGTTTGTTGTTGTGATTGACTAATTGGTGCTGTTGCATCATCGGATTCACGTTTTGAAGTTTAAAAATAACGACTTTTACTTTAAAAGGATTTTAAAGTGATTTTTGAAAGTAGACGTTTTATTGAATTTTTGAATTGATTTATTTCAAATAAATAAACGTCTAAGATTTTAAAATTATGAAAGTTGAGATTTTTGTGAAATAAAATCAAAGTGTGATTTTTGAAATAAAAGTTAAGAAATTTATGAGATGATTTAAATTGGGATTTCTAGTATTATAAACGGTTTATTTAAAGGATGTACAAAAATGGATATTTGTAAATTTGAAATATTGGGATTATAAGACAAGTGTCTATAAGTGTTAAAATGAAGTGTAAGTGGGATTTCATAAGTTAATGAAATCTGAAGGTTTTAAATTTTGTGAAGTTTAAAAGAACGATTTCTTTTAAAATAAATGAATTATAAGTTATATCAACTTATAAATTGAATGGGTCATTAAAGAAGATGTATAAATCGAAGTTGTTATAAAATGGAAATAGAATTTATAAACGTTGTTTTTATAAATTCGAAAATAAATCAAATTTGATTGATTTTAAAAATAGAGATTATTAAGGGAATTTTATCCACGATTTTGGACAGTGGATAATTCTTGAAATAAATGTGTAGAAAATATTGAAATTTGGTTAAGTGAATTATATTCACGATTTTGGACAATGAATATATTCTTAAGGAAAGTGATATTTGAAATGAAGTTAATTATTTTAAAAGATGTTTTAAAATGTGTTAAATATCAAAACCATAGATTTCAACATTTATTGTTGAAATAGACGTTTTTCGAGAAATAAGGAAATGATGGACTATAACACTGTTGTTATAGTAAATGATTTTCGAAAGGAAATGTTTTATATAGTATTGGGATTTATATATATCTATCTTAAATCCGAATCCCTATACTAGTGATTTCGAGTCGTCGTAATGATGTTTTACGCAACATTCGTTTTGACTCAAATAGATGTTAAAATTAATGATTTCCTTGAAGAATGAATATATACTTAATATTGATTTAAGTATATTGAATATTTTCAAATGTTGAAAATAAATGATTTGTGAATTACTTATTTTTAAATAAGTATGGAAATGCTTTTCCAATATGAAATGAACTGTTTTGAGATTTTATCTTCAAAGATAAAATGAAATGTGGAAATTGATTTGAAATTGTTTTCAAATGGTTAAGTGTGGAAATTATATATCTAGTAAAGATATTTTTGGAAAATAAATAATTTGGGAATTTATTTGGAATCTGATGATGTTGCGCATCTTTATTGATAGTTAAATAACCGACTATCAATAATTACCTTGAATATGGTATTTGTTGTGAATTGGATGAATTTGAATGCCACACTTATTTTTAAATAAGCGCTCACTATTCGGGTTAACCGGGAAAGGACCATGGGGTCGTATAACCTATTCCGAATATGTGATACGTCGTTATGAATTGCATTCGAAGACCGGTGTTGAAGACCGGATATTTTTGAAAACGGAAGGATTACCGTCGAGTTACTCTACATCAGCTGATCTCCGGTTTAGAGGTTTTATCACCCTTAGTGACGGGAAGTCCGGACGTGATTAGAAAATTATCCGGATATGCAAGGGCTTCGTGAGAAGTGCCTTCGTTTCTGTTTGATCCCGGAACAGACTTGTATGGATTGTGTGTCTGACGTTACAATTTGAGATATAAAGCTGATTTCTTTCAAATACATTTCTGTTGGTGGCGGAGAATTTATTCTCTTAGCTTAACACCCTTCTCTGAGACGTACGAGCTCAGAGGTTATGTAGTTGAAATTTATCAACGATATATTCCCAATTTGGTAACGTGGCATATTGAGTGTTGCTGTGAAATGATCAGTGTTTGATCATTTGCGATATGATCATTTGTTTGATCTTATATCTTTGTGATCATAGGTTGATCATTTGTTTGACCCGAAGCAGGGCTTTGTAGAAAGCGTAGCTTTGTGGACGAGACTTCGTCGAGCCTCACACCCCGGAAATGGTCAAAACAGGAAGGATGCAGCAAGGTTCTAGGGAGTAGCGCCCCTTAGTGTATGTCATTCCTTCTGGATAAAGGTGGTATCATGGTATGGAGCCCAGATACTTAACCTCTGTGGTTGCTGCAAATTTATTACTTTGTGGTTGTTGCGAATCGGGGATCCTCGGGAAGATCGGTGACGATCGGGGGATGGCATACGCGTGTCAGTAGTTACCTATTTTTGCAGTGGTAACCCGGCCTTGTGTTGGCAGAGATCCGGTTAGGTTCTCGGGTCGTCTATTCCAGGGACGTACCCATCGTGGAAAAGGAAGTTCCTTGGCCTGACCATTTGTTGGAAATCCAAAGAAACAATACGTGACTTGTACGGTTTTAGTTGTATTACCTGCTATGGAATGTGGCGGTAACCTGCTATTGAACATAGTAGCTATAGTAGGCATACGATACTGGTCGTATGTTGGCTAAGATTAATATTATACTTTCGAAATTTTTTCTACACTATGCACTAATAATAATATAAAAAAAAGAATTTGATTTTTGCGTAGTAAGCATCTTTGACTATCATAAGAAGAAATCTCCTCCAATTCTGCGTTTACATTGTGTGTGTGGCGGGAGGTCTTATGGTAGTTTCATTTTCCAAAAGCATTGCGAATTTGTTTTATTTTCTTTGTGAAAAATAACTGTTTTACGATCTCACACCAGTCACCATGACTGACTCGGAGTTTATTGTTTCCCTTCTAAACTCTGGGTGCCCACCAATTTCCACACGGGCAGCCTAGAGTTATATTATCAGGATATTCTGGAGCTTTGGAAGCAAGCTGGATGGCGAGACGTAGTATTTGTATCTGATATTATTTATTCCACTGTGTATTCTGTATGAGGACAAGTTATATAACTGTCCATTGTTGTATGTTGACTCTGATGATTGATGTATGTATAAGCTGATATAGTTCTTTGTTTTAAAAGACTAGTGATTATTTATTATATATTGTTCCGCTGCGATATGTGAGATTCTGATATTGTTTTCTGTATCTGATGTTGTTCTGTTGTTCTCTCTTCTCTTCTTTCTTCTTCTTCTATCTTTTCTTCTGTTTTCTTCTTTCTAAAACCCTAAGAATTCGGTTTTCCGGCATTCGTTGCTCGGCAGTCGATACAGTGGACGTATCGATGTCGGTTTTCGGAAGTCGAAGAATCAGGTCCTTACAACGTGGTATCAGAGCATATGGTTATGCGACAACCCTGCTCTGTTGGGTGTTACTCATTAGAGATAGAGTCAGTAGTACTCTAGAATGAGTTGAGTGTAATAATAGATATGAGCGCGTATTTGTTAGTGAATATAAAATTGTTTTATATTGTGATGATTGGTTTGTTGAGTGGCATATGAACCTTCGTCGACACAGTCTGCAAAACTGTATCGAAGGGGTTTCTAAACACTTGAATAGAACAATTCAGCACAATATTGTTTTTAAATAGGGTGGATGAAAATTTTTTGCCCAAAACTATTTTTGTATAGAAAGGAAATGATTTTCTATGAATTATTATAGTATATGGATGTTTGGTTGTTATAAAATAATAACATTGACATATTATCATTGTTATATTGAAATTGAATAAGAAATAAAATAATAACCAAAGATTAAGAGATAAATTCACATATAAATGAAATTTAAAGAATGTAAATTATAAATGTGAATTGTAATTTAAAACGGGATTCCAGAGAAGTTTTTGGAAATGTTTTGAAAAGAATTTGAAAATTTTGGGGATTTGGAAAATTTAAATTCCTTTTTGATTTGAAAATGAATTTCAAAGGTTTTGGAAAAATGTTCTGAAAGGATGAAAGCTCTAAACTCTTTTCGGTCGCTGGAAAATAACTTCGATGATGACCGCGGCATCGTTGGTGTTCATTTTCGGGTTTCCAAAAGAGGAATTGCTGCCAAATTGTTTTAAATGGAAGTTGTTTGAAAAATTTGGGTTTGGTTTTTGAAATTCAAAGAAAAATTGAATTGTTTTCAAAATGATTTTTGAATGTTGGTAAGACTCTGGAATACCATATAAAAATATTTATGAAATAAGAAATAAGTTGATAACTTATACAATTTGAATTTTGATAGAATAAATTTAGCTCAAAGAATGAAGTTAAATCAAGGTAAGTATAAGCAAATAAATGAAATTGAATTGTTAAATTCATTTTGAATTTATAAGTGAATAAAACTAGAATTGAATTCGATTTGTGGAGTTAAACTAAAATTAGTAAGTGAAGCTAATTAAATATGGACCAAATGAATAAGGTTTGAACGAATTAAATTTAAAATGAATTGAAATCCAGTTTAAATGAAAGTAGGTTTAACCGAAGTGGTAAATTGAAAGATAAAAATTCAATATTTCAGAATTGAAAGTAAACTGAATTCAAATGAGAAATTGAAATGTAAAATTGAATGAAAAGGATATATAACTTCAACAGTGAAGTAAAAATGTATAAGCAGTTTATATTGAAAATTTTGTAATCGAATTTGCAAAATGATTTGAATATGTAACTAGATATTATGGCTAGTAGGATATACAGGTTATAAAGGAATTGGATTTGATTTCAAAGATAATTTTGAATTGCTCGAAGAAGGTAAGTATTTGAATTTCAATATGAGATTTACTGATTTCTGGTCTAGCCGCTTGGCTTTCTTTTTTCTTTTTGAAATCTGAGAGTCCGTAGGGATGTTTTGTAGTCGTGCCGTATTAGCCGCGCAAAGGAGACGCTGGCGAAATTTTTCGAAAATTTCGAGTGTTAGAAAATTTTTTGAGAAAATTTGGAAGTTTAAAATTTGAATTTAAACTCAAATATGAATTGTTAAGAAAACAATGTTGTTTGAAGATTTTGAAAATGTTTAGAAAGTTAGTTGAATTGATAACGAATCTTTAGTAGAAAGATTTGTTTTGAAAATTTGATAAAACTATTGGATTGTGAAAAATAGTAGACGAGTTAAGGACATTTTTTCTTAACTTGTAATTTCGAGGACGAAATTCTTTTAAGGGGGGAAGTTTGTAACGACCTCGAATTTTAAATTTATTTAAATTAATAATTATTGAGATTTTTGAATAAAAATAGTAAATTAATTGATAAAGTAAGCGAGTTTCCCCGGATCCGAATTAAAAATTGTTAAATCATTTAAATTTAAACATTATATATATATAGAATTCGAGTTTAAATCTAAGTTTAAATGGTTTATTAATAATAAATAAATAATAATAGGTATTGAAGTAAAAATAAACATTTAAAATAGATATTTGAACAAATATAAAAAAAATAGGAAAGTAAACCATTTGCTAAACCTTAACAATAAAATAAAAATAGAAGTTCACTCATATTCATAAGTAATAAAACAAACATATACATTTAAAAGAAATATACATTCAAACATATGGTGAAATGTAGTATTCAGCAAAACAAAACAAAACAAAGGAAGTAGTACTTGCAACCATAAAATAAGATGGCTGTAACGTACAAAGGGAACAAGAAATGCAAGAGAGTAAAGTATTTAAACAAAATAGTACTTATAAATATATATAGCATGAACACGGCATGCTGTAAATACAAGGGAACATTTCATAATGATGCTTTCATTTAATGCCATTTACTTTAGCAACATCAAGGAAAATTTCAGCTGAGAATACATGCTTGCATTTAATGTTTTCAAGCCTACCCATCACTACAAAGTACAAAGCTTGTATAGAATAAGTATACATTACAATGATGCTTTGTACTCTACTTGAGCATATATGTCCTCCTTATATACATGGCAATTGTCTTGGTTTATACGTTCAACAAATTTTTGCAAAGATCAGAAAAGAAAATAAAAAGAAATAAAAGCAAACATCACCTTATTCAACAAACTGGAGCAAGGTTATTCAACTAATCAAAAGAGGGAAAGAAGATATGGGAAGATCAAAACTGCATCCTTTAAAATACAAAAATATAAATCTCTGTTTCCAGTTTGACAGGTGAGTAACATAATCTTGTAAAGGAATTCAAGCTTATTAAAAACTTTAATTACAAACTGCTTGTTCATGTTCCAGTGTATGATATCCCAGTAAACTCTGTGTACCCTGTAAAACATTATACAGGGATTTTAAATCGTTTTCAAAACTAAAGTTTATTTGTTTTAAATCACTAACAAGCCCGGGGTTTTCAAATAATCAAGTTGTTTTAATCCTCAAACAAGATAAAGTAAAGTTATTTAACCATACAATAAGATATCCTCACTGTAACTTTGTTTTACAGGTATTTAACTGATCTTTGATAAAAATAAATTGTTGAAAAATATTAATTCGAGAATATTTATTGAATCGATACTGCAAGGCATGAATTTTAAAACAAAAATGAAGATTTTTAGTTGGTTATTTTAAGAGTAGTCTGTATTTCAATATAAAAACTGAACTTTTACAAATTTCTAGCAATCGATTCAATTTTAAATGCTAAAATTTGGTTCGAAGCTAGCTTGAACACCGGTGACTTCATAAAAATTATCAAAGGATTTTTCTATTGCGTGGGTTAGGGGGACGAGTTCGATTTAGGGTAAAACCCTGGGTTTCGCAGTGTTGGGTAAACGTGGTGATTTCGTCACCACGATTTGATCGAGTATCACGCAATTCCAGGTGAAGATAGAGGAGGGTATGGTCGACGTATGGCCGGAGTTTCGTGGCTTCGGGTGGTCGTAGTTGGTGAGTCAAGGGAAGTTTGTTCGAGCAATTTGTATTATTGGTTCGAGCTTCAGGCAAAAATTTCGATTTCGACTTTTAATCGAAACGCTGAGATTCGATTTCGAGTTAGGGGTCAAATCGTGGTTTGTCGGAGGTGTCGAGAGTTGCCGGAGGGGCGCCGCGGTGACGTGCACGTGCACGGTGGTGTTAGTGTCTGTGTTCTGCAGTGTTGAGTTAAAACTTAGCTTAAGAAAAGGAAAAAAAAGAGGGGAAAGAAGAAGATATGTGAACGATCAGGGGAGAGAGTCGGGGAAATTGACGAGGAGAACTCGAGTTGGCTCGAGTGGAAAGCAGTGTTTACTCGGGTTGTCTTGAGAATGGGTTAAGCCCAAATTTTTTAAAATTTATAATGTTAATTTAAATTATCAAGGTAATTAATAATTAAAAAAAACGAGATTAATTAATGATTGATTAAAGATTAATTTAAAGGTTAAAAGAAATTAGTTTAAAAGTCAAATTTCAATTTTTAAAATTTTAAAATCATTGTATAATTGAAACTTATCAAGTTAGAAATTGAGTTGTTCAATTTAAATTCGAATATTAATTGATTGTATAAAATTGTCTATACAAGGTTTATAAATCGAGAATCAAGCCAAATTGGAAACGGATTGCAAAATTAAAAAGCTAAGGTGAGATCTTCTCACTCAAAATAAATTTTGTATTGCAGTTATTTATTGACTGATATGATTGCTATTTGGATGTGATATTAGATATAGTAGGATATATCTATATATATATAGCAATATATATATATATATATTGGCATATGTATATATTGGATTGATTGATTTCCCGCCTCGTATAGCGGATGAGACCCTATTGCGCCGTTAGTAAGCGGATGATTTTTATAAAACCCATATACCGCGATATTCCACCTCGAAGTGGAATTGGTATTGTGCTAACGTCTGTGGATGCAGGGAAACAGGTTGGAGGGATCCAACTGGATTCCTCACCAGTATTTATTTATTTACAGATATTGATGTATATTCTGTTATCATATTGATATATGATGTTTGTTGTTGTGATTGACTAATTGGTGCTGTTGCATCATCGAATTCACGTTTTGAAGTTTAAAAATAATGACTTTTACTTTAAAAGGATTTTAAAGTGATTTTTGAAAGTAGACGTTTTATTGAATTTTTGAATTGATTTATTTCAAATAAATAAACGTCTAAGATTTTAAAATTATGAAAGTTGAGATTTTTGTGAAATAAAATCAAAGTGTGATTTTTGAAATAAAAGTTAAGAAATTTATGAGATGATTTAAATTGGGATTTCTAGTATTATAAACGGTTTATTTAAAGGATGTACAAAAATGGATATTTGTAAATTTGAAATATTGGGATTATAAGACAAGTGTCTATAAGTGTTAAAATGAAGTGTAAGTGGAATTTCATAAGTTAATGAAATCTGAAGGTTTTAAATTTTGTGAAGTTTAAAAGAACGATTTCTTTTAAAATAAATGAATTATAAGTTATATTAACTTATAAATTGAATGGGTCATTAAAGAAGATGTATAAATCGAAGTTGTTATAAAATGGAAATAGAATCTATAAACGTTGTTTTTATAAATTCGAAAATAAATCAAATTTGATTGATTTTAAAAATAGAGATTATTAAGGGAATTTTATCCACGATTTTGGACAGTGGATAATTCTTGAAATAAATGTGTAGAAAATATTGAAATTTGGTTAAGTGAATTATATTCACGATTTTGGACAATGAATATATTCTTAAGGAAAGTGATATTTGAAATGAAGTTAATTATTTTAAAAGATGTTTTAAAATGTGTTAAATATCGAAACCATAGATTTCAACATTTATTGTTGAAATAGACGTTTTTCGAGAAATAAGGAAATGATGGACTATAACATTGTTGTTATAGTAAATGATTTTCGAAAGGAAATGTTTTATATAGTATTGGGATTTATATATATCTATCTTAAATCCGAATCCCTATACTAGTGATTTCGAGTCGTCGTAACGATGTTTTACGCAACATTCGTTTTGACTCAAATAGATGTTAAAATTAATGATTTCCTTGAAGAATGAATATATACTTAATATTGATTTAAGTATATTGAATATTTTCAAATGTTGAAAATAAATGATTTGTGAATTACTTATTTTTAAATAAGTATGGAAATGCTTTTCCAATATGAAATGAACTGTTTTGAGATTTTATCTTCAAAGATAAAATGAAAAGTGGAAATTGATTTGAAATTGTTTTCAAATGGTTAAGTGTGGAAATTATATATCTAGTAAAGATATTTTTGGAAAATAAATGATTTGGGAATTTATTTGGAATCTGATGATGTTGCGCATCTTTATTGATAGTTAAATAACTGACTATCAATAATTACCTTGAATATGGTATTTGTTGTGAATTGGATGAATTTGAATGCCACACTTATTTTTAAATAAGTGCTCACTATTCGGGTTAACCGGGAAAGGACCATGGGGTCGTATAACCCATTCCGAATATGTGATACGTCGTTATGAATTGCATTCGAAGACCGGTGTTGAAGACCGGATATTTTTGAAAACGGAAGGATTACCGTCGAGTTACTCTACATCGGCTGATCTCCGGTTTAGAGGTTTTATCACCCTTAGTGACGGGAAGTCCGGACGTGATTAGAAAATTATCCGGATATGCAAGGGCTTCGTGAGAAGTGCCTTCGGTTCTGTTTGATCCCGGAACAGACTTGTATGGATTGTGTGTCTGACGTTACAATTTGAGATATAAAGCTGATTTCTTTCAAATACATTTCTGTTGGTGGCGGAGAATTTATTCTCTTAGCTTAACACCCTTCTCTGAGACGTACGAGCTCAGAGGTTATGTAGTTGAAATTTATCAGCGATATATTCCCAATTTGGTAACGTGGCATACTGAGTGTTGCTGTGAAATGATCAGTGTTTGATCATTTGCGATATGATCATTTGTTTGATCTTATATCTTTGTGATCATAGGTTGATCATTTGTTTGACCCGAAGCAGGGCTTTGTAGAAAGCGTAGCTTTGTGGACGAGACTTCGTCGAGCCTCACACCCCGGAAATGGTCAAAACAGGAAGGATGCAGCAAGGTTCTAGGGAGTAGCGCCCCTTAGTGTATGTCATTCCTTTTGGATAAAGGTGGTATCATGGTATGGAGCCCAGATACTTAACCTCTATGGTTGCTGCAAATTTATTACTTTGTGGTTGTTGCGAATCGGGGATCCTCGGGAAGATCGGTGATGATCGGGGGATGGCATACACGTGTCAGTAGTTACCTATTTTTGCAGAGGTAACCCGGCCTTGTGTTGACAGAGATCCGGTTAGGTTCTCGGGTCGTCTATTCCAGGGACGTACCCATCGTGGAAAAGGAAGTTCCTTGGCCTGACCATTTGTTTGAAATCCAAAGAAACAATACGTGACTTGTACGGTTTTAGTTGTATTACCTGCTATGGAATGTGGCGGTAACCTGCTATTGAACATAGTAGCTATAGTAGGCATACGATACTGGTCGTATGTTGGCTAAGATTAATATTATACTTTCGAAATTTTTTCTACACTATGCACTAATAATAATATAAAAAAAAGAATTTGATTTTTGCGTAGTAAGCATCTTTGACCATCATAAGAAGAAATCTCCTCCAATTCTGCGTTTGCATTGTGTGTGTGGCGGGAGGTCTTATGGTAGTTTCATTTTCCAAAAGCATTGCGAATTTGTTTTATTTTCTTTGTGAAAAATAACTGTTTTACGATCTCACACCAGTCACCATGACTGACTCGGAGTTTATTGTTTCCCTTCTAAACTCTGGGTGCCCACCAATTTCCACACGGGCAGCCTAGAGTTATATTATCAGGATATTCTGGATATTCTGGAGCTTTGGAAGCAAGCTGGATGGCGAGACGTAGTATTTGTATCTGATATTATTTATTCCGCTGTGTATTTTGTATGAGGACAAGTTATATAACTATCCATTGTTGTATGTTGACTCTGATGATTGATGTATGTATAAGCTGATATAGTTCTTTGTTTTAAAAGACTAGTGATTATTTATTATATATTGTTCCGCTGCGATATGTGAGATTCTGATATTGTTTTCTGTATCTGATGTTGTTCTGTTGTTCTCTCTTCTCTTCTTTCTTCTTCTTCTATCTTTTCTTCTGTTTTCTTCTTTCTAAAACCCTAAGAATTCGGTTTTCCGGCATTCGTTGCTCGGCAGTCGATACAGTGGACGTATCGATGTCGGTTTTCGGAAGTCGAAGAATCGGGTCCTTACACTGGAGGAGGAGGAACCAAACTATGAAGGTAGAGAGCATATGCAGTTTCAATAGAAAAAACATAGAAAACAAGGAAGAAAGAAGGAATTTTTACCCAAAATTTTGAAGCCATGGCCGTGATTTTTTTGGAGGAGAAAGAGAAGTGTTTGCATGAAAAAAATGAAAAGAAGTCCGCTGAAAAGAATAGGGTATGCATGGCCAAAAACGTTGAAGAGAGGAGTTGAGAAAGTGAAAGGTCGGGCGGTGAAAAGCCATAGGAATTTCAATAGTTTAAAACTTTTCATATTTCCTCTAATTTCTTTTTAAGTTTTATATAACTGAAATATATATATAAACTCGGATAAAATACGAAAATTTAGTAAATAAACAAAAATAAATTAATTAATTATTAATTATATAAAATTTAATTACGTAAAACAGCAAAAATTGCAACTAGTCTTGAAAATATGAAAAATAAATGCAATGAACTTTGGAAAAAGTTTATGGACTTGTAAAACATTTATAAACAAAGATAATAACATAAAATAAAAATGCATTCACAAAATGAATAAATAAATTTTAATTAAATATAATTTAATTGAAGAAAATAGCAGAAAAATAGAAACTAGCCTTTAAAAATAGAAAATAAATTCAATACGCTTTGGAAAAATTATAAAATCACTTTAAATTATTTAAAAGACAAAATTATACATAAAATAAAATACTAACACATATTAGAACAAAATATGACAAATAAAATATAATTTAAAATAGACAATATTGCTAAATACATTAGTTTACACACAATATTGAAATATACATAACTTTCACAATTTAACTCCGTTTCCAACGAAACGAAAAGCTGTATCCATGGAATTAAATCTATTTTCATAATAAAAGATAAAATTTAAGAATTTGAAATATTTAAATTTAAAGTTCAAAAGTCAAAGTTTGACCAGTTTCAATAGAAATTCACTTTTCAGTGAAATATCCAATTTATACTAGTTTGAACTATAAATCACTTAATAGTCAACATTTATATTTAAAATGAAATGTTTGAAATAGAACAAGTTTAAAATAATTTAAAATAAAATAAAGTCAAAATTTAAAATATAGGCCAAAATCTAGGGTTGTTACACTCTCCCCCACTCAAAACTTTTCGTCCCCGAAAAGGAATGAAGTATGGGAAAACACAGGAAAGATAAAATTGAAATGAGATTAAGACAAGATGACAAAAGATTGAAATTATACCTGATAACTGTGGTTATAGGTAAGTTTAATAAGGTGGAGTTGGTCTTCCCAAGATTCTCCAGAATCAGGAACACAAGTACGAAAAGATCCTCTAGAATCTGATTCACTCTTTCCGCTTGACCGATAGTCTGTGGGTGGAAAGCAGTGCTCAGATTTAAAATGAGTACCAAAGATTATAAAGATTATAGAAAGATTTCTAAGAAAAAAGATTATAGATAGATGCCTATACCAGTCTGTAGCAAGATAAGGAAAAATAAGGACAACTGACAGTTTGAAAAACAAAATTAGGTAATAAGTTTGAAAAACAAAATAAGATAATAGGTTTGAAATTTCCATGGTTTCAGCTTAACCGATAATTAATTTTACACAAGTTAAATAAATCTTAACTATCTCTAATTTCATTATCTTATCATCAAATTTTCTTAAACAAACAATCTCTAAAATCATGATTTGATTAAAATTAAGTGTATAACATTCAATAAATTTAATTCTTCTTTATTCCTAATTATAATTAAATTTATCCCTCTCAAATATTTTATCACATATGTTAAATATACTTACACTTATTATAACTGTTTTAATTTATTCCTAATTCCCTTAACATCATTTGTATTGTAAATTATTCAATTAACCTTTTAGTCTATTTACCTATGTTAATCTTTTTATAACTAAAATTTAAGTGTATAATATTTATTATAACCACTCAAATTTTATTTATAAAAATCTTTTTATATTGTATATTATCCAATTACATTGTTAACTTCTAAAAATTAAGGTAAGTTATATTGGAATGCAATTGAGAATTATACAAATAAAACTTTCTAAAATTAATATACACTATAAACATCCTAATTCAATCATTTCAAGCTTGAATCATCTATTCAAAAATTTTGATTTTCTTTTTATACTTGAAGTTATTATTTAAGATAGAATTTAAGAATAAAATCTCTGATTCCTTTCAAACCATTTAGAGATAGATAAATGTATGTACATAATTTGTCAAATCAAATTTAAATCATATATCTATATATTTTATAAATCAATCATATTTTAGAAATTTATATCAATCAAGTTTCCCAAAACAAAGCTGTAGCAAGACTACAGAATGGTTTCTTCACTTCGAAACTCGAAAATGAACGTCGATGATGCTGCAGTCATCACCAAAATTATTTTCCAGCGACAAAGAGAAGAGCACTTAATTTTTAAACTTTAAAATCCTTTAGAGACAAAAAAAAATTATTCAAAATACTTTAAGTAATATCCTTTTAAAAATTTTAAACACAAGGTTTGAAATCCATCAGAAATTAAACTCTTTAAATTTCTTGTTTTAAATTCATTTCAGTTCCCAAATAAATTTATAAACAACTATTTATAAATTCCTTTGTAGAACAATAAATGATAAATCAAGTATTATCATTTTAAATAATCAATTTAAACCAATTTATTAAGTTCAATAAATTTACTTATATATTAAAAAAATTTTAATTAACCAAATTTTAAAATAATATTGTATCGGTTTGTTCTGTCAAAGTGTTTTAGAAATCCTATCGATAGCGTTGATCAGACGAATCGATCGGAAACCCAAATCGACATCAACAACTCAAACAACACAATATATAATAAAATATAGATTTAAAAGTACAATTCAAAATGTTGGAGATAGTTTAGAAACAAAGACAAGATGATTAATTAACAAAATATGAAGAGGGATAAGCTTAGATAAATCGCGGGCAACCTTAACCGGGTCAACCGTGACTTAATGAATAAGAGCAAATGTGGATTTTCCTGGGGTAAATCTACATCCGATCTCAAGAGATAGAGTTTGGAATAACAAAAGATATTAGCATCTAAACCAAGGATAAATATAAATCTCTGGTGAATCGATGCAAATTTGTAAAGGAGTTTTCCCCCTTTTACAAGTCATTAGAATATTGGCGAGACCACCAATTCACTATAAAGCTCATTCGAAGCGGAGTTATGGGATACTCCAGAATCAAAAGAAGATGAATAGTGAGGGACAAGAATGAATTTTGGAACCGCAGGGAACGTTCCAAAAATTAAAAGGAAATTCGAATCAAGAGGAAAAGATTCAAACTCGAACGAAAGTGATTCTGTAAATAAATCTACTCTATATGTTGAGTTTTGCCTCAAAGCCAAAGCTCTGATACCAACTGTAACGACCCGATATTTTCAACCATTCGCATCCATTATAAGTGTATAGGTAGACACTCATGCCGGAGTTGAATTGCTCAAAATACCGCGTTGTAATTAAAATTTGGCAAATCTCAGAATATACAGTAAATAAATATAATCACAGATCACAGACACAGAGTAAAATAATGCAGCGGAAGTAAAAGAAATAGTAGTTCATGAAGCTACTATATAAATATATCAGAGTACATAAGATACAATAGAAGAAATAGAGTACAACGGAAGTATAAATAAGATAACCAAGTACAAGCTGAACAGAGCAACATAACTGAAGTCGATAGAACAAGACTAGCAGATAATCTCCAGTGATTCAAATCTCCAGAAGGTGGAAATCCAAATCTGTGAATACTCAGGCTGACCCGAGCGTAAAGCAAAACACAAACACTCGAGTCAGGACAATATATACTTATATAATATAAACCAACTCAAGTGAACTGTAATAAGGTACAAGTAACTTAAAGAATGCTTGGGACCACCCATTCTTTAAGGATCCGTTAAACTATCTACTATGTAGTAATATTCGCTATTATAATAATGTCTAATCAGTAAAGTATAATCATATAGAAAATAGCGTTAAGGGGATGGAGAAGCTTAACGCGGCCGGATCTTAAAATCATAATTGTAGTAAAGCTCGATATGGTAGGTGACACGGCACAACTAGGCAATGCCAGGGTAGATATACCAATTACGCATCCGGACTAGTGGTGACGCATAGCAGCCACTACCGCCCACCTCGAACAACACTCCCAATCAAGGGTGGCCACCAAATCAATCACAAGTAATAGAATGGTATCGAAGAAGTGTGTCCGATAAGAGGTGCTACCTCCTTGGTCCGTCAATCGCTCCTGTTTTAGCCACCTTATGCCAACTCACGGGAGTTGGGTCCACGTAACATACCTTAAGAACATCGCCACCATCCTACTTCATTCTGGAATCTCCACCGCGTACACGGTTGTCAAAGTGGTTTTCGGTATCGACAGAGAGTATGTCCATATCCGATCCCGGTCTCTTTGCCAACCAATCGTTATTATAACCCGTGGTTATAACTTTTAAAAACAATACTTTACTTCAAAATAAGATATCATTTCAAAATCATGTCTTTATCAAAATAAAGATTTATCATTTCCAAATCATTTCAATATTCTAAAATATCGTATCCTTTCAAACTTCTTTTCAAATCATTTTAATACATCAAAATATTATATCTTTTCAAACTTTATTTCAAATCATTTTTATATATCAAAATATCATACCTTTGATAGTTATACTTCGAAACCAAAATCATTTTATTTCAAAACTATGTTCATTTCAAAACAACATCATTTCCATTTCAAATATATATTCACCTTTCAAATAGTCTATACTTTCAAAGTTATAACTCTTTTGAAACAAAACATTTGAAATCATTATACTTTGAAAATCACAGCATTTCGAAATCATATATTTAAAATCATCTTTTAATTCTATACATTTACAAACTTATTAAATTCAAACCATCAAATTTCAATTCAATTACAGTTTACCAACAAACCGTTTCAAATCTTATCAATTCCCAATATAGATTAAATCCACAAAATACAATATTCAATCTTTAGTATATTTCAAAACTTTAAATCTCCCACATTTCATAAATCCAATATCATTTAAATAAACTCAATTAATATATACTTCAAATATTCATTTATCAAATAAATTAAATAAGTCAGAAATCAAGTATCATTTCAAACTCATTTCACAATATCAAAATATTATTCAAAACACCATTCATTTTTATTCATTTAAATACCATTTAAATCCATTCATTTTATTAAATTTAAATACCATTTTAAACTCACATTAGAAATCAAATTCTTCCACTTAAATATCTCTTCATTATCTTTAGAAATTTAACATTTAATTTCCCAAAATTATATCATTTTCCAGAGATTATTTTTCATTAAAATTAATTTAAAACAACAAAATATAGTTTCCGTAGCACTTATAAAATGCTACGTAAAGTTATAGTTTAAAACAGTTAATTAACAAAAGACAGCGTTAAATGCTGTAATAGATTTCTTCTAAGTTCCAATTAACTTACATGTTAAGTTTAACCACTATAGCACTTACAAAGTGCTATAATAGCCTTTATTTCAAATTAACCTTTTAGTTCATTTAAAACAATACAACATTTACAAAATGCTGTAATATCCTTTACATTACATTTCAAAATGCTGTTAAATCATATTCAGAGTTTTATTTACAATTCCACAAATAATTAACTTTTAATATAAATCATTTTAACTTATAAAATCATATAATATTTCACATTTAACACAATCATTTAAATACCTTTATTTCTATGATTTTATAAAGTCAAATTTCCATACAAAAATCAAATTTAATAACAATTAAATTTTCATTTCTTTAATTAAATTATTAACTTAACAACTAAGTTCAAATTTCCAAAAATATAGCTTATTTCCATTTATTTTACTTAATTAAAATTCACTTTTAAACAAATTTCACAAAATTCAATTTAAGTTATATTTCCAAATTCAGCTTAAATGTTCATTTATTCCATATTTTAATTTATACAAAATCATTAACACCTTTAAAACATTATTATTACTTAATAAAAATCATTAAATTCATCTTTAAATCAAATTTGTCATATTTTCTTACTTTACAAAAATTCCATTTATAAACAAAATCATAAATTCCAAAATTAACTTATATTTCAAATTCTACTTCACCATTTACTTAATTCACTTATTTAATTTGTAGAAAATCACAAATACTTTATAGAAATCATTTTAATGAAATTTAAATCAAAATACCATAATATTTACATTAAAAAAAAGTATTTTAAAAATTTCAGAAAAATATATAAACCACGGGTCTGTATATAATTTTCTAGCGTAGGTCAAGTGATACGGATATGTATCATTTCAATCCGCAGTTTACAAAGAAAAACCGGGTTTTATCATTTCAAACCCGCAATCCCAAGTAATATAAATAAATAAATAAAAACCGTTCAGGCCTATCATTTCAGCCCATAACGATTTTTCCTTATTCTAAAGTCCGTTCGGGTATGTATCATTTCAACCCATAGTGATTCTAATCTACAGGGAACTTGCAGTGTGATAAACTGATATAAATAAACAGAATAGCATGAGATAACAGTAATAGATGATATAACATATGTAATAACAGGGGTAAACATTATATGATCATAATATAACAGTTACAACAGGATGATATAATTTTACAGATTCAAATGGTGTCAGTTTACTAGTTATATAAGTACACATTGTCTGGTGAGAATTACTCACTTGTTCAAGCTGGAGATGACAACCACAAACGCACAACAAAGATTTCCAGAGGCACGAGAGCATGATAATTATTTGAGTGTGGGAGAGCCAAAGCTAATTGCCTTGTCACATTCAAACCAAACAATTACAAACAACATAAGATTTCAACCCAAAAATTCAATAAACAATTCTAGAAATGGATGCATAAACAAAGTCAAAGTGTTTGCACTTGCTTCCTACCACCTATGCTTCAGCTCCAGATCTGAAATGGCACGGCTAAAGGCATGGTTTGGATCAGGTATGGTCTGGAAAAGGTGCGGCTACAAGGTGATGAAGGTGGGTGGAAGTTACAAGGTGTTGAAGGCAATGGAATACCAAAGGGTTTCAAGGCAAAGTGTGGCTTTTGTTGCACCGTAAGGTTCGGCCCCTTGCTGATGTGGCTTGGCCATGGTATGTGGTGGTCAGGTGGTGGCTGGAGTGTGGGCCAGAGGTGGTGGAAGGTCAGGTCAGAGGTGGTGGTGGTGGAGGTAGTGGTGGCAAAAGGTGGTAGAAGGAGGAGATGACAATTCTAGGTCATAAGTGATAGTTTGTGATGGTTTTTGGTGGATTTTGTGTAGATCTTGGACTTGGATTGGTTAGGCCTGAGGGGGAGGGTTGCTAAATTGGGTGATGGTCAGAGGAAGGGGGTCGTGGTGGTCGGCCAAAGCCTGGAGGAGGAGGAACCAAACTATGAAGGTAGAGAGCATATGCAGTTTCAATAGAAAAAACATAGAAAACAAGGAAGAAAGAAGGAATTTTTACCCAAAATTTTGAAGCCATGGCCGTGATTTTTTTGGAGGAGAAAGAGAAGTGTTTGCGTGAAAAAAATGAAAAGAAGTCCGCTGAAAAGAATAGGGTATGCATGGCCAAAAACATTGAAGAGGGGAGTTGAGAAAGTGAAAGGTCGGGAGGTGAAAAGCCATAGGAATTTCAATAGTTTAAAACTTTTCATATTTCCTCTAATTTCTTTTTAAGTTTTATATAACTGAAATATATATATAAACTCAGATAAAATACGAAAATTTAGTAAATAAACAAAAATAAATTAATTAATTATTAATTATATAAAATTTAATTAAGTAAAACAGCAAAAATTGCAACTAGTCTTGAAAATATGAAAAATAAATGCAATGAACTTTGGAAAAAGTTTATGGACTTGTAAAACATTTATTAACAAAGATAATAACATAAAATAAAAATGCATTCACAAAATGAATAAATAAATTTTAATTAAATATAATTTAATTGAAGAAAATAGCAGAAAAATAGAAACTAGCCTTTAAAAATAGAAAATAAATTCAATACGCTTTGGAAAAATTATAAAATCACTTTAAATTATTTAAAAGACAAAATTATACATAAAATAAAATACTAACACATATTAGAACAAAATATGACAAATAAAATATAATTTAAAATAGACAATATTGCTAAATACATCAGTTTACACACAATATTGAAATATACATAACTTTCACAATTTAACTCCGTTTCCAACGAAACGAAAAGCTGTATCCATGGAATTAAATCTATTTTCATCATAAAAGATAAAATTTAAGAATTTGAAATATTTAAATTTAAGGTTCAAAAGTCAAAGTTTGACCAGTTTCAATAGAAATTCACTTTTCAGTGAAATATCCAATTTATACTAGTTTGAACTATAAATCACTTAATAGTCAACATTTATATTTAAAATGAAATGTTTGAAATAGAACAAGTTAAAATAATTTAAAATAAAATAAAGTCAAAATTTAAAATATAGGCCAAAATCTAGGGTTGTTACTCTCTCCCCCACTCAAAACTTTTCGTCCCCGAAAAGGAATGAAGTACGGGAAAACACAGGAAAGATAAAATTGAAATAAGATTAAGACAAGATGACAAAAGATTGAAATTATACCTGATAACTGTGGTTATAGGTAAGTTTAACAAGGTGGAGATGGTCTTCCCAAGATTCTCCAGAATTAGGAACACAAGTACGAAAAGATCCTCTAGAATCTGATTCACTCTTTCTGCTTGACCATCAGTCTGTGGGTGGAAAGCAGTGCTCAGATTTAAAATGAGTACCAAAGATTATAAAGATTATAGAAAGATTTCTAAGCAAAAAGATTATAGATAGATGCCTATACCAGTCTGTAGCAAGATAAGGAAAAATAAGGACAACTAACAGACAGTTTGAAAAACAAAATTAGGTAATAAGTTTGAAAAACAAAATAAGATAATAGGTTTGAAATTTCCATGGTTTCAGCTTAACTGATAATTAATTTTACACAAGTTAAATAAATCTTAACTATCTCTAATTTCATTATCTTATCATCAAATTTTCTTAAACAAACAATCTCTAAAATCATGATTTGATTAAAATTAAGTGTATAACATTCAATAAATTTAATTCTTCTTTATTCCTAATTATAATTAAATTTATCCCTCTCAAATATTTTATCACATATGTTAAATATGCTTACACTTATTATAACTGTTTTAATTTATTCCTAATTCCCTTAACATCATTTGTATTGTAAATTATTCAATTAACCTTTTAGTCTATTTACCTGTGTTAATCTTTTTATAACTAAAATTTAAGTGTATAATATTTATTATAACCACTCAAATTTTATTTATAAAAATCTTTTTATATTGTATATTATCCAATTACATTGTTAACTTCTAAAAATTAAGGTAAGTTATATTGGAATGCAATTGAGAATTATACAAATAAAACTTTCTAAAATTAATATACACTATAAATATCCTAATTCAATCATTTCAAGCTTAAATCATCTATTCAAAAAATTTGATTTTCTTTTTATACTTGAAGTTATTATTTAAGATAGAATTTAAGAATAAAATCTCTGATTCCTTTCAAACCATTTAGAGATAGATAAATGTATGTACATAATTTGTCAAATCAAATTTAAATCATATATATATATATTTTATAAATCAATTATATTTTAGAAATTTATATCAATCAAGTTTCCCAAAACAAAGCTGTAGCAAGACTACATAATGGTTTCTTCACTTCGAAACTCGAAAATGAACGTCGATGATGCTGCAGTCATCACCAAAATTATTTTCCAGCGACAAAGAGAAGAGCACTTAATTTTTAAACTTTAAAATCCTTTAGAGACAAAAAAAAATTTTATTCAAAATACTTTAAATAATATCCTTTTAAAAATTTTAAACACAAGGTTTGAAATCCATCGAAAATTAAACTCTTTAAATTTCTTGTTTTAAATTCATTTCAGTTCCCAAATAAATTTATAAACAACTATTTATAAATTCCTTTGTAGAACAATAAATGATAAATCAAGTATTATCATTTTAAATAATCAATTTAAACCAATTTATTAAGTTCCATAATTTACTTATATATTAAAATTTATTTAATTAACCAAATTTTAAAATAATATTGTATCGGTTTGTTTTGTCAAAGTGTTTTAGAAATACTATCGATAGCGTTGATCAGACGAATCGATCGGAAACCCAAATCGACATCAACAACTCAAACAACATAATATATAATAAAATATAGATTTAAAAGTACAATTCAAAATGTTGGAGATAGTTTAGAAACAAAGACAAGATGATTAATTAACAAAATATGAAGATGGATAAGCTTAGATAAATCGCGGGCAACCTTAACCGGGTCAACCGTGACTTAATGAATAAGAGCAAATGTGGATTTTCCTAGGGTAAATCTACATTCGATCTCAAGAGATAGAGTTTGGAATAACAAAAGATATTAGCATCTAAACCAAGGATAAATATAAATCTCTGGTGAATCGATGCAAATTTGTAAAGGAGTTTTCCCCCTTTTACAAGTCATTAGAATATTGGCGAGACCACCAATTCACTATAAAGCTCATTCGAAGCGGAGTTATGGGATACTCCAGAATCAAAAGAAGATGAATAGTGAGGGACAAGAATGAATTTTGGAACCGCAGGGAACGTTCCAAAAATTAAAAGGAAATTCGAATCAAGAGGAAAAGATTCAAACTCGAACGAAAGTGATTCTGTAAATAAATCTACTCTATATGCTGAGTTTTGCCTCAAAGCCAAAGTTCTGATACCAACTGTAACGACCCGATATTTTCAACCATTCGCATCCATTATAAGTGTATAGGTAGACACTCATGCCGGAGTTGAATTGCTCAAAATACCACGTTGTAATTAAAATTTGGAAAATCTCAGAATATACAGTAAATAAATATAATCACATATCACAGACACAGAGTAAAATAATGCAGCGGAAGTAAAAGAAATAGTAGTTCATGAAGCTACTATATAAATATATCAGAGTACATAAGATACAATAGAAGAAATAGAGTACAACGGAAGTATAAATAAGATAACCAAGTACAAGCTGAACAGAGCAACATAACTGAAGTCGATAGAACAAGACTAGCAGATAATCTCCAGCGATTCAAATCTCCAGAAGGTGGAAATCCAAATCTGTGAATACTCAGGCTGACCCGAGCGTAAAGCAAAACACAAACACTCGAGTCAGGACAATATATACTTATATAATATAAACCAACTCAAGTGAACTGTAATAAGGTACAAGTAACTTAAAGAATGCTTGGGACCGCCCATTCTTTAAGGATCCGTTAAACTATCTACTATGTAGTAATATTCGCTATTATAATAATGTCTAATCAGTAAAGTATAATCATATAGAAAATAGCGTTAAGGGGATGGAGAACCTTAACGCGGTCGGATCTTAAAATCATAATCGTAGTAAAGCTCGATATGGTAGGTGACACGGCACAACTAGGCAATGCCAGGGTAGATATACCAATTACGCATCCGGACTAGTGGTGACGCATAGCAGCCACTACCGCCCACCTCGAACAACACTCCCAATCAAGGGTGGCCACCAAATCAATCACAAGTAATAGAATGGTATCGAAGAAGTGTGTCCGATAAGAGGTGCTACCTCCTTGGTCCGTCAATCGCTCCTGTTTTAGCCACCTTATGCCAACTCACGGGAGTTGGTTCCACGTAACATACCTTAAGAACGTCGCCACCATCCTACTTCATTCTGGAATCTCCACCGCGTACACGGTTGTCAAAGTGGTTTTCGGTATCGACAGAGAGTATGTCCATATCCGATCCCGGTCTCTTTGCCAACCAATCGTTATTATAACCCGTGGTTATAACTTTTAAAAACAATACTTTACTTCAAAATAAGATATCATTTCAAAATCATGTCTTTATCAAAATAAAGATTTATCATTTCCAAATCATTTCAATATTCTAAAATATCGTATCCTTTCAAACTTCTTTTCAAATCATTTTAATACATCAAAATATTATATCTTTTCAAACTTTATTTCAAATCATTTTTATATATCAAAATATCATACCTTTGATAGTTATACTTCGAAACCAAAATCATTTTATTTCAAAACTATGTTCATTTCAAAACAACATCATTTCCATTTCAAACATATATTCACCTTTCAAATAGTCTATACTTTCAAAGTTATAACTCTTTTGAAACAAAACATTTGAAATCATTATACTTTGAAAATCACAACATTTCGAAATCATATATTTAAAATCATCTTTTAATTCTATACATTTACAAACTTATTAAATTCAAACCATCAAATTTCAATTCAATTACAGTTTACCAACAAACCATTTCAAATCTTATCAATTCCCAATATAGATTAAATCCACAAAATACAATATTCAATCTTTAGTATATTTCAAAACTTTAAATCTCCCACATTTCATAAATCCAATATCATTTAAATAAACTCAATTAATATATACTTCAAATATTCATTTATCAAATAAATTAAATAAGTCAGAAATCAAGTATCATTTCAAACTCATTTCACAATATCAAAATATTATTCAAAACACCATTCATTTTTATTCATTTAAATACCATTTAAATCCATTCATTTTATTAAATTTAAATACCATTTTAAACTCACATTAGAAATCAAATTCTTCCACTTAAATATCTCTTCATTATCTTTAGAAATTTAACATTTAATTTCCCAAAATTATATCATTTTCCAGAGATTATTTTTCATTAAAATTAATTTAAAACAACAAAATATAGTTTTCGTAGCACTTATAAAATGCTACGTAAAGTTATAGTTTAAACAGTTAATTAACAAAAGACAGCGTTAAATGCTGTAATAGATTTCTTTTAACTTACATGTTAAGTTTAACCACTATAGCACTTACAAAGTGCTATAATAGCCTTTATTTCAAATTAACCTTTTAGTTCATTTAAAACACTACAACATTTACAAAATGCTGTAATATCCTTTACATTACATTTCAAAATGCTGTTAAATCATATTCAGAGTTTTATTTACAATTCCACAAATAATTAACTTTTAATATAAATCATTTTAACTTATAAAATCATATATTTCACATTTAACACAATCATTTAAATACCTTTATTTCTATGATTTTATAAAGTCAAATTTCCATACAAAAATCAAATTTAATAACAATTAAATTTTCATTTCTTTAATTAAATTATTAACTTAACAACTAAGTTTAAATTTCCAAAAATATAGCTTATTTCCATTTATTTTACTTAATTAAAATTTCACTTTTAAACAAATTTCACAAAATTCAATTTAAGTTATATTTCCAAATTCAGCTTAAATGTTCATTTATTCCATATTTTAATTTATACAAAATCATTAACACCTTTAAAGCATTATTATTACTTAATAAAAATCATTAAATTCATCTTTAAATCAAATTTGTCATATTTTCTTACTTTACAAAAATTCCATTTATAAACAAAATCATAAATTCCAAAATTAACTTATATTTCAAATTCTACTTCACCATTTACTTAATTCACTTATTTAATTTGTAGAAAATCACAAATACTTTATAGAAATCATTTTAATGAAATTTAAATCAAAATACCATAATATTTACATTAAAAAAAGTATTTTAAAAATTTCAGAAAAATATATAAACCACGGGTCTGTATATAATTTTCTAGCCTAGGTCAAATGATACGGATATGTATCATTTCAATCCGCAGTTTACAAAGAAAAACCGGGTTTTATCATTTCAAACCCGAAATCCCAAGTAATATAAATAAATAAATAAAAACCGTTCAGGCCTATCATTTCAGCCCATAACGATTTTTCCTTATTCTAAAGTCCGTTCGGGTATGTATCATTTCAACCCATAGTGATTCTAATCTACAGGGAACTTGCAGTGTGATAAACTGATATAAATAAACAGAATAGCATGAGATAACAGTAATAGCTGATATAACATATGTAATAACAGGGGTAAACATTATATGATCATAATATAACGGTTACAACAGGATGATATAATTTTACAGATTCAAATGGTGTCAGTTTACTAGTTATATAAGTACACATTGTCTAGTGAGAATTACTCACTTGTTCAAGCTGGAGATGACAACCACAAACGCACAACAAAGATTTCCAGAGGCATGAGAGCACGATAATTATTTGAGTGTGGGAGAGCCAAAGCTAATTGCCTTGTCACATTCAAACCAAACAATTACAAACAACATAAGATTTCAACCCAAAAATTCAATAAACAATGCTAGAAATGGATGCATAAACAAAGTCAAAGTGTTTGCACTTTCTTCCTACCACCTATGCTTCAGCTCCAGATCTGAAATGGCACGGCTAAAGGCATGGTTTGGATCAGGTATGGTCTGGAAAAGGTGCGGCTATAAGGTGAGTGGAAGTTACAAGGTGTTGAAGGCAATGGAATACCAAAGGGTTTCAAGGCAAAGTGTGGCTTTTGTTGCACCATAGGGTTCGGCCCCTTGCTGATGTGGCTTGGCCATGGTATGTGGTGGTCAGGTGGTGGCTGGAGTGTGGGCCAGAGGTGGTGGAAGGTCAGGTCAGAGGTGGTGGTGGTGGAGGTAGTGGTGGCAAAAGGTGGTAGAAGGAGGAGATGACAATTCTAGGTCATAAGTGATAGTTTGTGATGGTTTTTGGTGGATTTTGTGTAGATCTTGGACTTGGATTGGTTAGGCCTGAGGAGGAGGGTTGCTAGGATGGGTGATGGTCAGAGGAAGGGGGTCGTGGTGGTCGGCCAAAGTCTGGAGGAGGAGGAACCAAACTATGAAGGTAGAGAGCATATGCAGTTTCAATAGAAAAAACATAGAAAACAAGGAAGAAAGAAGGAATTTTTACCCAAAATTTTGAAGCCATGGCCGTGATTTTTTTGGAGGAGAAAGAGAAGTGTTTGCATGAAAAAAATGAAAAGAAGTCCGCTGAAAAGAATAGGGTATGCATGGCCAAAAACGTTGAAGAGAGGAGTTGAGAAAGTGAAAGGTCGGGAGGTGAAAAGCCATAGGAATTTCAATAGTTTAAAACTTTTCATATTTCCTCTAATTTCTTTTTAAGTTTTATATAACTTAAATATATATATAAACTCAGATAAAATACGAAAATTTAGTAAATAAACAAAAATAAATTAATTAATTATTAATTATATAAAATTTAATTAAGTAAAACAGCAAAAATTGCAACTAGTCTTGAAAATATGAAAAATAAATGCAATGAACTTTGGAAAAAGTTTATGGACTTGTAAAACATTTATAAACAAAGATAATAACATAAAATAAAAATGCATTCACAAAATGAATAAATAAATTTTAATTAAATATAATTTAATTGAAGAAAATAGCAGAAAAATAGAAACTAGCCTTTAAAAATAGAAAATAAATTCAATACGCTTTGGAAAAATTATAAAATCACTTTAAATTATTTAAAAGACAAAATTATACATAAAATAAAATACTAACACATATTAGAACAAAATATGACAAATAAAATATAATTTAAAATAGACAATATTGCTAAATACATCAGTTTACACACAATATTGAAATATACATAACTTTCACAATTTAACTCCGTTTCCAACGAAACGAAAAGCTGTATCCATGGAATTAAATCTATTTTCATAATAAAAGATAAAATTTAAGAATTTGAAATATTTAAATTTAAAGTTCAAAAGTCAAAGTTTTGAAATATTCTCCTACCTCGTTCCTTTTCGGGGACGAAAAGTTTTGAGTGGGGGAGAGTGTAACGACCCATAAATTTAAATATTTGGCTCCGTCGATCTTATTTTTCAGTGCTTTTCTTGCATTTTCCGCTAGTAGAAAATTCGAATTTTTTCGATCGTACCACTGATATCCATATACCGTTTTGATCGTATCATCATGCTGATCTCTACGGTATGTTCGATTGTCAAATTCAAAGTCCAGTGTACGTTGCACTTTGTGAAACGCCTTCCGTATCGGTTACGAAATTTCTACGTTTTAATTTTATGCCCATTCACATTTTTCCCTTTTGGGTTTCTGACCTTTCGTTTGCCCAATGTATAATATTAATAGTCTTTGGTATCAATTTTCAATGTTGGACTTGCATGACATTTACAATTTCACTGGTTCAAAATATTTTGGTCCTTGTTCATTTTTCCAGAAAGCAAGTGTTAAGTAATGGCTTCCAACTTGCACGTCTTCATCCATTTATTTTGGAAACCCATCCTCTCCTCACCTTAAAAAAAAAAGAAACAAAAAAAAAATGAAAAACTGCCTCCCCACTTCACCAAAAATCCACACGTCCCCATCCTCTCTCACCGAAGTCGCATGGTCATGGGTTCCAACTTCTCTCCCCTCGGCCTCAGTCCGCCTGCAAACTCCGAAGCCTTCTCGACCTGCCTCCGCCTTCCACCATGGCTACTCCACCGTATGACCAGCCTCCCACCATCAGCACGTTCGTGCTCACATCCCCTCGCACCTCCTATAGCCGCCCACTAATCACCATCTACACTACCAATAACCACCCACGGCAGCCCACACCTCCGCCTTCTTCTCCGACCAAGCAAGTGCCTCCGCAAACCTCAGTGCCTACAGCCGTGTTGAAGCCTACCTCACCCTTTCCTTTGAAAAATGAATCTAGTATTTTCTTTTTCGCCCAGCCTTCCTCCTCTTTCGTTTTGCAGTCTGTAAGTATAAGATATAGAATGGTCTATTTAATATTCTAAAAATTTATATATATATATATATATCACAGTTTTAATTTTATACATGTTTATACAACCGTGTAAATATTCCCAGTATTAGTACAAAAATTGTTGTGCAAGAGTTATATATATTGGTTATATGTCTAGTGATATATGATGTTACAGTAGGTTTGTTTCATGTATTTTGATTTTCCAAAGTCGATATAAAAGTTTGTTATATTGTTAGTTTTCATGCTCGATGTACATCTTATTAGAATGGTATATGTAAATTTTAATGTGACTATTCAAATCTTTGTTAAGAATGTATGGATACATATTATGTTTGATACTGTGTCTTATATCATTATTTTATATATATGGTATACTCATAGTTATAATCTTGTCTGGTCGTTTCGAATACAAGTGTTTACAGTAATATATCTTAAGGTATGTTCGCATGTGAAGCTCATTTAGTGCTGCATGTATATAAGTTACAATATTTTAGTTTATGTTATTTTAGCATAGTTTTAAAGGCATGATTAAACAATATTAACTTTTAAATTGGAACACGTGCATAAGTTCATTTATATGTGTAGTATAAGGTTGGATATGTATTTGTTAATATATGATCTGTAGAGTCTGTTAGTGTATATATAAGCTATATTTTCCCCTTCACTGTTTTGAATCCTGGTTCTTTTTATATGATATATAAGTTGTGGATATAAATATTATCTGCATTTTGATTTATTTAGTAAGTCTGCATGTATCTTGTATATTTTGGTCACTTTGCTTTCACATGAGCATGAAGGTTTATATATATCATCATATGTACAGTATATGTATGGTTTACCTTAAGTCACTTATGTTACAAAATATATTTACAGTTATGAAGTTGAAAATATGTTACTTATAATGCATACTTATTATATTTTTAGTGATCCGACTATGTAATTATATTTAAGTTATTAAACTATGGGCTATAAGTAATATATATATATATATGTTTTAATATTAAACTATGATTTTTGAAACCCATATTTATATTTAATTTAATATATGGTTAAATTTTAAATATGATTTATACAGAGTTACCTATAAGTTCACTTATACCAATCATATCCAACGATCAAATTCTGATTTGATTTTGTATATTCCTATTGATCAGCTTGATGTCAATTCGTGCCAATCTACTTTGCTTTGAAATTCGTGCTAGGATTTGTAGCTAATTCTGTTGTCAAACTCCTCTAGCCTCGAAAGGTGAGCACTCACTCACGATTAACGTTCTTTTATTTATTAAATTTGATTTCAATTGAAACGACAATTGAAATATGCTGCTGTTAGATATTTACACTGTTATTACCTGTATCAGTTCACCTGTGACATCTGACACCAATATCTGTTATATATGCAATGATAATCCAGTTTGATTGTTAAATGACTGATTGTTTGATGTTTACAATTGGACGTTAAAATTGTAATGTATAAAGTGATAAATATTATGCAAGTAAATTTGACGTAGGATAAATAAAAATTTTGAATTGACATATATGTTGAATTTGATTAGTTGAATATGACCTCTTTTATTTGTTAAATTAATTGACATCTAAAATAGTGATAATTACACTTTGAACCATTGAACGCATATTGGATTAATTGTTGTAGTGTTAAAATTGAATTGAATGACAAGTGAAACCGTAATGTAATAATCTTTAATCTACATGAAATGATAGTGTAGATTCCAGAAATAATTAGATTAATTCGTACAAATAACAATGCGAATTAATACGGTTATTTCGGGATTATTTAAATTGATTATTGGATTGTTATTGATTATTGTTATTGCTTGTTTATTTACTTTGACACCATCCCAGTTATCACACTGCAAGTTCCCTTTGTTATGTTTTGATTTTGAATTAAATTGGAATCGGGTTGAAATGATAAATACCCAAATTGAACTTTGACCTAGGATAGAGAATTAAATAAAAACCCGATTGGTCAATAATTTGATTTAAAAATAAACGAAGATTTTATTTGAATAAATAATATGGTTTTGAAATGAAGTTGAAATTTGAAATTTTTTAATGAAAGGAAAATGTTAATATTTAATAATCTGAAACAAAATATTAACCATGTAATTGATGAAAGAATATTGTTTAATTTGAGAAATGATTGAATTAAGTTTGAAATGATTTAATAATTAAGTTTGAAATTATAATTAAGTTTGAAATTATTAAACTTTGAAATTATTTAATAATTAAGTTTTGAATTATTTAATAATTAAATAAGATTGAATTATTTAATGATTAAATTGAATTGAATTCTTTAATAAGTAAAATTGGACTTTTGAATAAGTGAATTTACTTCGTAAATAATTGAAATTGAGTTTTCTTTATTAATTAAGTTTTGGAAAATTATTTAAGTAAGTAAATAAGTGAAATTGAATTTCTTTAACAAGAAATAAATGCGATTTATTGAAATTAATGTAAGTCTTGAAATTTAAAGAATTTGATTTGATGAATTTAATTTAATTCAATTTGTAAGTTTTGATATAATGAAGTTGAATTTAAACAATGGATTTAATGAATTGGAAATTTAATAGAAATTGTTTGAATGGTAAATTTACTTAATGAATATTGAATGAAATCGATTAATGAAGTTAAATTGATTTGAATGTTAAATTAAATTAATTTAAATGTTTTCGGAATGAAACTTTTATACGAACTTGAATCAATATTTGAAATGTTTTAAATAGAGATTGAAATTGTATTATAAGTTTTGAAATGGTAATTTGGAAGTTTGAAACGTAAATTATGGAAATTGGTTTTGAAAGACAAATGAAATGTTGATTTACAAATTGTAATTGGAATTGAATTGATTTGGTTTGAAATATATTAAACGACCAATCGGTGTAATAATACGTAGTTATTAAAGAGACCGGGATCGGATATGGACATACTCTCTGTCGATACCGAAAACCACTTTAATAACTAACATTCGTGGAGTGTTGATCCAGAATGAAGTGGTTGGAATGATGTACGTTGATGATTGAAGAAAGTGAACGATAATGGATAGCCTTGACACTTGTGTCAAATTGGAAATGACTAAAACAGGAGCCGTGCCGGGCCAATGGAGGATTAGCTACCTCAAGTGAACACACTTCTTCGAACTACTCATTACTTGTTGTCGATTGGTGCACCCTTGATTTTGGGAGTGTTGTTTCACGGTGTTGCGGGCGCTACGGCGTTGCGTTCTCACCAGTCCGGATCAGGCGAACGGTAGTATCACTACCTTGGGTATTGCCTCATGTGCCTTGTCATACTTGTATCCCTATACGCGACCACTACGAATTTGTTTTGTACCTTTAGTATATGGATTGCCCTCTGGTGACTTCCGGTTTTGGGGAAACTACGGTCTTGTATATGCTTTTGGGAATAAAAATGTGTTAAGGGGGATAATGGTAACGCCTTAACACTATTTTGATATCTTATATTACTGATAGACATTATCTACTTATCGTACACTACTACATAGTAGATAGTTTAACGGATCCTTGAAGGATGGTTATTCCAAACACCCTTTGAGTTACTTGTATTTCAATTGCTATTTCACTTGAGTTGGATTTATTAATATAAGAATGTTAATCCTGACTCGAGTGTCTTGTGTTTTTGCTTTACGCTCGGGTCAGACTGAGTGTACCAGGATTCGATGCTCACCTTTGGAGTTGGAGCTTTGCTTGAAGATCCAGCCATCTATTCTGCTTTCAGTATTCGATGATTCCAGTGATGTATTCTGATTTGTATCTGATGTATCGTATTACTCTTCTGTTGTAAACTCTGATGTATTTTATATATTCATATAGTAGCTTCATGAACTACTATCTCTTTTATTTCCGCTGCATTTATTACTCTGTGTCTATGATCTGTGATTATTTATTTACTGTATATGTTCAGTTTTGCCAAATTTAAATTAACAACGCGGTATTTTGAGCAATTCAACTCCGGCATGTGTGTCTATCTATACACTTATAATGGATGCGAATGGTCCAAAATGGCGGGTCGTTACACAAAGTTTGACCAGTTTCAATAGAAATTCACTTTTCAGTAAAATATCCAATTTATACTAGTTTGAACTATAAATCACTTAATAGTCAACATTTATATTTAAAATGAAATGTTTGAAATAGAACAAGTTTAAAATAATTTAAAATAAAATAAAGTCAAAATTTAAAATATAGGCCAAAATCTAGGGTTGTTACAATAATTAGCACTAAACATCGAAGAAGTAAACTTGTTACTATTTCAAAAGTTAAGAATAATCGTTGGACATGACTTTGAGGTAACAGTACCTTGACTTGTCTGGTATTATTGATAACCAAGAAATTGTGCAAGTTTGAATTCAGCGAGTGGTGATAAGTATACAAGACTTAATTTTCATATATGATCGTTTTATATCCTCGGTAGTTGGTATCTCAGCTATCGTTTACTTCAGCTACTTTATTATCGTCATTCTAAGACGATTTATTGCTTCGTTGAGCGTTGATTATCCTTTGCCCGAAATGACTAAACCAAAGCATGTGGTTTTTGGGGGCCAAGTTATGTGGGGTTGCTCCCATTAGGATATTTTCACATCTCATCTAGATTTGTGTACTATCACATGAAAAATGATTAAGAGTTTTAAATGTGAAATATTCGGATTCTCGGTAAGGTTTGGCGGGGTCGTACTTGGAGTTCCCGGGGTTTTCAAGTATATTGCTAGAGGTATACTTCTTTTAAGGAGGACGCACCCTCTTTGTCATTTGTTGGAAATTTCCTTTCCTTATTTGATTCGAAAAACTTGAATCTGCTTTAGCTTTAAATTGCCACGAGTAGAGCCAACTACTCATCACAACATTTAAGTATTGATTTAGTCCATCCTATCAAGTTGGAATGTTACCTTATTCAGTCTACTCTATCAGGTTTGGATGTTACCTTGTTTAGTCCATTCTATCAAGTTGGACTATTTTCCTTGTTCTATCCATTCTGTCCAGTTTGGATTTTACTCGGTTTATTTTCATTCTTTCAAGTCTGGTTTAATATTATTTATGCTCATTCATATTTGGATTTGTTCTTGATATTTATTTTTGCTCTTGCCTGTATGGATGTTATTCTTGTGAGATAAAAAACCGTTCCGCGTTAGCGGTGTGGTCTCATAGAACTTTTATATGTTCCCCATTATTTGAGCTATCTCACGCTGGTATTCCTAGACTGATTCGGGTGTTATTTTATTATAATGCTTGGGTCAGACCGAGTATTTTCCCAGGTTGGCTTTGATGTTATGGAGATCATGGTGGGGATTTGGAGATTCGCTTATCATAATGTTTTTATTTTCCGCTGTATTATATAGTATATCTATCGGCATTTGTAAGGTCAGGATTTTATAACTGTCCAGCTGATAAGGTTTGTTTTTAACTTTGATATACTCTGTATGTTTGGAGTGGCAGTTTATACTGTCCTTGTTATATTATATGTTGTCGATTCCGCTGTGAGATTCTGTTTTTCTTCATTCTCTATTCTTTTCTTTTTATTCACCCTACCAATCTGCCCTTTTGTTGATTGGATGCGCAAAATTGGAACATAGGGGTAGTGTTCGGTGTCGACTTTCGACGGTCAAAAAGGCGAGTCGTTACAGTTTTCTTCCTCTTTATAATTTCCCTTATGCACATGGCTTGTTTGTGTTTCCCCTTATCAGTGCTATTATATAAGCATGTATTTCTAATTTGGTTTGGTTGCTGCACCAATGTACTATGTTCACTTGTGCTTGTGCACCTGGTTGCATTTTTGTTGATTTTGGCCTTATGTGTTTGTGCACTGGTCTTGTGGACTTGGTCGGTTTGCTGTATGTTTGTACCTATCCTTATTGCATATTTTTTGTACTTGACCTTATGTGATACACTTATTTTTTCGACCTGCCTCTACACTGTTTCTTTGTTGTTTCACTTTTACTTGTGTTGAGCTCTTTAGCTTGACCTTGCACTGCTTGTGTTGAGCCTTTATGCTTGACCTTGTTTTTTCCTTAAAACTGAGTTAGTGCAAAAGTGTTTTGTGTATGTGCTCGGCCTTATGGCATATACAGTGATACGCTGTGCATGTCATAGGTTGCTCGTGTATATTATTGATATTTTTGGTGCCTATTTCAAAATATGAAAAGAACAAAACTAATTGACCGAGGCAAAGTTAGGTTCAAAACTATTTATATTTTGCAGTTTGAATTTGTTTCTTTTTGCTTTTTACTGCGTTGTTATTCGACAATCAAAGCAGATGATTGGAGAAAATACTGAAAGTGTACGTGCAGTACTAA
This sequence comes from Allium fistulosum, assembly GCA_030737815.1. NCBI lineage: Eukaryota > Viridiplantae > Streptophyta > Magnoliopsida > Asparagales > Amaryllidaceae > Allium > Allium fistulosum. Next base: position 670,686,734 of record CM060901.1, read on the forward strand.
GGATCGTGTAATATGGTATATAAATGCGGAAACTGATAATAGCAGTAAAATAAAAATTTAAGTAAGCACACCAGGAATTTTTATACTGGTTCGAACTTCCCGTTCTACGTCCAGTCCCAGAATACCTTATGGATTTAAACTAAACCCCTCACTTAACCCGGAGGAATAGGTATACGACACCTGAGCAGCCGAACAGGAATTTTTCCGCCTCAACAGCCGAAGAGGACTTCAACTTAATACAAATAGTTTGTTAACGAATGTGTTCTGAATAACACTGATTGTCTTTTGATAGTACAACTTTCCTATAATCAAATCCTCAAGAGTATATATATGTGTGAAGATTTAGAAGGAAGATAATCACGTAGAATCAAAGTATATGAATTAATTCAAGGATTCTAGTGATATTAAATAAGAATGAATGCTTTTATTTGCAGAAATAAATAGAGAATAGATTTCAGAATTATAAACAAGAATCGGTGATTGTAGAAGTGAATTGAACATGTTTATATAGTTGTAGAATAGTTACAATCTTTCATGAAGAGTTTCAATCAAAAGTTGTGTCCGTATCTCTTGGATTGAAGGACATTCCTCTTCATGAATGATCGCAACTCTTCAGAAAACTAGCCGTTATGTTCAGGTCAGTTGACCGAGAAAACTGGCCGGTCAGTTGAGTTTACAGACGTGTATAAAACAGTGCATATCTGTGCACTTGACACAGAGCCGGTCGACCGAGGTTTCTGGTCGGTCAGCCGACCTGCTGTCAATTGCACAGTGCACACTTATTTATGTATAAATCAATATAAATCAATTTATGTGTGTGTGACTACTTGAGGAATGATTTTAACAATATTCTAAGACTCAATAAAATAAAATATTCATACTAATCTCTGGATTGTAGTCTTGTCTCCTTTGTAGTGCACAATATACACTTATTCTCTTTTTGTCGCTTTCGTATAGTATTCTTGTCGTATGATCTCTGAAGCTTGTGTCATGAATCAAAACTCATGAATCAACATTCTCCCCCTTTTTGATTGATGACAATACTTATATGACGAAGTAGTATTTACATATATATTATATATCTCCCCCTAAATATATGGCAACTTTTCTGCAAAAAATTTGTTAGCTTTCTTATATTTCTCCCCCTTTGTCATCGACAAAAAGAAATACTTACTAGATGTAATATGTAAAAGAAATATGGAACATGTAACACAAGTAAGAAAACATCGAGTTTTAAATATTACATACTGAAATAAGATAGGAATATTAATGATGTTTACTTACTACACAACATCTAACAATAGACATATTGTTCATAAAGAAATACTTGAAATTAAATTGTAAAACAATATGATCACTCATCATCACCATCGAAATCCCAGAATTCTGGATGAATATTTTCTTCCGGAGGAACCGGTCCTTACCACGTCTTTGAGTGTGAGGAATGTGAGTTGCTGATGTACCGGAACTTGTGTTATCTGAAGTAGACCAAGAGAAGTTTGGCGCTGGTCTTTTTCCGAGAGCAACATAAGAGGCACCGGCTTCGGAAGTGCATGATAAGGCATCCCATAAACTCACAAAGAAGCCCTTGATTTTCTTGAAACGACCATCAATCTTTCATAGCCGGGCATCCAAGGCTAGTTGATTTGGAGCCAAAATATCAATGGCCGCTTTCGTACTCATTCCGGGAGTTGGTCGTTGAATTGAGGATTGGCGGGTTATACGTTCTGTAGCATGAGTAGATGGTTGAGGTGTAGAATAGCTACGACGTAGTTGTACTCTCGGAGTATCACTCCATTGCTTAAATCTTATAAATTGAGGTGGAGCATCAGGCAATTTCATTAACTTTATGGTCCGTGAATCAAAAATACGGACTTTGGAGGTTTCGGATTTCGGAGCATTAATGACAAAGCTATTGATCAATCTCATTATGTATTATCCATAATAAATATGGAGCATCTTTCCTTGGTTAAAAGAGAGAAATTCATCCATAAGAAGTTGTGCCCAATTAACTCGTATTTTCCTACAAATAGCATACAATGCCTTAAAATTTTTGGGATATACGAGATGATATGAACCACCTCTAGGAACTAAATATTTCATCATGAATCGATGAAGGAGTCTAGCTTTAGTCTAAGTGATCATGATGTTTGTCTAAAATCCGTAGCATCATCTTCGAAAAATAAATGGCTTATCCGGTCACGACTTGATATATTACAATCTACATCGTGTAATGAGATTCCACCCGGTCTAGCATCTAAAATGTGGTTAATTCGATCAATGGAAAGGAAAATTGAAGTGCCACAAATCGATGTCCAAACACAATTGTCAGTGTTTCTCGGCGGATTGACAAGGTTGAGGTTTGCTAGAAATAACTTGACCATAATATGATTGATTTTCAAGTTATTTTTCCTATGGTCAAGGAATGTATCAAGTCCACTCTCAATAGCGGCATTTTCAATACCGTAGGAAGCGAAATCAGGATAACTTACAAATGATTCTTCAAAGATTTTGGCATCTTGAAGTTGTATCCATCTTTGAAGTGCTACGTCATTGACAAGCCATGGGGCGATTTGAGTATCTACGGGAGTTGATGAAGATGAGCCACCGGTAGTCTTTGATTTCTTCTTGGGAGCCATTGTTTTTGAAGAAAAGATTAAAAATTTGGGAGAATTTTAATGGGGGCTAGGTTAAAAACTGAATTTGGGAAAGCAAAAGTGAAGAGGTAAGTTGAAAAGGTGAAAGGATGTGGTATAAATCTGAAGTAAAAGGTAGGCAGAATACACGTTCGGTCGACCGAAAAGACTGGATCGGCTGACCGATCTGGTTATCTGAGACTAGCTGAAACTTTCGGGATGGGTTCGGCTGACCGACTCAGGTCATTCGGTCGACCGACCCTGTTAGAAATGCACATTTTTGCTGTTTTTCAACAAAAAATTGTAGAAATATAAATTATATTATTATTGCATTATATTTATACATCTTTATTGAAAACAACAACATATATATATATATAATTTTAGCCACCGTTCGTTAAAATCTACGTTCCCATGAGTTTGGAGACGAAACATCTTCTATAGGTGACCATCTTGGAGCTATTGGAATTTGAACAGGGTTTGAAGAGGATGAGGGTCTATAAGTAGGTTCAGCAACATCATCCTTCTTTGATGAACAAACTTTCATGGCAATCTTTTCCAGAAAACTTAAATGTCTTGCCGTGACTTTTTGTTCATAGTAGAGTTCCTGTTGCATATCCATTTGTTGTTGTTGGTAGTGATGTATTTCATCAATTTTTTGTTTGGTTGATGGGGATATTACCATTGCATTCTTCCCTTTTTTCTTTTCAGGTGTATAGCCTACATGGGAGTCTTCCCATGGTTTCCACCCGTGTCGGGGGTCTTTATCCGGAGAAGAAAAGTCAAGGATACATTTAGGCATGGGAAAGGTAGGATAAGGGCCGTTTTCAGGAATGCGGTCGGAACCATCATCGTCTGGAGATGTGTATGATAGATGGGAGTTTTCGGAATTATAGAATTCATTGTTTCAAGACATTTTTCAAGTTTTTTTTTTTAATTTTCTTAGTATATGTTTTGAAAGATAAGCATAGTATATATAAACATCTGTTTGCTGAAAAATTAGTGGATAGGAACTAATTTTAAATATAATCACAGAAGTTTAACAATAAAACCGTTTGTAAATGTATGATTTATAAGTTTATAACTAAAAATAGTTTTTCTGAAAACAAAACAAATAAAACAAACTTTAAAGAAAACTGAGACAAGAAACACCCATAGCTCAAGTAGCTATAACACAACATTTAACAAGCAAGTCAGAGGTCATGAGTTCGAGTTCCGCTTTGGTCAGAAATAAAACAATTTTTGTTTTTCAATATTTTTGCATATTTTTATAAATACTTTAAAGACATTATTCCTAAGTCACGTCTAAGTTTTATAAAATTATTTTCATTTAGCGGTTTAGTAAAAATGTCAGTAATTTGATTTTCAGTATTAATAAATTCTAAATTTATTAATCCTTTTTCCAAACAATCACGAAGAAAGTGATGACAAATATCAATGTGTTTTGTTCGTGAGTGATTGACCGGATTTTTAGAAAGATTAATTGCACTAGTATTATCACAATAAATTATAGATTTTTCAAGATGACAATTAAAATCTTGTAATGTTTGTTGCATGTATACGACTTGTGCACATGCCAAAGCAGCAGATATATATTCTGCTTCACACGTCGATAAAGAAACACAATTTTGTTTCTTACTAAACCAAGAGACTAAGGAATGTCCAATGAAATGAAACGTTCCGCTCATACTTTTTCGATCCGTCCGACTTCCTCCAAAATCAGCATCGCTATAGGAGACTAATTCGAAAGGACATTCTTTCGGATAGAATAGCCCGAAATCTTTGGTTTTAGTTCGATAACGAATAATACGTTTAACTGCTCGCATATGTGATTCTTTGGGATTTGCTTGAAATCGAGCACATAAACAAACACTCATCATAATATCGGGGCGACTCACTGTCAAATATAGTAAAGATCCAATCATACTACGATATAGTTTTTGATCAACACTTTTGCCATCCTCATCTCTATCGAGATGAATCGTTGTGCTCATAGGAGTTGGTTTGGCAGCAGTGTTTTCCAAACCGAATCGTTTAATTAAATTATAACAATATTTTTCTTGATTAATAAAAATTCCATTTTCAATTTGTTTAATTTGTAATCCAAGAAAATATAATAATTCTCCCATATGAGACATTTCAAATTCATTTGTCATTATAGTCGAAAATTCCTGACATAGTTTTTCATTCATCGAGCCAAAAATGATATCATCAACATATATTTGAATTATTAAAATATCTTTATTAGTTTTCTTAATAAAAAGTGTTTGATCTACTTTACTAATTTCAAAACCAGATTCTAATAAATAGCTTTTAAGACGATCATACCAAGCACGTGGTGCTTGTTTTAAACCGTATAATGCCTTTTTGAGTTGATAAACATGATTCGGAAATTTTTCATGTTTAAAAAGAGGAGGTTGTTCAACAAAAACATTTTCTTTTATATATCCATTTAAAAATGCACTTTTAACATCCATTTGATAAAGTTTAAAATTATGAAAACATGCGAAAGCTAATAAGATTCGTATTGCTTCAAGTCGGGCGACTGGAGCAAACGTTTCTTCGTAGTCTATTCCCTCTTCTTGATTATATCCTTGTGCAACTAATCTAGCTTTATTCCTAGTTATATTTCCTAGTTCATCTGCTTTATTTTTGAAAACCCATTTAGTACCGATAACTAATTGATCACTAGGTCTAGGAACGAGTGTTTCTTTCGAATTGATTTAGTTCTTCTTGCATGGCAAGAATCCAGTAGTCATCAGTTGAGGCTTCCTTTATATTCTTAGGTTCTATGTTAGAGAGAAAAGCTACATGACCAACTTGATTTAATTGATGTCTGGTTTTAACATTCGTATTAACTTCTCCAATTATATTTTGCACAGGATGATCTCGTAAAATTCTAGGTGGAGATTTTATTATATTAGGAGTAATATTCTCATTTTCAGTAATATCATGATCATTATCAAAAGTTTATTTAGTATTACTATTTTCATTTTGAGTAGCTTCATCATCAGAATCAATAGTAACATTTGGATTTATATTTTTAAAATTTTCGTCAAATGAAACATGTAACTTTCTTCAATAATTTTAGTTCTTTTATTATAAATTCGATAAGCTTTGCTTCTTTCCGAATATCCAACGAATACTCCTTCATCGGATTTTGGATCGAATTTGCCTAGTTGATCTTTAGTATTCAAAATAAAACATTTAGAACCAAAAACTTTAAGATATGCAATATTTGGTTTTCTTACATTTAGAAGTTCATATGGAGTATTCTTAGTTAACGGTCGAATAGAAACACGATTCAATACATAACAAGCAGTAGCTACAGCTTCTGCCCAAAAGTGTTTCGATAAAGTGGTTCCATTTAATAAAGTTCTTGCACATTCTTGTAACGTTCTATTTTTCCTTTCTACAACTCCATTTTGTTGTGGTGTTCTAGGAAACAAAAAATTATGGTTAATACCTTTATTGTTACAAAATTGTTCAAAAGCTTCATTTTCAAATTCTCCTCCATGATCACTTCTTATATTTTTAATTTTCAAACTTTTAATATTTTTGATTCTTTTAACAAAAACTTTAAAATTATCAAAAGTATCACTTTTATTTTTCAAAAAGAAAATCCAAGTATACCTAGAAAAATCATCTACAATAACAAATATATATCTATTATGATTAATAGACTGCACTTGAGTTGGACCAAAAAGATCCATGTGTAAAAGTTCAAGTGGTTGTTCTGTAGATATTAATTTCTTTGATTTAAAAGAGGATTTTGTTAATTTTCCTAATTTACATGCATCACAAAATATATTAGATTTGAATTTTATATTGGGTAATCCTTTAACTAATTTGTTCTTAGCTAGTTTGTTGATAGTATTAAAATTGATGTGACAAAATCTTTTGTGCCAAAGACAAGAATCGTTTTCTTTAGCTACTAAACATAAATTTGAATCATTATTAACATTCATATTTAAGATATAAATATTTTTATCTCTTTTTCCTTCGAAAATAGTGTTATGATTTTTATCGAAAATATTACATTTATTTTCTAAAAAAGTTATATTAAAACCTTTATCGCATAGCTGACTAATACTTAATAAATTGTGTTTTAAATTTTTAACTAATAAAGAGGTAAATTAGAGGTACCGTTGCTACTGACATCGCCTTTGCCGATGATATATCCTTTTGAGTTATCTCCAAAGGTGACTGCTCCTCCATTTGAGTATATAATGTTTGACAACATTTCTTTGTTTCCAGTCATGTGTTTTGAGCAACCGCTATCTAAAATCCATTTCCCTCTCTTATTATGTGGTACCTGCAAAAAGTTTATAAAAAGTTGGTACCCAATCTTTTTAGGATCCTAAGAGTTAGATCTTAGGAAGCCAAACCCATACGGGTTCAGAATTCCCTTTATAAACATAATTCTTGTTATTATGAACAGTTTCCATAAATATTTTGATATGTTTATTCCTTATCAAAACATTATTTGTTTTTGGAATCCATATCTTGATGATTTTAGTATTTGGGTAAACTGTTTTCTTAATATCCTTCTTAATATTATTATTAATCCTACTTTTAGCAAAATTATTTTGTTTCTTAAATCCTAGTCTAGATTTATTGTTAGAGGATTGAGAATTTTCAAGTATACTAGAAAGATTCTCTCTTCCTTTATTGAAATTAGATACATTTTTAGAAATATCATCAAATTTTATTTTAAGACTAGATTTTTCTAACTCTAAATCCTTAATCTTAAAGTTTAAACTATTATTTTCGAAAAGTAAAACATCATTTTTATTTTTCTGGATTTCTAGTTCTTCAGATATTGATGAAATTTGAGAAGATAAATTAGAATTTGATTGTTGAGAACTTTCAAGTTCATCTTCTAATATTTTCTTCTCATCTTTCAGCATATCTACTTCTAAGACTGTTCTATCTAACTTTCTTTGCAACTCCTTATTTTTCTTTTTAAGTTGCTTTGCTAAATTTACTAATTCAGAATTTATTTCAATTAAATCTTCAAAAGTAAGATCACTTACATCGTCTGACGAAGCCATGAAGCACACATTTGCTTGTTCATTATCACTTTCACTCTCTGATGAGGATGATGAGTCAGTGTCGTCCCAAGTGACAGAAAAAGCTTTTCGTTTAGTTTTGTCCTTCTTGAAATTATTCTTTTTACGCTCTGGACAGTCCTTCTTCATGTGTCCTTTCTTATGACATTCATAACATTCCATTGCTGAAGATGATGGTTTGCTGCTATTGGAATTGTTGTTGGAATTATTTTTGTTTCCCTTGAATTTGTTTCTGTTGAATTTCAAAAACTTTTTGAAATTTTTAGCGATCATTGCCATATCTTCATTATCCGAGTCGAAATCATCTTTTTCTGCTTGGAATGCCACATTTTTCTTTTCTTGTGCTCCATTTCTTTTTGCCTGCAAATTTACTTCGTAGGACATTAAATTACCTATCAATTCTTTTGGTTTTAATGTTGACAAATCACTTGCTTCTTCAATGGCTAGGACATTTCTTTCCCATTCGTCCGTTAAAGAATTTAAGATTTTTGTAACAACATCAAAATCAGTAAACTTTTGTTCTAGTGATAGTAAAGCATGATAAATATCCTGGAATCTAGAGTACATGTCATTTATAGATTCATTTGGCCTCATTTTGAAATTTTCAAATTGATTTTCCAACATAGAAATTTTGCTTAATTTAACTTTGTTCGTTCCTTCATGTGTTATCTTAAGTGTTCTCCAAATTTCATAACCAGTAGTGCACATACTAACTCTATTGAATTCATTTCTATCTAATGCACAAAATAAAATATTCATAGCTTTGCATTTGATGTAGCATCTAATTTCTGTATGTTACTCCAAGTTGAGTATTCTCCAGTAGGAGTTGTGTACTCACTTTGTATAACATTCCAGATATCAAATCCACTAGATTGCATATAGATTCTCATTCTAGTCGACCAATAATTATAATTTATACCATTAAAAAGTGGAGGTCGTGAAGTTGATTGACCCTCTGTGAAACTAGTATTAGTGTTAGTGTCAAAATCGTTAGTATGTGTTGTTGCCATATTACTAGAAATAGATATCAAATAACTTTGTCACGGTTATAGGATTTCCTTGCTCTGATACCAAATGAAAGTGTACGTGCAGTACTAAGGATCATGTAATATGGTATATAAATGCGAAAACTGATAATAGCAGTAAAATAAAAATTAAAGTAAGCACACCAGGAATTTTTATACTGGTTCGAACTTCCCGTTCTACGTCCAGTCCCAGAATACCCTCTGGATTTAAACTAAACCCCTCACTTAACCCGGAGGAATAGGTATACTACACCTAAGCAGCCGAACAGGAATTTTTTCGCCTCAACAGCCAAAGAGGACTTCAACTTAATACAAATAGTTTGTTGACGAATGTGTTCTGAATAACACTGATTGTCTTTTGATAGTACAACTTTCCTATAATCAAATCCTCAAGAGTATATATGTGTGTGAAGATTTAGAAGGAAGATAATCACGTAGAATTAAAGTATATGAATTAATTCAAGGATTCTAGTGATATTAAATAAGAATGAATGCTTTTATTTGCAGTTAGAGAATAGATTTCGGAATTATAAACAAGAATCGGTGATTGTAGAAGTGAATTGAACATGTTTATATAGTTGACCGAGAAAACTGGCCGGTCAGTTGAGTTTACAGACGTGTATAAAACAGTGCATATCTGTGCACTTGACACAGAGCCGGTCGACCGAGGTTTCTGGTCGGTCAGCCGACCTGCTGTCAATTGCACAGTGCACACTTATTTATGTATAAATCAATATAAATCAATTTGTGTGTGTGTGACTACTTGAGGAATGATTTTAACAATATTCTAAGACTCAATAAAATAAAATATTCATACTAATCTCTGGATTGTAGTCTTGTCTCCTTTGTAGTGCACAATATACACTTATTCTCTTTTTGTCGCTTTCGTATAGTATTCTTGTCGTATGATCTCTGAAGCTTGTGTCATGAATCAAAACTCATGAATCAACAAATACAATTGGAGAAAGTAGATAACAAATCGAATCAAGTGAGTGAGGTTAGGAGTGATTGTATTTGAGAGTGTGTTGTATATGAGAGTGAAATTTTAGTATTGTATATGAAAGAGTGAAATATTTTTGTATCTGAATATTGTATGTAAATTATTATGGAAGTTATTATTGTGATTGTGTGTGCTAATTGAAATTGTATTGAAATAAAGTATTTTTTAAAATAAAGTTTTTATTTGTTTACTTTTATTTGTGAGTTTACAATAGTACTGTATCAAACACATTAGAAATATATATATATATATATATATATGGTTATTATCATGAAACAAAAATAATAAACTGCTATATTTTATAATCTTCCCGTTTGATGATAACAGACATATATTAAGATTTTGTGTCAAGCAAATGTGTTAATGTGTTGTGATCAAGTTCCCCCCATTTACATACTCCCCTTATAACTAGTAGACTCCCCCTACACACATGCATGCAATTAAAAAATGATAAAAGTTGATGTTAAATTAATTGCAAAAACATCTATCAGAAAATAAAACCAACTCTTGTATACAAGTTCCATCCATGCATAACCATGAAACTTTTAAATGATAATGAAAGCACGTATTAAAGATAAAAGTTATTCACCCATGCATAACCGTGAGGACTTTAAATGAGAGTGAATACTTTGGGATAGAATTATAAATTGCACTGAAAATATAATTCCATGTTTTTTGAAATACCAACTTCTGCACACTATGTTAAATTTTGGCGTATGGATTGCAAGAAGAATGATAGTGATAAGAATGATCATGGAATATGAAATAATTTTAAAAATATTATAAAAGTTGTTCAATTTTCATGAAAATTTTAACATATACTTCCTCTAGCTATGAAATATAATTTAATCACTACACATCTCTTTCTCAATCACTATTACTAATTTTTGGTAAATTTCAAAAGGTTCAAGCTGTTAACAACCATTTTTCCAGAGTAAATTCCTTACTAAAATAAACAAGAGTATTTTTATTAAAGAAAATCAAGGTAAAAATCTGAGTTATTCGAAAATTTCCAAATCCAGAAAAATTGTAGAAATTTATTTTCTGCAAGGTTTTTTGTAAAACGCTGTCTGCTAATTTTAAAATCAATTTAAAATGCAGATATGAAGTGATGTCTGATACAACTTGTACTCTAGTTGCCCAAAATGTATATCATAAACAAGCAGACTGTGCACTCCCCAATATCACTCGAATTGATTCAAAAAATTTCAGCTAAGAAATTTATGTCAATCAAAGGCAAAATCAATTAAATAGAGCAGTAACACACATAATAAAAAATTCTCCAGCCACTGATATGTTAGTCATCATTAATGGCAATGGAAGTTAATTGTAGTACGAAAGTTATCGACCATTCTAGTTTTGAAAATCAAGTCCATTTGAAACCACTATTTGAAAATTTTAAGTCCATGATTTGATTTAGCACAAAACTTGAAAGTTTTAGATATTTAAAATTGCTACTCACCAAAATTGGTTTCAAGTTAAAACGATGAATCACTCAAAGGTTATATCTGAAATACTACAACTTGTTTGCATAAATTGAAGATATTTTTCAAGTAACGTACTTAAATGATTGTGCTTTTCAAGATTTTACAAAATGAATCAGCAAAAACTCAAAACAGTAAAGTTGTAGTGTTATCAGTTAGCTTTTTAGAACGTCAAGAATTTCAAAATTCAAAGTAAAACTGTTCAAGTTATAATTGAATTACTACAGCTATGTTAAGAAGTTCTAAAACCGTTTTCAAACAATAAGCTCATAATATGGCACTTATACTATAGCAGTATCAACAGAAGCAGAATTAGCAACAAGAAAAGAAAATAGGGTTTAGAGATCATACCTTTACTTACTTTCGAGGCCCATGTTTATGTTCAACATTGTTATCCAAAGTACATAGATCACCACTTTATTTTTCTAGGCTAAGGAACATCAGAATTGCTTTTCAACCATATATAGATCAACACGAAGTTACCTCTATCATACTTGTCCCTTAGTCCATTTATGTATCTAAATGTTGAAAGAAGAGAGTGGCCAACAAAGGATGTAGGACCACTCTTATTCTTTTTTGTAACCTTTGGTACCCAAATTCGTTAATACAACAAACAGTTAGTATTTACAATTGTACCCTTGGGAACCCAAACTTGTTTAAATTTAAGGCAATTTACACGTACCTTTTGGAACCTAAATTTGTTTAACGGTTTTGTATTTGTTCCTATTTTGATAATTATTATAACAATGTCCTATATTATCCCGTGTAGTTAAAATGCTTAGCGGTTCTATAGCGGTGGAGGTGCAAAAAGTTATAGCAGGGATAAAGCGGGGTTATAGTTGAAAATAACGAAGGTGCAAAAAGCTTCATTATTTATAAAACCTAATATTCAAAGTTAGTTGTTCTCATTCTCACATCATTTGGGTAGGAAAAAGAAATACTGTTTAATCTTATATAAGAAAATCGAAGAATATTATGATTCACATAGACTAGATTTGGTGACTATAATAGATTTCTAACTTATATTGACCACTTATGCGTTAAAATTAGGTCTTTACTCTACCTTTATTGATTTTATTTACAAAAAAACTAGTCAAATCAAATTTTATATATTAAATTTTCTAAAGCGGGTGCTAAAAAGCCTTGGTTTAGCGGGTGTAGTGGGGCTTAAAGCGGATCTGCTGTTTAATAGGGCTAAATTGGAATAGTGCAGCGGTCAAAGAGCACTATGCGCTATAGCGAGGATTTTACAAGACTTTAGCAGGGCTTTAACTGCATAGATATTACCACACTTAATGCATTTGGGTACAATTTTCATCCCCTACTTGTGTCACCACTAGAATTTTGTTCAATAACATCGCATCTTTTACATCAGGTAGAAAAACAAATGATGTTAAAAATCTTAATAACATCATTATTTTTATTATCGATGTTGTATAAAACATACACATCACATTGATTCTTAAGGTGATGTTAAAAGGTAATTCCAAATTTGTAAAAAGGCGGGTGAAAACTAATTGTAAATATTTTTATAGAAAACGCACCCAAATTGTACTCCCTCCAAAATAATTAACCAAAATTATACTTCCCTCCAACGCTTCATAACAATTTCATACTCTAATATGTATCCTGACCCTAAAAACCAACCCAGCGACCCCTATCTCCTACTACACAGCCGATTGGTAGACCGGTGATTTGCCTCTCATAAATAAGGAAGACCAGGTTTCTCGACGAAGTAAGTTCTCTCCATCTCTCCCTCCCACACTACCTCTATGATTTGGTCTCTCTCCATCCCCGCCCTCTTAGGACAACACTGGCTTTTATTCAGGTTATCGACTTATACGTAGTGTATCTTGTTTTTCAATGCTCTATGCTTGATGTAGTCGATTGAGTAGTTTTTTGTTCCTGAATTAGATTGTTTCTTAGATTATTTCTTAGCTTCACGCTCAGACTATTGATCAAGAAATTATTTAGGTAATGGTATTTTTTTTTCATTTTTAGTGATTAATTTTTTGTTAATAATGATCTTTAAGGATGCTATATTTTGTGATAATGAATCCACCTTTCTACATATCAATATTAAAGAGTATTTGTTAGTGATTCTATGGTGTAAAAAAGGTGTAATGCAAGAATTTGATGTAAAACATCTTAGTGCACAAGATTTGTTAGTAAAATTCTTCAAATCCTATTTTTGGTTATTGTTTAGTTTGGATACTCTCCAACTAAAGGTACACGTGTGGCTGGTTCTAGAAGTTCGACAGAAGATCCCATAAAAATACTTTAAAAAAGGCTATTCTATTACCATAGTTTTAGCTGTGATAACTATTAATATGGTAATTTTATTTTTACAATTCCTTATTTCCACTCATTACTTTTACATATTAATTTCACTCTTTACTTTAATTCTAGGCATTGGTTTCAAATATCGGATCTCTATTTCAATAATAAGAGTTTGATGCATAATATTATGCTTTTTCCAAGTACACAATGCTCTCATAGAAATAAAAGGATAGGTTCTTGGCAGTTTCAGTTATTATTTAATTTTAATTTATCCTCATCTATTTATGTATTTTTGGTTTCCAATCATGATGAGAATAACTTTGTATCATTTTTTCATGTAAAAGAAAGATGTCCCAAGTATTTGTTACCTTGCCTCTAGATAATCATTGGAAAAAGTGGATAATAAGGATTTATTTTAGAACGTCTATAGAAAAACATGATCCTTCTGAACTAGTGAATTTTAATGTTGTATAGATTGCCTAAGTTAGCATTGTGGTGCTAATCTGATCAAGATGGATTATGTAGACAGATTGTGTATGTGGTGATTGTATTTATTTTGGGTTATTTCTTATAAGCCCTTTGTATATGTTTTTTTTATGTCTGTGTATATCGAGCTTATATATTTAGCATTATAATAATTCTTGTAGGATTCCTTTTTATGTTCAGCAATGGATAAATCTTGGATTAATAAAGATAGGCTCAATACGAAGTATAGTGTAGGGCTTGAAGCCTTCTTGAGTTTTGCTAAGGGAAATGCTAGTAATGCTAAGAAACTCTGATGCCCGTGCATAGAATGTATGAATTTTAAGCATAAATCTTTTAGAAGAATCAGGGAACATTGTATAATATCTGGTTTTAGTTTGGACTACACAAAGTGGATGTGGCATGGAGAACATCCTTTAACCTCGTGTGATAGTACACATAATTAATTTAACATGGCTAACAACCCCCAATCTGGTGCTGACAATGTGACATGTGGGAAGTAGCATTTGGTGAAGGTGAATATGACGATGATTCGGTAGAGTTTTGTAAGTTTTTTGATGATGCACAAAGGCCATTATATAATGGTAGTGAGCACATTAAATTAGATGCACTAGTTCAACTCCACAGCTTAAAAGCAAAGTTTGAATTGAGTGACACTTGTTTCAATGAGGTCCTTGAGATCGTTTCATCCTTAGTCTCTAATGGGAATGTGCTACCTCAAACTCTGTATGTGTCAAAAAAACACTCACCAAATTAGGACTTGATTATGAGAAGATACATGCATGTCCTAATAACTGCATCTTGTATAGGAATAACTACGCGGATGCAAAATGTTGCCCTACGTGTGGGCTGTCTTGGTGGAAGAAGAAGAGAGATCAAACTGAAAAGGAGGGACAACCAGCTAAGGTGTTATGTTATTTTCCAATTATTCCTAGATTTAAACACTGGTTGAAATCACATGACATTGCTAAAATGCTTACTTCGCATGTTGATAATCGTATTATCGATGGCTACATGCGTCATCCTACCGATTCCCTTACTTGGAAGTTGGTTGATTATAAGTGTGTTGAATTTGGTAGTGAACCCAGACATCTTAAGCTAGGGTTGTCAGCAGATGGTGTTAATCCACATAGCAATATGACTAGTAGATATAGTTGTTGGCCAGTACTGTTGGTAGTTTATGCATGAAAAGGAAGTTTATGTTATTATCTTTACTAATTTCGGGTCCAAAGAAACCAGGACGATATAGATATCTACTTAGAGCCACTAATTGATGATTTGCAGAAATTGTGGAATGGAGTTAGTGATGTATATGATGCACATAAGAAAGAATTCCTCACCCTTAGAGTTGTGTTGTTGTGGACCATCAATGATTTCTCTGCTTATGGAAACTTATCGAGTTGTACCACTAAAGGGTACAAAGCTTGTCCAATCTGTGATGATAATACTACTGCCATACATCTTCCACATAGTAGAAGAATTTCGTATGGAGGTCACCGTAAGTATTTGTCTCGTCATCATCCATATCATAGGCAGAGGAAGGCCTTCAATAATGAGAAAGAATGGGACGATGCACCAATATCGCAAACTTGAAGTCAGTTGAGCATATTAATTATGTGTTTGGGAACCAAACTTAAAGAACAACTCGGATGCAAAAACTAGGTGTTGGAAGAGGAAGTCAATCTTTTTCAATTTGGAGTATTGGGTGTGGTTTAATGTTCGTCATTGTCTAGATGTGATGCACATTGAAAAGAACATTAGGATAGCTTGATTGGGACATTGTTGAACATGCCTTTCAAGACAAAAGATAGTGTTGCTGCCTGCCCTCACAAGTAAATATGTGTTGCTATATCTAGGACAAAAGAATAAACTAAGTAAGTCTCCGAAGAAGTATGCATCCGTTAGCAAAGATACTTGGAAGGAATTTGTTAAGTCCATAAGCACAGAAAAATGGATGGTATGATGCTTTTTTACAATGTGACCGTATTTTTTGGTAAATGGTAACGAAAAAAATGTATTGCTTATTTCATGGCATTTTATTTGTAGGAAATGCATAGAAAACAAAGTGAGTGAGCGAGGAAGAGAAAATATCATCACCGAACATCTATATCTGGTTGTATTGGCCCTAGGGAAAAGTTGTTAATATTTGGCTATATGTTTGACATTATTTTGGGTGAACGAAATTACCTCAAATGTATATTTCGTGTACCTGAAATGAAGCAACAGATTTGCAGCTGAAATGAAGCAACAGATCTGCAGCAATAGTTGCCTAAAAAATACGTGAAGGCTTATATTTATTGCTCTTTCTATTGTTCATTACGTGAAATGAGTGCAACAGTTCTTGCGTACTTGTCGTTGTTCCATAAGAATTTGATTATGAATATTTTCCAATTTTCGCTGCACAATTTTTTATTCTATAGAGCGAACAGATGCATTTGGTTAGTGATGACTAAATTGATTGTGGCTATATGTGGAAGAAAGCCCATATACCCAAAGACGGGACTGTGGATGATAACCTCAAACCAGTGGTTGAAAAAATAGTAAGTATTACATTTATGGTCACTTAAAATTTAAATGAAATTTTATGTCATGCTAAATTTTTGCTACATACTTGTGTTAAAATGACTTATTGGAGAAGAAAAGAGAGTCGAGCTAAAAATTGAAGGGTCTAATGATGTGTTGTCCCAAGCACTAGGAAATCCGAAGCACTCGGGTAGGTTAAGGGTTGTTGGCAGACTAGTTACCCTGACCACATACTTTAATCTCCCAAAGCAGAGAAGGATTATAATAACAAAAGCAGAATTACTTGCTCGTGATAAAGAGCACGATCAGGAGTTGCAGAAGACGAAGCAGTTGCCTGTCAACAAACTGAAATGATTCCCCAATTAAATAGTGAAGCAATTAAGGAGTATGAAGCCCGTAAGACAACAAGGAAAGTTGTTGTAGACATACAAGATAACACACCTTTATCCAATAAAGGTAGTCACCATGCTAGCGTTCCTTTAGATGTCTCTGACCCGGAGGATCTGGGAATAATAGCGGATGATGAGATACTTGCGACTCCTTGACCTACTGATAAAGTACGTACAACATCTTTATGTGTATCAATCGTGTATTTTCTTATGATACTTGGTGAAAATTGTTGAGAAGTTGTTAGTAATAAATGAAAACAATCAGTTGCTATCTAAAACCTCCTTGGTATGGTTTAAGTTAATTATTCAAATCCTAATGGCCATTTTTTTGGGTGACAACATGTGTGAATTTGCATTGAATACCATTACAAACATAATCGCTTTTGGTACTGTTGTGGAAGGCGAGGATATGTACAATACAATACATGGAATGCCAATGCTGGATAGGTGTGTTAGAGTAGCAGTCGTTGGAGAACTCCAAGGTGATGAAACACTTCCTTTCCTAGTGCAAAAGGTCGGCATATTATTGGTTAAAGATGCCATTAGGACTCATGTGCCCCGGCTTGAAAAATGTTTGATTCAGAAACAACCTTATAAGGCAAAATAATAAAGTTCAAGCAGCCAGTGAAAAAGCTGTTCGACAAAACTGAGTTACCTGCTAGTGTGCCACATCCATGTCATTTGTTGTACATGTATTGCACGTCCTTTATGACAGATACTGACACTTTATCAACGACGATAGACGAGGATGTTTTTTGGTGTATCGAGAAAACTCAACATGTTGGAAGAAAATGGATCCGCTGTAGATGAATTGCATTGGATATGGGGTGATACAGATGTATATGGCATAAGTATATTACTATAACCTACATGTTTCCCCTTGCCACTAATATTATTTTAATGTGCCACATTTTAATTTACATGACCATGCTCTCAACAGGTACCTACATGGCATTATTCGTGAAAATGAGAAGCTGCATTTGTTTGGTTTTGCAGATCTAGGACTTACTTTTAATTGTAAGCGATAAATTTTTAGACCCTATATGCTGAAAAGATTAAAAGACAATGTCAGCCACATATTGCTGTTACATGAAATCCCGAATGAGTATGTTTACTACTAACAACTTGACATTGCTATTTGTTGTGCTTATAATGGCTCTTGACTGGGTTGTGTTTGTATAATGGTATAGATTTAGCGGCCATTGGGTTTTAACTATCATCAAAGAGGGTCAGATATTTCTCATGGACTCAATGCCAAAAGTAACGCAATACACAGATTGGCAACAACATTGGCGGTGTAAGTGCATCTAATTCCATTTACTATTTTTTATATGATTTTCAGTTTTTACAATTCTTTGATCCACAAAATTGAGACATTGTTTTTATATATATGCAGCATTGCTAAAGAGTTTAATGTTGAAATGTGTTAAGAGTAATGGCAAGATGCCGCAGTTCACTCGCATTAGAGTAAGTATATTAATAACTTTCATTATTTATGTAGTCAATTCTTTTATTCCCATGCTCATTTATTATTAATAGTCTTGGGATATGAAACTTTAAAGAGCTGAATGAGAATCTAGAAGATAATTTATAGTTGCATAAGTATAGTCAGATGCTAATTTTCAACCCTTACCATTAATTAAATTGTACTCAACTGTCAGGTATAGATGTTTCAAAATATCATTTTCACACCTATTTAATTTACAAACTCCAAATTTAAGCAATACTTTGCACTTGCATCATTGTATGTACCTGCCAATATATCTCCACTTGCTATTAATGTTAATGTATGTTATTTGTAACCAGTTTCAGTTGATGCTATAATATGTGGGATTATATTCAAAAAATACAAGGCTTAAAGTGTGCCATCTATGGTCGATTATTCCTAAAATTAATTTTGGAGTAATATAATATACTCAATTCATTATGATAAAAAGTCAAATAGTACAAAAAGCTACAAATATAACGCTTTTTCGTGATGTATTTATAGGGTGCACCGGTGCAACCTCTTGGGCATGAGTGTGGTTATTATGTGATGCGATTCATGAAAGAGGTTGTCTTTGACGGTAGTCAGTCTTCCCCTGAGGTACGTATGCGAATTGCAAGGAGTTTTTTCATCACTACATGTAATTCTATAATAATTCTATATGTTGAATTATAATTCTAATATCACATTCCTTATTTTTGCAGTGGCATCTTACTTCAAGGAGCGCCCCTTATATACCCAAGAGGATCTTGATGAAATTCGAATAGAAGTTGCGGGTGTCATTACGAACGTGATCACGTAGAATGTTCGTAGAATGTGCAGCTTTTGAATGTAATTTGAATGTGGATGTATGACTATTTTGGAAATCTAAGTACATGGAATTTGAATGTGGATATATGACTCTATTTTGAAAATCTAATGCAGTTTTTCTTATCAAAGTTAACATATAGGTGTGTGATATATATATTAATGCATTTGACGAATCATAATTTTATTTGGTCGGGCGTAACAGGACTAACATGGACATCAAACACTTGTAAGAAACAGATGTTAATAACAGTTATTAACATTAGTAAAAATATTGAAGTGATGTCTATTAGAAAAAAATACCAACTTGGAAATCAAATAAATAAATAAAGTCGATGTCAATAATGGATCGTTAACATCGGACTGGAAAGAAATGGTGATGTGTATTGACAATATGTACATTGTTATTGATAATTAAATTGATGTTATAGAATATTTATACATCGTTTCTATTATGGAACCGATATACAAACAGATTAATAAAATCATCTTTAACATTATTGAGTAATATATAATGACCTTAAAACATATTAACATCACAAATTATAATTATAAAATTGATATACACCAAATGAATTATATCAAACCGATGTATATGATATTCATCAACACATCGCTAATAAGTTCAAAACTGATTTCAGATGTACGTATAGACATCAGCTATAAACAGATGTCTAAACTTTGGCTATTTTTAACATCACCCACTAACACATTGGTACATTATTTCATAGACATTAGTCATGGCCTGATGTCCATGAACAAAATTCTAGTAGTGTGTTACTAGTCGTTTGTTTATAAATTGACGCTTTTTCGAATACAAGTCTTTTTCTATTATTCACAAAGAGTTGATTTCCTAATAACATATTAAACGATTTTTCTCTAGCGGAAAATTTTCAAATTATCAACTCGAGTCCATTAGCTTTGGATTTTAAAAGATTCTTCTTGTTTATTAGCTTAAAATAACGACTAGTAGCATTTTCTCTCTTTTCAAAGTCATTTCTATTTTAGACCAAATTTTCATTTTCGAGCTCTTTTATTTTTTTCTAAATTTCAGGCATCTCGGTTTTAAAGAGTTGGTGTTTTTTAATTTCAAAATTTTCAAAACTTTGAATTTTTCGATTTCTTTTTCAAATTTTTGATTTATTCGAATAATTCCAATTTTCCTATTTTTCAAAATCACATTTTCGTTTTTAACAGTTTTGAAATTTTCTTTGACCTCGTTTAATTCCCTTTCAAAGTTTGCACGTTTGGAAGTTTTGGACATTTTAAAACTTTCCAGCTCCTTTTGTGAAATGTTGTTTTTGCTAGTCAACTCATTTTCGTTCTTCGACAAAATCATAATTTGCTTTTCTAACTTTTGAAAATTTTCATGAAAATTAGCAAATTCTTTTACCTCATTAAAACAATTTTTGCAATTTGAATTTTTAATTTTAATGTTTTTAAGCTCGGTTTCCAAATTCATCATTTTTCTGATAACGTTTAGATTTTTCACTTTTCAACTTGTTTTTTTTCATCTCAAGTTCATCAAAAGTTGTAGTTAATTTTTGACATAAGAGAACTAATTCTTTGGATGAAAAATCACTTATCTTATCATATGTTGTGTCTTCATCACTGCCTTCTTTATTGCCATTGTCCAAATTATCTTTTGTAAATCCCTTCAATCACAATTCTTTAACTGAGTCGATTTTGCAGAGTTTCTCACTGTTGTTGACTTTTTTGCTGTATAATGCATCGAGAGCGTTCCAGATTTCCTATGTAGTTAAACAGTTAGAGATATTGTTAAATTCAGCTCTATTAATTAGAGAGTAGAGAATATTCATAGCACAAGCATTAATTAAAATATTTTTCATCTACTATATCACACCCATTTTAAATAATATCCCAATACTTTAAATAAATAGATTTTAAATAAAGTTCCATTTTTGAATTCTAATTTAAAAAATCTATTTCGTCAAAAACAGATGGAATAACACTGGACCGACTCTCACTAGATCTACAACTAAGGTTGGACATATTCATTAGACACCTCACTCTGAAACCACTTGTAGGATCGAATTAATCCTAGAGGGGGGTAAATAGGGTTTATAATAAATTCATAGAAAAGTAAAAATTGCAGTACTGATAATAACAGAGTAAATGCAAAAATTAAAAGCAACACACAGATTTACCCAACTTCAGCAATACTTGCTTACTGCTGCTCTCAAGGTTTCTACTAAGATTAAACAATCGACCACTTACAGACCATGTAAACTTGCGACTATCAATTACCTTATTATTTAACCAAAGCTCAAAACCCTACTTCAACTCTATCCTCGAGTTGAGAATTTCCCGAACTACGCCCCATAGTTCGATCCTAGTTAAAAGTTGAGTTTTTTAAAATTTAAAAACAAATTACAATAAAAAAGGTGAAACCCTAATTGCTATATAATAAAAATTTAATCTCAAAAGAGAAACACGACCCAAATAAAATAGAGAGATAAGTTTATTTCAGCCCATATCCTTTTATATCTAAGTCGATCTCTTTGTCCTCTTCGTTCCCGAATTACAGTTTCAATTTGAAGCGTCGATCATCAATAAATTGAAGTAAATTTGCCTGCATCTTTTTGTCAATTGATTGCTTGATTTGCATGATGATTTATCCCTTCGGTTGCTTCATGGTCGAGTATTCTTCAGTATGATTTTTTTTTGCCTTTCTAATTTTTTTATTCAAACTCGACTGATTATTTATGCCAATAACGATTGGTTTAAATAGGGAGTGGTTTGAGAAAAAAATCTCCTTTTATGTTTCGTATATTTTTCTGAATTTTGGTTTTGAATCTTTTGACTTAATATGCTTGGTCGTTGATTTTCTGAGTGATGGTGTTTTGATCTCTAACTAATTCACCTCTAATACATATATATATATATATATATATGTATGTATGTATGTATGTATTTATGTATGTATGTTACTTTCGGTTGATTATTTCAACCTACGTATGATTTTCTTGCTATTTTGTGACCGTTTACAATCGTATCTGACTTCAAATAATTTTGGTTCTAGCCCGAATTTCTCAACTTGATCAATGCTCTGATATATTTTAAAATTATTGTCTTCGACTTGATCAATTGTTGTACTATGTTTTATGGCACGTGTTGCTCCTTCTTGCTATTGTACTTGTATATTTTGTGAGTTGCAATGCTATGTTGTTGTAGTGTGTGTTTTGTGCATCCTTTTGTGCATGGCTTGTTGATGTTTTCAAGTTTGTAGGTTTTTTTGTACACTTCCTATTTGGTTTGATGCATTTGTGTGTGTGATTCTCTGATGCATGATGTTGTGTTACTTTGTGCGCGAGTCTACGTTGAAACTACTATGATGCCTGTCACTTGATGCTTGTTGGTTTTCTCTCAAATTTGCAATAATCCAAGCTGTAAAATTTGGTAAAGCTTCAGATGTTGCATTTGTTTATCCACGTGCACCATGTTATTTGTGCTATGTACTTGCCTTCTTGTTTTTACCTACTCTCAATTTTTGTGTGCTTCCTTATTTTAAATTCCCTTATGCATATGGCTTGTTTGTGTTCCCCTTGCCCCTATTATTGTATAAGCCTATGTTTTTGATCTAGTACCAGTGCACTATGTGCACTTGTGCTTCTAAACCTGGTTGCATTTTATTGATTTTGGCCTTGTGTGTCTGTGCACTGGTCTTGTGGACTTGGTCAATTTGCTACATGTTTGTGCTTACCTGGTTGCATCTTTTTTGTACTTGATCTTATGTGTTGCACTTGTGTTTTCGGCCTACCTTTAAACGGTTTCTATGTTGTTTCACTTTTGCTTGTGTTGAGCTATTTAGCTTGAACTTGCACTGCTTGTGTTGAGCCTTTGGGCTTGATCTTGTTTTTGTCCCTGAAATTAAGTTGATGCAAAGATGTTGTGTATGTACTCGGCCTTACGGCATGTATAGTGATGCGCTTTGCATGTCATAGGTTGCTCATAAACAAATTCAAAAAAACCTTTAGCAAATTATATAAAGTAATCGTGAACTAAATGTTATACTCAATATCTTAATCAAAGACCAATGGACTAATATATGGCATTAAAGGGTGGGTCACAAAACATAGAATGAGGCATTGACAATTATGCGAAAGAGTAGCTAAAATTTGATTACACAAAACCACAAATCTGTGTAAACTTAACACCAAAAATACAAAGAAATTAATTTAAATATAGTGAATAAAAAACATAGTAAATTAGTTTAAATATTTCTAGTTTAAGGTTGACAAACTAAACAGGGAAAAATTATAACTAAATACATAATTGTTCAAATTCATGGATAAATAATCAAAAAGTAAATACTAAATCAATAAAAAATTAAATTGTTTTTTTTGTCTTTGAGGCCTTAAGGAAGATAGAAATGTAGAAATAAAAAAAAGACGACCATCTAATTATTTATAAGTTATAGTATTGCAAATTAAAATTATATAAACCTGTAAAATTCAAATTATATAATAAATTACCTTAGCACATGGGAACATGAAACCATGGAGCAAATATCCTTGAGATGAAAAATGAGGAAGCTTTTTAGAGAAGACCTTTTTTTATTTGAAGAATAATAAGTTTGAAAAGTTTAACAAAATGAGAGGCAATATAATATTCCGTCGATTATGGTATATAACCTTAAGTAAGGTGTTGAGTACACCTTCCAATATAATATTCCATTTGATTATGGTATACGAGGAGGCATGGTATCCTAATTTTGATGACTTATTTCTTTCTTTGGCCTATATTGCTTCATACAAGTATTTGATCAAAGGCGCCATCCAATTATTGGTATATTGACGTTTATAGGCATTTGTTTTTATTCTTTCGGAGGCTTTTATATAACTAATCTTGGAGATTTTCCGGACACACGTCAGTTGTTGGGCTTGAGATCAAGTTAGAACCAAGGCTTCATTATTTAATTCTTCCTTTCCTGCATTAATAATAGGGTTTTGTTGAAATCTAACATGAACAATTTTTATTTTGGTTGCCTCTCGTGAACTTGCTAATTTTGCCAAAGAATCAAACCGGACTTTAGTGCCATCAACTTTTCTCGATCACTCACTCTCTTCATTTTGTTTAGTATTGTATCTCTAAGAAAATCCCTTAAAAATTCTTCTGGTTTTTGTTTTAAATTAGCAAATACACTTGCATCGATGGTTGGCTCTCTTAAGATGTAGAATTGCATCAAAAATTCATGAGTAAATTGTCTTCTCTTGATAATGTCGGTACCATTTTGCCACTGCTCTAAAGAATGCATTTGGAAATAGCCTACATCTCACCGCCCTTGGGGAATTACATAAGTCCATCTGACTTTTGAATGCCATTAAATGACCATTTAATCAGTCGTACCATTATACCCGATTGATGGACTTTTAACATAAAATGGTAACGGTACCGCCATGATTTCCTTTGTGAATGGTGCTCCCCTAAATTGTTGTTAAGTTTAGGATTTATAATCCTCTTCCCTTTTAGTTTTGTTATGTTGTTCACCATCCTATTTGCCATGTCTCTTATATATGCCTCATTATTCTCGTAATTCTTCTGTTTTGGCTTACATTCCTTTTGCAAAATGAAACTGGCAGATTGTACGAGTGGTGATTTTTATCTCTTATTTGGCTTTTGTTTTAGATAATTCTCTTCCCTTCTTTACGGCCTTAAAACACTTTTCTCAACGTCTTTGCTTTTTATGTTTGACTCCCTAACTTTCCTACGTAGAGATTCGAATTCATCTTTTTTTATTCCTTTCGTTCTTCATGACATTTTCGAAGATTTCCTAGAAATAAGCATTTCAATTTAAACATGCATTGTTTGTAGCTGCCCCTTCATGACTTTGATATCATTCTCTTCCTTTGATGCATCCCTCAGTGTTCAAGCTTGTCCTACCTCCACATTTTCCATGTTAAATTGATGGGTTATATGCTCTTCAAGATTTGTAAGGTGGGCTACTTCATCTTGGACTTGTACATTCACTTTCTTAGTAGATCTTCCCATTCTATTAGAGCAGTTGCTATAGGGCCCTTAGTTTGACTCTCAATGAAAGCACCACTTAATGTTAGGTCGGAATTTAGGCTAATATAATATTACTTGACTTCAAGGAGCCAATTATACTTGAGTAGGATGAGTCCCGTAATCAACTATGCTAATATTGAGTTCAAATGAAGTCATTATGTCATTTGTTTTTTACTCAACTCCTTTGTTGGAAAATTACAATGTTCTCAAGACCAAATCAGCTTAAAATGCTACAAATCAAGATCTTATTGTTATATAAGAATTAACATGAAAATGAGCAAGAAGATCAACTTGGAATTTGCCCTTTTCTAGTAGGGGTTACGTGTTTATTTATAGAGAACTCTATCCCTTGGATTCATGACATGTGTCATCTGAAATACATGGATGGATGAGATTTGCTGACATGGCAAAGCTTTGTTGATCAATATGCGATAGTAAGGACTCCATGTGGTAGTTGGAAATACCGATTTTGGATGTATTTCTCAATATTTGACAGCTCTAATTATCATTATGTGATAGTTTCTTTTTCCTCAATATGCAATAGCTCTTGTTAGGTCGATAGGTTGATTGTTGATGGGTTGATCAACCAACATGTGATGACTTCAAAAAATATTGACCTTCGATAATTTAACTTACCAACTTGCGATAACCTCCTGACTTTAACATGTGATAACTTTATAAACTCAACCTATGACAACTTCCTACTTCCATCATGTGACAGCTTTATAAACCCAACTTACTATAGCTACTTACCGTCACCATGCAATAGCTTAATACATTTGGTACATGATAGCTTAGATATATTTCAACCACCAATAGCTCTCGAAATCATCATGCAATAGCTCAAACGTCTCAACCTTCAATAGTTCCTTGAGTCAACATGTGATAGCTCAAACATATCATCCTTTGATGGTTCTTAGAGTCAACATGCGATGGCCCAAACATCTCATCCTTCGATAGCTTCTAGTGTCAGCATGCGATAGCTTAAACATCTTAACCATAGATAGCTCTCGGAGTCAACATGTAGCTCAAACATCTCAACCTTCGACGGTTCATGGAGTCAACATGCAATAGATCAAACATCTCAACCTACGATGGCTTATGGACATCATCCTGCGATAGCCTATTGCTATAATTTATAGTAGCTTATATTGTTAGCCCATGATGGCTTATATCATTATCACTTGAAGGTTTGTAGCATCACCATGTGATGGTTCTATTTCCCAATATGTGGTGACTTGTTCTCAATTGACAACCTTCATTCCTCAATGAGCACCATCTTCAGAATGTGATGGATTCCAAGTTCGATACCATATACTGCCAATTTTTGATAACTTCATATCGCATTCATTCTTGGAATTTTTGGTGTAACAATTGTCGCCTCCCCCTTTATAAGAAGTTTTCTTATTCTCTAGCTTAAGGAAACTTCTGCTTTTACTTTTTTTTCAAGTCATTATTCCTTTCTGCAGTCTCTAACCATTGATAGTCCATGCTTCTTGACTTATAAAAACCTTTTTTTAAGGAAAAAACTATGATTTTTCTACAAGTTGTCTTGTTTTGAAAATTTTTCCCCAAAACATACAGATTTTGCAACCTTCTAAAAATAAATTATATATAACAATCGCTTATATTGAAAATATTTCCTTTAAAGTAGTTTTTTATAAACAGGAAATCCATTTTGAAATCCTATTATAGGTTCGGATGGTTGAATTTGAAAGCTTTATCCCTCGATTAAGGCTTTTTGTCCACTTTTCTTAGATAGATGCTTTGACCAAGCTCAATAGCGGGATCAAAGGCTATATGATCACTACTTCGTGGATGATTGTTTTGGCCAGGCCTTGCAACAGAACAAAGTTTTTCGTCCATTTCCCATAGATGGGTGGTTTTACCAGGCCCGGTAATGGGACTATAGGCTTAGTTGACCATCATTCTTTGGATGGTTGTTTTAGCCAAGCCTTGCGGTGGAACTAAAGGCTTCTCATCTATCTCCCTTGGATGGGTGCTTTGACGAGGCTCGACAGTAGGATCAAAGTCTTAATTGACCATCACTCTTTGATGGTTGCATTTTCCAGGCCTTGTGGTGGGACGAAAGGCTTCTCGATCATTTCCCTGGGATAAGTGCTTTGACTAGGCCCGTTAGTGGGATTAAAGGCTTAATTGACATCACTCTTTGGATGATTGCTTTGGTGAGGCCTTGCGGAGGGATCGAAGGCTTCTCTTCCATCTCCATTGAATGAGTGTTTTGACCAGCCCGGTGGCGAGATCAAAGGCTTAGATCTAATCTTCCAGAAATGAGGTGTGCTTCTGCTTAACGATTCTCGCTAACCTCGTCAAGTTAGGAGTTAAATTAAACATACTACATCTCAGTCCAGGGGCAATTATTTAGGGAAAAGGTCCTTTGGTAATCTTTTTTATTCATCTAATGTTGTAAGTACGGTCTTAAATACTCAAAATTCCACGTTCTTGGTATCACATTTCCATTTGGTCTACCTAATCGATAAGTTCCTGAAAGAATAACTTCATGAATAACTAGTGTCCCTTCCCAATTAGGTCTTAGTGGACTGTCTGTAAGATCATTAGTATTTTCCATTACCTTTCTTAGAACTAGAACCCTCCTTTTGAATGCTCTCCCTCTTACATTTGAAAATTTTAACAATTAGAGATTCTTTGTGGTACAAGATTTACATGGTTCAGATATTGAATCGTACATCCATGGGTCAAATTTTTCTTCTTATCATTCATTTATGGTACAAGATTTGGATTTCAATGATAAAGAGTAATATTTTTAAAATATATTATTTAGAGTCCAGAAATCCATCCCCTTTTTTCTTCTACATGGACTTTCCTTTTATAGCAGAAATGATGCCATTTGGATTGCTGACACCATATCTTAACTTTTCCTTTACCGTTAGATGTGGCCATGTGTTCTTTATCCCTATGATTCCTACATAAGAAGGACTTCACACAAACGGTTGGTGATTCCACCAAAGGGGCACCTTCCCAAAGGAAGGCACCAGGACCTTGCTAACTGACTGTGATCGTTTGTGCAAACAGACATCCGGTTAAGTGGCTTGCGTCTGCCCGTGGATTCGCTCAACCATGAAGTACACTTCCCTGGAAGAATCAAACAACCTGCAAAAGGAAGGAACATGTATTCAAAAGTGATAACAAGGGATCGTTGAGGAATAGATGATGAAAAGATATTGGCAAGCAGACAAAAAACAGCCAAAACAGAATCTTATCTCTCAACCAAAAAGGTTAGTGGAACCACCGGAGGGGCACCTTCCCAAAGTGAAGGAACCGGGCCCTTGTTACTTAATTTTGATCGTTTGTGCAAACAAACATCCAGTTGGGTGGCTTGCGTCCGCCCCGTGGAACCACTTAACTGTAAGACGCAACCTTCCAGGCAAACAACTCAAAGCCCTCTCCAGAGGCATAATTTAAAGCCCTCCAACGAGGCACGTTGTAAAATGAAATGTTTTTCTCAACCAATAAGGTTGATGGAACCACCGGAGGGGCACCTTCCCAAAGGAAGGCACCGGGCCCTTGCTAGTTAATTGCGATCGTTTGTGCACGAACATCCAATTAAGTAGCTTGCGTCCGCCTCGTGGATCCATTTGACTGTGAGAAATAACTTTCAGGCAAACAAATAAAGCCCTCTTCGGAGGCACTCTTCCACTCTCATGGGAACGATCTTCCCCAAAAAATTTGAAGTGCAAAATAAAGCCCTCCAACGAGGCACGTTGTAAAATGAAATGTTTTTCTCAACCAATAAGGTTATTGGAACCACCGGAGGGGCACCTTCCCAAAGTGAAGGCACCAGGCCCTTGCTGCTTAATTATGATTGTCTGTGCAAACAAACATCCAATTAAACGGCTTGCGTCCGCCCCGTGGATCCATTTAACTGTGAGAAATAACTTTCAGGCAAAACCAAAAGCCCTCTTCGGAGGAGTCCTCTTCGGAGGCAAAAGACCTTGTAACGACCCCAAATTTTATAAGTATTTAAATTAATAATTAATTGAGTTTTTGAATTTAAAATTGTTAATTTATTTCATTCTGAATAAAAATAGTAAAACGAATGGTTTAAAGTGAAATTAATCGATTTATTTATTGCGAGTTTCCCCGATATCCAAGTATATTCCGTATAAACCATTTGAGATTAAAATATTGTAAATAGTGTATATTTGAGTATATATGAGAAGATTTGAAATTTTATATCTATTGAATTTGAGTTTTAAATAAAAAATAAATGGTTTAATAATAAACGATAATAATAATTTTTAATTAGGGTAGTTATTAATGGTTTGAATTTATACAATACAAAAGTAGAATAATCATAATAAATAAATAAATCAATTTAAAAATATAAACATCTTTGCCTGTAAAATAAATGCCAATATGAAACAAAAGGGGGATAAGCAAATATTCAAGTATAAGTATGTAAGGCAAGAACAAGGCAGAAGACTATTCAAGTATAAAATAACATAACTAGGCTAGGCTGTAAACAAGAAATTAGGAAATAGGACAGAAGTACTTATGCATTTCATGTTTCTATCTCTAGAAAACATACCTCTAACATCATCACAGCCGAAGTAAGGCTGAAGTTAATAAATACATTAACATGCATAACCAAGTACAAAAGCATAAAGAAAACAAAGACAAAAATAAAATAACATCTACCAGCCACCATAAAGATCTCGAACAAGTACAAGCAGGCATCTCTATCCCATGCCTTTTGTACAAAATGATAATCAACCTGTACAAAATAATATTGTCCCCTGTATGCTTCATTTTCAAACATCAATCCTCATTTTCTCTTCGTTCCATTCCAAACTGAGGAAAAAGGAAAGTAAATATCACTCAGTTACTTCAACTTTAAACAACAATAAACAAGACAAACAAGAAGAAATCAAAGGGAGCTTCAGCTTGCAAATGTTTCAAAGCCTGGTTTAAAAAGGAAAGCTCTGTTTCTTTTCTGGATTCTAATGTGAGTAACTTTACTTTTAAAGAAATTTAAGTAGGTGATTTTAGTTACATGCTAATTGATTTGAAATGAAAATTTATATTATGGTACCTGCTGTGAATATATGCATGTATGGTGTGTGTGTTGCTCTTATCAAGACATTCTCTGTTTCACCTTCCAGTATGCAAGTTTTGATAAAAGAAAATTTAAATCTTGTGATTTTATCTCTGTTTAAATTTAAGGTTTAAAATAAAACTAGTTCGCTTAATTATAGCATCAGTTTTAAAATTGTATTTTTGTCAAAATGATGTTTATTTGGCTTTGGAAACCCAAAATAGCTGATAGCTGAGCTAAACTTAAATTAAGTCTAAATTCAAACTTTTTAATTCAGGAATTCAAGTATATAATCTTAATTCTTATACCTTAACATGATTTTTAGAGTAAGAATCTAAATTTTTAGACTGAGGGTTGAGGAGCAGTTTAGGATTGTCGAAATTTCATAGTTTCATCGATTCATGGTGATCCTCTGGTTCGTGGTGGTCGAAATTTGTTGTGAAGATAGCTGGAGGAACGGAGGTGATGGGAAAAATGGTCGGAGATGCTCACGTTCACCGTGGAGGCAGCGGCAAGCCTTTTTCGTTTGAAAACCTAATTTTGACGTGGTGCTGTATTTCGATTTGTGCGTCGTTCTCAGGCGACCGAGTTCGTCGTGCGTTGGGGAGTTGGTGGAGGAGGTGTTGAGGAGTGGATGGCCGAAGTTTCGTGGATTCAGATGATCGGAGCTGCGTGAACGTGGCGTTGCCAGGTTTTGTGGTGGGGTCGCTGTCGAGTGTTCCAGGTTTCGATTTATGCTCGAATTCAAGTTCGAGTCGAATGGAGGGGTTTGGATGGTCGTTGTTAGATCGGGGGATGATAGTCGACTTGTTGATGGCGTCGGCGATGACCGGAGTTGGCCTGAGGGGCTGTGCACGTGCACCGTGCACCATTCTGTTTTTTTTTGCGTATCAGAATCTCTCGAGTAACTTAGTGATTTACTCGAAGATTTTTAATGATCGACTCGAAGGAAACAAGGGATAGTCTCGGGTCCAATTTTTGTTTCAGGTCTTCAAACCTGAACCCTGTTTTCTGTTTTGAACTTGAAACTAAAATTAAATTTGAAAACAAGGTTTTTAAAACTGAGTTTAACCCAAAACTGTAAATAAAGATTCCAGATGAAATAGAATTCATTTTTAAAGATAAATAAAATTTTAAATTCAATTTGTTTATTTAAAATAAAAGAAATTAAAGGTATGGAGAATTTGAATTTAAAATAGAATTGAAATTGAAAATGAAATTTAAACAAGTTGAATTTAAAAGTAAAAGACCTGGAACTAATCTTAAATCAGATGTTAAAATTAAATATAAGAAATTTCTTTGGAAAGGTAATTAAAGAAATTTAATAAAGATCATTAACTAAGATTTTATTTGGAAAATTAATTAATGTGATAAATTTTAACAATAAATTTAGATTGATTAATTTAATAATAATCAATTGTGGAACTATTAAGTATAATTACTTAATAACAATAATTGTGAAATTAAATATTCGGTGTAATTTATGGAGTTAATCGAATTGTTCAAATTGAATTTCTTAAGTTAATTTATTCAGAATAATCATTTGATAGTTTGAAAAGTTAATTGCTTAGAGAAGTAATTAATAGATAATTAATGAATGCGATTAATTAAACGATGATTTTTTTTAAATCTGAGTATAATTATTTGTGAATAATTAAAGGATTAATTAATAATGGAAATTAATTAAGATTAATTTAATAATTAAAGATTAATTGATTCATTGGTTTAAGAATGCTTAGTTAAAAATTAAGGGTTAACTAATAAATTTGAAAGAAAGATTTTCAAATAATTTGTAATTAAATTACGATAATTAACCCGGATTAATAAATTGATACATCTGATTTAAATTAATCAGTTGATTAATAAATTCACTTGTGAATGTTTAGATTCTATTGAATGACTTGAATGTTTGATATCCCTGATATATGATGCTTTGAGATACATCCTGATTTATGTTGTGATCTGTAGTTTACTTATCTGTGACCTTTATATATCTACGATCTGTGAATGAACGATAAGCGTTGTTCTTATACCGCTTATCGAATTATATTTCTGTATTCTGATATGTGATGATTCATTGTGTTGCACTACTGTGTGAAACCCCTGGACTACACCTTTACACACACAAATATGGATTTCACGAGGAAATCGATTAAGTCACAGATTTTTGAAATTAGTTTTGAATTTATATTTTTAAATTCAAATGTTTTGGAAATGGATTGGGTTTAAATGTGAAAAGCTTTAGATATAGAATTTCAAAGACAAAAGTTATTTTGAATAACTTAATCGAGTTTTGGAAAATTTAAATAATTTGATTTAAATTTGAATTCAAGTTTGAAATTAAATCTATGATTGAAACTAGGGACGAAAGATGATATAAAATATGTTTGTATGAATTTAACCATTTTAAAAGTATAAGTTGGGAATTTGGATTTAACCCAAGGATTTCAACTAGTATGAATGAATCAGATTTCCAAAGTAAAAACTGTTTTTTTTAAAGGAATAAAAGCTTTCAGATAAGAAATGAAATTCCAGTTTAATTAAAGGAATTTCAAGTAAATTGAAAAATGGATTTTCCAAGTTATGAATTGTTTTGAAAGCTATGAATCAAATCTGTTATTTTTAACAGATTTAAAATGATGTTTTGTTTAAACCATTTGAAATGAAATTGTTTTGAAAGCTATGAGTTAAATCTTTGATTTAAAGATTTAACGAATTAATCAAATTGAAAGGGAAATCGATTTGGAAAATCTGTGAATGAATCTTTGTGAAATTAAGTGAACTTTGTGAATTGAATCTTTTTGTTTAAAAAGATTAAAATGGTAATTTGTTAAACCATTTGTGAAGAAAGTTTGGGTTTAAGTTGTGACTTAATTGAAATCCCAATATCCGTATATTTTTAAATATTGCACTCACTATTCGGTTTAGCCGGGAGAGGACCTTAGTGTCATATAACCCATTCCGAATAGTGATACGTCGTATATGGATAGCATTTGAAGACCGGCGTTGAAGACCGGATATTTTTCGAAAATGAAAGGACAACCTGTCGAATGTCTCTGCACTGAGTCGCGCCGGTATAGAGATTTATATCACTCTTTTGTGACGGGAAGTCCGGACGTGATTGGAAATTATCCGGAATTGCAAGGGCTTCGTGAGAAGTGCCTTCGGTTCTGTTCGAACCCGGAACAGACTTGTATGGATACATGTCTGACATTACACTTTGAGATATAAAGCCGATTTCTTTCAAATACATTTCTGTTTGGTGGCGGAGAATTTATTCTCTTAGCTTAACACCCTTCTCTGAGACGTACGAGCTCAGAGGTTATGTAGTTGAAATTTATCAGCGATATATCCCAATTTGGTAATGTGACATGCTGAGTGTTGCTGTGTGATGATCAGTGTTTGATCATTTGTGATATGATCATTTGTTTGATCATTTATCTTTGTGATCATAGGTTGATCATCTGTTGACCCAAAGCGTGGCTTTTTTTGAAAAAGCGTAGCTTTGTGGACGAGACTTCGTCGAGCCTCACAACCCGGTAATGGTCGAAACAGGAATCGTGCGGCAAGGTTTTCAGGGGTAGCTCCCCTAGGGTATGACCATTCCTTCTGGAAAAGGGTAGTATCATGGTATGGAGCCCAAATACTTACTCATGTGGACACACTTTATTTATGACGTGTGATGTTGGATTCGAGCCGCCTCGGTTAAAGGTCCCAAAGGACCGGGGGTGGCATATCTGAGGTTTCTTTTATCCCTTGGGAAAAGGGGTTGCCGGCCTTGTTTGGCAGAGAACGGTTGGTTCTCGGAACGTCCCGCCAGAGGCGTTTCTTTCGTGGAATAGGAAGTTCCTTAGCCTGACCATTTGTTGGAAATCCATCTTCCAAATACGAACCTTGTACGGTATTAGTTGTATTACCTGCCATGGAATGTGGTGGTAACCTGCTATTGAACATGGTAGCTATAGTAGGCATAAGTGCGAAATGTCTATGCTGGCTAAGATTTATATTCTACTTTCGAAATTGTTTTCTGCACTATGCACTAGTAATAATATCAAATGATTTGATTTTTGCGTAGTAAGCATCTTTGACTATCATAAGAAGAAATCTCCTCCAATTCTGCGTTTGCATTGTGTGTGTGGTGGGAGGTCTTATGGTAGTTTCATTTTCCAAAAGCATTACGAATTGACTTTAAAATTCTCTGCTATTTGTTTTAAAGATAAACTGTTTTTGTTGCTCACACCAGTCCCATGACTGATCCGGAGTTTATTGTTCCTTTCCTAAACTCTGGGTGCTCATAATTTCCTACACGAGCAGTCTTGAGTTGGGGTTTTCAGATATTCAGGTTTAGTAGATTTTCTGGAGTTGGTTCAGTCTTTGGATCAGACTGCACTTGCTTATCTTTGTGCCTCGTTATTGAGAGTTCGAGCTATTTCTGGATCGTGCTTTGGAGATGAAGATTATCCGCTGCTGATGTTATCTATTTTTCTTTCCGCTGAAATTTATTGTATCATATCTCTGATGTATATAGATATTCATTGTATCATCATTGTATCTGGATATTGTATCAGATATTGTATATCTATATTCTTTTATTTCCGCTGTGATATTTACTTAACTGTGTTATAAGCTCCGGCGACTCGGATTTGAACGCTCGAATCTACGACATTCGAGTACGATGTAAAGTATGGATGTCGATTTTCGAACGCGAAAACCCGAATCGTTACAAGTGGTATCAGAGCTAAGGTTGAACTTTAGCTCAGGAGTATAACACGTTAAGTAGCTCATTAGAGATAGAGTGAAGTAAACTCTAGAATTAGTATTCTTCAGATATCCGTCTGAACGTCTCAGTAAATTCTCTTGCTATCCACAGATAGTGAGTATGAGTGCAAGAAGAGGACGAGATAGGGGACAAGGGAATACGACTATAAATGGTCAATACCCTACGACAGTGGAAACAATCTTTCTCTATCAATATTCTTTGATTCGTTTCCAAATTCTTTTCATTTCTTCGTATCAGCTCCAGAAAGAAGTTTCGGTGTGATGGTGGTTCTACACGAATCGTTGTAGAGAATCCTTACTTCGTATTTCATCGGTTTCTTATCAGCTTTTTGATTTAAACCTTATTGAATTTGAAATTGGAAATTTTAAATTTGAGTTAAATTGATTAATAGAATATGAAGGCTAAATTGAATTGAATCAATAAAGGATATCGTTTGAAACCAAATTTGAAATTCTATTATAAATTTTTTGTGTGAATACCAAAGTCCGAAGAGGGACAAATTGGTATGTATTCTGAGGTATTCCGACTTGTATTCGGAATCCGTATCTTGTGTTCGAGAAATTAGAGAAGATCGAATCTATCTATCTCTGGGTTATTTTCGTGCCTGCGAATTTCGAGGACGAAATTCTTTTAAGGGGGGAAATTTGTAACGACCCCAAATTTTATAAGTATTTAAATTAATAATTAATTGAGTTTTTGAATTTAAAATTGTTAATTTATTTCATTCTGAATAAAAGTAGTAAAACGAATGGTTTAAAGTGAAATTAATCGATTTATTTATTGCGAGTTTCCCCGATATCCAAGTATATTCCGTATAAACCATTTGAGATTAAAATATTGTAAATAGTGTATATTTGAGTATATATGAGAAGATTTGAAATTTTATATCTATTGAATTTGAGTTTTAAATCAAAAATAAATGGTTTAATAATAAACGATAATAATAATTTTTAATTAGGGTAGTTATTAATGGTTTGAATTTATACAATACAAAAGTAGAATAATCATAATAAATAAATAAATCAATTTAAAAATATAAACATCTTTGCCTGTAAAATAAATGCCAATATGAAACAAAAGGGGGATAAGCAAATATTCAAGTATAAGTATGTAAGGCAAGAACAAGGCAGAAGACTATTCAAGTATAAAATAACATAACTAGGCTAGGCTGTAAACAAGAAATTAGGAAATAGGACAGAAGTACTTATGCATTTCATGTTCCTATCTCTAGAAAACATACCTCTAACATCATCACAGCCGAAGTAAGGCTGAAGTTAATAAATACATTAACATGCATAACCAAGTACAAAAGCATAAAGAAAACAAAGACAAAAATAAAATAACATCTATCAGCCACCATAAAGATCTCGAACAAGTACAAGCAGGCATCTCTATCCCATGCCTTTTGTACAAAATGATAATCAACCTGTACAAAATAATATTGTCCCCTGTATGCTTCATTTTCAAACATCAATCCTCATTTTCTCTTCGTTCCATTCCAAACTGAGGAAAAAGGAAAGTAAATATCACTCAGTTACTTCAACTTTAAACAATAATAAACAAGACAAACAAGAAGAAATCAAAGGGAGCTTCAGCTTGCAAATGTTTCAAAGCCTGGTTTAAAAAGGAAAGCTCTGTTTCTTTTCTGGATTCTAATGTGAGTAACTTTACTTTTAAAGAAATTTAAGTAGGTGATTTTAGTTACATGCTAATTGATTTGAAATGAAAATATATATTATGGTACCTGCTGTGAATATATGCATGTATGGTGTGTGTGTTGCTCTTATCAAGACATTCTCTGTTTCACCTTCCAGTATGCAAGTTTTGATAAAAGAAAATTTAAATCTTGTGATTTTATCTCTGTTTAAATTTAAGTTTTAAAATAAAACTAGTTCGCTTAATTATAAGCATCAGTTTTAAAATTGTATTTTTGTCAAAATGATGTTTATTTGGCTCTGGAAACCCAAAATAGCTGATAGCTGAGCTAAACTTAAATTAAGTCTAAATTCAAACTTTTTAATTCAGGAATTCAAGTATATAATCTTAATTCTTATACCTTAACATGATTTTTAGAGTAAGAATCTAAATTTTTAGACTGAGGGTTGAGGAGCAGTTTAGGATTGTCGAAATTTCATAGTTTCATCGATTCATGGTGATCCTCTAGTTCGTGGTGGTCGAAATTTGTTGTGAAGATAGCTGGAGGAACGGAGGTGATGGGAAAAATGGTCGGAGATGCTCACGTTCACCGTGGAGGCAGCGGCAAGCCTTTTTCGTTTGAAAACCTAATTTTGACGTGGTGCTGTATTTCGATTTGTGCGTCGTTCTCAGGCGACCGAGTTCGTCGTGCGTTGGGGAGTTGGTGGAGGAGGTGTTGAGGAGTGGATGGCCGAAGTTTCGTGGATTCAGATGATCGGAGCTGCGTGAACGTGGCGTTGCCAGGTTTTGTGGTGGGGTCGCTGTCGAGTGTTCCAGGTTTCGATTTATGCTCGAATTCAAGTTCGAGTCGAATGGAGGGGTTTGGATGGTCGTTGTTAGATCGGGGGATGATAGTCGACTTGTTGATGGCGTCGGCGATGACCGGAGTTGGCCTGAGGGGCTGTGCACGTGCACCGTGCACCATTCTGTTTTTTTTTGCGTATCAGAATCTCTTGAGTAACTTAGTGATTTACTCGAAGATTTTTAATGATCGACTCGAAGGAAACAAGGGATAGTCTCGGGTCCAATTTTTGTTTCAGGTCTTCAAACCTGAACCCTGTTTTCTGTTTTGAACTTGAAACTAAAATTAAATTTGAAAACAAGGTTTTTAAAACTGAGTTTAACCCAAAACTGTAAATAAAGATTCCAGATGAAATAGAATTCATTTTTAAAGATAAATAAAATTTTAAATTCAATTTGTTTATTTAAAATAAAAGAAATTAAAGGTATGGAGAATTTGAATTTAAAATAGAATTGAAATTGAAAATGAAATTTAAACAAGTTGAATTTAAAAGTAAAAGACCTGGAACTAATCTTAAATCAGATGTTAAAATTAAATATAAGAAATTTCTTTGGAAAGGTAATTAAAGAAATTTAATAAAGATCATTAACTAAGATTTTATTTGGAAAATTAATTAATGTGATAAATTTTAACAATAAATTTAGATTGATTAATTTAATAATAATCAATTGTGGAACTATTAAGTATAATTACTTAATAACAATAATTGTGAAATTAAATATTCGGTGTAATTTATGGAGTTAATCGAATTGTTCAAATTGAATTTCTTAAGTTAATTTATTCAGAATAATCATTTGATAGTTTGAAAAGTTAATTGCTTAGAGAAGTAATTAATAGATAATTAATGAATGCGATTAATTAAACGATGATTTTTTTTAAATCTGAGTATAATTATTTGTGAATAATTAAAGGATTAATTAATAATGGAAATTAATTAAGATTAATTTAATAATTAAAGATTAATTGATTCATTGGTTTAAGAATGCTTAGTTAAAAATTAAGGGTTAACTAATAAATTTGAAAGAAAGATTTTCAAATAATTTGTAATTAAATTACGATAATTAACCCGGATTAATAAATTGATACATCTGATTTAAATTAATCAGTTGATTAATAAATTCACTTGTGAATGTTTAGATTCTATTGAATGACTTGATTGTTTGATATCCCTGATATATGATGCTTTGAGATACATCCTGATTTATGTTGTGATCTGTAGTTTACTTATCTGTGACCTTTATATATCTACGATCTGTGAATGAACGATAAGCGTTGTTCTTATACCGCTTATCGAATTATATTTCTGTATTCTGATATGTGATGATTCATTGTGTTGCACTACTGTGTGAAACCCCTGGACTACACCTTTACACACACAAATATGGATTTCACGAGGAAATCGATTAAGTCACAGATTTTTGAAATTAGTTTTGAATTTATATTTTTAAATTCAAATGTTTTGGAAATGGATTGGGTTTAAATGTGAAAAGCTTTAGATATAGAATTTCAAAGACAAAAGTTATTTTGAATAACTTAATCGAGTTTTGGAAAATTTAAATAATTTGATTTAAATTTGAATTCAAGTTTGAAATTAAATCTATGATTGAAACTAGGGACGAAAGATGATATAAAATATGTTTGTATGAATTTAACCATTTTAAAAGTATAAGTTGGGAATTTGGATTTAACCCAAGGATTTCAACTAGTATGAATGAATCAGATTTCCAAAGTAAAAACTGTTTTTTTTTAAAGGAATAAAAGCTTTCAGATAAGAAATGAAATTCCAGTTTAATTAAAGGAATTTCAAGTAAATTGAAAAATGGATTTTCCAAGTTATGAATTGTTTTGAAAGCTATGAATCAAATCTGTTATTTTTAACAGATTTAAAATGATGTTTTGTTTAAACCATTTGAAATGAAATTGTTTTGAAAGCTATGAGTTAAATCTTTGATTTAAAGATTTAACGAATTAATCAAATTGAAAGGGAAATCGATTTGGAAAATCTGTGAATGAATCTTTGTGAAATTAAGTGAACTTTGTGAATTGAATCTTTTTGTTTAAAAAGATTAAAATGGTAATTTGTTAAACCATTTGTAAAGAAAGTTTGGGTTTAAGTTGTGACTTAATTGAAATCCCAATATCCGTATATTTTTAAATATTGCGCTCACTATTCGGTTTAGCCGGGAGAGGACCTTAGTGTCATATAACCCATTCCGAATAGTGATACATCGTATATGGATAGCATTTGAAGACCGGCGTTGAAGACCGGATATTTTTCGAAAATGAAAGGACAACCTGTCGAATGTCTCTGCACTGAGTCGCGCCGGTATAGAGATTTATATCACTCTTTTGTGACGGGAAGTCCGGACGTGATTGGAAATTATCCGGAATTGCAAGGGCTTCGTGAGAAGTGCCTTCGGTTCTGTTCGAACCCGGAACAGACTTGTATGGATACATGTCTGACATTACACTTTGAGATATAAAGCCGATTTCTTTCAAATACATTTCTGTTTGGTGGCGGAGAATTTATTCTCTTAGCTTAACACCCTTCTCTGAGACGTACGAGCTCAGAGGTTATGTAGTTGAAATTTATCAGCGATATATCCCAATTTGGTAATGTGACATGCTGAGTGTTGCTGTGTGATGATCAGTGTTTGATCATTTGTGATATGATCATTTGTTTGATCATTTATCTTTGTGATCATAGGTTGATCATCTGTTGACCCAAAGCGTGGCTTTTTTTGAAAAAGCGTAGCTTTGTGGACGAGACTTCGTCGAGCCTCACAACCCGGTAATGGTCGAAACAGGAATCGTGCGGCAAGGTTTTCAGGGGTAGCTCCCCTAGGGTATGACCATTCCTTCTGGAAAAGGGTAGTATCATGGTATGGAGCCCAGATACTTACTCATGTGGACACACTTTATTTATGACGTGTGATGTTGGATTCGAGGCGCCTCGGTTAAAGGTCCCAAAGGACCGGGGGTGGCATATCTGAGGTTTCTTTTATCCCTTGGGAAAAGGGGTTGCCGGCCTTGTTTGGCAGAGAACAGTTGGTTCTCGGAACGTCCCGCCAGAGGTGTTTCTTTCGTGGAATAGGAAGTTCCTTAGCCTGACCATTTGTTGGAAATCCATCTTCCAAATACGAACCTTGTACGGTATTAGTTGTATTACCTGCCATGGAATGTGGTGGTAACCTGCTATTGAACATGGTAGCTATAGTAGGCATAAGTGCGAAATGTCTATGCTGGCTAAGATTTATATTCTACTTTCGAAATTGTTTTCTGCACTATGCACTAGTAATAATATCAAATGATTTGATTTTTGCGTAGTAAGCATCTTTGACTATCATAAGAAGAAATCTCCTCCAATTCTGCGTTTGCATTGTGTGTGTGGTGGGAGGTCTTATGGTAGTTTCATTTTCCAAAAGCATTACGAATTGACTTTAAAATTCTCTGCTATTTGTTTTAAAGATAAACTGTTTTTGTTGCTCACACCAGTCCCATGACTGATCCGGAGTTTATTGTTCCTTTCCTAAACTCTGGGTGCTCATAATTTCCTACACGAGCAGTCTTGAGTTGGGGTTTTCAGATATTCAGGTTTAGTAGATTTTCTGGAGTTGGTTCAGTCTTTGGATCAGACTGCACTTGCTTATCTTTGTGCCTCGTTATTGAGAGTTCGAGCTATTTCTGGATCGTGCTTTGGAGATGAAGATTATCCGCTGCTGATGTTATCTATTTTTCTTTCCGCTGAAATTTATTGTATCATATCTCTGATGTATATAGATATTCATTGTATCATCATTGTATCTGGATATTGTACCAGATATTGTATATCTATATTCTTTTATTTCCGCTGTGATATTTACTTAACTGTGTTATAAGCTCCGGCGACTCGGATTTGAACGCTCGAATCTACGACATTCGAGTACGATGTAAAGTATGGATGTCGATTTTCGAACGCGAAAATCTGGGACGTTACAGACCTCTAACGAGGCAAAAGCCCTCTTCGGAGGCACAAGCCCTCTTCGGAGGCACAACTCTTCGGAGGCGCAAGCCCTCTCCCGAGGCACAACAGAAAAGCCCTCTCCCGAGGCACAACAAAAAAGCCCTCTTCGGAGGAACATCCCTACCCCGAACGGTAAATTGCCAAATAAAGCCCTCTAACGAGGCACGTCCGAAAATAAAAGTTTTCTTCAAAAGTATGCTTCACTACAAAAAGTAATCCACTTCTCAGAAAATAAAAGTGGCAATCTCCAAAAGTTGAAGTGTGTTAACTCTTTCTAAAAAGAAAAGAAAATGAAGAAAACTTCTCCGATACAAAGCATACTCTATTAAAGCAGAATAATATTTCCTCAAAACAGAAGAATTATTCTCTAGAATAAGAGTACAAGTCATTAGTAGAATATTGCAATGAGCCGTGGTATGGGGGCATATAGCTATATTAATAAAAACAACGCTCAAACAGCATACCACGAGCTCACTGCAGTATCGTACAAAGAAAATAAAGAAACTTGTGCAAAAAACAAGGAATAAATGCATTCACAAATACTGACAAGAGATTGTATAAGTAAAAAGTGTCATTTATATTCCATACTATCAAATTTTTTGTACATGTACATGTTCCAAAAAGCGGGGGCCGGTACCCGCACAATATCCGGTCGATACAAGCAAAAGTCAAAATAGCAAAACAAGAAAGATAGAACCAAACTCATTTCTTCTTCCTCCCGCTGCCTTTGGAGCCTTCACCTGGTTTAATGACTAACTTCGCAGGCCGACTTGGGCGAGTCGTGGAGGAAGGAGAAAGAGGTGCAACTGGGTCTTCTTCTGCTTTCTCGTCATCAGCAGGAGTGTCTTTCTTTTTCTTTGAAATGCTGTGTTTTCACCTCTTTTTCGAAGAAGATTTGCTGCCCGGAGTAATAAGTTCGGATAGCTTTGTGTCGTCAGCATAAGATTTCTCCGGGGACCTCTCGCCCTCCTAAAGTTCTTCTGCCTTCTGCTCTTGCGAAGCGGTCGGATCATCCAAGTCTTGGAGAGCTTCTATTTTTTCTTCTTGCGACCCCGGTTGAGAAGCAGAAGGAGGAGTAACTTGAAGAGGTAGAGGAGTAGCAGCTGGGGGAGGCGAAGCTGGTGCAGCACTTGTTGTTTTTGCTACATTAGAAGAAAAGTTAAAAACATATGTATCTCCTGAAAAGAGAGGATACGGTGGCACGTCGAGACTTAAGTAATTGGCAAAAAGTTCATCAAGCTCAGGTGAAGCAAACGAGCAGTCCACTTGAGCCAGATCGGAATTGAAGTTACCTGGGGAGCTCGGTTTGATCACTTCGATTTCATAATCCTGGGCTTCAGTACTTTCTTGGGCCTCTTCTTCAGTGTGAGCAGTTTTAGTTTGGATTTCGGCTTTTGCAGGAGGTGAAGAATGAGAGCTAGAGCCAATGGTATCAGGGTCGACCGAAGTCGAAGGACGAGTTGGGTCGGCTAAAGGCGCCTTCTCCAGATGCTCTCCTCCTGCTGCTTCGGCTCGCTCCATGGAAAGCTATTCTTTCCCTCTAGCAAGGGCAGCACGACCCTCGTCATCCAGATAACAAGCCTCCAGGTCCCCTTCCACATAGCCAGCATCTTTATA
Source organism: Allium fistulosum (assembly GCA_030737815.1). NCBI lineage: Eukaryota > Viridiplantae > Streptophyta > Magnoliopsida > Asparagales > Amaryllidaceae > Allium > Allium fistulosum. The sequence goes on from CM060901.1 coordinate 670,729,923, forward strand.
CATTTCAATCACTGCCTCCCACACTTCTGCTAGAGTAATTTTGTATCTTAGGCCCAAGAACGAAAGGCTTCCGCGTCCCAAGACACTGAGAACATAAAACTTAAAAAGAGTGGAGCTGATGGTGGCCTTGGTTGTTTCATGTGATTCTTCAGCAACCGCTTTTCCAGCCATGGCATCGTCACGCTCCTTTTCTGCTTTTAAAAGTTGAGCTTTTAACATAGTTATCTCCAAGTCTTGGGAGCTGATTTTTTCCCGCAGCTAGACGGTGTCGTTGCGGTATTTTTCAACAACATGTTGTTCCGCCTCAAGTTTGATCTCGGCATCTCTCTGAGCAGCATGCGCATCTCTCACTTGCTTCTGAAAAACCTCTTCCTTTTGAGAATAGGAAGCGGAAGAGGTAGCAAGGTCCTCCTTAAGTCTATTAACTTCAGACTCAAGTCTCTCGTTATCATCGGCGATGCTCTTCATTTCTGCATCATGATGCTCAAGAACTTTCTTCCACTCCGACTTGTCATTTTCCATAGTTAGCATAGCCTCAAGATTTAGGCGGTTGATTCTTTGAAGCTCATCAACAAGTTTTTGCCATCCTGATATTCTCTCAATATCGAGTTTAACGGCGTCAAGATTTCTCAACATAGCTTGTTTGTCGATGGGAACAAATCAAGATCAAAACGCACTCCTTTTAAGCACCAGTGTGGAAATCGACTTTGAAGACCAGTCGGAGCATTTTCAACTTGATATGATGGCCTGTTGAGGATCGTCTGAATATCAGTTCTTTAGAGGGCAGGAGAGCTGGAAGGGGTTTCTAAAGAGAGAGGAGCAGCGGGCTTTTCAGAAATTGCAGACGCAGGCCTTTCGCTAAGCTTGGCCCGCTTGCTCGAATCTTCACCAACATGATTCTTCCCTTTGTCATCGTGAGATTTTCTTTTATGAGAATCGTCATCTCTTTGAGAAGAGTCATGGCGGTCATCTTTTCTTCCATATCGCTCCTCGTAAGACTACCTCTCTCGAGCTTTTCTAGCCGCTCGTTCCTCATCAGTTTCCCTGGGAGTAGAGAGATGACGCCTGGGATCATAGTAGTAGTCACGCTTTCCGTAGCGCATAAAATCATCATAATACGAGCCACTTCGTCCCATTGTAGAATCTGAAAATGAAAAAGAAATAGAACTTAGAAATCTCCAGGAAAAGGAAGTTAAGTGCAAATAACTGCTAAAAATCCTAAGTGTGTGTGGCGTGCAAACTACGCGCGTCAAGCTACAAACCACTCTTCAGCTTAGGAGTGATGTCGGCTTTTACAATAGCGGGCAACTCTTGGGTTGACGGAAGTGGTCGTAAGACAGATGTTGCTTCAACCGATGGAGAGACAATCTTAGAAGCGGTGACATCGTCTTTAAAAAGCTCTTGAGAAGTCACCATAAAATCACTTAACCCCTCGAAGATGTCGTCACCATTATGCCCAGCCGAGTGAGTCACACCAGCAGCTCAATTTTCAGCATTTTCAGCACTTTTTGTGGCAGAACTTTCCTTCTCCATCCCTTCATCAACTTCCGTGACGGCCTTCCCGAGACATTGAGGAAGTTCCTCTTCTTCGATAACCGGAAGAAGTTTAGACTTGCCGGAAAACTCTGCGCCCTCAGCAGAACCGTAGCATTTTATCAAAGAAGCTTCTGCAACTAGTTCTTTCGGCGCAAGTTCTTTTGCAGGAGCTGGGGCATCAGATGTTTCCGGTTGAGGAGCAGGGGCATCGCGAAGCTGGAGGGATCGGGAAGAATGTAAAAGGCCAAATTGATGTAAAAATTCATCTTTCAAAAGATATTTGATACTCCTCTCTTCGGCATCAACAGCACTTAGCCTTTCAAAAGTTGGCTTGTGGCTAGAGTCCTTAGAAAGAAGAGGAAGTGCTGTAAAAGTAAAGAATGAAGTTAGCACTTAACAACTCGGATTTTGAAAAGTTCAGGAACGGAAAGAACAGAGATAGACAAGCTTACTTCCTACTCTCCAAATGGCGTAGAATCCCGGGGGACGGCGGACAAAGAAAAATTGATTCAAAAACCCATGGGCGCTTTCAGGAAGATCAGTAATTAGTTTACGGTTCCTGGCGCTCCTCACAAGTACAATAGAAGGATGATCTTTATTCTTCACAAATGTGCACAAATAGCAAATCTCTTCAAAGCTCGGAAGACGGTCAAGTGTCCTCCTAAACAGTACACACAGTCCCAACAAGATGGCGTAGCCATTGGGATGCAACTGGAAAGGAGAGATAGTTAATCGGAGAAAGTGCCGTCGATGAAAATCGTTAAAGGGAGGAATAGCTCCACTTGAGCACATCTGAGGATTAACTGCGATAAAACCAAGAGGCGGTCTATCGGCAGTATCGTTTACCCTTGGAAGCAAAGCGTCCGCTTCAGCAATACCGAACTGAACACATAATTGACTGAACACCCGTTGATTCAGAGTGGTTGAAGTTCTTTCCGGGGGATCATCCAAGGGATTAGCTATTGGGAAGACTTCTCCAACTTGCCCTACTATCTCTTCTTGTTGAGAAGTCCTTCTACACAAGGAACTGGACATTTAAATATGAAGGTGCACGTTTCCTAAAAGCGTGTGAAGTGTTGTGTGAAGCTAATAAAATAACAAGTAAATAAAAATAATAACACTGGTTGGCATACGTCAATTCAGAAAAAATTCAAGACTTGTTATTAAATCAGAATTGAGAGTAGTGTCAATGCAAATGGCATTCGATAGTAAGCAGTTCTAACTGTGAGAATTTTGTGTTGACACTTCATTCAAATTAGTTGATTCGCAGCATTTCACACTCGATTGAATTCAGTTTATTTTACTTAAGTAGAATATTGTCTCTTGATTTAATCCATCATTCGATGTGGGCAGTCAATGATGAGTATATTCGTCCCAGTTTTCTGCAAATGTTGTATTTAATAGGTTATTAAAAATCAAGTCAATACAATCTGTGAAAAAGTACAAGTTCAAGCAGTTCAAATTTGCAGTTCAGTCAAGTTCTGTGAAAAGTTTGCAAGTGTTCAAGTCCTTAAGTCGCAGGAACGACTTAAGACTAACTCGGGATTACTTAGGTCATCCAGATCAAGTTCAAACGACCTAACATAAGTCAACCTTCCTTAAGTCGCTCTGCTCGAGTTATGGAATTCATTAGTCATGTTCCTATGAGTTAAAGCTACACTGCAAGTTAAGACATAAGGCTTTAAGTCAAGACAGGGTAAATTTGTTTAAGTGTTAACTCGTCCAAGTACACTCGCGACCTAAAATTATGTCGCAAGAAGTTAAGTCGCCCATATCATAGTGCGATCCAAAGATAGGTTGAAAGGAGAGTTATCTCGTCCGAAGAAATATGCTACACTTCTTAAGTCGCAAGTTCTTAAGTCGTTCAGATTCCTTAAGTCGCAAGTTCTTAAGTCGTTCAGATTCTTTAAGTTGCTCAGTTTTAAGTCGCTTGCATGGTTAAGTCGTTTGCATGGTTAAGTCGTTTGCTTGGTTAAGTCATTTTGCTTCCTTAAACCGTTTGCTGAGTTATGTCGTGTGATTCATGTTTAAACCGTAAGTCGCTCCTCCTCAGATCCTTAACTCGCCTAATGCCTAATCCCGTTCACTACTCCCCAATACATCAATTCACCAACTCCCTAACTCGCTCAATCTTCCTCGGGTTGTAAATTCGCCTGGCATCAAACCCGATAACCCGATAACCCGCTAATTCATTGGCGCCTTCACAAAAAAAACCCTCATCTATCCAAACCGCCGAATCGCCTAGAAAAGCAATTTGAATCGCCTTAGATTCACCACAATTCCGATGTACTGCCGTTTTATCATGAATTAAAAAAACAATATGATCAATGGCAATCACAGATTGATCGAAACATTATTCGTGATGAAACGCGGCACCAATAGTTGAATTGGAGACAGAAAATAGGGAGTTAGCAATTCGATGATGGATGTAGTTGAACGACGACCAGATTACTTACATAGTTGGACAGAGGAATGATCGGCGATGAGAAGGTTGGATTTTGTCTTCGAAAGCTTGGAAAAATCGTCAATGGCGGTTTCAGATAATAAAGCAAGTGAGGATAAGGAAGGAGAAGCTGAGCAACTTATAGGCGGGAAAGGAGGAATTCGAATCGGCCTAAAAACGACCTAACAACTCAAGCGGCTTACGACCTAACAATTCTAGCGACTCACGACTTAGCAATTCAGATGGCACGAGTTAAAAGGTGTCGAAGCACACGACCTAGTCCCTAGGCATATACTTCGAGGGGCAAGTGTTAACACCTCTTTTTCCACGACTTAGCGACCCAACGAGTTACGACTTAACGACCTAAGGAAATCTCTTGCAACCTAACTCCAGAAAGCAACCTAGCGACCTAACGAGTTAGCGACCTAGCGACCTAACGAGTTAGCGACCTAGTGACCTAACGCGTTAGCGACCTAACGACCTAACGAGTTAGTGACCTAACGAATTAGCGACCTAGCGACTCAGAAAAAGGGAACGACTTAACATGTTCCAGAGTAAAGCCACGCGACCTAATACCTACCTCTTCTATTAGGTCGCTCACGACCTAAACATGCGGAGAGAACTTCTGTATTCACTGCATTATATCGCTCACACCTAGTATATCACCCAGAATGGCTCCACTAAGTCGCCAACGACTTAAGCTAACTCGGGATGACCCTTAGGTCGCTTACAACCTACGACCTACAACCTATGACCTAATCCCTAAGTCGTCCACGACCTACGACCTACATTTAGATTTTCCCTATAAATACCCCACCTACTCCACATTCGAGGGGGACTTTTCCAGACTTTGTAGCGCCGAAACTCTGCTACATTCACGACTTCTACAACACCTCTACTACTAAAAACATCTCAAACTACCTAAAGAGAAGATCACCTACATTCAAGATGGATTCGAAAGTTTCTTTTGCATTGAAGTGTTGATTACTTGTATCGATTGTTGAATAATCGAAGGAATTCTTGTAAAACTTGTAATCGAACTTGTGATAAAGAAGACAAAGTGGACGTAGGCTTGATTTTGAGCCGAACCACTATAAATTTGCCGTCTCTTTACTTTTCTGCTATTCTCTGCTTATTTTTAGTTCCCGTACCAACGGGTGGTGCTTTCACTTTACTAATATTCACACCGGGGTGTTAGCGTTCGATTTTTACGTTAACAGTTTTATATGCAAACTGTATGACAATGCTTAAAAACGCATTAAGGGGGGTTAATGTAAAAGCCTTAACGCCAAGAAAAATATTTATTTTATTGATTAGACATTACATATATAGCGTATTCTACTACATATAAATATTTTGATGGATCCTTAAGAGATGGAAAATCCCGTAACATCTCTTGAGTTATTGCACGCACGTTATACACTAGATAGACGATGTGAAACCCCGTAAACATCTCTGACGCCATGGCACTCATGTTATATGTGATATCGATTTGACTCACATAAGAATATTTTAGTCCTGACTCGAGTGTTTTGTCTTTTCATTATGCTCGGGTCAGTCCTGAGTTTTCAGCTTATCGAAGATTATTCTCTGGAGGACGAAGACGAAGATTTGGTATATTATTACTAGTATTATTCCATCATTATTTGTTCCGCTGCATTATTTTATTTGTTCTGTTGTATATATAACTCTGATAAATGTTGAATAAATTATAATCAGAAGTATAGTAAACTGCTTCATGAACTGTTTATTTGATTATTATATTTTATCATTCCGCTGCGAGATTCTGTGTTTGTTTCCTTCTTCTTTTCTTATTTTTCTTATTTAACCCTATTGATTATCTATGTTTCGGATTGTTTGAATTGGACATGTGTGGATTATTGTCGATTTAAAACTTTCGAAATATGGGTCGTCACATGAACAATTAGCTATCTAAAACAAGAATATTTTGATAATCCAAAACATAAACAATTTGCTATCAAAGACGTGAACAATTAGCTATCAAAAACATGAATATTTTAGCTATCGGAAACATGAGTAGTTTGTTATTGAATAAATGAACAGTTAGCTATCGAAAAAATAAACATTATAGCTATCAAAAACTTGAATGCTATAACTGTTAAAAACATGAACAACTTGCTATTTAAAGTATGAAATGCTTACTATCAAAATCATGAAATGCATGCTATTGTAAGCATGAAATGCTTAGTATCAAAAACACGCATTCACACGTAATCGAAAATGTAACAACCTAGAATTTTGGTCATCCGAAATTGGAATATTTAGTTGATTTTAAATATTGGAAAGTTAATTTTATAAGTCGAATAATTATATTTCAAATATAGTGATTTATTTGATAATTAAATTGTTAAATTTAATAATTGAAATTGTTTAAATAATTGAATCTTGGATATAATGTGAATGAAAAACGATTTCTAAAGTTGATTTAAATTCTATTTAAATTAGAATGGAGATAGTGAACTTTTAAATTTGAATTAAAAGTGATTAAATTGATTTTTGAAATTACTCATTTTAATTAACGTGTAAAAATAGTCTTTCTGGGCACTGTCTCAGATTTCGACGGAACCAGTTTCATTAGATCCATAACTATCTTCAAAACGCGTAGAATTTATTAAAGGAATTTTAATTAAAATAATTTGATTTTGAAAAACTATCTTCTGTATATGATGGAATTGGCTTTTGATATATATTCCATTATGTTCGGAATATGGGTAAATCATATAGAACGCCAGGCAGCATGCTTCTTTTGGAGTTTGAAATTTTGACGGATGAATAGTACCATGAAAATTTTCTATAAATAGCCTTAATTTGCTTCCATTTGTAAACCCTAACCCTAAATAGATTTCAGCCGCTATTAAAAACTTTACCGTCCAACGACCTTTGTCGATCGGAGCCTCTAGGGGCCGAATTAGCCTTCGACTTCAACTAGAGAAATGTAGAGCATGACCATACGAGCTTAACCAATGGTTGGATCTACGAATCATTGACCAAGGTGACCGAAAACCACTCGTATTCGCTGCAACAAACATGGGCTAGCTATTCTTGTTTTCACGCGTGCGCGTGGTGGAGGAGAGGGGCGGCAGGCAGGGCGGAGCGGCGATGGGAGGCTTGTTGCGCGCGTTCGATTTGGTGCGATGCAATCGTCGATTTTAAAAAAAAATTGAAACGGGCTGACCTGGGAAGGAGGAAGCATGAGAGGGAGATGATGGAAGAAAGGGTAATTTAAATATAAGTTAATTTAGTTAATTATATAATTTAATTTTATTGGATGTTAATTAATTCATGACTTTCTCGTACAAGGTCCGTTTCGAGCGTGGCAAGTTGCGTTGTGTTCGTATCAGCGAGCACTACAATACTGAGTTGGATTGGACGAATTCGGAGCTAGTAGGAATTTTGAGTTAAATTGAACGACCGTTCAGTTTTAATTCAAACCGAAGAGCTTTGACGATTTTTGGCATTTTTGTGAGTAGACTCACCTCTCTGGCCTGCTTATATTTTTATAAGTGGGAATAAAATTTATATATGATGTTTATTGTTTGTTTAGATGATATACTATATATATTAGTTGGTTTGGATATATTCCCGCCCATTGGAACGAATGAAACCCTATTATGTTCCCGTGTAAGAGCGGATGACCCTTCGTATACGAATCCAGCCTCAAAGTGGTTGATTTATATTTTATGATTATATGTTATCTGTGATGCATAGGGACAGGTTGAGGGGATCCAACAGGATTCCTCACCACTGTTGATTTTACTTTTCATATATATGCTGATATATGTTGTGTTGGATGCCATGATATTGATTTTGATATGATGTGACTTATTTAGTGCTTTAGTAGCAATGGGCCTTATTTTTGGTATTTTAAAATACTAAAAATAGTGATTTTGAATTAAAAGGGTTTCGAAGTGATTTTGGAAGTATATATGATTTATTATTTTTTAAATTATTAAAGGAAATGATTTTGTTTTTAAATAAATAAAAGTTATGGTTTTTGATGTTATAAAAGTTTAGTTTTATGAAATATTTTGATTTAGAGATTTTGGAATAAGTTTATATAAAAGATTTATAAAGGTGATATTTTTATAAATAAAGAAGTTGATTTAAAATTGAAATTTATAAATATTTTGTAAATGGATTTGAAATTTGTTTAGTAAATGGATTTTATGAATAAATTTGATTTATAAAGAAATGGATTTAGAAGTGGATTTCGATAGTAAAATTGGTTTTTATAAAAGAATGGATTTGTAAATAGAATTTTATAAATAACGGAATTTTATAAATAGAAGTTTTATAAAATGGAAAGGATATTTATAAAAATATTTTTATAATATGGATTTTTATTTATAAGGAATGTTAAAAGAAATATTTTTATGAAGTTAAATGTTTTAGAAGTAGTTTATCTTTTGGAAGTAAGGATTTTGAAAGTAATAACTCCAAACAGAATTTAAATGGTTTGAGAAATGTTTTAAAATGTGATAAGTAATGGTGTAACGACCGTGATTTTTGAATCACTGTCGAAATAAATATTTTAAACAGAAATTTTTAAATTAAAATTTGAAGAAAAAAATTGGCAATGTAAAAATGTTGAAAGGTCAGTGGCAAAGCCTTTTGGAAAATATCAAAGTTGTGCTATATTCCAATTGCCTTCACATGCGTTAGAATATAGGCTAGTGTAAATCAAAGTGTGAACACAATTTGTCTTGCTGTCACATTCATTTTTTTATAAAGCTTATGAACATTTTACTGCCATCATTTTTATGTGCTAGCATGTCCTTTCTCTCCTCTAGTGCACGTTTGCATTAAATGAATGTGTACATAGTGTTAGCCAGCACATTATTTTCCATTGACTTGTATAAAATTTTGGTGAAAAGAAAAGAAGAAGACTGCAACATTATTTCGCTCATTTTTAGAGGTTCGGTGAAAGCATTAATGGCAGATCTAAATCTTGCTCCAAGTAGTTCCTATTGCTAACTGATTTTGGAAGCAATTTATTGGTGAGTGAAGACTCACAATTTCTAATTAAAAAAAATGCTGCCTGTATGCGTATTTTATATTTTCCGAAGCTTGTTTTCTTTTTCATTTCTTTCGTCCTTGATGTTTGAAGCCTATGAAAATGAGTCCAGGCATCATTTGCATGCATATAAATCAAGAAATTGTGCCCAGCCCTTTTATATATTCCATGCGGCTACCCAATCGTCTCTTGCGTGCTAGTATGTCTAGGTTGTTAATTTTTGTTTTATTTTGTTGCGTACAAGTAATACTCCAAAGCCTCGACCTGAACATCAAGATTTCCATTAATTTGTACGTGTAAAGTTTTTATTGTTCAAGCTGCATATTTTGACACGCGTGCAGTTAGCTTTGCCTGGCCTTCATTTCTAACTTCACTTTTGGCATACAAGTATGTGTGAGCGAAAAAAAAAAGAATGAGTCCAGAATTACACGTGTAGCACGAAAGCTAGGCTACTGGTATTCCAATTTGCATTGTATATTCCTGTTATTTAGTTATTCGAATGATGCATGCATATTGTAGTATCCCAGATTTATGTTGTAAAAATGTTGCACGATAGCATTTCCAGGTTATTATGTACAAGCATGCATGCCCCAAAAACTAAGTCCAGTTATTTCAAATATCAAATGTGTGTCTATTTCATTTTGATATGCAAGAAGATTTTGCACGTTAGTGGTCCAGATATTATAATTGTTATGTGCGTTCTTTGCCAGATCATTTCGTATTTGGTAAATCTGTCTCGTGTACATCAAACTCAAGTCAAGCCCTGGTAGTGCTATTTTGTTGCATATATATAAGAAGTGTAGATCACTATTTATTAAATTACGTTGAACCGGTGTTTGGTTATAAAATGAATTTTGTTGCTGTTATTTTTATAACGGAATTTGTACGCCGGTACTATATTTTTGAAGCATGTTGTTTTGATGAGTTTTTTTTAACGAATAAATTTACTGTTGTTTTGACTTCCATCAGTTTAAAGTGAATTTTTAAGCGGTAATCCCGTAACGTTGATTTGGTATCCGTTTTTACGGTGTTTGGTGAAGCGCAATTTCCTCGTCGAAATTGCTACAGATGTTACTGTTTTAATCATGTGGTTTAAAAATCATTTTAAAATAAGATTGTTTTCAAAAAATTTATAGTTTGCGCTTTCAAAAGAATGAGGAAGCGATTTAAACAATTCAGAAAAATTAAGGACTATGAACCCTTACTTTTACTGATTCGGTTAAGTCCGGACTTGTCCGTTTGAGAACGTAAAATGTTATTTATATAAAATACACAATTTTGTACTTTCGAGGAAACGATGAAGAGATTTAAACGATTTAGCAAAAGTGCGGAGTATGGAACCATACTTTTACTATTTCGGTTAATTTCGGACTCGTTAATTGAAATATTTGTTGTTTGATGATTTTGATGATTTTGTTGGGCTTTCGAGCTACCCTGCTGGACCTTCAGTGTGACGCCCCACCTCTATACCCACGCTAGCCAAGAACACTACGGTATAATGCTATCAACTAGCACGGAGAATAAGGCTGTTGAGGAGCGACCTACCGTGTAATTTCTTCGTGCGAGCACCGATATGTCAGATAGTATAGCATGCATTTCATTTAAGGAGGAAGTCCGACATACCGATACAAAATCAAAGCTATCACACAGTGGCTATATATAATCTTCGGAAACAAACATAGAAAGTAACATAACACAAATCAGTCACAGACATCCATATCACAAAGGCGGAAAAAGATATGAATATATAACACATGAAACATTAGAGTAGTGGTCTGAAAGATCCACGATAATACAAAAGAACAGCTACAAGCTACACAAAAGAATAAGTATACATCATAGAGTCTCTATCTCAAATGTATACATCCAAAAACTACTAATCTAAGTAGTTAGCCAAAAAGTCAGAGTAATCCCAGAAGAGAAGTCAAGCAGAAGCACCTGTAACATCTCGGTCTGACCCGAGTATTATTTATAAGAAAATAATAAACGGATCAGTTTAGCTATAAATATCAGGTAATATGATGTAGAATAAGAAACATGGTATAAACGTGTAACAACCATGATAGCATATTATGATAAGTATGTAAATGAACATCAACAAGAGATCAATCAATTTCACAAGAATCTTCTCAAAGATCCAAATCCACAAAAAGGTAATGACACACGAATTCACCAATGCACAAAAATTGATGAAACATATCAATGAAAATCACGAAAATTGGTGAAGCACAAATTCCAGCAATCAACACACGAAATCTAAAAATCACAAAAAAGGGGGAGGCCTATCACACGGACGGGAGCATGAAAGCTCACCAACATATGTATCACATGAACGAGACGCTATCTCATGGTAGCTAACCATTAAATTTTGAACACACGAACGGCCCGAAGACCATGGGGCGCTACCCCACATATGTGAGTAGAAACATCACACAAACGGGGTCTAGTCTCCCTCCCAGATAAAGAGACATCGCTCAATCGCTAGTCTAAATTACAAAAATGATCGTCATGATCATCAAGAAGTGTCAATCACACCAAGCTAGTAAATATATGAGTTTAGCTTCATGTCCCATAACCACTTGCTTAACTTAAATATTTACGAACAAACTGTAGATCTTCACTAGAAAATTGTCACAAAAGGTTCAATCGAACAAGTCCAAGAATTAACCGACGAAGTGAACGCAAGCGTTTCATACCACTCGTTTTACTAAGTCGTTTAATTAGATTTCTCGTACGAGTGAGGTAAAGGCTTGTATATACTAATAGATTGGAAAACGGTTTAAGAAGAAGAGTTTTGTAATAAAATAGTGTTGAAATCACTTTGATGAAAGAGTTTTGATATTTACTACTAGTATTGAAACCTTCATATTTTTAAAGTGACAAACCACAGAACGATTGTTGAAACAAATCGAATCACAAAAAAATTCACATTCGAAGACGTGAGTAAAGTCCAAAGAAATCAATTCCAAAACCATCAAAGTAGGAATGCCCATGCGATCTAACAAGGCCGAGCTAAAGTGCAAGCGACCTAAGATAGGTGCACGAGGCCAATGAGCAAGCGACCCAGCGAGCTGACCGCTTAAGGAGTAGCACACGACCTAAGTGGTGCGACCTAAGCTGGCGAACGACCTACGGGAACAGGCCGAGCGACCTAAAGGAAACGAACTAGGCATGTCGAGCGACCTAGCAAGCTAGCGGCCTAAGGAATGAGGCTGAGCGACTTAGGGGTTACGACCAACTAGGCGAGCGACCTAGTGGTAGTACAACGAGCCGAGCATGCGACCTAACGTGATCGACCTATTGATGGCGCGACCTAGCGGGTAACGACCTAGGCAAGCGAGCTAACAGAAAACAGGTCGATCGACCTAAAGGGGCGAGCGACCTAAAAAGGCAAGCGACCTAAAAAGGCGAGCGACTTAAAGAGGCGCGATAAATAGCAGGCGAGTGTTTTATAATGCCGAGCGACCTAGGGGCGAACGAGCTATGCCGCACGACCTAAGAGGGAAAACGAGCTATATGCATGCGAGCTCTCCACGGCAGAACGACCTAAGCCCAGAAAATTGCTGAAACACACTAAAAATTGGGATTTTCACCAAATCAATCCAAACCAAATGCAAATGTACATGCTAAAGTGATAGGAATTCATTCCCAACAATCCAAGATAGTTATAGACAAGAATGTGAGATAAAAATATCACCTTTTCACGGAAATTGATGGAGATGAAGTTTGAAAGCAAAGCAAGAACAACAACTAGCTTGAATCTATGTCTTCACTTGAATTTGGAGTAGATGTTGGATTAGCAATGAAGACTAAAGCTTTGGAGTTTTAATTTCCCATTCCCTCCACCATTTTTGAAGAAGCTTTAGAGTTAGGAAGTGAAGAATGATTTAATGAAGAGGAGAGGGGGTTGGGCTGAGTTAGTAAGTGGTTCAGCCCAAACCAAAGCCATAAGAGAAAAAGTGGCGAATATTCCACTAACTCCAAACATATCAAAGTTTATACTCAAAAAGATCGCAAACGTCATTTTGAACTCAATGGGGGTGGTCTCGAGTCCTAATTTGACCGTATGCAAAAAGTAGCTTTTCAGACTAAGATCCGACTAACGATTAAAATATTTAAATAAGATATTCAAATACATAATCGTCGAATATGCGGGTTGTTACAGACTTCCCTCCTTAAAGAAATTGCGTCCTCGCAATATATATATAAGATGGAAATAAAAAGTAACAACCATAAAAGCATATTAACACATGTAATAATATTCAGAAAATATGAGATTCAATTATTCAAGAGAAATTAGAATTCAAAATATGAGTTTAAGAAGTCATTGTTTCTTTCTTCTTTTCTGCATCAAAACAAGGAAAGAGATACACTGACATATATAAAGCATGTACACATATTAGGCAAGTATAAACTGGACTAAAGTTTTGGGCTTCGGGCTTGGTGCACTTGGACTTGAATACGCACTAATCTTCAGCTAGAGTCAGGTTCAGATTTCAACCATGAACAGCAGTACAAACCATATAACCAATAACCATGAATTTCAGAATTATTCACAACACTCCTCCTCAAGTTGGGTTGTATATGTCTAGTAAACCCAACTTGCTTCCTAAATATCTAATTCTATTCCCATTCAATGCTTTGGTGAGCATGTCAGCTAGTTGTTATTCAGTCTGAATGTAATGAGTAGTAATTTCACCATCTTGTATTTTATCACGAATGAAGTGACAATCAACTTCTATATGCTTCGTTCTCTCATGAAATACAGGATTTGATGTAATGTGAATAGCTGCCTTATTATCACACCAGAGTTTTGCTGGTTGTTCAAACTCTAATTTACATTCTTTTAAAAGATGTTTAATCCACATTACTTCACAAATTGCTTTAGACATTGCTCGGTATTCAGACTCTGCGCTTGATCGTGATACTATATGTTACTTCTTGCTTTTCCAAGATACTAAATTTCCTCCAACATATACACAAAAACCAGTAGTTGATCTTCTATCATTTTTGGATCCATCCCAATCTGCATCAGCAAAGCTTTCCACTCTCATATGCCCATGATTTGCATACATGATGCCTTGTCCAGAAGTACCTTTCAAGTATCCTAGAATATGTTCAAGTATAGACCAATGTTGCTTAGTGGGTGAAGCCATATATTGACTCACTAAACTGACAGCAAATGACACATCCGGTCTTGTTATAGTTAAGTAATTAAGTTTACCAACTAGTCTTCTATACTTCTCAGGATTACATAATGTTTCTTCTTCTGATGTCAGATTGATGTTTGGGATGATGGGTGAACTCTGAGGCTTAACACCTAGCTTACCAGTCTCTGTTAGTAAATCCAATATATACTTTCTCTGGCACATAAAAATACCTTTATTGCTTCGTATAACTTCCACACCTAAGAAGTATTTTAATTCTCCTAGATCTTTTGTTTGAAAATGATCATGAATAAAGGTTTTGAGAGCAGCAATACCTTTGTCATCATTACCAGTAATTATTATATCATCTATGTATACCACTAACAGAATAATACCTTGTTCAGATGATTTGTGAAAGACTGATTGATCACTTTTACATTTTTCTATCCCAAATTTCTCAAGTGTTTGGCTAAATTTCCTGAACCAGGCCCTTGGACTTTGCTTTAGACCATATAGAGTTTTTCTGAGCTTGCATACTAATCCATTCTCCTCTTGTGCAATGAAACCAGGGGGTTGAGTCATATATATATCTTCATTGAGGTCCCCATGGAGAAATGCATTCTTTATATCTAATTGATGAAGCTTCCAATTAAATCTAGCTGCTAAAGCAATACATAATCTGATTGATGTCCTCTTGGCAACTAGAGAAAAGGTTTCTGAATAGTCCATACCATACACTTGTGCATATCCCTTAGCTACCATTCTAGCTTTAAATCTGGCCACAGTTCCATTTGGATTCATCTTAACAGAGTATACCCATCTACATCCAATGGCTTTCTTATCATTTGGTAGCTTGACTAGATCCCAAGTATTGTTTGTTTCTAGAGCATTCATTTCTTCAATCATTGCCTTTCTCTATTCTGATTTAGATAGGGCTTCAGCAACTGTTCTAGGGATATTAACTGAATCTAGTGCAGACATAAAGGAACATGTAGAGTCAGACACATTTTTATATGACACATAGTTAGAAATAGGGTAAGTGCACTGTCTCCTTTCTTTGCGGAGAGCAATTGGAAGATCAAGACTAGGATCAAAAGTGGACCTTGCCTCAGTGCTTCTAGGTGATTCTACTTCTTCTTGAGGTGATGCAGTAGAATAAATTAAAAATTCATCATTCTCCTCCTGACTTTGTTCATGATATAAAACCTCATTATTCTCCTCCTGAATTGGTACATGAGATTTTTGATAGAATGGTTTTTCCTCCATATAATTCACGTCTATAGATACCATATATTTATTTAGGCTAGGACAAAAACATTTATATCCTTTCTGCAATCTTGAATAACCCATAAATATACATTTCAAGGATTTAGGATCTAACTTGCTCAACTGAGGACTTACATCTCTAACAAAACATGTACACCCAAAAATTCTAGGTTTAACTGGATATAGTTGTTTGTCAGGACATAAGACTTTGTATGGGATATTAAAGTTAAGGATTGTAGATGGCATTCGATTAATCATAAAGCATGCAGTTAAAACAGCATCTGCCCAAAACACTTTTGGGACATTCATTTGGAATAGCAATGCTCTTGTGGTTTCTAAAAGATGTCTATTCTTCCTCTCTGCAACTCCATTTTGGGGGGCAGTATCCACACACGAAGTTTCATGCAGGATGCCATGTTGGCTTAAGTAAGAGCTGAAGATATGAGAGGTATATTCCTTAGCATTATCACTCCTTAGGGTTTGAATGGATGTTTTGAACTGATTTTGAATTTCAGCATGAAAGCCACAAAAAATAGAAAACAACTCAGATCTATTTTTCATTAGGAATAGCCAAGTAACTCGAGAATAATCATCTACAAACGTTACAAAGTATTTATAACCAAATTTAGAAACAACAGAAGAAGGTCCCCATATATCAGAGTGTACAATTTCAAATGGTGCACTTGCACGTTTATTTATTCTTGGCTTTAAACTACTACGATGAAGTTTAGCATATTGACATGCTTCACAGTCAAGAGTAGTAATGTGATTATATTGTGGACAAAGTTGTTTAAAAAGAGTAAGAGAGGGATGACCGAGTTGTTGATGAACTTTGATTGCTGACTCTATACTAGAACAAGCCACTGGTAAAGTTTCCAGAATATAAAGACCCCCAGATTCATAGCCTTTACCAATATTCTCCTTCGTTGTAAGATCTTGGAAAATACAAGCTTCAGGAGAGAAAGACACACTGCAACTCAAGTGTTTGGTAAGCTGACTGACAGACAAAAGATTATATGATAAGGATGGTATAAATAATGCAGAATTTAGTGGTGGTGAAGTATTTATTAGTACTCATCATGGCACTGCTGTTAACATGAGATGAAGCAGTTGAATTCTCAGTTCTAAGAATACGACTAAACACTTCTTGTAGTGAAGTTATTGATGATCCAGACAGAACTTGTGCTTTAGCTGCATCAAACTCTGATGATAATCCGGCCAGAAAACTCATGATTGCCATTTTCTCTCTCTGATCTTGTTGAACCTTCATATCTATACTCATAGGCAACAAGACATCAAAATCTTCATATGTTCTTTTAAAATTCATGAAGTATGTAGTGAGAGATTGATCTTATTTCTCTACTCTGTAAAACGACTTGCACACATCAAACATCCTGGTTAGATTGCCCTTTCCAGAGTATAAGAACTCGAGATATTCCATCAATTCTTTCACGAATTCACAGTGGTTGATCAGGTTGATAACCTCATTATCAATTGAATTTCGTATTTGCAAGAATAATCGTGCATCTTCTCTCAACCAGATCCGATCTTCTTGTCCTGTTGATGTTGGTGGATCTTTGACTAAGTGATCATCCTTATCTATGCTTCTAAGATACAATCGAATCGTTTTACTCCACTCTAGATAATTTGTGCCTGTTAATTTTCGATCTGTTATTTTAGGCATCATCGGCATCACATCCATCATCGATGAACTTTTGCTTTCAGCCATTGTTTCTTGCAGAGAGGATAGATCTGAATCTTGATTTGAATTGAAACCCTAGATCGATGCGCTACGCTCTGATACCATGTAATAATATTCAGAAAATATGAGATTCAATTATTCAAGAGAAATTAGAATTCAAAATATGAGTTTCAGAAGCCATTGTTTCTTTCTTCTTTTCTGCATCAAAACAGGGAAAGAGATACACTGACATATATAAAGCATGTACACATATTAGGCAAGTATAAACTGGACTAAAGTTTTGGGCTTCGGGCTTAGTGCACTTGGACTTGAATACGCACTAATCTTCAGCTAGAGTCAGGTTCAGATTTCAACCATGAACAACAGTACAAACCATATAACCAATAACCATAAATTTCAGAATTATTCACAACACACAAAAGAAATTTGAAATAAGAAGTTCACCTTAAAGAGCATGAGAAAGTAAGTCCGGATGTGTACGCTCGATGAATTCTCTAGATTCCCAAGAGCAATCCTTAGGATTTGAGGACCATTGAACTTTAACAAGCGGAACATCTTTATTTCGAAGTCGTTTGACCTCCGAAGCAATAATTTGAATAGGATGCTACTCATATGTTAAATTAGGTGAAACTTCAATTTCTTCCACAACACCAGGCTCAAGAATAGAATCGGAATCTCAAAGACACTTCCGTAATTGAGAAACGTGAAACACGTCATGCATGGCAGAAAACTGAGCCGGTAATGAAAGGCGATAAGCCATGGAACCAATACGTTCGGTGATAGGAAATGGCCCAATATATCGAGGCGCTAACTTTCCCAATCGACTGAAATGTACAACACCCTTCATAGGGGAAACACGAATAAATACAAGATCTCCAACAGAAAATTCTAATTTCCTTCTTCGATTATCGACATAGGATTTTTGTCTACTCTGGGCTTCTTTCATCCTATGACGAATAAGATCAATCTTTTCTGTGGAATCTCGAATAAAATCTGGACCTAAGACCAGCTTCTCACCGGCCTCAAGCCAACAAGAAGGAGATCGGCATGGCCTTCCATAGAGTGCCTTGAAAGGTGCCATACCAATACTAGCTTGGAAGCTGTTATTATAGGAAAATTCAACAAGTGAAATATGATCTTCCCAACTTCCACCGAAATCAAGCACACAAGAACGAAGAAGATCTTCAAGAGTTTGATTCACACGCTCAGTTTGTCCATCGGACTGGGGGTGATAAGCGGTGCTAAAATTAAGCTTCGTTCCTAAAGCTTTTTGAAGACTCTTCCAAAATCCACTAGTAAACAATGGATCACGATCACTAAAAATGGAAGTAGGAACTCCATGCAATTTAACAATTTCTTTGATGAAGAGTTTGGCCAGAAGAGGAACGGTTCGGTTCGACCGAACGGGAATAAAATAGGTAGATTTAGTAAGTCTATCAATGATCACCCATAAGCTATCATGACCCGAACGAGAACGGGGAAGGCCATCAATAAAATCCATGGCAATTTGATCCCACTTCCAAACTGGAATTTCCAAAGGTTGCAATAACCCACCGGGCCTTTGATGTTCAGCCTTGACAAGTTGACAAGTTATGCAACACTTAACAAAGTTAGCAATGTTAGATTTCATTCCCTCCCAGTAATAAAGTCGCTTCATATCCGTGTACATTTTACTACTACCGGGATGAATGGAAAATTTGGAACGATGAGAATCTTCTAGAATATCTTTACGAAGATCACTAATATTTGGTACGATAAGTCTACCAAATTTTCGAATGCCGCCACGAGAATCAATATCAAAGTCTTTCAAACCTTCAATATCAACTTTATCCTTAATATTTTGGCCAAGAAGAGCCAATTCGGGATCTAGCCTTTGAGCTTCAAGAATGCGGTCTAAAAGAGAAGGATGAGCCTCAAGGCTACATAAAACAAAAGATGAACATAAATCGGATACACGATCTCTAATCTCACAATTGGATAAAACCTCGAGATCATGCCATTTAGATATCATCATAGAAACAACCGCTTGTTGCTTACGACTAAGAGCATCAGCAACTCGATTTCCCTTTCCGGGAGTATAAAGAATATCAAGATCATAAGAGGTAAGGAATTTGAGCCAACGCTGTTGACGCAAATTAAGTTCCTTTTGAGAAAATAAATATTTCAAAGGCTTATGATCAGTATAAAGTATAAATTTCTCTCCCAAAAGATAATGTCGCCAAATTCGAAGGGCGAAAACGATAACCACGAGTTCTAAATCATGTGTGGCATATCTAGTCTCAGTCGGCTTCAATTTCCTAGAAGCATAAGCAATAACACGTTCTTTTTGCATAAGAATGGCACCCAAACCAACGCGACTAGCATCGGTATAAACAACAAAATCTTGATTCCCTTCGGGAATAACAAGAATAGGAGCATCAGAAAGGAGTTCTTTTAATTTCTGAAAAGAAGTTTCACATTTGTCCGACCAAATGTATTTAACACCTTTCTTTGTTAAGCCAGTAAGAGGCACGACAATTTTAGAAAAGTCCTTGATAAAACGATGGTAATAACCCGCCAATCCAAGGAAGATACGGATTTCCGTTACACTCTCCAGTCTCTTCCAATTTTGAATCGCTTCAATCTTTGAAGGATCCACTGATATTCCGAATTCGGAAATAATATGACCGAGAAACTTCATATTAGATTGCCAAAAGTGGCATTTAGAAAATTTTGCTTTTAATTGATTGCTCCTAAGAGTTTCCAATATAATCCGAAGATGCTTTTCATGTTCCTCCTCGGTTTTAGAATACACAAGAATATCATCAATAAAGATGAGAACAAACCGATCGAGGAAATCTTTGAAAACTCGATTCATAAGGTCAACGAAATAAGCCGGAGCATTCGTTAAACCAAAT
Source organism: Allium fistulosum (assembly GCA_030737815.1). Taxonomy (NCBI): domain Eukaryota; kingdom Viridiplantae; phylum Streptophyta; class Magnoliopsida; order Asparagales; family Amaryllidaceae; genus Allium; species Allium fistulosum. The sequence goes on from CM060901.1 coordinate 670,749,949, forward strand.
GGCATAACCAGCCATTCATAAGATCCATATCGAGTACGGAACGAAGTCAAAGGAATATTATCCTCTGCAATACGAAGCTGATGAAAACCGGTAGCCAAGTCCAATTGTGAAAAGACTCTAGCACCACTAAGTTGATCAAATAGATCATCAATCCGAGGTAAAGGATATTTATTCTTAATAGTAAGATCATTAAGCTTGCGGTAGTCGACGCAAAGCCTAATTGTACCATCAGATTTCTTCACGAAAATTGCTGAAGCTCCCCAAGGCGAGGAACTAGAGCGAATAAATTGCTTCGTCTCCAATTCGGATAATTGTTTGCGCATCTCTTCATTCTCCTTATTGGACATGCGATAAGGAGGACGAGTAATAGGTTGAGCTCCAGGTATAAGATTAATTTTGAACTCAATTGCTCACTTAGGTGGTAGTCCTAAAACGGGCTCAAATATGTCAGAAAATTCACGAACGACGTGAATAAGAGAAATGACATCTTCCTCATCATCATTATCACCATCGCGAGGGTTTAAAGAATATAAAGATGCAGCCAAAGTTGAATCCGAATCTTTAAGAATAATAGATATCTGCTTTGCAGATTGCGGATGTCGGAGATAAATAGTCTGCTCAGGACATAGGATATGAGCTTCATAACGGTTAAGCCAATACATACCCAAAATCATTCCAAAGCCTAAATAACGCATGACATGCAAATCGGCTAGGAAAGGAAAATCACACAAAATAATCTCCACATCTTTACAAAGCAAACTAAGAGTTGCGGATCCACTGACCGGATTCGCAATTCTTAAAGAAGTCATTAAAGCAACAACACTTAAGGAAAAAGTATCGACAAGTTCCTTTGATATAAAAGAATGTGATGCACCCGTATCATAAAGAACTCGAATAGGTTGATCATGAAATATAATAATGCCATCAAGGACAAAATGAGACATACCTTGACCCCGAGATGTGTTGCCAGGGGCTTGAGCAACGTTTAACTTTCCCTCCTTCTTTCCTTGAAGCTTAGGGCATAGATGCATATGATGATCAGGACTTTTACAATAGCGAACAAGAACGAGGTTTTGAACACTAGTTTGCAAAATGGTCCCTAGAACCATAGTTGTAGCATTTCCCATCACTAGAGGAAAAAGTCTTTGCAGTAGGAGTTGCTTGTTTCCCTTTCTTATTGGGATAAGGGCCTTTGGATTTGTTTGGCCTTTTCCTGTTGTTGAAGTTTGGTTTGGAACCCACCACTTCAACATCACTTTCCCTATCCGCCTCTTCAAGACGAAGAGCGATATCAATGAGTTGATCGAAAGAAACTTCCAATTTTAGAAGTAATGGCTTCTTGAGATTCTTGTTTAAGCCATAGACGAATCTCTGGTTCTTCTTCAATGGGGTGTTTATGTATTCAACCCAATATTTAGACAGTGACTCAAAGGATGCGACATAATCTGTCACAGAGGATTCACCTTGAACAAGGTCTATGAAACGTCGAGCCAATGTCACTTTCTCTGCTTCTGGTACGAATTTTAATTCGAAGCATTCCCGGAATTGATCCCAGGTGAGATCCGCTTCATTGATTTCAGAAATAAGAAGTTCGTACCAGTCCAATGCATCCTCTTGGAGCATACTGGAGGCCACCTGAACACGGTGAAGATCGATAAGATTCATGCGAGAAAAGATTCGATCGCATGTTCTTAACCAAGCCTGGACCTCAATAATAGTTTCGGAACCTTTGAATGGTTTCCCACCCAAGTTGGTATAATCGTTGCACAAGCGTGCGAATCCAGACTTAGGATGAGTAGGTTCCTGATTAGGACCAGCTGCTTGAGCATTCTTTACTAAATCAAGAAGCTGTTGAGCGGTCATAAAAACTCCATCCTGGGGAGTAACAGTAGATGGTCCAGCTCTAGGACGGCATGGCCTAGACATTCTCTTCTTTAAGAAAGAGAGAAGAAGAAATGTTATTCTCCAAATAAATATCAAGCAAATCTTGATAGATAAAACAAGGATACATAAATGGAAATAGGATGAATCGGTACGAAGACTCGAATTAAATCCTAAGGCACGACTCCTAAGTTGGACTTAGGACAATGATCCTTGTTAAGTTATTCTACATTGTTCCGAAGTTTGGCTCTGATACCAAGCTGTGACGCCCCACCTCTATACCCACGCTAGCCAAGAACACTACGGTGTAATGCTGTCAACTAGCACGGAGAATAAGGCTGTTGAGGAGCGACCTACCGTGTAATTTCTTCGTGCGAGCACCGATATGTCAGATAGTATAGCATGCATTTCATTTAAGGAGGAAGTCCGACATACCGATACAAACTCAAAGCTATCACACAGTGGCTATATATAATCTTCGGAAACAAACATAGAAAGTAACATAACACAAATCAGTCATAGACATCTATATCACAAAGGCGGAAAAAGATATGAATATATAACACATGAAAGTGTACATCAGAGTAGTGGTCTGAAAGATCCACGATAATACAAAAGAACAGCTACAAGCTACACAAAAGAATAAGTATACATCATAGAGTCTCTATCTCAAATGTATACATCCAAAAACTACTAATCTAAGTAGTTAGCCAAAAAGTCAGAGTAATCCCAGAAGAGAAGTCAAGTAGAAGCACCTGTAACATCTTGGTCTGACCCGAGTATTATTTATAAGAAAATAATAAACGGATCAGTCTAGCTATAAATATCAGGTAATATGATGTAGAATAAGAAACATGGTATAAACGTGTAACAACCATGATGGCATACTATGATAAGTATGTAAATGAACATCAACAAGATATCAATCAATATCACAAGAATCTTCTCAAAGATCCAAATCCACAAAAAGGTAATGACACACGAATTCACCAATGCACAAAAATTGATAAAACATATCAATTTTAATCACGAAAATTGGTGAAGCATAAATTCCAGAAATCAACACACGAAATCCAGAAATCACAAAAAAGGGGGAGGCCTATCACACGGACGGGAGCATGAAAGCTCATCAACATATGTATCGCATGAACGAGACGCTATCTCATGGTAGCTAACCATTAAATTTTGAACACACGAACGACTCGAAGACCATGGGGCGCTACCCCACATATGTGAGTAGAAACATCACACAAAAGGGGTCTAGTCTCCCTCGCAGACAAAGAGACATCGCTCAATCGCTAGTCTAAATTACAAAAATGATCGTCATGATCATCAAGAAGTGTCAATCACACCAAGCTAGTAAATATATGAGTTTAGCTTCATGTCCCATAACCACTTGCTTAACTTAAATATTTACGAACAAACTGTAGATCATCACTAGAAAATTGTCACAAAAGGTTCAATCGAACAAGTCCAAGAATTAACCGACGAAGTGAACGCAAGTGTTTTATACCACTCGTTTTACTAAGTCGTTTAATTAGATTTCTTGTACGAGTGAGGTAAAGGCTTGTATATACTAATAGATTGGAAAACGGTTTAAGAAGAAGAGTTTTGTAATAAAATAGTGTTGAAATCGCTTTGATGAAAGAGTTTTGATATTTACTACTAGTATTGAAACCTTAATATTTTTAAAGTGACAAACCACAAAACGATTGTTGAAACAAATATAATCACAAAAAAATTCACATTCGAAGACGTGAGTAAAGTCCAAAGAAATCAATTCCAAAACCATCAAAGTAGGAATGCCCATCTAACTAGTCCGAGCTAAAGTGCAAGCGACCTAAGATAGGTGCACGAGGCCAATGAGCAAGCGACCCAGCGAGCTGACCGCTTACGGAGTAGCACACGACCTAAGTGGTGCGACCTAAGCTGGCGAACGACCTAAGTTAACAGGCCGAGCGACCTAAAGGAAACGAACTAGGCATGTCGAGCGACCTAGCAAGCTAGCGGCCTAAGGAATGAGGCTGAGCGACTTAGGGGTTACGACCAACTAGGCGAGCGACCTAGTGGTAGTACAACGGGCCGAGCATGCGACCTAACGTGATCGACCTATTGATGGCGTGACCTAGCGGGTAACGACCTAGGCAAGCGAGCTAACAGAAAACAGGTCGATCGACCTAAAGGGGCGAGCGACCTAAAAAGGCAAGCGACCTAAAAAGGCGAGCGACTTAAAGAGGCGCGATAAATAGCAGGCGAGTGTTTTATAATGCCGAGCGACCTAGGGGCGAACGAGCTATGCCGCGCGACCTAAGAGGGAAAACGAGCTATATGCATGCTAGCTCTCCACGGCAGAACGACCTAAGCCCAGAAAATTGCTGAAACACACTAAAAATTGGGATTTTCACCAATTCAATCCAAACCAAATGTACATGCTAAAGTGATAGGAATTCATTCCCAACAATCCAAGATAGTTATAGACAAGAATGTGAGATAAAAATCTCACCTTTTCACGGAAATTGATGGAGATGAAGTTTGAAAGCAAAGCAAGAACAACAACTAGCTTGAATCTATGTCTTCACTTGAATTTGGAGTAGATGTTGGATTAGCAATGAAGACTAAAGCTTTGGAGTTTTAATTTCCCATTCCCTCCACCATTTTTGAAGAAGCTTTAGAGTTAGGAAGTGAAGAATGATTTAATGAAGAGGAGAGGGGGTTGGGCTGAGTTAGTAAGTGGTTCAGCCCAAACCAAAGCCATAAGAGAAAAAGTGGCAAAAATTCCACTAACTCCAAACATATCAAAGTTTATACTCAAAAAGATCGCAAACGTCATTTTGAACTCAATGGGGGTGGTCTAGAGTCCTAATTTGACCGTATGCAAAAAGTAGCTTTTCGGACTAAGATCCGACTAACGATTAAAATATTTAAGTAAGATATTCAAATACATAATCGTCGAATATGCGGGTTGTTACATTCAGGTCATCTGATGGACCTTCAGGTTAATTACCAGTACTAGACATTCGGGTCACTCTACGGACCTTCGGGTCATCTGATGGGTGCCAAAAATAATAGTACTTGGTAGGCTTCTGCCATTTGAGATGCACGTGCGGCGTAGCTAAAACTCGCCATCTGCTGGGATCGATCCACTTTTATGAATAATATTTCCTCAAAACGGAAGAATTATTCTCTAGAATAAGAGTACAAGTCATCAGTAGAATATTGAAATGAGCCGTGGTATGGGGGCATATAGCTATATTAATAAAAACAACGCTCAAACAACATACCACGAGCTCACTGCAGTATCGTACAAAGAAAATAAAGAAACTTGTGCAAAAAACAAGGAATAAATACATTCACAAATACTGACAAGAGATTGTATAAGTAAAAAGTGTCATTTTTATTCCATACTATCAATTTTTTTGTACATGTACAGGTTCCAAAAAGCGGGGGCCGTACCCGCACAATATCCGGTCGATACAAGCAAAAGTCAAAATAGCAAAACAAGAAAGATAGAACCAAACTCATTTCTTCTTCCTCCCGCTGCCTTTGGAGCCTTCACCTGGTTTAATGACTAACTTCGTAGGCCGGCTTGGGCGAGTCGCGGAGGAAGGAGAAAGAGGTGCAACTGGGTCTTCTTCTGCTTTCTCGTCATCAGCAGGAGTGTCTTTCTTTTTCTTTGAAATGCTACGTTTTCCCCTCTTTTTCGAAGAAGATTCGCTGCCCGTAGTAATAAGTTCGGATAGCTTTGTGTCGTCAGCATAAGATTTCTTCGGGGACCTCTCGCCCTCCTCAAGTTCTTCTGCCTTCTGCTCTTGCGAAGCGGTCGGATCATCCAAGTCTTGGAGAACTTCTATTTTTTCTTCTTGCGGCCCCGATTGAGAAGCAGAAGGAGGAGTAACTTGAAGAGGTAGAGGAGAAGCAGCTGGGGGAGGCGAAGCTGGTGCAGCACTTGTTGTTTTTGCTACATTAGAAGAAAAGTTAAAAACATCAGTATCTCCCGCAAAGAGAGGAGACGGTGGCACGTCGAGACTTAAGTAATAGGCAAAAAGTTCATCAAGCTCAGGTGAAGCAAACGAGCAGTCCACTTGAGCCAGATCGGAATTGAAGTTACCTGGGGAGCTCGGTTTGATCACTTCGATTTCATAATCCTGGGCTTCAGTACTTTCTTGGGCCTCTTCTTCAGTGTGAGCAGTTTTAGTTTGGATTTCGGCTTTTGCAGGAGGTGAAGAATGAGAGCTAGAGCCAATGGTAATAGGGTCGACCGAAGTCGAAGGACGAGTGGGGTCGGCTAAAGGCACCTTCTCCAGATGCTCTCCTCCTGCTGCTTCGGCTTGCTCCCTGGCAAGCTGTTCTTTCCCTCTAGCAAGGGCAGCACGACCCTCGTCGTCCAGATAACATGCCTCCAGGTCCCCTTCCACATAGCCAGCATCTTTATACATTTCAATCACTGCCTCCCACACTTCTGCTAGAGTAATTTCGTATCTTGGGCCCAAGAACAAAAGGCTTCCGCGTCCCAAGATACTGAGAACATAAAACTCAAAAGGAGTGGAGCTGATGGTGGCCTTGGTTGTTTCGTGCGATTCTTCAGCAGCCGCTTTTCCAGCCATGGCATCGTCACGCTCCTTTTCTGCTTTTAAAAGTTGAGCTTTTAACATAGTGATCTCCAAGTCTTGGGAGCTGACTTTTTCCCGCAGCTGGACGGTGTCATTGCGGTATTTTTCAACAACATGTTGTTCCGCCTCAAATTTGATCTCGGCATCTCTCTGAGCAGCATGCGCATCTCTCACTTGCTTCTGAAAAACCTCTTCCTTTTGAGAATAGGAAGCGGAAGAGGTAGCAAGGTCCTCCTTAAGTCTATTAACTTCAGACTCGAGTCTCTCGTTATCATCGGCGATGCTCTTCATTTCTGCATCATGATGCTCAAGAACTTTCTTCCACTCCGACTTGTCGTTTTCCATCGTTAGCATAGCCTCAAGATTTAGGCGGTTGATTCTTTGAAGCTCATCGACCAGTTTTTGCCATCCATATATTCTCTCAATATTGAGTTTAACGGCGTCAATATTTCACAACATAGCTTGTTTGTCGATGGGAACCAAATCAAGATCAAAACGCACTCCTTTTAAGCACCAGTGTGGAAATCGACTTTGAAGAGCAGTCGGAGCATTTTCAACTTGATAAGATGGCCTGTTGAGGATCGTCTGAATATCAGTTCTTTTGTGGGCAGGAGAGCTGGAAGGGGTTTCTAAAGAGAGAGGAACAGCGGGCTTTTCAGAAATTGCAGACGCAGGCCTTTCGCTAAGCTTGGCCCGCTTGCTCGAACCTTCACCAACATGATTCTTCCCTTTGTCATCGTGAGATTTTCTTTTATGAGAATCATCATCTCTTTGAGAAGAGTCATGGCGGTCATCTTTTCTTCCATATCGCTCCTCGTAAGACTGCCTCTCTCGAGCTTTTCTAGCCGCTCGTTCCTCATCAGTTTCCTTGGGAGCAGAGAGATGGCGCCTGGGATCATAGTAGTAGTCACGCTTTCCGTAGCGCATAAATTCATCATAATACGAGCCACTTCGTCCCATTGGAGAATCTGAAAATGAAAAAGAAATAGAACTTAGAAATCTCCAGGAAAAGGAAGTAAAGTGCAAATAACTACTAAAAATCCTAAGTGTGTGTGGCGTGCAAACTACACGCGTCAAGCTACAAACCACTCTTTAGCTTTGGAGTGATGTCGGCTTTTACAATAGGGGGCAACTCTTGGGTTGACCGAAGTGGTCGTAAGACAGATGTTGCTTCAACCGATGGAGAGACAAGCTTAGAAGCGGTGACATCGTCTTTAAAAAGCTCTTGAGAAGTCACCATAAAATCACTTAACCCCTCGAAGATGTCGTCACCATTATGCCCAGCCGAGTGAGTCACACCAGCAGCTCCTTCTTCAGCATTTTCAGCACTTTTTGTGGCAGAACTTTCCTTCTCCATCCCTTCATCAACTTCCGTGACGGCCTTCCTGAGACATTGAGGAAGTTCCTCTTCTTCGATAACCGGAAGAAGTTTAGACTTGCCGGAAAACTCTGCGCCCTCAGCAGAACCGGAGCATTTTATCAAAGAAGCTTCTGCAACTAGTTCTTTCGGCGCAAGTTCTTTTGCAGGAGCTGGGGCATCAGATGTTTCCGGTTGAGGAGCAGGGGCATCGCGAAGCTGGAGGGATCGGGAAGAATGTAAAAGGCCAAATTGATGTAAAAATTCATCTTTCAAAAGATATTTGATACTCCTCTCTTCGGCGTCAACAGCACTTAGCCTTTCAAAAGTTGGCTTGTGGCTAGAGTCCTTAGAAAGAAGAGGAAGTGCTGTAAAAGTAAAGAATGAAGTTAGCACTTAACAACTCGGATTTTGAAAAGTTCAGGAACGGAAAGAACAGAGATAGACAAGCTTACTTCCTACTCTCCAAATGGCGTAGAATCCCGGGGGACAGCGGACAAAGAAAAATTGATTCAAAAACCCATGGGCGCTTTCAGGAAGATCAGCAATTAGTTTACGGTTCCTGGCGCTCCTCACAAGTACAATAGAAGGATGATCTTTATTCTTCACAAATGTGCACAAATAGCAAATCTCTTCAAAGCTCGGAAGACGGTCAAGTGTCCTCCTAAACAGTACACACAGTCCCAACAAGATGGCGTAGCCATTGGGATGCAACTGGAAAGGAGAGATAGTTAATCGGAGAAAGTGCCGTCGATGAAAATCGTTAAAGGGAGGAATAGCTCCACTTGAGCACATCTGAGGATTAACTGCGATAAAACCAAGAGGCGGTCTATCGGCAGTATCGTTTACCCTTGGAAGCAAAGCGTCCGCTTCAGCAATACCGAACTGAACACATAATTGACTGAACACCCGTTGATTCAGAGTGGTTGAAGTTCTTTCCGGGGGATCATCCAAGGGATTAGCTATTGGGAAGACTTCTCCAACTTGCCCTACTATCTCTTCTTGTTGAGAAGTCATTCTACACAAGGAACTGGACATTCAAATATGAAGGTGCACGTTTCCTAAAAGCGTGTGAAGTGTTGTGCGAAGCTAATAAATTAACAAATAAAAATAATAACACTGGTTGGCATACGTCAATTCAGAAAAAATTCAAGACTTGTTATTAAATCAGAACTGAGAGTAGTGTCAATGCAAATGACATTCGATAGTAAGCTGTTCTAACTGTGAGAATTTTGTGTTGACAATTCATTCAAATTAGTTGATTCACAGCATTTCACACTCGATTGAATTCAGTTTATTTTACTTAAGTAGAATATTGACTCTTGATTTAATCCATCATTCGATGTGGGCAGTCAATGATGAGTATATTTGTCCCATTTTTCTGCAAATGTTGTATTTAACAGGTGATTAACAATCAAGTCAATACAATCTGTGAAAAAGTACAAGTTCAAGCAGTTCAAATTTGCAGTTCAGTCAAGTTCTGTGAAAAGTTTGCAAGTGTTCAAGTCCTTAAGTCGCAGGAACGACTTAAGACTAACTCGGGATTACTTAGGTCGTCTAGATCAAGTTCAAACGACCTAACATAAGTCAACCTTCCTTAAGTCACTCTGCTCAAGTTATGGAATTCATTAGTCAACATCCTACGAGTTAAAGCTACACTGCAAGTTAAGACATAAGGCTTTAAGTCAAGACAGGGTAAATTTGTTTAAGTGTTAACTCGTCCAAGTACACTCGCGACCTAAAAGTTATGTCGTAAGAAGTTAAGTCGCCCAGATCATAGTGCGATCCAAAGATAGGTCGAAAGGAGAGTTATCTCGTTCGAAGAAATATGCTACACTTCTTAAGTCGCAAGTTCTTTAGTCGTTCAGATTCCTTAAGTCGCAAGTTCTTAAGTCGTTCAGATTCTTTAAGTTGCTCAGTTTTAAGTTGCTTGCATGGTTAAGTCGTTTGCATGGTTAAGTCGTTTGCTTGGTTAAGTCATTTTGCTTCCTTAAACTGTTTGCTGAGTTATGTCGTGTGATTCATGTTTAAACCGTAAGTCGCTCCTCCTCAGATCCTTAACTCGCCTAATGCCTAATCCCGTTCACTACTCCCCAACACATCAATTCACCAACTCCCTAACTCGCTCAATCCTCCTCGGGTTGTAAATTCGCCTGGCATCAAACCCGATAACCCGATAACCCGCTAATTCATTGGCGCCTTCACAACAAAAACCCTCAACTATCCAAACCGCCGAATCGCCCAGAAAAAAAATTCGAATTGCCTTAGATTCACCACAATTCTGATGTACTGCCGTTTAATCACGAATTAAAACAACAATATGATCAATGGCAATCACAGATTTATCGAAACATTATTCGTGATGAAACGCGGCACCAACAGTTGAATTGGAGACAGAAAATGGAGAGTTAGCAATTCGATGATGGATGTAGTTGAACGACGACCAGATTACTTACGTAGTTGGACAGAGGAATGATCGGCGACGAGAAGGTTGGATTTTGTCTTCGAAAGCTTGGAAAAATCGTCAATGGCGGTTTCAGATAATAAAGCAAGTGAGGATAAGGAAGGAGAAGCTGAGCAACTTATAGGCGGGAAAGGAGGAATTCAAATCGGCCTAAAAACGACCTAACAACTCAAGCGGCTTACGACCTAACAATTCTAGCAACTCACGACTTAGCAATTCAAATGGCACGAGTTAAAAGGTGTCGAAGCACACGACCTAGTCCCTAGGCGTATACTTCGAGGGGCAAGTGTTAACACCTCTTTTTCCACGACTTAGCGACCCAACGACTTACGACTTAACGACCTAAGGAAATCTCCTACAACCTAACTCCAGAAAGCAACCTAGCGACCTAACGAGTTAGCGACCTAGCGACCTAACGAGTTAGCGACCTAGCGACCTAACGAGTTAGCGACCTAACGACCTAACGAATTAGCGACCTAGCGACTCAGAAAAAGGGAACGACTTAACATGTTCCAGAGTAAAGCCACGCGACCTAAGACCTACCTCTTCTATTAGGTCGCTCACGACCTAAACATGCCGAGAGAACTTCTGTATTCACTGCATTACATCGCTCACACCTAGTATTTCACCCAGAATGGCTCCACTAAATCGCCAACGACTTAAGGTAACTCGGGATGACCCTTAGGTCGCTTACGACCTATGACCTAATCCCTAAGTCGTCCACGATCTACGACCTACATTCAGATTTTCCCTATAAATACCCCACCTACTCCACATTCGAGGGGGACTTTTCCAGACTTTGAAGCGTCGAAACTCTGCTGCATTCACGACTTCTACAACACCTCTACTACTAAAAACATCTCAAACTACCTAAAGAGAAGATCACCTACATTCAAGATGGATTCGAAAGTTTCTTTTGCATTGAAGTGTTGATTACTTGTATCGATTGTTGAATAATCGAAGGAATTCTTGTAAAACTTGTAATCGAACTTGTGATAAAGAAGATAAAGTGGATGTAGGCTTGATTTTGAGCCGAACCACTATAAATCTGCTATGTCTTTACTTTTCTGCTATTCTCTGCTTATTTTTAGTTCTCGTACCAACGGGTGGTGCTTTCACTTTACTAATATTCACACCGGGGTGTTAGCGTTCGATTTTTACGTTAAAGTTTTATATGCAAACTGTATGACAATGCTTAAAAACGCATTAAGGGGGGTTAATGTAAAAGCCTTAACGCCAAGAAAAATATTTATTTTATTGATTAGACATTACATATATAGCGTATTCTACTACATATAAATATTTTGATGGATCCTTAAGAGATGGAAAATCCCGTAACATCTCTTGAGTTATTGCACGCACGTTATACACTAGATAGACGATGTGAAACCCCGTAAACATCTCTGACGCCATGGCACTCATGTTATATGTGATATCGATTTGACTCACATAAGAATATTTTAGTCCTGACTCGAGTGTTTTGTCTTTTCATTATGCTCGGGTCAGTCTTGAGTTTTCAGCTTATCGAAGATTATTCTCTGGAGGACGAAGACGTAGATTTGGTATATTATTACTAGTATTATTCCATCATTATTTGTTCCGTTGCATTATTTTATTTGTTCTGTTGTATATATAACTCTGATAAATGTTGAATAAATTATAATCAGAAGTATAGTAAACTGCTTCATGAACTGTTTATTTGATTATTATATTTTATCATTCCGCTGCGAGATTCTGTGTTTGTTTCCTTCTTCTTTTCTTATTTTTCTTATTTTTCTTATTTAACCCTATTGATTATCTATGTTTCGGATTGTTTGAATTGGACATGTGTGGATTATTGTCGATTTAAACCTTTCGAAATGTGGGTCGTCACATGAACAATTAACTATCTAAAATAAGAATATTTTGATAATCCAAAACATAAACAATTTGCTATCAAAGACGTGAACAATTAGCTATCAAAAACATGAATATTTTAGCTATCGGAAACATGAATAGTTTGTTATTGAATAAATGAACAGTTAGCTATCGAAAACATAAACATTATAGCTATCAAAAACTTGAATGCTATAACTGTTAAAAACATGAACAACTTGCTATTTAAAGTATGAAATGCTTACTATTAAAAGCATGAAATGCATGCTATTGTAAGCATGAAATGCTTAGTATCAAAAGCACGCATTCACACGTAATCGAAAATGTAACAACCTAGAATTTTGGTCATCCGAAATTGGAATATTTAGTTGATTTTAAATATTGAAAAGTTAATTTTATAAGTCGAATAATTATATTTCAAATATAGTGATTTATATGATAATTAAATTGTTAAATTTAATAATTGAAATTGTTTAAATAATTGAATCTTGGATATAATGTGAATGAAAAACGATTTCTAAAGTTGATTTAAATTCTATTTAAATTAGAATGGAGATAGTGAACTTTTAAATTTCAATTAAAAGTGATTAAACTGATTTTTGAAATTACTCATTTTAATTAACGTGTAAAAATAGTCTTTCTGGGCACTGTCTCAGATTTCGACGGAACCAGTTTCATTGGATCCATAACTATCTTCAAAACGCGTAGAATTTATTAAAGGAATTTTAATTAAAATAATTTGATTTTGAAAAACTATCTTCTGTATATGATGGAATTGGCTTCTGATATATATTCCATTATGTTCGGAATATGGGTAAATCATATAGAATGTCAGGCGGCATGCTTCTTTTGGAGTTTGAAATTTTCACGGATGAATAGTACCATGAAAATTTTCTATAAATAGCCTTAACTTGCTTCCATTTGTAAACCCTAACCCTAAATAGATTTCAGCCGCCATTAAAAACTTTACAGTCCAACGACCTTTGTCGACCGGAGCCTCTAGGGGCCGAATTAACCTTCGACTTCAACTAGAGAAATGTAGAGCATGACCATACGAGCTTAACCAATGGTTGGATCTACGAATCATCGACCAAGGTGACCGAAAACCGCTCGTGTTCACTGCAACAAACATGGGCTAGTTGTTCTTGTTTTCATGCGTGCGCGCGGTGGAGGAGAGGGGCGGCAGGCAGGGCGGAGCGGCGATGGGAGGCTTATTGCGCGCGTTCGATTTGGTGCGATGCAATCGTCGATTTAAAAAAAATTTGAAACGGGCTGACCTGGGAAGGAGGAAGCATGAGAGGGAGATGAGGGAAGAAAGGGTAATTTAAATATAAGTTAATTTAGTTAATTATATAATTTAATTTTATTGAATGTTAATTAATTAATGACTTTCTCGTACAAGGTCCGTTTCGAGCGCGGCAAGTTGCGTTGTGTTCGTATCAACGAGCACTACACTACTGAGTTGGATTGGATGAATTCGGAGCTAGTAGGAATTTTGAGTTAAATTGAACGACCGTTCAATTTTAATTCAAACCGAAGAGCTTTGACGATTTTTGGCATTTTTGTGAGTAGACTCACCTCTCTGGCCTGCTTATATTTGTATAAGTGGGAATAAAATTTATATATGATGTTTATTGTTTGTTTAGATGATATACTATATATATTAGTTGGTTTGGATATATTCCTGCCCATTGGAACGAATGAAACCCAATTACGTTCCCGTGTAAGAGCGGATGACCCTTTGTATACGAATCCAGCCTCAAAGTGGTTGACTTATATTTTATGATTATATGTTATTTGTGATGCATAGGGACAGGTTGAAGGGATCCAACAGGATTTCTCACCACTGTTGATTTTACTTTTCATATATATGCTGATATATGTTGTGTTGGATGCCATGATATTGATTTTGATATGATGTGACTTATTTAGTGCTTTAGTAGCAATGGGCCTTATTTTTGGTATTTTAAAATACTAAAATAGTGATTTTGAATTAAAAGGGTTTCGATGTGATTTTGGAAGTATATATGATTTATTAATTTTTAAATTATTAAAGGAAATGATTTTGTTTTTAAATAAATAAAAGTTATGGTTTTTGATGTTATAAAAGTTTAGTTTTATGAAATATTTTGATTTAGAGATTTTGGAATAAGTTTATATAAAAGATTTATAAAGGTGATATTTTTATAAATAAAGAAGTTGATTTAAAATTGAAATTTATAAATATTTTGTAAATGGATTTGAAATTTGTTTAGTAAATGGATTTTATGAATAAATTTGATTTATAAAGAAATGGATTTAGAAGTGGATTTCGATAGTAAAATTGGTTTTTATAAAAGAATGGATTTGTAAATAGAATTTTATAAATAACGGAATTTTATAAATAGAAGTTTTATAAAATGGAAAGGAGATTTATAAAAATAGTTTTATAATATGGATTTTTATTTATAAGGAATGTTAAAAGAAATATTTTTATGAAGTTAAATGTTTTAGATGTAATTTATCTTTTGGAAGTAAGGATTTTGAAAGTAATAACTCCAAACAGAATTTAAATGGTTTGAGAAATGTTTTAAAATGTGATAAGTAATGGTGTAACGACCGTGATTTTTGAATCACTGTCGAAATAAATATTTTAAATAGAAAATTTTAAATTAAAATTTGAAGAAAAAAATTGGCAATGTAAAAATGTAGAAAGGTCAGTGGCAAAGCCTTTTGGAAAATATCAAAGTTGTGCTATATTCCAATTGCCTTCACATGCGTTAGAATATAGGCTAGTGTAAATCAAAGTGTGAACACAATTTGTCTTGCTGTCACATTCATTTTTTTATAAAGCTTGTGAACATTTTACTGCCATCATTTTTATGTGCTAGCATGTCCTTTCTCTCCTCTAGTGCACGTTTGCATTAAATGAATGTGTACATAGTGTTAGCCAGCACATTATTTTCCATTGACTTGTATAAAATTTTGGTGAAAAGAAAAGAAGAAGACTGCAACATTATTTCGCTCCTTTTAAGAGGTTCGGTGAAAGCATTAATGGCAGATCTAAATCTTGCTACAAGTAGTTCCTATTGCTAACTGATTTTGGAAGCAATTTATTGGTGAGTGAAGACTCACAATTTCTAAAAAAAAATGATGCATGTATGCGTATTTTATATTTTCTGAAGCTTGTTTTCTTTTTCATTTCTTTCGTCCTTGATGTTTGAAGCCTATGAAAATGAGTCCAGGCATCATTTGCATGCATATAAATCAAGAAATTGTGCCCAGCCCTTTTAATTATTCCATGCGGCTACCTAATCGTCTCTTGCATGCTAGTATGTCTAGGTTGTTAATTTTTGTTTTATTTTGTTGCCTACAAGTAATACTCCAAAGCCTCACCTGAACATCAAGATTTCAATTAATTTGTACGTGTAAAGTTTTTATTGTTCAAGCTGCATATTTTGACACGCGTGCAGTTAGCTTTGCCTGGCCTTTATTTCTAACTTCACTTTTGGCATACAAGTATGTGTGAGCGAAAAAAAAAGAATGAGTCCAGAATTACACGTGTAGCACGAAAGCTAGGCTACTGGTATTCCCATTTGCATTGCATATTCCTGTTATTTAGTTATTCGAATGATGCATGCATATTGTAGTATCCTAGATTTATGTTGTAAAAATGTTGCACGATAGCATTTCCAGGTTATTATGTACAAGCATGCATGCCCCAAAAACTAAGTCCAGTTATTTCAAAAAAAAAGTGTGTCTATTTCATTTTGTTATGCAAGAAGATTTTGCACGTTAGTGGTCCAGATATTATAATTGTTATGTGCGTTCTTTGCCAGATCATTTCGTATTTGGTAAATCTGTCTCGTGTACATTAAACTCAAGTCAAGCCCTGGTAGTGCTATTTAGTTGCATATATATAAGAAGTGTAGATCACTATTTATTAAATTACGTTGAACCGGTGTTTGGTTTTAAAATGAATTTTGTTGCCGTTATTTTTATAACGGAATTTGTACGCCGGTACTATATTTTTGAAGCGTGTTGTTTTGATGATTTTTTTTTAACGAATAAATTTACTGTTGTTTTGACTTCAGTAACCGTCAGTTTAAAGTGAATTTTTAAGCGGTAATCCCGTAACGTTGATTTGGTATCCGTTTTTACGGTGTTTGGTGAAGCGCAATTTCCTCGTCGAAATTGCTACAGATGTTACTGTTTTAATCACGTGGTTTAAAAATCGTTTTAAAATAAATTTGTTTTCATAAATTTTACAGTTTGTGCTTTCAAAAGAATGAGGAAGTGATTTAAACAATTCAAAAAATTAAGGAATATGAACCCTTACTTTTACTGATTCGGTTAATTCCGGACTTGTCCGTTTGAGAACGTAAAATGTTATTTATATAAAATACACAATTTTGTACTTTCAAGGAAACGATGAAGTGGTTTAAACGATTTAGCAAAAGTGCGGAGTATGGAACCATACTTTTACTATTTCGGTTAATTCCAGAATCGTTAATTGAAATATTTGTTTTTTGATGATTTTGTTGGGCTTTCGAGCTACTCTGCTGGACCTTCAGGTCATCTGATGGACCTTCGGGTCAATTACTAGTACTAGACCTTCGGGTCACTCTGCGGACCTTCGGGTCATCTGATGGGCGCCAAAAATTATAGTACTTGGTAGGCTTCTGCCATTTGAGATGCACGTGCGGCGTAGCTAAAACTCGCCATCTGTTGGGATCGATCCACTTTTATGCTGATTTTTCTAGTTATCTTATTTTGATTTCTAGATTTTACGACTACTGATTTTCTAGTTATCTATTTTGATTTCTAGATTTTGTGAATTGCTGTTTTGAATTCAATTATGAATTTGAAAGTTGAGTTTGTGTATAGTCTCATCTGAGATTATAAATTTGCGTATTGCTGTTTTGAATTCAATTGTGAATTTGAAAATTTATTTTGATGGAGTTTAAATTGAGAATTCTTCATTTAAACTCTGTTGATTATTTATGCTGAATAGCTCATTCGAGACTATAATTATTTGTTTAAGTGTTGTCTATCATACACTTATTTCTGAGTTTAAATTAGACTGATCCGTTTATTATTTTCTTCTAAATAATACTCGGGTCAGACTGAGTTATTTCAGGGTAATCTCTATCTCCGATTCATTTGCTGCTTCAGCTTTTGGGATTTCACATCATCTTTTGGCTAGACTTCGAGGAGTACTTTTGGTTTATTGACTCTCGTCTCATGTATGTTATGATGTCTTTGTATATGTACATTTGGTTCATGTGAACCATCGTGTGTTGTAGCATGTATCCAGACTTATCTTCTGCTATATATCTGATATTTCTGTTCTGATGTGATTATACTATATGTGTTGTAGTTATTATGAGTTGTTCTAAATTTTTCTTAAGCCACCGTAGTTTCGTATTAGATTTGGATTGAACATATATCTTTGGGAGAAACTTACACAACTCCTATCGATGTAATCAATACTCGTCTAGGGCATAACTTACGGATGGTCGCTTCTAACAAGCCTTATTCTTCGCAATAGCAGACGTTATTCCTTATAATAACCTTTGTTATTGTGAGCATAGAGGTGGGGCGTCACAGTTTGGTATCAGAGCTGAAATTCAGAACAAATTATAATAAACACATAACAGAACCAGAATGGAACATGTGTTACAACTATTCGAGGGTTTTATCCGTGCCTTTCTAATCTATTCTTTTCACTTTAACATGTGGAGTATGTCTAGGAATAAATCACATATTCCTTAGTATTCCGTTTGTTAAATTCCTTATCAATTGTGTGTTGTTTAACTAATCCTTTCCTTCTCTTGTCTTTCAGTCTATGGCTGGTAGAGGTAGAGGGAAGCGTTCTTCTGCAGGCTCATCTAGTGGTTCTCATCCGGACGGAGTCTATATGTCTGCTGATCAGTTTATGGAGCTATTTAGGAGTGCTCAGCCTTCTGTTGCTACTCCCGCAGCTCCCAATCACAAGTCTGCCTTCGCCCGCATGTGTAGTGACTATTCCCACCTTGGAGGCCAGCCTTTTAAGGGATCGGAAAGTGTAATGGAGGTTCAAACTTGGCTGCGCACTTGTGAGCGCATATTTTCTCGATTGGATCTTTTTGATCATCATCGCGTTCTCGTGGCATCTAGCATGTTGCAAGAGCATGCTCTTGACTGGTATGAGCTCTTTATTGCGGAAGTTGATGAGTCCTCTCTCTCGTGGATTCAGTTAAGGAACGATTCGAACGTAAGTTCTAAATCGGAAAAGGCTAATCTTGCTCGTAGTTTCCTTGAGTTGAAGCAAGGAAAGTCCTCTGTTTCTGATTATGTTGCATCTTTCGAGGCCTTGTCCAAATACGGAGTTGAGTTCATTAACACTCCGCGTAAGAAGAATCTTCGTTTTGTTGATGGTTTGAAGAAGTATTTGAAGAAAGTTCTTTTGCTTCAGCTTAGCTCTCTTTTGAGGAGCTTGTTGATTCGGCTCTTTGCCTTGAAGTTGTTGAAAAGGAACGTGATAGTGATGATGATGTTGAGGTTTCTAAGAACTCCAACAAGAAGAGGTTTCCATTTCATAAGCCTAATTCTTCCAGCCAGAAGAAGAAGAAGCAAGCTGCCTCTAGTTCTCAACCTAGTAGTGCACCTTCTGTTCAGAGGGCGTGCTATAATTGTGGTTCTCTGGATCATCTTCACTGTAATTGTCCTAAGCCTTACATTTGCCGCTATTGTAAGAAAGAAGGTCATTGGATTTCTGATTGCCCTACTGCTTCTAGGGGTCTCAGATCTGGGAAGCTCAATGTTGCTAAAGCTTCTGGTGATTCTTCTCAGCCCAAAGGTATTACTCCTTCTGTTTTGGAAGGTTTTATTTTATTTCATGGCAGTTTTATTAGAGTTCTTTTTGATAAGGGTGCATCGCATTCATTCGTGTCAAAGAAGTTTGTTGATATTATTCATTTGGAAGTTATTACTCTTTGTGACCCTTTGAGGATTGTGAATCCTATTGGTGGATCCGTTACTCTTGGTTTGTTGTGTGTTGATGTTGAGATTATTCTTTGTGGTTTCTCCTTTCATGTGAATCTGCATGTTATGGATCATCTTGGTTTTGATATGATATTGGGTATGGATTGGCTCGTCCGTTATGAAGTTCAAATCCTATGTCCCGAAAGAACTTTTTATTTCAAGCATCCCGATGCTAGCGAGTAGTTATCTATTATATTTCGAAGCATGGATCATACTTCGAATGCTCTTATTTCTTCCTTCGAATCGGAGGATGTCATTGTTAATATTCCAGTTGTTTGTGACTTTTCTAATGTTTTTGAACCTATTTCGAGATTGCTGCCAAAGAGGACAATTGAGTTCCGTATTGATCTTATCTTTGGTGCTCATCCTGTCAGTCGTCCTCCCATGAGGATGTCTGCTAAGGAAAATGAGGAACTCAAGCAACAATTATCTGAGTTGGAAGCCAAGCATTTTATTCGTTCTAGCTCATCTCCTTGGGGCGCTACCGTTGTCTTCGTTAAGAAGCCAGATGGTACTCTTAGGCTTTGCATTGATCATCGCAAGCTTAACGAGCTCACTATCAAAAATAGGTATCCATTACTTAGGATCGACGACATGTTCGATCAGTTAAGTGGCGCCAAGATCTTCTCCCAACTCGATCTTGCTACCGGTTTTCATCAGTTACGAGTTGCGAAAGATAGCATTCCTCTTACCGCATGTCGTACTCAATATGGTCCTTACGAATGGCTTGTTATGCCGTTCGGTTTGACGAACGCTCCGGCGTATTTTGTAGATCTTATGAATCGGATATTCCGGGAATATCTCGATAAGTTCGTCTTGGTTTTCATTGATGATATTCTTATATATTCCAAATCTGAAGTCGATCATATTCAGCATTTGGAGATTGTTTTGAGCACTCTTCATCAGCATCAGCTTTATGCCAAATTCTCCAAGTGTCACTTCTGGGAGAATAAGGTGAAGTTTCTCGGTCATATTGTTTCTTCCGATGGTATCTCTGTCAATCCTTCCAAAATCGAATCTATTCAGAATTGGAAGAGGCCCGAGACCGTTACCGAGATCCGTAGTTTTCTTGGATTGGCGGGTTATTATTGCCGGTTCATTAAGGACTTTTCTCGTATTGCTTTACCGCTTACCACTCTTACGAGAAAATCAGTTCCTTTTATTTGGTCTGATAAGTGTGAGAATTCTTTCTTGAAGTTAAAAGATCTCCTTACTCGTGCTCCTATCTTAGTGGTTCCCGAGGGGAATCATGATCTTGTTGTTTATACCGATGCCGGTGGTTTTGGGCTCGGTGTTGTTCTCATGCAAAAGGATAGAGTAGTTGCCTATGCTTCTAGACAACTAAAGCCTAACGAGATTCGTTATGCTACCCATGATTTGGAGTTAGCCGCTATAGTCTTTGCTTTAAAGATTTGGCGACATTATTTGTTGGGCGAGCATTTTATTCTCTTCACTGATCACAAATCTCTGAAGTATTTATTTACTCAGAAAGAGCTTAATATGAGGCAACAACGTTGGCTTGAATTTCTTGCTTCATATGATTTTGATATTCAGTATACCCCTGGTAAGGGTAATCGAGTTGCTGATGCGCTTAGTCGCAAGCAGCAAGTTGTTGTTTCCATGATGCTAGCAGAGTGGAATATTTTGGAAGTTTATCTCATTGTGATATTAGAGACCGTCCTTCAGTTTCTGATTCTCCCATGCTTTTATTTAGCATGGAAGCTCGTCCTAGTTTGTTGGATCGTGTTGACGATGCCCAGAAACAAGATCCACATATTGCTTATCTTATTCAGAGTTGTAAATCGGAATCCCGAAGTGATGATCTAAAGGATTCCGATATTGATGTTCTAGGTTGTATTCGGAAGAAGGGAAGGTTAATCGTGCCTGATGTCCCTAATCTTAGAAATGACATTCTTGAGGACTGTCATCGTTCTAAGTATACTATCCATCCAGGCAGTAGTAAGATGTATGTTGATATGAAACGCTTATACTATTGGGAGGGTATGAAGCGTGATGTTGCAAGTTATGTAAGTCGTTGCATGACTTGTCAACTTGTTAAAGCAGAACACCAGCGTCCCAGTGGTCTTTTGCAGCCTCTTGAGATTCCATTATGGAAATGGGATCAGATTTCCATGGACTTCATTGATGGTCTACCTCGTTCGAGGTCGGGCCATACTAGTATTTGGGTGATTGTTGACAGATTGACCAAATCAGCCCATTTTATTCCTATCAAGTCCAATCGGACTGCTCCTTTGTTGGCTAAGCTATTTATTAAGGAAGTCGTTCGACTTCATGGTGTGCCTAGTTCTATTGTTAGTGACAGAGATCCGCTTTTCACTAGTGGTTTCTGGTAGAGCCTTCAGAAAGCTTTGGGCACTAAGCTCAATCTCAGTACAGCTTATCATCCACAGTCTGATTGTCAGACTGAAAGGGTGAATCAAGTTTTGGAAGATCTCCTTCGAGCTTGCATTCTTGATTTTGGTGGTAGTTGGGAAGACCACTTATCTCTTGTTGAGTTCTCTTATAACAACAGTTTTCAATCCAGTATCGGTATGGCTCCTTTCGAAGCTCTTTACGGAAGACCGTGTCGATCACCATCTTGTTGCTTGGAATCAGGAGAAAAGTTAGTTTCTCAATCCCGATTATATTCGTGAATCTTCTAAGAAGATTGTTATTATCAGATAGAGAATGAAAGAGGCTCAGAATAGGCAGAAATCTTATGCCGATCATCGTAGGAAGCCTTTGGAATTTTCTGTTGGCGATCTCGTATTCATTCGTGTTTCTCTGATGAAGGGTGTGGTGCGTTTTAGTAGCTCCGGGAAATTAGCTCCTCGATATATTGGACCGTTTCCTATTACGGAACGCATTGGCCCTGTGGCTTATCTTGTGTCGCTACCTATTCAGTTTTCGGGAATTCATGACGTATTTCATGTATCCCAGCTTCGTCGATGCCTTAGAGATTCTGATTCTATTATTGATCCCCATATGTTGCAAGATCTTGAGATCTCACCCGACTTGTCTATTGTGCAAAATCCTATTCGTGTGCTAGCTTCGGAGGTTAAACGCCTTCGGAATAAAGAAGTTCCGCTTGTGAAAATTCAATGGTCTGCAAACCCCAAAGATTGCACTTGGGAAACCAGAGAATTCATCGAGCGTTCTTATCCGGGCTTTCTCTCCTCTTCGGGTGGGGGGTGAGCATTCTTATCCATCTTCTCTATTTATTCTTTGTTGAAATGAATTATTTGTGTATTGACTACTTCTAGTATGAAAATTGCGGGGACGCAATTTTTATAAGGGGAAGATTCTATAACGACCGTGATTTTTGAATCACTGTCGAAATAAATATTTTAAATAGAAATTTTTAAATTAGAATTTGAAAAAAAAATTGGCAATGTAAAAATGTAGAAAGGTCAGTGGCAAAGTCTTTTGGAAAATATCAAAGTTGTGCTATATTTCAATTGCCTTCACATGCGTTAGAATATAGGCTAGTGTAAATCAAAGTGTGAACACAATTTGTCTTGTTGTCACATTCATTTTTTATAAAGCTTGTGGACATTTTACTGCCATCATTTTTATGTGCTAGCATGTCTTTTCTCTCCTCTAGTGCACGTTTGCATTAAATGAATGTGTACATAGTGTTAGCCAGCACATTATTTTCCATTGACTTGTATAAAATTTTTGTGAAAAGAAAAGAAGAAGACTGCAACATTATTTCGCTCATTTTTAGAGGCTCGGTGAAAGCATTAATGGCAGATGATCTTGCTCCAAGTAGTTCCTATTGCTAACTGATTTTGGAAGCAATTTATTGGTGAGTGAAGACTCACAATTTCTAATTAAAAAAAATGCTGTCCGTATGCGTATTTTATATTTTCTGAAGCTTGTTTTATTTTTCATTTCTTTCGTCCTTGATGTTTGAAGCCTATGAAAATGAGTCCAGGCATCATTTGCATGCATATAAATCAAGAAATTGTGCCCAGCCCTTTTATTTATTCCATGCGGCTACCCAATCGTCTCTTGCGTGCTAGTATGTCTAGGTTGTTAATTTTTGTTTTATTTTGTTGCATACAAGTAATACTCCAAAGCCTCGACCTGAACATCAAGATTTCAATTAATTTGTACGTGTAATGTTTTTATTGTTCAAGCTGCATATTTTGACACGCGTGCAGTTAGCTTTGCCTGGCCTTCATTTCTAACTTCACTTTTGGCATACAAGTATGTGTGAGCGAAAAAAAAGAATGAGTCCAGAATTACACGTGTAGCACGAAAGCTAGGCTACTGGTATTCTCATTTGCATTGCATATTCCTGTTATTTAGTTATTTGAATGATGCATGCATATTGTAGTATCACATATTTATGTACATGTAAAAATGTTGCACGATAGCATTTCCAAGTTATTATGTACAAGCATGCATGCCCCAAAAACTAAGTCCAGTTATTTCAAAAAAAAAAGTGTGTTTATTTCATTTTGATATGCAAGAAGATTTTGCACGTTAGTAGTCCAGATATTATAATTGTTATGTGCATTCTTTGCCAGATCATTTCGTATTTGGTAAATCTGTCTCGTGTACATTAAACTCAAGTCAAGCCCTGGTAGTGCTATTTTGTTGCATATATATAAGAAGTGTAGATCACTATTTATTAAATTACGTTGAACCGGTGTTTGGTTTTAAAATGAATTTTGTTGCCGTTATTTTTATAACGGAATTTGTACGCCGGTACTATATTTTTGAAGCGTGTTGTTTTGATGAGTTTTTTTTAACGAATAAATTTACTGTTGTTTTGACTTTAGTAACCGTCAGTTTAAAGTGAATTTTTAAGCGGTAATCCCGGAACGTTGATTTGGTATCCGTTTTTACGGTGTTTGGTGAAGCGCAATTTCCTCGTCGAAATTGCTACAGATGTTACTGTTTTAATCACGTGGTTTAAAAATCGTTTTAAAATAAAATTATTTTCAAAATTTTTTACAGTTTGCGCTTTCAAAAGAATGAGGAAGCGATTTAAACGATTCAGAAAAATTAAGGACTATGAACCCTTACTTTTACTGATTCGGTTAATTCTGGACTTGTCCGTTTGAGAACGTAAAATGTTATTTATATAAAATACACAATTTTGCACTTTCAAGGAAACGATGAAGAGATTTAAACGATTTAGCAAAAGTGCGGAGTATGGAACCATACTTTTACTATTTCGGTTAATTCCGGACTCGTTAATTGAAATATTTGTTGTTTGATGATTTTGATGATTTTGTTGGGCTTTCGAGCCACTCTACTGGACCTTCGGGTCATCTGATGGACCTTCGGGTCAATTACCAGTACTAGACCTTCGGGTCACTCTGCGGACCTTCGGGTCATCTGATGGGCGCCAAAAATTATAGTACTTGGTAGGCTTCGGCCATTTGAGATGCACGTGCGGCGTAGCTAAGTATATCTATTATATTATATTATAATTATTAATATTATAAATAATATAATATTCTTTTTTGATTACCTTCCTCGCGTATGTATAAGACCGAATCCATTCGATTTCTAAAAAGGATTACTAATCCTTAACTTTATGCTGATTTTTCTAGTTATCTTATTTTGATTTCTAGATTTTGCGACTGTTGATTTTCTAGTTATCTATTTTGATTTCTAGATTTTGTGAATTGATGTTTTGAAATCAATTATGAATTTGAAAGTTGAGTTTGTGTATAGTCTCATCTGAGATTATAAATTTGCGTATTGCTTTTTTGAATTCAATTGTGAATTTGAAAATTTATTTTAATGTAGTTTAAATTGAGAATTCTTCATTTAAACTCTGTTGATTATTTATGCTGAATAGTCTCATTCGAGACTATAATTATTTGTTTAAGTGTTGTCTATCGTACACTTATTTCTGAGTTTAAATTAGACTGATCCGTTTATTATTTTCTTCTAAATAATACTCGGGTCAGACTGAGTTATTTCAGGGTAATCTCTATCTCTGATTCAGTTGCTGCTTCAGCTTTTGGGATTTCACATCATCTTTTGGCTAGACTTCGAGGAGTACTTTTGGTTTATTGACTCTCGTCTCATGTATGTTATGATGTCTTTGTATATGTACATTTGGTTCATGTGAACCATCGTGTGTTGTAGCATGTATCCACACTTATCTTCCGCTATATATCTGATATTTCTGTTCTGATGTGATTATACTATCTGTGTTGTTGTCATTATGAGTTGTTCTGAATTTTTCTTAAGCCACCGTAGTTTCGTTTTAGATTTGGATTGAACATATATCTTTGGGAGCAACTTACACAACTCCTATCGATGTAATCAATACTCGTCTAGGGCATAACTTACCGATGGTCGCTTCTAACAAGCCTTATTCTTCATAATAGCAGACATTATTCCTTATAATAATCTTTGTTATTGTGAGCATAGAGGTGGGGCGTCACAAATGGAAACATAGATTTCAACATTTATTGTTGTAATATACGTTTTCAATGAAGTATGGAAGGCATGGACTATAACACTGTTGTTATAGTAAATGAATTTTGAAAGAAAATATTTTTATAGTATATGGGATTTATATATATATATATTAATCGTATCCTTATACTAATGTTTTTGGGTTGTCGTAACGATGTTTTACGCAACATTAATTTTGACCCAATAAAGTATGTTTTGGCCTTCCATTGTGAAATACACGAATTGGTTCTTATGATCGTACTAAAGGCTTGGTGGTGTAGGAGCATTGCTTCCTATACTTAACACCCATCTAGGAGCATACCAACTCTTGAGTTGTACGGTTATAGAAATCTATTTAGCGTGTCTTCAAATGGTAGTGTTATTAAATATACGTATACCGTTTATATAAGTATGTGAAAATATTTTCTAAGTGTTGAAAATGAAATGGTTTGTGAATATGCTTATACTGTTGATATAAGTATATGGAAATGTTTTCCATTATCGATATTTTGAAATGGTTTTGTGAATATATCTTTTTAAAGATAATTTGAAGTAAATATTTGGAGATTGATTTAATTAATAAAACATTAATTAAATGGGCCTAGTGACTGCTTATGGTGCTAGATATTATTTGTTTACTTTGATAGTTAAATAACCGACTATCAAATATTTAGCCTCTTTATCGTTGTTGATCCGGAGAGACCAGGGTCGGATTTATCCGAGAACCACTTCGGACCAACGTATATGCGTTTGAACATGCAAGTTTGGAAGACATTGATATTTGGGATTTTCGTAATTAAGGACTGCTTGTTGATCATTTGCGGATAAACTCCCAATATATACATATAGTAGTAGTGGTCTCTTCGTTATGAAATATCCAATGCAAGGACTAATCGCTACTAATCCTAGGAGTGATTCCCGATAGGATGTGGTAGGAGAGTGCCTTCGGTTTGTCTTGTTCTTGAACAACTTGTATGGATGGATGTTTGACATTGCATTTTTGAGATTACATCATTGACTTTTATAAACATACATCTATTTGGTGGCGGAGAAGACAGCTTCTTTTAGCTTAACACCCTTCTCTGAGACGTACGAACTCAGAGGTTGTATGTTTGTGAAAGTCAATAGTGATCGATGGAATGGCAGTGTGCCATTCAAAGAGGAAAGTGTTATGTGCTATGTATGTCTAGGTTGTTAATATTTGTTTTATTTTGTTGCATACAAGTAATACTCCAAAGCCTCGACCTGAACATCAAGATTTCAATTAATTTGTACGTGTAATGTTTTTATTGTTCAAGCTGCATATTTTGACACGCGTGCAGTTAGCTTTGCCTGGCCTTCATTTCTAACTTCACTTTTGGCATACAAGTATGTGTGAGCGAAAAAAAAGAATGAGTCCAGAATTACACGTGTAGCACGAAAGCTAGGCTACTGGTATTCTCATTTGCATTGCATATTCCTGTTATTTAGTTATTTGAATGATGCATGCATATTGTAGTATCACATATTTATGTACATGTAAAAATGTTGCACGATAGCATTTCCAAGTTATTATGTACAAGCATGCATGCCCCAAAAACTAAGTCCAGTTATTTCAAAAAAAAAAGTGTGTTTATTTCATTTTGATATGCAAGAAGATTTTGCACGTTAGTAGTCCAGATATTATAATTGTTATGTGCATTCTTTGCCAGATCATTTCGTATTTGGTAAATCTGTCTCGTGTACATTAAACTCAAGTCAAGCCCTGGTAGTGCTATTTTGTTGCATATATATAAGAAGTGTAGATCACTATTTATTAAATTACGTTGAACCGGTGTTTGGTTTTAAAATGAATTTTGTTGCCGTTATTTTTATAACGGAATTTGTACGCCGGTACTATATTTTTGAAGCGTGTTGTTTTGATGAGTTTTTTTTAACGAATAAATTTACTGTTGTTTTGACTTTAGTAACCGTCAGTTTAAAGTGAATTTTTAAGCGGTAATCCCGGAACGTTGATTTGGTATCCGTTTTTACGGTGTTTGGTGAAGCGCAATTTCCTCGTCGAAATTGCTACAGATGTTACTGTTTTAATCACGTGGTTTAAAAATCGTTTTAAAATAAAATTATTTTCAAAATTTTTACAGTTTGCGCTTTCAAAAGAATGAGGAAGCGATTTAAACGATTCAGAAAAATTAAGGACTATGAACCCTTACTTTTACTGATTCGGTTAATTCCGGACTTGTCCATTTGAGAACGTAAAATGTTATTTATATAAAATACACAATTTTGCACTTTCAAGGAAACGATGAAGAGATTTAAACGATTTAGCAAAAGTGCGGAGTATGGAACCATACTTTTACTATTTCGGTTAATTCCGGACTCGTTAATTGAAATATTTGTTGTTTGATGATTTTGATGATTTTGTTGGGCTTTCGAGCCACTCTACTGGACCTTCGGGTCATCTGATGGACCTTCGGGTCAATTACCAGTACTAGACCTTCGGGTCACTCTGCGGACCTTCGGGTCATCTGATGGGCGCCAAAAATTATAGTACTTGGTAGGCTTCGGCCATTTGAGATGCACGTGCGGCGTAGCTAAGTATATCTATTATATTATATTATAATTATTAATATTATAAATAATATAATATTCTTTTTTGATTACCTTCCTCGCGTATGTATAAGACCGAATCCATTCGATTTCTAAAAAGGATTACTAATCCTTAACTTTATGCTGATTTTTCTAGTTATCTTATTTTGATTTCTAGATTTTGCGACTGTTGATTTTCTAGTTATCTATTTTGATTTCTAGATTTTGTGAATTGATGTTTTGAAATCAATTATGAATTTGAAAGTTGAGTTTGTGTATAGTCTCATCTGAGATTATAAATTTGCGTATTGCTTTTTTGAATTCAATTGTGAATTTGAAAATTTATTTTAATGTAGTTTAAATTGAGAATTCTTCATTTAAACTCTGTTGATTATTTATGCTGAATAGTCTCATTCGAGACTATAATTATTTGTTTAAGTGTTGTCTATCGTACACTTATTTCTGAGTTTAAATTAGACTGATCCGTTTATTATTTTCTTCTAAATAATACTCGGGTCAGACTGAGTTATTTCAGGGTAATCTCTATCTCTGATTCAGTTGCTGCTTCAGCTTTTGGGATTTCACATCATCTTTTGGCTAGACTTCGAGGAGTACTTTTGGTTTATTGACTCTCGTCTCATGTATGTTATGATGTCTTTGTATATGTACATTTGGTTCATGTGAACCATCGTGTGTTGTAGCATGTATCCACACTTATCTTCCGCTATATATCTGATATTTCTGTTCTGATGTGATTATACTATCTGTGTTGTTGTCATTATGAGTTGTTCTGAATTTTTCTTAAGCCACCGTAGTTTCGTTTTAGATTTGGATTGAACATATATCTTTGGGAGCAACTTACACAACTCCTATCGATGTAATCAATACTCGTCTAGGGCATAACTTACCGATGGTCGCTTCTAACAAGCCTTATTCTTCATAATAGCAGACATTATTCCTTATAATAATCTTTGTTATTGTGAGCATAGAGGTGGGGCGTCACAAATGGAAACATAGATTTCAACATTTATTGTTGTAATATACGTTTTCAATGAAGTATGGAAGGCATGGACTATAACACTGTTGTTATAGTAAATGAATTTTGAAAGAAAATATTTTTATAGTATATGGGATTTATATATATATATATTAATCGTATCCTTATACTAATGTTTTTGGGTTGTCGTAACGATGTTTTACGCAACATTAATTTTGACCCAATAAAGTATGTTTTGGCCTTCCATTGTGAAATACACGAATTGGTTCTTATGATCGTACTAAAGGCTTGGTGGTGTAGGAGCATTGCTTCCTATACTTAACACCCATCTAGGAGCATACCAACTCTTGAGTTGTACGGTTATAGAAATCTATTTAGCGTGTCTTCAAATGGTAGTGTTATTAAATATACGTATACCGTTTATATAAGTATGTGAAAATATTTTCTAAGTGTTGAAAATGAAATGATTTGTGAATATGCTTATACTGTTGATATAAGTATATGGAAATGTTTTCCATTATCGATAT
This sequence comes from Allium fistulosum, assembly GCA_030737815.1. Classification (NCBI taxonomy): domain Eukaryota; kingdom Viridiplantae; phylum Streptophyta; class Magnoliopsida; order Asparagales; family Amaryllidaceae; genus Allium; species Allium fistulosum. The sequence goes on from CM060901.1 coordinate 670,779,662, forward strand.
TTTGAAATGGTTTTGTGAATATATCTTTTTAAAGATAATTTGAAGTAAATATTTGGAGATTGATTTAATTAATAAAACATTAATTAAATGGGCCTAGTGACTGCTTATGGTGCTAGATATTATTTGTTTACTTTGATAGTTAAATAACCGACTATCAAATATTTAGCCTCTTTATCGTTGTTGATCCGGAGAGACCAGGGTCGGATTTATCCGAGAACCACTTCGGACCAACGTATATGCGTTTGAACATGCAAGTTTGGAAGACATTGATATTTGGGATTTTCGTAATTAAGGACTGCTTGTTGATCATTTGCGGATAAACTCCCAATATATACATATAGTAGTAGTGGTCTCTTCGTTATGAAATATCCAATGCAAGGACTAATCGCTACTAATCCTAGGAGTGATTCCCGATAGGATGTGGTAGGAGAGTGCCTTCGGTTTGTCTTGTTCTTGAACAACTTGTATGGATGGATGTTTGACATTGCATTTTTGAGATTACATCATTGACTTTTATAAACATACATCTATTTGGTGGCGGAGAAGACAGCTTCTTTTAGCTTAACACCCTTCTCTGAGACGTACAAACTCAGAGGTTGTATGTTTGTGAAAGTCAATAGTGATCGATGGAATGGCAGTGTGCCATTCAAAGAGGAAAGTGTTATGTGCTATGTGAAAGGTAAACGTGACCTCAGGCCTCACACCCAAAAATGATCGAAACAGGGTAGACGCGACAAAGCTATGTGGTTCGCAACCTTTAGGATAAGATCATCCTCTTCTAGATATATTTATTCCTGCTATGATATTCGGGTTTTAAATTATTGTGGATGTATGCTATGGGGGCGCTCGGATAGGTCGGTAACGACGAGGTGATGACGTATTCGATACTATCTAGTTAGAGGTAGGCCGGTCTTGTGTTGGTAGAGGACAGTCAGTTGGGCCTCGGTACATTCCTTTAGAGATGTACTGCCGAAAGGTAGTCCCTTCACCTGGTCGTTTGTGTGGAAATACATTCTCCACTACGTGCCTGCCATTTTGTTTGTAGAACCCACGATTGTGGCTAGTATGTTGGAATTTAATCAATGTAACAATTTCGGCTATGATTCGTATTATTTGTATACTAGACACTAGTATAATATAACAAGATTTGATATGAAATGTTTTGATTATCGAAAGTAAAAACCCGTCCGTTTTTATGTGCAGGCATGGCCTTACGAGATACTTTTGTTTTGATAAAGGAAAGTTTTATAGCTTTAAAAATTCAGTTGAGATGTGTTTTCTCAAGCTGGTTTACTAGACTGATCTGGACGTTCTTCCCTTTTAATGCTCAGGTCAGACCAAGAATGTTTACAGATTCAGATTTGGATGCTTTGGAGCTTCAGTGGATGAGCTGGAGGTCTTCTGGTCGTATTCCCGTATTTGTTTATTTTCCGTTGCATTTTGTTTAAATTATCAGCAAATTGTAAGGACATATTATCATAATTATCCAAGCTGATGATCAATGATTGATTGTTGTACTCTAATGGATGTATATTATATTACAGTTTCTTTTTTGTAAAGATCATAGATATGATTTTATATGTGTTCCGCTACGATTGTGAGATTATGTGATTGTTTTAGTTTCTTTTTCTTCTTCTTCTCCTCTTCTCTTCTTCTCTATTCTTTCTTTCTCATGACTATCCGTCTTTCTGATTCGGTTTGGGTTGGACATGTGTGGTTTATTGTCAGCTCAAACAGGGTCGGATTTTCAGGTCGTCGTAGGAAACTTAGCTTTAAAGTTATCGAAATTGTCATTTTACAAGCTATTAAAAATATAAGTTACAAAATATCGAAAATGCTATTTTTCAATGACAACCATGTAAACAAGTATAAAACTGATTTCATACTTAAGAAAGTAATTTCTTTTTGGACTAAATTTTACACTAGTCATATCTTGGTTTATTTCATTCAAAATCATAACAATAAAAGCCTGATGTAACTGGTAGTAGTCTCTTTTAATTTATCATTAAATTAATTAGTTACTTGGTTAACTCCGTAATTGAGGATCCATATTCTTGAAGTTCCGAAAGCTGTTAAGAAAAGCATCATGATATGTAATTCAAGACGGCCGGTTATACAGGCGGGGATTCTCAACACCATTACTCCGATGTGTAACCAAGGAAGAAGCTAAGACAATCTTAGCAGAGGTACACGGAGGAGAATGTGGGGATCATTCAGGCGGCCAAACACTTGCCAAGAAAGTTCTTCGGTATGGGTATTTCTGGCCCAACATTAATCGAGATGCTGCTATCTACTCCAAAAAATGTGACAAATGCCAGAGAATGGCAAAAATCCCAAGAGCACCTTCAACTGAACTAACACAGATGGTCAGCCCATGGCCGTTCGCCATTTGGGGGATAGATCTAATCGGACCTTTACCAATTGCTAAGTCGGGAATCAAATATGCTATTGTTGATGTTGATTATTTCACTAAATGGGCTGAAGCTGAACCTTTGGCCACTATTACTTCTAAAAAGATGATAAATTTTGTAACGAAAAATATCATTTGCAGATATGGTGTGCCACAAAAGATAATCACAAACAACGGTACTCAATTTGAAAGCGAAGAGTTCCAGGACTTTTGCAAGCAATTCAAAATCCGAAAAAGTTTCTCAGCGGTGGCTCATCCGCAGGCAAACGGGCAAGTGGAAGCAGTAAACAAAATTATCAAGTCAACCATCAAAAAGCAGCTTGAAAAGGCAAAAGGTGGATGGGTTGATAAGCTACCACTAGCACTATGGGCATACAGAACAACCCATAAAACTGCGACTGGGCACACTTCATTCTCATTGGCATACGGATCGGAAGCAATGATTCCAGTTGAGCTAGAGTCCCTTCACACAGGAGAATTCATTTCAACCAGGCCGAAAATGAAAAATTGCAACTCGAAGCACTTGACTTTCTTGATGAAAGAAGGGAAGAAGCTAGACTCAGAGTTGCGGCCCATCAGCAAAGAATTGCAAGGCACTTCAATTCTAAAGTCCGTCAACGAAGCTTTGAAGTAGGGGACTTAGTCTTGAAAAGGATCATGACAGCAGTTAGAGTATTTGGACCAAATTGGGAAGGGCCATATGTCATAGGCAATAAACTTCTTGATGGCACATTCAAACTCACAACTGTCGAAGGAGATCCAATCCCAAGAGCCTGGAACAGCAATCATTTGCGCCCATATTTTACTTAAAAAGCTTTGCTTGAAATTGTAAAATGATTATGGATGTATCGATTGTATTGTAAACCATTGTAAAATCAGTGATGATAAATAAAAGAGCTATAAAGTGGATGTAGGCCCAGTTCTTGGCCGAACCACTATAAATTCTGTGTTCTTTATTATTATAAAATGCCTGTTTCATTTCGATGTGTAAATACTCTAAATGTATTGCTAAAATATCGATTTAATATTGCAGGTCATTAAAACAAAGCTTACCCATCGCAATGCCAAGTGAACCCCGTAAATCACTCAATAAATAAATTTCAAGCCACAGAAAGTTCCAAATTTGTAACAACCCGTATTTTTAACACTTTAAAAATACGAATTAAAATGAAAATTTTGATAAAAATCCGAAGGAAATAAAATTTTGTGTTGTTAAATGTGAATTACAAGTTAAAATACAAAACTGAATTCTGAAATAACTTATTTGTAAATTAAATAAAGATGTTAACTTGTAATTGAACGTAAGTAAAGATTTAAATTTGAATGTAACAAGTAATTGAATTGAATTGAATTTGATTGTAAGCAACGAAATAAATAAAATGTTACATTTAATATTGAAGTTATAATATGGAAATCAACGTAAATGAATGTAATTTAATATTACTGTGAATTTAAATAAGATGATAGCTGAAGAAAATGAAAGTAAATGAATTATAAACTATTGATAATAATGTATAAGTAAATGGTTGATTCAATAATGAAAGTGTAAATCGAAATAAAAGAATTCATTTGGAATTAAATAACTTGAATTTGAATTACAATATAATTGAACGTGGAATCTAATATAATCTTTTATATTGGATTTATAATGGAAAATTGCATTGTAAAAGATTGTTAATTACTGTGAAATTAAAAATGGAATTTGTGAACAATTGAAATTTGATTTAAAAGTTAATAATTTAAAATTGGGAATTTTAAATTGAAATTAAACTGTCGAATAAATTATTTTTCGAATATTGGATTTAATTAGACAATTAAATCGATAATTTAATAAGGTAAATTTCAGAAATAATTGAAAATCGAGTTGAATATGATTGAAAATGATTTGTAAAATTTTATCTTATCATATTGGAGTATAGTAATGTTATAGAACTTTTAAAATTGAATTTAAAGTTAATTTGTGAAAATTGAATATTTTAATATTTAATTATCGACTGAAAAATAGCCATTTTTCGAACAGTCTCAGAATTGAACGAAACTAGTTCCATTGGATCCGTAATAGTTTTTTATTATCGTATTTCAATTTTCGTAGCAATCGGAGTTATCATTTGACCGTGGCAGCTCGAAACGCATCGAATTGTTTTTAATATTAATTCGGCGAGAGAAAATAGTCATTTTTCAAAAAGTCTCGGATTTTGACGAAACCAGTTTCATCGGATCCGTAATGTGATATTATTGTATGGTTTAAAATTTCGTGTCAATCGGAGTTACCGTTTGTCCGGGGCAAGCCAAAACGCATCGAAATCGGTTTAATTTAAAACTGATCGTTTTCTCCGTAACTCGCACAGATGACCGAATTAGCCTCCGAAACATGTTCCATTGCATTCGGAACGTGGGGTAAACCTTAGAAACGCCAGCCGGCACGCTTCGTTTGGAGTTCGGAAAATTTCGGGTGAATAGTGTCGTGTATTTTTCTATAAAAAGCCCCTCACTTATTTCATTTTGCAAAAGAACTAGGGTTTCAGCCCTTAGCCGCCACTTTCCCATCAATGGCCAGAAATGCATCTTCTTTCTCCTCTAATATCTTCCAATCCATAAAGAATTAGCAAAAGTCGTCAACTACAAAGTTGTAGAGGACGATGAGAGTTTCAAATCCATACAGAGATGATCGAAAACGGAGCAACGGATCAACGGGAAATCGTGCTTGAAGCTGCTGCGTTTTTCACGCATTTTGAGGCAGAGGGGGTGGCCGAGCTTGCTAGGGTTCACGGCGTTGGTAGCTCTGGTGATGGGCTTCGTGGTGGCGCTAGCTGATCGTTCTGGAAGTCGTCGAGGTGGTCGCGAGAATTGATAAAGAGACGGCGGCTATGGGTTAGGTTTGAACGTGCAAACCTGATGGAGGAAGAAGGATACCAACAGCCCAGATCTGATGGAGCAGAAATCAATGGCCAGATTTGCTTTTAGGGTTAGAAAATAAAAATAGAAATTGAATTATTATATTATATAATTCGTACAAACTTTAAAATAGCATAACTTTTTCATACGAGGTCCGATTGGAACGAAACTTTTTGCGTTGCGATCGAAATGACAAGAGCTTCGAAATGAAACTGGTTTGGATGGATTTGAAGACGGTGGAAATTTGGGCTAAAGTTGGGCGTCGTTCAGTTTTAGTTCCAAACCAGAACGTCTCGGCGACAACAGAAAATCAAGGTGAGTGTTTTATAACGCCCACAACGTACTAAATATCTTTATGCTAGTTAAATTTGACATTATGAAGTGTTACGATTTTATTTGTCGTTGTTTGATAAAATTTAATTGTCATATAGATTGTCATCGAATTTAATGTTAGAAATTAAAAATTGACAGTCAAATTGAAATTAAAATTTAATTGCGATTAAATTACCTGATATTGATAACTATGAAATTGCTGTGAATTGTATTGTCTATTGGATGATTTATTTCGATGGATGTTATTGGTTGATATTTAATTGTTTGGATGTTTATTTGCTTATATATATCCTGTGATACATATGACACTGTGATCGGTTAAGTGATATATATTCATCCCTAACATTTAACTGAAATAAATAATCACTTGGCCATAGGATAGAAAATTATATACGGACACCGGGTTGGCTAAATTAATTGATTTTAAAAGTTGTTTTGAAATTATTTAAATGAATTGATTTTAAGAAAAAAATCCAAATTATGGAAATTGAATTATTTTGAATTGGAGCTTGAAATGTTGGAATTTAAACTTGATAAACGAAATTGTTTAATTAATCGAAGTTTAGTTTTTTTAATTAAAAATTGAAATACGGCATAAATTTTCGGAAGTTGATTTGTTTTAAAGATTGGACTTTTATTCGAACTTTGAATATTTCTAGGAAAATTTATATGAAATGATATTTCAGGTTTGAGTTTAGAACTGAAATTTGGATTCAAAAATTTGGTATTGAAAGTAAATTTGATTTAATGTTTAAATCGATATTTTGAAATTGGATTTGGAATTGAAATTGGAAATTAATTTGAAATTGGAATTTAAATTAATTTGGAATTGAAATTTAAATTCATTTGGAATTGGGATTGGAATTGGAAATTAATTTGGAATTGGAAATTGATTTGAAATTGGAAATTGAAGGTGAACGGAATTTGTTTATTGGGATCGAAATTTATATGGAATCAAAATTTATTCGAGTTGAAATCGGAATTGAATCGATTAAATCGAAATGGAAATTGGAATTGATTTGGGTAGGAAATTGGGAAGTTGACCGGTTTGACTTTGGAATTGTTTTAATGAATATTTTAGTATGAATGATTTAAAATCTATATTCTTTAAATATTGAAATTATTTTGATTTTCAAACTGTTTTACTATATAAACCATTTTTATATTCAAATTATTTTCGATTAAACTATTTAAATATTTTCTATTTAAACTATTTTTAACTATTTAAATATTTTCTATTAAACTACTTTAACTATTTTGATTATTTAAACTACTTTTAAACTACTTAAAACTATTTTCTAAAATTTTCAAGCTGGTAAATAAGGTGAATTGTTTATGTTTAAATCTCGAATTTAAATACGAATTGGGTTAAATGAAGTTGCAACCTAAATTGAAATTCGAAATGATTTTGAAAACGAAATGAGATATTGAGGCGAAATGATTTTGAAATGAAATCGTATACTTTGAGTAGATATGATGATTTTGAAATGGCTTTTATTTTTGAAGCGAATATGATATTTTTGATAATCAATTATGAATTGATTTTGAAAATGTAAAAGAGCCATCGGTGTAGTAATACGTAGTTATTAAAGAGACCGGGATCGGATATGGACATACTCTCTGTCGATACCGAAAACCACTTTAATAACTAGTATACGCGGAGTGTTGATCCAGAACGAAGTGGATGGTTTGATGAACGCGTTGATTGAAGAAAGAGAACGGTATTGGATGACCCCTGACATGACTAAAACAGGAGCCGCGCCGGGCCATTGAGGTTCGCCACCTCTAGCGGACACACTTCTTCGATACCATGTCTATTACATTTGTGATTCGATTTGGGTGCACCCCTTGATTTGGGAGTGTTGTTTCGCGGTGTTGGGGTAGTAGCTGCTATGCCCAACATCAGTCCGGATCACGCAACTACTAGTATCCTAGTTGGTATCGCCTCATGTACCTTGTCATACTGATTATCCTATTCGCGACCACTACGTTTTGGTTTGTACCTTTAGTATATGGATTGCCCTCTGGTGACTTCCGGTTTTGGGGAAACTACGGTCTTGTATATGCTCTTGGGAATAAAAATGTGTTAAGGGTGGAATGGGCCATGGCTTAACGCTAGTTTGATATTTTACTTTATGATAGACATTATTGTATATAGCGTATTGTACTACATAGTAGATAGTTTAACGGATCCTTAAGAGATGGAAAAATCCCGTAACATCACTTGAGTTATTGCACGCACGTTGACACTGGATAGGAGATGTCAAACCCCGTAAACATCTCTGATGCCGTTACACCCATATTTATTTACGATTGATTTAACTTACATAAGGATGTTTTAGTCCTGACTCGAGTGTTTTGTATTTTCATTACGCTCGGGTCAGTCCTGAGTTTTTCAGATTTTTGAAGATCTATTCTGGAGGACGAAGACGAAGATTTGGTATACTATTACTATTATTATCTTTGCATCATGCTGTCTGCTGCATTATTTTATTTGTTTTGTTGTATATGTATAACTCTGATAAATGTTGTATAAATGATAATCAAAAGTATATTAAACAGCTTCATGAACTGTTTATTTGATTATTATATTTTATCTTTCCGCTGCGAGATTCTGTGATTGTTTCTTGTTTCTTTTCTCTTCTTTCTTTTACCCTATTAACCATCCGCCCTTTTGAATGGTTTGGAATCGGCATGTGTGTTTGATTTGTCGATTTAAACTGTCCAAAAAGGCGGGTCGTTACAGTTGGTATCAGAGCTTTGGTTTAGATTACCTGAGCTCTAGTGGGGAATAACTCGTTGAAATAGGGTTGGAACCTATGAATGTGTTTGAGTGTATATGAGAGAGCGTACTTGTTATTTGCTATAAAATGGTTTTATATTGTGTTGATTTGTTCCGTTGAGTATTTATAAATTCTGGTCGGTACATGGGACGCCATGGCATCGATAGGGATTTCTAAACACTCGAATAGGACAAACTGACATAATATCGTTTTGAATTATATTTTATATAATTATTATTATGAATATATAAATTTTGATTGTATTGGTTGGTAGGAGATGATAATATTAGATTATCGTCGTCAATTGGTTGACTTGTCAATATTTCTAAATTATTGACAAATGAAAAAAAATGAATTTGGGAAATATAATTGAAAATGGAATTAAATGAATATGATTTTGGATTTGAGAATATAAATTCCAATGTTTGAAATTTGTTGCAAATGGTTTGAAAATAATATACATATTATATGAAAGAAACTCGAATAGGAAAGATTTTAAATGACTTTGAAATGAAATAAGTGATGTATGCCCCACTTGACGTTTGGAAAATAAGTTTCGGTAATGTGTGCACGCATTATCGACGTTTATTTTTCAAGAGTCCAAGTGGGGGAGACCACTAAATGTTTTCTGTACTCTTCGAATAAACTAGAAATTGAAATTTTTCTAAAATATGAAATAGAATTTAAAGGTTAAAATGAAAATTTAAATTGTAATAGTAAACCTTAATGTGATAAATAATAAATTGAAGATTTGTTAAATAAGCTCAACACTAGAATTTAATGAAAATAAGTTGTATATTATCAACTGCACTAAATTTGCATAACCATAACTTACCTAATATTTAAAAGTTTAAAATGCATATTTTGATAAGTAAGTAAAAAAATATACAAGTATGATAGTGTAAATAAAATGTGAAGATCAAATTGATAGTTGCAAATATAAAAGAAATTCAAATTGAAAAATGAATAATATATACTTAGTTGATGGTATGAAATTTAATTTGAACAAGCAAAATTATTGAATTAAATCAATGAGGAAAACAAGTAAAGTGAATTATGGAATTTGATATAATTCAAACAAAGTAATGAATTGAGTAAACTTGATTTGTTTGGAAATGAATAAACCAATTGAGACAAATAAAAGAAATTGATTGACTTGGTGGTAAATTTGGTATGGACGTTAATGTTGTTGTGCTTTGGTTGTAGATGGATGTTAGGTGAGTAAATACGATTCATAATGTAATGGAATTGAATAAATGGAATAAAAATTTAAGTAATTAAATTCAATTTGTAGTAAGGTGATGTTGAATATAATTGAATTCAATTTAATGTGAAGCAAAATTGTCTTGAGTTAAAATGTGGGGGTAATAAAGTGAATAAACCGGAAAACGAATTTAATGTAACTTATTTCATAAAAATATAAAAGAAATTAACAACTTTGGGTTAATGCTTGATTTTCCGGAAACTTTAAATTGGATAGTTTGTATTTGTAATAACAAACAAATGTAGAAATCTAAAATTGTCCGGTATATGCTGAAACTAAAAGTACCATAACTTTTAATTGAATAATCGGAATTTGATGATCTTGGACTTTTCGGAAAGCTTAGAATCTGTAACACGACTTTTGTTTAGAGTATTTCAGAAAATTCATTCGTTTACTAGGTTAAAAATGTAAATGTCTATCGCTGTCCTGTGTAAGAATAAGCAAAACCAATAGCATTTGACCTTAGTATTTATGACATAACTTTTTACTGGTTTATCGGATTTTCATGATCTTATACTTTCTGGAAACCTCAGAACCTATGCTCCAACTTTTGTTTTATAAGCCTTGCATTTTGCTGAATTTTAGAAGGTCGAAAGTGTGCGTGAAGGTCGCTGACCTGCACGGACCTGAAACGTATTCCCGTAGTAAAACGGCTGTAACTTTTGAACGGATAGTCCGAATTAGACGATTTTGGACATTCCGGAAATCCTGAAACAAATGCTACAACTTTTGTTTAGATTAGCTTGCAAAATTCTGTCGTTTGTTTGGCTAAAAACTAGAATCTACTTGCTGTCCTGAACACAAAATTTTCAGTTTGGAAGTTAATATGTTATGTATATGTTGTATATGGCAAGTATATTGATCTATCATTATATGCATGGTTCTAACCTGGTTATTGAGTATTTTAATAGGTAGAAAGGGGTTGCGCTCCACTTCTGAAACCCGTTTCTGCGCTAAATGCAAATGTAAGTAAAAATTTGCTAGTAAACGCTAATAAAGGTACGTATTCGGATTATTTATCGTATTTGGGTTATATATATATATTGTTTTCCCCATATATGGGATGCCTCATTATTTGAATGAGATGTATATCGATTATATTTGTTATATTTGTATGGGAAATATTTTTCCGATCGAACCGCGCAAAAGAGATGCTGCCGAAATTTTCCGTAAATCTGAGTGTTAGAAAATTTTTGAAACTTTAAAACCTATAATCTATTTTCTAAATGTTAATAGGGTTTATAGGTATATAAGATGATAATAACTATTACCTCGTTCCTTTTCGCGGAAGAAAAGTTTTAAGTGGGGGAGAATGTAACAACCCGTATTTTTAACACTTTAAAAATACGAATTAAAATGAAAATTTTGATAAAAATCCGAAGGAAATAAAATTTTGTGTTGTTAAATGTGAATTACAAGTTAAAATACAAAACTGAATTCTAAAATAACTTATTTGTAAATTAAATAAAGATGTTAACTTGTAATTGAACGTAAGTAAAGATTTAAATTTGAATGTAACAAGTAATTGAATTGAATTGAATTTGATTGTAAGCAACGAAATAAATAAAATGTTACATTTAATATTGAAGTTATAATATGGAAATCAACGTAAATGAATGTAATTTAATATTACTGTGAATTTAAATAAGATGATAGCTGAAGAAAATGAAAGTAAATGAATTATAAACTATTGATAATAATGTATAAGTAAATGGTTGATTCAATAATGAAAGTGTAAATCGAAATAAAAGAATTCATTTGGAATTAAATAACTTGAATTTGAATTACAATATAATTGAACGTGGAATCTAATATAATCTTTTATATTGGATTTATAATGGAAAATTGCATTGTAAAAGATTGTTAATTACTGTGAAATTAAAAATGGAATTTGTGAACAATTAAAATCTGATTTAAAAGTTAATAATTTAAAATTGGGAATTTTAAATTGAAATTAAACAGTCGAATAAATTATTTTTCGAATATTGGATTTAATTAGACAATTAAATCGATAATTTAATAAGGTAAATTTCAGAAATAATTGAAAATCGAGTTGAATATGATTGAAAATGATTTGTAAAATTTTATCTTATCATATTGGAGTATAGTAATGTTATAGAACTTTTAAAATTGAATTTAAAGTTAATTTGTGAAAATTGAATATTTTAATATTTAATTATCGACTGAAAAATAGCCATTTTTCGAACAGTCTCAGAATTGAACGAAACTAGTTCCATTGGATCCGTAATAGTTTGTTATTATCGGATTTCAATTTTCGTAGCAATCGGAGTTATCATTTGACCGTGGCAGCTCGAAACGCATCGAATTGTTTTTAATATTAATTCGGCGAGAGAAAATAGTCATTTTTCAAAAAGTCTCGGATTTCGACGAAACCAGTTTCATCGGATCCGTAATGTGATATTATTATATGGTTTAAAATTTCGTGTCAATCGGAGTTACCGTTTGTCCGAGGCAAGCCAAAACGCATCGAAATCGGTTTAATTTAAAACTGATCGTTTTCTCCGTAACTCGCACAGATGACCGAATTAGCCTCCGAAACATGTTCCATTGCATTCGGAACGTGGGGTAAACCTTAGAAACGCCAGCCGGCACGCTTCGTTTGGAGTTCGGAAAATTTCGGGTGAATAGTGTTGCGTATTTTTCTATAAAAAGCCCCTCACTTATTTCATTTTGCAAAAGAACTAGGGTTTCAGCCCTTAGCCGCCACTTTCCTATCAATGGCCAGAAATGCATCTTCTTTCTCCTCTAATATCTTCCAATCCATAAAGAATTAGCAAAAGTCGTCAACTACAAAGTTGTAGGGGACGATGAGAGCTTCAAATCCATACAGAGATGATCGAAAACAGAGCAACGGATCAACGGGAAATCGTGCTTGAAGCTGCTGCGTTTTTCACGCATTTCGAGGCAGAGGGGGTGGCCGAGCTTGCTAGGGTTCACGGCGTTGGTAGCTCTGGTGATGGGCTTCGTGGTGGCGCTAGCTGATCGTTCTGGAAGTCGTCGAGGTGGTCGCGAGAATTGATAAAGAGACGGCGGTTATGGGTTAGGTTTGAACGTGCAAACCTGATGGAGGAAGAAGGATACCAACAGCCCAGATCTGATGGAGCAGAAATCAATGGCCAGATTTGCTTTTAGGGTTAGAAAATAAAAATAGAAATTGAATTATTATATTATATAATTCGTACAAACTTTAAAATAGCATAACTTTTTCATACGAGGTCCGATTGGAACGAAACTTTTTGCGTTGCGATCGAAATGACAAGAGCTTCGAAATGAAACTGGTTTGGATGGATTTGAAGACGGTGGAAATTTGGGCTAAAGTTGGGCGTCGTTCAGTTTTAGTTCCAAACCAGAACGTCTCGGCGACAACAGAAAATCAAGGTGAGTGTTTTATAACGCCCACAACGTACTAAATATCTTTATGCTAGTTAAATTTGACATTATGAAGTGTTACGATTTTATTTGTCGTTGTTTGATAAAATTTAATTGTCATATAGATTGTCATCGAATTTAATGTTAGAAAGTAAAAATTGACAGTCAAATTGAAATTAAAATTTAATTGCGATTAAATTACCTGATATTGATAACTATGAAATTGCTGTGAATTGTATTGTCTATTGGATGATTTATTTCGATGGATGTTATTGGTTGATATTTAATTGTTTGGATGTTTATTTGCTTATATATATCCTGTGATACATATGACACTGTGATCGGTTAAGTGATATATATTCATCCCTAACATTTAACTGAAATAAATAATCACTTGGCCATAGGATAGAAAATTATATACGGACACCGGGTTGGCTAAATTAATTGATTTTAAAAGTTGTTTTGAAATTATTTAAATGAATTGATTTTAAGAAAAAAAATCCAAATTATGGAAATTGAATTATTTTGAATTGGAGCTTGAAATGTTGGAATTTAAACTTGATAAACGAAATTGTTTAATTAATCGAAGTTTAGTTTTTTTAATTAAAAATTGAAATACGGCATAAATTTTCGGAAGTTGATTTGTTGTAAAGATTGGACTTTTATTCGAACTTTGAATATTTCCAGGAAAATTTATATGAAATGATATTTTAGGTTTGAGTTTAGAATTGAAATTTGGATTCAAAAATTTGGTATTGAAAGTAAATTTGATTTAATGTTTAAATCGATATTTTGAAATTGGATTTGGAATTGAAATTGGAAATTAATTTGAAATTGGAATTTAAATTAATTTGGAATTGAAATTTAAATTCATTTGGAATTGGGATTGGAATTGGAAATTAATTTGGAATTGGAAATTGATTTGAAATTGGAAATTGAAGGTGAACGGAATTTGTTTATTGGGATCGAAATTTATATGGAATCAAAATTTATTCGAGTTGAAATCGGAATTGAATCGATTAAATCGAAATGGAAATTGGAATTGATTTGGGTAGGAAATTGGGAAGTTGACCGGTTTGACTTTGGAATTGTTTTAATGAATATTTTAGTATGAATGATTTAAAATCTATATTCTTTAAATATTGAAATTATTTTGATTTTCAAACTGTTTTACTATATAAACCATTTTTATATTCAAATTATTTTCGATTAAACTATTTAAATATTTTCTATTTAAACTATTTTTAACTATTTAAATATTTTCTATTAAACTACTTTAACTATTTTGATTATTTAAACTACTTTTAAACTACTTAAAACTATTTTCTAAAATTTTCAAGCTGGTAAATAAGGTGAATTGTTTATGTTTAAATCTCGAATTTAAATACGAATTGGGTTAAATGAAGTTGCAACCTAAATTGAAATTCGAAATGATTTTGAAAACGAAATGAGATATTGAGGCGAAATGATTTTGAAATGAAATCGTATACTTTGAGTAGATATGATGATTTTGAAATGGCTTTTATTTTTGAAGCGAATATGATATTTTTGATAATCAATTATGAATTGATTTTGAAAATGTAAAAGAGCCATCGGTGTAGTAATACGTAGTTATTAAAGAGACCGGGATCGGATATGGACATACTCTCTGTCGATACCGAAAACCACTTTAATAACTAGTATACGCGGAGTGTTGATCCAGAACGAAGTGGATGGTTTGATGAACGCGTTGATTGAAGAAAGAGAACGGTATTGGATGACCCCTGACATGACTAAAACAGGAGCCGCGCCGGGCCATTAAGGTTCGCCACCTCTAGCGGACACACTTCTTTGATACCATGTCTATTACATTTGTGATTCGATTTGGGTGCACCCCTTGATTTGGGAGTGTTGTTTCGTGGTGTTGGGGTAGTAGCTGCTATGCCCAACATCAGTCCGGATCACGCAACTACTAGTATCCTAGTTGGTATCGCCTCATGTACCTTGTCATACTGATTATCCTATTCGCGACCACTACGTTTTGGTTTGTACCTTTAGTATATGGATTGCCCTCTAGTGACTTCCGATTTTGGGGAAACTACGGTCTTGTATATGCTCTTGGGAATAAAAATGTGTTAAGGGTGGAATGGGCCATGGCTTAACGCTAGTTTGATATTTTACTTTATGATAGACATTATTGTATATAGCGTATTGTACTACATAGTAGATAGTTTAACGGATCCTTAAGAGATGGAAAAATCCCGTAACATCACTTGAGTTATTGCACGCACGTTGACACTGGATAGGAGATGTCAAACCCCGTAAACATCTCTGATGCCGTTACACCCATATTTATTTACGATTGATTTAACTTACATAAGGATGTTTTAGTCCTGACTCGAGTGTTTTGTATTTTCATTACGCTCGGGTCAGTCCTGAGTTTTTCAGATTTTTGAAGATCTATTCTGGAGGACGAAGACGAAGATTTGGTATACTATTACTATTATTATCTTTGCATCATGCTGTCTGCTGCATTATTTTATTTGTTTTGTTGTATATGTATAACTCTGATAAATGTTGTATAAATGATAATCAAAAGTATATTAAACAGCTTCATGAACTGTTTATTTGATTATTATATTTTATCTTTCCGCTGCGAGATTCTGTGATTGTTTCTTGTTTCTTTTCTCTTCTTTCTTTTACCCTATTAACCATCCGCCCTTTTGAATGGTTTGGAATCGGCATGTGTGTTTGATTTGTCGATTTAAACTGTCCAAAAAGGCGGGTCGTTACAGTTGGTATCAGAGCTTTGGTTTAGATTACCTGAGCTCTAGTGGGGAATAACTCGTTGAAATAGGGTTGGAACCTATGAATGTGTTTGAGTGTATATGAGAGAGCGTACTTGTTATTTGCTATAAAATGGTTTTATATTGTGTTGATTTGTTCCGTTGAGTATTTATAAATTCTGGTCGGTACATGGGACGCCATGGCATCGATAGGGATTTCTAAACACTCGAATAGGACAAACTGACATAATATCGTTTTGAATTATATTTTATATAATTATTATTATGAATATATAAATTTTGATTGTATTGGTTGGTAGGAGATGATAATATTAGATTATCGTCGTCAATTGGTTGACTTGTCAATATTTCTAAATTATTGACAAATGAAAAAAAATGAATTTGGGAAATATAATTGAAAATGGAATTAAATGAATATGATTTTGGATTTGAGAATATAAATTCCAATGTTTGAAATTTGTTGCAAATGGTTTGAAAATAATATACATATTATATGAAAGAAACTCGAATAGGAAAGATTTTAAATGACTTTGAAATGAAATAAGTGATGTATGCCCCACTTGACGTTTGGAAAATAAGTTTCGGTAATGTGTGCACGCATTATCGACGTTTATTTTTCAAGAGTCCAAGTGGGGGAGACCACTAAATGTTTTCTGTACTCTTCGAATAAACTAGAAATTGAAATTTTTCTAAAATATGAAATAGAATTTAAAGGTTAAAATGAAAATTTAAATTGTAATAGTAAACCTTAATGTGATAAATAATAAATTGAAGATTTGTTAAATAAGCTCAACACTAGAATTTAATGAAAATAAGTTGTATATTATCAACTGCACTAAATTTGCATAACCATAACTTACCTAATATTTAAAAGTTGTACATGGGACCGGTACCTGCACAATCTCCGGTCGATACAAGCAAAAAGCATAATAAGAAAAG
Source organism: Allium fistulosum (assembly GCA_030737815.1). Lineage (NCBI taxonomy): Eukaryota > Viridiplantae > Streptophyta > Magnoliopsida > Asparagales > Amaryllidaceae > Allium > Allium fistulosum. The sequence goes on from CM060901.1 coordinate 670,796,462, forward strand.
TAGAATCCAGATTATCACTCCTTCTTCCTACCACCCTTAGTACCCTTGCCCGGTTTGATGATTAGTTTCGGAATCCGTCGGGGACGGGTCGGAGAAGAAGGAGAAGAGGGTGCAGCCGGATCTTCTTCTGATTCATCTTCTCCAACGGAAGTGTTTTTCTTCTTCTTCTTTATGACGCGCTTCCCTTGCCTTTTCGAGGAAGACTCACTTCCCGGAGTAGTAAGTAGCGCAGAAAGCTTAGTGTTATCATCAAGAGACTGCTCCGGAGTCTTCTCACTGTCCTCAAGATCTTCTGCCTTCTGTTCTTGAGAAGCGAGTGGATTCTCCAAGCCTCGAAGGGCTTCTGTTTGCTCTTCCTGCGAACCCGGTTGAGAAGCAGGAGTAATTTGAAGGGTTGGAGGAGGAACAGCTGGAAGAGGAGAAGAGTGTATAGCGCTCGGTGCCTTCGCTGTAGAAGAAAAGAAGTTAAAATCGGTATTCTCCAAGAAAAGAGAAGATATTGGTTCATCAAAGCTTAAGTAATAAGTAAGAAGTTCATCAAACTCGGTTAAATCGAATAAGTGATTCACTGGATCCGGGTCAACGCCAAAGTTACCTGGAGAGGTCGGCTTTGTAAGATCAATCTCGAATTTCTCAGCCTCAATATCTTCCAGGGCCTCGTCCTCAGTGGGAGTGGTCACAATTTCTTTGTCAACTTTAGCAGGAGGCGAAGAATGGGAACTGGAGTCTATAATGTTAACATCAGCCGAAATTGAAGTATGGATGGGGGCAGTTAAAGGAGCTTCCTCCTTTGGGTGTTCTTCTCCCGTCGATTCAGCTCGCGCTTTAGCAAGTTGCTCCTTTCCTCTAGCAAGAGCGGCACGAGTTTCATCGTCAAGATAACGTGCCTCAAGCTCTGCCTCATCATAGCCGGCACCGCCAAGCATATTGATTATCGCCTCCCATACTTCAGCTAAAGTGACTTCATAGTCCGGCCCCAAAAACGAGAGACTTCCGCGCCCCAAGACGCTGTGGATATAAAAGTCGAACAAAGTGGAGCTGATATTGGCTTTAGTAGCCACATGAGATTCTTAGGCTGCAACTTTCCCAGCGACAGCTTCATCGCGCTCTCTTTCAGCCTTTAACAACTGAGACTACAGCCTGGTGATTTCCAAGTCTTGGGAGCTAATTTTCTCCCGAAGCTGAACGGCGTCATCACGATATTTCCCAGAAACATGCTGCTCTGCTTCAAGTCTTGCTTCAGCATCTCGCTGAGCAGCATGGGCGTCTCGAACCTGCTTTTGGAGCATTTCTTCCTTTTGCGAGTAAGAAGTGGAGGAAGTGGCAAGCTCGCTCTTTAGTCTTTCAACTTCGGCTTCAAGCCTCCCATAATCATCAGAGATGCTCTTCATTTCAGCATCGTGTTGCTTGCAAATTTTATCCCACTCCGACTTATCATTCTCCATAGTCAGCATGGTTTCAAGGTTCATGCGATTGACCCTTTGAAGTTCATCAACCAGCTTCTGCCATCCAGACATTCTCTCAATGTCAAGCTTAATAGCATCAAGATTCTTCAGCATGGCTTGCTTGTCGATAGGAACCAAGCCTAAGTCAAAACGAACTCCTTTTAGACACCAATTTGGAAATCGGTTCTGAAGTGTAGGAGGAGCATCCCTTACTTGATACTGGGGCATGTTGATAATCATTTGAATGTCGGATTTTTGAAGAGCAGGAGAACCAGAGGGGATATCAAGAGGAATTGAAGCAGGGGTCTTCTCAGAAATTGCAGACGCGTCACTAGGCTTGACCCGCTTACTTGGATCTCCAGTAATGTGACTCTTCCCTTTGTCATCATGGGATTTTCTTTTGTGAGAATCGTCACTTCTGCGAGAAGAATCGTATCGTTCATCATCCTTTCTTCTCTGCCTCTGCTCATAGTCCCGCCTCTCTTGAGCTTTCCTAATAGCTCTTTCTTCATCTGTTTCCCTCGGGGCATTGAGGTATCGCCGAAAGTCATAAGTTCCGCGGCCTCCATGGCGCTGAAATTTGTCATAGTATGAGCCAGAGCGCCCCATCGGAGAATCTGAAAATGGAAAAGAAATGAAGTTTAGAAATCTCCAGAAAAAGAGGATAAGTGCGTATAAGTGCCGAAAAATCCTAAGTGTGTGCGGCGTGCAAACTACGCGTGTCAAACTACAAACCACGCTTTAATGTGGCAACGGCAACGACTGGTGTAGAAGGTGTCGAAACTTGTTGTAAGGAAGAAGTCGCCTCGACAGCAGGAGAAATAGCTTTTGAAGTGTCATTTTTGAATAACTCCTGTGAAGTCACCATTAAGTCACTAAGACCCCCAAAAATGTCTTCGCCGTCATGCTGAGCGGAACTCTCTTTCTCAACCCCTTCATTGGATGCCTTCTCGGGGCATTGAAGAGGCTCCTCCTCTTCGATAACCGGAGAGAGCGTAGATTTGCCGGATGATCCCGCAACGTCAATAAAGGCAGAAAACTTCACCAGAGAAGCCTCAGTGGTAGGCTCTTGCGGTATAGGTTCTCCGACAGAAGCTGGGGCATCAGACATCTTTTCTAAAGAATCAGGAACTTCATGAGGCTGAGAAGAGCGAGAAGGGTGAAGAAGTCCAAACTGGTGAAGAAATTCATCTTTCAACAAAAATTTCACGTCCCGCTCTTCAGCTGGTACGGCCATGAGCCTCTCCAGAGTTGGCTTGTGGCTGGGATCCCTAGAAAGAGGGGGGAGCGCTGAAATGAAAAAGCGAAATTAACATTTGGCAATTTGGACTTCACAAAACTCAGAGAATAGAAGAAGTAAAGATAGATAATCTTACTTCCTTCCCTCCACACAGCATAAAACCCCGGGGAACAGCGAACGTAAAAGTACTGAGTTAAGAACCCATGGGCACTGTCAGGGAGGCCTACAATCAATTTACGATTTCGGGCGCTTCTCACAACAGTGATCGAAGGATGATCTTTGGTTCTGGTAAAAGAACATAAGTAGCAGATCTCGTCAAAACTAGGGAGACGGTCAAGCGTTCTACTAAATAATACACACAACCTCATTAGAATGGCATAACTATTGGGATGTAGCTGAAATGGGGAGATGGCCAGTTGGCGAAGAAGATGCTGGAGAAAGTTGTTGAAAGGTGGAATGGCCCCGCTCAGGCACATTTGTCGATTAACTGCTACAAAGCCAGGAGGCGCTGCATCAGCGGTGTTACTTTTCTCAGGAAGAATGGCATCTGCTTCAGCAATGCCAAACTGGGTGCACAACTGACGGAAAACTTTGTACGATAAAGTGGTAGAGGCTCTTTTGGGAGGATTGACTAATGGAGCTGGAATAAGAGTGGCCTCTCCAGTCTGGACTGTTATATCTTCTTGCTGAGAAGTCATTCTACACAAGCAACTGGATATTCAAATATGAAGGTGCACGTTTCCTAAAAGGTGTGAAGTGTTGTGCAGAACTAATAAAGATAACAAGTAAATATAACCAGAATTAAGCTAGTCGACAATTGATCGACCAAATTTCAGGACTTGTTAATTTAAAGTTCAGGTACAGTAATAGTGCAAACCGGTCATTTTCAGTTGACTATTTCAATGTTGCTTTAATACTTTACTTGAATTTGTTGATTTAAAGCACTTCGTTCACACAATCTAGTTAAGTTGATTATCCGTTATTAACTAATCTGTCATTTGATGTGGGCGGTTAGTGGCAGTATATTCGTCCCAATTTTCTGTAAATGTTGTATTAAACAGGTTGTTAGCTTGCGAGTCAAGGTGATCTGTAAAAAATGCAACAAAGTTTAACAAATTAAAGTCCGGACAATTCAGTATTCAGGCAGTTTGTTTCACTAATTCAAGTTAAGCACTTAAATCAAGATTATGCTTAGAAGTGTGAGTTCGAATTGAGCATACAAATACTGACTTGGCTGCAACCTAAGGCTTATGCTGTCACTGTTTAGGCTGGTTAAGTACTAGGTCGTCTGCGACTTAGTGAATGTACAGTGAGTCAAGTTAAGTCGTCAACTTGTCAAGATGTTTGTCATATGAGTCGTTAATCTTTAAGTCGCAAGGCATAGTAAGAAGGGAAAAGGCTTCAGTTCAAAGTGATGTAAATTTCCCAAGTCCTAACTCGGCCACGACTCAAGGCTTATGTCGTAGGTGGATAAGTCGGTAAAGACTTAAGTCGAGAGGGTTCATAGGTCGTACAAGGTTGCTAAGTCATGACCAGGCTAATACCTCGCTCCGTGTGACCAACTGACTTTTCTCCTTAACTCCTAACCCTTTATCCTCCTAACCCGTTAACCCGTTAACCCCTCCACTAACAAAAACCATCATTTTTTCCACACTATTAAATCATCCAAAAAACCAATTCGAGATCATCGTAAATCCAAAGCCCTGCCATTCTAATCGGTTAAGTCCAAAACACTGCAACCCATCGCCTTCATCGCCCCAATTGTTTGAAGCTAAATCGAATTGAATCGAGTTCGCAGACTATCGATATAGCGAGATTTCCAACGAAGCATTGCATAAGGAGATGGATTAAGAACGAGGAGCGGAATTCACGAATTAATGATGATCAGGGATCAAGAAGGAAGCATGAGCACTTACGCAATGAAGGATCAAGGATCGGTGATTGGTTATTTTCGTTAAGAAAAAAGAATCGTCTTGAGGAAGCTCGGGGAAATGCTAATGGCAGATGCGACTTAAGAGATAGGTAATAAGAAGAAGGAAGTAGGAGGAACGACTCAAGCCTTTTATATCTCGGGGCAGTGGAACTCGAATCGGCACATGCGAGTTAAGATGAGTCGAAGCACACGACCTAAGACTCAGGCGTGTACTTCGAGGGGCAAATGTTAACCCTCAATTTGTCTACGACTTAAGAACTGGACGACTCAAGCAAGGTAAACGACTCAAGCAGGGTACGCGACTTAACGAGTCAAGGATTGGACGACCTAACAACTCAGAGTACTACACGACCTACGACTTAAGGTCAGGACCACCTAACGAGTTAAGGTGTGAATGACCTAACGAGTTAAGGTCTAGACGACCTAAGAATTGAAACAGTCTAAGAAATCTTCGACCTAAAGGACTGGACGACTTAACGGTTTAAGGAGTTAACGGCTTAATGGCCTCGACGACTTAACATGTACAACGACTTAAAGAAGTGGATGATCTACGACTTAAGGCTATCTACGACTTAAGGCAATCCACGACTTAATGACCTAAGCTACTAACCCGTTCAGGAAGGTCAGGTGAGAGCAGGATGAACCGTAACTCATATCCCTTAAGTCGCAACTTTCAACTTACGACCTAAGGCTACCGAGTTAAAATCCAATGCCGTGACACTTATGCCGCTTGACTGATACTGTTACCTGCTAAGTCGGCCACAACTTACGACTTATCTTGAGTCGGCCACGCCTTAGAACTTGGCAAAAATTCCTGTCCAGAATTCTCTATAAATACAGCGCTACCTTCAACATGAAGAGGACTTTTTGGCCAATCATTTTCTGAAGCGCCATTACTCTGCCGAATTCTCAACTCATCCAACACTTGAAGAACTCCAAACATTGAAGATACTACAACAATCTTTGAACGAGATTCTACACATCCGACATGGATTCAACAAATCTCATCATCAAAGTTTGAGCTACTAATCCGAAGTGTTTGTGTGATCGAAGTGAATTGTATTCGAAGTGCATTGTATCAAATTGTAACCAAATCAGCAATAAAAGACTATAAAGTGGACGTAGGCTCAATTACGGGCTGAACCACTATAAATCTGTTGTCCCTTTACCGTTTTCTGCTATTTTCAGCTTATATTATGTTCCCGTACCAACGGGTGGTGCTTCACATTGTTACTACACACACCGGGTGTTAGCGTTCACTTTTCAGCGTTAACATCATAGAAATTAGAAAAATTATTAGAAAATTCTCAATAATTTACTGAAAAACATAAACACAAACTTTTATCTTTAGTAAAAAATTTGGATCAAAATTTTATTAACTTTATTTTATAGTAAAATATCGCTTAATTTCCCTCTGAAAATTCATAGAAACTATTCTACCCATGGAAAATCATGAAATTAAAATCCCATCTTTGATTTAGCATGATAAACATTATGACAAAACCTCCAAAATTTTAGATGTCATTATCTAGGGTTTCAAGTTCAAAAAACTCACTTTTTACTACATAGCTTAGCATATATCACCCTATTTTCATTTCCACAATAATATATCAAAATATCATATGTTAATTATCTCAAAAGCTATCATTTATAGTCAAAAACAAATTTATTGGGATAAAAATGCAGTACGTAATAATATTACTCACCTAATTGAAATTTTTTGACTGAAATTTTTTCTTCCATTGGAAAATGAAAAGTTTGAGTATGTTTTAAAATTTCCTTCTTACTTCCGTCTTAAATATAGTGGCTATGGTTATTGTGTGTGTATAAAATAAAGGATGAAGAATAAAATATGTCTTAAGGGATGCATCAGGGTTGTAACTTTCCATTGCTGAGAAAACATATTATAGCGCAAAAACATCTCATTGAATGTTAAGCAGTTTCTCCAGTGCAAAACAAAGTATGATCAATTGTTTATTAAAATTTAAAAGCTGTAACTTTTCAAAAGACTTCCTCTTCGAAGCTAGTTGTAAAATTCCAAAGTAGAGCTTATCAAGTAAAGCAAATTCTGCACTGTATTCTGGATGTCGAGCTATTAATTACCAAACGAGAAGGATCATCTCAAAATTCTTGTAAAGGAAAACAAAGCCCAAGTTATAATGAGACATATGCATAAGAAGACGTACAATATTCATATCACACTAATTATACACAATGGACATATATCTATAACATGATATTCTTAATTTGGTAAAGACTGTAAACTTTCATGAACGATGGCTTTATCTTCGAGCATAACTAACATTTCTTTATGAAATGTCAACAGGTTTACTTTCCAACGGCTGCTTCAAATATTTTCTGAAAAGATTCCTCCATGCAGTGAACTAAAACTTCAGAATCAATAAAATTCTTCTCAGCTCTTATTGCTACCTTCAATGTTCCCGCATAGCTCACAATAGTTACTGTAAGACTCTGAAACAAAAACATGTACATCTTTCTCAACTGCAAGCTTAAAAATGAACAGAAACAAAATTGTACTTCTATAACTTTTACATCTATTACATTACCTGTGGAGTTCCTGCCACCATGAAATAAAAACTTCTTATAGGATGACTTGCCATCTGTATTTTTTCCATAGGTCCGATAAGGTTTGAAATAGTGAGACTTGCGCCTCTTACTATGTCTGAAATGTAGTTGAAAACAGCCTGTATATGTACATTATCAAAATATATCCATTTAAGAATACGAAACTTAGTGACATTAAACTTTTAATCAATCAAAAGAGCATCTTTTTCAAGGTTCAAATTGATTAAACTGATGTAAACAAGGGATTGTGCAAGACTGTTTGACAAGCAACCAGGACAAATATGAACTGCAAAATATTTAATTAAATTCGAGTAAGGCCAAAACAATATAGACATGTTTTGCTTGTCATTACAGAGATAGTTTGAGTTTTGAATTACTCAAAACATTCTTACTATTTTGCTTTTCTTTTTCCGCCCTTACAAAAGAACGAACTTTTTATATAAGCTTTTTCAAAAACCAATTACTAAGCCTAAGCCTCGGTTCAAATTATAAGTCTTGTTCCGAACTTAACACATGTGCATTTGTGGAATGAGCATGTTTTCATTTGAATTTGATCTTGTGCATTTATAATATGCACAAGAATCAAATCATAATAGATAACCACAGTAGCTTGGTTGATGAAGTTATTCGTTAGAAGGATTCTGTCAATGATTGAGGGAAGAAAAGGAAAATAAAAATGGAATTCAGGGTATATCAAGGGTATTTTACCTCAATTTTCCTTCTGTCTTTTCCATTTTCAATCGTTGTGAACATGTGTCCAATGGGCACATGTCAATTTTTCCTTGTTAGAAATATATTTGAGTTCAATATTAATATATTAGTTTTTTGCTTTTCTGTTTTTCGAATATTTGTTACGTACATACATATACACATACTGAAAACAAATATAGAAGTGATATTAAAGCCTAGTTAATGTTAATAACCACTACGTTCATGTATAAACATTAATACTTTAATTAGTGGTTCATTATGATGCACTATGTGAGACTATTGATATTTTTATTATGAAAGACCATTAATGGGTATATAACTGTGTAACAAATTTACTTTCCAACACCATGATAGTAAAAAATACCTAGTGTAGAAGTTAATGTTGTTCTCCTTATGTCAACATGTTGTTTTTACGGTCAATGCTTCCAAATAAACATTGTTTTACACCTCCTTTATCTTGCCCTAGATCTAAATTTCACATTTAGACAAGATGAGACATGAAATCTCATTCATATTCATCTGACACTTGTCACTTTTTATTTATTAACATCTCATTTGAATTCTTGATTGAAAACTTAATTTGAAATTGTGCCCAGAATTATATATTTTTTATTCTACACACCATTTATACTACTTTTATGGGTCCAAAAAAATATTATGTCCAATTACCATCTACTAGCTCTTGAACATATTTTTTGTTTATTATTCGGATGAGTCACAACGAAAGAATTCATTTACTCATTATTCAAATAAGAGAAGATTAATTATTCAGTCGATATCCAATCAATCATGTTAGTCAAGCTACAATTCTTATAAAAAACATATATCCCATGCAAATAAGGTTATTAATATTTCTATTTTAGTCTTCAAATAAAAATTGTTAAAATGAAATTAAAACGTCGATCTTATTCTTAAGTTAGTCAGAGATACGTTGAGACTCAAAATGCCAATCCAAGGTTTACACCTTAGATGCATTCGTTTCATTTGAGACCTAATTCGATAGGAGATACGAGTGTAAAAAATATGGGAACAAATGTAATCTGTAACACCCCGAAAAATTTACAGTAATTAATAAGGTTCAAAAATGGAATTTAACCAAACATCGAAATTCGACCATGAAACTTGCATCATTATGTTCGTGGTGATTTTCTGAGCAACTTTCATATTTGAAGTTGTGCGATCGAAGTTAAAATGAAGAAGTTATCGGCATTTGAAGTTTTCAGAACAAAAATAATTAAAATGGAACAAAAGTAAATAAATAATATTAACTGTGTAGGCCCCACCGGTCGACCCCCTCCTTAGACCAGTCAACCGTTAGCAGTCGACCGGTCTTGAAGATGATGGCTAGGGTCGAATCTTGGCCGAACGTTACGTATTTAATTATTTTAATCTAAAGGATGTCATTGATTTGAACGCCTATAAATACAAGCCTAGCCTTTACTTTTTTCTCATATTTTCTAATCAAAGATGCAAAGCTCTGCCATTTTTTCTTCTCCACTATTACTATTAATTATAAAATATTATATTATATGTATATATATAATTAATGAAGGGCAGAAAATAAAAGAGAAGATGACGCGGAGCGAATCGTTACCGCGGAAAAGGGTAAATTTCATAATTATAAATCTATATTTTCCTTAGCTCCAAATACATTCTTAAATTTGTAATTCTAATAGTAAGTATATACCTCGTTATACATATTATATTGGATTAGAATTAAAAAGATGTCAATCAAAGGGTGAATTTGGATTTAGGAGATTTGGAAAGCTTGAAATGTGAGTGAGAAATTATATGATTTATTTATAACATTGAAATTTATATTGTTGAATTTTATTTAATTATTTTGCTTACATAAGATCTAATGAGTTGTATACTTAAAACGAACGTACAGGAATATCGATTATATATTGTGTAAGATAGGTAATTGGAATAGGAATGATATTTTCACCATAATCTTGAAATTTGAAAATCAATCCCTAAATTTTTTGAAATTGAATGTTTACAAAGTTGTAAAGCTTATTTCAGATTTATAGTTGGGTTGAAAAATGTTAATATTAGTTTAGATTGCCCTAATTTGACTTGGAATAAGAATTTATATGTTTAAATTTATTGGCAGCGGGGTGTAATTTAATTGTATTTATTTTCATGTAATTTCCATAAATTGTCTAACTTCACAAATGTGTAAAAGTGCATCATTTGAAATAATAAGGAATATACCAAAAATAAAATAGATGTGTAAAATACAGATGTTCTTTCCTGTTAGTTTGCGTTGCATAATACAATAAAGGAGAAGAGATATTCTTTGTAATTTCACACAGAGCAAATGTCTCACTTTTGATTAATTTATGAAAAGTTATAACAGTAATCCTTTTTGGAAGGATAGCTCAAATAAATTACAACGTGGAAAGGAATGTTCTGATTTAAGAATTAATAGTTAGCTAAAAATAGGAGTATAGCATAATATACGTCGATATTCGCATTAGTTATAATTAGGACATCTAGTTATAAATAGCGTAGCAAATTATAAGACTAGGAGGTGTAGATGGAAAAGAGATAGTAACTCCAAAATTAATGGAGCAATAAATATGCAGTTAATAGAGAGTTATATGAATTAAATGGGGATATAAATATGTTTAATTAGACCGGTTAAAGGATTTAATATGACATTTAAGGAAAAATAAAATAGGCATAATAAGTTGAATTAGAACAAACAAATAAATGTCATTAGAGATTGTCCGACTAGAATAATAATGACCATTTATTACAAACAATTGACATTTATGGAATATAGTAAATAAGCATATAAGATAGGAATTAAATGCTGTAAGGTAGCATAGTTTCCATAGTAGGAAATTATATCGCCTTAATTATATGTTTAAAACAAGCATGAAATATTAGTGGGCCTAGCCCAACATTTAGGCTTAGGATGATTTGGTTGGTTTAGTGGGTTGGGATGTGAGGTCAGTAGAGTTGCACAACATAAGTCTACCTTTCACTTAGAGATTACGAGCATTTGTGTATACTTACTACTAATATGGGACATCTACAACCATAGGAACCGTAAGGAAGAGATATGCAGTTGTGTATAGGTAGAAGAAAATATACCAAGGGTTCATCTCGGATTTGTTGTATTAGATGACCGAGTACTTTTAAGGAAATGAGATCAGCTTCATTTCTAATAAGAAGTATTCAATTACTGAAATGGGCATTTTTCTTGACTTACATTAGGTTAGTCTAAAAGGGATTTTGACCGTGAGAGGTCGGAGGACTATGTCAGTATATTGTTGGACTGGTATTTAGTAGTTGGACTGACATATAGGTATAACCACCAGCGGTCCCGAGTGGTCGATAGTAAAGACTCGGGTTATGACCTAATGGATTTCATTTCCTACCAATGTAGAATCAGAATGCTATGCACATACCTCATAGTTTAATTAGTTAGTTGTTTGTTTGTCAGAGGTAAGCTAGTTAACCCTTAGATAAGTCTTTGAGATGTGATAGTAATACGACAATTATAATATGAAGCCGTATCTAAGGGGCAATGGTCTATGTATCTAGAACTGATTAACTAGCAATTACGTTATGGAGGGCCCGCTTTGGAGTTGAGGTATAAATGGTCGTTGGATCTGCCTCCTCCCTTATTCAGGAAGTATTAAGTGGTCGGGGTTTCTTTTGGACCGCTTAGATATATATATGTATGTATGTATGTAGATATATATATATATATATATATATGTATGTATGTATGTATGTATGTATGTATATGTATATATAGTTATACAAACAAGGTTTATGAAAAATGAGATTAACTGTGAGAATGTTTTTGAGGTAAATAGAAAAGGTTGAGATTGATTTAGTGTATGTTGCTCTATTTTTTCAGAGCATGTGATCTATATCCATTCATTAGCAAGTTTCATTAATTGTTAAAAGTGTAACAATAAATTAAAAGTGGTGCATGCAATCCGACAAAAAAAAGAGAGGAATTACAAATTAGCATATCAACCGACATTGTACTGCCGACCGAAGTGAGCCGTTCGAGGGGGAAAACATATAATTCGGCTGGCATCGTTCGGTCAGCTGACACAGTTCGGTCGGCTGGCAGAACTGGGTAATGGTAAAATAATATGTGTGTTAAATTGGAAAAGGCAAGAGTAATTGGGTGGTTAAAATGAAGACGGTGTGAATTAGAAATGTTTTTGGTATGCATTTAGCACAACTTTAAATTTAAAAATGAAAACTAACATATATCTTTTTAAATCCTAGCACTACTTTCTAATAGAAAAACAAATACCTTGGGTACTTTGATTTTTCTGATAAGTTCAAGAATACCAGCAGTAATATAAACACCAAGAGAATTTTGCTTCCCCTTAATAATTTGCTTGATTTGTCTGATCGACTCCAAAGGGTCAGACTCATCTATGTTCTCAGCGGTTGGAATTGTTACAGGTAAGAAAGTGAAGCGGTTGCCCCATGGCACCTTTGTGTCTTTTTTGGTCATTTCTTCAAGTGGCTTATAGGCTTTTATTGATCTAGTGTTCAGCATCACAAGTGCTGTAATATTTTTCGGTTTCATTATTTTATCACTTTTAGATTGCAAATATAGCTGAAGTCCATTGAAAATTATCCCTGCAATTGCATCATTTACTGTCTGCAGCAATCAAATTTGTTGAACTTGAAGTCAGTACAAAAAAGAGGAGAATCAGCTCTCATTCACACCTACTTTTTTTTTCTCAAAGAAATTCACGATGATTTAAGAATTATTGACATCATATATGACGTTGAAATTAATTCCATATTGAAAGAAAGCATAATAAGTGTCAAATAAAACTTAGAAAAATGGTAATATAATGGAAATGAAACGATAATTCTAAACTTACCCAGTTCATCTTGTTCTTCATCCGTTTGATGTCATTGAGGGGAAACTCCACAGTTGACAAAGTAATTGGCTTAGTTTCAACATCAACTGCTCCAGACCTAATAGCACTTTTACTGTCTTTTATCATGCCACTGAACATCATCCAACTTACATCTCTGACTGTATTGAAGAACATCGATACTCTGTTTTGTACATACTCGGCATATTTCCATTTTTCACCATCAGATTTCGCGCTACTAGCAGGAAATGTCAAAGGAAGAGAAGGGTCATCAGCTCTTTTAAGGCAACTGAACACTGCAGACATTAAAGAAAAGCCATCTCCTAAAGAATGATGAAGTTTGAATATAAATGACCCTGCTGACTTTTTGGTAGGATACTTTATTATGTGAAAATTCCATAATGGTTGAGTTTTAGGCAAAGGAATTGTTGCTATTTTGCTGATGTATTCTAGCATGTGATCGTCGTAGAAATCTAAGCCTGAGGGAAATGTTGGTATTTCAATGTGATTCTGTAGCCGCACCTCAACCTCTTTCCATACTAGCTCATCATTTTCACCCTTTGCCTGTGTAAAAATTGAGATAAGTTGTGTTACTGGCTTGGAAGAACATTAAAAAAAATAGCTATTTTTTCATAGCTAGTTTTCTTCTACCACATCTACCCGTTTTCCTGCTTTTTTTAATTTTATTTTTACTTTTATTTTCCACATTCTTGAATGGGAACGTGGGTCATAACAGAACTCACATCCGATCCGACATGAGAATCAAATAATACCATACCGACTACGGACGTTAATTTAACTAGGATCATCATTTGGACCTAAAACGATTTTTCTTTAAAAAAAATACCTTTTCGAACTAACAAGCGAAAGTTTAGTTGTTATCCACACTCGCTGCGGCCGAAGGCGTTGTTATCATCTACGCCCTCCACGGACGAGGTGTTGTTACCTTCCACTCGCACGACGGACGGGATGACTGAAGCGGTTTATTATTTTATTTTTGGATCTATTTTCGATTAATTTCACCATTAATTCAAAATGGAAAAACTGAATACTAATTTTTTTGCTTCAGAAAAATAGTGTGGTGTGGACAGTAAAAACTAAAATGCAGCTAGCCTGGACAAAAAAAAGTTGGCAGGATTCTATATTTTATTTAATTAGACAAGGTGTCTAAATTCAAATTTTTAAATAAACAAACCCAAAGTTCATAACTCAAATCGCTTCAAACACTAAGAAATTCAAATCACAACTCTACCGATTAATCGCGTCCTGCGCCGCCTAGTTTTATCTAGGGGTGTTATTAGTTAAATATAAATCAATTTTATTTTAAAATATACATTTCAAATATTCGTTTAGATTCTTCGTGCAAAGCACACAAACGCATTGTTCGTTTAACTACCTTTTTCATTCGAATGTCTCGCTCAAATGCTCCGGCTTCATCGAAAACGGACCCCAACTGTTTCCGATGGCACATGTAAATATCAACTTTACACAAAGTTTGTAAACTGGGTAAAATGAAATTACCATGATAGAGGAGAAACGATTATTTATAGGCAAGAAGGTATTTTCTAGCGCAGTAAGAATAGTGGAATCATCAATTGGAATCTCTGATTCAAACACCGCAAAAATGCAAACGCAAAGTGCATCACTGTTGAGGTACCCAGAGGAAGGGCTCACGGGTTCAGACATCCCTTCCTCTCTTTCCATTTCCAGCAACACATTTGATGAGCTCTTGTTTATGTCCAACCTCATTTTTTTTTAAGCCAATGCGAACTAGGCGTTGCTGAGATACAAGATTACGATATGAATTTATAGCTGAAGATTATGTGCCATGCAGTCAATGCGAATGTACGGCTAAAGTCTTGACTGTTAGGTGTAACTAATATGGTTGAGTGTATTTATTTCTGCTTGAATTTTCTAGTATGGGCACTATTGGATTAGATTAGATTGTGCATTAATTTCCCTCAATTGACGTGTTCGCTCACTGGTTCAATCATTTCTTAACCATATAAAAAAACTAGTACAACTGTAGAACGTTATAATCATTTCTTAACCATATAATATGATAAACAAAATTACTTGTGTTATTAGAAACAAAAACAAACATATAAATAAAATGTACATTAAAGAACAATAAGAGGTTAAATAAATATAATGTACAACTTTTTTCCAAAAAATATTTTCATCATCTAAAATAATTTGAGATATTAATGAAGAGAATCTACAATAATTTGATTCTTGACAGTTATAATCATTTCAATTTGTTATTCATTGCAAGATGAATATGTTTTTGTTAATCTACATAGATGAGATTAGAGGTGTAAATCGGTCGAACCGGATCGGATGGAGGTATTTTCATGTCCTGTCCTATAAGAGATTCAGACGAACATGGATCATACAAGATTTAAGTTCGGACGTTGTTTGTAAGAGACGGATAATAGATGGACAATGTTCGGATAATAGAAAAACATCGAACATTTTCGGATGGACATATTTTCGTACATATTTTCTTGTCATAATTCATGCTCTAAATACTAATCGTATGGACACGGACCAGACGCCTTGCAGCCTCGGACTGAACCGGACATCGGACAATCGTATAAAATTTACACCCATACATGGGAAGGGACTTAATACTCACTCCAGTTGAGTGCTTTCAGGCATAGTGTTCTCTGTATTTCACAGCAGATATCATTGTATTGCTATTGCTTAATTCACAGCAGTGTTCTTTATATTTCATAAAAATTACACTCTTACATGTTAAAATAACTGTTAATGCTAAACTAACAACGTAGAAAGTCATTTTTGGAGTTAATGTCATGTATGTTGTGTGCATCTTAAAGTTCTTACCGGTTTCAGAAAGTCATTGTACCGTGCATCCTCTATATCCAGAACATGATCTAAATGCCAGTTGAAGTTTCACTGTTAGAGAAATGGAGAGAAACTGAATAATCAGTTCTGTTGAAATTAGGCGACACAATATGAAGGAGAGTTGAAGAGGATGGAAGTAGCTCGGCGTAGGAGAAGACGGATTGCGAAACGGAGTCCGGAGGAGCAAACTGGAGGGGGGGTTTGGTGTGCTGGCTGCCTGCAGGCTGCTGCCTGCAGGCTGCTGCCAGACGTCTGCAGGCATGGGCGCCAGTTGCCCGAAAGTCCGATCAGACGTCTGAGCCCTACCTGCAGACGTCTGAGGGCTCAGACGTCTGAGCCGACGAATGACTGTTTTCTGGGCTGTTTTTGTGATGTTTCGCTCAGGGGCAAATTGGTTTTTCGCCATCGTTTTCTCTACTACTATATATTCTCTCTTCAGGTCTGAAAAAAAAAAGAGATTGGAAAAACCTAATCTAATTCCAAATCAAGGGTTTTATCCTCCAAATCTAGGGTTTAGGCAATTCCTATTTCTTCAATTCTAATTTCCACAAAATTATATTCTTACTAGAATATTGTGATCATTGTTAACAATCTCTTGTACTCTTCTATTGGTGATATAATAAAAGGCTCTCTCAAGTGGATGTACACTAACACAACGTTAGTGGAACCACTATAAAATCGTGTGTGATTTACTTATTGTTATTGCATTCATATATTGCTTGTATTGGTGTTGTGATCGTGTTCGGATTTGGTTTTATTGAATTCTTCGAGTGTTTGGTTGTTTTGCACTATCTAGCACGATTTGGCTTTTCCGCGTTGCGCGTTGCGATTGTATTCGAGTGGTCTTGGGTGTAGTCGTAATAACATTTGGTATCAGAGCTTTGGTGTTGCTAGGTGGTTGTTGAAATGCCGGAAACAGATACCTCTGAAAATTCAATGGTTGGTCCAAGTAGTATAGCGCCGTATGTACGTGGGTCGTATGTGGCGTCGGGATCGCAATTGGTTATCGACAAGTGGAATGGTGATAATGATTTGGAAAAATGGCAATGGAAGATGAAAGCGGTTCTAAGAAGGAATCAGGTACATCGAGTGGTGTTTGATACACATTTGTTGCCGGCGGACATCTCGGATGTCGAGAGAGAGGAAATGGAAGAGTGGGCATTTACTACACTTCAACTTGCAATGGGAGAGAATGTGATCTCCGAAATTAGTGGTGAGACGACCGCTAAGGGCATTTGGGACAAGTTAGAGGAGTTGTATATGAAGAAGTCTCTAACTAATCGTTTGATCTTGTTGCGAACGTTTTTCACGTATAAGATGAAAGAGGGGAGTTCGCTTAAGACACACTTGAATGTGTTTGATGATTTGCTAATGAAGATGAAGGCGGTAGATTTGAAGATTGAGGAAGAGCAAAAGGCGATGATATTGTTATGTTCGTTGCCGGACCGTTATACGGGTTTCTCGAATAGCTTGATCTATAGCCGGGATACATTGACGTTAGATGATGTCAAGACGGGTCTTCTTAGTGAGGAGTTGAGAGATCAAATGAAGGAGTTGAGTGTTGGTGGTAGTAGTGCCGGAAATGGTCAAGGTTTGTTTGTGGAGAAGGAGAGATATGCGAAGAAGGAGAATCGGGGGCGTTCCAAATCTAGGAATCCCGGTTGGAGAGGAAAGTCGAAGGAAAAGAAAGGCAAGTGCTATATTTGTAAGAAGCCCGGTCATTCGAAGAATGAGTGTCCGGACAAGGAGAAGGCCAAGAAGGAAGTAGCATCTTCATCGGTCGCGGTGGAGAGAGTTGTTGGTGAGGGAGACATGGATGTATTGACGGCGGTAGCATCAAATGTTTCAGGTAGCGAATGGGTTCTCGATTCGGGGGCGTCTTATCATATGACGCCAAATAGGAATTGTTTTTCTTCTTTCGAAGCTAGAGAGGGAAATTTGATTGTTATGGGAAATGGTGCTATTTGTAAGTCAAAGGGCATTGGTTCCGTGCAAATTAGGATGTTTGACGGAGTAGTTTGTACTCTCACTAATGTGCGCTATGTTCCGGGACTTAGGAAGTCCCTTATCTCTTTGGGGCAATTAGATTCTTTGGGGTGCAAGATCACTATTGAGAGAGATGGCTTGAGGGTTTCGAAGGGGGCGCTTGTGGTTATGAAAGGTGCTAGGGCTCATGGTATATATTTGCTTCAAGGTGTGACCATAGAAGGTGAAGCTAGCATTGGGGTTGATAGTTCTCGCGACTTAGATGCAACTAGATTGTGGCATTTGAGGTTAGGACATGTCTCGGAGAGGAGTTTGGATATTCTTCGGAAAAGGGAGATGATTGGTGGTGAGAGTTTCAACAAGCTAGAGTTTTGCGAAGAGTGTGTCATGGGGAAGCAAACAAAGGTTTCATTCGGTGAAGGAAAACATGATTCAAGAAGCGTTCTTGAGTATGTGCATACGGATGTTTGGGGACCGGCACCGGTAGCTTCTTTAGGTGGAGCAAGGTATTATATTTCTTTTATTGATGATTTTTCTCGTAAAGTTTGGGTGTATGTAATGAAGGCTAAGTCGGAGGCATTTGCTAAGTTCAAAGTATGGAAGGCTCTTGTTGAGAATGAGAGTGGTAAGTCATTGAAGGTTCTTAGGTCCGACAATGGCGGGGAGTATGTTTCCGGAGAATTCTTAGAGTTTTGCAAGCATCATGGGATTCGGAGACATTTTACTACACCGGGAGATCCGCAATCAAATGGAGTTGCGGAGAGGATGAATCGTACTCTACTAGAGAAAGCTCGATGCTTGAGATTGACATCGGGTTTGTCTAAGGGATTTTGGGCCGAAGCTTTGTCAACCGCGGTGCATATTATTAATCGAATTCCGTGCTCGGCTATTGACAACAAAATCCCGGAGGAAGTGCAGAAGGGAAAGAGTATTGACTTGAGCTATCTTCGTGTCTTTGGAAGTCCGGTTTATGTGCATGATCCGGGAAATGATAAGCTTGAACCTAGAGCTTTCAAAGGGGTTTTGCTTGGCTATACGGATGGAGTGAAAGGCTATCGGATTTGGAATCCGGAAACGAAGAAGGTAATAAACTCTCGTCATGTTACTTTTGATGAGTCGGCATTGTTCAAGGAGAATGAGAGCTCATCGAATATTCCGGTCTTGGTTCGTGATGAATCGAAGGGGAAGGAAGTTATTACCATATTTTGTCCAAGTAGTAGAGAGAGTAGATTAGTTGAAGATGCTTGTGAGGAGAAAGCGGTTGATGATACATCACATAGTCCACAAGGTGCCTCTAGTAGTGTTGGTGATGTACACGAACCTAGAGAAGATTCGGTTCAAGGTGGAGCCGAAAGGGGTTTGGGTGATAATATTGCTACTCGGGTTGGTCGTCGTGCTATAAGGCCACCCGAAAGATATGGTGATTGGAACTATCTTAGCTTTTGTGATAGGTTGGACTATGCTCTCAATGTAGTCCAAGATGAGCCTATGGACCTTGATGACGTCATGAATTCGAGTGATAGCTCGAAGTGGATTTGTGCCATGGAGGAAGAGATGCAATCATTGATGAAGAATCAAACTTGGAGTTTGGTTCCACTTCCTAAAGGAAACCGTGCTATTGGGTGCAAATGGATTTACAAGGTGAAGGACGATGGAAGATACAAAGCTAGGTTAGTGGCTAAGGGGTTTGCACAAAGGAAAGGAAAGGAGTATGATGAGATATTCGCACCGGTTGTGCGCCACACTTCTATCCGGATATTACTTGCCATAGTTGCTATTCACAACTTGGAGTTGGAGCAACTTGATGTGAAGACCGCCTTCTTGCATGGTGACTTGGATGAAGACATTTACATGGAGCAACCGCAAGGGTTTGTTGTAAATGGTAAGTCAAATATGGTGTGCAAGTTAAAGAAATCGCTATATGGGTTGAAGCAATCACCTAGGCAATGGTACAAGAGATTTGATCATTTTATGCTTGAAAGTGGCTTTGATAGGAGCATCAAAGATGCTTGTGTTTATTTCAAGAAGTTGGGAAATGATTGTTGGGTGTACTTGCTCTTGTATGTGGACGACATGCTCATTGCTTCGAAGGACAAGAATGAAATCAACAAGTTGAAATTGAAATTAAAGTCGGAATTCGAAATGAAAGACCTTGGAGAAGCAAAGAGGATATTGTGCATGGAGATTGAAAGGGACCGAAAGCGTTTTGAGTTGAAATTGACTCAAAAGGAGTACATAAAGAAGGTGCTTTGCCGGTTTAGCATGGAGAATGCAAAGGTGTCAAATACACCATTACCTTTGCACGTGAAGCTTTCGAGTAAGGATTTACCTATCTTGGAGAAAGACAAGGCTTATATGGCAAAGGTGCCATATGCAAGTGCGGTTGGTAGTTTGATGTATGCTATGGTGTGTACAAGACCCGATATTGCAAATGTCGTCGGGGTGGTTAGTCATTTTATGTCTAACCCGGGAAAATCGCATTGGGAAGCCGTGAAGCTTATATTGAGATACCTTAGAGGTACGTCATCTCATGGTCTTGTTTTTGGCGGTAGTGGGAAAAGGAGTTGCAACTTGGTTGGTTATTGTGATTCGGACTACGCCGGTGATAGAGATAGGAGAAAGTCAACTTTCGGTTATGTCTTCACACTTGGTGGTACGGCCATAAGTTGGAGATCGAGATTGCAAACCGTAGTAGCTTTATCCACTACGGAGGCGGAGTTGATAGCCGCGGTAGAGGCGGCGAAGGAAGCACTCTATTTGAAGCGTTTGTTGTGTGACTTGGGTATTGAACACGATAGCATCGATGTTCAATGTGATATCTAAAGTGCTATTCACTTGGCGGAGAATTTGGCGTTTAGCTCACGTACTAAGCACATTGAAGTGAGGGAGTCATTCTTGGTAGCCATGGATGAGGATAAGCAAGTAAGTCTTCGGAAAGTGCACACAAAGGATAATGCGGCGGATATTTTCACGAAGACATTGCCGTTTGGAAAGTTCGAGCATTGCTCGAACTTGATTCGCTTGGAGAAGTGCTAGGTGCCACTAGATGGCACGGGTGAGAGAGTAGCTTGGTTGTAGATGTGGAAGAGTATTGGTATGAGATTGTCGTTCTATCTTCTTGGTGTAGTGCTAGTGTACACTCCTAGTGCTCTTGTCTTTGGTGAGACGGTGTTTGAATGTTTTCAACATTTCGTTGGCGTGTGGGGGCTTTGTGCCTGAACTCGTTGATGGAGTGCAACGGGGGGTGGCTTTGCCGGAACCCGTTGGGGAAACATTCACGTTTGGTTGAAGGTAGAAGTGTTGGTAGTTGGAACTATCGGTTGTTGATGGTATGGTACCATTGGTGTTGGAGATGGATATAGTGTCGAGGTGGAGTGTTGAAATTAGGCAACAATATGAAGGAGAGTTGAAGAGGATGGAAGTAGCTCGGCGTAGGAGAAGACGGATTGCGAAACGGAGTCCGGAGGAGCAAACTGGAGGGGGGGGTTTGGTGTGCTGGCTGCCTGCAGGCTACTGCCAGACGTCTGCAGGCATGGGCCAGACGTCTGGCCCTACAGGGGCCAGTTGCCCGAAAGTCCGGTCAGACGTCTGAGCCCTACCTGCAGACGTCTGAGCCGGCGAATGGCTGTTTTCTGGGCTGTTTTTGTGATGTTTCGCTCAGGGGCAAATTGGTCTTTCGCCATCATTTTCTCTACTACTATATATTCTCTCTTCAGGTCTGAAAAAAAAAGAGATTGGAAAAACCTAATCTAATTCCAAATCAAGGGTTTTATCCTCCAAATCTAGGGTTTAGGCAAATCCTATTTCTTCAATTCTAATCTCCACAAAATTATATTCTTGCTAGAATATTGTGATTATTGTTAACAATCTCTTGTACTCTTCTATTGGTGATATAATAAAAGGCTCTCTCAAGTGGATGTACACTAACACAACGTTAGTGGAACCACTATAAAATCGTGTGTGATTTACTTATTGTTATTGCATTCATATATTGCTTGTATTGGTGTTGTGATCGTGTTCGGATTTGGTTTTATTGAATTCTTCGAGTGTTTGGTTGTTTTGCACTATCTAGCATGATTTGGCTTTTCCGCGTTGCGCGTTGCGATTGTATTCGAGTGGTCTTGGGTGTAGTCATAATAACAAGTTCATATTTCAAATTCAAAAAATTGATTTTTGCAACTTGGGAGTGGATACCGCTAGTAGAGTAATCTTACGAACATTTGATTATTTTGGACCACTTTATAGAACTAACTACTTACAGACTTGTTTATAAACTAGCTAAAAAGCATGCTGTTTTCTAACAATTAGATGAAATTTAGCATATGATATTTCAAATTTATGTATTTTTTATTCTGTTTTAACTTAAATTGATGCGATTTCAAATGACACTAACTAATCTCAATGTAAATTTCGCAAAATGTAACTAATTATTATGAATTTTACAAATGGTTCCAAAATGGGTTAAAAAGGAAAAAAATACAAAGTAGTACACTAATATGTATATATTATATATATAATGTCAACGTGGATATATATGTGAATACACAAAACTGTATACAACGCTGTTTTTTTTAAAGAGCATGACAGCTTCAGATAGCAAATACTATTAAAGCAGACAATAAGTGCTCCTATTTCCACAATCTGAACTACCTCTAGGCCAGCAATTTCAAATTCCTTTGGACTGAACTCTTCAGCTTCATGCAACTTCATCGTATTCCCTTTTCAGCTCATCGTCAGATCATGTACAGACCAAACATGCAACAACATTGCAACACACTACAACCAATTGGCCTCAATGACACCAGGGGCTACATATATACATGCAACAACAATTTCTTCTCTCCTCGGCAATATTTGATCACATACGCTCTACTAAGTTCTCTCAGGCCAGACTTGTAACTTCTATTCCCTTTCAGCCTCTTTCACTCTTCAGCTCGATCTTTTCATGGATTTCGTCGGAACGTTTCAACCTTGCTGTAGCATAAAAATTCATTCGATCAGCAGTTCCTTGGCATCAGCAAACGCGCCACTTGCTCCTTTTTGCATGGCCACAGGCATCAGTTCCTTCTCAATTCCAGTCTTCCAGCTCCAGCAGCTTTTGTATCGCCAACAGCCCTCAAGCACATGCAACAGCCCTTGCTCACACGCCTCTCCAACTCTTGCCTATATCACTTATCGATTATATTACCAAAAAGCTGCTTATGTCAATTAAATTAATTGTAATCATACTATATTACCTTGTTTATTTGTACTTTTATCACCTTGGTGATCATGGAGATGATCCCTATTAAATTTTGGCGACACTATATGGAGATTTGGAGAGGTCGGAAGTAGCTTCGTAACGGAGAAAGCGATTCGCAAATCGGAGTTCGAAGGTGGAATTTATAAGAGAAAAAGGCGAAGTGAGCTGAGTTTGGGCAGAAGCGCTTCCAGAGAATCCTCTCAGACGTCTGACCAAAAGACACAGACGTCTGATTTTGGGCAGGAATGTTTCCCGAGCATTCTGTCAGACGTCTGACCAAATGGGTCAGACGTCTGAGCTAAAGCAAAGTCTATCCAGTGACTTAAGTCAGACGTCTGACCTTTTAGTCAGACGTCTGTGTCGACTTCCATCTATTTTTCCACATATAGAACTTGCGTGAAAATTTGTGATATCCACAGGGGCAATTTTGGAACATTGCCTAGGTTTCCTAATCTCCTATATAAGCTAGCTTCAAGTTTCAGATCCGACATACGCAAGCGACTGCAATAGATTAGCCTCCACTAATTAGGGTTTATCAAAACCTAATTTTCTTCAATTCTCTTCTCCACAAATCAATTTCTAATTAGAAATTTGATCATTGTAATCAATCTCTTGTACTCTTCTCATCCATAATAATAAAGCTCTCTCTTAAAGTGGATGTACACTAACACAACGTTAGTGGAACCACTATAAATCGCTGTGTGATTTATTTTTTGTTATTGCTTTAATTTCTGAATTGCTTATTTGGGATTGTGATTGTCTTTGGATCGGTTGAGATTAGATTTGGGTTATTGGTTGGTTGTTTTTACACTTCTTATCACGATCCCGTCTTCCGCTGTGCTCAGGGGATTACGATTCGAGTGGTCTCTAGTTGGAATCTCGTAATAACATTTGGTATCAGAGCATTGGTGTTGGTAGGTGGTTGTAGAAATGCCAGAAACAGATAATACCTCAAGTAGTTCCTCAATGGGTAATCCAAGTGGTGTAGCGCCTTATGTACGTGGATCGTATGCAGCTTCAGGATCACAATTGGTAATAGACAAGTGGAATGGCGATAATGATTTTGAAAAATGGCAATGGAAGATGAAAGCGGTTCTAAGGAGGAATCAGGTACATCGGGTAGTGTTTGACACAGATTTGTTGCCAGCGGACATCTCGGATGTTGAGAGAGAGGAGATGGAAGAGTGGGCATTCACTACACTTCAACTTGCTATGGGAGAGAATGTTATCTCTGAAATTAGCGGTGAGACAACCGCTAAGGGTATTTGGGACAAGTTGGAGGAGTATATATGAAGAAGTCACTGACAAATCGTTTGATCTTATTGCGAACGTTCTTCACCTATAAGATGAAGGAAGGTACTTCGCTTAAGGTGCACTTGAATATATTTGATGATTTGCTAATGAAGATGAAGGCGGTAGATTTGAAGATTGAGGAAGAACAAAAGGCGATGATATTGTTGTGTTCATTGCCAGATCGCTATACAAGTTTCTCAAATAGTTTGATCTATAGCCGAGATACATTGACTCTTGATGATGTCAAGACGGGTCTTCTTAGCGAGAAGTTGCGGGATCAAATGAAGGAGTTAGGTGATGGAGGTAGTGGTCATGGTTTGTTTGTGGAGAAGGAGGGGTATGTGAAGAAGGAGAACCGGGGGCGTTCTAAATCAAGGAATCCCGGTTGGAGAGGAAAGTCGAAGGGAAGAAAAGGCAAGTGCTATATTTGCAAGAAGCCCGGTCATTGGAAGAATGAGTGTCCGGACAAGGAGAAGGCAAAGAAGGAAGTAGCATCTTCATCTATAGCGATGGAAAGTGGAGTTGGTGAGGGAGATGTAGATGTGCTGTCGGCGGTAGCATCAGATGTTTCGGGTAGCAATTGGGTGCTCGATTCGGGGGCGTCTTATCATATGACGCCATAGGAATTGTTTTTCTTCTTACATCGACAAAAAAGGAAATTCAATTGTTATGGGAAATGGTGCTATTTGCAAGTCGAAAGGCATAGGTTCCGTGCAAATTCGGATGTTTGACGGAGTGGTTCGTACTCTCACTAATGTACGCTATGTTCCGGGACTTCGGAAGTCGCTTATCTCTTTGGGGAAGCTGGATTCTTTAGGTTGTAAAATCACTATTGAGAGTGATAGCTTGCGGGTTTCGAAGGGGGCGCTTGTGGTGATGAAGGGTGCTAGGACTCATGGTATTTATTTGCTTCAAGGAGTGACTGTGGAAGGCGAAACTTGTATAGGAGTTGACAGTTCTCGTGGCTTGGATGCGACTAGGTTGTGGCATTTGAGGTTAGGTCATGTCTCGGAGAGGAGTATGGACATTCTTCGAAAGAGTAAGATGATCGATGGAGAGAGTTTCAACAAATTGGAGTTTTGCGAAGAATGCGTCATGGGGAAGCAAACAAAAGTTTCATTCGGTGAAGGAAAGCATGATTCGAGAAGGGTTCTTGAGTATGTTCACACGGATGTTTGGGGACCGACACCTGTAGCTTCTTTAGGTGGAGCTCGCTATTGTATTTCCTTTATAGATGACTTTTCTCGAAAAGTTTGGGTGTATGTAATGAAGGCCAAGTCGGAGGCATTTGCAAAGTTCAAAGCATGGAAAGCTCTTGTTGAAAATGAAAGTGGAAAGTCTTTGAAGGTTCTAAGGTCTGACAATGGCGGAGAGTATGTTTCTGAAGAATTTTTGGAGTTTTGCAAGCATCATGGTATTCGGAGGCATTTTACTACACCTGGAGATCCGCAGTCGAATGGTGTTGCGGAGAGGATGAATCGTACTCTACTTGAGAAAGCTCGATGCTTGAGATTGACATCGGGTTTGGTGAAGGGATTTTGGGCTGAAGCTTTGTCAACCGCAGTGCACATTATTAATCGAATTCCGTGCTCAGCTATTGGTAACAAAATTCCGGAGGAAGTGTGGAAGGGAAAGAGCATAGACTTGAGTTATCTTCGTGTCTTTGGAAGTCCAGTTTATGTGCATGATTCGGGAAATGATAAGCTTGAACCTAGAGCTTTCAAGGGGATTTTGCTTGGTTATACGGATGGAGTAAAAGGCTATCGGATTTGGAATCCAGAAACGAAGAAGGTAGTAAATTCTCGTCATGTTACTTTTGATGAGTCGGCGATGTTCAAGGAGAAAGGAAGCTCATCGGATGTTCCGGATTTGGTTCATGGTGAATCAAAGGAGAAGGAAATTATTTCCACATTTTGTCCAAGGAGTAGGGAGAGTAGAGTAGTCGAAGATGCTTGCGAGGAAGTAGCTGTTGATGTTACATCACATAGTCCACAAGGTACCTCTAGTAGTGTTGGTGATGTACACAAGCCTGGAGAAGATTCGGTTCAAGGTGGAGCTGAAGGAAGTTTGGGTGATGGTATTGCTACTCGGGTTGGTCGTCGTACTATAAGACCACCCGAAAGATATGGTGATTGGAACTATCTTAGTTTTTGTGAAAATTTGAACTATGCTCTTTATGTAGTCCAAGATGAGCCGATGGACCTTGATGATGTCATGAAGTCGAGTGATAGCTCGAAATGGATTTGTGCCATGGAGGAAGAGATGCAATCATTGTTGAAGAATCAAACTTGGGATTTGATTCCACTTCCTAAAGGAAACTGTGCTATTGGGTGCAAATGGATATACAAGGTGAAGGACGATGGAAGATACAAAGCTAGCTAGTAGCTAAGGGGTTTACACAAAGGAAGGGGAAGAAGTATGATGAGATATTCGCACCGGTTGTGCGCCATACTTCTATCCGGATATTACTTGCTATAGTTGATGTTCATGACTTGGAGTTGGAGCAACTTGATGTGAAAACCGACTTCTTGCATGGTGACTTGGATGAAGACATCTACATGGAGCAACCAGAAGGTTTTGTTGTGGATGGTAAGTCAAATTTGGTTTGCAAGCTGAAGAAATCACTATATGGACTAAAGCAATCACCTAGACAATGGTACAAGAGGTTTGATCATTTTATGCTTGAAAATGTTTTTGATAGAAGCATCAAGGATGCTTGTGTTTATTTCAAGAAGTTGGGAAATGATTGTTGGGTGTATTTACTCTTGTATGTGGACGACATGCTCATTGCTTCGAAGGACAAGAATGAAATCAACAAGTTGAAATTGCAATTAAAGTCGGAATTCGAAATGAAGGACCTTGGAGAAGCAAAGAGGATATTGGGCATAGAAATAGAAAGGGATCGAAAGAGTTTTGAGTTGAAATTGACTCAAAAGGAGTACATTAAGAAAGTGCTTTGCCGGTTTAGCATGGAGAATGCAAAGGCATCAAATACACCTTTACCTTTGCATATGAAGCTTTCGAGTAAAGGATCACCTATCTTGGAGGAAGACAAGGCTTATATGGAAAAGGTGCCATATGCTAGTGCGGTTGGAAGTCTAATATATGCTATGGTGTGTACAAGGCTCGATATTGCAAATGCAGTCGGGATGGTTAGTCGATACATGGCTAATCCGGGGAAATCGCATTGGGAAGCTGTGAAGCTTATATTGAGATACCTTAGAGGCACATCATCTCATGGTCTTTTTTTTGCGGTAGTAAGGCGATGGATTGCAAGTTGGTTGGTTATTGTGATTCAGACTACGTTGGTGATAGGGATCGAAGAAAATCAACTTCCGGATATATCTTCACACTTGGGGGTACAGCCATAAGTTGGAGATCTAGATTGCAGACCGTAGTTTCTTTATCCACTACGGAGGCGGAGTTGATTGTCGCAGTGGAGGCGGCAAAGGAGGCACTCTATTTGAAGCGATTGTTGTGTGACTTGGGATTCGGGCATGATAGTATTGATGTTCGATGTGATAGCCAGAGTGCTATTCACTTGGCAGAGAATTTGGCGTTTAGCTTACGGACTAAGCATATTGAGGTGAGAGAGTCATTTCTAGTAGCCATGGATGAGGATAAGCAAGTATATCTTCGAAAAGTGCACACAAAGGATAACGCGGCGGACATGTTCACTAAGGCTTTGCCGGTTGGGAAGTTCGAGCATTGCTCGAACTTGATTCGCTTAGAGAAGTGCTAGGTGCCACGGGGTGGCACGGTTAAGGGAGGAGCTTGGTGGTAGGTGAGAAAGAGTATTGGTGAGAGATTGAGGTTCGATTTTCTTGGCAAGTGCTAGTCTTTGGTGAGATAGCTTAGGATTTGGATGTTTTCAACATTTCATTAGCGGGCGAGGGCCTTGCCTGAGCTCGTTGGTGGAGTGCAATAGGCGGTGGCTTTGCCGGAGCTCATTGGGAAAGCATTCATGTTTGGTTGAAGGTAGAAGTAGTGATAGTTGGTGCTATCGGTTGTTCTTGATGGTATGGTAACATTAGAGTTGGAGATGGATATAGTGTCGAGGTAGAGTGTTAAATTTTGGCGACACTATATGGAGATTTGGAGAGGTCGGAAGTAGCTTCGTAACGGAGAAAACGATTCGCAAATCGGAGTTCGGAGGTGGAATTTATAAGAGAAAAAGGCGAAGTGAGCTGAGTTTGGGTAGAAGCACTTCCAGAGAATCCTCTCAGACGTCTGACCAAAAGGCACAGACATCTGATTTTGGGCAGGAATGTTTCCCGAGCATTCTGTCAGACGTCTGACCAAATGGGTCAGACGTCTGAGCTGAAGCAAGATCTATCCAGTGACTTAAGTCAGACGTCTGACCTTTTGGTCAGACGTCTGTGTCGACTTCCATCTGTTTTTCCACATATAGAACTTGCGTGAAAATTTGTGATATCCGCAGGGGCAATTTCGGAACATTGCCTAGGTTTCCTAATCTCCTATATAAGCTAGCTTCAGGTTTCAGATCCGACATACGCAAGCGACTGCAATAGATTAGCCTCCACTAATTAGGGTTTATCAAAACCTAATTTTCTTCAATTCTCTTCTCCACAAATCAATTTCTTATTAGAAATTTGATCATTGTAATCAATCTCTTGTACTCTTCTCATCAATAATAATAAAGCTCTCTCTTAAAGTGGATGTACACTAACACAATGTTAGTGGAACCACTATAAATCGTTGTGTGATTTATTTTTTGTTATTGCTTTAATTTCTGAATTGCTTATTTGGGATTGTGATTGTCTTTGGATCGGTTGAGATTAGATTTGGGTTATTGGTTGGTTGTTTTTACACTTCTTATCACGATCCCGCCTTCCGCTGTGCTCAAGGGATTACGATTCGAGTGGTCTCTAGTTGGAATCTCGTAATAACATAATAAATGCGCTACATATATGCCCCATCAAACTTTTAGTAAATATTCCACTACAATTGCAATTCTCTAACATCCATGCATCTTTACACTATGTTATGAATCATACATCTTACAGATTACACAAGTAACTAGTACACCTCAACCTTTTACACCAAGTTGATCACCTGGAAAACTTAGTATATATTCACAGAATGATCTCAAGGATAGTCCATACCGATCAAGATGATCGTAGAAACCATGACTCGATAATTCCACATTTATTTAATATTATTAAATTATTATGTTCGAAAAGAAATCCAGGAATAAACTTCTTAAGGATCTAGCAGCCACTTGCCGCACACCAAAAGAGAGTAAACTCTAAAGTGCCAAATACTGTCACCTTCACTAATCACTAGAATTTAACCAATACGTCACATACCGTATGGTGAAACTCAAGTATTTACTAAAAGCTAGTAAATATCACTTATTACGGATGCCACAGGAAAACCTGAACCATATTCTCTTAAGGATCTAGCAACCACTTGTCGCACACCAGAAAAGAATATAACTCTAAAGTGTTAAGTACTTTCCCAAATACGATCACAAGAATTTAACCAAGGCATCCCATACTACCCGGTGAAATTCGAGTATTCGTTAATAGACTAGTAAATTCCACTCAAATATTCTATTCAATGAGTTATACCATATTCGACGAAGAGTTATTCGAAAGCATTTAAACCAATCGATGACACTAAGTCGATTATTAGTACTCCTCAAATTATAGAATTAAGGTTCTCAAAATATTTTTCTCTTTTGAGTTTATTGTTTAGAAACACTTATTATGAATTTCCATAAGTTTATTTACTATTTTGATTAAAATAAATTTTCACTTATTTGATAAAATATTCCATAAACCCGAATTATTCCAAATTTACATTTATGTACACAGTGTCTCAAATTTCCGTATAAAACATTTAGTTAATAACCCATATTTTAAAATCACTTTTATAATTATTCCAAATACATTTTGATATATATATATATGTATATATATATATTATTCAGAAATAAATTAGACTCACTTTTTTTATTAAAAAAACCATATTCCCAAAGCCACTTGTATATTCTATCACTTATTTTATAAAACCATAATCACTCGTATCTTCAAATCCATAACTCTATATACTAGAAAGAATTAATATATGTGTATATATTTATAATTACTTATTAAAATCATTTACAAAAGAAATTCAAACTAATATATAAATAAGTTTGAGATTTATAAATTTAAATAAACTCTCTTTCGTAAAATTACTTGAATATGAAACATATCCAATTATATATTATCAACTCAAATTTAAAGCATTTAGATCAACAGTTTCGACCCCATATATCCCATAAATTTTCAAATCTCAAAACATGAAAGTTTTAGGAAAATGTCTAAACTTTTAAATAAGATAAAGATCTTCTAATTTGGACTTACGGTTCAAAAGTTATGGTCAAAATAATTTTCAGATTTTAAATTCACTCTCGCTGTCGTTTATTCTCAGGTCCGCGATAAAGAAATATGGTTTCGACTACTTCAACCTCAAAATTTTGCAAAACTCAAAACATAAACATTTTAGAACATAGTCCAAGATTTCCAGAACATCAAGAATTAACTAAATCCGACAAGAAACAAGAAAGATACGTCTAATTTACTAACTGTTTAGTTTAGATAATTTAATTATCAAAGTGACAAAGCTTAGACATTGTATTAGAATTTCGATCAACCTATGCTCAAAATTTGCAAATATGTTCAACATGAAAGTTGTCACACACAAAATAAGCTTTCCGGAACACTAAGAACCATCAAATTTCGATAAGAAATGAAAAGGATACGACTAAAACAATTATCAGGTTTTTACTTCATTATTGCTGTTGTCAATTCTCAGGACAGCGACACTAAAACGTATTTTTGGCCATGAAAACCACAAAATATTATAAAACAAAAAAAAGAAAGTTGTTGCAGATTATCTATGCTTTCCAAAACATTAAGAATCATCAAATTTCGATTAATAACGAAAAAGTTATGGCCATTTTAATTTCAGATTTCAACTTAGCACTTACACATGAACAAAGCAACACTATCATATTCAAACTCGATTTAGAACTAATAAACCTCAGAATTTCGAAAAGTTATCAAAAGAAAAATTGTAGCTAACTAATAGGCCTATCTACCACAAAAAGTTTAAGTCATTTTGAATTAATATGCACTGAGATATCGCTATTTTATTACAGCGATTTTCCTAATTCAGTTTCAGCAAACAACAACAAAATAATCACATAAGCAACCAATCACACATCCAATTCCTCAATTATTTCAGAAAATTCAAAGATATGGAACTATTAATTTGAAGATAGATTATGTGAGTTAAAATAACTCACCTTTTTTCTTAAATTAGCCTTAGCAATCCATTGAAATTGGTTTGCCTTCTTCTACACATTCAAACCCTAGACCTAATCTCAATCCCAAAATAAAAACAACAAGGATTAAACAATGAAACCAAAAATCAATTAGTCTACAAGATGAATTAGGTTAGAGAGACTTACTTTTGATTTTCTCATAATTTTCGAGATTTTATTGGAATTAATTACTTGGATTTTGCTTTAGGTTTTGAGTTTTGAGAAGTTTCAGTTTTGGGTGTTTTTTTAGCAGGTAAAAGAACGTATGATTGTTCTTTGAGAAGGAGGAAGAAAGTTATCACTTTTGAGCACTAATGGGCTGAAAATAGATTAAGCCCAACCCTTAGTTAATTAAAACAATACCAACATTCTACACTTTTCTACCATTTTAAAACATCAATATCTTATTGATTGCATCACAAAAAAAATTCAAATAAATACACTAAAATTAAGTTTATCACCTAAACTTTATGGTTAAATAATAAAATATAAATTCCTTTAATGTTAAATCCTTATTTTAATTATTTTAAACAAGGTCTTTTGCATTTTTCAAAATATAACAACTTAATAAATAAATTAATTAAATTTCAAAAATTCTCATTTTTCTTCTTAAATAAAATTACACATTATTAGAAAGCACTAACACATTATTTAACAAGTTTTAAAAACAAGAATTTAACATTTTTTAATCTCATATATTGCTTATCTAATAAAATACACATTTCAGAACCCTCATTTCAAATTCTTATTTAATTCAAATTAACAACGCTGAAAAATCAGAGTTGTTACAGACTTCCCATCTTAAAAAATTGTGTCCCCGCAATTTCCTTAACGAAGAAATCTATAATACAAAATTTTCTCTTGAAACAATTATTTTGTTAACTGGTTTCTAATTTCATTTTCAAAACATTCAATTAATATCACTCCAAATTATAACATTAAACTTAAATATTTAGTTATCAAATTTTCTCAAAATTTTCAAAAATATTCTAACGCCTCAAATTTGCGAAAAATTTTGCCAGCCTCTCCTTTGCGCGGCTAGCATTTCGAAAATTTACAATATGAATATAATTACATAATATACATCTCATCTCAAGTATGAGGCATCCCGTAGGGAAAAACACAAAAATGCGATACATAATCCGAGATACGTACCTTATATTTGAAATATTAGCGAGTCCGCTAATATTCCTTAAGCAAACAATTTGTAGTCTTTTAAACGATATATACTTAACTTCCGATATCTGCACCTATCTCAAAAATCCATATTAGTATTTAATATCAAATTCATATCATAAAGGAGATATTAACAATTCATGATTACACTTTAGCTAGATTGACAACATAATATTTCATAACGAAAGAAATTCGTACTTAAATTTCCAAGTTTTAATTATTACTTATGTCAAAATGTCACGTTCGATGTTTAGGAACTCCTATAGATAACATGGCGTCCCATATATCGATCAGAATCCTTAAACAACGTCCAGATAAGTCAACACAATAGATAATCATAAGTTTAGATGCATTTATTTTATTATCACTAACATCTATGCATCCAATTTTAAATAAATGTAACCAAGCAATTAATTCCTAGCAACCAATCAACCAATCAATCAAAACATATATAATCACTTACATCAAAACAATTCAATGTCTGAAATTCCGTTGCGCAACTCTGATTAATTCTAGACCATTTAACTCTTAAACTTATTTACTCAATTTTCTCTAATTCTTTTATATAAAAGTAAAATTGTTTACTTTAAACATTCTAGTTTAATTCCAAAATTTTCTAAACTCTAAAAGATTTTACTCATTAATTCCAGAAGTTTTAATGTCACAAATTCCAATTTATCAATTTAAAATTTTTAAATCAATTATGTCCCAAATGATTATCCCGATAATCATTTTATATTTCTATTGCTAATTAGATAATTAATATTACTATCTACCAAACACCCTAGGGAACAGGACTCTAAGTCATCTAGGTTTCAGCTCCGTAATATTATATGCTATAATGTTCTGACACAGCTCTGATACCAAACTGTAACGACCTCACCGTGATGCCCAGTTTAGCAAAGAACATTACAAGTAACGTCGTTTGCTAATCAGGAGAATACGGCTTGTTAGGGGCGATCGAATGTGACTCTACTAACACTGACACGCCATTTAACTTTTTTACTTAATATCTGAACTGAACTTGACGTGTACAATATTAATACAAAGTAATAGACACACTGATTTCTCAAAACCAGAACAATATATCATATAAATAACAGTCACAGATCACAACAGAATAAATCTCAACTTATACATATACAAATTATTTAGTTAACAAAATGAAATACTAAACTCGACTGTTATACAAATTTAACAATTCTCTAATTTCAATTATACATTTTATATACAAGGTCCAAATTCCTAAATGGGATAAACTAAAAGTCCAAATGTTTATCTCCTTGCTAGCACAACCATTCAAAGGTCAACCTGTCATGTGACCTGAAAAGTCTCGGCCTGACCTGAGCAAAATAACACCCGGGTCAGACTATCTCTAAATATCCAATAGGGTGAGAACAAGATATAGCACAAGAACAAACAACATACAAGTAAATACAGATGTTCGGGATTGAATTCACAGAACAAAACACAATATCTCTAAGCACACAAATATCAGTGATTAACTCAGTACAGGGCTATTGGTTTACGTCACAACATGAACTAGTCACTAAACACAAAATAACAGAATTAACTTAACATTCATCACAAGACACAAGAACATATATTTACACAAGAATATATGTTTATTTCACAAACACAAGACACAAGTATGTATACTTATTTCACGAATGCAGAACAGTCACAGAATCTAAATATCCAGAATCCAAGAGATCTTAGTCCAAACCGATCATAATGATCGTCCAAAACAATCGCAATGATTGTACTCAAAATCTATGGCAAACAAACAAACAAATTGGTATCACTCGAATCGATCTGATACCAAGGATCGTACTCAGACCGGGAACACAGAATCACAGAATAATCTCAAGGATAGTCCATACCGATCAAGATGATTATAGAAACCATGACTCGATAATTCCACATTTATTTAATATTATTAAATTATTATGTTTGAAAAGAAATCCAGGAATAAACTTCTTAAGGATCTAGCAGCCACTTGCCGCACATCAAAAGAGAGTAAACTCTAAAGTGCCAAATATTGTCACCTTCAGTAATCACTAGAATTTAACCAATGCGTCCCATACTGTATGGTGAAACTCAGTATTTACTAAAAGCTAGTAAATATCACTTATTACGGATGCCACAGGAAAACCTGAACCATATTCTCTTAAGGATCTAGCAACCACTTGTCGCACACCAGAAAAGAATACAACCCTAAAGTGTTAAGTACTTTCCCAAATACGATCACAAGAATTTAACAAAGGCATCCCATACTACCCGGTGAAATTTGAGTATTCGTTAATAGGCTAGTAAATTCCACTCAAATATTCTATTCAATGAGTTATACCATATTCGACGAAGAGTTATTCGAAAGCATTTAAACCAATCGATGACACTAAGTCGATTATTAGTACTCCTCAAATTATAGAATTAAGGTTCTCAAAATATTTTTCTCTTTTGAGTTTATTGTTTAGAAACACTTGTTATGAATTTCCATAAGTTTATTTACTATTTTGATTAAAATTAAATTTTCACTTATTTGATAAAATATTCCATAAACCCGAATTATTCCAAATTTACATTTATGTACACAGTGTCTCAAATTTCCATATAAAACATTTAGTTAATAACCAATATTTTAAAATCACTTTTACTATTCTTCCAAATCCATTTATATATATATATATATATATATTATTTAGAAAAAAATTAGACTCGCTTTTAAAAAAAAATCATATTCCCAAAGCCACTTGTATATTCTATCACTTATTTTATAAAACCATAATCACTCATATCTTCAAATCCATAACTCTATATACTAGAAAGAATTAATATATGTATATATATTTATAATTACTTATTAAAATCATTTACAAAAGAAAGTCAAACTAATATATAAATAAGTTTGAGATTTATAAATTTAAATAAACTCTCTTTCGTAAAATTACTTGAATATGAAACTTATCCATTTATATATTTTTAACTCATATTTAAAGCATTTAGATCTGCAGTTTGACCTCATATATCCCATAAATTTTAAATCTCAAAACATGAAAGTTTTAGGAAAATGTCTAAACTTTTAAACAAGATAAAGATCATTTAATTTGGACTTACGGTTCAAAAGTCATGGTCAAAATAATTCTCAGATTTTAAATTCACTCTCGCTGTCGTTTATTCTTAGGGCAACGATAAAGAAATATGGTTTCGACTACTTCAACCTCAAAATTTTGCAAAACTCAAAACATAAAAGTTTTAGAACATAGTCCATGCTTTCCAGAACATCAAGAATTATCTAAATCCGACAAGAAACACGAAAGATACGTCTAATTTACTAACTGTATAGTTTAGATAATGTAATTATCGAAGTGACAGAGCTTAGAATTTGTATTAGAAATTCAGTCAACCTATGCTCAAAATTTGCAAATATGTTCAACATGAAAGTTGTCACACACAAAATAAGCTTTCCGAAACACTAAGAACCATCGAATTTCGATAAGAAATGAAAAAGATACGACTTAAACAATTATCAGGTTTTTACTTCATTATTGCTGTTGTTAATTCTCAGGACAACGACACTAAAACGTATTTTTGGCCATGTAAACCACAAAATATTGAAAGTGCGCTATGGACCGTGTAATATGGATATATGATAATACAAAGTATAGAGATGATATTAGTACTATAAATAGTGTGGAATATAAAAGCAGTATAGTAAAATGACACCAGGAATTTTTATACTGGTTCGAACTTCCCGTTCTACGTTCAGTCCCAGAATACCCTCTGGATTTAAACTAAACCCCTCACTTAACCCGGAGGAATAGGTATACGACACCTGAGCAGCCGAACAGGAATTTTCCGCCTCAACAGCCGAAGAGGACTTCAACTTAATACAAATAGTTTGTTGACGAATGTGTTCTGAATAACACTGATTGTCTTTTGATAGTACAACTTTCCTATAATCAAATCCTCAAGAGTATGTATGTGTGTGAAGATTTAGAAGGAAGATAATCACGTAGAATCGAAGTATATGAATTAATTCAAGGATTCTAGTGATATTGAATGAGAATGAATGCTTTTTATTTGCAGAGAATAATAGAGAATAAATTTCAGAATTAAAACATGAATTGGTTATTGTAGAAGTGAATTGAATATGTTTATATAGTTGTAGAAGAGTTGTAATCTTTTATGAAGAGTTTTAGTTAACAGTTGTGTCCATACCTCTTGAAATAGAGGACATTCCTCTTCATGAAATGATCGCATCTCTTGAGAAAACTAGCCGTTATTCTATGGTCGGTCGACCGGAAAACCTGGCCGGTCAGCTGAGTTTGGAATCGTATACAAAACAGAAAGTCACTGTGCACATAACACAGGGTCGGTCGACCGAGGATCCTGGTCGGTCGGCCGACCTGGTGTTACTTGCACAGTGTACACAGTTTTAATATAAATTGTTTTGTGTGTGTGTGACTATTTGAGGAATGATTTTAACATTATTCTAAGACTCAATAAAATAAAATATCCATACTAATCTCTGGATTGTAAAATTATCTCCTTTGTAGTGCACGGTATGCACTTATTCTCTTTTTGTCGCTTTCATATAGTATTCTCGTCGTATGATCTCTGAAGCTTGTGTCATGAATCAAAACTCATGAATCAACATTCTCCCCCTTTTTGATTGATGACAATACTTATGTGACGAAGTAAAACTTATCTATATTATAATTCTCCCCTTGAATATATGGCGACTTTTCTGCAAAAAATATGTTAGCTTTCATACATTTTTCCCCCCCTTTGTCATCGACAAAAAGGAATACTTACTAGATGTAATATGTAAAAGAAATAGAATACTTGAAATTATGAAATAGCAAGTTGTAAAACAATATGATGCATGTATAGATATTCAAAACATAGCAATAAAAGAAACAAGCATTCATACATTGCATCATCACAAATAAGAGTTTTAAGGTAATACTTACTTTTCTCCCCCTTAATCTGTGCTTGCATTGTTTATTTCTGAAAATTGTGTTAGAGCAATATCTTTCTCCCCTTTGTCATTGACGAAAAGGAGAGTTTATATGATAACAAATATTATATTTCACACAAGTGTTACAATATAGAACAAAATAATTACTACTTGTAAGGTATCAGAAAACAATGAACATTTAAAGCATGCGATACCCAAGATTCTTATAATTTCCTAATTTTTAGGAAACCATACCCATTTGGGTGTGGTTGTACCTTTATAAATATAATTTTCATTATTGATTACCATATCAAAATAATTATTAATGCATTTCTCTCTATTTTTCCAATTAACAGGAACCCAAATACTTAGATAATTTTTATTCATATTTCTCGTTAATGATTTTGTACTTCTAGAGAAATTATAAACATTATTGGTCATAGCAGTTTTTGAATTTCGATAAAAATTTGATTTCGACTTTACTCGAAATTTAGTAGTAGCACTAACATTTTTATTATACATAAAAGCGTATCTAGTGCTATTTCTATGATTATATCCTAAACTATTTTTATTATGTAAAGGTCTAGAACTAGATAAAATCATGTTTAAATCATTTTGACCTTTATTAAATTTTGTGACTTCAGTGTTGAGTTTATCAAATTTAGCTTTAAAGTCACACTTATTATTTTCAAAAGAAATATTACTATTATTTAAAATATCCATTTTCTCATTTAATTCAGAATTCTCATTTTTTAACGTACCGTTCTCATTTTTGAGAAGGAAATTTTGAGATTCTAAATTATCTAAAGAGGATTGTAATAAATTATTTTGTCTTTTCAAATCAAAATTTTCTTTTGAAAATTTTTCTCTCTCGTTTTCAAATATGGTGTTTTGTTTATCTAGAAAATCTGTAAGAGTTATAAAATTATTCTTTAAATCACCAAGTTGATTTTCTAATTTTAACTTCTCGTTTTTCAATTTCTCATTTTCAAGTTCAACAGATTTCATCTTTTCTAAAATAATAAAATTAAGCTTTGAAATCTTATTGCTTATACTAACTAATTCATTATTATCTTTTACTGAAATTTGTAAATCAGAAAGTACCTTTTTACAGTCCTCATTGGTCGTTGCTCTAATAGTTTCAGGCTTTTTGCTTGGTGTACTTCGACCGGATCTTTTTCTAGCCATTATTCTATGATGTTGTGACGATCGATAGAATACCAGGCTCTGATACCAAATAAAAGTGCGCTATGGACCGTGTAATATGGATATATGATAATACAGAGTATAGAGATGATATTAGTACTATAAATAGTGTGGAATATAAAAGCAGTATAGTAAAATGACACCAGGAATTTTTATACTGGTTCGAACTTCCCGTTCTACGTTCAGTCCCAGAATACCCTCTGGATTTAAACTAAACCCCTCACTTAACCCGGAGGAATAGGTATACGACACCTGAGCAGCCGAACAGGAATTTTCCGCCTCAACAGCCGAAGAGGACTTCAACTTAATACAAATAGTTTGTTGACGAATGTGTTCTGAATAACACTGATTGTCTTTTGATAGTACAACTTTCCTATAATCAAATCCTCAAGAGTATGTATGTGTGTGAAGATTTAGAAGGAAGATAATCACGTAGAATCGAAGTATATGAATTAATTCAAGGATTCTAGTGATATTGAATGAGAATGAATGCTTTTTATTTGCAGAGAATAATAGAGAATAGATTTCAGAATTAAAACATAAATTGGTTATTGTAGAAGTGAAATGAATATGTTTATATAGTTGTAGAATAGTTGTAATCTTTTATGAAGAGTTTTAGTTAACAGTTGTGTCCATACCTCTTGAAATAGAGGACATTCATCTTCATGAAATGATCGCATCTCTTCAGAAAACTAGCCGTTATTCTCTGGTCGGTCGACCGGAAAACTTGGCCGGTCAGCTGAGTTTGAAATCATATACAAAACAGAAAGTCACTGTGCACATAACACAGGGTCGGTCGACCGAGGATCCTGGTCGGTCGGCCGACCTGGTGTTACTTGCACAGTGTACACAGTTTTAATATAAATTGTTTTGTGTGTGTGTGACTATTTGAGGAATGATTTTAACATTATTCTAAGACTCAATAAAATAAAATATCCGTACTAATCTCTGGATTGTAAAATTATCTCCTTTGTAGTGCACGGTATGCACTTATTCTCTTTTTGTCGCTTTCATATAGTATTCTCGTCGTATGATCTCTGAAGCTTGTGTCATGAATCAAAACTCATGAATCAACAAATATTATAAAACATAAAAAATAAAAGTTGTAGCAGATTATCTATGCTTTCCAAAACATCAAGAATCATCAAATTTCGATTAATAACGAAAATGTTATGGCCATTTTAATTTCAGATTTCAACTTAGCAATTACACATGAACAGAGCAACACTATCATATTCAAACTCGATTTGGAACTAATAAACCTCAGAATTTGGAAAAGTTATCAAAAGAAAAATTGTAGCTAACTGATAGACCTATCTACCACAAAAAGTTTAGGTCATTTTGGATTAAAATACACCGAGATATCGCTGTTTTATTACAGCGATTTTCCTAATTCAGTTTCAGCAAACAACAACAAAATAATCACATAAGCAACCAATCACACATCCAATTCCACGATTATTTCAGAAAATTCAAAGATATGGAACTATTAATTTGAAGATAGATTATGTGAGTTAAAATAACTCACCTTTTTTCTTGAATTAGCCTTAGCAATCCATTGAAATTGGTTTGCATTCTTCTACACATTCAAACGCTAGACCTAATCTCAATCCCAAAGTAAAAACAGCAAGGATTAAACAATGAAACCAATAATCAATTAGTCTACAAGATGAATTAGGTTAGAGAGACTTACTTTTGATTTTCTTACAATTTTCCGGATTTTATTGGATTTAATTACTTGGATTTTGCTTTAGGTTTTGAGTTTTGAGAAGTTTCTGTTTTGTGTTTTTTTAGCAGAGAGTAGTAAAAGAATGTATGATTGTTCTTTGAGAAGGAGGAAGAAAGTTATCACTTTTTTGAGCACTAATGGGCTGAAAATAGATTAAGCCCAACCCTTAGTTAATTAAAACAATACCAACATTCTACACTTTT
This sequence comes from Allium fistulosum, assembly GCA_030737815.1. Taxonomy (NCBI): domain Eukaryota; kingdom Viridiplantae; phylum Streptophyta; class Magnoliopsida; order Asparagales; family Amaryllidaceae; genus Allium; species Allium fistulosum. The sequence continues at coordinate 670,837,253 of CM060901.1, forward strand.
CTACCATTTTAAAACATCAATATCTTATTGATTACATCACAAAAAAAATTCAAATAAATACACTAAAATTAAGTTCATCACCTAAACTTTATGGTTAAATAATAAAATATAAATTCCTTTAATGTTAAATCCTTATTTTAATTATTTTAAACAAGGTCTTTTGCATCTTTCAAAATATAACAACTTAACAAATAAATTAATTAAATTTCAAAAATTCTCATTTTTCTTCTTAAATAAAATTACACATTATTAGAAAGCACTAACACATTATTTAACAAGTTTTAAAAACAAGAATTTAACATTTTTTAATCTCATATATTGCTTATCTAATAAAATACACATTTCAAAACCCTCATTTCAAATTCTTATTTAATTCAAATTAACAACGCTGAAAAATCAGAGTTGTTACATAGGTAGTAAAAGCAAAAAATAGTATTCCTACTCATCCATCTCAACAGATCGTCATATGGGAAAAATAATGATAATAATAATACATAGCCATCAATCATCCATAATATTCAATGTCAATCCCAATCATCAAACAAGAAGATTACAACACAAATATACTTACATACATACCAATCGTCCATTTTAGTGACGCATCACCAATGTAAGTATAAACCATTAAATGTTTTGCTAACCATCCAATAAAGGAACACAAATAAATCATAAAATGTGTACTAATCCAATCAACATTAGTGACAAAACATCCATCATCAAATAACTATAATTAACTACCCATCCACTAGTAGTAATAATGGTAAAATATCGCACACTTATCAAAATATGATACCATCATCAAACATATGTGATGATTACAACTAAACAATCAATCATACATTTTACAACCATCAAAATAATTTTTGCATCGATATTTCTTTGAAGTATAAAAATTGTTTTGTTATTGTTGAGTATAAAATCCTTTTATTTATTCGTCATAAAAATAATAACAGTAATATTTTTTATTATAAATACTATAAAATCAGTCGTTGCACTACTTACATAAAATAAGACTAATTTCATTGAAATTCACAATATTATTATTTAAAGTCTCATTTTGTTTTTAATAAACTTCCCAAATATCAATTAAATATAATTTTAGTTATTATTTGTGAATTTTCCCAAAAATTATTGATAATAACTTTATTTAATTTCGTATTTTAATTTTAGTAGAATTTAATAAATCATCGTTATTTACAGAAACCCCCTAAAATCGGTATATAACCTTATTTATTATTTATTTATCCAATTTTATCATTATTATTTTCTGATTCCAATTAATTACTTTCTAATCCAAATCAACAATCAATTATAATTAAACACCTAAAAATACGACAATCAACAATAATTACCCAACAAGGCATTACACATTCAAAATATTGTAATAATCAAATAGATGTTCATAGAACATAACAAATATTAATAAATATGTATTTCCAATTTAAATTTCAATTAATTAGATTAAATAGTTCATACCAACGAGCCTTTTTGAATAGTCCCCAAATTCATGAAAACTAATGCCAAAGCTTCTAAAATTTCTTCACAAGTCCAATGGAAAACCGCACGAGAATCGGAGTTCGTATGCAAAAGTTATTAAGGTTATAAGATCTCAATGGAAATATGGTAGTAAAACAAAGTGTACACAATAAAACAACTTATTTAATAAACTTTCATCGGCTTTATTACCTTACTTTTCCAACCACATGCATAGGGAACCCATTTAACTACCTTTGACTATCAAGTTTAATGGCCTGTAGCTCCCTCCTCCGACCACTATTCCACAATCCGAGACATGATCTATGCTCTACATGTCGCCGCCTTCCTTCATGGCCCCACCAGAGCCACCGCCACTTTGACAATGGGCCATCGCTACCATCCCTTCCTTTGTCATTAACAAAAATGAGTGAAAAACTAAAAAATCCCCCTAATTTAAATACTTAAAAAATATAGATTCAAAATCAATAACTATGTTAAAATGAAATGAATATGATGATTATATGATATGCAATTCACTTAAGCATAATAATATGTAATAACGAAGATTTATAAAGTAAAATTTATTTATCCAAATCAAACCATACATAATTCATATGTACAAACCAATCCAAACTAGTACAAACACACAAATTAAAACAATCCAAACCAAAACACCCAATTCCAAATCTAAAAACACCAAATCTAGTCCTAACAAACAAAACTATTTCATAATATACTTAGGTCTATGGTTTTCTTTTGATTACCCAAGATTTGTGGATAAGACGGAAATGGTAGTGAAGTCAAAAGTTCTCATTTTATTCGATGAGATTTCCATCTCGATCAAAGCATACTTCGCCCACACATTTAGCCTTATCATCATCTTCTTCTTCTCCCTCTTCCTCTTCTTCATTATTTAGAAGATTGTAAATGACAAGGTTAGGAGTACCTTCTTCGATTACAATTGGATTTGTTGGATTATCCAACAGATATTTCTAGAGATTGCTAGAATTCGCCCTTGTTTCTCTTGTTCCTTCAAGAAGCATAGTTGAACAACCTCTATTTCTGAAAGGATGTTGAGTGTATGCTTCAGGTCTTCTTTAATTTTGGTTACACCATGGTGGTGGTTTGGAAGTGGCTTATAATAGCAGATTGGAAGGAAAAGGGCGGAGTCTTTTCTTTTGAACGTTTGGAACTCGAGGAAACCATTAACTTATTTTTATTCAGAATTTATAGAGGAAAGAAGATTTGGAGAAATGATTTCAAAATTTGGTGGTTATATAGTTGTATTTTGGATTTAGGAGAGGAAATTTATTTTCATAAATTTCCGGTATATACCGACATTTGCAATTTAATTTTGACATTTTATTTTTCTTTCAAATATATAATATTTACCTGATTATATTTATATTTAAGAGAAAGAACATATTCCTAACTCTCTTCTAAGTTTAGTAAAATATGTTTGAGTTAATGATTTTGTTAAAATATCAGCTATTTAATTTTAGTATTTATAAATTTGAGTGTAGTTACTTCTTTATTTATGTTACATCTCAAAAAATGATGTCTTATATCTCTAGTTTGGTTCTAGCATGATGTGTTGGATTTTTAGATAGATTTATTGCACTAGTATTATAATTTTATATTGGTGGTTTAACAAAATTTAAACCAAAATCATTTAAGATTTGTTGCATATAACTAAGCTATGAACAGGCTAATGCACCTGAAATATATTCTGCTTTTGTTTTGGACAGAGATACAGATTTTGCTTTTTGCTAAACCAGGAAGCTAGAGAGTGTCCTAAAAAGTGAGAAATTCCACTTGTACCTTTTCAGTCTGCTTTTCATCCAGCATAGTCAACATCACTATATGAAATTAAATTGAAAGAATCTTCTTTTGGATAAAAAAATCCATAGACTAAGGTATTGTTCATATATCTTAATATTCATTTCACTAATTTTAGATGAGTTTCTTTAGGTCGAGATTGATATCATGCACATAGACATACACTATGCATTATATCTTGTCTACTAGCAGTTATATAGAGTAATTATCCTATTATATCTCTATATAATTTTTGATCCACATCTTTTGATTTTTCTTCTTTATTTAATTTCATATTTGTTGCCACAGGAATTGGTTTTCCAGTAGTATTTGACATACCAAATTTCTTAACTAAGTCTTTGGCATATTTTTCTTAACTTAGAAAAATTCCATTATTTAATTGCCTTATTTGTTGTCCTAAAAAGAATGTTAGTTCTCCCAGATGACTCATTTCAAATTCCTTAGTTATTATATCTGAAAATTCTTTATTTAACTGTTCATTAGTTGATCCATAAATAATATCGTCTGCATATGTTTGTATAAGTTGAATATCATGACAAGCACCATTGTCCTAGTGGTTAAGTGATTCATCTTTGGTGCGAGAGGTCACAAGTCTGAAACTTGCGTAGCGTGATTCGAACGTTTATTGACATGTGATATGTTGTCCCAATGACATGTTATATATAAAGTACAATTTCAAAAAAAATGTTGAATATCATTATTATTTCTTTTAATAAATATAGTACTATCTTCCTCACCTATTTATAAACTAGATTGTAATAAATAGGACTTTAGTCTATCATACCAAGCTCTAGGAGCTTGTTTTAGACCATATAAAGATTTCTTTAATTTGTAAACATGATTAGGTAATTTTTCTTCTTCAAAAAGTGGGGATTGTTCTACTTAGACATCTTCTTTAATAAATCCATTTAAAATGCACTTTTGACATCCATTTGAAATAATTTAAAGTTATTATGATTTGCAAAAGCAATTAAAATTCTAGTAGCCTATAGTCTGGCTACAGGAGCAAAAGTTTGATCAAAATATATTCCTTCTTCTTGACTATAACCTTGAGCAACAAAACGTGCTTTATTTCTAATAATTTCTCCTTTTTCACTCATTTTATTTTTATATACCAATTTAGTTCCTATTACAGACTTATCTTCGGGTCTTAGAACTAATTCCCAAACTTCATTTCTGGTAAACTGATTTAGTTCTCCTTGCATAGCAAGAATCCACAAATCATCTAATGATGCTTCTTTTGAATTTTTAGGTTCGATGGTTGAGATAAAAGCAAAATTATGCATTTTATTTAATTGATTCCTTGTTTTTACTACATATTCTATATTTTCTAGAATTTTTTTTCATCGGATGATCTTTCATATATTTTGTTCTTTTATTCAGATGTAAATTTTTGGAGTTATTATTATATTCATCATTAGTGATTTTGTTATTAGTAATTTCATTAGTTTTATCAGCATTCTCTACTTCATCAAAACTGGTATTATTGATTTTAAAATTCTCATCAAATGAAACATGTAATGTTTCTTCAATGGTGTTAGTTTTGATGTTAAAAACTCTATAAGCTTTACTTCTGTTATAATAATTAATAAAAATACCTTTATCCAATTTAGCATCGAATTTATATTATCATATTTATAAATAAAAGTGGACGGCCCACTTAAAAGCTGGTTAGCATTGCTAAAAAAATATATGTTATAATATATATATATATATTTATAATAAATACTGTACGTAAATATTAATTAAAATAAAATGGCAGAAAATAAATAAGTAAATTAGTTTATAATCGTGTTAGTATAAATTTAATTATATAATGTTTATGTATCTTCCTTTGACATTATTATAGACATATGTCTATCACCTATGCATTTATTAACCGCAAGTCACAATGGTTAATTATACACTTATCCTCGTTTTACTCTTAAGTTACATTAAACCTTTTGATATAGATACAATGTTTGCATTTTGAATACAAACACATTAAAATAAATTGAAACATAAAATTTTATTAAAATTTAATTTAATTTAATTAATTATAAAATATTATTTTTAAAAATAATATATATATTAAATAAATTAAAATATTTATCAAACTCTTTTATGAATAAATACTAAATATGGTTTAGCATAAAATTTATTATTCATATAAACATAAAATAAGATCTGATGCAAATTAATAATAGTGATTTTCATTTTAAATTCATACTTCTAACCTCATTGCCAATGCATCTGATCTAATGCGTAACCCCTTGGTGCTTCTAATGATCATGAGTAATTCACCGTCCATCTTACGGAGAACGTTACATACATTAGTCTCAATGGATATATCGATACCCTTTTTTGTGCATGTGGACTATGAACATTTAAGAAGTAATTATTTAAATATCTATTTAATACTCATGCTTACGAACACATTCGTAACTACAATCCACAAAATACTTCTCCTAAAGATTTTCTACTTAAATATGTCTAATGTATTATTTCATTATTCATATCTCCATGTAACACATATAAAAGAAAATAAAATCAAAAGCATACTCTATTTCGAACAAGATTATTTACAGAGATAAGTTACATAATCATGTACATAATTTCCATTAGAAGTTTGGGCACACCATTAACTCTATTTGTCAATCCCATCATAGTTTGCACATTCTTAGATAGTTTAGTCACTTATTGGTTGAATCAATAAGGAGTCATTCACGTTTATTTAATTGATTCTTTCTTAAATATTACTTTAAAAAAATTTGATTTGATTTTCCTTTAATTTTGCACCGAAACAACTTTATTAGAACTGTCGAAGGCATAGGATTCAAGCTATGGGAAATATGACTCCAATTCAATTGAAAACTTAGTCTCATTGCTATCGAAAGTATGCCATAATGTTTATTGAAAATAAGACTTCAAGTTGTTGAGAAGATGCTGATATATAGTTATAAAAATATGATATTATGACTACCAAAAAATTGAATAATATAAATATCAAAAACGTGAATTACAAATACAAAAACATGAATAGCCTGCGGAAACATGAACTGTAACGACCCGTATTTTTAACTATTTTAAATTATTAAATTTAGTGTAATTAATAAATAAAAATGGTTAAAAATAAAAAAAAATAATGATTTAGTAATATAGCTATTGAATATGAACTTGAACAAGATTTTAAAAGAAACAAATTTCGAAGATTTAAGTAATAACAAGTATTGAAAGGAAATGTTATGTATTGAATGTGTTTACAATCAATAGTTAAATTGAATAATAAATGTCGAATTCATTAGATGTAAATAAAGTAATTGGTTGATAACTAAAATTCATTCCCTAATATATTGAAATCCATTAACAATTATTAGAAAATTTCAACTGCAAAGTTGAAGAGCTTGGTGAGATCTATACATCCTACGGTAGATTTTAGCTATCGTCGAATATAGAAGGTGCAGGGAGGCCGCGTTTCTCGGCATTTGGAGGCGATTTCGGGGTGATAGGGGAGCCGAGTTCGATATTGCTATAGCCGATGGTAGAGTTCATGATGGCCTTCGATTTGATGACGTCTGGTCGATCTCTGGTGGATCGTAGTGGGAGCAGCATGGAGGAGTTTGAACGTGTGATGGGTTTCGGCCTGTAGGTGCTTGTATGCGATGGAACGAGGAAGAAGCAATGAGCGGCCACGATCTGATGATGCTAGGAACGAACGGCCATGATTTTTTTTAGAGGTTAAAAAAATAGAAAAAGAAAACGAAATTTATTTATATTGATTTTATGCAAATCTTTAAAAATGTGTATCTTTGTCATACGAGGTCGAAATTGGACGAAACAAACGGCAATGGAATCGAGGTGATGAGCACTACATTCTAGAACTGATTTGGAGACGATTGAGAATAGCTAAAATTTTAGGTTAAATCGAACGTCGTTTGATTTGATTTAAAATTGAAAACTCAAGGTGAGTGTTTTATAATGCTCACAACGTACTAAAATATTTTTATGCTAGGTAAATTTGAAATTATGAAGTGATATAACTTTATTGATCGTTGTTTGATAATTTAATTATCGTTCGAATTAACTGTTAAAATTAAAATTGACTGTTAAATTTGAAATTGGAATTTAATTGTCAGTAAAATACCTGATATTAATAACTATGAAATTATTGTGAATTATTTCAACTGTTTGGATGATTGAATGTGGTGGATGCCAATTGATTGATATTTGGATGATTAGATGTTTATTTATTTTATATATATCCTGTTATCACCTGGTAAATTATTTACAGTATATAAAACTGTGAATTTAATTATTTTGAATGAATTAAGAAATAGGATGAAATGATATATACCTATGACACTGTGATTTGGATTGAAATGATATATATCCGTCCCTGAAATTAAATTGAAATAACTGATCACTTGGCCATAGGATAGAAAATTATATACGAACACCGGATTGGTTAAATTAAATGATTCTAAGATTTTTGATTTGAAATTTATTTCGATGATTTGATTTTAAGAAAATGAAAATCGAATTTATCGAAATTTAACTATTTCGAAATTGAGCTCGGAATTATATTTTATTTGAAGATTTGGATTTTAAATTGGATATTGAAGGTTAATTAGATTTAAGTGTTTTGAATCAATATTTTGAAAATCGAACTCGAGACTGATATAAATCGAAATGGTTTGAATTTGAAATTATTTAGGAATTGTAATTGAAATTTATGTGTAATTGGAATTGAAATTAATTTGGAATCGAAGTAATATTCGACTTGAAATTGGAATTGAATCGATTAAATCGAAATGGAAATTTAAAGTGATTTGAATCGGAAAACTTGGAATTGAATCGGTTTGACTTTGAAACTATTTTCAAATAAATTATTTTAGTATAAATTATTAAAAATCTATTTTTTTTAATATTCAAATTATTTTTATTTTCCAAACTATTTTACTATATAAACCATTTTTCAATACTCGATATATTTCTATTAAACGTTTTTAACTATTTTAAAACTATTTAAACTATTTTCTAAAAATTGAAACTGGTCAAAAGGGTAGAATGTTTATATTTAAATCTTGGATTTAAATACAAATTGGGTTAAAATGAAGTTATAACCTAAATTGAAATTCGAAACAATTTTGCAATCGAAATCGAGATATCAAGATGAACAAGATTTTGAGTTGAAATAGTATATTTTGATAAATATCAGGATTTCAAAATGACTTTTGTTTTGAAGCGAATATGATATTTTGATATTAAGTATGATTGTATTCGAAATGTAAAAGTACCAACCGGTGTGTAAAACAACGTTTGGTTGTTAAAGAAACCGGGCTGGATATGGGCATACTCTCTGTCGATACCGAAATCACTTTAACAACTGTGTACATGGAGTGATGGTCCAGAATGAAGTGGTTGGATTTGGCATCGCTTGCTAAATTTGAAGAAATAGAATGCTAATGGATTGGCGCGACACTTATGTCAATTTGAAATGACTAAAACAGGAGCCATACTGGTCAAGCGGGCTAGCTACCCTGAGCGGACACACTTCTTTGTATTACCATCATTTACATTGTGATCGATTGGTGCGCAACCTCGAATTTTTGGAGTGTTGGATGCGATGGGCGATCATGGCTATGATGCGTTACTACCAGTCGGGAAAGGTAAACTGGTAGTATCCTACCTTGGGCATTGCCTCACGTGCCTTGTCATACTTTTATCCTCATATGAGACCCCCTATAATTTTTGTTTAGCGTTGTCCTATCAAAGCGCATCCCTATCCACCGACAGTTTACTGGTGTTTTATATGCAAACTGTATGATAATGCTTAAAAACGCGTTAAGGGGGATTAATGTAAAGCCTTAACGCTAAGAAAAATATTTATTTTACTGATTAGACTTACATATATAGAGTATTCTACATATAAATATTTTGACGAATCCTTAAGAGATGGTAAATCTCATAACATCTCTTGAGTTATTGCACGCACGTTATACACTGGATAGGAGATGTGAAACCCCGTAAACATCTTTGACGTCATGGCACTCATGTTATATGTGATATCGATTTGACTCATGTATGAATATTTTAGTCCTGACTCGAGTGTTTTATCTTTTCATTACACTCGGGTCAGTCCTGAGTTTTTCAGCTTATCGAAGATTATTCTCTGGAGGACGAAGACGAAGATTTGGTATATTATTACTAGTATTATTCCATCATTGTTTGTTTTGCTGCATTATTTTATTTATTCTATTATATATATAACTCTGATAAATGTTGTATAAATTATAATCAAAAGTATAGTAAACAGCTTCATGAACTGTTTATTTGATTATTATATTTTGTCATTCCACTGCGAGATTCTGTGTTTGTTTCCTTCTTCTTTTCTTATTTTTTTTAATTAACCCCATTGGTTATCTATGTTCTGGATTGTTTGAATTGGACATGTGTGGATTATTGTTGATTTAAACATCCGAAATGTGGGTCGTCGCAGTTGGTACTAAAGCTTTGGTTTAGCGATAACCTTAGCTTTGTGGGGGTAACTCATTAGAGATAGGGTCAGTATTACCCTAGAATGAGTTTCAGTGTATATATATGAGCACGTATTTGTTAGTGAATATAAAATTTTTTTTTATTGTGTTGGTTGATTTGTTAAGTGGCTTATGGATTCTGGTCAATACGAGCAATTAACGTTATTAATTGGGATCTCTAAACACTTGAACAGAACAATTCAACGTAGTATTGTTTTGAAATTGAGTAAATGAAATAATTTTACCCTGATTATATTTTGTATATAAACGAATAATTTTTAGAAATTATTACGGTATATATAGTGTGAATTGATTGTTAGAAATGATAATATTGATCATTATCGTTTATTATTGGATTAGTCAATATTCCTAAACTATTAGCTATTATATGATTATAAGAAAATGAAACTGTATAAATGTGATTTACAAAATATAATTTGCAACTAAAATGAATAAAAAATTGAGAAATTGGGAATTTAAATTCTGGTGTTTTTGAAAAAGGTTTTCAAGGTTTGAAAATAATATTAGTATTGTTTAAAAGTATATGCAAATACAAATTGTTTTCAAATAAATTTTAAAACGAATGAATTCAATACTCTCCTTTTTGTCGCTGGAAAATAATTTCAGTGATGACTGCGCAGCATCATCGACGTTCATTTTCGAGTCTCAAAGTGGGTAGACTTCTGAGAAGCTTTGCTACGAAATTGTTTTGATAAACGGATTTTGGTTTAAACTCCAAAAATATGATTTGATATACAACAGATATAAGTATATATACTTATTTCAAATGATTTGAAATGTACCCTATATTTATATTTTTTAAGTTCTGTTAATTAATAATCTTCAAATTATTTGAATGAAATGAAATATTTGAATAACTAGAAATTATAGAATAAGAGAATTAAGAAATCTAAGCTAAATGTTTCGAGAAGCTTTAGAATTGAAGTTGCAACTCTAAAATTTAAAGTAAAGAAGATTTAAACAAGTTAAAAATAGTGAACATTCTAATTAAGTAAAATGAATCAGATAAATTTGTGTAATACCAAATTGTATTCTAATAACATATAATAAGACTTACCAAATGTTAAAAGTCAAAATGATGATTTGGATATGTAATGGAATATTATACAAGCAAACCAATACTTAAGTAATTAAAATGTTTATAAATGAAATTTAAGTTGTATGATAAATGTTATATACTTAATTTGTGTATTATGAAATGATTAAGGACTAACTTGAACAAGTTGGAATAAAAGAAACGAACCTTTATAAAATGGTGATAAACTAAAGTAATGATTAATAAAATGTTTCATAAATAAATTTGTTATTAAATGAAATTGTGAAAATAAATGTGAATTAAGTTGAAAAGAGACTTAAGTAAGGATATAAGAAATAATTCATTAATGATGTTGATGCTAAAAAAATGAGATATGAACATTATAATTCTAATGTTTCGCAAAAATGTAAAGTTTATAGTTTATAACTTTGATAAATGTTAGTTAAACAAGATGCTAAATTAATTGAATATGGATGTTAAAGGAAGGAAGCAAATATTGAATTATGAAATGAACTTTAACTTATGAAAAGCTAACCGAAATGAATAAATGGAAGAAGTTAGTGAATTGTGTTAAAAAAATGAGTAAATGAAATAACATTGAAAATGAACTTAAGTGTAGAATGAATGTGAATAAATGAATTGATATGAGATGTTGCTAAACGTAAAATGAAACAATTGAAATTTAACAAATTTAATTGAATAAATTGAATGTGAATGAAATAGATGTGAATAAATTGGAAGTAAACCAATTAAATGCTAATAAAAAATTGAATGTTAATAAGAAATGAAGTGTATAAATTAAATATTGGCATTGGATAATGTAAATTCATATCGTTATGAATTAATTGGATGAATACTAATAATTAAATTGTTTCTTTTGTTGTAAATCGTCGTTATAACTGTTTTATTGTGTATGATTGTTGTTTGTCGTATATTAATGCTTATGTTATGGTTTGGATTTAAAATTCGTGTTATATGCTTCTATTAAACTCATATATGCTTTTTATATCTTCTATATGCAACTAATATTCTAAACTGAGTTAAGATAGGTACATACGAAGACAGTTTGGACATATATGCGGATTTTATATGCTTTTGCTTTCTTAGTACAAGCGAACTCGCTTGTATTAATAATAATAAGGTATGTATCTCAGATTACATACTGCGCTTTTATATTTTTCCCTTTGGGATGCCTCATCATTGAGATGAGATGTATATTTGGTATATTTGATATCTATTTGTGTTATATATTGTATTGGAAATTTTTTCTGATCGAGCTGCCCAAAGGAGACTTTGTCGAAATTTTCCATAAATCTGGGCGTTAGAAAATTTTTGAGGTTTTCTTAAATAAATTGTAAATTTCGTAAGCCAATCGGAGTAGCATAGTAGAAATGTAGTAAAAGTTTTCTAGTGGATTTTATGTTTTATAAGTTGATTTTGTTTTAAATACATCAAATGTAAAATTCTCTACTTAGTTCCTTTTCGAGGATGAAAAGTTTTGAGTGGGAGAGAATGTAACGACTCGTATTTTTAACTATTTTAAATTATTAAATTTAGTGTAATTAATGAATAAAAATGATTAGAATTTTTTTAATGATTTATTCATATAGCTATTGAATATGAACTCAAACAAGATTTTAAAAGAAACAAATTTCGAAGATTTATGTAATAACAAGTATTGAAAGGAAATGCTATGTATTGAACATGTTTACAATTAATAGTTGAATTGAATAATAAATGTCGAATTCATTAGATGTAAATAAAGTAATTGGTTGATAACTAAAATTAATGTGAAAGCTAATATTGAAATTTATTGAATATTGAACAATTAAATTGTTTTTAAAAAAATTAATCTTGAAAATTATATAAGTAACTGAATCCTAAATTAAATATGAATGAAATGATTTCAAAAGTTGATTTAGATGTTATTTAAATATGGATGAAGATTGTCAACATTTAAAAATTGAATTTAAGTGGTTAATTTAAAATTTGAAAATTTAATATTTTAATTGACGAGTAAAAATAGCCGGGGCACAGTCTTGGATTTTGACGAAACCAGTTCCATTGGATCCATAATAGTGTATTATTATTGAAACTCAAATTTCATAGCATTTAGAGTTATTGTTTGGTCGTACGGGATAGAAACGCGTTGAATTTAATATCAAAAATTTAATATTTTAATTGGGTTCAAAAAGCTATCTTCCACATACGGCCAAATTGGATCTCGAAACCTGTTCCATTGCGTTCGGAATTGGGGTACAATATTAAAATGCCAGGCGGCACGCTTCATTTGGAGTTCGTAAGGAAAAGTATGTGAATAGTGAAAATAATAATAAAATAATACGTATACACGTATTTATATGCATATTCCTCTCAACCCTAACCCTAATAATAACCGGCCACCACCCTTTGCTTTAATGGCCGAAAATGCACGATATTACATTCCCTAATATATCGAAATCCATCAACAATTATCAGAAAATTTCAACTACAAAGTTGAAGAGCTTGGTGAGATCTATACATCCTACAGTAGATTTTATCTATCATCGACTATAGAAGGGGCAGGGAGGCTGCGTTTCTCGGCATTTGGAGGCGATTTTAGGGTGATGGAGAGAACCGAGTTCGATATTGCTATGGCCGTTGGTAGAGTTTGTGATGGCCTTCGATTTGATGACGTCTGATCGATCTCCGGTGGATCGTGGTGGGAGCGGCATGGAGGAGTTTGAACGCGTGATGGGTTTCGGCCTATAGGTGCTTGTACGTGATGGAACAAGGAAGAAGCAATGAGCGACCACGATTTGATGATGCTAGGTACGAACATCCACGATTTTTTTCGGTGGTTAAAAAAAATTATTTATATTGATTTTATGCAATTCTTTAAAAATGTGTATATTTGTCATACGAGGTCAAAATTGGCCGAAACAAATAGCGATGGAATCGAGACGATGAGCACTACATTCTAGAACTGATTTGGAGACGATTGGGAATAGCTAAAATTTTAGGTTAAATCAAACGTCGTTCGATTTTATTTAAAATTGAAAACTCAAGGTGAGTGTTTTATAACGCTCGCAACGAACTAAAATATTTTTATGCTAGTTAAATTTGAAATTATGAAGTGATATAAATTTATTGTTCATTGTTTGATAAATTTAATTGTTATTCGAATTAATTGTTAAAATTAAAATTGACGGTTAAATTTGAAATTGGAATTTAATTGCCAGTAAAATACCTCATATTAATAACTATGAAATTGTTGTGAATTATTTCGACTGTTTGGATGATTGATTGTGATGGATGCCAATTGATTGATATTCGGATGATTGATGTTTATTTATTTTATATACATCTTGTTATCACCTGGTAAATTATTTACAGTATATAAAAATATGAATTTAATTATTTTGAATAAATTAAGAAATAGATTGAAATGATATATACCTATGACATTGTGATTTGGATTGAAATGATATATATCCGTCCCTGAAATTAAATTGAAATTAATGATCATTTGGCCATAGGATAGAAAATTATATACGAACACCGGATTGATTAAATTAAATGATTTTAAAAAAATTTATTTGAAATTTATTTCAATGATTTGATTTTAAGAAAATGAAAATCAAATTTATGGAAATCGAACTATTTTGAAATTGAGCTCGGAATTGTATTTTATTTGAAGATTTGGATTTTAAATTGGATACTGAAGATTAACTGGATTTAAGTGTTTTGAATCGATATTTTGAAAATCAAACTAGAAATTGATATAGTTTAGATTTGAAATTATTTTGGAATTGAAATTAATCTAGAATTGTAATTGATGTTTATTTGTAATTGGAATTGAGATTAATTTGGAATCGAAGTAAAATTCGACTTGAAATCGCCATTGAGTTGATTAAATCGAAATGGAAATTTAAAGTGATTTGAATTGGAAAATTTAGAATTGAATCGGTTTGACTTTGAAACTATTTTGAAATAAATTATTTTAGTATAAATTATTAAAAATTTATTTTTTTTATATTCAAATTATTTTTATTTTCCAAACTATTTTACTATATAAACCATTTTCAATACTCAAACTATTTTAACTATTTAACTATTTTAAAACTATTTAAACTATTTTCTAAAAATTCAAACTGGTCAAAAGGATAGAACGTTTATATTTAAATCTTGGATTTAAATATGAATAGGGTAAAAATGAATTTATAACCTAAATTGAAATTCGAAACAATTTTGGAATCGAAATCGCGATATTAAGACGAACATGATTTTGAGTTGAAATGGTATATTTTGAGTAAATATGGTGATTTTGAAATGAATTTGGTTTTGAAGTGAATATGATATTTTGATATCAAGTATGAATTATTTTCAAAATGTAAAAGTACCAACCGGTGTGTAAAACGACATTTGGTTGTTAAAGAGACCGGGGCCATATATTGGCATACTCTCTCTCGATACCGGAACCACTTTAACAACTGTGTACGTGGAGTGATAGTCCAGAACGAAGTGGTTGTTTGGCATCGCTTGCAAGATTTGAAGAAAGAGAATGATGATGGATTGGCCTGACACTTGTGTCAATTTGAAATGACTAAAATGGGAGCCGTACCGATCAAGCGGGTTAGCTACCCCGAGCGGACACACTTCTTTGTATTACCATCATTTACATTGTGATTGATTGGTGCGCACCCTTGGATTTTTAGAAGTGTTGGACACGGTGGGCGATCATGGCTATGATGTGTTACCACCAGCCGGGAAGGGTAAACTGGTAGTATCCTACCTTGGGCATTGCCTCACGTGCCTTGTCATACTTTTATCCTTATACGAGACCCCTATGATTTTTATTTAGTGTTGTCGTATCATGGCGGATCCCTATCCACCGACGGTTTACTAGTGTTTTTGTTAACACCTCTTTTTCCACGACTTAGCGACCCAACGACTTACGACTTAACGACCTAAGGAAATCTCCTGCAACCTAACTCCAGAAAGCAACCTAGCGACCTAACGAGTTAGCGACCTAGCGACCTAACGAGTTAGCGACCTAGCGACCTAACGAGTTAGCGACCTAACGACCTAACGAATTAGCGACCTAGCGACTCAGAAAAAGGGAACGACTTAACATGTTCCAGAGTAAAGCCACGCGACCTAAGACCTACCTCTTCTATTAGGTCGCTCACGACCTAAACATGCCGAGAGAACTTCTGTATTCACTGCATTAGATCGCTCGCACCTAGTATCTCTCCCAGAATGGCTCCACTAAGTCGCCAATGACTTAAGCTAACTCGGGATGACCCTTAGGTCGCTTACGACCTACGACCTAATCCCTAAGTCGTCCACGACCTACGACCTACATTCAGATTTTCCCTATAAATACCCCACCTACTCCACATTCGAGGGGGACTTTTCCAGATTTTGAAGCACCGAAACTCTGCTGCATTCACAACTTCTACAACACCTCTACTACTAAAAACATCTCAAACTACCTAAAGAGAAGATCACCTGCATTCAAGATGGATTCGAAAGTTTCTTTTGCATTGAAGTGTTGATTACTTGTATCGATTGTTGAATAATCGAAGGAATTCTTGTAAAACTTGTAATCGAACTTGTGATAAAGAAGATAAAGTGGACGTAGGCTTGATTTTGAGCCGAACCACTATAAATCTGCTGTCTCTTTACTTTTCTGCTATTCTCTGCTTATTTTTAGTTCCCGTACCAACGGGTGGTGCTTTCACTTTACTAATATTCACACCGGGGTGTTAGCGTTCGATTTTTACGTTAACATTTTTGGTGCTTTCACTAAGAAGATCGAACTCAGGTGTGTTTTCACCATTGCTTCACAAAGATTTGTTGAAAGAATCTCCTTAAAAACCAGAAGTCTATCTGAGATTATGGCTCCTAGAAGAAAGAGTAGATCTACGAGATCCAGAAATGCTTATGACAGGACTGCCACCTCTCCAGCGCCAAATCAGCCGACTCCTACTGTTGGAGTCACAAGGGCCGAACTTGATGATGTTGTGTCTGGGTTATACCAACAAATGGAAGCTCAAAATGCTTTGATGATGGACAATTTAAACGCTCTGCTTGGGGCGAACTGACAACCAGAAAATAATGAACCAACCTTTGCTGAAGATGCTCATGACTCCCAAGACAAAAGTATTCCTCCAAGGGCAGCTGGCACCGCCGAAGGGGCACCTCCCCAAGCTGGAGGTTCAAGGCCGCAGCCACCTCTTCGCGAATGATTGTTCAGGCAAACTGTCGAAAAAGTGGCCGACGTCTGCCCGGCAACGCCTCTGAACGATGAGGAATACTTATCAGGAATGGTTCACCAAATCATGAAAGAAAGTATGCAAAGGGATGAAGATGAAAATGATTGGGGATTTGCTCCAAGCAAGACTCTGTTTACCGAAAGAATTCTAAAAGCTGAATTTCCAAAGAAATTTGTTCCCCCTACTGTCCTAGCCTATCGGGAGACAAGCGACCCTAATCAATTCTTGTACAAGTATGACTGGCATATGACAGGTGCCAGGGCAACGGATGAAATTAAATGCAGATATTTTCCTGTCTATTTGGAGGGAGTGGCTCTACTTTGGTTTACAAAGCTACCGGTCCGATCTGTGGATCAATTCTATGACTTGACTCGTAAATTCAAGGATCAGTTCAGGTTGTATGCTACAAAGGCCAAGGACATAATGTCACTGTCCAGCCTCGAACAAGCTTCCAGCGAGTCTATCAAATATTTCTTGAACCGCTTCAACATAGCCTTGGCTGAAGTGGATAATGCTGAGCCTCGAATGATTCTTACTTACTTAATGCGCGCCATCGATAAAACAAGTGAGTTCGGAAAATGGTTGAAGATGAAGGAACCAAATTCACTTGAGAAGTTTTATAAGAAGGCTGACGAATTTATGCGTCTGGAGAATCTTCCAGCACCAGCAAAGGTGGTTGTGGCTGAAATTCAAAACAACAATGTGGCTGAAGCTTCTAATAAGAAAGAATCTGGGGGTAAGAAGAGGGAAAATAATAGTAGGAAAGGACAGAAAGATGTGAAGAAACCTCGTTACTTTAAGCCTTCAGACTTTACTCCTCTAACTGATACTCCAGAAAACATCTTCTTCGCAACCAAGGATGCTGTCGAGTTCCCTGAGCCACCTAAGATTAAGCTCGGGAAAAATTTTGTGCCTAATGGAAGGTTCTGTCGATTCCACAACCAACTTGGCCATGACACCAATGAATGTCGCCATCTAAAGAACTTGATTGAAGAACTGTTGAGAGAGAATAAACTTCAACAGTATGTCAAGAGAAACAGAGGTGATCCGACCTCATCCACTCAGGGGCAGCAACTTCTTGCTCGTCAATTTGGCTCGGGAGAAAAGGCTGTGGTACAGGAATCTGAAAGGCCTGTTATTAATGTAATCACAGGGGGTCCTCACCCAGTAGGCAGAAGTTGGGGAGAAATGGAGAGGTATGCTCGTGCTCTGAGACATGCCCCGAAAGAAGAAACTGTTTTTGCCTTGGGAGATGCTGTGCCTTCAAAACAGCAAAGAACTTTTCACGATGACATCGTATTCAGAGTTAGAGATTCTATGGGAATTGAGGCTCCCACCATGGATCCTTTGGTAATAACCGCCGGTATCGGGCCAGCTATTGTGAGAAGAGTGCTTGTTGATTGTGGCGCTTCTTGTAATATCCTCTTCAAAAAGACCTTTGATTAAATGAAAATTTCGATGGCTGATGTTCAAGCTTCTTCGAAAAAGATTGTAGGGTTCACTGGGGAACCAAAACAGCCCATCGGAACTGTCGACTTATTTATAGAACTTGGTGAAGGGGAAAGAAAAGTGGTCCGTAAACAAACTTTTGTTATTGTTGATGAATTTTCTGCTTATAACGCCTTCTTGGGACCACCAACTCTTGCCGCATTCAAAGCTATTCTCGCTCCGTGGTGCCTAACTATGAAATTCCCCACTGATAACGGCGTTGGTGTTTTGAAAGGGGACCAGAATGCTGGGCGGGAATGTTACCTTATAGAGTTGCGGGAGGCGAAGAAGAGAGAAATGGGAAAGGATGCGGTAGCTCCGCTCCGCATCAAAGAACCCACCTTGTAGCAAGTACGGGGTGGACCCTGCACTGGTGAGCATAGTGGTGCGCGAAAAGAAATTGATCCCAGAAAGACCGGTGCAGGGGAGAATAGAGTGGTGCCGGTAGAAGTGACGGTACCAATACCTGTTGACCCGAGTGACCCAAACAAGGTGCTAAATGTGGGTTCACAACTTGGTATGATGATTCAGAATATATTAATAGCATTCTTGAAAGCAAACCTGGATGTTTTCGCTTGGAGTCATGCTGACATGTGTGGAATATCTCTAGAAATCACAATGCATGCTTTAAATATTGATCCGAAGTTCACACCCATAAAGCAGAAAAGAAGAACCCAGGGTCCTGAAAGGTCAACAACATTGAAAGAAGAAGCAGATCGGCTCATGGAGAATGGCTTCATCAGAGAATCCACTTATCCAAATTGGGTTTCTAATCCGGTGTTGGTTAAAAAAGCGAATGGGAAGTGGAGAGTATGTATCGAATTTTCAGACTTGAATAAAGCATGTCCCAAAAACTGTTTCCCGTTTCCCAGAATCGATCAGTTGGTGGATGGAACAACCGGGCACGAATTATTGTCTTTTATGGATGCTTACTCAGGATACAATCAAATCATGATGCATGAGCCAGATCAGGAGGACACGAGCTTCATCACCGATGTTGGTCTTTACTGTTATAAAGTCATGCCCTTTGGGCTAAAGAACGCAGGGGCAACTTATCAGAGACTCGTTAATGCCATGTTCAAGCCTCAAATTGGCAAGACTATGGAAGTGTACGTTGATGATATGTTAGTGAAATAAAAGAAGGCAGTAGACCACATGGACCATCTGGTAGAAATGTTCGCGATCCTCCGAAAGTACGGGATGAAATTGAATCCTCTTAAATGTTCATTTGGGGTTGAGTCCAGAAAATTCTTAGGTTTCATTGTGAGTGCTAGGGGCATTGAAGCTAATCCTACTCGGATCACTGCCTTAAGAGAAGTCAAACCCCCTAGAACAAAGAAGGAATTGCAAAGCCTCAATGGGAAAGTCGCTGCTTTGAGTCGATTTATTTCCAAAGCCATAGATAAATGCATTCCCTTCTTTTATGCTCTGAAGAAAGGAAAAAAGAATTTCGAATGGACTCCTAAGTGTCAAAAAGCTTTTGATGAGCTGATTCATCATATGGAAACGCCTCCAGTACTTTCTAAGCCCAACAATGGTGAAGATCTATTCATATACTTAGCAGTTTCATCTCATGCTCTCAGTGCAGCGTTGGTACGAGAAGACGCAAAAGTTCAGCGTCCAGTTTACTACATCAGCAAAAGATTCACTAGGGCAGAGATGAATTATTCAAAGTTAGAAAAGCTCGCCTATTGTCTATTGATCGCGTCCAGAAAGTTGAGGCCATACTTCCAGGCTCATCCTATTAAAGTCCTCACTGATCAACCTCTAAAGCAAGTCCTATTCCGCCCTAAAACTTCGAGTCGTCTTCTGAAGTGGAATATTGAACTCAGTCGATACGATATCACCTATCATCCCCGAAGAGCAATTAATGGACAAGCTTTATCAGATTTCATTGCAGAATGCATAGATAAAGGTGGCAGTGAGGAAGAGGTAACTGAAGACATTCCGTTCCGATGGAAATTATATGTTGATGGAGCAAGAAATGACTACTGTTCCGGAGCTGGGGTTGTGATTGAAACCCCCAAGGGCGGTCATTGTGTTATGCATTGAGATTAGGATTTCCTTCAACAAATAATGAAGCCGAATACGAAGCTCTTATTGCCGGTCTAAGGATTGCTAAAGAACTGAGCATCAAAGTATTGCAGATCTTCAGTGATTCCCAGCTTATTGTGTGCCAAGTCAAGAAAGAGTTTCAAACTAAAGGAGGAAATCTGCCTGCTTACTTATCAAAAGCCTGTGAACTTCTCGATGATTTTAATCATTATACAATCAACCATATACCCCGGGAAGAAAACATGAAGGCAGATTCTCTCGCGAAATACTCAAGCTCTGGCGAAGCTCAATTATTGGGATTGGTCCCTGTAGAAGTCTTGACAGCTCCGAGTATTGATGAGATGGATATTGACTGGATCATGGCTGTATCTCAAGAATAGGAGTCGTGGATGACCCCTATCAAGGAATATCTACTCAACGACTCCTTACCAGAAAACTCAAAAGAACGCCAGAAGCTGTTAAGAAAAGCCCCGAGATATGTAATTCAAGGCGACCATTTGTACAGATGAGGATTCTCGATGCCATTACTTCGATGTGTAACCAAAGAAGAGGCTAAGACAATTTTAGCTGAAGTGCACGGAGGAGAATGTGGGGATCATTCGGGTGGCCAAACTCTTGCAAAGAAAATTCTCCGTTATGGGTTTTTTTGGCCGGATATTAACCAAGATGCTGCTAGCTATTCCCAAAAGTGTGACAAATGCCAGAGATTCGCAAAAATCCCAAGAGCACCTTCCACCGTGCTAACGCAGATGGTCAGTCCATGGCCATTCGCCATTTGGGGAATAGATCTCATTGGGCCTATGCCGATTGCCAGATCCAGAATCAAATATGCCATTGTTGTTGTTGACTATTTCACTAAATGGGCTGAGGATGAACCATTGGCTACTATTACCTCTAAAAAGATGATAAATTTTGTGACTAAAAATATCATTTGCAAGTATGGAGTGCCTCAAAAGATAATAATAGACAATGGTACCCAATTCGAAAGCGAAGAATTCCAGGAATTTTGCAAGCGATTCAAGATCCGAAAAAGCTTTTCAGTAGTGGCTCACCCGCAGGAAAACGGGCAAGTGGAACCAGTGAACAAAATCATCAAATCAACCATCAAAAAGCAACTGGAAAACGCAAAAGGTGGTTGGGTTGATAAGCTGCCACTTGCACTATGGGCATATAGGACTACCCACAAAACTGCGACTGGGCACACTCCATTCTCATTGGCATATGGATCAGAAGCAATGATTCCAGTGGAAATAGAGGTCCCCTCACACAGGAGGATTCATTTCAACCAAGCTGAAAATGAAAAGCTGCAACTTGAAGCACTTGACTTGCTTGATGAAAGAAGGAAAGAAGCTGAACTTAGAGTTGCAACTCAACAGCAAAGGATAGCTAGCCACTTCAATTCTAAAGTTCGTCAACGCAGCTTTGAAATTGGGGATCTAGTCTTGAAAAGGATCATGACAGCAACAGGAGTGTTTGGGCCAAACTGAGAAGGGCCATATGTCATAGGCCAAAAACTTCTTGATGGGACTTTCAAACTCACAACTGTCGAAGGAGATCCAATCCCGAGAGCCTGGAACAGCAACCACTTGCGTCCATATTTACTTAAAAGCTATGCTTAAATTTGTAAAATAATTCTGGATGTATCATTCTTGTATTGAAAGCCATTGTAAAATCAGTCCGACTCAGCAATAAGAACTATAAAGTGGACGTAGGCCCAATTCTTGGCCGAACCACTATAAATCTTGTGTCTTCTATTACTATATAATGCCTGTTTCATTTCGATGTGCAAATATTTTAAATATATTGCTAAAATATCGATTTAATATTTATTTGAACGTATATGGATCGCTGATGTGGCTTCAGGAGGGAAAGCTTACTTTAGGCGAAAATAAATTTGAATTTAGGCGGGGTAGTTTGAATTTGAAGTGTTGTTTGAGATTGATGCAACAGATGGTTTTATGCCAATTTGGACATCCTTTGTGTCATATGATGATGTAATCTGTCACTATGATTTGTTGTTGAATGCTTCAGCATTTCATAATGCAGCTTAAATTGGCTGTGTTGGTGTCTTCTTGTTGGGCTATGGGGGCACAATCTGGTATAACTCTAGTGGCATAGTTTGGTATGGTGGACGCAGTTCTTTCTTTAATAAGTCAACACAACTCTGCATTATATATATGTGCAAGGTTTAGGTTTAGCTATGCTTACGCGGCTTATTCACCTGGGTTGGTGGAGCTTGCTTTAATCGTGCTATGCCGGCTCCTTACAACGAGCTTGATTTGTGCATGTGTAGTTTCTGGATTGCGTTGTTTCATGAAGACGCGGCTACTAGAAATTGTGCCTTGTTATTTCTTTAGCTAGGGAAGCGTAGTTTAGCCTATGGGCAATGGCGTAACCTACCCTAATTATGTTGGCGCAGTTTTATCTCATGATCGGTGCATAGTTTGTGTATATTTGGAAATTTGATGCATTCTAATAATGCAATATGACTAGCATAGTTTGAGTCATGTCAACTAGTTTTTTCTGTTGATCTGCATTAAATTTTGGTATGTAATATATCTAAGTTTTATGCTGCGTTGATAGTTGGCTTTGAACCGTAGCTCGTTCAGTTGTGTTGAAGGCTTTCGTTGGGTTTCATATATTGTATTTTGGAACGTACATAGTTCCTATTTAATGTAGACATCGCTCATTTGTTTTCTCTTATTAACTTATGGATTCCCTACATTTTATTCATTTGAATATGTATTATATATGTTATAGGAGAAATATGGGTGTAACTCTTGCCCCTCAAGTCTACGATGTACCCAATTCTATTTAGTAGTCTAATCAATATTTTTTGCACTTAATGCCCCTTACACGTACATATGAGTGACGTCATTTTATGAGTGTTGCCATATAAATCGCTTTGTATTCTAAGAAATTATCTTAGTTTTCATTGAATATTAGTTGTCATCATTAATATTTGACGGTCCTTATTTTTTGTGCCGTTTGAAATCTAAGATTGAGGTTTTCTTAGCAAAACGTTATACGTTTCTCTCCTCTTCTTTTTTTTCTTTACTTTTTCAAAAAGAAAATTCATTTAAAGTATTGCGATTTCCTTATTTCAACTTCTTGCTTTTGGTGTCTAAAACATCATCCATAGTAAGTTGAATTCTTATCTTTCTTTTAGTTTCCTCAACCTAATTTCACTTGCTTACTTTCTTTATACACACATACATGTATATATGTATGCCTTCAAGGTGTTTATTAAAATGTTCATGTGAATCCGTTTACTTGGTTTGCTGGTAGAACAACTGATTATTCTTATTCCAAATTAAAATGATTTGAGGAATTTTATGTCGGATTGCCCATTTTTAGTTATTCATGGCTTTTGATGATCTTCCTGGCATGTCTATCGGGGTTCTTCTTCTTTTATTGAGCTAACTTAAGCCATTTACGAAGAGGGTCAGGTCGATAGTATTCTAAATTATTTTAGGATTAGTGGCTATGCACTGAGGATCCCCTCCCATTTTGGGCCCAATTACCTACCACGGAAGGGATTATTACTCTGATGTCGGAGCATATATGACGTGTTCTTTATTTCCAACTTCATCCCCTTATCAAAGAGCGGTTGTCTACAGCGGGCCTATCACTATCCAACTTGCCCCTATTTCCTACTTATTCTTAACTTTTACCTATATCATGTGTTTAACGACTAATTTTATATCGAATTAGAAAATAGCCAAAAAATTATGATAAAATTAACTACAAGCGCATGGAGTACAATTTTAGTACGTGGCGAGTACGGGTCAATCCGCAGGGAATTGTATTGATTTTAAATTCTACTCAATCAAATTAAACCAAGAATTTGAGATGCTTTTAAGCTAAAAAATGTAAATAAACTAGCAAAAGAAAATGGATAAAACAATGGGAGTAGAAGGCAATTTAAGGCAATGTCCTTCTCATGATCACATAAATCAACAAAACGAAATTATGATCTCTCTTTTTTTGGTCATTAGTGGATTTAGTTGTTGTGTTTATCATAAGTATGGCCTATTTGTGCTATTAATTAGCCCAACATAAACCATTAAACTATAACACCCACTAAACCACTTGTTAACTCTCATAAAAATTGAAAATAAACTTGAAAATAAAATCTATTCTAAGCATGATCTATTTACTATTGATTAGTAATATAGACCATCAAATTTTGATTCTAAAATCACTTCATTACCAACATAATATGTATATAAAGAGGTAATTTGTGTTTATATTTGTTTAAGCATAGCCTATTTGGTGTCAACAACATAGGCTATCAAATTCAAAGTTAAAACAACAAAATTTTACCATTCAAACATTATCATTAAGCACAAAAATAGATCACAAGTTATTAAAATCTTGAATCTACATGATTAAGAGAACTTCAATACCCCTAAATTGAAGGGGTTTAGCTTCCCATATTTGTTATCATCTCAACAAATGTAGAATTCAACATGAACATAAACAAGAGGAAAAGAGAGCTAAATAAAAATAGAATTAATCTACTTGCATAAATAAATCTAAACTACTAACATGGAAGGAAAGAAAGCATGTAAATAGAAAAGAGAATGAATTAAAATTGCATAAAAAAATTACGTTAAAGAAGGCTAAGAAGCCATTAAAAAGAAAAGAGAGTTTTTGTTTATTTTTTAGCCTAAAACTAAACTAACTAAAGAGGAGGCTAAGAGCTTATTACATGAAACAAAGGGGTATTTATACATGTATTGAAATCCTAATCATATTTTTGGAGACTAACCAAATCTCCCTTGAGGAAGTATGGCCACCAAGTTATCATTAGCTTCTAATTAATCCTTCATTAAGTATGCATGTAACTTTAAGCTCCACTAACATGTGCACTAGCTCCTAATTGTATATCAAGGTAAGTGGGTAGGTGGGGTCCTCCATGATGCATGAAATGAATTATTACCATCTTCATTTTTTTCTTCTCTTGTGCATGTATGAATACATGAAGACTTCTTCTATTTTTCCATCTAATTTTCCAACAAATAAAAATAAAATGCGAAGTAAATATTCTCAAAATTAATATATTCGCAAAAATGACCATTTTGCCCTATATAAAGATAAATAAATGATGATTTGATGACATTTGAAATTTTGGTTTAAACATGTTAAAATACCCTATATGCTTATTTATTTAATTAAATTCGATTAAATATGGAAGTAAAAATATGCACATTTATGTGCACATCAAATACCCCCACACTTATCTTTTTATTCGTCCTCAAATAAACTAAAACTAAGATAAATCTGTTTTTGTAGGGAGCACGATTGCATTGAGCGTATACAACAAGCCATTAAACCTCTAGGTGTCCCTAGTAGGACGAGTGTTGTCTCGTGAGGGTTTTCAGTGGATACTACCCACAAAATCCAGATGCGAAATGTAAAATTCCTAAATGCAAGATTTATTTACAAAGATATGAATGCAAGTTTTTGAAAATATTTACAAATGAAGAATTTACTTTTAAATTGACACAAATAGGTTAAATATAGGTTTGGTCATTATCAAGAAATTAAGTCATTTTACTCGTCAAAACATCAATCAAAAATTAAGTTATCATCACAATTAAACTCTAGTTTGACTAATTGTTTCAATTGATAACATAGTGCAACTATGAAATAGATCCTTAGTTGATTATCAAAGTTTTTCAAAGTGGTATTTTCATTTCTTTTAAATAACAACTCGAATCAAACAAGTGAAAATAATGCTTGGAATTCAATTGCTTACTCCCTCTATTTTTGAAAATTTTATTGATATTAACAATATTTACATATGACTAACCTAGAAAACCAAGGCCAGATATATCACCCATGCACTACCTTTCGGACTTACGTGATGGGGATACAGAGTGTGGCGAGTGAACATATAAGTGTGTACACCTATCGACTGTAGGCATTATTAATAAAAGAATTTTTATATACATACACCTAACTCAGATAAACTGAGGACAGATATACCGGTCATGCACCGCCTTTCGGGCTTACGTGAGAAGGGTACAGAGCATGGCTAGTGTACACACTTGCGTGTGAACACATGACTCTAGGTGTTTCTTATTTTTATAAAAACCATTTTTTATGTTATATGTATACATATTATATATATATATTTCTTTTTGTTTTTTCTTCTTTTTTTTAAGTGAGAGATTTGCAAAATCAACTTAGCACCACTTAACTTAGAAGATAAAAAATGTGACAGCCTTTACTTTAAATTAACCACTCTTTAAACAAAGGTTTCAATTAGGATGTACTTCATAATTATCACTCATGAATCTTCCTATATACTAGTTAAACCATCGTTACTTGTAATCAAACTTTATTTTTATTTTTGTTGAGACAAATAAATTTTCAAAATTTTCAATCTAATAACCAAAACCATATTTTTATCCTATAGTGTTTCTTCAAAAATAAATCAAAGTGGTAAAAAGAAATTTTTTTTTTGGATTTATTTTGAGTTTTGGATAGAAAATGCAAAAAATAAACCAGGAAAAATCAAAAATAAAGGTGAGACTCCTCCCCACACTTGATTTTGACCGTGTCCCTATAGTCAACCCAAGTGAAAGGAGAAAAAAAATATGACCTATATTTACATGAAAATGAAAGGATTGTTATTTACAGGACATCAGAAAATATACCGTCAAAGAGTAAATGAAACAGTCTTCCAAAGACCAATTCATTTGTCTTGTCAAGTATGAGAGACAAAGTTTAAGCGCAGAAAACCAAACCATAAAAGATTTCAAAGTTGAATGTTGATTTGGAAAAATGAACATCGTTTTATTAAAAATCGCATATGTTGTCTTATTTCGATGATTTTTGGGGTCGATAGTATAATTGGTTGAAGCTCAAGTTTATTTTCACCAAATTGAAATTCAGGCTTATCATTGAAGACTTCTTCAGAATTATAGATATCAAAATCAAAATGTTGATTTAAGTCTTTCCCTTCAGAATTTAATAACTCATCTTCGAAAAGTCCAAAAAATTTGTGTTCATTAAATTCGTCTTCCTTAGTTGAATTATTTACAACTTCATTGCATATATCATGTTCAAAATCCAAAGCTGTTGTATTTAATTTTTAGAAATTGGAAAAAGGAAGATCGAATTTTAAATTTGGTTCCACACTCAAAAGAATTGAAATCCAACTCAATTACCACATGTTCAACAACTTCATTAAGATCGTCATTTTCAATTTCAAAAGTTGTCATTTGAAAATCATCAATTTTGATAAAAGGTGGATTATTATTTGACTCGTCACATGTTGGGATTTGATTGTGTTTATCACGTTGTTTCATGTAGGTTTCAAACAACAAATCCGTGTGATCTTTGCGAATTTCTTCCATTTGGTCAACAAAATCCAATTTATAATTATTAATTTGAGAATTTTCAATTTGAAATTGTTGAGAACGAAAATTGTCCATTAAACCATAGTAGAGATTATTCTCATTGCCAAAATTATTCGGAAAGTGGTTCACATTTCCATTTTGACTTTGAAATTCATTTTGGAGTTCGAAGTTGTATTGGCATGAGTTATAATCGAAATCATTTGAATTTTGAAGTGAATTCAAATTTTGATCATCTTGAAAACTTTGACTTGAGTTATTGCACAGATTACTCAAATTATTTATCATTTGATTTTGTTGTTCAAGTAAAGACCAAATCGTTTCAATACTATTTTCAAGATTTGACGGTTGGTCATCATTTTAAAAACTTTGTGGTTCAAAAGTTGAAATGTTTGTACAATAGTTGTCATTAAAATATCCATAAGAGTTTGATATGAAACTATATGGATTATATTGATTTTCACAACTATTGTAAAATTCCGGCGAGTAAGAAAATTTAGACATTTTCAAAATGTTTTTTTTAATAAAGGAAGAATGTTTACAAAAAGGAGAATTTATTTTCAAAAAAAGGGAAATTTTGATTTTTTGTTTTGTTTTTTGGATTTTTCAAATTTTTTGTTTTCGAAAAGATTATATATTTTATTTTAAAAAAAAACAAACTCAAGTAATTTTTTGTTTTTGGATTTTGGATTTTTGGTTGAAAAATTTCAAAGGATTTAAAAACCAAGTTAAGTAATATTTACAATTTTTTTAGTTTTGGCTTTTGAATTTTTTTTTAAAATATGCATGAACTAATGCAACTAAATGAATGCAAGGGAATTAATTACAAATTTGCTGTCCTAAATAGCTCCTAACCCAAAATTGTATAATCACACTTTGTCTTAATTCAACAAAATATTTCTTAGCCAGGTAATGGACAAGGGTTATCGGTGCACCACGAATCACCATCGCAATGCAACCAAAGGTTTAAGTACCTTTAGAGAAACAATCAGTATAATTTTTACAAATCACCATAATATTTATAACTGATTATTGCTCTTCCATAGCCTAGACACCAAGAAAATAAATTGTTCAAAGAAGACAGCTTGTTAAGATACAACTAGGCCCTAGGTGAGCTCGTGACACCCTTAAGTCAAGTGTCTAATCGTTACTATTAGTAGATTCTAAGATGTAATTTATGGGCCAAGGAAGGGGTGATGAAATCTCATACCTTATATGGATTTGGGTATTGCCCTTAAAAAAGAAAATAAGATGAGATGAATGCAAAACAAAAATTAAACGTAATTTAACAATGCAACTACAATGAAATTTGTTTTTGTTTTTGAATTTTTTTGAATTTATATATATATAAATGCAAATGCAAGCAACCAACAATGCAAGATATATAAAAACTGGAGATGGGAACACGATACCAGAGCGTGCAGAATTATTAGCAATTTATTTTAAAGCAGCGAATTTTTTTTTATAAGCAAGCAGAGCAGTACTTTAGCAAACTAATTGTCTCCTTCTAAGTTCCTGCAAATCACAACCTGCAAACTTTTTAACACGAAAATTTATACGAAAAGAACAAAAGCAACCCTGCTTTTTTTGTTTTTTTTGTTTTGAGTTTTGGAAAGATTATTTCTTTTTTTTGTTTGAATTTTTGTTTTTCTGAAAAAAACTAACTCAAGTGAAATGCCTTTTTTATTTATATAAATAAAAGGAAACCATCTCTTTTCTTTAAACAAAGTAATTTACAAAACGATTTACTATTCAATTCTCTAAAAAAAATTTAAAAGGCCCAAAACCCAAATAGCCCCAAACCCAAACCCAATACAAATATTCAGTTCTCCTCCTAAACACGATTTCCTCTTTTCCAAAGACGAATGACGGAATATATATATTAAAGATTAAAAGGGAAATTGCGACTCAAACGCGATTTGAATTTTGGAATTAGATAGTTGGTGTTTGCGATTGGGTGAGGAACGATAGGGGAGGTCGTGGGAGTTTAAGAAGAAGTCGCGATCAATTTGGGCGTGATTGAGATGGCGGGTTTAGTTGCAGTTATTGGTGGTTTGTTGAGGATGATGGCATGCCTTGTAAGCAGCTGATGGTTGGTGGAGAGGAATGGCAATGGCTATGTGTGTTTGAAGGGGAGGCAAAGTTTTTTATGGCAGTAGACAAGTGGGATGAGGAGTTGATGCTAGTTGTATGAAGCAGTGGTTCGAGGCAAGTGGGACAACAGATTTGTAATGAGACAGTGGCAATTATAGGATGCTGGTGGCACAACAGTGTGAAGTGAAGGTGTGTTGGTTGTAAGGAAGTGATCATGTGAATAGGAGTGTGTATGTGCAGGTGTTGTGAAGATAGCAGTGAGTTGCTGGTCAAGTAAGGGTGTTTTGATGTTGATGGCACTGGTTGATGATGTGGTATGTAGGGGAGGATGTTCAGCAGTATTGTAGAAATGATAGATTGTGGTGGTTTTGGTTTAAGAAGCAGGGAATGTAAAGAGCATTGGAGAGGTTTGATGGCTGTTGCGGCAAAGTTTGTGTCAGTAAGTTGGTGGGCAAGCAGTGAAGGATTGAAGAGATGAAGTGAAGTGTTATGGTTGGAAGTGAATGTAGGCATTTTTGAATGATGAGGAGTCTGTAACACTGGTGTGAAGGAGATGGTGGCAGAGATGTCAGTAAGGTCAGCGGGGTGTTGTAATGAGGGGAAAGTCAGTGCAGTAGATGGTTGTATGTATGCCGCTAGGGTGATGTTTATGGCAATGTTGATGGAGATGATGTAGGAAAGTTTTGGAAGTGATGAAGTTGGAAGTTTGCACTGAAGTGAAGTATGGCAGGGATGTTGGTGACTGTTTGGTTGTGAGCAAAAGTGACTTTGAATGGCAGAAAGGATGGAAGTGTGGTGGGAAGTGCTTTTTGTTGTACAAGTTTGGAACAATGGAGTTGCAGGCAAGTGAAGTGTTTTGGATGATGTTGTATGCATTGGTATGTATGAATGTGCAAGTGAGGTGGTGTGTTGATGGGGGTAGGCAAGTTGATGTTGAATTGAAGGAAGTTCAGTTGATAGGGGTAGTTCAGGTTGAATATTGCAGGGGATGTAAGATGTGAATGTGGTCTGTTGCAGTAGTTTGTAGTGTCGATGGAGAAGTTGTTTGCTGTCAGGGTTGGTGGTTGCTATGAAGTAGTTGCAGAAGTGGATAGTGATGGAGTTGTTCAGAGAGGAGGGCGGAGGTGGTGAAATGGTTGGTGATTGCATAGTTGTTGTGTTGACTGTTGACAGTTGAAGAGCAGAGGAATAGAAGTGTATATGCACAGTGTTGTAGATGATATATGAATATGTGCACAGGCAGTTTTGAAAATGTAATTGAAAAGTGTAAATTGAAAATTGTAAATGTAATTGAAAATGAAATGGAATACAAATTTTTCTTCTTCTTTTTCAAATGAAATTGTATATATATTTTTTATATGCAAATGCAATGCAAATAGAAAACAACAAGAACTAAATCAAATGAAAACAAAAATCATACAAACACACAACAATAATTTTTTTAAATGCAAATTAAAACACAATACAAACACACAATAAAATAAAAAAAAAATTAATTCAAAGAATAGAAAATTAAATTAAAGTAATTCCCCGGCAACAACGCCAAAGACTTGTTTAACGGCTAATTTTCTATCGAATTAGAAAATAGCTGAAAAATTATAATAAAAATAACCGCAAACGCACGGCGTATAATATTAGTACGTGGCAAGTACGGGTCGATCCGTAGGGAATTTTATTGATTTAAAATTCTACTCAATCAAATTAAACCAAGAATTTGAGATGTTTTTAAGCTAAAAAATGAAAATAAACTAGCAAAAGAAAATGGATAAAAATATGAGAGTAGAAGACAATTTAGAGGCAATGTCCTTCTCATTATCACATAAATCAACAAAATGAAATTATGATCGCTCTTTTTTTGGTCATTAGTGGATTTAGTTGATGTGTTTATCATAAGTATGGCTTGTTTGTGCTATTAATTAGACCAACATAAACCATCAAACTATAACACACCCACAAAACCACTTGTTAACTCTCATGAAAATTGACAATGAACTTGAAAATAAAATCTATTCTAAGCATGATCTATTTACATTGATTAGTAATATACACCATCAAATTTTGGTTCTAAAATCACTTCATTACCAACATCATATGTAGTTGAAGAGGTAATTTGTGTTTATATTTGTTTAAGCATAGCCTATTTGGTGTCAACAACATAGGCTATCAAATTCAAAGTTATAACAACAACAAAATTTTACACATTCAAACATTGTCAGTAAGCACAAAAAGTGAGATCACGAGTTATCAAAATGTTGAATCTACACGATAAAGAGAGCTTCATTACCACTAAATTGAAGGGGTTTAGCTTCTTATATTTGTTATTATGTCAACAAATGTAGAATTCAACATGAACATAATCAAGAGGAAAAGAGAGCTAAATAAAAAGAGACTTAGCTACTTTCATAAATAAATCTAAACTATTAACATGGAAGGAAAGACAGCATGTAAATAGAAAAGCGAATGAATTAAAATTGCATAAAAAAATTACATTAAAGAAGGTAAGAAGCCATTAAAAAAGAGAGTTTTTTGTTTATTTTTGAGCCTAAAACTAAACTAACTAAAGAGGAGGCTAAGAGCTTATTACATGAAACAAAGGGGTATTTACACATGTTTGAAACCCTAATCATATTTTTGGAGACTACCCAAATTGCTCTTGAGAAGGTGTAGACACCAAGTTATCATTAGCTTCTAATTAATCCTTCATTAAGTATGCATGTAACTTTAAGCTCCACTAACATGTGCATTAGCTCATAATTGTAGATCAAGGTAAGTGGGTAGATGGGGTCCTCCATGATGCATGAAATGAATTATTTCCATCTTCATTTGTTTCCCTCTCTTGTGCATGCATGAGTACATGAAGACTTCTTCTATTTTTCCGTCCTGTTCTCCTATAATTAAAAATAAAATGCCAAGTAAATATTCTCAAAATTAATATATGCACAAAAATGACCATTTTTCCCCATATGAAGATGAATAAATGATGATTTGATGATATTTGAAATTTGGGTTTAAACATGTTAGGATACCCTATATGCTCATTTATTTAATTAAATTCGATTAAATATGGAAGTAAAAATATGCACATTTACGTGCACATCATCATGTATGCTGAACACCTAACTTCACTTTCTTGCCGAGAGATATTTTTTTCTACACTCAATTCGTAAAAGTCTTACCCGGTCCGCAATGGATTCCACTCTATTCTGGTTATGAAATCCATTGTTTTATTTTCCTCATAAAACACAGAGACGGGCTGATCATTTTTTCTTTATCTCTAATCAAGATGGCTTTGTCTCATCTTTCCAAGAGATTGGTATTACTTTCATACCTTTTCTCTTCTTTAATCCTTTTTCCTATGCTGAATCGTGTCTCCCCCCTTTCTTTTAGTTGATCAGCCTAGGTTTACTAGAACTGAATGAGAACTATTCGTTTTGTACTGGCCTAGGCTTGTTGATGATTTTCACAAGGGTTTGAATCTTTTTATAGAATCTTTAATCCGCAAGTATAACTTTTTGCGCCGTTATCATCATTACTCTCATTCTATTTTGTTTATGTATTTGACTCTTCTGCACCTTATGGTATATATTTTGGCGATATGTGTATTATTTATTTGGACTTGCTAGTACACGAATTAATATTTATTAATCATAATGTTATTTTTAACAGTGCCGGTACTATGTCAAATTATCCACAGCCTTTAAGTCAAAGAGAAAAGGCGATAAGGAAAAGCAAGAAAGGAAAGGGGAAGATATTCCTGCACTGGAAAATGCTAGTAAACTACCAAGGATTAATGCTCCTCCTCCAAGTGATGATTCTACTATTGCTACTGCATTTCCTGCACAGCCCCTTACCATGCTTCTAACAACTCCTTGCTTTTTGCCTATTTCAGAAGAAGGCATTGTTTCTAACTTAGTGGAGTGAAGGGACGTCTACTTATTGATGATATTACTACGCTACCTTCCACCTTATTATTTTTCCCTAACTTGTCTACTAGGGAGGTTTTTGCTAGCTTGCATCGCTATGATTTCCAAGTTAGCACTTATCGATTTTACACACACACACACACAGATATATATATATATATATATATATATATATATATATATATCATATTTGACTCACTTTGTTATAGCCTAAGTGCATCTTAATGCATTCTAACATTTAAATTTTTAAGGGCTTACCATGGCTATGGAACTGCACAATGGGTCGAGGCTTTTGAGTTTTCGCTTGCAAATGCCCAACTAGATATTTTGGAGTTAAGATAAGACTTGGATGTTGCTACTCTTGATATCGAGGCAAGGGGGAAAGGGAGACAGTTTATAAAGCCTAATTGGGGAAGGCTTCTAAATTTTTTGGAGAGATGGAGTTATGGGCCACGGAGGCAGAGAAAAATATCACTACACTGGAGAAGAGGTTGAAGTGGTTGGAAAGGAAGCTTTCTAAGGCAGAAAAGGATATGGACATCATGACTTATAATGTTCTCCATCAAATATATGCTCAAGTAAAGAGGAAGTTCTATGTGGACCATCTCGATGATGTGGATGTAGAGATTTGCCTAGAGTTTTTGGGGGGATGCTAAGCTTATAAAGTCAGCCTTGGACCACTAATACAGCATATGAGTCAAAGAACATAGTGGGATTAAAGCTTTACCATCTTCATCTGTTTAGGAGGTGTCAGATAGTTCTAACTCGGAGGACACTTCTTTTACTACACACGACACAAGTTCTAAGCCCGCTTGTGTAATTGCACTCCAGCCTTACTACTAAGAAGTAAATCCTTAACTTCAGACTCCATTTTTAGTTGTTCCTTGGGTTTTTTCTGGTTTTTTGTATTAACATTTAACTGTGTTATGTTATCAATGGTGAATATTTGAATGTTACTACGCATATTACATTTTGGCTACTTTTCGAGTACATACTTGTAAATAAAGAACCTATGAATAAAACTACCTTTTTATGTTTGTCTTTAGTTTCATAATTATATTTTCTTTAATGTTCTCATTAGTTGAATGTAGCAGTAGTTTTAAACTTGTACTCTTTCCTTTTTTGGTGCAGACGATAAGAGTTGACAATCCTCTTTTATTGAAGTCATATGAAGAAGATAGTTTAATTTATCATTTAAGGAGTTGCGTTGAGCTTTTAGAAAAGTAAGTTGTGGAAAGATTATCAACAAGAACTGCCTTTGTATGTAGAAGGAAAAATGAACTTGAAAAGATTATCATACAACTAAAGAGAGTCTCAGGGGCTTTTTTATCAAAATAACACAAGTTATTCAAGAGAGGGATGCGTTTTGTGACTTTGCACTACGCAAATGGGGCCCAGCTTTATGGGGTGACCTGCTTCCATTAGGACCCCCTTATTTATTATGGTTTAAAAAAAGACTTAGTCGTGGATAAGAATAGTGTCTTTTTATGTACCTTAACTTTTGGGATGAATAAAATAGTTTCTAAGGCCTGAGTAATGTTGCAGTTTTCTTTCATTATATATATATATAGTGTATTCACAAACTCTTACTGATTTCTTGCTTAGTTATTGAGCAAGCAATTGATTTGGAATTGTTGAAAGATGTGAATGGATTGCATGCTACTTCTTATGAAGTGGAGATTAAGGGGTTGAAGGGTATGATTGAGGAATTACCTTTGCATGTGGCAAAGAAGCTTACCAAGGATGAGAATCCATCCATGACTTTAGTTTATCATCCATCAACTATGCCAAGTACCGCACCTACATCTCAATCAGGAGTAGATCAAGACGTCATTCTGCAATGGAAGGAAAATTATAAGAATTTTTATGAGTCCATAGGTAATGAGTCAAAATATTATTATAAGAAGAAATTAACGAGTTTTGAAGGTAGTGGAATGCATGGGAGTTCCACCACGAGTGGTTTATTTGGCTCTTTTTCTAATATAAGCAAAAAGACTAAATCTTAACTTTTAAGTGACATTGAACGTATGCGTCAAGTGGCTATGCAATGTTAGAATGTTCTTGAAGCTGAAATTTCTACCTTAGAACCTCAACCTTCTGTGCAGTCAACAAAATTAGCTTCAACTGCCATGCCTTCAAAGTCTCATATGCCTTCTCTTCGTGGTTTAGATAGGGTTTCCTTAATTGAGGAAATTTATAAGGAGAAGGTTAAGTGGATTATGGCAGATATCATCACAAAGCATTCAATTGATTATTTTTGATGCTTTTGGCCTAACCTTGACTTAGCATTCTTATATAACTGTGAGACTTTGTCTCAACAGTGCTAGATGTCGATGATCATTAGGTTGGTGCTAACTATGATCCTAGGGTCACATTTAGCAACTCCTCTCTTCATTCATCTATTTTTATTACTGAGCTAACTAATCCTCCTTCCAATTTACAACTTGGGGGTGCCTCTGCCCCCTTTCGTAGTTATGGCTCAACTCACTAGCCGTAGGAAGAGAGTTATAACTAGTGATTCCTCTAAATCCAAACCAAATTTGTAAATGCAATTTGCACAGTAGTGACTATTAATGCTGCATAAGTATACTATTGTGATATCTTTGTGAGTGTCTAAAGTATGTAAATAAATTAATTAAATTAGAGTTTTATTTTCACCTGATAAGCTTTGTGTGAACTCATGATTTATATCTTTATTTTTATTTTGTACTACATGCATTGTATTCTTTTGTCCTTTTCTACAGCTTTTGACTTTAAATGTAATATTGTTGTACTTAGTCCATGATTTCTAAAATTTTCTTTTATCATCTGTGTTTTGACATGCACTTGGCATGATCTGTTTCGTTTATGGTACAAATTATTTGAATTTTATTTGATTGAGAAGTGGGGTTGGGTATATATAATCGTTTTATTTATGTGCATGATTTTTCATACCTGTTCGAGCCATCTAATATCCTTATGTCTAGTGCAATTTGGTGGAGGTGTCGAGTTATGTATGTTATAACTTAATGGTTTGCATTTTTACTACTGGTTTAGACTATATAGTATCCCTACATTTAGTGTAACGCAATTTTGTAGCTCTATATCAAAGTATTAGTTATTGAATCGAGGAAGGTTTGAGATGTTTCGATGTATCTAAAGATTTTATTGGACATGCATGCCCCTTTTATATGCAGTTCATATTGCATTGTTCTTAGGTCATGGCTAGGATTGGAACCTTTTAACTTGCGGTAGGCATTATCTTGAGTTTTGTTTTGAGTCTTTTGCCTTAGCACATTTATGTTTAGTATCACCATTCTTGATGCTGATATTGTCATTTTAATTTGCCAATTGTGCAGTTTGCTTAGCTAGTGAACATTTGGCGGTGAGCTGTAGAGCTATGAGAGCAGGTTTGTTTTGATGGTTATTGAACTCACATCCTTTTAGGCCAAGTCACTCTTTTGTTTATACGGGTTTGAAATGTGTTGAAGGTTCAACATTTTCATAGCAAAGATAATGTTGTGTGGATTGCTGATGTCATATATTTGCCTCTTTTCTTTGCTATTAGATGTGGCCATATGTTCTTTATACCTTTAATAGTTTGAACGTGTAAGGATCGCTGACATAGCTTTGGTGGAAAAGTTTTCTTTAGGCAGGAATAAATTTAAATTTAGGCATGCTAGTTTGAATTTGAAGTATTGTGTCTGAGATTGATACAGTAGATGGTTTCATGCCTATTTCGACATGTTGCACATCATATGATGATGTGATCTGGTGCTATGCTATGTTGTTGTATTCTTCGACACTTAATGAAATATGACTGGGTTATGGTGGCACAGCTTAGATTGGCTATGTTGGTGTCTTCTGGTTGGGCTATTGTGGCTCAGTCAGGTATAACCGTGGAAACATAGTTTGGTATGGTCAGGGTGGTGCAGTCTTTCTTTATAAGTTGGCTTAGTTCTGTATTATATGTATATGCGTGATTTGGTTTTAGCTTTGCTTACGCGCCTTATTCAGCTAGGTTGGTGAAGCTTGCTTTCATCGTGCTATGTTGGCTCTTTACTACGAACTTGCTTTGTGCGTGTGCAGTTTTGGAATTGCATTGTTCCCTGAAGATGCAGCTACTAGATGTTGTGCCTTATTATTGCTTTAGCCGAGGAAGCATAGTTTGGTTTACAGGTAACGATATAGCCTACTATAATTATGTTGTCGTAGTTTGTCTCATGATGGGTGACAATTTGTGTATATTTGGAACTGTGATGTCTTCTAATAATTATGATATGACTAGTATAGTATGTGTTGTGTCAACATAGTTTTTTTTCTTGATCCATATTAACTTTTGGTATGCAATGTGAGTTTGATGTTGCGTTGATATTTGGCTGTAAACCTTAGCCCGTTCAGTTGCGTTGAAGACTTTTGCTAGACTTCATGTATTGTTGGAACGTAAGCAGTTCCTATTTAATGTGACATGACCCGCTTTTGTTCTCTTATTAATTCAGCAATCCATTGGTTCATCCATTTGAATCTGCACTATATACGAATTAATTAAGTATGATATTTAATATGTGATCGATTTAATTTGAAAATTATTATTTTAGTTTACTTTACAATAAAAAAAATATTATTTTAAAATGTAAAAACATAGTAGTATTATATATTGTATATAAATTTATCTATAAATTAATTAGACATACTTAATGTATAATATATGGAAATGTCAAATATATATTTTTAAAATTATTTTGAAATCGAACATGTCATTTTATATTATAATCCAAATAATATATGTGTGTGTGTATATATATGTGTGTGATTATTTCATAATTTATTTTATTAATTTATTTAATATTCTAATATATTAACTTATAAAATCTACTATATTAAATAAAAGTAAGTTAGAAGAATTTCTAACTCTCTCACGAATTCTAAGAACCGTTAAGTCTCTTATTATTTCTCTTCCACTAATTAATATGTAACCTTATAGTATATGTACACTATAAGAGAACTTGTTATTGATTGTAGTAAATAGTAGCATCTAATAATTAAGTACAATTGTTAATATAAAAAATTAAAAATAAAATACAATTAAACGCTACAAAACTAGTCCTTCCCAAAATTTTGGCAGTGAATTAATTTTCTTTTCCCGCTTTTCTTTATTATTTTCATTCGCTCCCTAAAAATCAACCCAAGCCCTAAAATGAACTCCTTAACCTTCATAACATCACTTCACTCCTAAATTATTCTTTCATTCGCCTGTCTCGAACACGACACAAAGAACTTATACTTTTTTGTATAAGTATAATCAACCCAAACCCATAATCTTTTCTCTTTTCTAAGTTAGGAGCTCGAAGACTCAGACTCTCTTACAAATCCAACTAAAGGGTTGTAGTGTTGTACTTTTAATGTTTTAGCGTATCAACAATTCCAAATTCAAGAACTTGAGCTATATTTTTCAAATACTGAATTAGGAAAAAAATTAGAATCCTGATCCTTATTAGACCAAAAAATGGTATAACATTCTTAATGCTAATTATGATGAGTTAATCCTTGGCCTGTATGTATTTGAAAACTTGATTAAACATAAGTCAATCACTGTTGACTTAGTTGTGTTCTCAAGGACCAATTCACCACTTGAGACTTGGTGCATGATGGAATCATTAAAGAATGGATTCATGAAGCTGAATGCCACTTTGGGTTAAGCACACTAAGTCCATAGGACTTCGTGAAACATGATACTCGTGACCTTGTAAGACCATATCAGGCTGACACCTTTGAGATTATATTTGGTCTTAAGACATAAGCGTTCAAAAAGGTCTTATGCCATGTTATATGTTTATAAGAATTTGGAAAACAATTAACGAACTTTGAGCAATAGTCCATTAGGCATGCTAATGACCATTTGATTCATTCTTATGTTCGAAGTCTAATATTCATATATTTATGCATATTTGTGTTTGTCATAGTTCAAAACTATAGCAAAGTGATTCATGTCGAGTTTTGATCTCGATGAATCCAAATATATGCAAATCATGCTCCATAATATTCAAAAAGGCATAGTCGGAAGCAATAAGTATTTCCAAATCCAAGTCCTTATCTTTATTGATTATGCATGATTACAATCGAATAGAGTTAGCCTCAATTCAGTTTAGGATTTTCAAGAATTTGATTTTGAGAATGGAGAGAACTCCAAAACGTCACCCATAAGGTCATATTTATAGAGGTGGAACAACACCACTCCGCCCCTTACGACTTCGTCATGCTCGACTTTGACAGTGTTAACTTAAGGTTAGCTTTGTTGCCGAAAAGGCAGCATTGTCTTGCTTGCAGTGTCAACTTTAGTGGTGGCATTAGCAACAACTTCAACGACTTTGAAGTTGTTATGTGCTAGGTCTCCACTTTGCTTCTTTAGCGGATGCGTGCGGTGAACAAAATCTATTGCATTAACGGGTTCTACCATGAGGTTCGAAGTCCTTTAAAGGTGGATGATGATACGAATGTGAGTATGAAGCACAACAATCACAAGGCGGTAATGATGACTTCGTGGATATTGACGGCATCCGCAATCAACACCGCTTCGCATAGGCACGCGGCATCCTCCAAATTCTAATAAAACACATTGACAAAATGGGGTGTTAATCATTAACACGGAGTGGTATAATTGGTGAAGGCCAAAGTCACTATATATTTCTTTACCGTTAATAACCCTTGGTGTCATCGTAAAGTGATACATCCAAAGTGCTGTGAAGTGTGGTGCGACATCTATAGTCTTTGACACTATCCTAAGTAAAGTTTGACCTTGATTTCAACATGGATGAGATATGGAGTGACCAGACCACATCGCATATCTTCAATATAGACGCCGACATTCATTGCCAGGGACTTGAAACAAGCTTCCTCTTGTCGCTGTTATTCACAAAGTGTTCTTGGCTTCGACGTTGTTAACAACATTATTACTCTTTCGATTTTGAAATAATCTCTTGTGCTTATCCTCTCTTGGAAATTATATGGATAACATTTAGTCCCCTTATATAAGAGAAGCTTTTTACTCTTTAGGCTAAAACCTAGAATTCCTTTGCATTGCCAAATCTTTAGCGAGATTTTGTTTCTAGTCCCGTTTTCCTGTAAAACATAAATGATAACTCTCATCATTACCTTTAATCTCAATTTCAATATCAAACAAATTCCCTTTTGGATTGATTGAGTTATAAATATGTAACATCCCCTATCTTGAGGCCCGAAGCTAAGTGCTACAGATGCTGCAGTCATCTATAGCATTAACTTTCGGTGACAAAATACGGTAATGTTAATGGTATCCATAATATCAGAAGCACATGAATATGAAATAAAATCATAGATTTCAAAAACAACTTTTCTGATTACATTTCAAATCCATATTTCATATTCAATTACATAATCCCAAAATGAATCCCAGGTTTTAATCAAAAATAATTATTACAAATTATGCCAAGAGCGACATATGAAGATGCCCCCTTGGATGATCAGAGTACTAGATTGACATATTAGTCATGATTACATCACAGTGGAAATAAAACTAAGTAGCTCCTACATAGTTAATTTTGCCTCCTACACGTCTTCGAAAGCTTATTTGTCCAACCTACTAAACCTAAAAAAAAACCTGGACTCTCAATGTACTCGAATTAAATTTTGAGCACCCGAGAGTTTAGGGGAAAACATAAACTTCGAGTCAGACATAAAGCCTTGAGTGAATAATACTGTTATATCTTGATTTACTGATATTAAGTGAGACCACGTCGCTTATTGGAACGAGTTTCCCCTCACTAATATCCTTTTAAAAGTACGTCTTTTGCAACTCAAAATCCTGCAATCAAACTGATTATAACAATAATAGCAAATATATATATGCAAAATAATCAGTAAATCAATGGATCATCTACCCACACCATAGTTTTATCTGGCTAACTATTAACCATTGGCTGACTCGGGCCTACCAGACACAATCAATAATCAAACTTCTATTAGAAATAATACTTGGCCGACTGCCCTTAACTTTATTTTTCTAGGGTCAACTGAACCTAATGGTTTTACGGGCTCAGCGATAACCCATCTATACTCTTTATATTCCCTTCTATGTGTAACCTCAATTTAGTCCCACCTGTGACAAGCCCTACACACTGGAATTTTGGACTTATTTTAGCTAGGGCTAAGAGCTAAATTATAGGGCGCAATCCTACACCAATCCCATCTGGTCTTCTAATATCTAAGTCATAAACTTAGGGTTAACTACCCTATTCATGTTTCATTTCCTGTTTTAGGGTTAACTACCCTGTAAAAATTTCATTTCCTTGTAAATAATCTTTACAAATGATTTACCCTTGAAATCACACCTTTATAAAATAAGGAAATCATATACTTTTCCTTACTCAAAATACTTATGCCATGATATATATACTTTACCCAAAACAATGTTGATGAAATCTTATCAATGGGATTATCTATCCCTTCATAATAAGTTAAAATCACTTTTTAAGTAGAAAGTTTTAGGCTACAAGGCCAAAGAAATACCTTCAAAACCTTTGTTTAAACCTTAAACAATGCCTTTAGAAATCATTGTGAACAACCCTTTCGAAAGCTTTACTAAAACCTTAGACATTCTATTTTAAAACCATTTAAATTTGCCTTTTTAAAGCATTGGAAACCCTCCATTCAAATACTCAAAATAAACCTTTCGAAAACATTGGAGACCTCCCCTTCGAAACACATATTATATATACCTTTCGAAAGCATTGGGCTCAAGTAAACAATTATGGAAACATTGCTTCGAAACCTTTAATAAATATTCCTTTTGAAACCATTGGGTTTAACATTAATATAACTAAGGGTCATGAAGAACTAGGGCGAATGCATTACTTTCGAAAACATAAATCCTAAGTAAAAAAAAAGAGGATAGTTTCAAAATCCCTTTTCGAAACCATTGCCTCTAAACCATTCAAAACAACTATAGGATCCTTTCAAAGGCACTGAGAAGGCGGCTTCAAAGTAAGAAGGCAAAAGCACCCTTTCAAAACCATTTCTTTAAGGCTATAAAGAAAAGCGGCCTTAACTAGTTCGAAAGGTAAGAATGCGATAGCATGGGTTTTATCCTTTCGAAAGTTTCTTTTCTAACATAAAGGCGGC
This sequence comes from Allium fistulosum, assembly GCA_030737815.1. Classification (NCBI taxonomy): domain Eukaryota; kingdom Viridiplantae; phylum Streptophyta; class Magnoliopsida; order Asparagales; family Amaryllidaceae; genus Allium; species Allium fistulosum. The sequence continues at coordinate 670,880,465 of CM060901.1, forward strand.
AACTCGTTCGAAAGCTCTTTTATATAAATAAAGGCAAGTTGATTAAGTCAAAAGCGATCTCCAACCCTTTTAAAAGCATCATTTATAGATGAAAATAGTTCAAAGTTAATAAGAATAGGTTCTACCCCTTCGAAAGTATAGTTTCGACACTGTACCTTCCGCCTTTCTCCAATTCAGTACGTATAAATGGTTTGATACCATGTGCATTGGTTTCGAAAAGATTCTAGCGGAGGTATGGTGTCGAAAGGTAACTGATGGAAGTAGTGAAGCAGTAAATTTAAGCAAAACTGACTATTAGCCTTCTACAGTAATTTCTTTTCAACTAATGTAACAACCCTCATATTTTACGATTTCATATTTAAATATAACATCGTTGATTTAATTTAAAGTCCGAAATGTGACTTTTTGTAAACATTCAAATCCGGACTCGAGACCACTTTCATTGAGTTCAAAACGACGTTTACCACTTTTTTGAGTATAAACATTGATATGTTTGGAGTTGATTAGGATTTTGGTGTTTTCACTTGGGCTTTGGGTTGTTTTCTAGCCCACTAACCCAACAAGGTAACCCAAACCCTTCTACATAACACCCCTAACTCCTCTCCTCTTCATTCATTCCACTCACAATTTCCTAACACTCAAGCAAAAGGAAAAATGGGGGAAAAGAGGGGAAATCAAAATTCCTAAGCCCTAGATTCTTAGGAAATTCAAGTTCTTGTCCCAAAATCAAGGAGAAGCTTAGGTAAGCATGCTCTTCATCTTCTCCATCTCAATTCCTCTTCAATTCTTGATTTTTCCTATAACCTAACTTAGGAAAAACTTTGCATTTGATCAAAGATTGAAGGTTCTTGAAGTGAAGTTGAAGAGAGATTGATCTTGCTTTGTTTCAGAGCTTCTCATTCCTTGTTTTTGAATTTAAAGGTGAGTTCTTGAACTCACATCTATGTCTATAGCTTTCATTGTTGTTAGGTATGAATTCCTAACATCTATTTCATGTTCAATTGCTTTTGAATTGAATTGGTTTGGTGAAATTTCCAATTTTGGTATTTTGAAGTCAAAATCTATGAAAATCCTACTACGGATGTTTGGACATGTTGTTTAAAGTGTATTGAAGTGCCTATAGGGCTAGGTTGTCACTTGGCATAAATCCCTAGCCACCATTGCTCATTCAATCGCTTTCGAGTTGATTTGGCCATTATTGGCCTAGGCAATTTTTGCCCTGAGCTTCAGCTCGGACGTCTGGAAAAACGCTCAGACGTCTGAGGCATAGGAATAAAAATTCCAGACCTTCAGCTCAGACTTCTAAGGTTATTCCCAGACATCTGAGCAATCTGGAAGAAAATTTCCAGACTCTCAACTCATACGTCTAGGAAAACTACTAGACGTCCGGTGCTGTTAAATTCAGCCAGTTTTCCTATTTTTATGTGGGATTCCATTTTAATCGATTTTTGTTGATTCGGTTGGTTGTTGTCATTTATTATCGACTTTGATGACTTTTTTCTAGATTTTTGCGAATATCCTTTTGATGGATTCGATATTGATTTTCATGGTTTCAATTCACGTCGTCGTATGTGAATTTTTTGTGATAGATTGTTTTTACAATCGTTTCTATGATTTGTCACTTTAAAATACAAAGGTTTCTATACTGGTAGTAAATACTCAAACTCTTTCACAAAAATGATTTCAACATTACTTTTAATAAAAAGCTCATTTTTAAACCGTTTTCCAATCTATTAGTATATACAAACCTTTACCCCATTCGTACGAGAAATTCAATTAAACGACTTAGCAAAACAAGTGGTATGAAACGCTTGCGTTTACTTCGTCAGTTAATTCTTAGACTTGTTCGATTGAAATCTTATGACAATTTTCGAGTGGAAATCTACAATTTGTTCGTAAATATTTAAGTTAAGCCAATGGTTATGGGACATGAAGCTAAACTCATCTACTTACTAGCTTGATGTAATTTACACTTATTGATCCATGGCGATCATTTTGTGGTTTAACTAGTGATATGCGATGTCTCTTTGTCCGCGTGGGCGATTGTACCCCGTTCTGTTGAGCTTCGTCTCATTTTTTATAGGCTAGCGACCTATGGGTTTTATGGAGTTCGGTTCATCGGGTGTATCGTTGTACTACGTCATTGTTCCGGCTTATTTGAGTTTCAGGTTCCTCGGGCGTATCGTTGTACTATGTGGTTGCACCGGCTTTATGGGTTAGCGACCCATGGGATAGCGTCCCGTTTGTGATACACGCGTTGGTGAGTTTTCATGCTCCTGTTTACGATAAGCCTCCCCCTTTTATGTTTTCTGGATTTCTAAATTATTGATTTCTAGAATTTGTGTTTCACCAATTTTTGTGATTTGCATTGATAAGCTCTATCAATATTTTTGATTTGGTGAATAAGCTAAAGAATATGACATTCTTTTTGGTGTTTGAGAAAATTTGAGGTAGTGTATGATTTTTGTTGTTATCATATACGTTTGTCATATCTCTTATCCTATCTCCTCTTACATGATAATTATAGCTAGACTGATCTGTTTATTATTTTTCTTATTAAATAATACTCGGGTCAGACCGAGCTGTTTCAGGTGCTTCCTCTTGACTTCTTAGCAGGTACTAGCTTCTGACTTTTGGCTAACTACCTTAGCTTAGTAGTTTTTGTTTTTGTTCTTATACATTCGAGATAGAGACTCCTTGATGTATACATATTCTTTTGTCTAGCACTTGTACCTATTCTTTTGTGGTGTAGTGGATCTTGGATGACCACTACTTTGATGTACACTTCTATACGTTATATTCATATCTGTTTCCGCCTTATTGATATGAATATCTGTGACTGATTTACGTTATGCTTATTTTATATTTGTTTCCGAAGGCCATATAGCCACTGTGTAGTAGCTTTGAGTTTGTATTTGATATGTCAGACTTCCTCTTGAAATGAAATGCATGACATACTATCTGACATATCGGTACTCACACAAAGCAATTACACAGATGGTCGCTCCTCAACAGCCTTATTCTTCGTACTAATTGACGGCATTACCCAGTAGCGTCCTTGGTTAGTGTGAGTATAGAGGTAATGCGTCACAACTAATTTGTCTTATTTGTCAAAATGCAATTGGTTACCATTTCTTTACCAAGAATCATTTTATAAAAGTGCTGCCGAATTCAAAAATTATCAAATTAAAAAATTTAAAATAAGCCCTTCTCTTTGATAAACAAATAAAACATTTAAGTCCTTTTGCTTAAATAATTTTACAACCATACTAAAATACTTAGGAAAATTCTCCAAAAATTACCATAATTCACTATTAATATGTTTTCTAACATATTTAAATTTCGGACCCAAAATCAACATATATTTACCATAATTGATTTAAACCCAATTGTAACTATTTTCTTTCATAGAAAATTCAAAATAAATCCACAATTGCTTAGAAAATTACGAAACTTGAAACCCACTTCAGAAATAATGTTTTCGACCATATATCAAAAACGCAAGTCATTTGAATGTCATTTAATAGGTTTTTCAAATCTAAACTTATCACAAAATCTATATAAAACAACATAAATCATCAACAAACATATATATCCAATTAAACAATCATATCATGGCATATTATTTGCAAAATTAATTCGGATCTATCTAGAAACCAAAATCAATGAAAATGAGTTGTAAGATCATTATTCACCTTGGTTTGGTGTTAAGAAGATTAAGAATTGTCCTTTGTTTGATTTGCTTAAGCTTCCTACTTGAATCTTAGCTTTTCTTCTTCTTGAATCTTTTAATGGTGGCCGACCAAGCTTATAAGTATTTTAGTTTTGTTTGCAAATGTTGAAAATGAATAAGGAATGATGGTAAGAAGGGTGTAGGGTATAAGAATGTAGTCTATTCCTATTTTTCACTTATCATATTCCTCCTACTTACTCCATTTTGATTCTCTTTTCTTATACATTCATTAAGGCACGGCCGCTTATTAATTAACAAAATACTTTAACCATCTACATTATTTCATTTAATTTATCTAATTAAATGCCAAAAATAATGTTAATCAAAATTAGGGTCATTATAGACTCCCCTCCTTAAAGAATTTCATCCTCGAAATTACGATAAGGTACCCATAACAAACAAACATAAAGTTAAAACATACCATGAAACAAGCCAGGATAAGAATCTCTAATGCTACTCTCAGTTTCCCATGTACAGTCTCTTTCATCATCACTCCACTGGACTTTGACTAATCTGACTGTCTTGTTCCTTAGTCTCTTCTCATCTCTTGCGACTATACGAACTGGTTTTCTAATTATAGTCATATCTGGTTCCACTACTAAATCATCTAACATAGTTGGTGCAATAGTACTTTCTGGATCTCGAATACACTTCCTTAGATGAGAAACATGAAAAACATTGTGGACTCCTGCCAAACTTTTTGATAATTCTACTCTATATGCAATTTTCCTAATCCTTTCTATAATAGGAAATGGTCCAACGAATTTCAGAGCCAGTTTTCCTGATTTTCCAAATCGGATTACAACTTTCATCGGTGATATCTTGACGAAAACATGATCTCCGACTGAGAACTCTATGTCTTTCCGTCTTCTATCAGTGTAACTCTTCTGCCTAGACTGCGTTTCCTTCATTCTAGCTCGAATTGACTCAATCTTTTCTGCAGCTTCTCTAACCAAATCCATACCAAGAACTAACCTATCCCCGGTCTCTAGCCAACAAACAGGAGATTTGCATGGCCTTCCGTACAAAACTTCAAACGGTGCGATCCCTATACTAGTCTGATAACTGTGGTTATATGAAAACTCGACTAAGTGTAAGTGGTTTTTCCGTGATCCTCCAAAGTCTAGCACACAAACTCTTAACAAATCCTCAAAGACTTTGTTAACTCTTTCCATTTGTCCATCTGTCTGCGGATGGTAAGCGGTACGCATCTTGAGCTTGGTACCTAAAGTATCCTGTAGACTCTTTCAAAACTCGCTAGTGAATAAGGAATCTCTATCACTTACTATACTACTAGGAATTCCATGCAGTCTAACTATATTCTTCATGAATAATTTAGCCAAAACAGGTGATGTCCTTGTTAACTTAACTGGATTGAAATGGGCATTATTGGTCAACATGTCCACTATAATCCATATACTTTCATTTCCTCGATTTGACCTTGGCAACCCGTCTATAAAATCCATTGAGATAGAATCCCATTTCCAAACTGGAACATCTAAAGGATGAAGTAACTCACTTGGTTTCTGATGTTCAGCTTTTACCTATTGATATTTCGAACTCTACTTCACCCATAAGCCTACATCTCTCTTCATACCTTACCAGAAGAAACTTCTTTTCATGTCCTGATACATCTTAATTCCTCTCGAATGAATGGTGACCTTTGAATGATGGCATTCTCAAGAACTTCCTTCCTAATGTTTCCCACATTCGGAACACATAATCGCTCTTTCTTCCTCAACCACCCACTCTGGTCAAGACTAAAATCTTTCAAATCATCGCTCTCCATTCAATTCTTTAGTTTTTTGATCCGTTAAGCTAATAATGGATCCTCCCCTTGCTTAGAAGCAATCCTTTCGATCATCGCTGGTCGAACTTCTAAACATAACAACATAGCAGTTTCCTTACTAGAACTAGCTTCAGGTCTCCACTGTATTCTACATGTAGTCAATGTTTCTAAATCTTTCCACTCGACTATCATTGCCAATACTACATTCTGATGTTTCCTGCTAAGTGCATATGCAACCTTATTGCCTTTCCCCGGTTTGTACTCAATTCCATTTTTATAAGCGGCTAAAAACTCTAACCACCTCTACTGTCTCATATTCAACCTTTTCTGAGAGAATAAATACCTCAATGACTTATAATCCGTATACAACTCAAACCTTTCTCCCAAAAGGTAATGTCTCCACACCTTCAATGCAAAAATTATTATAGCTAATTCCAAATCATGAATTGGATATCTAACTTCATGCGGTCTAAGCTGTCGTGAAGCGTAGGCGATCACTTTACCTTTTTGCGTTAACACAGCTCCTAACCCTGTTCCACATGCATCTATGTACACCACTAAGTCCTGATTCCCCTCTGGAACAACTAGCACATATGCATTAGTTAATAAGTGTATCAATTTCTGGAATGCCTCCTCACACTTCTCAGTCCAGACAAACTTCACATCTTTCCGCATTAGCCTAGTGATCGGTGTCGCTATCCACGAAAAATCCTTAATGAATCTCCAATAATAACCAGCTAATCTAAGAAAAGTCTTTATCTTAGTCACTATCTTGGGTCTCTTCCAATTATTTACTGCCTTGATCTTAGCCGGATCTATGGAAAATCTTTTCTCTGAGACTACATCACCAAGAGATTTTACTTCCTTCTTCCAGAAATAACACTTTGAAAATTTCGCTTTCAGTTGATGCTGCCTCCCCGTCTCAAGCACCACTCTAAGTTGAACTTCATGCTCTCTTTCATCTTTAGAGTATATCAAAATGTCATCTATGAACACTAACACGAATATGTCCAGATGCTCCCGAAAGATTCTGTCCATCAAGTCCATGAAAAATGCTAGTGCATTGGTTAGTCCGAACGACATTACTAACCATTCCTACGATCCATATCTTGTTCTAAACGCCATCAAAGGAATACTATCTTCAGCCACTCTAAGCTGATGGAATCCTATTGCCAAATCCAACTAGGAAAATACTTTGGCTCCACTTAACTAGTCGAACAAATCTTCAATTCTAGGTAACGGATATCGATTCTTTATCTTCTTCTCATTCAACTTACGATAATCGATACACAGCCTTAACGATCTGCCAAGTTTCTTTGCAAACACCGTGGTTGCTCCCTAGGGCAAAATACTTGGTTTGATAAAGTTCTTACTTTACAAATCCACCAACTGCAACTTTAACTCCTTCATCTCGGTACATGTCATTCTGCTTGCGGTCTACTCATTGGTTCGACTCCCGGTACTAAATCTATTCGAAGCTCAATAGCTCGTTTCGGCGGTAGTCCTACTACGGGCTCAAATATGTCTGCGAACTCTGTAGCAACGAAAACTCGGTTCAACTCATCTTCTTCCTCCATAACACCCAACAAAGCATTTACCCCAAAACTAGGGTTTTCTACGGAGTATATAAATCGATCACTACAGCTAGGGTGTCTAAGTGATATTTTTCTATCATGGCAAAATATCCTAGCATCATACTTACTTAACCTATCCATACCCAAATTAATTTTGAACCCTACAAAATCAAATACATGCAAACTACAAGCAAATGTATGACCTAACGACCCAAACTCTAACTAGTCACACTTCATCCCAAGTGTCGCATATCCTCCTATCAGATTCGCAACCCTTAAGGAAGTAACTAGATACAGCGGTTCTAGGTTAAGTTTATCTACCAAACAATGAGATATAAAAGAATGTGATGCATCAATATCAAATAGAACTCTAACTGATACACCATGAATCAAAAGCGTACCTGCCAACGCAGCTTTTCCTTTCTCCTCAGCTGTTGGTCTTGAGGTAGCTGGTTCCAATGCAAACATCTTGCCTTTTCCATCCTTGCATGGTTCCTTGCACTGGTTCTTATAATGTCCAATCTGATCACAGTTAAAGCACTTCACTTCCTTATCAGCGACCTTCTTCCCTTTTCCTGTCCGACACTCATGAGCATAATGTCCCTTCTTATCGCACTTATAGCAAACTACATCGGCCTTCTTTTTCTTAGCTGCTCCTCCTTTCTAAGCGCCTTTCTTATAGAAAAACTTCCTCTTCTAGTTCCGCCCACTTTGAGCATCCCCTACTTTGTTACCATCATAAAACACAAACATCTCCTCCCGTCTCAAAGTCATCTTAACAAATACATCACACAGATCCCTGATATGTGGCAGAGTTGCTTTAGCTAATTCAGGTTTCAGTCCGCGGAGGAACTTCTCATTTCTTTTGATAACTGTACCAACCGTAGCATATCCGTATCTCGATAGCTCCTCAAATCTTGCTGCATACTCAAGCACTATCATGTCTCCCTGCTCCAACTCCATAAACTTCCTAAGCATAGTTGATTTAGCAATCTTTGATATAAATCTTTCCTCAAACCTCCTTTTAAATTCATCCCAAGTCATGGTTTCTTCATTAACTCCCAAAGTAACACTGTTCCACCAGTACAGTGCTGTTCCTAGCAACCGGGTAGAAGCAAGCCTTCTCTTCTGCTCATCATTAAGCCCTAAATTAGCAAAGATCCTTTCGTAATGAACTAACCAATTCTCCACTTCAATTGCGTCCTCAGTCCCGATAAATGACTTTCCTCCAAGCCTGGCATAGTCTCTGCTCAATATTGCATAGTTATTGACCACCGGAGCTCCTAGATTTCCTCATTCAACATTTCCTCTGACCAAACCCATAGTAACTCCAGCATGCATCATATTAACGAAGAAATGATACATAGCTCCCATATCAACTTGAGGCACTCCAGCACCTACATTAGCAGCTTGTGCCCGACCTGGATTCCTTCTAGTGTTAGGTATGGCATTCACATTGGTTGTGGTGCTTCCTCCAGCAATGTTAACTCTTCCACCCCCTAGAATCTATATCTTACGTCCTTAAAATCTACACTCGAGCCTTTGTAAGATACAGAAGAATAGTCTAAGAAAGATGGAGAATAGAGATAAAGCGTATACTTATATATAGAAAATACAAGTACGTTACTATAGCATTATCCCATACCACAGTCTTATCTCTAATTCCTTAGGATTATGCTTTCAAAATCATTATAGGTTGAAATTTCTTTTAAGTTTTCCTAAACCTATGCTCTGATATCAAGTTGTAACATCTCTTATCTTGAGGCCCGAAGCTAAACGCTACATATGATGTAGTCATCTATAGAATTAACTTCCGGTGACAAAATACGGTAATGTTAATGGTATCCATAATATCAAAAGCACATGAACTGAAATAAAATCACAGATTTCAATAACTGCTTTTTTGATTACATTTATAATCCATATTTCATATTCAGTTACATAATCCAAAAACGAATCCCAGGTTTTGATCAAATATAATTATTACAAATTACGCCAAGAGCGACATATGAAGATGCCCCCTTGGATGATCAGAGTACTAGATAGACATATTAGTCATAATTACATCATAGCGGAAATAAAACTAAGTAGCTCCTACATAGCTAACTTTGCTTCCTGCACATCTTCGGAAGCTTATTCGTCCAACCTACTAAACCTTAAAAAAACCTTAACTCTCAATCTACCCAAATTAAATTTTGAGCACCCGAGAGTTTAAGGGGAAAACATAAACTTCGAGTCAGACATAAAGCCTGGTGCGAATAATACTATTACATCTCGATTTATTGATATTAAGTGAGACCATGCTGCTTAACAGAATGAGTTTCCCCTCACTGATATCCTTTTAAAAGCATGTCTTTTGCAAATCAAAATCCTACAATCATACTGATTATAACAATAATAGCAATTACATATATGCAAAATAATCAGGAAATCAATGGACCATCTGTCCACACTATAGTTTTATCCGACAAACTATTAACCATTGGCTAACTTGGGCCTACAAGACACAATCAATAATCTAACTTTTGTTAGAAATAATACTGGGCTGACTGCCTTTAACTTTCTTTTTCTAAGATCAACTGAACCTAATGGATTTACGGGCGCACCAATAACCTATCTATACTTTGTATATTCTCTTCTATGTGTAACCTCAATTTAGTCCCACCTTTGACAAGCCCTATACACTGGATTTTGGACTTATTTTAGCTAGGGCTAATAGCTAAAGTATAGGGCACGACCCTACACCAATCCAATCTGGTCTTCTAACATCCGAGTCATTAACTTAGGGTTAACTACCCTATTCATGTTTCATTTCCTGTCTTAGGGTTAACTACCCTATAAAAATTTCATTTCCTTGTAAATAATCTTTACAAATGATATACCTCTGAAATCTCACCTTTATAAAACAAGGAAATCATATACTTTGCCTTACTCAAAATACTTATGCTATGAAATATATACTTTACACATAACAATGTTGATGAAATCTTATCAATGAGATTATCTATCCCTTCATAATAAGTTAAAACCACTTTTTAACTAGAAATTTTTAGGCTACAAGGCCAAAACAATACCTTCGAAACCTTTGTTTAAACCTTAAACAATGCATTTCGAAATCATTGTGAACAACCCTTTCGAAAACTTTACTAAAACCATGGACATCCTCTTTTAAAACCATTTAAACTTGCCTTTTGAAAGCATTAGAAACCCTCTATTCAAATACTCAAAATAAACCTTTCGAAAACATTGGGGATCTCCCCTTCAAAACACATATTATATATACCTTTCGAAAGCACTGGGCTCAAGTAAAGAATTGTGGAAACATTGCTTCGAAACTTTTAATAATTATTCCTTTCGAAACCATTGGGTTTAACATTTAATATAACTAAGGGTCATGAAGAACTAGGGCGAATGCATTACTTTCAAAAACATAAATCCCAAGTAAAAGAAAGAGGATAGTTTCGAAACCCCCTTCCAAAACCATTGCCTTTAAACCATTTAAAATAACTATAGGATCCTTTCGAAGGTATTGAGAAGGCGACTTCAAAATAAGAAGGCGAAAGCACCCTTTCGAAACCATTGCTTTAAGGCTATAAAGAAAAGTGGCCTTAACTAGTTCGAAAGGTAAGAATGCGGCAACATGGGTTTTATCCTTTCGAAAGATTCTTTTATAACATAAAGCCAACAACTCATTCGAAATCTCTTTTATATAAACAAAGGCAAGTTGATTAAGTCGAAAGCGATCTCAAACCCTTTTGAAAGCATCATTTATAGATGAAAATTGTTCAAAGTTAATAAGAATAGCTTCTACTCCTTCGAAAGTATGATTTCAACACTGTACCTTCCGCCTTTCTCTAATTCACTACGTGTCAATTGTTTGATACCATGTGCATTGGTTTCAAAAAGATTCTAAAGGAGGTATGGTGTCGAAAGGCAACTGATGGAAGTGGTGTAGTAGTAAATTTAAGCAAATCTGACTATTAGCCTTTTAAAGTAATTTCTTTTTAACTAACTTGCCTTATTTATCAAAATGTAATTAGTTTCCATTTCTTTACCAATAATCCTTTTCTATCAAATTAAAATATTTAACAAAAAAGCCCTTCTCCTTGTTAAAAAAATAAAACATTTAAGTCCTTTTACTTAAATAATTTACAACCATAGTAAAATAATTAGGAAAATTCCCCAAAAATTACCATAATTCACTTCTAATATGTTTTCTAACATATTTAAATTTCAGACCAAAATCAACATATATTTTTTGTAATTAATTAAATCCAATCGTAACTATTTCCTTTCATATAAAATTCATAATAAATCCACAATTGCTTAGAAAATTATGAAACTTGAAACCCACTTCATAAATATATTTTTTGACCATATATCAAAAACGCAAGTCATTTGGATGTCATTTAATAGGTTTTTCAAATCTAAACTTATCATAAAATCTATATGAAACAACATAAATCATCAACAAGCGTATATATCCAATTAAACAATCATATCATGGCATATTATTTGCAAAATTAATTCGAATCTATCTAGAAACCAAAATCAATAAAAATGAGATGTAAGATCATTATTCACCTTGGCTTGGTGTTAAGAAGGTTGAGATTTGTCCTATGTTTGATTTGCTTAAGCTTCCTACTTGAATCTTAGCTTTTCTTCTTCTTGAATCTCTTAATGGTGGCCGTCCAAGCTTATAAGTATTTTAGTTTTGTTTTCAAATGTTGAAAATGAATAAGGAATGAAGGTAAGAAGGGTGTAGGGTATAAGAACATTGTCTATTCCTATTTTTCCCTTATCATATTCCTCCTACTTACTCCATTTTAATTCTCTTTGCTTATACATTCATTAAGGCACAACCCCTTATTAATTAATAAATCTCAATTCCTTAAACATCAATATTATTTAATTTAATTTATCTAATTAAATGCCTTAAATAATGTTAGTCAAAATTAAGGTCATTACAAAATAAGTACATATTGTCTACGTTATTTCCATGAATTGAGATTATAATTTTGCTATAAGAGATAATCAATAAATATCAATAAGTTTTTAGATGGAAGCTTAGAAGATTGTCTGGTGGTACAATAGGAGAGAGTATAAGGAATTTTCATTAGCAATAATGGGAGTCCAAAAATCCATCTGATAATTACAAAAGATTAGCGTTCTTTGTTAAAGAAGATTTGGAAAATAACAACAGAAGACCGAAAATTCAATATGGACAACCAAGAATTCAAATAGAAGACCAGAAATCCATCTCTGGCAATAATAATAGAAGGCCAGAAATCAAAACCCAGCAATAATAATATAAGTCTAGAAATCCATATCCAGCAACAATAATATAAGTCTAGAAATCCATATCCAGCAACAATAATAAAACACCTAAATCCATATCTGGCAATAATCGAAGTCCTAAAATCCATATCTAGAAATAATAATAATCTAGAAATCCATATCTGGCAATATTAATAGTCGAGAAATCCATATCCGGCAATAATAATAGAAGACTAGAAATCCATATTTGGCAATAATAGAAGTCCAGAGATCCATATCTGGTAATAATAATAGTCTAGAAATCCATGTCTAGCAATAATAATGGTCCAGAAATCCATATCTGGCAATAACAATAGAAGACAAAAAATCCGTATTTGGCAATAATAGAAGTCCATAAATTCATATCTAGCAATAATAATAATAGAAGACCAAAAATCAATATTTGGCAATAATAGGAGACCAAAAATCCATATCTGATAATAATAAGAGACTAGAAATCCATATCTGGCAATAATAAAAGCTTAGCACCTTGCTTTGGGCTTCGGATGACTTAGTTTTATGTTTTGCGCCACTCTATAGGCTTTGTACGTCTGGTTCCTTTGCTTTGTGCCACTCTTTGGGCTTTGGATGCCTGAGTCCTTCGCTTTGCGCCACTCTTTAGGCTTTGGATGCCTGAGTCCTTCGCTTTGCGCCACTCTTTAGGCTTTGGATGCCTGAGTCCTTCGCTTTGCACCACTCTTTGGGCTTTGGATGTCTGAGTCCTTCATTTTTTCACCATCTTAGCTGACGATCTCACTTGGATCTTTCCCCCTTATCACTATCTTAGGTGATGATTTAGGTTATCATCCGGTGCATCTAGTTAGCTATCTGAAGCAGAACTAGCGACTTACCCGACCTCCTACTTGGAGGTGCTTTAGCGAGGCCCTTGATGACGACATTAAAGACCGGTTTGGTGCTCTGGCTAGGCCATCTTAGATAGGACTAGAGGCTTACTCCATCCTCCCTTGAGGAGGTGCTCCAGCTAGTCCATGTAGGCAGGGGTTGAAGGCTTATAAATGCTTTGGTCAGACCTTTCTAGATGGGACCAAAGGCTTGCTCTAACCTCCCTTTAGGAGGTGCTTTAACCAGACCATCTTGGCAAGGATAAAGGCTTTAGCCCTTTACTACTGTCTTAGGTAGTGGTTTAGGCTTTCCCTTTATTTAGGAGAATCTTACTCCCGACCCATGTGGATACACTTATTTTAACTTCTTTATTTGTCCACTGTTGGGAAATATGGCCGCAAATGTTCAACGTTCCATGCTCTTAGTTTGACATTGCCATCAAGTCAGCATTGTTTGTAGGTACCAAGGGAAATTACCTTATGTATGATTAGGGGTCCGTACAGCCACTTAATCCCTTAGTTCATGGATTAAATCCAAGGATTCCTTCTTTAACTAGTGTAAACTCGTGCTTTGCACACGGGTGTGGTGAAAATTTTGTAGTTACATAGCAAATAGAAAAACATTTAAATCATTGACATAAGGAATAGAAAATAAATAAGATAAGGAAATAAAAGATATAGCAAGTAAGAGAACGTTAAACCATAATTTTACGATATTGAAAAGAATCATAGTGAAATACATAGGGAAACAGTTCGATGTTAACCACAATTCTAGATAAATGCAAACTTTTATACTTTGTGTAGTTCATTTATATAACAATAAATCTATTTAGTACAATTGTTCAATAAATATACAATTGTTCAATATACAAATTGTATTACCCATGACAGATGAATTTTAGATACAACAGCTAAAAAAGATCTCACATTTGCATCTCACGTTGAATTTTTAATTGAGGTTCAGCTGTGCATGGTTTATAACCGAACAATACTTCTAGCTTAGCTCCAAGTTAAAGCTAGGCATTTTATGCACTTGTTGTAGCATCTGCATCATCAATCAATCATTCTAAATTTAAAACTGAAAACTAAGCATAAAACAAATGATATTATCCTTTATGCACTTGTTTAAACACCATGCATAAAGCACCACTCCAAAGCCTATCTTAGATCAACTCATTAAAATGTGAAAGGAAACTGATATAAACATTCATGTTTATTTTTTCCTCTCCAGATTTCAGAATTTGGTTATAATGGTTGATTTTGTTCACTGGAGCTTTTAGCACTAATTTAGTCATTTACTCTCAAAACATGCTCTAGAGGCACATCAACAATCTAGTAGTTTACAATGATTCCTAAATATCGTTTTCAAATTGTAAAATATAAATTTCAAATAAACTAACAAAGGACGCATACATTAACATGCCAGTCATTAAGCCTTTCCCTCAACTTTTCACGTGATGCTTTTGTCTCAGTAGCAGCATAGAACTCTATTTCTATTGTATCTCTTACAAATTAATCTTTAGAAAAATAGAACTTGCTAATGTAAGATGGATCTAGGGACCTTGAGATCGAAAACCGATTGACATCAATTAAGCATGTTAAAAAGAAAAATGAAAAAAGAAAGAATATGCTAAGGGAAAAAATGAAGTACAATGTAATGATTCCCTCCATTCAATCATATAAATCAAAAGTATTCTCATTCATGCTATAAAAATTACCAAAAATTACTCAATTTTCAGTCGGTGGTCAAAAGCATGTCTGCTCTTCATTACATGTTCCATACCTCCATTTGAAAGTTTCTTCATTTTTTTTAATTCAAACACGCTTTGTACTACTGACTAACTAAAGCATAGATGCACTTTATACGTTGATTGAAATTGAATAAATTTCAGTCATTTTTATGGTGTGAATAGTATTGCTCTAAATCAAAGCAACAATGATGAACAAAGTAGTTTTACTTTGCAATACATTACAACATTTCCAAAGCTGCATTTTAATATATTGTTGAACATTTTAGAACATACAAAGAATAGATAAACGCACAACAAAAACTTAATGCATGAAAATTATGTAATGACAAAAAAAAATCAATAGAGTCTATACCTCTTTCTAGAGCAAGCATTGTTCAATACACTACTTTCTTTGAAAGAAGTGTCAAATCCAAGCATGATACCGTAGATTTTCCATGCATCAAGTAAACAACAATAATTACCAAGTAAAATTCATTAAAATTGCTTATATAAATGAGATCATCCACTATTTGAGAAGGATTTAACGATGATTAACAAAGCATTAACTACTTAGCCACCTAAAATTTCATTGTTGCAGAAATAAAAACATTATGCTAAACCACTGTTAATTACAAACAACTAATAAATTAGATGAGTGAAACCTTGGATTGGTATGAAAAGAAATGAAATTTGACTTGAATGTACATTATTCATGAAGCAATAATCAAATGTAGGCATCCAATATACATTTGGAACATTGTAGAAATCATTACTGTTTTATACATACTGCTTTGATCCAGAATTTGAGTTATTATCGAGCATTTACTGCATATTTATTAAACATGGGATATGTAAGTAAATTGACACTTAGGTAGTTATATGCTAATAACCATTATTATTCTTATGAATGTATATAGTTTTGTGATGAAATAGTTAGTAATATTTTACTAACTATCTCATTAAAATAAATAAATTAGGATCTAGGATACATATTTTATCAAGCAAAGGCCTTTTTAAATGCCATATTGAGGATAGGAACTCAAGAGTTATTCTATGTTTATGAAATTAGAAATATATAATACTACTCTTTAATAAACTAAATAATCTTACTATGTTTAACTATTATTATTCATAAAATAACATAAGTGCTTCTAGGCTAATGTCCTAAATCCAAAAAACAGTGGCAAGAAATATTATCTTCACATCTTTGGTGGTGAAAATTTAAAAACAAATGAAAGGTTAAAGATAGGTATATATGTAAAACAGATGAAAAAGACAACGGTGATATGCATTTATATCTTAGTCAAGTATCCTTGTTTATATGGAAAATGGAAAATGTACTTGTATAAATTATCTAGGTTTATATGGAAATTGGAAATGCACTTATATAAATGGAGGTAAATTGCTTTCTATATATTATTTTGAGTTTTTAAAAAATTATTTGCTCTAAAGTTACTACTGCATGTTTGATTTCAATTGTCTTTGGATATTGATCTTCTTTTATGGAATCAGAAATTAAGGAAATATCATGTCATCTGTAGAAAGTAAATATCTAATGGGATGTACTTGCTACCAAAACCTTGAAATCATAATTGATTATTAATACAAAATAAATTTTGACTTATTGATATTTACACAATACAATTATTAAATCCATAATTTTGTGATAAACAACCCTGACTATGTAGATTCATAATGTCAATATTTATAACCATTTTTTAAAACTATAGGTTGGATGTTTCCGTCACGAAGATCAATTCTATTAATTTAATTGTAAACTCCCAAATATGTACATTTCAACGTATTAATAATTCAAGCAATATTATGAAAATTACAACAACGAAAACCTATTATGGAGAATACATTTGTGTTTTGTTAATTAATCAATTGTGGACAATTCATTTATGTTCTGTTTGTAAGTATGTCAACCACTAAAGAGCAATATGGAAAACGATCACAATGCATTCGAGTGGAAGAAAATTTCAAAAGTGACTTTAGTCAAAAAATAGGTTGAGCAAAAATGAGGTTATATTTTTGGCAACAACCAACCAATTATTAATATAGAAACTCTTCATTTAACCACAGTTTCTGCCTCTATATAATTACCCTAACTAATGTAGTCGATAGGGCAAACTTTTTCATTATTGAATGCACATATAATCCTCCTAACTACTTTAAAAATATCTTCGAATGTTGACAGAAAATTTCATACTTTATTATGAACAAATTTTATGATGGAACCAAATTAATAATTATACATTACTAAGATATATAAATCGATATTTATAGTCACCTTAGCAAATTCTTTGGTAGGATATTCAATCCATTTTAAGATAATAATAAGTGCAAATTGCAACAATCATGATGCTTGTCCATTTTATCCTCCGAAAAAATAATGACAGGAAGAAATCATATAAAAATGATGGATGCTTGGATATAAATGGTAAGATATGAATAAGAAAACGTTAGCCTAAGATCTCTAATTTTAATGAAAAATTGTATGTGTGTAGTGAAAATTTCAATCTCGGATAGATTTGATTAAATAAGGAAACCGTAAATGAGGAAAAGAAACAATATGTTAAAATAATTTAGATATGTGTAGTGGCAAATGTAAAAATAAAAATTAGAGAATGTTCTATTACAAATTAAAATTCTACTGTAATTCCCATTTGCAAATTAGTCTAGCAACAATGTTCCTAGAATCGACCTATGTCTTCGAGAGAGAAAATACATAATTATAAAGACTAAAGACCGAGAATTTTCACTTTAATTTACATTAGTAATACATGAAAACATATGACACATTTACAAATTTATAATAGTAAATGTATAAAAATAGATTCCATGTTTTGTTTAAGTGCAACCTACACATACCAAGAAGCTTATTCTCTGTGATTTTTGTTCATTCCAAATTTCGCTATTGAAATTATGCAACATGATTAACTAAATGTTGCAAATATATGTTTTCTTTGCAAAGAAAACCAATCCACAGATCCTAAACTAAACCAACTACAAACCTATTTACATATGAACATATTCTCAACAATATTAAGCTTTTTGATATACTAATTTATTTTTATTTTTATTTCGACATAATGAGAAAAGAAGCCAGAATAAGTTGCAGAATCAAAAACTCTACATCGTTTCATTAAAATAGAGCATGTTAATTCATCAAAGTGAACAAAAACTGATATAATTGTCAAATCTCTCCCTTTACTTGTATGAAATCGAAATATGCATTAATCTAACAATATTATGATGTAAAAAAAGAACTATAAACTGTTTGCCATGCTATCATTACCAATCACGACTATATAAAAATGTAAAAAAAAGGACAAAATCAATAGGAAGATTTCCATGCATAATTGATAATATCAAACGACAAAATTTTTTTCGATCATGGTTCCTATATGAACCTTTTTTGATACATGGTTAACCGGATACGCTATAAAATTGGTTCTAAATGAAAAGATAATTGATAATTTTGGAAAATTAACTAAACAAAACTATACACTATATCTTATCAGATTAGTAGATTTTAGTTGGATGAGGAAAATGTAACGTTTTACTGCATTAGTTCACATAGTTTGCATATTCAAAACATGTTTCGAGTATAAAAAAGTTAATATATATCGTAGAAACATGAAACAAAATTTAGAAATAAGAGTAAAAATATATTTTATTAAGTAAATTGACTTACTAACACAATTGAGCAACTCATCTGAGTTTAGGTAGAGCGGTCTGTTGAGTTGGAAAATGCATTAACATTCTCTTCTATAACTATTTGGAGTAACAAATGCAAAAAAATTTATACCACTTGGCCAATAAGCCGTGCACTCTTAGCTCCTCCCTATTTGCAAAGCAAGAAAAAATCAACTGTTTTTACTATTGAATACAACAATATGAGATGGACAACAAAGGGAAAAAAGGATACCCATTATAGCTATTCAAATTACAAATACGCTGACAAAAACTTAGCGATGAAAAATGAATTCTAGGAAAAATCTGAGTGCCTTTTCCTGATCATGGAATTGGTTGCAAAATTCTTATAAGTATATGTGTGTATGTGGTCTGAATGTTGCAATTGATGAATAACCAATAGTCATAAAGCTACAGTACATTTAAGTCCAATCTTTTAGTGTATAATTTGAATAGTTTAAATTTTTTTCATGCAGCTTCGAAACCATTCGTCCGCCTGTCATTATAAACAGAGGCAAAATTTTAGCTCATTGGCAGTTGAATGATTTCTAAAATTAGAGGAATCAGAAGCTTAAAATATATTAAGGCCGAGGCATGATATAAAATCATATTGGTACAATTATATATATAATATTTCCCACAAGCATGCTTATATAACCATGTTCACTGCTTCGATGACAACCTGCAAGAAAATATGAATTATCAAATTCGATTGCCTAATTTAACATCTTTATCATCCCTCTTTTTATTTTTTATTAGTAACAGTACTAATTCTACAAAACAGTAAAATGGGAATACTTTTGTCAACTAACAGTAACCCTTTCTCCTTCAGCCAAATCATGTAAGATTCTACTTCGTCATTATTAGTCGGCAATCACCTTTGTTAAAGAAAATAATAATAACAAAGATCAGCAAAATATTATTAAGGTTTCAGATTCCATTTGGCGAAGATTAGAAGATCAAAATAATGACATAACATAAAAAGAGACTAATTTAACCACCATAAAAATTTAGTAAAGGAGATTAAAATCACTGAATGGAAAAATAAAAAACAACACATAAAAAGAGAATACCAAATTTAAGAGGTGCCAAATGGATCGAGAGTGGAGTTCAATGCCTTACCATTGAACGTGTTTTTTGGACTTTCCACACGTTGTTAAAAATGTTCATTAGGGAAGGATCTAAGGGAAGAGTTGGAAACCCTAAATCTGAAAATGAAAACCTAGAAAAATGAAAAAGAATGAACGGACGAAAAAATGGGGAAGAAGCGAGTGATGACATGATTTCTTACAGTAATAATAGCGAACAATTATTTTCCTCTAAAAAATCAAATGACGGAAGAAATTTTCTTTAGTATAAAAAGAAAAATTAGCTGAGAGGGCTAGGATGAGAAGAGAGAAAGGGAAGAGCGATCTAAAATGGTCTTTGATAGGAACGAGACTAAAAAATGAATATAGGAGAAAAAAAACGTGACTATTCATTTCAGGAAATATGGAAGGGGCTTGTGAGCTCTTGAAATGCAACTCAGTAATAATATAATAGTATAGATTCTTGATTTGGAACAAGTGTGTATGCAATTTTTCGATGAGAAGGTACTTCAACTTCAACTGGAAGCATGGCTTCACATCCATATATTAGAGAATATAGGGTATGCCCTGTTGCAATTTTGGTAGAGGTTCTATATGCCCATAGAACTAAAGGAAGTTGTTATACCCAATTCCCTTTTGCCTTGTCTAACCGCTTTTTTAAGATAATCTTCACAGTTTTGTTGGCTACTTCGTCAAATCCATTTTCTTTGGGACGAGCTACAGACGAAAAGCTTGTGATGATCCCATTCTTATCACAGAATCGGGTGAATTCCTTACTTTCAAATTGAGTTCCATTATCAGATATTATCTTATATGAAATTCCAAAACTTGTAATGATATTCTTGATTATGAATTTGAGGACTTTTCCGGATGTGATATTCGGGAGTGGCTTAGCTTCTACCCACTTCATGAAATAATCAATGGCCATTACTGCATACTTAGCTCCTCCTTTGGATATCAACAACGGCCCGATTAAATCAATTCCACATACGTCGAAAGGTCATGGGCTTGAGATAGAAGTTAATTCGCTGGATGGTAGGCATGGAATTTTAGAGAATCTTTGACATTTTTTGCATCTTCTTACATAATCAATGGCTTGGCTAGCCATTTGGAGTCAATAGAAGCTTTGCCTCATAACTTTCTCGGTCAATTTCATTCCATTGGAATGGTCTCCACAGAATCCTTCATAGGTTTCCCTTAGTAATTTTGCTCATGTTTCTAAATTAACACACCTTAGATAAGGGAGAAAATATCCTTTTTATAAAGTATGTCATTTGATATGACAAAAGTCGGAGCCTAGCACTTTATTTTCCTTTCTTCTTTTTATCTGTTGGCAGTCTTTCGTTTGTTACATATTCGACAAAGGGGTCATCCATTTATCCTTTTATTGATTATCAGAGTCCACATGAGGAAGGTTTTCTTGAAGGATCTCGGTTTCGTTTTCTTTCTTCTTGAGTGCTAAGGCTTGAGACCTGGTTAATACTAAGGTTTCATTTTCTAGATTAGGGCTTTTCTCCTTTATACTTGTATTCTCCCGGTAGCCTACTGGAATGACTTGGGCTTCTGGTGCCCCTCCTGAGCTTGCCAATTTTGCTAAAGAATCAACTTAGGAGTACTTGCCTCTTGGTACTTGGTGTATTGAGAAATCTTCAAATTGTGTCAACATTTTCAGTATCTTTTTGACTTATAGGATCAACTTGACATCCTTCATATGATATTTCTGGTTTAGTTGATTTACCACTGATTGCGAATCATTGAAAATTTTGATTCTAGGAATCTTCAATTGGAGGGCTAGAGTAAGTCCCACTATCATAGATTCATATTCTGCTACATTGTTGGTGGCCAAAAATCCTAGCTTCATTGAATAGTGCAATCGAAGTCCATCGGGAGTTATAACTGCATATCTGGCCCCAGGCCCTTGATTATTTGAGGCTCTATCCGCAAAAAACTACCACTTGGGCTTTAGATCTTTTTCCTTCTCTGGTTGCTCTTCAATGAATCATGTGCATTTGTTAATAAAATCGGCCAAAGCTTTCCCTTTATTACCGCCCGGGTAAGAAATTCAATATCACATTGACTAAGCTCTATCCCCCATTTTGCTAGCCTCCCTGAAGTTTTGGGCTTGCTAAAAACCTGCTTAAATGGAAAGTTAGTCGAGACCTTAATCAGATGTGCTTGGAAATAAGCTCTCAGTTTTCTTGCAGTAAGCATTAAACAATTCGCCAGTTTCTCTATAACCGGATACCTCACTGTTGCATCTTTAAGTCTTTTACTGGTATAATATACTGGAAGCTGAGTTCCTTTCTCTTCTCTGATTAAGACTGAACAAAATGCATGCTCTGATATTGCCATATAGGGGTAAAGACTTTCCCCTATCATGGACTAGATAAAATGGGTGGCTTTTCCAAATGACTCTTCAGTTCTTCAAAATCTTTTCGAAGATCCTCATTCCACACGAAGTTTTTCTTCTTTTTAATCACATAAAAAACGGAATGCATTTTTCAGTAGCCTTGGAAATAAATTTGTTTAATGCCGCCACTCTTCCATTCAGGCTCATAAAATCTTTACTTGTCTTTGGCTCTGTCATATCTTTAATAGCTTGGATTTGGTTAGGTTAGCTTCAATTCCTCTTCAATGACAATATACCCCAAGAATTTGCCTGATTGAATTCCAAAAGAACATTTTTGTGGGTTACGCTTTATTTGATATTTTCGTAGCACACCGAACATTTCTTCAAGATCTTTTTGATGATTGTCTTCCTCTTGAGATTTAATCAACATATCGTCACTTTCATGTTTCGACCAATTTGTTCTTTAAACAGTCTATTCACTAATCTTTGGTATGTTGCTCCAGCATTCTTTAACCCGGAGAGCATAATTTTGTTGCAGTACGTTCCCTAATCTATTATGAAACTGGTGTTTTCCTTGTCTGGGTTGAACATTGGAATTTGATTATATTTGGAATAAGCATCCATGAATGGCAAAAGCCTGTGTCCGATTGTCGCATCAACTAGTTGATCTATCCTCGGAAGAGGGTAATGATCTTTTGGACATGCCTTATTCAAATCGGTATAGTCAACACACGTTCTCCACTTCCCATTAGACTTCTTGACCAATACTGGGTTGGCTAACCACTTCGAGCAAAGCACTTCTCTGATAAATTCATTTTCAAGCAACCTCTTCACCTCCTCTTTCAAAGCATTAGATCAAGCTTTGTCATACTTCCTTTTCTTTTGTTGGATTGGTGAGATATTCCGGTCTATTTTTTAGGCATAACACATGATGGTTGGATCTATTCCAACCATATCGAAATAGGTCCAGGCGAATACATCTTTACTGGATTGTAAAAATTAATTAGCTCTACTTTAAGTTTGTCATCTAAATCTCTCTCGATCTTCACTGCTTTTGTCGCATCAACCAGATCCAGGCATATCTCTTCGAGATCTTCTATCGGATTCTCTCTTGCTCACCTTTACAGTCTAATTCGGTAACAATCTTTTAACCCTTTATTTCATCTTCTACCAGGTTTTTTCTCTCCTCTTTCTTTTCCTTTTAGAAAAGTTAAATTTCCTCAACATGCACTTAGTCTTCCTCTCATGCTTTGTCTTTGCTTTGGGTGATGAGTTTAAAGAACCATCGTCTAAAGGCTTTTTAGTATTCCTTTTGATTAGTTCATATCTTTATGAATCATAACAAGAAAAGTAATCTCGTTCATATTGCCTAATAGTTGCAAAGTACATTTCACGAGCACTGAATTGTTCCCCTTTATAATTCCCCATCCGCTTTTGGTCAAAATCTTTACCATCGGACATTTAGGAGAAACAAAGGCATCAACTTTATCTAGAGCTAGTCTTCTAAAAAAGGCATTATAATATGAAGGTTGATCCATAATGACAAAAAGAGTTTCAAAAGCCCGAGAGCACAGTGGGATTCCCATTTGCACAAGAAATTTTATCTTTCCTATAGGAGTTGACCCTTTATTATTGAACCTAAAGACAGGCTCAAAACTCAGTTAAAGTTTTTCCTTCGGGATTCCCATCCGGTCGAATGCATGCTTGAAAATCACATTAACTGCACTTCTAGTGTCCACTAAAATTTTAGTGACAACAGAAAGTCCAATTTATGCGGTGATCATAAGCGGATCGTTATACGGATGGCGGACCCCTCTTAGCTCTGGCGGCGTAATGGTCAAAGTATGCATCTAGATATAGAATCTTGGGTTCTTGAGTGCTGGTTCTTCCTAAATGGAGAAAATCCCTTCCTTGGCTTCTCTAAAATAGTGACTCCTAGCCCCTTTGCTATTTCCAGCCAGATGTGGGCCTCCGTGAATTACATCAATCCTATTGAGAGGTTGAATAAAGTCTGGCTGAACGTCATCTTCTATCAGATTTGCAGTGTTGCTTGGTGGCCTTTGGTTGTCATTTTCAGAACGGACAGCTTTCAGATTGTCCTTAACGAATTCCTTCGGAAGCCTAGATCATATCATACGTTGGATTATGCCTGCCAGTGTACTCTGCATCCATCCATTTTATGTCAGTTTGACTTATGGTAGGCACGCTAATCTTCTCCATTTCTTCTTGCTTCTGGATTAGTTTTGTTAGTCCTTGAGATGATGGTTTTGATGACAACAACCTTAGAATAAGATTATAAAATATAAATACTAACATTATAGTTTAGATATATATGTATATGCAGGATTTAACCATGCAGGTATCAAGAATGAAGACTGTACAGTATAGAGATTCAAGATATCGAGATTGAAGACTCATGAGTATCAAGAATATCAAGAATAGCAAGATTATCAAATAGTACAAGGTAAGTATTGAGTCTAGAATTATGTTAAAACTTCATAATAGCAATGAAATCTTCACTCCATATTTCATTTGGGATGGAACCCATTTCTACCTTTTTAGTGGCTTACAAACCCATGACAAGTAGCTTACAAACCTACGACAAGTGGCTTACAAACCCATGAACATCCTGGTTTTGTACAAGTTCTCGAGTCCTAATGTGATGAGATATTCTACAGGAAGAAGCTTGCAAAACTACTTCAAAATGATTTTCAAAACTGCTTTTCAAAATGTTTTAGGCTTAAAAATTATCTTTTCAAATGATTTTCAAAAAGATGTTTTAGCCTTAAAATATTCTTTGATTTTGTTTTTAAATAAACTCTTGTTTTAAACTTCGTTTGTTTTAAACTTCGTTTGTTTTAAACCATCTTTTAATTATAATATATTTATACTTAGATTTAAATATAAAATTATAGTAAAATTTTATATATATTATTCTCTATATTTACTTATGTATTTTAACTATAGTTAAGTATATTTATAAAGTTTAAAATAGTTTTAATATAAGATAGAAGTAATTTTCAAAGAAAAACAAATCACCAAAATTTCCTTTGGGATGTCGACATACCCAAGATACCCATGTCGACATAGTGGCAGTTGGTTTCAAAAATTTGAATTTCAAAAGAAGTGTCTATTCGCCATAACCTTTCACGAATAGACATGGCTGTTGTTCTTCTATAAATAGGGGATGTTTTCAATGAATTTTTAACAATATTTTTCTGGTTTTCACTCCTCTTCTTCTTCCACATTTCTTTATATATATTCTTACCATTACTCTGCCGAAATCATCATTGACTTTAACTAGATCATTTCTGGCTTGATTCTCTATCACTATCTCAACAAGATCCCAGTGCTATTCAGAGTTATAGGCTTCTTTGTAATCAATCAAGTGAGAAAAGGCGTGATTGTAGCCTTGGAAATCAATCAAGTGGGAAAAGGTGTGATTGTAGCCTTGGAAATCAATCAAGTGAGAAAAGGTGTGATTGTAGCCTAGGAAATCAATTGGGTGAACTTGTTGCCCAGGAAATCAAGTATCTCTACCCACAGGATTGTGATTCTGGAGTGGTGTACCTCGTGGCCTTGAAATCGAGGGTTGTAATTGTAAAGATTGCTTTTGAAAGGAAATCTGTACTTGTGTGCGGGACTGGATGTAGGGTAACTCCGAACCAGTATAAAATCCGGTGTGTTCTTTCCTTTACTGCTTTTACTTTATATTTGCATCTGTGTTTGAATCTGTGATCATATCTGTGTCTGAATATTTTATACATTTGTGTTCAAATTAATATAAACTCGAAAAGAATTAGTAATTCCTTAAAACATTATTCACCCCACCCCCCCTCTAGTGTTTATACTAGTCTTAAGATCTGTAATCCACAATTCTCACATTTTAGCTTTGTAAGAATCAGAAATGCTGCCAACCTCCTTAATTGCGGCAAATATATAGGATATAGGTTTGTTTAAAGCAACTTGGTTAGTATCTGGGGTTTCTTTCCATCTTCGCTTTTAATTATTGCGGTCATAGCCTGTCCTTTCCACTTCTCTCTTCACTAGATGTTTTCTTTTGGCATGAAATATTTCATCCATACAGATGAACTTATCAGCTTGAAAGTGTAAGTCTTGTAGATCCTTACATCCATGTATGTAGAGTTCTTTCTAGAATAGGGTTTGTTCAATTAACCTCGAATTCACCGCCACTAGCTTATCTCTATCAGTCATATTATTTACTTTCAAGGCTTCCGCATTGAACCTTTTAAGATAGTTGCCCAACAGCTCTTCCATCCTCTATTTGCTATTGGCTACCACAATAAAGTAAACAGCATGATCCTTCTAGATACAGAATTGTGTTAAGAACTCATAAGAAAATTGCTTCCAAGAATACATGGTCCTTTCTCGGTATTGTCGTTACCATTTGGCCATTGCTTCTTAAAATGTGATGGGAAAAGGCTTGCAGTGAATGGCTCCAGATGCATTATATAGATCCATTTGACCTTCAAAAGCTAATAAATGATCATTTGGATCAGTTGTTCCATTATATCTGATAGATGAGATTTTGATGAGAAAAGAATCTTCGTTGTCATGATTTCATCTATAAAAGGAGCTCTTGATGGTTATCATTGACTTTGTTGTCCAGAATTCTCTTTCCTTTATTATTGAACATATCCTTTGCTATTTTTTTACCAGATCCTTTAAGTAAGACTCATCATCCTGGTAGTTACTTCTTTCAAGTTTGTATCCTTCAGATATTGAGCTTCCAGATTGTTTTTTGAGTTTCTCTTCCACTCTTCCCTGGTAGTTTACTTTAGCTTGTTGATCGCCTCTCCTCTTTTGTAGAGTTAGGGTAAGTTTGTCTTTGATTTTGTTTCTGAGCAAAGAAGCATTTAAGTTCCATCTTAGAGATCTGCTGCATCTCCCTTTGTAGGCCTGGTTGTTTTGGAAGATTTTTGAGTAAGCACTACTTCGAAAAGTCCTTTCATCTCTAGCAATTGTTGTTCTAGACCTTTAATCTTGGCCTCACTACTGGTTGTTGTGCTAGTGCTAATCGTTGTCCTGGTTCTGCATTTCCTAAGATGAAATTGGTAACTACTTCCTCTTCTAAGTTTGTTGTTTGGACGACCTCTTCCTTTAGAGCATTAAGCCGTCTTGATCTCATTTTCTTGAAACAATAGTTTGTTTCAACAGTTCGAGGAACCAAATAGGATTGGAGGTTCATGACCTCTTTCTAGCACAAAAAATGTTAGATCAAAAAATGGTATAACATTCTTAATGATAGTTGTGATGAGTTAATCCTTGACTTGTACGTATATGAAACATGATTAAGCATGACTCAATCAATGTCGACTTAGTTGTGTTCTCAAGGACCAATTAAGCACTTGAAACTTGGTGCATGATGGAATCATTAAAGAAATGGATTCATGAAGCTAAAGGCTATTTTTGGGTTAAGCACACTAAGTCTATAGGACTTCGTAAAACATGATACCCGTGACCTTGTAAGACCGTCTCGGGCTGACACCTTCGAGATTATACCTGGTCTTAAGACATAAGCATTCAAAAAGATCTTACGCCATGTTATATGTTTATAAGAACTAGGAAAAAAAGTAATAAATTTTAAACAATAGCCTATTAGGCATGCTAACGACCATTTAATTCATTCTTATGTTCGAAGTCTAATATTCATATATTTATGCACATTCGTGTTTGTCATAGTTCAAAACTATAGTGAAGTGATTCATGTCGAGTTTTAATCTTGATGAATCTGGATATATGAAAATCCAGCTCCATAATATTCAAAAAGGCATAGTCGGAAGCAATAAGCATTTCCAAATCCAAGTCCTTGTCTTTATTGATAATGCATGATTACAATCGAATAGAGTTAGTCCTCAATTCAATTTAGGGTTTTCAAGAATTTGATTTTCAGAATGGAGAAAAGAAAAGTCCTCTCCAAAACGGCACCCTTAGGGTCATATTTATAGAGGTGGAATAGCATCACTCCGCCCTTCACAACTTCGTCACGCTCAAATTTGACGGTGTCAACTTAATATTAGCTTTGTTGCTGAAAAGGCGACATTTTCTTGCTTCTAGTGTCAACTTTAGTGGTGGCATTGGCAATGACTTCAACAACTTCGAAGTTGCTATGTGCTAGGTCTCCGCTTTGCTTCTTTAGTGGATGCGTGCGGCAACCACAATCTATGGCATTAGCGTCTTCTACCATGAGGTTTGAAGTCCTTTAAAGATGGATGATGATACAAATGTGAGTATGAAGCATGACAATCATAAGGCGATAACGATAACTTCGTGGATATGACAACGCCTGCCAGCAACATCGCTTCACATAGACATGCGAGATCCTCCAAATGCTGATAAAACGCGTTGACGAAGTGGGGTGTTAATCATTGACAAAGAGCGGTATAATTGGTGAAGGGCAAAGTCACTCTATATTTCTTTAGCGTTAATGACCCTCGGTGTCATCGTAAGGTGATACTTTCGAAGTATCATGAAGTTTGGTGCAACGTCTATAGTCTTCGACACTAATCCGAAGTGATGTTTGACTTTGATTTCAACATGGATGAGATGTGGAGTGATCTGACCACATCGCATATCTTCAATATGGATGCCATCATTCATTGTAAGGGACTTGAAACAAGCTTCCTCTTGTCGATGTTATTCATGATGTGTTCTTGGCTTCGACATTGTCAACAACATTATTACTCTTTCGATTTTGAAATAATCTGTTGTGCTTATCCACTCTTGAAAATTATGTGGATAACAATCCTTTAGTTGCAAAGATTTCAATTTCAACGATGGCAGGACCCACCTTTGATGCATGTGGCAACCGCCAGCCTCCATCGAACAACTCATCTTCTAATGGTACGAGATCCTCTTACGCACACGATAGTTCTACCAATAGAGGAGCTAATGCAAGTAATGGAATAGAGTTTAGCTCCGGGGAGGATGTTGAGAGATTGTTGGCCGAGAAGATGCAAGGAAAAAGCATACTCGGATATAAGGTAATCATATCCTTAACTAGTTATAAGGAAGTGGTTTACCTAAGGTAGTTTAATTTAATTGCTATTGGATTGGATATTTAAAGTTTAGAGGGATCCTTGATGAGATTTTCTGTCATTGTTATTTTTGTTATATGTTGTTTCAACCAACTTTAACCAAAAGTCATTTCAATTTATCACGTTATGTTATTGTTGATGTTGAAACGAGGTAAGAAGGTAGTTAATAAGAAATCCATTGATCGTAGTACCAAAATAGTAGTTGACTTGTAATTTGTGATGATATTTTTAATTAATTGTTAAAGCTTTAATGCATAGGAATACATTATTAAACTTCAAATCATTTAATTATGTCCATATAGTCTACAATAATATAACGTGAAATCTCCATACTTCCCTAATGATTAACGCTTTAAAGTTTATGTAGTACGAAACGTGTAACAAGTAAGACATGTCTAAATGGTAGATATAATAGTTGACATTTAGAATTAACACCTTGGCCAAGTTAGATGATTTGTGTTAACTGTTAACTCATATAGTATGCATGAGATTGAATAGAAATGCCATTATTTGTAGCTTGGTGTAACAACCCTAATTTTAATTAACATTATTTAGGATATCTAATTGGATAAATAAAATAAACTAATGTAAATGGATAAGGAGATTGAGATTTGATAGTTATTATGGGTCAAGCCTTAACTAATGAACTAATGGAATTAATTGGAACATTAATAAAAAGAAGGTTATATGAGGAGGGCGAAATGGGAAAGAAG
The DNA here is from genome assembly GCA_030737815.1 of Allium fistulosum. Taxonomy (NCBI): domain Eukaryota; kingdom Viridiplantae; phylum Streptophyta; class Magnoliopsida; order Asparagales; family Amaryllidaceae; genus Allium; species Allium fistulosum. Next base: position 670,910,357 of record CM060901.1, read on the forward strand.
CATGTTTCTTTAACAAATATACTCGTTTTCATTTCCCCTTTCATTTCATTTACACAAACAAAAGATAACAGTTAGGCTGGCCATTAACAAAGCTTTCAAAGGAAGTAAAGCTAGGGAAAAAAAGAGCAAGGCTTAGGGGAATCAAACCAAATGCAAATTTCAACCTTCTTAAACCATTCAAGGTAATTAATAAGATATGCATCTCATGTTTTCAGTATTATTTTCGGGTTTAAGTATAGATCCAATTCTTTTGCTTATATTATGTCATGTTATGATAGTCTGAATGATTTTATGCTTATTCATGAATTTATTTAATTTATTTATGAAATTATTTGATAAGTTTGAGTTAGAAAACCTACCATATGACACCCAAATGACTTGAGATTTTGATATGGTGTTAGAAACATGATTTGGAAGAGGATTTTTAATTTTATAATTTTCGGATTTAACTAGTATATTTGGTGAATTTCCTAAGGTTGGAAAATGGTTTATTTTGGGGTTTAATTATTAAAAATAATTAAATTAGGTTTTTGGTTTTGAAATTTTTTTATGTTAAAGAAGATAATAAATTGGATTTATCAAAATTTTTGTGGATTTTTCCAAGTGTTTATGATTTAATATGAATTAAGCAAGCTAGAAAAGCTTTATTATTATATTTAAATATTAATATAAAATGCAAGGTTTTCTAAGTACTTTGGAAATGATAAATCTTCTCCTTAGTAGTTTTTTGAAAAATATTTTGATAAAGAAAGCGTTATCCAATAAGATTTTGATAAATAATTGGGGTTTGGTGAAAAGAAACTAGATGTAATAAAACAGTTTTCCCATTAATTATGACCTTGCCATGCCGAAGTTCATGATGTCGCCTCTATCTCACCGCCTCTATGGTCTTCGATGTTGATCAAAAGCAATGCACATAGTATCAACTTAGGTTGATAAGGAATGCATCGGCTTGGTCGAAGTAGAAAGCCAGCAACAACGTTGACATAGTGATCTATGAAATGGATGAGGCCGCTTTCTTTAACTTATTGATGTCGCACTTTGTAATATGTCGCATGTTTTCTACAAAGTCACCGACCCCAATGATTTCAAAGTAGTTTATAGCGGTGATAATGATGTCGCATGTTTTACACTTATTGACTTTGACAATATAGGCAATTATGCCGCTTTTACTTATGTCGACGTCATTGATGACGATGCCACCTTTATTCAAAATTATACGTTTTCGAAGATGACTAGGGTGCCACTCCTAATAACTTCAGCTCTAATGAAGCCGCTAGTTTTTTTAAGGCAATGACGCCGAGATTCAACTATGTCGACTCTATTTTATTAAGATTTATGCAAACCAACTTTTATACCTTAGGAAGCCATTTTATGAAGTGCGACGTCCCTGTTATCGGCCTTATGGCTTTATGTTTTAAAAGTAAAAGGCTTTAACATATTTTATATTAAAGAAGGGCAATGACCCCAATGGCAATAATGACGCCGAGCTTTATCAATATATAAAGCTTTATTGTTTTGGCTTATGTTTTGAGGGGCAAAGACCCTTGTGGATTATATTATTGCCGTGTTTTATCAATATAAAGACTTTATATTGTTTTGGCCTTATAGCCTATGGTTTTGTAAGGCCATGACCTTATATGACTTCGAACTTCGTTAATATTATTTTATAAAAGCATATATTATTGCCTGATTATTTTGGATAAAGTAATGGGCTATAATTTTGTTTGTTTTGAAAGTATTCTTTCAAGGGGTAAATCATTTGTAAAGAAGAATATTTTTATGGAAATAAATAGGGCATTTAGCCTAGAATTTTACTAAAGAGATTATTGTTCTTATCACTTTTGGATAGATTGTGACAGGATAAATTTAACTCAAAGATTAGAAAACTAGATGGACTGGTGTAGGGTAGCACTCTATAATTCAGCTGTTAGCCCCTATTTGATATTAGTCTAAAATTCCCATGTGTAGAGCTTTATCAAGAGTAAGACAAAAAGTAGGTTTACGCATAGAAAGGAATACATACATACAAGGTAGTTTATAAAAGTTGGCTTGCAAAACCTTTAGGTTCATAGTAAGCCTAGCAAAACTATGAGTTGATAAATAGTCAGGTAAACATTAGGATAAGTATACTTGGACAGACCATCTAGTTTTCTTCTAACAGCCAGTTAGAAAATTTGGTATATTTGGTAGGCCTAAGTCAGCCTTGTAGATTGGTAGTTATCCTATGAAAACTAAACATTGGGACAGATAGTCCACTGATTTGATGGATAGTCATGAGTACCTATGTAGCATGCATACACATTATTGTTTATATTTTTTATTTTAACCAGTTTGATTGTCGGACTTTGCAAAAGAAATATTTTTAAAGGGAAATTCATGAGGGGAAACCTATTCCGCTCGGCAGCATAGTCTCACTTAATGTCTATAAATCGAGATGGCATATTATTATTCACACTAGGCTTTTTGACTGACTCGAAGTTTATGTTTTCCCCATAAACTCTCGGATGCTTAAAATTGATTTGAGTAGATCAGGAGTAAGGGCGTTACATGTTAAGTAGGTTTGGTGAATAAAGCTTCCGGAGACACGCAGGAGGCAATTCTAGCTATGTAGGAGTCTATCTAGTACTATATTCACTCTATTATGTTAGTTATTTTATGAGTGTATTGATAGTATATGTATCTATATATTTAGTAACTCAGGTCAACTAAGTGGGCATCTTGAAATGTCGCTCTTGGTGTATTTTGTAATAATTATATTTATCTGAACCTGGGCAACTTTTGAGGATTATGTAATGAATATTCATATATCTTTGAAATGAAGCTTTGGAAATTGTGTTTAAAATTATTTCATATTCTTGTGCTTGTGATATTATGGATACCATAAACATGACCGCATTTTGTCATCAAAAATTAATACTATAGATGACTATAGCATTTGTAGCACTTAGTTTCGGGCCTTAAAATGGAGGATGTTACAACTTAGTATGAGAGCATAAGTTTATGTAAATAAAATAAGGAATTTTGAAGTTTAAAAAGAGTTTTTGAAAACATAATCCAAATGAATCATAGAATAAGATTGAGGTATGGGTTAACGCTATAGTAACGTACTTGTATTTGCTATGTATAAGTATATGTTTTATCTCTATTCTCCCTCTCTCTTAGACCATTCTTCCATATCTTACTAAGGTTCGAATGCAAATGTAAGGAAGTAAGATATGGAGGCAAGAAACGGAAGAGTGAATCTCGATGGAGGAAGCACCACTGCCAATGGAAATGTCAGGCTCAACATTATGAGAAATCCGGGTCGACGGACAGTTGTTAACATAGGTGCAGAAACACCATCGATTGATATGGGAGTAATATATCAGTTCTTTGTCTACATGATGCGAGCAAGAGCTGCTGCTGGGTTAGTTGGTGGAAATACTAGTGGTGTTAATAAAGAAGTTCCAGTTGTGAACAATTATGATGTGTTTAATAGAGACTATGCAAGACTTGGAGGGAACCATTTATTGGAATAGAGGATGCAATTGAAGTGGATAATTGGTTGCTTCGTTGTGAAAGGATTTTCGCTGATCTTGGTTTGAATGATGAAAAGAAGAGGAGATTGGCATCCAGACAATTGCAACGAGCTGCGTTGTACTAGTGGAATAGTGTGACTGTTGGGGTAGCAGCGGAGACTTTTACTTAGGCTGAATTCAGAAGAAGGTTTGAAGAAGATTTATGTCTGAGATCTCTAAGTCAACTCTGTTGAGCAAGTTTGCAGAATTGGTGAAGGAGATATGAAGGTGCTTGAGTATGCAACTAGATTTGAGGAGCTGTCCTGGTACGGGTATGCTACCGTGGATACTGTGGTCAAAAGGAATGAGAAGTTCATTCATGGACTAAGACCTGAGCTTGCTAGGGAAACTTTTCCACATCTCAGGGATCCATGTCATGTAGTCGTAGAGATGGCTTTGAAAAATGATGAGATGCTTGATTTGTTCAGTAATAACAAGCCAACAGAGAGTCAGGGTGGACAGAATCAGAAGTGAAAATTTTACCAGAAGAAGAGAACTTAGAAGGGTGGAGCTACCAAGAAAGGGAAGTCCGAGTTTTTGCATTACAAGTGTGACAAGAAAGGCCATTATGCTTATCAGGGTCGAACTAGCAAGGGAAAGGAAGTTGTCGGGAAGAACATTAAGCGCTTGAACTGCAACCAAGTGGGAAATTACAAAAACAAATGTTCGGAAGTGGCCAAGGTAGAAAAAGGAAAAGTATTTGCTTTGGATCCGGCTACCTCGAGACTTACAGTCGAGGAGAAAGGGAAAGCTATGATGGGAGGTACACTTTTGATTCATGGTACACTTGTTAGAGTACTATTTGATACCGGTGCATCATATTCTTTTATATCTCGTTGTTTGGTAGATAAGCTTAACCTAGAACCATCATACTTAGTTACTTCCTTAAGGGTTGTGAATCTAATAGGTAGGTATGCAACTCTACGGATGAGATGTGCCCATTTAGAGTTTGAATTATTAGGTCATATATTTTCCTGTAGTTTGCATGTGTTTGATTTCGTGGGCTTTGGGATTATTTTGGGTATAGACTGATTAAGTAAATATGATGCTAGAATATTTTGCCACGATAGGAAAATATTACTAAGACACCTTAATAGTAGTGACTGAATTGTATACTCAATGGAGAATCCAAGTTTGGACGTATTTGATTTATTGGGTGTAATAGAGGGGGGAGATGAGTTAAATCAGGTTTTCATGGCTACAGAAATTGCAGATGTTTTTAATCCTATTACGGGACTACCGCCGAGACGAGCTATTGAATTTTGGATAGATCTTGTATGAGGAGCTGAACCTGTAAGTAGATTGGCTAGCAGAATGACACCTATTGAGATGAAGGAGTTAAAGGTGCAGCTAACGGACTTAGAAGGAAAGAATTTTATTATACCAAGCAGTTCGCCTTGGGAGGCGGCCGCGGTGTACATGAAGAAACCGGACGGGTCGTTAAGATTGTGCATCAATCATTGTAAGTTGAATGAAAAGACGAAGAAGAACCGATAACCCCTGCCGAGAATCGATGATTTATTTGATTAGTTGGGTGGTGCCAAAGTGTTTTTCTAGTTGGATTTGGTGATAGGGTTCCAACAACAAAAGGGTGGCGAAAGACAGTATTCCATTGACGGTGTTTAGAACAAGATATAGTTCGTACGAGTGGTTAGTAATGCCAATCGGATTGACTAATGCACCCGTTTTCTTCATAGACTTAATGAACCGAATTTTCCGAGAGCACTTGTATAGGTTTGTGTTGGTATTCATGGACGACATTTTGATATATTCTAAGGATGAACGAGATCACGAAATTCAACTTAGAATAGTGCTTGAGACGCTGAGGCAGCATTAGCTAAAAGCAACAAAGTGTCATTTTTAAAAGAAGGAGGTGAAGTTTCTTGGTCATGTAGTCTCAGAAAAAGGGTTGTCAGTAGATCCAGCTAAGATAGAAGTTAGTAACTGGAAGATACCTGAGACGGTGACTGAGATAAAGAGTTTTCTTGGACTAGCTAGCTACTACCGGAGATCCATCAAGGATTTCTCTCGTATAGCAGCATCGATGACTAAACTAGTAAAGAAGGACATGAAATATGTTTGGACCGATAAATGGAATGAGGCATTCCAGAAACTAAAACATTTATTGACCAACGTGTCTCTGTTAGTTGTTTCGGATGGAAATCAAGATTTGGTGGTGTATATTGATGCATGTGGAACAAGATTATGAGTTATGTTAATGTAGAGAGGTAAAGTGATTATCTATGCTTTGCGACAGCTTAGACCGCACGAAGTTAGATATCTGGCTCATGACTTAGAGTTGGCTGTCGTAATATTTGCTTTGAAGGTGTGGAGACATTACCTTTTGGGAGAACGATTCGAGTTGTATACGGATCACAAGTCGCTAAGATACTTATTTTCTCAAAAGGAGTTAAATATGAGACAACAGAGGTGGTTGGAGTTTATAGCTGCTTATGATTTTAGAATTAAGTACACACCAGGGAAAGGAAACAAAGTTTCAGATGCACTTAGCAGGAAACATTAGAATGTGGTGTTAGCTATGTTGGTTGAATGGAAATATTTTGAAGCACTGACTACTTGTACTATACGGTTAAAATCGACTGCCAGTTCTAGTCAGAGTACCGCGATGTTATCTTTTTTTAAAGTTCGACCGGTATTGATTGACATAATTGGTTCTAAGCAAAGATATGTTCCATTACTTGCTGAAAGAATTAGAAGATTGGAAGGTGGAACTGAGATTGATGATTTGAAGGATCTTTACCTTAACCAAAAGGCATGCTTGAGAAAGAAAGAACGATTATGTGTTCCATACGTGGGTGACCTAAGGAAAGAAGTACTTAGGGAGTGTCATCGATTAAAGTTTACTGTTTATCCTGGAGGAACTAAGATGTGTCAGGATATGAAGAGAAGTTTCTTCTGGGAGGGTATGAAAAGGGATGTAGGCTTATGGGTAAAACATTGTCTGAATTGCCAGCAAGTAAAAGTCGAGCATCAGAAGCCTAGTGGATTGCTTTAGCCTTAGGATATACTAGTTTGGAACTGGGACTCGATATCCATGGATTTTATTGATGGATTGCTAAGGTCAAACAGAGGAAATGAAAGTATATTGGTTATAGTGGGTAGACTGACCAAGAGTGCACATTTCAATACTATTAAGTCAATTAGGACGGCGTCTGTATTGGCTAAGTTGTTTATGAAGAATATTGTTAGACTACATGGGATTCCCAGTAGTATAGTCAGTGACAGAGATTATTTATTTACTAGCAAATTCTGGAAGAGTCTATAAGAGGTTTTAGGTACCAAGCTTAAGATGTGTAACGCTTATCACCTAGAGATAGATGGGCGGACAGAGAGAGTCAATAAGGTGCTTGAAGATTAATTGAAGGCTTGTTTACTGATTTTGGCAGGTCATGGGAAGACCATTTGCACTTGGTTGAATTTTCCTATAATAATAGTTATCAAACTAGTATAGGAATGGCGCCTTTCGAAGCTTTGTATGAAGGCCGTGCAAATCACTTGTATGTTGGTTAGAGACCAAAGAGATATTAGTTCTTGGTCCGGATATGGTAAGAGAAGCCACATAAAAGATTGAGTTGATTCAGGCTAGAATGAAGGAAGCTCAATCTAGGTAGAAAAGTTATGCAGATAAGAGATGGAAGGACTTAGAATTCTCAGTTGGAGCTCATGTTTCGTCAAAATATCACCAATGAAGGGTGTAGTAAGATTTGGGAAATTAGGGAAACTGAAACATAGATTTGTTAGACCAACCCCCATTACAGAAAGGAGTGGGAAACTCTCTTATAATATAGAGTTATCGAGCATTTCGGCAGGAGTCCACAATGTTTTCCATACTTCTCATCTGGGGAAGTGTTTTCAAGATCCAGAGAATAATATAACTCCGACTGTATTGGAAGATTTAGTAGTAGAGGCGGACATGACTATAGTTAGACATCCAATTTGTGTTGTGGCTAAGTATGAGAAAAAGCTAAGGAACAAGACAGTCAGATTAGTAAAAGTTCAGTGGAGTGACAATGAAAGAGACTGTACTTAGAAAATGGAGAGCAGGATTAGGGACACCTATCCAGACCTGTTTGATAGAATGTTTTACAACTATGCTTTTATGTTTGATGTGTGTACCTTATCGTAATTTTAAGGACAAAATTCTTTAAGGAGGGGATTCTGTAACAATCCTAATTTTAATTAACATAATTTAAGATATTTAATTAGATAAATAAAATAAAATAATGTAAATGGATAAGAAGATTGAGGTTTGAAACTTAGTATGGGTTGAGCCTTAACTAATGAACTAATGGAATTAATTAGAACATTAATAAGAAAAAGGTTGTATAAGGAGGGTGAAATGGGAAAGGAGCATGTTTCTTTGACAATTATACTCATTCTCATTTCCTCCTTCATTTCGTTTAGATAAACAAAAGATAAGAGTTAGACCGGCCATTAACAAGGGTTTCAACGGAAGTAAAACTAGGGAAAACAAGAGCAAAGCTTAAGGGAATCAAATCAAATACAAATTTTGACCTTATTAAACCATTCAAGAAGAATAATAAGATATACATCTCATGTTTTAAGTATTATTTTCGGGTATAAGTATAGATTTGATTCTTTTGCTTATATTATGTCATGCTATGGTAGTTTGAATGTTTATATGCTTACTAGTGAATTTATTTAATTTATTTATGAAATTATTTAATAAGTTTGAATTAGAAAACCTATCATATGACATCCAAATGACTTGAGATTTTTATATGATGTTAAAAACATTATTTTGAAAGGGTATTTTTAATTTCATAATTTTCGGATTTAACTAGAATATTTGATGAATTTCCTAAGGTTGGAAAATGATTTATTTCGGGTTTAATTATTAAAAATAATTAAATTAGGTTTTTGGCTTCGAAATTTTTATATGTTAAAGAAGATAATAAATTGGATTTATCATGATTTATGGGGATTTTTTCCAAGTGTTTATGATTTAATATGAATTAATTATGCTAGAAACGCTTAAGTATTTTATTTAAATATTAATATAAAATGCAAGGTTTGCTAAGTACTTTGGAGATGATAAATCTGCTCCTTAGTAGTTTTCTGGAAAAGATTTTGGTAAAGAAGGTGTTATCCTATAAGATTTTGACAAATAATTGGGGTTTGGTGAAAAGAAACTACTTTTAATGGTAATAAAACAGTCTTCCCATTAATTACGACCTTGCCATGCCGAAGTTCATGATGTTGCCTCTATTTCACCGCCTCGATGGTCTTCGATGTCGATCAAGAGCAATGCATAGGGTATGAACTTAGGTTGATAAGGAATGCCTCGGCTTGGTCGAAGTAGGAAGCCAACAACAACTTCGACATAGTGATCTTCGAAGTGGATGAGGCCGCTTTCTTTAACTTATTGATGCCGCACTTTGTACCATGCTGCACGCTTTCTACAAAGTTGTCGATCCCATTAGTTTGAAGTGGTTTATAGTAGTGATAATGATACCGCATGTTTTGTACCTATTGACTTTGACAATATAGGAAACTATGCCACTTTTAGTTATGTCAACGTCGTTGATGACAATGCCTGCTTTATTCCAAACTATATGTTTTCGAAGACGGCTAAGGCACCGCTCCTAATGACTTCAGCTCTAATGAAGCCCCTAATTTTCCTTACGCCGAGATTCAACTATGCCGACTCTATTCTTTTAAGACTTATGCAAACCAAGTTTTATACCTTAGAACGTCGATGTTTTATGAAGTGTGGCATCCCTGTTATCGGCCTTAAGTTTTAAAAGTTAAAGGCTTTAACATATTTTATATTAAAAAAGGGCGATGACCCCAATGGCGATAATGACACCGAGCTTTATTAATATATAAAGCTTTATTGTTTTGGCTTGTGTTTTAATGGGCGAAGACCCTCGTCAACTATATGATTGTCGTGTTTTATCCATATAAAGACTTTATATTGTTTTGACTTTATAGCCTATGGTTTTGTAAGGTGATGACCTTATATGACTTCAAACTTCATTATATTATTTATAAAAGCATACATCATGGCATAATTATTTTGGATAAAGTAAAGGGCTAAAATTTTCTTGTTTTGAAAGTATGATTTCAAGGGGTAAATCATTTGTAAAGAATTATGTTTTCAAGGAAATAAATATGGTATTTATCCTAGAATTTACTAAAGAGATTATCGTTCTTATCACTTTTGGATAAATTGTGATAGGATAAATTTGACTCAGATATTAGAAAACCGGATGGGACAGGTGTAGGGTAGCGCCCTTTACTTCGACTGTAAACCCCTAGCTGATATTAGTCCAAAATTCCCGTGTGTAGGGCTTTGTCAAGAGTAAGACAAAAGTAGATTTACGCATAGAAAGAAATATATACATACAAGGTAGGTTATAGGTGGGCCTGCAAAACCTTTAGGTTCATAGTAAGCCTAGCAAAACTATTAGACTGACAAATAGTCGGGTACACACTAGGATAAGTGTATTTGGACAGACCATCCAATTTTCTTCTAACAGTTAGTTAGAAAATTTGGTATATCTGGTAGGCCCAAGCCAGCCATGTAGGTTGGTAGTTACCCTGTGAAAACTAAACATTGGGACGGATAGTCCACTGATGTGTATGGCATTTGTAGCACTTAGTTTCGGGCCTTAAAATGAAGGATGTTACAACTTAGTATGAGAGCATAAGTTTATGTAAATAAAATAAGGAATTTTGAAGTTTAAAAAGTGTTTTTGAAAACATAATCCAAATGAATCATAGAATAAGATTGAGGTATGGGTTAACGCTATAGTAACGTACTTGTATTTGCTATGTATAAGTATATGTTTTATCTCTATTCTCCCTCTCTCTTAGACCATTCTTCCATACCTTACTATGGTTCGAATGCAAATGTAAGGAAGTAAGATATTGAGGCAAGAAACGGAAGAGTGAATATCGATGGAGGAAGCACCACTACCAATGGAAATGTCAGTCTCAACATTATGAGAAATCCGGGTCGACGGACAGTTGTTAACATAGGTGCAGAAACACCATCGATTGATATGGGAGTAATATATCAGTTCTTTGTCTACATGATGCGAGCAAGAGCTGCTGCTGGGTTAGTTGGTGGAAATACTAGTGGTGTTAATAAAGAAGTTCCAGTTGTCAACAATTATGATGTGTTTAATAGAGACTATGCAAGACTTGGTGGGAACCATTTATTGGTATAGAGGATGCAATTGAAGTGGATAATTGGTTGCTTCGTTGTGAAAGGATTTTCTCTGATCTTGGTTTGAATGATGAATAGAAGGGGAGATTGGCATCCGGACAATTGCAACGAGCTGCGTTGTACTAGTGGAATAGTGTGACTGTTGGGGTAGCAGCGGAGACTTTTACTTAGGCTGAATTCAGAAGAAGGTTTGAAGAAAGATTTATGTCTGAGATCTCTAAGTCAACTCTGTTGAGGAAGTTTGCAGAATTGGTGAAGGAGATATGAAGGTGCTTGAGTATGCAACTAGATTTGAGGAGCTGTCTTGGTACGGGTATGCTACTGTGGATACTGTGGTCAAAAGGAATGAGAAGTTCATTCATGGACTGAGACCTGAGCTTGCTAGGGAAACTTTTCCACATCTCAGGGATCCATGTCATGTAGTCGTAGAGATGGCTTTAAAAAATGATGAGATGCTTGATTTGTTCAGTAATAACAAGCTAATAGAGAGTCAGGGTGGACAGAATCAGAAGTGAAAATTTTACCAGAAGAAGAGAACTTAGAAGGGTGGAGCTACCAAGAAAGGGAAGTCCGAGTTTATGCATTACAAGTGTGACAAGAAAGGCCATTATGCTTATCAGGGTCGAACTAGCAAGGGAAAGGAAGTTGTCGGGAAGAACATTAAGCGCTTGAACTGCAACAAAGTGGGAAATTACAAAAACAAATGTTCGGAAGTGGCCAAGGTAGAAAAAGGAAAAGTATTTGCTTTGGATCCGGCTACCTCGAGACTTACAGTCGAGGAGAAAGGGAAAGCTATGATGGGAGGTACACTTTTGATTCAAGGTACACTTGTTAGAGTATTATTTGATACCGGTGCATCATATTCTTTTATATCTCGTTGTTTGGTAAATAAGCTTAACCTAGAACCATCATACTTAGTTACTTCCTTAAGGGTTGTGAATCTGATGGGAAGGTATGCAACTCTACGGATGAGATGTGCCCATTTAGAGTTTGAATTATTAGGTCATATATTTGCCTGCAGTTTGCATGTGTTTGATTTCGTGGGCTTTGGGATTATTTTGGGTATAGACTAGTTAAGTAAATATGATGCTAGAATATTTTGCCACGATAGAAAAATATTACTAAGACACCTTAATAGTAGTGACTGAATTGTATACTCAATGGAGAATCCAAGTTTGGACGTATTTGATTTATTGGGTGTAATAGAGGGGGGAGATGAGTTGAATCAGGTTTTCATGGCTACAGAAATTGCAGATGTTTTTAATCCTATTACGAGACTACCGCCGAGACGAGCTATTGAATTTCGGATAGATCTTGTATGAGGAGCTGAACCTGTAAGTAGATTGGCTAGCAGAATCACACCTATTGAGATGAAGGAGTTAAAGGTGCAGCTAACGGACTTAGAAGGAAAGAATTTTATTATACCAAGCAGTTCGCCTTGGGAGGAGGCCGCGGTGTACATGAAGAAACCGGACGGGTCGTTAAGATTGTGCATCGATCATTGTAAGTTGAATGAAAAGACAAAGAAGAACCGATAACCCCTGCCGAGAATCGATGATTTATTTGATTAGTTGGGTGGTGCCAAAGTGTTTTCCTAGTTGGATTTGGTGATAGGGTTCCATCAACAAAAGGGTGGCGAAAGACAGTATTCCATTGACGGTGTTTAGAACAAGATATAGTTCGTACGAGTGGTTAGTAATGCCAATCGGATTGACTAATGCACCCGTTTTCTTTGTAGACTTAATGAACCAAATTTTCCGAGAGCACTTGTATAGGTTTGTGTTGGTATTCATGGACGACATTTTGATATATTCTAAGGATGAACGAGATCACGAAATTCAACTTAGAATAGTGCTTGAGACGCTGAGGCAACATTAGCTAAAAGCAACAAAGTGTCATTTTTAAAAGAAGGAGGTGAAGTTTCTTGGTCATGTAGTCTCAGAAAAAGGGTTGTCAGCAGATCCAGCTAAGATAGAAGTTAGTAACTGGAAGATACCTGAGACGGTGACTAAGATAAAGAGTTTTCTTGGACTAGCTAGCTACTACCGGAGATTCATCAAGGATTTCTCTCGTATAGAAGTATCGATGACTAAACTAATAAAGAAGGACGTGAAATATGTTTGGACCGATAAATGCAATGAGGCATTCCAGAAGCTGAAACATTTATTGACCAACGTGTCTCTATTAGTTGTTTCGGATGGAAATCAAGATTTGGTGGTGTATATTGATGCATGTGGAACAAGATTATGAGTTATGTTAATGTAGAGAGGTAAAGTGATTATCTATGCTTTGCGACAGCTCAGACCGCACGAAGTTAGATATCTGGCTCATGACTTAGAGTTGGCTGCCGTAATATTTGCTTTGAAGGTGTGGAGACATTACCTTTTGGGAGAACGATTCGAGTTTTATACGGATCACAAGTCGCTAAGATACTTATTTTCTCAAAAGGAGTTAAATATGAGACAACAGAGGTGGTTGGAGTTTATAGCTGCTTATGATTTTAGAATTAAGTACACACCAGGGAAAGGAAACAAAGTTTCAGATGCACTTAGCAGGAAACATTAGAATGTGGTGTTAGCTATGTTGGTTGAATGGAAATATTTTGAAGCACTGACTACTTGTACTGTACGGTTAAAATCGACTGCCAGTTCTAGTCAGAGTACCGCGATGTTATCTTGCTTTAAAGTTCGACCGGTATTGATCGACATAATTGGTTCTAAGCAAAGAGATGATCCATTACTTGCTGAAAGAATTAGAAGATTGGAAGGTGGAACTGAGATTGATGATTTGAAGGATCTTTACCTTAACCAAAAGGGATGCTTGAGAAAGAAAGAACGATTATGTGTTCCAGACGTGGGTGACCTAAGGAAAGAAGTACTTGGGGAGTGTCATCGATTAAAGTTTACTATTTATCCTGGAGGAACTAAGATGTGTCAGGATATGAAGAGAAGTTTCTTCTGGGAGGGTATGAAAAGGGATGTAGGCTTATGGGTAAAACATTGTATGAATTTCCAGTAAGTAAAAGTCGAGCATCAGAAGCCTAGTGGATTGCTATAGCCTTAGGATATACTAGTTTGGAAATGTGACTCGATATCCATGGATTTTATTGACGGATTGCCAAGGTCAAACAGAGGAAATGAAAGTATATTGGTTATAGTGGATAGACTGACCAAGAGTGCACATTTCAATACTATTAAGTCAATTAGGACGGCGTCTGTATTGGCTAAGTTGTTTATGAAAAATATTGTTAGACTACATGGGATTCCCAGTAGTATAGTCAGTGACAGAGATTATTTATTTACTAGCAAATTCTGGAAGAGTCTATAAGAGGTTTTAGGTACCAAGCTTAAGATGTGTAACTCTTATCACCTATAGATAGATGGGCGGACAGAGAGAGTCAATAAGGTGCTTGAAGATTAATTGAAGGCTTGTGTACTGATTTTGGCAGGTCATGGGAAGACCATTTGCACTTGGTTGAATTTTCCTATAATAACAGTTATCAAACTAGTATAGGAATGGCGCCTTTCGAAGCTTTGTATGAAGGCCGTGCAAATCACTTGTATGTTGGTTAGAGACCAAAGAGATATTAGTTCTTGGTCCGGATATGGTAAGAGAAGCCACATAAAAGATTGAGTTGATTCAGGCTAGAATGAATGAAGCTCAATCTAGGTAGAACAGTTATGCAGATAAGAGATGGAAGGACTTAGAATTCTCAGTTGGAGCTCATGTTTCGTCAAAATATCACCAATGAAGGGTGTAGTAAGATTTGGGAAATTAGGGAAACTGAAACATAGATTTGTTAGACCAACTCCCATTACAGAAAGGAGTGGGAAACTCGCTTATACCATAGAGTTATCGAGCAGTTCGGCAGGAGTCCACAATGTTTTCCATACTTCTCATCTTGGGAAGTGTTTTCGAGATCCAGAGAATAATATAACTCCGACTGTATTGGAAGATTTAGTAGTAGAGCCGGACATGACTATAGTTAGACATCCAATTTGTGTTGTGGCTAAGTATGAGAAAAAGCTAAGGAACAAGACAGTCAGATTAGTAAAAGTTCAGTGGAGTGACAATGAAAGAGACTGTACTTAGAAAATGGAGAGCAGGATTAGGGACACCTATCCTGACCTGTTTGATAGAATGTTTTACAACTATGCTTTTATGTTTGATGTGTGTACCTTATCGTAATTTTAAGGACAAAATTCTTTAAGGAGGGGATTCTGTAACAATCCTAATTTTAATTAACATAATTTAAGATATTTAATTGGATAAATAAAATAAAATAATGTAAATGGATAAGGAGATTGAGATTTGAAACTTAGTATGGGTTGAGCCTTAACTAATGAACTAATGGAATTAATTAGAACATTAATAAGAAAAAGGTTGTATAAGGAGGGTGAAATGGGAAAGGAGCATGTTTCTTTGACAATTATACTCATTCTCATTTCCTCCTTTATTTCGTTTAGACAAACAAAAGACAAGAGTTAGACCGGCCATTAACAAGGGTTTCAACAGAAGCAAAACTAGGGAAAACAAGAGCAAAGCTTAAGGGAATCAAATCAAATACAAATTTCGACCTTATTAAACCATTCAAGAAGAATAATAAGATATACATCTCATGTTTTAAGTATTATTTTCGGGTACAAGTATAGATCTGATTCTTTTGCTTATATTATGTCATGCTATGGTAGTTTGAATGTTTATATGCTTACTAGTGAATTTATTTAATTTATTTATGAAATTATTTAATAAGTTTGAATTAGAAAACCTATCATATGACATCCAAATGACTTGAGATTTTTATATGATGTTAAAAACATTATTTTGAAAGGGTATTTTTAATTTCATAATTTTCGGATTTAACTAGAATATTTGATGAATTTCCTAAGGTTGGAAAATGATTTATTTCGGGTTTAATTATTAAAAATAATTAAATTAGGTTTTTGGCTTCGAAATTTTTATATGTTAAAGAAGATAATAAATTGGATTTATCATGATTTATGGGGATTTTTTCCAAGTGTTTATGATTTAATATGAATTAATTATGCTAGAAACGCTTAAGTATTTTATTTAAATATTAATATAAAATGCAAGGTTTGCTAAGTACTTTGGAGATGATAAATCTGCTCCTTAGTAGTTTTCTGGAAAAGATTTTGGTAAAGAAGGTGTTATCCTATAAGATTTTGACAAATAATTGGGGTTTGGTGAAAAGAAACTACTTTTAATGGTAATAAAACAGTCTTCCCATTAATTACGACCTTGCCATGCCGAAGTTCATGATGTTGCCTCTATTTCACCGCCTCGATGGTCTTCGATGTCGATCAAGAGCAATGCATAGGGTATGAACTTAGGTTGATAAGGAATGCCTCGGCTTGGTCGAAGTAGGAAGCCAACAACAACTTCGACATAGTGATCTTCGAAGTGGATGAGGCCGCTTTCTTTAACTTATTGATGCCGCACTTTGTACCATGCTGCACGCTTTCTACAAAGTTGTCGATCCCATTAGTTTTGAAGTGGTTTATAGTAGTGATAATGATACCGCATGTTTTGTACCTATTGACTTTGACAATATAGGAAACTATGCCACTTTTAGTTATGTCAACGTCGTTGATGACAATGCCTGCTTTATTCCAAACTATATGTTTTCGAAGACGGCTAAGGCACCGCTCCTAATGACTTCAGCTCTAATGAAGCCCCTAATTTTCCTTACGCCGAGATTCAACTATGCCGACTCTATTCTTTTAAGACTTATGCAAACCAAGTTTTATACCTTAGAACGTCGATGTTTTATGAAGTGTGGCATCCCTGTTATCGGCCTTAAGTTTTAAAAGTTAAAGGCTTTAACATATTTTATATTAAAAAAGGGCGATGACCCCAATGGCGATAATGACACCGAGCTTTATTAATATATAAAGCTTTATTGTTTTGGCTTGTGTTTTAATGGGCGAAGACCCTCGTCAACTATATGATTGTCGTGTTTTATCCATATAAAGACTTTATATTGTTTTGACTTTATAGCCTATGGTTTTGTAAGGTGATGACCTTATATGACTTCAAACTTCATTATATTATTTATAAAAGCATACATCATGGCATAATTATTTTGGATAAAGTAAAGGGCTAAATTTTTCTTGTTTTGAAAGTATGATTTCAAGGGGTAAATCATTTGTAAAGAATTATGTTTTCAAGGAAATAAATATGGTATTTATCCTAGAATTTACTAAAGAGATTATCGTTCTTATCACTTTCGGATAAATTGTGATAGGATAAATTTGACTCAGATATTAGAAAACCGGATGGGACAGGTGTAGGGTAGCGCCCTTTACTTCGACTGTAAACCCCTAGCTGATATTAGTCCAAAATTCCCGTGTGTAGGGCTTTGTCAAGAGTAAGACAAAAGTAGGTTTATGCATAGAAAGAAATATATACATACAAGGTAGGTTATGGGTGGGCCTGCAAAACCTTTAGGTTCATAGTAAGCCTAGCAAAACTATTAGATTGACAAATAGTCAGGTACACACTAGGATAAGTGTATTTGGACAGACCATCCAGTTTTCTTCTAACAGTCAGTTAGAAAATTTGGTATATTTGGTAGGCCCAAGCCAGCCATGTAGGTTGGTAGTTACCCTGTGAAAACTAAATATTGGGACGGATAGTCCACTGATTTGATGGATAGTCATGATTACGTGTTAGGAAATCTCAGGCTTTCCCGCTTCATGAAGTTAAGATAGGCACTTTAAGATTGAAAGTAGAAATGGGAGCACAAGAGTTTATAATTCTCCAATATGGAGATTCTTCCACTATACCAAAGAATAGTAGGATTACAAGAATATGATTACAAAAGCAACTCACACTCGGTGGCTCACTCAAGCTTGAGGATAGAGAATTCCCAAGCTATCTCTCTTTTTCTCTCAAAGAGGCTCTCTTTTATAATTCTTGGATATTTCTTTTTTTGATTTGATTGATTAAGAATGAAGGCTCCTACCCCTATTTATACTACTCAACCTCCACAATGAATGGTGGAGATTACTTGTATCCAAGGTTGGAGATTGATTCTCTAGAATGCTCCACACTCTCTAGGAATCTCTACACTCTTTCATTCCCTTCTACATCCTTCCATACTCTTTCGTAAGGTGTCGGAAGGTTCCACACATCTTCAGAATATTCCAGAGGGTTCCACACTCTTCCACAAGCTTCTAAAGAGTTCTCCGGAACGTTCTAGAAAATTCTATACTTCTCTAGAAAGATCTTGAATTTTCTAGAAACTCTCCAATTAAGGAGGGATCCAAAAAAATCTTCCCCTCCCGACTTAATTGGGGGGTAGTAGCAAACCGGCACCTTGACAGCAATCTTCAAACTTCTTTGTTGGTATTACCTTGGTCATCATGTCAGACCAGTTCTCATCTGTGTGAACCTTGTCAAGATGTATTTTCTTTTCCTCGAGGACTTCTCGGATCCAATGATATCTTGTATCAATGTGCTCTGTGCGGGAAGAAATGTTGAATTCTTTGCCATGTAAGTTGCACTATGATTGTCACACTTCAAGACATACTTTTCTTGATCTATTCCCAACTCATGCAATAAGTTCTTTATCCACAACATCTCCTTGCAAGCTTTGGTAGCTGCAATATACTCTGCCTCTGTAGTGGATAATGCAACACACTTTTGCAGCTTTGATTGCCATGAAATAGCTCCCCCTACAAAAGTAGTTAAGTATCCCGATGTTGATTTCCTTGAATCAATGTCATCGGCCAAGTCTGCATCTGTGTATCCTTCTAATATAGGTTTTCCTTTTCCAAAGCATAAACATCTTTTGGAAGTTCCACATAGATATCGGAGGATCCATTTGACTGCAACCCAATGTTCATTCCCTGGGTTAGCCAAGAAGCGACTGACAACACCAACTGCATAAGCGATATCTGGTCTTATCCATATCATTGCATACATGAGACTGCCTACTACAAATGAGTATGGTATCTTCTTCATTTCCTATATGTCTTTTTCACTTGTCGGACTCTGCTTCGAACTTAGCTTGAAGTGTCCGGCAAGTGGAGTGTTAACTGGCTTTGATTTGTGCATGTTGAACCTTTCCAACACTTTCTCAATGTACCTTTCTTGGGATAGCCATAACAGTCTTTTTGATCTATCACGAGTTATTCTCATCCCAAGGATTTGTTTAGCTGGTCCCAAATCTTTCATGGCAAAGCTCTTGCTTAGATCTTTCTTTAAAGCAGCTATCTTTATGCGATCTTGATCAATAATTAACATATCATCAACATAGAGCAGAAGTATAAGAAAGTCACCACTTGCATACGTCTTTGTGAAGACACAATGATCGCTTTCCGTCTTTTTGAAATCATGTTCTTCCATGAATGCGTTGAACTTCTTATACCATTGCCTTGGTGCTTGCTTAAGCCCGTATAGACTCCTTGTGAGGCGGCACACAAAATTTTCTTTGCCTGGAACTTTGAATCCCACAAGCTTCTCCATGTAGATCTCTTCCTCTAGGTCACCATGAAGAAATTCCGTCTTGACATCGAGCTGTTCAATCTCCAAAACTTGCACGGCTGCTAGGCCAAGTACAACTCGGATGGATGACATCTTTACCACGGGAGAGAATATCTCTTCAAAGTCGATACCTTTTTCTTGTCCGAATCCTTTGACGACTAACCGAGCTTTGTAGCGAGGCTTTGAACAGTTCTCTTCGGTCTTGATTCTATACACCCACTTATTCTTCAAAGCTCTTCTCCCTTTTGGCAGCTCCACTAGTTTATATGTGTTATTCTCATGCAAGGATTGCATTTCTTCTTGCATGGCTATTCTCCATTCTTCTTTATGGCAATCACTCATTGCTTCTTTATAGCTTTGAGGCTCCCCCTCATCAGTGAGCATAACGTACTCCTCTGTGTTGTATCGGGTGGATGGTCTTCTGTCCCTTGAGGATCGTCTCGGCTCTAGTGTGGTTGGAGTGCTAGATTGAGGTTCTTCCTAAACTGGTTCATCATGAATTTCATGATCTTCAGCGTCACTACTTTCTTGTGTGTTATTATCTTTATGTCGAACTAGAGTAGGTTCGGTGTTCTTACCGCTTCTCAATCTTGGCCTCTCTAAATTCTTGATATCTTCAATTGTTTGATCTTCGAAGAATACAATGTCTCTACTGCGAACAATCTTCTTGTTAGTTGGATCCCAGAGCCAGTACCCAAATTCATCCTTTGGTGAATGAAGGTAGATACACTCCTTTGTCTTTGCATCAAGCTTAGCTCTCTTATCTTTGGGGATGTGAACAAATGCCCTACAGCCGAACACCTTGAGATGATTGTATGAAGCCCTCTTGCCCATCCAAACTTCCTCTGGGATGGCACCATCCAAAGGAACTGATGGTGTGAGGTTGACAATGTCAACCATGGTCATTATAGCTTCTCCCCAAAATGATTTGGGTAACTTAGCATGAGAGAGCACACAACGAACTCTTTCTTCGATGGTACGGTTCATTCTCTCAGCTAGCCCATTCAGTTGTGGTGTCTTGGGTGGAGTATTCTCTAGCCTAATGCCATATTTCTTGGAATAGGCTTCAAAAGGACCTCTATACTCACCTCCGTAATCCGATCGTACACACTTGATCTTCTGTCCAGTCTCACGCTCCACTAGAGCATGGAATTCTTTGAAGGCATCAAGCACTTGATCCTTTGATTTTAACAGGTGCAACCACACTTTCCTTGAATGATCATCAATGAAGGTGACAAAATGTAAAGCACCACCAATGGATCTCTCAGACATCGAACACACATCAGTGTGCATGAGGTCTAGAATGTTCTTTCTCCTTGTGGGCTGAGAATATCTTTGGAAGGCAACTCTGTGTTGTTTTCCAGCTAAACAATGAGCACAAGGATCGAGTAGTTTACCTTTCACGTCAAGGAGAAGTTGTTTCCGAGCAAGTATGTGAAGACCCTTCTCACTGATGTGCCCAAGTCGTTTATGCTATGTGTCCATATCATCAGTGGTGATGTTTACCTCTCCTTTGCAGAGCTTAGCTTGCATTATGTACAATGATCCTACCTTCTTTCCTCGAGCCATTATTAAACTTCCTTTGGTGAGCTTCCACTTTCCTTCACCAAAGTAATTCATCGTATCATCATCATCTAGCTTTCCGGCGGAGATAAGATTGAGGCGAATGGCCGGGACATGCCTCACATCTTTTAGAACAAGCTCGCACCCGGTGCTTGGTGCCAGAATGATGTCTCATATCCCAACGATCTTGCTCCTATCTTGATTTCCCATTTGCACCGTACCAAAGTCACCGCTTTGGTAGGATGAGAAGAAGCTTTTATGTGGAGTAACATGGAAGGAAGCACCAGAATCAACAATCCAAGAACTCTCATCATAAGCAATGTTTAGAATGTTACCTTCACCAACGAGATATAGCAGATCTTCTTTTAATACTATGGCAGTAGTACTCTTCTCTTCTTGCTTCTTTGTTGGGCTTATTTGGTTTGGCTTAACATTACCAGCCTTTTGGTCTTTCTTGAAGGATCGAAATTCCATTTTCTTGTGACCCATCCTTCCACAGAAATAACATGCAATCTTTGAGCGTGATTTGGATCTATCTTGAGATTGATGCGGATCTCGGATCTTACTACGTCCACGAGTTTAATTCCTACCCTGATTCTCAACAACATTTGCTTCGGGATGGATAGACTCACCTCGTTCCATTCTCCTTGCTTCTTCACCAAGAAGACTGTCACTGATGGTATCCCTGGTTAGCTTTCCTTCCGGAGCTGAGTTACTAAGTGTAACTATGAGTGTGTCCCAGTTTTCCGGTAAGGAACTAAGGAGTAGAAGGGCTTGTAACTCATCATCAATCTTCATATCAATTTTTGTTAGTTGATTTACGAGCCCCTTGAAATTATTCAAGTGCTCAATCATACTATGACCATCCTTATACTCCAACTTCACCAACCGTCGAACTAAATTAGCCTTGTTATGAGGCGTTTTCTTCTGAATCATGGACTCAAGTTTTGTCCATAATTCATAAGCATTTGTATAAGTAGAAACATGCTCAAAGAGAGTTTTGTCAATGTACTTACGGATCATAGCAACAGCCTTCCGGTTCAATAGTTCCCACTGAGCATCACTCTTTCCTTCTACCTTGTCTTTGTAGATGATGGGCTCATGCAAATCCTTGCAATACAAGTGGTCCTCCATCATCGGCTTCCAATATGAGTAGTTGTTGGCTGTGAGCTTGAACATGTCTCCATCATGAGCGACATTATCCTCCATCTTGAACTTGCACGAGCTTGATTACGGCTACGGATGAACCTGGCTCTGATACCACTGTTGAGAAATCTCGGGCTTTCCCGCTTCGTGAAGTTAAGATAGGCACTTTAAGATTGAAAGTAGTAATGGGAGCACAAGAGTTTATAATTCTCCAATATGGAGATTCTTCCACTATACCAAAGAATAATAGGATTACAAGAATATGATTACAAAAGCAACTCACACTCGGTGGCTCACTCAAGCTTGAGGATAGTGACTTCCCAAGCTATCTCTCTTTTTCTCTCAAAGAGGCTCTCTTTTATAATTCTCTGATATTTTTTTTTTTGATTTGATTGATTAAGAATGAAGGCTCCTACCCCTATTTATACTACTCAACCTCCACAATGAATGGTGGAGATTACTTGTATCCAAGGGTGGAGATTGATTCTCTAGAATGCTCCACACTCTCTAAGAATCTCTACACTCTTTCATTCCCTTCTACATCCTTCCATACTCTTCCGTAAGGTTCCACACATCTCCAGAATATTCTAGAGGGTTCCACACTCTTCCACGAGCTTCTAGAGAGTTCTCCGGAACGTTCTAGAAAATTCTATACTTCTCTAGAAAGATCTAGAATTTTCTAGAAACTCTAAAATTAAGGAGGGATCCCAACATTACGTATGTAGCATGCATGCATATTATTGTTTATATTGTTTATTTTAACCAGTTTGCTGCAGGACTTTGATTTGCAAAAGATATATTTTTAAAGCGATATTAGTAAGGGGAAAGCTCATCCCGCTCAGTGGCGTGGTCTCACTTAATGTCTATAAATCGCGATGGTATATTATTATTCACATCAGGCTTTTTATCTGACTCAAAGTTTATGTTTTTCCCTTAAACTCTCGGGTGCTTAAAGTTGTTTTGAGTAGGTCAAGAGTAAGAACTTTACAAGTTAAGTAGGTTTGGCGAACAAAGCTTCTGGAGACGTGCAAGAGGCAAAACTAGCTATGTAGAAGTCTACTAGTACTATTACCCGATGTGTTATGTTAGTTGACATATGAGTGTATTCACAGTAGATGTATCTGTCTATTTAGCAACTCTGATTAATCAAAGGGGCATCTTCATATGTCGCTCTTGGAGTATTTTGTAATAATTATGTTTTATCTGATCCTGATCCTGGACAATGTTTGAGGATTATTTAATGAATACGAAATATATCTTTAAAATGAAATGTGGAAGTTTGCTTTGGAAACTGTGTTTAAAATTATTTTATATTATTGTGTTTCTGATATTATGAATACCATTAATATGATTGTATTTTGTCATCGAAAATTAATCCTATAGATGACTGCAGCTTCTATTGCGCTTAGTTTCGGACTTCAGAATGGGATGTTACACTTAGTGATTGGAAGCATCTATCTTTGTGAATTCATTAATTCATCTATGGAAAAGACATGACATGACAGTAAATAGTAGAAAGTCTACTACTTAGACAAGGTATAAGTTGCTTAAATTGTTTTCCAGCGAAAAAGTGAGCAAATGAGTGGCTATATTAGAAAACTAAGAGCTTGCATAAAATGGCAATTGGAAAGGGAAGATGCAAATTTGATGGAACAAGTGAGGCTTCAAAGCATTATAGAATCAGAAAAGAAAAGGCATGCTGAGAACGATCAGTTGTAATTTTATTTATTTCATTAAACTGTGATATATTAAACTAATCAATTTTTTGATTAATTAGTTTATCTTACAGTTCATAATTTCAGTTACTATTCAGTTACTTGCTTGTAGACTACAAAAACTATTTTCATCTTCTAGTTTATATTACTAGGTTATAAACTGCGATGTCTCTCTCTGTTACTGTTCTTAGTCACTAGTCGTGTTCCAGTTGCTTTTTAGTTCACTAGTCGATTCTATATTGTTACTTCTCAGTCGAAAAGAATGGTTTGTGAACTTAATGCATAAGTTACTGATATGATCAGCATTTATAAACTAATTACGCTTTACAGTTTAACAAAATTGTTGCTTTTTAGCCTCACTACTTTCTGTATAGTTTATGGTATTTTATCGAAAAATAAAACAATGCCACCTCATTTATTTGGAGTACAGTTTCTTGTTGTAGACTCCCTCATGTTTGCATAATGTAATATTTTCCATGTATATATTTTCAGTGAGAATAAAGATTTATGGTAATTCATAGTTGGATGGAATACCATTGTCCTGAATGCTAAATGATACAGTTGTTGTAGCTAAGCATAATATGATATCAACTTCCATATGCATATACTAGTAAATAATAAAGTTTAGCATTACGTAAGCTATGTAGTATATGGCATGAGGTATATTCATATTATTGTCATCGAACAAATGTTTGACTTGGGTGGCTTAGGAGATGAATACAAGGAAAACCATGTATTTATTTTAGTGTTTCTAAAAAAATTCCTACACTTAATTTATAGTTCCCTCGTTACTATTACAGCGAAGGAAACTGCACTTAATTTATTGTTCCCTTACTACTGTTGCAACGAAGGAAGGGATCATGCAAACTTATTTCACAAGATTCATGTGCATAAGTAACTTGATAGTTGGAAGAATTTTGATTATTTTTTAAGCTTTTAAAAGCAAAAAATGATAAACTGTCAAAACGAAAAGGTTGATGGACCAAATTTGGTATGAATTTATTGCTTACAATTTTTTTCCCTTTTCTCAAATAAATCATTTTTGCTTGTGATGTTCCTTGTAGGATAATTATCTTTAGATTGTCATTTAAAAAAGGGTGAGACTGAATCCCATTTGGCATAATTTAACCATATTAAAAAAACTAACACAACAGTGTGACATAATGAAACTAACATAATAGTTTATTAAAAAGAAGAGAATTACAATAGTTGAACTCAAATCAAGAAATTAATAAGAACAATAAAACATTTATTTTGATGGAATTTAAGGAAGGAAAAATATGAATTTAAGGACCAGGTATTGTACTAGTAGTAATGGGTAGTAGACTTAGTTGTAGATTCGAGAAATTGGGTTGCACCGCAAGCACCAGGTATTAATGCTAGTTCTCAGCTGAATCCTAATAGTGCAACTGCACCAGTTGGAGTATGCTAGTTTTTCAAGAATGGACACTACAAGAAAGGAACTTTGTTTAACTACTTGCATTCATGGGTGGTAAGAGGTGAAAATTTGCTATGTTGGATTTGTGGTATATATTTGTTTTTTTATTTAATGTATTTAGCATGAATACTAAAACTATCTTGACTTTTTCACTACTTAATATAATGTACTACTAATGTATATATATTTCACATCTTTATTCATTTAATCTAAATTTGGTTATAGTTGATCACTGCCTTTTGCTGTTATTTCGATCCTTGATTTATGTTATACAAAGTTTCGCAAGTAGAAGAAGGTGTAGCTAACCGCCTTTCAGGTACCTCTATTGACATGCAGGTGAAATTTCATTAAATATTTATTGCCTTCAATAGCATATAGCGTCCGTCATCTCATTAGTTTGATTTTGTTCAATCATCTGTAATTAATAGTCTCAAGTTTGATTCTAGCATATCACTTACAACCTTGAGTTCTCAAAATATTTTTTTTTAATTGTTTATTATTATTATTATTCACAATGTAAGGTATCCAAAGTTACAGTCATATCTATAGTGCTACTTAAGTAGGATACCTTCCCTTGTAAAATAAATCATAATTTAATTACTCGGAGTAGCTTTACCGATTACCTTATATTTTTATAATATGTTAGAGATGATGCATTAGAGATGATGAAAGATCGGTTTGGGAACTTTGTTGCACAGAAATTCCTAGAGACATGCAATGATAAGTAGTGTCAACTAATTCTTTTTGGTACACAGCTCCAATCATCATATATAATAAAGTATTTTGTTAGTAGTGTAAACTTGTCTATAAAATTTGGAGGATTTTAAGTGAACTTGCCTGCTTTGTAATGAGTTTTGTGTCGGAATGGTTATGTATATCGATTTTTGCTATGTGATTAATGTGTTTTGTTAGTTGTTGAGTATTGTGACTTTTTGAATAATACTTTTTTATATGAAAATCTGTTAATAACTACTGTGTAATATATGAGAACAGCCAGAAACTGAACAAGCAACCAACATGATAAAGTAGCGTTTAAGAAATGCTGTAAAATAATAAACAAATTTTGGGCATCTTTTATAACAGCGTTTAAGAAAACAGTACTACAATATTTTGTAGTAGCATCAACGGTACTTTTTTGTAGCATTTATACAACGCACAAAAAAATTGGTTGCGTTTGTTGAACGCTACAATATGTTGTTTTTGTAGTGTTAATGGAAAAGGCAGTAGAAAGTCCAGGATTTTTAGTTGCATGTTGTATAACGACATCCTCTAAAATGTTATCATAGGTTATGGTAGCTTTTTTATGCTACCAAAGGCTGGTTTTCTTGTAATGGTAAACCCTTTAGTATATGGTTTATACAATTCTTAACAAGTTTCTACTTAATTCCAACCCACTATTTAATTTTCAAGTATAATTTCTATGGTTATTTAATTTTCTTCAACTATTTTACACTCAATTTTGTTTTATTATTTTCTGTATAAGATCGGTATTTAATCACAAACAAACATATGCACAATAATTAAGGCTCTCAATTCTTCTTACTATTTTATACTGAAATATAATTTTTAAATTGCTTAGATGTTCAAATTTGTTCTCTTTCACAAATTTACATCCAGTTTTTTAGTTATTTTTCTTCTAAAATAGTGATTTCATCACAAGCTTATATATATGTATGTGTATGTATGTAGGCCTGTCAATGGGCAGAGTTCGGTCCGGTATTATAAAACCCGGACCCGAGTCCAATTACAATAATTAAAACCCGAGCCCGGCCTGAACCCGCAGGGTATTTCAACCCAATATTCGAGCCCGACCCGTCGGGCTTTTTAAGCCCGCTGGGTAATAACTATATACCTAACTCAGAATATTTATGTTAAAACCATATTTTAAAACTGCAACTTTGGTAAAATTTGTATACAAACAATGTTAACATATAAATTGGACGGTGATGTAGTCAAGCTCATAACAAAAGTATGCAAAAACATCTACATTTAAACAAACAAAATGGTAAATAAATAACATATGCACTCATGTTTTGATACGACGAAAAACTAATAGTCGGGTCGGGCCAACCGGGCCGGGTTTCGATAAAACCGTACCCGACCCGGATCGGGCCTGAGTCGGGCTTGGGTAGTAAAAGGCAAAACCCGTACCCGCATAAATAGGGCGGGTTCGGGCCGGGCCAGGGCCGAAGCCCGTACCATTGACAGGCCTATATGTATGTATGTATGTATATATACATACACACATATGTACATATATACATATATGTGTATGTATGTGTGTGTATGTATGTGTGTGTATGTATATATATACTTATATGTGTATGTGTGTGTATACATATATATGTATGTGTGTGTACACACATATGTATATATGTGTGTGTGTATACACACACACAAACATACATACGTACATACATACATACATTTATAAATCTCATTAGATAATGACCATATAAGCATGTGTATTTGACAATTTATTTTACACCATTAACGTGTGCGTATCGTACAAATTACACACCAGTTTTTCCTAGGGATTTATAACCAACTAGTAGAGTATTGCTCTTTTATTGTTGAATCCTTTTTCCTAGGGATTTATAACCAACTAGTAGAGTATTGCCCTTTTATTGTTGAGTCCTTTAAAACGTCAACCTTTTTTATCATTTTAT
The DNA here is from genome assembly GCA_030737815.1 of Allium fistulosum. Lineage (NCBI taxonomy): Eukaryota > Viridiplantae > Streptophyta > Magnoliopsida > Asparagales > Amaryllidaceae > Allium > Allium fistulosum. Next base: position 670,938,172 of record CM060901.1, read on the forward strand.
TGAACAATCTTATGAATCACTTCTCTAGGAAACAAATTTAAAGTGAACAAACAACCATTAGTTGCACTTTTAGGACATTTGGTAGATCAACATTTAACACACCAGCCAGATAATTTTTTAAGGCTTATTTACTTTTATATTGATTATACATGATTTGTTCAAATTATGAGCTATTTAACATGCTAGAGCCTTTTTCCACAGTTTAAGAAATTATAAGATAACAAGGACAATGACTTCCACCATTCAATTTTCCTTACCAGGGTAGTAAATTCAAACTAGGGCAAGCTCGTGTTATGCACAAGGATTTGTCCAATAACAAAATTCTCGTTTTTATAATGTGCAATCCATGTTCCTATTGAAAATAATAAGAAAATAATAAACCTGGCTGCAAAATCACTTTAAGTCCATGACCTGAATTTTACACATGATACATGCATGCATACATATATATATATATATATAATGGGGATACACAACTATATCATATAACAGATAGTGTAAAGCACTCATTGACTATTAGTGACAACCCTCGCTACAATCTACTACATTTTGGAGTTAAACTCAACTAAACATCAATTGTCAAATTTCGACATTAATGACGACGATTGAGCTATAGGTGAAACCTGTAGCTAATTCGTAAAGTTTCATTTTCTAATGAACTTCTAACCTATCAACATATATTATTTCGAATGCAGATAGTATCGTATGTTTATCCATATTTCTGAAACATTTTCAATAATGGATATTAGTAGTCACATATAGCATATGAATATCAGACATTATCCTATTTGTTGACAATTAATGATTATAAAGGTATAAAAAGATTTTTTTTAGTTTAAACTTAAGTTGTCTCAAACCAGGTGTTATGAAAGTAGAAAAAAATAAGTAAATAAATGATGAAAAATGTTTTGAACAATGAGTATATATATAATCATGATGAACAATGTATACCTATAATCTATTGTACTAAAATGCACATTATATACTGGACGGATGACATTTGGATTTGAATATCTTTATATTCGCATTCGAGTTTTTGAATGTTGTATATTAATCCTTTTTAGGATAGATGTAGATGATTTTCAAATATTCAATGATATTTCTACTTTATAAATGCCACCATACCTGCAGCATATTCTCATAAGCTTCACTTGATTGACCATTTTTGTACTCCATATCAATTTACACATCACAATAATGTACAATTTCATTCATACCACTTTTTATTGAATGCACATGTTTCCAGATTATCATCTCACCATTCAATATTTTCTAATGATGTATAGAAGGATGACATTCTTAACACAATTAAACCCTAATGATATCACCCGTATTTTTTCATTAACTAGACCTGATAAAGAGAGTCACATCGCATACGTATTTCAGGAATGTTGTATTAAACAAACTAAAATAGGATGCATGAATTCACAGTTTTTACATAATGCATTAATAAATCAGAAAAGGTCTCAATAATGCAAAAGTGCTAAAAAAAGTGGGGCTATAACTATTTAAATCAAATGGTTAATCCTTGAGAAAGATTCAGAACAGGGATTAAACATTGCTCTTTTTGTTATTGTTGCATTCTTGCTTCTCTTTAACAAGTAATCTAGATGCAATTTCTATTTTCTAGGAAACGTGGAGTTTAAAATACAACTTTTTTAGAACTAGAAAATAATATGCTCAATTCATATGTATTTTCTGACAATTACATTCACATTCGCACGTACCTGCATGGACATGTAGCCTCTATGCTCAATATTGAATCCCTTACCTAACATCCTTTACTTTCTTCTCACACATATTTTACCATCTCCTCGACTTTCCTCTTCACATAGAAGATTGCTTCTCCTCATCCTTGAGATCAAGTTCTCAACAACATTTAATAGTGCAACTCCACTTTAGGTCATACATGGAAAACTTTATTAGTACATGGTCCTGAAAAGTAGTAGGGTGAGAATATGTCAAAACCAACCAAAATTCTACCCATTCAAAACTAGCAACAATGCTAATAATAATATATTTTGGTATTTTTGATCTAGTATGGTTGCTGCACCAGTGTACTATGTGCACTTGTGCTTGTGCAACTCATTGCTTTTTGGTTGAATTTGGCCTTGTGTGTTTGTGCACTGGTCTTGTCGACTTGGTCGATTTGCTGCATGTTTGTGCCTAACCTATTTGCATCATTTTGTACTTAACCTTGTGTATTGAGCTTGTGTTTTTGGCCTGCCTTTAAACTGTTTCTATGTTGTTTCATTTTTGCTTGTGTTGAGCTATTTAGCTTGACCTTGCACTGCTTGTGTTGTGCCTTTAGGCTTGACCTTCTTTTTGTCCCCGAAATTGAGTTGATGCAAAAGTGTTCAGTGTATGTGCTTGGCCTTATGGCATGTACAGTGACACGTTGTGCATGTCATAGGTTGCTCGTGTACATTATTGATATTTTTGTTGTCTATTTTACAATATGGAAAGAACAAAACCAATGTACTAAGGCAATGTCGAGTTTAAAACTATTTTATATTTTTACAGTTTGAATTTGTTACTTTTTGCTTTTTACTGCGTTGTTATTCAACATGCAAAGCAGATGGTTGGAGAAAAGACAGTTGGAGCAAGTAAATAACAAATCGAATTCAGGTGAGTGAAGTTAGGAGTGATTGTATTTGTGAGTGTGTTGTATATGAGAGTAAAAATGTGGTGTTGTATATGAAAGAGTGAAATATTTTTGTATATGAATATTGTATCGAAATTATTATGGAAGCTATTATTGTAACTATGTGTACTACTGAAATTGTATTAAAATAAACTATTTTTTAAATAAAAATTTCATTTGTTTGCTTTTATATGTGATTTTATAATGGTATTGTATCAAACACATTTAATATATATATATATATATATGTTTATTATCATCAAACAAAAATCATAAACTTGTATATTCTACAATCTCTTCCTTTTGATAATAACAAACATATATTAAGATTTTGTGTCAACCAACTATGTTTGATGTGTTGTGATTAAGCTCCTCCTATTTACATACTCCCCCTACAACTTGACTCCCCATAGACATATGCATGCAATTAATAAAATAAAAAAGTTGATGCTAAAATAATTGCAAAAGCAACTATCAAAAAATAAAAACAACTCTTGAATAATAAAAGGAACTCTCGAATATCAGTAAAGTTATTACTCAACCACCAAAACCTTAACCTCTCTCCCCCTTTTATTATCATGAAAATAATAATAATAATTGATATGGTGACGAATTTTGATTAAAACCATAAATCATATAGAGAGGAATATATATTGCAAATTCCAATTAATCAAACAAAAATCATAATATTTTATTTATTAGACACAAATTCCACTTTAGAGTGATGATTGAGTTATGGTCTAGGGGAATTAAATATAGTGACGGTAGTGTAGTACTTTTAATAAAGGAAAAATTTATAAATTACTTTTTTAAATATTATACAAAAGAAAATATTAAACACTTTCTAACCATGCATAACTGTTAGGACTTTTAAATGAATTTAGTAGTTACTTAAGAAGAATGTCAAGCATTTTATAACCATGCATAACAGTGGGGACTTTTAAATGAGGTTAATAGCTATTTGAATATTTGTCCCTCACTTTTATACAATTTCCATCCATGCATAACCATGAGAACTTTAAAATGAGAATGGAAGCACGTATCTAGAGATTAAAAGTTATTCACCCATGCATAACTGTAGGGACTTTTAAATGAGAGTAAATACTTTGGGATGGAATAATAAATTACACTAAAAATATAATTCCTTGTTTTTCGAAATACCAACGTCTGCATACTATATTAAATTTTGGTGTATAGGTTGCAAGAAGGATGATAGTGATAGAAAAATCAAGGAATATGTACTAGTTTTAAAAATATTGTAAAACTTTTTAAATTTTCATGAAATTTTTAACATATACTTCCTCTATCTATAAAGTACAATTTAATCAGTACCCATCGCTTTCTCAATCAGTATTAATCATTTTTGATAAATTTCAAAAGGTTCAAGCAGTCAACAACCATCTTTTCTATAGTAAATCCCATTCTATAGTAAACAAGAGTATTTTTATTAAAGAAAATCAAGGTAAAAATCTGAGTTATTTGAAAATTTTCCAAATCCTAAAAGATATAAAAATCTATTTTCTGTAAGAAGTTTTGTAAAATGATGTCTGCTAGTTTCAAAATCAGTTGAAAATGCAAATATGAAGTGATGTCTGATACCACTTGCACTCTGTTGCCCAAAATAATATGTCATTAAACAAGTAAATTGTGTACTCTACAATATCACTCGAATTGATTCAAAATTTTCCAGCTTAGCCATTTATGTCAATCAAAGGAAAAATCAATTAAATAAAGCAAAACCAAACATACTCTCGCCACTGAAGTGTTAGTCATTATTAATGGCAATGAAAGTTAATTATCGTATGAAAGTAATTGACAATTCTTGTTTTGAAAATTTAGCCCATTGAAACTGAAAGAGCTAGGCCAGCTTGCAGTGGAAGAAATGGGTGAATTTAAAAATTTTACCATTTTTGGATCATTAATGAGCCTATGAAGTCTAAATGTATTTAGATCTTATCTAAATTTCTTTTAAATAAACACTATGGGAAAAAACGCATCAGACGACAGATATGCTCCATTGTCTGATTGCATATCTATCTGTCGTCTATTACCGTTTCGTCTCGTTGCACATCAGACCACAGATATGCCCCGTCGTCTGATATGCACCAACACATCAAAAGAAAAAAACCATACGTTGTCTGATGTTATAGTATCATTTCTAAAATTTTCTATTATACAACATATAAATATTGACCGGTATGCATATCAATTACACTTATGTTATATTTGCAAAATGAAATAATGAATCACAATTTTATTTAAACAAATAATTTATTTCAAATCAAATTCAAATACAATACAACTTTCACTATACTTACATTTTCAAATACAATACAACTTTCACTATTCTTACATTTTCATATACAATACAACTTTCACTATCACTCTCATATATACAACTTTTCTCTACACTCTCATATATAACATTTTTTTACTAGCACTCACTTACACTCACTCGACTTTATTTTTGATATTGATCTTCATTTGCTTGCTCTAGCTTGTGTCCATCCATCTCTTATACCTGTCAAATAAACAACGCAGTAAAATGGAAAAGGAAACAAACCTAAATTGCAAAAATTAAATTAAATTTGAATATTAATATTGCCTCAGTTTATGGGTTTATTTTCTCTTCATGTTTTAGACATGGCCGGACAAATATATATGTGCACGGACAACTTATGATATGCACAATGTATCACTATGAATATCACAAGGCCGGACATCGATTAAATCTCACGGACTATTGCAAAGGTCAAGCCCGAAGGCTCAACACAGTGCAAATGTGCACTAGGTCAAGCCCAAGCCTCCTCGGGCTCAACTCAGGTGCACATATCATAAAACAAGTTTCATCAATTCAATAAACACAAGAGTACATAATGAATACAAGGCAAGAAATCTCAAAACAATTTAAGCATAGTGCACATAGGAGTAGCATGAACAAAGTTGAAGTGCACATGTATAAACCAGACAAAAACAAGGAAAACATGGCAATATTCCACACATATATAATACATATATATGTGTGTGTATACATGGAAGTAACAAGCAAGAGGACTACACATAGCAGTAACAACCATTCAAGGTTCAGGTTATTCAAGTATCAATTTCAGGCCATTCAAGGTTCAGGGAAGGCAAGGATGTATACATTCAAGGTTCAGGGAAAGCAATCAAAGGAAAATACATTTTGGTATCAAAGCATAAATACATTTTGGTATCAAAGCATATATACCATTTCATTTTTCTAATAAGGCTCCCACTAGTCTTTTATGTTTCTCCAAACCCTAAGACGAAACATAGAAGTCTTTCGACTTCACTAGTGGGTGTTAGGACTCGCATGTCTTGGTATTCTAACCTTGAGTTTGCTCAACAAATCATAACCCCACAAACGATGGATAACTCCTTATCGGTTGTATCACATAACTCCTAACCTATGTTTCAATGTCCTAACCTCATTTTGACCTTGAGTTTGCTCAACAAATCGAAAGAGAATATTCACTCATGCCTACCATATCGCGATGGCCTAAGTATAGTATATGTACCTTGAGTTTGCTCAACAAATACATATAGTTATCTTACCTCGTCTATTCAATATATTAATAATACTACACATAATATCCCTAGCTTGAGTTTGCTCAATAACTAATGAGTATGCAAGTAATTTATTAATATATATATGGTAGAGGACAACATTATATTGAAGATTCATAATCTTTAATGTATTACATTGAGTGCTATTGACTTATGGAATAATGTATTTCTCATAAATACCCTCATGATTCAAGTGTCAGACACATCAGAAATCACAATCTACGTCCGTTTATGTATGTATTTATTCCTTAAGTCTATTTCGGTTTCTTTAATGTTTCACCTTTAGTTTATACATTCATATCATATAAGTTTTATTGTTATATAACTTTTATATTTCATATTACTTATATGATAGTCTTATGTATAATATTTTATTTAATTAAATTTTATTTAATTAAATCCTATTTAATTAAATCCTATTTAATTAAATCTTATTTAATTAAATCCTATTTAATTAAATCTTATTTAATTGATTTAAATTAATTAACTCTTTAATTAATTTTATATTAGTATTCCAATACAAATTTATATTGTACATATCTACTATAACCTTTATAGCGTATACTATAACCTTTATAATATAACACATATATCTTATATATGCGTATTTTTATTTAATTAATTTATTCGATTAAACAATTTTAATTAAATTATATTAATTTCAAAATTTATCTTATATACATACATGTGTACTTATGTTATCTCAAACACTTTAAAATAATATAACATATATCAGCATATATGATACATGCATATAAGTATTAATTAATTAACTCATTAAATTAATTTATTTTATTAATCTCATTAATAATTTTTTAAATTTCAAAATTAATATCTAAATAGTTTCAAACATTTTGAAGTTTTCATTACGTTTTCAAACATTTTGAAAATTTATGTTATATTATAACCTTTTATAATAAACATGTTTTTATTTTAAATTTAACTTTTAAATTTAAAATCATGTCTTAATTTTCAAAACTACTTTGAAGATTAGCCTAAGGCCCAATTCAAATTGTACCTTTTCTATTAGGGGCAACCTTTGGGCTCACATCACCTTTCAGGCCAGGCAGGTAACCAGGTAGGACAGGGTACTTGATTACCCAATTCCAATCTTAGACATCACCTTTCTAGACATCGTACTAAGTGCACAAGCTTAATTAGTTAGCCCTAACATGACTAATTTAGACCGTGTAGGCTATTAGGCTCTGATACCATTGAAGGAACTAGGTCAATTTGTAGCGGAAGAAATGGGTGAATTTCAAAATTTTACCATTTCTGGATCATTAATGGGCCTATGAAGTCTAAATGTATTTAGATCTTATCTAAATTTATTTTAAATAAAATAAGTATTTTATTTTATACCATATTTTTTATTAATTTAATTCTAAAACAATAAGAATGGGATATAAAAATAAGGTTTGAATATATCATTCCTTAATTGTGTGACAGAATAGTTAAACATAAGGCAAATATGATCAATTGATAACATGATATATATGAATAAATAAGAATATGTTCAAAGGCAATCACATAAGGGATAAAAGGGAAAGAAATAAAAGATGACGAAGATGATTGATTCATCTTTCCCTTTTTGACAAACTTGATTTATGCAGCATTCAATTAACAATCGATAAATCATTATGACATAAGAATAGGAATAGCCAACAATAATTCATATGTATATACTACTGCCTCATTTAAAATTGTTTGATATTAATAAAGCGATTAAATTATAGATTTTGAAATATAAACATTAAGTTTATGTGTACATATATATAGATGTAATTATTTTTATATAAAGATTAACCAAAAACTTCTTAATTAATTCAAAATAAACGATATTACATTTAAATTTTCTGATGTATTTATGAACTTATGTAAACTTAAATTAGTTAATAATATATATATGTATATATACAATTAAACCAAGGGATTCAACCTATATGAAAAATGTTTTTTAAAACAAAAGTGAAACATACTAAACTGAGCAATATATTAACAATCCTTTGAATACTTAAAGAAAGGTATTAGTCATGTCAAGTACGGTAATAAATTTATAAATTAATTATAATCAATTTAATATCAAAGCATCATTTAATCATGTGTGGGTTTCAATTATAATATGATGCAAATAATAAGAACAAATAAACTTTCAAATCTAAGGAGATTCAATCTTTATGAATAATTAATTTTTTTTCATTATTATTATAAAAAAAGTTGATATATATTGAATTAAGCAATATGCTATAATACTTTGAATATTTAAAGAAGGATAACTGTGATGTCAAATAGGGTAACAAATTTAGAAATTTATTGTAATCAATTTATTATCAAAACATCATTTAATCGTATGTAAGTTTTTATTACAACACAAATGCAAACAATAAGAACATATAAACTTTCAAATCAAAAGAACTACATTTTGATTTGAGTGGTTAAACATAGATCTAAAATTAAAATATTGTCTAATCATATACAAATTTCAGTTTTGATTTATCTAAATAAAAAAACAATCAATTCATATAATAAATAATTCAAACTACATAAACCATTTTCAAATCAAATGAGACAATATTATACACATATAAATTATGATATTCAATTTTATTCATTAAAACATTATATCAAAATTATTAGAATAAGGAGATCATACCTTAATTCCGAAGACTTGAAGTACACCTTGAAATATTGAATTTTCCTTTAGATGTAGCAAATGAATCATACCTTGAACGATGTATCAAACCTTCTAAATTCATAAATTAGCCTCCAGATGTTGCAAGGATCAAGAGACAAAAACCACCTTAAATTTATTTGTTTTTTTTGAATTTGTCTTATGAAATTTTTATTTTCATGGAGGCCATTAAAGGAGAGGAGGAGAGCTTTGGAAAGAAAGAAGGAAAAATTTGTTTGTCTAAAACAAAACGTAAATGATGATGAGAGAGAGAATTTGTTTTTAAAAGAAAACATTAAAACATTTTCAGTTCCTCCTTTAAAACTTTCCGTATTTTATTCCAAAATTAAATCACCAAATCCTCTTCCATCCTCTTCATATATTCGGTAGAATAAAATAAAGAGAAAAGGACAAAGTTCATTTCATAAATGATATTCGACAGAACAAACGTTATTTTTCATCTCAAGTTCATCGATAGTTATAGTTAATTTTTGAAATCAGTGAAATAAATCTTTGAATAAAAAATCACTTATCTCATCATTTGTTGCGTCTTCATCACTGCGCTCTTTCCTGTCATTGTCCAAATTATCTTTTGTAAAATCCTATCAAGCATAATTCTTTAATTGAGTCGATTTTGGGGAGTTTCCCATTATTATTGACTTTTTTGCCGTATATTGCATCAAGAGTGTTCCAGATTTTCTGTGCAGTTAAACAATTAGAGATATAGTTAATTCGGCTCTAATAAATAGAGAGTGGAGAATATTCATAGCACAAGCATTAATTGAAATATTTTTCTTATCTAACATATCACACCTATTTTCAATAATGTCCCAACACTTGAAATTAATAGATTTTAAATAAAGTCCCATTTTTGATTTCGCATTTAAAAAATATGTTCCATCAAAAACAGGTGGACTGTCACTGGACCGACTCCCGCTGGATCTACAACTAGGGTTAGGCATTTCACTAACTACTTTGCTCTGATACCACTTGTAGGATATAATTAACCCTAGAGGAAGGTAAATAGGGTTTATAGTAAATTAAAAGAATAATAAAAATTGTAGCATAGATAATAGCAGAGTAAATGCGAAAATTAAAAGCGACACAGTAACGACCCGGGATTTTTGACGTCTCGAGTTTTGAATATTTATTTTTAATATTCAATAATACGGTATTTTAATCAAATAAAAATCCCCGTTAAATAACAATTGGCAATAATATACAGTTTTCAAACCAAAATAATATTTGAATTTCCAGATTTTTATTTATAAAATAGGAAATTGGTTTAATTGGAAATTTCTTATATATGTATATATACATATTCAAAACAATATAATATATATATATATATATCTATAAATAAATTGGGAATAAACTCAACTCAGATAAATACAGATGAAATATAAGAATACATTATAAATAGAAATGATATGACTTATGGAAAATACAATGTATTATAAATAGAAGGAGTTAAAATTGGATTTTTCTTATATATATGAATATATACATATCAGTTGAGAAGAGTGTAATATTTATAAACTAAATAAGCTAGTAGGTTAAAAACAATATATATAATATACATATGTGTGGATAAATAAATATAGTTATTAAGAGTTTTATACATTTATATGTATATGTATATATCGAAAATGAAAGAAGGATGTATACATATATATAAGTTCAAAAAGGAAAATTTTAGTATCTATAAACAAATAAATATTGTATGCTATAAACTAAATAAAAATTGTATGTTGAAAACAATATATGTAATGGTAGGAAAAATATATATATATGAACCAAATAAATATAGTTTATTAAAAAGTAGTATATATTTTTATATATTGAAAAATGAAAGAAGAAATATGTATATGATAATATATATGATAGAAATGAGTAAATTTATAAAATCATGTTAAACAGGAAATCTTTTGTGAAATGGTGTTTTGATAAAGATGTTATTTTATACATTTAGAATGAAATAGCACAAACATTCATTTGTTTTGAATTTATACATTTTAAATATAAAAAGAAATATAAAAACTAAATGTTATTTAAAAGTAGAAAGGCTTGTAAAGGTCTTGGGTTATATATATATATATCAATATATATATATATAGGAATAAGGACTTGAAGTTGTTTTGAAAACCACTTTGTATCTATTGTTTCCAAAACATGCATATATATGAAAGCATGTAAAGAAATCAAGTAAGAAGTAAATAACCAAAATGTATAAATCAAAGTGATATAAACAAATTGCTTGGTAATAAAAAAAGACTAAAACATATATATGCACACATAAGCTGGCCTGGCCAAAAGGAGCAAAGAACAAAACATTTGTTTAAACTTCATTTCAACTCAAACCAAAAATCAACTCAAGGCCACCACTACTTCATATCAGCCACCAAATTCCTTTTCAATCCATCACTAAAATCATGGTACAGATCAAAACTTTTCTTCAACCAAAAGATTGAACGTATGCCTCGTCACAGACCTGTATAAATATATGCATATAGCCTCAGTTTCTTAAAGCCTGTAAAACGAAAATAAAAAAAAAGCTCCGTAAACAAAAGAGAGCACTCTATTCAAATCAAAGGCAAAGCTAGTCCTTTTCAAGAATTCAAGTTTGCAGATCTAAAACTAAGACTCACGTGGAGACTTCAAAGTATTTCAACATGTGGAAGGTGAGAATTGTTGGTTGAAATGCCTGTAAAAGTTTACTATTCTTTGTAAAATGTGAACAGAGTTTAGATTCATATACATACTCTGGTTTTCAAAAACCAATACCTCTCTTTCCAATTCGAATTTGAAGATGACGTAAACTAGTAACTAGTTTGTTTTTGAGTAAGGAATACAGTAAAAAAATAGCTTTAGGTCGATCCATGCTATAATTTGGATGAAATGTTGGATTTAAAGTAGAAAAACAATTTTTGGTCAAAATTCAATATCCATAAAACCTTGATTCATTTATATAACCATGATCTTAGGGTGAAAACGTGATTTTTAGTTAAGAAATTACGTTTTTTATAGCTCAGGCTTTGAGAATTTTTGAGATGTACAATTTTTATAAAAAAATAGATTTTGGGATCGAGGGTGAACGAGGCTGCAGGCTGTCAACTTCGGGACGATCGTGGTGACGTGGGTGAAGGGTTCACCCTGACCAAATCTCGATTTTGGTCTTGAATTGGGGTGGAGTGACATTTTTAGGGTTTTAGGGCAAGTTTTGGATGGGTTCTGTTTCCTCGTCGTTGACGCAGTGAAAGAGTATCGGACCTGGCGCTGAGGGGCTCGGAGGCAAGGAGAAAGATAGACGGCTTCATCGGTGGTGTTTGCATGTCCTATATGCCGATGGTTCGATGGGACGAGGTCGATTTTGCTCGGTGGTGAAAAGTATCTGGGCTCCGCATAAATCGGTTTTGGCTAGAGAAGGTCGGAGGTGGAACTATGGGGGAGAGGCGATCGAGTTTTGGATTGGGCATTTGTGAGTGGTCCTGGTTGGGTAGTTCGACATCAGAAGAGTTCGTGCACGTGCACGTGCAAGCATGCACGAAGGAATTCCAGGTAGAGGTGATCGTGTTCGAGCATGAGGGTTGCGGTGGATTAGTCCTTGGTCTCGAGTCGTGCGAAATCGGTGAAGGCAGCTGGTTCGATCAAAGGTTGAAGCATAGGGGAATTCATGTTTATGGTGTAGTGGTTGCTTACAGGTGAAAGTGAGAGAGGGGAAAACTGGAAGAACAAGAGAGAAGGGGAGGAAAAGAAAGGAGGGTAGTAGGTTGTTATTTTTGGTAAGTGAAATTAGGCTTCGGCCCAAACAAAAATTTGTGAAAAAAGGGTTTAAAATTAAATGTTTAAACTATATATATATACACACACTTTGTGAATTTTAAAATGATATAGTAAATTCATACGAAACCCGTTCGATGCAAAACTGATTACGATGGGTTCGTATCGATGAACCCTACGTCATCGTATGACTCACCGTAGAATTTGAACCAGTGAAATTTTATAGTAATTTGAAACGGACAGATATTTAAGTAATCAATTTAAAAATAATATTATCGTTTGAATTTATATGACCCATAAATTGAAGTGCTTTGCCAGATAAAAATAACGACGAGTTAATTTAATTTAATTACGATGTTTTGATATCTGTTTAGCGGAGCAAAATACCGTTCCGCTAATTGTTTAATTAGACCCCTGTTGGAAGAATAAATCACCGTTCTGCCATTACTACTGAATATATCTGTTTGAGAACATTGATTAGCAGAAATAAAACCTTGTTCTGCTATTATATTTGTACGGACACCTACTTATTTTCCCGATAAATTATATTGGGTGGGAATTAGCCACAAGGGTCTCTTTAGCAAGTGAAATTAATTTCTAGGACACACAACTAAAATAATTACTTTTAAGGACAATACGCAAAATAATTAGTTTCTAGGGCCTAAAAACCTACGAAATTATGTCCTTGTAAGTAATTGGACAGCTGACTTTGTCCTTGAAAGTAATTATTCTGCTGACTTTGGCCTTGAAAGTAATTAGTTTAGATGCATGTCCTAGAAATTAATTGGACTACAAAGTTTGTCCTTCTGATGAAATGCCCCTTATATTGGCAATATGATGTTGAATTGGTTGAAGTGAATATCTATATCTGTTATTTTGGGCTGTTTGAAATTGAATGGTAGCTTGATTAAATACCATTGGGATTATTAAGCCTTCTCTTCCGATTTGGGGTTGATTTTGAACCAGAACTTGTTTAAAAAAAAGTTTATTATTTATCAATGATATTTTTAAAGTTAATCGGTAAATATTTCGAGAATGATTTAAAGTAATTATTTTATTACTCTTAAAAAAAAGTATTTAGAAAGGCATTAATTGTTGTTCCAAAGATATTTAATTATTTGGATTGTTTAAAGTATATTAATTATTAAGTAAAGTTATTTTATAGTGATTGTTTAAAGTTAATTATTTCTTAAGGATTAATTAGTATTAAAGTATATTTATTCCAAAGATAAATTTATTTAAAATTAATAATGTTTTAAAAGAAAAAATATATATATTATATAGTAAACTTTTATAAATAAGTATTTTACTTGATTAGAACTTGGAAAGAATATATTGAAAACTTTATAAGTATTATTATTGGAAAATTATTAAACAAAGTTTTCGGAAAGTAATGGTATGCTTTTATGGCGTAATCGGAGGCAGTGAATGCCTGTAGTTAAGTTTTGGATTTCTCTGGGATAGAGATGTAACCATTGAGCTGTGAATCCATGGTTGATACCGTAGTGGCGCTTTCCCAGATTTATTTTAAAGGGTTTCAAATATTTTAAAAAAAATAAATGGTTTCGTAAATATACTTATCCGGTGAGATAAGCATATGCTGTTTGGATTAAGTAATTTGAATTTATCAAAATTTAAAATAATAAAGCTTAATGTTTTCAATGGGAAATGAAACTTTTGTTTGGATGATTGTATATTTGATAGTTAAATAACCGACTATCAATTCTGGACCCAAAATATAACTTTGGGAATATCTAGGAGAAATACAGAAATTATATGGTACAGTTACCGTTCGAGGTGCTATACTGTACGTATAAAATCATTTTGCTCTTCTAGGACGATGATAAGGAATCCGTCCACTGATGGTTAGGAGGTGATCTCCGATCTTATTTTCGTCAGTGTATTTTCTAAAGAACCGGGGTTGAGTTTACCGAAAATATCGAACGTTGTTTCGAAGTGACCGGGATCGGATAAGTTATCCGAAAACCACTTCGATCCAATGAGTACGTTTTCGAATGAAGACAAGAGCATGGGGTCGAAGATGGAGCGTTGAAGTGCAAGGGATAATCGCTACTAATCCTGAGGATTATTCCAAAATGGATGTAGTAGGAATAGTGCCTTCGGTTCCGTTCGGACCCAGAACGGACTTGTATGGATGGATGCTATTAGTACATTGTCATTGGAGGACAATGAGCATTCTAAGTAAAAAATTCCTTAAAAAAGTATTCGTAGCCTCTAGCCTCATCAACCGGGAATGACTGAAAAGCAGGGGAGATGCAGCAAGGCTAAGTGGGTAGCACCCAAGTAGGGTATGTTTATCACCTTTCTAGATACCCTTGGATATTATTACTACGATTTACGGAAGGAGCTCGAAAGAGGGTGGGAACACCCAGGGTGATAGCATACACGGTCTATCCAAGTTAGGGATAGTCCGGTCATGGTCCTCAATACATTGTTTCTAGACGTGTAATGTGACAGGTGGTACCCCAGTGCCTAGTCATTCGTATGGAATCCATTCTCCAATAAATGCCGTACGGTTTTGATTGTGCCCAACTATGCTGAAACGTGAGATGCAAGCATTTCAGCTATTTGAATAAGTATTTGTACATAGACACTATTATAATATCATTGGATTTTCTATAAAAGTGTTTTGGTTACCGTAAGGGAAAAACCTATCGTGTTTATGTGTGGCGTGGTCTTACGGGAGACCTTTGATTTTAAAAGGATTTTTGAAAGTTATACGAATAAAATTCCTTGTGTTTTAAATTCTCACGCTGGTTTTACCAGACTGACCCGGGCGTGGTTTTTCCTATATGCTCGAGTCAGACGGAGCATATTTCCAGGTTTAGCTGGAAGGATGGGAGCTTCAGGAGAGGTGCTGGAGGTCCAGAGTCGTATTCACGTAGATGATTATATTCCGTTGCATTTAGTTGTGTATATCAGCAATTGTAAGGAAAGGTTGTTATAAAAGTCCATGCCGAATAGGTTGTATACTCCGATTGATGTCGGTAAAAGTTAAATTACAGTTTTGTTTTATGTAAAGACTTGTTCTATATCATAGATTATTCGTTCCGCTGTGAGATTCTGTGTTGTTCTATTTTCTTTCTATCTTCTTTCTAGTTTCTTTTCTTACCATCCGCTTTTTTGTTCAATTTGGACTCGACAAGTGTGGTAAAGTGTCAGTTCAAACTGTATGGATAAAGTGGGTCATGACATCGTGTTATCGGAGCTTAGGTTGAGCGAATACCTAGGCTTTGGTGGGGTTACTCATTAGAGATAGAGTCAGTAATACCCTAGAATGAGTCTGAGTGTATATATATACGAGAGCGCGTATTTGTTAGTGATATAAAAATGTTTTTATATTGTGTTAATTGATCTATTGAGTGGCATATGGATTCTGGTCAATACGAGTAGCTAACATTATTGATAGGGATCTCTAAACACTTGAACAAGGCCAACGGACACAATATTATTTTAAGTGGGTAAATGAAATAATTTTACCTAGAATATATCTTATATATTAAAGGCAATGATTTCAAAATATTTAGTATTTTGAGGTGTTGTTTGATAAGTGGTGATAATATTTTGTCATCTAGGAATTGAGTGGTCATAACCGTTAGCTTTGAGTATCCTCTAGTGTCGGTCCTTTTGACTTGAGTATTTCCTTAGAAACCTGAGTCCTGTAAGGTAGGAACTTTGGAAAATTTGGATTTTTAGTAAAAAAAATTCACCAAAGGAAATTTGGAATATTTAAAAAATAAATGTTTAAAGAAGGTTTTTCGTAGATAAAAACTAATTTTATAATAATTGATTTATAAAAGAGATATTTGAGGATTAAAAACTTCGGCGATTTCGAAAAATTTGTTTAAAACCAATTTTTGAGGAAAATGGTTTTGGTAATACTTAAGTAAAGTTTTTGAATGGTAGCAATTTGAAGAGGAAAAGTTATTTGAAGTGTGAACCTATATATGTATTCTTTAGCATATATGAATTCCTGAAACCTTAGGATCTCATTCTTGGTTTTGTTAATTGATTGTAGAGAACCCGTAGTATCGTCCGAGGAGGGGCACTCTTGAAGGCTAGGAGAGATGGCGATCATGACTTAGCTAGAAGGATTCTGAAGGATCTTAACGAGCCATCGATTTATGAGGAAGAGTTAGAGAAAGAAATAGAGCGTGTCGAGCAACCATCGCATCAAGAAGAAGACCCCAAGGAAGAGTAGAAGAGGAGCCTGAGGAAGAATTCGAGGACGAGGAAGAATTGGAAGAAGAGGAAGAGTTTGAGGATGAAGAAGAATTTGAGGATGAGGAAGAGTTTGAGGATGAAGAGGAACTTGAAGCAGAGGAAGAACCCAAATCGGAGAATGACGACGTTGCCATCTGGGAAATGGGTGAAATTGAAAACAAGCCAGTTGCAGATGGAGATTACCGTCAGAGGGAACCAAGTCTAGTGTTTTCATGGGTTCCGGATAACGATGTTGAGTCTACGGAATTGAAAGGACCCAAAGTGGAGGACTCGGATGGGGAGAGTCCGCAGTGAGTGTGGGTTTGGGTTTAGTGGTCTCTTAGTGGTGTATACCCTATTAGTATGTATTAGTAACCTATAGACGTCATGTTTGTTGGATTGTAGTCCAGTAAATTATCCCAGTAGATGTCTGGTATGACTATATATATGTGTATGTGTATTTGATGACGGTAACTGTGAAGAATTCTAGTTGATACTAGATGTAACTGATATTTGGGAATATATATAAATATATATGTTGACATGTGTGATAGGGATGTTTATTAATTCATTAATAAATTAAAATTCGGTTAATTTGTTTACTAGCCTGGTTATGGAAATTTCGGGGATGAAATTCTTTTAAGGGGGAAGGAATGTAACGACCAGGGATTTATGACGTCTCGAGTATTGAATATTTATTTTTAATATTCAATAATATGGTATTTTAATCAAATAAAAATCCCTGTTAAATAACAATTGGCAATAATATACAGTTTTCAAACCAAAATAATATTTGAATTTCCAAATTTTTATTTATAAATAAGAAATTGGTTTAATTGGAAATTTCTTATATATGTATATATATATATATTTAGAACAATAGAATTTATATATATATATATATAAATTGGGAACAAACTCAACTCAGATAAATACAAATGAAATAAGAAGAATACATTATAAATAGAAATGATATGACTTATGGAAAATACAATGTATTATAAATAGAAAGAGTTAAAATTGGATTTTTCTTATATATATGAATATATACATATCAGTTGAGAAGAGTGTAATATTTATAAACTAAATAAGCTAGTAGGTTAAAAACAATATATATAATATACATATGTATGGATAAATAAATATAGTTATTAAGAGTTTTATACATTTATATGTATATGTATATATCAAAAGTGAAAGAAGGATGTATACAATATATATAAGTTCAAAAAAGAAAATTTTAGTATCTATAAAAAAATAAATATTGTATGCTATAAACTAAATAAAAATTGTATGTTGAAAACAATATATGTAATGGTAGGAAAAATATATATATATGAACCAAATAAATATAGTTTATTAAAAAGTAATATATATTTTTATATATTGAAAAATGAAAGAAGAAATATATATGATAATATATATGATAGAAATGAGTAAATTTATAAAATCATGTTAAAAAGGAAATCTTTTGTGAAATGGTGTTTTGATAAGGATGTTATTTTATACATTTAGAATGAAATAGCAAAAACATTCATTTGTTTTAAATTTATACATTTTAAATCTAAATGTTATTTAAAAATAGAAAGGCTTGTAAATGTCTTGGGTTATATATATATATATAGGAATGAGGACTTGAAGTTGTTTTAAAAACCACTTTGTATCTTTTGTTTCCAAAACATGCATATATGAAAGCATGTAAAGAAATCAAGTAAGAAGTAAATAACCAAAATGTATAAATCAAAGTGATATAAACAAATTGCTTGGTAATAAAAAAAAGACTAAAACATATATATGCACACATAAGCTGGCCTGGCCAAAAGGAGCAAAGACCAAAACATTTGTTTAAACTTCATTTCAACTCAAACCAAAAATCAACTCAAGGCCACCACTACTTCATATCAGCCACCAAATTCCTTTTCAATCCATCACTAAAATCATGGTACAGATCAAAACTTTTCTTCAGCCAAAAGATTGAACGTATGCCTCGTCATAGACCTGTATAAATATATGTATATAGCCTCAGTTGCTTAAAGCCTGTAAAACAAAAACAAAAAATAATAAGCTCTGTAAACAAGAAGAACTCTGTTCAAATCAAAGGCAAAGCTAGTCCTTTTCAAGAATTCAAGTTTGTAGATCTAAAACTAAGACTCATGTGGGAGACTTCAAAGTATTTCAACATGTGGAAGGTGAGAATTGTTGTTTGAAATGCCTATAAGCGTTTATTGTTCTTTGTAAAATATTAACAGAGTTTAAATTCATATACATACTCTGGTTTTCAAAAATCAATACCTCTCTTTCCAGTTCGAATTCGAAGATGATGTAAACTAGTAACTTGTTTGTTTTTGAGTAAGGAATACACTAAAAATAGCTTTAGGTCGATCCATGCTATAATTTGGATAAAATGTTGGATTTACAGTAGAAAAACAATTTTTGGTCAAAATTCAATATCCATAAAACCTTGATTCATTTATATAATCATGATCTTAGGGTGAAAACGTGATTTTTAGTGAAGAAATTACCTTTTTTGTAGCTTAGGCTTCAAGAATTTTTAAGATGTACGACTTTTATAAAAAAATAGATTTTGGGTTCGAGGGTGATTGAGGCTGCAGGCCGTCGGCTTTGGGACGATCGTGGTGACGTGGGTGAAGGGTTCACCATGACCAAATCTCGATTTTGGTCTTGAATTGGGATGGAGTGACATTTTTAGGGTTTTAGGGCAAGTTTTGGATGGGTTCTGTTTTCTCGTCGTTGACGCAGTGGAAGAGTATTGGACCTGGCGCTGAGGGGCTCGGAGACAAGGAGAAAGAGTTTTGGATTGGGCATTTGCGAGTGGTCCTGGTTGGGTAGTTCGACGTCGGAAGAGTTCGTGCACGTGCACGTGCACGAAGGAATTCCAGGTGGAGGTGATCGTGTTCGAGCATGAGGGTTGCGATGGATTAGTCCTTGGTCTCGAGTCACGAGAAATCGGTGAAGGCAGTTGGTTCGATCAAAGGTTGAAGCATAGGGGAATTCATGTTTATGGTGTAGTGGTTGCTTACAGGTGAAAGTGAGAGAGGGAAAACTGGAAGAACAAGAGAGAAGGGGAGGAGAAGAAAGGAGGGTAGTAGGTTTTTTTTTGGTAAGTGAAATTGGGCTTCGGCCCAAACAAAAATTTGTGAAAAATGGTTTAAAACTAAATGTTTTAGCTATATATACATATATATATACACTTTGTGAATTTTAAAATTATATAGTAAATGCATACGAAACCCGTTCAACGCAAAATTGATTACGATGGGTTCGTATTGATGAACCCTACATCGTCGTACGACTCGCCGCAGAATTTGAACCAGTGAAATTTTATAGTAATTTGAAATGGACAGATATTTAAGTAATCAATTTAAAAATAATACCGTCGTTTGAATTTATATGACCCGTATATTGAAGTGTTTTGCCAGATAAAAATAACGACGAGTTAATTTAATTTAATTACGATGTTTTGACATCTGTTTAGCGGAGCAAAACACCTTTCCACTAATTGTTTAATTGGACCCTTGTTGGCAGAATAAATCACCATTCTGCCATTACTACTGAATATATATGTTTGAGAACATTGATTAGCAAAAATAAAACCCTGTTCTGCTATTATATTTGTAAGGACACCTAATTATTTTCCTGATAAATTATATTGGCAATATGATGTTGAATTGGTTGAAGTGAATATCTGTATCTGTTATTCCGGGCTGTTTGAAATCGAATGGTAGCTTGATTAAATACCATTGGGATTATTAAGCCTTCTCTTCCGATTTGGGGTTGACTTTGAACCAAACTTGTTTAAAAAAAGATTATTATTTATTAATGATATTTTAAAGTTAATCGGTAAATATTTCGAGAATGATTTAAAGTAATTATTTTATTACTCTTAAAAAAGTATTTAGAAAGGGATTAATTGTAGTTCTAAAGCTATTTAATTATTTGGATTGTTTAAAGTATATTAATTATTAAGTAAAGTTATTTTATAGTGATTGTTTAAAGTTAATTATTGCTTAAAGATTAATTAGTATTAAAGTATATTTATTCCAAAGATAAATTTATTTAAAATTAATAATGTTTTAAAAGAAAATATATATATATATATTATATAGTAAACTTTTATAAATAAGTATTTTACTTGATTAGAACTTGGAAAGATTATATTGAAAACTTTATAAGTATTATTATTGGAAAATTATTAAACAAAGTTTTCGGAAAGTAATGGTATGCTTTTATGGCGTAATCGGAGGTAGTGGGTGCCTGCAGTTAAGTTTTGGATTTCTCTGGGATAGAGACGTAACCATTGAGCTGTGAATCCATGGTTGATACCGCAGTGGCGCTTTCCCAAATTTATTTTAAAGGGTTTCAATTATTTTAAAAAAAATGGTTTCATAAATATACTTATCTGGTGAGATAAGCATATGCTGTTTGGATTAAGTAATTTGAATTTATCGAAATTTAAAATAATAAGGCTTAATGTTTTCGATGGGAAATGAAACTTTTGTTTGGATGATTGTATATTTGATAGTTAAATAACCGACTATAAATTCTGGACCCAAAATATAACTTTGGGAATATCTAGGAGAAATACGGGAATTATATGGTACAGTTATCGTTTGAGGTGCTATACTTTACGTATAAACTCGTTTCGCTCTTCTAGGACGATGATAAGGAATCCGTCCACTAATGGTTAGGAGGTGATCTCCGATCTTATTTTCGTTGGTGTATTTTCTAAAGAACCGGGGTTGAGTTTACCGAAAATATCGAACGTTGTTTCGAAGAGACCGGGATCAGATAAGTTATCCGAAAACCACTTCGATCCAACGAGTACGTTTTAGAATAAAGAAAAGAGCATGGAGTCGAAGATGGAGCATTGAAGTGCAAGGGTTAATCGCTACTAATCCTGAGGATTATTCCAAAATGGATGTAGCAGGAATGGTGCCTTCGGTTCCGTTCGGACCCAGAACGGACTTGTATGGATGGATGCTGTCAGTACATTATCATTGGAGGACAATGAGCATTCTAAGTAAAAAAATTCCTTAAAAAAGTAATCGTCGCCTCTAGCCTCATCAACCAGGAATGACTGAAAAGCAGGGGAGATGCAGCAAGGCTAAGTGGGTAGCACCCAAGTAGGGTATGTTTATCACCTTTCTAGATACCCTTGGATATTTTTAATACGATTTACGGAAGGAGCTCGAAAGAGGGTGGGAACACCCAGGGTGATAGCATACTCGGTCTATCCAAGTTAGGGATAGTCTGATCTTGTGTTGCAGGGGATCCCGGCGTGGTCCTCTGTACGCTATTTCTAGACGCATACTTTGACAGGTGGTACCCCAGTGCCTAGTCATTCGTATGAAATCCATTCTCCAATAAGCGCCGTACGGTTTTGATTGTACCCAACTATGATAAAACGTGAGATGCAAGCATTTAAGCTATTTGAATAAGTATTTGTACATAGACACTATTATAATATCATTGGATTTTCTATAAAAGTGTTTTGGTTACCGTAAGGGAAAAACTCGTCGTGTTTATATGTGGCGTGGTCTTACGGGATACCTTTGATTTTAAAAGGATTTTTGAAAGTTATACGAATAAAATTCCTAGTGTTTTAAATTCTCACGCTGGTTTTACCAAACTGACCCGGGCGTGGTTTTTCCTATATCTTCGAGTCAGACCGAGCGAATTTCCAGGTTTAGCTGGAAGGATGGAAGTTTCAGGAGAGGAGCTAGAGTTCCAGAGTCGTATTCACGTAGATGATTATATTCCGTTGCATTTAGTTGTGTATATCAGCAATTGTAAGGACATGTTGTTATAACTGTTCATGCCGAATAGGTTGTATACTTTGATTGATGTCGGTACAAATTAAGTTACAGTTTTGTTTTATGTAAAGACTTGTTCTATATTATAGATTATTCGTTCCGCTGTGAGATTCTGTGTTGTTCTATTTTTTTCTATCTTCTTTCTACTTTCTTTTCTTACTATCCACTTTTATGTTCAATTTGGACTCAACAAGTGTGGTAAAGTGTCAGTTCGAACTATACGGAAAAAGTGGGTCGTGAAAGACACATTTATTTATGGGGCATTTCACCAGAAGGACAAACTTTGTAGTCCAATTAGTTTCTAGGACACCCATTCAAAAAAATTACTTTCAAGGCCAAAGTCAGCAGAATAATTACTTTCAAGGACAAAGTCAGCAGTCCAATTACTTTCAAGGACATAATTTCATATGTTTTTAGGCCCTAGAACTAATTATTTTACGTTTTGTCCTTGAAAGTAATTATTTCAGTTGTGTGTCCTAGAAACTAATTCCATTTGCTAAAGAAACCCTTGTGGCTAATTTCCACTTTATTTATCTAGCTTTGGCAATACTTGCCTACTACTGCCCCAAACGTTTCTATTAAGATTAAATAATCGACCGCTTACAAACCCTATAAACTTGCCACTTTCGCTTACCTGATTGTTCTAACCCTAAGCTCAAAACTCTACCTCCACTCTATCCTCGAGTTGATAATTTCCCAAACAATGCATCATAGTTTGATTCTAGTTAATACTATAGTTTTATAAAATTTAAAAACAAATTACAATAAAAAATGGTGAAACCATAATTTACTATATAATAAAAATTTAATCTTAAAAGAGAAACCCGACCTAAATAAAATAGAGAGATAAGTTTATTTCCACATGTATCCTTTTATATCCAAGTCGATCTCTTTTTCCTATTCGTTCTCAAATTAGGGTTCCAATTTGAAGCGTCGACCGTCAATCGATTGAAGTACATTCGCCTACATCTCTTTGTCGGTTGATTACTTAATCCATGTGATGATTTATCCCTTCGGCTACTTCACAATTGAGTATTCTTTGGTTGAAAAACTTTGGTATGATTTTTTTTGCCTTCCTGATTTTGTATTCGAACTCGACTGATGATTTATGCCGATGATGATTGGTTTGAATATAGAGTGGTTTGAGAAAAAATCTCCCTTTATGTTTCGTGTATTTTTTTGAATTTCGGTTTTGAATTTTCAACTTGGTATGCTTGGCCATTGATTTTTTGAGTTATGATGTTTCGATCTCTAACTAGTTCATCTCTGATATATATACATATATATATATACATATATATATACATATATATATATATATTACTTTTAGTTGAATATTTCAACCAACGTAGTATGTTTTCCTTGCTATTTTGTGACTGTTTATAATCGTATCCGACTTTGAATAATTTAGGTTTTGGCCCAAATTTCTTGACTTGATCGATGCTCTGATATATTTTGAAAATTCTTGTCTTCGACTTGATCAATTATTTTACTTTGTTGTATGGCCAATGTTGCTTTTGTTTGTCGTTGCATTTATATATTTTGTGAGTTGCATTGGTGTGTTGTTGTAGTATATGGTTTGTGCATTCTTGTGCACATGGCTTGTTGCTGTGCATTTTCTATTGGGTTTGATGCATTTGTGTGTGATTCTCTGATGCATGTTGCTGTATTACTTTTTGTGTGTGTGTGTGTGCTCTAAAACTACTGTGATGCCTGTCACTTGATGCTTGTTTCTTTTCTCTCAAATTTGCAATAATCCAAGCTGTTAAATTTGGTAAAGCTTCGGATGCTGCATTTGTTAGTCCAAGTGCACCATGTTGTTTGTGTTGTGTACATGCCTTCTTGTGTTCACTTGCACTCGATTTTGGTAGCTTCCTCATTTTAAATTCCCTTGTGCTCATGGCTTGTTTGTGTTTCCCCTTACCACTGCTATTGTACAAGCCTGTGTTTCTGGTCTGGTTTTGTTGCTGCACCAGTGTACTATGTGAACTTGTGCTTGTGCACCTGGTTGCATTTTTGTTGATTTTGGCCTTGTGTGTTTGTGCACTGATCTTGTAGACTTGGTCAATTTGCTACATGTTTTGCCTGACCTGGTTGCATCTTTTTGTACATGACCTTGTGTGTTGCACTTGTGTTTTCGGCCTGCCTCTAAACTGTTTCTATGTTGTTTCACTTTTGCTTATGTTAAGCTATTTCGCTTGAACTTGCACTGCTTGTGTTGAGCCTTTGGGCTTGCCCTCGTTTTTGTCCCTGAAATTGAGTTGATGGAAAAGTGTTTTGTGTATATGCTCGTCCTTACGGCATGTATAGTGATACGCTGTGCATGTCGTAGGTTGCTCGTGTATATCATTGAAATTTTTGGTACCTATTCAAAATATGAAAAGAGCAAAACCTATAGACTGAGGCAAGGTTGAGTTCAAAACTATTTATATTTTTGCAGTTGAAATTTGTTTCTTTTTTTCTTTTTACTATGTTGTTATTCGGCAGGCAAAGCAAATGATTGGAGAAAAGACAGTTGGAGCAAGTAGATAACAAATCGAATTCGAGTGAGTGAGGTTAGGAGTGATAGTATTTAAGAGCATATTATATATGAGAGTGAAAATGAGGTATTGTATATGAAAGAGTGAAATATTTTTGTATATGAATATTGTATTTAAACTATTGTGGAAGCCATTATTATAATTGTGTGTACTATTGAAATTGTATTGAAATAAACTATTTGTTGAAATAAAAAGTTCATTTATTTATTTTTATCTTTGATTTTACAATAGTGTTGTATCAAACACATTTAATATGTGTGTGTGTTTTTTATTATCATCAAACAAAAATCATAAACTGCTATATTCTAAAAGTACATAGTCTTGAAAAGTAGTAGGGGGAGAATTTGTCAAAACCAACCAAAATTCTACCCATTCAAATTAACAATAATGCTAACAAAAATATATTTGGTTATAGTGTCAGAAAGTATACACAAATATTTGGTACTTCTATTAGATCAACAACAAAGCTGATCAAATATATTAAGTTCAATGCTAAAAATCTTGCAAAAAATGTTCAGTAAAATATTTAAAAAATACTATTAATATTATGTCCAGTATGCTGGAAAACAAAATAGCATGCAACTTTAAAAACTTCAGCAAAATCACCTCCCCTGCCATATTATATTCATTAATATGATGCACTAAAGATTAGATATTATTTCCAGTAATTTAATATCAGTACAAGAGTTCACATTATGTATGGATCAAGGTGGCCAAATCTTATCAAAATATTCACCTCAAACAGACCCAAAAAAATGTTTCATCCATGATCTATGCATAATTTTTCTACTGTGGTTACTGAATAGGTTTCCAACCAGTCCACTTACACATATAGAAAGGTTGGTACCTTTTTTGGTGTAATATTATGCTCATGTTTTTGCACCTTTCATATTAAGTTGGTATTTACTATATTTTAGATGACTTATACTCATTTGTATATGTTGTATAACTCCTACATCGAGGTCAACAAATTTTGTTTTGCGGTTTTGTTGATTTTCATGAATACAAACTAATATTCAAGCTATAGAAACAATAAGTGCAAAGATCTGGAGAGCAAGGAGCTACTAAATGAACCAAAAGACAAATCCAGAAAGTAGACAAAGGTAATAAACTTTACTATGGCAGTGTACAAAATAAAACAAAAAACTCATTATTATAATTGTTGTTGTGATTTGGTATTTACTATTTTAAACGATTTGTACACATTTGTAGATATTGTATAACTCCTACATTGAGGTTAATTTTTTTTGCAGTTTTGTTGATCTTCGTGAATACAAAATAATATTCAAGCTATATAAATAAGTGCAAAGATCTTGAGAGCAAGGAACTCCTAATGAACCAAAAGATAAATCCAAAAATTAGACAAAGGTAATAAACTTAACTATGACAGTGTATAAAATAAAAAGCGTATAAAATAAAAACGAAAACTCATTATTATAATTGTTGTTATTCTCATAATTTGATAAAATCACAAATTCATTTTCAATTGAACAGCTCAAGAAGAAACATACCAAAGCTATATATATTATATTTGATAGTGAGCTTATAGTTGCTTACATTTTCTAATGCTTAAAAGCCATGTGTTACTCATTCCATTGTCTTTTGCTTCTTCCTATAAGAAATTATAAGGGGCAAGAATCAGAACCCAACTTTGATTCAATTCCTGCAAACTGAAATTAGATTCTTTTCAACTAATAAGATAAAGATTGGATCAAAGTCCATTAAAAAATTTAAATAGTAGAAAACATGTTAGATGTCATTGAAAAGAGCAGTTTCTTTCCAAAGAAATGAAGAGAGTAGTGAATTAGAAACAGTAGGAAGATATAATGGATCCTGTAATGATAGAAATACGTTCGATTGGTTGGAAAGAGGGGAATGTGAAATGACATTTGTATCCTCTATCTCCCAATATTAGTAGAGACAAAATTAGGATAGTTTAGACCTTTAGAAAAATGCTTCACTTGACCTGTTTGACCACGTATTTGCTTTATTTGTAATACATAAACCAACACACATATACTCACACACACGCGCATATATATATATATATATATATATATATATATATATATATATATGAAAAGAGAGTATGCGTACCTTCCAATTCTAGTAGGATCTAGCTTTGTCGATGCATGTTCAACCTCTTCAAGATCCTTTATGAAAGAAGGCACAAAATGAAATATGAAATGAAACATGGAACGAAATAAGTGTTGATTATTTTGGTGGATAAATTTAATATGGGAAGAAATGAGCAAACTTTCACTTGATCGATGCAATAAACATTTACATATATTCAATAGTTTTCTACAAATTCGACTCAGTGATCTTGCTAATATTGGGGGTTCTATGTTGTGAGAGGTACAATTTTCTCATGTATTATCGCAATAAGATGACAAAATCAATGAACCCAAAATGCAGATACTATTGTTGAATTTTGCCGACACTATATGGAGAATTGAAGTGGTCGAAAGTAGCTTGGTGACGAAGAAGACGGTTCACAAATCGAAGCTCGGATGAGGAAGATATGGCGAAGAAGGTGGAGTGATGTGGTCAGCATCAGGCGATAGATGTCTGTCATAATGTGACAGACGTCTGTAATGGAAGGATTTGGAATCCAAGACTTGGGACAGATATCTGTCACTTTATGACAGACATCCGTGGTTTCAGGGAATGTTTTCCTAAAACTTATGACAGACGAGTGTCATAATGTGATAGACGTCTATGATGACTTTCAGACTATTTCTGGCTCGGACAGTTTTGTGATGATTTATGAAGGTTCAAGGGGCATTTTGGGAATTTGCCAAGGAAAGATCTCTCTCTATATAAGCTATTTTCAGGATTCAAAGCGAGACGGACTACAAGGGTTTATCTAAACCTAGTTTTTTTCTTCAATTCTCTTCTCCATAAATCTATTCTATTTGAATATTGATCATTATAATCAAACACTTGTACACTTCTCATTGGTATTAATAAAGGCTCTCTCTCTCAAAGTGGATGTACACTAACAAGATGTTAGTGGAACCACTATAAATCGGTGTGTACTTTATTTTATGGTTATTGCTTTGGTTTTCTATTACTTGTTTGGTGATTGAGATTGATTTGGGATTGGACTGAAATTTGGATTGAGATATTGATTGGTTTTTTTTTCACTTCTTACCACGATCTCATTTTCCATTGTGCTTTTGGGTTTTGATTTGAGTGGTCTCGAGTTAGAATTCTCATAACATTTGGTATCGGAGCTTTGGTGTTGGTAGGTGGTTGTGGAAATGCCAAAATCAAATAATACCTTAGGTAGTCCCTTAATGGTTAGTCCAAGTGGTGGAGCACCATATGTACGTGGATCATATGTGGCTTCAAGATCACAATTAATTATAGACAAGTGGAATGTCGATAATGATTTTAAAAAGTGGCAATGGAAG
Organism: Allium fistulosum; assembly: GCA_030737815.1. Classification (NCBI taxonomy): domain Eukaryota; kingdom Viridiplantae; phylum Streptophyta; class Magnoliopsida; order Asparagales; family Amaryllidaceae; genus Allium; species Allium fistulosum. Next base: position 670,966,872 of record CM060901.1, read on the forward strand.
ATGAAAGCGGTTCTTAAGCGGAATCGAGTGCATCGGGTAATGTTTGATACACATTTGTTACGGGTGGACATCTCAGATGTTGAGAGAGAGGAAATGTAAGAGTGGGCATTCACTACACTTCAACTTGCTATGGGGGAGAATATTATCTCCTAAATAAGTGGTGAGACTACCGCTAAAGGTATATGGGACAAGTTGGAGGAGTATATATGAAGAAGTCACTAACTAATCGTTTGATCTTGTTGCGAACGTTCTTTATCTATAAGATGAAGGAGGGTACTTCGCAAAAGGCGCACTTGAATATCTTTAATGATTTGCTAATGAAGATGAAGGCGGTAGATTTGAAGATTGAGGAAGAACAAAAGGCGATGATATTGTTGTGTTTGTTACCGAACCGTTATACGGGTTTCTCAAATAGTTTGATCTATAGTCAGGATACTTTGACTCTTGATGATGTCAAAACGGGTCTTTTTAGTGAGGAGTTGCATAATCAAATAAATGAGTTGGATGATGGAAGTAGTGGTGCTAGCAGTGGTCATAGTTTATTTGTGGAGAAGGAGAGGTATGAGAAGAAATGGAATCAGAGGCATTCTAGATAAGGGAAGCCCGGTTGGAGAGGAAAGTCAAAGGAAAGAAATGGCAAGTGCTTTATTTGTAAGAAACCTGGTCATTGGAAGAATGAGTGTCCAGATAAGGAGAAGGCAAAGAAGGAAGTAGCATCTTCATCCGTAGCGGTGGAGAGTGGAGTTGGTGAGGGAGACGTAAATGTGTTGACGGCGGTAGCATCGGATGTTTCGGGTAGCGAATGGATACTCGATTCGGGGGCTTCTTATCATATAACGCTGAATAGGAAATTTTTTTCTTCTTATGTCGACAAAGAAGGAAATTCAATTGTTATGGGTAATGGTGCTATTTGTATGTCGAAGGGCATTGGTTCCGTGCAAATTCGGATGTTTGACGGAGTGGTTCGTACTCTCATTAATGTACGCTACGTTCTGGGACTTCGGAAGTCTCTTATCTCTTTAGGGCCGCTAGATTCTTTAGGATGTAAGATCATTATTGAGAGTGATAGCATGCGGGTTTCGAAGGGTGTGCTTGTGGTGATGAAGGGTGCTAGGACTCATGGTGTTTATTTGCTTTAAGGAGTGACTATTGAAGGTGAAACTTGTGTAGGTGTTGATAGTTCTCGTGGCTTGGATGTGACTAGATTGTGGGATTTGAGGTTAGGTCATGTCTTGAAGAGAAGTTTGGATATTATTCAAAAGTGGGAGATGATCGATGGAGAGAGTTTCAACAAACAAGAGTTTTGTGAGGAATGTGTCATGGGGAAGCAAACAAAAGTTTTATTCGATGAACGAAAACATGATTCGAGAAAGGTTCTTGAGTATGTTCACACGGATGTTTGGGGAACGACATCGGTAGCTTCTTTGGGGGGAGCTCGCTATTACACTTCTTTTATTGATGACCTTTCTCGGAAGGTATGGGTGTGTGTAATGAAGGCCAAGTTGGTGGCATTTGCAAAATTCAAAGCATGGAAAGCTCTCATTGAGAATGAGAGTGGCAAGTCTTTGAAGGTTCTAAGGTCCGACTATCGTGGAGAGTATGTTTTCGGAGAGTTCTTGGAGTTTTGCAAGCATCATGGTATTCAGAGGCATTTTACTACATCGGGAGATCCGTCGTCGAATGGAGTTGCGGAGAGGATAAATAATACTCTACTTGAGAAAGCTCGATGATTGATATTGACATCAGGTTTGTCTAAGGGATTTTGGACCGAAGCTTTGTCAACCACGGTGCATATTGTTAATCAAATTCCATGCTTGGTTATTGGTAACAAAAATTCGGAGAAAGTGTGGAAGGGGAAGAGCATTGACTTGAGTTACCTTCGTGTGTTTGGTAGTCCGATTTATGTGCATGATCCGGGAAATGATAAGCTTGAGCCTAGAGCTTTCAAAGGGGTCTTGCTTGGTTATACGGATGGTGTAAAAGGTTATCGGATATGGAATCCGAAAATGAAGAAGGTTTTGAATTCTTGTCATGTTACTTTTGATGAGTCGGCTTTGTTCAAGGAGAGTAAGAGCTCATCGGATGTTCCAGATTTGGTTCATGGTGAATCAAAGGAGAAGGAATTTATTCCCACCTTTCGCCCAAGGAGTAGAGTAGTTGAAGATGTTTGTAAGGAGGAAGCGGTTGATGTAACATCACATAGTCCACAGGGTGCCTCTAGTAGTGTTAGTGATGTACATGATTCTAGAGAGGATTCGGTTAAAGGTGGAGCCGAAAGGAGTTTGGGTGATGGTATTGCTACTCGGGTGGGTCGTCGTGCTATAAGGCCACCCGATAGATATGGTGATTGGAACTATCTTAGTTTTTATGATAATTTGGACCATGCTCTTCATGTAGTCCAAGATGAGCCGATGACCTTAATGACGTCATGGAGTCGAGTGATAGTTCGAAGTGGATTTTTCCATGGAGGAAGAGATGCAATCGTTAATGAAGAATCAAACTTGGGATTTGGTTCCACTTCCTAAAGGAAACCATGCTATTGGGTGCAAATGGATATACAAGGTGAAGGATAATGGGAGATACAAAGCTAGGCTAGTAGCTAAGGGGTTTGCATAAAGGAAGGGAAAGAAGTATGATGGGATATTCGCAACAGTTGTGCGCCATACTTTTACTTGCTATGGTTGATATTCACGACTTGGATTTGGAGCAACTTGATGTAAAAACCGCCTTCTTGCATAGTGACTTGGATGAAGACATCTACATGGAGCAACCAGAAGGTTTTATTGTAGATGATATGTCAAATTTGGTTTGCAAGTTAAAGAAATCACTATTTAGTTTAAAGCAATCACCCAGACAATGGTACAAGAGATTTGATCATTTTATGCTTGAAAATGGTTTTGATAGAAGCATCAAGGATGCTTGTGTATATTTCAAGAAGTTGGAAAATGACTGTTGGGTGTATTTATTCTTGTATATGGACGACATGATCATTGTTTCTAAGGATATGAATGAAATCAACAAGTTAAAATTGAGTTTGAAATCGGAGTTCGAAATGAAGGACCTTGGACAAGCAAAGAGGATATTGGGTATGGAAATAGAGAGAGAAGGAAAATGTTTTGAGTTGAAATCGACCCAAAAGGACAAAAAGAGTACATTTAGAAAGTGCTTTGCCGATTTAGCATAGAGAATGAAAAGGCGTCAAATATACCTTTACCTTTGCATATAAAGCTTTCGAGCAAGGAATCACCTATCTTGGAGAAAGATAAGGCTTATATGGCCAAGGTGCCATATGCTAGTGCGGTTGGAAGTTTACTGTATGCTATGGTGTATACAAGGCCCAATATTGCAAATGTCGTCGGGATGATTAGCCGGTATATGGCTAACTCAGGGAATCACATTGGGAAGTTGTAAAACTTATATTGAGATACCTCAGAGGTACATCATCTCATGGTCTTGTTTTTGCGGTAGTGAGGGGATGAATTGAAAGTTGGTTGGTTATTTTGATTCGGACTATGTCAGTGATAGGGATCGGAGAAAATCAACTTCTGGATATGTCTTTACACTGGTGGTACAACCATAAGTTGGAGACCGAGATTGCAGTCTGTATTTGCTTTATCCACTACGGAGGCGGAGTTGACAGCCGCAGTGGAGGCGGCAAAGGAGGCACTTTATTTAAGGCGATTGTTGTGTGACTTGGGATTTGAACACGATAGCATTGATGTTCGATGTGATAACCAGATTGCTATTCACTTGGCAGAGAATTTGGCGTTTAGCTCACGGACTAAGCATATTGAAGTGAGAGAGTCATTTTTAGTAGCCATGGATGAAGATAAGCAAGTATATCTTCGGAAAGTGCACACAAAGGATAACGTAGTGGATATATTCACTAAGGCATTGTCGGTTAGAAAGTTCGAGGATTGCTCGAACTTGATTCGCTTGTTGAAGTGTTATGTGCCATGGGTGGCACGGTTGAGGGAGGAGCTTGGTTATGGATGAGGAAGAGTATCGGTGAGAGATTATGGTTCTATCTCCTTTCTGAGCACTAGTTTACACTCCTTGGCGCTTTTATCTTTTGGTGTACCAGTTTTGGATTTGGGTGCTTTCAACACTTCGTTAGTGGGCGGGGGCTTTGCCTAAGCTCGTTGATGGAGTGCAATGGGCGGTGGCTTTGCCGGAGCTCATTGAGAAAGCATTCGAGCTTATTTGGTTGAAGGTAGAAGAGGTGATAGTTTGATACTATCAATTCTTGGTGATGGAGATGGATATTATGTCGAGGTGGAGTGTTGAATTTTGGTGACACTATATGGAGAATTGAAGTGGTCGGAAGTAGCTTAGTGATGGAGAAGACGGTTTGCAGATCGGAGCTCGGAGGAGGAAAATATGGCGAAGAAGGTGGAGTGTTGTGGTCAGCATTAGGCGATAGATGTCTAACATAAAGTGACATAAGTCTGTAATGGCAGGATTTGAAATCTGGGGCTTAGGACAGACGTCTGTCACTTTATGATAGACGTCTGTGGTTTTAGGGAATGTTTTCCTGAAACTTATGACAGACGTCTGTCATAATGTGACAGACGTCTCTGATGACTTTTGGCCTATTTTCGACTCGGGCGGTTTTGTGATGATTTGTGAAGGTTCAAGGGGAATTTTGGGAATTTGCCTAGGAAAGATCTCTCTCTATATAAGCTATTTTCAGGATTCAAAGCGAGACGGACTACAAGGGTTTAATCAAGGGTTTATCCTCTATTAACTAGGGTTTATCTAAACCTACTCTTCTCCACAAATTTACTCTATTTGAATATCGATCATTGTAATCAATCTCTTGTGCTCTTCTCATTGGTATTAATAAAGGACCTCTCTCAACGTGGATGTACATTAACAAAACGTTAGTGGAACCACTATAAATCGGTGTATGATTTATTTTATCGTTATTGCTCTGGTTTTCTATTACTTGTTTGGTGATTGTGATTGATTTGATTGGATTGAGATTTGGATTGAGATATTGATTGGTTGTTTTTGCACTTCTTACCACGATCTCGTTTTCCGTTGTGCTTTGGGGTTTTGATTTGAGTGGTCTTGAGTTAGAATTCCCATAACATTTATCATGAAAAATATAAGAAGACAACAACATGGTCAAAAGAATTTGGAAAGTTGAGAAATATGCCTGCAACAAATAGGTACCATAAATACGTATACGTGATATTAGGACAATTTACTTAATGATTCATTCTGTGGGTTCAGGTCTTTCCATAAAATCAAGCCAGAAGAAATTATTATATTTGTCTTGACTGATGCAAAATAATGCACATCAGTCCCATCTATCATGGACGATAATATCAAATGTTGTTGATAAAAAAAGCAAATGAGTCTTTATTTTGTTTGAGTGAAAAGGAATCACGACAGAAAACTAAACATTTTCAGGCCATTACATTGAAGTTAATTTTTCCTTCACAGTATGTTACCAACATTCACAATGGGTTTAATATGAAAGTAGAATCATTTCAGGGTGATTGTGTATTGTTTCCCTATAAAATTATATATATCGACATATGCTAATTGATATATTAATTCAAACATTATTAAGGTTATATATTACCAAATTTATGTAAGGAGCTATCCACAATGTTGAATAGTCATACAAATGGTCAAATGAACGTTAGCATGATCCTAAATTCAGAGTAGCAAACTTTGTAGCTAAGGTGTACATATAACTTATCAAATTTAAATACTCTCATTTTCTATATCATAAATGAGAATCATACACTATTCAGACATTTCTATACGAATTTAATGTGACATGAAGAGAGAGTTTATATATATATATATATATATATATATATCATATAACAGATAGTGTAAATCACTCATTAATTTAAAATGGACTATTAGTGATAACTTCCGTACAATCTACTGCAATTAGGAGTTTAACTCAACTAAACATCAATTGTCAGATTTCGACATCGATGACAATGATTGAGCTATAGGCAAAACTTGTAGCTAATTTGTTACCTTTCATTTTTTAATGAACTTCAAAACCTATCAACGTATAATATTTCAAATGCAGATAGTACTATATCTGCATCCATATTTTTGAGACATTTTTGATATCGTATATTTTTGAAACATTTTTTATATCAGATATTAGCAGTCGCATATAGCAAATGAATACCATACATTATCCTACCTGTTGACAGTTAATAACTATGATGGCATAAAAAGAATTTTTTAGTTCAAAATGAAGTCGTCTCAAACCAGATGTTATGAAAGTACAAAAAATAAGTAAATAAATAACAAAATATGGTTTGAACGATGAATATATATATATATATATAATCATGATGAACAATGTATACCTATAATCTGTTGTACTAAAATACACATTATATAACTATTGCCTAGATAAAAGCAGGACGGATGACTTTTCATTTTGAATATCTTCATATTCGCATTCATGTTTTTAAATATTGTACATTAATCCGTTTTAAGGATATATGCAGATGATTTTCAAATATCATTAATATTCCTACTTTCTAAATGCCACCATCGTAAGCTTCGCTTGAGTAACCATTTTTGCACTCCACATCAATTACACATCACAATAATGTACAATTTCATTCATACCACTTTCTATTGAATGCACGTATTTTCAAATTTTCATCTCATCATTAAATATTCTCCAATGATGTGTAGATAGATGACATTCCTAACACAATTAAACCCTAAGGATATCACCCTACCTAACATCCTTTGCTTTCTTCTCACACATATTCTACCAGCTCCCCGACTTTCCTCTGTACACAGAAGATCGCTTCTCCTTATCCTCGAGATCAAGCATTTTAACAACATTTAATAATGCAACGCCGCTTTAGATCATACATAAAACTTTATTAGTACTGTAAGATCGAATTAACCTTCGAGGGGGACGAATAGGGTTTATAATATATTCACAGAATAATAAAAATTAAAGCACAGATCATAAAAGAGTAAATGCAGAAATTAAAAGCTACACAAAAATTTACCCATCTTCGATAATACATGCCTACCACTACCCCTAAGATTTCTACTAAGATTAAACAATCAACCGCTTACAGGACCCGTAAACTTGCAACTTATGCTTACCTGATAGATTGTTCTAACCTTAACTCAAAACCCTTCCTCAACTCTATCCATGAGTTGAGAATTTATTGAACTTTGCCCCGTAGTTCGAGGTGACATCCTAATTCACTATGTAATTGTTAAATTTGGATGATTCAAATATTTGTTGAGGAGGAAAGAAATTGATTAATTGGTTCAATCAATTAATTAATTTGGTTTGCATATGAAAAGATATGAGAGGATATTTTGAAAGGAAACTAATTAATTAGCAAATCAATTAATTAGTCAATGCATTTGTTATATGAAGAAATAAATGATTAGGCATGGAGAATCAATCAATCAAGGAAAGGTATGGAAACCAAGATTACGCCATCTATTTGTAGTAAAATCAAATCATGCAATTTGGAAAGATATTTGGGTAATCAGGAAATTGATTTTCTTAATCTCCAAGCAACCCTTCATTATCAAGTCTATTTAAATGAAGGAATTTCATCTTCATATGTAAGTGAGTGTGTGAGAGCAACCACCATTATTCTTCTCTCTCTTTTGTACTCTTTTTATTCAGTGGAATAAAAGAAGTTGTTGGGTCTCTATGGACATAGGATATTCATATCTGAACTACATTAAATCTTCTGTGTCTCTTATTTCTGCTATTGTGTTTATGAGATTGCACAATTGATTTTTTAAGTTCCATGAATATCTAAATAGACAATACTAGATCTTGATCAAATAATTCACTTCCGCTCAAATTAAAATAAATTTCACTACAGTCTGGTATCAGAGCTAGTTTTATTGTTCCTGTTTGGATATTAATGGCTACTTCTAGTAAGTCTGTTGGTAGATCTGGTGTCAATTATGGAGTAACACGTTTTGACGGAAAGGGAGATTTTGGTACTTAGAAGATGAAGATGGAGGCTGTATTAAAGAAGGAGAAGACTTATAAGGTTGTTTCTACGCCTGAGAAATTGAAAGATATTGATGCAGCTGATTTGGAAGAGATGGAAGATGAAGCTCTCACAACAATTCATTTGAGTCTTTCAAATGAAGTTCTTAGAGAATTCTCTCAGAAGAAGACGGCGAAGGAACTATGGGATGCATTATCGGATGCATATCAAGACAAGTCTCTCACTAATTGGATTATTCTTCAAGAACAACTCTATTCGTTCAAGATGAAGCCTGGAGCCGATCTCATGGAGCATGTAGATGCTTTGACCACTTTGATTATGAACCTGTAGGCAGTGGAAGTTGATATTACTGATGAGGCTCAAGCTGTGATCCTCTTATGTTCCTTGCCTAAGGAGTATACTGCTTTTGTTAATTCCATGATTTATGGCTGTAGTAAAATTAGTCTGTCTGATGTAAAGGCTGGTCTTCATAATAAAGTATTAAGAGGTAGATTGGTGAGCACTAGCTTGGATAGTGATACCGAAGGCTTATCTGTTCAGAGAGGTAGAGGCCAAAGCAGGTCGAAGAAAGGAGGAGGACGGAATTCTTCGCGGTCTCAGTCTAGAGGGCCTAAGAAGTTGACTTGTCATTATTGTAAGAAACCAGGGCACTTCATAGCATAATGTCCTAAGCTTGAAGGTAGAAGAAAAGATCCAAAGCAAGCCTCAGCTTCTACAGTAGAGAAATCAGATACAGAAAGTGACACCGATGTATTTACAGCTTCTGTCTCTTTTAGGAAGAGCAACTTATGGATGATTGATTCTGGCGCATCCTATCATATGACACCTGATAGGAACTGCTTTTCCACTTACTGTGAAATTGATGGAGGAGAAATTCTGTTGGGTAATGATGCTTCTTGCTGTATGGTTGGTGTTGGTAGCGTGATGATTAGGATGTTTGACGGTGTTATTCGTACGATCACTGATGTTAGATGTACTTGATTTGAGGAGGAGCTTGATTACTGTTGGGGCATTGAGTAGACTTGACTTGAAGATTGTAGTGGAAGGAGAGAAAATGAAGATATCGAAGGGTTCCATGATTGTTATGAGAGGTGTGAGGGCAGGAAATTTTTATCTATTAAAGGGCACTACTGTAGTTGGTGAATCAGCTTCTGTTACATCTGCTGATTCGGATTCTTTCATATTATGGCAGTTACAGATAGGTCACGTTGGTGAGCGCAGCATGGATGAGTTGAGAAAATAAGGATCGATTGATGGAGCTCATCATTCAAAACTTGTTTTTTGTGAAGAGTGTGTTCTTGGAAAGCAGACGAAGATTTCTTTTGGTATAGGAGAGCATAAAGCAAAAGTTGTTCTAGAGTATGTTCATACAGATGTCTGGGATCCCTCCTCTTGTCGGTCTTTAGGTGGAGCCAGGTATTTCGTTTCATTTATAGATGATTTCTCTCATAAAGTATGGGTATACTTTCTTCAGTCAAAGAGTGAAACCTTTGCCAGGTTTCGAAAGTGGAAATTTATGGTTGAGAAGCAGTCAGGAAAGTAATTGAAAGATCTTCGTTCAGATAATGGCGGTGAATTTGTATCACAAGAATTCATCGATTATTGTGAGTCTGAAGGCATTAAGAGGCACTACACTACACCAAGCGACCCTCAGTCTAATGAAGTTGTAGAAAGGATGAATCGGACATTATTGCAGAGAACAAGATGCCTTAGACTGACTGATAAATTAAAGAAGGGATTTTGGGCTGAAGCTTTATCTATGGCCACTTTCCTCATCAACCGCACACCTTCTACTTCTATAGATATGAAAATCCCTAAATAAGTATGGAAAGGAGAGCCTGTTAGCTATTCATTTCTCAGAGTGTTTGGTTGCCCAGCTTATGTGCATGAGAGTAAAGGGAAGCTGGAACCTAGAGCTCGCAAGTGTATCTTTCTAGGTTATAGGAGAGGAGTGAAGGGCTATAGGCTGTGGTGTCCTATTAGCAAGAAGATCGTTATGAGCAGGCATGTGACTTTTGATGAGAATGCTATGTTAAAGGTGGAGCCTTCCTCATTGGATGACAATGAGAGGACATGTGAAGAATACCAGACACAAAGCAAGTCATCTGTTGATTCTTTCCATAGACGTTCAGATGGTGTTTCCGATGACACTGTGGTTAATGAGGATAATACCGATGTTGGTACAGAGGATCAGACTCAAGATGAAGCTCATTCGGATTCTAGGCTTGTCAGACAAAGAAGAAAACCTAAGTGGCTTGATGAGTTTGTTGGATTGAGCATCGAAGACATTAACTTCGATGATATGGCAACATATGCTTTGAATGTTGTCCATGATGAGACATGTAATTATAGAGAAGCTATCGCATCAGTTAACAGTTCTAGTTGGTTAGTTGCTATGGAGGAGGAGATTGAATCATTGTAGAGAAATCATACCTAGGATTTGGTGCCTTTTCCCACTGACAAGAGAGCTATTGGATGCAAGTGGATCTATAGAGTGAAAGACGGTGAAAATGGTGATCTTAGATACAAGGCAAGATTAGTCGAAAAGGGGTATGTTCAGAAGAAGGGGGTAGAGTATCATGATATCTTTGCTCCAGTGGTTAGGCATACTTCTATTCGTATTCTCTTGGCATTAGTTGCTCATTATGTTATGGAATTAGAGCAACTAGATGTCAAAACTGCATTCTTGCATGGTGATCTGGATGAGGAGATTTATTTAAAGCAGCCGGAAGGGTCCATTGATAGTAGCAGACCAGATTATGTTTGCAAACTCAACAAATCTCTATATGGACTGAAGCAGTCTCCTAGACTATGCTATAAGAGGTTTGATAAGTTTATGCTTTCATAGGGATATTCCAGAAGTTTCAAAGACCAGTGTGTTTATTTCAGGAGATGTGATGGTGATATGATTTATTTGTTGTTATATGTTAACGATGTGCTGATTGCATCTCGGAGTATGGTCAGAATTAAGGAGTTGAAAGCAGAGCTTAGTAGAGAGTTTGACATGAAGGATTTGGGAAAGGCACAAATAATATTGGGTATAGAGATAAGCATGGATTGGAAGCGGAGAGAGTTAAGGCTCACTCAGGCACAGTACATCGAGAAGGTCCTCGCTTGATTTGGAATGGAGAAAGCCAAACCGATTGGCACTCCATTAGGCTCTCATTTTAAGTTCTTAAAAGACTTATCCCCCTCATCGGAAGAATACAAAAGGTATATGGCTGATATACCTTATTCTAGTGTTGTTGGTAGTCTTATGTATGCAATGGGGTACACAAGACCAAATTTGGCCCATGCAGTGGGTGTTGTGAGTCGATATATGTCTAACCTAGGCAAAGAGCATTGGAAAGCAGTGAAGTGGATTCTTAGATATCTTCAAGGCACTTCTTCGGTGGGCTTGTTATATGGTGGAGTGGATGGTGACATCTCCCTTAGAGGATATTGTGATTCTGATTATGCTGGGGATAGAGATGCTAGGAAGTCGGTGTCGGGCTATGTTTTTACACTTGGCATAGGCTTGATTTCATTGAGATCAAAGCTGCAATCTATCGTAGCTTTGTCGACTGCCGAAGTAGAGTTGATATCGATTATGGAAGCAACAAAGGAAGGATTATACTTACTTCAGTTGTTGGATGATCTTTTAATGGTGCAGCGGAAGTAGAGCTATTTTCAGACAGTCGGAGTGTGATTCATCTTGTAGAGAATCAAGCTTATAGTTCACGAAAGAAGCATATTGATGTTAGAGGTTTCTTTCTTATGCTTGAGGAAGAACGAAGCAAGATCAAATTGTTGAAGGTGAGTACTTTGGATAATCCTTCAGATGTGATGACAAAGACACTTCCAAAGGGCAAGTTTGAGCATTGCTCAAACTTGATCAGTTTGATTCCTATTACTTGAGTGCCATGGGGCGCTAAACCCAACAACTTCTATGTCGATTGCTTGATGATGAGGTGATGAAGAGAGATTGTTTTTTTTAAAGGCAATAGGTTTTTATACTGGCCCCACCAGTTAATATTAAACAAAACGTTAAAAATAAAGTCTATACAACAGCAAGCCATGAATAAACGAACAGAATTAAAAGAGATTCAGGTTGCAAAAACCCAAATACCTAATAATTATGTCCAGAACTAATAAATTATCCCACTCAACCTTTGTAGCCAACCTCTGCCGAATCATATGTTCTATCTGGGTTAATAAAGCTCTCCTACCACACGCCTTTCCTTCAAAAAATCGAATGTTTCTTTCTCTCCATATAATGGCTATAAAGCATTTCAATGAAAGAATCAGACGCTGTGCAGATACCGTCTTCCATCTCGTCCGCTTGAATATTTCGTACCACTACTGATTGTGATGTGCGTTATCATAATATATGTCCATCTTCTGAGTTGTAGCCTTCCAAAGAAGATACACAGTTATGCATTGAAAGAATAAATGGTCCCTACTCTCAGGCATATCATTGCAAAATAAGCAAACATTTTCAGTAATCAAGCCTCTGTAAATAAGTTTGTCACGAGTGAGCAATGCGTTGTTAATTGTTTTCCAAAGGATAAAGTTTTCTTTCTCCGACCCCATGCATTTCCAAATACGATTAGTCTATGGCATGTTTGGTCTACGATAGTCGCGATGCAAAGCTTTGTATACACATGCAATATAGTGAGTACTAAACCTGTCATTCCACTGAATGGCATATTCTGTGTTTACATGTTTAACAGCAGCTATCTTATTCTATAGCATTCAAACAGCGACAGAGTTTGGGTTCGAAAGGTGAATCCTATTAGCCTGAATATAGCCACGAAGTTGCGCATTATCTGGAATGGAAGATAAGCTTTTTTGCATATGAAACAGAACATCATTTAAGATGATACCAACATCCGACCAAGGAGTTTACCAGAAAGAGATATCAATATTTGAGTATATATTATACTTAATAATCGGTAATACAGTCTCCCTAAGGTTCAGCAGCGATTTCCAGAACCAACTAGATGTCGGTGTAGCGGGTACAGTCCAAAAAAATTTATGATGTAAGTAGTGTTTGTGTATCCACTTAATAAGCAGGGTATCTTTATTTGAGAGGATGTCATTTATATGTTTGGTAGCAGCAGCCTTATTCCATATATCTAAATCAATAATACCCAGCCCACCTTTCTTCTTCGATCTACAAACATTCTTGAAAGCGATAGGTATAGGTTTACGTGAGTGGCAGTCACCATGCCATAGGAAATGGTTCATAGCATTATTTATCATATGAATAAGCTTCTTTGGCAGAATGAAGATCCGTGCCTAGTATGAAGTCATGGCAAAAATGATTGATTTAACTACCGTACATCTCCCTGCTTGCGATAATAAATGTGTAGGCCAATTCTGAAGCCGTGCCAAAAAAATTTCATACATAGGTAAGCATTGTGTTGTAGTGATTCTCGATGTGGTAATAGGGATGCCTAGATATGTAGAATCCACAGGCATATGTTGGATACCGGAGATAGAAACAATGTGTTCGCGTGCTGTCTCGCTAATACCTGCCATGAGGATATGAGATTTGCTCTTATTTATATGCAGACCAGTCAATACGTGAAACAAATCAAGAACCTAAACAATAGAATTTATAGTAGAGTGATCGGGTTTAGCAAAAATAATAATATCATCTGCAAACATCAAAGAGACAACAAGCGGTTCTCTACATTTTGGGTGAGTCTTGATAAGTTTAGCCCGAATATAATCATACAAGATACAAGTCATCAGCTCCATAATAATAATAAAAATATAAGGGGATAAAGGATCACCCTGACGTATCCCCCTAGTAGATGAGAAGTAACCCGCACCATGACCATTAATTATGATAGTATAGGTGGGCGTAGAAATACATGTGTGAATCCATGCCATGAAAGTCTCCGGAAACCCCATTCTAGTCATAACCGCAACTATTGAGATCCATTCCAATGATTCGAATGCCTTTCTAATATCCAACTTCATCATACATGTGACGACCGCCCATGACCCTCGCACTGAATCTAGAGATAGTGCGCTGTAAAGCGTGCTAGGCAGCCATGGACGATTGTCAGGGTAAATTAAAACAGCAGAATCTATCGTATAACTCACAGCGTATGGATAAAATACAATAGAACATATATATAGTGAAGCTTCACAGAATAGAATGTCATCATATAAACTTCATAATAGTTGAATACAAACATCTGAATAGTCAATACATCAAGCCTCACTACATATCACTCAGAGAATTATACAAGCAGCGGAACATCCAGTACATATAGTAAGAAAATGATATGCAAGCCTCCGGCTCGTCTTCGTCATCAGCATCGTCGAAAACTAAGAACAGCACCTGTCACCTACTACCTAGTCTGCCCATCCCAAAATGGACGAACAGCCCAAGGCAATAAGAGTTAAAACATAAAGCCTTGAGTCAGACAACAGTCTTAGTGAGCGGTAAATTAACTAACAACATACCAAAAGAGCATAAAGGAAAAAGGAATAGGAATCCAACCCTCCCACTCCACCTCTTTCTACAGTGATAGCCCCCGGACACACACTAAGCAGAAACAAACATAGCAAAGCAAACATTTAAAGTAAAGCAATTATCACTCGAGTCAAGGGCGATGTTTTCCAAGTACAAACCCCCAAGGCCTAAACCAAGATCAGATAAGCACCCAGAAAATACCGCTCTTGAGACCGAATGACGATACAACCAAACATCCATGACTCTGGCTATCACTGTTATCATTGCTTCGATATCACCGTTAATTGAATGACCGGCACATTCTTTCAGCCGTCCGTCAAGGGCTAATGGAAACCCCGGTTCTAGACATAACTCCGCACGTCGTCGAAACCCGTGCCCAGGACTATCGAATCTGCCCAGAGTACTTGACTACCAATCAGTAGTCTTTAGGGACTATCGAATCCGCCCAGCGTACTCTTGCTTTGAGCATGCTAGAACCTTCAACAACGATGAAATCTCATCCTTCTAGTCATCCTCCTCGACGACTATTTCCATACTAGCTCAAGCGCCTCTCGAGCAAACCATTATCCTCAAACTCGAACCATTTCACCGAGTTATCAACATGCTTGGAATGATCCCGTCTGGATTAGACCAAGACTATCTCATATCATGCCTTGCTTCATCACATCCTAGCAAAGCCTCATCTTAACATCATCATCATCAAATCTATCCATATGAGCTTCATCATCCGCTACATATGCCATGAGCAGCTTTCCCAATTCAAGAGCCTTTCCCTTAGCTTTTGAATCATCTTCGACCATCTTTTCTAAATCAAATCATCAATCAACTAATTCATAACAATCAATCAAGTCAATCATTAATCCAAGTAATCAAACATTCAAACATGATCTAATAAACAATTATAACAATAATGGCAATCTTGTAAATAAAGGGTCGAAATCTAACAAGCATGAAACATGAGTAATATCTCTATAACTTGATGAATGAACTTGCATAGGTTAATCATGTAGTAAAATGGATGTCAAATCATCATGAACAATAGATCTATACTTAGGTTTAAGAAAATGCATGGAAATCACTATTTTAACACTGAATCAAGCCAATAATCCGATATACTCCTTTGGATCCATGTGAGAGATAATCACCACTCACCAAATCACCTAAACACCTCAAAAGAAACACACTTCAGATCTGGACAGCGAAGAATCTAACTCGATCTATCACAAATCCGCTTCAAACGATGAAATCTCTCTTTGATGGATGTAGATCTTCAATCTAAGCTATTGAATCTTCAATTCGATCTTCGATTTGGATGGAAGGAAGCACAAGATTAAAGTGGAGAAAAGAAGTGAAGAAGTGTAGAACTCGAGCTCTCAAAATGGCAGCACTTCGTCGCTTCAAAATCCTGATCCCAAAAATGAAGAAATGGACGTGTATTTATAGGCAGTTTTCCTAGGTCGTCCGCCTCCTTAGGTCGTCCACGACATAACAACCCCAACCTACGACCTAACAGATCTGCGCATCCATGACCTACGACCTAACGGCTTAGCAGATCTTCCGACCTAGCGACTTAACGCATATGCGCATCCACGCGGCCTATGACCTAACAAAGATGCTGCTTAGCGACCTAACACAGATCGCGACCTAACACACCTGCAACCTAACACACACGCGACCTAACTGCTATACAGAAGCTCACGACCTAACTAACTTAGCTAGGATACGACTTAACATCCACGCGACCTAACGACTCAACCCACCTATCTCCTTAACTCGCTAACCCTTAGGTCGCTAACTACTAGGTCGTTGCCGCTAACTTCTTAGGTCGCTAACTACTAGGTCGCTAACTACTAGGTCGCTAACTACTATAGGTCGCTCCAACCTATAGGTTGCTAACTCTTAAGTCATCCACTACCTTAGGTCGCCAACTTCCTATAGGTCGCTCCAATCGACCTAACCTACCCCACGACCTAAGCTACCATACGACTTATCTCCTATACGACCTATCCCAAAATCCTTAGGTCGCCAACTTCCTTAGGTCGCTCCACTTTCTTAGGTCGTCTACTCCGACCTAACTACTATACGACCTAGGACTTAGACTATGGACGACTTATCAACAATGCGACCTAATGATAACTGTTTTACGATGTTTTGAACCGTAAAAATACGGGTCGTTACATTCTCTCCCCCTTAGGAATTTCGCCCCCGAAATTCCAAACAAACAAGAGCAAACAAAGACTATTCTGCATTCCTACCATCCATAGCAGTCAACAAACCATGCATCCAATTCTAGCTTAGCATGCAGAATTCTAAAACTAGAACAAGTTACAATGCCGTTAGATGACACGACACCTTAGGGCCATACCTTGAAGAGTTCAGGATGAGCTGCCTTCATCCTCTCTTCCACCTCCCATGTACAGTCGTTATCATCATCACTCCATTGTATCTTGAGCAACCTAACTACCTTCCTCATAAGCTGTTTCGTGTCAGTTTCCACAACACGAAGCGGCTTACGAGGTCTCTTATCGACTGGATCAACTTCGAAATCTTCATAGCTATCAGCAGAAACCACTGTATTCGAGTCATGCACATACTTCCATAGATATGATACATGAAAAACATTGTGCACACCCGCCATCTTTTCTGGTAACTCCAATCTGTAGGCGAGCTTTCCAATTCGCTCGATGATCGGGAATGGTCCAACAAATCTCGGAGTCAATTTTCCTTTCTTCCCGAATCGAATAACATTCTTCAGTGGAGAAATCTTCACAAAAACCATATCACCTACGTCGAATTCCAAATCCTTACGACGCTTATCGGTATAACTCTTCTGACGGTCTTGGGCTGCCTTCATTCGTTGCCGAATGATCTCTATGCAATCCGTAGTCTGTCGAATCATTTCCGGCCCAAGTATCAGCTTTTCTCCTGTTTCTAACCAACATGTCAGAGAGTAACACGGTCTCCCATACAATGCCTCATACGGTGCCATACCAATGCTTGACTGGTAACTGTTATTATACGAAAATTCCACCAAATGAAGATGATCTTCCCATGATCCTCCGAAATCTAAAACACAAGCTCTAAGGAGATCTTCCAAAACTTGATTGACTCTCTCGGTCTGACCATCTGTTTGGGGATGATAAGCTATACTCAAACACAACTCGGTTCCCAAAACTTCCTGGAAGCTCTTCCAAAATCCACTAGTGAACAATGGGTCTCGATCGCTCACTATACTCTTCGGAATACCATGGAAATGAACTATCCACTTAACATACAGCTCAGCCAACTTTGATGCAGTCCTAGTCGATCGAACATGAATGAATCTTGCACTCTTAGTCAAACGATCTACGATGACCCAAATCCCTTCATTTCCCGCTCTTGTTCTAGGTAACCCATCGATAAAATCCATCGATACTTGCTCCCACTTCCATGTAGGAACTTCTAATGGCTGAAGCAATCCACTTGGCTTCTTCTGTTCGGCTTTTACCAACTGGCAGTTCATACATTTGGAAATAAAATTTCCAACATCCTTCTTCATACCTTCCCAGTAATAGGCTCTCTTCATATCCCGATACATCTTGTTTCCACCTGGATGAATTGTCAACTTCGAGTGATGACTTTCCTTCAGAACTTCATTCCTCAATTCATCTATATCGGGAACAACTAGTCGTCCTTGCTTCCAAAGCCAACCCTCTCGATCGACCTCGAATCCTTTATCCTTTTCTGGATCCAATCCAGATTCCAAATCACGGATAATCTTGACAAGCTTATCGTCTCGCTTTTGGCTCTCGCCAATTCTTTCCACAAGAGTCGGTCTTATCGATAAGTTTGCCAACATCTCAGGTTCCAATTCACATCTGGGCCTGAAGTCAAATCCAGCTAAATACTCGAGGCTCTTCCATTCTGAAAACATGGCTCCCAATCCTGCATGTCTTCGACTTAACGCGTCTGCCACTGCGTTACCCTTTCCCAGAGTATAGGCTATACCAAAGTCATATGATGCCAAAAACTCTAGCCATCGTTGCTGCCGAAGATTCAAATACTTTTGGGAGAAAAGATACTTCAACGACTTATGATCTGTAAACAATTCGAATCGAACTCCCAATAGATAATGTCTCCACATCTTCAGAGCAAATACAATCGCCGCTAACTCCAAATCATGAGTCGGATAATTCCTTTCATGCGGCTTCAGTTGTCGACTTGCATACGCAACAACTTTACCCTTCTGCATCAGCACTGCTCCAAGTCTAGTACCATATGCGTCGGTGTAAACCACCATCTCATCATTCCCACTTGGAATAGTCAAAACAGGAGCACTTATCAGTCGCTCTTTCAGGATTCCGAAAGCTTACTCACACTTAGCATCCTATCTGAATACCTGGTTCTTTTTCGTCAATCTTGTTAATGGTGCAGCCACCTTGGAGAAGTCTTTGATAAATCGACGATAGTATCCTGCTAATCCAAGAAAACTTCTCACATCAGATGCATTCTTAGTTCTAACCCAATCCTGGATTGCTGCCACCTTAGCGGGATCAACCACTATTCCACTCCCAGAGATAATATGGCCTAAGAACCTCACTTCACTCTTCCAGAAGTGACACTTCGAAAAGTTAGCCTTCAGCTGATGTTTCCATAAGATTTCCAAAACAATACGCAAGTGCGTCTTGTGCTCTTCTTCAGTTCTGGAATAAATCAGAATATCATCCACGAACACTAGCACGAACTTGCTCAACTGATCTCTGAACACTCTATTCATAAGATCCATAAAATATGCTGGCGCATTAGTCAATCCAAACGGCATTACCAGCCACTCAAAGAAACCGGATGGTGTCCGAAAAGCAGTCTTCGGCACACTATCCTTAGCCACTCTCAACTGGTGAAATCCCGTTGCCAAATCCATTTGAGAAAACACCTTAGCTTCGTGAAGCTGATCAAACAAGCCATCTATTCTCGGCAATGGATACTTGTTCTTCTTAGTCACCTTATTCAGCTCACGATAATCCACACACAACCTCAACGATCCATCCGCTTTGGGTGCAAACACAACTGGTGCACCCCATTCGGACACACTACGCCGAATGAATCCTTTCTATAAAAGGTCATCAACCTGCACCTTCAACTCCTGCTGTTCCCTAGGCGCCATCCGCCTAAGAGGCATCACAACAGGTCTGGCTCCTTCAACTAGATCTATACGAAACTCGATCTCTCTATGCAGCGGTAACCCTTTGACCTCGTCAAAGACATCCTCAAATCCATTAGCGATTGGCACAGATGACAGTCCATCCCGTGGAACAACCAGCGAATACATGAAGCTCATGAAGATGCCTTCTTCATGCTTACATCGTATCACAATCTTTCGCCCCTCCACATTCTCGACTGTCACCTCCAACCTATCACAATCAACCTTTGCCGCATACTTCCTAAGCCAGTCCATACCCAAAATAATTCCGAACCCCGCAAAGTTCAGAACAAAACAATCACAAACAAAAGAGCAATCATGACTCGATACAATCAGACCACGGCATAACATACACAAACAAGACGAACCCCCAACTGGATTAGTCACAACCAATGGCCTATCAACGATATCCGGTTCTAAACCCAACCGGCCTACAAGTTCACTACAAACAAAAGAATGCGACGCCCCAGTATCAAATAGAACTCTAACTGGAACACCACATATGGAAAGAGTACCTTGAACCACCACACTCTTTCCTTTCTCTTCAACGGTAGAGGCTTTCGAAGATGATGGAACAGCTCCCAAAGCATAAGCTTGCACAATCTGCTTGTCCTTCCGCGGTTCTGGACAATTCCTCTTAACATGCCCCAGCTTGTCATAGTTGTGGCACTTCACCGGCACCTTCGGATTCTTGCAATCCCTGGAGAAATGGCCCTTCTGCTGACAATTGTAGCAGGTCACTTCGCCCTTTGGCTTCTTCTGGCCATCCTTACCCTTTTGTTGCTGCTGCTTCCTCTTCTTGTTTCCACCCTGCTGTGGTTTAGATTCTTCCTTGGTCACAGCAACAACAGACCTTTCCTTAGGAAACAGATTCTCGTGCCTGAGAGCTTTCTCTACTAGCTTCTCAAATGGATCGTCCAAATGATCCACCAACTGCCTCCCAAGATAACTGTTCAAGCCTATCACAAACTTCTCATTCTTCTGATAAGGAGATTCAATATACGACCGGGCATACTTGGACAAAGCTTCAAACTCAGAAACATACTCAAGAACTGGTCTTCCACCTTGCTTGAGCTCCACAAACTTCTTAAACAGAACAGACTTCTGAGCCGTAGAAATGAACTTAGCTTCAAATCTGTCTTGGAATTGCTCCCAAGTAATTTCTTCCTCTGGAGTATCAATGGTGATAGAATTCCACCAATCAGAAGCTCTTCCTTGAAGTTGTCTTGATGCTAACTTCCTCTTAGTCGCATCCTCAATTCCCAAATCACTAAAGATCCTTCTACAAGCATCTATCCACCTCTGGACTTCAATGGTTGACTCCGTTCCCAAGAAAACCTTTCCTCCAAGAGCAGTATAATCTTTACACAGCTTAGCAAAATCCACTGGTTTTGGAGTTTGAACTTGAACTCCAACATCTACTGATGGCCCCGGAGCTGGCATCCTTCTCATGATCGAAGTCATCATAGCCTCGAACATGGTAGCATAATCAGTAACCCCCTCAGTAGCACGGCCTTCCCTAGCAGCTGGTCTCCCTCTTCGACTCATTGTCAATATCTATAAAAAGAAATGATTAATACACCTTGAGAAACAACTGCTTAAGGAATTCAAATCCTTCTAAGCTACTATATTATATATAGTAATCATCCATCAAAATACAATTACGTCTCTCATACGTAGTTACGTCAGCGAGCGTTGGGTAAAATCGATTAACCAAAGCTCTGATACCAAATGTGACGACCGCCCATGACCCCCGCACTGAATCTAGAGATAGTGCGCTGTAAAGCGTGCTAGGCAGCCATGGACGATTGTCAGGGTAAATTAAAACAGCAGAATCTATCGTATAACTCACAGCGCATGGATAAAATACAATAGAACATATATATAGTGAAGCTTCACAGAATAGAATGTCATCATATAAACTTCATAATAGTTGAATACAAACATCTGAATAGTCAATACATCAAGCCTCACTACATATCACTCAGAGAATTATACAAGCAGCGGAACATCCAGTACATATAGTAAGAAAATGATATGCAAGCCTCCAGCTCGTCTTCGTCATCAGCATCGTCGGAAACTAAGAACAGCACATGTCACCTGCTACCTAGTCTGCCCGTCCCAAAATGGACGAACAGCCCAAGGCAATACGAGTTAAAACATAAAGCCTTGAGTCAGACAACAGTCTTAGTGAGCGGTAAATTAACTAACAACATACCAAAAGAGCATAAAGGAAAAAGGAATAGGAATCCAACCCTCCCACTCCACCTCTTTCTATAGTGATAGCCCCCGGACACACACTAAGCAGAAACAAACATAGCAAAGCAAACATTTAAAGTAAAGCAATTATCACTCGAGTCAAGGGCGATGTTTTCCAAGTACAAACCCCCAAGGCCTAAACCAAGATCAGATAAGCACCCAGAAAATACCACTCTTGAGACCGAATGACGATACAACCAAACATCCATGACTCTGGCTATCACTGTTATCATTGCTTCGATATCACCGTTAATTGAATGACCGGCACATTCTTTCAGTCGTCCGTCAAGGGCTAATGGAAACCCCTGTTCTAGACATAACTCCGCACGTCGTCGAAACCCGTGCCCAGGACTATCGAATCTGCCCAGAGTACTCGACTACCAATCAGTAGTCTTTAGGGACTATTGAATCTGCCCAGCGTACTCTTGCTTTGAGCATGCTAGAACCTTCAACAACGATGAAATCTCAGCCTTCTAGTCATCCTCCTCGACGACTATTTCCATACTAGCTCAAGCGCCTCTCGAGCAAACCATTATCCTCAAACTCGAACCATTTCACCGAGTTATCAACATGCTTGGAATGATCCCGTCTGGATTAGACCAAGACTATCTCATATCATGCCTTGCTTCATCACATCCTAGCAAAGCCTCATCTTAACATCATCATCATCAAATCTATCCATATGAGCTTCATCATCCGCTACATATGCCACGAGCAGCTTTCCCAATTCAAGAGCCTTTCCCTTAGCTTTTGAATCATCTTCGACCATCTTGTCTAAATCAAATCATCAATCAACTAATTCATAACAATCAATCAAGTCAATCATTAATCCAAGTAATCAAACATTCAAACATGATCTAATAAACAATTATAACAATAATGGCAATCTTGTAAATAAAGGGTCGAAATCTAACAAGCATGAAACATGAGTAATATCTCTATAACTTGATGAATGAACTTGCATAGGTTAATCATGTAGTAAAATGGATGTCAAATCACCATGAACAATAGATCTATACTTAGGTTTAAGAAAATGCATGGAAATCACTATTTTAACACTGAATCAAGCCAACAATCCGATATACTCCTTTGGATCCGTGTGAGAGATAATCACCACTCACCAAATCACCTAAACACCTCAAAAGAAACACACTTCAGATCTGGACAGCGAAGAATCTAACTCGATCTATCACAAATCCGCTTCAAACGATGAAATCTCTCTCTGATGGATGTAGATCTTCAATCTAAGCTCTTGAATCTTCAATTCGATCTTCGATTTGGATGGAAGGAAGCACAAGATTAAAGTGGAGAAAAGAAGTGAAGAAGTGTAGAACTCGAGCTCTCAAAATGGCAGCACTTCGTCGCTTCAAAATCCCGATCCCAAAAATGAAGAAATGGACGTGTATTTATAGGCAGTTTTCCTAGGTCGTCCGCCTCCTTAGGTCGTCCACGACCTAACAACCCCAACCTATGACCTAACAGATCTGCGCATCCACGACCTACGACCTAACGGCTTAGCAGATCTTCCGACCTAGCGACTTAACGCATATGCGCATCCACGCGACCTATGACCTAACAAAGATGCTGCTTAGCGACCTAACACACACGCGACCTAACTGCTATACAGAAGCTCACGACCTAACTAACTTAGCTAGGATACGACTTAACATCCACGCGACCTAACGACTCAACCCACCTACTCCTTAACTCGCTAACCCTTAGGTCGCTAACTACTAGGTCGTTGCCGCTAACTTCTTAGGTCGCTAACTACTAGGTCGCTAACTACTATAGGTCGCTCCAACCTGTAGGTTACTAACTCTTAAGTCGTCCACTACCTTAGGTCGCCAACTTCCTATAGGTCGTTCCAATCGACCTAACCTACCCCACGACCTAAGCTACCATACGACTTATCTCCTATACGACCTATCCCAAAATCCTTAGGTCGCCAACTTCCTTAGGTCGCTCCACTTTCTTAGGTCGTCTACTCCGACCTAACTACTATACGACCTAGGACTTAGACTATGGACGACTTATCAACAATGCGACCTAATGATAACTGTTTTACGATGTTTCGATCCGTAAAAATACGGGTCGTTACAATACATCTAGGAGAGATATGTTTTCTATGATAGCCCTTAAGCAATTCATGAGTGAGAATAATATTATCAATTATATTTCGATTGGGCAGTAAGGCAGTTTGATTTGGTGCTATAAGGGTAGCAAGCAGCGGTTTTATCCTGTTAGCAAGAATTTTAGTGATGCATCGATATATAACATTGCAACAGGAGATCGGGCGATAGTCGAAAACCACCTTCGGTGAGGCAATTTTGGGGATAAGAGCAATGTTAGTAGCATTAATTCCCGACAGAAGATTATTTGTTTGAAAAAAATATTGAATGGCAGATACAAAAACAGTATCAATAATATGCCATGTAGCTTTGAAGAAATGGGTGTTATATCCATCCGGGCCACCTACACTGTTCGGGTTTAATTCAAATAATGTTGTCTTTATCTCATCATATGTAACCTGCCTGATAAGACTGTATGCATCAATCTCATTTATTTACGGGAGATTAATATGTGACATTTCCCCTATATTGGGTATATCAGAATCAGCCAAATAACAACCTTTGAAGTAATTAATAAATGCAGAATCAACCTCAGTAGCCTTCGTCTGTAGCACATCATCCTGGTCAACAATGGAATGTATAGTACCTTTTGATCTTTTAATCGCAAGTGCAGCATGGTAGAATACACTGTTCCTGTCTCCATGAAAGTAAAATTCTTTGCCAAGTTTCTCCTTAATCGAATCAACTTCATTTTGTAGAGCAGCCACCAACTCTCTTTGTTTATTATGTTCCATTTTCGACAAAGCTTCATTATGTGGATCAGTCAGCATATTTCTTTGAATGTGTTCCAGATCTTCACGAATATTTTTTGAGATTTGATCGCCCTTACCAAAGGTTACTCTAGCCCAATTCTTGAGAACGTATTTGACATTTTTCAGTTTTTGTTGCAGAATAAACATCGGGTTTCCATGCGCATATATATTCCATCCTTGCAAAAAAATATCTAGAAATTGTATGTTTTTAGTCCAAAAAGAAAAAGTTAAATGAGGCACCAAATTTTAACGGTTTCGTGCTCCACGATAGGATAAGCGGGCTGTGGTCGGATATGCCAGGAGGAATGATAGTGGATGTAAGGGTAGGCCAGGCAGTAAGTGCACTAATGTTGAAAAGAGAGTGGTCCAAAGTACAAAAAGTACGTTTACCTTGTCTACGATTATTCCATGTGTAAATAGGGCCAATAATAGGAATTTTGTGTAGTGAAGAGATTTGGATGGATTGGGATAAAGGACCAATGTCATGAAGAGAAAGTGGGTTTCCTCCAATCTTTTGTGTAGATTCATACATGCAGTTAAAGTCTCCAATGAGAATCCAAGGAATCTAGGACTGCGGCTGAGATTGAATAAAGGAATGTAAATAATTCCTAGCATCACGATTACATGAGGCATAAACAAAAGTAATGTTGAACTGAGTGGATGAAGAAATATGAGTGACAATAAGATGTATGAATTGATCGGAGGAGATGATTGATATAGCGGAGAAAATAAGTGGATTCCATAAAACAACAATACGGCCATATGGGGCATGCAGCAGATTATGTATACATGTCCATTGCGGATTTATGATTGTGCACATGCTCGCCGATAATTTTTCATTCAACTTTGTCTCTAGTATACCTATCATATGGAGCTTATACTGATCAATGAGATGCTTAATTTCTCTAACCTTTAAGGGGAGGTGGGCACCCCTTATATTCCAAGCCCCGATGTTATCAATCATTAGGATGAGATTTGTTTTTTCTTCCTACCCGACTTCCTCGGTGTAGATTTTTTGTTGCATGAGATATTACCCTCTTCATCTTCATATGTTGCCTTTCTAAGTTGTGTTTCCGTATATAGACAATCATGACCATTATCATTATCCTCGACTTCTTTCCCTTTCTTTACCTTTGTATTCTTCTTCTTTTTTTTATCATTCTGCAGTATAGGAGAGGTCGTAGGCGATGTGGTAGATGTTGATGGCTGAGCAGGATAAGGGATGGATGAGGTAGGGGAAGGGATGTGGGTGTGAGGAGAAGAATGGTGTTCTTGAAAGAGGAGCTGGAGGTCCAAATTCTGTTCAGCAAATGTGTCTTTGTGGATGATGTTGTGGTCAATAAGCTGAGATGAAATATCATTAGGAAGATGAATATGGAGATACGGGTGGGAGAGGGATGAATCAGGAGTGGGTATATTATTTGGTGTAGGAAAGGGGTTGGCAGCCGAAGGGTGTAGTGTTTGTGGTATGTTGGAAGCAGGGGCAATATCAGTGACAGGTGAGTGTAGAACATAGGTTTGGTTGGGAAGAGTGATGTCGGCTTCGGTCAAAATGTCAAAACTGTTAGATAGTGTTAAGTGTTGTGGAGCAACAGCCGGGTTCATGGTATTATGTGGTGTATGAAATGAAGGAGTAGTTTGTGTAGATGGATGGATAGGAGAAAGTGTAGTGGGAGGATCATTGCTAGCATGTACCGCAGCATTATCATGCAATCCTTTACGTGCATGTGTGCACACATCATTTGCTGTTTCATTGTGCTCTTTATTTTTCCCTGTGTCATTTTTATTCTTTTGTATCCATTGATTCGAACACCCATTTTTCTTTTGCCCATCAAAATGTGTATTTTCATCATGTTTTTTCCCCTGAACCGTTACACCGTTATCAAGCTTCACTTCATCTTCATTTAGAGTATCAATTTTCCCATTTTATTTTAATCCTTGCGTGCCAGTCAGATCAGCTTGTTGTTTTTCTACACATGTGTTTTCGTCATGTCCAAAACATTTGCAGTGTGTACAAATCTCCGGCCTCTAGTCATAGTAAACTTCAACGTACGCAACATCATCTCCTTCTTCGCATTTTATAATGTCGGGGAGAAGTTTATCCGGTGTTATTTCAATCAAACATTTAGCATATTCAAATCGCTGCATTTTTTCTGTCACCTCATTATAACATACAAGTAAACCCAAATGACATGCCAACCAATTGATGCCTAATAAAGTCCATACAGGGATGGGAATTTTGTGAAAGTGAACCCATATCGGCACCGATCTAACTTGTGCTTGTGCATTTTTAAAAGTTGGTTTCCAGGATGTAATAAT
Source organism: Allium fistulosum (assembly GCA_030737815.1). Taxonomy (NCBI): domain Eukaryota; kingdom Viridiplantae; phylum Streptophyta; class Magnoliopsida; order Asparagales; family Amaryllidaceae; genus Allium; species Allium fistulosum. Next base: position 670,993,979 of record CM060901.1, read on the forward strand.
AAACATCTTCCCTCTAATAAATATTGGATCACTTTGAAGTATCTTACGACGATCTTCCTCATGCGTAAAATCGAAGTAAAAGTTTGTGTTATCCGATTTGACTGTAAAAGTACCTGTCAACCGCCAGATTTTTTTAAGATGATACAGCACAACATTGTATGGTAGGTTTTCATCGAGAAAAAAACCAACCAAGTATTGACTCCAGAATGTCTGACCCTCTTGCCTAACCTCAATCGGAATCGGAAGAGGAGCACCATCGTATGACAAACAGAAATCACGAGGGATGTATCTACCTGCATTACGAGGTTTGCTTTTGAAAAGTGATGTCCATGGACGCGGGTTAGTAGGCAAAGCCACAGAGGGAATACCGTGTGAATCGGGGTTAATGGCAGAAGAAGTATGGTCGGGAGCGGGAGACCTAAGTGGAGGTATAATGTCAGGTGGGACAGGATTAGGAGGGGGATCTGTAGGTGGCGATGGCATGATAGGCGCAGAAGGAGGTGGCTGTGATGGATTGGGAATGGAAGCGATAGTGACAGGAGTGAGTGATGGAGTAGCAGCAATGGGTATGGAGAAGGACGATTTGACACAAGGGAGGACAGAAGGAGGAGAAAGGGAGTTGTACGGGGAAGTGATGTTTGGTGGGGGAGGGATGGGTGAAGCAGAAGCCATGTTTTTATTTTGTAACGAATATTCATAATGAGAGAGAGATTGTTATATTTGAATCAAGGTGGAGTGTTTAATTTGGACGATTCAAATATTTGTTGAGGAGGAAAGAAATTGATTAATTGGTTCAATCAATCAATTAATTTGGCTTGCATATGGAAAGATATGAAAGGATATTTTGGAAGGAACTAATTAATTAGTCAATGCATATGTTATATGAAGAAATAAATGATTAGGCATGGAGAATCAATCAATCAAAAGAAAGATATGGAAACCAAGATTACACCATCTATTTATACTAAAATCAAATCATGCAATTTGAAAAGATATTTGGGTAATTAGGAAATTGATTTTCTTAATCTCCAAGCAACCCTTCATTATCTAGTCTATTTAAATGAAGGAATTTCATCTTCATATGTAAGTGAGTGTATGAGAGCATCCACCATTATTCTTCTCTCTCCTTTTTACTCTTTTTCTTCAGTGGAATAAAAGAATTTGTTGGGTCTCCATGGATGTAGGATATTCATATCCAAACCACGTTAAATCTTCTGTGTCTCTTATTTCTGCTATTCTGTCTGTGAGATTGCATAATTGATTTTTTAAGTTCCATTGATATCTAAATAGAAAATACTAGATCCTGATCAAATAATTTGCTTCCGCTCAAATTAAAATAAATTTTACTACAATAATAACAATTTAATCTCAAAAGAGAAACACGACCCAAATAAAATAGAGAGACAAGTTTATTTCTGCCCATATCCTTTTATATCCATGCCGATCTCCTTTTCCTCTTCATTCTTAAATTAGGGTTTCAATTTGAAGCATCAATCGTCAATCGGTTAAAGTAAACTCACATGCGTCACTTTGTCGATCGATTGCTTGATCTGCGTGATGATTTATCCCCTCGGTTGCTTCACGATCGAGTATTCTTTGGTTGAAAATCTCCCTTTATGTTTCGTATATTTTTTCTCAATTTCGGTTTTGAATCTTTCAACTTGATATGCTTGGCCGTTGGTTGTTTGAGAGATGGTGTTTTGGTCTCTGACTAGTTCATTTCATAGACAGATACACACACACGCACACACTCTTTCGGTTGATTATTTCAACCTGCATATGTTTTTCTTGCTGTTTTGTGACCACTTACGATCATATCTAACATTGAATAATTTTGTTTTTGTCCTGAATTTATCGACTTAATCATTGCTTTGATATATTTTGAAACTTCTTATCTTCGACGTGATCAATTTTTGTACTATGATGTATGGTCCGTATTGCTCCTACTTATTATTGCACTCATAAATTTTGTGAGTTGCATTGTTCTGTTACTGTAGTGTGTGTTTTGTGCATCCTCGTGTGCATGGCTTGTTGCTGTGTTCGAGTTTGTAGTGTTTGTTCTGTGCACTTGCTATTGGGTTTGATTCATTTGCATGTGTGATTCTCTAATGCACGTAGCTGTGTTACTTTGTATGTGTGTGTCTATTCTGAAACTACTGTGATGCCTATCACTTGATGCTTGTTGCTTTTCTCTCAAATTTGCTAGAATCCAAGCTGTCAAATTTGGTAAAGCTTTAGATGCTACATTTGTTAGTCCATGTGCACTATGTTGTTTGTATTGTGTACATGCCTTCTTGTTTTCACCTGCTCTCGATTTTATGTGCTTCCTCTTTTTAAATTCCCTTATCCACATGGCTCGTTTGTATTTCCCCTTGCTGGTGCTATTGTACAAGCATGTTTTTCTGATCCGGTTTGGTTGTTGCACTAGTGTACTATGTGCACTTATGCTTGTGCACCATGTTGCATTTTTGTTGCTTTTGGCCTTGTGTGTTTGTGCACTGGTCTTGTGGAATTGTCAGTTTGATACATGTTTGTGCCTGACCTAGTTGCATTGTTTTGTACTCGACCTTGTGTGTTGCACTTGTGTTTTCAACCTGCCTCTAAACTGTTTCTATGTTGTTTTACTTTTTCTCATGTTGAGCTATTTAGCTTGACCTTGCACCGCTTTTGTTGAGCCTTTGGGCTTGACCGTGTTTTTGTCTCTGAAATTGAGTTGATGCAAAAGTGTTTTGTGTATGTGCTCGGCCTTACAGTGTGTACAGTAATACATTGTGCATGTCGTAGGTTACTCGTGTACATTATCGATATTTTTGGTGCCTATTTCAAAACATGAAAAGAACAAAACCAATAGACTGAGGCAATGTCGAGTTCAAAACTATTTATATTTTTCCAGTTTGAATTTGTTTCTTTTTGCTTTTTACTACGTTGTTATTCGATAAGCAAAGTAGATGATTGGAGAAAAGACAGTTGGAGCAAGTAGATAACAAATTCAATTAGGGTGAGTGAGGTTAAAAGGGATTGTATTTGAGAGTGTGTTATATATGAGAGTGAAAATGTTGTGTTGTCTATGAAAGAGTGAAGTATTTGTGTATATGAATACTGTATTTAAATTATTGTCGAAGCTATTATGGTAATTGTGTGTACTATTGAAATTGTATTGTAATAAACTATTTGTTGAAATAAAAATTTCAGTTGCTTACTTCTATCTGTGATTTTACAAAAGTACTGTAACAATCACATTTAATATGTATGTATGTATGTGTGTGTGTTTATTTTCATCAAACAAAAATCATAAACTGTTGAATATGCTAGTATATGATTCTTGTTTGATGATAATAAACATATATATATATATATATATATATATTCATTTAAATGTATTTGTTAATGTACTATTTTCCACATAATTAAATAAATATTTGCTCAATAAAATAAATAACACAGAATTTAAATTAAAACAGATATTTTATTCAAACAAATATTTATTACAATTTTGAATAGTACAAATTTGAGCTCTCACTATATATATATATATATATATATAAACACAATTTCAATTACAATACAATTTTGATTACATCACAATTTTCCATTCACGTTTGCACCTCACTACATATCACTCATTCACTCATATTCGATCTTCAACTCTATTCCAGATTGAATCCAGCATCTGAGTTATCTGCAAAATACACACTGACGCAGTAAATTGAAAGAAAATATTTTTGCAGTGTAAAATAATATGTATTTTGAAAATATTATATGCCTCAGTTATTTGGATTGTTCGTCATCATTTAATTTTGAATTCATCTTACACGAACATTTGTGACATGCACAGTGTATCACTGTACATGCCACAAGGCCGTGCACACCGATATACACTTGATAAAATTACAGGGACAGGTGAGCACAAGGTCAAACCCAAATCAAAAGTCGGGTTCAACTCAAGTGAAATAAATATTAAGTCATGATATTGAGCACAAGGTCAAACCCGAGCTTTAAGCTGGATTCAACTCAGGTGCAATACAAAACTATGGGTCAAGATACATACAACACAGCCTCAACCAAAAATTCAAATGTACACTTGAACCCAAACTAGTCAGAGAAACAAGTAATCAAGTCAAGCTACAACATGAACCAATGGACAGATTCAAACAACAAAGTGCACCATAAATTGATACAAGACTTCAGACATGCATCAAACTCACCACACAGTGCAACAAAATACAAGTGTCGACCAGACTGCACATTCAAGTGTAAGCCCAAGTGCATGACCATGAAAACAATGTAAGCAAGTGCAGCCTCTACATGAAGTATACAAGCAAATGAAAAATCAGATGTCCAGAGACCAAACAAACAAGTACAAATTCAAGTACATCGAACCACACAGCAGTGACAACCAGACTCAAGTGAACCTGATATGCAAACACAAGACTGGCAACAAAATGCTCCAAGACAGACTCAAGATCACAAGAACTAAGTACACATGAACTACACGACTCGAGAACAAAATCATGTTCAAGTTTCAAACACAACAGACCATGCTAACAATTACCACCAAATGAAGCAGTTCGATATCGAACCAAACCAACTCGAGCAAGTCCAGCTACTATATGAATGCGGGCATATGGAATCAATTACAATACCACAACATTCAAGCATGCAAATACAACATGAATGTACAGACTCTATGAAACAACACCGCAACACTACAGATGCAAGCAAAGACCAATCAACAGCAGCCTCAACAATGAATATACAGTGAACAGTGAAGTGAAACAAGACTGGACAACATGAAGTACAAGGATGCAGTAAACAACATGTATTGATATACAGTGATATGTATGAAACAAGTCAAAGACTGCAAGACTTCACAAAGCCGAAACAATGGAACATCAGAGCACAAGTTCGAACAAAGCAAAAACTAAGAAACCAATGTCAACAGCAGATTTCAAACCAAAGTCAATGTCAAGTTCAAATGCCAGAAACTCAAAACCGTGATATTCACGAAATCAGAAAATACGATGAACAAGTCAGAAAAATGAACGGAATCGAACAGTTCAAAATCAAACCATGGTGAGCAAGGAAAACATTGTCAAAGCAAATCAAAATCGTGTTAAACAAGCAACAAAATTATACGAAATTGAAGAAGTCATAATTCATCTCAAGCATTCAAACATAATCAAGTGGCCGAAGAAAATTATCAGACGAGTTCAAACAATTAATTCGAACGAAACTTTAGGGAATTAAAACCTTATATAAACCATAACATCATCGGCATACCAAGATCATCGAGTTCAAGCATATCAACCAGAAAAGCAAAGGGAAATAACATACCATTAAAATCAAACTCGATCGAAGCAACCGAAGCTAAGCAACGAAGAGACGGTCGATCGACAGAGCAAGGAAAGCGAAATCACTTATTCGATCAATCTACTTAAGTCGGCAGCTTCAACAAATTTGAACCCTAATTTCTTAGAGAGGAACGAACGAACACCAAGGAAGCAACCATTTTTTAGAGCAAAGGAAAGAGGGCCGATAATATAAAAATCAAAAGAGGGATGCTCTTTTAATTATTTTGGGCCGGCTTCTTTAAACTCTAATTTGGGCTTTAATTTTAAATTAGGGTTTTGTTTTAAATTGTTTTTAAATTTGTATTTTTATTTTAAACTTTTGTAAACTCTAGTCGTGTGACTATGTAACGACCCGCTATTTCGTGCCATTCGCATCCGCACATGTCGGACTTGAATTGCTCAAAATATCAGATTGTTAATTTATATTTGGCAAAAACTCAGCATATACAGTAAATAAATCAATCACGGAATCACAGACACAGAGTATTACAATAATAAGCAGCGGAATAGATAAATAGTAGTTCATGAAGCTACCATATAAAACATCAGAGTTTGAAATAAAATACAACCGAATATCTCAAATACAATGAAGTCTCGAATACAAACAGATGACATCTCTGGGCAAATCAACTAGAAAAACTGAAAGCTGAATAGACACAGATGGATCTCCAAGTGAAGCTCCAACTCCAAAGGTGAGTCTCAGATGCTACGACACTCAGTCTGACTCGAGCGTAAAGCAAAACATAAAACACTCGAGTTAGGATTAACATTCTTATATTAATAAATTCAATTCAAGTGAAATGTCAACTAAAATACAAGTAACTTAAAGGATGTTTGGGATTTCCATCCTCTAAGGATCCGTGGAACTATCTACTATGTAGTAATATACGCTAAAATAATATGTCTATAGTAAAGTAAACTATTAAAATAGCATTAAGGCGTTACCCATATCCCCCTAACACATTTTTATAATGTCGTAGTCTATGCAGTTACTGTAAACTCCACTCGCAAGTGGGCTATCAGGGAGCACTCCATAGGTACGACACAAAACAAACTCGTAGAAGGCACGATAGGGCCTGCGACAAGGCACTCGAGGCAATGCCAGGGTAGATATACCGTTTGCGGATCCAGACTGGTGGTAACGCATAGCAGCTACTACCACCCACCTTGTGACACACTCCCAAATCAAAGGGTGCACCCAATCAAATCACAAAAGTAATAGAATGGTATCGAAAAAATGTGTCCGATCGGAGGGATGACCTCACTTGGCCCGGCGTGGCTCCTGTTTTAGCTACATCAAGATGACTCACGGGAGTTAGGGCTACGTAAATACCATACATAATCGTCACCAAACCATCCTACTTCATTCTGGAATCTCCACCACGTACACATTTGTTAAAGTGGTTTTCGGTATTGGCAGAGAGTATGACAATATCTGATCCAGGTGTTTTTAACAACCAAATGTTATTATAACACCGTGGTCATTTCATTTCAAACAGTTCATGATTCATATCAAAATATCATATCATTTCAAATTATATCAATTTGGTATCATTATACACTTTAAATCATATTCATTTCCAAAATCGTAACACTTTCAAAATTATAGCACTTTCGAAATCGTAACACTTTTGAAATCATAACATTTGAAAATCATAACACTTTGGAAATCATAGCATTTTGAAATCATAACATTTTGGAAATCATAACACTTTGGAAATCATAGCATTTTTGAAATCATAACATTTTGGGAATCATAACACTTTCGACTTAAACATTTTAGATATTGAAAATAGTATATGTATATTATAGTAGTTATAAATTAAGATGGTTTATATATATTAAAATAGTTTATATATTAAAATAGTTTATATATTAAAATAGTTTATATATTAAAATAGTTTTTATATATTAAAATACTTTATATAATAAAGTAGTTTCCTCCAATTTCACAAATTGATTTAAATTAGCTTAAATCCCAAAATTTCAATTTGAATCAATTCCAGTTTAACCATTTCAATTTAAAGTTTAAAGATTCAAGTTTAAATATTCAAACATTTACAATATAAATTTCATTTATATTTCAACATTTAACTTTAAATTTTCAAATTGGAAAGTATTCACTTAATCCTTTCAATAATAATTGATAAAATCCTAATTTATAAATTTAAATCAATATTAGGTATTTAAATCTCAATTTTATTTAAAATTTTGAATATTCATTTAATCACTTTTTATCAAATCAAATTATAAATCATATCTTTTTTCAAAATCTCAAATCAATGGGTTCCAACAAATTCTAATTTAAATTCAATCACTAACCATTTTTTTCAAGTCAACATTAATTTATCTCTCTAACCTTTATTATTAAGGTTATAAATCTATTTTAAATTATTAATATAAATTTTTAAATAAATATTTTAAAACATATTATATGCTAATTAAATTAAATTTTATTAAGTTAAATCTTATTATATATATTTTTAAGAAAATAAAATTATAAGAAAAATCTTAAAATTTATAATTTCAAAACTAACTTATAAATTTAAATTTCCCAAAACATATGATTTAAAATCCAAATTTATACATATTAAATTTTAAAAATAAATATTTAATAAAACCCATATATTTTTTCTTTCAAAACCCCGGAAATCATTTTCAAGGTATATATATATATATATAGACCAACGGTGTCTGTATACAATTTTCTATCTTATAGTCAAGTGATACGGATATTTATCATTTTAATCTGCAATTTAAATATATACGGGTATATATCTTTTCAACCCGCAATCCCAAATTCAATGTCAATGAAAATCGCTTGGGTTTATCATTTCAACCCATAACGATTTTCCCCTACTCTATAATATCGTTCGGGTATGTATCATTTCAACCCATAGAATTCTAAACTAACAGGGAACTTGCAAAGTGAGAATAAATATGACAATAATATAACATATCAACAACAGACATATATCATCAGTGACAAATAAATATAATATAAATAACATATCATGGTGTCAGATGTCACAAGTGAACAGTTACAGATAATGGCATATCATATACAGCAATTATATAATTAACAGTTCAATTTAGCAGCATATTTCAATTGTCGTCTCAATTGAAATCAAATCTAATAAATATAAGAATGTTAATCGTGAGTGATTGCTCACCTTTCGAGGCTAGAGACATTTGATGATGAACTGAGCTGCGAATCTGAGCAACGAATTCAAAGTAAAGTACGATGAGCATGAATTTGACGATCAATGCAAAGCTGGAAGTTTGGAATTGACGGAAACAAATCAACAATAGTTTAATATAAGCTGATCAAAATATAAGCCATATATATATAAAATTTTCTCTTAAATAAATTAAGAACATATAATAAAAGTAAATTCTCTATATATTTTCAAATCAAAATTAATTTAAACACATAACCATATCTATCCTTTTTTTTGAAAACCAAACTGATGTACAGATATTAACTAACGTATCAACTATCATATTTATATCATATTTAAACAATATCTATTGAAAATCACTATAGGTTACTTTATTATAATATATGTACATAAATTCAAATAAAACATACATATATTTTTTTCTTTTAAAATACTGCAAATCTATACTGAACCGTACAAAATTTATATCTGAATATATTATTTTGCATGTGCCTTCTTCCAAAATACTTTATACTGCAGTATTTATAAATAGGTGTACCCTCATATATATATATATATATATATATATATATATCAATATCTCTGCATATATTAAAAATCAAGATATCTGTATATATACTTTAAAACCATAATATCCACAACTACTATCATTAAAAAAACAAATACTTAACATCAAAATAAGATTTTCAATATCATGTAAGTCAACATATCTGAGTTTATATAAAATTTAGATAACAATATACATATATATATACCTATATACGAAAAGTGCATTCGGCCAAGGAGGAATGGTCGGCATGGGTTCAGGTAGCTGGGCTTGGCTCCTAGCGACAGAGGGGAAGAAGAGGAGAAGAGGCTGAGGTGGGTCAGGGAGCTAGGTCAAGGTGAAGTTGCTCGGCAGTGGAGGAGGAGGGACTAGACGAGGCGGAGGCGGTTCACATAGAGGAGGGGATATGTGGTTTGCGAGTACTTGAAGGCTGGGTAGGTTTGAGGGAAGGTGCAAGCACGCTAGTCGAAGGGAAAAGAAAATGGCGTGCGTGCGGCTACATGGTGATGGGCGAGGTGGCTGACGTAGGTGCTCGGGTGGAGGACGAGAAACAGAGGCTACTAAGAGGCGGAACTAGGTGGAGGTCTAAGCATGAATGAGCAGGTTCTCTGATACAACAGGCTTTTATATTTGCAAATTATTTTATTTTCTATCATTTTTTTCTGGGGTAAAGAGGATGGTGATCTGGGGAGAGAAAGGGGCAGGCGACGAAGCAAAGTAACATGTGACTGCAACTTCTAAAATTTATATAATAAAATAAAAGGAAGGGCAAGGGTTTCGGTGGTATTGATTATAGCCCCTATAAATATATCACATTACATTATATAATAAATTTCTAAACGAATCTACAGAAGAAGTGACGGTGGGAGATAGTTGAAAAGGCATGGCAGTTTCTCAAACAAAATAAATTAAATAATTAATATGTGTATTTAATGGAAGGAAGTAGAGCGAAAGACTTCAAAGAGAAGCATACGAATAGATTCCTGAATATGTAAAGTAGAAGCTTCAGAACACAAGAAGACCAACTGAAATATATATACGTATTATTGTAATTCTCAAATAAAGGTCAAAACGAAATAGAATGAAAAATATAAACGTACCAAAATAAATTGAAAAGGTAGAATAACAACGGTCACAGCTTAAATTGAAGAACAATAACAGTTAAAACATTGAATTTTGCAAATAGTAAATGCCAGTGACCGTTTATTTAGCAATTTGAATTTTAAATGCACATAGAATGTCAAAAGCTAAAACTAGGCACCGCTACGGCTAATCATTTTACGGATTTTGCCACGTAGCGGACTCCGAAATGTACAAATAAATATACTACGGAGATCAACATGACGAGGCGATCAAAACGGTATACAAATATTAGTGGTAGGACCATCCTATCAAAATTCGATATTCGGTATCGAAAATGCTGCTGTTTTGACGAAAATAAGATAAACGGAGTTAGAGAAGTTCAAATTTGATGAAACGAATAATGACCTCTCACTCAGAAAATGGTTTACATTTTTATTATATAAAAATATTCAGATTTTGAAAACATTTAATTTTCATCAAATATCAACTGATTTAAATTTAAATAAAATTACACAGAAAAATAAACTTTCATATTATCTGATGAAAATTTACCATTTACTATGTTTAAATAGACGTATTACAAATATCAAAAAAATTATTTACAATTTCAATTATTTAAAATTTCACAAAATTCCAGTTAATCACGTTATTAAAACCATTAAAATTTTACGGGTCTTTACAGACTAGGGGATGAACTACGGTGGTGTAGTTCGAGAATTCGCAACTCAGTGGCAGAGTTGTGGTAGGGTTTTGAGCGTAGAGTTAGGTTAGTCGATAGCTGGTGTCGTGAGTTTACGTGTGTAAGCATCTGACTACTTAATTTCTAGTAGAAACCTTAAGGGCAGCACGTAGGTAGAGTTTTGCCGAAGCTGGGTAAATCTGTGTGTTCTATTTTCTGCTTATTATATTCTGCCATTATCTGTGCTGCTATTATTCTACTATGATCAGTGCTGCAATTATTTTATAAACTTCCGCTATATTTTTTATAATTAATAGTATCACCCTATTCACCCCCCCCCCTCTAGGATGAAATCGATCCTACAAGTGGTATCAGAGCTAGGAACAAAAGCCATTTTTGTTTTAATTTTTCGAAAACCTATTTTTGTTTTACAAATTTGAATTTTTAAAATGGCTTCTTTTAATAATGCTTTTGCTGAGGGTCGGTCCAATATTATTCCTCCTGTTTTTGACGGAACAGATTTTTTGAATTGGAAATTAAAAATGAAATTTTATTTAAAATTTGTTAATTTTAAATGTTGGGATATTATTGAAAATGGGTGCGATATAATAGATGAGAAAAATACTTCAATTAATGCTCTTGCTATGCATATACTATATTCTCATATTAATCAAGACAATTTTAACTTTATTTCTCATTGTGAAAATGCATCGGAAATCTGGAATACTTTTGATGCATTATACGGTGCAAAAGTCAACAATGATGAGAAATTCTCCACAATCGACTTAGTTAAAGAAACGTGCTTAACAGGATTGGAAAAAGACAGCAAAGATGAAGATTCAATAGCCGATGAGATAAGTGATTTTCCATTCAATGATTTAGTTCTCTTGTGCCAAAAATTAATTGGAAGTAATAAAGCTCTTGAATTGAAAAATAATAAGTTACAAACAGAACAAGCTAAACTTCATCAGAAAAATAATGATTTGGGAAATGAGCTTAAATATTAAGAAAAATAAAAATTCTAATTGCAAAAGGTGTTTGGACCATGAAAAAGAATTTGCCCAGTTTCATGAAAACTTTCAAAAGTTAGAAAACGAAATTTTAATGAAGGAGAAAAAAAAAACTGAGTTGATTTGTAAAAACAACATTTTGCAAAAAGAGTTGGATAGCTTTAAGAAGTCGGAAATTTCTAAATGTGCGATTTTTGAAAAGAAATTAAATGAGATCAACGAAAATTTCAAAACCCTTGAAAAAGAAAACGTGATTTTGAGCAAATCTGAAATTATTCGATTAAATCACGATTTTGAAAAGGAGATTGAAAAAATCAAGGTTTTTGAAAAAATTGAATTTAAAAAACTCTAACTCTTTGAAACTGAGATGTTTGAAATTGAGAATAAAATTAAAGAGCTTCAAAATGAAAATATGAAATTAAAAATGAATAGTTGTGAAAAGAGAGATAACACCATTAGTTGTTGTTCGAAGCTAATAAATGAAAATAAACTTTTAAAATCCAAAGTTAACAAACTTGAGTTGGTTACTCGGAAATTTTTCTCTAGAGATAAATCATTTAATATACTCTTAGAAAATCAACTCTTCGAGAATAAAAGGAAAGGATTTGGATTTACAAAAGTGTCAAAATATGGACAAACAACTAATAACACTGTTAAAGTGAAAAGTGTGATACCCAAACACGTGAAAACCATATCAATTTGGGTTCCAAAAGGCACGAATATAAAATCTCTTAAAGTCAAACAAATCAGGGTGCCAAAAGGAACAAATATAAATAGCTTTGGGTCTCCACAAACATATTTTTTAAAATCATTTGCCACTAACAATCATGGACCTATAAAAACAAATAAGTCACAAAAATATTCTCTCGTGTAGGTATAGTGGCAGGCTAAGGAACAACAACAGTGCTATCTGGATTCTGGCTGTTCCAGGCACACAACAGGTGACAAATCAAAGTTCCTTAGCCTAGTACAAAGGTGGCAGAATCACGATGGGCAACAGTGAAATATTATCGGTAAAGGTAAAATAGGTAACTGTATATTCATGTTGAATGATTTATTAAATGTGAAAATCTGCACCATAATCTGAATTAAACCAGCTAGTTATGTGATAATGAAATAAATGTCGATGATGATATTGATTCTTACTTTTTCAAAATTGTTGGCCAATTATATTCTTGTGCCGAAAATACAATAAGTATTTCTAGAGACTTTGAATTGGTTCATAAAGATTTGTTTGGATTAATGATGATGTTTTGATGATTACTCTTGATACACGTGGATATATTTACTAGATCTGATACTATGTTCACTATCTATTTATTTGCACGGTTTCAATTCAAATTCAAAAGAAATTCATTCAAAAGCTGTTAAAAATGATTTTAAGATATATTGTTGCCCACTACACGGTCTGGTCTATGACATCAAACTAATGACAATCTTGAGTCAAAGGAAAATTCGGATGCAGATTACACTGGAAATTTAGTTGATAGAAAAATTATTAGTGGAACGTGATTTATACTGAGACATTCATTAGTTGCATCACATTTCCAAAGAAAATATCTGCATATTTTTCACTTGAAATAATTTTCAAATAGCAGACATTTTTCTAAAATCCCTTCCATAAAATCGTTTTATGTTGACCTTATTTCAGATTAGTCATTTTGGAAAATTTGATTCTATAATTATTTTTAGATTTGATTTTAAATGACTACATTAACTAATCTGACTCCCTACTGATTATCAAAAAGATAAATAGTGATTGAAAAAGTGATGAGTGTTGATACTAATCATATATTATAACTTGAGACAGTATAATTAGTAAATTTCTTTAGAAATTTAAATAAGAGTTATAAAAACTTTTTGTTGGTAAATATTCCATGACCATCTCTAATTCTATCATATTTCTATCGATCATCACTCATCAAAATCCAGTATAGTAGGTCAATATGTGGTATTTTAAACGGGAAATTATGCGATATCATTTCATTATATTTTTAACAAATAAAAACATCCAAAGTATTCACTCTCATTTAAAAGTCCCCACGGTTATGCATGGGTGAATTACTTGGAATTTTTGATTATGTGCTTCCATGCTCATATAAAAGTCCTCACGGTTATGCATGTATGGAACGCATATCAAAATTGGTTGATTAAATAGACAAGTTGATTCTAATCCCATTTAAAAGTCCTCACGGTTATGCGTGGTTAGAAGGTACTTGAATTCAATTTTTTTTAAATTGGGAATACTACTAATCTCATTTAAAAGTCCTAGCAGTTATGCATGGTTAATAGATATTCAAATTCCTGATATAAATATACCACAAATTGACACAACTATATGGTTTTATATGATGACATCATCCTCATCATTCTAAAGTGGAATATGCGCCTATAGAATATTTATGATTTTTGTTTGATTTTTTATTGAAATTTAATATTTATACTCGATTGGGTATTAATGTTGTATTAATGTCTATCACTTTATCTTTTTTTTCTCTAACACTATTACTCTTTTGCTGATAACAAAAGGGGTAGAGAAAAGTTAAGATTTTGGAAAATAAAGGTCAAATATTTTACTTTGTATTTTCTATTTGCATCTAGGCTCATTTGCATATTTTTATTCATGCATATATGAAGGGGGAGCTTGGTGTAGAGAGGGAGCATTCAAATAGGGGGAGCAAATAGAATCTATCAATAATCAAATACATTTAATAAATTCAAAATCTTAAATATATGTTTGTTATCATCAAAAGGGGGAGATTGTTGAATATGCTAGTATATGATTTTTGTTTGATGATAATAAACATATATATATATATATATTCATTTAAATGTATTTGTTAATGTACTATTTTCCACATAATTAAATAAATATTTGCTGAATAAAATAAATAACATAGAATTTAAATTCAAACAGATATTTTATTCAAACAAATATTTATTACAATTTTGAATAGTACAAATTTGAGCTCTCACTATATATATACACAATTTCAATTACAATACAATTTTGATTACATCACAATTTTCCATTTACATTTGCACCTCACTACATATCACTCATTCACTCGTATTCGATCTTCAACTCTATTTCAGATTGAATCCAGCATCTGAGTTATCTGTAAAATACACACTGACGCGGTAAAATTGAAAATAAAATATTTTTGCAGTGTAAAATAAAATGTATTTTGAAAATATTATTTGCCTCAGTTATTTGGGTTGTTCGTCATCATTTAATTTTGAATTCATCTTACACGAACATTTGTGACATGCATAGTGTATCACTGTACATGCCACAAGGCCGTGCACATCGATATACACTTGATAAAATTACAGGGACAGGTGAGCACAAGGTCAAACCCAAATCAAAAGCTGGGTTCAACTCAAGTGAAATAAATATTAAGTCACGATATTGAGCACAAGGTCAAACCCGAGCTTTAAGCTCGATTCAACTTAGGTGCAATACAAAACTATGGGTCAAGATACATACAACACAGCCTCGACCAAAAATTCGAATGTACACTTGAACCCAGACTGGTCAGAGAAACAAGTAATCAAGTCAAGCTACAACATGAACCAATGGATAGATTCAAACAACAAAGTGCACCATAAATTGATATAAGACTTCAGACATGCATCAAACTCACCACAGGGTGCAACAAAATACAAGTGTCGACCAGACCGCACATTCAAGTGCAAGCCCAAGTGCATGACCATGAAAACAATGTAAGCAAGTGCAGCCTCTACATGAAGTATACAAGCAAATGAAAAATCAGATGTCCAGAGACCAGACAAACAAGTACATATTCAAGTACATCGAACCACACAGCATGACAACCAGACTCAAGTGAACCTGATATGAAAAACACAAGACTGGAAACAAAATGCTCCAAGACAGACTCAAGATCACAAGAACTAAGTACACATGAACTACACGACTCGAGAACAAAATCATGTTCAAGTTTCAAACACAACAGACCATGCCAACTATTACCACCAGATGAAGCAGTTCAATATCGAACCAAACCAACTCGAGCAAGTCCAGCTACTATATGAATGCAGGCATATGGAAACAATTACAATACCACAACATTCAAGCATGCAAATACAACATGAATGTATAGACTCAATGAAATAACACTGCAACACTACAGATGCAAGCAAAGACCAGTCAACAGCAGCCTCAACAATGAATATACAGTAAACAATGAAGTGAAACAAGACCGGACAACATGAAGTACAGGGATGCAGTAAACAACATGTATTGATATACAGTGATATGTATGAACAAGTCAAAGACTGCAAGACTACACAAAGCCGAAACAATGGAACAACAGAGGACAAGTTCGAACAAAGCAAAAATTAAGAAACCAATGTCAACAGCAGATTTCAAACCAAAGTCAATGTCAAGTTCAAATGCCAGAAACTAAAAACCGTGATATTCACGAAATCAGAAAATACGATGAACAAGTCAGAAAAATGAACGGAATCAAACAGCTCAAAATCAAACCATGGTGAGCAAGGAAAACATTGTCAAAGAAAATCAAAACTGTGTTAAACAAGCAACGAAATTATACGAAATTGAAGAAGTCATAATTCATCTCAAGCATTCAAACATAATCAAGTGGCCGAAGAAAATTATCAGACGAGTTCAAACAATTAATTCGAACGAAACTTTAAGGAATTAAAACCCTATATAAACCATAACATCATCGGCATACCAAGATCATCGAGTTCAAGCATATCAACTAGAAAAGCAAAGGGAAATAACATACCATTAAAATCAAACTCGATCGTAGCAGCCGAAGCTAAGCAACAAAGAGACGGTCGATCGACGGAGCAAGGAAAGCGAAATCACTTATTCGATCAATCAACTTAAGTCGGCAGCTTCAAAAAATTTGAACCCTAATTTCTTAGAGAGGAATGAACAAACACCAAGGAAGCAGCCATTTTTTAAATCAAAGGAAAGAGCGCCGATAATATAAAAATCAAAAGAGGGGTACTCTTTTAATTATTTTGGGTCGGCTTCTTTAAACTCTGATTTGGGCTTTAATTTTAAATTAAGGTTTTGTTTTAAATTGTTTTTAAATTTGTATTTTTATTTTAAACTTTTGTAACTTCTAGTCGTTTGACTAGGGGACGAACTACGGTGGTGTAGTTCGAGAATTCGTAACTTAGTGGCTGAGTTGTGGTAGGGTTTTGAGCGTAGAGTTAGGTTAGTCGATAGCGGGTGTCGCGAGTTTACGTGTGTAAGCGTCTAACTACTTAATTTCTAGTAGAAACCTTGGGGGCAGCACGTAGGCAGGGTTTTGCCGAAGCTGGGTAAATTTGTGTGTTCTATTTTCTACTTATTATATTCTGCCATTATTTGTGCTGCTATTATTCTACTGTGATCAATACTGCAATTATTTTATATAAACTTCCGCAATAATTTTTATAATTAATAGTATCACCCTATTCACCCCCCCCCCCTCGAGGGTGAAATCGATCCTACATAAACTACTATATTCTACAATCTTCTCCTTTTGTTGATGACAAACATATATTAAAATTTTGTTTTAAGCGAATGTGTTTGACGTGTCATGATCAAGCTCCCCATATTTACATGCTCCTCCTACAACTAGACTCCCCCTACACAGATGCATGCAATTAAAAACATGAATAAAATTGATGTCAAAATAATTGAAAAAACAACTGTCGAAAAATAAAACCAACTCTTGAATAATAAAAATAACTCTTGAATATCAGTAAGGTTATTACTCAACCACCAAAATCTTAACCATTCTCCCTCTTTTGTTATCATCAAAATAATAATAATAATTAACATAGTGATGAATTTTGATTAAAATCATAAATTATATAGAGAGAAATATATATATATTGTAAATCCCAATTAATCAAACAAAAATCATAATATTTTATTTATCAAACACAAATTCTACTTTAGAGTGACGATGGAGTTATGGTTTAGGGGAATTTAATACAGTGGCAATAGTGTGGTATTTTCAATAAAGGAAAATTTTGTAAATTACTAAATATTATACAAAAGAAAATGTTAAGCACTTTCTAACCATACATCATCGTTAGGACTTTTAAATGAGGTTAGTAGTTACTTAAATAAGAATGTCAAATATTTTCTAACCATGCATAACCGTGAGAACAAGGTTAGAAACTGTGTATAAAAGTTCCATCCATGCATAATCATGAGGACTTTTAAATGAGAATGGAAGCATGTATCTAGAGATTAAAGTTATTCACATATGCATAACCTTGAGAACTTTTAAATAAGAATGGAAGCACATATCTAGAGAATAAAGTTATTCGCGCATGCATAACTGTGAGGACTTTTAAATGAGACGGAATACTTTGGCATAAAATTATAAATTACACTAAAATATAATTTCTTATTTTTTGAAATACCAACTTCTGCACTCTATATTAAATTTTGATGTATGGACTGCAAGAAGGATGATATTGATAGAAATAATCATGGAATATGTACTAATTTTAAAAATATTATAAAACTTGTTCAATTTTCATGAAATTTTTAATATATACTTCCTCTAGCTATGAAGTATAATTTAATAACTACCCAACACTTTCTCAATCTCTATTAATAATTTTTGATAGATTACAAAAGGTTCAAGCAGTTAACCGTCATCTTTTCTAGAGTAAATCCCTTACTAAAGTAAACCAGAGTATTTTTATTAAAGAAAATCAAGGTAAAAATCTGAGTTATTTGATAATTTTTCAAATCCTAAAAACTATAAAAATTTATTTTCTACAAGGGATTATGTAAAATGATTTCTGCTATTGAAAATCAGTTAAAAATGCAAATATGAAGTAATGTGTGATACCACTTGTACTCTAGTTGCCCAAAATGATATATTATTAAACAAGCAGACTGTATACTCCACAATATCACTCGAATTGATTCAAAATTTTCCAACTAAGCCATTTATGTCAATCAAAGGTAAAATCAATTAAATAGAGCAAAAGCACACATAGTAAAAAATTCCCTAACCGCTGACATGTTAGTCGTCGTTAAAGGCAATGAAAGCTAATTGTCGTACGAAAGTAATTGACCACTCTTGTCTTGAAAATTTAGTCCATTTGAAACCATTGTTTGAAACTTTAAGTCCGTGGTTTGATTTAGCACCAAACTTGAAAGTTTTAGATATTCAAAATTACTACTTGCCAAAATTGGTTTCAAGTTAAAATAATGAATTGCTCAAAGGTTATATCTAAAATACTACAACTTGTTTGCATAAATCGAAGATATTTTCAAGTAATGTACTGAAATGATTGCTGTTATTCAAGATTTTACAAAATGAACTAGCAAAAATTCAAAATGGTAAATTTGTAGTGTTATCGGCTAGCTTTCCAGAACTTCAATAATTTCAAGATTCGGAGTAAAAAATGTTCAAGTTATGATTGAATTACTACAATTGTGTTAAGAAGTTCTAAAATAGTTTTCAAACAATAAGCTCAAAATATGGCAATTATATTATAGCAGTGTCAACAAAAACAGAATTAGCAATAAGAAAAGAAAATAGGTTTAAAAGTCATATCTTTACGTACCTTCGATGTTATGTTCATTTCAACATCGTTATCCAAAGTATATAAATCTCCACCTCATTTTTCTAGGTTAAGGAACACTGGAATTACTTTTCAACCCTATATAGAACAACTCGAAGTAACCTATATCGTAGTTGTTCCTTAGCCCATTTCTGTACCTAAATGTTGGAAGAAGCGAATGGCCTAACAAAGGATGTAGGAACACTCTTATTTTCAAACCTTTGATACTCAAATTCGTCTATATAGCAAGCCTTTAATATTTACAATTGTGCCCTTGGGAACCCAAACTTGTTTAAATTTAAGTCAATTTACATTTGTACTTTTTGGAACCCAAATTTGTTTAACGATTTTTGTTTGTTCCTACTTTGACCATTATTATAACAATGTCCTATATAACCACATT
Organism: Allium fistulosum; assembly: GCA_030737815.1. NCBI lineage: Eukaryota > Viridiplantae > Streptophyta > Magnoliopsida > Asparagales > Amaryllidaceae > Allium > Allium fistulosum. The sequence continues at coordinate 671,013,812 of CM060901.1, forward strand.
TAATGCAGTTGGGTATCACACTTCTTCCTCTATTGGTGTTACTAGTCGTTTGTTTATAAACTGACACCTTTTCAAATCCAAATCCTTTTCTGTTATTTGCAAAGAGTTGATTTTCTAATAACATATTAAACAATTTTTCTCCAGTGGAAAATTTTTGAATTATCAACTCGAGTTCATTAAATTTGGATTTTAAAAGATTATTCTCGTTTATTAGCTTAAAATAATGACGAATAGCATTCTCTCCCTTTTCAAAATCATTTCTATTAAGACTAAATTTTCATTTTCGAGCTCTTTTATTTTGGTCTCAATTTCAAGCATCTCAACTTCAAAGAGTTGGCATTTTCCAAATTCAAGTTTTTCAAAATCCTTGATTTTTTCGATTCTTTTTCTAAATTGTGATTTATTCGAATAATTTCAATTTTGCTATTTTTCAAAATCACGTTTTCATTTTCAAGACTTTTGAAATATTTTTTGACCTTGTTTAATCCCCTTTCAAAGTTTACACATTTGGAATTTTGGGAAATTTTAAAACTTTCCAAATCCTTTTGTAAAATGTTGTTTTCGCAAATCAACTTAGTTTCGTATTTCGTCAAAACCAGAATTTCATTTTCTAGCTTTTGAAAAAATTTCATGAAAACGAGCAAATTCTTTTTCGTGATTCAAACAATTTTTGCAATTTAAAATTTCAATTTTTTTAATGTTTTTAACCTCATTTTCCAATTTATTATTTTTCTAATAGTTTAGGTTTTTCACTTTTCAACTTGTTATTTTTCATCTCAAGTTCATCAATAGTTGTAATTAATTTTTGACACAAGAGAACTAAATATTTGAATGAAAAATCACTTATATCATCATCTATTTCGTCTTCATCACTGCCATCTTTACTATCATTGTCCAAATTATCATTTGTGAATCATGTCAAGCACAATTCTTTAACTGACTTGAGTTTGGGGTGTTTTTCATTGTTGTTGACTTTTCTACCATACATTGCATCGAGAGTGTTTCAGATTTCATGTCTAATTAAACAATTTGAGATATGGTCAAATTCAGCTTAATTAGAGAGTAGAGAATATTCAAAGCACAAGCATTAAATGAAATATATTTCTTATCCGCTATATCACACCCATTTTCAATAATATCTCAACACTTGAAATTAACAGATTTTAGATAAAGTTCAATTTTTGATTTCCAGTTTAAAAAATATGTTCCTTCAAAAACGGGTGGACCAGCATTGGACTGGCTCTCGCTAGATCTACAACTAGGGTTAGACATTTTCACTAGCAACCTCGCTCTGGTACCACTTGTAGGATTGAATTAACCCTAGAGGGGAATAGAGGGGGTGAATAGGATTTATAATAAATTCACATAAAAATTACAGCACAGATAATAATAGAGTAATGCAGAAATTAATAGAAATACATAGATTTACCCAACTTCGGCAATACTTGCCTACTACTGCCCCTAAAGTTTCTACTAAGATTAAACAATCGTCTGCTTACTGACCCTATAAACATGTGACTATCGCTTACCCTATTGTTTTAACCTTAAGCTCAAAATTTTGCCTCAACTTTATCCCCAAGTTGAGAATTACCAGAACTACGCCTCATAGTTTGATCCTAGTTAAAAATAGAATTTTATTAAATTTAAAAACAAATTACAATAAAAAAAGGTGAAACCCTAATTTACTATATAATAACAATTTACTCTCAAAAGAGAAACATGACCCAAATAAAATAGAGACATAAGTTTATTTGAGCCAGTATCCTTTTATATCTAAGTCGATCTCTTTTTCCTCTTTATTCTCGAATTAGTGTTTCAATTTGGAGTGTCGGTCATCAATCGATTGAAGAAAATTCGCCTACATCTCTTTGTCGGTTGCTTACTTGATTTGCATGATGATTTATCCCTTCGGTTCCTTCACGGTCGAGTATTATCTAGTCGAAAAACTTTGGTATGATTTTTTTGCCTTTTTGATTTTTGTATTCGAACTCGACTGGTGATTTATGCTGATGATGATTGTTTTATATAAGGAGTGATTTGAGAAAAAATCTCCCTTTATGTTTTTTATATTTTCTAAATTTTGGTTTTGAATCTTTCAACTTAATATGCTTGGCCGTTGATTTTTTGAGTGATGGTGTTTTGATCTCTGACTAGTTCAACTTTGATACATATATATGTGTGTGTGTGTGTGTGTGTGTATGTATGTATGTATGTATGTATGTATGTATGTATATGTTATGTATGTATGTATGTATATGTATATGTATATGTATATGTATATGTATATGTATATGTATATGTGTGTGAGTGTATGTATATGTGTGTATTACTTTCGGTTGATTATTTCAACCTGCGAATGTTTTTCTTACTGTTTTGTGACCATTTACAATTATATCTGACTTTGAATAATTTTAGTTCTGGCCTAAATTTCTCGACTTGATCAATGCTTTGATATATTTTGAAAATTCTTGTTTTGACTTGATCAATTCTTATACTCAGTTGTATGGCCTGTGTTGCTCTTGCTTGCTGTTGCACTTGTATATTTTATGAGTTGCATTATTGTGTTGTTATAGTGTGTGTTTTGTGCATCCTTGTACGCATGGGTTGTTGTTGTATTCGAGTTTGTAGTGTTTGTTCTGTGCACTTTTTATTAGGTTTGATGCATTTGTGTATGATTCTTTGATGCATGCTAATGTGTTACCTTTTTTGTGTGTGTGTTTGCTCTGAAACTACTGTGATGCCTATCACTTAATGTTTGTTGCTTTTCTCTCAAATTTGCAATAATCCAAGCTGTCAAATTTGGAATGCTTCAGATGCTGCATTTGTTAGTCCATGTGCACCATATTGGTTTGTGTCATGTACATTCCTTCTTGCTTTCACCTGCTCTCGATTTTTGTGTCCTTTCTCCTTTTAAATTCTCTTATGCACATGGCTTGTTTGTGTTTCCCCTTGTCGGTGCTATTGTACAAACCTAAGTTTTTGATCTAGTTTGGTTGTTGGACCAATGTACTATGTTCAATGTGCTTGTGCACCTGGTTGCATTTTTGCTAATTTTGGCTTTGTGTGTTTGTGTACTGGACTTGTGGACTTGGTCGATTTGTTGCATGTTTATGCTTGACCTGATTGCATTGTTTTATACTTGACCTTGTGTGTTGCACTTGTGTTTTCGGCCTGCCTCTAAACTGTTTCTACGATGTTTCACTTTTGCATGTGTTGAGCTATTTAGCTTGACCTTGCACTGCTTATGTTGAGCCATTCGGCTTGATCTTGTTTTTGTCTCTGAAATTGAATTGATGCAAAAGTGCTTGGTGTATGTGCTTAGCCTTACTGAATGTAGAGTGATACGTTGTGCATGTCGTAGGTTGCTCATGTACATTATTGATATTTTGGGTGCCTATTTCAAAATATAAAAAGAACAAAACCAATAGACTGAGGCAATGTCAAGTACAAAACTATTTATATTTTTGCAAATTGAATTGTTTCTTTTTGTTTGTTACTGTGTTGTTATTCGACAGGAAAAACAGATAATTGGAGGAAAGACAGTTGGAGCAGTTAGATAATAATCGAATTCAAGTGAGTGAGGTTAGGAGTGATTGTATTTGTTATTGTATATGAGAGTGAAAATGTAGTGTTGTACATGAAAGAGTGAAATATTTTTGTATATGAATCTTGTATTTAAATTATTGTAATTGTGTGTACTGTTGAAATTGTATTGAAATAAACTATTTATTAAAATAAAATTTTCATTTGTTTATTTCTACCTATGATTTTACAATAGTATTATGTCAAACACATTTAATATATATATATATATATTTGTGTGTGTGTTTTTTTTAATATCATCAAACAAAAATCATAAATTGTTGTATTCTATAAGTACATGGTCTTGAAAAGTAGTAGGGAGAGAATATGTCAAAATCAACCAAAATTCTACCCATTCAAAAGTAGAAACAATGCTAACAAAAATATATTTAGGTCTAGTATTAGAAAGTATACACAAATATTAGGTATTTATATTAGATCTGCAACAAAGCTAATAAAATATATTAAGTTCAATGTTTAAAATCTTGCACAAAATGTTTGGAAATATCTTTACAAAAAAGCAGTATCATTGTGTCCAGTATGCTGGAAAAAAAATAGCATGCAACTTTAAAAACTTCAGCAAATCACCTCTCCTACCATATTATATTCATTATTATGATGCACCACGAATTAAATATTATTTCTTGTAATTTAATATCTGTATAGGAGTTCACATTATGTACGGAAAAGATGGCCAAATCTTATCAAAATATTCACTTCAAACAGACCTAAAAAAATGTTTCATCCAAGATCTATGCATAATTTTTCTACTGTGGTTTTTGAATAGGTTTCTAACCCTCCACTTACACATAGAAAGGTCGGCACCTTTTTTGGTTAATATTATGCTCATGTTTTCGCACCTTTCATATTAGTTTGGTATTTACTATATTTTAGATGACTTATACTCATTGGTAGATGTCGTATAACCCCTATGTCAAGGTCAATAAATTTTGTTTTATGGTTTTGTTGATCTTCATAAATACAAAATAATATTTGTAACGACCCACCTTTCTGATCCCTGAGAATGACAGTTAATGCATCATCGGTATTCGTGTGTCGTTGCCCAAGCAATTGAAAGATAAGTTATCTATAAAATAAATAACAGAAAGAAAATAGTAGAAAAACCTCACAACAGAATGGTTACATATAATAAAATTGATATAGTACAAAAGGTTACCCTTACATGGAGTTATCAGAGTTAAACAGAAGTACTACATCTAATAGATTTGCACCTATACATTCGAACTTTACATTTTTCAAATACCAAATATACAAACATAATCATACAGCGGAAATAAATAAATAACTAAGGAGCCGCCTGTTCGATCACCATCTTCAAAGAGCTCCAAAGAAAACCTGCTACTCTTGGACTACTCAAATATAATTGAGTACCAGATAGTTTCAGGGAAAGTAAACAGCTCGGGTCAGATAAAATGTCTGGTATGAGTAAAACTGTAGAACAAAAGGAAGTGTATTTAACAATAATATATGGGACTATGCCGCTAACGTGGAATGGGTTTTTACTCCCACATAAACAACAATCAAACATAAGAATGGAAAAGAAAAATAGGAAACAAATCCAAACATATACGATGGGCAAAAATAGTATAAAGACCCAGAGTTGAAAGAATGGAAATAGTCCGAATGAAATCCAAACCGAACAGAATGGATAAAACAAGATAACGGTCCAAACTTGATAGAATGGACAAAACCTATAATTAAACATCATGAAAAGTGGTTGGCTCTTTCGTTGCAATTACAGAAAAACAATTCGAAGGTTCGAACCACATAAGGAAAGGAAAATTTTCCAACAAATGACTAGGAAGGTGCACCACCCTTGAAGTATAGCTCTAGTAATATACTTCTAAGAAGCTCGTATACTCCGTGAAATTTCTCGAAAATGTACCAGCCGGACTCCACCAAACCTTACCAAGAATCCGAATATTTCACACATAAATGCGCAAACGAATCCGGTCTAGATGGGATGTGAAAATACCCTAATGGGAGAAACCCCGCATAGTTGGACGTCCTTTCACGCTTTGGGTTCAGTCATTTACTAACAAAGGATAGCAAAGCTCAATGGAGCAACAAATCATCTTAGAATGACAATAGAAAAGAAGCTAAAGTAACCGATAGCTGAGAAACCAACTATCAAGGATATAAAATGATCGTATATGGAAATTAACTCTTGTATACTCACCACCACTCATTGAATTCAAACTTTTACTATTTCTTGGTTAATAATAATACCGGATAAGTCAAGGTAGTGTTACCTCAAAGTCATGTCCCATGGTTATTCTTAACTTTTGAAATAGGGACAAGTCTACTTTTTCGATGTTTACCTCAAAGTCATGTCCCATGTTTCCATACAAGTGAATCGCTTTACAAAAATTAATTCATTTCCATAATCAATTCAAACTTTTCTTTTAAAAACCCAAATTCATGCTTGGCTTCACATTACAAGTATTAGCTTTAAACACTTTGTTAAAAGAGTTCACTAACTTTAAACATTGTTATAAAAGGGATTTAATAACTTAAACACATCCTTATTATATTGTTTAATTAACTTTAAAAGTTCATTAATTCAGTTGATGAATTTACTTCAATAGCCTTTAATCCAAAAAAGTTAATCACTTTAAACACCATTAATTTAATTAAAAATTAATTATAATTAATTAAATTAAATAAAGAAATAATTTATTATCATTAATTAAAATTAGTAACAAAGTCAAACATCCTTGTTACTTTGATAAATTCACTTTAAAACTTTATTAATTAAGTTGATAAATTAACTTCAAATACCATTAATTGACAAGGGTAAATCACCTTTAAAACATTATTAATTCAATTAATTAGTAATATTTAAATATAATTAATTAAATTAGTTAATAAGTAATTAAATATCATTTTTTAAAATGATATATTAATTATAAACATCATTAGAGGAAAGATTAATTAAAGTTAAAACAAGTTGATTTCCTTTTAAAAGTCATTAATTAAAAAGATTAATTAATTTAAAAACATCATTAACTAATTGATTAAGTAATTTTAATCCATCATTGTCAAAAGATCAATTAGCCTTAAACATCATTAAATAAAATGATTAATTAATTTCAAAACATCATTAACCAAGTAATTAGTTAATTTTAAAACACGTCGTCGTTAATAAGTTAATTAGTTAACCTTAATCCTTATTAATTAAATAATTAATTAAATTAATTGATCATTATTAAAATAATCAATTAAATTTGAAATCATTATTATTTTAAAAACTTACTTAACTTGAAAAACTAATCCAAGCACGAAAATGAAACCAAATGGTTTCGATAAGAAGTGATTTTCCAAAAGTGCCAATATAGCGATTATCGCTATACAGGCAATTCGATAAACAAGTTTATGCCATTGTCAATATAACCAATCATCACATAGCAAGGATAAGAGCATATATAGATGGTAATTTACTATGAAACAACATGTAATAAGTGTTTACTAACAATTATATTAACTTTAACTACAAACTTTTCATATAGCTAACTACGTGTTAATTAACTTTCAAACATGACAACTTTTCAAAGCATAAACCAAACAAAAACCAATACATACTACAAGCATTAATTAGCTACTAATATGAATATGAATAGAGTTTAAAAACTTTGGTTTTAAGCGTGAAGTTTTACTCATAAAAAGCTTGCTAACTTAACCAAACTTGCACCAACTGTTGAATGCGACTAGATCTAGGCTCTACTATGCAAATGGCTCGACTTTGTGGACCTTAGAGTGAATGTTAGGCTTGGCCATGGGCTTTTTTGAGCTTGGTCTAGGTTGATTTGAGGGGCATGGGTACTTGTTTGAATGGTTATGTGATTTAGAAGAATAAGGAACTATTTTTAAGTGGATAGAAGAAGTTTAAAAGTGGAAATACTAGTGTTTTAAGCTATGAACAAGAAGATGGTGGCCATGGCTATGTGAATGAAGATGTGTTAGGAAAATGAAGAGTAGGAATGTAAAGTAGAAATATGTGAAGAGGAGGTGGTATTTATAGGCGAGAAGTTGTAAAAAGACTAAACTAACCTTTAGTAATAAAATATATGTACATGTCATGTACATGACAACCGCTGTACCCCCCTCCATCACTAGAACACGTTGCCCCTACTCCTTTTACTCCCTAAATCATGCAAACAAAGCCATGTGTGTACATAAGGTATGGATGGGTTTTGTATATATACAAATGTGTAACGACCTATAAATTTTAACGATTTAAATAACGTAATTAACTAAATTTTTTTCAAAATTAAATAATAAAATTTTGGAATGAAATTTGATATTTGGTATGCGTCTATTGAAGCATAGCAAGCGGCAGATTTTCATTTGAAAATTTGAAAGTTTATTCAGTTGTGTAATTTTATTTAAATTTAAATCAGTTAAATTGATGAAAATAAAATATTGTTGAAATTTAAATATTTTTACATAATAAAAATGTAAATCATTTTCTGAGTGAGACGTCATATTTCGTTTCGTCAAATTTGGACTGCTATAGCCTCATTTATCTTATTTTCGACGTTTTAGCAGCATTTTCGACAGCGAAAAATCGACTTTTGATAGGATAGTCGTATCGCTGATATCTGTGTACCATTCTGTTCGTCTTGTCATGCTGATCTCCGCAGCATATTCATTTGTATATTTCGGCGTCCGGTACCCGACGAAATCGGCAAAACGGTTAGCCGTATCAGTACACGTTTTGAACCTTTTGGGTTTCCTCTGTCCATTCAGTTACCCATCGGCTGAAAACTAATAGCCACTTGTTTTATTATTCCAATAATTTCAGTTTTGACTTTTTCTTTTCCTTGGTCTTGATTTATATTGGTACATCCATCCATTTCCCTTCTCTACTTTCTGTATCATTCTGTTCTTACCTTCTAAAAATAATAAAATAAAATTTATCATTATATACAAAGATATATTTACTGTTGGAGATGTCTGCTCATTTTCCTCTCAAACCCGCCGTTCTCCTCCCTACTCATCTTCTTCTTCATTGTGCTGTCATGCTTTTAAGAAAGAAAAAATTAGATAATCTATGTTTATATATATTAGTCGCTTGCTACTTGTTTCATGCTTTTGTAAACCACCAGCTTGCTCGCCCACGTCATCGCATATCTCCACTGAGGAGCATCGCCTCCACCCTTTGCCCAATCTCCTCGCCGATCCACACAGAATTCCCTGGCCTTCTTCCTCCGCGCTCCGCCTCACACCACCCTCACCGGAAAGCTGTGCCATAGCCATGTTTCTCTCCAACAGGCCGCCCATCTCTCTATCCTGCTGACCGAAGCTACCACCGACCTCCTCCGTTCCACCGCTTCCAATGCCTCACAGCTTCTCAACCAAGACCCTCCTGCCACCTAACCCGATCCACCAATAGCACACCAAAACCCAACGCCATAACCCATGCTCACCGACAACGGCAGCCACCTACCCGCCAGGATTATGTGCTACGCCCATCAACAACATCCCATCCCTCTCTACCGACCACCTATACACGATAGCCCATGTCCGCCGACAGCCTAAACTCCATCAAAGCCAAAACCAATCATGAAACCACCCAGCCTATCAACTTTCCTCCAAACTGTCCGCCTTGCCAACTTCACGGTCTAGCATCTTCATCACCAGCAGCCTGTCACCCCCTACTACAACACTGCCTCCATACGCCTGCACCCACCACCCCATCACGGGCCCAGATCACCCGCCTCCTGCAAACCCCATTTGCGAATCACCGCCTTTTCCTCCTCTACCCACCACCTTCTCCATTCGCCCAAGTGCATTTGCATCTATTAAAAAAACCTACTGTTCATCGCCTCCATTATTTTGCAAAGCTTCAGCCATCTCTTTCCTTCATCCTATTAGCTTGCTCATCTCCATTATTTTACAAAACTATAACTCTACAGATCAGCAAAGCTAGCCCTCCACTCCTATTAGCCTGCTCACGTCAGTCTTCCAGAACCAAAATTCCATCACCATCATCCGCGTCTCACCTCTGCCCAGAAATAGCCATAGCCGCAAAGAGCAGCCGCACCTTAGCCCACCTACCACTCCACGCAAGCCTCCCTGACAGCCTTGTCAACTTCCACCATCACCACCTCTGTCCTTTAGCCGTTTGCCTCCTTCTCCCTGAAGCTTGTTGCACCTGCTTATGTATATAAAAAGTTGTACATATATATACTTTTTACATGCACCTATTTATCAATTTACCTTTTAAGTATATAGAAAAAAAAAAGAAAAACATATATTGATTTTAAGTATTGATTTTTAAAATAGGATATATTGATATTTTGTTTTAATAAGCATTGATTTTAAAATATAATTATGAAGATTTTATTTTTAATAGAAGTTTTTAATTAAATATTGATTTTTAAAAAAAATATAATATATATTTTCCATTTATATCAAGCTAGTTTTGATTTCGAATTCATCGATTCGAGTCCATTGTGCTTTGCTTTTGGTTTCGCTGCTGTCCAGAATTGATCGCAGCAGTTAGTTGCTTTGATTTGTCGCTTATCCATGTGCTGTCCTATTTTCTCTAGCCTCGAAAGGTGAGCGATCACTCACGGTTAACATTCTTATATTTAGTCAATTTAATTCACATGAAATGACGATTGAAATATGTTGTTAAATTCGAATTGTTAGTTATTTAATTGTTAAATATGATATGCCATTATCTGCAATTATTTACTTATGACATATGACACCATAACCTATTGTATATATTATATTTAAATTTTTAATGATGATACATGCTTGCTATTGATATGTATGTCATTTTATAATATTATTCTGTTGTTCTCACTCTGCAAGTTCCTTGATAGTTAGGAATTCCCTATAGGTTGAAATGATACAAACCCGAACGATCTTGTAGATTAGGGGAAAATCGTTATGGGTTGAAATGATAAATCCAAGCAATTTTATTTATTTTGAAATTTTGGGATTGCGGGTTGAAATGTTATATACCCATAAATATTAAATTGCGGATTGAAATGATAAATATCTGTATCACTTGACCATAGGAAAAAAAATTATATACGGACACCGTTGGTCTTTTTTTAAATGATTTCCAGATTTTGAGGAAAGAAATATATGTGTTTTGGTTTTATAATATCTATAAGAATATAGATTTTTAAAATCATATGTTCTGAAAAATTTAAAATTATAAGTTAAGTTTTAAAATGTAAATTTTGAAATGTAAATTATAAAATTTTACATATAACTTCGTTATTTCTAAAATATATAAAATAAGATTTAATTTAATAATAATTAATATAATAATAATTAATATAATAATAATTAATATAATAAAATTTATTAAGATTTTAATTTAACTAATAATATATATATAATATGTTTTAAACTATTTATTTGAAATTTATACTGATAGTTTAAAATAGATTTTGTAATAACTTTATTAAATTAAAGTTGGAAAGATGAATTGAAATTGATTTGTAATTTAATTGGTTTGGAAATTGAATATAAATAAGAATTGATTTCAAATTTATTTTGAGATTTTAATGATATGATTTTTATAACTTGATAAATGGATTTTTATTAAAGGTGATTAAATTGAATATTCTCAAAGTTAAATAAAATTGAAATTAAATTTGTGATTTAAGATTTTATTTAAATGTTATTAAGATTGATTAAGTGAATATTTTCAAAGTTAAATAAGAATTAAAAGTTGAATTTTGAAATATAAATGAAATTATCAAATTGAGTATTATAAATGTCTGAACATTTATACTTTGAAACCTATTGAAATTGGAAGTGGATTGAATTGTAGTTCAAACCTGGATTTGAAATCGATATAAATTAAAAATGGTTTAATGGGAATTTGAATTGAAATTGGAATTATTATCTGAGATCCATTTAATTTGAATTTTTGGAACTAAAGTTGATGCGAATTGATTTGTGAAACTAGAAGAAATAATTTTAATTTGGAACTAATTTCGATATAAACTCTTTTAATATATATACTATTTTAATTTATGGCCTATTTTTAAATATAAATTATTTTTAATTTATAACTATTTCAATATATAAACTATTTTCAATATTTAAACTGTTAAGGTGGAACTTTTATGATTTAGATTTAATGGATTTAAATGCGAATACTTTGATATGATGGTTTAACCTATTTTGTGGTTAAGATTTTGGAAGTGAATTATAATTTAAACTGAATTATAATATAAAGTGAATATGATCTCGAAAGTGATATGATTTAAAAAGTGTATATGATTTCAAAAATGATATGATTTCGAAAGTGACGTGATTTTGAAATGAATATGATATTTTGATATGAAATATAAACTATATTGAAATAAACGACCACAGTGTGAAATAAGTGTTTGGTTGTTAAAGAGACTGGGATCGGATTTGCTTGGCGATAGGTTCACACATGATAGGGGGTTCTCGCTTCTTGTTAGGTAGCGAACGGATGACTCTTACCCCTACATGTCCCTGAGTGGTTGGTTGCAATCAAGAGGCTGGCCGTAAAAGAAAATTCGAGGTACTAGTGTAAGCTACGGCGTAAAGTGACCACTGTCGATGGTTGAAAAGCCTAGACTTTATAGTTGGTATCAGAGCTCTGGTTTAGGCAAAACTTAGCATATGGACTAAGAACTCATTAGAGATAGGGTAGTAATACCCTAGAATGAGTAAAATTAATTATAGAATCATATTTGTTCGAGCTTGTAATCCTTCGTTAGAATTCTCCTTGATCTGGATTTCTTTAAAATCTTGGAACTATCCCCTTTGTTCTGAAATCCATTTGTGTCCTTTCCTATTCGTGTTCTTTTGATACTGGAGCATCCCATAGCTCTACTTCTGTTGATCTCTGTAATAAATTTGAACACATCTTGCAATCCCAATTGGAAATTCCATCCTTATGTGCGACTAACTCCATCGGCAGTCCCGCCAAACTTAGTATGATTTGTAAAGGGGTGAAACTCCTTTACAACAGACGTCGATTCACTAGAGATCTCTATGTCCTCGGTTTGATGTTGTTATCTCTTGCAAAGCCCGAATCGTTTCTTTAGTAGACGACCAGGGTAATTCTCTTATGATCGAATGTACACAGGTATTTTATCGTTTCGCTTGATGTTCAGCCTAGTGATCTCGACTCCACCCCGATTAGGGATTATCCTGATGTTTTGGTGAAGTCACTTCTCTTTCCTCCTAAGCGGGAAATTGAATTTCGTATCGATCTTATTCTTGGGGCTCGACCTGTTGTCCTCCCTCTCAAAGTATGGTTTCTATAAACGATTAGTCATGCCCTTTGGATTAATCAATGCTCTTGCCTTCTTCGTCGATCTCTTGAACCGCATTTTCCGCGATGTTCTCAGCTAGTTTGCCCCCATTTTCGTTGATGATACGCTCATCTTTTCTAAGTCTCGGTTGACTCGGTTAAGGTCGCCGCGATTAATATAAGTCTATCCATCTTCCTCTTTTGTAATTTAATTATCTTATCTTCCTTTCGAACCTATCTTCTCAGTTAGAACTCTCGTTGACTAGGGTCCATCTAAATTTGAATCTCTATCTTTGTTTTAAAATCCATTCTTGAACCATCCTGTGAGGGAGCATATTTGTAATTGATATAAAATGTTTTATATTGTGTTATTTGAGTTGTTAAGTTTGAATTTTGAGTTTCGATCGATTCGTCTGGCCAACGCTATCGATAGGAATTCCAAACACTTGAACAAAGCTAACTGACACAATATTTTTTTGAAATTGGTAAATGAAATAATTTTATGTATGATTATATATTATATATATAAGTATAATTTTCTGAAATTGGATTAGTTAAATGAATTGGTAGTTAGAAATGATAATACTATATTATCATTTGTTGTTTTGTTAGCATTCCAAAACCCTAACTATTGTTGTATGTTATAAGGAGATGAAATTTTTAAAACATGGTCTGTAAATCTGATTTGCAAATGAAATGAATTTAAAATTAAGAATTTGAGAATTAAATTACCGTTGCTTTTCAAAATTTGGTTTTCAAAGTTTTGAAAAATATATTATTTTAAAGTATTTTTGAATGGAAATTGTTTTTAAAGAATTTTTAAAAGAAGTAAGTCGGTACTCTCCTCTTTTGTCGCTGGAAAATAATTTTGGTGATGACTGCAGTACCATCGACATTCATTTTCGAGTTTCAAAGTAGGGAGACCACTTAGTAGCTTTGCTACACTTTGTTTTGGAAAAGGATTTGATTTGAATTTCTTAAGTATGATTTGATATATAAAATATATATGTATATATTTATTTCAAAATGGTTGAAGTGAAACCGGAAATTTAACTTAAATTCTACGTTAAGTGATGGTTTTTAATTATTGAAATGAAGCAAAAAATTTGAATAATTGGAGTGTCGAAAATATGAAATGAAATTGAAACAACCTGAAACAGTTAAACTAGGATAAAATTTATTTGTATAATACTCAATTGCATTCTAAAACATATATAACTTACTTGAAATATTCAAAAAGTTGAAAATGTTAATGTGAATATGTAATTGAGGTTATAAAAGAGAAAACCTAATTAATAAAAATATTCAAACTAAATTTTGCTTAATAGAAATGTTGTAAATAAAAGGTAAATTTCTATAGTGCCCAATTACACTTAGTTACATCAATATAACTTACCTTGAAAAGGTTTGAATGTGATGAGAACATGTAATTGATTAATATACAATATAAATGTAAGTAATAAGATGTCCAAAAATAAAATTCTGATAAGGGAACTTTAAAAAAAAAGAAAATTTGAGTGGTTATAATAAATATTTATACACTTAATATCTGTTGCAAGATATGTTAAGTGAAATAAATTGAATAATAAAAAAAAGAATGCTATTTAAGTAAATAAATATGGAATGTTAATATTAAATTTAAATAAATTTGTTAAAGGGTTAATTTAGTAATATTGTCATTAAATGAAATAAAATAAATAAAATTTATATGGTTTTGAATTAATTGTTGTATCTGCTACTATGTATTTCGAATCTATCTTTCCTTTCTGATTGCTTCAATTCTCCTATCTCGTTCCTTTTCGGGGATGAAAAGTTTAGAGTGGGGAAAAGTTTAACGATCCGAAAATTTTAATGATTTATATAACGTAATTAACTAAATTTTTCTCAAAATTAAATAATAAAATTTTGGAATGAAATTTGATATTTGGTATGCGTCTATTGAAGCATAGAAAGCAGCAGATTTTCATTTGAAAATTTGAAAGTTTATTATGTTGTGTAATTTTATTTAAATTTAAATTAGTTAAATTGATGAAAATAAAATATTGTCAAAATCTAAATATTTTTACATAATAAAAATGTAAATCATTTTCTGAGTGAGACGTCATATTTCGTTTTGCCAAATTTGGAATGCTATAGCCCTGTTTAGCTTATTTTCGGCGTTTTAGCAGCATTTTCGACAGCGAAAATCGACTTTTGATAGGATGGTCGTATCGCTGATATCTATGCACCATTCTGTTCGTCTCATCATGCTGATCTCCGTAGTATATTCATTTATGCTTTTCGACGTTCGGTACCCGGTGAAATATGCAAAACGATTAGCCGTATCGGTACACGTTTTGAACCTTTTGGGTTTCCTGTGTCCATTCAGTTACCCATCGGCTGAAAACTAATAGCCACTTGTTTTATTATTTCCAATCATTTCAGTTTTGACCTTTTCTATTCCTTGGTCTTGATTTATATTGGTACGTCCATCCATTTCCCTTCTCTTCTTTCTGTATCATTCTGTTCTCATTTTCTAAAAATAAAAAAATAAATTTATCGTTATATACAAAGATATATTTACTATTGGAGATGTCTGCTCGTTTTCCTCTCAAACCCGCCGTTCTCCTCCCTACTCATCTTCGTCTTCATTGTGCTGTCATGCTTTTAAGAAAGAATTTTTTTTATATAATCTATGTTTATATATATTAGTCGCCTGCTACTTGTTTCATGCTTTTGCAAACCACCAACCTGCTCACCCATGTCACCACATATCTCCATCGAGAAGAATCGTCTCCACCCTTTGCCCAATCTCCTCGCCGATCCACACAGCATTCCTTGGCCTTCCTCCTCCGCGCTCTGCCTCACACCACCCTCACCGGAAAGCTGCGCCATAGCCACGTTTCTCTCCAACAGGACGCCCATCTCCCTATCCCGCTAACGGAAGCTACCACCGACCTCCTCCGATCCACTGCTTCCAACACCTCACAGACTCTTAGCCAAGACCCTCCTGCCACCTAACCTGATCCACCAAAACCCAATGCCATAACCCCTTGCTCACCGACAACGGCAGCTACCTACCCGCCACGACCATGTGCTCCGCCCATCAACAACAGCCCATCTCTCTCTACCGACCACCCATACACGACAGCCCATGTCCGCCGACAGCCTAAACTCTATCAAAGCCGAAACCAATCATCAAACCATCCAGCCTATCAACTTTCCTCCAAACCGTACGCCTTGCCCACTTTACGGTTGTAACGACCCGTAAATTTTAATAATTTTATTTGTTTTAATAACATAATTAACTGAATTTTTGTGAAATTTTAAATAATAAAATTTTGAAATAAAAATTTGATATTTGGAATACGCCTATTTAAACATAGCAACTGGCAAATTTTCATAAGATAATATGGAAGTTTATTTTCTTGTGTAATTTTGTTTCAATTCAAATCAGTTAATATTTGATGATAATAAAATGTTTTCCAAACCTGATTATTTTTATACAATAAATTTGTAAATCATCTTCTGAGTGAGGCGTCATATTTTATTTCTCCAAATTTGGAATTCTACTGCTCCGTTCATCTTATTTCTGGCATTTTAGCAGCATTTCGGTACCGATATCGACTTTTGGTAGCTCGATCGTACCACTGATATCTGTATACCATTTTGATCGTCTCGTCGTGCTGATCACTGCGGTATATCCAATTATGTGTATTGAAGCCCGATACACAGCGGAATTCATGAAACCGGTAACCGTATCGGTTCCGTGTTTTTTGGTTCTTGTGACCCTTCATCTATCTATTTTCTGAAACCAAATGGCCACTTACCCCTTTGTATTTCTGAATCCAATTAGCATGACTTTTGCTATTCTTCTCGGTTCTAAATTGTACCATTTACTTTTGAAAAAAAAAAATATTTTTATTTTTAAACTGTTCTTTTATTCATGTGTTCTGTTCCTTTCATCTACCCATTCTTTCGGCCTTCCCCACATCTCCTTCCCAAAGCCTTCATCTCCACTCAGCCTGAGCCGATATGCTCCTTCTTCCTCCACCTTCCTCCGCAGCAGTCGCCACTCCACTAAGAAATCTCCTTATGCACCCACCACCACTCGCCTTTGCCAAGCATCACACCACCACACAGCAATCTCGGCCCATGCCACGAGTCCGCCCCACTCCGATCCTACACCACCTTCTCCCCACGTCTGGCGATCCTTCCTCCAGCGGCCACGACTATAGCAGCCTCCATTTGATAGGTATTTGCAATACTATTATTGCATATATTATATAAGAAGCATATATATGTAAATACACTGATTTTAAGAAATAATGGTTTCATATTGTACGCATATATATATATATATATTTGCTATAAATAAAATCGGTATATATTGTATAGTTTACATAATTGAATTTTGGTTACTTACATATAAGGTTATGATTCTTTGTTTTATATTCCCCTTACAGTGAACAGTTTTAATGTATGAATATAGAATGGTATATAAACTTAAAATTATGAGACACTTACTCATTCTTATGTTTGCGGTACTGGTTAAAATATATTTATATTGTAACTTTTATTTAGACGTTTTAGTATTGTTTAAAAAAAAGTTTCATAATATGTATAATTTACTCATATGACCGATTCATGTATATATGAGTATGAAATCTGCTGGTCTTCAGGGAAGTCTAGATAGAATTGTCAGTTGGTACATTAAAGTAAGTTTCTACGTATATTAAGAGATGTTTAAAAATTATCTTGGATATGAGTTATACAAATTTTGTTTTACAATTAGTTTACTTAAAAATATATCGACTGTTAAAGGATTACAGATTATGTTGTCTATATATATGGTAATGAGATGTGTCTTTCTATATATAATTTTATACAATTCATATATATGATCTGTTTGCTGGTTTATATATATATATACACTGATTTTAATAAACTTGTATAACATTTATACACTAGCTCATATATAATATGACTTTTATAAAGTTATATAACAGGGATGGTACATTAGTATATATATTAGCAGACTATATATTTCGATGGGAAGTAAAGGTGTTTTAAGAATTAACAATTGTAAAGGTTTCATTATATGTGGTTTGATTTTTTCTCAAAGACAATATAAAAAGTTTGGGTTCTAAGAAGTTATATTATTCACGCATATATTATGGACTTTGTTATATATAATCAAAGCATTGATATCATTTGTGAAACAATAATGTAAGTTCTACATATATAAGCATATTATAAACAGTTAGTTATATATTAATTTAATATACATAGGTTTATTTCCAAGATTGAGATGTTGCTGGTGTTTCATATAGCTCATGTATATAGGTTCATATATATATATATTAGACTGTATACATGTTAGATTTTATAAAGTATGTTATATATGTTAATTTATTTCATATCTGATCTGCTTTAGTTAGTATGTATTATATTAAGTCCAGTCTGCATATTTGTTTATACACAATTAGTTGTTCGCATATACATTGTTGCTTGCATACATTTTGTAGTGTCTGCATTTGTATATTTTTAATATGGTCTATATACAATATATATGTTGTTAGATTATAAGTTTGTATAATCTGGTATGTATATAGATTTTATTTTTAATATATATATTTTAAAAAAAAATTGGTTAGGGAAATTTTTAATATATTAATGTATATATTTTCAGATCATATCAAAACTGATTGATTTGTTTCATCGATTCCTTGTTATCAGTTTTGTTCGTCAAATTTGTGCCCACCTTGCTTTGCTTTGAGATCTGTCATTTGAATTTGTCGATTGTCGAGTTCGTGATCCAATTTGTAGCTTATCGTATTGTCTTATTTCTCTATTCCCGGAAGGTGAGCAATCACTCACGATTAACGTTCTTATATTTATTAAATTTGATTTCAATTGAAACGTCAATTGAAATATGTTGTTGTTAGTTATTTACATTGCTATATATATATGCTATTATCTGTATCAGTTCACCTATGACATCTGACACCTTTATCTGTTATTTATATTGATGATATATGCCTGTTATGTTATTATTATCATTACTGTTATCACTCTGCAAGTTCCCTGTTAGTATAGAATTCACTATGGGTTGAAATGATACATACTCGAACGATATGTAGAATAGGAGAAAATCGTTATGGGTTGAAATGATAAAACCCAAGCGATTTTCAACTGAATTGAATTTGGGATTGCGGGTTGAAAAGATATATACCCGTATATATTTAAATTGCGGATTGAAATGATAAATATCTGTATCACTTGACCACAGGGTAGAAAATTATATACAGACACCATTGGTCTATATATAAATATTTTGAAAATGGTTTCTATGGTTTTGAAAAGAAATGCATGGTTTTAATAAATATTGATTTTAAACGATTTATTTAAAGTTGATTTAATAAAGTTGGTATATAATATGTTTAAGTATTTATTTAATATCTATATTTCAAATATAGAGTTTATAATGATTCGGGTTGGAAAGATAAATTTGAAATTGATTTGGAATTATATTTATTTAAGAACTATACTTAAATAAGTTTGATTTGAAATCTTAAAATTTGAGATTTTAAAGATATGATTTATAACTTGATTTTGGTTTAAAGTAATTAAATGAATATTTCAAGTTTAATAAATCGAAGGAAATATCTAGTGGTTTGAAATTTGGGATTTTATTTAAATGATATTGGGTTTATTAAGTGAATATTTCAAACTAAATAATAGTAAAGTAAAATTGATATATATATATATATGAAATTATCGAATTTAGTTTTGAAATGTTGAATATTTAAAGCTTTGAAATATATTGAAATTGAAATGGCTTATTTTATGGTTCAAATATGTATTTGAAATCAATGATTTGAAATGGTTTATTGAGAAACTGAATTGAATTGAAATTTGAGGATTTGAGATTGGATTAAATTTGAATTTTGGAATCCGAGTTGAGTTGAATCGATTTGTGAAATTTGAGGAAACTATTTTATTATATAAAGTATTTTAAATTATATTTAAAACTATTTTATATTAATTTATAAACTATTTTTAATATAAACTATTTTTAATATAACTATTTTTAATATGAACTATTTTTTTATATAACTATTTTTAATATAAACTATTTTAATATAACTGTTTTTAATATAAACTATTTTAAATATACTAATTATTTTAATATAAATTGTTTTAACTTATAACTATTTTATATAAATTATTTTATTTTATACTATTTTATTATATATACTAATTTTAATATCTAAACTATTTAAAGGAAAGTGTTATGATTTCAAAGTGTTATAAATTTTGAGGTTTAGATTTCCAAAGTGTTTTGATTTTAAAAGACTTATGATTTCGAAAGAGTTATAACTTTGGAAAGTAATATGATTTTTGGAAATGGATATTTGAAGTGGAAATGATATCGTATTGATTTGGGTTTTGAAATGAAAATGATATTTTGGTTTTGAAGTATAAACTACTTTGAAATGACCGCGGTGTTATAATAACGTTTGGTTGTTAAAGAGACCGGGATCGGATATGGGCATACTCTCTGTCGATACCGAAAACCGCTTAAACAACTGTGTACGTGGTGGAGATTCCAGAATGAAGTAGGATGGTGGCGACAATCCTATATGAGGTATATACGTGGACCCGACTCCCGTGAGTTGGCATAAGGTGGCTAAAACAGGAGCAATCGACGGGCTAATGAGGTAGCACCTCTGATCGGACACACTCCATCGTATGCCATTCTATTACTTTGTGATTGATTTGGTGCGCACCCTTGATTCGGGAGTGTGGCTCGAGGTGGGCGATTGTTGCGGCTCTGCGTTACCACCGGCTCGAAAGTGTAATTGGTATATCTACCCTGGCATTGCCTAGTTGTGTCGTGTCATCTACCCTAGCGTGCTTTACTACGAGTTTGATTTTTGTCGTACCTATGGAGTATCCTCTGGTAGCCCCAGATTACAGGGTATTACGATATTGTATAGACTATTGGCACACCTAAAAATGTATTAAGGTGGAAAATGTAAAGCCTTAACGCTATTTTTAAATAGTATACTTTACTGTAGACATTATTATAATAGCGTATATTACTACATAGTAGATAGTTTAACGGATCCTTAGAGGATGGTTATCCCAAACATCCTTTAAGTTACTTGTATTTCAGTTGATATTTCACTTGAGTTGGATTTATTGATATAAGAATGTTAATTCTGACTCGAGTGTGTTGTGTTTTGCTTTACGCTCGGATCAGACTGAGTGATACAGCATTTGAGACTCACCTTTGGAGTTGGAGCTTCGCTTGGAGATCCAGCTATCTATCCAGTTTTCAGTTATTCAGTTGATTCCAGTGATGTATTCTGATCTTGTATTTGACTATTGTATTGAGACATCTATGTATTCAAGACTTCTGTTGTATCTTGTTTAACTCTGTTATATATATAGTAGCTTCATGAACTACTATTCCTTTGTTTCTGCTGCATTATTTTATATTACTCTGTGTCTATGATTCTGTGATTATTTATTTACTGTATATGCTGAGTTTTGCCAAATTTAAATTAGCAATCTGATATTTTGAGCAATTCAAATCCGACATGTATGGATGCGAATGGCTGAAAATTTCAGGCTGTTACAACGGTCTAGCATCTCCATCACCAGCAGCCTGTCACCCCCTACTACAACACTGCCTCCATATGCCTGCACCCACCACCCCATCACGTGCCAAGATCACCCGCCTCCTGCAAACCCCATTTGCGAATCACCGCCTTTCCCTCCTTTACCCACCACCTTCTCCATCCGCCCAAGCGCATTTGCATCTATAAAAAAACCTACTATTCATCACCTCTATTATTTTGCAAAGTTTCATCCACCTCTTTCCTTCATCCTATTAGCTTGCTCACCTCCATTATTTTACAGAACTAAAACTCTACATATCAGCAAAGCTAGCCCTCCACTCCTATTAGCCTGCTCAGGTCAGTCTTCCAGAACCAAAATTCCATCACCATCATCCAACGTCTCACCTCTGCCCAGAAACAGCCATAGTTGCACCTTAGCCCACCTACCACTCCACGCAAGCCTCCTTGACAGCCTTGTCAACTTCCACCATCACCACCTCTGTCCTTTAGTCGTTTGCCTCCTCCTCCCTGAAGCTTTCTGCACCTGCTTATGTATATATAAAGTTGTACATATATATACTTTTTACATGCACCTATTTATCAATTTACCTTTTATGTATATAGAAAAAAAAGGAAAAACATATATTGATTTTAAGTATTGATTTTTAAAATAGGATATATTGATATTTTGTTTTAATAAGCATTGATTTTAAAATATTAATTATAAAGATTATATTTTTAATATGAGTTTTTAATTAAATATTGATTTTTAGAAAAATAATAATAATATAATATATATTTTCCATTTATATCAAGTTAGTTTTGATTTTGAATTCATCGATTCGGGTCCGTCACGCTTTGCTTTTGGTTTCATCGGCTATCCAGAATTGATCGCAGCAGTTAGTTGCTTTGATTTATCGCTTATTCATGTACTTGTCCTATTTTCTCTAGTCTTGCAAGGTGAGCGATCACTCACTATTAACATTCTTATATTTAGTAAATTTAATTCACATGAAATGACGATTGAAATATGTTGTTAAATTCGAATTGTTAGTTATTTAACTGATAAATATGATATGCCATTATCTGCAATTGTTTACTTATGACATATGACACCATAACCTGTTGTATATATTATATTTAAATTTTTAATGATGATATATGTCTGCTATTGATATGTATGTCATTTTATAATATTATTTTGTTGTTCTCACTCTGCAAGATCCCTAATAGTTAGGAATTCCATATGTGTTGAAATGATACATACCCGAACGATCTTGTAGATTAGGGAAAAACCATTATGGGTTGAAATGATAAACCCAAGAGATTTTATTTATTTTGAAATTTTGAGATTGCGGGTTGAAATGATATATACCCGTAAATACTAAATTGCGGATTTAAATGATAAATACCTGTATCACTTGACCATAGGATAAAAAATTATATACGGACACCGTTGGTCTATTTTTAAATGATTTCCAAATTTTGAGAAAATAAATATATGTGTTTTGGTTTTAAAATATAATATGAAGATCTATTTTAATTTTAATATGTATAAGAATTTAGATTTTTAAAATTATATGTTCTGAAAATTTTAAAATTATAAGTTAAGTTATAAAATGTAAATTATAAATTTTATATATAACTTTATTATTTTTAAAATATATAAAATAAGATTTAAAATGGATTTAATAAAAATAAGATTTAATTTAATAATAATTAATATAATAAAATTTATTAAGAATTTAATTTAACTATATATAATATGTTTTAAACTATTTATTTGAAATTTATATTAATATTTTAAAATAGATTTTGTAATTACTTTATTAAATTAAGGTTAGAAAGATGAATTGAAATTGATTTGTAATTTAATTGGTTTGGAAATTGAATATAAATAAGAATTGATTTGAAACTTATTTTGAGGTTTTAAAGATATGATTTTTATAACTTGATAAATGGATTTTTATTAAAGGTGATTAAATTGAATATTCTCAAATTTAAATAAAATTGAATATTTAATATTGATTAAATTTGTGATTTGAGATTTTATTTAAATGTTATTAAAAATGATTAAGTGAATATTTTCAAAGTTAAATAAGAATTAAAAGTTGAATTTTGAAGTATAAATGAAATTTATCAAATTGAGTATTATAAATGTCTAAATATTTATACTTTGAAACCTATTGAAATTGGAAGTGGATTGAATTGTAGTTCAAACCTGCATTTGAAATCGATATAAATTAAAAATGGTTTAATGGGAATTTGAATTGAAATTGGAATTGTTAACCGAGATCCATTTAATTTGAATGTTTGGAACTAAAGTTGATGTGAATTGATTTGAGAAATTAGAAGAAATAATTTTAATTTGGAACTATTTTTGATATAAACTCTTTTATTATATATACTATTTTAATCTATGACCTATTTTCAAAGATAAATTATTTTTAATTTATATCTATTTCAATATATAAACTATTTTCAATATTTAAACTGTTAAGATGGAACTGTTCTGATTTAGATTTAATAGATTTAAATGCGAATACTTTGATGTGATGGTTTAACCTATTTTGTGGTTATGATTTTGGAAGTGAATTCTAATTTAAAGTGAATTATAATATAAAGTGAATAGGATCTCGAAAGTGATATGATTTTGAAAGTGTATATGATTTCAGAAATGTATATGATTTCGAAAGTGATGTGATTTTGAAATGAATATGCTATTTTGATATGAAATATAAACTATACTGAAATAAACGACCACGGTGAAGCGTTTGGTTGTTAATGTAGGATCAATTTCACGCTAGAGGGGGGGTGAATAGGGTGATACTAATAATAATAAAAATTAATGCGGAAAATTAATTACAGCACATATAATAGCAGAATAATACAAAGCAGAAATAGAACAACACGGATTTGCCCAGCTTTGCCAAAACTCTGCCTATGTGCTGCCCCCAAGGTTTCTACTAGAAATTAAGTAGTCAGACGCTTACACACGTAAACTCGCGACACCCGCTATCGACTAACCTAACTCTACGCTCAAAACCCTACCACAACTCAGCCATTGAGTTGCGAATTCTTGAACTACACCACCGTAGTTCGTCCCCTAGTCACACACGACTAGAAAATTACAAAAGTTTAAAAGAGAATTACAAAATAAAAACAAAAAACCCTAATTTAAAATTTTAGCCCAAAATGAATTTAAAGATGCCGGCCCAAATTAAAATAAAGAGAAGTCCTTTTTCTTTTTATCTTCGTGTATATCTTCGGTCCGTATGCTTTTGTTTCTTCATTCGTTCCTCTTTCAGATTTAGGGCTTTGCGAATTGAATACGCCGACTTCAGTTGATCGATTGAATAGATGTTTTCGCATTGCTTGCTTTGTCGATCGATCGTCTCTTGATTTGCAAACGGCTGCTTCAATTCGTCGAGTTCGATTTGAATAAATCTGGTATGTGATTTCCTTTGTTACTCCTGTTGATATACTTGAACTCGATACTCGATAATGCCGATGATGATTGGGTTTTATAGGGTTGAAAACCCTAAATTAACGTTCGTATTTTTCAAGTTGAATTCTTCAATTATTTTTTGCTTGGCCATTTGATTTTGCTTGGATGCTTGTGATGTTTTCTGACCTTTTCAATTCGTACATTTTCTTATCGGGCCTTGTCCATATAAATTATTCTGTTCTAACCCTAGTAGTCTTTCTATTTCTTATTCCTATACGTACATCAACTTCTGTCTGCTCCTTTCTTCAATGTCATAAACAAATCCAATTCCAAACGCTACAATTCAATCTCCAAACCAATTTCAAAATCAAACTCCTCCAAACCATATCAAATTATATACTGTTTCGAAGCTCTCGACGAGCGAAACCCAGATCTATAATTCGTTTTTGCCATCGAATAACCATTTGTCCAGAAATCGAGGATGAACCACAGCCGTCCATTCTAGGTTTTGGACGATCCAATGGTGGATCGTTGTCCGATCGATGATCGGGAGGCGCGTTGGGAAGAGGAGGTCGAGCAGGCCTTGTGGTGGTCGTCGTTTGTCGTCGAGTGGTCAAATTTCACCAGAATTCGTGGCTATGGGGCGCGGTGGCACGAGGCGCTTAGAAGCGTTTCTGGTGGTCGCACGCGGGGGATGGGGTTGGTCGTAGATGTGGAGCACGGTGGTGGGTCCAGATCTAGGTTGAGGCAAACGTGGAGGCGGCAATTGGTGGTCAACGGCGAGAGTTTGGGGCGGCAGTTCGATATCGCGTACGAGATGTTAGGTGTGACGACCCGGATTTTTTTACATCTGTTAATTGGGGAATTAACTGATTTTAATTATCGGAATATTAATTTTGATTTATCAAATAAATAAATTTTCTGATGATAAATACCTGAATCTATATAGTGATCTAAAAATTATATATTTGGGGTTTGTAAAACAGCTGGGTATGTATAGATTGATAAATATTCTAGAAATGTGCATATATATATATATAAACTCCATCATTTAAATTAAGGTAAAATACCCATAAATATATATATAGACAAATATACACAAATTTTATGATGTTGAATATATATATATATATGGAAGTATATATATACAAGTATATGAATATATATATATATATATGAAAATTGGTATAGTAGAAGAACATACATATATAAGGACAAAATGCACATAAGTAAAATACATGAAGAATATGTATAAAATGTATAAGTGTATAAATGTATATATGGTAATTAAGAAATATACAAGCTTATGATATTTAAATGTATGAACAAGTATAAAAGTGATTTACAATGTGTATGAAACAAAAGTAAAACATATGAGATTAACTATGGTAAAATATACATGAATATTTGTATGTATGTAAGGCAATAAAACAAAATATAATATGTATGAGATATGTATGTACATAGGAATGAATATGTGTAAACAAAAGGGGAGACAACATTTAAATCCCAGCACACAAAACATATAAACAATGTCAGCAGCAAAACATAAGATCAGGTCAAAACAAAATCAAATCAAGTCATATCTTTTCAAAGGAAAGAGAAAAAAAAACAAACAACAAATATCAGCTTTGGCTTACCCTGCAAGCCTTATCCCTGTCTTCATTTATCAGGTTCGAACAAGCTAAGTATAACAACAGATAAACATTTCTTTCTTCTTCCAACTTAAAACAAACTGCCACTACAAACTAAAAAAAAAGAGCCTGTAAACATTTTCAAAACCAGAATAAAATATCAAAGCTTGGATCATCTCAGCTAGCAAAATAATCTCATCTCAGATTTAAGCAGGATCAACTCAACTAAGTATAGATCAGGAATCAAGTATCAAGTCCAGTTCCAAATTTTCAAAAATCTGCTCTGTTCAAACAAAATGGTGAGTAAACTTGAAAAAAATTCTATTATATCTTGCTCTAGCAGTGTGATGATCTTTTTAAGTACAAATTGATGATGCTGTGCATAAAATGATTTTAAGTGTATGTGTGTTAATATTTATATACATGTCTGGATCATGAAAAACAGGTCTCTGTTCAAAACTGAAAACCAGTGAGAAAAACCAACCTGTTAAACTGGAATCTATTGAGATAAATGGATATTTATGATTAATACTTGAAGTTTAAATGATGATAAGTGCTTGCATGGATGAAAATATTATGGTATATATAATTATATGTGGAGTTAGATGTGCATCAGTGCATGTCTAGGAACAGGGAAGGGATACTTCAGTTCGTAACTTTCAGGTTTTAGAAACCTGATCTAAAATCTATAACATCCCACTAAAGCAAAATTTGACTTTAATCTCTGAATGAAAGTATTGGTATGGGTATAACTTCATTTTAAAAAAAATAGCTTCAAGGGAAAATATTTGATAAACATTTTTAAAATGGAGATATACAGTAAGTAAACTTTGATTTTAAATCCTTAATTTTTATAACCTGATGCATGTGATAAATCCTTGAAGTTATGTGTGAAATGTTTGCATGAATGTATGATTATGCTTGCATGTATATCAGTATATCATTGATATTTGTATGCATGTCTGTGTTTGGATATAGGAGACACTGTTCTGGTTTTACAAGTACAAAACCTATTCAAAAATTCAAATTTCTCTTCCTCAAATCTTTTATAGGCTATGTTGTATAAAGGAAATAAGTTTGACTTATCTAAATCTTAATTTTTAAAAAATATTTTTACGTATAATTAGAGAATAGTTTTACTGGGAAGAAGAAATACAGTAAAACTCAAACTTGTCAAAAATTCGAATGCAATGATTTTTTGTTTCACTTACATAACCTAATTCGAGTTTGAAAACCATGATTTTTAAAAGTTAAATCAAGATTTTTAGGTTTGTTTTTGGGTAGGATTTTTGAGTTGAACGGGAAATGAACTTTGCTCCATCTCTGGCGATCGGCGAATGGAGGAGTCTCGTGTTCATTGCTGGAGGTAGCTTTAGGGTAGGGGTCTTAGGAAAATTGGTCGCTGAATTTTCTGATCATCGAGGTGGCAGAACGGCGTTGGAGTAGGGTTTTAGACCATGGGTTGGTCGCTGTCGAATTCAAGGCTAGTTCGTCGACGAGGATGCATCGGATTGGACTGGAGCAAGGGGAATAGGTGCGTGAAGCTCTGGCAAAGGCTTGGGCTCGACGTCGTGATGTCGGGTGGTCGGTGGTGGCGTTGCGAGGCGGTTTTGGGTGATCTGTTTCTTCCAGTGGAGTTCAATTTGCTCGGATTCGATTTGGAGGTCGTTTCGAAGTTTCTGGGGGTCGAGTCGAACGAGGGTGATGTGGGTGGTTTGCTGGTGGTAGCGGCAATGGTCGAAGATGCTCCGGTGAGGTGTGCATGTGCACGGTGCACTATTAAGTTTGGTTTTGTGGTTGCTGTAGTTTGATCAGGGAAGAAGAAGGAGGATAGGTCGGGAAGATCGGGTGTTGGCTCGGGTTTGTGATCGAGATTTTGGGCCTTAGGCTCGAAGTGTTTTAATGTTTTATAATACAGTTAACAAAGTTTTAAATTAAATAATAATGAACTAACAAGTTTTGAAAAAAATGAAAAGTGTTTAAACTTAAGTTGTTTTGGATTAGGGTAATTATATATTAAGTTAATTATTTAATTAATTCCTAAGTTTATTTAAATAAATTAAGTAGATGGTTGAGGTAAAATGTTTTAAACTTTAATCAATCAAAGGTCTCAAGGGATTTTGTATAAATTAATTTCAATCCTTTAATTTAAATAAGATGTAAATGATTTAATTAAGTAATTAATTAAGATAATGGTTTATCTTAAATTAATTAGGGACTTAAGTAATTAAGGGTTAATTAATTAACTTAAGTAATTATAGGATAATTAATTTATGTAATTAAAGGATAATTAATTATTGTAAGTTATTAAAGGTTAATAAATTAATGATTAAGGAATAATTAATTTCAATAATTAATTAAATGGTTTAATTAACATTAATTAAGCAGGATTTAAAGGTAATTACTTTATTTTGTGTTATAATTAAATTAATTAGATTGGGTGACAAATTAATCTTGCTTAAGGATGATTAAATTGTATTGAATGTTTGGATTAATGTCTCTAGTCTGATAATTTGTGATGACATGATATGTTTTGGTTGAACTGTGATAATGTGGGTTATTTTTAGACAATGAATTGCTGTGAAAATTGACATCTTGTATTTAAAATTGAATTGTATTCACTTAAACAACTTGGATTAAAAATGACATTGAATTCGAAGAGACCGAGGTCGGATATCAGTAATATCCGAAACCACTTCGATTAGTGATCTACTATAATTCTTTGTAGATTTGATTATGGAATCAAATAGGCTGGAATGGAATAAATTAAGTAACATGACTATTTAAACTAAGTAACGGTACTTAGATATTGTTTTGTGAGATAAGTGTTGGCTTTAACAAGTTAAGAACTCGTAGTAAGGTACGAGTTACCCCGGGATTTCAAAGATGCTTTATAACCTAAATATTTCATATTAGATGGGTTTACTCACGCTGGTTTCCAGCCTGACTCGGGTGTTACTTTATGATAATGTTCGGGTCAGACCGAGTATTATAGATTTTCAAGTAAGGACGTTCTGGAGCTCATAGGGCGAGCTGGATGGCAGGAACGTATGGAGTGTATTCCGCTGTGATATTGTTATTTATCTGGGACAAGTTATTTTAACTGTCCAGTGATTGTGAAATGTTGTAACTCTGATGTATAAAAATGTAAATTAACTGATACAATTTTCCTTTATATAATTGCTATTTATTTGATATTATATTTTGATCCGCTATGAATGTGAGAATCTGTGTTGTGTTCTGTTTCTTCTTCTATCTCTTTCTTCTTTTCCTAACTATCTGGAATTTTCGTGATCGAAAATTCCGGGTCGTTACAGTTGGTATCAGAGTGAAGGTTAAGCGAGAACCTTAGCACTGCTGGGTTTACTCATTAGGGATAGGATTAGTATTACCCTATGATGAGTTGAGTGTGTGTGTGTATATATATATATATACATGAGAGCGTACTTGTTATTTTCTTATATAAAGGTTTTAAAAATGGTTTTAAAACTGGATGATTTTATAAAAGCTTATATCATATTTATAAAGCAATAATTGATTATAAAATAAGAAATTAAGGAATATATATATATACATATATAAATAAGGATTGGATAAAATGAACTATACAAATAAGATGAATTAAAATGATTTCGAACCAGAAAATAAATGGTTATTGAGTTTAAATAGGATGATTGTTTTCCAATAAACAAATAAATGTTTTAAGGAAGTAACCATTAGATGTGAATAACTTGTAAATTCGAAGGATGTAAATCGATAAGTTTTGAAATTGTTTCAAATGTTAATAGAGATAATAAAGAGTATTATTTAGAATATTTTTGAATGTGATCTTATTTTAAAATAAGAGTTGTTTGAAAGCATTAAAGAAAACTGTTTGAACTAAAAACCAAAGGTGATTTAAAATTTAAGGATAACTTAGAGTGTAAAGGAATAATATGTATATATGAGGAATATACATAATATCAAAATGGTTTGAAATAAACTCTAAATGTTGAGTTTAAATTTGGAATGAGATGTGATTTAAGGTGGATAAGTTTAAAATTCAAATGGAAAATTTGAATTGGATTAATTTGAAATAAAATTGAAGATTGAATGAGTTCAATTCAAATGGGAATTGGGATTAATTCATACAGAAATTGAAATAATTTTAAATTGAAGTGGATTCAATTGGAAATTAGTCTAAATTAATTTGAATAATTTGAAATTGTAATTAAAGTGAATATGTTTAAAATCAAATGGAATTTGATCTGAATTTGGAAAGAAATTGAGGTTAATTCAACTTAAATTGGGGATAAATCAAGTTCAAGGGAAATTGAAATTACTCAAATTAAAATTGGGTCAATTTAAATGGAAGTGGAAATTTAAATTGATTGATGGGGAATTGAACAGTTTGGCTCTGGACTATTTTTAAATAAATAATTTTGATATAAACTGTTTTAAATATATTTTCCTAACTATTTACTGTACAACTTTTCTTTTAAAATTCCAAAACTATCTTATATTTATTTAACAACTACTTTTGGAACTATTTAACTACTTTACAATTATTTTATAAACTAATCACTATTTTTCCAACTACTTTATAACTAGTTACTATTTTACAACTATTTGCAATTATTTTGCTATTTTTCAATTATTTTACGATTACTTAACTATTTTACAGCTTTTTACAGTTAATAATTATTTTTCAACTACTTATTTATTTTATTTTAAAAAAAAATTCAAGCTATTTTCTAAATATAAATTGGTCGGAGTTCAAACTGTTATTGATTAAATACCCAACTGAGATAAGAATTGAAGTGATGATCCAAATGGGGATTAAGGCAAATGTGAATAAGTGGATAAAATCAAAGTGAGGATGAATAGAAAGGAGAAATTGATTTAACTGATAATCAATGAAGATAAATACGTAAGATGTACGTACATTATTCTATTCGCATAGTGATTTAATCCAGATTCGAGCATAGAATTTCGAGATAGTATTATCAATCCGAGTTGGGATTTTCCACTCGATTTTCGGCGGCGAACCTGGATATTGATTTTTGATTGGTTCTGGATATTCTCTATCATAGTTGTGACTATGCAAGGAGAATGACGGTTTCTGATCAAGAAACCAGATCTAAGTCCGCACTAGGAAGTCAGGTGGACGATACTAGTTCGGAAGTGAAATTGTGTGATCGAGTGAGCGATCAGATTGATATTGCGTAAGGATGATATGTGGACATCGTACGGGTTTGAATGAAATTGGTATTGGAAATTTATGGATAAGAACTGTAAAATGGTCTTTGAAAAGAAAAGTATATTTTGTGAAATATATGATGAAGTAAAATGGAAATTGGATATTTCTATGTTAAAATTTTGCCTTATGGAAGTAAGTAATTTGGTAAGTGACTTTATAGAGTAATCAAATTTGAAATTTGATTTGGAATAAACAAAGTTACGAATCTTTGTTATATATATATGATTAAACTCCTCTTGTTGAATCTTTGCCAGAAGAAAAGGGTTTTTGGAGGTATTTGAAGTATAAAAGTGAATTTATACAAGTACAAATTGATTCAAAGATTTTTCAAAACTTTTATATATATATGTATTTATAAAAAGGATTTGTGAAAATGATTTTGAGGAAAGGTTTTGGGAACCTATGGCATTTGGAAAGGCTTTTGATTTTTGGATAAAATCAATATTGGGATTTGGAAAGCCTGATTTGTGAATTATCGATTTTGGGAATCGATTTTGTAAAGGAAATTTATATGAGATTCATACTAGGTGTATGATTTGGAAAATACTATATGTGTATAGTATAAAGTGTTTTGAAGTGGCTTTGGGGAAAAAGGCGCTCCCTTGAAATGAACTTCTCAAGAGTACCATAGGTTGGTACTGCTTTGAGCCTCAAAGGGGGAGGTTCTAAAGTTGATCCTGTGAGGAGTCCGGACAAAACTAGTTCCTGAGGATTATTGTGTAGCGAAAGTCGAGGGGCTGGTGCCTACAGAG
The DNA here is from genome assembly GCA_030737815.1 of Allium fistulosum. NCBI lineage: Eukaryota > Viridiplantae > Streptophyta > Magnoliopsida > Asparagales > Amaryllidaceae > Allium > Allium fistulosum. The sequence goes on from CM060901.1 coordinate 671,046,362, forward strand.
GCATTTGGGTTATGCTATGACGACAGTGTAACTCAATGTCACTGCGATCTACTGCAGACCATAGCGAAAGTCGAGTGTGCCGCTGAGAGCCAACAGTCTACGTTTGATTTTATATCAGTAGACTGCGACACTATGGTAACATAGCGAAAGTCGTGTGTGCTGCTGAGAGCCAATAGTCTGCGTTTGATTTTATATCGGTAGACTGCGACCTATGTGAGAGTGGAGAAGTTTCATTTTGACAGCGAAAATCGTGTGTGCCGCTGAGAGCTAACAGTTACATGGACTTTTGCTGCGACGGCAACGTAACCCTGGAATGTAACTGAGATCTGTTGTGGGTTCCATGGTGTAATCAGTTACATGGACTTTTGCTGCGATGGCAACGTAACCCGGGATGCAACTATGACCATGGATGGGGGTGATGATTTCCAGAGCATTCTCACCAAAGATATTTTCTCTATTTTCGAAACTGTTTTCTATATTTTCATTAAAATTATTTTCCAAAGTATTTTCACTAGGTGTTGGAAACGGGTTTACCAAGTACTTATAGATTTTCAGTCCTACGCCTGATCAACGTATGACCAAATTTCTGTGAAAACAAGGATGGACTTGTCGAAACATCGAGTTATAAAAGTATTTTTATAAAAACTATTTTAGCAATATTATATAGATATTAAAAGGGTGTTTTAAAAATAATCAAAGAAAATTTATCTGATTTTAAGCATTTTAATAATTCTGGCTTCGTTCCTTTTCGAGGACGAAAAGTTCTAAAGGGGGGAGGAATGTGACGACCCGGATTTTTTTACATCTGTTAATTGGGGAATTAACTGATTTTAATTATCGGAATATTAATTTTGATTTATCAAATAAATAAATTTTCTGATGATAAATACCTGAATCTATAGAGTGATCTAAAAATTATATATTTGGGGTTTGTAAAACAGCTGGGTATGTATAGATTGATAAATATTCTAGAAATGTGCATATATATATATATATAAACTCCATCATTTAAATTAAGGTAAAATACCCATAAATATATATATAGACAAATATACACAAATTTTATGATGTTGAATATATATATATATATGGAAGTATATATATACAAGTATATGAATATATATATATATGAAAATTGGTATAGTAGAAGAACATACATATATAAGGACAAAATGCACATAAGTAAAATACATGAAGAATATGTATAAAATGTATAAGTGTATAAATGTATATATGGTAATTAAGAAATATACAAGCTTATGATATTTAAATGTATGAACAAGTATAAAAGTGATTTACAATGTGTATGAAACAAAAGTAAAACATATGAGATTAACTATGGTAAAATATACATGAATATTTGTATGTATGTAAGGCAATAAAACAAAATATAATATGTATGAGATATGTATGTACATAGGAATGAATATGTGTAAACAAAAGGGGAGACAACATTTAAATCCCAGCACACAAAACATATAAACAATGTCAGTAGCAAAACATAAGATCAGGTCAAAACAAAATCAAATCAAGTCATATATTTTCAAAGGAAAGAGAAAAAAACAAACAACAAATATCAGCTTTGGCTTACCCTGCAAGCCTTATCCCTGTCTTCATTTATCAGGTTCGAACAAGCTAAGTATAACAACATATAAACATTTCTTTCTTCTTCCAGCTTAAAACAAACTGCCATTACAAACTAAAAAAAAAAGAGGCTGTAAACATTTTCAAAACCAGAATAAAATATCAAAGCTTGGATCATCTCAGCTAGCAAAATAATCTCATCTCAGATTTAAGCAGGATCAACTCAACTAAGTATAGATCAGGAATCAAGTATCAAGTCCAGTTCCAAATTTTCAAAAATCGGCTCTGTTCAAACAAAATGGTGAGTAAACTTGAAAAAAATTCTGTTATATCTTGCTCTAGCAGTGTGATGATCTTTTTAAGTACAAATTGATGATGCTGTGCATAAAATGATTTTAAGTGTATGTGTGTTAATATTTATATACATGTCTGGATCATGAAAAACAGGTCTCTGTTCAAAACTGAAAACCAGTGAGAAAAACCAACCTGTTAAACTGGAATCTATTGAGATAAATGGATATTTATGATTAATACTTGAAGTTTAAATGATGATAAGTGCTTGCATGGATGAAAATATTATGGTATATATAATTATATGTGGAGTTAGATGTGCATCAGTGCATGTCTGGGAACAGGGAAGAGATACTTCAGTTCGTAACTTTCAGGTTTTAGAAACCTAATCTAAAATCTATAACATCCCACTAAAGCAAAATTTGACTTTAATCTCTGAATGAAAGTATTGGTATGGGTATAACTTCATTTTAAAAAAAATAGATTTAAGGGAAAATATTTGATAAACATTTTTAAAATGGAGATATACAGTGAGTAAACTTTGATTTTAAATCCTTAATTTTTATAACCTGATGCATGTGATAAATCCTTGAAGTTATGTGTGAAATGTTTGCATGAATGTATGATTATGCTTGCATGTATATCAGTATATCATTGATATTTGTATGCATGTCTGTGTTTGGATATAGGAGACTCTGTTCTGGTTTTACAGGTACAAAACCTATTCAAAAATTCAAATTTCTCTTCCTCAAATCTTTCATAGGCTATGTTGTATAAAGGAAATAAATTTGACTTATCTAAATCTTAATTTTTAAAAAATATTTTTAAGTATAATTAGAGAATAGTTTTACTGGGAAGAAGAAATACAGTAAAACTCAAACATGTCAAAAATTCGAATGCAATGGTTTTTTGTTTCACTTACATAACCTAATTCGAGTTTGAAAACCATGATTTTTAAAGGTTAAATCAAGATTTTTAGGTTTGTTTTTGGGTAGGATTTTTGAGTTGAACGGGAAATGAACTTTGCTCCATCTCTGGCGATCGGCGAATGGAGGAGTCTCGTGTTCATTGCTGGAGGTAGCTTTAGGGTAGGGGGTCTTAGGAAAATTGGTCGCTGAATTTTCTGATCATCGAGGTGGCAGAACGGCGTTGGAGTAGGGTTTTAGACCATGGGTTGGTCGTTGTCGAATTCAAGGCTAGTTCGTCGACGAGGATGCATCAGATTGGACCGGAGCAAGGGGAATAGGAGCGTGAAGCTCTAGCAAAGGCTTGGGCTCGACGTCGTGATGTCGGGTGGTCGGTGGTGGCGTTGCGAGGCGGTTTTGGGTGATTTGTTTCTTCCAGTGGAGTTCGATTTGCTTGGATTCGATTTGGAGGTCGTTTTGAAGTTTCTGGGGGTCGAGTCGAACGAGGGTGATGTGGGTGGTTTGTTGGTGGTAGCAGCAATGGTCGGAGATGCTCCGGTGAGGTGTGCATGTGCACGGTGCACTGTTAAGTTTGGTTTTGTGGTTGCTGTAGTTTGATCAGGGAAGAAGAAGGAGGATAGGTCGGGAAGATCGAGTGTTGGCTCGGGTTTGTGATCGAGATTTTGGGCCTTAGGCTCGAAGTGTTTTAATGTTTTATAATACAGTTAACAAAGTTTTAAATTAAATAATAATGAACTAACAAGTTTTGAAAAAAATGAAAAGTGTTTAAATTTAAGTTGTTTTGGATTAGGGTAATTATATATTAAGTTAATTATTTAATTAATTCCTAAGTTTATTTAAATAAATTAAGTAGATGGTTGAGGTAAAATGTTTTAAACTTTAATCAATCAAAGGTCTCAAGGGATTTTGTATAAATTAATTTCAATCCTTTAATTTAAATAAGATGTAAATGATTTAATTAAGTAATTAATTAAGATAATGGTTTATCTTAAATTAATTAGGGACTTAAGTAATTAAGGGTTAATTAATTAACTAAAGTAATTATAGGATAATTAATTTATGTAATTAAAGGATAATTACTTAATGAAATTAATTAAAGTATAATTAATTATTGTAAGTTATTAAAGGTTAATAAATTAATGATTAAGGAATAATTAATTTCAATAATTAATTAAATGGTTTAATTAACATTAATTAAGCAGGATTTAAAGGTAATTACTTTATTTTGTGTTATAATTAAATTAATTAGATTGGGTGACAAATTAATCTTGCTTAGGGATGATTAAATTGTATTGAATGTTTGGATTAATGTCTCTAGTCTGATAATTTGTGATGATATGATATGTTTTGGTTGAACTGTGATAATGTGGGTTATTTTTAGACAATGAATTGCTGTGAAAATTGACATCATGTATTTAAAATTGAATTGTATTCACTTAAACAACTTGGATTAAAAATGACATTGAATTCGAAGAGACCGGGGTCGGATATCAGTAATATCCGAAACCACTTCGATTAGTGATCTACTATAATTCTTTGTAGATTTGATTATGGAATCAAATAGGCTGGAATGGAATAAATTAAGTAACATGACTATTTAAACTAAGTAACGGTAATTAGATATTGTTTTGTGAGATAAGTGTTGGCTTTAACAAGTTAAGAACTCGTAGTAAGGTACGAGTTACCCCGGGATTTCAAAGATGCTTTATAACCTAAATATTTCATATTAGATGGGTTTACTCACGCTGGTTTCCAGCCTGACTCGGGTGTTACTTTATGGTAATGTTCGGGTCAGACCGAGTACAGATTTTCAGGTAAGGACGTTCTGGAGCTCATGGGGCGAGCTGGATGGCAGGAACGTATGGAGTGTATTCCGCTGTTGTATTGTTATTTATTTGGGACAAGTTATTTTAACTGTCCAATTATTGTGAAATGTTGTAACTCTGATGTATAAAAATGTAAATTAACTGATACAATTTTCCTTTGTATAACTGCTATTTATTTGATATTATATTTTGATCCGCTGCGAATGTGAGAATCTGTGTTGTGTTCTGTTTCTTCTTCTTCTATCTCTTTCTTCTTTTCCTAACTATTTGGAATTTTCGTGATCGAAAATTCTGGGTCGTTACATTAGGGCTTCTATGAGCTTGCACGACATTGACGTGGCTAGGTGCACCTGTCTTTTTTTTATTTAAGTTAAACTTAAAAATTTCAAGCTTCTTATGCCCATAAGTTTTGCATACGAGGTCTAATTCACGCGTGGTTTGTTCTGCTGCGATCGTGTCGAAATTTCAGAGATTATGAAAATGGTTTGGACGAATTTTGAGACTGTTCAAATTTGGGCCTTATTTTGGATTTCAAATCGATTTGAAATCAAAGGTGAGTGTTTTAACCCACACAACTACTAATTATCTTATGTTAGTTAAATTGAATTTATGATGTGATTTGGAATTGATTGGTTGATGTTTGGTATATTTAAATTGGCATTCAAGTTAAATTTAACTTTTATTGCATTTAATCATCGTTTAATTTAATATTGAATTTAATTGTCAATTTAATACCTGTTAATGATAATCGGTTATCTATTGATGTTATTGGTTGATTTGGATGATGATTGTGATGTATGTTTAATTGTTGATATTGGATGATTTGATGTTATATTTATATTTTTATAACACTGCAAGTACCCTTAGTTATTGTTAGAAAATCCCTATAGGTTGAAATGATACATACACGAACGATCATATAGAATAGGAGAAAATCGTTATGGGTTGAAATGATAAATCCGAGCGATTTTCATTGATTTGGAATTTGGGATTGCGGGTTGAAATAATATATACCTGTAAATTTAAATTTTTGCGGATTGAAATGATAAATATCTGTATCACTTGACCATAGGATAGAAAATTATATACGGACACCGGATTGGTTAAATTAAACGATTTTAAAACCCTTAAATCTTGAATTGGATTAAATGATATTTTGAAGGAAATTGATTTATATAAATTGGATTACTTTGAAAACCAAGTTTGAAGGTTGGAATTGGAAATTGGTTTAAATCGAAATTCTAAAGCATTTTAATATATTTAAAATCTATTTTAATCTGTTTTAAACTATATTAATCTATTTTAAACTATTTTAAACTATATTAATATATTTTAATCTATTTTAAACCATATTAATCTATTTTAATCTTTTTTAAACCATATTAATCTATTTTAATCTGTTTTAAACCATATTAATCTATTTTAATCTATTTTAAGCTATATTAATCTATTTTGATCTATTTTAAATCTATCTAAAGTATTTTAATCTAATTTAAATTTATTTAATCTATTATAAACCTATTTAACCTAATTTATATCTATTTAAAACTATGTTAAACTAATCAAACTATTTATAACTATCTAAATTATTTTCTAAAATTCAAATGGTGTAAAGTGGAAATATTTATAATTAAAGCCTTGATTTAAAGCGAATAAGGTTTAAAAATGTTATAACATAAGTTGGGATTTGAAATGATATTTGCTGGTGAAACGACATATTTAAGTAAATATGATTTTGGAAGTAATTATGATTTCGAAAGTGATATGGTTTGAATTGAATATGATATTTTGATATCAATATGAAATGGTTTTGGAAATATAAAGAATCATCCAGTGTGTAATAAGCGGTTGGTTGTTAAAGAGACCGAGATCGGATATTGTCATACTCTCTGCCAATACCGAAAACCACTTTAACAACTGTGTACGTGGTGGAGACTCCAGAAATGAAGTAGGATGGTTTGGCGAACGATTCTGTATGAGGTATTTACATGACCTTGACTCCCGTGTAGGCATGTCAATGGATACCCGAAAAATCCGAAATCTGTCCGGATCCGTATCCGAAAAAACGGATATTATCCGATATCCGAAAAGCGGATGAGGATATCCGATATCCGAAAAGAAAATCAGACGCGGATGCAAATATGGGCATTTCCGTATCCGAAAAACATCTATCCGATCTGGAATTAATTATAATAAAAATTGTTATTATTATTGATTTATTATTTTAAGATGACCCTAAGTTATAGTTAAAATATATTTAGAAATGAATTGGCCAAAGCCCAAATTACTCGAGAAAGAAAGTAAAACCCTAACTAAGCAAGTAACAATATCAATCTAAATTTATGTTAGAGGAATATGTATGTTATTTGGTTTATTAACTGATATTTGATTTTCTAGTGTGTTATACTTTGTATTTTGTATAGATTATTAGTTACTTTATATGAGATGGCTAAGATGAAAACATATGAGAACTGAAAACAAATATTATCTATTGTTTTTGTTTGTTTTTGTTTATTTGAATTGTTGTAATATCATACGAACTTGTTTATTTCAGATGCGGATATTTCGGATATTTTTGAATATCCGGAAATATCCGCTTTTTATTCGTACGAACTTGTTTATTTCGGATGCGGATATTCAATTTCAGATGCGGATATTTCAGATATTTTCGAATATTCAAAAATATCCGCTTTTTATTTTCGGATGCGGATATTTTCAGATGTCCGAAAAATATCCACGGATGCGGATGTTAATTCTCTGATATCCGTAGATATCGGATGCAGATTCGGATGCAGATTTAAATTTTCGAATGCGCATGCGGATACAGCCATATCCGCATCCGTTTGCATCCGTTGACAGCCCTACTCCCGTGAGTCAGCTTAGATGTGACTAAAACAGGAGATATACCGGGCCAAGTGGGGTCATTCCTCCTATCGGGCACATTTCTTCGATACCATATTATGACTTTGTGATTGATTTGGTGGCCACCCCTCGATTTTGATTATGGGAGTATGTCCGAGGTGGGCGGTAGTAGCTGCTATGCGTTACCACCAGTCCAGGAGTGCGATTGTTATATCTACCCTGGCATTGCCTCGAGTGTCGTTTTCATATGCCATATCGTGCCTTCTACGAGTTTGTTTTGTACCATACCTATGGAGTGCCCTCTGATGGCCCTCTAGTTTATGGGGGAATTACGGTACTGTATAGACTATGAGAATATATAAAATGTGTTAAGGGTGATATGAGTAACGTCTTAACGCTATTTTAATACTTTACTTTACTGTAGACACTATTACAGTATTGTACTATGTATGTAGATAGTTTAACGGATCATTAGGAGATGGAAATCCCGAACATCTCTTAAGTTATTGCACTCACGTTGACACTGGATAGGAGATGTCAAACCCCGTAAACATCTCTTACGCCGTTACACTCATATTCATTTACTGTTGATTTAACTTACATAAGATCTTTTAGTTCTGACTCGAGTGTTTTGTCTTTTTAATTCGCTCGGGTCAGTCTGAGCTTTTCAGTTTATCGAAGACTGCTTTTTGGAGGATGAAGACGAAGATTTTGTACTATTATGTATTATATTTATTCCACTGCATCATGTTGTTCCACTGCATTTATTTATTATTTATTCTTGTTGTATGTAACTCTGATCTATATTATAAAAGTTTAATCAATGTTATTTGTAAACAGCTTCATGAACTATTTATTTGATTATTATATTTTGTCATTCCGCTGCGAGATTCTGTATTTGTTTTCTTTCTTTCTCTGTTTTTTCTTATTTACCCCATGACAATCTGCCCTTTTGAATGGTTTGAGCACCGTCGATTTAAACCGTCCAAAAGGGCAAGTCGTTACAGTTAGTATCAGAGCTTTGGTTTAGCGATAGCCTTAGGTTTGTGGGGTCTGACTCATATAAAATAGGGTAGTAATACCTTAGAATGAATCGCTGAGTGTATATATATGAGAGAGCGTATTTGTTAGTGTTATAAAAGGTTTTGTATTTATAAATTCTGGTCGGTGCATAGGACGCTATGACATCGATAAGGATTTCTAAGCACTTAATAGGGCAGACCGACACGATATTTTTTTGAAATATAGGTAAATGAAATTTGTTTGCCTATTATATATTTTTGTATATAAATAATAGATTTTATAAATGATATAGTTGGAGATAATATGTTGTTTGTTAGGTAGAGAAATTTTGTAAATATTGATTGTAAAATAGGATTTAAATGGTATTAGCATTCCTGGGTCATATATACATACATATACATACATACAAATATTATTAAATATTAATATCACTTAAAAGTAGGATCTAACATATAATTGTTGTTATGATTTGGTATTCATGCTTTTAGATGATTTATACACATCGGTGGATATTGTAAAACTCCTACATTGAAGTCAATATTTTTTTGCACTTTTGTTTATCTTCATGAATATAAAATAATATTCAAATTATAGAAATAAGTGCGTAGGGAAACGGCGTAGGGAAGCCGTAGGGAATTTTTGCGACGCATCATTTTCCGACTTCTTTTTTGAAGTAGGGGTGGCGTAGGGAAATTTGTTTCCCTACGCCATCCCTACGCCCAATTGGCATAGGGAATCCAGAATTCTTTTGTAGTGAAAGATCTTGAGAGCTAGGAACTCCTAAATGAGCCAAAAGATAAATCCAGAAATTAGATAAAGGTAATAAACTTAACTATGATAGTGTATAAAATAAAAAACTCGTTATTATAATTGTTGTTATGCTCGTAATTTAATAAAATCGCACATTCATTTTCCATTGAACAGCTCAAGAAGAAACATACCAAAGCTATATATATTAGATTTGATAGTAACCTTGCTGTTGTTTGCATTTTCTAATGCTTACAAGCCATGTGTTCCTCATTCCATTGTCCTTTGCTTCTTCCTACAAGGAATTATAGGGGCAAGAATCGGAACCCAACTTTGATGCAATTCTTGCAAACTAAAATCAGAGCCTTTTCAACTAATAAGATAAAAGATTGGATCAAAGTCCATTAAAAAATTTAAATAGTAGGAAACATGTTAGATGTCATTGAAAAGAGAAGTTTCTTTCTAAAGAAATGAAGAGAGTAGTGGATTTGAAAGAGAGGGAAGATGTAATGAATCCTGTAATGACAGAAATACGTTCGATTGGTTGGAAAGAGGGGAATATGAAATGACATTTGTATCCTCTATCCCCAAATATTAGTAGAGACAAAAGTAGGATAGTTTAGACATTTATAAAAATGCTTCACTTGACCTGTTTGATCAAGTATTTGCTTTATACATATATACACACATACACACATACATATATATATACATATATGTATATGTATATATAGGATCCAGTAATGCTAATACCATCTAAAAAAGGTTCAATGCCATATGAGAAAAGAGAGTATGCACACATTCAAATTCTAGCAAGATCTAGCTTTATCGATGCATGTTCAACCTCTTCACAATCCTTTATGGAAGAAGGCACGAAATGTGAGTACAATATGAAATGAAACATGGAACGAAATAAGTACTGATTATTTTGGTGGATAAATTTAATATGGGAAGTAATGTGCAAACTTTCACTTGATCAACGCAATAAACATTTAGATATATTTAATAGTTTTTTGCAAATTCAATTCAGTGATCCTGCTAATATTAGGGGGTTCTATGCTGTGAGAGTTACAATTTTTCTCTATATATTGTTGCAATCTGAAGACAGAATCAATGAAGATACTTCTATGAAAGATATAAGAAGCCAAACAATGTGGTCAAAAGAATATGGAAAGTTAAGAAATATACCTGCTGCAAATAGGTACTAGAAATATGTATACATGATATTAGGACAATTTACTTGATGATTAATTCTGAGGGTTCATGTCGTTCCATAAATAAGCAAGAAGAAATGATTACGTCTGTCTTGACTGGTGCAAAATAATGCACATAAGGCCCCTCTATCATGGACGATTGTATCAAATGTTGTTGATAGTAAAAAAAAGCATATGGGTCTTTATTTTGTTTGAGTGAAAAGTAATCATGACGCCAAACTAAACACTTTTGGGCCATTACTCTGAAGTTACTTTTTCCTTCACAGTATGTTACCAACATTTGCAAAGGGTTTAATGTGACAGTAAAATATTTCAGGGCGATTACGTATTGTTTCCCTATAAAATTATATATAGTGATTTATGCAAATTGATATATTAACTCAAACATTGTTAAGGTTATTTTATTATCAAGTGTATGAAAGGAGGACAAGCAACATTGTCTAAGTGGTTAAGTGAATCGGCTTTGGTACGAGCAAGTTCGAAACTTGCATAGCGTGATTCAAACGTTTATTGACATGTGATATGTTGTTCCAATGACATTTTGTATATAAAGTACCATTTCAAAAAAAAATTAATTATGAAAGGAGTTATCCATAATGTTGAATAGTCATAAAAAATAGTCAAATGAACATTAGCATGATCCTAAATTCAGAGCGTCAAACTTTGTAGCAAAGGTATACATATAACTGACCAAATTTAAACACACTCATTTTCTATATCATAAATGAGAATCAAAAACCATTCAGATACAGATATTTCTATACAAATCCAATGTAACATGAAGAGATAGTTATATATGTGTGTCTGTATATATGTACAAATATATATACATGTGTGTATGTATATACATGTGTGTATGAGTGAGTCTTCATATCCATCATTATTTTAATACCTTGAAAATCACCTCGACTATTTTCATATCAAAACTATTTGGATTGTGGTAATTCTCTATGGATGCAATGTTCATATAATATAGATCGTCCTAGCATTTTAAAACTTGTAGTTCCTTAAAGATCATGAGTGAATGTGAGTTGTCAAAAATATCATTTTAAACGTTGATTTAGAATGTAATCCTATAAAAGAAAGATGATATATTGTTTTATTGAATGAATTATATTGTTTGTACAGGCTCATCTTTCTATTTATAAGAACAAACTGATATGTTGAGTATGTTGGGCTTTGCGGGTAGCCCATGTATCTAATATAATACACCCGCATTCCTTTACATAATAATACACGGAAGCATACTTTTCTTCATTATCTAATATGCCCCCTTAAACCTAACGCGAGAGGCTAGGGTTTGCGATTTTAGGCGATTCTGGGAGCCGCCAGAGAAAAAGTGATTTCTTCAGTTTCTCTGATTCTAAATCTTTCCTTCTTGAACAGATTGAGCTGAAAATTGAGAGTTTGATGTTGCTAGACTTCGTACTCGAAGGTTTGAGAAGTGTAGATCTGATAAAACTGACTTCACTTTTGGTCAAGTTGTAAGAAAGGATGCTGGTGATCTTTGTCTTCATTCTCGAGGGCTTCAGTAATGAAGATCTGTGCCTTGGATCTGAGGTTGATGTCAGCTTCATCCACATTGAGTTCTCGGCTAAACCTAGCAAAGTTTAGTCGAGACAGTGGCTTGGTTAGGATGTCTGCCTTCTGGTAAGTTGAAGGTATGTATCTGACTTCGATATTTTTCTTCATTACTTGCTCTCTTACAAAGTACAAGTCGAGTTCGATGTGCTTTGTGCGAGAGTGAAGTACTGGATTTGCTGAGATTGAGATTGCACTTTGATTGTCACACCAGATAGTTGGTTTGCTGCATGTTTTGATTTGTAGCTCACTTAGTAGGGATGTTAGCCACATAATTTCTGCTGTAATACTTGCAATACTTCTGTACTCGGCCTGCTGGATCTAGATATAGTAGCTTGTTTCTTTGCACACCAGGATACTGGATTTTTGCCCAAATAGACAAAGTAACCAGTTGTAGATTTTCTATCATCCTGATCAGTAGCCCAATCTGAGTCAGTGAAGCCATTAATATTTAGAGCAGCACTTGTTTGTAGAATTAATCCTTGATTGATTGTGCCTCTTAAGTATCTTAAAATTCTTTTTACTGCTTTCCAATGTTCATCAAGAGGTCTTTGCATAAACCGACTTACTTTGTTTACACTGAAAGAGATGTCTGGTCTGGTGATAGTAGCATATTGAAGTGCCCCCACAATACTTCTATATTCCTTGTCATTTAGAATTGGCTCACCTTTGTTTTTTGAGAGATGACTGTTGCTTATCATTGGAGTGGGTAGAGGATTAGCTTTGTCCATTTTGGCTTTAACTAGTATTTCATTGATATACTTTCTTTGATTTAGATGCATCTCTGATTTTGATGTTCTTTTGACTTCTATGCCAAGAGAGTAGTTCAAATCCCCCAGGTCTTTGATTGAGAATTCCTCTTTCAAACATTGTGTGATGTTCATGATTTCTGATTTGTTGTTTCCTGTAATAACAAAGTCATCAACATAAATTAGTATATAGACTATTGTGTCATTAACAAATTTAGTGAACAATGAGTTATCAGATTTAGTGGGGTTGTAGCCATGTTTTGCAAGAGTTGTCTTCAGCTTGTCAAACCAAACTCTTGGTGCTTGCTTGAGTCCATAGAGTGCTTTGTTGAGTTTGCATACTAGCTGTTTTTTGTTTTCCTTTATGAACCCTTGTGGATGCTCCATATATACTTTCTCCTGCAATTCACCATTAAGAAAGGCATTATTGACATCTAATTGTTTGATAGACCAATTCTTATGCAAGGCAATTGTTAATATAACTCTGATGGTAGTGGGTTTCACAACAGGAGAAAAAGTTTCATGAAAATCAAATCCACTTTGTTGTGAATACCCCTTTGCCACCAATCTTGCCTTGTATTTAAGAATTGAGCCATCTGGATTTTTCTTTAATCTAAAGGTCCATTTGCATCCAACTATGTTTTTATTCACTGGTAGGGGTACAAGATCCCATGTCTTGTTTTTTATTAGAGCATTATACTCCTCTTCCATAGCCTTTTTCCAGTTATCATTTAAGATTGCTTGTTGATGTGTGGTAAGCTCAGTGATTTCTGCTTCAATACTGTATGTCTTTGGTTTGAATACACCACACTTTGCTCTTGTCATCATATGGTGTCCAGTATTTGCAGGTGTGGATGGTTGTCTGTCTTCAGTGGTAGCTTCTGGTTGAGTACTGCATGATTGGGTGTCATGCAGTACTTGACAGGGGTCTGCTTGATGACTTGTATCTGATGATGTACAGTTAGATCTTACTGGTGCACCTCCTTGACCTAGTTCATTTGTGGAATCTGTGTGTTGAGGACTGATGCCACCTTCTTCATGCTTACCATTGCAATTTATTGGTATGACAATTTCTGGTGAGGTTGGCACTTGAGGTATTGAAATCTTTGGATTGTAATCTTTTTGAGTTGTTTTGATTGTTGCATTTCTAAAAGGAAACTCATGCTCATTAAATACAACATGTCTGGATATAAATATTTTGCCATTTTCATCAAGGCATTTATATCCTTTCTAACTAGTGGCATATCCCAAGAAAGTGCATGGTTTAGATCTATAGTCTAGTTTATGTGCATTGTATGGTCTTAGATAAGGGAAACATAGGCATCCAAAAGTCTTTAGACTTTGATAGTCTGGCTTGACACTGAATAGCACTTCTATTGGACTTTTAAATTTTAAGACCTTTGTAGGCAGTCCATTAATCAAGTAGACTGCAGTAGAAAAAGCATCTGGCCAAAATTTTAAAGATAAAGATGCCTGTGCTAACAGTGTCAGGCCAGTTTCAACTATATGACTGTGTTTTCTTTCTATGAGACCATTTTTCTCAGAAGTGTATGGGCATGTGATTCTCTGTGTGATCCCCTTCATTTGAAAGTAACTCTTTAGGGGTAGAAATTCTTTTCCACCATCTGTTTGTATGACTTTTAGTTGACAGTTTGTCTGTCTTTCAGCATTAGAGATAAACTGTAACACAACATCTTTAGTTTCATATTTTGACTTTAGAAAGTAAATCCACACATGTCTAGAATAGGCATCAATAAATGAAATATAGTACTTATAACCATAATCAGCATATATAGGGGCTGGTCCCCATAAGTCTGTAGCAACAAGATCAAGAGGTTTGTTGTATACAGTTTTTGAATGTGGAAATACAAGTTTATGGCTCTTGCCCATTTGACAAAATGTACAAGTATAACAGTCAGGAATTTTACTGATATGAGTATTGTCACAACAGCTCAAGACATGTTTTACTACATTTAAACTGGGATGGCCTAATTTACAATGCCATACATCAAAACTTTCAGTATTTTTAATCTCAGAAATATTGCATCATTTTTTACTGTTTTCAACATTTCTTGAATTTGGTGCATCAAATTTGTATAGTCCTTTATGTTCTTTACCCTGCAAGAGAACTTCATCAGTTAGATTATCTTTAACCAAACAATATGTAGAGTGAAACTCAAAGTGTACATTATTGTCTTTGGCAAATTGTGACACACTCATTAGATTTTTCTTGATTAATGGAACCATTAATAGATTATTAAGATATAACTGCCTGGCTCCATTAATACTTGCATTTCCAATATAAGAGATTTTAATAGGATTACCATTCCCCATATGTAGAGATTGTGTACCTTTGTATTCTCTGTTGCCAAGGTTTAAGTTGCCCATGTTGTTTGTTACATGATTGGTTGCACCAGAGTCTGGGTACCAGCTATCATCATGTATATCTTCTGCCTTTGCTGTATTTGTGTTTGTGTTGTCTGATGTTGATTCTTGTTGTGCACTGACCATATTGGCATTGGGATTTTGAGGTCTTGAGGTATTGTTGTCTTGTTGTGCTGGTGTAAAGTTGACATCGAATCTGAAGTAGCATTTGTTGGCAGTATGTCCATATCTTTCACAGATTTGACATCTTGGTTTGTTGTTGTTATTGGAATTCCATCTGCCACCTCTTCGTCTGAATCTGCCTGATTGACCACCTCTGGTGTTATTTGACTGGTTTCTGTTGCCTTGATTTTTTTCATGATTCTTGTTTTTGCTTATTGACACATAGTTGGCATTGTGTTCCTAATTTGCTGATTTCTTTTGCTCTAGTCTTCCCTCATGTGCAATGAGAATAGACTGAACACTTTGCAGTGAAGGTAGCTTTTCGTTAGATGATATTACAGCAACCACTGCTTCATAGTCTTCATCCAGACCACTTAAGATGCACAGTATTTGTTCTGTGTCAGTTACCTTATGTCCAGCTGAGGCTAACTGATCACAAATTGTCTTGGCCTTAGAGAGATATTCTCTCATGCTGGCATTGTCTTTTCTTAAATTTTGCAATTGTCTTTTGTATTGCATTATCCTGGCAGCAGACTGAGAACTGAATGTCTGCTCAATGGTGTGCCATATTTCATGTGTAGTTTTACATCCAACTAATTGTGGTAATAAACTGGCACTAATTGATGATAATAGCCAAGAACTAATTAGACTATCTTGTCTTTCATGAATTATACATTCAGGATTGCTTACTAGTTTTCCTTCATGATCTGTAGTAAATCTTGGAGGAGTGATTAGAGTGCCAAGAACATACTCTTGCAGTCCATATCCTCTGACAGCAGTTTCAATCTGGAACTTCCAGAGCAGATAGTTGGATTCATCAAGTTGAATGGCGATGATCTGACTTTGTGGTTTGATTATGGATTTGATGAGTTCTTGAGTAGTGCTGGATTGCTGCTGAGTGGTTCTTGATTGTTCGTGAGGCATGTTGTCACTGCCTCCTTCAGACATGATGATGATGAGAATTTATCAAGAAGATGATCGAAGTTGGATACAACAGGGATGAAGTGCAGCCAGAATTTGGCCTGAGTGATGATTTCAATCTGACAGGGGTTCTAGGCATGGCACTTCAGGTGAGTTGATCGAAATCTTGATTAATCTGATGGTTTGGTTGCAGCCAGAGGCTTTGATACCATATAAAAGAAAGATGATATATTGTTTATTGAATGAATTATATTGTTTGTAAAGGCTCATCTTTCTATTTATAAGAACAAACTGATATGTTGAGTATGTTGGACTTTGCGGGTAGCCCATGTATCTAATATAATACACCCGCATTCCTTTACATAATAATACACAGAAGCATACTTTTCTTCATTATCTAATAAATCCTAAAAGGGTTAGAAGTTTTGAGAAGATGCAAATTTTTTGTATAGACAATCTTCGTAATATTAAAAAAAAAGCGTACAAAAAATAGCTCAATCTGAATTTTTTTTTTTTCATAAATGAGAAAGTCAATGGTTGATTTTCAAAGGATAAAAGATTCGAGATCTAGAGGCTACCCATATAATTATACATGCATACACACATGACCGCATGTGCATGCACCCAAAAAGTGCATATAGCATTCACATATGAACCCAAAAAATTAGTTATCACTTGGATAAGAAAACAACCCCAATTTACAACAGAGATAGAAAAGCAAATTTCAAACTTAAGAGACAATAGTAATCAACGTGATAATATAAGCAGCCCGGATTTCACATCATGTACTAATAACTTCAATTTAAAAAGAAAATCATAGAGGGAAGAAAATAGAAAATGAAGTAAATAAACCAGGGAAGAACAAACTTGAAACATCATTTATTATGCTATAAAAATAAGTAGAAAGTACTGGGTAAAACTATTCTTGCAACAGTACGAAGAACATGCTCCATTTTGAGTAATGTCTAGCAAATACATCCAAAATACTGTTCTTTTTACCTTCATGTGGAAAGAGAGGTAAAATATTACTGCATTGGCATTTACTACTTGCAACATGCAAGTCTCGTATTTTTCCTCTACATGTTACTCGAACGACAGTATATGAAATTAGGAACAAAAATCGATGAAATGACTTACTAAGTCAACACATATTCCTTGCCTGATTAGCAAATTTCTTTTCTTGAGGTTTGGCTACTCCAAACAAAGGAATAACGTTATAGGATGTAACATTCACAATAATTTTGATATTTTGTTAAATTTTGAAATCCATATAAAGACTAATACATAACAACTCTACTATAAAAGAGCATATGTTTAAGCATACATTTAGCTCTTGAATCCAATTCCAAGCATTCATAATAATATGATTGAAAGCCTCGTTATTTGAAATATTTAATGCATGATGTCAAAATCCGATTAAAGATTTTCAACTTATCCCATAACCTAGATTCTAGCACGCATACACCAATTAAATGGCTAAACTCTTATAATATATTTAAATAATATGGATGAATATGCTAATGGTCAGGGACAGTATTGTAATTTCCATTAGATTTGAAGTCTATAAATATAGAACTTATTTGCATTATAAATATATCTGATGTAGTGAATAAAATATCTTCTCTTTCTAATAACTTTTGTTCTTATTTTATTTTATAACACGTTATCAGCACGAGATGCTCTTATGTTATCAAGTTTGATTATTATTCCTTTTACCAAAATTGTCTTATGTGAAATGTTTATATCATTTACGATGAAATTCATTCATTTATTTTTACATACTCAGAACTTTATTCTTGTTGCCAAAGCCCTGCAAATTTTAGTTTTTGTTTTTCAAACTTTGTTCACGTTCAGATATTTACCTTCAACAGGTGCACGGTTATTTTATTTTGCCTGGTCAAATGGCCAGCTATTATCACTAGCTAATAATTAGTTATTACCTATTCTCAGGTTATTCCACTTCTCGATATAAAATTTTCTATATATATAGTACATATAGATTCCTCATATAGCAACATATCTACTCTATTTCTCTAAATAGCAGACCTAAGGTATCAATTCTTCTAATCTTTTAAACTTTATTTTATTAGATTTATGTATTTTATTTTTTCATTAAAACTGCGTAGAGAGATTTGCGATACCTTTATTTTATCATTTTAAGACCTTTTACTCATTGGAGCTAACTAAACCATGTCTGCATATTCCTGACTAAATTTAGTTGTTTTCTCCTATATTTTGCTTCTTTATTTTATTTTATTTTTTTGAAAATCTCTTTGCTTAGAAGCAGTCTCGTAATATGTTGTCGTCTGTAGTAGCGTTGTTACAGTTATCAGGTGGATTGGACATGAGACATGCAATTTGTATATTATTTTCTTCCCCTCCTTTTTGCTTGTTTAACTTCAATATATCTCTGAATAGCAGCCGCCTTCAATTATAAAATCTTGCATAAAATCTATTTAATCTGAAGCTTTTATCATTTCGAATCATGCATGTTTCAAAAAGTTTTATTTTCTTCTCCTATTCTATGTACCGTCACTGCATAGATATCTACACTTTAATTGATTCTGATTTCCTTTTTTTCTATTTTTTTTATATACCAACCGAATACAAAGGTTGATCCATGCATTGATTCCAATTTCCTTTTAGCGCTTTCAACAGCTCTTTCATTATTTCTGCATGTCAACTGCAAAATGTATACAATTAGTTCATGTATACATATTTATGTCTCCTATTCTCAGTAAAAGAAAAAAAAGCCTTTTTTTATTAGTATTAGTTTCGAAATGATTGAATTAAATGCTTGTTTGGTAACATTTTATTTATTCAATTTTTATATGTTTTGGTCTAAATTGATAATTTAGTATGCTCAAAGTCTTTAAGAAGAGATTTATGTTGTTCCATTTTTCTTTTTGCCACCTTATTTTATATAGTATACTCTTCCTTTCTATTCATAGACTTGTGAGAATTCACCGTGTGTTATCGTGTAAATTTTTTGGTGATTTGGCTGATAACCTAGTTGTATAATTTAAATCTTTGTATGTAGTGTACTGTTTTGTTTTGGTGATTCCTTTTGGATTTCTGAATATATATATATATATATTTTTTACGTCATTTACTACTTTTTCGTCATGATTTTTTTAGTAACTTTGTCACATGACAATCATGAAATAATCTTATAAATATTTTAATCTTATGCAATTTGTTTTATGTGTAGTTCACAAAATGGCAAACATCGCCAAGCTTGAATTCAAAGCTCTGGATATATCTGGAGACAACTATTTATCATAGATATTGGATGCTGAGATCCACTTACAATCTCAATACTTAGAAAATGCCATTAAAAATGGTAATAATATGTCCCAGCAGGACAAAGCAAAAGTCTCTAATATTTTTAAGACGTCACATCCACGATGATCTAAAAACAGAATATTTCTGTTATGTTTAGAATTACTTCTAAATTGAAATTATGTGAAGAAAAAGTAGATATGCACAAATGTTTGAAAAGACATTTTCAACATTTCATGACTCGAACATACTCCTGCAGCAGCAATATCGAGAGCGTCATTTTACAAAATATTCTGAACTCATAGAATGTTTATTAATTGCTGAGCAAAACAATGAATTGCTTATTAAAAATTACTCCTCAAGACCAACTGGTTCGGCTGCGTTACTAGAAGTTAATGTTAATTATGCTCACTCCGGTAGAGACAGAGGTCGAGGTAGAGGACATAGTCGTGGTCGTGAACGTGGATATAACTCCAGCAGAGGTGGTTATGGTGGTTTTAAAGGCAACAAAACTACCAACTTTTAAAAGCAACAAAAGAAAAATGAGCCTGAAAAGACTAATGATTTTACTTTAGAAAATAAAAAGCATTATGAGGAAGTCTATTACAGAAGTGGACGCTCTGATCATTGGTCGCGTATAGGGCTGTCAAAAT
The DNA here is from genome assembly GCA_030737815.1 of Allium fistulosum. Lineage (NCBI taxonomy): Eukaryota > Viridiplantae > Streptophyta > Magnoliopsida > Asparagales > Amaryllidaceae > Allium > Allium fistulosum. Next base: position 671,066,568 of record CM060901.1, read on the forward strand.
TCAGCCCAACCCTTCTAATCCAAATTTAAGAGGGTAGGGTCTAACCTAATTCATTTATTTTTGATAGTGGGTCAATACCCATTCAGCTCAGAACAAAAACGATTCTAACATGTTTACCCTCTTTACCATCAAAGCCCTGGATTCCTAAATTTCATCTCTGGTTTATTCCAAAACTTCCGCCTCTCTATCTCAAAATTATAATCCCTTGATTCAGAGACTCGCTATCGCTCAAATTTATATGGGTTCTCTCTCCAAGAATTTCGCTCGATTTAAGCCTGCAAAGTTTGAAGCTCCAATCAAGGTAAGAGTTTTCATCCGAAAATTTTAATTATGGTTGCTAATTGAATAAATCAAATGTATGATTTAGCTATATGCTCATAGACCCTTATGTTAGTCATCAAGAAATTGGATGGATTTGGAATGCTTCTGAATGAATAAATTTTATTTGACCATATTAAAGGCTGAAATGGTATTTTGCTGAGATAGATAATTTTCCCAGCAAGATCTTCAAAAACCGAATATTAAAATGCTATTGATGCTGTAGTTGGAAAGCATAGAAGAAAATATTGAAAAAGATAATTAATGCTTATTTCTGGCCAAAATGGTGTTTAGCTTTCTTGAATATTGTTATATTTTTAGCACTGTTTGTTTTCTTTCACTAGCAGACATTTCAGGCTATGGGAAACTTACATCAAGAAATTAAGATAAAGGATAAACTTACGTTTTTTCGAGAAGTTTGATAATTCACACCAGTTAGCACACATGCAGAAACCCAGAAAACTCAAAGTGTACAGTTTCCTCAACTGCATTTTATACACTTCATCACATGATAAAGTAGTTTAAGCTCTATTATGCATGTTCACAACCAAACGTTGTATTGGTAAGCGGAAATCAATTTCTACCTATCTCTGTTTCGTACTGCTCTGCATAATGAGAAAAAAAACACATAACTAATTTGAAAGTGCTTGTTAAAACAAATTATATATAAAAACAACTCGAATTAAGACCAAAACCAACACCCATCAATAATAAGAATTAGAAACACACCTCATATAAATATAAATGATCTTGCTAGATTATATTCCCTAGCATTGCAAATGTAAAGATTAGCATGTATGTATGATTAAATTAGAACTTCAATAGCAATAGTAAGAAACATGTGTATATCATGTTTGTATGTGCCATGAATGTTCGTCCATGGTGTTTTTTCTCAGAAGAACATTCAAACCAGACTAGTTGCACGATTGCTACCTGCAGAATTGCTAATGTTTATGAGAATAAACTCATGCATACTACTGTTATTTTCACTATAGACGTGAATATTGAAATGCATTGAAAAAGCAAATGATTTGAGTCATAGCAACGTGGTCAGTTCATCTTACCTGAGAATATTTTAGTTGCCCTTCTTGAACCAACATATCAAATCACAACATTAAGTAACTACATTTTCACTTTCCACTTTTTCCTTGATTGAACCGACAAACTATTATCAACTTGTATGAAAGGAACTTCTTTACTATTTCAAGACGGCCAAATAGTACATGTAAGTTTGAAATGTACAAATAAATATAAAGATGAATTGCATTTGTGGATTTCTATTCGATTCACTCCACTTTTTTTTATAGCAGAATTGGAGCATGATTCTTTTCTTCCACTTCAATATTCCAGAATTTTCTCTTTCACTGTAAACCATCTTTTTACAGTAGCATGCATTTTCATACTGAAGGGCAGTAAAATACTTGGCTGTGTACTTCATGCTTCATTCTTCAGGTTGCACCTTAGGCTACATACTGGAAATAAACAAAGATGGCATTACTGCATTTTTTCACATTGAAGGGGCGTAACTTACTTACTTATGCACTCAAACAGTTGAGTAAACTTCATCTTTCACTTTAGGCTACGTTAGTGGAATAAAATATCAAATTTCATACTTATCATCATTGCACAGTTCTTTGAAACTAATATAATAATTGTTCAAAATTATTTACACCTCTACCTTAATTTTAGGTTTTTTCTGTACAGCTACTCATATTCTGATTATATACTATTGTGTACGATCCTTAACAGTTAATAACAAAATATATTGATCTCCACCACTGCATTCCCCACATACCCGTGTGCGTAGCACGGGCCACACACTAGTATAGTACAGATAGGCGAATACAACATTTTGGAAGCAGATGACAATGGAAAAAACGAAAAATATTCCAACACCCACCAGAGACATCATGTAGATCGTAGGCCTTTTTTAATCTGCTAAAAGTACAAAACTACTATCAAATTTGAGTAAATACTTGACAGATATATATGGATCATTCTCACTAAAATTAGAGCTCAGAGATTTAGCATCCCTGGAGTTAATACAAATAAAAATTAAAAACACCAATGTTGTCATATTACTTCCCACTTCCCAGATTGACATGAATCAGATTACTTCCTCCTAATGATGTATAAGTAACTTTGTCTCACTTGTTCTACTATTTTACAATGCAGGTCTGATTAAAATTAGGCTGAAGAAAGTGTCAAGATTAACATATTGCAAAAAGAATCATGCTGTTCTTGGAAATGTCACAATTTTTAATTGAATTACTATTTTTTTATTGTCTTAGTTTTATGTATGCAGATTTAAAACTTATTTGATGCTGTCTCAGTGTTATTTGTTGCAGTCTGTGTTATTTGGTGCACTTTCAACATTAACATTGTATGCAATTTTCATGACATTTGGTGTTGTTTTATGATGTTTGGTTCAATTTTCATGTTATGCAATGGTGTTTTTGGGTTAAACAAACACCTATGTGTCAGTTCATGTAGTTTATGTGCAATTTTATGTTCTATGTGTGCTGTTTTTATTATGCATTGGATCAGGGACGGAGCCAGGATTTCAAACCATCCTGGGTTGAATTAAATATTTGACTTGAGAAAATAAAGATTGGGGTTGTGATGATACTTTCATAAAATAAACAATAGCATCACATACCATGAACTAGTATTACTGTTCAAATATCATAAAATAAACAGTAGCATCACAATATTGAAACAAAAAAATAAAAATATAGAAAAAAATTACTATAACTAAATGTAATGACTAGTACTGCTCACTTTTAGTACTTTGATTTTTTTACTAAATCAAACAAACTAGATTGTAGACCTGACTCATTTGAATTGGAAGTATAACTAAAGTGCATGAAGAATAAACAAGTACTCAAAGTTTGACCCGGATTATAGCCCAGGTACCTTTATTACTACATCCGTCCCTGCATTGGATGTATTTACTTTTCTTTTGTTTTTACTTTTTGATGTTTTTAAATGGGTTAAACGGATTGACGCATATATGAAACGGGGTGGGTCATATTGACCCTTTTAATAAATATATTAAAAGGGTTGGGTCACAAAATGGGTCGGGTCAATTTTGACCCGACCCGACCCGTTTGACGGGTCTAGTCGCGTACATGTAGATCATCAAAGAAAACAGTTGAAGAATACCAACGTTCGAAGAATATTGAAACAAATAACACTGAAAGATTGTTTGATAACACTAACTTGAAGTTAGATGATTTCTTCGAAGATCATGATGGAAATTTCATAAATGATGAAAATCTCAATGCGATGATTAATGATATGACTGATTTGATCAACTAGAAGTAGCCTGAAGCTTGTTGTTTGGTTTTTCCATTTTATTTTAGTTAGTTTGAATTTGATTTTTGTTTGTTTTATTTTTCTAGAACTAGTTGAAATAATGTGTACCGGTGGATATTGATTTGATTGATAGTTTACTTTGTTTATTTATTTAAGTTCAGAATTATTTCAGTAATTGACTAGCTGTATTGTCTCTAATTCTTAAGGTATGGACCATCAATACTTGGATGGTGGTATATGCCTACTAGATAGTGCAACTACTAATACGATTTTAAAAAACCAAAAGTTTTTCTCTGAATTATCTGAAAAGATTTCAACTAAAGTTTCCACCATAGCTGGATCTGCTAATATAATTGAAGGGTCCGGAAGAGCCCATATAGTATTACCAAATGGTGCACATATCTTCATTCAAAATGCATTATACTCAAACAATTCTAAAAGAAATCTGCTAAGCTTTAAGGATATAAGAATGAATGGTTATCATATTGAAACTATAAATGAAAACAATAAAGAATATCTTTGTATTATTTCTAAAATTGAAAGCCAGAAGCTTATTTTAGAAAAATTTGAAACAATTTTGACTGTATTATATTTCACAAAAATTGGCATAGTTGAATCTCATTCTATAAACATGAGCCAGAAGCTCATAAATACAAAGACATTGATTCTTTGGCACGATCGTTTGGGTCATCCTATTCATGGGTCAACCATGATGCGTAAAATCGCTAAAAATTCAAATGGACATGATTTATCAAACCAATTGAATTTACCAAGTGGTTACTTATGTGCTCCATGTGCACAAGGAAAATTAATCACTCGACCTTCATATGGTAAAATCACTTCTGAATCTCCAACTTTTCTACAAAGAATTCAAGGTGATATATGTGGCCCAATCCATCCAGAATGTGGACCGTTTAAATATTTTATGGTATTGATTGATGCATAAACTCGTTGGTCACATGTATGTTTTCTTTCTACAAGAAACATGGCATTTGCCAAATTACTTGCTCAAATAATCAAATTAAGAGCACACTTCCCTGAGTATCATATTAAAACAATTCGACTAGATAATGCAGGAGAGTTTACTTCTCAAGTATTTGATGATTGCTGTCTATCATTAGGAATTGAAGTTGAACATCCAATAGCTCATGTTCATACTCAAAATGGTCTGGCAGAATCATTAATTAAGCGTTTGCAACTTATTGCAAGACCGTTGCTTATGCAATCAAAGCTACCTGTTTCAGCTTGGGGACATGCAATTTTACATGCATCACAATTGATTAAAATTAGACCAACGACTTATCATCAATTTTCACCATCACAACTTTTAACCGGATCCCAACCAAATATTTCACATTTACGAAAATTTGGTTGCGTTGTGCATGTGCCAATTAGTCCCCCACTTCGTACTAAAATAGGTCCTCAACGTAGGTTGGGAATTTATGTGGGATTTGATTCACCATCGATAATTTGTTATCTTAAACCTCTCACGAGTGATGTCTTCACTGTAAGATTTTCAGACTATAAATTTGATGAGACAATCTTCCGGCCGTTAGGGGGAGGAAAGACCGTTCTAATAGAACGACGTGAAATATCATGGAATAATCCATTCATGTCTCATTTAGATTCGCGTACCAAACAATGACAATATGAGGTACAAAGAATTTTGCATCTTCAGAATATCGCAAATCAAATGCCTGATGCATTCAGTGATGTTGCAAAAATAACTAAATCTCACATTCCAGCAGCAAATGCACCAGCTAGAATTGAAATTCCAGAAGAACCAAAAGCAGCAAATGAATCTAAAGCAAGGCAAAAACGTGAAAGACCAATTGGTTCAAAAGACTTGGCGCCTAGAAAAAGAAAGTCTAACGAAAAATTATTAATTGATAAACCTTCAGAAGAGGTTATAAATGATCTAAAAGATGACTTAAATGAAAATCCCAATTCTCCTAAGAATGCCGAAGAAACTATTATCCCAATAGAAATAATAGAAGCTTCCAAAAATAAAATGGTACCTAACAATAATGAGATATCTTCATGGAACGACAAATTTAGGCTTATTTTATTCTGACATAGGTAACAACCCAAATCTAGTTGGCTATGCTGATGTAGGTTATCTTTCCGATCCACATAAAGCAAGATCACAAACTAGATGTGTGTTTAGTAACAGTAATGCAGCTATTTCATGGCAATCTACAAAGCAAACGTTGGTAGCAACATCATCCAATCACTCTAAAATACTAGCACTACATGAAGCAAGTCGAGAATGTATTTGGTTAAGATCATTAATTGAGCATATTCGAAATACGTGTCAGCTCCCTTTAGCTACAGAAGGATCAACTATTATTTATGAAGACAATGCAGCTTGCATAGCTCAGATTCAGGCATGTTACATCAAGGGTGATAGGAAGAAACACATTTCTTCTAAGTTTTTCTTCACACACGAACTACAAAAGGACAATAAAATAGAGGTGAAATAAATCCAGTCTCAAGAAAATCCGGCTGATCTATTCATAAAAGCACTTCCAAAATAAACGTTTCAGAAGATGGTGTATAAAATTGGTATGCGTCGGATGCATTCACAAACTAACTGAATAATGCGTTATAAATCAGGGGGAGCATTCAAATATATGCTATAATGTACTCTTTTTCCTTCACTAATATTTTTCCCAATGGGTTTTTGTTAGTAAGGTTTTAATGAGGCATTATATTGATCCAAAAGCATCAACCTTCATAATGCCATAAGCTTTTAATGAGGCTATTATTATTATCAAACGCATATTCAAGGGGGAGTGTTATAATATATTTAAATAATATGGGTGAATATGCTAATGGTCAGGGACATTATTGTAATTTCCATTAGATCTGGAGTCTATAAATATAGAACTCATTTGTATTATAAATGTATCTGATGTAGTGAATAAAATGTCTTCTCTTTCTAATAACTTTTGTTCTTATTTTATTTTATGGCAATAAGTTTATTTGACATATATGTTCACTCAAGTCATGGATTATTAGTCTCCTTTTTGTTCAATTGAAATTGTCAGTTCTCTACAAAGTATTGTATGTATAAGTGAGAGAATAGAAACAAAAAACAAAAATCACAGAAAACACCAGATACAAAACCATGAACTAAATGCTAAAACCATAACCTTCATCAATGCATATAGCGAGCATCGTATTTTCTTCTTCTTTTATACAGAATCAAATACAAAATTACAATCGAGTCCACAATAAAGGGATCCTATGAAGTATAAACATGAACTAATTTTGTATAAATTATATCAAATACAGTAATAAGCTTTGATTGCAGTGATTTAAACTTTTTTAATATACTATAGGAGAACCCGGTGGATCGGTAAACTCCTGAGGGAAATTAAGTTGTGTCTGTTCGCTTCAACTCATGGCACCTATAATCGCCAGGTACTATTTTTTACGAGAAGTGTGTGCAAGGCAGGGCTCGAACCCGGATCTGTTATCAGACCTAGACATCCCTTTTCATTGCGCCGCACCTGCAAACATTATAGTGATTTAAATTATTAGTTAATAAAATTTATGGTAGTAAGTTTATTTGACATATATATTTACACAATTCAAGGGTTGTTTCTCTATTTTGGATTTTCAATCATCTAGAACTCATAAGCATAAGCAAAATAGTAAATAAATTCAAAAAAAACCTTTAGCAAATTATATAAAGTAATCATGAACTAAATGTTATACTCAATACCTTAATCAAAGACCAATGGACTAATATATGACATCAAAGAGTGGGTCACAGAACATAGACATGAAGCATTGACAATTATGCTAAATAGTAGCTAAAATTGTATTACACAAAACCCCAAATCCGAGTAAACTTAACACCAAAATTATAGAGAAATTAATTTAAAATTAGTGAATTAGAAAAACATTGTAAATTAGTTTAAATATTTCTAGTTTAGGGTTGACCGACTAAAGGAGGAAAAATTATGACTAAATACATAATTATTCAAATTCATGCATAAATAATCAATAAGTACATACTAAAGCAACAAAAATTTTAAATTGGTTTTTAATGTGTTTGAGGCCTAAAATAACACAGAAATGCAGAAAAAAAAAGACTACCACTCTGATCATTTAAAAGTAATAGTAGTGCAAATTAAAATTATATAAATCTGTAAAATTCAAAATATATAATAAATTACCTTAGCACATGGGAACATGAAAGCGTGGAGCGAATATCCTTGAACTGAAAAATGAGGAAGCTTTTCAGAGAGGACCTTTCTTGATTTGAACAATTATAAGTTTGAGAAGTTTAACAAAATGAGAGGCAATACCGTTAACGGAAAGAATAAAATAATGTTTTAAAGAACTATTTTCTTCTCGACACTAGGGGTGTTACGGTTGCGGTAACCGTCGTTATTACCACCAACCGTAACTGTAACCGTTGTTGACAGTTATAAATTCTTATAACCGTTACCGCAACCGTCTATGATGGTTCACCGTCGTATTTTCAATTTTGAAGCATGTACATATATTTTCAATTATATGCATTATTGATGATAAATTGATAAACCTCTAACTGTTTTTTGCAAATTTATTTATTTGTTTATAAAATGACCAATATGCATGCACATATTATTAGTTCATTAAGGCATATTATTAATGTACAAGCTATTCTTTTAACTTAAAGCATTAATTTTTATACTTTAATGTTCAATATTACATAAAACAATCATGTATGGTTGGTATGGTTAACCGCGGTTTTCAATTCTTCAACCGTTACCGTTATAGATGGTAACCGCATGAACGGTTAGTACGATTGAGTGGTTGAACGATTCAACCGTAACAGCCCTACTCGACACGACAAGAGAGTTTGGAAGAAGGTTGACAACGAAAGAACCTACACTCGTGATCTAATGATTTAAGGTACGTATGGGAAAAAACTGAGGTCTTTTTGTGGGGGAGGAATAGATTGGATGAACTTAAGGTTTAGGGGGCAGTGAAAGGGATTTTATTAAATAAAACAAAAAAAGCTAAATTATTGTGTATAATCGGTAAAATTGGAAATTAGTAGAATCGTCCACGTGGAAAGCATATAATAGTCTAGATTCGGAGAGCTATAGTGAGTGGACAGAAAACTCAGCTTTAATAGTATAGTATGGATATTCAATGAATTTAACATATTAAAAGACCAAATGTGATGGGGATCATACATGAAATTACTGAAATCCTTATGACCGAATTGATCTAAAAAATATTTCAATTTTATTTAAAGAAATCAATTTCTATGCGATATGAACATATGTCGTTCTCCTTCTACTACCACGACCAAGATGTTGATAATATTCGACTACTGTAAGAAAATAAGGGTATATGGTGTGTCCACCAATTGAAAAGGCAGGCAAAAAAACTCAAAACTACTACATTATTGCTACCATAAAACCCAAAAAAAACCTGCAGTTTGTAAACCTCTAATATCATTAAATATGTAAATATTTTGTTGAAGGCACAAATTCTTAAAATTTAAAATACAAAATATGAAACTATTTTGTTGAAGGCTAATATGTAAAAATAAGAAAGCCTTTAAGCTCCACTCAAATCAGTAAAATCTAAAAGTGCTTTTTAAGCTTTCAAACAAATACATAAAACGAAAAACTTTATATTATTAGCAAAAACACCACACTACTACGATAAAACCCTAAAGAAACTACAGTTTGTTAAACTTCAATATCATTAAATCTATAAAAAAAATTATCGTTTATAAACATAAAAATACATAAAAGAGTACTCATTATCCATTAAGGCATAAACTCTCAAAATATAAAATCTAAAACTATTTTGTTGAAGGCCAATATGTAAGATAAGGAAGCCATTAAACTCCACTCAATTCTACAAAATTTAAAAGTTTTTTTTAAACTTTCAAGTAAATACATAAAGTGGAAAAATATACATTAAAATGGAAAAGTATATATTGTTAGTACTGCATACATCATATATAGGACAAATATGTTCAAACGTATCACTGTATCTGCAAATTTGCACTCACTTTTCCCTTTTTCCTACCTCTAACATGTTCAGTATAATCACACTTAAAATTACGAGTGAATATCGCAGAAAGAAGATTTAAGATAAAATTATGTGTATTTATTGTTTTTATGAATTTGCTTCGAATGAAGATAACGTCAAACTAAATTGGAAAGGGTTTAAGTAATTTGAATGGCCTACATAACAAGACACAAAAACATATACTTTAACGACCCAAGCTTTAGTCATTTGAATTTGGAATATTTAATTGATTTTAAATATTAAAAAGTTAATTTTATAAGTTAAGTAACTTGAAATTCGAATATAGTGATTCATTGGATAATTAAATCGTTGAAATAAAGATTTGATAATATTTAATGTAATTGAATCTTGAATTTGAAATGAAGGAATGATTTTGAAAGTTGATTTAAATTCTATTTTGATAGAAATGAACATCAAAAACTTTTAATTTTGAATATAAAGTGATAAAAGTGATTAAATTGGTTTTTATAATAATTCGTTTTAATTAATGTATAAAAATAACCTCCGGGGGTACTGTCTTGGATTTCGACGAAACTAGTTCCATTGGATCCATAATAGTGAATTATAATAAGCCGTCGAATTTCATGGTGATCGGACGTATCGTTTGGGTGTGCCAGATCCAAATGCATAGAAATTAATTTCAGAAATTTATATAAATAATTGGGTTTGAAAAGCTATATTCTGTATATGATCGAATTAGGTCTCGGGACTAGTTCCATTGTGTTCAAAATAGGGATACAGCATATAAAATGCCAAGCAGCATGCCTCGTTTGAAGTTCGAGATTTTTAGACATTTAAATATGAATATTTTAAAATTAAATAATATATATTTCTTACTCAACCATGCTTTAGCCCATGCCTTAACACTCAGCCCATACCTTACACTATTCGCTCATGCACACCTTTCCCTTTATATTCATTAACAGAGAGAAGTTTGCGTTCTTTTCCAATTTAAAAACCATCAAATCGAATGGCCACTAGCGATCGGAGCCGCTAGGAGCCATATTGGACGAAGTTGTCAACTAGTAAATCGTAGATCTCGGTAAGGCAAACCTAATCAATGGTTAGATCGAACCATGGGGAGGTGAGATAGTCAATTTTTGGCCGTGGCCTGGGGAGCAATGGGTTCAGTTTTTTGGGCATACGGTGAAGGCGGCGGCGGCGCGCGAGGCCGGGGGTTTGCGCGAGGCGCAGCGGCGGTCGGCAAGGTCGGCGGCGTGACGATTGGCGCGACAGTGATGGTGGAAGCACGGTCGATATTTGCTTGGGTTGAACGAAGTGAACGCGCGCGAAAAGGTAAAGGGTATTAGTTTAATAGTTAATTAATTTAAAAGTTAATTTTAATTAAATTGTTTCAAAAGTTCACTAATCCATATCAAACTTGTGTGAGGTCCAAATTGAACGCGACAAGTCATGTTGCGATCATATCGATGAAAGCTATGCTATGGAGCTTGATTGGATGGATTTGGAGCTTACGGAAAATTTGGGTTAAAATTGAACGTCCGTTCAATATTAATCCAAAACAGAACGTTTTGGGGACTATTAAAATCAATGTGAGTTAATCTCACCTTTTTGGTTAACTAGAAATAATATATAGTTGATAAAATTGACTGGATGTGTGAATATTTTATTGTTGGCTATTATTGACTGTTTGGATAATTTACTAAATTATATTGTTGGTTTATATATATATTCCCGCCCCTAGAGCGGATGAGACCCTATTACGTTCCTGTGTAAGAGCGGATGACCCTATGTATACGTATTCCGCCTCGAAGCGGTTAGTTTATATTTTTATGATTATACACTGTATGTGATGAAGGAGGACGGGTTGGAGGGATCCAACAGGATTCCTCACACTGTTGATTTTGTTTTCATATAATTTGATATATGATATGTTAGATGCTATAATTGACGACGCGTACACAATTTTGCTTATTTAGTGCTTTAGTAGTACTGGGATTTATATTTTGGTATTTTAAAATACTATAAAATAGTGATTGATTTTAAAAGGGGATTTCAAAGTGATTTTGGAAATTATATATGTTTTAAATAATTATTCTTGAATTATTTAAAGAAGTATTTATTTTAAAATCAAAGGTATCATTTTGTGGATAATATAGTTTAATACTTTAATAAAACATTTTAAATAGAGTTTTTGAACCGTGAATAAAAAATTTAAAAATCTTGGAACATAAGTCAGCCTTTTATAATAAAGGGATATGGTTTTAAAAAGAAAATAGAAATATTTTGATATATATATATATATATATTAACCATTTTATATAAAGTGATATATATATAGGTACATATATTATAATTTATTTATAAAGGTGAAATTTATAAATATCATAATTTAAAAAAGCGATATTTTACAAAGAAAGTGAAGATTTGTAAAATCGTATTTTCGTTAGTAAAAGTATGGATTTATAAATGGTGTTTATAAATAAAAGGAAACTATTACCATTGGATAGATTGAAGAAATAAAATTGGTGGATTTATTATACGACGTGGAATGATATTTTAGAAAATAGTTGATTCTATTTTGGAAATTGAAAGTGAGGGTAAACTGGGATAGTCAAATGATATTTTATAAATTGAAAGAAATTTATACATATGGGAGCAAGGTTAAAAATGGTTGAAATTTGTTCTGAATGGGAATTTATGAATAAGTGAGATTTATAGAGGAATGGAGTTATAAATGGGGTTCATAAATAAAGGGATTTTATGAAAGGAAGTTTCATAAAATAGAAGAGATTTATAAATATAGCTTTATAAATATGGAAACGGTTATGTGGAAAGTTAAGTACGGATTTTTATCAAGAAAATATAATTATGTTTTAAAAGTTGTTTATTTATATTAATATTGTTTTAAAGTTGTTATAAATATTTTAATATTTGAAAGGTTAATTAATTAGAATATTAACATGGTTTGAAATTAAATATAATTATTTATCAATAAGGTATTAGAAATTAATTATTATTATTTATAATAACGTTTAAGATAAATTATTATTGTTTTATTAAGAATGTTTTGAAATTATTAATTATTATCTATAAGATGTTTTGAAGTCAATTACCATTTATTTTATTGTTATTATTATATAGTAGTGTTTAAAAGTGAATGATTAGAATTTATTTATAAATGTTTTCGAGATTTATAAATAGGGTTTTATAAACAAATGTGGTTTTTATAAGAAGAATCTTATAACATGTTTGGAAACGTAAAGGAAGATTGGTTAAAAAGATAAAAGTAGTTTTATAAATGGTTTTGTGGATTTATAATGGAATTTATAAATGATTTTAGAATTGAATAAAAAGGGGAAATCTTCCCAAATGTTGGTAAATATACTTATACCGTTGAGATAAGCATATGGATATTTTTTCAAGTATTGAAAAATAGGGATTTGTGGGTGTGTGTGTGTGTGTGTGTGTGTGTGTGTATATATATATCTTTGTAAAAAGAATTTTGATTCAAGTATTACAAAGTGAATTTAAATTAATGAAGGATTAATTAAAAGGAGGTTAGTGGTTGCTTGTGATATAACCATTGATGGTTTTCCCTATGGAATTAAATTCCTGATTTGAATGTTTGTTTATTCGATGGTTAAATAACCGGCTATCGAATTTGGACCCAAAACCTAACTTTGGAAATATCTAGGAGAAACATGTGAGTTATATGGCACAGTCATCTCCGACGAAGCTGTACTGTGCATATAAATCTCATTTCGTTCTCTTAGGACAATGATAAGGAAATCCATCTACTAACGGTTAGGAGATGATCTCCGCTCTTATCTTTGACTATTTATTTTCTAAAGAACCGGGGTTGGGTTTACCGGAAATTATCGAAATGTTGTTTTGAAGAGACCGGGATCGGATATGTTATCCGAAAACCACTTTGATCCAACTAAGCGTTTCGAAGTAAAGACATCTTGAAGATGATGGAATTGAAGACGGAGCTCTCAAATGTTTCGTTCAGTCCCAAAACGAACTTGTATGGATGATGCTGATATTGCATTGTTGCCTGGAGGGCAGTGTTAGCATTCCAAGTGGGAGGTGCTATATAAAAGGTAAAATGTAGCATCAAGCCTCATCAATCAGGAATGACTAAAACATGGAAGATGTAGTAGGGCTAAGTGGGTCGCTCCTAAGTAAGGTATGATCATCCCTATCTAAAGTCGATATTATCTCTCAATTGTATGCTTCTGGGCCCATTAACGAAGGAATGATCGTATTCAGTACTATCTAGTAAAGGGTAGGCCGGTTCTATGTTGGCAGGGTCGATAGGTTCGACCTTGGTGTTATTATATCTAGAGATGCACCGTGACGGACGGTACCCCAGTAACCTAGTAATTGTATGGAATCCACTCTCCAGTAAGCCCCGTACGGACTTAGTTGTGCCCAACTATGCTGAAATGTGAGATGCAAGCATTTCAACTATATTTATATTTTACTTTGACCCCTAGACATTGTCATAATATAAAAGGATTTCTATAAAAATTGTTTTAGTTATCGTAAGGTAAACACTCGTTCGATTTTATGTGCGGCATGGTCTTACGAGATACTTTTGATTTTCAACGGTTTTCTATAACTTTAAAATTATGTTGGGTGTGTTTTTCTCACGCTAGTTTTCCAGATTGACTCGAGTGTTATTTTATGCTCGGGTCAAACCGAGTATATTTACAGATTACTTTGGATGCACTAGAGCTCAGGAGATGAGTTGGAGGTCTTCAAGTTGTATTCATGTATATGTTTATTTTCCGCTGCTTTGTCGATAAAATTATCAGAAATTGTGAGGACAGGTTGGTATAACTGTCTTGGCTAATGATTGTGATTTGTTGTTGTACTTTGATGTATGTATGTATATAAAAATCTCTCTTTGTAAAGATCATTGATATTATATTATATATTGTTCTGCTGCGATTGTGATATTCTGTGTTGTTTTAGTTCTTTTCTCTTCTTATTCTTTTCTCTGTCTTCTTCCTTCTTCTTTTCCCCTAACAATCGGGTTTCCGTCATTCGATTGCTCGGCACGCAATATAGTGGACGTATTAGTGTCGATTTTCGAGGGTCGAAAACCCCGGTTCGTTACACTTGGTATTAGAGCCAGGTTGAGCGAACACCTAGGCTTTGGTCGGAATCTACTCATTTGAGATAGGGTAAGCGAGACCCTAGGATGAGTTTGAGTATATTACATATAGGAGAGCGTATTTGTTAGTGATATAAAAATGTTTTATATTGTGTTAATTTATCTGTGAGTGGCTTATGACTTCTGGTTAGTACGTGGGATGCCATGATATCGATATGGGTTCCTAAACACTTAAAAAGGAAAACCGACATATTATTATTTTAAAGGTGGGTAAATGAAATAATTTACCTAAATTATATTTTTTATATATATAAGGAATAATTTTCAGAAATTATTATAGTTATATATGGTGTGTTTGGTTGTTAAAGATTGATAATATTTTATTATTATCATTTGTTATTTGTAGATCTAATGAAAG
Source organism: Allium fistulosum (assembly GCA_030737815.1). Classification (NCBI taxonomy): domain Eukaryota; kingdom Viridiplantae; phylum Streptophyta; class Magnoliopsida; order Asparagales; family Amaryllidaceae; genus Allium; species Allium fistulosum. Next base: position 671,081,759 of record CM060901.1, read on the forward strand.
TTGTTTGTTATAATCTAAACAAAGATGAACATTTATAAACTGAATTACATAAGAAGTGATATTTTATAAATATGATTTATAAACGTGATTTATAAATGGAATGGAAATGAAATTGCCTTAGTATATTTATAAATATGATTTGTTAATAAAATGGATTTAAAATAAGAAATTTGAGAATTTAAAACCCATTGACTTAAAAAAAATTGTTTTTCAAAGGTTTTGGTAAAATAATAATAGCATTGTTTTTTAAAATAGTTTGATTAGAAATATTTTAAAAGGATTGAAAGGGAATAGAAAGCACTAAACTCACTTTAATCGCTGGAAAATAATTTTGGTAATGACTGCAGCATCATCGGCGTTCATTTTCGAGTTTCTAAGTGAGGGATTGCTACCATTGAAGTTTTGTTTTGGTAAAACAAATTTGTTTTAGACCCCAGAAGTGTAATTTGACATATAAAGGAGTTATGTATATATATGATTTCAAAATGATTTGAAATAAAATAGGATGTTTAAAATCCTAAAAATTTTTATCTAAATGTTTTGAGGAAACATAAGATAATAAGTTTTTGAACTTATAATTTGGAAATGGTAAAATTTAACTTAAATACATTGAGTAATGGATTAAATGAAATGAAGTTTGACATAAGAAAGGTTAAATGAAATTGAGATGGGATTTGAAATGAATAAGTGAATTAATGGAATGGATACCAAAAGGAATATGAATTTGAGTTATAAAATGGAATGCAATTTAAGTTGTAAAAAGAACAGAATATGAACTTAAGTTATGCAGTGAAAATAAACATGATAAGTGTTGTATAAAATGTTTATAATGAACTTAAGTAAAAATTTGATGGAAAGGTTCATAAATAATATTAGTATTGAAGAAATATACTAAGCGATGATGAAATAAAATTTAACTTAGGAAAAGTTAAAATGAAATGATTTTATGAAAGGGTCCATAAACGAATTAGTATGCAATGAAATGTTGTTAACCTTGAATTGAATTTAAGGGGAATGTAAGTAAGGCGAATGAAAATAAAGTGAATGTTAATAATTGAATATAAACCAACTGAATGGGAATAAATTTGATGTAAATTAATTGAATGTAAAGAAATTGGATGGATATTATTTGTTTAATGGATTCTCTTGTCACATTTGCTACATTTGCATATAGTTATTGTATATTCTATATATTATGTATTGATATTACTTTTTATATACATGTTCTCATTGCTTGTTGAGTGATTAGTAGGTGCGGATGGTGTATGCTTCGTATTTGGAGCTCGCTTTCACATTTTATTGGTTGTATATGCTTGCTAATACTAAAATAAGGTACACATCTCGGATTACATACCGTATTTTTATATTTTTCCTTACGAGATACCTCATCCTTGAAGATGAGATGTACATTTGTAGTTATATACATATTGTAAATTTTTCCGATCGAGCCGCGCAAAGGAGACGTTGGCGATATTTTTCATAAATTTAAGAGTTATAAATTTTTTGAGAATTTTGGGAAAAAATTTAATAACTAAAAGTTTGATGTTATGTTATAACTTGAAATGGTTGGATGGAAGGAAATTAGTTGGTATCGGTGAATGAAGTTAAAGACTTAAAAGAGTTTGGAAATCTATAACAACTAATTGGTTTTGGAAAGTTAATTGGTTTTGGAAAGTTAATTAGTTTGGGGTATTTTTCTTAATTGCTAATTTCGGGGACGAAATTCTTTTACGGAGGGAAGAATGTAACGACCCATAATTTTAGTCATTTGAATTTGGAATATTTAATTGATTTTAAATATTGAAAAGTTAATATTATAAGTTAAGTAACTTGAATTTTGAATATAGCAATTCATTGGATGATTAAATCGTTGAAATAAAGATTTGGTAATATTTAAAATAATTGAATCTTGAATTTGAAATGGAGGAATGATTTTGAAAGTTGATTTAAATTCTATTTTGATAGAAATGAAGATAGTAAACTTTTAAGTTTGAATATAAAGTGATAAAAGTGATTAAATTGGATTTTATAATAATTTGTTTTAATTAACGTATAAAAATAGTCTCCTTGTAATGACCTAGATTTTCGGACCAGTCATCGCTGAAAAATCGTTCGTTCTAAAATTACGAATGAAAACTACCAACTTAATACACAATATTTGATAAATATTCAACACTATAAAATGTATAGGATACAATTTCAATTTTACAAGTTATCAGAGTAATCAATTTAATCTACTAGGTGTGCTTTAATACATACCAAATACCAATACAAATAAATCTATTACTACACAACTCTGATGAGAGAGACAGCAATAGCCATTCTTGCTAACTCAATAAACATGTCAAATGTGGAATAAAATAGTAAGTAGGAAAAGTACATCAATACACGATGTATAGCAAACAATAAACAGAAAAATGTTATGTTATTATTGGGGCTGCATCACTACCACTTATGACTATCTACATACCTTTATCTAATTGGGTACCCAATTAGATACAAGATCAAGCCAACGTAGTTCTCCTACCGCAAACAGGACTCATGGAGCCTATGATGCACAAACAATATGCAATTCCCAAAACTACCCACTTAGGCTTAATCTTCAAATTTTGATTTTCAAATCTAATTACCTTTACGGATATTATCTCTTGAACTTTATTCCCGAATTCTTATTTCAAAACTTTTAATATATATATATATATATCCTTTATATTCAAACTAGTCTTTTACTTTAGGATCTGAAAACAAATCACCTTTTGAAACGATACCTATATACAAGTATACAAAACTATATGCTACCAAATGTCGGGAGGTTTCTAGCCATAACCAGGCCCTTGGGTCAAGCCTTCAGAATAAATAATAGATTGGTGCATCCCTCTATTCCAAGAGCGGACTACACCGAGGTTACAGAACATCTGCACCTTCTTTTCCCATGTGTTTCGTAGGTTATGGGTTATCTGAATATTTGGAAACATGAGAAAACACTTTATATCCCGAAGTAGAAAAACCATTTTTAACTAGTAATTACAAATACTTTTAATCTATAATAATTTCCATTTCCAAATCCTTTCAAAAATCATCTTAAAACCATCGGGTTTAGTCCTCAAAATTCTTTCCATTTTATAAAACACTTTTATAAAACCATTCTTTATATAAACCACTTTTATATAAGATCACTTCAAAATATTTATTCTCAAATATCTCTTTTTTCTCTTTTAAAGGAAAACATTTCATAACAATTGAACTAGAAAACCAATTTTCAAAATAATTTATTAAATCGAAGTGAACCAAATATTACTGCTAAATACCTTATAGTCAAATTGTGAAATAAATTACAAGGTGTTAGCCTACAATTATTTTCTACCCAGTCCATGCATATGGATAATTAATTGCTCATAAACTATTCGAGCAAAGTCAACAATTAATAAATAATAATCAGTGCTCATAAACTGGCCGAGCCTAATTCAAACAATCAATCAATGAAATAAACACAATAATAAATGATAATCAATGCTTCATTCTATCAAATATTTATAACGCTTTATTTTATCTTGGGTTAAAATGGTTTGAACATGGTTTAGCACCTAAAAAGGGAAGAAATGATGAAGGAATGAGGAGATAAGACTTGGGCCATGAGCACCATGATGGAGGAGATAGAGGATGGTCGTGAGCTAAAAGATGGTGATGGAGGATGGTTGTGTGGTTTAAAGGAGAGAAGCATGGTTCTAGGTGATGTTTAAGTGAAAAAGAAATTGATTTAGTGGAGTAGAAGTTGATTAGTTGAAGTTAACAATGGTCAAGTGAAGTGTTGTGGTGATTGAGTGTTGGTAGGAAGTTGGTTTGATTTAAGGTGAGTACTCGTATTTTTACTAATTAATCTCTAAGTTATTTCAAGTATGATGATTTGAAAGTTTAAATATATTGGATGATTAAATGTTTGTACTTGGTTGATTACTTGTTTGAATATATGGATGTTAATATGGATGATTACTTTGTTTGATAAATGATAAGAGAATATGGTTAGTAATTAACCATAGTTAATTAAACGAAAATTAAATCCATATAAAGATGTGTATGGAAATTATTTAGCCTCTTGATGATTTTAAAATATCTAAAACGGGTTGAAAATGATATTACAATAATATAACATTATAATATGAAATGAAATGGAAAATGAGTTTGAAATATGAAAAGTATTTGTTTAAATGAGTTTAAAATGGTTTAGAAATGTTTTATAAACATATAAAAGTGTTTTTAGGAAGATTGAAAAGAAATTAAAAAACAAGTCAAAACTAGGCGAGTCGCGTAATGGTAGTTCGCGAGTTCGCGTCGATTCAAATGAGTATACGAAATTGAATATAGCTCGAAATTCTTCGAGATATGAATTTTATGGACTATTATATCTGTAGTTTTTAAATGAAGAAAGAAAATCAAGATTTCATCTTGTAAATATTTAAATATGAGTAAAACAAGTTTTCAGAAAAATCGTCGTTTTGCAATTTACAACCCGAATTTGAAATTGATTTAAAATGAATATTTTTAAAATGTTTAAAAATATGTAATAAATCTTATAAATCATTTAAAGTGTTTTAAAAGTGGTTTGAGTTGGAAAAATTTAAAAAAAAACCAGCTTAGAAGACATTCCCAATCGGAGTGAATGCAGCATGAGTCGTTCTTATGTTAAGCCCTAAATTTCACATTGACTTACTTAGTGACAAAGTGATGCAGCCCAACCTGAGCCTGATTTTCCAATCCAAGATTTGAAGCTTAACTTAGGTCACGAGCGACCTAACGAACTCATAAGTCGCCAGCGACCTAATAAATTACGAGCTAACGAGATACAAAGGGATGTAATAAATTGCGCTGAGTCATATGCCTTAGGTCGCCAACGACCTAACAGGAAGCCGCCTTATCTTAGGTCGCTACAAACCAGCGTGTTACGACTTAGTAAGTTGGTAGGTCGTCCAAGCGACCTAGTGAATCATGGGAACCGGTCCAGCGAGCTAAACAAGTCAGTGCGTATTACCTTAAGTCGCGAGCGACCTAAATACTTACGACCTAACGAGGAAGATAACAAGTTAAGTCACGATAAGTCGCTGGAGCGACATAACGACCTAAGTCAATACGATAAGTCGCTGGAGCGACCTAACGACCTAAGTCAAATATGATAAGTCGCTGGAACGACCTAGCGAATTAAGCCGTAGTTTATACCACCATGATAGGTCGCTGACTTAAGTCGCTTATCCAAGGTCGCATTCTTCTCTAAGTCATTCATCTCTTGGGTCGCTGCCGCATTCTGCTCTAAGCCATTGTTTTCTTAAGTCGCATGAAGGAAGTATGTCGCTGAAGCCAACCAGAGTTAGGTCGCTCAATCACTAGGTCGCGTGAAGATCATGTTGTGTTGTGTCGTTATGTGTAATTTGTTGAGTCGCTTATGTGTTGTAACTTGTGTTTGTAACTCGTATATGTGGTATTGTATTTGTTTGTTTCCTTTAAGTCGCGTCTGTTAGGTCGTAGGTCGTCTGTTTTTAGGTCGCAGGGTGTTAGGTCGTTCACGACCTATGTGTTGTCAAGTATTGAGTTGTGTGAATTGTAACCCTATAAATAGGGATGTTGTGTCATTTGTAATGGGAGTTGATTTTGAATAAACTTTTGTTTGAGTGCTTTGTGCCTCTTCTCAAATTAGTAGTTGAGTGTGATTTCCTATCTCCACCTTCGGTATTCGAGTGCGCTCGAATCAACGACTGCTGAAGTCGATTCACGGAATCTAGTGTGCTAGATCAACGTACGAAGAATCGTAGATCTTTAAACACGGTATCGTGCGCGATCAACGTGTTTGAGATAGCTAGAATCCGGTATCTTTGGATCAACGGATTTGGGCCTTTGGTATTTTTCAATCCGCTGATTGCTACTTTCACCGCATCATACATTTTTGTCATCCGCTGCTGCATCACAAAGTGATCTAAATAGGGGATGCTAGTCGCTACGCAGGAAATCCCGCTAACCGTTGCTAAGCACCTATGATGCCAAAAGTCCCATGAACATATGTGAAGTAAAAATGTTGTTTTGATCAAAGAAGCTTTATTACACTTTTTGCAGCGCTTTTTCGCGGCGCTTTTTACAGCAGTTTCAATAACTTGTGAAATACGATTTTAAACTTAACCTTTCTTTTTTATATCTTTTATAAATGGTTTTTAAAAGAATAATTAAGTGTTTTAAATAATGATTTGGAAGTTTTATAAATCATTTCTAAAAATGAAAGAAGTACACGGAAACGACTAGTACATTTGTCTCGCCTATGAGATCTAGAAAGGGAAAACGAGGTGTGTAACTAAGGTTAGGGATGGAGCAACTAGTGCCTTGAACTTACCTGGCCTCTGTTTTCTCTTTTAGGCGAGGCGTGGAACAAATCAAGAGGAAAGCTCGGATGCTCTAAATTAGTATTTTCCAATATGAGATTTAAATAAATGATTTGGAAATATTTTCCTATGTAAAAGGTGAATTGATTTGGAATTATTCCAAGATTAAAAAGGTTCAAATTTACCTAATGATTTGATAAACGAGGCTTAATGATTCCATATACTCTAAAAAGATAAAGGAATAATTTAATGAATATATCTCTAAGAGATGTTTATGAATGAATAAAAAGATGAATTAAATTGAATGATGATTGATAGTCACATATGAACTTAACATCTTTTTAATCGATGATTGGTGCGAAGGAACCGGGGTCGGATCTGGGTAATTCCTATTCGAAAACCACTTTGAACCAATGTATACGTTCGAAAATGAAGACATGTTGAAGATGATGATTTTTGAAGACCGGAGATCTTCAAAATATAGGGATTGTTGTCATGAGTCCAGGGGTTTACACCCACAATATATTTATATGGCACTGCTGTCTACATTTTGAAAAGTGGAAATTAGTCACAAGGGCCTCTTTAGCAAGTGGAATTAGTTTCTAGGGCACACAATTGAAATAATTACTTTTAAGGACAAAACATAAAATAATTAGTTTCTATGGCCTAAAGATCTATAAAATTATGTCCTTGAAAGTATTTGGACTGCTGACTTTGTCCTTGAAAGTAATTATTTTGCTAACTTTGGCCTTGAAAGTAATTTCTTTGAATGTGTGTCCTAGAAACTAATTGGACTGCAGAGTTTGTCCTTCTGGTGAAATGCCCCTTTTGAAAATCTTCGTTGTATTGAAGACCGAAGATCTTCATAGCGGAAGGAATGCTTGTTGACATTCTTTGGGACGCTCCCAATATAGAGATATTTATTATAGCAGTGATCCTGTCGTGTTTTGAAATCTTCATATTGCAAGGACTACCCGCTACTGATCCTAGGGGTGATTCCCAAAAAAGGATGTGGTAGGAGGAGCGCCTTTGAGGCAACCCTACCCTTAGCTATCATTTATTTTGAATGACTCAATTTAGTTTAATTCTAAATCCAGGGTTGCACTCCTTCACAAACCAACTATTTTTTTTTACTTGTATGTATATTTTCCTATGTGTTTCCCAAGATCCACTTGATCAATATAGAAATATTGATATACTACTTTATAAAACTATTTGGGTGTTCATTTTAATTCTATTATCAGAGCATTTCTGTAAAGGGTATCTCAGTCTATATATATAAAAAAACTGAGGTTAAATCTCTGTGCAATTCCATTAGCCAATTCCCATTTATTTTTCCTACACTTAGCATTTGTGTATTAGATATAACATGTGAACTAACTCGTAATATTTAAATTTGCAAGGTTTGCTTTTTAAAACAGATGAGCTGTGAGTTGTGCATGCTTCTGTGCACCTGTGTGCACATAGTCTTGTATAGCTGCTCTCTGCTTACCTTAGTCTTCGGGTAGACTAATTTATTTTGGTGAGTTTTCTAAACTAATTGATCATAATATACTAGTTTCATTCATTCATAAAAATCATCAAACACATTTTGATTTGGGTTATTCCTTGTCTCATAAAATTTTTCTTCAATTCATATGTAAATGTATTCTAATTTTTAAAACAGTCTGATGTGTATACCCATACTCTTGGGTTAAATAGGTATAAGCTTCAGGTCTACTATTACTTTACTACTAAATTCTTGGAAATTTGCATGCTTACAAATTATAACATAAAGCTAAACATATCTATCTTTTCCACTAAAAATAGTTTCAACTCATGATATTTTCTTCTTTTACTAGTAATGGTTCCATCACATAATAATCCCTAAAATCATTCATTACATAATAATCAAGCTCAACATACTGCAAACATTAATTACATATAAGTCTTTAAAATAAAACATAAGGGACATTCTTCAACAAAAGCCATATTTCAGTTGTTAGCAATTTCTTCCTAGCATCACATTTCTGCTCTTTTTACTTAGCTTCTTCATTACCTGCAGACATCCCATGACCTGCCTCGCCATGTAAGTGAAGCATCCATTTGATGCAAGCAACAAACAGGTCAGACTAAAGTCTGGTATGAGTAAATTCAATTGACAATACATAAGATTTATGGAACTAATTCCATATCACCTTTGTTTCAGAAGTTAAATGTTTTACTCGGATTATTAAACCACTTTCTCATGTTCACATTTTTAAGTATCCTTACAGTGAAATGAGGGAACTGCTAAATACATGTATATGTGCTCAGACTAATTTCTTAACATAAATCTTTATTTTAAAAATTCATAGCAGCCATCATGCAAATCACATAGGCATTCCCAAACATGAAGCAACATCCATATCATTAAGCTAAAGTACCAATATGAGACTGCATATCAAGATTCCCATATACTTTCAGCATTTATACATTTTGCATGTATATTCACTTCATGTTATTCATTTCAAAAGGATCCGGTATCACATTTTATGGTTGCATTGGTGCACATTGCCTGGAACTGCTTCTTACTTTCCAGTGCACTATAAGCTTTTGGACATGATCATGCCATGTGCAAACTCACACCCCAACCTTGGTGCAAGCCAACCACTATGCCATACCCACTTCCCTCTTACCCAACCTGATAGAGGTGACCCATGTCCTTAGTTTAATTACTAAGTTCTCTCACACATCCCATATTTTCTATGCAGATTTATGCCCAACACTGTTTTATCCCCAATCACTACATACTAATAATTTCTATACATCCATCAATACTCATTCACTTATATATATTTATTCAACAATCACTTATACTTTAAAAATCAGTTCAAGTTAGTTTTATTTTAGAGATATACCTTGATTAAAGCATAGCCTAAAGCCTTTACCAAGTGAAGTGCTACTCTGGTTCTCCTTATAGTCCACCCACATATTAAAGTGTATTTTCTCATTACTTCAACCTTATTTCCAGAGAACATCAAATGATAAATCAGGATTCAGCACATGGAAATTCCATTGCATCCTAACCATCTTTTCAGTTGCAAGACATAAGCCAGAGGACCACTTCCTCTTACTGCCTTGCACCTTACTTTTTTTATAAATTTATGCTTAATCCTAAAATATATCCTAGGTACATAAACATCTAAATTATCATCAATTTATCCTTAAATATATCATATATGAACAATCAATCATAGGTTAAATGACAACCAAGGAATACAAGACACATATCTTTAGAAACAACAAAAAAAGATTAGACTAAAAATGCAAGCAAGACTTCAAACAGAATTAAAATAAATTAAAGGTCAAATGGATGCCTTCCATAGGTCTTAATGCCTTGCCAAGTGAGGGTTTACTCACCAAGGTTCTTCTTCCTAAGCCTTGATTTAAGTCTGCCATTGACCTCCTAACTGCTGCCTGCCTTCTCTTTCTTTTCTATGTTTTGTTTTCTGGTTTTTCTCATGTGCACCCGTAGGAGGTGATGAGGTATATAGTGGAGTTATTAGGGTTTTAAGGTTAGTTAGGTAATTTATTTTCATCAGAAATCCCATCATTATTTCTGATCTCACCCAACAGCTCACCCTCTCCACTTTCCCTCCTTACCATTTTTCCCTTTTTCCTTGTCTTAACTATTTTTGGCAATTTTCTTTACACACTTTATGCATGATTCTGGCTTGGCATTTTCTGATTTTAATTATGCATAAAAACTTATGTGTCTAACCAAATGTGTGTGTTAATTAGTTATTATATTTTCTACCCATGCATGCTGCCATGTTTATTATATATATATATATATATATATATTAGTTTATTTAAATTAGGACTAAGACTGCCTAGGCCATTTATACATTATAATTGGGTTAATGTAGCTATACTAATAGGTCATGCAATTTTTCCTTGCTCAGGTAGTATACTGGAATAGTGTGCACGTGTACAAAGACATGCATATTTATCTACACACCATTGTTTTTCAGAGAAAAGAAAATTTTTGTTTTTCAACTAACTAACTTTCTTTTGCAAAGTATGTAACCTATATACATAAATATACTTAAATTATGGGCTGTCACATACACCCCTCCTTTAAGAAATTGTGTCCCACAATTTAACATTTCTTAATTCAACTAAAGCATATATCAAGCAAGCACATTAAACATTGAATACTATGTTTAATTAACTGAATGCAAGCATAAATGATAAATTACCTTTAATTTAATTGTCAGTTGCAAATAGTTGAGGGTACTGGACTTTTATCTTGTCCTCAACCTCTCATGTGCAATCATTAGGGTCTAGACTCCACTACACCTTTACCAGTTTAATAGTTTTGTTTCTTAATTTCTTATCTTCTTTAGCTACAATACCCACTGGCTTTTTCTCATATACTAAATCTGGTCTAACTTCTACTGGGTTTTGTGGCTGAATCACTGAAGCTTCATCATGTACACATTTTCTCAATTGTGATACATGAAATACATTATGTATTCCACTCATTTCTTCTGGAAACCTCAACCTGTAAGCCATCTTTCCTATTCTTGATATGATCTCATATGGCCCTATGTATCTCGGGGTTAGCTTCCCTGCCTTACCAAACCTCAACACCTTCCTTATAGGTGAAACTTTCAAGTACACATAATCTCCTACCTCAAATTCAAGTGGTTTCCTTCTTTTATCTGCATATGATTTCATTCTGTCTTGTGCTGCCTTCATTCTCTATTTGATCAGTGTGATCTTATCATTTGTTTCTTTCACATGATCTGGTCCTAACATCACCCTATCACCTATCTCTAACCAGCAAGCAGGTGACAAACAAGGCATCCCATATAGAGCTTCATAGGGAGCCATCCCTATACTACTCTGGTAGCTATTGTTGTAAGCAAATTCTGCTAAATGAAGGTAGTCTTCCCAATTACCACCATGGTCAAGTACACAGGCTCTAAGTAGATCCTCCAAAAATTTATTAACTACTTCTATCTGGCCATCAGTTTGGGGATGGTAGGCTGTGCTCAAGCACAACTCAACCCCCATTGCCTGTTGAAAACTACTCCAAAACTTTGATGTGAATATGGTGTCTCTGTCACTAATGATAGTGGTAGGAACTCCATGTAGTTTTACGATTTCTTTCATGAAAATTTGTGCCAATTTTGGTGCATTTCTATCACTCTTTACTGGTATGAAGTGTGATGATTTAGTCAACCTATCTACCACCACCCAAATACTGTCATTACCTCTCTTTGATCTTGGCAAACCATCAATGAAATCCATTGATATGCTTTACCATTTCCACCTTGGAATTTCTAGAGGTTGGAACAGTCCACTGGGTCTTTGGTACTCAGCCTTGACTTGTTGGCAAGTCATGCATCTTGCCACATATTCACCCACACTCCTTTTCATTCCTTTCCACCAATAGCTTCTCTTTAGATCATGATACATTTTAGTACCACCTGGATGTATGGTGTACTTAGACTTGTGATGTACATCCATGATTTTTCTTTGTAGTGCTTCTGTGCCAGGCACACACAGTCTTCCCTTGTATCTCAAAAATCCTTTTTCATCCAATTCAAACTTATCAATATTTGAACCATTCCTTAACAGTTCCTTCTTCTCTCTTAGGTATGCATCCATGTCTTGAGACTGATTCACTTCTTCCACTAAGTCTGATTTTATTGTGATGAGGCTGAGCTTGCCATAGTGCTCCATGTCCTCATCTATCACCATAGTTTGCTCTTCCACACTTCCCACTTCCACATCAGTTAGTGCCAATAACATTTTAAACTCCTCTATCATCAATGTAGCCAACTTGGCATGTTGCCTACTCAATGCATCTGCCACTCTATTTGCTTTTCCTGGTGTGTACATAATGTCCAAATCATAGGCAGCAAGGAATTCCACCCACCTATGTTGTCTCATGTTTAAATATTTTTGAGAAAATAAGTATTTCAAAGTTTTGTGGTCAGTATAAAGCTCAAACTTTGCTCCTAATAGGTAGTGCCTCCAAAGCTTTAATGCATACACCACGGCTGCCAATTCCAAGTCATGTGTTGCATACTTGGTCTCACTTGGTTTCAATTGCCTTGATGCATAGGCTATTACTCTACCATCTTGCATAAGAACAGCCCCTATACCTGACCCACATGCATCAGTGTACACTACCAGATTATCATTGCCTTCTGGGATTTTCAGCACTGGAGCTTCCATCAATGCTTTCTTCAATTGGTTGTATGCCCCTTCACACTTCTCAGTCCATAAGAAAAGTTGGTCTTTCCTTGTTAGCTTAGTTAATGGGGTTGCTATTTTAGCAAAGTCTTTTATAAATCTTCTGTAGTATCCAGCCATGCCCATGAATGATCTTATCCCAGTAACATTGCTTGGTCTCTTCCATGCTTGCACTGCCATGACCTTACTAGGGTCTACTGAAATTCCTTCTTGAGAAATTATATGGCCTAAGAATTTTATTTCATTCTTCCAGAAGGAACATTTTGCAAACTTGGCTTTAAGGCCTTGTTGCCTTAGTCGACTTAGTACCATGTGCAAATGTTTCTCATGTTTATTGGCTGACTTAGAATATATTAATATATCATCAATGAAAATCAGTACAAATTTATCTAAATAGTCTCTAAAAATCCTATTCATTAAATCCACAAAATAGGATGGTGCATTGGTCAAACCAAATGGCATTACTAAGTATTCATACAAGCCATACCTGGTGTTGAAAGCTGTATACTTAATACTTTCTTCTTCCACTTTCATCTGATGGAAGCCAGATGCTAAGTCAAGTCTGGAAAATACCTTAGCACCATTTAATTGATCAAAAAGATCATCAATTCTAGGTAGAGGGTATTTGTTTTTGATGGTGACTGAATTTAGTTCCCTATAGTCTATGCACATTCTCAAGGAACCATCATGCTTTTTAACAAATACTACTGGTGATCCCCAGTTTGAACTACTAGGCCTAATGAAGCCTTTTTGCTCTAATTCTTCAATTTGCTTCTTCAACTCAATTAGTTCTTTAGGACCCATCCTATTTGGCTTCTTAATGGCAGGGCTTGTCCCTGGTTTAAGTCTTATTTGAAATTCTACTGGTCTATTATGAGGGATGCCATTCACTTCACCAAACACATCAGTGTATTGGTTAACTATGGGTATCTTTTCTAGGCTTGGTTCAACTTCACCATTGTTCAAGTTGAACATCCTGCCCATACCCCTAGCTTTTGCTACCTCAAACATGACCAAAATTCTTTTTCCATCAGGGAGTTGTAGTGAGATTGTAGAATTTTCTAAATTAATAATAGCATGAAATCTTTTTAACCAATCCATCCTTAGTATGATATCCAACTTAGGGTAATTTAGCACATATAATTCTGAAATAAAGATGTGACCACCCACACATATTTCTACTTGCATGCATTTCATGTTAGTAATACAGGAACTTCCTATGGGACTATCAATATGCAATGGTTTATCAACAAGAATACATATCAATTCCAGTTTCTGAACTATGTCATAAGAAATAAAAGAGTGGGTAGCTCCTGTGTCATAAACAACTGATATGGGTATGCTTTTAATAAATAATATACCTTCCACTTGGCTAGGTGCCTCCATTGCCCTGCCTTTTCCCTCAAGTACAGCCACCCTTGCCATTTATGGACACTGCCTTTTCATATGCCCCTCTTTACCACAGTTGTAGCACCTAAGAATAGTTGACTTGGGTGCTTGGCATTTGGTCTTTATATGGCCTTCCTTTCCACAGTTGTAACAGATCACTTTAGGTTTCTTACTGTCAGAGCTTGCCACCTTACTTCCTTCTTTTTTCATTGCTTCTCCCTTCTTCTTCTCATATGGGTGTGCTCTATTCTTCCCTTTCTTGCTATTTCTGAAATTCTTAAATTTTTCCCTGGCATTATCATGCTGCTCAAACGATAATGTCAAGTCCATAACTTGACTAAAGGTTCTATCTTTGTAGGGTAACATGGCTCTACTCAACCCAGCATTCAACCCCTGAATGTACCTTACATTCCTTGAAACTTCATCTGGGATTAATACTGCTCCATACTTGGACAACCCTTCAAATTTTTGAGTGTATTCAGTGACACTCATAGATCCTTGTCTAAGTTTAATAAACTCCTCAAGTAATGAGGCTTTTGCTGATGCCGGGACAAATCTGGCTTCTAACATTTCTTTGAACTGATTCCATGTGATCTCTTGCTCTTGCCTACCTGCAATGATCACTTCCCACCAATCCAAAGCAAGGCCTTTCAGTTGTCTTGAAGCTATTTGCCTTCTTCTCTGGTCATTAACCTGCATATCTGCAAAGATCCTTTCCACTGTTCTTAGCCATGTCTGGACACCCATGACATTTTCTGTGCCATCAAAGCTACTGCCTCCTAAGTGTGAATATGTTTTAAGCAATTTGGACAGCTCCTCATGAGGATTATCTACTCTAGGTGCCATCCCATCCCTTAATACTAACAAAATCTTGCATGTTAATCATTGGGGGATCAGTGTCCATTCCAGTTGCCTGTTCAACATGATTGTCCTCCCTTTCTCCAGCAGCCTGGGGATTGCTCCTAACTGTTCTGGGCCTCTATTGAACATTTCTAGTATGGTTAGTTCTAATTCCTATTCACTACTTCACTTTAAAACTAGTAGTGAACTCATTCATACATAATAAATGAAACAACCAATGCAAACAGTACAAACAATGCACACAGATTCAACCAAGTATTTGTATTGGCTATGTATTTAATAACACAGCTCTGATACCGACAGAGGCAACCCTACCCTTAGCTGTCATTTATTTTGAATGACTCGATTTAGTTTAATTCTAAATCCAGGGTTGCACTCCTTCATAAACCAACTATTTTTTTTTACTTGTATGTATATTTTCCTATGTGTTTCCCAAGATCCACTTGATCAATATAGAAATATTGATATACTACTTTATAAAACTATTTGGGTGTTCATTTTAATTCTATTATCAGAGCATTTCTGTAAAGGGTATCTCAGTCTATATATATAAAAAACTGAGGTTAAATCTCTGTGCAATTCCATTAGCCAATTCCCATTTATTTTTCCTACACTTAGCATTTGTGTATTAGATATAACATGTGAACTAACTCGTAATATTTAAATTTGCAAGGTTTGCTTTTTAAAACAGATGAGCTGTGAGTTGTGCATGCTTCTGTGCACCTGTGTGCACATAGTCTTGTACAGCTGCTCTCTGCTTACCTTAGTCTTCAGGTAGACTAATTTATTTTGGTGAGTTTTCTAAACTAATTGATCATAATATACTAGTTTCATTCATTCATAAAAATCATCAAACACATTTTGATTTGGGTTATTCCTTGTCTCATAAAATTTTTCTTCAATTCATATGTAAATGTATTCTAATTTTTAAAACAGTTTGATGTGTATACCAATACTCTTGGGTTAAATAGGTATAAGCTTCAGGTCTACTATTACTTTACTACTAAATTCTTGGAAATTTGCATGCTTACAAATTATAACATAAAGCTAAACATATCTATCTTTTCCACTGAAAATAGTTTCAACTCATGATATTTTCTTCTTTTACTAGTAATGGTTCCATCACATAATAATCCCTAAAATCATTCATTACATAATAATCAAGCTCAACATACTGCAAACATTAATTACATATAAGTCTTTAAAATAAAACATAAGGGACATTCTTCAACAAAAGCCATATTTCAGTTGTTAGCAATTTCTTCCTAGCATCACATTTCTGCTCTTTTTACTTAGCTTCTTCATTACCTGCAGACATCCCATGACCTGCCTCGCCATGTAAGTGAAGCACCCATTTGATGCAAGCAACAAACAGGTCAGACTAAAGTCTGGTATGAGTAAATTCAATTGACAATACATAAGATTTATGGAACTAATTCCATATCACCTTTGTTTCAGAAGTTAAATGTTTTACTCGGATTATTAAACCACTTTCTCATGTTCACATTTTTAAGTATCCTTACAGTGAAATGAGGGAACTGCTAAATACATGTATATGTGCTCAGACTAATTTCTTAACATAAATCTTTATTTTAAAAATTCATAGCAGCCATCATGCAAATCACACAGGCATTCCCAAACATGAACAAGCAACATCCATATCATTAAGCTAAAGTACCAATATGAGACTGCATATCAAGATTCCCATATACTTTCAGCATTTATACATTTTGCATGTATATTCACTTCATGTTATTCATTTCAAAAGGATCCGGTATCACATTTTATGGTTGCATTGGTGCACATTGCCTGGAACTGCTTCTTACTTTCCAGTGCACTATAAGCTTTTGGACATGATCATGCCATGTGCAAACTCACACCCCAACCTTGGTGCAAGCCAACCACTATTCCATACCCACTTCCCTCTTACCCAACCTGATAGAGGTGACCCATGTCCTTAGTTTAATTACTAAGTTCTCTCACACATCCCATATTTTCTATGCAGATTTATGCCCAACACTGTTTTATCCCCAATCACTACATACTAATAATTTCTATACATCCACCAATACTCATTCACTTATATATATATTTATTCAACAATCACTTATACTTTAAAAATCAGTTCAAGTTAGTTTTATTTTAGAGATATACCTTGATTAAAGCATAGCCTAAAGCCTTTACCAAGTGAAGTGCTACTCTGGTTCTCCTTATAGTCCACCCACATATTAAAGTGTATTTTCTCATTACTTCAACCTTATTTCCAGAGAACATCAAATGATAAATCAGGATTCAGCACATGGAAATTCCATTGCATCCTAACCATCTTTTCAGTTGCAAGACATAAGCCAGAGGACCACTTCCTCTTACTGCCTTGCACCTTACTTTTTTTTATAAATTTATGCTTAATCCTAAAATATTTCCTAGGTACATAAACATCTAAATTATCATCAATTTATCCTTAAATATATCATATATGAACAATCAATCATAGGTTAAATGACAACCAAGGAATACAAGACACATATCTTTAGAAACAACAAAAAAAGATTAGACTAAAAATGCAAGCAAGACTTCAAACAGAATTAAAATAAATTAAAGGTCAAATGGCTGCCTTCCATAGGTCTTAATGCCTTGCCAAGTGAGGGTTTACTCACCAAGGTTCTTCTTCCTAAGCCTTGATTTAAGTCTGCCATTGACCTCCTAACTGCTGCCTGCCTTCTCTTTCTTTTCTATGTTTTGTTTTCTGGTTTTTCTCATGTGCACCCGTAGGAGGTGATGAGGTATATAGTGGAGTTATTAGGGTTTTAAGGTTAGTTAGGTAATTTATTTTCATCAGAAATCCCATCATTATTTCTGATCTCACCCAACAGCTCACCCTCTCCACTTTCCCTCCTTACCATTTTTCCCTTTTTCCTTGTCTTAACTATTTTTGGCAATTTTCTTTACACACTTTATGCATGATTCTGGCTTGGCATTTTCTGATTTTAATTATGCATAAAAACTTATGTGTCTAACCAAATGTGTGCGTTAATTAGTTATTATATTTTCTACCCATGCATGTTGCCATGTTTATTATATATATATATATATATTAGTTTATTTAAATTAGGACTAAGACTGCCTAGGCCATTTATACATTATAATTGGGTTAACGTAGCTATACTAATAGGTCATGCAATTTTTCCTTGCTCGGGTAGTATACTGGAATAGTGTGCACGTGTACAAAGACATGCATATTTATCTACACACCATTGTTTTTCAGAGAAAAGAAAAATTTTGTTTTTCAACTAACTAACTTTCTTTTGCAAAGTATGTAACCTATATATATATATAAATATACTTAAATTATGGGCTGTCACAGCCTTTGGTTTCGTTCAGTCCCATAACAAACTTGTGTAGGATCGATTTCACCCTAGAGGGGGGTGAATAGGGTGATACTAATAATAATAAAAATTAATGTGGAAATATATAAAATAATTGAAATACAGATAATAGCAGAATAATAAAAGCAGAAATAGAATAACACAGATTTACCCAGCTTCGGTAAAACCCAGCCTACGTGCTTCCCCCAAGGTTTCTACTAGAAATTAAGTATTCAGACGCTTACACAAGTAAGCTCGCGACACCCGCTATCGACTAACCTAACTCTATGCTCAAAACCCTGCCACAACTCAGCCACCGAGATACGAATTCTCAAACTACGCCACTGTAGTTCGTCCCCTAGTCACACAACTAGAATTTTACAAAAGTTTAAAAGAAAAATAAAAAATAAAATCAATTACAAAACCCTATATAAAATTTAAGCCCAAATAATATTTATAAAGGCCGGCCACTTTAGTTTATATCACACAAAAAGATCGTCTCCCTTAATATTCTTCTATTTGGCCAGTATCCTTTAATTCGTGAATAATGTCTGCCTCTTCGAGATTGTTCGTTCCTCTTTCGAAAATTTAGGGCTTTGGGGAAATTGAAACACCGATTCTAGCTGATCGATTGAATAGATATTTTCGCGTTGATTGCTTTGTCGATCGATCGTCTTGCTTTGACTTCACTCGGCTGCTTCAATTTGTCGAGTTCGAATTGAAAAATACTGGTATGTGATTTCCTCTATTACTCTCGTTGATATGCTTGAACTCGATGCTCTGATTGGCGATGATGTTAATGGTTTAAATAGGGGTCGATTCCCTTAATTTCCGTTCGAATATTTCATTTGAATTTGTATGATAATTTATCTTGGCCGTTCTATTTTACTTGAATAAGTGTGATTTGTTTAGGATGGTTCAATTCGAATATTTCTTTGCTTGATTATCACGGCTTGCGTTTGCTTTGAATTTGGTTCCGTTCTTTTCTCTGTTGACATCTCTGATTTCAGCACTTTGAATTAGAGATAATATTTTCTAATTTCGTGATAATTGACGGGTTCACGATTTGCCGGTAATCGATTGTGGTATTTGAATTTTTGATATTTCCTGGACTTGTTCAATTCATGTTATCACCTGGCTTTGACTTTGGCATTTAAACTTGACATGTTCAGTTTGAATTCCCCACGACATTGACTTTGTTCATCGAAGTGTGTTGACATGGTTTTTGCATTGAGTTGAATTTGTGGTCTGCACTTATGTATTCTCTGGCATGGCTTTGCATTTGCTTCGGATTGCACTGCTTGCATATCCATATGAACTGATATGTGCTTGTGAGTCTGGTTCTTTTGCATTTTGAAGTCTTTGTCCTTATGTCTTGTACCATTATGTCTTTGATTTGTGCACTTGTCTGAAATTGCTCATTTGAGCTGTTGTCTGGTTTCCACTACATGTGTGTGTGTGTATATATATGTGTGTGTGTGTATACATGTGTATTTATGTATAGTATGTTTCTTGCCTTTGTGTTTGCAGTCTTGTCTATGTTGAAGTTTAACTTGCATGTGGTTGTTGTGTTCATTTGTTTGGTTTTGCATTTTGGTCTTCACATTTCATTGCTCTGAATTGTTGTGTTCATATTGAAGACCGGTCTGGTTTCATGTGCACTGACCTGGTGTGGTGCACTTGTGTCATCACTGCTTATACCATCCATGCTTATAATTATTGTTCACTTATGGTTGTTGCTTTTCTCCTGACCTCTGTTGCAATGTTGCACTGACCTGGTGCCATTGATATTTGAGTTCATTGATGACCTGTTGAGTGTTGTTGCCTTTGGTCATTGTATTCAAGTTGTCAGGTCTGGTTACAATGTTCACCTCAGTTGCATTCCATTATTCATTGGTCCTGATACCTTTTGTTGTTTGTTGGTCTTCATGTATACTTGAATCTTGTTGTAGCCCTTTGTACATGTTGCAGTCTGACTGTGTTTGGTCTTGCATATTTGTACATGTCTAAACTTGTGCTAATATGCGTATGTATATAATTACACATATGCATACATATAGATTTTGTAGCTCTGGCTTACATTTGTGCCTGAGTTTGAATGGTTGAGTTGTTTCCATGTGTACTCATTGAATTTTTTGGTCGAGGATTGTTTTATGTTGGTTTTGGATTATTGTTGCATGAGAACTTGTACTCGACAATTTTGTGATGTATTTGTATTGCACCTGAGTTGAACCCAGCCTCAATTCGGGTTTGACCTTGTGCTCACCTGTCCCTGCAGTTTTATCAAGTGTATATCGGTGTGCACGGCCTTGTGGCATGTACAGTGATACACTGTGCATGTCACAAGTTGTTCGTGTAAGATGAATTCAAAATAAATATGATGACGAACAACCCAAATAACTGAGGCAAATAATATTTTCAAAAACACATTTTATTTTACACCGCAAAAATATTTGTTTTTCAATTTTACTGCGTCAGTGTTTATTTTGCAGATAGCTCAGATGCTGGATTCGGGTTGGAGAATATAGTTGAAGAACAAAATATGGGTGAACGAGTGATATGTAGTGAGGTGAAAATGTAAAGTGAAAAGTCGTGTTGTAATTTGAAATTGTATTGTAATTGACAATGTGTAAATGTAGTGAGAGCTCAAAATTGTACTATTTGAATTTGTAATAAAATATTTGTTTGAATAGAATATTTGTTTGAATTGGAATTCTGTATTATTTATTTTATCCATCAAATATTTATTTAATTATGTGAAAAATAAAATAGTACAATATCAAATACATTTAAACGAATATATATATATATATATGTTTATTATCATCAAACAAAAATCATAGGCTATTGTATTCTACAACTTGTATGGACGAATGTCTGACATTGCATTTCTAAGATCACAACGTTGACTTTTACAAACATACATCTGCTTGGTGGTGGAGAAAGCGACTTCTCTTAGCTTAACACCCTTCTTTGAGACGTACGAGCTTAGAGGTTGTATGTTCGTGGAAGTCAATAGTGATCAAAGGAATGGCAGTGTGGCAATCTAAGTGGAATGTGCTTTGTGGAAAGATAAAAGCATGGCTTTGTGTGAAATAAAGTGTGGCTTTGGAGAAGTTAAGCGTAGCCGCACGAGCCTCACATCCCGGAGATGATACGTGTAATTATGTGGTCTGCAGGACATATATTTCATGGTATTGATTGTATGAGTATGGAGGAGTACAGTGGAATCTGGATCCTCAAAGCATTTATTTTAATATAGTGGCTTGCATGTGAGAAGCGATAAGGCTACCGGATATGGTAGTGTAGCAAGTGTAGTTCCAAGTGACTTGCTTGAGAAAAGCGATAAAGGCACCGCGGGAACTATGTTTGCTATGCGTGGATCGAAGGAAAAGGCCACTAGTTCCCTATCATGTTGGAAATCCAATTCCAATACGAGCTTTACGATTTTGGTTGTATTCCCAAAATAGCTGTAATGCTTTGCAAACATTTCAGCTACCCCCTTTGGTATCATATATTCCGTCCACGTATATTTTGTTTGACTTAGTCCGGATATATTACCATAGACTTGGTCCGGGTATTGATACTTGTTTTATATATATTTACTTGAAAATTGTTTCAAAAGAATGTCATTAAAGATAATATCAAAGTGATTTTTTATAAAGTATTTTGGTTATCGTATGATAAAAACCCATCCGTATTTACATGTGGACGTAGTCTTATGAGATACCCTTCTTTTCAAAGGTTTTGATTTACATCAGCATGATCTTTACATTTAAAATTTCGAGTATCTCCCGCTGGTTTATCAAGGTTGATCCAGGTATATTTTATACTTAGGTCAGATCCGAGTAGTTTCAGGTTTAGTTGAAGATGCTTGGAATTTCCAAAGGAGAGCTGGAGATATTCATTTACGTATGGACATATTCTATTATACGCTGCATATACTGCATTTGTTTTGTTTGGTTGTCGGCATTTGTAAGTACAGGGGTTTATAACTGTTCAGGCTGAATCCAGGTTAGACTCTGATATAGTATTCAAAATTTTCCATTGTAAAGACTATATATTGAAATAATATATGTTATTTCATTCGTGTGAGATTCTATTCTATCCTTATTTTCTTTTTCACCTAACAATTGGGCTTTTCGGCATTTGGATTTGCGGCACGAGGATGTATTAGTGTCGATTTTCGAAGGTCGAAAATCCCGGTCATTACACTCCCAGGGCATTGTCTCGGATTTCGACGAAACTAGTTCCATTAGATCTGAGATAGTGAATTATAGTAGCTATCGAATTTCATGGCGATCGGACATATCGTTTGGGCGTGTTAGATTGAAACGCGTAGAAATTAATTTCAGAATATAAATAATTGGGTTTGAAAATCTATCTTCTGCATATGATCGAATTAGGTCTCGAGACTAGTTCCATTGTGTTCAGAATAGGGATATAACATATATAACGCCAGGCAGCATGCCTCGTTTAGAGTTCGAGATTTTCGGACATTTAAAGATGAATATTTTAAAATTAAATAATATATATTTCTTAATCAACCATGCTTTAGCCCATGCCCAAACACTCAACCCATACCTTACACAATTTTCTCATGCATACCTTTTCCTTTATATTCACGATTAACAGAGAGAAGTTCGCGTTCTTTTCCAATTTAAAATCCATCAAATCGAATGGCCACCAGCGATCGGAGCCGCTAGGAGCCATATTGGATGAAGTTGTCAACTAGTAAATCGTAGAGCTCGGCAAGGAAACCTAATCAACGGTTGGATCGAACCATGGCGAGGTGAGATGGCCAATTTTTAGCCGCGACCTGGGGATCAATGGGTTAAGTTATTTGGGCATAAGGCAATGGCGGCGGCAGCGCGCGAGGGGGGGTTGCGCGAGGCGCGGTGGCGGTCGACAAGGTCGATGGTGTGACGATTGGCGCGGCAGTGATGGTGGAAGCACGGTCGATATTTGCCTGGGTTGAACGAAGTGAACGCGCTTGAAGAGGGAAAGGGTATTAGTTTAATAGTTAATTAATTTAAAAGTTAATTTTAATTAAATTATTTCAAAAGTTCCTTAATCCATATCAAACTCATGCGAGGTCCAAATTAAACGCGACAAGTCGCGTTGCGATCGTATCGATGAAGGCTACGCTATGGAGCTTGATTGGATGGATTTGGAGCTTATGGAAAATTTGGGTTAAAATTGAACGTCCATTCAATTTGAATTCAAAATAGAACGTTTTGGAGACTATTAAAATCAATGTGAGTTAATCTCACCTTTTTGGTTAACCGGAAAAAAAATATAATCGATAAAATTATTGATTGGATGTGTGAATATTTTATTGTTGGCTGTTATTGACTGTTTGGATAATTTACTATATTATATTGTTGGTTTGGATATATTCCTGCCCCTGGAGCAGATGAGACCCTATTACTTTCCAGTGTAAGAGCAGATGACCCAATGTATACGAATCTCACCTCGAAGCGATTGATTTATATTTTTATGATTATATACTGTATGTGATGGAGGGGAGGATTCCTCACATTGTTGATTTTATTTTCATATAATTTGATATACGATATGTTGGATGCTATAATTGATGACGCTTACACGTTTCTTATTTTGTGCTTTAGTAGTACCGGGCTTTATATTTTGGTGTTTTAAATTACCATAAAATAGTGATTGATTTTAAAAGGGAATTTCAAAGTGATTTTGGAAATTATATATGTTTTAAATAATTATTCTTGAATTATTTGAAGAAGTAATTTATTTTAAAACCAAAGGTATGATTTTGTGGATATTATAATTTAATAGTTTAATAAAACATTTTAAATAGAGTTTTTGAACTGTGAATAAAGATTTTAAAATCTTGGAAAATAAGCCAGTCTTTTATAATAAAGGGATATGGTTTTAAAAAGAAAATAGAAATATTTTGATATAAATATTTATTAACCATCTTATATTAAAGTGATATATATATATATATGTACATATATTATAATTTATTTATAAAGGTGAAATTTATAAATATGATAATATAGAAAAGTGATATTTTACAAAGAAAGTGAAGATTTATAAACGTATTTTCATTAGTAAAAGTACGGATTTATAAATGGAGTTTATAAATAAAAGAAATCTATTATCATTGGATAGATTGAAAAAAAACGGTGGATATATCATACGACGTGGAATGATATTTTAGGAAATAGTTGATTCTATTTTGGAAATTGAAAGTGAGGGCAAATTGGGATTGTTAAACGATATTTTATAAATTGAAAGAAATTTATACATATGGGAGCATGGATAAAAACGGTTGAAATTATGTCCTGAATGGGACTTTATGAATAAGTGAGATTTATAAAGGAATGAAGATATAAATGGGGTTCATAAATAAAGGGATTTTGATAAAAGGAAGTTTCATAAAATAGAAGAGATTTATAAATATAGAAACGATTATGTGGAAAGTTAAGTATGGATTTCTATCAAGAAAATATAATTATGTTTTAAAAGTTGTTTATTTATATTAATATTGTTTAAAGTTGTTATAAATATTTTAATATTTAAAAGGTTAATTAATTAGAATATTAATATAGTTTGAAATTAAATATAGTTATTTATCGATAAGTTTTTGGAAATTTATTATTATTATTTATAATAACGTTTAAGATAAATTATTATTGTTTTATTAAAAATGTTTTGAAATTATTAATTATTATCTATAAGGTGTTTTGAAGTCAATTACCATTTAGTTTATTGTTATTATTATATAGTATTTAAAAGCGAATGATTAGAATTTATTTATAAATGTTTTCGAGATTTATAAATAGGGTTTTATAAACAAATGTGGTTTTTATAAGAAGAATCTTATAACATGTTTGGAAACGTAAAGGAAGATTGGTTAAAAATATAAAAAGAGTTTTATAAATGGTTTTGCGGACTTATAATGGAATTTATAAATGATTTTAGAATTGAATAAAAATGGGGAAATCTTACCAAATGTTGGTAAATTTACTTATACCGTTGAGATAAGCATATGGATATTTTTCCAAGTATTGAGAAATATGGATTTGTGGGTGTGTGTGTGTGTGTCTTTGTAAAAAGAATTTTGATTCAAGTATTACAAAGTGAATTTAAACTAATGAAAGATTAATTAAAAGGAGGTTAGTGGTTGCTTGTGTGCTAACCATTGATGGTTTTCCCTATGGAATTAAATTTCTGATTTGAATGTTTGTTTATTCGATGGTTAAATAGCAGACTATCAAATTTGGACCTAAAATTTAACTTTGGAAATAACTAAGAGAAACACATGAGTTATATGACACAGTCATCTCCGACGATGTTGTACTATGCATATAAATCTCGTTTCATTCTCCTAGGACAATGATAAGGAAATCCGTCCACTAACGGTTAGGAGGTGATCTCCGCACTTATCTTTGACTATTTATTTCCTAAAGAACGGGGGTTGAGTTTACCGAGAATTATCGAAAAGTTGTTTCGAAGAGACCGGGATTGGATTATTTGAAAACCACTTCGATTAAACTCATGCGTTTCGAAGTGAAGCCATCTTGAAGATGATGAAATTGAAGATGGAGCTCTCAAATGTTTCGTTCAGTCCCAGAACGAACTTGTATGGATGAATGTTGATATTGCATTGTTGCCTGGAGGGCAGTGTTAGCATTCCAAGTGGGATGTGCTATATAAATGGTAAAACGTAGCATCAAGCCTCATCAACCGAAATGACTAAAACATGGGAGATGCAGCAGGGCTAAGTGGGCCGCTCCCAATTAGGGTATGATCATCCCTATCTAAAGTCGATATTATCGCTTAATTGTATGCTTCGGGGCCCATTAACGAAGGGGTGGTCATATTCGGTACTATCAAGTAAAGGGTAGGCCGGTTCTGTGTTGGCAGGGGTAGATAGGTTCGACCACGATGTTATTTTATCTAGAGATGCACAGTGACGGGCAGTACCCCAGTAGCATAGTCATTGTATGGAATCCATTCTCTAATAAGCGCCATACGGACTTAGTTGTGCCCAGCTATGCTGAAACGTGAGATGCAGGCATTTCAGCTATATTTATATTTTACTTTGACCCCTAGACATTATCATAATATAAACGGATTCTATAAAAATTGTTTTGTTTATCGTAAGGTAAAAACTCATCCGTGTTTATGTGCGTTGTGGTCTTACGAGATGCCTTTGATTTTTAAAGGTTTTCTATAACTTTAAAACCCTACTGGGTGTGTTCTTCTCACGTTGGTTTTTTAGACTGACTCGGGTGTTATTTTATGCTCGGGTTAGATCGAGTATATTTACAGATTGCTTTGGATGCATTGAAGCTCAAGAGACGAATTGGAGGTCTTCAAGTCGTATTCACATATATGTTTATTTTCCACTATTTTGTCTGAAATTATCAGAAATTGTGAGGACAGGTTGGTATAACTGTCTAGGCTGATGCTTGTGATATGTTGTTGTACTCTGATGGATGAACGTATATAAAAATCTCTCTTTGTAAAAATCATTGATATTATATTATATATTGTTCAGCTGCGATTATGAGATTCTATGTTGTTTTTAGTTCTTTTCTCTTCTTCTTCTTTTCTTTGTCTTCTTCCTTCTTCTTTTCCCCTAACAATCGGTTTTCGGCATTTGATCGATCGGCATGTAATACAGTGGACGTACCCGGTTCGTTACATATACATAATGACACTTTCATAAAATATGTATATGTGTATATCAAACATAAGAAAAATTGAAAAACTATGTATATGATATTGGTAAAGTATCAAATTAAACCTAAAATTCGACCAAAAGAACTGTATAAACTATAAATAAATATTACGAATTAGTCCTAAAAGAATAAACATTTAAAATGAATAATACAAATTTCAAAATTGCTTTCAAATGGTCGGTATGTAGACATGAGGCCCTTCTAAATTAAAATTCAATGTATAGAAGGAAAAATCCCTTTTATAAGCTATTGGTCAACATTCAAAGCCTAAAATTTAAAATCAACATGGAAGGCAAAGGTTGAATATTCAATTCTAGTAAAATTAATCCAAAATTTTGGTAAAAAAAATTCTTTCTATAGTTAAAAATAAATAAAAAATCAAATTGTTCCTAAAAGCATAAATCTATATAATAGAAATGCAAATTTCAAAACTGATTGTGCAAAGAATCGATACATAAAATAAGAAATACTTTTAAATTTAAATTCTACGTGGAAAATGGAAAACCTTATTTTAAATTATAAATGAACATTCAAATTGTAAAATTTGAAATCAATGTGGAAGTCAAACGTTGGAAAACTGAGGCGTGTTAAAAAAACTAAAAAAATCAAGATATTGACGACATTTAAAAAAGGATGGATTTTAAATTTAGGCCAATTTTGCAAAGTAATTGCAAATTTAGACCAATTTGTAAACTATTTATAAAAATAGGCCAGTTTTGGCCACATCAACAGCCCCATGTACTGGCGGCATTTCAAATGCCGCCAGTACACGTTTTATTTCAAAACGTAGGTAGCGGCATTTTAGATGCCGCCAGTTTGCAGTATTTCAAATACCACCCAGTTGTGTACATGCTGTTTTAGCCAGCCCTCCTCTTTCATTTCTCAATTTACCCTCTTCCTACATCCAAACCCAAAACCCCAAATCTCCCAAAATCAATATTTTCACTCAAAAACTCGTTAAAGTAGGCTAAAAATTGAAGAATGGCTTCCTCATCCTCACAATGCCTCCTATAGGTTTGTATTCTTCCTTTTTTATATCAAATTTAAAAAAAATGATTTTAGGGTTTAGAAAAAAATAAGTTTTTTAGGTATAAATCTTTGTTTCTAAACTATAATGAAGTAGTTTGTGCGCGTAGAACATTCGTTTGATTGGTTCTTGATTATATATAAGGATTGTTTAGGTTATAAATTTGATTTGGTTTTGTTATTGTGGTAAAATATGAAGAAATGGAACTCGGACTGGTTGATGATAGCGTTTTTTACTTACAAGCTCAACACCTCACAAGCAATAACGATTTGATGGAGGTACATTTTGATATAATTTTTCTTGCATTTTGACAATATGTTAGTAAATGTCATAATATCTTGCATTTTGTTTTCATTTTCGACAGGCGGTTGAGCCGGACGGATTCATTGACCATTCTTCGATCTTAAAGCTTGCCACGTCAGCGCATCCTGGTGTGTTGGAACTTTTAGATAGGGCCGGATTTGGTGTTATTCATAAGTTGGGATACACACAGCTTGATCGTAATCTTCTGACAGCTTTGATCAATAGATGGAGACCAGAGACATTTACATTTCATCTCAGAGTTGGTGAGATGACCATCACATTAAAAGATGTAGCCATGTTGCTTGAATTGCCGATTAATGGGGATCCCATTCTAAAACCAAATTTCCCATGTAATTATATGGATTTGTGTGAGCCCTTGCTTGGCTGTCTCCTCCAGAAGACGTAAGATGGGGGAATGAGCCAATAGTGGCCACTTGGTTTAGGGAGCAGTTGGCCGATGATATTTTCCGTCGTGCCTCTCCAGTGCAGATCGCCCAGCACGCCCGCACTATTATTTTGCACATCATCACTCAACGTCTTTTTTGCGATCGATCGAAGTCTCGAGTGGCCCTTCAATGGCTCTCGTTGTTAGAAGACTTTGATTCTTGTCGACAGTATTCATAGGGCAGTACGGTGTTAGCTTTCACTTATGCAGAGCTTACTAGAGTGGCATTGGTACAACAACGGTATTCCGATGGTTGTATGATTCTAGTTCAGGTACGATCATAGTTATTCATTAATTCATATTTGTACATGTCGTAAACATTAATAAAATACAACTTATACTCTTGTAGTTATAGTCATGGACGTATCTTCCGGTCGATCGTATAGTTATGAAGAGACCTATAATCGACAATTCAAAACCATATGAATTGAGGTAAAATATTGTTGGTTTATGGTGGTATCAACTTATACACTTTGAATAGTTTATATGAATTTTTTCTATTTAGGTGGATCCGACCAAAGAATACCAAATTGACTCCCAGACGGAATTTGGCGTTCTACCGGAACGAGTTTGATGTCCTGGACTATAACGCAGTTACGTGGACTTCATACACTGGTGCAGAGCTTGATGCGCTTTCGGCTTTGTGCACTGAGGCGAGGCAGTTATGGCAGGCTAGACTGATGATATTTTGCTTTAGCGATCTTGCATACCATCTTCCAGATAGAGTAATGAGACGGTTTGGTCTTCGCCAAAACTTACCATATCCTGTTTCATATTATACTCTTCCATATGGTGAAGATGATTTTGAAACAATGATAGATTTATGGATTAACCGCTTCTTAGATGCGGAAGATGAGCATGAGATCATGCTGACTGATAAGGAGTACAATAGTTGGTATTGGAATATCACTTGGCGTTATGTGTTAAGAAGACGAGAGGAAGTGCCTGAACAAGATGTTGCTCTTTACACTCCAAGAGCTCCGCTTGAACGGAATGTGGTATGTATTTAAATTTACAATTTTTAAGGTAGCTGTAAAATCAATAATGGTATATGTTATATGCAGGCGGATGGTATGTATCGTATGTTGGACATGGTCGATGAGCTTGTAGAGGAGGTTCCCGAAAAAAGTAAGGCGAAATGCTTCTCACTCAAACAAATTATACGATCATGTTTGTCGAAGAACAAGATGACAAGACCAATCCCGCCGCCGCCTCTCCCTCCTCCTGCAGTGCCATCCCTTATTGAGGACATTGCATCTGCCGCACCATTTTAGGACATTGCATTCGCCCCCACCGGCCCCCGAACCTAAGAGAAAGTATCAAAGACAAAAAAAAGGTATGGGCGAAAGCTCCGAGGCAATAACTTCCCAACATACGCATCCGGTTGGGCCGTCTCAACCCCCTATGGAAGGAACGCAAGATGAGGGCAATGAAGAAGTTTTGCCTATAGAGGAGGAATTCATGCTGAAGCCAAGAAAATCGAAAAAGAAAACTCCTCGCGAACTAAAAAATTTGAGACGATGGTGTAGTTTGGAATGTCTTTAATATTGATTGTAGTGTTTTTATGTTTGTAATGGAGATTGGGTTGAATACTACTTTCGATTGTAGTATTGTTTTTCATTGTACTTTAGTTCATAGTGAATATAGTTGTGATGCTTATGTCATTATGTAGTGTGTAATTGTGGAGCATGTATAATGGGGTTGTTGCTGCTATGCATCGTGTAACTAGCAGAGCTACATTTGAAATGCCGCCCTTGTGCGGTATTTCAAATGATGCCAATTTTGTAATTAACAGAGCGACATTTGAAATGTCGTCCTTGTGCAGCATTTCAAATGCCGCACAAAGGCGTCATTTCAAATGCTACCCCGACATTTTCTCTCTATTAATAGAGCTACCAGCTCCTACCTACCCCACCCTTACTTTACCAAAACTCCTTCATCAAAAGCTAAACTTTCTGATTTCTCTCAATTTCCAATGTCTTTCAACAAGGGATCTATAAGATAAGTATGGCATTATTGCTCTATTAATTTCTTTCAAATTCTAATTTCTCTCAATTTGTAATCCTAGAACTCCTTTATCAAAAACCAAACTTTTTGTTTTTTGTGTTGTATAATTTGCTTCTATTCATAGATGATAATGGATAATTGGGAGATTGATGGTGAAACAATGATGAAGATTTATGATGAATTTGAACAAAAGAAAGGTAATGGGATGGAAAGTGGCACCAAACTTGATGTGGATTTTGTGCCAGAGACACAAGTTGAAGAATTGTTGCCGACTATGGATAATGGAACATCAACAGTAGATGTCGTGAATGAAAGACTGGAGAAACTATCACTACGTGCACATCTTTTAGGCGCCCTTGGTCATCAAAATCTCAATTGTGCTAGTTCAAGCGCGCAACCTCCGTGTGTACTTTGTTACTGTGGAGATGAATGTGACGTAATTGTTTGTAGAAACGAGAGGAATGCAAGACGTCGTTTCTACCGATGTGGTGGGTACAACGATCATAAGATTCGACCTCATCATGTTGACTGCTGCAAATTTTTTAAGTGGCTAGATTCTGAAATGTGCCCTAGGGGGTTGAATATGCTTTAGAGATGCAAGCAGAAAATAGTCGTTTGGAGAAATTGAATCTTGAATATGCAAACGAATTGTTGGTTTATGGATACAAGTATTCGGCGTTATGGCCACATAGATCATTGAAGGAAAAGTGAACTTTAACTACGCAGTACGAACAATGTCTACGTGTTATCTATGTAGTACGAACGATGTCTAATGTAATGTAATGTTATTCGAATCTTGTGGTATTTGCTATTCGAATTTATGCTATTGTAATATACCGTTATTCGAATTAATTTAGGTACATTCGAACTATATACATTCGAAATTACGCTATTGTAATGTAATGTATTGGTATTTGCTACTTGAATTTGGCTGCTGCTGGATATGCAGCAATGTAAAAGCAGAGCGGCATGTGAAATGCCGCCCCGTGTGCGGCATTTCACATGTCACCTACTTAAAAAACGGTTGGGGGCATTTGAAATGCCTCTCACGGGGTGGCATTTCAAATGCCGCTCTACTTTTACTTTGCTGCATATCCAACAACTTTATGTCATGTAGCCAAATAATACAGCTATGAAATTGTCAAAATAATATTAATAATACAACTTTTCAAATACAACCAAACTCAAATGTCGAAATTTGATAACATAAACAATTGACATCGAATATATTCGATTACAGTCGATCCAAAAATACAATCAAACTCAAATGAAAACATTACATTGCCGAAGTGCAACGATTTTTCTTATGACCCACAACACCACATTTGCTGCACCTGTTTCTTTTATGAGTCTGCATCTCATCCATCGTACCTTTAATTCTAGTAGAACGTGGACGTCCTGGTTGCCTTTTAGCTACAGGAGGTAGGACCAACTGATTATCGCTTAAACTCCAATAGCGTTTATCGCGGACATGATGAAACTCGGGGGTGTAAGCGGCCAAGTATGTCTCAGCTGAATACCATATTGAAGCGAAGTCATGATGGGCTCTATTAGCTTCATTGGAAACTGTTAAGAAAGCGGCCATGACATGCGTACAAGGTAAGTGCTCTAATAGTGGTATGTTACACGTACATGAGCAAGTGTTACCATTGATCATTACTTTAAATTCATCACCGAGATAGTGCATAACTTGCCAAATTCAACTTGACTAAAGCGAATTATTCTTGTACGCCTTGCTTCGTTAGCTCTATCGGCAATGTTTGCTTCCCGGTTTGGAGTAAGACAGGTTAAAAGTTTTCGTACTGCTTCTCTTCTTTGACAAAAATAATCAACCGACCTAAAAAAGGTGCGTGCAACCAAAGCTTTAACAGGTAAAGACCGAGCTCATTTAAGTACACCGTTGAAACTTTCTATGGAGTTAGTGGTCATGACATGAAATCGACCGTCATCATCTTTACACAATGCCTAATTTTCTTCTTTCCCTCTCAAACTCTTTTCTATCCAGTTGTGTGCCCTACTGCTTTTAGTTTTGATTTCTTCTCGGATCTTGTTGTACTCGGCTTCCTCTGCAGCACATGCTGCAGCATAAAAAAGGTCCGTCGGTCGTTTTTCTCTAAATCCTGCAGCTTAAAATTTGGCATTCAGATGTCTACCACAGAAGCGGTGTTTATGAGGCAAACCCCATTGCGTTTTCAATGTTGTCGGTATTCCTTTCATTCGATCAGAAATGAAGGCACTTCGTCGATTGTTAACACTATGAATGAACCGCCGCATGCAAGCAAAAAACCACCCCCAACTATCACCAGATTCTGACTCTACAATTGCATAGACTAAAAGGTATAGATGGTCATCCGCATCAACAGCAGTGGCTACAAGTAATATCCCTTTGTAATTCCCATACAAATGTGTGCCGTCGATTCATAACAACGGACGACAATTAACAAAACCTTCAATACAAGGACCAAAGGCCCAAAAAGCTCGATCAAACACTCCATATGCATTCGTAGTAACATATCCAACGCTTCCCGGGTTCGTTCTAGAAATTTCAGCAAAATATTGTCTTAGAGTGGTATATGATTCTGCCCAATCACCATAAATTCTTTCCACCGCCTTACTCAAAGCTCCCCAAGCCTTCATATAACTAATTTTCACGAACAATTATTCTTCCATCAATACTTGCACCGTACCGGCTGTTATATTCAGATCGGCTTTCACTAAAGGTAAGATCTTTGATACAAGAAAATTAGAAGTCGCTTGCTTGTGAGTGGAGTTCACTGTTGGGTTAACACATTTGTGATCGCTCAGATATTTCCTTATAATCCACCAATTCTCCTCGGATTTTTTTGAAACAATAGCATGAATTCTCCATGGACAGTTGGCATCTATATTACAAATGGCAGTGTATTTGGTTTTATTTGATTTTATAGCTTTAAAAGACACAGCATGTAGAATTGACCATTCGCTCAGTTGTTGTAACAATTTAGCTTTCGTCTCGAAAATCATACCAACTTTAAAGCCACACTGAACGGTAACGGTTGAAAATAACTGATTGTTGAACTCAAGATTTGCAACAATTGACTTAGCCATTATTTGTGCATTGCACAGATCATTATCCAAAGGTATCTCCATTTCCACCTCATCACTGTCTTCAAGAATATTGTCTTCAACCGTAAAATCATAGTTCAAAGCATCGTTGTTCACTTGCATACTACCGATCCACGATACGTCATTCTCCCCCATATTCACTACATCCATACTATTTACATGGGGATCGTCATGTACAACTTCACCTAAACCATGCATTTCAATATCAACATCTGCTTCGTTTGCGGTTACGTTCACATTCTCCACTTCGACATTAGATTGTGTCGCAATATCACGTGTGGGAAATCTGTAATTCACAAATAAGTATTAATTTAAACACCGTATCAAAAATAATATCAAACAAAGTTGGCTTATTCTAAATAAATACCTCTGACTTATATCATATAACTCAGATGGAATTGGATACATATAAGGAGACATATGACAATTTGATGGTCTGGCACTACTTGGCGGTGTTGGTCGATAAGGGAGATAACTGCATATAGAATGACAAAACTTTCAACCGTTGCATAACTTACATTGTAATACGACATAAAAATTATAAATAAATGTTACACCTTCCAAGCAAATGTGTAAAGCTGCCTTAACTTGGATATGGATAGTTATACTGAACGCCTTGTTGATAACTCATACATGGCGAATATCCAAAAAAGGATTGTTGTTGACCGTAAATCGTTGTCATAGGTAGATTACTAAAACTAGAAGATGCAGTTCCATGACTAATACTTAGTGTCTTAACCATTCTACGGTAGTCTTCAGTTACATTGTTAACTACTTGTGCTCGTACGAGTTCTTCTGCTTGCAACCGCCTACTTTTCCCAACAAACAGCTCTATTGATTTTGATGTCGCCGAAAACATTAGCTCCACATCGTCGTCATCAACTATTTTAATGGCTTTCGATCCTGAATCTGTAGGTCGGTTACACACTAACTCTATGTTAAATTTATCAAATTTTATCTTAGTCGCTTTATAAATCGATTCTTTTAACTGCGCCAAATTACAGCCTTTCAATACTTTCGCCGGTTTACATGACCCTCCAACATATTTATCACAATTAAGTTCGTCAATAACCAGTTTACCATCAAAATAACAAATCGTTGGCACACAATTGGGAGTCATTCTACATTTCAATTAATCAACTTTTTTACTACTTGCAGAAATTACTAAACGGCATATGATAACAGAAACAAAAAAAAAATAGGGTTTACAAAATAACATACCAAAATTGTTCAAGAGGAAAAAATAGGTGTTGCTCCTCGACTACATCTGCTTTCGATCAATATTTAACTATAATATATATTCTAAAGTCCTTAGTTTGGGCAAAATTTTAAGATTTGGGTATTTGGGCTTTTTTAAGATTTGAGTAAGAAGATGGTAGATTGAGAAATGAAAGAGGGGGCGGCATTTGAAATGCCGCAAACTGGCGGCATCTCAAATGCCGCTACCTACGTTTTGAAATAAAAGGTGTACCAGCGGCATTTGCCAGTACACGTGGCCGCTGATGTGGTCAAAACTGGTCTATTTTTGTAATTAGTTTACAAATTTGCCTAAATTTGCAATTACTTTGCAAAATTAGTCTAAATTAAAATTTATCCTTTAAAAAATATAAAGTTCTGAATGGTAAAAATGAGTTAATTTAGCATGAAAAACGAGATTTTAGAATACTGGACTCTCTCTTAAGAAATTAAACTTGTTTGCACAAAAAATGGACAAACACCTCAAAGTCGTATGATTTAGTGAATCTTATGTCGTTCTTAGTGATTTGGGTGATTTATGCAAATATATGAAAAACAGGGGCTAAACTGTAAAAAGACACGCAGATTTATAGTGGTTCAGCCAGAATGTGCCTACGTCCACTTTATATGTTATTTCTCTTCTCTTGTTTAGATTACAAGTACAAAGCTTTGATACAAGTAAAAGAAAGTTGTTTGAAAGTTCTCTCCGTGCTTGAGCTCTCAAAAACTTGTCCTGCCATTGTTGTACCCCCTGCCCCTCTATTTATAGAGTGAGGCTGGGAGCAGGGGTCTTGGATGTATATAGATGCTGGTGGGCTTGGGCTGATGCAATCTGGCCTGGTGGAATTGGTCCGGTTTCCCTTGGTTCGGCGGAGGAAATTGAGTGGACCGGTAGAACTTTGGTTCGGTGAAGACTTCATTCGGTGGAGAGCTTTGTTCGGTGGAGACTTCATTCGGTGGAGAGCTTTGTTCGGTGGAGACTTCATTCGGCGAAGAGCTTTGTTCGGTGGAGAGCTTCATTCGGTGGAGAGCTTTGTTCGGTGGAGACTTCATTCGGTGGAGAGGAGGGGTTGAAGGGATTGACGCCGAATGGGTTGGTTCGGTAAGGCATTTGGAAGAAGGAGGATGGGTTGGTAGCATAGGGAGAGAGATGGTTTGGCAGTAGCCTTAGTTTGGTCATGAGAATTCATCCAACACTTGCCCCCCAAAGTAGGGCATGTGTGTGTACATGGCGTGCTTTGTTTTCCTGTAGTTGAGATAGTTTCGTTCGGTCTTGGGCGTGCCAGATCAGTTGGTTCGGTCGGTATGTTTCGCCTATAAATAAGGGCCACAGGTTGCTTTTATTGTATCGAGAAAGCCGAATCAATCTGAGTGCCGAATCGGTCTGAGTGCCGAATCAACCTAAGAGTCGAATCAACCTAAGAGCCGAATCAGTCTGAGTGCCGAATCAACCTAAGAGCCGAATCAACCCAAGAGCCGAATCAACCTAGGAGCCGAATCAGTCTGAGTGTCGAATCATGTATGTTCCCTTTTGCCGAATGTGTTCTTATTATGGACTACCGGACGATCTCTTGAGATCCCAAATACCGAATGATTTCAATGCCGGATGGCAGGATGCCGAATGGTCTTGGAAAACTTGTCATTCCTGGGAGTTTAAGCGAACGAATCCTTAGCTTGTCATGTTTTGATTATGACTCGAATTCTAGACTGTATGCACCCGTCGGTTTATGTTTCCATCCCCCCTTGTTCTAACAATATGCTTTTTCGGTGTTTGCGGATAAATGTCTCGAAAAGCAGAAACTCGATCAGATAAAAAGAAGTCCCAGGGCGAAGGAGAATCTTCCGCAGTGCCCCCTGCTCAGCCAGGAACGGAACGTCACGGACCTGCCCCGAGATCACTAGTGGACGGGTACGTCCCTCAGGAGCTTCTGAACTCCCCGCCCGATTGCTTTCCCAGCTCCCTCAAGGAGGAGCAGCTTGATGTCATCTCTCGTTCTTTCGGAATTGATAGGGCACGCATGCTGTTGCCAAGGAGAGAAGTTATGCCATATGACCCTCCCGAAGGGTACTTTGCCTACAGCAGATACCACTGCATGTGTGGTGCCATCCCGCCTCTTAATGCTTGGGTAGTCAGCTTTCTTACATATCTAAAGGTGGCCCCATTCCAGCTCCAACCCAACTCTTATACTATACTGGTGAGCCTCTTCGTCATCTTTCAGAGGAAGTATGGGCGTGCTCCTTCCAACCGGGAGATCCGGTACTTATATAATTTGAGGGGCTATAAGAAGGGGTCCCCATACGTCAGCTTGGAGTCAGCTGTAACCTTCAAGCCGGTCTTGGACTTGTATTCTAAGTACAACATGTTCAAGAAGGAGTGGTTCTTCGTCAGGGACGACTCTGTTTCCATTCGGCGTTTCACCTCTGGATGTAAGTCGACGCTTTATTTATAATTTCCATTCTGGTTGCGATGCTTCTTCTCATACGTTTTCATTTTTTTGCTAGCGACAGGTGGCTTTGCGGTTGTGGAAACTGATCGCCTGGTTCAGATGGCGGCTGAGATAGAAGCTATCCCCGGGAGAGATAGATCAGCTGCTTACCTGATCAGAAATGTGACCCTTCTGGAGTATAATTTGATCCTTCCACAGCAGTCAGTAGTCAAGCAGAGGGAAATGGCGGAGGAGAGGGCGGCTGCTCAAGCTAAGGGAGGTATCACAGTAGAGAGTGGCAAGAGGAAACCTTTCACAAAACCTCCAGTTGTCGGAGGTAAGAAACTTAAGAAGTCGGACGGTCCCTCCCTCAGCACTTGTCCAATTACTCAAGGGGAGGAAGATGTGGAGGAGGAGAGAGGTGAGGGTGGAGATGACCGGGAAGGTGGTGATGGTGGCGATGGCATCGGGGCCTTGCTTCCTGGGCAAGCAGGCGAGATTCAGGAGTGGACGGATGATGCATTCCGCTAAGCTTTCGAGGGGCTGGACGGAGAATCGGCTTCGGTAGAGAAATCCGAGAAAGTTGACCGGGCCGAGACCGGTGCAAGCGTGTCTTCCCAGACTATTCCAGCCAAGGTGGCTCCGACGACTCAAGGTGAACTTTTGACTTCTGCAGGCTCCATTCATGATAAGGACTTAGGAATATTTTATGATCCGCTCCCGTCCTGGAACGAAATCCATGACTTATTGCAGTATCCTACTCCTCCCCAGGGTTTGTATAACAG
This sequence comes from Allium fistulosum, assembly GCA_030737815.1. NCBI lineage: Eukaryota > Viridiplantae > Streptophyta > Magnoliopsida > Asparagales > Amaryllidaceae > Allium > Allium fistulosum. The sequence goes on from CM060901.1 coordinate 671,120,027, forward strand.
ATGTGTTTCCCTTTTTTTTCTTTTAACTTTTAATTTAACGCGTTTCTTGAATTATGGATCAATGTAAGCTTGTGACACTTGTTCTTCATATCAGGAGCAGGTAAAACGGCCAAGGCCTCAGAGCTTCGGCACAGGCTTGAACAATACAAGCTCTCCAAAGCTTCCGCCAAGCCGAAGCCTTCGACCCACCATTCCGGGGATGTAGTCGGCTACCGTCCTCTTCTCGGGGTTATTGAAGAGAGTATTCAAAAGAGAAAGAGGAGTCATCCCTTATCCGAACCTTCACTTGGTCCTCAGCCCCCAGTTCAGCCTCTTCACGATATCACGGAGGAGGATACTGAGTTCGCACTCTGTCCGCACCCGTCTGAAAATCCTACCGTTACTCAGATTGATCGTCCTGGCTTGGCTCGTAATCCATTTGCGGGTCATCCTGATCTGGATCCAAGTTCCCATGATATTACCTTCGACGAGGTTACCGGTGAGCACCTTCTTCCCCGTAATCCCATGGTACGGGTGCTTGATGAGGCTAAGTCCTTAGATCTCGATTTACTTACTACTCGTATAGTTACCATGGGAGACGAGGCCAAGGCTAATATTGATCGGGTGGCGGAGGAGACTAGGAAGCTGATGGGGCATCATGCCCGGCTGGTTAAGGCTGGAGAGGAGATTGGGAGTGCCAACATCCGACTACGATTGATGGTTTCGGACCAGGCCAAACAGCTTGCTGATCAGGCCATTCAGATTTCTCAGCATGAGGCTGCCTCCGGGCGGTTGAGGAAGACTATGGAGGAGGCTAGTAAGGCGGAATTGCGGAAGATGGAGGCTGCCTACAAGGAGCAGATAAATATGGCCATCTCGAAAGTGGACGAGGTTCGGAGGGCGGATCATGAGCAGGTAGAGGAGCTGTCGGGGAAGCTTGAAGCCGCAGAGCTTGCTCAGGTCAGGCTAAAGGAGGAGATGGAGGCGATGAGGAGGTCCCTTCAGGCTGACTGCTCGCGATACCGACTGGAGAGGGATGCTGCCATTGCAAGGCTATCGGTTTCTGAGGCTCGTATGAGGGAGCTTGAGGAAAATGAGGGGATGATGGATAATATGTTGTAGGATATGTACTTTCGCATTTGGAAACAGGGCAGCTTATCTTGGATGGACGACTACCCCCGGGTTATGGCTAGGATTTACCTCAGGGCTTTAGAGGAGGCCAAGGCTGAGGCGGATAAGGAGGGTGGAGCGGCCTTTAGGATGGATGCGGTTACCGCTCAGTTCACCAAGGAGGAGAAGATAGCGGTGAAGGAGGAGATGCGGTTGTTTGCGGTTGAAGAGGCAGGTGTGGAAGTAGGGGATGACGACCAAGACGATCAAGGGGAAGTTGCTGGTAACCTCTTCTTCATTAGTTTCTTCTTTCGTTAACTCTGTTGCTTATCACTAATGATTTCTCTTCTTGCCTGATCAGGCGGTCAACACCAACAAGACAAGGGTAAAGATCCAATGCAGCCAGCTCCCTGATTTGACCTGGATGTTTCTTTTGGTTGACTCGATACTGTTACACATGTTGGTTTTAAAACAGTAACATGGCTTTCAAGTTATAATGGTGCTACTTGTAATAAGAGATTTGATTTTCGGCATGTAATTCTTAACTTATGATAATTTCGTTATATATGGATGTTTTTTGTATTCTTAACGTGCTGAATAAGAAATATAGCTATGCGTGTACTTGTGATTCAGTGGTATTTGATGCTAAGTTCCTGCTTAAAGTATAATTTCATATCTTGTAATACTAACGTGATGTGCGAATAAACTATAGCTATGTTTTTAGGCACACAAAAACAAAATACCGTCCCTCCTGCTTTAGTTGTAGACGGCGGCTTTAGCGTGACTGAGTATGAAAATGTGGTCGAGTGCCCGGCCATCCGGCCTCATTTGCGAATGCCTCCTATTCTGTGACCTGTGCTTTAGGGATTGTTATAGAGGATAAGAGGAAAGTTTTAAAAATAGAATGGAAATATAGGAAATAGTAAAAACTTCCAATCACGGAAGGCCGTCGATGTGCTTAAGTTCGTGGCAAATGGGTTTTGTAGTCACTTTCCCTAGCTGTGGGTCTTGGAGACATTTGTCACCCATCTTACGCCTCCGCGGGGAGTTAATTCTTTTTTTACCTCAGCCGTACTTAAGACACATCGGAGCCGAGATCGTGCACAGTAACTACCCGAGCCATTATGGTCCGTAATCGTGGGTATTATTCGATTTACCGTGGCCAGCTAGCGTGGGTGCCGATCGTCAACCGTGAACTGCCCCTGGCTGGCCACACCTTATGTTGGGGCTTATAGTCGGTTCACGGTTGCCGGCGAGCCGAACGCCGTAATGAGCTGCCTCGGCTATAGTCGGCCTTCTCGGTGGCTTATAATCGGCTCATTACAGTTGGCTTTAAGGGCCGTCGCGATCAATGAGTTAACCCGCAGCAGAGGGGTGCTGGAGCAAAAGTGTCTCATTGGCGAGGGCATAGATTCGCATAGTACCTGTCAGGTCTTGTCCAGGTGAAGTTGCGCTGTGGAGTGCTTTGAATTGAAACGCTGTATGCACAGGATTTTGTTCAACAGAAAAGGATAAAGTTAACAAGCAGCCAAGATATAAAGGAACAAGTTAAAAAAGAGACAAGGTTTTTTAAAGTGGTTCGGCACGAAAAAGCCTACGTCCACTGATTCTCTTTGTTAATTCACTTCATATGGGCAGTACAAGTTAAGAAAAGTATCGACGGAGGTGTTGGATGTTCCATGCCCTCTGGAACACCTCTCCGTCCACTGTTGACAAAATATAGGCTCCGTTGTGGAGATCTTTATGAATTACATATGGTCCATCCCAGATTGGGTCTAGCGCTCCGGGGCGAGGGAAGATTCGCTTGAGGACAAGATCCCCTTCTTGTAAGGTACGATGCTTGACTTTGGAGTTGTATTGTGCCGCCACTTTTTGTTTGTGGGCTGCTGCTTTAAGAACTGCATCATTTCTTCTCTCCTCAACTAGATCCAAAGACATGTGAAGGAGTTCTTCGTTCTCTTCTGGGTTATAGTGGATCCTACGGTGGGAAGGCACAATGGTTTCAACTGGGAGCATAGCCTCTGATCCGTATGCCAAAGAGAAAGGAGTGTGCCCCGTTGATGTTCTGACAGATGTGCGATAGGCCCATAGTGCCGTAGGAAGTTCATCCACCCAAGCGCCCTTTGACTTTTCGAGCTTCTTTTTTATTAGAGTTTTCATAATTTTGTTGACGGCTTCGACTTGTCCGTTTGCCTAGGGATACGCTACAGATGAGAAGCTTTTGTGAATTCCGTGCTCTTGGCACCAGTTGGCGAATTCCTCGCTGTCAAACTGAAGTCCATTGTCTGATATGATTTTGAGTGGGACTCCGTACCTGCACAGAACATTTTTGATCAAGAAGTTAATAACTTTTGCTGAAGATACTTTATTCAGAGGTTCCGCTTCCACCCATTTGGTGAAGTAGTCGACTGCCACTACAGCGTATTTGGCCCCGCCTCGGCCCATTGGTAGTTCGCCGATTAAGTCAATTCCCCATACTGCAAAGGGCCAAGGGCTAGTCATTTGAGTAATCTCAGTCGTTGGTAGCCGTGGAATCTTAGCAAACTTCTGGCATCTGTCACACTTTTTGACGAAATCCAAGGCATCCTTGCTTAAGGTGGGCCAGAAGTATCCATATCGGAGTGTCTTTTTTGCTAATGTTTGTCCTCCGGTGTGATCTCCGCAGCTTCCTTGATGAATGTTGGATAAGATTTCCCTGGCTTCCCTCCCAGCGACACACCTTAATAACGGGTTAGAGAATCCACGTCGATAGAGGATGTCTTCTTGTATTGTGTAGCGGGAAGCTTTTCTCAAGATTTTCTTGACTTCGTTACGCCCATTGGGTAGTGTGCCGTTTTGTAAGTAGTCTCGGATGGGAGTCATCCAAGTTGCCTCTTTGGTTGCAGCTATCAGATTCACTTGCTCAAAACTTGGGGTCAGTTGCTTTGAGAAGGTTACTGCCCCAAAGATGGCGCTGTCTCTCACACTTGCTTGCTTTGCCAATTCGTCGGCCTCTTGGTTCTCTTCCCGAGGAATGTGTTTGACTAAGCAGTGGTCCAATCGGCTGAGAAGTAACTTGGTCTTCTTTAAATATGCTATGAGTCGTTCTTCTCGAGCTTGGAATTCTCCTAGTATTTGATTAACAATAAGTTGAGAATCGCTGTGAAGACACAAAGAATTGGCTCTGATTTCTACGGCAAGTTCTAGTCCGACTATCACTGCTTCATATTCTTCATCGTTGTTGGTGGCAGCGAACTCCAACCTTATAGCATAGTGCAGTTTGTTTCCCCTAGGAGTGATTATTACCACACCTGCCCCCGAGCCTTGTTCGTTCGATGCACCATCCACAAAGAGATTCCACTTGATGTCTTCTGCTATTTCCAATTGCTCCTTTTCTTCGTTGGTAGTGAATTCTGCAATGAAATCAGCCATGGCTTGTCCCTTGATGGCGGTGCGAGGGTGATAGGTGATATCATGCTGACTTAGTTCAATGCACCATTTAAGTAGTCGCCCAGAAGTGTCGGGATGATGGAGTACCTGCCTCAATGGTTGATCGGTCAGAACTTTGATGGAATGGGACTGGAAGTAATGACGTAGTTTCCGTGAGGTGATTAGTAAACAGTATGCTAGCTTCTCAAGTTTGGGATATCTGACCTCTGCCCCAGTAAACCTCTTGCTGACGAAGTAAACTGGCCGCTGCATGCGGTTGTCTTCCCTTACCAAGGCGGCACTCAGGGCGTGAGATGACACAGTAAGGTATAGGTATAATTCTTCGCCTTCACTTGGAGTCGAGAGTACCGGTGGTTTCTGGAGGTGTTCGATTAAGTTAAGGAAAGCGGTTAAGCATTCGTCGGTCCACTCGAACTTTCCTTTGTCTTTCTTTAGAGCTTCGAAAAAGGGGACGCACTTGTCTGTTGCCTTGGAGATGAATCGGCTTAGGGCGGCCACTTTTCCATTCAAACTTTGCATTTCCTTCCGAGTGGAAGGTATCTTGATATCCCTTAGCGCTCGGACTTGTTCAGGGTTTGCTTCAATCCCTCTGGCATGGACGATGAATCCCAAGAACTTTCCTGATGATACTCCGAAGGAGCATTTTAGAGGATTCAACTTCATTCCATACTGGCGAAGTATTTGAAACATCTCGCCTAGGTGGCTTACGTGATCTTTGGCTTTCCTTGACTTTACCAGCATGTCATCCACATATACTTCCATAGTTTGCCCTATTAGCCCTGCAAACATCTTGTTGACGAGGCGTTGGTAGGTGGCTCCTGCATTTTTAAGTCCGAAGGGCATTACCTTATAGCAGTATAAACCCCGGTCGGTGATGAAACTAGTGTGGTCTTGGTCGAGAGCATGCATAGGAATTTGGTTATACCCTGAGTATGCGTCCATAAAAGATAAGAGCTCGTGCCCGGCTGTGCTGTCTACAAGTTGGTCGATTCGGGGAAGTGGGAAGCAATCCTTTGGGCAGGCGTCGTTTAGGTTGGAGAAGTCAATGCATGTTCGCCACTTCCCATTAGCCTTCTTTACCAGCATCGGGTTAGCGATCCATTCCGGGTAGATGGCTTCTCGTATGAAGTCGTTGGCGAGTAGATTCTTTACTTCTTCATCGAGGGCTGCTGATCGCTCTGCCCCCATGCTTCTCTTTCTTTGTTTTACGGGCGCCTTGGTAGGATCAATGTTTAGTACGTGGCATGCTACGTCAGGGGAGATTCCGATCATGTCAGCGTGTGACCATGCGAATACATCCAAGTTGTGGCGGAGAAAGTCGATGAGTTGCTCCTTCAACTCTGCCTTTAGTTGGGATCCAATTTTCAATAGTCTACTCAAGTCGTGCTTGTCTACAAATACAAACTCCATAGCCTCTACAGGCTCGGCGGTGGCCTCCTCCTCTCGGTCCCTGGGGTCTAATTCATTGAAAGGGTCGCTGGTATATCGAAGAGGAGGGGCTTTCTTTAGTTGCTATGCTTCTAGACTTTTCATGCAGAGGGCAACCTCTACACCCTTCCCTTTATCCTTCCTGTGGTTGTTGCGAAGTTCAGTCACATAGCAGTCTCGAGCAACGTCCTGGTCTCCTTCTACTTCCCCTACTCCATTGTCCATTGGAAATTTCATCTTTAGGCACCATGAGGCTAGGACAATTTGGAAGTCAGACAGGGCTGGCCTTCCTAAGAAGGCGTTGTAGGCCGAATGGTTTTCTATTAGCACAAACGTTTGTTTCCATACAACGGAGCGGGGATGGCTTCCAATCTCAACAAAGAGGTCCAGTTGTCCGAGGGGCATCTTCGCATCTCCAGTGAAACCGTGTAGTGGTTTATCGCAGGGAGACACATCCTTCATTGATAATTTCATTTTGTCGAATGCATGTTTGAACAGGATGTTTACTGAGCTTCCAGTGTCTACTAGATTCGGTAAATTTCGGCGGGACCGAGCCGGGCAGAGATAACCATGGGATCCATGTGAGGGTATTGTCTTCCTTCTAGGTCACGCTTACCGAATGTGATGTCATCACTTTCTTTCCGCTTCGGGTGGCGCTCTTCTATAACTGAATTGACACAGTCTTTATTGTGTCTGAGCGACTTTCCATATCTTTCCATCTCTTTCCAGCTTCTGTCTGCGATGTGCGGTCCTCCCGAGATGGTATGGACCACTATCTTCTCTTGACTAGAGTTGCTAGTGTTGCGGTTTCCTCTGCCGATCTCCGGTGAGGATGGCCTTGGGTTCTCATTGGCAGGAGCTGGAGTCCTGTCCTGACCTTTTACATAACGTTCCAGTTTCTTCCTTCTGATGTGTTCCTCAATCAAGTCCCGGGGAGATGATGGCATTCATTGGTATCATGCCCATGAGATTCGTGGAAACGGCAGAACTTTCCAGACTTCTGTGCGTTATCTGGTTCCTTCTTGTATGGTCGGCGTTTGTATCTAACTTCGCCTTGGGTGGCAAGGAAGATATTTTCGACGGTCTTGTTCAAAGGAGTGTAAGTGTCGAATCTCGGTCCTGGCCGATATAGGCGCTTTTCTCCCTTCTTGCCCCCAGCATTGTCTCTGGGATCATTTCTTCGAACATCCCTTGCCACAGCAGGGGCGTTGCTGTGAGTTGCCTTATTTTGTTGTCCTGACTGCCCCTTAACGGCAGCATCCTCGAGCCTCATATATTTCCCGGCTTCATGGAAGAAGGGTAAAGTAGCTGGTTTTTCTTTTGTCAACCTTCTAGCAAATTTAGTGTTCGGATGCACACCACTACAGAGGGCCATTAGGATAAGCTTCTCATCGGCATCTTGGACTGCGGCTGCTGCGGCGTTGAATCGGGTTAGGTATTGCTGCAGTTTCTCTCCAGGTTTCTGTTTGACGCTGGATAAGGAATAGTGTCCTTAGGTTGCTCCACATGAATGCGGAACTGACTGATAAATTTTTCTTTCAACATTTCCCACGAGCTGATGGATCCCTGGGGTAGATGACAGAACCAGAAGGTAGCGAGATCTGCTAAGAAGAGCGGAAAGCATTTGCACAGTACTCCCTCTATTGCTCCACTCATGAGCATATGTTGTGTGTATCTCTGTAAGTGTACAACGGGGTCGGAGGTTCCTTTGTAAGGTTCCATTGTTGGCATCTTCCATTCTCGGGGGGGTGATAGCAATTTCGATGTTGCGGGCGAAAGGGCTGGTTACCCTAGCGCCTATCCCTCGATCTCTTTGCTCCCGTTGGACGCACTCTCTGAATAAGCGTGCCATCCTTTCATCAGAATTTGGAGCAGATAGAAACGAGTTTGGTTCTGTTCTGTGGGATTGATTCCGTCCAGATGACCTGTAGGGATGGTATCGTCTATCATTCCTCATATTTTCTAGTGGCTGCCTTTGGTCTTCTGGGAGCATGCTAGGGTCAGCTACAGTTGGCCCTTGCCTTGATCTTCCCCTACTGGGTTCTGATCTAAGCACTTCCTCGGGTCCAACTTCGGGCTGGACTCTAGCTCGGCCCCGTTCACTGGCGTTTCCATGGTTAGGCAGTATGACAGGCTCGGCTACAGTTGACCTTCGCCCGGTACCTCCCCCGTTGGGTTCGGTTCCAAATGTTTTCTCAGGCCTAACTTCGGGCTGTGCTCGATCTCGGCTCCTACCATGGTTACTTCTGCCGTTAGCTCCTTCAAAGAAGGAAGATCTTTGTTGTCTCTGAGATCCTCCAGACTGGGACTCGCCCCATGATTCGGTGTTGCGATTGGACTCTTCAGCATCCCTTAAGCGTGACATGAGATGGTCCACCAAGGCTTCCTGCTGGGACGTGAAGCGGTTAGTTACTTCAACCACAACCCTGTCTAAATCTGCCCTAGTAATTGCTGCGGGCTGTTCTGTGGCAGGAGTGGTCGGATTATCCTGTCCTTCATTTGTTACTGCTGCTGGAGGAGGACGATTTACTTGATTCGTGACAGCTGGATCTGGAAGACTGCTGGATGCGATGTTTTTTCCTTTGTTAACATCTTTTCTCTGTTTGGGAGGCATGTTTTCCAAGTGGCGAACGATGCTGTTAGGAAAACGGTTAAGTGGATGAAGCTGAAGCTTCGAGCTTCTAGTTCTCAGTGAAAGCACCAAAAATGTTTGCACAAAAAATGGACAAACACCTCAAAGTCGTATGATTTAGTGAATCTTATGTCGTTCTTAGTGATTTGGGTGATTTATGCAAATATATGAAAAACAGGGGCTAAACTGTAAAAAGACACGTAGATTTATAGTGGTTCAGCCAGAATGTGCCTACGTCCACTTTATATGTTATTTCTCTTCTCTTGTTTAGATTACAAGTACAAAGCTTTGATACAAGTAAAAGAAAGTTGTTTGAAAGTTCTCTCCGTGCTTGAGCTCTCAAAAACTTGTCCTGCCATTGTTGTACCACATGCCCCTCTATTTATAGAGTGAGGCTGGGAGCAGGGGTCTTGGATGTATATAGCTGCTGGTGGGCTTGGGCTGATGCAATCTGGCCTGGTGGAATTGGTCCGGTTTCCCTTGGTTCGGCGGAGGAAATTGAGTGGACCGGTAGAACTTTGGTTCGGTGAAAACTTCATTCGGTGGAGAGCTTTGTTCGGTGGAGACTTCATTCGGTGGAGAGCTTTGTTCGATGGAGACTTCATTCGGTGGAGATGAGGGGTTGAAGGGATTGACGCCGAATGGGTTGGTTCGGTGAGGCATTTGGAAGAAGGAGGATGGGTTGGTAGCATAGGGAGAGAGATGGTTTGGCAGCAGCCTTAGTTTGGTCATGAGAATTCGTCCAACAAAACTCATCTAGAAATCAACGTATAAAATCCAAACTAAAAACACAACTATTGAGTCAAGTAATCTAAAAAAAATTGTAGTAACGGCATTAGCAAGTTAGCAACCACAGAAAATTTGTTTAGAAATCGTAATGTTTAATGGGGAAATAGTCCAACCAATCTCGAAGTCATGTAAAAATTAAACTACTTTGCGAGAAAATCAACTTATAAAAATTCAACCAAACATCAGCGAAACCAAATATTAAGTGGATATGAGTAAAAAAAATGGGCATACAGTAGAAAACCTGACAGAAGATGACATAACAACATGAAGGTTGAATGACACATAACATATGATTGCAGTAACTGAGTAAATACCCAAAGAAGATTTATTTTCCGAAAGGAAAAAAACAAGTTTAATGTGGTAAATAATTCAAATATACTTCCGAGAGAGTAAACATAATTTAATATGTTAAAAATCATCAAGGAAAAGCTAATCGTTTGGTAGAACATTATACTATTCTATAAAAAATGGACGTCATGTAAAAATTAAACTACTTGGCATAAAAGCAACGTCTGACAATCCTACCAAACAACAGCGAAACCTAATGAAATGACTAATATTAATCAAAGTTGAACTGGTACTTTTCAAGACAACTTTTCCACGCTGTAAACCAAAGTTGAACTGGTACCATTCAAGACAACCATTCCACGCCGCCTTGCAAACGACTTGGCGGAAGGTTGGAAAAGGCTAATATTCGCCAAGATGGGATGAGGAAGATCGAAAACGATGATGCGCTGGAGTTATTTATCAACTGAGTCGTCGGAGTTAGGCAGTTCATCGATATCAGAGCGATGACCATTAAATCATACCAATATTAAGGTCAAGCAGGACAATTGATTATAATAAAATTAGGGTTACTAGGAAGAAAAAAGGGGAACCAAAACATTTCTCGTTTCACAGAGAAAAGCGACGGTTTCATTTTAAAAAAACAATTGGCAAAACCTTATTTATTCTTATTGTGTAGTGTTACATAACTAAAATTCCTGACTTTCTTCTTCCTCTTCTAATTCCAAATTGGTGGTCAGAAAGGAAAACAATATATAAATGGTCCATAAGAAAAATATAACATTTAGGAGTGCAATAACGAGAACTACAATACAATGTCTGCGTACAGAGTTGAGTGCTATGTACCTTTACCTTTACAGGACGGAATATAAAGATCAGTCTAGTGTTAAACTTAGAGATTACAGAGAGCAAATTAAGTCTATTTATTCTTCTCATATACAAAGTTTCATAATAAACAAATACAACATGCTACGTTTACAGAATTATACAATACAAAAGAGCAGTAGAATATATTAGATCAGATAACCTAGGGCGATATGCAACAATTCATTTTACCCACAAGGAGTGAGTTTCTTGTTACCCGCACCACGTGGATTGTCATCTTTCCAATCGTCCCAAGCTCTTGCCTTCTCTTGTGCAGCATCATCTTCATCTTCGTCATCTTCGTCTTTTTTGGTGGTATTATCTTTGTGCCAGGAAGAGTTTGCTTCTTGCATGAGTTTCCTATTTCTCTCTTGCCAATCGTTCATCATCTTCATTTCCTGTAGCCCTGCGTCTTCTATGCTCATCCATGGCATTCTTTACATATCAAAGATACATGAAATTCGTTAGTTTTCACAGTGCTTGCAAATTAGCATGTACAACGTGCATACGTAAGATGCTTGTACGTACAATGTGCATGTACAATCTCTAATTTGTTGGCTACATGCTCCACAGAAAATTATCCTTAATTTCAAAGCAAATACATTTTTTTTTAACAATGGTGGAGTAAACCCATTTTTCTAGATATCTATTTCTGCATGAATTTTTGGATAGATTTGTTAACGTATGCCCATGAGCGCATGTTAAGACTATAAAATGACTAACATAACTTTATATCATTGGCCATGCCAAAAACCAATGAACAACACAATTGGTCTTTGTGTCATTTTAAACCATATTTGCTCATTATTTTTCTTAACATGTGCCCTTAGTTAATTCTGGAATATGTCTTTACTCAAGTAAATAGTTACACACACACGCATGAGGAAGGTTGAATGACACTCCTCATTTGGAGCATCGCTTTAGCATCTCTATCCTATTTTGAGATACATTATTCTAAAAGCTACAAAATTCTGTGTATATGTAATCCACATTATGAATACGAGAAGATGGCAAGATGGCAAGATGGCTAAAAATATGATAAGGGTGTTAACTGGGTGCTCAAAAATACGTCTCTCTACGGACACACAGAAATATACATAGAAACGTGTGATAAAAGAAGAATATTATTCAGAGCCTTTTTATGTACAAAAATAAAATAAAAAGAATACGATTTCAAAGCTTTATAAACATCACAACATGTATGCAAATGGATGAATGTCAAAAACAAATTTTGGGAAATTTATTATTCTGTGGTACTTTACATGAGGCCATATGTAACTTTTTTTATAAATATCAATACAAACCTGTATGATGGTTGAAATACTTGTGCAGCAATTCTTTCCCTCTCACTAGTTAAGCTTCCTCCAATTAAACTAGCAGGTCCGAAAATTAGAGGTTGGTGTTTATGATCATGGGCATCTGCAACGTTTGCTCTCCCTTCAATAACATCCTGAGCAAATGTGGCACATGTAATTGGCTGAGCAGGTTTCATATGTGGAGCTCGGCTTGCAGCATTTTTGTGCCAAGACTCAGCTCTCTTCGCCCTCTCATCAAGTATTTCACGAGCAAGTTCATTGTCCCCCTCCTATATTTTGGATAGTAAGGTATAGAATAGTGAGGATAAATGTATCTTCAAAGGCAATTTCACAACTTAGATCACAGCATAAGGTGATGATATTAATTAAATAACAAATCGTTACATTCAATGATCTATAGCATAGCTATAAAAAGTACTTTAGTTATGAACAAGAAAGATCCATGGTATATCTTACCTTAAGTATGCCCACTGTTTCAATTGATTATTTTATAACAAGAAAACTACATTTTGGAGTATGTAGGGGATGTGTTATCAGGACCAGAAAAAAAATCATTTATACAATATCACAACAGGTATTCTTCTCGACATTTAGTGCTAAGCATAGTCACCAAGAACAAAGGAGTGTCCAAGGGTGTTTTGAGGGAAGCAAGTTAGGCTGTTCTTGCAAGGAAATTATATCATTCCATGACAATTGGTGAAATTTTGTCCATAAAGATAATTGAAGATACTCAATAATCAGACAACACAATACGATAATAACACAGCCCCATCTTTATTGCCATCAACAACATACTAAAAAGGAGGAACTACAATGATACCAGTGATAGTTTATCTTTTACAGCAAGAAGCATCTCTTCTTCTTTTTTTAGCATTTCCAGGAGATCGCAAGCCTTCAAATATAATTGAAAAGTCAATCATTACCAAATCCATAAGATACTAGCATAAGTCGACATAATATCAGCCCTAAGGCTCAACTGACCTTACAAATGGACAAAGAGATGGTAGTTAACCATGCCTGCAATAAATCGAAATAGGGGGAAATCAGTTAGAAGATTCAACATGATTTGTACTTTGCATTATTAAGTTGCAGACAAGATGCGTATTGAAAATAGGTGTAGATACATTTTTATGTAGGCGAAACTAAAGTAAATAGAGTCATGTAATTGCTACGAATCGCTAGCAAATACTTGAAAAGTCATGAGGTAACTGGTGGTTGTCATTGAGTTTGATCTGTACCATATGTTCATTATGATCTTCTTGAACTGTAAAGTAGTCAAATTTCTAGTCATAGCATAATGCCAAACAAAACTGGACGTCCTTCATGGCTACAGAAGATGACCAGCTAAATTACAAGAAATACAAGGGAAATGCACTCATCGGTGACAATTAAATACAAACTCTACGATATAGTACATCTTAACAGAGTTTATAATCCAAATCAGCAGAATCTTGACCAAAATTACCAGAAGATGTTGAATTTGATAATATATAGTTGATTCCTTTCTTTTTCAGGACTCTCACGTATACTGACAAGTCTATTATACACTGTCCAAATTTTCAAATGAACTAGTTAATATGCAACTGGAATGCGTAGGTGACAGTATCCTTGGTTTCATGTTATATTCCTTGGAAGGATAGAATGGTAATCCTAAACAATTAAAATGCATTTTGAATTACGATAATGGTACAGAAAACTAAAGGCTACAAACGATCATATTTCCAGTTTCATGTTATAGAGAAACACAAATATAAAGACTTGGAATGAAGTGAGAGAATAAAAGGAATAAAGAGAGAACAAAAGAAGATAGATACATACACAGCCTACGGGTTTAATAGCAAAACAGCCATAAAAAATTGTGACTACTAATATATAGTAACTCAGTTAGAGTATGCATACACATAGTAGTGGCTAAATAATACTAAAATAAATTGAACCTCTCTTTCTTCTTCTCCCTCATCATCTAATTCATCATCCTCGCCATCCTTCACAGGAGAGGACAAAGCTGCAGCTCTCAATGACCTTTTTCGTCTCTCCTTCCTGTCTTTTATTTCTTGCAGTTTAGCTTCAGCAGCTTTCTGGCGTTTGAAGCGTGCAATCTAAACATTTAACAAGTAGTCAAATTTTCAGGCATACATTCGTAGTTTTAGTTGTAATCATCAAATGAATAGCATCAAATATTCTTGATGGGCAATATTTTAGTGAAGACGGTATGTTTATTTATATTGTATGTTTTGACATCAATAATATTAATAACAAAAGCACTGGAATTTCAGTCAAACAGTCAATATTTCACTATAGTGGTTAATTTTTTGTGCACACAGCGCACATTTATAGTTCTGATCAGAAATCTTCTAATGTATGAACCAAATATGTTAATTTATAACATGAAATTTTAATCAGTATTTCTCTATAGTGGTATTCAGATTTATATTTCTTCGCTTTGAACCGATTTCTCTATAGTAGTATAGTGCACATCTGATAAAACATGCGAATAAAAAATCATTTTCCAATTATCTGGCACAGAGGTTCTTGACACCCAACTCAATACAGGAATATATGTCAAAACTTGCAAAAAAAACAGTCAACGAGTATTTACCAAGATTCGAGATCTCGGTTTCGATCTCAGTTTCGGTCTTTTGTAGTCTTAGGAATTTCGATGTAATTCGTAAATTTCGATTCCAGTTTCGAATATCATTATTTATTCTTCATATAATTACACATATGTTTGTTTAATTTATTGAAACAAAATGTATAATTTATATTTAATTGAAAAATAAGATATAAAAAAAACAATACCGATTCATTTTAAATATTTATAACACTAAAAAAATGATTATTCATTATTTCGTTTTCAACCTTTTTAGTTACACGATTCACATTTTTGTGAATTTATATGTTTCCTAAGTTACAATTGCAAATTGGAATATTCATGAATTTGAAACTCAAATTAATTCCATTTTCGAGATTTTTCTTTTTTGTAAAATTTGAAGTTCAATAGTTTTTTATTAAATTGGAATTTCGGTTTGATTTCGTTTCGGTCCCTACCGAAACCGAAACCTAAACGGAACGACCGAAATCTCGGTGTTTCGGTCGAAACCTCAAACCTTGGTATTTACCTAAAGGCTAAGCCAAATGCAATCAGGACTCAGATTCTAACAAAATTTCAAGCTTATTTTGGAATAAACAGCAACATCTTATTTCCTTATGATTGACTTTTTTAATTTAACCGCTGTGACACGGCTATTTCTTGAAAGATTAGAAAGATGCATCTAAATTTCATTTCAGATACCCTCCCATATCTGCTGAAGTTATAATGATTGATTTTGTTACATAATAAACTTAGCGATATTTACTACAAATGCAAGCAGTAGCAGCAGCACCATTTATATAAATTGGAATTGATGGGAGAACTAATGGTAAGTTCTCCGACAGTTTATTTTTAGTACTTTAACTAACAATTGCCTTCTCCTACAATACCCGTTCTTTTTTCTTTTTCTCTAAATAAACCAAGAAATGGTTACAAGGAAAGGTAGTTTTACATCTTAAAAGCTTGCAATATCCTTTTCATATCAGATACAGCTAGTAGTTCGATTGGTGATCACTTCTTTGGTTTCTCGGGACCAAAAATTCTAACCTTTTTGGCTCGTTGAGCTGCAGCTGTATCTGAGCTATCCTGTGTTAAAAATTCGATTTCTTCTTTTGATACAATCTCCAGTTCTTCACATGTTGAAATGAATTCCTAAGACACCAAAGTAAGCTATGTATCAGATAGATATATAAATGTTTATTATTAATTATGACATAATAGTGTAAGCTGCAAAAAAGAACCTTCAGGTGGTTCTGGGATGCCTTGATAACTTGTATCCTGTCATCTTGTGAGATTTTTTCAGTCAACTCTCCAAGATAAAAAGGGACCTGAAAATTGCGGTAAAAAGAAGAAGTAAAAGCTGAAATATAGGAAGGTGAACTGAATTTTGAAATGTTGAGAAATTAAATAGTAACTTTAACCTTTATTTGGAATTATGGAGAAAATAGTTCCTTATAAATTGTCTATATAATTTGAAATGATATATAGGAAGGTGAACTGAATTTTGAAATGTTATCAAAATATTCATTTCTTTTCTTTAAGCTTATCTCCTTCTTGGTAGAAACATATACAGTTTATTAATCATATTAGACAATTTACCATAACAGCATTGAATATTAAAGCAGTAACATTATCCTATTAAACTCTAATTATATCACCTAAAAATTAAAATCTAATATTATTGTTCTTTTTTTGTTCCCAAATAGATGATTCGTCATATTTCTCAAAAACTATAATTTCAGTGCTCGATCAATTGCTAATTTGACAATCAAAAATTCCACATAAGAAATACTCACTTTAAGCAGTTAAATTAAAACTTACAAGTAAATATTTGAGATTAGTAGTGCTGACATCATCCTTGGATTCATTGGACGAAAACAGACCGAGCTTGCTCACCATCTCATCACAGCGCTGAAAAGCGGTAATTCCTTCTTTCAATGTTTCCTAATCACAAAAAAAAAACCCCAATAATCTCATAAATTCAATTCAAATCTGCAAAAATGGCCATAACATTTACAAACAAAAATACCTGGTCTATAGTAGACTCGGATGCCATGGAATGAATCCTCTTAGCCTGAGTGAAGAGCGCAGGAAGAGAAATGTTTTCCATAGTTGATTTGCTCATTGAAATTGGATCGAGTGACTGAAACCTTAGATAAATCATTAGTTAAAAGTATGGTTCAACATTCGGACCGGGTCACCGGAATCTCGGACGTTCCGTCCCGGTTCCGGTGGACACCGGGCCGGAATTTGTGTTAAAATCCGCTTTTGGAATCAAATAGTAAAAAAAAAATTTGTTTTATTACATATAAAAGAACCAAAAGGAAGAAAAACAAAATAAACAAACAAAAACATGCCCGATTCGCAAAGCAGACAATAACGAATTTTGATTCCATCAAAGCAAACAAAAAGAAATTCGGGTTCAATCAAAATAGACAAAATGAGAACCTGATTTAGATTTTGGGATTCAGATTTCAAAATGCTTTAGAAAGCAAGATCCATGAAGACAAAATAAGCAGTCGACGTTCTTCTTTCCCTTCGATGTCGATTAAGGGTTTCTGGACGATGGAAGTGACGTGGTGGGATAGCTTCTCAAGCAGGGCTATATTCATTTGGGCTGAATTCTTATTTTTCAAGGGAATATTAGTTTTGGACTTGATTGGGCTTGTTTATTAATTGCAAAATTCACTTCTTTTGTTGCTGAACCAATCCAAGTAGGCAAGATCTATTTAATATGTGGCTAAAAAATGTAATTATAATTTTAAAATAGTATAAAAATGTAAGGGAATCCGGAACCGGAATTAAAACGAAACTTCCAGAATTTCCGAAACGGAACCGAAATTCCAAAAATATCATGTGACCGGAACGGAATCAAAAACCGAAATTTTGAACCTTACTTAAAACCGATGTTCATGATCTGCTAATTAAAGGTCAATTTTGGAGCAAAGGAAACAGAAATGTTGTGGATAATGTAGATGAGATTATGTACAAGGTCTTAAAGTTGAGTCAAGAAAGTGTCATAGACTAAACTCGACACATAAGGTTCACACAACCATGATATGTCATACGCAATATTAACTGAAATGACATTTTAAAAATGAATGCGCATTTCAAATGAAATGTAGAATATGATAATATTAATGTTGAAAATTTCAATGATTTGTCTTAAATCGGTTACAAATAAAGATTACAGAAAAGACATCTGAGAGTAACAAAATGAGTTTTAACAAATGCTCAAACTAAGGGCATAACTTTAAACTTTGGCGTGCTTGATTTATCACACTTTCTCATGTTACTCTTTCTAAGTTTTTTGTTGTTGTATAATGTCTACTATTTTTTTATTATGTTCCCTTTGCCTTAGACAATAATTTTGTAGCAAATACTGAAAAATACACCTGAAAAACTAAGGCCCCGTTTGGCTTGTTGTTTTTAGTTTTGTGTTTTCGTCTATACGAAAACGTGTCCGTTGTATGTATAGTTGAAAAACAAACAATTTTGAAAAATGATATTAACATATAAAATAGAAAACAAGTTTATTTTGTTTTTCGTGTTTCGAGAGATAATAAAAGCATGGAGAACAATCAAACTTTTTTGTTGTCCGTTGGTCGTCCCAACGGCTAAGAATTATAAATCATCTCTTTTTATTTCTTGCTATTTTTTGGTACAAGTTGAAAACACAAAACTCAAAATACAAAACGAAACCAAACGGGCCCTAAATTTACTGGGTCAAAAATTTCCAACTTCGCATAAAATGTCTGGCTGCAATACCATTCAAGGAGAAAAAAAACACATGAATGGGATGTGTAATTGCATCATGAACATGTGTTTTGGCACAATATGGCAGTAGACATGTCCAATGGCATAGTCACTTGATATAGCACAATATGTTGTAAAAGTCGTTATGTGGACGTGTACACAGTAGGCTTGGACTAAGGATTAATCATCCAGAATGGGACTAATCGTTGAGTCGGAGATTAATCGGTGCTGGACGTTTACCGATAACACGATATTTTTGATAAAAAAAAATTTATTATACGTAAGATTAATCGGTACAAATTTTGTTTATTATACCAGTTGAAAATATATTTTTCAAATTCAAAGCACAGCTAGATGCACTATTCGTTTTTGTTTAAAGTTTCATGTTATTTAGCATGCATTCTTCTACAATTGTTAATCAAAATGTACTGGAAAAACTACAATTGTTTTATGTGCGATTGATTGTCTCGGTTTTACTTGTAAATGCAAAATTAGATAATAGATTATTTCAATATAATATAATATAATATCATGTTTGTGTATTATATTAGGAACTCAAAAGGATATCATGCATTTGGAATGGGAACCAATAACCACAATCTAGAAGGCCACACACATTCAACAAATTGTGTCCTCTTTTATAAGTTCTCCACGTTTTCCATTCCATAACCATCATTAAAATCCTTATAATACACACATGTGTGTGTTTGCGCACGCACACAAAAACACATTCAAAATCTACCTCAATATCGTAACATATAAGAACTTACTATGTCAACATCATTTATATCAATTAGAAACATCATTCAAGCAATTACCTATTAAATTTAATCTTATATCAAACAAAAAATAAATAAAAATGATTTTTTTATTCATAAAGTTCTCATGATAAGTTACTGCAAAAAGCAGAGTTTTCAAAATAGGATTCAAATCGTAAATTATGAAGTTCCAACTTTAAATTGAAATAAATTTTAAGTGTAAATCGCGGATTATAGAGATAAATGTTTTAAGGTTTGTACACACATTGGAATTGATTTTGATATTATTTATCCTAAATATAAACCTAAAACTCAATATTGTCTCTTGTTCATCTTTATTTTGTTTGATAAAAATAAAAACTAGAACTGTAGATCCAAGCAAGTATTTTGAGTGTATCATTATAGATCGAATGATTTTTCTCGATTGTGGTTGTATATTAGTTTAAATCGGAATGTCACTCGAATCATGAAGGAAAAAGTTCTATTTAAAACGGGATTCAAATTGTAAGACTTTAAGATTTTTGTTAACAATAATGGAAAGTATTGTGCTCATTTTACGTTACAATTGCAATTTAGATTGTTCTCGTTTCAAATACCTACTAAGATAATGCGATTTTTCCAAATAATTACTATTATTTGCGTACATAAATTTGAGGGTTTATTCCCGGTAAACGCCTTGAGTTTAGTTTTGCTTAGTAAGCATCCAAAAAACCAAATTTTGCCTCTTTAAGCATCTTGATGTCCGAGGTTCGAACAAAAGGCGGACCTAGGATTTGATGATGAGATGGGCTTGCTTTTACCCTTTTTCAAAAATTGTAAAAAAAAAATATTATGACCTTTGTTATCTCCAAATAGGTTAAGTAAAATTCATATGCATATGGATGATATCGTCCAAGCATCCTTTCAGTTGCTTGAAGATTTTCTCTTTATTTAAATAATTATTCAATGTATTGTTGTATAACTCATCATCGTCAATTGCTTTATTTCTCAGAAAAAAACGGATATTTTGCTATTGCACATTAAAAAATTGTTGCCATTACAAAAAAGAAAACGAAAAACGAAAAAAATTATTAACTCAAAATGTTATTCTCACACTTTATGCTTCGAGAAACGCAAAAAAGAGTAAGAAGTGAATTGGAACTGAGTTATATCACTCTTGCTTGTATCCATGATGAAAGGGAACTCAAATCAAATCAAAAACCAATTATTTGAAATATAAAACAACATATGAACATGCCAAAAGCATAATAATTACAACACGTTGGATGAAGCAGAGTCAAAAACAAAAGGTTATATGATATATGAGAGTTCTGTCGTTGGAAGATAAATGTAAGTGAATAGCATATAAGAATAGAATTGAATAGCCCTAGAGTAGCCCCAAAATAGTCTTCTCAATTGTTCCCAAACCCCAATTCCAAATTCATTACCATTAACCTAAAAACCGCTCTAGATTGAGTAAAAATATCACCAATTATTCCTAATTCGATCAAAAAATCAATTATTTATCAAATAATTGTAGAACCCAATGTCAATAACTATTGAAAATAGAAAATTACCTTAAACAATGTTGAACAGTGGATCGTGGAGAGTGGATTGAACAAATTAATTGAAATTGAAACACACGAACCTTATTGTTTTATTATGTGCCCCGACAGTGCAGCTCGTAGGAAGAATGTGCTAGCATACTTTAGGCTTCATTATTGGGCTGGGTTTCTGTCTAACTAAGAAGGATCGGGTAATTTTCTTTTCCAGTTGTTTTATTTATTTTTTCCAGTTTGCCTAGGCTGCAGCCCATTAGAGCCCAAGGGTGTGCCTGTTATTAGTTCGAGCCCAACTAGCCTTCATTTTAATGTGTCAGGGCTCGAAACTATGACTAATGTCTAAAATTTCGTACATCTAACAATTTTAACTGAAGGTCCTTCGCAATTATAAATTTGAATCAAACTGTTGTATCTATTAAATAATAGTAAAGCAGAAGAAATTCAAGCTCTATCATTAATTCTAGGAGATTTCTCTACTCTCCTTAATTCTCTCTATAAATATTTTAGTTTTAAATTTTCATAATTTATCACTTTATAGTTATTCTACTAAACTTCTAATACCAATTTATAATCAAATACATACTTTTAAAATTTTCTATGATTATTCACGAATGCCTTCTTAGTTCTCTTTTAATATTTTACATTCAAGTCCATACATTTAAATTAATTACGTAATTCAAAATTTAAACCATTTAATATACTCGGTTAACTAATATTCGATATGCATGTAAATCCTAAAATATGACAATTTCAACAGTACACCATAATAGCATCAACAAACTAGTAAAACAAAATTTCATTTGCATACAAAGATATGTTAATCGCATAACATAAATTATATAAATCAACAATAATAACAAATTTATTTTATAATTCGTTTATCTCAGTGAAGTTATATCATGCATTGCACTGAAAAATTATATTTTTAACTTTAAACATCTATACTTTTAAATTTACATAGTTACTTACCAAATCTTCTCAATTCTCTCTTAATATTTTTTTACTCATATCCATGTATTTAACCTATTATGTAATCTTTATTTTAAATCATTCAAATAAATTCAATTTATCAATATTTATTAATTCATCTAATAAATCTTAAAATATATCGATTTAAGTATGCATACAACAATCATATATATAAGCGAAGATGATAAAATTGTTATTTTTATTCATATATAAAGATATATGAATCGCATAACATAAAATGTAAACATAAACAATAATATATTTTTAATTTATAATTCATTTATCTCAAAAAAATGTCATACATTGTAGTACAAAATTTCGTTTTTTACAACTTTTAAAGGTTAAATTTATATTTTATAACATTGGAATGTGGAAGCACAGATTACTCTAATGCAAATTAGGTTATGTCGACATTCTCATTTTCAACATGATATTAAAACTTATCTAACTAATAACTCAAATTAACACAACAATTTTTTTTTTTGCATATATTGAAGTTATAAACATGACACTCCTACAACAACGTGAAATTTATGATTAACTGCTACGCTAAAAAAGGTTTACTAGTTGAAATTTCAGATAATGAATAAAAGTTCATTTCTAGATAAGTTGATCGTAAGATGTTTTTTTTACTACAACTACATACAAAGCTCTTCTCATTTTTTCCCATCATTTCTAACATTCAGCTCTATATATTAATTAGTTAAGCTGATCAGTAATTTAAAATATTTAAATATATTCAATTACGTAATATTCGTTATTTCATTATAAATCATTAAAATTTTATATGCACTATTCATATTAATAGAAATGGAAAATTGAATTTTTCTTCTTCCATTTATATAAAAAATACACGTATCACATAGCATCAACTATTTACATATATAGTAATAGCAATATATATATATGCATATATATATATATGTATATATATATATATACATATATGTATATGTATATATATATACATATTGCTATTACCGAGTTAGGACAATAATTCCGATAAGAATATGTTATTAGCGACCCTCTACCTTACATCTGCATCTGAGTATTGTATATCATTTTAAATTTTAAATTTTTTTATTTCAATAAGTTTATCGTATAGTGCTTAAAAAAATTCAATTTTTAACAATAATTAAAATTAAAATATTATTTTTTTAGTAACATTACCGTGTGCAACGCACGGGTTACACACTAGTTTAGCAGAATACTGAACTAAAAAACAACAAACAGAGTTTTAAATTCAGTGAACAAGGTTTCAACATTCCACTAAGTTAAATCATTGTGGTTTAAGGCTTCCTTTAACTTAAAAAATGCATAATATGGCTACATACCAAATTAGCACACAAATGAATCAACAAACAACTTTTAGAAATAATGTAACGTGAAATAATTTCAATAATGGAACTAGGGGTGAGCGTTTGGTCGATTTGATCGGTTTCAAGGTAAAAAATATTAAATCGAATTAGAACCGTAAAAAAATCAAAACCGAATTAATTTCAGTTAATTCAATTAGTAACCGATTTAACCGAACTAGAAAGATATGTTATTATTCAAATGATCGATTCACTCAAAGAAAAACATAAATTTATGTTTGGAGAGATTTATTTAGTATTTTTATGTTTGTAAATAAAACTTGACCTATTTTTAACAGGTAAACTTGATATTTTATCACTAAATCAAATATTTAAAGGAGTATGATACCATAAAATCAGAGGATACAATCAAAGTTCGGTTAAACCGCTAACAAAAAAATTATTTTACAAACCAAATTCAAACCGATTTAGTCTTAAAACCGA
Source organism: Allium fistulosum (assembly GCA_030737815.1). Classification (NCBI taxonomy): domain Eukaryota; kingdom Viridiplantae; phylum Streptophyta; class Magnoliopsida; order Asparagales; family Amaryllidaceae; genus Allium; species Allium fistulosum. Next base: position 671,143,272 of record CM060901.1, read on the forward strand.
ACCGAACCAACTGAAATTAACCGGTTCGATCGGTTATTTCGGTTTTAACCGAATATTATACACCCCTAAATGGAAGTAACATGAGAAATAAAGTTGAGAAATAAATCAATAATGAAACGTAAGGTGCAAGAAAACGAAGAAAGGCTTATACTTGATCAAGGCGGAGGTGGGGGAGAGAAGTGAGGACATTCGCATTCGAGGGCGACAGGCTATCGAGTTTGTAGGCAAATGAGAATCATTGTTCAAAGGCTGAGAATCAAAGATCGAGTTTCAGTTGAATTAGAGTAAATTAAGTGGTTTTATTCATTTTTTATTGATAAAGGATGACAATGTTTATCCACCTCTGTATTGGGTGTTTTTGCACGTCAGATGCTAAAAGACGTCTAGAGATACAAAGATAGATCAGAGAGTTCGTGATGTGCTAGGCACCAATTAAACAAATGCATATGGAAATGACGCAAGAGATCAAAAGTTAGCTTAAGAGATACGAAGGGAAATGAGGAAATTTAATTAAGTATGAGATTATGCCCATTATCAAGTAGGATTCACTGTCTGATACCGAGCATGACGTCACTGGCCGTTTCCACGGTTTGGTAGTTGAAGTAGGAGCCAAAATTCTTGCAGTAAATTCCAAGCAAAAATGTAATCGGTCCGACATCGGACCCCAAATTAGGTTTGGTAGTAGACACATACCAAACAGGAAAAATGATTTTGTAATCTCATGCATCGGTCAGATTATGTCGTTATGTTCTGCACTTAGTATTGCAGAAATTATTTATGATATGTGTGATGTGGGCCTTATCCTTATTTGAAACATAATAAACTAATTAGGAAATAAGATGCATATTATGCATATCATATTTTATTAGTTATGTTCATGAGATATATCTTGTATTTTGTTGTTCTTATAATGTTTTGTCTTGAGAAACTCCTCCGTGATATTGCTTTGTTCTAATATTGTATTGGCTTATATATTTATTATCTTAATGCATGTCCATGTTGGTCCAAGGGAATGCGTGCGACGAAGCACTCATCTACTATCTCGTTCTCCATGGCCTTAGACGGTGTATATTCTATGATTCATGAGCAAAGAGACTGGGCGTCATAAAGTGACAGACTTCTGTCTTTTGTAATGACCCAGAATTTTGAACAAATTAAATTGAAAATATTTAATTAATTTTAAATATTTGAACGATGATTTAATTTGAATCCCCGATATAACTTTGAAATTTGCGATTAAACTTTAAAATTTAATCGATTGAATGCTGAATAAAAATTTGAATCTTCAATTTTAAGTTGAAGAAAAATATTTCGAAAGCTTGAAAAATTCGTATTGATAATACTGAAGGTAATTGAAGTTTCAGAATCGAATTTGAAACTGTTTTGCTCAGTTTTGAATTTATCGTTCGAATCGATATTTAAAAATAGCCGTCCGAGCCACAGTCTCGGAATTCGACGAAACCAGTTCCATTGGGTCCGGAATATTGTATTATTACCGGATTTCAAATTTCGTATTTTTCGGAGTTGTTTTGTGACCGTACGGTTAGAAAACGCGTTGAAGTTTTAAAACGAATTCAAATAAAAATTTAAATATTTGGTCAATTCAAAACACTGTAGCTTCCCTTTAAACACGCCTTCAAACCCGTCCCTTTGTTTCAGCCTAAATTCACGCAACCCATCCTTTTTCATTTTCAAAACACTCCTCTCCCTTCGTTAGTTGAAAATCGAACGAAGAAGATAAAAATGGTCTCTCATCTGTATTCTCCAAATCAAAATCCCTCGTTCAAATTTAAAAAAATAAATGGCAGAAGCTTTCTCCTGTTCGAAACCTAAAAACGCACCCCTCTTTTAAAATTTCCAAATTAATTTGATCCAAACCAGATCAAGTCGCAAGACGATTCTAGCATCCAAACGAAGAACGCGATATCGGCGATATCGATGCTCGACATTGGCTGGGAACTCGCGGCGTTCGTCGCGATGGAGTATCGAGCTTGAGCTTGAGGCCGCGGTCGAGACTAGGGCAAGAAGCGCGAGGCAAGAGGAGCGGCGAACTTCGAGGAGCAGCTCGAACTCGTGTTGGGTTCGCGAGGCCAGGGAGTGCGCGACGTGGTGTGTACTCACGTGGAAGCAGGCGGCGATGAAGTCGCAATGACTTTCGGTGATGGCGTCAGAGTCGCAGAGGGATTGAAGGCCACTCGATTTGGGTAGCACGATTGGTAATCAGAGGAGGCGCACACGATTTTGGGGATCGCGATGTTGGCTCGAGCTCGCGTGGGACCGGCGTTCAAGGAGGATCGGAGTGGCGCAGCGATTCGCTGGTGGCCAGAGCTCGTTGTGAGGCTTGAGGTACCTGCAGTTTTGTTAAATTCAATTTTATAAAATATATATCGATATATGTTTAAAGCATAGGAATTTTGAGAAAAGTATGTGAAAGTTTATATAAATTTGTTTTTATGAAATCTATATAAGTTATTTTATATAGATACATGTGGGTTCAAAATATAAAACTAAAACAAATATACATATACATATTTGTGTGTACAAAGTTATTATAAAATAGTGGAGTAAGGGAATTTGTTTGTTAGATAAACTTGTTTAACTATTTAATTACTAGAAGATTAAGGAAAAATTAGTTTAAATAAAAAATAAAAAAATTGATAAATGGAAATTTATTTTCGATAAGTTCGAATATTAATAAACGGTATAAAATTGTTTTATACAAGGTCTAAAAGGAAGAAATAAACTGAAATGGAAATGGATTGGAAAATGGATTGCAAATTGAAAAGCTAAGGTGAGATCTTCTCACTCAGATTTAAATTTGAATTGCAGTTATTGATTGCTATTTGGATGTAATATTAGATATAGTAGGATATATCTATATATATAGCAATATATACATATTGGCATATGTATATATTGGATGGATTGATTTCCCGCCTCGTATAGCGGATGAGACCCTATTGCGCCGTTAGTAAGCGGATATTTTTATAAAACCCATATACCGCGATATTCCACCTCGAAGTGGAATTGGTATTGTGCTAACGTCTGTGGATGCAGGGAAATAGGTTGGAGGGATCCAACTGGATTCCTCGCCAGTATTTATTTATTTACAGATATTGATGTATATTCTGTTATCATATGTTGATATATGATGTTTGATGTTGTGATTGACTAATTGGTGCTGTTGCATCATCGGATCCATTTTTGAAGTTTAAAAATAACGATATTATTTTTAAAAAGGATTTCAAAGTGAATTTTTGAAAGTATACGTTTTATAAAATTTTGGAATTGATTCATTTTAAATAAATAAGTGTTATAATTTTTATATTATAAAAAGTTAAGAATTTTGTGATATAAAACCAAAATTTGATGTTTGGGAATATGAAAATGAACTATGTTGAAGAATAGTATGAATGAAGATTTTTGAATTTATCTATAAATGGTTTATAGATAAGATTTATAAAGAATTGAATTTTTATAAATGGGAAAAATGGAATTATAAAAGGAGTTTTTGTTAATGTTGAAAAAGGGTTTATAAATGGAATTTTTCAAGAAGTAGGATGTATAAATTTTGTAAAGTTATTAAAGGAATGACTTAAGTAAAAAAATTGAGTTATAGATTGATTCGGTTAATAAAATTGATTTGTAAGTTGAAGTTGTTATAAATTATAAATGGGATTTATAAACGTTGTTTATAAATCCGAAATCACTTATTTTGATAAGTGAATTGTAGAAGTTAATTAAAGGAATTATATTCACGATTTTGGACAGTGGATAAGCCTTTAAATAAAACGTGTAGGAATGTTGAATTTGGATAACGAAGTATATTCACGTTTTTGGACAGTGAATATATTGTTAAGTAAAATGGATTTATTTTTGAAAAAGTGATATTACGAAATGAAGTAATTGTTTTAAAAGATGTTTTAAAACGTGATAAGTATCGAATACATAGATTTCAACATTCATTGTTGAAATAGACGTTTTCGAGAAATATAAGGAAATGGTGGACTATAACACTGTTGTTATAGTAAATGATTTCCAAAAGGAAATGTTTTTATGTAGTATTGGGATTTATATATCTATCTTAATTCTGAATCCCTATACTAGTGATTTTGAGACGTCGTAACGATGTTTTACGTAACATTCGTTTTGACTCAAATAGATGTTGTTAAAATAAATGATTTCCTTAAAGAATGAAATATATACTTAATATTGATTTAAGTATATCGAATATTTTCAAATGTTGAAAATAAATAAAAGATTTGTGAAATACTTATTATTAAATAAGTATGGAATTACTTTTCCAATATGATATGAAATGTTTGTTAAGAATTTATTTTTGTAAAGATAAATTGAAAATGAATATTGGAATCGATTTGAAAATCGTATATCAGAAGATATTTTGAAATATAAATTCAATAGGGAATTTATAAAAGAAAGGGAAGTTGTTTAAAAATAAACGTTGATTTATTTTGAAGTGTGGAAATTTTATATCTAGTAAAGATATTTTTGAAGATGAAATAATTTGGAAAATTATTTGGAATCTGATGATGTTGCGCATCTTTATTGATAGTTAAATAACCGACTATCAATAATTACCTTGAATGGTATTTGTTGTGATTGGATGAACTTGAATGCCACACTTATTTTTAAATAAGCGCTCACTATTCGGGTTAGCCGGGAAAGGACCCTGGGGTCGTATAACCCATTCCGAATATGTGATACGTCGTTATGAATTGCATTCGAAGACCGGTGTTGAAGACCGGATATTTTTGAAAACGGAAGGATTACCGTCGAGTTACTCTACATCGGCTGATCTCCGATTTAGAGGTTTTATCACCCTTAGTGATGGGAAGTCCGGACGTGATTAGAAAATTATCCGGATATGCAAGGGCTTCGTGAGAAGTGCCTTCGGTTCTGTTCGATCCCGGAACAGACTTGTATGGATTGTGTGTCTGACGTTACAATTTGAGATATAAAGCTAATTTCTTTCAAATACATTTCTGTTGGTGGCGGAGAATTTATTCTCTTAGCTTAACACCCTTCTCTGAGACGTACGAGCTCAGAGGTTATGTAGTTGAAATTTATCAGCGATATATCCCAATTTGGTAATGTGGCATGCTGAGTGTTGCTGTGAAATGATCAGTGTTTGATCATTTGCGATATGATCATTTGTTTGATCTTATATCTTTGTGATCATAGGTTGATCATTTGTTTGACCCGAAGCATGGCTTTGTAGAAAGCGTAGCTTTGTGGACGAGACTTCGTCGAGCCTCACACCCCGGAAATGGTCGAAACAGGAAGGATGCAGCAAGGTTCTAGGGAGTAGCGCCCCTTAGTGTATGTCATTCCTTCTGGATAAAGGTGGTATCATGGTATGGAGCCCAGATACTTAACCTCTGTGGTTGCTGCAAATTTATTACTTTGTGGTTGTTGCGAATCGGGGATCCTCGGGAAGATCGGTGACGATCGGGGGATGGCATACGCGTGTCAGTAGTTACCTATTTTTGCAGAGGTAACCCGGCCTTGTGTTGGCAGAGATCCGGTTAGGTTCTCGGGTCGTCTATTCCAGGGACGTACCCATCGTGGCATAGGAAGTTCCTTGGCCTGACCATTTGTTGGAAATCCAAAGAAACAATACGAGCCTTGTACGGATTTAGTTGTAGAACCTATCATTCACTTATGGTGGCGCCCCACTGTTTGGATGGTAGCTATAGTAGGCATACGATACTGGTCGTATGTCGGCTAAGATTAATATTATACTTTCGAAATGTTTTCTACACTATGCACTAATAATAATATCAAAAAGAATTTGATTTTGCGTAGTAAGCATCTTTGACTATCATAAGAAGAAATCTCCTCCAATTCTGCGTTTGAATTGTGTGTGTGGTGGGAGGTCTTATGGTAGTTTCATTTTCCAAAAGCATTTCGAATTGACTTTAAAATTTCCTGTTGTTGTTTTAAAGAATAACTGTTTTACGATCTCACACCAGTCACCATGACTGACTCGGAGTTTATTGTTCCCTTCTAAACTCTGGGTGCCCACCAATTTCCACACGGGCAGTCTAGAGTTATGTTATCAGGATATTCTGGATATTCTGAAGCTTTGGAGATAAGCTGGATGACGAGACGTAGTATTTGTATCTGATATTATTTATTCCGCTGTGTATTCTGTATGAGGACAAGTATAAAACTGTCCATTGTTGTATATGACTCTGATTGATGTATGTATAAAATGATATAGTTCTTTGTTTTAAAGATTATTCATTTACCTATTATATATTGTTCCGCTGCGATGTGTAAGATTCTGATATTGTTTCTGTTTCTGATGTTCTTCTTCTATCTTCTTCTGTCTTCTTCTTCTTCTACCTTTTTCTTCTATTTAAAAACCCTCACTATTGGAGTTTCCGGCACTCGATTTCTCGGCAGTCGATAAAGGGAGTATCGATGTCGAATTTTCGAAAGTCGAAAATTTCGGTACGTGACATTAAGCCTCGGATTGCAAATCCTGCTATCACAAACGTCTGTCACTTTATGACAGACGTCTGTCGCTTGATACTGACCACAGCACTCCACCTTCATCATCATATCTTCGTCCTTCGAGCTCTGATTTGTGAACCGTCTTCTATGTCACCAAGCTGCTTCCTACCATTTCGATTCCCCATATAGTGTCGTCAAAATTCAACACTCCACCTCGACATTATATCCATCTCCATCACCAACAACTGATAGTACCAAACTATCACCACTTTTACCTTCATCCAAATGAGCTTAAATGCTTTCTCAATGAGCTCCGGCAAAGGCACCGCCCATTACACTCCATCAACGAGCTCAGGCATAGCCCCCGCCTGCTAACGAAGTGTTGAAAGCAACCAAATCCAAAACCATCTCACCAAAAGTCAAAAGAACCCAGGAATGTAAGGTAGTATTCACTAAGAAGATAGAACCACAATCTCTTATTTTATCGATACTCTACATCGACCATAACCAAGCTTCTCCCTCAACTGTGCCACCCCGTGCCACCTAGCACTTTAACAAGCGAATCAAGTTCGAGCAATGCTCGAACTTTCCAACCGGCTATGTCTTAGTGAATACATCCACCACGCGCTATCCTTTGTGTGCACTTTCCGAAGATATTTGCATATCTTCATCAATGGCTACTAAAAATTAATCTCTCACTTCAGTATGCTTAGTCCATGAGCTAAATGCTAAATTCTCCGCTAAGTGAATAGCACTTTGGTTATCACTTCGAACATCGATGCTCTCATGTTCTAATCCCAAGTCACACAACAATCGCCTCAAATAATGTGTCTCCTTTGCCGCCTCCACCGCAGCTATCAACTCTACCTCCGTAGTGGATAAAACAACTATGGTTTGTAATCTTGATCTCCAACTTATAGCCGTTCCACCAAGTGTGAAGACATATCCAGAAGTTGACTTTCTCTGATCCCTATCACCGGCGTAGTATGAATCATAATAACCAACCGACTTACAATTTATCCCCTCACTACCGCCAAACACAAGACCATGAGATGATGTACCTATAAGATATCTCAATATAAGCTTCACAGCATCCCAATACGATTTCTCTGGATTAGCCATATACCGAGTAATCATTCCAATGACATTTACAATATCGGGCCTTGTACACATCATAGCATACATTAAACTTCCAACCGCACTAGCATATGGTACATTTGCAATATAAGCCTTGCCTTTCTCCAAGATAAGTATTCCTTGATCGAAAGCTTTATATGAAAAGGTAAATGTGTATTTGACGCCTTTGCATTCTCCATGCTAAATCGGCAAAGCACTTTCTCAATATATTCCTTTTGAGTCAATTTCAACTCAAATCGCCTTCGATCCCTTTCTATTTCCATGCCAGTATCCTCTTTGCTTCTCCAAGGTCCTTTATTTCGAACTTCGTTTTCAAACTCAATTTTAACTTGTTGATTTTATTTATATCCTTAGAAGCAATGAGCATGTCATCCACATACAAGAGTAAATACACCCAACAATCATTTTGCAACTTCTTGAAATACACACAAGCATCCTTGTTGCTTCTATCAAAACCATTTTCAAGCGTAAAATGATCAAATATCTTGTACCATGGTCTATGTGATTGCTTTAAACTATATAGTGATTTCTTTAACTTACAAACAAAATTTGACTCACCATCTACAAAAAACCTTCTGATTGCTCCATGTAGATGTCTTCATCCAAGTCACCATGCAAGAAGGTGGTTTTCACATCAAGTTACTCCAACTTCAAGTCGTGGAGTAGGAACTATAGCAAGTAATATCCGGATTGAAGTATGGCGCACAACCGGTGTGAATATCTCATCATACTCATTTCCCATCCTTTGTGCAAACCTCTTAACCAATAGCCTAGCTTTGTATCTCCCATCGTCCTTCACCTTGTATATCCATTTGCACCCAATTGCGCGATTTCCTTTAGGAAGTGGAGCCAGATCCCAAGTTTGATTCTTTATTAACGATTACATCTCTTCCTCCATGGCACAAATTCACTTCGAGCTATCACTCAACTCCATGACGTCTTCAAGGTCCATCGGCTCATCTTGGACTACATAAAGAACATAGTCCAAATTATTGCAAAAGCTAAGATAGTTCCAATCACCATATCTATCGGGTGGCCTTATAGCACGACGACGCACCTAAGTAGCAATACCATCACCCGAACTCCTTTCGGCTCCACCTTGAACCGAATCCTCTCTAGAATCATGCACATCACTAACACTACTAGAGGCACCATGTGGACTATGTGATGTAACATCAACCGCTTCCTCCTCACGAGCATCTCCAACTACTCTACTCCTTGGACGAAAGGTGGAAATAGCTTCCTTCTTTTTTGATTCACCATGAACTAAATCTGGAACATCCGATGAGCTCTTATTCTCCATGAACAAAGCTGATTCATCAAAAGTAACATGATGAGAATTACTAACCCTCTTCGTTTCCGGATTCCAAATCCGATAGCCTTTTACACCATCCGTATAACCAAGCAAGACGCCTTTAAAAGCTCTAGGCTCAAGCTTATCAGTTTCTGGATCATGCACATAAACCGGACTACCAAACACACGTAGATAATTCAAGTCAATGCTCTTTCCTTTCCACACTTCCTCCGGAATTTTGTTATCAATGGCTGAGCACAGAATTCGATTAACAATATGCACCGCGGTTGACAAAGCTTCGGCCCAAAATCCCTTAGACAAACCCAATGCCAATCTCAAGCATCGAGCTTTCTCAAATAGAGTATGGTTCATCCTCTCCGCAACACCATTCGACTGCGGATCTCCCGGTGTAGTAAAATGCCTTCGAATACCATAATGCATGCAAAACTCTAATAACTCTCTGAAAACATACTCTCCTCCATTGTCGGACCTTAGAACCTTCAAATACTTGCCACTCTCATTCTCAACTAGAGCTTTCCATGCTTTGAACTTTGCAAATGTCTCCGACTTGGCTTTCATCGCATACACCTGTACCTTTCAAGAAAAATCATCAATGAAAGAAATATAATACCTTACTCCTCCCAAAAAGCTACTGGTGCTGGTCCCCAAACATCCGTGTGAACATGCTCAAGAACCCTTCTCAAATCATGTTATCCTTCACCCAATGATGCTTTAATTTGCTTCCCATGACACATTCCTCACAAAACTGTAGTTTGTTGAAACTCTCTCCATCGACCATCTCCCTCTTCCGAAGAATATCCAAACTCTTCTCTAAGACATGACCTAACCTCAAATGCCACAACCAAGTCGCATCCAAGCCACGAGAACTATTAACACCCATACAAGTTTCACCTTCAATAGTCACTTCTTGAAGCAAATAAACACCATGAGTCCTAACACCCTTCATCACCACGCACACCCTTCGAAACTCGCAAGCTATCATTTTCAATAGTGATCTTACATCCTAAAGAATCCAGCTGCCCTAAAAAGATAAAAGACTTTTGAAGTCCCAGAATATAGCGTACATTAGTGAGAGTACGAACCACTCCGTCAAACATTTGAATTTGCACGGAACCAATGCCTTTTGACTTACAAATAGCACCATTACCCATAACAATTGAATTTTCTTCTTTGTCAACATAAAAGAAAATAATTCCTATTCAGTGACATATGATGGGACACCCCCGAATCGAGTACCCATTCGCTACCTGAAACATCTGATGCTACCACCGTCAACACATCTATGTCTCCCTCACCAACTCCACTCTCCACCGCTACAGACGTAGATACTACTTCCTTCTTTGCCTTCTCCTTGTCCGGACACTCATTCTTGCAATGACCAGGTTTCTTACAAATAAAGCACTTGTCATTTCTTTCCTTTGACTTTCCTATCCAACCGGGCTTCGTTGATCTAGAACGCCCTCAGTTTCCTTTCTTCTCATATCTCTCCTTCTCCACAAATAAACCGTGACCACTACTTGCACCACTACTTCCATCATCAAACTCCTTCGTTTGATCCCGCAACTTCTCTCTAAAAAGATCCGTTTTGACATCATCTAGAGTCAAAGTATCCCGACTATAGATCAGACTATTTGATAAACCCGTATGACGGTCCAGCAACAAGCACAACAATATCGTAGTCATTTTTTCTTCCTCAATCTTCAAATTTACCTCCTTCATCTTCATTAGCAAATCATCAAAGATATTCAAGTGCGCCTTTAGTGAAGTATCCTCCTTCATCTTATAGGTAAAGAACATTCACAACAAGATCAAACAATTAGTTAGCGACTTCTTCATATACAACTCCTCCAACTTGTCCCATATACCCTTAGCGGTAGTCTCACCACTTATTTTGGATATAACATTCTCATCCATAGCAATTTGAAGTGTAGCGAATGTCCACTCTTCCATTTCCTTTCTCTAAAAGTCCAAGATGTCCGCGGACAATAAATGTGTATCAAACATTACCTGATGCACTCGATTCCGCCTAAGAACCACTTTCATCTTCCGTCCCCACTTTTCAAAATCATTATCGTCATTCCACTTGTCTATAACCAATTGTGATTCTGAAGCCGCTTACGATCCACGTACATCCGATGCTACATCACTTGGACTAACCATTGAGGGATTACCCGAGGTATTATTTGACTATGGCATTTCCACAACCACCTACCAACACCAAAGTTTCGATACCAAATATTATAGGAATTCTAACTCTAGACCACTCAAATCAAAACCCCAAAGCACAACGGAAAATGAGTTTATGGTAAGAAGTGCAAAAACAACCAATCAATATCTTAATCCAAATCTCAATGCAATCTAAAATCAATCACAATCAACAAACAATCAATAGAGAAACAAAGCAATAACGATAAAATAAATCACACACTGATTTATAGTGGTTCCACTAACTTCTTATTAGTGTACATCCACTTTAAGAGAGAGTCTTTATTAATACCAATGAGAAGAGTACAAGAGATTAATTACAATTATCAATATTCAAATAGAATAGATTTATGGAGAAAAGAATTTAAGAAAACTAGGTTTGGATAAACCCTAGTTAATGGAGGATAAACCCTTGATTAAACTCTTGCAGTCCTTCTCATTTTAATCCTGAAAATAGCTTATATAGGAAGAGATCTTTCCTTGGCAAATTCCCGAAATGCTCCCTTGAAGCTTCACAAATCACAAAACTGCCCGAACCAAAAATAGGCCGAAAGTCATCACAGACGTCTGTCACATATGATAGACGTCTGTCATAAGTTTTAGGAAAACGTTTCCTGAAACCACAGACATCTATCATAAGTTTTAGGAAAACGTTCCCTGAAACCACAGACATCTGTCATAAAGTGACAAACGTCTATCGAAGCCTCGGGTTCCAAATCCTGCTATCACAGACATCTGTCATACACTTTATGACTGACATCTGTCGCCTGATGCTGACCACAACACTACACCCTCATTGCCATATCTTACTCCTTCGAGCTTCGATTTGCGAACCGTATTCTCCATCACCAACTTACTTCCGACCACTTTAATTCTCTATATATCGTCACCAAAATTGTTGGAACTGGACTAGCCCGTAGCAGAAGTTATGGGTGAATTTCAAAAAATTTACCATATTGGGTCGTTTATTGGGCCTATGAAGTCTAACTGAATTAGAACATTTCTAAATTTCTTTAAATAAAATCATTTATTTTATTTAAATTCAAATATATTAAGATATGAAATTAATTTTATCTGATTTAGTTTATATATAAATGTATCATATACATATATGTGTGAGTGCATGTGTAACATAATAATCCGTGAAAGGTATAATATGTCCATATGTAGATGTTGGGATTTACATCGCAACAGACATATTAGCTCATTTTGTATGTCATGTATGTTGTCCAAATATGTGCATGTATATGTGTTACAAAATACACACACATGTATGTATAAATATATTATATATAATATATGAGCATAAAACATTTATAAAAAAGAGAACAATTATTAAAAATTATTTATAATTCAAAATCAACTCAGTTTTGCAAACCTAATAATTTTAGTATTTTAATTTGTATATATTATGAATAAAATAATGTTTTCATCCATAAATAATTAACATAAAATAATCTATTGATGAAAATTCAATATAATTTTCAAAAATCAAGGATCATAAAATAGAGCGTAGGAAAAATCTAGAAATTTTTCAAGGTTGAAATATTATTTTTAAAAACAAATACATTGATTTCGGCAATAATTATTTAATATAAAATAATATATTATTAAAAATTCAAATTTTAAAATTTCAGAAATTCTAGGATCATGAACAAAAGGTAACGAAAAATTTTAAAGAATTTTTCAGTTAAATTATTATTTTTAATAAATCATAAACAGTTTTTCTGAAATAATATTAATTATTAAAAATAATAAAATTTATTGAATTCTCAAATTTTTTCTATATGTTTCTGAAATGATATAGTATATATTTTAAATATAAAATTGAATTTTTAATGTAATAATTATTTTATATATAATAAACAATTTAAAAATTCAATAAATGTTAATTTAAAAATATGAATATATGTATGATAATTAATTTTTGAATTTGTAAATTTATATTATATATAAATAAGTGTATTAAATTTTTTAAATCATATATATATGTTATATATGCATATGCTATTATGAGAGAGAAATATACACTAATATATATATATATGAATTTATTAATAAATATATATAAAACAATTATTAAAGACAAAAATTGATTTTGTACAGTAAAAAACATTTATCTATACATAAATCAAATAGTATAATAAACAAATTATGCATATAACCAAACTAATTTGTGACAACCACATCTACTTACAAAAATCTCACCTAACTGCACTCATTCTCAGCGTTTGAATCTTAATTGTAGTAAAAGTTAATTGATTCAGAAAATAATTTGCGTTCTAACGCTGAGGATACTAATCATCTTTCAAAGTCATTTATCTGCCGCCACTCTCAATATACTTTTACCAAAAATTTCATCTTCCCTCTTCTATCAAAACTACCGCTCCTCCATCGTCCCTTATTTCATTCTCCTTCGTTTGCAGTTTCCCTCTAATTTTGCTTGTTCTTCGATGTTTCTTTGGTGGAGTTGATCGTCATCGCCCTAATTACGTGTTCATACTTCAGGTAGCCCTAGTTCCCTATTTTATATTTATTCAATTAGTCAAATTTTAGGTTTATTTCGTTTGTTGATTTCGATTTTCATATTCCACATACTCTGCTTTGGTATTGCTGCAAGTCGAACTTTGTTCGATTATCAATTGTCGGAATGACTTTCTAGAAATTCGGTGAAGTCGAGCTGTTGATAAAGTTCGATTACTATAGGTAGCTTTAGGTGATTCAGTATATGAAACAAAACACTTTCATTTGATTTATATAAGCCAAGAAACTTACGGTGCATACCTGTTTTAAGAAAGCATAGTGAAGATGGAACCACCTTTGCGTCCTCCACTGTTACCTATATCAGCTAAGTCTGATTTAATATTTTTCCAATAGCTTTCATCCATTGGCATCGTCCATAATTTCTCATCTGACACTTCTAAAGCTGCAACTACTTCCTTTGTCGTTTCATTACTTGGTGTGAAAATCCATGTAGAAAGTAGAAACAAGTTTACTTGGTGCGTAAACTAGCATTGTTGCTCTTCCTTTCTATTGCAGTTTTATGTTGAATCAGTTGATATATGCCTAAGTCCTACTTTATTCTCTATTTAGAGTATATTGCATTATTCAATTTTTTGCTATCAGTACCATTTATCTATACTGATATGGACAATCATGTACTCCCCTTCAAATGTTTTTGTCATTAAGTTTCTAAATCAAAGTCCACTGGCCATCTAATTGATGTCCATGCATCACTTTTATTATTGGTAATTGCCCTACAATTGACTACTGGTGCTTTTATACTCCAGGTATGTTGTTTGCAACGAGAACAAGTCAATAAGTCCAATTCTTATCTTTATCTTTAGGCACAAAATTGTACATTTTACATTACACTATGAGACGCCTGATGTTGAGTCTGCTAATTAATACTAAGTTGTGTGATTCCATTTTAATACAATATCTTTACTTGAATATCCATGCATGGCTATTCATATTATCTTTGCCGATTTTCTTCAAGCACATCATATCTCTATATATAATAAGTTTTATTCAATATCTAACATCTATAACATTGTTTGAAAACAAATATTGTTTATATATCCAGATCACAGTTCTTAAGGCTTCTTGCTGTCAAGAAATAATCTTATTAGGAACAAACATTCTCTCTAAATAAATATTTTGCATGGGACATCTAGTTTGAATTGTTGTTAGAGTTCTTAGGTTCGAACATGGGTGTATATAATAAACATGTTTAAGGAAAAAGTAAATATTTTGTTTGATTAAACACGAGAAGAATATGTGGCATATAGTTTGAGTTTGTGATCCCCTGCCATGCTCGAATCAATTATTTCACCGATATGATAATTGATTGTTAATATATTATAAAGCCTATGATAGAAAAGTTTGACTTTGGTCATAGGATTTTTAACGTTTAGAATACAATATTGCAAGTTGCTGGTACAAAACTATTGCCTAACACTAAGGTGTCTCTCTAATTGAATTTCAAAGGGGGATATTGGGTAGTTATCACACAAGTGGTGGGATAAGGCGTTGAAGCATAACTTTTGACTTTCTGAATGGAGTAGCAAAAAATAATCATGATATTTCATCTTATAACATCTTTGATTTAATGAAAACTGCGGTCTACTTATATATTATATCATAAAATTGCTAAATTAACAAACACTAGAGATGCTCTTATATCCATGGCTGAAATGTCGTTACTGTTGTTTGCTTCTTCCTAATTGACTTTAAAAAATAGTGGTCCACTTACTTCCAAAAGAAAATGTAAAAATCATATTGAAATTTGTACAGTTCATCTTAAACAAGGGAAACAAATAATTGTACACAAGCATTGAAGGAAGTGGCTGCGTGGAATACATTAAATAGATATTTGAGTCATTGATTCCCCAACTTTTATCGTTTTGCTACATGAATATATACCTAAGAATAAGATAAAGAGCTATTGTAGCCCTTGAAACTCAATCATACCTCTCCAAGTACAGAAAAATTAAACAGAAAACAGTGAACTTCATGTCAAATAATAGCTCAAAACTCTTACCTCTCCAAGAAAAAAATCCTCCATCACCACGCACTAGAAAGAGGCACTCATCTTCTGATCCTCTTCCTCCTTTCTGCTCTCCTTCTCTATCGCCTAGATTTGATTCGAAATGAAGGCAGCAGCTTCATGTTGATTATTGCCTTCCTTTGCGAGTCATGGCTCACCTTTTATTGGTATCTTATTCTTAATTGTAGATGGAACCCCGTTTCTTACCAGACATACCCAGAAAGACTTTTGAAAAGGTAAACATGTGTGTGTATTGATATAACAAATTTTTTCGTTGTATGTGAAGGTGCGAGTGAAACATAATATGATGATATGTAGATATGAAGATCTTCCAGCTGTAGATATATTTATAACAACAGCTGATCCAGAGCTAGAACCTCCAATCATAACTGCAAACACGATGCTTTCTCTTCTTTCGGTGGAGTATCCAACTAATCGCCTTGCTTGTTATGTATCCGATGATGGAATATCTCCACTGACTTACTATGCTGTTAAACAAGCTTCGGAATTTGGAAAACTGTGGGTGCCTTTTTGCAAAAAGTACAATGTGCAAGTTCGTGCGCCATTTCTGTATTTTTCTGTGGAGTTGCAACCTGCAGAGCTGTTGTGGCTGGAGTTTGTGGAAGAATGGAAGCAAGTGAAGGTGATACTTAGGTTGAACTTAAATATATTTACCGTTTGTATAAATGGATAAATCTTTGTTCACTTATCACTGTAAAAGGAATCGACAGACTTTTAAATATGATAGTATGGTAATTCCTTCTGCACTTTGGTAATATTAAATGACTTTTTATATATATAATGTTATCAACTTGTTTAATATTGCAAGTAGATGGAGTACGAAGAGTTGTGCAGAAAAGTAGAAGGTGCTGCCAAAAATTATGGCCCGTATCAGGACCAGATGAAGGAAGAACTTGTGGAATTCTCTACATCAGAACAAGGAAGTCATCCAAGCATTATCAAGGTGATGTCAGATGCAACTATTTATCTTTTTGTTTGGGTCCTAATTTTGTATGGTATAAACTATAAACAACTCATGTTAAAAAGCAGTGTAGAAAACATTTCAGTCACATTAAATTATGAAATCTGCTAGTGCAGCTTATCTCATATAGTTGAACTTTCTCAGCTACTCTACGTTACTAGTATTATAAATCTAACTTCTTATGATTATATAACAGCAAATTGTAATTGTTTAATGGACAAAAGTTATCATTAGTTTCAGAACTGTGTGCTAATGTTGTAGGTTAAAGTTGATGTTTTCTTCATGAGTTTTTCACTGTGCCTGTCTATCTTATTATGAATACAATAACAATTAGGTTATTTCGGAGAATAAAGGAGAAGATGACATCCCTCATGTTGTTTATGTAGCCAGAGAAAAGAGACCAGAACACCCACATCACTTCAAAGCAGGAGCAATGAATGTTTTGGTATTTGCTGTATAGTATATAATTTACCTAAAGAGTAGTATGATTTCATATGACTATAATATATCACAAAGAAATCCCTATCTTACATCGTTAGATTGCAAAAAATGCAGACAAGAGTATCAGGGGTGATGACAAATGCGCCATTCATCCTCAACGTGGACTGTGACATGTTTGCAAATAATCCAAACCTCATTCTTCATGGCATGTGTCTCTTACTTGGATTTGAGGATGAGAAATCAAGCGTTTTTGTTCAAGCGCCCCAAGAGTTTTACAATGCTTTGAAAGACGATCCTTTTGGGAATCACATGGAGGTTTTACTCACAGTACGTATTTTAAATACCAAGTATTATGAACCCTTAACAGTATTGCTCCTCTCAAAAAAATTACATCCAGTTCTTTTATTGCAGAAAATGGGAAGAGGTTTTGATGGGACACAAGGTCCGTATTACTCTGGAACAGGATGTTTTCATCGAAGAAAAATCATATATGGGTCATCCCCAAATGATCATACAAGTCAGCTCAGTATGTCATTAATTTTCAGTTGTATCAATAGTTTCTCATACAGTATATGAATGTGTATCATGTCATGTGTATTCTATACTTTTGCAGCATTATCATATATACAACTTCAAAGAATATATGGGAATTCCAAGGAGCTAATTGACTCAATTAAGGAAACTACATCAAACAAAACTTTGGCTTTTTAGACAAAAAACAAGCTTTACAGCATTCTTCCAGCAGCAAAAGAAGTTGCTGCCTGCGCGTATGAATGTAAAACTAGCTGGGGAAAGAAGGTTTGTCTTTCTGTATGTGTACACTGCACGTGCAAAATGCTACTGCATATGCCTTAATGAAGCATTAATTGATATATAATACACAGAAGATTGGATGGATGTATGGTTCAGTGACAGAAGACATTCTTACCGGGTTATGGATACATGCACGTGGATGGAGATCTGTTTACCGGGTTCAAAAGATATTAAGTAAAAACCATGGAGGAACAACTTTAACCAAAACCATATAACATTAAAAGTATGAAGGAGTGGAAGAAGTTTATTGAGTCAAAAATGAGTGAAGTGTTTAAGGTAATTGTAATGTAATTTTTTATCATTTCTTATATGAAACATAAGTGTACATAAAATGAAAATTAACTAATCAATGTATTAAAATCTAGTTATGAAGCAAAAATTTTAAATCCATGAAAGAAAAGCAAATGCCACATACACGTAGTCATCGAGTAATGACTCGACTAACTGAAGATTTGGTGAGAAAAATATTTGATTTATTAACTATGGTTATTAGTTTCGTTTAAAGATATGTTTGTTTTAGTGCAGAAAGAGGAAAGTATCAACCCTCTTCCATTTCTAGAGTTGATGTTTGGATTAAATCTTGCATTCGAAAAAATGGTGAACCAGTGAACACACATGTTGCAGATACTATTGTAAGTCCTATGTACTTTTTATTTAAATGTAATTTTTGAAAATGATGTAATTTATAACTCATCTACGAAATATAATTTGTGTTTACTTTTGTAGAAGAAAATAAAAAATGTTGAAAATGATCACAATCTAGCTTAACATGTAAATTCAAAGAAGATGCTCTCTCACTAGTGTTGGGACAAGATAGACCGGGCCGACGACGAGGGATGAAAAGGGGTATAACCATGACCAATGAAGTTTTATCACAAATCAAAGACAAGCAAATAGCTCAATGTCAACATAGATTTAGAACTAGAGCAGTTGGTTCACACATTAATGAAATGTCGGGTACGATTTCAAATTATATTTATACAATTTACAAACAATCCATTCTTATTATAGGGATTTAATTATGTTAACTTTTTACATGGTTACGATTCTCAGTGAAAAAGTTAATATTAATTGTAAAAATAGCTTTCGCTAAAAAAAATTAAAGTCACGCGTCTACTCAGTTCAGCTATTGAGTTTGTAATTCAGTAGCTCAACAGTGAGTTCCAACCGCCGAATGCAGTCTACTGTCTATTTTGAATGTAGTTCTTCCATGATTTTCCTACATCCCATTGAACTCGTCACCTCTCGGCTTATAGCAACCTGCCCAAACTTGATAAATTACATTAATCACCTAAGGGACACACTGTTAAATTTAGTAAATTATTATGGAAAAAATACATTTTCATTATTGAACAGTGTTTCAGTAGAATTCTTTTACATTATTCTTTTAGGATGTTTTTGTAATTTTTGAACTAGAACTACTAAGAACTCTTAGTTCAGAAAGCCTATAAAATACGTAAATACTTGGAGATAGCAGTTAACACATAGATTGAAATTTATATGAGATAATCTCAAATATTATTACTATTTTGATATTATTCATAGTCTACATTGGATCCAATACAGAAGAGTTTATGGTATATTATTGTTTCATCAACAGAAGGGTTTCTTTTCCATAACTTAAAACCTCAAGACTACATAAAATTATCATAAATCACTACATCAAATCCAATACAGAGAAATCCAATGCACCATAATAGTTACAAAATTATTGGTCAATAGGAAAAGTGTTGCACTTTTAAATGTATTTTGAAGAGGGCAAAAGCAGGGAAAGTTCATTGCTCAAACAATATTTCATTCCAATATTAGAAAAAACTCTTGAACAATAGCTATTATTTCTAAGACGGATTTGTTTAAAACTAGTGATTGAGGCAGGATAATTATTCAAAGGAAAATTAGAAGAGCAATCCAGACAATAAGGAGTAGCTACACCACCATTTCTTTTAGACTATATATAAGGTATGCTATTGATAATGAATGATCTCATTTTGACCTACTGGAAAAGGTTTGATGTCTGCTTCGGCTTGCTTTTAAGTTTTAACCGAATCAGACCCATAACCTTATCTATCTCAAATTGGTAAAACAAATATAATGAAGTGTTTACCGGTTGTTTTTAGCTTTTTTAGCATGTTACCGACTTTTCCTTTTCTTGGATTGAAACCTCAAACTTTTTTTAGCACGTTTACCGGTTGGAAAAGATCAAATGAAACATATCAAATTTAATGGTATGCCCTCGGTACAACAATTTAGCTACTTTCTCTTCCGATGAATCCAAAGACCTTTCTAATGAGTAAAGGAGTGGTTATCAAATTTAATGTTTGCTTTTATTTAAGAATTTAATTTTTCTTTATTTCTTTCCCTCTTTCAGTTTCTTAATCAATGTATTCTTTACCATGCATTGCTGTCAAGAATATATGTTAGCAAGTGTTTTCTTCATGTTAGCAAGTGTTTTATTTAACAACAAAACTAAAATATGAAGTGTAAGTGGTAGCATAAAGGATAGATATATTGATGGATAGACAAGACTATAGTAATATGGAACATATGCTTTTTAGAGTTTATAGCCGAAACGTGAATGACATCGGACATGGCATAAAATTAAATGATTTAATTGCATGCCTGGGTGTACCATACTGTCATAGTAATTTTGTCAACCTAAATTTGCTTCCTTCTTTCTATGTAATTCTAGTGTGGGCTTGTCATGTCCAGAATGTGCATTTGATAATTTAGAGCTCTGACGCAGATATTATACTAATTCACATAACCGTCAAAAAATTAATATCATGTTTAAGCTAAACCCTATATTATTTCGGACCTATAATTTAATTAAGTGCATGAGCTTTTTGGAAACCTAGCGGTAACTTGAACCTACAACTCAGAAGAATATATTGATGTTATTTTGTACAGATTTTTATAGAAATTAAAAAAGGCTAACCATACTGTTTTATTTAATAATCTAGACCTTTTACTGGGAAATATTGGTCAATGTATTTTACTAGCGAATATTTTGATCGATTAGGTGCGAAGTATTGGTAACGGCTTTGTAGAAGGTTCAAGCCATCATGTTTTTTCTATTAGTAATATTGACTTGAAAGTTTCTTAACCAAGATTAAAACATTGATGCAGGTAAAAGTAGAAATTGTTCTGTTTCAAAAATCTGGAATACAGATGAGTAGCCATTACTATGAATATAGAAAGCCTACTCAAGGTATTGTTTTGTAATCTATAGTGTATTTGACTTCAGATGCAATATTAATCTTAAGTTTAAACTAGTACCGTAGTAATTTAGATCAAATAGGTGGTGTAGA
Organism: Allium fistulosum; assembly: GCA_030737815.1. NCBI lineage: Eukaryota > Viridiplantae > Streptophyta > Magnoliopsida > Asparagales > Amaryllidaceae > Allium > Allium fistulosum. The sequence goes on from CM060901.1 coordinate 671,164,502, forward strand.
TGTCATTGATCATATCAATTGTTGGAGTTCAAGTCTTCGAAAAGTCTAATAAGAATATATATTAAAACAATTGAATATGGGGTGCTTTGTTCTCAACCGTTTTAAACAGGACATATTTTTCTTCTTCTGTTTTCGTCTTTTGAAAAGTTGCTTCTTATTTTGGGTAGGTGAAAGGAACAAAATATTCCCCAATCATGGATTCATGTGACAGAGTAATTACATCCAGATGTATATAATCAAATAAAGCTAACAACTATAGATTATATTTCCAAAATATTCCTTCTATTATTTGGTTTTCAGTTTAGAAATATTTTCAGTTTCTTTTGATTTGCTGCAAGTAATGTTAGGAAATTAAAGGAGCTACTAGCCAAAAAAGTAAAATCGCACTTGTACAGATTGTGGTGCACCGGATCCAAAATGGGCGCAAGTCCTAGAATTTTACGTATATTTTCATAGATTATTGCTACCTTGAATTCAACGACATTTAGAGACATTTCCTTTGTTTTCATAGTCAGAAAATTCATGCATATGTACCACCAGTACGTAAGAGAAACCCTGGCACTGGAGTAGTATTTAAGAGTAAATGTTTGTTCCCTTAATTTTACAGGTCGACAAATATTAGGTTGTTCATATGCCTTAAGTGGTGTGGTGTCCACACCAGTTTTGGTGCCTATGTATCAAAGGTATCATCATAATATAACAACAATGCAATTCACATTCTATATGTTTTGAACCTTCTCAATTCTCATTTGCAATATTTTACCCTCTCATAAAATGCAATACCCTGAATTTTACAACATTTTATCATACCTGATGCTACTTACTTGATTCATTGCATTGCTAAAGATATCTCCAATCACTAGTTTGATTCTAAACTTGGCTGGAAAATATCATGTTTTATCAGTAACACTAGACGAATGGTCCAATGAGGAAGTTGAATCCATGATCGAAGTTGGGGAGGAATTTATGTGCAAACAAGATATATGAGGCTTATATTCCTAAGGGAGTTTCAAAACCTAAACCATATTCAAGTATCGAGGAAAGAACCAAATTTATCAGGTAAACATATTGACTTTCCATCTGAACTGGTATTAGGAGCTTACTTTTTAAAGCCAAATTTATTGTTTTCTACAGGTCCAAGTGTGAAACACAAGAGTATCTAAAGCCATGTTTGCGTATGGTCTCTTCCAAAAATGTCTTTCAACTCTTCTGATTCAGGAAAGAGTTTGGACAGTAACTTTGCTTCGTACAGTTTCAAGAGACAAGTGAGTTATCCAAAATAATATAGGCTTAATTAATTTGCTCTAATGGATTATTGTTTCTGTACACTGCAATTTCATTACCCTACACTGCCTGTGCACTGCTTGCCCATGGCAAATCACTTAGCAACAACAACAGCTAATAAACTTCATGAAGCACACAAGTAACACTTCTTGTCCTTGCATTTTCTTTCCTTTTAACTTGTGGCATCTGTTTTTTATGGCTTAAACCATTTTTATATTTCATGTCATGTAGTAACATATTGTGAAAATAATTCTGTTTACCAGTTTCTAGTAATTTCTATTTTGTGTATATATATTGCTTTTCCCTTGTGTAACATGACATGCCGATCATTTGTTATTATTCTATATTTATGCTTTAATCAGTCGGTAAACCTAAGCTGTACTAGATGTTTTTTAGTACTTTAAATTTTAAAAGCGTTCTGGTTATGTCCATATGTATGGATAATGCTATCCCTGTTTATTGCCTCGTACTGGTACTCTCCCATACATGAATGATAATCCTTAACAACTGACTACATCATAAGTAATTTATATTTATAAACTTATATTTATAAACTGTTTCAAATCTAAAGTTCTAAATGCATGTTCTGAAAAGAAAATCTTTCTTGTGAAATTTTCGTAAACTGGTTGCATGTATAAATTTGGAGTTGCCAGCTAGGAAAGTCTTTGTTTTGAAGCCCAGAGTTTGCGTCCAACTGTGACTTGCCACCAATCATTTAGACTTATTTATTTCTGTCTTCAATTATTGTTAGTTATTTTTACATTATTATATCATACTTGTGAAACACTTAATTGTGTAATATTGTTGGATACTACAATAAAACTCATCTATGTAAATCATACTTAACAATAATGTTGGATACTACAATAAAACTCATCTATGTAATATCTATTAGTGTAAACCGAGAACTGTGATAAAAATATTGATTTGCTTGTAATAATTGTATTGAGATTATCAGATGGGTTTAGATTTTAATTTATGTTTACTCACTGACTTCAAATTTTTTCATCGCAGGTAATTAAAGATGGCGATGGCACATTCTTCTTCCGTAGCAAGTAGCAAGCATATGAAACTTTTTAGATGCACGTTTTGTTGTTGGCATTTGGTGCGGACTTACTTTATTGATATTATATTTTTGTTTAACATATACCTTATCTTTGTTTAACAATATTATGATAACCTGGTCTACTATGTTATTTTATTTATGGATATTATTGAAACTTGATTTATAAATGTTTTTTGTATATTAATATTGTTTTAGCTAGTTTATTTAACAGATTATTATTCATTAGAACATGTTATATATAATGGTTGCTTGATTATACTCAAAATGTAGTTCTGGAATATGCAAATATAGTGGAATGTTAATGCTGTAAAAATCATATAAATAGAAGACAGCATCTATTTTAATGCTGTCAATGAAGAAACAACAGCGTTTAATTCGTGTTGTAATTATCATTAAATAGTGAGTAACAGCGTTTATTAAACGCTGTTGTAAACTGTAGTAAAACATCATCCCAACTGTAAAAACATAACACAACACGCATTAAACGCTGTAATAAAAATATTAACAGCCTAAATAAAACGCTGTCAAAAGAATAATTTCCACAGCGTTTAAAATTAAGCTGTTGTAAGTTCTCTTTATACGATAGCTTGTCGTTATACAGCGTTTTTTCTAACGCTGTTGTGTCATATAACAGCGTTTAATAAACGTTGTGGTATCAAATTTTTTACAGCGTTTTCTATTTTGCTGTTAAAACTTTTGCATCTACGACAGCATGTCGTTATACAGCGTTTATAATAACGCTGTCGTATCATATAACAGCGTTTTTGAAACGCTGTCAAAAGCTGTTTCTGGTGTAGTGCACTCCGTCAAACATTTGAATTTGCACGGAACCAATGCCTTTTGACTTACAAATAGCACCATTACCCATAACAATTGAATTTTCTTCTTTGTCAACATAAAAGAAAATAATTCCTATTCGGTGACATATGATGGGACACCCCCGAATCGAGTACCCATTCGCTACCTGAAACATCTGATGCTACCACCGTCAACACATCTATGTCTCCCTCACCAACTCCACTCTCCACCGCTACAGACGTAGATACGACTTCCTTCTTTGCCTTCTCCTTGTCCGGACACTCATTCTTGCAATGACCATGTTTCTTACAAATAAAGCACTTGTCATTTCTTTCCTTTGACTTTCCTATCCAACCGGGCTTCGTTGATCTAGAACGCCCTCAGTTTCCTTTCTTCTCATATCTCTCCTTCTCCACAAATAAACCGTGACCACTACTTGCACCACTACTTCCATCATCAAACTCCTTCGTTTGATCCCGCAACTTCTCTCTAAAAAGATCCGTTTTGACATCATCTAGAGTCAAAGTATCCCGACTATAGATCAGACTATTTGATAAACCCGTATGACGGTCCAGCAACGAGCACAACAATATCGTAGTCATTTTTTCTTCCTCAATCTTCAAATTTACCTCCTTCATCTTCATTAGCAAATCATCAAAGATATTCAAGTGCGCCTTTAGTGAAGTATCCTCCTTCATCTTATAGGTAAAGAACATTCACAACAAGATCAAACGATTAGTTAGCGACTTCTTCATATACAACTCCTCCAACTTGTCCCATATACCCTTAGCGGTAGTCTCACCACTTATTTCGGATATAACATTCTCATCCATAGCAATTTGAAGTGTAGCGAATGTCCACTCTTCCATTTCCTTTCTCTAAAAGTCCAAGATGTCCGCGGACAATAAATGTGTATCAAACATTACCTGATGCACTCGATTTCGCCTAAGAACCACTTTCATCTTCCGTCCCCACTTTTCAAAATCATTATCGTCATTCCACTTGTCTATAACCAATTGTGATTCTGAAGCCGCTTACGATCCACGTACATCCGATGCTACATCACTTGGACTAACCATTGAGGGATTACCCGAGGTATTATTTGACTATGGCATTTCCACAACCACCTACCAACACCAAAGTTCCGATACCAAATATTATAGGAATTCTAACTCTAGACCACTCAAATCAAAACCCCAAAGCACAACGGAAAATGAGTTTATGGTAAGAAGTGCAAAAACAACCAATCAATATCTTAATCCAAATCTCAATGCAATCTAAAATCAATCACAATCAACAAACAATCAATAGAGAAACAAAGCAATAACGATAAAATAAATCACACACTGATTTATAGTGGTTCCACTAACTTCTTATTAGTGTACATACACTTTAAGAGAGAGTCTTTATTAATACCAATGAGAAGAGTACAAGAGATTAATTACAATTATCAATATTCAAATAGAATAGATTTATGGAGAAAAGAATTTAAGAAAACTAGGTTTGGATAAACCCTAGTTAATGGAGGATAAACCCTTGATTAAACTCTTGTAGTCCTTCTCATTTTAATCCTAAAAATAGCTTATATAGGAAGAGATCTTTCCTTGGCAAATTCCCGAAATGCTCCCTTGAAGCTTCACAAATCACAAAACTGCCCGAACCAAAAATAGGCCGAAAGTCATCACAGACGTCTGTCATATATGATAGACGTCTGTCATAAGTTTTAGGAAAACGTTCCCTGAAACCACAGACATCTATCATAAGTTTTAGGAAAACGTTCCCTGAAACCACAGACATCTGTCATAAAGTGACAAACGTCTATCGAAGCCTCGGGTTCCAAATCCTGCTATCACAGACATCTGTCATACACTTTATGACTGACATCTGTCGCCTGATGCTGACCACAACACTACACCCTCTGTAATATCCCGGGATTTCGAGGAATTTAAAATGTGATAATCTCTTAATTTAAGTTGATAAAATTGTTATTTCAAATATAAATAACCAAATATAATAATAAGATGTTTTAATTATGGTATAGATTGAATTATAATAAGAATAATTATTTTAAATTGTGTTATTTTATAAATTTGATTTTAAATAGATTTATCATTTCTAAAATGAATAAGTATTGTTTAAATATATATATTATCTTGAAAATGAAATAATCATTTCAAACTTAATAAAATGTTTATTTAAAAATATAAATGTTGAGTTGATTTTTAAATTGGATTTAAATTTGAATCTTTAAAAGATAATTATTTTAATATATTTGGGTTTAAAAATATATGAACAAGGCTTTTATTTAAAATAAGATTTGTTTACAATATTTTCTTTAAAGGGAATTTTATTAATATAAATTTAGGAAGTGTTTATTTAATAATAAATAAATACAAAAAGATATGTTTACACTTAAAAATGTATTAAAAATGTTGTATATAATTTTATTAGAAAATAAATGAGTTTTATTTTATTTTCTTTTAAAGATTTCATTTATTTATAATATAGGAAAGCATTTATTAAATAAAATATGTATTTATCTATTTAGGAAATAAATATAAAAGCTTTTAAAATCTTTTTAAAAAAATAATAATAATATAAAAATAAATAAGGACAAGTGTTAAGTTCTAAACATCTTAAGTAACATGTGTTAACATAATAAGAATTGTAAAGACAAGTGTCATTTTTATTATCATTTTTCTTTGATTTTTAATAAACCATGAATTTAAGTTATAAAAGCCTACCTCTTCATTCTCTTTTCTTTTTCTAATCTCATTTCTCAAAGACAACCAAAATCAGAAAATCTACAAACCGTAATCATCTTCAACCAAAACTGAAATCACCTCTCAAACCAAAAGCTAAGAAAGAAAACTCAAACCAGATCAAATCTGAAATTTCTCTCAAACCAAAATCAAATCTCCTCTAACAATTTACTCTGAAATCATTTATCCTCAAATCTGAAATTACCTGAATTCATCTTAAACCAAGAATCTAAAACCTGGAATCATTTCAAAGGCTTAATTCTCAAATTCAATAGCCTGTAACCATTGTTTTCAAGACCTGTTAACATTCTCCTGTTTCAAAGATTCAAGTCTGAATTATTCCAAGTTCATGCAATATAATTTAAGGCAGAAGCAAGTGTCAAAAGCTTTTCAAATCTTTTAAAGGAATCAAAGCAAAGTTTCCAATTTTCAAAAACAAGCAGATGAAGTTTCAAAGCAAATTCTGGTTCAAAACTTCCAGTTTCTCTGTTCAACATTTTATAGGTGAGTAAACATCTTTTTCAAAAGTTAAAATGAATTTAAATTGCTTTCGAATGATTTCTGAATGAAGTATATTTGCATGTTCATTTATATGTGTGTATACTGTATGTATGTGAGGATTGAAGTATGTATGCCTGGGTTCATTGTTAATTGCTCTGTTATCTTCTATTTGAGTAATCTCTTCTTTTATAAGACCTTGAACTATATATATATCTTGATTCCAGTAGTATAATATGAGATGTACTTGAATGTTTGAGTGAAATTGTTTTGCATGTTTATAAATATGTAGGTATGATTATATGCAGGTCTGTACACCTATATATCTCTGTTTTTATATCAATACAGGCTTCAAAATTTTATTAGAAAATTCATATCTTTACATCTGTTTGATTTTAGTCTAGGTAGTGTTAATGAAAAAGGTTTCTAACTATATATTTTAGATTGTAAAAATAGATTCAATGATATGTAATAAACATTTAACTCTAAAATATAAAGTTTACAGTAGAACTCAATGAAATGGGTAAATTTCGAAAATGTTAATTTAAAACTTTGACTCTATAATCTGATTAGTAATTACAAATGATGAATTTAGAAAAAGAATTCAAGAATTTTAAGATTGAAATGGTAGAGAAATTGTAAGATGAACAGAAATGTCATTTTCGTCATTTTCAGACGAACGATGGGGCTGGGTTCATCATGATTGATGTCGGAGGTAGGATGAAGGCTGTAGATGATGGGAAAAATAATGGATGAATTTATTATTCGTCGTGGTGATCGATCGATGGAGTTTTAGGGTTTAATGATGGTTTTGGGGTTGATCGGAATCGCAATTTTTCCTGACGTCGTGGGTGAACTGGAGGCTACCGCACGTGGGGGAATGGAAGCGTGGGTCGGAGGTGAAGCTCTGGTCGAAGGCGAAGGGGTTCTGGTGGTCAGAAGTAGTCTGACGAGGTGGTTCTTGTTCGGAGTGTTGTTCCAGGTAGTGATCGAGAAGCTTAATTTTGATTTTCAATTTTGTTCGACGATCGGAGTTGTTGGGGTGTTCGAGGAGAAGATTAGTAACTCGTTGATAGTCGGAGCGGTGATCGAAGATGGTGGCAATGTGTGTGCACGTGCACGAGCAGGGTGTGTGTCAGTGGGTTTTTGTTTGAGGAAGATGAAGTTTATTCGAGTTTCGTCTCGGGAGAGACTCGCGAAAATCTGACTTTGGCTCGAGTAATTATAAAGAGATACGCGAGTGTTTGAGTAAATTGTTTTAACAGTTTAAGTTGCAAGCGAACAGTTTTAAAAAGTTTTCTTAATTAATAATTGAAAGATTATTAATCTTTAATTAAGTTAATTAAGGATTAATTAACTATTATTAAAGGATTAATTAATTATCATTAAGAATTGATTAATAGGTCATTATGGATTAATTAACTTGTAATTAAGGATTGTTAATAAATAATTAAGGATAAGTAATTAATGATTATTTAATTTAATTTAATTAATGATTTTAATTAAGTGAGTTAATTATTAAGATCAAATGTTTTTAGATGATAATATTTATCTTAAGGTTAATTAAGAATTTTTAATGAGTTAAATTAATTTAAGTTTAATTAATTAATTTAATTGACAAGGATTAATTAAAGTAATTAAGAGTTAATTAAACTAGTAATTAAGAAGTACTTAATAAGTTTTATTAAGTAATAATTAAGTTCTCTTAATTAATAATTAAGAGATTATTTATCTCTGATTAAAGTTAATTAAGAATTAATTAACTATTGTTAAGGGTTAATTAATTGTCATTAAAGATTAATTAATAGATAATTATGGATTAATTAAATTGGTAATTAAGGTTGTTAATTAATAATTAAGTTTTATTAATTAATAATTAAGAAGTAATTAATTAGTTAATTAAGTTTAAGTAATTAATTATAAAAGTAATTAAGGATTGATTACTTTGTATTAAAGAATATTGATTAATAATTAAGGTTTATTAATTAATAGTTAAAGAATAATTAATCAAGGATTAATTAAATTGTTTAAAGGGTAATTAAGGATGAGTTACTCAGTTATGATTTAGGAATGAATGTGATTTATTTAAGTTAATTAATTTGTTAATTAATTAAAGATAGTCACTTGGTAATTAAGTATAATTACTTAATAAGATTGGATAAGAGTAATTACTTAGTGTAAGTAATTGATAAATGAATTATTGTATGAAATTGGTGTAATTAATCAAAAAGGATTTATAAAAGAAATTAAAGTAATTAAGAATAGTTAATTACGATTAATGATTATTTAAGGTTGATTAATGGAAGTAATTAATTAATGCATGATTAATTAATGTAATTAATTAAGGAATAATGTAATTAATTATAGTTAATTAATTAATTAAAGTAATTAATTAAGGATAATTAATTATTATAATTAATGTGAGTAATTAAAGGTTAATTACTATAAATGATTAAGGATAATTAATTTGTTAAATTAATTAAAGGATAATTACTTTATGTAATTAATGGATAATTTAATCAAGAGTGATTAATGGTTAATTAATTAAATGGTTGTAATTAATTAATGGTTGATTAAGCAAGGTTAGGAATTAATTCTTAAGTAATTAATTTAATTTAAGTGGATTAAATTAATTATAATAGAGATTAATAAATGGTTGCTTATGGATGATTGTTTGAGTAGAATGTCTGATTTAGTTGATATCTTTTGGATGATATTCTGTGATATGATATTGGATATATCTATGATAAATGTGTGATATTTATCTATGTTAATGCTATGTGAATTCAAGTATTAAATTGAATTGAATTGTTTAAACCTTTAAACAACTTGGCCTTAAAAGATACGTTTTGGATTTCGATGAGACCGGGATCGGGTTTCCGTATACCGGATTTCCAGGTCTGGAGACCCGAATACCACATCGATCCAAATTAACGATAGGTCGTGAATCTCAAGTGAAGATGAAGATTTAGAGTGCAAGGGTTATTGTCGTTAACTCTGAGGGTGATTCCAAAACGAGTGTAACGAGATAATGCCTTCGGTTTCGTTCGAACCCGGAACGAACTTGTATGGATTGAATGCTTTCAAAACATCGTCAGGTGGACGATGAGCATTCTAAGTGATGTGTTTTGATTAAAGGTAATCGTGACCTCAAGCCTCATCAACCGGGAATGGCTAAAACAGGGGAGGTGCAGCAAGGCTTCGTGGGTAGCGCCCACTGAGAGTAAGGTCATCCCTGTCTAGATGTCCCTTTCTATTTCGACTTAGTGGTACGGTTGCAGTACACAACCGTGGGGTGATTTTATTCGGAATTATCCAGTAAGGGATGGTTCCGGCTTTGTGTTGCAGGGGAGCGGGCGTACTCCTCGGTACGGTGATCTAGGCCACGTACTGTGACGGGCGGTACCCCAGTAGCCCTGCCATTGTATGGAAATCCAAACTCCAATAAGTGCCGTACGTGTTAGTTGTGCCCAACTATGTTGGAACGTGAGATGTAAGCATTCCAGCTATTTCTGTATTTTACTTGAAAATCCTAGACCCTATTATAATATAACTGGATTTCCTATCAAATGTTTTGGTTATCGTAAGGTAAAAACTTTTCCGTGTTTATGTGCGGGAAGTCTTACGAGATACCTTTTGATTTCAAAGGTTTTGAAGTTAAGTAAGTTAACCCGTTTACTCACACCAGACCCATGTCTGACCCAAGTGTTTATTTCTGTTTTATATAAACTCTTGGGTACTCAAATTTTTACGAGTAGCCAAGGGAGTCAGGTTTGCTTTGACGAATATTCTGGAGGAGCAATGGAGCAGGAGGCTTCGGCGTTCGTAGATATAGTATTCCGCTGTGTTGATCTCTGAGTCATTGTTATCTGTGTTGTATCTTATATTGCAAAAACTAGACAGGTGTTTATAACTGTCTAGTATGTGTTGTATATGTTGTGTAACTCTGATAGTAGTTGTATATGATACTATGTAATACTTTTGTTATTAATATAATTTATTCGTTCCGCTGTGTGAGATTCTGATGTTGTTTCTTTCTTTCTTCTCTTCTTTTCTCTTTCTATCCCTTTCTTTCTTATTAGCGATACGACTTTCTGGTCGATGAAAGCCGGGTCGTCACATTTGGTATCAGAGCTATAGGTTGAGTGAATACCTAGGCTCTGGAATGGTGTCTATCTTGAGAGAGCGTATTTGTAATTTTTCTATATATAACTATATATATTTATTTCTACCTATTTGTTGGGTTACCTGTTCGGGTTTTCCAATATGAGTTCTAAAGGTAGATAGGGTAGTGGTGTGTGTAACACGACTACCAATGGTTGGAGTTTGAATGTTTGAGATTGGAAGTATTTGTCGAGACTCTAGACCTAATACCGTCTCGAGTGAACTTTGATTTGATATAAGGATTTCTCTGATCTCTGAAGGAAACCTGTTAAGGTTCGGAGTCGATCATTGAAGTATAAGTTTGATCGCGCTCGTGCGAGTGGATTTTCAGGAGTTTGGATCTGTTGGTTGAACAGAAGCGAGTGATGGTATCTTGGGTAACTCAGGAGTAGTAGCTGCGTGATGAGATGCAGTAACTATGGATATCTCCGACGATGTTTCTGTTTGGAGAAAGTTTAAGGAAGTATATCTGCATTCGGTGATGTGGCTGAGTTCAGCATGATGTTTGTGTTCGGTTTGAGGTCCGAGTTTCTCTAGAAGCTTTGGATAAGGAGTCTTTGGCATCTGTGGCAGCAGTGCAGCTCGAGTGTTATGTGTTCTTGTTGGAAGATCTTTTGGCTTAACAGTTTTCTTAAAGTGGAGTTCAGAAGCTGCGGAGTAAATTCATTTTTCAAATGGATTGGTCAAGCACTAGACTGTTCTGATGGATTAAGAAAGAACAGTAATCTTTGGATATTGGACTAGATAGGATCGCAAAAGTGACTTGCGATAGTTTGAGTGTTCTCTTGGGAAATCTTTGCTTGGGTTTGAGGCATCTCTAGAAGATGTAGGAGTTATAGAATTGTCAGAAATTTTCTGGAGTGTTGATCTAGTTTGTGTTCGAGTTCATAGACGACATCTAGATCAGAGTTGAGCAGCGAAAGCTTGATAGTAGATGTTCTAGAGTGGAAGTAACCGGAAGTTGCAGAGTTTGGATTAGAGGGTTCCTACATGAAGTTTTCAAGTTTTGAAGGTCAGATTGGTGAGAGCATCTGTTTTGTTTTTTCGGATAGGAGAAGTATTTGGAATCTACCGATGATTGTGGAGTAGAGTTTGTGTTCTGGATTTCTGTAGATCTTGAGAGGATCCGTTTATTGGATTGTTTTTGGTCCTGTTTGTTTCGAGAAGCATCAGCGATGGTTGGGCTGATCAGGAAGGATGAAGGCATCTTAGAATCATCAGAAGAGTTCTGTGGATTAGAGATGGAGAATTTTGGAATTCGAAGTTGGAGACTTCGTTGTTATTTCTTCGGTAAAGGAAGCAATTGAGTTTGGTTAAGACTAGGAAGATAGCTCCGAGTATATTGGATCTTTCTGAGTTTTTGTGAAGATAAGTGTTTTGGCTTCAATAATGAATTACCAGTTTGGATTTAATAGAGCGAGTAACCCAGTATCTGTATCAGGAAACTCGGGATAATTTTAGGTAGTTTATCCGGATCTATGTCCGGATAGCTAGAGTTGTTTGTATAGCTAGAATTGTTGTTTGTATGAATTGTTGCTTGGATGAAATTGTTTGCTTGGATGAATGGTTGTTTGATTGATAGTATATGGCTGTTAAGTATAATTGAATTGTTTTAAAATGGATTGAAATAAAATAAAAATTTGGATTATCTTTTGTTTTAAATTTCGAGGATGAAATTCTTTTAAGGGGGAAGGAATGTAATATCCCGGGATTTCGAAGAATTTAAAATGTGATAATCTCTTAATTTAAGTTGATAAAATTGTTATTTCAAATATAAATAACCAAATATAATAATAAGATGTTTTAATTATGGTATAGATTGAATTATAATAAGAATAATTATTTTAAATTGTGTTATTTTATAAATTTGATTTTAAATAGATTTATCATTTCTAAAATGAATAAGTATTGTTTAAATATATATATTATCTTGAAAATGAAATAATCATTTCAAACTTAATAAAATGTTTATTTAAAAATATAAATGTTGAGTTGATTTTTAAATTGGATTTAAATTTGAATCTTTAAAAGATAATTATTTTAATATATTTGGGTTTAAAAATATATGAACAAGGCTTTTATTTAAAATAAGATTTGTTTACAATATTTTCTTTAAAGGGAATTTTATTCATATAAATTTAGGAAGTGTTTATTTAATAATAAATAAATACAAAAAGATATGTTTACACTTAAAAATGTATTAAAAATGTTGTATATAATTTTATTAGAAAATAAATGAGTTTTATTTTATTTTCTTTTAAAGATTTCATTTATTTATAATATAGGAAAGCATTTATTAAATAAAATATGTATTTATCTATTTAGGAAATAAATATAAAAGCTTTTAAAATCTTTTTAAAAAAATAATAATAATATAAAAATAAATAAGGACAAGTGTTAAGTTCTAAACATCTTAAGTAACATGTGTTAACATAATAAGAATTGTAAAGACAAGTGTCATTTTTATTATCATTTTTCTTTGATTTTTAATAAACCATGAATTTAAGTTATAAAAGCCTACCTCTTCATTCTCTTTTCTTTTTCTAATCTCATTTCTCAAAGACAACCAAAATCAGAAAATCTACAAACCGTAATCATCTTCAACCAAAACTGAAATCACCTCTCAAACCAAAAGCTAAGAAAGAAAACTCAAACCAGATCAAATCTGAAATTTCTCTCAAACCAAAATCAAATCTCCTCTAACAATTTACTCTGAAATCATTTATCCTCAAATCTGAAATTACCTGAATTCATCTTAAACCAAGAATCTAAAACCTGGAATCATTTCAAAGGCTTAATTCTCAAATTCAATAGCCTGTAACCATTGTTTTCAAGACCTGTTAACATTCTCCTGTTTCAAAGATTCAAGTCTGAATTATTCCAAGTTCATGCAATATAATTTAAGGCAGAAGCAAGTGTCAAAAGCTTTTCAAATCTTTTAAAGGAATCAAAGCAAAGTTTCCAATTTTCAAAAACAAGCAGATGAAGTTTCAAAGCAAATTCTGGTTCAAAACTTCCAGTTTCTCTGTTCAACATTTTATAGGTGAGTAAACATCTTTTTCAAAAGTTAAAATGAATTTAAATTGCTTTCGAATGATTTCTGAATGAAGTATATTTGCATGTTCATTTATATGTGTGTATACTGTATGTATGTGAGGATTGAAGTATGTATGCCTGGGTTCATTGTTAATTGCTCTGTTATCTTCTATTTGAGTAATCTCTTCTTTTATAAGACCTTGAACTATATATATATCTTGATTCCAGTAGTATAATATGAGATGTACTTGAATGTTTGAGTGAAATTGTTTTGCATGTTTATAAATATGTAGGTATGATTATATGCAGGTCTGTACACCTATATATCTCTGTTTTTATATCAATACAGGCTTCAAAATTTTATTAGAAAATTCATATCTTTACATCTGTTTGATTTTAGTCTAGGTAGTGTTAATGAAAAAGGTTTCTAACTATATATTTTAGATTGTAAAAATAGATTCAATGATATGTAATAAACATTTAACTCTAAAATATAAAGTTTACAGTAGAACTCAATGAAATGGGTAAATTTCGAAAATGTTAATTTAAAACTTTGACTCTATAATCTGATTAGTAATTACAAATGATGAATTTAGAAAAAGAATTCAAGAATTTTAAGATTGAAATGGTAGAGAAATTGTAAGATGAACAGAAATGTCATTTTCGTCATTTTCAGACGAACGATGGGGCTGGGTTCATCATGATTGATGTCGGAGGTAGGATGAAGGCTGTAGATGATGGGAAAAATAATGGATGAATTTATTATTCGTCGTGGTGATCGATCGATGGAGTTTTAGGGTTTAATGATGGTTTTGGGGTTGATCGGAATCGCAATTTTTCCTGACGTCGTGGGTGAACTGGAGGCTACCGCACGTGGGGGAATGGAAGCGTGGGTCGGAGGTGAAGCTCTGGTCGAAGGCGAAGGGGTTCTGGTGGTCAGAAGTAGTCTGACGAGGTGGTTCTTGTTCGGAGTGTTGTTCCAGGTAGTGATCGAGAAGCTTAATTTTGATTTTCAATTTTGTTCGACGATCGGAGTTGTTGGGGTGTTCGAGGAGAAGATTAGTAACTCGTTGATAGTCGGAGCGGTGATCGAAGATGGTGGCAATGTGTGTGCACGTGCACGAGCAGGGTGTGTGTCAGTGGGTTTTTGTTTGAGGAAGATGAAGTTTATTCGAGTTTCGTCTCGGGAGAGACTCGCGAAAATCTGACTTTGGCTCGAGTAATTATAAAGAGATACGCGAGTGTTTGAGTAAATTGTTTTAACAGTTTAAGTTGCAAGCGAACAGTTTTAAAAAGTTTTCTTAATTAATAATTGAAAGATTATTAATCTTTAATTAAGTTAATTAAGGATTAATTAACTATTATTAAAGGATTAATTAATTATCATTAAGAATTGATTAATAGGTCATTATGGATTAATTAACTTGTAATTAAGGATTGTTAATAAATAATTAAGGATAAGTAATTAATGATTATTTAATTTAATTTAATTAATGATTTTAATTAAGTGAGTTAATTATTAAGATCAAATGTTTTTAGATGATAATATTTATCTTAAGGTTAATTAAGAATTTTTAATGAGTTAAATTAATTTAAGTTTAATTAATTAATTTAATTGACAAGGATTAATTAAAGTAATTAAGAGTTAATTAAACTAGTAATTAAGAAGTACTTAATAAGTTTTATTAAGTAATAATTAAGTTCTCTTAATTAATAATTAAGAGATTATTTATCTCTGATTAAAGTTAATTAAGAATTAATTAACTATTGTTAAGGGTTAATTAATTGTCATTAAAGATTAATTAATAGATAATTATGGATTAATTAAATTGGTAATTAAGGTTGTTAATTAATAATTAAGTTTTATTAATTAATAATTAAGAAGTAATTAATTAGTTAATTAAGTTTAAGTAATTAATTATAAAAGTAATTAAGGATTGATTACTTTGTATTAAAGAATATTGATTAATAATTAAGGTTTATTAATTAATAGTTAAAGAATAATTAATCAAGGATTAATTAAATTGTTTAAAGGGTAATTAAGGATGAGTTACTCAGTTATGATTTAGGAATGAATGTGATTTATTTAAGTTAATTAATTTGTTAATTAATTAAAGATAGTCACTTGGTAATTAAGTATAATTACTTAATAAGATTGGATAAGAGTAATTACTTAGTGTAAGTAATTGATAAATGAATTATTGTATGAAATTGGTGTAATTAATCAAAAAGGATTTATAAAAGAAATTAAAGTAATTAAGAATAGTTAATTACGATTAATGATTATTTAAGGTTGATTAATGGAAGTAATTAATTAATGCATGATTAATTAATGTAATTAATTAAGGAATAATGTAATTAATTATAGTTAATTAATTAATTAAAGTAATTAATTAAGGATAATTAATTATTATAATTAATGTGAGTAATTAAAGGTTAATTACTATAAATGATTAAGGATAATTAATTTGTTAAATTAATTAAAGGATAATTACTTTATGTAATTAATGGATAATTTAATCAAGAGTGATTAATGGTTAATTAATTAAATGGTTGTAATTAATTAATGGTTGATTAAGCAAGGTTAGGAATTAATTCTTAAGTAATTAATTTAATTTAAGTGGATTAAATTAATTATAATAGAGATTAATAAATGGTTGCTTATGGATGATTGTTTGAGTAGAATGTCTGATTTAGTTGATATCTTTTGGATGATATTCTGTGATATGATATTGGATATATCTATGATAAATGTGTGATATTTATCTATGTTAATGCTATGTGAATTCAAGTATTAAATTGAATTGAATTGTTTAAACCTTTAAACAACTTGGCCTTAAAAGATACGTTTTGGATTTCGATGAGACCGGGATCGGGTTTCCGTATACCGGATTTCCAGGTCTGGAGACCCGAATACCACATCGATCCAAATTAACGATAGGTCGTGAATCTCAAGTGAAGATGAAGATTTAGAGTGCAAGGGTTATTGTCGTTAACTCTGAGGGTGATTCCAAAACGAGTGTAACGAGATAATGCCTTCGGTTTCGTTCGAACCCGGAACGAACTTGTATGGATTGAATGCTTTCAAAACATCGTCAGGTGGACGATGAGCATTCTAAGTGATGTGTTCTGATTAAAGGTAATCGTGACCTCAAGCCTCATCAACCGGGAATGGCTAAAACAGGGGAGGTGAAGCAAGGCTTCGTGGGTAGCGCCCACTGAGAGTAAGGTCATCCCTGTCTAGATGTCCCTTTCTATTTCGACTTAGTGGTACGGTTGCAGTACACAACCGTGGGGTGATTTTATTCGGAATTATCCAGTAAGGGATGGTTCCGGCTTTGTGTTGCAGGGGAGCGGGCGTACTCCTCGGTACGGTGATCTAGGCCACGTACTGTGACGGGCGGTACCCCAGTAGCCCTGCCATTGTATGGAAATCCAAACTCCAATAAGTGCCGTACGTGTTAGTTGTGCCCAACTATGTTGGAACGTGAGATGTAAGCATTCCAGCTATTTCTGTATTTTACTTGAAAATCCTAGACCCTATTATAATATAACTGGATTTCCTATCAAATGTTTTGGTTATCGTAAGGTAAAAACTTTTCCGTGTTTATGTGCGGGAAGTCTTACGAGATACCTTTTGATTTCAAAGGTTTTGAAGTTAAGTAAGTTAACCCGTTTACTCACACCAGACCCATGTCTGACCCAAGTGTTTATTTCTGTTTTATATAAACTCTTGGGTACTCAAATTTTTACGAGTAGCCAAGGGAGTCAGGTTTGCTTTGACGAATATTCTGGAGGAGCAATGGAGCAGGAGGCTTCGGCGTTCGTAGATATAGTATTCCGCTGTGTTGATCTCTGAGTCATTGTTATCTGTGTTGTATCTTATATTGCAAAAACTAGACAGGTGTTTATAACTGTCTAGTATGTGTTGTATATGTTGTGTAACTCTGATAGTAGTTGTATATGATACTATGTAATACTTTTGTTATTAATATAATTTATTCGTTCCGCTGTGTGAGATTCTGATGTTGTTTCTTTCTTTCTTCTCTTCTTTTCTCTTTCTATCCCTTTCTTTCTTATTAGCGATACGACTTTCTGGTCGATGAAAGCCGGGTCGTCACACCCTCATTGCCATATCTTACTCCTTCGAGCTTCGATTTGCGAACCGTATTCTCCATCACCAACTTACTTCCGACCACTTTAATTCTCTATATATCGTCACCAAAATTGTTGGAACTGGACTAGCCCGTAGCAGAAGTTATGGGTGAATTTCAAAAAATTTACCATATTGGGTCGTTTATTGGGCCTATGAAGTCTAACTGAATTAGAACATTTCTAAATTTCTTTAAATAAAATCATTTATTTTATTTAAATTCAAATATATTAAGATATGAAATTAATTTTATCTGATTTAGTTTATATATAAATGTATCATATACATATATGTGTGAGTGCATGTGTAACATAATAATCCGTGAAAGGTATAATATGTCCATATGTAGATGTTGGGATTTACATCGCAACAGACATATTCTCATTTTGTATGTCATGTATGTTGTCCAAATATGTGCATGTATATGTGTTACAAAATACACACACATGTATGTATAAATATATTATATATAATATATGAGCATAAAACATTTATAAAAAAGAGAACAATTATTAAAAATTATTTATAATTCAAAATCAACTCAGTTTTGCAAACCTAATAATTTCAGTATTTTAATTTGTATATATTATGAATAAAATAATGTTTTCATCCATAAATAATTAACATAAAATAATCTATTGATGAAAATTCAATATAATTTTCAAAAATCAAGGATCATAAAATAGAGCGTAGGAAAAATCTAGAGATTTTTCAAGGTTGAAATATTATTTTTAAAAACAAATACATTGATTTCGGCAATAATTATTTAATATAAAATAATATATTATTAAAAGTTCAAATTTTAAAATTTCAGAAATTCTAGGATCATGAACAAAAGGTAACGAAAAATTTTAAAGAATTTTTCAGTTAAATTATTATTTTTAATAAATCATAAACAGTTTTTCTGAAATAATATTAATTATTAAAAATAATAAAATTTATTGAATTCTTAAATTTTTTCTATATGTTTCTGAAATGATATAGTATATATTTTAAATATAAAATTGAATTTTTAATGTAATAATTATTTTATATATAATAAACAATTTAAAAATTCAATAAATGTTAATTTAAAAATATGAATATATGTATGATAATTAATTTTTGAATTTGTAAATTTATATTATATATAAATAAGTGTATTAAATTTTTTAAATCATATATATATCTTATATATGCATATGCTATTATGAGAGAGAAATATACACTAATATATATATATGAATTTATTAATAAATATATATAAAACAATTATTAAAGACAAAAATTGATTTTGTACAGTAAAAAACATTTATCTATACATAAATCAAATAGTATAATAAACAAATTATGCATATAACCAAACTAATTTGTGACAACCACATCTACTTACAAAAATCTCACCTAACTAAACATATAGTAGCAATATATTTAAACAGATATGAAATTGCTCATTATAGAATCATATAGAATATAATTTAATTACTCTAATATGAATTAAAATTACCAATTTAATAATGCCTTTGAATCCACGTTGAAGTAATGACTTCCCTTCCTTTTACTGTTCTTGATTCGTCAGATTGCAAGTCCGGAATCACCGACCTCTAACTATCGAACGATATTATTTTAATTTGAAATATATTTGAGAATTTTGAAGTGAATTGAGAGCTATGTTTTAATCAGCAATGTAGATGGTAATGGCGGCCAAAAAAAAAGTTCATTATTATTTTTAGAGATAATACATATACATACATACATACATACACACACATACATACATACATACATACATACATACATACATACATACATATATATATATATGGCTGTATTAGAGAGAAACGAGGAAATCCTTTTTACCCATTCTCACTTGATCTCAACCCATTATCTCCAAGTCAATTCCCTATGTTTTAGCCACCCCTAGACCTTCCCAAAGCCAAAATTTTGCAGCCCTAATGATGGGCCTTAAACCCATCTAAGCCCAAGCAAAATTACTATGCAATTAAATCTAATTTAATTGCTTGTTATACGTTGATTGATACAAAAAGTTGATATGGACGCTTGAATATGGGCATTGACATGAATTAACATAAGATAACGACAAGTATGCAATCCAACTAATAACTATTTGGAACTTTTTACATGGTTTCACTCCTGGTACACGTGCACATAACTTTGCATCAATGACTTGATTATTGTAGCAGCTATGCTGCGTACATATATACTATTCACTGTATCCTAGTGCAATAATGGCAACAGTCTAATAAAGACATTTTGAGATTGTCCTGTGCATAGATTCATTTGTGATTAGAGTTTTTTTCCATTTTGGAACAACAGGTCTCTTTTCACTTGGAGACCAAAACAGAAGGCTGCATGAATGCTCGGATTTTTTTATTTTTTAGTTTGTATGTTTATTTAACACGAGAAAAACTGTTGTAAAATACATATTACATCAAGAAAAAACAATTGTAAAAAAATATTTACATGCTAAAACACTTGCAAAAGCCTTTATTACAACGGGCCCCTACAACTGTCTAAAAATTTTGAAATGCTCCGTACCGATTACAACTTCGTACATTACGACTTTCAACTGACTGTTGTCATGAGTCTATTACAGCAGTTATTGCAAGTTGCGAAATGAGTATTTTTTATTGTAAATTCATCTAAATTTGCTTTACATGCACTGGGCTTTTTTTCGAAAAGAATGAAAAAGTACCTTGAATTTCCATAATGTCGAAGCAACATGAGTATCATAATCTTTGATAGCATTTTTAACAACCGGACCACCATCTTCCACTTCTTTGTTATTTTATCCTTCTCTTCTTCTTCATTTGCTTCATCATCTTCCTCTCCATCATCCTCATCTTGGTCTCATCATTATCTTTCTAATTGTCAGCCTCGACTTCTTCATTCATAAATTTTTCCTCTTCATTCACCTCATTAGCTTTCGTGCCATCCAATATTCCTTTTGTTCGATTCCTTCTAAATGATGTGGTCATCCTTTATCAAATAAATATGTGTGTATAGATACACATCAATATTTCACAATACATTAAATTAAACCTGTATAACTAGATTACATTATTTATTAAAAAAACTGAAAATATTATTCTCTGCAGTTACTCTCCTTGGAAAAATTGATACCTACACGTAGCAAACACTAGGAATTTTCTTTACCACGTAGTGGCTCTAGTGAAAAAAAAGGCAAATTCTACTCTTACATCAAAAATCACCCACACACACCATTATTTTACTAGAAACATATATAACTAAATTATCCTTCTTCTTAATTGCATTTTGAGTCTTTTTCTTATAACTCATAACTAAAACATTAAAATTAATGATATTTGATCAAACTTATACAGGTTTGATAAAGTTAATGAAATCTAGAATATCAAGCAAGACAACTTTCATAACTAACTACTCTAGTTCGATTATGTTCGGATTTTTTCTTCTAAAATTAGAGCTAATTTTGATGAAATTAAGAATTTTAAATTTTCTTAAAGAATTTACAATATTAGCGCCAAAACTGAAAGTTTTTTGGTTGAATTTTAACTAAATTCATTGTTAGGAATTCTTATTTTTAAATGAGTTTTAATGTTTAAAGAGGGAAGATGATGGAGATGTAAATAAAGGTAACTTTTGTAAAATTTATGGTGTATGTAATGTAATTTTTAACATATAATGGTTTATTATATTTTATGGTGTACGTTAAGACATTATAGTGTATAAATAGAATCAGCCAAAAAATTATACCTTGACTTTTATACGCATAATCTCAATTTTCAAGACCATTGTCGAGATCCGCAAAAACGAAGAATAATAAATAATAGAAAACTGACTGATGACGACGAAGGTCTAGCGCGGTTTGGGATTAGTTGGGACTGCGACGTTGTGTGATGACGTGACGATATTAGTTCGTAGTGCGATTTGTATGGAGTTCAAAAGAACGATAAATTGTTGCATGGGAAAGAGAAAATAATCGATAAACGGTAAACTTACACAAGGGTATACTTGGAATTTTAGCGGTGTATGCAACAAAAGGCATACAATGTTGTGTTAAAATTGGTTGAATCGAATGCAGAACAGGACGCATAAAAAGAACCAGTGTAAACTAGTATAACCGTACAACGGTGGGGAAACCGACCGTTGTGTTATTTGATATGAAAGAAAAAACTATTTGTTAATTTTTTTCCTTTATTAATAATTTGATGTAAAATTAACTGTATTAAAAAAATGATGGTAATTGAAAATGTGTAAATCCAATTATAATAAAGATTGTAAATGTAGGCCAACTTGATATTAAGGATTTGTATCAATGTATTGATATGCACCACTCATAGGCACACACACGTATATGTATCAAGAAGGATTAATATACCTTTGATTTTGAACTTCATGTAGCTCTAACTCATTATTGAATTCGAAAAAAAAATCAAACAAATATCACTTAAATATATATCATCACATTTGTGAATATTTAATTAAAAAAGATGACAAATGCAAAAATTGATGTAATAAATAAATCTCATATTATTGAACTACAATGTTTAAATAAATTATCTAAAAGTATCATTATTATATAAAAAACTAACATTGCTGAAGTAAAAATAAGAAAAAAAAACTAATATTGCTGAAACAAGAAAACTAAACTTCGGATTCTGCCGTTGTTGATATTTCTTCTAACAAGAAGCTTGATTCCGCCACATAATCAATAACCGATTGAGACATAATATTGATTTTTTGTTTTTTTTCATTCACGTACTCAATTTGGGCAACACCAACTCTGAAAAGATGAGGGGTCCATAACAGCTTCTTTAGTTTTGTTTGTATATATCCTCGCCTTGCTGACTCATTCTTACTTCTGATATATTTGCATTTTCTTCGTATATCATCCAATAATTTGTATCAAAATATAAATATTTTGCTACAGATGCTATACAAATTCGCTTGATCACGTATAAAGAATAAATTAAATCATAACTGAACTCTAGAACATCACAAGCAAAAAACTACAGTGTGAAAGTTAGCTTAAGAATGTGGACAAACTTAAATAAGATTCATGGCGCAAATCCCACCATTATATCTTTATAGCTCACCTTACCAAGAATCTATAATACAAGCCCTCTACAAAAACAGTCATCATGTTAAACTGTAAACTCTGTATTGTAATGTACATTTAAAACCGTATAACGAAACCTACTTTATAAATTTCAAACACTAACTTAATTTCTTTCCTCTCTGTATTCTTCAACAATACAGTCCTCTTCGTTATTTCTACTTTTTATGATCCCTACTTTGAATATTTTCAAAGTAGGTGATGTGATTCTGTTCACGTTAATATAATGATTCTATATTTCCTTTAAGTTTTGGTGTCATGCATATAGTAGGTCCGGCTGGTGCAACATGCATTGTATGTACATCAACGTTAGCCAATGAACAAATAACCTGATAAAAATTGTTAATACAAGAAAGCAAACTATCTAGTTAATTACGCCAGCAAAGAGTATTTAATACACAATAGATGAACTCTTTTGCATGTCAATCTTAACTCTCTAGTTGAGATAACGTATAGAATCCTTAATTAATACAAAATTAATGAACTATTTTGCAATCCATCTAAGTACTCTGCTATTGATCAAATATATAACATTTAAAATCCTTACATATAAGATGATGAACAGAAAATATAATATGCTACAATTTCCCAGCCCTACCATCCAAAGCAAAAGGCAATTACACTTCTCCACCGTTCAATACACAACAGTCATATGCATAGCTAATTCTCATATATAATTTCATCAACCGAGTAATTATTAATAATACCATCGGCAACTTTGCATTCATGTACACAAATAGTATGTAATCTACATCGACGTTAGCTAACAAAAAAATAAATAGATAAAAATGGTTAAAAAAACCAAATGATTCAGACAAGAATTAAGGAAATTATATATAGAGAATTGATGAACTCTTTAATTTGCAAGTCCATCTCAACTCCCTCTAGAAATAACATATTAAATCCTTACATAGAAGATTATACGTTTTTACAGTCAAACTTTTGAAAGTAAAAAGCAAGCAACAATCCTATAACTAATCCGCATACGTAGTTTCATGCTCGGAATAATTGACGAAGGCCAACCATATCTCTCCATGTTCATCTCCATCTCCTTTGTATATGGGCAAACCTCAGATATCCATAAACTGATTCTCTTTCGAGCTACTGTTCACAAGAAATCATTGTTTTACCTGGCACTGCCACAGATGCATATTCTATACATTTAAAACAAAGTGACGTGAGAATCTTTACTAGTACATCTATGTTTATTTACAGTTCGCTGCTATATCAAGATTTATATGAATATGTGCAACAAATTAGGTACAAAAATTTCTTCTGTTGTTTTGTTATAAGCAAGTGTATGTTACAGAAGTCCTTGTAAAGCGTTCCTCGTAAGAAAATATTAAAACATTCTAAAGTGATGGAAAATTTAGCAATAATTGGGACAAGAGGACGGAAGTAGTAAACAACATTGATCACTTCAAGTACTAAAAAAACGATTAAATTAATTCAGTGATACAATGTAAATGATCATGCTGCAAAGGAGAATATATTCTTGTACATAAAATTGTCACAAGTCTACAGAGAAGCAAATATTGAATCCTTGCGATGACCATAAAACTCTTGAAACCTTACAATTTGAATCCAATTTATCTTTAGCAGTTCCAACCAGTGACTAAAAACTCTCGAAACCTTGCAATTTGAATCCTATTCGGATCTAATTTCTTAATTTGCGATTTGATTGTCAATTTCCAATTAAAATCTAAACTGAAGCCAGAATTGAAACCAAAAAAAAAAAATGTTATTTTCAATTTTTTTTGATAAAAGAACATATTTTTGACAAACAAAATCAAAATTGTGAATAAAATAAAATATTAACAGGTAAATTTTCTATTTTTAACCTTTTCTTTTGGAAAAGAATCAAAATACCTCTTATCAAAATATGAGTTTCTAATTCATTTGGATTAGAGAATATCAAGCAATAAAACTAAGAATAAAATGTTCCTAAATGAACAACAGTAGTTAAATACGTACACTGAAATTATTAGGCCAGCCTTAATTCCAAACGATATTCAAATTCTACCAAACTAAAGGCATACCTTAAGCTTGCAGTATCAAATAATGGCTCGCGTTAGGATTTTGCTTTGAGTTGCGATGAGGATTTGCGATTGGTTGCAGTATCTATCACCATGCCCAAATTCGCAGTTATATCACAATTAGGTTTTGGGATTCAGGTAGCGTTTTTGATGAGTTGCGATTAGGTTCTGAGGTGATGGCTGATCGATTAGGAGTTTTGATCTCAAAGAGTAGTTCAAAAATAGAAAAGAGACGAAGGAAATTGTGCAGAAATACGAGGAGAAGGAGACAGAGGAAAGCTTGTGTTCGTACATCGTGAAGGAAAGCTTCTTTTCATAAATCACATTGAGACAGCACGCATGTTTATTGGATTTTAGAAAAATTGATTTTGGCCAGTGACAGCAAGCAAACCTCTTTTAACGGTCGGTTTGAATATAGGGACGGTTTGTGTGAGTTAATCGAAACTGCAGGGCGTTCTTGACTTTTAATCTTGAGTTAATCTAGACGGTGCGAAAGTATGTACGAATTTCTGCCCAAATCTAATTTGTTCAATTAAACATTAACCATCAACGAAACCCGTGAACTCCACTCAAGTTCGCACCTTAACTTCGGACCCGGTAGCATCTCGCATCTTTGATTGAACAGCGGCCGTTAGATTAGTTTCGGCCAGAAATTCTTGCCCTCTGTTCCTCCCAGATTCAAATTTCAATTTTCGAAAATAAACAGGCGCTTTGGTTTTTCATTCATCAATTCCCCAACTTGCCCCCAAACAGTCTATAAATTGCACCGTAGTCTGATCCCCGTAAAACTGTCACGCTTGTCCTTCAAATCAAACTAACCACACTCCAAATCCAGTATCTGATTCTAGGGTTTCGATTTTACCATGGAGAAGTACGAGAAGCTGGAGAAGGTTGGAGAAGGAACGTACGGAAAAGTTTACAAAGCCAAGGACAAAACGACCGGTCAAATCGTTGCGCTGAAAAAGACCAGGCTCGAAATGGACGAAGAAGGAATTCCGCCTACTGCTCTTCGTGAGATATCTTTGCTCCAAATGCTTTCTCAGAGCATATATATTGTTAGGTAACGATTATTATATTCGGATCTTTGACTTTAACCTTAATTATGAGTTATTGGAATCATGGAATAGTTGGTTGGCCTCAAGATCACCCATATTTGTCTCCATGACAAAAATGAGGGAGCTAATCGTCCCAAATTCCCCTGTCCCGTGTGTCCGGACAATCAGTATAGTTTTTTACAAAAATATACTCTCTCTTCTATTTGTAAAAATTTAGAAAAAAACCATGTACTGAACTACTGATTAGTTGGACACACTGGACAGAGGAATCTGGGATCAGATGATTTCCTTTCCAAATGATTCAGTCCAATCTTTGGGTTTTTTATGTAAAACATTGTAAATTATTGTGGATGATAAGATTTCTCAATTGAGAAACAAAAAATGAGAACGTGTAGCATCGGTTAGACTGATGTATCTTGATGTCCTTATTATTGTAATAACTTTTGTAATTGTTTGAAAGTTTTGTCAACTATGCCCACCTGAAAATCACTGTTACGAGTCATCTGTTTTTCCCCTCAAGTTATCAAATTATCGTATCAGTCAATCCCCCTAATTTTTAATGTGTAAAAAGGGACAAGTATATTATAATGTATGTTGGGGACTTGATAAATTTCTATGAAGAGCGTTTTGTTTTCTTGAAAAAAAAAATCAGAAGAAGAACGTCCTTTTGATTTGGTCATTGACTGAGTTTTAAAATTTTCAGATTGCTGGATGTGGAGCATGTGGATAAAAATGGGAAACCATTACTTTATCTGGTATTTGAATATTTAGAAACTGATTTGAAGAAATTCATTGACATTTATCGCAGAGGCTCAAATCCTAGGCCACTTCCTCCTAACGTCATTCAGGTATTTCTGTATATGGCAACTGGATTTTACGCTTTGTATTACCATTTCTAAAAAATACCATTAAAATTCACTTGTGAACTTAATATCAAAATCGATGAGGCTACCCTATTTTAAGTAGGACAACATATTTATATCAAACGGTTTATTACTGTGTAAAGTGTAAACTTATATGCTACCGTACAATGTAGTATGATGGTTTAAACTTGACATTCAGTCAATTTTAACGGCAGTTTATTGTCGATCCGTAGTTTTTTCTGCTGAGTGAAAAAAGAAAAAAAAAGGGTATTACGAAGAACGAAAGTTATATTCAATTCTATTGAATTTTACATGGTATTAGTAAGTGTAAATAAAGGTGCCTTCAGCATCACTCTATCTTTATTATGCTATTTCGCTGTCGGATAAATTTGTTGGTTAGCACAAATGGTACTTTTAATATCATGAATAGATAACCAACAGTTCTATCATGTTTGATATTAGTTTAAAATGATATGATTTGATCTGGTGGAAGTGTCACAATGCACATATATGGCAACTTGTACGTTCATTCCAAGGAGCTTTATTCAACTTTTTAGTGTTACCTCAGTTTATATTAGATTAAAGAAAATGGAAGGAAAAAAAAAAGAATCTGTACCCATTATGTTTGTAACAATTTGATATATTCAGTATGTTTGCAAGTCATGATGTAGATGGTGTTCGTGTATACTATTTGAATCATTGCGCTCAAAATTTCTAATATACATCTGTTAATATATGCAGAGCTTTTTGTATCAGCTTTGTAAAGGAGTAGCCCACTGCCATAGTCATGGAGTGCTTCATAGGTCTTCTTGTTTGCCTATATTTTACTATTTTTAGCCTTATCATTTGTTTTATTGTGAATTATGTATTCATAACAGGGATTTGAAGCCTCAGAATCTTTTAGTTGATAAAGATAAAGGAATTTTGAAGATTGCTGATCTAGGGCTTGGAAGGACCTTTACAGTTCCACTTAAGAGCTATACTCATGAGGTATCAAACCAATTTCATTATATTTGTATAGCCGAGACATCGGTTTTTTCTTCTTCTGAATATGCGACATTTTACAAATGTAGATCGTCACACTTTGGTATAGAGCTCCTGAGGTTTTGTTGGGAATCAGTCATTATTCAACTGGTGTAGATATGTGGTCAGTGGGATGCATTTTTGGTATGTGTCAACTGCTTTTATTTTAGTATACAATATATAATGAAAATTATGTTATATTAACTCATCCATATTTGCATGTTGACTGTTATTTACATGCTTATAAAATGCCACGTAAAGCATACCAAAATTATGAAATGATTCCAGTCGTTATGGTCCTCCTAAATTTTGTTCTTGTAAATTATGGCTGCAGCTGAAATGGTGAGAAGGCAAGCTTTATTCCCTGGTGACTCTGAATTGCAACAGTTGCTTCACATTTTCAGGTATTTCTTTTTCATAAACACATTGACAGTTATCCTTTTAAGTGTACCTGCAAATCTGGTATCAGATATAGGTGTGCTTTTCTAACCAATAGCAGTAACCAATGTTTTGAAAATGTGATTCAAATCGTAAATTGTTAAGTTCAAACTTTAAATCAAAACGAGATTTAGTTCATAAACCGCAGGTGCAAAAGATGCATATTTTAAAATTTGTACACTTTAAAATTAATTATGATGTTTGAATTTCTACATCTAAACATAAAATACAATTTTCTATCCTATTTCATTTTTGTTTTGTTTAGAAAACATTAAAAATGAAACTGCGGATTCAAATAAACATATTAAATATATAAGTATGAGCTGAATGATTTTTCTCAATTCTGTTTTTAATTGAGTTCGAATTGTAATGTAAACCAAATCAGAATGGGAGAGATTTGATTCAAATTGGGATTTAAATCTTAGGATTTTAATTTTTTTTGATAACAATGGCAGTAACAAATCCAAAGAAACATAAAAAACAAAGCAGTGAATTCTTGTGGTGTATTGGAAGCCAAACACATGTCTAAATGTTTTACAGTGCATTAGCTTCGATGCTAACTGCATGTAAAACCTGGAAAGTGACACATGCTTGGGAGTCGTGTCTAAATTAAACATGCATGCGTGCATAGATGTGTATGTGTGTGCATAATCATACTAAAAAATACATGCCTGCATAGATGTGTGCGCGCGCATAATCATACAAGCGCGCTCGTGCTTGTGTGTATATCAACCGTGTTGATTTGTTATTTTTGATGACTCATTCATTAGACCTTTACCTAATCTTCTTCCTTCACGTTGACGCTTTTTTATAGGCTATTAGGAACTCCTACTGAGGAGCAATGGCCAGGAGTAACTTCTCTAAGGGACTGGCATGAATATCCTCAATGGAAGCCTCAGAATTTTGCACGTGCTGTTCCCACACTCGAACCTCAGGGAGTTGATCTTTTATTGGTAATTCACATTCTCATATCCCTATCTATCTATCTATCTATCCATCTATGTGTACCTTTTTTCCAATATGAACATGCATAAATGTTAGACGACATTATTTACTGTATGTATCCTTATCTGTGTATGTATGTAAGTATCCCTATGTATGTATGTACGTACATCTTCAACAATACTTTATTTGTATCCTAGTGATAATTTTGGTAATTTTACAGAAAATGCTCCAGTATAACCCAGCTAACAGGATATCCGCAAAGGCTGCAATGGAACATCCTTACTTCGATAGCCTTGACAAATCCCAGTTCTAACTTTTATTTCTATTTTTCGTACCAATAGTTGTCTTGAAATGTCAGTTATTTTTTGTCATGGTTGCATGATGTTTGGAATACATTATGGTATAGATTATAGATGCACCTTCAATTTATCTTTCTTTAATGCATATCTTCATGTTTCTACATTTTCTATTTTGCAATGATGCGAAGTAAAGTATGGCATCTACAGTATTAATCTTAGTTAAATTCCGATGTTCTATGAAATGCTCAATTAGCATATTCTAAGGTCTGAAACATCCAAAACACTTTGCTTCACATTTTTCAGAAATAATATAAGATGGTATTGGCTGCACAATGACTACGCTTCTGCTGTGGATTTTTATACGTTCTTTATTTCCCGGACTTCATTTCAGCAAGAGTTACAGAAATTAGATGTTTCCTACTTAATTTCACGCAAGCAAACTCTTCTTTCGAGAAAGTGATTACTAAGGAATAATTATTCTACTGTTTGAGAATTATTTTTTCTTTGTCTTTTGAAATGCAAAACCAATTCGTTTTGACTTTTGAAAACGTTGAAGTGTTTTATTTAAGTCGATTCAAACAATTAAGCTTTATAAATAAGATAAGTCTTTATAAAATGTTTAAAACTTAGGTAATGCTTTATGAAATGATTTTAATATCAAAATGAGAAATACTATTTATGGGAAAATAAATATAAATTATAAAGTAATTGGTGTATTTAAGAAACCAATGGAATAAAGTACGTGAGTTGTACGACTATCATTTTATGTGCATGACAGTTCTTGATCTAAAATTCGAGTATATAATTTCGAGGTGATTTACACCCGTCCAAATGGATTTTTCACTAGATTCTTAACGACTAACAGTTGATATAGATTCTTGATATGATTATAAAATTTTCTATCATAGTATATAGCTATGTAAGGAGAATGAAGGTGTCTAATCAATAAATCAGATCAGAGTCCACATTAGAGGTGTAAGTGATCTATACTACTTTGGAAGTGAAATTTATGTGATCGAGCAAGTAATCGGATTTGATATTGCATACGAATGTCCATGTACATCGTACGGGCTTGGGTGTAATTAAATACTATGTTTGCTCGCTTAGGGAGAGTTCGGGGGTTGACTCTTTGAATTGTTCGAGGTAGTATGAATAATCAACTAAGCAATAACCTAAGGCTGTCGAGCGAAAGATACAGTTGGTAGTTTATTTATCATCCTTGGGTGATGAGAAAGATTTTGAACCTGAGAAAACCGTAAGCTATGTTTGCTAGTGATTGTGAAAACTATTAAGTAGTGTTTTGTGGTTGTTGCTTGGGTTGCTATTGTTGGAATTTCGAGGATGAAATATTCTAAGTAGGGGGAGAATGTAACGACCCGGAATTTCGAACATTTCGTATTTAAATATCTGAATTATTTAAATATTTGAATTTGAGATTTAATGTGAATAAATATGATTTTATAATCTTATTAACCCCCTTTTAAATATAAAAGATGATAAGAAATTTAGTTTTGAAATTTGTTTACGAAAATAAATAGTTCGAATAAAAATTGATAATGTGGCCGAAAATTGTTTTACCGATAAACGACTTTTTATTCAATGAAAGTTGTTCGAATTCTTTGGCACTTGTATATTAACATATGAAGACATTTACAAAGATTAAATCACCTAACTTCCTAATCAAATTAATTAAGCTAAAAATGATTAATTAAGGGGATAAAGTAGAGTGAAAGGTGGAGCAAATGGTGGAGGGATTTAAAGCATGTGTTAAGGCTGATCCCAAGGCTTGTTTCATAGACAGGAAGGTGGGTGGAACCTCGCCTTTTGCTAGCCATAGGGGGGGGGGTATTTTTCACTTGCCCAAGTCTATAAATACATGCCTATAGTCTTCATGTTTCGGTCGCTAATTTACAAAGTAAAAACAATGTCTTCATCTCTTATTCTCCTCTCCAACTTTCCTGAAATGATATCAAAACAACTCTCTCTCTCTTCGGACTTTTTCTATGGTCCTTACACAACATATTAAAAACGGCCATCAAGTCAAAAAATGAAGAAGAGCACAACCCCTTGAACCTTACCATGGCCATGAGCAATTAATAAAGGGGTCTAGGCTTGGACGTGAAGGAATGGGGTAATGGCAAGAAGTTTAGGTGGCTTTCAAGGTTGAGATAGGAAGTGGGATCTTATTCTTGTGTTTGGTTTGAATTTAGGTGAGTTATTTCACCATACAAACAAAATGAAATGCTTATATTGTTGATTAAAAATATAATATATTGTGATAATTGTCTTTTATTTTGCTTCGAAAAGCAAATGACATATGTAATTGATTGTGTTTGGACTTGTATGACTTCTATGGCTTGTTTTATAGCCTTGTAACAAAGCATGTAAAGATTAGTAGGGGATTGATTTGAATCGGAGTTGATTTTGTTATGGTTTTATAGCACTAGTCGTTATAAACGCACTTTGGAAATGCCATGCATTTGGCATTTTCTCTGAATTTTTGTAGAGAGATCCTTACGGGTTTCTCACTATAGTTATAATATATTATGTGTTGGTTGATTACTGTAAAAAAATTGAACTATAAAAAGGTCGATAACTTGTCGAAAATCGACAAAACATTAAAGTGTGTAAAACTACAGATTTCCGAATCTATTTTAACACTAAAAATAGCACTTTTAAAACGTTGTTGTTTCTGTTCTTAACTTTAAATGCTTCAAACTTAAGTATTCTTCTCCAATCTTTTTACAAGTCTTTTCTAACATATATAGAAGTATTTTAAAAGTGGTTTGGAATTTTTATATTTTTCTAATAATTAATTATGAATTTTTAAAGTAAGTGGTTTATTTTTATAAATAAGGAAACATGTTCTCATTAGTTTTTGAATAAATTATAAATTATCTATTTTTAAGCAATATTTTGAGTAAGTGTTTTAAATCGTATTATAAGTATTTTAAATTATTTTTAAGTATGTATAATTTTCAGAAAATTAGTTAAATATTTTATTAAAGTAAATAAAAGCTTATGTATTATAGTATGTTTTTAAATTGTTTTTATTATTAAATATTTTATCTTATAAATAAATTAGTTTATATGTGTGTGTGTGTATATATATATATATATATCATTCTTAAATGGGTTTTTTAACTATAAACAAATGTTTTACAAAGTAGTTTAAAAGTGCTTAAGCGTGTGCATTTGTTTAACTTGTTTATGGAATGTTGGTAATACTATGCTTAACACTGAAAGTTGAGCAAGATAGACTTCTCTATTTGTGAGAATCAAGATTGATGTTAGAGTAGGGATGAAAAATAGCGCTCCAAACTACCGGTTTTCCTCTTGACCGAGGAATAGTTAAGTTTGAACGTCGGAAATGTGTTAAATATACGAAACTTGATTTCTATATGCAATCGTTTTTAGAACTAGATAGCCAATTAATCAATTCTCGAGCTTAACCAAATAAAATAAGTAGGTGGATTTGGGTTGTAGTAAAAAATGTTTTTAGTAACATTTATTTTTAACCCTTATATTAATTATAATTAAGATTATAATTAGAAATATAATTAAGATTATAAGTAAGATTATAATTAAGAATATAATTAGAAATATAATAAGATTATAATTAAGAATATAATTAAGATTGTAGTTAGAAATATAATTAAAATTAGGAATACAATTAGGATTATAATTACGAAAATGATTAGGACTTTAATAAGGAAATCTTTAAGGATAATGTTTAAAATAATAAAATGGTTTTAGGTTTGTTGTGATAATGTTTAAGCAACACTTGTCTTAAACCCTTATAAATATAATTAGGTCTTTAAAAGAGATTTTAAAGATAATGTTTAAACTAATAAAATAGTTTTGGGTTGTTATGACAATGTTTAAGTAACACTTGTCTTAAACTCTTATAAATATAATTAGATCTTTAAAAGAGATTTTTAAAAGATAAATGTTTAAAGTATGAAATGTTTTAGGTTTGTAGCAAACAATGTTTTAGTAACATTTGTTTTTAAACCCTTGAATTATATTTTAAAGTGAAAAAATATTGTTAAATGATTATGAATATATTTAGATTTTTAATAATGAAATTTTAAAGATAATAACAAGTATGGAATCTTTTGGAATAAAGATAGAAAAAGTATATATTTAAATATAAAAGAGGGAAGAGGTTTATAGTAACAATGTTTGAGTAATATTTGTTTTTAACCTCTTTGATTATATTTTTAAGGTAGGTAAATCTTGTTAAATGATTTGTGAATATACTTATACCGTTGAGATAAGTATATGAATACATTTTAAAGTATTGAAAAGAGTATAAGTGAATAGTGAAATAGTAGAATACAAGTATATATTTTTTATAAAGAGAAATTAAGTATATATACATACAATTAATAAAGAAAATTTTAATTAATAAAGGATTATTAATTGATAAAGGAAGTTTTATCTAATAAAGGAGTATTAATTACTAAAAGAAGTTTTAATTAATAAAGGAGTATTAATTGATAAAGAAAGTTCTCATTGTTGTTGAATATGATCAAAATTAACTTAGGAAATATCTAGAAGAAACACGAGAGTTATACGGTATAGTTATTCACTCGGTGATGATATAACCTACGTATAAACTTGTCTTGTTCTTCTAGAATAAATGATAAGGAAATCCATCCAGATAGGAGATGATATCCACCCTTATAAGTTTATTTTTGAAAGAATTGGGGTTGAATTAACCAAAAATCTATCGATTGGTTTTGGAGCACCCCGTAAGCGAGAGAGTGTACTTATGTGAGATGACTCGAAACCGTAACCACTTCAAAACCATATACGTGTTCTATGCTTTGAAAGTGGTTTGTGCTCTATTCGAGATGCTGAAATTTGTGTGGAGACTCGTAATCTATTCAAGATGCTTGAATCCATGTAAAGATTCATGATCTATTCAAGATGCTGAAATCCATTTGGGGATTCGGGTTCTGTTCGAGTGATGAAGACTCGTGTGTTGAGATGTTGAACGTGATTTCACCATCGATAATGACAGAAACCAGAGATAGGAGGCATGGATAATAGGGTTGGAAAACCTATAGGGTGTAGGCGACTCCATTCTAGAGATACTTATGGATGTGCATGCGGAAGTGATGCACTCGATCTTAGCAGGCCAGCTATGTATTTCCTATGGTACATTCCCTAGAGATGTACGCTGCTCGGAAGGAGATCTCTAATCCTTATGCAAGAGATCCACCTCGATGTACCAAGGGCGTTTCCATGGAAATCCTACATGATTTAGCAAGCGCGTTTTAGTAGTTTTGATTGTATAACTATTATTATAGTGGTGTATACTTCACGCATTATAGCTATTTTCCTTACTTATATTCTACATCATAGACGCTATCTATTATATCGCAATATGTACCTATTAGATGGTTGGCTCTTTTGAGGGGATAATCGTTACGACACTCTCAAAAGGTGCTGTTATATGTCACACATATTTCTTGAGTTCCTCACACAGACTTTTATCCGACCCATGGTTTTTTTCCCTTATTTACATGAGTGCGTTTTCGAGCAGTTTGAGAAAGGCAGGTTTTCATTAATGTTCATTGGAGCTTTTGGAGATGAGCTGGATGTTTACCTACCATAGTATTCTTATTTCCGTTGTATTACTTTATATATATCAGCAATTGTAAGGACAGACTGTTATAACTATTCAGACTTATGATAGTACTTAGATTAGTAACTCTGAGATGCTATGTATATTAGAGTAATAATGTGTACCATCTTTTGATATTATATGTTATCATTCCGCTGTGAGATTCTGATGTTTTTATTCTTCTCTTTCTTGTTCGTTTTCTTTTCATGTTTTTCTTATAACCATAACAATCGATTTTTCTGGTACTTGGGTGTTTGGCACGTGAATACCGTGAATGTATTAATGTCGACATTCGAAGGTTGAAAAGGGCGATCGTTACAATTATTGTTATCGAATGAACCAAAAACTTTAGCATTGGACTTCGAAATCAACTGCAAATATTAAAAAGAATTTTGATCATTGACCGAGTTCTAGATATCTAATTGATATCGTGATGAAGAAGTGAAAACATGCATAATACATCGTAGCTTAAATGTGTCGCTTTAAAAGATAAAAATTTAGATTTCACCTAGATAATCTGTAGATTATCTCCACAAAATTTTGGATAATTTTGGATAACTTTGTCTTAAATCAAAGTTGAAATAAGTATTTCGATGGTCGGTAATGACTAAATATTTCGAATATGTTAAAATTTCAAAATTATCTCCTTTTTTGTGTACAAGATGTTCATGACGTAGATTGAATATTTTCAACGTTTCATTTGGTTTCGAATTGTGTAACTTTAAAAATGATAAAGGTTCGCAAAATAGGGGTCTTGTAGGTCCTTACCATCAACCCACACACAAACATCACATTATATTGGCAAAAGGAAATACTTATTTTATCATTCAAACTAAAATGTACGATGAATCAGATGATGGAAACTATGCATTTAAGTAATAATAACTGATAATAATTTTTAAAGAAAACAACATTGCATTTTTACACCATCATTCTGCGCAATGCAGGTATTACACACTAGTCATTATACATATAAAAGATTTTCACCATAGTTTTCTGGGTTTCTATATATTTTATATACATACATAGTAACAAACTGTAATGTGTACAAACTAAAGAATTGAAACAAATTTACACTCTCATACGCAAATGAGAGATCACAGATTCGAATTTTGCTTAAAACAAAAATTAATTATAATCTGCTTTCAAATGAAAATTTTGGCATATAAACAAGACTACAAATTCAAATCTCAATCCCACAAGTAAATTCATAAACTTCTTTATATTTTTCAATTTTTGTTTATTTAAACTACATATAAAATTAAAATATAATAATTTCAGATCATTATATGACAAAAGATTATATGCAGTCCAGCTGTGCATTGCACATGTTAAACAAAAACTTGTAAACGATAAAGCTACCACATTCAGGTCTCATATTATCAAGTTCATACATGATTAACACACTCTCCAAAACGTCATCTAAAATTACAGTCGCCTAAAATGGTAAAGGTATAAGAAAATTTATCAAGAGCAATGCTATAGCTATACATCATCATCCTTGCCATAATGCTAAAGCTATAGCTATACATACAGAACTATTATTTTTCATTGAGTACAGCAGTAACAAATTTTCATTTCAGTAAACCTTTGAATAACAGATAAATTTTCCCCAGGCATAAAGTCAAGATGAAGAGCAGCAAGAAGACCTCGGCAAACTGTCTTGACCAGACCCAGGAACGATAATAACTTTCCCAGGCAATTTGAGTTCATCGCCATTACCATTTGCCACGATACTTTTCCTGATCTGTAAGTTGAATATTTCAGCCAACACAGTCATGAAAGCAGACTCGACATTGGTAGAGTCCAGAGCAGAAGCTTCTAGAAAGAAAAGGCCTTCCTTTTGAGCAAACTCTTCAGCATCCTCCTTCGAAACAGCTCGCTCTTCTAGAAGGTCGGATTTGTTTCCAATCAGCATTATCACTACGTTTTTGTCTGCTTGGGCACGTAATTCCTCTAGCCAGCGTGGGATGTGGTCGAAGGATTCACGTTTGGTTATGTCATAGACTAAAAGAGCACCCAATGCACCCCTGTAGTATGCGCTTGTTATCGCTCGGTATCTGTTTGCAGGGAAAAAAAAGAAGAGATTATGACAAGGTATAAAGTGTAATGATCATAATAATATCTTAACATGTTTTCTATATGGAAATATTTGATAACTAATGTGTAGAGAACTCCATACAAGACAAAAACAAGATTTTCAAAATGACATTTGAATTGTTAATCATGAAATTGAAATTTTAACTAGAAATTGGATTTATATCATGAGTACGTTAAAAACGCTGCTTTATGTAGGTCATAAAATAAAATTAAGTGGGTGAAAGTATTGATTCTTCTTTCAGAGTATATTCTTGAAATGCATTTTGATGTTTGACCTTTCTACAATAAACTCAACACT
This sequence comes from Allium fistulosum, assembly GCA_030737815.1. NCBI lineage: Eukaryota > Viridiplantae > Streptophyta > Magnoliopsida > Asparagales > Amaryllidaceae > Allium > Allium fistulosum. The sequence goes on from CM060901.1 coordinate 671,202,053, forward strand.
ATGTGTTTTTCTTCTATTCCATATTTAATTTGTTTTGAAAACCATAAATTTAAGATTACAATTTCAAATAATTGTCTTGATATTTTTTGCTTTAATGAGGAAGGAATGATTTATCCTAATTGCAATTTGAATTTAATTTTGAATTAGAACTTGGGATTCGAATATTTTAAGATTTATGTAATCGTCAAATTTAAGCACAGCAATATTATATCTGGCAATTTTGATATTAGTATGTGATAACATGAACCAAAACCCACTTGGATACCAACTTGTTTAATCAAAAAAGAAATTATGTTCAACTCCATAATTAAGTTGATCTATAATGCAATGGATCTCACGAGACCGAAAGTTCATGGATCGAATCTGGATATATATGTACACTAGCAAGTTTGTAATTGAGGAATGACTTCCTCTTATTGAGATGATATGCATGAGAGGTTCCTATCATTCAAAAATATGAGATGGTGTTCAAAATAAGTAAAAAATTACACCGTGAAGACAAATTTCCTTGTTTAACTGGAAGTTAGTGGACAAGAAAAAGGGACATTCCACAAACCCTACAGTTCCCATGTCGGTCAAGACAAAAACGAAACATTTTAACATTATTGTTATTTTACTACAAAACAAAAATTCATACAATACTGGTTACAATACATGTGAAAATTTACAACTTAAGAGTTGAGAGAATATAATTAGTTTAAATCTAAAAAGTAAACTAATAATTTTTCAACCTGATTTTCATAAGTGAATATTAGGCACGCATCCCTAAAAGCAAACTTAATTCACTAAAACTCCTCCCGCAAGAAAACATACTTTGCAGGTCCCTGTTTTTCATTTCGGCCGTCTTTCCCCTAAAATACCCCTCCGCTTCTTGCATGATTGATTTTAATAAAGAGTTTATCTTTCTTGATTTCATCTTCTTCTTCATTGGCGAACTTATGTTTTTTGATTTCATCTTCTTCTTCAATGGCGAGCTCAGTTTTCTCGATTTCAATGGAAAACTGCAATTATACACAAATGTCTGCAATTATGTGCAATAGTTGCAGACATTTCTGCAACTATAGCATATAGTTGCAGAAATTTCTGCAACTACTTTCTGCAACTATACCATATAGTTGCAGACATTTCTGCAACTATTTTTTGCAACTATAGCATATAGTTGCAGAAATGTCTGCAATTATTTGCAAATGTTGTAAATTTGAAAAAAAATCGAAAGTGTTCAAAATTTGCTGAATTGTTTGCAAATATATTAAATAATTGCACCTTTACTACAAATTTGAATTTTTGGTATCAATAATGGATCTCATTTTAAAGATCATAAAATTTGTGATTTTTTGATGAAAACAGTATGTTGATCGGATTTTTCTACATAAAGTTATACGCGTTTGAAATGTTAAAAACATAAAAGGGTATTTGGGTCTTTCTGCATGCGCGAATTTGAATATAGGGACCGAAAATGTAAGTTTAGTTTGGAAAGGATGTTTTCTCTATTTTGAAACTTATTAGGGATGTGAGCCAAACTTACCCTTTTCATAAACTACAAACCTTTCTTATTCCATTGATATTCTCAGAAACATAAACCACGTCCCTAAACCCTACACTAAAATTGTTTAAAATAACACGAGAAAAGTAACTCGATTTTGGAGAGGATTGCAAATTATAATAGAGAGTAACAAAAAGGAAATTGATTGAAATGTTATCATGTATTTTGTTTTGGGTGAAGTATCAAGAAACATATAAACGATAAGAGGTGAACAACAAAGAATAAAATTAAATGAGGTTTCAATTTTTCTAAAAGAGATTTAGGAAAGAAAAGATATTATGTGGCCAAAAGCCTCATTTAAGAAGACGGTCAAGCAAAATAAAGGTAACTTATAAAAGGGTAGTGCTACGAGCCCGAACGAGGGAGGTGCGGGTTGTGCGAGAATGAAGGGAGGCGTATGATTGAAATGCATAATTCAGGGAGGTCCATTCATCTTGTTGTCACACAATTTTCTGGCCTGATTTTCGGGCTTTATAGCTTTGTTTCTTATAAAATTCAAAGTTACCAATTTTATGACAAGACCCCATGTTAATTGAATTCATTTCATTAAGCTTGCTCATTCTAGTATTCACCAATTCAAAATCACTAGGATCACCTATTTAAACACCGACTACTACCTTCTCCATCTTTTCAAATTTCACAACTTCAAAAATAAAATTAGTATTGTTATTGTTGTTGTCATTATTAATTTTTCGGATAGCTACTCTCCTTTTTTAGTACACTCCATAATTTTTTGAATATTCATTCCAATACAAAAAATTTACTTGAACTCAACAAAACACAACAAAATTCAAGAATTTGGCAAAATTCAAATCTGCCCTCTTTAGTAGCACCTACTAACACATTTCCTATAATTTAAGTGCAACAAAATTTGAGGAATATCATACATGGGATCATTTTCAAAAAATATTAGGCTTATTTGATTTCCTAACCGACAAAAAACATGTCAATTCAATGGTTGAAGCAGATGCTTTAATGGTTCACATTAACTTATCTTTACTACTAATAATGAAAATTTCTTGAACTAATTTCAACCGTGTCCTTTTGGATTATCAAAAATACCCTTAGGCAAAAATTAATGGGATGTAAATTAAAAAGGTGTTTGCAGGTGTATCAACTAACAAGCAAAGACAATGACTTACTTTGATGCCAAGGTTTCTGTGCCAAAATTGGCGATCTACAACACCTCCAACCATCGTACCAATCATGTATGTATTTATCTCAATAATTTTCTTTGTAGACTGAGAAGCTACACAAATATAATGATTTAGACGCCAATAGATAGATTTAGGGATATCACACTCCACAACATATGAGAAATGGTGTAAGCAACAATTAAAACCAAACTTTGGCTAATGATCAAAATACATGGCATTAGTCAGGTAGGGAGGTAACAGTATCAGTTAATGAATCATGTATTGAAACTTGAAATTTGATCAATGCGGAGGGTTAAGAAAAGAAAAGCGGAAAGGCTAGATTATGAAGCAAGGCAGAGATGGGGTTAAAACTGATGACTAAGAGTTTCATTCGTAAGTGCTCATTATAAAGCTAGAGTGGCCTAAAATTGTGAAGTGTGCATAACTTATATCTTATTATTATGTTGTGATCCTAAACTATTTAATTGAAAGATTTGTGTCATTAATATCAATGTCAATATTGGTAAAAAAATATCATTCAACTACAGATAAATAGTATTTGCAAAATTTGGATGCTATAATATTGATCATCTTAACAACCACATATATAACTCTTTAAACTATAAGAAAAATATAATAGTAAAATTATGGCAAATTAATTGTTTCAATATATGTGTGTGGGGGGAACGGAATCTATTTGAACACAAAGTGGTGACACAAATTTTGACGTAGAAGATCTCTCTTTGATTTCCACCTCTCATATAAAAGCAAAATGATCCAATGCTAAGAATTAGTTGTGTCAAATTTTGTGTTCCAATGTTCGCTTCCATACACACAAACTATTAATAAAGAGAATTTAATTGATAAGATTTCCACGGTGTTTTTTTTGAAATTTCGAAAATACCACAATCCATCAATGAAATCTCATCACCGGTTTGCAACCTACACCACATCTTCTTTCAAACTACCTATTAACGGAATTTTACTACCAATTTATCACCGACACCACTAACAAAACAACTTGAAATAAAAGTGTTGACAAACAAAACATTTACACTTACAACATATATCCGTCCACTAATTTCTTTATCAAATAAAATGTAAATATCTCTACAGTTATTAGATGCACGTACGCGGTTTATACTAGTAATTATAAAGGGACTGGTTTTTTAAAGTGAAAACTTGGTCCAGATCCATATTTAAATAAAATCCAGATCACTTCCACTTTGATTCTAATAGTAAAATGTATTTTTGTGGAAACATCAGCATTTGCACCATAAATATTTAAGACTTTCCAAACAAGAAACAAATTTGAATATAATATGTTTATTGCATTTTTTCAGTATTGTTGCACAATAAACATTGAATATATAAATATGTATAAGCAAGTATTTTGCACTTCGATCTTTCCAACAAGAAATTAACATTTTCAAATTCAAACAGCAATTTTTAGTACATACATCAACATCCAAAATCCACAAATCATTCAAAAAAAATATTATATTCGATAATGGTTTTTTATTTTTTAAAAAGATTACAACGTACATTTTAACATAATTTCCAAGATTAATTTAACAAATTTAAAATGGGAGACAAATATTATATCGTTTTATGAGAGTGATGTGAGACTAGTTTTCCTTTTTTTAACAATGACTGTAGTCAAAATAGTCATTTACTAGACTGATCTCATTTTTATGGAGATGTTCAAAATGTGGATTGAATATCCTTAGAAATATCATAACATTGAAATATTGTTACTGATAATATGAAAGAGCGATAAAGATGTGCTATAAATGTGATGCGTAACTCATCTATAAATATGTACATCTGTATGGTGATGACATACATACATAACTCAAGGTTGGGTCTCTAGATATTTTATTATTTGATATACACACATACATATGTGTAAATGTATACATTTAGATGTGCATGCGCGCGCGTGTATATGTATGTAAACACAAGCAATGATGCACTCATGCAATTATCTATCTGAACAAATAAGCTTAGATATTGTCTAGAGTCTTTTAAAAATCATTTCCACCATATGTGGAGATTTTATAAAAAAAATCTAGCAAAGCATGTTATGTCTTTTAGGTCCTACCAAGAACTTATAATCACATAATTTTTGGTTCATGCATGAATACTTGAAAATCTGGGTAAGGTCAAAGAGTGGGCGTTGAATAACACAATCCACATCATTGTAAGCAACCAAAAAAGTATGTGATAACTTGCAATGACAAATCAACTAATGATTCGTTTTACAATTTTAATGTCAACTACTCAAAGAGTACTTGATAGCTTTCTTACAAAAAGTACTCCATGAACTTATATATACTGTTTTCAGCTATAAAGGAAATCAACTACTATTTATTGTATCCAGCAATAATTAACGAAACATTCGAAGCTTATGAATTGAAAATTAACGGATTTTGTGCTAGGAATAATAGGATGTAAGTTGGAGAAAATGCACTTGTGTGTTTGAAAAGGTCAACTTTTGTGGAGCCAGAAAAAAATAGTTGAGGTTCTCAAAATAGGTTAATCTACTCGGCCATTATCCTCCAAATTCAAAACAAACTCAAAAGACCATAGCTTCTACAACCATTTACATTCTACTAAACACACTAACAATCTAACATCATAACAAAATCAATTAAAAAAAAAATATTACTTGCCTTTCTTGGCCAGCAGTATCCCAGATCTGGGCTTTAACAATCTTATCACAAACTACAAGAGTCCGAGTCTGAAACTCAACTCCGATCGTCGCCTTCGATTCCAAACTGAACTCATTCTGAGCAAATCGAGAAAGCATCTGCGTCTTTCCCACCGCCGAATCGCCTATGAGCACCAGCTTGAAAATATAGTCGACCTGCTCCGCCATTAAGAATTTTATCAAGTTTTTTGTATATTTTTATTGCGGTAATTTTACCGCGCTCGTTACTTCTCCTTCTTTTCTTTTTCGAATGATGACGATGAGAGAAGAAGTGTAGGAGGAGACCTCGTTCCTTTTCTGAAGTAAGAAATATCGTGAAGGAATGACAGATCTTTGACTTCAATTTATAGCATCGAGACTGTCACGTGGTGGAGGATGTTCCGATAAAAATAATAAATTTCTTTTTTTTAACAAAAAAAAAAGGCATCCGGAAAAGTGATGTCCAATTCTTTTTTATTAAAAAGTAATTATATTATTATTATTATTCTTTATTTACTTTGATATTAAAATTGTATAAGTGAACATACTAAGGAACACTAGTAGTATCTACCTTTGAGGATTCCCAATGGTGGAGTCGATCACGTTGGCAAATTTAAGTGACTAATCCCAAGTGACTCCAGTAGATCAAAAAAAATTGCGGGTTATCCAACATTTATAATGTCGGATAATAAAATAACAAATAAATGACTTTTACGTGGCAATCCGCGTGGGAGTTTTTTTAAATCCCGACCTCTACTTTATCTGACATTATAAATGCCGGATAAACTAGTATAAAACAGTCGGTTTTCTCCTTCGGCCGGCTATTATTCCTCCCCTTCCAAAACCCACATCAAGTAAACACAGCCTCAAAAATAAGCATTTGCTGAAAATGAATCTAATAAAAAGATTATTTTGCTTCTCTTCTTCTTGTTCATCTTCGTCAACTTCGAATGATAGTAATATACACGAAGTTTCTCAACAACAAGCAATAACATCCAAAGCACTAAAGCTCATTTAGTTACAGGATACGAAGGAATCTTTCAAACAAGCTAGTAGTGTTATGGGGAGGGGGGGGGGAGAGGGTAAAGATATGTGAAAGAAAAGAGATTATCAATCGGGGTATTGTAACGACCTCGAATTTTAATTAATTTTAAATTGATAATTAATTTCATTTTTGAATAAAAATTATGAAATTAATCGATAAATTTATGCGAGTTTCCCCGAGTTCAAATAAATTCTGTATAAATCATTTAAAATTAAAATATTGTATATATATGTATATATGTGAATATATATGTATTTGAGCATATATGAGTAAATTTGAAATTATATATATATATATATATATTTGATTTGAATTTAAATCGTAAATAAATGGTTTACAAATGAAAATATATAAGATATAAAAGTATAAAATAAATACATTGGATAAAATCTAAGAACAAATTAAAATATAGAAATTCACCTATATTACCAAATAAATATAAAAATAATTAGTATTAAATTTAGAAGTAAATAATTGAGATAGAAATAAATATAAAAATACATAAGATAAATTATATATAGTTAAACAAATTAGTTAAATTAAACAATATATTTAATATAGAGATTCATTTATATTACAAATTTAAAAATATAATAAACACATTAAATAAATTATAACAACATATTAAAATATATAAATGCATTCAAAAATAATAAAAGAAAAAGATAAGAGAAATATATATTCATGAACCACTTGCCAAATGAATAAATAAAATACATTCAAATATAAAGACAAGTTAAAAAGGAAACAAAATATATAAAGTATAGAAGCTTGCTAAGGAAGCTATCATGTTTTCTCAAACATGTAACAGCCGAAATAAGAAAATAAAAAAAATGTAAATGGTACAAGCCATTAATGCAGCCCCCAAACAAGTATACTTCAGCCTCTAAACCAAAGAAATATCCCTGCTAAGAAAGTGTACAAACAAATAACCCTTTTATCACTTGTATAACATAATCCATCACCTTGTACAAAACAACATACCCTGTAACTTCATTCCTATATACATCAACAACCATATCATCTCAGTTTCGTTCACCATTATAAACTGAAGTAAGAATCATTTTAAACTCAAACAAACATCTCAACTTAAACCATCAAGCAATCAAAGAAGCCTGAGATCAAGAAGAAGTTTCAGCTAACAACTTCAACCCAGTTTTCAACTTTGCAAAGTTTAAAAAGAATTCAACTTTCAACTTGAAACATCTGGAAATCAAAATGTTCAAAGTGAGTAACATTCAACCATTTAATCTTGAGTGTGTGTGTATATATATATATATATATATATATATATATAGAAGAATGCTCTGTGTATATGCATTAGTGATTGCTTTCTTCTTCTCTGTTAGTTTTACAAGGTAACATATAACAAGAAAATTCAATTTCTTGTTTTATAATCCATATTAGAATTTGGTTTCAAAACAAAACAGTGGTGTTTAAGTATGAGCTATAATTTAAAAATAGTTTCATGAGATAAAAATGCATATAGAATGAAAGATCAAATTTTTACAGTAAGAACTTTCATTTCTGGAAATTTCGAACCTCACGAAATATTGATTCAGGTATATAACTTGAATCCTCATTAAAAAATAGGATTTTTAAGCCTTGTTTGACGATTTTTAATCGCGTGGTTTGAGAGCAGTTCCTTTTTGTTTAAAAATTGGATTTTGACCAATTTCTGGTGATCGACCGATTCGTGGATGTCGAGGTTTGTAATACCCCAAAATTTTGTGAAAAATCATTTTTGTAAAATGATTTAATTTTTGAAATATTTAGATTTAAATATGGTGAAATTTCTGGAATAAATAGTGTGCAAGTATATGTGTGCACGTGCACACTGAAATGGCACAAGGAAGAACTCCAGATTTCTTGGATTTAAAACAAGAATTAAAAAGCAATACAAACATGATTTTGCAACATAGATATTTGATTTCTGGAATTATATGGATCATCTTAGAAAATAAGAAAAGTAAGTTTTACTTTAAATCAGTAAACAGATTTCATTTAAAACCCAAAAAAGAAAATTATACATATATATATGTTAAAAGGATTTGTAAACCTGTATACATATAGGTGTATATGTTTCTGAAATTAAAGAGGAATTAAATAAGCCTAGATAAGATGTGTATACAAATATACATTTTTAAGTACTGAAAAATATATATATATATATATAAGCAAGTGAAACTATAACATTAAAATGACATGAAATGTGATACAAGTCAATATGCTTGTGTAGGCAAAAATAGCAAAGGGAATTCTCAGGAAAAATTAAAATATAAAATAAGATAGTCACACTTTTAACATGACTAGGTGAGTGGCCATTTTCTGAAAAGCAAAAGAAAGAAAATACAGCCTTTAAATTAATATGGCCGGGGTATTATGAATGAAAAATGCATGATGCTAGCCAAGACAGAAATGGAATTCTGTTTTAACAAAACCCTAGTGGAAAAAATGCATATAAATAGGCAGTAGAATTGTCTTTACCCCGGGCTGCACAAAAATAAGAAAAGAAGAAAAATATTGGAAGGAAGGAGAAAATACTCATACAAGGATTTTCTGGATTAATAAGAAGAAACATTTAGGTGAGTAACCTCACTGAGTTCATGGCATTAAGACCTGAGATGAGGCAGCCACTTTTTATTGCCATTTATATATATATTTCTGGTTTTGATGTATATGATTTCATCAATGCTTTTTGGATGTCTTATTTTAAATCTGATATGATTTAATATGGATGATTTTTGATGATCTTTGATTGGTTGAGACATTTGTCTTTGGATGTGTATCATACTGTTTTATTTATACTCATAAAATGTTAAAGTCTAGGATCTTGAAATTATATAGAGAATACTCTCAACTGTTATAGATCTATGGCATGGAAACTTTAAAAAAAAAATGTTGGGAGCTGCATTATACTTGGTATAAGTGCTGAGGCTTGAAAAGAAAATTGTTAAGGGTGCAATAGAAATTTTCTAAGTGCTGAGCCCTTAATCAAATCAAAAAAAAGAAGAAACCCACAAGCTAAAATTATGATTGAACCAGATCCTGAATCTGAATCAATCATAAAGGCTTACAGATCAATATATTAAGAACATGCCATGCCTCTTTTACAGTTGAAAATATTCTTATATCTTACTGAGATCAAGACATATTGACCCTATTTAGGAAATAACTGTCTGCTTATTTCTGAGGAGAATTATGCTAGGAAAAATTATGGATGTTTCCATGTTTGCAGTGACATGTTCACTTAGCATATTTGATGATAGGATTTAAGACAATACACTAGTAAATAAACTAGGGAAGGGAAGGCCAAGAAAGCTGCTGGAATGCTTGTCATATTTGAAGTATGCAAGTTGGCACATGGTTTGTTTAAGCCCTGAGATCTTTGTGCAATGATGTGAATTAGTTTATTGCAATGTGTCCCAGTGATTCCTTAATAGCAGATGAGGCAGGGATTTAAATTGAATAATACAACCTATAAATGAAGAAATAGGAATATGGATATTTCTTAGGTTGAATGGTATGGAACCAAGATGGTTCCAGTGAATGCAAATGTTGCAAATAGATAATTATGTTTGCATGATTGTGTATGCAAGTGTAAGAATGATAAATGAATATATCATACCTGAATCAACTTAATTATACTATGTTAAAGTAATTGATTGCAGAAATTTGCTTAAATAACCAGTTGGTGCTCTTATATTCTCTATTGCTTAATATCATGAATGTATTGATGTTACTCATACCAGATCATAGATCTGACCCTTGTTTGCTCATGGCATATGGGGTGTCTCATTTTAAAATGAGGCAGCCACTCATGCTCTTTCAGGTAACCCAGGCACTAAGTAAAAATGAAGTTATGGCTATTATGGAGGAGTGAATGAACATGCTAGCTAGTTTCAATAAGAGCTTAAATTGATTATATCTGCATGTATTCAGGAAAAATGTTATGTTTCTAAGATTTCCAGTCATGTAATGAATTCTATTATGGTTAGATGGACTAGTTGTATCATGTTAAATATATTGTTATGCACTAAGGTTTAAACTCTAAAAGAAATATCTGAGTGGGAAACAAGGAAATGATCTTAAGTATTGATATGGATGCTTGGAAAAGAAATTTGCATATGTAGGTGAGCTACTGTTTTGCATAATCTATATTATGTATAAGTAAATCTTGAGACATAACAGAGCACTGAGTTTCAGAATAAAATCTGGATTTAGTTAGAAGTAAACTTATAAGGATTTTAGTTTCCTTTTTACTGAAATGCTTTATAAATAAGTTTGAATTCATTTCTGATTTGTATTGAGAAAAGTAAAATGTTTTTAAAGGCTTCAGACAGAATGCAATGAATGGTATTTCCATTGCTTTGAACTAGTGTGTAGCAGATACAGGATTCATGAGTTAACCAGCTTCAAATAAATGAAGTATTGGTTGATCATGATAGATTGTATTTTGAATAAAAAAATGCACTTCAAAAGCTTAGTATATTTAGCAATTGTTTCACCACAATCATCTTTAAAAGTTTAAGACAGATAAGCAATGTGAACTGGTTTGAACAAACAAAACCTGGCAACACTCCATATACTCTGAAGTTTAGGTAGATTCTGGTTTGTAAAATGCAAATAAAAGAATGGTCAGATTAACCATATGGTTAGACCATAGGTCAGGCAAATTGTTCACTTCAAATCAATGAAGCAAGGAACCATTTGAACCCAGTTTTCTGGAAGATGAGCAAAGATATTGACATGTACATGTATATCTGTGTACATGTTGATATCTGGGCAAAAATATGAATATAAATTCCTAGAACAGTTGTAGGGATGGGTTTTAAAAATAATAAAGCAAATAACTTTGTTTTGTAAGTTAGATTATAGGATGAAATTAAATATATATGTGCAGACATAGGTAGATACCAGATTTCAAACCATTCAGGAGAAAAAAAAAACAAAAATTGTGTTTGAACCGACCAGCATAGTACTCGAACTCGTGACCTCTCATGTATAAGTTAGGCGCGTTTCCATTACGCCTAGATGTTGCTTGTGTTCACTTAGGATCCACTTTCTTTTAACCTGAGTTGGATACTATCCAGACTTTAAGACAATCATCTATATTATAAGCTTGTTTACCACTGATTATTACTTGATCATTTCTTAATTAGAATAACAGACTAAAGTACATGTTTCCAGTTGATTCTATGGTCAAAAATCAGGATACAATCATTAATCTGAATTGCTAAAATCTAAATCAAACAGAATGTTCTTGTACAACAAAAAAAAATAAAGTATATACTCTGAATTTAAACAAGAGGAACACATACATCTTCATATGTATGTGTATGTTATTAGATATACACTGATATATTTATATTGGTAAGTTATTTTGATCCTGGATATATTTTGTTTATTGGAGAAAGAAAATAACCTTGGAAAATACATTTGTAATGAATGATATATCTATATATCATCCCTAAAAAAAAAAATCCTTATGAAATTAGGGTGGAAATAGGAGGGTCATTTCAGTTGGTATCAGAGCACTTGGTTGCATTGATTGTTAAGTATTATAGAAATGTATTATGTCTGTTTGTTTTGGATGAAATAATTTGGATAAGAAAATAGAAATTATAGAAGTACTCATAATATACTAATACCATTTACCCAGAATTTAGTTAGCAGACCATGGTAGGAAGAGGATCTCATCACAATGCAGGACCCAGTGCACCTCAAATGCTTGACATGCAAGAATTTGTGAGGGTTTTAAGAGATGGGATTGGGCATAGGCCAGAGAACCCACATGAAGAGCTTTCAAAACTACTGAAGACATATTCCAATTTGGGAGGCAGGAGTTTTGAAGGAACTGAGAGTGTGATGGAAATTCAAGCATGGTTGAGAACACTTGATAGGATTTTCAATGACATGCAGTTGGATGACCAAAGGAAGAGGCAAGTAGCTTCTAGACAACTGAAAGGGGTAGCTTTAAGCTGGTGGGAGGTGATCATAACTGGAAGAAATGAAAATGAAATCACTTGGAATCAGTTCAAGGAGATGTTGGAGGCAAGATTTGTACCAGCATCAGCCAAGACCATTTTGCTTGAAGAATTTATCAAACTTAGGCAGAGAACTCTGAATGTCACTGAATACACTCAAAAGTTTGAGGGGCTATCTAATTATGGAGCAATGCTAGTGGCAGATGAAGCATCCAAAAATGATAGGTATATAAAAGGACTGAACCCAGGACTTAGCAGAGCTATGCTACCATATGCAGATAGAACATTTGATCAAGTAATTGATCTGGCCTTGAAACTGGAACAACATGACAAAGAAAGAGAGAAATATAGGAATTTTAAGAGCAACAACAAGAAGGATAAGGGAAGATATCACCCTTATGATAAAAAGAAGGAGGAGGCAGACAACAGGAAGAGTAAAGATACAAAAGCCAATGATACTAAGAAGAAATTGGTTTGCCATCATTGTGGAAAAGAAGGACACATCAAACCAAGGTGCCCAGAGTTAAAAGGAGGAGCCTTCAAATGTTACCTATGTGGGAAAGAGGGGCATATGAAGAGGAACTGTCCTGAGAATAAACAGCAAGGGAAATTGGCAACTTTGGAAGGTAAAGGCAAATCTGCAGTGAAAATTGATGCTGAAAATCATGGCCAAGTGGAAGGTACATTACTCATTTGTGCCATACCCATACCAGTAGTATATGATACTGGAGCAACACACTCTTTGATTTCCTATGAATTAGTTAAAGTGTTAAAATTAAACTGCATATTGGTTGAAACCCCATTGCTTGTACAAAGTCCCCTAGGGAGTTCTAGTGTTTTGAACATGAATTGTGTGGATGTGGAGTTAAACATAGGAGGAAATATTTTTATTTCCAATTTATATGTTTTAAATTACCCAAATATAGGAGTTATATTGGGGGTAGATTGGTTAAGGCAATTTAAAGCCATAATTAATTTAGACTCATCCACCATATCATTGCAAAATTCTAGAGGTCAGAGGATCATAGTTCTATGTGAAGTAGCTAAGGAAGGGAAATTGTATCATTTAGTTGACTTAGAAAAAGATCTGAGTGAACTAACCATTGAAGAAATTCCCATAGTTAATGAATACATGGATGTGTTTGGGGAAGTTAAGGGTGTCCCACACCACAGACCAGTTGAGTTCCAAATTAATCTCATTCCAGGAGCAAGTCCAATAATCAAGAAACCTTATAGAATGGGGCCAAGTGAACTGAAAGAATTGAAAGATCAGTTGGAAGAATTAGAGGGCAAGGGATTTATAAGGCCAAGCAATTCCTGCTGGGGTTCTCCAGTAGTGTTTGTAAGAAAACATGATGGTACCTTGAGAATGTGCATAGATTACAGAGAACTAAATAAAGTAACCATCAAGAATAAATACCCATTGCCTAGAATAGATGATCTCTTTGACCAACTCAGTGAAGCTAAAATATTTTCTAGATTAGACTTAGCATCAGGATTCCATCAAATGAAGGTTGAAGACTCAAGTGTTAAGTATACTGCATTTAACACAAGATATGGCTTATATGAATTTTTGGTTATGCCATTTGGTTTGACAAATGCTCCTTCATATTTTGTTGATTTAATGAATAGAATATTTAGAGATTATTTAGACAAGTTTGTACTGATTTTTATTGATGACATTTTGATTTATTCTAAGACAGTGGAAGAGCACAAAAATCATTTGCATTTAGTTTTGTCAAGGCTAAGGGAAAATGATTTTAAGGCAAAATTTTCAAAATGTGCATTTTGGAAAGAAGAAGTGCATTTTCTTGGGCATGTTATCTCTGCCAAAGGAATATCAGTAAACCCTAATAAGGTAGTGGCAATCCAAGCATGGAAAAGGCCTAGCACCATCAGTGAGATTAGATCATTTATGGGGATGGCAAGATATTATAGGAGATTTATAAAAGATTTCTCAAAAATATCATCACCACTTACCAATTTAACTAGAAAGAACCAAGCCTTTGTATGGACAGAAAAATGTGAGCAAGCTTTTATCAAAATAAAAGAAGCCCTGATTAATGCACCAGTATTGAGAGTGCCAGAAGGAAATGAAAATTTGGTTGTGTACACTGATGCAAGTGGCTCTGGGTTAGGGGCTGTGTTGATGCAGCAAGACCAGGTGGTAGCCTATGCATCTAGACAATTAAAGCCACATGAAACCAGATATGCAACCCATGATCTTGAACTAGCAGCAGTTGTGTATGCTTTGAAACTTTGGAGACATTATTTGTTAGGTGCCAAATTCATTTTGTACACTGATCATAAGGCACTGAAATATTTATTCTCACAAAAAGATTTGAATATGAGGCAACATAGATGGGTAGAGTTCCTAGCTGCCTATGATCTAGATATACTGTATACACCAGGCAAGGCAAATAAAGTTGCAGATGCCTTGAGTAGACAACATGCCAAAGTAGCCATGTTGATGATGGAAGAGTTTAGGGATTTGTCTATACTTACTGATTTGGAAATTGAGGAAAACAGTGGGGTACAAATGATGTCCATTGAAGAAGGTGAAGGTAAAGGGAAATTAAGCATGATATCTCTGCAATCAGATTTACTTCTTAAGATTGGGAAAATGCAGGAACAAGACCTAAACATGGTGGAAAAGAAAATGCTCATATCAAAAGGGGAGGAAGTAATAAATTATCAAATTGATAAAAATGGTTATTTAAGGAATAAAAATAGGATATGTGTTCCAGAAAATATAGAATTGAAGGAGGAAATATTAAATGAGTACCATAGGAGTAAATACTCCATACACCCAGGTAGCACCAAGATGTATCAAAATTTGAAAAGAAATCTTTGGTGGAAGGGGATGAAGTCAGATGTGGCCAGATATGTTGCAAGGTGCATGACTTGCCAACAAGTCAAGGCAGAGACACAAAGGCCATCAGGACTATTGCAACCCCTTAGTATACCACAGTGGAAGTGGGAGGATATATCTATGGATTTCATAGATGGTCTGCCTAGATCTAAGAAGGGAAACACAAGCATATGGGTAATAGTGGATAGGCTAACTAAGGTAGCACATTTTATCCCAGTTAAAACAGAAAGAAATGCTCCAAAATTGGCTCAAATATTCATGAAAGAGGTAGTAAGGTTGCATGGCATACCCAAAACCATTGTGAGTGATAGGGATACCATCTTCACCTCAAGGTTTTGGAAAAGTTTTCAAGAGGCTATGGGGAGTGAATTGTGCTTAAGCACTGCCTACCATCCACAATCAGATGGTCAAACTGAGGTGGTGAACAAAGTCTTAGAGGATTTGTTGAGAGCATGCACACTGGACTTTGGAGGCAACTGGGAAGACCACCTCCATCTAGCTGAATTCACATACAATAACAGTTACCAAAGCACCATAGGGATGGCACCATTTGAAGCCTTATATGGCAAGCCATGTTTATCACCTATATGCTGGGTAGAGGCTGGAGAAAGGGCTGTTCTTGGACCTGAATATGTTAAAGAAACTACAGAGAAAATTGGGTTAATAAGAAAAAGAATAGCAGCAGCCCAAGATAGGCAAAAGAAATTTGCAGATAGGAAGAGAAAACAAGTGGAATATGAAGTGGGAGACTTTGTTTTCATCAAGATTTCACCTATGAAGAAAGTCATGAGATTTGGCAAGCAAGGTAAGCTTACACCAAGGTATGTTGGACCCTATAAAATTCTGGAAAGAATTGGTTCATTGGCTTACAAATTAGAACTACCAGAGGAAATGAAAGCAATGCATAATGTTTTTCATGTGTCCCAACTTAGAAGATGGGTACATGATAAAGAAGAAAATTTGGAAGAGCCTACCAAAATTCAAATAAATCCTAACTTGGTTTATGAAAAAGAACCAGTGGGGATTATAGCCAAGGAAGAAAAGAAATTAAGGAGCAAAACCTTGAAACTAGTTAAGATTCAGTGGAGTAGTGATCCTAATGACTGCACATGGGAGTTAGAGGATAAGATTAGAATGGATTATCCTAAGCTTTTTGCAAATTAAAAGGTAATTTTTTTTTTCTTTTTGGAAAAATTTTGTTATGCATGGCTGATATGGTTGAATTTGTTTGCTTATGCATATGTTTGATAAGTTTTCAGAAAAGAAAATGATGCTTGTTATAAATGTTAGAAAAATTGTGAGGACACAATTCCTAAAAGGAGGGGTGAATGTAATACCCAAAATTTTTGTGAAAAATCATTTTTGTAAAATGATTTAATTTTTGAAATATTTAGATTTAAATATGGTGAAATTTCTGGAATAAATAGTGTGCAAGTATATGTGTGCACGTGCACACTGAAATGGCACAAGGAAGAACTCCAGATTTCTTGGATTTAAAACAAGAATTAAAAAGCAATACAAACATGATTTTGCAACATGGATATTTGATTTCTGGAATTATATGGATCATCTTAGAAAATAAGAAAAGTAAGTTTTACTTTAAATCAGTAAACAGATTTCATTTAAAACCCAGAAAAGAAAATTATACATATATATATGTTAAAAGGATTTGTAAACCTGTATACATATAGGTGTATATGTTTCTGAAATTAAAGAGGAATTAAATAAGCCTAGATAAGATGTGTATACAAATATACATTTTAAAGTACTGAAAAATATATATATATATATATATAAGCAAGTGAAACTATAACATTAAAATGACATGAAATGTGATACAAGTCAATATGCTTGTGTAGGCAAAAATAGCAAAGGGAATTCTCAGGAAAAATTAAAATATAAAATAAGATAGTCACACTTTTAACATGACTAGGTGAGTGGCCATTTTCTGAAAAGCAAAAGAAAGAAAATACAGCCTTTAAATTAATATGGCCGGGGTATTATGAATGAAAAATGCATGATGCTAGCCAGGACAGAAATGGAATTCTGTTTTAACAAAACCCTAGTGGAAAAAATGCATATAAATAGGCAGTAGAATTGTCTTTACCCCGGGCTGCACAAAAATAAGAAAAGAAGAAAAATATTGGAAGGAAGGAGAAAATACTCATACAAGGATTTTCTGGATTAATAAGAAGAAACATTTATGTGAGTAACCTCACTGAGTTCATGGCATTAAGACCTGAGATGAGGCAGCCACTTTTTATTGCCATTTATATATATATTTCTGGTTTTGATGTATATGATTTCATCAATGCTTTTTGGATGTCTTATTTTAAATCTGATATGATTTAATATGGATGATTTTTGATGATCTTTGATTGGTTGAGACATTTGTCTTTGGATGTGTATCATACTGTTTTATTTATACTCATAAAATGTTAAAGTCTAGGATCTTGAAATTATATAGAGAATACTCTCAACTGTTATAGATCTATGGCATGGAAACTTTAAAAAAAAAATGTTGGGAGCTGCATTATACTTGGTATAAGTGCTGAGGCTTGAAAAGAAAAATGTTAAGGGTGCAATAGAAATTTTCTAAGTGCTGAGCCCTTAATCAAATCAAAAAAAAGAAGAAACCCACAAGCTAAAATTATGATTGAACCAGATCCTGAATCTGAATCAATCATAAAGGCTTACAGATCAATATATTAAGAACATGCCATGCCTCTTTTACAGTTGAAAATATTCTTATATCTTACTGAGATCAAGACATATTGACCCTATTTAGGAAATAACTGTCTGCTTATTTCTGAGGAGAATTATGCTAGGAAAAATTATGGATGTTTCCATGTTTGCAGTGACATGTTCACTTAGCATATTTGATGATAGGATTTAAGACAATACACTAGTAAATAAACTAGGGAAGGGAAGGCCAAGAAAGCTGCTGGAATGCTTGTCATATTTGAAGTATGCAAGTTGGCACATGGTTTGTTTAAGCCCTGAGATCTTTGTGCAATGATGTGAATTAGTTTATTGCAATGTGTCCCAGTGATTCCTTAATAGCAGATGAGGCAGGGATTTAAATTGAATAATACAACCTATAAATGAAGAAATAGGAATATGGATATTTCTTAGGTTGAATGGTATGGAACCAAGATGGTTCCAGTGAATGCAAATGTTGCAAATAGATAATTATGTTTGCATGATTGTGTATGCAAGTGTAAGAATGATAAATGAATATATCATACCTGAATCAACTTAATTATACTATGTTAAAGTAATTGATTGCAGAAATTTGCTTAAATAACCAGTTGGTGCTCTTATATTCTCTATTGCTTAATATCATGAATGTATTGATGTTACTCATACCGGATCATAGATCTGACCCTTGTTTGCTCATGGCATATGGGGTGTCTCATTTTAAAATGAGGCAGCCACTCATGCTCTTTCAGGTAACCCAGGCACTAAGTAAAAATGAAGTTATGGCTATTATGGAGGAGTGAATGAACATGCTAGCTAGTTTCAATAAGAGCTTAAATTGATTATATCTGCATGTATTCAGGAAAAATGTTATGTTTCTAAGATTTCCAGTCATGTAATGAATTCTATTATGGTTAGATGGACTAGTTGTATCATGTTAAATATATTGTTATGCACTAAGGTTTAAACTCTAAAAGAAATATCTGAGTGGGAAACAAGGAAATGATCTTAAGTATTGATATGTATGCTTGGAAAAGAAATTTGCATATGTAGGTGAGCTACTGTTTTGCATAATCTATATTATGTATAAGTAAATCTTGAGACATAACAGAGCACTGAGTTTCAGAATAAAATCTGGATTTAGTTAGAAGTAAACTTATAAGGATTTTAGTTTCCTTTTTACTGAAATGCTTTATAAATAAGTTTGAATTCATTTCTGAATTGTATTGAGAAAAGTAAAATGTTTTTAAAGGCTTCAGACAGAATGCAATGAATGGTATTTCCATTGCTTTGAACTAGTGTGTAGCAGATACAGGATTCATGAGTTAACCAGCTTCAAATAAATGAAGTATTGGTTGATCATGATAGATTGTATTTTGAATAAAAAAATGCACTTCAAAAGCTTAGTATATTTAGCAATTGTTTCACCACAATCATCTTTAAAAGTTTAAGACAGATAAGCAATGTGAACTGGTTTGAACAAACAAAACCTGGCAACACTCCATATACTCTGAAGTTTAGGTAGATTCTGGTTTGTAAAATGCAAATAAAAGAATGGTCAGATTAACCATATGGTTAGACCATAGGTCAGGCAAATTATTCACTTCAAATCAATGAAGCAAGGAACCATTTGAACCCAGTTTTCTGGAAGATGAGCAAAGATATTGACATGTACATGTATATCTGTGTACATGTTGATATCTGGGCAAAAATATGAATATAAATTCCTAGAACAGTTGTAGGGATGGGTTTTAAAAATAATAAAGCAAGAAACTTTGTTTTGTAAGTTAGATTATAGGATGAAATTAAATATATATGTGCAGACATAGGTAGATACCAGATTTCAAACCATTCAGGAGAAAAAAAAACAAAAATTGTGTTTGAACTGACCAGCATAGTACTCGAACTCGTGACCTCTCATGTATAAGTTAGGCGCGTTTCCATTACGCCTAGATGTTGCTTGTGTTCACTTAGGATCCACTTTCTTTTAACCTGAGTTGGATACTATCCAGACTTTAAGACAATCATCTATATTATAAGCTTGTTTACCACTGATTATTACTTGATCATTTCTTAATTAGAATAACAGACTAAAGTACATGTTTCCAGTTGATTCTATGGTCAAAAATCAGGATACAATCATTAATCTGAATTGCTAAAATCTAAATCAAACAGAATGTTCTTGTACAACAAAAAAAAAAATAAAGTATATACTCTGAATTTAAACAAGAGGAACACATACATCTTCATATGTATGTGTATGTTATTAGATATACACTGATATATTTATATTGGTAAGTTATTTTGATCCTGGATATATTTTGTTTATTGGAGAAAGAAAATGACCTTGGAAAATACATTTGTAATGAATGATATATCTATATATCATCCCTAAAAAAAAAAAAATCCTTATGAAATTAGGGTGGAAATAGGAGGGTCATTTCAAGGTTGTTGGTGGAGATGGAGGAGCCTACGAGGGTGTCAGAAAAAATAGTCGGAAGTGGTCCAGTTCACCGTGGCGATGACGGTGAGAAGTTTTTATTTCTAAACCTAGTTTTCGAGGTGGTCGAGAAAATGATCACCGTGGCCTCGTACGTGCATCGAGTGCGACGAGGATTTGGGAAATGGAAGTTTGGTCATTGACGATGTTGAGGCCAGAGTTTCACGTGTTCTCGTGGTCGGAGCCGTGAGAGCGAGGTGTTGACAGGTTGGGGGATGATGTTTGGGTTGTTTCCAGGTTTGGATTCGAATACTCGAATTCGAGTTTGGAATGATGGTCTGAGGTTCGTGGTGAGGTGCGAGGGTGATCGCCGACTTGAAGAGATCATCGTTGATGATCGGAGACGGCTGCGTTGATGGTGCACATGCACGAGCACTTTGTGCCTGAGTGTTTTGTTGCCCGGGAAGAACGAGTGAAATCCTCGCGTCGTACTCGAGTAGATCGAGTTATTTACTCGAAGCAAGGATGGGAAATCTCGGGTCGAAATGTGTTACAGGCTTTTGAAACCTGAACTGTTTTCTATTTTGAAAATTTTAAAACTAAATTTAAATTTTAAATCAAGGTTTTAAACTGAGTTTAAATCTAAAATGTAAATTCAAGTTTGAATTAAAATTCAGTTTTGAAGATAAATAAAGTTTTAAATTCAATTTGTTTATTTAATATAAAAGAAATTAAATGTATGGGAGAATTTGAATTTAACATGGATTTGAAATTATAAATGAAAATTTAAACAAGTTGAATTTTAAAAGTTAAACCTGGAATTAATTGTAAAATCTGATTTCAAGATTTTGAAATTAATTAAGTTTTATAACTTTAGTGTTTAAAATAAGTAAAATAAATTGAAATTTAAATAAAAATTAAATTTAAACTCTTTAAGATTTCCTTTATGATCAATTGTTATTTTAACATGTAAATTTAAAGTGTTAAGAAAATTTGCTTTAAACTTTATTAAAAGTAAATAAAGAATTATTTAAATTTTGAATTTCAATTGAAATGTAAAGAGGAAATTTGAAACAAGGTTTCAATATATTGTAAATAATCATTAAATCATAAATATGAATGTGTTACTTTAAAAAAAATGAAGATTTATGATTTAAAATTCATTAATGAATGAGTTCCTAATGGTTAATTAAATTATAATAAAAAATGATTAATATAAGAAATTTTCTATAAAAAGGTGATTAAATAAATTTAATAGTTAATGAAATCATTAACTAAGATTATTTGAATAATTAATTAATGTGATAAATTTTAACAATAAATTTAGATTAATTAATTTAATAACAATCATTTGTGGGATTGTTATATATAATTACTAAATGACAGTAATTAAGGAATTAATCATTCAGTATAATTAATGGAGTTAATTGGATTAGTTCAAGTTAACTAGTTAAGTTAATAAATATAGAATAATCATTTGATAATTTGGGAAAACATAATTACTTAGAGAAGTAATTAATAGATAATTATTGAATGTAATTAATTGAATGATAATTTGAAATTTGAGTAAATTATTTGTTAATAAATTAAAGGATTAATTAATGATGGTGATTAATTAAGATTAATTTAATAATTAAAGATTAATTGATTCATTGATTAAGAATGATTAGTTAATAATTAAGGGTTACTAATAAATTTGAAAGGAAGATTTATTTCAAATAATTGTAATTAACTTATGATAATTAACCCAGATTAATAATTGATACATCTGATTTAAATTAGTTAGTTGATTAATAGGTTTACCTGTGAACGTTTGGACTTGACTGGATGATTGAATTGTTTGGTATCTCTGATCTGTAATGCTTTATGATATATTCTGATTTGTGTGTGATATGTACTGTAGTTCATTTATCTGGGATGAATGTGAATTATTATTTGTAACTTATATATCTGTGATCTATGATCTGTAAATGAAAGATAAGCGTTATAATTTATACCGCTTATCAACTATATTTCTGTATTCTGATCTGTGATGATTGAATGATGTTGCACTACTATGTGAAACCCCTGGACTACACCATACACACACCAATATGGATTTCACGAGGAAATCGGTTAAGTCACAGATGATGTAAATTTAATGTTTTTGAAATTGAAATTTTAATTTCAATTGATTTTGGAAATGGATTTGGGTTAAATGTTAAAACTTTTGGAAAGGAGTTTTTAAGATGAAAGCATTTGAATAACTTGGTAAAGCTCAAATTTAAATAATTTAATTTGAATTCAAAATTTGGAATTGAATTCCATGCTTGGAAATTTTGGTCAAAGATGATATAAATGTGTTTGTATGAATTTAAACCATTTTAAAAGTATGATTTTGAGAACTTGAATTCAACCCAAAGACTTTAACTCGTATAAATGAACCAGATTTTCCGAAATGAAAACTATTTGTTTTCAAATAATAAAAGCTTTCACATAAGTAATGAATTTCCAATTTGTGTTAAAAGGATTTCAAAATGATTTTTCAAGTTATGAATAAATCTTTGGAATTGTTTTGAAAGCTATCAGTTAAATCTTTATTTTAAAGATTTAATGAGTTAATCCAATTGAAATGGAAATTGATTTGGAAAATCTATGAATAGATCTTTGTGAAACTGAGTGAACTTTGTGAGATAAATCTTTTTGTGTAAAAGATTAGAAATGGTTATATGTTTAAACCATTTGAAGAAAAGTTTTGGGTAATAAGTTGTGACTTAATTGAAATTCCATATCCATATGTTTTTAAATATGCGCTCATTATTCGGTTTAGCCGGGAGAGGACTTTGTGTCATATAACCCATTCCGAATAATGATACATCGTATATGGATAGCATTTGAAGACCGGTGGATAAGACCGGATATTTTCGAAAATGAAAGGACAACTCGTCGAATGTCTCTGCATCGGCTGATCTCCGATATAGAGATTTGATTACCCTTTGTGATGGAAAGTCCGGACGTGATTAGAAATTATCCGGATTTGCAAGGGCTTCTTTGGAAGTGCCTTCGGTTCTGTTCGAACCCGAAACAGACTTGTATGGATGTATGTCTGACATTACACTTTGAGATATAAAGCTGATTTCTTTCAAATACATTTCTGTTTGGTGGCGGAGAATTTATTCTCTTAGCTTTACACCCTTCTTTGAGACGTACCAGCTCAGAGGTTATGTAGTTGAAGGTTATCAGTGATATACTCCTAATTTGGTAGTGTGGCATGCTAAGTGTTGCTATGTGATTGCTGATCATTTGTTGATCAAAGCATGGCTTTCGTGTAAAGCGTAGCTTTGTGGACGAGACCTCATCGACCCTCACAAACCGGAAATGGTCGAAACAGGAAAGATGCGGCAAGGTTTCAGGGGTAGCTCCCCTAGGGTATGTCCATTCCTTCTGGAAAAAGGTGGTATCATGGTATGGAGCCTAGATATTTACCTATGTGGTTGCTCCAATCTCATTTACTCTGTGTGATTGTTGCTGTGTGATCGAGGGCCCTTGGATAAAGGTCCCAAAGGACCGGGGGTGGAATATCTTAGGTTTACTACCCGGGAAGGGGGTAACCGGCCTTGTGTTGGCAGAGAGCCAGGTGGTTCTCGGGGCGTCCCTCCAGAGGCGTTCCCATGTGGCATAGGAAGTTCCTTAGCCTGACCATTTGTTGGAAAATCCAAAGAAACAATACAAGTCTTGTACAGTTTTAGTTGTATAACCTGCTATGGAATGTGGCGGTAACCTACTATTAAACATAGTAGCTATAGTAGGCATACAATAATGGTTGTATGTTGGCTAAGATTAATATTATACTTTCGAAATGGTTTTCTACACTATGCACTAATAGTAATAATATCAAAAGAGTTTTCTTGCGTAGGAAGCATGTTTGACTATCATAAGGAGAAATCTCCTCCAATTCTGCGTTTGCATTGTGTGTGTGGCGGGAGGCCTTATGGTAGTTTCATTTTCCAAAAGCATTGCGGATTTCAATGTTTAAAATGCTTTTGTGTTTGTTTTAAAGATAAACTGTTTTTGTTACTCACACCAGTCCCATGACTGACTCGGAGTTTATTGTTCCTTTCCTAAACTCTGGGTGCCCACAATTTTCCACACGGGCAGTCTAGAGTTGGGTTTTTCAGATAATCAAGTTTAGTTGATTATCTGGAGCTAGTTCAGTTTTGGAGATCAGGACTGACGTTGCTTATCTTGGTGCGACGTGATGGTTGTTCGAGCCGATGTTGGAGTTGTTGGACTCATTCTCTTTTGAGGATCATTTGGAGTTATCAGTTCTGCTGTTTTCCACTGTAGCATTATTATTTGTCTCTGATATTGTTGTATCATATTGATATCATTGTTGTATATCATTCTAGATATTGTATTCGTTGGAGTTGTATATGATATCATTCATTTCTTTATTCCGCTGTGTTGTTATACTTACTGTGTTATAAGCTCCGGCATGACTCAAATTTCAACGATTGAATCTGCGGCACTTGAGTACAAGTGAAGTATGGGTGTCGATTTTCGAACGCTGAAATTTGGATCTTGACATTTGGTATCAGAGCTAAGGTTGAACTTTAGCTCAGGAGTATAACACATTAAGTAGCTCATTAGAGATAGGGTGAAGTATACCCTAGAATGAGTATTCCTCAGATATCCGTCCGTACGCCTCAGTAAATTCTCTTGCTATCTACTGATAGTAAGTATGAGTGCAAGAAGAGGATGAGATAGGGGACAGGGGAATACTACTATTAATGGTCAATATCCTGTAATAACAAGGAACCAGTCTTTTCTCTATCAATCTCTTTTGTTCGTCATTTTTTCTCAATTCTTTGATGGTTCCTGGTAGATCCAGGAAAGAGATTTGATATATGAATATGAGACATAAACTCCAAATCGGTCGGAATTGTTTGTTTGGATGTATTGGTTGCTTTGTTTGCTATGGTTGATAGGTATACTTTAGTTTTTAAAACTAAAAGTTTTGAAATTGTATCAATATATCTATCTATTCTTTAGGTTCCAATATATTCTACGAATGGTTAGTTATCCCTTCGAACTAACCAATGCCACTGCATATTTCGTAGATCTGGATAACCCGAGTATCTTGTAAAACGTTAAAATAGATTCGTTCTTGTATCTATTCTTGATATTCTGATTTGGTACGCCAAATGCAGAATAGATATTCAGTTTGATTTGATGAAACATTCTTCATCTATCTTTGTGTCTCCCTGGCAAATTTCGAGGATGAAATTCTTTTAAGGGGGGAAGGTTGTAACGACCCCGAATTTTAATTAATTTTAAATTGATAATTAATTTCATTTTTGAATAAAAATTGTGAAATTAATCGATAAATTTATGCGAGTTTCCCCGAGTTCAAATAAATTCTGTATAAATCATTTAAAATTAAAATATTATACATATATATATGTATATATGTGAATATACATGTATTTGAGCATATATGAGTAAATTTGAAATAATATATATATATATATATATTTGATTTGAATTTAAATCGTAAATAAATGGTTTACAAATGAAAATATATAAGATATAAAAGTATAAAATAAATACATTGGATAAAATCTAAGAACAAATTAAAATTTAGAAATTCACCTATATTATCAAATAAATATAAAAATAATTAGTATTAAATTTAGAAGTAAATAATTGAGATAGAAATAAATACAAAAATACATAAGATAAATTATATATAGTTAAACAGATTAGTTAAATTAAACAATATATTTAATATAGAGATTCATTTATATTACAAAATTAAAAATATAATAAACACACTAAATAAATTATAACAACATATTAAAATATAGAAATGCATTCAAAAATAATAAAAGAAAAAGATAAGACAAATATATATTCATGAACCACTTGCCAAATGAAGAAATAAAATACATTCAAATATAAAGACAGGTTAAAAAGGAAACAAAATATATAAAGTATAGAAGCTTGCTAAGGAAGCTATCATGTTTTCTCAAACATGTAACAGCCGAAATAAGAAAATAAAAAAAATGTAAATGGTACAAGCCATTAATGTAGCCCCCAAACAAGTATAATTCAGCCTCTAAACCAAAAAAATATCCCTGCTAAGAATGTGTACAATCAAATAATTCTTTTATCACTTGTATAACATAATCCATCACCCTGTACAAAACAACATACCCTGTAACTTCATTCCTATATACATCAACAACCGTATCATCTCAGTTTCGTTCACCATTATAAACTGAAGTAAGAATCATTTTAAACTCAAACAAACATCTCAACTTAAACCATCAAGCAATCAAAGAAGCCTGAGATCAAGAAGAAGCTTCAGCTAACAACTTCAACCCAGTTTTCAACTTTGCAAAGTTTAAAAAGACTTCAACTTTCAACTTGAAACTTCTGGAAATCAAAATGTTCAAAGTGAGTAACATTCAACCATTTAATCTTGAGTGTATATATATATATATATATATATATATATATATATAGAAGAATGCTTTGTGTATATGCATTAGTGATTGCTTTCTTCTTCTCTGTTAGTTTTATAGAGTAACATATAACAAGAAAATTCAATTTCTTGTTTTATAATCCATATTAGACTTTGGTTTCAAAATAAAACAGTGGTGTTTAAGTATGAGCTATAATTTAAAAATAGTTTCATGAGATAAAAATGCATATAGAATGAAAGATCAAATTTTTACAGTAAGAACTTTCATTTCTGGAAATTTCGAACCTCACGAAATATTGATTCAGGTATATAACTTGAATCCTCATTAAAAAATAGGATTTTTAAGCCTTGTTTGACGATTTTTAATCGCGTGGTTTGAGAGCAATTCCTTTTTGTTTAAAATTGGATTTTGACCAATTTCTGGTGATCGACCGATTCGTGGATGTCGAGGTTGTTGGTGGAGATGGAGGAGCCTACGGGGGTGTCAGAAAAAATAGTCGGAAGTGGTCCAGTTCACCATGGCGATGACGGTGAGAAGTTTTTATTTCTAAACTTCGAGGTGGTCGAGAAAATGATCACCGTGGCCTCATACGTGCATCGAGTGCGACGAGGATTTGGGAAATGGAAGCTTGGTCGTTGACGAAGTTGAGGCCGGAGTTTCATGTGTTCTCGTGGTCGGAGCCGTGAGAGCAAGGTGTTGACAGGTTGGGAGGTGATGTTTGGGTTGTTTCCAGGTTTGGATTCGAATACTCGAATTCGAGTTTGGAATGATAGTCTGATGTTCGTGGTGAGGTGCAAGGGTGATCGCCGACTTGAGGAGATCATCGTTGATGATCGGAGACGGCTGCATTGATGGTGCACGTGCACGAGCACTTTGTGCCTGAGTGTTTTGTTGCCCGGGAAGAATGAGTGAAATTCTCGCGTCGTACTCGAGTAGATCGAGTTATTTACTCGAAGCAAGGATGGGAAATCTCGGGTCGAAATGTGTTACAGGCTTTTGAAACCTGAATTGTTTTCTGTTTTGAAAATTTTAAAACTAAATTTAAATTTTAAATCAAGGTTTTAAACTGAGTTTAAATCTAAAATGTAAATTCAAGTTTGAATTAAAATTCAGTTTTGAAGATAAATAAAGTTTTAAATTCAATTTGTTTATTTAATATAAAAGAAATTAAATGTATGAGAGAATTTCAATTTAACATGGATTTGAAATTATAAATGAAAATTTAAACAAGTTGAATTTTAAAAGTTAAACCTGGAATTAATTCTAAAATCTGATTTCAAGATTTGAAATTAATTAAGTTTTATAACTTTAGTGTTTAAAATAAGTTAAATAAATTGAAATTTAAATAAAAATTAAATTTAAACTCTTTAAGATTTCCTTTATGATCAATTGTTATTTTAACATGTAAATTTAAAGTGTTAAGAGAATTTGCTTTAAACTTTATTAAAAGTAAATAAAGATTTATTTAAATTTTGAATTTAAATTGAAATGTAAAAAGGAAATTTGAAACAAGATTTCAATATATTGTAAATAATCATTAAATCATAAATATGAATGTGTTACTTTAAAAAAAATGAAGATTTATGATTTAAAATTCATTAATGAATGAGTTCCTAATGGTTAATTAAATTATAATAAAAAAGATTAATATAAGAAATTTTCTTTAAAAAGGCGATTAAAGAAATTTAATAGTTAATGAAATCATTAACTAAGATTATTTGAATAATTAATTAATGTGATAAATTTTAACAATAAATTTAGATTAATTAATTTAATAACAATCATTTGTGGGATTGTTAAATATAATTACTAAATGACAGTAATTAAGGAATTAATCATTCAGTATAATTAATGGAGTTAATTGGATTAGTTCAAGTTAACTAGTTAAGTTAATAAATATAGAATAATCACTTGATAATTTGGGAAAATATAATTACTTAGAGAAGTAATTAATAGATAATTATCGAATGTAATTAATTGAATGATAATTTGAAATTTGAGTAAATTATTTGTTAATAAATTAAAGGATTAATTAATGATGGTGATTAATTAAGATTAATTTAATACTTAAAGATTAATTGATTCATTGATTAAGAATGATTAGTTAATAATTAAGGGTTAACTAATAAATTTGAAAGGAAGATTTATTTCAAATAATTGTAATTAACTTATGATAATTAACCCGGATTAATAATTGATACATCTGATTTAAATTAATCAGTTGATTAATAGGTTTACTTGTGAACGTTTGGACTTGACTGGATGATTGAATTGTTTGGTATCTCTGATCTGTAATGCTTTGTGATATATTCTGATTTGTGTGTGATCTGTACTGTAGTTCATTTATCTGGGATGAATGTGAATTATTATCTGTAACTTATATATCTATGATCTGTGATCTGTAAATGAAAGATAAGCGTTATAATTTATACCGCTTATCAACTATATTTCTGTATTCTGATCTGTGATGATTGAATGATGTTGCACTACTGTGTGAAACCCCTAGACTACACCATACACACACCAATATGGATTTCACGAGGAAATCGGTTAAGTCACAGATGATTTAAATTTAATGTTTTTAAAATTGAAATTTTAATTTCAATTGATTTTGGAAATGGATTTGGGTTAAATGTTAAAACTTTTGGAAAGGAGTTTTTAAGATGAAAGCATTTGAATAACTCGGTAAAGCTTCAAATTTAAATAATTTAATTTGAATTTGAATTCAAAATTTGGAATTGAATTCCATGCTTGGATATTTTGGTCAAAGATGATATAAATGTGTTTGTATGAATTTAAACCATTTTAAAAGTATGATTTTGAGAACTTGAATTCAACCTAAAGACTTTAACTCGTATAAATGAACCAGATTTTCCGAAATGAAAACTATTTGTTTTCAAATAATAAAAGCTTTCACATAAGTAATGAATTTCCAATTTGTGTTAAAAGGATTTCAAAATGATTTTTCAAGTTATGAATAAATCTTTGGAATTGTTTTGAAAGCTATCAGTTAAATCTTTATTTTAAAGATTTCATGAGTTAATCCAATTGAAATGGAAATTGATTTGGAAAATCTATGAATAGATCTTTGTGAAACTGAGTGAACTTTGTGAGATAAATCTTTTTGTGTAAAAGATTAGAAATGGTAATGTGTTTAAACCATTTGAAGAAAAGTTTTGGGTAATAAGTTGTGACTTAATTGAAATTCCATATCCATATGTTTTTAAATATGCGCTCATTATTCGGTTTAGCCGGGAGAGGACTTTGTGTCATATAACCCATTTCGAATAATGATACGTCGTATATGGATAACATTTGAAGACCGGTGGTGAAGACCGGATATTTTCGAAAATGAAAGGACAACTCGTCGAATGTCTCTGCATCGGCTGATCTCCGATATAGAGATTTGATTACCCTTTGTGATGGGAAGTCCGGACGTGATTAGAAATTATCCGGATTTGCAAGGGCTTTTTTGGAAGTGCCTTCGGTTCTGTTCGAACCCGGAACAGACTTGTATGGATGTATGTCGGATATTACACTTTGAGATATAAAGTTGATTTCTTTCAATACATTTCTGTTTGGTGGCGGAGAATTTATTCTCTTAGCTTAACACCCTTCTCTGAGACGTACGAGCTCAGAGGTTATGTAGTTGAAGGTTATCAGTGATATACTCCCAATTTGGTAGTGTGGCATGCTAAGTGTTGCTGTGTGATTGCTGATCATTTGTTGATCAAAGCATGGCTTTCGTGTAAAGCGTAGCTTTGTGGACGAGACCTCATCGAGCCTCACAGACCGGAAATGGTCGAAATAGGAAAGATGCGGCAAGGTCTCAAGGGTAGCTCCCCTAGGGTATGTCCATTCCTTCTAGAAAAAGGTGGTATCATGGTATGGAGCCTAGATATTTACCTATGTGGTTGCTCCAATCTCATTTACTCTGTGTGATTGTTGCTGTGTGATCGAGGGCCCTCGGATAAAGGTCCCAAAGGACCGGGGGTGGAATATCTCAGGTTTACTACCCGGGAAGGGGGTAACCGGCCTTGTGTTGGCAGAGGGCCAGATGGTTCTCGGGGCGTCCCTCTAGAGGCGTTCCCATGTGGCATAGGAAGTTCCTTAGCCTGACCATTTGTTGGAAAATCCAAAGAAAGAATACGAGCCTTGTACGGTTTTAGTTGTATAACCTGCTATGGAATGTGGCGGTAACCTGCTATTGAACATAATAGCTATAGTAGGCATATAATAATGGTTGTATGTTGGCTAAGATTAATATTATACTTTCGAAATGGTTTTCTACACTATGCACTAATAGTAATAATATCAAAAGAGTTTTCTTGCGTAGGAAGCATGTTTGATTATCATAAGGAGAAATCTCCTCCAATTCTGCGTTTGCATTGTGTGTGTGGTGGGAGGCCTTATGGTAGTTTCATTTTCCAAAAGCATTACAGATTTCATTGTTTAAAATGCTTTTGTGTTTGTTTTGAAGATAAACTGTTTTTGTTACTCACACTAGTCCCATGACTGACTCGGAGTTTACTGTTCCTTTCCTAAACTTTGGGTGCCCACAATTTTCCACATGGGCAGTCTAGAGTTGGGTTTTTCAGATAATCAGGTTTAGTAGATTATCTGGAACTAGTTAAATTTTGGAGATCAGGACTGATGTAACGACCCTGAATTTTTGACATTTGAAATGTGAATATTTAATTAAGTCTAAATATTCGAATGATGGTTTAATTCGAAATTCGAGATATCAAAATGAATTTGGTAATTAAAATTTTGAATTTAATTATGGCAATTGGGTAAAAATGTTGAATCTCAATTTTTAAGCCGATTAAAAATATTTTCAAGGCTTAGAAAATTTATATTGATAATTCTGAAGGTAATAGAACTTTCAGAATTGAATTTGAAACTGTTTTGTTCAGTTTTGAATTTTTATCGTTTAATCGATATTTAAAAATAGCGTTTCGGGGCACAGTCTCGGAATTCGACGAAACCAGTTTCATTGGATCAGTAATATTGTATTATTATCGGATTTCAATTTTCGTAATGTTTGGAGTGATCGTTTGGCCATACGATAAGCAAACGCGCTGAAATTAAATCTAAAATTTTATTTAATAACTAGTCCAAAAAGCTATCTTCTCCATACGATCGAATTTGGCCTCGAAACCTTTTCCATTATGTTCGGAATAGGCGTATAACAATATGAACGCCTGGCAGCACGCCTTGATAGGAAGTCAAAATTTTTGGCTTCGTTTTCGAGTCTATTTGAATTTGAAATTTAAATTGGGTATTTATATTAGTCCAACCACAGTTGAATTTCTTTCATTTCGTTATCACTGTAGCTAGGTGAATTTTTCACGCAACCCATCTTCTCACGTTCAGAGTCACGTTCTCTTGTCCCCTTCCATTCTTTTAAAGAAAAGAAAAATCTCGTTTAAACGAATGATTTCGTTCGAACAAAATAAATGGCTACTATCTCCAGTCTCGATCAAAATCAATATAATGGCCGCGATTTCATTTTTTTATCATTCTCCTCAGAAAACAATTCAAAATTTTAATGGCCGCAAAGTTCGTCCCTCCTATCTTCAGTTCAAATCGATTTTTCGTTCAAAACAAAAATGGCCGAGACCTCTTTCACGTTCGAAAACAAATAACAGTTCGAACGAACCCCCCTCTCTCGTTCAATTCGAGATGAAATAGAACTCGAGTTCGAGTTTGAGAAGCTTGGCTTCGTCGACGAGTCTCGCGCGACTTGAGGCTAGGGCGGCGATACAAGCTGGAGCACGAGAAGCACTGGTAGGCGATGGGTGGTCGCACTCTCGATCTGGGGGAGACTACGACTAGGGTTTGGAGCCAGTATCAATGTCGTGGGTTGATTCGTGATTAGGGTTTGAGGCTGCATCGTGGAGTTCGCCAGAGGGAAACACTCGATCGGGGGAGGCTGTGCAGTTTTGGGGATTACGCGATTTGTCGAGAGGATGGAAGATCGATCGATTTGTGGCTGAGTTTGCGACTGGGTAGTGCCGTTGGCCTGACAGCGATGTCTGGATGGTTGCAGTGAGGTATATTCGATGTTTGATTTTAATTTGGTTCTAGGTGATCGGAGAAAAATATATATATATATCATGATTTAGTTTTATATATATGTACAGGGAATTTATATAAGATTTATACAGATTATTTTAGCATATATAGTTCAAAGGAATTTAATTTTAGCTAAATCAATTTATTAAAAAGGAATTGGTTTAAAGTTAAAAGTATTAGTTGAAATAAAAATCAATGGTTGATTAAATTTGTTAAAATGGAATAAATTGTTCGATTATTTCGAATATTAATGAATTGTATAAATGTTTATACAAGGTCTATAAAAATCGAGAAAACAATCTAGAATGGAAATGGATTGCAAAATAAAAAGCTAAGGTGAAATCTTCTCACTCAAACAAAGGGCTTTGTTTAATTTTAAATAGTTATATTTAAAATTGTTGATTGTTGATTGTGTGCTTGAATGATACTATATATAGTAGTATATAGCAATATATATATTGGCATATGTATATATTGGAGTTGTTGATTTCCCGCAATATAGAGCGGATGAGACCCTATTGCGCCGCATAATAGCGGATGATATTTTATAAATCCCATATACCGCGATATTCCACCTCGAAGTGGAATTGGTATTGTGCTAACACTGTGGATGTAGGGAAACAGGTTGGAGGGATCCAACAGGATTCCCCAAAACATTTGAATTGGTTTCATATGTTGTGTGATTGATTATTTATAATCTGTGTATGATTATATATGTGATTGAATGTATTGAAGGCTATAATTTAGCCGAATGTATTTTTAGTATCGTTGGATACCAGAAATAAATGAAATTGGGTTTTTGAAATTAAAGTTGAAAATTTTAGTAAATTCTTTTGAAGGATTTGGTGAATTTAAAAGAAGGATTTTAAAAGCGTAAAGTTGATTTTTGTAATCTTATCGAATTATTTCCAAAATATGGGGAAATATTTTTATAAATTGGATTTTGAATAGTACTATTCGAAAGTTGGAAAATTTATTGAAAATGGAATTTCAAAGGGTTTGGAAAAGATTAAGGAATTTATTTTTAAAAGTGGTAAATTTCTAGAAATCCAATTGATAATTGATTTGGTATTGGAAAATAAATCTTTGGGAAATCGATATAAAAATTTATTTTGGGTTTGAATGAAAATTGATTTTTGTGTTGAGAATAAATTTGGAAATCGATTTGTAAAATGATTTGGTATTTGGGATTAAAATTAGAATCAATTTGAAATTTGATTCGGTGTTGAAGTAAATTTAGAAATCAATTTGGAATTTGATTTGGAATTTGAAATAAAAATTTAGAAATCAATTTGAAAGTTGATTTGGTGTTGAAAGTGAATATTTGAGAAATCGATTTGAAATCGTATAAAAAGTGAATATTTGAGAATGTAAATTCTGAATAGAATTTATAAAGGGAAGGGAAATTTGTTTTAAAAATAAACATTGATTTATTTTTAAAGTGTGGAAAATATGATTTGAAATCGGTTTTCAAAGTGATGAAGTGTGGAAATGAATTTACAGATTTGGGATGTAAATTTGAAATAAATCGATAAGGATTTATTTAATTGGTTTAAATGAAAGTGATTTGAAATTTATTTTCAAATGGTTGAAGTGTTAAACCGTCTCTCGCGAAGAGATTTGAAATTTAATAATTTGGGAAAAATTATTTAAATTGGTTGATCGTTGTGAATGTTGTTGATAGTTAAATAACCGACTATCAATATTTGCCTTTGAAATGGCACTTGATTTGTTTTTAAAACAAACACTCACTATTCGGGTTAGCCGGGAAAAGACCTTTGTGTCATATAACCCATTCCGAATTAGTGATACGACGATATGGATTGTATTGAAGACCGGTGGTGAAGACCGGATATTTTCGAAAATGAAAGGACAACCTGTCGAATGTCTCTGCATCGAGTTGCTCCGGTATAGAGATTTATATCACTCTTTTTGTGATGGGAAGTCCGGACGTGATTAGTGAATATCCGGATTGCAAGGGCTTCTTTGGAAGTACCTTCGGTTCCGTTCGATCCCGGAACAGACTTGTATGGATGTGTGTCTAACGTTACACTTTGAGATGTAAAGCTGGTTTCTATCAAATACATTTCTGTTGGTGGCGGAGAATTAATTCTCTTAGCTTAACACCCTTCTCTGAGACGTACGAGCTCAGAGGTTATGTAGTTGATGGTTACTAGTGATACATTCCCAATTTGGTAATGTGGCATACGAAGTGCTGTTGATCATTGTTGATCAACGCGTGGCTTTGTGAAAAAGCATGGCTTTATGAAAAAGCGTAGCTTTGTGGACGAGACTTCGTCGAGCCTCACAACCCGGTAATGGTCGAAACAAGAATGTTGCGGCAAAGGTTTTTAGGGGTAGCGCCCCTAAGGTATGCCATTTCCTTCTGGTTAAAAGGTGATATCATGGTATGGAGCCCAGATATTTTACCTATGTTGATGCTGCAAGTTTATTATACTTTGTGGTTGTTGCTTTGTGGTTGAGGATCCTCGGATAAAGGTCGGTAACGACTGGGGGATGGCATAGCTCGTGTGTTAGCTACCTAGTTACAGCTTGGTTAAAGCGTAAGGTAGCGTCGGCCTTGTGTTTGCAGAGATCCGGTTAGGTTCTCGGGGCGTCTTTCCAGAGGCGTTTCCATTTCGGTGTAAGGAAGTTCCTTTGCCTGACCATTTGTTGGAAATCCAAAGAAACAATACGAACCCTGTACGGTTTTTAGTTGTATTACCTGCTATGGAATGTGGCGGTAACCTGCTATTAAACGTAGTAGCTATAGTAAACATACAATAATGGTTGTATGTTGGCTAAGATTGATATTATACTTTCGAAATGTTTTCCACACTAGACATTAATAATAATATCAACTGATTTTGCGTAGTAAGCATTTTTGACTATCATAAGGAGAAATCTCCTCCAATTCTGCGTTTACATTGTGTGTGTGGTGGGAGGCCTTATGGTAGTTTCATTTTCCAAAAGCATTGCGAATCTGTTTTATTTTCTTTGTGAAAATAACTGTTTTACGATCTCACACCAGTCACCATGACTGACTCAGAGTTTATTGTTCCCTTTCTAAACTCTGGGTGCCCATAATTTTCCACACGGGCAGCCTAGAGTTATGTATCAGGATATTCTGGAGCTTTGGAGATGAGCTGGATGGCGAAGCGTACTACCGTACTTGTTTATTTATTCCGCTGTGTATTCTGCATGAGGACAAGTTTATATAACTGTCCATTGTTGTATTGAGTTGTATATTGACTCTGATTGATGTATGTATAAATTGATATAGTTCTTTGTTTAAAAGACTAGTGATTGTCTATTATATATTGTTCCGCTGCGAATGTGAGATTCTGATATTGTTTCTGTTTCTGTTTTTCTGTTCTTTCTTTTCTTCTGTCTTCTTCTACCTCTTCTTTTTAACCCTAATGGTTCGGTTTTCCGGCATTTGATTGCCTGGCATTTTATACAGTGGACGTATTAATGTCGACTTTCGAGCGTCGAAAAGTCGAGTCGTTACAACTGACGTTGCTTATCTTGGTGCAACGTGATGGTGGTTCGAGCCGATGTTGGAGTTGTTGGACTCATTCTCTTTTGAGGATCATTGGAGTTATTAGTTCTGCTGTTTTCCGCTGTAGCATTATTATTTGTCTCTGATATTATTGTATCATATTGATATCATTGTTGTATATCATTCTGGATATTGTATTCGTTGGAGTTGTATATGATATCATTCATTTCTTTATTCCGCTGTGTTGTTATACTTACTGTGTTATAAGCTCCAGCATGACTCAAATTTCAACGATTGAATCTGCGGCACTCGAGTACAAGTGAAGTATGGGTGTCGATTTTCGAAAGCTGAAATTTGGATCTTGACAGGTATGATCGAATAATGACAGATTACTTTAACGATGATTCATGTTTTGATATGGGGAAGTTTAGATTAAAGTATCGAATGTCAAAAAACATATTTGAGTGAGTCATGACATAGTTGGGGGAGAGAAACTTATATTTCACACAACGAAGTAATACGTGTGGTCAATTGGGTCTTTTACCGCATCAAAAAATAACAAATGCCTTACGAATGTTAGTGTGTGGGGAAAGCGCTTATAGGCAAGACGAGTACATCCGAATCGGAGATTCTACCGCCAACAAATCTTAAAAGCATTTTGTAAATAATGGTCCTAGCATTTGTGCGAAGTGTCTTAGAGCGCTAAATGATTGATATCAATCGACCATGGTTGTGGGCGAACAATGTGGATTTTCTGGTATGTTGGGTAACTTGGATTGTATGCATTGGCGTTGGAAAAATTGTTCAGTTGCAATGCAAGGATAATACACCAGATATTACCACAAGGTAACAATGATTTTGAAAGCTGTAGCTTTATTTGATTTGTTTATTGTTGATTTGATCGATCAATGAAACTTTACACTGTAGCGTATGACAAAGAACGACATGGTTTAATGAGTGATGTGATCGATCACTGAAAAGATTCCAACTGTACATTGTAGTGCATGACAGAGAGAAGCATAGTTCAGGATGTGATGTGATCAATAAGTGAAAAGATTCCATCATGGTTCAAGAAGCAGCATGGTTCAGGGAGCAGCTTGGTTCAGGATGTAAAATTTTGTGTAAAAGTTTATTTTCATTATAAATACCTCTTAAATAAAATTCTGTAGTTCATTCTACAACTTAGAAACCACCAACACTTAAGATGCCTATTTCTTATCCAGAATCGTACAATAATACCGATAATTTGTATGGACCATCAAATCCTAATCTATCTCCACCTAGAAACCCTACTACATGGTACATTGAAATGGAAGAATGATAGTACGAGAATATGAGACAAAGAGAGCTTGAATCGGGGATGCAACAACTGGGAATAGACCATCAACAACAACAACAACATATCCACCCTACACAAGAATTACATCAAGTAATACCACAAGTACAGAATGTGATTGAAGTTAATGAGGTACAATCCGCAAATGCTATGTGCTTCTGTGGTTTCAAATCACCGATTGTAGTCGTACGATATGGTGATAATGTTGGTCATCGATACTTTCGTTGTCCTTTTTACCCCAATGGATGCAAATTTGGACAGTGGATAGACGACCGATTCCCTTCTCGGGTTATTACTTACGCTTTTAAATTGGAAGAAGAGGTCAGGAGGATTCATAATCAACTCATTGGTATAATGTACCAGAACTATCTTCTCCATAATCGTTCAACCTAGATGTTTGTCCACTCCAGGACTAACTAGTTTTATTCTATGTATCTTTCATTTTTCAATGTATCTTTCAATTTTCGTTTCATCGTAAAGTAGAAGTGATTTGTTGAATTTCGATATTTGAAATCATGTATCTTCTCATTATCTTAACATCTTAACTTGAAGTCATATGTTGAACAAATTATAAAGGTCAAAGGTAACTTTAGAACCGAAGAGAAATACATATAATATTTAAATAGCGAAATACATTAAAAATTCAAATAACATAAAGTAACATGGATAGAGAAACACCACACAGATGTACAATGATAGATAGTTAACATAAACTCGTAAGCCAACTGTATCAAAGTTTTAATGTCTTATAACCAACAAATTCGGATTGGTACTCCAATATGTACCGTGAATCAGAAGTATATCGATTTGCTTGAAATACGTTTTCATCTTCAACCTCTTGAATTGTTTTGCAATACTTATCACAAGCTGCCATAAATTCATCATAAGTTGTTTTGGTTTCCAAAGTCGAGTGCCTCCTTCTACAATCTGAATAATTGCTGTAAACCTCATTCGCTAAGTTCCAGTACCCTTCATAACTTA
Organism: Allium fistulosum; assembly: GCA_030737815.1. Taxonomy (NCBI): domain Eukaryota; kingdom Viridiplantae; phylum Streptophyta; class Magnoliopsida; order Asparagales; family Amaryllidaceae; genus Allium; species Allium fistulosum. Next base: position 671,240,832 of record CM060901.1, read on the forward strand.
CATACACATCTCTACACAACCTCAATTCATGCTTACGGTCAACCTCAATGTAGAATTTCACAAGTATCAACAATTCTGAAGATGACAAAGTAATGCGGAACATGATATTAATACTTAAGTTTTTTTACTAACTTTGTATAAAACGTTTGGTTCACAACAACATAAGGCAACAGTTTAAAATAAAATTACCATTGCCTTATCCAACATTATTAATGCCAGATAACATGGCAATGGTAATATTATTTATTTACCATTGCCTTGGTTTACCCGGCATTATTAATGCTGGGTAAACCAATAGCTGCCAAGGTCGCTAAAGCGACCTTGGTAGTCAGTAGTGAGCCCAATTTTGGACTTACTGGCCCTTTGTTGGGTCAGTGATGAGCACATTTTTAAGCCCAAGTGACTTACCCCCTATTGGGACGCTTTTAATCAAAAAATACCATACATTCCTTTTAGTATGCATACAACACTACTACGAAATAAATACTCATTGTTTGAATGGCAGCTCACTTTGTTTGACTCAAAGGAATAAACCAGAGACGTCTTATCATTACGTTCATTCAATATAACCGACTTTATCTACACTCTTCTTATTTCTTTGGATCTGAAATAACAAAAATGTCTAACTTTTCTTTTCCTCTAGCAGATTGGTATCAAAAGTCAACTCTAACCAAAGCAGATCTACTCCACTATGGTCCCTCCTTTGCCATTTAAGCTTGTAGCTGCTGTCAACTCGATGATTTCGTGTGCTTAGATTTGATATTTTACCAAAGTCCCCTTTAATTCCTCCTCGAGCTCGAAGCTCCATTGCCAAACTCTATGAAGATACGTTCCTTCCCTTTAATTTCTTTTTCTTTAGTTTCAACATGCTTAATAAGTTGTCTACAGTCCTGTAGTATTAATTCTTTCCTGACTTGTGGTGGTAATTCAATTCTTTGAAAAATCCTTTTGTTTCTCCCTTCCCATACATGCCAAATAAGGGTAGTGGTTGTAATATCAAATAATTTTCTAAATGCTTTATTACCAGAACTATCTGTTAGAACTTGTCGAAAAGTCTACTCGATATTATTACATGAATTGATCTTAACTTGCAATTTGTTTCTAATTTTTTCCAATAATAAGTTTGTGTAAGACTAGTTTTTATTGTCATCCCACTTTCCTCCTTTCACACCCAGTTCCGTTAAAAATAGCCATATCACCTTCACTTTTTTCCTTTCACCCCCCAATTCATTCCGGAAATGCCTTTGTTTTTCTTAGACAATGTTCAGATATGACGTTGTTTGTTCACGAACCACGCTCGGTCTGAACTAGGTTATTATACGAACCTCGCTCGGTTCGAACTAGGTTATTAGATGAACATCGCTTGGACCGATCATGGTTTACATAAACCTCGCTCCATTGGAGCTTATGTACATGATTATTTCTTTTAAACGTGAGCTATTGTGGTCTGAATATAGAGGCAATTTTGAAAATTTTGAAAATGAATAATGTAGTGGAGAGTGAAAGGAGGAAAGTGGGGTGTGAATAGAATCAACATTTGTTTAATTGCAACTGAAAAATAAGTGATCTCTTGTTTCATTGGCTTGTTTACATAATACACATGTTGGATCTGTATTTATGTTCCACCTGAGAGAGGAGACCTTCCTATTGAGGCCGCCTATCCCCAACGAATATTTCAATGATAAAACATTAATCCAAGGATCAAACCATAACTTGTACTATCACCATTAATAATTCTTTTGTTGATAACTCCTTTTACATTCTACGTTGATTTAAGCATTAGCTTCCATGTATAGGAAGCATTATCGTCTTCAAGAATGGTCCAGAGTTTTGTCCTTTGCGGTATCTATTTTTTGTCTTGTGTGCCCATAAACTATCTCCTTTAAGAAATCTCCAAACCAGTTTTAAAGGTATTGTTTTCATAATATCCTCCAAGTTCCTAATGTTAATATAGGATTCCTCTCGAGACCACTCAAATCAAAATCCCACAAGCACAGCGGAAGACGGGATCGTGATAAGAAGTGTAAAAACAACCAAGCAATAACTCAATTCAATCTCAACCAATCCAAAAGCAATCACAATTCCAAACAAGCAATTCAGAAATCAAAACGATAACGAAAAATAAATCACACAGGGATTTATAGTGGTTCCACTAATGTTGTGTTAGTGTACATCCACTTTAAGAGAGAGCTTTATTAATATTGATGATAAGAGTACAAGAGATTGATTACAATGATCAAAATTCTAATTAGAAATTGATTTGTGGAGAAGAGAATTGAAGAAAATTAGGTTTTGATTAAACCCTAATTAGTGGAGGCTAATCTCTTGCAGTTTCTTGCGTCACACCTAGATCTGGAACCTAAAGCTAGCTTATATAGGAGAAGAGAAACCCTAGGCAATGTTCCGAAATTGCCCCTGCAGTTGACACAAATCTTCATGCCAAGTCTACAGCGAAGAAACAACCGAAAGTAGCCTCAGAAGTCTGACCAACATGGTCAGACGTCTGACTTAAGCCACTGGAAAAAGTTTGCCTCAGCTCAGACATCTGACCATTTGGTCAGACGTCTGATAAAAGTCTCTGGAACCAATACTGCACATACTCAGACGTCTGACCCTTTTGGTCAGACGTCTGAGCTCATTCTCTGGAACAATGATGCAGATTTCCAAAGGGGCCAGACGTCTGGCCATTTTCCTCAGACGTCTGACCCTGCCCATAACAACCTACTCCACCTTTTTTCCATATAACTTCCACCTCCGGACTCCGATTTGCGAACCGTTTTTTCCGTTGTGAAGCTACTTCTGACCTCTACAATTCTCCATATAGTGTCGCCAGAATTTAACACTCCACCTCGACACTATATCCATCTCCAGCTCTAATGGTACCATACCATCAACAACAACCGATAGCACCGACTATCACTTCTTCTACCTTCAACCAAACATGAATGTTTTCCCAATGAGCTCCGGCAAAGCCACCTCCCATTGCACTCCACCAACGAGCTCAGGCAAAGCCCCCGCCCGCTAATGAAATGTTAAAAACATCCGAATCCTAAGCTATCTCACCAAAGACTAGCACTGACCAAGAAGATAGAACCTCAATCTCTCACCGATACTCTTCCTCATCTACCACCAAGCTCCTCCCTTAACCGTGCCACCCGGTGGCACCTAGCACTTCTCCAAGCGAATCAAGTTCGAGCAATGCTCAAACTTCCCAACCGGCAAAGCCTTAGTGAACATGTCCGCCGCATTATCCTTTGTGTGCACTTTCCGAAGATATACTTGCTTATCCTCATCCATAGCTACTAGAAATGACTCTCTCACCTTAATATGCTTAGTTCGTGAGCTAAACGCCAAATTCTCTGCCAAGTGAATACCACTCTGGCTATCACATCGAACATCAATACTATCATGCTCGAAACCCAAGTCACACCACAATCGCTTCAAATAGAGTGCCTCCTTTGCCGCCTCCACTGCGGCTATCAACTCAGCCTCCGTAGTGGATAAAGCAACTACGGTCTGCAATCTAGATCTCCAACTTATGGTTGTACCCCCAAGTATGAAGACATATCCAGAAGTTGATTTTCTTCGATCCCTATAACCGGCGTAGTCCGAATCACAATAACCAACCAACTTGCAATCCATCGCCTTACTACCGCCAAAAACAAGACCATGAGATGATGTGCTTCTAAGGTATCTCAATATAAGCTTTACAGCTTCCCAATTCGATTTCCCCGGATTAGCCATGTATCGACTAACCATCCCGACGGCATTTGCAATATCGGGCCTTGTACACACCATAGCATACATTAGACTTCCAACCGCACTAGCATATGGCACCTTTGCCATATAAGCCTTGTCTTCCTCCAAAATAGGTGATCCTTTGCTCGAAAGCTTCATATGCAAAGGTAAAGGTGTATTTGACGCCTTTGCATTCTCCATGCTAAACCGGTAAAGCACTTTGTCAATGTATTCCTTTTAAGTTAGTTTCAACTCAAAATGGTTTCGATCCCTTACAATTTCCATGCCCAATATCCTTCTTGCTTCTCCAAGATCCTTCATTTCGAACTCCGATCTCAAACTCAGTTTTAGCTTGTTGATTTCATTCTCATCCTTAGAAGCAATGAGCATATCGTCCACATACAAGAGTAAATACACCCAACAATCATTTCTCAATTTCTTGAAATAAACACAAGCATCATTGATGCTTCTATCAAAACCATTTTCAAGCATAAAATGATCAAACCCGTTGTACCATTGTCTAGGTGATTGCTTTAATCCATATAATGATTTCTTCAACTTGCAAACCAAATTTAACTTACCATCCACAACAAAACCTTCCGGTTGCTCCATGTAGATGTCTTCATCCAAGTCACCATGCAAGAAGGTGGTTTTCACATCAAATTGCTCGAACTCCAAGTCGTGAATATCAACTATAGCAAGTAATATCCGGATAGAAGTATAGCGCACAACCGGTGCGAATATCTCATCATACTCCTTTCCCTTCCTTTGTGCAAACCCCTTAGCCACTAGCCTAGCTTTGTATCTTCCATCGTCCTTCACCTTGTATATCCATTTGCACCCAACAACACGGTTTCCTTTAGGAAGTGGAACCAAATCCCAAGTTTGATTCTTCAACAATGATTGCATCTCTTCCTCCATGGCACAAATCCATTTCGAGCTATCACTCGACTTCATGACATCATCAAGGTCCATCGGTTCATCTTGGACTACATGAAGAGCATAGTCCAAATTATCACAAAAGCTAAGATTGTTCCAATCACCATATCTTTCGGGTGGCCTTATAGTACGACGACCTACCCGAGCAGCAATACCATCACCCAAACTCCCTTCCGCTCCACCTTGAACCGAATCTTCTCTAGAATCATGCACATCACCTACACTACTAGAGACACCCTGTGGACTATGTGATGTAACATCAACCGCTACCTCCTCGCAAGCATCTCCAACTACTCTACTCTCTCTACTCCTTGGACAAAATGTGGAAATAGTTTCCTTCTCCTTTGATTCACCCTGAGCCAAATCCGGAACATCTGATGAGCTTCCATTCTCCTTGAACATCGCCGACTCATCAAAAGTAACATGACGAGAATTCACTACCTTCTTCGTTTCTGGATTCCAAATCCGATAGCCTTTTACTCCATCTGTATAGCCAAGCAAAATCCCCTTGAAAGCTCAAGGTTTAAGCTTATCATTTCCCGGATCATGCACATAAACCGGACTTCCAAAGACACGAAGATAACTCAAGTCAATGCTCTTTACCTTCCACACTTCCTCCGGAATTTTGTTGCCAATAGCTGAGCACGGAATTCGATTAATAATATGCACTGCGGTTGACAAAGCTTCAGCCCAAAATCCCTTCGCCAAACCCGATGTCAATCTCAAGCATCGAGCTTTCTCAAGTAGAGTACGATTCATCCTTTCCGCAACACCTTTCGACTGCGGATCTCCAGGTGTAGTAAAATGCCTCTGAATACCATGATGCTTGCAAAACTCTAAAAATTCTCCAGAAACATACTCTCCGCCATTGTCAGACCTTAGAACCTTCAAAGACTTTCCACTCTCATTTTAAACAAGAGCCTTCCATACTTTGAACTTTGCAAATGCCTCCGACTTGGCCTTCATCACATACACCCAAACTTTCTGAGAAAAGTCATCTATAAAGGAAATATAATAGCGAGCTCCACCTAAAGAAGCTACAGGTGCCGGTCCCCAAACATTCGTGTGAACATACTCAAGAACCCTTCTCGAATCATGCTTTCCCTCACCGAATGAAACTTTAGTTTGCTTCCCCATGACGCATTCTTCGCGAAACTCTAATTTGTTGAAACTTTCTCCATCGATCATCTCTTTCTTCCGAAGAATGTCCAAACTCCTCTCCGAGACATGACCTTACCTCAAATGTCACAACCTAGTCGCATCCAAGCCATGAGAACTATCAACTCCTATACAAGTTTCGCCTTCCACGGTCACTCCTTGAAGCAAATAAATACCATGAGTCCTAGCACCCTTCATTACCACAAGCGCCCCCTTCGAAACCCGCAAGCTATCACTCTCAATAGTGATTTTACAACCTAAAGAATCCAGCTGCCCCAAAGAGATAAGAGGCTTCCTAAGTCCCGGAACATAGCGCACATTAGTGAGAGTACGAACCACTCCATCAAACATCCGAATTTGCACGGAACCAATGCCTTTCGACTTGCAAATCGCACCATTTCCCATAACAATTGAATTTCCTTCTCCAAATGTAACGACCCGGAAATTTCGAACCCGAAATTTCCAGATAGTTAGGAGAAAAAGAAAAGAGATAGAAGAAAGAAACAGAAAGAAGAGAGAAGAACAGAAAACACAACATCTCACATTCCAATTTAAAACTCAACACTAAGTGTTTATTTCAAATCATCATTGGTATTATGTATATCCCTCATATATACAATTTCTTTACACACCAAGTTATACTTTAAATTTTTAAACCACCTTTGGTTTTAATTCAAAACAACTTCTTTAAAACAATTTCAAGTTTTCTGGATTTAGATTTAAAATTTCACGATTTTAAATTATCTTCAATTCCAATTTATAAGTTATACTCACTTAAATGTTTACTTCCCTAAACATTTCATTATCAACCATTTATGATAATAACCAAGATTATCATATCTGGAAACCAATTCATTATTATCTTTATTTTGATAACACTTCTACAAATTGAATGATTTTAATATAAGTTTATCTTTTGATATATAAAGAAATAAATTTTCTAATTATTGAATATATTAAAGAAATTGGTTGTTGAATCATTGGAATTAAATAAAATAATAAGAATTAAGTGGTAATACAACCAAATCGATGTAAGAAGAAAAACAATTCTTATTTGGCGTCATATGATAAGACGCCCTCGAATCGAGCACCCAGTCGCTACCCGAAACATCCGATGCTACCGCCGACAAAACATCTACATCTCCCTCACCAACTCCACTCTCCACCGCTACAGATGAAGATGCTACTTCCTTCTTTGCCTTCTTCTTTTCCGGACACTCATTCTTCCAATGACCGGGCTTCTTGCAAATATAGCACCTGCCTTTTCTTTCCTTCGACTTTCCTCTCAAACCGGGGTTCCTTGATTTGGAACGCCCCCGGTTCTCCTTCTTCACATACCTCTCCTTCTCCACAAACAAACCATGACCACTACTAGCACCACTACTTCCATCACCCAACTCCTTCATTTGATCCCACAACTTCTCACTAAGAAGACCCGTCTTGACATCATCAAGAGTCAATGTATCTCGGTATAGATCAAACTATTTGAGAAACATGTATAGCGGTCTGGCAACGAACACAACAATATCATCGCCTTTTGCCCTTCCTCAATCTTCAAATCTACCGCCTTCATCTTCATTAGCAAATCATCAAAAATATTCAAATGCGCCTTTAGCGAAGTACCTTCCTTCATCTTATAGGTGAAGAACGTTCGCAATAAGATCAAATGATTCGTCAGTGACTTCTTCATATATAATTCCTCCAACTTGTCCCAAATACCCTTAGCGGTTGTCTCACCACTAATTTCAGAGATAACATTCTCTCCCATAGCAAGTTAAAGTGTAGTGAATGCCCACTCTTCCATCTCCTCTCTCTCAACCTCCGAGATATCTACCGGCAATAAATGTGTGTCAAACACTACCCGATGCACCCGATTCCTCCTTAGAACCGCTTTCATCTTCCATTGCCATTTTTCAAAATAATTATCACCATTCCACTTGTCTATTACCAATTGTGATCCTGAAGCTGCGTACGAACCACGTACATAAGGCGCTACACCACTTGGATTACCCATTGAGGACCTACTTGAGGTATTATCTGATTCTGGCATTTCTACAACCACCTACCAACACCAATGCTCTGATACCATATGTTAATACGGGATTCCTCTCAAGACCACTCAAATCAAAATCACACAAGCACAGCGGAAGATGGGATCGTGATAAGAAGTGTACAAATAACCAATCAATAACTCAATTCAATCTCAACCAATCCAAAAGCAATCACAATTCCAAACAAGCAATTCAGAAATCAAAACGATAACGAAAAATAAATCACACAGCGATTTATAGTGGTACCACTAACGTTGTGTTAGTGTACATCCACTTTAAGAGAGAGATTTATTAATATTGATGATAAGAGTACAAGAGATTGATTACAATGATCAAAATTCTAATTAGAAATTGATTTGTGGAGAAGAGAATTGAAGAAAATTAGGTTTTGATTAAACCCTAATTAGTGGAGGCTAATCTCTTGCAGTTGCTTGCGTCACACCTAGATCTGGAACCTGAAGCTAGCTTATATAGGAGAAGAGAAACCCTAGGCAATATTCCGAAATTGCCCCTGCAGTTGACACAAATCTTCACGCTAAGTCCACAGCGAAAAAACAACCAAAAGTCACCTTAGACATCTGACCAACATGGTCAGACATCTGACTTAAGCCACTGGAAAAAGTTTTCCTCAGCTCAGACGTCTGATCATTTGGTCAGACGTTTGATAAAAGTCTCTGGAACCAATACTGCACAGACTCAGACGTCTGACCCTTTTGGTCAAATGTTTGAGCTCATTCTCTGGAACAATGATGCAGATTTCCAAAGGGGCCAGACATCTGGCCATTTTCCTCAGACGTCTGACCCTGCCCATAACAGCCTACTCCACCTTTTTTCCATATAACTTCCACCTTCGGACTTTGATTTGCGAACCGTTTTCTCCGTTGCGAAGCTACTTCCGACCTCTACAATTCTCCATATAGTATCGCCAAAATGTAACACCTAAGATCCACACCACCTTCAATTTTTGGCTTACAAATATCATTCCAAATAATGTTGTGATATTTGTTTTTCCAAGAAAAATTTGAACTATAAAGTTGATTCAGTTTATGACTGACACTGGGAGTTGGCAGAATTGCATCTAAAACATAATCATTGGATATATAGCAGTCTTTACTAATTTAATTATATCAGCTATATTAAGTATTTTGTTTCTCCAACTGTTGATTTTTTTATGGATTATGTCTAATAACACCCCAAAATCACTTGCTTTTAATTTGCTGTGTGATAATGAAATTCCTAAATAAGTGATTGGGAGATTACCACTCTGCACATTCATGAATTTGATCTTTACTCTTTACACCTTTACTAAAGAATAATGTAGATTTTTGTTCATTCATCACAAGCCCTTACATTGGCTAAAGCTTATGCATTCTTTGTACTTGCTTTTGCAAACAATTATACGTCATCGGCATATAGCAAATGAGTGAGGAATGGTTCAGTAGGAAAAGTGAGTAACATATTTTATTTATATAACTCCATGTCTAGTAAAATTGTAAAGTGCTCCATTGCTATTGTAAAACGATAACGGGACATAGGTTTTCCTTATCTTATTCCCCTGTTGCTACAGAAATATTCCATTGGCTTACCATCAACAAGTATAGAAAATTTGGTTGTTGATATACATTCATATATTAAACTTGCAAATTTTTCAAAGAAGCCCATACATACCACCAATACCACCATATGATATATAAATTCTCTACTAACTTTTTCTTATGCTTTTTGTAAATCAATTTTCATACAAAAGTTGTTGGCAGTTTTCCTGTTGAACCCCTTACCATTTCGTATGCAAGTAAGGAGTTTTCCGTAATATGAATCAAGGCATTTTAATTGGCTGAAATTAGAGTGTTTAAATATTGCTTCATTTTATTATTTAAATATTTCTCCCTTATAATCCTACCTGGTTGTTAAATGTCCAACATAGCTTGCAACAAACCATTTTTTATAAGTTCCCAATGTAGATTATAAAACTTTGAGTTAAAGCCATCTGGACTAGGAGAGCCGATGTCGTTAATTTGAAAAATAATTGTTTTAAGTTCATGCAAATTAAATGGCCTGTCAAAAGCTGTTCTTGCAGTTTCTTTTAGTATTTTTTGCAAATAATGGGCAGAAAATTTTCATTGACAAAAGGAGAATTAAATAAATTTATGAAATGAAGAATTGCTTCCCATTTAGTGTCTCATTTATGTGTACCCAGTTGCCCTGATCATCCAACATCTTTTTTCTTGTATTGTTTGATTTTGTTTGTGAAATATGAAAGGATCTTGAAGTTCCATCACCTTGGGTCAACCACTTGAATTTCATCCTTTGTATGCATTCTATGGACTGCTTATGTAATAGATCTGCTAGTTGATCAACTTTCTCTCTATAATTGTTTAGAATTGGCTCATCATTTGGATGGTTCACAAGTTAGGAATATGATGTGCCTATCTACCTTCTTTGTGAATCATGGTTTTTACCATCTGAATAGCTTTCCTTATGCCATGTTTTGAGATTCTCTTTGACACTTTTGAGCCCAAATGGTAATTAAAATAGAGGGTTGCCATAATACGATGCATTTTACACTGCTTTAACTAGTTCTTTATGCCTTGATTTGGAGTGTCAGACATTATTACATCTGAACAAATTATTTTTTGTGACTTTTCCTTGTGGTGCAAAATTGAAAATAATAAGGGTATGGTCACTTAATGAGTGGTTACCAGAATGTACATTGAAAATGGGAAATTTGTCCAAGTATTCTTTATTTATGAGTGGATATACCTATTTTCCATAAGCATTTAATTTCATCCCCTCTCTCCAGGTATCATGATTTCCATTAAATTTAGGTTTATGTAGCCTTATTGAATTTAACAAGATTCATAAAATATTCATCTGTATTTAAATTAAAGTTGCATTCATTGATTCCGTTGTAGCTCAGTAAAGTTGCATTGAAATCCCCTACCACTATCCATGGAATTTTGATTTTCATTGCTTATTATTTTATGTAATTCCATAAATTCCTTCTTTTTTCACTTTGATTATGGGTATGCTATTGTACAAAACATTACCAGCCTCATTTTATTGTGCAAAAAAGCAAGTCACACTGTTCATTTTTGTGAATCTTCTATTACTTTATATTAAAGCAGGAACTTCCCCACGCTGACGTGGACTCTTCTGCTTTTCTCATTTCAAAATACACTTTGCTGACTGCTTCCGCGTTCTTTTTCCCTACCTTATCTCCAACTGCTACACCACGTATTCTATTTTTCTTTTTCCTCTGTTAGTTTCTCCAACCGTTCATTCTCTTCCCCTCTTACTTATCACTTCCATTTTACTCAAACAACTACTGCGGTTCTTTCTTACACTCTTCATCTTCACCGATTCTCTTTTACAAGGCCCTAATCTTTAATGGCGAAAAGAGTAGATCTAGGGTTTCAAGATGGATTTGAACTATTGGTAACAGATCGATTTCAAGTATGAATTTCAAATTATGTCCCGTAATTTGAAGGTGTCTTCTTATTTTTTTATAAAGTCTGTTTCTGTTTTCTTCCCTTTGGCAGACAAAACTTATTTCGATAAGTGGATTTTGATTGTGTAGTCTCGAATTGGAGGAACCTATCTGGAAATCCAATGATTTTCATGTAAACTGAAATTATTATTACATTCTTATTGCACGAGTTACCTCCTTTTTTAAAAGCCAGTGTTCGCTTGTGCAGGCAGCCAACGATTTTGCTCTGTAAACAGAAGCTATACCGGTTGTTGCACGAGTGGATTTACAACATGCTGGTTTACGAATTGAAGGTACGGTCAACCTGTTTGGCTCTGTTTTCGCTCGCTTTATTGGACCGTGCTGAATTGGTAACAATTTTTCATCATGCAATTTTCTAATTTACAAGATAATTATTATTACATTCTGCTATAGTAAATCCGTTTCAGTACAAAATTGTTTGTTTAGGGGCTCTAGCATCAGGTGGAGGTTGTCGGCTAATCAAACTGAATGGTTAAAAAAAGAGGTTAAACGCCCTATGTTGGTGGCTCGGTTAACCGAACAATGGTTAATTTTTGTTGGTTATACCCATACATCGATCCATAATTAACCGCAACTACCCATTCGTCTTCTTCAAATGGTTATTCTAACTAAGGAATGTCATAAATTAATATAAAATCACATTTACTTGAAATATTAACCACCCATGAATGGTTTCCAGTATTTGGTTGATCGTCGATGAGCTATATTAGTTTTCCTTTCCTTTTATACATTTCACGATTTCGATACATTTTGATTCATGGAACTTACGAACCAATTGTGCACTTTAAACTTTTATTTATTGATTACAGTTTGAACGTTACATCCTATTTTGAGGAAACTTTATATGCCATCTTTTATAAGATTGGAATAGGACTTATGAAGAAGGTTGCCTATCACTTACTATGATGTCATAAAGTATGTAACTTGTGATTTAAAACTCAGGTGAGAATGGTACATGTTTGAAAATCATAAATTATTTGGCATAATGCCTGAATATGAGCATATCAAGGACATTGCATTTGCTATTAATATCAGATTACGTTACTTTAGCTTTAATATATTTTGTTATCTTGGCCATTAAATAAGAGCAATGAATTTGGTACTTTAATACATATCCTCTGGTTCTCTGCACTGGTTATAGTTTGACCATTTTAACTTTCATCCAATTTACAGTGAGCTATTTAGTTCATGTTAGCATGTACAAGTTTTAACAACATCGACCAACTAGGATGTCTCCAAAATTGTCAATAGTACGTATGACTTTTAATGATATCAATCACTTACAATACCTCTAAGGTTGTTTATATCATGCCTCATAAAATTATTTTCCAAAACTACTAAACAAATATTTTGATTTAGTTATCAACCACCATGTTAATAGAACATTTTTTAGCTCTTGATGCCACAATCCCACTCTATCTTTCAATCACAATTTATTCACCACTGCAATTTGTATATCTTTCATCGAACTAAAATCTACAGGCATATTTTTTCACAACAAGACGGCGGTCAAGGGTTCAAGTCTTATTTTTAACGAGGTTCATGTTAATATCTACATGCATACTTTTTCTATTGCTACTAATAGTTCAATGTCAATACGAAAATAATAATTGTATTCACGCGTATTTTTTTTTACTGAATATTATATACTTCACTTGTATCAATAGCAACCTTTAGATTTATCTACGTAAAAACTATAAAATGAAAATTTTCTCTGTGCAGAGAAATAATTTACATGAGCAGCAAGCCGTTTTCCGAGAAGAAACTCAATTGAAAATTGAACAGCATACACTACAGAAATTAGTTGGAAGCTGTGAGAGCCACGACTGACAGGTAATTTTTCCCATGGGTTGACAAAAAGTCCCATAAACAACCCTTTGTTAATTAAATTTGCTATTCCTAAAGATATAGACATTCAATAATAGTTCTTACAATCATTACCGACTCCTAATTGATTGTTGTACTTATGGATACTCATACTTTGAACTGTTAACCTTCCAAAACCATATTTTATTTTATTATCTTAAATTAAAAACATTAACTAATATTACTCTTTCCTGTTTCATGCTTACAAAATCAAACTGCATCTAATTTTCCATATCCGTAGGATGGTGATACACAGCAACAGACCATAGCAGCATCTGGAATCAACATTCAGGAGAAGAGGCAAAGAAATTAATTTTTAGAAGCTTATGATCTCATATTCCGCTATAATTCCGTTTTTAGCTACCACTTTTCTGTATGTTGTCTACGTCACCATTTTTTATTAATCGTTAACTATTTTTTACCTTACCTATTTTAAAGATTGTATGTCACGACGTATGAGACTGTATCAGTTTGCTTACACCTACAATATGTATGTGCATGTTTTTAATTGCAACTCCAACTTTCTATTACACTACTTACTTATGTTTGTTTTGCTCATATGTACTAATTCTTTAACTATATACCATGGTTGTCCTGACATATGTATTAGCTGTATGTTATGCATGGGTATGTATATCAAAGATATGGTCACTCTTTCGTCCTCAAATCACCTTTTTGGTATGGCAGTTAAAAGTTATCGAGAATAATACTGCCCGTGTGCGTAGCATGAGCCACTCACTAGTTACTAAATTATTCCACTGCTTTAAATCTCACATCACCATAGTTCTTCCCTTTTCTTGTTGTGTATTATCATAAACTAACCCTCATTCCTTGTTGAAGATTACCTACTTCGCTAATTTTATTTTTATTTTTGTTAACTTGTTTCTAAGGGAGAAACAAGAGATACTTGGCTATTTTTAATGACTACATCTAGTTTTTTTGCTAGTGAGTTCAATCCCCTTATAGTCCAGACTAGCATATTCATGATTTAAGATCAAATTAATTCACTTCTTAATTCAAGATGAGAACGAGTACTCACATTCGTCTTTCTTTTTATTTTCCTACTTTTAGTTTTTAGATGATTAATAATGTTTTGCCATGGAGGGTTATCGTTACCTCATCACTTTGCATAAAACAGTGATTCATCTAGTCCTTGCTTTATATTACTTCTTTGTCGGGTTCGAGGTCCACTCATGTTCTCTACTTGAGTAGATTCCTAGCCCTCCCACATTCTCCTTTTAGGTGTGACGACCGCCCATGACCCCTGCACCGAACCTAGAGATAGTGCGCTGTAAAGTGTGCCAGGCGACCATGGGCGATTGCCAGGGTAAATTTAAACAACAGAATCTATCGTATTACTCACAGCGCATGGACAAAATACAATAGAATATATACATAGTGAAGCTTCATAGAATAGAATCTCATCAATAAAACTTCATAATAGTTGAATACAAACATCTGAATAGTCAATACATCAAGCCTCACTATATAACACTCAGAGAATATACAAACAGCGGAACATCCAGTACATATAGTAAGAAGATAATATGCAAGCCTCCTGCTCGTCTTCGACATCAGCATCGTGGAAATCAAGAACAGCACCTGTCACCTGCTACCTAGTCTGCCCGTCCCAAAATGGACGAACAGCCCAAGGCAATAAGAGTTAAAACATAAAGCCTTGAGTCAGACAACAATCTTAGTGAGCGGTAAATTAACTAACAACATACCAAAAGAGCATAAAGGAAAAGGAATAGGAATACAACCCTCCCACTCCACCTCTTTCTATAGTGATAGCCCCTAGACACACACTAAGTAGAAGCAAACATAGCAGAGCATACTATTTGCACAAAAAATGGACAAACACCTCAAAGTCGTTTGATTTAATTGATTTTATGTTGTTCTTAGTGATTTGAGTGATTTATGCAAATATATGAAAAGCAGGGACTAAACTGTAAAAGACACGCAGATTTATAGTGGTTCAGCCAGAATGTGCCTACGTCCACTTTATATGTTATTTCTCTTCTCTTGTTTTGATTACAAGTACAAAGCTTTGATACAAGTATCTGAAAGTTGTTTGAAAGTTCTCTCCGTGCTTGAGCTCTCAAACTTGTCTCTCATTGTCGTACCCCTGCCCCTCTATTTATAGAGTGAGGCTGGGGGTAGGGGTCTTGGATGTATATAGCTGCTGGTGGGCCTGGGCTGATGCGATCTGGCCTGGCAGTGTTGATCCGGTACGCCTTGGTCCGGTTGTGAGTGGATGGAGTTAGTTCGGTGGGAGGAGTGGAAGGAGTTGGTTCGGTGGATGGCTGGTCCGGTGAGGCCTGAGGGAGGCTGGTTCGGCTGCTTTGGTTCGGTAGCTCTGGACCGGTAGAGGGCTGGTTCGGCATCCTTGGTCTTAGGGGTTGGTCCGGTAGAGGCACCTTGTAGTTGGTTCGGTAGGCAGTGAAGCAGAGGCTGGTTCGGTTATGCCTAGGAAGGGGTTTGGTTCGGCCATGTATAAGAGGGTAGTTTGGTCCGGTAGTAGGCGAAAACACTCCCAACATTTGCCCCCCAAAGTGGGGCATATGCTTGCGTATGGCGCGCTTTGTTTATCTGGACGCCCCCATCCGGTTTTGAATGCTGAATTATCTGGTCCGGCTATTTGGTGCTTGCCTATAAGTATGGGCTTGAGGCTTTCGTTGTCCCTTACCTTTTGAAATAGCCGAACCAAATTATTGACTGCCGAATTGATTATAGTGCCGAACCGGTTTCTGATTGCCGAACTAGGTGAGACATTCTTTGCCGAATGAACTTCGTGCTTGAAATGCCGAATGACCATGAGGAGTATGATTGCCGAATGAGATTGATGGTTTGAATATCGAATGACCTTTCAGCCTTGAACTACCGAATGCACTTTTATGACTTGAATTATGAGTGAAATTCCAGACTGCACACACTCGCTTGTTTACTTCCTTTATTCTAACGACGCACTTCTTTGTGTTTGCAGATAAATGTCTTGTAAAGTTGAAACCCGATCAGAAAAGAGGAAATCCCAGGATAGAGACAATCCTTCCGCAGTGCCCCCAGCTCAGTCAGAACCGGGACGTCATGGGCCTACCCCGAGGTTACTAGTGGATGGGTACGGCCCTCAGGAGCTTCTGAACTCACCTCCCGACTGTTTCCCAAGCTTTCTCAAAGGCGAGCAGCTTGATGTTATCTCCCGCTCCTTTGGGATTGATAGAGCGCGCATGCTGTTGCCGGGGGAGGCAGGTGTACAAATAGAGGATGATGACCAGGATGGTCAAGAAGCAGGTGCTAGTAAGTCTTCCTTTCTGGTCTTTTCGTTAACTTGGTTGCTTATCACTAATGAATTCTTTCTTTGACCGGACAGGTGGGCAATAGGGCAAGGATAAAACTCCGACGCGGCCGGCTCCTTGATTGGACTTGGATATCTTTTGGTGGGCTTGACATTGTTGTATACGTTAGTCTCAAAACAGTAACGTAACTCTTAGGTTGTAATTATGCTACTTGTAATAAACAACACTATTCTTGATGTGTAATTTTTTAACTTAAGCTGATTCCGTCGTATTTTGAATGCTTTTGTTATTTTCACATGTTGTATGAGAAATATAGCTATGCATATGCTTGTAATTCAGTTGTGTTTAATGCCAAGTTCTTGCTTAAAGCATAATTTCATGCCTTATAATGCTAGTGTGATGTATGAATAAATTATAGTTAGGAATTTGTATAAAAGAAGAAAATACCGCCTTTCATGTTCTAATTGTAGATGGCAGTTTTGAATATTTTTGTACGACCGAGGATGGAGCTCAGTTGAATGTCCTGCTATCCAACCGTGAATTCCCATTCCCGCTGGTGAGTATCTTCTACTCTGTATCCTGTACTTCAGGGATTGTTATAGAGGATAGGAGAAAAGTTCTTTAAATAGAATTGAAATATGTGAAATAGTAAAACTTCCAATCACGGAAGGCCTTCGATGTGCTTAAGTTCATGGCAAACGGGCTTTGTAGTCACTTTCCCTAGCTGTGGGTCTTGGAGACATTTGTCACCCATCTTACGCCTCCGCGGGGAGTTAATTCTTTTTTACCACAGCCGCACTTAAGACACATCGGAGCCGAGATCGCGCACAGTAACTACCCGGGCCATTATGGCCCGTAATCGTGGGTATTATTCGATTTACTGTGGCCGGCTAGCGTGGGTGCCGATCGTCAACCGTGAACTACCCCTGGCTGGCCACACCTTATGTTGGGGTTTATAATCGGTTCACAGTTGCCGGCGAGCCGAACGCCGTAATGAGCTGCCTCGGCTATAGTCGGCCTTCTCGGTGGCTTATAATCGGCTCATTACAGTTGGCTTTGAGGGCCGTCGCGAGCAATGAGTTAACCCGCAGCAGAGGGATGCCGGAGCAAAAGTGTCTCATTGGCGAGGATATAGATTCGTATAGTACCTGTCAGGTCTTGTCCAGGAGAAGTCGCGCTGTGGAGCGCCTTGAATGAAAATGCTATTTGCACAGGATTTTGTTCAACAGAAAAGGATAAAGTTAACAAGCAGCCAAGATATGAAGGAACAAGTTAAAAAGAGACAAGTTTTTTTAAAGTGGTTCGGCACGAAAATGCCTACGTCCACTGATTCTCTTTGTTAATTCACTTCATATGGGCAGTACAAGTTAAGAAAAGTATCGACGAAGGTGTTGGATGTTCCATGCCCTCTGGAACACCTCCCCGTCCACTGTTGACAAAATATAAGCTCCATTGTGGAGATCTTTATGAATTACACCATCCCAGATTGGATCTAGTGCTCCGGGGCGAGGGAAGATTCGCTTAGGGACAAGATCCCCTTCTCGTAAGGTACGATGCTTGACTTTGGAATTGTATTGTGCTCCCACTTTTTGCTTGTGGGCTGCTGCTTTGAGGGCTGCATCATTTCTTCTCTCCTCAATTAGATCCAAAGACATGTAAAGGAGTTCTTCGTTCTCTTCTGGGTTATAGTGGATCCTACGGTGGAAAGGCACGATGGTTTCAACTGGGAGCATAGCCTCTGATCCGTATGCCAAAGAGAAAGGAGTATGCCATGTTGATGTTCTGAAAGATGTGCGATAGGCCCACAGTGCCGTAGGAAGTTCATCCACCCAACCGCCTTTTGACTTTTCGAGTTTCTTTTTTATTAGATTTTTGAGAACTTTGTTGACGGCTTCGACTTGTCCGTTTGCCTGGGGATAAGCTACGGATGAGAAGATTTTGTGAATTCCGTGCCCTTGGCACCAGTTGGCGAACTCCTCGCTGTCAAACTGAAGTCCATTGTCCGATATGATTTTGAATGGGACTCCGTACCTGCATAGAACATTTTTGATCAAGAAGTTAATAATTTTTGCTGAAGATACCTTATTTAGGGGTTCTGCTTCCACCCATTTGGTGAAATAGTTGACTGCTACTATAGCATATTTGGCCCCGCCTCGGCCCATTGGCAGTTCGCCAATCAAGTTAATTCCCCATTCTGCAAAGGGCCAAGGGCTGTTCATTTGAGTAATCTTAGTTGTTTGTAGCCGCGGAATCTTAGCAAACTTCTGACATCTGTCACATTTTCTGACGAAATCTAAGGCGTCCTTGCTTAAGGTGGGCCAGAAATATCCATATCGTAGCATCTTTTTTGCCAAAGTCTGCCCTCCAGTGTGATCTCCGCAGCTTCCTTGATGGACGTTGGATAAGATTTCCTTGGCTTCCCTTCCAGCGACACACCTTAATAAGGGGTTAGAGAAGCCGCGCCGATAGATGGTGCCCTCTTGTATTGTATAGCGGGAAGCTTTCCTGAAGACTTTCTTGACTCCGTTACGCCTGTCGGGCAGTGTGCCACTTTGTATGTATTCTTGGATGGGAGTCATCCAAGTTTCTTCTTCGGTTGCAGCTATCAGATTCACTTGCTCAAAACTCGGGGTTAGCTGCCTTGAGACAGTTACTGTTCCTGAAATGGCGCCGTCTTTCATGCTAGCTTGTTTTGCCAGTTCGTCGACCTCTTGGTTTTCTTCTCGAGGAATGTGTTTGATCAAATAGTAATCCAATTGATCAAGGAGCCGCTTGGTCTTCTTTAGATATGCTCCGAGTCGTTCTCCCTGAGTCTGAAATTCTCCTAGTATCTGATTTACCACAAGTTAAGAATCACTATGAAGACATAAAGAACTGACTCCAATATCTAGGGCAAGTTCTAATCCTGCTATTGCTGCTTCATATTCTGCCCCCGAGCCTTGTTCGTTTGACGCACCATCCACGAAGAGATTCCACTTGATGTCTTCTGCTATTTCCGATTGCTCCTTACCTTCGTTGGTAGTGAATTCTGCAATGAAATCGACCATGGCTTGTCCCTTGATGGCGGTGCGAGGGTGGTAGGTGATATCATATTGACTTAGTTCAATGCACCATTTAAGTAGTCGCCCAGGAGTGTCGGGATGATGGAGTACCTGCCCCAGTGGTTGATCGGTCAGAACTTTGATGGAATAGGACTGGAAGTAGTGATGCAGTTTCCGTGACGTGATTAGTAAACAGTACGCTAGTTTCTCAAGTTTAGGACATCTGGCTTCCGCCCCTGTAAACCTCTTGCTTACAAAGTATACTGGCCGTTGCATGCGTTTGTCTTCTCTCACCAATGCGGCGTTTAGAGCATGAGATGACACAGCAAGGTATAGGTATAGCTCTTCGCCTTTGTTCGGAGTTGAGAGTACTGGTGGTCTCTGGAGGTGTTCGATTAAGTTAAGGAAAGCTGTTAAGCATTCGTCAGTCCATTCGAATCTTCCTTTCTCTTTCTTTAGAGCATCGAAGAGGGGGACGCACTTGTCCGTTGCTTTGGAGATGAATCGGCTTAGGGTGGCCACTTTCCCATTCAGGCTTTGCATTTCCTTTCGAGTGGAAGGTATTTTGATATCTTTTAGAGCTTGGACTTGTTCAGGGTTTGCTTCAATCCCTCTGGCATGGACGATGAATCCTAAGAACTTTCCTGATGATACTCCGAAGGAGCATTTTAGAGGATTCAACTTCATTCCATACTGGCGAAGTACTTGAAACATCTCGCCTAGGTGGCTTATGTGATCGTCGGCTTTCCTCGACTTTACCAGCATGTCATCCACGTATACTTCCATAGTTTGCCCTATTATCCTTGCAAACATCTTGTTGACGAGGCGCTGGTAGGTGGCTCCTGCATTTTTAAGTCCGAAAGGCATTACCTTGTAGCAGTACAACCCCCGGTTAGTGATGAAACTAGTGTGGTCTTGATCGGGAGTATGCATAGGAATTTGGTTGTATCCTGAGTATGCATCCATAAAGGATAAGAGTTCGTGCCCGGCTGTGCAGCCTACAAGTTGATCGATTCGGGGAAGTGGAAAGCAATCCTTCGGGCAGGCGTCATTTAAATTGGAGAAGTCAATGCATGTTCGCCACTTCCCATTAGCCTTCTTGTGGTTGTTGCGAAGTTCAGTTACATAGCAGTCTCGAGCAACGTCCTAGTCTCCTTCTACTTCCCCTACTCCATTGTCCGTTGGAAATTTCATTGGTATCGTGCCCATGAGATTCGTGGAAATGGCAGAACTTTCCAGACTTCTGCGCGTTATCTGATTCCTTCTTGTATGGTGGGCGTTTGTATCTAACTTTGCCTTGGGTGGCAAGGAAGATATTTTCGACGGTCTCGTTCAAAGGAGTGTAAGTGTCGAATCTCGGTCCTGGCCGATATAGGTGCTTTTCTTCCTTCTTGCACCCAGCGTTGTCTCTAGAATCATTTCTTCGAACGTCCCTTGCTACAGCGGGCGTGTGGCCGTGAACCGCCTTATTTTGTTGCCCTGTCTGCCTCTCAGTAGCAGCACCTTCAAGTCTCATATATTTCCCGGCTTCATGGAAGAAATCGGGTAAAGTAGCTGGTTTTTCTTTTGTCAACCTTCTAGCAAATTTAGTGTTCGGATGCACACCACTACAGAGGGCCATTAGGATAAGCTTCTCATCGGCATCTTGGACTGCGGCCGCTGCGGCATTGAATCGGGTTAGGTATTGCTGCAGTTTCTCTCCAGGTTTCTGTTTGATACTGGATAAGGAATAAGCGTCCTTGGGTTGTTCCACATGAATGCGGAAATGACTGATAGCGAGATCTGCTAAGAATAGTGGAAAGCATTTGCACAGTACTCCCTGGGGTAAATGACAGAACCAGGAGGTAGCGAGATCGGCTAAGAATAGTGGAAAGCATTTGCACAGTACTCCCTCTGTCGCTCCACTCATGAGCATATGCTGTGTGTATCTCTGTAAGTGTACAATGGGGTCGGAAGTCCCTTTGTAGGGTTCCATTGTTGGCATCTTCCATTCTCGGGGGGTGATAGCAATTTCGATATTGCGGGCGAAAGGGCTGGTTACCCTAGCGCCTATCCCTCGATCTCTTTGCTCCCGTTGGACGCACTCTCTGAATAAGCGTGCCATCCTTTCATCAGAATTTGGAGCAGATTGAAACGAGTTTGGTTCTATTCTGTGGGATTGATTCCGCCCAGATGACCTGAAGGGATGGTATCGTCTATCATTCCTCATATTTTCCAGTAGCTGCCTTTGGTCTTCTGGGAGCATGCTAGGGTCAGCTACAGTTGGCCCTTGCCTCGATCTTCCCCTGCTGGGTTCTGATCTAAGCACTTCCTCGGGTCCAACTTCAGGCTGGATTCTAGCTCGGCCCCGTTCACTGGCGTTTCCGTGGTTAGGCAGCATGACAGGCTCAGCTACAGTTGACCTCCGCCTGGTACCTCCCCCGTTGGGTTCGGTTTCAAGCGTTTCCTCAGGCCTAACTTCGGGCTGTGCTCGGTCTCGGCTCCTACCATGGCCGCTTCTGTTGTTAGCTCATTCGAAGAAGGAAGATCTCTGCTGTCTCCGAGACCCTCCGGACTAGGATTCTCCCCATGATTCAGTGTTGCGGTTGGATTCTTCAGCATCCCTTAAGCGTGACATGAGATGGTCCACCAAAGCTTCTTACTGGGTTGTGAAGCAGTTAGTCACTTCAGCCACAACCCTGTCTAGATCTGCCTGTGTAATGGCTGCTGGCTGTTCTGCGGCAGGGGTGGTAGGATCTGCCTGACCTTCATTCGATACAGCTGCTGGAGGGGGACGATTTACTTGATCTGTGACCACTGGATCTGGAAGACTGCTGGTTGCGATGTTTTTTCCTTTGTTAACATCTTTCCTCTGCTTGG
The DNA here is from genome assembly GCA_030737815.1 of Allium fistulosum. Lineage (NCBI taxonomy): Eukaryota > Viridiplantae > Streptophyta > Magnoliopsida > Asparagales > Amaryllidaceae > Allium > Allium fistulosum. Next base: position 671,263,288 of record CM060901.1, read on the forward strand.
GAGGCATGTTTTCCAAGCAATGAACGATGCTGTTAGGAAGAAGGTTAAGTGGGAGAAGCTGAAGCTTCGAGCTTCTAACTCTCAGTGAAAGCACCAAAAATGTTTGCACAAAAAATGGACAAACACCTCAAAGTCGTTTGATTTAATTGATTTTATGTTGTTCTTAGTGATTTGAGTGATTTATGCAAATATATGAAAAGCAGGGACTAAACTATAAAAGACACGCAGATTTATAGTGGTTCAGCCAGAATGTGCCTACGTCCACTTTATATGTTATTTCTCTTCTCTTGTTTTGATTACAAGTACAAAGCTTTGATACAAGTATCTGAAAGTTGTTTGAAAGTTCTCTCCGTGCTTGAGCTCTCAAACTTGTCTCTCATTGTCGTACCCCTGCCCCTCTATTTATAGAGTGAGGCTGGGGGTAGGGGTCTTGGATGTATATAGCTGCTGGTGGGCCTGGGCTGATGCGATCTGGCCTGGCAGTGTTGATCCGGTACGCCTTGGTCCGGTTGTGAGTGGATGGAGTTGGTTCGGTGGGAGGAGTGGAAGGAGTTGGTTCGGTGGATGGCTGGTCCGGTGAGGCCTGAGGGAGGCTGCTTTGGTTCGGTAGCTCTGGACCGGTAGAGGGCTAGTTCGACATCCTTGGTCTTAGGGGTTGGTCCGGTAGAGGCACCTTGTAGTTGGTTCGGTAGGCAGTGAAGCAGAGGCTGGTTCGGTTATGCCTAGGAAGGGGTTTGGTTCGTCCATGTATAAGAGGGGAGTTTGGTCCGGTAGTAGGCGAAAACACTCCCAACACATACAATTTAAAGTAAAGCAGTTATCACTAGAGTCAAGGGCGATGCTTTCCAAGTACAAACCCCCAAGGCCTAAACCAAGATCAGATAAGCACCCAGAAAATACCGCTCTTGAGACCGAGTGATGATACAACCAAACATCCATGACTCTGGCTATCACTGTTATCATTGCTTCGATATCACCGTTAATTGAATGACCGGCACATTCTTTCAGCCGTCCGTCAAGAGCTAATGGAAACCCCGGTTCTAGACATAACTCCGCACGTCATCGTGACCCGTGCCTAGGACTATCGAATCTGCCCAGAGTACTCGACTACCAATCAGTAGCCTTCAGGGACTATCGAATCTGCCCAACGTACTCTTGCTTTGAGCATGCTAGAACCTTCAACAACGATGAAAACTCAGCCTTCTAGTCATCCTCCTCGACGACTATTTCCATACTAGCTCAAGCGCCTCTCGAGCCAACCATTATCCTCAGCTCGAACCATATCACCGAGTTATCAACATGCTTGGAATGATCCCGTCTGGATTAGACAAAGACTATCTCATACTATGCTTCGCCTCATCATCATCATAGCAAAGCCTCATCTCAACATCATCATCAAATCTATCCATATGAGCTTCATCATCCGCCACATATGTCACGAGCAGCTTTTCCAATTCAAGAGCCTATCCCTTAGCTTTTGAATCATCTTCGACCATCTTGTCTAAATCAAACCATCAATAATCTAATTCATAGCAATCAATCAAGTCAAACATTTATCCAAGTAATCAAGCATTCAAATATGATCTAAATAGACAATTATAACAATAATGGCAATTTCGTAAATAAAGAGTCAAAAGTCTAACAAGCATGAAAACATGAGCAATATCTCTATAATCTTGATGAATGAACTTGCATAGGTTAACATGTAGTAAAATGGTTGTCAAATCATCATGAACAATGGATCTATACTTAAGTTTACAAAAATGCATGAAAATCACTACTTTACACAAAATCAAGCCAACGATCCGATATACTCCTTTGGATCCGTGTGAGAGATAATCACCACTCACCAAATCACCTAAACACCTTAAAAGAAACCCACTTCAGATCTGGACAGCGAAGGATCTAACTTGATCTATCACAAATCCGCTTCAAACGATGAAATCTCTCTTCAAAGAATGTAGATCTTCAATCTAAGCTCTTCGATCTTCGATTTGATCTTCGATTTGGATGGAAGGAATCACAAGATTAAAGTGGAGAAAAGAAGTGAAGAAGTGTAGAAGTCGAGCTCTCAAAATGGCAGCACTTCGTCGCTTCAAAATCCGGATCCCAAAAATGAAGAAGAACCCTCCTATTTATAGGCTGAAATCCACCTAAGGTCGCTCACTCGGAGTTAGGTCGTCCACGACCTACGACCTAAAACCCTTCGACCTAAAACCCTACGACCTAACAACCCCAAGCCTCTACGACCTAACCAGATGCGCTTCCTCGCGACCTACGACCTAACCAGACGCGCATCCACGCGACCTAACGCTTAAGCGCTTCCTCGACCTAACGACATAGCGCATCAGCGACCTAACTGCTAAGCCCTTACGCGACCTAACACTCACGCGACCTAACATATACGCGACCTAACAGACTAATGGTCTAGCGACCTAACTATACATAGGTCATACGACCTAACTACTCTTAGGTCGCATGTTCCTTAGGTCGATAACTCCTATAGGTCGCTAACTCTTATAGGTCGCTAACTCCTATAGGTCGCCTAATTCTATAGGTCGCTAACTCCTATAGGTCACTAAACTTCCTTAGGTCGCCTAATTCTATAGGTCGCTACAAACCCTTAAGTCGCTCAAAATCTTAGGTCGCTAACATCCTATAGGTCGCTCCAACCGACCTAACCTACTCCACGACCTAAGCCACCACACGACCTACCTTCTAAACGACCTAACTATCACACGACCTAACTCCTTAGGTCGTTCCAATCCTTAGGTCGCTCCATTCCACTAGGTCGTCTACTCCTTAACTAGCCATCTTCCTTAGGTCGCTCCAAACCCTCATACGACCTAAGACTTAGACTCTGGACGACTTATCAACAATGCGACCAAATGTCAACTGTTTTACGATGTTTCGATCCGTAAAAATACGGGTCGTTACATTAGGAGTCGGGAGATTTGCTTTGGGTATTGAATTTCTACGGCTACACTACTAACTTCCTGCTTTTTTCTACCACATTTATGATTATCAGTTACCTTCAGCATATCTGTATCATTAATTGTTTCTTTAACTAAAACTTGACTTTTATGGTTATTAAGATCATGTATTGTCATTCTACTATGTTTGATGTAATCATGTATTATCTTATGCATTTATCTCTTAGTTATCATTATTTTCATCTGAGTTTGGCCAGTCAGCATCTGTTGCTATATTATTTACTAACTTATGTGTTAATTTGTTTGATGATTGATTTTCATTGTGGATGCTCTGTTTTTGTGTTCCAATGTTGTAATGTTTATTATGAGTTTCCTTGTCCACTTCCATGTTTCCACTTTGATTCTCCATACCAAATTTAGCCTTTGGCAATAACAATTTCTCAAAAATACACATTTTGTCTGCATGCCCAAAGCTATTACACTTCGGGCATTTGATTGGAAACCACTTATATTTTACTTCCTAAAACATTACTTCATCTTTCTCATTTAGAATAGAGGGGTATGTTTAGGAAATTTTGAATCACTATTAATTTCAACTAAGACATAGTTAGAGAAATTTTGATCATACCTTCAATATAATTGTCCATCCTAATCGGGTTCCCCAATACTGATGTTATGCTATTAATGCCATCTTAGATCCAATAATTGAGAAGGAGTTCTAGTGTTTTATCCAAGCTGGCACTGTTTGAAGAAATTCTTCTGTTAAACTAATCTTGGAATCCATCTCTTCATCATTACCACTTTCCTATCATAAAGTATGGACCACCTTCCAAAACATGGTTACAATCTTCCTTTTTATCAAACTTGATCGCATAAAATCCATTTTTCTTATAAATGATATTCTCTACTTGGTTTTCAATCATGTAAAATGTACTCTTTGAAATATAGATGGTATGGTCTAGATCCAATAATGTAAATTACAATTGAGTTGTCCTATTGTTTTATGATTGTTTCGAAAATTGTATTTGACGTCTTTGCATAAGTTAGTTTGGCTAACTCCGTGGGTTTATACAAAAATTAGCAGAATAGAAAACAGAATTTGATTGCCTGTGATAATGTTACGCTCAGGCATTTTATCGAACATCTGTCATGCAACAACCTGAAGGGTCATTTCAACAAACACTTATACATAGTAGGCTACCCAGGACATCTACCTTAACTACAATGGCCAAGGGGCTTCCTGATGACTCGGAGATGATACAAATACAAGACAATATAGATAAAAGCTGAAGACAACCCTCGGGGAGCTAAGAGGAAGAACATGCACGTTATGTACGTGCACAGTGTATCTGTGTACAACTGAAGATTTTATTTATAAATTATAGTTTAGTAATGAATGGTAATGAGTTGTCATAAGACTTGGTCAGTTGAATAAGTCCATGTTTATGAGTATATATGTATGAGAAGGAATGTAAAATGGTATGTATGAAATGAGTAAGAATGAAATCAGTTTCTTTTACCTCTGTGTCTTCTTTTACTTCTTCATTTCTGTTTAATTTCTGACTTCACCCTGTTCTTGCATTATCTCTTATCTGCTTCTTCATCTCCTTCTTCAAATTCAATTCCATCTCTCCTCTGCCAAATCTTCTGCACTGTTCCTTACCTACACATTCCCTCTCTGTTTACCTGGCACGACTGCTAATGCCATGACTAATACTAGAGCTCAGATTGCTAGAAACAAAGATCCTCACAATATGGTTTCAGAGCCAACTGGTGAGCAAGATTCAGACCCTCACCCTGAAGACCCTTTAATAGTAGGCAATAATGAAGAATCAGATACAACTTCACTCATTAGCTCAGTCGCTCTTGATCAATTGTCACAGCAAAATAGGTGGCATAATCAGGATCTCATCAATAATAGGAATGCACTGTCTCTTAAGAAAGTGGAAAAGATTACTCAAGAGTTGTCAGCTACAACCACAGCTTTGTCCAAGAACAGCCAAGAAGTCAATATTAAATTGGACAAAATGCAAGAAATGATGAATAATTTTTTTTTCTGAGTTCAAAGATTTCAAGAATCAACAAACACAAGATGTTAGATCTGATAGCAACAGATCGAATTCTGTACCTCCTCACAATAATAGATCCAACATTTACATTCCTCCAAATCATAGATCACCAATTCTACCCAGACCAGATAACATTCATTTGGAGCAACTACCTTTGAGAAACTCTAAACATCACAATAGAGACTCTGCAAAACTTAACATCAAAATAGAATTTCCTACATTCACTAGTGAAGACAGAGTTATTGATTGGTTGAGACAAGCTGAGCAATTCTTTATTTACAACAATACCGATGTACATGAATGGGTTCATATCTGCTCTTTTCATCTCAAGAAAGAAGCTCTACAGTGGTTTTACAGATACTCCCATCAGGTACCAGATTATGATAACTGGTCTACATTTCACAAGGCTATTCAGGTACGCTTTAAACCAAATGAATTAGAGAGGCCATATGATACATTTTCTTCATTAAAACAAACAACTTCTGTTATGCAATATGTTAATCAATTTGAACAATTAGAAGGAATGATAGAACAAATCACCCTTACACATCTTTTACAAAAAATTTTAGGAGGTTTAAAAGAAGAAACTAAATTTGATGTTACTGCTACCAACCCTCCTGATTTTGATTCAGCGGTGGTTCTTGCAAAAACTTATGAAACAAAGTGGTTAGCAGCAAATAAATATTCTAAAATTAATTCTTTTAAAGCCAATTCAACCTCCAATACAAAGCATTTCCTTCTAAATCTTTTGTTCTAAATTATGCAGACAAACAGTCAAAATTAAAAAGTTTGACACCAGAAGAAATTTTGGACAAGAAAAGAAAAAATCTTTGCTTTGGGTGTAATGAGAAATATCATTCTGGTCACAAATGTAAAACCAAGCAAGTATACATTTTAGAAGGAATTATTAATTTAGATGACTTATCAGATCAAGATGATTCATCTGATAATTTTTTGGACCTGCATGAATCAAATAATCATCAAGATTCAGAAAATACACTGCTATCTATTTCTATAAATGCATTACTAGGAATTCCAACATTACATACTATTAAAATTAGAGGAAAAATCAATAATAAATCTGTTATTTTTCTTATTAATTCTGGTTCAACTCACAGTTTTATTGATAGCACTTTAGCTCAGAAATTAAACTTGAAGAAAAATCATACAAGAACTTATGAAGTACAGGTTGCCAATGGCCAAAAGCTTCAAGGTAATGAACTTTGCTCTCAAATTTTATTAACATGTCAAGGTTGTAAAATGCCTATAGATCTGCTAGTTCTACCTATGGAAGGTTGTGATATTATCTTGGGTACACAATGGACGAGGGAACTTGATGAAATTAGTTTTAATTTCAAAAAGCTTCAGGTTCGATTTTATTACAATGGCAAAGAATATAAATGGCAAGGTCTAACAAGTTTTGATATACAACATTTTAATGATGATAAAATTTCTAAGGAATTAAACTCAGCACAATTAAAATTCATGCTTCTTTCCTCATCCACTTCCACACTGTCACACACAAATATTCACACTGATATTCAACAATTATTAGACGAATTTCCCTCTGTCACTAGCTCACTTACTACATTGCCACCAAAAAGGGACCGTGACCACAAAATACCACTATTACATGGTTCAAAGCCAATTTGTTTAAAGCCATATAGACATTCACATCATATAAAAAATGAACTCGAAAAATTAATTAAGGAAATGTTAGACTCTGGTATTATCAGAAATAGTCACAGTGCTTTTGCAGCCCCAGTTGTAATGGTAAAAAAGAAAGATGGCTCTTGGAGGTTTTGTATTGATTATAGAGGATAAACAAAATTACGATTAAGGATAAGTTTCCCATTCCTCTTATAGATGATTTACTAGATGAACTTCATGGTTCAAGATATTTTACTAAGCTTGATCTCAAATCTGGCTATCACCAAATAAGAATGCATGAGGATGATATACATAAAACTGCTTTTCGGACACATGAAGGTCATTATGAATTTTTGATAATGCCATTTGGATTGTCTAATGCACCACCAACATTTAAATCTCTTATGAACTCTATATTTAAATGTTTTTTAAGACAATTTATTTTGGTTTTCTTTGATGATATCTTAATTTACAGCACATGTTAGGATGATCATCTATAGCATCTCAGAATCGCATTGCAACTGCTCAAAGACAATCATCTAGTCATCAAACTTTCCAAGTGCTCTTTTGTAGAAAATAAATTGAATTATTTGGGCCATATTATTTCGGCATAGGGAATTTCAATGGATAAAGAAAAGATCAAAGCAATTCTAGACTGGCCTCAACCACACAACATCAAAGCTTTACGAGGCTTTCTAGGGCTTTCTGGGTATTACAGAAAATTTATTAAAGGGTATGGGATAATTGCAAAATCACTTACCACAATGTTGAGGAAAAATTCTTTCTTCTGGACAACTGAAGCTACCGAGGCATTTTATAAGCTAAAGTCTTGCCTTATCAACCCTCCTATATTAGCTATGCCTAATTTTAACAAAGAATTTGTTGTTGAGTGTGATGCAAGTGGATCTGGTATGGGTGCAGTTTTACTACAAGACAATAAGCCACTAGCATATATTAGCCAAGCACTGCAAGGGAAGAATCTACATTTATCAACTTACGGAAAAGAACCACTTGCTTTAATACATGCAACAAAGAAGTGGTCACAATACTTACTTGGAAGGAAATTCATAGTTCATACAGACCATCAGAGCTTACAGCATCTTCTATCTTAGAAACTAACTACAGGAATTCAAGGGAAATGGTTAGCAAAATTACATGGATATGAATATGAAGTTCAATACAAAAAGGGGAAAGAAAACATTGTAGCAGACAGCTTATCCAGAATACATGATGATTCCAACCTTTTAGCAATGTTACTGCTACAGCCTGATTGGGTTATTGAACTCAGAAATCAAATCAAGAACAATCCATTCTTTCACATAAAGAAAGAAAGTATTCTACAAGGGAAATTAGACTCCACAAAGTATCAAATAGTTGATGATTTAATATTTTATAAAGGGAAAATTTTATTGGATCATTCCCAGTCAGATCTCATCAACACAATTCTGTTTGAATTTCACTCTTCCCCACTTGGAGGACATTCTGGTGTAAAAAAGACATTGAAGAAGATACAAAAGGTCTTCTTTTGGAAGCATATAAAAAAGTCAGTGGAGCAATATATTTTACTGTGTGATACTTGCCAGAGAGCTAAAACAGAAAATATCTCACCTCCTGGTCTACTACAACCACTACCAATTCCGGAACACATTTGGTCTGACATATCAATGGATTTTATAACTCACTTACCAAAAAGTAATAATGCAACAGTTATTTTTATGGTCGTTGACAGGCTATCAAAGTATGCTCATTTTTCTCTCTTCACCATCCATACACAGCAAAGACAGTGGCCAGAGTATTTTTTGATGGCATTTTAAAACTATATGGCATGCCAAAAACCATCATAAGTGACAGAGATTCTTTATTCCTTAGCACATTCTGGCAAGAACTATTTCGATTACAGGGATGCACTCTAAAATTTAGTTCTTCATACCATCCCCAAACAGATGGCCAAACTGAAATAACAAATAAAGCATTGGAAACTTATCTGCGGTGCTTTGTCTGCCACCAGCCTCAAGAATGGAACAACTGGTTAACATTAGCAGAATTTTGGTTCAATACAACATGGAAGGAATCCACTCGAATGACACCATATGAAGTGGTCTATGGAAGACAACCACCAACTCTACTGTCCTATGTTCCAAACACTGCAAAAGTCCAACAGGTAGAACAACATTTATTCTCCAGAGACATAACACTACAATTTTTGAAAGACAGTTTACAACTTGCTCAAGAAAGGATGAAGAAGTTTGCAGATAGGAACCGAACAGAGAGATATTATTCTATTGGAGATTTGGTTTATTTAAAGTTACAACCCTATAGGCAAATTTCAGTAAGCACAACACAGACAAGTAAATTGTCACCAAAATACCATGGTCCATTCAAAATTACTGCAAAAATTGGCTCAGTAGCTTATGAGTTGGATTTACCTGCCACAGCTCGAATACATCCAGTTTTTCATATCTCTCAGCTGAAAAAGAAAATCGGCTCTACTGTTGTTTTACAACATGACTTGCCTTCCTACACAGTAGAATTAGTGCAGGAACCTGAGTCCATATTGGATAGAAGGCTAATTCCACGAAATAATAAACTAATTGCTCAAGCCTGGGTTAAATGGAAAAATAAACCAGATTCTGATGCCACATAGGAAGATTATTGGGACCTCATTCGAAAGTTTCCCACATTAGACCTTGAGATATGGTCTCCTTTTAAAGGGGGGAGAGTTGTTACGCTCAGGCATTTTATCGAACATCTATCATGCAACAACCTGAAGGGTCATTTCAACAAACACTTATACATAGTAGGCCACCCAGGACATCTACCTTAACTGCAATGGCCAAGGGGCTTCTTGATGACTCGGAGATGATACAGATACAAGACAATATAGATAAAAGCTGAAGACAACCCTCGGGGAGCTAAGAGGAAGAACATGCACGTTATGTACGTGCACAGTGTATCTGTGTACAGCTGAAGATTTTATTTATAAATTATAGTTTAGTAATGAATGGTAATGAGTTGTCATAAGACTTGGTCAGTTGAATAAGTCCATGTTTATGAGTATATATGTATGAGAAGGAATGTAAAATGGTATGTATGAAATGAGTAAGAATGAAATCAGTTTCTTTTACCTCTGTGTCTTCTTTTACTTCTTCATTTCTGTTTAATTTCTGACTTCACTCTGTTCTTACATTATCTCTTATCTGCTTCTTCATCTCCTTCTTCAAATTCAATTCCATCTCTCCTCTGCCAAATCTTCTGCACTGTTCCTTACATGCACATTCCCTCTCTGTCTACCTGTCATGACTGCTGATGCCATGACTAATACTAGAGCTCAGATTGCTAGAACAAAGATCCTCACAGATTACTTAGTTCCAAGATCGAATCGGTAGGGGAGGCATGCTAGATCTAGATTCGCTGCTAACGTTATGTGTAGCATCTTCCACATATGGCCCTGTTTATGTCTGATCTATGTTCTGCGCGATTTTTCAATCCTCGCCATAATGCTCAAATTTTCTACGTGTTGATATATCCAATATGTGACTTCATTGCTGATAAAACCCTATGTGTTCTTCGTGATAGAACTTCTGTAAATCCATCCTTCGTATTAGGTTGATTTCTACTAAACTCATGATAATTGAACATTGAAAAAAAGTCGGAGGAGGGGAGGGGGGCATGGAACAAACATTCATTAGAGTTATGGATTTGTATATCATAATAAGTTGTATTTTTTCATTTGTTTTTTTAGCCTTTAATGCATGTTCCACTTCTACAAGCGACATTTTACATCTCCTATCAAAATCCAAACCTCTGAATCAATGCTCGACTTCTCTCCTTTCTTCTTTCATGCACGACTTATCATCTTGAAATCCAAATTTTCTAGAAACTCTAAAGACGGAGAAAAAGAATCTTGCAAGGATGATCATGATTATAATGAAGGAAATGAGGTAATTATATATATATGATTATTTTTATACAAGATTTTGGCTGCATTTAAAGTGGAAATTCATTGTTTAGGGTTTTTCTTACTAATTTTTTTGTAAATGTATTTATTTATTCTTTCTATTAGTGTTTGACTAATTAATTTCAAGTTTGTTGATAGGAGACTGAAACTATGAAGACTACAAAATAAGAAGATGATGAAGTTTGTTCTAGTGTCGAATATGAGGTAGTATGCTTATGTAATTATATAATATAGATGTTTTTTGGACTATTTTCGTCGAGCAATTTTTTACATTTTGCATAATGATTTATGCACTTTTCGAATATCATGGAGGTTAAATTGACGATGTTATGATTGAAAATTTCAGTGTAAGTTATTGTTTATTATTGATTTTACTACGTTTATGTCTACAAATTTTTGCTTAATTTTTTCAATCGATTTGGTTGGTAGTTAACGATGAGGTTAAAGTTGAGAATCCAATAATCGATGAGGATGAGATGGGTTTGATAGTGAGGTTATTGTAAAAGATGATCAATTAATTTTTTACACAAGTTGGTATGATGGAATTCTTTCTAACCGATGAAGTGAGAGCTTTTCTGATTTCATGTCATCCAATATATATGGAAAAATACATTGTTTTTGAATTTGATTGTTTTAAATAAATTGGTAAATTCAGTTTTTTGACTCTCATAATGCATTGGTGTAAAATCAAGCAAAAAAGATTGAATATCATTGTCATTATAGTTAGGTCCAATAAAGTATGGTCCGGGAAGAAACAAGGATCACAATTGGGTTGTGAGAGGGGGAATACATAGAGGCCATCAATAAAAAACAAAGAACAAAGAAATACCGTGAAACTATTGGATTAAGTGCGTCGAGCGACAACTTGCTAGGAGAGAATTTCAAAAAATTTCCCCTTGTTCAATTAAAGCGCTAGGAACTAACATGTGCTATTATAAATAACGAGTACATATGCACGCCCAGGTGGGCCTGCATTTAACCACAATGTGCATGCATTTTTATTTGTACCCGTGAAAGTAGATTTGATAGTAGCATCCCCACATTTGAACGCCGCCTAGGCAGAAACCGCAATTTTTTTGTTCAGACTGCAATAACTTCTTCATACTAACTCGGAATCAGGTAAAACTTCGACCGGTGAACTCCTACCTAAATTACAGACAATATGGTACACTCGGATACTTCATCTTGTGAACGCACACTGTAGTTCTCCAAGAGGACTGATAGTTTACTTAGAAAATAACATGGCACAACATCCTCTTATTTGAACTCTGCCTAGTGCATAAGCCGCTATTTTTTTTATTCAGACTGCTATATTTTCTTCATACTAACTCGGAATCCGGCGAGACTTCGACAGATTAACTCCCACCTAAATTACGGATGGAACACTCGGATACTTCATCTTATGAATGCACACTGTAGTTCTCCATGGGTACTGACAGTTGTACTTAGAAAATAACAGGCTACCACATCCCCATATTTCAACTTCGCCTAGTGCAGAAGCCGCTATTTTTTTTGTTCAGACCACAATAACTTCTTCATACTAACTTGGAATTAGGCGATACTTCGACCGATGAACTCCAACCTAAATTACGGACAATAAGGTATAGTTGGATACTTCATCTTGTGAACGCACACTATAGTTCTCCATGGTGACTGACAGTTGTACTTAGAATATAACAGGCTATATCCCCACTTCAACGCTCACTGTAGTTCTCCATGGTGACTAATAGTTGTACTTAGAAAATAACAGGCTACATCCTCATATTTGAACTCTGCCTAGGAAAAAGCCGCTATTTTTTTTGTTCAGACTGCAATAACTTCTTCATACTAACTCGGAATCAGGCAAAACTTCGACCGATGAACTCCCACCTAAATTACGAACAATATGGTACACTCGGATACTTCATCTTTTGAACGCACACTGTAGTTCTTCATGGGGACTGATAGTTTACTTAGAAAATACATGCTACCACATCCCCATATTTGAACTCCGCCTAGCGCAGAAGCCGCTATTTTTTTTGTTCAGTCTGCAATAACTTCTTCATACTAATTCGGAACCCGGCGAGACTTCGACCGATTAACTCCCACCTAAATTATGGACAATATGGAACACTCATATACTTCATCTTATGAACGCACACTGTAGTTCTCCATAAGGACTGACAGTTGTACTTAGAAAATAACAGGCTACCACATCCCCATATTTGAACTCTGCCTAGTGCAGAAGCCGCTATTTTTTTGTTCAGACTACAATAACTTCTTCATACTAATTTGGAATCCGGCGAGACTTCGAACGGTTAACTCTCACCTAAATTACGGACAATATGGAACACTCGGATACTTCATCCTGTGAACGCACACTGTAGTTCTCCATGGGGACAGACAGTTGTACTTAGAAAATAACAGGCTACCACATCCCCGTATTTGAACTCCGCCTAGTGCAGAAGCCGCTATTTTTTTGTTCAGACTGCTATATTTTCTTCATACTAACTCGGAATCCGGCGAGACTTCAACAGATTAACTCCCACCTAAATTACAGACAATATGGAACACTCAGATACTTCATCTTCTGAACGCACACTGTAGTTCTCCATGTAGACTGAGAGTTGTACTTAGAAAATAACAGGGTACCACATCCCCATATTTGAACTCCGCCTAATGCAGAAGCCGCTATTTTTTTTGTTCAAACTGCAATAACTTCTTCAGACTAATTCAGAATCCGGTGAGACTTCGACCAATTAACACCTACCTAAATTACGGACAATATGGAACACTCGGATACTTCATCTTGTGAACACACACTGTAGTTCTCCATGGGCACTAACAGTTGTACTTAGAAAATAACAGGATACCACATCCCCACATTTGAACTCCGCCTAGTGCAGAAGCCGCTATTTTTTTTGTTCAGACTGCAATATTTTCTTCATACTAACTCGGAATCCGGCAAGACTTCGACCGATTAACTCCCACCTAAATTGCGGACAATATGAAACACTCGGATACTTCATTTTGTGAACGTACATTGTAGTTCTCCATGGGGACTAACAGTTGTACTTAGAAAATAACAAGCTATCACATCCCAATATTTGAACACCGCCTAGTGCAGAAGCCGCTATTTTTTTGGTTCGGACTGCAATAACTTCTTCATACTAACTTAAAATCTGACAAAACTTCGACCGATGAACTCCCACCTAAATTACGGACAATATGGTACACTCAGATACTTCATCTTATGAACGCACACTGTAGTTCTCCATGGTGACTAACAGTTGTACTTAGAAATTAACAGGCTATATTCCCATATTTGAATATTATTTTTCTATGAGATGTAAAAGGGTATATTTGGAATTTCAAAAAGACACAAAGTAAATCTATTCAATGAATTCTCTTTATTAGTAGTAAAGACGAGTCATTTTATCATAACATTTTTGATATCATTGAATGTGTTTGTTATGAACTTTAATATTTTGAATGTAAATTTTAAACTTGATTTCAAATAATTAATATTATTCAAATTATTAATTTGACTAAAAGTGTTTCATTTTAGCTTTTAAAGGAAGAGATGTGCAATGACTCGCAAATTTGATACGTTTAAATTGCTTAAATAATATAAAGCCCTTGGTTCAATCCCTGATGTAAACTTGGTCCTTATTAATAGTTAAACAATTTAAATAGTAAAGCCGGTACGAACTTTGCCAAAGTAAAGTATCGGGCAAGATTTCAGTTGTTTATAAATCACTTAGGCAAAATCCAATTTCTAATCTTTATCAAGTTACACCTGTTTAACGATGTTTTGTACATGTTTTCTTTGCCACATCACTATATCACTAAGATATTCATAGTTTGGTCAAAGGTCTATGTAACATCCCCTATCTTAAGGCCCGAAGCTAAGCGCTACAGATACTGCAGTCATCTATAGTATTAACTTCCGGTGACAAAATACGGTAATGTTAATGGTATCCATAATATCAGAAGCACATGAATATGAAACAAAATCACAAATTCAAAAAAAAACAACTTTACCGATTACATTACAAAACCATGTTTCATATTCCATTACATAATCCCAAACGATTCTCAGGTTTTGATCAAATATAATTATTACAAATTACACTAAGAGCGACATATGAAGATGCCCCTTGGATGACCAGAGTACTAAATAGACATTTCAGTCTTAATTCATCACAGTGGAAATAAAACTAAATAGCTCTTATATAGCTAGCTTTGCCTCCTACACGTGTTCGGAAGCTTTATTCGTCCAACCTACTAAACCTGAAAAACCGTAACTCTCAATCTACTCAAATTGAATTTTGAGCACCCAACAGTTTAAGGGTAAAAACATAAAATTTAGTCAGACATAAAGCCTGGTGTGAATAATAATATTACATCTCAGATTTCTGATATTAAGTGAGACCATGCCGCTTAGCGGAACGGGTTTCCCCTCACAAATATCCCATTAAAACATATCTTTTTACAAATCAGAATCCTATAATGAAATTGATTAAAACAATAATAGCAATATCTTATATGCTCATAAATCAGGTAATAACTAGACTATCTGTCCGAACAATATGATTTTGTTTGGCAAACTACTAGCCATTGGCTGACTCAGGCTTACCAGGCAAAATAAATAATCTAACATCTGTTAGACATACTTTTGGACGGTCTGTCCTTAACTTACTTCTCCCAGGGTCAACTGATCCTAATGGTTTTGCGGGCTCACCAATAACCTACACTCCTTCTCTTTATATTCCTTTTAGTGTGTAACATCATTTAAGTCTTACATGTGACTAAGCCCTACACACTGGAATTTTGGACTAAATTAGCTAGGGGCTATAGCTAATGTATAGGGCGCGAACCTATACCAGTCCCATCTGGTATTCAAATATCCGAGTCACTTACTTAGGGTTAACTACCCTTCAAATTTTCTTTGAAAACATTTCTTTCAAATTGATTTAACCTTTTAAATATACTTAAACAAGGAAAACATGCTTTTGCTTTACTCAAATCTCTTTGCCATGATATATGCTTTACACAAAACATTGTCGATGAAAACCTTCAAAATCTTTGTTTAAAAGCTTTAAACAATCTCTTTCGAAACCTTTGAAAATACCCCTTTTGAAACCAATTAACTACTCTACTTTGAACTCTAGGCCAAAAGGCCAAACATACCTTTCGAAATCATTTATAATAGACCTTTCGAGACCATTGAAAGTGTCCTTTCGAAAGCTTTATAAAACCTTAGACATCCTCTTTTCAAGACATTTCAACTTGCCTTTCAAAAACATTATTGTATCACCCCATCGGAATTTTTATTAGTTACATTTCGAAAGCTTTAAAGTCCTTTACTTAATAGAAACCTTTAGAAAGCATTGGGTTCAAGTAAAAGTTTGTGGAACATAGTTTCGAAACCATTTAAAATTATTCCTTTCAAAACCTTTGGGTTTAACTTTCAATATATCAAAGGGTCTTAAAAGAACTAGGACGAAAGCATTTTTCCTAAATAAAAGAAAGTGGATGGTGTTGAAACCAACCCCCTTCAAAACCAAGGAGAAGCGGCTCCTAATCTTAAAGTAGAAAAACCCTTTTGGAAGCATTGCTTCGAAAGGTTGAATGCGGCAGCAGTGGTTTCGACCCCTTCGAAAGCTTATTCTTTAAAACAAAGGCGGCAACCTCTTTCGAAAGCTCTATTCTTTAAAATATTTGACCAAGTCGAAAGCTGGTTCCATCGAAAACCTGATTTATAACCAAAATGGTTCTAAGTTTACAAAAGCCACTTCAACCCCTTTGAAAGCCTATTTCGAGTCCATACCTTTCGCCTAACTCCAACGCACTATGTACCAAGGCTGATACCATGTGTACTGGTTTCGACTTAAATGGAGGTGGCAGTATGAGGTCGAAAGGTGGCTGCTATAAGTGGTGAAGCAGTAAAACCTTATAAAACTAATTTTTAACTTTTTAAAGCATTTTTCCAACTAACTTGCTTTGTTTGTCAACATATAATTGGTTGCCAATATTTTTACAAAATCTTTTCTAAAAGTGCTGCCGAATTTTAGAATTTAACAAATTGAAATATTTACAAATAGCCCCTTCTCCTTTTATAAACATAAAAAATATTTAAGTCCCATATCTTAAATAATTTTAATAAAATACTTTGGAAAATTCTCTAAAAATTCCCATAAATCACTTTTAATATTTTTTCTAGCATGTTTAAATTTCCGACCCAAAGATAACATATAATAGCTGTAATTAATTTGAACCCAATTAAACCATTTTCTTTACTAGAAAATTCATAATAGATCCACATTAATTTAGAAAACTATGAAATTTGGAACTCATCTCTAAAATAATATTTCTGACATCATATCAAAAACGCAAGGCATTTGGATGTCATTTAATAGGTTTTCCAAGTTAATCCTTATCATAAAATCTGCATGAAATAGCATAAATCATCAACAAGCATATATATCTATTTAAACCATCAAAACATGGCCAATCATTTGCAAAATAAATTCGGATCTCAACTAGAAACCAAAAACCATAAAAAATGAGATGTAATCTATTATTCACCTTAGCTTGATGTTAAGGAGTTTGAGATTTGCTCTTGAATGAATTTGATTAAGCTTCTTCCTTTTGATTCTTGCATATCTTCCCCTTTATTCTTCCAATGGTGGCCGGCCTTACTTAAGTTTAATTTTTGTTTATTAGCATGGAAAATGAAAGTGGCATGAGGGTTTAGGGTATAAGAATATAACCTATTTCTATTTTGCCCTTATCTATTACTGCGACGGCCCGAATTTTCGACGCTCAAAAATCGACATCAATACGTTCACTATACTACATGCCGAGAAATCAAATGCCGGAGATACTAGATCCTAAGAGAAAGAAGAAAGAGGTAGAAGAAGAAAATAGAAATAACAACAAAGAATCTCATAATCGCAGCGGAACAAAATATAATAGATAACAACTGGTCTTTATAAAAAAAGAACTATAACTGTTATTTATGCATTACATCATCAGAGTACAACACATCAATAACACAATACCAGAC
Source organism: Allium fistulosum (assembly GCA_030737815.1). Taxonomy (NCBI): domain Eukaryota; kingdom Viridiplantae; phylum Streptophyta; class Magnoliopsida; order Asparagales; family Amaryllidaceae; genus Allium; species Allium fistulosum. The sequence goes on from CM060901.1 coordinate 671,280,949, forward strand.
AGTTTTAATAACTTGTCCTCACAAAAGTTGAATATACAGCCTACAATACACAACGGAATATAATCAGATACATGTGATACGTCTTTGTCATCCAGCTCGTCCTCTGAGCTCCATAGCATCCTACCCTATATCTGTAATACTCGGTTTGACCCGAGCTTTATAATAAAATAACACCCGAGTCAGTCTGGAAGACCAGCGTGAGAAAACAAAGTCAATTTGAATTATTAAAGCTATCAAAATCCTTTGAAACAAAGGTATCTTGTAAGACCACGCCACACATAAACACGACGGGTTTTGACCTTACGATAACCAAAACATTTTATATCAAAATCATCTGATATCATAATAGTGTCTAAGTACAAATATTTATTCAAATAGCTGAAATTGTTACATTAATTAAATTCCATCATACTAGGCTCTACAACCAAAACCGTAAAGGCACGTGTTGGAGAATGGAATCCATATGAATGACTAGGCACTAGGGTACCACCTGCCATAGTACACGTCTAGAAAAATGTACCGATGACCATGCTGGGATCCCCTGCAACACTAGACCGAAATATCCCTAACCTGGATAGACCTAATATGCTATCACCCCGAGTGTTCCCACCCTTTTCCGAGCTCTTCCGCGCACCATAGTAATAACATAATATCCGGGGGTATCTAGAAAGGCGATAAACATACCCTAATTGGGTGCGACCCACTTAGCATTGCTGCATCTCCCCTGCTTTTCAGTCATTCTCGGTTGATGAGGCTAGAGGCTATGATTACCTTTTTAAGGAATTTTCACTTAGAATGCTCATTGTCCTCCAATGACAACGTACCGATAGCATTCATCCATATAAGTCCATTCTGGGTCTGAACGGAATCGAAGGCACTATTCCTACTACATCCATTTTGGAATCGTCCTCAAGATTAGTAGCGATTAGCCCTTGCACTTCACTGCTCCATCTTCGACTCCATGCTTTTGTTTTTCCTTCGAAAACGTACTCTTGGATCGAAGTGGTTTTCGGATAACTTATTCGATCCCGGTCTCTTCAAAACAACGTTCGATATTTCCGGTAAACTCAACCCCGGTTCTTTAGGAAATAAACAGACGAAAATAAGATCGGAGATCACCTCCTAACCATTAGTGGACGGATTTCCTTAGCATCGTCCTAGAAGAACGAAACGAGTTTATACGTACAGTATAGCACCTCGAACGGCAACTGTACCATATAACTCTCGTGTTTTTCCTAGATATTCCCAAAATCATATTGTGGGTCCAGATTTGATAGTCGATTATTTAACTATCAAATAAACAATCATTCAACCAAATATTTCCTTTTCCACTGGAAAACACTAAATATCCTTTTAATTTAAATTTTTAATAAATTAAATCTCTTTATCCAAATGTATGTACTTATCTTATCAAATTTAGCATATTCACAAACTAACCTTTTCAAAAAATATTTGAAAACCCCTTTAAAATAATTTGGAAAGTACCACTGCGGTATCAACCATGGATTCACAGCTCAATGGTTACGTCTCTATCCCAGAGAAATCCAAAACTTAACTACAGGCACTCACTGCCTCCGATTATGCTATGAAAGTATACCATTACTTTCTGAAAACTTCATTTAATAATTTCTCAAAATAATACTTATAAAATTTCTATAATAATTTTCCAACTTAAAATTTAGGCAAATATTCTTTAATAAGAGTTATTATATAAAATGTTAATATTGAATAATTTATCTTTGAAATAATAATACTGATTCATTATTAAATAATAATTAACTTAATATCAACCCATTATAACTACTTGATTAATATTTAAATATACTTTAAACAATTTAAAACAACTAAATAATTAATTTTCTAAAATATTCTTAAAATACATTTTTTTAAATTAACCAGTTAATAATTAAAAACCCTCCTTTTCAAAACAAACTCAATTTCTCGATAAAAATATATTCTTCCAATTCCAATATAACCAGTCTAGCATTTATAAATCTCTCTCGATTTATTTCCAATTTGATTTACATCCCAATTTCGTAAATCCCCCTTTTCACATTTTCAAAAGAAAAATCTATCTTTTCTTTCTAAACCGGATTACCCATCTCGTTATAAATTCTCACCGTGAATTTATATCTTAATTTTATCCACTGATTATCATTTTATTTTATTTATAAACATTGTTTATAAATTCCATAGTCTCATTTCCCGTTTATAACGGTTTCATAATACTTAATCGATTACAAATCGATTTCTAAATTGAATTCCATTTTTAAATCAATTTCCCAAAATAACCCAACTGTATTCCAAAACCCAACTAAATTCTGATTCCACTTCCATTTCATAATTTAAAATCTTATTTAAGATCTAGTATAACAATTTCATATTTTATTTTCAAATTTCCTTTTTATTTTCCCAACCCATTTTAAGTCTCGATTTTAAATTTTTTTTACACTTAAACAAAAATCGCTTAAGTTTCATTATTTAAAATCCTTTTATTTATATTATTCCATAATCTCTATTTTCCATATTCTGAAATTATTAAATACAAATTTAAAATCAAACTATTTATTTTTCCCAAATTCATTTTTTTTAATTAATCCAAATTTCTATATAAATACTTCACTTCCAAAATCCCTTTTAAATTTCTTTTCAAACATAATATATATATTTATGATATTTTAAAATATCAAAATCTTGGCCAGTAATACCATAGCATCCAATAACTTCAAATTACACTATATCTATCACAGATTATTCAACAGTTCATATATCACTATATATGAAATTAAATTCAACATTTTTGAGGAATCCAGTTGGATTCCTCCAACCTGTTTCCCTGCATCCACAGATGTTAATACAATATAAAAGTACCAATCCCACTTTGAGGGGGATATCGCGGTATATGGGGTCATCCGCTATTATGCGGGGCGCATAGGGTCTCATCCGCTAAGTATGCAGGAATAATCACTCCAATTACTAATATATATAATAACACATTCAACTGATAATAATTTATCAATTCAATCAATCAATCAATAATTAATTTTTACTATTTAAAATTAATTGCGGTAATCCAAAATTGAGTGAGATTAACTCACTTCGATTTTCTGTCGCTTTCGCGTTCTGGTTCCGATTAAATTCGAACGCGTTTGAATTTATCTAAAATTTCCAAAAGCTCTAAATTCAGTCAATCCAATCCTTATGCGTTGTATTCGTCGATACAAACACAACGCAACAAACTGCATCTCGATCGGACCTAAAACGAACGAGATATGCATTTTATAAGAATTGGAATTTCTTAAATCAATTTATATTATTAAAATTTCAAACAATTTACATTACCGGCCCATAACCACAAAAAAAAACCCGCCCCGGCAATGAACGGTGCCTTCTCTCCCAAACAAATGTGCAAAGATACGCTCCTCAGCATTGCCGTGCACGAGCCTCGCTGACACTTCACTCCACTTGTCGAAACCATAAATCGACGTTACGAAACGCTCCCCCTCTTCGAACTCGACCTGTCGATACCTCAACCCCCTCTCCGATCAACTCCCACCATTCGGGACCAAGCGGCAGCCTCCTCCTCCAATAGGCGATTGGACATCCCCAAAATCTTCCCATCTCCTTCTCTTTATCGCCTAACCCCATTTACAACAACCCTAAGCCCTCACATTGCTTGAATCTCGAGAAAAACGAAACCCTAGCACAGACTGTCACACGTCTCAACTGTCGAGCAACTCGAACCTCGATCGCAACCCAAAATTGCAGTACCAAATCGAAGATCATGCTATAACACGAATTTTAGAGCAAGTTTCGAATTGTTTTACCAAGTAGATTTCGAGAATTTAATTTTTAAAGCTTCATTTTTTTTCTTTTGCTTTCACTGTGCTCGGCTGTTTATTTAAAAGGAGAAGAGGGAGATGTGATTTAAAAGGGGGAAACGTGTTTGAATGGATGTACAGTGTTTTGAGGTGATAAAAAAACAGCTGATGTGAAAATATTTGTCAAGTCAATTATATATATTTATATTATTTAAATTCAAATCGTCTCGATTACGCAGCTTAAATTCTCAAACTCCTATCGAGGCGTGCTGCTAGGCATTTATAATATTATACCCCTATTCCGAACGTAACGGAAAATATTCCGAGTCCTAATTCGATCGTATGGAGAAGATAGCTTTTTGGACCCAATTGTTATATTGAATTTTCAATATAAATTTTAGCACGTTTATATCCCGTACGACCAAATGATAATTCCAAGCGTTACAAAATTTGAAATCCGATAATAATATACTATTACGGTTCCAATGGAACTGGTTTTGTCAAAATCCGAGACTGTGCCCCGGAAAGCTATTTCTAAATATCAATTTAAACGATATATTTTTAAAACTGAACAAATTATTAGTCCCTGAGGAGTTGGTTTTGATGACAACAACCTTACTTAGAATAAGATTATAAAATATATAATACTAACATTATTGTGTAGATATATACAAATATGTTTGCAGGTACTAAAGAATGAAGAACTGTACAGTATAAAGATTCAAGATCAAAGATTGAAGATATCAAGATTCAAGACTCATGAGTATCAAGAATTTCAAGAGTTCAAGTTTCCAAGATAAGTTATATAGTTAGGAATATTGTTAAAACTCATAGAAAGGCACTGACATCTTAAAATCTATTTTATTCTTGGAATGGAATCCACTTCGTGCTCGTTAAAGGGATGGAACCCTAAGTAGGATGGAACCTACGAAAAATCTAGTGGAACTTCTTTTTATATCCACTTACTTTTATTTCAAAATGATTTTCAAAATATATAGCTTGTTTTTCAAAATGATTTTAAATATTCCTGTTTAAAAACCAAAATCATCTGTCCTGGTTTTTCAATATATTTTAGCCTCGAAAATATCCTTAGTTTTAAATATCCTTAATTTTAAATATCTTTGATTTTAAATTATTATCCTAAGTTTTTAAACTACAATTTTGATATTAATATATTTAGCTGTTTTATATATTTATACTTAAGATTTAGATATAAAAGTATAGAAAATTATTATATATATTTTAATATTGTTCTCTATAGTTATTTATGTATTATAACTATATATAAGTATATTTTAAAGTTTAAGTATAAGTATAATATAATATAGAAATTATTTTCAAAGAAAAACAAATCACCAAAAAATACAAGGGCATGTCGACATGGTCACATGTACCCCTGTTGACATGGTGATAGTTAAATTGTTTTTAAAAAGAAGTGTCTCTTCGCCACATCCCTTCACCAATGGACATGGCTATTGATCTACTATAAATAAAGGGTGTTTTCAATGAATTTTAATCACTTTTTTCTCTGATTTAACTTCTCTTCTTCTTCTCCACTTTCTTATTTACAAATTACACCATTACTCTGCCGAAATCAATATCGAATCTAACTAGATAATTTCTGGTTTTGATTCTCTCCACTATCTCTACAAGATCCAAGTGCTAATCTGAGTTATAGACTTTTTGTAATCAATAGAGCGAGAGAAGGAGTGATTGTAGCCTTGGAAATCAATTGGGTGAACTTGTTGCCCCGGAAATCAAGTATCTCTACCCAGAGGATTGTGATTCTAGAGGGTGTACCTCGTAGCCTTGAAACCGAGGGTTGTAATTGTTGAATTGCTTTTGAAAGGAAATCCGTACTTAGTTGTGCGGGACTGGATGTAGGGTAACTCCGAACTAGTATAAAATCCGGTGTGTTCTTTCCTTTACTGCTTTTACTTTATATTTGCATCTGTGTTTGATTCTGTGTTCATATCTGTGTCTGATTAGTGTATACATTGTTAACAAATTAAGATAAACTCAAAAAGATTAACAAATTTCTTAAAACACTATTCACCCCCCTCTAGTGTTAATTCTAGCCTTAAGATCCTTAATCCGCACTCTCACATTTGGTATCAGAGCTTTGTTTTCAAAAGTTTCATAATCTGATTTTTGAAATTTTTTCAAAATGGCTACCAACACTGGTACTGTTATTAACACTAGTATCCCTGTCACTAGTTCATTTGTAGAAGGTCAATCTACTGCCAGACCACCACTTTTTAATGGTAGTAACTATGCATATTGGGCATGTAGGATGAAAATATATTTACAATCTGTAGGATTAGATACTTGGAATATCACACAAACTGAATATTCTGAACCCACAACTAATTTTGCACAGTGGACCACTGAGCAAAAGACTGTTGCACAAAATATTTCTAAAGCAATGAATATTCTGTTTTGTTCACTTGAAAGAAATGAATTTAATAGAGTGTCAGTTTGTAAGTCTGCATATGAAATCTGGAAAACTTTGCAAGTTACTCATGAAGGAACAAGCAAAGTTAAACAGGCAAAAATCTCCATGCTCACAAATCAGTTTCAGTTATTTAAAATGAACACTAATGAATCTATTTCAGATATGTATAGTCGATTTCAAGATATTGTGCATTCTTTAATATCCTTGGGAAAGGAATTTTCGGAAGAAGATCAAGTCAGGAAAATTTTAAATTCTCTCACTCCAGAATGGGATCAAAAGACACTTGAAATTGAAGAGGCAAATGACATCAGTACTTTAAAGATAGAAGAATTGATTGGAAATCTAATGTCGTTTGAAGTTCAAATGATTGGGAGAAGAGAAAGCAAAGCATCTGAAAGGAAATCAATGGCATTCAATGCATTAACCGACGGATCAGACTCAAACAGCGATAATGATGAAGAGATTGCTTTTATGACCAAGAATTTTCGGAAATTCCTGAAGTACAGAAAATTGAATAGTTCCAAGAGAAACAACTTTAAGAATTCCGGTAATCAGACTACAGTACCAAACTTTATCAAATGCTTCAATTGTGACGAACCAGGTCATATCAAAAGAGACTGTCCGCATCCAGATAAGCAAAACCCTCCTACAAACAATGACTCTGCAAAGAAACGGAAACGTGCATTCACTGCTACTCTAGATGACTCTGACTCATACTCTAGCGATGATGAACAGAAGAAAGATAATTCAAATCTGTGTTTCACAGCAATTCTCGATTTAGTCGATACCAAAGACACAGACTCTGAAAAAGGTACACGTTTACAATATATTGGCTGAAATTGCATGCTTGAATTGATTGATTGATTGGTTGTTTTTGAATTGATGTGTCGTTTGAATTTTAAATTTTTTTATTATATTTTTTATTATTATTTTATTATTATTTTTATTTTTAATAATATTATAATATTTTATGAGTCTTAGTAATATTCCAGATATTATATAGACATTAAAATAATAGATATATATATATATATATATTACATTGTATAAAAGTATCTAGTCATCAAAATTTACGGATACCTGTCGACATGGGTCCATCCCTACCTGTCGACATGGTATAGAAAATTTGAAATTCAAATTTTGAATTCAAATGCTTGTATTTTCCTCCACTCTTTCACACCATTCGAGACTCTGAAAGGATACTTTTTTACCAGAGAAACTGTCCATTTAATTTCTATTTATTTACTATCATTTATCTCATCTTTTCACTTAACTTTTCAAATTCAAACTCTTTCTTCATAACCCAATCTCTCTTCTCTCTACATCAATGGCCTCCTCAAGTACTCCATCAACTATGAGACTCTCCAAAACCTTAAAAGAACACCTCTTTTATGATCTAGAAGCAATCAAAGCCTATATTGGCTATGCTAATTATGGAAAAGTTCATCCCGGAAGTTTGCAATTTTCCGCGATTTCGCTTCTTATGAAATCGATTCTCTTTGTGTTAGCAACAACATTTTAAGTCTTATTGACGATTCTCAAAATGATTTTGTATGCTACCCAAATCTTGTGAAAATGTTTTATGCAAATCTTAATCGTGGCTTTTATCAAGGAAACGATGATGAAATATGGAGTAGTGTAAAAGGCACTCAAATTGTTTTAAATTGTGATGTTTTGGTAGCGATTCTAAATTGTAAGTGTACGGGTATGGATCTTTCAAATTTCAATTTTAATGAAAGTGATCGTGAGACTTTCCACCATATTTTTGAAAGTGATGAAAACTTTGATTTTACAAACCACAATTTTCGTCCAAAAGCAAAAATTGTGAGCCTTCTTTTGCAACACACTTTGACCCCAAGATCGGGAAGTTTTAATAATCCTACTTCAAAAGTTTGTAAAGCTCTTTTCGCTCTTTTTGGAAACTATGATATTAATTGGGCTCAAGTTATTTTGGATGAATTTCGGCCTAAAAACTTGGAAATGGGAGAAAAGATTTTATATCATGGAATTTACCTTACTAGAATTTTCAACTATTTTGGAGTGAATTTTAAAGGAGAGGAATTCATTTCTAGAAAAGTTTTCAATCATTCCAATATCTCACTTATGAAAATTCCATACATCTTTCAACCTTATGAATCCCTTGTGGAAAAGGAAGAGCGTTTAGCTCACGAAGAAATGGAAGAAGGAGAGGAAGAAGAAGAAGGGGATGAAATGGATATTCAAGAAGAAGAAGAGGAAGGTGAAACATCTCTTGAAAGTATTGATTACACCTCCAAACCAACCAACAAGATGATTATCCAAAACCAAAAGATAATTGTGGAAAATCAACGGACACTTAAGAGATCCGTTAGTAAAAAGTTGGATAAAATGTCTTCTAAGATGAACAAGTTCTTCTCAAAAGTCAGCAAGAAGTTTAACCTTTCATCATCCTCATCATCCTCCAATTAGATCTATCTTTTCATACCTTGTCGTAGTTGTTTAAGTTTGTTTTAAGTTTGAATGTTATTATATTTCATGTTGTTTAATCCATGTATCATTCCAGTTTGAATTAATGTTGAAGTTCTTTCTGTTATCTAGCTTATTTCATCTCTAGAATAACTATTAATATGATATATATATATACATTTATTCAAAATCAAAAACAAGTCATCAAAACACAGATGACCCTGTCGACAACCCCCAAAGGCACCCTGTCGACATGCTTAAAATCTGAAGTGTTTTTTCATTTTAATTTTTGAATTTTAAATAACTAACTTGTATCTATTCATTTCAAACGAAATTTACACCTATAACTACCTGTTCTCTTCCAGAAATCTTTACTCAAAATCATTACTTATCTATTCTATCTATATTTCTTCTCTTTTTCACAAAAATGGCCGATCCTATTCACAATTTATCTGAAAATCTTGAAGAAACTCTTAAATCCTTCAAGAATATTATCTCTATCATTCTCCGTAATCAGCTTCACTTAGAATTGAGTCAAATGCAGATGATCAAGGAACAAGAAAGGCATTTCGAAGCAATTCGATGGATGATTTCCTCCCTGCACAAGGATGATAATGAAGCACATCCTCCCGTTTCTCTCTCTGTTGATAATGAGAATTGGGATGCCATAAAACAAGACCCTATCTTTGGAGAAGAAGGATGGGTTGATGTTCCTCGTAATATTTGATTAACTTTGTTTAACTTTTATTTGTTTGCTTGCTTAATTAGGATTTGGTTTGATTTGCTTGAATTTGACTTAGTATGGATTGATATTATGTATTTAAAATATAACATACATATGATTAGTATTAATAATATATGATTTTTTAAGTTATCATGATTATCAGTTTAACTATCTATTTTTATATTAAAAACTCCATTATGAATAAATAAATTGTGTTCTCTTATTCGTATATTCTCTTATCTTTTGAATAAATAGTTTAGTAGTTAGGAAAAGTAGTTATTAAGAGTTTAGTTTAAAGTTAAGTATTGATTATGTATGATAACACTATCATTATAATCACAAGTAATGTAGTCTTAGTTTCACGGGGAGTTATATAGGGTTATATAGTATTATAATTAGGGAGTTATATAGTTTTTTTGTTGATGACAAAGGGGGAGAAGTATAAAATAGGATAGTTAGGCATAGATTAAGGGGGAGTAATTAGATGTATTAGGATAGAAGTGATATTTTATAAACAAAGGTTGTCATCATCAAAAAGGGGGAGATTGTCAGTCCCTGAGGAGTTGGTTTTGATGACAACAACCTTACTTAGAATAAGATTATAAAATATATAATACTAGCATTATTGTGTAGATATATATAGATATGTTTGCAAGTACTAAAGAATGAAGAACTGTACAGTATAAAGATTCAAGATCAAAGATTGAAGATATCAAGATTCAAGACTCATGAGTATCAAGAATTTCAAGAGTTCAAGTTTCCAAGATAAGTTATATAGTTAGGAATATTGTTAAAACTCATAGAAAGGCACTGACATCTTAAAATCTATTTTATTCATGGAATGGAATCCACTTCGTGCTCGTTAAAGGGATGGAACCCTAAGTAGGATGGAACCTACGAAAAATCTAGTGGAACATCTTTTTGTATCCACTTACTTTTATTTCAAAATGATTTTCAAAATATATAGCTTGTTTTTCAAAATGATTTTAAATATTCCTGTTTAAAAACCAAAATCATCTGTCCTGGTTTTTCAATATATTTTAGCCTCGAAAATATCCTTAGTTTTAAATATCCTTAATTTTAAATATCTTTGATTTTAAATTATTATCCTAAGTTTTTAAACTACAATTTTGATATTAATTTATTTAGCTATTTTATATATTTATACTTAAGATTTAAATATAAAAGTATAGAAAATTATTATATATATTTTAATATTGTTCTCTATAGTTATTTATGTATTATAACTATATATAAGTATATTTTAAAGTTTAAGTATAAGTATAATATAATATAGAAATTATTTTCAAAGAAAAACAAATCACCAAAAAATACAAGGGCATGTCGACATGGTCACATGTACCCCTGTCGACATGGTGACAGTTAAATTGTTTTTAAAAAGAACTGTCTATTCGCCACATCCCTTTACGAATGGACATGGCTATTGATCTACTATAAATAAAGGGTGTTTTCAACGAATTTTAATCACTTTTTTCTCTGATTTAACTTCTCTTCTTCTTCTCCACTTTCTTATTTACAAATTACACCATTACTCTGCCGAAATCAATATCAAATCTAACTAGATAATTTTTGTTTTTGATTCTCTCCACTATCTCTACAAGATCCAAGTGCTAATCTGAGTTATAGACTTTTTGTAATCAATAGAGCGAGAGAAGGTGTGATTGTAGCCTTGGAAATCAATTGGGTGAACTTGTTGCCCCGGAAATTAAGTATCTCTACCAAGAGGATTGTGATTCTGGAGGGTGTACCTCATAGCCTTGAAACCGAGGGTTGTAATTGTTGAATTGCTTTTGAAAGGAAATCCGTACTTAGTTGTGCGGGACTGGATGTAGGGTAACTCTGAACCAGTATAAAATCCGGTGTGTTCTTTCCTTTACTGCTTTTACTTTATATTTGCATCTGTGTTTGATTCTGTGTTCATATCTGTGTCTGATTAGTGTATACATTGTTAACAAATTAAGATAAACTCAAAAAGATTAACAAATTTCTTAAAACACTATTCACCCCCCTCTAGTGTTAATTCTAGCCTTAAGATCCTTAATCCGCATTCTCACACAAATCACTTTCAAATTCAATTTAAAAAGTTTTATTATCTTCATTATTATTATTATAAATTTAATAAGCCTTTAAATTATTGTTATCAAGCTTAAAACTCAAGATTCAATATTTTAACCAATTTTCCATTATTAAATTCAATAATTAAATTACCCAATAAATCATTATATTTGAAATTTAAGTTAAAAATTAACTTTTAAATATTAAAAATCAATTTTATATTCCAATTTCAAATAACCAAAATTCCGGGTCGTTACATTCCTTCCCCTTTATAAGAATTTCGTCCCCGAAATTGCCAAGGTAAGAAGAATGGTCCAAAAACCCATTAACTTCCTTAAACCCAACCAGTTTAAACAACTTCCCAAAATCAATTTATTGAAACCATATTATCACTTTTTCTAATTTCCAAATTCAATCATAGATTCCAAATAATATCATTTACTCAACCATTTCAAATTATAATCCAAAATCAAATTTTAGTTAATAAAAATTTTCTAACTCCTTTAATTTTCGAAAAATTTCACCAACGTCTCCTTTGCGCGGCTAGATCGGAACAACTATAAATCGCCTCTACGGGCTCAAATCATCAAAAGAAAACAAAAGCCAAGTGGCTCAATCATAAAACCATCAATTTCAAACAACAATTTAAACACATACCTTTTTGTCGGGCAATCAAATTTTACTTCTGAAATCGAAGACATCAATTTAACTTTTATTGTTAAATACCTGTATCTTACTTACCAATAGTATCCAATCATATAATTCAAATCATTTAATTCAGCATTTTCAATTTCCAATATTTATTTCACCAAAACCTGCACGATGTACATATATCATGCGTACGCAATATCAACTCTGATCGCTCACTCGATCACAAATTTCACTTCCGAACTAGTATCGTTCACACGACTCTCTAGTGCAGACTCAGATCTTGTTCCTTGATTAGAAACTGTCATTCTCCTTGCATAGCCATATACTATCATAGAGAATCTCAGAATCAATTAAAAATCCATATCTAGGGTTCGCCGTCGAAAATTGAGTGAAAAATCCTAACTCAGATCGATATAAACTATCTCGAAATTCTGTGCTCGAATCTGGATCAAATCGTTATGCGAATAAAATAATATATGTACAACCTACGTATATATCTCAATTGACTATTAGCTATATCAATTTTCTTTTTATTCACATTTACTTCCTTCCCACTCAATTATTCTCAAATCACTATTCACATCTCTTATTTAATCTGAATTCAAATACTTACTTAGTATATATCTTAAGTACCAATTCCACTTAAGAACTTCCTCTTTAAATTTCTTAATTCAATTATAAACTTTTATACAAAAGTTCTTATGCTTATTACCACTTCACAACTTAATTTTATATCCATTTATATTCAAATTCAATTCCAATTCCTATTTAGCCCAATTTATCTCCAAATCTTAAATATTGAATTTTATCAACCATATCCCCTACCATATTTAATTAACTAATTACTTTAATTAGTTCCATTCACAAATTTATTTCATATCTCAATCAAATTTTATTTCCAAACTTTTATTTTATTTAGTCCACTCAAACTAACTTTTCAATTTCACTTTATTTAACATAATTCAAATTAAATATCATTACAATAGTCAATTTTAATTCCATTTACTTTCAAATTAAATTAATTTGTTCATCCACTAATTTATTTCTAACTTAATAAATTCTATTTCAATGACTATTCCATTTAGCCTACTTAGGCTTAATCTCTCAAAATTCACTTTATTTAACTTAGTTCAAGTTAATTTCCATTCCAAATCAAATTTCAAATTTTATAAGTTTTCAAACTTATTTATATTCCATAAAACATTTTAGATCAAACTCCATAGTTTAAACAATTACTTAATATTTCAAAATCATTTTTGAAATCATATATACCGAAAATCCTTTGGTATATCAAATTATTTCTTCGAATTTCAAAACCAAAGCCAGTTTTGCAATCAATCTCCAATTCAAATCATTGAGGTAGCAATTCCTCCCTTGGAAACTCGAAAATTAACACTGATGATGTCGCGATCATCATCGGAATTATTTTCCAGCGACCGAAGTGAGTTCAGTGCTTTTTCCTCTTTTGAAAACCATTTTAAATATTTTAATTCACAAATATTTCCCAAATAACATCACCATTATTTTCCAAGACCTCGAAAATCATTTCCAAATCCAACGGGATTTAAATTCCCAAATTTCCAACTTTTAAATCCTTTATACAAATCATATTTAAATGTACTCCGGAATTTCATTTCATTTCAAATCATAAATCACATTTATAATCATCTAGTTATATATTCCATTTGATTATAGAATTATTTCTTAACAGTTGATTAAAATATCCACTTTTATTCAATCACCACAACAACAAATGATAATGGTTTAATATTATCATTTCCTAGCAACCAAGCAAACCATATATAACTATAATGATTTTTGAAAAATTATTTCTTTTACATATAAAAATAATTTGGGTAAAATTATTTCATTTACCCCATTTCAAACAATACCGTGTCAAATTGCTATGTTCAAATGTTTAGAGACTCTTATCAATAACGTTAATTCCTTGTATTGACCAGAATCCATAAGCCACTCAACAAACCAATCAATACAATATAAAACAATTTTATATTTACTAACAAATATGCGCTCATATCTATTAATACACTGAAACTCATTCTAAGGTGCTATTGACCCTATCTCTAATAAGTAATTCCCAACAGAGCCAAGGTTCTCGCTTAACCTTCAGCTCTAATACCAAGTGTGATGGCCCGAATTATCGACGCTCGAAATCGACATTAATACGTTCACTATATTACATGCCGAGCAATCGAATGCCGGAAATACCAGATCGTAAGAGAAAGAAGAAAGAGGTAGAAGAAGAAAATAGAAATAATAATAATACAGAATCTCACAATCGCATCGGAACAATATATAATAGATAACAACTAGTCTTTATACAAAAATAACTATAACTGTTATTTATACATTACATCATCAGAGTACAACACATCAATTACACAATACCAGACAGTTATAATAACCCGTCCTCACAAAAGCTGAATATACAGCCTACAATACACAGCGGAATATAATCAGATACGTGTGATACGTCTTCGTCATCCAGCTCGTTCCTGAGCTCCATAGCATCCTATCCTATATCTGTAATACTCGGTCTGACCTGAGCATTATAATAAAATAACACCCGAGTCAGTCTGGAAGACCAGCGTGAGAAAACACACTCAATTTGAATTATTAAAGTTATCAAAATCCTTTGAAAAACAAAGGTATCTCGTAAGACCACGCCATACATAAACACGATGGGTTTTGACCTTACGATAACCAAAACATTTTATATCAAAATCATCTGATATTATAATAGTTTCTAAGTAAAAATACTTATTCAAATAGCTGAAATTGTTACATTAATTAAATTCCAGCATACTAGGTTCTACAACCAAAACCGTAAAGGCACGTATTGGAGAATGGATTCCATACGAGTGACTAGGCACTGGGGTACCACCTGCCAAAGTACACGTCTAGCAAAATGTACCGAGGACCACGCCGGGATCCCCTGCAACACAAGACCGGACTATCCTTAACCTGGATAGACCGAATATGCTATCACCCGGGTGTTCCCACCCTTTTCAGAGCTCTTCCGCGCACCATAGTAATAAAATAATATCCGAGGGTATCTAGAAAGGCGATAAACATACCCTAATTGGGTGCGACCCACTTAGCCTTGCTGCATCTCCCCTGCTTTTCAGTCATTCTCGGTTGATGAGGCTAGAGGCTACGATTACCTTTTTAAGGAATTTTCACTTAGAATGCTCATTGCCCTCCAATGACAACGTACCGATAGTATTCATCCATACAAGTCCGTTCTGGGTCCGAACGGAACCAAAGGCACTATTCCTACTACATCCATTTTGGAATCATCCTTCGGATTAGTAGCGATTAGCCCTTGCACTTCACCGCTCCATCTTCAACTCCATGCTTTTGTTTTCCCTTCGAAAACATACTTGTTGGATCGAAGTGGTTTTTGGATAAATTATCAGATACCGGTCTCTTCGAAACAACGTTCGATATTTCCGGTAAACTCAACCCCAGTTCTTTAGGAAATAAACAGACGAAAATAAGATCGGAGATCACCTCCTAACCGTTAGTGGACGGATTTCCTTATCATCGTCCTAGAAGAACGAAACGAGTTTATACGTACAGTATAGCACCTCAAACGGCAACTGTACCATATAATTCCCATGTTTCTCCTAGATATTCCCAAAGTCATATTTTGGGTCCATATTTGATAGTCGATTATTTAACTATCAAATAAACAATCATTCAACCAAATATTTCATTTTCCACTGGAAAACACTAAGTATCTTTTTAATTTAAATTTTAATAAATTAAATCTCTTTATCCAAATGTATGTACTTATCTTATCGAATTTAGTATATTCACAAACTATCCTTTTCAAAAAATATTTGAAAACCTCTTTAAAATAATATGGAAAGTACCACTGCGGTATCAACCATGGATTCACAGCTGGTTACGTCTCTATCCCAAAGAAATCCAAAACTTAACTGCAGGCACTCACTGCTTCGATTACGCCATGAAAGCATACCATTACTTTTCGAAAACTTCATTTAATAATTTCTCAAAATAATACTTATAAAATTTCTATAATAATTTTCCAAGTTAAAATTTAGGCAATATTCTTTAATAAGAGTTATTATACAAATGTTAATATTGAATAATTTATCTTTGAAATAATAATACCGATTCATTCTTAAATAATAACTAAATTAATATCAACCCATTATAACTACTTAATTAATATTTAAATATACTTTAAACAATTTAAAACAACTAAATAATTAATTTTCTGAAATATTCTTAAAATACTTTTTTTAAATTACCTAGTTAATAATTAAAAATCCTCCTTTTCAAAACAAACTCAATTTCTCGATAAAAATATATTCTTCCAATTCCAATATAACCAGTCTACCATTTATAAATCTCTCCCAATTTATTTCCAATTTGATTTACGTCCCAATTTCATAAATCCCCATTTTCACATTTTCAAAAGAAAAATCTATCTTTTCTTTTTAAACCGGATTACTCATCACGTTATAAATTCTCACCGTGAATTTATATCTTAATTTTATCCACTGATAATCATTTCATTTTATTTATAAACCTTGTTGATAAATTCCATAGTCTCATTTCCCGTTTATAACGGTTTCACAATACTTAATCGATTACAAATCGATTTCTAAATTGAATTCCATTTTTAAACCAATTTCCCAAAATAACCCAACTGTATTCCAAAACTCAACTAAATTCTGATTCAACTTCCATTTCATAATTTAAAATCTTATTTAAGATCTAGTATAACAATTTCATATTTTATTTTCAAATTTCCTTTTTATTTTCCCAAACCATTTTAAATCTCGATTTTAAAATCTTTTTACACTTAAACAAAAATCACTTAAGTTTCATTATTTAAAATCCTTTTATTTATATTATTCCAAAATCTCTATTTTCCATATTCCGAAATTATTAAATACAAATTTAAAATCAAACTATTTATTATTCCCATATTCATTTCTTTTAATTAATCCAAATTTCAATATAAATACTTCACTTCCAAAATCCCTTTTAAATTTCTTTTCAAACTCAATATATATATTTATGATATTTTAAAATATCAAAATCTAGGACAGTAATACCATAGCATCCAATAACTTCAAATTACACTATATCTATCACAAATTATTCAACATTTCATATATCACTATATACGAAATTAAATTCAACATTTTTAAGGAATCCAGTTGGATCCCTCCAACCTGTTTCCCTGCATCCACAAATGTTAATACAATATAAAAATACCAATCCCACTTTGAGGGGGATATCGTGGTATATGAGGTCATCCGCTATTATGCTGGGCGCATATGGTCTCATCCGCTAAATACGCGGGAATAATCACTCCAATTACTAATATATATACTACTATATATAATAGCACATTCAAATGATAATAATTTATCAATTCAATCAATCAATCAATAATTAATTTTAACTATTTAAAATTAATTGCGGTAATCCAAAATTGAGTGAGATTAACTCACCTCGATTTTCTGTCGCTTTCGCTTTCTGGTTTCGATTAAATTCGAACGCGTTTGAATTTATATAAAATTTCTAGAAGCTCTAAATTCAATCAATCCAATCCCTACGCGTCGTATTCGTCGATACGAACACAACGCAACAAACCGTGTTTCGATCGGACCTAAAACGAACGAGATATGCATTTTATAAGAATTGGAATTTCTTAAATCAATTTATATTATTAAAATTTCAAACAATTTATATTACCGGCCCATAACAACAACAAAAAAACCCAGCCCAACAATGAACAGTGCCTTCTCTCCCAAACAAACGTGCACAGATACGCTCCTCACCATTGTCGTGCACGAGCCTCGTTGACACTTCTCTCCACTTGTCGAAACCACAAATTGACGTTACCAAACGCTCCCCCTCTTCGAACTCGACCTGCGGATACCCTCAACCCCCTCTCCGATCAACTCCCACTATTCGCGACCAAGCGGCAGCCGCCTCCTCCAATAGGCGATCGGATATCCCTAAAATCCTCCCATCTCCTTCTCTTCATCGCCTAACCCCATTACAACAACCCCAAGCCCTCACATCGCCTGAATCTCGAGAAAACGAAACCCTAGCATGATCTGTCACGCGTCTCAACTATCGAGCAACTCGAACCTCGATCGCAACCTACAAATGCAATACCAAATCGAAGATCATGCTATATAACATGAATTTTAGAGCAAGTTTTGAATTTTTTTACCAAGTAAATTTCGAGAATTTAATTTTTAAATCTTCGTTTTTTTTCTTTTGCTTTCACCGCGCTCGGATGTTTATTTAAAAGGAGAAGAGGGAGATGTAATTTTAAAAGGGGGAAACTGTTTGAATGGATGTACAGTGTTTTAAGGTGATGAAAAAAAACAGCCAATTATATATATATATATATAAAATTTAAATTCAAATTGTCTCGATTACGCAGCTTAAAATCTCGAACTCCTATCGAGGCGTGCCGCTATGCGTTTATAATGTTATACCCCTATTCCGAACGTAATGGAAAAGGTTTCGAGTCCTAATTCAATCGTATGGAGAAGGTAGCTTTTTGGACCCAATTATTATATTGAATTTTTGATATAAATTTCTGCGCGTTTATATCCCATGCGACCAAACGATAATTCCAAATGTTACGAAATTTAGAATTCGATAATAATACACTATTACGGATCCAATGGAACTAGTTTCGTCGAAATCCGAGACTGTGATTCGGAAAGCTATTTTTAAATGTCAATTTAAACGATATATTTTTAAAACTAAACAAATCACTTTTAAATTCAATTTAAAAAGTTTTATTATCTTCAGTATTATTATTATAAATTTAATAAGACTTTAAATTATTTTTATCAAGCTTAAAACTCAAGATTCAATATTTTAACCAATTTTCCATTATTAAATTCAATAATTAAATTACCCAATAAATCGTTATATTTGAAATTTAAGTTAAAAATTAACTTTTAAATATTAAGAATCAATTTAATATTCCAATTTCAAATAACCAAAATTTAGATCGTTACAATTACCCTTCCTTATTTTATGTTAATTCCCTTTTTGTTCATTACTTAATAGGCACGACTACCTTAAAGTTTTACAAATATCAATTCCCTTAACCATTTACATTATTTCATTTAATTTATCTAATTAAATGTCCTAAATAATGTTAATCAAAATAAGGGTCGTTACAGACTCCCCTCCTTAAAGAATTCCATCCTCGAAATTACGATAAGGTACTCACCAAAACCAATCATAAAGGTAAAACATACCATGAAACAAGTCAGGATAATTATCTCGAATCTTGCTCTCAGTTTCCCAAGTATAGTCTCTCTCGTCGTCACTCCACTGGACTTCGACTAATCCGACTGTCTTATTCCTTAGCTTTTTCTCATCTCTTGCGACTATACGAATTGGTTTTCTAACTATAGTCAAACTCGGTTCCACTACTAAGTCATCCGACATAGTCGGTGCTATAGTAGTCTCTGGATCTCGAATACGCTTCCTTAAATGAGAAATATGAAAAACATTATGGACTCCTGCCAAACTTCTTGGTAACTCAACTCTATATGCGAGTTTCCCAATCCTTTTTATAATAGGAAATGGTCCAACAAATCTCGGCACCAATTTTCCCGATTTTCCAAATCGAATTACACCTTTCATCGGTGATACCTTGATGAAAACGTGATCTCCAACTAAGAACTCTAAGTCTTTCCGTCTTTTATCTACATAGCTTTTCTACCTAGACTAAGCTTCCTTCATTCTGGCTTGAATGAACTCAATCTTTTCTGCAGCTTCTCTAACCAAATCTGGACCAAGAACTAACCTATCCCCGGTCTCTAACCAACAAACATGAGATTTGCATGGCCTTCCATACAAAGCTTCAAATGGTGCCATCCCTATACTAGCCTGATAACTGTTGTTATACGAAAAATCAACTAAGTGTAGATGGTCTTCCCATGATCCTCCAAAATCTAGCACACAAGCTCGTAACAAATCTTCAAAGACTTTGTTAACTCTTTCTGTTTGCCTATCTGTCTGCGATGGTAAGCAGTACTCATCTTGAGCTTGGCATCCAAAGTCTCATGTAGACTCTTCCAGAACTCGCTAGTGAATAAGGAATCTCTATCACTTACTATACTACTAGAAATTCCATGCAGTCTAACTACATTCTTCATAAATAACTTAGCTAAAACAGGTGTCATCCTGGTTGACTTAACTGGAATGAAATGGGCACTTTCGGTCAACCTGTCCACTACAACCCATATAATTTCATTTCCTCTGTTTGACCTTGGCAACTCGTCTATAAAATCAATTGAGATAGAATCCCATTTCCATACTAGAACATCTAAAGGCTGAAGTAACCCACTTGGTTTCTGATGTTCGAATTTTATCTGTTGCCAGTTCAAACACTGTTTCACCCATAAGCCTACATCTCTCTTCATACCTTCCCAGAAGAAACTTCTTTTCATATCCTGATACATTTTAGTTCCTCCCGGATGAATAGTGAACTTCGGACAATGGCATTCTTCAAGAACTTCCTTCCTAATGTTTCCCACATTCGGAACACATAGTCTTCCTTTCTTTCTTAACCTCCCAATCTGGTCAAGACTGAAATCTTTCAAGTCATCACCCTCTGGTCCATCCCTTAACTTTCCAATCCGTTCAACTAATAATGGATCCACCTTCTTCTTAGAAGTAATCTTTTCGATCATCACCGGTCGAACTTCTAAACATGATATCATAGCGATTTCCTTAGTGGATCCAGCCTCAGAACTCCACCGAATTCTGCATGCAGTCAGTGATTCTAAATCTTTCCACTCAGTATCTTCGCCAATACTGCATTTTAACGTTTTCTGCTAAGTGCATCCGCAACCTTGTTGCCTTTTCTTGGTGTGTACTCAATACCAAAGTCATAAGCGGCTAAAAACTCTGACCACCTCTGCTGTCTCATATTCAACTCCTTCCGAGAGAATAAATACCTCAGAGACTTATAGTCCGTATATAACTCGAATCTCTCTCCCAACTGGTAATGTCTCCACACCTTTAATGCAAAAATTACTACAGCTAATTCGAAATCACGTGTTGGATATCTAACCTCATGTAGTCTAAGCTGTCGAGAAGCATAGGCAATCACCTTACCTCTTTGCATTAACACAGCTCCAAACCCTGTTCCGCATGCATCTGTCTACACCACTAAGTCATGAGTGCATTAGACAATAAGTATTTCAATCTCTGTAATGCTTTCTCACACTTATCGTTGCAAACAAACTTCACATCTTTCGCATTAGCTTGGTCATCAGTGCCGCTATCCGTGAAAAATCCTTAATGAATCTCCGATAATACCCAGCTAATCCAAGAAAACTCTTTATCTCAGTCACTGTCTCAGGTCTCTTCCAATTATTCACCACCTCAATCTCGATTGGATCTACAGACAACCCTTTCTCTGAGACTACATGACCTAAAAACTTTACTTTCTTCTTCTAGAAATGACACTTCGAAAACTTCGCTTTCAATTGATGCTGCCTCAACGTCTCAAGCACCACTTAAGATGATCCTCATGCTCTCTTTCATCTTTAGAGTATATCAAAATATAATCTATTAAAATCAATATGAACCCATCCAAGTGCTCTCAGAAAACTCGGTTCATCAAATCTACAAAGAATGCTGGCGCATTAGTTTGTCCGAACGGCATTGCTAACCATTCGTACGACCCACATTTGGTTCTAAACGTTGTCAAAGGAATACTATCCTCTGTCACTCTAAGCTGATGGAACCCTTTTGCTAAATCCAATTAGGAAAATACTTTGGCTCCACTCAACTGGTCGAATAAATCGTCAATTCTAGGTAACGGATATCGATTGTTTATTGTCTTCTCAT
The DNA here is from genome assembly GCA_030737815.1 of Allium fistulosum. Taxonomy (NCBI): domain Eukaryota; kingdom Viridiplantae; phylum Streptophyta; class Magnoliopsida; order Asparagales; family Amaryllidaceae; genus Allium; species Allium fistulosum. The sequence continues at coordinate 671,303,027 of CM060901.1, forward strand.
TCAACTTACAATAATCAATACACAACCTTAACAATCCGTCCAGTTTCTTTGTGAATACTGCGGCTGCTCCCCAAGACAAACTGCTTGGTCTTATAAAATTCTTGCCTTCCAAATCCACCAACTGCACCTTGAGCTCCCTAATCTCGGTTGATGTCATTCTGCTTGGCGGTCTATTCACCGGTTCTGCTCCTGGTAGTAAATCTATTCGAAACTCAATGGCTCGTTTCGATAGCAATCCTACTACAGGTTCAAAGACATCTGCAAATTCTCTAACAACGAAAACACGATTCAACCCGTCTTCTGCCCCCACAACACCCAACAAAGCATTAACCTCAAAACTAGGGTTTTCTATGAAATATATAATCCGATCACTACAGTCAGGGTGTCTAAGTAATATTTTCCTATCATGGAAAAATATCCCAGCATCATATTTACTTAACTAATCCGTTCCCAAAATAATTCTGAACCCTACGAAATCAAACACATGCAAACTGCAAACAAATATATGACCTAACAATTCAAACTCTAACTGGTCACACTTCATCCCAAGTGTCGCATACCTTCCTATCAGATTTGCAACCCTTATGGAAGTAACTAGGTACGAGGGTTCTAGGTTAAGCAAATCTACCAAACAACGAGATATAAAAGAATGCAATGCACCAGTATCAAATAGAACTCTAACTGATACACCATGAATCAAAAGCGTACCTCCCAACACAGCTTTTCCCTTCTCCTCTGATGTTGGTTTTGAGGTAGCTGGCTCCAATGCAAACACTTTGCCATTTCCATCCTTAGTTGGCTCCTTGCATTGGTTCTTATAATATCCAATTTGATCGTAGTTAAAACATCTCACTCCTTTCTTATCAGCAGCTTTCTTCCCTTTGCCTGTCCGGCACTCATGAGCATAACGTCCTTTCTTATCATACTTATAACAGACAACTTCTGCCTTTCCTTTTTTAGCAGCTCCACTCTTCTGAGCTACTCTCTTATGGAAAAACTTCCTTTTCTGGTTCTGCCCTCCTTGAACCTCCTTTGCCTTGTTTCCTTCAAGAAAAGCAAGTATCTCTTCCTGCCTTAAAGCCATCTCCACAACTACATCGCACAGATCTCTAATATGCGATAACGTGGCCTTACAAGCTCTAGCTTTAATCCGTGAATGAACTTCTCATTCCTTTTAATGACAGTATCAGCCTCGTATCCGTACCTTGCTAGCTCCTCAAATCTGGTTGCATAATCAAGTATTATCATATCCCCCTGCTCCAACTCTTCAACTTCCTGAGCAGAGTATACTTAGCAATCTCCAACATAAATCTTTCTTCAAACCTCATCCGGAACTCAGCCCAAGTCATATTCTCCTCATTGACTCCTACAGTAATACTGTTCCACCAATACAGTGCTGCCCCTTGTAGCTGTCTAGAAGTGAGTCTTTTTTTTATGCTCATCATTGAGCCCCAAATCAGCAAAAATCCCTCGCAATGAAGTAACCAATTCTCCACTTCGATTGCATCTTCAGTACCAATAAACAGCTTTCCTCCCAGCCGTACTCAAAATAGCATAGTTATTAACCAATGGAGCTCTTTGATTTCATCCTTCAGCATTTCCTCCAGCTAACCCCGCAGCAACTCCTGCTTGCATCATGTTAACGAAAAACTGATACACAGCTCTCATATCGACCTATAACACTCCAGCACCCACATTAGCAGCTTGTGCCTAACCTTGATTCCTTCTAGTTTTTAGTTTGGCATTCCCATTGATTGTGGTGCTTCCCCCGCCAATGTTAACTCTTCCACTTCTAGCATCCATATCTTACATTCGTAATATCAGCATTCGAGCCTTTGTAAGATACAGAAGAATAGCCTAATAGAGATAGGAGAATAGAGATAAAGCGTATACTTATATATAGCAAATACAAGTACGTTATTATAGCATTATCCCATACCCCAATCTCTTCTCTAATTCCTTAGGATTATGTTTTCAAAATCATTTTAAGTTTGAAACTTCTTTTAACTTTTTTTCATAAACCTATGCTTTGATACCAAGTTGTAACATCCCTTATCTTGAGGCCTGAAGCTAAGCGCTCCAAATACTGCAGTCATTTATAGTATTAACTTCTGGTGACAAAATACATAAATGTTAATGGTATCCATAATATCAGAAGCACATGAATATGAAACAAAATCACAGATTAAAAAAAACAGCTTTACTGATTACATTGCAAAACCATGTTTCATATTCCATTACATAATCCCAAATGATTCCCAGGTTTTGATCAAATATAATTATTACAAATTACGCCAAGAGCGATATATGAAGTTGCCCCTTTTGACAACCAGAGTACTAAATAGACATATCAGTCTTAATACATCACAATGGAAATAAAAATAAATAGCTCCTATATAGCTAGCTTTGCCTCATGCACGTCTTCAGAAGCTTTATTCGTCCAACCTACTAAACTTGAAAAACCTTAACTCTCAATCCACTCAAATTGAATTTTGAGCATCCGAGAGTTTAAGGAGAAAAACATAAACTTCGAGTCAGACATAAATCCTAGTGTGAATAATACTATTACTTCTCGGATTTTTGATATTAAGTGAGACCACACCACTTAGCGGAATGGGTTTCCCCTCACCAATATCCCTTTAAAACATATCTTTTTACAAATCAGAATCCTGTAATCAAATTGATTAAAACAATAATAGCAATATCATATATGCTCATAAATCAGGTAATAAATGGACTATCTGTCCGAACAATATGGTTTTGTTTGGCTAACTACTAACCATTGGCTGACTCAGGCCTACCAGGCAAAATAAATAATCTAACATCTGTTAGACACACTTTTGGATGGTCTGTCCTTAACTTACTTCTCCCAGGGTTAACTGATCCTAATGGTTTTGTGGGCTCACCAATAACCTATACTCCTTCTCTGTATATTCCTTTTGGTGTGTAACACCATTTAAGTCTTTCCTGTGACTAAGCCCTACACATTGGAATTTTGGACTACATTAGCTAGGGGCTATAGCTAATGTATAGGGCATGACCCTATACCAGTCCCATATGGTATTCAAATATCTGAGTCATTTACTTAGGGTAAACTACCCTTCAAATTTTCCTTGAAAACATTTCTTTCAAATTGATTTAACCCTTTAAATCATACTTAAACAATGAAAACATACTTTTGCTTTACTCAAATCTCTTTGCCATGATATATGCTTTACACAAAACATTGTTGATGAAAACCTTCGAAACCTTTGTTTAAAAGCTTTAAACAATCTCTTTCGAAACCATTGAAAGTACCTCTTTTGAAACCAATTAACTACTCTACTTTGAACTCTAGGCCGAAAGGCCAAAACATACCTTTCAAAATCATTTATAATAGACCTTTCGAAACCATCAAAAGTGTCCTTTCGAAAGCTTTATAAAACCTTAAACATCCTCTTTTCAAAACATTTCAACTTGCCTTTCGAAAACATTGGGGTATCACCCTTCGAAACCTATATTAGTTAAATTTCAAAAGCTTTAAAATCCTTTACTTAATACAAACATTTCAAAAGCATTGGGTTCAAGTAAAAGTTTGTGGAACATAGTTTCAAAACCATTTAAATCATTCCTTTCGAAACCTTTGGGTTTAACTTTCAATATATCAAAGTGTCTTAAAAGAACCGGGACGAAAGCATCTCTTTCGAAAGCATTTTACCTAAATAAAAAAAGTGGATGGTGTCGAAACCAACCCCCTTCAAAACCATGGAGAAGTAGCTCCTAAGTTTAAAGCAGAAAAACCCTTTCGGAAGCATTGCCTCGAAAGGTTGAATGCGGCAGCAAGGGTTTCGACCCCTTCGAAAGCTTATTCTTTAAAACAAAGGCGGCAACCTCTTTCGAAAGCTCTATTCTTTAAAACATTTGACCAAGTCGAAAGCTGGTTCCATCGAAAACCTCATTTATAACCAAAATGGTTATAAGTTTACCAAAGCTACTTCAACCCCTTTGAAACCCTGTTTCGACTCCATACTGTCGCCTAACTCCAATCCACTATGTACCAAGGCTGATACCATGTGTATTAGTTTCGACTTAGATGGAGGCTACAATATGAGGTCGAAAGGTGGTTGCTATATGTAACACCCCACCTCTATGCTCATAATAACAAAGAATATTAAAAGAAATACTGTCTATTATTACGAAGAATAAGGCTGGATAGGAGCGGCCATCCGTAGTTGGCCTTACACTAATATTGGTTACCTCGATAGGAGTGGTATATACTTTTCATTTTTCATCTTATTTATTTACTCCCATCGACATACCCAATTATCAGTATAAAACAAACTACGATGGTTCATAATAGTTTAGGACATTAGATATAACAATAACACAGATAATATAAATGCAGAACACAGATGAAAATAAAATCTCATATATATATAACTGATGTCAGTTACAACATAGTTGACACAATACATATGATACAACTACAACTGTCGACTCTGGAAGTTATATACACACGTACATTATCAACTAATATACATGAATACATATCAACCTATACAATTTGACACGACTTCTAAAAATGACGAAAACTACTCCAGAAGATATAAAAAGTCTTCATATCACGAATAGCAACTCAAAGCAGGAAATCTACAACCTGAAATAACTCGGGTCTGACCCGAGTATTACATTCAAAAGAAAATAATACACGGGTCAGTCTAATTCAAACTCAGTTATTAATGCACAGTAGCAATAATAATCAATATCAAATAGACGACAGTCACAGAACTCTCGTATATTCGACTCCTTGATAAAAGAATCGAATAACGGCAGGTATAACACTATACAGTGTTAAACAACAAATCAACAATCCAAATCAATTTAAACAATTGAAATGCCAATTTAAAAACAACAATGCTGATTGGCTGCAGTACACGCTAACGTATACTACCTCGCCAATACAGTCTATCAAATACTCAGAAGATCAATAAATCCAAAAGCCAACAGATCCAACTCAAATCAAAATGAACCATTTCTAAATACAACTTCAAATTATTGAATTGAACCAACGAAACAATTTAACAATCGAAATATCAATTAAAACAAACAAATCAGTGTGGCTGCAGTACACACGCGCGTGTACTGCCTCACCACTACAGAGATGAAATAAGAGCCAGACACAAGGTCAAACCCAAGTTTTGCAACTGGGTTCAACTCAAGTAAAAATTCAGAAATCAGCCCAACTCAACAAATACAATGCTAGACACAGTACAACTCCCAACTCAACAAATTTAAGTGGCCAGACACACGTGTAAAGTGAAGACCACAAGGCAAAGTCTCAGTATCAAAACAGAAGTGAGGCCATGTACAAGTCAATGGTAGCCTCAACCAGATAATCAAGTGAATATATATACAAGTTCAGTGTAAATCAAAGAAGACAACTCGAGTGAACCAGACTCAAAATCACAAGTACAAAGCATACTTGGTGACCCAAATCAATACAGACCTGGATCGAAAAGAGCAGACTTCCTAGTGCAAGTCCAAGGGAAGTGTACAACCAATGTAGACAATGCAAGTGCAGTTTCTACATGAGAAAAATCAACGAATACGATCAAGTGAAATCTGACCATCAAGTTCAAATTATCCAAGTTCAAAGTGCAGACATGCTAATTTAAATGCAACAGTGGAACAACCCAAAATGCAGACCAGAATCAAGGCAAGAGTCTCAGACCACAAAGAGGGCAGAGCAATGAAGACTACAAGGAACTACAACACTGCTTCATATATAGATCATACCTGACAACACATATAAATGGAAGCAAAGCCCAATTACATTAATGAACTGATATGCATTGCACTATGTATAACTAAATTCTAAATTGAAGTGCACTACACAGGCAAGTATTTGAACGAAGTCAAGTTTAAATTGGCCATATTCAAAACAAATTCGACCAACAAAGCAGAGGTACAATTGCTACAAGATGTAACAGGTTCAACTCAAGGCCAATGAACATCAGTGCAACAAGCCAGAGGCAAAACAAATCTCAATAGAGCAAACAGAGACCAAAGACCACAGTAGTCACAATGCTGCAGATGCAAACAGAATGTAATACAACATTGCAGTATCACTATATCATAGATATATACATGAATGGTGACAAAACAGTGCAACTCGATGAACAGCGATCAAACAAACAAGTGAAACAGAGTGTCAATAACATCAATGCCAACAGAAAACCAAAGCCATAATTCACAGTGAAGTCAACAAGGCCAGAATAAACCACCAAAAACAACTATATCAGAGATGGCCAGAGACGAAATAATACAAAGCCAGAAATTCACAAAGTTTCAAAATGGTCGATGCCATGGAAATCAAGTCTACAATTTGAAAAAGTCAAAGAAATAAAAGAGGAATGTTTCTGCCGAAAGAACGAACGTTCCAAAACTCAAGCCGTGAATATCACATAATATAAAAGCAAAATATACGCATATGGAAAAGGTCAGAATTCATCGCAAACATCCAACAATAATCGAACTATCTAACTAAAGAAAAACGAACAAGTCAAGCAAACCACGGCATTCGATCAAACTCAAACGACCGAGAAATTAAACGACAAATTCAGTAACAACAAAACAAAACTCGTAATGCCGAGCCTAGTTGAATTAGATGTGAGTACTTATTACTCACCTTCAATTCGAAGTCGAACACCATCAATTCGAAGCAGCTAAAGGGAGCAACGAGAAGCCTCCCACGATTTTTCTCGCGATCGAACAACAATAGGTCGGCGCTTCGCAAACTCTGATTGTCGAAGGGGAAGAAAGGAACGGCCACCATTTTTTTTTCTTCTCTCGCTTTGATCTAGGGTTTTCACGAATTAAAGGGGGGAAACGGGTTTTCGTTTGATAATAAGGCACTGAAATAAAATAAAGCATGGGCTAGCTTTAAAGGCCCACTAACACTTAACAATCTATAAAAGAATCTCAACCCGATTACATTTCCAACAGCGATTTATCCTTGTTTAAATCGTTAAATGACGATTATAGGTTGAAACTAAATCCCGGGTTGTTACAGACTCCCCTCCTTATAAAAATTGCGTCCCTGCAATTTTCATAAATAAAGTCGTCTATAATGATTTTTCTTCTAACATAAACTGGTTATGCTAGAAAAATAAGAATTGAGAACACAATTATCAAAGAAATCTTTTAATTCCAATAAAAGAGATTCACCAATTTTCATCAAAATCTAACTACCAATAGATATTCAGATAGCAGCAAAACTGAATAAATGCAATCATCAGCAATCTTCAATTATCAACTAGATAATTAAAATACAGAAATTCACAAGACAACAATATCTAATTATCGACAAAGATGATTAGAAAGCACAAGTCACCATTCGCAAACTGACAATATCCAGTTATTCAACAATTAACTGGAAAACACAAATTTCAAAATCAGTAAACTCTAACTATCAACAGAGATAGAAAGAAAACAGCAATTCAATAAAATCAGCATATTCTAGAATCAATTGGAGACTAGAAAATCTTGTATCAATAAAATCAGCAAACATCTAATGATCTAAACAATATATAGAAAACAAATCAACAAATATCAAATTATCAAAGACGATAATCAGAAAACATCAAATATCTAATTATCTTAAACGATAATCAGAAAACATCAAATATCTAATTATCTCAAACGATAATCAGAAAACAAATCAGCACATATCTAATTACTACAAACGGTAATCAAAATTTCAAATCAACAAATATTCGATTATCAAAAACGATAATCAAATTTCAAATTCAACAAATATTCGATTATCAAAAACGATAATCAAATTTCAAATTCAACAAATATTCGATTATCAAAAACGATAATCAAATTTCAAATTCAACAAATATTCGATTATCAAAAACGATAATCAAATCACAAACCAACAAATATTCGATTATCAAAAACAATAATCAAATTTCAAATTCAACAAATATTCGATTATCAAAAACGATAATCAAATCACAAACCAACAAATATTCGATTATCAAAAACGATAATCAAATTTCAAATCAGCAAATATTCGATTATCAAAAACGATAATCAAATTTCTCAAATCAACAAATATTCGATTATCAAAAACGATAATCAAATTTCAAATTCAACAAATATTCGATTATCAAAAACGATAATCAAATTTCAAATTCAACAAATATTCGATTATCAAAAACGATAATCAAATTTCAAATTCAATAAATATTCGATTATCAAAAACGATAATCAAATCACAAACCAACAAATATTCGATTATCAAAAACGATAATCAAATTTCAAATCAGCAAATATTCGATTATCAAAAACGATAATCAAATTTCAAATTCAACAAATATTCGATTATCAAAAACGATAATCAAATTTCAAATTCAACAAATATTCGATTATCAAAAACGATAATCAAATCACAAACCAACAAATATTCGATTATCAAAAACGATAATCAAATTTCAAATCAGCAAATATTCGATTATCAAAAACGATAATCAAATTTCTCAAATCAACAAATATTCGATTATCAAAAACGATAATCAAATTTCAAATCACAAATATTTAATTATCTAAAGCGATAATTAAATCTCAAATCAGCAAATATTTAATTATCTAAAGCGATAATTAAAAGCAACAAATATCCGATTATCGAAAACGATAATCAGAACTCATATCAACAAATATCTAATTATCACAAACGATAATTAGAAACAACAAATATCCGATTATCAAAAACGATAATCAGAACTCATATCAACAAATATCCAATTACCTGCAGATAATTGGAAACAACGAATATCTAGAAATCAATTAAGAAGACTAGAAAATCAACATAAAAGCTTGGATCGATCCCATCATATGGCGAGTTTTTAATTCGCCGCACGTGCATCAACAAATGGCCGAAGCCTACCAAGTACTCAACATAATTTTTGGCGCCCAACAAATGACCCGAAGGTCCACCAAATGACCCGAAGGTCTAGTACTGGTATTGACCCGGAGGTCCAACAAATGACCCGAAGGTCCAACAAAGTGGCTCGAAAGCACACGAAATCATCAAATATTTCAATTAACGAGTCCGGAATTAACCGAAATAGCAAACGCACATGTCCCATACCACGTGTTTTACTAAATCGTTTGATTCACTTCATCGTTTCCTTGAAAGTGCAAAATTGTGTATTTCGTAAAAATACATTTCACATTCTCAAACGGACAAGTCCGGAATTAAGCGAATCAGTAAAAGAAAGGGGTCATAGTCATCGATTTTGCTGAAAAGTTTAAATCGCTTCCTCATTCTTTTGAAAGCGCAAACTGTTAAAATTTCTGAAAACAATTTTATTTATTTTGGAAAAATAACAATTCACATTCTCAACTGGACAAGTCCGGAGTTAAGCGAAACAGTAAAAGAAAGGGATCATAATCCTCGATTTTGCTGAATCGTTTAAGTCGCTTTCTCGTTCTTTTGAAAACGCAAACTGTTAAAAATTTATAAAACAATTTTCATTTTAAACCGATTTTCCAATCAGGTGATTAAAACAGCAAATCAGTATTGCGGAATAACCGCTTGAAAATCCACTTTTAAAACTTGACGATTACTGAAGCCAAAGCAACAGTAATTTTTAAACGTCAAAATCTCATCAAAATAATTTACATCAAAATGTAATATCAGTGAATTTTCATTCATCAAAATGCCACAAAACACCGTGCTTCAAAAATTTAGCATTGGTGTAAAAATCCCGTTATAAAAACAACGGCAACAAAATACGTTTCATAACCAAGCATCGGTTCAACGTAAAATAAATGCAGTAACGTGCAATTCATATTTGCACGCACATTACAATATAAACAAAGAAATCATTCGAATGTATCTTCAATGAAGATAATTCAAAACAACAAAATTTTATCAATAGATGATTAGTACAAAAGAAAGCCAGCGGAAATTTCAACAAAAATCACATATCTGCAATTTCTTCGAATCCTCAATTCGGATTCGAAACGTTCAAAGAAACAAATAATTACAGCTATGTAAACAACCAATGAAATTTATTTCAATTTCTAAATCAAACAGATTATCAGTTGTACTCAGCGAAGACAGTTTCACTATTTCCGCTGCGCACTCTGATAAACAGTACTCAAATCAATCAAATCATCAGAACACAAATTCACTTTTATTTTTATCTAAAGATATTTAAAAATTTACATCTAAATTTCAAAACTTTAGTTTTGACTCAAATCACAATAAAACATCGACCTATAGTTGTAACATATGTTCCATCCAAGTTATGTTTTATATTATGTCCATAAACCCCAAGCTCTGATACCAACTATAACGCCCCACCTCTATGCTCATAATAACAAAGAATATTAAAAGAAATACTGTCTATTATTACGAAGAATAAGGCTGGATAGGAGCGGCCATCCGTAGTTGGCCTTACACTAATATTGGTTACCTCGATAGGAGTGGTATATACTTTTCATTTTTCATCTTATTTATTTACTCCCATCGACATACCCAATTATCAGTATAAAACAAACTACGATGGTTCATAATAGTTTAGGACATTAGATATAACAATAACATAGATAATATAAATGCGGAACACAGATGAAAATAAAATCTCATATATATATATAACTGATGTCAGTTACAACATAGTTGACACAATACATATGATACAACTACAACTGTCGACTCTGGAAGTTATATACACACGTACATTATCAACTAATATACATGAATACATATCAACCTATACAATTTGACACGACTTCTAAAAATGACGAAAACTACTCCAGAAGATATAAAAAGTCTTCATATCACGAATAGCAACTCAAAGCAGGAAATCTACAACCTGAAATAACTCGGGTCTGACCCGAGTATTACATTCAAAAGAAAATAATACACGGGTCAGTCTAATTCAAACTCAGTTATTAATGCGCAGTAGCAATAATAATCAATATCAAATAGACGACAGTCACAGAACTCTCGTATATTCGACTCCTTGATAAAAGAATCGAATAACGGCAGGTATAACACTATATAGTGTTAAATAACAAATCAACAATCCAAATCAATTTAAACTATTGAAATGCCAATTTAAAAACAACAATGCTGATTGGCTGCAGTACACGCTAACGTATACTGCCTCGCCAATACAGTCTATCAAATACTCAGAAGATCAATAAATCCAAAAGCCAACAGATCCAACTCAAATCAAAATGAACCATTTCTAAATACAACTTCAAATTATTGAATTGAACCAACGAAACAATTTAACAATCGAAATATCAATTAAAACAAACAAATCAGTGTGGCTGCAGTACACGCGCGCGTGTACTGCCTCACCACTACAGAGATGAAATAAGAGCCAGACACAAGGTCAAACCCAAGTTTTGCAACTGGGTTCAACTCAAGTAAAAATTCAGAAATCAGCCCAACTCAACAAATACAATGCTAGACACAGTACAACTCCCAACTCAACAAATTTAAGTGGCCAGACACACGTGTAAAGTGAAGACCACAAGGCAAAGTCTCAGTATCAAAACAGAAGTGAGGCCATGTACAAGTCGATGGCAGCCTCAACCAGATAATCAAGTGAATATATATACAAGTTCAGTGTAAATCAAAGAAGACAACTCGAGTGAACCAGACTCAAAATCACAAGTACAAAGCATACTTGGTGACCCAAATCAATACAGACCTGGATCGAAAAGAGCAGACTTCCTAGTGCAAGTCCAAGGGAAGTGTACAACCAATGTAGACAATGCAAGTGCAGTTTCTACATGAGAAAAATCAACGAATACGATCAAGTGAAATCTGACCATCAAGTTCAAATTATCCAAGTTCAAAGTGCAGACATGCTAATTTAAATGCAACAGTGGAACAACCCAAAATGCAGACCAGAATCAAGGCAGGAGTCTCAGACCACAAAGAGGGCAGAGCAATGAAGACTACAAGGAACTACAACACTGCTTCATATATAGATCATACCTGACAACACATATAAATGGAAGCAAAGCCCAATTACATTAATGAACTGATATGCATTGCACTATGTATAACTAAATTCTAAATTGAAGTGCACTACACAGGCAAGTATTTGAACGAAGTCAAGTTTAAATTGGCCATATTCAAAACAAATTCGACCAACAAAGCAGAGGTACAATTGCTACAAGATGTAACAGGTTCAACTCAAGGCCAATGAACATCAGTGCAACAAGCCAGAGGCAAAAAAAATCTCAATAGAGCAAACAGAGACCAAAGACCACAGTAGTCACAATGCTGCAGATGCAAACAAAATGTAATACAACATTGCAGTATCACTATATCATAGATATATACATGAATGGTGACAAAACAGTGCAACCCGATGAACAGCGATCAAACAAACAAGTGAAACAGAGTGTCAATAACATCAATGCCAACAGAAAACCAAAGCCATAATTCACAGTGAAGTCAACAAGGCCAGAATAAACCACCAAAAACAACTATATCAGAGATGGCCAGAGACGAAATAATACAAAGCCAGAAATTCACAAAGTTTCAAAATGGTCGATGCCATGGGAATCAAGTCTACAATTTGAAAAAGTCAAAGAAATAAAAGAGGAATGTTTCTGCCGAAAGAACGAACGTTCCAAAACTCAAGCCGTGAATATCACGTAATATAAAAGCAAAATATACGCATATGGAAAAGGTCAGAATTCATCGCAAACATCCAACAATAATCGAACTATCTAACTAAAGAAAAACGAACAAGTCAAGCAAACCACGACATTCGATCAAACTCAAACGACCGAGAAATTAAACGACAAATTCAGTAACAACAAAACAAAACTCGTAATGCCGAGCCTAGTTGAATTAGATGTGAGTACTTATTACTCACCTTCAATTCGAAGTCGAACACCATCAATTCGAAGCAGCTAAAGGGAGCAACGAGAAGCCTCCCACGATTTTTCTCGCGATCGAACAACAATAGGTCGGCGCTTCGCAAACTCTGATTGTCGAAGGGGAAGAAAGGAACGGCCACCATTTTTTTTTTCTTCTCTCGCTTTGATCTAGGGTTTTCACGAATTAAAGGGGGGAAACGGGTTTTCGTTTGATAATAAGGCACTGAAATAAAATAAAGCATGGGCTAGCTTTAAAGGCCCACTAACACTTAACAATCTATAAAAGAATCTCAACCCGATTACATTTCCAACAGCGATTTATCCTTGTTTAAATCGTTAAATGACGATTATAGGTTGAAACTAAATCCCGGGTTGTTACACTATAAGTGGCGAACCAGTAAAATCTTATAAGACTGCTTTTTAACCTTTTAAAGCAATTTCTTTCCAACTAACTTGCCTTGTTTGTCAACATATAATTTGTTGCCAATACTTTTACAAAATATTTTCTAAAATTGCTGTTGAATTTTAGAATTTAACAAATTAAAATATTTACAAATAGCCCCTTCTCCTTTTACAAACATATAAAATATTTAAGTCCCATACCTTAAATAATTTTATACCTTTAATAAAATACTTAGGAAAATGCTCCAAAAATTCCCATAAATCACTTTTAATATGTTTTCGAACATATTTAAATTTTTGTCCCAAAGCTAACTTATAATAGCCGTAATTAATTTGGACCCAATTTAACCATATTCTTTACAGGAAAATTCATAATAAATCCACATTAATTTAGAAAACTATGAAACTTGAAACCCATCTCTAAAATAATATTTCCGACTTCATATTAAAAACGCAAGGCATTTGGATGTCATTTAATAGGTTTTTCAAGTTAATCCTTATCATAAAATCTATATGAAATAGCATAAATCATCAACAAGCATATATATCTATTTAAACAATCAAAACATGGCTAATCATTTGCAAAATAAATTCGGATCTCAACAAGAAACCGAAAATCATAAAAAATGAGATGTAATCTATTATTCACCTTAGCTTGGTATTAAGGAGTTTGCTCTTGAATGAATTTGATTAAGCTTCTTCCTTTTGATTCTTGCTTATCTTCCCCTTTATCTTCTTCCAATGGTGGCCGGCCTTACTTAAGTTTAATTTTCATTTGCAAACGTGGAAAATTAAAGTGGCATGAGGGTTTAGGGTATAAGAATATAACCTATTCCTATTTTTCCCTTATCTATTACCCTTCCTTATTTCGTGTTAATTCCCTTTTTGTTCATTAGTTAATTAAGCACGACTACCTTAAATTTTTACAAATCTCAATTCCCTTAGCCATTTACATTATTTAATTTAATTTATCTAATTAAATGTCCGAAATAATGTTAATCAAAATTAGGTCGTTACAGTCTATGACTCCAATAATATCTATATTTAATTCACAGTGCCACTTTAAAGCCCTTGGTTCAATCTGATAACATTTAGCGATCAATTGATTTACTCTAGCCAAAATTTTTGACATTAAGTTGACTACAAATTATGATGATACTAACCTTCTATAATGAAGGAGCCATATTCAATTTTGAGTATTGTTTTACATAAAGTAGTTCAACATGTACCCAACTACAGTCGTAACATGATTGACCATAATCAAAGTAAAGTTTAGATATTTAAGATCAACGGTACTCTCAAATCTAAAGACTATTGCTTATCGTTAAATGAGATCTTCTATTTTGACTTAGTTATGTTAACCTATTGAAGACTCTCGTAGAGTCATTCTATGATTGTTCCAAACAACCACAGGTATGCAATCCCTTGGTGTCCCCAATGGTCATAGGTAACTCAATGTACATCATATGGAGAACATTACATACACTGGTCTCAACAGATGTATCAATATCCTTTCCACCTTACACCTTGACTAGGAACAATTCAAGGATAAGTATTTTGAATATTCAATTCAAAATTTATAGTTACAGACACATTCACCATTGAATTCGATTAAATAATCTTGGGATTTTCTACTTATATAAGTATGATGTATTCAGATCATTACTTAGACCACAATATAACTACATATGTAATAAAAAACTAAACAAGTACTTTATTTCGAACAAGATTCTTATAAAAGAGTTAAGTTATATAATGAATTACATAATTGTACCTATGTCACATCCCTAACTCTATCGATCTCTTACTTGAATTAAAACTAATTATGGAGCCTTATGCACATTTCTTTAATCAGTGTACCTGAATTGGATCGAGAAAAAGTCTTAATGAATGGATATGTGATGTAATCTTTAGCATATAATATCTCGATTACTATCTCTTCATCATTGATAAATGGTCTTATCATGTGGAACTTGCAGAGGATGTGTCCCAAATTCTTATGAGCCACGGTTCCTTGGAAATTCGTATTGCCACATTATTACCATAATACATCATCATTGGACCATCAATGCTTTGGATCAATCATAGCTCTTTAATGAATTTGTGCATCTACACTACTTCTTTTGTGGCATCTTTTAAGGCAATGTACTTAGCCTCTATGGTTGAATCCACCATAATTTCTTGTTTGGAACTTTTCCAACTCACTACCCCTACATTAAGGGTGAATATGAAACTTGAGACTGATTTGATGTCATCGACATCACTACGAAATCTCGAGACTGAGTACCCCTTTATAAGGAGTTCATTGTTTTCATATATTAGAAACAAACCTTAGTATTTCTCAAATACTTTAGAATGGCCTTAACCACTATTTAATGATTTTCTCCTGGATTTGATTGATAACGGCTAATTGCACCTAGCGCAAAAGAGACATCTTGTCTAATACATAGCATAACTACATGATGGATCTTATTGTTGAAGCTTAAAGGAACTCATACGTTGCTAAAAAGTGGGTTAAACCTTCCCCTCAAAGTACACCTTTTGAATGCAAGGTGTGCTTTGCTCAAGAACAAGTTCTAGAAATCAGTCTTTGATTGTTGAGCTCTCCGAATACTTCAATTTTGGTGAATCGTGTAGTTTCTTCAGATTCTCTTGTCAATCACGAGTCGTTCCAAACTTATTACAGCCTAAGACTCTAGATTCCGCTTAAGAGTAATTTATACATCACAATCATTCCAATTTCATTTGGAGTTATTACGTCGCATATCTCATATTACATCACATATCCAGAATCGTCCCGCGTTCATTCAGGATTTATCAGTTTTATTCTAATTACAAGGATTTCAAATCCTTTCATCAAATCTGTATATGTTCTAAGGTTCGATCTCTTCGAACCATTTTATATTCAGTTGAATGTGCAATCTCTTGGATCATTTAATGTTTAAGTTAAGGGAACGATCTCTCTAAATCATTTAGTGTTTAAGTTAAGGGGATGATCTCTCTGGATCCTTACTGAGTCCGCTTGCTCTCTGGCAAAGGAACTCAACGACCAAGCAAGCCTATCCACACACTCTTCGATAATGGGACTTGCTTCTTGCACTCTGGTCCTGTCTCTTCGGTCGGGGCTATAAGGTGATCAATATCGTACAAGTCCATCCGCTCACTCTCTAGCGAGGGGCTTGCACCTTGCACTCCAGTCCCGTCTCTGTTGATAGGACATAAAACGATCAATATCAGTCATCAATTCAATGTGGATTTGTCAAAATTCAAATATTCATATTAAAGTAAACAAGCAAAAATCAAACAAGAAAAAATCCTAAATGTTCAGCCCAAACATCCGACTTGGAGCGTGCCTAGAGACCAATCTAGGTCTTGTACACATGTAAGCGGTCCAAGTTTATCATTATCCTAAGCAATCACCCCAGACACCCGACTTAGAGAGTGACTAGGGACCAATCTAGGTTTTGTGTACATCTAAGTAGTTTTGGGTATTATTGTCTTTATTGCTAAATATGAAAAGAAAAATAAAATAAAAGAATTGAAAAAGTAGAGCGTATGAATTGGATTCGACTCCCATTCATCTCGATCATGGGATTTTGAGGCTCGAACCAGATCCTCGGTTGTTCCTTGATGCATTCGCTGCAGGTGGTGGTTGCTCCGGCTGCACCATTATAAGCTGGTTGTTCTGAACAAGTTCTTCTATTAGATCACGAAGGTGTCAGCACCCATTCGTTTCATGTCCATCCAGCTCATGAAAGATGCAAAACTTTCAAGATCTTTTCTCTCGATTAGTAGGTTCTCTTCTTGGAAGCTTACGATAGGGAATTTTCGCCCTAGCGTCTAGGTATGTCCTCTCTAAGGTCTTAGTCAAATCAGTGTAGGAAGAGAATTTCGGCTCCCTCTTTATCGTTTTGGTTCTCCAAAGTTGTCATAAGTTATCCTTTTCCTTTTCCTTTTCCAGTTCCTATTCAGATGGTCCTCTATCATCTATAACATTAATTTTAACATCCTCAGCTTCATCCTTGGCTTTAATATCTTCTTGATGCAAATATCTTTCATCTCATAATAGAATTCCATAAGCGCCATTGGTGGATACCTTTTCAGTGCAGCTTTAAAGTTGATTTTGCTTGGGATTCCAAATACTACCACCATCAAAATTACTTATGGATCCGGCCTGTCGACTATAGCTGCTACATCGAATCTAGTCAAATAGCTTCTCAAGGTCTCTTTGGGCCTTTGTTTCACACTTGACAATGTCATCATATTCTTCGGTTGTGAGACGTAAACTCTAAATTATCTTAAGAATCTACTCACTAGCTTGGTCCATGTGCCAATGGACCCATTCTCCAGCTGTTTGAACCACATCATCGCCAAATCCGTTAAATATAATAGGAAGCACCGCCCTACTACTTCCTTAGAAGAACCCAACACCAGCATATGTCCGATGTATCTCATCAGATGAATCGTTGGAATTATCTTTCCATCGTACATTTCCTATATTAAAAGCATGAAATCGAGAGAATTTCTTACATTTCGGATATTAGCAGTAAATGGATTCATGTTAATACCTTCCAAACCCTGATCTAGAGGTCCTCATCTAGTTAATCTTCTTACCAACTCAGCAATTCGGGTTTCACCGTCCAATGAAGGTCTTCATCCAAAAGCGATATTCTGCCCTTGTCCCTGTATGGGAATTGTTGACCCAAGAAATGGACCTACACCCTGGTTTGGTTTTGAAAGCACCAGCCCTATTTTTACAAAGCAATATCACAGATCACAGATATAGAAAAGAAGCAGTAAAAGACAATATAAAGAGGATTTTTATAGTGGTTCGGCTGTTAGCAAAGCCTATGTCCGCTTTATAGTTTTATTATAAGCTGATTGCCAGTACAAAAGCTGTTAGATTACAAGGCTTTGGCTAATTCCTAGCTAGCTTGTATCTCTAGAGTTAGAATCCACCGGAGAATCATGGTGTATTCCTTCTGAGATTGTTGGGAGGGAGGTTGGAAGTGAAGAATAATCCCAGCAGAGCTTCAGCAATCAGTTTCCCGAAGAAGATCCTCTTCATGTTGCAGGTGGCACGCTATTTATAGAGGTTAGAGGGTTTCTGGACCAGGCCTATCATTATCAACTCTCAGCGTGGACTACAGGTGACCCAGGAGGTTCTAGCTCGCGAAATGAACCAAGACCATGGGTTGCTAGCGACCCATGGACTTTGGGTCGCCGGCGACCTATAGACTTGGTTCATTTTGTGAGCCAAGTTTTGCCTCCTTCCTTCGTTTTCCTTAACTCGTTTGTTTAAGGCTTTGAGGAGGTGCATGGGTTACTGACGATCTGGCCATAGAGGACTATCCTAGATTCCGAAATTGGAGATGTTTTCATAGACATTCATCATTGTTGTCATTTGTTGATGGAAAGTCACTAGATGCTTACGTTCAAACAATTGTTGGGCTGTAGGGATGCTGGTCTCTTGGCTTCATTGACTCCAATCGTCGCCTTATCCGTATAGCTTGGCCCTTGTCGATCTCTAGTCGTAACTTCTCTGGTTAGTTCCTGAACCATCCAGCCAGTACTTAAGGTTGTCTTGTTTTCTCTTGGTATCTGCTGGGTTGAAAACCCGGATAACATTTGCCCCCAAGAGTATGTCTTCGTTGCAAACAAGGCATGCTCTGGAAGTTATCGTTTTCGGCATCCGTCTGCTGATAAGTTATTGTCTTCAACATCTGTCTACTGATTTTTAAGTGATTGCATTAGTGCTCTACACACATATTAGCGTCATCGGTTGACTTTCCCTGATTCTGGCTGCTATTACTCGTCACAATTTATCATGTTTCCGCTTGTAGCTTTCCGGCATGCTTTAGAATGAGGAACAGTTGTAATCGATCGGGTTTGAGACGATTAGGTAGATCCTTCTTCCTTTATACATATATGTGCATCATTGCTTCCCCTTCTTATATGTATATATGTATATATTTATTATTATTTTTTATTTTTTATGATGGGTCGCTGGCGACCCATGGGAAATAGGTCGCTAGCGACCTAACTGAATAAAGCTTCAAGGTCGGGTCGCACGCGACCCATGGTGGATCGGGTCGCATGCGACTTGATTAATTAGCGAAATAATTAGGTATTTTCTCTACATACTTATACCCGAGCCAGCACCATGCCCTTCATTCGACCCGAGCAACTGCCATCTCTCCAAGCGATCGAGCCTTCCAGTGATTCAACCAGCGATTCAAATCAAGTGCTCCAGTGATTCATCCTACTTTGCTCGATCCATTTGCCATCACCAATCCATCATCTTGTTCGAGCTTAATCCCTAACCGACCTATCACCTTGTTTGAGTTTAAGCCCCTACTGATCCATCATTTTGTTGTATCCGAGCCGATCCATTGTCTTGTTGCAGCTGACCTTCCACTAGCTCGCCCACAACCTGATTTGCTGCTCAGCAAGCTTAATTCGCGATTCTTCTGTTCCATTAAACCAATTTGAGGTGGGTTTTCTTGGTTGAGTTATTAATTTCTATGTTGGTATGACGGTTTAATGCCCAACCTTAGCTTGTGACGTTGACTACAAGATTTTGTGCTGATTGTGGTTCTTTGGAGGAAGATAGGAATTGGGTCTTGAGTCGTTTCTTGGAATGACATTTGGGCTTTGGCCCAAGGCTTGATGCATTTTGCTATCTTCGTTCATCGAACCAGAATTGGCTTGTTACCAGTTTGTAGATGTCGCTTGCTTATGCTTCATCAGTTGACCTTGACTCTTCTAAGGACTTGGGCTTATCTTGTTTTACCCATTGCATGCTTAGTGTCCCTACAGTGAGAAGAATTTTCCATGTCGCTTTGGACGACGGATCCGTTATCGATCATAGACCGATAACGGGTAAGTGCGCAAGCAGTACAACTAAAAGTAGAAAGCGAAATTTCATGGGAACTTCTTCTCTCCTTCCACTGTAAGCAAACTATCTACACGGGATAAGATGTTTGCGGCACTTCGGACACTGAATTTACCACACATAGATAGCACACTGCACTTGCCCCAATTCATACTTGAAATCGGACACGCTAAACTCTAGTTCATGTCGCCTCGTAGTCTAAGTGTGATAGGGGGAACTCATGAAAATAGGATAGATTTGCCAATAGAATTACCAAACCTTTTACGGACACGAGTTCTGTCATATAGAATGAAACAGCCATCCACATGTCGCAAGCTGAGTGGACGAAGTCCGGCGCTTTCTGAAGCTAAATCGTCATCCACCTCGCAAGTTGAGTTTGGTCAACTAGTTCTGGTTGGGCCCATTGTGGATCGCATGCCTCCCAACTTTCGAGTCCTACTCAACCCACCTGAAAAGGCCCCGTCGGTGTTCTCCGCCAAGGTTCTCCATAATATATGTATACAACACGGGATTCTCGAAGAGGACGCACGCCTACCGGTGAAAGATGAGTTTGCTCACATGCCTCCCCCGGGGTTCACAACTTGTCATCGATATATGTGTTTGAATGGAGTCGTGCCCCCCTTCAATGATTTCCTTCGCGAGACGCTCTCGAACTTGGGGATTGCCCCATTCCAGCTTTATCCAAATGGTTACGCCATTCTTATATGCTTGCATGTCCTTTTCATGCGGACGTTCCATCGCGCTACGAGCTTCGATGAGTTGCGGTACTTCTTGGCTTTCAAGAGGAGGGACGACTGCCCCTCTTTGATCATAATTGAGGCCCAGCAGAATCGAAAGATCGTCTTGCGATTGCGAAGCAATTTATCGCAATTTAAGACACAGTATTTCTTCGTTAGGTGCCCCAAAGGGTTCAACCGCCGGTGGATGACAGGGGGTAAGTTTTCTTATTCTCTGTTTGCTGAGCTTTGAAGTGATGTAATGGAGTTTTTAAACGATTGAGTGTTCTTTGCAGTTATCCCGAGGCCAAACAGAGACGTCGCTCTTAACGAAATCTGTCAAACTCTAAAGGCCATTGATGCCAAAGAGCGGTGCATTAGAGTTTTGCTTACTGATGAGAATTTGCGCCAATTCGGACTGTTAGCTCCGGGCAGATCCGTTGTCCAGATTGAAGCTCCCTCTCCCGGTCGAGCCAGAGTTCGCGCAAGGCCTTCTTCTTCTTCACATGATTATGACAAGGGCCAGGAAATAGGTGGTCCGTCCAAAAGCCCACTCGACGAGACTCATGGGGAGGACATTGCGGTCGGTCTAGGTGGTTCAGCTAGAATGCCTCCAATCGAGGAAGAACTAGAAGTCGAACCCCCATGCAGAGAAGGGAAAGCCACGATAGACTCAAAGGAGGAGGGGGAGTTTGAAAGTAGCAGTGGTGAAACCATGACCAACGATTACTTTTCGTCAGAATCCGAAGGTGAAGACTTAGAAACATGCGACGAGATGTCGGGCATGAGTCCCATTCTTTCGCATTCACCCCCTTCCGACAATGATGACAAAGACAAGGCCCTGGAGTCTAGCAATGTCAATATTCTCCTGGCAAGGCTGCCGGGGTAGACCTTGGAGATTTCAGTGATGTATTCGTCGACTTCGATGCCTTTATGAAGGACGACTTCAAGTTTGACATGACACCATCCTGTTCCGGCGATATCGCGCCATCCACTAGCCCAACTTCGCCTGTGATAATCGAAGCCAGTCCGATTCCACCTTTAACAGCCGTTCGCTTCGGTTTGTGACGATGCCTTAGGTCCATATTAGGAGTGCACAATAAGCCACACTAGGAATTCACTTATTCTTATTTTTCATTCTTTCATATGCTGGCTTAATTCCTTACGTGTTTCTGAAGTCTTTTATGTGTGCTATGTTCTAGGTATGACGAGAGGGAATGGTTTTTATGACGACTTCGCGGATTATACCGATTTGCAACGGTACCCGAGATGTTCCTTCAACCGCTACCAAGTTCGGGAGATAGAAGACGAATATAGGTGAAGGAAAGAACTTGAGGCAGAAACCCACCACCAGGAGGAAAGAGATAAGTTCCGTCCGCACAGAGTCGGGTATGAAAAAAGACGGTCCCATGATGAAAGGGAAGAGTCGTTGAAGAAGCCAAAGTTTGATCACCGCTCCCATCCTTCCGAGCCTGTTCTGAAGCATACTTCGGTGGGACAAGAGGTTCCCATCTCTTCTACCCTAACTCCACCTCGAATGCATGTTTCATCTTCTTCTATTGTTGCTACTGCCTCCGACATTTCTCATTCCCACCGAAGACCGGCCTACAGTCTTCCCATAGGCCCGCCTAAGCTTGAGGCGGCTCTCCCGGGTTGGTTCCTAAGAGGCGTTAAGTTTGATATGGATATTCACCCCATTCATTAGGACTCTTATATGCCGTGCCTCCAAGGTATTCAACATGATTTGGAGCATGGTGAGAAGTGGGAGAAGCTCTGCAAGCAACTAGCAGACACCAACCGGAATAACTACCAGGAAATCCTCTCCTTTGAAGCTAAAAAAGATGATTTTGAAAAGGAGTTAACCGATCGGGACGCTAAAATTAAACAGTTGGAGGAGGAGAAAGAGGCAGCACTCCGGGACAGTAAGAGGACTACCAGCTTAATGAAGGAGATGAAAAACGTGCATGAGAGGGCCGGAATTGTCTGGAGAGACGAAATCAAGAAGACTCATGCGGAAGAAGCCAAATTGAAGGAAGATGTGGTCGCCTGCAACGCCATTATCGAAGCTCAAAGGAAGACAATTGCCAACCACAATCTGATTGTCGAGGGGCACAATAAATTTTTTTTTGACCAAGCTGGGACAATTGAAAAATTATAGGAAACAATTGCAACGTTGCATGCTCAGGTCGCACAACTCAGTGCCGACAAAACTGCTGTTGAGATGGAGAAGGCTATGGTGACAACAAATTATCTAGAGCTCGAGCATACTTTTGATCAGAAGATGGAGAAACTAGACGCGACGATCTTGAATTTTTATGTCAACTCTATATTACATCAGGGGAGCCTTTGTTATCTTGGCCCGAAGTTTCCACGCACTCTTGCCCTCATTTAGGAGGAAATTCTGTCTCATTTTGTAGAGAACGACGACGTATATTCAGATCAGGAGTTGCGAGATGCCTATCTTAATGAGGAATCCAAGAAGGCAATACTTGAAGGACAAGAAATTCTTTGAGTTGAACAGGAGATGGAAACCGCCGAAGTGGCTCTGATGGTTGCTATAGATGTGCCTGCCAAGTCTCTAATCTCTGATGCGGGCGAACCTTCGAGGGCAGCTCCATGATCAGCCAATAAGCTCGAGGCTCGACGTTGTTCCTCATGTGGTGGAGCCCTCCAAAGAAGGCGAAGGAGATGAGTTTGAGGTTGCCGTTCATGATTCTTCCTCCGGCACAGGTAATGCTCATGCCTCTTCCGAATTCGGAGGCTTAATGCTTTTCTTTTTGATCTTATAGGTCCTTCTACTCTTCTTGTTGGCGCGCCAGTTACTTCAGCGCTTGTGCATGCTGCTATCTTTACATCCTCTGAAATTGTATCCGTTCTTGCTCCTATCCCTACATCTACACCTAGCTCACAAGCGGGACCAGAGGCTGAGAAGATTGAGGCACTTCATGGCCTGGACGATCCTTCAGCATCTCTTGAAGGTGATACGACTGCCGTTAAGTCCAGGTAGCAGGAGACACCGATGGAGCAACCACAAAAGACTTCGCATAACCTGGTTGCTGTTAAGAAGGGGAGATTGGAGGATTTTAAGGCTTCGAAGAGCTCCCGGAAGTTGAGAAAGCGTAAGGGAATGGGAAGCTCTTTTGGAAAACATTCGGAGGAGATCGCTACAGAGATACAGGTTGACATTACTGGCAGCGACACCTCTTCCGAAAAGAAGCAGAAGCTGCCAACCAAAGGTGGGAAAGGAAGTGGTGGCAAAAGGCGTTGATAGGCCGGTACGAGGATGGACTCTGTTTTGTCATATAGCTTGCGGGAAGCTTGACTTGTTGTGTTTCTTTATGAGTTCTTATGCCTACGTGCAGAGTCTGCACTTCTGTCTTGGTTGTACAGTTTGTAATTTTTCTTTGTTGGCCGCTGCTGTGTGGGTATGGCCCCCACATTTTGATTCTGTGTTCATAAGGTTACAAGCAATATAATGGTATTTTGACTTTATTTTCGTCTATCTTTTCATATATACTCTATGTGCATGTGCACGTTTCTTTTCACACTTTGCTATTCCCGCAGTCACGGCCTAAGTCCTTCCTTCAGAGCGACAGAATATTGATAATTTTCAAAACTGCTTAATCTTGTTTAGAAATCCATAAAGCTTCAACGATTTCCAAAAGTTGGAAATTTTGCTTAGGAAGTTAAACTTTTGCTTAGGATCCTTGAAGCTACACTTTTGCTTAGGATCCTTGTTAACTTTTGAGATAGAACTTGTGAATTTATTGTTGTTTGGGGTGGTAGGGCTTGTGGACTCTTTGCCTTCAAGTGATTTTTTCTTCGTATAGATATATGCCCCCCAAGTTCACAGGGTTGTTTACTCCAAACAAACTTCAATTATTCGACATTTCTGAGCAACGCGAGAAGTTTTAGCTTGAGTGCACGGCTTCTGAGGTTCCTTGGCACTGCCTATTTTCGGGCAGCGTGAGGAGTTGGAATTTGGGGTTCCTCAGCGTTGCCTATCTCCGAGCAATGCGAGAAACTTGAGTTTGGAGTTCCTTGGCATCGCCTATCTTTGGGCGATGCGTGAAACTTGAATTTGGAGTTTTTCAGTGTTGTCTATCTTCGGGCAATGGAGAAACTTGAGTCTGTAGTCCCTCGGCTTTGCCTATCTTCGGGAAATGCGAGGAACTTGAGTCTGGAGTTCCTCGGCGTTGCCTATTTCCGAGAAACACGAGAAACTTGAATTTGGAGTCCCTTGGCGTTGCTTATCTTCGGAAAACGCGAGAAACTTGAGTCTGTAGTCCCTCGGCGTTGCCTATCTCCAGGCAACACAAGGAACTTGAGTCTGGAGTTCCTCGGTGTTGCCTATCTCCGGGCAACACGAGAAACTTGAATTTGGAGTTCCTCAGCGTCGCCTATCTCTGGACAATGCGAGAAACTTGAATCTGGAGTTCCTCGGCATCCCCTATCTCCGGGCAACGCGAGAAACTTGAATCCAGAGCTCCTCGGTGTTGCCTATCTCCGAGCAACGCGAGAAACTTGAATATGGAGTTCCTCGGCATTGCCTATCTCCGGACAATGCGAGAAACTTGAATTTGGAGTTCCTCGGCGTCGCCTATCTCCAAGCAACTTGAGAAACTTGAATCTGGAGTTCCTCGGCGTGGCATATCTCCGGGCAACACGAGAAACTTGAATTTGGATTTTTTTCGGTGTCGCCTATTTCTAGGCGACGCGAGAAACTTGAGTTCGTGGCCTCCTGATACAGCTGGGGCGACATCATTTTTCAGAGGGCTAGGATCGGGTTCCGCCGATCCAACGGTTTGAGTCAGTTTACTCTCTCCGGCTCGTCGGGTAATTATTATGAACACAATTAGGATGATTCCAAAAAGCAAACTTTATTATGAAAAGCATGGCAGATTCTTTGCCTATTTACAATGCCACTGGCATTTTCGTAATGGCTTATTTGCTGAAAATTAGAAAATACATAAAGTTGCTTTTAAATGAAATAACGGCGGAGCGATTCGCTGTTCCAGGCTTTGGGAATCGTGATCCTATCGACGGTCGTCATCTTGAAGGTCCCGTCACCACGCTTCTAATGACTGAAAAATGGTCCTTCCCAATTCAGTCCGAAGGCTCCCGGGACAGGGTAAACTCACTTGAGCACGAGATCGCCAACTTCGAAGGTTTGACTGTGAACTTTGGATTTGAAGTATCATGCGACCCTCTTTTGGTGGGCGTCGATTATCAACTCTGCTTCCTCTCTCTTTTCATTGACCACGTCTAGCGATTCGAGTAGGAGTTGCTCGTTTTATTTTTGGTCAAAATTCAGCCTTCGGTGAGAGGGGACTTCTAGTTCGACAGGAATCATCGCCTCTGAACCATACGCCAATATGAACGGGGTGTGGCCGGTTGTAGTTTTGTGTGTTGTTCTGTAAGCCCATAGTGCGAGTGGAAGCTCATCAACCCAGTTTCCCTTTGCTCTTGTCACTCTCTTTTTGGTGGTGGATTTGATGATCTTGTTTATTGCCTCCACTTGCCCATTTGCCTGTGGATGAGCTACTGCAGAAAAGCTCTTTTCAATCCGGAAGTGCTTGCATAAGTCTTTGAACTCGGTGCTTTCGAACTACATTCCATTGCCAGTGACGATTTTTTGTGGCACGCCAAACATGCAAATGATGTTTTTAGCAACAAAGTTAATAACTTTGTTTGTGGTTATGGTGGCCAGCGGTTTCGCTTCAGCCCATTTCGTGAAATAGTCTACAACCACTATAGCATATTTGGCTCCTCCTTTTCCATTGGAAGGACGCCAATCAAATCGATTCCCCATATCGCAAACGGCCATGGGCTGACCATTTGCGTCAGTTCTGTTGATGGAGTTCTCTTGATTTTGCTGAATCTCTGACAGCGATCACATCTCCTGGCATGATCTGCGGCATTGCGGTTTACTGTTGGCCAGAAGTACCTGTACCGAAGAACTTTCTTTGCCAGCGTTTGCCCCCTAGTATGGTCTTCGCACTCGCCTTCGTGCACTTCTTCCAGGATTCGGTGTGCTTCATATCGGCCACACACCTAAGAAGAGAGGTCGAGAATCCTCTTCGATAGAGTATTCCGTCCTATATCATGAATCGCGATGCCTTCCTGAGTAATTTCTTTTGTTGGTTTTGATATGTTAGAAGAGTTCCTGCCAGGAGATAATCTTTTATTGGTGTCATCCACGTGTCTGGTTCCACAGTGGTCTCGAGAATCCATTCTACGTCCATTTCATTAATGCTTGGATTGGTTAGAGTTTCGACTGGGACCACCCCTAGCGACTGGGCTTCTCCGGAGCTTGCCAACTTGGCTAAGAAGTCTGCCTTAGTGTTTTGTTCCCATGGTATGTGGGTTATGGTATAGTGTTCGATGTCACTCAGCAGCTCTTGCACTTTGGACAAATACGAGGCTAAATTTTCATCGCATGCTTGATACTATCCTTTCACTTGACATACAACCAGCTGGGAGTCGCTATATATATGAATGGACTTTATTTTGAGTTCCTTTATGACCTTCAGCCCTACGATCAATGCTTCGCACTCCGCCTCGTTATTCATAGCTTGGAACTCCAGACGTAGAGCATAGCCGATGGCTCACCCCTTGGGGGTTTCGAGCACTACCCCTGCACCCGAACATGAGTTGTTTGATGCTCCGTCGACGAAAAGCTTTGCGTCCACTTGGGGCTGAACTTCCTTTTCATCATCTCTTATCGTGAATTCAGCAATGAAATCGGCCAGCGCTTGCCCATTGATTACTTTCCTTGGGTGGTAAGTGATATCATATTGACTCAATTCTATGTTTCATTTAAATAATCGTCCGGACGTCTCTAGCTGGTACAAAACTTGTTTTAATGGCTGGTCAGTCAACACCTTAATCGGATGAGCCTGAAATACGACCACAACTTTCGGGACGCGATCAAAAGGAAATACGCTAGTTTCTCTAGTTTCGAGTTATTCTTCTCAGCCCCAGTGAATCGCTTGCTAATGTAGTACACTGGTCGTTGGATTCTCGCTTCTTCCCGCATGAGAGCCGTGCTCAATGCGTGTGGGGAAATTGCCAAGTAAACGAATAAGTCTTTTCCATTGACTTGTTTCGATAAGACTGGCGGAGTTTTCATGTGTCGGAGTAGTTCTTCGAAGACCGTTTGACAAGCTTCGCTCCATTCAAAGTTTATCTTTCCCTTCTTTAGCGCGTCGAAAAACGGTATACACTTGTCTATGGCTTTTGAAATGGATCGACTTAGCGCCACGACTTTTCCATTCAAGCTTTAAAGTTCTCTCTTATTCTTAGGGGCCTTGACTTCCGATAACACTGTTATTTGCTCCGGATTCGCTTCGATCCCCCAGGCACTCACTATGAATCCCACGAACTTCCCGGATGCCACCCCAAAGTGACATTTAAGTGGGTTGAGCTTCATTCCGTATTTATGGAGTATCTCAAACATTTCAGAAAGATTATCTAGGTGGTTAGCGGCTGCTCGGGATTTGACTAACATATCGTCCACGTAAACTTCCATAGTTTTCCCGATCTGGCGCTTGAACATTGTATTCACTAGTCTTTGATACGTGGCCCCTGCATTCTTCAGACCAAACGACATTACTCTATAGCAGTATAATCCTAAATCAGTGATGAAGCTGGTATTTTCTTGATCTGGTTCGTGCATTGGGATCTGGTTATAGCCTAAGTACGCATCCATAAATGACAGCAATTCATGTCCCACTATTCTATCCACCAGTTGATCAATTCTGGGGAGCGGGAAGCTATCCTTTAGACAGGCTTTGTTGAGGTCTGAAAAGTCAATGCAAGTTCGCCATTTTTCATTAGACATCTTGACTAGTACTGGGTTTGATACCCATTTGGGGTAAGTTGCATCTCGGATGAAGCCGTTGGCCATTAGTTTATCCACCTCTTCTCTCAATGCCTTGGACCGCTCAGGGCCCAAGCTGCGCCTTTTTTGTTTGACTGGAGTGAATTTAGGGTTAATGATAAGGGCATGATAGGCAATTTCGGGCGATACTCCACACATATCGGCATGCGTCCAGGCAAATACATCCAAGTTGGCGTGGAGAAATTTGGTCAAACTCCGACCGCATCTTATTTCCAAGCTGCGACCCAATTATTAGGACCCATGTGGGGTCATCCATACTAACTGGGACAGACACCGTCAGCTCAGTTGGTGCCGCCCGATCTTCCCATGAGCTCTTCTTCTTAGGGTCCAAAGCCTTGTAAATCGGCTATGGTCCCCAAGCTAGCAACGACTCTGTAGTTACTATTCAGAGGGCTCACAGATGTGGAGAGCTTTCCCCATATCCTTTCCTTTCTCCTTTCTTCTAGACTCACGTAATTCCACAATATAACATTCTCGAGCAATGCTCTGGTCTCCTTTCACTATTCTGATTCCATGCTTGGTAGGGATTTTCATCGTGAGGCACCATTGAGCCAAATCTATCTTGAAGTCGGCTAACGCAGGCCGCCCTATAAATGCATTGTATGCCGACATCTCATCCACAATCACAAAAGTCTGAATGAGGGTGATTCATCATTCTCTCTCTCCAAGTTCTACAAGTAGGTCAATTCTTCCCACCGGCTACTTAGGTTCTCCGGTGAATCCCTGAATCTTCGTTTGACGTGCAGATACGCTTTTCATACCTATCTTCATCTGATCGAAAGTACGTTTGAAAAGTATATTAACCGAGCTTCCACTATCAACCAACACTCGTCTGACAGCTACGGGTCCAATTCCTACTGTTACCACCATTGGATCAAGAGTTGGAGCCTCAATTCCTTCAGTATCACGGTCGCAAAATACTATATCGTTGCTCAGCACCTTCTACTGCTTGACTGGATTTTCACCATCTATTGTCAAACACAATCCCTTCGGGACATGTTTAGTGAGCTTGCGTATCTCTTCATATCCCCCCAACTACTTTGTGCAGGATGTGGTCCCCTAGATATTGTTCCGATAATGAGCCTTTGGTTAGTCCGTTTCGACCCTTGGTCACTAGTTCCAGCCTGATTTCCTTGTTCCCTAGGTGGTTGAGGGACTATAGCCTGGCTGGGTTTTTGTGGCCCTTTTACATATTGCTGAATCTTGTTGTCGTGGATTAATCCTTCAATGAGGTCGTTAAGGTGGCGGCACTCATTTGTGTTGTGCCCGTGTGTCTCATGGAAGCGACAGAATTTCCCTGAACGCTTCTGCTGTTCTTTTGCCTCCTTTTTGAGGGGTTTCCTATACTCTTCAGTTTCTTATGTTGTGAGATAAATATTTTCCAGAGTGTCATTCAGGGGGGTATAGTCTCCTAGTTCAAACTCTCTAAACCTTTTGTTGCAGCCACAACTATTTTTCTTCTCAGAGTTCTGATTTCCTCTCTTTTGGTTTCCATTCTTCCCTGCAGCCCCTTGATTATTCTCGGGGTTGCGTGTGTTTTGATTAGCCGTCGTGCCATTCTGTTCGATGTTCGTTTGTTGCACTCCAGCGGCCTTTCCTTCCAGCTCGCAATCCTCTTCCAACCTTAAGTATTGGCTTGCCTTGCGATTAAAATCTTTCCTGTTGGTGGGTTGCTTAATCTTGATCCATTTCCCGAACTCCGTCTCCGGATAAATAGCGCAGACTAGGGACATAAAAACAATGTCTTTATTTGGATTGCTCACCTCTGTCGCCGCTGTGTTGAATCTGCTAATAAACGATCTCAATGACTCGTTGCGCCCTTGAACTAGTCCGGATAGAGACATGACGTCCTTCGGTGGTGCGGTATGAAGTCTAAACTGGTGAATTTTTTTGCAAGTTGATCAAAGGTAGAGATAGATCTTGGGGGAAGTCTGGTGAACCACATAGATGCAACGCCTTCTAGAAAAATGGGAAAACGTCGACAGCGTACGGCTTCCGGAGCATTGGCTCCATCCATATACCAACTATATTTGTACAAATGGGGTTTTGGATCCTTAGTTCCATCGTAGGAGGGAATGGTTGGCATGGTGAATTTGTCTGGGTATCTTTCATTCAAGATCTCATCGGTAAAAGGTGTCCGACTTGGAGCAGATCCCCACTCATCATCCTTTTGACTCTTACTCTCGTCCATCAGCCGCTTGACCATGTTTGCTATATATGCTTCTAATGTACGGTGGTCTTGGGGGCGTCAGTTAGTCACTGCGCCAAATGTTTGGTTCGACAAACGGTCTTGGCGCGTGGGTTGATGCCTAGGCTCTCCTGTCTTCAGGAGAGCCATTCCCGCAGGACCTCGCTAGCTTGCATTTGGCCTAACTGGGGCGGTCTGGATTTTTCTAAAGTTATCAAATGCATTGGCATCCTCCTCTACCTGATCACCCTGCTCTCCGCCTTCCGAATCGGAGAGATTCACAGCCACATCCTTCAGTGGGGTTTTAGCCTCATGATTCAAATTCAAATTTGGCAGTCTTGCTTCCAGTGGGGTATTCTCATTTTCCTCCAAGTTACACCCCATGGTTGCTTCCTGTTTCTCCTATGCAAGCCAGAAACTGAGGAGTTTTCCTGCTCTATGGCAGTAGCTGGTTTAGGGATGGTTCTTTGAGCAAGGTTTGATTGTAGAGTTATCAAAGCGTTGAGCTTTTCCATTAGAACCTTTTGACTATCTTCCATTCTTTGATTGATTTCTACTGCCATCTTATTCAACTCATCCCTGATGACAACTTCATGCTGACTAGAGGACCCTGGTACTTGATTTCCTAAGTTAGCAGCATTTAACCTGTTGGAGGCTAAAACCTTCCATGGCTATTACTTCCCCTATAGAGCTTCCAGAGGCAGTTCTTTTCCTTCCGGGACCCATTGACTTTTAAAACAGAGAGTTCTTTAAGCAAAGATTGGAGATCTAACTTCTGGATCTATACAATCCAAAGTAGATAGCTAGATCTGGATCATGGGTTGAAAATGGAGATCTAACTTCTGGACCTATGCAATCCAAAGCAGACAGCTAGACCTGGATCCTGGGTTGCAAGTTTCTCAGTGAAAGCACCAAAATGTTGGTCCAAGAAATGGACCAACACCCTGGTTTGGTTTTGAAAGCACCAACCTGTTTTTACAAAGCAATATCACAGATCACAGATATAGAAAAGAAGCAGTAAAAGACAATAGACATAGGATTTTTATAGTGGTTCGGCTGTTAACAAAGCCTACGTCCACTTTATAGTTTTACTATAAGCCGATTGCTAGTAAAAAAGCTGTTAGATTACAAGGCTTTGGCTAATTCCTAGCTAGATTGGATCTCTAGAGTTAGAATCCATCAGAGCATCACGGTGTATTCCTTCGGAGATCGTTGTGAGGGAGGTTGGAAGTGAAGAATAATCCCAACAAAGCTTCAGCAATCAGTTTCCTGAAGAAGATCCTCTTTATGTTGTATGTGGCACGCTATTTATAGAGGTTGGAGGTTTTCTGGGCCATGCCCATCATTATCAGCTCTCAGCATGGACTACAGGCGACCCATAGACTTGGTTCATTTCGTGAGCCAAGTTTTGCCTCCTTCCTTCGTTTTCCGTAACTCGTTTGTTTGAGCCTTTGAGGAGGTGCATGGGTCGCTGACGATCTGGCCACAGAGGACTATCCTGGATTCCGAAATTGGAGATGTTTTCATAGACATTCATCGTTGTCATCATTTGTCGATGGCAAGTCACTAGCTGCTTACGTTCAAACAGTTGTTGGGCTGCAGGGATGCTGGTCTATTGGCATCATTGACTCCAATCGTCTCCTTAGCTGTATAGCTTGGCCCTCGTCGATCTCTAGTCGTAACTTCTCTGGTTAGTTCCTAAGCATCCAGCCAGTACTTAAAGTTATCTTGTTTTCTCTTGGTATCTGCTGGGTTGAAAACTCGGATAACAGGAATTTCGACGCATACTCTACTGGATGCACATTATCGTTTTGTCTTACTTGTCCAGTTTCATTCTATCCTCTGTTCCTACGGGGTAGCTCTATCACATATTCCTTCAGTTGTTGCTCATGCACATTTTGATTTGTGTTCCTAGCGCCAGCTTTATCTATACTTGGCATTCCAACAGTCACACCAACATTGCCCCTACGTATAGTTCTCTCGGTATTAAGTTGATTTGGCTGCGGGGGCATTGTCCCTTCTTGCTCTGCTCCAACTTTAGATGCTCCTACATTAGCTCCTTGGTTTTGAATTCTAGAAACTCTAGCTGTTCCCTGTTGTCCCATCCTTTGGAAGAATCCTTCAAGCATTTCCTATTGTCTAATTATCACCCCATCCTGCATCTTCTTAATTATTCTCTCCATTTCTTTGTTGGTCATGTAAATGGATTAGTGAGAATTTGATGACACCTCCTGGCTATCCTCAGGATCTGGTTGACTAGCTTCGATTTTAGATCTAGTATTAGGCCACTTCATCTTCTCTATATTTTAGACTCAAGCTTCAATGTTTCAGATCTAGCTTTGGTTCTCAGTGAAAGCACCAAAATGTTAACCCAAAAAATGGATCAACACCCAAAATCAAGATTAAAGCACCCGTTCGGATCAAAAATAAAAGAAAGCCAGAAAAAATATAAGAATACACAGAAGTTTTTGTAGTGGTTCGGCGTAATATGCGACCTACATCCACTTTAATCTTTTATTAGCCGTTCTCTCTTTGGATTACAACTAAATTTCTTAGATCTGACCACAATCTAGTGTATCTCGGATTTACAATGATGTTTCTAAAGAGTTTGAGGGTCACTAGTACTAAGAATTTGCTGATTTAAGTTCTAGAACTGCAAAAAATTGTTTCCCACGTGATTTTAATGGATGAGATGTTAGAGGTAAAGAAGTAGAATGGTCTCTATAGTTAGAGAATTCCCTCCATTTTGGTTGTAGATAGGCTTGTATTTATAGAGGAAACAGTCATGTTGGGTCAAAATCCACCTGGGGAAGAGTTGGCCCAAAATAGTGTGCAAAGTTGAAGAATCTCCCAAGCTAACACCAGATGTCGGCGCCGACATCTGGTGTTAGCTTGGGAGATTCTTTAACTTTGCACACTATTTTGGGCCAACTCTTCCCCGACATGATCATGTCGAGGTTGACTTCTTACCGTAGTTCAAATCATTTCGATTCTTCTTGCACCCTTCATGCTACTTGATTTTAAGGTGTTCCATACTGTTTCCATTGATCGTTTCATCCAAAATAAGTTGGTGCCTACCTCTCTCCAAAACAGTCCGATATCAGCCTTATTTCCTAAGAGGTCGGTAGTGACTTTTTTCCTTAGCTCGGAGTTACTTATAATTTTTACAACACTCTTTAATTCCATAAGGAGACGTCCCAAGAAGTTGCGGAATCTACGAAGTTAACATGAGAGGTTGGGGTTGACATGAGAGGTCGAGGTTGACTTCTCCCCTTAATGAATTTTGTGGCCAAAATTCTTAAACAATCTTAGAATAAGTAGATAATGATTCGTGTCAAATTTGAGTGAGAAATACGAAACCAAGAGAAGTCACCACCGACATGATCATGTCGGCACCGACTTCTCTCCTTAGCATATTTTTGGGTGAAACTTCTCTGAGCTATTTCTTTGTAACATCTAATAGTGCTTGCCAATTTTCAAGTCATTTGGTCCTTGTTTGAATGTTCTAAGTCTTGTTGAAATCTGCTTTACTAAAAAATGGGTTCATAATACCTAATATAAAGAATGCCTCTCCTAGATCTTTTGTAAAAAAATATTGGACAACCACGCTTTCATGATTGTAATATTATTACATCGTTACCAATTAGTAATAAATCCTCAACATATAAAACTAAAAATGTAACAACACCATTTTGTTCTTTCCTCTGTATCCATGCTTCCTTTGTGTTTTGGTTGGGACCAAATCATTTGATTGCCTTGCCAAAACATTTATTCCAACTTCTTGATTCTTGCTTAAGACCATAAATTGATCTCAAGAGTCCACATTCCTTGTTGCCCCTCCTACTGACTTCAAAACCCCTTGGTTGCCACATATAAATGTCTCTTCTAAATCTTCATTTAGAAGGTTGTTTTGACATCCATCTTTCATATTTCATAGTCGTAATAAACAACGACTACAGGTTCAATCCAAACTGATTTAAGCATGGCCACTGCAGAAATCTTTCTTTATAATCAACACCTTGAATTTGATGGAACCTTTCACCACCAACCTTGCTTTATAGGTCTAATCTTTCCATCTACACTGATATTTTCCTTAAAGGTCCATTTGCAACCAAGATTTCAAATCTTGGATTTTGGAGAAAATCTTGGGTTGATATCTTAGTTAAAATTAAGGAGATTTAAAACTCTAATAACTAACTAAACTGTCAAATCTTGGATTTCAAAGATAATCTCAGGCAGATATCTCGGATGAGATGAAGGAGATTTAAAACCTTATTTGCAATCGATAGGTTTTATCTCTTCGGGTACATTTTCCAAATTCCTTTGTTCTTGTACATGGAATACACTTTAGATTTCATCGCAACAAGCCATAAGATGGAGTCTTTACTCTCCAAGGATTGTCAATATGTGAGGGATCATCATCTTTGATGATGCAATCCATTTTCTCACTGCCAATGAGATACCTATAACATCTCTCTAATGCACGAGATTCCCTGCTAGACCTTCTAATAGGTAGGATGCCTCCTATGAGTGTTGAACTACTATCTAAATATTCAATTTCGATGGGAGTGTCTTGGATATCATCTAAGCCTATTTTGTTGCTACAAATTTCTTAAGAAAGAAATTCCTTTTCCAAAAAGGTTGCATGTCTAAAAACAAACACTTTTTATTCCTCAGTATGATATAAAACATATCCATGAGAATTTCTAGGATACCCTATAACATGCATAAAATTGATCTTACCTCAAGTTCTAATCTTACCTTAATTTTACTGGGGTTTACATTATTAATGTAATCCGGACCACCCTATACCATAAGATAATTAAGGTATGGTCTCTTACCAGTCCATAATTCGTGTAGGTCCCAGGTACAAATTTTGGTGATATAGAATTCAACATCTATGCCATGGTTTCAAATGGACAACCCCAAAAAGAAAGAGGCAAGTCAGTATCATTTATCATTGATTGAACCATGCCTAATAGGATTCAATTTCTCTTTTTTGATGCATTGTTATGTTGAGGATTATAGGGAGGTGTGACTTGAGAGAGAATCCCATTAACTCTTAGGTACTATTCGAACTTATATCCAATGTACTCACCATTTCAATCAGATTAAAGTACTTGAATTTTCTTACATGTCCGATTTTCAACTTCGTTCTTAAATTTTATGAATTTATCGTAGAGCTTTAATTTGTGTGTCATAAGATACACATACACATATCTAGATAAATCACCAATGAATATTAAAAAGTATAAGAATTCGCTTTTGGTAGTTATAGACATAGGACCATATACATCTGTATGTACTAGTCCTAAGACTTCAGTAACTCTTTCGTTGCTCCCACTAAATGAGTGCTTGGCCATTTTACCTCTAGGACATGATGTACAAGTAATCAAATGATTCAGAATTAAAAGACTAAAAAACCATTAGTTTGTTAACTTATTCAATCATTTCTTACTTATATTGCATAGTCTATAATGCCAAAGGTAGGTGTCATTTATTTTAGATGCATTATTATTTTTAATAACAAATACATGGTTATAGTTAAGTATATAAATGCCATCTTTAAGAGTACCAAAGCAAATCATTTTATTATCAAAAGAAATATTCATAACATTTCCATTACAAACAAATCTATAACCATCGGAAATGGATATATTCCACTAATAAAGTTTAGTAGAAAATAAAATTTATATAAAACTAATTCATGTCCATTAGTAAGCTTTACATGGTAATCTCCTACTACTACAGCAACTACAATAGTTTCATTCGCAGCCTGGAATTCCATGGTTTATTTTGCTACGGGCTTCTTAATTAAAATTCCCTGCAAGAATTATAGATAAAAGTTCCAAATTTAGTATCCAAAACCTAAGATGAATTACTTATAAATAAACATTTTTCTATAAATAAAATACCATTAAGAGTAAAACCATATTTCTTTTTTTGAGCATCTTTAGATAATCCAGGCACTTCGTTTTCCAGTTTCCCTTTTTGGGATAATTTTAAAATTTACCCTTATCTTCCTTAGCCTTAGTTTTACCCTTGGTACCCTTTAACCTACATTTTCTCCTTTTTGAACCAATTGAAGAAGATGTAACCTTGACTACGAGTGTTACACTTGGTTCTTACGTTAACGTACTCTCTACATTCCTTAACATATTAAGGACATCCCCGACAGTACACTTTAATGAATTATTATTGAAATTTAGCATAAATAGATAAAACTATGAAGTTCGTGATCCAAGAATCAAGTTATCATGTAACTCTATGTCAAGTCTTTCCCAACTCATCCATTCTCTCTATTTACCCAATTATATTGAGCACATGATCTTGGATGGTAGCCCGTTTGTTCATTTTCTTATGAAACAATTTTTGTGAAATCTAGTACCTTAAGGTACGAGATTGTTTACCTTACAACTTTTGTAGGTGGTTAAATATGGATCAAACATACTTATTTTCATGTTGTCATTAGAGATTGGTGCTCATGTTTGACAATACGTAATATTAAGCTAGTTCATAATATATTGACCATGACCCATATGAGGATATCCTTTTGAACATAGCATTTTTGTCAGGTTTAGTCTTAGGCTCATTGGCGACTACATACTAAAATTTTCATAGGTGAGTGTAAACTTTACATTTCTTAGTTACGTAGCGTTAGTGTGTTTTCCTATAGAAATACCTTCATTTTTTCCATTTAATCCATCCAATTTATTAGAATGAATTAGATAACATTGCATATGTTCTTACATATATTAGATTAGTTTATTATATTCAACTAATAAGGCTCCCACTATTTCCTACATCTCTCAAACACCATAAAGGTGACACGGGAATTTCTCAAATTCCTTTAATGGGTATAAGGATCTATTTATCTTGTTACTACAACCTTAAGAGTGATCAACAAATTGTACTTCCTATAAACGATAAATAACACTTTACTAATTACATCTTGCATATAATTGCTAATTATATATATATATGCTCTTTATCATCTTTATGATCTTAAGGATGCTCAACAAATCATAAAGTACATTAGATGTTATAGACCCATCATTTCATGATAGCCTAAGGATAATTTTGTAACCCTTAAGGGTGACTAAATTTTTTACAAAATATTCTTACCAATTTATGGATAATATAAACATCAGTATAAATATTTTATGGTTTGAGGGTGCTTAACGACCATAAGTATGTATAGTGCCTTGTTTATATTATTTGAAATAATTATGACTTAGTATAATTTACATTTAAGGGATATGTCTATAATAACTCATGACAATATTTGTATCTACTTCTTATGTATACTCCCTTAAATATATATGGGTTTTAATTCATTTAACCATCCTTTTCTTATACATAGGATGTGTGAGTGTATGTGTGTACACATTAATTTGTTGTAAAATTTACAACTCATTAAGTTATATATATATGCATATATAGTTCTTTGTTAATTAAACCTTTTAATTAATGTAAATATAACATTTACATTTATGTAAGATCTAAAAATAATTACGTTTGCATTTTATAACCCTTTATAAATTTTATTACAATTTATTTAAATTCAAAATAATTTTCAATTTTAATTTGTAAAATTCTTATACACATGTTTGAATCAACCTAAGTCATAAAATTATTTTGGCCCTTCCATTAAGGGCATATCTTTAAAATAGATCCCTTCGATGAGCCAAGTAAGGGCTGAGAGAGGGGAGGTTTTCCGTTCATAAGAACATTTTTTTATTAGAGTAACATTCTCCTTAATTAAACACCCTTTCCTTAGAGACCCATCTAATTGGATTTTTCAAGTTATTGCCTTACATGTGGTTAAGTATCCATGTTAACACAATTTAGAATTCGGTAACATTATTGGATTAGATGCATTAGCAACGGAGTAAAGGGGGACTCCCAAAAAATCCATTTTATTAATTTTATACTAGATCATTTGTTGTGTTTACATGAAAATTAGTTTGCGCTAAATCATATTTAATGAATATTAATTGAAGACGAGTTTACTATATTTTTTTATATAATGAGTGATCCTCATTTAGAGAAGTGTACTCAAAATTTTATTCAATATAGGAATCATAATAATTAACATTATAGTTATAGATGCCTAAATCGAAAAAAAATCACATAACACATGATCAACAAATGACTAAGTGTAAAGTAATAGCCATCATAGCAGAGTATAACTATAATATACAACCATATAAATCAATTAAGTCAAACACCGTGTAGTTAATGCCCCGCTATTGCCCCACTATAACCATGCTATATCTCATAGCAGATTTCTACTGCTACTATTTTTCCATATAGTCCAAATATAGCCTTTCCGCTTTAAGCCCCGCTAT
Organism: Allium fistulosum; assembly: GCA_030737815.1. NCBI lineage: Eukaryota > Viridiplantae > Streptophyta > Magnoliopsida > Asparagales > Amaryllidaceae > Allium > Allium fistulosum. Next base: position 671,342,388 of record CM060901.1, read on the forward strand.
TTCCGCTATATCCCATTATTCCCGCTATATTCCGCTATTTCGCTATATCTTTTTTAAAAGAAATGAATTGAAAAATGACATTTATACATTATAAAAATTATGAAATTAATTTATTTAATTGAATTTTTAATATATTTTTAGAAATGAAAAATACTCTAATATTTTACTTAATTCAATTATGTTATATAACAATTTTACATTTATTTACAGTATATTCGCACATGTTTTTATTTAAAATTATTTATGTATTAATTATAATTCAAATTGAATGTTAATTTTTCATATAATTACCATTTATATATTTGTAAAAACATTAAGTATGAGTTTTATATGCTTTTTTAAAGTCATCCACTATATCCCGCTATATCCTCACTATATCCCCGCTATGACTTTTTGCACCTCCGCCGCATTGAATCTGCCGTGCGCTTTAACTACATAGGTTAAACATAAATAATTTGAAACCGAGTCCAACAAATGTGCATTCCTAAATTCATAGACAATCTAGAGATGGTCATCAATTAGACTACTGAAATTGTTGATGAAGGCAGAAGATTGGTAGACGATGATGAATGTTATCCTATGTAATTTGTGCCGCTGATTGCAAGGAGAGGACCATGAGGTGGCCTGTTTTGAGTAATTAGCATTGATTGAAGTATTGCTAAGTATGCTTATGAAAACTATGCACCGAACCAAGCATGAATCACACAAGTAGTAGAAGAAGCAGTATATGAGAATCCAGAAAATAAAATCTAGAGCACTACAGAAATAGGATCGAAACTGGGGCACTGTTGAGTACTACAATGTAAACCGATAAAATAATGCTATCAAAACTTCATATAATGGGACTGAAATTGAAATGAGGGACTATGACTGCCCTAAGCGAACACAATTCCTGCTAGTATCAGGATTCCTTGAGTTATGCAAATCTAGGAATATGTATTGCTACACGAGAGAACCTTAAGCTAGTGCCTATACTTAAGAAACAAGCATGACAAAAAAATTAAATTGACTGAAGTGGTCAAAAAGAGTTACGTTAATGAGTTGCATATGTTTTTACTCCTAGTAAAACAACATATAATCTTGAGTTCTGAAATAGTCAAAAGATGAGATGTCTGAACTAATACCATTGCAGAAATGGTGGAGTCCTTGAATTATATATTATAGGATCATCGATAGATTCTATGGCATTTATGTGTGCGAGAAGGTTGCAAATGATCATGTCATGTTGAAGATTACTGTAACATCCCCCACTTGGAGGCCTAAAACTAACAGCTACAGATACTGCAGTCATCCATAGTTATTAATCCTCGGCGACCAAATATGGTAATGTTAGATACATTGATATAATAGAAACACATGGATATGGAAATATTTTAAAACCATTAAACAACTTTCTCATTCCATTTCAAATTATTTTAAATTCATTACATAATCCCAGATTCGAGGACCACGTTCATAGAAAATATAATTATAACAACATACGCCCAGAGCAACATATGAAGATGCTCCCTTAGATGATCAGAGTCTAAATATAGGTAATTAAACAACTTTGCCTTTACAACAAAACACAGTAGAATCAAAATAGAAAAGAACTCCTACTAGCTAGCTTGCCTCCTGCACGTCTCCCGAAGCTTATTCTTCTAAAGAGGTACCTGAAAACCTCAACTCTCAAACTACTCAAAGTTAATTGAGCACCCGAGAGTTTAATGGGAAAACATAAACTTCAAGTTAGACATAAAGCCTGGTATGAATAATAACCTACCATCTCGAACCATTTAGATATCTAGTGAGACCACGCCCCTTAGTGGAACGGGTTTTTCTCTCACTAGTATCTTATCAAAACTTATGATAACCATATACCATGCTCTTGCATCCACAATGGCTAAAAACATAGCAATTTAAAAAATTATGATGATATGCAAACAAGTAAATCATTCTAGGTTTCCCATCCCAGTTCATTTGACTATTTGTCATAGTTATAGTGTCTAAGGTTACTATTAACCTATTAGTTTTCATGGGCTCACTAATAACCTGATTAAAGTTTATGGACTATATGTCCAGCCTCATAGTTTTCATAGGATCACTAAGAACATATTAGCCCCTGCTAATAATTTCATTTAATTATTTCATGGATTCTCCCCGAACCTATTGGTATCTCCAATAACTTCCCTAATATCATAGTTTTCATGGGTTGACTATGAACCTATTAACTCCTATCAATAACTTAATCCAGATATAGTTTTCGTGGATTCACTACAAACCTGTTGGCCCCTACCAATAACTCTCTTTATACATAGTTTTCATAGGTTCACTATGAACCTGTCTAAACTAACAACTTCTTAATTTGTCTTTGGGCATCCTATATTTTGGTCTACCTGACCTCCTGGATGCAACTCTATTCATTCAGGAGTTACTTAACTTATATCCACTATTGTGTCAACCTACCTAGTTATTCTGCCCTTAATCCCTAAAATACAGTTATAGATCATTTACTTAGTGAATATATTTAAAGAAGAAGCATTTAGACAAAAATAATACCGACATTTATGGTTTAATATCCTTGAAATCATTTTTCACTTGAAACATGGTTAATCCCTTTAACCTATTATTTTATCAAGGAAAGCTTCTTCAAAAACTCCAAATTTAAAAGCTATTTAAAGGCTCTTTATAGTGCCATGGGTTTTTCCTTTAAAAATGAGATTGGGTTCTTTGTTTTGAAAACTAAGGCTTTCGAAATCTTAGACCTTTACTTTCGAAACCATCAAAACATACCTTTCGAAAGTATTAAAGCATCACTTGCTTATTTATAAAAGCATAGCTTCGAAACCAATTGAAAGTACCCCTTTCGAAACCATTGAGTTTAATCTTAAACATTTGTTTTGGGTCAAAGTGAATACAAATGAAAGTACCCCTTTCGAAACCATTAAAAAGGGTTTGGGAAAAAACAGATGGCTTCGGAACCATCCTTTCGAAAGCATTAGGATTTAAGTAAAACAATACGAAGGATAGCTTCGAAACCCCTTTCGAAGCCATTGCCTTCGAAACCTTTAGTATAATTGGCTACTAGAGCCCTTTCGAAAACATTGGAAAGTGGCTTATTATGTTTATAAAACAAAAGCTACCTTTCGAACTCGTCGATAACTTCAATCCCTTCAAAAGGTATAAAGACGACATAATGGTTTCGACTGGGTTCAATCTACCCTTTCGAAAGTTTTATTTTAAAAACAAGGTAACTTATTCAAAAGCTACCCTTTAAACAAAATGGTGGCAACCTCGTCGAAAGCTATATTAAACCCCTTTCGAAAGCATTCTTTCAAAACAAGGAAAGCAGCATTTCTTTATATAGGAAAACAAAGGACCTTCGAAAGCTAATTAAATTGGTCTCAACCCCTTCGAAAGCACCGTTTCGACTCCAAACCTTTCGCCTTTCTCTAATCCACTACGTATCAAAGAATTGATACCATGTGTATTGGTTTCGACTTAGATGGGGGAGAAGGTACATGGTCGAAAGGTTACTACTGGATGTGGCAAAACCATGCTTCTGAACAGAAACTATATTATTGCCTTTTTAGGTAAATGCTTTTCAACTAACTTGCCTATTTGTAAAACTTTAATTGGTTGCCATAAACTTTACAAAAATCTTTTCCTAAAATGCTGCCGAATTCATATCAGATTTAATTAAAAACAATTAGCAAAGAAGCCCTTCCCTTAATCAAAACAATTAAACCATATAAGTCCTCAAACTAAATTAATTTAATTTCCATAGTAAATTTCTTAGAAAAAATCCCCAAAAATCCTAGAAATTCACTTTTCATATGTAATATAACATATAAAATTTTGGACCCAATTCCTTTATATAATTACTGAATTAATTTCTAAACCCAATGATTCATATTCTCCTTTGAAAATTCATAATAATTATCCATAGCTTGGATAATTGCGAAAAATTTAACCCATCTCCAAAATAATGTTTTACATAACATATTAAATCCTCATGTCATTTGAAACCCAATATAAACAACTTTAGCCTTAAAATCGAATAAAACATTTATCAAACAAACTTGTTTGAATAGAACATATTATGAAATCCAAGCATATCATCATCAAAAATCATCATAATGGATTTAAACTTAAACCCGAAATCAAATACCCTTTTAAAATGAAAATAGAGATGGTTTTGATTATTATTCACCTTGATTAGGATAAGGAACTTGGATTTGATGTTTGATTAATTCCCTTTGCTTGATTGCTTGGCTTTAATTGATTTTCCTCTTTTCATTCCTTAGGTTATGGCTGGTTTGCTCTCTTTGATTTTACATTTTTGAATAATGAATTATGAACGTGTAGAGGAATGGAAACTAGGTTTTAAGGGTAATGGGATTATGGATGTGGCTATTATCCATAATGCCCTAGTTTTATTCTCTACTAATTAACATATAAAACTGTCCATAGGCCCATTCTTTAAGATTTTATTTAATTAAGCTCGGCCTCTAATTAAATTTTCAAATCTCAATCCCCTTATCACTCTAATATTTACATTATTCTATTTAATTTATCTAATTAAATTTCTTGAATAATGTTATTAAAAATTAGGGGTGTTACAATTATATTATAGGTTCCTTCTTCTTGACCCTATCCTCAAGTACATTTGGCAAGTAATAAAAAAGAAGATGGAGTATTCCATAAGTGTTATTAAAGGCATGTTGATTTCTTTCATTCCATAAGCGCCAACTAGTGATATAGTAAATAATGTCTATGAGATTTCTATGTAGTGGGTTATAAATGAGTCTAAAATAAGCCCAATATTCAAGTGGTATATGGATAGTGAAATTTGATTAAATTTCAAATAGGTTACAAATTTATTAATGATGTAATTAGTGTATTGACATTCTTAATATATGTGTTTAGTGGTTTCAATGATTGAATTGTAGAAAACACAAATTGTTATTGTTGTTGTCTTACAATTTTGATTTTTACATTTCAGTTGTATTTAATTTATCATGTATCATAATCCACATATGTATTTTGCCCTTAAGAGGTGCATGCGTCTTCTAAGGAGATTTAAAATATTTTAATTTGATACCATAAAAGTTCTTAAAATTATATATAGACTTTGATGTATACTTTTTGTTCTTGTTCCAACCAAATTTCAATAAATTGGATTGATTGTTTAAATTTATATATTCAGTTGTTGTTATGAGCATTTGAAATTGTTTAACTCTATTTCCAGTGAGATCATTAGTAAATGAAAGACCCAATGTGAAGTCTTCGAGCAGTCCAAAGATATGAATAATGCAATTATTTTTATTGCCTGAAGTAAGAATGAAATCAGGTTGTTCCTACTCTAGAGCAATAGGTGAAGACCAAGGGTATGCCAAAAAGAAGCCTTATCTCCTAACTGAATGATGAATTTGAGGCCAAGTCTAAAAATATGAACTAAATTATAGATAATTCTCCAAAAACTAAAGTAATTGTGGTTAAAGGGTTTGTATAAGTTACACGTGGCAGTGTAAGAAGAATTTGAAATTATTTCTTTCCAAATTGTGTTATTGTCATCAAGAAATTTCCATATGCACATAAAGTGAGATGTTTAGATATTTCAAATTTGTAATTCCCATTCCACCTTGAATTTTGGATTTATAGACCTATTCCCAGCTAATAAGAAAGCTCAAACTGGGGCATTCCATTCCTCCATTCCAAAGGAAATTCATTCTAATCTTATCAATTTATTGATAACGTAATTAGGGAATCGATAATGGGAAATCCAATGATTGGAAGTGACAGTAAAACAGAGTTAATCGAAACTAATCTGCCCACTCTTGATAATCAATTGTCTTTCCATTGTGTCAATCTTTTTGTAACCTTTTCAATAATAATGGTCCGATCTTCTTTTTTTAGTTTGGTTTGTCTAATGGGGATTCCTAGATGGTTTGTGGTGTATTGATAATGTTACAATTTAAAGTATTGGCAACTTCATTTGAACATCCATAGCATCATTTCGTATTGGAACCGGACTCTTTGGAAGTTAATACTAAGACCTAAAACCAACTAAAAATTACATAATATTTTTTTTAAAGAAGCGATATTGTGAGTTAGGTGGGAATAGGATAGAAAATTGTCATTATGTACTATAGGGTAGGTACATTATAGTGGTAACATCCTCCTCTAATTTGGATAAAAAATTATTATTTATTGCTAGTTTGATTATTTTGCTAAATACCTTAGAGATTGTGTTAAAAATTAATAGAGAGAGGGGGTCTCTTGTCGAAGGCCGCATTTGGACTAAATTTTGTTGCCTTTAACCCCATTAACCAAGAGGAGTTTATTATCTCAATTTAATTTTGTTCTATTTTGATTTAATGTTTTTTTTCATTTCACATTTTTTAAGTTTAATTTAATCATTATTAAGTTAGGTTCAGTTTATTTTATTTCAATTTTATAAATTCATATTCATAATATGAATGTCAACATAAAATTTAAATAAATTAAAAGTATATGACATGAACAATAAAAGGGTGTTTGTGATCATTGGGATTTATAATCACATAGCATAAATGAAAATATAATATTTATAACAAATATATTATCTCCATAATATATTTTGCATGTCTGTAGGGATATGTGTGTATAAACACATGTGTATATATATAATATGTACATACACACACACTTTCGGTTATATAAATAAAAATAGTTTTTTCGGCTAATGTAAAATATATATGTAAATATATTTATAATATATATTTATATTAAATTTTCGAAAATTTATATATTTTAAAATTTAAATCTAACTTTATGTATACATTAAAAAGATTTTTATACTATTCTACAAGGCCATGAATTTATTTATAAAAAATCGAGACAAGATATATATATATATATATATATATATATGTCTGTATGTATGTATATGTGTATCATTTTAAATTTAGGTTATTTTAAGATAATCGTATATGTTTTTATAATATACAAGGGACAAAGAAAACATTTTTATTGAAGTTAAGGCTAATTTGTCTTTAAAATAAGGTTTATACACATACATTAATATATTTGCAAATATAATTAAATTGGCTTAATTTCAAAAATTAGTTTTCTTCATAATGTCGAATTCATTATATATAAATTATTTGAAAATATTTACCTCGGATCTTCCTGGTTGTTGACATTTTGTGATGTTAGCTCTTCCTTCTCGAATTTTAGTTCCTTACTCCAAGCCTAGTGTGTAGATCCCAGCTTCAAGGCTCCAACAAGTTTAAATGGAGGCTAGGGTTTTTATTTTGGGTGTTTTGAATAATAGAAGCTGAGACTATTTATAGCCACTAGAAATATAAAATATCTTCACCTTTACTAAATCATAATATAATCTAGATCAAAAGGCTCATTCTAACCACATACTCCATGCTATACCCCCTTTATAAACACTCAATGATGTTGGGCCTAAATAATAATATACATTAATTAATTATTTTAAGCCTATGTAATTAACTAAGTTAATGTATAACAATTTTAGTTAACATTAAGGTGCTAAATAAGTAATTAAATTACATGAAAATTTCAACATTTTATTAATTTGCATTATTAAACATTTATAAATTAATTTCAACCAGCTGAACTTGAAAAATAGCTAACAACACAGTGAAGGAACTGGGCCAACCCGCAGTGGAGTTAAGGGTAAATTTCAAAAAATTTCCTTTATTAGATCTTTAATGGGCCTATGAAATCTAAATTCATTTAGATCTTATCTAAATTGTATTTTAAATAAAATCAATATTTTATTTACAAGTTATGTTTTGATTTTGATGTCAAAAGGGAATTAATAAGGTAAACATGTGTATCATATAAACATGTGTGTGTACGTGTAATAGTCATAGTGTACATGGTTTGTCTTGCCCATGTATAAGCGCTGGGATTTACAATGCAATAGACAAGTTAGCCCATCTGTATACATAAGTGTTGTATGATATGTATATGTGTGTAGTGTGCACGAGTGCATGTATGTATATGTATGTGTGTGTGTCTCTCTGTGTGTGTATTTGAATATGAAACATAGTGGCGTTTATAAATGATATAAATTTATATATTTATTACATATATACATACTTATATAATTATGGTATAAAATATCAAAATTTCTAACTATCAATATAATACTTGTAAATTAGGTTGCAATTTTAATTTTAAGATTCCAACTCCCAATAAAGCAATCCTTGGATAAGTAATAATTGGCAACAAATAACTATTCATATTCTACATACTTATGATCTTAAACAAAAGTTTTAAAATACATTTTAAGTACACTTTAAATGCACTTTAAATGCACTTAAATGCACATTAAATGCACTTTAAATGCACTTTAATACATAATAAATGCACTTTAAAATTACATAAAATAACTTTATAACTAAACATATGTTTATATATTATTAGTATATGAATATGAAGATAAAAACATATATATATATATATATATATCTATGTGTGTATGTGTGTGTATGTATATGTATATGTTTGTACATACAATCACATATATAGTTACAAAACATCTTAACAAAACTTTTATTACACAAAACAAATAAGCATAACTTTCCTTTTCCTCTCTTTCGTTAAAACAATTCTTTTTATATGTATGTATGTTTGTGTGTGTTTACATAATTAGTATCTAATAAAATATGTATGTGAATTTAATTTGACATATGTTCATACAAACAATTAAACATTCCTACACATATATGATTTATTTAACAACTACACATTTAAATTGCAATTTTCTTTGTTGTAAAGTAAAACATATAAACCATTCAGTTGATTAGTAAGATTATACAACTAAGTATGAAATATTTGTATAGATTAAAATTAACCTAATAAAACCTATTATCAACTATTTTCAGAATTAAAATTAAAAACAAAAATACAATTATGATTTCATTAACAAAATTACATCTCCAAACATATAAACATAACATAATTTCAATCAAAATTGTATACATACATAAGTTCATATTTTCTATGTCATGTCGACAACATATATGTACGAGGAATAGTGATAATGGATGAATTAATTAAATAAAAGCATGCAATAGTAGTTAGTACCTGAGATATTGGTTTTGATGACAACAACTTTAGGAAATCATATAAAATATAAATACTAATGTTTTATCAAGGTATATGGTATATAGTGTAGGATATTAGACAGGTAATGATTTAAGACGATTATACATATCTAGCAAAGATTGAAGAGATTCAAGATGTTGATATAGAGACTTAAGAGCTAGAGTATGAAGACTCGTGAGTATTGAAGAGTTCAAGATTTCAAGATATTCCAGATAAGTTATAGAGTCATAGATTTATGTTAAAATTCTGATAGCACTTGATCTCTCTCACATCTCTCTCTCTCTCTATTTTTAAATAAGTTTTTAAATATACTTTTCAAAACAACTTTTAAATAGTTTTCAATTTCTTATACTTATCAATATTATTTTAAGTTCTTGATACTTTGCTAAGTTATTGTTTTTATTAAATTTTGATTTATGTTGGTTTATTTTTCAAAAATCTTATCGTATAATTTTACTCAAATTTTATTATGATTTAAAAGTGTATAAATTATATTTAAGCATGTTTACAAAGTATCAAATTATTTTACAAAGAAATACATTTTCAAAATAATATTTTAAAAGTGTTTTTCAAAATTACAAAGAGTATGTCGACATACTCTTCCCCTATATGTCGATAGATTAGCTGTGATTGTCAAAAATCAAATTTCAAAAGAAGTGTATATCCGTCGTATCTCTTCACGAATGGACATGACCATTATTCCTCTATAAATACATGTCTTCCTAACGAATTTTATTATCATTTTTCATTCTTCTTCTCTCCTCCTTATCCTCTTTCATTTTCTAAACAAAAATATAACCATACTCTGCCAAATTTCAACCAGAATCAAACTAGTTTGATTCTCTATCGTTTTCGCTCGATTTCTATCATCTCTCTCACTCCAATCAAGATCAAGGTGCTAATCAAGAGTTATAGGATCATTTGTAATCAAGATTGAAGATCTAAGTCTATAAAACTCTATCAAATAAAACCGCTATACTTATGGGTGAGATTGTAGCCTGTAAATCTATTAGGTGTGCTTAGTAGCCCGTAAATCTAGTGGGTGTGCTTGTGGCCTAGAAATCAAGTGGCTCTACCTAGAGGCTGAGATTCTGGAGGGTGTGTCTCGTAGCCTTGAAATCGAGATTGTATTTGCGTTTACTATGTGAAAAGAAATTCGTACAAGGAATTGTGCAGGACTGGATGTAGGGTAACTCTAAACCAGTATAAAATCCTAGTGTGTTCTTTCCTTTTACTTTTACTGCATTTACTTTTATCTGTGTTTTGATTCTGTGATTGTTTCTGTGGTTAATAATTGCATAATTCTAAGTATAATTTCAAAATATTTCAAAAAGATTCATATAGATTAGAAAACACTATTCACCCCCTCCAGTGTTTATTTAGCCTTAAGATCCTTATTTTGCAATCTTACATTTGGTATCAGAATATTGGTTTTCAAAGTGTTCATAATCTGATTTTTGAAAAGTTAAATGGCTACCAACACCAATAATAGTACTATTTGTTACATGGTTAATACACTTGTGAGTAATTCATTGGTTGAAGGACAATCTACTGCTAGACCATCACTTTTTAATGGCAATAACTACACATATTGGTTATGTAGAATGAAAATCTATTTACAATCAATTGAATTAGACACTTGGAATATCACACAAACCGAGTACACTGAACCCGAGACTAATTTTGCACAATTGACTGCTGAATAAAAAGAAGTTTGCACAAAGTAACTCTAAGGCCGTGAATATAATATTCTATTCACTAGATAGAAATGAATTTAATAGAGTATTTATATGTAAGTCTGCATTTGAAATTCGGAGAACTTTGCAAGTTACACATGAAGACACAGCTAAGGCTAAACAGACCAAGATTTCCATGTTAACAAACCAGTTTCAATTGTTTAAAATGAGTCCAAATGAGTCCATATCTGACATGTATAGTAGATTTCAAGGTATAGTACACTCACTTATTGCATTGGATAAAAGTTTCTCTGAGGAGGATAAAGTTAGAAATATCCTCAATTCACTTACTCCTAAATGGGACCAAAAGACTCTTGCAATCGAAGAGGCTAATGATATTAGCAAATTGAAGATTGAAGAGTTAATTGGAAACTTAATGTTTTTTGAGGTACAAATGCAGGGCAGAAGAGAAAATAAAGCAATAGAGAAGAAATCTATAGCATCCAATGAATGATGGATAATCTGGATTCAGATAGTGATAATGATGAAGAAATTGTTTTTATGACAAGGAACTTTAGAAAATTCCTGAAATATAGGAAGATGGACAATATTAAAAGAAATGACAACAAAAGTCCTAGAAATGGAAGCAGAAGCGAAAATGGTATCAGGTGTTATTACTGCGATGAACCTGGTCACTTAAAACGAGACTGTCCGCATCCCAAGAAACTGAAAACCACATCAAACACTGATTCATCTAGAAAATGGAGAAGAGCCTATACTGCAACACTAGATGACTCAGGCACATCATCAAGTGACAATGAATCAAATACGAAAATAGCCAACATGTGCTTCACAACAATACATAATTCAGGTATAATTGGTGAAATAGGATCAAAGAAAGGTACAAATTTAATATATTAAAAGCTTGATACCATTTGAATTTTGATTGTTTGATTGTTAGGAATATCCTATAGATTAATAATAATATTGGTTGAATATTGTGTGATTTTTGTATATTTTTTATAATATAATACTAATATAAAATATATTTAAAATAATTTTTAACTATTTTTAATATATTTTTTAGTAAACAGAATAACTATAAATAGTTATATGTAAAATAAAATAGGATATAGTTAAAAACAAATCACTTTTGAAAAATTTAATGCGTACGTCACATACACCCCTAGTATATGTCGACATACATGTGCAAAATTTGATTTTCAATTTCAAATTCAAAACTTGAATTTTCCCTCCACCATTTCACATAGCCCAAGGTTTTGAAAAGGCGTCTCTTGACCAGAGAACATGTCATTTGATTCTCTCTTTATTATCTCCATCTCGTTTCATTCAATTCACCTTTCATTTCAAAATTCAAACCTTCATCAACTCTCTTTTGTCCTCAAAAAATTCATCAATGGCTTCCTTAAGCACTCCAACCTCCATGAGACTCTCCAAAACTTTAAAAAACTTTCTCTTCCATGATCAAGAAGCCATGAAAGCTTATATTAGCTATATGAATTATGGAAAAGTTTCTACTGGAAAGTTTGATATTTTTAATGATTTTTCTACTTATGAAATTGATACTCTTTGTTTTCAAAATGGAATTCTTGGTTTAATTGGTGCTTCTCAAAATTGTTTTGTTTGCTATCCATGCTTGGTCAAAACATTTTATGCAAATTTGAAAGGGAAATTTCATGAAGGTGGAGAAGGAGAAGTGTGGAGTAGTGTTAATGGAACTTTAATCATTTTTAAATTGCGAACTTTTGGGTACCATTCTTGGATGCAAATCTACCGGAATGGACCTTACTTCTTTCAAAATTGATAAGCACGATCATGAAGTTTTCCATAACATTTTCGAAGGTGATGATAATTTTGAGTTTAAAAACCGAATTACTGTCCAAAAGCTAGAATATTTAGTCTTCTTTTGCAACATACTATCACTCCTCATTCGGGAAAATTTAATAATCCTACCATGAAATTTTGTAAAGCGCTTTTTGACATTTATGGTCCATATGATATAAATTGGGCACAAGTTATTTTGGATGAATTTTATCCCAAAAATCTTTCCAACCATGAAAATACACTTACCCGTATTTTCAACTTCTTTGGTGTTGACTTTAAAGAAGAGGAATTTGTCTCTCGTAAAGTGTTTATTCAAGAAAATATAGCTCTTATTAAAATTCCACCAATTTTGAGCCATATGAAACACTTGCGGAGAAAGAAGAGTGGTAAACACATGAAGAGGAGGAAGAAATGCAAAAGGACGAGGAAGAGGAAGAGGAAGAAGAGGAAGAATTGGATAACGAAGAAGAAGAGGAGGAGGAGGAGAAAACCTCCTTAGAAAGCATTGAATATCAACTCCGTCCAACCAACTAAGACCTTCTCAACAATCAAAAGAAGATTGTTGAAAACCAAAAGATTCTTAAGCGTTCCATGAGTAAGAAGTTAAACATTATTTCCAACAAAAAGGACGAATTCTTTGGAAAAGTGAAACGCAAGCTTGGAATCTCTTCATACACATCCTTCTAGTTAATATGTAGTTGTTTAAGTGTGTTGTATTTGGTTGTTTTAGTTTAAGTGTAGTTTGAATCTATGTATATTTTCATTTCCTTATGTTATATGTATTCTCTACCTTTATATTAATGAAAAATCTATTTCCTTACTGTTATACATTGATTATCATCTTTGGAAATCGTAACTAGTATAATAGTATAAGTCAAATACATTAGAATATCAAAACAAAATAGTTTTGAAAATTTGTATGTATATGTCGACATACCCTAGCTATGTATGTCGACATACAATGGTAACTGTTCAAAAATATTTAATTTTGAAAATCGAATAGACAACAAATGTCTATTCAATTCCAACGACTTTCTACCCCTTTAAATATACATTCAGACCAGAAATAACCCATTTTCCACTCTCTTTCTTCTTCCTTTACATCCCTAACCTCCAAATAATAAATAATAGCTTCTCTTATTCAAAAATTAACTAAAAACCTCAAACAAACGCTTGAATCTTTCAGAAACATTCTCTCTTTCGTCCTATGAAACTAGAGACACTTAGAATTAAGTCAAATGTAGATGATTAAGGTGCAAGGAAGGCATTTCGACGTGATTCGATGGATGATCTCATTCCTAAACAAAGAAGAACCAACCGCTAATCTGAAGCGCACCATGAACAAAGACAATGAAGATTGGGAGGCTAATGCGGATCCCATCTTTGGCGCTGATGGATTGGTTGAAGTCCCATGAAATGTTTAGTTTAAAAATATGTTTGATTATATACACACACATAGACACACACACACACACACACACACACACACACACACACTTAATTTGATTGAATTGGTTTGTTTGGATTTGATTAGTTTTGAATTTGTTTGAATTTGAATATTGTTTGGTGTGTGACATTATGTATGCTTGGAATCAATTGAAATATTGAATAGTGTCATCTCATTTTACGTATCATATATCTTATATATCATTCTTGTCATTTTATATTTCATGATCATATTACTTATCACTTCTATATATATTTATATCATTATGAGTATATAGTGTTTTATTTAAGGGGGGTTAGAATTAATATTAAGAGATAGGGTTAGAATTATAGTTATAGTTAGTTATTTTTGATTGATGACAAAGGGGGAGAAATATATAAAATACTAGGCATAGATTAATGGGGAGTTTTATTAGACATAGATTAAGGGGGAGTTATATTTTATATACAAAGTTGTCATCATCAAAATGGGGAAGATTTTTAGTAACTGAGATATTGGTTTTGATGACAACTTTAGGAAATCATAAAATATAAAAACTAATGTTTTATCAAGGTATATAGTATATAGTGCAGGATATTAGACAAGTAATGATTTAAGAAGACTGTATAGTATCAAGTAAAGATTGAAGAGATTCAAGATGTTATATAGAGACTCAAGAGCTAGAGAATGAAGACTCATAAGTATTGAAGAGTTCAAGATTTCAAGATATTCTAGATAAATTATAGAGTCATAGATTATGTTAAAATTCTGATAGCACTTGATCTCTCTCTCTCTCTCTCTCTTTATTTTTAAATAAGTTTTTAAATATACGTTTCAAAACAACTTTTAAATAGTTTTCAATTTCTCCTACTTATAAATATTATTTTAAGTTTTTGATACTTTACTAAGTTATTACTTTTATTAAATTTTGATTTATATTGGTTTATTTTTCAAAAAATTTATCATATAATTTTACTCAAGTTTTATTATGATTTAAAAGTGTATAAATTATATATAAGCATGTTTACAAAGTATCAAATTATTTTCCAAAGCAATAAATTTTCAAAAATAATATTTTAATAGTGTTTTTCAAAATTACAAAGAGTATGTCGACATGCTCTACCCTTACATGTCGACATACTGGCCGTGATTTTCAAAAATCAAATTTCAAAAGAAGTGTCTATTCGTCGCATCTCTTCACGAATGGACATGACCGTTATTCCTCTATAAATACATGTCTTCCTAACGAATTTTATTATCATTTTTCATTCTTCTTCTCTCCTCCTTTTCCTCTTTCATTTTCTAAACAAAAATATAACCATACTCTGCCAAATTTCAGCCAGAATCAAACTCAATCACCACTAGTTTGATTCTTTATCATTTTCTCTCTGATTTCTATCATCTCTCTCGCTCCAATCAAGATCAAAGTGCTATTCAAGAGTTATAGGATCATTTATAATCAAGATTGAAGATCTAAGTCTGTAAAACTCTATCAAATCAAACCGCTATACTTGTGGGTGAGATTGTAGCCTATAAATCAATCAGGTATACTTAGTAGCTCGTAAATTTAGTGGGTGTGCTTGTGGCTCGAAAATCTAGTGATTCTACCCAAAGGTCATAATTCTGAAGGGCGTGTCTCGTAGCCTTGAAATCGAGATTGTATTTGCAATTACTAGTTGAAAAGAAATCCGTACAAGGAATTGTGTGGGACTGGATGTAGTGTAACTCCGAACCAGTATAAAATCTTGGTGTGTTCTTTCCTTTTACTTTTACTGCATTTACTTTTATTTGTGTTTTGATTCGGTATTTGTTTCTATGATTAATAATTGCATAATTCTAAGTATAATTTTAAAAGATTTCAAAAAGATTAACATAAATTAGAAAACACTATTCACCCTCCTCTAGTGTTAATTTAGCCTTAAGATCCCTATTCCGCAATCTTACAATAATCAATTATAAATGAATATAAGAATTTGTAAATCAAGATGATATCTTGTTATTTTCCAAGAGAATGACTTGAATGTTAAATCTATAATACTCTACTTGAATTCCAGATCCACACTTCCAAAAGACGCAACCCTTTTGAGAAAGCTATACACGTTTCCTTTTATAACGAACCACTTTTCCATATAGTTTAAACGGACAATCAACCACACATGACCCACTCAAATTGAATGGAAAGACGGATAATTAGGGGAAAAAAGAAGATAAGAAGAAAACTAAACAACACAAAATCTCACAGCGAAACGAATAATCTATAATATACATTAAATCTTTACCCAAAGAAAAATGTAATATACATACACTAATCAGAGTATACTAACCTATTTCAGCCCGGACAGTTATTACATCCTATCCTTACAATTACTGATAAATACAACCAACAGACAACACAACAGAACACAAAGAAATACGTAGATACGTCTTAGACCTCCAGGTTGTCTCTTGAGCTCCAATGCATCTAAAGCAATCTGTAAATATGCCCAGTCTGACCTGAGCATTGAATGAGAAGAACGCCCGGATCAGTCTGGTAAACCAGCATGAGAAAAACACACCCATATGGAATTTATTGCTTATCAAAACCTTTCAAATAAAGATATCTTGTAAGACCATGCCGCACATAACATAGACGACTTTTTACCTTACGATAACCAAAACATTTTCTATAGAAAATCCAGTGATATTATCATAATGTCTAGGGACCAAAGTAAAATATGAACACAGCTGAAATACTTGCATCTCACATTTCAACATAGTTGGGTACAACTAAGTCCGTACGACGCTTATTGGAGAATGGATTCCATACAATGACTGAGCAACTGGGGTACCACCCATCATAGTGCGTCTCTAGATAAAATAACATCAAGGACCTTGTCGGGATCCCCTGCCAACATAGAACCGGCCTATCACTTGACTAGTAATATCGAATATGATCACCCTTTGTTTAATGGGCCCCAAAGCATACAAATGAGAGATAATATTGACTCTAAATAGGGATGATCATACCCTAATAGGAGCGACCCACTTAGCCCTGCTGCATCTTCCATGTGTTAGTCATTCCCGGTTGATGAGGATTGGGCCTACGTTTTGCTTTTCATATAGCACTTTGCACTTGTAATGTTAACACTACCCTCCAGGCAATAATGTAATGCCATCATTCATCCATACAAATTGTCTAGGAGATGGACAAACCGAATGCACTACTTCAACCACATCCATTTTGGAATCACCCTCAGGATTAGTAGCAAACATCCTTTGCACTTCAAAGAGCTCCATCTTCATTTCCATCATCTTCAAGATGTCTTCACTTTGAAACACTTGAGTTGGATCGAAGTGGTTTTTGTATAACGTATGCGGTCTTGGTCTCTTCGAAAAAACATTCGATAGTTTTTGGTAAACTCAACCCCGGTTCTTTAGGAAATAAACAGTCAAAGATAATAGCAGAGATCACCTCCTAACCGTTAGTAGACAGATTTTATTATCATTTGTCCTAAGAGAACGAAATGAGATTTATACACACAGTACATCGTCATCGGAGATGACTGTGCCATATAACTCACGTGTTTCTCCTAGATATTTTCAAAGTTACGTTTTGGGTCCATATTTGATAGTCGATTATTTAACTATCCACAAACACACATCCAAATCAGGAATTTATTTTAAAAGGGAAAACCAACATTGGTTAAGCACATAAGTAACCACTAGCCTCCTTAATTAATATTTTCATTAATTAAATTCATCTTAGAAATACTTGTATCAAAATATTTTTACAAGGATATATTCATAGAACGGAGGAAGATTTCTTCTTTATGCAATTCTAAAACCATTTATAAACTCCTTTATAAATCTCAACAACCCATTTATAAACTATTTTATAAATCTCTAAAAACCATTTAAAACATCTCTAAATCATTTCTCAAATCATTAACAAACTCTTTATAAATCCTCAAAGCTAATTATAAAACTCCTCTTATAAAACTATAAACCCATTTCTAAAATTCATTTATAAATATCTAACCATTTATAAAACTCCTTTACCTTGTAAATAATCTTCCTTTAAGTCTTCAAACCATTTTATAAAACTCCTCTTATAAAATCCAAGTCTGTTTATAAAACTCAACTTTTGAGTCTCGAAAACATTTATAAATAAATAAAAATCATTTACTTCAAAAAACTATTATATAATAATAATTATTAACAATAAACATTATAAATAAATAATAATTATTAACTTCAAAACAACTTAAAAATAATAATAAATAATTTCAAAACATTATTAAATAAAAAATAATAATTATTAACTTCAAAACAACTTAAAAATAATAATAAATAATTTCAAAACATTATTAACTAAAAAATAATAATTAATTTTTACCATTATTATAAATAGTAATAATTAATTTCTATTATAAATAGTAATAATTAATTTCCAAAACATTAATAATAAATCATTATTGTTAATTTCAAGCCATATTAATTATTTAAACGATTAACTTTTCAAAATATTAAAATATTGATAAATAATTTTAAAACAACATTATATATAAATAAATAATCTTTAAAATAATATTAAATATAAATAATCTTAAAACAATATTAAATATAAATAAATAACTTAGAAAAGACAGATAAAAATGTTGGAGTAAAATAGAAGTTAAATCCTTTAAAACAAAATATTATCGAAACCAAATTTTCGAAACCCAATGTTCGAGTCCCTCTGGATCACAACTCATATATATCGTCGCATATATTTTAAATAAAATCAACAGTGGTGAGAAATCCTATTAGATCCTTCCAACCTGTTCCCTACATCACAAATAGTATATAATCATATAATATGGGTCATCCGCTACTAGGCGGGTATATATAAAAAGACATTCCCCCTAGGGGCGAGGATAAAATCAAACCAACTGATAAAACAATAAATTATCCAAACATCCAACCAACAATTTTATCAACTATATAACATGTAGAATATGCTAGTATATGATTTTTGTTTGATGATAATAAACATATATATATATATATATATATATTCGTTTAAATGTATTTGTTATTGTACTATTTTATTTTTCACTTAATTAAATAAATATTCGTTGGATAAAATAAATAACACAGAATTCAAATTCAAACAAATATTTTATTCAAACGAATATTTTATTACAAATTCATATAGTACAAATTTGAGCTCTCACTACATTTACACATTGTCAATTACAATACAATTTCGATTACATCACAAATTTTCAATTTACATATTACTCCTCACTACATATTCACTCAACACTCGTGTTTTTATCTTCAACTCTGTTCCAGCTTGAATCCAGCATCTGAGCTATCTACAAAATAAACACTAACGCAGTAAAATTGAAAAAGAAAAATTTTGCAGTTCAAATTAAAATGTGTGTTTTTGAAAATGTTGTTTGCCTCAGTTATTTGGGTTGTTCGTCATTTATTTCTTTTGAATTCATCTCCGCGAACAACTTGTGACATGCACAGTGTATCACTAGGGGCAGGGATAAAATCAAACCAACTGATAAAACAATAAATTATCCAAACATCCAACCAACAATTTTATCAACTATATAACATATAGAATATGCTAGTATATGATTTTTGTTTGATGATAATAAACATATATATATTCGTTTAAATGTATTTGTTATTGTACTATTTTATTTTTCACTTAATTAAATAAATATTCGTTTGATAAAATAAATAACACAGAATTCAAATTCAAACAAATATTTTATTCAAACAAATATTTTATTACAAATTCATAAAGTACAAATTTGAGCTCTCACTACATTTACACATTGTCAATTACAATACAATTTCGATTACATCACAAATTTTCAATTTACATATTACTCCTCACTACATATTCACTCAACACTCGTGTTTTTATCTTCAACTCTGTTCCAGCTTGAATCCAGCATCTGAGCTATCTTCAAAATAAACACTAACGCAATAAAATTGAAAAAGAAATATTTTGCAGTTCAAATTAAAGTGTGTGTTTTTGAAAATGCTGTTTGCCTCAATTATTTGGGTTGTTCGTCATTTATTTCTTTTGAATTCATCTACACAAACAACTTGTGACATGCACAGTGTATCACTGTACATTCCACAAGGCCGTGCACACCGTTATACACATGCGTGTTAGAACTACAGGGACAGGTGAGCACAAAGTCAAACCCGAGCCAAAGCTGGATTCAACTCAGGTGCAATACAAAAACAAAAATAGAATGGTCAAGTACAAGTTTCAATGACTAGAATAAACTCCAACATACTTGAACCAGAACTCACATATATATTTCAGAGGATACAAAAGCACCAAAATAGTACACATGAAGCTCATATGCAAACTTCAATAGAGAACCAAACAAATATGCAGTGACAAAGATTCTTGTTACAAAGGGATGTACAAATATGTACAACCAAACCTCAAATGCAAATATATCATCAAGCCAGAGAATCAGAAAGCAACCAAAGCAATCACACATATATACATACATATATGTATATATATGTATGGATACTATCAACACAACTAAAAGCAATAGGAACCAAAATAGTGCAGACTCAAAAAGGATGGACTCGAAGTCTGAAAACAATGCAATCAAACTGGAGCATGGATATGTACACAATTCAAGTCCAAGCAAAAATAGTGATCGAGTTTTAAATGCATTCAGCTATCTTCAGATTGCAACAACCAAACTCGAATAAGCCAGAGTACACACATCAGAGGCATGTACAAGATAGCAACTCAGAGGAACCACATAACAACATGTAGTGCATCATGAAGACCAATATAGACCAGACCATCATAACCCAACATATGACTAAATGAAAAAGAAGAGCCAAACCAGACCAGAGGCACACAGTAATGCAACATGAAGATGGATTCAGTGGATGTATACATATGCATTTAACATACATACAGTTCAAGTCTCGACCACAATAAGTGTAACGACCCACTATTTTGGACCATTCAAATCGACAATAAATCTACACATGTCGGACTTGAATAATTCAAAACAATAGATTGTAAATATAAATTTGGAAAAACTCAAAATATACAGTAAATAAATCATAGATCACAGACACAGAATAATATAACAATGCAGCGGAAGCAAGAAATAGTAGTTCATGAAGCTACTATATATATACATCAGAGCTAACAAGATACAACAGAAGTCTCAATATGATAATCAATTATAAATCAGAATACATCACTGGAATCAACTGGATAATTGAAAGCGAAATAGATAGCTGGATCTCCAAGAAAGCTCCAACTCCAAGGTGAGTCTCAAATGCTGTATCACTCAGTCTGATCCGAGCGTAAAGCAAAACACAAAACACTCGAGTCAGGACATACATACTTATACAATGTAAACCAACTCAAGTGAACTGTAATAAATGCACAAGTAACTTAAAGGATGCTTCGGATCGCCCATCCTTTAAGGATCCGTTAAACTATCTACTATGTAGTAATATTCGCTATTATAATAATGTCTAATAGTAAAATAAACTTACTTTTAAATAGCGTTAAGGCTTTACATTTTCCACCTTAACACATAATAGTGCCAATAGTCTATACAGTACCGTAATACCCCGTAAACTGGAGCTACCAGAGGATACTCCATAGGTACGACACAAATCAAACTCGTAGTAAAGCTCGATATGGTAGGTGACACGGCACAACTAGGCAATGCCAGGGTAGATATACCAATTACGCATCCGGACTGGTGGTAATGCATAGCAGCCACTACCACCCACCTCGGAACACACTCCCAAATCAAAAATCGAAGGGTGGCCACCAAATCAATCACAAAGTAGAATGGTATCGAAGAAATGCATGCGATCAGAGGTGCTACCTCATTGGCCCGTCAATCGCTCCTGTTTTAGCCACCTTATGCCAACTCACAGGAGTCGGGTCCACGTATATACCTCAATAGGAATCGTCGCCACCATCCAACTTCATTCTGGAATCTCCACCGCGTACACGGTTGTCAAAGTGGTTTTCGGTATCGACAGAGAGTATGCCCATATCCAATCCCGGTCTCTTTAACCACCAACCATTATTATAACCCATGGATATTTATTTCAAATAATTTATACTTCAAAGCCAAAAGTATCATTATCCATTTCAAAACTAGTTTATACTTCAAAACCAAAACATCATATTCAAAACTAGTTTATACTTCAAACCAAAATATCATTTGAACAAACCCAAATTTCCAATCCTTGAATATTTCTTTCAATTTATTTAAACTTGAAATATTCCTTTTTAAATCTTCTTAAACCAAAACCACTTTATAAAGTCGTATTCTTAAATCTTCAATTGCAAATCAATATATCCAAAGAAAATTCTTAATTAAATACTATTTCAAATAAATTCATTTCCAAAATCATAGTACTTTCAAAGTTATAACACCTTTGCAACCAAACACTTTGAAACCATAATACTTTGAAACCATATCAATTTAAAATGTTATCATTTGGAAATCATAATATTTAGAAAAATCATAACACCCTTAAAAATAATATTCATTACCAAAGTTATAGCATTTTTAAGTTCATTCGTTCAATTATACCAATTTCGAAAACATTATATTAACTTATAAATTTCAAAAATGGTTTATATTTCACCTCAAAACATATTCATTTAACCCATTTAAATTCAATGTCAAAATCTTCCAAAATAATATTCATTTCCAAAGTTCATTGTAATTTCAGCAACAACAACACTTATAATGTGTTACGGTAAATATATTAACATTTCAAAAACATTGTCAACTTTAAAACAGCAGCACTTATAAAGTGCAGTAGGTATTAGCATTTCAAAACAGTTCAATTTCAGAAACAGCAGCACTTACCAAGTGCTACAATAGATATTTAGTTATTATTTCACAACAGTTTACTTTCAGAAACAGCAGCACTAATAAAGTGCTGTAATAGGTATTTAGTTGTTTCAAAACATAGTTAAATTTCAAATCAGCAGCACTTATAAAATGCTGTAATAGTATTTGGTTATTTCAGAACATTAGTTAAATTTCAGAAATGATAGCACTTAACAAATGCCATCTTAAAACCACAGCATTTTATAAATGCTACCAATAAAATTCCAGATTTTATTATAACTTTTCAGAAACATTAAACCTTCAATTTTAGCCATATTTAACTTAAAAAAATCATATTTCATGCTTCAAAACATTCATTTGGATATCATTTAACTTATGATTTAATAAAATAAAATTTTATAAATAAATATCCAATTTAAACCATAATTCATTTATTAAGTCAAAATACACTATTTTACTTAACTTTTATTTTTAACCACTAACCTAACACTTTATTTTAAAATACCCATTTCATAAATAAAACTAAATTTCTATTTATTTACTTAACTTAAATTTCCATTTGAAAAACCAAATTTCCAATTATCAAGTTAGGTCATAATCAAAGTTACATTTTTCCATTTAAAAATCATAACTATTTATTTTACAAAACATAACATTTCACAAAAGAATATTTTATCATAGTTAATATAACAATCAAACTTTTCTTTTAGATCTATTCATTTAGACATCAATAAACTATGATTTTCTAGTTAAATAAATTTTATTACAAAATGTCCAATCAAAACTGTATTCCATTTTATCAGTTCAAAATACATTATTTATTATACAAAACATGTCCGTTTCACAAAGTAAAATTCATAACAATTACTAGCTTAGATTTAAAACTTCCATATTAAGTCAAATTCAATTATTAAGTTATCTATCATCAATAAAGATCCTCAATTTAACATAAAAACGAATTATTAACTTATAAAAATTTAACTTATAGAAAAACCAATACACCTTAATAATTTAAAGCATTAAATCAAAATTTAAGTTAAAATTTCATATATCTATAAAACTCAAAATACTTGATAATCTTTTAGGAAAAATATTATTTTAAAATACTCAATAAATTTTAGGAAAAATATTATTTAAAATATGACCATGGGCCTATATAATATTTTCTAACCTAGGTCAAGTGATACGGATATGTATCATTTCAATCCATAATTTAAAAAGAAAAATCCAGGTTCTATCATTTCAAAACCGCAATCCCAAGTCAAATAAAATACAATAAAATCACTCAAGCCTATCATTTCAGCCCATAATGATTTTTCCTTATTTTAATGTCCGTTCGGGTATGTATCATTTCAACCCATAATGATAGGGAACTTGCAGTGTGAGAATCAGTAAATAAATGAACAGTAGAACATATAATCATATCAGATGATGTAACAAATATATAAACAGAATTTAACATCATATAATCATATCACAGGCATATATGAACATATCAGCATAACATATAAATTTTCTACAATTCACATGCCATTGTTTCACAATTATAAAAGTACATATGTCGATAGTGACAAACTCACCTTTTTAAAGCTGAAGATAACAATTCAAGTTACAAATCCAAACTCCAAAAAGCACGACAAGCACGACTAGAATTTCGAGTGAATGAATAGTCAGATCCAAATCTTATATACAACCAAATGTCACAACATAAGTATATGATTCAATACAAAAGAATAGAAATTGAAACAAGGAAAAAGATAATGATTTAAATGACATAACTTGCTTTACCCATCAAGTGGGCTTGGCTACACACAAAATGGTTTGACCATCTTTATGTGGGCTCGGCCATGACTTGTTTTTGGTATGCTAGGCTCGGCCAAAGGTCAATAGGTACGGCTATGGTTGTGGAAAAATGAGGAGATGGAAGTTACAAGTGTGGAAGGTAAAGAGGCAATGGGTTTTAGGTCCTATTGGTTCGGCCCTAAGGCAAACATTGTTCGGCCATATGTTCAAGGGCTCGACCCTATGTTGGATCTTGGTTAAGGCATCATTTAGTCACGGCTATGTGGTCCCAAGGCATGGAGGAGGTGGTGTTGTGGTTTGTGGCCGAGGCAAATAAGAGAAGTGGATGCATAGGAAGGCTCAGCTATGGTTGAAACAAGGAGATGGTGATCTATTTTGGATCTAGGGTTCAAGGCATGGCTTGGTGGTCACGGCCTTGGAGGAGGTGATGGAGATGATGAGGTTGGCTAGAGGTGGAGGCCGAGCTTAGGTAGAAGGAGAACAAAGAAAAATAGAAAAGAGAAGGAGGAAGCCATTGAAACTTGAATATAGTTTTCTCAGGAAGCAAATGAGAGATGAGAAAGGATGAGAAACATTTTGTACGTGATTTGCAAATAGAAGTGGCAGCTAGAGTTTAGGGAATGAACGGCTAGAGATGTGGAATGAAAAGGTTAGGAAATAAAAAGGCTAGAAATGGAAAGGTCAACAATTAAAACAAGCAACCTATGTCTCTTGATTTTCTAAGCCATTTATCCCAAAATAAACCAATCAAAAATCCAATAAATAAAATAAAATTCAAAAAAAATAAAGTAGAAAAAATAAAAATAGATAAATGGACTTGGGAAAAAATAGAAAATAATTACAGAAAATAATTTGTGTAAAACGCAGAAAGTTATCTAATTTAAAAAGTATAAAACGGAATTTGACGAAACGAAAAGCAGCACGAATATCAGAATTATATTCTGCTTCAAAGAAAAAGAAAAAATGAAAAATTCAAATTTAAAAATTTAACTGAAATTCAAAATTTGACCAGAGTTGACCAAAATATAAAATTTTCAGAAAATGTTCATTTCATTCTATATGGAAAATAAATTACAAAAAAATTCCAAACATACTTTGGAAAATTCTAAAAATTTAGGACCCGTTTGGTTTCGTTTTGCATTTTTTGTTTTGTGTTTTCAACATACACTACAAAATACAAGAAAATATGAGAATTTTTTTTACAATTCTTAGCCATTACAACGATGGACGGGAAATGGAGGAGAAGAATTGTTTTCCGTCCTTTTGTTATGTCTCAAAACTAGAAAAATCAAATAAACTTGTTTTCTATTTTCTATGTTAATTTCATTTTTCAAAATTGTGTGTTTTCCAACAATGCATAAGAAATGCGCATTTTTGTTTAGACGAAAACACAAAACCAAAAACAGCAAACCAAACGGGCCCTTACATTTTTAATTGATTTTAAAATCAAAGTTTTCAAATAAAAATTAATTAAAAATATTTACAAAATTATGGGCTGTTACAATAAGCTACAACATGAACATGACTTCAAAATGAAACAGATGTGACAATGCCAAGTCACATGAACATGTACACACCAAACTACAACATCAACATGAAGACTTATATGAATATATATCAAGACATGTATGCATTACAGATGAAGTCTAGACCAAAATGCAAGACATGAGTATGTACAAATGAAACTAGGGCAGTGCACATGTAACCAGAACCAAATTCAACATGCTCAAATGTATCAAGGACAAAGGGAAGAATAGAGATATATACAATGATTCAGTCATATACAAAGCAATACAAACAAGACATGTACAAGTCCAATGCGAAGGGGCTCAAAGCACTACAAGTGAAACAAGACTCAAGAGGAACAACATAACAACCAGCTCTCTAAATCAACACAATCAAACTACTTGACTCAAGTCGAACTAAAGGTAGTAGCACAAGCAGTTCAACATGTTCACTAACCAGAGTATATATGGAACCGGAACAGAATCAAGTACAAGAAAAATGCAGACTTCAACCACCACCAAAGTTAACCAGAGGTGAATACAACATGAATTGATACAAGTACACACAACAAACAGCATGAAAGGACACGTACCGATGACAGATC
The DNA here is from genome assembly GCA_030737815.1 of Allium fistulosum. NCBI lineage: Eukaryota > Viridiplantae > Streptophyta > Magnoliopsida > Asparagales > Amaryllidaceae > Allium > Allium fistulosum. The sequence continues at coordinate 671,369,223 of CM060901.1, forward strand.
AAAATCGATGATCAAGTACTTGAAGCAAACAATGCAATCAGACTTAAATAAAACCAGACTCAGGAGGAACCACACAGCAACAAGTTCACATGGATAGGCACAACAACTATACATATATACACATACATATATGTATGTATATACATGTTTATATGTCCAGAGTTATTAACAGTAGCAATGTGAATCTAGTCGTAGAGAAAATCAAGTCACGGTTCAAAGAGAAATATATATGCAGAAATTCGAATATATGAATACATCTGAAGAATCATATGTATCAAAATAGAACAAGTCAAAGCCAGCAAGAATGGAACAAGGGTAACAAGTTCGAATAGAACAAGTCGAAGTCAATTTTCATCTCAGAGTCAGCAAATTTACGATGCAAAGCCATAGCAGAGAACTACGGAACCAAAATTCAAATACATCAGAGAAAAGAAGGAACCGACTCAACCAAACAAAAATTTATCTGTGATGTGTAAACAAATGAACCAGTCAGAAGTTTTCTCAAGCATTCAATTGACAATCAAGGGCCGAGCATAGTAAATCAAAGCAAGTGATAAAATCGTAAAGAATTCAAATTCAAATATACGAACGTAAATTTAGGGTTTTTATTCCCTATAAATTCCCACATCATCATCGGCAATAATTGATTCGATTTCAAGCAAAATACAAGAGAAATTCATCGAAGAAAATAAAAAATCAATAACTCGAATCGAAACAGAGTTTGAAAGCAAAATCGAGTCAAGCATAATCATAAATCGAAAAGGAAAATCGCATACCAGTATTCGTCCTTAACAGAGAAGCAAACGTAAGCAATAATCAGCCAAGGGATCGATTGACAAGGCAAATCGAAGAGAATTCATCACCACAATCGACCATATCTTATTCAGCAACTTCGATTTTGAGCAAAGCCTCAAAATTCTACTAAACCCTAATTCCTCTTTGAAGAGAAACAAAGAAAGAACGGCCGAAGGCATTAACAAGAGAAAAAGGGAGCGGACTTATTTTTATCACAGTGTGATTTTTTTATAGGCCGGTCTTCTACTGTTATATTGAGCTTTAGTTGAAAACAATAGGTTTTGTTTTTTATTTGTTTTAGTCTATTTTTATTTTGTAATTTTCTTTTAAAAAATTCTAGTCGTGTGACTAAGTTACGAACTATGATGGTGTAGTTTGAGAATTCGCAACTCAATGGCTGAGTTGTGGCAGGATTTTGAGCGTAGAGTTAAGTTAGTCATTAGCGGGTGTTGCAAATTTACGTGTGTTAGCGTTTGACCACTTAATTTCTAGTAGAAACCTTAGGGGCAGCACGTAGGCAGAGTTTTGCCGAAGCTGGGTAAATCTGTGTTGTTCTATTTCTGCTTTTATTATTCTGCTATTATCTGTGCTGCAATTATTATATATATATTTATGCATTAATTTTTATTATTATTTGTATCACCCTATTCACCCCCCTTGGGTGAAAATGATCCTACAAGTGGTATCATAGCTAGGAACAAAAACCATTTTTTATTTTAAAAATTTTGATTTTTCAAAAACCAATTGTTGTTTTAAAAATTTGATTTTTTAAATGGCTTCTTTTAATAATGCTTTTGCTGAGGGTCAGTCTATAGTTAGACCACCCATGTTCAATGGTGGATATGCTTACTAGAAAAATAGAATGAAATTTTTTCTAAAAACCATAGATGCATGGAATATTATTGAGATGGGATATAGGACACCAACTATAGTGGTAAATAATCAAGAAATTGAAAAACCAATGGATCAATGGACAGATCTTGAAAATAAACTGCAGAATGCTAACGCTAAAGCTATGAATTCTATTATTTTTTCATTAGATCAAGTTGAATTTAATCATGTTTCACACTGTCTAACTGCGCAGGAAATTTGGCACACACTTGAAGTGACTCACGAATGAACCTCCAAAGTCAAAGAATCTTGCCTTGCCATGCTTAGTAGAGAATACGAGAACTTCACAATGGCCAAGGATGAAAATGTCAAAGAGATGTATGGACGACTTTCTAATCTCGTATACAAATCAAAAGCTCTCGAAAAACCATACACAGAATTGGAAATAGTCCGAAAAATCCTCGGAGTCCTTCCACGAAATTTTGAAGCGAAAGTTACTACCATTCAAGAATCAAAGGATTTGAAAAAAGTTAAAGTTGAAGAACTCATTGGAAATCTCACCACTTATAAGCTAGAAATGAAATTCAAGGAAGAACGTGAAGGAGGTGATACTCCAAAGAAATCAATAGCTCTCAAAGGAACAACTAAAAGTGAAGATGACGACGATGATGGTGCAGCAGAACTGGCACTAATAATAAAGAAATTCAAAAGGTGGAATCACAAGTTTGGAAATCCAGCTCTAAATCAACAACTGAAAAGCAGAATAGTCAAAGTTCTAGACAACTCAGAAGAGCAGGAGATCATCTGTCACAACTGCAATAAACCCGGTCATATCAAGCCAAATTGTCCTCAGAATCGACTCAGCCGAGGAAAGAAACTGAAAAGGAGAAGTTTTGCAGCTACTTGGGATGAAACTGATGAAGCTGATAACAGCACTGGCAGTGAGAGTAAAAAAGAAAATTTGTGTATTCAAGGAGAAACAACTGACAGTGATGATGACAAGCCAAGCGAGGTATCAAAACTTACTCATTCAGAATTACTTATATATTTTCATGAAGTAAATGGCTGTTTTGAAAGACTTAGGGAGAAGTATGCTAAAATTGAATCACAAAGAGATAGTTTGATAGAATTAAATAAACAGCTTGATCAATTGGTTAAAAACTATCGAAACAAGAGCCCTAAGTGTGATAAGTGTCCATCACTTAAAGAAGAAATTAAAAAAACAGAAATTAAAATTAAATCACTTGAAAATGAAATTATAATTTTAAAAGAAAGTGAAAACACTAGGAGAGAAAATTCTATTAAAAAGTGCACTTTGTTATTGAATGACAATGAATCTCTCAAAACACAAGTCCAACAATTATCTACAACTTTAGGGAAATTCTCCAAAGGAGAAAGATCGCTAAATATGTTATTAGGGAAACAGACTGTCAGTACTGTTAGACAAGGACTTGGGTATACTCAATCTGAACATGTTAGAAGCAAAATTAATAAAGTCAATCCCAAATGCACGATTTGTGGAAAAACTGGACACAATCACAACAATTGCTGGTATAGACCCAAATACGTGAAAACCATTCCAATTTGGCTTCCCAAAGGCACGAATGTAAAATTCCTTAAAGTCAAACAAATATGGGTGCTGAAAGGAACAAACATAGATTGTCTTGGGTCTACGCAAACTTGTTTTTCATAATTTTGTCACTAATAACCATGGACCTATAAAAACAAATAGGTCACAAAAATCTTTTCTCGTGTAGGTGTGGTGGCAGGCTAAGGAACAACAACAGTGTTACCTAGATTCTGGCTGTTCCAGGCACACGACAAGCGACAAATCAAAGTTCCTTAGCCTAGCACAATGGTGACAAAATTACAATGGGCAACAATGAAAAATTATCGGTTAAGGTAAAAGATTATAGAATATGCTAGTATATGATTTTTGTTTGATGATAATAAACACACACATATATATATATATATATATATTCGTTTAAATGTATTTGTTATTGTACTATTTTATTTTTCACATAATTAAATAAATATTTGTTGGATAAAATAAATAACACAGAATTCAAATTCAAACAAATATTTTATTCAAACAAATATTTTATTACAAATTAAAATAGTACAAATTTGAGCTCTCACTACATTCACAAATTGTCAATTACAATAAAATTTTGATTACATCACAATTCAATTTACATATTACTCCTCACTACATATTCACTCAACACTCGTGTTTTTATCTTCAACTCTATTCCAGCTTGAATCCAGCATTTGAGCTATCTACAAAATAAACACTAACGTAGTAAAATTGAAAAAGAAAAATTTTGCAGTTCAAATTAAAATGTGTGTTTTTGAAAATGTTGTTTGCCTTAGTTATTTGGGTTGTTCGTCATTTATTTCTTTTGAATTCATCTCCGCGAACAACTTGTGACATGCACAGTGTATCACTAGGGGCAGGGATAAAATCAAACCAACTGATAAAACAATAAATTATCCAAACATCCAACCAATAATTTTATCAACTATATAACATATAGAATATGCTAGTATATGATTTTTGTTTGATGATAATAAACATATATATATTCGTTTAAATGTATTTGTTATTGTACTATTTTATTTTTCACTTAATTAAATAAATATTCGTTTGATAAAATAAATAACACAGAATTCAAATTCAAACAAATATTTTATTCAAACAAATATTTTATTACAAATTCATAAAGTACAAATTTGAGCTCTCACTACATTTACACATTGTCAATTACAATACAATTTCGATTACATCACAAATTTTCAATTAACATATTACTCCTCACTACATATTCACTCAACACTCGTGTTTTTATCTTCAACTCTGTTCCAGCTTGAATCCAGCATCTGAGCTATCTTCAAAATAAACACTAACGCAGTAAAATTGAAAAAGAAATATTTTTCAATTCAAATTAAAGTGTGTGTTTTTGAAAATGTTGTTTGCCTCAATTATTTGGGTTGTTCGTCATTTATTTCTTTTGAATTCATCTACACAAACAACTTGTGACATGCACAGTGTATCACTGTACATTCCATAAGGCCGTGCACACCGTTATACACTTGTGTGTTAGAACTACAGGGACATGTGAGCACAAGGTCAAACCCGAGCCAAAGCTGGATTCAACTTAGGTGCAATACAAAAACAAAAATAGAATGGTCAAGTACAAGTTTCAATGATTAGAACAAACTCCAACATACTTGAACCAAAACTCACACATATATTTCAGAGGATACAAAAGCACCAAAATAGTACACATGAAGCTCATATGCAAACTTCAATAGAGAACCAAACAAATATGCAGTGACAAAGATTCCAGTTACAAAGGGATGTACAAATATGTACAACCAAACCTCAAATGCAAATATATCATCAAGCCAGAGAATCAGAAAGCAACCAAAGCAATCAAACACATATATACATACATATATGTATATATACATGTATGGATACTATCAACACAACTAAAAGCAATAGGAACCAAAATAGTGCAGACTCAAAAAGGATGGACTCGAAGTCTGAAAACAATGCAAGCAAACTGGAGCATGGATATGTACACAATTCAACTCCAAGCAAAAACGGTGATCGATTTTCAAATGCATTCAGCTATCTTCAGATTGCAACAACCAGACTCGAGTAAGCCAGAGTACATACATCAGAGGCATGTACAAGACAGCAACTCAGAGGAACCACATAACTACATGCAGTGCAACATGAAGACCAATATAGACCAGACCATCATAATCCAAACATATGACTACATGAAAAAGGTGAACCAAACCAGACCAGAGGCACACAGTAATGCAACATGAAGATGGATTTAATGGATGTATACATATGCATTTAACATACATACATTTCAAGTCTCGACCATAATAAGCTAAAACATGAACATGACTTCAAAATGAAACAGATGAGACAATGCCAAGTCACATGAACATGTACACACCAAACTACAACATCAACATGAAGACTTATATGAACATATATCAAGACATGTATGCATTACAGATGAAGTCCAAACCAAAATGCAAGATAGGAGTGTGTACAAATGAAACCAGGGCAGTGCACATGTAACCAGAACCAAATTCAACATGCTCAAATGTATCTAGGACAAAGGGAAGAACAATGATATGTACAATGATTCAGACATATACAAAGCAGTACAAATAAGACATGTACAAGTTAAATGCAAAGGGGCTCAAAGCATTACAAGTGAAACAAGGCTCAAGTGGAACAACATAACCACTAGTCTCTAAATCAACACAATCAAACTACTTAACTCAGGTCGAACTAACGGTAGTAGCACAAGCAGTTCAACATGTTCACTAACTACAGTATATATGAAACCGGACCAGAATCAAGTACAAGAAAAATGCAGACTTCAACCACCACCAAATTTAACCAGAGGTGAATACAACATGAATTGATACAAGTACACACAACAAACAACATGAAAGGACATGTACCGATGATAGATCAAAATCGATGATCAAGTACTTGAAGCAAACAATGCAATCAGACTTAAATAAAACTAGACTCAAGAGGAACCACACAGCAACAAGTTCACATGGATAGGAACAACAACTATGCATATATACATATACATATATGTATGTATATACATGTTTATATGTCCAGAGTTATTAACAGTAGCAATGTGAATCTAGTCGCAGAGAAAATCAAGTCACGGTTCAAAGAGAAATATATATGCAGAAATTCAAATATATGAATACATCGGAAGAATCATATGTATCAAAATAGAATAGGTCAAAGCCAGCAAGAATAGAACAAGGGTAACAAGTTCGAATGGAACAAGTCGAAGTCAATTTTCATCTCAAAGTCCGCAAATTCACGATGCCAAAGTCATAGCAGAAAACTACGGAACCAAAATTCAAATACATCAGAGAAAAGAAGGAACCGACTCAAGCAAGTAAAAATTTATCAGTGAAGTGTAAACAAATGAACCACTCAGAAGTTATCACAACTATTCAATTGACAATCAAGAGCCGAGCATAGTAAATCGAAGCAAGTGATAAAATCGTGAAAAATTCAAATTCAAATATACGAACGTAAATTTTGGGTTTTTAATCCTTATAAATTCCCACATCATCATCGGCAATTAATTGATTCGAGTTCAAGCAAAATACGAGAGCAATTCATCAAAGAAAATAAAAAATCAATAAGTAGAATCGAAACAGAGTTCGAAAGCAAAATCGAGTCAAGCATAATCATAAATCGAAAAGGAAAATCGCATACCAGTATTCGAACTCAACAGAGAAGCAACCATAAGCAATAATCAGCCAAGGGATCGATTGACAAGGAAAATCGAAGAGAATTCATCACTGCAATCGACCATATCTTATTCGGCAACTTCGATTTTGAGCAAAGCCTCAAAATGCTAAGAAACCCTAATTCCTCTTTGAAGAGAAACAAAGAAAGAACGGCCGAAGGCATTAGCAGGAGAAAATGGGAACAGACTTATTTTTATCACAGTGTGATTTTTTTTGTAGGCCGGTCTTCTACTGTTATATTGAGCTTTAGTTGAAAACAATAGGGTTTTGTTTTTTATTAGTTTTATTCTATTTTTATTTTGTAATTTTCTTTTAAAAAATTCTAGTCGTGTGGCTATTATCTGTGCTGCAATTATATATATATATATATATATTTCCACATTAATTTTTATAATTATTAATATCACCCTATTCACCCCCCTCTAGGGTGAAAACGATCCTACATAACATATTGGTTAACCAAAGTGAGTTTAGCTTACCAAAACTTTAGTTGTTGCCGAAGCATTCTGATTCCATTTGAATTTGAACGACGTGCGACTTCAACATAAAATTCCGCTAGCTTTAATCGTCACCAATTCAATTCCAAGACGTAGTATTCATCGATACGAGTTCAACGCGATTGACTGCGTTCAATTTTTAGCTAATATGGATTTAGATATCGATTATACAACATTCACAATTTAATTAAATTAATTAATTAACTAAGTATATCATTAACCTCTAAATAATGCACCCCTGCTTAGCCTAATCATCTTCTGCTCAAAAAAATGCACCCCCCAAAATGAAATCAATCGGCCGATCATTACCTCCTCCTAAGAACATCGTACGCCGCCTTGCTAGTGCCACTAACAGCCCCATCCAAGCGCCGCCGAATGCCGTAGGTCCCACTGCCTAAGATGCTACTATGTCGAAGAAAAACCCCCAAATGTCATTCCCTTTCATCCCCACATTCCGGCCACCCACGGGCTCCAGGCGCCGCCGCCTCAACACAGTAGCATAATCTCAACACCACCTACCCAACGACAAGGCCAATGGCCTGTATCTCCTCCACAATTGCCATGCCGAGGCTACCCATTCCGTTCTTCGTCCATCTCCTATCCCCGCCGCTATGCCACAGTCTGAGATGATCCAACCATCCAATAGGTTGAGCTCGACGTCGTCTACAACTTTGTAGTTGGTGACTTAGCCTCAAACAGCCTGTAGTGGTCTTAATGATTAAGGGACTTTGGATGATGGGTGATTTTGGTTTGAAATGGCCGAATCAATTTCTCTGGTTTGGGCACACTTATATAGAGGGATTAGTATGGGTGAGCATGCCCTGGTATAGTACACGGGATGGGATTGAAGTATAGTGGGTATGGTTATGAAAAGATGGTTATTTTATTATTAAATTCCAGAAATTATCTGTAACAACCCTGAGATTGCAATTACCGAATAATAAATTAAAATTATGATTTTAAGTTGAAAAGGGAGCTAAACAAAAATTTTGGGAATTTAAATTTGCAATTGGTTTGCAAATTAAAGTATTTTGGGTTTAAAATAGGGAAATTAATATTTTTGGAATTTAATATTTAAAAAGGGAATTTTTAATGTGATAATGGGTTTAATTGGCTAATGAGACAATTATATGGTTTTAATTAAAATTAGGATGCCACTTAGGATTTTGTTCACATGATAACCTTAGGAAAATAAACTAAGTCCTAATGGGTTTTAAAACCTCTTACCATGACCCATTAACCAACCCACTCCTATATAATATCTCAAACCCCTCCCATAAACCCTAACCCTCCTCTTTATAAATTCCTAAACCTAGATCTAAACATAATTAATGGCCTCCCTTTAGAAGATCCATCTCCTTGTCTTCATAATTAAACTAGTTTAATCTTTGAAAGGTAACACAATCTCTCATATTCTCTAATCTTTCTTAATCCTTATTTTATCTCTTCCATCTTGTGTAATCTTTGTTTTGTTTTTGATTTTGGGTCCTTGAAGTTTCATGATCTTATGCTTTGGGATTGAGGAATTGGCTTGCTTGATATTGTGCACACTAACTATTTGATCCATTGCTTCTTTGAGGTAATTACTATTTATTAGTAATTATTGCTAGTTATAATATTGATGAAAAATTGATGCCAAAAACTGAAAAAAACACCCCAAAATCATCAAAATTAGTTGGCTGGAAATTGCTTCAGCCTGAAAACAGGCTAAAACCCAATTCTGAGTGCACCAGGGCAGGCCTGGGTTGCACCCAGGCTGCTGCCCAGGTGCAGCAGGCTAGCCCGGTTGGGCTAGCCAGTAGCTGGACCAAAGTCCCCAGCCCACACGGGCTGGGGCTGGTCTCCAGACCCCAGCCCGCTTGGGGCTGGGGCGGGCCGCAAGTCCCCAGCCCGCGTGGGCTGTGGCGGGCCACAAGTCCCCAGCCCGCGTGGGCTGGGGCGGGTCACCAGACCCCAGCCCGCTTGGGGCTGGGGCGGGCCGCAAGTCCCCAGCCCGCGTGGGCTGGGGCGGGTCTCTAGACCCCAGCCCGCATGGGCTGGGGCGGGCCGCAGGTCCCCAGCCCAAGCGGGCTGGCCTGGGCTTGAATCGAAAAATAAAATAAAAAAATATCCTGTTTCCAAATTTTTTTTACCTCCACTTCGCGATGCCGTCACGATCGCATCCGAAGTCGGAATTCGACGTTTTTGGTCTCGTTGGAAAGGTGGAGTTTAGAACTCCATCTCTGGAAAGTTTGGGCAACATCGGAGTTCGTTTGGTACTTTGAATTTCATGGCAAAGTTGAACTCTGGTTGCTGTTGGTAAATAGTATGAATCTTTTTCTGGGTCCAAATTTGAGATGTCGCTGCCACTTCGTCTCAACTCGGAATCCAGAAATTATTTTTGCGTCTTAAAGTAGGGATGTTGAACTACATGCTTGCAAATTTTCATGACATTTGGACACTGTTTGCTGGTCCAAATAAATTTCTGAACTTGGGTTCGCAGCTGTTTCTGAATGTTTACAAACACTTAGAATATTTTTCAGTGATTTTCTGGTTTTATTGATTTCTTTGAGATTTGTCTCTAGATTTCGTACACGGGTTTTATGAATCATTTTCAAAAGATTTTTCACTCCTAAATGGCTTTAGAAATTATTATATAATATTATTTTTAATTATTAAATTAATTACTCCATAATAGGAGAGTTTTCAAAAGCCGTTCTAAAGTGATTTCAAAATCAATTATAAATCCATTTCGCACTATTATTTTCTATAATAAAAATCTCACACTCACTTTTTAGCACATCGAGCAAAGTGGAAAGGTGCTTAAACGGTTAGGAAATCTCCGGCTTATGGAACCGTGTGTATTTTCTTTCCGGTTAATCCCCGACCTATTCGATTGATCGTTTTGACCTCTGGGTCTAGTTTACCGATGATATGAGGTGGACTTTTTATTGTTTGGAGTGTGAGCTTGCTATTGGTTAGTAAACCGTTTAGTGCGAACGTGGGGTATGGGACTCATTGTTAATACTTTACGGGTTCCTCTCCATGAAGTTAGTGACACATTAGCCTCTGGGCGGCTAGTACTGGACCTCTGGGTCACCACGCCTCTGGGCAACCGTCTCTGGACACCTGCTCTATGGAGCAGTTTATTTTTCGGCATGCGCCTCTGGGCCTTTATCCTTCTGGGAAGGATCTTGCCGTCTCGCGCGTTCCGCATCTGTGCGAGTGATCGATCACAACTCTACAGTACTTGGCAACAACGACTCTGGTCGGTGCACGTGCAATATTGGTATTATTTGATGATTTTTATATCCATTCGAGTACCGCCATTCAGTGTTGGTTCTATGGAACCATACGATGTAAGTGCGATTGCCTTGTGGATTCACAGTGTCTCTGGACACTTCTTTTCAGTGTTGGATTTCATTGACTTTTCAGTATATCCCCATTGCTCTTTGGAGCATCGATCTTTGCTTGGGCATTGATTACAGACTCTGGTCACTCTTGGGATTATTGCCTATGGGCATCTTTTTATAGCTTTGGCTACACCGATGATATGAGGCGATTTTATTTATTCTACACTTTGGTGTTGATTTCTCTTTGGAGATTTTTATTGTTTATTGATGATTAGGGATCGTCATTATATTCATGTGGTTCATAATCTACTTCTCTTTGGATAAGTACTGTTTTAATTATGTACCGCATTAGTATATATCTCAGTTATTACTGATTGTTTAGCTAGCCTGACCCGAGTGTTTTCGCTCGGGTCAGACCGAGTTGTTTCAGGTTAGGTCTCTGGACTTAGCTTTTGTGCTTCCGCTTGGACATTATCTGCTATGCTGATAGATAGCGCTTTTATTTGTCCACTATTCCGCTACTCTGTTATTATTCAGACTTTGATATGTACATATTTTGACTCACATGTGTGAGCAGTGGCTTTGTACCCACTTTTAGTATTTGGATCTGTATTGACGATGTATTGTTCTGGGATTTTATATCTGTTATGTGATTCTGTTCTGTGATGTTTTATCATTTATTACTATGCTTGTTTCTGATAGGTCTTTAGCCATTGTAATTTCGTTATAAATATTTATTGAATATGTCGAACCACTTGAGAAAAATATATAGATACCATCCTTTCGACGTATTCAGTAGATAGTTATAGCTTGATAACAAATGGTCGCTTCCACTATACTCCATTCTCCGCTTTAACAGACAGTATTACTCCCGTAATACTCTTTGTTACAGTGGGTCTCAGAGTGGGGCGTTACATTATCTAGCTATTTGCACTGAAAAATCTCGAACTCCATTTAAGGTGTGCCGCATAGCGTTCTATAATAAATACCCCTATATCAAACTCAATGGAACTAGTATCGTGCTTTAATTCGATCATATAAAGAAGTTAGATTTTAAAATCAAATTATATTAATTAAATTTCTTTTAATTAATTTCTATGCGTTTTGAGCTCGGACGACCAAACGATACGTACGACCGCCATGAAATTCGTTAAGATATAATATTTGATAGTCGGTTATTTAACTATCCACAAACTAACATCCAAATCGAGGATTTATTTCAAAAGGGAAAATCAACATTGGTTAAGCACATTAGTAACCACTAGCCTCCTTAATTAATCTTTTCATTAATTAAATTCATCTTGGAAATACTTGTATCAAAATACTTTTACAAGGATATATTCATTGAACGAAGGAAGATTTCCTTTTTACACAATTCTAAAACCGTTTATAAACTCCTTTATAAATTTCTAAAACCCATCTATAAACTATTTTATAAATCTCTAAAAACCATTTAAAAACGTCTTTAACCCATTTCTTAAATCATTTATAAACTCTTTATAAATCAACACAACTAATTATAATACTCCTCTAATAAAACTATAAACCTATTTCTAAAATCCGTTTATAAATATCTAACCATTTATAAAACTCCTTTACCTTGTAAATAATCTTCCTTTAAGTCTTCAAGCCATTTTATAAAACTCCTCTTATAAAACCCAAGTCTGCTTATAAAACTCTATTTATGAGTCTCGAAAACGTTTATAAATAAATAAAAACCATTTACTTCAAAACACTATTATATAATAATAATTATTAACAATAAACATTATAAATAAATAATAATTATTAACTTTAAACACCTAAAAATAATAATTAATAATTTTAAAACATTATTAAATAAACAATATTAATTAATCTTTACCATTATTATAAATAGTAATAATTAATTTCCAAAACATTAATAATAAATCATTGTTATTAATTTCAAGCCATATTAATTATTTAAATGATTAACTTTACAAAATATTAAAATATTGATAAATAACTTTAAAACAAAATTAAATATAAATAAATAATATTTAAAACAATATTAAATATAAATAATATTAAAGCAATATTAAATATAAATAAATAACTTAGAAAAGACAGATAAAAAGATTGAAGTAAAATAGAAGTTAAATCCTTTAAAACAAAATATTTTCGAAACCCAATTTTAGTTTTAAAATCATTTTCTGTCTCAAAAACCAACTCCAACTCAAATGGTGATTTATAATAGTTTTAAAATACAAATTTGAGTCCAATAGCTACCCACCATTTAACCAATATCGATATTGATTTCTTATTACTACAGGGTTTAAGTTCGTCATAATCAATAGAGCCAACAATCAGGTTTAATATCCAATAATTCATATGACCAGAATATTATTGAAATTAAAATCAACAATGGCGAGGAATCCAGTTGGATCCCTCCGACCTGTCCCCTTGCATCATAGATGATATATATCAACACACACACACACACACACACACACACACACACACACACACACACACATATATATATATATATATATATATATATATATGTGTAAATAAAATCAACTGTGGTGAGAAATTCTATTAGATCCCTCCAGCCTGTTCCACTACATCACAAACAATATATAATCTTATAATATGGGTTATCCGCTACTAGGCATGTATATATAAAAGGTCATTCGCTCTAGGAGTGGGGATAAAACCAAATTAACTGATAAAGAAGTAAAACATACAAACATCCAATCAACAATTTTTATCAACTATATAACATACTGGTTAACCAAAAGGTGAGTTTAACTCACCGAAATTTCATTTGTTTCCGAAGCATTCTGGTTCCGTCTAAATTTGAACGACATTCGAATTCAGTGTAAAATTGCACTCTAATTGTCACCATTCAATTCCAAGATGTAGTATTCATCGGTACGAATTAAATACGACTGACCGCGTTCAATTCCAACCTAATATGGATTTAGATATCGATAATACAACATTCACAATTAAATTAATTAATTAAGTATATCATTAACCTCTAAATAATCCCGCTTAGCCTAATCATCTTTTGCTCAAAAAAACAGGCCCCTTCTAAAAAGAAATCAATCTCCCGTCACCGCCTCCTTCTCAAATCACCGTACGCCACCTCGATAGCGCCGTTGACAGCCACATCAAGCGCTGCCAATGCCGTAGGTCCCGCCGCCTAAGACGTTTCCATGTCGAAGAAACCCCCCCAATGTTGATCCCTTTCATCCCCACATTCCGACCACCCAAGGCCTCCAAGCGCTGCCGCATCAACACTGTAGCACGACCTCGACACCACCTACCCAATGACATGGCCCATAGCCCCTATCTCCTTTGCACCATGCCGAGGCTGCCCATTCCATTCTTCGTCCATCTCCTATCCCCGCCGCCATGGCACAACCTAAGGTGATCCAACCGTCCAATAGGTCGAGCTCGATGTCGTCTACAACTTTGTAGTTGGTGACTTAGCCTCAAACAACCTGTAGTGGTCCCAATGATTAAGGGACATTGGATGATGGGTGATTTTTGTTTAAAATGGTCAAACCAATTTCTCTGGTTTGGACACTCTTATATAAAGGGATCAGTATGGGTGAGCATTCCCTAATATAGTACATGGGATGGGGTTGAAGTATGGTGGGCATGGCTATTAAAATATGGTTATTTTATTATTAAATTCCAAAAATATCTAGCTATTTGCACCGAAAAATTTCAAACTCCATTTAAGGCATGCCATCTAGTGTTCTATACTAAATACTCCTATATCAAACTCAATGGAACTAGTATCGGGCTCTAATTCGATTATATAAAGAAGTTAGCTTCTAAAATCAAATTATATTAATTAAATTTCCATTAATTATTTTTTATGCGTTTCGAGCTTGCATGACCAAACGATACGTTCTATTACCACAAAATTCCTTAACATATAATAATTCACTATTATGGATCTAATATCACTTATTTCGTCAAAATCCAAGACAGTGTCTCAATAGGCTATTTTCACACGTTAATCAAAATGAATTATTATTAAAACTATTTTAATAACTTTTAACTCTAAATTAGAAGTTTACTATTATCATCCTGATCTAAATAGAAGTTAATTAAGATTTTCAAATCATTTTTGATTCATATTATATCCACAATTCACCTATTCAAATAACCCTTATTTTGAAATTTACGCTATTTGACTCATAATTTGACATTTCAATATTTAAAATAAATTAAATATTTCATAATCAAATGACTAAAATTCTAGGTCGTTGCACCTTTTTTCCTTTTTATTGAATTTGTATAGTGGTTTACTTGCCATCGTAAAAAGGGGAGAGGGTGGTGGCTGAAACCCAAGAATAGAATGGAAAGAAAGGCAAGATGTGTTTAAATAGCATAGGAAAGAATGGGCTTAAAGATGGTAACATATTTTTCATTTCCTTGGCCATTTTCACACCTTTCGGAATCAAATTCCAAGCCTATTCCTCTTTTAATGGCCAGCCACACATGCCCTTCTATTGGACCTTAATTCACTTCAAGCCAGATTGGATATTTTAGATTTAAATCAAATCTAAACATACATCGATATCGTATATTGATAAAGTGTATATATAATTTTATATATGCACTACTTTTAACACTGATCAACATAATTCAATAAAAAATTATAATTAATATTTCATAAATAATAATTATTTTAATTATTTATAACATTTATAATTTAATTAAATCGAGTGGTAGATAGAGGATTCAACATTGCGGTTGTATTGACTCTCTAGGTGTAAATTAGTTAGAAGTTAATATCGAACAATTCAAATATTAACGTTCACACTTCACCTTAGCTAGCGATGTGACATTTTGGATAAATTTACCACTTACATAGCTTCGGTAAATCCAATTTTACAACACTAAGCATTACCTAGTAGTGATAATCATATACATCAATTCTCTTCGTCAAAACTATATTACTTTGGACTTGGGGAATTTGATTACAGTCAAAATTCTAGTATCATCCGTATTCAACTCTATATTCCAAACACAAAGTCTTTGGTTCAATAATAGCAATTATTTCTAACTAAACTACTTTGGCCAGATATTTTGACTTTGAATTGACTTCAGTTGACCATGATACTAACCCCATATAACTGAGTAGACGAATCCTCTCTTGAATAGTGTTTCACTTCTAATACTTTCGCTCAAGCTAACTACTATAGTCATTCGATGGACATTATACCACGATTTAACTATAATTAAAGCTGAGCTTTCATACTGAAGATCAATAGTGTTCTCAAGTCAAGAGAACAATGTAAATTAGTCACTTTGATATTTTCTGTTTGACCTTAGTTATATTAACCAATAGAAAACTATCGAGTGAGTCACTCGATAGCTATCAAATAACTATTAGTATGTAATCCTTTGGTGACCTCAACAGACATGAGTAATGCACTGCCCAACATTTAGGGAGCATTACATACTCTAGTTTCAATGGATGCATCGATGTCTAGTCTCGATACATCTTGACTAGGAATATTTAACATGATGTGCTTATCGTATTTTGATTTAATACACATGGTTACAATTATTTGTAACCGCTATCACAGACACATCATTTATGGACTTTATCACACACATACTTAGATTAACTAATTAATTATTTACAAAATTTTATAACAAGTACATAGCAGAAAGGAAACACCTTTTATTTCAAACAAGATTGGTTATCGAGGTAGTTTTATGTAACAAATTACATAATTTTCCCAGGGGCATACCCCTAACTATATCTATCTCACACTTGCACATGGGGTCAATTATGAAATATTATCCCAACTTCTCCAATCGTTTGTTAAATCAAATCGGGTTAGTTCTTTAGTGAATGAGTATGCTATTATGTTGTAACAACCCTGTAATTAATTACCTGATTAATAAATGGGTAAATGATTTTAAATGGTAATTTGGAAATTTAATTGAGGAATTAAATCTGTATTCGGGCGATTGATTTGAAAATACCAATAAAATGTATAAATTTATTTATATCAAATCAATGGACAATTATATAGAGTAAATAATAGTGGATTGAATGAAACTGTACAATTATCGAATTATATATATATATATATATATATTGTAAAATGCAGCAAAAAGCAGTTTAAATTAAATTGAAACTTATTAACTAGCAAATGAGATGAATAACTTGAAAAGGAAAGTAAAACATTTTTAATTAAATTTTAGGGGGCCTAGCTAATACAAACCCAAACCCATTCTAATACTTATTATCTCCTAAACCCGCTTACTTCCTCTTCCTGATAATAAATTCCCAAATGCGTTTCCTTGCTCAGAAAAAAAATAAAATCCCTAGCTAATCGGTGAATGGGAGCTCGTGTGAGGCGAGGCAGATGCGACGTTGAGGCCGATGCGAACAAGCTCGGAAGCGTGGCGCGATGGAAGGCTGGGTCCGCGATGGTGGGGGCGCGCATCGTGGCGATGCCAGGTGGAGTCGTCGAATGGGAGGGCACGCGTCAAGTGTGGGGAAATGTGACTCAGTAATGGCAACTTGGACTACCTGGGCGAGGTGTGCAGCAGTTCCGGTGAGCGCGACGATCATGACAAGGCAGCGACGGAGGTGAAAACCTAGGGCATGGAGGAGATTTCGATTTCAATGGTGGTGATTTAGGTGAGTAAACCTCATCACTCTCTCTATATATTAATTGCAAGTTTATATCATTGAATTTGCTAATGTTCCATATGAATGAACAGATTGTTTTACTGAGACATTCGGGTTGTTGCCTCTTAGAGATTTTGAGTTCAATACGTTTACTCATAATCAAATTTCTTTAAATTAGTAAGCTAATCCTTTTAGTTAATAAAATATGCTTGCATGTCTTCGTTAATACAAAGCATGAGGTTTAGTTGCCGTTGTGCTGCTAGTGATCGACATACATGGATCAGATGGGGTTCCTGAAGACGTGCGGCTTCAGGCTGCATCTCCAATCGAATTAGTTCCAGGAAATATCCTTTTACTTGTCGATTGAACCACCTTTTGTTGCTATATTATTTTATTACTTTTAAGAACACTGCTGTTGATTTCTTTGGCTGCATGCACCCCTTCATGTGATTGTGTGATGATTTTGATAGTGTCTTGCAACATAGCTTTGCACTATTCTCAGCCATCATGTTGCTTGTATGTAACGACCTCGAATTTTATATATATATAAATTGATAATTAATTGTATTTTTGAATAAATATAGTAAAATAAATTGATTTAAGTGATGCGAGTTCCCCCGAAATCAAATAAAAATGTATTAAATCATTTAAATTTAAAATGTTTTATATATATGTAGATATATATATTTTGATTTGAATTTAAATATTAAATAAATGGTTTAATAATAAATGATAATAATAAATATTAGAATTTACGGTTAATAATGGTTTGAGTTTATAAAATAATATAAGACAATAAATATGAATAAATGTAGACAAATATGAAAATAATAATACATTCAGTTATATTACAAAGCAATGTGACTAAAACAAGAAAAGAAAATATCATCAGCCGAGTCAAACAAGGAAACCAGGCAAGTAGAATTTTATATGTGAAAAATTGGAAATGCAAAACAAAAGAAAGTATAAATATCATAAGGGGATATAAACATGTACTAAGCAATTAATGCCACTATCTTTAGTACACAATATAATACATCTCATCGAAATAACAACAGCATGTTTGCCACCAAAACAAACCAGGTAAAGTATAAAAGCATGCATAGAAGCCATATCAAATTTTCTTCAACTTGTACAGCCGAGAAAGATTATATTGTACAGCTGAAAGTGAAAAGAAAATATAAGTGGTACAACATCAATTAATGCACGCACAAGATAGATCACTTCAGCCTCAAAAACCAAATTAAAATCTCTGGTATTTGTACAAAGCAAATTATATCACTTATACAAAATAATACACCCCTGCAAACTCATTTTCTAGATATCAATCCACTTCATTTTAAATTCGTTCATTCAAAGCTAAGTAAAGCTGAGAAAAGATCAGAAGAAGAAAAAATAACATCTTTAAACTTCAACAAAATTCATCTAAAACAACAATACCAATCAGAGAATGGAAGAAAGGTTTCAGCTGCAAATTTTTCAAAGCCTGATTCAAACGAAGAAGGCTCTGTTTTTTCTGGAAAATAAGGTGAGCAAACCTTTCTTTAAACTAGCCTTCTTTATATCTTTTAACTGTGAGTAACTTAAATTTAAAATGCTTAAGTATATTCACATATGTTGCTTATGTCTGAAATGAGTATGTTATATGTATATATATATTTATGCAATTCTGTGTATATGATGCCTGCCTGTTTAATGATCTGGAAAACATATCTGTTTACAAAATTTTAAGCTCTGGGTTAGTTCAAAAATCATTACTCCTTAACCTATTGATTGTTGGAACAAAGTATATAAACAAAATATGTTTGTTCGATCATAAAGTGAATTTTAAAATTTGAATTCAAGTTAAACGAAGTAGGTCTGCTCTGGAAACCTTAAAGAACAGTTAATTTTTGAGATAAATGATATTTTAAATATCTTGGATTATCAGTTCAAGTTTATAAACTGAATCTCTAAGCAAAAACTTGATTTTTAAAACTAAAATCAAGAAGTTTAGTAATAGGGGTTAAGAGCAGTTCGTATATGAACTGAAAATGGAATTTTGGAAATTGTGGGTGATCTTTTCTCTCTGGGTGGTCGGGTTTTCTCGTGGTGATAGAGGAGGCTAGGGTGGAGATGGGAAAAATAGTCGGAGGTGGCCACAACCACGGTGGTGACAGCGGCAAGCGGTTGAAGTTGGTAAACCTAGATTTTTTCTTTGATTATGTTTGGTCTCGTTCGATCACCAGAGACGATCGAGCCTTATGGGATTTTGGGAATTTGTAGAGGGATGGTTGACGAAGCCATGGCCGGAGGTGATGGCTCTCTGGTGGTCGGAGGAGCGGGGGCGAAGTGATGATAGGGTTCGAGGGGAAAACTGGTTGTGTTTCCAGGTTTTGATTTTGCTCGAATTTCGTATACGTGACTATTTCGAGAGTCAGACGATCGGAGTCTGGAATTGAGGTGAAGGTCGACTTGCTCGTCGATGAAGTGCTGGCCGGAGATGACGAACTAGGTTGTACACGTGCACGAGCACGTTGGTGGATCTGAAGTGTTTGCTTGAGTGCTTCAGGATTGAACTCAAGATTACTCGAGTAGTTCGAGTGTTTTACTCGAAGTAGCGAGCGGGGAAGACTCGAAGCGATTTCGAGGGGACTCGGGTCAAGTATGGTGACAGTTTCAGGTTTGAAACTGTTCTCTGTTTAAAGTTTTTAAACTAAATTAAATTTGTCAAGCAAGGTTTAAAACTGGGTTTAAATTCAAAGTTAAGTTAGTTTTCAAATAAATTTTTGAATCCTAAGATTTTAAAATGAATTTGGATTTTAAATCAAGAATTTAAAATCAAGGTTGAAGGCAAGTTAAAACTAAAGTTTTTAAATCAAAGTTAAATATGGATTCAAGTTTCTTGAATTCAAAACTGTAAATTAAAATTAGTTTTTATTTAAAATCTGAATGTTTAAACAAGTTTAAACCAAATAGCTTTTTAAAGTAATTTGTTTTCAAATAAATATTTCAATTGGATTTTGATAAAGTTCTTTTATAAAAAGGATTTTAAATATATAATCATTTGGAATCTTAAATTCAAAATGAAATTTGAATCTAAATTTAGAAGTGTAATGTTTTAAATACACTTTAATATTTATGAGATCATTAATAAAGGAATAATTTATCTTAGAGATAATTAAAAATATTGAAGTGGATTAATTAATAAGATAATTAAGGAATGATTTATTTGTCAACTTTATAAATTTATGATTTAGATTAATTAATTAAGATAATCAATTTTAAATTGTTAATTACTTAATGAAAGTAATTAAGGGATTAATTACTTATTGTAATTAATGTTGGATATTCTAATAAATTAAAGTTAATTAATAATCACTTGTTGTAATTAATTAAGAATGATTAATTAAAGGGTGATTATTAAGGGTTGATTTATTTATTAGTGAATTAATTAAAGGAAATTAATTAAAGGATAATTGAATAATTAAAGGTTAATTATTAAATAATTTAAGGTTAATTAATTTAATTAATAAATGATTAAAGGATAATCAATCAAATAATAAATGCTTTCCAAAACGAAAACTACTTGCTTTCAAATAATAAATGCTTTCATATAAGAAATGAATTTCCAAATTGTGTTGAAAAGTTTCATATTTAAAATGAAATTGAAATGTTTTGAAAACTATGAAATGAGTCTTTGATTCAAAGATCGAATGAGTTAATCCAACTTGAAATAAAATTGTTTTGAAAGGCTATGAATGAATCTTTGGAAATGAGTTTGAAAGCTATAAGTTAAATCTTGACTTAAAGATTTAACGAGTTAATCCAAGTGAAATGGAAATTGTTTTGAAATATATGAATGAATCTTTGTGAATGGGGTTAACTTTGTGAATTAAATCTTTTTTGTTTAAAGGATTTTAAAATGGTAATTTGTTTAACCATTTAAAATAAAAGTTTTGGGTTAAGTTGTGACTTAACTAAAATTCCATTATCCATACGTTTTAAATATTGCGCTCACTATTCGGTTTAGCCGAAAGAGGACCTTTGTGTCATATAACCCATTCCAAATAGTGATCCGTTGTATATGGATAGCATTTGAAGACCGGTGTTGAAGACCGGGTGTTTGCGAGAACGAAAGGATAACCTATCGATTGTCTCTGCACTGAGTTGCTCCGGTATAGAGACTTCCTAAGTGATGGGAAGTCCGATCGGGATTGTGAATACCCGGATTGCAAGGGCTTCTTCAGAAGTGCCTTCGGTTCTGTTCGAACCCGGAACAGACTTGTATGGTTACATGTCTGACATTACACTTTGAGATATAAAGCAGATTTCTTTCAAATACATTTCTGTTGGTGGCGTAGAATTTATTCTCTTAGCTTAACACCCTTCTCTGAGACGTACGAGTAGGGCTGCACACAACCTATATCCAACCCGACCCAACCCAACCTAGTTTGGGTTGGATATGGATTACAATTTTTAACCCATACTATATATGGGTCGGGTGTAATATTTCAATTCACCCAACCCTGCTTTAACCCAACCCAACCCTACTTTAAAAAATAAAAAAAGTTTTGGATTTTTTCTTTTATCCTTGCATCAAATAAATTTTAAATTTAGAGTCTTTAGACTTTAGAGTTCACTGTCACTGTTGACAATGCAAGTTCGAATGTCAATTTTGATTGTGGCTAGCATCAAGGAACAACAAGGCTATGAGCATTTGAGATGCATTCTATATGATATATTTCAGTGTTTAAAAGTGGCATTATTATTAAATATATTGAATATTATTATGCTAACATTTTATGTTACAGATTAATCATACTTCAACCCGACCCAACCCTATCTTAAACCCGACCCAACCCATACTTCAACCCGACCCAACCCAACCTCATGTAAGGTTGGGTACGGATTGAATTTTTGTCAACCCAAACCAATGTGGGTCGGATGAAGTATTTAGCTTGACCCGACCCAACCCAACCTTTGTGTAGCCCTGTACGAGCTCAGAGGTTATGTAGTTGAAGGTTATCATCAATATACTCCCAATTTGGTAATGTGACATGTTGAGTGTTGATGTGTGATGATCATTGTTTGATCATTTGTGATATGATCATTTGTTTGATCATTTATCTTTGTGATCATTACTTTGATCATCTGTTGACCCAAAGCATGGCTTTGTGACAAAGTGTAGCTTTGTGGACGAGACTTCGTCAGACCTCACTCCCCGGAAATGGTCGAAACAGGAATATGCGGCAAGGTTATGAGCGTCGCGCCCTTTAGGGTATGTCATTTCCTTTTGGAAAAGGGTGGTATCAGGTATGGAGCCCTGGTATTTAACCTATGTGGATACTCCGATCTCATTTATTGTGTAATTGTGTGTTTACCGAGGCCTCGGATAAAGGTCCCAAAGGACCGGGGGATGGCATATTCGTAAGTTACCTGTTACAGGGGTAACCCGACCTTGTGTTGGCAGAGAGCAGTTTGTCTCTCCGGACGTCCAGCCAGAGGCGATCCCATTCGGCAGTAGGAAAGGAAGTTCCTTAGCCTGACCATTTGTTGGAAATCCAAAGAAACAATACGAACCTTGTACGGTTTTAGTTGTATAACCTGCTATGGAATGTGGCGGTAACCTGCTATTGAACATAGTAGCTATAGTAGGCATACAATAATGGTTGTATGTTGGCTAAGATTAATATTATACTTTCGAAATGTTTCCTACACTATGCACTAGTAATAATATCAAAAGAGTTTTCTTTTGCGTAGTAAGCATCTTTGATTATCATAAGAAGAAATCTCCTCCAATTCTGCGTTTGCATTGTGTGTGTGGCGGGAGGTCTTATGGTAGTTTCATTTTCCAAAAGCATTGCGGGTTTCAATGTTTAAAATTCTATTGTTGTTTGTTTAAAGATAAACTGTTTTTGTTGCTCACACCAGTCCCATGACTGACCTGGAGTTTATTGTTCCTTTCCTAAACTCTGGGTGCTCATAATTTTTCACACGGGCAGTCTAGAGTTGGGGTTTTCAGATATTCAGGTTGAGTAGATTATCTGGAGCTAGTCAGTTCTTGGACGACTGACCTTGCTTTCCGCTAGCTATGGATTGGAGCATTCTATTGGAGATATTCTATCCACTACTGGTGTTATCCATTTTATTTCCGCTGTTATTTCTTGTATCATATCTCTGATGTATATTGATATATGTTGTATCATTCTGTTTTATCATATTGTATCGGATTTTGTATCTGTCACTGTATCAATGTTATATATATATTGATATATTCTTTTCTTCCGCTGTGTTGTTATACTTAATGGTGTTATAAGCTCCGGAGAATCGGATTTGAACGGTCGAATCTGCGGCATTCTAGTACAATGTGAAGTACGGATGTCGATTTACGAACGTGACAAATCCGAGACGTTACATTTGGTATCAGAGCTAAGGTTGAACTTTAGCTCAGGAGTATAACACTTTAAGTAGCTCATTAGAGATAGGGTGAAGTATACCCTAGAATGAGTAATTCTCAGATAACCGTCCGTATGACTCAGTAAATTCTCTTGCTATCCACTAATAGTGAGTATGAGTGCAAGAAGAGGATGAGATAGGGGACAGGGGAATGCGATTATAAATGGTCAATATCCTGTAACAACAAGGAGGCAATCTTTTCTCTATCAATCTCTTTTATTCAACATCTTTTCTCAATTCTTCGATAGTTTCTGGTAGATCCAGGAAGGAATTCGATATATTAATATGGGACATAAACTCCGGATGGACCAAAATTGTTTTTTTGGGTGTATTGGTTGCTTTGATTGCTATGATCGATAGGTATACTTTAGTTCTAAACTGAAAGTTTTGAAAATTGTATCCATATATCTATCTATTCTTTGGGTCCAGATATGTTCTACGAATGGTTAGTTATCCCTTTGGACTAACCGATGCCACTGCATATTTCGTAGATCTGGATGACCCGAGTATCTTGTGAAGTTTTAAACAGATTCGTTCTTGTATCTATTATTGATGTTCTGATTTGGTAAGCCAAATGCAGAATAGATGTTCAGTTTGATTTGATGAAACATTCTTACTCTATCTTTGTGTCTCCTTGGTAATTTTGAGGATGAAATTATTTTAAGGGGGGAAGTCTGTAACGACCCCGAATTTTATATATATTTAAATTGATAATTAATTGTATTTTTGAATAAATATAGTAAAATAAATTGATTTAAGTGATGCGAGTTCCCCCGAAATCAAATAAAAATGCGTTAAATCATTTAAATTTAAAATGTTGTATATATATGTAGATATATATATTTTGATTTGAATTGAAATATTAAATAAATGGTTTAATAATAAATGATAATAATAAATATTAGAATTTATGGTTAATAATGGTTTGAGTTTATAAAATAATATAAGACAATAAATATGAATAAATGTAGACAAATATGAAAATAATAATACATTCAATTATATTACAAAAGCAATGTGACTAAAACAAGAAAAGAAAATATCATCAGCCGAGTCAAACAAGCAAACCAGGCAAGTAGAATTTTATATGTGAAAAATTGGAAATGCAAAACAAAAGAAAGTATAAATATCATAAGGGGATATAAACATGTACTAAGCAATTAATGCCACTATCTTTAGTACACAATATAATACATCTTAGCGAAATAACAACAGCATGTTTGCCACCAAAACAAATCAAGTAAAGTATAAAAGATTGCATAGAAGCCATATCAAATTTTCTTCAACTTGTACAGTCGAGAAAGATTATATTGTACAGCTGAAAGTGAAAAGAAAATATAAGTGGTACAACATCAATTAATGCACGCACAAGATAGATCACTTCAGCCTCCAAAACCAAATTAAAATCTCTGGTATTTGTACAAAGCAAATTATATCACTTATACAAAATAATACACCCCCTGCAAACTCATTTCCTAGATATCAAACCACTTCATTTTAAATTCGTTCATTCAAAGCTAAGTAAAGCTGAGAAAAGATCAGAAGAAGAAAAAATAACATCTTTAAACTTCAACAAAATTCATCTAAAACAACAATACCAATCAGAGAATGGAAGAAAGGTTTCAGCTGCAAATTTTTCAAAGCCTGATTCAAATGAAGAAGGCTCTGTTTTTTATGGAAAATAAGGTGAGCAAACCTTCTTTTAAACTAGCCTTCTTTATATCTTTTAACTATGAGTAACTTAAATTTAAAATGCTTAAGTATATTCACATATGTTGCTTATGTCTGAAATGAGTATGTTATATGTATATATATTTATGCAATTCTGTGTATATGATGCCTGCCTGTTTAATGATCTGGAAAACATATCTGTTTACAAAATTTTAAGCTCTGGGTTAGTTCAAAAATCATTACTGCTTAACCTATTGATTGTTGGAACAAAGTATATAAACAAAATATGTTTGTTCAATCATAAAGTGAATTTTAAAATTTGAATTCAAGTTAAACGAAGTAGGTCTGCTCTGGAAACCTTAAAGAACAGTTAAATTTTGAGATAAATGATATTTTAAATATCTTGGATTATCAATTCAAGTTTATAAACTGAATCTCTAAGCAAAAACTTGATTTTTAAAACTAAAATCAAGAATTTTAGTAATAGGGGTTAAGAGCAGTTCGTATATGAACTGAAAATGGAATTTTGGAAATTGTGGGTGATCTCTGCTCTCTGGGTGGTCGGGTTTTCTCGTGGTGATAGAGGAGGCTAGGGTGGAGATGGGAAAAATAGTCGGAGGTGGCCACAACCACGGTGGTGACAGCGGCAAGCGGTTGAAGTTGGTAAACCTAGATTTTTGCTTTGATTATGTTTGGTCTCGTTCGATCACCAGAGACGATCGAGCGTTATGGGATTTTGGGAATTTGTAGAGGGATGGTTGACGAAGCCATGACCGGAGGTGATGGCTCTCTGGTGGTCGGAGGAGCGGGGGCGAAGTGATGATAGGGTTCGAGGGGAAAACTGGTTGTGTTTCCAGGTTTTGATTTTGCTCAAATTTCGTATACGTGACTATTTCGAGAGTCAGACAATCGGAGTCTGGAATTGAGGCGAAGGTCGACTTGCTCGTCGATGAAGTGCTGGTCGGAGATGACGAACTAGGTTGTACACGTGCACGACCACGTTGGTGGATCTAAAGTGTTTGCTTGAGTGCTTCAGGATTGAACTCGAGATTACTCGAGTAGTTCGAGTGTTTTATTCGAAGTAGCGAACGGGGAAGACTCGAAGCGATTTCGAGGGGACTCGGGTCAAGTATGGTGACAGTTTCAGGTTTGAAACTGCTCTCTGTTTAAAGTTTTTAAACTAAATTAAATTTGTCAAGCAAGGTTTAAAACTGGGTTTAAATTCAAAGTTAAGTTAGTTTTCAAATAAACTTTTGAATCCTAAGATTTTAAAATGAATTTGGATTTTAAATCAAGAATTTAAAATCAAGGTTGAAGGCAAGTTAAAACCAAAGTTTTTAAATCAAAGTTAAATATGGATTCAAGTTTCTTGAATTCAAAACTGTAAATTAAAATCAGTTTTTATTTAAAATCTGAATGTTTAAACAAGTTTAAACCAAATAGCTTTTTAAAGTAATTTGTTTTCAAATAAATATATCAATTGGATTTTGATAAAGTTCTTTTATAAAAAGGATTTTGAATATATAATCATTTGGAATCTTAAATTCAAAATGAAATTTGAATCTAAATTTAGAAGTGTAATGTTTTAAATACACTTTAATATTTATGACATCGTTAATAAAGGAATAATTTATCTTAGAGATAATTAAAAATATTGAAGTGGATTAATTAATAAGATAATTAAGGAATGATTTATTTGTCAACTTTATAAATTTATGATTTAGATTAATTAATTAAGATAATCAATTTTAAATTGTTAATTACTTAATGAAAGTAATTAAGGGATTAATTACTTATTGTAATTAATGTTAGATATTCTAATAAATTAAAGTTAATTAATAATCACTTGTTGTAATTAATTAAGAATGATTAATTAAAGGGTGATTAATTAAGGGTTGATTTATTTATTAATGAATTAATTAAAGGAAATTAATTAAAGGATAATTGAATAATTAAAGGTTAATTATTAAATAATTTAAGGTTAATTAATTTAATTAATAAAAGATTAAAGGATAATCAATCAAATGATTTGAAATTAATTTATGTTAATTAACCACGATTGATGACTTATCTGATTTAAATTAATCAGACAATTAACTGACCTTACCTATGGATGTTTGGGTTCTATTGGATGACTTGATTGTTTGATATCCCTGATATATGATGCTTTGTGATACATCCTGATTTATGTTGTGATCTGTAATTTACTTATCTGTGATCTGTGAATGAACGATAAGCGGGATAGTTAATACCGCTTATCAACAATATTTTTGTATTCTAATCTGTGTTGATTGTATAACGTTGCACTATTGTGTGTGAAACCCATGGACTACACCTCTACACACACAAATATGGATTTCACGTGGAAATCGGTTAAGTCACAGATAATTTAATTTGATGTTTTTGAAATTGAAATTTTAATTTCAATTGATTTTGAAATTAGAAATTTGGGTTTAAAGTGAAAAGCTTTCGAAATGGAATTTCAAAGATAAAAGTTATTTCGAATAACTTAATCGAGTTTTGAAAATTTAAATAATTGGATTTAAATTTGAATTCAAGTTTAAAATTGAATCCTATGATTTGAAACTAGGGACTAAAGATACTGTACAAGTTATATTGGGTTAAACCATTTTAAAGGGTTTTGATTTGGGAATTTGAATTTAATTCAAGGGTTTTAACTCGAGTAAATATAACTGGATTTTTTTCCAAAACGAAAACTACTTGCTTTCAAATAATAAATGCTTTCATATAAGAAATGAATTTCCAAATTGTGTTGAAAGGTTTCATATTTAAAATGAAATTGAAATGTTTTGAAAACTATGAAATGAGTCTTTGATTCAAAGACCGAATGAGTTAATCCAACTTGAAATAAAATTGTTTTGAAAGGCTATGAATGAATCTTTGGAAACGAGTTTGAAAGCTATAAGTTAAATCTTGACTTAAAGATTTAACGAGTTAATCCAAGTGAAATGGAATTTGTTTTGAAATATATGAATGGATCTTTGTGAATGGGGTTAACTTTGTGAATTAAATCTTTTTTGTTTAAAGGATTTTAAAATGGTAATTTGTTTAACCATTTAAAATAAAAGTTTTGGGTTAAGTTGTGACTTAACTGAAATTCCATTATCCATACGTTTTAAATATTGCGCTCACTATTCGGTTTAGCCGGGAGAGGACCTTTGTGTCATATAACCCATTCCGAATAGTGATCCTTCATATATGGATAGCATTTGAAGACCGGTGTTGAAGACCGGGTGTTTGCGAGAACGAAAGGATAACCTATCGATTGTCTCTGCACTGAGTTGCTCCGGTATAGAGATTTCCTAAGTGATGGGAAGTCCGATCGGGATTGTGAATACCCGGATTGCAAGGGCTTCTTCAGAAGTGCCTTCGGTTCTGTTCGAACCCGGAACAGACTTGTATGGTTACATGTCTGACATTACACTTTGAGATATAAAGCAGATTTCTTTCAAATACATTTCTGTTGGTGGCGGAGAATTTATTCTCTTAGCTTAACATCCTTCTCTGAGACGTACGAGCTCAGAGGTTATGTAGTTGAAGGTTATCGGCAATATACTCCCAATTTTGTAATGTGACATGCTGAGTGTTGCTGTGTGATGATCATTATTTGATCATTTGTGATATGATCATTTGTTTGATCATTTATCTTTGTGATCATTACTTTGATCATCTGTTGACCCAAAGCATGGCTTTGTGACAAAGCGTAGCTTTGTGGACGAGACTTCGTCAGACCTCACTTCCCGGAAATGGTCGAAACAGGAATATGCGGCAAGGTTATGAGGGTCGCGCCCTTTAGGGTATGTCATTTCCTTCTGGAAAAGGGTGGTATCAGGTATGGAGCCCTGGTATTTAACCTATGTGGATACTCCAATCTCATTTATTGTGTGATTGTGTGTTTACCGAGGCCTCGGATAAAGGTCCCAAAGGACCGGGGGATGGCATATTCGTAAGTTACCTGTTACAGGGGTTACCCGGCCTTGTGTTGGAAAAGAGCAGTTTGTCTCTCGGGACGTCCAGCCAGAGGCGATCCCATTCGGCAGTAGGAAAGGAAGTTCCTTAGCCTGACCATTTGTTGGAAATCCAAAGAAACAATACGAACCTTGTACGGTTTTAGTTGTATAACCTGCTATGGAATGTGGCAGTAACCTGCTATTGAACATAGTAGCTATAATAGGCATGCAATAATGGTTGTATGTTGGCTAAGATTAATATTATACTTTCGAAATGTTTCCTACACTATGCACTAGTAATAATATCAAAAGAGTTTTCTTTTGCGTAGTAAGCATCTTTGATTATCATAAGAAGAAATCTCCTCCAATTCTGCGTTTGCATTGTGTGTGTGGCGGGAGGTCTTATGGTAGTTTCATTTTCCAAAATCATTGCGGGTTTCAATGTTTAAAATTCTATTGTTGTTTGTTTAAAGATAAACTGTTTTTGTTGCTCACACCAGTCCCATGACTGACCTGGAGTTTATTGTTCCTTTCCTAAGCTCTGGGTGCTCATAATTTTTCACACGGGCAGTCTAGAGTTGGGGTTTTCAGATATTCAGGTTGAGTAGATTATCTGGAGCTAGTCAGTTCTTGGACGACTGACCTTGCTTTCCGCTAGCTATGGATTGGAGCATTCTATTGGAGATATTCTATCCACTGCTGGTGTTATCCATTTTATTTCCGCTGCTATTTCTTGTATCATATCTCTGATGTATATTGATATCTGTTGTATCATTCTGTTGTATCATATTGTATCAGATTTTGTATCTGTCACTGTATCAATGTTATATATATTGATATATTCTTTTCTTCCGCTGTGTTGTTATACTTAATGGTGTTATAAGCTCCGGCGAATCGAATTTGAACGGTCGAATCTGCGGCATTCTAGTACAATGTGAAGTACGGATGTTGATTTACGAACGCGACAAATCCGAGACGTTACATTGTATGTGATATATGCTTTAACACTTAGTGAATGAGTTTATAAACTGTTGAATTCTTTTGTGTATATGCAGTCTCTTACTTTTTGTTTAAGTTAATTGTCAAAAGTGTGTAGGGATAAAGGAATTTATAATTCTATAACCTATGATTAGTTATATATATGTGTGTACTAATTAGTCTACGCAATAATAGAATGTGTCACCAGAGTCAAGCAATTTTATATACTTTATATACATAGTACTATAAGTTATTATTTAATTGCCTGGTAATTTTTTATCTAGTAGTACTATATATATATATATATATCTTACATCAAGTTGCATAGGAGGTTTTCAATCTAGTATAGTAAGTAATAAAGCTTATAATTTTATATACTTATATTTTGGTGAACAAAGTGTCTTATGGATTTCAAACGAAGTTTGTATATTTATATAGTTGAATCTAGTTATAAACTTTTAAATAGCAGGACTTGTACTTTTAAGAAAGAACTTATAAAAGTTTTGCGTATCTATATTATCTTAGAAACCAATTTCCAAACAAATATAGATTCAAGTTTTGGTTAACTATAAATATAAATGTATGTAATTAAACTTTGTTATTAATTAAATCTTTAGAATTTGTATATTAGTAATAATAGAAAAATGGTTTGAAAAATATAAACTTAGTTTATTTCTTATAAAATGGTTATGTTTCAATAAGGTTTTGGAAGAGAAATAATGGTAGTTTTATGAAATAAACGGGCTTAAAAATATGCTTTGGATTATGAAAACAAAAAATGGTTTTAGAAAATAAATGCTTTTGGAACAATTCAGATTAATATAATATTTTAATAAGAGGTAAATCAATCAAATACTTTGAGAGCCTTAGTTCTATAAGGTGGGGAGTACCAATAATCGACTTAGTATTATCGATTGGTTTAAATTCTTTCGAATAACGCTTCGTCAAATATGGTACAACTCGTTGAATATAATGTTTGAGTGAAATTTACTAACCCATTAACGAATACTCTAATTCCACCGAGTAGTATGGGAAACCTTGGTTTAATTCTTGTGATCATATTTGGGAAAGTACTTAACGCTTTAGAGTTGTTTTCTCTTCGGGTGTGCGACAAGTGGTTGCGAGATCTGGATGAAAATATAATTCCGGTTTTCCGATGGTATTCGTAATAAGTAATATTTACTAGCTTTTAGTAAATAGTTGGATTTCACTATATGGTACGGGACGTATTGGTTAAATTCTAGTGATTACTGAAGGTGATAGTATTTGGCACTTTAGAATTTACTCTCTTTTGGTGTGCGGCAATCGGCTGCTAGATCCTTAAGAAGTTTATTCCTGGATTTCTTTTCGAACATAATAATATAATGATATTAAATAAATGTAGAGTTACCGAGTCATGGTTTTTACGATCACCTTGATCGATATGGACTATCCTTGAGAACATTCTATGATTCTGTGTTCCCGGTCTGAGTACGATCCTTAGTATTAGATCGGTTCGAGTGATACCAATTTGTTTGTTTGTTTACCACGGGTTTTGGATTGTAACGATTCCGAAATTTACCGTTCTTTTGAAAAGAAATTCGATTAGATTTGATATTGGTTTAAGCTTGAGGATATAAAATTTGAATTTAAATTAATGTTGCATATGATTGGTTGAAATGAATAAAATGTGAACTAAAATATAAAACGGAAATTTAAGCGGGTTGAAATTTGCCGTAGAAATCAGTCGTTAATAAAACAGTGAAATTTTTGGTTTCAGAAATTTAAATATTTTACATGAAAATATTTTGGGAAAATTTATAATAAAAACGTCGACGTTCGTCTCGTCGAATTCCGATTTCGCTAGCTCCGTTTAAATCGATTTGTACGATCGATTTACGGTAGCGACAACCGATATGGCGTAAATAAAGAATTTTCACCCGAGCATTAAATAACCAGTTTTCTGTGTGCTAGCGTGTTCATATCGACACACTAAGCACAACGGTGTTTCGTTTCGCGTGTTTGGACTTTCGGTTTGTGCAGCGCAGTGTTTTTGGTCCGAGTTAATGGTGGTTACTATTATATAGATAGGATATTGTATGCTACTGAAATTTTAATATGTTTATAAGAGAGTAGCTGTTTAAAAAAAACCAAAAATAAATAAAACATGGATACGAATATATGAACTGGTCGTATACCACGTTCATTTTTGAATTGGTAAATGTAACGTTATAAATGTTGAATAGGCCAGTAGAGATAATCGTTCAAACCACCTTTTCCTCTGCTCGTGGCTAGGTCACCTTCCCCTTCTATATTTTACTTTGCTTCATCTATTTTTATACGAAATAAAAAACTCTCGAAATTTCGAAACCATCATCTCCATCAAACCAAGCTCCTCCCTCCACGCCATCGCCGACTCCAATCGTCACCGCCGCTGTGACACCCCACTCTGAGATCCACATTAGCAAAGAGTATTACTAAGTAACACCGTCTGCTAATACGGAGAATAGAGTTGGATAGGAGCGACCATCTATAGCCTTGTCTTAATTATCTATTGAATACGCTGACAATTGTCACTTCTTTCTCAAATGGATCGACATATCCAATAAATACTTAATACAAAGCCATAGGTGGCTGAAGGATCTATCAGAATAAAATATAACAACTCAATGTAATACACATCACAGAACAGTAGATCATCACATACATTTACACATATACAGGTACATTACAGAGTTTACAAAATGATACTTGTCAAGTGGTAAAGCAAACCACAATATACAGGCGAGTCAAAAGAATACATATCAGAGTTATAGACAAAAAGACTACACCAAAAAGCTATAACAAAAAGGAACTAGCAGAATAGTCCATGCGGAAGCAAAATAGGCTAAGTCCAATGTACCTAACCTGAAACATCTCGGTCTGACCCGAGTATAAAATACACGGGTCAGTCTAGCTAAACAAATCAGTTAGATATACTAAATGATAATGAACATACAAGGTCATAAAGTACCACAAATATCTCCAAAAGAGATAACCATATCATCTAACAAAAGATGAATCAAAACAAGCCTCATATCATAGGAAACTCAATTAAACAAAGGATATCATATCCCAAAACAAGCCAAAAGGCAAATAACAAATACCAATAAAGGTAACACAAGTTTCCACAAGGTAATCGCTATATATCGTGTGGTTCAAAGAACCTACAACGAAAGGCGATACACTAGGGAAATATAATTGTCAAAGAAACAAAAGATGCTCGAGCTCAGTACTGTATAACAAGGATCCATAAGCCTGAAGGCAACAAACCCAATATCACTCGAGCGGTGACGATGGACCAACTCCAAAAGTGATACTATAGGGCAACAAACCCGAAGGCACAAGCCCGAAGGCAAGATACCCGAAGGCAACAAACCCCGAAGGCTCAAACCCGAAGGCAACAAAC
Organism: Allium fistulosum; assembly: GCA_030737815.1. Lineage (NCBI taxonomy): Eukaryota > Viridiplantae > Streptophyta > Magnoliopsida > Asparagales > Amaryllidaceae > Allium > Allium fistulosum. Next base: position 671,403,131 of record CM060901.1, read on the forward strand.
CCCGAACACAACAAACCCCGAAGGCTCAAGCCCGAAGGCAACAAACACCGAAGGCAACAAACCGTAGTGTCGAAGGTCCGGAGGCCCAGTACTGGACACCACTAACTGGCGGAATGTGTCACAACTCTCAGAAAGGAACCCGAAAAATGTTAACGTGAGTCCCATACCACACGTTCGCACTAAACGGTTTACCAGCCGTTAGTCAATTTCACACCCAAAGCAGTACAAAGTTCACCTCATCTCATCGGTAAACCAGACCCAAATGTCAAAACGGTCAAACGAATAAATTAGGAATTAACTGAATAGATAAACACACGTGTTCATAGCACGCGTTTTATTTAATCATTTAATTCTCCTCCCTCTTCGCTCGAAGTGCAAAATTGTGTGTGTGTTTTAAATAGAGATAAGAAGTTGGAGAAACAAGCTTTAATACAATTTAAAAGATCACTTTATAAAAATCCGTGTACGAAATCAAAAAGGAATCATCAAAGTCAACTAAAGTGAAACAACTAATCGGAGAAAGAAGAATCGATCAAAAATTGGAATCCCACACAAAATAGGCAAATTGGGTTGAGACAAGCAGATTCAGATGTCTGAATTGTATATTTCAGACGTCTGAAACTGGAGCTCAGGCAATACTTTGCCTAGGCCAATGATGGCCAAATCATATCGGAAGCAATCGGATGAGTGATGATGGCTAGGGGTTTACGCCAAATGACTACCCAACCTTAGAGACTCACCAATACACTCCGACCAACATGCCCAAACAACCACATAAGGATTTTCATAGATTTTGACTTCCAACGCCAAAAATTGGAATATTCATCAAACCAATTCAATTCAAAAACAAATGGACAAGAATTATATGTTAGGAATTGCTACCTAACACTATCAAAGATATTGACGTAGATGTGAGTTCAAAAACTCACCTTTTAACTCAAAAACTCAAGAGAGAAGCTATAGAGCAAGGCAAGAACAATCACTCTTCAATTATAACCTAAGGAGCTTCAATCTAAGCTCAAGAACAAATATTTCCTAAGTTAGGTTTTAGGAAATTTCAGAAATCGAAGAGGAATTGAGATGGAGAAGAAGAAGATGATGCTTACCTTAGCTTCTCTTTGAATTTGGAGCAAGAATTTGTATTTGCAAAGGAAACTAGGGTTTTGAATTTTAATTTCCCATTCCTCTCCCCATTTTTACTAAAGCTTGAATGTTAGGAAATGAAATGAGTGAATGGAGAGGAGAGGGGGCTGAATTAGGGTATAGAATGAGTTGGGTGAAGCCCAATTAGAAAATAGCCAAATTCTACTCAACTCCAAACATATCGAAGCTTATACTCAAAAAAGTCGCAAACACCATTTTGAACTCAATGGAAGTGGTCTTAAGTTCAAATTGGTAATTCTCAACTTCATTCCTGATTCAGACGTCTGAAATTTCCAAACCAGACGTCTGAATCTGGAAAAATATGAGTTCTCTAAGCGCATTCAGACGTCTGAAATGAACGATTCAGACGTCTGAATCTGGAAAAATAGAAGTTGTCTTAGAACAATATTCAGACGTCTAAATTGTCCATTTCAGACGTCTGAAAATGGCAATTTTGGCCTATTTCCTTTCTGGTTTGATTCGAACAATTTCAGACGTCCGAATGCTTTATTTCAGACGTCTGAATCCCTGTAAGACAGTTTTTCTCAAATAGACACCTCCGAATCTCGATCCACAAAAACTTTTCACTAATTCGACTATTCTTTTATGAATAGTGACTTTTTCGGACTTAAATCCGACCAACGATGCTATATTTAAATTAAACATTTAAATATACGAATCGTAAAATATGCGGGTTGTTACAGCCGCCGCACCCCATTCCGACCACAGCCGCGCCAGCCTCTCCACTCTCCACCAGCAGCACCGCTTCTAAAAAATAAAAAATAAAATAAAGTGAAACCGGTTGCCGTCGAGACCACCCTCTTCCACTTTCGATTCCTTCTCTACCAATGCCTAGCCACCTCCATCTCCTCCCATAGTCGCCACCACCTCCGTTATATAAAAAAACAAAAGCAGCCGAGCCTTGTCTTCATCACTGCGCCTCCCTACCACCGCTAGCCTCACGCCACACCACCTAGGGTCGCCACACCATCCACCGTCGACCAGAGGCCCTCCTCTTCTCCTACAGCCGCCACCATCATTTATAAAAAAAGGGAAAGAAGCTTGCTGTCGTGCCAATCCCGCTGCCTACACCAGCCACCTCCGCCGCCTACACCCCCTTGTCGTCACCGCACCAGCCCTACACCCCTAGCCGACCTACTGGCCTGCTCTTCTTCCTTAAGTTTGGCCGTGATACTATATATATAGTTATATATATAAAAGAGAAAAAAGTGTTTTATATAAAAAAAGAAGAGAGTATTAGCTGTCCGGATTGGAGATGGAACATGTACGAGTTGAAGAGTCACCATTGAGTTCGATCGTGTTGCGTGTCGTAGGCCATTCGTGGATCGTATCGGGTTATCGTCATTGAGGTGAGTGTTTATACATTCACATCTAACTAATATCGTTATGCAAGTTAATAAAAGTTGAAATGATCACTTTTATATGTTCGTTGTTAATTTAAATTGATATATATTTGTTGGATGAATTATCGAATGATATGTGCACATGTTGACACGATATACACGTCGTATGTATGTACACAAGTGTAGAAAAATTAAATTGCACATGTCATGTTTCACCATGTTATTGATACCTAATTTTTTATATTTTATTGAAAATTTTCCCGTCCATATTTAGACATGACTGTACATATTGAACTTGTGATATTGGAAAGGTTTGAAATTTATTGATAAGTTTGAATGACATTTAAATTGACATCTGAATTAATTGATAGAATTTGAATTGACAGTTAAATTGAATTGGAATTTAATTGCCAGTAAAATACCCAATATTGATAACTATGAAATTGTTGTGAATTTTATTGACCGTTTGGATGATTGGTTGTGATGGATGCTACTGGTTGATATTTGGATGTTTATTTATTTTTGATATATTATGTTATCATCCTGTATATTAATTATAGTATATAAAACTGTAAATTGAATTATTTCGAATAAATTAAGAGAGGTTGAAATGATATATACCTATGGCATTTATTTTGGATTGAAATGATATATATCCATCCTTGAAATTAAATAATTGCTTCACTTGGCCATAAGATAGAGAATTATATGCGGACACCGGATTGGTTAAATTAAATGGTTCTAAAATTTTGATTTTAAATTATTTAAATGATTTGGTTTTAAGAAATAAAAAATTGAAATTATGGAAATCGAATTATTTTCAAATTGAAACTCAGAATGTTGAAATTTAAATTTGAAACAGGAATTGTTTAATTAATCGAAGTTGAGATTTTTAAGTTATAATCAGAATATGATGTGAATTTCAGAAATTGATTTGTTTTAAAAGATTGGACTTTTATTCGAATTTTGAATATTGCTAAGTAAAAGTGATATAAAACGATATTTCGAAATTGAGTTCGAAATTTAATTATATTTGAAGATTTGGTTTTTAAATTGGATATTGAAGGAAAATTTGATTGATGTGTTTTGAATCGATATTTTGGAAATCGAACTCGGAATTGATATAAATCAAAATGGTTTAAATTTTGAATTTAAATTAATTTGGAATTGGAAGTGAAATTAATTTGGAATTGGAATTGAAATTAATTTGGAATTGGAATTTAAATTAATTTGGAATCGAAGAAAGATTCGATTTGAAATTGGAATTCAATCGATTAAATCGAAATGGAAATTGGAATTGATTTGAATTGAGAAATTTGGAAAGTGATCCGGTTTGACTTTGAAACTATTTTTAAATGAATTAATTTAGTATAAATGGTTTAAAATCTATACTATTAAAATATTTAAATTATTTTGATTTTCCAAACTATTTTATTATATAAATCATTTTTAATACTCAAACTATTTCTATTAAACTATTTTAACTATTTAATTATTTTAAAACTATTTAAAATATTTTCTAAAAATTCAAACTGGTAAAAGGGTGGAATGTTTATATTTAAATCTTGGATTTAAAGGTGAATTGGGTTAAAGCGAATTATATCCAAAACTGTAATTCAAATCAAGTTTGACATAAAATAGATATATCAAATTGAACTAATATTTTGAAGTAAATATGATTTGTGAAGCGAATATGATGATTTCGAAATGGATTTGATTTTTGAAGCGAATATGATATTTTGATATCAAGTACGAATTGTTTTCGAAATATAAAAGAACCAACCGGTGTGTAAAACGACGTTTGGTTGTTAAAGAGACCGAGGCCTCTTATTGGCACACTCTTTGTCAATATTGGAACCACTTTAACAACTATGTGCGCGGTGGATGATATCCAGAATGTAGTGGTTGAATTGGCGACGTTTACTGGAATGAAGTAAGAGAACGATGATGGATAGCCTTGACACTCGTGTCATAATTAAAATGACTAAAATAGGAGCCTATGTCTGGTTATTGAGGTTAGCTATCTCTAGCGACATTGATCCCTCATATTACTATTGTGATTTCGTATTCGGTGGGTGCACCATTTTCGTTTGGATTGATTGTCGCGGTCGGCCACGGATGGGTTACGACCAGCCAGAAATGGTAAACTGGTAGAATCCTACCTTGGGTATTGCCTCACGTGCCTTGTCATATTTATCCTTATACGAGCCCATTACGACTTTGGTTAGTATTGTACCTATTGGGGACTCACTGGCTACCGACGTTACAGGTTGTGTTACAGGACCTGCATACACTACATGCTATAAAAATGTGCTAAGGGGGATAATGTAAAGCCTTAATGCTATTTTGATATTTATTTTACCGATAGACATTATCTATTATAGTGTACACTATTATATATAGATAGTTTGACGGATCCTTAGGAGATAGAAAAACCCGTAACATCTCTTAAGTTACTTCACATTGATTTATTGATTTTCATGAGGATATTAGTTCTGACTCGAGTATTGTGTTTTCCATTATGCTCGGGTCAGCCTGAGTATTTCCAGTTTGGAGAGCTTGTTGTGGAGATGAAGGCATTGCTGGAGACTCCGTTCTATTTCTGCTATTTCATCAGTTTAGTTTGTTTAGCTATGTCAGTTAGACTTATTTCATTTCCAGTTATTTCATTCCCTGTTGTTTAGTGTAAGAATAAATGTAAACTTATTTGGAGAACTAGGATTTATTTATGTACTTATTTTATTTCCGTTGTGAGATTCTGATTTGCATTTATTTCTGTGTTTGTGTTCTATGATTGATTCATTATTACCCTAAATAACTATCTGTCATTTAAGCAAATGTCCTTGTTTAAATGGTGGGTCATTACATGGATTCTATGACTATTCTGTGTTAGTGAAATAAATATATATTCTTATGTCTTGTGATGGATGCTAAATTAAGTTAATTCTATTATTCTATGTTTAGTGAATAGTTCGTGTCAGTGACTTAAACTTATAATCCTGTTCCGAGTTAAATTAATTCCCCAACTCATTATATTATGGACATTTGTATTTACTTATATGTTGTTTACTCTTGTGTTATATTCTGTTCTCACCCTGTTGGATATTTAGAGATAGTCTGACCGAGGTGTTATTTTGCTCGGGTCAGGCCGAGACTTTTCAGGTTACAAGACAAGTTAACCTTTGGATGTTTGGGCTAGTAAGGAGATAAACACTTTTGACCTTTTAGTTTATCTCATTTAGGAAATTTGTGTATATGTTTATAAGATGTACAATTGAGGTTAGAGAATTGTTAAACTTATATAACAACCAAAATTAGTATTTGATTTTGTAAACTCAAAATTTGTACATGTGTAAGTTGAGATTTATTCTGATGTGATCCGTGACTGTTATTGTGACGACCCGGAACTTTAGGATATTTGAAATTAGAATATATAATTGATTTTAAATATTTGAAAGTTAGTTTTAACTTGAATTTCAAATATCACTATTTATTGGATAATTCAAATTATTGAATTTAATTACTGGAAATTTGGTAAAATATGAAATCTGGAGTTTCAAGCTTGTGAAAAATAATTTAAAGGCTTATAAAATTTATATTTACAGGAGATAATAGAACTTTTAAAATTGAAATTGGAAGTGATTTGTTCAGTTTTGAAAATATATAGTTTGAATCGATATTTAAAATAGCCTTCCGAGACACAGTCTTAGAATTCGACGAAACCAAGTCCATTGGATCAGTAATATTGTATTATTATTGGATTTCAATTTTCGTAGCATTTGGAGTTATCATATGAGTATACGGTAGATAAACGCGCTGAAATCTATATCGAAAATTCAATATAATAACTGGGTCCAAAAAGCTATCTTCTCCATACGATTGAATTGGGACTCGAAACCTTTTCCATTGCATTGGAAATAGGGGTATAACATTACAAACGCCTAGCGGCACACCTTGATAGGAGGTCGAGATTTTGAGTGCAAAATAGAGACAATTTAAATTTAAATAATATTATATATATATATATAAGTTGACTAGTCAAATTATTCACATCAGCTGAAATTCTTTTCACATCATAACTTTTTGCCTTCACCTCAATGTCACTGTAGCAAGCTTACACAGTTACGCAACATTTCTCGTTCTCACTCAATCAATTCAAGCCTATCTAAATAAACCCGACCTCGTCCCTCCCTGGAATTCGTTCAAATCAGATTCAAAGCAAAGGAAAATTTTAATGGCCAAAAAAAGAGGGATCGTGGTTGTTCCTTCACTTCAAATCGTTCGCTAGCTTCTTTTCTATTTCTGGCCTCAATTCGAAATCAAAGCAAGGTCAGGCCTGCCTCAAATCGTCCGAAGCCATCCAAGTTCAATTTAATTTATGAATCTCGAGTTCATCATCAGCTGCGTCCTCCCGTAGTTCGATCGTCAGGCGCGATAGTGGGTGGTGGTTCAGCGGCAGTGGGGTTTGCTCTGATGTGTGCGTGAGGTTTTGGAGATCGCGACGTCGTGGCGAAGTGGGGGAGACGATGGTTGGTGAGGCTGTGGAATCGCTGATGTCTGGAGGAGCTCGCGTGAACCACTGCAGATCGAGGGAGAGTGTCGACAACTTGTTTGGGTGAGTAATCTTTGATCTGTATATGTATATATGCATATCGACTTTGGGTCTTCAATTTTAGATATGAACTCTGAACATTTATTTTATTACTGGAGAAAAAAAATAGAAATATATTTTTGTTATAAACTTTTTAAAACAGAAAATATATTGCAGGGAGGTATATCTACTTTTGGTTTTTGATTTAATTCAAAACATATATATATGCAGATTAGAAAACAGATAATATATATACCAACCTGTTGTAAATTTGAATAGAGATAATCAAAAATTCAGATGGGTAGGTATAATAACAGTGAGGCATATAAATGCAGTTTTCCAATTTATATATATAATTAGATGTAGAAAAAAAAATAGTAAAGTATAAAATAATTCTGTTTTAAATTTAATAAATATATATATATATTCACATACATATTTTAATTCTAAAACAGTAAATATATATATAGAGATAAGATTTTTGAAAATGGAAATGTTTAAAATGGTTGTAGAGTTATATAAAGAAATAAGATTTTTTTTAAGTCTATATAGATTATTTTTAGTATATATGTAGTTTCAAAAGAAAAATAAATATACATATACACATATTAAACCTACTTGTTTATTTTAAAATAACGTATTAGGGAGATTAACTTATTTAATTATTTTTGTAACTTAAAATTATTTATCATAGGAAAATTAGTTAAAAAGTTAAATTATTAGTTTAAATTAAATTAATAAATGGTAATTTATTTTTCGATTATTTCAAATATTAATAAACCATACAATGTTTGTACAAGGTTCAAAATTGTGAAGGAAAATAGCCGGTTTGGACCAGATTGCAAATTGAAGTCAAAGGTGAGTTAATCTCACTCAAATTGGATTTCTGGTTAATTTAAATAGTTAGATTTAAATTATTGGTTGGTTGATTGAATTGATTATTATCAGTCTGGATGTGATATTATATATAGTAGTATATGTATATTGGAGTTATTGATATTCCCGCATTATATAGCGGATGAGACCCTATGCGCCCCGCATAATAGCGGATGACCCTTTATACCGCGATATCCCCCTCGAAGTGGGATTGGTATTTTTATATTGTGCTAACATCTGTGGATGCAGGGAAAACAGGTTGGAGGGATCCAACTGGATTCCTCAAATGTTGGAATTTAGTTTCATATTCGGTGATATGTTTTGTTTGATAATCTATGATAGATTATATAGATTATAGTGTGTATTGAAAATTATTGAATGCTATGGTTTGGCTGAATATTTTTTGGTATTTTAAGATATCAAAAATATAAAGATTGGATTTTGAAGGAAAATAAAGGAAATTTTAAGTAAAATAATTATAATGAATTTGGATAAATTGAAGAAATGAATTCGGAGAAGAATAAAAGTCTGATTTTGAAACTTTATTAAATAAATTCCGAATATGGGAAAAATGGAGATTTTGTATAAATGGGAATACAAGAATTTGACGACTTAAGTGATATTGTTTAAAGATAAAAGAATTTATATTAAAGATTCAAGTTTAAAATGAGTTGGGAAAAATAAAAGGGGAATTTTGAATAAAAGGGTGGAAAGGATATTTTCAGTTTTAAACAAGGTTTTAAATCATAATAAAGGAGTAAAACTGGAATTAATGGATTTTGGAATAAATTTGGGAAAATCGAGAAATAAAATTTTAAAAGAAATTTAGTTCAGAGAATCGATTGAAAATCGATTAAGTGTTTTGAAATAGCAATTTAAATCGAGAATGAGAATATGGAATTTATAAACGGGGTTTATAAATAAGGTAAAACAAATATCAGTGGATATTTGAGATTTTAAATTCACGGTGGGAATTTATAAGGAAAGGGTAATTTGTTTTAAAAATAAAAAGGTGGTTTTATTTTTAAAGGTGTGGAAAAGAAATTTACGGGATTAGGACATAAATTAAATTGGAATAAATCGAGAAGGATTTATAAATGATTAGACGGGCTATGTTGAAATGGAAAGTGTATTTTCTGAAGAGCCAAGTATATTTTCGAAGAAGATTTTTAAGTATAAGTTAAAAGTTTTAAAGTTGTTTTAAAGGAATGTTTCTAGGGAAAATTTATTATTTAGATTGTTTTAAAATTTTAAAAGTAAATATTTACTAAGCCAGTTATAGTAGTAATTATTTTAAAGGTTTAACTAGTATTATGATTTAAAAGATAGTTACTAAATATTTATACTTATATAAATAACTTTTATTTAAAAAGTAGTTTTGGCTTAAGTTTTTACTTTGAAATTATTATAGAATTTCATAACTATTGTTGTGAATAATGTGACTTAAGTAGTTTTATTTTAAATGTTTTTAAAGTGTATATTTTGAACAAAGTGATTTAATTTGTTTAAAATCTAAACTTAAAAAGACTTGGTGCTTTCCAGAGGAAGTAAAACAATTGGTGAATGATTGTTTGAATTGGTAGTTAAATAACCGACTATCAATATCGGCCAATGCGCTAATCGTTTCAAAGAGACCGGGATCAGATTTAATTATCCGAAAAACACTTCGATCCGGTTTGAACGTTTGCGAATGAAGACCATAAAGATGTTAAAGACGATGTTTCGGTTTGTCCAGACCCAGGGCAACTTGTATGGATGAATGCTATCAGACCGTCGTCAGGAGGACGATGAGCATTCAAAGTGAATATGTGCTAAAAAGGTAACGCATAGCCTCAAGCCTCATCAACCGGGAATGGCTAAAACAGGGGAGGTGCAGCAAGGCTAACTGGCTAGCAACCAATCAGGGTAAGGTCATCCCTGTCTAGATGCCCCTTTTTGATTTCGGCTTAGTGGGCGGTTGCTGATCCCAGCCACGGGGTGATCTTATTCGGACTATCCAGTAAGGGGTAGCTCCGGTCTTGTGTTGCAGGGGATCGGGCATGATCCTCGGTACTCTGATCTAGGCCAGGTACTGTGACGGGCGGTACCCTAGTAGCCCTGCCATTGTATGGAATCCAATCTTCAATAAGCGCCTATACGGTTTTGATTGTGCCCAACTATTGCTGGAATGTGAGATGCAAGCATTTCAGCTAGATTCTATTTTACTTTATATAGACACTATTATAATATCAGATTATTTTAGTAAAAATGTTTTGGTTATCGTAAGGTAAAAACCCGGCGTGTTTATTTGTGGCGTAATCTTACGAGATACCTTTGATTTCAAAGGATTTTTGAAAACTTTAATAATTCAATTGAGTGTGTTTTCTCACGCTGGTTTTCCAGACTGACTCGGGTGTTATTTTATTATAATGCTCAGGTCAGACCGAGTATTACAGATACAGGATAGGATGCTGTGGAGCTCAGGAGACGAGCTGGATGGCGAAGCGTATTTCCGTAGATTTGTATATTCCGCTGTGTAAGGACAGGTTACTATAACTGTCCAGATTTGGTTGTGATGATTGTGTACTCTGATGATTGTAAGTATTAAACAGTTACAGATTCCTTTGTATAAAAATCTGTTGTATATATATATTATATGTTGTTCCACTGCGATTGTGAGATTCTGATGTTGTTTTCTAATTCTTCTTCTACCTCTTTCTTCTTTAACCCTAATAGTTCGTATTTCCGTCAAATTTGAGTTGAACCGATGGAGAATATTGTCAACTCAATGGGGTACGGAACTGCGGGTCGTTTCACTTGGTATCAGAGCTGAAGGTTAAGCGAGAACCTTGGCTCTGGTGGGGATTACTCATTAGAGATAGAGTCTGCAGTACTCTAGAATGAGTTTGAGCGTATTAATAGATATAAACGCGTATTTGTTAATGGATATAAAATTGTTTTATACTGTGTTGATTGGTTTGTTGAGTAGTTTATGGATTCTGGTCAATACGAGTAATTAAAGTTATTGATAGGGATCCCTAAACACTTGAACAGAACAATTCGACACGGTACTGTTTTAAATGGGGTAAATGAAATAATTTTACCCAAATTATTTTTATATATGAAAGAAATAATTTCCAGAAATTATATATAGTTATGTATATGGTTGCTTGGTTGTTAAGGAATGATAATATTAAGTTATTATCATTGTGTTGTGCAAATTGAATAAAAGTTGAACTTATAACTAAAGGTTAAGAGAAATAATCGTATAACAGAATGGAATTTGTAATATGAATTATAAATGTGATTTATAATTGAAATGGGATAAAACTCCAAGGTAATATTTGAAAATAGATTGAAAGAATTTGAAATTTGAAATTTTAAGAAAAATTTAATTTCTTTTGAGTTGAAAATGATTTTCAAAGGTTTTGGGGGAAATAATAGTGATATTATTTGGGAAATATTTTTTAATTGGATATGGAAATCTGGTGAGATTTAGATTTAAAAATATTTGGAAAATGTTTTGAAGAGATGAAAGCACTAAACTCTTTTCGGTCACTGGAAAATAATTCTGATGATGATCGCGACATCATCGGTGTTCATTTTCAAGTTTCCAGGAGAGGAATTGCTACCAGAATGTTGCGAATGTTGAAGTTTTGGTTTGGTAAAACTGTTTTGAGTTTGAAATGCCAGAGGATTTTGGATATAATTGATTTCAAAAATGTTTTTGAATGTTTAAGAAAATTGTTTAAACTCTGGGAGTTTAATTAAAAATGTTTATGGAAATATAAATGAGTTTGATAACTTATAAATTTTAAGTTTGTTAGAATAAAATTCAACTTGAAAAGAGTTAAATAAAAGTAAGTGTGAAAATGAAATGAGTTAGAAGGTAAGCCAATTAAATGAAGTGAATTGGGAGAGAGTCGTGAATAAAATTTAAATAAGTTGGAGAACTTATAGAAGTTAAAATTTGAATTAAATTGAAGTGTAACTAAATCAAGTTAAATAAAAGTAAATTTTAAAGAAAAAGTCTTAGTAGACTTAGTAAAATGGGCGTTGAAATAGAATTTATTAAGTTGGAAATAAATTTGTGAATGAACAAAGGAATTTACATTAGTAAGTAAATGAAATTGAAGCTGAATCTTGAAATTTAATTTGAATTGTGCTAAATAAAATGAAATGGGAAATTAGTCAAGTTGGACTAAATAAAACAAAGTATTGAAATTAAAATTAGTAAGTAAACTAATTGATGAATGGAAATTGAATATTGGGATGATATTTAATTTAAATTGTGTAAAGTAAAGCGAAGATTGAAGAATTAGTTCGAAGTGGACTAAAAATAATAGAAGTTTGGAAATAAAAATGGTTTGAGATATGAATAAATTAGTAAGTGGAACTAATTAAAGAAATGATTAATTAAGTATGGTTTGAGATAAGATGAATAGAATTCAATATTTAAAAATGAAAGGTAAATTGAATTCATATGGGACTGGAGATCCAATTTGAATAAAAGTAGAGATAAACCAAAGTGGTAAAGTGAAAATAAATATTTAAGTGTGTAAGATATTTATATTGAACTTAAGAAGAAATGGTGAAAATTCTCAAGTAAAATTTGGTATTGGGAAAATATTCTAAGTTAATATTTGAATGAAGGTTAAGTGAAGTGTGAAATGGGATAATTGAGAATAGGTGTACAGAAATCAAAATAAATGTTAATAAAAAGAGAATTGATATAGCTAATAACCAATTCAGATAAATACATAGGATGTACGTATATTATTTTATTCGCATAACGATTTGATCCAGATTTGAGCACAGAATTTCGAGGTAGTTATACCGATCCGAGTTAGGATTTTTCACTCGATTTTCGACGGCGAACCCTGGATATAGATTTTTGATTGATTCTGGAAATTCTCTATCATAGTATATGGTTATGCAAGGAGAATGACGGTTTCTGATCAAGAAACCAGATCTGAGTCCGCACTAGAGAGTTGGGTGAATGATACTAGTTCGGAAGTGAAGTGTGATTGAGTGAGCGATCAGATTTGGTATTGCGTACGGATGATATGTGTACATCGTACGGGCTTAAGTGAAGCAAATGTTGAAAATTTTGTAAAGAAATGAAGAAAATGATTTTGAATTTTGTGATTGAGTATTATTGCTAAGTAGGATACCGGTAATTAAAAGCAAAAAGGAAATTGGTGTTTTTGATTTCAGAAGATAAATTTGAATTGCCCGACAAAAGGTAGGTATTTAAATTGGCATATGAAATTTGATGATTTTCTGATCTAGGCACTTGGTTTTTGTTTTCTTTTGAAATGTGAGGGCCCGTAGAGGCGTTTTGTAGTTGTACCGATCTAGCCGCGCAAAGGAGACGCTGGCGAAATTTTCCGAAAATTTAAGGAGTTAGAAAATTTTTGAGAAAACTTTGATAGTTTCAAATTTGGTTTTAAATTATAATTTGAATGGTTGGGTAAGTAATATTGTTTGGAACTTATGGGTGAGGGTATGAAGTTAGTAAGAGTGTTAGTGTGTTCTTATTAAGAAGATTGTTTTGGAAAGTTGTTAAAACTGTTTGGTTTGGGAAATAGTTAACGGGTTGTGGACCATTCTTCTTAACTAGGACGAAATTCTTTTAAGGGGGGAGGAATGTGATGACCTGGAACTTTTGGATATTTGAAATTAGAATATTTAATTGATTTTAAATATTTGAAAGTTAGTTTTAACTTGAATTTCAAATATCACTATTTATTGGATAATTTAAAATATTGAATTTAATTACTGGAAATTTGGTAAAATATGAAATCTGGAGTTTCGAGCTTGTGAAAAATAATTTAAAGGCTTATAAAATTTATATTTATAATACTGGAGATAATAGAACTTTTAAAATTGAAATTGGAAGTGATTTGTTCATTTTTGAAAATATATAGTTTGAATCGATATTTAAAATAGCCTTCCGAGACACAGTTTCGAAATTCGACGAAACTAGTTCCATTGGATTCGTAATATTGTATTATTATCAGATTTCAATTTTCGTAGCATTTGGAGTTATCGTGTGAGTATACAGTAGATAAACGCGCTGAAATCTATATCGAAAATTCAATATAATAACTGGGTCTAAAAAGCTATCTTCTCCATACGATCGAATTGGGACTCAAAACCTTTTCCATTGCATTGGAAATAGGGGTATAACATTACAAACGCCTAGCGGCACACCTTGATAGGAGGTCGAGATTTTGAGTGCAAAACAGAGACAATTTAAATTTAAATAATATTATATATATATATAAGTTGATTGGTCAAATTATTCACATCAGCTGAAATTCTTTTCACATCATAACTTTTTGCCTTCACCTCAATGTCACTGTAGCAAGCTTACGCAGTCACGCAACATTTCTCGTTCTCACTCAATCAATTCAAGCCTATCTAAATAAACCCGACCTCATCCCTCCCTGGTATTCGTTCAAATCAAATTCAAAACAAAGGAAAAATTTAATGGCCGAAAAAAGAGGGATCGTGTTTGTTCCTTCACTTCAAATCGTTCGCTAGCTTCTTTTCTATTTCCGGCCTCAATTCGAAATCAAAGCAAGGTCAGGCCTGCCTCAAATCGTACGAAGCCATCCAAGTTCAATTTAATTTTTGAATCTCGAGTTCATCATCAGCCGCGTCCTCCCGTAGTTCGATCGTCAGGCGCGATAGTGGGTGGTGGTTCAGCGGCAGTGGGGTTTGCTCTGATGCGTGCGCGAGGTTTTGGAGATCGCGACGTCGTGGCGAGGTGGGGGAGATGATGGTTGGTGAGGCTGTGGAATCGCTGATGTCTGGAGGAGCTCGCGTGAACCACTGCAGATCGAGGGAGAGTGTCGACAGCTTGTTTGGGTGAGTAATCTTCGATCTGTATATGTATATATGCATATCGACTTTGGGTCTTCAATTTTAGATATGAACTCTGAACATTTATTTTATTACTGGAGAAAAAAAATAGAAATATTTTGTTGTTATAAACTTTTTAAAACAGAAAATATATTGCAGGGAGGTATATCTGCTTTTGGTTTTTGATTTAATTCAAAACATATATATATGCATATTAGAAAACATATAATATATATACCAACCTGTTGTAAATTTGAATAGAGTTTAATCAAAAATTCAGATGGGTAGGTATAATAACAGTGAGGCATATAAATGCAGTTTTCCAATTTATATATATAATTAGATGTAGAAAAAAAATATAGTAAAGTATAAAATAATTCTGTTTTAAATTTAATATATATATATATATATATATATATATATTCACATACATATTTTAATTCTAAAACAGTAAATATATATATAGAGATAAGATTTTTGAAAATGGAAATGTTTAAAATGGTTGTAGAGTTATATAAAGAAATAAGATTTTTTTAAGTCTATATAGATTATTTTTAGTATATATGTAGTTTCAAAAAGAAAAATAAATATACATGTACACATATTAAACCTACTTGTTTATTTTAAAATAACGTATTAGGGAGATTAACTTATTTAATTATTTTTGTAACTTAAAATTATTTATCATAGGAAAATTAGTTAAAAAGTTAAATTATTAGTTTAAATTAAATTAATAAATGGTAATTTATTTTTCGATTGTTTCAAATATTAATAAACCATACAATGTTTGTACAAGGTTCAAAATTGTGAAGGAAAATAACCGGTTTGGATCAGCTTGCAAATTAAAGTCAAAGGTGAGTTAATCTCACTCAAATTGGATTTCTGGTTAATTTAAATAGTTAAATTTAAATTATTGGTTGGTTGATTGAATTGATTATTATCAGTCTGGATGTGATATTATATATAGTAGTATATGTATATTGGAGTGATTGATATTCCCGCATTATATAGCGGATGAGACCCTATGCACCCCGCATAATAGCGGATGACCCTTTATACCGCGATATCCCCCTCGAAGTGGGATTGGTATTTTTATATTGTGCTAACATCTGTGGATGCAGGGAAAACAGGTTGGAGGGATCCAACTGGATTCCTCAAATGTTGGAATTTATTTTCATATTCGATGATATGTTTTGTTTGATAATCTATGATAGATTATATAGATTATAGTGTGTATTGAAAATTATTGAATGTTATGGTTTGGCTGAATATTTTTTGGTATTTTAAGATATCAAAAATATAAAGATTGGATTTTGAAGGAAAATAAAGGAAATTTTAAGTAAAAAAATTATAATGAATTTGGATAAATAGAAGAAATGAATTTGGAGAAGAATAAAAGTCTTATTTTGAAACTTTATTAAATAAATTCCGAATATGGGAAAAATGGAGATTTTGTATAAATGGGAATAAAAGAATTTGACGACTTAAGTGATATTGTTTAAAGATAAAAGAATTTATATTAAAAATTCAAGTTTAAAATGAGTTGGGAAAACTGTTTGCACAAAATATGGACAAACACCTCAAAGTCGTATGATTTAGTTGATTTTATATTGTTCTCAATGGCTTGGGTGAATTAAGCAAATATATGAAAAGCAGGGACTAAACTATAAAAGACACGCAGATTTATAGTGGTTCAGCCAGAATGTGCCTACGTCCACTTTATATATTATTTCTCCTTTTTAGTTCAGATTACAAGTACAAAGCTTTGATACCAGTAAAAGAAAGTTCTTTGAAAGTTCTCTCCGCGCTTGAGCTCTCAAACTTGTCCCCTATTGCTGTACCCCTGCCCCTCTATTTATAGAGTGAGGCTGGAGGCAGGGGTCTTGGATGTATATAGCTGCTGGTGGGCCCTGACTGGTGTGGTCAGGCCTGGTAGCGTTGGTTCGGCATTGCTTTGGTTCGGCATTACTTGGTTCGACGGTAGGTGGTAGACGCTTTGGTTCGGCATTACTTGGTTCGGAGATGGTTGGAGTAGGAGTTGGTCCAGTAGCACCTGGGAGGCAGCTGGTCCGGTAGTGAGATGGAGTAGGAGTTGGTCCTGTAGCACCTGGGAGGCAGTTGGTCCGGTAGTGAGATGGAGTAGGAGTTGGTCCGGTAGTACCTGGGAGGTAGCTGGTCCGGTAGTGAGATGGAGTAGGAGTTGGTCCGGTAGTACCTGGGAGGTAACTGGTCCGGTAGTAAGGGGAGCTAGGTTGGTCCGGTAGTGGTAGGGATGCCGAATGAAGCTTAGGCAAGCTTGGACGAATCTGGTGCTCCTTGGTCTTGAGATCTCATGGGTGAGAACACACCCAACATTTGGCCCCCAAAGTGGGGCATATGCCGGTATATGCCGTGCTTTGTTTTAAAACCCATGACGTTAGCTTGGATGCTCCTGCCGAACCAGCCGGTCCGGTCGTCTATGTTCGCCTATAAGTAAGGGCCTAGGGCTTTCGTTATCTTCTACCGAACAAGATAGCCGAATCAGTTCCTCTTGCCAAATCAGTCATATCGCCGAACCAGACTTACCCCACTGCCGAATCACTTTAGCTTGCCGAATCAGGTAATTAGCCTCCTTTCGCCGAATGGCTTTGTGTTGTATCACCGAATGGACATGGGGACTTGGCTCACCGAATGAAACTCGTGTGTCCCAAGTACCGAATGACACTTTTACACTTGAATTGCCGAATGAACGTGGGGACTTGGCTCACCGAATGAAACTCGTATTTCGAATTACAAGTGAGATTCCAAACTATACTGTTCGTATGTATTAACGACGTACTTTCTTGTGTCTGCAGATAAATGTCTCAAAGAGTGGAAACCCGATCGGAGAAGAAAAGATCTCAGGATAGAGAAGAGCCTTCCTCAGTGCCCCCGGCTCAGCCAGGACCTTCCCGTCATGGGCCCACCCCGAGATCATTGGTGGATGGATACGGTCCTCAGGAACTTCTTAACTTGCCTCCTGATTGCTTCCCTAGCTTACTCAAGGGCGAGCAACTTGATGTTATATCTCGCTCTTTCGGGATCGACTGTGCGCGCATGTTATTGCCGGATGCGGGAGTGATGCCGTATGATCCTCCCGAAGGATATTTTGCCTACAGCAGATACCATTGCATGTGTGGTGCCATCCCGCCTCTCAACGCCTGGGTAGCCAGCTTTCTCACATATCTAAAGGTAGCTCCATTCCAGCTTCAGCCCAACTCTTATGCCATTCTGGTGAGTCTCTTCGTCATCTTCCAGAGGAGATATGGGCGTCCTCCTTCCAACCGGTAGATCCGGTATTTGTACAACTTGAGAGGCTATAAGAAGGGGTCTCCCTACATCAGCTTGGAATCAGCCGTATCCTTTAAGCCGGTCCTGGATTTATACTCCAAGTACAGCATGTTCAAGAAGGAATGGTTTTTTGTCAGGGATGATTCTGTTTCTATTCGGCGCTTCACCTCCGGATGTAAGTCAAAGCTTTATTTTTAATTCCCGTTCTGGTTGCAATGCTCTTTCTTATGTGTTTTTATTTTTTGCTAGCGACAGGTGGTTTTGCGGTCATGGAGAATGATCGCCTGGTTCAGGCGGCAGCAGAAATAGAAGCTATTACTGGGAGAGATAGGTCGGCTGCTTACCTGATCAGGAACGCTACACTTTTGGAGTACAACTTGATCCTTCCACAGCAGTTCGTGGTCAAGCAGAGGGACACAGCTGAAGAGAAGGCTGCCCAAGCTAAAGAAGGGGCCAAGTCGAAGCGTAGTAAAAGGAGGCCCTTTCCGAAACACCCGGTTGCCGGGGGAAGAAGCTCAAAAAGTCTGACGGTCCCTCTCCCAGCACCTGTCCAGATATCCCGGAGGAGGGAGATGTGAAGGAGGAGCAAGGCGAAGATGGAGGAGAAGGCGCTGGAGGTGGCAACGGTGTCGGGGCTTTGTCTTCTGGGCAAGTAGGCGAGATGCAAGAGTGGACGAATGACGCTTTCCGCCAGGCCTTCGAAGGTTTGGAGGGGACGGAGAAGTCCAAGAAAGCCGATAAAGTTGGGACCGGCGTCGATTTATCTTCCGGGAGCACCTCTACTGAAGCAACTTCAGCGGTTCAAGGTGAATTTCTCTTTACTCTTTTAATTCTTGAATGATGGCTCAATACATGTTTGTGACACTTGGTTTTCATATCAGGAGCGGGTAAAACGGCCAAGACCTCAGATCTTCGGCACAGGCTTGAACAATACAAGCTCTCCAAAGCTTCCGCCAAGCCGAAGCCTTCTACTAACCGCCCGGGAGACGTAGTCGGCTATCGTCCTCTTCTCGGAGTTATCGAAGAAGATATACAGAAGAGGAAGAGGAGTCGATCTTCGTCTGAACCTCTTCTTGAACCCCCGGCCCCACTCCAGCCTATTCACAACATTACAGAGGAGGATACCGAGCTTATGCCCTCCCCCCATCCGTCTGAGAACCCAACCGTCATCCCAATAGATCATCCTGGCTTAGTACGCAATCCGTTTGCGGGTCATCCGGACCTGGACCGGCATCTCATGACATCTCTTTTGATGAGGTTACTGGTGAGCACCTTCTTCCTTGCAATCCTATGGTAAGGGTGCTTGATGAGGCCAAGTCCCTGGACCTCGATTTGCTTACTACTCGGATTGTTGCGATGGGGGACGAAGCTAAGGCAAATATCGACCGGGTCGCTGAGGAGACCAGGAAGTTGATGGGGCATCATGCCCGACTGGTCAAGGCCGGGGAGGAAATTGGGAGTGCCAACATAAGACTGCGGTTAGTGGTTTCCGACCAGGCCAAGCAACTCGCCGATCAGGCCATCCAGATCTCTCAGCACGAGGCCGCCTCCGGACGACTAAAGAAAACTATGGAAGAGGCCAACCGGGCCGAACTGCGGAAAATGGAGGCTATTTGTAAGGAACGGATCGAAATGGCCATTGCCACGGTGGATGAGGTTCGGAAAGCGGATCTTGAGCAGATAGAGGAGTTATCTGGGAAGCTTGAGGTCGCAGAGCTTGCTCAAGCCAAGTTGAAGGAGGAGATGGAGGCGATGCAGAAATCCCTTCATGCTGACTGCTCGAGATACCAAATGGAGAGAGATGTTGCTGTTGTGAGGTTGTCGGCTTCCGAGGCCCGGACGAGGGAGCTTGAGGAGAACGAGGGGATAATGGACGAAATGCTCCAGGATATGTACTTCCGTACTTGGAAGCAGGGCAACCTCTCCTGGATGGATGATTATCCCCGAGTCATGGCTAGGGTTTATCTTCGGGCTTTGGAGGAGGCTAGGGCTGATGCGGATAAGGAGGGTGGTGTGGCCTTCAGGATGGATGTGGTTACCGTCCAGTTTACCATGGAGGAGAGGGTGGCGGTGAAGGAGGGCATGCAGTTGCTTGCAGCTGAGGAGGCAGGTGTGCAAGTAGAGGATGATGATCGCGATGATCAAGGAGCAGATGCTGGTAAGTCTTCCTTTCTAGTCTTTCCGTTAACTTGGTTGCTTATCACTAATGAATTCTTTCTTTGATCGGACAGGTGGGCAACAGGACAAGGATAAGACTCTAACGCAGCCGGCTCCTTGATTAGACCTAAATTTTTTTTTTGGACTTGACAAGGTTGTATATGTTAGTCTTAAAACAGTAACGTAACTCTTAGGTTGTGATTATTGCTACTTGTAATAAATAGCTCTATTCTTGACGTGTAATTCTTTAACTTAAGCTGATTCTGTTGTCTTTTGAACGTTTTTGCTAATTTTACATGTTGTATGAGAAATATAGCTATGCATATTCTTGTAATTAAACTATGTTTGATGTCAGGTTTTTGTTTAAAACATAATTTCATGACTTGCAATGTTAGTGTGAGGTGTGAATAAATTATAGCCACGTGTTTACTCATGAAAGAAGGAAATACCGCCCTTTATATTTTGCTGGTAGATGGCAGCTTTGAATGTCTTGTGTGACCGAGTACGGAATGTGGCCCCGTATCTTGCTGTGAGTATCCGCTTCCATTAGCGAATGTCTCTTGTTCTGTGTCCTGTACTTCAGGGATTGTTACAGAGGATAGGAGAAAAGTTTTTGAAATATGTGAAAAAGTAAAACTTCCAATCACGGAAGGCCTTCGATGTGCTTAAGTTCGTGGCAAACGGGCTTTGTAGTCACTTTCCCTAGCTGTGGGTCTTGGAGACATTTGTCACCCATCTTACGCCTCTGCGGGGAGTTAATTCTTTTTTACCACAGCCGCACTAAAGACACATCAGAGCCGAGATCGCGCACAGTAACTACCCGGGCCATTATGGCCCATAATCGTGGGTATTATTCGATTTACTGTGGCCGGCTAGCGTGGGTGCCGATCGTCAACCGTGAACTGCCCCAGGCTGGCCATACCTTATGTTGGGGCTTATAGTCGGTTCACAGTTGCCGACGAGCCGAACGCCGTAATGAGCTGCCTCGGCTATAGTCGGCCTTCTCGGTGGCTTATAATAGGCTCATTACTGTTGGCTTTAAGGGCCATCGCGAGCAATGAGTTAACCCGCAGCAGAGGGATGCCGGAGCAAAAGTGTCTCATTGGCGAGGGCATAGATTCGCATAGTACCTGTTAGGTCTTGTCCAGGTGAAGTTGCGTTGTGGAGTGCTTTGAGTGGAAATGCTGTACGCATAGGATTTTGTTCAACAGAAAAGGATAAAGTTAACAAGCAGCCAAGATATAAAGGAACAAGTTAAAAAAGAGACAAGGTTTTTAAAGTGGTTCGGCACGAAAAGGCCTACGTCCACGGATTCTCTTTGTTAATTCACTTCATATGGGCAGTACAAGTTAAGAAAAGTATCGACGGAGGTGTTGGATGTTCCATGACCTCTGGAACACCTCTCCGTCCACTGTTGACAAAATATAAGCTCCATTGTGGAGATCTTTATGAATTACATATGGTCCATCCCAGATTGGATCTAGTGCTCCGGGGCGAGGGAAGATTCGCTTGAGGACAAGATCCCCTTCTTGTAAGGTACGATGCTTGACTTTGGAGTTGTATTGTGCTGCCACTTTTTGCTTGTGGGCTGCTGCTTTAAGGATTGCATCATTTCTTCTCTCCTCAACTAGATCCAAAGACATGTGAAGGAGTTCTTCGTTTTCTTCTGGGTTATAGCGGATCCTACGGTGGGAAGGCACGATGGTTTCAACTGGGAGCATAGCCTCCGATCCGTATGCCAAAGAGAAAGGAGTATGCCCTGTCGAGGTTCTGAAAGATGTGCGATAGGCCCACAGTGCCTTAGGAAGTTCATACACCCAAGCGCCCTTTGACTTTTCGAGTTTCTTTTTGATTAGGGTTTTCAGAATTTTGTTGACGGCTTCGACTTGTCCGTTTGCCTGGGGATACGCTACGGATGAGAAGCTTTTGTGAATTCCGTGCTCTTGGCACCAGTTGGCGAATTCCTCGCTGTCAAACTGGAGTCCATTGTCTGATATGATTTTGAATGGGACTCCGTACTTGCACAGAACATTTTTGATCAAAAAGTTAATAACTTTCGCTGATGATACTTTATTTAGGGGTTCTGCTTCCACCCATTTGGTGAAATAGTCGACTGCCACTATAGCATATTTGGCCCCGCCTCGGCCCATTGGTAGTTCGTCGATTAAGTCAATTACCCATACTGCAAAGGGCCAAGGGCTGGTCATTTGTGTAATCTCAGTTGTTGGTAGCCGCGGAATCTTAGCAAACTTCTGGCATCTGTCACATTTTTTGACAAAATCTAAGGCGTCCTTGCTTAAGGTGGGCCAGAAATATCCATATTGGAGTATCTTTTTTGCTAAAGTTTGCCCTCCGGTGTGATCTCCGCAGCTTCCTTGATGAATGTTGGATAAGATTTCCTTGGCTTCCCTCCCAGCGACACACCTTAATAACGGGTTAGAGAATCCACGTCGATAGAGGATGTCTTCTTGTATTGTGTAGCGGGAAGCTTTCCTCAAGATTTTCTTGACTTCGTTACGCCCGTTGGGTAGTGTGCCGCTTTGTAAGTAGTCTCGGATGGGAGTCATCCAAGTTGCTTCTTCGGTTGCAGCTATCTGATTCACTTGCTCAAAACTTGGGGTCAGTCGCTTTGAGATGGTTACTGCTCCGAAGATGGCGCTGTCTCTCACACTTGCTTGCTTTGCCAATTCGTCGGCCTCTTGGTTCTCTTCCCGAGGGATGTGTTTGACTAAGTAGTGGTCCAATCGGCTGAGAAGCAACTTGGTCTTCTTTAAATATGCTATGAGTCGTTCTTCTCGAGCTTGGAATTCTCCTAGTATTTGATTAACAATAAGTTGAGAATCGCTATGAAGACACAAAGAATTGGCTCCGATTTCTAAGGCAAGTTCTAATCCCGCTATCACTGCTTCATATTCTGCATCGTTGTTGGTGGCAGCGAACTCCAACCTTATAGCATAGTGCAGCTTATTTCCCCTGGGAGTGATTATTACCACACCTGCCCCCGAGCCTTGTTCGTTTGATGCACCATCCACAAAGAGATTCCACTTGATGTCTTCTGCTATTTCCAATTGCTCCTTATCTTCGTTGGTAGTGAATTCTGCAATGAAATCAGCCATGGCTTGTCCTTTGATGGCGGTGCGAGGGTGATAGGTGATATCATACTGACTTAGTTCAATGCACCATTTAAGTAGTCGCCCAGAAGTGTCGGGACGATGGAGTACCTGCCTCAGTGGTTGATCGGTCAGAACTTTGATGGAATGGGACTGGAAGTAGTGACGCAGTTTCCGTGATGTGATTAGTAAACAGTATGCTAGCTTCTCGAGTTTAGGATATCTGACTTCTGCCCCCGTAAACCTCTTACTTACGAAGTAAACTGGCCGCTGCGTGCGGTCGTCTTCCCTTACCAAGGCAGCGCTTAGGGCGTGAGATGACACAGCAAGGTATAGGTATAACTCTTCGCCTTCATTTGCAGTCGAGAGTACCGGTGGCCTCTGGAGGTGTTCGATTAAGTTAAGGAAAGCGGTTAAGCATTCGTCAGTCCATTCGAACTTTCCTTTGTCTTTCTTTAGAGCTTCGAAAAAGGGTACGCACTTGTCCGTTGCTTTGGAGATGAATCGGCTTAGGGCGGCCACTTTTCCATTCAGGCTTTGCATTTCCTTTCGAGTGGAAGGTATCTTGATATCCCTTAGCGCTCGGACTTGTTCAGGGTTTGCTTCAATCCCTCTGGCATGGACGATGAATCCCAAGAATTTTCCTAATGATACTCCGAAGGAGCATTTTAGAGGATTCAACTTCATTCCATGCTGGCGAAGTACTTGAAACATCTCGCTTAGGTGGCTTACGTGATCGTCGGCTTTCCTTGACTTTACCAGCATGTCATCCACATATACTTCCATAGTTTGTCCTATTAGCCCTGCAAACATCTTGTTGACGAGGCGCTGGTAGGTGGCTCCTGCATTTTTAAGTCCGAAAGGCATTACCTTATAGCAATAAAACCCCGGTCAGTGATGAAACTAGTGTGGTCTTGATCGGGAGTATGCATAGGGATTTGGTTATATCCTGAGTATGCGTCCATAAAAGATAAGAGCTCGTGCCTGGCTGTGCTGTCTACAAGTTGGTCGATTCGGGGAAGTGGGAAGCAATCCTTTGGGCAGGCGTCGTTTAGGTTGGAGAAGTCAATGCATGTTCGCCACTTCCCATTATCCTTCTTTACCAGTACCGGGTTAGCGATCCATTCCGGGTAGATGGCTTCTCGTATGAAGTCATTGGCAAGTAGATTCTTTACTTCTTCATCGAGGGCTGCTGATCGCTCTGCCCCCATACTTCTCTTTCTTTGTTTTACGGGCGCCTTGGTAGGATCGATGTTTAGTACGTGGCATGCTACGTCGGGGGAGATTCCGGTCATGTCAGCGTGTGACCATGCGAATACATCCAAGTTGTGGCGGAGAAAGTCGATGAGTTGCTCCTTCAACTCTGCTTTTAGTTGGGACCCAATTTTCAATAGTCTACTCGAGTCATGTTTGTCTACAGATACAAATTCCATATCCTCTGCAGGCTCGGCGGTGGCCTCCTCCTCTTTGTCCCTGGGGTCTAATTCATTGAAGGGATCGCTGGTATATCGAAGAGGAGGGGCTTTCTTTAGTTGCTATGCTTCCAAACTTTTATTGCAAAGGGCAACCTCTACACCCTTCCCTTTATCCTTCCTGAGATTGTTGCGAAGTTCTGTTACATAACAGTCTCGAGCAACGTCCTGGTCTCCTTCTACTTCCCCTACTCCATTGTCCGTTGGAAATTTCATCTTTAGGCACCATGGGGCTAGGACAATTTGGAACTCAGACAAGGCTGGCCTTCCTAAGAAGGCGTTGTAGGCCGAGTGGTTTTCTATTAGCACAAATGTCTGTTTCCGCACAACGGAGCGGGGATTACTTCCAATTTCAACAAAGAGGTCCAGTTGCCCGAGGGGCATCTTTGCATCTCCAGTGAAACCGTGTAGTGGTTTATTGCCGGGAGATACATCCTTCATTGATAGTTTCATTTTGTCGAATGCATGTTTGAACAGGATATTTACTGAGCTTCCAGTGTCTACTAGAATTCGGTAAACTTCGGCGGGTCCGAGCTGGGCAGAGATAACCATGGGATCCATGTGAGGGTATTGCCTTCCTTCTAGGTCACGCTTACCGAATGTGATGTCATCACTTTCTTTCCGCTTCGGGTGGCGCTCCTCTATAACCGAATTTACACAGTCTTTATTGTCTCTAAGCAACTTTCCATATCTTTCCATCTCTTTCCAGCTTCTGTCTGCGATGTGCGGTCCTCCCGAGATGGTATGGACCACTATCTTCTCTTGACTAGAGCTGCTAGTGTTGCGGTTTCCTCTGCCGATCTCCGGTGAGGGTAGCCTTGGGTTCTCATTGGCAGGAGCTGGAGTCCTGTCCTGACCTTTTACATAGCGTTCTAGTTTCTTCCTTCTGATGTGTTCTTCAATCAAGTCCCGGAGATGATGGCACTCATTGGTATCATGCCCATGAGATTCGTGGAAGCGGCAGAACTTTCCAGACTTCTGCGCGTTATCTGATTCCTTCTTGTATGGTGGGCGTTTGTATCTAACTTCGCCTTGGGTGGTAAGGAAGATGTTTTCGATGGTTTCGTTCAAAGGAGTGTAAGCGTCGAATCTCAATCCTGGCCGATATAGGCGCTTTTCTCCCTTCTTGCCCCCAGCATTGTCTCTGGGATCATTTCTTCGAACGTCCCTTGCCGCAGCAGGCGCGTTGCTGTGAGTTGCCTTATTTTGTTGTCCTGACTGCCCCTCAACGGCAGCATCCTCAAGCCTCATATATTTCCCGGCTTCGTGGAAGAAATCGGGTAAAGCGGCTGGTTTTTCTTTTGTCAACCTCCTAGCAAACTTAGTATCTGGATGCACACCACTACAGAGGGCCATTAGGATAAGCTTCTCATCGGCATCTTGGACTGCGGCCGCTGCGGCATTGAATCGGGTTAGGTATTGCTGCAGTTTCTCTCCAGGTTTCTGTTTGATGCTGGATAAGGAGTAAGCGTCCTTGGGTTGTTCCACATGAATGCGAAACTGACTGATAAACTTTTCTTTCAACATTTCCCACGAGCTGGTGGATCCATAGGGTAAATGACAGAACTAGGAGGTAGCGAGATTTGCTAAGAATAGTGGAAAGCATTTGCACAGTACTCCCTCTGTTGCTCCACTCATGAGCATATGCTATGTGTATCTCTGTAAGTGTACAATGGGGTCGGAGGTTCCTTTGTAAGGTTCCATTGTTGGCATCTTCCATTCTCAGGGGGTGATAGAGATTTCGATATTGCGGGCGAAAGGGCTAGTTACCCAAGCGCCTATCCCTCGATTTCATTGCTCTCGTTGGACGCACTCTCTGAATAAGCGTGCCATCCTTTCATCAGAATTTGGAGCAGATAGAAACGAGTTCGGTTCTGTTCTGTGGGATTGATTTCGTCCAGATGACCTGTAGGGATTGTATCGTCTATCATTCCTCATATTTTCCAGTGACTGCCTTTGGTCTTTTGGGAGCATGCTAGGGTCAGCTACAGTTGGCCCTTGCCTTGATCTCCCCCTGCTGGGTTCTGATCTAAGCACTTCCTCGGGTCCAACTTCGGGCTGGACTCTAGCTCGGCCCCTTCCGCTGGCGTTTCCATGGTTAGGCAGTACAACCGGCTCAGCTACAGTTGACCTCCGCCCGGTACCTCCCCCGTTGGGTTCGGTTCCAAGCTTTTCCTCAGGCCTAACTTCGAGCTGTGCTCGATCTCGGCTCCTACCCTGGCTACTTCTGCCGTTAGCTCCTTCGAAGAAGAAAGATCTTTGTTGTCTCTGAGATCCTTCAGACTGGGACTCACCCCATGATTCAGTGTTGCGGTTGGACTCTTCAGCATCCCTTAAGCGTGACATGAGATGGTCCACCAAGGCTTCCTGCTGGGACATGAAGCGGTTAGTTACTTCAACCACAACCCTGTCTAAATCTGCCCTAGTAATTGCTGCGGGCTGTTCTACGGCAGGAGTGGTCGGATTAGCCTGTCCTTCATTTGGTACTGCTGCTGGAGGAGGACGATTTACTTGATCCATGACCGCTGGATCTGGAAGACTGTTGGATGCGATGTTTTTTCCTTTGTTAACATCTTTTTTCTGCTTGGGAGGCATGTTTTCCAAGCGATGAACGATGCTGTTAGGAAAAAGGTTAAGTGGAAGAAGCTGAAGCTTCGAGCCTCTGACTCTCAGTGAAAGCACCAAAAATGTTTGCACAAAAAATGGACAAACACCTCAAAGTCGTATGATTTAGTTGATTTTATATTGTTCTCAATGGCTTGGGTGAATTAAGAAAATATATGTAAAGCAGGGACTAAACTGTAAAAGACAC
This sequence comes from Allium fistulosum, assembly GCA_030737815.1. NCBI lineage: Eukaryota > Viridiplantae > Streptophyta > Magnoliopsida > Asparagales > Amaryllidaceae > Allium > Allium fistulosum. Next base: position 671,430,814 of record CM060901.1, read on the forward strand.
GCAGATTTATAGTGGTTCAGCCAGAATGTGCCTACGTCCACTTTATATATTATTTCTCCTTTTTAGTTCAGATTACAAGTACAAAGCTTTGATATCAGTAAAAGAAAGTTGTTTGAAAGTTCTCTCCGCGCTTGAGCTCTCAAACTTGTCCCCTATTGCTATACCCCTGCCCCTCTATTTATAGAGTGAGGCTGGAGGCAGGGGTCTTGGATGTATATAGCTGCTGGTGGGCCTGGACTGGTGTGGTCAGGCCTGGTAGCGTTGGTTCGGCATTGCTTTGGTTCGGCATTACTTGGTTCGACGGTAGGTGGTAGACGCTTTGGTTCGGCATTACTTGGTTCGGAGATGGTTGGAGTAGGAGTTGGTCCGGTAGCACCTAGGAGGCAGCTGGTCCGGTAGTGAGATGGAGTAGGAGTTGGTCCGGTAGCACCTGGGAGGCAGTTGGTCCAGTAGTGAGATGGAGTAGGAGTTGGTGCGGTAGTACCTGGGAGGTAGCTGGTCCGGTCGTGAGATGGAGTAGGAGTTGGTCCAGTAGTACCTGGGAGGTAGCTGGTCCGGTAGTAAGGGGAGCTAGGTTGGTCCGGCAGTGGTAGGGATGCCGAATGAAGCTTAGGCAAGCCTGGACGAATCTGGTGCTCCTTGGTCTTGAGATCTCCTGGGTGAGAACACACCCAACAAAAACAAAAGGGGAATTTTGAATAAAAGGGTGAAATGGATATTTTCAGTTTTAAATAAGGTTTTAAATCATAATAAAGGAGCAATTCTGGAATTAATGGATTTTGGAATAAATTTGGGAAAATCGAGAAATAAAATTTTAAAACAAAATTTAATTCAAAGAATCGATTGAAAATCGATTAAGTATTTTGAAATAGCAATTTAAATCGAGAATGAGAATATGGAATTTATAAATGGGGTTTATAAATAAGGTAAAACAAATATCAGTGGATATTTGAGATTTTAAATTCACGGTGGGAATTTATAAGGAAAGGGTAATTTGTTTTAAAAATAAAAAGGTGGTTTTATTTTTAAAGGTGTGAAAAGAAATTTACGGGATTAGAACGTAAATTAAATTGGAATAAATCGAGAAGGATTTATAAATGATTAGACGGGCTATGTTGAAATGGAAAGTGTATTTTTTGAAGAGCCAAGTATATTTTCGAAGAAGATTTTAAGTATAAGTTAAAAGTTTTAAAGTTGTTTTAAAGGAATGTTTCTAGGGAAAATTTATTATTTAGATTGTTTTAAAATTTTAAAAGTAAATATTTACTAAGCCAGTTATAGTAGTAATTATTTTAAAGGTTTAACTAGTATTATGATTTAAAAGATAGTTACTAAATATTTATACTTATATAAATAACTTTTATTTAAAAAGTAGTTTTGGCTTAAGTTTTTACTTTGAAATTATTATAGAATTTCATAACTATTGTTGTGAATAAAGTGACTTAAGTAGTTTTATTTTAAATGTTTTTAAAGTGTATATTTTGAACAAAGTGATTTAATTTGTTTAAAATCTAAACTTAAAAAGACTTGGTGCTTTCCAGAGGAAGTAAAACAATTAGTGAATGATTGTTTGAATTGGTAGTTAAATAACCGACTATCAATATCGGCCAATGCGCTGATCGTTTCGAAGAGACTGGGATCGGATTTAATTATCCGAAAACCAATTCGATCCGGTTTGAATGTTTGCGAATGAAGACCGTGAAGATGTTAAAGACAATGTTTCGGTTTGTCCAGACCCAGGGCAACTTGTATGGATGAATGCTATCAAACCGTCGTCAGGAGGACGATGAGCATTCAAAGTGAACATGTGCTAAAAAGGTAACGCATAGCCTCAAACCTCATCAACCGGGAATGGCTAAAACATGGGAGGTGCAGCAAGGCTAAGTGGCTAGCAACCAATTAGGGTAAGGTCATCCCTGTCTAGATGTCCCCTTTTGATTTAGGCTTAGTGGGTGGTTGCTGATCCCAGCCGCGGGGTGATCTTATTCGGACTATCCGGTAAGGGGTAGCTCCGGTCTTGTGTTGCAGGGGATCGGGCGTGATCCTCGGTACTCTGATCTAGGCCAGGTACTGTGATGGGCGGTACCCCAGTAGCCCTGCCATTGTATGGAATCCAATCTCCAATAAGCGCCTGTACGGTTCTGATTGTGCCCAGCTATTGCTGGAATGTAAGATGTAAGCATTTCAGCTAGATTCTATTTTACTTTATATAGACACTATTATAATATCAGACGGTTTTAATAAAAATGTTTTGGTTATCGTAAGGTAAAAACCCGGCATGTTTATTTATGGCGTGGTTTTACGAGATACCTTTGATTTCAAAGGATTTTCTAAAACTTTAATAATTCAATTGAGTGTGTTTTCTCACGCTGGTATTCCAGACTGACTCGGGTGTTATTTTATTATAATGCTCGGGTCAGACCGAGTATTACAGATACAAGATAGGATGTTGTGGAGCTCAGGAGACGAACTGGATAGCAAAGCGTATTTCCGTAGATTTGTATATTCCGCTGTGTAAGGACAGGTTACTATAACTGTCCAGATTTGGTTGCGATGATTGTGTACTCTGATGATTGTAAGTATTAAACAGTTACAGATTCCTTTGTATAAAAATCTATTGTATATATATTATATGTTGTTCCGCTGCGATTGTGAGATTCTGATGTTGTTTTCTAATTCTTCTTCTACCTATTTCTTCTTTAACCCTAATGGTTTGTATTTCCGTCAAATTTGAGTTGAACCGATGGAGAATATTGTCGACTCAATGGGGTACGAAACTACGGGTCATTTCAGTTATTTATGATATATTGTTCTGATTCCGAGAAATCGATGTGTCTATTACTTTGTATTGATGTTGAACACGTCAAATTCAGTTCAGATGTTAAGTGAAAAGGTATAAATGACGCGTCGGTGTAAGTATAAAGATATATTCACATTCGATCGCCTTTAACATGCCATATTCTCCGGATTAGCAAACGATATTACTTGTAATGTTCTTTGCTAATTTAGGCATCGCAGTAGGGTTGTTACAGTTGGTATCAGAGCTGTATCAGAACATTATAGCATATAATATTATGGATCTGAGACCTAGATGACTTTGAGTCCAGTCCCTTCAGATGTGAGGTAGATAGTTATATTAATTATCTAATTAGGGATAGGAGTATAAAATGATTATCGAGATAATCATTTCGGGGTGTAAATTGATTAAAAAAATTAGTTAAATTAATAAATTGAAATTTGTGACATTAAAACCTTTGGAAAATATGAGTTTAAGATCAAATGATCCAGGATTGATCTGAGTTGCGCAATGGAAGCTAGTAGACTGTTTCCACTGAGCATAGTAATTAGTGAACTATATATTTGGTTAATTGGATGATCTATGCATGGTTGGTTGATTGCTAGGACTTAATTGGTTGGTTATGACCGTTATATAGATGCATCGATGCGATGGATGATAAAATAGATTTGATTAAAGGAAAATTATAATTTGCTCGTTTGTGTTGACTTGTTCGGAAATTGTTTAAGGATTCTGATCGATATGTGGGACGACATGTTATTGATAAGAGTCCCTAAACATCATACGAGACATTTTAGCATGAAAATAATAAATTCTGGATGTTAGTATAATTATTTTAAAAAGAGTTTGAATTAAAGACTTAAATTTTCAAGAATAATTGATATGGTAAATAAATAAAAGATATTCTTGAATACTAGGGAATCTTGGAAAAGAAATTTTTGAGTTTGAAAATAAAATAAAATGAGCATTCTTAGCTCCAAGCAGCTCTTTATTTTGTCGATTCGCTTCACCCTATTAGCCTTTCTCTCCTCTGATTGTTGTGTTGATATGGATGATAGATCCAATGCTATTGTATAGGCCTGAGTATTCATGCCTGAACTTATTTATTAGACCTATGACCACCTATACTTGCCTTAGTACATAAATGTTTTGGTGCTTCATGTATACTTCTCCTCGTTTGCATGTGCTTTCAACTTGGCTGTTGCTTGAACTGAGTAACTATATGATTGTCACTAGGCTTCGAGTTAATTTTCAATTTAACAATGTGAATTCTCTTGATTCAGTATTAAAATAAACTAGTTTTATTTTACAAACTTATAAGGTTGTCCTTCTATGAGCATGCAAAAATGAATGTATGGTTAGGCTAAGTATTCATTGTTAGTATAATAACATGTTTTAAGACAGGCTGCAAATTAGAACAGCATTGAAATGACTCAGGTGACATTCATCTATACATAATCATGCATTAATAAAATATAACTCACTTTTATATATATATATATATAAGAGTACATTTGTAGTAGCCTGAAATTTGCAATAAAAGGAGTTATGGATTTTACTTTTGAAAAGAATAGCCTTGTTTTTATAAATATGCCTGTTAGAACTTGATTATAAATTTTTATGGTTTTAGTATTGAAAAGTTATATTGAAATGGTCACATACCATAAACTTAGTTTTCAAATTGGATCTAGAACACTTTGTAGATTATTCCATAAACTAGACTGGATCTTATTGATTTTGAATAACTACATATACATATAAGTATATATATATTAGAATTTGAATTCAAAATCAAGTTGGGTTTACTTATGTAGTTGATTTCATTTTCCATATGCTTGAATATTATTCTCATTTGGTTGTTAAGTACTTAGTAGGTACCAAAGGCAAGTGCTTTGCATTTGGAGCTTGCTTTTGCATTTGGTTTTGCTTTATATACATGCTAAATATCAAAATAAGGTACGTATCTCGGATTACATATCGCATTTTTATGTTTTTCCCTCGGGATGCCCCATTCTTGAGATGAGATGTATATTATGCAATAATATTCATATTGTAAATTTTCGAAACGCTAGCCGCGCAAAGAGGACGCTGGCGAAATTTTTCATAAATTTAAGGCGTTAGAATTTTTTGAGAATTTTGGAAATGAACTCAGAAGCTTGTTAACAAATAATTGCTTTAAGAGGAAATTTAAATTATGGATTTCTATAATTAAGGAAATTGCGGGGACGCAATTTTCTTAAAGGGGAAGTTTGTAACAACCCTGTAATTAATTACCTGATTAATAAAAGGTTAATTAATTTTAAATGGTAATTTGGAAATTTGATTGAGGAATTAAATCTGTATTCGGGTGATTGACTTGAAAATACCAATAAAATGTACAAATTTATTTATATCAATTCAATAGACAATCAAATTGAGTAAATAATAGTGGATTGAATGAAACTGTACAATTATCGAATTATATATATATTGTAAAATGCAGCGAAAAGTAGTTTAAATTAAATTAAAACTTATTAACAAGCAAATGAGACGAATAACTTGAAAAGGAAAGTAAAACTTTTTTTAATTAAATTTTAGTGGGCCTAGCTAATACAAACCCAAACCCATTCAAATACTTATTGTCTCCTAAACCCGCTTACTTCCTCTTCCTGATAATAAATTCCCAAATTCGTTTTCTTGCTCAGGAAAAAAATCCCTAGCTAATCGGTGAATGGGAGCTCGTGTGAGGCGAGGCAGATGCGATGTTGAGGCCGAGGTGAACAAGCTCGGGAGCGTGGCGTGATGGAAGGCTGGGTTCGCAATGGTGGGGTCGCGCGTCGTGGCGAGGCCAGGCGGAGTCGTTGAATGGGAGGGCACACGTCAGGTGTGGGGAAATGTGACTAGGTGATGGCGGCTTGGACTACCTGGGCGAGGCGTGCGGCGGTTCTGGTGAGCGCGACAATTGTGACAAAGCAGCGACGGAGGTGAAAACCTAGGGCATGGATGAGATTTTGATTTCAATGGTGGTGATTTAGGTGAGTTAACTTCACCACTCTTTCTCTATATATCAATTGCAAGTTTATATCATTGAATTTGCTAATGTTTCATATGGATGAACGAATTATTTTACTGAGACATTTGGGTTGTTTCCTATTAGATATTTTGAGTTCAATACGTTTACTTGTAATCAAATTTCTTTAAATTAGTAAGCTAATCCTTTATTAGTTAATAAAATATGCTTGCATGTCTTCGTTAATACAAAGCATGAGGTTTAGTTGCCGTTGTGCTGCTAGTGATCGACAAACATGGATCAAACGGGGTTCCTGAAGCCGTGTGACTTCAGGCTGCATCTCCAGCCGAATTAGTTCCAGGAAATCTCTTTTTACTTGTCGATTGAACCACCTTTTGTTACTATATTATTTTAGTGATTTGGGGAATACTGCTATTGATTTCTTTGGCTGCGTGCACCCCTTCATGTGATTGTGTGATGATTTTGATAGTGTCTTGCAACATAGCTTTGCAATATTCTCAGCCATCATGTTTCTTGTATGTGATATATGCTTTAACACTTAGTGAATGAGTTTATAAACTATTGAATTCTTTGGTGTATAGGAAGTCTCTTACTTTTTTTAAAGTTAGTTGTCAAAAGTGTACAGGGATAAAGGAATTATAATTCTATAACCTATAATTAGTAATATATATATATGTACTAATTAGTCTATGAAATAATAGAATGTGTTAGTAGAGTCAAGCAATTTTATATACTTTATACACATAGTACTATAAGCTATTATTTAATTGCCTGGTAACTTTTTATCTAGTAGTACTATATATGTATCTTACTTCAAGTTGCATAGCAGGTTTTCAATCTAGTATAGTAAGTAATAAAACTTATAATTTTATATACTTATATTTTGGTGAACCAAGTGTGTTATGAATTTCAAAAGAAGTTTATATATTTATATAGTAGAACCTAGTTATAAACTTTTAAATAGCAGGACTTGGACTTTTAAGAAAGAACTTATGCATATAAAAGTTTTGTGTATCCATATTATCTTAGAAACCAATTTACAAACAAATATATATTCAAGTTTTGGTTCACTATAAATGTATGTAATTAAACTTTGTTATTAATATAATCTTTATAATTTGTATATAAGTAATAATAGAAAAATGGTATGAAAAATATAAACTTAGTTTATTTCTTATAAAATGGTTATGTTTCAATAAGGGTTTGGAAGAGAAATAATTATGGTTTTATAAAATAAACAGGCTTAAAAATATGCGTTGGATTATGAAAAAAATGGTTTTAGAAAATAAATGCTTTTGGATCAATTTGGATTAATAGAATATTTTAATAAGAGGTAAATCAATCAAATATTTTGAGAGCCTTAGTTCTATAAGGTAGGGAGTACCAATAATCGACTTAGTATTATCGATTGGTTTAAATGCTTTCGAATAACGCTTCGTCGAATATGGTACAACTCATTGAATATAATGTTTGAGTGGAATTTACTAACCCATTAACGAATACTTGAATTCCACCAAGTAGTATGGGATGCCTTGGTTAAATTTTTGTGATCGTATTTGGGAAAGTACTTAACACTTTAGAGTTGTTTTCTCTTCGGGTGTGTGATAAGTGGTTGCGAGATCCGGAAGAGAATATAGTTCTGGTTTTTCGGTGGTATCCGTAATAAGTGATATTTACTAGCTTTTAGTAAATACTTGGATTTCACCATACGGTATGGGACATATTGGTTAAATTCTAGTGATTACCGAAGGTGATAGTATTTGGCACTTTATTTTTTACTCTCTTTTGGTGTGCGACAAGCAGCTACTAGATCCTTAAGAAGTTTATTCCTGGATTTCTTTTCAAACATAATAATATTGAATAAATGTAGAGTTATCGAGCCGTGGTTTTTACGATCACCTTGATCGATATGGACTATCCTTGAGATCATTCTATGATTCTGTGTTCCCGGTCTGAGTATGATCCTTGGTATCAGATCGTTTCGAGTGATACCAATTTGTTTGTTTATTTGCCATGGGTTTTGAGTACAATCATTGCGATTGTTTTGGACGATCATTACGATCGGTTTGGATTAAGATCTCTTGGATTCTGGATATTTGGATTCTGTGACTATTCTGTGTTAGTGAAATAAATGTATATTCTTGTGTTTTGTGATGGATGCTAAATTAAGTTAATTTTATTATTCTGTGTTTAGTGAATAGTTCATGTCTGTGACCTAAACTTATAACCCTGTTCTGAGTTAAATTAATTCCCTACTCGTTATATCCTGGACATCTGTATTTACTTATATGTTGTTTATTCTTGTGTTATATTATGTTCTCACCCTATTGGATATTTAGAGATAGTCTGACCCGGGTGTTATTTTGCTCGATCAGGCCGAGACTTTTCAGGTTACAAGACAAGTTGACCTTTGGATGTTTGGGCTAGCAAGGAGATAAAACACTTTTGACTTTTTAGTTTATCTCATTTAAGAAATTTGTGTATATGTTTATAAGATGTACAATTAAGATTAGAGAATTGTTAAACTTATATAACAATTGAGTTTAGTATTTCATTTTGTAAACTCAAAATTTGTATATGTGTAAGTTGAGATTTATTCCATTGTGATCTGTGACTGTTATTTATATGATATATTGTTTTGATTCTGAGAAATCGGTGTGTCTATTATGTTGTATTGATACTGTACACGTCAAATTCAGTTCAGATGTTAAGTGAAAAGGTATAAATGACATGCCAGTGTTAGTATATAGATATATTCACATTCGATCACCCTTAACAAGCCGTATTCTCCAAATTAGCAGACGATATTACTTGTAATGTTCTTTGCTAATCTGGGCATCGCGGTGGGGTCGTTACATACATTTTAATTATCTATTGTGTCAATCAACTCTCTCCGACGCTGATAAACTGCCTTTATCATGTGGAATAATTTAGAGTATGTCTCTCGACCTAAGTGAGCTCTAAGTTCTGTTACGAACTATACCATGATATTGTTATCATATAACAATGTTATAGGATTCTCAACATTTGGAAACCACCAGCTCAATTGTAAAGTTGTGCATTTATTATGTATATACATTGGTTGGCCACTATTCAAGGCGATGTACTTGGCCCCTTTTGAATCATCCACAATCTCTTATTTGGAACATTTCCAACTTAAAGCTATGATTTTGACGTAGAAAGGGAATTAATAAGGTAAACATGTGTATCATATACACATGTGTGTGTGTGCGCGCGCATGTGTAATAGTCATAATGTACATAGTTTGTCTTTCCGGTGTATAAGTGCTGGGATTTACACTACGACGGACAACTTAGCCCCTCCGTATACATAAGCGTTGTCCAATATATCCATATGTATATATGTGTATGTGCATGTGTGTGGATGTATATTTGAATATGAAACATATTGGTGTTTATAAATGATATAAGTTTAAATATTTATTTATATATATACGTACTCATACAATTATGGTATAAAATATCAAAATTTCTTACCATCAATGTAATACTTGTAAATTAGATTGCAATTTTAATTTTAAGATTCCAGCTCCAAATAGAGCAATCCTTGAATAAGTAATAATTAACAACAAATGACTATTCTTCTACATATTTACGACCAAAAACAAAAGCTTTAAATTACACTTTAAATACACATTAAATACACTTTAAATGCACTTTAAATACACATTAAATGTACTTTAAATTACATAAAATAACTTTATAACTAACTTAATGTTTATATATAAGTATATTAATATAAAGATGAAAATATATATATATATATATATATATGTTTGTACATACAATCACATATATGACTACAAAACATCTTACCAAAATTTTCCTTACACAAAACAAATTTGCAAAACTTTCCTTTTCCTCTCATTTTTTTAAAATAAAATAATTTTTTTACATGTGTGTGTGTGTATATATTTACATAACTAGAATTTAAAAAAATATGTATGTGAATTTAATTTGACAATGTTCATATAAACAATTAAACATATTTAAACATATATGATTAAATTTAACAACCACGTATTGAAATTGCAATTTTCATTCTTATAAAATAAAACATATGAACAAATTTAATTGATTAGTAAAACCATATGATTATACAATTACATTTGAAATATTTGTATAGATTAAAGTAAACCTAATAAAACTAATTCAACTATTGTCAAAATTAAAATTAAAAAGAAAAATACAATTATGATTTCATCAACAATATTACATCTCCAGACAAATAACCATAAAAGAATTTTAATCAAGAATATACACATACATATGTTCATATTTTCCATGTCATGTCGACAACATATATGTATAGGGAATCATCATAAGGGATAAATTAATTAAATAAAAGCATGTAATAATTAGTTATAAACGATTATAAAATTTGTAAATCAAGTTGATACATTGTTATTGCTCAAGAGAATACATTGAATGTTGAATCTATAATACTCCATAAGAATTTTAGATAAACACTTCCAAAAGGTGCAACCTCTTTGAGAAAGCTACACACCGTCCGTTTTCCCTTTTTATTAAATTTATGTTGTGTTTTGCTTGAATTTTGAGAGAGAGAGGAGGAAGAATTTTCGACTATGGTAGAAAGGAAGAGTGGTGGCTGAAACCCTAGAATAGACATAGAATGAAAAGAAAGGAAAGGGTTGTTTAAATAGCATACGAAAGAATTGGCTTAAAGATGGTAACATATCTTTCATTTCCTTAGCCATTTTTACACATTTTGGAATCAAATTCCAAGCATATTCACCTTTTCAAGGCTGGGTACACAAGCCCTCATTTTGGGCCTTATTTCACATCAAGTTAGATCAAATATTTTACATTTAAATCAAATCTAAACATACATCGATATCGCATATTGATGAAGTGTGTATATAACTTTTGTATACCCACTACTTTTAATACTGATCAACACAATTCAATAAAAAATAATAATTAATATTTCATAAATATTAATTAATTTAATTAATTATAATATTTATGAAATATTAATTATAATTTTTTTATTGAATTGTGTTGATTAGTAATAATTTAATCAAATCAAGTGGTAGACGGAGGATTCAACATTGCAGTTGTATTGACTCTCTAGGTGTAAATTAGTCGGTGGTAAATATCGAACAATTTGAAAATCAACATTTACAGTTCACCTTAGCTAGTGTACGACATTTTGATCAAAATTATCGCTTACATAGCTTTGGTAGAAAATCCAGTTTTTATAATTTAAGCATTACCCAGTAGTGATAATTACTTATACCAATTTTCTTCGTCAAAACTATATCACTTTGGACTTATGAAATTTGGTTATGGTCAAAATTTTATAAACGTCCATATTCAATTCTATAATTCAAACAAAAAGTCCTTGGTCCAATAACAACAATTATTACTTACCAAACTACTCTGGTTAGAGATTTTGACTTTGAGTTGACTTTAGTTGATCATGATACTAACCCCATATAACTATGAATAGAGCTTCACTTCCAATACTTGCACTCGATCCAAATATATTTGTTCGATGGATGCCATGCCATAATTTAACTATAATCAAAGCGAATCATTCATATTGAAAATCAACCGAGTTCTCAAGTCAAGAGAACTGTGTAAATTAGTCACTTCGATATTTTCAGTTTGGCCTTAGTTATATTAACAAATAGAAAACTATCAAGTGAGTCATTCTATAGTTATCCAATAATTATCAGTACGTTACCCCTTGGTGCTCCAAGTAGTCATGAGTAATGCACTACCCAATATTTGGACAGCATTACATACTTTAGTTTCAACGGATGCATCGATGTCCTGTCTCGATACATCTTGACTAGGAATATTTAAAATGATGCGCTTATCATGTTGTGATATAATACTCATGGTTACAACTATTTGTAACTGCTATCATAAATACATCATTTATGGACTTTCTAACACATATACCAAAAATTAACTAATTAATTATTCATAACATTTTATAATAAGTATATAATAGAAATGGAACACCTTTTTTTTGAACAAGATTGGTTATCGAGTTAGATTTAAACAAATTACATAATTTCCCCCAAGGCAGATCCATAACTCTATTACATGTTGTGTTGACTCTCTAATGTGAATTCGGACCTCTGTAATAATCAAAAGAATTTAAATACTAAAGCAGGTACGGACTTTGCCGAAGTATGGTATCGGGAATGAGTTCGGTTGCTTATAGAACATTTATGCAAAATCTAATTTCTAATCTTTATTTAGAAACACCTTTGTAATGATATTTTGTACATGTTTTATTTTCATTATCATTATATCACTTAGACATCTACAGTTTTGTTAGAGATAAAAAAAACTCCAATAATATCTATAGTTAATGCATAGTTCCACTTTAAAGCCTTTGGTTCAATCCAATAACATTTTTTAATTAACCAATTTACTCTAACCAAAGGTTTTACACTAAGTTGACTACCAATTACAATAATACTATCCTTCTACAACGAAAAAGACTAATCCTCCCTTGATTAGTATTTCACTTTAAGTAGTTCAACCTATATCCAACTATGGTCGTAACATGATCATGATATCACATGATTAACTAACCTAAGACCAAAGTACTCTCATGTCCGAAGACTACTGCACATCATTACATGATACCTTATTTTTTGACTAAGTTGTATTAACCCATAGAAGACTCTCATTGGGTCGTTTCGTGATGGTCCCAAGCAACCACAAGTACGTAATCCCTTAATATCCCTAACCATCACGAGTAATTCATTGTTCATCTTATGGATAGCATTACAAACATTAGTCTCTACGGATGTATTGATATCCTTTTCTCGAATTATCTTGACTAGGAACAATTTAATGATCAGTATTTTGAATGTTTAATTAAAAACTCATGGTTATGAATATATTTGCAATTACAATGGATTAAATATTTTTCCTAAGGATTCTCTGTTTATATACGTTTAATGTATTTAAACCGTTACTTATATCACAATATACGAACACATACAATCGAAAAAAGCTAAAAGAATACTTTATTTTGAACAAGATTCTTATACAAGAGTTAAGTTATATAATAAATTATAGAATTTCCCCTTGGGCTCACCCTTAACTTTATAAGTATGGAATCATAATCTCAGCTTCAAATGAAATTAGATTCTATACATATATATGCTTACTCGTAAGTACATATCTTTAAATAAAGAGGTCTCTCAATTTTAGTCATTATAGATCATACTTTGTCCATCAGAGTCCAATTACTCCATATTTCCATAGGAATAAGAGTAGAGACGTTGAAATTGGATCATATTCTTCTTTAGATACTATTGGAACGCTTATCCAAGATACTCACCTGTTCAATCGAATTGAACTCATTTAATTCTTTTCCATGTTATGTTTTCTATTTCCATTTTATATTCTATAAACTTATCATAGATACCTAACTTATATATCAAATATACATGTTCATGTCTAAGTAAATTCATCTATCAATTTAACGAAGTAAGGATATCCATTTTGGTATCGTTAAATCTTAGACTATGTACATCTATATGTAGAAATGAACTTAGCTTCAAATCTGGCTTGGAATTGCTCCCAAGTAATTTCTTCCTCCGGAGTATCAATGGTGATAGAGTTCCACCAGTCAGAAGCTCTTCCTTGAAGCTGTCTTGATGCGAGCTTCCTTTTGGTTGCATCCTCGATTCCTAAGTCACCAAAGATTCTTCTACAAGCATCTATCCATCTCTGGACTTCAATGGTTGACTCTGTTCCCAAGAAGACCTTCCCTCCAAGAGCAATATAATCTTTACACAGCTTAGCAAAATCCACCGGTCTCGGAGTTTGAACTTGAACTCCAACATCTACTGATGGCCCCGGAGCTGGCATCCTTCTCATAATCGAAGTCATCATAGCTTCGAACATAGCTGCATAATCAACAGCCTCCTCAGTAGCACGGCCTTCCCTAGTAGTTGGTCTCCCTCTTCGACTCATTCTTAATATCTATAAAAAGGAATGATTAATACACCTTGAGAAACAACTGCATAAAGGACTCAAATCCTTCTAAGCTACTATATTATATATACTAATCATCCATCAAAATACAATTACGTCTCTCATACGTAGTTACGTCAGCGAGCGTTGGGTAAAATCGATTAACCAAAGCTCTGATACCAAATGTGACGACCGCCCATGACCCATGCACTGAACAAGGAAAATAGTGCGCTGAAGAGTGTGCCAGGCAGCCATGGACGATCATCAGGGGTAAAGTTAAAATAGCAGAATCTATCGTATTACTCACAGCGCATGGATAAAAATACAATAGAGAATATATATAGTGAAGCTTCACAACATAAAATCTCATCAATTAAGCTTCATAATAGTTGAATACAAACATCTGAATAGTCAATACATCCAGCCTCACTACATATCACTCAGAGAATTATACAAGCAGTGGAACATCCAGTACATATAGTAAGAAAGTAATATGCAAGCCTCCAGCTCGTTTTCGTCATCAGCATCGTCGGTAACTAAGAACAACACCTGTCACCTGCTACCTAGTCTGCCCATCCCAAAATGGATGAACAGCCCAAGGTAATAAGAGTTGAACATAAAACCTTGAGTCAGACAACAGTCTTAGTGAGCGGTAAATTAACTAACAACATACCAAAAGAGCATAAAGGTAAAAGGAATAGGAATCCAACCTTCCCACTCCACCTCTTTCTACAGTGATAGCCCCCAGACACACCAAGCAGAAATAAACATAACAAAGCAGACATTTAAAGTAAAGCAATTATCACTCGAGTCAAGGTCGATGTTTTTCAAGCACAAACCCCTAAGGCCTAAACCAAGATCAGATAAGCACCCAGAAAATATCGCTCTTGAGACCGAATGACGATACAACCAAACATCCATGACTCTGGCTATCACTGTTATCATTGCTTCGATACCACCGTTAATTGAATGACCGGCACATTCTTTCAGCCGTCCATCAAGGGCCAATGGTAACCCCGGTTCTAGACAGAACTCAGCACGTCGTCGCAGCCCGTGCCTAGGACTATCGAATCTGCCCAGAGTACTCGACCACCAACAGTAGTCTTTTGGGACTATCGAATCTGCCCAACGTACTCTTGCTTTGAGCCTGCTAGAACCTTCAACAACGATGAAATCTCAGCCTTCTAGTCATCCTCCTCGACGACTATTTCCATACTAGCTCAAGCGCCTCTCGAGCCAACCATTATCCTCAACTCGAACCATATCACCGAGTCATTAACATGCTTGGAATGATCCCGTCTGGATTCCATACTAGCAAAGCCTCATCTCAACATCGTCATCAAATCTATCCATATGAGCTTCATCATCCGCCACATATGCCACGAGCAGCTTTTCTTATTCAAGAGCCTTTCTCTTAGCTTTTGAATCATCTTCGACCAACTTGTCCAAATCAAATCATCAATCAACTAATTTATAACAATCAATCAAGTCAATCATTAATCCAAGTAATCAAGCATTCAAACATGATCTAATAAACAATTATAACAATAATGGCAATTTTGTAAATAAAGAGTCCAAATCTAACAAGCATGAAACATGAGAAATATCTCTACAACTTGATGAATGAACTTGCATAGATTAACATGTAGTAAAATGGGTGTCAAATCATCATGAACAATAGATCTATACTTAAGTTTATGAAAATGCATGGAAATCACTATTTTAACACAAAATCAAGCCACCAATCCGATATACTCCTTTGGATCCGTGTGAGAGATAACCACCACTCACCAAATCACCTAAACACCTTAAAAGCAACATACTTCAGATCTGGACAGCGAAGGATCTAACTCGATCTATCAAAATTCCGCTTCAAACGATGAAATCTCTCTTCGAAGAATGTAGATCTTCAACTTTAGCTCTTGGATCTTCGATCTTGGATGGAATGAAGTACTAAATTTAAGAAGAGATAAGAAGTGAAGAAGTGTAGTTCTCAAGCTCTCAAAATGGCAGGACTTCGTCGCTTCAAAATCCGGATCCCAAAAAGTGAGGAAAAACCCCGTATTTATAGGCTGAAATCCCTAAGTCGTTCGCCCCCCTTAAGTCGTCCACGACTTAACGAAACCCCACGACTTACGACTCACGACTCAGCCAATGCTACGACTTAGCACTTGCACGACTTAACCTAACACACATGCACACGACCTAGCGACTTAAAAACAATGCCGACCCAACGACTTAACAGAAGTCACGACCTAACACATACGCGACCTAACGACTTAACGACTCAACAACTCAACGACTCAACAAATCCTACGACTTAACCTTGCACGACTTAACATATACGCGCGACCTACGACCTAACACACACAAGCGGCTTAGCAACCATGCCGACCTAACGAGTTAACGACTCAACACACTGCCGCATTTCTACCTAAGTCGTTTGGACGACTTAACGACTTACGACTCAACACCTTTAGGTCATCCAACGACCTAACTACACGCAGACCTTAAGTCGCTCAACCAACTTATCTCCTTAACTCGTCCACGACCTAACTTTCTTAGGTCGTTAACTCGCCCAATCTCCTAAGTCGCTACTCCTATGCCGCTGATCCTTAAGTCGCCAACTCTCTTAAGTCGCCAACCTCTTAAGTCGCCAACTCTCTTAAGTCGCCAACCTCTTAAGTCGCCAACTCTCTTAAGTCGCCAACCTCTTAAGTCGCCAACTCTCTTAAGTCGCCAACCTCTTAAGTCGCCAACTCTCTTAAGTCGCCAACCTCTTAAGTCGCCAACTCTCTTAAGTCGCCAACTCTCTTAAGTCGCTCCACGGCTCAATCTTCCACACGACCTAACTTCTACATGACTTAAGCTCTAGTCGACCTAAATTCTGAACGACTTAACAACATTACGACCTAATGACCACTGTTTTACAATCTTTCGATCCGTAAAAATACGGGTCGTTACATTCTCTCCCCCTTAGGAATTTTGCCCCCGAAATTCCAAACAAACAAGAGCAATCAAAAACTATTCTGCATGCCTACCATCCATAGCAATCAACAAACCATGCGTCCAATTCTAGCCTAGCATGTAGAATTCTAAAACTAGAACAAGTTACAACGTCGTGAGATGACACGACACCTTATGGCCATACCTTGAAGAGTTCAGGATGAGCTGCCTTCATCCTCTCTTCCACCTCCCATGTACAGTCGTTAACATCATCACTCCATTGTACCTTGAGCAACCTAACTACCTTCCTCCTAAGCTGTTTCGTGTCGGTTTCCACAACACGAAGCGGCTTACGAGGTCTCTTAACAACTGGATCAACCTCAAAATCTTCACAACTATCTGCAGAAACCACTATATTCGAATCGTGCACATACTTCCGTAGATACGATACATGAAAAACATTGTGCACACCCGACATCTTTTTTGGTAACTCCAATTTATAGGCGAGCTTTCCAATTCGCTCAATGATCGGGAATGGTCCAACAAATCTCGGAGTCAACTTTCCTTTCTTCCCGAGTCGAATAACATTCCTCAGTGGAGAAACCTTCACAAAAACCATATCACCAACGTCGAATTCCAAATCCTTACGACGCTTATCGGCATAACTTTTCTATCGGTCTTGGGCTGCCTTCATTCGTTGCCGAATGATTTCTATGCAATCTGAAGTCTGTCGAATCATTTCTGGCCCAAGTATCAGCTTTTCTCCTGTTTCTAACCAACATGTCGGAGAGTTACACGGTCTTCCATACAATGCTTCATACGGTGCCATACCAATGCTTGACTGGTAACTGTTATTATACGAAAACTCTACCAAATGAAGGTGATCTTCCCATGATCCTCCGAAATCTAAAACACAAGCTCTAAGGAGATCTTCCAAAATTCGGTTGACTCTCTCGGTCTAACCATCTGTTTAAGGATGATAAGCTGTACTCAAACACAGTACAGTTCCCAAAACTTCCTGGAAGCTCTTCCAAAATCCACTAGTGAACAATGGGTCTCGATCGCTCACTATATTTTTCGGAATACCATGGAATCGAACTATCCACTTAACATACAGCTCAGCCAACTTTGATGCAGTCCAGGTTGATCGAACAGGAATGAATCTTGCACTCTTAGTCAAACGATCTACGATCACCCAAATCCCTTCATTTCCTGCTCTGGTTCTAGGTAACCCATCGATAAAATCCATCGATATTTGCTCCCACTTCCATGTAGGAACTTCTAATGGCTGAAGCAATCCACTAGGCTTCTTTTGCTTAGCTTTTACAAACTGGCAGTTCATGCACTTGGAAATAAAATTTCCAACATCCTTCTTCATACCTTCCCAGTAATAGGTTCTTTTCATATCCCGATACATCTTATTTACACCTGGATGAATTGTCAGCTTCGAGTGATGACTTTCCCTTAGAACCTCGTTTCTCAATTCATCGATATCGGGAACAACTAGTCGTCCTTGCTTCCGAAGCCAACCCTCTCGATCGACCTTGAATCCTTTATCCTTTTCCGGATCCAATCCAGATTCCAAATCACGGATAATCTTGACAAGCTTATCGTCTCGCTTTTGGCTCTCGCCAATTCATTCCACAAGAGTCGGTCTTATCGATAAGTTTGCCAACATCTCAGGTTCCAATTCACATCTGGGCCTGAAGTCAAATCCAGCTAAATACTCGAGATCCTTCCATTCTGAAAACATGGCTCCCAATCCTGCATGTCTTCGACTTAACGCATCTGCTACTGCGTTACCCTTTCCCGGAGTATAGGCTATACCAAAATCATATGATGCCAAAAACTCTAGCCATCGTTGCTGTCGAAGATTCAAATCCTTTTGGGAGGAAAGATACTTCAACGACTTATGATCTGTAAACAACTCGAATCGAACTCCCAATAGGTAATGTCTCCACATCTTCAGAGCAAATACAATCGCTGCCAACTCCAAATCATGAGTCGGATAATTCCTTTCATGCGGCTTCAGTTGTCGACTTGCATACGCAACAACTTTACCCTTCTGCATCAGCACTGCTCCAAGTCCAGTACCACATGCGTCGGTGTAAACCACCATCTCTTCATTTCCACTTGGAATAGTCAAAACAGGAGCACTTGTCAATAGCTCTTTCAGGATTCCGAAAGCTTGCTCACACTTAGCATCCCATCTGAATACTTGATTCTTTTTCGTCAATCCTGTTAATGGTGCAGCCACCTTGGAAAAGTCTTTGATAAATCGACGATAGTATCCTGCTAATCCAAGAAAACTTCTCATATCAGATGCATTCTTAGGTCTACCCCAATCCTGGACTGCTGCTATCTTGGCGAGATCAACCGCTATTCCATTTCCAGAGATAATATGGCCTAAGAACCTCACTTCACTCTTCCAAAAGTGACACTTCGAAAACTTAGCCTTCAGTTGATGTTTCCGTAAGATTTCCAAAACAATACGCAAGTGCGTCTTATGCTCTTCTTCAGTTCTGGAGTAAATCAAAATATCATCCACGAACACTAGTACGAACTTGTTCAACTGATCTCTGAACACTCTATTCATAAGATCCACAAAATATGCTAGTGCATTGGTCAATCCAAACGGCATTACCAGCCACTCAAAGAAACCGGATGGTGTCCTGGAAGCAGTCTTCGGCACACTATCCTTAGCCACTCTTAACTGGTGAAATCCCATTGCCAAATCCATCTGAGAAAACACCTTAGCTTTGTGAAGCTGATCAAACAAGTCATCTATTCTTGGCAATGGATACTTGTTCTTCTTAGTCACTTTATTCAGCTCACGATAATCCACACACAACCTCAACGATCCATCCGCTTTGGTTACAAACACAACTGATGCACCCCATTCGGACACACTACGCCGAATGAATCCTTTCTGTAAAAGATCATCAACCTGCACCCTCAACTCTTGCTGTTCCCTAAGCGCCATTCGCCTAAGAGGCATCACAACAGGTCTGGCTCCTTCAACTAAATCGATACGAAACTCGATCTCTCTATGCGGCGGTAACCCTTTGATCTCATCAAAGACATCCTCAAATCCATTAGCGATTGGCACCGATGATAGTCCATCCCGTGGAACAACCAGCGAATACATGAAGCTCATGAAGACGCCTTTCTCATGCTTACATCGTATCACAACCTTTCGCCCCTCCACATTCTCGACTGTCACCTCCAACCTTTCACAATCCACCTTTGCCGCATACTTCCTAAGCCAGTCCATACCCAAAATAATTCCGAACCCCGCAAAGTTCAGAACAAAACAATCACAAACAAAAGAGCAATCATGACTCGATACAATCAAACCACGTCATAGCATACACAAACAGGACGAACCCCCAACTGGATTAGTCACAACCAATGGTCTATCAACAATATCCGGTTTTAAACCCAACCGGCCTATAAGTTCATTACAAACAAAAGAATGCGATGCCCCAGTATCGAATAACACTCTAACCGGAACACCACATATGGAAAGAGTACTTTGAACCACCACACTCTTTCCTTTCTCTTCAACGGTAGGAGCTTTTGAAGATGATGGAACAGCCCTCAAAGCATAAGCTTGCACAATCTACTTGTCCTTCCGCGGTTCTAGACAATTCTTCTTAATATGCCCCGACTTGTCACTGTTGTGGCACTTCACCGGCACCTTTGGATTCTTGCAATCCCTGGAGAAATGGCCCTTCTGCTGACAATTGTAGCAGGTCACTTCGCCCTTTGGCTTCTTCTGGCCATCCTTACCCTTTTGCTGCCGCTGCTTCCTCTTCTTGTTTCCACCCTGCTGTGGTTTAGACTCTTCCTTGGTCACAGCAACAACAGATCCTTCTTTAGGAAACAGATTCTCGTGCCTGAGAGCTTTCTCCA
This sequence comes from Allium fistulosum, assembly GCA_030737815.1. Classification (NCBI taxonomy): domain Eukaryota; kingdom Viridiplantae; phylum Streptophyta; class Magnoliopsida; order Asparagales; family Amaryllidaceae; genus Allium; species Allium fistulosum. The sequence continues at coordinate 671,451,473 of CM060901.1, forward strand.
CAAGCTTCTCAAATGGATCGTCCAAATGATCCACCAACTGCCTCCCAAGATAACTGTCTAAGCCTGTTACAAACTTCTCGTTCTTCTGATAAGGAGATTCAATATACGACCGGGCATACTTGGACAAAGCTTCAAACTCAGAAACATACTCAAGAACTGGTCTTCCATCTTGCTTGAGCTCTACAAACTTCTTGAACAGAACAGATTTCTGAGTTGTAGAAATGAACTTAGCTTCAAATCTGGCTTGGAATTGCTCCCAAGTAATTTCTTCCTCTGGAGTATCAATGGTGATAGAGTTCCACCAGTCAGAAGCTCTTCCTTGAAGCTGTCTTGATGCGAGCTTCCTTTTGGTTGCATCCTCGATTCCTAAGTCACCAAAGATTCTTCTACAAGCATCTATCCATCTCTGGACTTCAATGGTTGACTCTGTTCCCAAGAAGACCTTCCCTCCAAGAGCAGTATAATCTTTACACAGCTTAGCAAAATCCACCGGTCTCGGAGTTTGAACTTGAACTCCAACATCTACTGATGGCCTCGGAGCTGGCATCCTTCTCATAATCGAAGTCATCATAGCTTCGAACAGAGCTGCATAATCAACAGCCTCCTCAGTAGCACGGCCTTCCCTAGCAGCTGGTCTCCCTCTTCGAATCATTCTTAATATCTATAAAAAGGAATGATTAATACACCTTGAGAAACAACTGCATAAAGGACTCAAATCCATCTAAGCTACTATATTATATATAGTAATCATCCATCAAAATACAATTACGTCTCTCATATGTAGTTACGTCAGCGAGCGTTGGGTAAAATCGATTAACCAAAGCTCTGATACCAAATGTGACGACCGCCCATGACCCCTGCACTGAACAAGGAAAATAGTGCGCTGAAGAGTGTGCCAGGCAGCCATGGACGATCATCAAGGGTAAAGTTAAAACAGCAGAATCTATCGTATTACTCAAAGCGCATGGATAAAAATACAATAGAGAATATATATAGTGAAGCTTCACAACATAGAATCTCATCAATTAAGCTTCATAATAGTTGAATACAAACATCTGAATAGTCAATACATCCAGCCTCACTACATATCACTCAGAGAATTATACAAGCAGTGGAACATCCAGTACATATAGTAAGAAAGTAATATGCAAGCCTCCAGCTCGTTTTCGTCATCAGCATCGTCGGTAACTAAGAACAACACCTGTCACCTGCTACCTAGTCTGCCCATCCCAAAATGGATGAACAGCCCAAGGTAATAAGAGTTGAACATAAAACCCTGAGTCAGACAACAGTCTTAGTGAGCGGTAAATTAACTAACAACATACCAAAAGAGCATAAAGGTAAAAGAAATAGGAATCCAACCCTCCCACTCCACCTCTTTCTACAGTGATAGCCCCCAGACACACTAAGCAGAAATAAACATAGCAAAGCAGACATTTAAAGTAAAGCAATTATCACTCGAGTCAAGGTCGATGTTTTCCAAGCACAAACCCCCAAGGCCTAAACCAAGATCAGATAAGCACCAAGAAAATATCGCTCTTAAGACCGAATGACGATACAACCAAACATCCATGACTCTGGCTATCACTGTTATCATTGCTTCGATACCACCGTTAATTGAATGACCGGCACATTCTTTCAGCCGTCCGTCAAGGGCCAGTGGTAACCCCGGTTCTAGACAGAACTCCGCACGTCGTCGCAGCCCGTGCCTAGGACTATCGAATCTGCCCAGAGTACTCGACCACCAACAGTAGTCTTTTGGGACTATCGAATCTGCCCAGCGTACTCTTGCTTTGAGCCTGCTAGAACCTTCAACAACGATGAAATCTCAGCCTTCTAGTCATCCTCCTCGACGACTATTCTCATACTAGCTCAAGCGCCTCTCGAGCCAACCATTATCCTCAAACTCGAACCCTTTCACCGAGTCAACAACATGCTTGGAATGATCCCGTCTGGATTAAACCAAGGCTATCTCACATCATGCCTCGCTTCATCTCATCATAGCAAAGCCACATCTCAACATCATCATCAAATCTATCCATATGAGCTTCATCAGCCGCCACATATGCCACAAGCAGCTTTTCTTATTCAAGAGCCTTTCTCTTAGCTTTTGAATCATCTTCGACCAACTTGTCCAAATCAAATCATCAATCAACTAATTTATAACAATCAATCAAGTCAATCATTAATCCAAGTAATCAAGCATTCAAACATGATCTAATAAACAATTATAACAATAATGGCAATTTTGTAAATAAAGAGTCCAAATCTAACAAGCATGAAACATGAGAAATATCTCTACAACTTGATGAATGAACTTGCATAGATTAACATGTAGTAAAATGGGTGTCAAATCATCATGAACAATAGATCTATACTTAAGTTTATGAAAATGCATGGAAATCACTATTTTAACACAAAATCAAGCCACCAATCCGATATACTCCTTTGGATCTGTGTGAGAGATAACCACCACTCACCAAATCACCTAAACACCTTAAAAGCAACACACTTCAGATCTGGACAGCGAAGGATCTAACTCGATCTATCAAAATTCCGCTTCAAACGATGAAATCTCTCTTCGAAGAATGTAGATCTTCAACTTTTGCTCTTGGATCTTCGATCTTGGATGGAAGGAAGTACTAAATTTAAGAAGAGATAAGAAGTGAAGAAGTGTAGTTCTCAAGCTCTCAAAATGGCAGGACTTCGTCGCTTCAAAATCTGGATCCCAAAAAGTGAGGAAAAACCCCGTATTTATAGGCTGAAATCCCTAAGTCGTTCGCCCCCCCTTAAGTCGTCCACGACTTAACGAAACCCCACGACTTACGACTCATGACTCAGCCAATGCTATGACTTAGCACTTGCACGACTTAACCTAACACACATGTGCACGACCTAGCGACTTAACAACAATGCCGACCCAACGACTTAACAGAAGTCACGACCTAACACATACGCGACCTAACGACTTAATGACTCAACAACTCAACGACTCAACAAATCCTACGACTTAACCTTGCACGACTTAACATATAAGCGCGACCTACGACCTAACACACACAAGCGGCTTATCAACCATGCCGACCTAACGAGTTAACGACTCAACACACTGCCGCATTTCTACCTAAGTCGTTTGGACGACTTAACGACTTACGACTCAACACCTTTAGGTCGTCCAACGACCTAACTACACACAGACCTTAAGTCGCTCAACCAACTTATCTCCTTAACTCGTCCATGACCTAACTTTCTTAGGTCGTTAACTCGCCCAATCTCCTAAGTCGCTACTCCTATGCCGCTGATCCTTAAGTCGCCAACTCTCTTAAGTCGCCAACCTCTTAAGTCGCCAACTCTCTTAAGTCGCCAACTCTCTTAAGTCGCCAACTCTCTTAAGTCGCTCCACGACTCAATCTTCCACACGACCTAACTTATACATGACTTAAGCTCTAGTCGACCTAAATTCTGAATGACTTAACAACATTACGACCTAATGACAACTGTTTTACAATCTTTCGATCCGTAAAAATACGTGTCGCTACAATTTTGATATTGGATGACTAGATGTTGTATTTACATTGTTATAACTGCAAGTTCCCTATGGGTTGAAATGATACATACCCGAACGATATATAGATTAGAGAAAAATCGTTATGGGTTGAAATGATAGACCCGAGCGATTTTATGGATTTTATTAAATTCAAGATTGCTATTTGAAATGATATATAATCGTAAAATTTTAAATTGCGGATTGAAATGATAAATATCCGTATCACTTGACCCTAGGGTAGCGAATTATATACGGACACCGTATTGGTTAAATTAAATGCTTTTTAAATCCATAAATTTTTGAATTTGGTTAAAGGATATTTTGAAAAAAAAATTGATTTATATAAATTGAATTATCATCGGAATTCAAGTTTTAGGTTGAAATTGGAATTGGTTCAAAGAGATTGTTTAAAGGAATTAAAGATTGAAATTGTAAAGTTAAATTTTGAAATATAAATGAAATTTTTGGAATTGATTTATTGAAATTGTTTGAAATATAACTTGAAATATATATTGAATTTGTAGTAACTTAAATTGATATTTCAAACATGAGTTGAAAGCAGTGTAGAATTTAATAGTTTATTTAGAATTTGAATTTAAAGATTTGAAATTGTGGTTTGTTGATTTGGAGATTGAAATGGTTCAGATGTGTTGAAATAAAATAAATAGTTCAAATTGATTTTAACTCCAAATTCATATTATATTATAAATTGTTTAAAATATATTATTTTAAAATTTCTAATTATTAAGCTTTTAAAATTATTAAACTATTTTAACCTATATTAACTATATTAAATTATTTTAACCTATTTAAACCATTTAAATTCATTTTAAAACCAATTAGCCCATTTTAACTTATTTTAAATCTAATTAATCTATTTTAAAGCTATTTAATCTATTTTAATTGTATTTAATCTATTCTAAATTTCTTTAACTATCTTAAATCAAATTAAAAGTATCTTAAAAATCTAACTAAACTATTTTAGAATATTTTAACTATTTATATTTATTTTAACCATTTATATTTATTTTAACTATTTTTAACTATTTTAACCATTTGTAACTATTTAAACTATTTTCTAAATTTTCAGACAGTAGAGGGAAAGTGTTTGTATTCAAATTCATTGGTTTAAAGGCAAATACGGTTAAATGATGTTATAACCTAAGTTGGGATTTAAATGTTATAATTAATTGAATATGATGATTTTGAAGTGAGGATTTAACCTAATTGGAAATATGATTTTTGAAAGAAATTATGATTTCGGAAACGATACGATTTCAAAGGTGAGTATGATTTCAAAGAATTTGATTTCGAAAGTATTATGGTTTTGAGAATATGATATTTTGATATAAATTGTGAATTGACTTTTGAAATGTAAAAGAACCATCCGATGTGTAAAAAACTTTTGGTTGTTAAAGAGACTGGGATTAGATATTGTTATACTCTCTGCCAATACCGAAAACCACTTTAACAACTGTGTACGTGGTGGAGATTCCAGAAATGAAGTAGGATGGTTTGGCGAACGATTTCTGTATAAGGTATGACGTGACCCTGACTCCCGTGAGTCAGCTTAGATGTGACTAAAACAGGAGCTATACCGGGCCAATTGAGGTCATTCCTCCGATCGGGCACATTCCTTCGATACTATATTCTGACTTTGTGATTGATTTGGTGGCCACCCTTGATTTTGATTTGGGAGTGTGTTCAGAGGTGGGCGGTAGTAGCTGCTCTTCGTTACTACCAGTCCGGGAGTGTAATTGGTATATCTACCCTGGCATTGCCTCGAGTGTCGTGTTCACATGCCTTAGAGCGCCTTCTACGAGTTTGTTTTGTACCGTACCTATGTGATGTTCTCTAGGTAAACCACCGGTTTGGTGGAGCGTACGACATTGTATAGACTACGGGATTATATGAAATGTGTTAAGGGGGATATGAGTAACGCCTTAACGCTATTTTAATACTTTACTTTACTGTAGACACTATTATAATAGCAAATTATACTACATAGTAGATAGTTTAACGGATCCTTAGGAGATGGAAATCCCGAACATCTCTCAAGTTATTGCACTCACGTTAGACACTGGATAGGAGATGTCAAACCCCGTAAACATCTCTGACGCAGTTCCACTCATATTTATTTACCGTTGATTTAACTTACATAAGATCTTTTAGTTCTGACTCGAGTGTTTTGTCTTTTCAAATCGCTCGGGTCAGCCTGAGCATTTCAGGGTTGAAGACCTTATTTCTGGAGGATGAAGGCGAAGATTTGTACTATTATTTATTTTGTTATTCCTACTGCACCATATTGTTCCGCTGCATTGTTATTTATCTCTGTTGTACGTAACTCTGATTCTGTGTTGTATAAGTATAATCAAATGTTTTGTAAACAACTTCATAAACTGTTATTTGATTATTATATTTTGTCATTCCACTGCGAGATTATGTTTTGTTTTTTTCTTTTTCTTATTTACCCCAATAACAATCTGCCCTTTTGTATGGTTTGAGTTGACATGTGTGTCTGCTTAAAACGTCCAAAAAGGCAGGCCGTTACAGTTGGTATCAGAGCTTTGGTTTAGCGATAACCTTAGCTTTGTGGGGTCTAACTCTTTATAAATAGGGTAGTTATACCCTAGAATGAGTCGCTGAGTGTATATATAGGAGAGAGCGTAATTGTTAGTGTTATAAAAGGTTTTTTGTATTGTGTTAATTTGTTCCGTTTTGTATTTATAAATTCTGGTCGGTGCATAGGACGCTATGACATCGATAGGGATTTCTAAATACTTAATATGACAGACCGACACAATATTTGTTTTGAAATATAGGTAAATGAAATAATTTTGCCTATTATATATTTTGTATATAAAATAATAAATTTTATAAATGATATTCTTGGTTGTAATATATTTGTTTGTTAGGTAGTGAAATTTATAAATAGTGGTTGAAACGAGATTGTAAATAAAATAAATATAAATTGGGAATTTTAGAACTTAAGTTCCGGGATTTTTGAAAGTTTCTTTCAAAGGATTTTGGACTATAATAGTAGTATTATTTGGAAGTATTTTCTGATATAAGTATTTCAATATAATTTGGAAGAAATGTTTTAAAGGAATTTTGGATAGAAATAAGTTCTGCACTCCCCTCTCTATCGCTGGAAAATAATTTCGGTGATGACTGCATGCTTCATCGACGTTCATTTTCGAGTTTCAAGTGGGAAGGCCATTGTAGTAGTTTTACTGCACATTTATTTTGAAATTTATATTTGTTTAAATATCAAATTTAAATATGATTGGATATAAAAGCTATGAGTGTGTGTGTATATATATTATTTTAGATGATTTGAAATGGAACCCGACATTTAGTTCTTAAATTTCTATAAATTAGAGATTCCAATTATTGTAATGAAATGAAATTTTAACTAATTAATAATTGGAACTTCTAAAATGAAAATAAGAAATTAAATGCTAAGTTATAAATGAAATATACAAGAAATTTGAAATTTGTAACTTGTAACTCAAAAGAATATGAAAGTCTGAAAGATGTGATTATTGAAAACTTTTGTAAATTAAAATAAATAAGATAACTTGTGCAACTTTCAATTGTATTCTTAAAAATATATATAACTCACCAAAATATTAAAAGTTGAAATATTTAATAAGAATATGTAACAGAATATTATACAAGTAAAAACTTTAGTAATAAAAGTGTTCAGTGGAGATTACATCTATAAATATGAATTCTGATGTTATAAATTGTTATAAACTTAATTTATAATTGAAAATGCTACTAGTTAAATGTAATAGAAAATGAGTGCTATAAGTAAAAGATTATTAACTTAAGTTAATGTTTGAAGGTATTGATAATTAAAGTAAATAATAAAATGAATACTATATTAAATTAAATGGATATAACTTTAGGAAAGTTGAAATGATTAAGGAAATGGATTTAATATTCAATGACATTAAATAAGAAAATGAATTTTGTAAGTAATAAATGGAAATAAATGGAATTAAGTATTACATGAATAAATGGGAATTGAATTGTGAGAAATAAATGTAAATTAAAGAAATAATAATTGTATGAAAAATAAATAATAAATGTTGTGAAAGGATTAATAAGAATAAACTTAAATAATGTTTGGCATTTGTTGTTTGTTTTGGCTTATGGGTTGTTTGGGAAAGGATACTTCTAATTGTTTATGGAGTATGAATAATTTATTGAGTTTTATCTAAGATTGTTGAGTAGATGATATACTTAGTAATTCATTCGTCATTCTATACGATTAAAAGCGTCTAAACCTAAACAAAACCATCTGTGTTGGTTGATATGGATGGATAATTGATTTGTTTTGGTTTCATGTGATGATTGTATGCTTTTGGTTGCAAGTGATTGATGTTATGTTATATTGATTTGCTTGGTTATTAGTTGGAACAACTCAAAATATTTCACCTTTATATAATTATTAACCTCTTTGGATTATATAAGTGAAATACAGGTTATGGAAGCAATTGCTACTGCTTTTGGTTTCATAATAAGTGTTATTTGCCCGACAAATAGGTACGTTCTCGGATTACGGTTTTTCTAGCAATATTATAATTTTTTCTCGCTGTTGGGATATATTATTTTGAAAAATATGATATATATTCTTATTATGGATATTATTATTTCTCCCGAGCCTCTTCGTATAAAGGAGACTCTGCCAAAAATTTTCGTGAATTTTAGACTTAGAAAATTTTCTGCAATGTTTTTCAAACTTATATTAACTTGAATATGAAAGGATTTAATTGTTTGTAAATTGATATATTTTATTTAAATTATTTAATTATGTAAGTTAATTATTATAAATTTTATATTTTGAATAAGATATATTGATTACTGAATTCCTTTTTTTCCCTTCCTTTCCTTTTCGAGGATGAAAAGTTTTGAATGGGGGAGAGTGTAACGACCCGTAATTTTCGATAATTTAAAATTGTCGATTTAATAAGATTTTGAGAATAAATATTGGAAGAAATAAAAATTTGGGATTTATTAATGAAATAATAACCAGGATGAAAGGTAATAATGTTAATTAAAGTTAATTATTAACAAATTTTAATGAAACTCCAATCAATTGAAGTAATTTAAATATTATGCTTGGTTATAAATTTAATATAAGAAAATAAATGTAAATATGGAATTAACCAATGAAATAATAGATAGTTAATGGAATTGAATAAAATTAGAGTTATGAAAGAAATTGTAACATTTGTTGGTAAGTAATAAATTTATAAATGTAATTAAAAGCTAATGGTAACAATTGTTACAGGTTACCTATTTATTTAGTTCGTTAAATTTAATTTGTAATCAATTGCAATTAATTCACTTAATTGGTGCAGTTAATGTAGGTTTAATTGATAATTGGAGAATGTTAATTCAATAAGATGTAACTAAGGTAAATTCTATTCATAATATGATAATTGAGTGAATAAGAGGATTGAAATCAAGCCTGATCAATTTATTTGAATTTAAGCTATAATAAATAGATTTATTGCAACTAAATGTAATTAAATATTATGTTAATGAAAATTAAGATGGAGTTGGGGAATATTAATGTACTAAGACATAAACCAATGTTAATTATATCCATAAGATGATAATTGATTTAAAAACAGGATTGAAAATCAAATAAATGAATTTATTGGAAATTTAATTTATAATTACTAAACTTATTGAAATTGAAATTTAACACTGGAAATTATGCAATATTCAATAATAAATTGATATAGAAATTTGTTATAAAGGATTTATAAATTACTAAGTAAGCCAAAATGATAGAAATTGTAATTAATTAAATTTGAATTGAAAAAAAATGATTTAATTAATTTAATATTAATTTATTTAATTAACTGAAATATAGTCATTTTGGCCACAGACTCGAATTTCGACGAAACTGGTTTCATCGGATCCGTAACGGTGAATTATTATGGGGTTTCAAGTTTCGTAACGATCGGACTTGTCGTTTGATCGTACGGGCATGAAACGCCTAGAAATCAATTTAATTAAAATCAATTGAAATCAATTTGAAATAAGCTGATTTTAATATAACTTCTTAATACGATGGAATTAGGACCTGAAACCTGTTCCATCAAGTTTAAAATTATCGAAAACATCCATTTTGATATATGGGATGATTCACTTTCGTTTCGGGAACGAAACGGGCTTTTTGGGTCATTTATCGTTCAACGTGTAAATCAATCTGGTCCATTCATTCTATTTTCAGCTTTGCCTATAAATAGCCCGTTATAAACCCTAGCAACCTTTTTATTTTCTATTGTCTGTACGTATATTTCTTTCTCATCTCCTCTTTCCAATGGCAAACAAACAAAACCCTAATTCCCAAAATGCAAATTCAATTCCAAAATCAAACTCCTCCAAACCCTAGCAAATTATATATCAATTCAAACCTCTCGACAAGCGTAATCCTCTGATGCAATTCGTTTCTCAATTCGAATTACCGTTTGTCCATAATTCGCAAATCAATTTCGGCCGTCCATATTGGATTTTGGACGATCCAACGGCAAATCTGCATCCGATCGATGATCGGGTAGTGCCGGTGCGAAGGAGTTGTCAAGCAGGCTTTAGAAAGGTGGTTCGTTCGTCGTCAGGTGGTGGAGATTCTCTAGGAAAGGCCTGGGAAGCGGCGGCGGTCGCATTCCGATGGGGGTGGCAGGGCGAGGCGGCGCGGTGCCTGGAGGAGCGGCTTGAGGCGCGTGGTCTAGTGGCAGTGCCTGATCGTTGGTCAGGCGATCGCTGCGCGCGGCGTTGGTGGTCAAAGAATCGAGTAGGTGACGGCTACAGGGGTTCGTGGTCGCGTGACTTCTACTAGGGCTTCGTGTATGGTGACGTGTCTGTTTTTTTCTTTTCTTTATTAAATATAAATTTTAATTCGTATAACTTCTAATGTGCATAACTTTCACATACGAGGTCCGATTCATGTGCAATTTGTTTCGCTAGGATCCTATCAAAATTTCAGACATTTTGACTTTAGTTTGGATGAATTTTGAAACTGTTTAATTTTTGGGCTTAAATTGGATTTTTATTCGATTTAAAATCGAAGGTGAGTGTTTTGACCCACTCACAGTTACTAAACTATCTTATGTTGGTTAAATTGAATTTATGATGTGATTTGGAATTGATTGGTTGATGTTTGGGATATTTAAATTGTCATTCTAGTTAAATTTGACTTTTATTGCATTTAATTATCATTTAATTTAATATTGAATTTTAAATTGTCAATTTAATGCCTGTATTGATTATCGGTTATCTACTGATTTTTATTGATTGAATTGGATGATGATTGTGATGTATGTTTCATTTTTATATTGGATGACTGGATGTTGTATTTACGTTGTTATAACTTCAAGTTCCCTATGGGTTGAAATGATACATACCCGAATGATCTATAGATTAGGGAAAAATCGTTGTGGGTTGAAATGATAGACCCGAGTGATTTTATGGATTTTATTAAATTCGGGATTGCGGTTTGAAATGATTTATAACCGTAAAATTTTAAATTGTGGATTGAAATGATAAATATCTGTATCACTTGACCCTAGGGTAGAGAATTATATACGGACATCGGATTGGTTAAATTAAATGATTTTTAAATCCATAAATTTTTGAATTTGGTTAAAGGATATTTTGAAATAAAATTTGATTTATATAAATTGAATTATCATCGGAATTCAAGTTTTAGGTTGAAATTGGAATTGGTTCCAAGAGATTGTTTAAAGGAATTAAAGATTGAAATTGTAAAGTTAAATTTTGAAATATAAATGAAATTTTTGGAATGGAGTTATTGAAATTGTTTGAAATATAACTTGAAATATATATTGAATTTGGAGTAACTTAAATTGATATTTCAAACATGGGTTGAAAGCAGTGTAGAATTCAATAGTTTATTTAGAATTTGAATTTAAAGATTTGAAATTGGGGTTTGTTGATTTGGAGATTGAAATGGCTCATATGTGTTGAAATAAAATAAATAGTTCAAATTGATTTTAATTCCAAATTCATATTCTATTATAAACTGTTTAAAATATATTATTTTAAAATTTCTAATTATTAAGATTTTAAAATTATTAAACTATTTTAACCTATATTAACTATATTAAATTATTTTAACCAATTTTAAACCATTTAAATTCATTTTAAAACTAATTAGCCCATTTTAACTTATTTTAAATCTAATTAATTTATTTTAAAGCTATTTAATCTATTTTAATTGTATTTAACCTATTCTAAATCTCTTTAACTATCTTAAATCAATTTAATAGAATCTTAAAAATCTAACTAAACTATTTTAGAATATTTTAACTATTTATATTTATTTTAACTATTTATAACTATTTAGACCATTTATAACTATTTGAACTATTTTCTAAATTTTCAAATAGTAGAGGGAAAGTGTTTGTATTCAAATTCATTGGTTTAAAGGCAAATACGGTTAAATGATGTTATAACCTAAGTTGGGATTTAAATGTTATAATTAATTGAATATGATGATTTTGAAGTGAGGATTTAACCTAATTGGAAATATGATTTTTGAAAGAAATTATGATTTTGGAAACGATATGATTTCAAAGGTGAGTATGATGTCAAAGTGAATATGATTTCGAAAGTATTATGGTTTTGAGAATATGATATTTTGATATAAATTGTGAATTGACTTTTGAAATGTAAAAGAACCATCCTGTGTGTAATAAGCGTTTGGTTGTTAAAGAGACCGGAATCAGATATTGTCATACTCTCTGCCAATACCGAAAACCACTTTAACAACTGTGTACATGGTGGAGATTCCAAAAATGAAGTAGGATGGTTTGGCGAACGATTTCTGTATAAGGTATAATGTGGCCCTGACTCCCGTGAGTCAGCTTAGATGTGACTAAAACAGGAGTTGTACTGGGCCAAGTGAGGTCATTTCTCCGATCGGGCACATTCCTTCAATACTATATTCTGACTTTGTGATTGATTTGGTGGCCACCCTTGATTTTGATTTGGGAGTGTGTTTCGAGGTGGGCGGTATTAGCTGCTATGCGTTACCACCAGTCCGAGAGTGCAATTTGTATATCTACCCTGGCATTGCCTCGAGTGTCATGTTCACATGCCCTAGAGCGCCTTGAACGAGTTTGTTTTGTACTGTACGTATGTGATGTCCTCTGGGTAAACCACCAGTTTGGTGGAGGGTACGACATTGTATAGACTACGGGAATATATAAATGTGTTAAGGGGGATATGGGTAACGCCTTAACGCTATTTTAATACTTTACTTTACTGTTGACACTATTATAATAGCGTATTGTACTACATAGTTGATAGTTTAATGGATCCTTAGGAGATGGAAATCCCGAACATTTCTTAAGTTATTGCACTCACGTTAGACACTGGATAGGAGATGTCAAACCCCGTAAATATCTCTGACGCCATTCCACTCATATTTATTTACCGTTGATTTAACTTACATAAGATCTTTTAGTTCTGACTCGAGTGTTTTGTCTTTTCAAATCGCTCGGGTCAGCCTGAGCATTTCAGGGTTGAAGACCTTATTTCTGGAGGACGAAGGTGAAGATTTGTACTATTATTTATTTTATTATTCCTACTGCACCATACTATTCTGCTGCATTGTTATTTATCTCTGTTGTATGTAACTCTGATTCTGTGTTGTATAAGTATAATCAAATGTTTTATAAACAGCTTCATGAACTATTATTTGATTATTATATTTTGTCAATGCGCTGCGACATTCTATTTTGTTTTTCTTTCTTTCTCTTTTTCTTATTTACCCCAGTAACAATCTGCCCATTTGTATGGTTTGAGTTGACATGTGTGTTTGCTTAAAACGTCCAAAAAGGAAGACGTTATAGGGCAATTTATTTCTTCTACTATAACAAATTTACAGTCAAGATTTTGTGTGACGCCCCTCCCCAAGACCCACATTAACAAAGAGTATTACTGGGTAATACTGTGTTTACTAGGTAATACTTTCTGCTAATGCAGAGAATATGGCTGGTTAGAAGTGACCATCTATAGCCTTGTCTTAAATATCTATTGAATACGTCGACAAATGCTATATATGTTTTGCAATCTCAAGAGGATCGACATATCCAATAAATACTTAATACAAAGCTATAGATGCCTATAGGATCTATCGGAACAAAATACAACAACTCAAATGAAAAACACATTACAGAACAGCAGATCATCACATATACATACATATACAGATACATCACAAAGTATACAAAATGATACATGTCAAGTGTTATAGCAACCACAATATACAAGCGAGTCAAAAGAATATACATATCAGAGTAGCAAACAAAAAGGACTACACAAAAAGCTATAACAAAAAGAGCTAGCAGAATAGTCCATGCGGAAGCAGAATAGGCTAAGTCCAAATGTACCTAACCTGAAACACCTCGGTCTGACCCGAGTATAAATACACGGGTCAGTCTAGCTGAACAAATCAGTTTACAAGGATAAGCGATAATATGAGCATAAGGATAAAGTGATAATATTCCCAAGTGAGAAGGGAAAATTTTAAGTGTATAGTTACTTCATATGATGAAGGGTATTACTACAAACATATAATCTCAAAAGAGATGGAACAACCCATAAAACGCTAAAAGTAGCGAGCCTCATATCATCGGCATTCATAAAACATCAATTATGGTTTAGGGTAAAAACCCTAAACCCTCCAAATTGGCAATCCAAAACATGCACAAAGAGATACCATCTCAAACACGCCATAAGGCAAATATACCTTCAAAGAGGAGAATAAAATCTCAAATAAACGCTAAAAGGCAAATCTCAATAACGTTAGTGTAGGCAACACAAGTCTCAAAAATAGAACTCATAAGAGTTCAAATTCCCATGAGGTAATCGCCGTGTATATATATAATATCCCAAATGGCTCAAATGGCCAACAATAAAAAGGCGATACGCTTGAGAAATCTCAAAAATAAATGAAATCATCTCAAAGATATAGCACGTGCTTATGGTCGAAGCCTGCCAAGTACTGTTCTCACAAATAAGGCACCAAGTCTCTTAGACAAATGTCTCGAAGGACCAATAAATATGCCTTTTAGACAAACATCCCAAAGGACAAATACGTCGCAATGACAAACGTCTCTTAGACAAACATCCCGAAGGATAAATGACCCGAAGGTCCAGTACTGGCAAATACATCTCTTAGACAAATGAGTCACAAACTGTGACGACCGCCCATGACCCCTGCACCGAACCTAGAGATAGTGCGCTGTAAAGTGTGTCAGGCGACCATGGACGATTGTCAGGGTAAATTTAAACAACAGAATCTATCGTATTACTCACAGCGCATGGACAAAATACAATAGAATATATACATAGTGAAACTTCACAGAATAGAATCTCATCAATAAAACTTGATAATAGTTGAATACAACATCTGAACAGTCAATACATCAAGCCTCACTACATAACACTCAGAGAATATACAAAGAGCGGAACACCCAGTACACATAGTAAGAAGATAATATGCAAGCCTCGAGCTCGTCTTCGACATCAGCATCGTGGAAAGAAAGAACAGCACCTGTCACCTGCTACCTAGTCTGCCCGTCCCAAAATGGACGAACAGCCCAATGCAATAAGAGTTAAAACATAAAGCCTTGAGTCAGACAACAGTCTTAGTGAGCGGTAAATTAACTAACAACATACCAAAAGAGCATAAAGGAAAAGGAATAGGAATACAACCCTCCCACTCCACCTCTTTCTACAGTGATAGCCCCCAGACACACACTAAGTAGAAGCAAACATAGCAGAGCATACAATTTAAAGTAAAGCAATTATCACTCGAGTCAAGGGCGATGCTTTCCAAGTACAAACCCCCAAGGCCTAAACCAAGATAAGATAAGCACCCAGAAAATACCGCTCTTGAGACCGAGTGATGATACAACCAAACATCCATGACTCTAGCTATCACTGTTATCATTGCTTCGATACCACCGTTAATTGAATGCTCGGCACATTCTTTCAACCGTCCGTCAAGGGCTAATGGAAACCCCGGTTCTAGACATAACTCCGCACGTCATCGTGACCCGTGCCTAGGACTATCGAATCTGCCCAGAGTACTCGACTACCAATCAGTAGCCTTCAGGGACTATCGAATCTGCCCAACGTACTCTTGCTTTGAGCATGCTAGAACCTTCAACAACGATGAAACCTCAGCCTTCTAGTCATCCTCCTCGACGACTATTTCCATACTAGCTCAAGCGCCTCTCGAGCCAACCATTATCCTCAACTCGAACCATATCACCGAGTCATCAACATGCTTGGAATGATCCCGTCTGGATTAGACCAAGACTATCTCATACCATGCTTCGCCTCATCATCATCATAGCAAAGCCTCATCTCAACATCATCATCTAATCTATCCATATGAGCTTCATCATCCGCCACATATGCCACGAGCAGCTTTTCCAATTCAAGAGCCTTTCCCTTAGCTTTTGAATCATCTTCGACCATCTTGTCTAAATCAAACCATCAATCATCTAATTCATAGCAATCAATCAAGTCAAACATTTATCCAAGTAATCAAGCATTCAAATATGATCTAAATAGACGATTATAACAATAATGGCAATTTCGTAAATAAAGAGTCAAAAGTCTAACAAGCATGAAAACATGAGCAATATCTCTATAATCTTGATGAATGAACTTGCATAGGTTAACATGTAGTAAAATGGTTGTCAAATCATCATGAACAATGGATTTATACTTAGGATTAAGAAAATGCATGGAAACCACTACTTTAACACAAAATCAAGCCAACGATCCGATATACTCATTTGGATCCGTGTGAGAGATAATCACCACTCACCAAATCACCTAAACACCTTAAAAGCAACACACTTCAGATCTGGACAGCGAAGGATCTAACTCGATCTATCACAAATCCGCTTCAAACGATGAAATCTCTCTTCGAAGGATGAAGATCTTCAATCTAAGCTCTTGGATCTTCGATTTGGATGGAAGGAAGTACTAAATCAAAGTGGAGAAAAGAAGTGAAGAAGTGTAGAAGTCGAGTTCTCAAAATGGCAGCACTTTGTCGCTTCGAAATCCGGATCCCAAAAATGAAGAAAAACCCTCCTATTTATAGGTTGAAATCCCCCTTAGGTCGTCTGCTCGTAATTAGGTCGTCCACGACCTAAGAACCCACGACCTAAAAACCCACGACCTAACAATCCCAACCTACGACCTAACACATGCGCATCCGCGACCTAATTGCTAAGCCCTTACGCGACCTAACACTCACGCGACCTAACTGACTAATGGCCTAGCGACCTAACTATACTTAGCAATCTACCTTAGGTCGCTTACGACCTAACTTCAACACAAGGTCTCACGACCTAACTACACACAGGTCATACGACCTAACTACTCCTTCCTTAGTTCGTTGTCGACCTATCCTTCTTAGGTCGCTAACTTACCCTGTTTCCCATACCGCTAATCTCTTAGGTCGCATGTTCCTTAGGTCGCCAAATTCTATAGGTCGCTAAACTTCCTTAGGTCGCCTAATTCTATAGGTCGCTAACTACTATAGGTCGCTAAACTCTTATAGGTCGCTAAACTTCCTTAGGTCGTTCACTCGACCTAACCTACCCCACGACCTAAGCCACAACACGACCTAACTATTACACGACCTAACTCCTTAGGTCGCTCCACTTCACTAAGTCGCCTACCTCATAACTCGCCAACTTCCTTAGGTCGCTCCAAACCCTCATACGACCTAAGACTTAGACTCTGGACGACTTATCAACAATGCGACCAAATGTCAACTGTTTTACGATGTTTCGATCCGTAAAAATACGGGTCGTTACATTCTTCTCCCTTAGGAATTTTGCCCCCGAAATTCCAAACAAACAGAGAAATCAAAGACTATTCTGCATGCCTACCATCCATAGCAATCAACAAACCATGCATCCAATGCTAGCTTAGCATGCAGAATTCTAAAACTTAGAACAAGTTACAATGTCGTTAGATGATACGACACCTTAGGGCCATACCTTGAAGAGTTCAGGATGAGCTGCTTTCATCCTCTCTTCCACCTCCCATGTACAGTCGTTATCATCATCACTCCATTGTATATTGATCAACTTAACTACCTTCCTCCTAAGCTGTTTCGTGTCGGTTTCCACAACATGAAGTGGCTTACGAGGTCTCTTATCGACTGGATCAACTTCGAAATCTTCACAGCTATCAGCAGAAACCACTGTATTCGAGTCGTGCACATACTTCCGTAAATACGATACATGAAAAACACTGTGCACACCCGACATCTTCTCTGGTAATTCCAATCTATAGGCGAGCTTTCCAATTCGCTCGATGATCGGGAATGGTCCAACAAATCTCGGAGTCAATTTTCCTTTTTCCCCGAATCGAATAACATTCTTCACTGGAGAAATCTTCACAAAAACCATATCACCTACGTCGAATTCCAAATCCTTACAACGCTTATCGGCATAACTTTTCTGACGGTCTTGGGCTGCCTTCATTCGTTGCCGAATGATCTCTATACAATCCGAGGTCTGTCGAATCATCTCTGGCCCAAGTATCAGCTTTTCTCCTGTCTTTAACCAGCATGTCGGAGAGTTACACGGTCTTTCATACAATGCTTCATACGGTGCCATACCAATGCTTGACTGGTAACTGTTGTTATATGAAAATTCCACCAAATGAAGGTGATCTTCCCATGATCCTCCGAAATCCAAAACACAAGCTCTGAGGAGATCTTCCAAAACTCGGTTGACTCTCTCGGTCTGACCATCTGTTTGGGGATGATAAGCTGTACTCAAACACAACTCGGTTCCCAAAACTTCTTGGAAGCTCTTCCAAAATCCACTAGTGAACAATGGATCTCGATCGCTCACTATACTCTTCAGAATACCATGGAATCGAACTATCCACTTAACATATAACTCAGCCAACTTTGATGCAGTCCTAGTCGATCGAACAGGAATGAATCTTGCACTCATAGTCAAACGATCTACAATGACCCAAATTCCTTCATTTCCCGTTCTGGTTCTAGGTAGTCCATCAATAAAATCCATCGATATTTGCTCCCACTTCCATATAGGAACTTCCAATGGCTGAAGCAATCCACTTGGCTTCTTCTGCTCGGCTTTTACCAACTGGCAGTTCATACATTTGGAAATAAAATTTCCAACATCCTTCTTCATACCTTCCCAGTAATAGGTTCTCTTCATATCCCGATACATCTTGTTTCCACCTGGATGAATTGTCAACTTCGAGTGATGACTTTCCCTCAGAACTTCATTCCTCAATTCATCGATATCGGGAACAACTAGTCGTCCTTGCTTCCGAAGCCAACCCTCTCGATCGACCTCGAATCCTTTATCCTTTTCTGGGTCCAATCCAGATTCCAAATCACGGATAACCTTGACAAGTTTATCATCTCGCTTTTGACTCTCGCCAATCCTTTCCACAAGAGTAGGTCTTATCGATAAGTTTGCCAACATCTCAGGTTCCAATTCGCATCTGGGCCTGAAGTCAAATCCAGCTAAATACTCGAGATTCTTCCATTCTGAAAACATGGCTCCCAATCATGCATGTTCGACTTAACGCATCTGCCACCGCGTTACCCTTTCCCAGAGTATAAGCTATACCAAAATCATATGATGCCAAAAACTCTAGCCATCGTTGCTACCGAAGATTCAAATCCTTTTGGGAGAAAAGATACTTCAACGACTTATGATCCATAAACAACTCGAATCGAACTCCCAATAGATAATGTCTCCACATCTTCAGAGCAAATACAATCACCGCTAACTCCAAATCATGAGTCGGATAATTCCTTTCATGCGGCTTCAGTTGTCGACTTGCATACGCAACAACTTTACCTTTCCGCATCAGCACAGCTCCAAGTCCAGTACCACATGCGTCGGTGTAAACCATCATCTCATCATTCCCACTTGGAATAGTCAAAACAGGAGCACTTGTCAATCTCTCTTTCAGGATTCTGAAAGCTTGCTCACACTTAGCATCACATCTGAATACTTGGTTCTTTTTCGTCAATCCTGTTAACGGTGCAGCTACCTTGGAGAAGCCTTTGATAAACCGTCGATAATATCCTACTAATCCAAGAAAACTTCTCACATAAGATGCATTCTTAGGTCTAACCCAATCCTGGATTGCTGCCACCTTAGCGGGATCAACCGCTATTCCATTTCCAGAGATAACATGGCCTAAGAACCTCACTTCACTCTTTGAGAAGTGACACTTCGAAAACTTAGCCTTCAGCTGATGTTTCCGTAATATTTCCAAAACAATACGCAAGTGCGTCTTGTGCTCTTCTTCAGTTCTGGAATAAATCAGAATATCATCCACGAACACTAGCACGAACTTACTCAACTGATCTCTGAACACTCTATTCATAAGATCCACAAAATATGCTGGCGCATTAGTCAATCCAAACGGCATTACCAACCACTCAAAGAAACCGGATGGTGTCCTAAAAGCAGTCTTCGGCACACTATCCTTAGCCACTCTTAACTGGTGAAATCCCGGTGCTAAATCCATCTGAGAAAACACCTTAGCTTCGTGAAGCTGATCAAACAAGTCATCTATTCTCGGCAATGGATACTTGTTCTTCTTAGTCACCTTATTCAGCTCACGATAATCCACACACAACCTCAACGATCCATCCGCTTTGGTTGCAAACACAACTGGTGCACCCCATTCGGACACACTACGCCGAATGAATCCTTTCTGTAAAAGATCATCAACCTGCACCTTCAACTCCTGTTGTTCCCTAGGCGTCATCCGCCTAAGAGGCATCACAACAGGTCTGGCTCCTTCAACTAGATCAATACGAAACTCGATCTCTCTATGCGGCGATAACCCTTTGACCTCGTCAAAGACATCCTCAAATCCATTAGCGATTGGCACCGATGACAGCCCATCCCGTGGAGCAACCAGCGAATACATGAAGCTCATGAAGACGCCTTCTTCATGATTACATCATATCACAATCTTTCGCCCCTCCACATTCTCGACTGTCACCTCCAACCTATCACAATCAACCTTTGCCGCATACTTCCTAAGCCAGTGCATACCCAAAATAATTCCGAACCCCGCAAAGTTCAGAACAAAACAATCACAAACAAAAGAGCAATCATGACTCGATACAATCAGACCACGGCATAACAAACACAAACAAGACGAACCCCCAACTGGATTAGTCACAACAAATGGCCTATCAACGATATCCGGTTCTAAACCCAACCGGCCTACAAGCTCATTACAAACAAATGAATGCGACGCCCCAATATCAAATAGAACTCTAACTGGAACACCACATATGGAAAGAGTACCTTGAACCACCACACTCTTTCCTTTCTTTTCAACGGTAGGAGCTTTCGAAGACGATGGAACAGCTCCCAAAGCATAAGCTTGCACAATCTGCTTGTCCTTCCGCGGTTCTGGACAATTCTTCCTGATATGGCCTGGCTTGTCACAGTTGTGACACTTCATCGGTACCTTCGGATTCTTGCAATCTCTAGAGAAATGGCCCTTCTGCTGACAATTGTAGCAGGTCACTTCGCCCTTCGGCTTCTTCTGGCCATCCTTACCCTTCTGCTGATGCTGCTTCCTCTTCTTGTTTCCACCCTGCTGTGGTCTAGACTCTTCCTTGGTCACAGCAACAACAGATCCCTCTTTAGGAAACAGATTCTCGTGCCTGAGAGCTTTCTCCACAAGCTTCTCAAATGGATCGTCCAAATGATCCACCAACTGCCTCCCAAGATAACTGTCCAAGCCTGTCACAAACTTCTCATTCTTCTGATATGCAGATTCAATATACGACCGGGCATACTTGGACAAAGCTTCAAACTCAGAAACATACTCAAGAACTGGTCTTCCACCTTGCTTGAGCTCCACAAACATCTTGAACAGAACAGACTTTTGAGCTGTAGAAATGAACTTAGCTTCAAATCTGACTTGGAATTGCTCCCAAGTAATCTCTTCCTCCGGAGTATCAATGGTGATAGAGTTCCACCAATCAGAAGCTCTCCCTTGAAGCTGTCTAGATGCTAACTTCCTTTTAGTTTCATCCTCAATTCCCAAATCACCAAAGATCCTTCTACAAGCATCTATCCATCTCTGGACTTTAATGGTTGGTTCTGTCCCCAAGAAAACCTTCCCTCCAAGAGCAGTAAAGTCCTTACACAACTTAGCAAAATCCACCGGCTTTGGAGTTTGAACTTGAACTCCAACATCCACCGATGGCCCCGGAGCTGGCATCCTTCTCATGATCGAAGTCATCATAGCTTCGAACATAGCAGCATAATCAGCAGCCCCTTCAGTAGCACGGCCTTCCCTAGCAGCTGGTCTCCCTCTTCGACTCATCCTTAATATCTATAAAAAGGAATGATTAGCACACCTTGAGAAACAACTGCATAAAGGACTCAAACTCTACTAAGCTACTATATTATATATAGTAATCATCCATCAAAATACAATTACGTCTCTCATACGTAGTTACGTCAGCGAGCGTTGGGTAAAATCGATTAACCAAGGCTCTAATACCAAATGTGACGACCGCCCATGACCCCTGCACCGAACCTAGAGATAGTGCGCTGTAAAGTGTGCCAAGCGACCATGGACGATTGTCAGGGTAAATTTAAACAACAGAATCTATCGTATTACTCACAGCGCATGGACAAAATACAATAGAATATATACATAGTGAAACTTCACAGAATAGAATCTCATCAATAAAACTTGATAATAGTTGAATACAACATCTGAACAATCAATACATCAAGCCTCACTACATAACACTCAGAGAATATACAAACAGCGGAACACCCAGTACACATAGTAAGAAGATAATATGCAAGCCTCGAGCTCATCTTCGACATCAGCATCGTGGAAAGCAAGAACAGCACCTGTCACCTGCTACCTAGTCCGCCCGTCCCAAAATGGACGAACAGCCCAAGGCAATAAGAGTTAAAACATAAAGCCTTGAGTCAGACAACAGTCTTAGTGAGCGGTAAATTAACTAACAACATACCAAAAGAGCATAAAGGAAAAGGAATAGGAATACAACCCTCCCACTCCACCTCTTTCTACAGTGATAGCCCCCAAACACACACTAAGTAGAAGCAAACATAGCAGAGCATACAATTTAAAGTAAAGCAATTATCACTCGAGTCAAGGGCGATGCTTTCCAAGTACAAACCCCCAAGGCCTAAACCAAGATCAGATAAGCACCCAGAAAATACCGCTCTTGAGACCGAGTGATGATACAACCAAACATCCATGACTCTGGCTATTACTGTTATCATTGCTTCGATACCACCGTTAATTGAATGACCGGCACATTCTTTCAGCCGTCCGTCAAGGGCTAATGGAAACCCCGGTTCTAGACATAACTCCGCACGTCATCGTGACCTGTGCCTAGGACTATCGAATCTGCCCAGAGTACTCGACTACCAATCAGTAGCCTTCAGGGACTATCGAATCTGCCCAACGTACTCTTGCTTTGAGCATGCTAGAACCTTCAACAACGATGAAACCTCAGCCTTCTAGTCATCCTCCTCGACGACTATTTCCATACTAGCTCAAGCGCCTCTCGAGCCAACCATTATCCTAAACTCGAACCATATCACCGAGTCATCAACATGCTTGGAATGATCCCGTCTGGATTAGACCAAGACTATCTCATACCATGCTTCGCCTCATCATCATCATAGCAAAGCCTCATCTCAACATCATCATCAAATCTATCCATATGAGCTTCATCATCCGCCACATATGCCACGAGCAGCTTTTCCAATTCAAGAGCCTTTCCCTTAGCTTTTGAATCATCTTCGACCATCTTGTCTAAATCAAACCATCAATCATCTAATTCATAGCAATCAATCAAGTCAAACATTTATCCAAGTAATCAAGCATTCAAATATGATCTAAATAGACGATTATAACAATAATGGCAATTTCGTAAATAAAGAGTCAAAAGTCTAACTAGCATGAAAACATGAGCAATATCTCTATAATCTTGATGAATGAACTTGCATAGGTTAACATGTAGTAAAATGGTTGTCAAATCATCATGAACAATGGATCTATACTTAGGATTAAGAAAATGCATGGAAACCACTACTTTAACACAAAATCAAGCCAACGATCCGATATACTCATTTGGATCCGTGTGAGAGATAATCACCACTCACCAAATCACCTAAACACCTTAAAAGCAACACACTTCAGATCTGGACAGCGAAGGATCTAACTCGATCTATCACAAATCCGCTTCAAACGATGAAATCTCTCTTCTAAGGATGAAGATCTTCAATCTAAGCTCTTGGATCTTCGATTTGGATGGAAGGAAGTACTAAATCAAAGTGGAGAAAAGAAGTGAAGAAGTGTAGAAGTCGAGTTCTCAAAATGGCAGCACTTCGTCGCTTCGAAATCCGGATCCCAAAAATGAAGAAAAACCCTCCTATTTATAGGCTGAAATCCCCCTTAGATCGTCTGCTCGTAATTAGGTCGTCCACGACCTAAGAACCCACGACCTAAAAACCCACGACCTAACAATCCCAACCTACGACCTAACACATGCGCATCCGCGACCTAATTGCTAAGCCCTTACGCGACCTAACACTCACGCGACCTAACTGACTAATGGCCTAGCGACCTAACTATACTTAGCAATCTACCTTAGGTCGCTTACGACCTAACTTCAACACAAGGTCTCACGACCTAACTACACACAGGTCATACGACCTAACTACTCCTTCCTTAGGTCGTTGCCGACCTATCCTTCTTAGGTCGCTAACTTACCCTGTTTCCCATACCGCTAATCTCTTAGGTCGCATGTTCCTTAGGTCGCCAAATTCTATAGGTCGCTAACTCCTATAGGTCGCTAAACTTCCTTAGGTCGCCTAATTCTATAGGTCGCTAACTCCTATAGGTCGCTAAACTCTTATAGGTCGCTAAACTTCCTTAGGTCGTTCACTCGACCTAACCTACCCCACGACCTAAGCCATAATACGACCTAACTATTACACGACCTAACTCCTTAGGACGCTCCACTTCACTAAGTCGCCTACCTCATAACTCGCCAACTTCCTTAGGTCGCTCCAAACCCTCATACGACCTAAGACTTAGACTCTGGACGACTTATCAACAATGCGACCAAATGTCAACTGTTTTACGATGTTTCGATCTGTAAAAATACGGGTCGTTACACAAACTCTCAGATAGGAACCTGAATAGTGTTAACTTATGTCCCATACCATACGTTCGCACTAAACGGATTACTAACCGCTATTAAATTGCACACTCAAATCAGTAAAAAGTTTACCTCATCTCATCGGTAAACTCGACCCGAAGGTCAAAATGATCAAACCGACAAGTAGGGAATTAACCGATAATCCAAACGCACGTGTCTCATACCATGTGTTTTACCAAACCGTTTAATTCTCCTTCTCATTCGCTTGAAATGTGCAAAAACGTGTAATTATATATAAAATAATTTACTTGGAAAACAAGCTTTGAAAACTAATTTTCGAAATCAATTTGAAAATCCATATTTGAAAATTCCCTTATTATTGAGAATAAATTGGTTTTACACTTGAAAATACCTTAAAATATCATATAATAATTATTTTGAAATGCCCATTAATTTAAAAAATCATTTCAAAAAGATTTGGAGAAAACCGTGCTCGAAAACAAATCAAAACGAAGAAAATCACTCAAACCGATATTCAAATTCAAATTCAAATTCAAATTAAATTCAAAATAATTCAAAATTTGAATTTCAAACTCTCCAAAATTCGACCAATCTATTGATAGACATCATGGCCTATAATCATCTCAATATTTGCAGCAAAACAAGTGACAAAACCATCACAATTCAAGGCGAATACTTCAAAACAAGCTACAAAAGCATAGGGAGATCGACCACAAATGCACGCACCTGGGCCAACCAGGAGTTGACCCAGCCAAAAGGCCAGGTTGACTTCCAGGTCGACCTGGTGCTTGCTGGGTCGACCATCTGGTCGACCCAGGGTATAGATTTGTTTTCCCATGGGTTTTTCTGCTCCGTATTGATATTCAAGCACAGATTTGAGCATTCAAACGACATTATTTTGCAACCAAATTTTACAGGCTTGAACTACTACAACAGAACTACCAATAGAAAGAAATACAAAAGCATTTCGTTGTCGGAATCAAAAGATATAAGCATGCAAAGAAGCAGTATAAATCAATTTCACAGAAAAGGAAAACTATCAACAGAAAATGACTACAGTAGCTTATTTTGCACAGAATCAAGCTTTTAGCATTTTTGTTTTTGATAGATTTGTGAGCTTACCAACTCACCTTGCTGATTTGTTGCAAAAGCTCAGATTATTGATGAAAGGAGGAAGCTTTGCTAGAGATTATAAGCCTTGAGCACCTTTAGAGAATAATTACTGAACATGCAAAACAAATACAGTAAAAATTCAGAAAGCTTCTTACTGTAAAAAGATTTTTGTGATGAAATTGTATGATTTGGAGTTGTATACCTTTGATTTATCTTTATCTTTCAAAAAAATTTGAATTTTAGATGAATTTAATTGGAAATTAAGTTTGATTTTTGAATTTGAGAAGTTTGGTTTAATGGCTTTGCTTTTAGGCTGAAGGAGGAAGAAGGAGAAGGTAATAAGAAATGAACATACATTCTTTTTCCTCTTTTCTTAACCAGGATAAGGTTAAATGGGCTGAGTTGGGTTTGAAAATAAAAAGAAATAATATGGGTTAGGCTAAAAAAAAAACAACACTTAACAAAGAAATATGTGTATATATCACATATACACAAAAGAAAATTCATTTTCTTCTTATTTACACAAAAGAAAAATATGAAAATTTACATACTTGTAAAACAAAACATTTCTTACCATATAAAAAGATTAATTTATATTTTTAAAACATTCTTATTATTAAAATCCTTTATTTAACAAAAATACACCATTTACACAAATAAATGAATAAAACATTGTTTTTAACTTCTAAAATTCCACAAAATTTATTTTCTCACTTAGAAAAATATTTCAAACCATTTCAAAACATTATTTATAGCCAAAAATTATTTTTGACCCAATTTCCATCTTTTATTTCAGTACACCACCTTTAAAAATTACTTACTTCTTTTAAAAATTATTAAAAGAAGCTAATGGACAATAATTGCTATAATTATTGTATTTTCTCTAAAATGAAATCATTTTCATTATTTAAAGCCCATATTCCATTTATTATCACTCCAAAAAAAAAGCTTGAAATTTCATTTTCTCATTTTAAATTCCAAAATCCATTGTTTATTCCAAATTAACAATTTAATTTCTTCAATTATAATTTAATTTATAATATTAAATTATAATTATCATTATAATTTAATATTGATAGGTAATCTCCAAATCATTATAATTTAATATTGATAGGTAATCTCCAAATCAGGGTTGTTACAGACTCCCCTCTTAACAAAATTGCGTCCTCGCAATTCCTAGAGAAGAATTTATATTCAACTATTTAATTTCACCACTTAAAAGAAAAGAAATAAGCTTGAGATAAAGAGACATTCTCACCATCTCTATGCAAAGATAGAAAACTGGGATATGAATGCTCGATAAACTCTCTGGTTTCCCAAGTGCAGTCATTGGGATTAGCGGACCATTGAACTTTAATGAGCGGCACGTCCTTGTTTCGAAGGCGTCTCACCTCCGAAGCAAGTACGTGAAAAGGATGCTGCACAATAGATAGGTCTGGTGAGATCTCAAGCTCTTGCAAATCAGGAGAACGATAACAGAATCCGACTCTCGAAGACAGTTCTGAAGCTGAGAGACGTGAAACACGTCATGAATGCTAGATAGATGAGCTGGAAGCGAAACTCCATAAGCCACAGGGCCTATACATTCAGTAATAGGAAATGGTCCTATAAAGCGAGGAGCCAATTTCCCAGTCGTTCTGAAACGCATAACCTCTTTTAGAGGAGAAACACGAATAAAGATGAGATCACTAATAGAGAACTCGAGAGGCTTCCTACGGTTGTCCGCGTAGGATTTCTGGCGGCTTCGTGCCTCTTTCATTCTCCACCGAACAAGAATAAACTTCTCAGAAGAATCACGAATAGAATCTGGGCCAAGAATAAGCTTCTCTCAAGATTCCAACCAACAAAAAGGTGATCGACATGGCCTTCCGTAAAGGGCTTCGAAAGGAGCCATACCGATGCTAGATTGAAAACTATTATTGTAGGAGAATTGCACAAGGGGTAGGTGATCCTCCCAACTACCACCGAAATCTAGAATGCAAGCACGGAGACGATCCTCAAGAATATGATTCACCCGTTTAGTCTGTCCATCAGACTGCGGATGATATGCTGTGCTGAAATTAAGCTTTGTTCCTAAAGCTTGCTGAAGACTCTGCCAGAAATGACTCGTGAAAAGAGGATCACGGTCACAAACAATCGAACTAGGAACACCATGAAGTCTCACGATTTCCTTGATATATAACTTAGCAAAATGAGAAGCACTCCTATTAGACTTAATAGGAATGAAATGAGCTGAGTTGGTAAGGCGATCAACAATAACCCAAATGCTAGAATGGCCCGATCTCGAATGAGGTAGGCCGTCAATAAAATTCATCGAAATCTGATCCCATTTCCATAACGGAATCTCTAGAGGCTGAAGGAGACCAGAAGGGCGATGATGTTAGGCTTTAATAAGTTGACAACTCATGCAATTACTCACATAACTTGCTACATCACGCTTCATGCCTTCCCAATAATAAAGGCGATGCATATCGGCTTACATCTTACTACTGCCAGGATGAATGGTATACTTAGAACGATGACAGTCATCGAGAATGTCATGCCTAAGTGCAGAATCAGAAGGCACGACAAGACGGTTCTTCTTACAAAGACACCTATGAGAATCAATACTGAAATCCCACAACTCCTCATCACGAGATTCGGACTCACAAATCTGAATAAGCTGCACAAGATCGAGATCACACCGCTGAGCATCGGCAATATGACCCAATAAACTGGGTCGAGCTTCCCAACTGAATAATAAAATAGGAGAATCAGAAGATGGAGCTCGATCACGAATATCACAAAAGGATAAGGTCTCTAGAACATTCTACTCGGCTAACATCATAGAAACAACAGCCGAATGTTTACGACTAAGTGCATCAACAACACGATTACCCTTACCAAGGGTATACTAGATATCGAAGTCATAGGAGGCAAGGAACTCGAGCCAACGGTGTTGCCTCATATTGAACTCCTTCTGAGTGAACAGATATTTCAAGGACTTGTGATCGGTATAAAGAATGAAGTGCTCGCCTAATAAATAGTGTCGCCAAATCTTCAAGGCGAAGAGAATGGCAGCTAACTCGAGGTCATGAGTGGCACAGCAAACTTCATTTAGTCGCAGTTGCCTAGAAGCATAAGAAACTACCCGATCCTTCTGCATAAGCACGACACCGAGGCCACAATGACTAGCATCGGTGTAAACAACAAGATCATGATTCCCTTTGGGAACCACTAGAATAGGAGCATTAGTGAGAAGCTCCTTCAACTGCTGGAAAGAAGCTTCACACTTGTCGGACCAAATAAATTGAATGCCTTTCCGAGTAAGGCTGGTGAGAGTAAGCACAATGCGAGAAAAATCCTTAATGAATCGACGGTAGTAACCTGCCAATCCAAGGAAGCTGCGAATCTCATGAACATTCTCAAGCCTCTTCCAATTCTGGATGGCTTCGATCTTTGAAGGATCGACCAAAATACTTTCGGAGGAAATAACGTGGCCTAAGAACTTAACCTTATTCTCCCAGAAGTGGCACTTGGATAATTTGGCTTTAAGCTGATGATGATGAAGAGTACTCAAGACAATTCTCAAGTGATTAGCATGCTCGGCCTCAGACTTTGAATAAACAAGAATGTCGTCGATGAACACGAGGGCGAACTTATCGAGATATTCCCGGAATACTCGATTCATAAGACCGACAAAGACAGCAGGAGCGTTCATCAAACCGAACGGCATAACGAGCCACTCGTAAGATCCATAACGAGCGTGGAAAGCTGTAAGAGGAATGCTATTTTCCGCAACTTGGAGCAGATGAAAACCAGTGGCAAGGTCGAGCTAAGAGAAGACCTTAGCACCACTCAATTGATCGAACATATCGTCGATCCTAGGTAACGGATACCTATTCTTGACGGTCAACTCATTAAGCTTATGGTAGTTGATGCAAAGCCTAAGAGTTCCATAAACTTATTAACGAAGACGACCGCGACACCCCACGGTGAAAAACTGGACCGAATCAACTGCGTGGACTCAAGCTCTAAAAGCTACTTCTTGAGTTCCTCATTTTCCTTTGTAGACACCCTCGTGGGAGGACGACTAACTAGCTGCGTGCCCGGAATGAGATCAATGTGTAAGTGGATCGCCTGCTTGGGTGGTAAACCTGAAACATGCTCAAATACATCAGAGAAATCACAAACAATATGTATACGAGATATATCATCATCATCTCGTGAGTTTAGGGAATATAAAGCCATTTCGAAATTTTCCATATTTCGAAGAACAAGTGATAGCAGAGCAGACGAATCTGGATGTCAAAGATATAAAACTCTCTCAGAACAGATAATCCTAGCATCTTATCGCACTAGCCAGTTGTTCGTCGACGTTTCTATCGGTTTAGAAAACCATCGAACTAATTTAAATTAAAAATAACCGCAAGGGCACGACGTACACTTGTAGTACGTGGCGAATACGGGTCGATCTGTAGGGAATTGATGATTTTAAATCTCTATTCAATCAAATTAACCAAAGTTGAAATTGTGATTAGCTAAAAATGTAGAAAACTAGCAAAAGAAAATTGATAAAAATATGAGAGTGTGAAGGCAATTTAGAGATAATTCCACTCTCTAGATCATATAGTTCAACCAAATATGAAATTATGATCTCTCTTTTTTGGTCATAAGTGAATTTAAATGATGTGTTTATTATAAGTATGGCTCATTTGTGCTATTAATTAGCTCAACATAAGCCATCAAACTATAACACAACTTTTAAACCACTTACTAACTCTCAAGAAAATGACAACAAAGTTGAAAATGAAATCTATTTTAAGTATGGCCTATTAACTATTGATTAGAAATATAGACCATCAAATTTAAATTTCAAATCACTTTCTTATGCCATAATCATATTTTGATGAAGAGGCATTTGTGTTAGTGATTGTTTAAGCATAGCCTATTTGGTGTCAACAATATATGCTATCAAATTCAAAGCAAAAACAACAAATTAAACCACTTCAAGCATTGTCATTAAGCACAAAAAGAGAGCTATAATTATCAAAATGTTGAAGCTACATGATTAGAGGCTTCATTACCCCTAAATTGAAGGGATTAACCTCTCATATTTGTTATCAAAACAACAAATGTAGCTAGCAACATGAAAGCAAAAGAAAAGGAAAATGAAAGCTAATGCAAAAGAGAACTACTATTCTACTTGCATGAAAAATAAAAGAAATCTACACTACAACATGAAAGGAAATAAACAAGAAAAGAAGAAAAGAGCATGTATTTAAAG
This sequence comes from Allium fistulosum, assembly GCA_030737815.1. Lineage (NCBI taxonomy): Eukaryota > Viridiplantae > Streptophyta > Magnoliopsida > Asparagales > Amaryllidaceae > Allium > Allium fistulosum. The sequence continues at coordinate 671,482,688 of CM060901.1, forward strand.
TTGCATAAAAAGAAATTACATGAAATAAAAATGGCTAAGTAGCCATGAAAAGAAAAGAGAAGCTTTCTTTTATTTTGAGCCTAAACTAATCTAAAGAGAGACTAAGGGGAGGAGAGATTACATGAAGATATGGGGTATTTATACAAGTGTTAAACCCTAATTCATATTTTTGGGGATTGCCCAAAATGCCCTTGTAGGAAGTGTGGTGGCCAAGTTATCATTAGCTTCAATAATCCCTCACTTAAATGTACATGAAGCCATTAATTCCATAAGCATGTGCATTAGCCTCTAATTTGTACATTAAGGTAGGTGGGTAGGTGGGGTCCTCCATTATCTTCACTTTGAATTATTTCCATCTTAATTTGTTCTCTTCACTCTTGTGCATGCATATATCATCATGTAACCACTTGTAAAATTCACCAAATTTCCTACAAAACAACATAGAAAATTCAAAGTAAATTTTCACAATTTAATAAATGCATAAAAATGACCATTTTGCCCCTATATGAAGATGAATATGTGACAATTTCAAATAATTTGAATTTTGGTTTAAACAAGTTAAAATACCCAATAAGATCATTTATTTAATTTAAATAGATTAAATATGGTGGTAAAAATATGCATATTTACGTGCACATCACCAGTCCATACCCAAAATCATATCAAAACCCAAATAAGAAATAACGTGTAGATTCGCATGGAAAGAAAATCCACATAAAACAATCTCAACATCATCACAAAGCATGCTAAGGGTTGCGGATCCCCCGATAGGATCTGCAATCCTCAATGAAGTAACAAGACACGAAACATCCAAAGAAGTAGCATCAACGAGCTCTTTCAATACGAATGAATGCGACGCACCCGTATCTAAGAGAACTCGAATAGAACGATCATGGAATAAAATAGAGCCTTCAAGAATAGAAGGAGAAGTACCTCTGCGTTGAGAAGACCCTCCAGAAGCATCCACTACATTAAGCTTGCCAGACTGGGTATTCAGAGAAATAGGACAAGTGGCAACTCGATGACCCTCCTTCTTGCAATAGCGACAAATAATAGGCTTAGGGCAGTCACGGATCACGTGGTCAAGAGAACCACAGTTGAAACACCCCTTCCGAGTAGGAGGTGTTCCACTAGGCCGAGAACTAGGACCAGATCCAACGGCTTCTTCTTCTTGAAAGGGAAAAACTTCGGCTTATGAAATGGGAGCCTCTTCTAACTGGGGTTCTTGCGAACCTCAACCTCGTCATCACTCTCGCACTCTTTCTCGACGGCTTCGAGATGAAGCGCCGAGTCAACCAACTCCTCGAAAGAAAGCTTAAGCTGGAGCATCAAAGACTTCTTGAGATACTTCTTAAGACCAGAGACAAACTTCAAATTCTTCTTATAGGAAGTGCTAATGTATTCAAGACCATACTTAGATAAGGCCTCGAATGATGAAACATAATCAGAGATGGATGACTTCCCTTGCTTCAACTCGAGGAAGCGATGGGCCAATAAAGCTTTCTCAGATTCAAGAATGAAATTGAGTTCGAATCATTCCTGAAACTGAGTCTAAGAAAGAGTAGATTCATCGAGCTCGGCTATGAGAAGCTCGTACCAATCAAAGGAACGCTCTTGCAACATGCTAGATGCTACGAGAACTCTGTCGTGGTCAGAAAGATCCATGCAAGAGAAGATGCGCTCGCATGTACGAATTGTAACGACCCTAGAATTTTAATTTATTTAAATTGATAATTAAATAAATTTTTGAATAAAAATAGTAAAATAAATTGATTTTGAAATTAGAAATTTGGGTTTAAAGTGAAAAGCTTTTAAAATGGAATTTCAAAGATAAGACTTATTTTTGAATAATTTGATAAGGTTTTGAAGTTTAAATAATTGGATTTAAATTTGAATTCAAGTTTGAAATTGAATTCTATGATTTGAAACTAGGGATTAAAGATGCTATACAGGTTATATATGGGTTAAACCATTTTAAAGGTATTGATTTGGGAATTTGAATTTAATTCAAGGGTTTTAACTCGTGTAAATATAACTGGATTTTTCCGAAACGAAAACTACTTGTTTTCAAATAATAATAGCTTTCATTTTAAGAAAGGATTTCCAAATTGTGTTGAATGGTTTCAAGTTGAAATAGAATTGAAATGTTTTGAAAACTATGAAATGAGTCTTTGATTCAAAGACCGAATGAGTTAATCCAACTTGAAATAGAATGGTTTTGAAAGACTATGAATGAATCTTTGGAAATGAGTTTTGAAAGCTATAAGTTAAATCTTGACTTAAAGATTTAACGAGTTAATCCAAGTGAAATGGAAATTGTTTTGAAAATCTATGAATGAATCTTTGTGAAGGGGGTTAACTTTGTGAATTAAATCTTTTGTTTAAAAGATTAACAGTGTGGAATTTGTTTAAACCATTGAAGGTTTCTGAAATAAATCTTTTATTTAAAAGATTGGAAATGGTAAATTGTTTTAACCATTCGAATGAAAAGTTTTGGGCTTTAAGCTGTGATTTAACTGAGACCCCAGTATCCATATGATTTTTAATTGTGCTCGTTATTCGGTTTAGCCGGGAGAGGACCTTTGTGTCCTATAACCCATTCTGAATAGTGATACGACGATATGGATAGCATTTGAAGACCGGTGGTGAAGACCGGGTATTTGCGAGAGCGATATGATGACCTATCGATTTTCTCTGCATCATGGCTCCGGTATAGAGATTCCCTAAGTGATGGGAAGTCCGATCGAGATTGTGAATACCCGGATTTGCAAGGGCTTCTTCGGAAGTGCCTTCGGTTCTGTTCGAACCCGGAACAGACTTGTATGGATGTGTGTCTGACGTTACACTTTGAGATGTAAAGCTGGTTTCTATCAAATACATTTCTGTTGGTGGCGGAGAATTTATTCTCTTAGCTTAACACCCTTCTCTGAGACGTACGAGCTCAGAGGTTATGTAGTTGATGGTTACTAGTGATACATTCCCAATTTGGTAATGTGGCATACGAAGTGCTGCTGATCATTGGTTGATCAAAGCGTTGCTTTGTGAAAAAGCGTAGCTTTGTGGACGAGACTTCGTCGAGCCTCACAACCCGGTAATGGTCAAAACAGGAATGTTGCGACAAAGGTTTTTAGGGGTAGCGCCCCTAGGGTATGTCATTTCCTTCTGGATAAAAGGTGATATCATGGTATGGAGCCCAGATATTTTACCTATGTTGATTATACTTTGTGGCTGCTGCTTTGCGATTGAGGATCCTCGGATAAAGGTCGGTAACGACCGGGGGATGACATGACTCGTGTGTTAGTTACCTAGTTACAGCTGTACAGCGTGAGGTAGCGTCAGTGTGTTAGTTACCTAGTTACAGCTGTACAGCGTGAGGTAGCGTCGGCCTTTTGTTTGCAGAGATCCGGTTAGGATCCGGGGCGTCTTTCCAGAGGCGTTTCTATTTCGGTAAGGAAGTTCCTTAGCCTGATCATTTGTTGGAAATCCAAAGAAACAATACGAACCCTGTACGGTTTTAGTTGTATTACCTGCTATGGAATGTGGCGGTAACCTGCTATTGAACGTAGTAGCTATAGTAGGCATACGATGAAATGTTGTATGCTGGCTAAGATTAATATTATATTTTCGAAATGTTTTTCTACACTATGCACTAGTAATAATATCAAAAGAGTTTTGATTTTGCGTAGTAAGCATGTTTGACTATCATAAGGAGAAATCTCCTCCAATTCTGCGATTGCATTGTGTGTGTGGCGGGAGGCCTTATGGTAGTTTCATTTTCCAAAAACATTGCGGATTTCAATGTTTAAAAGCCTTTTGTATTTGTTTAAAGATAAACTGTTTTTGTTGCTCACACCAGTCCCATGACTGATCCGGAGTTTATTGTTCCCTTCCTAAACTTTGGGTGCCCACAATTTTCCACACGGGCAGTCTAGAGTTAGGTTTTTCAGATATTCAGGTTTAGTAGATTATCTGGAGCTAGTTCAGTTCTTGGAGTTCATGGACTGACGTTGCTTATCTTGGAGCATTCTATTGGAGATATTCTATCCACTGCTGGTGTTATCTATTTTCTTTTCCGCTGCTATTTGTTGTATCATATCTCTGATGTATATAGATATTCATTGTATCATCATTGTATCTGGATATTGTATCAGATGTTGTATATCTATATTGTTTTCTTTCTTCCGCTGTGTTGTTTACTTAATTGTGTTATAAGCTCCGGCGACTCGGATTTGAACGGTCGAATCTGCGGCATTTGAGTACGATGTAAAGTATGGATGTCGATTTTCGAGCGGGCAAAATCCGTATCGTCACAAGTGGTATCAGAGCTAAGGTTGTACTTTAGCTCAGGAGTATAACACATTAAGTAGCTCATTAGAGATAGGGTGAAGTATAACCTAGAATGAGTAATCCTTAAGATATCTGTCTGAACGCCTCAGTAAATTCTCTTGCTATCCACTGATAGTAAGTATGAGTGTAAGAAGAGGATGAGATAGGGGACAGGGAAATACGACTGTAAATGGTCATTACCCTGTAACAACGAGGAAGTAATCTTTTCTCTATCAATCTCTTTGATTCGTCGTTTTTCCTCAATTCTTTGATAGTTTCTGGTAGATCCAGGAAGAAGATTCGATATATTAAAATGGGACATAAACTCTGGATGGACCAGAATTGTTTGTTTGAATAAATTGATTGCTTTGATTGCTATGGTTGATAGGTATACTTTAGTTCTAAACTGAAAATTTTGAAATTGTATCCATATATCTATCTATTCTTTGGGGTCCGGATATGTTCTACGAATGGTTAGTTATCCCTTTGAACTAACCGATGCCATTTTATACTTCGTAGATCTGGATAACCCGAGTATCGTGTGAAAGGATTCAACAGATTCGTTCTTGTATCTGTTATTGATATTCTGATTTGGTAAGCCAAATGCAGAATAGATATTTGGTTTGATTTGATGAAATATTCTTCATCTATCTTTGTGTCTCCTTGGCAAATTTCGAGGACGAAATTCTTTTAAGGGGGGAAGTTTGTAACGACCCTAGAATTTTAATTTATTTAAATTGATAATTAAATAAATTTTTGAATAAAAATAGTAAAATAAATTGATTTTGAAATTAGAAATTTGGGTTTAAAGTGAAAAGCTTTTAAAATGGAATTTCAAAGATAAGACTTATTTTTGAATAATTTGATAAGGTTTTGAAGTTTAAATAATTGGATTTAAATTTGAATTCAAGTTTGAAATTGAATTCTATGATTTGAAACTAGGGATTAAAGATGCTATACATGTTATATATGGGTTAAACCATTTTAAAGGTATTGATTTGGGAATTTGAATTTAATTCAAGGGTTTTAACTCGTGTAAATATAACTGGATTTTTTCGAAACGAAAACTACTTGTTTTCAAATAATAATAGCTTTCATTTTAAGAAAGGATTTCCAAATTGTGTTGAATGGTTTCAAGTTGAAATAGAATTGAAATGTTTTGAAAACTATGAAATGAGTCTTTGATTCAAAGACCGAATGAGTTAATCCAACTTGAAATAGAATGGTTTTGAAAGACTATGAATGAATCTTTGGAAATGAGTTTTGAAAGCTATAAGTTAAATCTTGACTTAAAGATTTAACGAGTTAATCCAAGTGAAATGGAAATTGTTTTGAAAATCTATGAATGAATCTTTGTGAATGGGGTTAACTTTGTGAATTAAATCTTTTGTTTAAAAGATTAAAAGTGTGGAATTTGTTTAAACCATTGAAGGTTTTTGAAATAAATCTTTTATTTAAAAGATTGGAAATGGTAAATTGTTTTAACCATTCGAATGAAAAGTTTTGGGCTTTAAGCTGTGATTTAACTGAGACCCCAGTATCCATATGATTTTTAATTGCGCTCGTTATTCGGTTTAGCCGGGAGAGGACCTTTGTGTCCTATAACCCATTCCGAATAGTGATACGACGATATGGATAGCATTTGAAGACCGGTGGTGAAGACCGGGTATTTGCCAGAGCGATATGATGACCTATCGATTTTCTCTGCATCATGGCTCCGGTATAGAGATTCCCTAAGTGATGGGAAGTCCGATCGAGATTGTGAATACCCGGATTTGCAAGGGCTTCTTCGGAAGTGCCTTCGGTTCTGTTCGAACCCGGAACAGACTTGTATGGATGTGTGTCTGACGTTACACTTTGAGATGTAAAGCTGGTTTCTATCAAATACATTTCTGTTGGTGGCGGAGAATTTATTCTCTTAGCTTAACACCCTTCTCTGAGACGTACGAGCTCAGAGGTTATGTAGTTGATGGTTACTAGTGATACATTCCCAATTTGGTAATGTGGCATACAAAGTGCTGCTGATCATTGGTTGATCAAAGCGTTGCTTTGTGAAAAAGCGTAGCTTTGTGGACGAGACTTCGTCGAGCCTCACAACCCGTTAATGGTCAAAACAGGAATGTTGCGACAAAGGTTTTTAGGGGTAGCGCCCCTAGGGTATGTCATTTCCTTCTGGATAAAAGGTGATATCATGGTATGGAGCCCAGATATTTTACCTATGTTGATTATACTTTGTGGCTGTTGCTTTGCGATTGAGGATCCTCGGATAAAGGTCGGTAACGACCGGGGGATGACATGACTCGTGTGTTAGTTACCTAGTTACAGCTATACAGCGTGAGGTAGCGTCAGTGTGTTAGTTACCTAGTTACAGCTGTACAGCGTGAGGTAGCGTCGGCCTTTTGTTTGCAGAGATCCGGTTAGGATCCGGGGCGTCTTTCCAGAGGCGTTTCTATTTCGGTAAGGAAGTTCCTTAGCCTGATCATTTGTTGGAAATCCAAAGAAACAATACGAACCCTGTACGGTTTTAGTTGTATTACCTGCTATGGAATGTGGCGGTAACCTGCTATTGAACGTAGTAGCTATAGTAGGCATACGATGAAATGTTGTATGCTGGCTAAGATTAATATTATATGTTCGAAATGTTTTTCTACACTATGCACTAGTAATAATATCAAAAGAGTTTTGATTTTGCGTAGTAAGCATGTTTGACTATCATAAGGAGAAATCTCCTCCAATTCTGCGATTGCATTGTGTGTGTGGCGGGAGGCCTTATGGTAGTTTCATTTTCCAAAAACATTGCGGATTTCAATGTTTAAAAGCCGTTTGTGTTTGTTTAAAGATAAACTGTTTTTGTTGCTCACACCAGTCCCATGACTGATCCGGAGTTTATTGTTCCCTTCCTAAACTCTGGGTGCCCACAATTTTCCACACGGGCAGTCTAGAGTTGGGTTTTTCAGATATTCAGGTTTAGTAGATTATCTGGAGCTAGTTCAGTTCTTGGAGTTCATGGACTGACGTTGCTTATCTTGGAGCATTCTATTGGAGATATTCTATCCACTGCTGGTGTTATCTATTTTCTTTTCCGCTGCTATTTGTTGTATCATATCTCTGATGTATATAGATATTCATTGTATCATCATTGTATCTGGATATTGTATCAGATGTTGTATATCTATATTGTTTTCTTTCTTCCGCTGTGTTGTTTACTTAATTGTGTTATAAGCTCCGGCGACTCGGATTTGAACGGTTGAATCTGCGGCATTTGAGTACGATGTAAAGTATGGATGTCGATTTTCGAGCGGGCAAAATCCGGATTGTTACACGAATCCAAGCTTGAACCTCAAGAACGGACTCAGAGCCTTTGAACGGCTTTCCTCTGAGATGAGAGAAATCACTGCACAAGCGTGCAAAGACAGTCTTGCGTAGAGGAGATGCTCAAGTAGGAGCTGGAGTCTGAGTGCTCCTAAATAACTCCATAAACTGATCGGTAGACATATAAACGCCGTCCGGATGCGAGCCGCTAGATTGCCTAGCATCCAAGCATCATCCTCTGCCTCTTCCAGCCATGAGCTAAAAGTTAAGATAAGATAAGATTATTCACAGGATAGATATCATTAATTCGATAAGGAATACTACGAAATTAAAATGCATTCCTAGACGTATTCCCAAATTTCTATGTACCCCAAAGGACACAAAAAGGTCAAAGGCACGATGATTAAGGGATTCATAACACTTGTATTACACTTAGATGTACCGTAATATATGCTTCTTTTATGTGTTTATCATATTATGTTCTGAACTCAGCTCTGATACCAAGTTGTGACACCCCACCCCGAGACCCACATTAACAAAGAGTATTACTGGGTAATACTGTCTGCTAATGTGGAGAATAGGGCTGGTTAGAAGCGACCATCTATATCCTTGTCTTAAATATCTATTGAATACGTCGACAAATGTTATATTTTTTTTCTGTCTCAAGAGGATCGAGATATCCAATAAATACTTAATACAAAGCCATAGGTGGCTATAGAATCTATCAGAACAAAATACAACAACTCAAATGCAAAACACATCACAGAACATCGGATCATCACATATACATACATATACAGATACATCACAGAGTATACAAAGTGATACATGTCAAGTGGTATAGCAACCACAATATACAAGCGAGTCAAAAGAATATACATATCAGAGTAGCAAACAAAAAGGACTACACAAAAAGCTATAACAAAAAGAGCTAGCAGAATAATCCATGCGGAAGCAGAATAGGCTAAGTCCAAATGTACCTAACCTGAAACACCTCAGTCTGACCCGAGTATAAATACACAGGTCAGTCTAGCTAAACTAATCAGTTTACAAGGATAAGCAATAAATATGAGCATAAGGATAAAGTGATAATAATCCCAAGTGACAAGGGACAATTTAAAGTGTATAGTTACTTCATATGATGAAGGGTATTACTACACAACATACAATCTCAAAAGAGATTGAACAACCCATAAAACACTAAAAGTAGCGAGCCTCATATCATCGGCATTCATAAAACATCAATTATGGTTTAGGGTAAAAACCCTAAATCCGCCAAATTGACAATCCAAAACATGAACAAAGAGATCCCATCTCAAACACGCCATAAGGAAAATATACCTCCAAAGAGGAGAATACAATCCCAAATAAACGCTAAAAGGAAAATCTCAATAACGCCAGTGTAGGCAACACAAGTCTCAAAAATAGTACTCACAAGAGTTCAAATTCCCATGAGGTAATCGCCGTGTATATATATAATATCCCAAATGGCTCAAATGGCCAACAATAAAAAGGAAATACGCTTGGGAAATCACAAACATCTATGAAATCATCTTAAAGATATAGCATGTGCTTATGGCCAAAGCCTGCCAAGTACTATTCTCTCAAATAATGCGCCACGTCTCTTTGACAAGCGTCCCGAAGGACAAATAAATACGTCTCTTAGACAAACATCCCGAAGGACAAATACGTCGCAATGGCAAACGTCTTTTGGACAAACATCCCGAAGGACAAATGACCCAAAGGTCCAGTATTGGCAAATACGTCTCTTAGACAAATGTGTCAAACTCTCGGATAGGAACCCAAACAGTGTTAACGTATGTCCCATACCACACGTTCGCACTAAACGGTATACTAACTGCTAGTAAATTTCACACTCAAATAAGTAAAAAGTTTACCTCATCTCATCGGTAAACTCCACCCGAAGGTCAAATAGATCAAACGGACAAGTCGGGAATTAACTGATAAGATAAACGCACATGTCCTATACCATGTGTTTTACCAAACCTTTAATTCTCCTTCTCATTCGCTTGAAATTGTGCAAAAACGTGTAATTTATATATAAAATAATTTACTTTGGAAAACAAGCTTTGAAAACTAATTTCCGAAATCAATTTGAAAATTCCCTTATTATAGAGAATAATTTGGTGTTACACTTGAAAATACTTTAAAATATCATATAATAATTATTTTGAAATGCCCATTAATTTTAAAAATCATTTCAAAAAGATTTGGAGAAAACCGTGCTCGAAAACGAATCAAAACGAAGAAAATCACTCAAACCGATATTCAAATTCAAATTCAAATTAAATTCAAAATAATTCAAAATTTGAATTTCAAAATCTCCAAAATTCAGCTAGTCTATTGATAGACATCATGGCCTATAATCATCTCAATATTTGCAACAAAATAAGTGACAAAACCATCACAATTCAAGGCGAATACTTCAAAACAAGCTACAAAAGCATAGGGAGATCGACCACAAATGCACGCACCTGGGCCAGCCAGGAGTCATCCCAGCCAAGAGTCCAGGTCGACTGCTAGGTCGACCTGGTGCTTGCTGGGTCGACCACCTGGTCGACATAGGCTACGGATTTGTTTTCCCTTGGTTTTTTCTGCTCCGTATTGATATTCAAGCACATATTTGAGCATTTAAACGACATTATTTTGCAACCAAATTTTACAGGCATGAACTACTACAACTGAACTACCGATAGAAAGAAATCCAGCAACATTTTCTTGTCGGAATCATAAGATATAAGCATGCAAAGAAGCAGAATAAAACAGTTTCACAGAAAAGAAAAACTGTCAACAGAAAACGACTACAGTAGCTTATTTTGCACAGATTCAAACATTTAGCATTTTTGTTTTTGCTAGATTTGTGAGCTTATCAACTCACTTTGCTGACTTGTTGCAAAAGCTTGGATTATTGATGAAAGGAGGAAGCTTTGCTAGAGATTATAAGCCTTGAGCACCTGTAGAGAACAATTACAGAACATGCAAAACAAATACAGTAAAAATTTAGAAAGCTTCTTACTGTAAAAAGATTTTTGTGATGAAATTGTATGATTTGGAGTTGAATACCTTTGATTTATCTTTATCTTTCAAAAGACTTGAATTTAGGTTGAATTTAATTGGAAATTGAGCTTGATTTTTGAAATTGAGTAGTTTGGTTTACTGGCTTTGCTTTTAGGCTAAAGGAGGAAGAAGGAGAAGGTAATAAGAAATGAACGTGCATTCTTTTTCCTTTTTTTAACCAGGCTAAGGTTAAATAGGCTGAGTTGGGTTTGAAAATAAAAAGAAATAATATGGTTTAGGCTAAAAAACAACACTTAACAAAGAAATATGTGTATATATCACATATACACAAAAGAAAATTCATTTTCTTTTTATTTACACAGAAGAAAAATATGAAAATTTGCATACTTGTAAAATAAAATATTTCTTACCATATGAAAAGATTAATTTATATTTCTAAAACATTTTTATTATTAAAATCCTTTATTTAACAAAAATACACCATTTAATCAAATAAATGAATAAAACATTGTTTTTAACTTCTAAAATTCCACAAAATTTATTTTCTCACTTAGAAAAATATTTCAAACCATTTCAAAACATTATTTATTGCCAAAAATTATTTTTGACCCAATTTCCATCTTTTATTTCAATAAACCACCTTTAAAAATTACATACTTCTTTTAAATTTTTTTAAAAGAAGCTAATGGACAATAATTGCTATAATTATTGTATTTTCTCTAAAATGAAATCATTTTCATTATTTAAAGCCCATATTCCATTTATTATCACTCCAAACAAAATAAATAAAGCTTGGAATTTCATTTTCTCATTTTAAATTCCAAAATCAATTGTTTATTCCAAATAAACAATTTAATTTCTCCAATTTTAATTTAATTTACAATATTAAATTATAATTATCATTATAATTCAATATTGAAAGGTTATCTCCAAATCAGGGTTGTTACAGTTTGAGATCAAGTATCTCACACTAAAAGAAATAGAACTCAGGGAAAATAATTTTCTATAGGAAAAATACATGATAAAGTTATATTTCTTTTGCCTTATTATGCATCTATAAATATTCTATACAGTTTCATTTTAGATGCCGCTTTATGAAATAGAGGTAACCATTCACCATCTCTTCATCTCAATCACGCCAATGTTACTCCCATTCTCAAACTTTTCTTTTATTTTTAATGACCGAACAATTTAGTAGGGAAACCCTTTATTGCAAGACTATATCAGATTTGTATACAAAATGCATTCGGTCATCCTTAACATGTCAAGATATTGAATAAGTTACACTTAATTAAACAAATTAAACTGATATCTCAGTGATTAAATTCTTAGGTCTGTATGTTGTAACGACCCGCCTTTTTGGATGGTTTAAATTGACACACACGTCAACTCAAACCATTCAAAAGGGAGGATTGTTAATGGGGTAAATAAGAAAATAAAAGAAAAGAAGGGAAAACACAACACAGAATCTCACCGCGGAACGATAAAATATAATAATCAAATAAATAGTTCATGAAGCTGTTTTACAAATAACATTTGATTATACTTTTACAATACAAATCAAGTTATACAATACATGAGGAATAAATAAATAATGCAGCGGAACAACATGATGCAGTGGAATATATATATAATAGATAGTAAATAAATACGAGTGTAACGGCTTCAGAGATGTTTACGGGATTTTACATCTCCTATCCAGTGTCTAATGTGCGTGCAATAGCTTAAAAAAATGTTCGGGATTCCATCTCCTAAGGATCCATTAAACTATTTACTATGTAGTACAATACACTATTATAATATGTCTATCAGTAAAGTAAAGTATTAAAATAGCATTAAGGCATTACCCGTATCCCACTTAACACATTTTTAAAATGCCATGGTCTATATAGTACCATAATTCCTCCATAAACTGGAGAGCTATAAGAGGGCACTCCATAGTGTACGATACAAACCAAACTCGTAGTGGGCTCGATAAGGCATATGACAAGGCACACGAGGCAATGCCAGGGTAGGATACTACCGTTTGCAGAACCGGGCTGGTAGTAACGCATAACAACTACCACCACCCACCTTGGAACACACTCCCATAATCAAATCGAGGGGTGGCCACCAAATCAATCACAAAGCAACATATATGGTATCGAAGAATCATGTCCGATCGGAGGTGCGACCTACTTGGCCCAGGTATAGCTCCTGTTTTAGTCATATCAAGCTGACCCGAAGGGGTCAGGGCTGCGTTCATACCTCATACAGTAGCATTCGCCAAACCATCCTACTTCATTCTAGATTCTCCACCACATGCACGGTTGTTAAAGTGGTTTTCGGTATTGGCAAAGAGTATGACAATATCTGATCCTGGTCTCTTTAACAACCAAACGCTTATTTCACACCGGTTGGTTCTTTTACATTTCAAACAGTTCATACTTCATATCAAAATATCGTATTCATTTGAAAAATCATATCACTTTTGAATCCATTATTTATTTCAAAATCCTATTCACTTCCAAATCATAATCATTTTGAAATCATATTCACTTTCGAAATCATTATTCACCTTAAATCATATTCGTTTAAAAATCATAACCATAAAAATGGGTTAAACCTTCATGTCAAAATATTCGCATTCGAATCAATTAAATCTAAATCATAATAGTTCCAACTTTAAACAATTGGAATATTGAAAGTAGTCTATATATTGAGATATTTATACATAAAAAATAGTTTATATTATAAAAATAGGTAATAGATTAAAATAGTTTATATAGTAAATAGTAGAAAATCTAAATAATCTAAATATTAAAATAATAGATTTTTAAACAGTTTATATTAAAATAATTAATTTGTAACTAATATCAAATTAAACTATTTTTTCCATTTCCAACAAATCTAGACTATATCCAGATTTCAAATCAACAAAACTCAACTCTAATCTTTCAATTCAAATTCTCATTAAAATCATTTCAATCTATATCGATTTCAAATCCATGTTTGAACTACAAATTTAAACCACTTCAAATTCGATAGATTTCAAAGTTTAAATATTCAAACGTTTATAATAACTCAATTTTTGATAAATTTCATTTACATTTCAAAATCCAACTTTAAGATTTCAATTTAAATTCTTTAAACAGTTAATTTAAACCAATTTCAATTTCAACATTTTTAAAGCTTGGAATTTTAAAGTAATTCAATTTGTATAAATCAAATTTTATTTCAAAATATCATTTAACTGGATTCAAAAATTAAAGATTTAAAATCATTTAATTTAACCAATCTGGTGTCCGTATATAACTTTCTACCATATGGTCAAGTGATATGGATATATATCATTACATCCCGCAATAAATTTTAAATTTATGGGTATATATCATTTCAACCCGCAATCCCGAGAAAAATTCCAAATCCATAAAATCGCTCGAGTTTATCATTTCAACCCATAACGATTTTTACCTAATCTAGAAGTCCATTCGGGTATGTATCATTTCAACCCATAGTGATTTCCTAACAATACTAAGGGAACTTGCAGTGTGATAACAACATACCAAATAAATAAAATATCAAATCATCCAAATGTCAACAAATAAACATCCATCACAATCATCATTCAAATCAACCAATAAATCACAACAAATAAACTGGTTAACAATATCAGATATTTAACTGGCTATCAATATCAGATATTTAACTGGCAATTAAATTTCAATGTTGATTTAAATGACAATTCAATTCAATAAAATTCAAATTTAACTGGAATGACAATTTAAATATACTAAACAACAATCAATCAATTTCTAATCACATTATAAATTTAATTTAACTAACATAAGATAGTTTAGTAGTCGTGAGTGAGTTAAAACACTCACGTTTGATTTTTCGACGATTTAAAATCCAAAAATAGCCCAAAAATCTAATAGTCTCAGAACAAGGCCAAACCAATTCCATAATGTCTGAAATCTCGGTATGATCGCAATGGAACAAACCGTGTCCAAATCCTAGTTCGTATGCAAAAGTTATAGAGGTTAAAATGTTTGAATTTAAATTAAAAATAAAATATAGCTTAGGGGCAAAATAATAAATTCATAACCTCAGAAACCCTAGCCCATTGTAACAATCTGAAATTTTTTTTCAACAATTTAAATAAGAATTTTAACGAAGATTTTGAAATAAAATTTATTTTTAACAATAAAATCTGGCAACGAAAACTAGATATTCGAAATGCGTCCATTGAAATGAGGCCAACGAAATTTATTTTACGTCAAAAGTTGTTCGAAACTCGGTCAGCATATCTTTCGGTACGAATTATCAATTTTTGAAGTATAAATACTTTTACATTGAAATGATCTAAATTTTTTTTTCAATTAAAACGTCAAAGTTCGTTCCGTCCAATTCCGACCTTTGTAGCTCTGTTTATCAGAAATTTTCGTTGTCATTCAAATTCGAAGCGGCATAACTGATGATAGATGGAATTTTGTTAGGAATGTTATAACACAGATTTTAGTACATCGCTAGATTCTTCTCGTTGCGCTGATCTCGACGGTATATTCGTTTTCTTATTTTGACTTTCTTTGCCGTGGAATCATAATTACTTTCATTCTTTTTCATATGCTTTTCGCAGCAAAATTCTTTTCCAGCTGACTTCCTTGTGCGAGCAGCCTCATTTATTAAATGTTGCATTTATTATCATCCTCCGTGTATTCTCTTCTTCTTTTTATATGGGTGCTCCTCCTTCCTGCTGCTCCATTTTTCGTCTGTCTCTGAAAGCATAGTTAAAACAAAAACAAAAAAATATACAAACATTTCCTAAACTAAATACACATAAATCCCCCTCTTCCATTTTCTTCTTCCCCTTGCAACCGAGCCCGCGACCACCCAGGTCACTAGCCGAGGCTTTCCCCTGCCCGCGTCCCTCTGACCCACACCCGAACAACCTCCTCCAGTTCCACAACCTCCACCCTACCAGAACCTGGCAGCCACCTCCTCCACCCGAACAACCCGACCCACCACCGAAGCCCCTCCTTGCTCCGCCCTCTCTGCCTCACCGACCCCACAGTCCTCCGCACCCTTCTCCAGCATTACAGCAACCTGCCTCCGTGCGCTGCAAGTCGCCAAGAAGTTCAATCGGTCGAGAGCTCTTCTGGGAAGCATCACTTACCTTGTGTGTAATCTGTTGCCTAGTTATCCGCGTTCATATCGCATTATTTGTAACGTGCAAATTTCTCCGCCCTAGTGCGAAGGTGAGTATTATAAGTCAAGACATATATTTTTATGCGATTTAAATTCATAGAATTAGCATTTAGAAACTAAAATCGACCCAAAAATTTGATACTTCAACTAAAATGCTAGTTGATACCCGACACGTAAATTCTTATGAATTCATGATGTTTATATTTTTATGCAAGTTAGGTTAAATTGGATGTTGGTCGATAGGCTGTTGATCTATTTGGTAATTACATCGAATGTGAAATGTTGTTTAGAGGGTGAATGGTCCGCATATTTTTGCATGCGTGCGTTTTATGTATATTAGAAAATGTGTAAGTGGATATGTGTGTGTTTAGGTGCATGGCCATGTAGCTTGAATGAGAAATATGGGAGAGAAGTGAAGTAGAAAGAATAGAAATGCAAAGGCACATGCATGGACGTGTATGAAACATGAAGGAGATAGGGAGTAAGGTTTAATGCTTTTGTTCATAAGAAATGAGTGGTACACATTTATAAATTTTCCCTTTTCTTCTCTTTCCAAATGAACACAGCAAACCACTTTACAATTTCAATTCATATTTCCAACAACTCTTCAAATACTAAGAATTAGCCAATGTTGTCAACATAAAACTTATGGAGCACGAATAGATCTACATTTTCAATTCAAGTTGCACTCGAGATGGAGGTGCCGTGAAGAAGATATCCCTTAATGAACTTGCAGCAGTGTATATATAATTATGTGTGAATTATTGTGTGTAGTGTGCATGCGAATAGAGGTGCGTGAAGTACGTGTGAAGTTGGTAGGAAATGAAGATGTGAGATTGCATGCATGTGTCTGGTTCGATGTGTATATGCGTGGATGGCATGTGTGCATGATGGAGCTCGGTAGTGGGTAGATGCGTGTGCAGCAAGCATATAGCATAGGAAAAAAGGGGGAAAAGAATATATATATATACACACACACACCTTGAGCTGCAGCTCAAGGTGGCTGGGGAAGGGCCGGAGTCGGAGGCCGGGCTATGAGGTGGTTTTGGCGACGTGTAGGGAGGCGGGACTGGAACCATGCGTTTGGACGTTGGTTAAGAAAGGTTTGTTTATTTTTATATATTTAAGTTTAGTGTATAAAGTTAGGTATAAATTTGTTAGTTAATTTAAATTAGTTCAAACAAATTTAAAGTAACAGGGTAGCTTTTGGATTGTGGTCTGGAGTGAAGTATAGTGTACATGCTTGTGAATAGGGGAGGCACAACCTGTTAAGTCTTGCTTGGCCTTGAAATTTTTGGTTAACTAATGTTAGTAAATAAACATATAAAGTGGGTGATGCGGAGAAATAGGTGCAGGCATGCATGAAAAGGTTGGACTTTGGGTTACTATTCACAACAATGAATTTGCAAAATTAGTCCTTTGGAAATATGTTCAATTACACGTGAACATGGATTTTGTTTTGTTGGTATTGTTCTCGGGTGCGGGTTTGTTTGCATGGTCCATTGGCCTTAAGCAAAAGTATGAGTATAAATTATTTATTATGTTAAAAAAAAATTAGTTTACCAATTAGTTAATTAGTTTAGTATAACTTTGAAAAAGAATAACGCATTCATACGAAGTCCGTCTAACCCGCGGTCTTCGATGTTAGATTCGTATTAATGAATAGAACACACTAGCGTAGTTTATTGACACGTTTAGAAAAGTATAAAATATTAATAAAATATTAGCGACATTTTAATTAGCAGAACAAATTCTCATTCTGCTATTATAAACTGTGTAGATTTATTTTTATTCGATAACCGATCTATTTGATATTGATTGTTAATTATTTAATAGATGTGTTGCTATTGATTATTGTTGTTAATTGATTGTTTGGTTGTTTGGATTGCGTTCGGCCAGTTTATGAGCACTGATTCTTATTTATAAATTATTGACATTGCTCGACCAGTTTATGAGCAATTAATTATTCATATGCATGGGGTAGAAAACAATTGTAGGCTAACACCTTGTGATTTATTTCACGATTTGACTAAAAGGTGTTTAGCGATAATATTGGTTTATTTAATTATTACATTAGTTATAATAATTTAACATTTAAAGTTTGAACTTAAATTTAACAAAGTTATTTTAGCGATGGTTTTTACAAAAGAATTTGTTGTGAAATGTTTTATCTAATATGTGAAAATAAATATTTTTGTTAATAAGTATTGGAAAGTGACTTTATATAAAGATTTATATAAAAACTGGTTTATAAAAGTGTTTATTGAATAAAGAGAATTTCAAGAACTTAAATCCTAGTGGATTTGAAACTGATTTCAATTGGTTTCTTTCAAAATTAAATCAGGAATTGGTCGAAGAGATTATTTCCGAAATTGAGTATATTACTAATAAGTTTAATATGAACTCGTAAATCAAAATGTGAAAATCGAATTCAAACTTGAATTTGATTGCCCATACGAAGTCGATGCGACTGGTTTAGTCTCTTAAATTACCGTACTTATATTGTTTGATTTGAATTTACTTACATAAGAATATATAGTCCTGACTCGAGTGTATTGTCTTTTCATTATGCTCGGGTCAGCCCGAGTTGTTTCAGTTCTCGAAGACAATAGTTACTTGAAGACGAAGACGGAGATTGGAAGACCGTACTTACTACTATTATTCCGTTGCATTATATTGGTATGTTCAGTTAGAAGTACAACTCTGATAATATTGAGATGGTATCAAATGTATATTGATAAACAACTTTGTAATTATGTTGTTATTATATTTTATCCTTCCGCTGTGAGATTCTATATATTGTTCTTTTCTCTACTTCTTTGCTTTCTTATAGAAAACCCCTTGATAATTCATCTTTTTGAACAATTCGGGTCGGACATACGTGGTTTATTGTCGACTTGGATTTACCAAAAAGGCTGGTCGTCACACTTGGTATCAGAGCTGAAGGTTAAGCGAGAACCTTAGCTTTGTTAGGATTAATTCGTTAGAGATAGGGTTAGTATTACCCTAGAATGGGTTAAGAGTCGAGAGAACGTATTTGTAATATATATATATATATACACTATTATTTTGTAATCTTATTATAACTTAAAACTCTTGGATTAAAGAAAAAAAATTATAGAAGAGTTGAGTATATTATAAGCCTGACCTATTAAAATTAGGAACCATCGGATTTTAAGGAATATCCTAGTAGAATACCTCATCCACTTGTAGGATGGCAAAATCTGAAGAGCATAAAGCAGCATGAAGAGCACGAAGAGCACTTGCTCTTAAGGAATGGGAAGAAGCGAGGAACGAGAGAGGCTGTATAGGGAAAGGGTAGATGTTGGACCTTATGATAACATCATTTGTTATAGGTGTCAGGGAAAGGGACATTTTGCAGCCATGTGCCGGAAGAGAGTTAAGGGAATGAAAAAGGAAGGCAAGCGTTATCGATTCGAGATTTTCTATTTTAAATGTCATGAGAAGGGACATTTTCCAAGTCGCTGCCTGAAGGTGAAGAAAAAGAAACCTGCACTCATAATTTCAGTCGACCAATCAATCATTTGCTTCCACTACAGGCAGACTAGACACATCGCCAGAAATTGTTCCTAGAGACAACGTGGAAGGCAAGCTCTATTTCACCCAAACTGAGCTGCATACCCCAGGTTCATAAGGAAAGGTGAAAGTATGATGTACTTTTGTAAGAAATGCAATAGTTGGGGCCACATTGATGTAGAGTGCACCGGACCTGTTGAAACACCACCCGGAAGGATAAATACTGAAGCATTTTTCTTGAAGAAGTGAGGACTAGTAGAAATATGTGTGGTATCCATAGTAATAGCTATGATATATAAAATGAAATCCTAGTGTATCCTAGTTCTAGTGGTTATCGCTACGTCAGAACTACTGATATGTATAATTAAGCTTTTAATGCTTTTTCATATGATAAGAAGCTTGAGATTACCCATAAGGGAAGAAGAAATTAAAAAAGGGATGAAGTTTAGTATGTTTTGAAATCCCTTGGGAAAATATTGTACACCATATATCTATAGAAAATTTGTTGAATAAATACCAATTATTAGTAAAACGTCGGTAGTAATATGATTAAAAGTTGTATATTTAATTTAAGCAAACATATACAATTGTGAAATGATTCTATATGAGAAATGATTTATATAAATATGATTTAAGACTAAAAAGAAATCCAAACTGAAAATTTGAGAATTTGAATTACGGATTCTTGAAATTGATTTCAGATTTTGAAAAGTATATTATACTATTTGAAAAGTATTTTTCGAATAAGAAACGTTTTCAAAATGATTTCAAAATGATTTCAAAGAAAATAATAATAATAATAATAATAATAATAAATTTATAAGGTTATTTATGTATAAAGGATTTTTGTAAAGTATTTGATTTTGAAAAGAAATTGTGGTCTTAAAACTTAGTTACTTACGAAGTGATTTAAGAAAGGAAGTTGATTTTATATAGATATGACTTTATGTAAATATGAAACAGAAGTAAAATTTGAAAACTGATGATTGGAATTTTAAAATATATGAATATTGAATAATATTCAATTTGAAAAATGACTGTTGAAATCATAGGTGAAATTGGACTGATATTGGAAATTAACCAATTTCGAGAACCTTAGATCCTAAAATAAAAGAAAAAATTTGATTTCGAAGTTTTCGAACTTATATAAAATGAATTGTATAAGCATGAAGTTAATTCGAAAACTATTGATTTTGAAAGGTACTCGATCTGAAAAGCGGTGATCTTATATATAACGGAATTATATAAGAATGATATATTCGAAATTGATGATCTGAAAAGGTACTATGTGTAGTATGATATACATTTTGAGATTGAAGATATGGGAAGTACCTTCTGTTGACTATCTACTTTGTGGCCACATTATGGATACATTCTTTTGATTCTTTGATTTGATCCCAGATGGACTTGGGTGGATCCAGAAATGGGTCCTAATCGATATAGGTTGTCCGGACATAATACTCATGAGTTTCCTTTGACTTGGCTGCACAGCGAAATTCGCAGGGTTGTGAAGGCTTACGGTTACGGATGTTACCTAGGGGACCCAGGCAAAACCATTGTGTGACTACGATCTATGGTCGTTTTTGGCGTAATCCGCCTGGGTAGAGTGATTGCCCTGAGGTACGGATGTTTCCTGGGGGAACCAGGCGAAATCATTGTGTATCGTGGTCCACATGGCATAATTCGTAGGGGCAGATGATTGCCTTGAGTCTATGGGTGATAGCGACATAACCACCAGTGTTACTATTAAGTAGACTACGATTCATGCGAGTGTTTTGCATAGCGTAATTCATAGAGCAGTGATTGCTCACAGGTACGGATGTTACCTGAGGGACCCAGGCAAAACCTTTGTGTATCTGTGATCTATGGTTGTTTTGGACATCATGGCGTAAGACGTGGGGTAGTGACTGCCTAAAGTCGCTTGAGGCTGTGTCGCTCTATCCTCTCAACTTAGCGAGAGAACGACCTTAGGAACCGCGTTCCATAACGATCCCGTTCGTTTGATTTCGGTGATTGAATTGTACTTTCCATATCTATTTTAATGGTTTCCAAGTATTTTTACTGGGTGTTAAAATGAGTTTGCTAAGTACTTATAGATTTCTGGTCTTACGCCTAATCAATGTATTACTAGATTCTATAAGAATGAGGATAAACTTGTTGAAACACCGAGTTATAAAACTATTTTTGGAAGGAAAATTTTCTTCGATATAAAAGTATTTTGTTATAAAAGAATTTTTAACAAAGAAAATTTTCAAACATTTAAGTATTTTGTTATAAAAGAATTTTCTACCTTTCCGTTCTCTTATTCCGCTCTTTTCGAGGACGAAAAATTTTGAGTGGGGGAGATTGTAACGACCTGAATTTTTTTTCAACAATTCAAATAAGAATTTTAACGAAGATTTTGAAATAAAATTTATTTTTAACAAAAAAATATGGCAACAAAAACTAGAAATTCGAAATGCGTCCATTGAAATGAGGCCAACGAAATTTATTTTACCTCAAAATTTGTTCGAAACTCGGTCAGCATATCTTTCGGTACGAATTATCAATTTTTGAAGTATAAATATTTTTCCATAGAAATGTTCTAAAAAAATTTCTGATTAAAATGTCAAAGTTCGATCCGTCCAATTCTGACCTTTGTAGCTCTGTTTATCAAATTGTCGTTATCGTTTAAATTCGAAGCAGTATAACTGACGATAGATGGAATTTTGTTACGAATGTCGTAACATGGACTTTAGTACATCGTTGGATTTGTCTCGCCATGCTGATCTCCATGGTATATTCGTTTTCTTATTTTGGCTTCCGTTGTAAAACGCTAAATGGTCGAGATAGTGGTCCGTGACCGTGCCCTGGAATCATAATTACTTTCATTCTTTTCAAATGCTTTTCGCAACCAAATTCTTTTCCAGCCAACTTCCTTGTATGCGCAGCCTCATTTATTAAATGTTGTATTTATTGGCTTCCTCCGTGTATTCCTCTTCCTCTATTTATATAGATGCTCCTCCTTCCTGCTGCTCCCATTTTCTCCCTTCGTATGTCTTTGAAAGCATAGTTAATATATATATATATAGATATACAAACATTTCCTAAACTAAATACACGTAAACCCCTCTCTTCCATTTTTTCTTCCCCTTGCAATCGAGCTTGCGACCACCTAGGTCACCAGCTGAGGCCTTCCCCTGCCCACGTCCCTATGACCTGCACCCGAACAACCTCCTCCAGTTCCGCAACCTCCGCCCTACCAGAACCCGGCAGCCACCTCCTTCACCCGAACAACCCAACCCGCCACCGAAGCCCCTCCTTGCTCCGCCCTCTCAACCCCACCGTGCTTCTCCGCACCTTGCTCCAGCCATACATCAACCTTCCTTTGCGCACTGCAAGTCACCAAGCATCCAAAGTTCAATCGGCCGAGAGCTCTTCTCGAAAGTGTTTGTACCAAAATTGGGCACAACACTCTTCGGACATATTTGAAGAGATTAAAGTGAAGAATATAAATGAAAAAGGAAGTTAGTCTAACAAACACGCAAAAATAGACAAACAAAAATGCAAAAACACAGGAATTTAGAGTGGTTCGGCGTTGTAGCCTACGCCCACTATGGAAAGTTTGCTGTTTATTGAAGATTACAATCTAATTACAACAGCAAACACTCAAGCACTCGAGTTACAAAAGGTCTCCGGCAGAGTATTGGCATAGCAGAATCAAAAGTCCCTTTTCTGGAGGCATTGGGTTGCTATTTATAGGTGTAGGCTGATAATATCTAGCTCAGATCTCGGAATACCCCTTCTCACACTTGGGTAGGCCCACTTGATCGATCCAGAGTCATTTGGGATCGATCCATGTATATTTCATATCGATCAATACTTGCTCCTTTTGGGATGAGATCGATCATAGGCATTCTTGAGGTGGTACGCAAGCTCCTATGAAAATTTGGTGGCATTTGGACTTGTAGATTTTGAGTTATGATCGATCCAAGTTTGGGTTTTCAATTGGCTGACGTCTTCGTATCGATCTCATTCATATCCATCTCCTTCATATCCATCTCCTTCGGAACGATAGTGGTTCGTATCGATTGGCTGCACTTCGATGATGTGGAGCTACAATCCAGGAGCGATCCACTTTTCATGCCGAGCGACTGCTTCTTCCACTTCTTCATGTTTTCTTCGTATCTTCCCATGAATTATTCTTCGTATCGGTCTGGGCAACTCTTTTCGTATCGATGCTTTGTGCTCCACTTCATATCGATGATTTAGAGATTGTTTTGTATCGATTATACGCAGCCGCTTCGTATCGATGGTCCTTGGTTTGTTTTGTATTGATAGAGGATGTTAACTTCGTATCGATCTGTGGCTGATCGATACAAAACATTCTAGGCAGTGGATCGATACGAACTGGACTCATGTGTTACTTCCGATGGATACGAAGAGGGTTATCTTGAATGGATACGAACATGATGGATACGAACGAAGTTGATTCCCTTGATTTTGATTGATCCATATCTTGAGCATACGGACTCCGATTGACCTGAAAATTGGAACGTTGGCTTTCATAGTTTCGTTTGTCGTACCATGTTAATTGTAGCTCGATCCAGACTCGGAAAAATTTGGCCAGTATCCATAGTGAACCTGTGTATAACCGATCGTCGGGACAGACTGTCCTTGGTTTCTAGTCAAGTTCTTTGGTGTCATGGTCTTGCAAAAAGGCGAGATAACAGAAAGCATCACTTATCGTGCGTGTCATCCGTTGTCTAGTTATCCGTGTTCATATCGCGTTATTTGTAACGTGCAAATTTCTCTGCCCTAGTGCGAAGGTGAGTATTATAACTCAAGACATATATTTTTATGCGAGTTAAATTTATTGAATTATCTTTTAGGAACTAAAATCGACCCAAAAATTTGATACTTCAATTGAAATGCTAGTTGAAACCCGACACGTAAATTCTTATGAATTCATAACGTTTATATTTTTATGCAAGTTAGGTTAAATTGGATGTTGGTCGATAGGCTATTGATTTATTTGGTAATTACATCGAATGTGAAATATGGGAGAGAAGTGAAGTAGAAAGAATGGAAATGCAAAGGAACATGCATGGACGTGTATGAAACATGAAGGAGATAGGGAGTAATGTTTAATGCTTTTGTTCATAAGAAATGAGGGATACACATAAATTGTAGGCTAACACCTTGTGATTTATTTCAGGATTTGACTAAAAGGTGTTTAGCGATAATATTGGTTTATTTAATTATTACATTAGTTATAATAATTTAACATTTAAAGTTTGAACTTAAATTTAACAAAGTTGTTTTAGCGATGGTTTTTATAAAGGAATTTGTTGTGAAATGTTTTACGTAATATGTGAAAATAAATACTTTTGTTATTAAGTATTGGAAAGTGACTTTATATAAAGATTTATATAAAGAATGGTTTATAAAAGTGTTTATTGAATCAAGAAAATTTCGAGAATTTAAATCCCAATGGATTTGAAACTGATTTCAAATGGTTTCTTTTGAAATTAAATTGGGAATTGGTCGAAGAGATTATTTCCGAAATTGAGTATATTACTAATAAGTTTAATATGAATTCGTAAATCAAAATTTTAAAATTGAATTCAAACTTGAATTTGATTTCTCATACGAAGTCGATGCAACTGGTTTAGTCTCTTAAATATCTGTACTTATATTGTCTGATTTGAATTTACTTACATAAGAATATATAGTCCTGACTCGAGTGTATTGTCTTTTCATTACACTCGGTCAGCCCGAGTTGTTTCAGTTTTCGAAGACATTAGTTACTTGAAGACGAAGACGGAGATTGGAAGACCGTACTTACTACTATTATTCTGTTGCATTGTATTGGTATGTTCAGTTAAATGTACAACTCTGATAATATTGAGATGGTATCAAATGTATATTGATAAACAGCTTTGTAATTATGTTGTTATTATATTTTATCCTTCCGCTGTGAGATTCTATATATTTTTCTTTTCTACTTCTCTTTTTTTTTCTTATAGAAAACCCTTGATAATTCGTCTTTTTGAACGGTTCGGGTCGGACATGCGTGGTTTATTGTCGACATGGATTGACCAAAAAAGCTGGTCGTCACACCCATCTACTGATTGTGCTTGACACGAAGCAGCCGCTGACCTTCCACCCAATTCTGCCACTACCTTGCTTGCCTTCGACCCCATCTGAGAACTTCGCCGTGACCATCATCCTGAGCCGCACCCAACACCTAAGCCTTGTCCTCCGAGTCGCCTCCAAACGTAGCCAGGACGTTGTCGAAGTTTGGCCAATCATCATCAAACTTCGGAGATCTCGTGACCTTCTAGCACCAACAACTCCGGTCGATGCACTCCTTTAATTGGCCTCTACTCTGCAGCACTCCCTGATCGACGATTTGTCGAAGATTCGCCGTCAAATCATGAAACCCTAGAAACGACGGCTAAGAAAGATTGCCAATTTTTGGCCTAACGGTGATTCGATTGCAAAAACAAATTATAGCAGAAGGTTGCGCTCGTCGAGAGGTTTCCATTGATATATAATTCAATATAGTTCGGAGAGTTTAAATTTTTGAAATTGATTTTAATTTGAAATTGATTTTAATTTGAAATTGAATTGGGATTTAAGGTTTCTACCATTGGAAGGAAGGAACCAATAAGAAGTTGATGTAAGTACAGACTAAACTGAAAGGCTGCTAGGGTTTGAAAACAAAATCTGTTTATATGGACAAGCTAAATAAGAATGAATAATATATCGAATTGGGTCGAAATGATAACAACGATCCGAAAAGCCTGTTTTGTTCTCAAAACGAAAATAGGTCATCCCACATATCAAAATAGATGTTTTCAATATTTTTAAACTCAATGGAACTAGTTTCAAGTCCAAATTCCATTGTATACAAAATTTAGCTCTTAAAATCAACTTATTTTAAATTGAATTCATTAAATTGATTCCTACGCGTTTGAGCCCGCACGATCAAACGACAAGTTCGATCTCTATGAAACTCGAAATCCTACAACAATTCATTGTTATGGATCCGATGAAATTGGTTTCTTCAAAATCCGAGATGGTGGCCAAAATGGCTATTATACACGTTAATTAAATAAATTATTATTAAATTAGTTTAATCACTTTTCACATTCAAATTTAATAGTTAACAATTTTCATCATTTTTGATTACCTAGAAATCTATAATCTTTTTAAACAAATTTCCCATGTCAAATTCAATATTAAATATTGCACTAATTACAGCGTTCAATTGCAATTGCAATAAATTCATTAATTATAATTTAAATTCCAAATAAATTCATTTATTTTGATTTACATCTTATTATTCAATCATCTAATACAAATATGAATTCACTTGACACTATTTCACTTTTTTCTTGTATTCTTATTCTACAGTTATCATCTTAACACATATTAATGCAATATTTAATTACATTTAATTTTATAAATTTCCAAATTAATTTCAACGGATTAAATAATTAGACGATAAATAAGCAATTGTTACTTTTACATAATTTAGTCACATTTATAAGTTCATTGTTTACAACAAGATTACAAATCTATGTTCAAATAATTGATTTCACATTATAGACTAAAACCAACTAAATAAAATAACATACAATTTCATTATTAATGCAACATTTAATTTATTCATTATTTGCAATTTCTAACCAAATTAACTTTACAATTATTTCAATCGATTGAAATTACATTAAAAATAGTTGTCAAAACATTCAAACAACATTATTAAATCATATTATAATTATTTTTCTCATTAATAAATCATAAATTTTTAATTTCTCTCAATATTAAATTGAAAAATCTTAATTAATTTAATATTTTTAACTATCGAAAATTACGGGTCATTACACTCTCCCTACTCAAAACTTTTCGTCCTCGAAAAGGAAAAGAAGGAATTAAGAACATATATATTTTATTCAAAATAATCAATTTATTAACACTTTAAACTTACATAATTAAGTATTTTAAATAAAATATATCAATTTATAAACAATTAACTCTTCCATATCCAAGTTTAATAAAAGTTTGAAAATATTTTCACTTTCACAAAATTTTCTAAGTCCTAAATTCACGAATAATTTCGACAGAGTCTCCTTTGTACGGATAGGTTCGGAAAATAATAATATCAATAATAACAATATATATATATATATCATATTTCAAAAGTAAAACATCCCAAACCATGGGAAAAACAATAAAATATCGCTATAAAACGGTAACCCGAAAACGTACCTATTTGTTGGGCAAACAACTTTATTTATGAAACCAAAAGCAGTAGCTATTGCTTCCATAAACCTGTATTTCACTTGTATAATCCAAATAGTGAGAATTATGTACAAGAGAAATATTTAGTTGTTTCAATTAATAGCACACAAAACAGCAATCTGAAATAATCATATGCAAACAAAACAACACAACCATCATATGCAACAAAGGAATCAACCATACATCCATAACAACCCGGGACTTAAGTTCTCAAATTTCCAATTCTTATTTATTACAAATTTTATTTTACAACCAATATTTATAAAATTTCCTTTCCTAACAAACAAATATATCACATACACTATATCCATTTATAAAAATTATTCTTTTATATAAAAAATATAATACTAGGTAAAATTATTTCATATACCTATATTTCAAAAACAATATTGTCGGTCTGCCCTATTAAGTGTTTATAAATCCCTATCGATGCCATAACGTCCTATGTACCGACCAGAATTTATAAATACTAAACATAACAAATTAACACAATATAAAAACATTTATATACAACTAACAAGTACGCTCTCTCATATGCATACACCCAGATAGACTCATTCTAGGGTATTACTACCTTATCTCTATTGAGTCAGACCCCACAAAGCTAAGGTTATCGCTAAAACAAAGCTCTGATACCACATGTAACGACCCACCTTTTTGGACGATTTAAATCGACACACACATCAACTCAAACCATTCAAAAGGGAGGATTGTTAATGGGGTAAATAAGAAAATAATAGAAAGGAAGGGAAAACACAACACAGAATCTCACACCAGAACGAAAAAAATATAATAATCAAATAAACAGTTCATGAAGCTATTTTACAAATAACATTTCATTACACTTTTACAATACAAATCAGAGTTATACGATACAGTAGGAATAAATAAATAATGCAGCGGAACAACATGATGCAGTGGAATATATATAAAATAGATAGTATACAATCTCCATCTTCGTCCTCTAGAATTAGTCTTCGATGCTGAAATACTCAGGTTGACCCGAGAGTAATGAAAAGACAAAACAGTCGAGCCAGAATTAGAAGATCTTATGTAAGTTAAATAAACAGTAAATAAATATGAGCGTAACGGCTTCAGAGATGTTTACGTGATTTTACATCTCCTATCCAATGTCTAACGTGCGTGCAATAACTTATGAGATGTTCGGGATTCCATCTCCTAAGGATCCGTTAAACTATTTACTATGTAGTACAATATGCTATTATAATTTGTCTACCAGTAAGGTAAAGTATTAAAATAGCGTTATGGCGTTACCCATATCCCCCTTAACACATTTTTATAAATTTCGTGGTCTATATAGTACCGTAATTCCTCCGTATACTGAAGGGCTATTAGAGGGCACTTCATAGTGTACGACACAAACCAAACTCGTAGTGGGCTCCATAAGGCATATGACAAGGCACACGAGGTGCTAGGGTAGGATACTACCGTTTACAGAACCGGGCTGGTGGTAACGCATAGCAGCTACTACCGCCCACCTCAGAACACATTCCCATAATCAAATCGAGGGGTGGCCACCAAATCAATCACAAAGCAATAGATATGGTACCGAAGGAGCATGTCCGATCGAAGGTGCGACCTCACTTGGCCCAGGTATAGCTCCTGTTTTAGTCATATCAAGCTGACCCGAGGGGGTCAGGGCTGCGTTCATACCTCATACAGTAGCGTTCGCTAAACCATCCTACTTCATTCTGGATTCTCCACCACGTGCATGGTTGTTAAAGTGGTTTTCGGTATTGGCGGAGAGTATGATAATATCCAATCGCGGTCTCTTTAACAACCAAACACTTATTTCACACCGGTTGGTTCTTTTACAGTTCAAACAGTTCATACTTCATATCAAAATATCATATTCATTTAAAAAATCATATCACTTTCGAAACCATTATTTGCTTCAAAGTCCTATTCACTTCCAAATCATAATCATTTCAAAATCATATTCACTTTCGAAATCATTATTCACCTTAAATCATATTCGTTTAAAAATCATAACCACAAAAATAGGTTAAACCATCATATCGAAATATTCGCATTTAAATCAATTAAATCTAAATCATAACAGTTCCAACTTTGAACAATTTAAATATTGAAAGTAGTCTATATATTGAGATAGTTATACATTAAAAATAGTTTATATTTTAAAAATAGGTTATAGATTAAAATAGTTTATATATTAGTATAGTTTGTATATTAAAATATGTTATATATTAAAAGAGTTTATATATTAGAAATAGTTTATAATAGTTTAAATATAGTATTAATAGTTTAAAACAGTTTAATAGTTAAAATAGTTAAAATAGTTTAAGGATTTTAAACAGTTAAAATAGTTTAATATAAAATGGTTTGATTACTTGAAATGGTTTATATAGTAAATAGTTGAAAATCTAAGTAATCTAAATTTTAAAATAATATATTTTAAAATAATTTATATTAAAATAATTAATTTGAAAATAATATCAAATTAAACTATTTTTTTCCATTTCCAGCAAATCTGGACCATATCCAGATTTCAAATCAACAAAACTCAATTCTAGCCTTTCAATTCAAATTCTCATTAAAACCATTTCAATATATATCGATTTCAAATCCATGTTTGAAATACAAATTTAAACCACTTCAAATTCATTAGATTTCAAAGTTTAAATATACAAATGTTTATAATAACATAATTTTTGATAAATTTCATTTATATTTCGAAATCCAACTTTAAGATTTCAATTTAAATTCTTTAAACAATTCATTTAAACCAATTTCAATTTCAATATTTTTAAAGCTTGGAATTTTAAAGTCATTCAATTCGTATAAATCAAATTTTATTTCAAAATATCATTTAACTGGATTCAAAAATTAAAGATATAAAATCATTTAATTTAACCAATCTGGTGTCCGTATATAATTTTCTACCCTATGGTCAAGTGATACGAATATATATTATTTCATCCCCCAATAAATTTGAAATTTACGGTTATATGTCATTTCAACCCGCAATCCCAAAAAAAAATTCAAAATCCATAAAATCGCTCGAGTTTATCACCTCAACCTATAACGATTTTTCCCTAATCTATAAGTCCATTCGAGTATGTATCATTTCAACCCATAGTGATTTCCTAACAATACTAAGGGAACTTGCAGTGTGATAACAACATACCAATTAAATATAATATCAAATCATCCAAATGTCAACAATTAAACATCCATCATAATCATTATTCAAATCAACCAATAAATCACAACAAATAAACTGGTTATCTATATCAGGTATTTAACTGGCAATTAAATTTCAATATTAATTTAAATGGCAATTCAATTCAATAAAATTCAGATTTAACTGGAATAACAATTTAAATATACCAAACAGCAATTAGTCAATTTCTAATCACATCATAAATTTAATTTAACTAACATAAGATAGTTTAGTAGCCGTGAGTGGGTTAAAACACTCACCTTTGATTTTTCGAGGATTTAAAATCCAAAAATAGCCCAAAAATCTAACAGTCTCAGAATACAACAAAACTTGTTCCATAATGTTCGAAATCTTGATACGATCGCAAAGGAGAAAACTACGTCCAAATCCGAGTTCGTATGCAAAAGTTATAGAGGTTAGAATGTTTAAATTTAAATTAAAAATAAAATATAGTTGTTTGTACCAAAATTGGGCACAACACTCTTCGGAAGTATTTGAAGAGATAAAATGATGAAATTAAATGGAAAAAGAGGATTATCTAACAAACACTTCAAAAACCAACAAGAAAGTACGCAGAAACACAGGAATTTAGAGTGGTTCGGCGTGTTTCCTATGTCCACTATGAAATGATTGATCTTTATTAACTTTTGGTTGCTAGTTACAGCAAGTTACAACAGTAAATCTCGAATACAACAGTGAAATTCGAGTACAATGGTGAATTTTGCAGAGTCTGGACGTCAAAGAGCTGAAAGATCCCATTTCTGTAGGCTCTGGGATGCTATTTATAGGCGTAGGCTGCAAATATCTCGCTCAGATCTCGGAAGACCTCTTCCACCACGTGTATGGGCCCACGCGATCGATCCCACGTGATTTGCACTCGGTCCATGATCGATACGAACCAATTTCGTATCGATCAAGATTTGGCCCAATCGAGTCGAAATTGAGCATGAACATTGTTGATGATGTACGCAAGTTCCTGTGAAAATTTGGTGGCATTTGAACTTGTAGATTGTTAGTTATGATCGATACGAGCTTGCGTTTTCTCCAGGCTGCCTAGTTCGTATCGATACACTCCGTGTCGATCTATTCGCATCGTTCTTTACCACGTGTCTATAAGTTGATGTGGTGCTAACTCCTTGGATCGATCCACTTTTTATGCCGAATGATTGAGTCTTCCGTGTGCACGTGCCTTGTTCGTATCGATCGGTAGCATCTTTTTCGTATCGATTGCTACGACTCTATTCGTATTGATCAATTATGAAGGCATTTTGTACTGTTCGTATCGATCGATCATTGCTTTGTTCGTATCGATCGATTATTAGTATATTTTGTAACGTTTCACCCTGCTCTTTTCACATCGATCACTGGCTGATCGATACGAGTGCAGTGTATGTTAATGGATCGATACGAATTAATGGTTTGATGGACACGAAGTCGATCTTGGTGGATAGATACGAACAGCCGATGCTAGATGGATACGAACAAGGCCCATTCTGGATGGATACGAATAGCATAGTTCCAGATGGATTCGAACAAAACCGATGCTAAGAGAGCTGATTCTCGGGATGGATTCTAAAAGGATGGATGCGAATGAAGACTTTCTTCGTTTGTTCGATGGATGCGAACAGATCGACTCGAACATGATTTTTTGATTGATGCGAACAGAGCAACTGCAGGGTGATGGATACGAACAAAGGCCTTCCCCCTTGATTTTGATCGATCCATATCTTGAGCGTACGAACTCCAATTGAATTGAAATTTGGAAAGTTGGCTTTCATAGCTTTTCTTGTCTCATCACATCAATTGTAGCTTGATTCAAACTCGGACAAAATTCACCGACATCCATAGTGAACCTACATATACTCGATATTGGGATTAGAGGTCTTTGGTTTTCAGTCAATTCCTTGATATCACGTCCTTGCCAAAGGGCGGGATAACATTTTCCCCCCAAAGTACGTCTTGTGAGAACATGACATGCTTTGAATAGGTGTATCCTTCATTCTGAACAGGTCTGTCTAACTTTGTTGACCGATCATTGTCTTTTCATCAAAAGCTGTAACCTTTGACCGATTTTCAGTAATATGAATTGTTGACTGCCAACTGTTGTACCATGTACAGTTGTAATTGATTGTTGTATGATAGTGATTAGCTGTTTGTTGTCGTAATCGTCATCAGGTTGGCATTCGACCTGTGAATTTTGAAAATTGAATATTAATCCGACATACATGCATATATGTTAACCTGACTCTCGTTAACGTTCGCACGTTCACAAGTCGCTGTCAGTTTTCTCGTATCAAATTCCATATCGATCCTCTCTTGAATTGATGTGAAATTCGAGTTGTAACAACGCTTGAGAGTTGTTTTTGGAATGTCCCTTCGTATCGATCCTCTCTTGGATCGATGTTAAAGGTCGAAAGATTGTTCTCGCATCGATGTAATTCGCATTGATGGATACAAAATAATCATTTCGTATCGATGGATACGAGCTTCGGTGAACTCTAGAGCAATGGGTATGAAGTTGTTTTTTTTGTATCGATGGACTTATGAGGGATACGAATAGAGCAGTTGGTTCTTCATGCATTATTCGCATCGATGGATATGAGTCTTCATGGGACGTGTGTTGATGGGTATGAACAGTGCGGTTTGTATCGATGCGTCTTAGATGGAGTCAAAAATAGTGGATACAAACAAGCGCTTCGTATCGATAAGATACGATCCGATGGATACGAACAGTACACTTCGTATCGATCCGATGAGACACCGGTTGGGATCAGCCGCAATGACCGGGAGATGAATCATTTCCCTTCACTTCTTGGGTCCATATATAAGCATTCACACTTAGCCATATTTCCACTTACTTTCGCTTTTACTCTTCTGGCTTTCGTATCGCTCTTGCCTTCGCATCGGTAAAAAACTCGAAAAAGAAGAAACTGCGTTCGTCCCCAAATTGAATAGCCCTTCATCCCTTTGAATCGACTATTTAAATTAGGTAACTAATCGATCGATTCCACTTTAAAATTTCAAGACTCGAGTTTTAACGCCACTCCATTCGTGTTCATGGTCGATTCCGGCGTTGTTGATGCCGGAGTTGGGTTGAAACAAGGTTAAGGAAGGGTTAATGGCGTTTGCATCGATCGGAGAAGAAGAAGCGAGGATGGATACGAAGGAGCTAGTATGCAATTGCTTGGCCTTAATCTCGTATTGATTGAGGAAGAAGGTGTCATGTTTCGTATCGATCAATATTGGTTCGAAGTAACCAATGCTAAATGATTGCTCCACGATCGATACGAAACCCAAGGCAAAATAACGGTATGATGAAATAGGAATTGAACGATCGATACGAAGTAGGAATTGATCGATCGATACGAGAACACGGGCCGCGATCGATACGAGATGTGGGGCTCAGATTGATATGATCTGGCCGTAAGGTGATCGATTCGAAATCTTGTCCTCAGGTGATCGATATGAATGAGACTTTGGGTGGTCGATCCAAACTTGCATTTTGATGGATACGAACTTTAACCAAACATATGACTCCGACGAGCTTTATCCTTGCATGTCTGGACTTAACTACTAAACTGCATATTTGACTGCCCCTCGAAGCTCATCGATGGCACTGTAATTCAATAGAATTTTAACAAACTTTAACCCCGGATCGGTCTCTGAAGTTGGGATGGCATGGTTGTGACGGTCAGCGATGACGGTCAGTCCAGTTGAATTGTGAAGTCTTGCCGTTTGAATGTTTTCTTTAACTTTGTAGAATTTCTCAAGTAATTTGTATCACTGCACTGCACAACACATTCACACACTTCACACTGGGGAACACGGGCTTATTATCGCCTAATAATGGTTTTTGATGAGTTGATTAGTTATGGAGTCCATAAGTTCACAGCAACTGGAATGTCATAGTCTGTCTCTTCCAATAATAGAATTGCCGGCCATCGCAGCCGAAGTCATAGACCCTGCTCCGGACGAACTACCTGATGCTACGTTCATCGATAATCCCCAAGATTCTGTACCGTCCAACGTCTCTAAAGACATGTTGGGACGAATATGCCTAAGGCATGGTTTGTCATTAGACGATGTACTATTGCCAGGACCAAACGATAGACCGCATGCTCCCCCGGAGGGGTTTACTGCCTTCAACCGTCATGCATGCACAGCGGGCACCCTTTCTCCATTTAACCAATACATTAAAGAAGTGTTGTCTTTTTTCGGAATTGCTCCATCACAACTACACCCCAACGGATACGCTACGCTGAACAGTTTATTTATTGTATTCATGGAGCATCTCTTTCGGCCACCGATTCCAATCGAGATTAGATATTTTTTAACATCAAGAGTAGGGGAGATAGTCCATCTTTTACATTCCTGGAGGCGGTCAGGAATTGTCAAGTAGTAACCGGATCCTGGACAAGGCTGAGTTACTTTAAAACAAAATGGTTCTACGTCCGATGCCCTCTAGGATTTGCTAGCTGATGGTTAGTCAGACGTAAGTGTTGTAGTCTTTTCCAAGAGTTATCAAGATAATAGTAGTTGATGTGAAACTAATATCTTCTTTTCTTTATAGCCGCAATTTCACGACCTGAAGGCGGGTACTTCAAAGTAATAGTAAGGGTTCTTCAAGAAGTTCCAAGTGAAATGAGGGACATCGATTCGGTTCTAACCGACAGAAATTTGAGAATCGTTGGACTTATTGAGCGAAACCAGAGCATAAGGCTTGAAGGAACACTCAGAGTGGCCCCGACGAAGCGGGTAAAGCGCAAAGTGCCCAGGGTCATAATTGCTGAGGGAGGTGATGAAGAGAGAACGCCCATGGATGATGAACTTGTTGCTGGGTCTTTGGCCGGATTTCAAGCGACAGAAGGAAGAAGAAAAAGCAAGGCCGTTGCTTGCAAACGTACTAAGTCTTCGAGGTGGAAATCAGTTGTGGTCTCTTTGCCGGCCCCCAGTATTAGAATCTCAGAGGCTCCTCCCTCGCCAACAGAGATTCCTTATGAAGGGCTTGCCGATATTCTGATTTCGGACTTTGTATCACTTCACATGATACCGGATTGGAGGAGCTTCAAAATGCTTTAGATTTAAGAGAGTCTTTACCCATCAGTGCGGCCGACATTACCGGTTGGTCGGGGGGTTGCACACACATACACACTTCATGGCACTACACGGTTTCCAGCTTTAAGTTTCCTGTTTCGAGAACCCACTAACTCTGTTTTTCTTTTACTTTACAGATACAATGAACAGATGAGATTCTATCCTCAGTAGCCTCCGTTCGGCACGCCAATCATCAGGCTCGTATTATGAGTCCCGTCAGAGGGAGGATGGCAGAAACTGCGATCGCGGGTATTCTAGTCAGGAACGCTACGAGAGGGATAGAGATAGGGATTACAGAGAACAAAGGTATCGATCACGATCGCGCTCTCTACCCCCTCGACTCCCCACACAACCTTCGGGCCAGTGAAAACAACCGGTAGAGCCCCTCGTCACAAACCATCTTCGCATGCTTCTCGACCTAAGTCGCAACGCCATAGAACTGAGGTTGAGCCTCCAGTTGTCGCTGAACAAGCTATCACTGAGCCTACTGGGGAAGGGGCTATTAGAATTGCTCAGCTAAAGAAGGATTTTCCAAATATATGCTTTGACAGCTACATTTTCCCTCCTCACTTAAAGAGAATTCCCTCAGAGGTGGAGAACACAATGCATGATTACATTCATGACATCTATTCTTAGTACAAAGAGTGGTCGAAGGCTGCAGAGAAAGCATCGAAGGTGGCCTTCGAGCGGGCTAAAATAATCGAAAAGTTTGAATCTGATCTCGCTCAGAAGGACCTCATCATCCAATTGCTTAATGATGAAGCCGAGTCCTCTCGGAAATTAGAGATAGAGGCCACCAAAAAGGCCGATGAGGCGAACTTGGCCAAGGAGAGGATGAGGCACACACACTTTGCCTTGGTGGAGTAGATGGGCCACCGAAACACCACTGTCACAGCTGAACGGGACGCTGCTCTGAAAGAACTTGCTGAGCTTAAAGCTAAATTTTCCGAAATCATCAAAGAAAAGGATGATGCAAACAAAGCTGCCTAGGAAGCATGTGAACAGGCCATTGTGATTCGGGGTGAATGAGATGCGGCCACGGCTAAGGTCTGAGTAGTGGAGACTAAGGTCGAGGAGAAAGTCCGAATGGTTGAGTCTAGGCTAGAAGCTGATATTGAAGATCTCCTTATTATTTATAACGCTAACGTCTTGAAGCACAGAAACCTAGCATGGCTCGACAACTACCCGACACATTTATACAACGCTTGGGGCTGATTGGTTGAGGAGGAGAAGGCGGTGCATCTGGGTGCATCAATCGACGAGTTTGAGCTTGAGAATCGTATGCTAAATGAAGACGAAGGAAAGATTCTCCATGAGTTGATGATTTCGTATGAAAAAGAGAGGCTCGGCACCCAACACTTGGAGGCCGAAGAAGGTTCAAGTGTTGAGCACCGCGACGCATGTTCTGAAGTTCCTATGCCAACTCAGTCTGAACCTACACCTGTGGTTGATTCCCAATCAGTTCTGGCTTACAATCCAGATCAGTCGCGGTTATCTCTGGCTAGAGATCAAGTTTCTAAAGCCGTTCAGCCGTCCATAAGCCAAATTGAGGAAGGTACTCTGAACATTCCGCATACTTGTTCAAAATCAGGAGCTTGATTTGAAGTGTTTACTAACAGTCTTATTTTTTCTCTATCCAGTGACTGGAGTTACACCGATCGCGCCTCCTACCACTCAAGAATTACATCAAGCGTAGGAGGCCATCATCACTGAAGCGACCACCACAATGACCACAACACCGACTGATGGAACGCAGGGGAGCACGCTTATTTTTGATGATTAGATAATGGAGGAACTCCTCGATCATCACAACGATCCTTTTGCGGACCTACCATTCGTTATGGGTGGAAGCGCACCTACTACTTGCTCTTCAATGCCAACCACTGATGCTCCCAGCGAGGCTCAAGCGATTCGTGAGGAAGAAATATTGGCTGAAATCGATGCTGAAATGGAGGCAGCGGCTCGTGGTTGTAGTTTTGGAGGTGGGATGGCGACACCTGGTCCAGCCCCGTTAAGGATGATATCACCTGGTGGTACAGTTATTGATACCAGTGTGCCTATCCCGCGTCCTATAGTCGATCCAGTTCCCCCGACTCCACCTTCAAGGAGCATTCCCATACACTTGAGCTCGAATGAAGTAGTTGATATCATGCCCCCTACTGGAGATCAGCCGCCGAAAGGCAAAGGCTCGAAAAGAAAAATAAGTGGCAGCTCCAGTGGGTCCACACCGAAGAGGAAGCCGAAAAAGAAGAGAGAGTAGATGTGCTTCTTCGGTTTATTTTTGGTAGATAGATAGGAATCTACCTTCGTTTTTCTTTTGTAGGCCGTGTATAGATGCGGGTTCGGCCCCCGCTAGTAGGATTTTGGAATCAACTTGTACATAATTTCTTTTCACAAATAGTTGAAATGAAACTTTATTTTGTTTTGAACTTTATGTGTGTTTATTTGCTTAAGTGTTCCAGCATTTGAATTACTTGTTCAGTACACTTGTGAAGTTTCAACTTTTGAATCTCGTTTGAGTTTATCCGTCAAGTCCTGAAATCACGGCCACAAGTCATGACTAGATATTAAGTTGAACTCCGATGTTGTACTACTTCAGTCAGCGCTTGACACTTAAGTTCTGCCTCCAGTTTCAGGGATGAATTGAAAAGATTGACGAGCAGTCGTATTTCGCCTTCAACGCATCATGCTTTTGAATTGATGCTGAAACAAGGAGAATTTGAGTGGTCGAATCACACTCGCTCTTTTATTGATGATTGTATCCATACTCCGGGGATTGTACTTGTGCGTCGGTGGTCAGTTGCATCTATTCAAGTTTTAAGTGCAAATTCATACTTCGGGGACTTAAGTTATTTTCACGGGCGATCAGCCACGCTTGCTTGACACTTAGCCTTTCGTCCGCACTCTGGGTACTTAAATAAATTCACGGGCGCTTGGTCACATCCAACCTGAGTTTATACTCAGGTCCACGCTCTGGGGACTTAGAGTCGATTAGCATTTTATAATCCAGTTCACATTCCGGGGACTTGGAGTTGGCTGACGTATACTCTCCAGTTCGCACTTTGGGAATCCGGATCATTTTGTTGTCTATATTCCGGTTCGCACTCTGGGAATCCAGAGTTAGATGATGTTTATACTCCAGTTCACACTCTTGGAACTTAGAGTTAGTTGATGTTTATACTCCAGTTCGCACTCTGGGAATCCAGAGTTGGTAAACAGACGGTCAATCACATATGTTGTGAGTTTTTGAATTTTGTTCGCAGTCCGAGAACAAAAGGTGTATCAGGATCGTGGATGGTCGGATCACATCCACCCTGAGTTAACAAGTGAGGTCGTTAGATGGACGGGTCCATCCTCCTCAAACTTGGTTTAAATATGGGAGAAGTCGTAAAGTGGACGAATCCACCCTCTTCGAAACCATATTTGTAAGTTTATACTCCAGTTCGCACTCTGGGATTCCGGAGTTAGGTAAAGGATTGTTGTGTATCAATCCTTTTTTGACTTTAGTGTGATGGCTTGTCCCCGAGCTCAGGTTTCACTTAGTGAGTGATCGATCGTATCACAGTCACTCCCTATTAAAATAAATTCCACCGTATGATGGAACTTAGCTCTCCATGCATAGTGATGGTCATATGAAGCATTTCAAGTAAATCACAGCTCTGGCTCGAAGAGATTTCACTTTATTGCTGAAATAAGAAAATATGGCAAAATCAGTTGCCTTATTACAAATTCAAATTTCGAAGTACATAAATAAATTGCAAATGAGAAATAGACTGAATAAATAAATAGAGCCTGTTATGTGTAGTAGCAATGAAGACTCTCGCTGTTCTAGGCTCTCGGAAGAGTGAGACCGTCAATGGTCGATAATTTGAATGTGCCATCTCCGAGCTTTCGTTCAATAACATATGGTCCTTCCCAAGTTGGCTTCATATGCGAAGGGACCGGATAAATTCTTTTGAGTAAGAGATCGCCAAGTTCAAAGGTTCGGGGTCAGACCTTGGCATTGTATAACCGGGCGACTCGACCTCGATATGCGGCTGCCCTCATATCAGCCTCTTCACGCTTCTCATCCAATCAATCGAGGGATTCAGCAAGTAATATATAATTTGTCTTTGGATCGTAGTATGTCACACGATGAGAAGGTACTTCTAATTCGACTAGAATAACAGCTTCTGAACCATAAGAGAGAGAGAATGGAGTGTGACTAGTCGCGGACTTGTGGGTTGTACGGTAGGCCTATAAGGCCATAGGAAGTTCATCGACCCATTTCCCCCTGGCTTTTTCCAGTCGTTTCTTTAGAATGGATTTTATAACTTTATTAACAGCTTCAACCTGTCCATTAACTTGAGGGTGTGCAACTGCGGAGAACTTCTTCTGAATGTGGAATCGTTGACAGAAATCCTTAAATTCGGCACTGTCGAATTGGGTCCCGTTGTCAGTGATGATAGTACGTGGGAGACCAAATCGGCAGATGATGTTGCGCACTACAAAGTTGATCACCTTCTTCATTGTAATTGTAGCAAGGGGTTCGGCTTTCGCCCACTTGGTAAAGTAACCAACTGCTACAATGGCGTACTTCGCACCATCTTTGGCTAGAGGTAAAGAGTCAATAATATCAATGCCCCATACCGCGAATGGCCATGGCCTGACCATCTGTGTTATCTCGGTAGGTGGGGCTTTAGGAATTCGAGCATGCTTCTGACACTTATCACATTTCTTGGCATAATCCGATGCATCATGATTTACAGTCGGCCAATAAAATCCATATCGAAGTACTTTCTTGGCAAGAGCTTGCCCCCCGGTGTGATCGACACATTTCCTTCGTGTACATCATGCAATACTCGTTTGATTTCATCGTGAGCGATACACCGGAGTAAAGGAACATAGTATCCTCTTCTATACATGACTCCATTCTGAATAGTGAACCGCGAAGCTTTTCGAAGAATCTGTCTCTTTTCACTCCTGCGCTCTAGCAGGGTTCCGTGCTCGAGATAATTTCTAAACGGAGTTATCCATGACTCCCTCTCAGAAACGACATCAAATATCCAATCGGTTTCCATTTAATCAATGCTTGGCGAAGATAATGTCTCTATGGGAACAAGTCCCATTTGCTGTGCTTCACCTATACTGGCTAACTTTGCCAACGAATCAGCTTTCTGGTTGTGTTCTCGTGGTATGTAATAAATGGCATAATAGTCAAACTGATTCAATGTTTCCTGAACCTGAGCAAGGTAAGCGGTCAGTCTTCGATCTCTGGCTTGGTACTCCCCTCGAACTTGACACACGACCAATTGCGAATCATAGTAAATTTCCACAGCAATGATTCTCAAATCTCTGGCAAGTTTCAATCCAGCCAGTAGGGCTTCATACTCGGCTTCATTATTAGTTGCATGGAAGTTAAACTTTAGAGCATAACATATAGATCAACCTTCAGGAGTTTCAAGTACAACCCCTGCACCTGAGCAACGATCATTTGATGCACCATCTGTATATAGTTTCCAGATATACTTGGGAGATTCACTTGTTTCAGGAATGTCCTCTGGGATGGTAAATTCAACTATGAAATCTGCTAGGACTTGTCCTTGGATGGCTCGCCTTGGGGTGTAGGTAATGTCAAACTGACTTAACTCGATATTCCATTTGAGTAACCTACCAAATGTCTCAGGACGCGTAAGGACCTATCATAACGGCTGGTCGGTGTAAACGGTGATTGGGTGAGCCTGGAAATATGGACGGAGCTTCCTCAAGGCAATAACAAGACAATAAGCCAACTTCTCTAGCTTCGGATAATTTCTCTCAGCTCCGGTTAGCCGCTTGCTTATGTAGTAGACCGGCTTTTGTATTCGGTCTTCCTCCCGAATTAGGGAAGCACTGATTGTGTTTTTTGATACCGCCAAATAAATGTACAATTTCTCGTGATCGATAGGCTTTGACAAAATTGGCAGTGTGGAGAGATGTTGAATTAGTGCTCGGAATGCGCCCTCACATTCCGTAGTCCATTCAAAGTTTCATTTTCCTTTTCGGATCAGATCGAAGAAGGGAATGCATTTGTCAGTGGACTTTGAAATGAACCTGCTCAGTGCTGCTACTTTCCCGTTGAGACTCTGGACTTTCTTTATAGTTTTCGGAGTTTCAAGATTTCTGATCGCCCAGATCTTTTCGAGATTGGCTTCGATTACTCGAGCGTTGACGATAAACCCAACAAATTTTCCGGATGCGACCCCGCAGTGACATTTCAACGGGTTGAGCTTCATTCTGTATTCTCGGAGGATATTAAACATTGACTCCAGGTCTCTGATGTGATCAGTGGAAAATCGTGACTTGACTAGCATGTTGTCCACATACACCTCCATGGTTTTTCCAATCTGTTTAGCGAACATTCGATTGACTAACCGTTGATAAGTTGCCCCGGCATTCTTGAGTCCAAAAGGCATAACTTTATAGCAATAGAGTCCCATATTGGTTACGAAGCTGGTATGCTCCTGATCGGGCAAGTGCATGGGTATTTGATTATAGCCAGAGTACGCATCCATGAAGGATAAAAGTTCATGTCCAGCCGTTGAGTCTACAAGTTGATCAATTCGTGGAAGTGGAAAACTGTCTTTGGGGCAAGCTTTATTCAGGTCTAAGTAGTCAATACATGTTCTCCATTTTCCATTTGGCTTTCAGACAAATACAGGATTGGATACCCATTCCGGGTATAATGCATCTCGAATGAATCCATTCGTCTTAAGCTTATCTACCTCTTCTTTAAGGGCGACAGATCTCTCAGGATCCATACCACGCCTTTTTTGCTTGACCGGGACGTACCGCGGGTCAATATTCATTGTGTGGCTCACGATGTCCGGCGAGATCCCACACATATCAGAGTGCATCCAGGCAAACACATCAAGGTTTATCTGGAGAAATTCAACCAATTCCTCTTGCATTTGTTGGCTTAGTTGAGATCCAATCTTTATCATTTTCGAGTCGTCATTATCGTCGATTGGAACATCGATCGTCAGTTCGGCCGGAGAAACTTGACTGTCTTTACTTTCGTCTTCACTTTCGGTGTCTCTCGGGTCAAGATATCTTTGGAATTGGTTGGGGTGCCCGGGCCCGGGCCCAGGTGCTAATTGTCAATTATCAACAAAGCGGATGCAGAGATATTTCTCTACACCCTTTCCTTTTTCATTCTGTTACGCCTCGCGCAGCTCAGCAACGTACACTACAAGAAAATGGTTTATTAATAGCAAGAAGGGATAGCATTGAAATATGACTTGCTATTATTAATCGTTTTAATCTTCGTTTAAATTAAAACATAGCTCACTGCACGCTGTTATATTGAAATTGAAATACAAGGAAAAAATTGCCGGGACATTTTTACAATCCCCGCTCTCATGTTCCCATCAACCCCGAATCTGTTTTCCACACCTCACTTCCAAAACCCTAAATTAATCCACAAAATCCCTAATATTCCTCTTCCTCCTACTAATAAGCCATTCCTATCTACCGCTGCCGCTTTGCTTAGTTATTTCATAAAAGCCAGTTTGCTTCCTCTTTGTTCGCTAAGTTATTTCAATAAAAGCTCATTTGCTTCCTCCTCGTCATGTGCCGCCACCACCTCGTCGCCACCGCATGCTGCCACCGCATCCACCTCGTCGCCACCGCATGTTGCCACCGCATCCACCTCATCGCGACCTATATAATACTTCTTCTCCTTCGCTTCCACTGGCATCGTCGCCACAATCGGCGATGGTGGTTCCCCTATCGTCGCCTTACGTGCCGACATGGACGCTCTCCCTCTTCAGGTTTGGTTGGCATATAGCAAACTACCTACAGCATGTTGTGTTTTTATAGTTTTCAAGTTGATTTGGGTTCGTTTGTTAATTTTAGGATATGGTGGAGTGGGAGCATAAGAGTAAGGTGGATAGTGTGATGCATCGCTGTGGACATGACGTAGAAGTTACTATGTTGCTTGGTGTGCTCTATGAGAGGAAAGATAAGTTGAAGGTATGTATATTTTACTTGTTGATTTGAACATTAACCGCACAAAATTGATAGACTAGTAAAGGCTGTATGTAGAGGCTGTGTTGGTTTGAAACCGAGTAGGAATCATGCCAAAGTGATTTATTTGTACCACTAAAGCTTACTGTTGACATGTGCCATATACATCTTCTTCTATGTTAGATAGAAGCAAATATTTTCTTTTCTTAATTCTGAATAATGTTGAGACTGGTTAGTCAATTGTTCTATATGTATGTGTGTGTATGTATGTATGTATAGTATTTTCGACCTTTTCTTAATGAATGGAAGATGTAAAATATCACATTCAATGTACTGTGTTATGTAGGGG
The DNA here is from genome assembly GCA_030737815.1 of Allium fistulosum. Taxonomy (NCBI): domain Eukaryota; kingdom Viridiplantae; phylum Streptophyta; class Magnoliopsida; order Asparagales; family Amaryllidaceae; genus Allium; species Allium fistulosum. The sequence continues at coordinate 671,527,015 of CM060901.1, forward strand.
AAACTTGATGTACCGATCTCGTGCGATTTAATATGTATCTTGCATAATGAATTAAAGATTATTGAGAAATGTGGATATAATTATTTGATGATATACGTTTGTATGATCAATAAAAAAGATACTATTTTTTGTTTTAAAAGTAAATCATGTATGCTTAACTCTTTATGACAATTTAATAAATTAGATGGTGAATCAAGTAAAATAATGAAATAGTAATCGGTAGACAATTAACATTGTGAATTTTGGAGTTTAATATAAACTGGTTGTCTAATAAGTCTAGATGTACCAATAAAATTGTGTGAGCCCAGTTGTAGTTGATAACATACTAAGCCTACATATAATTAGACTTCATACAATTGTTCATTGGAATATTATCCTGAACAATACATTAATCAAAGTGTTTATTATAAAAAGCTTATACCTATCTACTTGATCTTAAACACAGGTTCAATATGAGATACACTGAAAGAGTGGTAAGATATAATTCAATGTGAGGAGTGACTATTTTAAAGCAAATAAAGATGGTTGGAAATCAAAAGCTAAATATTGCAATCATTCATCCTGGTCTTGGAATAGGTTAGTGTCTATTTTCCTGTTTTTTAATATATATGTATGAATATGTCGTTTTAAATAATTTCAACGGTCAAACCAGAAATTTACTGACAGGAAGTTCCTGTGAAGAGATTAGTCTACCTCTTTCTTTTTTATAATATGTTAATATAGTCCTTTTGTTATCTATAATTCATTCTTAAGCATGATTGCTTAATTTCAAGCATCCATATTAACTTTTAAACTTGAACATTGTTCTACCCACGTAAACCACTACATGGTAAAAGGACCACTGCTAACCTGGTCTGGTTTTCTAAAAATATCAACTGCAATTTAAAAAGATTTGTGGGTTCCATGAGAACATGCTCTCCCTTTGATCAAATTGATAAGTTTTAACTCAGTTTAGTTCATACCTACACGAACTGCAATGTGTGATAATGCACTCCACGATCATAGTTAATAACTTTAATGACATGCACATTTTTTCATTCTTATCCACATAATAACATCAAAAGTGGGAAACAGATTCAAGATGTACACATCCGTTTATACATAATTTACTCCATAGGTTCATTTGTATTACCATCATCCGATTTCACCTTAAAATTGGAATTCGTAGTGGAAAGGTTATGTATCTCCTATCTGCTGGTAAATGACGTTGCATTGTAAGTGACATTCAAATTATACTGAGAGGCTCCTTTGCATAATTAACATTTAACTTGGTTGCATAATTAAACCTATCTATTGCTCTACTTTATTCAACTAAAAAAACATAATTTTGGAGCTTGCTGACAAATCCTATTCCTGCTTGTTCACTGTCAATCGTGTTTTCAGTCTTAAATGATTAGCTCAAGAAGTTGCAAAAAAGGCAACTGCTGAAGAAGCTGCAAAGTAGGAATCCGAGAGAGCTGCTACTGAAGCTACAAGAAGGCTGATGCTGATCTAAGTAGAGAGAGACAGAGTGCACAGATTCTAGAATGTTTAGGTATGACAATCCAACCATACTGTCTATTGCCAAACACCCACGGATATTGCTTGCACATTTAAAACAGAAGAATATGTAACAATGGACATGCAAACATGTATTTTCAGACAATAAGGTTCTATATTTATGAACAAACACACACACACAAACCCCTTCCTGCTGTCTATTGCCAAATGCCCATAGATACTGCTTACACATAGAAGTTTCATAGTTTAATTTTTGGTTTTCATGTTTATCCATCTCAATGAAATGATTGACACTTCTGAAATTAGATTCAAACAAAGAAATCATGCGTCACTTACATTTAAAGAAGTAATTTCCACAAGTTAAGCGAATAGATAGTCATATCATATATTTAAAGAAGTAATTTCATAGTACTCGTTTAAATACAATATTGGTTTAGAATTGAATAAGTTCATAAACATCATATATTGTTGTTCAAAAGTGTCACTTTATATGTATATTTTTCATGAATCATATATTGTTGTTCATAAGCACCATAAATACTTTACTAAAAGGTTAGTTGATTTGTCAAATGCGTATTTAGTAATATAAGTAACTATTAAATAGCTCTAGTTTGTACTTTACTGTTTACATTAACCAGATTTTCATTCATTAATAAACTAAATAATTACCAGTACTTAAAAACTTCTGAGTTTAATAGTAACATTTTTGAATAAACCCATAACCAAGTACTTTATTATGTAAGAAAGAACGTGCAGTGTTCAGTGCTCCAAACTACTATTACTTTTATAGTGATATGGCAACAATTTTTGCATAATAGTACAGTGTTAATTATACGTGCGGTGTTCAGTACTCAAACTACTATGTCAGGGACAATTTTTGCATAATAGTGATAATACTATGCTTACAGTAAGTCCCAAACCAAAAGAAGTTGTTTGAAATCTGGGACCGTAAACAGCAAGAACAACAAGGGTATACAGTTGCTGTTTACGTAAAATCAGCGCATAGAATGATTTAGCTGTTAATTTTGAGTATTTTCTTTGTTTGCCGCACATATTTTCTTCCATATTTCGGTATTCATGATAATTTATGTTTACTTTTTATGACTAATAGACGTATGTGCTTTTTGATAGGTGGTGTATGATGCTCTGGGTTTACGCTATGGTGGAAGGCATGAAAAAATATGTTACCGCACTCATTCTCCTTCAAATGTATTTTGTGTCGATGTTCTTACATCTTTACTTTTACTATGTATCGTTTTGGTTAGCTATGGTTGTATGGATTGTTACTTTTATTATGTATTGTTTTGGTTAGCTACGATTGTATGAATTGCTACTAATATTTATATGCTTAATATTGTGCATGAAATGCTTTTATTCATATATATTTTTTTATGCTTAATTGTTAATACAGTGTGAAATACCGTATATTACATCCTTTTTATATTAATGCTAGGAAAAAAAATTGTCATGGCTATACATATTATAGCATTATGCTAGTGCAATAAAAATATTCTGCAACGATTAAACAGTTTTCATGGCAAGTAAATAATGCTATGAAAGACTAAAGTAAACATTCTATAGCATTTTTACAGCATTTATAGTTGCTATAATAATCAGGCAATGATATTTCTATAGCAATTCAGAAACGCTATAAGTAACGTCATTTATAGCATGTTTTTTATAGCGATTCTGAGGTTGCTATTATAGATCCCTGACATATTACAACTTGTTGATATACAGCGTTTATAAATCTCCATCGTATCCTTTTACAACGTTTTTTAAACGCTATAAAAAGGTATTTTTCTTGTAGTGGTAACAGGCTCGTCCTGCGGCCTGATCCCCTTGAACAACTCCGACACCATTGTCGGTAGGTAATTTCAAAGTCAAACCCCATCGCCCTGAATTCAGCTAGGGCTGGTCGGCCCAAGAAAGCATTATATGAGGAGTTTATATCCAAAACAAAAAACTGCAGTATCTGGACTCTCTGCCGCTCACCAATTCCTAACTCCACTGTCAATTCCACCACTCCAGTGGGTATAGTTGCACTCCCGTTGAAGCCATGAATACGAGACTGACATGGCTTCAAGTCTTTAGTCTCCATTCTCATCTGGTCATAGGCTCGTTTAAACAAGATATTCATAGAACTTCCGCTGTCTACCAAGATCCTCTTCATCCAAGCAGGACCTACTTGAGCTGATATGACAAGCGGATCAATAATGGGGGCTTCGATCATGTCGGCATCCCGACCTTGAAATATGTTGTCATCTGCCATCGTTCGTTGCTGCTTGGCCGGAGCCCCATCTTTAGAATTACTACAACATTCAAAGTCTGCATGCCTGATAGAGCTGGCATACGACTCCATTCCCTTCTAGCTTCGGTCTGCTGGATGAGGACCACCACAAATAGTGTTTATCAGCAATCTCCCGCCAGTACGAGCGGGTTCTTCCTGTCTAGCCAGATTCGGCACATGATTTTGATTCGATGGGCCTGCACCTACAGACTTCGGCGCCCGCACAAACTGTTCTAGCTTTCTCTCTCTTATCAATTTTTCGATGACATCCTGCAAGTGACGGCATTCATTCGTGTTATGGCCGTAGCTTTCGTGGAATCTAGAAAACTTCCCCGTCTGAATTTGCTTCTCCGATGACTGTTTCGGAGCAGGCTTCTTGTACTGAATGGTATTGCAGGTTTGTAGATATACGTTCTTCAGCGACGTATTCAGAGGAGTATAATTATCAAACATAAGAGCTCTATGTCATGGACCATGGTTCTGGTCCCGTTTTCTATTTTAGTTAACATTGCCTTTTTGCTGATCTTGTTTATTCTGAATGTTCAATTGCACTTTTCCGGAACTCTCTCCGGATTGTTTAACAGCAATATTACTCTGAATTCCTTCCACACAGGCCCTGCATCATCCTTTTTCCTAGACTGTTTCACATCCTCCCTTCTCATGAATTGAGCTACCTTGGAGTAGAAACGGTCCAACGATGTAGGGGGTTTTCCGGCCATCCAGTTGCCGAACTCAGAATCGTGCTCAATCCCTTTAGTCAGTGCCATGAGAATAGAGTTAGCATTTGGGTTGCTGATTTCAGCACATGCAGCATGAAATCTTTCTAAATAATGCCTGAGTGTCTCTCCAGGAGCTTGAGTGACATTAGATAAAGTATTAACATCCTTCGGTCTTGCGACATGCATACAAAATTGCTCAATAAACTTTGTTGCCAACCGATCAAAGCATGAGATAGATCGAGGTGGCAGTCGGGTAAACCACATAGTCGCTATGCCCCTTAGAGAGATCGGGAAGCTTCGACACTTGACTGCATCATCATCTCGTGCGGCGTTCATCAACCATTCATGCTTCAGAATATGTTGATTAGGATCAGAGCTTCCTTCATAAACGGGTAAAGTCGACATCCTGAATCGCCGAGGTGGTTCAGCATAGAGTATCTCATCAGTAAAAGGGGTATGACTCCGGGAGATTCCCTAGTCGTCATTGCTAAGACCCTGACTTTCATGGATCATTTGATAGATCATTGTTGGCAGGTCAGGCATCTGGACATTTTGAGCATGTTGGGCGAAGGTGTGGTCGGGTTCCACAATGCGAGGAGGGACCGGTCGTTGTCGAGGTCCATGTCTCGCCTCCTTGGTTCTATGTCTTCGGGGACGTAAGGCTCAGGATGGTATTCACGTTGGTGATGGTTCGGATCTGTCCGATTTTGGGTCTCAGCGCCCAAATCAGTAGCTATCGCAGTTCGGTTATTAGTAATATGGTGTGGGGTAGCGCCTCCTCGGGAGGAGGGTCCAGTCTGATGGCTAGCTGATGGTCCAACGCTTAGTTGCCCAACATTCAATGTATGCTGGTGCCCAGTGGCCTGTGTGTAACTTCCGTCTAGCCGTGGGCGTGTATATCTATGATGATAATCAGAAGAGGCTGAACTCTCGATGGAGGAATAGGAAGTCTGATCCCTCCTGGATCTCCTTCGTCGTTGATGGTTCAGTTGGTTGGTTAGTTCCGCATTAGCACAGAGCCGTTGAGTGAGCTGTTGGCGGCTCTGAGTCAATTCTTGCATCAACATCTGAAATTCTTCCCTGGTGACAGGGCCCTGCGGATCTGATGGTCCGGTAGCATTTTGATCAGTTGGAGGCAGTTGTACGGGATTTTGTCTATCCCGTCCTTCTGGGTCTGCAGCTGTAGAAGTGGTCCTTGTGTTAACCATGATGGATGATGAAGCTCTCTCCTAGACTTGTAGCAAATCTGAATAGGATGGAAGAACTTCTAAAATTGAGATCTGGATCTTCCCCTTGGATGTTTGCAATCCGATATTGGCAGTATATCCAATGAGCAGAAGGAAAAAACTGGGTTTCTCTCAGTGAAAGCACCAAAGTGTTTGTACCAAAATTGGGCACAACACTCTTCGGAAGTATTTGAAGAGATAAAATGAAGAAATTAAATGGAAAAAGAGGATTTTCTAACAAACACTTCAAAAACCAACAAGAAAGTACGCAGAAACACAGGAATTTAGAGTGGTTCGGCTTGTTGCCTACGTGAACTATGAAATGCTTGATCTTTATTAACTTTTGGTTGTTGGTTACAGCGAGTTACAGCAGTAAATCTCGAATACAACAGTGTAATTCGAGTACAATGGTGAATTCGGCATAGTCTGGACGTCAAAGAGCTAAAACATCCCTTTTCTGTAGGCTCTGGGATGCTATTTATAGGCGTAGGCTGCAAATATCTTGCTCAGATCTCGGGAGACCTCTTCTGGCACGTGTGTGGGCCCACACGATCGATCCCACGTGATTTGCACTGGTTCGTGATCGATACGAACAATTTCGTATCGATCAAGATTTTGCCCAATCGAGTCGAAATTGAGCATGAACATTGTTGATGATGTACGAAAGCTCCTGTGAAAATTTGGTGGCATTTGGACTTGTAGATTGTGAGTTATGATCAATATGAGCTTGCATTTTCTACAGGCTGCCTAGTCCGTATCGATACACTTCATGTCGATCTGTTTGTAACGACCCGTAAATTTTTAATAATTTTAATTTGTTTTATTTATATAATTAATTGAATTTTTGTGAAATTTTGAATGTTTGAATTTGGAAATAAAAATTTGATTTTTGGAATACGTCTGTTTAAACATAACAACTGGTAAATTTTCATCATATAATATGGAAGTTTATTTCTTGTGTAATTTTTATTTCAATTTAAATCAGTTAATATTTGATGATAATAAAATGTTTTCCAAACCTGAGCATTTCTCTATAGAAAATTTGTAAATCATCTTCTGAGTGAGACGTCATATTTCGTTTCGTCAAATTTGGACTTCTATTGCTCCGTTCATCTTATTTCCGACATTTTAGCAGCATTTCGGTACCGATATCGACTTTTGATAACTCGATCGTACCACTGAGATCTGTATACCGTTTTGATCGTCTCGTCGTGCTGATCTCTACGGTATATTCGTTTGTGCATTTCAAAGTCCAGAGGACAACGAAATCTACAGAATGATTTTCGTATTGGTTCCGTAATTTGGCCTTTGGATACCCGGTGACCAATCGTTTGTCCATCCTGTAATACCAATAGCCTCTAGCTGTTGATATTCCGGTTTCCTACAGATTTGAATTTTGGATTTCTCAATTGATTTTATATCATCTCGGTTCATTTTCTGTTGTGCTATGCTACTTTTTCACCGTGGATTAAAAATTCATATTAACGTTTGCATCCACTTCCTCTTCCCTCTTTTCAGTTTTCCTATTCCCATTCGAGTACGCAGAGTTGAGCACAACTACGCGAGACAAGCAGCACCACTTTTCATAGCACTCAACTACCACTCATGCGATCCTCTCCACCTATCGTTTGCAAATCGACAATCTAGCACCGACAGCCCGAGTACACATCAACAACCACTCGACCACTACCCACCTGAAACCGGCCTCCATCTCTGTGAGCAACCTCTGACCACCCACTTTCTTCATCTCTAAATGCACGCAAGGTATATATATATATATGTATATAATTCTAATATATATGCTTTGTTAATATACTTATAAATTTTACAAGTTATTTATTTTTATATATAAAAAGGTTTCTACATATAAAATCTTGTATAAGTATAGGTAAGTTTGGGTTTTATTGTATATTTGGGTTTGCCTGTATATATGCTTTTGCTGGTGAAACGTTAAGTATATATTATGTTAGTAACATGCCAGTTTATGATTGGGTACCTATTTTATTTTGTGTTATATAGACAGGTTTACAGAGTAATGGGTTTATACTATATATATATATATATGATTTCTGAATAATATATATATATATATATATAAATCTAACGGGGCTAGTTTATATACTATACATATACCTATGGTTATAATATGCTAGAGTATATATTAGTTATGGTATAAATATATATCATCGGGTTGCTTTATTTGTGTAATTAGTATAGTTTGTGTATTAGAGTTATAGGTTACAGTATATATGTTATTGAAAAAAGGTAACTTTTGCACGTATATATTGGAAGGTACAGTCGAGTCTCCTCTTTGGCAGTACTAGATGTATACTATATTGACGTAAGTTATTTAACATGTTGTTGTATATGTGAACATATAAAGTTATTTTCCTATTCACTGTTTTTGTCCCGTGGCTATGCATACTCAATTTTTAATATATATGTTACCCACATATATATATTCTATGTCAGTTATATGTTTTAAAATATGTTATGTTGTATTAAAATAGATTTGTGGTAATAGTGAGATATGTCAGTTTTCTAATATTAAGTGTTAGTAATATATACATAGTTTAATGTTGCGTAAATATATATATTAGCTACAGCTGTAGTTTTATATATTTGTGCATATACACAGTTTATATTAATTTGGGTATAATATATAAGTTTTTATATTTTGTTATATTTTGTTCATATATATATTTTCAGTTGGTTATACAAGATGTATATAGGTTATAGTATTTATTTATTTTTATTTCAGATATATAAATAACAGCTTAGTTTTATAAGTTATATATGTTTATATAAAGGTTTCTATGTTGTAATAGAATTTAAAAGCATATACATATTATGCTCTGTTATAGATATGGGTCTGCATATATAAATAGTTTACATATATAATTATATATATATATATATATATATATATTGTTTAAAATATAACTTGTATGTATGTTTTGTATACATGTTGTTTTTTAGGTGTTTATATGCAATCTGTCTGTTTATAATTGTATGCATATGATATACAACTAACTTGTTATATATATTAGCTATATATATATATAATCAAACCTGCTATTATATGGTATGGTAGTAATTTTATTTCGCATAGTACAGATTTAAAGTATTTGATTTAAAATATATATGCTTTAAATTAATTAATGATTGTGTAATATAATATATATAGATTGTTTGTTAATATATTATGTTTAATATATTATATGGGAATTTTATTTTAAAATGTGTATTTCTAAATTTAATTTTTTGGTTATATATATTATGCATCTCATTTCAGTTACATCCAGCTGATTTTGATTTGTTTTCATCGGTTTCAAATTCTCAGCTTTGTCTCATCGATCTCGATTCCATTTGCTTCGCTTCAAGATTTGTAGTTGGATTAGTCGATTGGCTGGTTCACAATTCAATTCATATTTTGTCGAGTCGTCAAATTCTTCTAGCCTCAAAAGGTGAGCAATCACTCACGATTAACGTTCTTATATTTATTAAATTTGATTTCAATTGAAACGACAATTGAAATATGCTACTGTTACTTATTTACATTGTTATATATGCTATTAACTGTATCTGTTCACCTATGACATCTGACATCATTATATGTTATTTACATTGATGATATACGTCTGTTATATTTTTATCATATCTGTTATCACTCTACAAGTTCCCTGTTAGTATAGAATTCACTATGGGTTAAAATGATACATACCCGAACGATCTGTAGAATAGGAGAAAATCGTTATGGGTTGAAATGATAAACCCAAGCAATTTTCATTGAATTGAATTTGGGATTGCGGGTTGAAAAGATATATACCCGTATATATTTAAATTGCGGATTGAAATGATAAATATCCGTATCACTTGACCATAGGATAGAAAATTATATACAGACACCGTTGGTCTATATATATATATATATCGAAATGATTTCTATGGTTTTGAAAATAAATATATGGTTTTGATAAATATTGATTTTAAAGATTTATTTAAAGTTGATTTAATAAGTTGATATATAATATGTTTAAGTATTTATTTAATATACATATTTTCAAATATAGAGTTTATAATGATTCAGGTTGGAAAGATCAATTTGAAAATTGATTTGAAAGTGTATTTATTTAAGAATTTTACTTAGATAAGTTGAGTTGAAATTTATTTAATTTGAAATTTTAAAGATATGATTTTATAACTTGGATTTGTTTAAAAATGACTTAAATGAATATTTCAAACTTACATAAATTTAAATGGGATATTTTGTTTATTTAAATTTGTAAATTAAAGTTGTATATAGATGTTATTGAAATGATTAATTAAATATTTCAGAAACTAAATGTAATGAAATTAATTTGAGATATAAATGGAATTATCAAATTTAGTTTGCGAAATGTGGAATATTTAAGCGTTGAAATATATTGAAATTTAATGGTTTATTTTGTGTTTCTAATCTGTATTTGAAATCGATATAATTTGAAATGATTTATTGAGAAATTGAATTGAGTTGAAATTTATGAATTGGGATTGAATTAAGATTGAATTTGGAAGTCGAGTTGATTTGAATCGATTTGTGAATTTGTGGAAAATATCTTTATTATATAAAGTATTTTTAAATCATATTTAAAACTATTTTTATATTATTTTATAAACTATTTTAATATAAACTATTTTTATTATATAAACTATTTTTAACTTATAACTATTTTATATAAACTATTTTTATTTATAAACTATTTTACTATATATATACTAATTTTAATATCTAAGCTGTTAAGAGGAAAGTGTTATGGATTCTAAATGTTATGATTTCAAGCTATGATTTCAAAGAGTTATGAATTTCAAGGTTTTGATTTCCAAAGTGTTTTGATTTTAAAAGACTTATGATTTTGGAAGCGTTATAACTTTGGAAAGTGATATGATTTTGAAAATGGATATATTTGAAGTGAAAATGATATCGTTTTGATATGGTTTTAAGATGGAAATGATATTTTGGTTTTGAAGTATAAACTATTTTGAAATGACCGCGGTGTTATAATAACGTTTGGTTGTTAAAGAGACCGGGATCGGATATGGGCATACTCTTTGTCGATACCGAAAACCACTTTAACAACTGTGTACGCGGTGGAGATTCCAGAATGAAGTAGGATGGTGGCGACGATCCTATATGAGGTATATACGTGGACCCGACTCCCGTGAGTTGGCATAAGGTGGCTAAAACAGGAGCGATTGACGGGCCAATGAGGTAGCTCCTTTGACCGGACGCATTCCATCGTATACCTTTCTATTACTTTGTGATTGATTTGATGGCCGTCCTCGATTTTGATTCGGGAGTGTGTTCCGAGGTGGGCGGTAGTGGCTGCTATGCGTTACCACCAGCCCGGATGCGTAATTGGTATATCTACCCTGGCATTGCCTAGTTGTGCCGTGTCACCTACCATATCGAGCTTTACTACGAGTTTGTTTTTGTGCCGTAGCCTGTGGAGTATTTAGGGTAGCTCCCGATCTGGGGGTACGCTGATAATGGATAGACTACTGGGACTATTATGTGTTAAGGGGAATATTGGGTCACTCCTTAATGCTATTTTAAAGTAAGTTTATTTTACTATAGACATTATTATAATAGCGTATATTACTACATAGTAGATAGTTTAACGGATCCTTAGAGGATGGTTATCCCAAACATCCTTTGAGTTACTTGTATTTCAGTTGCTATTTCACTTGAGTTGGATTTATTGATATAAGAATGTTAATCCTGACTCGAGTGTTTTGTGTTTTACTTTACGCTTGGGTCAGACTGAATGATACAGCATTTGAGACTCACCTTTGGAGTTGGAGCTTCGCTTGGAGATCCAGCTATCTATCCAGCTTTCAGTTATTCAGTTAATTCCAGTGATGTATTCAGATCTTGTATCTAACTATTGTATTGAGACATCTATGTATTTGTGACTTCTGTTGTATCTTGTTTAACTCTGTTATATATATAGTAGCTTCATGAACTACTATTCTTTTTTTCCTCTGCATTATTGTTATATTACTCTGTGTCTATGATTCTGTGATTATTTATTTACTGTATATGTTGAGTTTTGCCAAATTTAAATTAACAATATGATATTTTGATCAATTCAATTTCCGACACGTATGGATATGAATGGCTGAAAATTTCGGGTCGTTACACTGTTCGAATCGTTCTTTACCATGTGTCTATAAGTTGACGTGGTGCTAACTCCTCGAATCGATCCAATTTTTATGCCGAACGATTGAGTCTTCCGTGTGCACGAGCCTTGTTCATATCGATCGGTAGCATCTTGTTCGTATCGATTGCTACGGCTCTATTCGTATCGATCAATTATGAAGGCATTTTGTACTGTTCGTATCGATCGATCATTGCTTTGTTCATATCGATCGATTATTAGTATATTTTGTAACGTTTCACCCTGCTCGGTTTGCATCGATCACTGGCTGATCGATATGAGTGCAGTGTATGTTAATGGATTGATACGAATTAATGGTTTGATGGACACGAAGTCGATCTTGGTGGATAGATACGAATAGCCGACGCTAGATGGATACGAACAAGTCCCATTCTGGATGGATACGAATAGCATAGTTCTAGATGTATTCGAACAAAACCAATTGATTTGAAATTTGAAACGTTGGCTTTCATAGCTTTGCTTGTCTCGTCACATCAATTGTAGCTTGATTCGGACTCAGACAAAATTCACCGACATCCATAGTGAACCTGCGTATACTCGTTATTGGGATGAGCGGTCTTTGGTTTTTAGTCAATTTCCTTGATATCATGGCCTTGCCAAAAGGCGGGATAACAATTCAATTGATATTTTAATTTTCTAACCAATGTATTTCTCATTTTGAATACATCATTTTATTAATCGATGCATCACATGATATTTTCTTCCAATTAAGTTATCTCCTTAATTAGAATTATTTACTCTACTTACTAAAATTACCATATGATATCATTATTTAGATTCCTATAGATTATACTTACATAACCAATTAAAAGCATAACCATATTCAATTTCACAAATTTCAAATAATATAATGGCATTGCCTCGCCATTGATTTATAGTGAATACCACCATCAACTAGCTGCAGAGTTAACCAAACGATCAAAAACGCCTCACCACTTATCCAACAATCACTATGGTTGAATGGATGCACTTGTCATCTAAAATAAAAATTAATACTCAAACCTATATTAATTTATTTTCAAACTTTTACTTATTACAACTCAATTTGTTGTGTCTGGCCGTCTCATCATAGCGTTTAGGAAATTCCAATCGATAACTTTGACCAGACGCAGCGACAAGAATTCTTAAAACACTCAATGGACAATTCAACACAAAATCATTTTCTATACGATAAACATGCCTCTTATATACTTTTACAAAATATTATTTGCTTGTCTCAATAAAAAGAATTCAATTATACTTATAAGTATATCTTTTATTAGAAAGATTTGCAATTTAAATTGTTGCTTTCATTCATCATCAATGAATACAAGGACGAATTTATCGAGATATTCCCCGAATACTCGATTCATAAGATTGATGAAATAAGCTAGAGCATTCGTTAAACCGAATGGCATAACGAGCCACTCATAAGAACCGTAACGAGTGCGAAATGCGGTAAGAGGAATGTTGTCCTCCGCAACTCGTAGCTGATGAAAAATGTGGCGAGGTCAAGTTGAGAAAAGACCTTAGCACCACTCAACTGATCGAATATGTCATCGATCCTAGGCAATGGATACTTATTCTAAATAGTTAACTCTTTAAGCTTGCGGTAATCGATGCAAAGAATAAGAGTACCATCAGATTTCTTGACAAAGACGACCGCGGCACCCCACGGTGACTAACAGGCTGAGCACCAGGAATGAGGTCAATACGGAACTCAATTGCTCGCTTGGGTGGCAAACCCGAAACAGACTCAAATACATCAGCAAAATCACAAATGATTGGAATTCGAGATCCATCATCATCATCTCGAGACTCAAGAGCAAATAAAGATGCTTCAGAATCACCATCAACATTTCGAAGAACAAGAGATATCTAATCAGTCGAATTAGGATGCCTAAGATATAGGATCCTTTCTGAACATAGGATTCGGGTTAGATAACATGCAAGCCAGTCCATCCCCAAAATCAAATTAAATCCAAGATAATGAATAACGTGCAGATTTGCACGGAAAGAAAAACCACAAAGAATAATCTCAACATTCTCACACAACATGCTAAGGGTTGCGGATCCCTCGATAGGATTCGCAATCCTCAAAGAATAATAAGGTAAGAAACATCCAACGGTATAACATCAACGAGCTCCTTCAATACAAATGAGTGTAAAGCACCCGTATCGAAGAGAACTCGAATAGAACGATCATGATGAGGATTATTCATATGGTAAGATATCATTAATTCAATTATGGAACACTGTGGAATTAAAAGGCATTCCTAGACGTATTCCCAACTTATATCTACCCCCAAGGACACGAAAAGATTAAGGACACGATGATTAAGGAATATGTAACACTTATACTATACTCTGATGTACTGTAATATATATTCTGTTCTGTGTTTATCATATTTTTTTTCTGAACTCAGCTCTGATACCAAACTGTGATGCCCCACCCCGAGACCCACATTAACAAAGAGCATTACGGAGTAATACTATCTGTTAATGCAGAGAATAGGGCTGCTTAGGAGCGACCATCCATAGCTTCGTCTTAAACATGTATTGAATACGTCGATTGGGTGCTCTAATTTTTTTTCATTTACTTTTCTCAAGTGGATCAGCATACTCAATAAATGTTTAACACAAAACTACGGTGGCTAATGGATCTATCAGAACAAAATATAATAGCAACAAATACACAGATCATAGAACAGAAGTCACACATATATACATATTAACAGATACATCATAGTACACTACATAGTGATACAACAGTGGTGGTACATAGACCATAATACATACATCAAGTCAAAAGAATAAGTACATATAAGAGTTTACAAAACACTACAAAGCTAAACAAAAGGTGACTAGTAGATAATCCATAGCTGAAGCCGCAAAGTAGAAATCTATAGCAGGTGACTAACCTAAAATAACTCGGTCTGACCCGAGTATATAAAATACACGGGTCGGTCTAGCTTAAATAAACTAATTAGTATAAGATAAGTGAAATATAAGGATAAGTGATAACATCTCTTCTCAGAAGAGAAGAAGCAACATCTAACATATGTCAACTACTAAATAGGAGATAATATCACTAAAATACTTCGTATAGAAGTTTCTCAAAAGAGGCAAGTTTAACAACAATATCAAATAATCACAAATAATCGCCTCATATCATCGGCGTGTACAATAGCCAATATAATGGATTTCATCAACCATAACTCCTAAATAGTACATCAAAAGTCACAAAATCTGCCAAAGAATGGCAATCTCAAATAACTCCTAAAATAGGAAATCACAAATCTCAAATATACGCCAAAGGATGGCAACCACAAATCTCAATGTATAGAACTCAATTAAGAGTTTAAAACTCCAAAATGTAATCACCATATAATAATTTCTCAAACGGCTCAATGGCCCAATAATCTCAAATGGCAAGAACATTTGGAAATCACAAATAAATCATGAAATATCATAAAAGATTGCACGTGATTAATAAAATGGCCGAAGCCCGCCAAGTACTGTATCTCAAATAAGGCGCCAAATCGTCCCTAAGGACAAACATCCCAAAGAAAACATCCTGTAGGACAAACATCCCGAAGGACAAACATCCCGAAGGAAAACATCCCGTAGGACAAACATCCCGAAGGACAAACAGCTATAAAAGCCCAAATGACCCGAAGGTGCAGTACTGGCAATCAACCCGAAGGTCCAAAATAAAGTGTCACCAACTTTCAGATAGTAACCAAATCAGTGACAACAGTGCATCCCATACCACACGTTCTCACTTCACTGTTTACTATAAGGTAGTTAATTTCACTCTTGTGTATAACCTCAATCGAACAAGTCCGGAATTAACTGAAAAAGTAAATGCATGTGTCTCATTCTACATGTTTTACTAAGTCATTTAAATCGCTTCCTCGTTCGCTTGAAGAGTGCAAAAACGTGTATTTTATATAGAAAATAATTTACTTTGAGAAAACTAGTTTTTAAAACAATTTCTGAAATCGTTTGGAAATTTTGGCTTTGAAATTCTCTTTATTATAGAGAATATATAATTTTAATAGCTTTAAAATAATTATATATATTGTAAAATATTTATTTCGAAAGCTATTTTATTATAAAAATAATTTCAAAATCGTTTTTGAAAACACGTGCTCGAAAACAACAGAAATCATCGAAAACGCCATAAAAGTGGCAATAGAAATCATCTCAAAAACTCATCAATCCAAAATAAAAATTAACTAAAATGTCGCCTTACCTATTGATAGGTTTCAAGCCCTTCAAAACATTTTAAAACATCTCAAAAATTGATCACATTAATCAGTGGTATAAGCAGAAAATCACAAAAAGAATGCACAGAACAAAAAAACCAAGCTGTAAAAATTAAACAGGTTCAGGTCGACCCTATGGTCAACCTTTGTATTTCTTAGGTCAACCCTAAGGTCGACCTATGCATTGTCTGGGTCGACCCTAAGGTCGACCCCCATGGTCTTTGGTCGACCTGATGGTCGCGACTCTTACAGGCAATTTTTGCCTGCTTCGTGCCAGTTTTTTGAGCAATGTTTTAAGCACTTCCCGGTTGATTTTGAACATGAAATTTGACATGCACAAACTACTACATATGGACAACAATTTGGAAAAATTCCAGCTTGGAATCATGACAAGAACATAGATTTATAAGCACAAGAAGAAGGACTGTAGCACAGTTTCTTACTGTAAACTTTCAATCAACAAATTTTGTTTACAGTAAGAAAATTTCAACGCTTATTAGCTAGCAAACCTGATTCAAGCTAGAATTTGTGAGCTTTAAACTCACCTTAGCAAAATTTCTGAGCAAATTGAGCAAACTTGAAGAAGATGGGAGCTTTGTCTTTGATTTTGCTCTAGGAACCTGTAGAAAGGAGATATACAGACATGCAGCAGAGGTAATAAAAATTACAGACAACACAACTTAGAAAAATTAAAATAGATGAAAATGATTTTGGGTTTTGGATTGATTACCTAAAATAATTAGCTTCAAATTGATTAATTTTGCAAGGGAATGGAGAAATTGGAGATTGAATTCTAGGGTTTTTACAAGAGAAAGGTTTCAGCTTTCTTTCTTTTTGTTTTGCAATTTACTGAATTATCTATACGTTCAGTTGAGAAGGAGAGTACTTTCTTCTTAGTTAAAGTGTAATTGGGCTTAACCCAATAAGAAATAATAGTTATATTAATACACAAATTATCATTAATACTCCAAAACACTTACATTTTAAACAAAATAACTTATATTTATATAATTTCAACTTTATAAAATCACACTAACATACTTTATGTTTAACAAAATGTTTTATCAACACATAAAAATTATTTTAGCCATTAAAATTTATTTTCCATCATTAAATTCCTATTTTTAATTAAATACCTTAATTTACACTATTAATTACATAAAACAATATTTTTAACACCAAAATTACATAAAATTATTTCTCTTGTTCAATAAAATGTAACAAACCTTATTAACATTATTTTTACATCTAAATATTATTTTTATTTACAATATTTTTCATATCAAACCTTAATACTTCATTAAAATTTACAAAAATCAATATTTGGCAATAATTTCCAAAATTATTGCATTCTATCAAATTAAAACCATATAATGCTCATTTTTATCACAAACTAACATAATAAAGTTTCCAAAACTTTATTTTCATCATTTTACATTTATTTCAATAAGTTAATGTTGAATTAAATTCTTTTATCTTCATTTAATTCAATTAATTATCCACCAAATCAACATATTTCTTTTTATTCAAACTTAATTAATTTATTAACCACCAAATTAACAAAATACCATTATTCACAATTTATTACCAGCCAAACTATCTCAATTCTAAATTTATTTATTCAAAATCCATTGTTTATTCAAAATAAACAATTTTTAACAAAATTTTAATTTCCAATTTATTTTCTTTCTCCATTATTAAATTATAACCACCGTTATAATTTAATTTTATAGGTAATCACCAAAACCAGGGTTGTTACACAATCTGTGATAGGCGCCTTTCCCTTTTTTATTTCTGGATTTCTATTACTAATTTATAAATTCCGTGAGATTTGGATTTTCACCATATATTTCTTGGGTTTTGCTTTCATAAACTAAAAGTGATTTTTGGTTTGGTGAATAAATTTTAAGGATAATAATGTCCTTTTGTGTTTTGCCACCATGTGGCTATGTGTTAATATTGAGATTTGATTTGAGATTTCACCATAATTTAGATTTGCCTAAGAAAGACTATATTAACGTTTTACGATTTGGTGAATTATGTGATGTGTTTCCATCTACTTTCTTATGGCTATTTCTAGAGTTTTGAATCATTCACTATGATAGTTGAACTTGTTTAGTTTAATTTACCATATGTGTTTATATACCTTTGTTTTTTGTGTATTTCTATTATTATTATAATCTCATCCTTTAGATATTAAGAGATAGTCCGACCCATTTATTATATTTTATAATACTTGGGTCAGACCAAAACTTGACAGGTATGGAGACTCGGTGACTTTGAATGTGGGCTCGCTACAGTAGATCCATTCATTATATCTATAGGATAAAGTTTATTTTGAGATGCTAGTCTTACATGTATTCATGTTATATATTTGATGTTGTGTTAACTTGAGTTGTTATGTATACTTTTAGGCTTGTCATAATCTGTGCATGTATATTATTGCTTATGTAAGTTTAGTTTTCCCTTTTGTAGACTTACACTATTATGAGATATTTAATGTATTTTATTTCCACCACGAATCGTGATTCTGTATTATGTACCGATTTATTGGTAAACCATCGTATTAATATTTTGCACCTGATTGTATTTGTTGAATCCTTCCTTGTAAGGAAATGAAAAAAAATATAGTCACAATATTCGACGTATCAATACTCTCCCAAAGCAATATTACGGATGGTCGCTCCTAACCAGCCTTATTCTCTGTATTAATTGACAATATTACTTATAATATTCCTAGGTAATATGAGTATAAATGAGGGGCGTTGCAGTTGGCATTAGAGGAGAGGTTAAAAATATTATAGAACATAAGAAACATGAATCTTGGCCTAGAAAGACTTAGAGTTGCGTCCTTTGGGTGTGTCGAGTAGAAACTAGGATTTATTTTCTGTTTAGAATAGAAGTATAAATGATTATTGGGAATAATAATTAGGACGTATTTATGGAAATTTTGAATTACTTTACAATTTTTTTATATAAAATGATTTTAAAAGTTAAGTGTTGGTTGTAGTTTTTGGAGAAGAGCTTGTTTTTTGAGAATTTATGGAGTATTCAGTTGGATTGGTTTTCAGTATTTTTTATATGCTTATAAACTTGGGTTTTCCAGGCAAATGGGTGAAAATTATCGAAAATATTATTAAGACTCCTGTTTTTTCTATCATTGCTAACGGAGAAGCACACAGTTATTTCAAGAGTTCTAATGGGCTTCGACAAGGCGACCCGCTTTCCCCTATACTTTTTACCTTGGTTATGGAATATTTTACGCTATTGATGGATGGTAAAGTCAGGGATGGTCTTATCTCCCCAGTTACAGACTATGATAATAAGTTGACTCACCTTATTTACGCTGATGACATCATTGTATTTACTAAAGCCAATGCCTAGACTGCAACTGCTATAAGTGATGTTTTTAAGACCATGAAGGAGGTTACTGGCTTGGAGCTTAGTTTTGAGAAATCTAATGTTTTCTTTGGGAAAGGGGTGGATTGTTGTACAGATATCAGTATGATCCTCAATATTCAACAACTGGATCTCCCAATAAGGTACTTGGTTATTCCTTTGTCTAGTGCTAATTTGAGGGATAAGGATTGCTCTCCCCTAATAGAGAAGATTAAGTTAAGGATTGATAGTTGGGAAACAAGAATGCTTAGTCTAGCTGGGAGACTCGAACTTATCAAATCTACTATTTACCCTATAATACAATTTTGGATGCAATGCTTTTGTCTCCCAGTCTCTACGTTTCAAAAAATTAAACACTTGATTTTGAACTTCCTTTGGAAAAGTCGCAGCAGTAAGATTCCTTGGGAGATATTGTGTAGGCAAAAAGAAGGAGGAATGGGATTGAGAAATTTAGAAGAGATGAACCGAGCGTTATATATCAAACTGATATGGAAAGTAGTCAATTCAGAAGGAATTTAGGCAAATCTAATGCATTGCAAATATATTGGTAAAAAAAGTTTTTGGGAAATTAACCAGAGACTGGACGACTCGGGAGTATGGAAATTTATTATGAAAAATAGACAGGTAGCTTTGAATTGTCTTTCTCTTAATATTGTAGACGGTAAAACTACTTCTTTATGGTATGATACATGGCTTAAGGGTAGTTCTATTTTGGAACGCATTAGTAGAGACACTGCCTTCAGAACTGGTACGGAAAATCTATCTCTTTGCAGGATCATAAGAAATGGTGAGTAGAAGTGGGATTCGTATAGTTTTCTTTGTCTTATTCATGTAGAAATCGAAGGAGTCAAGATACACACAAATAGGGAAAGGGATTTTTGGTCTTGGAAATGTTCAAAGGATGGTTTATATCAATTTAAAAAAGTTTGGAACACGGTTAGATCCAGTTCTGAGACTAAGTATTGGGCTCCTTTGGTCTGGAACAAAATTCATGTTCCTAAAATGGCGGTATGCCTGTTTAAAGTCATTAATGACCATCTTTTGACAAAAGAAAGACTACTTCAAAAGCATATAGTCGTGGACCTTAACTGCGTATTTTGTAACAATCACATTGAAAATATAGACCATCTATTTTTTCAATGTAATTTTACAGAAAGTGTATGGCTATGGAGTTGTAAATTTTTTTTCATACGCCGAAAAGTGTACTTTCTTTTTCTTTGAAAGATGATTTACAGAAAATTGTTTCTTTTTCTAGCTCTAAGAGTCTCAGTTCAGATTTGTTTCAACTGTCGTTATCAGTTTGTGTCTGGCATATTTGGAAAGAAAGAAACGATAGGATATTTCAGAATCGTTCTACAGATAGGTCGCAGATTTGTAACAATATTTTCCAGGTAATGAACATTAGAATGGCAAAATCAAAACACTTTAAGAACGTTACTGGTATGAATGAAGTAATAGCTTCAAAATGGGGTTATACCTCCCAACGCTGAATTGGGTTTCCTTCTGCTTTATCATAAGATCTGCTCTTCTACAATCTTCTTGCTCCTTTGTTCCCTGGTTCCAGGTTTCTTTGTTCCTATTTTAATTACAGTTTTCCTCCCTCTCTTTTAAATTACATTTTACTTTACAATTAACAATATCTATTGAAATAGTCTATAAGGTTGCAGATTTGCAGGATGTTCCGAGTGCTTGATACCTCGACCTGGGCATAACAGAATTTAGCTTGAGTAAAGAGATTTATTTTGAAGGTCTACTTCAGTAATTACCTTGTCTATCCTGGAGGTTCCTTCCATTTGGTTTGATGTCACTTGCAGTCTTGTCCTAAAAATGCTGTCTTTATAGATCTGAACAGAATCAAAGAAATTAGGGTTCTTAAAGCTTAAAGAGGTTTCCTTGTTTTGGGTACAAGAGACTTATCTTCTCTGTTCTCTTTGAGGAAGGCTGGCTCTCGACCATGAAGTTGTTCCTGCTTGCTCCGAGTGTTAGTAATCTAGGATTTAGATGATCAGAAGCTGCTGGCCTTGGATCCTAAGTTTCAAAGGACATATGTTAGTTTTTCGTTGATAAGATAAAGACTTTCTTTTTCTTAGGCTATAGAGACTTATCTGTTGAGATCTCGAGAAGTGCTGGATCCAGGCCGTTCTGTGCTCTGATCTGGAAGTAACAGAGGTTGCCTGGAGTATCGCTCTGAGAATATTGTTGGTGATTCACGTTTTTCTAGGTCTCGCCGCCATTATTAAACTTTTCGGTTTCTTTTTTAGAGATGAGTTTATGTCTTGAATGAAGTAGTTGTTTTGCCGTTTTGCCTTTTCCACTTTTTAGAGCTGTCTAGATGTTTCTAGTTGTTGCCAAGTCTAGTTGGGCTATGGGCCGGAGATGTTGAACGATTGTATTGCTGGCTTAGGCCTTGTATTTTGTTTTTTGTATTTTTTTTCCCATTCTTAATAGAAAAGTTTGAACCCTTATTAAAAAAAAGTGTTAGTTGTAGTTTTCTGATCGATTAGTGATTAGAGTTGCGCAGCGAAAGCTGATAGACTGTTTTCGCTGAGCACTGTAATTATTTGTTGATTTATGTTTAATTGAATGTTGTATGTATGGATGAATGGTTGCATGATTGTATTGATTTATAATTAGATTTGTGTTAAATTGCTCGTGGGTGTTTTATGAATTCTATTCGAGACGTAGGATGCCATGATGTCGACTTAGATTCCTAAACGCTTTGATGAGACAGTCAGACATAATAATTTTGAGTTATAGTATTTAAAGTATTATAAATAGTTGTGAATGAATTATAAATAATATTTAAGAAGTAGATAAAGTTTTTAAAGAATTAAATAGTATTTTAAATTGGGACTAATATTTTGAAAAATATATTTATATGCATATATAATCAACTTTTGGAAGTAAAAGGAAATTTGAGAAAAGTATGTCTACATGTTTATACAAATGTGATAATATTAAAAAAAAGTATCTTGAAGAATAATAATATTTCAAAAGAAGATATTATGAACTATATGATTATTTGGAAAGGAAATACCATTGAAGTTTTGATAATAATATTTAGTAAATGATTTGGAATTGAAATTTATTATTTGTGAAAGTGAAATATTTTGTGAAAAGGTATTTTGGAAAATAAATTAAGAAGAAAATTTATCTACAGATATTTATGTGTTTAAAATTTTGGTGGTTTAGAAAATTATAAAATTGCATTTTATGTATTAATTTTAGGTGACGTGTGCAGCCACCAAGCCTTAGCAATAGTAGAGATCAATGACGAGGCCATGTTGGTTTCACGATCAACATTACAGCCATGTGACTAAGCGATTCACTATAAATGGATGGCGAGGCATTGTCATTAAATTATTTGATATTTGTAAATTGTGAATGTTTATTTTTAAGATGTATGTTAACAAGAAAAGCGAGTGATATTTTTAATTTGTTGTGTATATCATTTTATGCTTTAAATGGATGTTAACTTTTATAATTGAGCCCTTGCAGTAAGAAGTTAATTGTATTGTGTATATAAATTTTGGAAGTTAAAAATAAGAAATTAATTGAAGAAAATGGAATTTTGTTCCTTTTATTTGAAATCTAAAAGATAAGTTATATAAACAAGAATTGGTATAAATAAATACCACAAGAAGTTAGTATATTAGTTAAAGAATATAAAGTAAGAAAATTATTTTGGATAAAAGATTTATCCATAATCAAAATATATTTAAATCGTGAAAAGCAATTTGGAGTTTGTTTAAGATAAGAGTGTTGTAATCAATCTTGAGAATAGAAATTTGCTTTGGCTATAATTGATTTGGCTCTCAAAGGAGAAGTTGAAAGCTTAAACATTTTAAGGTCAAGATAATTTTATTCCAACAAATAAGGCTTCAATAGAATAAGTTTATAGAAAGAACAATAAAATCATTATTGTTTTAGGTTATATATTAAATTTGGAATTAATGATATGTTATGATAGAATAAAAGATAAGGTTTTGGGTTTAGGTAAATGACCTTAATATGTATGTTTCTTTTCATTAGAAAATATAAGGTATAAGAATTGGCTACTTTGGTTTTAAGAAATTTGACAAAGGAAAATTTTTACACTTGAAAAATATATTTTGTAAAGAAAACATGAATAAAGATGTATTTTCACATTGATGAATTTATAAGCAAGTGAAAATTGTTATTTATAACCTTTAGCCTTTAAGAAAAATGAATTTATCTCAATGATTTGTTTAAAGATATTAGACTAAACATAGTGTTGGATATAACATTTTGGTTATTAAGAGAACACTTAAAGTAATTCAATAATTGGAGCAATTTACTTTTTAAGTGATGGAGAATTTAAAATTTTAAACTTGTAGGTTACAATCCAAAGTAGAAGTTATTTTGGGTATTTAGTAATCCCTCTCCAACCAAATTCGATTTAGAATATAATGGTAAATACTTGACATTATTTTGCAAGAGAATTCTTTTCACCTTAAATTGGTTATATTAAAAAGATCGAACTTGAAGCAGTGATTGGAATTAGTAAGTGAATTTTTTTGAAAACTCAAATTTAGTAAATAAAGAGTATTCAACTCTAAATAGCTTTATAGAATAATAATGAGATTATAGAAGTTCTTTTATAAAGCAAGAGAAGGGATTTTATAAACGAGTTTGAATTTTAGTATAAGGATATGATTTATACTAAATTAAATTTTCTTTTTAAGCATAGGAAGTCGATGAAGATTGATGAATTAAATATTTTAATGAAGGAAAGAAAAAATCATTGATTTGACCATATATGTAACTTTTTACTACGAATTAGTTTTCCTAGTTTATGAATTATAAATACATGAATTTGAATTGAAGAGAAATTAAAAGTTGAATTTTGGTTGAAAATTTGTAATTTTTCATATTATAGAGAATTAATTCTTGGAGAAATGATTTCTTTTCAATAAAATGAAATTAAATAGCGGGAATTTAAGATGAAAATAAAGGAAGTATTTATATTGTTTTCATATTCTTATTCTAAGAGATTTAAATAAGATGAATATTCTTTTAACACCTTAATTATTTAGTATTTTTAAACTATAAAAGGTGTTATAAATTTTAAAAGAATATGGAATATTAGTGTGAACTTATTTTCAATCTAGAAAATAAAGGTGAATGAGATGTTGACTTTTGGAAACTAATACGTTGAGTTAAATTATTGTTTTATATTAATGGAGTTTTTCAATGTTTTTATTTTAGTAAAGCTTGGTTAAATTTAACGAATAAAGAGGAAATCAAAAGATGAATTTTTAAAATATATTATAGATTTTGCCCTAATTTGGAAATTGCGAGGATGCAATTTCTTTAAAGAGGGAAGTCTATAACAATTCGAATTTTTGGGTTGATTAAATAAAATGGGTAATGATTTAAACTAGAGAATTTAAATTATTAATTTGGAGTTTGTATCCTTTTTATAAAAGATAATTTATTTTAGAATGATTAATTCTAAATATTGTGAAATTAGAAAATGAAGGAATTTTCTAAATGTTAGAAATCACTTTAAAACCATTATTTGGATTTTATTTCAATTATGATAACTAAATTTAATCAGTTTTTAAATTGGTTTCTAAATTAAAAGTGTAAAGTTCTTTATTTAGATCATTATTGAAATTTATCTCAATCAAGATATATTAAGAAGTTATTTTATTTAATTGGGCTATGATTTTAATACTTAGGCTTTTGATTCATGAAGCTCTTTGTAAGTAAATAAAATATGAAGTTAGTTTTATAAGATAATTAAAAGAGAAAAGGTTCTTTTAAAACAAACAAGGTTTTATTTTTCTATTGGATTCAATGACAACCCAAGCCCAATTAGCTAAGAGAATCTTTACTCTCCATCTCATTTTATCCGTACGTTCAATTTCTGAACTTACAGTAAACAATAGAAAGAAGCTTGAACCCCTTTTCCTCTTTGAAACCTAGAAACCAAAAGCTAATCTCTTCAACCCTCTTGCAAATTACACCATTTTAGAAGCTAATAATCAAAGGTTTTGCTCTTTTAAAAATTGGAAGTTGTTGAAGTTGTTTTCAGCTGCTGAATTGAAGAGTAAATGTGATTTAAACCTTACAAGATCTATCCTAAAAACTTCTTACTACATGCCTTGGGAATTTTATAGTGAATGGTTGTGAATTGAAGTGATAATTTTGGGGTTTTTGATGTTGTAAACCCGAATTTGCGTTCACTGTTAAAATCGGTTATTGTAAACTAGTTTCTTCCTCTTTTTGATGTCTTATTGCTTTGATCAATTACCAGTTGAATGCATGTGAGTTTCTGAGTTTATGTTCTAAGATAAAGTTGCCAGAATCGAGTAAACTCACCGGATTTTCCACCTGTAGTCACTGGGAACGAGACCTGGAGCTGTACCGCTCCATGAATTCGCGACCAGTCGATTGAACTTGGGGGTTCAATCAACTGGTCAATCCTACCTAGAGCATATAGCTTCAGGTAGTTGTTTAGTCGATTGAACCACTTTGTTCAGTCGACTGAAGCCCGCTTCAGGTGCTTTCCTCTCTTTCCTTGTTTGTGTGTTTTGCATGGAAATGCCTTGTTTTATTTGAATGATTCGTGCTTCTATTTTGACCTCTGTTTTTATAAAGTTGATTCTTTGATTTGGCAATTTATTTTCATTTTAATGATTTGGAGTTTTATAAAAATATGTACATCTATTATATATATATATGGTTGAAATAAAGGAATTTACAAAAGATAGTTTTTATAATATACTGTGTGATGCCCCACCTCTATACTCACACTAGCTAAGGACACTACGGGGTAATGCCGTAGACTAGCACGAAGAATAAGGCTGTTGAGGAGCGACCATCTGTGTAATTGCTCGAGTACCGATATGTCAGATAGTATGTCATGCATTTCATTTCAAGAGGAAAATCCGACATATCAAATACAAACTCAAAGCTACTACATAGTGGCTATGTGGCCTTCAAAAACAAATATAAAATAAGCATAACATAAATCAGTCGCAGATATTCAGATCACTAAGGCGGAAACATATATGAACATAACACATAGAAGTGTACATCAAAGTAATGGTCATACAAGATCCACTACATCACAAAAGAATAGGTACAAGTGCTAGATAAAAAAATATGTATACATCAAGGAGTCTCTATTTCGAATGTATAAAAACCAAAAACTACTAAGCTAAAGTAGTTAGCCAAAAGTCAGATGACGATCCCTGATAAGAAGTCAAGTGGAAACACCCGAAACACCTAGGTCTGACCCGAGTATTATTTAAGAAGAAAAATAATAAATGGATCAGTCTAGCTATAATTATCATGTAAGATGAGACCTGATAAGAGATATGACAAATATATATATGATAATAACAAAAATCATACAATATCTCAAATTTTATCAAACACCAAAAAGAATGTCATATTCTTTATTATATTCACCAAGTCACAAATATTGATAAAGCTTATCTAAGCAAATCACAAATATTGGTGAAACACAAATTTCAGAAATCATCAATTAGAACAAAAAAGGGGGAGGCCTATCATAAACGGGAGCATGAAAACTCACCAACACGTGTATCAAAAACGGGACGCTATCCCATGGGTCGCTAATCCATAAACCCAGTGCAACGACGTAGTACAAAGGTACGCCCGATGAACCGAGCTCCATAAAACCCATAGGTCGCTAGCTTATAAAAATGAGACGAAGCTCAAAAGAATGGGGTATAGTCCCCCACGCGGACTAAGAGACATCGCATATCGCTAGTATAAACCATAAAATGATCATCATAGATCAATAAAAAGTGTAAATTACACCAAGTTAGTAAACAAATGAGTTTAGCTTCATGTCCCATAACCACTGGCTTAACTTAAATATTTACGAACAAATTGTAGATTTCCACTTGAAAATTGTTACAAGATTTCAATCAAACAAGTCTAAGAATTAACCAACGAAGTAAACGCAAGCGTTTCATACCACTTGTTTTGCTAAGTCGTTTAATTGGATTTCTCATATGAATGAGGTAAAGGTTTGTATATACTAATAGATTGGAAAACGGTTTTAAAAATGAGCTTTGTATTAAAAGAAATGTTGAAATCATTTTTGTGAAAGAGTTTGAGTATTTACTACTAGTATAGAAACCTTTGTATTTTAGAGTGACAAATCATAGAAACGATTGTAAATACAATCTACCACCAAAAATTCACATTCGACGACGTGAATTAAAACCATAAAAATCGATATCAAATCCATCAAATGGATATTCCCAAAAATTCAGAAAAGAAGTCATCAAAGTCGATAATAAATGACAACAACCAACCAAATCAGCAAAAATCGATTAAAATAGAAATTTGCATAAAAACAGGCAGACTGGTTGATTTTAACAGCGCCAGACGTCTGGTGGTTATCCCAGACGTCTGAGCTAAATGTTTGGAATTTTTCCAGATCGCTCATATGTCTGAGCCGTAGGTCTGGAATTTTTATTCCATTGCCTCAGATGTTTGAGCATTTTACCAGACGTCTGAGCTGAAGCTCAGGGCAAAATTTGCCTAGGCCATTGATGGCAAAATCAACATGGATGCGATCGAATGAGCGATGGTGGCTAGGGATTTATACCAAACGACAACCCAGCCCTATAGGCTCTTCAATACACTCCAAACAACATGTCCAAACATCCCTAGTAGGATTTTCATAGATTTTGACTTCGAAAATACAAAAAATTGGAAAATTCACCAAACCAATTCAAATCAAAAGCAAATGAACATGAAATAGATGTTAGGAATTCATACCTAACAACTATCAAAGGTATAGACATAGATGTGAGTTCAAGAACTCACCTTTAAACCCAAATATAGAAATGAGAAGCTCTAAAACAAGCTAAGGTTGATTTCTCTTCAACAACACCTCTAAAATCTTCAATCTATTATCAAATGCAAAGTTTTTCCTACGTTAGGTTATAGGAAAAATCAAGAATTGAAGAGGAATTGAGATGGAGAAGATGAAGAGCATGCTTACCTAAGCTTCTCCTTGATTTTGGAACTTGGATTTGAATTTCCTAATAATATAGGGCTTAATAATTTCTAATCTCCCCTCTTTCTTCTATTTTTCCTTTAGCTTGAGAGTGTTAGGAAATTATGAAAGGAATGAATGAAGAGGAGTGGAGTTAGGGTATTTGGTAGAGGAGTTTGGGTTACCTTGTTGGGTTGGTGGGCTAGAACCAAACCCAAAGCCCAAATGAAAATACCAAAATCCTAATCAACTCCAAACATATCGATGTTTATACTCAAACAAGTTGTAAACATCGTTTTAAAATCAATGGAAGTGGTCTCGAGTCCGGATTTGACCATTTACAAAAAGTCACATTTCGCACTTTAAATTCAACAAACGATGCTACATTTAAATATAACATTTAAATATAAAATCATAAAATATGCGGGTTGTTACAGACTCCCTTCCTTAAAGAAATTGCGTCCTCGCAATACTTAAGAAGAAAATATAGAGTAACAACCACTCTAAGGCATAACAATACAAAAGAAAAATTTTAAGCGAGAAGTTCACCATAAAGAGCACAAGAGAGTAAGTCCGGATGTGTTCGCTCGATGAATTCTCTGGATTCCCAAGAACAATCCTTAGGATTTGTGGACCATTGAACTTTCACGAGCGGAACATCTTTATTACGAAGGCGTTTAACCTCCATAGCAATGATACGAATAGGATGTTGCTCACATGTCAAATTAGGTGAAACTTCAATTTCTTCAATAATACCGGGCTCAAGAATAGAATCGGAATCTCTAAGGCATCTCCATAGTTAAGAGACGTGGAATACGTCATGAATAGCAGAAAATTGAGCCGGTAATGAAAGGCGATAAGCCACGAAACCAATGCGTTCGGTGATGGGAAATGGGCCAATATATCGAGGTGCTAACTTTCTCGATCGACTGAAACGCACAACACCCTTCATAGGTGAAACACGAATAAATACCAAATCTCCCACAGAAAATTCCAAATTCCTTCTTCGGTTATCGTCATAGGATTTTTGTCTACTTTGAGCTTCTTTCATCCTATGACGAATAAGGTCAATCTTTTATGTGGGATCACGAATAAAATCTAGACCTAAAACCAACTTCTCACCGGCTTCAAGCCAACATGAAGGGGATCGGCATGGCCTTCCGTAGAGTGCCTCGAAAGGTGTCATACCAATGCTAGATTGGAAGCTATTGTTATAGGAAAACTCAACAAGAGAAATATTATCTTCCCAACTTCCACCAAAATCAAGAACACATGCACGAAGGAGATCTTCAGGAGTTTGATTCACATGCTCCGTTTGTCCATCGGACTGAGGATGATAAGCGGTGCTAAAATTAAGCTTCATTCCCAAAGCTTTTTGAAGACCCTTCCAAAATCCACTAGTAAATAATGGATCATGATCGCTAACAATAGAAGTAGGAACTCAATGCAATTTAACAATTTCTTTAATATAGAGTTTGGCCAAAAGAGGTACGGTCCGATTGGACCGAACGGGAATAAAATGGGCGGATTTTGTAAGTCTATCTACAATCACCTATAAACTGTCATGACCCGAATGAGAATGGGGAATACCGTCAATAAAGTCCATGGAAATTTGATCCCACTTCCAAACTGGAATGTCTAAAGATTGCAATAACCCACCGGGCCTTTGATGCTCGGCCTTTACGAGTTGGCAAGTCATGCAACGCTTAATAAAGCTAACAATATCAGATTTCATTCTATCCCAATAATAAAGTCCCTTCATTTCTGCATACATTTTACTACTACCGGGATGAATGGTAAATTTAGAACAATGAGAATCTTCTAAAATGTCTTTACGAAGATCACTAATATTTGGCACGATAAGTCTATCAAATTTTCGAATGCCACAATGAGCATCGATTTCAAAGTCTTTCAGACCATCAATATTATTTTTATCCCTACAACTTTGGCTAAGAAGAGCCAATTCGGGATGTTGCCTTTGAGCTTCACGAATGCGGTCTAAAAGAGAAGGATGAGCCTCAAGGCTACATAAAACAAGAGATGAACATGAATCAGATTCACGATCTCGAATCTCACAAGTAGACAAAGTCTCGAGATCATTCCATTCGGATTTCATCATGGAAACAACCACTTGTTGCTTACGACTAAGAGCATCGGCAACACGATTTCCCTTTCCAGGAGTATAAAGAATATCAAGATCATAAGATGCAAGTAATTCGAGCCAACGTTGTTGACGCAAATTAAGTTCCTTTTGAGAAAATAAATACTTCAAAGATTTATGATCGGTGTAGAGAACAAATTTCTCTTCCAAAAGATAATGACGCCAAATTCTAAGGGTGAAAACAATGGCTGCGAGCTCTAAATCATGAGTGGCATATCTAGTCTCGGCAGGGTTTAATTGCCTAGAAGCATAAGCGATAACACGTTCCCTTACATGAGAACGACTCCCAAACCAATACGACTAGCATCGGTATAAACAATCAAGTCTTGGTTCCCTTCGAGAATCACAAGAATAGGAGCATCAGAAAGGAGTTCTTTTAATTTCTGAAAAGCAGCTTCACATTTGTCTGACCAAATGTACTTAACTCCCTTCTTTGTCAAACTAGTAAGAGGTACGGAAATTTTAGAAAAGTCTTTTATGAACCGACGGTAATAGCCCACCAATCCAAGAAAGCTATGAATTTCTGTCACTCTCCGGTCTCTTCCTATTTTGAATCGCTTCAATCTTTGAAGGATCCATGGAAATTCTGGATTCAGAAATAATATGTCTTAAAAATTTCACACGGGATTGCCATAAGTGGGACTTAGAAAATTTTGCTTTCAATTGATTGCTCCTAAGAGTTTCCAACACAATCCGAAGATGTTTTTCATGCTCTTCCTCGGTTTTAGAATAAACAAGAATATCACCAATAAAGATGAGAACAAATAGATCGAGGAAGTCTTTGAAAACTCGATTCATAAGGTCAACGAAATAAGCTGGAGCATTCGTTAAACCAAGTGGCATAACAAGCCATTCATAAGATCCATAACGAGTATGGAATGACGTCAAAGGAATACTGTCCTCTGCAATACGAAGCTGATGAAAACTGGTTGCTAAGTCTAATTGTGAAAAGACTCTAGCACCGCTAAGTTGATCAAATAGATCATCAAACCGAGGTAAGGGATATTTATTCTTAATGGTAAGATCATTAAGCTTGCGGTAGTCAACGCAAAGCCGAAGTGTACCATCGGATTTCTTCACAAAGATAGCTGAAGCTCCCCAAGGAGAGGAACTAGATCGAATAAACTGTTTTGCTTCCAATTCGGATAATTGTTTATGCATCACTTCATTTTTCTTATTGGACATACGATAAGGAGGACGAGTGAGAGGTAGAGCTCCAGGGATTAGGTTAATTCTGAACTCAATTGCTCGCTTAGGTAGTAATCCTAAAACGGGCTCAAATATATCAGTAAATTCATGAACAACGTGAATGAGGGAAATGACATCTTCCTCATCATCATTATCGTTATCATGCGGGTTTAGAGAATATAAGGATGCTACCGAATTGGAATCAGAATCTTTAAGAACAATAGAAATCTGCTTAACAGATTGAGGATGTCGAAGATGGATAGTCCTCTCGGGACATAGGATGTGGGCTTCATAACGATTAAGCCAATCCATTTCCAAAATCATTCCGAAACCTAGATAACACATAACATGCAAATCGGCTCGAAAAGCATAATCACATAAAATAATCTCGACGTCTTTACAAAACAAACTAAGTGTTGCGGATCCACCAACCGGATTCGCAATTCACAGTGAAGTCATCAAGCCCATAACATTTAAAGACAAAGTATCAACAAGTTCCTTTGATATAAAAGAGTGAGATGCACCCGTATCAAAAAGAACTCGAATAGGATGATCACGAAACATAATAATTCCATCAAGGATAGAATGAGAAATACCTTGACCAAGAGAAGTGTTACTAGGGGCTTGCACAACATTCAGCTTTCCCTCTTTCTTGCTTTGAAGTTTGGGACATGAAGATATAAGATGACCTGAACTTTTGCAATAGCGACAGTAAAAGGGTTTCAGACACCTATTTGCATAATGGTCCTTAGAACCACAATTGTAGCATTGTCCATGACCAGAGGTAGGAGTCTTTGCTACCGAAGTTGCTTGCTTCCCTCTCTTGTTGGGATTAGGGCCTTTGAACTTACTGCCGAGTTGTCTCTTCTTGTTGATGTTGAAGTTCTGTTTGGCACCCACAACTTCAACATCACTTTCTTTATCGACCTCTTCAAGTCGAAGAGCGATATATACTAGCTGATCGAAAGAAACTTCTAGTTTCAGAATAAAGCCTTTTTGAGGTTCTTATTCAACCCATAGACAAACCTCTGATTTTTCTTCAATGGGGTATTAATATACTCGACGCCATATTTAGAGAGGGATTCAAAAGATGCGACATAATCTATCACAGAAGATTCACCTTGAACAAGGTCAATAAATCGTCGAGCTAAAGTTACTTTTTCAGCTTCCGGCACAAACTTCAACTCGAAGCTTTCCCGGAACTGCTCCCAAGTAAGATCCGCTTTGATAATTTCCGAAATCAAAAGTTCATACCAATCTAATGCTCTCTCCTGGAGCATGCTAGAAGCCACTTGGACTCGATGTAAATCTACAAGATTCATGCGAGAAAAGATGCCATTGCATGTTCTAAGCCAAGCTTGGACTTCTATAACGCTTTCGGAACCCTTGAATGCCCTTCTACCCAAATTGGTATAACCACTGCACAAGCATGCAAACCCAGATTTAGGATGAGTAGGCAAGAATGGGTCCGACAGCTTGGTCATTCTTTACAAGATCAAAAAGCTTTTGGGCAGACATGAATACACCATCCTGAGGAGTAGCACTGGATTGACCGGCGCTGGGACGGCCAGGTCTAACCATTTCTCTTCTTTAAGAAAGAAAGAAAGAAGAGGAAAAAGGTTATTCTCAGAATGAATATCAAACAAACTTGATTGATAAAACAAGGCATCATAAAAGGAAATAGGATAGAACGGGTCCTAAGACTAGAATTAAATCCTAAGGCACGACTCCTAAGAGAGACTTAGGACGATGATCCTTGCTAGATTATTCTATATTGTTCCAAAGTTTGGCTCTGATACCAAGCTGTGACGTCCCACCTCTATACTCACACTAGCCAAGGAAACTACGGGGTAATGCCGTCGACTAGCATGAAGAATAAGGCTATTGAGGAGCGACCATCTGTGTAATTGCTTTGTGCGAGTACCGATATGTCAAATGGTATGTCATGCATTTCATTTCAAGAGGAAAATCTGACATCTCAAGTACAAACTCAGAGCTACTACGCAGTGGCTATGTGGCCTTCGGAAACAAATATAAAATAAGCATAACATAAATCAGTCACAGAAATTCATATCACTAAGGCGGAAACAGATATGAACATAAGAAATAGAAGTGTACATCAAAGTAGTGGTCATACAAGATCCACTACATCACAAAAGAATAGGTAGAAGTGCTAGATAAAAGAATATGTATACATCAAGGTGTCTCTATCTCGAATGTATAAAAATCAAAAACTACTAAGCTAAAGTAGTTAGCCAAAAGTCAAATGATGATCCTTGATAAGAAGTCAAGTGGAAGCACCTGAAACACCTAGGTCTGACCCGAGTATTATTTAAGAAGAAAACTAAAAATCGGATCAGTCTAGCTATAATTATCATGAAAGATGAGATAGGATAAGAGATATGACAAATATATATGATAACAACAAAAATCATACAATGTCTCAAATTTTCTCAAACACCAAAAAGAATGTCATATTCTTTATTATATTCACCAAGTTACAAATATTGATAAAGCTTGTCTAAGCAAATCACAAATATTGGTGAAACAAAAATTCCAGAAACCATCAATTAGAAATCCAGATATCACAAAAAAGGGGGAGGCCTATCATAAACGGGAGCATGAAAACTCACCAACACGTGTATCACAAACGGGACGCTATCCCATGGGCCGCTAACCCATAGACCCGGTGCAACGACGTAGTACAACGGTACGCCCGAGGAACCTGAAAAACTCAAATAAGCCGGAACAACGACGTAGTACAAATGTACGCCCGATGAACCGCCATAAAACCCGTAGGTCGCTAGCCTGTAAAAATGAGACGAAGCTAAACAGAACGGGGTACAGTCCCCCACGCGGACTAAGAGACATCGCATATCGCTAGTCTAAACCACAAAATGATCATCATAGATCAATAAAAAGTGTAAATTACACCAAGTTAGTAAACAAATGAGTTTAGCTTCATGTCCCATAACCACTGGCTTAACTTAAATATTTACAAACAAATTGTAGATTTCCACTCGAAAATTGTCACAAGATTTCAATTGAACAAGTCTAAGAATTAACCGACGAAGTAAATGCAAGCATTTCGTACCACTTGTTTTGCTAAGTCGTTTAATTGGATTTCTCGTACGAATGAGGTAAAGGTTTGTATATACTAATAGATTGGAAACGATTTTAAAAAAGAGCTTTGTATTAAAATAAATGTTGAAATCATTTTGTGAAAGAGTTTGAGTATTTACTAATAGTATAGAAACCTTTGTATTTTAGAGTGACAAATCATAGAAACGATTGTAAAAACAATCTATCACCAAAAATTCACATTCGACGACGTGAATTAAAACCATAAAAATCGATATCAAATCCATCAAATGGATATTCCCAAAAATCCAGAAAATAAGTCATCAAATTCAATAATAAATGACAACAACCAACCGAATCAACAAAAATCGATTAAAACGGAAATTTGCATAAAAACAGGCAGATTGGCTGATTTTAATAGCGCCAGACGTCTTGTGGTTATCCCAGACGTGTAATTTTTCCAGATCGCTCAGATGTCTGAGCCGTAGGTCTGGAATTTTTATTCCATTGCCTCAGACGTTTGAGCATTTTACCAGACGTCTGAGCTGAAGCTCTGGGCAAAATTTGCCTAAGCCATTGATGGCCAAATCAACATGGATGCGATCGAATGAGCGATGGTGGCTAGGGATTTATGCCAAATGACAACCCAATCCTATAGGCTCTTCAATACACTCCAAACAACATGTCCAAACATCCCTAGTAGGATTTTCATAGATTTTGACTTCGAAAATACCAAAAATTGGAAAATTCACCAAACCAATTCAAATCAAAAGCAAATGAACATGAAATAGATGTTAGGAATTCATACCTAACAACTATCAAAGGTATAGACATAGATGTGAGTTCAAGAACTCACTTTTAAACCCAAATATTGAAATGAGAAGCTCTAAAACAAGCTAAGGTTGATTTCTCTTCAACAACACCTCTAAAATCTTCAATCTATTATCAAATGCAAAGTTTTTCCTAAGTTAGGTTATAGGAAAAATCGAGAATTGAAGAGGAATTGAGATGGAGAAGATGAAGAGCATGCTTACCTAAGCTTCTCCTTGATTTTGGAACTTGGATTTGAATTTCCTAATAATATAGGGCTTAGGAATTTCTAATCTCCCCTCTTTCTTCCATTTTTCCTTTAGTTTGAGAGTGTTAGGAAATTATGAAAGGAATGAATGAAGAGGAGTGGAGTTAGGGTATTTGGTAGAGGAGTTTGGGTTACCTTGTTGGGTTGGTGGGCTAGAACCAAACCCAAAGCCCAAATGAAAATACCAAAATCCTAATCAACTCCAAACATATTGATGTTTATACTCAAACAAGTTGTAAACGTTGTTTTAAAATCAATGGAAGTGGTCTTGAGTCTGGATTCGACTGTTTACAAAAAGTCACATTTCAGACTTTAAATTAAACAAACGATGTTATATTTAAATAAAACATTTAAATATATAATCGTAAAATATGCGGGTTGTACATACTGACTTAAAAACTAATTTCTGTATAAATTCAATTCCCTGTGTAAATGATTTTAATAAGTTAATTGTATATATACATACATATACATACATACATGCATGCATATATATATATATATATACATACATACATACATACATACATATATATATTTATTATAAATTGAGTATTATTAGTAGAAACAACTTGTACGTTCAGAAGTATGATTTTGGAAATATAACCCTATATTATTTCTAAATTATTAGTAATATATCTATATATGGCTTTTGAGTATAGATAGTTGAACTATATTGCTTTTATGGGATTTTGGAACAACTACAAATATTTATAAATATGTTTTGAGATCTATTCAAACTTGTAGTATATGTTTTAGCAAGTGATAAATAAATAGATATATGTTAAATAATAATTGAGTTCATGGATTTTCAAATAAGTAGTATGAAAGTAAGTGTATAAATAAAGTGGTTTAGAAATCATTTCTCTATATGTTAAAAGCATATTATTTACTTTCAAAATCATAAACTATTGTTGAATATTATTATGCTTAGCCTTTGGCTATTTTTATGCCTTCTGGGCATTTTTATGTGACTTTTGGAGCTTATTGCTTTCTTGCAATTTCTTCCTTCACTTGAATGATAAATTTAATTAAACGATTTAGCAGTACAAGTGGTATGGAACATTTGTATTACTTTATCGGTTAATTTTTGGACTCGTTCGATTTTATATTT
Organism: Allium fistulosum; assembly: GCA_030737815.1. Classification (NCBI taxonomy): domain Eukaryota; kingdom Viridiplantae; phylum Streptophyta; class Magnoliopsida; order Asparagales; family Amaryllidaceae; genus Allium; species Allium fistulosum. The sequence goes on from CM060901.1 coordinate 671,564,252, forward strand.
TTAGTCATGTGGAATTTATGATCGTTTAGTAAATATTTAAGTATCGCAAAGTTGTTATGGGACATTTGGCGATACAGATTTATTTACTAGTCGAAAGTATATTACTCTTATCGAGTAGAGTTTATTAATGTTTAGTAATTGTTCGAGTAAACCCGAGTGGTTATGGGACACATGGTCGTTACTTGATTGATTACTGTTTGGAAGTATATAACACTTATTTTGATGAATTTTAGACTCCGTTCTTGGAGTTTTATAGACTTTATGATTACCGTGGGATTTTTATAGACTTTATGTCTATCTTGGGATTTTATAAACTTTATGTCTATCGTGGGATTTTTAAAGACTTTATGTCAATCTAGGTATTTTATTATAGACTTAAGGTCCATCGTGAGGTTTTATGGATTTTATATCCATCGTGGGATTTATGGTTCTTCTGAACCATCATGGGATAACACGCATGTTCGGTGAGTTTTCATGCTCACCAATCCGTGATAGGCGCCTTCCCCTTTTTTATTTTTGGATTTCTATTATTGATTTCTTGATTCTGTGAGATTTGGATTTTTACCAAATATTTCATGGGTTTTTCTTTTATATTCTAAATTGGATTTTTGGTTTGGTGAATGAATTTTAAGGATAATAATATCCATTTGTGTTTTTCCAATAAGTGGGTATGTGTTACTATTGAGATTTCACCATAATTCAGATTTGCTTGAGAAAGGCTATATTTGTGTTTTACAATTTGGTGAATTATGCGATGTGTTGCCTTTTACTTTCTTATGGTTATTTCTAGAGTTTTGGAATCATTCACTATGAGTTACTATTATTGTAGTTGAACTTGTTAGTTTAATTTCCGATACGAGTTTATATACCCTTGTTGTTTATGCATGTTTATTATTATTATGATCTCATTCTTCAGATATTTAGAGATGTCTGACCCGTTTATTATATTTTATTATACTCAGATCAGATCGAGACTTAACAGGTACATGGACTTAGTAACTTTGGATGTGGGTTAGCTATTGTAGATCCACTCTATAGGATAGAGTTTGTTTTGAGATGTTAGTCTTGCATGTATTCATGTTGTATATTTGATGTTGTATTGACTTGAGTTGTTATGTATACTTTTAGGCTTGTCATAGTCTGTACATGTATATTGTTGTATATGTAAGTCTAGTTTTCGCTTTTGTAGACTTGTACTATTATAAGATATTTGATGTATTTTATTTCCACCGCAACTTGTGATTCTGTTTTGTGTATTATGTGATATATCTTTCTGAATTATTAGTAAACAGTTGTATCATTGTTTTGCGCTGGATTGTATATGTCGAATCCCTCCACGTGAGAAAATGAAAAAAATATAGTCACAATATTCGACATATCAATACTCGCCCAAAGCAATATTACAGATGGTCACTCCTAACCAGCCTTAGTCTCTGTATTACTCGACAATATTACTTATTATATTCTCGAGTAATATGGGTATAAAGGTGGGGCATTACAAGCACATGAAGTAAAAGAGTCGATTCTATACTCAGGAAGGTGCTTGATTTATTATCTTTGGACTACTCGGGAAAGCAGATGCAATGAAAAGAGATACATATGTAAACAACAACGATCAAATACGATAACGATGTAGTGGTTGGTTGGACGGCCACATCTAGTGAGCGTGTATGGTTGAGCAGAGTTAGTCTGTGTCTCTTGGCTTTGATCTTGGGATACATATTGTTACTACCAAATATCCTTTTGACCTTGTCGAAACCCTGTTGAATAAAAGACAAAGAAGAACAAGAGAAAGAAGCTTCAGCAAGACCTTTCGAAGGAGACAAAGGGATGCATAGCCAAAGACTAGAAATATCACAACCTTTCGAAAGGGTCGAAAGGGTCGAAAGCACCCTTCTGCTTCAAGAGATCTCCTTTTGAAGCAGGTGCTTCCGCATGCATGAACACCTTTTGATTGAGTTAAAGAAACACATTTCGAAGAGAATGAAAGACAACTCTTCATATGCACGCCAAATCTTTCAAAACTAAAGGTTTCGCCTTCATTCAAACCACTCAAAAACACGCCTTGGTTAGAACAACCCTTTCGAAAGAAAAATCAAGCCTTTCGAACTAGTCAAAGCCTTTAATATCCAAGGAAGGTTCTGGATCATGTTGCAAGCATAAGCTTGGAAGCTACTAACAGCGTCAAAACCATCTGCATTTCAACACCTTCGAAACCCCTGGAAACCACCTGTCATTAGAGTTGAAAGCCCCTACCTTTGTTCCTTATGACAACAAAGCAAAATAAAAGGGAAAGGTGCAACCACCCCTTTCGATGAAGACGGAGGCATTCAAACCTATTCGAAAACATTACAGAGGGGTGCGCAAGTGTCAAAAGAGTCGGAAGGCATCTGAAGCCACCTTTCGACCAGGTCGAAAACACTAGGAAGAAAGGTGCTAACCCGCATTTATAAATAAGACCCAAGGGGTCTGTTTTTGGGGAACCGAATTCGTTCATTCCATACTTGTATTTTCTTAACTCTTCAAAGTTGCAAACCCTAATTTGTAAATAAAATTGTGGAAAATTGATTAATAAAAGTTTCTTTGGATTAATAGAGGGAAGATTTCAATATTCTTGATTATATAGTTGTTTCGAAGGCTTTTATTTGGATTTAACTGTATTTTATAGGTATCGACCTCACCGAAAGGCACCTTTCGAGTGAGTTGAAACCCTTGCTTTCTCAAGTAATCTAAAAGTGATAGTGCTATAGGATTGAGTAATACAGAATATATAATAAATAACTAGTGTAGAAAATAACTGTAAAATAAAATAGCAGTAAAGTAAAATGACACCAAGAATTTTATACTAGTTCGAACTCCCGTTCTACGTGCAGTCCCAGACTCCTTCTGGAAATTAAAATAGCAGCCCTCACTTAACCAGAAGGAATAGGTTAACACTGCCTAAGCAAACGAACATGACTTGACCGCCTGAGCAACCGAAAAGAACTTTACTGCCTAAGTAACATAATAGGACTTGATCGCCTGAGCAACCGAACAGGACTTGATTACAAAGTAGATTGTCTTGACCTTGTGTGTTCTAATAACACGAATTTGTCACTTGTAGTACACCCTTCCTATAATCTTTTCCTCAAGAATGATGTGTATGATTGTGCGTGTATGAATAATAGGAAGTTTAGAATTGCTTGTAAGATATGGAAGTGAGATCGTAAGCAATGAAGATATGAAATCAAGTAAGCAGTAGATTCGAAGAATATAATTCAAGTTAGATCAAGAGAGAGAAGTAAATTAAGTAATTCGATCAATGAAACTCAAGTATATTTATAGTAGATAAGGAGTTGCAACTGCTGATGAAGAGAGCTCTACAAATAGCAATGGCTGCAACCCTTGGCGAGAAAGAAATCTTTTCAGAAAGGAAGTGTCTTTTCAAGAATATGACGGTTATACAGTGTTCAGTCGACTGACTTAGTGGCTTCAGTCGACTGAATTCAAAATGTGCACATGCATTTGAAACTGCATAGATTCAGTCGACTGAATGATGTCGTCAGTCGACTGGTCCGTGTAAATTTGAAAAAAATTTATGCACAGGTTCAGTCGACTGAGATCATCAGTTCAGTCGACTGAACTGTGCATTTCCTAAAGCTTGAATGCATATAAGTTATAAAATGATAATTTTCAAATCGAATGCAATGCATGTGAATATATGAGAATGAGTGATGATATCTTAAGGAAAGATTTTGACAAAGCAACTAGACTTGACTCTAATATACATAATACTTGATTCTACTTTAAATATATAGAATATATGAACCATGCATCAAGTCGTTGAGTTCGGTCGTCGTAGTAGTTGCAGATTCATGAATTATTGTGTCGCTTGAAATTCTTGTCAGCAATCAAATCTTAAGATCCAACATTCTCCCCCTTTTTGATAATGACAACTCTATTTGATATGAATGAACCTCGACAAGCCTTGTTGATCTATATCTTCCCCTGAATATGTGCTAGACACTATGCTCGTTGTTTCTCCCCTTGAATCTATGCTTATATTTCCTTGTAAATAGTAATTGAGCAATATCTTTCTCCCCCTTTGTAATCGACAAAAAGGGGAGTTTATATGACGACATAATTCTATTAAATATATGGAACATCCTTTTTAAAAATCCAAAATTTATCCTTTTCCTTTTGTTTCTCCAAGTACCTACAATAAATAATAATCATTTTTTGGTACCAACTTACTATGTTAGGGTCCAAGGGGTTAGGTCTTGGGAAACCATATCCATTTGGTTGTGTTTCAACCTTTATAAATATAATTTTCATTATTAACTACCATATCAAAATAATCATCAATGTATTTTTCTCTATTTTTCCAATTAATAGGAACCCAAATACATAGATAATTTTTATTCATATTTCTGGTCAATGATTTTGTACTTCTAGAGAAATTATAAACATTATTGGTTATAGAAGTATTTGAATTTCTATAAAAATTGGATTTAGACTTTACTCAAAATTTAGTACTAGCACTAACATTTTTACTATACATGAAAGCGTATCTAGTGCTATTTCTGCGATCAGTTTTATTATATCCTAAACCACTTTTATCATGTAAAGGTCTAGAATTAGAAAAAATCATGTTTAAATCGTTTTGACCTTTATTAAATTTTGTGACTTCAATGTTAAGTTTATCAAATTTAGCTTTACAGTCCCAATTATTAGTTTCAAAAGAAATATTATTGTTTTTCAAAATATCAATTTGCTTGTTTAATTCAGAATTCTCCTTTTTTTAACGTATAGTTCTCATTTTCGAGAAGAAAAATTCGAGATTCTGAATTATCTAAAGATGATTTTAATAAATCATTTTGTCTTTTCAAATCTGTAATTTCTTTTGAAAAATTTTCTTTTTTCTTTTTCAAACAAAGTATTTTGTTCATCTAGAAAATCTTTAAGAGCCTCAAAATTATTTTTCTAAACACCATGTTGATTTTTTTACTCTAATTTCTCATTTTTCAATTTCTCATTTTCAATTTTGATTGATTTCATCTTTTCTAAAATAAGAAAGTTATGCTTTGAGATTTTATCGCATGTACTAACTAATTAATTATTACCATTTACTGAAATTTGTAAATAAGAAATTACCTTTTTGTAGTCCTCATTGGTGGCTTTGACAAGGATTTTGCTTGTTGTATTTCGATTGGATCTTTTTCTGGCCATTATTCTATGATGTTGTGACGATCGATAGAATTCCAGGCTCTGTTACCAAATGAAAGTGACTGTGCTATATGATTAAGTAATATGGAATATATAATAGATAACTAGTGCGAAAAATAACTGTAAAATAAAATAGCAGTAAAGTAAAGCGACACCAGGAATTTTATACTGGTTCGAACTCCTGTTCTACGTCTAGTCCTAGACTCCTTCTGGAATTTAAACTAGCAGCCCTCACTTAACCCGGAGGAATAGGTTTACACCGCTTGAGCAACCGAACGGGACTTGACCGCCTGAGCAACCGAATAGGACTTGATTACAAAGTAGATTGTCTTAACCTTGTGTATTCTAATAACATGAATTTGTCATTGTAGTACACCCTTCCTATAATCTTTTCCCCAAGAATGATGTGTATGATTATGCGTGTATGAATAATAGGAAGTTTAGAATTGCTTGTAAGATATGGAAGTGAGATCGTAAGCAATGAAAATATGAAATCAAGTAAGCAGTAGATTCGAAGAATATAATTCAATTTAGATCAAGAGAGAGAAGTAAATTAGGTGATTTGATCAATGAAACTCAAGTATATTTATAGTAGATAAGGAGTTGCAACTGCTGGTGAAGAGAGCTATATGAATAGCAATGGCTGCAACCCTTGGCGAGAAAGAAATCTTTTCAAAAAGGAAGTGTCTTTCCAAGAATATGACAGTTATACAGTGTTCAATCGACTGACTTGGTGGCTTCAGTCGACTAAATTCAAAATGTGCACATGCATTCGAAAATGCACAGATTCAGTCAACTGAATGATGCCATCAGTCGACTGGTCCTTGTAAATTTAAAAAAAAATTATGCACAGGTTCAGTCGACTGAGATCATCAGTTCAGTCGACTGAACTGTGTATTTCCTGAAGCCTGAATGCATGTGAGTTATAAAATGATAATTTTCAAATTGAATGCATTGCATGTGAATATATGAGAATGAGTGATGATATCTTGAAGAAAGATTTTGACAAAGCAACTAGACTTGACTATAATATACATAATACTTGACTCTAGTTTAAATATATAGAATATATGAACCATACATCGAGTCGTTGAGTCCGGTCGTCGTAGTAGTCGCAGATTCATGAATCGTTATGTCGCTTGAAATTATTGTCAACAATAAAAACTTAAGATCCAACATAATCTAAGTCCTTAACTACAAATGACCATTCATCAAACATTCACCTCTAGTGAGTCAGAACCTTAACCCAAGCTGTTTTTACCTTAGATTCTGGAACCCAACTTAAAACACCAAGCGACTTAGCTTTCGACAAGGTCAAAACCCACTTAATCAAACCTTACCCTTGAATCCTTAGAACCATCCTTTTGTGTTCCATGACTGTTTCAAAAGGAAGGTTTCGAAGGGATAATCAAACTACTCCAGTTGGCTCGAAAGATCATAAAGAAAGGAATTTAAGTGTTTCGACTGGGTCGAAAGGTCGGCAAAGGAAGGTTTTCACAATTGAAACCAAATCGAAAGGGTGTGTTGAAGGGAATATCTGTATCCTTTTTTCCTCTACTTAACCAAGAGTGATCTAAAGGACTAACCTCTTCTTTAAAATCAACTTTGGGGTGTTGACAAGTTTTCTTGTTAACATTTTGGCGCTAGAAGGAGGTCTCGAACCTCCGACTCTGTTGAACATCTAACATTGCTTACCTTTAACCCAATCATATTCCAAGCTTGCCCACTCTAGGCCTTACTTCATCATGGCTAGCATAATTAAAAGATCCAAGCAAGGATCCTCGGAACCACACTTGATAGGATTATCCCCAAGAACAACTCAAGATTCCAAACTATATAAAGAGAAAATGCTAAGATTGGAAGCTCTAAGGATCATAAAGAAGAAAAGAGCAGAATCATATGATCCAGAAAAATGGAGCTTAAATCCTTTCCATATTGGCCCTACCTCTATCTTTGCCTTAGGAGAAAAGACAAATGGAAGTGAGAACCTATTTGACCAAATGAGGAAAACGATTCAACATTATACCAAGGGCACAATCTTTGAAAAAGGAATAATGGCAGATTACAATGCCTTTGCTCATAAATGGCAACAAGCTACAACTGAAACACTTCAAGCACATGAACTTCCAAGGGTATTAAAATGGAAAACAACCAATGAGGGTAAAACTATAAAGCCAAGTAACAAAAAACCTAAAAGCCATTCTCAAGAAACAAGCTTCAAGTTAAGACTTCCAAAAGAATGCAACTTAACAACATCTATTGAGAATGTCTACTTGCTAACCAAAGGTGAGTTCAACTATTGGCCATCACAAAAGAAGAAACCAAAATATGAAAGGAATCTGGGAGGATCCTACTGCCATTACCATATGATGAATGGTCATGAAAATAACCATTGCGGAGCCTTGGAAGGGATGATAATCAACTTTTTCCGTCAAGGCAAAATCAATGGGTTTGTAAAGAAATACTAAATGAGTTCAATAAAGAGTTACTTTACCAAAAAGAATCTACATGGTTGGGAGTGAAATGCTCCTTTTATTTGGACATTACCTTAAACGGTCAAAGTCTCGATCCACGCTGAGTTGGCCAAGGCAGAGCACCTCTTAGAGGGAGGAGTGTATGCCTTTATCCGCACCACGCTATGGCTAGGATAAAGCATCGACAAGCCCCTGTCCATGCCACGCTATGGCCAGGTCAGGGCACCTCCCAGAGTGAGGAGTGTAAGCCTTTATCTGCACCATGCTATAGCCAGGATAAAGCATCAACAAGCCCCTATCTGCACCATGATATGGCCAGGGTAGACACCTCTTGGAGGGAGGAGTGTAAGCCTTTATCCGCACAACGCTATGGCCAGGTTAAGGCATCGATAAGCCCTTGGCCGCGCCTCTGTTGGGTCAAGGTGCCTCTTGGAGGGAGGTTGGGTAAGTCCTTGGTTCCAGCTTGAGAATGAGCTAACCAAGCGCACCAGACAACAAAGGACTAAGATGTCCAAGCCCAAGAAGAGGCTCATCAAACAATGGACTAAGATGTCCAAGCCCAAGAAGAGGCATATCAATAATGGATTAAGATGTCCAAGCTTGAGAAGCATCACATCAAATATCGGACAAAGACGTCCAAGCCCGAGAAGTAGCATATCAAATGATGGACTACGATGTCCATGCTCGAGAAGCAGCCAATCAAACCGCAACTACATACATGATCTTAAGGGTTACACATGTCAAAGAAGACAAATCCAAGGAGCAAAAAAGAGCTCCACTTATTAATACCCGAATCTGGGATTTGGGTATTTTATTTTTAAACTTCATCCACTAATGCCCAAATATGGGTTTTGGGTCATTCATTATTGAAATATGAGACTTTACTCATTAATACCTGAATCTGGGTTACAGATCTTTCAATTCATCATACTTAAATTTGGATTTCAAAACTGTTACCAGAATTCACTTATTAATGCCCTAATTTGGGCTTGGGATTTCTATCATGAACGAGATCATTATGGAATTCTAATTATCCACAACTACCCAAATCTGGGTTTGAGAGCTCTATTATGAAGATCATTTTTGAATTTCACTTATTAATGCCCGAATCTGGGCCAAAGACTTCTATTGAAAAGATTATCACGAATTTCTGAACATTATCTGCTAATGCTCTAATCAAAGTCCCAAAATTCCTAACTTTTGAATTTCATTTATTAACGCTCGAATCGAGGTCATTGGATTTCTACCATAAGTGTTTAAATAATGATCTCTAGACTTCTATTACATGTTCGTTATTAACTTTCTGTTAGCTACCTTCAGAGGATGACTTTCTAAAAACATTTATATCATTGGTTAAAACAATGGATGTTTACCATCAAACTTCAAATATTCCAGCAATACGTTTAAAGCTAAATTCTTGGTTATCTCTTATCATTACCAAAGAAGAAATTCAAAACATTTCATCAAGAGAAATTACTTCTCATTTATTGTCAAATCTTGATATGATGATTTATTAATATCGGCAAATGGTATGGATAAACTCCTATACAGATTCCAAGCTAACAGTAACGAATACTGTTTATTTTGTGTTTTTTAGGTAAACTAGAATAGTAAAAAGGATTGAAAGATCCAGCAAATACAAGAATTATGGAACAAGCTATCAAATAGATGTATCAGAAATAACATTACAAGAAAGGACCACAGTCCAGGTGATATTTACAATTTTCATAATTTACATAATCTATGACATTATTACAAGTATACAGAACAAATATATACATATCATTCATAAGTCTTGAACGACTTTATTTAAATCCTCAGCAATTAAAGGGTCCACGATATGATGGATAGCAATGCAAAGGACCTCTTTTAGTTTCTTCTCTTTCTTCCTCATTTTGTCTTCATCGTCAATAGTCTCGAATTGGTCTTCAAAGTGCGGTTAAAGGCTTTGTTTGCACTTTTAAGGGTTTTATTTTCCTTTTCTATATCAAAGATGTGCTTTAAGAGAAGATACTTATTGCGTTCTACCTTTTGAATCCTAGATGCATATTCATTTATGCGATTTGAGTATCTTGCTTTTTGTTGTTCGTCAAAATACTTCATCATCTCAAATTTAACTTTCTTGCACCACTCTCCTACTACTTTTTCGTCTAAGCCTAGAGGAGGATATGTCGTAATGGGAAATTTATGGGTAGTAAGGGAAGTGGATCTTGTAGATTTTTCGATGGAAGAGATAGTAGGAGAAACTGGTAAATCCATGCTTGAGATGTTATTCCCCATGATGAACTATAGTGATTCGCATTGGGCCTAGCTATCTTTTAATTTTATCTCTAAATCACTTATTTTTTGGAGGAGTACTAACATTTTGTGATCAAAGTTGATTGAAGGATTTGATTTGATGTTTCAATGTGAAAATCGCTTCACTCTTGCGCTAAACATCAACCTCTAAATTGGAAATTTGATCGCTGAGATTTCTGATGATTGTTTTCTAAAGCAAAAATCCTCTATGTCATTTTAATGCTTCCGTGTTATCTTGAAAACGAGGAGATAAGGTATCGTCGAGAAGCCTTTTCTTTTCAAGATCCGCTAACAACCTATCTTTGGTATTGATAACGAGTGATGCCGAATCTAATGAGAGAGGCGTTGCGGATAATTGTAACTCCTATTTAAACAAAAAGAAAATAAAGTCAAGACTTAGGTAATCAATTTCTTTATTAAAAGCGATAAAAGATTACAACTTAAGTAACAATGAAACTAAAAAGCACAATTAGACATCTGCTTTACATCTAAAGTTGGGAAACTGCATTTCTAACTTTATTCAATGAATTACCAGAAAGAATAACCGTCGAGTCAAAAGGAACACTAAGACCTTCCAGGGTAATAACATGAGGATATTTATTGTAGTCCCATTCCCCAGTAGGAGGACTATCACGACCACATATTAGTTTGGTATGATATGTCCGGATCTCTTTGAGTAGCTTTTCTTTTTCTTCACTAAGAAAATTGAAGAAAAGGCGAGGATGTTCCATATAAAGTTTTTGTACATCTCTAAGGAAACAATATCTGGCAAGTTTTGAAGATTTCAAAATTGATGCCTTTTTGAGATAATCTCTTCTTAATTTAACATACTGGCTTAGATAATCTCTAGAGACAAAATTGCTTGAGGGACATTCACTTTGTGATCACATAATAAAATGCAGCTAAGTACAAAAGAATAACTAAAATGAACATTCACAAATCAATATTATTACATAATTACGACTATTCATCTAGTTCATACAAAATGGACTTTGTAAATAATTCTGAAATAAACTTGTTCTTATAATATTTAAGTTTATCAGAAGGCAAGTCTTGGGGAATTGATCTGACTCGTGGCAAGTTCCAGCATGCTCCAAAATGCAGGTCAGATCCAAATTCGTCCAAGTATCTTTTATGTAGATGCCTAAGTAGACCCCCACTAAAATCACCTAAGCATGAGAAGTCAATGGTTCGGTGTCTACAATAGGCTTTATATAGAAAATCCACCAGAATATTTCTTTCCTCGATCAACATCCAAAAAGTGTAATCAATTCCCAATTCTCTTTAAGAAGACTGTCATATCAAAGGCGCGCCCTCCTCGGTCATGAGGAAGCTTCTTGATATTTAAAGGATGCTAACACAGCCGCACATCTATTAAGTCAATGATATTTATCGAAGAGAATGTTGTGTTCCTTCAATTGTTTATCTAACTCCCTATATAAACTATTTATTTCTGCTTGTTTTCTTTCAAGCTTTGTTTTATAGGGGTGAACGGATTTCCTTCTTATCTAAAATAAATGATTTAAACTATTACTATCTTCGAAGCAAAATGTGTTTAAACAGAGAATCCCATACTTGAGAAATAGGAATTGACGCTTGAGAAGCCTGCTCTTTCTCTTTTGATTCTCCAACGTTAATATAAGCAGGCTCCTCCTGAGGGTTTAAAGGCGTAGGGGGTTCAGGCGGGCTTGCTTCATGAGAAGATGGATCGGGATTGCTTTTTTCAGAAGTTTTCATGTTATCATCTCCATCTTTCTCAGGAGTATCAGATTGACCACCTCTATCACTGCCTAAACCTTGACCTCCGTTGATGTTATCATCATTGTAATCATCATTATCATCGTCATTACCATCATCATTGTCACCGCCTTCTTCTTCAACAACCTCATCTTTGTCGCCTTCGGAGTCAGATTCAACTTTGAAGGAAGGAATTTCAAAAGATAGGATTTTTAAGGCATCGATTTGCTCCCTTTTAGCAACTTCAGTCCCCTGCTTCATCTTTTTGATTTTATCCATGACTCTTTCGAGGAGAGTAGGGTCGAGCAAGGAGAAGCTCAGATTTGTGCATTTCTCGATGTTATCAATGTATGCGAGCATCATAGCGTCCTCAAAAGAGTTCATGGTGATGTCTTCAAAAGAAGAATCCATAAATTGTGATACTTGCCATTTTGCATCAGAAATTGTGTCGGTAGCCAGTTTTAAGAAAGCTTTACTCTTTTTTAGCTTTTCCTTTAAGGAGGATTGTTTAACTGCCATTCGTTCCTTTTCCTATTCGGACTCTTTTAGAGTCATTGTCAATGCTAAGTTTTCGTCAGCGAGGAGTTGGCAAGCTTTCCTCTCTTCCAAAATGATAGACTCTGACTGGGCAACGGAAGCCCTCAATCGCTCCAATTTAATTGCACCTTCATCTTTCTCTACAGATATGGAGGAAACCTGATTATTTAAGTGAGAAAGTTCCTCTTGAAGCTTTGTCGAATCGACGGAGGATTTTAATGCATTTTCATGCAAGGAGAACCAACACTTGGAAATTTGAGAGAAAAGTACAACATAAGTCAAAAACTTAAAGAAAAACAGTAATAATAAAGTTAAGCGAAGAGAAGCATACCAAGAGTTGTTGTTCAATGAGAGACCAATAATGTCTCACCATATTAGAAACAAAAGAAGGCGGGTGGATTGAGGTATAAGATGAAGAATTTAAGATAGAATGGACCATCTTCTCGAAATCGCTCGAAGGTGTAGAAGATGATGGTCCAGGAAGGTTCAGCACTTGAGTAGGGGTCGAAGTCCCCAAGTCCTTCTGCATTTGCTTGATCACACTCGGAGAGCTGGAGATGACAATGTGAGAAAGTGGATCAAACTTTGTGGGAATTTCCTTAAGTTGATCATGAGGGGCTTTGATGGTCAAACTTTCCAGAGATTCGTCAATATTAATAAACTCCCCTTCTTCCAATGGTGGAGTGACAGGAACTTCGACAATTTTGACCCTCTTTAGAGGTGGTTCCACCGCAGTCATTTTAATAACTAATTTTCTTTTAGCGGCCATCTTTGACCTGGCAATGGCTTGGGAAAAAGATGATGCACGAGAAGTTGAAGAGGGGAGAGCCGGATCACTTGTGGGTTTTTCAACCTGAGAAGCAACCGTAGAAAATTCAAACAAATTATAAGTTAGTAAAGTAATTTGAGAAACAACACGGCGTTAGACAACAAGTACAACATTTGAACTTACCGGAGTGATTAGGGCATATAGGTGACATCGGGGAGAAGTTTGTCGGATCTCCCAAAGAGAGAAAGCATTTTCTTCGGGATGTATGTTGGACCAAAGGAGGTTGGCCAAGTATCCTTTGACCCGCAGGCAAGAGAGAGTGCTTCTGCAAGTTTGTTGGATTTAGCAGAGTCAACCTGTTTCCAATTTTAGTTGAAGTTGCGATCAACAACTTTACTGTCTTCTGATCTTCTTCATTTAACTCTTTAGCAGAAGCACCTGACAAAAGCATAGGTCAACAAAGGAAAATAGATAAATGAGGAGATAAAATCTGAGATTAACTTACGTTGATAAGAGAAATCCCCGTTAATGTTTGGAAAACATTTAACATAGAAAAATTGTGTTTCCCTGTCCCTGAACTTATTCATTCCCTCAGAAATCAGCTTTCTGGGAGGGTTAGTCTAAAGATCTGGTTGTTCAGATTGCTAAGCTTGATCAACCGTACCAGATAATTCAAGACTTTAGGATTGAGCGAAGGGATTCCAGATTCCAATGCCATAAGATCTAGAGAAAAAAGATATGTGTAGACATTTGGTGAGAGCTGAATAGGAGGAATCCCCTGATAAGCCAAGAACCGGGATAGGAAGTCTGGAAAAGGAAGGAACCCTTCGTGCCAAATATGAACTGCTGTGTAAGCAAAGATCCTTCAGGAGGATTGTGGATGGGTTCGTTTTCAAAAGGGGGGATGGCCTCTACCCCAGTAATTCCAAAATCATTCAGGATTGCTTCCACTTCATCTTGAGTGGATGTCAAGGAATGTTTTGAAATGGCTTCGATCTTCTTGGACGAACTCATGATTCTGCCAGGTGAAATCCTTTCAGTTAGAAATTATAATATGTTATGAAACTAACATTCTTTCAGGGATATTGAAAACCCATAACAACAATTTGAACAACAAGCAAAATATGAAATTTAATATTCTTGAAAGAATGTTAAAGTTAGAAAATAAGATTCATTGAGTTTTTGATAGAGTCGAAAAGGAAAATGAAAGTTAACACCCGTCGACAATGTCGAAAGCCCTAGGATAAAATTTACTGAAGTTTTGATATTCGAAAGGGAGGATGAAAGCACACGTACAATAAACACATTTCACAATGTCGAAAGCTTAATAGAAGTTTTGTTATTAAAAGGAAAGTAGTTAAAACTTACATAATCAATTTGAACAAAGTATACATTATCAATGTTCAATAAACAAGGAAAAAGGATCCTTCGACGCTGTCGAAACCCATAGTCTTAGTTTATCCAAGGGAATAGAAATGCTGTCAAAACCTTATATACCAACTAAGTCGAAAGGTTTTGAATTGGAGTCATATTGATAAAATAAAAAGGGGCTTGGAACATTTCAACAATATTGAAAAAAGACAATGATCAAATCTCAGTTATTTATAGAAGGTTTCGACTCATTAGTTACAGAGGGTTCTGATAGAATCGAAAGGAGTGCATAATTTCAAAAGCTTACCAACAACTGAATTTCAACCGAAACAACAGGTTACGACTAAGTCGAAACATTTAACTTGATTTACAACTTATACAAAGTATGTTTTCTTAAATCCAATTTATAAAATATAACTATCTCTAACTTGAAAAAATTGAAAGTGAATTTATACTAAAGGTTGCGAAAAATATAAAACAAAATTTATGCTTTCGAAAGAGTGACTTAAGTAATTATCTAGTAAGGTCAATAGCCAACTTCTTCGAAAGGTGTCTGAATACGTTAAAATACAAAATTTCTTTCAAAAAGGTTGACTACATGCTAACTATACTATATAACCTTTCGAAAAGGTTAGTCAAACGAAGCACTACGTTATCTTTCGACCCCATCGAAAGAGGCTAAAAAACAAAACAAAAGTTGCCTCCTTAATCCCTTTCGAAGGGGTAGAAAGGTAAATTTGTGGCGCCAATTTTTAGTTCGTACAACTCAAAACTTCTAGGCGAAGTAAACAGGAAATTTCTTCTTACCCAAACCCGATTTCAACCCAGGAATCCAAAAGCTAATAAACAAATGGATTTAAACGTGAATCGACTATTTTAAATTTTGAAATATTTGAGATGAAAATTTAAATTCTCTAAAAACAACAATAACAGTAAAATCTAAATCGGGAAAGATTAAAATGAAAATTAATAGGAAATCAAATCAAATTGTGGTAAGAAACAAAATTACAGAATTGTTTCAAAGCGAATAGAAACTTAAACGATATCCATGGAATCCAAAGCAATAATACAGATCTGAGCTAAGAATGTTTTAAGGATCGAAATCCACTATAAAATAAATATGGAAAGAAAAAAAAGTAAAAGAGACTTACTATAAATCTGAATTCTTGTTGGAGATAAAAATTATTTGAGAGAGTTTGAGAACTTTGATTTTGCTTGAAGTTAATTTTGAATGCAGATGAATGAAAGAGGAGAAGAGAAGAAAGTGATTTATAAGAAAAGTCAGCAAAAATAGCAGACCGCCCGATTAAATTTAAATGAACGGCCCAAATTCATGCATGAATACGAAAAGGCCGAAAACACCAAAGATTTCGAGATGATTGACTTGAAAGGTCAAAGACACCCCTTCACAAGGGGGCAAATGTTACTACCAAATATCCTTTCGACCTTGTCGAAACCCTATTGAATGGAAGACAAAGAAGAATAAGAGAAAAAAGCTCCAATATGACCTTTTGAAGGAGTCGAAGGGATGCGCAGCCAAAGACTAGAAATATCACAACCTTTCGAAGGTGTCGAAAGGGTCGAAAGCACCCTTTTTCTTCAAGAGATCTCCTTCAGAAGTAGGTGCTTCTACATGCATAAAGACCTTTCGATTGAGTTAAAGAAACACCTTTCAAAGAGAATGAAAGACAACTCTTCATATGTGCGCCAAACCTTTTGAAACCAAAGATTACACCTTTGTAACAACCCGAAATTTAAGCTATAATAATTAGTTAACGAATTAATTAAATAATAAAATAATTTTCTGAAATTGTCAGAATTGAGCCATGGGAGTTGCACCATTATGTCTGTGGTAATTTTCTAGTCAATTTCCATATATAATTTGTCAAAATCCGAGTTAGTATGAGGAAGATACGCAAGAAAGAAGAAATCAACAAAATACACACACACATACACACACAAGGCATGGATCGACCCATGCTGTAACGACCCATTTTTTTAGCTATTTTAAATTATTAAATTTAGTGTAATTAATGAATAAAAATGGTTAAAAATAAAAATTTAATGATTTTGAAATGTAAGTTATTGGATATGAACTTGAATAAAATTTTGAAATAAACTAATTTCGAAGATTTGAGTAATAACAAGTATTGAAAGGCAATGTTATGTATTGAATGTGTTTACAATCAATAGTTGGATTAAATAATAAATGTTGAATTCATTAGATGTAAATAAAGTAATTGATTGATAACTAAAATTCACTAAAATCTAATATTGAAATTTGTTGAATATTGAATAGTTAAATTGTTAAAATTTAATATTGGAAATTATTTTTAATTGAATTCTGAATTTATTATGATTGAAAATGATGTTGGAAGTTGATGTAAATTTTATTTAAACAACAATGAAGATTGTTAACATTTAAAATTGGATTTAAAAGTGAATAATTAGAAATTGGAAATTTTATATTATAATCGAGACGTTAAAATAGCGATCCGCGGCGCAGTCTCGGATTTCGATGAAACCAGTTCCATTAGATCCGTAATAGTGTGTTATTGTCGGATTTCAAATTTCACAGCGTTTAGAGTTATCGTTTGGTCGCGCAGGATAGAAACGCGTTGAAATAAATATCGAAAATTTAATATTATAATTGGGTCCAAAAAGCTATCTTATCCATACGATCGAATTGGCACTCAAAACATGTTCTATTGCATTTGGAATAAGGGTAAAACATTATAAACGCCTAGTGGCATGCTTCGTTTGGAGTACGGAATTATTTTGAGTGAATAGTGTTTTAAGACATTGCCTATAAATAGAGGGCCTTTGCCCTTCATTCACCAAAACCCTAGATTTTTAGGTCTAGCCGCCACTTGAATTTCATTGGCCATTATTGCTCGATTCTTCTTCCCCTATTATCTCCTCATCTATCAACTTCTAGGCCATAACTTCTAAATGAAAATTGTAAAGCGTCGTGAGATCTAGACATCCATACGGTGATGATGGTTTTCAAGCAAACGTCGTGACAGAAATTGGTGTTCATGCGTGGTGCGTTCACGTACGTATTCCAAGGCCATGCTAAGGCCGAGCTCGGCCAGTCGTGGGGAGTTGGTGAAGGCGGGGTAGGGCTTCGAGATGGTGGTTGTCGATCAACTCCTAAGGCAGTGATGAGGTGCGGCGATCGATGGAAGGGGCAACCGTGGGTTTTTGCATGCGTATAATCTCCTGGAACGAACGAAAATGGAAGAAGAGAAACGCAGCGCAGATCTCTTCATGGGAACAAACGGTCGAGATTTTTTGCTAGGTTATATTAAAAAAATATGTAAATTTATATATATTAAATCGTGCAATCTTTAAAATTGTATATCTCTCTCATACATTGTCAGAATTGGACGAAACAAGCGGCGATGGAATAGTGGCAACGAGTAGTACGACCTAGAACTGATCTGGAGTCGTTGGAGCTACGTAAAAATTTAGGTTAAATCGAACGTCGTTTGATTTGATTTAAAACTGAAAACTCAAGGTGAGTGTTTTATAACGCTCACAACGTACTAAAATATTTTTATGCTAGCTAAATTTGAAATTGTGAAGTGATATAAATTTATTGATTGTTGTTTGATAAATTTAATTGCCATCTAAACTGTCATTGAATTAACAGTTAAAATTAAAATTGACAGTTAAATTTGAAATAGGAATTTAATTGCCAGTAAAACACCCGATTTTAATAACTATGAAATTTTTGTGAATTATATTGACTGTTTGGATGATTGATTGCGATGGATGCTATTGGCTGATATTTTGGATGATTTGGATGTTTATTTGTTCGGATATATCCTGTTATCACCCTGTATATTATTTACAGTGTATAAAATTGTAAATTGAATTATTTTGAATAAATTAAGAAATAGGTTGAAATGATATATACCTATGACACTGTGATTAGGATTGAAATGATATATATCCATCCCTGAAATTAAATTGAAATAACTGATCACTTGGCCATAGGATAGGAAATTATATACGGACACCGGATTGGTTAAATTAAATAATATTAAAATTTTGATTTGAAATTATTAAATTGATTTGGATTTGAAGAAATAAAATCGGGTTTATGGAAATCGAATTCTTTTCGAACTTGAGCTCAAACTGTGGAGTTAAATTATGTTAAAACAAATTGTTTTAAATAATTGAAGTTGGGATTTTTAAGTTATAATCAAATTATGATTTATATTTCAGAAATTTATTTGATTTAAAGGATGGGACTTTTATTCAAACTTTGAATTTTACTAATTAAAAGTATTTGAAAATTTGGATTTCAAATTGGATATTGAAGGTAAATCTGATTTAAGTGTTTTGAATCGATATTTTGAAAATCGAACTCGGAATTGATATAGGTCGAAATGGTTTAAAATTTTGGAATTGAAATCGAAATTAATTTGGAATTTCAATTGAAATTAATTTGAAATCGAAGTTGAATTTGATTTGAATTGAAATCGAAATTGAATCGATTGAATGGAAATGGGAATTGATTCGAAATGGAAGTTGGAATTGAATTGGTTTGACTTTGAAACTATTTTCAAATTAATTATTTAATAAAAAACTATTTAAAAGCTATCTTCTTAAATATACAAATTATTTTGGTTTTCCAAATTATTTTGCTATATAAACCATTTTAATACTTAACTATTTTATATTAAATTATTTTAACCATTTAAACTATTTTTAACTATTTTAACCATTTACACTATTTTTAACTATTTTAATTATTTAAACTATTTTTAACTATTCAAACTATTTTTCTAAAATTCAAACTGGTCAAAATGGGTGGAGTGTTTATATTTAAATCTCAGATTTAAATATGATTGGGTTAAATGAAGTTATAACCTAAATTGAAATTCGAAATGATTTTGGAAGCGAAATCAAAATATTAAGGCGAAAATGATTTTGAAGTGAAATGGTATATTTTGAATAAATATGATGATTTCAAAAATGGATTTGATTTTGAAGCGAATTTGATATTTTGATATCAAGTATGAACTTTTTCGAAATGTAAAAGTACCAACCGGTGTGTAAAACGACGTTTGGTTGTTAAAGAGACCGGGGCCGGATATGAGCATACACTCTATGGATACCGGAACCACTTTAACAACAATGTACGTGGTGTGATGATCCAGAATGAAGTGGTTGGATTTGGCATCGTTTGCTGGATTCGAAGAAAGAGAACAATGATGGATAGACCCCGACACTTGTGCCAATTTGAAATGACTAAAACAGGACGGCTTAACAGGGCCAAGTGGGAAAATTACACCGAGCGGACATCCATTCTTCGATTTTCTTGGACTCAATCCATATTATTACTCTTGTTGTTGGTTTCGATTGGTGCACCTTGATTTGGGATAGCCTCCCTTTGACTCGATATGCGATGGATGGACGTGGTGGGAGGTCATGGCTATGATGCGTTACCACCAGCCCTGCGACCCAAACTGGTAGTATCCTACCTTGGACATTGCCTCACGTGCCTTGTCATACTTTTATCCCTATATGAGACCTATACGATTTTGGTTTAGTGTTGTCATATCACGGCGCATCCCTGACTACCGACGTTCTACTGGTGGTGTCAAATGCAAACTGTATGCCAATGCTTAAAAATGCGTTAAGGGGGATCAATGTAAAGCCTTAACGCTAAGAAAAATATTTATTTTACTGACTAGACATTATATATATAGCGTATTCTACTACATATAAATATTTTGATGGATCCTTAAGAGATGGAAAATCCCGTAACATCTCTTGAGTTATTACACACAAATTATACACTGGATAGGAGATGTGAAAACCCGTAAACATCTCTGACGCCGTTACACTCATGTTATATGCGATATCGATATGACTTACATAAGGATATTTTAGTCCTGACTCAAGTGTTTTGTCTTTTCATCACGCTCGGGTCAGTCTTTAGTTTTTCAGCTTATTGAAGATTTATTCTGGAGGACGAAGATGAAGATTTGGTATATTATTACATTAGTATGCCTGCATCATGTTGTTTGCTGCATTATTTATTTATCTCTGATGTATATATATAACTTTGATGAATGTTGTATAGATCATAATCAAATGCATATTATAAACAACATCATGAACTTTTTATTTGATTATTATATTTTGTCGTTCTGCTGCGAGATTCTGTGTTTGTTTTCTTCTTCTTTTCTTATTTTTCTTAATTAACCCCATTGATTATCTATATTCCGGATAGTTTAAGTTGGGCATGTGTGGATTATTGTCGATTTAAACCTTCCGAAATGTGGGTCGTCACACATGCCAATGGTCAGGTCGACCTTAGGGTCGAACCAAACCATACATAGGTCGACCTAGGGGTCGACCCCAATAGTAGCTAGGTTGACCCGCCTTATAATTTGGATGCAGAAGTGTCCAGGTGCGTGCCGAACGAACTGTTTTGCAATTTTCTTCAAATCCTGTGCGTTCATGCTTCCATTCGATGGTTCCTAGCGAGCCTATGACGTGGTTGCACCGGATTTAATCTCCAAATCCAACGGTCTGAGATCCCTAAGCTACACTATAAATAGAATACTAGGCCTAGCTATTTTTCTCATTCAGATTTTCTCTTATTTGGGTTCATTGCCTAAGGCTGGACCCTAAATAGAAAAAATTTCTAAGGAGGAAATCTTTTTTGATAAAAATATTCTACGCACTAGAAGTGGATCCAAGAAGGCCAAGGACTAGAGCAAAGGACCACATGTGAGTGTTTTGTAATTATTTTAGATTTTTAAGTAATATAAAATAATAAGGTTCTCAATAGTTGTTTTTCTACAATTTTGAGACAATTTTTATATAAGCTTACTTACAGTCTATTTTTAAGTTAATTTCAGAAGTTCTATTCAGTCTATTTTCATTCGGCTATTTTATTCATTTATTTACTGTTATTTATCGTTATATACAGTTATTTACATCTATTTTAAGTTGGAATTTAGCTTGTAAATGTTAGCTTCTTTTTTTGATGCGAATAAAATATTAAAAAGAGAATAATTTGAAAATATGGATTAAAATAGAGAAACGCTAAATTTACAGAAATAAGATGTAAAATAAGAAGAACTGTAACAAAATGGAGATAGATTGAAATAGTCAAATTTGATATATTTGCAAGCATAATTATAACAAGTAGTTATAACTAAAAAGAGAAAATAGAAAGGGCTTATTTTAAAACTTAAACTAAGTTAATAAGCAAGTAATAACACACAGGTTATAATTAGAAAAGAAAGAGATAACAGAAGAGACTTATTTTAAACTTAGATCTATGATTAAATTAATAAGAAAATATAGCAGAAATAACAGAAGAGGCTTATTTTCAATCTTAGATTAAGTTAATAAGAAAATATAGCAGAAATAACAAAAGAGGCTTATTTTAAAACTTACACTAAGTTACTAAGCAAACATAGAAGAAGGGTCCATACAGCATTCCCTTTAAGTTAGGAACTGAAGGTCTCACAATAGTTAGGTGACGACGGGACACGCTTATGCTGATTAGGGTAAGTAAGAGGCCAAATAGATAGAGGATCAAATCTGGGGATTTGTGTAAGGGGCGGGGCGCAAACTAGAATTTGTTTCTAGGACCAGTACCGGCAGCATTCCCTTTCAGGTCTAGGACTGATGGTCTCACAACACTTAGCTGAAGATGGGCAACATCCCTTTCAGACTAGGACCGATAGTCTCACAACAGATTAGGTGAGGCTGGGCACACATATGCCGATTAGGGTAAATAAGAGGTCACAAGAGGGGCGACAGTTAGCGTGTATTGGCGATGACCGAGCGTGCAACATTGATTAAGGTAAATAATTCGCTACTGCGTTACAAGCGCTAAACAGGTGTCTTTTGATGTAGGACCAACGGGATTGGACCAACTCATAGTGGCACAACGGAGATAGAAGGTTGAAGGGTAGAATTAGGATTTCTACCTAAACAAGATAATAGTTGAAATAGGATTAGGGTTTTAGCCTAATCACAGTAGTTTAAGACAAGTGCAAACAACCCAAACAGTCAAGCAATCGAAACAATCCAAGTAAACAGAATCAGAAACCGTATTTTATTTAAGTTTTATCTTTTTTATATTTTCCTTTCAAGCTAGAACTATTGCTTAGTCTATTATCGTTACCTTGCTTAGAAATGCTAGTAATTACTTTCACTCACCAGACTTATAGTCTGAACCACTCCTCTATTTCCCCCTTTCCCCCCATAGGCCATCAGAGTTGAGTTGATTCAGGTTGCTTGGAGATTCATTCCCGAAGATTTCTCAATTTAGATATATTCTTCTGCTTTTCATCTTTTTCATTTGGGTTATGATGGATTTGGCACTTGTGAGAGGATTACTATTATTATGATTACTATTATTGTTACTTTTGTACTCTGATTATGTGAGACTGAGATGTATTTTCATGAGACATGAGATATTTTGAGTTTTTGAGACATGTTATGTTTTTATAACTTATTTTGAATTGAAGTTACATTTTGAATGTCAAGTTATTATTTAAATGTTTTCGCTGTTTTTACTTATTTGTCTTGCGAATTTTAGTCTCTATGATGCTTTAGCTATACCTATAACGCACCATATACTTTGGTGTGCCCTTTTTGGGTATACTAAGGTATGTGGGGTGTTTCAGCCTTCATTCAAACCACTCAGAAGAACGACTTGGTTAGAACAACCCTTTCGAAAGAAAAATCAAGTCTTTCGAACCGGTCGAAGCCTTTAATATTAAGGGAAGGTTCTGCATCAAGTTGCAAGCATAAGCTCGGAAGCTACTAGAAACATTGAAACCAACCGCATTTCAACACCTTCGAAACCCCTGGAAACCACATGTCATCAGAGTCAAAAGCCCCTACCTTCATTCCTTATGACAGCAAAGCAACATAAAAAGGAAAGGCGCAACCACCCCTTTCGACGAAGACGGAGGCATTCGAACCTATTTGAAAAAATTGTAGAGGGGTGCGCAAGTGTCAAAGGAGTCAGAAGGCATCTGAAGCCACCTTTCGACCAGGAGGAAAGCACTAGGACGGAAGGTACAAACCCGCGCCTATAAATAAGACCCAAGGAGTCTGTTTTTGGGGAACCAAATTCATTCATTCCATACTTGTATTTTCTTTTCTCTTTAAAGTTGTAAACCCTAATTTGTAAATCAAATTGGGGAAAATTGATCAATAAAAGTTTCGTTGGATTAATAGAGGGAAGATTTAAATATTCTTGATTATATAGCTGTTTCGAAGGATTTTATTTGGATTTAACTGTATTTACAGGTATCGACCTCACCGAAAGGCACCTTCCGAGTGAGTCGAAACCCCTGCTTTCTCCAGTAATCCAAGTCCTTAACTACAAATGACCATTCATCAAACATTCACCTCTAGTGAGTCGAAATCTTAACCCAAGCTGGTTTTACCTTAGACTCCGGAACCCAACTTAACACACCAAGCGACTTAGCTTTCGACAAGGTCAAAACCCACTTAACCAAACCTTACCCTTGAATCCTTAGAACCATCCTTTTGTGTTCCACGACTATTTCGAAAGGAAGGTTTTAAAGGGATAATCAAACCACTCTGGTTGGCTCGAAAGATTATAAAGAAAGGAATTTAAGTGTTTCGACTAGGTCGAAAGGTCAGTAAAGAAAGGTTCTCACAATTGAAACCAAGTCGAAAGGGTGAATTGAAGGGAATATCCGCACCCTTTCTTCCTCTACTTAACCAAGAATGATCTAAAGGACTAACCTATTCTTTAAAATCAACTTTGGGGTGTTGAAAAATTTTCTTGTTAACACATATGTTTTAATTAATGCTATTAGTCGTATTTTAGCGATTGTACGTGTTGGTAGAGCATTGGTAAAAGGAATTTCTTCGAAGTTCGAATTCAGATTCCGTGGTTCAGGTGTCAAAGACATTGTTTAGGATCGAAAAGCTTCTAGTTTCGTTCAGGCAAAGCTATAGGAATGTTCTAACTTGATAGGGCTTAAGAGCTCAAGTGAAGTTCGGTAGCATAAGATAGCTTGAATTCGGATAATCAATCCATAGACAATTAGATTATATCGGTTTTGTAAAAGGAATCTGTAACGCCCCATAAAATGAATCATAATTAAATGGATTAAATATGATAAAATAAAATATGGAAATTTTATAAAAGTGAGAATTTGACCACAAAATTTATTCTGTTGCGTTTTTGGCGAAATTCTGATCTATTTCCATATGTAATATGCTGAAAAGGGAGCTCAAGCGAAGAAGTTATGAGCATTTGAGGTTTTTAAATTTAAATTAATTTAGTTTGAATTCAAATTCAAATAAGAAATTAAATTTAGGGTTTAACGTTAAAAAGTTAATTAGGGAATAAAATAAATTTGCAACAAAATAAACGTTCCTCGAAATAGAGGAGAGGTCGACCTATATAGCTCAACCTGTCGGCCATAGCGATTGACCGGTCGCACATAGGCGGTCGACCGCTTGGCAATGGAAGTTGCCAGTGGCGGCTAGGCTTTGAAGCTATGTTATATTGAGTTGTACGCTCCAGATTTATCCGTTTCCTACCTACTTCCATCCTACGGTTCTGCTGCATTTCAACAGCTATAAATAGAACTCTACCCTTTCCACTTTCTATTCATATTTTTTTTGGGAATTCAATGAAACTTTGCCAATGTTATCTCTCCAAGTTAGATTTAGAAACTCCGTAGAGAATTCAGGTAAGTATTCAATTCATTCTTAAATTATTTCTTCTTTCTCTAACCTATTCTTATTTTGTTCTTTCTCCAACCATTCTGAATCTAATACAAATGTATACATCTTCCTTATTGTGTATATATCAAAAGAGAGAGATTATGTAGGAGACTGAAAGGTGTGCAAATCCAAGGAAAGCGGAGCTGAGGCTGTTCTGTGAGTGGAAACCTTATTATTTCTTTTTCGGTAATTGTTTAGTGTATCTCTATGGTTTGAATATGCCTTAGGGATTTTGGAATTGCAAAAATGCGATAGATAAAATCCCCCAAAAAATTCTTTTTTATTTCGAAATGCCAATTATATGTTAATTTTCTTAATTATTTACATTAATTTGATGGAATTTGTTTTGTTTATGTAATTTTTGATAATTTCATGGTCTATTTCACTTCTCCTTCTTCTTTAGTTCAATTTGTGATTCTTTAATGAAATAAAATGTTTAGATTTGAGATTTTTTGCATAATTTACACCACTTATTCCACACAAACTTCCTTCTTATCTATTTCTTTGTAAAAGAGGAGTTTAATAGAATATGAAGTTTAGATTGCAATTCCTATTATTTATGATATTCTATTGAATTGGTATAATAAATTGAGTTTCTTTTTTATTTAAAGGTCTGCTATTGCAGTTTTGGTTATGAATATTTATTCCCTATTTTAGATATTAGAATCTCTTATTTTTGTAGGTTGAAATCTTGGGAATTTAAAGAAAAAAGACTTCCAATAGTAATTGGTTAGGTAATTGACATTTAACGCTAGTTTAGGGCGTAAAATCCATGCATTTAGAATTTATTAGGCATGAATATTTATTTATCTCAATTACCATAATTAACGTATAATTATTGAGTATATGGGGTAATTAATTAGGTATTAATTTTCATTTATTTCCTCCATTAGGAATGCAATTTATTGTTAGGCGAAAATAAGAGGAAACTCTTATATAGCCTAATTATTATTCTAAGGCATAATAAGGAAGATTCTTTATAAGGCCTTATTTATGAAACAGTGAGATGAGTATTATAATATATATGGATTGTATTTAATTTATGGCCAAGTCATAAGAATGCGAGGTCAATGGAGTTACAAGATGAAAGTATGCCCTTCACTTTGAGGCTACCAGCAGTTGCGTACACTTCCTATTGATGTGAGATATCCTTATGATAAATATTTATAATGACACGAGGTTAGTCCCAAATTCTATAGAGGAAATCTATAGGGCTAATCTGGCTACAATTCCTACGAATAGTTAGACTAATGTGAGATGTCATTATGAATATGGGCTATAGTACGAGGGGCATGCTCGGGGTCTTGAGGTATTAAGTGGTTGTTGGAGGGCCCACCACTTTTTCCCAAATGAAGTATTAAATGGCCTAGGGGACACTTTATGTGGTACCTCTACAGGGGTCCGCTTCTAGATATGGTATTAAGTGACAAATCGAGGGTACGTCTTTCCAAATAAAGAAGTATTAAGTGACTTGAGATTCCATATGAACCGGCTAGATAGTACCATTGAGGAGCACACCTTGGAAATTGGTATTGAATGATGGGGTTTACGTTAATTATGGTATTAAATGACCAGAGTCCGCCTATTTTCCAATGAAAGGTATTAAGTGGCTTGGGTACTATCTTTTGCATTGCTAGCTATTTATGATCTGGGATTTGTGTTATGGATTTTAAAAACTTGCTTATGGAATGGAAGGTATTAAATGATTAGTTGAGGACTCGCCTCCTTTCCTTATAAGAAGTATTAAATGGTTTTATGTTAGTAGACATATTCTTATTTTGCGATATACTATCCATATACTGAAAAGGTAAGACTCAAGGTTTTTTATTCACCGGACACTTTTTGTTCTGACTTCCTCATTACAACATAGGTTAAGGACGGAGTAATGGTGGCGACGATGCTTAGAGATGGAAAAGCTAGGCTTGTGGCAGTATTTATCTTTATTACATACTTTTATGTGTACTCATGTATTTAGTTAATTGTTGTAACGAATTTATAATACGATTTGATGTTATTTTGTATCATGACATTTTATGGTTTTGAAATAAATAGGTGCACTTTGCTATTATATTCTATTCCATCCACTATGAGCTCTGATTTAGGGGCATTACATTCCTTTATACCTAGGAATGTAGTAAATTTGATGCAGGGGCATTACATTCCTTTATAGCTAGGAATGTAGTAAATTTCTTAAACCTTCAAACCCACATGGTGAATATC
The DNA here is from genome assembly GCA_030737815.1 of Allium fistulosum. Lineage (NCBI taxonomy): Eukaryota > Viridiplantae > Streptophyta > Magnoliopsida > Asparagales > Amaryllidaceae > Allium > Allium fistulosum. Next base: position 671,591,621 of record CM060901.1, read on the forward strand.
CCAATAGAGGTTTTTAATCCTATTGGCAGTTCGACACATCTCTCTCTTATTTTCAAAGACCTAGTGTTAGACATATATGACATCAATTTAATATGTAATGCGTACGTTCTAAATTTTGAATGGTATGGACTGATCTTGGGTATTTGTTGGTTATCATATTATGGAGCCATTCTTGATTGTGATAGGAGGGTTGTACGATTAAGGAGCTTTGGAGGCCGTGACCTAGAAGGTCTCTGTACACCCAAAGATTAGTTAAGTTAAGCCATCTATACTCACTAACTCTATCTGTTATTGGAGAGCCATCATACGTACCCATAAAATGAATTTCTTGTTGTCTTCGAGGAGGTCTCGGGTCTCCCACCAATAGGGAGATCGAGTTACGAATCGATTTGGAGAAGAAAGCAAGGCTCATTGCCTTACCTTTAAGGCATATGGCCCCTAAAGGATGAAGGGAATTGGATAAAGAAATCTTGGAGCTATTGAAGAAAGGATTAATCCATAGGAGTACTTCTGAATGGGGAGTCCCTATTGTTTTTTCCACTAAGGCAGATGGTTCTTTGAGGCTTTGTGTCAATTATAGGAAATTGAATAAGTTGACAAGGAAGAATAGGTACCCTTTACCTAGGGTTGATGACTTGTTCGACCAACTTATAGGAGCTAGGGTCTTTTCTCAATTAGACCTAGCAACGAGATTCCTTCAGTTAAAGAAAGCAAAGGAGAGCAAGTTGAAGACTGCATTTTGCACTCCAGATAGGCTCTATGTGTGGGAAGTAATTCCTTTAAGATTGATGAATGCCCCGGCATACTTTGTAAAATTGATGAGTAGAGTATTTAGGGGGCAACTCAATAATTTCGTTGTGGTGTTTGTTGATGATATCTTGGTTTTATCCAGAGGCAAGAAGGAGCACGAGGACCACCTTAAGGAGGTATTAGAGACTTTGACGAGGAACCAACTCAAAGCCAAATTTTCGAATGCCACTTTGGAGGAGTGAAGTTAGATTTCTTGGGCATATATTTTCGGAGCAAAGATTGGCTGTAGGCCCCGCTAAAGTGAAGCTATTCGGAGATGAAAGACTCCTAAGAATTGATTGGAGGTTAGAAGTTTTCTAGGGTTGGTAGGCTACTATAGAAAGTTCATCAAGAAATTTGCAAGAGTAGTAGCCCCTTTGACCCAATTACCTAAAAAGAACCTAGTCATTTCTTGGGATGATAGATGCACTAAGGCATTTGAGAAGCTTAAGGAGTCATTAACTAGTGCACCTGTGCTCACTATTCCCGATGGAACCAAACCATTTACAATTTAGATCGTTGATTAATCAAAACAATGTAGATCGTTGATTGTAGCAGTCGATGGATTGATGAATGCTGAAATGCTCGAATTCGTTGATCCGAAGATACCGAACTCTAGCTATCCCGAACTCGTTGATCGCGCACGATACCGGGTTCAAAGATCTTCAATTCTTCAAGCGTTGATCAAGCGCACTTGATTCCGCGAATCGGCTTCTACAATCGTTGAATCGAGCGCACTCGATTATCTGAAAGAGGAGATAGGAGATTACACTCAACTACCAATTTGGAATGAAAGCACAAAGCAATCAAAAGAGAATTTTATTCAATATTCAACAACCTTTACAAAATGACCATACACGCCTATTTATAGGCTACAACTCAACACAGCAGAAAAGTTTCAAAATATTACAAGTACTTAGGTTGAAAACGACCTACGACCTTGAATGTTGCGACCTAGTACAGACGCGTCCTAACAAACAGGTTAAAAGACAAACGACTCACTTAGGTCGGTAACGACCTAATTACATTATTCCACGACTTAACAAATGAACACATCTGATAAAGCGGCAAAACAATCTACGGCTACAATCTTCCGTGACTTAAGATCATACAGCATTCCAGATCGGCGAGTTAGGGAAATCAATGGCATCCAGAGCTTTGCGACCTAAGAATGAACGGCATCCCTTCGTTTGCGACCTAACAGAAGCGGCTTCAGAGATTCTTCGCGACCTAAGTCTCCACGACCTAAGACTTTGCGACCTAAGCCTTCGCGACCTAAGACTTTGCGACCTAAACCTTCGCGACCTAAGACTTTGCGACCTAAACCTTCGTGACCTAACTTAGCTCGTTCCGTTTCCTTGCGACTTAACATAGGTCTCGTTAGGTCGTATCACTTCTCTCTTCAGATCGTTAGGTCGTTGGTGCGACTTAAAGGATTCGTTAGGTCGCTCGCGACCTAATACTTCAGCTCCCTGCCAATCTTCACATACTGCTAACTCGTTAGTCTCTTCATTAGCTCGTAGTACTTCGCTAGGTCGTTGCCGGTCTTCAGTAGGTCGTTGATACGACCTAAAGGTCTTGTTAGGTCGTTCGCGACCTAGCCCTTTACCAGTTTGTGCTTCAACACTCAGTAACGACTTAGAGTTTTTGTTAGGTTGCATGCGACCTAACTCTTCTTCCTTCTGAGCATCCTTCTGGGCTGCATCATCCTTCCCAGGTTGAGAAAAATTCGACCTCGAATTTGTGCTCTCTTCCTCCATAACAAATTCATCTCCATGATACGGTATGATATGCTTAACATTGAATACGTCTGACGTGTACACATCATCTGGCAGCTTCAGTTTATAAGCATTTTCATTGATTTTCTTTAAAATTTCAACTGGGCCAATTTTTCGTGCTTTCAATTTATTATATGTTCCCACCGGAAAATGATCTTTCGTCAATACTGCATAAACCAAATCTCCTTCATTAAACTCAACATTTCGTCGTTTCAAATCTGCAGACTGTTTATACTTCTCATTTGCTTTCTCTAATCGTTCTTGAACGATTTTATGACACTCTGTCAGCCCCTCGACAAAATCAGCGGCTTTCTTGATTGTCCCCTTTGAATGTGGTATCGCAGTTAAATCCAACGGTCCTTTCGGTAAGCTCGAATAAACAATCTGGAATGGACTGAACCCCGTACTTCGATTCACAGCATGATTATGGGCAAATTCTGCCTGACATAACTTCACATCCCAACTCTTCAGATTATCTTGAACAAGACACCTCAACAAGTTCCCCAATGATCTGTTTACAACCTCGGTCTGTCCATCCGTTTGCGGGTGATAAGCACTACTAAATTTCAGCTTCGTTCCCACCAGTTTCCACAAACTCAACCAAAAATGACTCAGAAATCGAGTATCTCTATCCGACACAACAGATTCTGGCAATCCATGTAGTCGATAGATCTCCTTGAAAAACAACTGAGCAACATGAACCGCATCTGCCGTCTTCTTACAAGCAATAAAATGTGCCATTTTTGAAAATCTGTCAACCACCACATAAATGGAATCATTACCACGTTGCGTTCTTGGCAACCCCAACACAAAGTCCATACTGATATCCACCCATGGTTTTACAGGTACGGGTAACGGCATATATAAACCAGCATTAGTTGCAGTTCCTTTCGAAATTTGACAAATATGACAACGCTCAACAAACCTCTCTACTTCTTTCCTCATTGATGGCCAAAAGTAGGATTGTGAAATCAACTGTAAGGTACGGTCTCTTCCAACATGTCCCTCTTCGTGTAATTCTTTGATAATCTTCATTCTCAGACTACCCTCCGGAATGCACAATCGACTTCCTTTAAAAAGAAAACCATCTACCATCAAAAACTCATCCGTCTTTCCCTCCTTAACTTTATCAACAAACTTCATGAAGTAAGGATCTTCAACAAATAATTCCGGCAACATTTCAAACCCCGTCACTTCAATGTTCAGCGTAGTCAACAAATGACTCCTCCTACTCAAAGCATCAGCCACTCGATTTGTCACCCCTGACTTGTGTTTCACAACAAAAGTAAACTGTTGCAGATATGCAATCCACGATACATGTCTCGCTGAAATCTTGTCTTGCCCTTGCAAATGCTTCAATGCTTCATGATCAGTATACAGAACAAACTCTTTCTGAAACAGATAGTGTCTCCAGTGCTTAATAGATTGTACAACAGCATAGAACTCCACATCATACGTACTGTATCGCATCTTCGCTCCTGACAACTTCTCACTGAAATAGGCAATTGGACGCCCCTTCTGGCTCAACACCCCTCCAATCCCAACCTTGGATGCATCAGTATGTAGTTCAAACACCAACTGAAAATCAGGTAGCACTAGAATTGGTGCAGACGTCAGCAATTCCTTGATTTTTCCAAAAGCAATCCCTGCTTCCTCTGACCATGAAAACTGTTTGCCTTTCATACAATCTGTAACAGGCGCCATCACACTACTAAAATGTGGGATAAACCTTCGATAAAATGAAGCCAACCCATGAAAACTACGAACTTCCGTTATCGTCTTGGGCTGCGGCCAATTTCTGATCGCCTCAACTTTACTTTGGTCAACCTGTATTCCTTTTTCTGAAACAACATACCCCAGAAATAAAACACTATGCGTCATGAACACGCATTTCTTCGTTGCAGCATAAAACTGTTCTTGTCGTAATACCATCAGCACTTCTCTAAGATGATTCAAATGTTCCTCTGGACTCCCACTGTAAATAAGAATATCATCGAAATACACCACCACGAATTTCCCAATGAACGGTCGAAAAATCTGATTCATCACCCTCATGAACGTACTTGGTGCATTGGATAAACCAAATGGCATAACTAACCATTCGTATAGACCCTCCCTGGTTTTAAAAGCAGTCTTCCACTCATCTCCTGGTCTGATACGAATTTGATGATATCCGCTCTTCAAATCAATCTTAGAAAAGATAGTAGCTCCGCTTATCTGATCCAACAAGTCATCCAACCTCGGCATTGGAAATCTATATCTCATGGTAATTTTATTCAATGCTCGATTGTCAGTGCACATTCTCCATGTCCCATCCTTCTTGGGTACCAATAAAGCTGGTACAGCACAAGGACTCAGACTCTCCTGCACACGTCCTTGCTCAAGCAATTCCTCTACCTGCCTCCGCAACTCTTCATGTTCTTTCGGGCTCATTCGATAATGTGGTCTGTGTGGCAATACAGCACCTGGAACAAGATCTATCTGATGTTGTATATCCCTCAACGGTGGCAACTCCGTTGGTAATTCCTCTGGAAATACATCGTCAAATTCTTTCAAAACTGGTTTAACTTCATCTGGAATTTCAACTTCTTCACTGCTCTCACGTCCAATCAACAAGAATACTTCAGGCTCCTCCTCTACTTCCTTCACAAACTCCTTCAAAGATAGTAAAGTTTTCAGCTCTTCGATTTCTTCTGACTTACTTTCTTCTTGTGATCTCTTCTTCGGAACTAAGATAATCTTCGTGCCTTTAAACATAAAACTGTAGCTATCGGTCCGACCGTCATGTAGTACTGCTCGATCATACTGCCATGGTCTTCCCAATAATAAGTGGCAAACATCCATCTCTACTACATCACACCATATTTCATCTTTGTATTTCTTCCCAATAGAGAATGGTACACGAACTCGTCTATCCACTTTCACTTCTCCTCCTTTTCTCAACCATGCTAACTTGTATGGACTCGGATGTTTCTCTGTCTTCAATTTCAACTTTGTCACAGCTTCGGTTGAAATAATATTATCACAGCTTCCTGCGTCGATCACAAACTTACACACCTTCCCCAGAATAGTACATGTTGACTGAAAGATATTACTCCTCAGCCAACTAGCTTCCTCCTGCTTTGGTGTTAAACACGATCTCCTCAGCATTAGGTTACAACCTTCGTCCCCTGACGCAATATCCTGCTCATCCTCCTCAGCTGGATTAGAACAATCTCCATCAACATCCTCATCGTCAACTTCTGCAATCATGGTTCTCTTCTTTGGCTTTGGACACTCAGTGCTTTTATGACCCAATTCCTGACAATTGTAACATTTGAAACCATTGTTATCCTTTGTCTTCTCAACCTCCTTCACCACTGGTCTACTGATAGGTTTAGAAACATTAGAACTTCCTCCAACACCCTTCGCTTGATTGTTAGAATTAGTAAACACACCACCTCCTCGTCTCCCTTGTTTTTCCCAAGCCAACGCTTTCTGATGTGCTTCCGCTACAGATCTTGGATCGAACATGTTGACCATATCCTGAATCTGCATTCTCAATCCTCCAATGAACCTAGATGTCAGCTGCTCTTCTGTTTCCATAATATCATTCCTTGCAATGAGTTGATAGAATTCATCAACATAGTCATTAACTGTCTTTGTGCCCTGCCTCAAGTTCTGCAAACGTTGATACATCAAAGATTGATAATTGTAAGGTAAGAACGTTGTTTTCATCAATTTCTTCATCTTCTCCCAAGATTCAACTTTTGACTTCCCCATACGTTCACGTGTAAGCTTGGTTTGCTGCCACCATGCCAAAGCTCTACCCCTCAGCCTCGTAGCAACCAACTTCACTCTACGATGTTCCGGAACTTCTTTGAAGTCAAAAATTTCCTCAACATTAGCTACCCAATCTAGAAACTCCTCTGCTTGCATACCACCCTTGAATTCAGGAATTTCTGTTTTCATCCCCGACTCCCATTTGTGATCATACTCAGAATAGTTTCTTCCTTGACCTCTTCCTTGAACACTACCACCATCATACTCCTCTTCAAAATCAGATGTATAACGATGTCGATTCTGACCACCAACATCTCTACTACCATTACGCCTTCCACCTTCATCCCTTCTATCGACATTCCTCCGTTCTCGATCATTCACGTTTCTCCCACGCCCTAGATCATTTTCAATACTTCGGTCTCGATTGGAATGTGGCGAGACTCTACTACCTCCATGATTAGATTCTGGTGAAACCCTTCTCCGATTTTGATTCATCTCCGTCATAAGCCTCTCTAACCGGCCAATTCCTTCGTTAAGCTTTTCACTAAAATTCTCATTGATTCTTTGCTCCATCTCATCAGCTTCTTCTCTTCGATACAAAGCTTCTACGTTTTGGTGGCGATTAGCTCTCCTTGGTGGCATACTTAAAACTTCACAAATTCTTCAACACTTCAAATTCAAACACTTTCCGGATTTTGATCCAAAATGGAACGGATCGAAAACTTCCACTTTGTAGCAAATCGCGATGAACACGATGGACAAAGTTTCGGCCTCCAAGTCAAATCCGAACTTCAATCTTCAAATCAATGCGAACAATTTCTTCCTCTCGGCCGTGTCTCAACACTTCAAGCTCGCTTCTCTTCAAACTTCAAATTGAATAAGGCTCCAAGTCTCGATCTAGCTATGATTGGCTAGAACACGCTCTGATACCAAAAACTGACGCAGCGGATTAATCAAAACAATGTAGATCGTTGATTGTAGCAGTCGATGGATTGATGAATGCTGAAATGCTCGAATTCGTTGATCCGAAGATACCGAACTCTAGCTATCCCGAACTCGTTGATCGCGCACGATACCGGGTTCAAAGATCTTCAATTCTTCAAGCGTTGATCAAGCGCACTTGATTCCGCGAATCGGCTTCTACAATCGTTGAATCGAGCGCACTCGATTATCCGAAAGAGGAGATAGGAGATTACACTCAACTACCAATTTGGAATGAAAGCACAAAGCAATCAAAAGAGAATTTTATTCAATATTCAACAACCTTTACAAAATGACCATACACGCCTATTTATAGGCTACAACTCAACACAACAGAAAAGTTTCAAAATATTACAAGTACTTAGGTTGAAAACGACCTACGACCTTGAATGTTGCGACCTAGTACAGACGCGTCCTAACAAACAGGTTAAAAGACAAACGACTCACTTAGGTCGGTAACGACCTAATTACATTATTCCACGACTTAACAAATGAACACATCTGATAAAGCGGCAAAACAATCTACGGCTACAATCTTCCGTGACTTAAGATCATACAGCATTCCAGATCGGCGAGTTAGGGAAATCAATGGCATCCAGAGCTTTGCGACCTAAGAATGAACGGCATCCCTTCGTTTGCGACCTAACAGAAGCGGCTTCAGAGATTCTTCGCGACCTAAGTCTCCACGACCTAAGACTTTGCGACCTAAGCCTTCGCGACCTAAGACTTTGCGACCTAAACCTTCGCGACCTAAGACTTTGCGACCTAAACCTTCGCGACCTAACTTAGCTCGTTCCGTTTCCTTGCGACTTAACATAGGTCGTAACTCGTTAGGTCGTATCACTTCTCTCTTCAGATCGTTAGGTCGTTGGTGCGACTTAAAGGATTCGTTAGGTCGCTCGCGACCTAATACTTCAGCTCCCTGCCAATCTTCATATACTGCTAACTCGTTAGTCTCTTCGTTAGCTCGTAGTACTTCGCTAGGTCGTTGCCGGTCTTCAGTAGGTCGTTGATACGACCTAAAGGTCTTGTTAGGTCGTTCGCGACCTAGCCCTTTACCAGTTTGTGCTTCAACACTCAGTAACGACTTAGAGTTTTTGTTAGGTTGCATGCGACCTAACTCTTCTTCCTTCTGAGCATCCTTCTGGGCTGCATCACTTAAGGAGTCATTAACTAGTGCACCTGTGCTCACTATTCCCGATGGAACCAAACCATTTACAATTTTCATAGATGCGTGTGGCACAGGGTTAGGAGAAGTTTTAATGCAAGATGGGAATGTAGTTGCTTATTCTAGTAGACAACTAAAGGATCATGAGAAGAGGTATCCAGTGAATGACTTGGAATTGGCAGCTATTGTTTTTGCCTTAAGGATGGGGAGGCATTATCTTTTGGGAGAAAGGTTTGAGTTATTCACTGATCATAAATCACTCAAATACCTATTTTCCCCAAAAGATTTTAATCTCAGACAGCAGAGATCAATGGAGTATATAGTATCATTTGATTTTAGTATTCAATATACCCATTGGAAAAGAGAACGTAGTCACCGACGCCCTTAGTCGGAGGCACGCTACCCTAGGTGCTATGTATGAATGGAGACAGTTGGAGTTTCTCTCGAATTTTATCTTCCAATCATCAATAGAACCCATCCAATTTCTAGCAGGTAGACCAGCCCTGATGGACCACATAGGATGAGAACAAATGAAGGATGAGAAGTTAGTAGAGATTTTAGAGAAGTTAAAGAAAGTAGAGCATTTTCCCCACGCTAGTAGGTAATTAGTTGATGAGAATGGATACATGAGAAGGGATTGATGCCTTTGTGTTCCAATGATTGATGATTTTTTAGGAGAGGTGCTTATGCAGTGTCACCACTCAAGGATGACCATTCATCCTGAAGGAGATAAGATGTTTAAGGACATGAAGAGGATTTTCTTTTGGCATGGAATAAAGATGAGTTTAGTTGAGTTTATTGCTAGGTGTTTGTCATATCAAAAGTAAAAGCGGAGCAAGGGAAGCTTGGTGGATTATTATTACCCTTGGGACTTCCAACTTGGAAGTGGGAACATATTTCGATAGATTTTATGCAAGGATTGCCTAGAAGTCAGAAGGGTAATGATACTATTTGGGTTGTTGTAGATAGACTCACTAAGAGTACCCATTTTATTCCGATCAGGAGAAATAGGCCTGCCACTTCTCTTGTACATATTTACATCAAGGAGATAGTTCATTTTCATGGAATTCATGTGAGCATATTTAGTGATAGGGACCCACTGTTCACTAGTGAGTTTTGGAGGAGCCTACCAAAAGCTTTGGGAATTTCTTTGAATCTTAGCACTGCATATCACCTATAGATTGATGGTGAAACATAGAGGATGAATAGGATTTTGGAGGAGTTATTGAGAGCTTGTGTCTTGGACTTCGAAGGACATTTGGAATCGCATCTACCTTTGGTTGAGTTTGCATATAATAATAGCTATCATGCAACGATTAGTATGGCCCCTTTTGAAGCACTTTATGGGAGGCCATGCAAACCACCAAGTTATTGGTGGGAAACCACCGACAAAGTATTATTAGAACCTGATTTAATCCGTGATACCACGGGAAAAGTAGAGTTTATTAGACAAAGGATAAAGGCAACATAAGACGGTCAGAAATCTTATGTGGGTAAAAGAAGGAAAGAGATTGAGTTTGAGGTTGGAGGTATGGTGTTTGTTAATATCTCCTCACTTATGAAGGTTGTTAGATTTGGCAAGTCTGGAAAATTGGCGTATAGGTTTGTCGGGCCATTTAGAATATTGGAAAAGATTGGAAAATTGGCATACCATGTGGATCTTCCTGACAAGTTGGCAGGAGTTAACACAATGTTTTCCATGTTTCTCACCTTAGGAAATACCTTCATGACACCACTATTAATGTAGAGCTTGATCAGTTGGGGGGTTTTGAGACAGAGGTGACTGTGCCATGTGCCACTGCACACATTGTGGAGCACGGAACTAGGAGACCCTAGAACAAAATAATTAAACTAGTTCGAGTATAATAGGGGAACAATCTAGTGGAAAGCACATGGAAGACCAAGGAGAAGATAAAGAACACTCATCCAGAGCTTTTCACTGGTCATTTTTCTCTTCAAATTTTAGGATTTTGGTTGCATTGTGGTTGCTTGATTGGATGGTAGGAGATTATTGTTACACTTTTTCTCAATCATTTTGCACTCATGTAGAAATTTTATGCATGTTTAGGTTGTTTGCATGCATACATGCATGATACGATTACACATTCACGCTAGGATTGAGCTCATATTAGATGTTTGTAGTACATAATCACATTGCACTATTGGTTGAGTAGATGGTTGTGTAGATAACTTGGTTATATAACATGGATGTTATTGCATGTTACATTGTTCGCCTCTTGAAAGATTTCAGGACGAAAACCTTTTTAAGGGAGAAGAATGTAACACCCCCTAAAATAAACCATAATTAAATGGATTAAATTGAATTAAATATGATAAAATATAATATGGAAATTTATAAAAGTTAGTATTTGACTATGAAATTTATTCCATTGCGTTCGTGGCGAAATTCAGATATGTTTCCTTATATAATATGCTGAAAACGGAGCTCAAGCAAAGAAGTTATGAGCATTTGGAATTTTCATACTTAAATTAATATTATTTGAATTCAAATTCAAATGAGAAATTAAATTTAGGGTTTAAATTTCAAAAATTAGCTTGGGGGCTAAGTAAATGTTTAATTAATATTTAACATTCAAAAGTTAATTAGGAAATAAAATAAATTTTGCAACGGAACTAAATAAACGTTCCTCGAAATAGAGGAGCGGTCGACCTATATAGGTTAACCGGTCGACTGTAGTGGTCCACCGGTCACACATAGGCAGTCGACAGCTCGGCAACAAAAGTTGCTAGTGGCAGATAGGATTTGAAGCTATGTTATATTGAGTTGTATGCTCCAGATTTATTTGTTTCTTACCTACTTCCATCCAACGGTTCTTTTGTGTTTCAACATCTATAAATAGAACCCTACCCTCTCTACTTTTTATTCATATTATTTTGGGGAATTCAACGAAACTCTGCCGTTGTCATCTCTCTAAATCAGATTCAGAAACTCCATAGAGAATTCAAGTAAGAATTCAATTCATTCTCTAATTATTTCTTCTTTCTCCAACCTATCCTTATTTTGTTCTTTCTCCAACCATTCTGAATCTAATAAAAATATATACATCTTCCTTATTGTGTATATATCAAAAGAGAGAGATTCTAGAGGAGATTGAAAGGCATGCAAATCCAAGGAAAGCGAAGCTAAGGCTATTCTATGAGTGATATCCTTAGTTTTTAAGTAATTGTTTATGCCTCATTTGGGTCAACTTAAATAAGTTGCTTTTTGGATTTTTGAAAGCCAAAATGAATAGGTTTTAGCTTTTGAAAAGCAAAAAAGTGACTTATATAAGTCGATCCAAACGAGCCATTAGTGCATCTCTATGGATTTGAATATGCCTTAGGGATTTTGGGACTACGAAAATACGATAGATTAAATCTCCCAAAATTCCTTTTTATTTGAAATGTCAATTCTATGTTGAGATTCTCAATTATTTACATTAACTTGATGGAAATTGTTTTGTTCATGCAACTTTTGATAATTTCATAGTCTATTCCACTTCCCCTTCTTCTTTTGTTCAATTTGTGATGCTTCGATGAATAAGGGGTTTAGATTACGGATTTTATTTGTAGTTTACACCAATTAGTCCACACAAATTTCCTTCTTATATATTTATTTGTAAAGGATGAGTTGAATAGAATACGGAGTTTGGACTGCAATTCCTATTTTTTAGGATATTCTATTGAATTGGTGTAATAAATTAAGTTTCTATTTTATTTACAAGTTTGTTATTGCAGTTTTGGTTATGAATATTTATTCCTTGTTTTGGATATTAGAATCCCTTATTTTAGTACATTGAAATCTTGGGAATTTGAAGAAAAAGGACTTGTAATAGTAATTGGTTAGGGAATTGACATTGAACGCTAGTTTAGGGCATAAATCTGTGCGTTTAGAATTTATTAGGCACGAATATTTATTTATCTCTATTAGCGTAATTAACTTATAATTATTGCATATATGGCGTAGTTAATTAGGTATTTATTTTCATTTATTTCCCCATTAGGAATATAATTGATTGTTAGGCGAAAATAAGAGGAAACCCTTCTATAGCCTAATTATTATTCTAAAGCATAATAAGGAAGATTCCTTATAAAGCCGTATTTATGAAATGGTGGCATGAGTATTATTATATATATGAAGCGTATTTAATTTATGGCTAAGTCATAAGGAAGCGAGGTAAATAGAGTTACATGACGAAAGTATGCTCTTCACTTTGAGGATACCATCAGTTGTGTATACTTCCTATTAATGTGAGATATCCTTATGATAAATATTTATAATAACATGAGGTTAGTCAATAATTCTTTAAGGGAAATCTACCCAGCTAATATGGCTTCCAGTTCCTACGAATAATGGGACTAATGTGAGACATCATTATGGGTATGGGCCAAAGTACGAGGGGCCTGCTTCGAGATCTTGAGGTATTAAGTCCTTGTTTGAGGGCCGTCTCTTTCCCTAAATGTAGTATTAAATGGCCTAGGGGACACGTTAAGTGGTATCTTTATAGGGGTCCACTTCTGAATAAGGTATTAAGCGACTAATGTAGTGTCCTCCTTTCCAAATAAAGAAGTGTTAATTGACTTGAGATTCCATATGATGCCAGCTAGATAGTACCATTGAGGAGCAAGCCTTGGAAATAGGTAATAAATGATGGGGTCTGCCTTAATTAAGGTATTAAATGACCAGAGTCTGCCTATTTTTCAATAAAATGTACTAAATGGCTTGGGTATATCTCTTGCATTGCTAGCTATTTATGACGTGGCATTTGGGTTATGAGATTTTAGAAACCTGCTTCTACAATGGAAGGTATTAAGTGATTGGTTGAGGACCCGCCTCCTTTCCTTATAAGAAGTATTAAATGGTTTTAATGGTTTTATGTTCGTAGGAATATTCTAATTTTGAAATATACTACCCAAGTACCGAAAAGGTAAGACTCAAGATTTTTTATTCACCAGACACCCGTTGTTCTGACTCCCTCCTCATTATAACACTGGTTAAGGACGGAGTAAGGGGGCGATGATGCTTAGAAATCGAGAAGCTTCGCTTGTGGCAGTATTTATCATTGCTACTTGCTTTTATGTGTACCCATGTACTTAGACAATTGTTGTAACTGATTTATGATACGATTTGATGGTATTTTGTATTATGACATTTTATGGTTTTGAAATAAATGGGTACACATTTGCTATTATATTTTATTCCATCCACTATGAGCTCTGAAAGATTATTTATCGCTCTGTATTATTATTTCTTTTTCCCACCAACAGCCTTCCTTAGAATGGATCTAAGTTTCGATGGGCCCTTTCTGGGTCGAAATTTGGGCCTGTTCTAGTGTGGGTTGTTGCAAAATCCATTGTACTATTGAGGTGCATGATCTACGAACGTGGTTCCGGACCAAGGGTAGAGAGGGTCTGGGATGTTAGTCTAGAGTAGGTCATATATTGTTTCGTAGTATTCTTATGTACTATGACAGGACCTATAGGCCAACCTCTTTTGAGGTATTGGTTTTTAAAGGGGTCCACGATATAGTTACGGCTCTCGATAGGTCTCTTCAGTAGCTATTAGCAATTTGAAAATCTGCAAACCTAGTTCTAGAGCAGGGGTGGAGAGAGATTGGGACGATAGTCTAATGTATGTCATATACTATTCCATAGTGTGATTGAGTACTACAACTGGACCTACATGCCAACTTCTTTTGAGGTGTTGGTTTTCAAGGGAGTCCACGTTATAGTTGTGGCTCTCGATTGGTCTCTTTGGTAGCTATCAGTAATTCAAAACGACCTATAGAAGTGGTTCCGAAGCAAGGATGGAAAGAGATTGGGATGCCAGTCTAGAGTAGGTCATATACTGTTCTGTAGTACGATTGGATGCTACAACAGGACCTACATGCCAACTTCTTTTGAGGTGTTGATATTTAGGGGATTCCACAATATAGTTATGGCTCTCGATAGGTCTCTTTGATAGCTATTAGCAATTCGACATGGGTATCGGTTATAGGTGTTTGTATTTTGGTAGGGGCATGGTGAGATCTACATGGTTCGATCACACTGGATGCGACTCAGGTTCTATGGTACAATTAGGCCTAATTTTATTTATTTTAGACCCTGGATGGGGATTATTGGACCATGTTGTACATTCTTAGTGGACTCCACCCATTAGCAATGATGGGTGTCAATCTGTATTCTTTGTTTGTTGTTTATTGTTAGGATTGTGCATGTTAGTATTTAGTTATTTAATTATTAGTATTGCATAATAATAATGTGTGCTAGACTTATATTGCGATATCTTTATCACCCTTTCATTGGTATATTGGGTTACCAATATCATAGTATATTGTTATATGGTAGTCACTTTATATTAGTTGTGCTGACTCGTTAATAGCAAGAGAAGAGCGGGTTATGGTATGATTTCCTATCTTTTGAATGAGTTTACTTGTTTATAAACAGTCCGGAGTACTATTGAGCTACGTTCAAAGAGCGGACCAGTAGTGCCTTAGTTGTTTCCTGTTTCTTTGTATATAGTTCTGATATACAATATTTTTAGATAGTTCCCCTCACACTAGGCTTTATATCTGACCCACATTTTGTCTTTATCTGTTTATGTCATGACACTCTTGGGTACTCGATTAAGTAGTTCATGAGTCAAGTGCTTTGGGCATAAGCTTGCAGGACAACAGGAACATTCTGCAAGCGTGAAGTCATCGTATAGGATATGTGCACTTATTGTTGAAGTAGTACATGGCAGACATGCTATTTTGTATATGAGACTCATGATATCAAATATAGTATTCTAACTTTATATACTAATATTTATTTATCAATTGCTTGAGCTAGTGCAGTCTCTTGTATATTATTTATCATGTTATGTCCATGTAAATTCATTGTATTATATGTTATCTTCCATTGTGAGATTGCATCGATATACCTTGTTATGATGTTTAGTTTTAAAAATTTACCGTATCAGACTGTCTTTTGTGGTATCCTAGGAGTCAAAGTTGTCATTCGATGTTGATTCAGGGTATTACGAAGGGCGGGTTGTTACACTATCAATAAGTGCATGATATATATTATATACTCTCATTGATATACAGTATAAGCGATCGTATAGAGTTTTGTTATGCCTGACTTGGGACAACCACTTCGTGCATGGGATATTATACACACACAGATAAGCAGTACATGCAATTTATATATATAGTATTAGCATATTTGACTTCGGGCTACTGATTAGTATGAGGCATTTCAAGAAACATTTGATGATTCACGTGAGAATGATGAGACTTTGGTGCTATGTATATATATGGAGAAGTGTGTACGTGGTAATTGGTGATGATATACGATTTCAGTTTTTTTGGAACAAGGCAACCAAAGAGATACAACACTAGTGAATGAATCATTGTACCATGAGATATGGCACGATGTGTAAATGTGGTCCCGAAGCAGGGGCGAAAAGATATTGGTATGTTAATCTAGAGTAGGTCATTTACCATTCATAGCATAATTAGGTGTTATAGAAGGATCTACATGTGTTAATACCCCTAGGTATTGATTCAAAGTCGACTGATATTAGTCGGCTGCAAGGTATGTCTCTTTTGATAGCTAATAGTAATTCATCACACGGATATAGGTTTTTGATATATAAATAGTGTTAACTTATGATACTACTCGTATATGATTTATACATGGAGTTAGGTGTGTGAATGTTTGTGTGCAGCATATGGATATCATTTATTTACTTTACATAGTGGGTTGACCGCGATTGTGGATCTATAACACCATTGATCGTGGAGTGTTGTATTACTCCTACATAATTTATCATGTTAGCAGTAGCATAGCTTGTTATAACATGTACTATTTTGATAATAAAACAACTATTATGTATTATGCTAACTTGTTGGTATAGGGATAGGGCAGAACAATGTGGGATTAGCATTATCCATAGGACATTGCTCATGTTTACTAGATGTTAATAGTCACATGTATATATAGTATTTAGAGACAGTCCCCTCAACAGAATTTTGTTTGACCCTCGTTTTCTCTAAAAAAATTATGGACAGCTTTTGGGTTACTCTCACGAGTAGGCCTAGAGTCTGGTACTTAGAGACATGTTAGGAGGATAACTTGATCATTGGGAGCATGGTGACTATGATCTTTCATACCATGATCTAATGGAAGCCTTATTAGAGATAGATACTAAAACATTCTAATAAGTATAATAACATATGTAATATTGTAATAATCTGCTTTAATAAATTTGCAGGTCTAATGCAATTGATAAAGATGTTTATCAATTAAAATATACTAAATGAATTATGTATATTATCTTGGTTACTCGTATATAATAACACAACCATTAAAAAAATTGTGTCTTGGTCACTTAATTGTGAATTTGCCTGAGGTTGTGTATTGTCTTCTATGAGTTTTGAACTCTAAAATAATATAAGAGTATGGGTATTTGATCTAGATTTGATCGCATAAAAAGGTTGTATGGTGAATGATTTCTTTCGTGATACAAAATTTCGGTGAAATTATTTCACTCTAAATGAGCAAGTAAACCATAGTATGAGATCATGTGTTTAATACGATTAAACACAATGATGATCTTATTATGTTGGAAGAAAACTAGAGCAAGGACTACATATGTAACAACCCATAATTTTCGATAATTAAAAATATTCAATTAATTAAGATTTTTCAATTTAATATTGAGAGAAATTAAAATTAATGAACTTATTGCAATTGAAATTGAACGCTGTAATTAGTGCAATATTTAATATTGAATTTGACATGGGAAATTTGTTTTAAAAGATAATAAATTCTAGGTAATCAAAAATGATGAAAATTGTTAACTATTAAATTTGAATGTGAAAGTGATTAAATTAATTTAATAATAATTTATTTAATTAACGTATATAATAGCCATTTTGGCCACTATCTCGGATTTCGACAAAACAAATTTCATCGGATCCGTAACAGTGAATTATTGTAGGATTTCAAGTTTCGTAGCGATCAGACTTGCCGTTTGATCGTGCGGGCTCGAAACGCGTAGGAATCAATTTAATGAATTCAATTTAAAATAAGCTTATTTTAAAAGCTAACTTCTGTATACAATGGAATTTGGACTTGAAACTAGTTCCATTAAGTTTAAAAATATCAAAAACATCTATTTTGATATATGGGATGACCTATTTTCGTTTCGGGAATGAAACGGGCTTTTTGGATCGTTGTTATCATTTCGACCCAATTCGATACGTTATTCATTTTTATTTAGCTTGTCCATATAAATAGATTTCATTTTTCAACCCCTAGCAGCCTATCAGTTTATTCTATACGTACATCAACTTCTTATATTTTCCTTCCTTCCAATGGCAGAAACCCTAAATCCCAATTCACTTTCAAATCAAAATCAATTTCAAAATTTAAACTCTTCGAACTATATCGAATTATATATCATTGGTAAGCTCTCGATGAGAGCAACCTTCTATTGTAATTCTTATTTGCAATCGAATAACCATTTGGCTAGAAATTGGCGATCTTTCTCAACTGTTCGTTTCTAGGATTTCGTGATTTAACGGTGGTTCTTCGACTAATCGTCGATCAGGGAGTGCTACAAGGTAGAGGCCAATTAGGGCAGTGCATTGACCTGAGTTGTTGGTGCTAGAAGGTCACGAGATCGCCGAAGTTTGATGATGAGTGGTCGAACTTCGACCACGGCCTGGCTGCGTTTGGAGGCGATGCGTCGGACGAGGCATGGGCGTTGGGTGCGGCTCAGGATGGTGGTCATTGCGGAGTTATCAGATAGGGTCAGAGGCGAGCAGGGTAGTGGTCGAATTGGGTGGAAGGTTAGCAGCTGCTTCGCGTCCAGCACGATCTGTAGACGGGCTAGGGTTTCAGAGTTTATGAATTTACAATTTTGCCCCTAAGCTATTGTTATCCTCCCTTTTGGCAAGGCCGTGATATCAAGGAATTGACTGAAAACCAAAGACCGCTCATCCCAATATCGAGTATACGCAGGTTCACTATGGATGTCGATGAATTTTTTCCGAGTCTGAATCAAGCTAAAATTGATGTGACGAGACAAGCAAAGCTATGAAAGCCAACGTTCCAAATTTCAATTCAATCGAAGTTCGTACGCTCAAGATATGGATCATTTAAAATCAAGGGGAAGGCCTCTGTTCATATCCATCACCTTGCACCAGTTCTGTTCGCGTCCATCAAAAAGCCATGTTCGAGTCGATCTGTTCCCATCCATCGGACAACCAAAGAAAGTCTTCATTCACATCCATCATGTTCGAATCCATCCCGAGAATCAGCTCCCTTAGCATCGGTTCTGTTCGAATCCATCTGGAACCGTGCTATTCGTATCCATCCAGAATGGGCCTTGTTCGTATCCATCTAGCGTCGGGTGTTCGTATCTATCCACCAAGATCGACTTCGTGTCCATCAAACCATTAATTCATATCGATCCATTAACATACACTGCACTCGTATCGATCAACCAGTGATCGATGTGAACAGAGTGGGGTGAAATTTACAAAATATACTAATAATCGATCGATACGAACAAAGCAATGATCGATCGATACAAACAGTACAAAATGCCTTCATAATTGATCGATACGAATAGAGCCGTAGCAATCGATACGAACAAGATGCTACCGATCGATACGAACAAGGCACGTTTCACATGGAAGACTCAATCGTTCGGCATAAAAAGTGGATCGATCTAAGGAGTTAGCGCCACGTCAACTTATAGACACGTGGTAAAGAACGATTCAAACAAATCGACACTAAGTGTATCGATACGAACTAGGCAGCCTTGAGAAAACGCAAGCTCGTATCGATCATAACTCACAATCTACAAGTCCAAATGCCACCAAATTTTCACAGGAGCTTGCGTACATCATAAACAATGTTCATGCTCAATTTCGACTCGATTGGGCCAAATCTTGATCGATACGAAATTGGTTTGTATCGATCACGAACCGAGTGCAAATCACGTGGGATCGATCGCGTGGGCCCACACACGTGCCAGAAGAGGTCTCCCGAGATCTGAGCGAGATATTTGCAGCCTATGCCTATAAATAGCATCCCAGAGCCTACAGAAAAGGGATCTTTTAGCTCTTTGACGTCCAGACTCTGCCGAATTCACCATTGTACTCGAATTTCACTGTTGTACTCGAAATTTACTGATGTAATTCACTGTAACCAGCAACCAAAAGTTAATAAAGATCAATCATTTCATAGTGGACGTAGGCAACACATCGAAGCACTCTAAATTCCTGTGTTTCTGTGTACTTTTTTTGTTGGTTTTTGAAGTGTTTGTTATATAATTCTCTTTTTACATTTAATTTCTTCATTTTTATCTCTTCAAATACTTCCGAAGGGTGTTGTGCCCAATTTTGGTACAAACATAAATATTAGTATAAAGTTACAAATGATGACTATAAAATTTGTTTTGACACTTGGTTGTTGGAATAATAAGAGAGGGTAAAATATACAACTCTATCTTAAAGAAAATAAAGAATTGCTAATTTTAGACTTTTAGCATGAATTTATGAGCAAGCTTTTGTTTTAAATCTTGGTGGTATTAAAAATTTGTTGGTATGAATTTGTAAAATTCTTTTGAAAGCAAGTTTAAGTTAATTATCAGCCTTAACTAGTTTTATGTTGATAATAAGACGAAAATTCAATTTTGTGACAAGAGGAAATATGAATTTGAATGGTTCATTTATTATAAAATGCTATATTAAGAAGTGCAAGGTATAATAAATGAATAAGCCACGAGATACAATCATTTAAAATTGTGAGAACAATTTAAAAATTAATATGTAAATCCAAAATTTATTTTCGATGGATAATTATTTCTTGATAATGGAAGAGATTAGTTATCTCTTTAAAAATGAGTCTTCAAAGTTAATTGTTTGAATAACTTGATTGTGTAAAGTGATGAAAGTGTTTCCCTTTTAGTGAATTGTTTCTTTTAAAAGATGATTACATGAAGTTAATTATAATTTTGAATGTCTTAGCTTTCCGGAAAATGTGATCATGTAATAAATTATTTAGCATAAAAAGCTTGTTTAGAAAATGTAGTTTGGAATTAGAATGGTATATGAATTTCAAATTTTGAATTGATTTTAAAAGCTGAAATTTCATTTGGAAAAGTGTTGTACTAATATAGCGATAACTTGAGATTTATAACTCCAAATGAGCTCAATCATTTTGTATATAAAAGTGCTTTCAGCAAGCTATAAATATTCTTTTTACCACTGTAACAACCCGGGATTCCGCATTTTATTTTATTATCGTCATTGGACGATTAATATCGTTTGTTGATTGTTGATGGAGTTTTAAATCGTGTTGAAATTCTTTCAAAAATTTGTTGAAATGTATGCGGGCTGTAAATAAAATCAGGGCCCAAGTCCCCTTTTTATATTTTTATTACATTAGCCTTAAGGACCGAATCCCCTCTTCATTTTTGGATTCGAACCCTAAAAAAATTTACAAACGGAAAAAAAAAATGGTGGCCTCGTCCCCTTTTACTAAAACTAGGGCTTCACAAATTCGAAGGCGCCGCTGCCTGTTCGATCGAAGTTAGCATCGGCGGCGACTGGTTTTGGGGTGTTCGAACCTAAGGTGAGTGAATATTCACTCGCATCTAGTTCTTCTTGGTTGCTGTACCTCGACTGTTCGTTTTTGTTTTAAAAGCTGATATTGTCTTTGACTTAGTCAGATTCGTATATATTGATACTTGTTCCTCGTGTGATTTTGTACTGTCGTTTTGAGTGATTTCTCACTCACTTCTAATTCAAACCATTGTTTGTTTGATTGTTCGCTTGTCTTTGTCTCGGCAGTTTGAATTTTTGGTTGGCAATTCCCTGACTTTGTTTTATCTTGGGCCATAACCGTTGCCTGTAGATTTATTTTTGGTCTTCGGCTCTGCTTTAAAGTGTTCCTCTGCAAGTTGAATCTGACAGTAGCTTGAATTATGAAACTTTGATTTTTGTTAATTCGAAATGATTCGTAGTTGTGTGATTTCTTAGTGTTGCTGTTATCTTTGATGACCTGAGTTTTATTTTGACGATTTGTCTGATTTTTCGAAGTGGTATATGATGTTAATTGCAATACTTTTCTGGTTTACGTTACAAGGCTGTGATGATTTTTGCTATGAGGATTTGGCTTATATAGGGTTTGTAACCCTTGATTTCGTTCATACAAAAATTAAATTTGAAAACGATCCCCGGGTTCACTTGTTTCAATTCCTGGCAATTTAATTTATGTTGACTTCGGCCATCACCATTCGTGTCCACTTGGAATTGTTGATTTTGTACTGCTTCATCAGGTCACTTGATCCATTTTGATAGCTGCTGTACACCCAGGTTTCCAGTTGCATGTTGTAGTTTCATTCTTCATTTAGCTTTGGGTGATTTTCACTGCATACATATGCTTTGAAGCTGTTTTGATTTGTTGTAGCTGCTGCACTTTTTGATTTAGTGTACATGTGCACGCAGCTTTGCAATTGTGTCTTCATTGGGTGTCTGCACATGCTTCTGGTCCATGACTTAGTGAAGTCTGACTTGATTAGTTGTGAAGTTGCGACTGATTTACGTCCATCCTGTTGTTTCATTTCCTTATATCACTGGGTGGCACTTGCTGCCCATTTAACATGTGTGTATCCGTCATGTGTTCTGTGCATTGTGTGGCCACATAATTGTATATGTGTGGACTGGTCTTCATTTGCATTATGCAGTAGCTTGAGCATTTAGCTTGTTGTATTGGTTATCTCACTGGACTTGTTGAGTTGTCCCTGTTGTCACTTTAGTCTGGACTGCATTTATGAAGTGGCCACTGACCTGATTTGTACATTGGTTAGCTCCACATGACTTTGTTAAGCATGTCTCTATTGTTCCCTTGAATTGGTGCCTTTAGTTTTATTGCAGTCTCTATTATGCATTGCGTTGATGCGCTGATTTCATTTGTAAGTTGCTTGAAGGCTTAGAGTTAATTGTTCTTGACAGTTTTGTGTTTCACTTGAGTTGAACCCAATTTCGGGGTTTGACCTTGCGATCATTGTGACTTTCACTGAGCTTTCGCATATCTCCTGCGATAGTGGCGAGGCAGTACACGCGTGCGTGTACTGCAGCCCTATCAGTTTTGACAGTTTTAAATTGATGTTTTGATTTGTCGTTTAGCACTGTTTAGTGTTATATCTGCCGTTATCCAATTCTCGTATCGAGAGTTGGATATACGAGATTTCTGTGACTGTCGTCTATTTGATGTTTGATTATTATTGCTTCTATGCACTAATAACTGAGTTTGAATTAGACTGACCCGTGTATTATTTTCTTTTGAATGTAATACTCGGGTCAGACCCGAGTTATTTCAGGTTGTAGATTTTCTTCTTTGAGTTGCTGTTCAGGATTCGAAGACTTTTCACATCTTCTGAAGTTGTCAGTGTCATTTTGTAGTAGTCGTGTCATTGTATGGAACGATATGTATTCATGTATATTAGTCGATAATGTACTTGTATATATAACTTCTAGAGTCAACAGTTGTAGTTGTATCATATGTATCGTGTCAACTATATTGTAACTGACATCGGTTATATATATGAGATTTTGTTGTTCTGTGTTCCGCATTTATATTATCTGTGTTATTGTTATATCTAATGTCCTAAACTATTATGAACTATCGTAGTTTGTTTTATACTGATAATTGGATATGTCGATGGGAGTAAATAAATAATAAATGAAAAATAAAAAGTATATACCACTCCTATCGAAATAACCAATATTGGTGTAAGGCCAATTACGGATGGTCGCTCCTATCCAGCCTTATTCTTCGTAATAATAGACAGTATTTCTTTTAATACTCTTTGTTATTATGAGCATAGAGGTGGGGCGTCACAGTTGGTATCAGAGCTTGGGGTTTATGGACATAATATAAAACATAACTTGGATGGAACATATGTTACAACTATTGGTCGATGTTTTATTGTGATTTGAGTCAAAACTAAAGTTTTGAAATTTGGATGAAATTTTTAAATATCTTTATTTGAAAATAATAGTGAAATTGTGTTCTGATGATTTGATTGATTTGTGTTCTGTTTATCAGAGTGCGCAGCGGAAACAGTGAAACTGTCTTCGCTGAGTACAACTGATAATCTTTTTGATTTAAAAATCAAAATACGAAATTGATATGAATTTCATTTGTTGTTCACATAGCTGTAATTATTTTGTTTCTTTGAGAATTTCGAATCCGAATTGAGGATTCGAAGAAATTGCAGATATGTGATTTTTTGTTGAAATTTCCGCTGGCTTTCTCTTGTACTAATCATCTATTGATTAGATTTTACTGTTTTGAATTATCTTCATTGAAGATACCTTCGAATGATTTCTTTGTTCATTCTGTAGTACGTGCAAAAATTTGAATTGCACGTTACTGCATTTATTTACGTTGAACCGATGCTTGGTTATGAAACGTATTTTGTTGCCGTTATTTTTATAACGAGATTTTTACACCAATGCTAAATTTTTTGAAGCAAGGCGTTTTGTGACATTTTGATGAATGAAAATTCACTGATATTACATTTTGATGTAAATTGTTTTGATGTGATTTTGACGTTTTAAAATTACTGTCGCTTTGGCTTCAGTATCCGTTATGTTTTAAAAGTGGATTTTCGAGCGGTTATTCCGCAATACTGATTTGTAACCGTTTTTACGGTATTTTGAGAAGTACGATTTCCTTACCGAAATTGTTACTGATTTGCTGTTTTAATCATGTGATTGGAAAATCGTTTTAAAATGAAAATTATTTTATAAAATTTTAACAGTTTGCGTTTTCAAAAGAATGAGAAAGCGACTTAAACGATTCAGCAAAATCGAGGATTATGACCCCTTTCTTTTACCGTTTCGCTTAACTCCGGACTTGTCCAGTTGAGAATGTGAATTGTTATTTTTACAAAATAAATAAAATTGTTTTCAGAAATTTTAACAGTTTTCGCTTTCAAAAGAATGAGGAAGCGATTTAAACGTTTCAGCAAAATCGAGGACTATGACCCCTTTCTTTTACTGATTCGCTTAATTCCGGACTTGTCCGTTTGAGAATAAAAAGTGTATTTTACAAAATACACAATTTTGCACTTTCAAGGAAACGATGAAGAGATTTAAACGATTTAGCAAAAGTGCGGAGTATGGAACCACACTTTTACTATTTCGGTTAATTCCGGACTCGTTAATTGAATATTTGCTGTTTTGATGATTTTGATGAATTTTGCACTTTCAAGGAAACGATGAAGAGAATCAAACGATTTAGTAAAACACGTGGTATGGGACATGTGCGTTTGCTATTTCGGTTAATTCCGGACTCGTTAATTGAAATATTTGATGATTTCGTGTGCTTTCGAGCCACTATGATGGACCTTCGGGTCATATGATGGACCTTCGGGTCAAATACCAGTACTAGACCTTCGGGTCACTCTACGGACCTTCGGGTCAATCTGATGGGCGCCAAAATTATGTTGAGTACTTGGTAGGCTTCGGCCATTTGTTGATGCACGTGCGGCGAATTAAAAACTCGCCATCTGATGGGATCGATCCAAGCTTTTATGTTGATTTTCTAGTCTTCTTAATTGATTTCTAGATATTTGTTGTTTCTAATTATCTGCAGGTAATTAGATATCTGATGTTATGAGATTTAATTATCGTATCGATAATTAAATATTTGTTGTTTCTAATTATCGCTTGTGATAATTAGATATTTGTTGATATGAGTTCTGATTATCGTTTTTGATAATCGGATATTTGTTGTTTCTAATTATCGCTTGTGATAATTAGATATTTGTTGATATGAGTTCTGATTATCGTTTTTGATAATTGGATATTTGTTGTTTCTAATTATCGCATGTGATAATTAGATATTTGTTGATATGAGTTCTGATTATCGTTTTTGATAATTGGATATTTGTTGTTTCTAATTATCGCTTGTGATAATTAGATATTTGTTGATATGAGTTCTGATTATCGTTCTTGATAATCGGATATTTGTTGCTTTTAATTATCGCTTTTGATAATTAAATATTTGCTGATTTGAGATTTAATTATCGCTTGAGATAATTAAATAATTGCTGATTTGAGATTTAATTATCGCTGTTAGATAATTAAATATTTGTTGATTCGAGATTTAATTATCGTCTTTGATAATTAAATAATTGTTGATTTTAGATTTAATTATCGCTTGAGATAATTAAATAATTGTTGATTTTAGATTTAATTATCGCTGTTAGATAATTAAATATTTGTTGATTCGAGATTTAATTATCGTCTTTGATAATTAAATAATTGCTGATTTGAGATTTAATTATCGCTGTTAGATAATTAAATATTTGTTGATTCGAGATTTAATTATTGTCTTTGATAATTAAATAATTGCTGATTTGAGATTTAATTATCGCTTCAGATAATTAAATAATTGTTGATTTTAGATTTAATTATCGCTGTTAGATAATTAAATATTTGTTGATTCGAGATTTAATTATCGTCTTTGATAATTAAATAATTGTTGATTTTAGATTTAATTATCGCTTGAGATAATTAAATAATTGTTGATTTTAGATTTAATTATCGCTGTTAGATAATTAAATATTTGTTGATTCGAGATTTAATTATCGTCTTTGATAATTAAATAATTGCTGATTTGAGATTTAATTATCGCTGTTAGATAATTAAATATTTGTTGATTCGAGATTTAATTATCGTCTTTGATAATTAAATAATTGCTGATTTGAGATTTAATTATCGCTTGAGATAATTAAATAATTGTTGATTTGAGATTTAATTATCGCTGTTAGATAATTAAATATTTGTTGATTCGAGATTTAATTATCGTCTTTGATAATTAAATAATTGTTGATTTTAGATTTAATTATCGCTTGAGATAATTAAATAATTGTTGATTTTAGATTTAATTATCGCTTGAGATAATTAAATAATTGTTGATTTTAGATTTAATTATCGCTGTTAGATAATTAAATATTTGTTGATTCGAGATTTAATTATCGCTTGAGATAATTAAATAATTGTTGATTTTAGATTTAATTATCGCTGTTAGATAATTAAATATTTGTTGATTCGAGATTTAATTATCGTCTTTGATAATTAAATAATTGCTGATTTGAGATTTAATTATCGCTTGAGATAATTAAATAATTGTTGATTTTAGATTTAATTATAGCTGTTAGATAATTAAATATTTGTTGATTCGAGATTTAATTATCGTCTTTGATAATTAAATAATTGCTGTTTTGAGATTTAATTATCGCTTTAGATAATTAAATATTTGTGAATTTGAAATTTGATTATCATTTTTGTTAATCGAATATTTGTTGAATTGGAAATTTAATTATCGTTTTGCTAATTTGCTGTTTTCTATCTATCTCTATCTCTATTGATAAGTAGCTTTTGTTGTTCTTCTAATTATCGTATCGATGATTAGACATTGTTGCTTTATGATTCTCTGTATTTCAATTATCTAGTTGATAATTGAATATTGCTGGTAATTGTGTTTATCCAGTTTTACTGTTTTCTGATTATCTATTGATAATTAGGCTTTGTTGAGAATTTGTGAATTTCTTATATGGGATTAAAAGATTTCTTTGGTATTTGTGTTCCCGATCTGTATTTTCTAGCTTAACCAGTTTATGTTAGAAGAATAATAGTGGATGACGACCTTAATAATGAAAATTGCGGGGACGCAATTTTTATAAGGAGGGGAGTCTATAACAACCCGGGATTCCGCATTTTATTTTATTATCGTCATTGGACGATTAATATCGTTTGTTGATTGTTGATGGAGTTTTAAATCGTGTTGAAATTCTTTCAAAAATTTGTTGAAATGTATGCGGGCTGTAAATAAAATCAGGGCCCAAGTCCCCTTTTTATATTTTTATTACATTAGCCTTAAGGACCGAATCCCCTCTTCATTTTTGGATTCGAACCCTAAAAAAATTTACAAACGGAAAAAAAAAATGGTGGCCTCGTCCCCTTTTACTAAAACTAGGGCTTCACAAATTCGAAGGCGCCGCTGCCTGTTCGATCGAAGTTAGCATCGGCGGCGACTGGTTTTGGGGTGTTCGAACCTAAGGTGAGTGAATATTCACTCGCATCTAGTTCTTCTTGGTTGCTGTACCTCGACTGTTCGTTTTTGTTTTAAAAGCTGATATTGTCTTTGACTTAGTCAGATTCGTATATATTGATACTTGTTCCTCGTGTGATTTTGTACTGTCGTTTTGAGTGATTTCTCACTCACTTCTAATTCAAACCATTGTTTGTTTGATTGTTCGCTTGTCTTTGTCTCGGCAGTTTGAATTTTTGGTTGGCAATTCCCTGACTTTGTTTTATCTTGGGCCATAACCGTTGCCTGTAGATTTATTTTTGGTCTTCGGCTCTGCTTTAAAGTGTTCCTCTGCAAGTTGAATCTGACAGTAGCTTGAATTATGAAACTTTGATTTTTGTTAATTCGAAATGATTCGTAGTTGTGTGATTTCTTAGTGTTGCTGTTATCTTTGATGACCTGAGTTTTATTTTGACGATTTGTCTGATTTTTCGAAGTGGTATATGATGTTAATTGCAATACTTTTCTGGTTTACGTTACAAGGCTGTGATGATTTTTGCTATGAGGATTTGGCTTATATAGGGTTTGTAACCCTTGATTTCGTTCATACAAAAATTAAATTTGAAAACGATCCCCGGGTTCACTTGTTTCAATTCCTGGCAATTTAATTTATGTTGACTTCGGCCATCACCATTCGTGTCCACTTGGAATTGTTGATTTTGTACTGCTTCATCAGGTCACTTGATCCATTTTGATAGCTGCTGTACACCCAGGTTTCCAGTTGCATGTTGTAGTTTCATTCTTCATTTAGCTTTGGGTGATTTTCACTGCATACATATGCTTTGAAGCTGTTTTGATTTGTTGTAGCTGCTGCACTTTTTGATTTAGTGTACATGTGCACGCAGCTTTGCAATTGTGTCTTCATTGGGTGTCTGCACATGCTTCTGGTCCATGACTTAGTGAAGTCTGACTTGATTAGTTGTGAAGTTGCGACTGATTTACGTCCATCCTGTTGTTTCATTTCCTTATATCACTGGGTGGCACTTGCTGCCCATTTAACATGTGTGTATCCGTCATGTGTTCTGTGCATTGTGTGGCCACATAATTGTATATGTGTGGACTGGTCTTCATTTGCATTATGCAGTAGCTTGAGCATTTAGCTTGTTGTATTGGTTATCTCACTGGACTTGTTGAGTTGTCCCTGTTGTCACTTTAGTCTGGACTGCATTTATGAAGTGGCCACTGACCTGATTTGTACATTGGTTAGCTCCACATGACTTTGTTAAGCATGTCTCTATTGTTCCCTTGAATTGGTGCCTTTAGTTTTATTGCAGTCTCTATTATGCATTGCGTTGATGCGCTGATTTCATTTGTAAGTTGCTTGAAGGCTTAGAGTTAATTGTTCTTGACAGTTTTGTGTTTCACTTGAGTTGAACCCAATTTCGGGGTTTGACCTTGCGATCATTGTGACTTTCACTGAGCTTTCGCATATCTCCTGCGATAGTGGCGAGGCAGTACACGCGTGCGTGTACTGCAGCCCTATCAGTTTTGACAGTTTTAAATTGATGTTTTGATTTGTCGTTTAGCACTGTTTAGTGTTATATCTGCCGTTATCCAATTCTCGTATCGAGAGTTGGATATACGAGATTTCTGTGACTGTCGTCTATTTGATGTTTGATTATTATTGCTTCTATGCACTAATAACTGAGTTTGAATTAGACTGACCCGTGTATTATTTTCTTTTGAATGTAATACTCGGGTCAGACCCGAGTTATTTCAGGTTGTAGATTTTCTTCTTTGAGTTGCTGTTCAGGATTCGAAGACTTTTCACATCTTCTGAAGTTGTCAGTGTCATTTTGTAGTAGTCGTGTCATTGTATGGAACGATATGTATTCATGTATATTAGTCGATAATGTACTTGTATATATAACTTCTAGAGTCAACAGTTGTAGTTGTATCATATGTATCGTGTCAACTATATTGTAACTGACATCGGTTATATATATGAGATTTTGTTGTTCTGTGTTCCGCATTTATATTATCTGTGTTATTGTTATATCTAATGTCCTAAACTATTATGAACTATCGTAGTTTGTTTTATACTGATAATTGGATATGTCGATGGGAGTAAATAAATAATAAATGAAAAATAAAAAGTATATACCACTCCTATCGAAATAACCAATATTGGTGTAAGGCCAATTACGGATGGTCGCTCCTATCCAGCCTTATTCTTCGTAATAATAGACAGTATTTCTTTTAATACTCTTTGTTATTATGAGCATAGAGGTGGGGCGTCACAACCACTTTGAAAGATTTTGCATTTTATTCAGTCTAAAATGGGTTTGAAAATGGGTGGACATCTCTGTCCCATTATAAAATTTCTAAGATTCAAGTTGGAAGTAAATTTAGCATAACTTTCAAACCGTGAGTTCGATTTTGATGATCTTTATATTCCTGGAAAGCTTAGACTTAGTAGAACAACTTTCATTTTTATAAGTTTTCTCATATTTTGAAGTTTGCCATGTCAAAAATTGAGTTCTTTACAACAGGTCTGAAATAGAATAAAATGATTTGGATCGTTTAAAAGTCAAATGTAGCGCTTTTTATTTTATAAACGTAACTTAATATGATCTATTTGAGTTAAGTACAAGTGAAAGAGTATGGCTGGACTTTATTTTGAGCAAAAGACTCATATATAAGATTAAGCTAACTCGCTTTAAAATGCTAAAAAGAGAGGTATGTTTTCGGATTAAATTTTCAAGTGTTAAATGTTGATATATATTGTGTTTTTGACCTAATGGTCGATATATATTATAAATCTTTTTTGTAATATTGTAAACGGCCCTCCATACAAAGGAGACTTCGCCGATTTTTTTGGAAATTTTTAACACTTAGAAAAATTTGAGAAATGGAAATTTTTTTATGGGTTTTTAGTAGTTTTATTATCTCCTAAATGAGTAACGTAAGACTCAAACCCATAATAATAGCTAATAGGAGAGAGAGATAGCAATGCGTCAATAGCCATCGATGAAGGGTTTAATAATAAGTACTTTTCAAGTCTTGATTGAAATTATTTTGAAATTGATTATCAGTGAGAAAATATGTTATAAACCATAGAATATTTATGGTGGAATAAGAGGATGTAACAACTTAAATTTTATTTACTTTAAGTTAAGAGTAATGAGATTAAATTAAAAATTTAAGTAAGAAGCTTTGAAAACTTTCAAGTGTTGAAATCTGAGATTTGTTTATGAAGGTAATGGATTTGAAAACTCTAAGAACGTTTGACTAGTAAAAGAAAGTATAAAATCCATTCTTGTGTTTGACTTGCCTTAGTGCAATTATTTAGTGACTTGCATTTATGCAGTCGTATGATTTAGGATGTATTTGGAGAGACCGCCTACTTCTTGTTGAGTTTCCTTACCACAATTGTTGTTAATCTAATATCAGTATGGTTTCTTTCGTAGCTTTATACGGAAGGTCATCTCGATCACCATCTTGTTAGTTGGAGTCCTGGGTAAAGTTGTACTAAGTCCCGGCTCTATTCGTGAAGCTTGTGAAAGATCGATTTCACTTGTTTTATCAATTGTGCAACATCTTGTTCCTGTTCTTGCTTCGAAGGTGAAATGCCTTCGAAATAAGGATGTATAGCTAGTGAAGATTCAATGGTTCACTAATCCCAATGACTGTACATGGGAAACCAGAAAATTTATTGAGCGATCTTATCTTGGTTTTTTATGTTCTCATGTTGAGGGTGAGAACTTTTTTAAACTCAAGCTTATCTATTTTCCTTTGCTAGATGAAATAAATGGTGTTGAATACAGCTCTTCTCTAGAAAGTGTGAGGATGCAATTTTTATAAGGAGGGGGGTCTAT
Source organism: Allium fistulosum (assembly GCA_030737815.1). Lineage (NCBI taxonomy): Eukaryota > Viridiplantae > Streptophyta > Magnoliopsida > Asparagales > Amaryllidaceae > Allium > Allium fistulosum. The sequence continues at coordinate 671,623,087 of CM060901.1, forward strand.
AACAACCCTAGTTTTGGTGATTACCTGTAAAATTAAATTATAATAGTGGTTATAATTTAATAATGGAGAAATAAAATAAATTGGAAATGATTTTTTTTTTAAAATTGTTTATTTTGAATGAATAATGGATTTTGAATAAATAAAATTAGAATTGAGATAGTTTGGTTGGTAATAAATTGTGAATGATGGTATTTTGTTAATTTGGCGGTTAATAAATTAATTAAGTTTGAATAAAAAGAAATATGTCGATTTGGTGGATAATTAAATGAATTAAATAAAGATAAAAGAATTTAATTCAGCATTAACCTATTGAAATAAATATAAAATAATGAAAACAAAGTTTTGGAAACTTTATTATGTTAGTTTGTCATAAAACCGAGCATTATATTGTTTTAATTTGATAAAATGAAATAATTTTGGAAACTATTGCCAGATATTGATTTTTGTAAATTTTAATGAAGCATTAAGGTTTGATATGAAAAATATTGTAAATAAAAATATGGAATATTGGTTAAAAATAATATTTGGATGTAAAAATAATGTTAATAAGGTTTGTTACATTTTATTGAACAAGAGAAATAATTTTATGTAATTTTGTTATTAAAAATATTGTTTTATGTAATTAATAGAAATTGAGGTATTTAATTAAAAATAGGAATTTAATGATGGAAAATAAATTGTAATGGCTAAAATAATTTTTATGTGTTGATAAAACATTTTTTAAACATAAAGTATGTTAGTGTGATTTTATAAAGTTGAAATTATATAAATATAAGTTGTTTTGTTTAAAATGTAAGTGTTTTTGAGTATTAATATTAATTGGTGTATTAATATAACTATTATTTCTTATTGGGTTAAGCCCAATTACACTTTAACTAAGAAGAAAGTAATCTCCTTCTCAACTGAACGTACAGATAGTTTAGTAAATTGCAAAACAAAAAGAAAGAAAGCTGAAACCTTTTCTCTTGTAAAAACCCTAGAATTCAATCTCCAATTTCTTCATTCCCTTGCAAAATTAATCAATTCGAAGCTAATTATTTCAGGTAATCAACCCAAACCCTAAAATCATTTTCATCTATTTCAATTTTTCTGAGTTGTGTTGTCTGTAATTTTTATTTCCTCTATTGCATGTCTTTATATCTCCTTTCTACAGGTTCCTAGAGCTAAATCAAAGGCAAAGCTCCCATCTTCTTCAAGTTTGCTCAATTTGCTTAGAAGTTTTGCTAAGGTGAGTTTAAAACTCACAAATTCTAACTTGAATCAGGTTTGCTAGCTAATAAGCTTTGAAATTTGCTTACTGTAAACAAAATTTGTTGGTTGAAAGTTTACAGTAAGAAACTGTGCTAGAGTCCTTCTTCTTGTTCTTATAAATCTCTGTCTTGTCATGATTCCAAGCTGGAATTTTTCCGAATTGTTGTCCATATGTAGTAGTTTGTGCATGTCAAATTTCATGTTCAAAATCAACCGGGAAGTGCTTGAAAACATTGCTCAGAAACTGGTACGAAGCAGGCAAAAATTGCCTGTAAGAGTCGCGACCATCAGGTCGACCAAAGGGCATGGGGGTCGACCTTAGAGTCGACCCAGAAAATGCATAGGTCGACCTTAGGGTCGACCTAAGCAATACAAAAGTCGACCATAGGGTCGACCTGAGCCTGTTTAATTTTTGCAGCTTGGTTTTTTTGTTCTGTGCATTGTTTTTGTGATTTTCTGCTTATACCACTGACTAGTGTGATCAATTTTTGAGGTGTTTTGAAATGTTTTGAAGGGCTTGAAACCTATCAATAGGTAAGCCTACATTTTAGTTAATTCGCATTTCGGATTGACGAGTTTTTGAGATGATTTCTATTGCCACTTTTATAGCGTTTTCGATGATTTCTGTTGTTTTCGAGCATTTGTTTTCTAAAACGATTTTGAAATGATTTTTATAATAAAATAGCTTTCAAAATAAATATTTTACAATATTTATAATTATTTTAAAGGTATTAAAATTATATATTCTGTATAATAAAGAAAATTTCAAAGCCAAAATTGTCAAACGATTTCAGAAATTATTTTAAAAACTAGTTTTCTCAAAGCAAATTATTTTCTATATAAATACACGTTTTTGCACTCTTCAAGCGAACAAGGAAGCGATTTAAACGATTTAGTAAAACATGTGGTATGGAACACATGCGTTTACTTTTTCGGTTAATTCTGGACTTGTTCGATTGAGGTTATACACAAGAGTGAAATTAACCACCTTATAGTAAACAGTTAAGTGAGAACGTGTGGTATGTGACACACTGTTGTCACTGATTTGGTTACTATCTAGAAGTTGGTGACACTTTATTTTAGACGTTCGGGTTGATTGCCGGTACTGGACCTTCTGATCATTTGGGCTTTTATAGCTATTTGTCCTTCGGGATGTTTGTCCTTCGGGACGTATTTGGCGCCTTATTTGAGATACAGTACTTGGCAGGCTTCGGCCATTTTATTAAGCATGTGCAATCTTTTGTTATATTTCATGATTTTTTTGTGATTTCCAACCATTTTGAGGTTATTGGGCCATTGAGCCGTTTGAGAAATTATTATATGGTTATTAAATTTTGGAGTTTTATACTATTAATTGAGTTCTATACATTGAGATTTGTGGTTGCCATCCTTTGGCATATATTTGAGATTTCTAATTTTCTATTTTAGGAGTTATTTGAGATTGCCATTCTTTGGCGGATTTTGAGACTTTTGATTTCCTATTTAGAAGTTATGGTTGATGAAAGCCATTATATTGGCTATTGTACATGCCGATGATATGAGACGATTATTTGATATTGCTGTTGAACTTGCCTCTTTCGAGAAACTTCTATATGAAGTATTTTAGTGATATTATCTCCTATTTAGTAGTTGACATATGTTAGATGTTGTTTCTTCTCTTTTGAGAAGAGATGTTATCACATATCCCTATATTTCACTTATCTTATACTAATCAGTTTATTTAAGCTAGACTTACCTGTGTATTTTATATACTCGGGTCAAACTGAGTTATTTCAGGTTAGTCACCTGCTATAGATTTCTACTTTGCTGCTTCAGCTATGGATTATCTACTAGTCACATTTTGTTTAGCTTTGTAGTGTTTTGTAAACTCTGATACGTACTTATTCTTTTGACTCGATGTATGTATTATGGTCTATATACCACCACTGTTGTATCACTATGTAGTGTACTATGATGTATCTGTTAATATGTATATATATGTGACTGTTGTTCTGTGATCTGTGTATTTGTTGTTGTTATATTTTGTTCTGAAAGATCCATTAGCCACCATAGTTTTGTGCTAAACATTTATTGATTATGTCGATCCAGTTGAGAAAAGTAAATGAAAAAAAAATTAGAGCACCCAATCGACGTATTCAATACATGTTTAAGATGAAGCTATGGATGGTCGCTCCTAAGCAGCCCTATTCTCTATGTTAACAGACAGTATTACTCCGTAATGCTCTTTATTAAGGTGGGTCTTGGGGTGGGGCGTCACAGATGGGTAAGAATGAAAACTCACCGAACACGCGTGTTATCCTACGATGGTTCAGAAGAACCATAAATCCCACAATCGATATAAAATCCATAAAATCCCACGATAGACCTAAAGTCAATAAAAAAATAACAAGATGGACATAAAGTTTATAAAAATCCCACGACAGACGTAAAGTCTATAAAATCTCAAGGTAGACATAAAGTTTGTAAAAACCCACGTGTAACGACTAAGGATTTTCGACCCTCGAAAATAGGCACTAATAAGTCCCATGTATTACATGCCGAGAAATCAAATGCCGGAAAACCCGATTGTTAGGGAAAAAGAAAGAAGCAAGAAGCAAGAAGGAAGAAGATAAGAAGAAAACTAAATAACATAGAATCTCACAGCGGAACGAATAATCTATAATATACATCAATCTTTACACAAAACAAACTGTAATATATGTATATTCAAAACATCAATTGTAAGAGTCCAAAAACTCGGCCTTCGAAAATCGGCACCCGTACTTCACTTGTACTCAAAATGCCGTAGATTCAAACGCCGAATCTGGCTTCCCGGAGCTATAACACAATTAAGTAAATAACACAGCGGAAGAAAAGAATAATACATTGATATACAATATCTGATACGACAGAGTGATACAATGAATATCAATATACATCAGAGATATGATACAAGAAATAGCAGCGGAAAAGAAAATGATAACAACAGCAGTGGAACAATATCAATAGAAATGATAACTCCAAAATGATCTTCAGACAAGAATGAATCCACAACTCCAAGATAAGCAACTCCGATGAATGAACTAGCTCCAGATAATCTACTAAACCTGAATATCTGAAAAGAAACCCAACTCTAGACTGCCCGTGTGGAAAATTGTGGGCACCCAGAGTTTAGGAAGGGAACAATAAACTCCGGATCAGTCATGGGACTGGTGTGAGCAACAAAAACAGTTTATCTTTAAAACAACACAAAAGGCTTTTAACATTGAAATCCGCAATGCTTTTGGAAAATGAAACTACCATAAGACCTCCCGCCACACACACAATGCAAACGCAGAATTGGAGGAGATTTCTTCTTATGATAGTCAAACATGCTTACTACATAAAATCATCTTGATATTATTATTAGTGCATAGTGCAGAAAACAATTTCGAAAGTAGAATATAAATCTTAGCCAGCATACGACCAGTATCGTATGCCTACTATAGCTACTATGTTCAATAGCAGGTTACCGCCACATTCCATAGCAGGTAATACAACTAAAACCGTACAAGTCACGTATTGTTTCTTTGGATTTTCCAACAAATGGTCAGGCTAAGGAACTTCCTTCCGCCGCATGGGATCGCCTCTGGCGGGACGTCCCGAGAGACAAACTGCTCTCTGCAAAACAAGGCCGGGTTACCCCTGTAACAGGTAACTCACGAATATGCCACCTCCCGGTCCTTTGGGACCTTTATCCGAGCGCTCGTAACCATCATCACACATCATAAAGAAGGTGTATCCACATGAGTAAGTATCTGGGCTCCATACCATGATACCACCCTTTTCCAGAAGGAAATGACATACCCTAAAGGGCGCGACCCTCATAACCTTGCCGCAACGATCCTGTTTCGACCATTTCCGGGTTGTGAGGCCCTGACGAAGTCTCGTCCACAAAGCTACGCTTTGTCACAAAGCCATGCTTTGGGTCAACAGATGATCAACCTATGATCACAAAGATAAATGATCAAATAAATGATCATATCACAAATGATCAAACACTGATCATCACACAGCAACACTCAGCATGCCACATTACCAAATTGGGATATATCGCTGATAACCTTCAACTACATAACCTCTGAGCTCGTACGTCTCAGAGAAGGGTGTTAAGCTAAGAGAATAAATTCTCCGCCACCAACAGAAATGTATTTGAAAGAAATCTGCTTTATATCTCAAAGTGTAATGTCAGACATACAATCCATACAAGTCTGTTCCGGGTTCGAACAGAACCGAAGGCACTTCTCACGAAGCCCTTGCAATTCCGGATAATTTCCAATCACGTCCGGACTTCCCATCACAAAGGGTGCTAAAATCTCTATACCGGGGACCAGTCGGTGCAGAGACATTCGACGAGTTGTCCTTTCGTTTTCGAAAATATCCGGTCTTCACCACCGATCTTCAAATGCTATCCATATACGACGTATCATTATTCGGAATGGGTTATATGACACAAAGGTCCTCTCCCGGCTAAACCGAATAATGAGCGCAATATTTAAAACATATGGATATTGGGATTTCAATTAAGTCACAACTTATTACCCAAAATCTCTCTTCAAATGGTTTAACCAATTACCATTTTCAAATCTTTAAACAAAAAGATTCATTTTAACCACCTTCAACGGTTTAAACAATTTCCACACTTTAATCTTTTAAACAAAAGATTCATTCACAGATTTTCCAAATTAATTCTCATTTCAATTTGATTAACTCGTTAAATCTTTGAAACAAAGATTTAACTTACAGTTTTCAAAACAATTCCATTTCGAAGGGTTTGAATAAATCGTCATTTTAAATCTGTTAAAGATAACAGATTCAATTCATAACTTTCAAAAAGAATTCATTCATAACTTGGAAAACCATTTTCAATTCAAACTTGAAATTCCTTTAACTAAACTGGAATTTCATTTCTTATATATGTGAAAGCTTTTATTCTTTTAAAAACAAACAGTTTCATTTCAGGAAATCTGATTCATTTATACGAGTCAAAATCCTTGGGTTAAATCCAAATTCTCAAACGATACTTTTAAATGGTTTAAATTCATGCAAACACATTTATATCATCTTTAACCGTAATTTCAAATCATAGGATTCAATTTCAACTTAAATTCAAATTTAAATCAAATTATTTAAATTTTCAAAACTCGATTAAGGTATTCAAAATAACTTTTAGATTCGAAATTCCATTCCAAAAGCTTTTCACTTTTAAACCCAAATTTCAAATTTCAAAATCAATTGAACTAAAAATTTCAATTTCAAAAACAGCAGATTTAAATTATCTATGACTTAACCGATTTCCACGTGAAATCCATATTTGTGTGTGTAAAAGTGTAGTCCAGGGGTTTCACACACAATAGTGCAACATCAATCATCACAGATATATCGATAAGCGGTATAGTCGATAACGCTTATCTTCATTCACAGATTCATAGATAAAATAAATTTATCGGTCACAAATATTCACAATTATAATTCGATGTGGGTTTCGGATAACCAACTGGAATCCGACTCCCTGTCGCATCGAAATTCAAGTGTCGTTTACGGGTCAAGGGGTTGCATATTCACATACTAATATATCAGAGAAATAGAAATTTCAAATCACAACATAAATCAGGATGTATCACAAAGCATCACATATTAGGGATATCAAACAATTCGACAATCAACAGCATCCAAACATTCATAAGTAAGATCAATGAATTTATCTGATTAATTTAAATCAGATTTATTACTTATGAATACTACAAATCTTGGTTAATTAATCATTAATTAATTATAAAACATTTGGATTAATTATTCTTAAATCATTGATTAATTAACTTTAAATAATAAATTAATTAACCTTTAATTATAATTCATCAACCTTTAATTATTAAATAAATAACCTTTAATTATTTAATTCACCATTTAATTAATTATCTTTAATTAATTAAATTAACCTTTAATTTATTAATTACTATTTAATTAATAAAATTTCAATAAGTGGTCATTCCTAACCGCTTACCTTAATTAATTAATCTTTAATAAATTAATCATCGTCAAATTCATTACCTTAATTAGTTAATCACATAATTAATCTTAGAAAGAAATCGATTTGAACCTTACTTAAATATTTTAAACTTATCATCCCTAATTAATTTAATACAAATTATAAATTATTTATTCTAAATAACTCAATAATTAATGAACTAGAAATCATTTAAATCTTCATTAACTTAAGTTAAAACTCATTCTTATCTATGATTTAATCATTACCCACAATATGTTTGAAAACATTTATTTCCAAATTCCATTTTAAATATACTTTAACATTTGAATTCATTCTAAATATTTAAATTTATGAACTTCATTTTATCTCAAGATCCAAAGTTCAAGATTAACTTAAGATCTGGATTTAAATTTTGATTGAACTTTGTTCAATTCTTCCTTTCACAATTTGATTTTCCTTTTTAAAATTCAAATTCCCTTTTTCAATACTTAAGCATTTTTAAGTATTAAAAACAATTTAAATTTAAAACTTATTTGTTTCAAACTAAATTCCAAACTAGACTTGAATTTATATTTTAACTTTGATTTAAAACTTAGTTAAAACCTTGTTTTAAAAATTTGAAATTTAGTTTTAAAATTTAAAATAGAAACAGGTCCTATTAAAAAATCTATACTAGCATCTACCCGAGCCAGTGCCACAATTACTTCGAGTTTCACCAACATTTTCCCTGAGAAAAGTTCGAGCCAAAACTCTCTGCCTCAAGCCAACTCTCCAGATATCAACATGTGCTCCGAGACAAACACGTAACATTCTCGAGTCGATCTTCGAGTCAAGGACCCTTACCCAAAAAAAAACAAACTTCGACACACACATGTGCATCGTGCATGTGCACAGTCGATCGCCGGAGCACTGGCCACCACCACCACTTCCCACATGTCGGCGACCACTACCCCAAAACGTTCGGCAACCCAGAACTTCGTCACGAACCCTCAATCGAAATCGAGTACACTCAAACCCATCAAGCAGAAAACCTGATCACCAATTTCCCCCGGCGCCATCCCATTTCCGATCACTAGATGACTCGAGCCTCCAGCCTCGACTTCGTCAACCACCCCTCTACCATCACCCAAAGCCACGAAGTACTCGATGCTCGAACGAGACAGCGGCGTACAATTTTTCCCTTCACTCAAAAACTAGGTTTACAAACTTAAACCTTACGCCACCTTCGCCACAGTCGTCGCTGCCACCTCCGGTTATTTTTCCCCGCACCACCGTAGGCTCCTCCACCACCACGTGAAGACCCGAACTCGATTGAGCCTCCAATCGCCTGGACTTGATTGAAACCCATTTTTCGATCAACCCAAAACTGCTTTCGAACCACACACTTAAAAATTAGGATTTAAGCTTTAAAAATCATGTTTTCGTATGATTGTTCTTGTCATACACTTGAATCATCGATTTATTACATTCGATTTTATCATTGATATGTATGATTACCAGGATTTTAAAGTTTCCAGGCGCATTTTGATCTTGGTTGCTGGAGATAAATTGTTTCTTTGATTTTTTATGACCATACCTACACTTTATATTTGAAACTTCCAGCCTAATAGAGATCGAGAGATTTGATCTTTGGAGTTTTAATTTAGCCTTATGCTCTGAAGCAAGAAAACAGGAGCGTTTTCAACATATACAGGCATACATTCCTACCTATATTTATGCACAGAGGAAATCCACGTATATAGATACATACAAGTCAATTTCAACCTCAGACTTTATAAGTGACAAGATAAATATATACTTAGTTGAATTTAAATTGTTTACTCACAGTATTAATCACAGAAATAAATTTCTGGGTAGAAGGTTTGCTCACCTTTATGTTGAAGACAGAGACCAGCTCTGTTGTTTTGAAACTTCAGATTGATTTTCTTCTTGAATCATGTTTTGTATTTGAATGTTGCTTTTGAGTTTTATAGATGATGTTCGCTTCCATTTTTCTTTCCAGGCTTTTGCAAATCCCAGCTTTGATTCTCTGGTTGCCTTGATTCATTGGTGTTGTTGTTGTTTAAATTGAATTTTTTGTTTGAGTTTTCAAGAGGATGCTTGCTTCAGTTTTCTTAGCTTCGAATGAATGAGACTGAGATGAAAAGGCTTGATAAAAGAATAAGTTTACAAGTGATAAATCTTGTACAGGTAATCATATTTTGTTGTACAAAGTTTATATTTTTTTTTCTTCCTCTGGTACAATTATACGCAGAGATTTTCTTGCTTGTAGGCTGATGATAATTTGTTGTGTGTACTTAGAGAGGTAAACATTTAATGTTAATGTACCTTGTGTTTTGCATTTGCAATACTTCGGCTGATATGAAAATCTTTTGGTGGCTGGTAAGTATTACATTTTTTACTTTATGTCTTCCTTTCTTTAACTTTGTTTCTTGTTCCATACTCCAGCCGTATACATATATAAAGATATTTGGTGGCTAAAGATACTTATCTACATATATTTCTATTTCTTATATGTTGTTTTAAAGAATTGACTTATGTATTGTTTTATTTCTATGCTTTTGTTCTATTATTTTAAATAAGATTCTATAATTATTTTACTTCATATTTATTGTCTTATATTATTAGCTTAAGTATTTTGCATTTGTTTTTATTATTTTATTTTCATTTATTTTTCATTCGTTTATTTTATCACTTTTATATCGTATATATATATTCACACACATATATACAATATTTAAAATTTTTATTCAAATCAATTATATACATATATTTATAACTTCAAATTTTCTCATATATGCTCAAGTATACAATATTTTAAATTTAAATGATTTATACAGAATATAATTGGATTCGGGGAAACTCGCTCCATTCTATCGATTTATTTTACTATTTTTAATAAAAAGTTCAATAAATTATCGATTTAAATAAATTTAAATCTGGGGTCGTTACAGACTTCCCCCCTTAAAAGAATTTCGTCCTCGAAATTTGCCAGGGAGACACAAAGACAGATGAAGTTCATTTCATCGAATCAACTGAATATTTATTCTGCATTTGGCTTACCAATTCAGAATATCAATAACAGACACAAGAACGAACCTGTTTAACACTTCACAAGATACTCGGGTTATCCAGATCTACGAAATATACAATGACATCGGTTAGTTTAAAGGGATAACTAACCATTCGTAGAATATATCCGGACCCAAAGAATAGATAGATATATGGATACAATTTTCAAAACTTCCAGTTTAGAACTAAAGTATACCTATCAACTATAGCAATCAAAACAACCAATACATCCAAACAACAATTTTGGCCTATCTGGAGTTTATGTCCCATATTGATATATTGAATTTTCTTTTCTGGATCTACCAGAAATAATCGAAGAATTGAGAAAAAATGATGAACAAAAGAGATCGATAGAGAAAAGATTGCTTCCTTGTTATTACAGAGTATTGACCAATTATAGTCGTATTCCCCTGTCCCCTATCACATCCTCTTCTTGCACTCATACTCACTATCAGTGGATAGTAAGAGAATTTACTGAGACATTCGAACGGATATCTGAGGATACTCATTCTAGGGTATACTTCACTATATCTCTAATGAGCTACTTAACGTGTTATACTCCTGAGCTAAAGTTCAACCTTAGCTCTGATACCAAATGTAAGAGTCCAAAAACTCGGCCTTCGAAAATCGGCACCCGTACTTCACTTGTACTCAAAATGCCGTAGATTCAAACGCCGAATCTGGCTTTCCGGAGCTATAACACAATTAAGTAAATAACACAGCGGAAGAAAAGAATAATACATTGATATACAATATCTGATACGACAGAGTGATACAATGAATATCAATATACATCAGAGATATGATACAAGAAATAGCAGCGGAAAAGAAAATGATAACAACAGCAGTGGAACAATATCAATAGAAATGATAACTCCAAAATGATCTTCAGACAAGAATGAATCCACAACTCCAAGATAAGCAACTCCGATGAATGAACTAGCTCCAGATAATCTACTAAACCTAAATATCTGAAAAGAAACCCAACTCTAGACTGCCCGTGTGGAAAATTATGGGCACCCAGAGTTTAGGAAGGGAACAATAAACTCTGGATCAGTCATGGGACTGGTGTGAGCAACAAAAACAGTTTATCTTTAAAACAACACAAAAGGCTTTTAACATTGAAATCCGCAATGCTTTTGGAAAATGAAACTACCATAAGACCTCCCGCCACACACACAATGCAAACGCAGAATTGGAGGAGATTTCTTCTTATGATAGTCAAACATGCTTACTACGTAAAATCATCTTGATATTATTATTAGTGCATAGTGCAGAAAACAATTTCGAAAGTAGAATATAAATCTTAGCCAGCATACGACCAGTATCGTATGCCTACTATAGCTACTATGTTCAATAGCAGGTTACCGCCACATTCCATAGCAGGTAATACAACTAAAACCGTACAAGTCACGTATTGTTTCTTTGGATTTTCCAACAAATGGTCAGGCTAAGGAACTTCCTTCCGCCGCATGGGATCGCCTCTGGCGGGACGTCCCGAGAGACAAACTGCTCTCTGCAAAACAAGGCCGGGTTACCCCTGTAACAGGTAACTCACGAATATGCCACCTCCCGGTCCTTTGGGACCTTTATCCGAGCGCTCGTAACCATCATCACACATCATAAAGAAGGTGTATCCACATGAGTAAGTATCTGGGCTCCATACCATGATACCACCCTTTTCCAGAAGGAAATGACATACCCTAAAGGGCGCGACCCTCATAACCTTGCCGCAACGATCCTGTTTCGACCATTTCCGGGTTGTGAGGCCCTGACGAAGTCTCGTCCACAAAGCTACGCTTTGTCACAAAGCCATGCTTTGGATCAACAGATGATCAACCTATGATCACAAAGATAAATGATCAAATAAATGATCATATCACAAATGATCAAACACTGATCATCACACAGCAACACTCAGCATGCCACATTACCAAATTGGGATATATCGCTGATAACCTTCAACTACATAACCTCTGAGCTCGTACGTCTCAGAGAAGGGTGTTAAGCTAAGAGAATAAATTCTCCGCCACCAACAGAAATGTATTTGAAAGAAATCTGCTTTATATCTCAAAGTGTAATGTCAGACATACAATCCATACAAGTCTGTTCCGGGTTCGAACAGAACCGAAGGCACTTCTCACGAAGCCCTTGCAATTCCGGATAATTTCCAATCACGTCCGGACTTCCCATCACAAAGGGTGCTAAAATCTCTATACCGGGGACCAGTCGGTGCAGAGACATTCGACGAGTTGTCCTTTCGTTTTCGAAAATATCCGGTCTTCACCACCGGTCTTCAAATGCTATCCATATACGACGTATCATTATTCGGAATGGGTTATATGACACAAAGGTCCTCTCCCGGCTAAACCGAATAATGAGCGCAATATTTAAAACATATGGATATTGGGATTTCAATTAAGTCACAACTTATTACCCAAAATCTCTCTTCAAATGGTTTAACCAATTACCATTTTCAAATCTTTAAACAAAAAGATTCATTTTAACCACCTTCAACGGTTTAAACAATTTCCACACTTTAATCTTTTAAACAAAAGATTCATTCACAGATTTTCCAAATTAATTCTCATTTCAATTTGATTAACTCGTTAAATCTTTGAAACAAAGATTTAACTTACAGTTTTCAAAACAATTCCATTTCGAAGGGTTTGAATAAATCGTCATTTTAAATCTGTTAAAGATAACAGATTCAATTCATAACTTTCAAAAAGAATTCATTCATAACTTGGAAAACCATTTTCAATTCAAACTTGAAATTCCTTTAACTAAACTGGAATTTCATTTCTTATATATGTGAAAGCTTTTATTCTTTTAAAAACAAACAGTTTCATTTCAGGAAATCTGATTCATTTATACGAGTCAAAATCCTTGGGTTAAATCCAAATTCTCAAACGATACTTTTAAATGGTTTAAATTCATGCAAACACATTTATATCATCTTTAACCGTAATTTCAAATCATAGGATTCAATTTCAACTTAAATTCAAATTTAAATCAAATTATTTAAATTTTCAAAACTCGATTAAGGTATTCAAAATAACTTTTAGATTCGAAATTCCATTCCAAAAGCTTTTCACTTTTAAACCCAAATTTCAAATTTCAAAATCAATTGAACTAAAAATTTCAATTTCAAAAACAGCAGATTTAAATTATCTGTGACTTAACCGATTTCCACGTGAAATCCATATTTGTGTGTGTAAAAGTGTAGTCCAGGGGTTTCACACACAATAGTGCAACATCAATCATCACAGATATATCGATAAGCGGTATAGTCGATAACGCTTATCTTCATTCACAGATTCATAGATAAAATAAATTTATCGGTCACAAATATTCACAATTATAATTCGATGTGGGTTTCGGATAACCAACTGGAATCCGACTCCCTGTCGCATCGAAATTCAAGTGTCGTTTACGGGTCAAGGGGTTGCATATTCACATACTAATATATCAGAGAAATAGAAATTTCAAATCACAACATAAATCAGGATGTATCACAAAGCATCACATATTAGGGATATCAAACAATTCGACAATCAACAGCATCCAAACATTCATAAGTAAGATCAATGAATTTATCTGATTAATTTAAATCAGATTTATTACTTATGAATACTACAAATCTTGGTTAATTAATCATTAATTAATTATAAAACATTTGGATTAATTATTCTTAAATCATTGATTAATTAACTTTAAATAATAAATTAATTAACCTTTAATTATAATTCATCAACCTTTAATTATTAAATAAATAACCTTTAATTATTTAATTCACCATTTAATTAATTATCTTTAATTAATTAAATTAACCTTTAATTTATTAATTACTATTTAATTAATAAAATTTCAATAAGTGGTCATTCCTAACCGCTTACCTTAATTAATTAATCTTTAATAAATTAATCATCGTCAAATTTATTACCTTAATTAGTTAATCACATAATTAATCTTAGAAAGAAATCGATTTGAACCTTACTTAAATATTTTAAACTTATCATCCCTAATTAATTTAATACAAATTATAAATTATTTATTCTAAATAACTCAATAATTAATGAACTAGAAATCATTTAAATCTTCATTAACTTAAGTTAAAACTCATTCTTATCTATGATTTAATCATTACCCACAATATGTTTGAAAACATTTATTTCCAAATTCCATTTTAAATATACTTTAACATTTGAATTCATTCTAAATATTTAAATTTATGAACTTCATTTTATCTCAAGATCCAAAGTTCAAGATTAACTTAAGATCTGGATTTAAATTTTGATTGAACTTTGTTCAATTCTTCCTTTCACAATTTGATTTTCCTTTTTAAAATTCAAATTCCCTTTTTCAATACTTAAGCATTTTTAAGTATTAAAAACAATTTAAATTTAAAACTTATTTGTTTCAAACTAAATTCCAAACTAGACTTGAATTTATATTTTAACTTTGATTTAAAACTTAGTTAAAACCTTGTTTTAAAAATTTGAAATTTAGTTTTAAAATTTAAAACAGAAACAGGTCCTATTAAAAAATCTATACTAGCATCTACCCGAGCCAGTGCCACAATTACTTCGAGTTTCACCAACATTTTCCCTGAGAAAAGTTCGAGCCAAAACTCTCTGCCTCAAGCCAACTCTCCAAATATCAACATGTGCTCCGAGACAAACACGTAACATTCTCGAGTCGATCTTCGAGTCAAGGACCCTTACCCAAAAAAAAACAAACTTCGACACACACATGTGCATCGTGCACGTGCACAGTCGATCGCCGGAGCACTGGCCACCACCACCACTTCCCACATGTCGGCGACCACTACCCCAAAACGTTCGGCAACCCAGAACTTCGTCACGAACCCTCAATCGAAATCGAGTACACTCAAACCCATCAAGCAGAAAACCTGATCACCAATTTCCCCCGGCGCCATCCCATTTCCGATCACTAGATGACTCGAGCCTCCAGCCTCGACTTCGTCAACCACCCCTCTACCATCACCCAAAGCCACGAAGTACTCGATGCTCGAACGAGACAGCGGCGTACAATTTTTCCCTTCACTCAAAAACTAGGTTTACAAACTTAAACCTTACGCCACCTTCGCCACAGTCGTCGCTGCCACCTCCGGTTATTTTTCCCCGCACCACCGTAGGCTCCTCCACCACCACGTGAAGACCCGAACTCGATTGAGCCTCCAATCGCCTGGACTTGATTGAAACCCATTTTTCGATCAACCCAAAACTGCTTTCGAACCACACACTTAAAAATTAGGATTTAAGCTTTAAAAATCATGTTTTCGTATGATTGTTCTTGTCATACACTTGAATCATCGATTTATTACATTCGATTTTATCATTGATATGTATGATTACCAGGATTTTAAAGTTTCCAGGCGCATTTTGATCTTGGTTGCTGGAGATAAATTGTTTCTTTGATTTTTTATGACCATACCTACACTTTATATTTGAAACTTCCAGCCTAATAGAGATCGAGAGATTTGATCTTTGGAGTTTTAATTTAGCCTTATGCTCTGAAGCAAGAAAACAGGAGCGTTTTCAACATATACAGGCATACATTCCTACCTATATTTATGCACAGAGGAAATCCACGTATATAGATACATACAAGTCAATTTCAACCTCAGACTTTATAAGTGACAAGATAAATATATACTTAGTTGAATTTAAATTGTTTACTCACAGTATTAATCACAGAAATAAATTTCTGGGTAGAAGGTTTGCTCACCTTTATGTTGAAGACAGAGACCAGCTCTGTTGTTTTGAAACTTCAGATTGATTTTCTTCTTGAATCATGTTTTGTATTTGAATGTTGCTTTTGAGTTTTATAGATGATGTTCGCTTCCATTTTTCTTTCCAGGCTTTTGCAAATCCCAGCTTTGATTCTCTGGTTGCCTTGATTCATTGGTGTTGTTGTTGTTTAAATTGAATTTTTTGTTTGAGTTTTCAAGAGGATGCTTGCTTCAGTTTTCTTAGCTTCGAATGAATGAGACTGAGATGAAAAGGCTTGATAAAAGAATAAGTTTACAAGTGATAAATCTTGTACAGGTAATCATATTTTGTTGTACAAAGTTTATATTTTTTTTTCTTCCTCTGGTACAATTATACGCAGAGATTTTCTTGCTTGTAGGCTGATGATAATTTGTTGTGTGTACTTAGAGAGGTAAACATTTAATGTTAATGTACCTTGTGTTTTGCATTTGCAATACTTCGGCTGATATGAAAATCTTTTGGTGGCTGGTAAGTATTACATTTTGTACTTTATGTCTTCCTTTCTTTAACTTTGTTTCTTGTTCCATACTCCAGCCGTATACATATATAAAGATATTTGGTGGCTAAAGATACTTATCTACATATATTTCTATTTCTTATATGTTGTTTTAAAGAATTGACTTATGTATTGTTTTATTTCTATGCTTTTGTTCTATTATTTTAAATAAGATTCTATAATTATTTTACTTCATATTTATTGTCTTATATTATTAGCTTAAGTATTTTGCATTTGTTTTTATTATTTTATTTTCATTTATTTTTCATTCGTTTATTTTATCACTTTTATATCGTATATATATATTCACACACATATATACAATATTTAAAATTTTTATTCAAATCAATTATATACATATATTTATAACTTCAAATTTTCTCATATATGCTCAAGTATACAATATTTTAAATTTAAATGATTTATACAGAATATAATTGGATTCGGGGAAACTCGCTCCATTCTATCGATTTATTTTACTATTTTTAATAAAAAATTCAATAAATTATCGATTTAAATAAATTTAAATCTGGGGTCGTTACATCAATCCGTGTATACTAACCTATTTCAGCCTGGACAGTTATAACAGCATGTCCTTACAATTGTTGATAAATACAACAACGAATACAGCGAAAAAATAACCATTTATGTGAATACGTCTATGGGCCTCCAACTTGTAACGACCCATATTTTTGACAATTAAAAATATTAAATTAAATAAGACTTTGGAGTTTAATATTGTCAGAAATTAAAATTTATGATTTATTAATGTGAATTTTATTAGATTATAAATTTTGACCTTAAGATAAAATCCTAAAACAACTGTTTTAAATGTAATTTCAATCAATTGTAATAATAAAGTTTAATAAGGAATAAAATCAATGATGTATTAAATGGTGAAATCATATGTTATTTAATTGAAATTGGTTTTAATATAGAATATGAAATCAATTATTTGGTAAGTAAATGCATAACCTGTGTTTGTAAATAATATATTTATAGATGTTGTAATTACTAGGTTGTAATAATTGCTTTATTTTTCATCTCATTATTTAATCTGTTTTGAAATTAATTGGGGTAATCAATTGGAATTAGTGTAATTAAATATTTCAATTAATATGAATAGAGACGTTAACTGTTGAGCGATGAGTGTAATAAAATAGAAACTTATGTTTAATAAATTCATAAGGTATTTGTTGATTCAATAATAAGAATGTAAATCAAAATAAAAGGATTTGTTTGAAATATAAATTATAATGAACGGATTTTATTACAGTTGTAATTAAACATTGAAATTAATTTATTATTTAAATCCTGGATTTAACATGGAAAATTTAATTTTAAAAGATTATTAATTCTTGTTTAATCAAGAACGATGATAGAAAACTTTTAATTTAGAATTAAAGGTGATTAAACCAAATTAATAGTAATTCAGTTAATTAACGCGTAAAAATAAATATAATTCGGTTTTAAAAGCTAACTTCAATATACAATAGAATTAAGGTGAGAAATTAGTTTCATTGAGTTTAAAAGTATTGAAAACCTATATTTTGACATATAGAATGACCTACTTTCATTTCGGGAACGAAACGGGCTTCGGGTCTTTGTTATCGCTCGGGCCCAATTAATCTTTTCCATCCATTCCTGTTTCATCTTTGTCTATATATATGCTATTATGAAACCCTAGCAGCCTTCTGTTCTATTTTTTGTACGTACATTTCAGTTCTAATCTACTCCTCCTCAATGGTCATTATCCCAAAACCCTAATTACTGATTTCAAATCAAATCCAAAAATTCAGACTATTCAAACCCTATTATATAATATATCGTTACAAAGCTCTCGACGAATGGAATCAGCATCTGCAATTCGTTTTTCGATTGAAGGCTCCATTTTCCAGAAATCAGCGATTTATTCTCGGCCGTTCATTGACTATGTGGTTTAACGGTGGATCGTCGACCATTCGACGATCGGGAAGCACTGTAGCGTAGAGGCAGTCAAGACGAGTTCATCCATTAGCTTGGTTCATTGTATAAACGCATGAGATCGCCAGATCCGGCGATGGAAGGTGGGGCCGGTGGACAGTCGTTGGTGGCACCTCAGGGTGGCGCGCGTGGTAGATGAGGTCGGCTCGGTCAGGGCTACAAGGTGGCGTGGTCCGATCTGGACGAAGGCGAGCATAGGCGCGATGGTTGGAGGATGTTAGTTGGCGACTGAAGTTGTTCGAGCTTGCGTTATGAACGGTAGGGTTAGCAAAGGTAATGCTAATTACGTTTTTGCCCCTGATTTTATTTTAAATTTTAAATTTCAAATGTTCTAACTTGCATAAGTTTTGCATACGAACTCCGATTGACACGCGGTTTCTTCCATTGGACTCATGTAGAAATTCTGGACAACATGAAACTGATTTGGTTGAATTTGAAGACTATTGAAATTTAGGGCTTTTATTGGATTCTTAATGGACTATAAATCGAAGGTGAGTGATTTAACCCACTTACGCAATACTAAATTTTCTAATGTTAGTTAAATTGAAATCAGGAAGTGATAAATTTTTATTGATTGTTGTTTGGTAATGTAAATTGATATTTAAATTAAAATTGATATTGATATTGGATTAAATTAACATTTAAATTAATATTGAATTTGATTGCTTGTTAAATATCGACAGTTGATAATTAGCAACTGTTATGATATATTGGTTGATTTGGATGTTGATTGTAATTAGATGCCTATTGATTGATGTTGGATGTATGCCTGTTGATTTATTTTGATATTTCCCTATTATTATCCTATTTATTAATTGGCATCCTATAAATTGTCATTTGAATTATTTTGAATAAACTAAGAAATAGGTTGAAATGATATATACCTATGTCATTTAATTTTGGGTTGAAATGATATATATATCCATCCATGTAATTAAATTGAATTAATGATCACTTGGCCATAGGGTAGAAAATTATATACGGACATCGGATTGGTTAAATTAAATGGTTACAAATCTTAAATTTGAATTGGTTTAAATGATATTGTTTTAAAGAATTTTTATTTATTTATATAAATTGAATCATTTTCTAAGTCAAGATTTGAAATGTTGAAATTGAAACTGTTTAAATGAAATTGTTTAAAGATTTAATTAGAAATCTTAAAGTTGAAATTGAGATATGATTTGAATTTATTGAAATTTTAAAGGTTTAAAATTTAATTTAAACTTGGAATTTACTTGAATTAAAGTGGTTTAAACTGGTATTTCAATGTTTGGATGAAAAATGGATTTAAACTAAATTGTTTAAAAAAGAGAATTTGAATTTAAACTTTCATCCATTTGAATAGAACCATTAAAATTGAATTTGAAGTAAAATTTGAAATTGTTTCAATTGAGGCTGATTTTAATTGGACTTTGAATATAAAGTTTACTGGAATTGGAAGTTGAAGAATCGAATTTGTTGTGATTTGGAATTGGAACATGAGTACAAATTGTTATGAAAGAATAAAACAGTTTTAATATAAACTATTTTAATATATAAGCTTTTTTATAATCAAATTATTTTAATATATAAACTATTTTAATTATCCAAACTATTTCATATTCAAAACTATTTCCAATCTTTAAACTATTTTAATTATTCCAAACTATTTTTTGATATTAAAACTATTTTAATTATCCAAACTATTTTCAATATCCAAACTATTTTAATTATTCAAAACCATTTTCAATATTCAAACCGTTTTAAAGGGGAACTACTTAGATTTAAATCGTTGATTTAAATAGTAATGTTTTGATTTGAAGGTATAACCTATTTTGAATTCGAAATGATTTTGAAGTGAATCTGATATTTTGATATGAAATATGACTTGTTCTTGAAATGTAAAAGAACCAACCAGTGTGAAAATGACGTTTGGTTGTTAAAGAGACCGGGGCCGAATATTAGCGTACTCTTTGTCAATACCGAAACCACTTTAACAACTGTATGCGCAATGGATGTTATCCAGAATGTAGAGTTTGAATTGGCGACGTTTACTATAGTGAAGAAAGAGAACGATGATGGATGACCCCGACAGTTGTGTCAATTTGAAATGACTAAAACATGAGCCTATGTCTGGCCAAGGGGTTCGCTGCCTTTAGGGGCCCCACCCCTTCGTATTACTATATTGATTTTAACTTGATCGGTGCATATTGATTTGGTTTTGGGTGGTGGACTCGGTCGGCAGTCGTGGCTACAATGTGTTACGATCAGCTAGAAAGGGTAAACTGGTAGAATCCTACCTTGGGCATTGCCTCACGTGCCTTGTCATACTTTTATCCTTATACGCGACCACTACGACTTTGTTTTAGTGTTGTCTTATCACAGCTCCTCCCTGGCTACCGACATTACTGGTGATGCTACTAAGGCAAACTATAGGACAATGCTTAAAAATGTGTTAAGGGGGATCAATGTAAAGCCTTAACACTATTTTAATACTTTAATTTACTATAGACACTACATATATAGCATATTTTGACTACATATAGATAGTTTAACAGATCCTTAGAAGATGAAAATCCTGTAACATCTCTTAAGTTATTGCACTCACGTTGTACACATGATAGGAGATGGAAAATCCCATAAACATCTCCGAAGCTATTACACTCATATTTACTAGTTATTGATTTAACTTAGATAAGAACTTTTTGTTTTGACTCTAGTGTTTTGCCTTTTCATTACGCTCGGGTCAGCCTGAGTATTTTAGTGTTTGAAGACAATATTTCTTGAAGATGAAGATGGAGTTTACTAGACCGTATTTACTATTATTATTCTGTTGCATTATTTTGGTATGTTTGTTGATTGTACTCTGATCATGTTGTAAAAATTGAAATCAAATGTATATTGTAAAGCAGCTTAATGAACTGTTTATTTGATTATTATATATTGTCATTCCACTACGAGATTCTGTGTATTGCTTTCCTTCTTTTCCCTTATTTTCTTATTAAACCCCATTGATAATCAACTCTTTTGAATGGTTTAGGTTAGACATGTGTGATTTATTATCGACTTGAACCTCCCAAAAAGGTGGGTCGTCACACAACTCGTGTTCTGAAGCTCCAAAGATCCAAACTAATCTGTAATATGCTCGGTCTGACCCGAGCATTACAATCAAATAACACCTAAATCAGTCTGGAAAACTAACGTGAGAAAACACACCCAACCGGATTTTAAAGTTATAGAAAACCTTTTGAAAATCAAGATTATCTCGTAAGATCACGCCGCACATAAACATGGTCGGGTTTTTGCCTTAAGATAACCAAAACCATTTCATATGAAAATCCATTTATATTATAATAATGTCTAGGGGTCAAAGTAAAATATAAATATAGCTGAAATGCTTGCATCTCACGTTTCAGCACAATTGGGAACAACTAAGTCTGTACAGTGCTTATTGGAGAATGGATTCCATACAATGACAGGGCTATTGGAGTACCGCCCATCACGGTGCATCTCTAGATAAAAATAACATCGAGAACCTTGCTTTGATCCCCTGCCAACACAGGATCTGCCTACCACTTGACTAGTAGTACCGAATATGATCATCCCTCCCTTAATGGGGCTCGAAGCATACATATGAAAGATAATAGCAACTCTCGATAGGGATGATCACACCCTACTTGGGTGAGACCCACTTAGCACGGCTGCATCTCCCATATTTTAGTCATTCCCTGTTGATGAGGCTTGAGGCTACGTTTTACCTTTATATAGCACATCCCACTTAGAATGCTAATACTGCCTTCTAGGCAACAATGCAATACCAGCATTCATCCATACAAGTTCATTCTGGGACTGAACGAAACACTTAAGAGCTCCATCCTCAATTCCATCATCTTTAAGATGTCTTCACTTCGAAACGCTTAAATTGGATCGAAGTGGTTTTCGGATAACATACCCAATCCCGGTCTCTTCAAAACAACTTTTCGATAATTCCCGGTAAACTCAACCCCGGATCTTTAGGAAATAAGAAGTCAAAGATAAGATCAGAGATCACCTCCTAACCGTTAGTGACGGATTTCCTTATCATTGTCCTAGGAGAACAAAGCGAGATTTATACGCATAGTACATCATCTTCGGAGATGATCGTGCCATATAACTCACGTGTTTCTCCTAGATATTTCCAAAGTTGCGTTAGGGGCCAATTTCGATAGTCGGTTATTTAACTATCAAATAACAATCGTTCAATCAGAGATTTATTTCATAGGGAAAACCAACATTGGTAAGCATATAAGCAATCACTAGCCTATTTTTGTAAATCTTTCATAAATAAAACCATTTCTAACTTATTTGTATAAGAATACTTTTACAAGGGTATAACCGCAAATCCCTATCTTTCAATACTTAGACAATACCATATATTTATCTCAACGGTATAAGATATTCATAAAACTGGGGAAGATTTTCTTTTTATTTGATTCAAAATCATTTAAATTCCTTAAAAATCTCTAAACCATTTATAAACCATCTTATAATCTCCGAAAATCATTGATAAACTCTTTTATAAAATTATATCACTTAGAAATTCCTTTTATACATTTTCTAAAATCATTTATATATCCTTTATAATCCATAAACCATTTATTATCCCTAAACACCTTTTAACAAAACAAGCCCAATGACTAAATACTTGTCATATAGTAAGTTACCATTTAAAACCTCCTCTTACAAATCTATGAACCCGTTTCTTAAACTCGTTTTGCAAAAATCTAACCATTTACAAAATTCTTTCACCTTGTAAATAATCATCTTATGTCTTCAAACCATTTTATAACTCCATTATAAAATCCAAGTCTTACAACTATATTTATGGATCTCGAAAACATTTATACACAGTTAAATGTCTTTACTTCAAAACAATTTCACATAAAATAATTATTTAAAATTATATTATAAATAAATAAATAATTATTATTAATCAGTTCAAAAGTAATAATAATAATTCTTTATTCTTATTATAAATAATAATAATTTATTTTCAGAATCTTATTAATAAACCCTTATTATTAATTTCAAACCATAATTATTCTTGAAATAATTAACCTTTCAAATTATTATCATTTTGATAAATTCTTTAAAACAATATTATTTATAAACAAATAAATTTAAAACAATTCTAATATAATTAAATAACCTTAAAATAATATTACCATAATTAAATAACTTTAAAATAATCTTAATATAATTAAATAACTTTAAAATAATCTTAATATAATTAACTAACTTTAAAATAATATTAATATAAATAGATAATTTTTAAAACCAAATATTTTCAAAACCAATTCATATTTAAAAGTCATTTTCTGTCTTGAAAATCAATTCCAATTCAATGGCAATTTATAGTATTTCAAAATACCAATTTAAGGCCAATAGCTACCCAATGCTTAACCAATATCGATATTGATTTTCTGTCACTATTGGGTTTTAGTTTTTCAAACATATAACATTGTTATAACCATAATGTCCACAATCAGATTTATTTTTCAATAATCCATATAAAGAAATATTATTGAAACAATCAACAATAGCAAGGAATCCTGTTGGATCCCTCCAACCGGTTTCCCCCTACATCACAACAATATATAATCATAAAATATAAATCAACCGCTTCGAGGTGGGATTCGTATACAAAAGGGTCATCCGCTCTTACATGGGAACATAATAGGGTCTTATTCGCTCCAATAGGCGGGAATATTCAATCCAATTAATACAAATGTGGTAGTTTTTTCAAACTATAATCCAACTATTTTTATCAACTATATATCATACTAGTTAACCAAAAAAAGTGAGTTTAACTCACAGAAATTTTCTATTGTCGCCAAGGCATTCCAGTTTCGAACTAAAATCGAACGACATCCGATTTTAGCCCAAATTTTATCAGTCTCCAAATTCGTCCAAACCAACTCCATCGCGAAGCTTTTGTCGTTATGAACGCAATGCAAAAATCTGCACCTTGATTTGACCTCATATGAGAGAGCTATGCAATTTTTAGTTGAACAATTTTAATTAAATAATTTAATATATTTAATTACAACAAATTACAACGATAGCCCTATTTCCTTTTCTTCCCCAAATCCATTTTACGTTCCCAGCCAAACTCGTGCATCCTTCTACACGTGCACCATCACCAAGCTCCGTTATCCACGCATCCGAGGCAACCCATGCATCCCCCTCGACGAGCTCGACTTGATGCCTCCATCACCTTGAACTTCGGTCCCCCCTTGATTTTTGACCTGCCGCTCCTCATCACGATAGCACAATGCACGCACGACAAATTTCATCGCCGCACAACCCAAAACCCTGGCTGAAGCACCCCCTTTCGACGACAAACCCAATTCCATGCTTCAAATGTCGAATCGATGCCCACAAGTTCCAAAAATTCCAACCCTAGCTAAAAAAACACGACCATGGTCTTCGTAAATTTTCCAGCGTCCCAAATCATAGCCGTACTCCAAAACGAGATTAAGGATTGGAAGATCTTGAGTAAACGAACCTATCGAAACAAACGACAAGATTTTCCATTGAGAAACAATTTTGGTTTTGATTTTTAATTGTTGAGAAAGTTTTTATTTCTCATTTACAGGAAAGAGCATATAAGAAGAAGGCAGCATGGTTTGAAGACATGGGGGGTATGGGCTGAATAGTGTAGGAAAATGGTGTTGAGTACGGCCTAATTTTTGGTGAACATACAAATTATTTTAATTTTAAAATATTCAACAAAACATACCCGAAAATCTCAAACTCTAAACGAGGCATGTTGCCTGACATTCTATATGTTATACCTCTATTCCGAATGCAATGGAACTTGTTTCATGACCTAATTCGATCGTATGTAGAAGATAGCTTTTTGAACCTAATTATTATATTAAATTTTCAATATTAAATTCTACGCGTTTTGATCTCGCATGACCAAACGATACATCTGATTGCCATGAAATTTGATGGCGTATTATAATTCATTATTACGGATCTAATGAAACTGGTTTCGTCAAAATCCAAGACAGTGCCCCAGAAGGCCATTTTTATATGTTAATTAAAACGAATTATTTTTAAAAACCAAATAAATCACTTTTAAATACATAATAAAAGTTTTACTATCATCATTTTTATTAAATAGAATTTAAATAAGCATTGAAATAATTTTTATCCAGCTTAAAACCCAAGATTCAATTATTTAGGCAATTTCAATTATTAATTTCAACAATTTAATTGTCTAATAAATTATTATATTTGAAATTCAAGTTATTTAACTTATAGAATCAACTTTCCAATATTTAAAATCAATTAAATACTTCAATTTCAAATGACAAAAATTCTGGGTTGTTACACCATGATAGACATAAAGTCTATAAAACTTCAAGAACGAGTCTAAAACTCGTCAAAATAAGTGTTATATACTTCCAAATAGTAATCATTCAAATAACGACCATGCATCCCATAACCACTCGGGTTTACTCGAACATTTACTAAATGTTAGTAAACTCCACTCGATAAGTGTAATATACTTTCGACTAGTAACTAAATAAGTATCGCCCAATGTCCCATAACCACTTTGCAATACCTAAATATTTACTAAATGATCGTAAATTCCACTCGACTAAAAATACTAAATCGAATGAGTCCAATAATTAACCGATAAAGTAATACAAATGTTCCATACCACTTGTATTGCTAAATAGTTTAATTAAATTTCTCATTCAAATAAAGGCATAAATTGCAAGAAAGTAATAAACTCCAAAACTCATTCCCAAAAGGCATAAAAATAGCCAAAGGCTACACAATAATATTCAATAAGAGTTTATGGTTTTGAAAGTAAATAATATACTTTTAACATATAGAGAAATGATTTCTAAACCACTTATTTTAAAATCCATAAACTCAATTGTTATTCAACACACACACACACACACACACACACACATATATATATATATATATATTTATCACTTGCTAAAACATATACTATAAGTTTCAATAGATCTCAAAACATACTTATAAATATATATATAGTTGTTCCAAAATCCCATAAAAGCAATATAGTTCAACTATCTATACTCCAAAAGCCATATATAGATTTATTACTAATAATTTAAAAACAATATAGGTTTATATTACCAAAACCATACCGTTGAACCCATAAATTATTTCTACTAATAATACCCAATTTATATATATATAATTTACTTATTAAAATCATTTACATAAGGAATTGAATTTTTATGGAAATTATTTTTGAAATCGGTATTTTATAAACACTATCTTTTGTAAATTCCTTTATTTGAACCATACATACATACATACACACATATATATATATATAATAGATGTACATATGTTTATAAAACTCCAAATCATTTAAATGAAAATAAACTACCAAATCAAAGAATTAATCCTCGAAAATCAGAGGCCAAAATAGAAGCATGAATTATTCAAACAAAACAAGGCATTTCCAGGCAAAAACACGAACAAGAGGGGAGAGGAAAGCACCTAGAGCAGGCTCTAGGCTCAGGTCCAGTCGATTAAACAATGTGGTTCAATTTACTAAACCACTAAATGAATATAATAGTTTGGAAAATTCTTATCATGAAGAATTCTGAGCTATATTCCATTATATATACTCATTTAACTTTCAGGGCGCGAAATCGCGAACTATTATTACACGACGCGCCTAGTTTTGACTTGACTATTATTTTCTATTCAAATCTTGTCGGGACAAGTTTAAATAATTATAAAACATTTATAAATCATTTTAATTCATTTCAAAGGGGTTTAATGATTCCATACCACTTTTATAAATTTATTCCGAAAGTGATTTCCTTGTGTAATATCGATGTGTATTTAACATGACTTGTTTGCACAATTAGACATTATATTAAAACAACCAATACTTGATGATCAAAGCATAGTAAACATCCATAACAATCATATCACATCATCATTATATATGTATATAAATAGAATTTTGCACATGATTTTCGATCGGACTAACTTTAAAATGGCTATAGCTCCGCTATCTTGAAATCGAAGCTCACTACTACTAGCACAAATGCTCCTAGGGGGTTCAGCCTTAGTCTTGGAGGATTGGAAGGGCTCGGCCTTGCTTAGCAAGTGGTGGTGGAGGGCTTGGTTGCATATAGCCTTGGTGGAGGAGAAGGAAGAGGTCAATAGCTTGAACTTTGGTATGAAGTGGTATAGTTTTCGATTGATTTTGGTATAACTTTGCTTTGATTTTGTAATATTTTCTTTCTTAGGCTATGGAAGCCATTAATGTAGAGAAGAAGTGGATGAAGAGCCTAGGAATTTTATGAAGAAGAAGTTTGAATGAAGTGAAGAGAGATGGGTGCTATTTATTGGAAATGTAAGGATGCAAATATCATGATATTTCCGCACAAAAACATCACCATTCCATCACCACCACACCTCACACCCCCTACATCATGTTCGGCCGAAATGACCCCCTCAATGTGCATGGCCATGTGCCTCCTTGGGATGGTAAGTCTATTCGATTTTTGGTGAGAAATATCTTGATATTTATTTCTTTCTTTTTTATCATAAGTGAATTTGTAAATATATATGGTAATTCTTATATGTCTTTGAATGTGCATGGATGTGGATGTGGATGTGTATGTGTGTATAAGCGTATATATGTATGTCACTTATAGCCTGGAACGTTGTATAACTTTTCAACGTTAAACCATTACGATTTCCGATTCCGATTCCCTGTCACATTTTGACTTTTTAGTTAATATACATATATTTGTAAACAAAGTTTGAAAATAACATTTCCATTATTATTTATTAATAAAAAGGACTTCATTTAATTTAAAAACAATTATTAAATTATTTAAACTAAATTTAAAATCAAAAGTTAATTAATCAAAAATGTTGATATCATTGATGATGTCATAAAGGTATTTCAAAAAAAATATCATTTTATTACATATTCTTGTTAATATATGTAAATGGGTGTATGTATCCAGAGTCGTGCACGGTTCCTTTTATTTAAAAGTAGTTTTATTGATACAACGTTTTTCGGGCATTTTACCGATATTTGTCCGAAGAAGATATTTTTGTAAATAATTATTCAAAATATGATTACCATTATTTAGAACATCACATTTGTGTTATAAAACATTATCTTTGAAAAATATTAAATTAAAGCACATTTTTATTAGTGATGAATTTATGGGTCCTTAGACCGTGTCTGTAAAACTCTATCAAAAAATACTCGTATATTAGTGGGTGTAACTGTAGCCCGTGTAAATCAATTGGTTGTGCTTAGTGACCTAAAAAATCAAGTGGGTGTGTTTGTGGCCCATGTAAATCAAGTGAGTCTGAGAGCTCGGAAGTCTGGAGGGTGTGTCTTATTCCCATGAAATCGAGATTGTATTGATTTTGTTATTCGAAAATAAATCTGTACAAGCAATTGTACAGGACTGGATGTAGGGTAACTCTGAACCAGTATAAAATCCTGGCGTGTTCTTTTCTTTTTACCTTTACAGCATTTATATTTATCTGTGTTTGAATCTATGATTATTAATTGCATTGTTTAAACTATAATCTTAAAAGAATTCAAAAAGATTCACAAAAATTAGAAAATACTATTCATCCACCCTCTAGTGTTAAATTAGCCTTAAGATCCATCTTCCGCTAAATAACAAATACATCCATCATTTGAGCGCTAGTTATCCTAGTTTTTGCATTTTTATTAGGTGTACAAGGGAACTTTGGGTTGGTTATAATTTTTAGTCAGAGATACTCAGATTTCATCTTATTTGATACCTTATTTTGGTGACAATACATAATGTTTCAAATTTAGGAGTACATACAAATTTTAAATGCTCTCTAATATAGTGGTCTATGTCTAAATATCAATTTGTGATGTCATCTTCGTTGTAATGGAATATACTTAGTCAATGGATACAATATCATTATGTTGGAAGTTATTGGTAATCAATTTGCTGTATTGAACGAATGAAATGTTTAATTGAAAGTTTCAAAATCTTGAATTTTAGGTGAATTATTAGACTTAAGTCTTATATAGTTTTTCATCAAACAAGTTAAAATATAAATTTGAATCATGTCTCATTGAAGTGCAAAAAGGGAAAATCGAGGGATATCCCAAATAAGTTGAAATAGATTAAAACTCTGATCATGTATATATGTTATTTGATAATATATACACCTAGAAAGAAAATGGTTTTGGATGAAGTTAAATAGGTGATCAGTATTTCAAACGGTTTACTGTTAAGAAAATATGGGTCATCATCTATTTGCTTATGACTGCATGTTGTCATATATGCACTATTGACTCTTATTTCTTTCCTAGGTACTAATTAATTCTTAGGCAAGTAGCATCTTCACATATGTAACAACCCGCATATCTATCAATTCTATATTTAAATATTTTATTTAAATATTTTATCGTTAGTCGGATGTTAGTCCGAAAAGCTACTTTTTGCATACGGTCAAATTAGGACTCGAGACCACCCCCATTGAGTTCAAAATGACGTTTGCGATCTTTTTGAGTGTAAACTTCGATATGTTTGGAGATAGTGAAATTTTCGTCACTTTTCCCGCTTGAGACTTTGGATTGGACTGCACCTTCTTAACTCAGCCCACCCCCTCTTCTCTTCATCACTTCAAGCTTCTTCAAAAATGGTGGAGGGAAAGAGAAATTAAAACTCCCAAACACAAATTCCATTGCAAATCCGAGATTCAACATCAAATTCACGTTTAGACCATTGATTCAAGCTTGTTGGTGTTCTTGCTTTGCTCTCAAATCTCCATCTTCATCAAATTCCGTGAAAAGGTGAGATTTTTGATCTCACATCTTGCCTATATCTATCTTGGACTGTTGGGAATGATCCCCTATTGTATTTGCATCAATATTTGCATTTGGTTTGGATTGGATTGGCGAAAAACTTCAATTTTCAGCGTTTTGGTGATTTTCCTGGCCTTAAGTCGTTTCTGGCCTTCGCTGAGTCGTCCACGAGTTAAGCCTAAGTCGTGAGTCGTTCACGAGTTAAGGGCTTAGGTCGCGCGCGTGTATTTCTGTTCGTCTGGCCTGAGTCGTTCGCGAGTTAAAGGCCTGAGTCGTTCTCGAGTTAAAGTGTTAAGTCGTTCCAGGCGTTGAGTCGTTCTGGGTGTGCTAAGTCGTTCACGAAGTAAAGGCTGAGTCGTTCGCGAGTTACTGGCATAAGTCGTTCAGGAGTTAAAGGCCTTAAGTCGTAGGTCGTTTTGTAGTTAGCTCGCTCGCCCTGGCTTAAGTCGTTAAGTCGTTAAAGGCTTAAGTCGTTAAGTCGTTAAAGGCTTAAGTCGTTAAGTCGTTCAAGACTTAGGTCTTATGACTTTATCCCTTAAGTCGTAAGTCTCTTGCCTCCCTTAAGTCCTAGGTCGTATGACTCTTAAGTCCTAGGTCGTTGGCTTTAAATCGTTAAGTCGTAGGTCGTCTCAGACCTAACATTCCCGCTGCTTCTCTTAGGTCGCTTGACCCTAAGTCGTAGGTCGCTTGATTTCGTTAAGTCGTAGGTTGCTCGACTTTGTTAAGTCGTAGGTTGCCACCGACCTTACCCTTAGGTCGAATGACCTGTTATCTGCTAGGTCGTGTGGCATTCCTCCCTTAAGTCGTAAGTCGTTCGCGGGTTAGTACTTGGTCGTTTGACCTGTTCTTCTGCTAGCTCGCGTGGCATTCTCCACTTAGGTCGTATGACCTTATCCCCTAAGTCGTAAGTCGTTCGCGAGTTTGTACTTAGTCATTTTACCTGTTCTTCAGCTAGGTTGCACGGCAGTCTTCCCTTAGGTCGTATGACCTACTTCTCCTTAGGTCGTTTGACCAGCTTGCCTTCACTAAGTCGTACCGTGACGGGGCGCTGCCCCGCACCCCGCCGTGGGCGCTGCCCCCTGGACCCCCGCGACCCCGTATTACTCTGCGTAGGCAATCTCTTCTGAAAAACGTTTATCAGAATTTCTACTTTGATGGTTTTGGGATTGACTTCTTTGCACTTTACTCACGTCTTCGAACGTGAATTGATTTGTTCTACCATCGTTTTATGACTTGTCACTTTAAAGATATATGAAGGTTTCAATACTAATAGTAAATATCAAAACTCTTTCATCAAAGCGATTTCAACACTATTTTAAGTATCAAAAGTTCGTTTTCTCAAACCGATTTTCAATCTACTAGTATATACAAGCCTTTACTTCACTCGAATGAGAAATCGACTTAAACGACTTAGTAAAACGAGTGGTATGAAACGCTTGCGTTCACTTCGTCGGTTAGCTCTTGGACTTGTTCGATTGAACCCTTTTGTGACAATTTCCTAGTGAAGATCTACAGTTTGTTCGTAAATATTTAAGTTAAGCAAGTGGTTATGGGACATGAAGCTAAACTCATATATTTACTGGCTTGGTGTGATTGACACTTCTTTATGATCGATGATGATCATTTTATGGTTTAGACTAGCAATGTGCGATGTCTCTTCGTCCGTGTGTCGGACTTGCCTTCGGGCCATCCGTGTGTTCGGAAAATTTAAATGGATAGCTTCCATGAGATAACTTCTCGTCCGTGTGTCGGACTTCCCCCTTTTTGTGATTTCTGGATTTCGTGTGTTGATTTCTGGGATTTGTTCTGGATTTCGTGTGTTGATTTCTGGATTTAGTGCTTCACCAACTTTTGTGATTTTCACTGATATGATATCAGGTTTTTGTGTATTGGTGAATTCGTGTGTCATTACCTTTTTATGTGTTTGGATCTTTGAGAAGATTCTTGTGATATTGATTAATCTTTTGTTGATTATCATTTACATACTTATAGTAGTATGTCGCTATGGTTATTACATGTTCATGTCATGCCTTTTACTGTATACCATATCATCTGATATTTATAGTTAGACTGATCCGTTTATTATTTTCTTATAAATAATACTCGGGTCAGACCGAGATGTTACAGGTGCTTCTGCTTGACTTCTCTTCAGGATTATTCTGACTTTTGGCTAACTACTTAGATTAGTAGTTTTTGGATGTACACCTTTGAGATATAGACTCTATGTTGTGTACTTATTCTTTTGTATAGCACGTGATGCTATTCTTTTGTATTATCGTGGATCTTTCTGACCACTACTCTGATGTACACTTTCATGTGTTATATATTTATTCATATCTTCTTCCGCCTTTGTGATATGGATGTCTGTGACTGATTTATGTTATGATTATTTCTATGTTTGTTTCCGAAGATTATATATAGCCACCGTGTGATAGCTTTGTGTTTGTATCGGTATGTCGGATTTCCTCCTTAAAAGATATGCATTCTATTCTATCTGACGTATCGGTGCTCGCACAAAGAAGTTACATGGATGGTCGCTCCTCCACAGCCTTATTCTCCGCGCTAATTGACAGCACTACATCGTAGTGTTCTTGGTTAGCTTGGGTATAGAGGTGGGGCGTCACAACATATAAAGACATAAACCACCACACCTCCCACACCAACACCCCCCTCCACAACCCTACACACATGTAGGCACACTCACGAGCAACACATACATGGTCATACATATAAACATCACACACACTCATTATATGCTAAGAAATTTAAGAAGATTGATTATTAAAAGGATACATTATATTATCATTTCCAACATGATTAGATGGAAAGTTTGGTTTTAAAATTTCTTATGATAGAGCAAATAAGGTCAACTCCATCTGCCTCATTTATAATTTCATTTCCTTAAATCCTAAGTGAAGTGAATAATTAATGGTTTTTTCAATATTTCCAAGCTACGTTTTTGAGCTATGAAAGTGAGGTTATTGTTAAGAAAATTGTCCTGGTTTCCATTTGAGGTTATCAACCAAATGTGTCTTTCCTACCAGATTGTATGTGCAACTTTTATTGCTTATTCATTGTGAGCAATAGTCATGCTTGAGATCTACTATGACTTTTCTTATTCAGTTTTTCAGGATTCATGTGACGCCTCGGCTCCATTAACCAAATTATCAAAGGAGGTTTACCGTCCGATAGCTTGGATCAAAGGGCATGTAAGGAGCAATCTCGTGCATACACTACTTTGATCAACTCAGATATGTCTCAATACCTGAGTACTTCTGAAATAATATGGATCATGTTTCAATGCAAAGCAATATACATGAGTTCTAGAACTAAGTGACTAACATATCAGGAACACACACATACACACACACAGATATATATATATATATATATGTGTGTGTGTGTGTGTGTGTATGTATGTATGTATATGTGTGTGTGTATGATACATGGACTACTCAAAATACTTCACTTCGAACTCAATAGACTATGAACTATCCAAAAACTGCTCGCTTCATAGGTCCATGTAACGACTCTTCCTACAACCATTCTTAAACATGATCATAGCTTCACGCATCGTCTCAACTTCATCATCTCTCTGAACAAATTGAACAGTGCTGCGAATCTTGACTTTCAGGCAATGGCTGCTGAACTCGAATATAGTAGTACTCCAAACTTAATATATAAAATGTTTAACATCCTCTATGACTGCTCTATAAACAATACAAACTAACATACATTGATAGCTACCCTGAAATCACAAAACCTCGGTTTGATCTGAGACGTCGTCATATATATAACAATACAAACAATCTATTATTTGTGACTCGCAACTGCAACTCTCATTAACTAGGATGTCACAATCTGTCTACATTATATGAGTTTCTTTTTGTTGTATAAATTCAAATCACCATTTCATATCATTCATTTTACAAGTTTGGTATTTTCTAGTTTTACTTATGAGAATGCTATGTCATATTGTCTTCTGTGAATCCCATTGTAACATCCCTAATTTTTGATAACATTATTTAGAAGATTTAATTAGATAAATTAAATAGAATAATGATGATAAGGGGATTGAGATTTGAATAAATTACATAAAGCCATGCTTAACCAAAAGATAAATGGGCTTTAAATTGATTTAAAGGTTAATTAAACTACATATGGGCATATTAGTAAATTAGCCAATTTATTATACACCGCTATATCTTTTTGTAATTGTCGATTCACATTCATTTTTCTCAAATCAAAAATAAAACGCAAACCCTAAGATAGCCGACTATTAACAAGGAGGAAAAGAGGGATTTCAATCTAAAGCTAAGGATCAAAAGCTAGAAGGATTAATCAACAACAAATCTCAAATTACTTATCAATTTAAGGTGAATAATAATTCATTCCATCTCATTTTGATTTTGTAATCATGTGATTTCAGATTTGAGTATTTATTTTGTTTCTATGATATATTGGATGATGATATGCTAAATTTATGAATTTTGATTTAAACATTTTATTTATACATGTAATACATACGGTTTTAGGGTCAAAACCATGGTTTATCCATTTTAAAATGCCATGGAATTTTTTTATGTTAAGTAAAACATGATTTTGGATATGGATTTTAATTTTCGGAATTTTCCAAGCTATGGAAATTTTATTATGAATTTTTGATGGTAAATTTAAAATATTTGGGTTAAAAATTTATTTTGAATATTCCTAGAAGAATTTGGGTGTAAATTTTTAATATGTTTGATTACATGATGAAATTGATTTTCTTTGATTTTTGGGATTTTTTCCAGTTGATTTATTTAGGAAAATAAATTATTGTTAAAGGACTTTTCTGCAAATACTACTTTTGATATATGGAAGGGCTTAAACGTTACCTTTCTATGGTTTAAATCAAATTAATGCGGTAGATTTTAAAGGAAAAGTATTTGAAAAGTTTTAAAGTAGCCAACCAAGGCTTTACAACTAAAAGGTTAGTTATAAAGCAATTTACTATGATTAGCTCTAAATCAGCGTTGAAGAAAAAGGTGGTTTCACCTATTTCGAAGGCACCTTTTGACTCGTTTACCTCCGCTCCATCTCAGTTGAAACCATCACTATCAAAACCCACAAAGTCGAAACCAAGTCACACGGTATCAATGAAAATTGGTACGAAGTGTATTGGTAAGTAGCGGAAGGTAGGGTGTCGAAAGCTATGCTTTCGTCAAAGCCGAAACCAAGGTTCAATTTTAAAAAGATCAACGCCTGCCTAGTTTTTAAAGGGCTTTCCACTGAGTCGATACCTTGTAGAGTCGAAACCGTGGGTTGTTTTATAAACTTAAATTCCTGCCTTGATTTACTTAAAGTTTTCAACATAGTCGAAAGCCATGCTTTCGAAAGGGAATTTATAAATAGCTTTCGAATGGGAACTTTTTTTTAAATAAGAAGCTTTCGAAAGGGTAGGTTTCAACCTAGTAAAAACCTAACCGCTATTTCCTTCCGAAGTACTGAAGTCATCAATACCTTCGAAAGGTTATCCTTGTATTTACCTAGGTTAAGCCGCTTCCTAATTGCTTTCGAAAGGGGTTGGGGTTTCGAAGGAGATGAAGTCGAAAGGGGGTTTCGACTCTGTCCTTCGAAGCTTTAATTTTTAAAGTCTTTTACTTTCCACTAGATGGTTCCGACATAATCAACATTTCTCAAAATTTATTTTAGTTGGTTTCGAAAGAGATACTTTCGTATATAACCATTTTGGCCCAAAAGATGTTTTTAAAGAGTAAACCCAATGCTTTCGAAGGGGTATTTTAAATGTTTCGAATCTATGTTTTATTGATACCATTGAAAGGTTTCATTGGTTTCGAAAGGTATATACTTAGAGTTTTGAAAAGAGGTTTTCTATGCTTCGAAGGAGGTCATCCAGGGGTTCGAAAGTGATGTTTTAAAGTTTCAAAACAAATAACCCATTCTCAATTTTAAAGTAAAAACCATGGCATAAATAAAGATTTTGGAAATGTTATTCACATTATTATTAACACATAACTGTATTTTGGGGAAAGGGCAGAATAACCAATTAGGTTGACCCAGTAGTGAATATAACTTAACCGTTGTTAAATTCTTAATTAAAGATATTGGCATGGGCCAATAGGTTTACAGTAAGCCCATGAAAACTGTATGATATCGGTAGAGGCCAATAGGTTCATAGTCAACCCATGAAAACTATGATTTGATACTGGTAGGGGCCAGTAGGTTTGTAGTTAGCCCATGAAAACTATATCCGGATTAAGATATTGACAGTCAGTCAATAAGTTCCTAGTTAGCCCACGAAAACTAGGATAAGAAATAAGATATTGTAGCTACCGATTGGTTCTTAGTGATCCCATGAAAACTAAGTAATTGGACAGATAGTCCTTAACATTTAATAGGTTAATAGTAACCCTAGAAACTATAATTGAGACAGATAGTCACAATGAATGGGGATGGGTAATCCAGAATTGATTTATTTGTTTTGCATATCATCATAATGTTTTGAAATACTATGTTTTAACCAATGTGGATACAGAAGCAAAATATATGGTTTAATAAATGTTTTAGGATACTAGTGAGGTGGAAACCCGTTTCGCTAAGCGGCGTGGTCTCACTAGATATCTAAATGGTTTGAGATGGTAAATTATTATTCATACCAAGCTTTATGTCCGACTCAAAGTTTTTGCTTTCCCCTTAAACTCTCGGGTACTCAATTGATTTTGAGTAGGTTGAGAGTTAAGGTTTCCAGGTGTTCTTATAGACGATTAAAGCTTCCGAGGACGTGCAGGAGGCAAGCTTGTTATTAGAGTATTTTTTTATTTCCGTTGTGTGTTTGTTTTAAAGGAAAATTGTTTTCTTGCCTATCTATATACTCTGATTTACCAAGGGGGCATCTTCGTATGTCGCTCTTGGCGTATTTTGTAATAATTATATGTTATCTGCATGTGTTCTGCGAATTGGGATTATGTAATCAATTTGGAATATTTTAAAATGGAATATGGAATTTTTTTTGCTGTTTAATTATTTTCCATATTATTGTGTTTTTGTGTATCAATGTATCTAATGTCGCCGTATTTGGTCGCCGAGGATTAATAACTATGGATGACTACATCATCCGTAGCTATTAGTTTTGGGCCTCCAAGTAGGGGGATGTTACAAATCGGTATCAGAGTATAGGTTTATGAAATTTTAAAAGAAACTTAAACCTAAAATATTTTCCAATCATAATCCAATGAATCAGATAATAAGATTGGGTTTTGGGTTAACGTTATATTAACGTACTTGTATTTGCTATATGTAGTTATATATATATATAAGTACGTACTCCCCGCTCTCTTAGACCGTTCTTATGTATCTTACTAAGGCTCTTATGCAGATTTACGAGAAAGGAGATATGGAAGCAGGAAACAGTAGAGGAAATCTCGGTGGAGGAAGCATGAAAACTAATGGAAATGCTTGACCCACTACTAGGAGAAACCTGGGTCGACCGGCTATTGTTAGTAACCAAAATGCTGAAGCCAATGTGGGTGTTGGGAATCCACCAGTAGATATGGGGATGATGTATCAGTTCTTTGTTGGGATGATGCAAGTAGGAGCTGCTGCTGGAGTTGCTGGAAATGTAGGAGGAGCTAATCCTGTGGCTCCAGTTGGGAATATTTCTTTGTTAAGAGAGATTACACCAGTTTGGATGGGAAGCCATTCTTGGGAACGGAAAGTGCCATAGAAGTTCAGAACTGGCTGTTGCATTGTGAGCGTATATTTACTAATTTAGGCTGAATTATAGGTAAAAAAGAAGGTCGGCCTCTAGACAGTTGTAGGGTTCAGCACTACATTGGTGGAATAGTGTCACTGTTGGAGTTCTAGAAGAGCAGTTAACTTGGGTTGATTTTGAAGTGAGATTTGAGCAGAAGTTTGTATCTGAGTTTGCCAAGTCTGTGCTGATAAGGAAGTTTATGGATTTAGTGCAAGGAGAGATGTCAGTACTCGAGTATGCTACTAAGTTTGAAGAACTATCTCGATATGGATATGCTATTATAGACACTGACATCAAAAGGAATGAGAAGTTCATTCGGGGATTGAGACCCGAGCTTGCTAGAATGACCATGACACACGTCCATGATCCTTGTTATATAGTGGTGGAGATGGCCATTCTCCATGAGGAGTTACTTGATGATCAGGGTAAGGAGAATTCAGTGGAAGTACTGGGTTCTCAAGAGAAGAAGAGAAAGTTCTTTAAAAAGCAGGGAGCCCAGAAGGGAGATACAGCTAAGAAGTCAAAGGCTGAGGTAGTTTGCCATAAGTGTGACAAGAAGGGTCACTTTGCTAATGAATGTCGGTCAGGGAATGGTAAGAAAGATGCAAATAAGAAGAATGTGAAATGCTTCAACTGTGATCAAGTTGGGCATTACAAGAATCAATGTCCAGAACCAGTTAGTGAGGACAAAGGAAAAGTTTTTGCTATAGGACTAGCTAGGCCTACTGCAGCAGATAAGGGAAAGACTGTGATGGAAGGTACGCTTTTGATTCAGAGTATTTTGGTTAGAGTATTTTTTGATACCGGTGCATCACATTCATTTATATCCCAGTGTTTGGTTGATATATTATGTCTAGAACCCACCTACATTGTTACTTCCTTAAGTGTTGCGAATCCAATAGGAGGGTATGCAACACTAGGGTTAAGATGTGACCAGTTAGAACTTGATTTGTTGAGTCATAAATTTTCAAGCAGTTTATATGTTATTGATTTCGTAGATATCGGAATCATTTTGGGTATGGATTGGTTGAGTAGGTATGAGGCTAGAATATTTTACCAGGATAGGGAAATATCAATTAGACACCCTGATAGTCATAACCGAGTGATATTCTCAACAAAGAATACTGACCGAAGTGATAGTGCTATGCTTAATGCTATGGAGGTAGGAAATGAGTTAAGTCAGGTTCGAGTAGTAAGAGAGTTTGCAGATGTCTTTGAGCCAGTCACTGGACTACCCCCGAAAAGAGGTGTTGAGTTTAGAATAGATCTTGTGCCAAGAGCTGGTCATGTAAGTAGACCACCTAGCAGGATGACACCTACTGAGATGAAGGAATTGACGGAGCAGCTAGTAGATCTAGAAGGAAGGAATTTTATTAGACCAAGCAGTTCGCCTTGGGGAGCGACCGTGATGTTCGTAAAGAAACCAGATGGGTCGTTGAGGATGTGCATCGACTATCATAAGTTAAACGAAAGGACGATTATGTATAAGTATCATTTGCCAAAGATAGATGATATGTTTGATCAGTTGAGTGTAGCCGAGGTGTTTCCCCAATTGGATTTGGTGACATGTTTCCATCTATTAAGAGTGGCGGAGGACAGTATTCCTTTGACAGCATTCCGGACTAGGTATGATTCATATGAGTGGTTGGTGATGCCATTTGGATTGACGAATGCACCTGCTTTCTTTGTAGATTTGATAAACCGAGTTTTCCAAGAGTACTTGGATAGGTTTGTACTAGTGTTTATAGATGATATCCTAGTATACTCTAAGGATGAGAGAGAGCATGAAGTTCATCTTAGAGTGGTGCTTGAGACAAAATCAGCTAAAGGTGAAGTTTACCAAGTGTCATTTCTAGAAGAAAGAGGTAAAATTTCTTGGTCACATGGTTTCAGAGAAAGGATGGTGAGTCGACCCAAATAAGATCGAAGTCGTGAATAATTGGAAGAGACCAGAGACAGTGACTGAGATCAGGAGTTTTCTTAGACTTGCGTGCTATGACCGGAGATTCATTAAGGATTACTCACAGATGGCAGCACCCTTAACTAAGCTAACCAAGAAGGAGGTGAGATCTGTTTGGTTCGACAAATGTGAGGAGGCATTCCTTAAGTTAAAGCATGTGTTGACCAATGCACGCGTGTCAGTAGTTCTAGACAGAAACCAAGGATTGCTGGTGTATACTGATGTATGTGGAACTGGATTAGGAGCAGTGTTGATGCAAAGTGGTAAAGTCATTGCCTACGAATCTAGGAAGCTTAGACCACATGAAGTTAGATATACTACTCATGATTTGGAGTTGGCAGCTGTGATCTTCGCATTAAAGATTTGGAGACATTATCAAGGGGAGAGATTTGAGTTATATACCGATCATAAGTCTTTACAGTATTTATTCTCTCAGAAGGAGTTGAATATGAGACAGCAGAGGTGGCTGGAGTTTTTGGCTGCATATGATTTTAGTATAGAATATACACCAGGAAAAGGTAAAAAGGTCGCAGATGCTCTTAGTAGAAAGCATCAGAATGTGGTGTTAGCTATGTTGGCAGAGTGGAAAGATTTAGAAGCTTTAGTCAGTTGCGATGTATAGTTAAGATCGACTGCGGGGTCTAGCCAGAGTACCGCCAGATTGTCTTGTTTAGAAGTTCGACTAGTATTGATTGAGAAAATTGCTTTTAAGAAGAAGGACGATCCAATATTAGCTGAAAGGATCAGAAGGCTTCTTGAGGTTGGAACTGAGATTGATGATCTAAAGGATTTTAGCCTTGACTAGAAAGGATGGCTAAGAAAGATGGGACGGTTGTGTGTTCCGAATGTGGAGGACTTGAGGAAAGAAGTTCTTAGAGAATGTCATCGATCCAAGTTTACGATTCATCCTGAAGGAACCAAGATGTACCAGGATATGAAGATGAGCTTCTATTGGGAAGGCTTGAAGAGGGATGTTGGCTTGTAGGTTAGGCAGTGCGCAAACTGTCAACAAGTGAAAGCTGAACATCAGAAACCAAGTGGGTTACTACAACCTTTAGAGATTCCAGTTTGGAAATGGGATTCGATATCTATGGATTTAATAGATGGGTTGCCAGGTCAAATAGAGGCAATGAAAGTATATGGGTTATATTGGACAGATTGACTAATAGTGCCCATTTCATTCCAGTTAAGTCAACCAGAATGGCAACTGTTTTAGCTAAGTTATTCCTTAAAAACATAGTTAGACCGCATGGAGTTCCTAGTAGTGTAGTCAGTGACAGAGATGCATTTATTCACTAGTGAATTCTAAAAG
Organism: Allium fistulosum; assembly: GCA_030737815.1. Taxonomy (NCBI): domain Eukaryota; kingdom Viridiplantae; phylum Streptophyta; class Magnoliopsida; order Asparagales; family Amaryllidaceae; genus Allium; species Allium fistulosum. The sequence goes on from CM060901.1 coordinate 671,664,582, forward strand.
AGTCTACAGGAAGTGATGGGTACAAAGCTTAATATGAGTACTGCGTATCACCCTCAGACAGATGGGCAGACGGGCAGACAGAGAGAGTCAACAAAGTACTCGAGGATCTACTGAGAGCTTGTGTATTAGACTATGGTGGATCTTTGGAGGATCATCTACATTTGGTTGAGTTTTCCTATAATAATAGTTACCAGACTAGTATAGGGAATGGCGCCGTTTGAAGCTTTGTATGGAAGACCATGCAAATTGCCAGCGTGTTGGTTAGAGATTGGAGATAGATTGGTCTTAGATCCAGATTTGGTTAGTGAGGCGTTAGTGAAGATTGAGTTAATCCGAGGAAGGATGCAGGAAGCTCAGTCCAGACAGAAGAATTACGTAGATAAGAGGCGTAAGGACCTAGAATTCTCAGTTGGAGATAAGGTTTTCATTAAGGTATAACCTATGAAGGGTGTGATACGATTTGGAAAGTCTGGGAAATTAGCCCCAAGATATGTAGGTCCATTCCAGATTATAGTGAGGATTGGAAAGCTCGCATACAGAGTAGAGTTGTCGAGCAATATGGCAGGTGTCCATTATGTATTTCATATGTCTCATCTTCGTAAGTATGTGCATGATCCAGAGACTACTATTCCTCCGACAGGGTTGGATGACTTAGTGGTAGATCCTAATTTGACTTCTGTTAGACAACTAGTTCGGGTTGTAGCTAGAGATGAGAAAAGATTAAGGAGCAAGACAGTCAGGTGGTGAAAGTTCAGTGAAGCGACAACGAGAGGGACTGTACTTGGGAGACAGAGGACAGGATTAGAGACACTTATCCTGATCTACTTTGAGGGTATGTCTATATTAGATTTATATAGATAGTTGCTAGTCAGTTAGACTAGTATGGTTGTTAGGTGTTGTTACAGATGATTGCTATGTTTAGTATTTAGTCCTTACTGAATTTCGAGGATGAAATTCTTTAAGGTGGGAACCTGTAACATCCTTAATTTTTGATAACATTATTCAGAAGGTTTAATTAGATAAATTAAATAGAATAATGATGATAAAGGGATTGAGATTTGAATAAATTACATAGGGCCGTGCTTAACCATAAGATAAATGGGCTTTAAATTGATTTAAAGGTTAATTAACCTACATATGGGCATGTTAGTAAACTAGCCAATTTATTATACACAACTATATCTTTTTGTAATTGTCCATTCACATTCATTTTCCTCAAATCAAAATTAAAATGCAAACCCTAAGATAGTCGGCCATTAACAAGGAGGAAAAGAGGGATTTCAATCTAAAGCTAATGATCAAAAGCTAGGAAGGATTAATCAACAACAAATCTCAAATTCCTTATCAAGTTTAAGGGGAATAATAATTCATTCCATCTCTTTTTGATTTTATAATCATGTGATTTTAGATTTGAGTATTTATCTTGTTTCTATGATATATTGGATGATGTTATGCTAAATTTATGAATTGTTTGATTTAATCAATTTATTCATACATGTAGTATGTATGGTTTTAGGGTCAAAACCGTGTTTTATCTATTTTAAAATTCCATGGAAAATTTTTTATGTCAAGTAAAACATGATTTTTGGAGATGGGTTTTAATTTTTGGAACTTTCCAAGCTATGAAAATTTTATTATGAATTTTTGATGGTAAATATGAAGTATTTAGGTTAAAAATTTATTTTGAATATTCCTAGAAGAATTTGGGACTAAATTTTTAATATGTTTGAATACATGATGAAATTGATTTTATGTGATTTTTGGGGACATTTTCCAATTGATTTATTTGGGAAAATAAATTGTAACAACCCAAAATTTGAGCTATAATAATTAATTAACGAATTAATTAAATAATAAAATAAGTTTGTAAAACTGTATGAATCGAGCTACAGGAGTTGTACCATTGTTTCCGTGGAGATTTTCTGATCAATTTTCATATATAACTTGTCGAAATCCGAGTCAGTATGGAGAAGATATGAGAGAAATAACAAATCGAAAAGAAAAAAAATAACAAGGGGTCAGGTCGATCCAAACCTGGGCCTGGTCGACCCTAGGGTCGACCCCCAAAGGACATAGGTCGACCCGCTTAATTCTTGAACGCTGTTTCGTTCGTACACGTCATATTTTAATTTTTCTTCAATCCTGCGCGATCGTGCTTCCATCCGACGGTTCCTAGCGAGCCTATGACGTGGTTGCACCAGATTTCTTCTTCAAATCCAATGGCCTGAGATCCCTAAGCTACACTATAAATAAGACCCTAGACCTAGCTATTTTTCTCATTCATATTTTCTCCCAATTGGGTTAATTGCCTGAGGCTGGCCCCTTAAAATAAATTCTTGGGAGGAGATCTTTTTAATAAAAATATTCTACACCTTAGAAGTGGATCCGGGAAGGCCAAGGGATAGAGTTAAGGACCACAGGTGAGTGTTTTAAGTAATTTAAAATAATAGGGTTCTCAATAGTTGTAGTTTTTCTACAATTTTGAGATAGTTTTTATATATGTTATTTACAGTTAGTTTTTAAAGTTCTTTTTAGTCCATTTTATTCAGCTATTTTTATTCAGCTATTTTATTCAGTTATTTACAGTTATTTGTATTTATTTACATCTGTTTTACGTTAGAATTTAGCCCGTAAATGTTAGTTTCTTTTTATTCCTTTTACGCGAATAAAATATAAGAATATTAAAAAAAGGGGAATTCGCTAATATGGATTAAATATAAATAAATACTAAATTTACAGAAATTAGATGTAAAATAAGAAAGAACTGTAATAAAAAGAAGACAGACTGAAATAGGCAAATTTGAGACATTCGCAAGCATGTTTATAACTAGTGGTTATAACTAAAAAGATAGAATAGAAGAGTAACAATTATAACATAAGTTATAATTAAGCTGAAAGAACATAAAAGGCTTATTTTAAAACTTAGATTAAGTTAATAAGCAAATATAGCAGAAATAATAGAAGAGGCTTATTTGAAAACTTACACTAAGTTAATAAGCAAACATAGATGAAGGGCCCGTACCAACAGCATTCCCTTTCAGTCAGGAACTGATGGTTTCACAATAGTTAGGTGAGGCTGGGACACGTTTATGCTAATTAGGGTATATAAGTGGCCAATAGATAGAAGCTCAAATCTGTGGATTTAGGCAAGGAGCGCAAACTAGAATTTGTTTGTTAGGACCAGTACCGGCAACATTCCCTTTCAGACTAGGACTAATGGTCTCATAACACTTAGGTGAGGCTGGGCAGCTTTCCCTTTCATACTAGGACTGATGGTCTCACAACAGTTAGGTGAGACTAGGCACGCTTATGCTGATTAGGGTAAATAAGAGGTCACAGCAGGGGGCGACAGTTAATTTGTACCGGCGATGACCGAGCATGCGGGATCGATTAAGGTAAATAACTTGTTGCTGTGTTCCAAGTACTAAGAGGCGTCTTTTGGTATGGGACCAACAAGATTAGACCAGCTCATAGTGGCACAATAGAGATAGAAAGCTAGTCAAAGGGTAGAATTAGGATTTCAACCTAATCAAGGTAACAGTTGAGATAGGATTAGGGTTTCAGCCTAATCACAGCAGTTTAAGACAAGTGCAAACAATCAATTCAATCGAATCAATCAAATCAAACGATCAAACAGAATCAAAAACAATATTTTATCCGAGTTTTATCTTTTCTGTATTTTCCTTTCAAGTTAGAACTATTGTTTAGTCTATTATCTTTGCCTTACTTAGAAATGCTAGTAATTACTTTCACTCACCAGACTTATTGTCTGACCCACTTCTCTATTTCCTCCTTTTTCCCCCCATAGGCCATGAGAGTTGAGTTGGTTCAGGTTGCTTGGAAATTCATTCCCGAAGTATTTTCATTTCAGATGCATTCTTCTGATCTTCATCTCTTTCATTTGGCTTATGATGGACTTGCACTTGTGAGAGGGATTACTATTATTGTTGTTACTTTTATACTCTGATTTTATGAGACTGAGATGTATTTTCATAAGACCTGAGACATTCTAAGTTTTTGAGATATGTAATGTGTTTATGACTTACTTTCAGATAAGTTTAATTTTGAATGGTAGGTTATTATTTAAATGTTTCCGTTGTTTTTACATATTTGTCTTGTGAATCTTAGTCTTTGTGATGTTTTAGCCATACCTATAACGCACCACATTCTTTAGTATGCCCTTTTTGGGTATACTAAGGGGTATGGGGTGTTTCACTTGGTATCATAGCCTATGGTTATAGGGTTCCTATGAACTTGTTTGAAAAGTAAAGTATTTTTAAAAGGCAATATATCTTTAAACTAAAAGTATTTTTCAGAAAGAAACTCTTATTATAGAAATAATTTTCAAGTATAAAAGAGTTTTTATAAAAATCTCTTCAAAGTCTAGTTCAACCTTCTTTCGATTCTTTCGAGCCTAAATTTTCTTTGCATAGAATGGCGGACACCCCAAATCTTCTAGAGGGTGTCCAAGCCACTGCCTGGTTCCGTAGATACCTCCAAGCTACGGCACCAGAGGTGCAAGGGCAAGCGCCCAATGCAGCACCGTCGGGTGGAGATCTCATTAATCCACCAGCAGCAGCCAATTTTTCTAAGCTATGCAAGGACTTCGCTAATCTAGGAGGCAAGACATTTTCTGGCACGAAGGATTTCGTAGAGGCATGAGCTTGGTTGAGGAATACAAAGCAGATATTTGGGCTGTTAGGATTGGAAAACCAATAGAGAATTCAGCTTGCATCTTGGCAGCTGAAAGGAGAAGCTTCTTACTGGTGGGAGATCATAGAGATGGAAGGTAGAGACATTGGTTGGTTTGGATTTTAGGAAAGGTTTAAGAGAAAGTTCTTGTCGCAAGCCGAGGAAAGCATGCAGTTGGAGAAGTTCATTAGTCTGAAGCAAGGGAGCCTTTCAGTGAAGGAGTATATAAATCAGTATAATGAGCTATCGCGGTTCGGAATGGAGCTTGTTAATACACCGCATAAGAAGGCCATCAAGTTTGCTAAGGGTTTGAACCAGCCCCCCTAAGGGTTGGCATTGACACATGTCCCTATGGGAGCGACGTATGAATCACTTGTGGAAATGGCTCTCATATCAGAGGTAGCTAAGGAAGGAGAAGTTAAGGAGGTTCCTAAATCAGAAAACTCTAAGAAGCAGTGGTGGAAGAATAAAAAGGATAAGGACAAGAAGAAAGGAGGAGGACCCTAAAAGGGACAGATCAAGAAAGGCGAGAAATGTCATAGTTGTGGATTGGTTGGGCATTTCAAAAAGGACTGTAAGAAGGACACAATGAAGGGGAGGTGTTACAACTGTGGGCAGCCTAGACACCTTAGTAGAGCTTGTCCTCAAAGGCCAGGGAAGAGAGCAAGCGCACCTACAGCGCAAGTACAGGCTTTGGATGCAACACCTTCTAGTGGACCGGATCGAGGTAGGAAAGTTTTATAGAAGGTTTGATCTCTATTTCAAATTTTCCTATTCGGACTCTTTTTGACTCTGGAGCATCGGATTCTTTCATTTGTAGTTCCTTGGCTGATTGTTTGCATTTAGATATTTCTCTAGTAAGAGACCCTATAGTTGTTTCAAACACCATAGGAGGATCGGCACATTTATCCATGATTTGTAGGGGTTTGAAAAATTTTATACTAGGCGTAGAGTTTGATTGTGATGCCTATGTAGTGGGACTTTTGGGATATGGGATGAGTTTGGGGATGGATTGGTTATCTACTTATGGTGCGATATTGGACTGCGAGAGGAGATTCGTTAGACTAGATACATGTAACGGACGGACTCTCGAGGTTTCTTGCAACCCATAGGGGTCAGTCATGTTGAGCTTCCTTTATTCCCTTGATTCATCACTAGGAGAGTTAGATTCAGTTCCAGTTGTTATAGATTTCCCAGACATTTTGAGGAGGTTAGGGGACTACCCCCTAAGAGAAAGATCAACTTTAGGATCTATCTAAATGACAATGCTAAACCAGTGGCATTTTCCGTGAGACATATGGCACCTAGGAAGAGGAAGAGTTAAGTCAGCAGATCGGTGAGCTATTAGAGAAAGGCTTCATTAAACGGAGCATATCTGAGTGGGAAGCGACAACGTCTTCGCTACAAAGGCAGATGGTTCCCTTCGACTTTGCGTAGACTATAGATAGTTTAATAAGCTCAAGAAGAAGAACCATTACCCACTTCCTAGGATAGACGATCTTTTCGATCAGTTAGATGGCTCTTCAGTATTTTCTTAGCTTGACTTAGCCACTGGATTTCATCAGCTTAGGGTCGCTGACGATAGCATCGATAAGATAGCATTTTGGACACCTGATGGATTCTTTGAGTGGTTGGTTATGCCATTTGGGCTGACCAATGCCCCAACCTATTTTGTAGATCTGATGAGCCGTATTTTTTGAGATGTCCTAAATAAGTTCGTGGTTGTCCTTGTGGACGACATTCTAGTGTTTTCCAAGAATATGGAAGAGCATGTTATTCATCTTGAGGAGGTTCTTCGTACACTTCGTGTTCATCAGTTGAAAGCAAATTTCTCGAAGTGTCACTTTTGGCATAAGGAGGTGCGTTTCTTGGGGCATGTAGTCTCAAGAGAGGGTATAGCTGTGGATCCTGCTAAGATAGTAGAGGTACAGGATAGGAAGGCCCCCAAGAACGCTACCGAAGTTAGAAGCTTTCTAGGTTTAGCTGGTTATTATAGGAAGTTTATCAGAGATTTTGCTAAGATTTCAGCACTTGAGGTTAAGCCTACCCTCATAGATCAGATTAGCTAAAGGCAGCAAGAAGATTTAGAGCTTGTGGATATTCTAGATAGGATTAGCAGAGGAGAGGTCTCTAGACATCTCCAATGCTATTCCATTGATAGTAAAGGGTGGTTAAGGAGAGATGGAAGACTTTGTGTCCCCGCACCGATGATTTGATGAGAGCAGTTCTAGCAGAAGCACACCATTCTTGAATGACTATTCATCCGGGTAGTGATAAGATGTATAGGGACATGAAGAGATTGTTTTATTCGAGTGGCATGAAGAAGGATGTAGCTAAGTTTAGGGCTAGGTGTCTTGTATGCCAAAGGGTTAAGGCAGAGCAGCAAAGGCCAGCGGATTTCTTCAACCATTGGATGTACCCGAGTGGAAGTGGGATAGTGTTTCGATGGACTTCATAGATGGTTTACCTCGATCTAGGAAGGAGAATACCAGTATTTGGGAGATTGTAGATCGTTTGACAAAGAGCACCCACTTCTTCTGGTCAAGAGTAAGAGGACAACACCTTATTTGGCATCTATATACGTTTGTGAGATATTCCGACTTCATGGAGTTCCCTCTAGCATAGTGAGCGACAGAGACCCTATCTTTACTAGCGAGTTTTGGAGGAGCTTGCAAGAGGCTTTAGGTACATAGCTTAGATTGAGTACGACCTATCACCCCCAGACAGATGGCCAAACGGAGAGATTTAATAGAGTTCTTGAGGATTTGTTGAGGATGTGCAATCTTGATTTTGGAGGAAATTGGTAGGATCATCTTCCTTTAGTGGAGTTCGCATATAATAATAGTTTTCAGGCTAGCATTAGGATGGCACCTTTTGAAGCTCTTTAAGGAAGACCTTGCAAGTCGCCTTCATGTTGGTTGGAGTCTACAGAAAGATTGCTACTAGGTCCCAGCATGGTTAGAGAGACTTCGGAAAAGATTGATTTGATTAGAAGGAGAATGATGACGGCCCAAGATAGACACAAATCTTATGCAGATAGGTGGAGAAGGGATATTGAGTTTGAGATAGGAGATTTGGTTTTCATTAAGGTGTCTCCGCTAAGAAAGGTAGTAAGGTTTGGATCAAATGGGAAACTTGCTCCCAGATTCGTAAGACCGTTCCCCATTGTGGAAAGGGTAGGGAAGATGGTGTATCGGATAAAGCTACCAGAGGGGTTCGCGGGAGTTCATGATGTTTTTCATGTTTTGCAGTTGAGTTCAGCAGGGGTAGTGGAACCTAGCCAACATGAAGGAGTTGAAGTGGAGAGAGAAGCATCGGTTCATCGCATTCCTTCCAAGATCGTTGGACATTATATCAAGAAGCTTAGGAATAAGTAAGTACCTTTGGTTAAGGTGTAGTGGGGTGATAGTGTTGAGGACGCTACGTGGGAGGCTGAGGAGAAAATACGTACCTCTTATCCGCATGTTTTCGATGGTACGTCTTGAATTTCCTATTTCCATCTTCAGTTTTGAATAGGTTCTTTCCTTTAGTATCCTTTGGGAGGGTAGATCTTAGGATTTAACCTATGGATGGTAGGACTGAATGTATACATGTTACTAGAACATGTTGTGTATGATGGACGCTAATGGTTGCAAGTCTTTGCTAGTGGATCCAAATGGACGCATGTATATACACTAGGCACTATTATCTCTTAGGGATCGGCCTAATTAGGCCACTAAAACATATGCACATGGATGTGTGTGCATTTGCATTTTTATTTTATTTCCATGGTTGCTATAAATGGATGATTATCATATGATTGTTGCATTTGGATGATGATTGTAGCATGCATATAGAACTATCAGTTATCATTAGGGAATTTGCATTCATATGGATACATGGTACGGACTTGATTGCATTAAAGGAGGTCGACTAAATCAGTAGGCCACCTAACCTTTTACGTTAGTTAGGGACATTGAAACTACACTACTGCATATAACATAAATTGCATTAGAAAGCTTAAGGACAATGGATGTAATGGATGATGGTTGATTATATGGTTGTAGAATTTTGATGAAAATATTCATTTCATTTTTCTGTCCTTGGAGATTTCGGGGACGAAATCTTTTAAGGAGGGGATAATGTAACAACCCAAAATTTGAGCTATAATAATTAATTAACGAATTAATTAAATAATAAAATAATTTTGTGAAATTATTAGAATCGAGCTATGGGAGTTGCACCATAGTGTCCGTGGCGATTTTTTGATCAATTTCCATATATAACTTGTCGAAATCCGAGTCAGTATGGAGAAGATATGAGAGAAATAAGAAATCGAAAAATAAAATGAAAAAAATAAAATAACAAGGGGTCAGGTCAACCCAAACCTAGGCTGGGTCGACCCTAGGGTCGAACACCAAAGGCCATAGGTCGACATGTAGGTTGTCCCCCATAGGAGTTTGGTCGACCTGCTTAATTCTTGAACGCTGTTTCGTTCGTACACGTCATATTTTGATTTTTCTTCAATCCTGTGCGTTCGTGCTTCCATCCGACGGTTCCTAGCGAGCCTATGACGTGATTGCACCAGATTTAATATTCAAATCCAACGGCCTAAGATCCCTAAGCTACACTATAAATAAAACCCTGGACCTAGTTATTTTTCTCATTCAGATTTTCTCCCAATTGGGTTAATTGCCTGAGGCTGGACCTTGAAATTTTTTTTCTTTGGTAGGAAATGTTTTTGATAAAAATATTATACGCCCTAGAAGTGGATTCAGAAAGGCCAAGGAATAGAGTTAAGGACCATAGGTTAGTGTTTTGTAATTATTTTAGATTTTTAAGTATTTAAAATAATAGGGTTCTCAATAGTTGTAGTTTTTCTACAATTTTGAGACAATTTTTGTATAATTTATTTAAAGTTAGTTTTTAAAGTTCTTTGCAGTCTATTTTATTCAGCTATTTTTATTCAGCTATTATATTCAGCTATTTTTATTCAGGTACTTTATTCAGTTATTTAGAGTTATTTGTATTTATTTACATCTGTTTTACGTTAGAATTTAGCATGTAAATGTTAGTTTCTTTTTATTCCTTTCTACGGGAATAAAATATAAGAATATTAAAAAGAGAAAAATTCGCTAATATGGATTAAATAGAAATAAACACTAAATTTAAAAAAATTAGATGTAAAATAACAAAGAACCGTAATAAAAAGAATATGGACTAAAATAGGCAAATTTGAGACATTTGCAAGCATGTTTATAACTAGTGGTTATAACTAAAAAGATTAACAATTATAACATAGGTTATGATTAAGCAGAAAGAAAAGAAAAGGCTTATTTTAGAACTTAGATTAAGTTAATAAGCAAATATAGCATAAATAACAGAAGATACTTATTTTAAAACTTACACTAAGTTAATAAGAAAACATAGAAGTAGGGCTCGTACCAACAGCATTCCCTTTCAGTCAGGAACTAATGGTCTCACAATAGTTAGGTGAGGCTGGGACACGCTTATGCTAATTAGGGTACATAAGTGGCCAATAGATAGAAGCTCAAATCTGGGGATTTGAGCAAGGGGCACAAACTAGAATTTGTTTGTTAGTACCAGTACCGACAACATTCCTTTTCAGACTAGGACTGATGGTCTCACAATACTTAGGCGAGGCTAGACAGCATTCGCTTTCAGACTAGGACTGATGGTCTCACAACAGTTAGGTGAGGCTGGGCATGCTTATGCTGATTATGGTAAATAAGACGTCACAACAGGAGGCGATAGTTAGTGTGTACCGGCAATGACCGAGCGTGTGACATCGATTGGGGTAAATAATTTGCTACTGTGTTCCAAGCGCTAAGAAGTGTCTTTTGCTGTGGGACCAACACGATTGAACCAGCTCACGGTGGCACAATAGAGATAGAATTCCGATCAAAGGGTAGAATTATGATTTCAGCCTAATTAAGATAACAGTTGAGATAGGATTTGGGTTTCGGCCTAATCACAGCAGTTTAAGACAAGTGCAAACAATCAATTCAATCGAAACAATCAAATCAAACAATCAAATAGAATTAGAAACAGTATTTTATCCGAGTTTTATCTTTTATGTATTTTCCTTTCAAGCTAGAACTATTGCTTAGTCTATTATCTTTACCTTGCTTAGAAATGCTAGTAATTACTTTCACTCACCAGACTTATTGTCTGACCCACTCCTCTATTTCCCCTTTTTCCCCAAGAGGCCATCGGAGTTGAGTTGATTCAGGTTGTTTGGAGATTCATTCTCGGAGTATTTTCATTTCAGATGCATTCTTCCAATCTTCATCCTTTTCATTTGGTTTATGATGGACTTGCACTTGTGAGAGGGATTACTATTATTATTGTTACTTTTATACTCTGATTTTATGAGACTGAGATGTATTTTCATGAGACCTGAGACATTCTGAGTTTTTGAGATATGTAATGTTTTTATGACTTATTTTGATATGAAGTTTAATTTTGAATGATAAGTTATTATTTAAATGTTTCCGCTGTTTTTACCTATTTGTCTTGTGAATCTTAGTCTCTGTGATGTTTTAGTTATACCTATAACGCACCACATTCTTTAGTGTGCCCTTTTTGGGTATACTAAGGGGTGTGGGGTGTTTTATAAATTATTGTTAAAGGACTTTTCTTCAAATATTACTTTTGATATATGGAAGGGCTTAAACTTTATCTTTCTATGGTTAAATCAAATTAATGTGGTAGTTTTTAATGGAAAATCAAAGTAGCCAATCAAGGCGTTACAACTAGCAGGTTAGTTATAAAGCAATTTTCTATGATTAGCTATAAATTAGTATTTCAGAAAAAGGTGGTTCCGCCTATTTTGGAGGCACCTTTCGACTCCTTTACCACCGCTCCATCTCTGTCAAAACCATCACCGTCGAAACCCACAAAGTCAGAACCAAGGCACATGGTATCAATGGAAATTGGTACGAAGTGAATTGGTAAGTAGCGGAAGGTAGTGTGTCGAAAGCTATGCTTTCGTCAGAGTCGAAACCAAGGTTCAATTTTAAAAAGATCAATGCCTGCCTAGTTTTTAAAGGGCTTTCGACTGAGTCAATACCCTATAGAGTCGAAACCGTGGTTTGTTTTCTAAAGTTAAATTCCTGCCTTTATTTACTTAAAGTGTAGCCATGCTTTTGAAAGGGACTTTATAAATAGATTTCAAAGGGGAACTTTTTCTTTAAATAAGAAGCTTTCGATAGGGTAGGTTCCGACCTAGTCGAAACCTAGTCGCTATTTCCTTCCGAAGTATTAAAGTCATCAATACCTTCGAAAGGTTAACCTTGTTTTTACCTAGGTTAAGCCGCTTCCTAATTTCTTTCGAAAGGGGTTGGGGTTTCGAAGGAGATGAAGTCGAAAGGTGGTTTCGGTTCTGTCTTTCGAAGTTTTAATTTTTAAATTCTTTTGCTTCCGACTATATAGTTCCGACACCATCAACATTTCCCTAAAATTATTTTAGTTGGTTTCGAAAGAGATACTTTCATATATAACCATTTGGACCCAAAAGACGTTTTTAAAGAGTAAACTCAATGCTTTCGAAAGGGTATTTTATTTGTTTCGAACCTATGTTTTAAAGAATGTCTTCTTGATACCATCGAAAAGTTTCATTGGTTTCGAAAGGTATATACTTAGAGTTTTGAAAAGAGGTTTTCTATGCTTTCGAAGGAGGTCATCCAGGGGTTGGAAAGTGATGTTTCAAGGTTTCAAAACAAATAACCCATTCTCATTTTTAAAGAAAAAACCATGGCATAAATAAAGTTTTTGGAAATGTTATTCATATTGTTATTTACCCATAATTGTATTTTGGGGAAAGGGAAGATTACCAGTTAGGTTGACCCAGTAGTGAATATAACTTAACAGATGTTAACTTCTTAATTAAAGATATTGGCAGGGGCCAATAGGTTTACAGTAAGCCCATGAAAACTGTATGATATTTGCAGGGGCCAATAGGTTAGTAGTCAGCCCATGAAAACTATGATTTGATACTGGCATGGGCCAATAGGTTTGTAGTTAGCCCATAAAACCTATATTCGTATTAAGATATTGACAGTCAGTCAATAGGTTCCTAGTTAGCCCAGGAAAACTAGGATAAGAAATAAGATATTGGAGTTACCTATGGGTTCTTAGTGATCCCATGAAAACTAAGTAATTGGACAGACAGTGCTTAACATTTAACAGGTTAATAGTAACCCTATAAACTATAATTGAGATAGATAGTCAGAATGAATGGGGATGGGTAATCCATAATTAATTTATTTATTTTTCATATCATCATAATGTTTTGAAATACTATGTTTTAACCAATGTGGATTCAGGAGCACAGTATATGATTTTATAAATGTTTTAGGATACTAGTAAGGGGAAAACCCGTTCCGCTAAGCGGCCTGGCCTCACGAGATATCTAAATGGTTTGAGATGGTAAATTATTATTCATACCAGGCTTTATGTATGACTCGAAGTTTTGCTTTCCCCTTAAACTCTCGAGTACTCAATTGATTTTGAGTAGGTTGAGAGTTAAGGTTTCCCGGTTTTCTTATAGATGAATAAAGCTTCTGAAGACGTGCATGAGGCAAGCTTGTTATTAGAGTACTTTTATTTCCGTTGTGTGTTTGTTTGTAAAGGAAAATTGTTTTCTTGCCTATCTATATACTCTGATCTACCAAGGAGGCAACTTCATTTTTCGCTCTTGGCGTATTCGGTAATAATTATATGCTATCTGAACGTGGTCTGCGAATTGGGATTATGTAATCAATTTGGAATATTTTAAAATGGAATGTGGAATTTGTTTGCTGTTTAAAATTTTCCATATTCTTGTGTTTCTGTGTATCAACGTATCAAATGTCGCCGTATTTGGTCGCTGAGGATTAATAACTATGGATGACTGTAGCACCCATAGCTATTAGTTTTGAGCCTCCAAGTAGGGGGATGTTTCGCCCATCAAGACTGCACGTTGATGAATCTCTTAAGTGGACTTACCCTCCAGTAGTCCATTTACCTCGGCATTTGATCAAGGTGTTTTTAACCCGTATACTTCTAATCAGTTGTGGTTCCCCCCATGCGATCCCTTTGTTGCCCCACCCTCTATGCATTTGAAGACGTGACAAATCCTATTGGTATTATAGTCCACTTCAAATTTCCATCTGGTGGTGATATTTCTCTTCATTTACACTACATCTATGAAAATCTTCAAGTTTCTTCATTTGTCCTGACAACAAATAGTTTAGACATAGTGACGTGGACAAGTTCATCAAGATTCAGGTTGTGATCCTCGAATCAGTCCGCTAGGATGGATACTAGCAGTCTAGTAGTTAGTAACTCGAACCGTTCTTTTCAAATGTTAAATTTAAACTTTTAAAAATACTTGGCTTCCCAAAATATCATTATTCTCCAAAATGATGTAATATCCTAAATAAATATCGTGTATATACACTTTAATTCATCAAGCAGCAGTGCGATCAAAACATTTAAATTCAAACACGACTAATCACACATTCTTACCAATATCGATGGGATATAATAAGCTTGCAAATAATATCATGGGTGAGGCACATATCATATTCTTATACTTGTATTTCTAAAATCAAACAAGTATTTTAAATCTCCCAAATTCATTCAAAGCATCCTTAACTTGCATTTCAATCATACTTGGCAATTTCTATATACTTCATATATTATTCAAAGCCAAGTGTTAGTTACTCTTTTCAAATTTAGTAAAGCAAGTTTCCAATCGCTTATGGGTTATATGGCGTGGGTGAAATATCAAAGTTTAATCTCTTCCATTAAATAAAATAAATTTTATATTCACCCAACTTTAAACTTATATATATATCATATTTTGTAAAATATATAATCATATTTCCCAAAAAACATACATATATACTTGGTATTCCTTCTTCAAAAGCATGTTATAATTCTTATAAATTTAACCAAGTATTACTTAATACCATTTGGCTTTCAAATCAAAACCATTATACTCACATTTGTATATTAAATGAATTTCAAATTCATTTACAAAATAATTTCATTAAATAATTCTCCAAAATCCCTTAGAAAAGCTTATATAATTAAACCATTTCTCTCTTATGATTTAAATTCAAATTTAAATTATATGTAAAAGCTTTTATAGTTTAAAAATATATAAGAAAATAGTTATATCATAGATTTATCTTTAATATTCATCATTAAATTTATACTCAATTTAAATTCAATTACTTTCAGTTCTCTATCCTTTTCAAAATAGTTCAAAATGTTTTAATAAGCAAATGAATTTTTGACATTTTAAATTTGAGAAATTTGAATTTCAATAGGATTTAAATCCTAAAAAATATTTATTATTTTATATAAAGTTGAAATAATTAATAATAAGATTAGAAAATAATCTTAGGAACTTTCATTGAATTTAATTCAATAAAAGCGATTTTGGAATTTATTTAAAATAATAATTATTTAGAATTCAAATTTGAAAATTTGAATTACAATTTTGAAATCTAAGAGTTGTTTGGAAATTAATTCTGATAAAATAAATAATATTTATGGAATTTTAGAATTATTTTAAAAATAAAATAATTATTTAATAATTATTGAAACTTGAAAAGTTAAATTTTTAATAAAAGAAAATTTGTTATAAATATAAAATAAAATTTGGATCAAACACCTCGAATGGATTTTTAAGCAGATATTAGATAGTGGTTCGGATAATAAAGTAGTTAAGGGTACAAAATTATTTAATGGAAAAGAAAATAAATCGGAACACACTTTTTATACCTATTTGTATCAAAATTATATTTTTAAGCTATTATATATTTAACCCTAAAGTAATCTATTTCCCAACTCTATATAAACCCACCTTGTACATATTTTCATCACTCTAGAAAGCTTCATTCCTCAATGCTGCTTACTTCTCTTCTTCATTTTCATCACTTAAGTAAGCTCATTAAGGTCATCATCAACAAACAAGAGGTGAGAATACTCCCCACTTTTAAGTTTCCTTTCTCTGTATACTTATATGTTGAAGTCAATATACCCTTACTTGTCTGAACTTCTTTAATTTAATCTCTGTTCGTGGATTGGTTGAGGTAGTTTAGGTGCATATTGCTTGGTTGAAACCATATTTGAGATGACCCGAAGTCACGTTTCCGATAACTAGAGAACGACGATTGGAAAAGATGAAGTTTTGGGCTCACTACCCTAAAGTTTGTCACCGTTAGTTGATAGCTCATCATCCAAGCAGTTGATCGATCATGTCGACTTTTCTGATTAATGAATGCCCAAAACTTCGACATTTTGCTCTTGCTCCATTTCTTTTCTTCCTATTGCATATTTGAGTCCAAGTGATGATCATAAGCAAGTTTTATACATAATATACACTTGATGTCACACATGAGCTAGGATTTAGAGCATTGGAATGATTTGAAGTGTTTTTAAAGTAAAGTATATGTTAAAAATATTTTCCAAACAATATACTGGTTATTCAAAATTCATTTTGAATTCAAAACTTTGGATTTTTGAACTTCAGCAAATTTTAAAAATAAATTTGATTTATATATGATGTTTTAAAAGTACCAAATTGGAAATTATAGGATCGAATTAACCCCAAAGAGGGAGGAGGGTTGAATAGGGTTTATAATAAATTCACAGAGTAATAAAAATCGTAACATAGATAATAATAGAATAAATGTAGAAATAAAAGCAACACACAAATTTACCCAGCTTCGACAATACTTGCCTACTGCTGCCCCCAAGATTTCCACTAAAAATAAAAAGTCGACTACTTACAAATGTAAACTTGCAACTATCGCTTACCCGATTGTTCTAACCTTAAGCTCGAAACCCTGCCTTCACTCTATTGCTGAGTTAAGAATTTCTCAAACTATGCTTAGTAGTCCAATCCTAGTTACAAACTAGTGTTTTAAGATTTAAAAGCAAAATATAATTAAATAAAAAATAGAAACCCTAATAATATATAAATTTTAAAATAAAACAAGTTCAACCCAAAATAGTGTGGTCTTCAAATTAGCCTACTTGTCTCTTTTCTTCAATGTCGTTCCTTTTTTTATTTTAGGGTTTCCTTTTTTCCTCTGATTGAAAGCCGCTGACTTGAGAACGATAGGTGAATTTTGCATTTTTCTCTTTGTCGCTCGATCGCTTTCGATAGTCTAGCAATTGATATTTGTAGCTGTTTTCTCTATCAAGAGCTTTTGCCATTGATGATTTGGTATGTTTTTCTATTTTCTGTTTTATTTTTTTTGAAGTCGACAACTTGAATTGCCTATGATGATCTACTTTATATAGGAAGTGATTTGATAGAAATCTTCCCTGGAATCCCATATATTTCAAAAAAAATGGTTTGAATATTTCAACCTTCGATTTTGATTATGGCTGTTGATTTCGTTTGATCGATTCCTGGGTCTTCAGTTGATTTGTTCACTTCTGAATTTTGATTTGCTTTTAACCCGAATGACATATTCACTTTGAATTTCCTTCGTTTATTTTGTTTGTGCTCGAGAAATTTGACTTGTTCAAATATGCATAGTTTGTGACCTGTGATGTTTCTTATGCATGAGCATTGCTGTTGTGCACCATGTTGCATCTTCACATATATTTGCGTTTGCTTGTCTTCGTGTATCTATTTGAACAGAGATGCTCCTATTTACCAGGTATGTATATACATATGTATATATGTGTATATGCATGAATTGACACACCTTGCATGGTGCCAGTTGTTGAACTTGATCTGAATTTGTTTTCAACCTGCATACCTTTTCTGCCTTGTGAAGTGTACATGTATATTGCTGTGTATAAGGTAAATTATTATTGTTGTGTACATGTTGAAATGTATGTTGTGCTTCCCTTAGCGTGTTTGATTTTTGCATTGGCCTTGTGCTTTGCTGTTGCACCTAAAACCTGCGTTGTGTGTATGCACAACTTTGGCTTGTACTTGCTTGTGCTTGCCTTATGCTTGGATTTTACTGTTATGTTTCAGCCTTGTGCTAGCCTGCGCATACCTTGTGCTTGGTTTATGATTCTTTGAGTTTGGTGTTGTTGTCTTGGGTTATGTGTGTTAGGTTTGTGCACTCGCCCATTTTAACTTTTGAGCTTGTGCATGAACTTGTTGTACTTGAATTTGTGCACTTGTATTTTGGCCTGCCTTTGTGGATTCTAAAATATTTCTTGCCTTTATTGTTTTGCCCTGAATTTGACTTCTTGTGCACTTGTGATGTGTCTGCCCCGAGCATCGTGTTCAGCCCGAAGTACAACTTCAGTCTTAAGCTTGTTGTCCTCCTTTGTGGGCCGCTTGTGTGTGAGTGCATGTTTGAATACAAAGTGCTGCACCTTAACTTTGATATTGTATATTTTGATTTATTTTTGTGCATGCGTGAAATATGCGCATGTATCTAGTTGTGTATGTGTGCAAGTGTGAAATGTGCCAAAGTTTATATGCATAGCCTTTTTATTGTGTTTTCTTATTTTAATTTTCTTAGCCTTATGGCATGTAAATGATAATGTGCATATCGTAGGTTGTTCATGCACATTATTAACTTGATTTTCAATTTTTGTTTCACACGAACATGTTGTACTAGTCCTTGTATATACCTTTTGTACTGGACTCTGTTCTTTATTTTTGGTGCCAATTTAAAATTTGAAAAGAACAAAACCAAAAAACTGAGGCAATGTCGAGTTCAAATATATTTATAATTTTTCAATTTTAATTTTTTCTTTTTGTTTTTTTGCTGAATTGTTATTTGACAGGCAAAGCACATGATTGGACAAAAGTTAGGAAAAATATAAATTTTTTATTCAATCGAGTGAGGATCAGAGTGATTGCAAATTATTGTCTTTGAAAGAGTGTTGTATATATAAGAGAGTAAAAAGTTGTTGTAAATGAATATTTTATATATAAAATATTATGGAAACTCTTGTTGTAGTTGTGCGTACTATTAACATTTTATTGAAATAAAATTTTTGTTGAAATAAAATTTTATTTGTTTATTTCATTCTATGATATTGAAATAGTACTATAAAAAAACACACACACACACACACACATATATATATATATATATACATGTTTATCAAGCATCAACAAAAAATCATAAACTACTATATTCTACAATCTCCTCATTTTGATGATAACAAACATATATTAAGATTTTGCATCAAAGAAATGTATTTGATGTATCATGTTCAAGCTCACCTTATTTACATACTCCATATACAATTAGAACCCCCCTACATAGATGCATGCAATTAAATAAAAAATCTTAAGTGCCGAAGAGATTTTGTTGTCAAAACAATTGCAAAAGCTAAAACAGGTGTTGAAAAATAAAACCAACTCCTGAATATCGGTAAGGTTATTACTCAACCACTAAAATGTTAACCACTTCCCCCTTTTGTTATCATCAAAATAATAACAACAATTGATCTAGTAATAGATTTTTATTGAAACTATAAATCATATAAGGATAAAAATATATTAAAATTTCAATCAAGCAAACAAAAATCATATTATATTATTAATTAGACACATATCCTATTTTAGAGCGATGATTAGATAATGGTTTAGGAAGAATTTTATATAGTGATAGTAGTATAACTATTTTGGTAAAAGAAATTTTAGAAATTTCGAAAATTTTAAAATTAACAAAGAATGTTAAGCACTTACTAATCATGTATAACCGTTAGGACTTTTAAATTAG
Source organism: Allium fistulosum (assembly GCA_030737815.1). Classification (NCBI taxonomy): domain Eukaryota; kingdom Viridiplantae; phylum Streptophyta; class Magnoliopsida; order Asparagales; family Amaryllidaceae; genus Allium; species Allium fistulosum. The sequence continues at coordinate 671,683,982 of CM060901.1, forward strand.
GTTAGTAGTTAATTAAAAAGAATATTAAGCATTTTCTAACCATGCATAACCATTAGGACTTTTAAATGAGGTTAGAAATTACTTGAATTTTTTCCCTCTCTTGTATAAGTGTTCCATCCATGTATAACCGTGAGGAATTTTAAATGAGAATATAAGCAATTATCTAAATATTAAAGTCATTCATCCATGCATAACCGTGAGGACTTTTAAATGAGAGTGAAAACCTCAGGATATAATAAATTATTTAAATTTCACTAAAAATATAATTTCTCATTTTTCGTAATACCAACATCTACATACTATATTGAATTTTGGTTTATGAATTGTAAGAAGGATGATAGTGATAGAAATGATCATGAAATATGTATTAATTAAAAATATTATAAAACTTGTTCAATTTTCAAGAAATTTTTAGCATACACTTTCTCTAGATATGAAGTATAATTTAATCACTACCCATCGCATTTAAATCATTGTTAATAAATTCTAATAAATTTCAAAAGGTTCAAGCAGTCAACAATCATCTTTTCCAGAGTAAATTCCTTACTAAATTTAATAAGAGTATTTTTATTAAAGAAAATCAAGGTAAATATCTAAGTTATTTGTAAAATTTCTAAATCCAAATGAAGTTATGAAAATCTATTTTTTGCAAGGGATTTTGAAAAAAATGTCTGCTAATTTAAAGTCAGTTGAAATATAAACCCAATGTAAATATGATCTCGAATGTAGCGACGTTTAATACCACTTGTACTCCGGCTGTCCATGGTGGTATACAATGGTATATTAATAATAAGTAGATTGCATACTTCATAATACCACTTGAATTGGTTTAAAAAAATTCATAATTTTTTGCAAAGCTATCTACGACAAACAAAAGACAGAGTATTTATATCGATAAAAGGCACACAAAGCTAAAAAATTTCAAACCAATAAATTGTTAGTCATCACTAAAGGCAATGAAGGTAATTGTCGTAGAAGTTGACCATTGTAATTTTGAAAATTTAATCCATTTGAAACTACTTATTGAAAACATATAGTCTATAATTTGATTTAGCACCGTACTTGAAAATTTTAGATATTTAATATTTCTAATCATCAAAATTGGTTTCAAGTCAAAACAATAAATCGATCAAAGGTTATATCTGAAATACTTTAACTTGTTTGCATAAATCCGAAATACTTTTCAAGTAATGCACTGACATGATTGTTGTTTTAATTACTTTATAAAATGAATCAACAAAAACTCAAAATAGTAATTTTGTAGTATTATCGGTTATATTTTCAAAACTTCAAGAACATCAAATTTTGGAGTAACGATGTTCAAATAATGATCGATTTACTACAGCTGTGTTAGAAAGTTCTGAAACTATTTCAAACAATATACTGAATGATTTGCAGTTTCTCAATGGTTTAAGTCCAAATTATGGAAAGCACAAACTATAAAACTTGTAGAATTTTCTATCTATTTTCTAGAACATCTTAAATTTTGCAAATCGGAGTTAAGGAATTCAAGATATATCCATTATACTATAGCGGTGTCAACAAAAAAAGAATTAACAGCAAGAAATGAAAATTGGGTTTAGAGATCATCCATTTACTTACCTTTGATGTCGTACTCTTGTTCACCCATTTTAACCACGGTATGTAGATATCTACCCCATTTTACTACGTTAAGGAACATTGGAATTATTTCTCTTCAATCATATATAGAACAACTTGAAGTCTACCTCTGTCATTAGTTATTCCTTAGCCCGTTTTTGTACCTAAATGTTAGAAGAAGCGAGCGACCTAACAAAGGATGTAGGACCATTTTTATTTTCGTTTGCAACCTTTGGTATCCAATTATTTCTATGGAAAACCGTTAATTTTAACAATTGTATCCTTATGAATCCAAACTTGTATAAATTTAAGCAAATTTACTTTTGTACCTTTTGAAACCCAAATTTGTTTAACGGTTTTGTGTTTGTTTCTATTCCCACATTTATTTTGTATATGCCCAAATTATCCACAAATTTAACATTTTGAAAATTCTTTGTGAAATTTGATATTATCACCATTCTTTCTCTTAAATTGTTCTACTCTATTATATCCGAGTCCTTTTCTGTTTTCAATGATAGTCTGACTACCTAACAACAGATTCAATGTTTTTACTCCTTTAATTTTTTTTTATTGTCGGTTCAAGTTGCTGAACCTTAGATCAAAGAGTAACGTTTTCATTCAAAAGCGAGATGCATTTTTAATGGAATTTTCTCTTTTTATTTCATATTTGTTTTTATTTCCGAGAATTTCAATTTTAGTCTTAGACCTATTAATTTCTTCCTCTAGAGACTAATACTTCTCACATTCTGAGTTATATTTTTTAATGTTTCCAATCATCATTTCTAACTCTTATTTATTCCAAGTAGTCTATTTTTCTCAAATTCTAATTTATTATATCTTTATCAAAGTCTATTAATGTTTGTGTTTACCTAGTGATATACCAAAAGTAAATCATCACGAGATAAGTGTGCTACCTCATTTGGTTCATTGTCATTGTCACTTGATTCTACCGTCAGACACATATTCACCTCTTCTTTCTCACTATCAGTATTCTCCTCCTCTTCTTTACTCTCATCCTAGGTGGTTGTGAAACTCCTTCTCTTCTTCTTCTTTGCTTTGTCGAGTTGATTCAGCGGACAGTTTGGTTCGATGTGACCCACCTTCTTACATTTATGACATATGATTTCTTCCTTAGACTCATCCAGTACTATAGCATTGTCAGTTTTAATTCTTTGATTTATTGATTGATTTCCATGCTTTCTAGTCCACCTTTTTAATTGCTTCATCAATAGTGCTAGTTCAGTTGTAGCTTCATTTTCTTCCTTATTATCGATTGAACTTTTTAAGGTAATAAATTTCTTTTTCGAATCACTGCTTTCACATTCTTCTCTGACTTTCAGTTCCATCTTATAAGCGATGAGATCTCCTATTAGTTCCTCTAATTTAAGCCGTTTCAAGTCTTTGGATTTCTGAAATGCTGTCACTTTTGCTTTGAAACCTCTTGGAAGGATTCTCAGAATTTTTCTGACCGTCTCCAACTTTGTGTAAGCTTTTCCTTACATTTTGGATTTGAATACTATATTTGAAAATCGTCCATACATCTCCTTTATATTTCAACTTTTCTCATCATGAAATTCTCATTTTCATTGCTAAGCATAGCTAGATAAGATTCTTTGACTTGCGATGTACCTTCATGAGTCAGTTCAAGTGTATGCCAAATTTCCAGCACAGTCACACAATGAGAAACACGATTGTATTCAATTTTAGCTAAGGCACTGATAATAAAATTCAAAGCTTTAGTATTTTACTAACATAGACTAAGCTCATTTGCATCCTAGTAATCTTTAGACTTAGGGATTTCGTTTCCATCTATATTTACCGTAGGTAGACTATAACCAATTTCAACTATATCCTATGCTTCTATAGTATCTAGAAAAATTTTCATCGTAGTTTTCCAATACAAATAATCAACACAGTTAAACATGGGTGGCCTAGCAATTGATTGTCTTTCAAAAAAGCATTATTAAAACTAGCCATAGTTAAAAAAGTGAATTTGAGAACCTAGCTCTGATATCACTTGTAGGATCAAATTAACCCTAGTGGGAATGAATATGGTTTAGTAAATTCACAAAGCAATAAAAATCATAGCATAGATATGATAGAGTAAATGCAGAAATATAAGCAACACACAAATTTACTCAGCTTAGACAATACTTGCCTACTGGTGCTCCCAAGATTTTTACTAAGATTAAACAATTGATCGCTTACAAACCTTATAAACCGTCGATTATAACTTACTTGATTGTTCAAACCCTAAGCATGAAACCCTACCTTAACTCTATCCCCAAGTTGAGAATTTCCTGAACTACGCCCATTATTCTAGTTACAAACTAGAGTTTAAAGGGTTAAAAGAAAATACAATTAAATAAAAAAGGAACCCTAATAATATATAAATTTTAAAATAATACAAGTTCAGCCCAAAATAGTGTGGTGTTAAAATTAGCCCGCTTGTCTCTTTTCTTCAATGCCATTCCCTTTTTTAATTTTAGGCTTTCCTTTGTTCCTTTGATTGAAAGTCGCTAACTTGAGAATGATAGGCAAATTTTTCCTCTTTCTCTTTGTCGCTCGATATCTTTCGATAGCTTGGCAATTGATATTTGCAGCTGCTTTCTCGATCGAGAGCTTTTACTGTTGATGATTTGGTACGTTCTTGATTTTATGCTTTATTTTTTCGAACTCGATGACTAGAATTGCCGATGATAATATACTTTATATAGGAAGTCATTTGATAAAAATCTTCCTTGGAATCCCATGTATTTCAAAAAATTTATTTTGAATATTTCAACATTCGATTTTGATTTTAATCGTGGTTGTTGATTTCCTGTTATCGATTCCTGGGGCTTCACTTGACTTATTCACTTCTGAATTTTGACTTGGTTTTAACTTCAACGGTTGGCATATTCACTTTGATTTTCCTACATTTATTTTGTTCGTCCTTGAGAAATTTGACTTATTCAAATATGCATAGTTCGTGACTTGTGTTGTTTCTTGTGCATGTGCATTGCTGTTGTGCACCATGTTGCATCTTCACATTTCTTTTCATTTTCCTTGCCTTTGTGTATCTGTTTGACCTGAGATGCTCCTTTTTCCATGTATATACATACATATGTATACATGTATATATGTATGAATTGGCATACCTTGCATTGTGCATGTTGCTGAACTAGATCTGAACTTGTTTTTGCCATGCATTCCTTTTCTTTTTTATGTTGAACTTGTAGTGTACATGTTTGTCGCTGTGTGAAAGGTAAATTATTGTTGTTGTGTACAGGTTGCATCATGTGTTGTGCTACTCGTGGTGTGTTTGATATTTTCTCTTGCCTTGTGCTTTGTTGTTGCACTTGAAACCTGCCTTGTGTGTATGCATGACTTCGGTTTGTATTTGCTTATGCTTGCCATATGCTTGCCCTGTGCTTTATTTTTGCTATTATGTTTCAGCCTTGTGCTTTCCTGTGCATACCATGTGCTTGGTTTGTGATTCTTTGAGTTTAGTGTTGTTTTCTTTGGTTATGTATGTGTGCCTTGTGCACATGCCTGTTTTAACTTCTGAGCTTGTGCATGAACTTGCTGTGCTTGAATTTGTGCACTTGTATTTTGGCCTGCCTTTGTGGATTTTGAACTATTTCTTTCCTTTATTGTTTCTGCCCTAAACATGACTTCTTATGCACTTGTGATGTGTCTTGAAACACCCCACACCCCTTAGTATACCCAAAACGGGTACACTAAAAGATGTGGTGTGTTATAGGTATAGCTAAAGCATCACAGAGATCAAGATTCAGAAGACAAATAAGTAAAAACAGCGGAAACATTTAAATGGTAACTTTTTATTCAAAATAAAACTTCATAAATAAGTTTGAAAAACATCACATGTCTCAAATACCAAATACACATGTCTTATGAAAAATGCATCTCAGTCTCATAAAATCAGAGTACAATAAAAATAATCATCCCTCTCATAAGTACCAGTACATCAAAAGCCAAATGAAAAGAAAACTGAAAAGAAGAAGAATACATGAAGAACTCCGGGAATGAATCTCCAAGGAATCTGAATCTACTGTCCTTGCCTCTGCTGGCCTAGTAGGGAAAAGGGGAAATAAAGGAGTGGGTCAGACAATAAGTCTGGTGAGTAAAAGTAATTACTAGCATTTCTAAGCAAGATAAAGATAATAGACTAATCAATAGTTCTAGTATGGAAAGAAATACTGAAAAGATAAAACTGGGGTAAAATAATGTTTCTGATTCTGTTTGACTGTTTGTTTGGATTATTTGCACTTGTCATAAACTGCTGTGATCGGGATGAAATCCTAATCCTATTTTAATTAGGCTGAAATCCTAATTCTACCCATTGATCAGCCTTCTATCTCTATTGTGCCACTGTGAGCTAGTCCAACCCTGTAGGTCCCATAAGAAAAGACACCCGTTTAGCGTTTGGAACGCACTAGCGAATTATTTACCCTAATCAATACCGCACGCTCGGTCATCACCGGTACACGCTAACTGTCGCCCCCTCTTGTGACCTCTTATTTACCCTAATTAGCATAAGTGTGCCCAACCTCACCTAATCTGTTGTGAGACCATAATACCTAGACTTGAAATGGAATGCTGCCCAGCCTCACCTAAGTGATGTGAGACAATCAGACCTAGACTGAAAGGGAATGCTGCCGGTACTGGTCCTAATAAACAAATTCTTGTTGCGCCCCTTGCCCAAATCCCCAGATTTGAGCTTTTATCTATTGACCACTTATTTACCCTAATTAGCATAAGCGTGTCCCAGCCTCACCTAACTATTGTGAGACTATCAGTTCCTAACTGAAAGGGAATGCTGGTGGTACAGGCCCTTCTTCTATGTTTTCTTATTAACTTAGTGTAAGTTTTAAATTAAATCTCTTATGTTATTTCTGCTATATTTGCTTATTAATTTAATCTAAGTTTTAAAATAAGCCTTTTTTGTTATCTCTTTCTTTTCAAATTATAACCTGTGTGATATAACTGTTCTTTTGCTTATTAACTTAATAAAGATCTAAGTTATAACATAAGCCACTTCTGTTATTCTTCTATCTTCTCTTTTTAGTTATAATCACTTGTTATAATTATACTTGCAAATGTCTTAAATTTTCCTATTTCAGCCTATCTTCTTTTTATTACAATTTTTATCTTATTTTACATTTAATTTCTTTAAATTTAGTGTTTTTCTATTTTAATCCTTATTTGCGAATTATTTTCTTTTTAATATTTATTTGTGTCAAAAAGGAATAAAAAGAAACTAACATTTATAGGCTAAACTCCAACTTAGAAATAGATGTAAATAACTGTAGATAACTGTAAATAATGGTAAATAACTGAAAAATAGCCGAACAAAATAGATGAATAAAATAGACTGAAAAGAACTTCTGAAATTTTCTTAAAAATAGACTGTAAATAAACTTATATAAAAACTGTCTCAAATTTGTAGAAAAACTACTACTATTGAGAACCCTATTATTTTAAATTACTTAAAAATATAAAATAATTACAAAACACTCACCTGTGGTCCTTAGCTCTAGTCCTTGGTCTTCCTTGATCCACTTCTAGAGCATAGAATATTTTTATCATAAAGACTTCTTCCTTAGAAATTTTTTCTATTTAGGTCCAGCCTTTGACAGTGAACCCAAATAGGAGAAAATATGAATGAGAAAAATAGCTAGGCCTTGGGTTCTATTTATAGTGTAGCTTAGGGATCTCAGACCATTGGATTTGGAGATTAAATTTGGTGCAACCACGTCATAGGCTTGCTAGGAACCGTCGGATGGATGCACCAACTCACAGGATTGAAGAAAAATTGCAAAACACGTCATCGTTTAACCTGGTCAAATTCACGTTCAAATACAAAGGCGGGTCGACCTGCATGTCGACCTATGGCCTTGGGGGTCGACCCTAGGGTCGGCCTGGCCTAGGTATGGGTCAACCTGACCCTTTGTATTTTTTTTTCTCGTTTTGGTTCAATTCTTCATTCTTGCGTATCTTCTTCATATTAACTCGGATTTTGACAAATTATATATGGAAATTGACCAGAAAATTACCACGGACACAATGGTGCAACTCCCGTAGCTCGATTTTAACAATTTCATAAACTTATTATATTATTTAATCAATTCATTAATTAATTATCATAGCTTAAATTTTGGGTTGTTACATTCTTCCCTCCTTAAAGGATTTCGTCCCCGAAATCTCCAAGGCCAAAAGAATGAAATAAATATTTTCATCCAAGTTCTACAACCATATATTCAACCATCATCCTTTACATCCATTGTCCTTAAGCTTTCTAATACAATATATGATATATGCAAATAGTGTAGTGTCAATATCCTTAACTAATGAAAAATATTAGGAGGTCTACTGATTCCGTCGACCTCCTTTTTATGCGTTCATGTCCGTGCTATGTATCCAAATGAATGAAAATTCCCTAATGACCACTGATAGTTCTATATGCGTGCTACAATCATCATCCAAATGCAACAATCATATGCTAATCATCCATTTATAGCAACCAAGGAAATAAAATAAAAATGCAAATGCACGTACATCCATATGCATATGCTTTAGTGACCTAGTTAGGCCGATCCCTAAGAGATAATAGTGCTTAGTGTATGTATATGCATCCATTAGCATCCACTAGCAAACACTTGCAACCACTAGCGTCCAATATACATAACATGTTCAAGTAACATGTTTACATTCAGTCCTACCATCCATAGGTTAAATCCTAAGATCTACCCTCCCAAAGGATACTAAAGGAAAGAACTTATTCAGAACTAAAGATGGAAACGGGAAATTCAAAACGTACCATCGAAAAGATGCGGATAAGAGGTACGTATTTTCTCCTCAGTCTCCCACGTAGCGTCTTCAATACTATCTTCCCACGGCACCTTAACCAAAGGGACTTCCTTATTCCTAAGCTTCTTGATATCACGCCCAACGATCTTGGTAGGAACGCGATGAACCGATGCTTCTCTCTCCACTTCAACTTCCTCAAGTTCGCTAGGTTCCACTACCTCTGTTGAATCATGTAAGCACTTTCTCAAGTGTGAATCATGAAAAACATCATGAACTCCCACGAGCCTTTCTGGTAGCTTTATCTGATATGCCATCTTCCCCAACCTTTCCACAACGGGGAACGATCCTACGAATCTGGGAGCAAGTTTCCCATTTGACCCAAACCTCACTACCTTTCTTAGCGGAAACACCTTAATGAAAAAAAAATCTCCTATCTCAAACTCAATATCCCTTCTCCTCTTATCTGCATAGGATTTCTGTCTATCTTGGGTCATCTTCATTCACCTTCTAATCAAATCAATCTTTTTCGAAGTCTCTCTCATCATGTCGGGACCTAGTAGCAATCTTTCTATAGACTCCAACCAACACGAAGGCGACTTGCATGGTATTCCATAAAGAGCATCAAAAGGTGCCATCCCAATGCTAGCCTAAAAACTATTATTATATGCGAACTCCAGTAAAGGAAGATGCTCCTCCCATGTTCCTCCAAAATCAAGAATGCACATCCTCAACAAATCCTCAAGAACTCTACTAACTCTCTCCGTTTGGCCATCTGTTTGAGGGTGATAGGCCGTACTCAATCTAAGCTGCGTCCCTAAAGCCTCTTGCAAGCTTCTCCAAAACTCGCTAGTAAAGATAGTGTCTCAGTCGCTTACTATGCTAGAGGGAACTCCATGAAGTCGGACTATCTCACGAACATATAAGGATGCCAAATAAGGTGTCGTCCTCTTACTCTTGACCGAAATGAAGTGGGCGCTCTTAGTCAAATAATCTACAATCACCCAAATACTGGTATTCCCCTTCCTAGATCGGGGTAAACTATCTATGAAGTCCATCAAAACACTATCCCATTCCATTCGGGTACATTCAATGGTTGAAGCAATCCGCTGGGCTTTTGCTGCTCCGCCTTAACTCTTTGGCACACTAGACACTTAGCTACAAACTCTGCCACATCCTTCTTCATGCCACTCCAATAAAACACTCTCTTCATGTCCTTATACATCTTATCACCACCCGGATGAATAGTCATTCGAGAATGGTGTGCTTCTTCTAGAACTGCTCTCTCAAATCACTAGTGCGGGGGACACAAAGTCTTCTATCTCTCCTTAGCCATTCTTTACTATCAATGGAATAGTGTTGGAGATGTCTAGAGACCTCTCCTCTACTAATCCTATCCAAAATATCCATAAGCTCTGAATCCTCTCGTTGCCTTGAGCCAATCTGATCTATGAGGGGAGGCTTAAACTCAAGTGCTACCAATAATCCAGGGCTAATGTCCGTAGAGGGCTTAAAATCGAAGGTGGAAATAAACTCTAGGCTTTTCCACTCCACGAACATTGGACTAAGGGTTTCTCTCTTCCTACTTAACGCATCTGCAACTACGTTCCCTTTAGCAGGGGTGTAATCTATCTCAAAGTCATATGATGCCAAAAAATCCATCCAACGCGGCTGCCTCAAGTTTAAATCCTTTTGTGAGAATAGGTATTTCAATGATTTGTGGTCAGTGAAAAGCTCGAACCTCTCTCCTAGCAAGTAATGTCTCCAAGACTTGAGCGCGAAAACTATAGCAGCTAACTCCAAATCATGGGTGGGGTAGTTCTTCTCATGAGTTCTCAACTGTCTACTTCCATAACATACCACCTTCCCTTCTTGCATCAATACTGCTCCAAGACCCATCCCACATGCATTAGTGTATCTTGTAAAAAGCTTAACTCCGTCGGGTAAAACTAACACCGGTGCACTAGTAAGGGCCCTCTTCAGAAACTTGAAGGAATCCTCACAATCTACGTTCCATACAAATGTCGTATTCTTCTTAGTGAGGCAAGTAAGCGGTTCTGAAATCTTAGCGAAATCTCTGATAAACTTCCTATAATAGCCAGCCAAACCTAGGAAGCTTCTAACTTCGGTAGCATTCTTAGGGACCTTCCAATCCTGTACTGCTACTATCTTAGCGGGATCCACAGATAAACCTTCTCTTGAGACTACATGCCACAAGAAACGCACCTCCTCACACCAAAAGTGACACTTCGAGAATTTTTCTTTCAACTGATGAACATGAAGTGTACGAAGAACCTCCTCAAGATGAATAACATGCTCTTCCATACTCTTGTAAAACACCAAAATGTCATCCACGAATACTACAACGAACTTATTTAGGACATCTCGAAAAACATAGCTTATCAAATCTACGAAGTAGGCTGGGGCATTGGTCAGTCCAAACGGCATAACCAACCACTAAAAGAATCCATCAGGTATCCTAAATGTTGTCTTATCTATGCTATCGTCAGCGACCCTAAGCTGATGAAATCCAGTAGCTAATTCAAGCTGAAAAATACTGAAGAGCCAACCAACTGATCGAAAAGATCATCTATCCTAGGAAGTAGGTAAAAGTTCTTCTTCGTGAGCTTATTCAACTCTCTATAGTCTACGCAAAGTCAAAAGGAACCATCCGCCTTTATAGCGAAGACGACTAGCGCTCCCCACCCAGATATGCTCCGTCTGATGAAGCCTTTCTCCAATAGCTCACCAATCTGCTTACTTAACTCCTTCCTCTCCCTAGGAGCAATATGTCTCACGTGCAATGCCACTAGCTTAGCATTGTCATTCAGATAGATCCTAAAGTTGATCTCTCTCTTAGGGAGTAGTCCCCTAACCTCCTCAAAGATGTCTGGGAAATCTCTAACCACTGGAACTGAATCTAACTCTCCTAGTGATGAATCAAGGGAATAAAGGAAGCTCAACATGACCGACCTCTGTGGGTCGCAAGAAACCTCGAGAGTCCTTCTGCTACATGTCTCTAGTCTGATGACTCTCCTATTACAGTCTAATAGCGCACCATAAGTGGATAACCAGTCCATCCCCAAAATCATCCTATACCCAGAAAATCCTAGTACATAAGCGTCATAATCAAACTCTACGCATAGTATAAAAAATTACAAACCCCTACAATTCATGGATAAATGTGCCAATCCTCTTATGGGGTTTGAAACAACTATAGGGTCTACAACTAGAGAAATATCTAAGTGCAAACAATCAACCAAGTAACTAGAAATGAAAGAATGCGATGCTCCAAAGTAAAAAAGAGTTCGAATAGGAAAATTTGAAATAGAGATCAAACCTTCTACAGAGACTTTCCTACCTCGTTCCGGTCCACTACTAGAAGGTGTTGCATCCAAAGCCTGTACTTGCATTGTAGGTGCACCTGCTCTCTGCCCTATCTTCTGAAGACAAGCTCTACTAAGGTGACCAGGCTACCCACAGTTGTAACACCTCCCCTTCATCGTGTCCTTCTTACAGTCCTTTGTGAAATGCCCAACCAATCCACAACTATGATATTTTTCGCCCTTCTTGATCTGCTTTTGAGGTCCTCCTTTCTTCTTGTCTTTATCCCTCTTATTCTTCCACCACTACTTCTTAGAGTTTTCTGATTTAGGAACCTCCTTAATCTCTTCTTTCTTAGCAACAGCTGACATGAGAGCCATCTCCATAAGTGACTCATACGTCGCTCCCATAGGTACATGTGTCAATGCCAACCCTTTGAGGGGCTGATTCAATCCCCTAGCAAACTTGATGGCCTTCTTATGCCGTGTATTAACAAGCTCCATTCCGAACTGCGATAACTCATTAAACTGATTTATATACTCCTTCACCGATAGATTCCCTTGCTTCGGACTAATGAACTTCTCCAACTGCATGCTTTCCCCAACTTGCGACAAAAACTTTCTCTCAAACCTTTCTCAAAATCCAAACCAACCAACGTCTCTTCCTTCCATCTCTATAATCTCCCACCAGTAAGAAGCTTCTCCTTTCAGCTACTAAGATGCAAGCTGAACTCTCTATCAGTCCTCCAATCCTAATAGTCCAAATATCCACTCTGTATTCCTCAACCAAGCTCGTGCCCCTATGAAATCCCCCATGCCGAAAAATGTCTTGCCTCCTAGATTAGCGAAGTCCTTGCATAGCTTCGAAAAATTGGCTGCTGTAGGTGGATTAGTGGGATCTCACCCGACTGTGCTGCATTGGGCGTTTGCCCTTGCACTTCGGTGCCGTAGCTTGGAGGTATCTATGGAACCAGCTAAGGACTTGGACACCTTTTGGAAGATTTGGGGCGTCCGCCAATCTATGCAAAGAAAAGAGAATTTAGGCTTGAAAGAATCGAAAGAAGGTTGAACTGGACTTTGAGGGGATTTTTATAAAAACTCTATTATACTTAAAAACCATTTCTATAATAAGAGTTTCTTTCTGAAAAACACTTTTAAAATATGTTATCTTTGAAAAATACTTTACTTTTAAGACAAGTTTTTAGGAATCCTGTAATCTTAGGCCCTGATACCAAGTGAAACACACCACACCCCTTAGTATACCCAACAAAGGCACACTAAAAGATGTGGTGCATTATAGGTATAGCTAAAGCATCACAGAGAATAAGATTCACAAGACAAATAAGTAACAATAGCGGAAACATTCAAATGGTAACTTATTATTCAAAATAAAACTTTATAAATAAGTCTGAAAAACATCACATGTCTCAAATACCAAATGCACATGTCTTATGAAAAAATGCATCTCAGTCTCATAAACTCAGAGGACAATAAAAATAAGCATCCCTCTCATAAGTACCCGTACATCAAAAGCCAAATGAAAAGAAAACTGAAAAGAAGAAGAATACATAAAGAACTTCGGGAATGAATCTCCAAGAAATCTGAATCTACTGTCTTGCCTCTACTGGCCTATGGGGGAAAAGGGGAAGTGGAGGAGTGGGTAAGACAATAAGTCTGGTGAGCGAAAGTAATTACTAGCATTTCTAAGCAAGATAAAGATAATAGACTAAGCAATAGTTCTAGTATGGAAAGAAATACTGAAAAGATAAAACAGAGGTAAAATATTTTTTTCTGATTCCGTTTGACTGTTGTTTGGATTTTTGCACTTGTCTTAAACTGTTGTGATTAGGCTGAAATCCTAATCCTATTTTAATTAGGCTGAAATCCTAATTCTACCCATTGATCGGCCTTCTATCTCTGTTGTGCCACTGTAAGCTAGTCCAATCCTATTGGTCCCACAGCAAAAGACACCTGTTTAGTGCTTGGAATGCAGTAGCGAATTATTTACCCTAATCAATGTCGCACGCTCGGTCATCGCCGGTACACGCTAACTATCGCCTCCTCTTGTGACCACTTATTTACCCTAATCAGCATAAGTGTGCCCAGCCTCACCTAATTTGTTGTGAGACCATCAGACCTAGACATGAAAGGGAATGCTGCCTAGCTTTACCTAAGTGTTGTGAGACCATCAGACCTAGATTGAAAGGGAATGCTGCCGGTACTGGTCCTAACAAACAAATTCTAGTTGCGCCCCTTGCCCAAATCTACAGATTTGAGCTTCTATCTATTGGCCACTTATTTACCCTAATTAGAATAAGCGTGTCCGAGCCTCACCTAACTATTGTGATACCATCAGTTCCTGAATGAAAGGGAATGCTGTTGGTACGGGCCCTTCTTCCATGTTTGCTTATTAACTTAGTGTAAGTTTTAAAATAAGCCTATTCTGTTATTTCTACTATATGTGCTTATTAACTTAATCTAAGTTCTAAATTATCCTTTTCTTTTATCTCTTTCTTTTCAAATTATAACCTGTGTGATATAACTGTACCTTTGCTTATTAACTTAATCAAGATCTAAGTTATAAAATAAGCCTCTTCTATTATTCTTCTATCTTCTCTTTTTAGTTATAACCACTTGTTATAATTATGCTTGCAAATGTCTCAAATTTTCCTATTTTAGTCTATCTTCTTTTTATTATAGTATTTTTCTTATTTTACATCCAATTTCTGTAAATTTAGTGTTTTTCTATTTTAATCCATATTTGCGAATTATTCTCTTTTTAATATGTATTCGCGTCAAAAAGAAATAAAAAGAAACTAACATTTACAGGCTAAACTCCAACTTAAAAATAGATGTAAATAAATGCAATTAACTGTAGATATCTGTAATAACGGTAAATAACTGAAAAATAGCTGAATAAAATAGTCTGAAAAGAACTTCTGAAATTTTCTTAAAAATAGACTGTAAATAAACTTATATAAAAACTGTCTCAAAATTGTATAAAAACTACAATTATTGAGAACCCTATTATTTTAAATTACTTAATAATCTAAAATAATTACAAAACACTCACCTATGGTCCTTAGCTCTAGTCCTTGGTCTTCCTTGATCCACTTCTAGAGCGTAGAATATTTTTATCAAAAAGATTTCCTCCTTAGAAAAATTTTCTATTTAGGGTCCAGCCTCTGGCAATGAACCCAAATAGGAGAAAATCTGAATGGAAAAAATAGCTCAGCCTAGGGTTTAATTTATAGAGTAGCTTAGGGATCTCAGACCGTTGAATTTGAAGATTAAATTTGGTGCAACTATGTCATAGGCTTGCTGGGAACTGTCGGATGGAAGAACGAACACATAGGATTGAAGAAAAATTGCAAAAC
This sequence comes from Allium fistulosum, assembly GCA_030737815.1. Lineage (NCBI taxonomy): Eukaryota > Viridiplantae > Streptophyta > Magnoliopsida > Asparagales > Amaryllidaceae > Allium > Allium fistulosum. Next base: position 671,699,091 of record CM060901.1, read on the forward strand.
ACGTCATCATTTAACCTGGTCAAATTCACATTCAAATACAAAGGCGGGTCGACCTGTAGGTCAACCTATGTCCTTGGTGGTCAACCCTAGGGTCGACCTGGCCTAGGTATGGGTCGACCAGACCCTTTGTATATATATTTTTCTCGTTTTGGTTCAATTCTTCTTTCTTGCATATCTTCTTCATACTAACTCGGATTTTGACAAATTATATATGGAAATTGACTAGAAAATTACCACGGACACAATGGTGCAACTCCCATAGCTCGATTCTGACAATTTCACAAACTTATTTTATTATTTAATTAATTCGTTAAATAATTATTATAGCTTAAATTTTGGGTTGTTACATGTCTTCCCCGAGCATCGTGTTCAGCCTGAAGCACAACTTCTATCTTAAACTTGATGTCCTCCGTTGTGGGTCGCTTGTGTGTGAGTGCACGTTCAAATACAAAGTTTTGCACCAAAACTTTGATATTATATTATCATTTGTTTTTGTGCATGTGTGAAATGTGCACATGTATCTAGTTGTGCGTTTGTGCAAGTGTTAATTGTGCACAAGTCTGTATGCATAGCCTTTTTAATGTGCTTGCTTATTTTAATTTGCTCAGCCTTATAGCATGTATAGTGATACACTGTGCATGTCGTAGGTTGCTCGTGCACATTACTATTGATTTTAAATCTTTGTTCTACATGAACATGTTGTAGTAGTCCTTCTATATACCTGTTATACAAGCCCATGTTCGTTATTTTTAGTGCCTACTTAAAATATGAAAATAATAAAACTAATAAACTGAGGCAATATCGAGTTCAAATATATTTATAATTTTGTAATTTCAATTTGTTTCTGTTTTTCTTTTTACTGTGTTGTTATTTGATAGGCAAAGTAGATGATTGGACAAAAATTGGAGCAAAAAGATAAAAATTGTATTCGAGTGAGTGAGGATAGGAGTGATCACAAATTGTTGTATTTGAAAGAGTGTTGTATATATGAGAGTGTAAAAAGTTGTTGTAAATGAATATTTTAAACATAAAATATTGTGGAAGCTCTTGCTGTAATTGTACGCATTATTGACATGAAATAAAATATTTATTGAAATAAAATTTTATTTATTTATTTCATTTTATGATATTGCAATAATACTATAACAAATACATTTAAATATACATACATACATACATACATACATATATATATATATATATATATTAGTTTATTATTATCAAACAAAAATCATGGACGGTTATATTTTATAGAAATTTTCTTATTATTTTTGTTAGTTTGAATTTACAATCCAAAAGGAGGAATTTTCAAGGCTTAAATATTTTTAAATAATGAAAAACTAGATAAACTTCAAGTTTATTATTTTGAAAAAATAAAATAATACATTTGAAGTATTTTAAGATGAAATTTATATTTTTAAAGTTTACATTTGAATTATTTAGTTATATTTTGGAATTTAAATTTGAAATAAGGAGTAAATCATATTTAAATAATTCAAATTAACTTTAGCTCGACTTATATGAACGTTTATTGATGTATGCTTGACTTTATGATGTCATGCAAGTTTATTTATTTATGAATTTTATCATCATAAAGTATTAACTTTATTTTAGCCCAAACAATATTATTTGATGCCATGATTTATAATTTCTTTTGTTATAACTTCAAGTTAAACTATGATGTACGAACACAACAAATCCTATGGGCTATTCGAAGGGCTATAACGACATTTTGGAAAAAAAATATCATATTGAATGTCAAAAGTTTTAAAATTAATAAATTTAACATTTATCAAGGAGGGCATGGTGTTTTTAGTACTAGATGAAAGTATCCACTCTAGCGGATTGATTCGAGGGTTGCAACTCGAATCATGGCGACCTTGTCCTTCGTTACTATGTCCAAACAATCTATAGGCAAGATATATAAATCTATTGAATATTGTCGAAGATGTAGTGCAAAAAAAGTGAAGTAGCACCGCGAAATGGATATATGTTGAAGCAGAATACAGCACTAGTAAGATTTATCACGTCCTCAGATACTGGAAGATATAACAACCAAAGAGTTGTTTGAAGTGCACATCACAACTAAGCGGAAGTATACGGGTGAAAAGACCGTGATGACTTTTCGAGATAGATACTCTATGTAGGGGATAAATCCATTGATGAGATTTATCATCGTGCAATCATTCCGGGATTCATAGAAGAGAGTATGATTTAGCACTCTCAGAATGAAAAGCAGAAATGCTGATACCTCATAAAATGATTGTTTTTAACAATGATTAAAATTTATATAACACAAGGCAACTTGTAAGTTAAATGAATCAAATATGATATTCCAATTATTTAGAGTTGCATATGTATATATTATATTTAATAGTGTGATGACAACTGTGCTATCACCGATTGTGAAAATGAGGATTGGGGAATTTGTTTTGTGTAAGTGACCGTATGTGTAATCTTTATACCCTATAAAACCCAAATGACACATTCATTTGATTCATAGCATGGTTGTACTCACAGATAGATATCTGGCCTAACTCGAGGTTTTGTTTTATGACGTCTCCTCAGGTCAGATTGAGGTTTTCTTCTAGATGATTTTAATTTCTTGGTTTTATTGTAAGATAATTTCATTTTTCCGCTTCAAAGTTATTTCCCACAATATAGAGATAAATGGAGATTGATGTAGGAATGGGCAACAAACACACCCACATGCTTTTTAAAGATATATTTTGAAAATAAAATAGATTTTTCATGAGAGAATATTTCAAAGAAAAGAAAGATGCTATTCAAGGACTTTAACAAATTTATCTAATTTATATTAACAATTATCTATTATCTATTGTCCTGAACTCTTCATGTCTTTGCCTTCAAACTCATGAGTCTTCAATTGTCTTTATCATCTCTAAATCTTGATTTCTAGTCTCTTTACTGATCATTCTTCAAACTTGATTGTCTTGTACTTGTATAAACCTATATAACATCTTGCAAAATATTCAGTACAACTTGGGAAAATATTAGTGCCTATATTTATATGGTTGTTGACATCCAAATCAATGTCTGTGGTATTAACAATCTCCCCCTTTTGATGATAACATCCATGTAATTTTTTATTATAAAATATAATGTAATTCCCCTTAAATTGGTTAACTCCCCCTGTGTTGAATAACTCCCCCTTAGTATATGCATATATTATATTTTATACATTTTCTCCCGCTTTATCATCAACAAAAATAGGTAAAGAAAAATAAACTGCCCCAAAAGATGACATATTAAATACTATGAAATGTGATAATGTAGTATACATAATAAAAATCAATACTAATTATGAAAGAATATATTTTTGAGAAATAACTATATATACACACATTTATAATTACACTATAATACCATTATAGTTGTTTAGGCGTTTTTCTATCTCACGTGCTGTATTTTTATTTTGTGGTATAGCCACTATATAACCTTTATAGTTGTTGTGTGCTGTTATCCGGCATTTTGACCCAGCTATATCTGTCATCAAGGCAAGTAGTCCAGAGTGATGATTGTAAGGTCCAGAAACCAAGTGCAGGCAATGATCTGAAGTGAAGTTCAACCAAGGCAAAGATAGACTCTCTAGAATATTCTAAGTATGGATTAGTACCTCCCTCGAGCAGGGAATCAGTGCCTATCCCTTCCTCTAGAGGATCGGTACATATCCTAAAATTTTATCCCAAACTGGGTGAGATCGATATAGAGTGACAAGGAAGGCCCCATGAGGCTACATTTCAAATCTCAAGTCGTTTGGAGTTTGTATGCTCAAGTTATGGGCAAATTAATTCACCAAAGAAAGGGATTGTATTAAAGGGATCATATAAAAGGGATCAGATCGTATTCAGCCCGATAATGCAACTCAACGGAAAATGATCGATATCTCAAAATCCATAAGTCCAATACACTTGAAACTTTGAGAACGAGAAGAGGGGACCCTAGAGAGTCCACCCTAGGGATCGCACCCCAAAAATCATAAGAAAGAGAGATCAACACTCTTCCCTCTAGAGGGATCCGCCAAAATCAGACAACATCACATGTTGCAACAAAGATTGATCAATAACTCAAGTTCTACTAATTCAATTGGCATGAAAATTGGAGGCTAAGCATAATACAACATGGAAAAGCTCCTATAGCGATCGCACTCCCAAAATCATCAATCATAGGTTACGGCCCCGATCCCTATTTCTTGGGATTTGGGCCATGCGATCCCTCCTATGGGCCCTTATGGATCTGGAGAGCCTTCTCCCGAATTTTCAGGGAAATATTTAACCATCTTCCCCTATAAATACTGACTTGATTGTTCATTTTCAGGACCTTTATGCTACTTATTGCTTTGTATTCTTTTGTAACTAAGGATTTTCATTCGATCCCTCTTGTACTCAGTTTACAAAGTGATTAATAAAGTTATCTCTTTAAATTGGATGTAGGCAAACAATGGTGAACCACTATAAACTGTTGTATCTCTATTATTTGCTTATTTCTTATTACTTTACTGCTATATTCTCTCTATTTACATTTAATATTCTTAATTTATTACTCTACACAATCTCTACTGGGTGTTTGTGCCAATTTTTGGTGCAAACATCATGGTGCTTTCAATGAGAATTGAACTCAGCTTATTTGGATCCCTATTTTATTGTTGTATTGCATAAGCCTGAGGAAGAGATTCAGATTCATCTCCAAAAAACTTCCTATTCTACTCAGGTTTGAAGGAAATCTAAAGGAAGCAGATGGCCATGGTCAGAGGAATTAAATCAATTTCCCGTGGAGTTGAAAGAAATGATGATGCTAGTTTTCTTCTTTGGAGATGTTCATGTGTTCATGTCCATTTGGAAGGGATCGGATTCACTAATGTATGCAAGTTCTTGGGATCAGATGTTGAAGTTCGCATTCAAGTTAGCGAAGCCAAAAGTTAGTTAAGTCCCGCTAAGAAAAGGGATCGTACAGCATCCCTCCCCTATATAGTAAAGCCTTGTCAGGTTTTAGACTCCAAATGCAACAACCGATCCCTTCCAGCGATCGCTTGGAGCCGATCCATCATTCATGTGCTCATACTGATCCCTCATTCTCACAAATTCCCAACCAATATGATCCCTCCAACAGCATCATTCAATCGATTCCTTTGCCTCGTTCCACAACTGAACCCTTGTTCTCCGATTCCTTACTCCCATATGCTCTAGCCGATCCATTTATCATTCAAAAAGTGATCGTATCTGATCCCTCCTTATTGGGATCTAGAACTGATCCCTTCCATCGATCGCTTGTAGTCGATCCCTACATTCACTATCGATCGCTTCACACTCTAACCGATCCATCCACTCCATGTATAGCTAATCGATCCCTCAACCTAAAAATATCAAAATCGATCATTGTCTAACCGATCGATCATGTCTGCATTCAAAAAGAGATCGTATATGATCCCTCCTTCTTAGGGACAAAAAGGGATCGTATCAGATCCCTCCTTCTTCCCGCACATTACAGAAAAGAGCTCTGAATTTTTTTTCCAGGTCCCAATAACCCGAACCCGTACCGCAGCACAGTGTCCCTGCATTATGGATTCGGAACTCAACTTAAAGACGGCGAATTCTATCCACTTTCCTAATGTCCTGTGACTGATTGGGGCATAGGGGATCAAGCGGCAGCTGCATTTTTGCAACCAAGGAATGGACAAGGAACTACCACTCAAACGGTGCTCCAAAGGCTGGAGAACCAAGGTGATATAAGCTGAACTGGGATCAGTAACTGGATCCAACTTCCAGGGTAGATTACGATTGCTCTCAGCTGACCAACTTCCTAACGCCTAATTTGGCGGCTATGGTATGACGGCTTGTGTGACGACCGACCTACACCCTTATTATGCCATCTCAAAGAATAGTTATCCATCACCAAAGTCATCACCTACCATTATGGAACCTCCATTGTCAAGTCACGAGTGGTAGTTATCAAAAACCATCAAATATCGTCGAAATGTTTGTCGAAAAACTCACTTCAGGGCTTGTAAGAAGTTGGGCCCAAAGTAAACACAAATATGACTCCAAGCACCATTCATTACCAACCCAGCACTTCAATTTCAGTGACTCCAAGCGAACCAAGGGCTAATTCCAAAAAAATAGCAAATTTTCTTAGGTCGGACTCCAAGTAAATTATCACCAATCCATCAATACCGATCCATCTAGTTTTGGTCCTAACTCGGGCATACGGACTCTGAATGACTTGAAACTTGGTGTGCACCTCAAGAGGCCTTCCTTACTACCTTATATGGATAACAACCCATTTGGATGAAAGTTTAGAGATCATCATCAGTCCATGACCCTATCCTAACTTATTTGCCATTCGACCGGCGTTCTCAACCATTGAACGTTGAACAATCATGCATACAACATTCACAAGCATTACAAGCAGCCATAACTTGAAAACGGACCAAACTGACAACGATTGGAGCATCTCACCCAGTCAAAACCTGTTCATCAGAGATCTTCAGCATGCAGAATATCCGAGGAGATTCAATGTGCCAACCATGCCAGCGTATTCTATGAATATAGATTCCTGACAACATCTCGTGAAGTACGCATGGCACATGGATCCCGCCATAGCGACGGATGCCATCGAATGCAGGTGTTTTCCCATATTCCTCGAAGGAATATTGATTATGCGGTTTACATTGTTACCACCCAGGTCCTTCTCCTCATCCGATCAACCAGATTAGAAGTTTGTGGAGCAATTAGGATGCATGCGACTCACACCAAGGATATGATGTCGTTATCCAATTTATTCCAAGCGTCAGGCGAGCCGCTCAAAGACTTCCTATAAAGATTCAACATCGTCGTCACTAAAGTGAGCAATCTCAGCGAGAATATCATATTGATGGCGTTGATAAGGGGAATCGACCCCAAGACATACTTTGGTGATTGGTAAGATGGAGAGCCTCCTACGAACATGGATCGTTTCTTTTACAAAGTGAACCAGAATCTAATCAAGGAGGAGGTAGAGCAGACTAGGAGAAAGAATGATGCTGGCCCGTTGGCCAAAGGAATTAAAAGTGAGGGCAACATTAAGGCCTTAGATGAGGACTCAGATTCTAGGAGACGACCCAGAATCACAAAATTCAACTCATGTAGTCCTTTGAATGATTCAACCGAAAACATCTACATGGAGACTCATGACTTGAAGCAGTACTGGAAACCGGCGTCGAGAGAGTCCACCGAAACCCAGAAGAAATCCGAGACATGTTGTATATTTCAAGATACACAGGGTCATAACATCGGCAATTGCAGACACCTCCAAGATGTGATCGAAAAGCTGATCTAGAAAGAAAAGTTTCAACAATATGTGCAAACCCTGTAGAATGGCAGGCAGGAGACGTCTGACCCTTACCAATAAAAACCTTTGATTATCAACTAGACCAACTACGGCCGACTTCCAACTGAGAAGGGCTAAGGCAAAGTGGAAGAGCAAGCTCACGAACGCTGCTTCACCTTTCAATAAAATTTATTTCAATTATGTTTTGAACTACGACTAACTTGAATTGAACTACTTGCAAATGATGAAGGTGACAAAGTACCCAGAGTTAGGCCTCAACCAACCTCCACGGACCATGATCAGACCATTGGAGTATCATTAAGCTGATTGTGATTCAACCGCTTTTTAGCTACCATATGCTCCTGACTTGGGGGCAAGAACCGTAATGTAAAGTGGGCATGACTCGGCCACCCACTTCCTATTCCGTGCTTCCATTATGACCGAACATCTATGTCGTGCATAGGGCCCAACAAGGTTGAATTTCAATACAAAGTGGACATGACTGATCATCCACTCATCTACCTCTGCACTTGACTTGGGGACCAAAGAAAGGCTTGAAATGGATGTGGCCCGGCCATCCACTCCCCAGCTCTTACTTGAAGTTCATCGAAGTACTTATGCCTCTTCCGAAACTCAGCGAGAACGAGGTTCAACTAGAAGTGTACGTGATGTGCCCATCCACACATCAACTCTTGTCCGAAACACAGAGGGCAGTTTGGGAGCTTAACTGAAAGAAGGCGTGACTGACTGTCAACTCGTCAACCACCGCCCTCGACACGAGGAGACGAATGTAGCTTGAGGTGGATACAGCTTGACCGTCCACCCAACAACTCTCTACCTCGACTAGCCGGGAAGAGTACGAAGCAAATTGGACGAGACCTGACCGTCTGACCCAAGCATGGATGTGATCCGACCATCCATGGCTTAATCACCAATTGGATGTTAATTAACCATCCTCTCGCAAAACTTTATCCTCGACGCTGGGGGCAGAATTCCTTACCATGAATGAACGTGACTCGACCATTCATTTGACAACTCCTAACCGTGACCAGGTGGAGTATAAATCAAAAACGGTGTGACGACCACCCATCATAAAACTGTGGTCCCCAGAGCATGGACCGGAGTGTAAACACAAAAAGATGGACGCGGGTTCGACCATCCATCGACCGACTCTGGTCCATAGAGCATGGACTGGAGTATAAAGATCAAACGGGTGTGATTGACAATCCATCGAATAACTCTAGTCCCCTAGTGCGAATTGGAGTGTAAACAACAAATGGTTGTGACTAACCGCCCATCAAGAAACTCTGGTCCCCAAAGCGCAGATAAGAGTATAGGTAGAAAATGTACGTGGTTCGACCGTTTATCCATTAACCCTTCCCTATAAACCAACAGGCTGAGTATAAAACATAGAACGGATGTTACTTCACCATTCGCTATTCAGCTCCTTCCCACAATTCGATGTGAAAAAAATCCAAGTAAGAGTGAACGTGATACAATCGAGTACTATCCGACTTCTACCCTTGACTTAAGGGCAAAAGAAATGACTAAGGAAAATGTGGTTCAACCATTTTCCGGAATGACTCTAAGTCCCCAGAGTGTGGACTAGAGTATAAACACAAATTAGGTGCGATTCAACCACCTAGCAACAAACTCTTATCCTCAGGGTGCGGATATGAGTATAAACAAATAGATGAGTATGGTTCAACCACTCACTATTCCATAAACCCTGAGCTGAACTCGATAGGAGGAGTATAAACTCACTAAAGATGAAATTCGACCATCTACGAACTAACTTCGCTAACCCAAGACTGGAGGCAGGAGTACAAAGGACTAAAAGCTGAATACGACAGCTTACTATAGCTCTGGCTTGGTGTTCTTTATGACTTAAGGCAATGACTGTAGGGAGGCCTTAATACAAAACCAATCGGAATGACATCTGAAGTTATGAGTAATCGACTTTATCATGCCATCGGATCATCAAGCAATATCTATCCAAACTTTCTATATCATGCCGCTGGATCGAAGGTCGGTATCGATCCGCACCAACCACAAATGGATATGACCCAAATGTCCATCGAATAGCTCCGGTCACCAGAGCGTGGATAGGAAAATAAACCACAAATGAGTGTGACTTGAGCATTCATTCTCCATCACCCCCCATTGAATCAGGAGGAGTATGAAACCATATGAGCATGAATCGACTGCTCCTGAACTAATTCTATTCCTTGGTCTAATAGGAGACTATAAATAAAAATAGACGCAACTGATTGTCTAGCTCCGAATGAATGTGACACGGTCGTTCATTCGCTTGCTCTGACCATGATTTGACAAGAAGAGCGGTTCAAAATGGACGTAACTTGACCATTCACATATTGATCCTTGCCCTTTGTTTGACAGTGGGGCGCAACAGTCATAGGTTGATGTGACTTCATTATTTGGTCCTCGCCTAGAGTATGGTGACATTTTTGCCAAAAGTGGACGTGATTGACCATCCAGTACCGAACTTATGCCCGAAATTCGACGGAGCATTGAAGTATTCACCCTGGAAGGAAAAACCAGAATACAATCCAGGATAGGCGAGATTCAGCCTTCCATCAACTAACCAGATCCTGCGATTTAATGTGAAAGAGTATAAAGCTAAAGTGGACATCACTTGCCTTCCTACTTATTGACGTATGCCCCAGACTTAGGGGTAGGAGCGAGTAACAAGATGAATGTGAACCAACCATTTATCGATCAACTCTAAGTCGTCGGAGCTTAGGTAGGATTATAAACACGACTAGGACAAGACTTGACCCTCCATGTAGTACATTTATCAACTCGAGACCGGGGGTAGAAGTGTGATCATTCAAAGACTGACTACGATAGCTCAATAATGCGACTCATACCTAGTGTTTACAACGACTTGAGGCTACGACTGAAAGGATGCCTAGAGATAGAATCATCGAATTGATGCCCAAGCTCATATGCAACTTACCATCACTCCAACCCGAACGACAAGTGATGGGTCGTGAGTACATTGAATGGAAAGCGGGTTACTCGAATATACAAGTAGATTCAAACTCAAAGCAAAAGCTAGCTATGTATCCACATGCAACACAAGACTAAACTCTACCTGGTGTTTGATTCAACGCTCCTTTAATCCCGATCTTCAACCATCGCAGATAATTGCTAAAAACCACTAGAACTCGTCACTATCAGACTCAACAGCTTATGACAAGACTCTGGGATTCGACCGGAGTGACCATTATCATTGACCGTCACAACTAGATTTCACGTTGATTGTTACGCGAAACAGTTACATTTGAACTCAAGGATTCTCTATCGGCCTATAGGAACTTGATGTTCGTTTTCTAGTTCATTTAGGGAATGTGTTACAATCCGAATAAGTATAGATATGCTAATATACTCAAGTCCGAACTATCTAGGGACATGCATTAGTGGTTCAGACTTGAGTATATTAGTGGTTCCGAATTAGTGGACTTATCTCCCTCGAAGAGCTATCTTGGGACATGCATTAGTGGACTTCATAGCTGAATTCACTGCACCAGACGACTCTTCGAAGAGCAGTGGAAAACCTACCAACCGATGGAAAATGTACACAGATAGAGCATCCAATGATTGGTGTTCTAGCGCCAGAGTCATGTTAGCGACTCCTGAGGAACAATTGATCTGCTATGCCTTGAAACTCGACTTCCTTGCAACAAATAACAACGTTGAGTATGAAGCCTTGATCACCGGGCTCAAACTTTCCAGAGAACCGGGAATGAAAACTTTACAAATCTTCTGTGATTCGCGGTTAGTAGTATGCCAAGTCAAGGGAGATTATCAGACTAGAGGGCGGCAACTTAATCCTTATCTCGGCTAGGTCCAGGAGCTACTAATAGACTTCGATTAGTACACCAGTACACACAGCCCAAGATAATAAAATGAAAAAGCCAACTCACCGACCAAGCTGGCCAGTTTCGAGGATGTGCAGCAAATGGGCTTAGTCCTGGTTGAAGTATTGAATGCTCTAAGCATCGACCAAATAGAGATTGATTGGGTTCTAGAGATGGATCCAGAAAGGGAGTCGTGGATGACTATTGTCAAAGGTTATCTGCAACGAGGGATCCTTCCTGGACGGAAGAATGAAAAACGATAGATCCTCTGCAAAGCTTCACACTACATCATCCAAGAAGGAGTCATGTATGGAAAGGGTTTCTCCATTCCCCTGCTTTGGCGTATCACTCATAATGAAATCAATTGAGTCTTAAAAGAAGTCCATGAAGGAGAATGTGGCGATCACACCAGAGGGTAAAACCCGGGAAAGAAAATACTCTGCTACAGCTATTACTGGCAAATGTCAATTGAGATGCAGCTGATTATGCTAGGCGATGCGCCAAGTGTCAGATGTTTGCAAAAATTTTGAAAGTCTCACCAACGGAAATTGCTCAAATGATCAGTCCATGGCCGTTTGCCACTTGCGGTATTGACATCATTAGCTCCTTGCTGATTTCTAAAGGTGGTGCGAAATATGCCATCGTAACAGTTGATTACTTCACCAAATGGGCCAAAGCCGAACCTATAGCCGCGATCATAATGAAAAAAGAAATAAACTTTGTTATTTGAAACATCATCTATCATTTTGGCCTTTCCTAAACAATCGTAACTGATAGCGGGACCCAATTCGACAGACTGAATTCAAAGACTTCTACTATTGGCATCATAATGAGAAACGATTCGCGGCATTCGCTCACCCTCAAGCTAATTGCCAAGTTGAATCTATTAAAAAAATCATAAAGTCTATTCTGAAGAAGCATTTGGAAAAGGGTAGAGGCAAGTGGGTCGACGAACTCCCATCAGCATTATGGGCATACTAAACCACCCACAAGTCTGCAACTGGACATACTTCATTTGCCTTTGCTTACGGCTCCGAGACCATCATCCCTGTAGAATTTGAAGTCCCTTCTCATTGAGTGACTTATTATGATCCCTATTTCATTATAAAAATTATAAACAAGGAATTGCAACCGAATTGCAGTTAAACTATAAGGAATTGGCAACAACCCATAAGTGTACAAACACATCAAAGAGCTAACTACAAAGACATGTACCTGAATGTGCACGTGTATATTCTAAAAATTCAAAGTTCGAAATCGAAAGAAATTGAATTCTGACTAGAAGCTTTCAAAAATGAAACTGAATCAGATAGCCAAAGCTTACTAGTCCTGTAGAACCGAATATAGATAGCAACTAATGGAATACCATCCTGAATTTATACCATGAGAAATCAACCAAGCATCACGACGATCAATGAGAGATATGACACTTTGGAAAAATAATTCAACGGAAGCATAGAGACTATTCAGAATACTAAATAGATTTCATTCCCACGACTCAAACTTACTTCGATTCAAAGCACATCATGTTTGACAAAAGACGTACTTTGTAGGGCAAGTGTTATCCGACATTTAGACCCAGCTATATCCGAGCAAACTGGACAAGTTAAACCCGACTATCATCAAGGCAAGTAGCCCAGAGCGATGATTATAAGGTCTAGAATTCAAGTGCAGGCAATGATATAAAGCGATGAACAACTGAGACTGAGAGATAGGCTCTCTAGAATATTCTAAGTACGGATTAGTACCCCCAGGTAGGGGATCGATGCCTATTCCTTCCACTAGGGGATCGGTACATATTCTCAACTTTTTTCCCAAACTGGGTGAGATCGATATACAGTGAAAAGGAAGGCCCCATGAGGCTACATTTCGAATCTCAAGTCGTTTGGAGTTTGTAAGCTCAAGTTATAGGCAAATTACTTCGCCTAAGAAAGGGATAATATGAAAGGGATCTTATGAAAGGGATGATATAAAAGGGATTGGATCAAATTCAGCCCAACAATGCAACTCAATGGAAAATGATCGATATCTTAAAATCTAGTTGTCTAATACACTTGAAACTTTAGGAACAAGAAAAGGGGCCTTAGAGAGTGCACCTTAGGAATCGCACCCCAAAACGCACAAGAAAGAGGGATCGACCCTCTTCCTTCTAGAGGGATTGGCCTAAATGAGACAACATCACATGTTGCAGCAAAGATTAATCAATAACTCAAGTTCTACTAATCTAATTGGCATGAAACTGTAGGATCGATTTCACCCTAGAGGAGGGTGAATATGGTGATACTAATAATAATAAAAATTATTGTGGAAATATATATATATAATAATTGCAGCACAGATAATAGCAAAATAATAAAAGCAGAAATAGAACAACACAGATTTACCTAGCTTCGGCAAAACCCTGCCTACGTGCTATCCCCAAGGTTTCTACTAGAAATTAAGTAGTTAGACGCTTACACACATAAACTTGCGACACCCGCTAATGACTAACCTAACTCTACGCTCCAAACTCTGCCACAACTCAGCCACTGAGTTGCAAATTTTCGAACTACACCACCGTTGTTCGTAACCTAGTCATACGACTAGAGAGTTACACAGTTTTAAAAGAAAATTACAAAATAAAGCTAGAAACAACAAAACCCTATTTCTTAAATTTGAAGCTCGATAGAATATAAACTAAACCGGCCCAAATAATAATAGAAGAATTTGCTTCTTCCCTTTTACTTCTTCGGCCCAGATACGTGTGGTTCTTTTATTTTCGTGGCCGCTCCTTTTATTTCTTCGCTCCTTTACGAATACTAGGGTTTTTTTAAAATTGAAGACGCCGCTTGGATATATTGATCGATTGAAGTGATTTTATGCTTCGATTGGCTTCGTCAATCGTCTCCTTGGCTTGAGTGCATGCGGTTGCTTCAATTGTCGAGTTCGAATTAGTGCTTTGAACTGGTACGTGAATTCCCTTTATTTACTATCGTTGTTAAGCTTGAACTCAATCGAAAATATGTCGATGATGATAAGGGAATTTATAGGGATTAAAACCCTAAATTATTGTTAGTATATTTTGTTTGAATTCTTCCGTGATTTGCACTTGTCCATTCGATCTTTGCTTGAACGATGTGTTGAATTCTTGACTTGTTCATATCATACCTGTACTTCATGAATTTGAAATAAGCTCCGTTCTTTTCTCTTTTGACTTCGGCATTAAAAATTTTGAGATCATCTAGATTTTCTAGCTATGACTTGTTTTGCAACTCTTATTTAAACTGCTTTACCGTAATTTATATTTACTGGTTCATCATGTTTTACTTATGAGGTCCATTCTTTGCTGGCTTCGACTTTGACATTTGATTTGTGATAAACTGGACTTTGACTTGTCCAATTTGTATGACCATTCTCTGTTTTTGTTGCCTTGACTTTGTTCAAAATGCAACTTATAGAAATTTTGAGCACTATTGCACTGTCATACTATGTTTGCATATGCATGTCATCTCCATGTATATACATACATATATGTATGTATATATGTGTGTGATGGCTCGGCATTAATTCTAGTTTCATGTTGAATTGTCCACTGCTCTATTGCTTTGCACTTTGGTACATGGTTTTGTTCATGTCTTTAAAACCTATATATATATATGTATATGTATATGTATATATATATATATGTATATGTATATGTATATGTATATGCATGTGTGTTCAAGTATTTTGCATCCAGGTGGTATGCACTATGTACATGTCTTGATTTAAGACTTCATATTGCATTTCATTTACTCTGGGTTGATACACTCGGTTTTGGTCTGAATTGTTGTATGTGTGGTAGTGTTCATGTTGCAGTTGGTTTGGGTTAGAGTCTGTTATCATTTGTGCCTGAATCTAGTCTATGGTTGGCCTTGCATTTGAAGTCTGTTGTAGTTGAATATGATCAAGTCATGTTTGTTGAGTCCTTTCTTTTGTAGATTGATTCACATCTTGTTTGGTCTGATTTCTTTGATTCTGTTTCAATTGCATATTGTCGAATAGGCCTGGTCTATGTTGTATCCCTTTTGTAGCTTGTTAGTCCATTTTGCATTCATGTTTATCATGTTGTAGCTTGTTCATGTCTGGTTTTGTCATTTCATTTCTCTGGTCTAGATTTGTTGTTTCCTCTGATTCATGTGCACTGGGTTGTTGTACATGTTGAATGTTTGCACTAGTTTGTTTCTAACATTGAACTTGTTCATTTGGACTGGGTTGCCCTGGCATCTGAAACTCGTGATGCTGTCTTTGTTGTTCTTTGTACATTTGCAACTTGGATTGGTTTTTTTGTTAGTCTTTCATTTTCTTTAAGTTAAATTTGTTGTTTCTTCTAGTCGTCTCATTCATGTTATACTTCTTGCTCTCTTCTGTGTATATATGCACTAATCTGGTTCATGTTGTCTTCAGGTGTTGCTCTTGTGTTGAGTCTGGTTGCATGCCTTGTCCATGTGTGATATTGTTTCGATTCTGTGCATATGAACTTGTACATTTCTTGTACCATTTCGAGTTGTTGCAGTCTTGTGCATATTGTTGATTTTGTGTTTGCATTTGAGTCATATGGTCACCACTGCTTGTCAAACTTGAAGTATGTACTGTTTTGTTCTAAAGTCACCACTGTTGATTATGTTGCCCCTATATGTATATATACATGTATATATGTATTCTATGCTGAAGCTTTGCATTCATGTTAGTGTTGACTTTTGATCTGGATTTTCTTCGAGTTTGGTTAAGTTGACTTGGTCGAGACTCATATGCACTTAAGTTGAATCCAGCCTTTGTCTTGGGTTTGACCTTGTGCTCACCTGTCCCTGCAATTTTATCAAGTAAGTGTATATGGGTGTGCACGGCCTTGTGGCATGTACAGTGATACACTGTGCATGTCACAAGCTGTTTGTGTAGATGAGTTCAAAAGAAATAAATGACGAACAACCCAAATAACTGAGGCAAATAATATTTTCAAAAACACACACTTTAATTTGCACTGCAAAATATTTATTTTTCAATTTTACTGCATCAATGTTTATTTTGCAGATAGCCCAGATGCTGGATTCAGGCTGGAACAGAGTTGAAGATAAAAATACGAGTGTTGAGTGACTATGTAGTGAGATGTTAAATTGTAAATTGAAATTTGTGATGTACTCAAAATTATATTGTAAAATGACAATGTGTAAATGTATAGTGAGAGCTTAAATTTGTACTATTCGAATTTGTAGTAAAATATTTGTTTGAATAAAATATTTGTTTGAATATGAATTCTGAGTTATTTATTTTATTCATCAAATATTTATTAAATTATGTAAAAAATAAAATAGTACAATAACAAATACATTTAAATGAATATATATATATATATATATATATGTTAATTATCATCAAACAAAAATCATATACTAGCATATTCAACAATCTCCCCCTTTTGGTGATAACAAACATATATTAAGATTTTGAATTTATTAAATGTATTTGGCCATTGTTGAAATCTATTTTCTCCCCCTATTTGAATGCTCTCTCTCTACAACAAAGCTCCCCCTTTATATATGCATGAAAAATATGCATATAAAAAACAATTGCAATGAGCCTATATGAGAATATGTTATGAAAATAGATGAGAATATGCAAAATAAAACATTTGAATTTATTTGCCAAAATCTTAACTTCTCTCTCCCCCTTTTGTTATCAGCAAAAGAGTAACAGTGTTAGAAAAATAGAGATCAAGTGATAGACATTAATACAACATTAATACCCAATCGAGTATAAATATTAAATTTCAATAAAAATATCAAACAAAAATCATAAATACTCTGTTAGGTGCATATTCCACTTTAGAGTGATAGGGGTGATGTCGGCATATAAAACCATATAGTTGTGTCTATTTGTGGTATATTTATATCAGGAATTTGAATATCTACTAACCATGCATAACCGTTAGGACTTTTAAATGAGATTAGTAGTATTCCCAATTTTTGTATATAAAAAAATGAACTTCAAGCATCTTCTAACCATGCATAACCGTGAGGACTTTTAAATGGGATTAGAATCAACTCGTCTATTTAATAACCAATTTTGATATGTGTTTTATACATGCATAACCGTGAGGACTTTTAAATGAGCATGAAAGCACATAAACAAATATTCCAAGTAATTCACCCATGCGTAACCGTGAGGACTTTTAAATGAGAGTGAATACTTTGGATGTTTTTATTGCTAAAAAATAAAATAAAATAAAAATGAATAATTTCCCATTTAAAATACCACATTTTGACATACTATATTGGATTTTAATGAGTGATGGTCATTAGAAATTTGATAGAAATAGAGATTGTCATGGAATTTTTTACCAATCAAAGTTATTACAAATTTTGTTTAAATTTTTAAAGAAATTTACTAAATATACTGTCTCAAGTCATAATATATGATTAATATCGACACTCATCACTATTTCAATTACTATTTATCTTTTCGATAATCAGTAGGGAGTCAGATTAGTTAATGTAGTCATTTAAGATCAAATCCAAAAACAAATATAAAAACAAATTTCTAAAATGTCTAATCCGAAATGAAGTCAACATAAACTATTTTCAGGAAGGGGTTTTTTAAAAAATGTTTGCTAATTGAAAATCAGTTGAAACGAAAATATGCAGATATTTTCTTTGAAATTAATGCAACTATTGAATGTCTCAACATAAAACTCATTCTACTAGTAATTTTTCTATCAACTAGGTTACCAGTGCAATCTGCATCTGAATTTCGCTTTGACTCAAGGTTATCATTAGATAGATATCATGGACCAAATCATGGAGTGTGCAACAAATACCTTAAAATCCTTTTTACAGCTTTTAAATGAAATTCTTTTGGATTTGAATTGAAACCGTGCAAATAAACAAACAGTGAACACAGTGATAGGTCTAGATTTAGTAAAATAAACAAAAATATCCACGAGTATCTTGAGTAATCGTCAATCAATACAAAACAACATTTCTTACTACCTAAACTTGTAATATTGTTAGTCCAAACAAATTTATATGAACTGGTTTAAAGATGGAAAGATGATTAATCAACATGTTTGCACAAATCAGAATCAAAATCAACATTTATTTCCATATCACATAACTGGCTGAATTAAATCAGATTATGGTGCAAATTTTCACATTTAATATATCGTTCAAGGTAAATGTACCATTACCTATTTTACCTTAGTCGATAATTTTTCGTTGTTGCCCATTGTTATTCTGCCACCTTTGTACTAGGCTAAGGAACTTTGATTTGTCGCCCGTCGTGTGCCTGGAATAGCTAGAATCCAGGTAACACTGTTGTTGTTCCTTTGCCTGCCACCATACCTACACGAGGAAAGATTTTTGTGACCTATTTGTTTTTATAGGTCCATGATTGTTATTGGCAAAAGATTTTGAAAAATATGTTTGTGTAGACCTAAGACAATCTATATTTGTTCCTTTCGGCACCCGGATTTGTTTGACTTTAAGGACTTTTACATTTGTGCCTTTGGGAACCCAAATTTGAATGGTTTTCACCTGTTTGTGTCTATACCAGCAATTGTTGTGATTTTGTCCAATTTTTCCACAAATCGTGCACTTGGGATTGACTTTATTAATTTCGCTTCTAGCACGTTCAGATTGAGTATACCCAAGTCCTTGTCTAATAGTATTACATTTGTTTCCCTAATAGCATATTTAGTGATTTTTCTCCTTTTGAAAATTTTCCTAAAGTTGTAGACAATTGTTGCACTTGTGTTTTGAGAGATTCATTTTCATTCAACAACAGAGTGAACCTTTTAATAGAATATTCTCTCCTAGTATTTTCACTTTCTTTCAAAATCAGAATTTCATTTTCAAGTGTTTTAACTTTAATTTCTGATTTTTTAATTTCTTCTTCAAATGATGGACAATTATCACACTTAGGGCTCTTATTTCGATAATTTTTACCAATTGATCAAGTTGTTTATTTAGTTCTATTAAACCATCTCTTTGTGATTCAATTTTAGCGTACTTTTTCCTAAGTCGTTCAATACAACCATTTACCTCATGAAAATATATAAGTAATTCCGAATGAGTAAGTTTTGATACTTTGCTTGGCTCGTCATCATCACCGTTAGTTGTTTCTCCTTGAAGACATAGATCTGGTTTTTCACTCTCAGTGGTAGTGCTTTTATTATCATCATCACTTTTATTCCAAGTGGCTGCAAAAGTTTTCCTTTTCAATTTCTTTCCTTGGCCGAGTCGATTCTGAGGACAATTGGGCTTGATGTAACCAGGTTTATTACACTTGTGACAAATTATCTCTTGCTCTTCTGAGTTGTCTAGTACTTTGACTATTCTGCTTTTCAATTGTTGATTTAGAGCTGGATTTACGTATTTGTGGTTCCACCTTTTGAATCTCTCTATTAACAGCGCCAGTTCAGCTACTCCATCATCATCTTCACTTTCAGTTGTTCCTTTGTGAGCTATTGATTTCTTTCGAGTATCACCTCCTTTACGTTCTTCCTTGAATTTCATTTCTAGCTCATAAGTGGTGAGATTTCCAATGAGTTCTTCAACTTTAACTTGTTTCAAATCTTTTGATTCTTGAATTGCAGTCACTTTTGCTTTAAATTTTCGTGGAAGAATTCTGAGTATTTTTCAGACTATTTCCAGCTCTGTGTATGGCTTTCCAAGTGATTTTTGATTTGTATACTAGATTAGAGAGTCATCTATACATTTCTTTGACGCTTTCATCCTTTGCCGTTGTGAAGTTTTCGTATTCGCTACCGAACATGGCAAGGCGAGATTCTTTGACTTGGGAGGTTCCTTCGTGAGTCACTTCAAGTGTGTGCCAAATTTCCTACGCAGTTAGACAATGTGAGACACGATTAAATTCAATTTGATCTAATGAACAAATAATAGAATTCATAGCTTTAGCATTAGCATTTTGTAGTTTATTTTCAAGATCTATCCATTGATCCATTGGCTTTTCAATTTCTTGATTATCTACCACTATAGTTGGTGTCCTATATCACGTCTCAACTATATTCCATGCATCTATGGTTTTCAAAAAAAAATTCATTCTATTTTTCCAGTAAGCATATTCACCATTGAACATGGGTGGTCTAACTATGGACTGACCGTCAGCAAAAGCATAATTAAAAGAAGCAATTTAAAAAATCAAAATTTTAAAACAAAATTCAAATTTTTAAAACAAAAAATGGTTTTTGTTCCTAGCTCCGTACCACTTGTAGGATCGATTTCTACCTAGAGGGGGGTGAATAGGGTAATACTAGTAATAATAAAAATTAATGCGGAAATATATATAATAATCGTAGCACAGATAATAGCAGAATAATAAAAGCTAAAATAGAACAACACAGATTTAACAGCTTCGGCAAAATCCTACCTACGTGATGCCCCCAAGTTTTCTACTAGAAATTAAGTAGTCAGATGCTTACACACGTAAACTTGCGACACTCGATAATGACTAACCTAACTCTACGCTCAAAACCCTATCACAACTCAGCCACTGAGTTGCGAATTCTCGAACTACACCACCGTAGTTCGTAACCTAGTCACACAACTAGAGAGTTACACAGTTTTAAAAGAAAATTACAAAATAAAACTAGAAACAACAAAACCCTATTTCTTAAATTTGAATCCCAATAGAATATAAACTAAACCGGCCCAAATAATAATAGAAGAATTTGCTTCTTCCCTTTTACTTCTTCGGCCCAAATACGTGTGGTTCTTTTATTTTCATGGCCGCTCCTTTTGTTTCTTCGTTCCTTTTCGAATTATAGGGTTTTTGTAAAATTGAAGACACCGCTTGGATATATTGATCGATTGAACTGATTTTATGCTTCGATTGGCTTCGTCAATCATCTCCTTGGCTTGAGTGCATGCGGTTGCTTCAATTGTCGAGTTTGAATTAGTTCTTTGAACTGGTACGTGAATTCCCTTTATTTACTATCATTGTTATGCTTGAACTCAATCGAAAATATGCCGATGATGATATGGGAATTTATAAGGATTAAAAGCCTAAATTACCATTCGCATATTTTGTTTGAATTCTTCCATGATTTGCACTTGTCCATTCGATCTTTGCTTGAGCGTTGTGATGAATTCTTGACTTGTTCATATCATATGCGTACTTCATGAATTTGAAATTAGCTCCGTTCTTTTCTCTTTTGACTTAGGCATTAAATTTTTTGAGATAATTTGGATTTTCTAGCTATGACTTATTTTGCAACTCTTATTCAAACTGCTTCACCGTAATTTATATTTACTGGTTCATCATGTTTTACTTGTGAGTTCCATTCATTGCTGGCTCCGACTTTGACGTTTGATTTGTGATAAACTGGACTTTGACTTGTGCAATTCGTATGACCATTCTCTGGTTTTTCTGCCATGACTTTGTTCTAAATTCAACTTATAGAAATTTTTAACACTACTGCACTGTCATACTATGTTTGCGTATGCGTGTCATCTCCATGTATATACATACATATATGTATGTATATATGTGTATGATGGCTCGACATTAATTCTAGTTTCATGTTGAATTGTCCACTGCTCTATTGCTTTGCACTTTGGTACATGGTTTTGTTCATGTCTTTTAAACTGATATATATATATATATGCATGTGTGTTCAAGTATTTTGCATCCAGGTGGTCTGCACTGTGTACATGTCTTTATTTAAGACTTCATATTGCATTTCATTTACTCTGGGTTGATACACTTGGTTTTGGTTTGAATTGTTGTATGTGTGGTGGTGTTCATGTTGCAGTTGGTTCGGGTTGGAGTCTATTATCATTTGTGCCTGAATCTGGTCTATGTTTGTCCTTGCATTTGAAGTCTGTTGTAGCTGGATATGATCAAGTCATGTTTGTTGAGTCCTTTCTTTTGTAGATTGATTCACATGTTGTTTGGTCTGATTTCTTTGATTCTGGTTCAATTGCTTAATGTCGAATAGGCCTGGTCTATGTTGTATCCCTTTTGTAGCTTGTTAGTCCATTTTGCATTCATGTTTATCATGTTGTAGCTTGTCCATGTCTGGTTTTGTCGTTTCATTTCTCTGGTCCGGATTTGTTGTTTCCTCTGATTCATGTGCACCGGCTTGTTGTACATGTTGAATGTTTGCACTGGTTTATTTCTGACATTGAACTTGTTCATTTGGACTGGGTTGCCTTGGCAGTTTGAAACTCGAGATGTTGTCTTGTTGTTCTTTGTACATTTGCAACCTGGATTGGTTTCTTTGTGTAGTCTTGCATTTGCTTCAAGTTAAATTTGCTGTTTCTTCTAGTCATCTCATTCATGTTATACTGCTTGCTCTCTTGTGTGTATTTTTGCACTGATCTGGTTCATGTTGTCTTCAGGTGTTGCTCTTTTGTTGAGTCTGGTTGCATGCCTTGTCCATGTGTGCATATTGTTTCGATTCTGTGCATATGAACTTGTACATTTCTTGTACCATTTCGAGTTGTTGCAGTCTTGTGCATAGTATTGATTTTGTGTTTGCATTTGAGTCATATGGTCACCACTACTTGTCAAACTTGAAGTCTGTACTGTTTTGTTCTAAAGTCACCACTGTTGATTGTTTTGCCACTATATGTATATACATGTATACATGTGTGAACATGCATGTATATATGTATTCTATGCTGAAGCTTTGCATTCATGTTAGTGTTGACTTTTGATCTGGATTTTCTTCGAGTTTGGTTAAGTTGACTTGGTCGAGACTCTTATGCACTTGAGTTGAATCCAGCATTTGGCTTGGGTTTGACCTTGTGCTCACCTGTCCCTACGATTTTATCAAGCAAGTGTATATGGGTGTGCACGGCCTTGTGGCATGTACATTGATACAATGTGCATGTCACAAGATGTTCGTGTAGATGAATTCAAAAGAAATAAATGACGAACAACCCAAATAACTGAGGCAAATAATATTTTCAAAAACACACACTTTAATTTGCACTGCAAAATATTTATTTTTCAATTTTACCGCGTCAGTGTTTATTTTGCAGATAGCTCAGATGCTGGATTCAGGCTGGAACATAGTTGAAGATAAAAATACGAGTGTTGAGTGACTATATAGTGAGATGTTAAATTGTAAATTGAAATTTGTGATGTACTCGAAATTGTATTGTAAAATGACAATGTGCAATGTATAGTGAGAGCTTAAATTTGTACTATTCGAATTTGTAATAAAATATTTGTTTGAATAAAATATTTGTTTGAATAAAATATTTGTTTGAATAAAATATTTGTTTGAGTATAAATTCTATGTTATTTATTTTATTCATAAAATATTTATTTTATTATGTGAAAATAAAATAGTACAATAACAAATACATTTAAATGAATATATATATATATATGTTTATTATCATCAAACAAAAATCATATACTAGCATATTCAACAGAAACTTGGAGGCTAAGCATAATAAAACATGAAGAAGCTCCCATAGGGATCGCACCACCAAAATCATCAATCGTAGGGATTGGTCCTGATCCCTATTTCTTGGGATTTGGGCCATGCGATCCCTTCTGTGGGCCTTTATGGATCTAGGGAGACTTCTGTCGAATTTTCAGGGAGATATTTCGTTGTCTTTCCCTATAAATACAGACTTAATTGTTCATTTTATGGACCTTTACACTCTTAGTGCTTTGTATTCTTTTGTAACTAAAGAATTTCATTTGATCCCTCTTGTACTCGGTATACAAAGTGATTAATAAAGCTACATCTTCAAGGTGGACGTAGGAAAACAACGCCGAACCACTATAAACTGATGTGTCTTTGTTTTTTGCTTATTTCTATTGCTTTACTGCTATATTCTCTCTGTTTACATTTAATATTCCTTATTTATTACTCTATAAAATCTCTATTTGGTGTTGGTGCCAATTTTTGGTGCAAACATGTGCGTGTGCAGAACACCTGTTTACATTTTCTAATAAATGTGGCACGACCCACTATAAAGCCGGCGAGCTTTGCTAAAACAATTACACTTATTTAAACCATACATCAAAAATTTTACGTTTATACACACTAATACACAACTAATTACATAAAAGTATTTTTTTAATTATACGAACTTCAATGTACAAATAATAAATACACATTTTGAATATATATTTAAAAAGAGGCTATATTTTCCTTGTTTTAAATATGAATTAAAGGGATTGACCATATATAATGATAAATGTTTTAAAGGAATAAATTATTGTTTAGTTTAAGTTTTTATATAAAATTACCAAAGAGGGTTATTACTTGAGGTTAAGCAATTAAAGATGCCAATTGATTGAATATATTTGAATGATGGATGCTATATGTTCTTATTTTTATTTGATCAGTTATTTTGCATGATTATTATTGTCACACTCACATCCTCATGACCCATAACGGCATTTTGGGATATAAAAGGGCAGAATGACCAGCTAGGTTGACCCATTAGTGAGTATAAACAGATTTAACTCCTGAGTGAGTAGAATTGCTTCCAGGAGATCAGATAGATTGGAAGAGTTAGGACGCCCAGAACTGATCAAAAGATTATGATATGACATATGGTATTGGAAGGGTCTAATAGGTTCATAGTGATCCCATATAAACTATGGCTTGAGTATTGTTATTAGAGGATACCCAATAGGTTCCTAGTGATCCCGTGAAGACTATGATTTAAAAGTATGGTATTGGAAGAATCCAATATATCCCATGAAAACTATGATATGAGATATGGTATTGGAGAGTTCCAATAGGTTCATAGTAATCTCATGAAAACTATGATTGGAAATTGTTACTGGTAGAAACTAATAGGTTCCTAGTGATCCCATGAAAACTATGATTCTGGACAAGTAGTCCTTTAGAGCTTTGAAAACTTATTAGTCAGCCCATGAAAACTAAGAGGTTCATAGTGACCCTAGGAAAACTATGGATTGAGATAGATAGTCGGTTTTGTAAAAGAGCAAACTTAGGGTAAATATAACTATATGCTGATAGACAAGTTAGGCTGACACACATTGCATCCTTGCATATGATTACTTTATTATGCTTTAACCGTTGTGGATGTAGGAGCATGGTTTATGGTTGATATGTTGGTAAGATACTAGTGAGAGGAAACTGGTTCCGTTTAGCGACATGGTCTCACTAGATATCTATTTTTGGTTCGAGATGGTAGATTATTATTCACACCAAACTTTTTTTCTGACCCGAAGTTTTTATTTTTCCTCTTAAACAACCGGGTACTCATTTGACACTACAACAAAACAACCATATTACAACCTTTCATTTACAACCAGCAAAAATTAACAGTTGTAATAGGTAGTTTTTAACAACAATTTTATTTCAGCAGTTGTAATAAGTATTTTGTAACAACTATTTTATTTCAGCAGTTGTAATAAATGCACTTTTAACAACTATATTTGTATAGCAGTTGTAATATTTATTTATAACAACTGTTTTCAACAGTTGTAACAAATATTATATTTCATCACATAGGGACTTTCAATCTCCCTCCTTTCATTTCTTTGGACGCCCGAACATGGAAAAAAAACCTAAATCGCTCCTTCCCTTTTTCTCAAAACCTAAATGCCAAGAAACAAACCTAAACCAGTAAAAAAATTCGTTTTCTCTCCTTGTAATAATTTAGTCGCAGATCAAAAAACCCTAAATAATCGTCGTTGCCGATCGCGGACCTCAACTATTGCTCCTAGCTAGATCGTCCGTGCTCGCCGCTTGTACTCGCTCGTGCTACCGCTCAAAAGGTTTGATCTTTTTTATTCTTTTTTAATCTATTGATTTTAATTTCATTTTTCTGGATTTTTTTTGTTGATTGCATTTGGTTGCTAGAGACTTCGTTAGTATTTTTACTTCTCTTTGCAGTTGTATTAGTAGAAGAATCAATCGATTCGTTTGGAGAATTCGATGGTCTATAACTATTGAATGTTTTACATGTGGTTTCTGTAAAATTAAGTATCAAAAGTTTTTGAAATAAACTTTTATAAGCAACTTGTAAGGCTGTAAATTTGATTTCGGTTATTGTCTTTGTTTTCTTTTTCTTTTTTTTACACAAGGAGACAAGCATATAAGGTTTACGTTAGGAAGATGTGTTGTGTTTCTCTCCTTTCTATATCATATAGATATAGATGCATGTTTTATGTTAGGAAGATGTGTTTTCTACTGATACAAAAATCTAAGTATTTAGCTTCACGTTTACAAAATATCTGTGCAAATCGGCATAGAAAATACTAACTATAAATTGATCTTTTTTTAATTTTTGCACAGTTGTATTAGCTTGTATTTTTCTATGTCAGAATTTCATAGAAATGAAAATTGAACCTCCATATATTTAAGCCCTAGCGTATAGTGTCATACTCTAACAGTATAGATCAAGTTGCAGAGGACACATGATTAGTTTTGCAGTTGTGATAAATAAACTTACTGTATAGATAAAGTTTTGGAGAAATCTTTTTAACACTATAAAAGTTGATCAAAGAGTACAAAATATGATAAGAACATGCAAATCCAGTGACAAAGTGCAAATTTATAGCAAGTCATTACATTAACTGAAGCTCATAGTTGACACAATTCAATTATCATTATGCAAACTATTATATTCAGCATTGCATTATAGTTACATGGTTACATTGCTTGCTCCATGCAAAACGCTAAGCATGATGCAGTAATGCTTCTCTATTGATAGTAGAAAATGTGTCATATTCATTTATGCAAATTGTACTTTGTTGTTCATGAGCTTCAATTGCGACCATTCTGACCTGAAAATTGCATGTTGTGAAAAGAAAAATGCATACAAGCATTACTTAAGTTGCAGAATTATATGTTGTACTTAAAATAATGTAGAGAGATGGACATGCTATGGTAACAGAATCAACCTAATGGTACCATAATATGGTTAGGTAATCAAATCCTTAATGGCATATTCACCATTTAAAATGCTCTCATACAAAATGGAAGCTTAATGATATAATCAAATAGGGGAAGGCACAAATATGTATAACGATTTAAGAAAGGATTCCATATTCAAATATTTTTATCTTTGTATGGTCACATGGTTTTTAGAGAAAATCAAGCACACAAAAAACTACTTTTTTAGGTGAAACGAAATAAAACTGACAATGCTTTACTTGAAATTAAAGAACAAACCAACTTCTACCAAAACCCAATCTTTACTAGATAAATATCACATTCTACATTTAGTTTTAAGTTCCATCTCTAGCCGACACCAACTTGTTTGGTAATAATGGCTTAGTAGTAGTAGTAGTAGTTGTAAATATCACATTCTACATAATAGAGTTTTTCCTATACAACCATTGAATATGAATTTAATTAATTTACTCCATTTGACATGAATACATTCTCCAAAGAATTTATTTTCCACAAGCTAGCTATGAATTTGGATCCTAGACCCGTCGCATTGACATCTCTAATGACGAGAGGCCTCTAAAAAATATTTTCCATCTCAAACCCTGTAATTTTCCTTCGATCTTATCTTAATACTATCTTCCTCTGTAAATCTCAAAAATCTCACGTATCTTGTTCTGGATTTATCAACTAACTGATGTAGAATCCAAATATGAATATAAGTTCTCTTAATCCTTTGCTGCATTTAGACATAAATATATTTTTTGTTCCTTTTCTATTATAATTTGGCTTAAGGCAGTGAATGGCTTAAGACAGAGAATGGTAGAATAAGTAGCAATTTTAATATAAACCTACGTATATGTAAACAATTGAGTGTATACACAATTGTGTCATGGTAAAATTAAGACAGTGCTTTAGTCATCCCATATATGAACCAAAATTAATAGATCTAGTTACCTAACTTGATTTAACAGCTCCAGGTTTAATATTATTTTTTGTTTTTGTTTCTCTATTACAGGCTTAGTGAATCGTTGAAGCTGTTCTGAACTTGCTAAGCAAGGAAATACGAAAGGGTTTTTGGTTGGAGGTACTTCTTTGAAGGTATATACATATGTACCCTATAAATTCTCTTATTTTAGGGTATGATGGGTAGTAATATATACAATACTTTATGCAGATTAGGACTTAGTATATATTTTCGCATATATGAAATGCAAAGCAGTATATGTTCAGGATATATATGAGTCCAATTAGCTCTAGTTTCAAAAAATTAGTCAATTATTGCTATGCATATCGGCCTGGAATGCATACTGCTATGTCTAGTTGGACATATATAAATTTGTTGCTATGCCCGTTTGTACGTGTGGCATATTCTGCTTCTACTGATTGCTTCTTCCCATGAAATGGAAGCTCTTTCAGCTTAGCCATTTAGCAATTAACCATCCAATTTATACATGCTTGAGACATACTCGTTGTGTTTTGCTAGCTCGTTTGCAGCTGCTCTAGTTAGATTAGATATGCCTGCAGCTTCTACCAAGCTAAATTCATGAATGCAACTTCATCACTTTTGCGTCATTTTGGAACTAATGTCCACATGCAGTTTTTGGATATCAGCTACACTTATCTGCATACTGCATCTTACATGAAGTGGGTTTTTATTTTGTGTGTGTTTGTGTGTGTATATATATATATATATCCTTGATTTGAAGTTCATCCTCTATTGTCCCTCATTTCTATTACAGTTTGACTGCCATAGGAAGCTTTCCCATTCACACAAGTTCAGTTCATATGCAGCACACCTATGTTTCTGAAACTGATCCGCTTAAGCTTGCCATTTACATCACCTTACACTCCACTTCAGTCCAGTACCATATTTTGAATACGTATTTCCAAACCAACTCTTTCAAATTTTGAATAGATATTTATCAGGCTTATGTAGTTAAATGGTGGAACCTAGTTAAGTATCTGACCATTAACTAGCTCAACTTTTCCTTGTTAAAACCTCTTGATACCTGGAACTGTACTAATTTCCCCAAATTTTATCTTGCCTAGAGTTCCAATATCCAAAACTGGGGTTCTTCGTTGTGTATTTCTTAGCTCAAGTGGACCTCTTTAACCCATACTTCTCTATGTTCTGAAGTATTAACCATGCCAAAACAAGAAATATCTTATCAACTATCCATAATAGAAGCCATTTTAGTAGTAAAACCACCAAATGCTGATTTTCCAAGAACTTCTCTAGGCAATATGCGCATTTGTTATAAGAACATACTTATAAGTAAATCAGTAAAAGAAATCTATGAATTTGTATCAAATTAGTTGAGTGAATATGAAATAGCTTACTCATGCAGTCATGAACAACCCTTGAAGGATAAGCTTCATGGTCACAGAGAATGGCTTAAGACAGCGAATGGTCATGATGCTGAAAAAGAACCACACTCTTTCGATCAAACCTAAATGCTTAGATACCACTAATTGGTTTATCAAGTACATTTAGTTGTTTTGTTTCTTTCCCCTAAACTTTTTTTCTCAAAAATGCAGGTCAAAAATTGTTTATGCTACATCGATTTTTAGTTATGTTAACTTTATGTTCATCGGACAAGATAATTAATTGTTATTCATACTTGAATTTTATTTTCAAAAAATCACTCAGCCTGAAATTTAGAGGTTACCATGGGTACAAATAAATATGGCATGAATTTAAGTTCATTGTTAAAGGCAAGTTATGGCATGAATTTTAAAAGGCAAGTTATGACATGAGCTACTCTTGAAAGCTTAATAAATAGCAATTTATTTTCAGTTATGTTAAATTCAAGTTATGGCATGAATTACTCTTGAAAGCTTAATGAATAGTAATTTTTTTTTACTTATGTCAAATTTAATTTATGGCATGAATTACTATTGAAAGCATAATAAGTTCATTATTAAATTTGTTAAATTTTAGTTATACTAAGTTTTAATTTGTTGTTAAATTTGTAACACACTAGGATAATTATCTTATTTTAGCTTTGGAGGTTACCAAATGGATACAAATAAATATGGCATAAATTGTTCATGAAATCTCAATGAGTAGCAATTTATTTTCAGTTTAATGTTAGGAACACCGGTTAGTATAATTTTTGTAGGTGCACAATTCTTAAGGATTGATTAATTTGATTAGTATTAATTTATTTTACACCAAGATGAATCCGGTCTGCCTACAGTTGGTTTCTTTAAATAAATGACTTCTTGAATTATTATGCAGTTACTAAATGGAAGTTCTTAATTGATCTCCTGCAAGTTGGATATTTCAGCAGTAGATGTAGTTGTAGCACCGTGGTGCTATATTGCTAATCCAGGTGTTAAAATATTTGATGTTTAATTGTGTTTGTCTTGAGCCTGGGAATTAGAAGAAATTCGATTATTCAGTATAAAGTTTGAATCTTGGTAATAAAAATGCCATGTTATGTCAATAAATAAAACAAAACCATATGATGTAGCATTTATATCAAATACTGATTAATCTACGACATTCTAGAGGCTTGTACTGATATCAGAAAGGCTTAACAATTTATAATAAGCACCCCCTAAGAAATAATATGTACTATTCATAGGAATAAACTAAAATGTAATATCATTAATAGTTCCAATATTTTATTCCAAAATATATTGCATGCTAAACCGAATATTGAAATATCAGAGGTATTAGAAAAGTACCCTAACCCGAGATTTATGGTAAAGGCCAGCTGTAGTGAGTTATACAAAATTCATTCGATTGGCCCTTCAGGCATTTTGAAACAAGTTTGGTAAACCAAGAAGATAATAGATGAGTTATATAATACAGAGGAAAATCAAGTAATAAATTTATCCTTGTGGTTATTTAGCAAAATGAAATGTTTGCAGTCAAATTAAATAAATTGGGTACCAAAGTTAGCCTTTGCGTCATCAAGTTCTGGAAATGTGACAAGACGATTAAATAAACACAATAGAGAGCAGATCGAAAAATATGTGTTAAGCCTTCAGTAAATGTTCCTAATAAGTCATCTTATGCAACTATAAGATGTAATATAAAAGCTAACAGATAAAAGTCAGAAAGTGTTAACATATATTTGCATCTTTAATATGTTTGCAAAGTTATATTTCAAGGAGTCTTCCACATAAACAAGATATTTTGCTAAAACATTTTTCTCTAAAACATTGAAGGAAAAAAGTTGTAAAATACCATGGATGTGAACTGCATTCGGTCACAATTTCCAATTTTGATCAAATTCAAATATATAGGTTAAGACACTCATTATTCATAATAAATATTCATTGTTTTTTCATATAAATTTCCATTTTGTGCTCAAACTTTCAACCTCTTTGATTTTTCAAGAGATAGACTCCAACAAAGTAGAAAAAATGATAATGCACTTATAGGTTAATTCCAGTGACAAGAACACAACTAATGTGAAAATTACGTGTATGTTACTTCTCTTATGAATCCAAAACTTATTTATGATCTTAGACTAGAAAACTTGTATTCAATATTGGGGGGAAGGGTATGAGCAAACCTATTGTATATCTATTGGGGAGAAGTGCATCCTTCAACTAGTTTGATAATGCACTCACTTTCTTTTCATGTTGTAGATGGATTTCAATTTCATATGTCATGGCTAAGATTAGTGGACTAAAAAATATTTGTGAAATTGTACTCCTCCAGTATAAACTGAAGCAATTCATTGGCAAATGTTGACAAACCATGTGTGTATTCAATGCTGATCTTATGTGAACTCTAAAATACTTGAATTTTAACTATTATTATATTATATCTTAGAAACATGGAACGATGCTGCACATTGAACTAATACTTGCTTGTTATATAAATTCGATAGCCATCTAATTACCCATTCAAATATTGTACCATTCTCTCAAAGATCATGGTTGCAATTTTTAATTATTATTTTCCTTCTAATAAATATACAAAAATAATTCATATAACCGCAGATGTTTCACGGGATAACTAGGCTTCATTTAAACCTATGTGTTACAAAACATCATTTATTACGTTTCCATTGTAACTTTATCTCCCATAAAGACTTACTGCTTCAGCTTTTAGAAAATGGATATATGATTTTGAGACGTATAGTGGATATGCAGAATCAACATTATATACAGATTTTAAGACATATCTCAGTTTCATATATATATATATATATATATAGTTTATATGTATAGATTCAATCATATATATATATATTCTATATGGATCTAGAATTTGTTCACAGTTTTGGTTATACCAAGTTTTGGAAATATGGATCCTCAGTTTGATTCCATATATCCTAATATACAAGTTTTCTATATATTAATTTTTGAGTATGAATTACTAAATATATCATATTCTGTACAAGAATTTTAACATGTCACATTCGTAAATATAAGAAAGTGTGTACACATGTATATAATTTTGAAAGAAAATCATATGTAAACTTTCGAACATGGAGAGGATTTCAAATATGATGGGTTTGAATACATATAGCTATATATTGAACAATTTGTTAGGTAAGAAATAAAAATCCAACTTCTTTCGTTGCAGTTACGTTTTGATTGACCATTGCCGTGTTGTTTTGATTTATATGTCTAACAAAGTGCTCATAACGCGTGGGTAGTTTTATAATATGTTAATAGTTTGTAAAATTATATATATATATATATATATATAACACTTTTAAAATTCATATATAACTATTACGGTCAAGCAAACATAGTAATTTGTTGTTGTCATTTATTGCAAAAGTATACGCTTTCTTATTTTCTAAACAGTATACCAAATATGAGTATGTCTCTGTATTCTATGCATGTATGTATGTATAAGTTGTTTTAATTGTAAGCACCTAATTTTATTATGAATGAAAGAAGGTTGTGTAGCATGTAGCTCCGGTTGTATTGTAACAGTGGCCAAATTTTATACCTACCAAGATCTATTCAATTCGTGTTTTCCCTTAATAATTTATATCCTGCATCATGGTCAATGTGTAGCATATAGGTTTTTGGATTTTTTAAATATTTCAATTATATTCTTTTTTTTGTACGTCATCATCTTCTAATTTAATTTTCATTTGGAAGAAAGTGCACTATATTTTAAGTGCATACTCAGATAAAATTTAGGTATACATTCTTTGCCATAAATACTTCCACCCAAGACCTGCTGTGATAAAACCATCACCCTGTGTTCATGGCTCAAGTGTGTTCATGGCTCAAGCTCTATTTTTAGTAAAATGATCTTCATGTTATCTTACACGTCTAATCATTTGTCTCCCACACTATCATGACTAAAACAATTATGATTGTAAATAATGCAGTCTTCCTGCTATAACTGTAGTTTCTATAAAGTTATTTACTAAGAACATGCTCTAATTCATTTATTCTTAGAAAAACCCATTAACATGTACTATTTTTATATATCCATGAAGATCTTCATTCAAAGATTATTAGTACACATGATGAGCATATAAATACCTGAAGGCCTAAATTAATGCCTAAAGAAACATTAAGTTATGCTTGAAAAACTAGGAGAAGTACATAATTGTTAGGTCAAGCATAGCATAACTTCATTTTGATGATCTGAGTGAACAGGTCTCATTTTTATTTATGCACTATGTTTTAAATAAAAATACCATGTCCTAAGAATATAACGAGGCATTCCACATCTTATAGTCATGTTACAAGTTTACAGACCATAGAAATCACACTATTACACTTATATATCTAAATGAATATTCATGTATACATGTACGCAATGCATTAAAATGAATATGAAACAGTGGAAAGAGCATCACATTAAAACCCATGTGTACAACAGTTTTACTTAATCCATAACCACTGTTTTCATGACCTTAAACGGCAAGAACTTTCCTACCTAAAGTTCAGACCAATATATAAATTTTAGACATACATACAAACTTCAGACATATCCAAACTTCAGACACATACAAAGGGGAAACACCTTATGCATTAAGATATCACAAACAACATGAAATATGTTACCATAATGCTTTATATTTTTCAACCATAATGCTTTATTTTTGCAGTCTCAGCGGAGTAACAACAAAGTTATAACTGGTGTTAATATACAATTTCAACAGCAGCCTAGAAAGTACAAATTATTGAGTTGGCAAAGGAATGTTGTCGCATAAGCAACAATCGCATCTACCGTCCCTGCTGTTTTAGTGCATTGTGTACCACTAGGAGTAGATACTTGGAAAGTTTGGGTCGATGCGGTGGTGGATCCTGAAGCTCTTCTATGTAGGCCTACTACTGATATCTATACGATTGGACAAGCGGTTGGGACGCCTATTGCCCGACATACAGAATTTATCTCTTTTGGTTAGACGTATATGTACTTTTACTGATTTATGTTATAGATTTAGTTATGTTTTGGAACGAAGTTATTAATTCATAAATGGTGTAAACTTGAATTGTTTTTTAATGTGAATGGTTCATGTTGTTTCAAGTAATTGAATGATTGTGCTTATTATTAATGAAATATTGGTTTTAATTATAATATCATGAAATTTATAGTTAATAACAATTGTGAAAAGATGAATTGTAGTAGTTTGTAGCAGTTGTAAAAATATTTGTTGCAACTGCAATCACTAGTTGTAGTAGATACTACTATAACTATCACAGACTATTGTAAAATGTTAACGCAACAGGCTGAAACAGTTGTTAAAATATTTATTACAACTGTCGTAAACAGTTGTAAATAAGTCTTTTACAACTGCGAAAAGCAGTTCTAAATGATTCTCTTACAACCGCTGCCGACAGTTGCAAAAGAGTCTTATAACAACTAGTTTAGGCTGTTGCGATAAACTTTAATACAATTGCAAATAGCAATTGTAAAAAGTCTTTTACAACTGCTGAAAACACTTGTAAATAACTCTTTTACAACTGCTACTTGCAGTTGTAAAAAGACTTTTTACAACTGCTTTTGCAACTGTACATACCCCTTGTAAAATAATCTCGCTCTATTACAACTGCGGATATAAAGACTGGCGGGTGCCAGTTGTAATAGACCTATTACAACTGATTTTGGCAGTTGTGAAAGGGTATTTTTGTTGTAGTGTGAGTAGATCAGGAGTAAGGTTTCTTAGGTTTTCTAGTTAGACCAATAAGCTTCTAGAGATGTGCAGGAGGCAATATAACTATATTAGGAGTTCCAATTTATCCGCTGTGCTATTTCGGATGTAATGGAAAAGTTATATAATTGCCAATTATTAAACTCTAATCAACTAAGGGGGCATCTTCATATGTCGCTCTTGGAGTATTTTGTAATAGTTATATTTTTTCTGAACGTGGGATGACGAATGAGATTATGTAATGAATATTATATTAAATGTTATTATGAAATGTAATGTGAACAGTTGTTATTAAATTGTGTTCGAAAATTTTCGTATTCATCTGCTTCTGATGTTACTAATATGATTAACATAGCCATATTTTGTCACTGAAAATTAATAACTGTAGATGACTATAGCATCCGCAGTGCTTAATTTCAGTCTTCAAAATGAGGGATGTTACAACTTGCTTCCGTACAATTTCTCGCTGTTGCTACCTATAAAACATTGTTAGATCCAGCGAAAAGTGGAGGAGGTGCAGAGAATTTTCCTTCTTGAAACATGTTATACCTTATATTTTCCATATTAACTTTTTTAAATTTATTTTCAATTTTAAATCCTACTTTTATACCAACTTAAATAACTTATGGATCAATAATTGCTAATTAACGATATAATTCTAACTTGTATATGAAAATAACTTGTTCAAAAATAAGTAAGCTAATGTAAGATAAAATCAATCACACCAAATTTTTGTACTGGCTCGGAACTCCCGTCCTATATCCAGTCTTGAATCTACCCTTCGGTATTCTACTAACTAGAAACTCTCTCTTAACCTGAAGGAATGGGTTTAGAGTGGTTCCCGGTTCTTCATAAAATAGGACTTGTACTCTTTAGTGAATGAGATAGTTTTTTGACAACCTTTGTATCTCTAATACACTAATTTTGTCAAGACGGTACACACTTCCTACAATATCCTTTGATGATAGTGATTTAAACGTTGCATATGGTAGGAAGCTAAGAGATTTTATTAAAAGCTCCAATTTCATAGTGAATTTAGAGTTTAGAAAATATAGAGCAAAAATTGAAATCAAAGTCATCTTTATTTATACTGTTAGAAAGGTTTTCTTAAAGAGTTATGACCATTAAAAAAGTTGCATCCCTTGATTGTAATGAAGATAACCTTTCATTATTAAAACTAATCATTCAGAAGTATAGCTGTTAATTAGTTCTCAAACGTCTGACTAAGCAACTCAGACGCCTATTCAATTTTATTAAAAAAATTAAAGACATCTCATATGTCTAGCTAAAGCCCATAAACGTTTAAGCATATTAAAGACAAGATCTTCTTCATTTTAAAACTAATTCAAATGTTTGGGTCATTGCTTTAGACATCTGGTCTTATTTAAAAAACCAGTTAAAACTTTCCCAAACGTCTGATTCAAAGCCTCAGCGTCTAGTCAATTTCCAAAAAAGAAATAATTCATTTTTTGGTTGATTCATACGTCTGGTTGATTTGATCATACATATGATGCCTTAATCAGACAGCTGATCAAACCAATCAGATGTTGGAGTAGTTAAAGGAAATAATTTTTTTATCTATGAACCGTTGTAAGGACTCGTATATTTTAACGATTTTATAACGTAATTAATTGAAATTTTACATGAAATTTAATTATAAAATTTTGCAATGGAAATTTGATATTTAGAATACGTCTATTTTAATATAGCAACTGGTAAATTTTTATTGTAAAATATGAAAGTAAATTCTGTTGTGTAATTTTCAATTTAAAAATCAGTTAATTTAATGATAATAAAATATTTTCGAAATCTAAATATTTTTATACAATAAAATTGTAAATCATTTTCTGACTGAGACATCATAATTTGTTTTGTCAAATTTGGACTTCTCTAGCCCCGTTTATCTTAATTTCGGCGTTTTAGCAACATTTTCGGTACCGAATATCGAATTTTGATAGGATGATCGTATCACTTATCTCTATGTACCATTCTGTTCGTCTCGTCGTGTTGATCTCCGCAATATATTCATTTGTTCATTTCAGTATCTGGTAAGCGGCGAATTCGGCAAAACGATTCATCGTAACGGTATCCATTTTAGAGCCTTTTTGTTTTCATTTGTCAAACGCCTGAAATCAAACAGCCACAAGCCTTTCATATTCCCAAAAATTTAATTGTTGACCTTCGCTCTTTCAAATGTTAAATTTTGTTTGCTGGTTCATTTTATTAATCTGGCTCCTTCATTTGAGCCTCCCCTCCTTCACTCTCTCTTCTCCCTTTTTCTCTTCGTTCCTATTTTTGGTTCGTAGAAAAATTATATATTAATAAAGCTTTCTTATATAATTGTTTACCTACGTGCTAACTTCATATTCTCTGGAACCAAACTTACCTTCCCTCTATGCTTGCTTCGAGACCGAGACCCGCCTCACCCCTAGCCTTCTCGAGAAAAACTCATCCACCCACAGCCTTTGATCGCCTCCGCCTGCTCTTTCCCCTCCTCGCCACAATGAACCCATCGGCCTCACCACAACCGCTCGCCCACTAGAATCCGCCACGCCCCAAATCACACAGCCCACCACTGCTCCACCCCACCACATGACAGCCCATCACAGTACCGAAGCCACCCAACTGCTGCCCTACAGCGCCTCTTGGCCTTCACGCAGCTGCCAAAACCCGAGCAAACCCCTCCACCTATGAACAAACCCACACCACGAGCTCAACACCAACAACAGCCTTCCCCCTCGATCTTGCCGTTCGCCAGTGCGCCCACCACCACAACCACCTTGCTTTTCACCATGCTCAGTCACCATGCCGACCACCATCAACTAGCCTTCCATCCCACGGCCTCAAACGCCTGCCACAAGCCTCCAACTCGCTCAACATCACCACCTACCGAGAGTCCGCCATCCCTCACCATGCTACACCCACCATCGACAGCCTCCCCTAACTCGCCATGTGCCGCCTGCATCCTACCGATCTTCTCTAGCAGCCCTAGCATCTTTTCCTGACCACCTAGATCTCCTCCTCCGCCTAATCCCGTCCAACTGCCTCCCTTCATTGACAGCACCCACCCCTCCAAGGTGCCAGCCTTCTCTTGGTTTGTGTATAAACACTGTTTAATTATTGTTTTCAAAAATACAATGGATATTTTTTCGAATTATATATCTATATATATATATATATATTTTATAAGTGCATGTAAGTATAAGTTAATATAGGTATATTATATTCTGGTCGAATTATATATATATATATATATATATGTATGTTCATGTAAGTTTTATATAACCTGTTAGTTATATACATTAGTTTATGTAAGTATGTTTGTTGTGTGCTATCTGATATATATATATATATCTGGAAATATAATAACAATGAAAACGTTGTGTGTACTGTATGTTAGTATAATATATGTTATGTTATATTAATGTTAATATTTTGAACCGTGTATATATTTAAATTTTTATGTTCGATAAACTATGTTATGTAAACTATGTTAGATTATGATATTTTGATTTTAATTGTAGAATTTGGTAAACTATAGGTTTATTAAATATAGATTTGTAAGTATTGATTTTAAAAATAATGATATATATATAGTTTGATTTATATATGGGTTTAAGAAATATATATTTGAAAATGTATAATATGGAGGTATTTATTTTAATATGTGTTTTAACTAAATATTGATTTATATATATATATATATAGTTTGGATATATATATATAAGTTCACTTATAAAATTTATCTTCATCGAATCCAGTTCATCGTGCTTTGCCTTTGTCTCGCCACTGTTCAAAATGGGTCGCAGCAGCTTTCTGAGTTGCTTGTGTTCGTATCCGTGTGCGTGTCACCACCTTTATCATTGTTGTTCTCTAGCCTCGAAAGGTGAGCAATCACTCATGGTTAACATTCTTATATTTATTAAATTTGATTTCACTTGAAACGACAATTGAAATATGTTGTTAAATCTGGATCGTTAAGTTATTTAAATTGTTAAATATGTTATGCAATTATCTGCCATTGTTTACCTATGACATATGACATTATAACCTGCTGTATATATTTAAATTTGTCCCTGATGATATATGCCTATTGTTGATATATTGTTATAATATTTGTTCTCACGCTGCAAGTTCCCTGTTAGATTAGAATTCCCTATGGGTTGAAATGATACATACCCGAACGATATTATTTGTTGAGTCCTTTCTTTTGTAGATTGATTCACATCTTATTTGGTCTGATTTCTTTGAATCCGGTTCAATTGCTTATTGTTGAATAGGCCTGGTCTATGTTGTATCCCTTTTGTAGCTTGTTAGTCCATTTTGCATTCATGTTTATCATGTTGTAGCTTGTTCATGTCTGGTTTTGTCATTTCATTTCTCTGGTCCGGAATTGTTGTTTCCTCTGATTCATGTGCACCGGCTTGTTGTACATGTTGAATGTTTGCACTGGTTTATTTCTGACATTGAACTTGTTCATTTGAACTGGGTTGCCTTGGCAGTTTGAAACTCGAGATGCTGTCTTGTTGTTCTTTGTACATTTGCAACCTGGATTGGTTTCTTTGTGTAGTCTTGCATTTGCTTCAAGTTAAATTTGCTGTTTCTTCTAGTCATCTCATTCATGTTATACTGCTTGCTCTCTTGTGTGTATATGTGCACTGATCTGGTTCATGTTGTCTTCAGGTGTTGCTCTTTTGTTGAGTCTGGTTGCATGCCTTGTCCATGTGTGCATATTGTTTCGATTCTGTGCATATGAACTTGTACATTTCTTGTACCATTTCGAGTTGTTGCAGTCTTGTGCATATTATTGATTTTGTGTTTGCATTTGAGTCATATGGTCACCACTACTTTTCAAACTTGAAGTCTGTACTGTTTTGTTCTAAAGTCACCACTGTTGATTGTTTTGCCACTATATGTATATATACATGTATATATGTATTCTATGCTGAAGCTTTGCATTCATGTTAGTGTTGACTTTTGATCTGGATTTTCTTCGAGTTTGGTTAAGTTGACTTGGTCGAGACTCATATGCACTTAAGTTGAATCCAGCCTTTGGCTTGGGTTTGACCTTATGCTCACCTGTCCTTGCAATTTTATCAAGCAAGTGTATATGGGTGTGCACGACCTTGTGGCATGTACAGTGATACACTGTGCATGTCACAAGCTGTTCGTGTAGATGAATTCAAAAGAAATAAATGACGAACAACCCAAATAACTGAGGCAAATAATATTTTCAAAAACACACACTTTAATTTGCACTGCAAAATATTTATTTTTCAATTTTATTGCATCAATGTTTATTTTGCAGATAGCCCAGATGCTGGATTCAGGCTGGAACAGAGTTGAAGATAAAAATACGAGTGTTGAGTGACTATGTAGTGAGATGTTAAATTGTAAATTGAAATTTGTGATGTACTCGAAATTATATTGTAAAATGACAATGTGTAAATGTATAGTGAGAGCTTAAATTTGTACTATTTGAATTTGTAGTAAAATATTTGTTTGAATAAAATATTTGTTTGAATATGAATTTCGAGTTATTTATTTTATTCATCAAATATTTATTAAATTATGTAAAAAATAAATAGTACAATAACAAATACATTTAAATGAATATATATATATATGTTAATTATCATCAAATAAAAATCATATACTAGCATATTCAACAATCTCCCCCTTTTGGTGATAACAAACATATATTAAGATTTTGAATTTATTAAATGTATTTGTCCATTGTTGAAATCTATTTGCTCCGCCTATTTGAATGCTCTCTCTCTACAACAAAGCTCCCTCTTTATATATGCATGAAAAATATGCATATAAAAAACAATTGCAATGAGCCTATATGAGAATATGTTATGAAAATAGATGAGAATATGCAAAATAAAACATTTGAATTTATTTGCCAAAATCTTAACTTCTCTCTCCCCCTTTTGTTATCAGCAAAAGAGTAACAGTGTTAGAAAAATAGAGATCAAGTGATAGACATTAATACAAAATTAATACCCAATCGGGTATAAATATTAAATTTCAATAAAAATATCAAACAAAATCATAAATACTCTGTTAGGCGCATATTCCACTTTAGAGTGATAGGGGTGATGTCGGCATATAAAACCATATAGTTGTGTCTATTTATGGTATATTTATATCAGGAATTTAAATATCTACTAACCATGCATAACCGTTAGGACTTTTAAATGAGATTAGTAGTATTCCCAATTTTTGTATTTAAAAAAATGAACTTCAAGCATCTTCTAACCATGCATAACCGTGAGGACTTTTAAATGGGATTAGAATCAACTCGTCTATTTAATAACCAATTTTGATATGTGTTCCATACATG
This sequence comes from Allium fistulosum, assembly GCA_030737815.1. Lineage (NCBI taxonomy): Eukaryota > Viridiplantae > Streptophyta > Magnoliopsida > Asparagales > Amaryllidaceae > Allium > Allium fistulosum. The sequence goes on from CM060901.1 coordinate 671,740,617, forward strand.
CATAACCGTGAGGACTTTTAAATGAGCATGAAAGCACATAAACAAATATTCCAAGTAATTCACCCATGCATAACCGTGAGGACTTTTAAATGAGAGTGAATACTTTGGATGTTTTTATTGCTAAAAAATAAAATAAAATAAAAATGAATAATTTCCCGTTTAAAATACCACATTTTGACATACTACATTGGATTTTAATGAGTGATGGTCGTTAGAAATATGATAGAAATAGAGGTGGTCATGGAATTTTTACCAATCAAAGTTATTACAATTTTTGATTAAATTTTTAAAGAAATTTACTAAATATACTATCTCAAGTCATAATATATGATTAATATCGACACTCATCACTATTTCAATTACTATTTATCTTTTTGATAATCAGTAGGGAGTCAGATTAGTTAATGTAGTCATTTAAGATCAAATCCAAAAACAAATATAAAAACAAATTTCTAAAATGTCTAATCCGAAATGAAGTCAACATAAACTATTTTCAGGAAGGGGTTTTTTTAAAAATGTATGCTAATTGAAAATCAGTTGAAACGAAAAATATGCAGATTTTTCTTTGAAATTGATGCAACTACTGAATGTCTCAACATAAAACTCGTTCTACTAGTAATTTATCTATCAACTAGGTTACCAGTGCAATCTGCATCTGAATTTCCCTTTGACTCAAGGTTATCATTAGATAGATATCATGGACAAAATCATTGACTGTGCAACAAATACCTTAAAATCCTTTTTACAGCTTTTAAATGAAATTCTTTTGGATTTGAATTGAAACCGTGCAAATAAACAAACAGTGAACACAATGACAGGTCTAGATTCAGTAAAATAAACAAAAATATCCACGAGTATCTTGAGTAATCGTCAATCAATACAAAACAACATTTCTTACTACCTAAACTTGTAATATTGTTAGTCCAAACAAATTTATATGAACTGGTTTAAAGATGAAAAGATGATTAATCAACATTTTTGCACAAATCAGCATCAAAATCAACATTTATTTCCATATCACATAACTGGCTGAATTAAATCAGATTATGGTGCAAATTTTCACATTTAATATATCGTTCAAGGTAAATGTACCATTACCTATTTTACCTTAGTCGATAATTTTTCGTTGTTGCCCATTGTTATTCTGCCACCTTTGTACTAGGCTAAGGAACTTTGATTTGTCGCCCGTCGTGTGCCTGGAATAGCTAGAATCCAGGTAACACTGTTATTGTTCCTTTGCCTGCCACCATACCTACACGAGGAAAGATTTTTGTGACCTATTTGTTTTTATAGGTCCATGATTGTTAGTGGCAAAAGATTTTGAAAAATATGTTTGTGTAGACCCAAGACAATCTGTATTTGTTCCTTTCGGCATCCGAATTTGTTTGACTTTAAGGAATTTTACATTTGTGCCTTTGGGAACCCAAATTTGAATGGTTTTCACGTGTTTGTGTCTATACCAGCAATTGTTGTGATTGTGTCCAATTTTTCCACAAATCGTGCACTTGGGATTGACTTTATTAATTTCGCTTCTAACACGTTCATATTGTGTATACCCAAGTCCTTGTCTAATAGTATTACATTTGTTTCCCTAATAGCATATTTAGTGATTTTTCTCCTTTTGAAAATTTTCCTAAAGTTGTAGACAATTGTTGGACTTGTGTTTTGAGAGATTCATTTTCATTCAACAACAGAGTGCACCTTTTAATAGAATTTTCTCTCCTAGTATTTTCACTTTCTTTCAAAATCAGAATTTCATTTTCAAGTGTTTTAACTTTAATTTCTGATTTTTTAATTTCTTCTTCAAATGATGGACAATTATCACACTTAGGGCTCTTATTTCGATAATTTTTACCAATTGATCAAGTTGTTTATTTAGTTCTATTAAACCATCTCTTTGTGATTCAATTTTAGCGTACTTTTTCCTAAGTCGTTCAATACAACCATTTACCTCATGAAAATATATAAGTAATTCCGAATGAGTAAGTTTTGATACCTCGCTTGGCTCGTCATCATCACCGTTAGTTGTTTCTCCTTGAAGACACTGATCTGCTTTTTCACTCTCAGTGGTAGTGCTTTTATTATCATCATCACTTTTATTCCAAGTGGCTGCAAAAGTTCTCCTTTTCAATTTCTTTCCTTGGCCGAGTCGATTCTAAGGACAATTGGGCTTGATGTAACCAGGTTTATTACACTTGTGACAAATGATCTCTTGCTCTTCTGAGTTGTCTAGTACTTTGGCTATCCTGCTTTTCAATTGTTGATTTAGAGCTGGATTTCCGTATTTGTGGTTCCACCTTTTGAATCTCTTTATTAACAGTGCCAGTTTAGCTACTCCATCATCATCTTCACTTTCAGTTGTTCCTTTGTGAGCTATTGATTTCTTTCGAGTATCACCTCCTTTACGTTCTTCCTTGAATTTCATTTCTAGCTCATAAGTGGTGAGATTTCCAATGAGTTCTTCAACTTTAACTTGTTTCAAATCTTTTGATTCTTGAATTGCAGTCACTTTTGCTTTAAATTTTCATGGAAGAATTCTGAGTATTTTTCAGACTATTTCCAGCTCTGTGTATGGCTTTCCAAGTGATTTTTGATTTGTATACTAGATTAGAGAGTCATCCATACATTTCTTTGACGCTTTCATCCTTTGCCATTATGAAGTTTTCGTATTTGCTACTGAACATGGCAAGGCGAGATTCTTTGACTTGGGAGGTTCCTTCGTGAGTCACTTCAAGTGTGTGCCAAATTTCTTACGCAGTTAGACAATGTGAGACACGATTAAATTCAATTTGATCCAATGAACAAATAATAGAATTCATAGCTTTAGCATTAGCATTATGTAGTTTATTTTCAAGATCTATCCATTGATCCATTGGCTTTTCAATTTCTTGATTATCTACCACTATAGTTGGTGTCCTATATCCCATCTCAACAATATTCCATGCATCTATGGTTTTCAAAAAAAAATTCATTCTATTTTTCCAGTAAGCATATTCACCATTGAGTCTAACTATGGACTGACCCTCAGCAAAAGCATAATTAAAAGAAGCCATTTAAAAAATCAAAATTTTAAAACAAAATTCAAATTTTTAAAACAAAAAATGGTTTTTATTCCTAGCTCTGATACCACTTGTAGGATCGATTTCACCCTAGAGGGGGGTGAATAGGGTAATACTAGTAATAATAAAAATTAATGCGGAAATATATATAATAATCGTAGCACAGATAATAGCAGAATAATAAAAGCAGAAATAGAACAACACAGATTTAACAGCTTCGGCAAAACCTTGCCTACGTGATGCCCCCTTGGTTTCTACCAGAAATTAAGTAGTCAGATGCTTACACACGTAAACTTGCGACACCCGATAATGACTAACCTAACTCTACGCTCAAAACCCTATCACAACTCAGCCACTGAGTTGCGAATTCTCGAACTACACCACCGTAGTTCGTAACCTAGTCACACGACTAGAGAGTTACACAGTTTTAAAAGAAAATTACAAAATAAAACTAAAAACAATAAAACCCTATTTCTTAAATTTGAATCCCAATAGAATATAAACTAAACCGGCCCAAATAATAATAGAAGAATTTGCTTCTTCCCTTTTACTTCTTCGGCCCAAATACGTGTGGTTCTTTTATTTTCGTGGCCGCTCCTTTTGTTTCTTCGTTCCTTTTCGAATGATAGGGTTTTTGTAAAATTGAAGACACTGCTTGGATATATTGATCGATTGAACTGATTTTATGCTTCGATTGGCTTCGTCAATCATCTCCTTGGCTTGAGTGCATGCAGTTGCTTCAATTGTCGAGTTTGAATTAGTGCTTTGAACTGGTACGTGAATTCCCTTTATTTACTATCATTGTTATGCTTGAACTCAATCGAAAATATGCCAATGATGATATGGGAATTTATAAGGATTAAAAGCCTAAATTACCGTTCGCATATTTTGTTTGAATTCTTCCGTGATTTGCACTTGTCCATTCGATCTTTGCTTGAGCATTGTGATGAATTCTTGACTTGTTCATATCATATGTGTACTTCATGAATTTGAAATTAGCTCCGTTCTTTTCTCTTTTGACTTCAGCATTAAAATTTTTGAGATACTCTGGATTTTCTAGCTATGACTTGTTTTGCAACTCTTATTCAAACTGCTTCACCGTAATTTATATTTACTGGTTCATCATGTTTTACTTGTGAGTTCCATTCTTTGCTAGCTCCGACTTTGACGTTTGATTTGTGATAAACGGACTTTGACTTGTGCAATTCATATGACCATTCTCTGGTTTTTCTGCCTAGACTTTGTTCTAAATGCAACTTATAGAAATATTGAACACTACTGCACTTTCATACTATGTTTGCGTATGTGTGTCATCTCCATGTATATACATACATATATGTGTGTGATGGCTCGACATTAATTCTAGTTTCATGTTGAATTGTCCACTGCTCTATTGCTTTGCACTTTGGTACATGGTTTTGTTCATGTCTTTGAAACTGATATATATATATATATATATATATATATATATATATATATATATGAATGTGTGTTCAAGTATTTTGCATCCAGGTGGTCTGCATTGTGTACATGTCTTTATTTAAGACTTCATATTGCATTTCATTTACTCTGGGTTGATACACTTGGTTTTGGTTTGAATTGTTGTATGTGTGGTGGTGTTTATGTTGCAGTTGGTTCGGGTTGGAGTCTATTATCATTTGTGCCTGAATCTGGTCTGTGGTTGGCCTTGCATTTGAAGTCTGTTGTAGTTGGATATGATCAAGTCATGTTTGTTGAGTCCTTTCTTTTGTAGATTGATTCACATGTTGTTTGGTCTGATTTCTTTGATTCTGGTTCAATTGCTTAATGTCGAATAGGCCTGGTCTATGTTGTATCCCTTTTGTAGTTTGTTAGTCCATTTTGCATTCATGTTTATCATGTTGTAGCTTGTTCATGTCTGGTTTTGTCGTTTCATTTCTCTGGTCCGGATTTGTTGTTTCCTCTGATTCATGTGCACCGGCTTGTTGTACATGTTGAATGTTTGCACTGGTTTGTTTCTGACATTGAACTTGTTCATTTGGACTGGGTTGCCTTGGTAGTCTGAAACTCGAGATGCTGTCTTATTGTTCTTTATACATTTTGTAACGACCCGTAAATTTCAACTCTTTTAATAACGTAATTAGTTGAAATTTTGTGAAATTTTTAACGATAAAATTTTGAAATAAAAATTTAATATTTGGAATGCGTCTAGTTAAACATAGCAACTGGTAAAATTTCGTCCGAAAATATGAAAGTTTATTTCGCGCGTAAATTCACTTCAATTTAATCAGTTAAAAAGCGTTGAAAATAAAATGTTTTCAAAACCAAATATTTTTACATAGAAAAATTCTAAACCATCTTCTGAGCAAGATGTCAGTTTGTCATTTTTCCAAATTCGGACATCTTTGGCTCCGTCGGTCTTATTTTCTTGCGTTTTTCTTGCATTTTTTCCGCCAGTAGAAAATTTGAATTTTTTTATAATTCAATCATACCACTGATGTAACGACCCGGAATTTTGGACCATTCGCGTCCATTATAAGTGTATAGGTAGACACTCATGCCGTAGTTGAATTGCTCAAAATACCGCGTTGTTAATTTAAATTTGGCAAAACTGAACATATGCAGTAAATAAATAATCACAGATCACAGACACAGAGTAATAAGTGCAGCGGAAATAAAAGAGATAGTAGTTCATGAAGCTACTATATGAATATATAAAATACATCAGAGTTAAACCAGATACAACGGAAGAGTAACACGATACATCAGATACAAATAAGAATACATCACTGGAATCATCGAATGCTGAAAGCAGAATAGATGGCTGGATCTTCAAGCAAAGCTCCAACTCCAAAGGTGAGTCTCGAATACTGGTACACTCAGTCTGACCCGAGCGTAAAGCAAAATACAAAACACTCGAGTCAGGATTAACATTCTTATATTAATAAATCCAACTCAAGTGAAATAGCAATTGAAATACAAGTAACTCAAAGGATGTTTGGAATAACCATCCTCTAAGGATCCGTTAAACTATCTACTATGTAGTAATATACGCTAAGTAGATAATGTCTATCAGTAATAATAAGATATCAAAATAGCGTTAAGTCATGGCTCATTCCACCCTTAACACATTTTTATTCCCAAAAGCATATACAAGACCGTAGTTTCCCCAAAACCGGAAGTCACCAGAGGGCAATCCATATACTAAAGGTACAAATCAAAATCGTAGTGGTCGCGCATAAATGGAATACAAGTATGACAAGGCACATGAGGCAATACCCAAGGTAGTGATACTACCGTTCGCCTGATCCGGACTGGTGAGAACGCAACGCCGCAGCGCCCGCAACACCGTGAAACAACACTCCCAAAATCAAGGGTGCACCAATCGACAACAAGTATAAGTAGTTCGAAGAAGTGTGTCCACTTGAGGTAGCTAATCCTCCATTGGCCCGGCACATCTCCTGTTTTAGTCATTTCCAATTTGACACAAGTGTCAAGGCTATCCATTATCGTTCTCTTTCTTCAGTCATCACGTACATCATTCCAACCACTTCATTCTGGATCATCACTCTACGTATAGTTATTAAAGTGGTTTTCGGTTTAGATAGAGAGTATATCCATAACCGAATTCCGGTCTCTTTAATAACTTCCGTAATTATTACACCGATTGGTCGTTATTCATTTCAAAACCAAAATAATTTCAATTTTAATTTCAATTCGTAAATCAACATTTCATTTGTCTATCAAAATAGTTTCCATACTTTACGTTTCAAAACTTCCAAATTACCATTTCAAAATCTTATAATTCAATTTCAATCTTTATATTGAAAACAATTCAATATTGATTCAAGTTCGCAAATAAGTTTCCTTCCAAATCATTTGAATTAATATACTTTAACATTCAAATCAATTTCAAAATTCATTTATCGATTCCATTTATCATTCAAAACAAATCTATTTAATTTCAATTCATTAAATCAATTTCCTAAGTTCAACTTCATTAAATCAAAACTTACAATTTTGAATTAAATTAAATTCGTCAAATCAATTCTTTCAATTACAAGTCTTACATTAAATCCAAAATATCACATTTTCATTTCTTGTTAAAGAAATTCCATTTCGCCTATTTACTTTCTTAGATAATTTTCCAAAACTCACTTAATAAAGAAAACTCAATTTCAATTATTACGAAGTAAAATCCACTTATTCAAAAGTTCAATTTTTCTTATTAAAGAATTTCAATTCAATTTAATCATTTAATAATTCATTATTAAATAATTCAAAACTTAATTATTAAATAATTTCAAAGTTTAATAATTTCAAACTTAATTATAATTTCAAACTTAATTATTAAATCATTTCAAAGTTTAATAATTTCAAACTTAATTCAATCATTTCTCAAATTAAACAACATTCTTTCATCAATTACATTGTTAATATTTTGTTTCAGATTATTAAATATTAACATTTTCCTTTCAATAAAATTCAAATTTCAACTTCATTTCAAAACCATATTTTTATTCAAATAAAATCTTTGTTTTATTTTTAAATCAAATTATTGACCAATCGGGTTTTATTTAATTTCCTATCCTAGGTCAAAGTTCAATTTGGGTATTTATCATTTCAACCCGATTCCAATTCAATTCAAAAATCAAAGAATAACAAAGGGAACTTGCAGTGTGATAACTGGGATGGTGTCAAAGTAAATAAACAAGCAATAACAACAATCAATATCAATCCAATTATCAATTCAAATAATCCCGAAATAATCGTATTAATTCGCATTGTTATTTGTACGAATTAATATAATCATTTCTAGAATCTACACTATCATTTCATGTAGATTAAAGATTATTACACTAATATTTATACGGTTTTACACTTGTCATTCAATTTCAATTTTTACACTACAACAATTAATCCAATATACGTCGATGGTTCAAAGTGTAATTATCACTATTCTACATGTCAATTAATTTAACAATTAAAGGGGTCATATTCACTAATCAAATTTAACATATAAATCGGTTTAAAATTTTTAACTATCCTATATCTATTTCAATTTGGCATACTATTTATCATTTAACACTAAAAATTTAAGTCCAATATAAACATCAACAATCAATCAATTATCAGCCAAACTGTATTATCATCGCATAAATAATTAATAGATAATGGTGTCAGATGTCACAGGTGAACTGATATAGGCAATAATATTCATATAACAGTGTAAATGACTAACAGCAGCATATTTCAATTGTCGTTTCAATTGAAATCAGATTTAATAAATAAAAGAACGTTAATCGTGAGTGAGTGCTCACCTTTCGAGGTTAGATGGATAGACAAAGAAGTTCAGTTACGAAATGCAAGCACGAATCCCAAGGCAAACCAGATTGGCATGAATTATGACGAACAAAGCTGATACACGAATCGATGAAACAAACCGAATCAGTTTGATAGAACAGAAATTACATATATTATTTTATTAGAATTAATATTAAAATTTTAAACACCTATAAATACATCTCTAGAATATATGAAAACTAAACTCATGTGTATAAATATAAACCAACTTGATTTGAGATGAACTAGATATACGTGTATATATATAATTTTTAAATCAATTTAAACGTATAGTTAAAAGAATATATATGTATTTGTATTTCAAAACAATAAAATCCCAGAATGTATTATTCCTGTATATAAAAAAAACTAAGTTCACATATATATAACCGAATGCATATACACATATATACAACTTGTACACGTGTTAAATTTTTTAAAAGTTAATATTGTTTAACATACCTTTAAGGCTATGCTATAATAACATAACTAAAATACTGTAACCTATAAACAGTAGACTATAAACAAATCATGCACAATTTATATTTATAAACATACACATACTTTTAAAATAATAATAAAAAAATATTTAGTAACACAGATATATTACTTTCGGCCCAAAGTATATACACAGTAAATATAAAATATAATATAGCATAATAAACAAACCAACATAACTTCCAAATTTAAACAAATATAACCTGTACTGTAAAACAAAACATACTTTGTTTACATAACTCATAACATGACATATTATACTTACAGAAATGTAAATTACTTATGCCTGATACATTCAAATCCATATTGCTAACATAGGCATATACTGACCTTCTTATATTTATGATGTAAAACAAAAAAAACAAAAAAAAATAACTCACGTATACTTTAAAGTAGATCTGTAACTTGCTTTAACTTTATACATATTAACATGTCATTGTATACAGCAACAAGGCATATATAAATTAATATATATATATAACACTTTATAATAAAATATATAAATTTCCAAAACTAAAAATATATGCAGCTTTAATACTCATATACTAAAGTCCGTGATATATATTTTATGTAAAGAGAAGATGCCGGTAATAAACAAATGAAATATACAAATGAAATGAGTTGGCTTCCATCCACATATGCCTCAGAAATTTTGTATGCAATCTGTGATTATATAAATACAAACCTGTACAAGTGCATTAGACAAATATGGGGAGCACGGTTTGGATCTGGGGCGTTCAAGGGGAAGGCGAACAGAGGCAGAGGTGGAGGCGCAAGCGGGTTCAGGTTGATGGTAGGGTGGTCGGCTGTTCACGAGGTGGAAGCTTGGTCTAGGCGGAGATGGGTTGAACTCGAGGAAGGAGGAGGAGTTGTGCGGCAAGATCGGTGAGCACGAGAGGCAAGGACGTGATGAATATATCACAATTTGTATTGTGCTGTCAGGGTGGAAGGGAACAATGTGGAGCGGGTGGGAGGTTGCGTTTGGTAGGGAGGTGTGAGGGCTGGCCTCGACGGTGGATGGGATGGTGGCTTCGTGGTGTAGGAGGTGGTGACGTGAGTTGATTGGCGGAGGAGATTGGTTGATGGTTGCGTGCATGAGAAAGGAGCTGGGCAAAAGGAAAGATGGATGGTGAGGAAGCAGAAAAATAAGTAAGAAAAGAACAGCAAAAGGAAGAGACAACACCTTTTTTCGTTTCTCAAACAATTAGTGAACTGACCAGAAATGAAAAGACACGTTAATAAAGTTGAAACCGAGGAAAGAAAAGTTAGGCACGAATTCAGAAGGAAAAAGGCTATTGGTATTTCAGGCTGCAAAATTGAAGAGACAGAATTCAAAAGGGCTCAATCCGGTACCGGTACGATTAGTCGTCCCGTAGATATCGTCGTGAACCGGATGCCGAAATAAACAAACTTATATACCGCAGCGATCGGCAAGACGAGACGATCAAAACGGTATAAAGATATCAGTGGTTTGATTTAATTATAAAAATTCGAATTTTTCTACTAGCGGAAAATGCAAGAAAAACGCTGAAAAATAAGATCGACGGAGCCAAAGATGTCCGAATTTGGAAAAACGACAAACTGAAATCTTGCTCAGAAGATGGTTTAGAATTTTTCTATGTAAAATTATTTTGGTTTTGATAACATTTTATTTTCAACGCTTTTTAACTGATTAAATTGAAGTGAATTTACGCGCGAAATAAACTTTCATATTTTCGGACGAAAATTTACCAGTTGCTATGTTTAACTAGACTTATTCCAAATATTAAATTTTTATTTCAAAATTTTATCGTTTAAAATTTCACAAAATTTCAACTAATTTCGATATTAAAACAGTTGAAATTTACGGGTCGTTACAACTGATATCCGTATACCGTTTTGATCGTTTCATCGTGCTGATCTCCACTGTATACTCGTTTGTGTATTTTAGTGTTCAGTACGTGAAGAAATCTAGGAAACGACTCCCGTATCGATACCGCTTGTGATGTCCATTCAAATTTATTTTCAACCGTTACTATCCCATCATTTCTTTGCATTGGTAACTGCGTTTATTCCATCAGTTTTAAATATAAATTTTGTGATACGTTTGCATCTATCCCACTGAAACGGTACATTTCCTTTATTCCTACAATTATATTATTCATCAGCCTTTATAACCTGCTCTCTGTCACTTCTTCTCAACGTGTACCTTCAACATTTTGGTTCGTGTTCACACTTTTGGAAAAGGAAATCATAACGTGCTAAACAAATATTTACACAAGCCTACACGTTATTCCCTACTGTTTGTTCATCATTTGCAAAGACTATTTGCATTCTTTTTTCAAATTGAAACCTGTCACTTTATTCTTTAATTTATTATATTTTAATATCCAACTTTATATACATCAATTGACATACTGTACACGTTATCATTATTCTAGCTTCAGCAGAAGTTTTTTTTTCTTTCGTTTTCTCTTCACCGCCCTACCTTTCTTCCCATCAAATCTAAGCACCCAACCACCGATCATTCTCCCTCACGCAAGCAGGCACAGCCACTCCACCCAGCTCGGCACCGCTAGCTCCTCTACCCACGTGCGCAACAGCCACCTAGGCTGAGCGCCGCACTCTAGAACCTGTCCTACCCTGCTTCCTTGCGCCGCCCCGCCACCGGCGAGCCTCGACCGTACATGTGTTCTCCAACCCACCTCTGGCCATTTCTCTTCCCCCCTTCCGACCCTCTTGTCCCCTGTTGCCAACTAGTGACTCTTCTGCATGTATGCCTAGGTGAGTGTAAGTGTAGTTTTATAGACTGCTTGTTGTATAGTTGTGCATGTATATGGATTCTATGTTGGTATGTATAAGTGCTTGACCTGTTGCATACATTTTCGCATTTAAAGTGTATATATATTTAAAAGGATCTGGTACGTATAAAAATATATGTTATACTTTAAGTTATATATATATATATATATTTTATGCAGTTATATATATATTAGATGTTACAAGTGCAACTAGTTTGGTTCGCTGTTTTTCAAAGGTTCGTTGTACTGGTTTATATAAATATATGTACTTGTATTATAAAGCATTGATTCTTTTTTTTATAGAAACGTACGTGCGTCGTTTGGGATTTAGCAGTGGTTTCAAAGTATAATTGGGTTATATATATATTGAGTACAGTTTTAATATACAGGTCATATATTAGAATGTTGCTTATATGCGCATACCTTATTTTATCAGTGCTCTGTTAGTATATTTAGGCATATAGCCTCTCTTAAATAGTTACGGTTATAGGTTAGCATATCTATTAGCTAAATACATATCAGCTAGTGTACTTATATAGGATGTATATAGTATTGTATATTGCCAACTGCTTTTGCTTTCATACGTGCATATATATTATAAGATTTATTTAAAATATATAGGGCTATATAGGTGGTATGAAAATCTGCGTATGTATATATATTATATTATATTTTTTTATAATATAATTAACAGTATATTTATCATAGGGTTGTTAAAAATTGGCTAGCTGATAGTTATGGAGTTCGTACATAAATATGTTAGTACCTGCCTTATACAAGCATGTTTATTTTGTTTGTTGGATTTCGAACTTGTAGGATAACTTATGATGTGTATATATAAATCATGGTCTACATGTTCGTGCATTTGAGTGGTTTGCATTTTTATCTTATTTTTGAATTTATATGCATTTGATTTAGGATATATGTGGCCTCAAAGATAATACATTTTATTTTATAGTGTTTTAAATTAAATACTGATTTTAAATTTGTAATATATATTTTGCTTCGATTATATCAAGACGATTATGATTCGTTTCCGTCAGTCTTTGTCTTTCAGCTTTGCCGTCGAACCCACTTTCAGCTTACTTCGCTTTGAGATTTTGTTTGGATTTGTTCGATTGTCTAGATAGTGACCAAATCCGTAGCTCAAATTTTGTCAAATCTATCTAGCCTCGAAAGGTGAGCAATCACTCACGATTAATGTTCTTTTATTTATTAAATTTGATTTCAATTGAAACGACAATTGAAATATGCTGCTGTTAGTTAATTACACTGTTATATATGCTATTGCCTGTATCAGTTCACCTGTGACATTTGACACCATTATCTGTTAATTATTTATGTGATGATAATACAGTTTGGCTGATATTTGATTGATTGTTGATGTTTATATTGGACGTTAAATTGTTAGTGGTAAATGATAAATAGTATGCAAAATTAAAATTGATATAGGATGGTTAACAATTTTAAAACTGATTTATATGTTAAATTTGATTAGTTGAATATGACCCCTTTTAATTGTTAAATTAATTGACATGTAGAATAGTGATAATTACACTTTGAACCATCGACGTATATTGGATTAATTGTTGTAGTATAAAATTGAAATTGAATGACAAGTGAAAAACCGTATAAATAATTAGTGGAATAATCTTTAATCTACATGAAATGATAGTGTAGATTCTAGAAATAATTATATTAATTCGTACAAATAACAATGCGAATTAATACGGTTATTTCAGGATTATTTGAATTGATTATTGGATTGTTATTATTGCTTGTTTATTTACTTTGACACCATCCCAATTATCACACTGCAAGTTCCCTTTGTTATGCTTTGATTTTGAATTGAATTGGAATCGGGTTGAAATGATAAATACCCAAATTGAACTTTGACCTAGGATAGAGAACTAAATAAAACCCGTTTGGTCAATAATTTGATTTAAAATAAAACGAAGATTTTATTTGAATAAATAATATGGTTTTGAAATGGAGTTGAAATTTGAATTTTAATGAAAGAAAATGTTAATATTTAATAATCTGAAACAAAATATTAACAAATGTAATTGATGAAAGAATGTTGTTTAATTTGAGAAATGATTGAATTAAGTTTGAAATTATAATTAAGTTTGAAATTATTAAACTTTGAAATGATTTAATAATTAAGTTTGAAATTATAATTAAGTCTGAAATTATTAAACTTTGAAATGATTTAATAATTAAGTTTGAAATTATAATTAAGTTTGAAATTATTAAACTTTGAAATTATTTAATAATTAAGTTTTGAATAATTTAATAATTAAATAAGATTGGATTATTTAATGATTAAATTGAATTGAATTCTTTAATAAGTAAAATTGAATTTTTGAATAAGTGAATTTTACTTCATAAATAATTGAAATTGAGTTTCTTTATTAATTAAGTTTTGGGAAAATTATTTAAGTAAGTAAATAAGTGAAATTGAATTTCTTTGACAAGAAATAAAATGTGATTTATTGAAATTAATGTAAGACTTGAAATTTAAGAATTTGATTTGACGAATTTAATTTAATTCAAATTTGTAAGTTTTGATATAATGAAGTTGAATTTGAATAATGGATTTAATGAATTGGAAATTTAATAGAAATTGTTTTGAATGGCAAATTTACTTAATGAATATTGAATGAAGTTGATAAATGAATTTAAATTGATTTAAATGTTAAATTAAATTAATTTAAATGATTTGGAATGAAACTTATTTACGAACTTGAATCAATATTTGAATTGTTTTAAAAAGAAATTGAAATTTTTATTATAAGATTTGAAATGGTAATTTGGAAGTTTTGAAACGTAAAGTATGGAAATTGATACAGAAGAGAAATGAAATGTTGGTTTACAAATTCTAATTGAAATTATAATTGATTTGGTTTTGAAATATATAAACGACCAATCGGTGTAATAATTAATGCGTAGTTATTAAAGAGACCGGGATCGGATATGGACATACTCTCTGTCGATACCGAAAACCACTTTAATAACTAATATACGCGGAGTGTTGATCCAGAACGAAGTGGATGGTTTTGATGAACGCGTTGACTGAAGAAAGAGAACGATATTGGATGACCCCTGACATGACTAAAACAGGAGCCGCGCCGGGCCATTGAGGATCGCCATCTCTAGCGGACACACTTCTTCGTTACCATATCTATTACTTTTGTGATTCGATTTGGGTGCACCCCTCGATTATGGGAGTGTTGTTTCGCGGTGTTGGGGTAGTAGCTGCTATGCCCAACATCAGTCCGGATCACGCAACTACTAGTATCCTAGTTGGTATTGCCTCATGTACCTTGTCATACTGATTATCCTATTCGCGACCACTACGATTTTGGTTTGTACCTTTAGTATATGGATTGCCCTCTGGTGACTCCCGGTTTTGGGGAAACTACGGTCTTGTATATGCTCTTGGGAATAAAAATGTGTTAAGGGTGGAATGGGCCATGACTTAACGCTATTTTGATATCGTACTTTACTGATTAGACATTATCTACTTAGCGTACACTATTACATAGTAGATAGTTTAACGGATCCTTAGAGGATGGTTATCCCAAACATCCTTTGAGTTACTTGTATTTCAGTTGATATTTCACTTGAGTTGGATTTATTGATATAAGAATGTTAATCCTGACTCGAGTGTTTTGTGTTTTCTTTACGCTCGGGTCAGACTGAGTGTACCAGTATTCGAGACTCACCTTTGGAGTTGGAGCTTCGCTTGGAGATCCAGCTATCTATCCAGCTTTCAGATATTCAGTTTATTCCAGTGATGTATTCTGATATTGTATTTGTCTATAGTATTCGAGACTTCTGTTGTATCCTGTATAACTCTGTTTTATATATATAGTAGCTTCATGAACTACTATTCTTTTGTTTCCGCTGCATTATTGTTATATTACGCTGTGTCTGTGATTATTTATTTATTGTATATGCTAAGTTTTGCCAAATTTAAATTAACAATCTATTATTTTGAATTATTCAAGTCTGACATGTGTGGATTATTGTCGATTTGAATGGTCCAAAAGAGTGGGTCGTTACAGTTGGTATCAGAGCTTTGGTAGCTCTAGGCAAAACTTAGCATATAGGGTAAATGTATTTACATAATCACTCTCATTCGAGTTTCAATCTCTTCCTTTTGACTCGATTCCTTTGAATTTTGGAACGTTTCCCTCGGTTTCGAAATTCATTCGTGTCCCTCACTATTCGTCTTCTTTCAAATTCTGGAGCACCCCATAACTCCATTTTGAATGATATCTATAATAAGATCGGCGGTCTCGCCAATCTTCGAATGATTCGTAAAGGAGCAAAACTCCTTTATAATAGGCATCGATTTACCGGAGATTTCTGTATCCTCGGTTTACGATGCTATCTATTCCCTGCTATACCTGAATTTTATTTCTTGAGATCGAATGTCAATTTGCCTCGGAATTCTACATTGATCTTATTCTTGAAGTCACGGTCGACCCGGCTAAGGTTGCCCGTAAATTAAATAAGCTCATCCATCTCCCGATTCTGTTAATTGAATCATCTTATCTTTTCTTTCGAACTTGAATTCGAATCAAAATTTCTCTTTGATTTAATTCCATCAAATTTGAAACCCTATCCTTATTTTGAAAATTCATTCCTGTATTGTCGAGCAAAGAAATGTATTTGTAAATTAATATTTAAAATGTTTTAAAATATATTGTGTTGTTTGAGTTGTTGATGTTGATTTGGGTTTCCGATCGATTCGTCTGATCAACGCTATCGATAGGATTTCTAAAACACTTTAACAGAACAAACTGACACAATATTGTTTTCAAATTTGGTAAACAAAATAATTTTGTATGATTATATTATATATAAGTATAATTTTTTTTTGAAATTAAATTGTTAATGAATTTGTTGTCTGAAAATAATAATATTTGATTTTCATTTATTGTTTTGTAAACCATTGACTATTGCATATTATAAATAAATGAATTTGTAAACTTGGTTATAAATTGATTGGAATTTGAAATGAAATTTAATTCAGAAATTTGAGAATTTATTAGTTTCCGGTGATTTCGAACTTTGGTTTTTAAAATTTTAAAGTATATATTGTTGAAAGTATTTTCGAATAGAAATCGTTTTCAAAGAATTTTTCAAATGTTGAAATCAGTGCTCTTCTCTTTGTCGCTGGAAAATAATTTCGGTGATGGCGGTCGCATCATCGACGTTCATTTTCGAGTTTCGAAGTGGAGAAACCATTCTGTAGCTTTGCTACGGTTTTTTTTTGAGAAAAATATATTTTGATTTGAATTTTTCAGTATATTTTGATTTACATATATATATATAGGTATCTTATTTTAAAATTTAATTTGATTTGATATAAATATATTATATATATCTCTAAATTGTTTAAAGTTAATCGGAAATCTAATTCTTAAATTTTGTTAAAGGATGATTTTAATTATGAATAAAACCAAATTTTGGAATAAATATTTAAACTTGAATAATTGAATCGGGAAATTTTTATTGTATACTGTTCAACTGCATTTCAATATAACTTACCTAAATTATTCATAAGTTAAAAAGTAATTGAATAATATACAATATAAAATAATTTTATAAATAAGTTTGAGTGTTTATAATAAATGTTATACACTTAGATTTTAAAATAATAAAAAAATGCTAATAAAGATGATAGAATAATAAGTTAGTTTAATGAGATGAATATAATAAATTTTGTTCTGAAAGAATTAACAAATTGAAATTAGATCAATTTACGGAAATTCCCTTAAATTTAAACCAATTATTGAATCTAAATTAATTTAAATTGAAATTTATATGGTTTAAATTAATTTATATGGTTTAAATATATGTAATAAGATATATATATAGTGAAATAAACTTAATAAGAATTTGGAATAAAGAAGAATTTAAATTCCTGAAAAATATGATTATAATAAAAGACTATTCAAAATTATGGTTTTAGAAATTGTAAATTTAAGATAATTAGATAATAAGATAATGAATTTAGAAATAGTTGAGATTAATTTTAGTGAAATAAAATGGATTAAATCAATTATTGAATATCAATTAATTTAAATTTAAATTTATATGGTTTAAATTAATGGTTATTTTGTATTTCAAATCTATTTTTCTTTCTGGTTTTTCTATTCTCCTACCTCGTTCCTTTTCGGGGACGAAAATTTTTGAGTGGGGGAGAATGTAACGACCCGTAAATTTCAACTGTTTTAATAACGTAATTAGTTGAAATTTTGTGAAATTTTTAACGATAAAATTTTGAAATAAAAATTTAATATTTGGAATGCGTCTAGTTAAACATAGCAACTGGTAAAATTTCGTCCGAAAATATGAAAGTTTATTTCGCGCGTAAATTCACTTCAATTTAATCAGTTAAAAAGCGTTGAAAATAAAATGTTTTCAAAACCAAATATTTTTACATAGAAAAATTCTAAACCATCTTCTGAGCAAGATGTCAGTTTGTCGTTTTTCCAAATTCGGACATCTTTGGCTCCGTCGGTCTTATTTTCTTGCGTTTTTCTTGCATTTTTTCCGCCAGTAGAAAATTCGAATTTTTTTATAATTCAATCATACCACTGATATCCGTATACCGTTTTGATCGTTTCATTGTGCTGATCTCCACTGTATACTCGTTTGTGTATTTCAGTGTTCAGTACGTGAAGAAATCTAGGAAACGACTCCCGTATCGATACCGCTTGTGATGTCCATTCAAATTTATTTTCAACCGTTACTATCCCATCATTTCTTTGCATTGGTAACTGCGTTTATTCCATCAGTTTTAAATATAAATTTTGTGATACATTTGCATCTATCCCACTGAAACGGTACATTTCCTTTATTCCTACAATTATATTATTCATCAGCCTTTATAACCTGCTCTCTGTCACTTCTTCTCAACGTGTACCTTCAACATTTTGGTTCGTGTTCACACTTTTGGAAAAGTAAATCATAACGTGCAAAACAAATATTTACACAAGCCTACACGTTATTCCCTACTGTTTGTTCATCATTTGCAAAGACTATTTGCATTCTTTTGTCAAATTGAAACCTGTCACTTTATTCTTTAATTTATTATATTTTAATATCCAACTTTATATACATCAATTGACATACTGTACACGTTATCATTATTCTAGCTTCAGTAGAAGTTTTTTTTTCTTTCGTTTTCTCTTCACCGCCCTACCTTTCTTCCCATCAAATCTAAGCACCCAACCACCTATCATTCTCCCTCACGCAAGCAGGCACAGCCACTCCACCTAGCTCGGTACCGCTAGCTCCTCTACCCACGTGCGCAAAAGCCACCTAGGCTGAGTGCCGCACTCTAGAACCTGTCCTACCCTGCTTCCTTGCGCCGCCCTGCCACCGGCGAGCCTCGACCGTACATGTGTTCTCCAACCCGCCTCTGGCCATTTCTCTTCTCCCCTTCCGACCCTCTTGTCCCCTGTTGCCAACTAGTGACTCTTCTGCATGTATGCCTAGGTGAGTGTAAGTGTAGTTTTATAGGCTGCTTGTTGTATAGTTGTGCATGTATATGGATTCTATGTTGGTATGTATAAGCGCTTGACCTGTTGCATACATTTTCGCATTTAAAGTGTATATATATTTAAAAGGATCTGGTACATATAAAAATATATATTATACTTTAAGTTATATATATATATATATTATGCAGTTATAAATATATTAGATGTTACAAGTGCAACTAGTTTGGTTCGCTGTTTTTCAAAGGTTCGTTGTACTGGTTTATATAAATATATGTACTTGTATTATAAAGCATTGATTCTTTTTTTTTATAGAAACGTACGTGCGTCGTTTTGGATTTAGCAGTGGTTTCAAAGTATAATTGGGTTATATATATATTGAGTACAGTTTTAATATACAGGTCATATATTAGAATGTTGCTTATATGCGCATACCTTATTTTATCAGTGCTCTGTTAGTATATTTAGGCATATAGCCTCTCTTAAATAGTTACGGTTATAGGTTAGCATATCTATTAGCTAAATACATATCAGCTAGTGTACTTATATAGGATGTATATAGTATTGTATATTGCCAACTGCTTTTGCTTTCATACGTGCATATATATTATAAGATTTGTTTAAAATATATAGGGCTATATAGGTGGTATGAAAATCTGCATATGTATATATATTATATTATATTTTTTTATAATATAATTAACGGTATATTTATCATAGTGTTGTTAAAAATTGGCTAGCTGATAGTTATGCAGTTCGTACATAAATATGTTAGTACCTGCCTTATACAAGCATGTTTATTTTGTTTGTTGGATTTCGAACTTGTAGGATAACTTATGATGTGTATATATAAATCATGGTCTACATGTTCGTGCATTTGAGTGGTTTGCATTTTTATCTTATTTTTGAATTTATATGCATTTGATTTAGGATACATGTGGCCTCAACAGATAATACATTTTATTTTATAGTGTTTTAAATTAAATACTGATTTTAAATTTGTAATATATATTTTGCTTCGATTATATCAAGACGATTCTGATTCATTTCCGTCAATCTTTGTCTTTCAGCTTTGCCGTCGAACCCACTTTCAGCTTACTTCGCTTTGAGATTTTGTTTGGATTTGTTCGATTGTCTAGATAGTGACCAAATCCGTAGCTCAAATTTTGTCAAATCTATCTAGCCTCGAAAGGTGAGCACTCACTCACGATTAACGTTCTTTTATTTATTAAATTTGATTTCAATTGAAACGACAATTGAAATATGCTGCTGTTAGTTAATTACACTGTTATATATGCTATTGCCTATATCAGTTCACCTGTGACATTTGACACCATTATCTGTTAATTATTTATGTGATGATAATACAGTTTGGCTGATATTTGATTGATTGTTGATGTTTATATTGGACGTTAAATTGTTAGTGGTAAATGATAAATAGTATGCAAAATTAAAATTGATATAGGATGGTTAACAATTTTAAAACTGATTTATATGTTAAATTTGATTAGTTGAATATGACCCCTTTTAATTGTTAAATTAATTGACATGTAGAATAGTGATAATTACACTTTGAACCATCGACGTATATTGGATTAATTGTTGTAGTATAAAATTGAAATTGAATGACAAGTGAAAAACCGTATAAATAATTAGTGGAATAATCTTTAATCTACATGAAATGATAGTGTAGATTCTAGAAATAATTATATTAATTCGTACAAATAACAATGCGAATTAATACGGTTATTTCGGGATTGTTTGAATTGATTATTGGATTGTTATTATTGCTTGTTTATTTACTCTGACACCATCCCAGTTATCACACTGCAAGTTCCTTTGTTATGCTTTGATTTTGAATTGAATTGGAATCGGGTTGAAATGATAAATACCCAAATTGAACTTTGACCTAGGATAGAGAACTAAATAAAACCCGTTTGGTCAATAATTTGATTTAAAATAAAACGAAGATTTTATTTGAATAAATAATATGGTTTTGAAATGGAGTTGAAATTTGAATTTTAATGAAAGAAAATGTTAATATTTAATAATCTGAAAAAAAATATTAACAAATGTAATTGATGAAAGAATGTTGTTTAATTTGAGAAATGATTGAATTAAGTTTGAAATTATAATTAAGTTTGAAATTATTAAACTTTGAAATGATTTAATAATTAAGTTTGAAATTATAATTAAGTCTGAAATTATTAAACTTTGAAATGATTTAATAATTAAGTTTGAAATTATAATTAAGTTTGAAATTATTAAACTTTGAAATTATTTAATAATTAAGTTTTGAATAATTTAATAATTAAATAAGATTGGATTATTTAATGATTAAATTGAATTGAATTCTTTAATAAGTAAAATTGAATTTTTGAATAAGTGAATTTTACTTCGTAAATAATTGAAATTGAGTTTCTTTATTAATTAAGTTTTGGGAAAATTATTTAAGTAAGTAAATAAGTGAAATTGAATTTCTTTGATAAGAAATAAAATGTGATTTATTGAAATTAATGTAAGACTTGAAATTTAAGAATTTGATTTGACGAATTTAATTTAATTCAAATTTGTAAGTTTTGATATAATGAAGTTGAATTTGAATAATGGATTTAATGAATTGGAAATTTAATAGAAATTGTTTTGAATGGCAAATTTACTTAATGAATATTGAATGAAATTGATAAATGAATTTAAATTGATTTAAATGTTAAATTAAATTAATTTAAATGATTTGGAATGAAACTTATTTATGAACTTGAATCAATATTTGAATTGTTTTAAAAAGAAATTGAAATTTTTATTATAAGATTTGAAATGGTAATTTGGAAGTTTTGAAACGTAAAGTATGGAAATTGATACAGAAGAGAAATGAAATGTTGGTTTACAAATTCTAATTGAAATTATAATTGATTTGGTTTTGAAATATATAAACGACCAATCGGTGTAATAATTAATGCGTAGTTATTAAAGAGACCGGGATCGGATATGGGCATACTCTCTGTCGATACCGAAAACCACTTTAATAACTAATATACGCGGAGTGTTGATCCAGAACGAAGTGGATGGTTTTGATGAACGCGTTGACTGAAGAAAGAGAACGATATTGGATGACCCTTGACATGACTAAAACAGGAGCCGCGCCGGGCCATTGAGGATCGCCATCTCTAGCGGACACACTTCTTCGTTACCATATCTATTACTTTTGTGATTCGATTTGGGTGCACCCCTCGATTATGGGAGTGTTGTTTCGCGGTGTTGGGGTAGTAGCTGCTATGCCCAACATCAGTCCGGATCACGCAACTACTAGTATCCTAGTTGGTATTGCCTCATGTACCTTGTCATACTGATTATCCTATTCGCGACCACTACCATTTTGGTTTGTACCTTTAGTATATGGATTGCCCTCTGGTGACTCCCGGTTTTGGGGAAACTACGGTCTTGTATATGCTCTTGGGAATAAAAATGTGTTAAGGGTGGAATGGGCCATGACTTAACGCTATTTTGATATCGTACTTTACTGATTAGACATTATCTACTTAGCGTACACTATTACATAGTAGATAGTTTAACCGATCCTTAGAGGATGGTTATCCCAAACATCCTTTGAGTTACTTGTATTTCAGTTGATATTTCACTTGAGTTGGATTTATTGATATAAGAATGTTAATCCTGACTCGAGTGTTTTGTGTTTTCTTTACGCTCGGGTCAGACTGAGTGTACCAGTATTCGAGACTCACCTTTGGAGTTGGAGCTTCGCTTGGAGATCCAGCTATCTATCCAGCTTTCAGATATTCAGTTTATTCCAGTGATGTATTCTGATATTGTATTTGTCTATAGTATTCGAGACTTCTGTTGTATCCTGTATAACTCTGTTTTTTATATATAGTAGCTTCATGAACTACTATTCTTTTGTTTCCGCTGCATTATTGTTATATTACTCTGTGTCTGTGATTATTTATTTATTGTATATGCTAAGTTTTGCCAAATTTAAATTAACAATCTATTATTTTGAATTATTCAAGTCTGACATGTGTGGATTATTGTCGATTTGAATGGTCCAAAAGAGTGGGTCGTTACACATTTGCAACCTGGATTGGTTTCTTTGTGTAGTCTTGCATTTGCTTCAAGTTAAATTTGTTGTTTCTTCTAGTCATCTCATTCATGTTATACTGCTTGCTCTCTTGTGTGTATATGTGCACTGATCTGGTTCATGTTGTCTTCAGGTGTTGCTCTTTTGTTGAGTCTGGTTGCATGCCTTGTCCATGTGTGCATATTGTTTCGATTCTGTGCATATGAACTTGTACATTTCTTGCACCATTTTGAGTTGTTGCAGTCTTGTGCATATTATTGATTTTGTGTTTGCATTTGAGTCATATGGTCACCACTGCTTGTCAAACTTGAAGTCTGTACTGTTTTGTTCTAAAGTCACCACTGTTGATTGTTTTTCCACTATATGTATATACATGTATACATGTGTGAACATGCATGTATATATGTATTCTATGCTGAAGCTTTGCATTCATGTTAGTGTTGACTTTTGATCTGGATTTTCTTTGAGTTTGGTTAAGTTGACTTGGTCGAGACTCTTATGCACTTGAGTTGAATCCAGCCTTTGGCTTGGGTTTGACCTTGTGCTCACCTGTCCCTGCAATTTTATCAAGCAAGTGTATATGGGTGTGCACGGCCTTGTGGCATGTACATTGATACACTATGCATGTCATAAGATGTTCGTGTAGATGAATTCAAAAGAAATAAATGACGAACAATCCAAATAACTGAGGCAAATAATATTTTCAAAAACACACACTTTAATTTGCACTGCAAAATATTTATTTTTCAATTTTACTGCGTCAATGTTTATTTTGCAGATAGCTCAGATGCTGGATTCAGGCTGGAACATAGTTGAAGATAAAAATACAAGTGTTAAGTGACTATATAGTGAGATGTTAAACTGTAAATTGAAATTTGTGATGTACTCGAAATTGTATTGTAAAATGACAATGTGCAAATGTATAGTGAGAGCTTAAATTTGTACTATTCGAATTTGTAATAAAATATTTGTTTGAATAAAATATTTGTTTGAATATAAATTCTATGTTTTTTATTTTATTCATAAAATATTTATTTTATTATGTGAAAATAAAATAGTACAATAACAAATACATTTAAATGAATATATATATATATATATGTTTATTATCATCAAACAAAAATCGTATACTAGCATATTCAACAGAAACTTGGAGGCTAAGCATAATAAAACATGAAGAAGCTCCCATAGGGATCGCACCACCAAAATCATCAATCGTAGGGATTGGTCCTCATCCCTATTTCTTGGGATTTGGGCCATGCGATCCCTTCTGTGGGCCGTTATGGATCTAGGGAGACTTCTGTCGAATTTTTAGGGAGATATTTCGTTGTCTTTCCCTATAAATATAGACTTAATTGTTCATTTTCTGGACCTTTACACTTTTAGTGCTTTGTATTCTTTTGTAACTAAAGAATTTCATTTTATCCCTCTTGTACTCGGTATACAAAGTGATTAATAAAGCTACATCTTCAAGGTGGACGTAGACAAACAATGCCGAACCACTATAAACTGATGTGTCTTTGTTTTTTGCTTATTTCTATTGCTTTACTACTATATTCTCTCTGTTTACATTTAATATTCTTTATTTATTACTCTATAAAATCTCTATTTGGTGTTGGTGCCAATTTTTGGTGCAAACATGTGCGTGTGCAGAACACCTGTTTACATTTTCTAATAAATGTGGCACGGCCCACTATAAAGCCGGCGAGCTTTGCTAAAAAATTACACTTATTTAAACCATACATCAAAAATTTTACGTTTATACACACTAATACACAACTAATTACATAAAAGTATTTTTTTAATTATACGAACTTCAATGTACAAATAATAAATACACATTTTGAATACATATTTAAAAAGAGGCTATATTTTCCTTGTTTTAAATATGAATTAAAGGGATTGACCATATATAATGATAAATGTTTTAAAGGAATAAATTATTGTTTATTTTAAGTTTTTATATAAAATTACCAAAGAGGGTTATTACTTAAGGTTAAGCAATTAAAGATGCCAATTGATTGAATATATTTGAATGATGGATGCTATATGTTCTTATTTTTATTTGATCAGTTATTTTGCATGATTATTATTGTCACACTCACATCCTCATGACCCATAACGACATTTTGGGATATAAAAGGGCAGAATGACCAGCTAGGTTGAGCCATTAGTGAGTATAATCAGATTTAACTCCTGAGTGAGTAGAATTGCTTCCAGGAGATCAGATAGATTAGAAGAGTTAGGACGCCCAAAACTGATCAAAGGATTATGATATGAGATATGGTACTGGAAGGGTCTAATAGGTTCATAGTGATCCCATAAAAACTATGGCTTGAGTATTGTTATTGGAGGATACCCAATAGGTTCCTAGTGATCCTGTGAAGACTATGATTTAAAAGTATGGTATTGGAAGAATCCAATATATCCCATGAAAACTATGATATGAGATATGGTATTGGAGAGTTCCAATAGGTTCATAGTAATCTCATGAAAACTATGATTGGAAATTGTTACTGGTAGAAACTAATAGGTTCTTAGTGATCCCATGAAAACTATGATTCTGGACAAGTAGTCCTTTAGAGCTTTGAAAACTTATTAGTCAGCCCATGAAAACTAAGAGGGTCATAGTGACCCTAGGAAAACTATGGATTGAGATAGATAGTCGGTTTTGTAAAAGAGCAAACTTAGGGTAAATATAACTATATGTTGATAGACAAGTTAGGCTTACACACATTGCATCCTTGCATATGATTACTTTATTATGCTTTAACCGTTGTGGATGTAGGAGCATGGTTTATGGTTGATATGTTGGTAAGATACTAGTGAGAGGAAACTTGTTCCGTTTAGCGACATGGCCTCACTGGATATCTATTTTTGGTTCGAGATGGTAGGTTATTATTCACACCAAACTTTTTTTCTGACCCGAAGTTTTTATTTTTCCTCTTAAACAACCGGGTACTCATTTGAGTAGATCAGGAGTAAGGTTTCTTAGGTTTTCTAGTTAGACCAATAAGCTTCTAGAGATGTGCAGGAGGCAATATAACTATATTAGGAGTTCCAATTTATCCGCTGTTCTATTTCGGATGTAATGGAAAAGTTATATAATTGCCAATTATTAAACTCTAATCAACTAAGGGGCATATTCATATGTCGCTCTTGGAGTATTTTGTAATAGTTATATTTTTTCTGAACGTGGGATGACGTATGAGATTATGTAATGAATATTATATTAAATGTTATTATGAAATGTAATGTGAACAGTTGTTATTAAATTGTGTTCGAAAATTTTCGTATTCATCCGCTTCTGATGTTACTAATATGATTAACATAGCCATATTTTGTCACTGAAAATTACTAACTGTAGATGACTACAGCATCCGCAGTGCTTAATTTCAGTCTTCAAAATGAGGGATGTTACAACTTGCTTCCGTACAATTTCTCGCTGTTGCTACCTATAAAACATGTTTAGATCCAGCGAAAAGTGGAGGAGGTGCAGAGAATTTTCCTTCTTGAAACATGTTATACCTTATATTTTCCATATTAACTTTTTTAAATTTATTTTCAATTTTAAATCCTACTTTTATACCAACTTAAATAACTTATGGATCAATAATTGCAAATTAACGATATAATTCTAACTTGTATATGAAAATAACTTGTGCAA
This sequence comes from Allium fistulosum, assembly GCA_030737815.1. Taxonomy (NCBI): domain Eukaryota; kingdom Viridiplantae; phylum Streptophyta; class Magnoliopsida; order Asparagales; family Amaryllidaceae; genus Allium; species Allium fistulosum. Next base: position 671,767,556 of record CM060901.1, read on the forward strand.
AAATAAGTAAGCTAATGTAAGATAAAATCAATCACACCAAATTTTTGTACTGGCTCGGAACTCCCGTCCTATATCCAGTCTTGAATCTCCCCTTCGGTATTCTACTAACTAGAAACTCTCTCTTAACCTGAAGGAATGGGTTTAGAGTGGTTCCCGGTTCTTCATAAAATAGGACTTCTACTCTATAGTGAATGAGATATTTTTTCGACAACCTTTGTATCTCTAATACACTAATTTTGTCAAGACGGTACACACTTCCTACAATATCCTTTGATGATAGTGATTTAAACGTTGCATATGGTAGGAAGCTAAGAGATTTTTTTAAAAGCTCTAATTTCATAGAGTATTTAGAGTTTAGAAAATATAGAGAAAAAATTGAAATCAAAGTCATCTTTATTTATACTGTTAGAAAGGTTTTCTTAAAGAGTTATGACCATTAAAAAAGTTGCATCCCTTGATTGTAACGAAGATAACCTTTCATTATTAAAACTAATCATTCAGAAGTATAGCTGTTAATTAGTTCTCAAACGTCTGACTAAGCAACTCAGACGCCTATTCAATTTTATTAAAAAAATTAAAGACATCTCATATGTCTAGCTAAAGCCCATAAACGTTTAAGCATATTAAAGACAAGATCTTCTTCATTTTAAAACTAATTCAAATGTTTGGGTCATTGCTTTAGACATCTGGTCTTATTTAAAAAACCAGTTAAAACTTTCCCAAACGTCTGATTCAAAGCCTCAGCGTCTAGTCAATTTCCAAAAAAGAAATAATTCATTTTTTGGTTGATTCATACGTCTGGTTGATTTGATCATACATATGATGCCTTAATCAGACAGCTGATCAAACCAATCAGATGTTGGAGTAGTTAAAGGAAATAAATTTTTTATCTATGAACCGTTGTAAGAACATGTATATTTTAAGGATTTTATAACGTAATTAATTGAAATTTTACATGAAATTTAATTATAAAATTTTGCAATGGAAATTTGATATTTAGAATACATCTATTTTAATATAGCAACTGGTAAAGTTTTATTGGAAAATATGAAAGTCAATTCTGTTGTGTAATTTTCAATTTAAAAATTAGTTAATTTAATGATAATAAAATATTTCGAAATCTAAATATTTTTATACAATAAAATTGTAAATCATTTTCTGAGTGAGACGTCATAATTCGTTTCGTCAAATTTGGACTTCTCTAGCCCCGTTTATCTTAATTTCGGCGTTTTAGCAACATTTTCGGTACCGAATATCGAATTTTGATAGGATGATCGTATCACTTATCTCTATTTACCATTCTGTTCGTCTCGTCGTGCTGATCTCCGCAGTATATTCATTTGTGTATTTCGGTATCTGGTAAGCGGCGAATTCGGCAAAACGATTCATCGTAACGGTATCCATTTTAGAGCCTTTTTGTTTTCATTTGTCAAACGGCTGAAATCAAATAGCCACTAGCCTTTCATATTCCCAAAAATTTAATTGTTGACCTTCGCTCTTTCCAATGTTAAATTTTGTTTGCTGGTTCATTTTATTAATCTGACTCCTTCATTTGAGCCTCCTGCAACGACCCGCTATTTTGGACCATTCAAATCGACAATAAATCCACACATGTCGGACTTGAATAATTCAAAATACCGAATTGTTAATTTAAATTTAGGAAAACTCAGCATATACAGTAAATAAATCAATCACAGAATCACAGACATAGAGTAATACAATAATACGCAGCGGAATAGATAAAATAGTAGTTCATGAAGCTACTATATAAACATCAGAGTTAGAAATAAAATACAACAGAATATCTCAAATGCAGTGAAGTCTCCAGTATAACAGATGACTTCTCTGAACAAATCAACTAGAAGAGCTGAAAGCTGAGGCGATAGTTGGATCTCCAAAGGAAGCTCCAAACTCCAAAGGTGAGTCTCAAATGCTGTATCACTCGGTCTGACCCGAGAGTAAAGTAAAACACAAATCACTCAAGTCAGGATTAACATTCTTATATCAATAAATCCAACTCAAGTGAAATATCAACTGAAATACAAGTAACTTAAAGGATGTTTGGGATAACCATCCTCTAAGGATCCGTGGAACTATCTACAAGGTAGAAATATACACTATAACACCGTGGTCATTTCAATTAAATTTATACTTCAAAACCCAAATATCATTTTCATTCAATATATCTATTTTCCAAAATAGTGTATGTTCATTAAATAATTTATACAGTAAAGTATTTATAATTTCCTCAAGTCTCACAAATCGATTCAAATTAACTCAAATTCCAAATTCAAATTTATTCAAAGCTCAATTCATCAATTCAATTCAGTTCTAAATATCCATTTAAATTTTCAATATATTTCAAAGCTTTAATATTCAGCATTTTCAAAAACAGTTTCATATAGCACTTGATTTAACTTTATTATTATTTAATCAGGGAATATTCACATCAATATCATTTAACTAGCCTTAAATTTATTTAAACAAGAAATATTCATTAAATTATTTAAATCAAACTCAAGTTATAAATCATATCTTAAATCCCAATTTCAATAAGCTTTAAATTGGTTTAATTAAATAAAATTCTTTACTAAATTCAAATTATCTTCCTAACCTTAACTTATTCAAATTTTTACCAAAAATCTATTTTGGAACATAAATTTAAATACTCAACCATATTATATGTATTTAATCAATCTTAATTAAATTAAATATCATTATTAAATCTATATAAATCATTTCCATTTATATATAATAATTTAAGGCTCAACATTTAATAAAACCATATATTTCTTTCCAAAACCATAGAATTTATTTTCAAAATGTTTATATATATTGATCAACGCTGTTTGTATATATATCTATCATATGGTTAAGTGATACGGATATTTATCATTTCAATCCGAAATTAATATATACGGGTAGATATCATTTCAACCCGTAATCCCAATTTCAATCAAATGAAAATCGCTCGGGTCTATCATTTCAACCCATAACGATTTTCTCCTATTCTAAAGTCCATTCGGGTATGTATCATTTCAACCCATGGTGATTTCTATACTAACAGGGAACTTGCAGAGTGATAACAGATATAGAAATAATATAACAGGCATAGATATATCATTAGTACAATATAATATAAAAAGCAGGATATGGTGTCATATCCCACAGGTGAACAGTTACAGATAATAGCATATATATATCAATATAAATAACAGATAATGATGTCGGGTGTCACAAGTGAACAGATACAGATGATGGCATAGATATAATAATATAAATAACTAACAGCAGCATATTTCAATTGTCGTTTCAATTGAAATCAAATTTAATAAATATAAGAACATTAATCGTGAGTGATTGCTCACCTTTCGAGGCTAGAGAGATGAACAAAATGAGATGAGTTACGGATCCAAGCACGAATTCCAAATCAAAGCTAGATTGACACGAATTCTACGGATAAGCTGATAAATAGAAATGGACGAAATCAATCAGAACTGGATCGATGTAATAGGATATATTACATATATATATTAGTTGTCAAAAATCATTTTAAATCATATTTAAAATATATTTATATTTAATTTCAAAATAACATTAATACCAACATATCATATATATGTATATATAGACATGGAATTATTAGGAATTTATAACATGAATCCGAATAGATATTTAACATATTATTTATGTAAAAATTGTTACAAACTCAGTTTTAAAACAATAATATAAATTCGAATAAAATACCATTTCATAAACTAGATAATTTCCCATATACATAGCTCAAATTATTGTTCAACAAATTATATACATGCTTTACACAAATAGTATTTCATACAAAAAAAATATAAACCAAGTTCCAGATAGGAATTTTGGGCATGTTTCAACAGTTAACAAATATATTACTTATCTCAAAATGTACAACACATATCAAATTTATATATTTTCAGGTAGATGAAATAAATATGCTTAGATCTAGGAGTGCCAAACATAAAATCAAACTTATAAAATGCGAAACAGTAATTTTATAACTATATACTACTTACATTTTTCTCAATACATATAAACTATTATTTATATACAAGATAATACAGATATAACAATATATATATACTGTTATAAAACTTACCTATTCCTTTCCCTATATATTACATAACCAGTCATATATATATAAACATATAAGCTTATACACATATATACATATTTAAATCTTATATATACCTTTACTGTATCATCTCAGAAATCAGAATATCTTATATCTAATTATTTTAAACTCTTGTACATATAGTCCTATAAATATATATCAACAGATAATGAGGTTTGTAAAAGTTTTATATACATATAACGGCTACTAATATATATGCGTGAGTGTATATATGTATATATATATATATATATAAATATTTAGAATGTTAAATAAACTATTCTGTATATACATACGTATTCTTCGAACATATATATATGATTAAGCTCGTAAACTATCAATAAGAAAATGCAAAGAAGGATTATAACACATACATATAACAGTGAATACATATATAACTTACACATATAAGAACTTGCCAAAGGAGGGTCGAAGAGGAGAAAGCAAAGAGTTTGGTTCGGCCAGAAGAAGGAGAGGCCAGGCTGAAGACTGGGTGGCCGGAGGAAGGAAAAGTGGAGAGAACGGGTGAGGGGTTGTGGGTCGAGGCTCGCCAGATGTGGATGTACCGAAGCATAGTCGAGTTGTGGACTTGGGAAGGGCGGAACGAGGTGGGGAGGTGCAGTTTGGATCGGGTTTGAAAAAGGGGTTATTGTTTGAACTGTGGATGTGAGAGAGAAGGGGACGTGGGTTTTGTTGCTGGCCACGAAATAGATCAGGGGGAAAAGACATGATAGAAATGAGAAAGAGGGTGGAGAGGAGAAGAGTGAGACTGTTTATTTCCAATCAAAAATACAAATTATAAAATTTGGTTTCTATAAAGCAACGCCTGGAAAATCTAAGAGACAGAAGTTTCTATCCGATGGATTTAAAACAATGGAGACAAAGGGTCACAGAGAAATCTAAATGATACTGGCTGTATATATTTTTCGATGGAAAATAAATGGTCACGGGTAGATAAAAGGTTAAATGGTATCGATATAGAAATCGGTTTACTGATTTCGCAGCATACTATGGTTCGAAAAACAGAAATGAATGTACCATGAGATCAACACGATGAGATGCTCAAAATGGTATACAAATATTAGTGGTACGATCATCCGTTCAAAAGTCGATAATCGGTATCGAAAATGCTGCAAATTATCAGAAATAAGGTAAACGGAGCTACAAAGGTCCAAATTTGAAAAAAAAAAAGAAAGATGACGTCTCACTCAGAAGATGATATAGAAATTTTCTATATAAAAATATCCAGGTTTGGAAATAAATTTATTACCATCAATTATTAACTGATTTAAGTTGAAATAAAATTCCACATGAAAATAAACTTCAATATTATCAGATGAAAATTTACCAGTTGCTATGTTAAAATAGACGTATTCCAAATATTAAATTTTTAATTTCAATTTTTTTTTTGTTTAAAATTTCACAAAATTTCAATTAATTAAATAAATAAAAATCACTAAAAATTTTGGGTCGTTACACTCTCCCCCACTCAAAACTTTTCGTCCCCGAAAAGGGAAGGAGGTAGGAGAATAGAAACAACCAGATAGAAAAGATAGATTAAAAGGCAAGGATAAACGAAAAATTAATTTAAAACTATATGAATTTTACTTGAAATATTCATTTGAAAACTTCATTTGCAAATCAATTATTTTTAATAATTTAATACTTTTCAAAACCCATTTGTAAAATTTCTTTCTTCCTTTATAAATACCATTTATATGTTTAAATGACACCTTTATAATTATATGAAAACTATTTGAAACCAATTATTTACATTATTACTTATATTTACAAAGAAGCTATTTGAAAACATTAAATCCATAATTTATAAATTTATTAATTTATCTCAAGATACTTTTCAACATTATTAATAAATCAATAATCATTTCTTTAAATATGTTGTATTTAATTAATAACTTCTAAAATATTTAACACTAAATTTTCTATTTATAACACTATTTTTTATATATATATTAAACCATATAGCATATAAATAAACAATATTTAAAAGGATATAGTCAACAAGGAAAAGAAGGAGGACTTGGAAAAACAGAATATAGGTGAATAAATAAAGCTGAGCAGATAAGGTAGATTCAAGGAATAGTATCGGGCACGAATAATTAATTAGAACCATAAGAATTTCAATTTCGAATATTAATACAAAACTTCTTTGTTGGAAATACTTTTATAATAGAATACCTTTATAGTCGAAACAAATTTCCTTTCGAAAATACTTTTATAACTCGATGTCTTAACAAGTTTATCCTCGTTCCTGTAGACTCTGGCAGTGCGTTGATCAGGCGCAAAGCTAGAATTCTCCAAGTACTTAGTAGACTTGTTTCAACACCCAGTGAAAATACTGGAAAAACTTTTAAAAACAGATATGGAAAGTACAATCCAAACAAAAACAAACAAAACCTTTGTCTAACCATGGTTCGCAGATACACAATGGTTACGCCTGGATCCCCCAGGAAACAATCCATATCCGTAAGCTTTCTCAGCCCTGCGAGTTACGCCATGATGACTAGTAGAATGCAGGATACACAATGGTTACGCCTGGATCCCCCAGGAAACAATCCGTACCCCCAGGCAAGACTCAGCCAAGCATTTGCGCTACTATTCGCGACCTACATAGATGCAGGATACACAATGATTACGCCTGGATCGCCCAGGAAACAATCCGTACCCCAAGGCAAGACTCAGCCAGGCAGTTGCGCTATGCAGTCGCGCTTGTAAGACCATGGGTAACGCCATGGAATTCGAAGGACACTCGAGTATCATATCCGGAAAACAAAAAATCAGAGAGAATAATATCGATAGAATGAATCCAAGATGTGGCCACAAATCGGATATCAAGCAGAAGGCACTTTCCATATCTTTACTTCGAAAATATGTATCATATAGTACCTTTTCAAATCACTTCCAAATATCGTACTTATATAAAATCCATTATATATAAGATTTAATTTTCAAATCAAATACTTTTCCAAAATCAAAAGTATATCAAATCATACTTATATAGACTTCAATTATATAAGATTTCACTTTTCAAATTGAGTACCTTTTCAAATCCATAGTTTTCGGATCAACATCATACTTATACAAAACAAATTTTTATATAAGTTCGATAACTTCCAAATCAGGTATTTAGAAAAAATAAGGTTCTCAAATTCAATTTTGTTTCAATATCAGTTCAGTTTCAAAATCATATACAATTCCACCAAAATTATTTCTTCTCAAATTAAATATCTTTAGTTTCAAAGTTTCCAAAATAATAGATTTAGAAAATAAATCCAAATTTCTAAATCAATATAATTTAAGTCAACCAATTCATTTCCAAAATCAAATGTTTTCAAAATCCTCTTATACTTACGTAAGGTCCATCTTATATAAGGATCAAATTTTTCAAAATAAATTTTGCTGTATGAAGCCATATGGGATTTAATATCTTTGCTTTTATGGGTTATATATCTTTGTAATTTAAATTGGAAATTTTGTTTTAGTAAGCAAAGATATTCTAACCCGACAGCTTTCAATTTCAGCGTCAAAATATATCAATGATATTAGAATATAAGATGTACATACGTCATCATTTCGCAAAATCACATTTGATCGCTCGCTCGATCACACTAGTTCGCTTTTGAACTAGTATTGTCCATTCGACTTCCCTAATGCGGATTTCGATATGGTTTCTCGACTAGAAGCCATCAGTCTCCTTGCATAGCCATATACTATGATAGAGAATTCTAGAATCAAGCCCAAAATCCATATCAAATATTCGCCATCAAGAATCGAATGAAAAATCCTAACACGAAATGGTGTAATTCACCTCGAACTTGTGTACTCAAACCTAGATTAAATTAATTATGCGAATAAAACAGCCTACGTACAACTTATATATTTATTCCAACTTGTTAAATATATAGTTTCATAAAGATGTTACTAAGTTAAAACATTTAACTAAACTTCATTCAAAATATTTTGAAGACCAAATTCTTTTCAAAACATTTCAAATCTAAATTTCATATTAGAAAAATTTTCAAATTGCCTTATTCATTTACTTAACAAAACAGTTTCCACTTATTTAAATCATATTACTACATACTTTAACATACATACCAAACTTATATACTTTATACTTTTCAAAATTTCTTAGCTTTGAAAAGTTAACCTTGATTTGGAAGTGCTCGAACCTTCAAAATAGTTGAAGAAATCATTTTCAAATCCAAGAGTTGGAAATCAACAACAAATCAGTAAATCAATTTCAAAAGATAGGTTTATATCAAATTTGAAACTCGAGGACTGAACACCGGCTTACTTCAAATCATTTCAAATATATATATATATATATGTACATATATCTTTCGAATATCAAATCTTACTTCGGAATTTGAAATCAAAATTTGTTTCGCAAAATCACTCGCGTAGCAAAGCTACTGAAGTGGCCTATCCCCCACTTTGAAACTCAAAAATCAATGTCGATGATGCGTGCACTCATCACCGAAATTATTTTCCAACGACGTAAGTGAGTTCTGGACTTCTATTTTCTCAAACTTCTTTTGGAATTTCTTCGAAACTCATTAAAATCATTTGAAACATTTCTTATTCGAAAAATATTTTAAATCATATTATTATTATATATTTCAAAATCTTAAAACCAATTTCAAAATACCGGAGTTCAATTCTCGAATTTCAAATTTAAAATCCTTCAGTTATAAATCAAATTTCTTATATAGTTTTTTCAAAATTACAAATCCTTTTGAAACCTCAAATTCTTGTTTTTAAAAGGGTATATAATCTTTATTGAAAACAATTCACTTTTATATATAGAATATAGTCATACTTATCAAAATAATAATTTCGATATATAAAACACTTTCTAAAAATACAAACAAGCCCGATTTTTCAAAAGGTGATTCAAGAATGGATTTCAAACAAAGATAGAGATTCAAATTAGAGGAACTCTAATCAAATAAAATTCTGATTCGAAGATAGGCTCGAACGAAGACGAGATAATTAAATTTCAAAATAGAATATGGATATACTTATATAAACCGCGTGCGACCTTAACCGGGTCAACCGTGACTTCAAGAATATAATCGATGCGAAAATCTAAGGCAAATCGACATTCGATCGCCAGAGATAGAATTCGGCATAACAAGAGATGGCAACTTCAAAACCGAGGGATATATAAATCTCCGGTGAATCAATGCCAATTGTAAAGGAGTTCCACCCCTTTACAAATCATTCAAAGATTGGCGGGATCGCCTATTCTTATAGATATCATTCGAAGTGGAGTTATGGGATACTCCAGAATCAAAAGAATACAAATAGGGAGAGACAAGAATGAATTTTGGAACCGCAAGGAACGTTCCAAATTTCAAAGAAAATCAAGTCAAAAGGAAGAGATTCAAACTCGAACGAAAGTGATTCTGTAAATAAATTTACTATATATGTTAAGTTTTGCCTAGAGCCAAAGCTCTGATACCAACTGTAACGACCCGCTATTTTGGACCATTCAAATCGACAATAAATCCACACATGTCGGACTTGAATAATTCAAAATACCGAATTGTTAATTTAAATTTGGGAAAACTCAGCATATACAGTAAATAAATCAATCACAGAATCACAGACACAGAGTAATACAATAATACGCAGCGGAATAGATAAAATAGTAGTTCATGAAGCTACTATATAAACATCAGAGTTAGAAATAAATTACAACAGAATATCTCAAATGCAGTGAAGTCTCCAGTATAACAGATGACTTCTTTGAACAAATCAACTAGAAAAGCTGAAAGCTGAGGCGATAGTTGGATCTCCAAAGGAAGCTCCAAACTCCAAAGGTGAGTCTCAAATGCTGTATCACTTGGTCTGACCCGAGCGTAAAGTAAAACACAAAACACTCGAGTCAGGATTAACATTCTTATATCAATAAATCCAACTCAAGTGAAATATCAACTGAAATACAAGTAACTTAAAGGATGTTTGGGATAACCATCCTCTAAGGATCCGTGGAACTATCTACAAGGTAGAAATATACACTATAACACCGTGGTCATTTCAATTAAATTTATACTTCAAAACCCAAATATCATTTTCATTCAATATATCTATTTTCCAAAATAGTGTATGTTCATTAAATAATTTATACAGTAAAGTATTTATAATTTCCTCAAGTCTCACAAATCGATTCAAATTAACTCAAATTCCAAATTCAAATTTATTCAAAGCTCAATTCATCAATTCAATTCAGTTCTAAATATCCATTTAAATTTTCAATATATTTCAAAGCTTTAATATTCAGCATTTTCAAAAACAGTTTCATATAGCACTTGATTTAACTTTATTATTATTTAATCAGGGAATATTCACTTCAATATCATTTAACTAGCCTTAAATTTATTTAAACAAGAAATATTCATTAAATTATTTAAATCAAACTCAAGTTATAAATCATATCTTAAATCCCAATTTCAATAAGCTTTAAATTGGTTTAATTAAATAAAATGCTTTACTAAATTCAAATTATCTTCCCAACCTTAACTTATTCAAATTTTTACCAAAAATCTATTTTGGAACATAAATTTAAACACTCAACCATATTATATGTATTTAATCAATCTTAATTAAATTAAATATCATTATTAAATCTATATAAATCATTTCCATTTATATATAATAATTTAAGGCTCAACATTTAATAAAACCATATATTTCTTTCCAAAACCATAGAATTTATTTTCAAAATGTTTATATATATTGATCAATGGTGTTTGTATATATATCTATCATATGGTTAAGTGATACAGATATTTATCATTTCAATCCGAAATTAATATATACAGGTAGATATCATTTCAACCCGTAATCCCAATTTCAATCAAATGAAAATCGCTCGGGTCTATCATTTCAACCCATAACGATTTTCTCCTATTCTAAAGTTATTCTAAAGTCCGTTCGGGTATGTATCATTTCAACCCATAGTGAATTCTATACTAACAGGGAGCTTGCAGAGTGATAACAGATATAGAAATAATATAACAGGCATAGATATATCATCAGTACAATATAATATAAACAGCAGGATATGGTGTCATATCCCACAGGTAAACAGTTACAGACAATAACATATATATATCAATATAAATAACAGATAATGATGTCGGGTGTCACAAGTGAACAGATACAGATGATGGCATAGATATAACAATATAAATAACTAACAGCAGCATATTTCAATTGTCGTTTCAATTGAAATCAAATTTAATAAATATAAGAACATTAATCGTGAGTGATTGCTCACCTTTCGAGGCTAGAGAGATGAACAAAATGAGATGAGTTACGGATCCAAGCACGAATTCCAAATCAAAGCTAGATTAACACGAATTCTACGGATAAGCTAATAAATAGAAATGGACGAAATCAATCAGAACTGGATCGATGTAATAGGATATATTACATATATATATTAGTTGTCAAAAATCATTTTGAATCATATTTAAAATATATTTATATTTAATTTTAAAATAACATTAATACCAACATATCATATATATGTATATATAGACATGGAATTATTACGAATTTATAACATGAATCCGAATAGATATTTAACATATTATTTATGTAAAAATTGTTACAAACTCAGTTTTAAAACAATAATATAAATTCGAATAAAATACCATTTCATAAACTAGATAATTTCCCATATACATAGCTCAAATTATTGTTTAACAAATTATATACATGCTTTACACAAATAGTATTTCATACAAAAAAATATATAAACCAAGTTCCAAATAGGAATTTTGGGCATGTTTCAACAGTTAACAAATATATTACTTATCTCAAAATGTACAACACATATCAAATTTATATATTTTCAGGTAGACGAAATAAATATGCTTAGATCTAGGAGTGCCAAACATAAAATCAAACTTATAAAATGCGAAACAGTAATTCTATAACTATATACTACTTACATTTTTCTCAATACATATAAACTATTATTTATATACAAGATAATACAGATATAACAATATATATATATACTGTTATAAAACTTACCTATTCCTTTCCCTATATATTACATAACTAGTCATATATATATATAAGCATATAAGCTTATACACATATATACATATTTAAATCTTATATATACCTTTACTGTATCATCTCAGAAATCAGAATATCTTATATCTAATTATTTTAAACTCTCATACATATAGTCCTATAAATATATATCAACAGATAATGAGGTTTGTAAAAGTTTTATATACATATAACGGCTACTAATATATATGCGTGAGTGTATATATGTATATATATATATATATAAATATTTAGAATGTTAAATAAACTATTCTGTATATACATACGTATTCTTCGAACATATATATATGATTAAGCTCGTAAACTATCAATAAGAAAATGCAAAGAAGGATTATAACACATACATATAACAGTGAATACATATATAACTTACACATATAAGAACTTGCCAAAGGAGGGTCGAAGAGGAGAAAGCAAAGAGTTTGGTTCGGCCAGAAGAAGGAGAGGCCAGGCTGAAGACTGGGTGGCCGGAGGAAGGAAAAGTGGAGAGAACGGGTGAGGGGTTGTGTGTCGAGGCTCGCCAGATGTGGATGTACCGAAGCATAGTCGAGTTGTGGACTTGGGAAGGGCGGAACGAGGTGGGGAGCTGCAGTTTGGATCGGGTTTGAAAAAGGGGTTATTGTTTGAACTGTGGATGTGAGAGAGAAGGGGACGTGGGTTTTGTTGCTGGCCACGAAATAGATCAGGGGGAAAAGACATGACAGAAATGAGAAAGAGGGTGGAGAGGAGAAGAGTGAGACTGTTTATTTCCAATCAGAAATACAAGTTATAAAATTTGGTTTCTATAAAGCAACGCCTGGAAAATCTAAGAGACAGAAGTTTCTATCCGATGGATTTAAAACAATGGAGACAAAGGGTCACAGAGAAATCTAAATGATACTGGCTGTATATATTTTTCGATGGAAAATAAATGGTCACGGGTAGATAAAAGGTTAAATGGTATCGATATAGAAATCGGTTTACTGATTTCGCAGCATACTATGGTTCGAAAAACAGAAATGAATGTACCATGAGATCAACACGATGAGATGCTCAAAACGGTATACAAATATTAGTGGTACGATCATCCGTTCAAAAGTCGATAATCGGTACCGAAAATGCTGCAAATTATCAGAAATAAGGTAAACGGAGCTACAAAGGTCCAAATTTGGAAAAAAAAGAAAGATGACGTCTCACTCAGAAGATGATATAGAAATTTTCTATATAAAAATATCCAGGTTTGGAAATAAATTTATTACCATCAATTATTAACTGATTTAAGTTGAAATAAAATTCCACATGAAAATAAACTTCAATATTATCAGATGAAAATTTACCAGTTGCTATGTTAAAATAGACGTATTCCAAATATTAAATTTTTAATTTAAAATTTTGTTTTTGTTTAAAATTTCACAAAATTTCAATTAATTAAATAAATAAAAATCACTAAAAATTTTGGGTCGTTACACCTCCCCTCCTTCACTCTCTCTTCTCCCTTTTTCTCTTCGTTCCTATTTTTGGTTCGTAGAAAAAATTATATATTAATAAAGCTTTCGTATATAATTGTTTACCTGCGTGCTAACTTCATATTCTCTGGAACCAAACTTACCTTCCCTCTATGCTTGCTTCGAGACCGAGACCCGCCTCACCCCTAGCCTTCTCGAGAAAAACTCATCCACCCACAACCTTTGATCGCCTCCACCTGCTCTTTCCCCTCCTCGCCACAATGAACCCATCGGCCTCACCACAACCGCTCGCCCACTATAATTCGCCACGCCCCAAATCACACAGCCCACCACTGCTCCACCCCACCACATGACAGCCCATCACAGTGCCGAAGCCACCCAACTGCTGCCCCACAGCGCCCTTGGCCTTCACGCAGCTGCCAAAACCCGAGCAAACCCCTCCACCTATGAACAAACCCACACCACGAGCGTAACACCAACCACAGCCTTCCCCCTCGACCTTGCCGTTCGCCAGTGCGCCCACCACCACAACCACCTTGCTTTTCACCATGCTCAGTCACCATGCCAACCACCATCAACTAGCCTTCCATCCCACGACCTCAAACGCCTGCCATAAGCCTCCAACTCGCTCAACATCACCACCTACCGAGAGTCCGCCATCCCTCACCGTGCTACACCCACCATCGACAGCCTCCCTTGACTCGCCATGTGCCGCCTGCATCCTACCGATCTCCTCTAGCATCCCTAGCATCTTTTCCTGAACACCTAGATCTCCTCCTCCGCCTAATCGCGTCCAACTGCCTCCCTTCATTGACAGCACCCACCCCTCCAAGGTGCCAGCCTTCTCTTGGTTTGTGTATAAACACTGTTTAAGTATTGTTTCAAAAATACAATGGATATTTTTTCGAATTATATATATATATATTATAAGTGCAGGTAAGTATAAGTTAATATAGGTATATTATGTTCTGGTCGAATTATATATATATATATATATATGTTCATGTAAGTTTTATATAACCTATTAGTTATATATATAAGTTTATGTAAGTATGTTTGTTGTGTGCTATCTGCTATATATATATATATCTGGAAATATAATAACAATGAAAATGTTGTATGTACTGTATGTTAGTATAATATATGTTATGTTATATTAATGTTAATATTTTGAACCGTGTATATATTTATATTGTTATGTTCGATAAACTATGTTATGTAAACTATGTTAGATTATGATATTTTGATTTTAATCGTAGAATTTGGTAAACTATAGGTTTATTAAATATAGATTTGTAAGTATTGATTTTAAAAATAATGATATATATATATAGTTTGATTTATATATGGGTTTAAGAAATATCTATTTGAAAATGTATAATATGGAGATATTTATTTTAATATGTGTTTTAACTAAATATTGATATATATATATATAGTTTGGATATATATATAAGTTAACTTATAAAATTTATCTTCATCGAATCCAGTTCATCGTGCTTTTCCTTTGTCTCGCCACTGTTCAAAATGGGTCGCAGCAGCTTTTTGAGTTGCTTGTGTTCGTATCTGTGTGCATGTCACCATCTTTATCATTGTTGTTCTCTAGCCTCGAAAGGTGAGCAATCACTCATGGTTAACATTCTTATATTTAGTAAATTTGATTTCACTTGAAATGACAATTGAAATATGTTGTTAAATCTGGATTGTTAAGTTATTTAAATTGTTAAATATGCTATGCAATTATCTACCATTGTTTACCTATGACATATGACATTATAACCTGCTGTATATATTTAAATTTGTACCTGATGATATATGCCTATTGTTGATATATTGTTATCATATTTGTTCTCACTCTGCAAGTTCCCTGTTAGATTAGAATTCCCTATGGGTTGAAATGATACATACCCGAACGATATTATATATTAGGGGAAAATCGTTATGGGTTGAAATGATAAACCCAAGCGATTTTCATTGATTTTGAATTTTGGGATCGCGGGTAGTAGATATTTAAATTGTAGATTGAAATGATAAATATCCATATCACTTGACCATAGGGTAGAAAATTATATACGAACGCCGTTGGTCTAATTTTGAAATGATTTCCCAAGTTTGGAAGGAAATATATGGGTTTTAATAAATATTGATTTTTAAATATAATATAAAGGTTTTGATTTTAATATGTGTAAAAGTTAAATTTTTAAAATATGTATAAAATAATATTTAAAATAGATTTAATTTAATAAAAATTTAATTTACAGAATATATATAATGTATTTAAAAAATTTAATTAAATTTATATTAATATTTTAAAAATAGATTTTGTAATAACTTTAATAAATTAAGGTCGGAAAGATAAATTGAAATTGATTTGTAACTTAATTTGTTTAAGAATTGTATTTAAATAGAAATTAATTTGAAACCTATAAATTTGAGATTTTTAAAGATAGGATTTTATTACTTGATTTTTGATAAAAGGCGACGAAAGGAATAATATTCAAATTTAAATAATTTAAAATTTGAATATGTAGTTTGATTAAAAGGTAATTGGAGATTTTATTTAATTGTTATCAAAATTATTTAAGTGACTATTTTCCTATTTGAATAAAATTAAAGTTAAATGTTGAAATATAAATGAAACTTATATTGAAATGTTTGTATATTTTACTTTGAATCTTATTGGACTTGAAATGATAGTTCAAACATGGATTTGAGATCCATTAAAATTAAAATGGTTTATTGAGAATTTGAATTGAATCTTTTACCTTTTAAATTGAAAGTGTTGAACATGGATTTGTTTAAATTGAATTTTGGAATTTAAGTTGATTTGAATCGATTTGTGGTATTGGATGAAATAATTCGAATTGGGAAACTATTTTAGTAAAATCTCTTTAAATAAATATAAACTATTTTATAACTATTTTCATATATAAATTATTTTAATATATAAACTATTTTAATTTATAACTATTTTAATGTATATATATATACTATTTTTAATACCTAAACTGTTCAAGTTGGAATTGTTATGATTACGGAAGTGTTATGGTTTCAAAAGTGTTATAATTTCGAAAGTATTATAATTTTGAAAATGTTACGATTATGGAAATGAATATTTTTAAAGTGAATAATGATATCGAATTGATATGGTTTTGAAATGAATATGATATTTTGATATGAAGTATGAACTATTTGAAATGAAATGACCACGGTGTGAAATAAGCGGTTGGTTGTTAAAGAGACCGGAATTGGATATTGTCATACTCTCTGCCAATACCGAAAACCACTTTAATAACTGTGTACGTGGTGTAGATTCCAGAATGAAGTAGGATGGTTTGGTGTACGATTCTGTATGAGGTATTTACATAGCTCTGACTCCCGTGAGTCAGCTTGGTGTGGCTATAACAGGAGCGACGCTGAGCCAAGTGAGGTAATTCCTCCGATCGGGCACATTTCTTCGATACCATTCTATTACTTTGTGATTTGATTGGGTGCACCTTTGATTTGGGAGTGTGTCTCGAGGTGGGCGGTAGTGGCTGCTATGTGTTTCCACCGGTCTGGATCCGCAAATGGTATATACACCCTGGCATTGCCTCACGTGTCTTGTCACATGCCCTATCGCGCCTTCTACGAGTTTGGTTTGTGTCGTACCTATGGAGTGCTCCCTGATAGCCCACCTGTGGGTGGAGTTTACAGTACCTGTATAAACTATGACATTATATAAAATGTGTTAAGGGAGATATGGGTAACGCCTTAACGCTATTTTAATACTTTACTTTACTCATAGACATATTATAATAGCGTATATTACTACATAGTAGATAGTTCCACGGATCCTTAGAGGATGGAAATCCCAAACATTCTTTAAGTTATTCGTATTTCAGTTGACATTTCACTTGAGTTGAATTTACTATACAAGAATGTTAATCCTGACTCGAGTGTTTTGTGTTTCGCTTTTTGCTCGGGTCAAACTGAGTGTCACAACATTTGAGACTCACCATTTGAGATTGGAGCTTTGTTGAAGATCTGTCTATCCCACTTTCAGTCATTTCAGTTTATTCCAGTCATTTATGTCCAGACTTGTCAGTTGCTTATGTATTAGAGATTCATTTGTAATAGAGATTCTGTTGTATTTTACTTTAAACTCTAATGTTTATATAGTAGCTTCATGAACTACTATTTATCTATTCCGCTATTTACTGTTGTAATACTCTGTGTCTACGATTTTGTGATTGATTTATTTACTGTATATGCTGAGTTTTGCCAAATATAAATTAACAATCTGATATTTTGAGCAATTCAAGTCTAACATGTGCAAATGCGAATGGTTCGAAATAGCGGGTCGTTACAACCGTCTAGATAAAAAAGCCAGACGTCTAACTTTTTAGTTAAAAATCCACTATAGTGAGACGTCTGAGTTTTTGAGTCAGACGTCTACACCCTGACAAATTTTAAATTTTTTTTTGAAAATTAATAAGTTCAAAATTCATGTTAAAATTAATTTAAATTTTTTAGGTGTATGTGTATCATCAAAGGATATTGTTTAAGTATTTTCTAGACTTATAATACAACGACTGTTCTTATATCTGGTCTTCATTGATCATGCTCATTAGTTGTAGTCATTTTTCTGAGTCTTCATCATTGAAATACACCGTAATAGTCAATTTGTGCAAATATATAGAAATATCTAATTGTCTTATCAAAACTTCAAAAAGGCAGGATTTAACACGCATTAGTATGTGTGTGTATATTTTATATAACTTAAAAAACTATGAACAACACAGGCATATATAAAAGGATGGCTGCGTCTGTTGCGGTGTAAATCCCATAACCTATATACGGTCGCATTGGTCATGTACTCTACATATTTGTTGCGCGTGCACTGTAACGACCCCAAATTTCCGACCCGATTTAAAATTTTAAATTCATCGTTTCAATAAAAAAAACTTTGAAATTATAAACGATCTAAATTAACATCCAAACTTTATTTATAGGATACGTCCAGATAGACATAAATATAGAAAAAGTTTCGTCGTAAAATTCCACTGAAAATTCCGTTCGCGTTTTACTGTATAACAGTTCATTTTAAAACGCGAAAATTTTTATCTTCCGAACCCGAATATTTTTATATGGAAAAATTCTAAACCATCTTCTGAGCAAGACGTCATTTTTTGTTTTTCAAAATTCGAATTTCTTTAGCTCCGTCGATCTTATTTTTTTGGCGTTTTCTTGCATTTTTCCGATAATATAAAATTCGAAATTTTATAAACAAATCGTACCATCATAATCTGTGTACCGTTGTAAGCGCGTCGTCGCACTGATCAAAACGGTATACTTATTCGTGTTAATCGGAATCAGTCGCAAAGCGTCGCGTTAAAATTGATCGTTCCGGACGGACCGGTTAACAAATTCCAGCCCACATCTTTAACCCGTATTCACTAAAATTTAAAAACAATCTAATCTCAGCTGATGTATTTAATTGGGTAGTTGGAAGCTGAGTGTTGGCTGGAAAGTTGTGTAGACTTTTGGAATTTCGGTGAGTAGTTGGAAACGTACGAAATGTTTTGGAACTAGGTGAAATTTATTACTGTTTCTAAAGTTTAAAAGTTAAAAGATGAAGTAACATTCCATTCTCGTTCACAGTTCCTATTCTCATCTTGCAAATTCTTCAGGTAACACCACTCTCCCCTTTCCTCTTCCCATTTTTTCTTTCTGCAAAATAAAAAAAAAGAAGAGGGAAAGCACGCACAGATCTTCCCTCTCTCTCCACTCATTCTTCCCTCTACGGTTCCGCTCCTCCTCCCACTTCTTACTTGTACATTATTTTGGAAAGAAAGGGATGGTCAAGCATGGGTTGGTTTATGCGCATGAGAAGGAAAGCATCTTTCCCTTACGTATGTTCATGCATGCATGAGAAGGGAAGTGCATATGCTTCAAGGAAGGTCACGGCTGAAATAAATGCGTGAGTAAAAAAAGAAAAAGAAAAGAAAGAAGACGTGCGTGACTAAGTGGAAGCGTGCAGGAGGGGAGGGTGATAAACTGAATATGCGGGTTGGGTTATGAAGTGCGTGTGTTGTGTTCTTTTGTATGATACATGCTGGGTATGATGCATGCGTGTGTTGTCATAGATGCAGAGAGGAGGGTAGCATGCAGTACAGAGCTTCATCTCAAAAAAAAAATGAAACCGTGATTTGTAAATAGCATTGGATATGGCAGAAGAGTATTTGCGCCAATATCTATTTTGGTTGCTGAAATTAGTAACCCAATTTTCTTTGCTTATTGTGTGCAGAAGCAACCGACTGAGTTTCTTTTTGCGGCAGCATTGATCTCTCAGCTTTTCATTTCTTTCGTTATCAGTAAGCGTAGTTATATTGTGACGACCCGCCCTTCTCGACCCTCGAAAATCGACACAAAATACTCAACAGTATAATATGCCGACGATCGAACGCCGGAAAAGACAGATTGTAGGAAAGAAAGAAAGTAGATAGAAGAAGAAAGAACTAAACAAAATCAGAACCTCACAGTCGCAGCGGATAAAATATAATATATAGAACAGATCTTTACACAAAATGAAACTATATATGTTTATATACAATACATCATCATCAGAGTATATCAATACAATCATCAATATCCAGTCAATCAGTCAATACAACAATCACAGCAGCGGAATAATACAAGTACGAGAAATACGTCTCGAACTCCAGCTCCTATCCTGAGCTCCATAGCAACCTATCCTGAAAAATACTCGGTCTGACCCGAGCATTATAATAAAATAACACCCGAGTCAGTCTGGAATACCAGCGCATCATAAATACACCCAATAGATTATTAAAGTTTCAAAATTCTTTAAAAACAAAAGCATCTCGTAAGACCATGCCACAAATAAACATGTCGGGTTTTTACCTTACGATAGCTAAAACACTTTTATATTAAAATCCTCTGATATTATAATAGTATCTATAGAAAGTAAAATAGAATCTAGCTGAAATGCTTGCATCTCACATTTCAACAATAGTTGGGCACAATCAAAACCGTACAGGCTCGTAGGGAGAATGGATTTCCAACGAATGACTAGGCACTGGGGTACCACCTGTCACAGTACGTGGCCTAGATCACAGTACCGAGGAGTACGCCCGCTCCCCTGCAACACAAAGCCGGAATCATCCCTTACTGGATAATTCCAAGTAAAATCACCCCACGGTTATGATCAGCAACCGCACCACTAAGCCGAAATAAAAGGGACATCTAGACAGGGATGACCTTACTCTCAAGTGGGGGCTACCCACGAAGCCTTGCTGCATAACCCCTGATTTTCAGTCATTCCCGGTTGATGAGGCTTGAGGCTAAACGATACCTTTATAGCACATATCCCTTAGAATGCCCATCGTCCACCTGACGATGTCACGAAAGCATTCGTCCATATAAGTCCGTCCCGGGTCCGAACGGAACCGAAGGCACTACTCCTACTACATCCATTTTGGAAATATCCTCAGGATTAGTAGCGACTAGCCCTTGCTCTTCACTGCTCCATCTTCGACTCCGAAATCGTTTTCGCGAAACGTACAAACCGGATCGAAGTGGTTTTCGAGTCTCCAGACCTAGAATCCCGGTATACGGAAACTCGATCCCGGTCTCTTCGAAACGATCGCGCATTTGGCCAATATTGATAGTCGGTGATTTAACTATCAATTAATGTTCACAAACATCCATACACATCCATCACACAATAAATAATCTCTATATTATTTATTTTCTTCTAATATCTTTCAAAGATATATTTTCACATTTTCAAAACTCGTTTGAAAACAATTTTCCAAAACTCTTCCTTTACAAGGTAAATCCTTTACCCTTTATTCCCATCGGGAATAACCAAGTATAAAACAATTTGCATTTAAAACAGTTAAAAATACTTTTTACTGAAATATACTTTAAAATATGAAAATTACTTCTATTTATTTACTCAAAATATAAATTTAAAATATGTGAAGAAAACTAGTTATTAACACATAAACTTTGATTTAAAAAAAATAAGGGTTTTAGTTTAACTAAATTCAAAATAGCGTTATAAGAAGAAAAATGCTAATTTTAACAACTTAAGCTAAAACCAACTTTTAAATAATCCATTTGTAAAAATATTTACTAATATATTCCCAAATTATTACGTTATTAAAATTATTAATTTATTTCTTTAAAAATAACGATTTCTTAAAAATACCTTTTTAAAACGATTTAAAACTTAACCTTTAGTTAAATAAAATCTTTTTATAAACATTTACTTGGTTTTTCCCAGGGAAACACTTTCCCGTTTCATAACATTCCAAAGTACTCTTTCATATAAATCCACTGATTTATTTCAAGTCAATTTATGATTTCAACATAAATTTCCAATTCCATACTTCTATAACTTCCTCCGAAGTTAAATCACAATTTTTCATTTCCGAAAATTCATTTTTAAATATAGTTTAAACATTTTGGTGAATTTTCAATGGAAGCCAAATTTCCAATTCACTTAATTAAATTCCAATGAAATACGGCATTTCAAAACATTCTATTTTTCATTTGAACTTGTTAATTTATAGTCGGAAACTCCATTTTAACATATTTTTGATTTCCGGATAACATTAGTCATTATTAAAATAAACATCGTTATTTTAAACAATTTATAATTTCATAAATTTAATTTCCAGAAAACTATACTTTCCATTTACCCATTTCATAAACTTCCCATTATATTCAAAATCCCAATTTGGCCCAATTTACATTTTTCCTTTCAAATCCGATTTCAAATTTTATTCTTTGAAATTCTAAATTTAACAATTCATTTTATTTCGTAAAAACACAATTTACCCATTTATAATTAAATTCTGTGATTATACTTTATACAACAATGTCACAGAACAACTAAATTTCCAGATTTATCAATCACATCATATAAACAGGTATCACTATCAATTATAAAATAATTGCTACATTGTGAGGAATCCAGTTGGATCCCTCCAACCTGTCTTTCCCTGCATCCACAAATATTAACACATCTCAATATAATATCATTCCAAACTGATAACAACAGTTATAATCAACCAAACAGATATTTAAATATCAATTATTTATAATGTCTAGCATCCAGATGTGAGTGAGAATAACTCACCTTGAGTTTCGGCGAGCGTTTGGAATTTTGAATTAAACCGGACGACGTCCGATTTAACTTAAATTTCTGCTTGCCCGGAATGACTCCAGAATTTTTCCACTGCGTAGTACGCATTCCTGCGATTCCAACGCTTCGAAAATCGTCTCAATCTGAGTACGTATGAACTAGATATTATATTTTGAAGTTTTGAATTTGAATTTAAACAAATTTCTTTTCTTTTTCTTTTTCTTTTTTATATACCATCTCAGCCGTAGATCTAGCAGTGAAAAATTGAGGCCGCTCCTGTTCTTCCCTCACGCGAGCACGTACAGGAACAACTTCGAACGAAAGCAAACCCATCATCATCGATTAGGGTTTCGAAATCGCGCCTCCTTGCTCAGAGATAACTCGATCGGAGCTCGCCACCATGCTGCTCGTCGACAACCCCACCCTCGGCCAGGATCCGGTCCCCTCCGGTCCCCCATAGCTCGCGTACAACGAGCTTTGCCGACCACGAACGCGACCATCCCCCAGCCTCCACACTCCACTACAACACATCATCACCGTAGAGATTTCATCATCCCGGAGAGTTCTTCGATTTACTAGTTGGAGATTTTGGCAAAAAAAAAAGTGGATGAAGAGATTTTGGGGAGTTATTAACAATCGTTTCCGGCCATTGAATGCTTTCGAGCGGCGGCCAGAAGATATAGATTAGGGTTTTATAAATATTGAATATATATAATGGATTTAATATTATAAAATTAATAAAATGCTCAAACCAACCGTTAATGCAAACGACCTCCAATTCTCACGTTCCGATAGGCTATCCTGGGGTTTTTCCATGTTCCGGACACAATGGAACAGGTTTCGTAAGCTAATTTGATCGTATGTGCGAGATACGGAATTAAACAATCAATTTAAAATTAAATCGGTTAAATCGATTTCTAGGCGTTTCGAGCTGCCACGGTCAAACAACAACTCCGATTGCTTCAAAAATTGAAATCCGATAATAACTAACTATTACGGATCCAACGGAACTGGTTTCGTCGAATTCTGAGACTGTGCCCCGGAAGGCTATTTTAACTCGTCTATTAAATCGAGCGATTTCTGAAAATCGTCGAAAACGCTTCAAATTTCACCTTTAAAATTTTATTAACTTAACAATAAATCATATAAAATTTATAATCACATTAAAAATCATTCTGGCTCAGGCCAGACCAAAATCTGATTAAATTACATTTTAATAATATTAAATTCATATTTAAATTAATATAAAATCCCAAATATTAATTTATCAACTTTAAAATTCATCTAAAATTCCCACCATGCTATTTCCACACAAATAACTCAAAATAACTTTCTAAGACCATTTTATCACTATTTACATCCGGATTTACTTTTTATCCCAAATTCGAATGTTTAATTATTATTTTTCCATTAATCAAAAAATTCAACCAGAATTGCTATAATTAAAAATTATAGCTTATTCTATTGATTGAACCCGAATCCATTCATTCCAACATCAATTAAGAATCCACATTAAACATTTAAAACGAATTAAATGTCCAAAAATCTAGCAGCCAAAATCTGGGATGTTACATTCCTCCCCCCTTATAAAAATTTCGTCCCCGAAATTTGCTAAGGTAGAAAATACTCTCCAATCCATTTACTTATCCAATTGGCTTAGTTAAAAACATATATCCACTTCCCAAAAAGTTTCAACTCCATTCCAAAACCATTTGCTTTATTTACTCTAAAGCCTTTATCTTAACACTCGTTTTCAAAATAACTTTAATTATTAATAAATTTTCCCAAAAACCCTCAAAAATTTTCTAACTCCCAAAATTTTTGAAAAATTTTGGCGGAGTCTCCTTTGTACGGAGGAGCTTCTGCGATATCGCAGGATACACAAATATATATACATCGGCTCACATGGCCGGAAACCAAAATATATCACAATATATATATCAAATTCCCAATTATTTTGGCGTAGGCGTACCTTTTAAGCAATTTTTAATAGCGAGCGGCTAATATAACGCATATACGCGCTCCAACTCTCTCAAACGCCTCCCGTACCTGTACTAAACTCAACAAACTCATCAGTTTCAGGATATGAGCATTTTAACAACATTTCCCATGTAAATGCAAGCCAAACCTAACCATTTCATAACCAAACCAAGCAATTTCATAATGTAACAATGTTAACCATATTTTACCAACAATCTAAAGATTTCAATCATCTTTTAATTTCTTATTCAAGTCCAACCTTCATTTTATTTCACTTGAATGCTTTAAATTCAAGTTCACTACATACAATCCAAATTTGTCTCTTCCAATTCATTTCTATTTAACATATGGTTAACATGTGCTTCACAAACGTCAATCTATTTTAATTCAATTCCAAATTGATTCACCAACCAATTCTTATTTCCAATTTGAAACATTTGCATTTCTTTTATGATCCATTTTCATTCATATGCAAACATTACTCATTAAGAGGTCAATTCATTCCTACTGATTCAAAATCAATTCACTTGCATTTATATACAAAACTCTTTGAATTGGGTTCCCATTCATATCAATTTATTCACAATTCAATTCCAATCCATATCAATTTATTCAAAGATAAATTTCAATTGCTTGTTAAACAACTTAATTCCGAATACATGTGTATTTCATGTCATTCAAGCAAAAATAATTGCCACTTAAGCTTATCACCATTCAAAATTAATTTCAACTTGGATTCATATAAATTTTATTCCATTACAAGGTTCACAAACCAAATATTTCCTCTTTCCAATGTAATTGTTAAATTACATTTTCCTTACATCTTTATTTCCATTAACCAAATTCAAGTTTATATTAATATCATTCGATCCTGGGTTATATTCAACTCATACATTCTTAATTTACCACAATAATTAATGAATATCATTTCACTTTCAATTCAATTTTATTATTCAACAAATTCCATTCAAATTTCTTAATAAAGCTCATCCATAATCATTTGTTTCTTTCAATTTGCTTAAGTAGTTTCACAATATTACCATTATCTATTTAATTTTATTTCCATCTGATTCTCATTCAACCCATTTCAATTCATTTACAAAGTTTAATGCTCTTCGTTTATTTATCCAATCCATGTACAAATTTATTTTATTAACAAAGAGACCATTTAAATTATTTCTCTCATTTGAATTTTATTTACAATTCAAACCATCACTATCATAAGCTAAATACATTATTCATTCTCACTTCCAACATTTGTTACCAAAATTAAATTCCATTCCAGAACTGGGTCTTATTCTTACTTTCCAAATTCTAACAACTATCAAAATTTCATCCATGCCAATACAAACTCTATTTAATTTAGCTTACACAAGATTTATTTCCAAACAATCATTTTGGATTTAGTTGAGTAAACATTTACTTCATTCAACATCACTACAACTAAATTAAATTTCCATTTAATTAAATTCTTATCCCATTTTAATTCAAGGTTAACTAAATTATATATGCATTTTCAATTTAATTCCTTTCTAGAATTAATTCAAGTTCATCTAAATTTTATTTAGCCCACCTGAATTTAAACCATTTCCTTTACTACTTTAAATAAGAATTTAATTACATTCATTCTTATTCATAACACAACAGAAATTTTAATATTCAGCTTACTTCTATTTTAGACGAAGTTAAACCCAATTCAATTTAATCTTAATTCTCCATATCCAAGTTCAACTTATTTACTAACTTCAGTTCACTTACCTCTTTTATATTTTATAATTGCTTCACCTTACCTTACATTCCATTTAAAATTAAGTTCGAATTCCCATTCCATTTATTATTTCCATTTGTGATTATAATTCCATTTTACTTGAGTTAAAATAAAATCTTCCATTCTCAAGTTCTCCAACTTATTTACTTGTAAGTTTATATTGCTCATTTCAAACCAATCCACATTTTTTTAATCACAATGTCAAATTTTAACACTTAATAGCTTAAGAATATGAATTCATTTACACAACCATAAGCATTTACATTTCACCGTTATCTCAACTTCCTTTTAATTCCAATTCATTTAGATTTAATTCAATTTCAAATTCTTAATTTTATTTAACTTATCATAAGTTAAATCCAGATATATTCCATTCACCTTCATTTATTCAAAGTAGATTTACATTCCATATATACTCAATTCTTCTTTAAATCCACTTTCCTTCATAAGTTATATAGTTGAATCATTTCAACTTTCACATTTTTATTTAAACAGGATTTCCAGAATTCAATTTACCCGGATTTATTTCAAAACCACTTTGAAATATAAATCAACACATTTCCATTTGATATCCAAATCAAATACCAAATTCCAAAACAGACTGCTTTTATCAAACAATTTTCCTTTGAAAATTCCAAAATCACTTGTTTCCCAAACAAGCCCAAACAATGTCATAACCAACTATTTTGGTAGCAATCCATCACTTTAGAAACTCGAAAATGAATTCTAATGATGTGGCCAGCATCATCAGGATTATTTTCCAGCGACTGAAGTGAGTTCAATGCTTTCCACTTCCAAAATCCACCTCAAACAATTTCTATTCGAAAATATTTTCCAAAATATGCTCCATCATTAACTTCAAAACCTTTGGAAAACATTTCAACATTCCCAAGGTTTCTAAAATTTTTCCAAACCTTTGTTTAAATTCATTTGAAATCCCTTTCAAAAATTTCCGGGGTAAAAATTCCGGTTTAAATCAAATTTCAATTTCACTTCTTCTTATTTAAACATATTCAATCAATTCCATTTGGTTATAAACCATTTTAATATTTTAAATTCTTATTTGCTTAGAAATCATTTCGAATTTTAGATCATATTTTAATTTCTTATTCGATTACAGAAGAAACAACCAAACAAACATCCAATATATATAATAATTCAAAAAATTATTTCTTTATATCAAAATATAAATTTGGGTAAAATTATTTCATTTACCCACTTAAAACAATACTATGTCGGTTTACCTTGTTTAAGAGTTTAGAAACCCCTATCGATACGGTTGTACTTCCCGCACCGACCAGAATTCATAAACACTCAACCGATAAGTCAACACAGTACAAAAACAATTTTATATCCACTAACAAATAGGCTCTCATAGCTATTAGTACACTCAACTCATTATAGAGTACTTCTGACTCTATTTAAAAATGAGTAATTTTCCCACCAAAGCCTAGGTTGTCGCCAACCTAAGCTCTGATACCAAATGTGACGACCCGCCCTTCTCGACCCTCGAAAATCGACACAAAATACTCAACAGTATAATATGCCGACGATCGAACGCCGGAAAAGACAGATTGTAGGAAAGAAAGAAAGTAGATAGAAGAAGAAAGAACTAAACAAAATCAGAACCTCACAGTCGCAGCGGATAAAATATAATATATAGAACAGATCTTTACACAAAATGAAACTATATATGTTTATATACAATACATCATCATCAGAGTATACCAATACAATCATCAATATCCAGTCAATCAGTCAATACAACAATCACAGCAGCGGAATAATACAAGTACGAGAAATACGTCTCGAACTCCAGCTCCTCTCCTGAGCTCCATAGCAACCTATCCTGAAAAATACTCGGTCTGACCCGAGCATTATAATAAAATAACACCCGAGTCAGTCTGGAATACCAGCGCATCATAAATACACCCAATAGATTATTAAAGTTTCAAAATTCTTTAAAAACAAAAGCATCTCGTAAGACCACGCCACAAATAAACATGTCGGGTTTTTACCTTACGATAGCTAAAACACTTTTATATTAAAATCCTCTGATATTATAATAGTGTCTATAGAAAGTAAAATAGAATCTAGCTGAAATGCTTGCATCTCACATTTCAACAATAGTTGGGCACAATCAAAACCGTACAGGCTCGTAGGGAGAATGGATTTCCAACGAATGACTAGGCACTGGGGTACCACCTGTCACAGTACGTGGCCTAGATCACAGTACCGAGGAGTACGCCCACTCCCCTGCAACACAAAGCCGGAATCATCCCTTACTGGATAATTCCAAGTAAAATCACCCCACGGTTGTGATCAGCAACCGCACCACTAAGCCGAAATAAAAGGGACATCTAGACAGGGATGACCTTACTCTCAAGTGGGGGCTACCCACGAAGCCTTGCTGCATAACCCCTGATTTTCAGTCATTCCCGGTTGATGAGGCTTGAGGCTAAACGATACCTTTATAGCACATATCCCTTAGAATGCCCATCGTCCACCTGACGATGTCACGAAAGCATTCGTCCATATAAGTCCGTCCCGGGTCCGAACGGAACCGAAGGCACTACTCCTACTACATCCATTTTGGAAATATCCTCAGGATTAGTAGCGACTAGCCCTTGCTCTTCACTGCTCCATCTTCGACTCCGAAATCGTTTTCGCGAAACGTACAAACCGGATCGAAGTGCTTTTCGAGTCTCCAGACCTAGAATCCCGGTATACGGAAACTCGATCCCGGTCTCTTCGAAACGATCGCGCATTTGGCCAATATTGATAGTCGGTGATTTAACTATCAATTAATGTTCACAAACATCCATACACATCCATCACACAATAAATAATCTCCATATTATTTATTTTCTTCTAATATCTTTCAAAGATATATTTTCACATTTTCAAAACTCGTTTGAAAACAATTTTCCAAAACTCTTCCTTTACAAGGTAAATCCTTTACCCTTTATTCCCATCGGGAATAACCAAGTATAAAACAATTTGCATTTAAAACAGTTAAAAATACTTTTTACTGAAATATACTTTAAAATATGAAAATTACTTCTATTTATTTACTCAAAATATAAATTTAAAATATTTGAAGAAAACTAGTTATTAACACATAAACTTTGATTTAAAAAAAATAAGGGTTTTAGTTTAACTAAATTCAAAATAGCGTTATAAGAAGAAAAATGCTAATTTTAACAACTTAAGCTAAAACCAACTTTTAAATAATCCATTTGTAAAAATATTTACTAATATATTCCCAAATTATTACGTTATTAAAATTATTAATTTATTTCTTTAAAAATAACGATTTCTTAAAAATACCTTTTTAAAACGATTTAAAACTTAACCTTTAGTTAAATAAAATCTTTTTATAAACATTTACTTGGTTTTTCCCAGGGAAACACTTTCTCGTTTCATAACATTCCAAAGTACTCTTTCATATAAATCCACTGATTTATTTCAAGTCAATTTATGATTTCAACATAAATTTCCAATTCCATACTTCTATAACTTCCTCCGAAGTTAAATCACAATTTTTCATTTCCGAAAATTCATTTTTAAATATAGTTTAAACATTTTGGTGAATTTTCAATGGAAGCCAAATTTCCAATTCACTTAATTAAATTCCAATGAAATACGGCATTTCAAAACATTCTATTTTTCATTTGAACTTGTTAATTTATAGTCGGAAACTCCATTTTAACATATTTTTGATTTCCGGATAACATTAGTCATTATTAAAATAAACATCGTTATTTTAAACAATTTATAATTTCATAAATTTAATTTCCAGAAAACTATACTTTCCATTTACCCATTTCATAAACTTCCCATTATATTCAAAATCCCAATTTGGCCCAATTTACATTTTTCCTTTCAAATCCGATTTCAAATTTTATTCTTTGAAATTCTAAATTTAACAATTCATTTTATTTCGTAAAAACACAATTTATCCATTTATAATTAAATTCTGTGATTATACTTTATACAACAATGTCACAGAACAACTAAATTTCCAGATTTATCAATCACATCATATAAACAGGTATCACTATCAATTATAAAATAATTGCTACATTGTGAGGAATCCAGTTGGATCCCTCCAACCTGTCTTTCCCTGCATCCACAAATATTAACACATCTCAATATAATATCATTCCAAACTGATAACAACAGTTATAATCAACCAAACAGATATTTAAATATCAATTATTTATAATGTCTAGCATCCAGATGTGAGTGAGAATAACTCACCTTGAGTTTCGGCGAGCGTTCGGAATTTTGAATTAAACCGGACGACGTCCGATTTAACTTAAATTTCTGCTTGCCCGGAATGACTCCAGAATTGTTCCACTGCGTAGTACGCATTCCTGCGATTCCAACGCTTCGAAAATCGTCTCAATCTGAGTACGTATGAACTAGATATTATATTTTGAAGTTTTGAATTTGAATTTAAACAAATTTCTTTTCGTTTTCTTTTTCTTTTTTATATACCATCTCAGCCGTAGATCTAGCAGTGAAAAATTGAGGCCGCTCCTGTTCTTCCCTCACGCGAGCACGTACAGGAACAACTTCGAACGAAAGCAAACCCATCATCATCGATTAGGGTTTCGAAATCGCGCCTCCTTGCTCAGAGATAACTCGATCGGAGCTCGCCACCATGCTGCTCGTCGACAACCCCACCCTCGGCCAGGATCCGGTCCCCTCCGGTCCCCCATAGCTCGCGTACAACGAGCTTTGCCGACCACGAACGCGACCATCCCCCAGCCTCCACACTCCACTACAACACATCATCACCGTAGAGATTTCATCATCCCGGAGAGTTCTTCGATTTACTAGTTGGAGATTTTGGCAAAAAGAAAAGTGGATGAAGAGATTTTGGGGAGTTATTAACAATCGTTTCCGGCCATTGAATGCTTTCGAGCGGCGGCCAGAAGATATAGATTAGGGTTTTATAAATATTGAATATATATAATGGATTTAATATTATAAAATTAATAAAATGCTCAAACCAACCGTTAATGCAAACGACCTCCAATTCTCACGTTCCGATAGGCTATCCTGGGGTTTTTCCATGTTCCGGACACAATGGAATAGGTTTCGTAAGCTAATTTGATCGTATGCGCGAGATTCGGAATTAAACAATCAATTTAAAATTAAATCGGTTAAATCGATTTCTAGGCGTTTCGAGCTGCCACGGTCAAACAACAACTCCGATTGCTTCAAAAATTGAAATCCGATAATAACTAACTATTACGGATCCAACGGAACTGGTTTCGTCGAATTCCGAGACTGTGCCCCGGAAGGCTATTTTAACTCGTCTATTAAATCGAGCGATTTCTGAAAATCGTCGAAAACGCTTCAAATTTCACCTTTAAAATTTTATTAACTTAACAATAAATCATATAAAATTTATAATCACATTAAAAATCATTCTGGCTCAGGCCAGAACAAAATCTGATTAAATTGCATTTTAATAATATTAAATTCATATTTAAATTAATATAAAATCCCAAATATTAATTTATCAACTTTAAAATTCATCTAAAATTCCCACCATGCTATTTCCACACAAATAACTCAAAATAACTTTCTAAGACCATTTTATCACTATTTACATCCGGATTTACTTTTTATCCCAAATTCGAATGTTTAATTATTATTTTTCCATTAATCAAATTCAACCAGAATTGCCATAATTAAAAATTATAGCTTATTCTATTGATTGAACCCGAATCCATTCATTCCAACATCAATTAAGAATCCACATTAAACATTTAAAACGAATTAAATGTCCAAAAATCTAGCAGCCAAAATCTGGGATGTTACATATATAATTTTATAATTATATATGACGTCCATTGAAATAATATCGTCTCTTTTATCGATATTTGCAGTGTTCGTTGTTCGTGTGTACCGACTTCTTTCCGTGCTTCTTCTTGCTTTGGGTCAAATTTCTTTATCCACGAAAGGTGAATTAATTTTCACAACTATATTCTTATGCTAGTTTGTTTGTTGAATGATTGCTATGTGATTGAATTGAATGTTGATTGCTAATGTAAAGTGACAAATAATTTACCAGTAAATTTGATATAGGATAGTTAACGAATTTAATTTGGATTATATATGTTGAACTTTGATTTGCTAAACCTGACCCCCTTCATATGTTAAATTCGATTAGTTAAAATTGACCCTTTTATTTGTAAGTTAATTGACACGTAGAATTTGATAAATCTCACTTTGGACCCTTATTGAATTAACTGTTGTAGTATAAATTGAAATTGAACGACAAGTGAAAACCGTAATGTAATAATCTTTAATCTACTTGAAATGATAGGGTAGATTCTAGGAATAATTATATTAATTTGCATAAATAACAAATGCAAATTAATACGATTATTTCGGGATTATTTAAATTGTTGAATTGTTGTGAATGGATGCTATTGCTTGTTTATTTACTTTGACACCATCCCAGTTATCACACTGCAAGTTCCCTGTAACGACCCGAAAAAAATTCGATGGTTTTAAAAGTATTTTTAACTGGAAATTGGTGAAATTTTAAACAATAAAATTTGAAATTAAAAATTTATTATTTGGAATACGTCTATTTTAATATAGCAACTGGTAAATTTTCATCTGATAACATTGAAGTTTATTTTCCTGTGAAATTTCATTTCAAATCAAACCGGTTAATAAAAGTGAATTTAAAAGTTTTCCGAAATCAAAATATGTCAACAGGAGAAAATTTTTTCAGATCATTCTGAATCAGACTGCGAAATTCGTTTTTCCAAATTTGGACTTCTACTGCTCCGTTTATCTTATTTCTGGTAAAGTAGCAGCATTTTTCGGTACCGATTATCGACTTTTGATAAATTATTCGTACCACTGATATCTATATATCGTTTTGATCGTCACACCGTGCTGATCTCTACGGTATATTCAGTCCTGTGTTTTGAAGCCCAGTTCGCTACGAAATCGATAAAACGATTCTGTATCGATACCTCTTTTGTGACCTTTTATTTTCTTTTTTCTTTTTTTTAAAACTTTGAACCGTGACTGCCAAGCAAATAAATTGCTGTAGTTATTTTTCTAAATTAATGTTTAGCCGTTCGAAAATCAAACGTATAAACTTGTATACGTTATAATGTTTATTTCTAAAAACGGTTCATTTGTTACGTGTTCATTCACTTTTAATTTCTTTTATTCTCCTCCCCAACTTTTCATTCTCTCGGCCATTTGATATCCACACGAAACTCATTCCCATGGCCTCCGCCTTGCCCCAGGAACCCTTCCTTCTCCCTCACCTAGAATGGCCACGCAACCCAAAGCTCGGCCATGCCTCCAACCCACTATCGTGTCCCCACCCCAGACTCGCCAATTAGCCATGCTCCACGTCAACCATTCATTATCACTTCCGCATGCAGAGAACCACGCAACTCCATCCCCTCGTGTTCAGCCCTTCAGCCTACACCCGACCAGTAAGCAACACTCCAATATTTTCTATTTATTTTATTATATTATACTATGTGATGTATAAAGTGTATATATAGCTTTCTATGACTTGTTTTTTTAATATAGTAAGTTTGTTGAGTCATATATAGATATATTCTTATATTTCTGTATTTGTGCTGTACGCATATAAGTTCATATTATGTGTATATATAATGTTTTAAATCTATTAGTCCTTGTACATGGTTTGCCTATATACCGGTTTTCAAAGCACATATATTTTGGATCCGAGCACATAATAGGTTGTTATATGAGTTTTAATATGTAATATTTGTTACGTAGAGTTTATTATAGTTGTTGTATATATGTTTTACAATTCAATAGTTTATATATATGTTTGATGTATATGCTCGGCCATTACATGTAATAAATATTAATTAAAGTCATTTGCGTATACTGTTTTGCAATATTATATATATGGGATTTTAAATGTATATGTATAGGGTAGGTATTATATATACGTATACATATCTACAGTATATATGTTTACCTTCGTATATATATATGTTACACAATATTTTGTAATATGTTCAATAGTATATATAAGTTTTGTAAAATATTAAAGCATTGCCTGTTCAATTGGTTCAGAAAATATATGATTTGGTACTTGTCAGAAAAGAAAATCTGAGGTTGGATTATATTTATGTATTGGAATTTTAGTATTAAGTGTTAAAATTTATGTGACTTTAAAGATCTATATATATATATATAAAATATATGTTTATAATATCAGATCTTATTTAAGTTATTGTTTAACATAAACTACAAGTTATTAGAGCTGTTAGTCCCTGCATATATATAGTATATATAAAGTATAATCTAGTTTGGTTTACATACATATATATATGTATGTATGTCTGTAAAGTATATATATATTAGTTAAACAATATGTTGACAATATGAGTTGCATATATAAAATTATATGTATATTACAATAAATGGTTCATAATGGAAGTTATAATAGCTGTAGATATATAAGTCTATATATATGTATTGTATATATGTATTTTATATGTGGTTTGGGTTGCTACTTTTGTCTGTAACAATATAAGCTCTGTTTATATATATATATATATATATAGTCATATAGGGTTGTATATAATATGTTGTGTATATATTATATGAAGTTTTTGATATTGATTCAATATATATATGGGTTTTCAAAACAAAAATATACTTAAAAATGAATTATATGTTAAATGATGAATGTGAATTTTAATTCTTAGGTATAAGTATTGATTTTAATATACTATGTATATTTGTTGATTTGTAATATATAGATTTAAATTTGAAACAATGGATTTTGAAATTCCTATATATATATTTAATTTAATATATGTTTGAATTTAGAATTTGATTATATATATATATACAGTTATATATATATATATATATATTCACCTATATCATTTAACATCATCAATCCAGTTCTGATTTGATTTCGTAAATTCCTTATCTATCAGCTTTGACCATCGTGCATGTCTTCTTCATCGAATCATGTCCGTCTAGCGTTGCTTTGGAATTCGTAGCTCATTTCATTGTCAAATTTCTCTAGCCTCGAAAGGTGAGCAATCACTCACGATTAACGTTCTTTTATTATTTAAATTTGATTTTCAATTGAAATAGCAATTGAAATATGCTGCTGTAGTTATTTACGTTGTTATTACTATTATTTGTAACTGTTCACCTGTGACATCTGACACCAGTATCTAGTAGTATATGCCTGTTATTACTAGTATCTGTATATGTTCACCTATGACATCTGACACCAGTATCTGTTATTTATATTGATAATATATGCCTGTTGTTATATTTTATATTATCTGTTATCACTCTGCAAGTTCCCTGTTAGTATAGAATTCACTATGGGTTGAAATGATACATACCCGAACGGACTTTAGAATAGGAGAAAATCGTTATGGGTTGAAATGATAAACCCAAGCAATTTTCATTTGAATTGAAATTGGGATTACGGGTCGAAATGATATCTACCCGTATATATTTAAATTTCGGATTGAAATGATAAATATCCGTATCACTTAACCATATGATAAATATATATACAGACACCGTTGGTCCATATATATATATATAAATATTTTAAAAATGAATTCTATGGTTTTGGAAAGAAATATATGGTTTTAATAAATGTTGAGCCTTAAATTATTATATATAAATGGGAATGATTGATTTAAATACATATATAATGTTGAGTATTCAAAATATATTTCAAAATAGATTTTGGTAAAAATTTGAATAAGTTAAGGTTAGGAAGATAATGTGAATTTAGTTGAAATTGATTCAATAAAGAATTTTATTTAATTTAACCAATTAGAAACCTATTGAAATTGAGATGTAAGATATTATTTATAACTTGGGTTTGATTTATAAGTAATTTAATGAGTATTTCTTGTTTAAATAAAGTTTAAGGAAATGTTTAGTAAAATGTGATTTAAGGCTAGTAAATGATATTGAATCTATTAAGTGAATATTCCCTGATTAGATAATAATGCAGTTAAATCAAGAGCTATATGAAACTGTTAAATCTAACTTTGAAATGTTGAATACTAAAGCTTTGAAATATATTGAAAATAAAGGGTATATTTAGAACTGAATTAAATTGAGGAATTGAGCTTTGAATAAATTTGAATTTGGAATTTGAAGTTGATTTGAATCGATTTGCGAGACTTGAGGAAATTATAAATACTTTACTTTTTAAATCATTTAATATATATATACTAGTTTGGAAAATAGATATATTTGAAATGAAATGATATTTGGGTTTTGAAGTATAAATTTAATTGAAATGACCACGGTGTTAAAATGTATATTTCCACCTTGTAGATAGTTCTGAAGATCCTTAGAGGATGGTTATCCCAAACATCCTTTAAGTTACTCGTATTTCGATTGATATTTCACTTGAGTTGGATTTATTTATATAAGAATGTTAATCCTGACTCGAGTGTTTTGTGTTTTGCTTTACGCTCGGGTCAGACCGAGTGATACAGCATTTGAGACTCACCTTTGGAGTTTGGAGCTTCGTTTGGAGATCCAACTATTGATTCAGCTTCCAGCTTTCCAGTTGATTCGTTCACAGAAGTCATCTGTTTGGATTGGAGACTTCACTGTATTTGAGATATTCTGTTGTATTTTATTTCTAACTCTGATGTTTATATAGTAGCTTCATGAACTACTATTTTATCTATTCCGCTGCGTATTATTGTATTACTCTGTGTCTGTGATTCTGTGGTTGATTTATTTACTGTATATGCTGAGTTTTGCCAAATTTTTAGTACAATCTGATATTTTGAATTATTCAAGTCAGACATGTGTGGATTTATTGTCGATTTGAATGGTCCAAAATAACGGGTCGTTACAGTTGGTATCAGAGCTTTGGTTCTAGGCGAAACTTAGCATATATTGTAAATTTATTTACAGAATCACTTACGTCTGAGTTTAACCTCTTCCTTTTGACTCGATTTCCTTTGAACTTTGGAACGTTCCCTACGGTTCCAAAATCCATTCTTGTCTCTCTCTATTGGTATTCTTTTGATTCTGGAGTATCCCATAACTCCACTTCGAAGGATCTCTATAAGAATAGGATCCCACCAATCTTTGAATGATTTGTGAAGGGGTGAAACTTCTTCACAATTGGCATTGATTCACCGGAGATTTCTATATCTTTGGTTTAGATGCCACTATCTCTTGCGATCGAATGTTGATTTTTCTTGGAATTCTGCATCGATCTGTTCTTGAAGTCACGGTTGATCCGGTTAAGGTCGCCCGCGATTTATATAAGTATATTCATCTTCTATTTTGAAATTTAATTATCTCATTTTCGTTCGAACTTATTTTCGAATCTGAATCATTTTTGATTAGAGTCCCTCTAAGTTGAATTTCTATCTTTGTTTTGAAATCCATTCTTGAACCATCCTTTGAAAAAATCAGGCTTGTTTATATTTTAAAAATTGTTTTATATATCGAAATTATTATATTCTATATATAAAAGTTAAATGTTTTCGATAAAGATTATAAACCCTTTTAAAATAAGAATTTGAGGTTTTGAAAGGATTTGTAATTTTGAAAAATTATATAAGAAATTGATTTATATAAAAATGATTTATAACTAAAGGATTTTAAATTTGAAATTCGAGAATTGAACTCCGGTATGTTGAAATTGGTTTTAAGATTTTGAAATATATAATAATAATATGATTTAAAGGTATTCTTCCGAATAAGAAATGTTTCAAATGATTTTAATGAGTTTCGAATGATTTCGAAGAAATTTCAAAAGAAGTTTGAGAAAATAGAAGTCCAGAACTCACTTATGTCGCTGGAAAATAATTTCGGTGATGAGTGCACGCATCATCGACGTTGATTTTCGAGTTTCAGAGTGAGGGAAAGGCCACTTTAATAGCATGGCTATGCGAGTGATTTTGTGAAACCATTTTGATTTCAATTCCGAAGTAAGATTTGATATTCGAAAGATATATGTATATTTGAAATGATTTGAAGTAAGCCGGTGTTCATTCCTCGAGTTTCGGATTTGATATAACCCCATCTATTAAAATTGATTTACTGATTTGTTGCTGATTTCCAACCCTTGAATTTGAAAATGATTTCTTCAACTATTTTGAAGTTCGAGTACTTCCAAATCAAGGTTAACTTTTCAAAAGCTGAGAAATTTTGAAGTATAAAGTATATAAGTTTGGTATGTATGTTAAAGTATGAAGTAATATGATTTAAATAAGTTAAAACTGTTTGGTTAAGTAAACGAATAAGGAAATTTTAAAATTTTCTAATATGAAATTTAGATTTGAAATGTTTTGAAAAGAATTTGGTCTTCAAAATATTTTGAATAAAATTTAGTTTAAATGTTTTAACTTAGTAACATCTTTATGAAACTATATATTTAACAAGTTGGAATAAATATATAAGTTGTACGTATGCTGTTTTATTCGCATAATTAATTTGATCCAAGTTTGAGTACACAAGTTCGAGGTGGATTACACCATTTCGTGTTAGGATTTTTCATTTGATTCTTGATGGCGAATATTTGATATGGATTTTGGGCTTGATTCTTGAATTCTCTATCGTAGTATATGGCTATGCAAGGAGACCGATGGCTTCTAGTCGAGAAACCATATCGAAATCCGCATTAGGGAAGTCAAATGGACAATACTAGTTCGAAAGCAAACTTGTGTGATCGAGCGAGCGATCAAATGTGATTTTGCGAAATGATGACGTATGTACATCTTATATCCTAATATCATTGATATATTTTGACGCTGAAATTGGAAGCTGTCGAGTTAGAATATCTTTGCTTACTAAAAGTAAAATTTCCAACTTAAATTACAAAGATATATAACCCATAAAAGCAAAGATATTCAAATCCCATATGGCTCTTCATACAGCGAAATTTATTTTGAAAAATTTGATCCTTATATAAGATGGACCTTAGATAAATACAAGATGATTTTGAAACCCATTTGATTTTGGAAATGAATTGGTTGACTTAAATTATTGATTTGGAAATTTGGATTTATTTTCAAAATCTATTATTTTGGAAACTTTGAAGCTAAAGATAATTAATTTGTGAAGAAATAATTTGGTGAAATTGTATATGATTTTGAAATTGAACTGATATTGAAACAAATTGAAATTTGAGAACCTTATGTTACTAAACACTTGATTTGGGAGTTGTCGAACTCATATAAAATTGATTTGTATGAGTATGAAATTGATTCGAAAACTATAGATTTGAAAAGGTACTCAATTTGAAAGTGAAATCTTATATAATTGAAGTCTATATAAGTATGATTTGATATACTATTGATTTTGGAAAGTATTTGATTTGAAAATTAAATCTTATATATAATGGATTTTATATAAGTACGATATTTGAAAGTGATTTGAAAAGGTACTATATGATACATATTTTCGAAGTAAAGATATGGAAAGTGCCTTCTGCTTGATATCTGATTTGTGGCCACATCTTGGATTCATTCTATCGATATTATTCTCTCTGATTTTGGTTTTCCGGATATGATACTCGAGTGTCCTTCGAATTCCATGGCGTTACCCATGGTCTTATGTTTCTCTCGTGACTGCATAGCGCAACTGCCTGGCTGAGTCTTGCCTAGGGGTACGGATTGTTTCCTGGGGGATCCAGGCGTAACCATTGTGTATCCTGCAATCTGTGTAGGTCGCGAATAGTAGTGCAAATGCCTGGCTGAGTCTTGCCTGGGGGTACGGATTGTTTCCTGGGGGATCCAGGCGTAACCATTGTGTATCCTGCATTCTACTAGTCATCATGGCGTAACTCGCAGGGCTGAGAAAGCCTACGGATATGGATTGTTTCCTGGGGGATCCAGGCGTAACCATTGTGTATCTGCGAACCATGGTTAGACAAAGGTTTTGATTCGTTTTGTTTGGATTGTACTTTCCATATCTGTTTTTTTTTTAAGTTTT
Organism: Allium fistulosum; assembly: GCA_030737815.1. Classification (NCBI taxonomy): domain Eukaryota; kingdom Viridiplantae; phylum Streptophyta; class Magnoliopsida; order Asparagales; family Amaryllidaceae; genus Allium; species Allium fistulosum. The sequence goes on from CM060901.1 coordinate 671,808,157, forward strand.
TCCAGTATTTTCACTGGGTGTTGAAACAGGTCTACTAAGTACCTGGAGAATTCTAGTTTTGCGCCTGATCAACGCACTACCAGAGTCTACAGGAACAAGGATAAACTTGTTGAAACATCGAGTTATAAAAGTATTTTCGAAAGAAAATTTGTTTCGTTATAAAGGTATTTTATTATAAAAGTATTTCCAACAAAGAAATTCTGTATTAATATTCGAAATTGAAATTCTCATGGTTTAAATTAATTACTCATGCCCGATTCTATTCTTTTGAATCTACCTTATCTGCTCAACTTTATTTATTCACCTATATTCTGCTTTTCCAAATCCTCCTTTTTCTCCTTGTTGACTATATTCTTTTAAGTATTGTTTAATTATAGACTACATGGTTTAATAGAAATTTTAGTGTTATAAATATGTTGAGGTTATTAATTAGATAAAACATATTTAAAGTAAATAATTATTAATAATATTTGAAAAGTATCTTGAGAAAAAAAAAATTTAATAAATTATGAATTATGGATTTAATGTTTTCAAATAGCTTCTTTGTAAATATAAGTAATAATGTAAATAATTGTTTTCAAATAGTTTCCATATATTTATAAAGTTGTTATTTAAGCATATAAATGGTAATTGTAAGGAAGTAAGAAATTTTGCAAATGGGTCTTGAAAAAGTTTTAAAGTATATAAGACAATTGAATTGCAAATGAAGTTTTCAAATTTAAGTAAAATTTATATAGTTCAAATAAATTGTTTAATATTGACTTTCAATCTACTTTTATTTCTGGTTGTTTTATTCTTCTACCTCCTTCCTTTTCGGGGACGAAAAGTTTTGAGTGGGGGAGAGTGTAACGACCCGAAAAAAATTCGATGGTTTTAAAAGTATTTTTAACTGGAAATTGGTGAAATTTTAAACAATAAAATTTGAAATTAAAAATTTATTATTTGGAATACGTCTATTTTAATATAGCAACTGGTAAATTTTCATCTGATAACATTGAAGTTTATTTTCCTGTGAAATTTCATTTCAAATCAAACCGGTTAATAAAAGTGAATTTAAAAGTTTTCCGAAATCAAAATATGTCAACAGGAGAAAATTTTTTCAGATCATTCTGAATCAGACTGCGAAATTCGTTTTTCCAAATTTGGACTTCTACTGCTCCGTTTATCTTATTTCTGGTAAAGTAGCAGCATTTTTCGGTACCGATTATCGACTTTTGATAAATTATTCGTACCACTGATATCTATATATCGTTTTGATCGTCACACCGTGCTGATCTCTACGGTATATTCAGTCCTGTGTTTTGAAGCCCAGTTCGCTACGAAATCGATAAAACGATTCTGTATCGATACCTCTTTTGTGACCTTTTATTTTCTTTTTTCTTTTTTTTAAAACTTTGAACCGTGACTGCCAAGCAAATAAATTGCTGTAGTTATTTTTCTAAATTAATGTTTAGCCGTTCGAAAATCAAACGTATAAACTTGTATACGTTATAATGTTTATTTCTAAAAACGGTTCATTTGTTACGTGTTCATTCACTTTTAATTTCTTTTATTCTCCTCCCCAACTTTTCATTCTCTCGGCCATTTGATATCCACACGAAACTCATTCCCATGGCCTCCGCCTTGCCCCAGGAACCCTTCCTTCTCCCTCACCTAGAATGGCCACGCAACCCAAAGCTCGGCCATGCCTCCAACCCACTATCGTGTCCCCACCCCAGACTCGCCAATTAGCCATGCTCCACGTCAACCATTCATTATCACTTCCGCATGCAGAGAACCACGCAACTCCATCCCCTCGTGTTCAGCCCTTCAGCCTACACCCGACCAGTAAGCAACACTCCAATATTTTCTATTTATTTTATTATATTATACTATGTGATGTATAAAGTGTATATATAGCTTTCTATGACTTGTTTTTTTAATATAGTAAGTTTGTTGAGTCATATATAGATATATTCTTATATTTCTGTATTTGTGCTGTACGCATATAAGTTCATATTATGTGTATATATAATGTTTTAAATCTATTAGTCCTTGTACATGGTTTGCCTATATACCGGTTTTCAAAGCACATATATTTTGGATCCGAGCACATAATAGGTTGTTATATGAGTTTTAATATGTAATATTTGTTACGTAGAGTTTATTATAGTTGTTGTATATATGTTTTACAATTCAATAGTTTATATATATGTTTGATGTATATGCTCGGCCATTACATGTAATAAATATTAATTAAAGTCATTTGCGTATACTGTTTTGCAATATTATATATATGGGATTTTAAATGTATATGTATAGGGTAGGTATTATATATACGTATACATATCTACAGTATATATGTTTACCTTCGTATATATATATGTTACACAATATTTTGTAATATGTTCAATAGTATATATAAGTTTTGTAAAATATTAAAGCATTGCCTGTTCAATTGGTTCAGAAAATATATGATTTGGTACTTGTCAGAAAAGAAAATCTGAGGTTGGATTATATTTATGTATTGGAATTTTAGTATTAAGTGTTAAAATTTATGTGACTTTAAAGATCTATATATATATAAAATATATGTTTATAATATCAGATCTTATTTAAGTTATTGTTTAACATAAACTACAAGTTATTAGAGCTGTTAGTCCCTGCATATATATAGTATATATAAAGTATAATCTAGTTTGGTTTACATACATATATATATGTATGTATGTCTGTAAAGTATATATATATTAGTTAAACAATATGTTGACAATATGAGTTGCATATATAAAATTATATGTATATTACAATAAATGGTTCATAATGGAAGTTATAATAGCTGTAGATATATAAGTCTATATATATGTATTGTATATATGTATTTTATATGTGGTTTGGGTTGCTACTTTTGTCTGTAACAATATAAGCTCTGTTTATATATATATATATATATATAGTCATATAGGGTTGTATATAATATGTTGTGTATATATTATATGAAGTTTTTGATATTGATTCAATATATATATGGGTTTTCAAAACAAAAATATACTTAAAAATGAATTATATGTTAAATGATGAATGTGAATTTTAATTCTTAGGTATAAGTATTGATTTTAATATACTATGTATATTTGTTGATTTGTAATATATAGATTTAAATTTGAAACAATGGATTTTGAAATTCCTATATATATATTTAATTTAATATATGTTTGAATTTAGAATTTGATTATATATATATATATACAGTTATATATATATATATATATATATATATATATATATATATATATATAAATTCACCTATATCATTTAACATCATCAATCCAGTTCTGATTTGATTTCGTAAATTCCTTATCTATCAGCTTTGACCATCGTGCATGTCTTCTTCATCGAATCATGTCCGTCTAGCGTTGCTTTGGAATTCGTAGCTCATTTCATTGTCAAATTTCTCTAGCCTCGAAAGGTGAGCAATCACTCACGATTAACGTTCTTTTATTATTTAAATTTGATTTTCAATTGAAATAGCAATTGAAATATGCTGCTGTAGTTATTTACGTTGTTATTACTATTATTTGTAACTGTTCACCTGTGACATCTGACACCAGTATCTAGTAGTATATGCCTGTTATTACTAGTATCTGTATATGTTCACCTATGACATCTGACACCAGTATCTGTTATTTATATTGATAATATATGCCTGTTGTTATATTTTATATTATCTGTTATCACTCTGCAAGTTCCCTGTTAGTATAGAATTCACTATGGGTTGAAATGATACATACCCGAACGGACTTTAGAATAGGAGAAAATCGTTATGGGTTGAAATGATAAACCCAAGCAATTTTCATTTGAATTGAAATTGGGATTACGGGTCGAAATGATATCTACCCGTATATATTTAAATTTCGGATTGAAATGATAAATATCCGTATCACTTAACCATATGATAAATATATATACAGACACCGTTGGTCCATATATATATATAAATATTTTAAAAATGAATTCTATGGTTTTGGAAAGAAATATATGGTTTTAATAAATGTTGAGCCTTAAATTATTATATATAAATGGGAATGATTGATTTAAATACATATATAATGTTGAGTATTCAAAATATATTTCAAAATAGATTTTGGTAAAAATTTGAATAAGTTAAGGTTAGGAAGATAATGTGAATTTAGTTGAAATTGATTCAATAAAGAATTTTATTTAATTTAACCAATTAGAAACCTATTGAAATTGAGATGTAAGATATTATTTATAACTTGGGTTTGATTTATAAGTAATTTAATGAGTATTTCTTGTTTAAATAAAGTTTAAGGAAATGTTTAGTAAAATGTGATTTAAGGCTAGTAAATGATATTGAATCTATTAAGTGAATATTCCCTGATTAGATAATAATGCAGTTAAATCAAGAGCTATATGAAACTGTTAAATCTAACTTTGAAATGTTGAATACTAAAGCTTTGAAATATATTGAAAATAAAGGGTATATTTAGAACTGAATTAAATTGAGGAATTGAGCTTTGAATAAATTTGAATTTGGAATTTGAAGTTGATTTGAATCGATTTGCGAGACTTGAGGAAATTATAAATACTTTACTTTTTAAATCATTTAATATATATATACTAGTTTGGAAAATAGATATATTTGAAATGAAATGATATTTGGGTTTTGAAGTATAAATTTAATTGAAATGACCACGGTGTTAAAATGTATATTTCCACCTTGTAGATAGTTCTGAAGATCCTTAGAGGATGGTTATCCCAAACATCCTTTAAGTTACTCGTATTTCGATTGATATTTCACTTGAGTTGGATTTATTTATATAAGAATGTTAATCCTGACTCGAGTGTTTTGTGTTTTGCTTTACGCTCGGGTCAGACCGAGTGATACAGCATTTGAGACTCACCTTTGGAGTTTGGAGCTTCGTTTGGAGATCCAACTATTGATTCAGCTTCCAGCTTTCCAGTTGATTCGTTCACAGAAGTCATCTGTTTGGATTGGAGACTTCACTGTATTTGAGATATTCTGTTGTATTTTATTTCTAACTCTGATGTTTATATAGTAGCTTCATGAACTACTATTTTATCTATTCCGCTGCGTATTATTGTATTACTCTGTGTCTGTGATTCTGTGGTTGATTTATTTACTGTATATGCTGAGTTTTGCCAAATTTTTAGTACAATCTGATATTTTGAATTATTCAAGTCAGACATGTGTGGATTTATTGTCGATTTGAATGGTCCAAAATAACGGGTCGTTACATTCCCTTTGTATGCTTTGATTTTTGAATTGAAATGGAATCGGGTTGAAATGATAAATACCCAAATAACTTTGACTTAGGATAGAAAATTAAATTAAACCCGATTGGTCAATGTTTTGATTTAAATAAAATAAAGTTTTATTTGACTAATAACAAGGTTTTGAATAAATTGGAATTTAAATTCGAATGAATGTAAATGTGAGTATTTGAATTTGGAAACAAATATTAACGTAGTAATTGACAAAGAATATTGTTTAAAATTAAATTATTTAATAATTAAATTTAGAATTATTTGATAATTGATTTTTGAAATTATAAATATTTAAGTTTTGGAATTATTAATAATTAAATTTTGGAATTATTAATAGTTAAGTTGTGAAATTATTAATAACGAGGCTTGAAATAATTAATAATTAAGTTTTGAATTTAGTAATAATTAAGTTTGGAATTATTAATGAATGAGTTTGAATTAATTAAAAATTAAGATTTGGAATTATTGAAAATCAGATGAGATCGAATTATAATTAAATTGAATTGAATATCTTTATTTGGAGAAATTGAATTATTGAATAAGTGAAACTAAGTTTCTTTAACTGAGTTTTGAAATTTGTAACTAAATAAATAATAGGTGAAATGAATTTCTTTAATAAGAAATAGAATGCGCTTTATCGAAACAAATGAAAGACTTGTAATTTAAAGAATTGGATTTGACAAATGTAATTTAAATAAAGTTGTAAACTTTGATAATGAAAATGAACTTAAGAAGTAATGAAATGAATTGGAAATTTAATTGAAATTGTTTAATGATAAATTGATTAAATGAATATCGAATGAAATCGATAATTGAGTTTAAATCGTTTTGAACGTTAAATTAAGTTAATTGATTTTGGAATGAACTTATATACGAAATTAAATGGATATTCGAATTGTTTTAAAAAAATTGAAACTTTGAAATTGAATTATAGAAATGTTGAAATTGAAATTGGGAAGTTATGAGATGTAATTTTGGAAATTGTTTTAGAAGACTAACGAATTTTCGATTTACGAATTTCAATTGGAATTGAAATGATTTGGTTTTGAAATATATTAACGACCAATCGGTGTTATAATTACGAAGGTTTTTAAAGGAACCGGAATCGGTTAGGGACATACTCACTGTCTAAACCAGAAACCACTTTAATAACTACGCGCGGAGTGTGATCCAGAATGAAGTGGTTGGATTGACGAACGCGATGACCGAAGAAAGTGAACGACAATGGATAGCCTTGACACTTGTGTCAAATTGGAAATGACTAAAACAGGAGCCGTGCCGGGTCAATGGAGGATTAACTACCTCAAGTGGACACACTTCTTCATAAACTATTCATTTACTTTGTGATTGATTGGTCCGCACCCTTGATTTTGGAGTGTTGTTTCACGATGTTGCGGGCGCTGCGGCGTTGCGTTCTCACCAGTCCGGATCAGGCGAACGGTAGTGTCACTACCTTGGGTATTGCCTCATGTGCCTTGTCATACTTGTATTCCTTTATACGCGACCAATACGATTTGGTTTGTACCTTTAGTATATGGATTGCCCTCTGGTGACTTCCGGTTTTGGGGAAACTACGGTCTTGTATATGCTCTTGGGAATAAAAATGTGTTAAGGGTGGAATGGGCCATGACTGAACACTATTTTGATATCTTTATATTACTGATAGACATTATCTATTTATCGTACTCTACTACGTATAGATAGTTTATCGGATCCTGAAAGATGTTTATTCCAATCATCTTTGAGTTATTGTTATTTCAAATTTTGATCCATATTATCTGTATAAGAATATATGTCCTGATTCGAGTGTTTGTTTGTGCATATGCTCGGATCAGACTGAGGATTTCTGTTGCTGTGCTATTGGAAGCTGAAGACTTGAAGACTATCATTTATCTTTATCAGTACTGCTCCATTCTATTTTGTTATTGTATCGGACATCTATGTATTTCTTTTCTCTATCTGCTTGTGACATTGTTGTATTTACTTAGTAGCTTCATGAACTACTATTATGACAATGTTGTAATTCCGCTGCACTATTCTGTTATGTTGTATTTTCTGTGATTCTATGATGATTCTCATTTATATACTTATACTCCATTAATGATTCGTGTTTTGCACTATTTAAGTTGACATGTGTGGATTATTGTCAATTTAAATGGTCCAAATATACGGGTTGTTACAGTTGGTATCAGAGCTTTGGTTCCCGATAACCTTAGCCTGTGGAGTTTTAAGCTCATTAGAGATAGGGTAAACATACCCTAGAATGGAGAGAATCATTTCAGAATCCACATCCTTTGATTCATCTTTCTTATTGAATTCGTTGAACAGAATTTCCTTAAGTTCTATAAATTCCTATCTTTGATTCATCTTTGATTCTAAATCCCTTTTGGTATTCCAGGATGGCTACTAGAAGAAATGCTAGAGGAAGGGGTGGTAATGCTCCTGGTCCACATGCTCCAGCTCCCGCAGTCTGATTCTCTACTCTTAGCAAGGAGTATACTCAGCTTGGTGGAGTCAAATTTACTGGCTCCGAGAGTATTATCGAAGCATAACAATGGCTAAAGAGTTTGGAAAGGATCTTTTCTGGCTTGGAGATCGCAGATGCTCAGAAGCGCAAGTTGGCCGCTTGGCAGCTTCAGGATGCTGCACAAGATTGGTGGGAATCAGTCACTTCTCGAACTGATGAGGAAACCATCACTTGGGCTCAGTTTAGGTAGTGATCTATCTAAATTCCTACTAAATAAATTTCTCTCTTATCTCGTCATAATTTTGATTCGTTTCATATCACTTCTAATAGGGATTCCTTTATGGCTCAGTGGATGCCAGCTGCTGGGAAGGCCCAACTCTATCGGTCTTTTATGGATCTTAAACAGGGCAACATGACCTTCACTGAGTATGAAAGGAAATTCAACGAACTATCCAAGTTCGGACCTGGCTTGATTGACACACCTCTGCTTAAGAATGAGAAGTTCATACATGGTGCACGCCCAGAGTATTACGAGCTCCTCACCGCTCATGTCCATGGAACTTTCACTGAGTTGATGGATTTTGCTCTTCGATACGAGGGAAAGCCTAAGGGAACATCTGTCCCCAAAGCTCCAATTACTAAGACACCAGCTAATCAGTCGGGAAAGAGGAAGCAAAATTTTGAGCAATAGAAGAAGAATTGGCAGCAGAAATCCGGGCTTGGCTATTCTCAGAAGAAGCCTATTGACTTATCCTCCATCACTTGTTTCAAGTGTGACCAGAGGGGTCACTACGCCAACAGCTGTCCAACATCTGCCGGTGCCGCTGTTCCGCCCCTTCAGAATACCAGGAACGACCTCTGTCACGTATGTATGCAGCCGGGCCATTTCTAGAGGGATTGTCCTATGTACAAAAAGGGAAAGACGGCTGGAGTATTTGCTATGACTTCTTCCGCCCAAGATAAACCTCCTGCTCCTACTGATAACCAAGGTACATTACAGAGTACTTTTATGTTGCATACTTTACCAGTTAAAGTTCTATTTGATACCGGAGCAACACATAGTTTCATATCTATTGATTTGTGCAATAAGCTTGGTTTGTAACCCATCCTTTCATCTACTTTCTTATGTGTATCAAACCCTATTGGAGGGCCCGCTAACCTTAAAAGGGTTTGTAAATATGTCACTCTTATGCATGGCATTCACCACTTCACTTGGGATTTCAATGTCCTTGGATTCGAGGCATTCGATATACTATTAGGCATTGATTGGCTACGGAAGTTCGAAGCCAATATCTCATGCAAAGCTCGAACAGTCTCTCTCATCGATGACAAGAGCATGCCTTTGGTTATAAAAAGCAAATCACCTCAAGAATATGCTGGGAGTTTTATATTTTCACTTGACTCCCATCCAAATGAATTAAGCTCTACTCCAGTGGTCCAATTCTTTTCTGATGTGTTTGGAGAAGTCAATTCTCTACCACCTCCACGGGAAATTGAATTCCGCATTGATCTTATTTTTGGTGCTCGACCAGTAGTTCTTCCTCCCTGGAGAATGGCTCCTAAAGAAAAGGCTGAATTGAATGCTCAAATTGAAGATTTATTCGCTAAAGGCTTGATTCGGCGAAGTCATTCAGAATGGGGTGCTGTAGTAGTGTTCGTCACAAAATCGGATGGTTCTCTCAGAATGTGTGTGGACTATAGAGAGCTAAACAAGCTCACACACAAGAACAGATATCCAATGCCCCGCATCAACGATCTATTCGACCAGCTCCATGGAGCTAAAGTATTCTCTCAACTCGATCTGGCTACTGGCTTTCACCAACTCAGAATTGCTGAGGAGAGTATTCCTAAGACAGCATTCCGCACTGAGAATGGTTTCTTTGAATGGCTGGTTATGCCGTTCGGTCTTACTAATGCTCCAGCTTATTTCGTCGACTTAATGAATAGAGTTTTCCGGGATGTTCTTAACAAGTTTGTTCTTGTTTTTATCGAGGACATTCTCGTCTTCTCTAAGGATGAGGAAGAGCATAGGTCACATTTGGATTTTGTTCTTGAAACTCTACGCAGTCATCAGCTCAAAGCCAAGTTTTCAAAATGTCACTTTTGGAAGGATGAAGTTCGATTTCTTGGCCATATTGTTTTAGAGAATGGGATTTCGGTCGATCCAGCTAAGATCGCCGTAATCAATGTAAGTTCTATTCTTACTTGTCAAATTCTATCAAAAACAACTTATCATTTTCATAATTCGAATCTTTGGAATTTGCAGGATTGGGAGACTCCCAAAACTCCTACAGACATCTGAAGTTTCTTGGGTTTGGCCGGCTATTACCGCAGATTTATAGAAAACTTTTCTCGTATTGCCGCACCACTTACCGCACTGACCAGAAAGAATGTGAAATTTATCTGAAGCAAAAAGTGCGAAGCAGCTTTCAACGAGATGAAGCGAAAGTTGACATCCGCCCCAGTTCTTACAGTTATTGATGGTAGCGAAGGATTGATCGTCTATACAGATGCCTGTCGAGATGGACTTGGAGCAGTTTTAATGCAGAAAGGAAAGGTTATTGCCTATGCTGGTCGTCAGTTAAAGACCCATGAAACAAACTACGCAACCCACGATTTAGAGCTTCTTGCGGTTGTATTTGCTCTTAAGCTATGGAGGCACTATCTATTAGGAACAAAATTCAAGTTATTCACTGACCATAAGTCATTGAGATATATCTTCTCGCAAAAGGATTTGAATCAGAGACAAGTCCGATGGCTCGAATTTCTAGCTACATATGATCTTGATATTCACTACACTCCGGGGAAAGCAATTGCCGTAGCCGATGCTTTGAGCAGAAACCAAGCTATGATATGTTGTAATCTTGTTGAAGGAATGTTATTCCAGCTTTCTGTCTCCCCAGCTCTTATGGATCGTATTATAGCCAAGCAATACGAGGACACTTTGCTTTATCGCATCAAAGAAATAGTTCTTGGTAGAGTTGAAAATGCTGATAATAAACTGGGTGCACATGTTGATAGTAATGGAATCTTGAGAACTGATGATCGTATCCATGTCCCTAATGTTGATGGTCTTAGACAGGAAGTGCTGAGAGAAAATCATAAGTCTTCGCTTTCATTTCATCCCGGTGTCACTAAAATGTACCAGAATATGAAGAAGCTATATTGGTGGAGTGGAATGAAGCGCGATATTTCTACCTATGTTAGCAGGTGCACAACTTGCCAGCAAGTTAAAGCTGACCATAGAAAGACAGCAGGTTTGCTTCAACCTCTAGAGATTCCAGGTTGGAAGTGGGAGCAGATTTCTATGGACTTTATTGATGGGCTACCAAGGACTAGAAAGGGTAACGAAAGCATATGGGTGATTGTCGATAGACTGACGAAGTCCGCTCACTTTATTCCTGTCAAGACCACTCGTACAGCTTCGAGTTTGGCCGAGATATACATGAGAGAAGTTGTTAAACTTCATGGTGTACCATCTAGTATTGTATGCGATAGAGATCCTATTTTCACTAGTAAATTCTGGAAGGCATTTCAGGATACTTTGGGCACCAAACTGAATCTGAGCACAGCTTATCATCCTCAGACAGATGGCCAAACTGAGAGGGTGAATCAAATCTTGGAAGACCTTCTCCGAGCTTGTATTATTGACTTCGGTGGATCTTGGGAAGACCATCTTCACTTGGTTGAATTCACTTATAATAATAGTTACCAGGTAAAGAAATTAAATTTCAAATTTGAATAAGTATATTTGAATTTGAATTAATCGTCTTTGATCAACCAAGCAAGCATTGGTATGGCACCGTTCGAAGCTTTATATGGACGGCCGTGCAAATCGCCAGCTTGTTGGATTGAATCTGGAGATCGATTAGTGCTTGGTCCAGAAATAATTATGGAAGCTTCTGAAAAAGTCGAAGAAATCAGGGAGAAGATAAAGACGGCACAGGATAGACAGAAGAGCTATGCTGACAAAAGGAGAAGAGATCTCGAATTCAGTGTAGGAGACAAAATATTTCTGAAAGTGTCGCCTTTGAAGAATATTGTTCGATTTGGAAGGAAGGGGAAGCTAGCTCCCAGATTTGTTGGTCCGTTTGAGATTACAGAAAGAGTCGGAACATTAGCATATAGAGTTGCATTGCCAAAGAAGTTCGCCGGTGTGCACAACGTATTCCACGTCTCACATCTTCGCAAAGTTGTACACGATCCATCTATGACCATCCCTATTGCTCAGTTGGAAGAGATAGTTATTGAGCCTGACTTGACTATTGAGCGAAAGCCACTTCGGATAGTCGATCGTGAGACAAAGCAACTCAGAAGGAAGTCGGTAAATCTCGTCAAAGTACAGTGGAGTGCAGATGAGCGAGATTGCACATGGGAAACTGAGGATAGTATTCGGGATTCAAACCCCGAACTATTAATTTCAGGTATTATTCAAATTTCTCGAAATCTATCTTGACTTTTCTACTTATTTCATTTCTACTTCACTCGTCTTGTTCCTTTTCGAGGACGAAAAGCTTTGAGTGGGGGAGATTGTAACGACCCCAAATTTCCGACCCGATTTAAAATTTTAAATTCATCGTTTCAATAAAAAAAACTTTGAAATTATAAACGATCTAAATTAACATCCAAACTTTATTTATAGGATACGTCCAGATAGACATAAATATAGAAAAAGTTTCATCGTAAAATTCCACTGAAAATTTCGTTCGCGTTTTACTGTATAACAGTTCATTTTAAAATGCGAAAATTTTTATCTTCCGAACCCGAATACTTTTATATGGAAAAATTCTAAACCATCTTCTGAGCAAGACGTCATTTTTCGTTTTTCAAAATTCGAATTTCTTTAGCTCCGTCGATCTTATTTTTTTGGCGTTTTCTTGCATTTTTCCGATAATATAAAATTCGAAATTTTATAAAAAAATCGTACCATCATAATGTGTGTACCGTTGTAAGCGCGTCGTCGCACTGATCAAAACGGTATACTTATTCGTGTTAATCGGAATCAGTCGCAAAGCGTCGCGTTAAAATTTACCGTTCCGGACGGACCGGTTAACAAATTCCAGCCCACATCTTTAACCCGTATTCACTAAAATTTAAAAACAATCTAATCTCAGCTGATGTATTTAATTGGGTAGTTGGAAGCTGAGTGTTGGCTGGAAAGTTGTGTAGACTTTTGGAATTTCGGTGAGTAGTTGGAAACGTACAAATTTTGGAACTAGGTGAAATTTATTACTGTTTCTAAAGTTTAAAAGTTAAAATATGAAGTAACATTCCATTCTCGTTCACAGTTCCTATTCTCATCTTGCAAATTCTTCAGGTAACACCACTCTCCCCTTTCCTCTTCCCATTTTTTCTTTCTGCAAAATAAAAAAAAAAGAAGAGGGAAAGCACGCACAGATCTTCCCTCTCTCTCCACTCATTCTTCCCTCTACGGTTCCGCTCCTCCTCCCTCTTCTTACTTGTACATTATTTTGGAAAGAAAGGGATGGTCAAGCATGGGTTGGTTTATGCGCATGAGAAGGAAAGCATCTTTCCCTTACGTATGTTCATGCATGCATGAGAAGGGAAGTGCATATGCTTCAAGGAAGGTCACGGCTGAAATAAATGCATGAGTAAAAAAAAAGAAAAGAAAAGAAAGAAGACGTGCGTGACTAAGTGGAAGCGTACAGGAGGGGAGGGTGATAAACTGAATATGCGGGTTGGGTTATGAAGTGCGTGTGTTGTGTTCTTTTGTATCATACATGCTGGGTATGATGCATGCGTGTGTTGTCATAGATGCAGAGAGGAGGGTAGCATGCAGTACAGAGCTTCATCTCAAAAAAAAAATGAAACTGTGATTTGTAAATAGCATTGGATATGGCAGAAGAGTATTTGCGCCAATATCTATTTTGGTTGCCGAAATTAGTAACCCAATTTTCTTTGCTTGTTGTGTGCAGAAGCAACCGACTGAGTTTCTTTTTGCGGCAGCATTGATCTCTCAGCTTTTCATTTCTTTCGTTATCGGTAAGCGTAGTTATATAATTTTATAATTATATATGACGTCCATTGAAATAATATCGTCTCTTTTATCGATATTTGCAGTGTTCGTTGTTCGCGTGTACCGACTTCTTTCCGTGCTTCTTCTTGCTTTGGGTCAAATTTCTTTATCCACGAAAGGTGAATTAATTTTCACGACTATATTCTTATGCTAGTTTGTTTGTTGAATGATTGCTATGTGATTGAATTGAATGTTGATTGCTAATGTAAAGTGACAAATAATTTACCAGTAAATTTGATATAGGATAGTTAACGAATTTAATTTGGATTATATATGTTGAACTTTGATTTGCTAAACCTGACCCCCTTCATATGTTAAATTCGATTAGTTAAAATTGACCCTTTTATTTGTAAGTTAATTGACACGTAGAATTTGATAAATCTCACTTTGGACCCTTATTGAATTAACTGTTGTAGTATAAATTGAAATTGAACGACAAGTGAAAACCGTAATGTAATAATCTTTAATCTACTTGAAATGATAAGGTAGATTCTAGGAATAATTATATTAATTTGCATAAATAACAAATGCAAATTAATACGATTATTTCGGGATTATTTAAAATGTTGAATTGTTGTGAATGGATGCTATTGCTTGTTTATTTACTTTGACACCATCCCAGTTATCACACTGCAAGTTCCCTTTGTATGCTTTGATTTTTGAATTGAAATGGAATCGGGTTGAAATGATAAATACCCAAATAACTTTGACTTAGGATAGAAAATTAAATTAAACCCGATTGGTCAATGTTTTGATTTAAATAAAATAAAGTTTTATTTGACTAATAACAAGGTTTTGAATAAATTGGAATTTAAATTCGAATGAATGTAAATGCGAGTATTTGAATTTGGAAACAAATATTAACGTAGTAATTGACAAAGAATATTGTTTAAAATTAAATTATTTAATAATTAAATTTAGAATTATTTGATAATTGATTTTTGAAATTATAAATATTTAAGTTTTGGAATTATTAATAATTAACTTTTGGAATTATTAATAGTTAAGTTGTGAAATTATTAATAACGAGGCTTGAAATAATTAATAATTAAGTTTTGAATTTAGTAATAATTAAGTTTGGAATTATTAATGAATGAGTTTGAAATAATTAAAAATTAAGATTTGGAATTATTGAAAATCAGATGAGATCGAATTATAATTAAATTGAATTGAATATCTTAATTTGGAGAAATTGAATTATTGAATAAGTGAAACTAAGTTTCTTTAACTGAGTTTTGAAATTTGTAACTAAATAAATAATAGGTGAAATGAATTTCTTTAATAAGAAATAGAATGCGCTTTATCGAAACAAATGAAAGACTTGTAATTTAAAGAATTGGATTTGACAAATGTAATTTAAATAAAGTTGTAAACTTTGATAATGAAAATGAACTTAAGAAGTAATGAAATGAATTTGAAATTTAATTGAAATTGTTTAGTGATAAATTGATTAAATGAATATCGAATGAAATCGATAATTGAGTTTAAATCGTTTGGAACGTTAAATTAAGTTAAATGATTTTGGAATGAACTTATATACGAAATTAAATGGATATTCGAATTGTTTTAAAAAAATTGAAACTTTGAAATTGAATTATAGAAATGTTGAAATTGAAATTGGGAAGTTATGAGATGTAATTTTGGAAATTGTTTTAGAAGACTAACGAATTTTCGATTTACGAATTTCAATTGGAATTGAAATTGATTTGGTTTTGAAATATATTAACGACCAATCGGTGTTATAATTACGAAGGTTATTAAAGGAACCGGAATCGGTTAGGGACATACTCACTGTCTAAACCGGAAACCACTTTAATAACTACGCGCGGAGTGTGATCCAGAATGAAGTGGTTGGATTGACGAACGCGATGACCGAAGAAAGTGAACGATAATGGATAGCCTTGACACTTGTGTCAAATTGGAAATGACTAAAACAGGAGCCGTGCCGGGCCAATGGAGGATTAGCTACCTCAAGTGGACACACTTCTTCGTAAACTATTTATTTACTTTGTGATTGATTGGTCTGCACCCTTGATTTGGGAGTGTTGTTTCACGGTGTTGCGAGCGCTGCGGCATTGCGTTCTCACCATACCGGATCAGGCGAACGGTAGTGTCACTACCTTGGGTATTGCCTCATGTGCCTTGTCATACTTGTATTCCTTTATACGCGACCACTACGATTTTGGTTTGTACCTTTAGTATATGGATTGCCCTCTGGTGACTTCCGGTTTTGGGGAAACTACGGTCTTGTATATGCTCTTGGGAATAAAAATGTGTTAAGGGTGGAATGGGCCATGACTTAACACTATTTTGATATCTTTATATTACTGATAGACATTATCTATTTATCGTACTCTACTATGTATAGATAGTTTATCGGATCCTGAAAGATGTTTATTCCAATCATCTTTGAGTTATTGTTATTTCAAATTTTGAACCATATTATCTGTATAAGAATATATGTCCTGATTCGAGTGTTTGTTTGTGCATATGCTCGGATCAGACTGAGGATTTCTGTTGCTGTGCTATTGGAAGCTAAAGACTTGAAGACTATCATTTATCTTTATCAGTACTGCTCCATTCTATTTTGTTATTGTATCGGACATCTATGTATTTCTTTTCTCTATCTGCTTGTGATATTGTTGTATTTACTTAGTAGCTTCATGAACTACTATTATGACATTGTTGTAATTCCGCTGCACTATTCTGTTATGTTGTATTTTCTGTGATTCTGTGATGATTCTCATTTATATACTTATACTCCATTAATGATTCGTGTTTTGCACTATTTAAGTTGACATGTGTGGATTATTGTCAATTTAAATGGTCCAAATATACGGGTTGTTACAGTTGGTATCAGAGCTTTGGTTCCCGATAACCTTAGCCTGTGGAGTTTTAAGCTCATTAGAGATAGGGTAAACATACCCTAGAATGGGGAGAATCATTTCAGAATCCACATCCTTTGATTCATCTTTCTTATTGAATTCGTTGAATAGAATTTCCTTAAGTTCTATAAATTCCTATCTTTGATTCATCTTTGATTCTAAATCCCTTTTGGTATTCCAGGATGGCTACCAGAAGAAATGCTAGAGGAAGGGGTGGTAATGCTCCTGGTCCACATGCTCTAGCTCCCGCAGTCCGATTCTCTACTCTTAGCAAGGAGTATACTCAGCTTGGTGGAGTCAAATTTACTGGCTCCGAGAGTATTATCGAAGCATAACAATGGCTAAAGAGTTTGGAAAGGATATTTTCTAGCTTGGAGATCGCAGATGCTCAGAAGCGCAAGTTGGCCGCTTGGCAGCTTCAGGATGCTGCACAAGATTGGTGGGAATCAGTCACTTCTCGAACTGATGAGGAAACCATCACTTGGGCTCAGTTTAGGTAGTGATCTATCTAAATTCCTACTAAATAAATTTCTCTCTTATCTCATCATAATTTTGATTCGTTTCATATCACTTGTAATAGGGATTCCTTTATGGCTCAGTGGATGCCAGCTGCTGGGAAGGCCCAACTCTATCGGTCTTTTATGGATCTTAAACAGGGCAACATGACCTTCACTGAGTATGAAAGGAAATTCAACGAACTATCCAAGTTCGGACCTGGCTTGATTGACACACCTCTGCTTAAGAATGAGAAGTTCATACATGGCGCACGCCTAGAGTATTACGAGCTCCTCACCGCTCATGTCCATGGAACTTTCACTAAGTTGCTGGATTTTGCTCTTCGATACGAGGGAAAGCCTAAGGGAACATCTGTCCCCAAAGCTCCAGTTACTAAGACACCAGCTAATCAGTCGGGAAAGAGGAAGCAAAATTTTGAGCAATAGAAGAAGAATTGGCAGCAGAAATCCGGGCTTGGCTATTCTCAGAAGAAGCCTATTGACTTATCCTCCATCACTTGTTTCAAGTGTGACCAGAGGGGTCACTACGCCAACGCTGTCCAACATCTGCCGGTGCCGCTGTTCCACCCCTTCAGAATACCAGGAACGACCTCTGTCACGTATGTCTGCAGCCGGGCCATTTCAAGAGGGATTGTCCTATGTACAAAAAGGGAAAGACGGCTGGAGTATTTGCTATGACTTCTTCCGCCCAAGATCCACCTCCTACTCCTACTGATAACCAAGGTACATTACAGAGTACTTTTATGTTGCATACTTTACCAGTTAAAGTTCTATTTGATACCAGAGCAACACATAGTTTCATATCTATTGATTTGTGCAATAAGCTTGGTTTGGAACCCATCCTTTCATCTACTTTCTTATGTGTATCAAACCCTATTGGAGGGCCCGCTAACCTTAAAAGGGTTTGTAAATATGTCACTCTTATGCATGGCATTCACCACTTCACTTGGGATTTCAATGTCCTTGGATTCGAGGCATTCGATATACTATTAGGCATTGATTGGCTACGGAAGTTCGAAGCCAATATCTCATGCAAAGCTCGAACAGTCTCTCTCATCGATGACAAGAGCATGCCTTTGGTTATAAAAGGCAAATCACCTCAAGAATATGCTGGGAGTTTTATATTTTCACTTGACTCCCATCCAAATGAATTAAGCTCTACTCCAGTGGTCCAATTCTTTTCTGATGTGTTTGGAGAAGTCAATTCTCTACCACCTCCGCGGGAAATTGAATTCCACATTGATCTTATTCCTGGTGCTCGACCAGTAGTTCTTCCTCCCCGGAGAATGGCTCCTAAAGAAAAGGCTGAATTGAATGCTCAAATTGAAGATTTATTCGCTAAAGGCTTGATTCGGCGAAGTCATTCAGAATGGGGTGCTGCAGTAGTGTTCGTCACAAAATCGAATGGTTCTCTCAGAATGTGTGTGGACTATAGAGAGCTAAACAAGCTCACACACAAGAACAGATATCCAATGCCCTGCATCAACGATCTATTCGACCAGCTCCATGGAGCTAAAGTATTCTCTCAACTCGATCTGGCTACTGGCTTTCACCAACTCAGAATTGCTGAGGAGAGTATTCCTAAGACAGCATTCCGCACTGAGAATGGTTTCTTTGAATGGCTGGTTATGCCGTTCGGTCTTACTAATGCTCCAGCTTATTTCGTCGACTTAATGAATAGAGTTTTCCGGGATGTTCTTAACAAGTTTGTTCTTGTTTTTATCGAGGACATTCTCGTCTTCTCTAAGGATGAGGAAGAGCATAGGTCACATTTGGATTTTGTTCTTGAAACTCTACGCAGTCATCAGCTCAAAGCCAAGTTTTCAAAATGTCACTTTTGGAAGGATGAAGTTCGATTTCTTGGCCATATTGTTTCAGAGAATGGGATTTCGGTCGATCCAGCTAAGATCGCCGTAATCAATGTAAGTTCTATTCTTACTTGTCAAATTCTATCAAAAACAACTTATCATTTTCATAATTCGAATCTTTGGAATTTGCAGGATTGGGAGACTCCCAAAACTCCTACAGACATCCGCAGTTTCTTGGGTTTGGCCGGCTATTACCGCAGATTTATAGAAAACTTTTCTCGTATTGCCGCACCACTTACCGCACTGACCAAAAAGAATGTGAAATTTATCTGGAGCGAAAAGTGCGAAGCAGCTTTCAACGAGATGAAGCGAAAGTTGACATCCGCCCCAGTTCTTACAGTTATTGATGGTAGCGAAGGATTGACCGTCTATACAGATGCCTGTCGAGATGGACTTGGAGCAGTTTTAATGCAGAAAGAAAAGGTTATTGCCTATGCTGGTCGTCAGTTAAAGACCCATGAAACAAACTACGCAACCCACGATTTAGAGCTTCTTGCAGTTGTATTTGCTCTTAAGCTATGGAGGCACTATCTATTGGGAACAAAATTCGAGTTATTCACTGACCATAAGTCATTGAGATATATCTTCTCGCAAAAGGATTTGAATCAGAGACAAGTCCGATGGCTCGAATTTCTAGCTGCATATGATCTTGATATTAACTACACTCCGGGGAAAGCAAATGCCGTAGCCGATGCTTTGAGCAGAAACCAAGCTATGATATGTTGTAATCTTGTTGAAGGAATGTTATTCCAGCTTTCTGTCTCCCCAGCTCTTATGGATCGTATTATAGCCAAGCAATACGAGGACACTTTGCTTTATCGCATCAAAGAAATAGTTCTTGGCAGAGTTGAAAATGCTGATAATAAACTGGGTGCACATGTTGATAGTAATGGAATCTTGAGAATTGATGATCGTATCCGTGTCCCTAATGTTGATGGTCTTAGACAGGAAGTGCTGAGAGAAAATCATAAGTCTTCGCTTTCATTTCATCCCGGTGTCACTAAAATGTACCAGAATATGAAGAAGCTATATTGGTGGAGTGGAATGAAGCGCGATATTTCTACCTATGTTAGCAGGTGCACAACTTGCCAGCAAGTTAAAGTTGACCATAGAAAGACAGCAGGTTTGCTTCAACCTCTAGAGATTCCAGGTTGGAAGTGGGAGCAGATTTCTATGGACTTTATTGATGGGCTACCAAGGACTAGAAAGGGTAACGAAAGCATATGGGTGATTGTCGATAGACTGACGAAATCCGCTCACTTTATTCCTGTCAAGACCACTCGTACAGCTTTGAGTTTGGCCGAGATATACATGAGAGAAGTTGTTAAACTTCATGGTGTACCATCTAGTATTGTATGCGATAGAGATCCGATTTTCACTAGTAAATTCTGGAAGGCATTTCAGGATACTTTGGGCACCAAACTGAATCTGAGCATAGCTTATCATCCTCAGACAGATGGCCAAACTGAGAGGGTGAATCAGATCTTGGAAGACCTTCTCCGAGCTTGTATTATTGACTTCGGTGGATCTTGGGAAGACCATCTTCACTTGGTTGAATTCACTTATAATAATAGTTACCAGGTAAAGAAATTAAATTTCAAATTTGAATAAGTATATTTGAATTTGAATTAATCGTCTTTGATCAACCAGGCAAGCATTGGTATGGCACCGTTCGAAGCTTTATATGGACGGCCGTGCAAATCGCCAGCTTGTTGGATTGAATCTGGAGATCGATTAGTGCTTGGTCCAGAAATAATTATGGAAGCTTCTGAAAAAGTCGAAGAAATCAGGGAGAAGATAAAGACGGCACAGGATAGACAGAAGAGCTATGCTGACAAAAGGAGAAGAGATCTCGAATTCAGTGTAGGAGACAAAATATTTCTGAAAGTGTCGCCTTTGAAGAATATTGTTCGATTTTGAAGGAAGGGGAAGCTAGCTCCCAGATTTGTTGGTCCGTTTGAGATTACAGAAAGAGTCAGAACATTAGCATATAGAGTTGCATTGCCAGAGAAGTTCGCCGGTGTGCACAACGTATTCCACGTCTCACATCTTTGCAAAGTTGTACACGATCCATCTATGACCATCCCTACTGCTCAGTTGGAAGAGATAGTTACTGAGCCTGACTTGACTATTGAGCGAAAGCCACTTCGGATAGTCGATCGTGAGACAAAGCAACTCAGAAGGAAGTCGGTAAATCTCGTCAAAGTACATTGGAGTGCAAATGAGCGAGATTGCACATGGGAAACTGAGGATAGTATTCGGGATTCAAACCCCGAACTATTAATTTCAGGTATTATTCAAATTTCTCGAAATCTATCTTGACTTTTCTACTTATTTCATTTCTACTTCACTCGTCTTGTTCCTTTTTGAGGATGAAAAGCTTTGAGTGGGGGAGATTGTAACGACCCCAAATTTCCGACCCGATTTAAAATTTTAAATTCATTGTTTCAATAAATAAAAACTTTGAAATTATAAACGATCTAAATTAACATCCAAACTTTATTTATAGGATACGTCCATATAGACATAAATATAGAAAAAGTTTCGTCGTAAAATTCCACTGAAAATTTCGTTCGCGTTTTACTGTATATCAGTTCATTTTAAAACGCAAAAATTTTTATCTTCCGAACCCGAATACTTTTATATGGAAAAATGCTAAACCATCTTCTGAGCAAGACGTCATTTTTCGTTTTTCAAAATTCGAATTTCTTTAGCTCCGTCGATCTTATTTTTTTGGCGTTTTCTTGCATTTTTCCGATAATATAAAATTCGAAATTTTATAAAAAAATCGTACCATCATAATGTGTGTACCGTTGTAAGCGCGTCGTCGCACTGATCAAAACTACTTATTCGTGTTAATCGGAATCAGTCGCAAAGCGTCGCGTTAAAATTGACCGTTCCGGACGGACCGATTAACAAATTCCAGCCCACATCTTTAACCCGTATTCACTAAAATTTAAAAACAATCTAATCTCAGCTGATGTATTTAATTTTGTAGTTGGAAGCTGAGTGTTGGCTGGAAAGTTGTGTAGACTTTTGGAATTTCGGTGAGTAGTTGGAAACGTACGAATTTTGGAACTAGGTGAAATTTATTACTGTTTCTAAAGTTTAAAAGTTAAAATATGAAGTAACATTCCATTCTCGTTCACAGTTCCTATTCTCATCTTGCAAATTCTTCAGGTAACACCACTCTCCCCTTTCCTCTTCCCATTTTTTCTTTCTGCAAAATAAAAAAAAGAAGAGGGAAAGCACACACAGATCTTCCCTCTCTCTCCACTCATTCTTCCCTCTACGGTTCCGCTCCTCCTCCCTCTTCTTACTTGTACATTATTTTGGAAAGAAAGGGATGGTCAAGCATGGGTTGGTTTATGCGCATGAGAAGGAAAGCATCTTTCCCTTACGTATGTTCATGCATGCATGAGAAGGGAAGTGCATATGCTTCAAGGAAGGTCACGGCTGAAATAAATGCATGAGTAAAAAAAAAGAAGAAAGAAGACGTGCGTGACTAAGTGGAAGCGTGCAGGAGGGGAGGGTGATAAACTGAATATGCGGGTTGGGTTATGAAGTGCGTGTGTTGTGTTCTTTTGTATGATACATGCTGGGTATGATGCATGCGTGTGTTGTCATAGATGCAGAGAGGAGGGTAGCATGCAGTACAGAGCTTCATCTCAAAAAAAAAATGAAACCGTGATTTGTAAATAGCATTGGATATGGCAGAAGAGTATTTGCGCCAATATCTATTTTGGTTGCCGAAATTAGTAACCCAATTTTCTTTGCTTGTTGTGTGCAGAAGCAACCGACTGAGTTTCTTTTTGCGGCAGCATTGATCTCTCAGCTTTTCATTTCTTTCGTTATCGGTAAGCGTAGTTATATAATTTTATAATTATATATGACGTCCATTGAAATAATATCGTCTCTTTTATCGATATTTGCAGTGTTCGTTGTTCGTGTGTACCGACTTCTTTTCGTGCTTCTTCTTGCTTTGGGTCAAATTTCTTTATCCACGAAAGGTGAATTAATTTTCACGACTATATTCTTATGCTAGTTTGTTTGTTGAATGATTGCTATGTGATTGAATTGAATGTTGATTGCTAATGTAAAGTGACAAATAATTTACCAGTAAATTTGATATAGGATAGTTAACGAATTTAATTTGGATTATATATGTCGAACTTTGATTTGCTAAACCTGACCCCCTTCATATGTTAAATTCGATTAGTTAAAATTGACCCTTTTATTTGTAAGTTAATTGACACGTTGAATTTGATAAATCTCACTTTGGACCCTTATTGAATTAACTGTTGTAGTATAAATTGAAATTGAACGACAAGTGAAAACCGTAATGTAATAATCTTTAATCTACTTGAAATGATAGGGTAGATTCTAGGAATAATTATATTAATTTGCATAAATAACAAATGCAAATTAATACGATTATTTCAGGATTATTTAAATTGTTGAATTGTTGTGAATGGATGCTATTGCTTGTTTATTTACTTTGACACCATCCCAGTTATCACACTGCAAGTTCCCTTTGTATGCTTTGATTTTTGAATTGAAATGGAATCGGGTTGAAATGATAAATACCCAAATAAATTTGACTTAGGATAGAAAATTAAATTAAACTCGATTGGTCAATGTTTTGATTTAAATAAAATAAAGTTTTATTTGACTAATAACAAGGTTTTGAATAAATTGGAATTTAAATTCGAATGAATGTAAATGCGAGTATTTGAATTTGGAAACAAATATTAACGTAGTAATTGACAAAGAATATTGTTTAAAATTAAATTATTTAATAATTAAATTTAGAATTATTTGATAATTGATTTTTGAAATTATAAATATTTAAGTTTTGGAATTATTAATAATTAACTTTTGGAATTATTAATAGTTAAGTTGTGAAATTATTAATAACGAGGCTTGAAATAATTAATAATTAAGTTTTGAATTTAGTAATAATTAAGTTTGGAATTATTAATGAATGAGTTTGAAATAATTAAAAATTAAGATTTGGAATTATTGAAAATCAGATGAGATCGAATTATAATTAAATTGAATTGAATATCTTAATTTGGAGAAATTGAATTATTGAATAAGTGAAACTAAGTTTCTTTAACTGAGTTTTGAAATTTGTAACTAAATAAATAATAGGTGAAATGAATTTCTTTAATAAGAAATAGAATGCACTTTATCGAAACAAATGAAAGACTTGTAATTTAAAGAATTGGATTTGACAAATGTAATTTAAATAAAGTTGTAAACTTTGATAATGAAAATGAACTTAAGAAGTAATGAAATGAATTGGAAATTTAATTGAAATTGTTTAATGATAAATTGATTAAATGAATATCGAATGAAATCGATAATTGAGTTTAAATCGTTTTGAACGTTAAATTAAGTTAAATGATTTTGGAATGAACTTATATACGAAATTAAATGGATATTCGAATTGTTTTAAAAAAATTGAAACTTTGAAATTGAATTATAGAAATGTTGAAATTGAAATTGGGAAGTTATGAGATGTAATTTTGGAAATTGTTTTAGAAGACTAACGAATTTTCGATTTACGAATTTCAATTGGAATTGAAATTGATTTGGTTTTGAAATATATTAACGACCAATCGGTGTTATAATTACGAAGGTTATTAAAGGAACCAGAATCGGTTAGGGACATACTCACTGTCTAAACCGGAAACCACTTTAATAACTACGCGCGGAGTGTGATCCAGAATGAAGTGGTTGGATTGACGAACGCGATGACCGAAGAAAGTGAACGATAATGGATAGCCTTGACACTTGTGTCAAATTGGAAATGACTAAAACAGGAGCCGTGCTGGGCCAATGGAGGATTAGCTACCTCAAGTGGACACACTTCTTCGTAAACTATTCATTTACTTTGTGATTGATTAGTCTGCACCCTTGATTTGGGAGTGTTGTTTCACGGTGTTGCGAGCGCTGCGGCGTTGCGTTCTCACCAGTCCGGATCAGGCGAACGGTAGTGTCACTACCTTGGGTATTGCCTCATGTGCCTTGTCATACTTGTATTCCTTTATACGCGACCACTACGATTTTGGTTTGTACCTTTAGTATATGGATTGCCCTCTGGTGACTTCCGGTTTTGGGGAAACTACGGTCTTGTATATGCTCTTGGGAATAAAAATGTGTTAAGGGTGGAATGGGCCATGACTTAACACTATTTTGATATCTTTATATTACTGATAGACATTATCTATTTATCGTACTCTACTATGTATAGATAGTTTATCGGATCCTGAAAGATGTTTATTCCAATCATCTTTGAGTTATTGTTATTTCAAATTTTGAACCATATTATCTGTATAAGAATATATGTCCTGATTCGAGTGTTTGTTTGTGCATATGCTCGGATCAGACTGAGGATTTCTGTTGCTGTGCTATTGGAAGCTGAAGACTTGAAGACTATCATTTATCTTTATCAGTACTGCTCCATTCTATTTTGTTATTGTATCGGACATCTATGTATTTCTTTTCTCTATCCGCTTGTGACATTGTTGTATTTACTTAGTAGCTTCATGAACTACTATTATGACATTGTTGTAATTCCGCTGCAGTATTCTGTTACGTTGTATTTTCTGTGATTCTGTGATGATTCTCATTTATATACTTATACTCCATTAATGATTCATGTTTTGCCCTATTTAAGTTGACATGTGTGGATTATTGTCAATTTAAATGGTCCAAATATACGGGTTGTTACATGCACTATACACATATAAGTGTATTTGATACACTTATAAGTTAAAACTCATATAAATTAAATAAAATCATCTATAAACAAATTAAAATAAGTAAATATTTTATTTAAAATATTTTAAATTGGATATATAATTAATTTAGACTTCATAGGCCCTAAAAAGATCTAAAAATGGAAAAAAATTGAAATTCACTCATTTAATCTGCTTCCTACTAGCCTGATTCCTTCATTGGTATCAAAGCCATAATGGTCTATGTGGTCTATTTTATCAATATTAGGGCTAACTCATTAAGGCCTACCCATTTGGTAGGGTGTCAAAAATGTAGTGTCTAATGTTATGTTTTGGTAATGAAGTACTCTGTCCAACTTGGTTATTAGCCTAATTGAAGGTTGATGTAAGCCTATTGGTTATCCCCAATGTAAAGGCCCGAATTTATTTTGGTCTTGGTCTAATTTTCAAATTAAGATTTGAAAACTTACAGGATATTTTAAATTTAAATGTTAAGTTAAAAATATAAAAGGAGAATTTTATAAAAGTTATAAAATGCGTTTAAAATTTTCAAAATAGTTTTGAGAGATTAAATAATTAATTTTAAATTTTTAAAAGGGGATTTTTACTTCAAGGGCTTATTTATGCAGGGTAATAAGTTTTAAGGACACTGCTTCTGAAAAATTAGTTTTAAGGACATTTTACAGGAAAAAGATAAAAGAATTTATCATTTTCAATTATACAGAAATAATGATAAAAAGATTTATCATTTTCCTATATAACATAAAAAGATAAATGAATTTATCATTATTCTGTAAATTGTCCTTAAAACTAATTATTCAGAAGTGTTGTCCTTAAAACTTATTACCCTGCAAATAGAAGCCCTTCAACCTAATTTCCACTTTTTAAAATTTCAAATTTAATTAAAATGATTAATTAAATAAAATAATTAATTAAAAGTTAATTTATTATAACATATATATTGATATACGTGTGTAGCTATAATTATCGTAGTTATTTATTTATCGTAAAATTGTTAATGATAAATCAAATTAAAATTTCAAATCAATTAAATTGTTTAATTAAATAAAATTTATTAAATAAAATTAAATAAAAATTAATTAATTAATTAAAATGTAGACATATATTGATATGTACACATAAACAAAATAAAAAATGTATAGTTGATTGGTTATCTTAAATAGTTTAAGACAAGTAGTATAAAATTTTAGAAAGTTTATATAAAGATAAATTAAATTAATTAAATATGATTTATTTAATAAGAATTAAAATTAATTAAATAATATTTAATTAATTATTTACTTAAAAATAATATATAAATTAAATTAAAATTATAAAAGGTTACAAGTAAATTAAAGGGGCATTTCACCATGAGGACAAACTATACAGTCCAATTAGTTTCTAGGACACACATTCAAAGAAATTACATTCAAGGCCAAAGTCAGCAGAATAATTACTTTTAAGGACAAAGTCAGCAGTCCAATTACTTTCAAGGACATAATTTCATAGGATTTTAGGCCCTAGAAACTAATTATTTTATGTTTTGTCCTTGAAAGTAATTATTTCAGTTGTGTGTCCTAGAAACTAATTCCACTTGCTAAAGAGGCCCTTGTGGCTAATTTCCACTAAATTAAATTTGTATAATATGGATGTACAATATAAGGGGAACTATAAGAATTACAACTTAGGTTTTTATAATAAATACATATGTATGGTACGTATATTGTGATTTCAAATGCGGCCGAAACTTGAATCACAAGGATGCTTCATATGAAACATATTGTTCCTTAAACTAATATCACTCAATCTATATATATTAAAGATTATGAATCCTCAATATATAAGTTGTCCTCTACCATTTATATATTAATAGATTATCGCCACGTTCTTTAGTTGTTAAGTAAACTCAGTCTAGGGATGTTATGTGCAGTATTATTAACATATAAATTAGATGAGGTATGATACATGTATGTACTTGTTGAGAAAACACAAGCAATGTGCATTATACTTGGGCTATCGTGAAATGGTGGGTAAGAATGAATAATCCTAACTAAGTTCAAGAATGAGATTAGGACAAAGGTCACGGTTTAGAAGTTGTATATGATATAATCATTAAAGTGCCATCCATTGCTTGCGGGCCTATCATTTGTTGAGCAAACTTAAGGTCAGAATTCCAAGACAAGTGAGTCCTAATGTCCATTAGAGGAATCGAAAATTTCTATGTATCTCTTGGGGTTCTAAGAGATATAAAAATCTAGTAGGAGCCTTATTAACCTTTCCTAAATTGTAAGAACGTATGTTGTACAAGTCAAAATAATCTACTTCGATAAATTTGTGAAATTTTATTGATATAATGTTTATCAGTTAAATTATACAAGTGAACTAAATTTAGATTGAAATAGAAATATCGCATATACTTAGTAATGATTGTTTTGGCATTTTAAAACCCATGAAAGTGCCAAAGTTATACAGCTACTAAAAAACATTTGTGCCTTTGTCATGTAAGTATTTATTTACCTAAGTTTGTATATCGTCTTCTATAATTTGTGAACTCTAAAGCAATATTAAAATATGAATGTTTGATCCATATTAGATCACATACAAAGGTTCGATGGTGAACAGTCACATTCTTAATATATGAAATGTCGATGAAACTGATTCACTCAAAATAAGAAAACAAATAATAGTACCAAATCATGTATACAATATGATTTAATGCGATAAGAATTTTTAAACGACAAAAGACCAAGTACTAAAGACCGACCTACGAATTCAGTCACTGAATTGTTGGTTTCGATCGGCTTACTTAAGTGGAACTTATTTAATATTCTTAAAATGTTCAGAATATCCAAATGCACTTTTGTAAAGAATTTGTTGTATTCCTATAGTAAAGTTTTCTTTTATATAGTTCAGCCATTTGCAAGAAAAGTAAATGTTTAAGAGTGGATGTAAAATAAGCACGGTTGGGAGAAAAGAGTGAATTGTCATTTCTACTTCATGAAGGACAAATAAATGAAAATTGTTTAAAATTTAATAAGATACTTATTGTGCAATGAGATACATGATTTATACTGCAAATGTACAGAAAATTATTTTATAAAAGTTATGCTTCGAGTTCAAGATAATTGATCTAAAACTCACAACTGTAAACTATTTATAATAAATGTAAAAAAACCCACAATAATTGGTTGAATGGCTTCGTATTACGTACACTATCATAGTAATGGTGGAAATAGTGAGGGCATACATATAACACTTCTAGTGGATGCATGAAGTTACGAATATCGTTCTCGTAAGTAGACCAAATATTATATATGAAATAATAATTTCTTTCGTTTCTGATTGAAATAGACATAGTTTTATTTCAGTACCAGTATTGTGAATATTTATTATAGATAAAATTATAATAATGGTGTTTATTTTCATAACAAAGTGATGCATTAGAAGATATAAAAGTATCTAAAGTTTTTACCATTATTTTTGAATTATGGACTAAGTCATTTCTTTGAGAAATAATTCAATATCACATGACTATGAATCATATGGTAATATTGAATTGCATCTCAAAGATTAAGGGAAAAACTCTCATTTAATGGATCGATAAAAGAGTTAATGAACTATTTAGATTGACATATATAGATGTATGCAGTTCAAATTCTAATAATACCAAAATGGATTCGCTTACTTCGTTAATTCACTAATGAATTATCATAGAGATGAACATATGTATTTGATACAGTAGTAATGTATATATGACAAGTTCATTGAATATAAAATGAAAGTAAAAGACATAACATGCAAAGAAAATAAATATTCAATTTGATCGAATAGATGAGTGTACTGGAAAGGGTTTCGAAAAATACACAAAAAGGAATGACGTTCTATGTCAAAAGTCATTCGTCCCTATAATACATAATGATTTATCGATAAGGGGTAATTGGACTTTGTTGGACAAAGTATGATTGATAATGTGGGTAGTTGAGTTAACTTCTTTTTTTAAGGATGTATACTTAACAGTAAGTACATAAGGTTAAAGATTAACCTCATCTAAAATATAGTTTACAAGTGAAGGAGTCGGGCCAGTCGGAAGCAGATTAAATGAGTAAATTAAAAAAAACATTTTGATCTTTGTTGAGCCTATGAAGCCTAAATGGAATTTAGATCCAACCTAAAATATATTAAATAAAATCTTCATTTTACCTAATATGTTTAAAAAAAATTCCAAGTATACCAAATACACTTAGGTACATGTGCTATAAATAAGAAGTGTACATAGTTAATGTAATTATTTGTAGATTTTGGGATTTACACTGCAATAGACCCATTTACCCTTTACATTATCTTTGTTTTCCAAGATTTTGAATTAAAAATACATAGATGATAAAAAAATGTAAAATTTGATGTAAATATTTATATTGAAATCATACTCAGTGATTTTATACGATTTGAAATTTAAAATTAGGAAAAGTCAAATTATTTTCATTTAGGGAATGATTTGAGATTAAAGATTACATCATTACACAAAATCAATCTCATGAATTTGAATTAAGGTAACATATATATGTTTCCACATATATAAATATAGCAAGTAATGTTTCAGATTTCAAAACAATTTATATATGTAAACATTGTAATTTATAATATATGTATAGATATGTTTGAATTTAAAGTGAACAAGTTAAATTAAACTTTTAATTTCGAAAGAAAAATAAAAGATACAAAATTTTACACAAAACTTTATGTAACAACCCACTTTTCCGTACAGTTTAAGCGGACAATCAACCACACATGATCCACTCAAATTGAACAGGAAGGCGAACAGTTAAGGGAAAAAAAGAAGAAAGAAAGAAGAAGAGAAAAGAAAAACTAAACAACACAGAATCTCACAGCGGAATGAATAGTCTATAATATACAACAAATCTTTACACAAAATAAACTGTAATGAATGTATATACATACATCAATCAGAGTATACTAATGTATTTTACACCGGATGGTTATAATAACTTGTCATAATTGCTGATAAATACAACAATGAATGCAGTGGAAAAACAACCATATACGCAAATATGTCTCTGGCCTCCAACTCGTCTCCTAAAGCTCTAAGCATCCAATCTAAAATCTGTAATTTTCTTGGTCTGACCCAAGCATTATAATAAAATAACACCCAAGTTAGTCTGAAAAACCGGCGTGTGAACACACACCCAACTGGATTTTAAAGTTGTAGAAAACCTTTGAAAATTAAAAGTATCTCGTCAGACCAAGCCGCACATAAACACGGACGGGTTTTTACCTTACGATAACCAAAACATTTTATATAGAAAATCCATTAATATTATAATAATGTCAAAGGGTGAAAATAATAATAATCATTTAGTTGTGATGCTTGTGAGTGTACATCACTACAATACTAGGTATACAATCAAACCCGATAAAGGCATGTTCGCTAATTGTGTAGGATTCCATAGAGGTGCCCTCAGTACTTCAAGAAACGGTCTTCCTGCAAAAGGAGCAGAGTTAGCCTTCCGAAGTAGCATACATCCCTAGTGATATACCATAGAAAAAACATAACTGGTCTCGCTAAGACCAAGTGCATCGCCCCATGCATCCATAATGTTAACGTTGAAAAGTGAACGCTAACACCCGGTGTGTGTTGTAGAATCGTGAAAGCACCACCCGTGTGACGGGAACAAAAAGTAAGCAGTAAAGTAGCGAAAAAGCGGTAAAAGACAGCAGTTTATAGTGGTTCGGCTTGAAATCGTGCCTACGTCCACTTTGAATCTCTTTATTATTGAATCTGGTTACAAGACGATACAATCCACTTATGACAACAATACAATTTGATCTTAAAGACAAACTCGACTACTAGCTCAAACTCCGATGATGGAACTTGATGAATCCGTGTAGAATGCAAGAAATTCCTCTCGAAGCTTGTTGTAGTGTCACGAATGTATGAAGATCTTCAATTGTCGAGTGAGTTGAGAGTTCGGCAGAGTAATGACGCTTTTAGAAATGATTCGCCAAAAGTCTCTCTCATGTTGAAAGTGGTGGTCTATTTATAGGAGTCGAATCTGAACAGGAAATTTTCCCAAGTCATAACTCGCAATCGACTTATAGCAAGCCATGAGTCGCGGCCGACTTAGCAGTTAACAGTGTAAGCAAAGTGGCATAGGTGTCCAGGCATTGGATTTTAGCTTCGTAGCTTTAGGTCGTGGACGATTTAAGTTAAGTCTTGAGTCGTGGTAAGTCCTTAACCCGTGTACGTCTCAACTGAATGCGGCATCTCTTTATCTATTTAAGTAGCTTACGATCTAAGCTAGGTCGCAAGTCGTAAGTCGGCAACGACTTACTCTTAAGTCGTGTATCCCTTAAGTCACAGACTTTTAAGTCGTGGATCTCTTGAGTCGCAGACCCCTTGAGTCGTGGGTCTTTTAAGTCGTAGACCCCTTGAGTCGTGGGTCTTTTAAGTTGTAGCCTATTAAGTCGGCATGCCTTTATAAGTCGTATGCTTTCTTAAGTCGGCTGCTGTTAAGTCATGGTTTTCTTAGGTCGTAGCCTGTTAAGTCGTGACATCCTTAGGTCGTGATATCCTTTAAGTCGTGATATCCTTTAAGTCGTGATTTCTCTTAAGTCATGAGTTCTTTTAGGTCGTTAAGAGTTGTTAGGTCATAGGGTTTTAGGTTGCCGAAATAAAGGAATTAACATTTGCCCCTCGAAGTACACGCCTATGCCATAGGTCGTGTGCTTCGACTTACTTTCGTTAGATCGCAGGCGACCTAAAACTTGCCTATTCGCCTTCCTCTCTCAGCCCCATATAAACTGTTAAGTCGCTCCTTCCTCCCCACCTTAATGTTCTGAATTTTCACTACCATTAACGAATTCTCAATCTTTCGAAGGCGAATTCAACTTGTTTAATCGACGATTCATCCTTTCCAACAGACTACGTAAGTGAGTTCAATCTCTGTCCTACCATAATCGCCGCCCAACCATGAGTTCATGTTTTCCGACCCAAATTCAATTCCATGCATTCGTGTTTCATTTTTTGAATGATTATTACAATCGACTTCCGATCGTGGTTTGATATGTTTATATGATTTGTGAATGTACGGTAATGTTCATAATGGATCGGAGGGATTTGCAATTGATTTGCTGGGCGATCTGGTGGTATGCGGAGATGAATCAAATTCAAGAAAAGGATGATCGTTTTCTTTGTAATGGTAGTATCGGGTTATCGGGTCCATTAAGAAATTACGTGGAGGGGAAGTTTGGCGACTTAGCAGATTTGTACGACTTAAGAATTTTGTGCTGAGCCTTTCGCGACATACGACTTACGACCTAAGACATTTGACCGACCTATGCTAGGTCGTGAGCGACCATAAACTTGAACCTTTGGGCAACTGTACTTTGAACATGACGACTTAACAATTGTACGACCTAATTTCTGCGACATAAGCTCTAAGTCGCGGCCGAGTTAGGACTTGACCAATTTAAATCGCCTTAAACCTTCCAACTTGCACTGTACGACCTAAAAAAGGCTCCGAGACATGCTAAGTCGCGAGCGACCTAACACTTGGGAATTTCAACAGAACATGACTAAGCTTTGAATTGTTTGAACTGTTTTGGACTTTGTTGTACTTCTTTTCAGATTGTCTTGACTTTAATGCTAATAACCTGCTTAAAAACAATGTTTGCAGAAAAATGGGACGAATATACTGCCATTGATTGCCCACTTCGAATAACAGATTAGTCGACAAAGAATAGCTAACTTAAATGAATTTTGTGAATGAAATGCTGCGAACTAACAAGTCTAAGTGAAGTATTAAAGCAAAATTGAAATGATCAACTAAAGCTGATTTATTTGCATCGACACAACACTGTACTTGGACTTAAAATATCAAGCCTCGAAACTTTATAATCGAAAAATATCAATTAACTTAGTTTCAATTATATTTGCTTGTTATTGTATTAGTTTCGCACAACACTTCACTCTTTTAGGAAACGTGCACCTTAATATTTGATCATCCAGTTCCTTATGTAGAATGGCATCTCAACAGGAAGACTTGGAACCAGCTGGAGAAGTTTTTCCGATTGCTACTCCATTGAACGATCCTCCGGAAAGGACTCCTACCACTCTGAGCCGTAAAGTTTTTCGTCAATTATGCATCCAGTTTGGCATTGCCGAAGCTGACGCTTTGTTCCCTGGAATAAATGATACTGCTGATAGGCCGCCCCACGGCTTTGTCGTAGTTAACCGCCAAATGTGTTTGAGTGGAGCTAACCCCCATTTAACGACTGTCTTCGAGAACTTCTCCTCCGACTATCTATCTCCCCTTTTCAACTACACCCTAATGGCTACGCCATCCTGCTGGGATTGTGTGTGCTTTTTAGGAGAACGCTGGACCGTTTTCCCAGCTTTGCAGAAATTCGCTTCTTGTGCACATTTGCAAAGAACAAAGACCATCCCTCTATCACACTTGTGAGGAGTGCCAGGAACCGTAAGTTGATCATTGGTCTCCCCGACAGTGTTCACAGTTTTCTAAGCCAGTTTTTCTATGTTCGCTGCCCTCCGGGATTTTACACTATCTGGAGAGTAGGAAGTAAGATCACTCGTCTCTGTTTCTTATGTTCTTTCAAACTTTCCAAAGTTCGAGTTGTCAAATGTTAACTTTGCCCATTTTCTTTTCAGCACTTCCTCCTCCTTCTAGAGATCCCGGTCATAAACCGACTTTTGAGAGGCTTATGGCGGTGCCAATTGAGGAGAGCACTATTCAATTTTTATTGACAGACGAATTTTTACATCACTTCGGGCTTTTAGACTCTTCCCGCTTTATTCAGCCCCGTGAAGTTTCTAATTCTTCAGCACAGACAGCAGATGCCCCAGCTTCAACGGAAGAGACGGTTCCAAAGGAGCCAACTGTAGACACTGCATTAGTAAAGTGTTCTATCTCTATCGATGTTGTGGGATCATCCAGCAAGCCGGCACTTGCTCCAATTATTGAAGAGGAAGAGAATCCTCGAATTTTTTAAAAGTCAGCCGATGTGGAAGTTGAAAAAGAGAGTTCCGCTGGGTATCACGGCGATGCAACCTTCGATAACTTGAGCGATATAATGATAACTTCTCAAGAGCTTTTTAAAGACGATACTTCAAAAGCGATATCTCCTGTTGTTGAAGCAACCTCTTTTTTGCAACAAACTACAACACCCCCCACACAAGTTATTGCCATTTCCACACCCAAAAGTGGTTTGTAGTCTGACGCGCGTAGTTTGCACATCACATACACTTAGGATTTTTTGGCACTTATATGAACTTAGCTTCTTCAATTCGAAGATTTCTAAGACTTGTCTCTTCTTCAATTTCAGGTTCTCTGATGGGGCGAAGTGGATCGTATTACGACAAATTTCAGCGTCATGGAAGCCGCGATGCTTATGATTTTAGGCGTTATCTTCCTTCTCGTCAAGAGACCGACGAAGAAAGGGCCTCTCGAAAAGCTCGAGAGAGATGGGATTATGAGGAGCGCCGCAGAATAGAAGATGAACAGCACTATGGGAATAGAGATGAGCGATACGACTCTTCCCATAGAAGTGACGATTCTCATAAAAGGAAATCTTATGACGACAAGGGGAAGAGTCGTACGGCTGATGATTCTAGCAAGCGGACCAAACTTGGCGAAAAGGACGCATCTGCAATTTCGGAAAAGACTGACGCTTCTATTCCTCCTGATACTTCTTCCGGTTCTCCTGCATTTAAGAAGTCTGACATCCAGGCAATCATTAATAGGCCTCAGTACCAAGCTGGAGATGGTCCTCCCACACTCCAGAGCCGATTTTCGAATTGGTGTCTGAAAGGAGTGCGTTTTGATTTGGATTTGGTACCAATCGACAAACAAGCCATGCTAAGAAATCACGATGCTGTCAAGCTTGACATTGAAAGAATGTCTGGATGGCAGAAGCTGGTCGATGAACTTCAAAGGGTCAACCACATGAATCTTAAGGCGATGATGACCATGGAGAACGATAAATCAGAATGGGATAAAATTTGCAAGCAGCATGATGCTGAAATGAATAGAATTACTGATGATTATGGGAGGCTTGAAGCCGAAGTCGAAAGACTCAAAAATGAGCTTGTTACTTCTTCCGCTTCTTATTCACAGAAGGAAGAAATGCTCCAAAAGCAAGTTCGAGACGCCCACGCTGCTCAGCGAGATACTGAAATGAAACTTGAAGCAAAACAGCAGGTTACGAGAAAATACCATGATGACGTTGCTCAACTTCGAGAGAAAGTCAGCTCTCAGGACTTAGAAATGATAAGACTGCAATCTCAGTTATTGAAGGCTGAAAGAGAGCGTGATGAAGCTCTCTCTGGTAAAGTTGCAGCTGAAGAATCCCATAAGGCAACCAGAGCCACCATTGACACGACTTTATTCGACTTTTATATCCATTGCGTCTTGGGGCGTGGGAGTCTTTCATTTTTGGGACCGGAATATGAAGTCACTTTAGCTGAAGTATGGGAGGCGATCATTGACATGTTCGGCGGTGCCGGTTATGCTAAAGCAGATCTTCAAGCTACCTACTTAGATGAGAGCGCCCGCGCTGCCCTTGCCAAAGGAAAAGAACAGCGTACCCGAATGCGAGCTGAAGTGACGGGAGAGAAGCTTCCTGAGAAAGAAATACTTACTGTTGCCCCTGTTCATATTTCGGCTTTAGCTCATGTGGATATTGCTGGCTCTAGCTCTCACTCTTCGCCTCCGGCTAAAGTTGACCAAGAAACTGTGACCACTCCCACAGAGGAAGAGGCTATGGAAGACTTTAAAGCTCAGAAATTCGAGATTGATTTCGTCAAACCGACTTCTCCAGGTAACTTTGACGTCGACCCATCTCCAGTGAACTACTTATTAGATTTGACCGAGCTTGATGAATTTCTCACTCATTACCTAAGCCTAAACGAACCAATATCTTCTCTTAACTTGGAGAATACTGATTTTAACTTCTTTTCTTCTGTAGCGGAAGCACTGAAAGCTGCGCCAGCTTCTCCTTCTTCAGCTGCCGTTCCTCCTCCTTCTCAAGTTACTCCTCTTCCAGCTTCTCAACCAGGATCACAAGAAGAGAAAACTGAAGCACTCAAAGACTTGGACGATCCGGTTGTTTCACAAGAGCCAAAGACAGGGGAACTTGAAGAAGGTGAGAAGACTCTGGAGCAGTCTTATGACGACGACACGAAGCTTTCAGAGTTTTTTACTCCTGGTAGTGAGTCTTCCTCGAAAAGGAAGGGGAAACGTGCAATTTCGAAGAAAGGCAAGAAAAGCTCTTCTGCCGCTGGAGAGGAAGCAGAAGTTGATCCGGTTCCGCCTCTTTCTCCTTCTTCTCCGACTCAATCACAATGGCCTCCGAAGCTAATTATCAGGCCGGGTAAAAGCTCTAAAGGTGGGAAGAAGGAGAAATAAGCTTGATTTTGCCTTTTCTGCTTTTTGCATGTATTGACCGGAAGTTGTGCGGATACCGGTCTCCGCTTCTTTTTGTGATCTACACAATGTAAAAAATTTTCATAGTATTGAATAAAATAGCTATTTTACTTGTGTAAATTCTTGTGTATGTGAGAATGTATCTGTTTCTCAATTTTAGTGTAGAATAAACGATTCCTTTTACTTGTACAAACTTTTTGTCTGTGTTTGGGAATACATTTATTCCACATCTATTTTTCGTGATATTGCAATGAACTTGTGGTATGTTGCTTGCATGTTACTTTTATTAATATAATTGAATTGTATAGTATTGCCCCCATATCACAAGTGCATTGCAACATTTCTAGCTTTTACAAGACTGATACTGTTATTTCAGAGAATAACTATTCCACTTTTAAATGGAAGAATTGTTCTTCTTTTAATAGGTCATATCTCGTCTTTGGAGAAATTTTTACTTTCTCTTTCTTTCTGAAGAACACTTCAACTTTTGGGGATGATCACTTTCATTCGTTAAAAAGTGGATTTTCCTATGCAGTGAAGTGAACTTTCTGAAGAATTTTTTTTGATTTGTTTAGCGCTTCCGAAGAAGGCTTTGTTTTTGTGCCTCTGAAGAGGTCTTTTGGTCTCCGAAGAGAAGCAATTTTGGTCTCCGAAGAGAGGCAATTTTGCTCTCCGAAGAGAAGCAATTTTGGTCTCCGAAGAGAAGCGATTTTGGTCTCCGAAGAGAGGCAATTTTGGTCTCCGAAGAGAAGCAATTTTGGTCTCCGAAGAGAAGCGATTTGGCATTTCATCTCTGGTGAAGTGGGCCTCCGAAGAGGAGCATTTTGCACTTCTACACTGGTGAAATGTGCCTCCGAAGAGGGCTTGTTAGCATTTCATCTCTGGTGAAGTGGGCTTCCGAAGAGGAGCATTTTGCACTTCTACACTGGTGAAATGTGCCTCCGAAGAGGGCTTGTTAGCATTTCATCTCTGGTGAAGTGGGCTTCCGAAGAAGAGCATTTTGCACTTCTACACTGGTGAAATGTGCCTCCGAAGAGGGCTTTTTAGCATTTCAGCTCTGGTGAAGTGGGCCTCCGAAGAGGAGCGTTTTGCACTTCTACGCTGGTGAAATGTGCCTCCGAAGAGGGCTTTTTTGACCTTTGAGAAGGAGCATCGGTTGGTTGGTGAGCCAGTAAGGTTGCGTCTCAGGGGCGAGTAGATCCACGGGACGGACGCAAGCTGCATGATTGGATGCATCACGATCAGTTAGCAAGGGCCCTGTTCCTTCTGCTTGGGAAAGTGTCCCTTCGGTGGTTCTACCGGCCCTTTTATCGAGAGGCATAATTCCTTTTGGCTGCTTCCGTGTTTGCTTGGCCATGTTCTCCCATCATCTGCTCATTAGCGATCTTTTATTATCATTTCCGAGCGTATCTTCTTTCCTTTTGCAAGTAAATTGCCTTATCCGAAGAAGTGGACTTCACTGTTGAATAACTTCACGGGACAAACGCGAGTTACCTAGTTGGATGTCTGTTCATATTGACAATCACAACCGGTTAACGAAGGCTTGCCCCAGTGGAGTTGCCAACTTTTTATGTGAAGTTCTTCTTGTATAGGATTTGAATATGGAATTTTTTGTTGCTTGGTATTTGCTTTAATAAATGATTTGTAGGGCTCGCTTGGCTTTGCGATGGGTGAGCTTCGCTTTAATGACCTGCAATATTAGATCGACATTTTAGCAATACATTTAGAGTATTTATATATCGAAATATAACAGGCATTTTGTAATAGAAAACACAGAATTCATAGTTTTTCATTATTCAGTCACACTGATTTCTCAGCGGTTTACAATGCAGAAGTTACACATCCATTATCATTTTTACAAATTTAAGCAATGCTGTTAAGTAAAAAATGGATGCTAGTGATTGTTGTTTCAGAATCTCCGGACTGATTTTCCATTTGCACTAGATTCGCAGCTTCGGATTTATATGCCAGAGAAAGTGAAAGATGCCCCGGTCGCAGTTTTGTGGACAATTATTAATCGTCCCAACTTCTGCCTGCTGGGTGTGGATCTCCTTTGACAACATTAATGACAAGCTTTTCTGAATCTTGCACTGCAGTGTTGTTGCGAGAATCGGATTGATGGGCAGGACATTGTTGACCCTGAGTGGATGAGGTTGGATCGACTCCGCTTCTCTTAACGTATTGTTGGAGTTTACCCTGCCTCAGCAATTTTTCAATCACATTCTTTAATTGGCGACATTGGTCAGTGTCATGGCCAGGTTGATTGTGAAATTGGCAGAATTTTCCATTACGCACTGCACCTATCTTCATCTCAGGTGGCTTAGGATACCTGACAACGTCCTTTGTTGCAAAAAAGATATTTCTTGGTGTATCAGTTAAAGGAGTAAAATCTAAAAGATCGAAGCGGCGGGGTTTCTTCTCATTCCCCTGATTCTTTCCTCCGTCGTTTTCCCTTTTCTGATTCTCAGAATTTCTTCTGTTAGAAGCAAGTTCATTATTGTTGTCCTTGGCAATTAATACTTTTGCTGAGGCGGAAAGGTTTTCCAGGCGCATGAATTCATCGGCCTTTTTATAAAACTTCTCAAGGGAATTTGGTTCCTTCATTTTTAGCCATTTTCCAAATTCACTCGATTTATCGATGGCTCGCACCAAGTAGGTCAGGATCATACGCGATTCTATATTATCCACTTCGGCTATATCTATATTGAAACGGCTTAAGAAAGATTTGATTGATTCTCCGGGAGCTTGTTCAAGACTAGACAACGACATTATATCCTTGGCTTTTGAAGCATAGAATCTGAACTGTTCTTTAAACTTTTGCGTCAAGTCGGAGAATTGATCTATTGACCGAATTGGAAGCTTTGTGAACCAAAGTAAGGCCACACCTTCCAAGTACACTGGAAAGTATCGACACTTAATCTCGTCTGACGCTCTTGCACCGGTCATATGCCAATCGTACTTGTATAGGAAATGATTAGGGTCACTCGTTCCCCTATAGGCTTGGATAGTAGGAGGTGCAAATTTCCTTGGAAATTCCGCTTTCAGGATCCTTTCCGTAAACGGAGTTCTGCTCGGTGCAAATCCCCAGTCGTTCTCATTCTCTTCCCTTTGCATGCTCTCTTTCATGATGCGGCTAACCATTTCGGACAGGTACCCTTTATTGTTCAGAGACACTTCCGGACAGGCATCAGTCCTTCTCTCGGAAGCTTGCCCGGGCACATGTTCACGATAAGTTGGCTGCGGCATAGAACCCTCAGCTTGGAAAGGTGGCATTTCTGGAAAGGTTGTTTGATGGTTATCTGGTTGACGATTTGCCCCGAGCAGAGCAGTTAATCTATCCATCATTAAAGCGTTTTGAGCCTCAATTTGTTGGTATAATCCAGAAACCACGTCATCCAATTCAGCCCTGGTGACTCCAACGGTAGGAGTTGCTTGGTCTGCTGCTGGGGAAGCGGAAGTCCCTTCATGAGCATTTCTGGATCTAATAGGTCTACCTCTTCTTCCAGGAGCCATTATTTCAAATCAACTTCTGGTTTTTAAGAGAGGTTTTTTTTATGAACTTCCGTGAAGCAATGGTGAGCGGTAGCCTGAGTTGGGTTCTCAGTCAAAGCACCAAAATGTTAACGTTGAAAAGTGAATGCTAACACCCGGTGTGTGTTGTAGAATCGTGAAAGCACCACCCGTGTGACGGGAACAAAAAGTAAGCAGTAAAGTAGCGAAAAAGCGGTAAAAGACAGCAGTTTATAGTGGTTCGGCTTGAAATCGTGCCTACGTCCACTTTGAATCTCTTTATTATTGAATCTGGTTACAAGACGATACAATCCACTTATGACAACAATACAATTTGATCTTAAAGACAAACTCGACTACTAGCTCAAACTCCGATGATGGAACTTGATGAATCCGTGTAGAATGCAAGAAATTCCTCTCGAAGCTTGTTGTAGTGTCACGAATGTATGAAGATCTTCAATTGTCGAGTGAGTTGAGAGTTCGGCAGAGTAACGACGCTTTTAGAAATGATTCGCCAAAAGTCTCTCTCATGTTGAAAGTGGTGGTCTATTTATAGGAGTCGAATCTGAACAGGAAATTTTCCCAAGTCATAACTCGCAATCGACTTATAGCAAGCCATGAGTCGCGGCCGACTTAGCAGTTAACAGTGTAAGCAAAGCGGCATAGGTGTCCAGGCATTGGATTTTAGCTTCGTAGCTTTAGGTCGTGGACGATTTAAGTTAAGTCTTGAGTTGTGGTAAGTCCTTAACCCGTGTACGTCTCAACTGAATGCGGCATCTCTTTATCTATTTAAGTAGCTTACGATCTAAGCTAGGTCACAAGTCGTAAGTCGGCAGCGACTTACTCTTAAGTCGTGTATCCCTTAAGTCACAGACTTTTAAGTCGTGGATCTCTTGAGTCGCAGACCCCTTGAGTCGTGGGTCTTTTAAGTCGTAGACCCCTTGAGTCGTGGGTCTTTTAAGTCGTAGCCTGTTAAGTCGGCATGCCTTTATAAGTCGTATGCTTTCTTAAGTCGGCTGCTGTTAAGTCGTGGTTTTCTTAGGTCGTAGCCTGTTAAGTCGTGACATCCTTAGGTCGTGATATCCTTTAAGTCGTGATATCCTTTAAGTCGTGATTTCTCTTAAGTCGTGAGTTCTTTTAGGTCGTTAAGAGTTGTTAGGTCATAGGGTTTTAGGTCGCCGAAATAAAGGAATTAACACATAACAACTGTAAGTAACATCTAGGTGGAGCCGACTACACACTATGGGTTTGCCAACCCAATTGGGCATGCCTCCTATCTTTGGTTTTAGGCATTACCACTGAAGAGGTTACGTTCGGCATTTCAGCTCACACACAGCCATAAAAATAGATCACGGAATCCCAAATGGATTCCCATATACCAACGGGTCTCATAACCACACATGAATTCAACATCTCAATATATAACGAAAACTCCTCCACGGAACCGTATATGGTTTCAGAGTGGTTACAATTTTCAAGTCATCTCTTACGAGTACACTCTTCCGCTTCCCTAGTGCTCCAAAAAAAATCTTTGATTTTTCGGAATGCTCAATACCCGTTTTTTAGGAAATAATCAGACAATACATAAGAACGGGGATCATCCCCTAACAGTTTAAGTTCACGGATCTCCTCATCATTTATCCTAGAAGAACAAAACGAGTTTATACATACGGTATAGCACCACCGACGGTAACTATACCATATAATTCCCGTGTTTCTCCTAGATATTCCTAGAGTTAAAATCCTTCGGTGTTAAGTAGGGAATATTTCTGTACCACCAAAATTAAGAAGGATTGCATATTTAGGCTAAGATTTTATAGTTGGTTATTTAACTATCAAATAAACAAGCATTCAACAAAGATTTCATTTCCCATGGAAATCACTAAGCCTCTTAGATTAATCTTCCATTAACTTAAAATCATCTTTCAAATATTTATTAAAAATATTCATATACTTATCTCACCGTTATAAGTATATTCACAAACATTTCTTTCAAAAATACTTGAAAATGTTTAAAAATAGATATGGAAAGCACTATTTCATATCAATCATGGATCACAGTCTACTCAATGGTTGCGTTGCTATCCCAGCGAATCCATAGTAAAATGTAGGCAATCCTTGCCTCTCGAACTATGCCATGAAAAATCAACCATTTCTTTCCAAATCTCTTTATAAAAAAATATCCCAAAATCTATTTATAACGCTTCTTTATAATTTTCCAAGTTTAAATTAAGAAATACTATTTATAAATCTCAAACCATTTATAAAACTTTCCCTTTATGATCTCTAAAACCCATTTATAAATCTCCTTTTAGAAATCTTTAAAACCCAAACTCTTTTTCCCAATTCCAAAATCTCTTTCCAAATTATAAATCCTTTATATTAGATATAACCTTTTTTTATCTTTCATTTACAAATAATTCCCTTTAAAATTAACAGTTTATTATTTTTAACCATCTTCTTATAAAACCATTTATTATCCCAAAACACCTTTTAAAAAAACAAGTCCATCAACTACACACTTGTCATATAGCTAGTTACCATTTAAAACACCCGTTATAAAATCCAAGTCCATTTATAAAACTCTATTTATAAATCTCGAAAATATTTATAAATAAATTATAATCATTTACTTTAAAACACCATTATAATAATAATAAATAATAGTAAACATTATAAATAGTTATTAAATTTGGATTACCTTAAAAATAATAATTATTAATTCAAAACATTATTAATACAACAATAATAATTAATCTTTATCATTACTATAAATAATAATAATTTACTTCCAAAATATTATTAATCTCATACCATCTTAATTTTTTGAATAATTAACTTTTTCAAAATAGTAAAATATTGATAAATATCTTTAAAACAACATTAAACATAAATAAATAACTTTAAAACAATATTGATATAAATAAGTAACTTCAAAACAATATCAAATAAATAAATAATCTTTAAAAAATATATTATAATAATAAATTAACTTTTAGAACAATATAAACTGAAGTTGATTTGAATATAAACTTTTTGGATTTGAAAAGAGGCTTAGCAATCACTATGGTACTTAAATAAGCTACCATTTTATTTTAATTAACTAACTCATATGCAATTTTCCTCTTGGAAACCCGAAAATGAACGTCGAGATGCTGCAGTCATCATCGAAATTATTTTCCAATGACTGAAGTGAATTCGGTGCTTTTTATCTCTTTTAAATTCCATTTTTTAAATATTTCCATTCAAAACATTTTCAAATAATAATATTATTATTATTCCAGACCTTTGAAAAGCAATTATCAAAGTCACCGAGTTTTAAATTCTCAAATTCTCAACTTTTAAATCCTTTTTATTTACAAATCATATTTATAAATTTCCCTTATATACATAATTTCACTATGGTTATATAAAACCATTTCTTAATTGTTTTTTTTGTTTACATTAAATAACAACCTTTATTCGATCACAAACAATAACCAACAAATGACAATAATCGAAGATTATCATTTTCTAACAACTAAGCACACTATATATATACTATAATAATTTCTGAAAAATTATTCCATTATATATAAAAAATGTAATCAAGGTAAAATTATTTCATTTACCCAATTTCAAAACAATGCTATGTCGAATTGCTCTATTCAAATGTTCAGAGATCCCTATCAATAATGTTAATTACTCGTATTGACTAGAATCTATAAGCCACTCAATAGATCAATCAACACAAAATAAAACATTTTAATATTACAAACAAATATGCGCTCATATATACACACTCAAACTCATTCTAGGGTGCTACTGACCCTATCTCTAATGACTTACCCCACCAAAGCCAAGGTTCTCGCTTAACCTTGCGCTCTGATACCACATTGTAACAACCCACTATTCTGTACAGTTTAAGCGGACAATCAACCACACATAATCCACTCAAATTAGATGGGAAGGCGGATAGTTAGGGGAAAGAAAGAAAAAGAAAGAAGAAGAGAAGAGAAAAAATAAACAACTCAGAATCTCACAGCGGAATGAATAATCAATAATATACAAGAAATCTTTACACAAAACAAACTGTAATATATGTATATATGGACATCAATCAGAGTATACTAACCTATTTCAGCCTGGACAGTTATATCAACCTGTCCTTACAATTGCTGATAAGT
Organism: Allium fistulosum; assembly: GCA_030737815.1. Lineage (NCBI taxonomy): Eukaryota > Viridiplantae > Streptophyta > Magnoliopsida > Asparagales > Amaryllidaceae > Allium > Allium fistulosum. The sequence goes on from CM060901.1 coordinate 671,853,099, forward strand.
ACAACAATGAATGCAACAGAAAAATAACCATATACGCGAATACGTCTCTGGCCTCCAGCTCATCTCATGAAACACCAAGCATCCAATCTAAAATATGTAATATGCTCGGTCTGACCCGAGCCTTATAATAAAATAACACCAATGTCATTCTGGAAAACCAGCGTGAGAAAACACACCCAACTGGATTTTAAAGTTGTAGAAAACCTTTAAAAATCAAAAGTATCTCGTAAGACCACGCCGTGTATAAACACAGATGGATTTTTACCTTATAACAACCAAAACATTTTCTATATAAAATCTTGATATTATAATAATGTCTAAGGGTGCAAATAATAATAATCAAGTAGTTGTGATGCTTGTGAGTGTACATCATAGTATACTAGGTATACAATCAAAAGCGATAAGGCACGTTCGCCAATTGTGTAGGATCCCGTAGAGGTGCCCTCGGTACTTCGAGAAACGATCCTCCTGCACAAGGATCAGAGATATCCTTCTGAAACAGCATACATCCCTAGTGATGTTCCATAGGAAAAACATAGCTAGTCTCGCTAAGACTGAGTGCATTGCCTCATGCATGCATAACAACTGTAAGTAACGTTTAGGTGGAGCCCACTACACCCTATGGGTTTGCCAACCCTACTGGCCATGCCTCCTACCTTTGGTTTTAGTCATTACCACTGATGAGGCTATGTCCGGCATTCCAGCTCACGCACCTCCACCAAAATAGATCATGGATTCCACATGGATTCCCGTACCCCAACGGGTCTCAGAACTACACATGAATTCCAACATCTCAATATATCACGAAAACTCCTTCGCGGAACCATATATGGTTTCGGAGTTGTTATGGTTTTCGAGTCATCTCTTACAAGTACACTCTGCCGCTTCCCTGATGCTTCAAAAACCAATCATTGATTTTCCGGAATGCTTAATACTGATACTTTAGAAAATACTCAGACAATACATAAGAACGGAGATCGCCCTTTAACATTTAAGTGGACGGATCTCCTCATCATTTGTTATAGAAGAACAAAATGAGTTTATACGTACAGTATAGCACCACCGACCGTAACTATACCATATAATTCCCGTGTTTCTCCTAGATATTCCCAGAGTTAAAATCCTTCGGTGTTAAGTAGAGAATATTTCCGTACCACCAAAATTAAGAAGGATTGAATATTTAGGCCAAGATTTTATATTCTGTTATTTAACTATCAAATAAACGAGCATTCAACAAAGATTTCATTTCCCATGGAAATCACTAAGCCTCTTAGATTAATCTTCCATTAACTGATAATCACCTTTCAAATATTTATTAAAAATATTCATATACTTATCGCACTGGTATAAGTATATTCACAAACCATTTCTTTCAAAAATACTTAAAAACGTTTAAAAATAAATATGGAAAGCAGTATTCCATGTCAACCATGGATCGTAGTCTACTCAATGGTTACATCGCTATTCTAGCGAATCCATAGTAAAATGTAGGCAATCCACGCCCCTCATATTACGCCATGAAAAATCAACCATTTCTTTCCAAAATCTCTTTATTCATAAATATCCCAAAATCTATTTATAAAGCTTCTTTATAATTTTCCAAGTTTAAATTAAGAAACACTCTTTATAAATCTTAAACCATTTATATAACTTTCCCTTTTTGATCTCTAAAACCCATTTAGAATTCTCCTTTCAGAAATCATTAAAACCCAAACCCTTTTTCCCAACTCCAAAATCTCTTTCCAATTTATAAATCCTTATTATAAATCCTTTATATTAGATAAAACCTTTTTTTAATCTTTCATTTAAAAACAATTCCCTTTAAAATAAACAGTTTATTATTTTTAACCATCTTCTTATAAAACCATTTATTATCCCAAAACACCTTTTAACAAAGCAAGTCCATCAACTACACACTTGTCACATAGCAAGTTACCATTTAAAACAGCCGTTATAAAGTCCAGGTCCTTTTATAAAACTCTATTTATAAATCTCGAAAACATTTATAAATAAAATTAATAATTTACTTTAAAACACTATTATAATAATAATAAATAATAGTAAACATTATAAATAATTATTAACTTTGGATTATCTTAAAAATAATAATTATTAATTCAAAACACTATTAATAAAACAATAATAACTAGTCTTTATCATTACTATAAAAATAATAATTACTTCCAAAATATTATTAATAATCATTATTATTAATTTCATACCATCTTAATTATTTGAATAATTAACTTTTTCAAAATAGTAAAATATTGATAAATATCTTTAAAACAACATTAAATACAAATAAATAACTTTAAAACAATATTGATATAAATGAGTAAATCTAAAACAATATCAGTATATCCTTAAACAATACATTATAATAATAATTTAACTTTTAAAACAATATACACTGAAGTTGATTTGAATATAAACTTTTTGGATTTGAAAAGAGGCTTAGCAATCACTATGGTACTTAAATAAGCTACCATTTTATTTTAATTAACTAACTTGGTTAATTATTGTTGTTAAAATAAATCCTAGTTTAACTCATCACTTAACAAACATTATTAAAGATTTTCTACCACTACGGGGTTTATGTCGAACATATATAATGTCAAATTCAATTGGCCAACAAATCAGGTTTTTCGTACCCAACAATCATATAACAAGACTATTATTGAAATTAAATCAACAATGGTGAGGAATCCTATTGGATCCATCTACATCACAAATAATATATACTTATATAACATGGGTCATCTACTACTAGGCGGGTATATATAAAGGTCATCTGCTCCAGGGGCGGGAATAAATCCAAACCAACTAATAAAGCAAAAAATAATCCAAACATCCAACTAACAAATTTTATTAACTATATAATATTACTAGTTAACCAAAACGGTGAGACTAACTCACCGAAATTTATGTCGCCGCTGAGGCATTTCGATTTGGAACTAAAATAAAACGACATCTGATTTTAGGCCAAATTTCAACGGTCTCCGAACATAACCAAACTAGTTCCATTATGAAGCTTTCATCATTACGAGCACAACGCAAAAATCCACGTTTCGATTGGACTTCGTATGAGAGAGTTATTCGAATTTTAAATCATCGATATTTTAAATTATAATATAATAAGTAATTACAAAATTAACTTTAATTGCATCTTAAATCTCTTCTTCCTCATCCTTAAACCCTCCCTGTGTACAAGAGACACTCAAATGCACAGTCGTGCATCACAAACTATGATATGGAGCTCCGGTTGTCGAAATTCAAATCCTTCTTCACCATTGAGTATCTCTACGCGGGCTCGACCCTTTTGACATCACTACGGCGTCTCCCCCTCCCTCTTTCAAAATGTGATAGCTCGCCTCTCCTTCCCAAGTCTGTATTAATGGATGGAACCACCTCCAAGGCTCGAGGGCCTTCCAAATTTCGGCTTTAAGTGTCGTTTCCATCCCTAAGTCCAAATCTCCACTCCATTTCGAAAATCGATGCTTCCATCATCATAAAAACCCAAGGCCTAGTTCCTATCAATTTACTCTTGAGCTCCTCACTGAAGCCGTGACGTTCTGTATGCATACCTTAGTGAAGAACTTGCCAAAGGCCACTTAAAGATCAGGTTTTTGGAATTTTTTCATCGAATATAAAATTTGTTTTGAATTTTTTTCTTTCTTCATTGGAGATGGTTTATTTAAAAAGGAAGAAGACATGGAGGGGTACGGGCTTGAAGATGTGTAGGGTATGGCATGTATAGTGAAAAGCATGTGCTAGGATATGGAAATATATATATATATATAGATATATCATATTAATTCAAATTATCTAGCTTGATGTACCCGAGAATTTCGAACTCCATTCGAGTTATGCCGCCTGTCGTTCTATATGTAATACCCCTATTCCGAACATAATGGAATAGTCCAGAGTCCTAATTCGATCATATACAGAAGATAGCTTTTCAAACCCAGTTATTATATAAATTTCTGAAATTAATTTCTAAGCGTTTCAATCTCGCACGACCAAATCATACGTCCGATCACCACGAAAATTGTCTACATACAATAAATAACTATTACGGATCCTGTGGCACTGGTTTCGTAGAAATCTGAGGCAGTGTCCCAGAAGGCTATTTTCACACGTTAATTAAAACAAATTATTATAAAAACCAAATTAATCACTTTTGAATCTAAATTAAAAGTTTACTATCTCCATTCTTATATAAATATAATTTAAATCAACTTTCGAAATCATTTTTATTCGCATTAAATTCAGGATTTAATTATTTAAACAATTCCAAATATTAAATTCAATAATTTAATTATCAAATAAATCGCTATATTTGAAATTAAATTTATTTAATTAACATATAAAATTATTTTTCAATTTTTAAAATCAATTAAATATATCAAATTCAAATGACTAAAATTCTAGGTCATTACACTTTAAATTTTGAAAGGAACAACAATTTGAGATTTTCCCTAAAAGTCCGCACATGAATTCTTTATTGAAAAACTTTTAATCCCCAAAAGATTTATATTCAAAACATCAACCATATAACATAACAAATTGATTTTCAAGAAAAATTTAAATAATTGACATATACTATATAACATTATAAAATAGTTTTCAACTAAAGATTGGTTTATTTTAATAAAATTTTCAAAATCAAAAGGAAAGGAAATTGGACAACATAGGCATATGTAATTCATGATATTAACACACTTATCTAAATAATGCAGAGAACAACAAAAAATTATCTTAAAAGACAAAGGATCTAAATTATATGAATCATAATGAATATACTGTGAATAGAGATAAAAAAACAGAAGTCGATCTGAATCAAATTAACATAATAAACATGCTTTTAATTTAGATGGACAAAAAGGAATTCGAATTATGCGTTATAAGATGAAAAATTAAATGACAAGATGAACTGAATAGTATCCAAGAATATGAACAAGAAAAACACATATAAAAATTAACTCAGATATTACTTTAGAATGTTGTCAAAAGTCACACCTTGAATAATGAATCGATGCCCTTAGATTCAATCGAATTGGTATTTGGATCTTGCAGGAATTAAGAGATAAGAACCACCTTTTTTATTTGATTTGATTTTAGTTTTGTTTTGGGAATTCTTCCATCAATGAAGACATGGATTTTGTAACAATCCGAAATTTAACCCATAATAATTAATTCGTTAGGTAATTAAATAATAAAATAACTTTGTGAAATAATCAGGATTGAGCCACGGGAGTTACACCATTGTGTCCGTGGTAATTTTTGGGTCAATTCGATATATAGAAAGTCAGAAACCGAGCTAATATGAACGAGAAACAAATTAAACTAAAATCAAGAAGGAAAAAAAATAAATAAAGGGCAGGTCAACCGGCCAGTCGACCTGGGCACCAAGGCAATCGACTGCCTGGTCGACCCACCTCTGCTAATTACGAACGAATGTTCGTTTGTTCGAATGTTCCAGAGGTTATTAATGACGTGTTTTGCATTCTTCTAACCAATCCGGTCCATCTATTTTTGCATCCGATGCTCCTATTCAGCCTATGACGTGGTTGCATCATATTCAATCCCCAAATCCAACGGTCCGAGGTCCACTTCTACCCCTATAAATAGACCTCTAAACCTAAAACTTTTTCTCATTCTAGGTTTTCTCCAATTGGGTTCACCTTTCTAGGAAGGAACCTAAACAGAATAATTTTTCCAAGGAGAAAATCATTATAAATTAAATTATTTTACAACTCCAAGTGGATCCGGGAAGACCAAAGGAAGAGCATAGGACCAGAGGTGAGTGATTGTAATTATTTTAAGATTTCTTTAAGTAATTTAAAATAATAGGGTTTCCAATAGTTGTAGTTTTACTACGATTTTGGAATAGCCTTTTTATCAGTTTTAGATTTATTTTTCAGTCTATTCCCTTTTAGTTATTCTTTTTCAGTTAATTATAATTTATTACTGTTAAGCATAGCTTTTTATTTATTTACTGTTTATTTACAGAATTTAAGTTTATTTATTGCTATTTATTTCTTATTTACATCTTTTTCTACATTTTGGATTTTATGCAAGCGTCTATTCTCTTCTTCCTCCTTTTCTTCGCGTATGGATTAGAATGAATTAAACGCGAATATGGAATATATAAGTAAGAATATTGAATGAAGAAAATAAGATGTAAATTGTAAAGACTGTAATAAATAATGGAATTAGACTGTAATATAAATGGAATTGGACTAAAATTATGCCTAATTATGATTAGAATTGGACTAATTAATTGGCTTAGTTATAATGTAGAATTATAAATAAAAAAGAGTAAAAGATGAAAGAAGCTTATTTTCACACTTAGACCTTGGGTTAAGTAATAAGCATGATTATAACGTAGGTTATAATAAGAAAGAGAATAGAATGAGGCTTATTTTAAGACTTGGAATAAATTAATAAGCGCAGAAAGTAAAGATGATAATAAAGGCTTATTTAAATAATTTATCTAAGTTAATAAGCAAAGATGAAAGTAGAACTTGTACCATATAGCATTCCCTAGTAGACAAAACGGTGTCTCACATTAGCCTGAAGTGAGATGAGGGCACGCTTATGCTAAGAATGGAAGTAATTGGTCAAATAGAAGTCCAAATCATGGGGGATTTGGATAAGGGGTGCAACTAGATATTGTTTGGATGATGGGCCAGTACTAACAGCATTTCCCCTATAGTTTCTATGGACACACGGTGATCTCACATTAGCCTGAAGTGAGATGAGGGGCACACTTATGCTGGAGTTTGAGGTAATAAGAAGACCCAATAGGTGGAGCAAAAGGTTGCATGGGCATGGTGGCAGTTACGCGTGCGACTTCCATTCTGGTGCTCAGTAATCGTTATGAGTTCCAAGCGCTTAGTATGGGTGTCTTTCATAGACACCATTGCCTTCTATGTAGGGAGCTATATATGTCGTCCGGATCCACAGTGGGTGCTTTGTGCATCTTTCGTAGATACCATTGGCTGCTGTGTAGGGAGTTATATAGCATCTGGTCTGCAGTAAGGTCTATGAAGTAGAGGCCGGTCAAAAAAGGTAAAATTAATCCTAATTAGAGGATTAGGAATTCAGCCTAATCAAAGCAGAAATCAAGGACAAGTGCAAGCAATCAAAATTAACCTATCTTATAAATTGAGCAGTATTTAATCGTATTTATTTCCAGTTTATCTCTTCCTATTTCCTATTGTTTCCCTTATTTATGCTAGAACTATTGTAGAGACTATTACTTTTATCTTGCTTAAAGACTCTAGTAATTACTATCATTCACCAGACTTTTTGTCTGACCCACTCCTCTATTGTTCTCCTTTCCCCTCCATTGGCAATCAAGGGAGAGGGCAGTAGATTAAAGTTGCTTGGCGGTTTCTTGGAGGAGTTCTCTACTATGTATTTCTTTTATTTCAACTTTAGTTCCTTTTGTTACTGGCATATTTTGAGGGATATTATATACTCTGATTTTGAGACTATGAGTTTTTATTCCATAAGACGTGATGGGTTTTGAGATTTGGATGTTGTATTTGGTATTTGACTTATTTATGAAGCAATTATGAAGTTTTATCTTAAATAAGTTATTATTTTAGTTTCCGCTGTTTTTACCTATTTTGTCTTGTGAATCTTAGTCTCTGTTAGCTTTAGTTATACCTACAATGCACCACGCCTTTTAATGTGTCCTTTTGGGTATACTAAAGGGTGTGGGGGTGTTTCATTTGGTATCAGAGCCTAAGGTTACAAGGTTCCTAAAAATTTATTATTTTTCCAACTAACTTGTTTTAAAAAGTATTTTTCAAAAAATAATTCTTAGAAATGTTTTTAAGTATAAAAGAATTTTTATAAAAATCCCCTCATTTGTCCAGTTCAATCTCCCTTTGACTCTTTCCTAAACTATATTTTTCTTTTCGTAGAATGGCTGATGCCCCGAACCTTCCCGAGGGCATTCCTATCCCAGCCTAGTTTCATAGGTACTTACAAGCCACGACTCCAGAGGTGCACGGGCTAGCGCCCAATCCTGCACCAACGGGTGGGAATCCCATCAATCCACCTGCCGCCATCAATTTCTCTAAGCTTTGTAAAGATTTTGCGAGTTTGGGCGAGAAGACTTTTTCTGGCAAGGAGACTTTTGTAGAGGCTAGAGCTTGGCTTAGGGACATAGAGAGGATTTTTGGTCTTTTGGGATTGGATGGTCAGCAGCGAGTTCAGCTAGCCGCTTGGCAGCTGAAGGAGGAGGCATCTTATTGGTGGGAGTTGATAGAGTTGGAGGGTAGAAATGTTACTTGGGATGGATTCTGAGAGCGATTCAATAGTAAGTTTCTATCTCAGGCGGAAGAGTGTTCAGCTAGAGAGGTTTATCAATTTGAAGTAAGGGAGTTTGTCTGTTAAGGAATACATCAATCAATTCAATGGGCTGTCATGGTTTGGTATGGATTTGGTGAACACACTGCACAAGAAAGCTATGAAGTTTGCGAAGGGATTGAATCAACCCCTTCAGGTATTATTGCTGACTCATGTACTGATGGGAGCTACTTATGAGTCTTTGGTCGAGATGGTGCTTATGTCGGATACAGTCAAGGAGGGAGAGTCTAAAGAGGAGGTTAAGTCAGAAGGTTCAAAGATGAAGTGGTGGGAAAAGAATAAGAAGAAGAAGAAAGGTGATGGTCCTCAGAAGTAGATTAAGAAGGGAGTAAAGTGCCATAGTTATGGGAATATTGGACATATGGCCAAGGACTGCAGGAAGGATAAGATGAAGGGTAAAGTCTATGTTTGCGGGCAGCACGGTCATATGAGTAGGAGTTGTCCCCAGGGAGCTGGTTAGGAAGCGAGTGCGCTAGTTTCACAGATTCAGGTGTTAGACACAACACCTTCCAATAGCATTCCAAATAGAGGTAGGGAAGTCACAGTTGAAGGTTTGATTTCTATATCTAATTTTCCCATTCGGACTTTATTCAATTATGGAGCATCACATTCTTTTATCTCTAGTTCTCTAGTAGATTGTTTGCACTTGGACATATCATTAGTAGTAGACCACATTATTATTTCAAACCCCATATGAGGATCGTCACACTTATCTATGGTTTGTAGAGGTTTGAAAATCTTTATTCTATGTGTAGAATTTGACTGCGACGCCTATGTTTTGGGAGTCTTGGGGTATGGGATGATCTTAGGGATGGATTGGCTATACACATACGAAGCTATCTTAGACTGCGAGAGGAGAGTCGTTAGACTTGAGACTTGTAGTGGTAGGACTCTAGAGGTATCTTGCGACTCGCAAGGGTCGGTTATGTTGAGCTTCTTATACTCCCTCGATTCATCATCATCATCAGAGTTGCATTCGGTTACTGTCGTCAGAGATTTTGCAGATATCTTTGAGGAGGTTAGAAGATTACCCTTTAAGAGAGAGATTGACTTCAGGATTTATTTGACCGAGAATGCTAAGCCAGTAGCGTTACCCGTGAGGCACATGGCACCTAGGGAGAGGAAAGAATTGCGCAAGCGGATTCGTGAGCTTTTGGAGAAGGGATTCATAAGAAGGAGCATATTGGAGTGGGGAGCACTAGTCGTCTTCGCCACTAAGGCGGACGGTTCTCTCCGACTCTGCGTGGATTATACAGAATTAAATAAGATCACCAAGAAGAACGGGTATCCACTCCCTAGGATTGATGATCTATTTGACCAATTGGTAGGTTCTTTGGTTTTCTCTCAGCTTGATCTAGCCACGGGATTCCATCAGCTTAGAGTTGCTAATGACAGCATAGATAAGACTGCCTTTAGGACACCGGACGGATTCTTCGAGTGGTTGGTTATGCCTTTTGGGCTAATCAATGCTCGAGCCTATTTCGTTGATTTGATGAGCCGCGTCTTTAGGGATGTCCTAAATAATTTTGTGGTGGTATTTGTGGATGACATCTTGGTATTTTCCAAGAATATGGAGGAGCATGCTGTTCATTTGGAAGAAGTTCTTCGCACACTTCGTAGTCATCATTTGAGAGCTAAGTTTTTGAAGTGTCATTTTTGGAGAGAGGAGGTACGTTTCTTGGGGCACGTAGTTTCGAAGGAAGGTTTGGCTGTGGATCCCACCAAGATTATTGCAGTGCAAGATTGGAAGGCCCCCAAGAACGTCACTGAGGTTAGGAGCTTTTTTGGATTGACTGGCTACTACAGGAAGTTCATTAGAGACTTTGCCAAGATTTCGGCACCACTCACGTGCCTTACCAAGAAGAATAAAGCTTTCGTGTGGGACGTGGATTGTGAGGATTGCTTCATGAAGCTTAAGCGAGCCCTTACTAGTGCACCCATGTTAGTTTTACCCGACGGGGCTAACCCTTTCACCGTATACACTTATGCATGCGGGACAGGTCTAAGAGCGGTGTTGATGTAAGAAGGGAGGGTAGTGTGTTATGGTAGTATGCAGTTAAGGATGCATGAAAAGAACTACCCTACCCACGATTTGGAGTTGGCTGTCATAGTTTTTGCACTCAAGTCTAGAGGCACTATTTGCTTGGAGAGAGGTTTGAGCTTTTTACCGACCACAAGTCATTAAAGTATCTTTTCTCTCAGAAGGATTTGAACTTGAGGCAACAGAGGTGGATGGAGTTAATAGCCTTGTATGATTTTGAGATTGCTTATACCCCTAGCAAGGGTGCTTGAAGATTTGCTACGGATGTGCATTTTGGACTTTGGAGGTACTTAGGAGGAGCATCTTCCATTGGTTGAGTTTGCCTACAATAATAGTTATTAAGTAAACATAGGGATGACACCGTTTGAGGCTTTGTATGGAAGACCTTGCAAGTCCCCATCATGTTGGGTTGAGTCTACGGAGAAGTTATTACTTGGGCACGATATGGTCAGAGAGACATCTGAGAGGTTGGATTTGATTCGGCGGAGGATGAAGATAGCTCAAGATGGGCAGAATTCTTATGCGGATAAGCGGAGGAGAGACTTAGAGTTTGAGGTTGGAGACTTAGTTTTTATCAAAGTATCCCCGCTTAGGAAGGTGGTAAGGTTCAGATCAAATAGAAAGTTAGCCCCTAGATTTGTTGGACCATTTCCTATCACAGAGAGAGTTGGGAAGATGGCTTACCAAGTAAGGCTACCTGATAGGCTCGCAGGAGTGCACAACGTTTTCCATGTATTGCACTTGCGAAAGTGCTTACATGACTCTACCAAGATTTTAGAGCCTAGTCAATTGGAGGAGGTGGAGGTAGAAAGGGAAGCTTCTGTTCGGTGTATCCCCATGAAGATTGTTGGAAGGGACATCAAGCGACTAAGGAATAAGGAGGTTCCATTGGTGAAGGTTGAATGGGAAGATGATGCTGCAGACACCACTTGGGAAGAAGAAGAGAAGATTCGTACTTCCTATCCTCATCTTTTTGGTAGTAAGTTTTAGAATTGCTTTTTCCAACTTTAGATTTGAATAGGTTCTTTCCTTTATTATCCTTTGGAGGGTAGAACTTAGGATTTAACCTATGGATGGTAGGATTTGATGTAAACATGTTAATAGAACATGTTATGAATGATGTATGCTAGTGGTTGCAAGTGTTTGCTAGTGGATGTTAATGGATGCATATAGGTACACTAGGCACTATTATTCCTTAGGGATTTGCCTAATTAGGACACTAGAGCATATGCACATTTTTACATTATTTCCATGGTTGCCATAAATGGATGTTTATCACATGATTGTTGCATTTGGATTATGGTTGTAGCACGCATATAGAACTATCAGTTATCATTAGGAATTTTTGCATTCATTTGGATACATGGCACGGACATGATTGCATAAAAGGAGGTCAACTGAATTAGTGGACTGCCTAATCTTTTGCATTAGTTAGGGTCATTTACACTAAACTAATTACATAAGTAGCATAAGTGTCATTAGAAAAACTTAAGGATAATGGATGAATGGTTGATGATTCAGTAGTTAGTTGCAGAATTGGATGAAAACATTTAGTACATTCTTTTATCCTTAGAGATTTCGGGGAAGAAATCCCTTAAGGAGGGGAGAATGTAACAACCCAAAATTTAACCCATAACAATTAATTCGTTAGGTGATTAAATTATAAAATAACTTTGTGAAATTATCTGGATTGAGCCATGGGAGTTGCAACATTGTGTCTGTAGTAATTTTCTGGTCAATTTCCATATATAGAACGTCAGAAACCGAGCTAATATGAACGAGAAACAAATTAAACAAAAATCGAGAAGAAAAATAAATAAAAATAAAGGGCAAGTCGGTCGACCTGGGCACCAAGGCAATCGACTGCCTGGTCGACCCACCTCTGCTAATTACGAACGAACGTTCGTTCGAATGTTCCAGAGGTTATTGATGACGTGTTTTGCATTCTTCTGACCAATCCGGTCCATCTATTTTTGCATCCGATGCTCCTATTCAGCCTATGACGTGGTTGCATCATATTCAATCCCCAAATCCAACGGTCCGAGGTCCACTTATACCCCTATAAATAGACCTCTAAACCTAAAACCTTTTCTCATTCTAGGTTTTCTCCAATTGGGTTCACCTTTCTAAGAAGGAACCTAAATAGAATAATTTTTCCAAGGAGAAAATCATTATAAATTAAATTATTTTACAACTCCAAGTGGATCCAAGAAGACCAAAGGAAGAACTTAGGACCGGAGGTGAGTGATTGTAATTATTTAAGATTTCTTTAAGTAATTTAAAATAATAGGGTTTCCAGTAGTTGTAGTTTTACTACGATTTTGGAATAGCCTCTTTATCAGTTTTAGATCTATTTTTCAGTCAATTCCCTTTAGTTATTCTTTTTCAGTTAATTATAATTTATTATTGTTAAGCATAGCTTTTTATTTATTTATAGTTTATTTATAGTATTTAAGTTTATTTACTGTTATTTATATCTTATTTACATCTTTTTCTACGTTTTGGATTTTATGCAAGCGTCTATTCTCTTCTTCCTTCTTTTCTTCGCGTATGGATTAGAATGAATTAAATGCGAATATGGATTATATAATTAAGAATATTGAATGAAAAAAATAAGATGTAAATTATAAAGACTTTAATAAATAATGGAATTGGACTGTAATATAAATGGAGTTGGACTGAAATTATGCCTAATTATGATTAGAATTGGACTAATTAATTAGCTTAGTTAGAACGTAGAATTATAACTAAAAAAAGAGTAAAAGATGAAAGAAGCTTATTTTCACACTTAGACCTTGGGTTAAGTAATAAGCATGATTATAACGTTGGTTATAATAAGAAAAAGAAAAAAATAAGGCTTATTTTAAGACTTGGAATCAATTAATAAGCGTAGAAAGTAAAGATGATAATAAAGGCTTATTTAAATTATTTGAAAATTAGGCACAACACTCTTCAGATGTGTTTAAAGAGATAAAATAAAGAAGATAAATTTAAAATGACCCGGATCTAACAATCACACCAATTAACAGATAAGAAAAAATGCAGAAACACGCAAATTTAGAGTGGTCCGGCGTATAGCCTACATCCACTATGGAATGATTGATGTTTATTGATTTTCACTCGCTGATTACAAGAGATTACAACAGTGCAAAAGATGTTTATAATGATTTCGGCAGAGTATCAGCGTAGAGAAGTCAAAAAGTCCATTTTTTGTAGGTCCATGGTCACTATTTATAGGTGTAGGCAGCAAATATCTCACCCAAATCTCGGAAGACTTCTTCTCTCACGTGAGTGGGCCCACTGGATGGAGTTTAGGTGATTTTGACTCGATCTGGGAACAATACGAATTGAGTTCGTATCGATCCATAAATGGTCCTTTCGGGCTGAAATTGATCAGGTGCATTCTTGAGGTTGTAGGCAAGCTCCTGTGAAAATTTGGTGGCATTTGGACTTATAGATCTCGAGTTATGATCGATGCAAGTTTGGGTTTTCAGTGTGCTGTCGACTTCATATCGATACGATTTCGTATCGTTCTGATTCGTAGCCATGTATTGCGTGTCGATCAGATGACGTGGCTCCATTGTTATCCCGCCTTTTGGCAAGGCCGTGACACCAAGAACTTGACTAGAAACCAATGACAGTTCATCTTGGAGATCGGTTATATATAGGCTCACCATGGATATTGGTAAATTTTGCCCGAGTCTGGATCGAGCTAAAATTGATATGATACGAAAAACAAAGCTAGAAAGCTAACGTTCCAAATTTCAAGTCAATATGAGTTCATATGCTCAAGATATGATTGATGCAAGCTAAAGAAATCATCTCAATCGCATCCATAATTTCGTATCAATTAGGCAGTCTCCATCAATTGGCGTCCATCATTTCTTATCCATCAAAACACATTACTTCATATCCATCAGGGGAATATGCTTTATTCATATCGATCTATTCGACTCCATCAGCAAACAACTCCACTTCGTATCGATCAGTAGTTGTCTTGTTCATACCCATCGAGGTGGCCTTCTTTGTATCCATCAGAAGGCAGGCCCACTTCGAATCGATCAGCTATTGCCCATTTCGTATCCATCAACTGCAATACAAGTGTCTAGTTCGTGTCGATTAAACATCATAAATACTTCGTATCGATCAACCACAGATCGATACGAAGTAGACACTTCCTATCGATACGAACAGAACCAAGTACTCGATTTTGTACGATTATAATAGATCAATCGATCGATACGAACAGGACCAAATACGATCGATATGAACAGAATAGGTTACATCGATACGAAAAAGGCCGAAGACGATCGATACGAATAAGGCATCGATATTGGATACGAATAAGGAAGCAGTCAACACGGCAGGAAAAGTGGATCGATCCGAGGAGTTAGCGCCACGTCAACTTGCATGCACGTGCTAAAAAACGATTCAAATTGGTCAATACGAAGGTATCGATTTGAACAAGACAGCCTACATAAAACCCAAGGTTGCATCGATCATAACTCACAATCTACAAGTCCAAATGCCACCAAATTTTCATAGGAGCTTGAGTACATCCTCAAGAAAGTTCATGATCGATCTCGACTCGATTGGATGAAATTTCGATCGATGTGAAATTCGTTCGTATCTATCACAGACCGTGTGCAAACCACATGGGATCGATCACATGGGCCCACCCACGTAAGAGAAGAGGTCTCCCGAGATCTGAGCGAGATATTTGCAGCCTACACTTATAAATAGCAGCCCAAAACCTACAGAAAAAGGATCTTTTGGCTCTTTGACGTCCAGACTCTGCCGAAAACATTTTTGCACTACAAGGCTACTGTTGTACTCGAATTTCATCACTGTAATCCGCTGTAATAAGTTGTAATCAGCAAGTAAACATCAATAAAATCATCAATTTCATAGTGGACGTAGGCAACACACCGAACCACTCTAAATTTTTGTGTTTTTGCGTACTTTCTTATTTTATTTTTGAAGTGTTTGTTAGATAATCCTCTTTTTCCATTTAATTTCTTCATTTTATCTCTTCAAACCCTTCTGAAGAGTGTTGTGTCCAATTTTGGTACAAACACTTTGGTGCTTTCACTAAGAAAAAACAAGTTTTTTCCTTCTGCTCATTGGATCTACTGTCGATATCGGATTGCAAACATACAAGGAGAAGATCCATATCACAATTTCAGAAGTTCTTTCATCCTATTCAAATTTGCAACAAGTCTAGGAGAGAGCTTCATCATCCATCATGGTTAACATAAGGACTACTTCCACAGCTGCAGATCCTGAAGGACGGGACGGACATAATCCCATGCAACTGCCTCCAGCCGATCAGAACGCTACCGGACCATCAGATCCGCAAGGCCCTGTCACCAGGGAAGAATTTCAGATGTTGATGCAAGAATTGACTCAGAGCAGCCAACAGCTCACTCAACAGCTCCGTGCTAATGTGGAACTAGCCAACCAACTGAACCGTCAGCGACGAAGGAGATCCAGGAGGGATTAGGCTTCCCATTCCTCCACCGAGAGTTCAGCCTCTTTTGATTATCATCACAGATCTACACGCCCACGGCTAGACGGAAGCTACACACAGGCCACTGGGCATCAACACACATTGAATGTTGGGCAACTGAGAATTAGCCCATCGACCAGCCATCAGACTGGACCCTCCTCCCGAGGAGGCGCTACTCCACACCATATTACTGATAACTGTACTACGACAGCTACTGATTTGGGCGCTGAGGCCCTAAATCGGACAGATCCGAACCATCACCAGCGTGATTATCATCCCGAGCCTTATGTCCCCGAAGATGTAGAACCAAGGAGACGAGACATGGACCGTCGACGGCGACCGACGCCTCCTCGCATTGTGGAACCCGACCACACCTTGGCCCAACCTGCTCAAAATGTCTAGATGCCCGACCTGTCAGCAATGATCCGTGAAAGTCAAGGGCTTAGCAATGACGACTGGGGAATCTCCCGAAGTCATACCCCTTTTACTGATGAGATACTTTATGCTAAACCACCTCGGCGATTCAGGATGCCGACTTTGCCCGTTTATGAAGGGAACACTGACCCTAATCAGCATATCCTGAAGTATGAATGGTTGATGAACGCTGCACGAGATGATGATGCAGTCAAGTGCCGAAGCTGCTCGATCTCATTGGGTGCATAGCGACTATGTGGTTTACCCGACTGCCACCTCGATCTATTTCGTGCTTTGATCAGTTAGCAAAAAAAATTATTGAGCAATTTCGTATGCATGTCGCGAGATCGAAGGATGTTAATACTTTGTCTAGTGTCACTCAAGCTCCTAGAGAGACGCTCAGGCGTTATTTAGAAAGATTCTATGTTGCATGTGCTGAGATCAGCAACCCAAATGATAACTCTATTCTCATGGCACTGACTAAAGGGATTGAGCCCGACTCTGAATTCGGAAACTGGTTAGCCGGAAAACCCCCTACATCATTGGACCGTTTCTATTCCAAAGCAGCCCAATTCTTAAGTAGTGAGAATGCGAAACAGTATAGGAAGAAGGATGATGCGGGGCCTAGTGTGAAAGGAGTTCAGAGTAATATTCCTGTTAAACAATCTGGGGTGAGTTCCGAAAAAGTGCAATTGAATATTCAGAATAAGCAAGATCAGCAAAAAGGAAATGGTAACCAAAATAGAAAACGGGATCAGAAGCATGGTCCACGGCGTAGAGCTCCTATGTTTGATAATTATACTCCCCTGAATACATCGCTGGAGAACGTATATCTACAAACCTGCAATACCATTCAGTACAAGAAGCCTGCTCCGAAACAGTCATCAGAGAAGCAAATTCAAACGGGAAAATTTTGTAGATTCCACGAAAGCTACGGCCATATCACAAATGAATGCCATCACTTGCAGGATCTCATCGAAAAGTTGATAAGAGAAAGGAAGTTAGAACAGTTTGTGCGGGCGCCGCAGTCTGGAGGTGTGGGCCCATTAAATCAGAATCATGTACCGAATCCGGCTAGACAGGAGGAACCCGCTCGTACTGGCGGGAGGTTGGTGATAAACACTATTTGTGCTGGTCCTCATCCAGCAGACCGAAGCTGGAAGGAAATGGAGTCATATGCCAGCTCTATCAGGCATGCAGACTTTGAATGTTGTAGTAATACTGAAGATGGGGCTCCGGCCAAGCAACAAAAAATAATGGCAGATGACATCATATTTCGAGGTCGGGATGCCTATAGGGTCGAAGCCTCCACTATTGATCAGCTTGTCATATCAGCTCAAGTAGGTCCTGCTTGGATGAAGAGGATCTTGGTAGACAGCGGAAGCTCTGTGAGTATTTTGTTTAAACGAGCTTATGACCAGATGAGAATGGAGACTAAAGACTTGAAGCCATGTCAGTCTCGCATTCATGGTTTCAATGGGAGTGGAACTATACCCACTGGAGTTGTGGAATTGCCAGTGGAGTAGGGAATTGGTGAACGCCGAAGAGTCCGAATACTGTAGTTTGTTGTTTTGGATATAAACTCCCCATATAATGCTTTCTTGGGCCGACCGGCCCTAGCTGAATTCAGGGCTGCCATCGCCCCATGGTGTTTGACTTTGAAATTCCCTACCGACAATGGTGTCGGAGTTGTTCAAGGGGATCAGGCCGCAGGACGAGCCTGTTACGTTGCTGACCTGCGTGAGGCGCAGTGGAAAGAAAAAGGAAAGGGCGTAGAGGAATCTCTCTGCGTCTGCTTTGCTGATAATTGACAATTAGCACCTTGGCCCGGGCCTGGGCACCATAACCAATTCCAAAGAGATCTTGACCCAAGAGATACCGAAAGTGAAGATGAAGGTAAAGACAATCAAGATTCTCCGGCCGAACTGACGATCGATGTTCCAATCGGCGATGATGACGACTCGAAAATGATAAAGATTGGATCTCAGCTAAGCCAACAAATGCAAGAGGAATTGGTTGAATTTCTTCGGTTAAACCTTGATGTGTCTGCCTGGACGCACTCTGATATGTGTGGGATCTCGCCGGATATCGCAAGCCACAGACTGAATATTGACCCGTGGTACGTCCCGGTCAAGCAAAAAAGGCGTGGTATGGATCCAGAAAGATCTGCCACCCTTAAAGAAGAGGTAGAGAAGCTTAAGATGAATGGGTTCATTCGAGATGCATTATACCCGAAATGGGTGTCCAATCCTGTACTAGTCCGAAAGCTAAATGAGAAATGGAGAACATGTGTTGACTGCTCAGACTTGAATAAAGCTTGCCCCAAAGACAGTTTTCCACTTCAACGAATTGATCAACTTGTACACTCAACGGCTTGACATGAACTTTTATCCTTCATGGAAGCGTACTCTGGCTATAATCAAATACCCATGCACCTGCCCGACCAGGAGCATACCAGTTTCGTAACCAATATGGGACTCTATTGCTATAAAGTTATGCCTTTTGGACTCAAGAATGCTGGGGCCACTTATTAGAGGTTAGTTAATCGGATGTTCGCTAACCAGATTGGAAAGACCATGGAGGTATATGTGGACGACATGCTAGTCAAGTCGCGATTTTCCACCGATCACATCAGTGACCTAAAGTCAATGTTTAATATCCTCCGAGAATACAGAATGAAGCTCAACCCATTGAAATGTTATTTTGGGGTAGCATCCAGCAAATTCCTTGGGTTTATCGTCAACGCTCGAGGAATCGAAGCCAATCCCGAAAAGATATGGGCAATCAAAAATCTTGAAACCCCAAAAACTATAAAGCAAGTCCAGAGTCACAACGGGAAAGTAGCAGCATTGAGCAGGTTCATTTCAAAGTCCACTGACAATTGCATTCCCTTCTTCGATCTGATCTAAAAAGGGAAACGAAACTTTGAGTGGACTATGGAATGTGAGGGCATATTCCGAGCACTAATTCAACATCTCTCCGCACCGCCGATCTTGCCAAAGCCTATCGATCACAAGAAATTGTACATTTACTTGGCGGTATCAAAAAACGCAATCAGTGCTGCCCTAGTTCGGGAGGAAGACCGAATACAAAAGTCGGTCTACTACATAAGCAAGCGGCTAACCGAAGCTGAGAGAAGTTATCCAAAGCTAGATAAATTGGCTTAGTGTCTTGTTATTGCCTCGAGGAAGCTTCGTCCATATTTCCAGGCTCATCCGATCACCGTTTACACCGACCAGCTGTTACGACGGGTCCTTACGCGGCCCGAGACATCTGGTAGGTTACTCAAATGGAATATCAAGTTAAGTCAGTTTGACCTTACTTATACTCCAAGGCGAGCCATCCAAGGACAAGTCCTAGCAGATTTCATAGTTGAATTTACCATCCTAGAGAACTTGCCCGAAACCAGTGAATCTCCCAAGTATATCTAGAAGTTGCATACAGATGGTGCATCAAATGACCGTTGCTCAGGTGCAGGGGTTGTACTTGAAACTCCTGAAGGTCGATCTATAAGTTATGCTCTAAAGTTCAACTTCCGTGCAACTAATAACGAAGCCGAATATGAAGCCCTACTAGCTGGATTGAAACTTGCAAGAGACTTGAGAATCATTGCAGTGGAAATTTACTATGATTCATAATTGGTCGTGTGTCAAGTTAGAGGGGAGTACCAAGCCAGGGATCAAAGACTGGCCGCTTACCTTGCTCAGGTTCAGGAGACATTGAATCAGTTTGACTATTATGCCATCTATTACATACCACGAGAACACAACCAGAAAGCTGATTTGTTGGCAAAGTTAGCCAGTACATGTGAAGTACATCAAATGGGACTTGTTCCGTAGAGACATTATCTTCGCCAAGCATTGATCAGATGGAAACCGATTGGATATTTGATGTCGTCACCGAGAGGGAGTCATGGATAACTCCGTTCAGAAATTATCTCAAGCCCGGAACCCTGCCAGAGCGCAGGAGCGAAAAGAGACAAATCCTTCGAAAAGCTTCGCGATTCACTATTTAGAATGGAGTCATGTATAGAAGAGGATACACTATTCCTTTACTCCGGTGCATCGCTCACGATGAAATCAAACGAGTATTGCATGATGTGCACGAAGGAGAATGTGGCAATAACACCGAGGAGCAAGCTCTTGCCAAGAAAGTACCTCGATACGGATATTATTGGCCAACTGTAAATCGTGATGCATCGGATTATGCCAAGAAATGCGATAAGTGTCAGAAGCATGCTCGAATTCCTAGAGCCCCACCTACCGGGATAACACAAATGGTCAGCCCTTGGCCGTTCGTAGTATGGGGCATCGATATTATTGGCTCTTTACCTCTAGCCAAAGGTGGTGCGAAGTACGCCATCGTACCGGTTGATTACTTTACCAAGTGGGCGAAAGCCGAGCCCCTTGCTACAATTACAATGAAGAAGGTGATCAACTTTGTAGTGCGCAACATCATCTACCGATTTAGTCTCCCACGTACTATCATCACTGACAATGGGACCCAATTCGACAATGCCGAATTTAAGGATTTCTGTCAACGATTCCACATTCAGAAAAAATTCTCCGCAATCGCACACCTTCAAGCGAATGGACAGGTTGAAGCTGTTAATAAAGTTATAAAATCCATTCTGAAGAAACGACTGGAAAAAGTCGGGGGCAAATGGGTCGATGAACTTCCTATGGCCCTATGGGCCTATCGTACAACCCACAAGTCTGCGACCAGTCACATTCCATTCTCTCTCTCTTATGGTTCATAAGCTGTTATTCCGGTCGAATTAGAAGTACCTTCTCATCGTGTGACATACTACGATCCAAAGACAAATGCTATATTACTTGCTGAATCTCTCGATTTATTGGATGAGAAGCGTGAAGAGGTTGATTTGAGGGCAGCCGCATACCGAAGTCGAGTCGCCCAATTATATAATGCCAAGGTCCGACCTCGAACCTTTGAACTTGGTGATCTCATACTCAAAAGAATTTATCCGGTCCCTTCGCATATGAAGCCAAATTGGGAAGGACCTTATGTTATCGAACGAAAGCTCGGAGATGGCACATTCAAATTATCGACCGTTGATGGTCTCACTCTTCCGAGAGACTGGAACAACGAGAGTCTTCGTCGCTACTACACATAACAGGCTCTGTTCATTTATTCAGTCTATTTTTAATTTGCAATTTCTTTCTGAATTTCGAAATTTGAATTTGTAATAAGGAAATTGACTTTTCCATATTTTCTTATTTCAGCAATAAAATGCAATCTCTTCGAGCCAGAGCTGTGATTTACTTGAAATACTTCATACGACCATCACTATGCACGGAGAACTAAGTTCCATCACACGGTGGAATTTATTCAAATAGGGAGTGACTGTGATACGACCGGTCACTCACTAAGTGAAACCCAAGCTCGGGGACAAGCCATCACACTAAAGTCAAAAAAGGATTGATACACGACAATCCTTTACATAACTCTGGATTCCCAGAGTACGAACTGGAGTATAAACTTACAAATACGGTTTTGAGTAGGGTGGATCCATCCACCTAACGACTTCGCCCGTATTCAAACCAAGTCTGAGGAGGATGGACTCGTCCATCTAACGACCTCACTTGTTAACTCAGAGTGGATGTGATCCGACCATCCACGACCCTGATACATCTTTCGTTCCCGAAGTGCGAACGAAATTCAAACACTCACGACAGATGTGATTGACCGTCTGTTTACCAACTCCGGATTCCCAGAGTGCGAACCGGAGTATAAACATCAACTAACTCTAAGTTCACAGAGTGCGAGCTGTATTATAAACATCACTTAACTTCGGATTCCCAGAGTGTGAAATGGAGTATCAACATAAACACCAACTCCAAATTCCCAAAATGCGAATTGGAGTATAAACGTTAACTCAAAATCCCCGGAGAGTGGATTGAAGTTTAGACATGAGCCGGATTAGGATCGACCGTCTATAAAATAACTTAAGTCCCTGGAGCGTGGACGCATCCTTGAAACCCAAGCAGGCGTGATCAACCGCCGACGCACAAGTGCAATCCCCGGAGTGCGGATATAATCATTGATAAAAGAGCGAGTGTGATTCAACCACTCGAATTCTCCTTGTTTTAGCAATCAATTCAACGATGCTAAGCATGATGCATTAAAGGAGAAATACGACCGCTATTCGATCTTTTCAATTCATCCCTGAAACTGGGGGCAGAACTTAAGTGTTAATCGCTGACTGAAGCAGTACAACATCGGAGTTCAACTTATTATCCAATCATGACTCGTGGCTGTGATTTCAGGGCTTGACGGGTAAACTCAAACAAGATTCGAAAGTTGAAACTTCACAAGTGTACTGGACGAAGAATTCAAAATGCTGGAACACTCAAGCAAATAAACGTACATCAAGTTCAAAGCAAAATAAAGTTTCATTTTACCTATCTGTGAAAAGAAATTATGTACAAGTTGATTCCAAAATTCCTACTAGCGGGGGCCGAACCCGCATCTATACATGGCCTATGAAAGAAAAACGAAAGTAGATTCCTATCTATCTACCAAAAATAAACCGAAAAAGCATGTCTACTCTCTCTTCTTTTTCAGCTTCTTCTTCGGTGTGGACCCACTGGAGCTACCACTTATTTTTCTTTTCGAGCCTTTTCCTTTCGGCGGCTGATCTTCAAGAGGGGGCATGATATCAACTTCCCCATCCGAGCTTAAGTGAATGGGAATACTCCCTTAAGGTGGAGTTGTAGGAACTGGATCGATTATAGGAGGCGGGATAAGGACACTGGTATCAATAACTATACCACCAGGTGATATCATCCTTAACGGGGCTGGACCATGTGCCGCCATCCCACCTCCAAAGCTACCACCACGAGCCGCTGCCTCCATTTCAGCGTCGATTTCTGCCAATATTTCTTCTTCATGAATTACTTGGGCCTCGCTGGAGCATCAGTGGTTGGCATTGAAGAGCCAGTCGTAGGTATACTTCTACCCATAACAAATGGTAGGTCCACAAAGATGTCGCTGTGATGACCGAGGAGTTCCTCCATCATCTGCTCATCAAAAATAAGTGTGCTCTCCTGCGTTCCATCAGTCGGTGCAGTTGTAGTTATGGTGATCACTTCAATGATGATGGTCTCATGCGCTTGATGTGATTCTTGAGTTGCAGGAGGCACGATCGGTGTAACTCCAGTCACTGGATAGGGAAGGAGAACTGTTAGTACTACTTCGAATGACAATTCCGATTTCGGATAAGCATAGAGAATGTTCAGAGTACCTTCCTCAGTTTGACTCGTGGGTAGCTGAACGGCTTCAGAAACTTGTTCTCTAACCGGAGACAACTGCGGTTGATATGGATTGTAAGCAGGAACTGATTGGGAATCAACCACAGGTGCAGATTCAGGCTGGGTTGGCATGAGAACTTCAGCACTTGCATCGTAATGTTCGACACCTGGACCTTCACCGGCCTCCGAGTGTTGGATGTCGAGCCTTTCTTTCTCATGTGAAATCATCGACTCATGGAGAAACTTTCTTTCATCTTCATTAAGCATACGATTCTCGAGCTCAAACTCGTCGATTGATTCACCCAGATGCACCGCCTTCTCCTCCTCAACCAATCGGCCCCAGGCCTTGTACAAATGTGTTGGGTAGTTGTCGATCCAGGCTAGATTTCTGTGCCTCGGTACATTAACGTTGTAAGTTATCAAGAGATCTTTTATATCCGTCTCTAGCCTGGACTCAGCCGATTTAATTTTCTCCTCGACCTCAGTCTCCACCACATGGACCTTAGCTGTTGCTGCGTCTCGTTTGCCTCGAAGCATAATGGCCTATTCACAAGTCTCTTGGGCAGCTCTATTTGCATCATCTTTTTCTTTAATGATTTCGGAAATTTAGCTTTAAGATCAGCAAGTTCTTTCAGAGCAACGTCCTGTTCAGCGGTGACCGTGGTGTTTCGATGGCCCATCTGCTCCACCAAGGCAAAGTGTGTCTGCCTCATCCTCTCCATGGCCAAGTTCGCCTCATCGACCTTTTTGGTGGCCTCTATCTCTGATTTTCGAGAGGACTCGACTTCATCATTAAGCACTTGGACGATGCGGTCCTTCTGGGTGAGATCAGATTCTTACTTTTCGATTATTTAGCCCTTTCGAAGGCCACCTTCGACGCTTTCTCTGCAGCCTTCGCCCACTCTTTGTACTGGGAATAGATATCATGAATGTAATCATGCATTGTGTTCTCCGCCTCCGATGGAATTCTCTTTAAGTGAGGGGGGAAAATGTAGCCGTCAAAGCATATGTTTGGGAAGTCTTTCTTTAGCTGAGCAATTTTAATAGCCCTTTCCCAGTGGGCTCGGTGATGGCTTGTTCAATGATGAATGAAGGCTCAACCTCAGTTCTATGGCGTTGCGACTCGGACCGAGAAGCATGCGAAGATGGTTTGTCACGAGGGGGCTCTATCGGCTGTTTTCCTTGGCCTAAAGATTGTGTAGGGATTCTAGGAGGAGGAGAGCGGGATCAGGATCGATGTCTGTAGTCCCTATCCCTATCTCTCTCATGACGTTCTTGGCTAGAGTACCCGTGATCGCGGTCTCTATCTTCCTCTCTCCTACGTGACTCATAATATGAAGATCGGCGAACTGAGCGAAGACTCCCTAACATCGACCCTCGTCCGGACATCGTATCTGTAAAAAAAGAAAGAGAGGCAGAGTTAGTGGTTTCTTGAATTGAACAACTTAAGGTTGGAAATCGTGTAGTGCCGTGAAGTGTGTATGTATGTGCAACCCCCCGACCAACTGGAAATGTCGGCCGCACTTATAGGGAGCGACTCGCTCAGATCAAGAGCACTATCAAGCTCCTCCAACCCGGTGTCGTGTTCAAGTAACACGTAATCTGGAATCGGAATATTGGCAAGCCCTTCAAAAGGACTCTTTGTTGATGAGGAAGGAGCTTCTAAGATTCTAATGTCGGGAACCGGCAAAGAAACCACAACTGATTTCCACCTCGAAGACTTAGAACGTTTGTAAGCAGCAGCCTTGCCTTTTCTTCTTCCTTTTGTTGCTTGAAATCCAGCCAAAAACCCAGCAACAAGTTCATCATCCGTGGGCGTTCTCTCTTCATCACCCCCTTCAGTTATTATGCCCCTGGGTGTTTTGCATTTCAACTGCTTCTTCGGGGCTGTCCTTAGTGTCCCCTTAAGCCTTATGCTTTGATTTCGCTCGATCAGTCCAACGATTCTCAAATTTCTGTAGGTTAGAACCTAATCGATGTCCTTCATTTCACTTGGAACTTCTTGAAGGACCCTTACTATTTCTTTGAAGTACCCGCCTTCAGGTCGTGAAATTACGGCTGTAGAGAAAAGAAGATATTAGTTTTACATCAACGACCATTATCTTAATAACTCTTGGAGAAGACTGCAACACTTACGTCTGACTAACCATCGGCTGGCAAATCCTTGGGGGGCATCGGACGTAGAACCATTCAGTTTTAAAGTAACTCAGCCTTGTCCAAGATCCGGTTACTACTTGACAATTCCTGACCGCCTCCAAGAATGTGAAAGATAGACTATCTCCCCTACTCTTGATTTTAAAAAGATATATGATTTCTGTTCGAGCCGGTGGCCGATAGAGATGCTCCATGAATACAATAAATAAACAATTCAGCGTAGCATATCCGTTGGGGTGTAGTTGTGATGGAGCGATTCCGAGGAAAGAAAACACTTCCCTGATATATTAGTTAAACGGAGGAAGTGTTCCCGCTGTACATGCATGGCGAATAAAGGCTGCAAACCCCTCTGGGGGAGCATGCGGGCTGTCGTTCGGTCCCGGTAATAGAACATCGTCAAATGACAAACCATGCCTTAGGCATATTCATCCCAATATGTCTTCAGAGACATTGGACAATACAGAATCTTGGGGATTACAAATGAATGTAGCATCAGGTAGTTTGTCCGGACCGGGGTCTATGACTTCAGCTGCAATGGCCGGCAATTCTATCATTGGAAGAGGCAGACTCTGATTTTCATGTTGCTGTGAACTTGTGGATTCCATAGCTAATCAACTTATTAGAAACCATCGTTAGACAATAAAAACCCAAGTGTTCCCCTGTGTGATGTGCGTGAATGTGAATGTGCAAGTGCAGTGCTACATGTTACTTGAGAAATTCTAAAGAGTTAAAGAAAACATGCAAACAACGAGACTTCGAAATTCTACTGGAGTGACCGTCATCGCTGACCGTCACAACCGTGCCATCCAGACTTGAGCGATCGATCCAAGTTAGAGTTTATTGAGTTCAGTTAAGTTATAATTCCGTCGACGAGCTTCGAAGAATAGTCAAATACACAGTTTAATAGTTAAATCCAGTTATGCAAGGCTGAAGCTCGTCGGAGTCAAATGTTTAAGTATGCAAACAGTCATCAGTTCGTATCCATCAGGTCGCAAGTTCGAATCAATCGCCAGATGTACAGTTCGTATCAATCAGGTAGGTCAATTCGTATCGATACTCCCTTTTGAATCAGTCTGAAGCTTTCACTTCGTATCAATAAGAAACCTGTTGGGTTCGCATCGATCGAACCACGTTGTCTTTGCATCGATCAGATTGTAAAAAGAAAACTTGTATTGATCAAAAGCCACCAACTTCGTATCGATCCCAACCTATGAAATTCGTATCGATCGCCTGTTACGAGTTTCGTGTCCATTGAAAGCTACTCGATTTCGTATCGATCAACTCTGATCGATATGAACCACCATCTCTCCAAAATCGACACGAAGCTCACCATTTCCCTGATCAATGACTCACCAACACAAAGTTACTGTCGAGACTCGATACGAAGCCAAGCCCTCTCTTCTCCTCCATCGATACAAAGGTTCTTCTTCCCCAAACAAAAACATCCTAGACCTTCCTCAACCTCGCACAAGATCAACTCCTCCAAACAACGTTCGGTCATGAATTCGAATGGAATGAAACGAGAATTCGAATCTCATCATTTTAGGATTGACTTTGTTCGATTATTTACCTGATTTCAACGATTAGTTCAGGGGATTCATGTTTAGTTCAATTCAGAGGCATGCACAATTTTCCTTTTCCTGGGTCTCTCAATCGATATGAAGACAGAAGAAGTAAAATGAGCAAGTGGGAAAAAATGCTATGTACAAGACGTATTTATATAGATGTGTAGCCAAAGTGAAACGATTCGACTCCCGGTCATTCTAACCGGTTCCAACAGGCCCCTTATCGTATCAATACGAATTTGTTATTCGTATCCAACAGCTCATGCTTTATCGATACGAAGTTTGCAACAACGATTTTTCTGAACTATCGGATTCCATTGATACGAATTGCACTGTTCGTATCCATCAAGCCAAAGCCCCTAATGATTTGTATCCGTTGATACGAACAATACACGAGTGACCAGTTGCTTTGTTTGTATCCCTTGACAGCCTATCGATACGAGATCATAACTTTGTATCCACTGTGTTGAAAGTTGCAGGGATTCACAACCGTCGATGCGAAGATCATCACAGAATAATAATTGGATAGTTCAACTCTATCGATACGAACGAAAACTTTCAACTCCTCGAATCGATCCCGAAGAGGATCGATACCCAAAAAAAAACTTCTTCGAAACAACCATTAACCGTTGTTACAACCTAAATTTCACATCGATTCAGGAGAGGATCGATGCGGAATTCGTTACGAGAAAAATGGCAATGACTTGTAAACGTGCGAACGTTAACAAGAGTCATATTAACATATATGCTTATATATCGGACTAATTTTTAAATTTTAAAAATTCACAGGTCGAATGCCCACCTGATAACGATTACAACAACAAACAGCTGATCACTATCATACAACAATCAATTACAACAGTCGACAGTCAATAGTTCATAATTTATATCTCTATGGGTCAATCAAAGATTACGACTTCCGACGAGAAGACGATAACTGCTTAACATGTTAGATGTTTATATTCAGAGCGAAGATTGTAGCATTTCAAAGCACGTCATGTTTTGACAAGACGTACTTTAGGGGGCAAATGTTATCCCGCCTTTTGGCAAGACCGTGATACCAAGAACTTAACTGGAAACCAAGGACAGTCCATCCCGAAGATCGGTTATACGCAGGTTTGCTATGGATATCAATGAATTTTGTCTGAGTCCGGATCAAGCTACAATTGATGAGACATGACAAGCGAAGCTAAGAAAGCCAACGTTCCAAATTTCAAGTCGATCGGAGTTCGTATGCTCAAGATATGATCGATGCAAATCAGAAGAAATAAACTTCACTTCGTATCCATCATGTTCGAATCGATCCGAGGTGGCCTTATTCGTATCCATCATGTTCGAATCCATCAACAATCACCTTGTTCGTATCCATAAAGCAACCAGGGAAATCTAACTTCGTATCGATCTTTTTCGAATCGATCATAGGCGCGCTATTTCGTATCGATTAGGAGAACTACACTTTTCGTATCCATCAGCCGAAAGGCTTTCTTCGTATCCATAACTGTGCAGTTAAAGCGCTCGATGGATTCAAAGCGGTGGAGGTGCAAAAAGTCATAGCGGGGATACAGCGAGGATATAGCGGGATATAGCGGATGGCTCTAAAATAGCATATAAAACTCGTACTTAATGTTTTTTTCAAATATATAAATGGTAATTAAATGAAAAAATATCATTCAATTGAATTATAATTAATACATAAATAATTCTAAATAAAAACATGTGCAAATATACTTTAAATAAACATAAAATTGTTATATAACATAATTGAATTTAGTAGAATATTAGAGTATTTTCATTTCTAAAAATATATTAAAAATTAAATCAAATAAACTAGTTTCATAATTTTTATAATGTATAAATGCAATTTTTCAATTCATTTTATTAAAGAAGATATAGCGGAAATAGCGGAGTATAGCGGGAATAACGGGATATAGCGGAAATAGCGGGGCTTAAAGCGGAAAGGCTATATTTTGGGGCTATATGGAAAAATCGTAGCGGTAGAAATCCGCTATGAGATATAGCAGGGTTATAGCGGGGTAATAGCGGGGCATTAACTGCACAGATCCATAAAACATCGACTCTTCGTATCCATCCATCGATGTCATCTCGCATCCATCTGTTCGTATCCATCACATTATCCATTGTTCGTATCCATCAAGTTGGAACAACTTTGATCGATACGAACAAGACCACACTATCGATACGAACCTTACAACTTGGATCGATACGAACGAAGCCACGACACTCGATACGAAATGAGCCATTTCCATCGATACGAACGGAGCGACTGTGATCGATACGAATAAGACCCAGTCAAATCGATACGAACAAGGCGCAAACATTAGGAAGACTCGATCGATACGGCATGAACTTCGAATCTATCCTGAAAGCAAGCGCCACGTCAACTGGCATCACATGCATGGTCATTGATACGAAGTAATCGATTCGAAGAACATCGATGCGAAGAGAATGACAACCGAAAGACCCAAACTTGTATCGATCATAACATGCAATCCACAAATCCAAATGCTATGAAATTTTCACAGGAGCTTACGTACGACCTAATGAATGTTCATGCCAAGTTTCAACTCAATTGGGTCAAATCTTGATCGATACGAAATTCGTTCGTATCGATCACGGATCGAGTCAAAATCGCATAGGATCGATCGTGTGGGCCCATCTACATGCCAGAAGAGGTGTCCCTAGATCTGAGCGAGATATTTGCATCTTACGCCTATAAATAGCACCCAAAAGCCTACAGAAAAAGGATCTTTTTTGGCTCTCTGACGTCTAGACTCTGCCGAAAACATTTTTGCACTACAAGGCTGCTATTGTACTCGAACTTCATCACTGTAATCTGCTGTAACCAGTTGTAATCAGCAAGAAAACATCAATAAAATCATCAATTTCATAGTGGACATAGGCAACACGCCGAACCACTCTAAATCTGTTGTAACTGAGTTTTGAGCGCCAGAAATCTTTTGTTCATTGTTGTGATTGTCACCAGGTGAGCATTCAATTCCTGTGAGTTTTGAAAGTTGAATGTTAATTCATCATACACATAAATGCATGTTAT
The DNA here is from genome assembly GCA_030737815.1 of Allium fistulosum. Lineage (NCBI taxonomy): Eukaryota > Viridiplantae > Streptophyta > Magnoliopsida > Asparagales > Amaryllidaceae > Allium > Allium fistulosum. Next base: position 671,883,511 of record CM060901.1, read on the forward strand.
CCTGACTCCCGTTAACGTTCGTCCGTTCATGAGTCGTTGTTAGTTTTCTTGTATCGAATCCCGTATCAATCCTCTCCTGAATCGATGTGAAATTCGAGTTGTAACAACGCTTAACGATTGTTTTTAGTGTATCTCTTCTTATCGATCCACTTCTGGACCAACCTGAAAAGTGGAAGAATGGCATTCGTATCGGTAGTGGTCGACACGAATTGGTTGAGTGTTTTTTTTACACACTTCGTATCGTTGGATACGAGTACTCGCGGACCCCGAAGGGACAGATACGAATGACTTGAATTGCATTTGCTTCGCCTCGGTCATTTGATGGATACGAAATAGCCTACTCGTATCGATCTCCTTGGCGACTGTTTTGACCGGTAGCGATGACTGGGAGACGAACGGTCATTACCTAGGTATATAAAGGTTTGGTACTTAGAAAATTTTCACTTTCTTGCTTCTAGCCTTCGTCCATGTCTTCGTATTGCTCAACTGTATGAGAAAAGAAGAAACCTCGTCTTCAAACCAACCAACCCATAAACTCATTGAATCACTTGCTCGAATTAGGTAATTAACCCACAACAATCGACTTAGGATGAAAGGATTTGAACTCTTTTGCCATTCAACATGTATCTATGACTGATTTTGGCGATGTGGTGGCCGTGTATGGCTGGAGTTTAATGAAGAGTGCTGATAGCCTTCATGTCGATTGGGGAAGAAGGCATAGGGATACGAAGTGATTCATGGAAGGCAGATTGGCTTCAATTTCGTATCGATGAAGGGATGGTCAAAAGCTAACCTCGTATCGATTCCAAGTGAGGGAGTTCATATTGATTAGAAACGCACTTGTGAAGATGAAGTTCATATCGTTCTGGTGTGAAGGTACTGCGTATCGATTCGAAGTGATCGATACGAACTCAAGAAGCAAATGGTCGATACGCACTTCATGTTAGTGAGTGATACGAAACCCAACGTCACCTGATCGATACGAAGTTGATGAATCTCGATCGATATGAAACGACGCCTTATAAGCGTTACGAATGACCTCTTATGATCGACACGAATTGACTTCTTATGATCGATATGAATTATACTTCTAGGGATCAATCTGAGTTTAACTCATAATGGACACGAAAACCATTGCACATCTAATCACATGACTCTAACGAGCTTCTGCCTTATATAATTTGACTTAACATTTCACTTCATATTTGACTGCCCTTCGGAGCTCGTCGATGGAACTGTAACCTGAATCGATCTCCAAAGTCTGGATGGCATGGCTGTGACGGTCAGCGATGATGGTCACTCTGGTTGAATTCTGAAGTCTCGTTGTTCAAACACTTACGCTAATCTTCGTAGAATTTTCTTAAGTAACTCATAGCACTGCACTGCATAACATGTTCATGCATTTCACACCGGGGAACACACGGGATTATTGTCACCTAACGATGATTTTTGATGAGTTGATTAGCTATGGAACCCGAGAGTTCACAGCAACAGGAGGCTCAAAATCCACCTCTTTCGATAATAGAGATGCCGGCCATCGCGGCCGAAGTCATAAGTCTAGCTCCGGACGAGCTCCCAGGAGCATCCTTCATTGGGAATCCATAAGATTCTGTTCCATCCAATGTTTCTGAAGATATGTTAGGGAGAATTTGTTTGAGGCACGAGCTATCATTGAATGACGTCCTGCTACCAAGGCCGAGCGATATGCCGCATACTCCTCTAGAAGGGTATACTGCTTTCAATAGATTTTCCTGCATAGCCGGGACACTCCCACCATTCAATCAGTATATCCGGGAGGTGTTATCTTATTTGGGGATTGCCCTGTCACAGTTACATCCGAACGGGTACGCTTTGCTGAATGGCCTATTCATCATCTTTATGGAACACCTTTTCCGGCCCCCGACACCAGCAGAAGTCAGATTCTTGTTCAATGTAAAGAGTCGGGGAGATATTCCTTCTTTCACATTCTTAGAGGGAGCCAGAAACTGTCAAATTGTGATTGGGACTTGGACCAAACTTAGATACTTCAAAACCGAGTGGTTCTATGTTCGGTGCCCGCCAGGATTCGCTAGACGGTGGCTAGTTAGATGTAAGTCCCACAATTTCTTTAGCAACTAATGGGATAGTTGTAATCAATGTCGGGTCTAACATTTTCTTTCCTTTACAGCTTCAATTCCATGACATGAAGGTGCTCAATTGAAGGAAATAGTACGAATTCTTTAAGAGGTGCCGGGCGAGATTAGAGAGATCGAAGCGGTGCTTACGGATAAAAATTTGAGGGCCATCTAGCTAATTGAAAAAGACCAGAGCATAGGGCTTAAAGGATCTCTTAGGGCAGCTCCGGCAAGAGGAGCTAGGCGTAGAATGCCCGAAATTGTAATCGCTGAGCAGGGTGGCGAAGAGGATATGCCCACTGAAGATGAGCTCGTAGCCGGACCCTCAAACAGTCCTCGACATTCAGAGGGAAAAAGGAAAGGCAAGGCGGTTGCTCATAAGCTTCACAAGTCTACGAGACAAAAATATGTGGTTTTGTCTCTACCAGGCGCCAGTGTTATGATTTTGGAGGCTCCTCCCTCACACATGGAGAACCCCTTCGAAGGGCTTGTAGACATTCCAATCCCGGACTATGTGTCGCTCCAACAAGATACCGGATTGGAAGGGCTTCGGAGCGCTTTAGATCTAGGCGAGTCAATTCCTTCGAGTATGGCCAATATAACCGGTTGGTCGGGTGGTTTGCACATGCATACACACACTTCAAGGCACCATATAATTTCTAATCACAAGCAATTCATTTCTGGGAAATACCAACTATGTTTCTCTTTTCATTTTACAGTTACGATGTCGAAGCGAGGATCTATGCTTGGCAGCCTCCGTTCTGCACGTCATTCATCTGGTTCATATTATAAGTCTCGCAGACGTAAGGCTGACAAAGACCGCGATCGCGGTTACTCCAGTCAGGAGAGGGAGTGCTATGAGAGGGAAAGGGACAATGAGAGGGAGTATAGGCGCCATTCCCGGTCACGCTCTCCGCCACCTAAAGGTCCAACACAACCTTCTGGTTCTGGTAAACAAACTCATGAATCTTCACGCCAAATACCACCTTCCCAAGCACCAAGGTCTGATCAACAGCGTCGGAGGACCGAAACCGAAACTCCCATCGTTACTGAACAAGCCATCACAGAGCCCACCGGGGAAGGAGCGATTAGAATCGCTAAGTTGAAAAAAGATTTTCCAAATATCTGCTTTGACGGCTTCATCTTTCCCCCGCACTTAAAGCGAATTCCCAATAAGGCAGAGCGGACGATGCACGATTACATATACGATATTTATGGCCAATATCGGGAATGGATGAAGACCGCAGACAAAGTATCGGCAGTGGCCTTTGAGAGGGCGAAGACCATCGAGAAATTAAGAACTGATCTCGCTCAAAAGGACCGCATAATCTAGGTGCTTAATGATGAAAATGAGTCTGCGAGAAAGTCAGAAATAGAGGCCAATAAAAGAGCCGATGAGGCAACTCGGGGGATGGAGGAGATGAGGCAAACACACTTAGCCCTGGTTGAGGAATTGGGGCACCGGACCACAACAGTTATGGCCGAAAGAGATGAGGCTCTTAAATAGCTTGAGGAGCTTAAAGCTAAACTCGTTGAAGTCATCAAAGAGAAAGACGACGCAAATAAAGCCGCTCAGGAAGCATGCGAGCAGGCTGTGGCGCTCAGGGATGAGAGGGATGTGGCAACGCTGAAGGTTTAGGAAGCCGAAGCCAGGGTTGAGGGTGAAGTGAGAAAGGCAGAAGCTAGGTTGGAGGGTGACATTGAAGATCTCCTCATTACATATAATGCCAATGTTCTGAAGCATCGAAATCTAAGCTGGCTTGAAGATTATCCGTCACATCTATACAATGCTTGGTGCCACTTGGTTGAAGAAGAAAAAGCAGAGCACCGCATTAAATCCATCGATGAGTTTGAATTAGAGAATCGGGTGCTGAATGAGGATGAGAGAAGAGTTCTGCATGATGTCACTATCACATTTAAGAAAGAGAGACTCGGTACTCAGCATCCGGAGGCTGGAGAGGGTTTTGGTGTTTAGCATCGAGATGCGGGTTCCGAAATTCCTATGCCAACCCAGCCCGAATCTACTCCTACGATTGATGCTCTTTCTATGCCTGCTTACAATCCTGATCAACCGCAGTTGTCTCCAGCTCGAGGGCATATCTCTGAAGCTGCTCCACCACCCGCGAGCCAATCTGAGGAAGGTATTCTGAGCATTTCTCGCATTTATTCAAAGTCGGGAGCGTTGTTTGAAGTAGTCACTAACACCTTTTCTCTTATCTTTGTTCAGCGATAGGAGCTGCATCGGTCGTGCCCCCTACAACTCAAGAGCCACATCATGAGCAGGAGGCCCTTATGACGGAGGCAACTACAACAATGGCCGCTGCGCCAACTGACGGAGTGCAAGGGAGCGCTTTTACCTTTGACGAGCAGATGATGGAGGAGCTCCTTGGTCATCAAAGACCCACTTACCGACCTGCCATTCGTCATGGGTGAAGGCGCATTCACGGCCAGCTCTTCGGGCCCAACTGGCAGCATCCCCATAGATGCTCAAACTATCCATGAAGAAGAGATAATAGTGGAAATTAATGCCAGGATGGAAGCAGCCGCACGGGCCAGTGGTATCATAGGTGGTATGGCGGGTCCTGGTCCAGCTCCTCTATGAATGATTTCTCCCGGTGGCACAATTGTCGACACCGGTGTGCCTCCCTCATCTTCCAATGTTGAGAGTGTTCCTATTCCTTCGGCTCTGCATTCAGAAAGTGTTCCGATTTCCGTGAGTTCGGAGGAAGAGATTACCATAATTCCCCCGGCTGGAGACCAACCACCAGAAGGCAAAGGCTCGAAGAGGCATCCGAGCGGTAGCTCCAGTGGGTCGACGCCGTGGAGGAAGAAGAAGAAACCGAGGGAATAGATGTATCTTCTCGCTCCCTTTTTTGGTAGATAGATAGGAATTTCTTTTTTCTTTTTGTAGGTCGTGTATAAATGCAGGTTCGGCCCTGCTAGTAGGATTTCTTGGAACGATTTTTGTACGTATCCTTCTTTTTCAAAGAATAGTTAAAATAAAATTTCATTTTGTATCCAGCATAGTTTCGTGTTTATTTGCTTAAGTGTATTAGCACTTGAATTTCCATTCAATATACTTGTGAAACTTTAGTCTCTGAATCAGACCTGAGTTCGATTGTTAAGTCCCGAAGTTATGGCTTCGGGTCATACCGGACGTCAAGTCGTGTTCCAATACTGCACTGTCTCGGTCAGTAGCTGGTACTTAAGTTTTGCCCCCAGTCCCGAGGATAAATTGAAATGGTCGGTCAGTTGTCACTTTTTGCCTTTAATAAATTGAGCTTAACTTTGGTGAAACGAAGCTGAAACGATACGAGTTCGGGTGGTCGGATCACACTTGCTCATCTATTGGTAATTGCATCCACACTCTGGGGATTGCACTTGTACGTCGACAGTCAATCACGCTCGTTTAATGTTTAGAGATATGTCCGCGCTCCGGGGACATAAGTTATTTTATGGGCGGTCAGTCACACCGGTTTGATATTTAGGGTTTCATCCGCACTCCAGGGACTTAGATTGATTCATGGGTGGTCAGTCACACCCGATTTATGTTTATACTCCGGTCCGAATTCCGAGTACTCGGAGTTGTCTCACGGGTGGTCGGTTCACACCCGGCTTGTGTTTATACTCCAGCCCGCACTCTGGGGACTTAGAGTTAGCCGATGGATGGTCAGTCACACCCATTTTAACATTTATACTCTAGTTCGTACTTTGCGAATCTGGAGATGGTTAATAGACGGTCGATCACATCTGTTTTGGGTTTTAGGATTTCGTTCGTACTTTGGGAACGATAGGTTTATCAGGATCATGGATGGTTGGGTTACATCCACCCTGAGTAAACAAGTGAGGTCGTTAGATGGACAGATCCATCCTCCTCAGACTTAGTTTAAATACGGGCGAAGTCATTAGGTGGACGGATCTACCCTCTTCGAGCCCGCTTTTGTAAGTTTATACTCCAGCTCGCACTCTAGGAGACAGAGTTAGTTAGAGGATTGTTGTGTATCAATCCTTTTTTGGCTTCAGTGTGATGGCTTGCACCCGAGCTCGGGTTTCAATTAGTGAGTGACCAGTTGTATCACAGTCACTCTCTATTTGAATAAGTCCCACCGTAGGATGGAACTTAGCTCTCCGTGCATTGTGATGGTCGCATGACGCATTTCAAAAATCACTGCTCTAGCTTAAAGAGATTGCATTTTATTGCTGTAATAAGAAAGTATGGCAAAGTCAGTTGCCTAATTATAAATTCAAATTTTGAAATGCATAAACAAATTACAAATGAAAAGCATACTGAATGAAAAAATAAAGCCTGTTATGTGTAGTAGCGACGAAGATTCTCACTGTTCCAGGCTCTCGGCAAAGTGAGACCTTCAATGGTTGATAATTTAAATGTGTCATCTCTGAGTCTTTGTTCAATAACATACGGTCCCTCCCACGTTGGTTTCATATGCGAAGGGACCGGGTAAATTCTCTTAAGGACGAGATCGCCGAGGTCGAACGTCCGGGATCGGACTTTGGCATTATACAATCGGGTGACTCGACTTCGGTACGCGGTTGCCCTCAAATCAGCCTCTTCATGCTTCTCATCTAATAAGTCCAGAGATTCGGCAAGTAATGTAGCATTTGTCTTCGGGTCATAATATGTTACACGATGAGAAGGCACTTCCAACTCGATTGGAATAACGGCGTCTGAACCGTAGGAAAGTGAAAACGGAGTGTGGCCAGTCACGGACTTATGGGTTGTTCAATAATCCCATAGGGCCATAGGAAGTTCATCGACCCATTTTCCCCCGGCCTTTTTCGATCGTTTCTTCAGAATGGACTTTATAACTTTATTAACAGCTTTGACCTGTTCGTTTGCTTGAGGGTGTGCAACTTTAGAAAACTTCTTCTGGATATGGAATCGCTGATAGAAATTCTTGAACTCGGCACTATCGAATTGGGCTCCGTTGTCAGTGATGATGGTATGTGGGAGACCAAATCGACAGATAATATTGCGTAAAACAAAGTTGATCACTTTCTTCGTTGTGATAGTGGCAAGGGGCTCGGCTTCCACCTATTTGGTAAAGTAATCAACTGCAACGATGGCGTACTTCGTGCTACCTTTGGCTAGAGGTAGGGACCCAATGATGTCGATGCCCCCATATTGCGAACGGCCATGGACCGACCATCTGAGTTATTTCAGTAGGCGGAGCTCTTGGAATCCGAGCATATTTCTGACATCTGTCACATTTTCTGGCATAATCTGATGCGTTACGATTTACAGTCAGCCAATAATAACCATATCGGAGCACTTTCTTAGCAAGTGCTTGCCCCCGGTGTGATTGCCGCATTCTCCTTCGTTTACATCATGCAATACTCGTTTGATTTCATCGTGGGAGATACACCGGAGTAAAGGAACAGAGTACCCTCTTCTATACATGCTCCATTCTGAATGGTGAACCGCGAATCCTTTCGAAGAACTTGTCTTTTCTCGCTCCTGCGCTCTGGCAGAGTTCCATGCTCGAGATAATTTTTGAATGGAGTCATCCATGAATCCTTATTGGATATGACTTCAAGTGCCCAGTCGGTCTCCATTTGATCAATACTCGGGGAAGATAATGTCTCAACGGGAACAAGTCCCATTTGTTGTGCCTCGTCGGTACTGGCTAACTTTGCCAAGGAATTGACCTTTTGATTGTGTTCTCGGGGTATGCAATAGATGGCATAATAATCGAACTAATTCAATATTTCCTCGACCCGAGCTAGATAAGCAACCAGTCTACGGTCTTTGGCTTGGTATTCCCCCCGAACTTGACACATGACCAATTGTGAATCGCAGTAAATCTCCACAGCAATGATTCTTACATCTCTGGCAAGCCTTAGTCCAGCGAGCAGGGCTTCGTATTCAGCCTCGTTGTTAGTCGCATGGAAATCGAACTTTAAAGCATAGCATATAGATCAGCCTTCAGGAGTTTTAAGTACAAGCCCAGCGCTTGAGCAGCGGTCATTCGATGCACCATCAGTATGTAGCTTCCAGACATATTTGGGAGATTCACTGGTTTCGGGCAAGTTCTTCGAGATAGTGAATTCAGCGACGAAGTCTGCCATGAATTGTCCTAGGATAGCTCGCCTTGGTGTGTAAGTGATGTCGAACTGACTCAGCTCGATATTCCATTTGAGTAACCTACCAGACATCTCAGGCCACGTAAGGACCTATCGTAACGGTTGGTTGATGTAGACAGTGATAGGATGGGCCTGAAAAAACGGGCTGAGCTTTCTCGAGGCAATGACAAGACAGTAAAATAATTTCTCCAACTTCGGATAATTTCTTTCTGCTCCAGTAAGCCGTTTGCTGATATAATAGACTGGTCGTTGTATTCGATCCTCCTCCCGAACTAAAGCAGCACTGATTGCGGTTTTTGACACCGCCAAGTAGATGTACAGTCTCTTATGATCAATGGGTTTTGACAGAATGGGTGGTGTGGACAAGTGTTGAACTAGCGCTCGGAATTCGCCCTCACACTTTGTAGTCCATTCAAAGTTCTGTTTCCCTTTTCTGATTAGATCGAAGAAGGGAATGCACTTGTCAGTGGATTTCGAAATGAACCTGCTCAGTGCTGCTACCTTCCCGTTGAGGCTCTGAACTTGCTTTATAGTCCTTGGAGTCTCAAGATTTCTAATTGCCCAGATTTTCTCGGGATTGGCTTTGATTCCTCGAGTATTAATGATGAATCCAAGGAATTTTCCGAACGCGACCCCAAAGTGACATTTCAACGGGTTGAGTTTCATTCTGTACTCTCGGAGGATGTTAAACATCGTTTCTAGGTCTTTGATATGATTGGTGGAGAATCGCAACTTCACAAGCATGTCGTCCACATATACCTCCATGGTGTCTTTGATCTGGTTAGCGAACATTCGGTTGACGAGTCTCTGATAGGTTGTCCTGGCGTTCTTCAGTCCGAATGGCATCACTTTATAACAACAGAGTCCTAAATTGGTGACAAAGTTGGTATGCTCCTGATCAAGTAGGTGCATCGGTATCCAATGGTCCGAGATCCACTTCTACCGCTATAAATAGACCCTTATACCTAACACTTTTTCTCATTCTAGGTTTTCTCCAATTGGGTTCAACTTTTTGGGAAGGACCCTAAACGGAATAATTTGCCAAGGAGAAAATCATTATAAATTAAATTATTTTACAACTCCAAGTGGATCCGGGAAGACCAAAGGAAGAGCTTAGGACCGGAGGTGAGTGATTGTAATTATTTTAAGATTTCTTTAAGTAATTTAAAATAATAAGGTTTCCAATAGTTGTAGTTTTACTACGATTTTGGAATAGCATCTTTATCAGTTTTAGATCTATTTTTCACTCAATTCCCTTTAGTTATTCTTTTTTAGTTAATTACAATTTATTATTGTTAAGCATAGCTTTTTACTTATTTACAGTTTATTTACTGTTATTTATTTCTTATTTACATCTTTTTCTACGTTTTGGATTTTATGCAAGCGTATATTCTCCTCTTCCTCTTTTTCTTCGCGTATGGATTAGAATGAATTAAACGCAAATATGGATTATATAAGTAAGAATATTGAATGAAGAAAATAAGATGTAAATTATAAAGACTGTAATAAATAATGGAATTGGACTGAAATTATGCCTAATTATGGTTAGAATTGGACTAATTAATTAGCTTAGTTATAACGTAGAATTATAACTAAAAAACAGAGTAAAAGATGAAAGAAGCTTATTTTCACACTTAGACCTTGGGTTAAGTAATAAGCATGATTATAACGTAGGTTATAATAAGAAAAAGAAAAGAATGAGGCTTATTTTAAGACTTGGAATCAATTAATAAGCGTAGAAAGTAAAGACGATAATAAAGGCTTATTTAAATTGTTTGTACCAAAACTGGGCACAACACTCTTCGGATGTGTTTGAAGAGATAAAATGAAGAAGATAAATGTAAAATGAGGTGGATCTAACAAGCACACCAATTAACAGATAAGAAAAAATGCGGAAACACGCAAATTTAGAGTGGTTCGGCGTATAGCCTACGTCCACTATGGAATGATTGATGTTTATTGATTTTCACTCACTGATTACAAGAGATTACAACAATACAATAGAGGTTTAATAATGATTTCAGTAGAGTATCAGCGTAGAGAAGCCAAAAAGTCCATTTTCTGTAGGTCTAGGGTCACTATTTATAGGTGTAGGTAGCAAATATCTCGCCCAAATCTCGGAAGACTTCTTCTCTCACTTGAGTGGGCCCACGGGATCGAGTTCAGGTGATTTTGACTCGATCTGGGAGCGATACGAATTGAGTTCGTATCGATCCATAAATAGTCTTTTCGGGCTGAAATTAATCAGGTACATTCTTGAGGTTGTATGCAAGCTCCTATGAAAATTTGGTGGCATTTGGACATGTAGATCTCGAGTTATGATCGACGCAAGTTTGGGTTTTTAGTGTGCTATCGACTTCGTATCGATACGATTTGTATCGTTCTGATTCGTAGCCATGTATCACGTGTCGATCAAATGACGTGGCGCCATATTTTAGGATCGATCCACTTTTCACGACGAGTGACCGAGTCTTCCACTAGCACATGTCTTGTTCATATCATTGCTCCTTATGCTAAGTCGTATCGATACGTGTTCATGCTTCCCGTATCGACCATTGCATCGGTAATTCGTATCAGAGTTTGGCTCTCTTACTCGTATCGATTGAGCAAGTGATCGGTACGAACCAGATCTCCTTTCTCTGATGGATACAAACCAGAGCAACTTGATTGGTGGATGGATACGACATCGTATGGACACGAGTGTGGTTATCTGGATGGATTCGAATGAAGTGGATACGAAGGAGGTGGTTGCTAAACTGATGGATACGAACTTAATACCTTCTCCATGGATACAGATGAGAGCATTGTTTGGCCATGGTTACAAGTTAGATGGGTACGAATGTACTGCCTTTTATCATGGATATGAACTACTGCTTGTTATAATGGATACGAATTGCCGTTGTCTTCCAAGTGAATCTTGATAGATCCGTATCATAAGCATACGAACTCCGATTGACTTGAAATTTGAAATGTTCGCTTCCATGGCTTCGCTCGTTGTACCACATAGATTGTAGCTTGATATGGACTCGGGCATAATTTATCAGTATTCATAGTGAACTTCATAAGTAATCGATCTTCGAGACAGACTGCTTTTGGTGTCACGGCCTTGCCAAAAGGCGGGATGACATGCCCGCTTTTGTAAGTTATAATAAGAAAAAGAAAAGAATGAGGCTTATTTTAAGACTTGGAATCAATTAATAAGCGTAGAAAGTAAAGATGATAATAAAATCTTATTTAAATAATTTATCTAAGTTAATAAGCAAAGATGAAAGTAGAACCTATACCATATAACATTCCCTATTAGACAAAACGGCGTCTCACATTAGCCTGAAGTGAGATGAGGGCACGCTTATGCTAAGAATGGTAGTAATTGGTCAAATAGAAGTCCAAATCATAGGGGATATGGATAAGGGGCGCAACTAGATATTGTTTGGATGACGGGCCAGTACCAACAGCATTTCCCCTATAGTTTCTATGGACACATGATGATCTCACATTAGCCTGGGCACGCTTATGCTGGAGTTTGAGGTAATAAGAAGACCCAATAGGTGGAGAAAAAGGTAGCATGGACATGGTGGCAGTTAGGCGTGCGACTTCCATTTTGGTGATCAATAAGCGCTATGAGTTCCTAGCGCTTAGTATGGGTGTCTTTCATAGACACCATTGCCTTCTGTGTAGGGAGCTATATATGTCGTCCGGATCCACAGTGGGTGCTTTGTGCATCTTTCGTAGATACCATTGGCTGTTGTGTAGGGAGTTATATAGCATCTGGTCCGCAGTAAGGTCTATGGAGTAGCAGGCTGATCAAAAAGGGTAGAATTTTGGTTACATCCTAATTACAGGATTAGGAATTCAGCCTAATCAAAGCAGAAATCAATGACAAGTGCAAGCAATCAAAATTAACCTATCTTATAAATCCAGCAGTATTTAATCGTATTTATTTCCAGTTTATCTCTTCCTATTTCCTATTGTTTACCTTATTTATGCTAGAACTGTTGTAGAGACTATTACTTTTATCTTGCTTAAAGACTCTAGTAATTACTATTATTCACCAGACTTTTTGTCTGACCCACTCCTTTATTTTTCCCCTTCCCCCCATGGGCAATCAAGGGAGAGGGCAGTAGATTGCAGTTGCTTGGTGGTTTCTTGGAGGAGTTCTCTACTATGTATTTCTTTTATTTTAGCATTAGTTATTTTTTTGTACTGGCTTATTTTGAGGGATATTATGTACTCTGATTTTGAGACTATGAGTTTTTATTCCATAAGACGTGATGGGTTTTGAGATTTGGATGTTGTATTTGGTATTTGACTTATTTATGAAGCAATTATGAAGTTTTATCTTAAATAAGTTATTATTTTAGTTTTCGCTGTTTTTACCTATTTTGTCTTGTGAATCTTAGTCTCTGTTAGCTTTAGTTATACCTACAACGCACCACGCCTTTTAATGCATCCTTTTAGGTATATTAAGGGGTGTGGAGTGTTTCAGATTTTCAGCCAATAGAGGGAGAGAGAGGAGAGAAAATATGTGAATTGTCTGGAGATAATAATGAAATCTATATATTTGTATAAAACTGATTTCGTTTTAAGTTTACGAACTTATGTTCACAGCATAAATTGGTTAATCAATATTGATCATTCCTAAACTTATTTGGGTGATCCACACAAGATCCCTCACAAATAAGTATTACGTGCAGGTTCTTGACTCATGCAACTTATCAACTCCTGGACCTAAGAAATGTGGCGGTTTCTTATAAACCCGTCTGGTATGATTTCGTAAACTATGCTTTAGATGAAATTAATTTTAACCTTATCTAGTTACTCATAAGTACATGACTTTACAGAAAGAAGTTAACACATATTCACTCATCATTAATCATGCTTTGTCTAACAAACTCATTATGTATCACAAGGAGGAGTTACTATTGAAATTGAATATTATTCGTTTTAAGGTACATGTGAAACTCTTTCTTATACACCTACCTATTCAATCGAATCGAATAGTTTTATTTTCTTTTTTGCATGTCAAGTTATTTACTTCTATTTTATATTCTACTAACTTATTGTAGACATATTACATGTGTATTAAATACACATGTCTATTTTATGATAATTCATTTAAACAAAGTGTGTAGAACCGTTTTGGTAACGTTAGACTTATGATTCCGTACATCTATATGTATTAATCTTAAGAGTTCATTAAGTCTTTTGCCTCTCCCACTAAATGGGCACTTCACCCTTAATCTTCTGAGATATGCTTCACTAGTATTATATGATTCAAAATCATATGAATTAAAGAATTATTCTTCCAAGATGTGGTTTAGTCCATAATCCTAAAAATAATTCTTAAAATTTTAGGTGCTTTTATATTTTCTAAGACTTCATTTTGTTATGTAAATAAGTACCCTTATTATAGTTTATCTTATAATGAATATTCATAATATTCATATTGAAATAAAACTATTTTTAGTCAATACTGAAATAATATTCCTCCAAAATAGTATTATTTCATAAATAATATTTGGTATGTTTACGAAAAAAATTCATAACTTGATGCACCCACTATGAAGTGTTATATGGTATGCTCCCACTATTTCGCCATTATTATAATAGCTTACAAAATATGAAGTTCCATTCAACCACTTACTACAATATTTATTTCATTTACTATAACTAATTTGTAATTATGAGTTTTAGATTTAATATCTTGAACTTGAAGAAATAACTTTACAAAAAACAATTTTCTATATGTAATTACATTTGGTATGGAAAACACATTTCTCATTCCATATTAAGTGTCCTTTAGAATTTTATACAATTCCAATTTCCAATGTCTCTTCATGAAAAATAAGTGACCATTCACTCTCTTTATCCCAAATGTGCCTAAGTTATGTCCACTGTCGTAAATTGGCTTTTCTTTCGAAATGGTCGAACCAATCAAAAGGAAACCCTTGTTGTAATCAATTGTATTGAATAAACGATTTCACATTATGGTTTATTTTCTTTTCTAATGAACTAATTTCATTGATGTTTTGTACATTACGAACCGTGAACATTCACTTATAACATTTATATGGGATCAAATATGGATCAAATATTCATAATTTTATATTGCCTACGAGTTCAAAACTCATATAAGAAAATACACGATCTCAAACAAATAAATTCTTAAGCGATCAAGGCATGAATGTTTTCTTAATATCTTAGCTATTGATTTTTATGACAACAACCATATACAATCCTATAAAAAAATAGATATTAATATTTTGCCAAGTTATATAGTATATAGTGCAGAGTATTGCATAGGTGTTGGATCGAAGACTGTATGGTATAAAGACTCAAGAGATAGACATGAAAACTCATGTAACGACCCACTTTTCTATACAATTCAAGCTGACAACAAACCACACATGTCCAACCCAAATCAAACAGAAAGACGGATGGTAAAGAGAAAGAAGAAAGAAGAGAAGAGAAGAGAAACTAAACAACACAGAATCTCACAATCGCAGCGAAACAATCTATAATATAATATCAATGATCTTTACAAAAGAGAAACTGTTATACACACACATCCATCAGAGTACAACAACAATCACAATCATTAGCCTGGACATTATAATATCATGTCCTCACAATTGCTGATAATTTCACCAACAAAACAGCGGAAAATAAACATATACGCGAATACGACTTGAAGACGTCCAACTCATCTCCTGAGCTCCAATGAATCCAAAATAATCTGTAATATGCTAGGTCTGACCCGAGCATTATAATAAAATAACACCCGAGCCAATCTAGAAAACCGGCGTGAGAAAACACGCCCAATTGAACTTTTAAAGTTATCGAAACCTTTCAAAAATAAAAGGTATCTCGTAAGACCATGCCGCACATAAACATGGACAGGTTTTTACCTTACGATGACCAAAACATTTCATATGAAATCCTCTGATATTATAATAGTGGCTAATATACAAGTACTTATTAATCATAGCCGAAATTGTTACATTAATTAAATTCCAGCATACTAGGTTCTACAACCAAAACCGAAAGCTCATATGGGAGAATGGATTCCAACTATGAAAGGGTAAGGGTCTACCCACCGAATCCGTACACCTTTATATAAAATGTATGGGAGGTTACAACACGTTGCACCTCTGCTACTCAGGATCGACACTACCCCCTTCTCAAGTAGCACCAAATATAATCACCCTTTGGTTGCAATCAACAATCACACAATGGGACCCCGAAGCATACATGAATATCGCTCTAGACTTGGGATGATCATACCCTACTTGGGTGCGACCCACTTAGCCCTGCAGCATGTTCCTACTTTATTCATTTCCCGGGTGTGAGGCTTGAAGAGGGCCACGCTCTTACCATTTATATAGCACTTCCCACTTAGAATGCTGACACTGCCCTCCAGGCAACAATGCAATATCAGCATTCTTCCATGCAAGTTCGTTCTAGGACTGAACGAAACACTTGAGAACTCCATCTCCAAAACCCATCATCTTCAAGATGTCTTCACTTCGAAACGCATTCATTGAATCGAAGTGGTTTTCGAATGGCATATCTGATCCTGGTCTCTTCGAACAACATTCGATAATTTCTGGTAAACTCAACCCTGGTTCTTTAGGAAATAAATAGTCAAAGATAAGATCGGAGATCACCTCCTAATCGTTAGTGGATGGATTTCCTTATCATTGTTCTAGAAGAACGAAACGAGGTTTACATGCACAATACAGTATCATCGAAGATGACTATGCCATATAACTCACGTGTTTCTCCTAGATATTTCCAAATTTACATTTAGGTTCAAATTTGATAGTCGGTTATTTAACTATCGAATAACAAACATTCAATCAGGGATTTAATTCCATAGGAAAACCAACATTTGCTTAAGCACCAAGCAACACTAAGCATCCTTATTTAATCTTTTCATTAATTAAAACCATCTTGTAAATGCTTGTATCAAAATACTTTTAAAAAGATATATTCACAAGCCCCTCTATTTTCAATACTTTGAAAATATTCATATACTTATCTCATCGGTATGTATATTTACCAAACTCTGAGGAAGATCTCCCTTTTACCAAATCTGAAAATCATTTATAAATTTCTATAACTATTTATAAACCATTTATAAATTATTTCTCAACTCATTTCTAAACCCTTATAAAACCATGCAATTATTTATAAATTCCTTTTTATAAATCAATAAACCCATTTCTAAAATTCTTTTATAAATATCTAAGTCATTTATAAAATTCTTTTATCTTTTAACCAATCTTCCTTTATGTTTTCCAAAACATCTTATAATCCACATCTTTTTATAAAACCCTATTTATAAATTTTGAAAACATTAAAAATATAAATCCTAATCATTTACTCAAAACACTATTATATAATAGCAAACATTTTAAATAAATAAATATTAACTTGAAACATTTCAAAATAGTAACTAATAACTTCCAAACATTCCAAATATCAATAACGATTTATCTTCAACATTTTATAAATAATAATAATTAATTTCCAGGCTTTATTTATAATAATTATATTTAATTTCAAACCATATAAATAATTTTAAATAATTAACTTTCAATATATTAAACTATTGGTAAATCACTTTTAAAACAATATTAATATAAATTAACCACCTTTAAAAAATAATTATATTTACATGACAAAAAAATCCACACTTAATTTCCAACATGACCATTTCCATATTTATTAACCATGTTTACAAATCTCTTCCAATTTTATAACACTTCCTTGCATAAAAATTGTTTAATTTATGAACCCATTTATAACGCAATTCCTTTATAAATCTCACTTATTCATAAAATCCCATTCAACATAATTTTCAACCGTTTTAAACCTTGCTTCAATAGGTATAAGTTTCTTTTATATGTTTCCTTCAATTTATAAAATATCTTTAACAACTCCAATTTACCCTCACTCCCAATTTCCAAATTAGAATCAACTATTTCAAAAATATCATTCTACATCTTAAAATAAATCCACTGTCTTATTTATTTCTCCAATCTATTAAATGATAATAGTTTCTTTTTTAATTTATAAAACACCATTTATAAATCTATCCCTTTATAAATAAAATACGATTTTACAAATCTTCACTTCATTCGAAAAATATCACTTTTATAAATTTAGCACATTTATAAATTTCTCCTTTATAGATAATCTTTAATATATGTTCATAAACATAGATTATATTACTTTAAATAAAATGGTTAATAAATATTTATATCAAAATATTTCAGCTTTCTTTAAGCTCGTATCCTTTCTTATAAAAGATAGGTTTGTCTTAAGATTTAAAAATCTTTATTTTACAGTTTGAAAATCTCCATCCAAAATATTTTATAAACTATTAAATTATAATGTCTAAAAACCATACCTTTAATTTTAAAATAAATAACTTCTTCAAATAATTTAAGAATATTTTTTTTTAACATATATAATTTCCAAAATAACTTTTAAATCCCTTTACAAAATCAAACACTATTTTATGGTATTTTCAAAATACCAAAATATAAGGCCCAGGTCTACCTAAGCACTAATTAAGCAAAATCATATCCATGTCATCAATATAGCATTCAAAAAGTCATATAGCGCTATATATATGAAAATAAAATCAATAGTGTGAGGAATCCTTTTGGATCCCTTCAACCAATCCCCTTGCATCACATATAGTATATGATCATAAAAAATAAATCAACCGCTTCGAGGTTGGATTCATGTACAAAGGGTCATCCGCTCTTACACAGGAACGTAATAAGGTCTCATCCGCTCTAAAAGGTGGGAATATATCCAAACCAATAACATAATTTAGTATATTATCCAAATAATCAATAACAATCAGAAATGAATATCCAAACATCCAATAAATAATATTTATTGACTATATAAATTCTCTGATTAGCCAAAAAGGTGAGATTGACTCACATTGATTTTAATAGTTGCCAAACATTCTGTTTTGAATTAAAATTGAACAAACGACCAATTTTAATCCAAAATTCTCACTAGCTCTGAATTCATCCAATCCAATTCCATAGCGTAGCCTTCGTCGGTACGATCGCAACGCGACTTGTCACGCTTGAAACAGACCTCGTACGAGAAAGTTACGAGTTTATAAACATAATTAATTTAACTACCATTAACATTTAACAATTAAATAAAAACTTAAATTTAAATTACCCCTCATTCTCCCTCTCGTTCAACTACAGGGCGCACGCGTTCTTTCTTCCTTCTTTTTTTTCATCAATCATCGATCACGACCCAACCAACTACCGCCACTTGCCACCAGCGCCGCTCCACCCTCGTCGATCGCCTGTGCCATCCTCCACACACGCGCGCTGCGCAAATCCCCAATATGAGCGCGATGAACAGAGCTCCACAGCCGCCGCTTCACTCCGCTGTCGGCCTCTGCCTCTACTGTGCCCTGCCGCGCCTCATGTGCTCGTGCAAGTCGCGACTTCGATTATGTGTATATTTTTTCTTTCTTTTTTTTCTCTGCTGAGTTCAAAATCGTTTGAACTAGGGAGGGAGGAGCATTTTAAAAGGGGAAAGGAAGGATAAGGGGTATGGCCAGAACGTGGCTGGCATGGTTGAGGTATGGGCAAAGTTGTCTTGGGTATGGTATGGGTTTATAATATATATATATATATATATATATATATATAGTTTATATTTTAAATTATCGTACAAAACATAACCAAAAATCTCGAACTCCAAACGGATCGTGCCGCCTACCGTTCTATATGTTACCCCTATTCTGAACGCAACGGAACTAGTCTCGAGCCCTAATTTGATCGTATGCAGAAGATAGCTTTTTGAACCCAATTATTTAATAGATTTCTGAAATTAATTTCTACGCGTTTCGAACTCGCATGACCAAATGATACGTCCAATCGCCACAAAATATTGATGGCGTGTAATAATATATTATTACAGATCCACTGGAACTAGTTTCGTTGAAATCCGAGACAGTGCACTGGAAGGCTATTTTTACACGTTAATTAAAATGAGTAATTTCCAAAATTAGTTAAATCACCTTTTAAATCCAAATTTAAAAGTTTACTATCTTCCTACTTATTTAAATAGAATTTAAATCAACTTTTGAAATCGTTTTCATTCATATTAAATTCAAGGTTCATTTATTTTAAACAATTCCAAAATTAAATTCAACAATTTAATTGTCAAATAAATCACTATATTTGAAACTTTAGCTATTAACTTATAAAATTAACATTTCAATATTTAAAATCAATTAAATATTCCAAATTCAAATGACTAAAATTCTGGGTCGTTACAACTCATGAGTTCAAAAATCAAGATATAAAGATCTCAAGATTATAATTTAGTGTATAGAGTCATATCATATATTGTTAAAGTCCTTGATAGCAATCTTTGATCTTTATCTCCAATTTTCTAATCTTTTATTTTTAACTAGAATAAATTTCATAATATATTTTAAAATATTTTATAAAAGTTTTTCGAAGTTCAAAATGTTTATAAACTATGTTCAAACTATTTTACAAAGTGTCAAATTATTTTACAAAGCATAGGATTTTCAAAACAATCTAAAAGAAAATAGTTTTCATTTTAAACTAGCATATGTCAACATATTGGCATAGGGTATGTCAACATACATGTCGTCAATTAGTTTTTCAAATTTTTAAATGAAGTGTCTATTCGTTGTAACTCTTTATGAATGGACGATCTATTACTATATAAAGGGGAGTGAAAACGAATTTTTTGACAACTAATTACTTACTTTCTTCCCACTACTCACGCTCTTGAAAATTCCAATGAAAAATATACTCTATTCTCTTCAAAATTACATAGAATCAGTTTACATTTCATTGTACTGATTCGATAATACTTTCTTACTATTTTGCAAACATCTCTCTCTCTCAATTCAAATATCAAAGTGCAGTCCAAGCGGCTATAAGATCCGTTGTACCGAAGTATAAGAATTTGATTTTAATAAAACCATTAACTCTGTTTGTATTTTCTTGGGTGTGCTTGTAGCCCGTTCAAATCAAAGGGGTGTGCTTATAGCCGATCTAAATTAGGTAGGTGTGCTTAGCATCTCGGAAATCTAGTAGGTGTGCTTGTAGCCCGGTCATATTAAGTGGGTCTATCCTAAGCTCGGAAATTAGGAGGGTGTGTTTCGTAGCCTTGAAATCAAGATTGTTTTTGGGTTTGCCTTCTGTCCAGCTAAAGATTGGTATTTGAAAAGAAATCTATACAAGCAATTATATGGGACTAGATGTAGGAGAAATCTATACCGGTATAAAATCTCTAGTGTCATCTCTCTAACTCTTTACTTTACTTTATTGCTTTTATCTTTATCTATGATTGCATCTGTGACTGATTGCTAGTATAATTCTATATTGTTAATCCGTGATTAAATATTAATCTTGAAAGAAAAATTAAAAGTTTTACATAAGTTAGAAAACACTATTCATCCTCCCTCTAGTGTTTAATTAGCCTTAAAATCCATAATTTTGCAACCTACATCTTGTATCGGGGCAAGGTTTTCAAAAACGCATAATTTGATTTTTGAAATGCATATTGTTAGTACACGTTTCAACACATTTATGGAAAAAAAATTGCAAAACCAATATGTTATTAGATTAGAAACTAATTATTTTGAAAAGTCGCTTGATATTTTAGAAAGGTATAATTGAATTGCAAGAACAAGCATGTTATATTGCTGATGGTGAACAGAACTTGATAGTCATACATCACAAATCAAGAAGGAAAAATGGATTTTAGACAACAGAGGTTAAAAATATATGATGAAAGATCAAGAGAAAGGAAGAGCAACAATGCAGATACATATGCTTAAAGACATACCTTCAGATGGAGAAATAGTAATATTGGAATAGAGGACGTCAACAATGTCGGCAATCTTGAACTTTATTTAATTTTTATATATTACTTTTTAATGAATTCTTTAAGTAGAAAGACGTTTTAGTTCTACGTCTATTTTCCAAATTGTCAAAATGGTTTAAATAAGTAGAAAACAAGTTTTCCCTCTAAATATAACAACTAGTTTTCAAATTAAAAAGACATTTTAATTTTTGAAATGCCTTATGATTTTATCTATAGAATATTCGAAATATTTATCTTTTAAAAAAACCATATTTTTATTATAATTAATATTATGTAATAAAACCAAAAAATATTTCAAAGAATTTTTTTTAAATTTTGTAGAATTTTACAAAACTAACTATACACTTTGAAAACGGGGCAAAAAATGTTGAATGCAGTAGTATGTTTTAAATCTCAAAAATTATAAATTGATAATTTTTAAATGAGCTTTTTTACATGAGTATAAGATAGATATGCTTGACTCTATAAAAAGTTAGGAGCCAAAATTTAAATTATATTTATTTTATTATTTTTGAATGAATAGACACATAGTAAATTACAACGGCTATGTTTCAAGATTTTAGAGCCAAAATTTGAATTTTTATGGTCTTCAAATTAAGACTTTTTCAGTCATAAAATATATTACAAATAACGATTAATATATTAACTATATAAAAGAATCTAAAAGCATTTTAAATAAATTAACATTTTTTTAGATTTCCTTTTGACTGCTCTCTTTAAATGTAACGACCCGCAAATTTATCAATTTGATAAATTATATTTATTTTTAAATATTCAAATATAAGCTTTTTAAAACATAGATTATGATGTTTTGAACAATAATGATGGTAATCTTATTTTGAATAAGTATTTACAAAAATATAAACTTTGGAGGAATATCGATAAAATGGTCGGAAATCATTTTATCAATAAACAGCTCTATAATTATCAAAAGTCGCACATGGAGCTGGATACATACATTTATTTATCCATTTAAACAAGAATATGAAATAATTTTTTTTAAATAAAATGTATTTATGACGTCATCAATAATGGCATCATATTTAATAATTGATTTATGAATTTAACTTGAGATTTCGTGATTTAATAATTATCATAATTATTCAAATAATTGTTTTTAAATGATAAAATTCATTTTAATTAATTATAAAGTGATAATAAATCATTTATATAGTTTTATAAAGATATATATATATATCTATATATATATATATTTGACTCGAAATTATAAGGAAAATTGATATTGCTTTATCGATATAATAACACTTACTGTAAACAATTATTTAGTATTGATTTATATGGTTTTATAATTCAAATAGGATCATTTTAAGTAGTTAAAAAGGTAAGGAATTACTTTTCAAATTTTGTTTATATTTATATGTAATCTAATTTATAAGTGAAAATTTGACTGGGAATCGAAATCGGAATTCATAACGGTTTAACGTAGAGAAGTTGTGTAACGTTGTTTATATAACTTGTAGATATATATGACATGCACATACATAAAATTACATATACATATACATAACCAATAGCATACACACACACATATACCATTTAAATTTACATATAGTAAAAGTTAAAAATATCTAAGATATTTTTACACCTAAAAGGCAAACTAACCGTCACTCACCTCACTCTTATACACCACCTTCACCTGCATATGGAGGATGACAAGGAGGAAGGGGGAGCCATGCACCTTGATGGGAAAGGAGGGATGTGGGCGAGGGGTAAAAAGGTAATTCTACTGTAAGACATTTTGTTCCAAAATTTCCAATAAATACTCATCCATTTCTTTCATAATTTTAACACCATTCTTCATCTTATTTTTCCTCTTTATCAAGCTATTTTAATGACTTCTCTACTTAGGAAATTTATGAAGAAAAATTAGCAAAAAGAAACTAAATTTATATAAGTATATATACATTAACAATCCACTTCAAAATTAAGTGAAATCCACTCCTCTCCTCATTGCAAACCCACAGCCACCACCTCCATCACCCTTGTCCAAGCTCACCTCCACTTGCAAGCATAGGCTGAGCCTTCCCAAAGGTCCAAGGCTCGATTCCGTTAGCTCTAGTTTGGTCGTAGCGTAGCTATAGTCCATTTTCATAAGTTTTGTAGTCAATGAAGGTGAGAAAACGCAATTTATATATGCTATATATAATGATATGTATATATATTTCTACGCTTGGCTTTGATGATTGTTTATCAAGTTTGGATGAAATAATATGTTTGTTTGGATGTGTAAACTATTCATGTTTAATACACGTTGAAATTACACAACGGAAATCACTTTTCGATATGAATTAAAAAAGTGTTACAAGATGGTTAAATCACTTTAAAATGGTTTAAATTGGTTTATAAATGGTTTATAATCACTAAAACTCAATTTGTTGATGCTTTGAAGAGAATTGAAATTGGAGTCAAAAACAGGCACGTCGCGTAACGGTAGTTCGCGATTTACGTCGTAATAGTTTAAACCAATTTATACGATGGAATTGGAGTCAAAATTCTTTGGAATGAGAATTTTCCACTCTTACAATCATAATTTTCAAACAAAAGAAAACGATCGAGATTTCATTTAGTAGATTATGAAATATTAGCAAAACAAGTTTTCAAAATAGTCGCGGTTTGGCAATTCGGAATCCAAAAATAAAATTGCTTTGAAATGATATTTTTAAATCTTTAAAAATATGGAATAAATTCTATAAATATACTAAAATATTTTAAAAAGGATTTGAGTTATAAAAATTAACTTTTAAATGATAGAAAAATTGTTTTGATCAAATAAGCTTTGAAAACACTATGTGCAGCACTTTTCGTAGCAGTTTTAATAATTTGTACAAATTACAGTTTTAACTTTGCTATTCTTTTCTGAATCTTTTATAAACATTTTCAAATAAACAAATAAGTGTTTTAAAGGTAATTTGGAAGTTTTATTATTATTTTAAAAAGAGTTTAAATATATGATTAAAAGAAAAGTTGTTATAAATAAATGATTTAATCTTGGCTCTAAAAGCCGATGAGTAAACTGGATTTTTATATTCATGAGACCGAATGTGGGGTGCTTAAACTAAGGAGATGTTCAGGAATAACCAATGCCCTGGCTCACCTAGCCTGTTTTCTTGGCGAGGTATAGATTAGGTTGAAATGTCGGAAACTAGGAAAATATAAAAGATTCAAATTTATAAATTTCATACAACTTGGATTGTGTAGAAATAATCTTCTTATACTTGGCACTAAATTCTGAGGAGGGAACCCCTACTATCCATGTGGATTTAAAAGGTGATTCCACCCTTACTCGAAGGATAGTAAATGTTGAATATGGAAATTGATATTGAGTGGAATTAGTAAAATTTATATCGACCCTTTTTACTTAATAACGTTTTCCAACATGATTTATGAGAAATGATTTGGTGTTTTCCAAAGTTAAAGAGAGATCTAATAATCTCGTATATACTGGAAAATAAATGATATATCTCTTAAAGATGTTTTATCGATAATTGGTTCGGAGAGATCGAGATCGAATTCGGGTGATTCCTATTAGAAAACCACTTCGAACCAATATACGTTCAAAAATGAAAACATGATAAAGGCAATGATTTTGAAGACAGAGTTCTTCATAATGAAAGGCTACTTGCCACTAGCCCCTCGATTTCCATATTATATACATATGGTGGTAGTAGTACTTAACTTTGAAAAACTTCAATGCAAGGACTTCTCGCTACTAATCCTAGAGGTGATTCTCAAAATATGGTGTAGTAGGAGACTGCCTTTGGTTTGTCCTGTTCCTTGACAACTTGTATCGACGAATGTCTGACATTACATTTCTAAAATACACATACATTGATTTCTACAAACGTACATCTGTTAGGTGGTGTAGTAGGTATCCTCTCTTACACTTAACATCCTTCTTTGAGACGTACAAGCTTAGAGGTTGTAAATTTGTGAAAATCAATAGTGTGTGATGGAAATGGCAATATGGAATTCTAAGTAGGATTTGATGATTCTATGAAAGGTAGAACATGGCCTTAAGCCTCGCACCCAGGAATGACAAAAACACGGTAGGTGAGGTAGGGCTATGTGGGTCGTGTAACAGTCCTGAAACTCGGCCTTCGAAAATCGGCACCCGTACTTCACTTGTACTCAAAATGCCGCAGATTCAAACGCCGAATTCGGCTTGCCGGAGCTTATAACACCATTAAGTATAACAACACAGCGGTATAACGAAACAGATGATATCATATACAACTCCAATGAATACAATATCCAAAATGATATACAATAATGATATCAACATGATACAACAATATCAGAGATAAATAATGATACAGCGGAAATAATAGAAGAGATAACTCCAATGATCTAAAAAAGAGTATGAGTCACCAACTCCAATATCAAGCTTGAAACACCAACACGATGCACCAAGATATGCAATGTCAGTCCATGAACTCCAAGAACTGAACTAGCTCCAACTAGTCTACTAGACCTGAATATCTGAAAAACCAAACTCTAGACTGCCCATGTGGAAAATGGTGGGTGCCCAGAGTTTAGGAAGGGAACAATAAACTCTGAGTCAGTCGTGGGACTGGTGTGAGCAACAAAAACAGTTTATCTTTAAACAACAACAAAAGAATTTTAAACATTGAATCCGCAATGCTTTTGGAAAATGAAACTACCATAAGACCTTCCGCCACACACACAATGCAAACGCAGAATTGGAGGAGATTTCTTCTTATGATAGTCAAACATGCTTACTATGCAAAATCATTGGATTATTATTATTAGTGCATAGTGCTGAAAACATTACCAAAGTATAATATTAATCTTAGCCAACATAGGCATTTCACACTATGCCTACTATAGCTACCATCTAAACAGTGGTGACCACCATAAGTAAATGGAAGGTTCTACAACTAATACCGTACAAGGTTCGTATTGGAAGATGGATTTCCAACAAATGGTCAGGCTAAAGAACTTCCTATGCCACGTAGGAACGCCTCTGGCGGGAATCTCCGAGAGACAACCTGCTCTCTGCCAACACAAGGCCGGTTACCCCCTTCCCGGGTAGTAAACCTGAGATATGCCACCCCCGGTCCTTTGGGACCTTTATCCGAGCGCTCGATAACCAACATCACACATAATAAATAAAGTGTGTCCACATGAGTAAGTATCTGGGCTCCATACCATGATACTACCCTTTTCCAGAAGGAATGGTCATACCTTAGGGAAGCTACACCTGAAACTTTGCCGCATCTTTCCTGTTTCGACCATTTCCGGGTTGTGAGGTCTGACGAAGTCTCGTCCACAAAGCTACGCTTTTTCACAAAGCCACGCTTTGATCACAAATGATCAATAAATGATCATCACACAGCAGCACTCAGCATGCCACATTACCAAATTGGGAGTATATTGTTGATAACCTTCAACTACATAACCTCCGAGCTCGTACGTCTCAGAGAAGGGTGTTATGCTAAGAGAATAAATTCTCCGCCACCAACAGAAATGTATTTGAAAGAAATCTGCTTTATATCTCAAAATGTAATGTTAGACATGGAACCATACAAGTCTGTTACGGGTTCGAACAGAACCGAAGGCACTTCCGAAGAAGCCCTTGCAATCCGGGTATTCACAATCCCGATCGGACTTCCCATCACATAGGGAATCTCTATACCGGAGCAACTCATTGCAGAGACAATCGATAGGTTATCCTATTGTTCTCGCAAATACCCGGTCTTCAACACTGGTCTTCAAATGCTATCCATATACGACGTATCACTAATTCGGAATGGGTTATATGACACAAAGGTCTTTTCCCGGCTAACCTGAATAGTGATCGCAATATTTAAAAATATATGGATATTGGGATTTCATTTAAGTCACAACTTATTATCCAAAACTTTTCTTCAAATGGTTTAAACACATTACCATTTTATCTTTTTAAACAAAAAGATTCATCTCACAAATTTCACTCAGTTTCACAAAGATTCATTCACAGATTTTCCAAATCAATTCCATTTCAATTGGATTAACTCGTTAAATCTTTAAAACAAAGATTCAACTTATAGCTTTCAAAACAATTTCACTTCGAATGGTTTAAACAAACCACCATTTTAAATCTGTTAAAAATAAACAGATTCAATTCATAGCTTTCAAAAAGAATTCATTCATAACTTGGAAAACCATTTTTCAATTCAAACTTGAAATTCCTTTAATTAAACTGGAATTTCATTTCTTATCTGAAATCTTTTATTCTTTGAAAACAAACAGTTTTCATTTTGGAAATCTGATTCATTTATACGAGTTAAGGTTCTTGGGTTAAATCCAAATCCTCAAAATTATAATTTTAAAATGGTTTAACTTCATATAAACACATTTATAACATCTTTAACCATAATTTCCAAACATGGAATTCAATTCCAAATTATTTGAATTCAAATTCAAATTGAATTATTTAAATTGAAACTTTACCAAGTTATTCAAAATAGCTTTTACCTTTGAAATCACCTTTTCAAAAGCTTTAACATTTAACCCAAATCCATTTTCAAAATCAATTGAAATTAAAATTTCAATTTCAAAAAAACATTAAATTTAAATCATCTGTGGCTTAACCGATTTCCACGTACAATCCATATTTGTGTGTGTATGGTGTAGTCCAGGGGTTTCACACAGTAGTGCAACATCATCAATCATCACAAATATATCAATATTGATAAGCGGTATAACTATAATGCTTATCTTCATTCACAGATTCATAGATAAAGTAAATTTATTAATCCCAAAGATTCACCATTAAAATTTGATGTGGGTTTTGGATAACCAATTGGAATCCAACTCCCTGTCGCATTGAAATTCAAATGCCGTTTTACGGGAAAAAAAAGGTTTTCACATATATAAAGAATAAAATCACTAATCATAATCCAGCACAGAGTAATTCACATCATACAGCATCATAATCAGAAACAGAAATATCAATTCAGTATACGACATTTGATGATAATCAATCACCTTCAATTTGAGGTGAGGGTGATTTAAAAAAAAGAATTAACTACATAATTATTTTTATTGATTTATTTAAATCAATGATTAACTATTCTTAATGATAAATTAATTAAATTTTTAATTAATTATCCCTTAATCAATTATCTTAATTAACTACCAATTATTAATTAATTAACTTTAATTATCTAATAAACAATTCTCATTTTCAAAATTAACTAAACGCTTAGTTATCAATTAATCAATCTTTAAACCATTAATTCACCTTAAATTTTTCTTTCATTAAGAAATTAACTTTAAGTAATTAATTTCTTTTATCAAATAAAATTAACTTAGCCTTTAAAAGTTAATTTAAGAAGTTAAAACATTTGGAGTCTTTATTTACTTCTTTTATATTATTAAGTTTATTAGAAATAACTTTAAAAATAAAAGCCATGTTTATTTAAAACCATTATACAACTTAGCTAATCACAAACAATTTATCTAAAAATCCTTCTTAACTAATCTTAAACTTGAATATAATTTAATTATAAGAAGAAAATTGATTAACCAGATCTAACTAGATTTAAAATTTAAAACTCGATTTTTCTTTGAATTTTAAAACTGCTTTTGGTCGAGCATTAGTAACTCGAGAAACCCCATGCCTCACCCGAGCCATACACTCGATTTCTCGATCATTACTTTGGGAAATCAAAACTACACACACGAAACATATGCAAAATACTCCAGCTTCGAGACAAACGCGAGACAACCCCGAAGAAATTTCCAAGCCGATACTTCTTCCCCAAACTTCAAACAGCAGCCGATACCCAATCCTTCGCGTGCACATGCACACGCACATCGATCATCTGCGATCAACGTCGAGGCCACCGGAGCACCATCGCTGATCACCGGAATCGATTCAATTAACCCAAAACTCGGAATTGTTACTGTAAAGACCCGCAAATCCGTCTTCCGAAAACCCGACACTGCTACGTCCACTGTAGCAACTGCCGAACAATCGGATGGCGGAAACGCGAACTTTAATGTTTAAAGAAGAGGAGGAAGAAAAGATAGAAGAAAAAGAGAAGAAAGAGAGAATAGAGAAGAACAACAACACGGAAGAACAACAGAACAGAAAACAATATCAGAATCTTACACATCGCAGCGGAACAATATATAATAAATAAACACTAGTCTTTTAAAACAAAGAACTATATCAGTTTATACATAAATCAATCATCAGAGTCGATATACAACAATGGACAGTTATATAAACTTGTCCTCATACAGAATACACAGCGGAATAAATATATCAGATACAAATACTACGTCTCGCCATCCAGCTTATCTCCAAAGCTCCAGAATATCCTGAATAACAAAACTCTAGGCTGCCCGTGTGGAAATTGGTGGGCACCCAGAGTTTAGAAGGGAACAATAAACTCCGAGTCAGTCATGGTGACTGGTGTGAGATCGTAAAACAGTTATTCTTTATAACAACAAAATAATTTTAAAGTCAATTAGAAATGCTTTTGGAAAATGAAACTACCATAAGACCTCCCGCCACACACACAATGCAAACGCAGACTTGGAGGAGATTTCTTCTTATGATAGTCAAAGATGCTTACTACGCAAAATCAAATCATTTTTGATATTATTATTAGTGCATAGTGTAGAAATCATTTCGAAAGTATAATATTAATCTTAGCCAGCATAGGCATTCCGCACTTATGCCTACTATAGCTACTATGTTCAATAGTAGGTTACCGCCACATTCCATAGCAGGTAATACAACTAAAACCGTACAAGGCTCGTATTGTTTCTTTGGATTTCCAACAAATGGTCAGGCTAAGGAACTTCCTTTTCCACGATGGGTACGTCCCTGGAATAGACGACCCGAGAACCTAACCGGATCTCTGCCAACACAAGGCCGGGTTACCTCTGCAAAAATAGGTAACTACTGACACGCGTATGTCATCCCCCGATCGTAACCGATCTTCCCGAGGATCCCCGATTTCCAACAAACCACATAGTAAAAATGCAGCAACCACATAGGTTAAGTATCTGGGCTCCATACCATGATACCACCTCTATCCAGAAGGAATGACATACACTAAGGGGCGCTACTCCCTAGACCTTGCCGCATTCTTCCTGTTTCGACCATTTCCGGGGTGTGAGGCTCGACGAAGTCTCGTCCACAAAGCTACGCTTTCTACAAAGCCCTGCTTCGGGTCAAACAAAATGATCAACCTATGATCACAAAGATATAAGATCAAACAAATGATCATATCGCAAATGATCAAACACTGATCATTTCACAGCAACACTCAGTATGCCACGTTACCAAATTGGGATATATCGCTGATGAATTTCAACTACATAACCTCTGAGCTCGTACGTCTCAGAGAAGGGTGTTAAGCTAAGAGAATAAATTTCCGCCACCAACAGAAATGTATTTGAAAGAAATCAGCTTTATATCTCAAATTGTAACGTCAGACATACAATCCATACAAGTCTGTTCCGGGATCGAACAGAACCGAAGGCACTTCTCACGAAGCCCTTGCACATCCGGATAATTTTCTAATCACGTCCGGACTTCCCATCACTAAGGGTGATAAAACCTCTAAATCGGAGATCAGCCGATGTAGAGTAACTCGACGGTAATCCTTCCGTTTTCAAAAATATCCGGTCTTCAACACCGATCTTCGAATGCAATTCATAACGACGTATCACTTATTCAGAATGGGTTATACGACCCCATGGTCCTTTCCCGGCTAACCCGAATAGTGCGCGCTTATTTAAAAATAAGTGTGGCATTCAAATTCATCCAATTCACAACAAATACCATATTCAAGGTAATTATTGATAGTCGGTTATTTAACTATCAATAAAGATGCGCAACATCATCAGATTCCAAATAATTTTCCAAATTATTTCATCTTCAAAAATATCTTTACTAGATATAAAATTTTCCACACTTCAAAAATAAATCAACGTTTATTTTTCTAAACAGTTTCCCTTTCTTTTATAAATTCCATAGTGAATTTATATTTCAAAAATATCTACTGATATACGATTTTCAAATCGATTTCAATATTCAATTTCAATTTATCTTTTCAAAGATAAATTCTCAAAACGTTTCATTTCATTTTGGAAAACATTTCCATACTTATTTAAAAATAAGTATTTCACAAATCTATTTATTTTCAACATTTGAAAATATTCGATATACTTAAATCAAATTAAGTATAAATTCATTCTTTAAGGAAATCATTTACTATAACAACATTTATTTGAGTCAAAACGAATGTTACGTAAAACATCGTTACGACGACTCAAAATCACTAGTATAGGGATTCGGATTTTAAAATAGATATATAAATCCCAATACTACATAAAACATTTCCTTTCGGAAATCATTTACTATAACAACAATGTTATAGTCCACAATTTCCTTATATTTCTCGAAAACGTCTATTTCAACAATAAATGTTGAAATCTATGATTTCGATATTCAACCTGTTTTAAAACATCTTTCAAAACAATTACTTCATTTCAATTATCACTTTTCCAAAACCATATCCATTTTACTTAAAAATATATTCACTGTCCAAAATCGTGAATATACTTCACTAACCACATTTCAATCTTTTCTACACATTTTATTTCAATAAAAATTCGCTATCCAAAATCGCGAATATATCTTCTTTAATAATCATCTATATTTAATTTATCAAATTCAATCGATTTCGAATTTATAAAACAAGTTTATAAATTCTATTTCTATTTATAAAAACTACAATTTATAAATCTTCTTTATTAACTAATTCAATTCATAACTCAATTTTTTATACCAACGATCCATATTATAAGTTAATACTTATAATTCATTTATTTTCAAAAAAATCGTTCTTTTAAAACTTTACAACTGTAAAGTTTATCCCTTTATAAATCATTTTAACATCATTTCAAATTTTCAAATTCACATTCCCTTATTTCAATTGGATTCATTTTCCAAATATTCACTTTTAAATCTAAAATCAGATTTCAAATAAATTTCTAGTTCTACTTTAATTCCAAATCAATTACAAATTGATTTCTAAATTTTTTTTCACTACTAAAATAAATTCCTTATTCTTTTCAAATTATTCAATATCCTGTTTTTAAATGGATTCTTCAAATTGAAATCATTTTACATTGATTTCCCAAATTATTTCAATTTACCGATTAAATTTCTAATTGGATTTCCAACTTATCTCCTTTTAAATAAATTCCTTTTTAAAGAAGATAAATTCCAATTGTTTCTTTCAATCTATTTAAAAATCCAATTTTTTTTACTAAATTCTTCAATTAAAAATCACTATTTTACGAAATCCATTTATTTAACATTTTCACTTGATTCTGGAATTAATTCGATAAGATTATAAAAATTAACTTTTTATACTTTAAAATTCCTTTCTTCAAAATTTATTCAATTTCAAAAATTGATTCACTTAGAAATTTCTACTTGAATTTCAAAAATTCAACTTCGTTTATCTTTGGAATCCAATGATATCAAACATCCATTCAGCTAAATTTTAGCTTTCAAACAATTTCCAGACATCAATTTAATAACATCAATAATCATTCACAGATTATCACATCACAGTAGAAATAAATTCAATCAATGTGAGGGGTCCAGTTGGATCCCTCCAACCTGTTTCCCTGCATCCAAAGACGTTAGCACAATACCAATTCCACTTCGAGGTGGAATATCGCGGTATATGGGTTTTATAAAATAATCCGCTTACTAACGGCGCAATAGGGTCTCATCCGCTATACGAGGCGGGAAATCATCAATCCAATATATACATATACCAATATGTATATATTGCTATATATAGATATATATCCTACTATATCTAGTATCACAATCAATAGCAATCAATAACTGCAAACATCAATTTTTGAGTGAGAAAAATCTCACCTTTGCTTTTAATTTGCCATCCATTTCCATCTTGACTTGTTTTCTCGATTTATAGCCCTTGTATAAATATTATACAAATTATTAATACTCGTATTAAATCAAACTATAAATTTTCGTTTGGTAATTTTAATTATCCCAAGATTTTATTTTAAACCAATTTTCTACTAACTATTTAAATTGATCGAACAATTTATTACTATTTCTATTTATCTTTATTTGGAACATATTTTCATACGAAAATAGCTTATATGGATTTCAAATATCTACAAAAATATGTATCTTCCCATTTCAAAATTTCTATTTTTCAAAGTTTATCTATATACATATATATTAAAAATTATCTGTTTACTATCAACCTGTTTAAAAATAGAATTTTACTGTAATATATATCTTTCTCTTCCTCTTATAAAATTATCACAGTAAATTACATTTTCTTTTTACTGTATATACTTTTTATTAAAACAAAATCTATCTGTAAAAAAAACAAAAAGATACCTTACAGGAAAATGCGAACGAGGCCTCCCCCACCTCGCTTCGCCGTGCCGCCGCATAGCGATCCCTCAAATCGAATGATGACGACGAAACCCCCAAATCAAGTCGCGAACCCCAACAGCCCTTCACCCAGATCCTAGACTCCATCTCGAATCGCGATGCTCAAGTTCGAGCAACCACGACTGTCGCCATCACCAAAATTTAACTCGAGCCACCACTGCTCGAATCCACGAACCCACCGAGCAATCGCCATCGCGAGATTCCTCACGCGTACGCGCGCAAACCCTACACTCGATCGCCAGCTCCGACTCGATCTCCCTGCTGCCCCAGACTACGCGACACAGCTCGCCACAGAAAGTCGACACCTAGATTCGATTGACACCTCACCTTCGATTCAAATTGCAGTCCCTCGAGTCACGCTTGACGCCGCAGCCATCGCGACTAATTCGCGTTCGATAGTGGCAGCCCCCTTTTTTTTTGAAGAGAACGAAGTTCTCTTCTTAGCTTTGAATTCGAGTTAAGGATGGGGATTTGATTTTGAACGAAGTGTTTTTCGTTTGTTTTGTTGGAGAGCTGAAGTTAGAGGAGGAAGCGTGTTTCAATTAGCTGAAAGAGAATAGCATACGCGGCCATTGTTTTATCTCAGAGGATTTTGAACTGAGGAACGAATTGTTTGAATTGTTTTGAACAGATAAGGAAGAGGGGGAACGAGATAATGTTGTCTTGTACGAGAGGAAGCAATTTGGGTGCGGGATGTACGTATTGTTGGGTTAAAGGAAGGCAGTCATATTTATTTTTCTTTTTATTTAAATTTTAATTTGTTTCAAAACAAAGTTCAACGCGTTTAAATATCGTATGTTCAAACAACAACTCCAAAAATTACGAAAATTGGAATCCGGTAATAATTCAATATTACGGACCCAATGGAACTGGTTTCGTCGAATTCCGAGACTGTGCCCCGGAACGCTATTTCCAAATATCGATTCGAACGATTAAATTTCAAAACTGAACAGAACAGTTTAAAATTCAATTCTGAAGCTCCCGTTATCTTCAGTATTATAAATACGAATTTTAGAAACTTTCGAAATATTTTTCTTCAACTGTAAATTGAAAATTTAAATTCTTATTCAACTTTCAATCGATTAAATTTTAAAGTTTAATCGCAGATTTCAAAATTATATCGGGGATTCAAATTAAATCATCGTTCAAATATTTAAAATAAATTAAATATTCTCAATTTAATTTGTTCAAAATTCTGGGTCGTTACAGACTTCCCCCCTTAAAAGAATTTCGTCCTCGAAATTACAAGTTAGGGAAAAAGGTCCTTAACTCGTCTACTATCTTTCACAATCTAATAGTTTTATCAATTTTTCAAAACAAATCTTTCTACTAAAGATTCGTTATCAATCCAACTAGCTTTCTAAACCCTTTCATAATTTTCAAACAATATTGTTTCTTTAACAATTCAAATTTAAATTTAAATTGAGTTTTAAACTTTCAAAATTTCCTCAAAATTTTCTAACACTCGAGATTTTCGAAAAATTTCGCCAGCGTCTCCTTTGCGCGGCTAACACGGTACGACTACAAAACGTCCTTACGGACTCTCAGATTTCAAAAAGAAAAAGAAAAAGCCAAGCGGCTAGACAAGAAATCAGCAAAAACTCATATTGGAATTCAAATACGTACCTTTTTCGAGCAATTCAAATTATCTTCGAAATTAAAATCCCAATTCCTTTACACCTGTATATCCTACTAGCCATAATATCTAGTTACAGCATTCAAATCATTTTGCAAATTCTATTACAAAATTTCCAATATAACTGCTTATATCATCATTACTTCACTATTGAAGTTACACCTATTCAATTTTGTTCAATTTTTACATTTCAATTTCATTTGAATTCAATTTTACCTTCTATTCTGAATATTGAATTTTTATTCAACTTCAATCGATAAACTGAAATTGAATTTTTTATCAACTATCTTTCATTCAACTGCACTAATTCAAATTGATATCAATTCAATTTATTTTAATTCTACTTATCTTTAAACTGGATTTCCAATTTCCATACGAATTTTAATTCATCTTTCATTTGCAATTATTCAATTCAATTCATTTGCTTACAAATTCGAAATGAGTTTCAACATTTAATTTCACTTCCATTAAATTGATTCGCTTGTATTTACATTCATTTAACTTCATTCTTTAAGCTTTACTTACTAATTTTAGTTTAACTTCACAAATCAAATTCAATTCCAGTTATATTCACTTATACTTACTTTGATTTAACTTCATTCTTTAAGTTAAATTTATTCTATCAAAATTCAAATTGTATAAGTTATCAACTTAGTAACATTTCATAAACATTTTAATATAGCATTCCAGAGTCTTTTAAATCTTTTAAAAACCATTTTTGAAAACAATTCAAATTATCCTTTGAATTTTCTAAAACAAAATCCAAAATTTTCAAACCACTTCTATTTAAAACAATTTGGCAGCAATTTCTCTTTTGGAACCCCGAAAATGAATTCTAATGATGTGGCCACCATCATCAGGATTATTTTCCAGCGATCGAAAAGAGTTTAGAGCTTTCAACTCTCCAAAATACTTTTCAAAACCCTTGAAATTCATTTTCAACTCCAAAAATGATTTAACTTTCCAAATCTCCAAAATTTTCAAATTCTTTTCAAAACATTTCCAAAAACTTCTCTGGAATCCTGTTTTAAATTACAATTCACATTTACAATTTACATTCTTTAAATTTCATTTGTATATGGATTTATTTCTTAACTTTGGAGTTATAATTCCAATTTCTTATCAATTCCAATGAGAATAATTTAATATTATTACTTCTAGCAACCATGCAACCATATACTATAGTAATTCATAGAAAACATTACTTTTTTATACAAAAATAGTTTTGGGCAAATTTATCTCATTTACCCTATTCAAAACAATACTGTGCCGAATTGTTCTATTCGAGTGTTTAGAAACCCCTTCGATCCAGTTGCGCAGACTGTGCCGACGAAGGTTCATATGCCACTCAATAAACCAATCATCACAATACAAAACAATTTTATATTCAATAACAAATACGCGCTCATACCTATTATTACACTCAACTCATTCTAGAGTACTACTGACTCTATCTCTAATGAGTAACACCCAACAAAGCAGGGTTGTCGCTTAACCATATGCTCTGATACCACCTGTAAAGACCCGCAAATCCGTCTTCCGAAAACCCGACACTGCTACGTCCACTGTAGCAACTGCCGAACAATCGGATAGCGGAAACGCGAACTTTAATGTTTAAAGAAGAGGAGGAAGAAAAGATAGAAGAAAAAGAGAAGAAAGAGAGAATAGAGAAGAACAACAACACGGAAGAACAACAGAACAGAAAACAATATCAGAATCTTACACATCGCAGCGGAACAATATATAATAAATAAACACTAGTCTTTTAAAACAAAGAACTATATTAGTTTATACATACATCAATCATCAGAGTCGATATACAACAATGGACAGCTATATAAACTTGTACTCATACAGAATACACAGCGGAATAAATATATCAGATACAAATACTACGTCTCGC
Source organism: Allium fistulosum (assembly GCA_030737815.1). Lineage (NCBI taxonomy): Eukaryota > Viridiplantae > Streptophyta > Magnoliopsida > Asparagales > Amaryllidaceae > Allium > Allium fistulosum. The sequence goes on from CM060901.1 coordinate 671,920,686, forward strand.
CATCCAGCTTATCTCCAAAGCTCCAGAATATCCTGAATAACAAAACTCTAGGCTGCCCGTGTGGAAATTGGTGGGCACCCAGAGTTTAGAAGGGAACAATAAACTCCGAGTTAGTCATGGTGACTGGTGTGAGATCGTAAAACAGTTATTCTTTATAACAACAAAATAATTTTAAAGTCAATTCGAAATGCTTTTGGAAAATGAAACTACCATAAGACCTCCCGCCACACACACAATGCAAACGCAGACTTGGAGGAGATTTCTTCTTATGATAGTCAAAGATGCTTACTACGCAAAATCAAATCATTTTTGATATTATTATTAGTGCATAGTGTAGAAATCATTTCGAAAGTATAATATTAATCTTAGCCAGCATAGGCATTCCGCACTTATGCCTACTATAGCTACTATGTTCAATAGCAGGTTACCGCCAAATTCCATAGCAGGTAATACAACTAAAACCGTACAAGGCTCGTATTGTTTCTTTGGATTTCCAACAAATGGTCAGGCTAAGGAACTTCCTTTTCCACGATGGGTACGTCCCTGGAATAGACGACCCGAGAACCTAACCGGATCTCTGCCAACACAAGGCCGGGTTACCTCTGCAAAAATAGGTAACTACTGACACGCGTATGTCATCCCCCGATCGTAACCGATCTTCCTGAGGATCCCCGATTTCCAACAAACCACATAGTAAAAATGCAGCAACCACATAGGTTAAGTATCTGGGCTCCATACCATGATACCACCTCTATCCAGAAGGAATGACATACACTAAGGGGCGCTACTCCCTAGAACCTTGCCGCATTCTTCCTGTTTCGACCATTTCCGGGGTGTGAGGCTCGACGAAGTCTCGTCCACAAAGCTACGCTTTCTACAAAGCCCTGCTTCGGGTCAAACAAAATGATCAACCTATGATCACAAAGATATAAGATCAAACAAATGATCATATCGCAAATGATCAAACACTGATCATTTCACAGCAACACTCAGTATGCCACGTTACCAAATTGGGATATATCGCTGATGAATTTCAACTACATAACCTCTGAGCTCGTACGTCTCAGAGAAGGGTGTTAAGCTAAGAGAATAAATTCTCCGCCACCAACAGAAATGTATTTGAAAGAAATCAGCTTTATATCTCAAATTGTAACGTCAGACATACAATCCATACAAGTCTGTTCCGGGATCGAACAGAACCGAAGGCACTTCTCACGAAGCCCTTGCACATCCGGATAATTTTCTAATCACATCCGGACTTCCCGTCACTAAGGGTGATAAAACCTCTAAATCGGAGATCAGCCGATGTAGAGTAACTCGACGGTAATCCTTCTGTTTTCAAAAATATCCGGTCTTCAACACCGGTCTTCGAATGCAATTCATAACGACGTATCACTTATTCGGAATGGGTTATACGACCCCATGGTCCTTTCCCGGCTAACCCGAATAGTGCGCGCTTATTTAAAAATAAGTGTGGCATTCAAATTCATCCAATTCACAACAAATACCATATTCAAGGTAATTATTGATAGTCGGTTATTTAACTATCAATAAAGATGCGCAACATCATCAGATTCCAAATAATTTTCCAAATTATTTCATCTTCAAAAATATCTTTACTAGATATAAAATTTTCCACACTTCAAAAATAAATCAACGTTTATTTTTCTAAACGGTTTCCCTTTCTTTTAAAAATTCCATAGTGAATTTATTTTCAAAAATATCTACTGATATACGATTTTCAAATCGATTTCAATATTCAATTTCAATTTATCTTTTCAAAGATAAATTCTCAAAACATTTCATTTCATTTTGGAAAACATTTCCATACTTATTTAAAAATAAGTATTTCACAAATCTATTTATTTTCAACATTTGAAAATATTCGATATACTTAAATCAAATTAAGTATAAATTCATTCTTTAAGGAAATCATTTACTATAACAACATTTATTTGAGTCAAAACGAATGTTACGTAAAACATCGTTACGACGACTCAAAATCACTAGTATAGGGATTCGGATTTTAAAATAGATATATAAATCCCAATACTACATAAAACATTTCCTTTCGGAAACCATTTACTATAACAACAATTTTATAGTCCACAATTTCCTTATATTTCTCGAAAACGTCTATTTCAACAATAAATGTTGAAATCTATGATTTCGATATTCAACCTGTTTTAAAACATCTTTCAAAACAATTACTTCATTTCAATTATCACTTTTCCAAAACCATATCCATTTTACTTAAAAATATATTCACTGTCCAAAATCGTGAATATACTTCACTAACCACATTTCAATCTTTTCTACACATTTTATTTCAATAAAAATTCGCTATCCAAAATCGCGAATATATCTTCTTTAATAATCATCTATATTTAATTTATCAAATTCAATCGATTTCGAATTTATAAAACAAGTTTATAAATTCTATTTCTATTTATAAAAACTACAATTTATAAATCTTCTTTATTAACTAATTCAATTCATAACTCAATTTTTTATACCAACGATCCATATTATAAGTTAATACTTATAATTCATTTATTTTCAAAAAAATCGTTCTTTTAAAACTTTACAACTGTAAAGTTTATCCCTTTATAAATCATTTTAACATCATTTCAAATTTTCAAATTCACATTCCCTTATTTCAATTGGATTCATTTTCCAAATATTCACTTTTAAATCTAAAATCGGATTTCAAATAAATTTCTAGTTCTACTTTAATTCCAAATCAATTACAAATTGATTTCTAAATTTGTTTTCACTACTAAAATAAATTCCTTATTCTTTTCAAATTATTCAATATCCTGTTTTTAAATGGATTCTTCAAATTGAAATCATTTTACATTGATTTCCCAAATTATTTCAATTTACCGATTAAATTTCTAATTGGATTTCCAACTTATCTCCTTTTAAATAAATTCCTTTTTAAAGAAGATAAATTCCAATTGTTTCTTTCAATCTATTTAAAAATCCAATTTTTTTTACTAAATTCTTCAATTAAAAATCACTATTTTACGAAATCCATTTATTTAACATTTTCACTTGATTCTGGAATTAATTCGATAAGATTATAAAAATTAACTTTTTATACTTTAAAATTCCTTTCTTCAAAATTTATTCAATTTCAAAAATTGATTCACTTAGAAATTTCTACTTGAATTTCAAAAATTCAACTTCGTTTATCTTTGTAATCCAATGATATCAAACATCCATTCAGCTAAATTTTAGCTTTCAAACAATTTCCAGACATCAATTTAATAACATCAATAATCATTCACAGATTATCACATCACAGTAGAAATAAATTCAATCAATGTGAGGGGTCCAGTTGGATCCCTCCAACCTGTTTCCCTGCATCCAAAGACGTTAGCACAATACCAATTCCACTTCGAGGTGGAATATCGCGGTATATGGGTTTTATAAAATAATCCGCTTACTAACGGTGCAATAGGGTCTCATCCGCTATACGAGGCGGGAAATCATCAATCCAATATATACATATACCAATATGTATATATTGCTATATATAGATATATATCCTACTATATCTAGTATCACAATCAATAGCAATCAATAACTGCAAACATCAATTTTTGAGTGAGAAAAATCTCACCTTTGCTTTTAATTTGCCATCCATTTCCATCTTGACTTGTTTTCTCGATTTATAGCCCTTGTATAAATATTATACAAATTATTAATACTCGTATTAAATCAAACTATAAATTTTCGTTTGGTAATTTTAATTATCCCAAGATTTTATTTTAAACCAATTTTCTACTAACTATTTAAATTGATCGAACAATTTATTACTATTTCTATTTATCTTTATTTGAAACATATTTTCATACGAAAATAGCTTATATGGATTTCAAATATCTACAAAAATATGTATCTTCCCATTTAAAAATTTCTATTTTTCAAAGTTTATCTATATACATATATATTAAAAATTATCTGTTTACTATCAACCTGTTTAAAAATAGAATTTTACTGTAATATATATCTTTCTCTTCCTCTTATAAAATTATCACAGTAAATTACATTTTCTTTTTACTGTATATACTTTTTATTAAAACAAAATCTATCTGTAAAAAAAACAAAAAGATACCTTACAGGAAAATGCGAACGAGGCCTCCCCCACCTCGCTTCGCCGTGCCGCCGCATCGCGATCCCTCAAATCGAATGATGACGACGAAACCCCCAAATCAAGTCGCGAACCCCAACAGCCCTTCACCCAGATCCTAGACTCCATCTCGAATCGCGATGCTCAAGTTCGAGCAACCACGACTGTCGCCATCACCAAAATTTAACTCGAGCCACCACTGCTCGAACCCACCGAGCAATCGCCATCGCGAGATTCCTCACGCGTACGCGCGCAAACCCTACACTCGATCGCCAGCTCCGACTCGATCTCCCTGCTGCCCCAGACTACGCGACACAGCTCGCCACAGAAAGTCGACACCTAGATTCGATTGACACCTCACCTTCGATTCAAATTGCAGTCCCTCGAGTCACGCTTGACGCCGCAGCCATCGCGACTAATTCGCGTTCGATAGTGGCAGCCCCTTTTTTTTTGAAGAGAACGAAGTTCTCTTCTTAGCTTTGAATTCGAGTTAAGGATGGGGATTTGATTTTGAACGAAGTGTTTTTCGTTTGTTTTGTTGGAGAGCTGAAGTTAGAGGAGGAAGCGTGTTTCAATTAGCTGAAAGAGAATAGCATACGCGGCCATTGTTTTATCTCAGAGGATTTTGAACTGAGGAACGAATTGTTTGAATTGTTTTGAACAGATAAGGAAGAGGGGGAACGAGATAATGTTGTCTTGTACGAGAGGAAGCAATTTGGGTGCGGGATGTACGTATTGTTGGGTTAAAGGAAGGCAGTCATATTTATTTTTCTTTTTATTTAAATTTTAATTTGTTTCAAAACAAAGTTCAACGCGTTTAAATATCGTATGTTCAAACAACAACTCCAAAAATTACGAAAATTTGAATCCGGTAATAATTCAATATTACGGACCCAATGGAACTGGTTTCGTCGAATTCCGAGACTGTGCCCCGGAACGCTATTTCCAAATATCGATTCGAACGATTAAATTTCAAAACTGAACAGAACAGTTTAAAATTCAATTCTGAAGCTCCCGTTATCTTCAGTATTATAAATAAGAATTTTAGAAACTTTCGAAATATTTTTCTTCAACTGTAAATTGAAAATTTAAATTCTTATTCAACTTTCAATCGATTAAATTTTAAAGTTTAATCGCAGATTTCAAAATTATATCGGGGATTCAAATTAAATCATCGTTCAAATATTTAAAATAAATTAAATATTCTCAATTTAATTTGTTCAAAATTCTGGGTCGTTACAGTTACAAAATAAAAATCGAGGTAAATTTTCAAACTAACTAACATTTCCTGGAACACACGCTCCACTGGAAACTCCTCCGCCTTGCCACTACACGCCACCGGAACCGCCACACCTCCGTCCATGCCTCGGCCATACCCTCATCTACCATGTGACGCCCCACCTCTATGCTCATAATAACAAAGAGTATTAAAAGAAATACTGTCTAGTATTACGAAGAATAAGGCTGGATAGGAGCGACCATCCGTAATTGGCCTTACACTAATATTGGTTATCTCGGTAGGAGTGGTATATACTTTTTATTTTTCATCTATTATTTATTTACTCCCATCGACATATCCAATTATCAGTATAAAACAAACTACGATAGTTCATAATAGTTTAGGACATTAGATATAACAATAACACAGATAATATAAATGCGGAACACAGATTAACAAAAATCTCATATATATATATATATATAACCGATGTCAGTTACAATATAGTTGACACGATACATATGATACAACTACAACTGCCGACTCTAGAAGTTATATATACAAGTACATTATCGACTAATATACATGAATACATATCGTTCTATACAATGACACGACTACTACAAAATGACACTGACAACTTCAGAATATGTGAAAAGTCTTCATATCCTGAACAGCAACTCAAAGAAGAAAATCTACACCTGAAATAACTCGGGTCTGACCCGAGTATTACATTCAAAAGAAAATAACACCCAGGTCAGTCTAATTCAAACCAGTTTATTAGTGCATATAGGCAGTAATAATTTAAATAGACGACAGTCACAATAATTCCCGTCTATCCGATTCTTTAAACAAAGAAACCGGATAACGGTCAATATAACACTTAACAGTGTTTAACAAAAATCAGCAGATTTAAATTATGAACAGAGATAAATAAACAATTTATCAAATCGACTAAATCAATTTAAAACTGTCAAATCTGATAGGGCTGCAGTACACGCACGCGTGTACTGCCTCGCCACTATCGCAGGAGATACACAAAAGCTCAATGAAGGTCACAAGTGATCACAAGGTCAAACCCCGAAATCGGGTTCAACTCAAGTGAATTCAAGAACAAATCCCAACAGGGGGAAAAACTGCAAAGCAATACTAAACAAGATCAGAGGCAACAAGTGAAACAAGTTCAACATGTCGCAAAGCAAGGCATAGGGAAATAGCAGCCTGAAGGCGAGAGCACCAGAGATATGGCACTACAACACTCAACAGAAAAGACGCAGAACAGCCTCATTAGAAAATAAGGTCATCAGTGAAGCAAAATGAAAAAATGCAAATGATACAAGGCATCAATGCAATGTATCAGATACGAGAACAAGACAGTGCAGCCGTGAAAAACTTCAACTAAAAGAATACGAAATATGTACCTTAGTGATGGTACATAACAAACTGCACAAGGCAAAGGAAACTGTACAATTCAAAGACCATCAGCATGTAATACAAGGTAAAATAGATGTGAGTGCAGACGTACCCTGAAGACTACACATTCAAACTTAACAAGATGATCAAGGAGCAACTGGTCAGTACAAAAGTACACAAGTATAGATTCAGGTTCACAGTGGCAACTGCCACAGTATGGTATACAACTCAAAGTATCAGGCTGCATGTACACAAGCAATTATCCATACTCAATAAACTAAAGAGCATGTGCAAAGGTCTGGACAACATGGCATGTTGGAGACAGAATGCAACTTAAAATGAATCAGTGAACTAATCAGGTTAACAAGAAACGACCCAAGTTAAAAGACTCAAGTGAAGCTACAAGGAAACACTAAAACATGAACCAACTCAAGTTAGTTCATCACGCAATGAAACTGTACAAAGAGCATAGCCACAGTAACTCAAATGACAAGACTAGATGCGCAATATCATACAAGGCAATGCCTCAGAAAACTCAAGTGAAGCACTACAATGAGACTGACTACAAGCTAAATGTAACCGCAAAGTCAAGGTCCGACATGTACAGTTCAGGGATGAACACACCTAACTGGTAACAAGTGCAAATGCAACAGGTCAAGGAAACAGTAGCACAAAGACAACAACATAAACAACTACAAGCAACTCTATACATGGACACAAAACCAATACTGGACAGAGCATCATCAATGAAACTGCAGGAGGATGAACTATGTTCAAGTCTACAAATATACAGCAGTGAAGTCAAAGCAAAACTCAAACAATGCCAACATGATCAAGTTCAAAGCAATCAGGTCTCAAACCAGTATGCATGCACATATATGGTCTTGAGTAAACAGGTGAATGTGCAACAGGGAACAAAGGTCGGGAAACTAGATCGATCAAGGGATACATATGCACATATGAATGACCAGAATAACAATCATATAAAGATACATGAACAAGAGTGAATCAGAGTAGACAGGAACTAACCACAAGGCTACATCACTAACAAATGCAAGCTACTGAATTTCTCAAAGCCTCAGGCCAGAAGTTCGAAGTTATACAACATTTCAGTGAACGATTGAAGCATCTGAGTTTATATGTATATGTATAGCAAGCCATAACAACAAAAATTGAGCAAGAAAAAGTTCAAAGCCGAGAATTTCAAGCCTTGGTCATCACGAAATGTATCAAAATAGTGACCAGTGATTAGCGAAATTATATACGACTAAGAATAAGTCGTGAATCATCTCAACATCCAACGATTATCAAGTGCCAGAACCAATCAACCGACGCATTCAACAACAATATATATATGTCGAAGATAAGGGGATAAACTCACATAAACGAAACATCATCAGAAATATCAATTTAAAACCCAATCATCCCAAATATATACGAACGAAAAACCAGGGGATTCAAACTCAAAACACGAAATGCAGAGATGAATTAGATGTGAGTTTTACTCACCTTAGATCGGTCTAGAATTCGCAGACGAAGCTGAGAAAAATCGAAGCCCCAAATTGTCGCAGAGGAACGAACAAGACGAGCCGCCTCCATTTCTTTTCTTTCTTTAGTTAGGGTTTTCGTTCGAATGAATGGAGGGGTCTGGGTTGCGAACGAATAAGAAAGGGGAAAGAATACAACCCTTATCTCAATCAAAAGGAAGCCGGTCGAATTAATAAAGAAAAGCCCATATAATTCTTTTAACAAATTTTCAAATGAATTTAAACTTGATTCAAATCTGCATTAGCAGTTAAAAATGATTTAATCGTCATTTATAAACTGACGCGAAAGACCGGGTTGTTACAGACTCCCCTCCTTAAAGAAATTGCGTCCACGCAATCATAGGGAATAAATGGATAAAAGGTAACAACCAAAAGAGCATGGCAATGTCGAATGTATAAGCAAAGCAAGTGTCAGCGGGGAGGTATTAGATAAGAAATCGAAAGGTTCGACTGCTTCAAATCAAAAGAATCAACATCGTGGGAATCAGGGATCAAAATCAGACGACTAACAAAAGCAAGAACAATCGAGTTCCAGCAACTAAAAGAGAAGGAAAACAGAGCAGAAATCCCATACAGAGCACGAATTGAATGTGAGTAAATCAAATTACTCACCTGAATCGCCAGAGAAAAAGACGAAGCTCAAATCTCAAAACCGCAAATATTCAATCATCAAAAGCGATAATCAAATTTCTCAAATCAACAAATATTCGATTATCACAAGCGATAATCAAATTTAAAATTCAACAAATATTCGATTATCAAAAACGATAATCAAATTTCAAATCAACCAATATTTAATTATCTAAAGCGATAATTAAATCTCAATCAACAAACGTTTAATTATCTCAGGCGATAATTAAATCTAAAATCAACAAATATTTAATTATCTCAGGCGATAATTAAATCTCAAATCAACAAATATTTAATTATCTCAGGCGATTATTAAATCTAAAATCAGCAAATATTTAATTATCTCAGGCGATAATTAAATCTCAAATCAACGAATATTTAATTATCTCAGGCGATAATTAAATCTCAAATCAGCAAATATTTAATTATCAAAAGCGACAATTAAATCTCAAATCAGCAAATATTTAATTATCAAAAGCGATAATTAAATCTCAAATCAGCAAATATTTAATTATCAAAAGCGATAATTAAATCTCAAATCAACAAATATTTAATTATCTGAAGCGATAATTAAATCTCAAATCAACAAATATTTAATTATCAAAAGCGATAATTAAATCTAAAATCAACAAATATTTAATTATCTGAAGCGATAATTAAATCTCAAATCAACAAATATTTAATTATCTGAAGCGATAATTAAATCTCAAATCAACAAATATTTAATTATCAAAAGCGATAATTAAATCTCAAATCAGCAAATATTTAATTATCAAAAGCGATAATTAAATCTAAAATCAACAAATATTTAATTATCTGAAGCGATAATTAAAAGCAACAAATATCTGATTATCAAAAACGATAATCAGAACTCATATCAACAAATATCTAATTATCACAAGCGATAATTAGAAACAACAAATATCCGATTATCAAAAACGATAATCAGAACTCATATCAACAAATATCTAATTATCACAAGCGATAATTAGAAACAACAAATATTTAATTATCGATACGATAATTAAATCTCATAACATCGGATATCTAATTACCTGCAGATAATTAGAAACAACAAATATCTAGAAATCAATTAAGAAGACTAGAAAATCAACATAAAAGCTTGGATCGATCCCATCAGATGGCGAGTTTTTAATTCGCCGCACGTGCATCTCAGAGTGGCCGAAGCCTACCAAGTACTCAACATAATTTTGGCGCCCATCAGATTGACCCGAAGGTCCGCAGAGTGGCCCGAAAGCCCAACAAATGACCCGAAGGTCCGCAGAGTGGCTCGAAAGCCCAACAAATGACCCGAAGGTCCGCAGAGTGGCTTGAAAGCACACAAAATCATCAAATATTTCAATTAACGAGTCCGGAATTAACCGAAATAGCAAACGCACATGTCCCATACCACGTGTTTTACTAAATCGTTTGATTCTCTTCATCGTTTCCTTGAAAGTGCAAAATTGTGTATTTTGTAAAAATACATTTCACATTCTCAAACGGACAAGTCCGGAATTAAGCGAATCAGTAAAAGAAAGGGGTCATAGTCCTCGATTTTGCTGAAACGTTTAAATCGCTTCCTCATTCTTTTGAAATCGCAAACTGTAAAATTTTTGAAAACAATTTTATTTATTTTGTAAAAATAACAATTCGCATTCTCAACTGAACAAGTCCGGAGTTAAGCGAAACAGTAAAAGAAAGGGGTCATAATCCTCGATTTTGCTCAATCGTTTAAGTCGCTTTCTCATTCTTTTGAAAACGCAAACTGCTAAAATTTTATAAAACAATTTTCATTCTAAAACGATTTTCCAATCACGTGATTAAAACAGCAATATTAGTAACAATTTCGATAAGGAAATTGTACTTCTCAAAATACCGTAAAAACGGTCACAAATCAGTATTGCGGAATAACCGCTTGAAAATCCACTTTTAAAATTTGGCGGTTACTGAAGCCAAAGCGACAGTAGTTTTAAAACGTCAAAATCACATCAAAACAATTTACATCAAAATGTAATATCAGAGAATTTTCATTCATCAAAATGCCATAAAACACCGTGCTTCAAGAATTTAGCATTGGTGTAAAAATCCCGTTATAAAAATAACGGCAACAAAATACGTTTCATGACCAAGCATCGGTTCAACGTAAAATAATTGCAATAACGTGCAATTCAAATTTTGCACGTATTATAAAATGAGCAAAGAAATCATTCGAATGTATCATCAATGAAGATAATTCAAAACAGCAAAATCTAATCAATAAATGATTAGTACAAAAGAAAGCCAGCGGAAATTTCAACAAAAATCACATATCTGCAATTTCTTCGAATCCCCAATTCGGATTCGAAATTCTCAAAGAAACAAAATAATTACATTTATGTGAACAACAAATGAAATTCATATCAATTTCGTATTTTGATTTTTAAATCAAAAAGATTATCAGCTGTACTCAGCGAAGACAGTTTCACTGTTTCCGCTGCGCACTCTGATAAACAGTACTCAAATCAATCAAATCATCAGAACACAAATCCACTTTTTATTTTTAAATAATGATATTTAAAAACTTTCATCAATATTTCAAAACTTTAGTTTTGACTCAAATCACAAATAAAATATCGACCAATAGTTGTAACATATGTTCCATCCAAGTTATGTTTTATATTATGTCCATAAAACCTGGCTTTGATACCAACTGTGACGCCCCACCTCTATGCTCATAATAACAAAGAGTATTAAAAGAAATACTGTCTAGTATTACGAAGAATAAGGCTGGATAGGAGCGACCATCCGTAATTGGCCTTACACTAATATTGGTTATCTCGGTAGGAGTGGTATTTACTTTTTATTTTTCATCTATTATTTATTTACTCCCATCGACATATCCAATTATCAGTATAAAACAAACTACGATAGTTCATAATAGTTTAGGACATTAGATATAAAAATAACACAGATAATATAAATGCGGAACACAGATTAACAAAAATCTCATATATATATAACCGATGTCAGTTACAATATAGTTGACACGATACATATGATACAACTACAACTACCGACTCTAGAAGTTATATATACAAGTACATTATCGACTAATATACATGAATACATATCGTTCTATACAATGACACGACTACTACAAAATGACACTGACAACTTCAGAATATGTGAAAAGTCTTCATATCCTGAACAGCAACTCAAAGAAGAAAATCTACACCTGAAATAACTCGGGTCTGACCCGAGTATTACATTCAAAAGAAAATAACACCCAGGTCAGTCTAATTCAAACCAGTTTATTAGTGCATATAGGCAGTAATAATTTAAATAGACGACAGTCACAATAATTCCCGTCTATCCGATTCTTTAAACAAAGAAACCGGATAACGGTCAATATAACACTTAACAGTGTTTAACAAAAATCAGCAGATTTAAATTATGAACAGAGATAAATAAACAATTTATCAAATCGACTAAATCAATTTAAAACTGTCAAATCTGATAGGGCTGCAGTACACGCACGCGTGTACTGCCTCGCCACTATCGCAGGAGATACACAAAAGCTCAATGAAGGTCACAAGTGATCACAAGGTCAAACCCCGAAATCGGGTTCAACTCAAGTGAATTCAAGAACAAATCCCAACAGGGGGAAAAACTGCAAAGCAATACTAAACAAGATCAGAGGCAACAAGTGAAACAAGTTCAACATGTCGCAAAGCAAGGCATAGGGAAATAGCAGCCTGAAGGCGAGAGCACCAGAGATATGGCACTACAACACTCAACAGAAAAGACGCAGAACAGCCTCATTAGAAAATAAGGTCATCAGTGAAGCAAAATGAAAAAATGCAAATGATACAAGGCATCAATGCAATGTATCAGATACGAGAACAAGACAGTGCAGCCGTGAAAAACTTCAACTAAAAGAATACGAAATATGTACCTTAGTGATGGTACATAACAAACTGCACAAGGCAAAGGAAACTGTACAATTCAAAGACCATCAGCATGTAATACAAGGTAAAATAGATGTGAGTGCAGACGTACCCTGAAGACTACACATTCAAACTTAACAAGATGATCAAGGAGCAACTGGTCAGTACAAAAGTACACAAGTATAGATTCAGGTTCACAGTGGCAACTGCCACAGTATGGTATACAACTCAAAGTATCAGGCTGCATGTACACAAGCAATTATCCATACTCAATAAACTAAAGAGCATGTGCAAAGGTCTGGACAACATGGCATGTTGGAGACAGAATGCAACTTAAAATGAATCAGTGAACTAATCAGGTTAACAAGAAACGACCCAAGTTAAAAGACTCAAGTGAAGCTACAAGGAAACACTAAAACATGAACCAACTCAAGTTAGTTCATCACGCAATGAAACTGTACAAAGAGCATAGCCACAGTAACTCAAATGACAAGACTAGATGCGCAATATCATACAAGGCAATGCCTCAGAAAACTCAAGTGAAGCACTACAATGAGACTGACTACAAGCTAAATGTAACCGCAAAGTCAAGGTCCGACATGTACAGTTCAGGGATGAACACACCTAACTGGTAACAAGTGCAAATGCAACAGGTCAAGGAAACAGTAGCACAAAGACAACAACATAAACAACTACAAGCAACTCTATACATGGACACAAAACCAATACTGGACAGAGCATCATCAATGAAACTGCAGGAGGATGAACTATGTTCAAGTCTACAAATATACAGCAGTGAAGTCAAAGCAAAACTCAAACAATGCCAACATGATCAAGTTCAAAGCAATCAGGTCTCAAACCAGTATGCATGCACATATATGGTCTTGAGTAAACAGGTGAATGTGCAACAGGGAACAAAGGTCGGGAAACTAGATCGATCAAGGGATACATATGCACATATGAATGACCAGAATAACAATCATATAAAGATACATGAACAAGAGTGAATCAGAGTAGACAGGAACTAACCACAAGGCTACATCACTAACAAATGCAAGCTACTGAATTTCTCAAAGCCTCAGGCCAGAAGTTCGAAGTTATACAACATTTCAGTGAACGATTGAAGCATCTGAGTTTATATGTATATGTATAGCAAGCCATAACAACAAAAATTGAGCAAGAAAAAGTTCAAAGCCGAGAATTTCAAGCCTTGGTCATCACGAAATGTATCAAAATAGTGACCAGTGATTAGCGAAATTATATACGACTAAGAATAAGTCGTGAATCATCTCAACATCCAACGATTATCAAGTGCCAGAACCAATCAACCGACGCATTCAACAACAATATATATATGTCGAAGATAAGGGGATAAACTCACATAAACGAAACATCATCAGAAATATCAATTTAAAACCCAATCATCCCAAATATATACGAACGAAAAACCAGGGGATTCAAACTCAAAACACGAAATGCAGAGATGAATTAGATGTGAGTTTTACTCACCTTAGATCGGTCTAGAATTCGCAGACGAAGCTGAGAAAAATCGAAGCCCCAAATTGTCGCAGAGGAACGAACAAGACGAGCCGCCTCCATTTCTTTTCTTTCTTTAGTTAGGGTTTTCGTTCGAATGAATGGAGGGGTCTGGGTTGCGAACGAATAAGAAAGGGGAAAGAATACAACCCTTATCTCAATCAAAAGGAAGCCGGTCGAATTAATAAAGAAAAGCCCATATAATTCTTTTAACAAATTTTCAAATGAATTTAAACTTGATTCAAATCTGCATTAGCAGTTAAAAATGATTTAATCGTCATTTATAAACTGACGTGAAAGACCGGGTTGTTACAGACTCCCCTCCTTAAAGAAATTGCGTCCACGCAATCATAGGGAATAAATGGATAAAAGGTAACAACCAAAAGAGCATGGCAATGTCGAATGTATAAGCAAAGCAAGTGTCAGCGGGGAGGTATTAGATAAGAAATCGAAAGGTTCGACTGCTTCAAATCAAAAGAATCAACATCGTGGGAATCAGGGATCAAAATCAGACGACTAACAAAAGCAAGAACAATCGAGTTCCAGCAACTAAAAGAGAAGGAAAACAGAGCAGAAATCCCATACAGAGCACGAATTGAATGTGAGTAAATCAAATTACTCACCTGAATCGCCAGAGAAAAAGACGAAGCTCAAATCTCAAAACCGCAAATATTCAATCATCAAAAGCGATAATCAAATTTCTCAAATCAACAAATATTCGATTATCACAAGCGATAATCAAATTTAAAATTCAACAAATATTCGATTATCAAAAACGATAATCAAATTTCAAATCAACCAATATTTAATTATCTAAAGCGATAATTAAATCTCAATCAACAAACGTTTAATTATCTCAGGCGATAATTAAATCTAAAATCAACAAATATTTAATTATCTCAGGCGATAATTAAATCTCAAATCAACAAATATTTAATTATCTCAGGCGATAATTAAATCTAAAATCAGCAAATATTTAATTATCTCAGGCGATAATTAAATCTCAAATCAACGAATATTTAATTATCTCAGGCGATAATTAAATCTCAAATCAGCAAATATTTAATTATCAAAAGCGACAATTAAATCTCAAATCAGCAAATATTTAATTATCAAAAGCGATAATTAAATCTCAAATCAGCAAATATTTAATTATCAAAAGCGATAATTAAATCTCAAATCAACAAATATTTAATTATCTGAAGCGATAATTAAATCTCAAATCAACAAATATTTAATTATCAAAAGCGATAATTAAATCTAAAATCAACAAATATTTAATTATCTGAAGCGATAATTAAATCTCAAATCAACAAATATTTAATTATCTGAAGCGATAATTAAATCTCAAATCAACAAATATTTAATTATCAAAAGCGATAATTAAATCTCAAATCAGCAAATATTTAATTATCAAAAGCGATAATTAAATCTAAAATCAACAAATATTTAATTATCTGAAGCGATAATTAAAAGCAACAAATATCTGATTATCAAAAACGATAATCAGAACTCATATCAACAAATATCTAATTATCACAAGCGATAATTAGAAACAACAAATATCCGATTATCAAAAACGATAATCAGAACTCATATCAACAAATATCTAATTATCACAAGCGATAATTAGAAACAACAAATATTTAATTATCGATACGATAATTAAATCTCATAACATCGGATATCTAATTACCTGCAGATAATTAGAAACAACAAATATCTAGAAATCAATTAAGAAGACTAGAAAATCAACATAAAAGCTTGGATCGATCCCATCAGATGGCGAGTTTTTAATTCGCCGCACGTGCATCTCAGAGTGGCCGAAGCCTACCAAGTACTCAACATAATTTTGGCGCCCATCAGATTGACCCGAAGGTCCGCAGAGTGGCCCGAAAGCCCAACAAATGACCCGAAGGTCCGCAGAGTGGCTCGAAAGCCCAACAAATGACCCGAAGGTCCGCAGAGTGGCTTGAAAGCACACAAAATCATCAAATATTTCAATTAACGAGTCCGGAATTAACCGAAATAGCAAACGCACATGTCCCATACCACGTGTTTTACTAAATCGTTTGATTCTCTTCATCGTTTCCTTGAAAGTGCAAAATTGTGTATTTTGTAAAAATACATTTCACATTCTCAAACGGACAAGTCCGGAATTAAGCGAATCAGTAAAAGAAAGGGGTCATAGTCCTCGATTTTGCTGAAACGTTTAAATCGCTTCCTCATTCTTTTGAAATCGCAAACTGTAAAATTTTTGAAAACAATTTTATTTATTTTGTAAAAATAACAATTCGCATTCTCAACTGAACAAGTCCGGAGTTAAGCGAAACAGTAAAAGAAAGGGGTCATAATCCTCGATTTTGCTCAATCGTTTAAGTCGCTTTCTCATTCTTTTGAAAACGCAAACTGCTAAAATTTAATAAAACAATTTTCATTCTAAAACGATTTTCCAATCACATGATTAAAACAGCAATATTAGTAACAATTTCGATAAGGAAATTGTACTTCTCAAAATACCTTAAAAACGGTCACAAATCAGTATTGCGGAATAACCGCTTGAAAATCCACTTTTAAAATTTGGCGGTTACTGAAGCCAAAGCGACAGTAGTTTTAAAACGTCAAAATCACATCAAAACAATTTACATCAAAATGTAATATCAGAGAATTTTCATTCATCAAAATGCCATAAAACACCGTGCTTCAAGAATTTAGCATTGGTGTAAAAATCCCGTTATAAAAATAACGGCAACAAAATACGTTTCATAACCAAGCATCGGTTCAACGTAAAATAATTGCAATAACGTGCAATTCAAATTTTGCACGTATTATAAAATGAGCAAAGAAATCATTCGAATGTATCTTCAATGAAGATAATTCAAAACAGCAAAATCTAATCAATAAATGATTAGTACAAAAGAAAGCCAGCGGAAATTTCAACAAAAATCACATATCTGCAATTTCTTCGAATCCCCAATTCGGATTCGAAATTCTCAAAGAAACAAAATAATTACAGTTATGTGAACAACAAATGAAATTCATATCAATTTCGTATTTTGATTTTTAAATCAAAAAGATTATCAGCTGTACTCAGCGAAGACAGTTTCACTGTTTCCGCTGCGCACTCTGATAAACAGTACTCAAATCAATCAAATCATCAGAACACAAATCCACTTTTTATTTTTAAATAATGATATTTAAAAACTTTCATCAATATTTCAAAACTTTAGTTTTGACTCAAATCACAAATAAAATATCGACCAATAGTTGTAACATATGTTCCATCCAAGTTATGTTTTATATTATGTCCATAAAACCTGGCTCTGATACCAACTGTGACGCCCCACCTCTATGCTCATAATAACAAAGAGTATTAAAAGAAATACTGTCTAGTATTACGAAGAATAAGGCTGGATAGGAGCGACCATCCGTAATTGGCCTTACACTAATATTGGTTATCTCGGTAGGAGTGGTATTTACTTTTTATTTTTCATCTATTATTTATTTACTCCCATCGACATATCCAATTATCAGTATAAAACAAACTACGATAGTTCATAATAGTTTAGGACATTAGATATAACAATAACACAGATAATATAAATGCGGAACACAGATTAACAAAAATCTCATATATATATATAACCGATGTCAGTTACAATATAGTTGACACGATACATATGATACAACTACAACTGCCGACTCTAGAAGTTATATATACAAGTACATTATCGACTAATATACATGAATACATATCGTTCTATACAATGACACGACTACTACAAAATGACACTGACAACTTCAGAATATGTGAAAAGTCTTCATATCCTGAACAGCAACTCAAAGAAGAAAATCTACACCTGAAATAACTCGGGTCTGACCCGAGTATTACATTCAAAAGAAAATAACACCCAGGTCAGTCTAATTCAAACCAGTTTATTAGTGCATATAGGCAGTAATAATTTAAATAGACGACAGTCACAATAATTCCCGTCTATCCGATTCTTTAAACAAAGAAACCGGATAACGGTCAATATAACACTTAACAGTGTTTAACAAAAATCAGCAGATTTAAATTATGAACAGAGATAAATAAACAATTTATCAAATCGACTAAATCAATTTAAAACTGTCAAATCTGATAGGGCTGCAGTACACGCACGCGTGTACTGCCTCGCCACTATCGCAGGAGATACACAAAAGCTCAATGAAGGTCACAAGTGATCACAAGGTCAAACCCCGAAATCGGGTTCAACTCAAGTGAATTCAAGAACAAATCCCAACAGGGGGAAAAACTGCAAAGCAATACTAAACAAGATCAGAGGCAACAAGTGAAACAAGTTCAACATGTCGCAAAGCAAGGCACAGGGAAATAGCAGCCTGAAGGCGAGAGCACCAGAGATATGGCACTACAACACTCAACAGAAAAGACGCAGAACAGCCTCATTAGAAAATAAGGTCATCAGTGAAGCAAAATGAAAAAATGCAAATGATACAAGGAATCAATGCAATGTATCAGATTCGAGAACAAGACAGTGCAGCCGTGAAAAACTTCAACTAAAAGAATACGAAATATGTACCTTAGTGATGGTACATAACAAACTGCACAAGGCAAAGGAAACTGTACAATTCAAAGACCATCAGCATGTAATACAAGGTAAAACAGATGTGAGTGCAGACGTACCCTGAAGACTACACATTCAAACTTAACAAGATGATCAAGGAGCAACTGGTCAGTACAAAAGTACACAAGTATAGATTCAGGTTCACAGTGGCAACTGCCACAGTATGGTATACAACTCAAAGTATCAGGCTGCATGTACACAAGCAATTATCCATACTCAATAAACTAAAGAGCATGTGCAAAGGTCTTGACAACATGGCATGTTGAAGACAGAATGCAACTTAAAATGAATCAGTGAACTAATCAGGTTAACAAGAAACGACCCAAGTTAAAAGACTCAAGTGAAGCTACAAGGAAACACTAAAACATGAACCAACTCAAGTTAGTTCATCACGCAATGAAACTATACAAAGAGCATAGCCACAGTAACTCAAATGACAAGACTAGATGCGCAATATCATACAAGGCAATGCCTCAGAAAACTCAAGTGAAGCACTACAATGAGACTGACTACAAGCTAAATGTAACCGCAAAGTCAAGGTCCGACATGTACAGTTCAGGGATGAACACACCTGACTGGTAACAAGTGCAAATGCAACAGGTAAAGGAAACAGTAGCACAAAGACAACAACATAAACAACTACAAGCAACTCTATACATGGACACAAAACCAATACTGGACAGAGCATCATCAATGAAACTGCAGGAGGATGAACTATGTTCAAGTCTACAAATATACAGCAGTGAAGTCAAAGCAAAACTCAAACAATGCCAACATGATCAAGTTCAAAGAAATCAGGTCTCAAACCAGTATGTATGCACATATATGGTCTTGAGTAAACAGGTGAATGTGCAACAGGGAACAAAGGTCGGGAAACTAGATCGATCAAGGGATACATATGCACATATGAATGACCAGAATAACAATCATATAAAGATACATGAACAAGAGTGAATCAGAGTAGACAGGAACTAACCACAAGGCTACATCACTAACAAATGCAAGCTACTGAATTTCTCAAAGCCTCAGGCCAGAAGTTCGAAGTTATACAACATTTCAGTGAACGATTGAAGCATCTGAGTTTATATGTATATGTATAGCAAGCCATAACAACAAAAATTAAGCAAGAAAAAGTTCAAAGCCGAGAATTTCAAGCCTTGGTCATCACGAAATGTATCAAAACAGTGACCAGTGATTAGCGAAATTATATACGACTAAGAATAAGTCGTGAATCATCTCAACATCCAACGATTATCAAGTGCCAGAACCAATCAACCGACGCATTCAACAACAATATATATATGTCGAAGATAAGGGGATAAACTCACATAAACGAAACATCATCAGAAATATCAATTTAAAACCCAATCATCCCAAATATATACGAACGAAAAACCAGGGGATTCAAACCCAAAACACGAAATGCAGAGATGAATTAGATGTGAGTTTTACTCACCTTAGATCGGTCTAGAATTCGCAGACGAAGCTGAGAAAAATCGAAGCCCCAAATTGTCGCAGAGGAACGAACAAGACGAGCCGTCTCCATTTCTTTTCTTTCTTTAGTTAGGGTTTTCGTTCGAATGAATGGAGGGGTCTGGGTTGCGAACGAATAAGAAAGGGGAAAGAATACAACCCTTATCTCAATCAAAAGGAAGCCGGTCGAATTAATAAAGAAAAGCCCATATAATTCTTTTAACAAATTTTCAAATGAATTTAAACTTGATTCAAATCTGCATTAGCAGTTAAAAAATGATTTAATCGTCATTTATAAACTGACGCGAAAGACCGGGTTGTTACATACCATCCCTTACAATTTCGTGCAGCCTGAGGTGAAGAAATCATCTCGTTCCAGACCCCAACCAAACACACGACTTAAATCCTCCACTCGTTCCTTCAATCCTTTCAATGGAAAAAATTATTTGACATTTTTCCCATTAAAATCGATTACCAGGCTTACTTCGTGCAAAGTTCCAGCGATCGAAGTTCGTTTGATTTCTGGGAATGGACAAAAATCCAATTTTGGTTCAACTAAAAACTGCTCCTTATACCCATCACCAAAAATCATCAATTTAGTTTTAAAAATCCTATTTTCGTATAAGCATTCATGTGATATATTTGAAATAACAATTCACCATTTTTGAAATTTCCATTTTGGTAAGTGTTCCTGTAACATTTGAATTTTTTTTATACTGTATGTTATTGTTTTCCTTCTTGAACTATTTTTAAAATATAATTATTACTCAAATACACATCTTTTGTATTGAAACCCAAACTTGATAATGATCAAAACATGAGGAATTGAATTTTTCTTTTCAATCCTTTGCATACTGAACTCAAAGAATAGGGGGAAACCTATTTTACAGAGCTTCAAAATGTTAACAGAATGATTTAATCATCTCAACAATTCAAACAAATTGGTCATATATAAATTATTCTTGAGTACAAAAGATAGCTTATTTACTCACAGGTAAAGGAACAAAGAGGTCTAAAAAAAATTGCTCACTTGGAAATATAATTCAAACAGAGAACAACCTTTGAGTTGAAAAGGTGGAATCTTTGATCTTCTTGGATCTTCTTGTTTGCTTTAATTGGATTGTTGTTTGTTTAAGTTTTGAAATGATCATCACTTCAGATTTGCTCAGTTTTGAATATATGAGACTGAGATGAAGTTGATGTTTATATGGAGATGAGTTTTACTGGTGATATAATTTGGTTTGTACAAAATAGACAGGGATATTTTTTTATGTTTTGGAGGCTGATCTACTTGAACGTGATGGCTTCATTAATTGACTTTGTACAAATGTATATTTTTCTCATTTTCAGTTGTACCTATTGTATGGTGGCTGATGATAATTTGTTGTGTGTACTTAGAGGATGCAAACATTCAATGCTAATGTACCTTTATACTTATTCTATGTTTTCATTTTGCAAGTGTACATACTTGACTATACTTTGTTTACATACTTATTTTTAGTTATGTTATATTTTATTTTCTTCTTTAGTCTTATTATTTCATAGTATAAATAATTTCTATTTTAAATATGTTATTGGAATCTAGCTAATGTTACTTTAAAAATGTAAATGAACTTCCATTTTGATTTATTGTTAGATTTTACTTAATGTATTTACTTTATACTTTATCTTATATAATTGTATTTTATTTTTATTTTCTTTTATTAATTTTGAATGTATTTCCATATTTAATGTGTGGTTATAATTTATTTATTTTATTTTACTTTAATATTTATCTTCTTATATTTAATTTATAAATTCAAATTATTATTAACCATCAATTCTAATATTTATTATTATCATTTATTATTAAACCATTTATTTACAATTTAAATTCAAGTCAAATATATATCTATATATTTATTATTTTCAAATTCACTCATATATGCCCAAATACATATATATATACATATATATACAATATTTACAATATTTTTAAATTTAAGTGATTTATACCAAATTTATTTGGGTTCGGGGAAACTCGAATCAATTCATCAATTAATTTTGCAATTTTTTATTCAAAAAATTCAATTAATTATCAATTTAAATTTAATTAAAATTCGGGGTCGTTACAGACTTCCCCCCTTAAAAGAATTTCGTCCTCGAAATTGCCAAGGAGACACAAAGATAGATGAAGAACGTTTCATCAAATCAAATTGAGCATCTATTCTGCATTTGGCTTACCAAATCAGAATATCAATAACAGATACGAGAACGAATCTATTTAACACTTCACAAAATACTCGGGTTATCCAAATCTACGAAATGTGCAGTGGCATCGGTTAGTTCAAAGGGATAACTAACCATTCGTAGAATATATCGAGACCCAAAGAATAGATAGATAGATATATGGATACAATTTCAAAACTTTTAGTTTAAAAACCAAATTATACCTATCAACCATAGCAAACAAAGCAAACAAGGCAACCAATACAATCCAAACAAACATTTTGGTCCATCCGGAGTTTATGTCCCATATTAATATATCAAATCTCTTCCTGAATCTACCAGAAATTATCAAAGAATTGAGGAAAGATGACAAACAAAAGAGATTGATAGAGAAAAGATTGTTTCCTTATTGTTATAGAGTATTGACCATTTATAGTCGTATTTCGATGTCCCCTATCTCATCCTCTTCTTGCACTCATACTCACTATCAGTGGATAGCAAGAGAATTTACTGAGGCATACGAACGAATATCCGAGGAATACTCATTCTAGGGTATACTTCACCCTATCTCTAATGAGCTACTTAATGTGTTATACTCCTGAGCTAAAGTTTTACCCTCAGCTCTGATACCAAATGTAACAATACAAAGACATTGGGGACCGGTAGGCTTTGCAACCATCCGAGACCCACCGTGTCATACACCGGTACCTCGCAGTTGCTTTTACGGCCAGCCTCTCGACTGTCACAACCAACCCATCCCATTCAGGGACATGTAGGGGTAAGAGTCTCCAGTTCGCCACCAAACCGCGAAGCAAGAACCCCCTATCATGCTGTAATATAGCAAATGCGATCCACATATGACGTATCACTAATTTGGAATGGGTTATATGACACAAAGGTCTTTTCCCGGCTAACCCGAATAGTGAGCGCAATATTTAAAAATATATGGATATTGGGATTTCAGTTAAGTCACAACTTATTATCCAAAACTTTTCTTCAAATGGTTTAAACACATTACCATTTTATCCTTTTAAACAAAAAGATTCATCTCACAAATTTCACTCAGTTTCACAAAGATTCATTCACAGATTTTCCAAATCAATTTCCATTTCAATTGGATTAACTCGTTAAATCTTTAAAACAAAGATTCAACTTATAGCTTTCAAAACAATTTCACTTCGAATGGTTTAAACAAACCACCATTTTAAATCTGTTAAAAATAAACAGATTCAATTCATAGCTTTCAAAAAGAATTCATTCATAACTTGGAAAACCATTTTTCAATTCAAACTTGAAATTCCTTTAATTAAACTGGAATTTCATTTCTTATCTGAAAGCTTTTATTCTTTGAAAACAAACAGTTTTCATTTTGGAAATCTGATTCATTTATACGAGTTAAGGTTCTTGGGTTAAATCCAAATCCTCAAAATTATACTTTTAAAATGGTTTAACTTCATATAAACACATTTATAACATCTTTAACCATAAGTTCCAAACATGGAATTCAATTCCAAATTATTTGAATTCAAAGTCAAATGGAATTATTTAAATTGAAACTTTACCAAGTTATTCAAAATAGCTTTTATCTTTGAAAACACCTTTTCAAAAGCTTTAACATTTAACCCAAATCCATTTTCAAAATCAATTGAAATTAAAATTTCAATTTCAAAAAAACATTAAATTTAAATCATCTATGGCTTAACCGATTTCCACGTCCAATCCATATTTGTGTGTGTATGGTGTAGTCCAGGGGTTTCACACAGTAGTGCAACATCATCAATCATCACAGATATATCAATATCGATAAGCGGTATAACTATAACGCTTATCTTCATTCACAGATTCATAGATAAAGTAAATTTATTAATCACAAAGATTCACCATTAAAATTTGATGTGGGTTTCGGATAACCAATTGGAATCCAACTCCTTGTCGCATCGAAATTCAAATGCCGTTTTACAGGCAAAAAAAAGGTTTTCACATATATAAAGAATAAAATCACCAATCATAATCCAGCACAGACTAATTCACATCATACAGCATCACAATCACAAACAGAAATATCAATTCAGTATATGACATTTGATGATAATCAATCACCTTCAATTTGAGGTGAGGGTGATTTAAAAAAAAGAATTAACTACATAATTATTTTTATTGATTTATTTAAATCAATGATTAACTATTCTTAATGATAAATTAATTAAATTTTTAATTAATTATCCCTTAATCAATTATATTAATTAACTGCCAATTATTAATTAATTAACTTTAATTATCTAATAAACAATTCTCAATTCCAAAATTAACTAAATGCTTAATTATCAATTAATCAATCTTTAAACCATTAATTCACCTTAAATTTTTCTTTCATTAAGAAATTAACTTTAAGTAATTAATTTCTTTTATAAAAAAAATTAACTTAGCCTTTAAAAGTTAATTTAAAAAGTTAAAACATTTGGAGTCTTTATTTACTTCTTTTATATTATTAAGTTTATCAGAAATAACTTTAAAAATAAAAGCCATGTTTATTTAAAACCATTATACAACTTAGCTAATCACAAATAATTTATCTAAAAATCCTTCTTAACTAATCTTAAACTTGAATATCATTTAATTATAAGAAGAAAATTGATTAACCAGATCTAATGTAACGACCCGATATTTTGGACCATTCGCGTCCATTATAAGTGTATAGGTAGACACTCATGCCGGAGTTGAATTGCTCAAAATACCACGTTGTTAATTTAAATTTGGCAAAACTGAACATATACAGTAAATAGATATAATCACAGATCACAGACACAGAGTAATAAATGCAGCGGAAATAAAAGAGATAGTAGTTCATGAAGCTACTATATGAATATATAAAATACATCAGAGTTTACAACAGAAGAGTAATACGATACATCAGATACAAATCAGAATACATCACTGGAATCATCGAATACTAAAAGCAGAATAGATGGCTGGATCTTCAAGCAAAGCTCCAACTCCAATGGCGAGTCTCGAATACTGGATCACTCAGTCTGACCCGAGCGTAAAGCAAAAACACAAGACACTCGAGTCAGGATTAACATTCTTATATTAATAAATCCAACTCAAGTGAAATAGCAATTGAAATACAAGTAACTCAAAGGATGTTTGGAATAACCATCCTTTAAGGATCCGTTAAACTATCTACTATGTAGTAATGTACGCTAAGTAGATAATGTCTATCAGTAATATAAAAAGATATCAAAATAGCGTTAAGTCATGGCCCATTCCACCCTTAACACATTTTATTCCCAAAAGCATATACAAGATCGTAGTTTCCCCAAAACCGAAAGTCACCAGAGGGCAATCCATATACTAAAGGTACAAATCAAAATCGTAGTGGTCTCGAATAGGATAATCAGTATGACAAGGTACATGAGGCGATACCAACTAGGATACTAGTAGTTTCCTGATCCGGACTGATGTTGGGCATAGCAGCTACTACCCCAACACCGCGAAACAACACTCCCAAATCAAGGGGTGCACCCAAATCGAATCACATAAGTAATAGATAAGGTATCGAAGAAGTGTGTCCGCTAGAGATGGCGATCCTCAATGGCCCGGCGCGGCTCCTGTTTTAGTCATGTCAGGGGTCATCCAATATCGTTCTCTTTCTTCAGTCAACGCGTTCACCAAAACCATCCACTTCGTTCTGGATCAACACTCCGTGTATATTAGTTATTAAAGTGGTTTCGATATCGACAGAGAGTATGTCCATATCCGATCCCGGTCTCTTTAATAACTACGTATTATTACACCGATTGGTCATTTAATATATTTCAAAACCAAATCAATTTCCATTTCAATCAGAGTTTATAAATCAACATTTCATTTGTCTTTCTAAACCAATTTCCAATATTTACGTTTCAAAAATTCCAAATTCACAATTTCAAAATCTTATAATTCAATTTCAATTTCTATTTAAAACAATTCAAATATTGATTCAAGTTCGTAAATAAGTTTCATTCCGAAATCATTTAAATTAATTTGATTTAACATTTAAATCAATTTAAATTCATTTATCGATTTCATTCAATATTCATTAAGTAAATTTGCCATTCAAAATAATTTCTATTAAATTTCCAATTCATTAAATCAATTCTTAAGTTCAACTTCAATAAATCAAAATTTACAATTTTGAATTAAACTAAATTCGTCAAATCAATTCTTTCAATTACAAGTCTTACATTAATTCCAAAAATATCACATTTTCATTTCTTGTTAAATAAATTCCATTTCACTTATTTACTTTCTTAAATAATTTTCCAAAACTTACTTAATCAAGAAAACTCAATTTCAATTATTTACGAAGTAAAGTTCACTTATTCAAAAGTTCAATTTTACTTATTAAAGAGTTCAATTCAATTTAATCATTAAATAATCCAATCTTATTTAATTATTAAATAATTCAAAACTTAATTATTAAATAGTTTCAAAGTTAATAATTTCGAACTTAATTATTAAATCATTTCAAAGTTTAATAATTTCAAACTTAATTATAATTTCAAACTTAATTCGATAACTTCTCAAATTAAACCACATTCTTTCATCCATTACATTGTTAATATTTTGTTTCAGATTATTATATATTAACATTTCCTTTCATTAAAATTCAAATTTCAACTTCATTTCAAAACCATATTATTTATTCAAATACAATCTTCAATTTATTTTCAAATCAAATTATTGACCAATCGGGTTTTATTTAATTTCCTATCCTAGGTCAAGTTCAATTTGGGTATTTATCATTTCAACCCGATTCCAATTCAATTCAAAATCAAAGCATACAAAGGGAACTTGCAGTGTGATAACTGGGATGGTGTCAAAGTAAATAAACAAGCAATAACAACAATCAATAACAATCCAATAATCAATTCAAATAATCCCGAAATAACTGTATTAATTTGCATTGTTATTTGTACGAATTAATATAATTATTCCTAGAATCTACACTATCATTTCATGTAGATTAAAGATTATTACATTACGGTTTTCACTTGTCATCTATTACAATTTCATACATCATCAATTTAACAACATACATTCAGTGGTTCAAAATGTAATTAAACAAATCCTACGTATCAATAAATTTAACAGTTAAAGGGGTCATATTATACAAATGTCAGTTAATCAAATTTAACATTTAACTATCCTATATCAAGTTCAATTGCATACTATTTATCATTTTAACATTAACAATTTAACGTCCAATATAAACATCAACAATCAATCAATTTTCAGCCAAACTGTATTATCATCGCATAAATAATTAACAAATAATGGTGTCAGATGTCACAGGTGAACTGATACAGGTAATAGCATATATAACAGTGTAATTAACTAACAGCAGTATATTTCAATTATCGTTTCAATTGAAATCAAATTTAATAAGTAAAAGAACGTTAATCGTGAGTGATTGCTCACCTTCCGAGGTTAGAGATGTGCGAGACTGAGATGAGTTGCGAATCTAATCACGAAATCCAAAGCAAAGCTAGATGGATACGATTTGACGATCAAAGCTGATAGTTTGAATTGATGAGAGCGAATCAGAATCATCTTAAACAAGCACGACATGACTCTGAAGGGTGGGGAAAGAGAGTTGCTTTGCTGATGGCGGAGGTCGATGAGCGAGTGGAAGGAGGTGGTGAAGGCCACGGCCATGTTGACTCAGAGGCAGGGGAGGTGGAGCAGGCTGTGGGTTCGCAAGGCACAGGTCGAGGATGGTGGTGGTTTGCTCGGGTTTGCGCGGTGAGGAGAGAGGGAAGGCGGACTGTGTGGGCGATGTGTTGAGCGTGGAGTCAGCAGTTCAATGGTGGAGTAGGTGAGCACATGGGCAACCGGGTTCGGTTGAAGATTGCAAAGACGTGGAGACGTGCTGCTCGCACGTGAGCAGGATGGTGGCCGACTCGAGTATGTGGCGGTGATGGGTTGCCGACGAGTGGAACGGTTGAAGTGTCAGAGGCCGCGGGTAAGCTTCGACCGAGGGAGAGGCGATACGCTGTGATGTGGAGAGGCTGCGCCGTGGCTCGCGAGTTCAAGTGGCAGCAATTTCATCAACAAAATTTCTTTTTTTTTATTAGGAGCGAACAGATTTTATTAAAAGAGGAGAGGAGGAGGGATTGAGAAGGAGATGGGTGAGATTACAGGGAAGCAAGATGAGTTACAGAGAAGAAGAGAGCAGGTTCACTTCTTTTCAAAAAGAAAGTGATGAGAATGAACAGTGTTGCGAAAAGCAAATATGCATTGAACCGGTACAAATTTTAAAAGCTAGCAGTAAATTTGGGAAAGTAAATTTGGGGAATATAAAAGGTTAGAGACTATTGGTATAATACGATGGGAAAATGAATGGGCAAGAAAACCAAAACCGGTAAAATCGGGTACCGATACGGTTCCTTAATTTATTGATTTCACCGTGTATCGTACATCGAAACAAACGAACAAATATGCTGCAGAGATCAGCACGACACAACGATCAAAATGGTACACAAATATCGGTGGTACGATTTAATTTATAAAATTCGAATTTTTCTACTGGCTGAAAATGCAAGAAAAACGTAGAAAAATATGATCGACGGAGCCAAAGAATTCCGAATTTGGAAAAACGACAAACTGACATCTTGCTCAGAAGATGGTTTAGAATTTTTCTATGTAAAAATATTTAGGTTTCGGAAATATTTTATTTTCATCGCTTTTTAACTGGTTAAATTGAAGTAAATTTACGTGCGAAATAAACTTTCATATTTTCGGACGAAAATTTACCAATTGCTATGTTTAATTAGATGCATTCCAAATAATAAATTTTTATTTCAAAATTTTATCGTTTAAAATTTCACAAAATTTCAACTAAGTACGTTATTAAAACGGTTAAAATTTACGGGTCGTTACACTCTCCCCCACTCAAAACTTTTCGTCTCCGAAAAGGAAGGAGGCATGAGAATAGAAACAACCAGAAAGAAAATAGATTAAAAGACAAGATATAGCAATTAATTTAAACCATATAATTTCAAATCAAACTAATTAATATTTAACAATTTGGTTTAATCCACTTGGTTTCACTTAAGTTAAATCAATCTATCTATTTCTAAATTCATTATCTTATTATCCAATTATCTTAAATTTACAATTTCTAAAACCATAAATTTGAATAGTCTTTTATTATAATCATATTTTTCAACAATTTAAATTCTTCTTTATTCCAAATTATTGTTAAATTTATTCTACTTAATATATCTTATCACATATATTTAAACCATATAAATTAATTTAAACCATATAAATTCCAATTTAAATTAATTTATATTCAATAATTTATTTTAAATTCAAAGTATTTCCATAAGTTGATCTAATTTCAATTTATTAATTCCTTCAAAACAAAATTTATTTCAGTTGTCTTATTATTCTATTTATCTCTATTAACATTTTATAATTAAAATTTAAGTGTATAACATTTATTATAACCACTAAAATTTTATTTATAAATTCAATTTATATTATATATTATCCAATTACATATTCAACTTCTGAATGATTTAGGTAAGTTGTATTAGAATGCAGCTGAACAATATACAAATAAAATTTTCCCAATTCAATTATTCAAGTTTAAATATTTATTCCAAATTTTGGTTTTATTTATAATTAAAATCATCATTTAACAAAATTTAAGAATTGGATTTCTGATTAACTTTAAACAATTTAGAGATATATATAATACATTTATATCAAATCAAATTAAATTTAAAATAAGATACCTATATATATATAAATCAAGTATACTGAAGAAACTCTAATCAAAGTATTTTTCCCAAAACAAAACCGTAGCAAAGCTACAGAATGGTTTCTCCACTTCAAAACTCGAAAATGAATGTCGATGATGCGGCCGCCATCACTGAGATTATTTTCCAGCGACAAAGAGAAGAGCACTGATTTCAACATTTTAAAAGTTCTTTGAAAACGATTTCTATTCAAAAATACGTCCAATAATATATACTTTAAAATTTTAAAAACCAAAGTTCGAAATCACCGAAAACTAAATTCTCAAATTCTGAATTAAATTCATTTCAAATTCCAAATCAATTTATAAACCGTATTTATAAATTTATTCAGAACAATAAATGATAATCAAATATTATCATTTCAAACAAACAATTTTATTTACCTATTAAATTCCAGAAAAAAAATTTCTTATATTTTCACAATATAATCAAACAAATTTGAAAACAATATTTTTTATATAAATTTACAAATACACTTCCTCGCTCGACGATACAAGAATGGATTCAAATAAGGATAGGTTTTCAAATTTGAGGGACTCAAATCAAAGAGAAATCTGATTCGAAGATAAGTTTGAAACAAAATAAGATGATGAGATAACGAAATAGAAAGATGGATAAGTTTATATAAATCGCGGGCAACCTCAACCGGGTCGACCGTGACTTCAAGAATAAGATCGATGCAGAATTCCGAGGTAAATCAACACTCGATCTCGAGAGATGGAATTCCGGTATAGCAGGAGATAGATAGCATCGTAAACCGAGGATACAGGAATCTCCGGTAGATCGATGCCTATTATAAAGGAGTTTTGCTCCTTTACGAATCATTCGAAGATTGGCGAAACCGCCGATTCACTATAAGGGTCATTCGAAGTGGAGTTATGTGATGCTCCAGAATTGAAAGGAGACGAATAGTGAGGGACACGAATGAAATTTTGGAACCGTAGGGAACGTTCCAAAATTCGAAGGAATCGAATCAAAACGGAAGAGATTGAAACTCGAAATGAAAGTGATTCTGTAAATACATTTACCCTATATGTTAAGTTTTGCCTAGAGCTACCAAAGCTCTGATACCAACTGTAACGACCCGATATTTTGGACCATTCGCGTCCATTATAAGTGTATAGGTAGACACTCATGCCGGAGTTGAATTGCTCAAAATACCACGTTGTTAATTTAAATTTGGCAAAACTGAACATATACAGTAAATAGATATAATCACAGATCACAGACACAGAGTAATAAATGCAGCGGAAATAAAAGAGATAGTAGTTCATGAAGCTACTATATGAATATATAAAATACATCAGAGTTTACAACAGAAGAGTAATACGATACATCAGATACAAATCAGAATACATCACTGGAATCATCGAATACTGAAAGCAGAATAGATGGCTGGATCTTCAAGCAAAGCTCCAACTCCAATGGTGAGTCTCGAATACTGGATCACTCAGTCTGACCCGAGCGTAAAGCAAAAACACAAGACACTCGAGTCAGGATTAACATTCTTATATTAATAAATCCAACTCAAGTGAAATAGCAATTGAAATACAAGTAACTCAAAGGATGTTTGGAATAACCATCCTTTAAGGATCCGTTAAACTATCTACTATGTAGTAATGTACGCTAAGTAGATAATGTCTATCAGTAATATAAAAAGATATCAAAATAGCGTTAAGTCATGGCCCATTCCACCCTTAACACATTTTATTCCCAAAAGCATATACAAGACCGTAGTTTCCCCAAAACCGGAAGTCACCAGAGGGCAATCCATATACTAAAGGTACAAATCAAAATCGTAGTGGTCTCGAATAGGATAATCAGTATGACAAGGTACATGAGGCGATACCAACTAGGATACTAGTAGTTTCCTGATCCGGACTGATGTTGGGCATAGCAGCTACTACCCCAACACCACGAAACAACACTCCCAAATCAAGGGGTGCACCCAAATCGAATCACATAAGTAATAGATAAGGTATCGAAGAAGTGTGTCCGCTAGAGATGGCGATCCTCAATGGCCCGGCGCGGCTCCTGTTTTAGTCATGTCAGGGGTCATCCAATATCGTTCTCTTTCTTCAGTCAACGCGTTCACCAAAACCATCCACTTCGTTCTGGATCAACACTCCGCGTATATTAGTTATTAAAGTGGTTTCGGTATCGACAGAGAGTATGTCCATATCCGATCCCGGACTCTTTAATAACTACGTATTATTACACCGATTGGTCATTTAATATATTTCAAAACCAAATCAATTTCCATTTCAATCAGAGTTTATAAATCAACATTTCATTTGTCTTTCTAAACCAATTTCCAATATTTACGTTTCAAAAATTCCAAATTCACAATTTCAAAATCTTATAATTCAATTTCAATTTCTATTTAAAACAATTCAAATATTGATTCAAGTTCGTAAATAAGTTTCATTCCGAAATCATTTAAATTAATTTGATTTAACATTTAAATCAATTTAAATTCATTTATCGATTTCATTCAATATTCATTAAGTAAATTTGCCATTCAAAATAATTTCTATTAAATTTCCAATTCATTAAATCAATTCTTAAGTTCAACTTCAATAAATCAAAATTTACAATTTTGAATTAAACTAAATTCGTCAAATCAATTCTTTCAATTACAAGTCTTACATTAATTCCAAAAATATCACATTTTCATTTCTTGTTAAATAAATTCCATTTCACTTATTTACTTTCTTAAATAATTTTCCAAAACTTACTTAATCAAGAAAACTCAATTTCAATTATTTACGAAGTAAAGTTCACTTATTCAAAAGTTCAATTTTACTTATTAAAGAGTTCAATTCAATTTAATCATTAAATAATCCAATCTTATTTAATTATTAAATAATTCAAAACTTAATTATTAAATAGTTTCAAAGTTAATAATTTCGAACTTAATTATTAAATCATTTCAAAGTTTAATAATTTCAAACTTAATTATAATTTCAAACTTAATTCGATAACTTCTCAAATTAAACCACATTCTTTCATCCATTACATTGTTAATATTTTGTTTCAGATTATTATATATTAACATTTCCTTTCATTAAAATTCAAATTTCAACTTCATTTCAAAACCATATTATTTATTCAAATACAATCTTCAATTTATTTTCAAATCAAATTATTGACCAATCGGGTTTTATTTAATTTCCTATCCTAGGTCAAGTTCAATTTGGGTATTTATCATTTCAACCCGATTCCAATTCAATTCAAAATCAAAGCATACAAAGGGAACTTGCAGTGTGATAACTGGGATGGTGTCAAAGTAAATAAACAAGCAATAACAACAATCAATAACAATCCAATAATCAATTCAAATAATCCCGAAATAACTGTATTAATTTGCATTGTTATTTGTACGAATTAATATAATTATTCCTAGAATCTACACTATCATTTCATGTAGATTAAAGATTATTACATTACGGTTTTCACTTGTCATCTATTACAATTTCATACATCATCAATTTAACAACATACATTCAGTGGTTCAAAATGTAATTAAACAAATCCTACGTATCAATAAATTTAACAGTTAAAGGGGTCATATTATACAAATGTCAGTTAATCAATTTTAACATTTAACTATCCTATATCAAGTTCAATTGCATACTATTTATCATTTTAACATTAACAATTTAACGTCCAATATAAACATCAACAATCAATCAATTTTCAGCCAAACTGTATTATCATCGCATAAATAATTAACAGATAATGGTGTCAGATGTCACAGGTGAACTGATACAGGTAATAGCATATATAACAGTGTAATTAACTAACAGCAGTATATTTCAATTATCGTTTCAATTGAAATCAAATTTAATAAGTAAAAGAACGTTAATCGTGAGTGATTGCTCACCTTCCGAGGTTAGAGATGTGCGAGACTGAGATGAGTTGCGAATCTAATCACGAAATCCAAAGCAAAGCTAGATGGATACGATTTGACGATCAAAGCTGATAGTTTGAATTGATGAGAGCGAATCAGAATCATCTTAAACAAGCACGGCATGACTCTGAAGGGTGGGGAAAGAGAGTTGCTTTGCTGATGGCGGAGGTCGATGAGCGAGTGGAAGGAGGTGGTGAAGGCCACGGCCATGTTGACTCAGAGGCAGGGGAGGTGGAGCAGGCTGTGGGTTCGCAAGGCACAGGTCGAGGATGGTGGTGGTTTGCTCGGGTTTGCGCGGTGAAGAGAGAGGGAAGGCGGACTGTGTGGGCGATGGGTTGAGCGTGGAGTCAGCAGTTCAATGGTGGAGTAGGTGAGCACATGGGCAACCGGGTTCGGTTGAAGATTGCAAAGACGTGGAGACGTGCTGCTCGCACGTGAGCAGGATGGTGGCCGACTCGAGTATGTGGCGGTGATGGGTTGCCGACGAGTGGAACGGTTGAAGTGTCAGAGGCCGCGGGTAAGCTTCGACCGAGGGAGAGGCGATACGCTGTGATGTGGAGAGGCTGCGCCGTGGCTCGCGAGTTCAAGTGGCAGCAATTTCATCAACAAAATTTCTTTTTTTTTTTATTAGGAGCGAACAGATTTTATTAAAAGAGGAGAGGAGGAGGGATTGAGAAGGAGATGGGTGAGATTACAGGGAAGCAAGATGAGTTACAGAGAAGAAGAGAGCAGGTTCACTTCTTTTCAAAAAGAAAGTGATGAGAATGAACAGTGTTGCGAAAAGCAAATATGCATTGAACCGGTACAAATTTTAAAAGCTAGCAGTAAATTTGGGAAAGTAAATTTGGGGAATATAAAAGGTTAGAGACTATTGGTATAATACGATGGGAAAATGAATGGGCAAGAAAACCAAAACCGGTAAAATCGGGTACCGATACGGTTCCTTAATTTATTGATTTCACCGTGTATCGTACATCGAAACAAACGAACAAATATGCTGCAGAGATCAGCACGACACAACGATCAAAATGGTACACAAATATCGGTGGTACGATTTAATTTATAAAATTCGAATTTTTCTACTGGCTGAAAATGCAAGAAAAACGTAGAAAAATATGATCGACGGAGCCAAAGAATTCCGAATTTGGAAAAACGACAAACTGACATCTTGCTCAGAAGATGGTTTAGAATTTTTCTATGTAAAAATATTTAGGTTTCGGAAATATTTTATTTTCATCGCTTTTTAACTGGTTAAATTGAAGTAAATTTACGTGCGAAATAAACTTTCATATTTTCGGACGAAAATTTACCAATTGCTATGTTTAATTAGATGCATTCCAAATAATAAATTTTTATTTCAAAATTTTATCGTTTAAAATTTCACAAAATTTCAACTAAGTACGTTATTAAAACGGTTAAAATTTACGGGTCGTTACACTCTCCCCCACTCAAAACTTTTCGTCTCCGAAAAGGAAGGAGGCATGAGAATAGAAACAACCAGAAAGAAAATAGATTAAAAGACAAGATATAGCAATTAATTTAAACCATATAATTTCAAATCAAACTAATTAATATTTAACAATTTGGTTTAATCCACTTGGTTTCACTTAAGTTAAATCAATCTATCTATTTCTAAATTCATTATCTTATTATCCAATTATCTTAAATTTACAATTTCTAAAACCATAAATTTGAATAGTCTTTTATTATAATCATATTTTTCAACAATTTAAATTCTTCTTTATTCCAAATTATTGTTAAATTTATTCTACTTAATATATCTTATCACATATATTTAAACCATATAAATTAATTTAAACCATATAAATTCCAATTTAAATTAATTTATATTCAATAATTTATTTTAAATTCAAAGTATTTCCATAAGTTGATCTAATTTCAATTTATTAATTCCTTCAAAACAAAATTTATTTCAGTTGTCTTATTATTCTATTTATCTCTATTAACATTTTATAATTAAAATTTAAGTGTATAACATTTATTATAACCACTAAAATTTTATTTATAAATTCAATTTATATTATATATTATCCAATTACATATTCAACTTCTGAATGATTTAGGTAAGTTGTATTAGAATGCAGCTGAACAATATACAAATAAAATTTTCCCAATTCAATTATTCAAGTTTAAATATTTATTCCAAATTTTGGTTTTATTTATAATTAAAATCATCATTTAACAAAATTTAAGAATTGGATTTCTGATTAACTTTAAACAATTTAGAGATATATATAATACATTTATATCAAATCAAATTAAATTTAAAATAAGATACCTATATATATATAAATCAAGTATACTGAAGAAACTCTAATCAAAGTATTTTTTCCCAAAACAAAACCGTAGCAAAGCTACAGAATGGTTTCTCCACTTCAAAACTCGAAAATGAATGTCGATGATGCGGCCGCCATCACTGAGATTATTTTCCAGCGACAAAGAGAAGAGCACTGATTTCAACATTTTAAAAGTTCTTTGAAAACGATTTCTATTCAAAAATACGTCCAATAATATATACTTTAAAATTTTAAAAACCAAAGTTCGAAATCACCGAAAACTAAATTCTCAAATTCTGAATTAAATTCATTTCAAATTCCAAATCAATTTATAAACCGTATTTATAAATTTATTCAGAACAATAAATGATAATCAAATATTATCATTTCAAACAAACAATTTTATTTACCTATTAAATTCCAGAAAAAAATTTCTTATATTTTCACAATATAATCAAACAAATTTGAAAACAATATTTTTTATATAAATTTACAAATACACTTCCTCGCTCGACGATACAAGAATGGATTCAAATAAGGATAGGTTTTCAAATTTGAGGGACTCAAATCAAAGAGAAATCTGATTCGAAGATAAGTTTGAAACAAAATAAGATGATGAGATAACGAAATAGAAAGATGGATAAGTTTATATAAATCGCGGGCAACCTCAACCGGGTCGACCGTGACTTCAAGAATAAGATCGATGCAGAATTCCGAGGTAAATCAACACTCGATCTCGAGAGATGGAATTCCGGTATAGCAGGAGATAGATAGCATCGTAAACCGAGGATACAGGAATCTCCGGTAGATCGATGCCTATTATAAAGGAGTTTTGCTCCTTTACGAATCATTCGAAGATTGGCGAAACCGCCGATTCACTATAAGGGTCATTCGAAGTGGAGTTATGTGATGCTCCAGAATTGAAAGGAGACGAATAGTGAGGGACACGAATGAAATTTTGGAACCGTAGGGAACGTTCCAAAATTCGAAGGAATCGAATCAAAACGGAAGAGATTGAAACTCGAAATGAAAGTGATTCAGTAAATACATTTACCCTATATGTTAAGTTTTGCCTAGAGCTACCAAAGCTCTGATACCAACTGTAACGACCCGATATTTTGGACCATTCGCGTCCATTATAAGTGTATAGGTAGACACTCATGCCGGAGTTGAATTGCTCAAAATACCACGTTGTTAATTTAAATTTGGCAAAACTGAACATATACAGTAAATAGATATAATCACAGATCACAGACACAGAGTAATAAATGCAGCGGAAATAAAAGAGATAGTAGTTCATGAAGCTACTATATGAATATATAAAATACATCAGAGTTTACAACAGAAGAGTAATACGATACATCAGATACAAATCAGAATACATCACTGGAATCATCGAATACTGAAAGCAGAATAGATGGCTGGATCTTCAAGCAAAGCTCCAACTCCAATGGTGAGTCTCGAATACTGGATCACTCAGTCTGACCCGAGCGTAAAGCAAAAACACAAGACACTCGAGTCAGGATTAACATTCTTATATTAATAAATCCAACTCAAGTGAAATAGCAATTGAAATACAAGTAACTCAAAGGATGTTTGGAATAACCATCCTTTAAGGATCCGTTAAACTATCTACTATGTAGTAATGTACGCTAAGTAGATAATGTCTATCAGTAATATAAAAAGATATCAAAATAGCGTTAAGTCATGGCCCATTCCACCCTTAACACATTTTATTCCCAAAAGCATATACAAGACCGTAGTTTCCCCAAAACCGGAAGTCACCAGAGGGCAATCCATATACTAAAGGTACAAATCAAAATCGTAGTGGTCTCGAATAGGATAATCAGTATGACAAGGTACATGAGGCGATACCAACTAGGATACTAGTAGTTTCCTGATCCGGACTGATGTTGGGCATAGCAGCTACTACCCCAACACCACGAAACAACACTCCCAAATCAAGGGGTGCACCCAAATCGAATCACATAAGTAATAGATAAGGTATCGAAGAAGTGTGTCCGCTAGAGATGGCGATCCTCAATGGCCCGGCGCGGCTCCTGTTTTAGTCATGTCAGGGGTCATCCAATATCGTTCTCTTTCTTCAGTCAACGCGTTCACCAAAACCATCCACTTCGTTCTGGATCAACACTCCGCGTATATTAGTTATTAAAGTGGTTTCGGTATCGACAGAGAGTATGTCCATATCCGATCCCGGACTCTTTAATAACTACGTATTATTACACCGATTGGTCATTTAATATATTTCAAAACCAAATCAATTTCCATTTCAATCAGAGTTTATAAATCAACATTTCATTTGTCTTTCTAAACCAATTTCCAATATTTACGTTTCAAAAATTCCAAATTCACAATTTCAAAATCTTATAATTCAATTTCAATTTCTATTTAAAACAATTCAAATATTGATTCAAGTTCGTAAATAAGTTTCATTCCGAAATCATTTAAATTAATTTGATTTAACATTTAAATCAATTTAAATTCATTTATCGATTTCATTCAATATTCATTAAGTAAATTTGCCATTCAAAATAATTTCTATTAAATTTCCAATTCATTAAATCAATTCTTAAGTTCAACTTCAATAAATCAAAATTTACAATTTTGAATTAAACTAAATTCGTCAAATCAATTCTTTCAATTACAAGTCTTACATTAATTCCAAAAATATCACATTTTCATTTCTTGTTAAATAAATTCCATTTCACTTATTTACTTTCTTAAATAATTTTCCAAAACTTACTTAATCAAGAAAACTCAATTTCAATTATTTACGAAGTAAAGTTCACTTATTCAAAAGTTCAATTTTACTTATTAAAGAGTTCAATTCAATTTAATCATTAAATAATCCAATCTTATTTAATTATTAAATAATTCAAAACTTAATTATTAAATAGTTTCAAAGTTAATAATTTCGAACTTAATTATTAAATCATTTCAAAGTTTAATAATTTCAAACTTAATTATAATTTCAAACTTAATTCGATAACTTCTCAAATTAAACCACATTCTTTCATCCATTACATTGTTAATATTTTGTTTCAGATTATTATATATTAACATTTCCTTTCATTAAAATTCAAATTTCAACTTCATTTCAAAACCATATTATTTATTCAAATACAATCTTCAATTTATTTTCAAATCAAATTATTGACCAATCGGGTTTTATTTAATTTCCTATCCTAGGTCAAGTTCAATTTGGGTATTTATCATTTCAACCCGATTCCAATTCAATTCAAAATCAAAGCATACAAAGGGAACTTGCAGTGTGATAACTGGGATGGTGTCAAAGTAAATAAACAAGCAATAACAACAATCAATAACAATCCAATAATCAATTCAAATAATCCCGAAATAACTGTATTAATTTGCATTGTTATTTGTACGAATTAATATAATTATTCCTAGAATCTACACTATCATTTCATGTAGATTAAAGATTATTACATTACGGTTTTCACTTGTCATCTATTACAATTTCATACATCATCAATTTAACAACATACATTCAGTGGTTCAAAATGTAATTAAACAAATCCTACGTATCAATAAATTTAACAGTTAAAGGGGTCATATTATACAAATGTCAGTTAATCAATTTTAACATTTAACTATCCTATATCAAGTTCAATTGCATACTATTTATCATTTTAACATTAACAATTTAACGTCCAATATAAACATCAACAATCAATCAATTTTCAGCCAAACTGTATTATCATCGCATAAATAATTAACAGATAATGGTGTCAGATGTCACAGGTGAACTGATACAGGTAATAGCATATATAACAGTGTAATTAACTAACAGCAGTATATTTCAATTATCGTTTCAATTGAAATCAAATTTAATAAGTAAAAGAACGTTAATCGTGAGTGATTGCTCACCTTCCGAGGTTAGAGATGTGCGAGACTGAGATGAGTTGCGAATCTAATCACGAAATCCAAAGCAAAGCTAGATGGATACGATTTGACGATCAAAGCTGATAGTTTGAATTGATGAGAGCGAATCAGAATCATCTTAAACAAGCACGGCATGACTCTGAAGGGTGGGGAAAGAGAGTTGCTTTGCTGATGGCGGAGGTCGATGAGCGAGTGGAAGGAGGTGGTGAAGGCCACGGCCATGTTGACTCAGAGGCAGGGGAGGTGGAGCAGGCTGTGGGTTCGCAAGGCACAGGTCGAGGATGGTGGTGGTTTGCTCGGGTTTGCGCGGTGAAGAGAGAGGGAAGGCGGACTGTGTGGGCGATGGGTTGAGCGTGGAGTCAGCAGTTCAATGGTGGAGTAGGTGAGCACATGGGCAACCGGGTTCGGTTGAAGATTGCAAAGACGTGGAGACGTGCTGCTCGCACGTGAGCAGGATGGTGGCCGACTCGAGTATGTGGCGGTGATGGGTTGCCGATGAGTGGAACGGTTGAAGTGTCAAAGGCCGCGGGTAAGCTTCGACCGAGGGAGAGGCGACACGTTGTGATGTGGAGAGGCTGCGCCGTGGCTCGCGAGTTCAAGTGACAGCAATTTCATCAACAAAATTTCTTTTTTTTTATTAGGAGCGAACAGATTTTATTAAAAGAGGAGAGGAGGAGGGATTGAGAAGGAGATGGGTGAGATTACAGGGAAGCAAGATGAGTTACAGAGAAGAAGAGAGCAGGTTCACTTCTTTTCAAAAAGAAAGTGATGAGAATGAACAGTGTTGCGAAAAGCAAATATGCATTGAACCGGTACAAATTTTAAAAGCTAGCAGTAAATTTGGGAAAGTAAATTTGGGGAATATAAAAGGTTAGAGACTATTGGTATAATACGATGGGAAAATGAATGGGCAAGAAAACCAAAACGGGTAAAATCGGTTACCGATACGGTTCCTTAATTTATTGATTTCACCGTGTATCGTACGTCGAAACAAACGAAAAAATATGCTGCAGAGATCAGCACGACACAACGATCAAAATGGTACACAAATATCGGTGGTACGATTTAATTTATAAAATTCGAATTTTTCTACTGGCTGAAAATGCAAGAAAAACGTAGAAAAATAAGATCGACGGAGCCAAAGAATTCCGAATTTGGAAAAACGACAAACTGACATCTTGCTCAGAAGATGGTTTAGAATTTTTCTATGTAAAAATATTTAGGTTTCAGAAATATTTTATTTTCATCGCTTTTTAACTGGTTAAATTGAAGTAAATTTACGTGCGAAATAAACTTTCATATTTTCGGACGAAAATTTACCAATTGCTATGTTTAATTAGACGCATTCCAAATAATAAATTTTTATTTCAAAATTTTATCGTTTAAAATTTCACAAAATTTCAACTAAGTACGTTATTAAAACGGTTAAAATTTACGGGTCGTTACATCTAACCAGATTTAAAATTTAAAACTCGATTTTTCTTTGAAATTTAAAACTGCTTTTGGTCGAGCATCAGTAACTCGAGAAACCCCATGTCTCACCCGAGCCATACACTCGATTTCTCGATCATTACTTCGGGAAATCAAAACTACACACACAAAACATATGCAAAATACTCCAGCTTCGAGACGAACGCGAGACAACCCCGAAGAAATTTCCAAGCCGATACTTTTCCCCAAACTTCAAACAGCAGCCGATACCCAATCCTTCGCGTGCACGTGCACACGCACGTCGATCATCTGCGATCAATGTCGAGGCCACCGGAGCACCATCGTCGATCACCGGAATCGATTCAATTAACCCAAAACTCGGAATTGTTACAAAATCAAAATCGAGGTAAATTTTCAAACTAACTGACATTTCCTGGAACACACGCTCCACTGGAAACTCCTCCGCCTCGCCACTACACGCCACCGGAACCGCCACGCCTCTGTCCACGCCTCGGCCATTCCCTCATCTACTATCCCTTACAATTTCGTGCAGCTCGATCAGCTTGAGGTGAAGAAATCATCTCGTTCCAGACCCCAACCAAACACACGACTTAAACCCTAAACTCCACTCGTTCCTTCAATCCTTTCAATGGATAAAATTATTTAACATTTTTCCCATTAAAATCGATTACCAGGCTTACTTCGTGCAAAGTTCCAGCGATCGAAGTTCGTTTGATTTCTGGGAATTGACAAAAATCCAATTTTGGTTCAACTAAAAACTGCTCCTTATACCCATCACTAAAAATCATCAATTTAGTTTTAAAAATCCTATTTTCGTATAAGCATTCATTTGATTTATTTGAAATAACAATTCACCATTTTCGAAATTTCCATTTTGGTAAGTGTTCCTGTAACATTTGAATTTTTTTATACTGTATGTTATTGTTTTCCTTCTTGAACTATTTTTAAAATATAATTATTACTCAAATACACATCTTTTGTATTGTAACCCAAACTTGATAATGATCAAAACATGAGGAATTGAATTTTTCTTTTCAATCCTTTGCATACTGAACTCAAAGAACAAGGGGAAACCTGTTTTACAGAGCTTCAAAATGTTAACAGAATGATTTAATCATCTCAACAATTCAAACTAACTTGGTCATATATAAATTATTCTTGAGTATAAAAGATAGCTTATTTACTCACAAGTAAAAGAACAAAGAGGTCTAAAAAAAATTGCTCACCTTGAAATATAATTCAAACAGAGAACAACCTTTGAGTTGAAAAGGTGGAATCTTTGATCTTCCTGGATCTTCTTGTTTGCTTTAATTGGATTGTTGTTTGTTTAAGTTTTGAAATGATCATCACTTCAGATTTGCTCAGTTTTGAATATACGAGACTGAGATGAAGTTGATGTTTATATGGAGATGAGTTTTACTGGTGATATAATTTGGTTTGTACAAAATAGACAGGGATATTTTTTATGTTTTGGAGGCTGATCTACTTGAACGTGATGGCTTCAGTAATTGACTTTGTACAAATGTATATTTTTCTCATTTTCAGCTGTACCTATTCGAGATTATGGTGGTTGATGATAATTTATTGTGTGTACTTAAAGGATGCAAACATTCAATGCTAATGTACCTTTATACTTATTCTATGTTTTCATTTTGCAAGTGTACATACTTGACTATACTTTGTTTACATACTTATTTTTAGTTATGTTATATTTTATTTTCTTCTTTAGTCTTATTATTTCATAGTATAAATAATTTATATTTTAAATATGTTATTGGAATCTAGCTAATGTTACTTTAAAAATGTAAATGAACTTCCATTTTGATTTATTGTTAGATTTTACTTAATTTATTTACTTTATAGTTTATCTTATATAATTGTATTTTATTTCTATTTTCTTTTATTAATTTTGAATGTATTTCCATATTTAATGTGTGGTTATAATTTATTTATTTTATTTTACTTTAATATTTATCATCTTATATTTAATTCATAAATTCAAATTATTATTAACCATCAATTCTAATATTTATTATTATCATTTATTATTAAACCATTTATTTACAATTTAAATTCAAGTCAAATATATATCTATATATTTATTATTTTCAAATTCACTCATATATGCCCAAATACATATATATATACATATATATAGAATATTTACAATATTTTTGAATTTAAGTGATTTATACCAAATTTATTTGGATTCGGAAAACTCGAAACAATTCATCAATTAATTTTGCAATTTTTTATTCAAAAAATTCAATTAATTATCAATTTAAATATAATTAAAATTTGGGGTCGTTATAGGTTGCACCCATTAGGATATGGTCATTACCTTTCTAGACTACCCTCTATATATCAGGTATGTTGTGTATGCTATGAGAGCTCTCGGATAGGTTAGAAACGACCGAGGTGATGTCATATTCGATAATATTTATGTTAAAGGTAAGACGGTCTTGCGTTGGTAGAGGACCATTTGTTGGTGCCTCGGTGCATTTTTCTAGAGATGTATTGTCGGAAGGTAGTCCCTTACCTTGTCATTGTATGGATTCCATTCTCCAATACGAGCCTTTCTTGTTTTAGTTATAAACCTATTGTGTTGTCGAATTTAACAAATGTTACAATTCTAGCTATGATTAATATGTTATTTGAAAGGAATTTCAAAGAATGTCATTAAGGAAAATATCTCTGATCTTGCATAGCAAATGTAACAGCCCGCACCTCACTTAACGTAGATATTGTCCCCAACTTAGTCACCTCCGCCTCATGGGCCAAGCCAAGGTGTGGGGTTTTAT
The DNA here is from genome assembly GCA_030737815.1 of Allium fistulosum. Taxonomy (NCBI): domain Eukaryota; kingdom Viridiplantae; phylum Streptophyta; class Magnoliopsida; order Asparagales; family Amaryllidaceae; genus Allium; species Allium fistulosum. Next base: position 671,965,602 of record CM060901.1, read on the forward strand.
TCCTCAAAAGGCCTCGACGTTGTTATGAGGTGAAGGCTTTGGTATATAAGCACCCACTTTGTAGTATTATCCACGATGTGGGACTATTATTCTCATTTTGAAGGGGTGTTACAATCTCCCCTCCTTTAGAGCCCAACGTCCTCGTTGGCTCATAAACACAACACCACCCAAGCGTCGTGGCTGTAACACGTACAGACCAAAATTCCGGCTGGGTATGTCTCTGATACCATTGTAACGACCCCAAAGCGATGCCCAGATTAGCAGAGAACATTATGAGTAATGTTGTCTGCTAATCCGGAAAATACGGCTTGTTAAGAGCGATCGAATGTGAATATATCTTTATACTAACACTGACACGCCATTTATACCTTTTCACTAAATATCTGAACCGAAATTTGATGTGTATAGTATTAATACAAAGTAATAGATACACCGATTTCTCAAAATCGGAACAATATATCATATAAATAAGAGTCACATATCACAGCGGAATAAATCTCAACTTACACATAATGGAAATTATTGATTTTATAAAATAAGAGCTTTTTGAACAGTTTTGGATCAACGGAATATTTTAATAAATAATAAATCAATTAAATGTTTTGAGAGCCTTAATTCTATAATTTGAGGAATAGTAATAATTGACTTGGTGTCATCGATTGGTTTATTCTAGACTGTAAAACCTTTTTGTTTTAAAACCAGTCTTTATAATTATATGCATGCTATCTACACATTACTCTAAGGGATTGAAAACTATATATATATAATCAGGTAATCTTTTCAAAACAAAAAAATGTATCAGGTTTTCCCTTACAAAACTATTCTATACAATGAACTAAAGTGAGAGACTACTAGTATATATATATATCTACTTCTCATCCATTCAGCCCAAAGTCCTTTACCATTAAGGATTTTCCATGCCAATTTTGTTGCATAGGCTCTTTTTAGGTCTCTGAGGTTTTTAAGGCCAACCCCACCTTCATTTTTTGGTTTGCATAATGTTTGATATGATACTTTGTGAATCCCCCCTTTCTATATAAAATTAGCACAAACACTCTCAATTTTTCCAATGGAAGCACTAGGTAGTTGAAATGTTTGTAACCAAAATCTAACCATAGATGTAATAACAGTGTGAACCAGTTCTATTCTGCCAGCAAAAGATAGCAATTTTGAACTCTAGCTTTGTAGTTTGTTTCTGATTTTTGTAACTAGAACTCCACATTCTCTATCTGTTATAACATTAGTTGATAATGGCACACCAAGGTATTTGACAGGCAAATATCCCTCCTCACAATTAAGGAGTGAACAGAAAATCTCTTTGTTCTTACAGTGCTCATTAAAGTAGCATTTTGTTTTTTGTTCATTGACCTTCAGTCCAACAAAACTCTCAAGTTTGTGGAAGATTTCTTTCACACCTATATTTGCAGTATTAGTAGCTTTGTAGCAAATAATAAGATCATCAGCATATAAAAGATGTGTTAGTTGAGGTTGAATTTTATATACTGGCTGTATAATACTGTTGTGGGTATATATTTCCATTTGTAGGGAAAAGTATTCCATTGCCACAGCAAAAAGATAAGGGGAGAGGGGATCTCCTTGCCTCAGACCTCTATTACTTTTAATAAACCCTTTAGGTACTCCATTAATAAAAATTGAGTAGGTTGTTAAGCTTATGCACTCTTTAATAAGATTCAAAAGTTTTTCAGGGAACCCCATACACCTAAGCATATGAATAATAAATCTTCTGCTTATTTTATCATACGCCTTTTGAAGATCAACCTTTAGACAAATTTTATCAAATCCCTTCTTCTAAAAATTTCTTACCAGCTCATGTGCTAATAAAGAATTTTCTGATATGCTTCTCCCTTTAATAAAGGCACTTTGGCATTCACTTATGCATTCAGACAAAATGGGTTTAATCCTATTGTAGATGATTTTACTAAGGATTTTGTAGGAAACATTACAACATGAGATAGGCCTGTAGTCCTGTACTTGAGCTGGTTTTTCTTTTTTTGGTATAAGACATATGAATGTATGATTCATTTCTTTTATTGTTTTCCCAGTTTCAAATGCTTCTTGATAAGCTAATCTCAGTTTTTATTTCAGGTCCTTCCAGTGGCTTATATAGAAATGAGAACCCAACCCATCTGGCCCTGGGCTGGAATCATGATGAATGGATTTAACAGCTTCCTCAATTTCCCTACTTTCAATGTCTCTGGTCAACATATGCCTTCCTCTTTCAGTCACCAGGCTTTTGGTTTTAACAGCGGGTAATACTACAGGATATTCTCCATTAAATAAGTCGGTGAAGTAGATTATAGCTTCCTCCTCCAATTTTCTCAGATTAGTAACTTGTTCACCGTTGTTATCGATAATATTATATGGATTATTATAATTTTGTCTAAGAGACATTTTGGTGTAAAAAACCTTTGAGCATTCATCTCCCTCAATCATCCATTTTTTCTTTGCTTTTTGCTTTAGCTCCATAGCTTAAATCTGTAAAGCATTCTTGAGTTCACATTGCACTTCAAAGAATTCTCTATTTTAGTCATCATTATAAGGGTCTATATCCAGTTCAGATTGAATTTTTTCTAAGATTTCCTGAAGCTGTGTAACTTTGCTAACTTGTTTTGTTCTACATTTGTTCCATTCTTTGAGTCTCAGTTTGATGTGTTTAAGTATCATTATCAAGATAAAAGAATTATTGCCTTCAAATATGTCTAACTTAGAGAAGTCAGCTGCATTATAATAATCTTTACACAAAGGCCAAAAATTAGCATACCTGAATGGCTTACCTTTCTCAGTGTTAAGTTGAATAAGTTCTATAAGGAGAGGGGAATGATCACTTGTAGAACAAGGCAAGATAGTAACTTTCATGGAAGGAAAAAGATTAATAGCTTCAGAATTCACTAGTACTCTGTCCAGTTTACAAGTAATCTTTCTAACTTCACCACTTCTCCATGTATATTTCAGTCCAGTGTGGGCTACTTCAGTCAACCTTACAGCTATGACACAGCCATTAAGTTCCTCCAACTGGGAAGCTTTCAATGTGAGTCCACCAACTTTATCTTCTGCCTTTAGAATTTCATTATAATCTCCAATTGTGAACCATGGACCATCAATTTGCTTTGATATATTTATAATTTGTTTCCAGAGACCTGAACGCATTGATGCAAAATTATTGGCATAAATGAATGTAATATTAATTGTCAGACCTCCAATGTTGATAGCTTTTACTGTTATTTGCTGATCATCCTTACTTATCAAATTGCATGACCAAAATTCATTACACCAGGCTACTAAGATTCCGCCCTTGCAAGTAGATGTGTTATTATGATATAAACTCCAGTTTTCCCCTAAAGTAAAATGAAAATTATCAATGTTATCATTATTCATTTTATTCTCATATAAACCAAGTAATGATGGTTTATATTTATTTCTTAAATTAAAGAGGTCTAATTGTCTTTCATCACTATTAAGGCCTCTAACATTCCAGCAAATAATTATCATTGGGAGGGTGGTGCCTTATTACTCCTCAAGTTTCTAGGAGCAAAGTTCTTTGGACCATGCTTACTTGCTTTCTTATTGAACTGTTCTATGTATTCTTGGTTTGGTTTAGTGTAAGTTCTTGTTTTTGAATCAACATTTATCTCCTCGTCACTAGAAGCCAAATTTATATTCATTTTATTAATGCCTTCTAATGATTCAGGTTCCTCTTCATTCTGGTCTGGCTCGTCAAGAACCTATTCCTGCGCCTTATCCTGGATCAAATTGTCCTGATACTCCTGCTGCTAGTTTGTTTGGGCAATCTCAGGGTTTGGGTGGTCAAGGTGTATTTGACTATCAACATTACTTTGATGTATTCAATTAGTGAAAGTAGTACTATCAGTGAAAGTAGTACTATCAGTGTTATGTATATTTTGACCGTCTTCTGGTATCTTGTTGATAATCTCTACTGTATCATTTTATGGGGCTTGTAATATATCTAGCAATATTTCTTTTTGACTTTGGTGTATTGAACTTGTTCTTGCCTCTACTGAACTGTTTTCCAGATCGTTTGTTCTTTGATCTTCCATATTTTTCTCTTTGATCCTCCATTCTTGTAAGTTGCTTCTTGTGCATTGCATTTGTGTGTGTCCAAAGCATATGCATTGCGTGCATTTTGGAGGTACAAACTCATATTCCACATCTTGAACATACTATTTCCCACTGCTATTTTTAGCTCATAATTTGTTGGGTAACTTTGAGTCTGCTGTAATTTCTACCAAGACCCTTGCAAATCGAAGTTTCCTAAGATGTTTAGTATCTTCATCCATCTTTATTGGCCTTCCTACAAGACTGGCAAGTTTACTGATTCCCCTGCTACTCCATAATGCTAAATTAAGATTCATTAGCCTGATCCAGATATGGTGTGAATCTAGCATATCGCGCTCCAGTCTTAAGTTTGCTTCCCATCTTTTGATAAAAAGTAATTTGTTGTCCATAAACCATGGTCCACTTTCTATAAATTTTTGACAATCTGATTCCAGTTCAAATTTAACCAAGTAGTATCCATTTTCTCTTGCAAATATGTTCCATCCACCTTCTGGTTTCCATTCCCTTTTGATGTATGCATTGAAATGAATGTAACATGGCTTTTTCCTTGCCATATAGATGTATATAGAGTTCTTCCACATGCTCACCGCCTCTGCAAAATCATCATCATCTATCTCAGCATAGTCTCCATTATCGTCTTTAGTCTTCTCATAAAATCGAACATTTTTATCTATACTTTCTTTGTAATCTGTGGCTTTTGTCCAACTTTTAATTTTTCCATCTGAAACCACTTGAGATCTGAGCGCATCTGCATATGACGAGCAAGATCTATCTGAGTTAGGGTTAGCCGCCATCTTCTGCTTGCCTTTTCTCCGGACCTCTTGCCAATTATCATCTTCTTCACCTTCTTGAGAAGGGGTATCCGATAATAAGGTTGAATTTGTCGCATTAGGGTTTTGATCTGACGAAAGCGAAGACGAAGACGCATTAGGGTTTTGATCCGATATAAGCCTATTCCATAAAAGAAAGAGCTATTCTATACAATGTAATAAAGTGACAAAAAGAACTATTCTTTACAATGAAATAAAGTGACAGACTACTAATCTACATTTATAATTTTGATTTCTTGACTTTGCTCATGTTTCATGTAATGGTCTGTCACTTTTTGTTTTTTTAAAAGAAAAGTTTATGTAATTAGAGGTAAGTGACAGCCTACGTAATTTCAATAGCCTTGTAAATTAGGCTATATGTAAAATTTGCATATAAAAATATATATAAGAAGTATATTTAGTAAGCTTAGTTTTTGTTCAAAAAGCATACACGGTTTCGAAATTTTTACGTCTTAGTATAAGCACATGTTTCGAAATTTACCAATTCTTTACATAAGTGGTCATGCTGTCCTTGTGTATTGTATAGTTATAGCCTACTTTTATATGCATTAATAACCTGTGCCATCTTGCTTTCAAAAAGTATAACTTTGTTTTGTGCATTTATATAGCTTAATTATTTTTGTACAGGCAAGTTTTACTTTATAAAAGTATGGCTTGCTTTTTTTTCCAACAACGCCAAACTAGTGGCATATAAATCTTTCGAAATGCGTATGTTTACTCCTATTATAGTGTTAGTCTATAATTTATACAAATTTATTTTCTTATTATACTCTTCTCCATTTAATAGTTTATGGAAATATAAGGATACTTATAGAATTGTTAAATATCATTAGACTAATAAAACAATTCTAGTTGATGCGAGCAAGTTGAATTTAGCATAAACCCACCGTTGGATTTATAGAGATAGATATTGTGAGGGTTTCTCATGAACAAAACTCCATTCGAATTAACCAAATACAAAGATCACAAAACACTGTGCTCAGCAGAAACGGTCTACCAGCTTCAGCTGTGCACTCCGATTAATCTTCAAGCACAAAGCACTTAGAATGAAACTAAGATACATACTCCGCTCTATGGGTTATAAGTTTAAGTCATAGACATGAACTAGTCGCTAAACACAAAATAACAGAATTAACTTAACATCCATCACAAGACATAAAAACATATATTTATTTCACTAACACATGACACAAGAATATATATGTATTTCACGAACACAGAACAGTCCCAGAATCCAAGAGATCTAAATCCAAACCGATCGTAATGATCGTCTAAAACAGTCATAGTGATTGTACTCAAAACCCGTGGCAAACAAACAAACAAATTGGTATCACTCGAACCGATCTGATACCAAGGATCGTACTTAGACCAGGAACACAGAATCATAGAATCACAGAATCACAGAATGATCTCAAGGATAGTCCATACCAATCAAGGTGATCGTAAAAACCATGACTCGATAATTCCACATTTATTTAAGGGGCGAAGTCTGTAACAACCATGTTGTTAATTGCCTAATTAATTACGATTAATATGGTTAATTAATATTTATTGAGATTTTATAATATAAATTATGAAATTAAAATTTGTTTTGAATAATTGGTTTGGTTATCAATTCTTAGCATTTGATAATTAAAATAAATAATTAGTAAGAAAGAAAAAAAAATTTGTCAAATTGGATTTTTTTTATTATCAAATATAATGGGATAATAATTATTTAAAAAAAATATAATGATTAATAATTAATTTATCTTTTTGTTAATTACAATAATTAGTGTTAGAAGATAATAAAACCAAAGTTAGTTTAAATTAGTGTTTGTTGGGCTAAATAGAAATTTGTTAGTGTATTTCTATTTATTGATTTTGTTTGGGCCTTTGTCTTAGGATAAGCCCACTAGCCTTTAGAAAAGATAGGATAGTTATCATCTCCCTTAATCAATTGATCCATCATTCTCCTTTTTCCTGTACGAGCAATTCCTCAAGAAGGAAAAAAAGAAAGGAAATTGAAACTCAAAACCTAGGCCTTAGAAAATCAAAATCAATTCATAGAAAAATTCTAAAATCAAAAGGAGATATGGGTAAGACTTCTTTTCGTCTCATCTATTCAATTCCACCATTTATTTAAGGTTTATTTTAGTTTTTAATTTCTGAAATTATTGGTAGGAGAGGGATTTTTGATATTTTTATGGGGATATAGGAGTTGTAGAATATGAGAATAGCAATAGAGTGTTCAAAGCTTTGTTCTTCATCAATTAGCATAATTTCTTCATCTTTTGGATTAGAGGTGAGTTGCAAACTCACATATCTATCTCTATTAAGTCTTATTTCTTTGAATTGAGTCATAAGTATCAATAAATAGTTGAATGGTTTGAGTAATTTGATTGAATTGTTGAAATTTGCAAAGTGGTTGCTGAAATTTATTTGTGAACATTGCTGTAGTAAAACAGCAATATCTTTCTGTAGAATGATCCGAATTGGTTCATTATTTTTGTGGTAGAAAGATATTTAAATAAACTATAAGTTCTATTTTGATCATTTTTCGAAATTCTATATTTTAAAGGGTCTAAATTAAGTTTGAAACTGATGTTATAGCACAGCCATTTCTAATTTCCTGAGTTGATATCTGACAGTAAAATGACCATAACATTTTAACCATAAATCTTAATTAAGTATACTTTTATTTGTTAGAAAGCTAAGACATTAAGGAACAACTTTTATGTTGTAAGTTTCTGCAAATTCAATGATTTAAAGGGTCGAAATTGGGTTTGAAACTGATACACTGATGGGGTTTCAGTTGCAGCAGGAAGAAAAGGCAAGCAGCAAAAAGAAGAAGAAGATTATATTGAGAAGAAGGAGACCATGAAGAAATTCAGAAACAACTTTTCTCCATTTTTCATTGCTTTTCATTACATATATAGCTGTATTCTCAACAACTTTGCATACGTGGCTAATTCTATACCTACCCTATATAACCACTTTTGTAACCATATGAAAAAAACAGAAATAGAAAAGTAATTAAATGCATCGGATTCCCCATAACCGAATTGCAGTCTGCACAAGATAATTCGTTTCCACTAGTCTATGTATCTTCTTGGTATTTGTATTGCTCTCTTCAGCCTTGTATTGGTTTGTGCACTAACTTCCTGTGCTGGTGTGTCATTAGTGTCCGTATCAATACCTACCCCTTCAAGATCGACCTTGTCCTCAAGGTCATGGCAATAAGGAGCTGGTGGTAGTGGCGACTGATGGTGGTTCTAGGTCGTTTTCTGGAATGTCATCGTCTAGATTGAGTTCAGGAAGGATCAACAAGATGTGGGTGGGTTTGCAACGATGGCCGAAGTAGTATTTTTCATCGCAATTGAAACACAAACCCTGTTGTTTTCGTTCATGCATTTCTGATTGGGAGAGTTGTTTGATAGGAATACTGGGTTTGGAGGGTTGCATGGAAGGTGTTTGTGGAATTGTCTGAGAGGTTTGCTGGTTGTCTGTTGGTTTCTGGAAGTGAGAATTGGTATATTCAATGTATATTGGTTTGGGAGGGTCAGTGTACTTACGTTCGATGAGTTTAGCGCCTTCTATTGCATCGGAGATGGTGGTGGGTTTGAGGATGTGGAGTTCGTTTTGTATGTGTGTTTTGAGGCTGGAAATGAAACATTGGAGTATGGATTCATTGGAAAGTGTAGTGATTCGGTTGCATAGATTTTCGAAAGTAGCTTGGTAATTTTCTACAGTGGTTAGCTTGTGGGTTGAGGAATATGGGTGGTCCGAAGCGCTTTTCTATCGCTTTTGTCAGCGCCGCCCATGTAGAGATTTGATTGTTGCGGTGCATCCATTGGAACCATGATAGTGCCTGGCCTTGCATATGGAAGCTTGCGAGATCTACTCGCTGATCTTCGGGTGTGGAGTAATAAGCGAAGAACCGATCCGCTTGAAATATCCAATCATGTGGATTAGAGCCATCAAATGTTGTGAGTGAACATTTTGGAGTTCGGGTGGGTTGTGGGGTTAACAGAATAAGTGGTTGACGGTTGTGGAATGTTGGTGGGTGTGTAGTAGATGATTGATTGGTTGGAGAGATGAGTGGTTGGTTGTCGATCTTGCGGTGGAGGTCAGTCATTTGGTTGGTGAGAGAGGTCATTTGGTTGGTGAGAGTTTGTATGGCTGTCTTGATGTCTGTATTATCCGCGGTGAGGTTTTCTAACATGGAGCTGTGAGAGGTTTGGGTGGTTTGAATGGTATCAATAGTGGATTGGTAAGCCGCGAGTTGGTGAAATGCATCGTCAACTCTAGTCATTGTGGTAGGGTTGTTTGGTTGTTTGAGTGTAGGAGGAAGAGAGAACAATCGGTGAAAGCACCAGAAATGATGGGGTTTCAGTTGCAGCAGGAAGAAAAGGCAAGGAGCAAAAGGAAGAAGAAGATTATATTGAGAAGAAGGAGACCATGAAGAAATTCAGAAACAACTTTTCTCCATTTTTCATTGCTTTTCATTACATATATAGCTGTATTCTCAACAACTTTGCATACGTGGCTAATTCTATACCTACCCTATATAACCACTTTGTAACCATATAAAAAAACAGAAATAGAAAAGTAATTAAATGCATCGGATTCCCATAACCGAATTGCAGTCTGCACATGATAATTCGTTTCCACTAGTCTATGAATCTTCTTGGTATTTGTATTGCTCTCTTCAGCCTTGTATTGGTTTGTGCACTAACTTCCTATGCTGGTGTGTCATTATTGTCCGTATCATACACATGCTCTGCTCTGTCGATTTTCTAAGTTGAAATCTAAAACTAAAATCTCCATAACTTTTTAACGGTAAATCCAAATGGTGCAAAACTTTTTCTGGTGAAAATCTGAGACTTTAAGGAACAAGTTTCATGTTATATGTTTTGGAAAATTCTTAGGAAAAAGAGGTCGAAATGGTGTTTCTAAACTGAAAATCTAGTGCGACCTATGGTTTGTTGTTATGTTTGTGATATTGTTTAAATGTGCTTTGAATGTTCTATCGTGATCTTTTTGATATATATATATATATATTTTCATTGGTTTGTTAAGTTATAAATTGTGTTTAGAGATGATATGAAAATCAAACTTTATGAAACTATTGGTCGTTACAATCTTGTGATATGTAATAGTGAATTTCTTGTGCTTTATGGACTTTGTATCATTTTTGATTCAAAGCTTTAGAAATTTATGAACCTAAATCTATCTATTTTGCGAATGTATATAAGTGCTTTGTTTGGTATACAAATAATTTTGCAAAGAGAGTTTATTTAAGTTCTAAATATCAAACATGTTTTCTAAAGTAGTTTAATTACCTTTATAAATGATTTTATGGATTTGAAATCTCAAATTTTGGAAATACAATTGTACGAGGTTTTGACTAATTTTTAGAATACTAAATTTGTTTTGAAAATGGATTTATGGATTCAAAAATAAATGAATACTTATATAAGTGGCTTTCGAAATATGGTGTGCCAACATTATAACCTTATGGAATTTAAAGAATCAATGTGATTTTGGAACATGAAAAATCTTGTTTTGTAAAATAAATACCCTTAAAACAATTTGGAATAATGGAATATTTTGATAAGTGACAAATTAAATAAATGTTTTGAGAACCTTAATTCTATAATTTGGGAAGTACTAATAATTGACTTAGTGTTATCGATTGGTTTAAATGCTTTCGAATAAGACTTCGTCGAATATGGTATAACTCAATGAATAGAATGTTTGAGTGGAACTTACTAGCCTAATAGCAAATACTCAAATTTCACCGGGTAGTATAGGATGCCTTGGTTAAATTCGTGTGATTGTTGTTAGGAAGTATTTTACACTTTAGAGTTGTATTCTCTTCTGGTGTGTGACAAGTGGTTGCTAGATCCTTAAGAGAATGTAGTTCAGGTTTTCTAGTGGTATCCGTAATAAGTGATATTTACTAGCTTTTAGTAAATACTTGAATTTCACCATACGGTATGGGACGTATTGGTTAAATTCTAGTGATTACTAAAGGTGATAGTATTTGGCACTTTAGAGTTTACTCTCTTTTGGTGTGCGGTAAGTGGTTGCTAGATCCTTATGGAGTTTATTCCTGGATTTCTTTTCAAACATAATAATATAATAATATTAAATAAATGTAGATTTATCGAATCATGGTTTCTACGATCACCTTGATCGGTATGGACTATTCTTGAGATCATTCTGTGATTTTTTGTTCCCGGTCTGAGTACGATCCTTGGTACCAGATCGGTTCGAGTGATACCAATTTGTTTGTTTGTTTGCCACGAGTTTTGAGTACAATCATTACGATTGTTTTGGATGATCATTACGATCAGTTTGGATTAAGATCTCTTGGATTCTGGATATTTGGATTCTGTGACTCTTCTGTATTCGTGAAAGAAGTATATATATTCTTGTGTCTTGTGTTTGTGAAATTAACATATATTCTTGTGTCGTGTGTTCGTGAAATAAATATATGTTCTTGTGTCTTGTGATGGATGTTAAGTTAATTATGTTATTTTGTGTTTAGTGACTAGTTCGTGTTTGTGGCGTAAACTTATAACCCTGTACTGAGTTAATCAGTGATATTTGTGTGCTTAGAGATACTGTGTTTTGTTCTGTGAATTTAATCTTGAACATCTGTATGTACTTATATATGGTTTGTTCTTGTGCTATATCTTGTTCTCACCCTATTGGATATTTAGAGATAGTCTGACCCGGGTGTTATTTTGCTCGGGTCAGGCCGAGACTTTTCAGGTTACAGGACAGGTTAACCTTTGAATGGTTGTGCTAGCAAGGAGTTAAACATTTGGACTTTTAGTTTATCCCATTTAGGAATTTGGGCCTTGTATATAAAATGTATAATTGAGATTAGAGAATTGTTAAATTTGTATAACAATTGAGTTTAGTATTTCGTTGCGTAAACTAAATAATTTGTATATGTACATGTTGAGATTTATTCCACTATGATCTGTGACTGTTATTTATATGATATATTGTTCTGATCCTGAGAAATCGGTGTGTCTGTTACTTTGTATTAATATTGTACACGTCAAATTCAGTTCAGATATTAAGTGAAAAGGTATAAATGATGTGTCCGTATTAGTATAAAGATATATTCACATTCGATCGCCCTTAACAAGCCGTATTCTCCGGATTAGCAGACGACATTACTTGTAATGTTTTTTGCTAATCTGGGCATCGCAGTGGGGTTGTTACAGTTTGCTAATCCAAGAGATCTTAATCCAAACCGATCGTAATGATCGTCCAAAACAATCACAATGATTGTACTCAAAACCCGTGGCAAACAAACAAACAAATTGGTATCACTCGAATCGATCCGATACTAAGGATCGTACTCAGACTGGGAACACAGAATCATAGAATGATCTCAAAGATAGTCCATACCGATCAAGGTGATCGTAGAAACCATGACTCGATAATTACACATTTATTTAATATTATTAAATTATTATGTTTGAAAAGAAATCCAGGAATAAACTTCTTAAGGATCTGCAGTTTCATTCTTTAAGGGGGGAAGTCTGTAACAACCTTGTTTATTAATTACTTAAAACTGTGAAACAAGAATCAAATTTTAAAACTTCATTCTACAATTCCCACAAGCTATATTTTTATTATCCTATTATATTTGATAATCAAAATAAATCAGTTTTGACCAATTCAAATTTTATTTTCTTATTAACAATTTATTTCAATTATAAGATGCTATAAATTTAATGCTCAATCAATTATTCAAAACAAATTCTAATTAATTACGATTTATTTTAGTTAATTAATATTTATTGGGATTTTGTCAATGTAACAGCCCGCACCTCACTTAACGCAGATAGTGTCCCCGACTTAGTCACCTCCGCCTCATGGGCCAAGCCAAGGTGTAGGGTTTTGTTCCTCAAAAGGCCTCGACGTTGTTATAAGGTGAAGGCTTTGGTATATAAGCACCCACTTTATAGTATTATCCACGATGTGGGACTATTATTCTCATTTTGAAGGGGTGTTACAGCAAATATTTTGGTTATCATAAGGAAAAAACCCGTTCCATGTTTATGTATGGCGTGGTCTTATGAGATACCCTTTGTTTTCTAATACCCGTATTTTTGAGTTTCTCACACAAGTCCCATGACTGACCCGGAGTTTATTTTATTTTCTCTTAATATCTGGGTGTCCTATTTTCCGAGCAGCCAAGTAGTTAGGTTTGTCTTGGAGCATTATGATGGAGCTTGAAGCCTGGAGCTGAAGATGTTCCTGTAGATAGTTCTCCATTTCCACTGCATTAGTTTACTGGTTGTATTCAGCATTTACAAGGACAAAGATTTATAACTGTCCAGGTTGATTTATAAGATAGAATCTGATAAATGTATTTGAAATTTTCATTGTAAAGACCATATATATTAAAATAATATATGTAAATATATTCGTGTAAGGTTCTGTTATGTCTTTATTTTCTTTTTACCCTTTACTATCCGTCCTTCCGACACTTGGTTTTAAGGCACGTGAATACCGAGAATGTTTTAGTGTCGATTTCCGAGGGTCGAAAGGGTGGGTCGTCACATTTGATATTAGAGCTTAGGTTGAGGGAAACCCTGAGCCAGATAGGAGTAAAGTCTCATCAAAGATATGGTTAGTAATACCCTAGGATGAATAACTCATTAGAGATAGGGTTAATAACTCCTTAGAATGAGTTTAAGTGTATTATATAAGAGCGCATATTTGTTAATGATATATAAAAATGATTTGTTTGAAAATATGGTAAATGAGACAATTTTACCTAAGGTCATATTTTAAATATAAAGAATATATTTTGGAAAATATAGTTAGTTATGATATTAAAGTCATAAATTGGATAATTATTTTAAAAACAAGTTGGTTAAATCAAGAATAAACATCTTGCGATTAGAATTTCAAAGTTTGACTGTAAGATGTTTAATAATGGTATTGTGAGGATTAAGAATAGATAGGAAACCCTAAGATTTGGTTAAAGAGTACTTTTATCTAAAAGTTTTTTTTTGACAAAGGATTTTGAAAGTCGATGATAATAATGTTTAGAAAACATTTTAGCAAAAGAAATTTCAAAAGGATTTTTGGAAAGAGATAAAACCATTTTGATAAAGATCTCGATTTGCTTCCAAAGTATTGATCAAACCTTGATTTGAAAAGCAGTATACTTGTAACGACCCACTATTTTGGACCATTCAAATCGACAATAATCCACACATGTCAGACTTGAATAATGCAAAATAACAGATTGTAATAAAATTTGGAGCAAATAAAATCATTCACAGACACAGAAATATCAGAATAACTCGCAGCGGAATTTAAAAATACCATAGTGGTTCATGAAGCCACTAAATACATAGTCTAAAATCAAATACAAAATACATAGTCTGAAACCCAATACAGTTCTGAAACAAGTACAGAGGAAATCCCAAATACACAAGTCTCTAAAACAAAAGCTGAAATAAGACAACTGAAACTGAAATAGGAAGATAACTAGATAGGCAAAATCTCCAGTGATTCCGAGCTCCAGAAAGGTGAATCCAAAGCTGTGAATACTCAGGCTGACCCGAGCGTAAAATAAAACATAACACTCGAGTCAGGATATACATACTTATACAGTGTAAACCAACTCAAATGAACTGTAGTAAAGGTACAAGTAACTTAGAAGATGCTTGGGACCGCCCATCCTCTAAGGATCCGTTAAACTATCTACTATGTAGTAATATTCGCTATTATAATAGTGTCTACATAAGTAAAATATAATCATATCGGAAAATAGCGTTAAGGGGATGGAGAACCTTAACGCGGTCGGATCTTAAAATCATAATCGTACTAAAGCTCGATATGGTAGGTGACACGGCACAACTAGGCAATGCCAGGGTAGATATACCAATTACGCACACGGACTGATGGATACGCATAGCAGCCACTACCGTTCCACCTCGAACAACATTCCCAAATCGGAGGATGGCCATCTAGTCAAATCAGTAAGAGTATAATGTCGAAGGAATGTGTCCGAGAAGAGGTGCTACCTCACTGGTCCGAGATCGCTCCTGTTTTAGCCACCTTATGCCAACTCACGGGAGTTGGGTCCACGTAATACCTTAAGGACGTCGCCACCATCCTACTTCATTCTGGAATCTCCACCGCGTACACGGTTGTCAAAGTGGTTTTCGGTATCGACAGAGAGTATGTCCATATCCGATCCCGGTCTCTTTGCCAACCAATCGTTATTATAACCCGTGGTTATAGTTTTAAACAATTTATCAAAATAAACTTCGAATTAAACCATTTAAACACAAAGTCATTATTCCTTTAAATCAATATTTTATTTCCAAAAATCTAACCCTTCGGAGTTCACTTATTCACTTAAACAAAACATTTAAAATTTTCAACTTCCACGGCATTTAAAAGTGTGGCGGTAAGTTATATTCGGAAACCATTTTATTTCAACAAAACAATATTTAAAATTTTATCAGTTCAGTTTAAACAAAATCATATTTCAGTCTACTGCAGTCCTTAACAAGTGCTACAGTAGTTTTTCATTAGTTCAAGTTCAATTTTATTTTTCTGCTACAACAGCACTTACCAAGTACTATCATAGCTTTTAGTTCATTTTAGTCTTTTGGTTCATTTGTAAAAACCACAACACTTAACAAGTGCTACAGATTCTACCTAGTTAAAACTTATAAAATCATACATTAAAAATGTTCATTTCAATCCTTTAACAAATTTTATTTCAAAGAAATTTTACAAGTTAAAACCAAACTTACCAAATTGCTTATTACATTCATTTCAACACTTAAACTTAAACTTCATTTTTCCACAAATTTAAACTAAATTTCAATTTCAATTAACTTAAGTTTCCATCTTTCTTTTTCCCTTTTTTCCAAAATTTCAAAATTTAAGTTTCGTTTTAAAAATCAATATTCCTCCATTTATTTATTTTTATCACATAGAAAAATCATTTCTATTTTTAATAAATCATTTTAAAACTTGGTTTAAATCAATTTAAATATTATTACAATTTTTAAATTATCTAAAAATATTCAGAAAAATGCATAAAAATAACCACGGGTCTGTATAATATTTTCTAGCCTAATTCAAGTGATACGGATACTATATCATTTCAATCCGTAATTTACAAAGAAAAATCCGGGTTTTATCATTTCAAACCCGCAATCCCAAGTAAATAAAATTTAATGAAAATCGCTCGGACCTATCATTTCAGCCCATAACGACCTTCCCTTATTCTAAAGTCCGTTCGGGTATGTATCATTTCAACCCATAGTGATTCTATTCTACAGGGAACTTGCAGTGTGATTTAACAGAATAGAATAACAGTAAAATAATAACAGATATAACAGATGATACGATAAGCAGTTTTAACAATTAACATCAACTATAATTTAATCACAGGTAATTATAACATCATTTATTTATTTATTTATTTCTACACATTCAGTTGCGGTCGTTTCACAATTATATAAGTATGAATATTCGTGTGAGATCTACTCACCTCTACGGAGCTGGAGATTCGGAACGAAAGAAATACGAAGTCAATCGAAAGCACGATCAGTCGTTAGCGGATGCGCCAACTGGATTCAAACCAAAAAACACAGTAAATAACCAACTCTAAGATTTCACGAATAACGAATTTTCAACGAAGCGAACAACGAAAAAGTAACAGGTTAAAAAAATCAAAAACAATAGCACGCCTATTTTTGAAAATCGATTATAACTTTAAAATTTTCAAAGTGACAAACATACAACAAAAATATATTTTTTTCAAAGGATCCAAGGTACGGTATAACAAAACAGAGGTGTTCTTTTTTTTTTTTTTTTTTTTTACAATTTCTAGTAGAAAAATGGGCTCGGTTATCAACTACTAAAGCTAAAGGACAATTCGTTTCAAACAAAAATTTGAAGGCAGTACATATTTACTTCAAAACAAAAGTTCTGGAAACAAAACTACTCAATTCAAGGTGACAAACAAAACACAAATTTTTCATCAATAAGTCAGTAAACTAAAAAAAAATTTCAAACAAAGACAGGGTGGCATATATACTTTCAAAAAAAAAATGACAAAACACTTTACTTCGACATAAAGTGATAAAACACAGTTGTTCATTATCAGGTCCAAGTACAAGGCTCGGTTGGCTATCAAACAATTTTTCTCATTTTTTTTTTTTCTGTTTTCAATTACAGGGAAGAGGAAAACAATAGACAAAATATTGTATACAAAGGCTCGGTCGAGCAAGATGAAGTAGGCATGGGATTGGTGCTGATGTGGCGGCGGTCTGGCCTGGGTTTGAGGGTCCGGCACGGGGTAGGGAGGTGCCTGGTGGTGGTCTCGCATGGGTAGGGCCTGGTCTCGGTGATGGGGTGGTGATGCCGTGGGTTTCGGTGAAGGGCTGGCGTGATGGTGAGAAGCGTGATGGCGAATGGGTGGAGGTAGGTTGGTGGTTGCCGTGGGGAACGCATGGCGGTCATGGGGACGTGGGGTGGTGGTGTCACGGTCAGGCGAAGGGGTTTGGGTTCTCGTGGAGGAGGCAAGTCACGGCTTGGCGTTTGCCTGGGTGGAGGCTGGTCTGTTGGTGGTAGCTGCGCGGCAGGTGGGGTGATGTGGTATGGGTTGGTTTCGGTATTGGATAGGAGTAAATGGAAAGATCTGTTGAAAGGCTTGGGGAAGGTGGTACAGAGAAAAGCAAGGCAGATAGAAAGAAAATGAAAAACAAATTGAAGAAGAGAAAAACCTATGCTGTTACCTTCAAGGAGATGCTCACACCAATTTTTTTTGCAAGGGAAGCGAACTGAAGTTTTTTTTTTGTGGGAAAAAGGAGATTTGTGAAAGTGGAAATATAACAGTTGTTTACTTGATTTGTATAGAGAGAAGGCAAATGGTTTGAACGGTAGAGGCAATAAATCCTATTAAATTGGCAGAACGTTTGGAAGGCAAAAGGGATAGAAAATTTCCACGTTACAAAGATTTAGGCACGATTTTTGGACAAAATTCCTTTTTTTTTTTTCTCAATATAGGATATACGGCTGAAAACTTTGTACTGCGCATACAAATTCAAATGGACCGGGAAAACTAAAGGGATTATAAACGTTGAAAGTAACGTACAATTTGTTTTATTTCTTATATTTAATAAATTTAATAAATGTTAACGGTTCCTTAAAATATAACGTATCTTTAAATCAAAATTTAAAATAGCTAAAATCAGCGTTAATAAAAATTTGATTCTAATGCAAAATTAAGAACGGACAAAACGTAACGAAATGTAACGTTTTAAATTTTCGTTTTACGAATTTCTACAATTTATTTTTAAATTTATATTTCAAAATGTTTTGTTTTTTTAATAAAAATTTCGCTTTAAAATATCGGGCTGTTACACTCTCCCCCACTCAAAGCTTTTCGTCCCCGAAAAGGAACGAAGAAGGAAAACAAGAAAGATAAGATAGAATAGCAAAAGTACCTGAAATAAACAATTCCGGATTCGAAGCACGAATGCTCTCCTCCGTCTCCCAGGTGCAATCCCGTTCATCAGTGCTCCACTGCACTTTGACCAGGTTGACAGATTTTCTTCTTAGCTGCTTCGTACCTCGATCGACGATACGAAGTGGCTTCCTCTCAACAGTCAGATTTGGCTCAATATCCAAACTATCAAGAGCAGAAGGCTGAATAATAAGAGATGGATCATGCAGATAGCGACGAAGATGAGATACATGAAAGACGTTGTGAATTCCAGAAAATTTCTCGGGTAAATCCAGACGATAAGCAAGAGAACCAATTCTTTCCAAAATGCGGAAAGGACCTACAAATCTAGGAGATAGCTTTCCTCTACGACCAAAACGAATAACATTTCTTAATGGAGAGACCTTAAGGAAAACCAAATCACCCACTGCAAACTCTAAACTCCGTCTTCGACGATCAGCGTACTTCTTCTGTCTATCTTGAGCAATCCTCATCTTTCTCTTAATCTCTTCAACTCTCTCTGAAGCTTCCAAAACCATCTCAGGACCAAGAACCAATCGATTACCGGATTCAATCCAACAAGAAGGAGATCTACAAGGTCGTCCGTAAAGAGCAGAAAATGGAGATGTCTCAATACTGGCCTGATAACTATTGTTATAAGTGAATTCGACAAGATGGAGATGATCTTCCCAAGATCCTCCATAATCAAGCACACAAGCACGAAGAAGATCTTCTAAAATCTGATTCACCCTTTCCGTTTGACCGTCGGTCTGTGGATGGTAAGCAGTGCTCAGATTTAGATGAGTACCCAAAGAATCCTGAAAGGCTTTCCAAAATCTACTAGTAAAGATAGGATCACGATCACAAACGATACTGAGAGGAACACCATGGAGACGAACAATCTCCCTCATGTAAATCTCAGATAAACTAGAAGCTGAACGGGTAGACTTGACCGGAATGAAATGGGCTGATTTGGTCAATCTATCCACAATAACCCAGATACTCTCGTTACCCTTCCTACTCCTTGGTAAACCATCAATGAAATCCATAGAAACCTGTTCCCACTTCCAATTGGGAATCTCAAGAGGCTGCAATAAACCAGGGGTCTTCTGATGATCTGCCTTGACTTGCTGACAAGTCGCACACCTATTGACGAATATGGAAATATCTCGCTTCATACCTTTCCACCAATATAACTTCTTCATATCCTGATACATCTTGGTTACGCCTGGATGAATAGAAAGTCTGGACTGATGATTCTCCCGAAGTAACTCCTGTCTCAATCCATCAATATTCGGGACACAAATCCTATTATTAATCCTCAATACACCCTTATCGTCAATCTGAGCTCCATTACCAACAAGACTACTACCTCCAACTCTACTTCGAACATTCTCCTTAATCAACCTAAGCATCTGATCCTCATCCTGTCTAGCCATAATACGATCTACAAGAGGCGAAGAAACAACAATCTGACACAACAAAGCTTTCTTCCTACTCAAAGCATCTGCTACTACATTAGCCTTTCCCGGTGTATAGTTGATGTCGAGGTCATAAGAAGCAAGGAACTCTAACCACCTAACTTGTCTCTGATTCAAATCCTTCTGAGAGAAAATATACCTCAAAGACTGATGATCTGTGAAAAGCTCGAACTTGGTACCCAACAGATGATGTCTCCAAAGCTTCAAAGCGAAAACAACCGCAAGCAACTCTAGATCATGGGCAGCATAATTTACTTCATGAGTCTTCAACTGTCTACTAGCATAAGCAATCACTCTACCATCCTGCATCAGAACAGCCCCCAAACCTTCTCTACAAGCATCAGTGTATACCGTTAATCCCTCATCTCCATTTGGAACGGTAAGAACAGGTGCAGAAGTAAGCTTGTCTTTTAACTCATTGAATGCGGCTTCACACTTACTACTCCAAATAAACTTAGCATTCTTCCGAGTTAAAGCAGTGAGAGGTGCAGCAATCCGAGCGAAATTCTCAATGAATCTCCGGTAATAACCGGCGAGGCCCAGAAAACTACGGATATCAGTAGGAGTCTTAGGAGTTTCCCAATCCTGTACAGAATAGGGAAAAGAAGGATAAATAGAAAAGATAGAGTAAATTGAAATGAAACAAAGAAAGAGAAAGAAAGGAGAACTTACATTGATCGCAGCGATCTTGACTGGATCAACTGAAACTCCATTACTAGAAACAATATGCCCGAGAAATCGGACTTCATCCTTCCAGAAATGGCATTTGGAAAATTTAGCTTTTAACTGATGCTTTCGAAGAGTCTCAAGAACAGATTTCAAATGTGACTCATGTTCTTCCTCAGACTTAGAGAATATGAGGATATCATCCACAAAGACTAGAACAAATTTATTTAGCACATCTCGGAATACACGATTCATCAAGTCAACAAAGAAAGCGGGAGCATTAGTCAAACCAAAAGGCATGACTAACCATTCGAAGAATCCATTCTCAGTACGGAAAGCAGTCTTAGGAATACTTTCCTCGGCAACTCTGAGTTGGTGAAAACCTGTGGCAAGATCAAGCTGAGAGAAAACAGTAGCACCATAAAGCTGATCAAACATGTCATTGATGCGAGGCATTGGATATCTATTTTTCATAGTGAGTTTGTTCAACTCCCTATAATCAACACACATCCGAAGAGAACCATCGGACTTGGTGACGAAAACCACCGCGGCTCCCCATTCAGAAAAACTAGGTCTGATCAGACCCTTGGAAGATAAGTCTTCAATTTGTTTCCTTAACTCAACCTTCTCGCGGGGTGCCATTCTTCTAGGAGGAAGGACTATAGGTCGAGCTCCGGGAATGAGGTCAATGCGGAAATCAATTTCCCGCTTGGGAGGTAAAGCAGTAACTTCACCAAATACATCCGAGTAGTGATTAACTACACGGGTCGACTGAAGATCATCAATAGAAGCATCTAAAGAAAAGATAAAGCTACCAGCATAATCATGAGGCATACTGCCCTGAATAAGCAAAGAATTTCCTCGATCATCCTTAAGAGAAACAATTCGGGATTTACACGAGATACGGGCATCGTGTCTATCAAGCCAATCACTTCCAAGCAACAAATCAAAAGCATCGAAACCAAGGATATAGAAATCGCCACTAAAACTATGGTCGGAATGGAGGAGTTTCACATGCTTACAAATCTTATTAAGATTTGCAGGACCACCAATAGGATTAGAAACACATAAAGGAACAGAAGCATACTCAGGGGTAAGGAGATGTTCAAACTTATTACACAGGTCATCAGAAATAAAACTATGCGAAGCACCAGTATCAAATAAAACACGAACTGGATGATGAAATAAAGTAAAGGTGCCTTGAAGAGTACCTTGACTATCGCTAGGAGCAGGAGTAGGTGCGGGAGCAGGTGATGAAGCAGATGTGACAGCAAATACGCCAGATGGCTTTCCCTTCTGATATAAAGGACAGTCCTTCCTAAAATGACCCGGCTGAAGACAGACATGACAAAGATCGTTCCTGGTAACCTGGGGTGGAGGAACAGCAGTACTGGACGGATTAGGACAACTATTGGCATAGTGTCCCTTTTGGTCACATTTGAAGCAAGTAATGGAGGAAAGATCAATAGGGTGTCTCTGAGAAGGAGCAGATGCTGAAGATCCCAAGCCCGCATGTTTGATCCAATTCTTCTTCTGCTGGTGGAAGTTGGGCTTTCTCTTCTTGGAATTTGCAGAGGAAGATTGTGAGACATGAGTACCCGAAGTAGCAGGACCCTTGGAAGTAGGGTTCTCATAGCGGATAGCCATATCCATGAGCTCAGTAAATGTGCCATGAACATGTGAAATAAGGCGATCGTAGAACTCTGGGCGAGCTCCAGAAATGAACTTCTCGTTCTTCTTTAGCTGAGTGTCGATAAGACCAGGACCGAATTTTGAGAGTTCATTGAACTTCCGTTCATACTCTGAGAAGGACATGGTACCCTGCTTGAGGTCCATGAATTCACGGTAAAGCTGAGATTTTCCGGCTTCGGGCATCCATTTTGCCACAAAAGCCTCCCTGAAAGAAGATACAAATCGAACTTAAGATAGATTCGAAAAGAAAGGAAATGGGGAAAAATTCAAGTTAACTCAAAGGATACCTGAACTGCTCCCACGAAAGATCACCTTCGTTAGTGTGAGTCGTGACAGACTCCCACCAATCTAGGGCTGACTCTTGCAGCTGCCATGCTGCTAACTGACGCTTCTGGGCATCAGTGATCTCCAAACCAGTAAAGATTCTTTCCAAACTTCTTAGCCATTGCTGGGCTTCGATGATACTTTCTGAACCGGTGAACTTAGTGCCGCCGAGCTGAGAGAATTCCTTGCAAAGGACAGTAAACTTAACGGGTGCAACAGGTGGAGGAACTGGGGCAATACCACGACCCCTACCTCTAGCATTTCCACGATTCATCCTGGAAATATCAAGAATTAATTTAGGACAAGGTACAAAGAAGACTAAGATAAGTTAAGATAAAACGCAATAAGTTCACTTGGATGAATATCCTACTAACAAAATTCCTAACAAGGTAGATACGGAAAGAAGGAAGTTTAGAAAATTTCTTCTTAAAACAAGAAACTTTATATAAAAATAATCTTTGAAAAATCATTTGAAAAATCATTTTAAAATCATTTTATACTTTGAAAAATACGTTCACTCACAAGGAAATGATTCTGAGTTTGATTTCACTCATTCTAGGGTATTTCTACCCTATCTCTAATGAGTTTTGCTCCATAGGCTAAGGTTTGCCTAAAACCTGGCTCTGATACCAAATGTAACGACCCACTATTTTGGACCATTCAAATCGACAATAATCCACACATGTCAGACTTGAATAATGCAAAATAACAGATTGTAATAAAATTTGGAGCAAATAAAATCATTCACAGACACAGAAATATCAGAATAACTCGCAGCGGAATTTAAAAATACCATAGTGGTTCATGAAGCCACTAAATACATAGTCTAAAATCAAATACAAAATACATAGTCTGAAACCCAATACAGTTCTGAAACAAGTACAGAGGAAATCCCAAATACACAAGTCTCTAAAACAAAAGCTGAAATAAGACAACTGAAACTGAAATAGGAAGATAACTAGATAGGCAAAATCTCCAGTGATTCCGAGCTCCAGAAAGGTGAATCCAAAGCTGTGAATACTCAGGCTGACCCGAGCGTAAAATAAAACATAACACTCGAGTCAGGATATACATACTTATACAGTGTAAACCAACTCAAATGAACTGTAGTAAAGGTACAAGTAACTTAGAAGATGCTTGGGACCGCCCATCCTCTAAGGATCCGTTAAACTATCTACTATGTAGTAATATTCGCTATTATAATAGTGTCTACATAAGTAAAATATAATCATATCGGAAAATAGCGTTAAGGGGATGGAGAACCTTAACGCGGTCGGATCTTAAAATCATAATCGTACTAAAGCTCGATATGGTAGGTGACACGGCACAACTAGGCAATGCCAGGGTAGATATACCAATTACGCACACGGACTGATGGATACGCATAGCAGCCACTACCGTTCCACCTCGAACAACATTCCCAAATCGGAGGATGGCCATCTAGTCAAATCAGTAAGAGTATAATGTCGAAGGAATGTGTCCGAGAAGAGGTGCTACCTCACTGGTCCGAGATCGCTCCTGTTTTAGCCACCTTATGCCAACTCACGGGAGTTGGGTCCACGTAATACCTTAAGGACGTCGCCACCATCCTACTTCATTCTGGAATCTCCACCGCGTACACGGTTGTCAAAGTGGTTTTCGGTATCGACAGAGAGTATGTCCATATCCGATCCCGGTCTCTTTGCCAACCAATCGTTATTATAACCCGTGGTTATAGTTTTAAACAATTTATCAAAATAAACTTCGAATTAAACCATTTAAACACAAAGTCATTATTCCTTTAAATCAATATTTTATTTCCAAAAATCTAACCCTTCGGAGTTCACTTATTCACTTAAACAAAACATTTAAAATTTTCAACTTCCACGGCATTTAAAAGTGTGGCGGTAAGTTATATTCGGAAACCATTTTATTTCAACAAAACAATATTTAAAATTTTATCAGTTCAGTTTAAACAAAATCATATTTCAGTCTACTGCAGTCCTTAACAAGTGCTACAGTAGTTTTTCATTAGTTCAAGTTCAATTTTATTTTTCTGCTACAACAGCACTTACCAAGTACTATCATAGCTTTTAGTTCATTTTAGTCTTTTGGTTCATTTGTAAAAACCACAACACTTAACAAGTGCTACAGATTCTACCTAGTTAAAACTTATAAAATCATACATTAAAAATGTTCATTTCAATCCTTTAACAAATTTTATTTCAAAGAAATTTTACAAGTTAAAACCAAACTTACCAAATTGCTTATTACATTCATTTCAACACTTAAACTTAAACTTCATTTTTCCACAAATTTAAACTAAATTTCAATTTCAATTAACTTAAGTTTCCATCTTTCTTTTTCCCTTTTTTCCAAAATTTCAAAATTTAAGTTTCGTTTTAAAAATCAATATTCCTCCATTTATTTATTTTTATCACATAGAAAAATCATTTCTATTTTTAATAAATCATTTTAAAACTTGGTTTAAATCAATTTAAATATTATTACAATTTTTAAATTATCTAAAAATATTCAGAAAAATGCATAAAAATAACCACGGGTCTGTATAATATTTTCTAGCCTAATTCAAGTGATACGGATACTATATCATTTCAATCCGTAATTTACAAAGAAAAATCCGGGTTTTATCATTTCAAACCCGCAATCCCAAGTAAATAAAATTTAATGAAAATCGCTCGGACCTATCATTTCAGCCCATAACGACCTTCCCTTATTCTAAAGTCCGTTCGGGTATGTATCATTTCAACCCATAGTGATTCTATTCTACAGGGAACTTGCAGTGTGATTTAACAGAATAGAATAACAGTAAAATAATAACAGATATAACAGATGATACGATAAGCAGTTTTAACAATTAACATCAACTATAATTTAATCACAGGTAATTATAACATCATTTATTTATTTATTTATTTCTACACATTCAGTTGCGGTCGTTTCACAATTATATAAGTATGAATATTCGTGTGAGATCTACTCACCTCTACGGAGCTGGAGATTCGGAACGAAAGAAATACGAAGTCAATCGAAAGCACGATCAGTCGTTAGCGGATGCGCCAACTGGATTCAAACCAAAAAACACAGTAAATAACCAACTCTAAGATTTCACGAATAACGAATTTTCAACGAAGCGAACAACGAAAAAGTAACAGGTTAAAAAAATCAAAAACAATAGCACGCCTATTTTTGAAAATCGATTATAACTTTAAAATTTTCAAAGTGACAAACATACAACAAAAATATATTTTTTTCAAAGGATCCAAGGTACGGTATAACAAAACAGAGGTGTTCTTTTTTTTTTTTTTTTTTTTTTACAATTTCTAGTAGAAAAATGGGCTCGGTTATCAACTACTAAAGCTAAAGGACAATTCGTTTCAAACAAAAATTTGAAGGCAGTACATATTTACTTCAAAACAAAAGTTCTGGAAACAAAACTACTCAATTCAAGGTGACAAACAAAACACAAATTTTTCATCAATAAGTCAGTAAACTAAAAAAAAAAATTTCAAACAAAGACAGGGTGGCATATATACTTTCAAAAAAAAAATGACAAAACACTTTACTTCGACATAAAGTGATAAAACACAGTTGTTCATTATCAGGTCCAAGTACAAGGCTCGGTTGGCTATCAAACAATTTTTCTCATTTTTTTTTTTCTGTTTTCAATTACAGGGAAGAGGAAAACAATAGACAAAATATTGTATACAAAGGCTCGGTCGAGCAAGATGAAGTAGGCATGGGATTGGTGCTGATGTGGCGGCGGTCTGGCCTGGGTTTGAGGGTCCGGCACGGGGTAGGGAGGTGCCTGGTGGTGGTCTCGCATGGGTAGGGCCTGGTCTCGGTGATGGGGTGGTGATGCCGTGGGTTTCGGTGAAGGGCTGGCGTGATGGTGAGAAGCGTGATGGCGAATGGGTGGAGGTAGGTTGGTGGTTGCCGTGGGGAACGCATGGCGGTCATGGGGACGTGGGGTGGTGGTGTCACGGTCAGGCGAAGGGGTTTGGGTTCTCGTGGAGGAGGCAAGTCACGGCTTGGCGTTTGCCTGGGTGGAGGCTGGTCTGGTGGTGGTAGCTGCGCGGCAGGTGGGGTGATGTGGTATGGGTTGGTTTCGGTATTGGATAGGAGTAAATGGAAAGATCTGTTGAAAGGCTTGGGGAAGGTGGTACAGAGAAAAGCAAGGCAGATAGAAAGAAAATGAAAAACAAATTGAAGAAGAGAAAAACCTATGCTGTTACCTTCAAGGAGATGCTCACACCAATTTTTTTTGCAAGGGAAGCGAACTGAAGTTTTTTTTTTTGTGGGAAAAAGGAGATTTGTGAAAGTGGAAATATAACAGTTGTTTACTTGATTTGTATAGAGAGAAGGCAAATGGTTTGAACGGTAGAGGCAATAAATCCTATTAAATTGGCAGAACGTTTGGAAGGCAAAAGGGATAGAAAATTTCCACGTTACAAAGATTTAGGCACGATTTTTGGACAAAATTCCTTTTTTTTTTTCTCAATATAGGATATACGGCTGAAAACTTTGTACTGCGCATACAAATTCAAATGGACCGGGAAAACTAAAGGGATTATAAACGTTGAAAGTAACGTACAATTTGTTTTATTTCTTATATTTAATAAATTTAATAAATGTTAACGGTTCCTTAAAATATAACGTATCTTTAAATCAAAATTTAAAATAGCTAAAATCAGCGTTAATAAAAATTTGATTCTAATGCAAAATTAAGAACGGACAAAACGTAACGAAATGTAACGTTTTAAATTTTCGTTTTACGAATTTCTACAATTTATTTTTAAATTTATATTTCAAAATGTTTTGTTTTTTTAATAAAAATTTCGCTTTAAAATATCGGGCTGTTACAATACTTGTTGAAGTTAGGATAAATTCTTAGTGTCTGCTTCTAAGTATTTGTGTTTATATTTGTAGAATCCATAAGGAGGGAACTATTCAAAAGGAGAAACCTTAAGAGCAAATTGGGTGAGAAATATGATCTAATCATTCTTTCAAGTGATGAAGAAGAATACGATCCGTATACTCATAAAGACAGAGATGGTTACCATATAGCGGAAATGCTTATAGCTCCCCTAACTCTAGATCTAGTCATAATATCTAGTGACGCTAAGGCCGCTCCAACCTCAGAAGGAAGGTGGATCATTAACCCGGCCAGTTTAGAATACGAACCTGAAGAAGAACCCATGGAGGAAGATTCTGAACCAGAGGAGAACCCAAATGATATTATATCAAATAAATCAAACCAAAGTAGTGGGGAAAACAATATCATATGGGAGATGGATGGGGATCATATTATTTGGCGCGAGGAGTCATCAAATTCATACATTCATTAGGATGATAGGGAAGATAATGAAGATAATGAAAAAGAAGCTGAGGAAGAAGCTGCGGAGGAATTCGAGAATCCCGAGGAAATGAGAGTGCAAGGATTGGAGGAATTAGAGGAAGCGGAAATGTTACAGGGAGTACCAGTCGGACTCGGACATGTTCCATGGAATCAGCCTTGGCTACCATATGTGGAGGAAGAGATACAGCAAAATGAAGACAAAAATGAAGCTGGCAACGAACATGAAAGTAAGGATGAGGCTGTTGAGGAAGTTTCATTGGAGTTTGGATATTGGAGTGCACCGTCGACAATGGATTCTGAGTAATGATTGAGATTGTGATTGAAAATTTGTGACTATCTATCTAGTATTAAGTAGTAGCCTATATGTATGGCTTGTGATAAGGTGGTGTTGTGGTTAGTCATGTATTTTTATTATGTACTTCTATTATGCACCCAAGTAAGACTAGGATGACTTAAGGATGATCCAAGTATGGTAGGAATGATTAATGTAAGATATGAAGTGGTATAATATAACTATAGCTTTCATTTTGACTTTGTTCATTTGCAATTACACAAATCCCTCAAGTACAATAATAAGAATTCTTGATAAAGGAAACAAAATTTAAATGGAGAATTTTCTTATAAGATAAAAAGGTATGTTATAAAATGTTAAAAAACTTAAAACATTTTTTTTAAATATTTTGGAAAAGATAAAGTATAAATGCATCATCCATTAATTATTTTGCAACATAACTCAACTTAAGATTTGGATATAAGACTTTGATATCCAAAAATAATTTATCGCTCGATGCTCGATGGCAAACAATAATAAGGGTTTGTAGTCAGATACTTACATTTCCTGTCATAGTTGAGAGCTATGCAAGGAAAGCTTCTAAGCCTGATCAAAGTTCTGCAATAGTGAATCAAAGGATCAATACAAGTTCAGAGTAAAATTGTATATTTGAGAAAGAGATCGAAACAACTATCGCGTACATATAACCTATATATATCATACAAGTGTAAGTTTAAAAAAATATTTTCGGCAAACACCTTTAGGTTTTGCATTGTAATTTCGAGGACGAAATTCTTTTAAGAAAGAAAGTCTGTAACGACCCGCAAATTTACCAATTTGATAAATTATATTTATTTTTAAATATTCGAATATAAGCTTTTTAAAACATAGATTATGATGTTATGAACAATAATGATGATAATCTTATTTTGAATAAGTATTTACATATATATAAACTTTGAAGGAATATCAATAAAATGGTCGAAAATCGTTTTATTAATAAATAGCTCTATAAGAAGTCGCGCACGGAGCTGAATACATACACTTATTTATCCATTTAAATAAGAATATGAAATAATAACAAAAAATTTAAATAAAATGAGTTGATGACATCATCAATAATGGCATCATATTTAATAATTGATTTATGAATTTTAATTGAGATTCAATGATTCAATAATTATCATAATTATTCAAAAAATTGTTTATAAATGATAAATAATTTATTTTAATTAATTATGAAATGATAATAAATCATTTATAATAGTTTTATAAAGATATATATATATATATTTGACTTGAAATTATATGGAAAATTGATATCGCTTTATCGATATAACAGCACTTTCTGTAAACAATTGTTTAATATTATTTACATGGTTTTATAATTCAAGTGTGATCATTTTAATTAGTTAAAATGGCTAGAAATTAGTTTTCAAAATTTGCTTACATTTATACATAATTTAATTTATAAGTGAAAATATGATTGGAAATCGGAATCGAAATTCATAACGGTTTAAGGTAGAGAAGTTGTGCAACATTGTTTATGTAATTTGTAGACACAAATGACATGCACATACATACAATTACAAATACATATACATAACAAATAACATATATATATATATACATACATATTTACCATTTACATTTAAATTTTCATATAGTAAAAGTTAAAAAATATCTAAGATATTTTCACACTTAAAAAGCAAACCAGCCATCACTCACCTCACTCTTACACACCATCATCACTTGCACATAGAGGATGACAAGGAGGAAAGGGAGATGTGCGCCTTAATGGGAAAGAAGGGGTATGGACGAGGGGTAAAAAGGTAATTCTACATTTAGATATTTTATTCCAAATTTTTTTTATAAATACCCATCCATTTCTTTTATAATTTTAACACCATTTTTCATCTTCTACTTCCTCTTTCTCAACCTATTTTAATAGCTTCTCTACTTAGTAAATTTATTAAGAAAAATTAGCAAAAAGAAAATAAATTTATATAAATATATGTACATTAGCAATCCACTTCAAAATCAAGTGAAATCCACTCCTCTCCTCCTTGCAAACCCACGTCCACAACCTCCATCACCCTTGGTTGAACCCACCTCCACTTGCAAGCATTAACCAAGTCCCAAAGGTCCAAGGCTCGATTCTGTTAGCTACAGTTCGTTCGTAGCGAAGCTATAGTCCATTTTCATAAGTTTAGTAGCCAATGAAGGTGAGAAAATGATATTTGTATATGCTATATATGATGATATATATGTTTTTCTATTCTTGGTATTGATGACTGTTTATCAAGTTTGGATGTGTAGACAATTCACATATAATACACGTCGAAATTACACAATGGAAATCACTTTCCGATATGAATTACAAAAGTGTTACCAGATAGTTAAACCTCTTTAAAATGATTTAAATTGGTTTATAAATGGTTTATAATAACTAAAACTCAATTTGTTGAAGTTTTGAATAGAATTGAAATTGGAGTAAAAAATAGGCGCATCACGTAACTGCAGTTCGCGATTTCACGTCGTAGTAGTTTAAATCCATTTATATGATGGAATCGGAGTTGGAATTCTTTGAAATAAGAATTTTATGAACTATATAACCATAGTCTTCAAATAAAAGAAAATGATCGAGATTTTATTTAGTAGATTTTGAAATATGAGCAAAACAAGTTTTCAAAATAGTTGTTGTTTAGGGGTTTAGGATCCAAAAAGGAAATTTCTTTGAAATGATATTTTTAAATCTTTGAAAATATGGAATAAATTCTATAAATTTACTAAAATGTTTTAAAAAGGATTTGAGTTATAAAAATAGATTTTCAAATGATAGAAAAGTTGTTTTGATCAAATAAGCTTTGAAAACACTATTTGTAGCACTTTTCGTAGCAGTTTTAATAACTTATACAAATTACAGTTTTAACTTAACCATTCTTTCCCTAACTTTTATAAACATTTTCAAATAAATAAATAAGTGTTTTAAAGATAATTTGGAAGTTTTATAATCACTACAAAAAGAGTTTAAATAAATAATTAAAAGAAAAGCTGTTATAAATAGATGATTAAATCTTAGCTCTAAAAGCCGATGAGTAGACTGGATTTTTCTATTCATGAGATCCGGATGTGGGGGTGCTAAACTAAGGAGGTGTTCAGGAGCAACCAGTGTTGTAACTCACCTGGTCTCTTTCCAAAGCGAGGAATAGATAAGGTCGAAATGTTGGAAACGAGGCAAGTATAAAAGATTCAAAATTATAAATTAAATACATCTTGCACTGTGTAGAAATAATCTTCTCATACTTGGTATTAAATTCCTAGGAGGGAACCCATAGTATTCATGTGAATTTAAAAAGTGATTCCACTGTTATTCGATGGATATAAAGGTTGAATACGAAAATTGATATTGAGTAGAATTAGTATAATTTCTATCGACCATTTTTACTCAATAATGTTTTCCAACATGATTTATGAGAAATGTTTTGTTGTTTTCTAAAGTTAAAGAGAGGTTTAATAATCTTGTATATACTGGCAAAAAAATGATACATCTCTAAAAGATATTTTATCGATAATTTGTTTGGAGAGCCCAGGATCGGATATGGGTGATTCCTATCTGAAAACCACTACGAACCAATGTACGTTCAAAACTGAAAACATGATAAAGGCAATGATTTTGAAGACGGAGATCTTCATGATGAAAGGCTACTTGCCATTTGCTACTTGATTTCCATATTATATACATATGGTAGCAGTAGTACTTAATTTTGAAAATCTTCGATGCAAGGACTTCTCGCTACTAATCCTAGGGGTGATTCCTAAAACAGGATATAGTAGGAGAGTGCCTTCGGTTTGTCCGGCTCTTGGACAACTTATATGGTTGAATGTCTGATATTGCATTTCTAAAATAAACATACATTGGTCTCTACAAACGTACATTTTTTTGGTGGTGTAGGAAGTAACCTCTCTTACACTTACACCCTTCTTTGAGACATACGAGCTCAGAGGTTGTACATTTGTTGAAATCAATAGCGTGTGATGGAAATGGCAATGCGGCATTCTAAGTAGGATCTGATGATTTAAAGGTAAAATGTGAACTTAAGCCTCGCATCCGAAAATGACAAAAATAGGGTAGATGCGGTAGGGCTATGTGGGTCACACTCATTAGGATATGGTCATCACCTTTCTAAATTACCCTCTATATATCGGGTATGTTGTGTATTGATGTGCACGTAAATGTGCATATTTTTACCACCATATTTAATCTATTTAAATTAAATAAATGATCATATCGGGTATTTTAACTTGTTTAAACCAAAATTCAAATTATTTTCAAATTGTCACATATTCATCTTCATATAGGGGTAAAACGGTCATTTTTATGCATTTATTAAATTGTGAAAATTTACTTGGAATTTTCTATGTTGTTTTGTAGGAAATTTGATGAATTTTACAAGTGGCTTCATGATAATAAATACATGCACAAGAGTGAAGAGAACAAATGAAGATGGAAATAATTCAAAGTGATGATCATGGAGGACTCCACCCACTTACCTTGATTTTCAATTAGGAGCCAAGCACATGATAAAAGGACATTAAAGCTTCATGTACATTTAAGTGGGGGATTAGTGGATGTTAATGATTACTTTTCCACTACACTACCTCAAGGGCAATTTGGGCATTCCCCAAAAATATGAATTAGGGTTTAACACTTGTATAAATACCCCATATCTTCATGTAACCTTTTTTTCCTTAGTCTCTCTTTTAGGCTCTCTTCTCTTAGGAAAATAAAATGAGAGCTCTCTTTCTTTTCATGGCTACTTAGCCATTTCTTCTTTTCATGTAACTTTTTATGAAATTTAATACATGTTCTTTTCATTTTCTTGTTTATTTCCTTTCATGTTGTAGTGTAGATCTCTTTTATTTTATGCATTTAGATTAGTTCTCTTTTCCATTAGCTTTCATTTTCCTCTTCTTTTTATTTTTGTTTATTTCATGTTGCTTTCTACTTGTGTTGACATAATAACACAAATGAGAGGCTAATCCCTACAATTTAGGGGTAATGATGCTCTCTTGAATCATGTAGATGCAACATAATTTCTCATTTATGTCTCTTTTGTGCTTAATGGAAAGTTGGATGTTTGTGTGATTTTGTGTTTAATATTGAGTTTGATCGCTTATGTTGTTCAAAAAAATAGGCTATGCTTAGTCATATGAATCACTAATTACCTCTTCATCGACATATGATCATGGTAATGGAAGTGGATTTAGAATCAAAATTTGATGGTTTATGTTTCTAATTCAATAGTTAATAAGCCATGCTTAAAATAGATTCTACTTTTAATTTCATATCATTTTCATTGAAGTTAGTAAGTGGGTTAGAGGGTGCATTAAAGTTTGATGGTTTAAGTGTGTTAATTAATAACACAATTAGGCCATGCTTATGATAAATGCATCAACTAAACTCACAAATGACCAAAAAGAGATCATAATTTCATTATGTTGATTTATGTGATCATGAGAGGGGATTTACCTCTAAATTGCTCTTTAATCTCATATTTTTATTCTCCTTAGTTCTAGCTTGTTCTTACCTTTTTTAGTTAGTTTATTATCCATCGACTTTGGTTTAATTTGATTGAATAGATTTTTAAAATCATCAATTCCCTACGGATCGACCCGTACTCGCCACATACTTCAATAGTACGTCGTGCGCTTGCGGTTATATTTTTATTTCTAAATTCGTTCGACGGTTTTCTAACTCGATAGAAAATACGTCGTCGAATAAGTTTTTGGCACACACAACAGATTAAGTAAAGGCTTTTTTTAAAAAAAAATTGTAAATATTCCTTTTCCTTGGAAATTTTTAAATCCTTTTTCTTTGAAATTTCAAAAATCCAAAAAAATTTAGAAAAAACCAAAATCCAAAAAAAAATTATAAAACCTTTTCAAAAATTAAAAAAAAACCAAAGAAAAACAAACAAAAATCAATTTCCCTTTTGAAAAATAAATTTTATTTGTAAATATTTTTCCTTTAGAAAAAAAACCCAAAAACATTTTTGAAAATGTCTGAGTTTCCTTTTCCCTACTCAATTGAATTTTACAATAGTTGTGAAAATCAATATAATCCATATGATTTCATTCCAAATTCGTGTGGATATTTTAACGACAACTTTTGTTTAAACAATTCAAATTTTGAACCACAAAGTTTTCAAATTAACGACCAACCCTCAGATCTTGAAAATAGCATTTCGTCTTTACTTGAAATCTCTACACAAAAAAATCAAATGATAAATGAATTGTGTAATTCATATTTTTGCGATAACTCGAGTCAAAGTTTTCAATGATTTCAAAATTTGAATTCAATTCAAAATTCAAACGATTTCGATGATAACCCATGCCAATTCAATTTTGAACTCCAAGATGAATTTCAAACTCAAAATGAAAATGGAAACAACTTTTCAAACGAATTTGGCAATGGGAATAACTTTAACCACATTACAGTTGAAAATCTTTGTTCTCAACAATTTCAAAGTGAAAATCCTCATGTTAATAACTATAAATTGGATTTTGTTGAACAAATGAAGGAAATTTACGATGATCACACGGATTCGTTGTTTGAAACTTATATGAAACATCGTGAAAAACAAAATCAAATTCCAACGTGTGACGAGTCAAACAATAATCCATCTTTTACCCAAATCGACGATTTTCAAATAACAACTTTTGAAATTGAAAATAATAAACTTAATGAAGTTGTTGAAAACACGGTAATTGAGTTGAATTTCAATTCTTTTGAGGGTGTGGAACCAAATTTAAAATTTAATCTTCCTTTTCTCGATTTCGAAAATTTGAATACAACAACTTTAGATTTTAAACTTGAGATAAGCAATGAAGTTGTTGATAATCCAACAAAGGAAGATGAATTTAATGAACACGAACTTTTTGGACTTTTGGATGACGAGTTGTTAAATTTCGATGGGGAAGATTTAAATCACCACTTTGATTTTGAAATCAATAATTTTGAAGAAGTTTTCAATGATAAGCTTGAATTTCAAATTGGTGAAAATGAACGTGAATTTCAATCAATTGTTTTATCGACCCCAAAAATCATCGAAAAGGAAACAACTTGTACGGTTTTCAATAAAACGACATTTGTTTTTCCAAATCAACATTCAACTTTGAAATCTTTTACGATTTGGTTTTCCAAGCTTGAGCTGTGTCTCATATACTTGATAAGGCAAATGAATCATTTTTTGGAAGACCGTCTCATTTACGCTTTGACGATATACTTTCTGATCCCGTGTAAATACCGTTCATTTTCATATAAATAAAGGCCATTTTTATTTTTATCCTTTCACTTGGGTTGACTGTGGGGACACAGTCAAAATCAAGTGTGGGGGAGGCTCATCATCATTTTCGATTTTTCCTGGTTTATTTTTAATTTTTCTTTCCAAAATTTAAAAAAAAATCTCAAAAACAAAAAAAAAATTATTTTTTAAGCATTTTTGATTTATTTTTAAAGAAACACTATAGGATAAATATATGGTTTTGGTTTATTAAATTGAAATTTTTGAAATTTTATTCGTCTTAACAAAAATTAAAATGAAGTTTGATTATAAATAAAAATGTTTGAACTAGTATATAGGAAGATTCATACGTGATAATTATGAAATATATCCTAATTGAAAATCTTTGTTTTAAAAAGTGGTGAATTTAAAGTGAAGGATCTAACATTTTTTTGTCTTCTAAGTTAAATGGTGCTAAGATGATTTTGCAAAACTCTCTCTTTCTAAAAAAACAAAAAGAAAAAAAAAACATTTGTATATATGTATATATTTTTAACACCTAGAGTCAGGTGTTCACACTCGTGTGTTCACTCGCCATGCTCTGTACCCTTCTCACGTAAGTCCAAAAGGCAGTGCACGATCGGTATATCTGGCCTCAGTTTATCTGAGTTAGGTGTATATATATAAAAATTCTTTTTAATAACGCCTACAATCAATAGGTGTTCACACTCATATGTTCACTCACCACGCTCTGTATTCCCCTCACATCAGTCCGCAAGGCAGTGCATGGGTAATATATCTGGCCTCAGTTTATCTGAGTTAGGCATATGTAAATATTGTAAATATCAATAAAACTTTTAAAAAATGGAGAGAGTAAGCAAATGAAATCCTAGCACTATTTTAACTTATTTGATTTGATTTGTTATTGAAATGAAATGAAATACCACTTTAATAAACTTTGATAATCAACTAAGGACTTATTTCATGGTTACACTTTGTTATCAACTGAAACAACGAGTTAAACCATTGTCTATTTGTTATGATAACTTAATTTTTGTTGGTAATTTTAACGAGTAAATGACTTAAATTTCAAGATAATGACCAAACCTATATTTAACTTATTTGTGTTAATTTAAAAGTAAATCCTTCATTCGTAAATATTTTCAAAAACTTGCATTCACATCTTTTTAAATAAATCTTACATTTTGTAAATATTTTTATCCTGCATTTGGATTTTGTGGGTAGTATCCGCTGAAAACCCTTACGAGACAACACTCGTCCTACTGGGGACACCCAGAGGTTTAACGGCTTGTTGCATACGCTCAATGCAATCGTGCTCCCTACAAAAACGAATTTATCTTAGTTTTTCTTTATTCGAGGACGAATAAAAAGATAAGTGTGGGGGTATTTTGTAACGACCCAGAATTTTTGATAATTAAAATTCGAATATTTAATTTATTTTAAATATTAATAAATGGAATCTAGAAGTCGAATGATTTATTTTTCGAATATTGGATTTAATTTGATAATTAAATCGATAAATTAATAGTGAAATTCCAGAAATAATTGAAAATTGAGTTTAATATAATTGAAAATGATTTGTAAAATTTTATTTGATCATACTGGAGTTATAGAAAGGTTATAGAACTCTTAAAATTGAATTTGGAGTTAAATTGTGAAAATTGAATATTTTAATATTTAATTATCGACTGAAAAATAGCCAATTTTCAAACAGTCTCAGAATTGAACGAGACCAGTTCCATTGGATCCGTAATAGTTGGTTATTATCGGATTTCAATTTTCGTATCAATCGGAGTTGTCATTTGACCGTGGCAGCTCGAAACGCATCGATATCATTTTAATTTTAAATCGTCGAGTTAAAATAGTCATTTTTCAAAAGGTCTCGGATTTCGACGAAACCAGTTTCATCGGATCCGTAATGTGATATTATTGTAAGATTTCAAATTTCGTAATTTTTGGATGTACCGTTTGTCCGGTACGAATCGAAACGCCTCGAAATCGATTTAAATCGGTTAAATTTTAATTGATCGTTTAATTTCATATCTCGCACATATGATCGAATTAGCTTCCGAAACCTGTTCCATTGTGTCCGAAATGCGGGATAAACCCTAGAAACGTCAGTTACCGCGCGTAAAACGGAGTCTGGAATACCGGAATGAATAGTGATTGAGAAATTCTCTATAAATAGCCCATTTTTCTCAAAAAATTAAAAAGAAAAAAAATTGAAACCCTAGTTAAACGTTCAGCCGGCCGCCACTCTTGAATTCAAAGGCCATGAATGCTCGATTCTTTCGTCCCTTTTTTCTTCAAACCCACTAACCAATTCAAGAAATTATTAACTAGAAGATCGTAGAGCTTTGTGAGACCTTCGTATCCATACGGCTGTGATGGTATGTAGGCAAGTGGATCGTTGGGAATTCGTGTTCGAAGTCGAGCTGTTCGCTCGCGTCGTTCGTCGAGAAGGATGAACCGAGCTTGATGCTCCTCTGACCGATGGTAGGCGTGGTGATGGGTTACGCGATGGGGGTTGTTGATCGTCGTCTGGTGGCTTATAGGTGGTGCGGCGTGAAACCCTAGTAGGCGACGTGGTTGGGTTTGTTTTCGTGAACGAAAACTGGAGAGGGAGGAAGAAGATAGGGGACGGCCACGATTCTATCAAGCAAGATCCAACGGCTCTGAAGGTTTTAGGGTTAGAAAATAAATATAAAAAAAAAAAATTGATTTGTATTTAAATTGTATAAACTTTAAAATTGCATATCTTGTTCATACGTGATCAGAAATTGACGAAACAAGCGGCGTTGGCTTCGTTTTGACGAATACTACGCGATGCAACTGATTTGGAGTCGTTTGGAGCTAGTTTGAATTTTGGGTAAAATTAAACGCGTGTTTAATTTTATTCGAAATAAACGCTGAAATCAGAATTAAAATCACGGTGAGATCTTCTCACTCAAATGAAAGTGGATTTTCTTTTACAGTTATTGATTGATTGATTTACTGCTTGGATGTGATATTAGATATAGTAGGATATATATCTATATATAGCAATATATACATATTGGCATATGTATATATTGGATTGATGATTTCCCGCCTCGTATAGCGGATGAGACCCTATTGCGCCGTTAGTAAGCGAATATTTTTATAAAACCCATATACCGCGATAATTCCGTACTGGAGCGGAATTGGTATTGTGCTAACATCTTTGGATGCAGGGAAACAGGTTGGAGGGATCCAACTGGATTCCTCAACTGTATTTACTTATTTACAGATATTGATATATATTCTGTTATCATATTGATATATGATATTGACTGTTGTGATGGACTGATTGGTGTTGTTGCATCATCGGGTTCGGTTTTTAAATGTAAAAATAACGACTTTTACTTTAAAAGGGTTTTTAAAGTGATTTTTGAAAATATACGTTTTATGGAATTTTTGAATCGATTTATAAACGTAAAATTTTAAAGTTATAAAAGTTATAATTTTTAGTGAAATATAACCGAAGTGTCGTTTTTGAAATAAAAGTCGATTTATTTATAAAATGGGTTAAGTTGGGATTCTTGAATAACTATAAATGATTGGTATAGAAAGATTTATAAAATTGATATTTTATAAATCAAAATATTGGACTTATAAAACTAATTTTTATAAGTGTTAAAAAGAAGTATAAATGGATTTCATAAGTGGATGAAATTAATAGATTTATATTGTGAAGTTAAAAATGAATGAAGTTGTAGAATAAAGGATTTATAAGTAATTTGCTTATAAATTGGATTTTTGCCTTTAAATGGAATATTGATCGAATTTGTTCATAAATGATTCTTTTTGAAAGTTGAAATCGTTATAAAGTACAAATGCGATTTATAAACGTTGTTTATAAATCCGAAATCACTTATTTTTATAAGTAAATTTTAGAAGTTAATAAAATGAGATTTATAAACCGGAGTTGTTATATAAAATAGAAAATGGAATTTATAAACGTTGTTTTATAAATTCGGAAATCAATCAATCAAATTTGATGAATTTAAGATAGAAGGTTATTAAGGGAATTTTATCCACGATTTTGGATAGTGGACAATTCTTGAAATAAATGTGTAGAAAAGATTTAAATATGGTCAGGTGAAGTATATTCACGATTTTGGACAGTGAATATGTTTTAAGTAGAATGGATATGGTTTTGGGAAAGCGATATTATAAAATGAAGTTAATTGTTTTAAAAGATGTTTTAAAACGTGTTAAGTATCGAATACATAGATTTCAACATTCATTGTTGAAATAGACGTTTTCGAGAGATAAGGAAATGGTGGACTATAACACTGTTGTTATAGTAAATGATTTTCGAAAGAAAATGTTTTATGTAGTATTGGGATTTATATATATCTATCTTAAAATCCGAATCCCTATACTAGTGATTTCGAGTCGTCGTAACGATGTTTTACGCAACATTCGTTTTGACTCAAATAGATGTTAAAATTTATGATTTCCTTAAAGAATGAATATATACTTAATATTGATTTAAGTATATCGATATTTTCAGATGTTGAAAATAAATGATTTGTGAAATACTTATTTTTAAATAAGTATGGAAATGTTTTTCCAATATGAAATGAACTGTTTTGAGATTTTATCTTCAAAGATAAAAAGAAATGTGGAAATTGATTTGAAATTGTTTTCAAACGGTTAAGTGTGGAAATAATATATCTAGTAAAGATATTTTTGAAGATGAAATAATTTGGAAAATTATTTGGAATCTGATGATGTTGCGCATCTTTATTGATAGTTAAATAACCGACTATCAATAATTACCTTTAGATAGGTATTTGTTGTGAATTGGATGAATTTGAATGCCACACTTATTTTTGAATAATCGCTCACTATTCGGGTTAGCCGGGAAAGGACCATGGGGTCGTATAACCCATTCCGAATATGTGATACGT
Organism: Allium fistulosum; assembly: GCA_030737815.1. Taxonomy (NCBI): domain Eukaryota; kingdom Viridiplantae; phylum Streptophyta; class Magnoliopsida; order Asparagales; family Amaryllidaceae; genus Allium; species Allium fistulosum. The sequence goes on from CM060901.1 coordinate 672,006,062, forward strand.
CGTTATGAATTGCATTCGAAGACCGGTGTTGAAGACCGGATATTTTTGAAAACGGAAGGATTACCGTCGAGTTACTCTACATCGGCTGATCTCCGATTTAGAGGTTTTATCACCCTTAGTGACGGGAAGTCCGGACGTGATTAGAAAATTATCCGGAAATGCAAGGGCTTCGTGAGAAGTGCCTTCGGTTCTGTTCGATCCCGGAACAGACTTGTATGGATTGTGTGTCTGACGTTACAATTTGAGATATAAAGCTGATTTCTTTCAAATACATTTCTGTTGGTGGCGGAGAATTTATTCTCTTAGCTTAACACCCTTCTTTGAGACGTACGAGCTCAGAGGTTATGTAGTTGAAATTTATCAGCGATATATCCCAATTTGGTAACGTGGCATACTGAGTGTTGCTGTGAAATGATCAGTGTTTGATCATTTGTGATATGATCATTTGTTTGATCTTATATCTTTGTGATCATAGGTTGATCATTTTTTTGACCCGAAGCAGGGCTTTGTAGAAAGCGTAGCTTTGTGGACGAGACTTCATCGAGCCTCACACCCCAAAAATGGTCGAAACAGGAAGGATGCGGCAAGGTTCTAGGGAGTAGCGCCCCTTAGTGTATGTCATTCCTTCTGGATAGAGGTGGTATCATGGTATGGAGCCCAGATACTTAACCTATGTGGTTGCTGCATTATTATCTATGTGGTTTGTTGGAAATCGGGGATCCTCGGGAAGATCGGTTACGATCGGGGGATGGCATACGCGTGTCAGTAGTTACTTATTTTTGCAGAGGTAACCCGGCCTTGTGTTGGCAGAGATCCGGTTAGGTTCTCGGGTCGTCTATTCCAGGGACGTACCCATCGTGGAAAAGGAAGTTCCTTAGCCTGATCATTTGTTGGAAATCCAAAGAAACAATACGCGACGCGTACGGTTTTAGTTGTATTACCTGCTATGGAATGTGGCGGTAACCTGCTATTGAACATAGTAGCTATAGTAGGCATACGATACTGGTCGTATGTTGGCTAAGATTAATATTATACTTTTGAAATGTTTTCTACACTATGCACTAATAATAATATCAAAAAGGATTTGATTTTGCGTAGTAAGCATCTTTGACTATCATAAGAAGAAATCTCCTCCAAGTCTGCGTTTGCATTGTGTGTGTGGCGGGAGGTCTTATGGTAGTTTCATTTTCCAAAAGCATTGCGAATTAACCTTAAAATTTTCTGCTATTTATTTTAAAGATAAATAACTGTTTTACGATCTCACACCAGTCACCATGACTGACTCGGAGTTTATTGTTCCCTTCTAAACTCTGGGTGCCCACCAATTTCCACACGGGCAGCCTAGAGTTATATTATCAGGATATTCTGGAGCTTGGAGATAAGCTGGATGACGAGACGTAGTATTTGTATCTGATAGTATTTATTCCGCTGTGTATTCTGTATGAGGACAAGTTATATAACTGTCCATTGTTGTATATTGACTCTGATGATTGATGTATGTATAAACTGATATAGTTCTTTGTTTTAAAAGACTAGTGATTATCTATTATATGTTATTCCGCTGCGATATGTGAGATTTTGATATTGTTCTGTTTCTGTTGCTGTTCTGTTGTTTTGTTCTTCTCTTTTTCTTCTATCTTTTCTGCCTTTTTCTTTTTCTTAAAACCCTCACTATTGGAGTTTTCTTAAATTTCTCGACAGTCGATAAAGGGAGTATTGATGTCGAATTTTCGAAAGTCGAAAATTTCGGTACGTGACATATTTGATGTGCACGTAAATGTGCATATTTTTACCACCATATTTAATCTATTTAAATTAAATAAATGATCATATCGGGTATTTTAACTTGTTTAAACCAAAATTCAAATTATTTTCAAATTGTCACATATCCATCTTCATATAGGGGTAAAACGGACATTTTTATGCATTTATTAAATTGTGAAAATTTACGCGGAATTTTCCATGTTGTTTTGTAGGAAATTTGGTGAATTTTAAAAGTGGCTTCATGATAATATATGCATGCACAAGAGTGAAGAGAACAAATGAAGAAGGAAATAATTCAAAGTGATGATCATGGAGGACCCCACCCACTTACCTTGATTTTCAATTAGAAGCCAAGTACATGATAAAAGGACATTAAAGCTTCATATACATTTAAGTGGCGGATTAGTGGATGTTAATGATTACTTGGCCACTACACTACCTCAAGGGCAATTTGGGCATTCCCCAAAAATATGAATTATGGTTTAACACTTGTATAAATACCCCATATCTTCATGTAACCTTTTTTTCCTTAGTCTCTCTTTTAGGCTCTCTTCTCTTAGGAAAATAAAATGAGAGCTATCTTTCTTTTCATGGCTACTTAGCCATTTCTTCTTTTCATGTAACTTTTTATGCAATTTAATAATGTTCTTTTCATTTTCTTGTTTATTTCCTTTCAAGTTATAGTGTAGATCTCTTTTATTTTATGCAATTAGATTAGTTCTCTTTTCCATTAGCTTTTATTTTCCTCTTCTTTTTATTTTTGTTTATTTCATGTTGCTTTCTACTTGTGTTGACATAATAAAATAAATGAGAGGCTAATCTCTACAATTTAGGGGTAATGATCCTCTCTTGAATCATGTAGATGCAACATAATTTCTCATTTATGTCTCTTTTGTGCTTAATGGAAAGTTGGATGTTTGTGTGATTTTGTGTTTAATATTGAGTTTGATAGCTTATGTTGTTCAAAACAAATAGGCTATGCTTAGTCATATGAATCACTAATTCCCTCTTCATCTACATATGATCATGGTAATGAAAGTGGATTTAGAATCAAAATTTGATGGTTTATGTTTCTAATTCAATAGTTAATAAGCCATGCTTAAAATAGATTCTACTTTTAATTTCATATCATTTTCATTGAAGTTAGTAAGTGGGTTAGAGGGTGCATTAAAGTTTGATGGTTTAAGTGTGTTAATTAATAACACAATTAGGCCATGCTTATGATAAATGCATCAACTAAACTCATAAATGACCAAAAAGAGATCATAATTTCATTATGTTGATTTATGTGATCATGAGAGGGGATTTACCTCTAAATTGCTCTTTAATCTCATATTTTTATTCTCCTTAGTTCTAGCTTGTTCTTACCTTTTTTAGTTAGTTTATTATCCCTCGACTTTGGTTTAATTTGATTGAATAGATTTTTAAAATCATCAATTCCCTGTGGATTGACCCGTACTCGCCACGTACTTCAATAGTACACTGTGCGCTTGCGGTTATATTTTTATTTCTAAATTTGTTTGACGGTTTTCTAACTCGATAGAAAATACGTCGTCGAACATGTATGCTATGAGAGCTGTCGAATAGGTCGAGAATGATCGGTGTGATGTCATATTCGGTACTATCTATGGTAATGGTAAGTCGGTCTTGTGTTGGTAGAGGACCATTTGTTGGTGTCTTAGTGCATTTTTTCTAGAGTTGTATTGTCGGAAGGTAGTCCCTTACCTTGTCGTTGTATGGAATTCATTCTCCAATACAAGCCTTTATGGTTTTAATTATAAACCTATTATGGTGTTGAATTTAACAAATGTAACAATTCCAACTATGATTAATATGTTATTTTAAAGGATTCTCAAAGAATGTCATTAAAGATAATATCCTTGATTTTGCGTAGCAAATGTTTTGGTTACCATCAGGAAAAAACTCATTTCGTGTTTATGTGTGGCGTGATCTTATGAGATACCCTTTGTTTTCCAATACCCGTATTTTTGAGTTTCTCACACCAGTCCTATGACTGACCTGGAGTTTATTTTCTTTTCCCTTAAACTCCAGGTGCCCTATTTTCCGGGCAGCCAAGTAGTCAGGTTTAACTTGGAGCATTGTGATGGAGCTTAAAGTCTGGAGCTGAAGATGTTCTTATAGATAGTTTTCCCTTTCCATTTCCACTGCATTAGTTTACTAATTATATTCAGCGTTTATAAGGATGGAGATATATAACTTTCTATGTTGATTTATAAGATAACTCTGATAAATGTATTTAAAATTTCCGTTGTAAAGATCATATATAATAAAATAGTATATGTTATTCCATTCGTGTAAGATTCTGTTCTGTTTTTATTTTCTTTTTACCCTTGACTATCCATCCTTCCAGAATTTGGTTTTGAGGCATGTGAATATCAAGGATGTATTAGTGTCGATTTTTGAGGGTCGAAAGGGTGGGTTGTCACATTAATTGTCAAACGGGCATATTAAACTCGGTAATTTTTTGGAAATTCTCAAAAAATATAAAATGAATACTTTTACGTGAAATTTTTTTAAATGATAACATGTACTCGTATCTACTTATGTAAAAATATTCATATTAAAATTCAAAATTTAACTATTTTATTATTTTCAAATAAACGGACATTTGGTGGTTACAACAGCTGTATTTTTTACGTGGGCCACTGCCATTTTGAATTTTTTGTGTCCTTTTACACAAATTTTTTAACACTAAAAAATTATTTTCTAGAATATAATTAGCATATATAACTACATAAAAATTCTAAGCGATTTAAATTAATGAAACATTTTCTTTTATTTTTGTTAAATTGGAATAGACACTTCAACTACCAAGTTGTGTTTTTCATTTTTAATTTTTTTTGCGGTCATGCATCTTAGAGATTGGTCATGCTTCTTCCCTAATGACTTTTATAAAGTGTTTACTTTCTAATAAGATTACACTAATCATTTATCATGACCATACTAAACAGAATAGCATACCTTCTTCCATGATTTTAACTTTTCTAATGATGATTTTACTTCCTTCTTACTAAATTTAGGATGAGATATTAACTTTATGGCTCCATGAAATTAAATTTAATGTACTTAGAGTTTGTGAATAAGGCTATAGAATTTCTTCCATCAATGATAACGAGCCACATCATATGACAGTTGTCATATAAACAAATAATAACACATATGCAAAATGACATGCATCATTACACTTGCCCTTTAGGAAGATCATTGTATACGTATATGATGCCAAGTGTCTTTACACATGTAATTCATTAATACACTTGTAATATAAATAATGAATGAGATATAAAATACATTATGTTATATGTTAGAGTCACATAATTGCAAACATAAGTGTTCTGAATAAATTTTAGAACTCTGCTTGTGCTAAACCAAAATGAAAATAAAAGGTCTAGTAGGAATATCATATTTTTTATGTTTTTCATTATATGTAATCATTTATGCTTTTTCATGATTTAAACATTCATGATCATAAACTCTTAAAAATATTAAGTTTGATTTTTGGAAGACTAACCATACAGATCCAATATAGTATGGATACCGGTACAAATATGTTATATTCCTCCAAGTACTGCGTACCATGAGACGAGAAAGATAAAAAATGACTGGAGACCTTTTATATGATCAATCATACATGATATTCTCCAAAAAAAGAAAAAATTTAAAACGGTAATGACACTGAAACATATGATTAGCCATCTTACTGCTATTCCCAGGTTCTTTTTATTATTAGATTTATATGATGCTTTTTAGTGATATATTTTAACTCTACATGTCTCACTCATACTATTCATATTAGGCTAAAAAACTATTATAAATTATCATGTCTTTCTAAAAATAAACAATGTATAAGAATAAAATAATATTTACTTCAAAAACTTATTAAACATAAATTTGATCATATACATAGTTATACGTATCAAATATTATGACTAGGCTATGATTAAATTTCATAATTAATATGGTTTGTTATGTAAATATATGAATTTATGAAATAAATCTAATATATAAATTTCTTTGTCAAATTTGGATGCTTAGGATTATATAATAATATCATTTATGTCATACTAAATTGTTTTCCATACTCTCATCATTGAATTTTGATTTCATATATATCATCTAGTTTACATTGTTTTTAATACATTAGGTATTGATTTGATGTATATATAATCTTACTTAGGAGTTTATTCCCATTATTATTGGTAATGATTATAGTATCCCACATTCATATTTGGTATTAATTAAATAAATAGTTTAAGTTATATATTTATTTAATAAAATTTGGTTTGTCTTATTTATTGTCTTTAATATTTGTCAGCATTCATTTATGCCATATAGTTAAATCTATATTATTTAGCATTCTAATATAGTTTATAGGTATATCATTTAGGGGGAATTTTATTTTTTCTTCTATTTATGTTGATGACAAAGGGGGGTAAAAATATAAAATATACACATGCATATATTCATGGGCAGTTATGTAACTCAGGGGGAGGTATATCATATTTTATATGCAGGAATATTTAATGGTTGTCATCATCAAAAAGGGAGAGATTGTTAATACCTCAGTTATTGATTTTGATGACAACAACCATATATAACTATATACAATCATATAAAATATAGATACTAATGTTTTGCCATGTTATATAGTATATAGTGCAGAATATTACATAGGTGTTGAATCAAAGACTATACAGTATAAAGACTTAAGAGATAAACATGAAGACTGATGAGTTCAAAGTCCAAGATATGAAGTTCTTAAGATAAAGTCATAGCATTCATTATTAAAGTCGTTGGTAGCAATCTTTGATCTCTATCTCCAATTTTCTAATTTTTATTTTTAACCAAAATATATTTCAAAATAATTTATGAATGTTTTTTCAAAGTTTAAAATGTTTATAAACAATGTTCAAACTATTTTAAAAAGTATCAAATTATTATACAAATCATAGGATTTCAAAAAAATTTAAAAAAATAGTTTTCATTTTAAACTAGCATTTCAATATGTAGGCATAGGGTATGTCGACATACATGCCGCCAATTAGTTTTTCAAATTTTGAAATAAAGTGTCTATTTGTTGCAACTCTTCACAAATGGATAGACCTATGGATTTGCTATATAAAGGGGAGTGCAAATGAATTTTTTTACAACTAATTACTTACTTTCTTCCCGCTCCTCACTCTTTGGAAAATTCCATTGAAATATATACTTTATTCTCTTCAAAATCACATAGAATCAATTCATACTTCATTGGATTGATTCAATAAAACTTTCTAACTGTTTTGTCAATTCAAAGATCAAAGTGTTGTCCAAAAGGCTATAGGATCCATTATATCCAAAGTATAAGAATTTTATTTGGAAAAACCATCAACTCTATATATATTTGCTTGGGTGTGTTTGTAGCCCGTTCAAATCAAGTGGGTGTGCTTAATAGCATGGAAATCCAGTGGGTGTGCTTGTAGCCCGGTCAAATCAGGTAAGTCTACCTTAAGCTCGAAAATTCAAAAGGGTGTGTCTCATAGCGTTGAAATCAAGATTGTATTTGGGTTTGTCTTCTGCCTGGTTAAAGATTAGTATTTGAATAGAAATCTATACAAGCAATTATATAGGACTGGATGTAGGAGAAATCCGAACAAGTATAAATCCCTGGTGTCATCTCTCTAACTCTTTACTTTACTTAACTGCTTTTATTTTTATCTACAATTGCATCTGTGACTAATTGTTAGTATAATTCTATGCGTGTTTAATATGTGATTTAATATTAATCTTGAAAGAAAATTTAAAAGATTTACATAAGTTAGAATACACTATTCACTCCTCTCTAGTGTTTAATTAGCCTTAAGATCCATAATTCCGCAACCCACATGTTTTAGTGGTTTTGTAAATTAGGTCTTGCCTAGGTCTTAAAGAGACATCATGCCAAAGGATTTGAGGGTAAATATGTTTTATATTTCTTTGTCAATCGTTAGTTTAGTTTACTTGTATATCTTAACTGATAAGTATTTTATCGATTTCATTAGTTGCACAAATTTATCGATATGGATTATTTTAACTTTATATAGCAGATGTTCTTACAATACTCGAAAGGTTAAATCTTACCATTCAGTTTTCTTATAAGCTCTCACTAGACCATTAAATTTCTCAAAACCCTAAGAGAAAACATAGAAATCTTTCGATTTCACTAGTGGGTATTAGGACTCGCATGCCTTAGGATTTTGATCTTAAGGAAGATTAATAAATCATAGGCTTACATGCGATGGATAACACCTTATCGGGTTGTATCATATAAAACTCATAACCTGCGGCCTTTGTCCTAATATCATCTAGACCTTGGGGAAGATCAACAAATTAAAGGAGATTATTCGCTCATGCTTACCATTCCATGACGGCCTAAGTATAATGCACAGACCTTGAGGAAGATCAATAAATATGTGCTTGTATCTTACCTCATCCGATAAATATACTAATAGTACTACACATAACATCTGTAGCTTGACGAAGATCAATAAATAAAGAGTATGCAAGTATTCTACTAATATATAAATATTAGAGGACAACTTATACATATATACATACATATTAGAGATTTGCAATCTTTCATACATTTATATTTAAGAGTGATATTGATTTAAGAATAATGTATTTCTTATGAAATGCCCTCATGATTTAAGCATCGAACACATTTGTAATCATGTTATGTGTACCATACGTATGTATTTATTAATTAAATAAAATTTGGGTTTTTATAGCTTCACTTTATTTAATTAAATCATATTTAATTAGTTTAATTAATTAATTTTAGTTAACACTTTAATTTTTAATTTTAATTTCAATCATTGAATTTACTTCATTCATCCTTAACAATTTAAAGGTGAATATGGAATATAACATTATAGTGATTATGTACACATATCATTATACATGTATATTATTTATTAATTAACTGTTAATTAATTTCATCAATTAAAACAATTTTTAATTATAATAATATTAGTTAAATTCAAAAAAAATCTTTATTTAATTTACAAAAATTAAGATAAATATACACAAATTGTTATGTATGTTTTAATTAGGCCTGTCAAACGGGTTGGGTTGGGTCAAAATGGGTTGGGTCGAGTTTGATCTAACCTATTTATGACCCATTCTTTTTTACCCATTTATGACCCAACCCACTTAATAAGCGGGTTACCCATTTAACCCATTTAAAGATTTAAATTTAATTTTACTAATAAAAAACAAATATAAAATAATTCTAATTTTTATGTTTTGAGTTCCGATAAAAATTTAAAATTCAAATTTTTATCAAAATTCAAATATGAGGATGCGGTAGCTTATTATTTTCTAAGTACAACCGTTAGTCCCCTTGGAGAACTACAGTGTGCATTCACACAATAAAGTATCCGAGTGTTCCATACTGTCTGTAATTTAGATGGGAGTTAATCGGTCGAAGTCCCGCCTGATTCCGAGTTAGAACGAAGGAGTTATTGCTGTCGGAACAAAAAAATTAGCGGCTTCTGCACTAGGCGGAGTTCAAATATGTGGATGTGGTAGCCTGTTATTTTCTTAGTACAACTATTTGTCCCCTTGGAGAACTACAGTGTGCGTTCACACGATGAAGTATCCGAGTATTCCATATTGTCTGTAATTTAGGTGGGAGTTAATCGGTCGAAGTCTCATCTGATTCTGAGTTAGAACGAAGGAGTTATTGCAGTCCGAACAAAAAAATAGCGGCTTCTGTACTAGGCGGAGTTCAAATATGGGGATGTGGTAGTCTGTTATTTTCTAAGTACAACTGTCAGTCCCCTTGGAGAACTACAGTGTGCGTTCACACGATGAAGTATCCGAGTGTTCCATACTGTCCATAATTTATGTAGGAGTTAATCGGTCGAATTCCCACATGATTCCGAGTTAGAATGAAGGAGTTATTGCAGTCGGAACAAAAAAACTAGTGGCTTCTGCACTAGGCAGAGTTCAAATATGTGGATGTGGTAGCCTGTTATTTTCTAAGTACAACTGTCAGTTCCCTTGGAGAACTACAGTGTGCGTTCACACGATAAAGTATCCGAGTGTTCCATACTGTCCGTAATTTAGGTGGGAGTTAATCGGTCGAAGTCTCGTCTGATTCTGAGTTAGAACGAAGGAGTTATTGTAGTCCGAACAAAAAAATAGCGTCTTTTGCACTAGGCGGAGTTCAAATATGAGAATGTGGTAGCCTGTTATTTTCTAAGTACAACGGTCAGTCCCCTTGGAGAACTACAGAGTGCGTTCACACGGTGAAGTATCCGAGTGTTCCATACTGTCCATAATTTAGGTGGGAGTTCATCGGTCGAAGTCTCGCCCGATTCTGAGTTAGAATGAAGGAGTTATTGCAGTCTGAACAAAAAAAATAGCGGCTTCTGCACTAGGCAGAATTCAAATATGGGGATGCGGTAGCCTGTTATTTTCTAAGTACAACTGTCAGTCTACATGAAAAACTACAATGTATGTTCAAAATTCTTATTTTTCAAATTTATATTAAAATTAATGTTTTTAATAAATGGGTTACCCATTTATAACCCCTTTAAAAATGGGTCAACCCAACCCATAACCCATTTAATAATATTCATAAATGGGTTGACCCAACCCATTTAAAAGTAGGGTAAATGTGTTGGGTCATATTTTGACAGGTCTAGTTTTAATTAATTAATTAGTTAATTAATCCAATTAATAAAATAATAAGTTAACATTTTAAAATTAATATATTAACTTTTAAAACCAATTTTGAGAAGTTTATAACCTTTATAACACGTCATATTTTAAACTTAACTTTCAAATTTAAAAAATAATTTTCAAATTTTCAAAATATATTTTGAAAAATTAGCCCAAGACCCAAAACCATTTTGGGCCCTTATATTAAGAATAGCCTTTGGGCTTACTTCATCCTTCAGTTAGGTAAGTAGCCACGTAGGGCAGAGTACATGATCACCCAAACCCAACCTTCGACATTACCTTTCTAGGCACCCAAATAAATGGGGCTTTAATCAATTAACCCTAACATTGCTAATTTTAAATGCACAAATTATCAGGCTTTGGTACCATTAAATGAACAGGGCTAGTCGGAAGCTGGTTAAATGAGCAAATTTTCGAAAAAAATTGTATTGATCTTTGTTGATCCTATGAAGCCTAAATGGATTTTGGATCCAATCTAAAATATTTCAAATAAAATTCTCATTTTATTTAATATGTTTAAAAGGTATTTTTTTACAAAAATGTGTCAAATATACTTGTTTGGGAAAAGTACATGCATTACAGATAAAAAGTATACATTCTTAATGTAATAGTATATAAGTGTAGGGGTTTACACCGTAACTGACCTTCTTCCCCATTACATAAGCCTTGGTCATCCAAGCTTATGAATTAAAAATACATACATAATAAAAGATGTAAAATAATATGTGTGTGTGTGTATATGTTTGCACCAAAAATTAGCACAAACACCCAAGAGATATGTAGTAGAGGAATAAATGAAGAATAATAAATGTAGACAGAAAGAGTATTGAAATAAAGCAATAAAAAATAAGCAAATAACAGAGGCACGGCAGTTTATAATGGTTCGGCATTATTTTCATACGTCCACTTTGAAGAGATAGCTTTATTAATCACTTTGTAAACTGAGTATAACAGGGATCAGATTAAAATCCTTAATTACAAAACAGTATAAAGCAACTAGCGGCATCCAGCCCTCGAAAATGAACAATCGAGTCTGTATTTATAGAGGAAGACGGCGAAATATCTCCCTGAAAATTCGGTAGAAGGCTTTCCCGATCCATAATGGCCCATGGCAGGGATCGCATGGCCCAAATCCCAAGAAATAAGGATCGAGGCTGATCCCTGATTGGTGATTTTGGGGGTGCGATCCCTATGGGAGCTTCTCTATGTTGTATTATGCTTAGCCAATAAGTTTCATGCCAATTAGATTAGTAGAACTTAATTTATTGATCAATCTTTGTTGCAACATGTGATGTTGTCTGATTTAGACCGATCCCTCTTGTTTGTGCTTTTCGGGGGTGATCCCTAGGGTGGATTCTTAGGGTTTCCTCTTCTTGTTTCCAAAGTTTCATGTGTATGTGACTTCTGGATTTTGAGATATCGATCATTTTCTGTTAAGTTGCACTGTTAGTTAAAGTAATCTGATCCCTTTGGTAGAGAGGGATCGTACTCGATCCCTATTATAGATTAGACTATATTCAGTGCTTAGAACCTTCTGTATAGCATATCTCTTGATTCTGTTCGATCACGGCTTCATATTATCATCTACACTTGGTTTCTGGACCCCACAATCATCGCTCTGGGCTACTGGCCTTGATGGCAGTCGAGTTTAACTTGCCCAATCTGTTCGGATATAGCTAGGTCAAAATGTCGGATAACACTTGCCCCCCAAAGTACGTCTTGTGTCGAACATGACGTGCTTTGAATCGAAGCAAGTTAGAGTCGCCGGAGAGAAATCCATCCAGTTTTCTGAATAGTCACCATCCTTCCATTGAATCATTTTCCCAAAGTGTTGTATCTTTCTTATTCGTCATGAAACTTGGTCGATTTTCAACAGTATAAATTCTAGACTATATTCCATCATATGCTATCTGTGCCTGGTTCTACAGAGCTAATAGGTCTTGGCTATCTCATCCGGTTTTGTCTTTGAAAGCTTCAGGTGAGAAATCAATTTCTTTCGATTTCGAAAATTGAATAGTTTGGGATTTTCACGTGCATATTCACACACATGTCTCTTATAATTGACTCCCATCCACGTTTGTATGTTTTCGGGTCGATGTTAATTTTCATTGGTTCAGATGCAATTCCCTTTCATTTACATACATATACATACATACATACATACATACATACATACATACATATATATATTAAAATAGGGATCGGAATTTTTCTAACCGATCCCTTTCTCTCTTTTCTATTTTTTTATGTACATGAGCACGTAGGGATCAGATAGACTCCTCTTGAATAGGGATCGTATTTGATCCCTTTTTCATAGAAGATACTTTACACTCTTTTGGCTTCGTGGAGAAGACAATACAGGCTAATCCCTTATATCCCATATATAAACTAGCACCTTACGTTTACATCCCTCACTTCACTTCATTTGTTTATTTTCTAAACTGAACCCTACTTCCGTTTTATCAAAACCCAACCCTTCTCTTCCCTTCATACCTCTGAATCCTCACTTTCCTTTGAATCGATCACCATCTCCATTGTTTCACTCATTGCCCCTTGTAATTCGACTCCATCACCAAGCCTCTAATTCAAATCGAGACCCTACCCCGATTCGTATATTACCATCGCCATTAACACACATAGGTAGGTTTTTTTCTTAATAGCAATTCGCTTTGTCCCAATTTTACGACGGGGTCCATGGATTTGATCATGTTGGTGGATGGGTTAGGGTTCGGTGTGAATAGAGTTGTAATTATGTAGTTATATGGAGAGGAGATGGATCGATATGTTTAGTGATGAAGGGATTGGCTATCGGTTGAGGAAGAGGAGGCATATGGGTTAAGCGAGGGAGCGGTTGGAGGATGTATGTGGAGGAAAGGGATCCATCTTGCGTGTTGCCTGAAGGATCGGAGTAAATGCTTGAGGGAAGTATGAAAATGGCTAAGTACAGGGGTCAGTGCAGATGCATGTAATAGGGATCAGTTATGGAAGTTTGAGGAGGGATCGATGTTATTGTAGCATAGAGGGATCAGTCAAGTTGGCTTTGGAATAGGGATCAGTTATTTTGAGATATGGGAATAGGGATTGGTCTAATTGACTTGAACTTGCAAATTTGAACGAATCAATCCATATAAACCCATACAAACAATTGAGACCAATCCTGCCTTAACGAACTTGGACATATGGACCATAACAGACTATTGGATTTGCATATCCAACATTGAACTCGAAATCGAACGATTAGACTTTTGGGACTTGAATATGAACTAAAATCCAACGTATAAACTTGAATAATGAACTTCGCGCTCTGATATGCCGATAGTCGATCCCCAAGCTACTACAACAGATCTACGTGAATGCCAGTTGAGATAGTCAGCGATGAAGGTCACTCTAGTCGAAATCCAAAGTCTCGTTGCTACGTTTTTCTTTAAATTCCAAATTGTTTATCTTTGCACTGCACAACACTGCATCACACTAGTTTACACTTAGCATGGGGGGACAAGTTGATTTCTCTAATCTTGATTATCTACTAAGTTTAGTTGATATGGGCTCCAGACTTTTAGGGCGTTTAGCTACAATGTCTTCCAGTCAACCTTCACAGCATAACAATCTAGGTGCCAAATCGAGCTCCGCGACCGTATCTGGTAGAATTTCTCCCGAACACCAAGCTGAGCAACTGGAGAGTCCCGGTCCGTTAGTTGAACCTTTCTCTGACGTTCCCATCCTTCTTGTGGAAGAGATAGATCCTACCCCTGATACTTTAGAAGGTGCTATATTTTTAGATGACCCGGTGCACTCCCAAGCCTTCAGAATTAGTGAGGTTGTTCTTTGTAGGTTGTGCTCTAAACATGGAATCCCATTTGGAGATGTTCTAGTCCCTTCAATGAATGACATGGCCCGCTTGCCCTTGAAGGAGTATACGACTTGTAATAAAATTATGTGCTCAGCCAGATGTGTACTGCCCTTGAACTTATTTATACAAAAGATTCTACATTATCTGGGTACAGCTCCTGCTTAGCTGCATCCGAACAGCTATGTAGGATCTAGATTAACCTTAGAGGAGGGGGGTGAATAGGGTTATCGCAAATTTTCTCGAATTAAACGCGAAATCAAACTGCAGATAAATAAATATGAAGAAAAGTAAATCACACACAAAATTTACCCAGCTTCGGCAACCCCTGCCTACTGCTGCATTCCAAGATTTCTATTAGGATTAAACAGTATCCCGCTTACAAACACTCCTATAGACTAGCACACCCTGCTCCGCCTATAGAGTTTCGTAAACTCGCACACCTTGCTCACTGAACTAACCCTAACAAGACAATCTGACACTACCTAAACCCTAGGTGGTGATTTACCCTGACTTGACTTGAAAGAGTACAAACTGAAAACTAAAATACAAAGAAAACCAGGGCAAAATTTAAATTGAAAATTTAAATCAATTTTGCCCTAAATAAATTAACCCGGCCCAACAAATAAAATAAAACCCTTAGTGAATTAATAAGGCCCGGCCCCTAATTTATTTTCTTCGATCCCCTGTCTGTGCTCCGGCCCGATCCCTTGATGAAAGAAATGGCGATTAAAAAAAATTAGGGCTTCGGCGATTCTGGACTTTGCTTGCGAATCTGGCTCGATCTTTGTCGATATTTGCGCAACTGAATTAGGGCTTTGCCCTTGTTCTTTTTGCTGGCGAATTGGAGCTTCTGCTTCATCTTCCTTTTGAGATTATGAATGGCTTTGGCTCGATTCTGGAATTGGTATGTGATTTCTGCCCTTTGTTCTCTTGGATTGAATACTTGAACTTGATTACTTTTGCTTCTTCTCTGTCAATGATGATTTGGTTTTTTTTTCGTTGCACTGCTTCCCCCACTCGATGATGATGTTTGGGGTTGTTTATATAGGCGTCTGATTTGATTGTCTTGATCACCACGTTGTTTATACTTTCCGTTTTTACACTTTGATATTTTGGGAAAGATCTTTGTATGCACGGCTTTGATTCTTGAACGTTCGATCTTTTGATTCAGAACCTTTCCTATTATAATTCTTTGACTATTTCCATATTTTTAAAACTTGATTTACGTCTCTGACTTTTTACTTGTTCTGGTCATCTCGTCTTTGATTTTGTGATTTCCTGGCCTTGTCTTGAACATTGTTGATCTAAGGCATTGATATTCTGTTTCTGGTCATCTTCGACTGGGATTTTCTGGCCATTTGTAAATTCTGTGACTTCTCTGACTTTTGACCACTGCCTTGATATTTGTTGATCATAGCCTGGTTTTCTGCCTTCCTGTGTGTACTGCTATCGTGTTTCCACTGTTGCTTCACTTGTTGTTAAACTGCTCTGCCTTGTTACTTGTTTTCACTGCTGACTTTTGTATTGATGGTGCCTTTGTTTGCACTGTGCACTGTGCATTCATGTATTTGAATCTTGTAGCTTGTATTCACTTGAGTCTACACATTCCAGTAGTTTTGTTGCCATATTGAGTTGGTTCATGTTGTAGTCTTGATGCATTTGAATTGTAGCTGTTAGTCATGTATACAGATCACTTGTTCACTTCTATTGAGTTGATTCCTTCTTGAATCTGTGTACATGTTGCCTGAGATTTGCTGTTTTGGTTCATGTACCTTCTTGTCTCTATTGCACTGATTCATTTGAATCGGTGTTGTTGTGCACTCTTGTTGTAGTTCTGGTTTGCATTTAGTTTGTACAGTCATTGATGCACTGTTGCATATCACCTCTGTTCTCACTTGACAATTCTGGTTACTCGCAGCTGTTCTCTCTGCTGCATATTCACTTGTTCATGTGCATGTGTATATTTATGCTTCATTTTACTTATAAAGTTACTTGAACTCTAGTCTGTGATCTTTGACCTGAGTGTATTTCATTTGCATTTACACTTGTACCATTCACTGTATCATGGTTGCAGTTGCTTTGAGTCTAAATTGATGTTGCTGTTGGATCTAGTGTACATTCTAATCTCTGAGCTTCAGATATTTGCTTTACTTCCCTGTTGCCATTTTTTTGGTTGCACTGGTCATTTCCAGTTGCTTGAACTTCACTTGATATTGTTGTGCACTAATGTACTTGCACAGTTTTATTGTTGCAGTGATACTCTGAAATTTGGTCAAGGCCATTTGAACTTGTGGTTAATCTGATTTTGATTTGACCTTGTGCACTCGAGTTGGCGAGGCAGTGCACACGTGTATACGTGTGTACTGCAGCCACTCGTAATTACTTGTCCCTGATATGAATACTGATATGCACAGATATTACACAATCAAAGATGATGACGATAACCCATATATTTGAGACAGCTTTAAAAAATAAATTTTATATTTTTGCAAATCAAATTTGTTTCATTTCAGTTTACTGCTGTAGTTTTTAATTATACAGGTACACAGGAGATAAGACAAATACTGGAGCTGGACAATGCAAATGCAGAAGACTGAGAGTATGAGTGATGTAGTGAGGACAGAAATGTAAAAATGAATTGTATGAATGAGAGTGAACTGTAAATATGAAATTAGTGTAATGTATGAAATTATGAAATGTAAAAATCAGTGTATGAACTGAAAACATTGTACTGAATAAAATATTCTATTGAATAAAATACTGATTGAATTCGTTAAATTCTGTGCAATAGTATTATTACTCAAAATGAATATTTATTCCTGTATGTGTATAATCTGCAAACACATCTATAATTCGATATCATCAAACACTAAACACACATCAAACAATCTCCCCCTTTTGATGATGACAAACATATATGTTAAAGATTTTGAAATTCTAGTAAATGTGTTTAATCATGAAATATTTAGCTCCCCCTATATGTATGCTCCCCCTACAACTGAGACCACTCCTATTTAGAAGATTTAGGAAATTACAGAAGAATAAAAGAATTATAGAAAAATAACTAACAGCATTTAACAAATTTGGTATAGTATTCCAAAAATACTTATTTTCTTATCAAAATCTCTTTCTTCTCCCCCTTTTGTTATCATCAAAAGACTGACAAAAAATAATGGAACCGTAGGGGAAAAATAAATGGAAAAAAACAAGGAAAAAACCATAATATATCATAACAAGATAACAATTTCCACATTTTAGCGAATGGATCGATGATTTGGTTTTTATAATGAGAAGAGGGATGTTTTATTCTATTTATTATAATTTTTTTAAAAAATTGACATTTAAGCACAAAAATAAAATAAGCACTTACTAATCACGCATAACCATAAGAACTTTTAAATGGGATTAGCAGTTACTCATTAGCTATCAAGCTCCATCCATGCATAACCATAAGGACTTTTAAATGAGAATGGAGTGATGATAAACTAAAATCCACATGATCTATCCATGCATAACCATAAGGACTTTTAAATGAGAATGGATGCATGAGAAATATTTTAAATTAAATCTTTATTTTTCCTTTATTTTTCTTTTTAATTTAAAAAATAATTCACTCTTCCTATTTTTCAAAACCATTATGAATGATAGAAAGATGGTAGAAATAGAAATGGTCGTGGAATAAGTTACCAAATTAATCATATTATGAAATTTCTTAAACCAAACGTATTTCCACTACTAAATACCACATTCGAATCAATCTTTGAATGATATCCAAAACAGGTTTGAATTCTAGAAATTGAAGTTGAAAATAAATATCCAAGAATATTTCAACCAAAAATTGAAAAATGATTAGTCAATTTCCATAATCCCCAAATCCAAACGTAATCTGGAAAATCTGTCTTTGGGGAGGGGTTTTGTGAAAATACCAGTAAGTTGATTCTCAGTTGAAATGAATTCAATTCAAATGTCTTCCCTAGCAATGTGATCTCTAAGAAAGTGGTGTCTCACATCAATGTGTTTCGTGCGTGAATGATGAACAGGATTATTAGACAAGTCTATTGCACTTTTACTATCACATTTTAATGGAACTTGTTTATAAACTAAGCCAAAATCAGAAAGAGTTTGCATCATCCATAAAATTTGAGCACAACAACTTCCTAAAGCAATATATTCTGCTTCAGTGGTGGATAATGCAACACAATTTTGCTTTTGACTAGACCATGAAACTAATGAATGTCCTAGCATGAAACATGTCCCACTAGTACTTTTCCTGTCAACCAATGAACCCGCATAATCAGCATCAGAAAAACCAACTAAATCAAAATTTCACAAGAAGGATATCATAGTCCAAATTTGTGTGTGTGTGAAAGATATCTTAAAATTCGTTTAGTGGCTTTTAAATGAGATTCTTTAGGGTTAGTTTGAAAACGTGCACACAAACACACAGAAAACATAATATCAGGTCTAGAAGAAGTAAGATAGAGAAGTGAACCGATTATCCCTCGATATTTCTTCTGATCAACAGCAACTCCTTTCTCGTCTTTATCCAACTTTGTTGATGGACTCATAGGGGTTTTCATTGGTTTAGAGTTTTCAACTCCGAATTTCTTCAATAGTTCCAACACATACTTGGTTTGTGAAATGAAAATACCATCACTGCTTTGTTGTACGATAATCTTTCATTTTTTGCCCATTGTGAATCTGTCACCTTTATACTAGGCTAAGGAACGTTGATTTGTCGCCCGTTGTGTGTCTGGAACAGCTAGAATCCAGATACCACTAATGTTGTTCCTTAGCCTGCCACCGCACCTACACTGTAAAAGGTTTTTGTGACCTATTTGTTTTTATAGGTCCATGGTTGTTAGTGGCAGAATAGTTTGATGAATAAATTTGAGTGGACTCAAAACTATTAATATATATTCCTTTTGGCACCCAAACTTGTTTTGTCCTTTTATTCTTGTTCCAATAGATATGAAATTTGTTTGTAGAATTTTTAGGAACCCAAACTTGTATAAATTTTGTGGTCTTGTTCCTATGACTATGATGTCCATTTATTTCACATCCAGTAAAGACACTCTTTCCTTTAACACTATCATCAACTTGTGTTTTTCCAAAACCTAGTCCTTTTCTATTGTTAGCAAACAATTGATTTCCCAATAACATATTGAATGATTTTTCTCCTCTTGAAAAGTTACTCAGTGATTTCTCAAGATCTTGGACTTTGGTTTTCAGTGTTGTGTTTCAGTCACAAGTGAGGTGCATCTGTTTATAAAATCCTTTTTCCTAGTTTCAATGGTTTCCTTTAGATTCAAGTTTTCTTTTTCAAGATTCTCAAAGCTATTCTTCAGTTTTGATAATTCTGAATCTAAAGTTTTACAGTTTTTACAGTCTAGGTTTTGAATATTTTCAAGTTCAGTTTCTAACCTAAAATTTTCACGGGCAAGTTCTCTCCTATCAGATTTCAGTT
Organism: Allium fistulosum; assembly: GCA_030737815.1. Classification (NCBI taxonomy): domain Eukaryota; kingdom Viridiplantae; phylum Streptophyta; class Magnoliopsida; order Asparagales; family Amaryllidaceae; genus Allium; species Allium fistulosum. The sequence goes on from CM060901.1 coordinate 672,025,873, forward strand.
TTTCAATTTTAGAATCTAGAGCATCAACTGTTTTAGTAAGATCAAGGCACATAAAGACAAGTTCTTTATAAGAATAGTTCTTTACCTCACTAGATTCCTCTGAGCTTGCTTCTGAATCTGATCTTACCGTAAGACACAAGTTAGCCTCCTCTGAGCTATCAGTTGAAACTTCCTCTCCTTCCTCATCATCCCAAGTCGCTGCGAAGGCCTTTTTCTTCTTTTTCTTTCCCTTGTTGTTTTTGAGAAGTGGGCAATTTTGTTTGAAGTGATCGGGCTTGTTGCAGTTATAGCAGGTTAATTCATTTTCTGAATTGTCAGAATCTTTTGACCTATAACCATTCGTTTTCTTCTTGCGTGGCCTGAATCTCGACAATTTTCTAAGATTATTGACAGCCATTGCAAGTTTTTCAATTGGATCTTCTTCATCGCTCTCTTCTCTGCTCTTTAAGGCAATCGTCTTCTTCTTTGATTCGAAATTGATGCGTTCCTCCTTTGCTTTTAACTCAAGCTCATACGTCATCAGATTTCCGATCAAATCCTCCATGCTCAGTTTACTTAAATATTTTGATTCTTGTATTGCCGTGACTTTTGCCTCAAAGTTCTCGGTAAGACTCGTAGTATCTTCCTCACTAGCTCTACCTCAGAGAATACCTTTCCAAGTGCTCTAGCATTGTACACCAAGGTTGAGAAGCATCCAAACATATCCTTTATGTTCTCGCCTTTGTCCATCACGAAGTTCTTGTATTCATTGCTGAACAGGGCTAGACGAGACTCCTTGACTTGAGAAGTTCCTTTGTGTGTCACCTCCAAAGTATGCCAAATTTCCTGTGCTGTTTTACAATGAGAAATTCTATTAAATTCAGTTTTATCAAGAGCACAGATTAAAGCATTCATGGCTTTAGCATTTGTGGTTTTCAATTTCTTATCGTTAGCATCCCACCTCTCCTTAGGTTTAGGAATCTCAGTATCACCAATAATTATAGTGGGAGGTGTATTGCCAGTTTCAATAATATCCCAAACATCATAATCAACAGAACTAAGATAAATACTCATCCTAACTTTCCAGTAAGCATAATCATTCCCCTTAAACATTGGTGGCCTAGCAATAGATTGCCCCTCAGAAAAAGCATTATTTGATGGATTCATGACTCTAGAGTTAAAGAAAAAATTACCTCGCTCTGATACCACTTGTAGGATCTAGATTAACCCTAGAGGGGGGGTGAATAGGGTTATCGCAAATTTTCTCGAATTAAACGCGAAATCAAACTGCAGATAAAAAAATATGCAGAAAAGTAAATCACACACAAAATTTACCCAGCTTCGGCAACCCCTGCCTACTGCTGCATTCCCAAATTTCTATTAGGATTAAACAGTATCCCGCTTACAAACACTCCTACAGACTCGCACACCCTGCTCCGCCTATAGAGTTTTGTAAACTCACACACCCTGCTCACTAAACTAACCCTAACTAGACAATCTGACACTACCTAAACCCTAGGTGGTGATTTACCCTGACTTGACTTGAAAGAGTACAAACTGAAAACTAAAATACAAAGAAAACCAGGGCAAAATTTAAATTGAAAATTTAAATCAATTTTGCCCTAAATAAATTAATCCGGCCCAACAAATAAAATAAAACCCTTAGCGAATTAATAAGGCCCGGCCCCTAATTTATTTTCTTCGATCCCCTGTCTATGCTCCGGCCCAATCCCTTGATGAAAGAAATGGCGATTAAAAAAAATTAGGGCTTCGGCGATTCTGGACTTTGCTTGCGAATCTGGCTCGATCTTTGTCGATATTTGCGCAACTGAATTAGGGCTTTTCCCTTGTTCTTTTTGCTGGCGAATTGGAGCTTCTGCTTCGTCTTACTTTTGAGATTATGAATGGCTTTGGCTCGATTCTGTTCTCTTGGATTGAATACTTGAACTTGATTACTTTGCTTGTTCTCTGTCAATGATGATTTGGTTTTTTTTTCGTTGCTCTGCTTCCCCCACTCGATGACGATGTTTGGGGTTGTTTATATAGGTGTCTGATTTGATTGTCTTGATCACCAAGTTGTTTATACTTTCCGTTTTTACGCTTTGATATTTTGGGAAAGATCTTTGTATGCACGGCTTTGATTCCTGAACGTTCGATCTTTTGATTCAGAACCTTTCCTATTATAATTCTTTGACTATTTCCATATTTTTAAAACTTGATATACGTCTCTGACTTTTTACTTGTTCTGGTCATCTCGTCTTCGATTTTGTGATTTCCTGGCCTTGTCTTGAACACTGTTGATCTAAGGCATTGATATTCTGTTTCTGGTCATCTTCGACTAGGATTTTCTAGCCATCTGTAAATTCTGTGACTTCTCTGACTTTTGACCACTGCCTTGATATTTGTTGATCATAGCCTGGTTTTCTGCCTTCCTGTGTGTACTGCTATCGTGTTTCCACTGTTGGTTCACTTGTTGTTAATCTGCTCTGCCTTGTTACTTGTTTTCACTGCTGACTTTTGTATTGATGATGCCTTTGTTTGCACTGTGCACTGTGCATTCATGTATTTGAATCTTGTAGCTTGTATTCACTTGAGTCTGCACATTCCAGTAGTTGTGTTGCCATATTGAGTTGGTTCATGTTGTAGTCTTGATGCATTTGAACTGTAGCTGTTAGTCATGTATACAGATCACTTGTTCACTTCTGTTGAGTTGATTCCTTCTTGAATCTGTGTACATGTTGCCTGAGATTTGCTGTTTTGGTTCATGTACCTTCTAGTCTCTATTGCACTGATTCATTTGAATCAGTGTTGTTGTGCACTCTTGTTGTAGTTCTGGTTTGCATTTAGTTTGTACAGTCATTGATGCACTGTTGCATATCACCTCTGTTCTCACTTTACAATTCTGGTTACTCGCAGCTGTTCTCTCTGCTGCATATTCACTTGTTCATGTGCATGTGTATATTTATGCTTCATTTTACTTCTGAAGTTACTTGAACTCTAGTCTGTGATCTTTGACCTGAGTGTATTTCATTTGCATTTACACTTGTACCATTCACTGTATCATGGTTGCAGTTGCTTTGAGTCTAAATTGATGTTGTTGTTAGATCCAGTGTACATTCTAATCTCTGAGCTTCAGATATTTGCTTTACTTCCCTGTTGCCATTTTTTTTGGTTGCACTGGTCATTTCCAGTTGCTTGAACTTCACTTGATATTGTTGTGCACTAATGTACTTGCACAGTTTTATTGTTGCAGTGATACTCTGAATTTTGGTCAAGGCCATTTGCACTTGTGTTGAATCTGATTTTGATTTGACCTTGTGCACTCGAGTTGGCGAGGCAGTGCACACGTGTATACGTGTGTACTGCAGCCACTCGTAATTACTTGTCCCTGATATAAATACTGATATGCACAGATATTACACAATCAAAGATGATGACGATAACCCATATATCTGAGACAGCTTTAAAAAATAAATTTTATATTTTTGCAAATCAAATTTGTTTCTTTTCAGATTACTGCTGTAGTTTTTAATTATACAGGTACACAGGAGACAAGACAAATACTGGAGCTGGACAATGCAGATGTAGAAGACTGAGTGTATGAGTAATGTTGTGAGGACAGAAATGTAACAATGAATTGTATGAATGAGAGTGAACTGTAAATATGAAATCAGTGTAATGTATGAAATTATGAAATGTAAAAATCAGTGTATGAACTGAAAACATTGTACTGAATAAAATATTCTATTGAATAAAATACCGATTGAATTCGTTAAATTCTGTGCAATAGTATTATTACTCAAAATGAATATTTATTCCTGTATGTGTATAATCTGCAAACACATCTATAATTCGATATATATTTTGTTATCATCAAACACTAAACACACATCAAACAAGCTACGCTTTCCTTCATGGTACCTTCTTGTTATTTTTGGAAGTTCTATTCTTTCCACCATCTCCTGAAGACATCCGGTTGATCTACAATTTTAAGCGACAAACAGGAAGTCTTTCTTATAATTTCCTTGAGCCCGCGCCCAACTTCCAAGTTCTTACTAGTGCTTGGAACAAGCTCATTGTCTTTAAGCACGAATGTATCTATGTTCGTTGTTTGCCCGGCTTTGCGAGGCGATGGTTGGAAGGACGTAAGTGTTCCCTTCACTTTATTTTCAAATTCTTAAGCCTAATTCGTATCCTGAACTAACAAATACTTTGAAAATTTACAGGTGTCCATCCATGACCCGAAAGTGATAATTATTCAAGGGCGGTCTCCACGATTAGCGCTACCCCAGTTGAAGACAGGGACATTAGATCACTCGTAATTGATGAATGGTTATCTCTTTTTTGGGTTGCTGGAAGAGGATCATAGCATCGGACTTCCAGGAAGTGTTGCACTACAAAGGAATGTTGTGGAACAAGTGGCAGCGCTAATAGCTCTGTCGTGCCTCCAGCCGAGGAGGCTCAGGATGATGCCGAAGAAAGCAAAATCAGAGGTGATGACGCTAATGAGCCTGGAAATGATGATGTTGGTTTGGGTAACGTGCCCATGGTTAAATCATCATAAGGCATGCAATCTCATGCACTGATATGGAAAGGAAACGGGCTTGCTTACAAACTCCATAGGAGTAAAACTGCTAAAAAGCCCAAGTTTATTATCACCTCTGTTGAAGAAGAGTCTTCCACCCAGCCTCTAGAGAGTTCGATGGAAGGATTTTCAAGTCTCCCGATCCCTGACGACATTATGACCTTTGATTTTCCCAATTTTAGCATCGAAGGGCGTAATTTTCCTACCAAGACTGGTGATAATATTCCTCCCACTAGTAAAGGGGAAATCGCTCCTATGAGCAAGGCCATAGTAACTAGTCCATCGGGGGAACACTGGGACACTTACAATCACGCGTACTTTACTGCACCAATTTTGTCTATCTTTTATTTTATTATCACTTATATGATTTTGTTTGCTTTGTAGGTGCTATTTCTCATTCACATGCCTTTGATCACTTGAGGGGCTCTTCAACACATTATGGATCCATTCGTGGTCTAGACTCGGATAGGCATCGAGAAAGGGGTGACAGCCGGGAAAGAAGCCATCATTCAAGGGAATCTTTATCCTCTAATTATAAGTCAAAATCTCAATCATCTCATCGCTATGAAGTTTGGCCCATCCTTCTGTATATAGTAGCAATCAGACCTCTTCTAATGTTCCCCCAACTGATGCGCCACCCGAGCATCATTCGGGTTCATCTGTGTCTCAACAGCCTCGCGACCGTTAGTTAAACAAATGTCCTATTGTTACATCTGAGCCTGCGTTAACTATTATAGTTCCTGAGGCCTCTACAGCTGAATGGTTGGTCGAACCTAAGGTCAAATTTCCAGAAATCTACTTTGATGGACTAAAGCTTCTTCCTTCTATCCATACAATCTTGGGAAATATTAAAGCGAGTTCAGTTGCATGCGTCAACGATGTTTTTGTGTAGCATGAAACACTCCAACACTTAGCTGAGAAAATTTCTTAGGTGTCTACTGAAAGGCAACATGAAATCGATCGCCTTAAGCTAGAGGCGATCCGTGATAAAGATAAGATCAAACATCAAGATGACGAGATTACAGAGTTGACCACGAAGTTAACCACAGCAGAGAAAAGTTCTAAAGAAACGTCTGAAGCGGTTAATCTTCTGGAAATGGCTCACAAGAAGGAACTAGACACTGTTATTCAACGCAGCGGTGCACTTGCCTTAGAGAAAGATGCTCTTCAGAAAGAGAAGGGCACTCTGGCCCTTCACATTAAAGAGCTCGAAGAACTGCTTTAAAAAGAGAAGGATGATAAATATGCCGCTCAGATGGAATCCCGAAAGTATTGCGAAGAGCTCGTAGAGGTCTGATGTGCACGTAAATGTGCATATCTTTACCATCATATTTAATCTATTTAAATTAAATAAATGGTCATATCAGGTATTTTAACTTGTTTAAACAAAAATTCATATTATTTTCAAATCCTCACATATTCATCTTCATCCAAGAGCAAAATGGTCATTTTTGTGCATATATTAATTTGAGAAAATTTAATTAGAAATTTCTATATTATTTTATAGGAATTTGGCTTGATATACAAGTGGTTTCATGAAGATATATGCAAGCACAAAGAAGATACAAAGGAATGGAGATGGAAATAATTCAAAGGCATGATAATGGAGGACCCCACCTACCCACCTACCTTAATGTACAAATTAGAGGCTAATGCACATGCTTATGGAATTAATGGCTTCATGTACACTTAAATAATGATTAGTATAAGCTAATGATTACTTGGCCTCCACACTTTATCAAGGGTATTTTGGGCATTTCCCAAAAATATGAATTAAGGTTTCATACATGTATAAAGACCCCTTATGTTTCATGTAACTCTCCTCTCTTTCTTAGTCTCTCTTTTAGGCTCTCTTCTCTTAGTCTCTTCTCTTAGGAAAATAAAAGGAAAGCTCTCTTTCTCTTTTCATGGCTACTTAGCCATTTTTATTTTATGTAATCTTCTTTTCTTTTTATGCAATGTTAATTATTGTTTCCTTTTGCTTACATTTTCATTTCCTTTCATGCTAGTAGTGTAGATTTTCTTTTATGCAAGTAGATTAGTTTTTTCTTTCATTTAGCTATCTTTTCCTCTTTGTTTTGTTCTATGTTGCAAGCTATATTTGTTGATATGATAACAAATATGAGAAGCTAAACCCCTTCAATTTAGGGGTAATGAAGCTCTCTAATTATATAGCTTCAACATTTTGATAAATGTTATGCTCTCTTTTTGTGCTTCATGGAGAATGATGTTTATGTAATTTTGTGCTTATTATTGAATTTTTTAGCTTATGTTGTTCAAAACAAATAGGCTATGCTTAGTCATATGAATCACAAATTGCCTCTTCATCTATATATGATTATGGCAAAGAAGTGAATGTTTAAATCAAAATTTGATGGCCTATATTTCTAAACAATAGTTAATAGGCCATGCTTAATATAGATTTTCATTTTCAACTTTGTTGTCATTTTCATGAGAATTAAAAGTGGTTTAAAGGTTGTGTTATAGTTTGATGGCTTATGTTGAGCTAATTAATAGCACAAATGAGCCATACTTATGATAAGCACATCAATTAAGCTAACTAATGACACAGAAAAGAGAGACCATAACTTCATTTTGTTGATTTATGTGATCTAGAGAGTGGAAGTTGCCCTTAAATTGTCTTAACACTCTCATATTTTTATCTATTTTCTTTTAGCTTGTTTTTACTTTCTTTTAGTTAGTTAACAATCCCTCGACTTTGGTTTAATTTGATTGAATAGATTTTTAAAATCTAACAATTCCCTACGGATCGACCCGTATTCGCCACGTACTACAAGTGTATGCCGTGCACTTGCGGTTATTTTTAATTTGAAATTTTTCGACTATTTTCTAACCGATAGAAAAATAGCCGATTAACAGGTTTTTGGCGCCGTTGCCGGGGAGTTGTTTCGATTTTGATTTTCTATTCTTCGAATTATTGTTGTTTGATTTTTATTGTGTGTTTGTTTTGTGTGTATTGCATAGAAAAAATACATTTGTGCTCGTGTGTGATTGCACTTTGGGTGTGTGTTGTTTTCTTGTTCTTTTATTTTGCATTTGCATCTTTTTTTTAAAAAAACAATCGCAATTTCATAACAAATTTTCTTTATTTTTTTTCATTTTCATTTACATTTTCATTTACATTTCCATTTGCATTCACATTTATACATTTGCAATTTTCATAAAAAAATTCTGTCTCTCTGTTTACTGTTCCCTGCTTCATACCTACTGATGTTCATCCAATTCACACTGTAGTTCATTTACAACCTCCTCACCGTGCACTTGTGCACATTATCTGTGCGCTGCCACTCCAATCACTGACCATCATTTTCAGTCTACTCAACAACCACCACTGCAGTACCTACCTGTCTACCATTTTGCCTTCATCGACGACCATACATCCCTCTGCCCAACACTCTACCACTGCAGATCACCATCACATACATTCCTACCCACTACATCTTCACTGCCCCATACAACTGCACCCGACCAACAGTCCCATATTTCTTCTTATCTGCACATTTCCGCCAAAATCACCCCTGTTGCTCACCTATATCACTCAAGTAACTGCTTCTGTCGACTGCACATCTACCACTTCATAACTTCCTGACTTCATTACCATACATCTCCGTGCAATCAAGCTCATGCCTACCTTTCTGTGATACAACATAAACCATTAAACTGTCACAACATTTCGATCAAAACAATTGCCCACAATTTCATCTAACAACACTTCTCAATTGTGCCATTGACATCACTGCTTCTACTAAGCTACTCAATTCCGCAACAAAGTCCCTGACCACACCAGACTACTGAATTCGCATCCTCGTCAACTTCCATTACAAGACCACATACAGTCCCTTCCACCTTCAATCAACAAAACATCAAATACAGAACTGCCAGTAACCCACACACCATCTACAATTTCCTGTCACACACACACTGTAATGACCCTGAATTTTTGGACATTTGAAAAGTGAATATTTAATTGAGTTTAAATATTTGAATGATAATTTAATTTGAAATTCAAATATCAGAGTGAATTTGGCGATTAAATTATTGAATTTAATTATTTAATCTGCGTAAAAATTTGAATCTTCAGTTTTAAGCAGATTAAAAATAATCCGAAGGCTTAGAAAATTTATATTAATAATTCTGAAGATATCGGAAGCTTCAGAATTGAATTTGAAACTGTTTTGTTCAGTTTTGAATTTTATCATTTAAATCGATATTTGAAAATAACGTTCCGGGGCACAGTCTCGGAATTCGACGAAACTAGTTCCATTGGATCCGTAATATTGTATTATTATCGGATTTCAATCTTCATAATGTTTGGAGTGATCGTTTGGCCGTACGATAAGCAAACGTGCTGAAATTAAATCGAAATTTTAATATTATAACTGGTCCAAAAAGCTATCTTCTCCATACGATCGAATTTGGACTCGAAACCTTTTCCATTGTGTTCGGAATAGGCGTATAACATTACGAACGCCTAGCGGCATGCCTCGATAGGATATCGAGATTTTGAGTAGCAAATTCGTGACAATTTGAATTTGAGTTTGAATTGAACAATTTGTCAACTGTCGTTGATATTATTTCACATCAGCCGTATTTTTATTAAATTCAAACACTGTAGCCTGTTAACTCGAGCAGGCTAACGTCTTTTCTTGTCCCCTTTATCTCATTGTTAAACGCGAGGAAAAGAAGAATGAACAAAATACTCTCGTTTAAAATCAAACGAAATAAAAATGGCGTCTTCCTCCATTCACCGTTCCTTTCTATTTCAAAAACGAAATTCGTTGATGTTAGAGTCGCGAGTTTCCCCTTCCCTTCAATTAATCTAAATCAAAACCCGCCATTCGATTTCAAATCTTCGCCTTTCGTGAGTCGCGACTGGAAGCACGAAGGAGCTCGAGCGAGACAGGGTAGATTGGGCTCAACTTTTGCTTCGTGAGGCAGCCTTCGACTAGGGCTTGAGTTCGAGCAAGTTGTGGAGGCAGAATAAGGTTGTAGGGGATCGCGATGTCATAGGCGATTTCTGGGAGATGGTGTTTCGTTCTCGAGTCGACTTCGATGGAGTATGGCAATCTCGCGTGGAGGCTCGAAGCGAGGGGCCGAAGTCGATAGCGTGGAGGGTTCAACGTCGACGACTGTCAGTGCGAGGCTCAAGCGTCTCTCGCGATGCAGTGTTGATGGTCGTAGCTAGGGTTCGCTCGCGTGGCAGCGGAGATTGAGCCTGGGTTCGAGTCAAGTAAGGTATTAATTTTTATTTTTCCCTTTGTTTTGAAATTTTAAATGATGAACACTGGAAAATTTATTTTACCTGTTCAAAGGAAAATAATATATACTTTTAGTATAAACTGTTTAAGCAGAAATATATATAGATAAGATTCAAAAAATAGAAGTTTTAAGTGGTGATAGAGATTATTTTATATAGACATATATATATTTTACAGATTTGGAAATCTATATATATAAATATACTATTTCAAATGGATATCTATTTTCAAAATAATAAAGGTAAGAAGAAAATTATATGCATATCAGTTAGAGAATTTTTACAGTAAAATTGGTTACTGTTTTAATTTGCAGAAAAGAAAATAATAAATATACAAGATCTGGTTTAAATTTTGGATATTTGTTTGAAATAAAATTTTTGGTTAATTAAATTTATCCAATAGAAATTGATTATTCGATTTATCTCGAATATTAATAAATTGTATAAAATTGTTTTACAAGGTCTAAAATGGAGAAAAATAAACCCGAATGGAAACGAGTTGGAAATGGATTGCACAATAAAATCAAAGGTGAGATCTTCTCACTCAAATGAAAGTGGAATTTTCAGTTATTGATTGATTGCTATTTGGATGTGATACTATATATAGTAGTATATAGCAATATATATTGGCATATGTATATATTGCAGTTGTGATTTCCCGCATTATATAGCCGAAGAGACCCTATTGCGCCGCATAATAGCGGATGATATTTTATAAATCCCATATACCACGATATTCCACCTCAAAGTGGAATTGGTATTGTGCTAACATTTGTGGATGTAGGGAAATAGGTTGGAGGGATCCAACTGGATTCCTCAAATTGTTTGAATATTATTTCATATGTGAATGATGTGATTTATTGATAATCTATGGATGATTTATTGATAATTGAAACTGTTGAAGGCTAAAATTTAGTCGAATGTATTTTTGGTATCGTTGGATACCAAAAATGAATATAAATTGGATTTTGAAATTAAAGTGAAAAAATTTAAATGAATTTGTTTTTAAGAATTGGATTTATTTGGAAGAAGGAATTTTAAAGTATTAAAATTGATTTTTGAAATCTTACCGAATAAATTCCAAAATATGGGAAAAGATATTAATAAACGAGTTTTGAATAATATTGTTTTAAAAGTTGAAGAATTCATTTAAAAGGGAATTTTGAATAATTGGAAAGAATAAAGGAATTTATTTAAAACTGATAAATTATAGAAATCAATTTGTAATTGATTTGGTATTTGAAAATGAATCTTTGAGAAATCGATATGGAAATTTATTTGGAGTTGAAAATAAATTTAGAAATCAAATTTGTAATTAATTTGGTGATGGAAATTAAATCATTGGAAATTTTGCTTGAAATTGATTTAGTATTTGTAAAATAAATCTAGAAATCGATTTACAAATGATTTGTTATTTGCAGATAAATTCAGAAATAAATTGCAATGTTTTGTTCTATTGAAATAAAACTTAGAAATCAATTTGGAATTTGATTTTGGGGTTAAAAGTGAATATTTGGGAATGCAAATTCAAAATGGAAATTATGAAATGGGAATTTGTTTTAAAAATAAATGCTGATTTATTTTTAAGTGTGAAAGTAAATTTATAGATTTTGAACGTAAATTTGAAATAAATCGATAAGGATTTATTTAATTGGTTTAAATGGACCGTTTTGAAGTGAAAGTGTATTTTCACTATAAAGTCGAGTATATTTTCCAAAGTGGCTTTTAAAATATAGATTAAAAGTTCTAAGTGGATTTTTAAAAGAAATATTTGGAAATGTATTCCGCGTAAGGAAATTGATTTGAAATTTATTTTCAAAAGTTGAAAGGTGAAATGTGATTTGAAATTGGTTTTCAAATGTGAAGTGTGAAAAAATATATATATATATCTCATGAAGATATTTTGAAATTAAATAATTTGGGAAAATAATTTGAATCTGATGATTGTTGTGAATATTGTTGATAGTTAAATCACCGACTATTAATATTGCCTTTAAAATGACACTTGATTTGTTTTTCAAAACAAACGCTTATTATTCGGTTTAGCCGGGAAAGGACCTTTGTGTCAGATAACCCATTCCGAATAATAATACGACGATATGGATCGTATTGAAGACCGGTGGTGAAGACCGGGTATTTGTGAAAACGATAGGATGACCTATCGATTGTCTCTGCACCGTTAGCTACGGTATTGAGATTTCCTTTGTGATAGGAAATTTTATCGGGATTGTGAATATCCGGATTTGCAAGGGCTTCTTTGGAAGTGCCTTCGGTTCTGTTCGAACCCAGAACAGACTTGTATGGTTACGTGTTTGACATTACATTTTGAGATATAGAGCTGATTTCTTTCAAATACATTTCTGTTGGTGGTGGAGAATTTATTCTCTTAGCTTAACACCCTTCTCTGAGACGTACGAGCTCAGAGGTTATGTAGTTGAAATTTATCTGCGATATATTCCCAATTTGGTAATGTGGCATGCTGAGTGTTGCTGTGATGATGATCATTTATTTGATCATTTGTGATCAAAGCGTGGCTTTGAGAAAAAGCATAGCTTTGTGGACGAGACTTCGTCAGGGCCTCACAACCCAGAAATGGTCGAAACAGGAATGTTGCGGCAAGGTTATGAGGGTCGCGCCCTTTAGGGTATGTCATTTCCTTTTAGAAAGGGGTGGTATCATGGTATGGAGCCCAGATACTTACTCATGTGGACACACTTTATTTATTATGTGTGATGTGATTACCGAACGCTCGGATAAAGGTCCCAAAGGACCGGGGGATGACATATTCGTGAGTTACCTAGTTACAGGGGTAACCCGGCCTTGTGTTGGCAGAGAGCAGTTTGTCTCTCGGGACGCCCAGCAAGAGGCGATCCCATTCGGCAGTATGAAAGGAAGTTCCTTTGCCTGACCATTTGTTGGAAATCCATTTCTCAATACGGAACTTGTACGGTTTTAGTTGTAGAACCTGCCATTTACTTATAGTGGTCACCACTGTTTAGATGGTAGCTATAGTAGGCATACGATACTGGTCGTATGCTGGCTAAGATTAATATTATACTTTCGAAATGTTTTCTACACTAGACATTAATAATAATAATCCAATGATTGGCGTAGTAAGCATCTTTGACTATCATAAGAAGAAATCTCCTCCAATTCTGCGTTTGCATTGTGTGTGTGGCGGGAGGTCTTATGGTAGTTTCATTTTCCAAAAGCATTGCGAACTAATTTTATTTTCTTTGTAAAAATAACTGTTTTACGATCTCACACCAGTCACCATGACTGACTCGGAGTTTATTGTTTCCTTTCTAAACTCTGGGTGCCCATAATTTTCCACACGGGCAGCCTAGAGTTATGTTATCAGGATATTCTGGATATTCTGGAGCTTTGGAAGCAAGCTGGATGGCGAGACGTACTCTCGTACTGGTTTATTTATTCCGTTGTGTATTCTGTATGAGGACAAGTTTATATAACTGTCTGTTGTTGTATTGAGTTGTATATTGACTTTGATTGATGTATGTATAAACTGATATAGTTCTTTATTTTAAAAGACTAGTGATTATCTATTATATATTGTTCCGCTGCTAATGTGAGATTCTGATATTGTCTCTGGTTCTGTGGTTCTATTCTTTCTTTTCTTCTGTCTTCTTCTACCTCTTCTTTTAACCCTAATGGTTCGGTTTTTCCGACATTCGATTGCTCGACATTTGATAAAGTGGACATATTAATGTCGACTTTCGAGCGTCGAAAAATCGTGTCGTTACAATGTGGTATCAGAGCATCCGGTTAAGCGACAACCCTGCTCTGTTGGGTGTTACTCATTAGAGATAGAGTCAGTAGTACTCTAGAATGAGTTGAGTGTAATAATAGATATGAGTGCGTATTTGTTAGTGAATACAAATTTGTTTTATATTGTGTTGACTTATCGGTTGATTGTTTATAGATTCTGGTCGGTGCAGTCTGGCAACTGTAATCGATAGGGGTTTCTAAACTCTTAAACAAGATAAACTGACACAGTATTGTTTTAAAATAGGGTAAATGAAATGATTTTGCCCAAAACTATTTTTGTATAGAAAAGAAATGATTTTCTATGAATTATCATAGTATATGGATGTTTGGTTGTTAGGAAAAGATAATATTGAATTATTATCACTGTTGTATGGAAATTGAATAAGAAATTAAAATAATAACCAAAGATTTAAAGATAAATTCATTTAACAAATGGAAATTATAAATATGAATTAAGAATATAAGGAAATGAATTCATATACAAATGAGATTTGTAAATGTAATTGTAAGTGTGATCTACAAATTGAAATAGAATTCCAGAAGAATATTTGAGAAAATAAATTCATTAATCTAATGAAATGGTAATGTGAATTTATAAACGAGCCTCTAAATTAAAATAAAGTGCCAGAGTAATTGTTTAAAAGACTCTGGGATTTCTTTAAATTGTTTTGGAATGTAAATAAGTTGATAAATTATAAAATATTTGAAATTTGATTTGAATAAAGTTGAATAAAAATCCAAAGTTGGGAAAATAAAATAAAATAAAATGGATTGAGTTTAAGTAAACTGATTTGATAATTTATTAATTCATGAAATAATGAATTGGAGATTGAATTGATTAAGCAAAAGTTGAGTTGTAAGCTAAATTTAAAATGGTTTGAATTTGTATATAAATTCAAGTAGTAGAAATAAATTGAATTTCCTTGATAAAGATAAAATAAATTCGAGATGAATTGAATATGGAAATTGAAATTTAAAATGAATAAGTGAATGTACTAATTGAATTAAATTAGTGAATGGAATAGATTTGATAAATGAAAATCAAATCAAGAATTGAAATTGGAAATTGTTTACAAGGAAATGAACTTGAGTTTTGAAGTGAAATAGCTTAAGTAAATATTGAATAGATGCTCGACTTATGAAAATTTTTGTGAAATGGTTTCAAATGAAATGAATGAGAATATGGAATGTAAGTTAAATTGAATGGAATCAATTTAAATGATTGTTAGCTCAAGTAATCATTTAGTTGCATGAATATTAACAAATCTGAATAGAAAGAATTATCGTTTGACAGAAACAAGATTGTATAAATTCTATGAGTTAATAAAAGCAAATAGAAATTGATTTTTGTATCAATTGAAATAGAGATGAGTTAGATTCACTTAGAAATGAATTGAATGTAAGAAAAGTGAGTTGTTAATCACTTGAATTGAATAGAAATTGAAGGTGAATTAGATGGAAGCAATTTAAGTTGAATTGAAACCTTATGAATTGCTAATGGAATTTATTTTGGATGTATGGCTAATGAAATCTATATATTTGCTATTGAAATAAATGAAATGTTAATGAATTCCTATATTTGTCACTTACCTGTTTAAATTGAGTAAGTGCAGGTTTTTGAAGCCGTTTGGCTGCATTTTGGTTGCGTAAATGCTAATAAAATAAGCCGCTTTGCTTAAAAATGCTAAAAGGTACGCCTACGCAATAAAAATAGGAAATATGAACTGTTTTTCTGCTTTTTCGACCGAGTGGGTTGATGTATATATATTTATATCTTTTGTCAAATTGCAAAAGCTCCTCCGTACAAAGGAGACTTTGCCAAAATTTTCCGAAAATTTTGGGAGTTAGAATTTTTTTGAAAGATTTGGAAAATTTTCGTTAACGGAAAATTGATTTTTAAATTGTAATGGAAATGTAAGAATTGAACTAGAAAAGCGAATTTTTAGTTTTTGAAAATAAAATGAATTCAAATAGAATTGTAAAATGAATTCAAATGGGATTGAAAATGCAAAGTTGAAAGAAAATGAATATATGACTTTGTTTGAAGTGAAAATGAATATAAGAAATATTGTATTGAACTTAAGTATGAAATTCTTAAGTAAAATTTAGAATTGAGAAATATCCTAAGTTAATAAGTGAATAAATTTAACTAGAATGTTGTAATTGGACATTATTTGTTAAGTAAAATATACAGGGTATTTGAGATTGGATTTTGATTTCGAAGATAAATTTGAATTTGCTCGGCAAATGTATGTATTTGAATTTCAATATGAAATTTGATGAGTTTCTGATTATGCCACTTGGCATTTTGTTTTCTTTTGGAATTTGAGAGTCTGTAGGGACGTTTTGTAGTTGTGCCGTGTTAGCCGCGCAAAGGAGACGCTGGCGAAATTTTTCAAAATTTCGAGAGTTAGAAAATTTTTGAGAAAAATTTGAATTCAAAATTTGAATTTGAATTTAAATTTGAATTGTTAAGGAAACCATATTATTTGGGATTTATGGTTGATTTTGGAAAATGAGTTAAAGTAATAACGAATCTTTAATAAAAAGATTTGGTTGAGAATTTGATAAAACTATTTGGATTTGAGAAAATAGTTAACTAGAATTGGAGCATTCTTCTTTACTTGTAATTTCGGGACGAAATTCTTTTAAGGGGGGAAGATTGTAACGACCCTGAATTTTTGGACATTTGAAAAGTGAATATTTAATTGAGTTTAAATATTCGAATGATAATTTAATTTGAAATACAAATATCAGAGTGAATTTGGCGATTAAATTATTGAATTTAATTATTTAATCTGGGTAAAAATTTGAATCTTCAGTTTTAAGCTGATTAAAAATAATCCGAAGGCTTAGAAAATTTATATTAATAATTCTGAAGATATCGGAATCTTCATAATTGAATTTGAAACTGTTTTGTTCAGTTTTGAATTTTATCTTTAAATCGATATTTGAAAATAACGTTCCGGGGCACAGTCTCGGAATTCGACGAAACTAGTTCCATTGGATCCGTATTATTGTATTATTATCGGATTTCAATCTTCATAATGTTTGGAGTGATCGTTTGGCCGTACGATAAGCAAACGTGTTGAAATTAAATCGAAATTTTAATATTATAACTGATCCAAAAAGCTATCTTCTCCATACGATTGAATTTCGACTCGAAACCTTTTCCATTGTGTTCGAAATAGGCGTATAACGTTACGAATGCCTAGCGGCATGCCTCGACAGGATATTGAGATTTTGAGTTGCAAATTCGTGACAATTTGAATTTGAGTTTGAATTGAACAATTTGTCAACTGCCGTTGATATTATTTCACATCAGCCGTATTTTTAATAAATTCAAACACTGTAGCCTGTTAACTCGAGCAGGCTAACGTCTTTTCTTGTCCCCTTTATCTCATTGTTAAACGCGAGGAAAAGAAGAATGAACTTAATACTCTCGTTTAAAATCAAACGAAATAAAAATGGCATCTCCCTCCATTCACCGTTCCTTTCTATTTCGAAAACGAAATTCGTTGATGTTAGAGTCGCGAGTTTCCCCTTCCCTTCAATTAATCTAAATCAAAACCCGCCATTCGATTTCAAATCTTCGCCTTTCGTGAGTCGCGACTGGAAGCACGGAGGAGCTCGAGCGAGACAGGGTAGATTAGGCTCGACTTTTGCTTCGCGAGGCAGCCTTTGACTAGGGCTTGAGTTCGAGCAAGTTGTGGAGGCACAATAAGGTTGTAGGGGATCGCGACGTCGTAGGCGATTTCTGGGAGATGGGGTTTCGTTCTCGAGTCACTTCGATGGAGTATGGCAATCTCGCATGGAGGCTCGAAGCGAGGGGCCGAAGTTGATAGCGTGGAGGCTTCAACGTTGACGACTGTCAGTGCGAGGCTCAAGCGTCTCTCGCGATGCAGTGGTGATGGTCGTAGCTAGGGTTCGCTCGCGTGGCAGTGGAGATCGAGCCTGGGTTCGAGTCCAGTAAGGTATTAATTTTTATTTTTCCCTTTGTTTTGAAATTTTAAATGATGAACACTGGAAAATTTATTTTACCTGTTCAAAGGAAAATAATATATACTTTTAGTATAAACTGTTTAAGCAGAAATATATATAGATAAGATTCAGAAAATAGAAGTTTTAAGTGGTGATAGAGATTATTTTATATAGACATATATATATTTTACAGATTTGGAAATCTATATATATAAATATACTATTTCAAATGGATATCTATTTTCAAAATAATAAAGGTAGAAAATTATATGCATATCAGTTAGAGAATTTTTACAGTAAAATTGGTTACTGTTTTAATTTGCAGAAAAGAAAATAATAAATATACAAGATCTGGTTTAAATTTTGGATATTTGTTTGAAATAAAATTTTTGGTTAATTAAATTTATCCAATATAAATTGATTATTCGATTTATCTCGAATATTAATCAATTGTATAAAATTGTTTTACAAGGTCTAAAATGGAGAAAAATAAACCCGAATGGAAACGAGTTGGAAATGGATTGCATAATAAAATCAAAGGTGAGATCTTCTCACTCAAATGAAAGTGGAATTTTCAGTTATTGATTGATTGCTATTTGGATGTGATACTATATATAGTAGTATATAGCAATATATATATATATATATATATATTGGCATATGTATATATTACAGTTGTGATTTCCCGCATTATATAGCGGATGAGACCCTATTGCGCCGCATAATAGCGGATGATATTTTATAAATCCCATATACCACGATATTCCACCTCGAAGTGGAATTGGTATTGTGCTAACATCTGTGGATGCAGGGAAACAGGTTGGAGGGATCCAACTGGATTCCTCAAATTGTTTGAATATTATTTCATATGTGAATGATGTGATTTATTGATAATCTGTGGATGATTTATTGATAATTGAAACTGTTGAAGGCTAAAATTTAGCCGAATGTAATTTTGGTATCGTTGGATACCAGAAATGAATATAAATTGGATTTTGAAATTAAAGTGAAAAACTTTAAATGAATTTGTTTTTAAGAATTGGATTTATTTGAAAGAAGGAATTTTAAAGTATTAAAATTGATTTTTGAAATCTTACCGAATAAATTCCAAAATATGGGAAAAGATATTAATAAACGAGTTTTGAATAATATTGTTTTAAAAGTTGAAGAATTCATTTAAAAGGGAATTTTGAATAATTGGAAAGAATAAAGGAATTTATTTAAAAGGGATAAATTTTAGAAATCAATTTGTAATTGATTTGGTATTTGAAAATGAATCTTTGAGAAATCGATATGGAAATTTATTTGGAGTTGAAAATAAATTTAGAAATCAAATTTGTAATTAATTTGGTGATGGAAATTAAATCATTGGAAATTTTGCTTGAAATTGATTTAGTATTTGTAAAATAAATATGGAAATCGATTTACAAATGATTTGTTATTTGGAGATAAATTCAGAAATAAATTGCAATGTTTTGTTCTATTGAAATAAAACTTAGAAATCAATTTGGAATTTGATTTTGGGGTTAAAAGTGAATATTTGGGAATGCAAATTCAAATTGGAAATTATGAAATGAAAGGGGAATTTGTTTTAAAAATAAACGCTGATTTATTTTTAAGTGTGAAAGTAAATTTACGGATTTTGAACGTAAATTTGAAATAAATCGATAAGGATTTATTTAATTTGTTTAAATGGACCATTTTGAAGTGAAAGTGTATTTTCACTATAAAGCCGAGTATATTTTCCAAAGTGGCTTTTAAAATATAAATTAAAAGTTCTAAGTGGATTTTTAAAAGAAATATTTGGAAATGTATTCCGCGTAAGAAAATTGATTTGAAATTGATTTTCAAAAGTTGAAAGGTGAAATGTGATTTGAAATTGGTTTTCAAATGTGAAGTGTGAATATATATATATATATATATCATGAAGATATTTTGAAATTAAATAATTTGGGAAAATTATTTGAATCTGATGATTGTTGTGAATATTGTTGATAGTTAAATCACCGACTATCAATATTGCCTTTGAAATGACACTTGATTTGTTTTTCAAAACAAACGCTTATTATTCGGTTTAGCCAGGAAAGGACCTTTGTGTCAGATAACCCATTCCGAATAATAATACGACGATATGGATCGTATTGAAGACCGGTGGTGAAGACCGGGTATTTGTGAAAACGATAGGATGACCTATCGATTGTCTCTGCACCGTTAGCTACGTTATTGAGATTTCCTTTGTGATAGGAAGTTTTATCGGGATTGTGAATATCCGGATTTGCAAGGGCTTCTTTGGAAGTGCCTTCGGTTCTGTTCGAACCCGGAACAGACTTGTATGTTTACGTGTCTGACATTCCATTTTGAGATATAGAGCTGATTTCTTTCAAATACATTTCTATTGATGGCGGAGAATTTATTCTCTTAGCTTAACACCCTTCTCTGAGACGTACGAGCTCAGAGGTTATGTAGTTGAAGTTTATCAGCGATATATTCCCAATTTGGTAATGTGGCATGCTGAGTGTTGCTGTGATGATGATCATTTATTTGATCATTTGTGATCAAAGCGTGGCTTTGAGAAAAAGCGTAGCTTTGTGGACGAGACTTCGTCAGGGCCTCACGACCCGGAAATGGTCGAAACAGGAATGTTGCGGCAAGGTTATGAGGGTCGCGCCCTTTAGGGTATGTCATTTCCTTCTGGAAAGGGGTGGTATCATGGTATGGAGCCCAGATACTTACTCATGTGGACACACTTTATTTATTATGTGTGATGTGGTTACCGAGCGCTCGGATAAAGGTCCCAAAGGATCGGGGGATGACATATTCGTGAGTTACCTAGTTACAGGGGTAACCCGGCCTTGTGTTGGCAGAGTGTAGTTTGTATCTCGGGACGTCCAGCCAGAGGCGATCCCATTCGGCAGTAGGAAAGGAAGTTCCTTTGCCTGACCATTTGTTGGAAATCCATTTCTCAATACAGAACTTGTACGGTTTTAGTTGTAGAACCTGCCATTTACTTATGGTGGTCACCACTGTTTAGATGGTAGCTATAGTAGGCATACGATACTGGTCGTATGCTGGCTAAGATTAATATTATACTTTCGAAATGTTTCCTACACTAGACATTAATAATAATAATCCAATGATTGGCGTAGTAAGCATCTTTGACTATCATAAGAAGAAATCTCCTCCAATTCTGCGTTTGCATTGTGTGTGTGGCGGGAGGTCTTATGGTAGTTTCATTTTCCAAAAGCATTGCGAACTAATTTTATTTTCTTTGTAAAAATAACTGTTTTACGATCTCATACCAGTCACCATGACTGACTCGGAGTTTATTGTTTCCTTTCTAAACTCTGGGTGCCCATAATTTTCCACACGGGCAGCCTAGAGTTATGTTATCAGGATATTCTGGATATTCTGGAGCTTTGGAAGCAAGCTGGATGGTGAGACGTACTCTCGTACTTGTTTATTTATTTCGCTGTGTATTCTGTATGAGGACAAGTTTATATAACTGTCTGTTGTTGTATTGAGTTGTATATTGACTCTGATTGATGTATGTATAAACTGATATAGTTCTTTGTTTTGAAAGACTAGTGATTATCTATTATATATTGTTCCACTGCGAATGTGAGATTCTGATATTGTCTCAGGTTCTGTGTTTCTGTTCTTTCTTTTCTTCTGTCTTCTTCTACCTCTTCTTTTAACCCTAATGGTTCAGTTTTTCCGGCATTCGATTGTGTGGCATTTGATACAGTGGACATATTAATGTCGACTTTCGAGCGTCGAAAAATCGTGTCGTTACACACACCATCCTCCATATCACTACCATATCCACTTCAACAAATATTACAATCAACCAATTCAACGACCATCTCTGTCACCAAAACTGCAATCTACAATACATTCCCACAGTCTCCAACTCCAATACATAGCATACCACTTACACCCCGGCCACATACAATTCTTTCCTCTCTTCCATATCTAAGCATATTACTGACCACACAACCACCAGAAACATCACCAGAATTCATACTGCACACAAACTCCACATTCATTAATTCTCCACACACTCGCATCACCTCCTCCATCACACCATACAACCCTACCACTGTCACACTGCTAATATCAATTACTACATGTCTTCCTGTTCTCCATTGAAACATTCTCCTAACTACAACTTGCAATAGACAACACTCCATCACCATAAGTTGTTTCAACAACCCTGACATCAAAACATCACATCTCTGTCAACAACCCATCCTCTTCAACTGCTGCCTACATTTCATCACTCTGATTACAACACAGCTAATCGCCTGTA
The DNA here is from genome assembly GCA_030737815.1 of Allium fistulosum. Taxonomy (NCBI): domain Eukaryota; kingdom Viridiplantae; phylum Streptophyta; class Magnoliopsida; order Asparagales; family Amaryllidaceae; genus Allium; species Allium fistulosum. Next base: position 672,047,791 of record CM060901.1, read on the forward strand.
AACAACAGCATCCAAAATCCCCCAGACCAGAAATGACATCGCTACCTCCTATAATCACATGACTTCCTCGACAATCACCAGAACTAACCTGCCTTCGCCAAATCACTGCAATCCCACCGCGAACCACAACAACACCGTCGCCTCGCAAAACCCCTAATTCGAACCACAGCAGCATCACTACCAGGCTTGTGAGCTGAAAATTAAAATCGACAAAGATCTTGCTCAGGTTGAGGCCCTTAAAGAAGAGGCGAGGGAAGCTGGTCATTAGGAGGTCAGAGGGAAAATTGAGGCCTAGTAAGGGGAAGCAAGAGTGGAAGGCAAGAATGAGATCAAGGACGTATTTGAGCCTTTGATCATTGAGTACAATGCCAAGGTCCTTATCCACCGTGACTTAAGCTTTTTGGGATAGGGTTACCTCGAATCGCATGGCGAGGCATGGGACTACATTGTCGATATGAAGAAGAAGACTCTTGGCAAATCCGATGTTAATGAGGAGAAAATGATGCAAGAAATTCTACGTGGATCTGAACCTTTAGATCTCACCACTACAAGGTTGAGATAATTTGATATTTTGGCACATCCTAACAATGAAAAAGACATCTCTGAAGCTTCAGGGTCTGATCCCAAAGATTCCTATTTACTTCAACCAGTCGGCACATCGGTTTCTCTTGGCCCGAGACATGACCCAAGCTATGATCCGGATAGACCCGGTTATAAATCAAAGACACTGACTCCTATTTAAGTAGGGAGCACTCTAGCAACAACCGAAAGTCAGCTAGATGTAGATATCCCGCTCTATTCTCCATTACTCGATTGGTTTCATTCTTCATGACCAAAAGTTCTGGGCTTATTCGCTTATTCCCGCAAATAGTCAGGTCTCCCAGCTCCCAGTCAAACTCTAGGAAATGGAACCACTATGGAGCAACAACTAACACTTACTATCATTCCAGTGGCTACTGACATTCCAAGGCCTGGTGCTCAAGTTATTAGAGCTCTTGCTGATGTAAGGGTGATGATCAGCCATTGCATGATGAATCTAATGATGTTATGATTATAGGTGCCTTCGAACACATCGATAAGCTCAGCTTGAAGGAGCGCATCAAGAAGGAGGAGTTGCTGAAAAAGAAAGCCAAAGCGAGCCTTGTTAGCACCAAAATTGGTCACTAACCTCGTTGAGAAAGATTGTGTAGAGATATAAGTGATGAAGATAAATTAAACAAGGAAGAATATGCTAATTTAATTGCAGAAAGTAAGAACATCGGATTTATAGTGGTTCAGCGTAATTGCCTACGTCCACTTTGAGGTTAAACTTTATTGCTCTTCTTAATGAAAGATTACAGATACAATCTGTGGATCAAATGCTTGAATACAATTGCTAAGTAAAGAAGACGAGTCTTGAAAACGGTAGAGTCTCCCCAGTGTTCCCGAAAAAAGGTCCCTTTTCACTGTGCCCCTGCCCCTCTACTTACAGACAAAGATGGGTCGGACTTCCTAGGTGGGCTTGGTAGCCGAACACCTTGGTCCAAATGGAGTGGTCGCTATATGCCGAACAATCAGGCCGAACGGTAGGATGCCGAACCACTCTCTCCATGCCGAACGAGGCGCTTGTTGTGTGGGATGCCGAACCATTCTCTTCATTGCCGAACAAGGCACTTGTTGTGTGGAAAGAGTAGGTCGAATAACAATCAAAGTCGAACGTGCCTCTGGCCGAACGAAGTATCTGGCCGAGCGCTACCTTTGGCCGAATGAAGCCCTTAACCGATCGATGGCTCTGGCCGAACAATGGCTCTGGCCGAACGTTGCCTTTAGCCGAACGATGCCTCTGGCCGAACGATGGGTCAGGCCGAATGATGCCTTTAGCCGAGCGATGCTTCTTGGCCGAACGAAGTATCTGGCCAAACGATGGCTCTGGCCGAACGATAGCTTATGACGAACAATACAGCCATGCCGAGCAATTGTATACGCCGAACATCTTCTGATGCCGAGCGCTCATAGATGCCGAGTGCTCCTGGATGCCGAGTACTCCTGGATGCCGAGCGCTTATAGATGCCGAGTACTTCCTGGATGCCTAGTACTGCTGGATGCCGAGCACCTAATTACCTGGTCAAATCTCCAGGAAACACTTGCCCCCTAAAGTGTATTACGTGACTGAATCGTGATACGCTTTGAATTAAGTATCCTCTATGTTTTGTTTCAAATCCTTGACTAAAACCCAGTGGAGATGCCTTCTTGAGAATATCAGCGGTTGAGGCATGTGCCGAGCGTGGTATAAATGCCGAACGAGGCATTCTAAATCGAGCGATCCTCAAGTGCCGAACGTCATTGTATGCCAATGCCGAACGCTGTGACTTTGACCGGTTCCACCGGATGTAGCCTTTTCGACTTCTTCTTTTTCCCTATAAAAGCCGGCACCTTCCTCCTTCTTCCCTTTTCACACTTCTAACACCTCTGCCTTGCACCTGCTGAAGCTCCCAGTTAACATTTTCCAACGATTCATCGATTCTTTCCAAGTCTTCAACCTACCAAATAGGTATCGATTCTCCCACCTAAATACAGCCTTTACGCTTGAACTCCCTAATTGATGGGGTAAGTCGAGCCTTGACTAAAGTATCTAAAAAGTTGCCAGAGTCACGCGATGAGGGTGGAAGGAAGAGTGAGTGGAGATGAGCTTTCTGGGAAGCCATTGGTAGACGTATTGTGGTTCGGCATAAATCTCTTATGCCGAACGAGATTGGAGGAAGAAAGAGCATAGGAGAAGTAGGAGATGGTTAGGGGCGTCGAATGGTAAGGTCTGGCACGACTTGCCGAACGATGCGCCCTCGTAGTTCGGTGTGGATGGAGGAAGAAGATGGAAATGAGGTCGCTACTAAGGGAGGTGTGTCGAGCGTTGTCTCGGCCGAACAAGATTTTCGCCGAACAATGCTTTGTCGAACAGTCACAAACAACGTATTACACTTAGGCCGAACAAACATAAATGCCGAACCACACCTAGGCCGAACAACACAAATGCCGAACTACACTTAGGCCGAACAATTCAACTGCCGAACCAAACCTAGTCCGAACAAACATAAATGCCGAACTGCACTAAGGCCGAACAATATAAATGCTGAACAATTATGAGTGCCGAACAATACAACTGCCGAACAATTATAAGTGCCGAACAGCATAAATGTCGAACCACACCAAGGCCGAACAATACAAATCCCGAACTACACTTAACAAATCAAGGACAAGGACTCGGGCGTGCTAGCATATGAAACTGACCTGGATCATTAACTCCCTGGTTTTTGTAGACATAAATCTGAACTTAGATTAACACACATTTTCTGAACCTAAAACTGTAGTCATCACAAGGCAGGCTTTTTGAGACGGTCAGCGATGACGGCCTTCGAAGGCGATGATTCGAAGCCCAATTTTATATCTTTGTAACCTTCAAATTCTCAATGCTGATACACGATTGCTTGCACTAGTTTACACACCACGTGGGGGGAATAATCGTATTGTTAATTCTAACATTCAACGTTTTTCAAGTATAGTTTTCACAGGCGCTTAGACAGATTGATTATTTATTGGGGATGTCTAAAAAGTCTAGCTCCGCCACTATATCTGATAGGCCTGGGCCGTCATCAAGGCAAGAAGTCGCTGATACTTCAAATCCGTCGACTTCCCCTGCCCATAACTTAGCTCCTGATGCCCTGGAGGCAACAATTCTCTTAGACAATCCGATCGACTCACAGGCTTCGAAGATTAATGAAGTCGCACTTCGGCGAATATGCTCCATCCATGGGATCCCCTTCGTCGATGTGTTGGTCCCGTCACGACACGATCGTCCTCACCTGCCCCCAGTCGGATATACTGCCTGTAACAAGTTCAAGTGCTGGATGGGCAGCGTGCCTCCATTTAATTTATTTCTTCGGGACGTGTTACAGTACATAGATATCGCCCCGATGCAGCCGCACCCAAACGGTCACGCGTTCATATATGGGACCTACCTACTCTTCATGGCCGTCTTCTCTAGGCCTCCTACTTCTGGCGACATCAGATATATTTATATGATCAAGAAGCGGAAAGATAGCCCCTCTTTCATGTTCCTCGAGCCGTACCATAAATGCCAGATCTTAACCGGAGCATGCAGTAAATTTTCCCTATACATACAGGAATGGTTCTATGTGCGTTGCCCTCCTGGTTTCGCGAGGAGATGGGTCGAAGGCAGTAAGTCTCTTCGCTGAGTTATCATTCGTGTTCAATCGGAGTTATGTTTTTTCTAACTCCTTGTTTCATCTTTTCAAGTATTAACCCGCGTCCGGAGGGCCGAGGATATTCTGAGGCCGTTGAAGCCATTAGAGCTCTTCCTGCCGAGGAACAAGACATCCGAACCCTCCTTTCAAATGAATCACTATCGAGGTTCGGACTGTTAGCAAGTGGTCACCGGATTAGTCTCCCGGAGGGTGTTTCCATTCCCAAGCCTGCATCCGGTAAAGGGAAAAAACAAGCTGGATCGTCGTCACGCCATACTCCCAATGCACATGAAGAGGGTGAACACAAGGAGGATGAAGCTCCGGAAACTCAAGGCGAGAATATGGGTCCTGCTTGGAACCCGGCGGTCGAAGTGTACGATATTGAAACGTCGTCCTCCCCTTCGAAGGGAAAGAAGAAATTGATGTACAAGATACGGAAGGAGAAAGTTGGCGGAACTTCAAAAGTTACACTCATCCCATCAGAGAAAGAGGCTTCTTCACAGCATATGGAAAGCTCTTTAAAGGGTCTGTCGAACCTTACCATCCCCGACGATATACTCAATTATGGTTACGACGATCCGGAAGCCCTTAAGTTTCATTCGCCAGCTAGAGGCAACACGGGAGTTCAACCCCCAGCCCAGGGAGACAATACTCCAATCAGTAAAGATAGAGGAACCGGTCCATCGGGGTGAACACTAGGACACACACGCATACATGCACTTCACCAAACACTTCAAGTTTTTTCATTACCCCGATTTTTCTTAACCTGTTGTTACTTTTATTCTTTGCAGGTGACATGGGGCGCTCCCACGGACTCGATCGCCTCCACGGCTCTTCCATATTTCATCATCCCGGACGGGATTGAGGTTCGGGTAGACGCAGAGACAGAGACGATTACGAGGATCGAGACAACCGTCCTCGCGAATCGTCCTATCGAAAGAAAACATACTCTCAATCTTCACATTCTCGTGATCCTCCTCCTCAAACTGAGACAGATAGAGAGAAGCTTTCACAGAAGGGGTCCCTACCCGATGTCTACCGAGAACAACATTCCGGTTCGTCAAGCACAAGGCAAACTCGGGAGCATCGGAAAAGAGCAGAACTTTCAAAGCCTCCTCCCCCTATTCCTGCAGCTGACCCCATTATAGCAGAGAAGATGGTCGAACTTAAGGCCAAATTCCCAAAAATCTATTTCGATGGCCTGAAATTTCTCCCAGCTATTAATCACATCCCCGGGCATGTCAAACAGAGTTCTCTTGCCTGCAACAACGACGTCTATGTTCAACATGACGCGTTTGCACATTTGGTCGAGAAAGTCTCGGAGGTATCTGTTGAGCGACAACATGAGATTGATCATTTGAAGTTGGAAGCTGGCTTTGACAAGGACATCATCAAGAGTCAAGATGAAGAGCTTGCTTCATATAAGTCGAAACTTGAAGCCGCAGAGCAAAGTGCAAAAGACACCGCCGAGGCAGTCACTCGTTTAGAGATGACCCATAAGAAGGAACTCGATGAAGCAGTCCAGCGCAGCGGAGCCCTTGCCTTAGAAAAGGATTCTGTCCAAAAAGAAAGGGACGCGCTTGCCATACAAGTCAAAGAGTTGAAAGAATCACTCTCTAAGGAGAAAGAGGATAAAGTAGCTGCTCAAGAAGAGTCACAACGATATTGCGATGAAATCGTTGCTACACGGCTCTTGAAAACGAAGCTCAACGACGAACTTACTAGGGTTGAGATAGCGAAAAACGAAGCCCGCGAGGAGGGCAAGAGAAAAGCTTCTGAGGAGATTGACTCTCGCCTCGAAGCAGCTGTAGAGGCCGGCAAGGAAGAGGTCAAGTGCATGTTTGACCCGTTGATTGCCGAGTACGGCGCCCGCGTCCTTATTCATCGCGACTTGACATTCTTAGGCGGGGGCTATCTTGAATCCATAGCTGAGGCCTGGGAAACTTTCGTGAAGATCAGAAAAATCGAGTCGGGCTCTGAAAAAGTCAATGAGGATGCTCTGGTGAAGGAATTTCTTAGAGGGAACGAGCCAGCGGACTTATCTACAGCTTTGGCGCTTTATAACAAAGGCTCTCCCCTACCAAAAGAGAAAAATGATGAAGCTGGTCCATCTGGGGATAAGCCTACCGCTCCTCATGCTGCTGCTCCTCCCACTGCTCAATCGGCTGGTCGGCCGACACTTGACCCATTCGAGCAGCATGCCGGCTACGATCCTAAAGATCCCGGGCTTGGCGTTCATGTGCTATCCCTTATTCTAGAGGGTGAAACTCCTCGCGCAACTGATAGCCAGCCAGAACCCGGTAGGGAATTCTTCTTATAGAAGCTAAAAGATCTGTCACTTTTTGGTAGCGGTTATTCGTCCTAATGTTCATTCTTTATGTTTTCATGCAGGCTGCTCTGATCCTTAGCCAACTCCGAGGAGCGATGACACCAAGGAGGAGGCAGAGAAAACAAGCGATGTTGCTCATGTGGGAGTAACTCCTGGCCCTGACGCTCAAGTGATCGGGGCGCTGGATGATGATAAGCTTGACACTTCATCTCCCGCCGAAGGGATTGATGAAATCGAGATCACTGGCGCCTCTGAACATACTTCGAAGATGAGCATGAAAGAGCGTCTCGCCGAAGAGGAGGAGAAGAGAGTCAAGATCAAAGTTGAGCACGAAATACTGGAACTTACCGACCCGCAGAACAGACCTTTGAAGATCATTCTCCCTGGCAAATCCAAACCGTTGGATGTTCCTTCTCCCACTCCTGATTCCGCTTCTTTAGTGAGAAAGAAATCCAAGAAGAAGCATGAGGGAGAGGAATCGTCTGAGAAAACAAAGGAAGACAAGAAGAAGAAACCAAAGAAATAGTCGTTACGCTCGTTCAATGAGATTTTGTTTAGGTTTTGTAACTACTTTCATTCTTTCATTTCCGTAGTTTGTGTAGATGGATTTTTAACTCCAAGTTTCGGAGGAATAACTATGTAACCCCATTTTGGACTATTAAACGAAGTTTAGTTTCTTTTTTACTTGAATGATTCTCTTGCTTTTTTGGTTTGCTGATTAACTTTGGTCATAACTCAAGTTCTTATGAGTTGCATAATTTCCCAATCCATTCTCGTGTTGTTCGAACATTCCTCGGAGTGGTATACTTCTTGTTCTACATTTCTTGAGTACTTAGAATTTTTTCTAAATCCGCATTCCAGGGATTTAGAGTAAGTTGGTCAGCACTCAGGGGATTCGGAGATTTGAACTGTTTATACTCTAGTCCGCGCTCCGGGGACTTAGTGTACTCCAGTCCGCGCTCTGGGGACTCGGAGATTGAATCTTTTATACTCTAGTCTGCACTCCGTGGACTTAGAGTACCCCGGTCCGCGCTCAGGGGACTCGGAGATTGAAGTCGTTTATACTCTAGTCCGCGCTCCGGGGACTTAGAGTACTCCGATCCGCGCTTTGGGGACTCGGAGATTGAATCGTTTATACTCTAGTCCGTGCTCCGGGGACTTAGAGTACTCTGGTCCGCGCTCAGGGGACTCGGAGATTGAATCGTTTATACTCTAGTCCGCGCTCCGGGGACTTAGAGTACTCCGGTCCGTGCTCAGGGGACTCGGAGATTGAATCGTTTATACTCTAGTCCGCGCTCCGGGGACTTAGAGTACTCCGGTCCGCGCTCTGAGGACTCGGAGATTGAATCGTTTATACTCTAGTCCATGCTCCGAGGACTTAGAGTACTCCGGTCCCCGCTCAGGGGACTCGGAGATTGAATCGTTTATACTCTAGTCCGCGCTCCGGGGACTTAGAGTACTCCGGTCCGCGCTCAGGGGACTCGGTGATTAAATCGTTTATACTCTAGTCCGTGCTCCGGGGACTTAGAGTACCCCGGTCCACGCTCAGGGGACTCGAAGATTGAATCGTTTATACTCTAGTCCGCGCTCCGGGGACTTAGAATACTCCGGTCCGCACTCTGGGGACTCGGAGATTGAATCGTTTATACTCTAGTCCGCACTCTGGGGACTCGGAGATTGAATCGTTTATACTCTAGTCCACGCTCCGGGGACTTAGAGTACTCCGGTCCACGCTCAGGGGACTCGGAGATTGAAGTCGTTTATACTCTAGTCCACGCTTCGGGGACTTAGAGTACTCCGGTCCGCACTCTGGGGACTCGGAGGTTGAATCGTTTATACGAGTTCGCACATCATACAGAATAAGGTAACTTCAGCAGTTCATCGCCCGACTATGAGATATAGAAACATTAGTAATTCATGAAAAATATGGCTTCAAGCCTTTATTAATGAAAAACAACTAAACTGCCTAATTACATGGTTAAAAAGAAACTAAGTGATGACGGAACGAAAACATATAGGAAATAACTGTGCCTAAAACAGGAAAGAAACATGCTAAATGTAATAATGTCGCAAATGTTCACTATTCCACGCTCGGAGGAGTGTCACGCCATCAACGGTCGCTAGCTTGAATGTTCCCTCTCCAAGCTTTCGTTCAATGACGTATGGACCTTCCCAGTTGGGATTCATACGTGATGGTACCGAGAAAACTCGTTTTAGAACGAGATCACCCCACATCAAAAATTCTTGGACGGACTCTACCATCGTAATACCGCTTGACTCGGTGCCTATGTGCTGCCGCCCTTAATTCAGCCTCTTCACATTTTTCATCGATGCAGTCCAATGATTCCAACAAAAGATCCTGATTTGTCTTGGGATCATAATATGTCACTCGATGTGATGGAACCTCAAGTTCCACGGGTATAACGGCTTCCGAGCCGTATGCCAAGGCGAATGGAGTATGGCCGGTCGCGGACTTGTGGGTAGTTCTATAATCCCACAATGCTGTCGGGAGTTCATCTACCCACTTGCCTCCGACTTTCTCCAAACGCTTCTTCAGTATGGACTTGATTATTTTGTTAACGGCCTTGACTTGTCCGTTAGCTTTGGGATGCGCAACGGCGGCGAACTTCTTCTCAACGCCATACTTTAAACAGAACTCTTTGAACTCTCTGCTTTCAAACTGCGTCCCGTTGTCCGTAATGATGGTGCGAGGGAGGCCAAAGCGGCATATAATGTTTCGTACAATGAAGTTAATGACTTTCTTAGAGGTGATTGTGGCTAAAGGTTCTGCCTCAGCCCATTTTGTGAAATAGTCGACTGCAACTATCGCGTATTTCGCACCACCTTTGGATATAGGCAAAGAGTCGATTATGTCGATTCCCCAAATTGCAAATGGTCAAGGACTAACCATTTGTGTGAGTTCTGTTGGTGGATTCCTCGGGATTTTCGCATATCTTTGACACTTGTCACATTTCCTTGTGTAGTCCACAGCGTCCCGATTTACGGTTGGCCAATAGTATCCATAGCGGAGGATCTTTTTTGCTAGTGTTTGCCCCCCCAGTATGGTCACCACATTCTCCTTCATGAACCTCCTTCAAGACCCGCTTTGTCTCATCATGTGTGATGCATCGTAATAAGGGGACCGAGAACTCCTTTCGATACATTAGTCCATCCTGCATCACATATCGCGCGGCCTTTCGAATTACCTGTCGTCTTTCGCTCCTTTTTTCTGGTAAAACCCCGGTCGTTATGTATAGTTTAAATGGGGTTATCCACAATTCCCTCTCGATTCCTGTTTCCAACACAAAATCAACTTTCATCGTGTCTATGCTTGGAGCATGCAAGGCCTCAACGGGAAACAATCCCATTAGCTGAGCATCGCCAGTGCTTGCGAATTTTGCCAATCAGTCGGCTTCTTTGTTCTGTTCACGTGGGACATGCGAAATGTCATAACGCTCAAGGTTTGACAGTAGTTCTTGAACCAGAATAAGGTACGGAGCAAGCTTCTGTCCCTTTGCTTGGTAATCTCCCCGCACTTGGTAGACCACCAACTGTGAGTCACAAAAGATTTCAACTGATTTGACCCCGAGTTCTCCAATGAGTTTTAAGCCAGCAATCAGTGCTTCATATTCTGCTTCATTATTCATGGCCGAGAAATTGAGCTTCAGAGCGTAACAAATCGATCGGTTTTCCAGAGTTACAAGAACTACGCCAGCGCCGGAGCAACGGTCGTTTGATGCCCCATCGGTGTACAATTTCCATCGAACATGGGCAATGACATTGTGATTATCTGGTTCGTCGGATACAGTAAACTCAGCGATGAAATCTGCTAATGCTTGCCCTTGTATGGCTCTTCGTGGCAAGTAGGCGATATCGAACTAGCTCAACTCGATATTCCATTTTAACAATCTCCCAGAATTTTCTGGTCGTTGGAGTACCTGCCGTAGGGGTTGATCGGTATAGACACTGATTGAGTGTGCTTGAAAGTATGGGCGCAGCTTACGTGATGCAATCACCAAGCAATAGGCCAATTTCTCAATCTTAGGGTAATTTCTTTCTGCCCCCGTCAAACGCTTACTAACGTAATATACCGGCTTTTGGACTCGGTCCTCCTCACGGACCAAAACTGCACTTATAGCATGTGGGGATACGGCCAAGTATACGTACAACATCTCGTGGTCTATTGGTTTTGATAGCACTGGAGGACTCTCCAGATGCTTCACCAGATCCCGGAATGCTTCCTCACAGTTGGATGTCCATTCGAAATTCCTCTTCCCTTTCTTTATTATATCAAAGAAGGGGATGCACTTGTCCGTGGCTCTGGATATGAATCGACTCAGCGCGGCCACCTTTCCATTCAAACTTTGCACCTGTTTTATAGTTCTGGGCGCTTGCACATCTCGAATGGCTTGAATCTTTTCTGGGTTAGCTTCAATTCCCCTAGCATTGACAATGAATCCCAAAAACTTCCCCGACGCAACGCCGAAGGAACACTTTAGAGGGTTGATCTTCATCCCATAATATCTGAGTATATCGAACATCTCTACCAAGTCTCGAATGTGGTCGTTTGACTGTCGTGACTTCACGAGCATGTCATCCACATAGACTTCCATTGTTCTACCAAGCTAGTCTTTGAACATTCGATTCACTAAACACTGATAAGTCGCTCCTGCGTTTTTCAATCCGAAGGGCATTACTACATAGCAATATAGCCCAACGTCTATGACAAAACTGGTGTGTTCTTGGTCCGGGATATGCATCGGGATTTGATTGTAGCCCGAGTATGCATCCATGAATGATAACAGCTCGTGTCCTGCTGTGGAGTCCACCAATTGATCAATCCTAGGCAACGGAAAACTGTCCTTAGGGAATGCCTTGTTCAAATCGGAATAGTCTACGCAAGTTCTCCATTTCCCATTCGCCTTTTTCACCAGCACGGGGTTTGATACCCATTCCGGGTAGAGGGCGTCGTGGACGAACCCATTGGCTTTGAGTTTGTCCACCTCCTCTCTGAGAGCAGCGGACCTCTCTGGCTCCATTCCTCTCCTCTTTTGTTTAACCGGGACGTATTTTGGGTCTATGTTCAACATGTGACTTGTAATGGCGGGAGAAATCCCACACATATCAGAATGCATCCAGGCGAAAACATCAAGATTCGCCTGGAGGAAATCACTAAGGTCTTTAGTCATTGCGGGGCCGAGTTGTGATCCGATCATCAGTATTCACGATGGGTCGTCTCGGTTGACTGAAATGTCAATTGTTAATTCGGCCGGCGCTGCCTTTCCTTCCCTGGGTTTCTCATCGTCGTCTCTCAGATCTATGTCTCTGAAGATCCAAGAATTATGCCCGAGCCAGGGCTTGGGCACTACTTGTCAATTATCCGTATTAAGAATGCGGATGGGATTGTCCGCAACCTTTCCTTTCTCCCTCCGATGGGCCTCTTGGAGCTTAGCCACATAACAGGCATGACCAGCTGCTTGGTCGCCATGAACAACACCTACTCCTTTGTCAGTTGGGAACTTCAAAGTTAAGCACCACGGGGCTAATGCTGCCCTAAACTCAGCCAGGGCCGGTCGGCCCAAGAAAACATTATACGGAGAATCCACATCCAAAACTACGAAGGGTAGGATTCGCACCCTCCGACGTTCGCCTTGTTCCAGTTCAACTGGTAACTCAACATACCCCATTGCATCGGTCGCTGCGCCATTAAAGCCGTGTATACGAGCTTTGGACGGTTTCAAGTCCTTTGTTTCCATTTTCATCTGGTCATAAGCCTTCTTGAAGATAATGCTGACAGAACTTCCACAATCAATCAGAATTCTTTTCACATAAGACGGTCAGATTATCGCAGATATGACCATTGGGTCGACGGTTGGAGCCTCCACTTGGTCAGCATCTCTGTTTCCGAACACTATATCGTCTGTCATCACGCGCAGCTGCTTAGTAGGGGTCCCATCCTCCACATTGGAACAACACTCGAAATCTGCATGCTTCAGGGAACTAGCATACCGCTCCATCTCCTGCCAATTCTTATCCGCGGGGTGAGGCCCACCGATGATCGTGTTTATGACCAGTCTACCCACAGTCCGGGCAGGTTCCTCGGGATGGTGCGGAGCTGGTGCACGTCCTGGGTTGGATGTTCCCTGTCCTCCTTCCTGTGGATCCTTCACAAATTCCTGCAACTTTTTCTGCCTGATCAACTTTTCTATAGCATCGTGTAGGTGTCTGCACTCTTCCGTATTGTGCCCATAAGTCTCATGGAAGCAGCAATATTTCCCAGTCCGCTTCTGTTCCTCGGTTGACTCTTTTGGACGTGGCTTTCTATACTGAAAGGTATTGCAGGTTGATAGGTAAATGTTTTCAAGAGAGGCATTCAGCGGGGTGTACTCGTTGTAGCTTGGAATTCTCGGCTTCCACTTCCCCGCTTCTCTCTTCTTCCCTTGATTTCTTCCTCCGGACTCCTTAGGCTGCCCAGGCTTGTTCTGGACATTGACTTGGACTTTTCCCGAGTTGTCTCCGGACTGCTTCACAGCAATGTTGCTTTTCACGGACTCCTGGACAGGTCCCGGTGCCTTATCTCGCCTTACCCACCTAGCTTCCTCTCTTCTTATGAACTGGTGTGCCTTTGAGTAAAAACGCTCTAGCGTAGTCGGGGGTTTTCCTGCCAACCAGTCTCCAAATTCAGAATCCGGATCCACACCTCGCATCACAGCCATTAGAATTGCATGATCATTGGGATTACTGACTTCAGTCGCCGCAACATGGAATCTTTGTAAATATTCCTTCAATGAATCCCCAGGATTTTGGATTACACTTGACAGTGAGATCACATCCTTTGGACGACTAGTGTGTATCCTGAACTGCTCAATAAACTTCTTTGCCAACTCCTCGAAACTGGATACGGACCGCGGAGGAAGTCGGGTGAACCACATAGTAGCGATCCCAGATAGAGTAATTGGGAAGCATCTACACTTGGTTGCATCATTTGCTCTAGCTGAATCCATCATCCACTCGTACCTCATGACATGATGTCTGGGATTAGTCTTTCCCTCATAAGCAGGGATAGTTGGCATACTAAACTTTCTGGGGTATGCTGCCTGTAGGACAATGTCTGTGAATGGAGTATGACTTCTTAACACTCCCCAATCGTCGTTTGATAACCTTGATTCTCTTTCATTAATTTCCTGATCATGGCTGTCAGGTCTGGTGTTTGTATAGAAGGTGGAAGGCTGGAGTCTGTTCTACGTGACTGATCATGCCGATGCCTCCTCTGTTGGTGATCTGCCAAATGTGCATCTTGAGGTTCGACATCGTTAGCGTTTTGATGGTCTGGGCCTCCAGCCCCCACCTGCACACTAGCTCCTAAGTTTCCAGCTCCTACTTGGTCATGATCTCCAGTTGTTCGGACAGCAGCACCTGCCTGTGCAGTTTCAGTCTTACGGCGTCTACGCCTGGGAGGTTCATCGGAAGAAGTTGAGCTGTCGGATGAGGAATAAGGAGTGGGATTGCCCCAGCATTCTGTTGTTGTTGTTGAGTGAGTTGTGCCATTAAGTTGGCGTTAGCTTGCATCTACTCTCCTAGTTGTCTCTTGCTTTCCCTGAGTTCTCTCATCAAGTCATTGAACTCTATTATGGTGACAACTGGCATTTGGTCTTGGGCAGTAGTCCCTACGCCCGGATTCGCTTGCTGATTGCTAGGTCCTGCTTGTTGCACGCTAGAAGTCTCATGGGCGTCCGCATTATGAGAAGCTGACCCGGTACGCGGTCTTGTCATCGTAGAGTTATTGGTATGAACTCTGAGTAGAATCAACGGACGTCCTATCAATGAGTCGGATCTTCTTTGGGGGATTTGTTCAATCCAGTAGCTTCAAAGCAGATCCTTGAGGTCTAAGAATTCGATTCTCAGTGAAAGCACCAAAGTGTTAGCACCAAAATTGGTCACTAACCTCGTTGAGAAAGATTGTGTAGAGATATAAGTGATGAAGATAAATTAAACAAGGAAGAATATGCTAATTTAAATGTAGTAAGTAAGAACACCGGATTTATAGTGGTTCAGCGTAATTGCCTACGTCCACTTTGAGGATAAACTTTATTGCTCTTCTTAATGATAGATTACAGATATAATCCGTGGATCAAATGCTTGAATACAATTGCTAAGTAAAGAAGATGAGTCTTGAAAATGGCAGAGTCTCCCCAGTGTTCCCGGAAAAGGGTCCCTTTTCATTGTGCCCATGCCCCTCTATTTATAGACAAAGATGGGTTGGACTTCCTAGGTGGGCTTGGTAGCCGAACACCTAGGCCCAAATGGAGTGGTCGCTATATGTCGAACCAATCAGGCCGAACGGTTGGATGCCGAACCACTCTCTCCATGCCGAACGAGGCGCTTGTTGTGTGGGATGTTGAACCATTCTCTTCATTGCCGAACGAGGCGCTTGTTGTGTGGGAAGAGTAGGTCGAATAACAATCGAAGTCGAACGTGCCTCTGGCCGAACAAAGCATCTGGCCGAGCGCTACCTTTGGCTGAATGAAGCCCTTAACCGATCGATGGCTCTGGCCGAACGATGGCTCCGGCCGAACGTTGCCTTTAGCCGAACGATGCCTCTGGCCGAACGATGGGTCAGGCCGAACAATGCCTTTAGCCGAGCGATGCTTCTTGGCCGAACGAAGTATTTGGCCGAACGATGGCTCTGGCCAAACGATAGCTTATGACGAACAATACAGCCATGCCGAGCAATTGTATACGCCGAACGTCTTCTGATGTCGAGCGCTCATAGATGCCGAGTTCTCCTTGATACCGAGTACTCCTGGATGTCGAGCGCTCATAGATGCCGAGTACTTCCTGGATGCCGAGTACTGCTGGATGCCGAGCACCTAATTGCCTGGTAAAATCTCCAGGAAACAAGCCTGTTGATGTGGATGTCAATGACCCAAACCTTATCCAAATACAAGTCATTCCCCTTGGTGAGTCAATTCCTATGGGTAACATTCCTCTCATTCCAGAAGGTGACACTGATCTGACTCTCGCATCCAAGAATGTTTCTTCGAAGGGAGGTAAGAGTGGTAATGGATCGAAGAGAGGAACATGGGAAGGCTCGAGTGGGTCGATGCCCAAGAAACTTAAGAGGTAGAAGAAGCAGAAGAAATAGCCGTCATGTCGGTACGACCCTCGCTTTTGGATAAACACGTGTACTATGATTTTCAAGTTTTATGTAAATAAAAGTTCTTTGGTTTTTGTTGAACTCTTATGTGAATTTGTTTAAGTAGTTGAGCTTTTACTTTTCCATTCAATTTACTTATAATTCATTGCTCATTGATTCGGATAATCATCTGTTAATTTTACTCAAGGCCTCCATGTGGTCATGGTCTAAAGTTGTACCAAACACCGGGCTCGAGCCCTAGTGTTACGTTGTTGAATTCAGCGGCTTAAGTGATTATAATCCTGCCCAGAGTCTCGGTTTAGAGGAGTTAGATAGTGAATGGTCGAATTCCATCCTTAGTGAATTTATACTCCTTCTGTCAATTTCAGGTTGGAGTTTATGAAATAGTGAGTGGTCGAACCGCACTCATCTATTTGTTTATACTCATATCCGCACTTTGGGAATAAGAGTTTGTTTGCGGGTGGCCGAATCATACCCAATCTGTGTTTATACTCAAGTCCACACTCAGGGGACTTAGAGTTATTTTGAAAAATAGTCGAACCGTACTTTACCTAATTGATTGATTTTCCCCCAAGCCCAGGGTTTAACTTTGAGAGCGATCAGTCGTGTTATGATCGCTTTTTGATTCATGTATGTCCCATCACTTGGTGGGATTAGTTTGATTATCGGATGGTCAAGTCACAACCATTTCTCATTAGGTACTCCGCCCATCGGGTTATGACCGAGAATCATCAAATGAACGGTCGAACTACATTCATTTTGTTTAGTCCAATCATGAACTTGTGTAATCGGCTGGCTCCAAACTCTGGGAACCTGCTCGAACATTTTAATATTAGTTAGTTAGGTATCATAACTAATATGTAATGCTATAGCAATCATATATATAAAGGAAATTTCAAACTTTATTTTCCAAATGGAAATAAATGACATAATTTGTCTTATTACATATTTGGAAAATCAAATGCTAAAGAAAATGCGGAAATTAAATACAACTGAATGAACAAGAATACACTAAGTGAAATAGCGTCGTACATGCTTGCTATTCCATGTCCTTGGGAGTGTGACGCCATCAATAATCGCTAGCTTGAAAGTTCCTTCACCAAGCTTCTATTCAATGACGTACGGTCCTTCCCAAGTAGGATTCATGGGTGATGGGATAGGAAAAACCCATTTCAAGACGAGATCGTCGATTTCAATGGTCCTATGTCAGACTTTAGTGTTGTAGAATCAGGTGACTCGGTGTCGATGTGTAGCTGCCCTCAAATCAGCTTCTTCGCACTTCTCATCTACCAAGTCTAGAGATTCTAAAAGGAGATCTCTATTCATTCTGGGTCATAGTAGGTCACTCGTTGAGAAGGGACTTCGAGTTCAACAGGAATGATGGCTTCGAAGCCGTAAGCAAGGGCGAATGGAGTATGGCCAGTCATAGACTTATGGGTTGTTTTGTAAGCCCATAATGTTATTGGGAGTTCATCCACCTACTTGCCTCTAGCCTTTTCCAAACGGTTTTTTAAAATGGACTTTATGATTTTGTTTATAGCTTCAACTTGTCCATTTGCTAGAGGGTGAGCAACTACCGCAAATCTATTTTCAATATGATGTCGACGGTAGAAGTCTTTGAATTCAGCGCCACCGAACTTGATTCCATTATCAGTTACAATGGTTCGTGGAAGGCCAAAATGACAGATGATGTTTCGAACAATGAAGTCGGTTACTTTATTCGTCGGTTTTTTTGGAGGTGGCTTCCTATACTACATGGTATTGCAGGTAGACAAGTAGACGTTCCCTAGAGATGTATTTAGTGGTGTGTAGGTAACATACATTGGAATCCTAGACTTTCCTCTTGCAGAATCCTTCTTTCGTTCATGGTTCCTATCACAACCTTTCTTTTGCTGATTCGGTATATTTTGGACATTTACTTGAACTTTTTCAGAACTCTCCCCGGACTGTTTCACTGCAATGTTACTCTGCACTCCCTCTCCACTCGGGCCCACAACATTCTTCTTCCTAGATCGTCTAGCTTCCTCTTTCCTTAAATATTGAGCTGCTTTTGCATAGAAATGCTCTAACGTTTCGGGTGGTTTGCTAGCTAACCAATCACAAAAATCAAATTCTGGGTCAATCCCTCTTCTTACCACCAACAATATTGAATGGTGATTCAGATTACTGACTTCTGTGATGGCTGTATGAAATCTCTCTAAGTAGTCTTTCATCTATTCTCCCGAAGCTTAGATCACACTTGATAGGGACATTACATCTTTGGAGCGAGTTGCGTGCATACAGAACTGCTCCACAAATTTTGTTACTTGTCAAATCTAGAGATTGACCATAGGTGTAATCTCATAAACCACATTGTTACTATGCTAGAGAGTAATAGGAAAACATCTGTATTTTGTAGCATCATCAGCTCGTGCGAAATCCATCAGCCATTCATATCTCATGATGTGTTACCTGAGGTCGGTATTCCCTCATAGAAAAGTATCGATGGCATGCTAAATCTCCTTGGATACTCCACGTGTAGGATATTATCAGTGAACGGAGTATGGCTTCTCGAGATCCCCCAATCATCATTGGTCAAGCCTTGGCTCTCCCTTACTAGCTGCTTGATCATAGCCATCAAGTCCAGTGTTTGGATAGTGGGGGCCAAGCAGTAGTTGTGCTCCACCTCACGTGAATGGTCTGGTTAATGTCTACAGGCTATTCCATGCCTTCTTAGCTCAACAACCTCTTGATGTGCATTGCATGTGTTCACATCATCGTCATGTCGAAGATGTAACTAATCTACATTAAATTGAACTCCAGCATCCAGATTAATCATGGTGGCTCCAGTCCGAATTCCATTAGAAAAAAGGAAGGTTCCTCCTCTGGAGGAGGGATCGGCCCCGGTCCCTATAGAGGGATCAGGTCCGATCGGTCCTGGCAACCCGGGAATAGTTGTGTGTTTATGCCATGATGCTTCTGCATGATATCTGTTGGTTCTGCGACATCTGCGCATGCGATGGTCATATGATTAAGTTGAGCTCTTCGATGCAGAATAGGGAGTTTGCTCCCTCCTAGTTTTCCCGCATTGTTGAACCTTGAGTTAATTCATCAGATAGACATTGGCTTGAATCTGCTGGTTCAAATATCGACGTTTATCCATGAGCTCTCTCATCAGGTTTTTGAAATCAGATCTTGTGATGGAATCAACTGGATTCTAGACATCAACTGGATTTGCAGCATTGGCATCCACTGGTAGATTGTTCTAGCCTCCTTACTAGATTCTGGCATTTTTGTTTCCTTCTGCATTTTGAGAGGTAGATCTGATGTTCCTAACCATTGTTGATAGTTTTCCTTAGACTTTTGCAAATCTAAATAGAATGGATAAACTATTTGAAGATAATTATGGATCTCTTCCTTGGATTTTTGCAATCCAACAATAGTAAAGGGATCCAAATGAAGCTGAGAATCTTGGTTCTCAGTGAAAGCATCAAAATATTTGTACCAAAAATTGGACCAAACACCTAAGAGATTTGTAGTAGAGGAATAAATTAAGAATATTAAATGTAAACAAAGAGAATATAGTAGTAAAGTAATAAGGAATAAGCAAATAATAGAGACACGGCAGTTTATAGTGGTTCGGCGTTGTTTTCCTACTTCCACTTTAAAGAGATGGCTTTATTAATCACTCTGTAAACTGAGTACAAGAGGAATCAAATGAATATCCTTAATTACAAAAGAATACAAGGCAACAAGTGGGGTCCAACTCCCAAAAATGAACAATTGAGTCTGTATTTATAGAGGAAGACGGCGAAATATCTCCCTGAAAATTCGGCAGAAGGCTCTCCAAATCCATAGGGGTCCATAGGAGAGATTTTATGGCCTAAATCCCAAGAAATAGGGATCGGGGTTGATCCCTTGATTGGTGATTTTGAGGGTGCGATCCCCTATGGGAGCTTCTCCATGTTGTATTATGCTTAGCCTCCAAGTTTCATGCCAATTGGATTAGTAGAACTTGAATTATTGTTCAATCTTTCTTGCAACATGTGATGTTGTCTAATTTAGGATGATCCCACATGCTTGTGCTTTGCAGGGTGTTATACCTAGGATGAATTCCCTAGGGTCCCCTCTTCTTGTTCCTAAAGTTTCATGTGTATCTGACTTCTGGGTCTTGAGATATCGATTGTTTTCTGTTAATTATTTAGTTGAAGTAATCTGATCCTTTTGGTAGAGAGGTATTGTACCCAATCCCTATTTTAGATTAGACTATATTCCATGCTTACAATCTTTTGTATAGCATATCTCTTGATTCCGTTCGATCACGGCTTTATATTATTATCTACACTTGATTTATGGTCCCACAATCGGTTCTCTGGGCTACTGGCCTTGATGACAGTCGAGTCTAACTTGTCCATATAGACATTATACTTGCTATTTTATATGATTTGAAATCTAAAATTAACAATAGTGAATTTATTTTCATTTAAAGAAAGGTTTGAGATTAAAGATTATATTATTACATAAGACCCATTTCATGAATTTGAAATAAGGTAACACATATATGTTTCCACATATATAAATATTGCAAGTAATGTTTCAAATTTTGAAACAACTTATATATGTAAATATTGCAATTTATAATATACGTATAGGCATGTTTGAATTTAAAGTGAAAAATTTAAATCAAATATATAATTTGGAAAGGAAATAAAAGATATGAAATATTACACAAAGCTTTATATTTAGAAAGGAAACAAAAATTTTGGATTTTACACACAAGTCCACACATGAATTCCATATTACAACACTTTTTTCCTTATAAAAACAATACCCAAAACAATTATGTTCAAAATATCAACCATATAACATAAAAAATTGATTTCAAGGGAAATTAAAATAATTAACATATGTTGTATAAAATTATCAAATAGTTTTCAATTAAGGATTAGGTTTTTCTAATAAAACTTTCAAAAATAAAAGAAAAGGGAATTGGACAACTTAAGCATATGTAGATTCATGATAAGAACATTTGTATCTAAATAATATAGAGAACGGTAAATTATCATAGGAGACAGTGGATCTAAATTATATGAATCATAATGAACATACCATGAATGAAGATAATAACAAAAGTGGATTTGAATAAAATTAACATAATAAACTTTCTTTTAATTTAGATGGACATGGGGATTTGAATTACATGTTATAAGATGCACAATTAAATGACAAGATGTATTGTATAGAATCCAACCATATAAACAAGTGAAACACAAAAACAAATTAATCAGTATTGCCTAGGATGTTGCCAAATGTCGCACCTTGAATGATGAATCAATGCTCCTAGATTCAGTTGAATCGATGTTTAGATCTTGCGAGAATCAAGAGATAAGAACCACCTTTTTTTTATTTTCTTTTCGGAATTTTCCATCCATGAAGACATGGAATTTCAGCCATTGGAGGAGGAGAGAGTAGAGAAAGAAATGTGAATTATCTGGAGAGAATAATGAAATCTAGAATGAATGAAAAGAGAATTTTCTTTAAAGAAAACATTGAAACCTTTTAATTTCCTCCTTTAAAAATTTCTCTATTTAATTCCTTCTTAAATATCATCAAATCCTCTCCTCACTTTCATGCATAGTCGACCATAAAAGAAGGCACATGGGCCTCAATATTCTCCTAAAACCACTTAGCATTTAATCTATATATATCCAATTTAAATATTCTATTGATATTGTATATCGATGCAAGCAATTATAAAATTTATATATGCACTTTATTAAATACTAATGGTTTTTAGACATATCAAATAAAACTTACTGATTAATATTTCATAAATATTAATTAATTTACAATAATTTAAAAATCAATCAAGTCGTATGATTATTCAGACCATTCATTATTATGATTGTGCGACTCAAAGTTGTAAATTCAATCAACGATTAATATCAAACAATTCGAATATTAATGCTCACATGTTATCTTAGCTAGTGGTGTGAATTTTGGCGGAATTTATTATTTAACATCTTTTTGGTAAAATTCAATTTCATTAATTATAAGCAGTGCCTAGTAGTAACGATTATTTACATTAATTCTCTTCGTCGGTAATATATCACACTAGGATTTATTGAATTTGGTTTTGGTCAAAATTTCAACATCGTCCACATTCAACATGATTATTTCAAATAAAAAATCCTTAATTCAATAATAATAATTATTACTAACCATGCTGCTTTGACTAGAGACTTATTGAGTTGACTATAGTTGACCATGATACTAGCCCTATATAACTGAGAGAAGAATTCTCTATTGAATAGTGTTTCACTTCCAATGCTTTAACTCAGACCCAACTATAATCGTTCGATGGACGTCATATAATGATTTAACTGTAATCAAAGTAAATTATTCACATTGAACTTCAATAGTGTTCTCAAATCGAGAGAATTGTGTAATATTGTCACTTTGAGATTCTCTACTTGACCTTAGTTATATTAACCAACAAAAAACTCTCAAGTGATTCATTCCATGGTTGTCCAATAACTATCAGTTGTACCCCTTATTGCCTCTAGCATCCATGAGTAATACACTGCCCAATATTCTGGGAAGTGTTACATACTCTAGTCTCAATGGATGAATCAATACCCGTAACACCATGTAATTTAGCGTTAGTTATTTAATTAGTTAATTAGTTAATTAGTTAATTAATTGGGCTCAAAAAATGGAATTTGTGCAAATGATGGAATTGGACCACGAGCATCGTAGAGTTCGTGGCGAAATTTTGAGCAACTTTTATATTTGAAGTTTTACGATCGGAGTCCAAATGAAGAAGTTACGGACGAAAATGAATTAAGAATGAAAATAATTCGAATAAGAAAATTAACATTTATAACTATCTAGGTCCCATAGGTTTACCTGCATACTAGAGCGATCGAGCATGGGTGGTCGACCGCTTCGTGTGTGGCGACTAGGGCTAGCCAAGGCCCAACGGCCCAGATTTAATATATTTCGATCTGATGTTTAAGGTTAATTCTTATGTCTTTAAATTCTGGCATAACCCTCCCTTCTCTTCTTATATTTTTCTAGAGGCAGTAGCGAAGCTTTGCCATTTCCTATTCTCCACTTTCTTTCTAAATTATTAAAATAAGATATTTATATCTATATTCATACAAATTGGAGGAGAATAGAAATCTAATAAAAATGAGAAGTGAAGATAATCAACTATATGCGTATTTGAGGTAATTTATATATTTATATATATATTTGTATCTATTTTCTATTCCAATCCCAAACTCCTTCTCAAATTCATAACTCTAAAATATATATATATACACTTTTTATACATATTTCTTGAATTACTAAGGATTTGGACATGAATCAAAGGTTTAAATTCAGATCTGGGGATTCTGATCGATTTTAAAAGGTAAGTGGAAAATTTTATAGATTGTTATAATATGGAAATTATCCCATTGTTTATTTGATTATTATGCCTACATGGATATTTGTATATGATTTGAAGGCAACAACTTGAATGTAATTTGAATTTAATAAATATCGCTTACATATTCTTGTTTAGGAATTGATTTAGAATTGTTTACAACCTGATCTAGAAATCTGTCTCAAAAGTATGAATTTTGAATATTGATTCGAACGAAATTTATTCCAGATCTAAAAATAAGTTGTGTAATAATGTTATGAATTTGGATTATTACCTTAATCTTGTTGGAATGCAAACATTTCTATGTTTGGATTGTTGGAATTTATATCCGTTTAATTTTTGTAAATTAGTTTGATTTCTTTTCCTTTTAGAAAAATATAGCGTTTGATCTAACAAGGAATAGAAACAATTAAAAATAGAAAGAGATGTGTAAAG
Source organism: Allium fistulosum (assembly GCA_030737815.1). Taxonomy (NCBI): domain Eukaryota; kingdom Viridiplantae; phylum Streptophyta; class Magnoliopsida; order Asparagales; family Amaryllidaceae; genus Allium; species Allium fistulosum. The sequence continues at coordinate 672,071,361 of CM060901.1, forward strand.
TATGAATTCATTGTAGTTTACATTGTCTATTTCAGTAATAAAAAGAAATGATTGTTCCTTGTAATTTCAAATGTCTTTTATATTTTAAAGATAAACCTTTTGTTTTGGACTAATTTATGGAAATTATAGCAGATAATCTTTTTAGATATGATTACAACAGTTGAACATGGAAAAGAATATTTTAGTGAAGATATATAACTAGAATATATTGATAAAAGTATATATTTGTACGTAATTTACTACGCTTATAATAATTAAAATTAAATTTAGCTAATAACTACATACATGTAATATTTGAATTTAGAATAACTAATTAATGAGAAAGGAATTTAAAAGGATGTAACTCCAATAAATGGTAATAAATATGGGAGTTGTAATAATTTGATAAGGTAAATGGATTAATTGGACTGATAAATAAAGAGGTTGAATTAATAACTACAGAATAGTTAAAAAGATTACTAATTTGAAATTAGTAATCATAAATAAATGTCTTAGGAAATGTCCGTGTGGATTTTATGAACAAATTGACATTTATGAGCATTAAAAGGTTATTTATGGGTAGATAAACATTTAAGATAAATCTTATTTCCTTAAATAAAAAGGGAATCGGTAAACTAAGTCCAATGGCCACCTAAGGTAGTATAAGTAAAGACTTAGGATGGCTAATTGTACTTAGCAGGTTAGTGATGTGAGGTCGGTAGAGTCACTCAACGGAAAACTATCATTCACTTTGAGGCTACCAATAGTCAGGTGCACTTAGTTAGGGCCCATAGGTCGACCCGCATATTGGAGCAGTCGACCAGGTGCGGTCGACCGCTTTGTGTGTGGCGACTAGCGTTAGCTTAGTCCCAACGGCCTGGATTTAATATATTTTGATATGATGGTTGAGGCTGATTCTTACACCTATAAATTCAGGCCTAACCCTCCCTTCTCATCTCATATTTTTCTGAAGGCAGTGGCTTAGCTCTATCATTTCTCTCTGGCTTCTTTATAAATTATAAAAATAAGATATTTATATATATTTCATACAAATTGGAAGAGAATAGAAATCTAATAAAAAAGAGAAGTGAAGAGAATCAACTACACGTGTATTTGAGGTAATTTAAATATTTATTTGTATCTATTTTATCTCCCAATCTCAAATCTCTTCTCAGATATGTAGTTCTAATATATGTATATACCGTTTTTATACATATTTTTTGGATTAGAAAGGATATGGAGATGAACCAAAGGTTCTACTTCAGATCTGAAGATTTCGATCACTTTTAAAAGGTGAGTGAGAAATTTTATAGATTATTATAATATGAAAATTATCCCTTGGTGTTTATTTGGTTACTATGCCTAATTGGAACTATATATGAATTGTAGGCAACAAATTGAATAATCTGAATATAATAAATATCGCCTACATATTCTTGTTTATGAATTGATTTAGAATTGTTTACAACCTGATCTAGAAATCAGTCCAATAAATGGGAAATAAAGGGTAATAAATAGGGGAGTTGCAATAATTTAATAGGGTAAATGGATTAATGGGACAAATAAATAAAGAAGTTGAATTAATAACTGTGGAATAGTTAAAAAGGTTACTATTTTGAAATTATTAATCATACATCAATGTCTTAGGAAATGTCCATTAAGATTTTATGGACAAATTGAACTTTATGAGCATTAAAAGGAGATTTCTGGGTAGATAAATATTTAAGGTAAATATTATTTCCTTAAATAAAAAGGCAATTAGTAAGCTAAGTCCAACGTCTACCCAAGATAGTTTAAGTAAAGACTTAGGATGGTTAATTGGACTTAGTAGGTTAGTAATGCAAGGTCAATAGAGTCACTCGACGGAAGACCACCCTTCACTTTGAGGTTACCATCAGTCGGGTGCACTTACTACTGATGTGAGATATCAGTAATCCTAGGACCCATGAACACGTGAGAGATTGGGCCTGCTTTCTTAATTGAAAAGTGTTAAATGGTCCAAATTTGGAATTAGGAGCGGTGAAAGATATCTCCATAGAAGTTCACTTCTGGTTTGAGGTATTAAATGGTAGTATGGTCTGCCTCTCTCTTAAAAGAAAGTATTAAGTAACCTAGTGAGATTCCAAATAAATAAGGATGTCTCTAAAATGGTTTACCTCAGTGTTAAGGTATTAAGTGGATATTTTAGGGCTCACCTCCCTACCAAAAGAAGTAACCTAATGAGATTCCATATTGATAATTAAGAGTGATAGTGGATATCTCGGGAAGGGTTCGCTTCGGGTTTGAGGTATCAAGTGACTAATCTAAGGGTTCGCCTCTTTCCTAAACAAAATTATTAAGTAACCTAGTTTGATTCAAAACGATGTTAGCTAGATAGTACCAGTGAGGAGTCTGCCTTGGAGTTAGGTATTAATGACAAAGGCCTACCTATAAATATGTATTAAATGGTCAAGTGTTTGCCTAGTCCTTATTAATGATGTAATAAGTGGCTTGGGCACAGTCTCTCACATTGATAAGGGCTTAATAACAATATTACCAGTAAGGAGTCCACCTGGAGATAGGTATTACGTGATGTAGGACCTGCCTAGAATATAGGTATTAAATGGTTAAAAGTCGCCTAGTACTTTTAAAGGTATTAAGTAGCTTGGGTATTGTCTCTAATATGGCTTCGATTTTATTGGCCATAGACGCGGTAATAGTTGGATATTAAATGTCGGAAGCCTTGAATAGTGGTTAGAGGTCTTTGTAGTTAGGACTCACCGACCATTGGCAATATTGTTAGAAACCACCTTGGGAATTGGTCTTAAATGACGGGGTATACCTTAATTGAGGTCTTAAAAGGCAGAGTCTACCTATTTCTCTTTTAAAAGTATTTTGTGGTGATTAGAGAAGCCCGCTTCATATTTAGAAGTATTAAATAGCAAATGGGTTTGGATGTATTGGGTGGTTTACAAGGCTTCTTCAGTATTTTGTACCTTGGTTAGGGATAGGTAAGTAATCGTGTGTGCAATGCAAGGTTAGGTTTGTAGGAAATGCGAATTACGGATCTTAAGGCAGAATTAACACTAGAAGGGGGGTGAATAGTGTTTAATTAATTTTATGAATCTTTCTAAAATCTTTTCAAATTAAACCCAAACATATGCAATTCACAAACATAGAAACAATCACAGAACCAGACACAAATGCAATAGTAAATAAAAGTAGTAAAGGAAAGAACTCACTATAATTTTATACTGGTTCGGAGTTACCCAACTTCTAGTCCGACACAATTTCTTGTGCAGATTTCTTTTCAAATATAATGTCGATATTACAACCTCGATTTCAAGGCCACGAGATACACCCTCCTATCTTTGAGTCCAGGGCAAACTCTCTTGATTTAACCAGGCTACAAGATTACCTAATTGATTTATTGGCTATAATCAAAACCAATTGATTTATGGGACACAATCACACCGTTTCCAATCACACTTTGATAGAGAGGGACTCGATACACTTCGATCTTTCGATCTTTGGTTACAAATGATCCTATAACTCTGAATAGCACTAAGATCATTGAGAGAGAATGGCAGAAAATCAAACTAAAGACGATCGAGTTTGATTCACTTAGGATTTCGGTAGAGTTTTGTTAAGAATGTTTAAAAATAAGAATGGAAGAGAAAGAGGAGAGAAAACAAAGAAATCTTAAGTGAAAATTCGTTGAAAAATACTGGTATATATAGGAGAATAATGGTCATGTCCATTCATGAAAGGTTATGACGAATAGACACTTCTTTTGAAAATTTGAATTTTAAAATCTACGGCTACCATGTCGACATGGGAGGTATAGGCATGTCGACATCCCTTAGTATTTTTTAAAAATCGATTTTTGTTTTAAAAGAGATTTTCTTTCTAAAGTTTGTCGAAACAATCTTAGAACTTTGTAAACTATTTTGAATATACTTTATGATTATAAAAACCTTTGGAGAGTGATCTTACGAAATATAAAAGTAATAAAAACTAAATATATAAATATTTTGAGATTAAAGCTAAAACATTAAAACCAGGAGATAGTTTAAAAACAAGAAATGATATTGAAATTAATATGATTAAAAATAGTTTTTGAATTAAGGCTAAAATATTTAAACCGACAGAGAGATGTCTTTTTAAAAAGATAGTGCTGAAAAAATCTAAAAATAAGTCATTTTGAAAATTTCATGGATTCCATTCCACTAGAGAAGGTCGTGGGTTCAATTCCACTAAAGAGATCATGGGTTCCAACCCACTATTAAAGCGAGAAGGTGGATTCCATTCCACAATTAAAATCCGAATAAAGATTTCAGTGCTATTATGATGTTTTAACATAAATCTAGACTCTATTACTTATCTTGATATATTGAAATCTTCAACTCTTGATAATCTTGATACTCATGAGTCTTCAGTCTTGATTTCTACAATCTTGAATTCGTCCGTCTTGAATCTCTATACTATACAGTCTTCATTCTCAGTACCTGCATATATATATCCTGCATATACATATATATCTAGACAAAGATATTAGTATTTATATTTTATAACAAGTCCTAAGGTTGTTGTCATCAAAACCATCATCTCAGGAACTAACAATTTCCCCTCTTTTTATAATGACAACCTATGTTTATAAAATATACTCCACCAAACTCTGATTTTACTTTGACTCCCCCTTATTCCAACAACCCCCTCTTAATCTACTAAGTCTCCCTTAATCTAAGCCTAACTAACAGCCTAACTATCCTATTTTATAATTCTCCCCCTTTGTCATCAACAGAAACTAAGCCTAAACTACATAACTCCCCCTTAAACTAATACTATGCTGCTAATGAAGTATAAAAGCGAAACATAAATCTAATTTTATTATATATGATGTTACATTACACATATATTTGAAACATAGACACAAATATATACAAGTACACAAAATATAAAAACATTAATATAATAACAATCTAACGAGAGTCCTTGACAATTGGTGACTTGTGAATCGAACAATTAGGTTAATGGAGACAAAAGTTTCCATGTTGTTCGACCAAATTACCATTTTTGTCAAAACAAACTTCTCCAATGCGAACAACATTATTGTCCACGTCCATTTGTGCTTCTTTCTTTTCTTCTTCTTCATCGTCTTCTAATGGATTATGAATACGTATGTTAGAGGAATCATCTTCAATCACAATAGGGTCTGCATGATTATCCATTAGAAATTTTTGCAAATTTCTAAGAACCTTGCCTTGTTTCTCTTGTTCCTTTGCCATCCTTATTTGCATGACTTGTAATTTAGTCAGCATTGCAAAGAATCCTTCATAATTTCCTCGATCTTCATTACTCGAGCCAATGTAGTACGTTGGAATGGACCAAAATTAGGAGAAGGGAAGGAAATGGATGCATTTTGGTTTGATTTAGAAGAGGAGGCCATTACTTTGTATTTTCATAATTTTATTACAGAGAAAATGAAGTGAGAAGACAGATGAATTCGAAATATTATGGTTATATAACCACCAAACTGATTTTAGAAGGAAAATCAAAATTTTAAATGTGACCATTGTATGTCAACATGGGGAGTAGGGACATGTCGACATCCCTTTGAAAATTTTGACAATTTTGTTTTTCTCTATTTATTTAAATATATATGTTACTATATCTATATTCTATATCTCAGTTATAGAACAAATACTTAGTTCTCTTCTTAATTTAGTAAAGGTTGATTAATTCAAGGGTTTGGTCAGAATATCAGCTATTTGATTCTCAGTGTTGATAAATTCAAGAGAAATAATCTCTTTACTTATATTATCTCTGAGAAAATGATGACTGATATCAATATGTTTGGTTCAGGCATGATGTGTAGGATTTTTGGATAAATTTATTGCACTTGTATTGTCACAATAAATTGGTGATTTTGAAATATTTAATCCAAAATCCTTTAGGGTCTGTTGCATATAGACCACTTGAGAACAAACCAAAGCAGCAGAGATATATTCTGCTTCAGTTTTTGATAGTGAGACGGTATTTTGCTTTTTACTAAACCAGAAAACCAGAGAATGTCCTAAAAAGTGACAAGTTGCACTTTTACTTTTTCGGTTTGATTTACAACCATCATAGTCAGCATCACAATATGAGATTAAATCAAATGAATCATTTTTAGGGTAAAATAGGCCATAGTCTAACGTGTGTTTAACATATCATAGGATACGTTTAATAGCTTTTAAATTGGTTTCTTTGGGTTGAGATTGGTATCTTGCACAAAGACAGACATTATGCATGATATCAGGCATACTCGTAGTTATATAGAGTAGCGATCCAATCATTCTTCTATATAGTTTTTGATCAACATCTTTTGACATGTCTTCTTTATTCAAGGCTTCATTGGCTGCCATAGGAGTGGGTTTTCCACTCGCACTAGTCATACCAAACTTACTTGGTGGATCGCTATGATACTTTTCTTGACTAATGAAAATACCACTATCTAATTGTTTTGTTTTCAATCCTAAAAATAAAGTAAGTTCACCCATATGACTCATCTCAAACTCTTTTGTCATTATTTAAGAAAACTCTTTGTTCATTTCATTGTTTGTTGATCCAAAAATGATATCATCTACATAAATCTGTACTAATTGGATATCATTTTTGTTTCTTTTAATCAAAAAGTATTATCTACTCTACCAATTTCAAATTTTAATTGTAATAGGTAAGATCTTAGTATGTCATACCAGGCTCTAGGAGCTTGTTTCAGACCATATAAAGCTTTCTTTAATTTGTAAACATGATTTGGAAACTTTTCTTCTTCAAAAAGTGGAGGTTGTTCAACATAAGCATCCTCTTTAACAAAACCATTTAAAAAGGCACTTTTGACATCCATTTGAAATAATTTGAAATTGTTGTGGTTTGCAAAAGCAAGTAGAATTCTAATGGCTTCTAATCTTGCTACGGATGCAAAGGTTTCATCAAAGTCAATTCCTTCTTCTTAACAATAACCTTGCACGATTAACCGGGCTTTATTTCTAACGACCGCGCCTTTTTCATTCATTTTATTTTTATAAACCTATTTAGTTCCTATTATAGTTTTGTCCTCAGGTCTAGGAACAAGTTCCCATACATCAATTCTGGTAAATTGATTCAGTTCTTCTTGCACAGCAAGAATCCATGAATCATCAAATGATGCTTCCTTTGGATTTTTGGGTTCAATAGTTGATATATAAGCTACATTACTCATCTTGTTCAGTTGATTTCTTGTTCTAACAACAGATTCAATATTTCCTAGTATATTTTCTATAGGATGATCTTTTAAAAGCCTGATCTTTTTATTAGGATGAACAGTTTCACAATTTGTTTCATTTGATTCATTATTTAAAGTAACAAAATCTTCTTCATCGTTTATTTGAACAAAATCTTTGAAATTTTCATCAAAAGATACATTTGTTTCTTCTGGTGTTAGTTTTTAAATTGAAAACTCTGTATGCTTTACTTCTATTAGAATATCCGATAAAGATTCCTTTGTCGAATTTAGGATCAAATTTATCCAAAATGTCCTTTGTATTTAGAATAAAGCGTTTACTTCCAAAAACATTAAAATAAGATACCTTTGGTTTCTTATTGAAAGGAAGTTCATATGGTGTTTTATTGGTTAGAGGTCTAATTAAAATCCTATTCAAAATGTAACAAGCGGTAGCGACTGCTTCAGCCCAAAAATTTCTTAGTAATTTACTATCTGAAAGCATAGTTCTTGCACACTCTTGAATCGTCCTATTTTTCCGCTTTACCACTCCATTTTGTTGTGGAGTTATTGAAAAAGAAAAATTATGACTTATTTCTTTTTTATTATAGAAATTCTCAAAATTTTCATTTTCGAATTCTCCACCGTGATCACTATGAATAGTTTTGATTTTTAAAGAAAGTAGATTTTGAATTCTTTTTGCAAAAGTTTTAAATAAATCAAAAGCATCACTTTTATGTTTCAGAAAAATTGTCCATGTAAATCTAGAATAATCATCTACAATAACAAAAACATATTTACTATGATTTATTGACTGAATTTAAGATGGACCAAACAGATCTAAATAAAGTAACTCAAGCGGTTTTGAAGTTGAAATCATATCTTTCAATTTGAATGAACTCTTCCTATGTTTTCCTAATTGACAAGCATCACATATACTATCTACTTTAAAATCCATTTTAGGAAGACCTCTTACTAGATCAAGTTTTAAAAGTCTAGATAAAAGTTTGAAATTCAAATGCCCAAATCTTTTATGCCAAATCTAAGGGTCGCTTGTATTAGCCAAAAGACATAGATTATCATTTGAGATTTTTATATTGAGAATATAAATATTTTTCTTCCTAATTACTTCAAAGACAATATTTGATTTATTATCTTCGATGTGACACTTATCCTTTTCAAATTTAATTTTGTAGTCGTTGTCACATAGTTGACTTATGCTAAGTAAGTTGTGTTTTAGATTCCTAGCTAACAGAACATCAGAAATAGTAGGAGGTTTAGAGTTACCGACATTGCTGATGCTAATCACATATCCTTTTGAATTGTCTCCAAAGTTGACCATTCCTCCATCTTCATAAATTATGTCATTTAGTATCTTCAGATTACCAGTCATGTGTCTTGAACAACCACTATCAAGCATCCATTTGTTTTTCTTGATTTGCACCATTTGTCCATTGAGTGTTGATTCTTCAAAAGCTATATAATACATTTGTTCCTGCACAATACACCAATTCGGTAGATAACTTGATTTTTTGTAATAACAATATGCAGACTTATGAGACAACGATGATTTGGACAGTTTTGAACTAGTGTTAACAGAATCTCCAAAAATTGCCATTTTAAACTTCTCAAAATTCAGATTATGATAACTTTGAAAACCAATGTTCGGATACCAAATGTAGGAAATGCGGATTACGGATCTTAAGGCAGAATTAATTTTATGAATCTTTTTGAAACCTTTTCAAATTAAACCCAAACAGATGCAATTCACAAACACGGAGACAATCACAGAACTAGACACAGATGCAAATAATAAATAAAGGCAGTAAAGTAAAGAACACACCGGAATTGTATATTGGTTCCAAGTCCCTACATCCAGTCCCACACAATTTCTTGTGCAGATTTCTTTACAAATATAATGTCGGTATTACAACGTCGATTTCAAGGCCACGAGATACACCCTCTTGTCTCCGAGTCCAAGGCAAACTCTCTTGATTTAACCAGGCTACAAGACCACATAATTGATTTATGGGCTATAATCACACCCAATTGATTTACGGGCCATAGTCACACCGTCTCCAATCACACTTTGATAGAGAGAGACTCGATACATTTCGGTCTTTCGATCTTTGACTACAAATGATCCTATAACTCTGAATAGCACTGAGATCTTTGATAGAGAGTGGCAAAGAATCAAACTAAAGACGATCGAGTTTGATTCACTTAGGATTTCGGCAGTGTTTTGTTAAGAATATTTGAAAATAAGAATGGAAGTGAAAAAGGAGAGTAAACAAAGAAATCTTAAGTGAAAATTCATTGAAAACTACTAGTATATATAGGAGAATAACGGTCATGTCCATTCGTGAAAGGTTATGATAAATAGACACTTCTTTTGAAAATTTGAATTTTAAAATCTATGGCTACCATGTGACATGGGAGGTATAGGCATGTCGATATCCTCTAGTTTTTTTGAAAATTGATTTTTGTTTTAAAAGAGATTTTCTTTCTAAAGTTTGTTGAAACAATCTTAGAACTTTGTAAACTATTTTGAATATACTTTATGATTATAAAAACCTTTGGAGAGTGATCTTACGAAATATAAAAGTAATAAAAACTAAATATATAAATATTTTGAGATTAAAGCTAAAACATTAAAACCAGGAGATAGTTTAAAAACAAGAAATGATTTTGAAATTAATATGATTAAAAATAGTTTTTAAATTAAGGCTAAAATATTTAATCCGAGATAGAGACGTCTTTTTAAAAAGATAGTTTTGAAAAAAATCTAAAAATAAGTCATTTTAAATTTTTCATGGATTCCATTCCACTAAAGAAGGTCGTGGGTTCCATCCCACTAAAGAGGTCATGGGTTCCATCCCACTATTAAAGCGAGAAGGTGGATTCCATTCCACAATTAAAATCCGAATAAAGATTTTAGTGCTATTATGAAGTTTTAACATAAATCTCAACTCTATTACTTATCTTGATATCTTAAACTCTTGATACTCATGAGTCTTCAGTCTTGATTTCTACAATCTTGAATTAATCAGTCTTGAATCTCTATATTGTACAGTCTCCATTCTCAGTACCTGCATATATTTATATATATATATATATATATATCCTGCATATACATATATATCTAGACAAAGATATTAGTATTTATATTATATGACAAGTCCTAAGGTTGTTGTCATCAAAACCATCACCTTAGGAACTAATAAGGTTAGAATTTCTAACCTTAATAGTCATAAGTATTAAGTGGAAACCAATCGGTATAAATTTATGTTATGGATAGTTCATAGATTTTCCAATCGCTATAACGTTGTTTTGACCCCCTCCTCGTTACAACCTACATGATAGATTTAGAGGAATAGGTCATTGGATCTGGACATGCTTTGTTGTTAGAGAACTCTTCTTTTCTCTTATGATCGATGCTGATGTGACAATCTTCTATCCAAGGAATACCATTAATTCCAAGATAGTAGTCATAATCAGTATTCTTATCCTATTATTGTTTCTTTTGTGAGTTTAATTTTTGTCAATCTTTGAAATGCTCGTGCTTATTTGCAGGTACCAAATCCAAAGATATATGCTTTGATGGACTTGGGTTTCGGTTTTTGTCGAAATTTATGCCCATTAAGGTATGGGTTGTTGCATTAGGTATTAGAGCCTGGATTAATAGAGCAGAGGAATTAGGATAGATTGAGAGAACCTGTTCGTACTTTCTTATCTAGTAATATTATATTTTTATGTTAGATCCTAAGTATTTCAACTATAGAAGTAGTTGTAGTTCCACTCCAAAGGAATGGGCAAAGCAACTATGGGTTGGAAATATCTTGAAGTTATGATTTTCACGCCAACTCCGAAGTACCACACAGAGTACTGGCGATGCCTAGGGCACTGTTGATAAAGAGCATGAGTGCGACATATTATAGAATCTCGGAGACTGGAGGTGTTCGACTTGATGGTTGAGATTCTATCGACCTTATGATTTTGGATTTTGAAGATGAGTTCCAATTAGAGACCCATTTATTTCAGATGGGTAGGAAATTAGAGTCTGTATGTTGCAGTTGTCCGGGAGCAAGTTTTTTCTAGGGTGCATTCATTAATCACCTCTTTAATGGAAAACCGGATTTTTATTTGGATAATTAATATCAGTTCCTTAGTCTAAATCCTATAAGAGAATTTTTATAAAGTATATTTTGGAGATGCCTTAGATTTTGGAGAAATCCTTATATATATATATATATATATCAGTAAAGGCTTGATTTTGATATTTGGCAAATATAAGTTTGATTTTTAAAGGAAGTTTTGGCATGAAATAGCTTCTATTATTTATAAATAAGTATAAAGGAGTATATATTTAGCTCAGTGGTTTTTCGGTTTATAATATCGAGGTTTTTATATTTTCTCCCTTTAAGGTACGGACAAAATAAGAATGACATTCAATTTTATTGGGTATGTAATTTGAAGTGTTGTTGTACCACTAGCTATTGGAAGAAATATTTCCATGCCAAGTAGGTGGGAAATAGCAGCTGGAATATTTTTGGGTTTTTGGAATTGTTGTTGGTCGCAGCAGTTTTGTTGGAACTATTGTGAATTGCCGGAGCATGGTTCAGGACTAGGGGGTAGGCTTTGACATCGCCGTCATAAGGATAGGAATTTTTCGGATCATATTGAATCGAAGGAGACGGCGCGAAATGATTATTATTATTCAATCCAAACCTAATTAGGTCTAGGTTCAATTAATGCCTAAAGCCCATCTAGTTATTGACCATCTAGCGGTAAACCTATAGTGGTCTACCAGTTAATGAGTTTTTGCACAACTTGAACCTGGAGTGGGACTATAAAAATCACGTTCGAATTTCCCCAATTTCCTTCTTTCGTTCCTCTTTCCTCAATAAGCCTAATCCAATCTCCATCCTCCTCCTCATCCAAGTATTAGCGTCTCTCTTCCATTCCTCCCCTAGGCGATTCCATTTTTCCATAGAAGTAGCAGGCTCGCCTCTTCCTCGTGCTGGTTTTGCACGTTAGATCTTGGCCCACCACCACTCCAGATTTAAACCCTATTTCTTCCCTCCGACCATCTCTTAGCCCAAGATACCTTTTCGCACTATCGGTTTTTCCTCATGCCATTATAGTCTCAGCCCTCAATAGGCCATTTGGCTGGACCAGAATGAGCAGAATGTTTCGTTGCTTTTGGGTTGGAAGAGCTATTCGTTGTGGTAAGATTTGCGCTGATCCTCTGCTTCGAAACTTTTAAGAGAGAATGTTACCCACGCTGCATCTGCCTTTTCAATGGAGGCAATTGTTTGATTCATTCAGAGGTGAAGGGTATCTTGATTGAGGTGACTAATGATGATCACATTGAGATTTTGGAGGCCTCCACGAAAGACGCAGACTTGGTTGATTTAGAAGTGACCGACTCAAAGATTTTGCAGCGGATCATTTTTCAAGATGTCGGTGTTTGGAAGATGGATAATCTACGTTCAATTGTTCGTCTGATTATGCGCATCATTTAGCACAACGTCATCCCTAAGACGGGAAGTTATGACTGGATCTATCCCTTGGTGCGGAAGACCACCTATGCTAGTATTGGCGACATCGCCATCAATTGGGCCTGCACCCGTATGATGTAATTTGTTGATCAAGGATTAGCATTACATAGGGTCACTTTTCATATTTTCACATATCGACTCTCATCTTTAGGTAATACAGGTGAACGTCAATGGAGAGGCAGTTTAGTAGAAGGTTCCTTCTACCATCATTAGATCCTCAGAAAGATGGCAATTCCAAAGTCGTTAACAACACTAGCAGCACTAGCGGTATGAGATTGGGTGTATACCTGCCATGTTATGACCATTCAAGGATCGCATAATTGGATCGACCTCTAGCAGTGGAACAAAGCATCTCGTAGTCTGTAGGCATTATTTTAGGGGTTATGGTGTTGTTGTCTTTTCCCTTTCAGCATTTGTTCTCTTCTTTTATGTAGTTTAGGTTGTAACTTTTAGTTGTCTCTTGTAAAAGGCAGGCATGATATTTTGAGTTCCTATTTACTGTGTTATTGTCTTTGGACATGCAAACCGCTCTTATATATGAATAGTAAAGAAGCAGTATAAATATGGGAATCTCATACGACACTTGACTAACAGTAAATGCAATATAAGAATGAAAGTTTAGAATAGTTGGAAAATTTTAACGAATGACATGATAAAGTTGTTTTGGTATCATGAGTCATTGCTCGTGTTCCTTAAAAGCTAATTTTTTTCGGTAATTGGGCTTGATGACTTTTTAAATCAAATGTCAAGTTTTATGGGTAAAGGTTAGTTATAGAATTTTAGAATTTGGTTTGTGTTTAGCGTGTAACCAACTTCCGACTACGTTGAACTATGGCATGATTTAGCAAAATTTTTGAGAAGAAAAATATTTTGAAAAGTTTCCCCTTGATTTGAAAAGTTTCCATTTTGGGAAAAAAAAAGTTTTGTGTTTTAGTTATTTTGACTCTTAAATTATTTTTAGAGTTTTTGTCCAAAAATTTGATTTCAAAGGAAAATGTACGTCTAAATATTTTGGGATCTTATTTTGACATATGAATTTGAAAAGTGAGAAAGGTTATTGCAAAATCTTTGATTTTGAAGTCTACATCTTAGGCGTAGGGAAGGCAAATAGAGTTTGAATTTACGAATTTGGCGGTGCATTAGGATCAATGATGCGGTAAATGCAAGCGGTAACAAGGGAAAAGCTATTTTAACCTTGGAATTTCTATTTCCATACCTTGTCGACGATGCACAAGTCTATTTTTAGACTTAATTCTATTTTTAGAGCTTGAAAATAAGCCTCCTTATGCGTTTTGTACGTGGAAAATTTGGAGTAAATCCAGGGTACCGAGGAAATTTCCATTGTACTACGAAAATAGGAAGATTATATAATGGTGAGAATGTTAAATTCTCCATCTAAATTCCTTTTTCCGACATAGGAGTAAAGTTTACAAAGTGATTTTTTGATGCGTTAGATTATTGGATGGTAGGAAGTGGATGCAAAATTGGTTGCTTCATACTTCTATTTGTAGGAGTATGGGGATTTTGGTTGAAAAGATTTTCCAAAAGCTGCATACATATAGAACTGCCAGTATATATATAAGTTGTTTGCATCATATTTTTCCAAAAATGTTTTCAAAAGAAATGCATTCATATAGGAGGATCCGATTTAGAATCATTCTGCATACATATTTTCTATGTGGTTATATGGTAATACACTATGTACTTATGCCAGTTTGGTTGCAAAATTGATTGTACACTCATTGGTTGTGTAGTTTAGGATAATTAAGAGCCAAAACCATGACTTAGTCATTGGTGAAATTTGGAAACAAAATTCTTTTTAAGAGGGAAAGAATGTAACACCACATAATTTGGCGTTAGTTATTTAATTAGTTAGTTAATTAATTAGGCTCCAAAAATTGAATTAGTGCAAACGATGGAATTGGACCACGAAACTTGACCATTGCATTCGTGGTGAAATTTTGAGCAACTTTCATATTTGGATTTTTGCGATCGGAGTTCAAACGAAGAAGTTACGGACGAAAATGAATTCGGAACGAAAATGATTCGAATAAGAAAATTAACGTTTATAAATTAATTATCTAAGGCCCACAGGTCGATCCGCATATTAGAGCAGTCGACCAAGGGCGGTCGACCCCTAGGAAAGGGTAGTTGACCGCTTTGTGTGTGGCGATTAGGGTTAGCCTAGGCCCAATAGTTCGGATTTAATATATTTCGATCTGTTGGTTGAGGTTGATTCTTACGCCTAAAAATTCAGACCTAACCCTCCTTTCTCATCTCATATTTTTATGGAGGCAGTAGCGTAGCTCTACCATTTCTTATTCTCCACTTTCTTTCTAAATTATAAAAATAAGATATTTATATTTATTTCATACAAATTGGATGAGAATAGAAATCTAATAAAAAGGAGAAATGATAAGAATCAACTATACGCATTTGAGGTAATTTACATATTTATATATATGTATCTATTTTATCTCCCAATCTCAAATCTCTTCTCAGATCTGTAATTCTAATATATGTATATACCCTATTATAAATATATTTTTGATTAAAAAGGATACGGTGATGAATCAAAGATTCCACTTCAGATCTGAATATTTTGTCGCTTTTAAAAGGTAAGTGGGAAATTTTAAAGATTGTTATAATATGAAAATTATCCCTTTGGTGTTTATTTGATTATTATGCCTAACTGGATAATTGTATATGAGTTCTAGGCAACAAATTGAATGTAATCTGAATATAATAAATATCGCCTACATATTCTTGTTTATGAATTGAATTAGAATTGTTTACAAACTGAGCTGGAAATCAGTCCCAAAAGTATGAATTTAGAATATTGATTTGAATGAAATTTATTCCAGATCTGAAAATAAGTTGTATAATAATGTTATGAATTTGGATTATTACCCTAATCTTGTTGAAATGTAAATTTTTCTATGTATGGATTGTTAGAATTCAGATCCGTCTAATATTTGTAAATTAGTTTGATTTCTTTCCCTTTAGAAAAATACAGCGTTTGATCTAACAGAGAATGGATGCAAATGAAAAGAGAAAGGGATGTGTAAAGTATGAATTCATTATAGTTTACATTGTCTATTTCGGTAATAAAAAGAAATGATTATTCCTTGTAATTTCAAATGTTGTAATCTTTTATATTTTAAAGTTAAATCTTTTGTTTTGGACTAATATATGGAAATTATAGCAGATAATCTTTTTGATATGATTCCAACAATTAAACATGAAAAAGATTATTTTAGTAAAGATATATAACTAGAATATATTTTGATAAAAGTAGATATTTTTACATAATTTACTGTTCTTATAATAATTAAAATTAAATTCAGCTAATAATGACGCTTACACGTAATATTTGCGTTTAGAATAACTAGTTAATGAGAAAGGAAATTAAAACGATGTAACTCCAACAAATGGGAAATAAATGGTAATAAATATGGGAGTTGCAATAATTTGATAGGGTAAATGGATTAATGTGACTGATAAATAAAGAAGTTGAATAAGTAACTGTGGAATAGTTAAAAAGGTTACTAATTTGAAATTATTAATCATACATAAATGTATTAGGAAATGTACGTTAGGATTTTATGGACAAACTGACATTTATGAGCATTAAAAGGGGATTTATTGGTAGATATGCATTTAAGGTAAATATTATTGCCTTAAATAAAAAGGGAATTAGTAAGCTAAGTCCAATGTCTACCTAAGATAGTATAAGTAAAGACTTAGGATAGTTAATTGGACTTAGTAGGTTATTAATGCAAGGTCACTAGAGTCACTCGACGAAAGACCGCCCTTTACTTTGTGGCTACCAGTAGTCGGGTGCACTTACTACTGATGTGAGATATCAGTAATCCTAGGACCCATGAAGACGTTAGAGATTGGGCCTGCTTTCTTAATTGAAAAGTGTTAAATGGTCCAAATTTGGAATTAGGAGCGGTGAAAGATATCTCCATAGGAGTTCGCTTCTGGTTTGAGGTATTAAGTGGTTGTACAGTCCGCCTCTCTCCTAAAATAAATATTAGGTAACCTAGTGAGGTTCCAAATTAATAAGGATGTCTCTAAAATGGTTTACCTCAGTGTTGAGGTATTAAGTGTATATTTTAGGACTCGCCTCCCTACTGAAAGAAGTTATCTAATGAGATTCCATATTTATAATTAAGAGTGATAGTGGATATCTCAGGAAGGGTTCATTGTGGGTTTGCGGTTTTAAGTGACTAATCTAAGGGTTTGCCTCTCTCCTAAAGGGTCCACCTGGAGATAGGTATTACATGATGTAGGACCTGCCTAGAATATAGGTATTAAATGGTTGAAAGTCCGCCTAGTCCTTTTAAAGGTATTAAGTGGCTTGGGTACTTTCTTTTATATGGCTACGATTTTATTGGCAATAGACGCGGTAATAGTTGGACATTAAATGTCGAAAGCCTTGAATAGTGGTTAGAGGTCTTTGTAGCTAGGACCCACCGACCATTAACAACATTGTTAGAAACCACCTTGGGAATAGGTCTTAATTGACGAGGTATACCTTGATTGAGGTCTTAAGTGGCAGATTCTGCCTATTTCTCTTTTAAAAGTATTTTGTTGTGATTAGAGAATCCCGCTTCATATTTAGAAGTGTTAAATGGAAAATGGGTTTGGAAGTATTGGGTGGTTGATAAGGCTTCGTCTGTATTTTGTACCTTGGGAAGTGGTAGGTAAGTAATCATGTGTGCAATGCAAGGTTAGGTTAGAATTGTTAACCTTAATAGACATAAGTATTAAGTGGAAACCAAGCGGTATAAATTTATGTTATGGACGGTTCATAGATTTTCCTATCACAAGAACGTTTTTTGATCCCCTCCTCATTATAACCCACATGATATATTTAAAGGAACAGGTCATTGGAGCTGATGTTCTTTGTTGTTAGAGAAATCTTCTTTTCTCTTATGCTATATGCTGATGTGACAATCTACTATCCAAGGAATACTATTAATTCCAAGATAGTAGTCAGTATTCTTATCCTATTATTGTTTCTACTGTGAGTTTAGATTTCTTTCAATCTCTGAAATGCTCATGCTTATTTGCAGGTACCGAATCCAAATGTTCTATGCTTCGATGGACTTGGGTTTTGATTTTTGTCGAAATTTAGGCCCATTAAGATATGGGTTGTTACAATATCCTACCTCGAAACATCTTGAGTCGAACTATATAAAATAATATGTTATTTTTAATTCAATAAATTTCTCAAGATTACACCACATTGTAATTACTATTGCATAACACTCCATTTAAGGATTTTTTATTTAATATTCTTTGAATTAATTACCTGATTAATTATATCATAATATAACAAGTATATAATAGAATGAAAACACCTTTTACTTTGAACAAGATTGGTTACCTAGTTAGGTATCTGTAACAAATTACATGATTGCTCCTATGGAGTACCCTAAACTCTATCAGTGAGATCATAGAAGAGAGTTTAAAAGAAACTTGTACATATCCTAGGTTAAGGAGCTGATAGTGTTATCCGGGTTTTTAACCCGGCGGGACCCACCAGAAAACATAATAATTCTGTGACATCAGAATGGCTTAGAACTTAACCAAAAAGGCTAAAACAAGGAGTTAACGAGAGCCAAGCCATATCACTAAAGCGACGACTCAATTTGACTAAACCAAGAAACCAACATCCGTCCAGTCTAATCAACGGCTAAGCACAATCAGCTAGTAGAAAGCCATCAAAACGGAACAACGGGCAATGAGACTACACGAAAAACATCGAAACAAGGCCATGAAAGCATTCTATACTTCAAAGTTCCAAAAATATTACAAGTGCTTGGATCGCTAGCGATCCATACCCTATGGATCGCTAGCGACCCATGCAATATGATGGTTCGCAGGGTGAAACAGAAGCCAAGAATTCAAGAATACAGGAGCACAGAAAAAATACTAAGTGTATGGATCGCTAGTGATCCATACATGATGGATCGCCAGCGATCCATGCCAGGCTACTAACTCTGGCTACCTGGCATGACTAAAAGACAGAGATGGGGCTAAGTTATTAGCTCGCGAGCAAGCCAAGTCTATGGATCACTGGTGATCCATGGTTTTGGCTCGGATCGCGAGCTAAATCCCCCTAGGTTGTTCTGTACCCATCTATAAGTGATTGACAGGCATGTTTGGCTCAGAAGCTCTTCGATCTCTATAAATACCGTCCTGCCTGCAACATAAATGGGATTTTCTCCGGACTGGTTGCTTAAGCTCTGCTGGAATTCACTGTGGTTCTCCAGTGGATTTCAACTCTGGGGATTCAATCTAGCTAAGGATAATCAAAGCCTTGTAATCAAACACTTCTTGTAACAACAATCGGTCTATAATACAACTATAAAGTGGACATAGGCTTTATTAACAACCGAAGCACTATAAAAATTCCCTGTCTTCTTTCTTTTACTGTTCTTTTTCTATATTTGTTATTTGTGATATTGCTCTGTTAGAACAGGGCTTGTGCTTTCAAACTCAAACCAGGGTGTTGATCCATTTTTTGGATTAACATTTTGGTGCTTTCACCGAGAACTCCAACTCAAGATCCAGATCTAGCTATTTACTTTGGATCCTATAGGTCCAAAAGTTAGATCCTCAATCTTTGCTTAAAGAATCCGCTGTTTGGAATCAATGGCACCTGGAAGAAGAAGAACTGCCTTTGGAAGATCCATAGGGGCAGTAATAGCTGGAGAAGATGTTAGTCCCCAACAAATTGAAGTAAATGGTGCTAACTTAGGAAATCAGATGTCAGCATCCTCCAGCCAACATGAAGTTGTCACCAGGCATGAGTTAAATAAAATGGTTGATGAGATCAACCAAAAAATAAAAAGTAGCCAAAAGGCTTTAATGGATAAGCTTAACGCTCTCCTAACCTTACAGTCAAATCCTGCTCCAAGGACTATGCCTAACCAGCGGATGCTATAGAACAAGAGAATTCCTCCATTTCTAGTCTACATAGAAGAAACGGGAAACAGTCACAAAAAAGGGTGACAACAGGACTTAACGTGGATGAAAATGCAAGTACTCCGTTTGCCACGAGGCAACCTATTCTAAACTTGAATCAAGGGGAAAATGTGTCGTTGGAAGACATATCCATGGATCTCTCCGACTCAGAGGGTGGAGAGCAAGATGACAAATTAGAAGAAAATGCCAATGCATTCGATAATGCCAGAAATACTCATACTGCTCCAGTTAGGCCAGCCGTAAGTCAATAGGACCCTGCAGGAATGGCTCTCCCGAAGACAGGAGAGCCTAGGTTTCAGCCCACTCACCAAGACCGTTTGCAAAGCCAAACACTTGGTGTAGTGACAGATTGCCGTCCTCAGGACTACCGGGCACCAGAGTCATACATAGCGGATATGGTTAAACGATTACTATAGGAGAGTAAAAATAGAAGAGATGATGAATGGGGATCTTCACCAAGTCGGACTCCCTTCACTGATGAAATCTTGAATGAGGAATGTCCAAAAAAATTCACAATGCCAACTATTTCGTCCTATGATGGGACAAAAGACCCAAAACATCACTTGTACAAATACAGTTGGTATATGGACGGAGCTAATGCCTCTGAAGCTGTTCGATGTAGATGTTTTCCTATCTTTCTCGAAGGAGTTGCGTCAATGTGGTTCACTAGGCTTCCACCAAGATCTATCTCTACTTTTGACCAACTGGCGACAAGGTTCCTTGATCAGTTCAAACTCCATACTACGCAGCCAAAAGACGTCATGTCCCTATCTGGATTGTTCCAAGGGCGCAACGAATCACTGAAATATTTCATGAACAGGTTTAACACCGCAGTGACGGAAGTGAGCAACCCCAATGAAGACATGGTTTTTATGGCATTAGTCTGTGCCATTCACCCGGAAACTGAATACGGAAAGTGGATTAAGATGAAGTAACCTACCACTATGAAAGATTTCAATCATTAAGCAAGTTAGTACATAAGGTTGGCGGAAGCGCAGAAATTGGAAAGGAAGTCTACTAGTGTGCAACCAATGAACGTCGGGCAAAGTGATGTAGCAATGAATCAAAATGCACACACTTCTCGGACTGCTGAAGGAATCACCGGGAAAGACGAAAATTCAAAAAGAAAAAGTCAAAACTCCAACAAGAAGAATGGTAATGGAAATAATAAAAAGCTCAAAGGGTTTAGGCCCGAAGGCTACACTCCCCTAAACGACACACCGGAAAACAAATTTCTCGCAACTCATGGCACTGAGGAATACAAAAAGCCCCCCAGAAAGGAAGCAACTGAGCAGCGAAGCACTCAGGAAAATTCTGCTGCTTCCACGAGACACACAGCCATAATATAAATGAATGCCGCCACCTAAAGAATCTCATTGAGGAGTTGATCCAGGACAATAAACTCCAGCAGTATGTAAGAAAGCCTCAAAACCTCGATCAATCTGCGGCTCCTCAACTTCCTAGGGAATGAAGGAATCAAGCGGGAACTAGTAAAGAAGGGTCGAAACGAACTGACCAAAGGCTTATTATTGGAACAATATCTGGCGAACCACACCTCGCAAAAAGAAGTTGTGGAGAAATGGAGCGATATGCAAGTTCATTGAAGCATGCTCTGAAGGAATCATGTTTAGCTATAGAAGATGAAACTCCGGCCAAGCTGTAAAGGGTTTTGAATGACGATGTAATGTTCTAAAATCGGGACACTGAAGGGATCGAAGCTCCAACTCTCGATCCGATGGTGGAGACGGTAGGAATCGGACCTACTGTAGTTCGACGGGTGTTGGTTGATAGTGGTAGCTCCATTAACATACTCTTCAAACGTACTTTCGATCAGATGAAGATTGAAATGAAAAGCATATCCGCGTGCCAAACAAAGATTCAGGGGTTTACCGGTGAACCCAAACAACCCGTTGGAACAATTGACCTACCTGTGTAGCTTGGAGAGGGTGAGCAAAGGGTCATCCTCATTCAGACTTTTGCGATCGTGGATGAAATGTCAGCATACAACGCCTTCTTGGGACAACCCGCATTAGCCGACTTCAGAATAGCATTAGCCCAATGGTGCCTTACAATGAAGTTCCCTACAGAGCACGGAGTCAGAATTGTGAAAGAAGACCAAAGCGTCGCCCGGGAATGATACATCGTAGAATTGCGTGAGTCAAAAAGAAAGGAAAAAGGAACGGATGTGGGGAAAGCTCTCCACATTCGTGAGCCCACTGAATAGCAATTACAGAGCTACCCCTGGCTCGGGGACCATAGCCGATTTGATAAGGCTTTGGACCCTAGAAAGAAGAGTTCAGGGGAGGATCGGGCAGCACCGGTAGAATTGACGGTGTCTGTCCCAGTCTGTATGGACGACCCAACACGGGTCTTGAAAATTGGATCGCACCTTGGAAACAAGATGCAGTCAGAACTAACTAAATTGTTCCGTGCCAATTTGGACGTATTTGCTTGGAAACGCTCCGATATGTGTGGGGTATCACCTGAAATTGCCTGCCATGCACTTAATGTTGACCCCAAATTCACATCAGTAAAGTAAAAAAGGTGCAGCTTGGGCCCTGAATAGTCCAAGACACTGAGAGAGGAGGTAGATAAATTGATGGCTAACGGCTTCATCCGAGATGCAACTTACCCTGAATGGGTATAAAAACCCAGTCTTAGTCAAGAAGTCTAATGGAAAATGGCGAACTTGTATCGACTTCTCGGATCTATATAAAGCTTGCCCAAAAGATAGCTTCCTACTCCCCAGAATCGATCAGCTTATGGACGGAATGGCGGGGCATGAATTGTTGTCATTTATGGATGCATACTTGGGCTACAACTAGATCCTGATGCATGAGCCAGGTCAAGACAATACCAACTTCATCGCCAATTTGGGACTATACTGCTACAAAGTAATGCCACTCGGTTTAAAAAAACGCCAGGGCAACATACAAAGGCTGATGAATACTATGTTCAAACTCCAAATCGGAAAGACTATGAAAGTTTATGTGGATGACATGTTGGTCAAATCTCGAGTAGTTGCTAACCATCTAGAAAATCTCTCTGAAATTTTAAAGATACTCCGGAAGTATAGAATGAAGCTCAACCCACTCAAATGTCACTTTGGAGTGGCCTCCGGGAAATTCCTAGGATTCATCGTAAGTGCCAGGGGTATCGAAGCAAATCCTGACCAAATCACGAAACTGCGAGAAGTCCAAGCTCCGAATAATAAGAAGAAACTACAAAGTTTAAATGGAAAAGTTGCAACGCTAAGCCATTTTATCTCAAAAGCTACCGGCAAGTACATACCATTCTTCGATGCGCTAAAGAAAGGAAAGAAAAACTTCGAATGGGTGAGGCTTGCCAAACAGCATTCGAAGAATTGCTACGACACATGAGGGCTCCACCAATTCTATCAAGGCCCGTGGATGGGGAAGACCTGTTCATTTACTTAGCAGTCTCACCACATGCATTGAGTGCCGCTCTCGTGCGGGAAGTAACGAGAATCCAGCAACCCGTATATTACATTAGCAAACGACTCACTGGAGCTGAGAAGAATTACCCAAAATTGGAAAAGCTAGCGTATTTCCTTTTGATCGCGTCCCGGAAGTTACGACCATACTTTCAGGCCCATCCAATCAAAGTATTAACCGACCAGCCCTTGAAACAAGTGTTGTATAGATCCGAAACTTTCAGGCGACTCCTCAAATGGAACATAGAGCTAGGTCAATATGATATTGCATACCATCTTAGGAAAGCTATCAATGGGCAAGCATTAGCAGACTTCATCGCCGAGTTTACCATACGGGATGACGAGGAAGAAGCGCCGCTGGAGGTGGAGAC
This sequence comes from Allium fistulosum, assembly GCA_030737815.1. Taxonomy (NCBI): domain Eukaryota; kingdom Viridiplantae; phylum Streptophyta; class Magnoliopsida; order Asparagales; family Amaryllidaceae; genus Allium; species Allium fistulosum. The sequence continues at coordinate 672,094,950 of CM060901.1, forward strand.
TCAATGGAAACTCTATGTAAATGGTGCATCTAACAATCTTTGTTCAGGGGCAGGGATAGTGCTCGAAAACCCCGAAGGGAGAGCCATTTGTTACGCTTTGCGCTTGGAATTCCCTGTGACAAATAACGAAGCGAAATACGATCCGCTTATTGCAGGACTAAAGATGATGAAAGAGCTTAAGATAAAATGCATTCACATCTACAGCGACTCCCAGCTGGTCGTCTGTCAAGTAAAAGGGGAATATCAAGCTCGAGGAGTGAATCTTGCCCCGTATCAATCCAAAGTGCAAGAACTGCTAAGCGACATCGAACATTATACCATAGCCCACATTCCATGGGAATAAAACACAAAAGAAGACTATTTGGCTAAACTAGCAAGCTCCGGGGAAGCTCAATCATTGGGGCTCGTCCCAGTCAAAACTTTAACAACCCCGAGCATAGATGAGATAAATGTCGACTAGATTCTTGAGACAATCATCGAACCAGAAATATGGATTTCACCGATAAAGGACTACTTACTTGCAGGAACCCTTCCAACTGATCGGAACCAACGGAAAAAGCTTCTCTGAAAAGCACCACGGTTTGTGATATAGGATGGAATTCTCTATCGAAGGGGATTCTCGACCCCCCTTCTTAGGTATTTGACCGATAATAAAGCACGACAAATCCTAAAGGAGGTACATGAAGGCGAATGCAGGAACCACACTGGGGGGCAAACCCTAGCAAAGAAAGTCCTTCGGGTATGGATATTACTGGCCAAAAATAAACCGTGATGCTGCAGACTACGCCAGAAGATGTGATCGTTGTCAAAGATTCAGCCAAATTAAGAGAACTCCTTCAACGGAGCTAACGCAGATGGTCAGCCCGTGGTCATTTTCCATATGGGGAATCGACTTGATTCGCATCCTACCAATAACAAAAGGAGGGGCCAAATATGCTATAGTTGTCGTAGATTATTTCACAAACTGGCCCCAAGCAGAACCGCTGGCCACCATAACCACAAAGAAAGTCATTAATTTCGTTACTAAAAATATTATTTGTAGGCTTGGTGTGCCATAAAAAGTCATCATGGACAATGGAACTCAATTCGAAAGTGTCGAGTTCAAAGACTTCTGCAAGCGCTTCCGAATTAAAAAGAGCTTTTCCGTGGTGGCTCATCTGCAAGCAAACGGGCAGGTGGAAGCGATAAACAAGATCATCAAGTCCATTATGAAAAAGCGACTAACAAAAGAAAAAAGAAACTGGGTTGATGAACTTCCACTCGCACTATAGGCTTACAGAACTACCCACAAAGCGGCAACCGACCACACTCCGTTCTCCTTGGCGTATGGTTCAGAAGTAATGATTCCAGTTAAAATGGAAGTCCCCTCGCACCAAAGGCAAAACTTCAATGAAAGGCAAAATGAGCAGCTCCTACTCGAATCGCTAGATATGATTGATGAAAGAGAAGAAGCAGAGTTGAGAACTGCCACCCACCAAAAAAGGGTCGCACGGTACTTCAACTCCAAAGTTTATAATCAAACCTTCGAAGTGGGAGATCTGGTGCTCAAGCGAGTTTACCTCGTTCCGGGGACCTTCGGACCAAATTGGGAAGGACCGTATGTCATCAATCAAAAGCTAAGATATAGTACTTTCAAGCTAACAACCGTTGACGGAACTCAAGTTCCCAAGGCATGGAATAGCGAACTTCTCCGCCGTTACTTTGTCTGAAAACTACCTTATGTACTTTTTACTTTCCAGCAAATAAGCCATCCCGGGATGCCGGGGGCATTGTACATAGGCAAAAACATCCCTACTTTCCTTAATAAAGTTTGCTTCTTGAACCAACAAAACCGTGTTCATAATAACTACCCATCGGGTCGACGGAAACAAATCGACTCAAACCGTTAGATCGGCGGAACCCGATCTTGGCCTTCTAAAAACTGGTGTTGCTCCGGCAACATTGAGAAGGATAAAACTTACACTCCTCATGTTGCCCGAAGATAGGCACACTGAGGAGTATGAAAAGCTGCGCACTAACTTTTAAAAATTACACTCCTCACATTGCCCGAAGATAGGCAACACCGAGGAGTACAAAAAGCCGTGCATTTTGTAAGCCATGCATTAACTTCTAAAACTTACACTCCTCATGTTGCCCGAAGATAGGCAGCACCGAGGAGCACGAAAAGCCGCGCATTTCGTAAGCTGCGCACTAACCTCCAAAATGTCAAATCCTCAAGTTGCCCTAAGATAGCCAACACCGAGGAGGACTAAAAGCCGCGCACTCCATATGCCGCGCACTAAATTCCAAAACATTAACACCTCACGTTGCCCAAAGATAGGCAACTCCGGGGAGCATGAAAAATGGTGCACTTGTTCTTAAAACTTAAATTCCTCACCCTGCCCGAAGATAGGCAGCATCGGGGAGCACTAAAACATACGCTCCTCGCGTTGCCCGAAGATAGGCAACGTTGAGGAGCACTAAAAAAATGCGCATCTTATAACCAGTGCCAACTGCTTCTATAATTAGGAATAATGAGCACAACTCCAATAAAATTGGAATGCTACAAACCAATAGAAAAGTTTCAACTAAGGATACTTAATGATTAAAGCTGCCCTCAGTTAAGCCATGCAATGTGCACCTCTCAAACATGCATATATTGCATACTTGCTGGAATATTACAAGAAACTTGGATTACATGATAAAGTTGCAAAACTTTCGAAAAAGGAAAATCAAGCTATGACTTAGCCAAATTTCTAGTTTAATTTGAAAATTATCTAAACCCTAATTTACCGGTCATTTGAAAATTGTTTGAAGTAAACAGCCCTGTGAACTAGGGGGCATCAAACACAGGTATTTGAATAAAAACACGGGAAAACAACAAGTTCACAAGTTATGTCACTTCAAACAAAGAATTTTTAAGTTTTGTTAATTTTTAAATTCTGTCACTCCAAACAAATAATTTTTAAGTTCTGTTAATTTTTAAGTAAAGAACTTTTAAGTTCTGTTGCTTCAAACGAAAGGTTTTGGCAGTAATCACAGAACTAGATAAGTATAAAATAAAACAAGCACAAGTGCACAGAACATATATGAGCAGACAGATGAGAATACAGTCAAAATATCAATATATTGCTTATAATTTTCTTTACACGGGGTCAAAATGTGGGAGCCGTGCCCACACAACACCGGCCAACAAAAAGAAAATACAGACTCCACAGCAAAAACACTAAGTGCAAACTCTGCACTTGAACAAAATGACTCAAAAGGAACCAAAAATCAAATCAGTCTTCACACAAGCCTCTCAATGCTTCCTTCCACCGCTCCCCTTTCCGCTCTTTGTTAGTAGCTTCTGCTTCATCTCTGAAGTGGTGTCACTGCCGGTAATATCAACGAACACCTCAGTGGCAATGTCCTCCTCTTCCTCTGTAGCCATCTCAGAAGATTCTCCCTTCGCTTTGCATTTCCATGATTTGCGGGAGCTCTTTGAGGCTTTGATCGCTTCAACCTTTTCCTTCATGATAGCGACCGGTTCATGCTGAGTCTTGCGAGGCTGCTTTTTCTAAACTTCCCGCTCCTTAAATTCTGCCACTATTACGTTGCCTTCTAAAGAAACATAAGGTTCATCCAGGCCATGAAGCGCGGCTATCTTTTCGGACTCCGTCCCCGGCTGCGAGCCAAACACGGACATAGAAACAGGAATAGGAACAGAGACGACCAAGGAGGTTGTAGAAATAATAGTGGGTCTGGGAGCTGAGGAAGCTGGCACATCAACAGGAAAGGTGGATGAACCTATAAGATCAAAAACGTGAGCGTTAAATTCTTCCTACTCTTACGGCGTAAGTTGGAAGCTCTCGAACTTAGAGGAAGCTAGAACATTACCTGCACTGGAGAAATGGTCGAGAATGTTGACTTCATATTCACCACTTTCGCCTTCTTTCGATGGTTCCACTACCTAAGGAAAGGTCTCAAGCTTTGAATTTGCTGGCGGGTTGTGGGGTTGCTCCGATGATTCGCCTGTGCCAGAAATAAAAGGCTTAGTGAGCGCTTCAGCGACAGTCATTAAGGCAGCGTCGGTGGTCTCTTTCACTCTTTCGACTCGAAGAATCTTCTGGCCCTTGAGCAACGCCTTTTTTTATTCTTCATTAAGGTAGGTGTTCTGCAACTCCCGCTCGGTACAGACAACACCGCTATCGGAAAAACGGGATAAGATTTCTTCCTAAACTAAAGCGAGAGTGCATGGGAACTTCGGACCCAAATAGCTGAGACTCCCTTGGTGCAACAAGGAGTTAACATAAAAATTCAGAATGGTCGCGTCTAACTTCTCCATCTTTCTTTCAAAAGCATTTTGAAGCTCTAATTAATCCGCTCTAACGGCGGCTTTCTCAACTTCAACGGCAGACTTATCGGCACTGAGCTGCGCGACCAGAGCCTGTAGCCTGGCAATTGTCTCGGCTTGGCATGTACGAATCTTTGCGAACCGGGTGCATGTCACAATCAAACTTAACTCCCCTCAATAACCATCCGGGAAGCGCTGCCTTATGCTTAGGAGGACTCGAAGGAAGAATGTAGGCAGGCTTCTGATGGGGATGCGAAGCACCAAGAGCAAGCACGACTGAAGATGGTGGAATACAAATCGAAGGCGGAGCAGGAGCAGAAGTAATGGAGATTTTTTGACCCATTGAGGAGCGCATCGGAGCGGAAAAATGTTGTTCCGAAGAGTGCGAACAGTGGTGAAATTTTGATCCCTTCGATGGCTCCTCCTTTTCATCAAAAGATCTCCTTTTCTCATACCCGCCTTTTTATGACTGGCTCCGTTCTCTTTCATCTTGGCGGTGGGCTTCAGCCTCTAGTTCCTTTCTCCTTCTGTACTCCTCTTCCATTTCACGGGGTTGATGATGATCGGAAGGACGCTTAGACCAGCGTTGGGAGTCAGTGAACTCTTCGAAGTCATTAAGAGGCCACATCCTCTCGTCATACCTGGCACAAAGCATAAATAAAAGATTTTAGAAATAGAACGTAAGCACCGAAAGAAAGTGGGAAAGTGAGTGCAATCCTAATAAGATGTGTAGTGTATTTTGTGGAAGGCCTAAAGCATCGTCACGAACCGGATCGAGCGGCCGTCGCGGGCAAGACCGGACTAACTTCGGGCGCAATATTGCCCAAAGGGGGGAACTTTTTAAAATTTAAAATCTTCCACTAAAAGCGCATCAAAATCAACATAGACGTCGCTCAAATTACCAAACTCCGCTTCAACGTCTTTACTTGGAGAATCTTGATGCCCTCCGATCTCTGAGGCTTTGTCTTTAACGTTCGAATCTGGAAGGGGTGAGCTTGGAAGGACGGGGCTCATTTCCGGGGTTTCATAACACGATTCCGAGTCCTCGTCATCGGATTCTATGTAAAGGTCATAACTTGCAGTGGACTCACCGCTACTACTCTCAAACTCCGCCTCTTCCTTTTCTGAATCCAATGTGGCCTTGCCTTCTCTTTTCTTGAACTCTTCTTATCCTTCCTCCAGGATCTGAGGCATTCTAACCGGGCCGCTAAATCCAATCCTAGTAGCATCTCCTCCTTCGCGGGCCTTTTCGGCTAATTCTCCAGACAAGCCCTCTCTCCTGAGAAGCGCCTTCTTTAGCAGTGAGAAGAAGAAGTAAATCGTGTGTGAACCCTGGATCGAGCAAGAGAAGGGTCTTTAACTTGAACGGCGGATTTACCCGGATACAGTAACCCATATTGATGCAAGTTATCATCGGTCAGCAAAACTTTAATGCATCTTTCCTCGGCATCAATAGCCTTTAGTGTTTGAAAAAATTCATCAAGAGCCACGTCTCTGTTTGGCTTTGGAATAACTACAAGAAGTATACAGCTCATTAGAAACTCGATAGCAATGCGTCGAAGCTCGATAAGTATGCCAAGGAACTTACCCCATGTCGTCCACCAACGATTGAACCCCTCGGGGCATCTAGTGAAGAAATATTGCATCTTGAATTGTGACAAGTTGCTCTGCAGATGCAGAACGATTTTTCGGTTTCTTTGGGCTTCAATTATGATCAAGGAGGAGAAGTCATCTCTCCTTTTAAATGACAAAATGTATCACAACTCATCAAAGCTTGGAGCGTGGTTGAATGTCCGCATGAAAAGAACATGTAGGCAAGTCAAGATGGCATAGCTTTGGGATGAATCTGAATTTGGGCAATGCCTAAGTTCGAAAGAGTCTAGCACAGAAAGTCGTTAAAGGGAGCCATGACTCCATCCAAACACATATACCGATGGCAAGCGGTGTACCCCGGAGGAGGCATATAAGCAAACTCGTCCTTTTCTAGCAGACGTACATCCTTCTTTGGAATACCGTGTTGTGCGTAGATGTAACGAAGAACTTTAGCAGAAACCACCGAAGAAGCCCTCTCAAGAGGATTAAGTAGAACTCTAAAGTTGGGAAGCGTTCGATCCACGACCAGCCCGACTAAGACCAACTGATTGTATTCCGCTTGTGAAGTGGTAGGGGAAAGAGCAACGGATGACGACTCGGCTGTGGAAAGTGTCGGGCTTCCTCCACTCGATTTATGATGCGAAGATGGGTGCTTCATTCTAAAACAATGGAACTCGTATTCAAAACGGTCAGGTGATTTTATTCTAAATTAATAATTTTCCCCTACTACACTTGAATTCTGGAGAGATATCGATTCGCATTCGTGCAATGGACTTCAAGTGTATACTGGGGCAAGTGCATCGTGTTGTCTATAGGGGGTGAGCTCAGTATTCGAAACACTACAAATGCTCTCTCCCGTGTAGATAGTTCGCTTGCAATAAAAAAGGAAAAAAGTCTCCCACATCATTTCCACTTGTTTTTACTTCTTGTACACTTACCTGTTATCGATCAATGATCGATAATGGATCCGTTGTCTGAAGCGACGAGGAAAACTCTTCTCACTATAGGGACACCGAGCATGAAACAAGCAAGCAAGGTAAGTCCAAATTCTTTGGAAGAATCGGGATCAATCAGTGATGTGTCATGCAGTGACAGCTATGAAACGGGAATAAGTCAATTCTGGTCTAATGGACGAAGATAGAAAAATGCGTCAAGCATTGGGCCAAAGCCCGAATATCATTCAAGGAGAAAACTCAAGACCCAATTTATTATCTTCCTCCATTAAACCGCAATTAACTCAAACTTCTCATAATCCACATCGCGAATGCAAACTCGCCGTCAAACAAACACTATGACTAATAGACCCACCTTGGATTAAACTTTAAACGTGAAATTGGTCGAAGACTTGAATCAGCAGTCCAAAGGCAAGCTAGTAGCAAGCAATTAGGTCGGCGGCGAGCTAATGATGGGTCGGAGGCGATTCAAGGTGCGGGCTAGGGTTCCGAGGTGAGCTAAGGAAGCAGTGATGCTCCAACGATGGTGGTGCAAGAGGGAATCACGGCAGAAGTGGCTAAGAAATGATGGATCGAATCGAACTAGAAGTAAGTCGAATCGCCTAAAGTCTAGATTGCAAGAAGGCAAGAAGAATCGGGTCACACGAGAATGATAAGTTGGATCGGCTCGAATAAATGATTAAGTCGACTCGAGCAGCATATATAAGCAAATAAAAATGTGGTAGGAATTTTAGTTAAGTCATCGGGTCGCCTACGATCCATAATGGATCACTAGCGACCCATCTTTCGAAGGAAAGTTTTAGCAGCTAAGTGGTCAGGTCACTAGCGATCCATCGTACATGGATCGCTAGCGACCCATAAGGTTGGGGGTAGATTTTTCTCGAACTCGAGCTCCGACGTCTACCCATCATTTCGAAGCATACCGGGAAGCTATAAGAAGAAATATGATCTGTTACAACAAGCAATACTAGTCAAGACCAGAGCTAAGTGATCAACAGCATGACCTGCTATGTATTCGTAAAACCATAATGTGAACACTTGGAATCCGATGAACAGATATTGAAAGCAATAACTTCCAGAGCACGCCTTATTTATAACGAAGACGTGCACTGGGGGAAAATGTTATCTGGGTTTTTAATCCAATAGGACCCACCAGAAAACATAACATTCTGTGACATCGGAATGGCTTAGAACTTAACCAAAAAGGCTAAAACAAGGAGTTACCGAGAGCCAAGCCATATCACTGAAGCGACGACTCAATTTGAATAAACCAAGAAACCAGTGTCTATCCAGTCCAATCAATGGCTAAGCACAATCAGCTAGTAGATAGCCATCAAAATGGAACAACGGGCAATGAGACTACACGAACAACATCGAAACAAGGCCATGAAAGCACTCTATACTTCAAAGTTCCAAAAATATTCCAAGTGCTTGGATCGCTAGCAATCCATACCTTATGAATCGCAAGCGACCCATGCTATATGATGGTTCGCAGGGTGAAACAGAAGCAAAGAAGTCAAGAATACAGGAGCATGGAAAAAATACTAAGTGTATGGATCGCCAGCGATCCATACAAAGCTACTAACTTTGGCGACCTGGCATGACTAAAAGATAGAGATAGGGGCTAAGTTATTAGCTCATGAGCAAGCCAAGTCGATGGATCGCTAGCGATCCACGGTTTTGGCTCGGATCACGAGCTAAATCCCCCTAGGTCGTTCTGTACCCCTCTGCAAGTGATTGACAGGCGTGTTTGGCCCAGAAGCTCTCCGATCTCTATAAAATACTGTCCTGCCTGCAATATAAACAGGATCTTCTCCGGACTGATTGCTGAAGCTCTGTTGGAAACTTTCTTCACTCTCTACCTCCCTCACAACAATCTCCGAAGGAATTCACTATGATTCTCCAGTGGATTTCAACTCGGGGGATTCAATCTAGCTAAGGATAATCAAAGCCTTATGATCAAACACTTCTTGTAACAGCAATCAGTCTATAATAGAACTATAAAGTGGACGTAGGCTTCATTAATAGCCGAACCACTATAAAAATTCCCTGTCTTCTTTATTTTACTATTCTTTTTCTATATATGTTATATGTGATATTGCTCTGTCAGAACAGGGCTGGTGCTTTCAAACTCAAACCAGGGTATCGATCCATTTTTTGGGTTAATAGATAGGTTGTGTGAGTCGAGATACTATAGTAATAGTTGTTCGTGAGGGATCTTATGTGGACAACCCCAAATGAGTTAGGGACCGATCAATATTGATTGATCAATTTATTTTATGAACATAAGTTTAGTTAACATAAAAGAACAAATAAGTTTTATACAAGAAATTCATAAAATGTTTATGAATATCTATTATATTGCACTGAGAGGAAATTATTGTTTCAAGAAACATCAACTTCATGATGAAGGAATTTTCTTTAGAAGTTATTGGTAGTAAAATGGATTTAGATACAATCCAAAGATAAAACTGATTATAAAGGATGAAATGAATTTGACCAAGCTTACATGGACACAACTAATTAGAATGTCTACTAAGAACTGTCGCACATTAAATAAAAACCATGATTTTCTTATCAATGTTGAGAAAATAGTTTCCTTACTTAGCAATAAGCCATTAAGATTATTGACATAACCATATAATATGATGCAGAAATCTGGAATGGATTCCAAGTACATTATCAAGATATGATTTTTGACAAATGTACTCAAAGTGGTTTGATACATCGACCGCAAAAGCATCTTCAAGGAAAAGACCAATGTAGTTGGAATATGGTAAGCTACATTAAAAGAATAACATTATAAATATCAATTATTAAAATTAACGTAACAGATTCGTCATTCAATGTACTTAAGTTAATTCAGATTTTACTTGCTAAATTATCGCTTGATACGATTTTTAGTTTTGGTATATGTATGTTAAAACACAAATTCTAGAATATGATGTTTATGCTTAATAGCCATAGTGTCTCAAAGTCAACGAGGACAATTCTGAGTTTGTAGGTTTTTGGATAAGGATTCAAGAACTTATACAAAGGTATCGTTCAATAAGCATCATAGTTGAGCAAGTATTTTGATAGAAAAATCAAATAGCTTGAATTTCAATCAAAATGTAGAGGAAGCATGTGTCTATAAAAAAGCATTATAAAGGTACTAAACAATTTCAAATATTACGTAAACAACGAACTTATGATTGTTAACAATGTACTCTTGTTAAAATCATTTTAGTTTGGTTGTTTAATTCTCAACATTGGATTTGAAGTCGACACCTTTTATAATCGGTATAAATGGATGTTGGGATTGTCCAAAATAATATACATAGGCATCATATTAAAATGTTTAATATGGAGATGTAAGATGAATTCCTTATGCATTAGCAATAAGAATTATCATACATTCTATATTGTCTACAATATCACACAATATCACACTTCATTTATGTATTTGATATATAGAGCAAGTATCGAATCACAACTAAGATTACTATATAATGGTTTAGAGTGTTCCTAAGTATTTATAAAGCACTAGATAATTGTTTTATAGAAACAATGAATCCTTATGAAGAATTGCATAGACTCGAATATCATAAGTGATATTGGGTATAGTATGTTAACCCTAAATTCATGTTCAATATTAAGTTAAGAACATTAAGTTGAAAATGTTCCAAACAATAAGTAGTGGCTGGTTTAACCAAAGGCTAAGTACGTGCCTTGAATAGCGTTGCAATAAAAGAAGTATAAATTAATGCACAAATTTATAACTGAGTTAGGATTGATTCCAAATGTTGAGAATCTCATGACATTTTTATATGATAATAATGTTGTGATACAGTTCGTAAGAGAACATAAAGCTTACTAGAAGTTGAAATACATGCTTCGAAGGGTTGCACGTAATAAATGTAGTATGTCGGTATCAGAAAGAGTTAATATACATGATAGATAATTAGAGAAAAAAACATACCCATTCACTAAGAGACTAACTAGCTTAGTGTAATGATCCATATTTTACTTATCAAAGGATCGTAAAATATTTTTATTTAATACATATGAGGTCGTATAACACTAAATTTTAGGAAATGACTCTTAGAGACATTTTCGACATATATGATATTTTTTTCGAATTTCTACGTCACCATTTTGACCCTAAAAATATTTTATGGACTATAACTTTTAATAGAAGACGAGTTAGGGCCTACAACCACTTCCATTGCTTCAGGCTGATAGTATTCCATTTTGTAGAGTGATCATAACAGTAAAACGGATTTACCATTTGAAAGTTATGGCTGTTTTAAGTCTTGGCTGATGCTAGCTAGGACTAGTGAGTAATTAATTAGGCCCAAACCTAAGCTCACTGACTAATTTTGGGATTTTCACCTAATTGGGGCTGATGGGACATCTCTAATCATATTTCCCACTTTCCAATACAATCCCAAGCCTCCATTAAACCTAATTCTATCAAAAAAGCTTCTTCTTTTTTTATTAGTCTTAACATAAATCATTATTAGAAGGGTAATTAGCAAAGGAGACTTTAGATCTATCATTTTTATTACATTGGAATCCGGATCTTTGCCATCCATCTCGGATATAGGGGAAAAAGTTGATATTTTGTGTATTTAGTGAGTGGTTCTTGACCTATCACTATCCTATGCATATTTATATAGTTAAATTTGATGTTTTTAACATGATTTTGATGATAGAACGTTTTCAAACTTTAATCACATCTTTATAAATGCTTAAGGCCAAAATTAAAATGGTTTAAAATGGTTTAAAATGGTTTTAAAATGGTTTTCAACCCTTATTGATCATATTGACATGCTAGTGTAAAAGTTAGATCTAGATTAGGATTTGTATGACTATCATGTTTGATAAATTGTATGGATGTATGGATGTATATAGATGATATTTCAGTTTGGTATGTTGTGCTTTGATATGGTTTGCCAGTGCTTTTAGGTAGTAAATAAAGAGGTTGTCGAATTAGGAAAATCGAAGTCAAAAGTGGTCAAAATTGGATGAAACTCGGATGAGGGGCTCTGGAGTCAGGGAGGAGCCCACGATTCAAAACGCATCAAAATTAGGTAGGTGGAAAGATTTCGCGAGGACCTGATTCAGATCGGTGGAACTCGGCTCAATGGGGGTTTCACTTAAGGTGTGCTTCGGGATTGCTTAGGGAAAACATAGAGATGCTTTGAGTCGAGCTCTAAGTTGGGAAGGGAGAGGAGTTCCAAGAGCTAGAAGCCAAAATTCAGCTAAGTAAGGGACTCGGTACCGACCATCTAGTTCGGTACCAAGAATTTTTCTAGTGGATGGAGTTTGGGCATTAAAGGAAAGGGGCTTTTGTAACATTCCCCTATTTGGAGGCCCAAAACTAACGGCTACAGATGCTACAATCATCTATAGTCATTAATCCTTGGCGACCAAACACGGCGACATTAGATACACAGAAACACAGAAACACAAGAATATGGAAAATTTTAAGCAGCAAAACAAATTCCACATTCCATTTCAAAATATTCCAAATTGATTACATAATCCTAATTCGCAGACCACGTTAAGATGACATATAATTATTACGAAATATGCCAAGAGCAACATATGAAGATGCCCCCTTGGTAGATCAGAGTATATAGATACGCTTGGAAACAATTTGCCTTTACAAACAAACACACAACAGTAGTAAAAGAACTCTAATAACAATCTTGTCTCATGCACGTCCTCGGAAGCTTTATTCGTCTAAAAGAACACCTGGAAACCTTAACTCTTAACCTACTCAAAATCAATTGAATACCTGATAGTTTAAGGGGAAAACAATAACTTCGAGTCAGACATAAAGCCTGGTATGAATAATAATTTATCATCTCAAACCATTTGGATATCTAGTGAGACCAAACTGCTTAGCGGAATGGGTTTTCCCCTCACTAGTATCCTAAAACATTTATAAAACCATATATTATGCTCCTGCATCCACAATGGTTAAAACATAGTATTTCGAAACATTATGATGATATGCTAAACGAATAAATCAATTCTGGATTACCCATCCCCATTCATTCTGACTATCTGTCTCAATTATAGTTTCTAGGGTTACTATTAACATGTTAAATGTTAAGGACTATTTGTCTAATTACTTAGTTTTAATGGGATCACTAAGAACCTATTGGTATCTCCAATATCTTAGTTCTTATCCCAGTTATCATGGGCTAACTAGGAACCTATTGGCTGACTACCTATATCTTAATCCGGATATAGTTTTCATGGGCTAACTATAAACCTACTGGCCCCTACCAGTATCAAATCATAGTTTTCATGGGCTGACTATGAACCTATGGTCCCCTACCAATATCATACAATTTTCATGGGCTTACTGTAAACCTATTGGTCCCTGCCAATATCTTTACTTAAAAATTTAACATCTGTTGAGTTATATATTCACTACTGGGTCAACCTCATTGGTTATTCTGCCCTTTCCCCAAAATACAGTTATGGTTTAATAATAATGTGAATAACATTTTCAGAATCTTTATTTATGCCATGGTTATTACTTTAAATTGAGATTGGGTTTATGTTTTGAAACAATAAAAACATCTCTTTCGAAACCTCTGGAAAGCCTCCTTCGAAAGCAAAGACCTCTTTTCAAAACATTGTATACATACCTTTCGAAGCCTTTAGTAAACATTCTCTTTCGAAACCTATTATACATTTCGATGGTATCAAATCCTCTTTTTAAAATATAGAGCTTCGAAACAAATGAAAGTACCCCTTTCAAAAGGATTGGGTTTACTCTTTAAAAACAATATTTGGGTCGAAATGGTTACATACGAAAGTATCTCCTTCGAAACCAACAAACATTAATTTAGCGAAAAATTGATGGTGTCGGAACCATCTAGTCGAAAGCAAAACCATTAAAACAAAAATTCGAAGGACAAAGTCAATACCCCTTTCGACTCCATCACCTTCGAAACCCCAACCGCTTTCGAAAGGAGTTAGGAAGTTAGGTTAAAACAGAAGTAACCCCTTCGACAACATAGATGACTTCAATCTAGTCGAAAGGGAAATCAGCAGTTTGGTTTTGACTTGGTTGATACCAGTCCTTTCGTAAGCTTTTATTTATATAAAAGTTTCCCTTCGAAAGCTATTTATAAAGTTCCTTTCGAAAGCATAGCTTTCGACTATGTTGAAAAAAATTAAATAAATCAAGGAAGGAATTTAACCTTAGAAAACAAACCAAGGTTTTGACTCTATAGGGTATCAACTTAGTCGAAAGCCCTTCCAAAAACTAGGCAGGCGTTGATCTTTTAAAAAATGAATCCTTGGTTTCGACTCTGACAAAAGCATAACTTTCGACACCCGACCTTCCGCTACTTACCAATACACTACGTACCAATTTCCAAAGATACCATGTGCCTTGGTTCTGACTTGTGGGTTTCAATAGTGATGGTTTCGACTGGGATGGAGCGGAGGTAAAGGAGTCGAAAGGTGCCTTCGAAATAGGCGGAACCTCTTTTTTCCTGAAACGCTGTTTTATATCTAAAAATAGCAATTACTTTATAACTAACCTGCCATTTGTAACTCCTTGATTGACTAAAACTTTTCAAATACTTTACAATTAAAAACTGCTGCACTAATTAGATCTAAATCAAAGCTTTGTAACATTAAGCCCTTCTTTATGACAAAACCAACATTTGTAGAAAAGTCCTTCCTTAGCAATAATTTATTTTTCCTAATAAATCAACTGGGACAAATCCCCAAAAATTACAGAAAATCAATTTCATCATGTAATCAGACATATTAAAATTTTAAACCCAAATTCTTCCAGGAATATTCAAAATATATTTTTAACCCAAATACTTCATATTTACCATCAAAAATTCATAATAAAATTTCCATATCTTGGAAAATTCTGAAAATTAAAACCCATCTTCAAAATCATGTTTTACTTAACATAAAAATTTTCCATAAAAATCTGAAATCATAGATTCTCGGTTTTACATTAAAACCATGCAAATTCATATGTGTTTGAATTTAAAATAAATTAACATAATATAGCTCAAGCAGATCATCATCCATTTTACCATAAAAACAAATTTAAATCATAAATTTGAAACCATATAATCATAGAATAAAAATAGAGATGGTAGGAGATTATTATTCACCTTAAACTTGATATAGAATTTGAGATTTGTTGTTGATAATTCTCACTAGCTTTTGATCCTTAGCTTTAGATTAAAATTTCTCTTTTTCCTTATTAATGGCTGGCTTTATTAGGGTTCTTGCGTTTATTTTTGATTTTGAGAATAATGAACGTGAATGGACAAAGACGTGGAGTGTATAGCCGTGTAATATAAAATGGCTATTTACTAGTTATGCCTATGTGTAGTTTGATTTACCAATAAACAAATTTAAGGCCCATTCATCTTATTAATAAGCATGGCCCTATATATATAATTTATTCAAATCTCAATCTCCTTATCATCATTTCTCTATTTAATTTATCTAATTAAATTTCCTGAATAATGTCATAAAAATTTGGGGTTTTTCAGCTTTATAAAAGTAGAATGACCCAAATTTGGTGAAGACTTCATATCGGCAACGAGTACTAAAGGTCGGTACCGACCTGAATATTTTGCTCAAGTCAATATGGAACTTCAGGAAGGTAAAGTATGTGGTATCTGCATTGTGTTTGAGGTGTTCGTTTATTCGTTCATCGTTCAACGGTGATATGATAGCATGATGAAGACTAATGGTTAAGAAACGAAGTGATATTGGAGTGCTTCGATGTGATAGCTTCGAAACTACGATGATGGTAACTCGATAGTGGATGAAGATAGGTTTTGATGATAGTGGATCAATGATTGGAGCCGAAGTGATGATTCAAAGGGCGGGTTCACTGAGGAGAGCTCGTGAGTGGGATTATGACTATGATCTACTATGGATGTGAGTAGAATAGAATTATGACTACATTCCATTATGAAGGCGTGTGCGAAGGGATCGTAAACACACAGAGATTTCCTATGTGCTCATGTAGAGGGGGTAGATAGGGATGTCAACTTGGATTATGATTGTTTCCAAATATTATGACTATGGATTACCCTAGACCTTATGACCGTGGGTCTATTACCTGGCCGTACGAAATGACATGGATTGAGTACTATGGAACTGAGATTTGATTGGGTCTATGGCTTATGATCGTACCATACGAGTTGTTTTATATCCTAGCATATTGAGTGATGGTGATGATTTTTTTACAGATGTTATGCTTGTTTGGTTGTTTCCCCATAGGCTATCACTCTAAGATGTCACAGGAGGTAGGTATTATGGATAGGGATACCTAGACACCCGTCATTGTATTTAGTTTGCAATACACCTCTATAAGCATATTATGATTATTATGTGCTATCCCTTTGGTTGCAGGGACAGGTAAGGTATGGGTTGTATAACCCTTGTTCCTTATTATATCAACATTTATAGTATTTTGAGATTCATTTATCACTCACACTAGAATCTTCTCCGACTTGAGGTTTTATGATTTGCTTCTTGTTATCTTAAGTACTCTTAAATGAGTAGACTAGATAGCAAGTCTAGGTGTATGCAGTAGTAGTGCGGAGGACAAGCAGGATGGAGCTTCTCGTATTATATATGGATATTATGCTTATTCCGTTGTGCAACACTGTGGAGCCTAGACAGTGTTTACCTTACAATTATGAGGCAGTTTATTTGAGTTTATTTCGATTTTGTATAAACTCTATTGATGTGATTGTATAAGTCTATGGATCTATACTCTAATATTTAGATCACTTAGTTATTAATGTCTCTCCTATTTTATATCTATGATGATTATTATATTCAATGCGCTGTGAGATATACAACAGGTTCTATGATGTTTTTACTTCTTTTTAACCCATAATCATCATCCTACATCGATCGAGCATGGCGGCAAAGCTGTATTTATTTATATTGGGTGCCAAGGGTGTAGGGCGACCGTTACACCTAGTTTTTTGAGAAACTGATCAAAGAAGTCAAAATAAGATTCCCTAATTGATCTCAAGTGCAAATGGGAGATTGTTATAGTTAGAAGTTGCCCTAAGGGTAATTATGTAATTTCTTACATAACTCTAACTCGATAACCAATCTTGTTCTTTATAAAGGTCTTTGATTTCTATAATATACTTTGTTATATTATGATATAATCAATTAGTAATTAATTTAAAGTATATTAAATAGAAAATCCTTAAATGATACGTTGTGTGATAGTAATTACAGTGTGCTGTAATCCTGAGAAATTTATCGCATTAAAATGACATATTATTTTAAACATTCCTAGACAAGATGTTCCAAGGTGGGATATCGATACATACCTCGAGATTAGAGTACGTATCACTCTCCAAATGTTGAGCAGTGTATTACTCAGGGTTGTTGGGGATGCCGAGGGGTAATGTATTGATAATTACCCAATAACTATGGAATGGCTCATTCGAGAGTTTTCATTTGGCTAATATAACTAAGGTCATACAAAGAATCCTCAAGTAACGATGTCACCCAGCTCCCTCGACTTGAGAATACCATGGAACTTCAATGTGGACACTCCACTTTGATTACAGTTAAATCATGGTGTGTCGATCCCTCGAATGAATATAGTTGAGTCCGAGTCGAAGCATTGGAAGTGAAACACTATTCAGTAGGGAATTCGTCTCCTCAGTTATAAGGGGTTAGTATCACAGTCAACTATAGTCAACTCAAAGTTAATGTCTTTGGCCAAAGTAGTATGGTTAATAATAATTGTTATTATTGAACCAATGATTTTGTATTTGGGCTAATCGAGTTGATTGTGGGTGATATTGGAATTTTGACCAAATCCAAATTCCATAAGTCCTAAAGTGATATAGTTTTGACGAAGAGAATTGGTGTAAATAATTATTGCTACCAAGTATCACTTATAATAGTATTAGATATTTACCAAAAAGATGTACAAGCGATAAATTTAGTCAAAATGTCACACCACTAGCTAAGGTTATGTGTGAATGTTAATATTCGAATTGTTTGACAGTAATCGCTTGTTAAATTTACACTTTTGAGTCGCACAACCATAATGATGAATACTCCAAATAAACCACATGATTTAATTAATTTATAGTCGTTGTAAATTAATTAATATTTATGAAGTACAAATTATTAATATTTATTTGAATATTTTGAAAATACCATTGGTATTTAATGAAAAGCATATATAAAAGTTATATATGCACGTATCGGTAAAATATTTAAATTGGATTTAAAAAGATTAATTACCAATTGGGTTTGGAAATTTTTTAAGCCCATCTTGCCTCCTATTGTGGCAAGCCAAAAAGAGGGTGAGGAAGGGATTCAAATTTATTTGAAAAGAAAAAGAAGTATTTAAAGGAAGGTAGAAGATCTCTAAAATTTAATTCTCTTTTATTACCTTCTTAAAACAAATTCATTCATTGGTTTTTTCACTCTTTCTTTATCCTCTCTCTGCCGAAAATTCCATAGCCTCCATGGAATAAAATTCCAAAAACAGAATTCAAATAAAATAAAATTTATTCAAGGTGGTGTGTGTCTTTAGGTCCTTGCAAAATCCAGAGGTTGATTCTATCAAATCTAGGAGTTTTATTCTTCATTCAAGATGTTAATTTTGGATTCGTCTTAAGGCAATTTTTTAATCTAATTTGATTATGTAATACATAATGTTAATATAGTTTAGATATCCATTTGCTATTTCTCTTTTGATTATATATTTATTTTGTATGTATAGTATAGATCCCGAACATTATACAATGAATTTATATATGTTTGGGTTATCCGATCTAATTTTGTTATTGATTTAAATATTAATGTTTTAAAGAAACCATTTTGATTTGGAAATCAATTTTAATTAGTTGATATAATTTTGTAACTTATTATATACACAAACAAATGTAAGTTACATGTGTTGATTACTTGAAATTATTTTGAAAATTTAATACATGTTTTATATGTTTGTTGGTTATTTTTGTAAATTCACCTGGTTATCATTTACATATTTTTACACATTGTTTCAATTCAAAATTCATATATGGACTATTTTGAAAAATTATAAACCTATTTTGAATCATACATAAGCTAAATCAAGCTTTCTATTTGCTAACTTTTAGTTTTAAAATCTATTAAATTACAAATTTTATAAATTATGTTGTTTTAAATTTAAAACATTGTTTGCAATTATTTATACATGTATTCATATATGTTTGTTATTTCAATTTAAATTTTATAAAAGAAGCATTTGTGTAAAATTGAAATTTTAATTTTGAATCCATCATTAGCCAAAACTAGATTTCAAATTTTTAATTCTAGAATTCAAAGCATATAAAATAGTCAACACACTCGCACGCACATGTGTGTGTGTGTATGTGTGTGTGATGTAATTGTTGTTATATGTATATTTACAATTGTTATTCTATATAATTGAAAAAACTATGGACAACAAAGGCTTATATAATGGGAAAAATGTGTCTGCTATAGTGTAAAACTCAACACCTATGAAGAGTCACGGTAGCTATGTACCCTTCATATTTGTTGCCCATGCACTATGCACAAATAAGTGTATTCGATGCACTTATAAACTAAAACTCACATAAATTTAAAAAATGCTTTATAAACAAATAAAATAAAGATTTTATATAAAATATATTAGATTGGATCAAAAATCAATTTTATACTTCATAGGTCCAGTAAAGATCTAAAAATTGAAAAAAATTTAAAATTCACTCATTTAACCTGCTTCTAACCGGTCCTATAGCGATTGAAAATTGGAACACTTCATCTTCGAATATCGATACCTTTTGAAATATAATTAAGTGTTATAAATATGATTTTATAACCATGTCAAGCATCATTTTATTAATGAATAATGATAAGAAACTTGTTTTTGAAATTTTTTTTTACAAAAATATACTTTTCAAAGAAAAATTGATAATGTGATCAAAAATCGGTTTATCGATAAACAACTTTTCGATCAACATAAGTTGTTTGAACTTTTATGCGCTTATATAATGATCAAATGAACACATTAGCAACTAATTAACGCACACTTCTTTATAAAGCTTGGAATGTTCTAGAAGCTTCCATATGGATAAGAGATATTATCTTGAGAGGGGTATAATGGTATTAGCATAAAGAAGAAGTGATTTAAAGAAGTGATGGGAGGTGAAGCTTCCACGGTATGGTGGGGGTGAATGAAAGATTAGGAAATACCATTCTTATGCCTATATAAACAGAGGCAAACCATAGAGTTAGAATCACAAATTCACAAAGCTTAAAGTAAGAAAATCCATGGCTTCTTCTTCTTCTTCCTCTCTTAAGTTCTAAAGAAAATTATTGCAAATTAAATCCAAATCTACTCAAATTTGGAGTGAAGCCTTGGAAGGATATTATAACACCTTCCATCAACTTAGAACTTGAAGAAGTGAAGCCACACTCACCATACATCTATAGGCCATGAGCTATATGGTGGTTTGGAGGGAGAAAGCAAGTGTGCAAAGCAAGGAGGAGGAGAAGGAAAGGTGGTTGCAAGGTTGGGTCGGACTTTGGTTCTTGGATCTTGGTTGTTAATAAGGTTAAAAGTGAGCTAACACCTTACTTTGAATGAAAATATAATACATATATATTGTATTTTGATTATGTTTGAACTGTTTTATTTGTTTGAATTGTTGTTAACTTATGTTAAAACATTGATTTGGATTCTTACTTTAAAAATAAGTGACATATGTGATCTATGTATATGGACTTGAACGAAATTGGAATGAACTTGAGTGGATTTGTATGACTTGTGAAAAGACCTTAAACAAAGCACATAGGTTATAGATGGACTTTGGTTTAGATTGGACTCAGATTTGAAAGTGCACTTATAGTGATAGTCGCTATAGATGCAGTTGTGAATTATTTAGTATTCGACAATTTCTATGAAACCTTGTAGTAGAGAGAAACTTAGAGGTTGCTCACCATATTTATAATTTATTATATATGTTTGTTGTTATCAAAATCTTGGATAGTAAAAAGTTAAGTAACATCTCAAAAAGTGGTCAAAACTTCACTTGTGCAAAATTGCTCCATTTAGCCTTGATTTTGGACTATAAAAGGTTTGAAAAGATATTTAAATTTAGTATTTTGCTTCATTATTTTTACAAGTGTTTACTAACTCATATTAGAGTATTTCAAAAGTGGTTTGAGATATTTATGAATTTTTAAGAATTAGTTATGAATTTTTAAAGAAGGGATAGTTTGTTAAAATATATAGAAAACGTGCTCTTTTAAAGTTTTAAGGAAAATTGTAAAGTTTTATTTTTAAGTAATATTTTGGATAAATGTTTCAAAACCTATTATAAGTATTTTCAAGTATTTTAAAAGTATATACAAATGTTTTCGGAAAAGGGGTTAGAATCGCTAAATGGCCGAATGGTTAATTGTTTAATTACTTGTTTGAAAAGCAATTAACTATGATTAACACTAAAAGCTGACGGAGTAAGGCTTATCTATTTGTGAGAGTTAAGATTGATGTCGAGTATGGATGGAGCAATAGGGCTCTAACTTACCGATTTCCCTCTTGATTGAGGAATAGTAAGTCGGAAAATATCGAAAACGTGTTAATAGTGTTGATTTCTTCTTGTTTATGGAAATCATTAATATTATACTAAAAGCCAATGAGGTGGACTTATCTATTTGTGAGATTCAAGAATGAAGTGTCTATGCAAGGTTTTGATGTAACCAGTGCTCTAGCTTACCTGGCTTCACTCAAGGAACAGTTAAGTTGGAATGTTGGAAACGATTTAAGCGTACGAATCGTGATTTGTATAATCAATTATTTTTTACTAGATAATCGATTAGTCGATTATTGAACTTGATCAAAAATGACTTAAGAAGTTATCAATAGGCTTCGCAATTTAATATCAAAGAGAACCCCCAGGGAGGAGCATTGGTACGAAATGTCTCTAGCTTTCGCTTACATTTGAAAGAACTGGAATTGAGTTAGCTGAAAATTCATCGAATTAATTTTGAAGAGACCGGGATTGGTAAGTGTTTTACTTATCGAATACCACTTCAAAACTAGTGTACTAGCTCTATGTTTGGAAGCAGTTGTGAAGTGAAATGTTATAGAGTTGAACTGTCAATCCTAAGGTTAAGTCTAAAGGAGAGGTCGGCGTTAAAATTTCAAACGATGTTATCGTATGGGACTGTCTATCTTGAGGAGTATTCCAAGAGATAAGACGATGTTAGCATTCGTCGAAGGACTTATGCGATAACTTATGTGGAGGTTCGAGATTTGTTCAAGATTCCTGAATCCATGTAGTGATACTTGATCTGTTCAAGATGTGGGAATCCATTTGGAATTTCTTGTTCTGTACGAGTGATGAAGACTCGAGTGAGAGATTCCGAACATAACCTCAACATCGAAAATGACTAAAACTAGAGATAGGATGCCTAGCCAAAGGGAAAATAGCATTTTAGCAATCCCAAGGGTGCATGAGATTCATCTGGTATTACTTACGGATATGCATGTAGGAGCGATGCATTCGAAGCCACGATTGTCTGGACATGGGCCAGTTATGTATTTCTTAGAGTACATTCCCTAGAGATGTACGTTTCCCAAAAGGATATCTACGATACCTTGTAGGAGTTTGAATTCGACTAGATTTGAGAAGATCTCCATGGAAAATCCATTATGCGAACGCACCTTAGCGGTATTGATTATATACCTATTATCAAGGTTTTAAATCTCCCCGAGATCAGCTGAGATGAAAATCCGAGATATTAGCCAAAATCCGAGATTTGGCAGCTTGGTTAGTTATAAGTCTTTTAAATATCGCCCGAGACAGCCGAGATATTTGCCCGAGATATTGGCCAAAATCCGAGATTTGAAACCTTGCCTATTATTGTGGTTGCGTTCACACAATAGCTATTTAATATGATTTATGTGCTACACTTTAGACATTATCTATCATATCATTATAAGTTAAAGTTAATGAATGGTTGGTTTCATTTGAGGGAAAATCCATTACGGTAATTCGTATGGTCTCAAAGAGGTGTGTAACACTCCTAATTTCTTATTCAAGAGATTTAATTAGATAAATTAAATAGAATAATGATGATAAGGGGATTGAGATTTGAATAAAACTATAAGAAGGCCGTGCTTAATTTACCTTAAATGGGATTAAAATGGCTTTTAAACTATTAATTAAAACATGGGCATATTAGTAAATATAACCTCACCTTATTATTCACGGCTATACACTTCTATTCGCCCATTCACATTCATTTTCTCAAAAACTCAAAATTGCAAATTTAACCTAAGAGGAGCCGGCCATTAACAAGGAAGAAGAGAAAGAGAAATTCAATCAAGCTAGAGGATTAATTTCAAATCAAATCTCAAAGCTCTTATCATATTTAAGGTGAATAATAATTCATTCCATCTCTATTTTGATTTTATAATCATATGTTTTCGGATTTAAGATTAAATTCTTTTTTATGATGTTTTGGATGATGATATGCTTGAATTATGATATGTTTGATTTAAACCAATTCATTTACATATGAATTTGCATGGATTTAGGAAAAAATCAATTGTTATTGAATTTAGAACGCCATGGAAATATTATATGTTATGTAAGACATGATTTTAGAGATGGGTTTCAATTTTCATAATTTTCCAAGCTATGGAAAATTTATTATGAATTTCTATAGGAAAATATGATATATATATATATATATAATGTTTTAAAATTTATTTCGATTATTTTAGGAGAAATTGGGTCTGAAATTTTAATATGTTAGATAACATGATGAAATTGAATTTCTGTGATTTTTGGGCATTTTTCCTAAATGATTTGCTATGGAAAATAAATTATTTTAAAGGAATGACTTATTTGCAATATTGGTTTTGCTTAATGAAACGGCTTAAACGTTAATTTTCCTTTGATTTAGATCCGATAAATGTGGCAGTTGTTTTGTAAAGTATTTGAAAATTTTTAAGGCAACCAATTAAAAGATTACACATAGGCAGGTCAGTTAAAGCATTTACTAAAATGAGCATGATTTCAGCCTTTAATCGGAAAAGTGTGTTCCGCCTCCTTGAGTAATACCTTTCGACTCTATTGCTCCCGCTCCAACTCTGTCGAAATCAACCCAGCCAAAACCCACCTAATCGAAACCGATACACAAGTTATCAATTAGATGGTACATAGTGGATTGGAGGAAATGCGGAAGCTATGGTGTTGAAAGCAATGCTTCTGATGGGGTCAAAATCTTAGTTCTATTTTCAAATGTTAAGTGCCTACTTTGTTTTACCTAAAGATTTTGACCTAGTCGAAACCTATGTTTTCGAAAGCGTTTTTTCTAAATAGCTTTCTAAGTAGGTTTCCATATCATGTTTAAAGTAGGAGCTTTCGAATGGGTTCCTTTGTTTTTATATAATGCTTTCGAAAGAAGTGGTTCCGACCTCGTCGAAACCCAACCGCTATTCTTTTAACTTTCAAAATACATTGCAGCCATCAATGCTTTTGAAGGGTTCTCTTTGTTCTAAACTTAAGCTAAGTCACTTCCTAAATGCTTTCGAAGGGGTTCAAGGGTTTCGAAGGCGATGGCGTCGAAAGGGGGTTTCGACGCTATCCTTCAAAGTTTTACTCCAAGGTTTTAAGCTTTCGAATAGATGGTTCTAACACCATCAATTTTTCCCTAAAAATATTTTATTAAAGGTTTCGAAAGAGATACTTTTGTATGTAACCAATTTGACCCAAAGGATTTTTTAAAGAGTAAAACCCAATGTTTTCGAAAGGGGTACTTTCATTGGTTTCGAAGCTATATTTCTAAAGATAATTTAGCAATGTTTTGACACATTTGAAAGGTATGATTTGGTTTCAAAAGGATTGATTTATAGAGCTTCGAAAGGTATATACTTAGAGTTTTGAAAACAGGTTTTCTATGCTTTCGATGGAGGTCATCAAGTTGTTTCGAAAGTGATGTTTTAAGGTTTCAAAACAAATAGCTCATTCTCATTTTAAAGGAAATACCATGGCATAAATAAAGATTTTTGAGGGTATTACTTTATTGTATTGATTGCTTCTTCATATACTTATTCACATTGTTATTAACCCATAACGGTACTTTGGGGAAGGGTGGAATAACCAGCTAGGTTGACCTCGTAGTGAATACAACTTAAGAAATGTTAAAATCTTAATTAAAGATATTGGTAGGGGCTAATAGGTTCACAGTAATCCCATGAAAACTGTGTAAAGGAAAAGATACTGGCAGGGGCCAATAGGTTCCTAGTCAGCCCATAAAAAATAGGATAAGAGTAAAGTATTGGAGTTACCAATAGGTTCTTAGTGATCCCTTGAAAACTATAACACCGGACAGGGAGTCCGTAAACTTTAACAGGTTATTTGAGATAGATAGTCGAATAAATAAGGATGGGTAATCTAGAATTAACTTACTTGTTTGCATATCATCATATTATTTTGAATTGTTTTAACCATTGTGGATGTAGGAGCATAGTATATGGTTTTAAGATACTAGTGAGGGGAAAACCCGTTTCGCTAAGCGGCGTGGTCTCACTAGATATCTAAATGATTTGAGATGGTAGATTATTATTCATACCAGGCTTTATGGCCGACTTGAAGTTTTTGTTTTCCCCTTAAACTCTCGGGTACTCAATTAATTTTGAGTAGTTTGAGGTTTAGGGTTTTCAGGTGTTCTTTTAGACGAATAAAGCTTCCGGTGACATGCAGGAGGCATGTTAGCTACTTAGAATTCTTTTATTTCTGTCGTATTTGATTGTGAAGGCAAACTTGTTTTATTTCCATATTATATACTCTAGTCATCCAAGGGGGCATCTTCATATGTCGCTCTTGGTGTATTTTGTAATAAGTATATTTTGTCTGAACGTGGTCTGCGCTCTGGGATTATGTAATGAATTTGAAATATTTTGAAATGGAATGTGGACTTTGTTTGTTGTTTTAATTTTTTTCCATATTCATGTGTTTCTGTGTATCAATGTATGTAACATTGCCATATTTGGTCGACGGGATTAATAACTATAGATGAATGCAGCATCTGTAGCCGTTAGTTTTGGGCCTCCAAGTAGGTGGATGTTACAAGTTGGTATCAGAGTATATGTTTATGAAAGTTTAAAAGAAACTTAAACCTAAAAGATTTTTCAAACATAATCCAATGAATCAGACAATAAGATTGGGGTTTGGGTTAACGTTATAGTAACGTACTTGTATTTGATATATAGTACGTATTCCCCGCTCTCTTGGACCGTTCTTCTGTATCTTACTAAGGCTCGTATGCAGATTTACGAGAACGAAGATATGGAAGAAGGAAACGTAAGAGGAAATCACGGTGGAGGAAGCACAAAAACTAATGGAAATGCTCGACCTACCACTAGGAGGAACCCGGGTCGATCAGCTAATGCTAATAACCAAAATTCTGATGCCAATGTGGGTGTTGGAAATCCACCGGTAGATATGGGGGTGACGTATCAGTTCTTTGTCAATAAGATGCAAGTAGGAGCTACTGGCGGAATTTCCGGAAATGTTGGAGGAGCTAATCCTATAGCTCCAGGTGGGAATAATTATGCTAGGCTGAGCCAGGACTACACCAGTCTTGCTGGAAGCCATTCGTGGGCACGGAGGACGCTATTGAAGTTGAGAACTGGTTGTTGCATTATGAGCGTATATTTGCTAATTTGGGTTTAGATGATGCAAAAAAGAGAAGGTTGGCCTCTAGACGGTTGCAAGGGTCAGCGCTTCACTGGTGGAATAGTGTTACTACCGGAGTTCCAAAAGAATAGTTGACTTGGTGAGTTTAGAAGGAGATTTGAGAAAAACTTTGTGTCTTAGTTTGATAAGTCAGAGTTGATGAGGGATTTTATGGATCTGTAGCAGGGAGAGATGTCGGTCATTGAATATGCCACTAAGTTTGAGGAGTTATCCCGTTGACATAATACTGTAGACACCGTCATCAGAAGGAACGAGAAGTTCATTAGGGGACTGAGGCCCGAGATTGCTAGGGCGACCATACCACATCTTCGTGATCCTAGTAATTTAGTTATGGAGATGGTCATTCGCCATGAGGAAAGGCTTTCTAGTTGTGCTAGAGAGAAGCTAGTGGAAATTTAGGGTTCTCAGGGGAAGAAGAGAAAGTTCTTTAAAAAGAAGGGAGCCTAGAAGGGAGATACTGCCAAGAAGGCGAAGGTTGAGTTAGTTTGCTTTAAGTGTGACAAGAAGGGTCATTATGCGATGAGTGCCGGTTAGGTAATGGGAAGAAGGATGAAAATAAGAAGAATGTGAAGTGCTTCAACTGTGATTGAGTTGGGCATTACAAGAATCAGTGTCCAGAGCCAGTTAGGGAGGACAAAGGAAAGGGTTTTGCTATTGGACTGGCTAGGCCTACTATAGTTGATAAAGGGAAGACTATGATGGAAGGTACGTTTTTTATTCAGAGTATACCAGTTAGAATACTTTTTGATACCGGTGCATCACATTCATTTATATCTCGGTGTTTGGTTGATAGATTATGCTTAGAACCCACCTACCTTGTTACTTCCTTAAGTGTTGCTAATCCAATAGGAGGGTATGCAACTCTAGGGTTGAGGTGTAACTAGTTAGAACTGAATTTGTTAGGTCATAAGTTTGCATGCAGTCTGTATGTTTTCGATTTCGTAGATTTCGGAATCATCTTGGTTATGGATTGGTTGGGTAAGTATAAGGCTAGAATATTTTGCCAGGATAGGGAGATATCACTAAGACATCCTGATAGCCATAAACGAGTAATACTCTCAGTGGAGAAATCTGACCGAAGTGTTAGTACTTTGCTTAGTGCTATGGAGATAGGAGATGAGTTAAGTTAGGCTCAGGTAGCAAGAGAGTTTGTAGATGTCTTTGAGCCAGTCACAGGACTACCATCGAAACGAGCATTTGAGTTTCGTATAGATCTTGTGCCCGGAGCTAAACCTGTTAGTAGACCACATAGCAGGATGACACCTATAGAGATGAAGGAATTGAAGGTGCAGATAGTGGATCTTGAAGGAAGGAATTTTATCGGGCCAATCAGTTCGCCTTGGGGAGCGGCCGCGGTGTTCGTAAAGAAACCAGATAGGTCATTGAGGATGTGTATTGACTATCGTAAGTTGAACGAAAGGACGATTAAGAATAAGTACCCTTTGCCAAGAATAGATGATCTGTTCGATCAATTGAGTGGCGCCAGTGTGTTTTCCCAGTTGGATTTGGCGATCAGTTTCCATCAGTTAAGAGTGGTAGAGAACAATATTCCTTTGACAGCATTTTAGACTAGGTATGGTTCGTATGAGTGGTTAGTGATGCCATTTGGATTAACAAATGCACCTGCTTTCTTCGTAGATTTGATGAACCGAGTCTTCCGAGAGTACTTGGATAGGTTTGTGCTGGTGTTTATAGATGACATTTTAGTATACTCTAAAGATGAGAGAGAGCATGAAGTCCATCTTAGAGTGGTACTGGAGATGCTGAGACAGAATTAGCTAAAGGCGAAGTTTGCCAAGTGTTATTTTTGGAAGAAAGAAGTTAAGTTTCTTGGTCACTTGGTTTCAGAGAAAGGCTTGTCAGTCGATCCAGATAAGATCGAAGTTGTGAATAATTGGAAGAGACCAGAGACGATAACTGAGATTAGAAGTTTTCTTGGACTTGCTGGCTACTACCAAAGATTAATCAAGGATTTCTCGCAGATAGCATCACCTTTGACTAAGTTAACCAGGAAGGAGGTGAAGTTTATCTGATCCGACAAATGTGAGGAAGCATTCCTTAAGTTAAAGCATTTGTTGACCAATGCACCGGTTTTAGTAGTTCCAAACGGAAACCAGGGGTTGGTGGTGTATACTGATGCATGCGAAACTGGATTGGGAGTAGTATTAATGCAGAAGGGTAAAGTTATTGCCTACACATCCAGATAGCTTAGATCGCATGAAGTGAGGTATCCTACGCATGATTTGGAGTTAGCTGCGGTGATCTTTGCATTGAAGATTTGGAGACATTATCTCTTAAGGGAGAGGTTTGAGCTTTATACCGATCATAAGTCTTTAAGATACTTATTCTCTCTGAAGGAGTTGAATATGAGACAATAGAGGTGGCTGGAGTTTTTGGCTACTTATGATTTTAGTATAGAGTATACACCAGGAAAAGGTAATAAGGTAGCAAATGCTCTTAGCCGAAGACATCAGAATGTGGTATTAGCTATATTGGCGGAGTGGGAGGATTTAGAAGCTTTGGCCAGTTGTGGTGTGCAGTTAAGATCGATCGCTAGTTCTAGTCAGAGTACCGCTATGTTGTCCTGTTTAGAAGTTAGACCAGTGTTGATCGAGAGGATTGCTTCTAAGCAAAAAGAAGATATAGTGTTAGCCGAGAGGATTAAAAGGCTCGAGACTGGAGATGAGATCGATGATCTAAAAGACTTTAGTCTTTGACTAAAGAGGATGGTTAAGAAAGAAGGGAAGGTTGTGTGTTCCGAATTTGGAGGACTTGAGGAAAGAAGTTCTTGGAGAATGTCATCGGTCCAAGTTTATGATTCATCCTGGAGGAACCAAGATGTATCAAGATATCAAGAGGAGCTTCTATTGGGAAGGTATAAAAAAAGGATGTTGCCTTGTAGGTTAGGCAGTATGCAGACTGTCAACAAGTGAAGGTCGAATATCGGAAGCCGAGTGGATTGCTTCAACCTCTAGAGATTCTAGTTTGGAAATGGGATTCGATATTCATGGATTTTATAGATGGGTTGCTAAGGTCAAATAGAGGAAACGAAAGTATATGGGTTATAGTGGACAGACTGACCAAGAGTGCCCATTTCGTTCCAGTTAATCGACTAGGACGGCACCTGTTTTAGTTAAGTTGTTCATGAAAAACATAGTTAGGCTACATGGAGTTCCTAGTAGTATAGCGAGTGACAGAGATGCCTTGTTCACTAGTGAATTCTGGAAGAGTCTACATGAAGTATTGAGTACCAAGCTTAATATGATTACTGCATATCACCCTCGGACGGATGGGCAGACAGAGAGAGTCAACAAGGTACTCGAGGATTTACTAAGAGCTTGTATCTTAGACTTGGGTGGATCTTGGGAAGATCACCTACATTTAGTTGAGTTTTCCTATAATAATAAGTACCAGACTAGTAAAGGAATGGCGCCTTTTGAAGCTTTGTATGGAAGGCTATGCAAATCACCAGCATGTTGGTTGAAGACAGGAGATAGATTAGTTTTAGGTCCAGATTTGGTTAAGGAGGCGTCAAATAAGATCGAGTTAATTCGAGAAAGGATAAAGGAAGCTCAATCCAGACAAATGAGTTATGCATATAAGAGGTGTAAAGACCTTGAGTTCTCATTTGGAGATAAGGTTTTTATTAAGGTGTCACCGATGAAGGGTGTGGTATGATTTGGAAAGTTAGGGAAGTTAGCCCCGAGATATGTTGGACCATTCCAAATTATAGAGAGGATTGGGAAGCTCGCATATAGAGTAGAGTTGCGGAGAAGTATGGTAGGTGTCCATAATGTATTTCATGTATCTCATCTTTGTATGTATGTGCATGATCCAGAGACTACTATTCCTCCGACAAGGTTGGAAGACTTGATAGTAGAGACTAATTTGAATTTTGTTAGACAACCAATTTGAGTTATAACGAGAGATGAGAAAAGATTGAGGAAGAAGACAGTCAGGTTAATGAAAGTTCAGTGTAGCGACAACGAGAAGGATGTACTTCGGAGACCGAAGGCAGGATTAGAGATACTTATCCTGATCTATTTTGAGGGTATGTATATATTAGATTTATATATATAGTTGCTAATCAGATAGGCTTGTATGGATGTTAGGAGTTGTTACAGATGATTGCTATGTTTAGTATTTAGTCCTTACTGAATTTAAAGGATGAAATTCTATAAGGAGGGAGCCTGTAACACCCCTAATTTTTTATAACATTATTAAATATATTTAATTAGATAAATTAAATAAAATAATGATGATAAGGGGATTGAGATTTGAATAAACTATAAGAAGGTCGTGCTTAATTTACCTTAGATGGGCTTAAATGGCTTTTAAATTATTTATTAAAACATGGGCATATTAGTAAATATAGCCTCACCATATTATTCACGGCCATACACTTCTATTCGCTCATTCACGTTCATTTTCTCAAAAACTCAAAAACCCAAATTTAACCTAAGAGGAGCAGGCCATTAACAAGGAAGAAGAGGAAGAAAATTTTTGTGACGACCTGCAAATCCGTACCCTTGAATCGACAATAAACCACACATGTCCGACCCAGAAAGCACATACTGACGGAAAGTCATGAGAAAGAAAAGAAGAGAGAAAAAGAGAAGAGAAGAAAGAGAGAAGATAAAAACAAACAGAACAATACAGCATCTCACATCGCAGCGGAAAACATATAATATCATATCAATGATCTTTACAAAACAAAAACTGTATATACATACATCAATCAGAGTTCAACAATCAATCACTATTCATCAGCCTGGACAGTTATAATAACCTGTCCTTACAAATTGATGATAATACAAAACAACAACAATGCGCAAAGCGGATAATCAAAACAGATACATGTATACGAAAATGAAGATCTCCAGTTCTCCTACTGAAGCTCCAAAAGCATCAAATCTGGACCTGTAAATATACTCGGTCTGACCCGAGCATTGAAAGGGAAGAACGCCCGGATCAGTCTGGTAAACCAGCGTGAGAAACACACTCAGCTAAATTTATTAAATTACCAAACTTTTCCTTTTCAAAACAAAAGTATCTCGTAAGGCACGCCCACACATAAACACGGACATGTTTTTACCTTATGATAACTAAAACCCTTCATATCAATCATCTTATATTATAATAGCGTCTAGTATATACAAATAATATTAAAATAGCTGAAATTGTTACCATTATTAAATTCTAGCATACTAGGCTCTACAAACAAAATGGCAGGTACGTAGTGGAGTTTGGATTTCCATACAAATGACCAGGTGAAGAGACTACCTTCCAGCAGTACATCTCTAGAGGAATGTACCGAGAAACCATCACAAAGTTCCTCTACCAACACAAGACCGGCCTACCTCTATAACTAGGTAGTACCGAATATGTCATCCCCCGGTCATTACCGACCATTTCCGAGGGCCCTCAAAGCATACAAACCACAATAATTTACATCCCAAACGTCATAACGGGAAGAAATATATCTAGAAGAGGATGATCATATCCTATTGGGAGCGACCCACTTAGCCTTGTTGCATCTAACCCTATTTCGGTCATTTTCGGTTAATGAGGCCTGAGGTAACGATTACCTTTCACATATCACATATCACATATCACATCACTTTGAATGCCACACGGCCATTTCCGTTGACTACTAATTGCCTTCCACAAAAATAAAACTCTTGAGCTCATATGTCTCAAGGAGGGTGTTAAGCTAAAAGAAGTTGCCTTCTCTTCCACCAACTGATGTACGATTGTAAAAACCAATGTACGTAATCTTTAGAGATGCAATGTCAGACAAACGTCCATACATGTTGTCCAGGAACAGGACAAACTGAAGGTACTTTCCTACCACATCCTGTCGGGAAATCCCTAGGATTAGTAGCGAATAGGCCTTGCAATGGATATTTCATAACGAAGAGACTACTGCTACTGGATGTATATTGGGATTTCAACCCCAAACGATCAACAAGCAGTCCTCCATTATGAAAATCCTGAATATTAATATCATCACAACCAACCTGCACAATCGTTGCATAAATGTTGGTCCGAAGTGGTTTTCAGATAAATTTGATCCCGGTCTCTTCGCACCAACAACGCAAAAGCGTTTCTCAACCTCACACAGAAACTAAGTCTCATAGACTTATCACGTCTCCAACTTTCAACTTGCTATCCTTCGGTCAAGAAGGAAGCTCGATAGATTGGAGTAATACTCCGCGCTACA
This sequence comes from Allium fistulosum, assembly GCA_030737815.1. Classification (NCBI taxonomy): domain Eukaryota; kingdom Viridiplantae; phylum Streptophyta; class Magnoliopsida; order Asparagales; family Amaryllidaceae; genus Allium; species Allium fistulosum. The sequence goes on from CM060901.1 coordinate 672,127,800, forward strand.
CGAATCAACATCCTCAACACAAACGATAATCAAGCCTACACAGAAGGCTACGTACTAAGTGTACGACTAAATAGTTCCCACATCAAGTCGAGGAACTAAAATGGCCAAATTTGATAGTCGGTTATTTAACTATCAAAGCAACAAACAAATATTTAGCACCATAAGCAATCGCTAGGCCCTTTTAATTAATCTTTTATTAATTAAATCACTTGCCAAATATTCACTTCAAATTATCTTTAAAAGGATATAATTCCAAAACCATTTCAACTTTCTATATTGGAAAACATTTCCATATACTTATTAAATAATAAGTAATTCACAATTCTTTTTATTTTCAACACTTAGAAAATGTTACATATACTTAAATCAGGATTAAGTATATATTTTATTCTTTAAGGAAAACATTCTCTTAAACATACTTATTTGGGTCAAAACGAATGTTGCGTAAAACATCGTTACAACAACCCAAAATCACTAGTATATGGATTCGGTAATTAGATAGATATATAAATCCCATATACTATACAAAACATATCTTTTCGAAAATCATTTACTATAACAACAATGTTATAGTCCATCATTTCCTTACTTCTCGAAAATGTCCATTTCAACAATGAATGCTGAAATCTATGTATTTGATACTTAATACATTTTAAAAATATCTTCAAACCATTTGACTCCATTTTATAATATCACTTCCCAAAACATTTATTTAATTTAAAAGATTATTCACTGTCCAAAATCGTGAATACAATGCTCTTACCAAATTCATTACTATTGCACATTTAATTTAAAGGATAATTCACTGTCCAAAACCATGAATGAAATTCCTTTAAATAAACTTCCATATTTAACTTATCAAATTCAATTGATTTAGGATTTATAAAACAATGTTTATATATTCCATTTATATTTTATAAAAACTTCCATTTATAAAATTCCTTTATTAACCAATTCCATTTAAATCTCGTTTACATGCCAAAATCCAATTATAGGTTAATTTACTTATAAATCATTTATCTACAAAATCATTCCTTTATAACTTCATCAATTCATAAGTCTATAAATAAACCATTTATAATAAGTCAAAAATCTCAATTTAACTATCCTATAAAATAGTTAACTCCATATTTCAAAAATCACATTTTGATATATTTCACAAAACCATAACTTTTATAACATAAAAATTATAACTTTTATTTATTTAAAATAAATTCATTCCTTAACAATTCAAAAATAAATAAAACATCTATTTTCAAAATAACTTTGAAATTCTTTATTAAATTGAAATCATCAATTTAACATTTTTAGATCACCAAAAATAGGCCCAATGTTGCAACAACACTAAATACATCAATCACGGCATCCAAAACATCAAATATCACATGATAACAGCCTATATATCAATATCTGTAAATAAAATCAACACTATTGAGGAATCCAGTTGGATCCCTCCAACCTGTCACCTGCAACAAATATACATGTGAGAATATGTGTACAATGTCTGCTTCATGGCAGACGCACGTACAAAAGTTCATCCGCTCATACACGGGAACGTATAGGGTCTCATCTGCTCCAATAGGCAGGAATATATCCAAACCAATCAGTATATAGATAATATACCATATATCATCCAAACAATCATCAATCAGCATAAATAAATTTATTCTCACTTATATAAAAATATCAGTGAGTCAAAAAGAGTGAGTTGTACTCACTTTGGTTCCAATAGCTGTTGAAGTGTTTTATTCCGAATAAAATTAAACAGGCGTTTAATTTTATCCAAAATTTTACCTAGCTCCAATCAACTCCAAACCAGCTCTAAAATATGGTGCTCGTCAATACGATCCCAATGCAATTTGTTTCGTCAATTTTCAACCTTTTATGAAGAAGTTTTGCTATTTTAAAGTTCATACGAATTTATATATAATAAAATTTCAATTTTTTTTATTAAACCTTAAATCATGGCCATTAGATTTTGAAATAGAAAATCTGGACCGATCGTCTTTTTCTTCTTCCTCCAGCATCTTCACGCGTGAAACCCATATGGCCGATCTTCATTGAATTTTCGCGCCTCCATCGATCATCTAGTATTCGATCGGGAACAACCGCTACGAAGCTCGCCACGACCTCCACCATTAGCTGAAGACCAGTCGAGCTCGGCCACCTATCTCGCTCGAAAAACGTGCTTGATCGCACGGCTTCACATGAGATTTTCCATCAATCGGCTCCTCTATTCTCGATCATCATCGTTGAATTAGAAGATCTCGATGTGCTCTTTACTTTTGTAGTTGAAGATTTTTTATGAAAGTCGACGGATTGGAAGAGATCGAGGGAAGAAGTTTCGAGCATTTTTGGCCATTGAAGATGAAAACGGCGGCTTGCACTAGGAAATTAGGATTTTGGCAAAGTAGAAAAATTGATGTCCTTTTATAGAAAATTCTCGCGCACTATTCATCCAAAAATATTTCGAACTCCAATCGAAGCATGCCGCCTGGCGTTTATAATGTTTTACCCCTATTCCGAACACAATGGAATATATATCGAGAGCCAATTCGATCGTATTTGGAAGATAGATTTTTGAATCGACTTATTTAAATTCAAAATTCACTTAAACAAATTTCTACGCGTTTCAGCTTGCCACGACTAAACCGTAAATCTGATTGACACGAAATTTGAAATCCTACAATAATATAACATTACGGATCCAATGAAACTGGTTTTGTCGAAATCTGAGACCGTGTGAAAAATGACTATTTTTAAACGTTAATTAAATATTAAAATATTCAATTTCTACAAATTAACTTTTAATTCAATTTTAAAAGACCTCTAACATCATTCTAATTCAAATAGAATTTAATTCAACTTTATAAATCATTTTTATTCACATTTAATTCAAAATCAAATTATTTCTACAATTTCAAATATTAAATTAACAATTTAATTATCCAATTAAATCCAGATATTCGAAATATAAATTATTCAACTTATAAAATTAACATATGAATATTTAAAATCAATTAAATATACGAATTTCGAATGACTAAAATTCTGGGTCGTTACATTCTTCCCTACTTAAAAGAATTTCGTCCTCGAAATTACCTAGTAAGAAAAAGTCACAAAATGCATTAACTTTTGAAAACAATTCGTTCAAATTAGATTACCGAAATCATTTAAACATTTTAACTTTTCCAAAATCCATTAGTTAAACTTCTTATAAATTTTTTCTAAGTTTTCAAATCCATACTTAGTTATCTTTTAAAAACCAACTAATATCGTTTAACCTTTAACTCAAAATCAAAATTTTAGTTATCAATAATTTCCAATTTTCCCAAAATTTTTCTATTGCCTTAAATTTCAGAAAAATTCGCCATAGTCTCCTTTGCACGGTTCAATCGTAGTAAAATCACAGTATATATATATATCACAAATATACATCTCATCTTCGAGGATGGGGCATCTCGTATGGAAAAAATATAAAAGTACGATATGTAATCTGAGATATGTACCTTATATATTATTAGCGAGCATATACGGCTAAGATAGCGTGAAAGCGAGCTCCAAATGCGAAGCATACGCCATCCGCACCTACTAAACACTCAACAAACAAATGAGAAACACATATATGGAAAGTAATATCAATATACAACATATACCAATACAACAACTATACATGCCAATATAGCAAATGCCATTTAAAGCAACAATCCAACCATTAAACAACTATCATCCAACTAACATCCAACAAACCAATATCTATCCAATCAATTCAAAACCAAATCAATATACATTAATTTCTCCTTAATATTCGATGAATTGGTTTTCAATTTAAATCACATTTGATTCATTAACATTGGATTTTACTAACATTCATTTATTCTAATTCAATTAGTTTACATTCACTAATTTCTATTCATTTTAGTTCACTTCCAATTTAAATTCAATTATTTAGCTTTCAATTTTTATTAATTCAATTCCTTATGAATTTCTATACAATCAGCTATCATCCATCTAATAACCAATGCATATCCAACATTACCAAATTTATTTAATTTACACTCATCATTTATATTTACTTCGTTTACATTCGATTTGGTTAACACATTTAATTTTAATTGGTTTAATATCTAATTGACTTTCATTCAATTATTCAATTCCTAATTTCATTAGCTTTTAAATGAATTAACACTTACATCCATTTATTCCATATCAATTTATTTATATTCGACTGATTAACATTCAATTTTTATTTTACTTACTAATTTATTTCATTAGTTCAATTCAATTTATTCATTAATTCTATTGCTAATTCATTTAACAACTAAAGTTGAATTACATTTTATAGCTCAAGTTCAACTTCATTTAAAATCACTTAAGTTATGTTTCATTTCATTCCCACATGCATTTACTTTCACTATATAAATTAAGTTCACTTCTAATTTAATTGATATTCTATTTTATTTAACTTTTACTTAAGTCAAATTTCATATCACTATTTAAATTCATATTTTGTTTTACTTAACAAAACTGTTTAACCATTTTAACTATTAATTTTACTTACATTTTCTCATTTTATAAGTTATACAACTTATTATATTCAAACTTCCAGATTCACATTATATAATCACTTTACCTCTTAAGTTTAATTTTCCATTTCAATAGCTTATCTAATCCAATTCAAATTCAATTTAATTTATCTAACTTTACTAAAATTAAATTTTCCATTTCATATTATTAGTCCAAAACTCATCTTACTTATATTTATCAATTTCAACTTGGATTTTAAATTCAAATTTGTTTATCAAAACAAAACTTAAATTTTCAATTTACTATTGGTAGCAAATCAATCACACAGAAACTCGAAAATGATACTGATGATGCTGCAGTCATCACCCTTATTATTTCCCAGTAACAATAGTGAATTCGGTGCTTTATATTCTTTTAAAAATCCTTTATATTTATAAATCACATTTATAAATTCTTTTTACTTATATAATTTCACTAATTCACTTCACTTATATAAGATTTATTCCAAATTCATTTATCTTATTTAGATTTATAATAATATAACTTCTTTAACTTTGAAATACAACTTCCAAAATCAACGGGATTCAAAATTTTCAAATTCACAGTTTTAAATCCATTTTTATTTATACTCATATTTATAAATATACTCATGTAGTTTCATTTCTTATATATAAGATTATTTCACAATTGTAAATCATATTAATTATAATTCCATACTTTATAATTCATTTGCTTATATAATTTATTCTTTTACAATTGTTGTTTTTATTTAGATTATTCAAACAGTTTTTATTAACTTATATATATTTACATTTTCAAACAATCAAACAATCAATTTATATACACTTTCATAATTTCTGAAAAATTATTTCCATTATATATAAAATATAATCGAGGTAAAATTATTTCATTTACCCAATTTAAAAACAATACTATATCGACTTGCCTCGTTTAAGCGTTTAGAAATCCCTATCGATAATATGGCATCCCACATATCGACCAGAATTCACAAACAACTCAACGGATAAGTAAACACAATATAAAACATTTTATATCACTAACAAATACATGCTCATATATATAACACAATCAAACTTAATCTAGGGCGCTACTGTCCCTATCTATACTGAGTACACATCAAAGTCTAGTGTTAGCGCCAAAATCCGTAGCCTTGACCAACTCCCTATCCAAATGTCACCGACCCAGGAAAACCACCAAGGCGACTCGAAGTAACGATGCTTCCGACTCGAAGCAAGGACTTGCCAACCTAAATTCCTGTCGCCGATCCAGAACCCACGAAGCCGACCCAGGGAAACTCATTCAGGGACTCGAAGCCGCTCACCTCTACATAGCCGATCCAGATTCCAACTACGTCGAGCCACATCCCATGAAGTTGACCCGAAGCAACAACTACTTGGACACGAGGCTGCCGACCGATGTCCTATGCCGACCCACTTTATATCCTACTGAGCTACCGAGCGACAACCCGAAGCGAAGGACCTTAGGACTCGAAGCAACCAAGCCCTATTCCATACCGAGCCAGTTCCTTCCATTCCCACCGAGCCACAACTACAACGTCGAACCACTTCCTATGTCGAACCACCAACACGGCTGAGCCACTTATGCCAAACCACTTCCTACGTCGAACCATGCCATCTTGACCGAAGGACGCCTCCCAGACCGGACCACCTTGGTCGAACGGCCGAGCCACATGGCCGAACCACCAATGACTAAACTATGCTTGACCTCCTCTCCTCGACCGAACGGCACCTGCCGGTCCTCATAGGCCAAAACCATGTCTGGCCAACCCACCTCTACTTTTACACCATGTCCAAACGACACCATCTAGACCGATCCATACCTCCCAGGCCGAACGACCGACACCCAACCATCCATGACTAATCGTCTTTCCATCCAGTTGGCTTAAACCTATCACATCCCAGTCTCGACAAATGAGCAGTCGATTTAGTTAAATCTGCCTGTCTATGGCCTTGCCAAAAGGTGGGTTAACATTTGCCCCCCAAAACATGCCTTGTGGTAAGAAGGTGTGTTTTGAATAACTCCGAATCTAACATCCAAAGTCCGTATTCCATCCATAGTCATATCCAAGTCCGCGATTTCTCCGAGTCGATGTCCGATTCAAAGTCCAGTAACCAAATCCTTGACCTTTCCGGGCCGATATCCGAATCCAAGACCGCTCCGGGTCCTTATCTAAATCGGGGACCTCTCTGGGTCTATGTCCAATCCCGACCTCGACTTTTCGATCAAGGGCTTAACCTGTGAATATGTTTCTTTGGCCTCGACTCTCCGGTCGAGGACCTTTATATTCTCCGGCCTCGGCTCTCCGGCCAAGGACTTTTATATTCTCCGGCCTCGACTCTCCGATCGAGGACTTTTATATTCTCCGGCCTCGACTCTCCGGTCGAGGACTTTTATATTCTCCGGCCTCGACTCTCCAGTCGAGGACTTTTATATTCTCCGGCCTCGACTCTCCGGTCGAGGACTTTTATATTCTCCGGCCTCGACTCTCCGGTCGAGGACTTTTATATTCTCCGGCCTTGACTCTCCGGTCGAGGACTTTTATATTCTCCGGCCTCGACTCTCTGGTCGAGGACTTTTATATTTTGTTCGAGTCCATTCCATCGCTCTCCGGCGAAGGGAATCATACCTTGCGATTACTGCCCCGTCTCTCCGGTCGGGACCGTAATCGTGTAACCGATATTATTTATTAATCCAAATCCAATTATCACAAAATCCAATTAACAAAATAAAAGTCCATACGATAAAGAAAATCAAATGTCTGTAGTATCAAGAAAGAAACCAGAGTTCACAGAAAATAGAAAAAAAAAATTCATAAACCCGAGTATCACGGTATATCATCATCTCAGAGCATGCCTAAAGACCGTCCTCGATCCCATACATGTGTAAGTGACTTAGGTGCCTTACTTTGGGGTTTACTACTTATTCAAATCCATAAACCCATTCAGCTAATAATAAAGCGACGATGCCTAGATCCAGTGCCAGCTTCGTCTGATGTGGGCAGTGGCTGCTCCTATTCCACTACCATAGCTCGATTACTTATGTACTATTGTAAATGACCATTCCTTATATGTTCCTCGATGATATCCTTCAAATTCTTGTAGTCATTCGTGTTATGCCCATCCAGCTCATGGAATAGGCAATGCTTTCCCAATGCTCGTTCGTGTTCGGAGGGTTCCCTCTTTGCTGGCCTCCGATACTAGAGGTGTCCACTAGTATCTAAATAAATTCTTTCCAGAGTCTCATTCAAATCCGTATAAGAAGAGAATTTTGATTCCCTCCGTTGCCTTTTCGATGTGTTACCGTTATTATTCATTTTCCTTTTCCCTTTATCATCTTTGTCTGGAACTTCCCTGGGTGGACCTCCACCCCTTACTGCATAAGCTTTAGCCTCTCTCCCTTCTCTCTCAGCCTGCGCATCTTCTTGCCTTAGGAACCTTTCCGCCTCATGGTAGAACTTCCCGAGATCCCTCGGTGGGTCCCGTTCCAATGATATCTTGAAATCCGAATTATCTGCAATCCTTGAAACTGCCGCCATCAAAACCATCGATGGATCGGGTCGATCCACCGAAGCCACCGCCGCATTGAATCTGGTTAAGAAATCCCTGAGCGACTCTCCCTTCCATTGTTTCATCGATGTTAAAGTCAACACGTTCTTGGGTCTGACTATGTGGACCCGAAACTGTCTCATAAACCTTTCAATCATCTCCGTCCATGTGCCGATAGAGCCACTCTCTAGCTGTCTGAACCATAATGATGCAATATCCGTCAAATACAAAGGGAAGCATCGTGCCATGACCTCCTCTAATGCCTCCAACACTTCCATATGCCTCATGTACCTCGTCAAGTGAATAGTGGGATCCGTTCTCCCGTCATATATCTACAGTGTTAGTAGTTTGAAATCAGGCGGGTTTCTAGCTTACCTGATCGCAGGAGCAAAGGGACTCCTATTCACATCCTCCAAGTCTCTATTCACCAATCCTCCCCTCATAGCCCATCTGATTACCTCCGCTAACCTGTCATTGTCATCAAGTAACGGCCTCTGTGGGTTGTCTCCAACCTGCCCCCCGAGTCCACGAGGGAATTCTGGAACCTGCCCTTCAAGATGAGCATCCACTTCCCTATTAACGCCAAATCGCCTAGCATCGCCTGGTATCCTTACTGGAACGGAGCCTACATGATTTGGGGGCATGCCACCTAGTTCAGGGGCTGTTCCCGATGGTCCAACTCTATCCTGTATTCCGGTCGCTTCATGCCCTTGGTCCTGATTCCGGGCTGCCTCCTCTCCTATCGCTCTAGCTTCGTGATCCTCATTTCCGGCATAACCTGCTACTCCATTCCTTTGGTTTTGCACTCCAAATTGCCCAACCTGTTGGAGTAGGTTCTGTATCATTTCCTCTTGTCTCTTCGGCATTATTTCCATCTCGTCTCTGGTGATGAAAATCGAGGCCTGATTCGCTCCTGAGGAAGCCACCCGACTCCCTTCATTCTAACTCCTTTCAGTCCTTTGTCTTCTTGTCGATTGCCTTGCCATAACTTCCCAAGAATCCGAGTTCCTAAGCCTTTAAATCCAAAGACCAAGCTTTAGAATCCCTGAGTACTAGCTTTCTCAGTGAAAGCTCCAAAATGTTAGCGCCAAAATTGGTCACTAACACCCAAATCTAGATGAAAGCACCAACCAACGACCACAGATCACAGATAGAATGTATGTAGAGAGTAATAATGTGGAGAACAGTAAAAATAAAAAAGAAATCAGTAATAACAGAGGATTTATAGTGGTTCGGCTGACTCCGGCCTACATCCACTCTAGAAATTTCCTTTTTATTGATGTTAGAATCAATTATAGTTACAATCCAAAGTTTTTAGAACAACAATGGCAGAGCAGCCTTAGTATAGAAGACGAAGGGAAATAGAATGAAGATCCCTTTTCTACAGCTCCACATGATGTATTATAGGCAAAGCCAGGTAACCGGGCTTTCTGAGTGACCCAGGGCCCATTAGATCCATAGCCGATCCAGAATCCGTAGCCTTGAGCAACTCCCTATCCAAATGTCGCCGACCCAGGAAAACCACCAAGGCGACTCGAAGTAACGATGCTTCTAACTCGAAGCAAGGCCTTGCCGACCCACACTCATGTCACCGATCCAGAACCCACGAAGCCGACCCGGAGAAACGCCTTCAGGGACTCGAAGCCGCTCGCCTCTACATAGCCGATCCAGATTCCAACTACGCCAAGCCACATCCCATGAAGTTGACCCGAAGCAACAACTACTTGGACACGAGGCTGCCGACCAATGTCCTATGCCGACCCACTTTATATCCCATTAAGCTATCGAGCGACAACCAGAAGCGAAGGACCTTAGGACTCGAAGCAACCAAGCCCTATTCCATACCGAGCCAGTTCCTTCCATTCCCACCGAGCCACAACTACAATGCTGAACCACTTCCTACGCCGAACTACCAACACGGCCGAGCCACTTATGCCGAACCACTTCCTACGCCGAACCATGCCATCCTGACCGAACGACGCCTCCTATACCGGACCACCTTGGTCGAACGGCCGAGCCACATGGCCGAACCACCAATGACTGAACTATGCTTGACCTCCTCTCCTTGACCGAATGGCACCTGCCGGTCCTCATAGGCCGAACCATGTCCGGCCAACCCACCTCAACTTTTACACCATGTCCAAACGACACCATCTAGACCGATCCATACCTCCCAGGCCGAACAACCGACACCCAACCATCCATGACTGATCGTCTTTCCATCTAGTTGGCTTAAACCCATCGTATCCCAGTCTCGACAAACGAGCAATCGATTTAGTTAAATCCGCCTGTCTACAGCCTTGCCTAAAGGCGGGTTAACACCTAGGAATATACAAAATCTAAACTCTGATACCACATGTGACGAACGGGCAAATCCGTACCCTTTGAATCAACAATAAACCACACATGTCCGACCCAGAAAGCACAGACTAATGGAAAGTCATGAGAAAGAAAAGAAGAGAGAAGAAGAGAAGAGAAGAAAGAGAGAAGATAGAACCAAACAGAACAATACAGAATCTCACATCGCAGCGAAAAACATATAATATCATATCAATGATCTTTACAAAACAAAAACTGTATATACATACATCAATCAGAGTTCAACAATCAATCACTATTCATCAGCCTGGACAATTATAATAACCCGTCCTTATAAATTGCTGATAATACAAAACAACAACAATGCGCAAAGTGGATAATCAAAATAGATACGTGTATACAAAAATGAAGATCTCCAGCTCTCCTGCTGAAGCTCCAAAAGCATCAAATCTGAACTTGTAAATATACTCGGTCTGACCCGAGCATTGAAAGGGAAGAACGCCCGGATCAGTCTGATAAACCAGCGTGAGAAACACACTCAGCTAAATTTATTAAATTACCAAACTTTTCCTTTTCAAAACAAAAGTATCTCGTAAGGCACGCCCACACATAAACACGGACATGTTTTTACCTTATGATAACTAAAACCCTTCATATCAATCATCTTATATTATAATAGCGTCTAGTATATACAAATAATATTAAAATAGCTGAAATTGTTACCATTATTAAATTCTAGCATGCTAGGTTCTACATACAAAATGGCAGGTACGTAGTGCAGTTTGGATTTCCATACAAATGACCAGGCGAAGGGACTACCTTCCGACAGTACATCTCTAAAGGAATTGTAACGACCCTGGATTTTATATATATTTAAATTGATAATTAATTTAGTTTTTGAATAAAAATTGTGAAATTAATTGATAAATTGATGCGAGTTTCTCCGAGTCCAAATAAATTCTATGTTAAATCATTTAAAATTTAAATATTTTATATATGTATATATGTGAATATATATGTATATGGGCATATATGAGTAAATTTAAATTTGTATATATATATATATACACACATTGAATTTGAATTTAAATCTTAAAATAAATGGGTTAAATATAAATATAAAAATATAAATAATTAATACAAGTTTAAAAATAAATAACTTTAAATTTGAAATTGATGGGTTATGTTAAAAATAAAAATAAATTAATAATAAATATTTAAGCTAGAAATAAAATATAAATATGTAAGATAAACTATAAAAATACAAAGTAAACACTAGCTAAAAAAATAAAATAAAATTTAATAACAAATTAAATTAGAGGGATTCACTTATATTACAAATTAATAAGTATAAAAAAGAAAAGTAATATACATTCAAATATGAAAAAGAAAATAAAAATAGAAATAAATAAAAGAAAAAATACAAATTAGTTAGAATATAGCAACATGTTAAAATAGAAATTATTTATATTATCAAGTAATATTACAAAGTATAAGGCTAAAGAAAGAAAAACAAGACAAAGTAATTAATGCTAGCCCAAACCATATCTCATCAATAAAACAAATAAGCAAAGGAAGACACTAGTATAAAGATAAGTATGAATAAAAGGAAACAAATAATAAAATAAAAATATCTTCAAGCTTGCAAAAGAAGTATATTCAAGAAGACACTAATATATTCAAGTTTGTACATGACAATTAATGTTAGCCAACGAAATCATCTCAGCCACCATACAAGAGAAAAATCTCTGACCAGGTAAAAAAAATCTTGTACCTACATTGTACGAACAAATAATAATATCACACAGTAAACTGTTTCCTTATATATCAAACTCTCCAATTCATTTTCGTCCATCAAAGCCATGTAAAACCGAAGTAAATATCATCTTAAAACTTAAACAAACTAATTGGACTGAAACAACAATTTAATTCAAGACAAATAAGAGATCAAGAAAAGATTTCAACTTGCAATTTTCAAAAGCCTGTTTCATCAAAAGCTCTGTTCTTTCACTCTGGAATCAGGTGAGTAACTTCACTTTTTAAAATTTAAAGGCATGAATCTGTTGCAAGTTATATATGTGATGAGTATGTTAGTGTGTATACATATATTTGAATTATTTGGGTATACATGAATGATGAATGAAGTGTGCAGGCCTTTATTCATATATGTTCTCTGTTAAAAATTCTAACTCAAGATTCCAGTTTCAAAAATCAATCCCTCTTAATCTACTTGATGTTTGGACATAGGATTAAAACAAAACTTGTTTGTTATGGTGTGTATTAAAGTTTAAAAATCAATCCAAGTTAAAACAATTTATTTATGTCTCTGTAAACCAAGTTACTGAGCAAAACTTTAAACAAGTGAAAATTCAAACCTTTAAATTTACAAATTCAGGTATATAGATTGAATTCGTGAGCTTAAATATGATTTTTAAGCTAGGTATGGTGATTTTTAGAAGTATGATTGGAGAGCAGTTTCATGTTGATCGAAAATCAAGTTTTGATCAAGTTCAGGAGACCGGAGGCTCGATCGAGGCCAGAGTTTCGCGTAGAGGCGGAGGAGTCTACGGTGATGATGGGAAAAATAGCCGGAAGTGGTCCAGTTCACCGTGGCGACGACGGTGAGAAGTTTTTATTTCTAAACATAGTTTTCGAGGTGGTCGGGAATTTGATCACCGCGGCCTCATACGTGCATCGAGTTGCACTTGCTCTGGGTAGATGGTGGCTCGGTGGTTGACGAAGTCGTGACCGGAATCGCTGATGCTCCGGTGGTCGAAGATAGGAGGTCGAGGGGATTTTTGAACGATCAGTGTGGTTCCAGTTTGTTCCACATTGCTCGATTTGGATTTCTAGTTGGAAGTGATGATCTGGGTGGTCGAATCGAAGGTAGAGGTCGTTGATGACTTGCTGGAAGGAGCGTCGATGGTCGGAAACCAGTTTGGTGATCGTGCACGTGCACATTCGTATATGTGTGTCAGGGTTCAGAGTGGAATTTGGAAGAAGGATATTCTTCGGGGTTGAACTCGAAGTTATACGCGCGTTGACTCGAAGACGAGTGAGGCGAGGGAAAACTCGAAGTAAAGCTCAGGATTTTTGCAGTTTTGCTCGAGTCTGGGAATTAAGTGTAATAGCAGATTTTAAATTTTTAAACTTGGTCCACTTTAAACAATTTCTTACCCATTTCCTTTTGAATAATGAATGTTGATTTAAGTCGGGACTTATTAAGATTTTAAAACAAATTATTTTGAGTTTAAAAGTGTTTAATATATATATATATATATATAACTTCATTTTAAAGTTTACTTTAAATAAACTTAATATTGAAAATTAAATAGGTAATTAAGAAATGAAATGTTTTAAAGAATGATTTAACTCAAAGGTTTTAAGTTAATTGGTAATTGATAATTAATTCCAAAGGGTATTATATAAGATTTAAATGTTAATTAACTAAAGTAATTAAAAAGGGTAATTACTTTATGTAAGAAATTAAAGAATCATAAATAAGTAATTTAAGGTTAATTACTTAGTGTCATCGATTTAGGTGATTAATTAATGTGATTTATCAATAGTAATTAAAGAAGTAATTAAAGTATTGGTTAATTAATATAGTTAATGAAAAGTCATTAACTAAGATTATTTAAATAATTAATTAATGTGATTAATTGTAACAATCAATTGGATTAAATTAATTAATGGTAATCATTTATGAAGTTGTGTAAGTATAATTACTTTATGGAAGTAATTAAGAAATTAATTGTTCATTGAAATTAATTAAGAATAATTAATTAAGGATTAATTATAAATTAAGGGTTAATTTATGATTAATTAAAGGATAATTCATTAAATGTTTTGTAATTAATTGATCATTAATTTACCATGACTAGTAAATTTATTCATAGAAATTAATCTGATTTAAATCAATCAGATAATTAAATTGATCCTACTTACGGATGTTTGGATTATATTGGATGTTGAATTGTTTGATATCCCAGATTTGTGATGCTTTGTGATATATCCTGATTTGTGTCGTGATCTGTAATGTAATTTATTTATCTAGGATGACTGTAATTTATTATCTATGATATATATATATCTGTGATCTGTGAATAAAAGATAAGCGTTATAGTTATACCGCTTATCAAATATATTGTTGTATTTAATCTGTGATGATGTGATGATTTGTAATGTTGCACTACTGTGTGAAACCCCTGGACCACACTTTTATACACACAAATATGGATTTCACGAGGAAATCAATTAAGTCACAGATGAATTAAATTTAATATTTTTTAAATTGAAATTTTAATTTCAATTGATTTTGGAAATGGATTTGGATTCAATGTTAAAGCTTTTGAAAAGGAGTTTTTAAGATAAAAGTTATTTTGAATAACTTGGTAAAATTTCCAATTTAAATAATTTAATTTGAATTTGAATTCAAAATTTGGAATTGAATTCTATGTTTGGAAATTTTGGTTAAGATGTTATTAATGTGTTTATATGAAGATTTAACCATTTTAAAAGTAGGGTTTTGAGAATTTGAATTTAACCTAAGGACTTTAACTCGTATAAATGAATCAGATTTTCCAAAATGAATACTATTTGTTTTCAAATAATAGAAGCTTTCATATAAGGAATGAATTTCCAATTTGTGTCAAAAGGATTTCAAATTGAAATGGAAATGGTTTTTCGAGTTATGAATAAATCTTTGTGAAAGATTGTTAAACTTTGTTTTGAAATTGGAAAGGTGTACCTTTTGTATAAAAGATCGAAATGGAATTGTTTTGAAAGCTATGAGTTAAATCTTTGTTTTAAAGATTTAATGAATTAATCCAATTGAAATGGAAATTGATTTGGAAAATCTATGAATGGATCTTTGTGAAACTGGGTGAACTTTGTGAAATGAATCTTTTTGTGTAAAAGATTCAAATGGTAATGTGTTTAAACCATTTGAAAGAGAAGTTTAGGTAATAAGTTGTGACTTAACTGAAATCTCATTATCCATATGTTTTTAAATATTGCGCTCATTATTCGGTTTAACTGGGAAAGGACTTGGTGTCATATAACCCATTCCGAATAATGATACGATGTATATGGATAGCATTTGAAGACCGATGGTGAAGACCGGATACTTTCGAAAACGAAAGGATTGCCATTGATTGTCTCTGCATCGGCTGATCCCCGGTATAGAGATTTTAGCACCCTTTGTGATGGGAAGTCCGGACGTGATTAGAAATTATCCGGATTTGCAAGGGCTTCTTTGGAAGTGCCTTCGGTTCTGTTCAAACCCGGAACAGACTTGTATGGTTGTATGTCTGACATTACACTTTGAGATATAAAGCTGATTTCTTTCAAATACATTTCTGTTTGGTGGCAAAGAATTTATTCTCTTAGCTTAACACCCTTCTCTGAGACGTACGAGCTCAGAGGTTATGTAGTTGAAGGTTATCAGTGATATACTCCCAATTTGGTAGTGTGGCATGCTGAGTGCTGCTGTGTGTTGCTGATCATTTGTTGATCAAAGCATGGCTTTGTGAAAAAACGTAGCTTTGTGGACGATACCTCATCGGACCTCACACCTCGGAAATGGTCGAAACAGGAAAGATGTGACAAGGTTTCAGGGGTAGCTCCCCTAGGGTATGTCCATTCCTTTTGGAAAAAGGTGGTATCATGGTATGGAGCCCAGATATTTACCTATATGGTTGCTCCAATCTCATTTACTCTGTATGATTGTTGCTTTGTGATCGAGAGCTCTCGGATAAAGGTCGCAAACGACCGGAGGTGGCATATCTCAGGTTTACTACCCGGGAATGGGGTAACCGACCTTGTGTTGGCAGAGATCCGGGTAGGTTCTCGGGACGTCCCTCCAGAGGCGTACCCATATGGCATAGGAAGTTCCTTAGCCTGACCATTTGTTGGAAAATCAAAAGAAACAATACGAGCCTTGTACGGTTTTAGTTGTATAACCTGCTATGGAATGTGGCGGTAACCTGCTATTGAACATAGTAGCTATAGTATGCATAGTTCAGAATGTCTATGCTGGCTAAGATTAATATTATACTTTCGAAATGGTTTTCTACACTATGCACTAATAGTAATAATCCAATGATTTTGCGTAGTATGCATGTTTGACTATCATAAGGAGAAATCTCCTCCAATTCTGTGTTTGCATTGTGTGTGTGGCGGGAGGCCTTATGGTAGTTTCATTTTCCAAAAAGCATTATGGATTTCAATGTTGAAAATTCTATTGTTGTTTGTTTTAAACATAAACTGTTTTTGTTACTCACACCAGTCCCATGACTGACTCGGAGTTTATTGTTCCCTTCCTAAACTCTGGGTGCCCACAATTTTCCACACGGGCAGTCTAGAGTTGGGTTTTTCAAATAGTCAGGTTTAGTAGACTAGTTGGAGCTAGTTCAGTGTTTGGAGATCACGACTGACGTTGCTTATCTTTGTGCATCGTGATGATGGTTCGAGCTTGATGTTGGAGTTATTGGTCTCATTCATTTTGTCGGATCATTTGGAGTATCACTTATGTTGTTTCCGCTGTAACATTATTATTTGTCTCCGATATTGTTGTATCATATTGATATCATTGTTGTATATCACTCTGGATATTGTATTCATTGGAGTTGTATATGATATCATTTAAATCTTTCTTCCGCTGTGTTGTTATACTTACTGTGTTATAAGCTCCGGCGCGACTCGAATTTCAACGATTGAATCTACGGCATTCGAGTACAAGTGAAGTACGGGTACGGGTGTCGATTTTTGAACGCTGAAATTTGGATCGTGATAGGAATGTACAGAAAAACCATCACAAAGTTCCTCTACCAACACAAGACTGGCCTACCTCTATAACTAGGTAGTACCGAATATGTCATCCCCCGGTCATTATCGACCATTTCCGAGGGCCCTCGTAGCATACAAACCACAATAATTTACATCTCGAACGTCATAGCGGGAAGAAATACATCTAGAAGAGGATGATCATATCCTAATGGGAGCGACCCACTTAGCCTTGCCGCATCTAACCCTGTTTCGGTCATTTCCGGTTGATGAGGCCTGAGGTAACGATTACCTTTCACATATCACATATCACATCACTTTGAATGCCACACGGCCATTTCCGTTGACTACTAATTGCCTTCCACAAAAATACAACCCTTGAGCTCGTATGTCTCAAGGAGGGTGTTAAGCTTAAAGAAGTTGCCTTCTCCGCCACCAATTGATGTACGATAGTAAAAACCAATGTACGTAATCTTTAGAAATGCAATGTCAAACAAACATCCATACAAGTTGTCCAGGAACAGGACAAACCGAAGGTACTTTCCTACCACATCCTGTCGGGAAATCCCTAGGATTAGTAGCGAATATTCCTTGCAATGGATATTTCATAACAAAGAGACTACTTTTACTGGATGTATATTGGGATTTCAACCCCAAATGATCAACAAGCAGTCCTCCATTATGAAAATCCTGAATATTAATATCATCACAACCAATCTGCACAATCGTTGCATAAATGTTGGTCCGAAGTGGTTTTCAGATAAATTTGATCCCGGTCTCTTCGCACCAACAACGCAAAAGCGTTTCTCAACCTCACACAGAAACTAAGTCTCATAGACTTATCACGTCTCCAACTTTCAACTTGCTATCCTTCGGTCAAGAAGGAAGCTCGATAGATTGGAGTAATACTCCGCGCTACACGAATCAACATCCTCAACACAAACGATAATCAAGCCTACACAGAAGGCTACGTACTAAGTGTACGACTAAATAGTTCCCACATCAAGTCGAGGAACTAAAATGGCCAAATTTGATAGTTGGTTATTTAACTATCAAAGCAACAAACAAATATTTAGCACCATAAGCAATCGCTAGGCCCTTTTAATTAATCTTTTATTAATTAAATCACTTGCCAAATATTCACCTCAAATTATCTTTAAAAAGATATAATTCCAAAACCATTTCCATATACTTATTAAATAATAAGTAATTCACAATTCTTTCTATTTTCAACACTAAGAAAATATTACATATACTTAAATCAGGATTAAGTATATATTTTATTCTTTAAGGAAAACATTCTCTTAAACATACTTATTTAGGTCAAAACGAATGTTGCGTAAAACTTCGTTACGACAACCCAAAACCATTAGTATAGGGATTCGGTAATTAGATAGATATATAAATCCCATATACAATACAAAACATCTCTTTTCGAAAATCATTTACTATAACAACAATGTTATAGTCCATCATTTCCTTACTTCTCGAAAATGTCTATTTCAACAATGAATGTTGAAATCTATGTATTCGATACTTAGCAAATTTTAAAAATATCTTCAAACCATTTAACTCCATTTTATGATATCACTTCCCAAAACATTTATTTAATTTAAAAGATTATTCACTGTCCAAAATCATGAATACAATGCCCTTACCAAATTCATTACTATTGCACATTTAATTTAAAGGATAATTCACTGTCCAAAACCGTGAATGAAATTACTTCAAAAAAACTTCCATATTTAACTTATCAAATTCAATTGATTTTGGATTTATAAAACAATGTTTATAAATTTCATTTATATTCTATAAAAACTTCCATTTATAAAATTCCTTTATTAACCAATTCCATTTAAATCTCGTTTACATGCCAAAATCCAATTATAAGTTAATTTACTTATAAATCATTTATCTACAAAATCATTCCTTTATAACTTCATCAATTCATAAATCTATAAATAAACCATTTATAATAAGTCAAAAATCTCCATTTAACTATCCTATAAAATAGTTAACTCCATATTTCAAAAATCACATTTTGATATATTTCACAAAACCATAATTTTTATAACATAAAAATTATAACTTTTATTTATTTAAAATAAATTCATTCCTTAACTATTCAAAAATAAATAAAACATTTATTTTCAAAATCACTTTGAAATTCTTAATTAAATTGAAATCATCAATTTAACATTTTTAAATCACCAAAAATAGGCCCAATGCTGCAACAGCACTAAATACATCAATCACGGCATCCAAAACATCATATATCACATGATAACAGCATATATATCAATATCTGTAAATAAAATCAACACTAGTGAGGAATTCAGTTGGATCCCTCCAACCTGTCACCTGCAACAAATATACATATGAGAATATGTGTACAATGTGCGCTTCGAGGCAAACGCGTGTACAAAAGGTCATCCGCTCATACACGAGAACATATAGGGTCTCATTTGCTCCAATAGGCAGGAATATATCCAAACCAATCAATATATAGATAATATACCATATATCATCCAAACAATCATCAATCGGCATAAATAAATTTATTCTCACTTATATAAAAATATCAGTGAGTCAGAAAGAGTGAGTTGTACTCACTTTGGTTCCAATAGCCGTTGTAGTGTTTTATTCCGAGTAGGCGTTTAATTTTACCCAAACTTTTCACTAGCTCCAATTAACTCCAAACCAGCTCTAAAATGTAGTGCTCGTCAATACGATCCCAATGCAATTTGTTTCTTTAATTTTCGACCTCGTATGAAGAAGTTATGCTATTTTAAAGTTCATACAAATTTATATATAATAAAATTTCAATTTTTTTATTAAACCTTAAATCCTGGCCGTTAGATTTTGAAACAGAAAATCTAGGCCGATCGTTGTTTTCTTCTTCCTCCAGCATCTTCACGCGTGAAACCCATATGGCCGCCGATCTTCATTGAATTTTCGCGCCTCCATCGATCATCTAGAATTCAATCGGGAACCACCACTACGAAGCTCGCCACGACCTCCACCATTGGATGAAGACCGGTGAGCTCGGCCAACTATCTCGCTCAAAAAACGTGCTTGAACGCACGGCTTCACATGAGTTTTGCCATCAATGGCTCCTTCATTCTCGATCATCGCCGTTGAATTGGAAGATCTCAATGTGCTCTTCACTTTTGTAGTTGAAGATTTTTGATGAAAGTCGACGGATTGGAAGAAATGGAGGGAAGAATTTTCGATCATTTTCAGCCATTGAAGATGAAAATGGCGACTTGCCCTAGGAAATTAGGGTTTTGGCAAAATAGAAAAATTGATGTCCTTTTATAGAAAATTCTCGCGCACTATTCATCCGAAAATATTCGAACTCCAATCGAAGCATGCCGCCTGGCATTTATAAGGTTTTACCCCTATTTTGAACACAATGAAATATATATCGAGAGCCAATTTGATCGTATTTGGAAGATAGATTTTCGAATCGACTTATTTAAATTCAAAATTCACTTAAACAAATTTCTACGCATTTCAGCTTGCCACGACTAAACTGTAAATCCGATTGACACGAAATTTGAAATCCTATAATAATATAACATTACGGATCCAATGAAACTGGTTTCATTAAAATCTGAGACCGTGTGAAAAATGACTATTTTTATACGTTAATTAAATATTAAAATATTCAATTTCTACAAATTAACTTTTAATTCAATTTTAAAAGTTCTCTAACATCATTCTAATTCAAATAGAATTTAATTCAACTTTATAAATCATTTTTATTCACATTAAAATCAAAATCAAATTATTTCTACAATTTCAAATACTAAATTAACTATTTAATTATCCAATTAAATCCAGATATTCGAAAAATAAATTATTCAAATTATAAAAATAACTTGTGAATATTTAAAATCAATTAAATATATGAATTTTGAATGACTAAAATTCTGGGTCATTACAAATTCAATCAAGCTAGGGGATTAATTTCAAATCAAATCTCAAAGCTCTTATTATATTTAAGGTGAATAATAATTCATTCAATCTCTATTTTTTTGTATAATCATATGTTTTCGGATTTAAGCTTAAATTTGTTTTTATGATGTTTTGGATGATGATATGCTTGAATTATGATATGTTTGATTTAAACCAATTTATTTATATATGAATTTGCATGGTTTTAGGGCAAAAACGATTATTATTGAATTTAGAATGCCACGGAAAAATTATATGTTAGGTAGAACATGATTTTAGAGATGGGTTTCAATATTCATAATTTTCCAAGCTATGGAAAATTTATTATGAATTTCTAAAGGAAAATATGATATATTTGGATTTAAAATTTATTTCGATTATTTCAGGAAGAAATTGGGTCTGAAATTTTAATATGTTAGATAACATGATGAAATTGAATTTCTGTGATTTTTGGAGATTTTCCTAATTGATTTGATATTAAAAATAAATTATTTTAAAGGAAGGACTTATTTACAATATTGGTTTTGCTTAATGGAAGGGCTTAAACGTTAAGTTTCCTTTGATTTAGATCTGATAAATGCGGCAGTTATTTTGTAAAGTATTTGAAAAGTTTTAAGGCAACCAATTAAAAGATTACACATAGGCAGGTTAGTTAAAGTATTTACTAAAATGAGCATGATTTCAGCCTTTAATCAGAAAAGTGTGTTCCGCCTCCTTTAGTAATACCTTTCGACTCCATTGCTCCCGCTCCAACTCAATCAAAACCAACCCAGCCGAAACCCACCTAGTCAAAATCAATACATAAGGTATCACTTAGATGGTACGCAGTGGATTGAAGGAAAGACGGAAGCTATGGTGTCGAAAGCAATGCTTTCGATGGGGTCAAAACCTTAGTTCTATTTTCAAATGTTAAGTGCCTGCTTTGTTTTACCTAAAGATTTTGACATAGTCAAAACCTATGTTTTCGAAAGAGATTTTTGTGAATAGCTTTCTCAGTAGGTTTCCATATATGTTTTAAGTAGAAGCTTTCGAAAGGGTTCCTTTGTTATTATATAATGCTTTTGAAAGAAGTGGTTCCGACCTGGTCAAAACCCGGCCGCTATTCTTTCACCTTTCGGATGTATTGCAGTCAAATGCTTTCGAAGGGTTCTCTTTGTTCTAAATTGAACCTAAGTCACTTCCTAAATGCTTTCGAAGGGATTCAAGGGTTTCGAAGGCAATGGTGTCGAAAGGGGGTTTCAATGCTATCCTTTAAAGTTTTACTCCAAGGTTTTGAGCTTTCGAATAGATGGTTCCGACACCATCAATTTTTCCCCAAAAATATTTTATTAAAGATTTTGAAAGAGATACTTTCATATGTAACCACTTTGACCTAAAAGATGTTATTAAAGAGTGAAACCTAATGTTTTCGAAAGGGGTACTTTCATTGGTTTCGAAGCTATATTTCTAAAGATAATTTAGCAATGTTTTGACACATTCGAAAGGTATGATTTGGTTTCGAAAGGATTGATTTATAGAGCTTCGAAAGGTATATACTTAGAGTTTTGAAAAGAGGTTTTCTATGCTTTCGATGGAGGTCATCCAGTTGTTTCGAAAGTGATGTTTTAAGGTTTCAAAACAAATAACCCATTCTCATTTTATAGGAAATACCATGGCATAAATAAAGATTTTTGAGAGTATTACTTTGTTGTATTGATTGCTTCTTCATTTATTTATTCGCATTGTAATTAACCCATAACAGTACTTTGGGGAAGGGCGGAATAACCAGCTAGGTTGACCCCGTAGTGAATACAACTTAAGAAATGTTAAAATCTTAATTAAAGATATTGGCAGGGGCCAATAGGTTCACAGTAAGCCCATGAAAACTATGTAAAGGGAAAGATATTAGCAGGGGCCAATAGGTTCATAATCAACCCATGAAAACTATGATTTGATATTGGCAGGGGCCAATAGGTTTTTAGTTAGCCCATGAAAACTATACCCGGATTATGATATTGATAGTTAGTCAATAGGTTCCTAGTCAGCCCATAAGAACTAGGATAAGAGTAACGATATTGGAGTTACCAATAGATTCTTAGTGATCCCATGAAAACTATGAAACCGGACAGGGAGTCCGTAAACTTTAACAAGTTATTTGAGACAAATAGTCATAATGAATGAGGATGGGTCATCTAGAATTAACTTACTTGTTTGCATATCATCATATTATTTTGAATTGTTTTAACCATTGTGGATGCAAGCGCACAGGATATGGTTTTATAAAGGTTTTAAGATACTAGTGAGGGGAAAACTCGTTCCGCTAAGTGGCGTGGTCTCACCAGATATCTAAATGATTTGAGATGGTAGATTATTATTCATACCAGGCTTTTTGTCTGGCTCGAAGTTTTTGTTTTCCCCTTAAACTCTCAAGTACTCAATTGATTTTGAGTAGTTTGAGGTTTATGGTTTTCAGGTGTTCTTTTAGACGAATAAAGCTTCTTGTGACATGCAGGAGGCATGTTAGCTACTTAGAGTTCTTTTATTTCTGCTATATTTGGTTGTGAAGGCAAACTTGTTTTATTGCCATATTATATACTCTAGTCATCCAAGGGGGCATCTTCATTTGTCGCTCTTGGCATATTTTGTAATAAGTATATTTTGTCTGAATGTGGTCTGTGCTTTGGGATTATGTAATGAATTGAAATATTTTGAAATAGAATGTGGACTTTGTTTGCTGTTTTAATTTTTTTTCATATTCATGTGTTTCTTTGTATCAATATGTCTAACATTGCTGTATTTGGTCACCAAGGTTTAATCACTATGGATGACTGCAGCATCCGTAGCCGTTAGTTTTGGGCCTCTAAGTAGGGGGATGTTACAAGGTGCTATTATATATCACTCTTATTTCTTGAGTTTCTCACGGTGGTTTACTAGAGTGATCCGAGTGTTATTTTCTAATAATGTTTGGGTCAGCCCGTGTATGTTTCTAGATTTAGCTGCAGACGCTTTGGATCTTATAGAGAAGAGCTGGATGATTATCATAGTATTCTTATTTCCATTGCATTTCTGTATTGTATATATCAGCATTGTGAGGACAGGTAGTTATTACTATACAGGCTGATGATAGTACTTAGGTTTTAGTACTCTGATATTTATGTATTCAAAGTAACCCTTTGTATTGTTCCTTTGATATTATATATTACCATTCCGTTGTGAGATTCTAATGTTGTGTTCTTTTTTTCTTATTCTGTTCCTTTTTTACCCCAACTTTCTGTCTTTTCGGCACTTGGGCACTTGGCACACAAATATCATGGATGTATTTAGTGTCAACTATTTGAGGGTCGAAAAGTCAGGTCATTACAGGTCCAGTTCCTTTACTAACACCTAAGTGTCTAAATTCAGAATTATTTACAACTTTAATAATTTATTTTATTAAATTAGTTTCGGTTGAAAGGTGAGAGTTGTAGTTGTGTGACTAACTCAAGTCCGGGTAATATTTAAGCAATTTAGATATTAAAGCATGTACGGACTTTGGGGAAGCACAATAGTGGATATGAGTTCAA
Source organism: Allium fistulosum (assembly GCA_030737815.1). NCBI lineage: Eukaryota > Viridiplantae > Streptophyta > Magnoliopsida > Asparagales > Amaryllidaceae > Allium > Allium fistulosum. The sequence goes on from CM060901.1 coordinate 672,152,521, forward strand.
TTGTTTACATATTATCTACTTGAAATATAATTTCTTATCTTCTAAAGGGACACCCTTAAGAAATTATATATTATGCACATTTTCTCTTCATCCTCAATATACCACTTAGATATCTAAAGCTCGATCAACTGTCAAAACTCTAATAATATGTATACTTCATTGTGAGGTACAATAGTAAAGTCTATGGTTCAATCTGATAACGTTTATTGATTAACCAATTTGCTTTGGCCAAAGACTTTGACTTTACGTTGACTTCCAATTACGGTGATACCAACCTTCTATTCGAAAGAGAAAAATAATCTCTTGAATAGTGTTTCACTTTAAGTGGTTCAATTTATATTCAACTATGGCCTTAGCATGATCATTTTTGATCGTCTGATTGACCATGATATGTACAGTTCATACACTTAGGATTCATAGTATTGTCAAGTTAAAAGATTACTACATATCATCACACGTGATCTTATATTTAACTTTTAACCCATAAAAAACTCTTAGTGACTCATTTATGTAATTATTCCAAATAATTACACGTTCGTAACCCCTTATTGCCCCTATTGTCATGACTAATTCACCATCCATTGTATAGAGATTATTACATACACAACTCTCAACTGATATATCGATATCCCATTCTCGATACATCTTGAATAGGAAAATTTAAGGACAAATGTTCATTCTATACTACTTAGTAACCATGGTCACGAACATATTCATAACTGTAATCGATTAAATATTTTAACGGTTGTCTACTTGTATACATTTAATGTATTTAAGACATTAACTATATCTTAATATAACAACATATACAATAGAACATAAAACCAAAAGCTTATTTTATTTAGTACAAGATTCGCTATAAGAGTTAAGTTATATAATTGGTAATACAGCACACCCTTAACTTTACCAGTTCTCCTCTTTATATATAAATCCTTTTTTTACTACTGCTTCTGTTTGAACCAAAAATGGTACCAACACCCAAAAATTATAGTAGAGAATAAAAGGTGAAGAATTAAATGAAAAGCGTGCAAGAAAGAACACACAATAATTTATAGTGGTTCGGCAAATCAAGGCCTACGTCCACTTTATAGTTTTATTGTTTATATTCTGACTTGGAGGCAGAAGTTCTTTGGGATCGGTACAACTCTGACACTTAGATTTTCAGAATTACAAGAATATAGAGTACAATAGACCTAGAGCCCAAAAGATCCTAAAAAATGAGCCCTACCTTCCTATTTATAGAGGTATGGGCCTAAAATCTCGTACAAAATATCTCTGGGTCGTTCTCCACGCTTTAGACCAATTCTTCCAAGAAAGTAGGTGCCACCACATCAATTTGTATGGGTCGATACAACTCCAATGTTAGGGTTCTGTATGACCCATAAGATGGCCAATATGGTTGCCTTCAACTCTTCATCTTGGCTTGTCTTATGGTTAGCTTCGGATTCAATGGTTGTTTGCACCGATATTAGCTTGTTTTTTAGTCCGAATGGAGTTGTGGAAGAACAGAGTTGCTGATTCAAGAGTTCGTGGAGATTAATAAAGAATTGTATTGGATCAACAAAACAACACTTAGGATAGGCTTTTAACATCAAGTAGGTCATGTAGGCAGAAGATGGGACCCGCCTATGGAAGAAAATGGATAGGTAGTGACCCATGGGTATGGGTCGGTACCGACCCATAACTTGGGTGGATCCATCATACTTTGGCCTTGGGTTGGTTTGCATTTGCCCCTATCTTCATTAACTTGGAGTCCGACCTTAGACATTTGAGTGTTTGCTTGGGGCTCGACTTAGAAGATATTATGAGATCTTTGTGCTCTGAGTTTTCCTTTGTTTGCTTCGAGTCAGACCTAAGAATTTTGTGTGTTCGACCCGAGACTTCTATGTGTCCGACCCAAGTCCGCTTGCTTGGAGTCAGGTCGAGATTTCTATGTGTCCAACCTAAGTTTTCATGGATCGGTTCCGACCACACTCTATGGGTCAATACCGAAACAACTTCGGGTCACGTTTGGTGTTTTTGCATGAATTACTTCGGGTCACGCTTGGAGTTTTTCCCAAACCTATCCTGCTTCGAGTATGACTTGAGGATTTTGTGGGTTTGCTTTGAGTCAGCTCTTCCAAAAATTTGAACTTCCAAATTATCAATGTTTTTTTCTTTTTTTTATCTCCTTTTTCTTACCTTTCTATGATATTCTCAAAGCCCTTGGGTCATTTCTCCATCGTTCGGTTGTCCAATTCGGTCGTTTAAGTCTGTTCGAAGGTTATGGCAAATTCAACCGTAACACTTGCCTTCGAAGTACACCTTGTGAATTATCGACTGTATTTGGTTTCTGCACTCTAAGGCTATCTCTCTGGGCTGCCAGCCTTGATAACTCCTAAGTTCAACCTGCCCATTCTATCCGCATATTGCTTGGTCAAAAGGCTGGATAACAGCTTGATTAAGTGTATGGAATATGGATGGCTAGAAAAGCTCGCACATGCACGCGCGCCATGGGCAAAATCTATGCATGTGGCTCTTTGGTTGCGCACTTGACTTTTAGCACTATACTTTGTTAATTGTAATAGGATGGGCTTCATTTGGGCCTTCATTGATGTTTTCTCTTTTTATTCTGATTCATTCAACTTATATTTAAATTGAAAATACAAGTCTCCTTATTTGCTTGACTGTTATTATTATGATTAATAAAATATCTAGTTTAATGAATTATCTCCTCACAAGCTTGGTTGTTTATGTTTTATTGCTTCTTTGTATTCTGAGCTGAAGTTTTTACTTATATATTTATTAACATTCATTTGGTAGAGAATAAAAAAATATTCGATCTTTGTCTTCCATTATTATGACGACTTCCCTACACCTCAGCACCTACTATAACTTAATAATGCACTACTTTTATGCCCGGCCAACTTAGGACAATTGTGCGGGGTTGAAAAGAAGTAAAAATATCACAGAACCTTTCGTATATCTCACATCACATAAAATAAAATATAATAATCATTACAGATATAAAACAGGAGAGACAATAATAATTAAATGATAAAAATATCATAGAACAAATCCATAGAGTTATACAATCACAATAATAGGTTTATGCAAAATAGAAATAAACTCAAATAAACCATCAAACACCGTCTAGGTACCACAGTGTTGTAGGGTGGAATAAGCATAATATCCATATTTAATACAAGAAGCTCTATCTTCCTCGTCCTCTACACTGCCATCTTGTACACCTAGACATGCTATCTAGTTTACTCATTTAAGAGTACCCAAGATAACAGGAAGCAAAATATAAAACCTAGAGTCAAACAATGATCTGGTGTGAGTGATAAATGAATCTCAAAATAATATACAAGTTGATATAGTAAGGAATTAGGGTTTAAGAACCATGCCCGACCTTCCCCTATAAAAAAAAGAGTTGGCATATAACAATCATAATATGCTACTCTACAAACATCATAGAGGTATACTACAAACTAAATACAATGACGAGTTTCTATGTATCCCTATCCATAATACCTATCTTATGTGATATCCTTGAGTGACAAACTATAGGGAAACAACCAAACAAGCATAGCATCCATAAAAAAATCCTCACTGTCACTCAATGTGCTGGGATACAAGACGACTCATATGGCACGATCATAAGCTAAAGATCCAATCAAATTTTGGGTCCATGGTGCTCAGTTCATGCCACTACATAAGGCCAGAAAATAGATCCATAGTCATAAGGTCCAGGGTAATTCACAATCATAAGATCCATACACAGTCATAATCCAGATGAGAATCCCCACGTACCACCTTTACATGAGCACATAGGAAACCTCCGAGTGTCTACGATCCCTTCACACATGCTTTCATAATGGAATACAGTCATAATTCCATTCTATTGATATCCATAGTGGAACATAGTTATAATCCCACTCACGAGCTCTCCTCATTGAACCTGCCCTTTAGATCATCACTTCATCTTCAATCATTGAGCCACTATCACTAGAACCTAACTCCATCCGTCGTCGAGTTACCGTCATCGTAGTTCCGAAGCTATCACATTAAAGCACTACAAGATCACTTCATTTTTAACCATCAGCCTTCATCGTGCTGTCACATCACCATCGAACGATGAACGAACTAACGAATACCTCCGGCATGACCCAGAGACCACATACTTCACCTCCCTAAAGTTCCATAGCAACCTAAGCAAAATATTCAAGTCGGTACCGACCTCAAGTACCGAGGGAGAAGATGAAATCTTCAACAAATTTGTATCACTCTACTTTTATAAAGCCCCTTTCCTTTAATGACCAAACTCCATCCTCTAGAAAAGTGCTCGATATCGACTTGAATGGTCGTTGCTAAGTCCCTTAGCCAAATTTTATCTTTTGGCTCCTAAAACTCCTTTCCTTACCAACCCAGAGCTTGACCTGAAGCATCTCTATATCTTTCCCTAAGCATGCCCAAAGCTCATCCTAAGTGAAAACTCACTAGGTTGATTTCCACCGATTTGAATCAGGTCGTCATAACTGCTTTCCTCCGACCCAATTTTGATGCGACTTGAACCGTTGGCTCCTCTGTTACTCCAGAGCCCCTCCTCCCAGTTTCATCCAATTCAGACCACTTTTGCCTTCGATTTGCCCAATTCGACAACCTTTTTCCTAATTGCTTAAAAGCACTAACAAACCATATCAAAATACAACATACCAAACTGAAATAGCATCCATATACATACATACATACATGCAATTCATTAAAACATGATAATCATTAAAATTCTAATCAAGATCTAACTTTTACACTAGCATCTCAATATAATCAAAAGGAGTTACAAATCATTTTAATTTCTGCCTTACACATTTATAAAGATGTGATTAAAGTTAGAAAATGTTCTATCATCAAAATCATGTTAAAAACATCAAATTTAACTATATAAACATGCATATGATAGTGAGTGGTCAAGAAGCAGTCACCAATTACCCAAAATACCAATTTTTACCCTATATCCGAGATGAACAGAAAAGATCTGGATTCCAATGCAAGAAAATGATAGATCTAAAGTCTCATTTTCTAATTATCCTTCTAATGATGATATAGGTTAAAATTAGTAAGAAAAGTGAAGCTTTTTTGATAGAATTAGGTTTAATGGAGGTTTGAAATTGTATTGGAAAGAGGAAAATATGATTGGAGATGTCCCATTAGCCCCAATTAACGAAAATCCCAAAATTAGTTAGTGGACTTAGGTTTGGGCCTCATTAATTACACACTAATCCTGGCCCACAGCAAGCAAAACTTAAAACAACCATAAATTTCAAATGGTAAGTCCGGTTTACTATTATGACCACTCTAGGAATGAAAAATCATCATTCTAAAGCAATAAAAGTGATTTTAGACCCTAAATCGGCTCCTATCAAAAGTTATAGTCCACAAAAAATTTCATGGTCAAAATGGTCGCGTAGGAATTCAACAAAAATAATAAATATGAAAAATGTCCCTAAGAGCTATTTTCCAAAAATTTAGAGTCATACGATCTCGTATTAATTAAATAAAAATATTTTATGATACACTCTCCCGCTTTAGGAACTTCGTCCCCAAAATCCCCAAATAAGTGAAAGAATAGTTAACCATAGTTACTCCGCATGCCCAACAATCATATGCAACGATCGAACATCTCAAACAAACAACCATGCAATCAATAGTATAGATAAACTTATCCTAACATGCGAGATACTAAACTATCATATCTGATATCAAAGGTGAAAGTTAATATGATAAACAATAGGCCATATCATGCAAAGAGCTCCGGATATACAGCCCTCATGTCGTCCTTGGTTTCCATGTGCAATCTCCTTCACTTTCATCCCATGGAACCTTCACTAACTCTACTGTCTCCCTCCTAAGCAGTTTTGTATTGCATCCAACAATACAAATTGGCCCACGAGGTCTCGAAGCTTTTACTTCAATTTGATATCATCGAGTTGGTCAGATGCAATTGTTAGTACAGAGTCGTGCACAAACTTCCACAAATGAGAGATGTGGAAGACATTGTGCACGTCCGCTATCTTCTGATGTAAGTTGACCTTTTACGTTAGGTTCTCAATCCTCTTGACTATCGGGAAAAGGACCTATAAATCTCAGCGCCAACTTCCCTTTATTACCGAATTAAATAACATTCTTCAATGGAGAAATCTTCATGAACACCGTATCGCCGATAGAGAACTCCAAACCTTGATGTCTCTTATCAGTGTAGCTCTTCCACCTATCGTGAGCAGCTTTCATTCGTTGTTGAATGATCTCAATCTTCTTCGAGGTTTCTTTAATTATAATTTTTTTGAGTATTAGTTTTTGTCCACTTCCCACCAACACAAAGGAGTGTTACATGATCGACCATACGGTGCCATAATGATACTAGACTGATTGCTATTGTTGTATGAAAACTCTACTAAATGCAAGTGACCACCCCCACGATCCTCCAAAATCAAGTATGCAAGACCGCAAGAGATCCTCCAACATACGATTCACTCTCTCGGTCTACCTATCAGTATGTAGGTGATAAGTTGTACTAAGATGTAGCTTGATCCCCAACGCCTCTTGTAATATCTTCCAGAACCCACTAGGGAATAAAGGATCTCGATCACTCATAATGCTCTTCGACACTCCATGGAATTGTACCATCCATTTCACTTACAACTCGCCAATTTGGATGTCGTTCTACTAGACTTGATGGGTATGATTAGGGCATCCTTCGTCAATCTATCAACTATGACTCAAATGCTACTGTACCCTTCATTAGTCCTCGGAAATCCATCAATAAAATCCATTGATACTTGCTCCCATTTCCACTCGAGAACTTTAAGTAGTTGCAGCAACCCAGTTGGCTTCTTCTACTCTTCCTTCACCAAATGGCAGTTCATACACTTTGAGATGAATGTCCCAACATCCTTCTTCATCCCTTACCAATAATAGGTCTACTTCATGTCACGGCACATCTTATTACCCATGATGTATAGTCAATCTAAAGTATGGCAATCTCATAGTATCTCATCTCGTAATCCATCTACATCGAGAACAAACAACCTTCCATCTTTGTGGAGCCAACCTTCACAGTCGAATTTATATTACTTCGTCTCCTTGGAATCTTCTCCTTTTATTTTCGCTGTGATCTCTACTACTCTGGAGTCTTGCCTTTGACTAGTACTGATCCGCTTAATCAAAGTATGTTTGATCATCAAACTCGCCAATATCTCTAGCTCTAACTCGCAACTAGGTCCGAAGTTATATTCAGTAATATACTCTAACTGCTTCCAGCCTAAGAACATCGCTCCTAAATTGGCATGTCTTCTACTTAATGCATCGACGACTGCATTTCCCTTATCAGGCATATAGGAAATGTTAGAGTCGTAGGAGGCTAAGAATTCCAACCATCACTATTTGCGAAGGTTGAGATCCTTTTGGGAGAAAAAGTACTTCAAGGATTTATGGCCCGTGAACATCTTGAACTTTTCTCCTAATAGATTGTGCCTCCAAATCTTCAAAGTAAACACTATCATCGTCAACTCCAAATCATGAGTTGGCTTCCTCTTGTGCGGTTTCAGTTGTCGACAAGCGTAGACGATAACATTTCCCCTCTACATCAACAGCGCACCTAATCCAGTACCACAGGCATTCGTGTATGCTATCAGCCCCTCATTCTCGCTTGGAATAGTCAACACCAGTACACTCGTCAACCTCTCATTCAGACTTGTAAATGCATGCTCACACTTTGCATCTCAAATAAATATCTAATTATTTTACGTCAAATTGATCAACGGTGCTTCTACCTTCGAGAAATCCTTGATAAATAAAGTGTCTAAAATATCTCGCCAATCCTAGGAAACTTCTCGCATCATTAGCGTTCTTGGATTGGTTTCAATTCTGAGCCACTACTACCTTGGCGTGATCTACTGCGATGCCGTGCTCTGAGATGACAAGACCCAAGAAAATCACTTCCCTCTTCCATAAGCGACACTTCACAAACTTTGGTTTCAACCTATGTTTCCTCAGCACTTCAAGCACAATCCTCATGCGTGTTATATGTTCCTCCTATCATCCATGAACAAAATTACGAACTTGTTCAGCTGATTCCTGAAGACTCGGTTCATGAGATCAACAAAGTATGTCGGAGCATTGGTTATCCCTAACGGCATAGCCAACCACTTAGAAACCAGAGGGTGTACAAAACGCGGTGATCGGTACACTCTCCTTTGGATCCTCAACTGATGAAATCCCGTCGCCAAATCCAACTAAGAGAACACCTTCCCACCATAAAGTTGATCAAACAAGTCATCAATATGCGGGAGTGGATACTTGTTTTTCCTTGTCACCTTATTCATCTTAAAGTAATCTACACACAACCTCATAAAACCATTCGCCTTAATGGCGAATACTACATGTGTGACTCACTCAAATATGCTCCTATTAATGAACCCTCGCATAACAGGTCATTCACTTGCACCTCCATCTCCTTCTGCTATCTAGGTGTCACACGTTTTAAAGGCATAACTACCAGTCTAGCATCCTTCACTAAGTCAATGCAGAACTCAATATCTCGGTGTGGAGGTAATCTAGTCACCTCCTCAAATACGTTTGGATGCTCTCTAACGATAGGCATAAATGATAACTCATCTTGTGGAACCTCGAGCGAATATAGAAAACTAACCATGACCCATCATCTGGCATATAACCAATCACTACCATCTACTCCTCCACAGCCTTAATTCTCACCAACAGCTTCTCACAATCCACCACTACCGCATACTTCCTTAGCCAGTCCATCTCTAAGATAATCCCGAACACAACGAAATTCAAAACAAAGTAATCACAAACAAAAGAGTAACCACAACTCGATAAGATCAAGCCACACCTATAGAGCCTCTAACAAGGTTCGATACTGCCAAAAATTGGTCAACTATGTCGGGTTTCAATCCCAACCTATATACCGGGTCATTAAATATAAAGGAATGTCAAGCCCTAGTATCGAACAAAACACATACGGTAACATCATAAATGGAAAGTATACTTTGAATAACAATGCCCTTCCCTTTCTGTTCCGCCAAGGGAGCACTTGACGAAGTCGGAACAATGTCCAAAGCATATGCCTTCACAACTTGTTTCTGCTATATTGGTTTTTAAAAATGTTTTTAGTAAATTATAAATTAATTATTTTTGCATAGTATTTTACATAGATATTTAAAAACATATCTATAAGTATTTTTAAAGTAATTTTTTGTGTTTGTGTATAAATTTGGACAAGTAAGTTTAGTATTTAACAAAAATGTTTTGGATTATAACACTTATGTTATAATAAATAGTTTTGTGAAGTTAATCAAAAGTATATTACCTTATTTAATAAGTGCAGATATACTTGGATCTTTAAAATGAATGTTTTTAAAGATAATGACAAATATAAAGGTTTTGGATTTATAGTAAATAATGTCCGAGCAACATATGTTTTTAACCTTTTCTTATTATACTTATGAATATAATTAGATCTTTTAAAAGAAAAGATTAAACATAATTATAAGTGAAATGATTTTGGGTTTATAGTAACAATGTTTTTAATAACATTTTTTTAACCCATTTAATTATACTTTTTGGAAATGTGAAATCTTGTTTAAGATTTGTGAATATCCTTATACCATTTGGGATAAGAATATGGATACATTTCTGAGTATTGAGAAGAGTAGAAATGAATATTAAAATGGTAGAAATGAATAGTGAAATAGTAGTGTGTGTATGTATGTATGTGTGTATCTTTTGTGATGGTATTTTAAATATATGTACAAGTATTTATAAAGGAGTTTTAATTAATTAAATAAAAATGGGATTAGAAGTCGCTTGACTTAATCGTGCTTTGTGATGACTTAATCGTACTTTGTGTGACTTAATCGTGCTTTGTGACTTAATTGTGCTTTGTGTGTTTACTTTTTTATAGAAAGTATTTAGTTGTACACTTAGCACTAAAAGCCAACAAAGTAGATTTATTCTATATGTGAGAGTGATGATGTTCGAGTAGGGTTTAAAAGCAACAATGCTCTAACCAACTGGCCTCACTCTTGACTGAGGGAGAGTATAAGTTGAGGTGCGGTGGAGTTGTTGGTATTTGGTATCACATGTTCAAGCGTGGACCAGCTATGTTTACCTTTGTGGCATATTCTCTCTAGAGATATGCGTGGTTTTGGAAGGTAGATTTTGACCCTTGTGCATAAGGCCAACTTTAGTTTAATGTGGAGACCTCCACGGAAAATTCATACGCGAATGTGCCTTAGCGATTTTAATTGTACTTCTAATATTGTTGTGATGTGAGATGCAAGTAGCATAACTATTTTCTGATTTATATTCTACAACGTAGACATTATCTATTATATCATCTTATGTACTTATTAGATGTGTTTGGTTCTTTTGAGGGGATAACCGTTACGGTGGTTCGAACGGTTTCAAAAGTATTGTTATATGTTGACCGCGTATATCTTGAGTTTCTAATATCGGGCTTATGTTTGACTCATGATTTTATATTTCCCTTATTTCCATGGGTGCTCTTTCGAGTAGTCCGGGAAAGGCATGTTTTCGTTTATATTCTTTGGAGCTTGAGGAGACGAATTAGATGCTTTTACCTACCGTAGTATCCTTATTCCCACTACACTACTATTATGTATATATAATCATTTGTGGGGACATGCTGCTATAACTGCCCAGGCTGATAATAGTACTTAGGATTGTAGCTCTGAAATATTATGTATCTTAGAGCGACAGTTTGTTACTTTCTTTTGATATTATATGTTATCGATCCGCTGTGAGATTCTAATATTGTGTTCTTTTTTTCTTTTTCTTTTCCTTTTATTTACATAATAGTTTCTCTTTCCAACACTTAGTGCTCGAAATGTGAATACCGTGAATGTATTAGTATCGACATTTGAGGGTAAAAAATGCAAATCATTACAGTGGCTACAAACCTGTGCAGTTAAAGCGCTCGATAGATTCAATGCGGCGGAGGTGCAAAAAGTCACAACGGGGATACAGCGAGGATATATCGGGATATAGCGGATGACTCTTAAATAGCATATAAAACTCGTACTTAATGTTTTAACAAATATATAAATGGTAATTAAATGAAAAATTAATATTCAATCGAAATATAGTTAATACATAAATAATTTTAAATAAAAACATGTGCGAATATACTATAAATAAACGTAAAACTGTTATATAACATAATTGAATTTAAAAGAATATTAGAGTATTTTTTTTCTGACAATATATTAAAAATTTTAATTAAATAAATTAATTTCATAATTTTTATAATGGATAAATGTCATTTTTCAATTCATTTCTTTTAAAGAAGATATAACGGAAATAGCAGAATATAGCGGGAATAACGGGATATAGCGAAAATAGCGGGGCTTAAAGCTTAAAGGCTATATTTGAGGCTATATGGAAAAATCGTAGCGGTAGAAATCCGCTATGAGATATAGCGGGGTAATAGCGGGGCATTAACTACATAGCTACAAACTATGTGCACGACACGAGTTCACCCTAGTTTTGTAAAATAACGGAGCAAGTAAGGCAATTAATGGGATGGTTGTAGACGTGACCATCTAACTATTCACAATTGGCAAAATTATAATAATTTTATTATTGGCTGGTTCTATTCTCATCCCGCTTACAATCTTTCACAACCCGTTTAGTTAAAAATAATTGTTACATCCAATTTTTTCCCTTTCACTCCACAATTCATTCCGAAAATGCCTTCATTTTTCTTAAACCATGTTCAAATGTGGAGCAGTTTGTTTACGAACCACGCTCGGTCCGAACTAGATTATTATACAAACATCGCTCGATCCGAACTAGGTTATTGTGTGAATCTCACTCGGACTGAACTAGGTTAATACACGAACCCCGCTTGCGTCGAACGAGGTTTTTACACGAACCTCGCTCCGTTGAAGCTCTTAAATGCGGTATATTGTGTTTGGAGATGTAACGAAGCGGATTTTGCCCGCTCGAAAATCGACATCCATACTTTACATCGTACTCGAATGCCGCAGATCCGACCGTTCAAATCCGAGTCGCCGGAGCTTATAACACAGTTAAGTAAATAACACAGCGGAATAAAGAATATATCAATATATATAACATTGATACGATGACAGATACAATATCTGATACAACAGAGTGATACAATGAACATCAATATACATTAGAGCTATGATACAAGAAATAGCAGCGGAAAAGAAAACGATAACAAACGTCAGCAGCGGATAATCTCCATCTTCAAAATGCCAATCCAAAAATAGCTTGAACTCTCAATAACGATGCACAAAGATAAGCAAGTGCAGTCCGATCCAAAGACTGAACTAGCTCCAGATAATCTATTAAACCTGACTATCTGAAAAACCCAACTCTAGACTGCCCGTGTAGAAAAATTTTGAGCATCCAGAGTTTAGGAAAGAAACAATAAACTACGGATCAATCATGGGACTGGTGTGAGCAACAAAAACAGTTTATCTTTAAAACAAATAGCAGAGAAATTTTAAAGTCAATTCGCAATGCTTTTGGAAAATGAGACTACCATAAGGCCTCCCGCCACACACACAATGCAAACGTAGAATTGGAGGAGATTTCTCCTTATGATAGTCAAAGATGCTTACTATGCAAAAATCAAATCCTTTTTGATATTATTATTAGTGCATAGTTGAGGCAACCCTACCCTTAGCTGTCATTTATTTTGAATGACTCAATTTAGTTTAATTCTAAATTCAGGGTTGCACTCCTTCACAAACCAACTATTTTTTTTACATGTATGTATATTTTCCTATGTGTTTCCCAAGATCCACTTGATCAATATAGAAATATTGATATACTACTTTATAAAACTATTTGGGTGTTCATTTTAATTCTAATATCAGAGCATTTCTGTAAAGGGTATCTCAGTCTATATATATATATAAAAATAATAAAACTGAGGTTAAATCTCTGTGCAATTCCATTAGCCAATTCCCATTTATTTTTCCTACACTTAGCATTTGTGTATTTGATATAACATGTGAACTAACTCGTAATATTTAAATTTGCAAGGTTTGCCTTTTAAAACAGATGAGCTGTGAGTTGTGCATGCTTCTGTGCACCTGTGTGCACATAGTCATGTACAGCTGCTCTCTGCTTACCTTAGTCTTCAGGTAGACTAATTTGTTTTGGTGAGTTTTCTAAACTAATTGATCATAATATACTAGTTTCATTCATTCATAAAAATCATCAAACACATTTTGATTTGGGTTATTCCTTGTCTCATAAAATTTTTCTTCAATTCATATGTAAATGTATTCTAATTTTTAAAACAGTCTGATGTGTATACCCATACTCTTGGTTTAAATAGGTATAAGCTTCAGGTCTACGATTACTTTACTACTAAATTCTTGGAAATTTGCATGCTTACAAATTATAACATAAAGCTAAACATATCTATCTTTTCCACTGAAAATATTTTCAACTCATGATATTTTTCTTCTTTACTGGTAATGGTTCCATCACATAATGATCCCTAAAATCATTCATTACATAATAATCAAGCTCAACATACTGCAAATATTAATTACATATAAGTCTTTTAAAATAAACATAAGGAACATTCTTCAACAAAAGCCATATTTCAGTTGTTAGCAATTTCTTCCTAGCATCACATTTCTGCTCTTTTTTTTACTTAGCTTCTTCGTTACCTGCAGACATCCCATGATCTGCCCCACCATGTAAGTGAAGCACCCATTTGATGCAAGCAACAAACAGGTCAGACTAAAGTCTGGTATGAGTAAATTCAATTGACAATACATAAGATTAATGGAGCTAGTTCCATATTACCTTTGTTTCAGAAGTTAAATGTTCTACTCAGATTGTTAAACCACTTTCTCGTGTTCACATTTTAAGTATCCTTACAGTGAAATGAGGGAACTGCTAAATACATGTATATGTGCTCAGACTAATTTCTTAACAGAAATCCTTATTTTAAGAATTCATAGCAGCCATCATGCAAATCACACAGGCATTCCTAAACATGAACAAGCAACATCCATATCATTAAGCTAAAGTACCAATATGAGACTACATATCAAGATTCCCATATACTTTCAGCATTTATACATTTTGCATGTATATTCACTTCATGTTATTCATTTCAAAAGGATCCAGTATCACATTTATGGTTGCATTGGTGCACATTGCCTGGAACTGTTTCTTACTTTCTAGTGCACTATAAGCTTTTTGGACATGATCATGTCATGTGCAAACTCACACCCCAACCTTGGTGCAAGCTAACCACTATGCCATACCCACTTCCCTCTTACCCAACCTGATAGAGGTGACCCATGTCCTTAGTTTAATTACTAAGTTCTCTCACACATCCCATATTTTCTATGCAGAGTTATGCCCAACACTGTTTTATCCCCAATCACTTCATACTAATAGTTTCTATACATCCATCAAAACTCATTCACATATATATTTATTCAGCAATCACTCATACTTTAAAAATCAGTTCAAGTTAGTTTTATTTTAGAGATATACCTTGGTTAAAGCATAGCCTAGAGCCTATACCAAGTGAAGTGCTACTCTGGTTCTTCTTATAGTCCACCCACATATTAAAGTGTATTTTCTTATTACTTCAACCTTATTTCCAGAGAACATCAATGATAAATCAGGATTCAGCACATGGAAATTCCATTGCATCCCAACCATCTTTCAGTTGCAAGACATAAGCCAGAGGACCACTTCCTCTTGCTGCCTTGCACCTTACTTTATTTATAAATTTATAAAAACATTTCTTAGGTACATAAACATCTAAATTATCATCAATTTTTCCTTAAATATATCATATATGAACAATCAATCATAAGTTAAATGACAACCAAGGAATGCAAGACACATATCTTCAGAAACAACAGAAAAGGATTAGACTAAAAATGCAAGCCAAACTTCAAACAGAATTAAAATAAACTAAAGGTTAAATGGCTGCCTTCCATAGGTCTTAATGCCTTGCCAAGTGAGGGTTTACTCACCAAGGTTCTTCTTCCTAAGCCTTGATTTAAGTCTGCCATTGACCTCCTAGCTGCTGCCTGCCTACTCCTTCTTTTCTATGTTTTGTTTTCTAATTTTTCTCATGTGCACCCGTAGGAGGTGATGAGGTATATAGTGGAGTTATTAGGGTTTTAAGGTTAGTTAGGTAATTTATTTTCATCAGAAATCCCATTATTTCTGATCTCACCCAACAGCTCACCCTCTCCACTTTCCCTCCTTACCATTTTTCCCTTTTTCCTTGTCTTAACTATTTTTGGCAATTTTCTTTACACACTTTATGCATGATTCTGGCTTGGCATTATCTGATTTTAATTATGCATAAAAACTTATGTGTCTAACCAAATGTGTGTGTGTTAATTAGTTATTATATTTTCTACCCATGCATGCTGCCATGTTTATTATATATATATATATATATATATATATATTTTAGTTTATTTAATTTAGGACTAAGACTGCCTATGTTATTTATACATTATAATTGGGTTAATGTAGCTATACTAATAGGTCATGCACTCATTTACTTTTGCATTTACCAACAGAGCCTCTACATACTAATTTTCCTTGCTCAGGTAGTATACTAGAATAGTGTGCATGTGCACAAAGACATGCATATTCATTTACACACCATTGTTTTTCAGAGAAAAGAAAAATTTTGTTTTTCAACTAACTAACTTTCTTTTGCAAAGTATGTAAACTATATATATATATACTTAAATTATGGGCTGTCACAATAGTGGAAAACATTTCGAAAATACAATATCAATCTTAGCCAGCATAGGCATTTCACGTTATGCCTACTATAGCTACTATGTTCAATAGCAGGTTACCGCCACATTCCATAGAAGGTTATACAACTAAAACCGTACAGGGCTCGTATTGTTTTGTTTGGATTTCCAACAAATGGTCAAGCTAAGGAACTTCCTATTCCACGAAAGAACGCCTCTGGCGGGACGCTCCGAGAACCAAACTGTTCTCTGCCAAACAAGGCCGGCTACCCCCCTTCCCAGGGGATATACAAAACCTCAGATATGCCACCCCCGGTCCTTTGGGACCTTTAACCGAGGCGCCTTGAAACCAACATCACACATAATAAATAAAGTGTGTCCACATGAGTAAGTATCTGGGCTCCATACCATGATACTACCCTTTTCCAGAAGGAATGGTCATACCCTAGGGGAGCTACCCCTGAAACCTTGCCACACAACTCCTGTTTCGACCATTACCGGGTTGTAAGGCTCGACGAAGTCTCGTCCACAAAGCCACGCTTTTTCACCAAGCCACACTTTGGGTCAACAGATGATCAAAACAATGATCACAAAGGTAAATGATCAAACAAATGATCATATCACAAATGATCAAACAATGATCATCACACAACAACACTCAGCATGCCACATTACCAAATTGGGAATATATCGCTGATAAATTTCAACTACATAACCTCTGAGCTCGTACGTCTCAGAGAAGGGTTTTAAGCTAAGAGAATAAATTCTCCGCCACCAACAGAAATGTATTTGAAAGAAATCGGCTTTATATCTCAAAGTGTAATGTCAGACATGTAACCATACAAGTCTGTTCCGGGTTCGAACAGAACCGAAGGCACTTCTTACGAAGCCCTTGCAATTCCGGGTATTCACAATCCCGATCGGATTTCCCATCACTTAGGGGATCTCTATACCAGGAGCGACCCAGTGCAGAGACAATCGATATGTTATCCTATCGTTTTCGCAAACACCCGGTCTTCAACACCGGTCTTCAAATGCTATCCATATACGACGTATCACTTATTCGGAATGGGTTATGTGACACAAAGGTCCTCTCCCGGCTGAACCGAATAGTGAGCGTAATATTCAAAAACAAATGGATAATGGGATTTCAATTAAGTCACAATTTAAACCCAAACTTTCTTTTCAAATGGTTTAACAAATTACCATTTTCAATCTTTAAACAAAAAGATTCATTTTAACAACCTTCAACGGTTTAAACAATTTCCACATTTTAATCTTTTAAACAAAGGATTCATTCACAGATTTTCCAAATTAATTTCCATTTCAATTGGATTAACTAGTTAAATCTTTAAAACAAAGATTTAACTTATAGCTTTCAAAACAATTCCATTTCAAATGGTTTAAATAAATCATCATTTTAAATCTGTTAAAAATAAACAGATTTAATTCATAGCTTTCAAAAACAATTCATTCATAACTTGGAAAACCATTTTTCAATTCAATCTTGAAATTCCTTTAATTAAACTGGAATTTCATTTCTTATCTGAAAGCTTTTATTCCTTTAAAACAAACAGTTTTCATTTTGGAAATCTGATTCATTTATACGAGTTAAAGTTCTTGGGTTAAATCCAAATTCTCAAGCAATACTTTTAAAATGGTTTAAATTCATACAAACACCTTTATATCATCTTTAACCGTAATTTCAAATCATAGGATTCAATTTCAAACTTGAATTCAAATTTAAATCAAATTATTTAAATTTTCAAAACTCAATTAAGTTATTCAAAATAAATTTTATCTTTGAAATTCCATTTCAAAAGCTTTTCACTTTAAACCCAAATTTCCAATTTCAAAATCAATTGAAATTAAAATTTCAATTTCAAAAACATCAAATTTAAATTATCTGTGACTTAACCGATTTCCACGTGAAATCCATATTTGTGTGTGTAAGAGTGTAGTCCAGGGGTTTTACACAGTATAGTGCAACACAATGAATCATCACAGATCAAAATACAGGATATAGTTGATAAGCGATATAAATATAACGCTTATATCTCCTTTACATATCACATATATATAAATTACGGATAATATATTACATTCATCCCAGATAAATGAACTACAGTACAGATTACACACAAATTAGAATATATCATAAAGCATCACATATCAGAGAATATCAAACAATTCAATCATTCAGTTAAGTCCAAACATTCACAAGTGAGTTTATCAATCAACTGATTAATTTAAATCAGATGTTTCACTTATTAATCCAGGTTAATTATCATGTTTTAATTACAAATTATTTGAAATAAATCTTCCTTTCAAATTTTATTAGTTAATCTTTTACTTATAATTCATCAACCTTTAATTATTAAATACTTAACCTTTAATTATTTAATTCACCATTTAATTAATTATCTTCAATTTATAAATTAACCTTTAACTAATTAATTACCATTTAATTAATTGTCCTTGATTAATTACATTGATTAATCCTTTAATTATTTAATTAATCAATTTACTTAATCAATTTAATCATTTATTTAATTGCTTTTAATTAAGTAATTATCTTTAAATAATCAATCACTAATTACTCGATTAATTAACTTGGATTTTTTAATTAATTTTATTTTTATCACTTTCATTAAGTAATTTACTTCAAGTAATAAATTCTCTTTGACAAATAAATTTAACTTTAAACCTTAAAAGTTAACTAACCATTAAAACATTCTTTTCATTAATTAACAACCTTTAATAATATTTATTAAGGTAACTTTTCAAAATAAAAGTTATATTTATTTCAACCCATTTCTAAACTTGGTTATATTATTTACTTTTGAAAACCAGGAAACAATTTTCTTATAAAAATTTAAAACCCTCTACTTAAACAAACTCGAGTTATTAAATTAAAACCTGAGCAACTATCAAACAGAATCACGCGACACTCACGCGCAAAACTGCTAACATTTTCGAGTTCATTCACCATTCCATTTCTTCGAGCCCCCACGCAAGTTACTTCGAGACGAACCCGAGCCTGCCCCCTTCTTCCCCAAATCTACAAACATCCCTAGATGCACGAAACCTCACGCGTGCACGTGCACGGTCAGACCACCAACCTCCGACCATCTCCACGATCATCAACACATCGACCTCAACCTCGACAGCTAACATCACAACCCAGAGATCAAAGTTCGAGAGTAATTCGAAATAGTGATACTTGGTCGAAAGTCTGGAACAACATTCGACCACAATCACTTCGCCAACGATAAACTAGGCCACCGGAGTAGTCGCCATCCATACCAAAGATGCATCACGGCCTCCTCGCCACATTCCCCCACCTGCGATAGCCTGAATCGGCATATCGAAGACGAAAATAACTCGCGACTACCACGTACGAAACGCAGGCTTAAACCCTAAACAAAATTAAATCTCCAACCTCGATGAATTCAAAAATTACCTTATATTTTTCCTATGTTGTACGATGCTTCAACTACCACCATGTCAAGTTTCAATCTCTGAAAGTTAGCCAATCACCAGAAACTCACGAAAACCCATTTTCAGTTCAACTCCAAACTGCTACTTCATTTCTTAACTAAAAATAATAATTCTTGTTTCAAAAATCAAGTTTTATTGTTAACTTTTAATTCATATACCTGAATTTGTAAATTGACAGGTTCGAATTTTTGACAAAATTTGAGTGGTGCTCAGGTTTTCTTGATTTCCAGAAACAAGATGAAGTTGTTTTAACTCAAATTGATTTTTAAACTTTACTATATACCATAACATACAAATCTTGTTTTGATCTCAAGTTAAATCATTAAGTAGAACAACTAGAAAAGATTTTTTTTTTGAAATAAAGGATCTTGTGTTTAGAAGTTAAAACAGAGAACATATATGAGTATCTTCCTGAACCCAATATTTACTCAATATATTTTACCTAATATCATTTTTAAAAATAACTTTACGTGGTTATAGACAAATTTCCTTCAGAAACCATAGTTTGAAATGGTTTAGACATGAAGATTTGAATTTTTTTTCTTGTATTGGTTAACCTGTTACTTAACCAGAAAAATGAATATACCCATGTACACAACAATCTCTACCTGTATATATAGATATACAGAGATATCTACACTTATACAACCTAACTCACAACACACCCAAATATCAAAATATATAAACAAAACTAGAGGGGAGTTAGCTCACCTATTTATCTGGAAAACAAAGAACTTATATACACACAGACATGCATAGTTGTATACAGTGTAATTAAATCTAAAGTCTAGTTGAAATCATCCATGCAAACCAATATTCACAACAACACTTGATAGATTTATCACAGGCATCAAGAAAAACAGTTTTAGGCATTTAAAAATAAAAGTTTACTCACCTTGTTTTTTTTTTAAAGAATGAGCAGAGCAGAAATTTGGAAAACTGGGTATTTTGAATCTTCTTGTTCTAGCTTGTATTTGCCTTGAAACTTTGCTTGTTTGATCTATTGATGTTGACACTGATCTCAGGTTGAATGAATTTGTATTGTTATTAAAAGTTGAAATTTTGTTTTACTTTAAATGATGGACGAAACTGAAATGAGAAGCTTGATATAAAAAGAGAAGTTTACAGGTGATTATGATTTGTTTGTACAATATCAGAGATTTTTATTTGCTTATGGAGGCTGATATGCATCTATATTGTATGCTAAGATGTCTTGCATTAATTGAGTTTGTACCAATGTATATTTTTCTCATTTTCAGCTGTACCTATTCGAGATTATGGTGGCTGATGATAATTTGTTGTGTGTACTTAGAGGATGCAAACATTCAATGCTAATGTACCTTTCTACTTATTCTATGTTTTTATTTCAGCTGAGGATATTAACATTAGTTGTTGTGTACAAATCTATACACTTATCTTTTTGTACATAGATGTTTATTCTTTTTTTGCTTGTCTCGGCTGATGGTACTTGTATGTATTTTGTTTGTTTTCTTCTTTTATTTGCATACTTGAATATATTTTATTTGTTTTGGTCTTGTTACTTGGAAACATAAATGAATTTATGTTGTTATATTTTATCTATGTGTTTGCTTTATATTGTTACCTTATTACTTAGGAATATAAATGAAATTCTATTGTTAATATGTTTACTTTCTATTTTACAAACTATATAAGTTATGTTATATATATATATATATATATTTCAATTTCCATTTCTAACTTAAATATTATTTCCAACTCTAATACTTGTCTTGTATTTCTATATTTATCTTGTTATAATTTATTTTATTTTACATTGTATACAACCATATAGTTTATTTATTTTCATTTATATTTGAATGTATTTCTATGTTCAATATTTAATTAAAATCTATCTAATGTTGTTATTTTAATTCATTTATGATTTTGTAAAATTCATCTTATATAATTTCATTTTCTAAACCATTTCTTCATGATTTAAATTCATATACAATAATTTTAAATTTAAACGATTTATATAGAATTTATTCGAGTTCGGGGAAACTCGCTTTCATTGATAATAAATTTTACAATTTTTATTTAAAAATTCATTTAATTATCAATTTAAATAAATTAAAATTTAGGGTCGTTACAGGAGATATGTATAACTTGGAAATATTTAAAAATTGTTAAATCAGCGGCTGCGAAGAAAGTACAGTGGATGAGAATATAACCGAGTATAAAATACCCATGAAACTTACTAACTTTAAAGTTCTATGTATTTTTGATAAAAATAAATAAAAAAATATAGAGAATTTTTTTTTAATATATTGTTGAAATAAATTTCGAACTTAATACACATTTCAAGATTTTCATGTTAAATTTGACCCTATGTGGGATTCGAATTACTAACATTTTGCATATAAAGATATTTTTGGAATTTTACGATCAGAGTAAATTATTGTTATTCTATTTCAACTATTAACCACTTACATAAAAGATCTTGAACAGGGTTGAATGACGGGAACATTTGGGTTTAGAAGTGAAATCGACCGTGGTTTAACCCCACCTTCCCGTAGCAGCTTTGCGCCCCCGTGTTCCATTTCACAAATCAAAAACCCCCAAAATTTCAAATTCAAAACCCTAAAAATGAGGTTGTTAACTCACAATATGCTGGCTTCAAACATAAAGGGAGTCACAAACGGTTATCCACTAATCCTGCAAGCTCAGAGCACGGTCATCAAAGAAGTAGATTTTAACCTCGAATTCTTGAAAAATATGTTCCCTAAAATCGAGTGGAAAGCTCTCGTTGGTGCGGCGAAGTCTGTGAACTACGGCGAGCTTCCTGAAGATGCGGATCAATCGATGCTCGAATCCGAAGATTTCATGAGAAAGTTTCATCATGCTTTGCTTGAGATCCACGTGGAAGAAGGGGATCTGATCTGTCCCGAAACTGGAAGAAAGTTTCCTGTTAATAAAGGGATTCCTAATATGCTACTTCACGAGGACGAGGTTTGATTATTTAAGGGTTTTACTGTTTTGTTGGGTTTAGGGTTCGTTATGGTACTGTAGCTTAATTTGTGTTGTACTCATCGTGTGCTTGTACTGAATCGTTATTGAAACCGGATATTTCTGAGTGTTCTGCTTGTTTGTTTTGTTGATTGAATCTAACTTCATGTGAATGTTTACTATCCAAATATATATGAAATTTTCTCCCCACAAACAGTTATAAACTGCAGAAAAATCGTTCTTTTACCAAAAAAATTAAATAAGTATACAAAGTGGGCAAGAATATGTTATGCGTCCTAATCAAAGTAGGATAACCTATCAAATAATTTTTGGACTGCCTTTGTTTGATCAAAATAAAGTAGATAGAAGTTATATTGATGAGAGTTTTCCCACACGGGTAACCAAAGCAGGGATCTGAGTCTCACATGAACACTTGATTCACAAATTCATTGGGTTTCTCTGTTCATCTAATGGACGACTGCTTCTAGTAAGCGTGGGTGAATTTATTCCTACACTGGGTACCAAACACACACTATCATTCTGCTCGAGCTCTGCTTCAAAGACCGGCTATTTTAAGCACGGTTCGTATGGATCAAAAAAATCAACGGTGGAATTCAGGGGTGCACTAATTGTTTTATGGTATAGCCCGTATATTCCCCGCACCCTTCTTCCCTGGTTGAACAAGTATTTCCCACTATGCACATCTTTGGTCTATTTAAATTAGTGGTACCCTAACAAAATACACAGAACAAATAGGGTTCAATTCTTCTATCCCCAAATCCTCTGTCCCATTGTGCCCATTCACCATCAACCATTGATTTTTTTTATAATAATCATTGGATTTGATTCAGTGGACCTCATGTACTAATAAGATCACACTAATCAATGGTTGTGATTTATTTGGACACATGGGGACATGGAAAAGGGGACAGGAGATTTCATTTCGAAGATTTTTTTTTTTTAGTAAACCCGAGTAACATACCCGATTTAGTTGATTTACTACATCCCACCACCTATATCCTCCTGCATCCATTTGTGCAACCTAATTTTGGGCTTCATAGCACTCCTCGAAGAATATCGACTGCCTTGTATTTAGTATTTACACATAAATATTATGCCCCCATACTTTAGTTGGAATTATTTTCAGTTATGACACCAATCGTATTTGGAAGAAATATTTCCAAAAAAAGACAACAACTACTGGGAATGCAAAAGATTTTTTTTTTTAAAAAAAAAATCTATTTGATCTACACTTTTCTGTTTTCACCCCCTAAAATTTGGGGAATAAATGAAAATATGAGCAACGTTGCCCTCTTCTTTATCTATACACAGTTTGCAAGTATATAGATGTACAAAAAACATGGGACAAATTCAATCGGTATGTACGTTATTGCAAAAGTCATCTAGACTTCAAATATTCTTTTTTTCAGAAGTTATAAAATTTTGTAAAATATTAAAAGAGAATTTAGTGGCCGTGGGAGGAGATAGCCTTGGACCCAAGAATAAAGGGCCACCATTAATCTCACTATGGAACAAATGAGTCATCTTTCAAAGACTTGTCCAACTTAGTTATAATGTGCATCCCCAACCAATCTACATACTCATCCATAACCATTTCATTTGAAAATGAAAATGTAATAGCAATCTGAAAAAGAAGAAGGTTAAATAAAATATGGTTATGTTGTTCTACTTTATACACCAAACATGAACAAAATATGAGAATTAAAACCTTAATGATATTGGTGAAATATTGCAGGTGTATTCCATATCAGATTTCAAGTGATATGTTTAAAATATCAATTAAATATCGATTGATGATATATTTGTGATATGTAGGAGATATTTGTTGATATACTTATTTCAGTCTGATATTCTTGCAAGCATCAAATACCATCAGTTTATAAATAGTAGGACATAAAATTTTCCCGATTCAACAAAATGGTAAAGCATATGCCATTACCTTGCATTGTTTGTTAAGACGTAAGAAATGCGGATATTATCGTTGTTCAAAGTGCCACAGAGAGAGTGTGTATTTATATGTACGCACATATTTTGTTATTACCATATATAATTTGGTGACAAACAAACGTGTACAACTCTAATGTTATTCTGATGTTTCTAAATATAACATTAACCGGTAGGTGATATAACAATTAGCTTGTCAGTGCAAATTTTCATATTCTAATTTATTGGTATTTTGCGGGGGAATGCTGTGGCTTGGAGAAAAAAAGACACAGACAAGGGGAACTAGCCGTACTTGTATTTTCATTTTATATATTCTTTGGAGGCATTCGTTCAGATCTTTGTTATTAAGGTTTTTTTAAAAAAAAATAAATAAATAAAAATAAATCCTTTATTTATCAATTATATGCAATATTTTTGGAAATGATTTATGAATTTTACTTAAGTTATTAAAATATATAAAGTACTAAAATGGCTTAGTATATGGTATATCCGTTTGAAGCACCAAGGCTTTTTTGGGATATAATTCTATTTTTTTTCTGAAGTATACTGGATAATTTCAGTAGCATTAGCACATCTTTAAGGAAAATAACTAATGACAGAGTTTTTAAGTTTTGATCATGTGGATGTTTAAAAACCATTTTTGCTGTCTTTTATTTTTATTTTTTAAAAATCTACAATATTTCGTCATACTTAGTTATTATTCATAATATTTTCTTCCCCAGAATATATCTTTTGGAATCTGCCCCTGTTTGCAAACATTCTTCCTTTTTGTTTTGCTTCACTGTTCCAGAATGTTCAGGATTTTTATTCATACGAGTATTTACTAAAAATCAGTTGTATATTTGTACTGAAGACATCAACTTGATATAGAAATTAGCAAGTTGAAACTCTAGGAGATTCATAAGATTCATTCTAAGATACACTGATATTGTCAAGACAAAGACTGCATATACAATTGGATCCCTAAACAGAAACATGTTCATCAGTATGTCTAGAACATTACAACATTAACCATTCTGAACTTTTCCATATGCCCTTGTATTTATGTTAAACATAGCAACTTCCCTATCCTCTATCGTTTTTCATTATGTCCAAGGTATAGTTAGACCATTCCCAAAATCCATTATATTCACTGACTTGCTTTTCACCACTTGCTTTTCACCACTTTTGAACAAGTCCACATTTACACCCAAAATACAAAGAAACTATGTACAAAACCTTAGCAAGTTTTTTTTAACACAAAATGGATTCCTAAAATTACGATTATAATCAAATGATGGAAGAAATGATTGATGATTTACCATCAAAGAGTTGAATTCGGTACTCCACAGTTTACGCATGACTACTCTTATTTCTTTGGCGAAGGATCTTCCAACGACCACCACGGTAGCGTTCTTGTTAAAATTGACCGTAGATACAAACAATATCACAAAGATGGACACAGAAGGTTAATGAAAAACTACTTCATTGAAATCCCCAAGTACGAAGTTTCATTGACGACTTCGCATAATTTTGGTTGTTTCCAGTAAGATAAATTTTAAACTGTATGAAAAGAATCCATATTTTATTTATAGACCAGATGCGGCACAAAAACCAGGAATTTCTCTACCCACGAGTCAACAACATTGCGAATGTTAAGCCATGGTATGTCTGGAGACCAACTAAATGAATACTTCACGCTCGCATCATCAATGGAGATAGAATGCATGAAAGAATTCCGCAAAACTATAATTGAGGAGTTCGATGTCGAGTACTTGCGCACATCATGTTCATATGATATTGCTATATTGCTAGCTAGAGGCAAAACAAGGTGGTTTCCTGGTATGTTAGGCAGTTTAGATTGCATGAACTGGGATTGGAAAAATTGTTTGGCTGGACGGAAAGGAACGTTTATAGGTCAGAAGAAAGTTCCGACCAGGATTCTAAAAGCAGTTGCATCCGATGACCTGTGGATTTGCTTGCTTTTTTTTGGAGTACTAGTTTCGTTACATGATATTAACATTATGAAACATTCTTACTTATTTTTGGAACTGAAAAATGGATTATCAATTGATGTGGAGTACAAAGTTGGTGATAGCGTGTATAGAATGTGATATTACATAGTGGATGAAACATACCCCAAGTGGAGAACATAAAAGTAAGGGTTCAAAGCTCCCGACGATGATAAAGAAGAGTATTTTACTAAGAAAGTAGCAATCTATAGAAAGGTCGTTGAACGTACTTTCAGGTTTTAGCAAATGATGTTTCATATCACGAAATCAACGCACCAATTACCTTGACTTGACATGTTCAAAGCTCAACCCCAAGACCACATAGAAACCATAACTCGGTGGAGGAGCACATTTCAATAGTATAGAATATCCAAGATCAAGCATATCCAAGATCATGCAGGATATTTTGCATTACATGATCAACCAGTGGACCTTCTATAGGCAAACAAAGGGAGGATTATTTGGACTAACTAACAATAACTGTTTTTACTTCATTTCCAGTGAATAAACCATTTGTTACTTCATTTGTAGCGTTTTATTTGCAATAATATGTCAAGTTCTATCCTAGTTTGTTAACTTTATGCACGACATAGCTATGTTGTAATATGCGAAGTACTATGTTATATATGTAGTAATTGGCATACATTTGCTAGTACACACAATAGTGGTGCTGTGTTAATTATGCATATTTTACTAAACGAAGATAGTTAATTAATGGTACATGACATTACTTCGACATAATAACATAAAATACATTGATGCATAGATAGGTAGATAAATCACCTAATCCCTAATGCCATTTCTAGAATCACTACTTCCACTTCCACATCCTCTTTCTGTTTGATAGGATTTCAGTTCCTCCTACAAAATATCTTGCTGCACAAGAGATAGCTTGTTAATGTCATATGTGATAAGTTAAACCGTATTCTTCTCCCTATGCATAGCCTCCTTTCCAGCTTCCTCTTATTCCTTAAGCTCACAATCTTGAAGAAGCATTTGTTGAAAATCAATTCTTGGTTAAAGTCGACTTTCTTATAAATCTTGTCTGATTTCTCTATTTTCCACGATGACCTGACAGACCTGTCATGTACCTCCATGTATCTAGCCAATTTTGCAGCTCGTTGCTTCGTTTGAATCGCCTTATTTCTACTGATAGGGCGACCGTCGATGGTTCTAAATTAGTTATCTTTCTACGATACAGACTTGCTACCTGGACTAGAATTAGAGTAATACTTTCTCCTAGCATTGTTCGGTTGATCAAAGATAAAGTCATTTAGATTCTTTCACTTTCAAAGAAATGAAAGAAATTTGAGACATTCCTAAAACTTGAATGGATGACTATATTGAATATGATACCATATGCACCTTTTCTATTTGAATCAAAAACCAAGATGAACATATTAAACAAGCTCAAACTTTTTATAAAAATAGTAAGAATACTTATAACGTCGAAAAGGGTATCACCACTTCATGGTCGACTATCTAGTCCAAAATATACGCTAATTTTTTTGGCATGCTGGGTTAATGACTTGAAAACCTCCTATAACACCCCAGTTTTTATTCGGTAAGAATTTGAGAATAAAATGACTTTTTAATAGAAGGTTTTGGACTTATTAAAATTATATTGTGATAAAATGGTAATTTTGAAAAAATATATATATAATAATAGAATTTTGATGATGTGGAATAATTTGGAGGAAGGTTTTTATGTAAATAATTTTGAAGGAGGGTTTTATAGAAAATAAGGATATTCTTTTATAAAAAAATTGAAAGAGGGGTTGGAGAAAAAATAATTTATTATGGAAAAAAATGTTTATGTTGATAAAAATGATGAAATCGCTATATTTGAATATTTCGGAAATTTAGATTAATAATAGAAGGGTGATTTTTGAAGGTGAATTTAAGTAAAGAATAATTTTCATTAAGAAAGTAAATTTATATATTTATCATATAGGGGTTTAAATATGAAAAAAAAATTGACACATGAATATTTAGTGGAATAATTTGTTTGATTTAAACTTAAATTTTATGAGATTTAAAAGATTGGTTCATGATGAAAATAAATTAAACAACGAAATTAATTTTGAATTAGAGCTTTAATTGAATTTGGCCCATTTCCCTATATATTTCTCCCCCTTCCCTATTTAAAATGAATTGTATGTTCATCAAAAGAAGTTCTCTTACTTTATCTCGCAACCTCAAAAGTTAGAAATAAAATTCTAAAAATTGTTAAAATTTCCAAATTGACAACAAGGCATAGAGTGTTTTATTGCTTATATCTATGGAGTTTTAGGGCTTTCTTCGTATCAGCCTAACAAGAAAAAGTGAGGGTTGAGATTAGAAATGAAGAGCTAAGGCAGATATCAAGCTCTTTGCATGGATTTGGTTGCCAAATTAAGGTGAGTAAAGCTTTTTATCCAAAATATTGGTCTAGATCTCATCACATGTCAGTTTTAGTTCTTGTTTGATGAAATTGGATTTAACGTTTCTTGATTTTGCAAAAATATTGCTATTGTATTATCTATTTTTTTTGAATCTTATGGTACCCTGTATGTAAGGATATACTATTTATTTGTTGTGATTGTTTGAGTATTACTATATGTTGATTTCATGCTTTTAGTATTGGTTATTCATTGACCAAAAAGTTGTCAGAATCACATCAAAGAGGGAGGAGCAGGAGGGGCTCGAACGCTTGGACCAGATTGCTCCAAGTGAATTCGAACTGGTTGACTAGTGGTTAAGATTGGTCGACCGATCATGACGCCATTGGTCGATGGTGGTTCAAACTTGGAGCAATTAACTTCAGGACGTGAGCATTTTCTTTTAATATATATATATATATATATATATATATTGTAAAATTAATCATTATAAATTGAATTAAACTTCTATATTACTTGTAATGATTTTATATTAATTGTTTTAATGATATTAAATTATTTTGATTTAAAATAAAGGAAAGAGGAATTTTTAAAATTAAATATTTTTAGAATTAAATATTTTTAGATTGCAAAGAATAGAATTATTTTTAGAAGTTGAGATTTTAGAATTAGTTTGTATAAGTGGACTTATAAGTAGATATTTTATTTATCTATGATTATAAAATATTAAAAAGGATCTTTAAAAAAGGAGTTCTAAATTATTATTTTCAAAGGCAATTTAATGGGTTTGGAAAATAATAAAGATTTTGAAATTTTTAATCTTATAACATAAACAACTTTAGGAAACTGATAAATAGTGGTATTTGTGAATTTGTCTCTTTACTTAATGTAATGAGAATTCCAAATAAACAGGATTATTGAAAGAGTTAATGGTATGCCGTAGAGGAACTTATGTAATTTTTTACTCATATCTAACTTTATAGTCAATCTCATTCATACTAACAGTGTTTGTTTTCTTTTATATACTTTATTATGTTGTGATATAATTCATTTATACTATATAGTAAGAAAAATTCTTAAATAAAGTGTTATGTGATTATAGGTTCAAATGGTTGCAATTGTCAATAATTAGTCACAAAATAAAAAGACATTTTGTTTTAAGTATTCTTAGTCAAGATGTTTCGAGAAATAGATATAGATTCATCCAATATTGATATTGGAGTGAGTAATGCTCTTTGAATGTGGGATGTGCATTACTCATTGCTGCTAGATACATCAAGGGGTTACATACTTATGGTTATTTGATAATTATTGAATGACTCGTCTAAGAGTTTCTAGTTAGTTGACAATAACCAAGTCAAATAGAAAATTCCGATGTAGCAATGTTACACATTTCCCTCGACTTGAGAATACTCTGGAACATCAATGTAAATACTCCACTTTGATTATAGTCTAATCATGTCATGGAGGGTCCATCGAGCGACTATAGATGGCTTCGAGTTGAAACATTTAGAGTGAAGTACTATTCAACGGAGAATTCATGTCCTTAGTTGTACGACGTTATTATCACGGTCAATTGTAGTCAACTCAAAGTCAAATTCTCGAGACAGAGTAATATAGTTAATGTAACAACTCACCCCGAAACATGTCTAAGAAAAGGCTCGTCGAAACATAGACTCATTCCAAAGCGGGTTATTGGTTGGTAAAAAGAATAATATAGAGCTATCTATCTATTTGTCCATAACTCACAACGAAAGGATAAAATATAATAGCATAAACAATACCCATTTTATTTTAAATTCTAAATGTCACAAAACAAAACCATAACATCATGTCAACAATAACCATTACATCATCTTGTTCAGAAATACATTTTTAACTTCAAATGGGTACATCAGAAAATAGCATAAATATATAAATAGACTACTGCCACAAGCTCCTCTCATTGTCATTTCCATCTTGATTATCGTCCCCTTTTCTAACTTGTATTGTAATGAGGAGGGAGTTGGAACAACAATGTCTGATGAATAAAAAATCTCGAGCCTTTCTATATCAGTACTTGGGCAGTATAATTTAAATAAAGATACGTATTTCGCATTTTAAACTGTATTCAAAACTATTTAATACTTCATATAAGGGAAAGAGGCGAGCCCTCAAACCACCATTTAATAACTTAAATCCCTGGAGTAGGTTTTCCCATAATCAATAACCTATAACCATCGTTATTAATGTCTACCAATGCAAGAGATAGAATCCAAGCCACTTAATGCCTTTTAATGGAAAATAATCAAACTTTGACCATTTAGGGACCTTAATTAAGGTAGGCCCCCATCATTTAATATTTATTCCCAAGGCGGACTCCACACAGGTCTCTATCTAGCTGACATTGCACGGAAATATCTTCGGACACTTAATACTTTAATTGAAGTGGACCTTTTCGAGATACCCTCAACCGTTCCTAAACCTAATTCGACAATTTAATACATCATACAAGGGAAAGACGCGGCCTTCAATCAACCACTTAATACCTTCAATTCCCCAAAGCAGGTCCTTCGTTTTTTGACCCATACCCCCTCAGAGACATCTCACATTAATTCAATTATTCGTAGGAACTTGTAGCAATATTAGCCGGGCGGATTTACCCTACAGAATTGGGATTAATCTCATGTCATCCGTAGTTAGTTATTACAGACGATGTCTCACATTAGCCCCAAAGTCACACTACTGGTAGCCAGATTAACTGGGTAGATTTTTATATGTTTTTGACTGATCTCGCATCCCTATAACTTAGTCATATTTAATAACGCTCTCTAAGTGTATTATCACACATCTCATTGTATTCGTTTTTTAGGCCTTATAAGAAATCCTTCTAATTTCGCCTAATTAATTACTTTCCCAAGGGGGATTTAAATAACAATTATTAACTTAATTAACTACGCAATTAATATGTTACAGTTGTACATTATTTACGCTAGTGTGTGTATATAATAAGTATGCATTCATTAATTTCTATGCTTGCGGAGATTACGTCTTAAACTAACATTCAAATGTCAAATCTTTCAATATTATAAAAGTCTCATTTTCACGATAGCATTTTTACCATAAATTCAATATTCCAAAATAAAATCAACATACTTGTACTTAGAATCCAACTCCAATTTATTTTATATTAAAACAACGAAATGTAACAATACAATTTAATTAATTTTACATTCTATCAACTCCTTTTGACATGAAATTAGACAAGGGAACTTCTATTCAATTTGTAGAAATAGGAAGTGCAAACTACAAATAAGAATTCATACCTTACACACCATTATCAAATCTAAAGAATAAGAATAAGAAGTGGAATAGAAGATAAAACACATATATTGCAAAATCCATAAAAACTCCATTATTTTAATACAAAACAATTAAGATTTCAACCTAAGAATTGACGTTATGCTTTCGGGGAATTTTGGGAATTTTATTGTGATGTTTTCGTAATCCAGAATTCCCCCAAGCATATATCAAATCTAAACTACACTATTCAATTAAGGAAATAGAAAAACTAAGATTTTCGCTCATAGAGGTCCTTAGCTTTGCCTTTTCTTGGATTTGACACACCTTCAATGAAGCCTTTCAGATCTTCTTTTCTTGATATATAGCAAGAGATTCGTATATACGTTAGATTCAAAAAACTAGAGGTTTGAAGGAGAAGATAATGAGAAAATAATAATAAACAAAGATATATATATATAGGATTTCTTAGCTAAAATCCTAATGGAGTTTTATGAATCTATGAAGAGACTTTAACAACCCTAATTCTAATTAACATTATTTAGGATGTTTAATTGGATAAACTGAATAAAATAATGTAAAATGTTAAGGAGATTGAGATTTGATAATTGATAGGGGTCGACTCTTAATGAATGAGTTAATAAGAATGGTTTAAAACTTAATAAGAAGGAGGAATATATGCTAAGGGAAAAATGAGAATAGATCTAAATTCTTAAACATAAACCCATATTCTCTTATTTCCTTCCCCACTTCATTCATTACAAACAAAATCAAAGAATCAAGGCCGACCATTAACAAGGGTTTCGTGGGAAGTAAAGCTAGGGAAATAAGATTAAAGCTTAGGGGAATTAAATCAAAATACAAATCTCAACCTTCTTAAACCATTCAAGGTGAATAATAGTTATGCATCTTAAGTTTTAATTGTTATTTTCGGTTTTAAGTGAAAATATGAATCTTTTGATGTATTATGTCATGTTTTAAATGAGTGGATGAATATACGTTATTTGATGAATTTATATGATTTATTATGGAATTTATTGATATGTTTAAGTTGGAAAACCTATCATATGCCACCCAAACAACTTGGAAATGATCTTAGAAACATTATTTTAGAAATGGGTTTTAGATTTCATAATTTTCTAATAACATATGAATATTTTATGATTTTCTCAATGGAAGAAAATTGGCTATTTAGGGTTTTAATTGTTAAAAATTATTAATTAAAGTTTTTGGCTCCGAAATTGTTATATGTTAAAGAATATAATAAATTACTTTTAGTATGATTTTTAGGGATTTTTTCTAAGTGTTTAAGATTTATTATGAATTATTTGAGCTAGAAAGGGTAAGTTATTATAATAAAGTATTAATATAAAAAGTCAGTTTGTAAATTGCTTTGAAAATGATAATTCTGAAAAGCAGCAGTTTTCTGGAAAAGATTTTGATAATAAAGTTGCTATCCAATGGTATTTTGACAAATACCGATCCCATCTCAGCGCGTTTAAGACTCTCGACATCAATAAGAGGTAATGCATAGGGTACCAACCCCGGTTGGTATGAAATGTATTAGCCTTCGTTAATGGAAAAGGCGCAGCATCAAGGTCGAAGTCATGAACTTCGATGTTAACATTCCCGCATATGACTTAAGTGCCGCACTTTATATAAAGAGGGCATGATGCCAAATATGTATATTGTCGCCAACCCTATTGTTTTCAAAGAAACTAATAGCGGTGGTAACAATGCTGCATGTTTTGATAACGACTTCGAAAGGCAAGGATACTGCGTTTCATCCACTTCGACTTTATCTTTTGCCGCATGTTTTTAAAGAAGGCGATGATGCCGTGTTTTATCATTTCGACCTTAATGATTGTCGACTTTAATCTTTAACATTTATTTTCGAAGAAGGCTAGGTTACCACCCAATATCATTTCAGCCCTAATGATGCCGCTTATTTTCTTTAAGGCATTGAAGTCGAGACTCATCAATGTCACCGAATATTTTATAAGATTTTATAATATGCTATACGAAGCGGTTAGCTTTGACTATATAACCATGCATTTTGTAAATCGAAGACTTTAATATATTTAAAGGGGTGTAGTCCCTCGTCGACTATATCTTTGCCAAGTTTTATTAAGTATAAAGGCTTATATTGTTTTGGCTTTTATAGCCTATGGTTTCGAAGTGAGATAACTTCCAAGTGATTTTGAGATTCATCAATATAATTTATAAATGCATATATCATGTCATAAATATTTTGGGATAAAGTAAAGGGCTATATTTTCCTTATTTTAAATATGATTTCAAGGGTTAAATCATTTATAAAGAACTGTTTTCAGGAAATAGAAAAGGGTATTTAGCCCAGGATTTTACTAAAGAAATTATTGTTCTTAGGATAACCTATGATAGGATGAATTGATTCAGAGATTAAAAAACCGGATGGGACTGGTGTAGGGTAGCGCCCTATACTTCAGTTGTTAGCCCAATGCTGAAATAAGTCCAAAATTCCAGTGCATAGGGATGTGTCAAGGGTAAGACTAAAAGTAGGTTTACGAATAGAATGGAGTATATAAAGATAATATAAGTTACAGGTTGGCCTGCAAAACCTTTAGGTTCATAGTAAGCCTAGCAAAACTATGAGATTGACATATAGTCTGGTAAACACTAGGATAAGTGTATTTGGACAGACCGTCCAGTTTTCTTCTATAATAAATTAGAAATTTTGTTATATCTAGTAGGCTCGAGTCAGCCATGTAGGTTGGTAGTTACCTTGTGAAATCTAAAATTGGGACGGACAGTCCACTGATTTGACAAATAATCACGATTACCCATGCAGCATGCATGCATATTATTGTTTATATTTTCTATTTTAACCAGTTTAGTTGAAGGAATTTGATTTGCAAAAGATATGTTTTAAAAGGGATATTAGCGAGTGGAAAATCCATTCCGCTCAGCGCGTGGTCTTACTAAATATCTATAAACCGAGACGGTATATTATTATTCACACTAGGCTTTTTGTCTGAATCAAAGTTTATGTTTTCCCCTTGAACTCTCGGGTGCTCAAAATTTGATTTGAGTAGGTCGGGAGTAAGGGTTTTTCATTTTAAGTAGGTTTTGGCGAATAAAGCTTTCGGAGACATGTAGAAGGCAAAGCTAACTATGTAGGAGTCTATCTATATTATTAATCCGCTGTGTTGAAGTTATTTTGTTGAAGTGAATGTATTGACAGTAGATGTATTTGTCTATTTAGTAACTCTAATTGACCAAGGAGGCATCTTCATATGTCACTCTTGGAGTATTTTATAATAATTATATTTTATCTGAACATGAGCAGCATTTTGGGATTATGTAATGAATATGAAATGTAATGAGAAAGTTCGCTTTGAAACTGTGTTTCAAATTATTTCATATTCTTGTGCTTTGATGTTATTGATACAATTAACTTACCGTATTTTGTCATAAGAAATTAATACTATATATGACTACAACATTTGTAGCACTTAGTTTTGGGCCTCAAAATGGGGATGTTACAACTTGGTATTAGAGCATAGGTTTATGTAAAAGCTAAAAGAATTATTGAACTTAAAAATGTTTTGAAAACATAATATAAATGAATTTGAGAATAAGATTGGGGTATGAGATAACGCTACAGTAACGTACTCATATTTGCTATATGTAATTATACGCTTTATCTCTATTCTCCTTCTCTCTTAGACTGTTCTTTCATATCTTACTAAGGTTCAAATGCATATTTAAGGAAGTAAGATATGGAGGCAGGAAACAGAAGAGTGAATCTCAGTGGAAGAAGCACCACAACCAATGGAAATGTCAGACCCAATACTAGAAGGAATCTAGGTCGAAAAACGACTACAAATGTTGGTGTAGGAACACCACCGAATGATATGGGAGCAATGTACCAGTTCTCTGTTAACATGATGCAAGTAGGAGCTATTGTAGGATTAGTTAGAGAAAATGATGGAGGAGTGAATCAGGAAGCCCTAGTTATCAACAACTATACGGTTTTGAGTAGAGACCATGCAAGACTTGGAGGAAAGCCATTCATTGAAACGGAAGATGCAATTGAAGTGGAGAATTGGATACTTCATTGTGAAAGGTTCTTTGCTGATCTTGGTTTGAATGACGAATAGAAGAGGAGATTGGCATCCAGGCAATTGCAAGGACTGCATTGTACTGGTGGAATAGTGTTACTATTGGAGTGGCTGAGGAAACTTTGACTTGGGCAGAGTTTAGAAGGAGGTTCGAAGAGAGGTTTATGTCGGAAATTACCGAGTTAACTTTGCTTAGAAAATTTGCTGGGTTGGTGTAAGGTGATATGACAATGCTTGAGTACGCAACTGGATTTGAGGAGCTGTCCCATTATGGGTATGCTATTGTGGATATAGTGATCAAAAGGAATAAGAAGTTCATTCGTGGACTGAGACCTGAGCTTACTAGGGTAACTTTATCGCATCTCAGGGATCCATGTGATGTAGTCGTGGAGATAGCTTTGAGAAATGAAGAGATGCTTGCTTTGTTCAATAATAACAAGCCAAAAGAGAATCAGGGTGGACAAAATTAGAAGAGGAAGTTCTTTCACAAAAAGGGAGCTCAGAAGGGTGGAGCTGCCAAGAAAGAGAAATTTGAGGTTATATGTTACAAGTGTGACAAGGATGGACATTATGCTTACGAGTGCCGAACTGGAAAAGGAAATGAATTCGTTGGAAAAAAACATTAAGTGCTTTAACTGTGACCAAGTGGGACATTACAGGAACAAATGTCGGAAAGTAGCCAAGGCAAAAAAGGAAAAGTATTTGCTTTGGAACCGGCTACCTCGAGACCAACAACTGAGGAGAAAGGAAAAGCTGTGATGGGAGGTACGGTTTTGATTCATGGTATACCTGTTAGAGTACTGTTTGATACTGGTGCATCACATTCTTTTATGTCTCGTTGTTTGGTAGATAAGCTTAACCTAGAACCCTCATACCTAGTAACTTTCTTATGGGTTGCGAATCCGATAGGAGGGTATGCAACTCTTGGGATGAGATGTGACCACTTAGAGTTTGAATTATTAGGTCATATATTTGTTTGCAGTTTGTATGTATTTGATTTCGTAGGCTTTGAGATTTTTTTGGGTATGGACTGGTTAAGTAAATATGTTGCTAGGATATTTTGCCAAGATAGGAAAATATCACTAAAGCACCCGAATAGTAGCGCCCATATTAGTTACTTAATAGAGAATCCAAGTTTTGATGTATGCGCTTTGTTGGGTGCAATTGAGGAGGAAGATGAGTTGAATTTGGTTTTCGTAGTCGGAGAATTTGCAGATGTTTTTGAGCCTGTTATAGGATTACCGTCGAAACGAGCTATTGAGTTTTGAATAGATCTTATACCTGGAGCTGATCCTGGTAAGTAGACCACTTATCAGACTGACACCTACCAAGATGAAAGAGTTAAAGGTGCAGCTAGTGGATTTAGAGGGAAAGAATTTTATTAGACCAAGAAGTTCGCCTTGGGGAGCGGCCACGGTGTTTGTGAAGAAATCGGACATGTCGCTAAGATTATGTATCGATTATTGTAAGTTGAATGAAAAGACAATAAAGAACAGATATTCCTTGCTAAGAATTGACGACTTATTTGACTAGTTGAGCCGAGCCAAAGTGCTTCCCCAGTTGGATTTGGCGACAGGGTTCCATCAACTATGGGTGGTGGATGATAGTATTCCATTAATGGCGTTTAGAACAAGATATGGTTCGCACGAGTGGCTAGTAATGGCATCCGGATTGACTAATGTGCCTGCTTCATAGATTTAGTGACCTGAATCTTCAGAGAGCATTTAGATAGCTTCGTGTTGGTATTCATAGATGATATTTTGATATATTCCAAAAGTGAAATAAATCGTGAAGTTCATCATAGAATAGTGCTTGAGATGCTGAGGCAGCATCAGTTAAAAGCGAAGTTTTTGGAGTGTCATTTTTGGAAGAAAGAGATGAAGTTTCTTGGTCATGTAGTCCCGGAGAAAGGGTTGTTAGTAGATCCAGCTAAGATAGAAGCTGTAAATAATTAAAAGAGACCCAAGACGGTGATTGAGATAAAGAGTTTTCTAGGATTAGCTGGCTACCACCAGAGATTCATCAACGATTTCTCTCGTATAGCAGCGTCGATGACTAAGCTAACAAGGAAGGACGTGAGTACATTTGGATCAATAAATGTGAGGAGGCATTCAAGAAGCTGAAACATTTATTGACCAATGCGCCCGTTTTAGTTGTTCTGGATGGAAATCAAGATTTGGTGGTGTATATTGATGCGTGTGGAACAAGATTAGGAGTTGTGTTAATGCAGAGGGGAAAAGTGATTGCCTATGCTTTGCGACAGCTTAGATCGCATTATGTTAGATATCTGACTCAAAAGTTAGAGTTGGCTGCCATAATGTTTGCTTTGAAGGCATGGATACATTATCTTATGGGAGAACGATTCAAGTTGTATGTGGATCACAAATCGCTAAGATACTTATTCTCTCAGAAAGAGTTGAACATGAGACAATAGAGACTGTTGGTGTGTTTAGTTGCTTATGATTTTGGAATTGAGTACACACCAGGAAATGAAATAAAGTTGCAAATGCACTTGGCAGGAAATATCAGAATGTGTTGTTATCTATGTTGGCTAAATGGAAGGATTTAAAGGCGTTAACTACTTGTAGTGTGCAGTTAAAATCGACTGCCAGTTCTAGTCAGAGTATCACAATGTTTTCTTGTTTGGAAGTTCAACCAATATTGATCGACAGAATTGCTTCTAAGCAAAGAGATGATCCATTACTAGTTGAAAGAATTAGAAGATTGGAAGGTGGAACAAGATTGATGATTTGAAGGATATTTACCTCGACCAAAATGGAAGGTTAAGGAAGAAGGGACAGATATGTATTCCAGATGTGGGAGATCGAAGAAAAGAAGTACCTAGGGAATGTCATCAATCGAAGTTTACTATTCATCCTAGAGGAACTAAGATGTATCAAGATATGAAGAGAAGTTTCTTCTACGAAGGTATGAAAAGAGATGTAGGCTTATGGGTAAAACAGTGTTTGAATTGCCAGCAAATAAAAGCCGAACAACAGATACCTAGTGGATTGCTTCAGCCTTTGGATATACCAGTATAGAACTGGGATTCTATGTCTATGGATTTCATTGATGGGTTGCCAAAGTCAAATAGAGGAAATGAAAGTGTCTGGATTATATTGGATAAACTAACTAAGAGTGCATGCTTTATACCCGTTAAGTCGACAAGGATGAAACATATTTCGACTAAGTTGTTTATGAAGAACATTGCTAGACTATATGCAGTTCCAAGTAGTATCGCAGTGACAGAGATGTTTTGTTCACTAGTGAATTCTGGAAGAGTCTACAGGAAATGTTAGGTACCAAGCTTAAGATGAGTACCGCTTATCACCTACAGACAGATGGGTAGACAGAGAGAGTCAATAAGGTACTTGAAAATTTGTTGAGGGCTTGTGTACTAGATTTTGGTGGGTCATAGGAAGACCATTTGTACTTGGTTGAGTTTTCCTATAATAATAGTTATCAGACTAGTATAGGAATGGTGCCTTTCGGTTGTATAGAAGGCCGTGTAAATCACCAGCATGTTGGTTGAAAATCGGAGATAGATTAGTTCTTGGTCTAGATATGGTGAGAGAAGCCGTTGAAAAAATTGAGTTGATTCGAGCTAGAATGAAGGAATCTTGATCAAGGCAGAAAAGTTATGCAAATAAGAGATAAAAGGACTTAGAGTTCTCAGCTGGAGATCATGTTTTCGTCAAAGTATCAACGAAGAATGGTGTAGTAAGATTTGGGAAATTTAGGAAAATTGGCATCTAGATATGTTGGACCGTTCCCTATCATAGAGAGGATCCGAAAGCTCACTTACCGAGTAGTTTTGCAAGTTTCCATAATGTGTTTCATGTTTTCATCTTAGGAAATATGTGCATGATATAGAGACTACTATTGCTCCAATTGCATTGGAAGATTTAGTAGTAGAACCGGATCTGACTTTTGTAAGACGACCAATCCGAATTGCAGCGAGAGATGAGAAGAAGTTAATGAACAAGAAAGTCAGATTATTGAAAGTCCAGTGGACTGTCAACGAGAAAGACTGTACTTGGAAGACAGAGGACATGATTAGAGATACTTATCCTGACTTGTTTGATGATATGTTTTGCATCTATGCTTATATGTTTGATGTGTGAACCTTATCGTAATTTCGTGGATGAAATACTTTAAGGAGGGGAGTCTGTAATAACCCTAATTCTAATTAACATTATTTAGGATATTCAATTGGATAAATTAAATAAAATATTTAAAAGGTTAAGGAGATTGAGATTTGATAATTAATAGGGGTCTAGCATTAATGAATGAGTTAATAAGAATGGTTTAAGACTTAATAAGAATGAGGAATATATGCCAAGGGCAAAATGGGAATAGATCTAAATTTCTAAGCGTAAACCCTTATTGTCTTATTTCCTCCCTCACTTCATTCATTACAAACGAAATTAAAGAATCAAGGCCGACTATTAACAAGGGTTTCAAGGGAAGTAAAGCTAGGGAAACAAGATCAAAGCTTAGGGGAATCAAATCAAAATACAAATCTCAACCTTCTTAAACCATTCAAGGTGAATAATAGTTATGCATCTTAAGTTTAATTGTTATTTTCAGTTTTAAATGAAAACCTGACTCTTTTGATGATATTATGTCATGTTTTAAATGATTGGATGAATATATGCTATTTGATGAATTTATATGATTTATTATGGAATTTATTGATATGTATAAGTTGGAAAACCAATCATATGACACCCAAACGACTTGAAATTTGGATATGATGTTAGAAACATTATATTAGAAATAGGTTTTTAATTTCATAATTTTATGATAGAATATGATTATTTTTTATCTTCTCAAGGGAAGAAAATTGGTTATTTTTGGTTTTAATTATTAAAAATAATTAATTAAAGTTTTTGGCCCCAAAATTTGTATATGTTAATAAATCAGATTTATTATGCTTATTGGGGACTTTTCCAAAGTGTTTAAGATTTATTATGAATTATTTGAGCTAGAAAGGCTTAATTATTATAATAAAATATTGACATAAAAAGTTTAGCTTGTAAATTGTTTTGGAAATGACAATTCTAAACAGCGTCAGTTTTTTGGAAAAGATTTTGATAAAGAAAGTTGTTACCCAATGATATTTTTACAAATACAAGGAGTTGGTAAAAAGAAATTACTTTTAATAGCAAAATAACAGTTTTCATGTTATTTATGACATTGCAACGCCAAAGTTCATGATGCCCCATCTCATCTCAGCGCGTTTAAGATTCTCGACATCAATCAGGGGTAACGCATAAGGTACCAACCCCGGTTAGTATGAAATGTATTAGCCTTGGTTGATTGAAAAGGCGTAGCATCAAGGTCGAAGTCATGAACTTCGACGTTAGCATTCCCGCATGACTTAAGTGGCACACTTTATATAAAGAGGGCATGATGCCAAATATTTATAGCGTCGCCGACCCTATTGTTTTCGAAGAAACTAATAGCGGTGATAACAATGCTGTATGTTTTGATAACGACTTTGAAAGGCAAGGATGCCCGCGTTTCATCCACTTCGACTTTATCTTTTGCCGCATGTTTTTAAAGAAGGTGACGATGTTGTGTTTTATCATTTCGACCTTAATGGTAAATCTTTTGGCATCATGCCCTCTTTATATAAAATGCGATGATGCCGTGTTTTATCTTTGGCGAATCATTAAGGTCAAAATGATTGCCGACTTTAAAGAAGGCGATGATGTCGTGTCTTTGGCGAATAAATCTTCCAAAGACGTGCAGGAGGCAAAGCTAGCTATGTAGTAGTCTATCTATATTATTAATCCGCTCTATTGAAGTTATTTTGTTGAAGTGAATGTATTGATAGTAGATGTATATGTCTGTTTAGTAACCCTAATCAACCAAAGGGGGCATTTTCATATGTCGCACTTGGAGTATTTTGTAATAATTATGTTTTATTTAAACTTAGACAACATTTTGAGATTATGAAATGAATATGAATGTAATTAGAAAGTTTGCTTTGAAACTGTGTTTAAAATTATTTCATATTCTTTTGCTTTGTTGTTATTAATACAATTAACATTACCACATTTTGTCACCAGAAATTAATACAAATGACTGTAGCATCTGTAGCGCTTAGTTTTGCACCTCAAAATGGGAGATGCTTTTGACTGACCTCACATCCCTATAACTTAGTCATATTCATAACACTCTCTAAGTGTATTATCACACATCTCATCATATTCGTTATTAAGGCCTTATAAGAAATCTGTCTTATTTCGCCTAATTAATTACTTTTCTAAAGGGGATTTAAATGACAATTATTAACTTAATTATCTACGCAATTAATACGTTACAATTGTACATTAT
Organism: Allium fistulosum; assembly: GCA_030737815.1. Taxonomy (NCBI): domain Eukaryota; kingdom Viridiplantae; phylum Streptophyta; class Magnoliopsida; order Asparagales; family Amaryllidaceae; genus Allium; species Allium fistulosum. The sequence continues at coordinate 672,194,871 of CM060901.1, forward strand.
TTATGCTAGTGTGTGTATATATAAGTATGCATTCATTAATTCCTATGCGTGTGGAGATTACGCTTTAAACTAACATTTAAATGTCAAATCTTCCAATGTTATATAAGGCATATTTTCAAAATACAATTTTTACCACAAATTTAATATTCCAAAATCAAATCAATAGACTTGTACTTAGAATCCAATTCCAACTTATTTTATATTAAAATAATGGAATAAAACAGTAATAGTTAAAACTTACAACTTAATTAATTTTGCACTCTATTCAACTCAATTTTACATGAAATTAGACAAGGGAATTTCCATTCAATTTGTAGAAATAGGCAGTGCAATTTACGAATTAGAATTCGTACCTTGCACATCATTTATTAATCAAATCCCTTAATCAAATCCAAAGAAAATGAATAAGAAGTGGAATAGAAGCTAAACACATATATTGAAAATTCCACAAAAGCTCCATTATTTTAATACGAAACAATTAAGATTCCAACCAAAGAATTGATATTTCACTTTGAGGGAATTTTGGAGATTTTTATTGTGATGTTTTCATAATCCAGTACTCCCCAAGGCATATATCAAATTCAAACTACACTATTCAATTACGAAAATAGAAAAATAAGATTTTCACTTATAGAGGTCCTTAACTTTACCTTCTCTTGAATTTGACACGCTTTCAATAAACCTTTTTCAGATCTCCTCTTTTTGATATATACTACAAAAGATTTGTATATATGTTAGATTAAAAAAATTAGAGGTTTGGAGGAGAGGAGATTGGGAAAATAAACAATAAACAAAGATGGATATATAGGATTTATTACCTGAAATCCTAATGAAGTTTTCTGAATCTATAAAGAGATAAACCGATAGAGCTTCGTTAATGTTCCCAAATATTTTGTGAATAAAAGCGAGGGGGCTAGACTCTTACTTATAGTGATTGCAATGCATCAGAACTGTCGGATGAAGGTCGGTAAAATAATAATAAAATTCGGTACGTTAAAATGTCCAAAACCCCCACTTCTACTTACAAGTAGCCGTCGACCGCCTCTTTCCATCGATCGACCACTAACAGTCGACCGATCATGGTTAAGGGGTCGCCGCTCCCCTATTTTGGGAATGTTAAAATTGTTTCCGTTGTTGATTTATTTTTTCCATAATTGTTATTTAACGTTGACATTAATTTTAATGTTTACTTAACCACCAAATATAATTACCGTTAACTTCTGAATTTCAAATTTGGAATTAATTGTTTGTTTGAAATTAAAATTCTATTAAAATGATTTTAAATTTGAAAACTTCAAACATCCATAATTTCTTCGTTTAAGCTCCGTTTTCAGCTTATTATATATGGAAATTGATTAGAGTTTCGCCATAAACGAAATGGCATAACTTTCATGGTCAAATTCAAACTTTTACAAAATTTCCATTTTTACCCCTATCTTATTTGAATTAATTTATTTAATCTGTTTATTTATGGTTGATTTTACGGGGTGTTACCCTTAAAAGGATTTCGTCCTCGAAATCTTCCCAAAGGATGAACAGCGTAACGCACAATAACCATTCATGTTATACAAATAAGTTATCTACATAACAATCTACTCAATCAAAAGTGCAATGTGATTATGTAATGCAGACATACTATATAAGTGAGCTCAATCCTATTGTGAGTGTGTGATCGTGACATATAAGCATGTATGCAAATACCCTAAACATGCGTAAAAATTTCTACATGGGTGCAAAGTGATAGTGAAAAGTATAGCAATCATCTCTTATCATCCAATCTAACAACCATGATGCAACCAAAAACCTAATTTTGGAGGGAAGTTTATCAGTGAAGAGTTCAGGATGAGTGATCCTCATCTTTTCTTCAGTTTCCTATGTGCTTTCCACTGGGTTGTCTCTCCATTGTACTCGGACCAGCCTAATTTCTTTGTTACGGAGCTTCATAGTTCTGTGCTCCACAATTCGTGCAGGGGCACGTGATACTATTGGCTCCGTCTCAATATTCCCCAACTAATCAGGCTCTATCACAACCGCTATGTCATGAAAGCGTTTCCACAAATGTGAGATGTGAAAAACATAGTGGACTCCTACCAATCTATCTAATAGCTCCACGCGATAAGCAAGTCCTCCTATCCTTTCCAAAATTCAAAAAGGCCCAACAAATGTTGGTGCCAATTTTCTAAACTTACCAAACCTTACGACTTTTCTAAGAGGGGAGACTTAGATAAATACCGAGTCTCCAACATTAAACTCTAACTCTTTCCTTCCCTTGTTGGCATAGGATTTCTGGCGGTCTTGTGCTACCTTCATATATAGTCCGATCAACTCTATTTTTTTCGAAGTATTGTGAATCAAATCTAGTCCGAGCAATTTTTTTTCGGTGTTTTCACACCAACAATTTGGCGATTTTGCATGGTCTCCCATAAAGCGCTTTAAAGGGATCCATACCCATCGTCGCTTGGTAATTATTATTATATGTGAATTGAACCAGTGGTAGATGTTGTTCCCAGTGTCCTCCGAAGTCCATGATGTAAGCCCCCAATGAGTCTTCCAAGATTCTATTCACCCTTCCTGTTTGATCATCGTTCTGTAGGTGGTAAGGAGTGCTAAGATCTAACGAAGTTCTCAAAGCTACCTGCAAACTCCTCCATAACTCGCTAGTGAATAAGGGGTCCCTATCACTAACAGTGCTCACTGGAATTCCATGGGCACTCTCAGTGAGTCTATCTACTATGACTTAAATAGCTTCATTACCCCTCTGACTTCTAGACAATCCTTTTACGAAGTCCATCAAAATGTGCTCCTATTTCCAAGTCGGAATCTCCAATGGTAACAATAATCCTTCGGGTCTTCCTTGCTCAACCTTTATTCTTTGACATGTTAAACATCTAGCAATAAACTAGGCTACTCTCCTCTTCATTCCCGATCAAAATAAAATTCTCTTCATATCCATATACATCTTGTCTCCTCCGAGGTGAATGATGATCTTTGAGTGGTGACACTCTGCAAGTACTTCCTCCAATACACGGTAATCATTGGGACACAAAGTTGTCAATCCCTTCTTAAACATCCCTTCTCGTCAACTTCATACCTGTTAACATGAGGAAAAAGTTCTCTTCTCATCTTATCCAGAATCTTCACTATCCTCTCATCCTTCTTTTGCTCAAGCTCAATGCGGTCCATCAAAGTCGGCCTAACCTCCATCACTGTCAAAAAGCCTTGGATGGGTTCTGTTGGCGGTAGAAAGTTAAAATTTGAGAGGAACTCCAACTGCCTCCATTTGTACATAGCACCTAAGGTAGCATAACTCCGACTGATGGCGTCTGCGACGACGTTCCATTTTCCGAGGGTATATTGTATACCAAAGTCGAAAGATGCAATATACTCCATCCACCTTTGCTGCCTAAGGTTTTAATCTTTTTGGGAAAATAATATTTGAGTGATTTGTGGTCAGTGAAAAACTCAAACCTTTCTCCTAAAAGATAGTGCCTCCACATCTTCAAGGCAAAGACAATAGCCGCCAACTCCAAGTCGTGAACTGAGTATCTCTTCTCATAGCCGTTCAGTTGCGTAGTAGTATAAGCTACTACCCTTCCTTATTGCATGAGAACTGCTCCAAATCTTATGCCACATGCATGCATGAAAACTGTAAAAGGCTTTTTCCCATCAAGAATGGTAAGCACGTGTGCACTTGTCAATAGTTCCTTAAGTTTCTCGAATGCTTTAGTGCATCTATCATGCCAAGTAAAGACTAGATTCTTCTTACTCAAGAGGGTTAAAGAGACTACTATTTTTGCAAAGTTCTTTATGAACTACCTATAGTAACCTAATAACCTAAGAAAGCTCCAAACTTCAATTACACTCTTTGGGACTCTGCACTCTTGAATAGCTTCCATTTTTGCGGGGTCCACCGTCAATCCATGCTCAGAAACGATGTGTCCAAGAAACCTTGCCTCCTTCTTCTAAAAGTGGCATTTTGCAAATTTGGCTCTAAGTTGGTATCTCCTCAAAGTCTCTAGTATCTCACCTAAGTGATTATCATGCTCTCCTTCACTCTTGGATAATACTAAGATATCATCAAAAAACAATAGAACGAACTTATTAAGTTGCCCCCTAGGCACTATACTCATCAAATCTACAAAGTATAATGGAGCATTCGTTAATTCAAAAGGCACTACCTCCCACTCATAGATTCCATCTGGTGCGTGGCATGCAGTCTTCGACTTGCTGTCCTCTGTGATCTAAATTGATGAAATCTAGTTGCCAAGTTCAATTGGGAGAAGACTTTCGTCCCCACAAGTTGATCGAACAAGTCGTCTATCTTAAGTAAGGAATACCTATTCTTCCCTTTCAACTTGTTAAGTTCCCTATAGTCAATGGACAGTCTCAATGAGTCGTCTATCTTAGTGGCAAAAACAACAGGGGCACCCCATTTCGAAGTACTTCGTCGAACGAATCCTTTCTACAACAGCTCTGAGATTTGCTTGTCCAACTCACGTTTTTCTTTGACAGGTCATGTGTCTTAATGGAAGAACGATTGGTCTAGAGTCATTCTCCAAATCAATTCTAAACTTGATCCCCCTTTGGGTGGGAGACCGATACTTCCTCGAATACATCAGGAAATTCTCGGACTATGGGAATGGATGATGAATATGAGATAGGCTCAACGAGTATAAATAACTTAACTAGACTGAGTCCTGGGGTGTATAGTGCACCTCTAAGTCTCGTCCTCTATAACTCTTTAATCGTACAACCCACCTATCACAATCTAAAATTGCCCCATAGTATAATAAACAATCCATCCCAAAGATAAGTCCTTACCCCTCAAAATTTAGAATGTATGCATTACATATGAAATCAATGCCACATTTGTCCATAACTAGGTCTTTGCAAATTAAAGAGAGATCTATCGACCCCCTAATAGGATTATAGACTATTATTGGGCTGTTGACAAATTGGGTTTGAAGATTTAAGGAGTTAACTACATTCCTAGCTATAAAATAATGTGATGCCCCAGAATCAAATAGGGTACGAATTGTAGCCCCAAAAATAAGAGTTATACCTTCCAATCTCAACTTTCCTTGGTTTGTAGAGGGTGGTCTACTCGAAATACAGGTAGCCTCAATGGCATAGGCTTGTCCACTTGGCCCCTCCTTTGCCATATTCGGACATTAGTGCTTGAGGTGCCCTTCCTCATAGTAGCAATAACACTTTCCCTTAAAAGCTTCCTTTATTAGACTCACCCTACAGTCTTTGGCTACATGACCCTTCTTTAGGCATCTCTTATACACCTTACCTTCTTTCTTGAACTTTCCTTTTGACTTCTTATTCACCCAAAACCTTCTTGGTTTGATTTTGAGTAAGTCCCGTCTTCTCCTTCTCTACCTCTTTTACTTCCTCACTAGCCATCTACAGCAAAGCCATCTCAGCTAACATCTTGTATATGGCACCGACATGCACTTAGGTTAATAACAATTCTCTAAGCGGGGAGTTCAGGCCCTTCACAAACTTCATGGCCTTCTCCATAGGTGTATCGGTCAAGCTCATTCCGAACCTAGCCAACCCTATAAACTTACTAATGTACTCCTTCAAAGTGGAGTCCTCCTACCTAAGCTGTATAAATTTCTACAATTGTAAACTTACTTCTGTCCTTGACATCAAATTTGACTTGAATCTGTCCTTGAATTCATCCCAAGTGAAAATCCTACCAATATTCTCCTTAGCCACAATACTTCACTTTAGCTGATCCTACCAATATTCTCCTCTTTAGCTGATCCTCCCAACCGAGCTCTCAAAATATCTTCTCGTGGTCATTTATCCAAGTCTTTGACTCCACAAAACCCTTTGTTCTAGAATATATGCTTCCTTCCATATTAAGAAAATCCTTACACATCTTGGGAAAGTCAAAGGGACGGGGTGCTAAATTGGCAGGCGGGGCAGCAGGTGCCATCGATGCAACTTGAGGAATTGCGACTTCACCTACTTGCCTGAGGTATTGTTTAAACCATTCGAGCATTCGAGGTGGCCGGTCTTCCTCGAGTAGGGTTCCCAACCTCAGAAGAAGAATGATTATCAACGATATTAACTATCTGTATGTTTAGCATTTAGTTATAACTTCCTAAGATAGTATTATATGTTGAAAGAAAGATTTGCCTAGTGTATGCGTGTATGTTCAAAAATAGAGAGAGAGAGAGTGTATGTGTAGTAAGGGTTTTTGGAAAATATTTTGAAAAATAACAAATACGTCACTCATACGTATACTTCTCCTAGTTGACTAGGTAACCTAGGCTCGATACCAAAAGTAACAACCCACCCTGAAGCAAGCATAAATCCCGACCCAGAGAAGGCCCATCGAAACTTAGACCCATTTCAAAGCTGGTTGTTGGTTTGTAGAAAGAACAATACAGAGCTATCCATATATTCATTCAGAACTCACAACGGAAGGATAAAATATAATAGCATAAACAATACCCATTCTATTTCAAACTCTAAATATCACAAAAACAAAACCATAATATCATGTCAACAATAACTGTTACATCATCTTGTTTAAAAATACATTTTTAACTTCAAATAGGTACATCGAAAAATAGCATAAATAGATAAATATACTACTGCCATAAGTTCCTCTCATCATTTTCTCCATCTTGATCATTGTCTCCTTCCCAAACCATTATTGTAATGAGGAGGGAGTCAGAACAATCATGTCTGGTGAATAAAAAATCTCGAGCCTATCAATATCAGCACTTGGGCAGTATAATTTAAATAAGGATAACTCTTTCTCATTTTAAAGTATACTCGAAACCATTTAATAGTTCATATAAGGGAAAGAGGTGGGCCCTCAAATAACCACTTGATACCTTCAATCCCCAAAGCAGTTTTCCCATAATCAATAACCCATAACCACCGTTATTAATGTATACCAATGCGTGAGATAAAACCCAAGCCCCTTAATACCTTTTAATGGAAAATATGCAGACTCTGACCATTTAAGACCTCAATTAAGGTAGGCCCCCATTATTTAATACTCATTCCCAAGGCGGACTCCACACAGTTCTCTAACTAGTCAACATTGCATGGAAATCTCTTAGGACACTTAATACTTCAATTGAAGCGGACCTTTTTGAGACATCCTCAACCTGCCTAAACCCAATCCCGACCATTTAATACTTCATATAAAGGAAGAGGCGGGCCCTAAACAACCACTTAATACCTTCAATTCCCCGAAGCATGTCCATCATATTATGATCCGTACCTGATGGAGACATCTCACATTAGTCTGACTATTCGTAGGAACTGGTAGCTAGATTAGCTGGGCAGATTTACCCTATAGAATTGGGACTAACCTTGCGTCATCTGTAGTTACTTATTATAGGCGACATCTTACATCAGCCCTAAAGTCACATTGTTGGTAGCCAGATTAGCTGGGTATATTTTTGTGTGCTTTTGACTGACCTCGCATCCTTATAACTTTGTCATATTTCATAACACTCTCTAAGTGTATTATAACACATCTCATCATATTTATTATTAAGGCCTTATAAGAAATCTTTCTTATTTCGCCTAATTAATTAATTTTCTAAGGGGGATTTAAATGACAGTTATTAACTTAAATATCTAAGCAATTAATACATTATAATTGTACATTATTTATGCTAGTGTGTATATATATAAGTACACATTCCTTAATTTCTATGCGTGCGGAGATTACGCCTTAAACTAACATTTAAATGTCAAATCTTCCAATGTTATACAAGTCTTATTTTCACAATACAATTTTTACCATAAATTTAATATTCCAAAATCAAATCAATAGACTTGTACTTAGAATCCAACTCCAACTTATTTTATATTAAAATAATGGAATAAAACAATAAGAATTAAAACTTAAAATTTAATTAATTTTGCACTCTATTCAACTCATTTTTACATGCAATTAAACAAGGGAATTCCCATTCAATTTGTAGAAATAGGCAGTGCTATTTACGAATTAGAATTCGTACCTTGCACATCATTTATTAATCAAATCCAAAGGAAAAGAATTAGAAGTGGAATAGAAGGTAAAATACATATATTGCAAAATACACAAAAACTCCATTATTTTAATATGAAACAATTAAGATTCTAACCTAAGAATTGATATTTCGCTTTGGGGGAATTTTGGAGATTTTTATTATGATGTTTTCGTAATCCAATACTCCCCAAGGCATATATCAAATTCAAACTACACTGTTCAATTACGAAAATAGAAAAACTAAGATTTTCACTCATAGAGGTCCTTAACTTTGCCTACTCTTGAATTTGACATGCTTTCAATGAACTGTTTCATATCTCTTCTTTTTGATATATACTACAAGAGATTTGTATATATGTTAGATTCAGAAAAATATAGGTTTCGGGGAGAGGAGATTGGCAAAATAAACAATAAACAAAGATAGATATAGGGCATTTCTTGCCTGAAACCATAATGGAGTTTTCTAAATCTATAGAGAGATAAACCGATAGAGCTTCATTAATGTTCCTAAATATTTTATCAATAAATGTGAGAGGGCTAGGCTCTTATTTATAGTGATTGGAACGCACTAGAACCATCAGAATAAGGTCGGTTAAAAAATAATAAAATCGAGTGTTAAAATAATCAACACCCTAGCCGTCACCTACAGGCACCGGTTGACCGCTACCTTGCACCGGTCGACCGCTAGCGGTCGACCTGTTGTGGTCAAGGGGCGACTGCTCCCACTATTTTAGGAAAGTTGTCGTTGTTAATCTATTTTCATCCTTAACTGTTATTTAACATTAACGTTAATTTTATGTTTACTTAATCCCCAAGTATAATTACCGTTTAATTTTTAACTTTTAATTTGAGAATTAATTATTTATTTGAATTTGAATTCTATTTAAATTATTTTAAACTCGAAAACTTAAACGCCCATAATTCCTTCGTTTGAGCTCTATTTCCAGCATATTGTATATGAAAATTGATCAGAATTTAACCACGAACACAATATCATAACTTTCATGGTCAAATTCCAACTTTTGCAAAATTTTCATTTTTACCAACCACATTTATTGTATTCATATTGTATTGTACTAAACATGTATCAGTGTATATGTATATATATATGATGTTGATTACTGTTCTGTGATGTGCTTTACATTTAGTTATTGTATTTTGTTCTGATAGAACCATTAGCCACCTATAGTTTTGGATTAAGCATTTACTGGGTATGTCGATCCATTGAGATAGAAAAGAAAAATCATATTGCATTTATCGACGTATTCAGTAGATATTTAAGACAAAGTTATAGATGGTCGCCCTTAACCAGCCCTATTCTCCGCTTTAGTAGACGGAATTACTCGTTAATTCTCTTTACTAAGGTGGGTCTCGGGGTGGGGCATTACAGAATGGTATCAGAGCTATCTTATTTAAATTAATTTATCCAATCTATTTATTTATGGTTGATTTTAAGGGGTGTTTCAGTTAATAATAAATATTAGTATTGAACAAAGGACTTTGTTTTTGGACTAACCAAGTTGAATGTGGATAATAATGGAATACCAAATTCTATATCCCTAAAGTTATATAGTTTTGATAAAGAGAATGTGCGTAAATTATCATTGTAAAGGTATCATGTAAGAATATTTAAAATTGGACTTTACCGAAAGACCTGTAAGCGATGAATTCAGCCAAACTATGACACCATTAGCTCAGCTGGCACATGAATGTTAATATATGAGTTGTTCAAAATTAATCACTGATCGAATTCACATCTCTGAGTCTCACACACATATTTATGGATTCTACAAAAAAATATACAATTTAATTGAATTATAAAATGTTATAAATTGACTAAATTAATAAATATTTTAGAAATAATTATTATTATTAATTTATTTGATGTTTTTGGGATTGTTTATAATGATCTAAGTGCATATATAAATGTTGTATTTGTGCATATCGATACGCGATATCAGTATACTTTTAAACATGCTTTAAATGAGGGATAATTACATGAAGAGTTTGGAAAATTTTGCACCATATAGATGGCAACATAGTTGGACATATAAGGGGAGTGAAATGATAGAGTTAGGAGTACGCCCTAGGGACAATTATGTAATTTGTTACATATATCAAACTCATTGACCAGTCTTGTTTGAAATAAAGGTGATTTTTTTTATTATATACTTGACATAATGTGGTTATATTAATTAATTAATTTAACTAAAAATTTATTTAATAGAAAATCCATAAATGGTATATTTTGTGGTAGTAGTTACAAAGTATTGTAACAGTGAGTGGTTTATCACAATAAAATTAAATATACCTTTTTAAATGTTCTTAGTCATGATGCATCGAGACTGGTTATTGATGTATCCTTTGAGACTAGATTATGTAACGCTCTCCAAATGTTGGACTATGTATTACTCATGAGTACTGAGGGAATTTAAGGGTTACGTACTAATAGTTATTAGATAATTATGGAACGACTCATTTGATAGTTTTCTGTTGGTTAATACAACTAAAGTCAAATAGAAAATACCGATGTGAATAATTTACATAGTTCTTTTGACTTGAGAATGCTAGGAATCTTCAATATGAATGCTCCGCTTTGATTATAGTCAAATCATAGCACAACGTCCATCGAGTGACTATAGTTGGGTTGAGTGTAAGTATTGGAAGTGAAGCACTATTCAACAGAGGACTCGTCTCCTCAGTTATATATGGTTAGTATCATGGTCAACTCAAGTCAAACCAAAGTCAAAATCTCGAGCCAAAGTAGTACGTTTAATAAAAATTATTATCATTGAACCAAGGATTTTGTGTTTGAACTATAGAGTTGAATGTGGACGATGTTGGAATTTTGACCAATACCAAATTCAATAAATCCAAAGTGATATAGTTTTTGTAACGACCGAGAATTTAATCACTATATAAAGGGATATTTAATTATATTTTTAAATAATTAATAGATGGATTTTTATTAACAAATAAAACTATTTTATTTAGTAACTAATGATGATAAAATCATTTTCAAAAATGGTTTACCAGTATATATAGTTCGTAAAGAAAAAGAAAATGTGACCGGAAATTATTTTTCGAAATGTTGTTTTTTCATTAGTTAAAGGTTATTTAGAATGCCATAACACTCTTTTAAACACATATGCACACACCACAAACTATTTATACACGATGAATACATGTGTATATATGCATGTATATGCCTCTCTTTAAAGTGGGTATATATAAGGATAAAAGAAAACATTTTATTAAGAAAAGTGTGTGTATATATATATGTGTGTGTGTATAGATATATACATATAAAAATAACATTTTCAACACAAAGTGCAAGAGCATGGCATGAATAGTTGCAAGAGAGGGGGGTACTTCAAGTGGACGGAATTGGGGAGAGGAGATGGTAGTACATGCATATATATATATATATATATAATTATAAGCACTTACGTATTTTTAAATAATTTCCTAAGCTTATATATACCCCTTAACTTTCATGTTCTCATTTTTACAGCCCTCCTTACCATTTCAAAATTCCTAAAAGCTTAAGTAAACATATCCATAACCTCTCTTCATATTCTCTAGTTTGAGAAAAAATCACTTCTTTCCATTTAAAACACTTCCAATTCTTGCTAAACTACTTCTACATATACTACAACACGTCCTCTTCCAAGTTGCAAGCCACAATTCCCAAAAGATCGAAGGCCGAACCCAAACTTCCCATGGCCGAGCCAACTAGCCTTGGCCGAGCCCATTTTGAGTGTTCGAGCAACCAAAAGTTCAAATTTTGCAATATCCTAAGTTGTTTTTAAGTTTTGGCAAAAGTTCGCCTTGATTTAATAAAGTTTCGGTGAGTAAAACTCTTATTTTTGGAAATAACAACTTGATTTTGATGAACTATGTGTTGTGAAATTATAGTGTTGATTGTGTTGAAATATCATGTTGTTACGATGGCATGTGATCATAAGTTGTGTTTGAACTTGGATTCTTGTGATTTGGATGATAAATGATATATTGGATTTGGATATGTGAACAGTTGGTTATGATATGATGGTAGTGTGGTTATGAAACAAAACCAAGTGTATGTGATGTAAATATTATAAAGTTAGCACCTTGAAAAGTCGCAAAAGATTTGAGATCCGGTTTGAAAACAAAAGCTTTTTTTCTAGCTTTGGATTTTTGAAATGATTTTTGAATTTTTCACCTTTTGTTTAAAGTTTTCAAAACTCTTACAATTGTGTTTTCAAATATGTAATAGCTAGAGTTAAAGTGAAGTTTTTACCTAGAAATAAAATTAATTAAGTTAAGTAATTAAAGTTTAAGAAATTATTAACCAAGTTAGTTATTTTTAACTAGGGAAGTTATTAAGATAAAAGGAAATTAACTTTTATTTAATCAAGCTTATTTACTTTAATTAATTATTTAATTAGAGTTAATTATTTAATTAAAGGTTAATTATCCACCTTGTTAGGATTTAATTTCTTAAATAAATATTATTAATTAAAATTTAGTTGAAGTTTAAGTATAAATAAATTCTCAATTAATTAAAGTTTAAGGTATGGATTTTTGATTTAACTAAGGTTGATTAAAGTTAATTAAGTTGTTAACTTATGATTTAATTAAAGCTTATTTATTTTAAAGTTTCTTTCTAAACTCTATCAGTTATTTATTTTTAACCAACTTTCTTGTTTAAGTAAATTGTTTTTAAAACCAAAGGATCTCTTGTCCATGCTATTAAGTAGCCTAATGAATTAAAGTAGTTATAATAAAACGTTGATACGTTTTATTGAAAATAAGTCGACTTGTACTTATCACAAAAATTGCACTTCGAAAACGTAATGAATACAAGAGAGTTAATTTCAATAAGTGAGTCATGATAATCTAAGCCATGGAATGTATATTCATATGTAAAAATTTACACCTTGATAGTGGAACGGTCCACTATAAAACAACTTGACCCTTTAAAATTATCGAACATTGGTTTGGAGAGACCGAGATCGGATATTAGTTGTTATTTAAAAACCACTCTCAACCAACATAAACGTTCAAATTAGAAACAGTAAAGGTAAGGTCCAAGATGAAGACTTTGAAATGCAAGGTCTATTTGCTTCTAACCCTGAGGATGATTCCAAAATAGATGTAGTAGAAATAGTGCCTTCGGTTCGTTCATCTCCTAAACGACTTGTATGGATGAATGCTAACATTGTGTCAACATCTGGAAGGCAATGTCAGCATTCCAAGTGGTAATGCTATAATAAAGGTCTACCTAGCCTCAGGCCTCATCAACTAGGAATGACTAAAACATGGGTGATGTAGCAAGGCTAAGTGGATCACTCCCATTAGGGTAAGGTTATCCCTATCTAGAGTCCCTACTATCAACTCATATATGCTTCGGTACGGCTGCTAATCCCAACTGAGGGGTAATCTTATTCGGTACTATGCAGCAAGGGGTAGGCTGGTCTTGTGTTGGCAAGGGATCCAGGCAAGGTCCTCAGTGTTATTTTATCTAGAGATGCAATGTGATGGGCCCTACCCCAATAGCCCAGTCATTGTATGGAATCCATTCTCCAGTAAGTGCCTTATGGATTTATTTGTACCCAGATATGTTGAAATGTGAGATGCAAGCATTTCAGCTATTTTCTATTTTACTTGAAAACCCTAAACATTATCATAATATCACTAGATTTCTATATAAAATGTTTTGGTTATTGTAAGGTAAAAACTCATCCATGTTTATGTGCGGTGTGGTCTTATGGGATGCCTTTATTTTTCAAAGTGTTTTATAAAAGTAAAATTTAAGTTGTCTTGAGTTTACTCACAACGGACCCATGTCTAACCCAAAGTTTTATTTTCTTTTCCTAAAACTCTTGGGTACTCAAATTAGTATGAGTAGCCAAGTGATCCGGGTTTCTTACAGAAGCATTTTGAAGGAGATAGAGCAGGTGGCTTCACCGTTAGCTAGTTATTATCTTACTCCGCCGTGTTTATGTATGATCTATGTATTTTTGTATTGGCAGGTAGTTATAACTGTCTAGTTGAAGGTTGTAACGTAATGACTCTGATGTATTATTATCATGGAAATGAGTATGTAATATTCTACGTTATCTATTATATGTTGTTCTGATTCATGGTGAGATTCTGTAATCGTGTAGTTTTCATATTATCTTTCTTTTTCTTCCACCCTTAATGACTCGTCTTTAGGTGTAAGAATTACATTTTGGTATCAGAGCTTAGGTTATGCAAACACCTAGGCTTTGGGTTAGGGTCAACTTCGAGAGTGCATATTTGTAATTTTTATTCATGTATATATATACATATCTGATAGATAGATTAGCTTAATAGGTTTGATTAGTACTCTCCTTTCAAGATTTTTCTTATCCAAGTATTCTAAGAATTATCTTACTATGTCTAGGTAGTAAGACATGAGTAACAGAGGTAGACGAGGTAGGGGAGCAGGTAGCACTTCAACTACAAATGGTCGAACCCTAAATCTTAGAGGAGTTCGAATTAACGAAGAGGCAGCGCCAGAGCAGCCAAGAGTGAATTTCGCAACCTTATGCAAGAATTACACCAATCTAGGAGGGAAACCATTTAAAGGAACCGAGTTTATTATAGAGGTGCAAGCTTGGTTGCGATCTTACGAAAATAGTTTTAAAGGTCTTAGTTTATCCGATGAACATAAAAGGTTCTTAACATCTTGGCAACTGCAAGAGAGAGCAACAGCTTGGTGGGACTCCCTTACTGCTAATATTCTAGAAGAAGAGTTTACATGGGCCCAATTTAAATAAGTTTTTGAGGACCAATTCTTGCCAACAGCAGGAAGGACCAAGATGTACATGAACTTTATGGACTTGAAGCAGGGGGGTCTATCTATAGCAAAATATAAGACGAAGTTTAATGAGCTATCTTGTTTTGGACCAGAGTTGATCGACACCCCATTAAATAAAAACGATATGTTTGTTTTGGGTATGAGGGAAGAGTACCATGAGAAAATGACTTCTCATGTTAAGGGTACTTTTGTGGATTTAGTTGATAAGGCTCTAAGGTACGAGGCCTTGGAAAAGAAGAAGCCTACTCCAGTAGTAACTAGTGGAAATACCAGTGGAAACGATCCTAATAAGAGGAAGTTCAATCCTAATTGGAAGAAGTAAGGAAAAGGGAAACATGGAGAAGGTCAAGGAGGCAAGCCTAAGGATAGTGGTTGTTATATTTATAAGCAAAATGGACATATTTCCAAGTACTGCCCAAATCGGGAAGCTCCAAAGCAGCAAAGTGGACCTATCTCTCCAATGGTCCAGAGGACTGTCTATTTTAATTGCCATTAGCCTGGGCATATGGTAAAGGACCGCCCGCTCATGAAGAAGGAACAACAGCCCAAGGTGTATGCCATTAAGAATGAACCGTCGACTTCAATAGATGTAAAGGGGAAAGACATCCTTGAAGGTACCTTACCGATTAATGGTATTTTTGTTCGAGCATTATTTGGTACTGGTGCCTCTAATAGTTTATCTCTTTGGAATTAGTAGACAAATTTCATCTTATTCCTAGTATTGTAGAAAAACCTATGTGTGTGTCTAACCCGATAGGTGGGGTAACCCATTTGAATATGATTTGTGAGAATGTGCTAATTTCCTACCTTTCTCATCACTTTTCCCGCGACCTTTATGTCATGGACTTTAAGGGATTTGACATTATTCTTGGTATGGATTGGTTATCGAAATATGGAATTGTTTTAGATTGTAATGAAAGAACTGTATCATTAGTAACCAATTTGGGAAGAATTGCAAAAGTGCCATGTAAGGAACCTGGTATCCATATGTGTAGTTTCTTGTATTCCCTGGAGGCATCCCAAGAAAATATAGGGTCTATTGAAGTTGTTAAGAATTTTTCCGATGTATTCGAAGAAGTTAAAAGTTTACCCCCACACTGAGAGATAGAGTTTCATATTGATTTGGTCCCTGGTGCAAGGCTGTGGTACAACTTAAACGAAGGATGGCTCTGAAGGAGAGAAAGGAGTTGGTAAGTCAAACCTAGGACCTGTTAAGGAGAGGATTGATTAGACCCAATCATTCGAGTTGGGGGTTTGTTGTGGTGTTTGCGGCTAAGTTTGATGGATCTTTAAGGTGTTGTGTGGATTATAGGGAGTTGAATAAGCTGACCATTAGGAACACGTATCCCTTACCCTGCATCGTTGATCTTTTTGACCAACTTCATGGAGCTACAGTAGTATCTTAGATGGATATAGCTACTGGATTCCATTAGTTGAGGGTTGCTGAAGACAGTATACCCTTAACTGCGTTTAGGGTCCCTCACTATTTCTTTGAGTGGTTGGTTACGCCTTTTGGGCTAACCAACGCGCCTACATATTTTGCAGATCTCATGAACCGTGTTTTCCAAGATGTTCTTAATAAGTATGTTATAGTTTTCATCGAAAACATCCTTATCTACTCCAAATCTAAGGAGGAGCATAAACATAATTTGGAAGTGATGTTGGAAACATTAAGGAGACATGTCTTGAAGGCGAAATTTTCTAAGTGCCATTTTTTGAAATTGGAGTTAAGATTCTTAGGACATATTGTGACAGGAGTATGTATTTCAGTGGATCCAATGAAGGTGGAAGCTGTTCAAGAATGGAAGAGACTGCAGACTCCTACCAAGATTCGCAGTTTCTTAGGGTTAGCTAGATACTATAGGAGGTTTATTCAAGATTAGTCTAAGATTTACTCCCATCTGACTAAGCTGACTAAGAAGGAGGAGAGTTTGTATGGACGCCAAATTGTGAAGAAGCATTTCTAGAATTGAAGAAGAGATTGACCAGTGCACCAATTTTGGCTGTTCCAAATGGAAATAGTGGATTCATGGTTTACATAGATGCTTATGGAGTGAGACTAGGTGCTGTTTTGATGCAGTAGGTAGAGTGATTGCGTATGCGAGAAGACAATTGAAGTCTTATGCGAAGAACTATGCTACGCATGACTTGGATTTGCTGGCTATTGTTTTTGCATTGAAAATGTGGAGACACTACTTGTTGGGTAAGGATCCTTCTATTCCTCTTAGTTTATTTTCTAATCTTTAGAAATTTTAGGAGTAAATTTCTTTCTTTAATTAGGTGAAAAAATAGAGCTCTTCACAGATCATAAATCCCTAAAATTTCTTTTTACTCAGAAGGATATAAACTTGAGGCAACAGAGATGGTTGGAATTTCTGGCAGCTTACGACTTGGATATTCTTTATACGCCAGAAAAGGGTGATGTTATGGGGATGCCTTATGTAGCAATGTTGTTTTGACTCTTTTGGAGGTTATTCCGAAACTTCAGGAAAGGATTATGAGAAATCAGAGGAAGGATGAAATACTGGAAGGATTAATTCAATGATTCAAAGGAGCAGATTTTGAGATGGATAGTCTAGGTGCTTTAAGGAAGAACGGATGATTGTGTGTTCTAGATGTGGATGGGCTGAGGCAAGAAGCTTTGTCCAAATGTTACATATCTAAGTGAAGTATTCATCCAGGAATTCTTAAGATGCATAAAGCCATGAAAATAGTATTTTGGTGGCCGGAAATGAAGAAGGATAGTCAGTCTATGTTAACAGATGTTTGTGCTATCAACAAGTCGAAGGTGTTCATCGGAAAGCAGCCGGATTATTACAATCTTTGGAAATACCCAATTGGAAATGGGAAATGATATCAATGGATTTCATCGATGGTTTACCCAGAACCAGAAAAGGAAATGAAGGAGTGTGGGTTATCGTGGATCGGCTAACCAAGAGGGCGCATTTTATTCTAGTGAAACCAACAAGGACTGCTACTTCTTTAGCTGAAATTTTTATGAGAGAGATAATCAAGTTACATGGAGTTCCTATTAGTATTGTAAGTGATCGAGACCCCATATTTACTAGTCAATTTTGGGAAGCATTGCAAACAATTCAAGGAACAAAGTCAAGCTTAAGCACACACCACACCCAAATAGACGAACAGACGGAGCGGGTTAATCAGATTCTAAAGGATCTCTTGAGGGCGTGTATTCTGGATTTTAGTGGATCATGGGAGGATCATTTGCATTTAGTTGAGTTCTCTTGCAATAATAGCTTTCAAGAAAGCATCGAAATGGCACCTTATGAAGCCCTATATAGAAGACCGTGCATGTCATCAGCATGTTGGGTTGAGACGGGAGATAGACTAGTACTTGCATCGGACCTGATCCGAAAGGCTACCAAAAAGTTGCAGTGATTAAGAAAAGAATGAAGGAAGCCCAAGATCGCCAAAAGATTTATGCTGATAAGAGGTGAAGAGATTTGGAATTAGTGGTTGAAGACTTGGTGTTCGTAAAGATTTCACCAATAAGAGGACCTATTAGATTTGGAAAAGCTGGAAAGTTAGCTCCTACGTATGTTGGACCCTTCTGTATTCTTGAGAGGATCGGATCGCTTGCATAGGGTCGAGTTGCCCGAGAGATTGGCAGGTGTTCATAATGTATTCCACATGTCTCATTTGAGAAAATATGTTCATGACTTATCTTTGATTGTGGGGCCATTGGTTCAAGAGGAATCGAACCTGATAGTGGTTAGACATCCAGTTTATGTTGTGTATCATGATGAAAAGAGGTTGCGTAACAAGGTGGTGCGACTAGTTAAGATTCAGTGGAGTGAGGATCCAAGAGACTACACCTGGGAAACGGTGGATCGCATGAAAGAAGCCAATCCCGAGTTGATGTTAAGATAGCTAGTCATAGGTTGTATGTATAGTGTATGTTTGTTTGCTATGGATGTTTAGTGCATGTCTTTGTATGTGTTTTATAATATCAATATATAGCTTTTTGCATAGTTTTAATTATCTCTTGTTTGCTAATTTCAGGACGAAATTCTTTTACAGGGGAGAGTGTAACGACCCAAAATTTAACCGCTATTTAAAGGTATATTTAATTATATTTTTAAATAATTAATAAATGGATTTTTGTTAACAAATAAAACTATTTTAATTAATAACTAATGATGATAAAATTGTTTCAAAAATGGTTTACCAATATATATGGTTCATAAAGAAATAGAAAATGTGACCAGAAATTATTTTCCAAAATATCGATTTTCATTAGTTAAAAGTTATTTAGACTGTCATAGCACTATTTTAAACATATATGCACACACCATAAACTATTTATACATGATGTATCCATATGTTTATATGCATGTATATGCCTCTCTTTAAAGTGTGTATATATAAGGATAAAAGAAAATATTTTACAAAGAAAAGTGTATGTGTGTGTATAACATTTTCAGCACAATGTACAAGAGCATGGCATGAATAGTTGCAATAGATGGGTGGGGGGGAGGGTACTTGAAGTGGACGGAATTTGGGGAGGGGGGATGGGGATAGTAGTGCATGCATACATTTTTATTATAAGCACTTACATATTTTTAAATAATTTCCTAAGCATATATATACCCGTTAACTTTTATTAACCCATTTTTACAACCCTCCTTTCCATTTCAAAATTCCTAAAGGCTTAAGTAAACATATCCGTGGCCTCTTTTCATATTCTTTGGTTTAAGAAAAAATAACTTCTTTCCACTTAAAACACTTCCAATTCTTGCTAAACCACTTCTAAATATATGTAACACCCCATATTTTTATAAAATTATTTGGGATATTTAATTAGCTAAAATAAAATAAAATAATATGGAGATGAGTGGATTGAGATTTGTTTTAGCTAAGGGTAGCCGTGCCATGATAGTGTGTTAATTAATATAAAATAACCTAAACAAAGGTGTTAGGAAATGATAAGGGCAATATGGGACATAGGTGGAGCTTATACCCCAAACCCTTAGGAGATAGAATGCTCACGTTCATTCTCATTTCTATCAAACTAAAAATACTAAGGCCGGCCACCATTTTTACTCTCAAGAAGAAGATTAAAGCTAGAATTCAAGAGAAGGGAAATAATCAACTAAATCAACATCAAATCTCACATTTATAATCTCAAAGCTAAGGTGAATACTTACTGCATCCCATATTCTTTTGGTTTTCGGTTTTAAGGCTAAGATTCGAAATATTTTTACAAGTGATTGCTATGTTTTGAGGATTAAAGTTATATGTATGTTTGTTGGTGAATTATGCATGTTCATTCTTGTTTAAATGATATGTTTGAAATGAAAACCCTAATTGTTGGCATCTAAATGCCTTGAAAATTTAAATATAAGTCGAAAATGATATTTTAGAGATGGGTTTCAATTTTCATAATTTTCCGAATTATGGTAGATTTTATACTAATTTTCTAGGGAAGGAAATTGTTTATTGGATTATAAATTATTTTCGGCTAAAGTAATAATTATTTGGGGTTGAATTTTTATATGTTAGGAAACATACTAAAATAGATTTTCTGGGATTTTTCCAGATTTTTCCCAAGTGTTTTGATGAGTATATAAAATTATTTAAGGTATGAGACTTAAATGTTTTATATATTTAATTAAGGAGAAGGGGCATTTTGTAAAATAAAATGATTATTAATTTTGAAAATAGTGGCAGCACATTTCTGAAAAGAATTTGTTAACCAATGAGAATTTGACAAACAAAGGTAGGTTAGTTGAAAAGTTATATTTTTTAAGCTAAAAACAAAGAAATCATACTTTTAGCATGTTTCAGCCTATTACAGCAGTAAACCTTCCGACCCAAACCTTCCGACAAGGTCGAAACATTCTAAGCTTGCGACAAGGTCAAACCAATACATATGGTATCAAGCTACTTGGTACGTAATGAATTGGACAGAGTCGAAGGGTCCTTAGTCGAATGGTTGATAGCCAGAGAGGTTGGGGTATGGTTGTTTTATAAACCAAAAGCTTTCACCTGCTTTGCTTTCGAATTAGAGCTTTCGACTTGGTTGCTTTCGACCAGGTTAAAATGTTTAAAAGAAAGGTTTTAAACTTTTCGACATAGTGGAAAGGTTACTGCCACTTTATATAAATGTTGTGTTTTGTACCTTCCGACAAAGTCGAAGGGTTACTTTGATTGGATTCGGAAGGTTTACTTGTTTGAAAGACTAGCTGCTTCTCCATGCTTTCGAAAGGAAGCTTTTAACTTAGGTGATTTACCCTTGTTTTACAAATTGAACTATAACCCAAGGCTTTCGAAATTGTTGTTTTAAAAGATGCTTTAAAGCTTTCGAAGTAGAGCTTTTGACTTAGCCAAAAGGTTGCTTCCAATGGAGTCGAAAGGTTTTAAAAGAAGGTTTTCCAACTGTTTTAAATTGGACCCAGAATATTTTTTGAAAGGTTATGTTAAAGAAGATTTAATGCTTTCGAAAGGATTTGCTTACTGAATGATTTTAAAAGGGGTCAAAAGCAAAGCTTTCGAAGGGGTTGAAAGCCAAACTTTCGATGGAGTCGAAAGGTAGCCTTTCGAAGGGGTCGAAAGGTAGCTTCCGACTAGGTCGAAAGTATTAGTTTCTGAATGATATCAGAAGGTTTCAACTGGAAGGATTTCCAAAGATTTTCTAAGGTAATGTTTCATGTCATTTTAAAATAGGATGTCTAAGGTTCTATTGCTTTCAAATGGTTTGAAGTTCAATGGGTTCAAAAGGTCTGAGGTTCAATGGTTTCGAAGGGTTGAGTTTCAATGGTTTCGAAAGGTTTTGGATTTCTAAGGGTTTTGAGAGTACCAGTGGAAACAATAAATGAATATGACCTAAGTTAGGGATACTGATGGAAATAGGTTAATCATAGGGTTAACATGATATATATATATATATATATGGAATCATGGGGCTAACATGATACAAATAGGTTCATGGGGCTATCATGAGTCAAAAGGAAAATTCAAATAGAATCATGGGGCTAACCTGGTAAAAATAGAATCATGGGGCTAATATGATATAAATAAACTCAAGGGGTTAACATGAGACCATTAAATTCATGGGGCTAACATGAAATAATTAGATTCATGGGGCTTCATGAATCAAGTGGAAAAATGATGGGTTCATAGTCGTCCTAGGAAAACAATGTGATTTGAGATGGATAGTCTACATCAACTTAAGCAAAATGAATGTGGAATAGGTAGTACCTCTTTGATATAATAAAACACTAATTGGGGATGGGAAAATCCTAGCTGTTTTCAAATATGCATATCACTATAATGTTTTATAAATACATGTTTTAACCATTATGGATGCATGGGCATAGTAAATGGTTTTATAAAAGGTGTTGCAAAAGATATGTTTTAAAAGGATGTTAGTGAGGGAAAACCCATTTTGCTAAGCGGCATGGTCTCACTTAACATGTTTAACCGGGATGTATAGTTTTATTCATACTAGGCTTTATGTTTGACTTGAAATTTATGTTTTTCCCTTAAACTCTCGGGTGCTCAAAATTAATTTGAGTAGGCTGAGGGATTAAGGTCTTTTTTCATGTTTTAGTAGGATGAGGAATAAGCTACCGGAGGCATGCAGGAGTCAAACAGATAGCTATTTAGGAGTTATAGTTCTTGTTGTGTTTTGTTGGATTTTCCACTATGTTTTTTTGTATTAGGTCAATTATGACCATATGACTCTGATCAACCAAGGGAGTATCTTCATATACCGCTCTTGGCGTATTTTGTAATAATTATATTTGATTTGTGCCACAGAACGATTTGGGATTATGTGTTGTGAATGTGAAACAACTTGTTTTGAAATGTAATGAAGTAAAATTTGTTTTGAAATATGTGTTTTGTTTCATATTCAAATGCTTCTGATATTATTGATACCATTATCATAGTCGTATTTTATCACCGGAAGCTATTGTTATAGATGACTACAACATCTGTAGCGCTTAGTTTTGGGCCTCTAGAGAGGGGATGTTAAAGCTTGGTATTAGAGCATGGTCTATGAAATACTTTAACTAAAAATGGTTTTTGAAAACATAATCCTTAGAAGTTAGAGTTAAGATCGGGGTATGGATAATGCTATAGTAACGTACTTGTATTTTCTATATATATAAGTACATGCTATATCTCTAGACTCCTACCTTAGTTAGGCTATTCATCTGTATCTCACGAGGTTTGAATACAGATATGGAAGGAAGAAGAGGCAGAGTAAACCTTGGAGGAGATGGCACCACTACTAATGGAAATGCCCGACCAAATGTTAGAAGAGGCCGGTCAGGCTCAAGCTGAAAATGTGGGTGCAGGGGTTCCTCAATTGGAAGTGGGAGCCTTGTATCAGTTGTTGGCAAACCTTTTGCAAGCAGGAGCTACTGGAAATGTTGGTGAGGCAAAAATCCTGTAGTTCCAGTTGGATATAACTATGCTAAACTGAGTAGAGACTATATCAGTCTGGAAGGAAAGCCGTCTGCTGGAACGGAAGATGCCGTTGAAGTAGAGAATTGGTTGTTGAACTGTGAAAGGATCTTTACAGATCTAGGCTTGAATGATGGGGAGAAGATAAGGCTAGCCTCAAGACAGTTGCAAGGGTTAGCGCTTCATTGGTGGAACAGTGTGACGGTCGGAGTGTTAGAGGAAGAGTTGACTTGTGCTAACTTCAGGAGGAGGTTTGAGCAAAGGTTCTTGTCTGAGGTAGCCAAGTCGGCGTTAATAAGGAAGTTTATGGATCTTGTCCAAGGACAAATGTCTATGATCGAGGATGCTGCTAGGTTTGATGAGCTATCTCGGTATGGTTATGCTTTGGTTGACACAGATGTCAGAAGGAATGAGCCAAAGTTTGGCAGAATGACTATGGCCCATATCCGAGATCCTTCTAATGTGGCAGTGGAGATGGCCATTCATCATGAGGAAATGCTTGTTGTTTCAGCTAGGGAGAAACCCGTTGAATTTAATGGTCCCTCAGGGGAAGAAGAGGAAGTTCTTTAAGAAGAAGGGCGCTCAGAAAGAAGTAGCCGCCAAGATAGGGAAAGCAGATATAGTTTGCTACAAGTGTGATAAGAAGGGTCACTACATTAATGAGTGTCATTCGGGAGATGGAAAGTCGGTCGTGGGAAAGCAGAATGTGCAATGCTATAATTGCAACCTGATGGGGCATTACAAGAACAAATGTCCTGAAGCCGCCAAGGTAGGAAAAGGAAAGATCTTTGCTTTGGAGCCATCATCCTCTAAACCAACTGCTGCTGAGAAAGGAAAGTCTATGATAGAAGGTACGCTTTTGATCCATGGCATACCAGTTGGGGTATTGTTTGATACCAAAGCATCTCATTCTTTTATTTCTCGATGTTTGGTAGATAAGCTTAACCTAGAACCCTCATATCTAGTTACTTCCTTAAGGGTTGCAAATCCGATAGGTGGATATGCAACGCTAGGGATGAGGTGTGACCATTTAGAGTTTGATTTGCTAGGCCATACTTTTGAGTGCTATTTGCATGTGTTTGACTTTCGGGGATTTGGGATTATCCTTGGGATGGATTGGTTAAGTAAATATGATGCTAGGATATTTTACCATGATAGGAAAATATCACTTAGTCACCCGGATTGTAGTGATCAGATAGTTTATACCATAGAGAACCATAGTTGTGAAATGAATGCTTTATTGGGTATTATGGAGATAGAGGATGAGTTGCATCAAGTCCTTGTAGTTAGAGAATTCACAGATGTGTTTAAGCCGGTAACTGGGTTGCCATCGAAACGAATCATTGAGTTTTGGATTGATTTAGTGCCTGAAATAGAACCGGTGAGTAGACCGCCAAGTAGAATGACTCCTACCGAGATGAGAGAGTTGAAGGTGCAGTTGGTGGATTTGGGAGGTAAGAGTTTTATCCGACCAAGTACTTTGCCATGGGGAGCTGGCACTGTATTTGCTAATAAGCTGGACGGATCGTTGAGGCTATGTATCGATTATCGTAAGTTGAATGAGAAGACGATAAAGAACCGATATCCATTACCGAGAATTGATGATTTGTTCGATTAGTTAAGTGGAGCCAAGGTATTCTCTCAGTTGGATTTGGCAATGGGATTTCATCAGCTTAGAGTGGCAGAGGATAGCATTCCTTTGACAACGTTTAGGACAAGATATGGATCGTATGAATGGTTAGTTATGCCGTTCGGACTGACTAATGCACCGACATTCTTTGTGGATCTGATGAATAGGATTTTCAAAGAGCACTTGGATAGATTTGTATTGGTCTTCATAGATGACATTTTGATATACTCTAAGGATGAGAAGGAGCATGAAGTTCATCTTAGAGTTGTGCTCGAAACGTTGAGGGAGCATCAGTTGAAGGCTAAGTTTTCGAAGTGTCATTTTTAGAAGAAGGAAGTGAAGTTCCTTGGTCGTGTCATCTCATATAAAGGGTTGTCTGTAGATCCAACTAAGGTTGAGGCAGTGAATAATTGGAAGAGACCCGAGATGGTGACCGAGATAAAGAGTTTTCTTGGATTGGCTGGGTATTATCAGAGGTTTATAAAGGATTTTTTGTGGATAGCTGCACCGATGACTAAGCTTACGCAAAAAGATATGAAGCTCGTATGGACTGATAAGTGTGAGGAAGAATTCAAGACCTTGAAACACTTATTGACCCATGCACCGGTGTTAATGGTTCCGGAGGGGAATCAAGATTTGGTTGTTTATACTGATGCGCATGGAACTGGATTGGGAGCTGTGTTGATTCAAAGAGGTAAAGTGATTGCTTATGCTTCTAGGCAGCTTAGACCACATGAAGTTAGGTATCCAACGCATGACTTGGAGTTAGCTGCCGTTATATTTGCTTTGAATGTGTGGATGCATTATCTTTTGGGAGAGCAATTTGAGTTTTATACTGATCATAAGTCGTTGAAGTACTTGTTCTCTCAGAAGGAGTTGAAAATGAGATAGCAGAGATGGTTGGAGTTTATTGCTGCTTATGATTTTGGAATTGAGTACACACCCGGAAAAGGAAATAAGGTAGCGGATGCACTCAGCTGGAAACATCAGGATGTAGTATTGGTTATGATTGCTGAGTGGAAGGATTTGGAAGCATTATCAGCTTGTAGGGTGCAGTTTAGATCCGGGGAAGGTTCTAGTACCGGAAGTGCTGTATTGTCTTGTTTAGGAGTTAGACCGGTAATGATTGAGAAGATAGCTTCTAAGCAAGAGGAGGACTAATTTTGGCTGAACGGATCAAAAGGTTAAGAGAAGGAACAAAGAGCGATGACTTAAAGGATTTCAGTCTTGACCAAAATGGGTGGTTGAGAAAGAAAGAAAGGTTGTGTGTTCAGAATGTAGAAAACATGAGGAAGGAAGTTTTGGATGAGTGCCATCGATCGAAGTTCACTATCCATCCAGGAGGAACAAAGATGTATCAGGATATGAAGAGAAGTTTCTACTGGGAAGGTATGAAACGGGACATTGGTTTCTGTGTTAAGCAGTCTGAATTGCCAGCAGGCAAAGGATGAACACCAGAAACCAAGCGGATTGATTCAACCGTTGGAAGTTCCGTTGTGGAAGTGGGATTCTATCTCCATGGATTTTATTGATAGGTTGCCAAGATCTAATAGAGGGAATGAAAGTATATGGGCCATAGTAGATAGATTGACTAAGAGTGCCCATTTCATTCTAGTAAAGTCAACTAGAATGGCACCTATTTTGGGAAAGTTATTTATGAAGAATGTAGTTAGACTGCACGGGATTCCTAGTAGTATTGTCGGTGATAGAGATTCTTTGTTTACTAGTGAGTTCTGGAAAAGTCTACAGGAAGCATTAAGAACCAAGCTCAACATGAGTATCGCTTACCATCCGCGGATTGATGGGAAAATGGAAAGAGTTAACAAAATCTTGGAAGATTTGTTAAGAGCTTGTGTATTGGATTTCGAGGGATCATGGGAAGACCATCTTCATCTAGTCGAGTTCTCATATAACAATAGTTATCAGACTATGATTGGGATGGAACCGTTTGAAGCTTTGTATGGAAGACCATGCAAGTCTCCCGTATGTTGGTTAGAGACTGGGGATAGGTTGGTTCTTGGCCTGGATTTAGTGAAAGAAGCTGCGGAGAAGATTGAGTTAATCCGAGCTAGGATGAAGGAAGCTCAATCAAGGCAGAAAAGTTATGCTGATAGAAGAAGGAAAGATTTGGAATTCTGTCGGAGACTATGTGTTTATTAAGGTTTCACCGATGAAGGGTGTGATTAGATTCGGGAAGTCAGAAAAGTTAGCACCCAGATTCATTGGTCCTTTTTGTATTATTGAGAGGATCAAGAAACTCGCTTATAGAGTAGAGTTACTGAGTAGTTTGGCTAGAGTCCATGATGTTTTCCATGTTTCTCATCTTAGGAAATGTGTTAGAGACCCGAAGACTACTATAGCACCTACAGTTTTAGAAGATTTAGTAGTAGAACCCGATTTGACCATAGTTAGAAAGCCGATTCAGATTGTTGCCAGAGATGAGAAGAAGTTGAGGAACAATACAACCAAGTTAGTAAAGGTTCAGTAGAGTGACGATGCTAGAGACTGTACTTAGAAAACGGAGAGCAGGATTAGAGATACTTATCCTGACTTGTTTGATGGTATGTTTTACCTTTGTTTGTTTTGATGTGTACCTTATCGTAATTTCGAGGATGAAATTCTTTAAGGTGGGGAGTCTGTAACACCCCATATTTTTAAAATCTTATTTGGGATATTTAGTTAGCTAAAATTAAATAAAATAATATGGAGATTAATGGATTGAGATTTGTTTTAGCTGAGGGTAGTTGTGCCATGATAGTGTGTTAATTAATATAAAATAACCTAAACAAAGGTGTTAGGAAATGACAAGGGCAATATGGGAAATAGGTGGAGCTTATACCCCAAACCCTTAGGAGATAGAATGCTCACGTTCATTATCATTTCTATCAAACTAAAAATAATAAGGTCGGTCATCATTTTTACACTCAAGAAGAAGATTAAAGCTAGGATTCAAGAGAAGGGAAACAATCAACTAAATCAACATCAAATCTCACATATATAATCTCAAAGCTAAGGTGAATAATTACTACATCCCATATTCTTTTGTTTTCGGTTTTAAGGCTAAGATCCAAAATATTTTTTGCAAGTAATTGCTATGTTTTAAGGATTAAAGTTATATATATGTTTGTTAGTGAATTATGTGTGTTCATACTAGTTTTAAATGATATGTTTGAAATGAAAACCCTAATTGATGACATCTAAATGCCTTGGGTTTCAATTTTCATAATTTTTTGAATTATGGTGGATTTTATATTAATTTTCTAGTGAAGGAAATTGTTTATTGGGTTATAAATTATTTTCGGCTAAAATAATAATTATTTGGTGTTGAAATTTTTATATGTTAAGAAACATATTAAAATAGATTTTCTGAGATTTTTCCAGATTTTTCCTAAGTGTTTTGATGAGTATATAAAATTATTTAAGTTATGGGACTTAAATTTTTATATATTTAATTAATGAGAAGGGGCATTTTGTAAAATAAAATGATTATTAATTTTGAAAATAGTGCCAACACATTTCTGAAAAGAATATGTTAACCAATGAGAATTTGACAAACAAAGGTAGGTTAGTTGAAAAGTTATCATTTTAAGCTAAAAACAAAGAAATCATACTTTTAGCATGTTTCAACCTATTACAATAGTAAACTTCCGACCCAGACCTTTCGACAAGGTCGAAAGGTTCTAAGCTTTCAACAAGGTCAAACAAATGCATATGGTATCAAGCTACTTGGTACGTAATGAATTGGATATAGTCGAAGGGTCCTTAGTCGAAAGGTTGATGGCCAGAGAGGTTGGGGTATGGTTGTTTTATAAACCAAAAGCTTTCACCAGCTTTGCTTTCGAATTAGAGCTTTCGACTTGGTTGCTTTTGACCAGGTCAAAATGTTTAAAAGAACGGTTTTAAACCTTTCAACGTAATCGAAAAGTTACCGCTACTTTATATAAATGTTGTGTTTTGAACCTTCCGGCAAAGTCGAAGGGTTACTTTGATTGGATTCGAAAGGTTTACTTGTTTGAAAGACTAGCTGCTTCTCCATGCTTTCGAAAGGAAGCTTTTAACTTAGGTGATTTACCCTTGTTTTACAAATTGAACTATAACCCAAGGCTTTTGAAATAGTTGTTTTAAAAGATGCTTTAAAGCTTTCGAAGCAGAGCTTTTGACTTAGCTAAAAGGTTTTTGAATGATTTCAGAATATTTAAAATGGAAGGATTTCCAAAGATTTTCTAAGGAAATGTTTCAAGTCATTTTAAAATAGGATCTCTAAGGTTCTACTACTTTCGAATGGTTTTAGGTTCAATCGGTTCGAAAGGTCCGAGGTTCAATGGTTTCGAAAGGTTTTGGATTATAAGGGTTTTGAGGGTACCAATGGAAACAATAAATGAATATGACCTAAGTTAGGGATACTGATGGAAATTGGTTAACCATGGGGTTAACATTATATATATATATATGGAATCATGGGGCTAACATGATACAAATAGATTCATGGGGCTAGCATGAGTCAAAAGGCAAATTCAAATAGAATCATGGGGCTAACATGATACAAATAGAATCATGGGGCTAACATGATATAAATAAACTCATGGGGCTAACATGGGACCATTAAATTCATGGGGCTAACATGAAATAATTAGATTCATGGGGCTAGCATGAATCAAGTGGCAAAATGATGGATTCATAGTCGTCTTTGGAAAACTATGTGATGTGAGATGGATAGTCTACATCAACTTAAGCAAAATGAATGTGGAATAGGTAGTCCCTCTTTGATATAATAAAACTCTAATTAGGGATGGGGAAATCCTAGTTGTTTCCAAATATGCATATCACCATAATGTTTTATAAATACATGTTTTAACCATTGTGGATGCAGGGGCACAGTAAATGGTTTTATGAAAGCTTTTGCAAAAGATATGTTTTAAAAGGATGTTAGTGAGGGGGAACCCGTTCCGTTAAGAGGTGTGGTCTCACTTTACGTGTTTAACCGGGATGTATATTATTATTCATACCAGGCTTTATGTATGACTCGAAGTTTATGTTTTCCCCTTAAACTCTCGAGTGCTCAAAATTAATTTTAGTAGGATGAGGGATTAAGGTCTTTTTTTAGGTTTTAGTAGGATGACGAATAAGCTACCGGAGGTATGCAGGAGGCAAACAGATAGCTATTTAGGAGTTATAGTTCTTGTTGTGTTTTGTTGGATTTTCCGCTATGTTGTTCTGTATTAGGTCTATTATGACCATATGACTCTGATCAACCTAGGGGGTATCTTCATTTACCGCTCTTGGCGTATTTTGTAATAACTATATTTGATCTGTGCCTAGGAACGATTTGGGATTATGTGTTGTGAACGTAAAACAATTGGTTTTGAAATGTAATGAAGTAAAAATTTGTTTTGAAATATGTGTTTTGTTTCATATTCAAATGCTTCTGATATTATTGATTCCATTAACATAGGCGTATTTAGTCTCCGAAAGCTAATACTATAGATGACTGCAGCATCTGTAGCGCTTAGTTTTGAGCCTCTTGATAGGGGATGTTACAATATACTACAACACATCCTCTTCCAAGTTGTAAGCCACAATTCCTAAAAACAAATGTGGGCTGATCCCAACTAGCCTTGGCCGAGCCCATTTTGAGTGTTCGAGCAACCAAAAGTTTAAATTTTGCAGTATCCTAAGTTGTTTTCAAGTTTTGGCAAAAGTTCGCCTTGATTTTATAAAGTTTTGATGAGTAAAACTCTTGTTTTTGGGAAAGAAATAAATTGATTTTGATGAACTATGTGTTATGAAATTATAGTGTTGATAGTGTTGAAATATTATGCTGTTATGATGGGATGTGATCATAAGTTGTGTTTGAACTTGGATTTTTGTGATTTGGATGTTAAATGATATGTTGGATATAGATAGGTGAATGGTTGGTTATGATATGATGATAGCATGTTTATGAAACAAAACCAAGTGTATGTGATGTAAATGTTGTGAAGTTAGCACCTTGAAAAGTCGTAAAGGACTTGAGATCCAATTTGAAAACAAAAACTTTTTTTCTAGCTTTGGATTTTTGAAATGCTTTTCCAAGTTTTCACCTTCTGTTTAAAGTTTTCAAAACCCTTACAATTGTGTTTCAAACATTTAATAGCTAGAGTTAAAATGATCTTTTCACCTAGAAATCAATTCTAGCGAACTGCGCTTATAGCGATAGTTGCTATGGATGCTGTTCAGAAAATTTTACGATTTCAAGTTTTAAAGTGTTTTCTTTGGACTGTTTTTGAAAATTCATTTCAAACTAATTTAGTAAGTCAAAAGTTGAAGTTTTAATTATTTAATAATATTTTTTTGTAATTTATTAATTAGGGTAATTATTATTTAATTAACTAATTAAGTAATTAGGTTAAGTAATTAAAGTTTAAGAAATTATTAACCAAGTTAATTATTTTTAATTAGTGAAGTTTTAAATAATGATTAATTAAGATAAAAGGAAATTAATTTTTATTTAATCAAGTTTATTTATTTTAACTAATTATTTAATTAGAGTTAATTATTAAATTAATTATTATTTAATTAAAGGTTAATTATCGACTTAACTAGGATTTAATTTCTTAAATCAATGTTATTTGATTAAAATTTAATTGAAGTTTTAGTATAATAAATTCTTAACTAATTAAGGTTTAAGGTATGGATTTTTGATTTAATTAAGCTTGATTAAAGTTAATTAAGTTTTGAACTTATGATTTAATTAAAGCTTATTTATTTTAAAGTTTCTTTCGAAACTCTATCGGTTATTTATTTTTAACCAACTTTCTTGTTCAAGTAAATTGTTTTTATAACCTAAGGATCTCTTGTCCACGCTATTAAGTAGCCAAATGAATTGAAGTAGTTGTAATAAAATGTTGACACATTTTATTGGAAGTAAGTAGACTTGTACTTATCACAAAAACTGCATTTCGGAAACGTGATGAATACAAGTGAGTTAATTTCGATAAGTAGGTCATGATAATCTAAGCATATGGAACATATGTTCATATGTAAAATCTTACACCCTGATCATGGAAGGGTCCACCACAAAACAACTTGACCCTTTAAATTTATCGAACGTTGGTTTGGAGAGAGCGAGATCGGATATTAGTTATTATTCAAAAACCACTCCGAACCAACGTAAACGTTCGAATTGGAAATAGTAAAGGTAAGTTCCAAGATGAAGACTTTGAAGTGCAAGGGCTATTTGTAACACCCCTAATTTTTAATAACATTATTTAGGAGATTTAATTAGATAAATAAGAATAATGTAAAGGTAAAGTGATAAGGAGATTGAGATTTCCAAATAAACTTAGAGGCCATGCTTAAGTAACTTGAATGGGCTTATAAATAGACAAAGGATAATTAAATTAACATAAGGGCATTAGAGTAATTGTCGGACCCATAGTTCACTACCTTATATTCACGTTAGCATGCATTCACGTTCATTTTACCACAATTAAAACAAACGAAAGAAAGCTAAAACCAAGCCGGCCATTAGGAGGAAGAAAAGAGGAGAAATTCGAGTCTAAAGCTTAGGATCAAGCAAGAAGAATCAATCTCAAATCAATCTCCAATTTCCTTATCAATTCTAAGGTGAATAATAATTATAACATCTCTATTTTGGTTTTTATATGATCATTGATTTTCGAATTTAAGATAAAATCTAATATGATGATTTTTGATGATATGCATGGATTCATAATATGTTTGATTTAATCCAATGGTTTATATACGAGTACATACAGTTTTAGGGAAAAACCGAGAGTAAATGATTTTAAATACCATGGAAAAATAATATGTTACGAGAAACATGATTTTGGAGTTGGGTTTCAATTTTTATAATTTTCCAAGTCGTGGATAATTAATTATGAATTTTCAAAGGAAATCATGTATTATTGAGTTTAAAATTTATTTTTGGTTATTATATGATGAATTTGGGTCTAAAAATTTATATATGTTAGATAACATATTAAAAGTGAATTTCTGTGATTTTTGGGGATTTTACTAAGAGATTTATTATGGAAATTAAAGTATTTTGAAGGAGGACCTAAATGATTCAATTGATGTTAAAGGGGACGGGCCTAATTGTTAATGTTATTTAGTTTTTAGATCTGAGAAAATGCGGCAAATATTTGTAAAATAATTTGAAAGTTTAAGGTAACCAATCAAGTGTTTACATATGGGCAAGTTAGTTACAAAAAGATTACTTTATTTAGTAAAAACAGCTTTTTACTCAGAAAAGTAGGTTCCGCCTCCTTTAGAAGTAGCTTTCGACCCAGAGCTTCCGCCTTCAACCTAGTCGAAACCTTCTTGGTCGAAACCAGTAAAGTCAAAACCAATACACATGGTATCACTTTGTTGGTACGAAGTGGATTGGAGGAAGGTGGAAGGTAGGGTATCGAAACGTAGCTTCTAATGTGGTCGATACCTTTGTTTTGTTTTCTAAAGAAAAGCACTTGCCTATTTTACAAAGAGGTTTCGAAGAAGTCAAAACCAATGCTTGCAAAAGGGTATTTTAAAATAAGCTTTCGAAGGAGAGCTGCAGCCCTTTTAAAGTAGTAGCTTCTGTGGGAGTTACTAAGTTTTCAAATAATGCTTTCGGAATGGGTAGTTTTGACCAGGTTAGAACCCTTCTGCAACTTTGTACCTTTCGAAGGTATTGAAGATATCAATGCTTTCAGAAGGTATTCTTTGTTTTAAAAACGTAAGCCACTTCCCATAGCTTTTGAAGGGGTTAGGGGTTTCAAAGGCAATAGTCTCGAAAGGGGTTTCGAAGCAAACCTTCAAGTAATTTACCCAAATAACTTATGCTTTCGAAAGAATGGTGTCGATGCCATCAAGTTTTCCCTAATACTTTTAAAAGATAAAGAATGCTTTCGAAAGAGATATTTTCTTCTATATTCACTTAACTCAAATAATACTTTAAGTATAATCCTAATGTTTTCTAAAGGGGTACTTTCAATGGTTTCGAAAGGGATACATTCAATTGGTTTTGAAGCTATGCTTCTAAATGATTAAATGCTAATGTTTTAGTATATTCAAAAGGTTTTGAAAGAAAGTTGTAAAGTGTTCGAAAGGCAGGGGCCTAATGTTTTGAAATTATATTTTATGCTTTCGAAGGAGGGTATCCAGTGGGGTCGAAAGCAAGGTTTCTACTTTAATCACTAATTATTTATTGATTAATTTGTAATTAAGGATTGGTTAATTAAGATTAATTAATAAATAATTAGTGATTAAAGTGAAGGAGTCGAATGCTTTGTTTTTCAAAACGAATAACCCAAACTCATTTTTAAAGGAAAAACCCATGGTTAAATTAAAGGAGCCTTGAAATGATTTTAAGAAGAAGTTTTCCTTGATAAAAATTATAGGTTAAAGGGATTAACGTTGTTTATATGAAAAGTATTTCAAGGACATTAAACCCACAGGAGTGGTATTGTTTTGTAATTATGTTTGCTTCTTCAAATATAAATATATCACATTATAATGGACCCATAGCTTCATTTCAAGGGTAAAGGGTAGAAGAACCGGCTAGGTTAACCCAGTAGAGAATATTAATTGATTAAACTCCTGGATGAGTAGAATTGCATTCAAGAGGTAAGGGAGACCAGAATATAAGATGCCTGAATATGGAAGTTGTTAGGGAGATAGGTTCATAGTGATCCGATGAAAACTATGTTATAAAGAGTGGCTGGCAGGGGACAATTGGTTTGTAGTGCACCCATGAAACTATATCTGGATTAAGTTATTAACAGTTGTCAATAGGTTCCTAGTCAATCCATGAAAACTAGGATAAGAGAGAAGTTATTTGGGACACCAATATGTTCAGGGGAACCCATGAATTACTTAAGTGAATTGGCAGAGGCAAATAGGTTCATAGTGCACCCATGAAAACTATGAAATAGGACAGGAAGTCCATATATTATATAAGGGTTATTAGTAAGCCCATGAAAACTAATAGGTTAATAGTGACCCTAGAAACTATAAATATGACAGGGAGTAAATTAAACAAGGGATGTGAAATCCAAATGTTTTAACTTGTATGCATATCATCATATTATGTTGAAATGACTATGTTTTTAACCATTTTGGATGCAGGAGCACAGTATATGGTTTTATAAAGGTTTTAAGATACTAGTGAGGGGAAAAACCGTTCTGCTAAGCGGTGTGGTCTCACTAGATATCTAAAGGGTTTGAGATGTTAGATTATTATTCATACCAGGCTTTATGTCTGACTCGAAGTTTTTGTTTTCCCCTTATACTCTCAGGTACTCAATTGATTTTGAGTAGTTTGAGAGTTGAGGTTTTCAGGTCCCTCATTAGATGAATAAAGCTTCTGGAGTCGTGCATAAGGCATAATAGATATTTAGAGTTCTCTTTTATTTTGATTTCGCTGCGTTGATTGCAGTGGTAAAGTTGTTATATTGCCTATATATACTCTTATCATCCAAGGGGGCATCTTCATATGTTGCTCTTGGCGTATGTTGTAATAAATATATTTACTCTGAACGTGGTTTACGATTGTGGGATTATGTAATGAATTGAATTTTTTTGAAATGGAATGTGATCTTATTTGAAGTTTTAATTTTTTTCCATATTCATGTGTTTCTATGTATCAATGGATCTAACTCCGCCGTATTTGGTCGCCGAGGATAATAACTATGGATGACTGCAGCATCCGTAGCCGTTAGTTTTGGGCCTCCAACTAGGGGGATGTTACAAGTTGGTATCAGATCATAGGTTTGTGAAACTTTAAAAGAAGTTAAACCTAAAAGCTTTTTGGAACATAATCCAATGAATCAGAAATATGATCGGGGTTTGGGATAACGCTACAGTAACGTACTTGTATTTGATATATATACGTACATACTCCCCTCTCTCTTAGACTTTTCTTCTGTATCTTACTAAGGCTCGTATGCAGATTTATGAGAAAGAAGATATGAAAGCAGGAAACAGAAGAGGAAATCTCGGTGGAGGAAGCACCACTACCAACGGAAATGCTCAACCTAATACCAGGAGGAACCAAGGTTGACTGGCTAATGCTAAACAAAATGTTGAGGCCAATTTTGGTGCTGGAAATCCGCCAGTAGTTGCGAAGATGGTGTATCAGTTGTTAGCCAATCTTTTGCAAGCTGGAGTTGCTGGTAATATTGGGGGAGCAAATCCTGTAGCTCCAGTTGGATATAATTATGCTAGACTAAGCAAAGACTACACCAGTCTTGGTGGAAAGCCATTTGTTGGAACGGAGGATGTTGTTGAAGTTGAGAATTGGCTATTGCACTATGAGAGGATCTTTACCGATCTAGGTTTGGATGATGGGAAAAAGAGAAGGCTGGCTTCTAAGCAGTTGCAAGGGGTAGTGCTTCACTGGTCGAATAGTGTGACTGCTGGAGTTCCGGAGGAAGAGTTGACATGAGCTAATTTAATAAGGAGATTTGAGCAGAAGTTTTTATCTGAGGCTGCTAAGTCGGCATTGATGAGGAAGTTTATGGATTTAGTCCAGGGAAATATGTCAGTAATCGAGTACGCAGCTAAGTTTGATGAGCTGTCTCGATATGGATATGCCACTATAGACACATACATCAGTAGGAATGAGAGGTTCATTCGAGGACTGAGACTTGAGCTTGCTAGAATGACCTTGACCCATATCCGTGATCCTTGTAATGTGGTGGTGGAGATGGCCATTCGCCATGAAGAGATGTTGGTTGGTTGTGCTAGAGAGAAGCCAGTTGAATCCCAGGGTCCTCAGGGAAAGAAGAGGAAATTCTTTAAGAAGAAGGGAGCCCAGAAAGGGGATGCTACCAAGAAGGCAAAGGCTGATTTAGTGTGCTTCAAGTGTGACAAGAAGGTTCATTATGCTCACAAGCGCTGGACAGGCAAAGGGAAGAAGCCTGTAAAAAAGAAGAATGTGAAATGCTTCAACTGTGACCAAGTTGGGCATTATAAGAACTAGTGTCCAGATCCAGTCAGGGTAGACAGAGGGAAGGTTTTTGCTATTGGACCACCATCTTCTTTTAAGCCTACTACTGCAGATAAAGGGAAAACTGTGATGGAAGGTACACTTTTGATTCAAAGTACATCAGTTAGGGTACTGTTTGGTATCGGTGCATCACATTCAGTTATATCACAGTATTTGGTTGGTAGGTTATGCATTGAACCTACATACCTTATTACTTCCTTAAGGGTTGCGAATCCAATAGGAGTGTATGCAACTCTAAGGATGAGATGTGACTGACCAGTTAGAACTTGATTTATTAGGTCATAAGTTTGCATGCAGTCTGTATGTTTTTGATTTTGTAGATTCCGGGATCATTTTGGTTATGGATTGGTTGGGTAAGTACAAGGCTAAGATATTTTGCCAGGAGAGGGAAATATCAGTGAGGCACCCTAATAGTCATAACCGAATTATATTCTCAGCGGATAATTTTGACCGGAGTAGTTGTGCTTTGTTAAGTGCAGTGGAAGTGGTAGAAGAGCTTAGTCAGGTTCGAGTTGCAATAGAGTTTGTAGATGTTTTTGAGCCAATCACAGAGCTACCACCGAAATGAGCTGTCGAGTTTTGGATAGATCTTGTGCCGGGAGCTGAACCCATGAGTAGACCACCCAACAGGATGATACCTACTGAGATGAAGTAATTGAAGGTGCAGCTAGTGGAACTAGAAGGAAAGAATTTTATTAGACCAAGCAGTTCGCCTTGGGAGGCAGCCGTGGTTTTCATGAAGAAACCAGATGGGTCATTAAGGATGTGCATCGACTATTTTAAGTTGAACGAAAGGACAATCAAGAATAAGTATCATTCGCCATGAATTGATGATCTATTTGATCAATTGAGTGGAGCCAGAGTGTTTTCCCAGTTGGATTTGGCGACAGGCTTCCATCAGTTAAGAGTGGCAGAGGACAACATCCCTTTGATAGCATTTTGGACTTGATATGGTTCGTATGAGTGATGAGTAATGCCATTCGGGTTAACGAATGCACTTGCTTTCTTCATGGATTTGATGAAACAAGTCTTCCGAGAGTATTTGGAAAGATTCGTGCTAGTGTATAT
The DNA here is from genome assembly GCA_030737815.1 of Allium fistulosum. NCBI lineage: Eukaryota > Viridiplantae > Streptophyta > Magnoliopsida > Asparagales > Amaryllidaceae > Allium > Allium fistulosum. The sequence continues at coordinate 672,232,834 of CM060901.1, forward strand.
AGATGACGTTTTGGTGTATACTGACGCATGTGGGACTAGATTGGGAGTTGTGTTGATGCAGAAGGGTAAAGCGATTGCCTACACTTCATGACAGCTTAGACCGCATGAAGTGAGATATTTTACTCATGATTTGGAGTTGGTTGCGGTAATCTTTGCATTGAAAATTAGGAGACATTATCTCTTAAGAGAGAGATTTCAGCTATACACAGATCATAAGTCTTTAAGATACTTATTCTCTCAGAAGGAGCTGAATATGAGATAGCAGAGGTGGTTGGAGTTTTTGGCTGCTTAAGATTTTGGTATAGAGTATATCCCAGGGAAAGGTAATAAAGTAGCGGATGCTCTTAGCAAAAGACACCATAATATGTTGTTGGCAGAATGGAAGGATCTAAAAGCTTTGGCCAGTTGTGGTGTGTAGTTAAGATCAACTGCTAGTTCTAGTCAGGGTACTGCCATGTTACCCTATTTTGAAGTTTGACCGGTGTTGATCGAGAGAATTGCTTCTAAGAAAAAGGAGGATCCAGTTTAGCCGAGAAGATGAGAAGGCTTGAGGTAGGATCAGAGATCGCTGATCTAAAGGATTTTAGTCTTGACCAAAGAGGATGGTTGAGAAAGAAGGGACGATTATGTGTTCCAAATTTAGAGAACTTAAGGAGAGAAGTTCTTAAAGAATGCCATCGATCTAAGTTGACGGTTCATCCTAGAGGGACCAAGATGTATCAAGATATGAAGAGGATCTTCTATTGGGAAGGAATAAAGAGGGATGTTGGCTTGTGGGTTAGGCAGTGTGCAAATTGTCAACAAGTGAAGGCCGAAAATCAGAAGTCGAGTGGGTTGCTTCAGCCTCTAGAGATTCCAGTTTGGAAATGGGACTTTCTATCCATGGATATTTTTTGATGGGTTGCCAAGGTCGAACAGAGGAAATGAAAGTATATGGATCATAGTGGACAGATTGACCAAGAGTGCCAATTTCATTCAAGTTAAGTCAACCAAGATGGCACCTGTTTTGGCTAAGTTGTTTATGAAGAACATATATAGACTACATAGAGTTCCTAGTAGCATAGTCATTGATAGAGATGCTTTACTAGCGAATTCTGGAAGAGTCTATAGGATGTGTTAGGCACTAAGTTCAAGATGAGTACTGCATATCACACTCAGACGAATGGGCAGATAGAGAGAGTCAATAAGGTACTCAAGGATTTGTTGAGAGCTTATATGTTAGACTTTGGTGGATCTTGGGAGGATCACCTATATTTGGTTGAGTTTTTCTATAATAATAGTTATCAGACTAGTATTGGAATGACGCATTTTGAAGCTTGTATGAAAGGCCATGCAAATCACCAGTATGTTGGTCGGAGACAGATTTGTCTTAGGTCCAGATTTGGTTAGGGAGGCATTAGAGAAGATTAAGTTGATCCGAGAAGGGACGAGGGAAGCTCAATCTAGATAGAAGAGTTACGTAGATAAAAGGCGTAAAGATCTAGAGTTCTCAGTTGGAGACAGGGTTTTCATTAAGGTATCACTGATGAAGGGTATGGTACGGTTTGGAAAGTCAGGGAAACTGGCACCGAGATATGTTGGTCTATTCCAGATTATAGAGAGGATTGGAAAGCTCGCAAACAGAGTAGAGTTGCCGAACAGTATGGCAGGTGTCCATAATGTATTTTATGTGTCTCATCTTCACAAGTATGTGTATGATCCAGAGACTACTATTCCTCCGACAGGGTTGGAAGACTTGATAGTAGAACCTAATTTGACTACTGTTAGACAACCAATTCGGGTGGTAGCGAGAGATGAGAAAAGATTGAGGAATAAGACAGTCAAGTTGGCGAAATTTCAGTGGAGCGACAACGAGAAAGACTATACTTGGGAGACGGAGGATAGGATTCGAGATACTTATCCTGATCTGCTTTGAGGGTATGTCTATATTAGATTTATATAGATAATTCCTAGTCAGGTAGACAAGTATGGTTGTTAGGAGTCGTTATAGATGATTTCTATGTTTAATATTTAGTCCTTACTGAATTTCGAGGATGAAATTCTTTAAGGAGGGGAGCCTGTAGTACCCTTAATTTTTAATCACATTATCAAAGAGATTTAATTAGATAAATTAGAATAATGTAAAGGTAAAATGATAAGGAGATTGAGATTTGCAAATAAATATAGAGGTCGTGCTTAAGTAACTTGAATGGGCTTATAATTGGACAAACGATAAGCAAATTATCATAAGGGCATTAAGGTAATTGCTGCACCCATAGTTTACTACCCTATATTCATGTTAGCATGCCATTCACGTTCATTTACCACAATTAAAACAAATGAAAGAAATCTAAAACCAAGCCGGCCATTAGGAGGAAGAAAAAAGGAGAAATTCGAGTCTAAAGCTTAGGATCAAGCTAGAAGAATCAATCTTAAATCAATCTCCAATTTCCTTATCCAATCTAAGGTGAATAATAATTATAACATCTCTATTTTGGTTTTTATATGACCATTGATTTTTGGATTTAAATTAAATCTAATATGATGATTTTTGATGATATGCTCGGATTCATAACATGTTTGATTTAATCCAATAGTTTATATATGAGTATATGCGATTTTAGGGCAAAACCAAAAGTAAATGATTTTTAAATGCCATGGAAAAATAATATGTTATGAGAAACATGATTTTGGAGTTGGGTTTCAATTTTTATAATTTTCTAAGCTGTGGACAATTAATTATGAATTTTTAAAGGAAAACATGTATTATTGGGTTTAAAATTTATTTTTGGTTACTGTATGATGAATTTGGGTCTAAAAATTTATATATGTTAGATAACATATTAAAAGTGAATTTCTGTGATGTTTGGGGATTTTACTAAGAGATTTATTATGGAAACTGAAGTATTTTAAAAGGAGGACCTAAATGATTTAATTGATGTTAAAGGGGAAGGGCATAATTGTTAATGTTATTCAGTTTTTAGATTTGTTAAAATGCAGCAAATATTCGTAAAATAATTTGAAAGTTTAAGGTAACCAACTATGTGTTTAGATATGGGCAAGTTAGTTACAAAAATATTACTTTATTTGGTAAAAACAGCTTTTTACTCAGAAAAGTAGGTTCCGCCTCCTTTAGAAGTAGCTTTCGACCTAGAGCTTCCGCCTTCAACCTAGTCGAAACCTTCTTGGTCGAAACCAGTAAAGTCAAAACCAATACACATGGTATCACTTAGTTGGTACAAAGTGGATTGGAGGAAGGTGGAAGTTATGGTGTCGAAACGTAGCTTCCGATGGGCTCGATATCTAAAAAAAAGCGCTTGCTTGTTTACAAAGAGGTTTCGAAGAAGTCGAAACCAATGCTTGCAAAATGGTATTTTAAAACAAGCTTTCAAAAGAGAGCTATAGCCTTTTTAAAGTAGTAGCTTCCAAGGGAGTTACTAAGTTTTCAAATTAATGCTTTTGGAAGGGGTAGTTTCGACCAGGTCGGAACCCTTTTGCAACTTTGTACCTTTCGAAGGTATTGAAGATATCAATGCTTTCAGAAGGTATTCTTTGTTTTAAAAACGTAAGCCACTTCCCATAGCTTTTGAAGGGGTTAGGGGTTTCGAAGGCAATGGTCTCGAAAGGGGTTTCGAAGCCAACCTTTAAGTAATTTACCCAAATGACTTATGCTTTCGAAAGAATGGTGCCGATGCCATCAAGTTTTTCCCAATACTTTTAAAGGATAAAGAATGGTTTTGAAAGAGATATTTTCGTCTATGTTCACTTGGCCCAAATAATATTTTAAGTATAAGCCCAATTTTTTCGAAAGGGGTACTTTCAATGGTTTCGAAATGGATACTTTCAGTTGGTTTTGAAGCTATGCTTCTAAATGATTAAATGCTAATGCTTTACTATATTCGAAAGGTATTGAAAGAAAGTTGTAAAGTGTTCGAAAGGTAGGGGCCTAATGTTTTAAAATTAGATTTTACGCTTTCGAAGAAGGGTATCCAGTGAGGTCGAAAGCCAGGTTTCGAAGGAGTCGAATGCTTTGTTTTGCAAAATGAATAATCCAAACTCATTTTTAAAGGAAAAACCCATGGCTAAATTAAAGGAGTCTTGAAATGATTTTAAGAAGAAGCTTTCCTTGATAAAAATTATAGGTTAAAGGGATTAACCATGTTTTATATGAAAAGTATTTCAAGGACGTTAAACCCACACGAGTGGTATTGTTTTGTAATTATGTTTTCTTCTTTAAATATAAATATATTCGCATTATAATGGACCCATAGCTGCAGTTTGGGGATAAAGGTTAGAAGAACTAGCTGGATTAACCCAGTAGTGAATATAAATTGATTAAACTCCTGGATGAGTAGAATTGAATCCAAGAGGTCAGGGAGACCATAATATAGGATGCCTAAATATGGAAGTTGTCAAGGAGATAGGTTCATATTGATCCCATGAAAACTATGTTATAAAGAGTGGTTGGAAGGGAACAATTGGTTTGTAGTGCACCCATGAAAACTATATCCAGATTAAGTTATTAACAGTTGTCAATAGGTTCCTAGTTAACCAATGAAAACTAGGATAAGAGAGAAGTTATTGGGGACATCAATAGGTTCAGGGGAACCCATGAATTAATTAAGTTAATTGGCAAGGGCCAATAGGTTCATAGTGCACCCATGAAAACTATAAAATAGGACAGGGAGTCCATATATTATATAAAGGTTATTAATAAGCCCATGAAAACTAATAAGTTAATAATGACCCTAGAAACTATAAATATGACAGGGAGTCAATTAAACAAGGGATGTGAAATCCAAATGTTTTAACTTGTATGCATATCATCATATTATGTTGAAATGACTATGTTTTTAACCATTGTGGATGCGGGAGCACAGTATATGATTTTATAAAGGTTTTAAGATACTAGTGTGGGGAAAACCCGTTCCGTTAAGCGGCGTGGTCTCACTACATATCTAAAGGGTTTGAGATGTTAGATTATTATTCATACCAGGCTTTATGTCTGACTCGAATTTTTTGTTTTCCCCTTAAACTCTCGGGTACTCAATTGATTTTGAGTAGTTTGAGAGTTGAGATTTTTAGGTACCTCATTAGACGAAGCTTCCAAAGGCATGCAGGAGGCATAAGAGATATTTAGAGTTTTCTTTTATTTTGATTCCGTTGTGTTGATGGTAATGGCAAAGTTGTTATATTGCCTGTATATACTCTGATCAACCAAAGGGGCATCTTCATATGTCGCTCTTGGCGTATGTTGTAATAAATATATTTACTCTAAACGTGGTTTACGATTGTGGGTTTATGTAATGAATTGAAAAGTTTTGAAATGGAATGTGATCTTATTTGAAGTTTTAATTTTTTTTCCATATTCATGTGTTTCTTTATATCAATGAATCTAACACCGCCGTATTTGGTCATCGAGGATTAATAACTCTGGATGATTGCATCATCCGTAGCCGTTAATTTTAGGCCTCCAACTAAGGTTATGTTACACTATTTGCTACTAACCCTGAGGGTCATTCCAAAACGGGTGTAGTGAAAATAGTGCCTTTAGTTCGTTCATCTCTTGAACGACTTGTATGGATGAATGCTGACATTGTGTCAACATCTAAAAGGCAATGTTAGCATTCGAAGTGGCAATGCTATGGTGAAGGTAAATGTTGCCTAAGGCCTCATCAACCAGGAATGACTAAAACATGGGTGATGCAGCAAGGCTAAGTGGGTCACTCCCATTAGGGTAAGGTCATCCCTTTCTAGAGTCCCTACTATCAACTCAAGTATGCTTCGGTACGGTTGCTGAGCCCAACCGAGGGGTGATCTTATTCATTACTATCTAGTAAGGGGTAGGCCGGTGCTGTGTTGGCAGGGGATCCAGGCGACGTCCCCGTTGTTATTTTATCTAGAGATGCACCGTGATAAGCGATACGCTAGTGCCCATTCATTGTATGGAATCCGTTCTCTAATAAGTGCCATATGGATTTAGTTATACCCAAATATGTTGAAATGTGAGATGCAAGCATTTCAGCTATGTTCTATTTTACTTGAAAACGCTAGACATTATCATAATATCACTGAATTTCTATGTAAAGTATTTTGGTTATCGTAAGGAAAAACCCCGTCCGCGTTTATGTGTGGCATGGTCTTACGGGATACCTTTGATTTTCAAAGTGTTTTATAAAAGTAAAATTTAAGTTGTCATGAGTTTATTCACACCAGACCCATGTTTGACCAGGAGTTTTCTTTTCTTTTCCTAAAATTCATGGGTGCTCAAATTTGTATGAGTAGCCAAGTGATCCAGGTTTCTTACGGAAGCATTTTGAAGGACCTGGAGCAAGTGGTTTCACCGTTAGCTAGCTGTTATCTTATTCCGCTGTGTTTATGTATGATCTATGTATATTTATATGGGTAGGTAGTTATAATTGTCCAGTTGAAGGTTGTAATGTAATGACTCTAATGTTTTATTATCATGGAAATGACTATGTAATATTCTATGTTATCTATTATATGTTGTTCTGATTCATGGTGAGATTTTGTGATTGTGTAGTTTTCTTATTATCTTTCTTTTTCTTCTACCTTTAATGACTCGTCTTTCAGTGCAAGAAAGGCGGTCATTGCAGTTTTGATGATGAGAATTGATGTAAATAATTGTCATAACTGGGTAACGCCTAATAAAGTGAAATAAGATTTTACCGAAGCTGAGTAAGCGATAAATTTGACTGTAATTTCACACCACCTACTAAGTGAAGTGTGAACGTTAATATTCGAACAGTTCGATGTTAATCATTAATCGAATTTACACCCAAGAGTAACATTACTGAAATGATGAATTCTCTTTAGACCAAGCAATTTAATTAGTTTATAATTGTTACAAATTAATCAAATAAATTAATAATTTTGAAATGTCAATTATAAAATTTGAATATGATCTAGGAAATAAAATTGTTGCATATATTTATAAAGTTATAAATATATTGATCGATATGAGATACCGATAACAAATTAAGTTAAATATAATTTTGTATATTTAATTTGGGTTAAATGGGCTCACAACCCATACATTTTGGAGTGATAAGCAACTAATCTAAAGAGACGTAGGGGCCAGCTATAACATGTGTGATTATTTTTTGGAGATGTGTGGCAGAGATCTAGTTATTTCTCTCTTATCCTACCATACAAATTATGATCTCAAAACCCTAGTTACATTCTAATTCATTTTTGGAGGTTTCACCTTCTTCTTCTTCTTATTCTTCATTTTAATGGTAGCAACTATCCTCTAAAAATATCCCAAAATCTCAAATCCAATTCAAATTAAAATCAAAACTATTTGATAGTGAACGGTCGTTGATTCTAGACTTGCAATCTTAGGAATCAATGAGTTTTAGAGAAAGTGATCTCATTATTTCAGAGTGGACTTTAGGGCATCTATTCTGGATAATGTTTTTCTATATGTTAATCATATTATTGTGGATTTAAGATTTGTTAATCATTTAATCTAATGTACATAAATTATATTATTGTTATTTCATTAGTTAGGTGAGATTTTTGTATGTATTATTGTTGTCACAGTGAAGATTAGATATTTGTATAAAGTTTATAGATCTACATCATGATTTATGTTTGTAATCTGATGTTAAACATTAAAATAAATTTTAGTTTAAAAGTATGTGTGTTTGTGTGCGTAAATTAATTTATGACTTAAATATTCACATACAATTTGAATTAAAACATATGTTCTCATTTTTATCGTATAACATTGATCTAAAATTTTCTTAACACTTTTTTATGTCCATTATAAATTTTAAGTGCTGAAAATAATTTTAAATAATTTATATATTATTATTATTATTTAATGATTGTCTGACTCAATAAATTCATGTAAAATAATCTGTGTTTCTAAAAATTCAATTATATATTTTTTTAAATTGAATCATTATGTCAGATGCCTTAGGAAATTTTTTAAAATTTTTTCAACTTAAATTTTTATTTTCTAAAATTAATTTAATTTCGACCCATTATCAATTATTTAATTAAAAATATTATATTAATTGAGAAAATTGCAGAAAATTTTCTTAACCCCTTAAATATGCTTTTAGATTTTTCAAAATTATAAAACTTGAATTTTTATCATATAATTATTTCATATTAATTTATTATGGCTGAAACTGTTTAATCCAATATATTCATATATATTAAATATCTAAAATTATTGTAACTTCAGATCTGACATGTTTTCTATTTAGTTATCTAAAATTATATATATATTTCTTTATTGTTATTCATGGTACACTATGTAGTTATATAAATAAATACATATTTTCTACAATATTTTATTGACAAAACATATTATATATATATAAATATATATATATTGTAACGACCCGTAAATTTTAACTGTTTTAATAACGTAATTGGTTAAAATTTTGTGAAATTTTAAACGATAAAATTTTGAATTAAAATTTGATATTTGGAATACGTCTAGTTAAACATAGCGATTGGTAAATTTTCGTCCGAAAATACGAAAGTTTATTTCGCGCGTAAATTCACTTCAATTTAATCAGTTAAAAAGCGATGAAAATAAAATGTTTTCAAAACCAAAATATTTTTACATAGAAAAATTCTAAATCATCTTCTGAGCAAGATTTCAGTTTGTCGTTTTTCCAAATTCGGACATCTTTGGCTCCGTCGTTCTTATTTTCTGCAAAATAGCAGTATTCTGGTACCAATATCGATTTTTATCGGATGATCGTACCACTGATTTCTATATACCGTTTTGATCGTCTCGTCGTGCCGATCTCTACGGTATATTCGATTGTCAAATTCGGAGTTCCGGTGTACGTTGCACTTTGCGTAACACCTACCGTATTGGTACCGTTCGTGTCTGTTTGTGTTCCGGGACCATTCGAATTTCCAATGGTTGAATTCAACGGACATCAGCTCTTAATACTAGCCTTGAATTCATGCGGTGATCTCGTTTTCCAGCTTTTATATTTCCAATTTCATTTCTAGCGACCATTGCCATTCACAGCACTCCCTGTGTATTCAAGGATATTCACATTCTTCTGTTTGCTTTTAATATTATGTATCATTTAGGAGCCTCCTTTTTCCCAGAAGCTTTTCTTTCCTATTTATTCATTTTCTTCCTACGCCTGAAGCTTGGAAGCTTTCCCCACCTCTCCTTGCATATCTTCTTGCGTGTTCCTTGCACCATTAACCACCGCGCCTTCCCTCCGCACCTGAGCCTCTCTCCGCCAATGTGTATCTCAGCCGAGCCTCGACCCAATAACAACCCTCATCTCCAACCCACTCGAACAACCTGCCACCTTCCCGTAGCCGCCTACTCTGACCCCCTGCCAGCCCTCCCTGACCCGCAGCCGTGCCGCTACAACCCAGCCTGCACCCTGATGCCAACAGCAGTTTCTATTCCTCATTTTGAATAAAAAGGAAAGAAAAAAAAGGGGATTTACGTTTGCATAATCCTTGTTGTAGCCGAACATCACCTTCGACCAAGCAGTCCCCTCCGATCCACGTCAGCACACCGTACCCACTTCCACCTCGCGCAACCACCGAATTGTCTCGGTCACCGTCTCCTTGCAAACTGAGCTCATCACCTTCATTTTAGTCGAGGGTGAGCAACCTTCTTGTTTACATATAAATTCATCGCCTGTATTTATTTCTTGGAACTTGAAATTTACTTTGTTCTGGGTAGCATGTTAAACGTGCGTGCATATCAATTTATATAAGCCTGTTTACAAGCCATAAGTTATGTTTGGTTTTAACCTATGATTATATTCCTATAGGAAATATAAAGGGTTAGTCTGTATAAATTAAATACTGAAGAACTTATTGTTTCTGTGTATTTATATTAAAGTGTTTAAATTGTTTACTGTTTAAAATATTATAATATATAGGTTTATACAAGATTTAAACTATCTGTTGCTTTATATATTTGGTAAGAGTTATGTCTAATGTTTTAGTTATATATATCTAGGTATGTGAAGTAAGTTTTAACGTTAGTTTATATATCAACTTAAGTACATATAGATGTTTATAAATACATTTCTTATATTATTGGTTTGCGGTGGAAAACTTAGTAATATGCATGGATGTTTTTTGTACTATAGTCTGTAATGACTTTAAAGCATCTATTGTATATATTTATAAAGGTTATATATATAATATCTGTTATAGGTTCTAGGTATATGTTTTCTTTTATAAGCTTAAAGTATTAAATTACATATGGTTTAGGAGACAATAATTTTAAATAAATTAATCATAAGGATTTTTTTTTAGTGATTTAAATTTCGTTTTGATTTGAGGATAATTTATATGTTTTAAAATTGTTGTCGGGAAATATATATATAACATAAATTTTGCTACATCGACCTCTAAATTATCTTGACTCACCTTCTCGATATCGAAATTGTCGCAGCAAACTCTAAACTTGTCGCTGTTCCGCTCACTGATCTCTAGGCTTTTGTGCCTATTGCTTCCATTTTCGTCCATCCCTCTAGCCTCGAAAGGTGAGCACTCACTCACGATTAACGTTCTTTTATTTATTAAATTTGATTTCAATTGGAACGACAATTAAAATGCTGCTGTTAGTTAATTACACTGTTATATATGCTATTGCCTGTATCAGTTCACCTGTGACATCTGACACCATTATCTGTTAATTATTTATGCGATGATAATACAGTTTAACTGATAATTGATTGATTGTTGATGTTTATATTGGACGTTGAATTGTTAATGTTAAAATGATAAATAGTATGAAATTGAACTTGATATAGGATAAATAAATGTTAAAATTTGATTAACTTACATTTGTATAATATGACCCCTTTAACTGTTAAATCCATTGACACGTATGATTTGCTTAATTACATTTTGAATCACTGAATGTATGTTGTTAAATTGATGATGTTTGTAATTGTAAATAGATGACAAGTGGAAAACCGTAACGTAATAATCTTTAATCTACATGAAATGATAGTGTAGATTCTAGAAATAATTATATTAATTCGTACAAATAACAATGCGAATTAATACGGTTATTTCGGGATTATTTGAATTGATTATTGGAATGATATTAGTTGTTGTTATTGCTTGTTTATTTACTTTGACACCATCCCAGTTATCACACTGCAAGTTCCCTTTGATATGTTTTGATTTTGAATTGAATTGGAATCGGGTTGAAATGATAAATACCCAAATTGAACTTTGACTTAGGATAGAAAATTAAATAAAAACCCGATTGGTCAATGTAATACCCCAAAATTTTGTGAAAAATCATTTTTGAAAAATGATTTAATTTTTAAAATATTTAGATCTAAATATGGTGAAATTTCTGGAATAAATAGTGTGCAAGTATAAGTGTGCACGTGCACACTGAAATGGCACAAGGAAGAACTCCAGATTTCTTGGATTTAAAACAAGAATTGAAAAGCAATACAAACATGATTTTTGGCAACATGGATATTTGATTTCTGGAATTATATGGATCATCTTAGAAAATAAGAAAAGTAGGCTTTACTTTAAATTAGTAAACAAATTTTATTTAAAACCCAGAAGAGAAAATTATGTATATTAACCTGTATACATATAGGTGCATATGCTTCTGAAATTAAAGAGAAATTAAATAAGCCTAGATAAGATATGTGTACAAATGTATATATATATATATATTTTTAAGTACTGAAAAGTATATATATATATATAAGCAAGTAAAACTATAACATTAAAATGACATGAAATGTGATACAAGTTAATAAGCTTGTATAGGCAAAAATAGCAAAGGAGAATTCTCAGGGATAATTGAAAAATAAAATAAAATAGTCACACTTTTAACATGACTAGGTGAATGGCCATTTTCTGAAAAGTAAAAGAAAGAAAATGCAGCCTTTAAATTGGTTAATATGGCCGGGGTATTATGAATGAAAAATGCATGATGCTAGCCAGGACAGAAATGGAATTCTGTTTCAACAAAACCCTAGAGGAAAAATGCATATAAATAGACAGTGGAATTGTCTTTACCCCGGGCTGCACAAAAATAAGAAAAGAAGAAGAAGAAAATATTGAAAGGAAGGAGAAAACACTCAAACAAGAATTTTCTGGATTAATAAGAAGAAACATTTAGGTGAGTAATCTCACTGAGTTCATGGCATTAAGACCTGAGATGAGGCAGCCACTTTTTATTGCCATCTATATATATATTTCTGATTTTGATGTATATGATTTCATCAATGCCTTTTTGGATGTCTTATTTTAAATCTGATATGATTTGATATGGATGATTTTGATGATCTTTGTTGGTTGAGACATTTGTCTTTGGATGAGTATCATACTGTTTTATTTATACTCATAAATGTTAAAGTTTAGGATCTTAAAAATTATATAGAGAATACTCTCAGCTGTTATAGATCTATGGCATGGAAACTTTATGAAAATGATTGGAGCTGCATTATACTTGGTATAAGTGCTGAGGCTTGAAAAGAAAAATGTTAAGGGTGCAATAGAAATTTTCTAAGTGCTGAGCCCTTAATCAAATCAAAAAAAGAAACCCACAAGCTAAAATTATGATTGAACCAGATCTTGAATCTGAATCAATCATAAAGGCTTGCAGATCAATATAACATGCCATGCCTCTTTTACAGTTGAAAATGTTCCTATATTTTACTAAGATCAAGACATATTGACCCCATTTAGGAAATAACTGTCTGCTTATTTCTGGGGAAAATTATGCTAGGAAAAAAAATTTATGGATGTTTCCATGTTTGAAGTGACATGTTCACTTAGCACATTTGATGATAGGATTTAAGACAATACACTAGTAAATAAACTAGGGAAGGGAAGGCCAAGAAGACTGCTGGAATGCTTGTCATATTTGAAGTATGCAAGTTGGCACATGGTTTGTTTAAGCCCTGAGATCTTTGTGCAATGATGTGAATTAGTTCATTGCAATGTGTCCCAGTGATTCCTTAATAGCAGATGAGGCAGGGATTTAAATTGAATATTACAACCTGTAAGTGAAGAAATAGGAATATGGATATTTCTTAGGTTGAATGGTATGGAACCAAGATGATTCCAGTGAATGCAATTGTTGCAATAGATAATTATGTTTGCATGATTAAGTATGCAAGTGTAAGAATGATAAATGAATATATCATACCTGAATCAACTTAGTTATACTATGTTAAAGTAACTGATTGCAGAAATTAGCTTAAATAACAAGTTAGTACCCTTATATTCTCTATTGCTTAATATCATGAATAAATTGATGTTACTCATACCAGATCATAGATCTGACCCTTGTTTGCTCATGGCATCTGGGGTGTCTCATTTTAAAATGAGGCAGCCACTCATGCTCTTTCAGGTAACCCAGGCACTAAGTAAAAATGAAGTAATGGCTGTTATGGAGGAGTGAATGAACATGCTAGCTAGTTTCAATAAGAGCTTAAATTGATTATATCTGCATGTATTCAGGAAAAATATTATGTTTCTAAGATTTCCAGTCATGTATTGAATATTTTATGGTTAGTGATCAAGTTGCCCTTATGATCTGTAAAGTGTTAGATTAAAATTTGTTGTTCTGTTGAAATGGTTGTGTGTTAAGGTTTGATTTGTTTTTGAGGTGGTGTCTGAAATATAAACAAAAAAAAATATGCTCAAGTATGTTCATAAATAAAAATCTAGAAGAAATATACAATTATGTGATAGCATAATTTATATATGTATTAGCTAATCTTGTGACATAACAGAGCACTGAGTTTTAGAACAAAATCTGGATTTAGCAAGAAGTAAACTTAAAAGGATTTTATTTTCTTTTTACTGAAATGCTTTGTAAATAAGTGTGAATTCATTTCTGAAATGTATTGAGAAAAGTAAATTGTTTTTCTAAAAAGCTTCAGACAGAATGCAATAAAAAGGTATCTCCATTGCTTTGAACTAGTGTGGCAGATACAGGATTCATGAGTTAACCAGCTCCAAATGAATGAAGTATTGGTTGATCATGATAGATTGTATTCTGAAAATAAAAATGCATTTCAAAGCTTAGTACATTTAGCAATTGTTTCACCCAGTTTTCTGGAAAATAAGCAGAGATATTGACATGTACATGTATATCTGTGTACATGTTGATATTTGAGCAAAAATATAATTATAATTCCTAGAACAGCTATAGGAATGGGATTCAAAAATAGTAAAGTAAGAAGAATTGTTTTGTATGATAGGTTATAGGCAAACATTATATATATATATATGTACAAAGATAAGTAGGTATCAGATTTCAAACTATACAAAAAAAAACAAAAATTGTGTTTGAACCGACCTGCATAGTACTCGAACTCGTGACCTCTTGTGTATAAGTTAGGCGCGTTTCCATTACGCCTAGATGTTGCTTGTGTTCACTTAGGATCCACTTTCTTTTATACTGAATTTGATACTATCCAGACTTTAACTCAATCATCTATATTAAAAGCTTGTTTACTACTGATTATTACTTGATCATTTCTTAATTATAATGACAGGCTAAAATACATGTATCCAGTGGATTTTATGGCCAAAAATCAAGATACAATAATTAAATCTGAATTGCTAAAAAATCTAAATCAAACAGAATGTTCTTGTACAAAAAAAATAAAGTATATACTCTGAACTTAAACAAGAAGAACACATACATCTTCATATGTATGTGTATGTTATTAGATATACACTGATATATTTATATTGGTAAGTTATTTTGATCCTGGATATATTCTATTTATGGAAAAAAAAATGACCTTGGAAAACATATTGTAATGGATGATATATCTATATATCATCCCTAAGTAAAAAAAAAATCCTTATGAAATTAGGGTGGAAATAGGAGGGTCATTTCAGTTTGGTATCAGAGCACTTGGTTGCATTGATTGTTAAGTATTATAGAAATGTATTATGTCTGTTTGTTTTGGATGAAATAATTTAGATAAGAAATTAGAAATTATAAAAGTACTCATAATATACTAATACCATTTACCCAGAATTTAGTTAGCAGACCATGGTAGGAAGAGGATCTCATCACAATGCAGGACCCAGTGCACCTCAAATGCTTGATATGCAAGAATTTGTGAGGGTTTTAAGAGATGGAATTGGGCATAGGCCTGAGAACCCACATGAAGAGCTTTCAAAACTACTGAAGACTTATTCCAATTTGGGAGGCAAGAGTTTTGAAGGAACTGAGAGTGTGATGGAAATTCAAGCATGGTTGAGAACACTTGATAGGATTTTCAATGACATGCAGTTGGATGACCAAAGGAAGAGGCAAGTAGCTTCTAGACAACTGAAAGGGGTAGCTTTAAGCTGGTGGGAGGTGATCATAGCTGGAAGAAATGAAAATGAAATCACTTGGAATCAGTTCAAGGAGATGTTGGAGGCAAGATTTGTACCAGCATCAGCCAAGACCATTTTGCTTGAAGAATTTATCAAACTTAGGCAGGGAACTTTGAATGTCACTGAATACACTCAAAAGTTTGAGGGGCTATCTAATTATGGAGCAATGCTAGTGGCAGATGAAGCATCCAAAAATGATAGGTATATAAAAGGACTGAACCCAGGACTTAGCAGAGCTATGCTACCATATGCAGATAGAACATTTGATCAAGTAATTGATCTGGCTTTGAAACTGGAACAACATGACAAAGAAAGAGAGAAATATAGGAATTTTAAGAGCAACAACAAGAAGGAAAAGGGGAGATATCACCCTTATGATAAAAAGAAGGAGGAGGCAGACAACAGGAAGAGTAAAGACACAAAAGCCAATGATACTAAGAAGAAATTGGTTTGCCATCATTGTGGAAAAGAAGGACACATCAAACCAAGGTGCCCAGAGTTAAAAGGAGGAGCCTTCAAATGTTACCTATGTGGGAAAGAGGGGCATATGAAGAGGAACTGTCCTGAGAATAAACAGCAAGGGAAATTGGCAACTTTGGAAGGAAAAGGCAAATCTGCAGTGAAAATTGATGCTGAAAATCATGGCCAAGTGGAAGGTACATTACTCATTTGTGCCATACCCATACCAGTAGTATATGATACTGGAGCAACACACTCTTTGATTTCCTATGAATTAGTTAAAGTGTTAAAATTAAACTGCATATTGGTCGAAACCCCATTGTTTGTACAAAGTCCCCTAGGGAGTTCTAGTGTTTTGAACATGAATTGTGTGGATGTGGAGTTAAACATAGGAGGAAATATTTTTATTTCCAATTTATATGTTTTAAATTACCCAAATATAGGAGTTATATTGGGGGTAGATTGGTTAAGGCAATTTAAAGCCATAATTAATTTAGACTCATCCACCATATCATTGCAAAATTCTAGAGGCCAGAGAATCACAGTTCTATGTGAAATAGCTAAGGAAGGGAAATTGTATCATTTAGTTGACTTAGAAAAAGATCTGAGTGAACTAACCATTGAAGAAATTCCCATAGTTAATGAATACTTGGATGTGTTTGGGGAAGTTAAGGGTGTTCCACACCACAGACCAGTTGAGTTCCAAATTAATCTCATTCCAGGAGCAAGTCCAATAATCAAGAAACCCTATAGAATGGGGCCAAGTGAACTGAAAGAATTGAAAAATCAGTTGGAAGAATTAGAAGGCAAGGGATTTATAAGGCCAAGCAATTCCTGCTGGGGTTCTCCAGTAGTGTTTGTAAGAAAGCATGATGGTACCTTGAGAATGTGCATAGATTACAGGGAACTAAATAAAGTAACCATCAAGAATAAATACCCATTGCCTAGAATAGATGATCTCTTTGACCAACTCAGTGAAGCTAAAATATTTTCTAGATTAGACTTAGCATCAGGATTCCATCAAATGAAGGTTGAAGACTCAAGTGTTAAGTATACTGCATTTAACACAAGATATGGCTTATATGAATTTTTGGTTATGCCATTTGGTTTGACAAATGCTCCTTCATATTTTGTTGATTTGATGAATAGAATATTTAGAGATTATTTAGACAAGTTTGTACTGATTTTTATTGATGACATTTTGATTTATTCCAAGACAGTGGAAGAGCATAAAAATCATTTGCATTTAGTTTTGTCAAGGCTAAGGGAAAATGATTTAAAGGCAAAATTTTCAAAATGTGCATTTTGGAAAGAAGAAGTGCATTTCCTTGGGCATGTTATCTCTGCCAAAGGAATATCAGTAAACCCTAACAAGGTAGTGGCAATCCAAGCATGGAAAAGGCCTAGCACCATCAGTGAGATTAGATCATTTATGGGGATGGCAGGATATTATAGGAGATTCATAAAAGATTTCTCAAAAATATCATCACCACTTACCAATTTAACTAGAAAGAACCAAGCCTTTGTATGGACAGAAAAATGTGAGCAAGCTTTTATCAAAATAAAAGAAGCCCTGATTAATGCACCAGTATTGAGAGTGCCAGAAGGAAATGAAAATTTGGTTGTGTACACTGATGCAAGTGGCTCTGGGTTAGGGGCTGTGTTGATGCAGCAAGACCAGGTGGTAGCCTATGCATCTAGGCAATTAAAGCCACATGAAACCAGGTATGCAACCCATGATCTTGAATTAGCAGCAGTTGTGTATGCTTTGAAACTTTGGAGACATTATTTGTTAGGTGCCAAATTCATTTTGTACACTGATCATAAGGCACTGAAATATTTATTCTCACAAAAAGATTTGAACATGAGGCAACATAGATGGGTAGAGTTCCTAGCTGCCTATGATCTGGATATACTATATACACCAGGCAAGGCAAATAAAGTTGCAGATGCCTTGAGTAGACAACATGCCAAGGTAGCCATGTTGATGATGGAAGAGTTTAGGGATTTGTCTATACTTACTGATTTGGAAATTGAGGAAAACAGTGAGGAACAAATGATGCCCATTGAAGAAGGTGAAGGTAAAGGGAAATTAAGTATGATATCTCTGCAATCAGATTTACTTCTTAAGATTGGGCAAATGCAGGAACAAGACCTAAACATGGTGGAAAAGAAAATGCTCATATCAAAAGGGAAGGAAGTAATAAATTATCAAGTTGATAAAAATGGATATTTGAGGAATAAAAATAGAATATGTGTTCCAGAAAATATAGAATTGAAAGAGGAAATATTAAATGAGTACCATAGGAGTAAGTACTCCATACACCCAGGTAGCACCAAGATGTATCAAAATTTGAAAAGAAATCTTTGGTGGAAGGGGATGAAGTCAGATGTGGCCAGATATGTTGCAAGGTGCATGACTTGCCAACAAGTCAAGGCAGAGACACAAAGGCCATCAGGACTATTGCAACCCCTTAGTATACCACAGTGGAAGTGGGAGGACATATCTATGGATTTCATAGATGGTCTGCCTAGATCTAAGAAGGGAAACACAAGTATATGGGTAATAGTGGATAGGCTAACTAAGGTAGCACATTTTATCCCAGTTAAAACAGAAAGAAATGCTCCAAAATTGGCTCAAATATTCATGAAAGAGGTAGTAAGGTTGCATGGCATACCCAAAACCATTGTGAGTGATAGGGATACCATCTTCACCTCAAGGTTTTGGAAAAGTTTTCAAGAGGCTATGGGGAGTGAATTGTGCTTAAGCACTGCCTACCATCCACAATCAGATGGTCAAACTGAGGTGGTGAACAAAGTCTTAGAGGATTTGTTGAGAGCATGTACACTGGACTTTGGAGGCAACTGGGAAGACCACCTCCATCTAGCTGAATTCACATACAATAACAGTTACCAAAGCACCATAGGGATGGCACCATTTGAAGCCTTATATGGCAAGCCATGTTTATCACCTATATGCTGGGTAGAGACTGGAGAAAGGGCTGTTCTTGGACCTGAATATGTTAAAGAAACTACAGAGAAAATTGGGTTAATAAGAAAAAGAATAGCAGCAGCTCAAGATAGGCAAAAGAAATTTGCAGATAGGAAGATAAAGCAAGTGGAATATGAAGTGGGAGACTTTGTTTTCATCAAGATTTCACCTATGAAGAAAGTCATGAGATTTGGCAAGCAAGGTAAGCTTACACCAAGGTATGTTGGACCCTATAAAATTCTGGAAAGAATTGGTTCATTGGCTTACAAATTAGAACTACCAGAGGAAATGAAAGCAATGCATAATGTTTTTCATGTGTCCCAACTTAGAAAATGGGTACATGATAAAGAAGACATTTTGGAAGAGCCTACCAAAATTCAAATAAACCCTGACTTGGTTTATGAAAAAGAACCGGTGGGGATTATAGCCAAGGAAGAAAAGAAATTAAGGAGCAAAACTTTGAAACTAGTTAAGATCCAGTGGAGTAATGATCCTAATGACTGCACATGGGAGCTAGAGGATAAGATTAGAATGGATTATCCTAAGCTTTTTGCAAATTAAAAGGTAATTTTTTTTTTCTGGAAAATTTTGTTATGCATGGTTGAT
Organism: Allium fistulosum; assembly: GCA_030737815.1. Classification (NCBI taxonomy): domain Eukaryota; kingdom Viridiplantae; phylum Streptophyta; class Magnoliopsida; order Asparagales; family Amaryllidaceae; genus Allium; species Allium fistulosum. The sequence goes on from CM060901.1 coordinate 672,252,236, forward strand.
ATGGTTGAATTTGTTTGCTTAAGCATATGTTTGATAAGTTTTCAGAAAAGAGAATGATGCTTGTTATAAATGTTAGAAAAATTGTGAGGACACAATTCCTAAAAGGAGGGGTGAATGTAATACCCCAAAATTTTGTGAAAAATCATTTTTGAAAAATGATTTAATTTTTAAAATATTTAGATCTAAATATGGTGAAATTTCTGGAATAAATAGTGTGCAAGTATAAGTGTGCACGTGCACACTGAAATGGCACAAGGAAGAACTCCAGATTTCTTGGATTTAAAACAAGAATTGAAAAGCAATACAAACATGATTTTTGGCAACATGGATATTTGATTTCTGGAATTATATGGATCATCTTAGAAAATAAGAAAAGTAGGCTTTACTTTAAATTAGTAAACAAATTTTATTTAAAACCCAGAAGAGAAAATTATGTATATTAACCTGTATACATATAGGTGCATATGCTTCTGAAATTAAAGAGAAATTAAATAAGCCTAGATAAGATATGTGTACAAATGTATATATATATATTTTTAAGTACTGAAAAGTATATATATATATATATATATAAGCAAGTAAAACTATAACATTAAAATGACATGAAATGTGATACAAGTTAATAAGCTTGTATAGGCAAAAATAGCAAAGGAGAATTCTCAGGGATAATTGAAAAATAAAATAAAATAGTCACACTTTTAACATGACTAGGTGAATGGCCATTTTCTGAAAAGTAAAAGAAAGAAAATGCAGCCTTTAAATTGGTTAATATGGCCGGGGTATTATGAATGAAAAATGCATGATGCTAGCCAGGACAGAAATGGAATTCTGTTTCAACAAAACCCTAGAGGAAAAATGCATATAAATAGACAGTAGAATTGTCTTTACCCCGGGCTGCACAAAAATAAGAAAAGAAGAAGAAGAAAATATTGAAAGGAAGGAGAAAACACTCAAACAAGAATTTTCTGGATTAATAAGAAGAAACATTTAGGTGAGTAATCTCACTGAGTTCATGGCATTAAGACCTGAGATGAGGCAGCCACTTTTTATTGCCATCTATATATATATTTCTGATTTTGATGTATATGATTTCATCAATGCCTTTTTGGATGTCTTATTTTAAATCTGATATGATTTGATATGGATGATTTTGATGATCTTTGTTGGTTGAGACATTTGTCTTTGGATGAGTATCATACTGTTTTATTTATACTCATAAATGTTAAAGTTTAGGATCTTAAAAATTATATAGAGAATACTCTCAGCTGTTATAGATCTATGGCATGGAAACTTTATGAAAATGATTGGAGCTGCATTATACTTGGTATAAGTGCTGAGGCTTGAAAAGAAAAATGTTAAGGGTGCAATAGAAATTTTCTAAGTGCTGAGCCCTTAATCAAATCAAAAAAAGAAACCCACAAGCTAAAATTATGATTGAACCAGATCTTGAATCTGAATCAATCATAAAGGCTTGCAGATCAATATAACATGCCATGCCTCTTTTACAGTTGAAAATGTTCCTATATTTTACTAAGATCAAGACATATTGACCCCATTTAGGAAATAACTGTCTGCTTATTTCTGGGGAAAATTATGCTAGGAAAAAAAATTTATGGATGTTTCCATGTTTGAAGTGACATGTTCACTTAGCACATTTGATGATAGGATTTAAGACAATACACTAGTAAATAAACTAGGGAAGGGAAGGCCAAGAAGACTGCTGGAATGCTTGTCATATTTGAAGTATGCAAGTTGGCACATGGTTTGTTTAAGCCTTGAGATCTTTGTGCAATGATGTGAATTAGTTCATTGCAATGTGTCCCAGTGATTCCTTAATAGCAGATGAGGCAGGGATTTAAATTGAATATTACAACCTGTAAGTGAAGAAATAGGAATATGGATATTTCTTAGGTTGAATGGTATGGAACCAAGATGATTCCAGTGAATGCAATTGTTGCAATAGATAATTATGTTTGCATGATTAAGTATGCAAGTGTAAGAATGATAAATGAATATATCATACCTGAATCAACTTAGTTATACTATGTTAAAGTAACTGATTGCAGAAATTAGCTTAAATAACAAGTTAGTACCCTTATATTCTCTATTGCTTAATATCATGAATAAATTGATGTTACTCATACCAGATCATAGATCTGACCCTTGTTTGCTCATGGCATCTGGGGTGTCTCATTTTAAAATGAGGCAGCCACTCATGCTCTTTCAGGTAACCCAGGCACTAAGTAAAAATGAAGTAATGGCTGTTATGGAGGAGTGAATGAACATGCTAGCTAGTTTCAATAAGAGCTTAAATTGATTATATCTGCATGTATTCAGGAAAAATATTATGTTTCTAAGATTTCCAGTCATGTATTGAATATTTTATGGTTAGTGATCAAGTTGCCCTTATGATCTGTAAAGTGTTAGATTAAAATTTGTTGTTCTGTTGAAATGGTTGTGTGTTAAGGTTTGATTTGTTTTTGAGGTGGTGTCTGAAATATAAACAAAAAAAAAATATGCTCAAGTATGTTCATAAATAAAAATCTGGAAGAAATATACAATTATGTGATAGCATAATTTATATATGTATTAGCTAATCTTGTGACATAACAGAGCACTGAGTTTTAGAACAAAATCTGGATTTAGCAAGAAGTAAACTTAAAAGGATTTTATTTTCTTTTTACTGAAATGCTTTGTAAATAAGTGTGAATTCATTTCTGAAATGTATTGAGAAAAGTAAATTGTTTTTCTAAAAAGCTTCAGACAGAATGCAATAAAAAGGTATCTCCATTGCTTTGAACTAGTGTGGCAGATACAGGATTCATGAGTTAACCAGCTCCAAATGAATGAAGTATTGGTTGATCATGATAGATTGTATTCTGAAAATAAAAATGCATTTCAAAGCTTAGTACATTTAGCAATTGTTTCACCCAGTTTTCTGGAAAATAAGCAGAGATATTGACATGTACATGTATATCTGTGTACATGTTGATATTTGAGCAAAAATATAATTATAATTCCTAGAACAGCTATAGGAATGGGATTCAAAAATAGTAAAGTAAGAAGAATTGTTTTGTATGATAGGTTATAGGCAAACATTATATATATATATGTACAAAGATAAGTAGGTATCAGATTTCAAACTATACAAAAAAAAAAATTGTGTTTGAACCGACCTGCATAGTACTCGAACTCGTGACCTCTTGTGTATAAGTTAGGCGCGTTTCCATTACGCCTAGATGTTGCTTGTGTTCACTTAGGATCCACTTTCTTTTATACTGAATTTGATACTATCCAGACTTTAACTCAATCATCTATATTAAAAGCTTGTTTACTACTGATTATTACTTGATCATTTCTTAATTATAATGACAGGCTAAAATACATGTATCCAGTGGATTTTATGGCCAAAAATCAAGATACAATAATTAAATCTGAATTGCTAAAAAATCTAAATCAAACAGAATGTTCTTGTACAAAAAAAATAAAGTATATACTCTGAACTTAAACAAGAAGAACACATACATCTTCATATGTATGTGTATGTTATTAGATATACACTGATATATTTATATTGGTAAGTTATTTTGATCCTGGATATATTCTATTTATGGAAAAAAAAATGACCTTGGAAAACATATTGTAATGGATGATATATCTATATATCATCCCTAAGTAAAAAAAAATCCTTATGAAATTAGGGTGGAAATAGGAGGGTCATTTCAGTTTGGTATCAGAGCACTTGGTTGCATTGATTGTTAAGTATTATAGAAATGTATTATGTCTGTTTGTTTTGGATGAAATAATTTAGATAAGAAATTAGAAATTATAAAAGTACTCATAATATACTAATACCATTTACCCAGAATTTAGTTAGCAGACCATGGTAGGAAGAGGATCTCATCACAATGCAGGACCCAGTGCACCTCAAATGCTTGATATGCAAGAATTTGTGAGGGTTTTAAGAGATGGAATTGGGCATAGGCCTGAGAACCCACATGAAGAGCTTTCAAAACTACTGAAGACTTATTCCAATTTGGGAGGCAAGAGTTTTGAAGGAACTGAGAGTGTGATGGAAATTCAAGCATGGTTGAGAACACTTGATAGGATTTTCAATGACATGCAGTTGGATGACCAAAGGAAGAGGCAAGTAGCTTCTAGACAACTGAAAGGGGTAGCTTTAAGCTGGTGGGAGGTGATCATAGCTGGAAGAAATGAAAATGAAATCACTTGGAATCAGTTCAAGGAGATGTTGGAGGCAAGATTTGTACCAGCATCAGCCAAGACCATTTTGCTTGAAGAATTTATCAAACTTAGGCAGGGAACTTTGAATGTCACTGAATACACTCAAAAGTTTGAGGGGCTATCTAATTATGGAGCAATGCTAGTGGCAGATGAAGCATCCAAAAATGATAGGTATATAAAAGGACTGAACCCAGGACTTAGCAGAGCTATGCTACCATATGCAGATAGAACATTTGATCAAGTAATTGATCTGGCTTTGAAACTGGAACAACATGACAAAGAAAGAGAGAAATATAGGAATTTTAAGAGCAACAACAAGAAGGAAAAGGGGAGATATCACCCTTATGATAAAAAGAAGGAGGAGGCAGACAACAGGAAGAGTAAAGACACAAAAGCCAATGATACTAAGAAGAAATTGGTTTGCCATCATTGTGGAAAAGAAGGACACATCAAACCAAGGTGCCCAGAGTTAAAAGGAGGAGCCTTCAAATGTTACCTATGTGGGAAAGAGGGGCATATGAAGAGGAACTGTCCTGAGAATAAACAGCAAGGGAAATTGGCAACTTTGGAAGGAAAAGGCAAATCTGCAGTGAAAATTGATGCTGAAAATCATGGCCAAGTGGAAGGTACATTACTCATTTGTGCCATACCCATACCAGTAGTATATGATACTGGAGCAACACACTCTTTGATTTCCTATGAATTAGTTAAAGTGTTAAAATTAAACTGCATATTGGTCGAAACCCCATTGTTTGTACAAAGTCCCCTAGGGAGTTCTAGTGTTTTGAACATGAATTGTGTGGATGTGGAGTTAAACATAGGAGGAAATATTTTTATTTCCAATTTATATGTTTTAAATTACCCAAATATAGGAGTTATATTGGGGGTAGATTGGTTAAGGCAATTTAAAGCCATAATTAATTTAGACTCATCCACCATATCATTGCAAAATTCTAGAGGCCAGAGAATCACAGTTCTATGTGAAATAGCTAAGGAAGGGAAATTGTATCATTTAGTTGACTTAGAAAAAGATCTGAGTGAACTAACCATTGAAGAAATTCCCATAGTTAATGAATACTTGGATGTGTTTGGGGAAGTTAAGGGTGTTCCACACCACAGACCAGTTGAGTTCCAAATTAATCTCATTCCAGGAGCAAGTCCAATAATCAAGAAACCCTATAGAATGGGGCCAAGTGAACTGAAAGAATTGAAAAATCAGTTGGAAGAATTAGAAGGCAAGGGATTTATAAGGCCAAGCAATTCCTGCTGGGGTTCTCCAGTAGTGTTTGTAAGAAAGCATGATGGTACCTTGAGAATGTGCATAGATTACAGGGAACTAAATAAAGTAACCATCAAGAATAAATACCCATTGCCTAGAATAGATGATCTCTTTGACCAACTCAGTGAAGCTAAAATATTTTCTAGATTAGACTTAGCATCAGGATTCCATCAAATGAAGGTTGAAGACTCAAGTGTTAAGTATACTGCATTTAACACAAGATATGGCTTATATGAATTTTTGGTTATGCCATTTGGTTTGACAAATGCTCCTTCATATTTTGTTGATTTGATGAATAGAATATTTAGAGATTATTTAGACAAGTTTGTACTGATTTTTATTGATGACATTTTGATTTATTCCAAGACAGTGGAAGAGCATAAAAATCATTTGCATTTAGTTTTGTCAAGGCTAAGGGAAAATGATTTAAAGGCAAAATTTTCAAAATGTGCATTTTGGAAAGAAGAAGTGCATTTCCTTGGGCATGTTATCTCTGCCAAAGGAATATCAGTAAACCCTAACAAGGTAGTGGCAATCCAAGCATGGAAAAGGCCTAGCACCATCAGTGAGATTAGATCATTTATGGGGATGGCAGGATATTATAGGAGATTCATAAAAGATTTCTCAAAAATATCATCACCACTTACCAATTTAACTAGAAAGAACCAAGCCTTTGTATGGACAGAAAAATGTGAGCAAGCTTTTATCAAAATAAAAGAAGCCCTGATTAATGCACCAGTATTGAGAGTGCCAGAAGGAAATGAAAATTTGGTTGTGTACACTGATGCAAGTGGCTCTGGGTTAGGGGCTGTGTTGATGCAGCAAGACCAGGTGGTAGCCTATGCATCTAGGCAATTAAAGCCACATGAAACCAGGTATGCAACCCATGATCTTGAATTAGCAGCAGTTGTGTATGCTTTGAAACTTTGGAGACATTATTTGTTAGGTGCCAAATTCATTTTGTACACTGATCATAAGGCACTGAAATATTTATTCTCACAAAAAGATTTGAACATGAGGCAACATAGATGGGTAGAGTTCCTAGCTGCCTATGATCTGGATATACTATATACACCAGGCAAGGCAAATAAAGTTGCAGATGCCTTGAGTAGACAACATGCCAAGGTAGCCATGTTGATGATGGAAGAGTTTAGGGATTTGTCTATACTTACTGATTTGGAAATTGAGGAAAACAGTGAGGAACAAATGATGCCCATTGAAGAAGGTGAAGGTAAAGGGAAATTAAGTATGATATCTCTGCAATCAGATTTACTTCTTAAGATTGGGCAAATGCAGGAACAAGACCTAAACATGGTGGAAAAGAAAATGCTCATATCAAAAGGGGAGGAAGTAATAAATTATCAAGTTGATAAAAATGGATATTTGAGGAATAAAAATAGAATATGTGTTCCAGAAAATATAGAATTGAAAGAGGAAATATTAAATGAGTACCATAGGAGTAAGTACTCCATACACCCAGGTAGCACCAAGATGTATCAAAATTTGAAAAGAAATCTTTGGTGGAAGGGGATGAAGTCAGATGTGGCCAGATATGTTGCAAGGTGCATGACTTGCCAACAAGTCAAGGCAGAGACACAAAGGCCATCAGGACTATTGCAACCCCTTAGTATACCACAGTGGAAGTGGGAGGACATATCTATGGATTTCATAGATGGTCTGCCTAGATCTAAGAAGGGAAACACAAGTATATGGGTAATAGTGGATAGGCTAACTAAGGTAGCACATTTTATCCCAGTTAAAACAGAAAGAAATGCTCCAAAATTGGCTCAAATATTCATGAAAGAGGTAGTAAGGTTGCATGGCATACCCAAAACCATTGTGAGTGATAGGGATACCATCTTCACCTCAAGGTTTTGGAAAAGTTTTCAAGAGGCTATGGGGAGTGAATTGTGCTTAAGCACTGCCTACCATCCACAATCAGATGGTCAAACTGAGGTGGTGAACAAAGTCTTAGAGGATTTGTTGAGAGCATGTACACTGGACTTTGGAGGCAACTGGGAAGACCACCTCCATCTAGCTGAATTCACATACAATAACAGTTACCAAAGCACCATAGGGATGGCACCATTTGAAGCCTTATATGGCAAGCCATGTTTATCACCTATATGCTGGGTAGAGACTGGAGAAAGGGCTGTTCTTGGACCTGAATATGTTAAAGAAACTACAGAGAAAATTGGGTTAATAAGAAAAAGAATAGCAGCAGCTCAAGATAGGCAAAAGAAATTTGCAGATAGGAAGATAAAGCAAGTGGAATATGAAGTGGGAGACTTTGTTTTCATCAAGATTTCACCTATGAAGAAAGTCATGAGATTTGGCAAGCAAGGTAAGCTTACACCAAGGTATGTTGGACCCTATAAAATTCTGGAAAGAATTGGTTCATTGGCTTACAAATTAGAACTACCAGAGGAAATGAAAGCAATGCATAATGTTTTTCATGTGTCCCAACTTAGAAAATGGGTACATGATAAAGAAGACATTTTGGAAGAGCCTACCAAAATTCAAATAAACCCTGACTTGGTTTATGAAAAAGAACCGGTGGGGATTATAGCCAAGGAAGAAAAGAAATTAAGGAGCAAAACTTTGAAACTAGTTAAGATCCAGTGGAGTAATGATCCTAATGACTGCACATGGGAGCTAGAGGATAAGATTAGAATGGATTATCCTAAGCTTTTTGCAAATTAAAAGGTAATTTTTTTTTTTCTGGAAAATTTTGTTATGCATGGTTGATATGGTTGAATTTGTTTACTTAAGCATATGTTTGATAAGTTTTCAGAAAAGAGAATGATGCTTGTTATAAATGTTAGAAAAATTGTGAGGACACAATTCCTAAAAGGAGGGGTGAATGTAATACCCCAAAATTTTGTGAAAAATCATTTTTGAAAAATGATTTAATTTTTAAAATATTTAGATCTAAATATGGTGAAATTTCTGGAATAAATAGTGTGCAAGTATAAGTGTGCACGTGCACACTGAAATGGCACAAGGAAGAACTCCAGATTTCTTGGATTTAAAACAAGAATTGAAAAGCAATACAAACATGATTTTTGGCAACATGGATATTTGATTTCTGGAATTATATGGATCATCTTAGAAAATAAGAAAAGTAGGCTTTACTTTAAATTAGTAAACAAATTTTATTTAAAACCCAGAAGAGAAAATTATGTATATTAACCTGTATACATATAGGTGCATATGCTTCTGAAATTAAAGAGAAATTAAATAAGCCTAGATAAGATATGTGTACAAATGTATATATATATATTTTTAAGTACTGAAAAGTATATATATATATATATAAGCAAGTAAAACTATAACATTAAAATGACATGAAATGTGATACAAGTTAATAAGCTTGTATAGGCAAAAATAGCAAAGGAGAATTCTCAGGGATAATTGAAAAATAAAATAAAATAGTCACACTTTTAACATGACTAGGTGAATGGCCATTTTCTGAAAAGTAAAAGAAAGAAAATGCAGCCTTTAAATTGGTTAATATGGCCGGGGTATTATGAATGAAAAATGCATGATGCTAGCCAGGACAGAAATGGAATTCTGTTTCAACAAAACGCTAGAGGAAAAATGCATATAAATAGACAGTAGAATTGTCTTTACCCCGGGCTGCACAAAAATAAGAAAAGAAGAAGAAGAAAATATTGAAAGGAAGGAGAAAACACTCAAACAAGAATTTTCTGGATTAATAAGAAGAAACATTTAGGTGAGTAATCTCACTGAGTTCATGGCATTAAGACCTGAGATGAGGCAGCCACTTTTTATTGCCATCTATATATATATTTCTGATTTTGATGTATATGATTTCATCAATGCCTTTTTGGATGTCTTATTTTAAATCTGATATGATTTGATATGGATGATTTTGATGATCTTTGTTGGTTGAGACATTTGTCTTTGGATGAGTATCATACTGTTTTATTTATACTCATAAATGTTAAAGTTTAGGATCTTAAAAATTATATAGAGAATACTCTCAGCTGTTATAGATCTATGGCATGGAAACTTTATGAAAATGATTGGAGCTGCATTATACTTGGTATAAGTGCTGAGGCTTGAAAAGAAAAATGTTAAGGGTGCAATAGAAATTTTCTAAGTGCTGAGCCCTTAATCAAATCAAAAAAAGAAACCCACAAGCTAAAATTATGATTGAACCAGATCTTGAATCTGAATCAATCATAAAGGCTTGCAGATCAATATAACATGCCATGCCTCTTTTACAGTTGAAAATGTTCCTATATTTTACTAAGATCAAGACATATTGACCCCATTTAGGAAATAACTGTCTGCTTATTTCTGGGGAAAATTATGCTAGGAAAAAAAATTTATGGATGTTTCCATGTTTGAAGTGACATGTTCACTTAGCACATTTGATGATAGGATTTAAGACAATACACTAGTAAATAAACTAGGGAAGGGAAGGCCAAGAAAACTGCTGGAATGCTTGTCATATTTGAAGTATGCAAGTTGGCACATGGTTTGTTTAAGCCCTGAGATCTTTGTGCAATGATGTGAATTAGTTCATTGCAATGTGTCCCAGTGATTCCTTAATAGCAGATGAGGCAGGGATTTAAATTGAATATTACAACCTGTAAGTGAAGAAATAGGAATATGGATATTTCTTAGGTTGAATGGTATGGAACCAAGATGATTCCAGTGAATGCAATTGTTGCAATAGATAATTATGTTTGCATGATTAAGTATGCAAGTGTAAGAATGATAAATGAATATATCATACCTGAATCAACTTAGTTATACTATGTTAAAGTAACTGATTGCAGAAATTAGCTTAAATAACAAGTTAGTACCCTTATATTCTCTATTGCTTAATATCATGAATAAATTGATGTTACTCATACCAGATCATAGATCTGACCCTTGTTTGCTCATGGCATCTGGGGTGTCTCATTTTAAAATGAGGCAGCCACTCATGCTCTTTCAGGTAACCCAGGCACTAAGTAAAAATGAAGTAATGGCTGTTATGGAGGAGTGAATGAACATGCTAGCTAGTTTCAATAAGAGCTTAAATTGATTATATCTGCATGTATTCAGGAAAAATATTATGTTTCTAAGATTTCCAGTCATGTATTGAATATTTTATGGTTAGTGATCAAGTTGCCCTTATGATCTGTAAAGTGTTAGATTAAAATTTGTTGTTCTGTTGAAATGGTTGTGTGTTAAGGTTTGATTTGTTTTTGAGGTGGTGTCTGAAATATAAACAAAAAAAAAATATGCTCAAGTATGTTCATAAATAAAAATCTGGAAGAAATATACAATTATGTGATAGCATAATTTATATATGTATTAGCTAATCTTGTGACATAACAGAGCACTGAGTTTTAGAACAAAATATGGATTTAGCAAGAAGTAAACTTAAAAGGATTTTATTTTCTTTTTACTGAAATGCTTTGTAAATAAGTGTGAATTCATTTCTGAAATGTATTGAGAAAAGTAAATTGTTTTTCTAAAAAGCTTCAGACAGAATGCAATAAAAAGGTATCTCCATTGCTTTGAACTAGTGTGGCAGATACAGGATTCATGAGTTAACCAGCTCCAAATGAATGAAGTATTGGTTGATCATGATAGATTGTATTCTGAAAATAAAAATGCATTTCAAAGCTTAGTACATTTAGCAATTGTTTCACCCAGTTTTCTGGAAAATAAGCAGAGATATTGACATGTACATGTATATCTGTGTACATGTTGATATTTGAGCAAAAATATAATTATAATTCCTAGAACAGCTATAGGAATGGGATTCAAAAATAGTAAAGTAAGAAGAATTGTTTTGTATGATAGGTTATAGGCAAACATTATATATATATATGTACAAAGATAAGTAGGTATCAGATTTCAAACTATACAAAAAAAAAAAAAATTGTGTTTGAACCGACCTGCATAGTACTCGAACTCGTGACCTCTTGTGTATAAGTTAGGCGCGTTTCCATTACGCCTAGATGTTGCTTGTGTTCACTTAGGATCCACTTTCTTTTATACTGAATTTGATACTATCCAGACTTTAACTCAATCATCTATATTAAAAGCTTGTTTACTACTGATTATTACTTGATCATTTCTTAATTATAATGACAGGCTAAAATACATGTATCCAGTGGATTTTATGGCCAAAAATCAAGATACAATAATTAAATCTGAATTGCTAAAAAATCTAAATCAAACAGAATGTTCTTGTACAAAAAAAATAAAGTATATACTCTGAACTTAAACAAGAAGAACACATACATCTTCATATGTATGTGTATGTTATTAGATATACACTGATATATTTATATTGGTAAGTTATTTTGATCCTGGATATATTCTATTTATGGAAAAAAAAAATGACCTTGGAAAACATATTGTAATGGATGATATATCTATATATCATCCCTAAGTAAAAAAAAAATAATCCTTATGAAATTAGGGTGGAAATAGGAGGGTCATTTCAGTCAATAATTTGATTTGAAAATAAACGAAGATTTTATTTGAATAAAGAATATGGTTTTGAAATGAAGTTGAAATTTGAATTTTGATGAAAGGAAAATGGTAATATTTAATAATCTGAAACAAAGGATTAACAATGTAATCAATGAAAGAATGTTGTTTAATTTGAGAAATGATTGAATTAAGTTTGAAATGATTTAATAATTAAGTTTGAAATTATTAAACTTTGAAATTATTTAATAATTAAGTTTTGAACTATTTAATAATGAATTATTAAATGATTAAATTGAATTGAAATTCTTTAATAAGAAAAATTGAACTTTTGAATAAGTGAATTTTACTTCGTAAAGAATTGAAATTGAGTTTCTTTATTAATTAAGTTTTGGAAAATTATTTAAGGAAGTAAATAAGTGAAATTGGATTTCTTTAACAAAAATGAAATGTGATATTTTTGGAATTAATGTAAGACTTGTAATTGGAGAATTGATTTGACGAATTTAGTTTAATTCAAAATTGTAAGTTTTGTTTTATTGAGGTTGAACTTAAGAATTGATTTAATGAATTGGAAATTTAATAGAAATTGTTTTGAATGATAAAGTAACTTAACGAATATTGAATGAAATCGATAAATGAGTTTAAATTGATTTGAAGGTTAAATAGAATTTATTTAAATGATTTCGGAATGAAACTTATATACGAACTTGAATCAATATTTGAATTGTTTTAAATAGAAATTGAAATGGAATTATAAGATTTTGAAATTGTGAATTTGGAAGTTTTGAAACGTAAATATTGGAAATTGGTTTAGAAAGACAAATGAAATGTTGATTTATAAACTCTGATTGAAATGGAAATTGATTTGGTTTTGAAATATATTAAACGACCAATCGGTGTAATAAATTTCGAAAGTTATTAAAGAGACCAGAATTCGGTTATGGATATACTCTCTATCTAAACCGAAAACCACTTTAATAACTATACGCGGAGTGATGATCCAGAACGAAGTGGATGGTTTTGGTGAACGCGTTGACTGAAGAAAGAGAACGATTTTGGATGACCCCTGACATGACTAAAACAGGAGCCGCGCCGGGCCATTGAGGTTCGCTACCTCTAGCGGACACACTTCTTCGATACCTTATCTATTACTTTTGTGATTCGATTTGGGTGCACCCCTTGATTTGGGAGTGTTGTTTCGCGGTGTTGGGATAGTAGCTGCTATGCCCAACATCAGTCCGGATCACGCAACTACTAGTATCCTAGTTGGTATCGCCTCATGTACCTTGTCATACTGATTATCCGATGCACGACCACTACAATTTTGATTTGTACCTTTAGTATATGTATTGCCCTCTGGTGACTTTCGGTTTTGGGGAAACTACGGTCTTGTATATGCTTTTGGGAATAAACAGGTTAAGAGGTGTATGGGCCCTGCTTAACCCTATTTTGATATCTTATTATTACTGATAGACATTATCTACTTAGCGTACATTACTACATAGTAGATAGTTTAACGGATCCTTAAAGGATGGTTATTCCAAACATCCTTTGAGTTACTTGTATTTCAATTGCTATTTCACTTGAGTTGGATTTATTAATATAAGAATGTTAATCCTGACTCGAGTGTCTTGTGTTTTGCTTTACGCTCGGGTCAGACTGAGTGATCCAGTATTCGAGACTCACCATTGGAGTTGGAGCTTTGCTTGAAGATCCAGCCATCTATTCTGCTTTCAGTATTCGATGATTCCAATGATGTATTCTGATTTGTATCTGATGTATCGCATTACTCTTCTGTTGTAAACTCTGATGTATTTTATATGTTCATATAGTAGCTTCATGAACTACTATCTCTTTTATTTCCGCTGCATTTATTACTCTGTGTCTGTGATCTGTGATTATATCTATTTACTGTATATGTTCAGTTTTGCCAATTTAAATTAACAACGCGGTATTTTGAGCAATTCAACTCCGGCATGAGTGTCTACCTATTCACTTATAATGGACGCGAATGGTCCAAAATAGCGGGTCGTTACAGTTGGTATCAGAGCTTTGGTAGCTCTAGGCAAAACTTAACATATAGGGTAAATGTATTTACAGAATCACTCTCATTCGAGTTTCAATCTCTTCCTTTTGACTCGATTCCTTTGAATTTTGGAACGTTCCCCTCGGTTCTGAAATTTATTCGCGTCCTTCACAATTCATCTTCTTTCAATTCTGGAGCACCCCACAACTCCATTTTGAATGATATCTATAATAGATCGGTGGTCTCGCCAATCTTCGAATAATTCGTAAAGGAGTAAACTCCTTTATAATAGGCATCGATTTACCGGAGATTTCTGTATCCTCGGTTTACGATGCTATCTATCTCCTGCTATACCTGAATTCTATCTCTTGAGATCGAGTGTTGATTTACCTCGGAATTCAGCATCGATCTTATTCTTGAAGTTACGGACGATCCGGTTAAGATTGCCCGTGAATTAAATAAGCTTATCCAACCCGATTATGTTAATTGAATCATCTTATCTTTTCTTTCAAACTTGTATTCAAATCAGAATTCTCTTTAATTTGAGTCCATCAAATTTGAAACCCTATCCTTATTTTGAAAATTCATCCCTGTATCGTCAAGCAAAGAAGTGTATTTGTAAATTTATATAAAAATGTTTTATATATTGTGTTGTTTGAGTTGTTGATGTTGATTTGGGTTTCCGATCGATTCGTCTGATCAACGCTATCGATAGGATTTCCAAAACACTTGAACAGAGCAAACTGACACAATATTATTTTCAAATTTGGTAAATGATATAAATTGTTGATTATATTGTAAAAATATAAGTTAAAATTTTCTGGAATTTAATAAGTAAAATTTTCTGGAATTTAATAAGTTAATTAAATTGTTGTTGAAATGATAATATTTGATTATCATTTATTGTTCTAAATAAATTTATAAATACGGTTTATAAATTGATTTGGAATTTGAAATGAATTTAATTTAGAAATTTGAGAATTTAGTTTCCGGTGATTTCGAACTTTGGTTTTAAAATTTTAAAGTATATATTATTGAAAGTATTTTCGAATAGAAATCGTTTTCAAAGAATTTTAAAATGTTGAAATCAGTGCTCTTCTCTTTGTCGCTGGAAAATAATTTCGGTGATGGCGGCCGCATCATCGACATTCATTTTCGAGTTTCGAAGTGGAGATACTATTCTGTAGCCTTGCTACGGTTTGTTTGGAAAATATTTTAATTTAAATTTCTTCAGTATAATTTGATTCATACATATATATAGGTATCTTATTTTAAAATTTAATTTGATTTGATATAAATATATTATATATATCTCTAAATTGTTTAAAGTTAATCGGAAATCTAATTCTTAAATTTTGTTAAAGGATGATCTTAATTATAAAAAAAAAACAAAAATTTGGAATAAATATTTAAACTTGAATAATTGAATTGGAAAAATTTTATTTGTATATTGTTCAACCGCATTCTAATACAACTTACCTAAATCATTCAGAAGTTGAATATGTGATTGGATAATATATAATATAAACTGAATTTATAAATAAAATTTGAGCGGTTATAACAAATGTTATACACTTAAATTTTAATTATAAAATGTTAATAGAGATAAATAGAATAATAAGATAATTGAAAAATAAATTTTAAGGTCAATTAATAAATTGAAATTAGATCAACTTATGAAAATACTTTGAATTTGAAGGCAATTAGTGAATATAAATTTATTTAAATCGAAACTTTTATGGTTTAAATTAATTTATATGGGTTAAATATATGTGGTTAGGTATATTAAGTAGAATAAATTTAACAGTAATTTGGAATAAAGAAGAATTTAAAATTGTTGGAAAAATATGATTATAATAAAAGACTATACAAATTTATGGTTTTAGAAATTGTAAATTTAAGATAATTGGATAATAAGATAATGAATTTAGAAATAGTTGAGATTGATTTTGGTGAAATCAAATGGATATTAAATCAATTATTGAACATCAATTAATTTAAATTTGAATTTATATGGTTTAAATTAATTGTTATTTTGTATTTCAAATCTATTTCCTTCCTGGTTGTTTCTATTCTCCTACCTCGTTCCTTTTCGGGGACGAAAAGTTTTGAGTGGGGGAGAGTGTAACGACCCGTAAATTTTAACTGTTTTAATAACGTAATTGGTTAAAATTTTGTGAAATTTTAAACGATAAAATTTTGAAATAAAATTTGATATTTGGAATACGTCTAGTTAAACATAGCGACTGGTAAATTTTCGTCCGAAAATACGAAAGTTTATTTCGCGCGTAAATTCACTTCAATTTAATCAGTTAAAAAGCGATGAAAATAAAATGTTTTCAAAACCAAAATATTTTTACATAGAAAAATTCTAAATCATCTTCTGAGCAAGATTTCAGTTTGTCGTTTTTCCAAATTCTGACATCTTTGGCTCCGTCGTTCTTATTTTCTGCAAAATAGCAGTATTCTGTTACCAATATCGATTTTTATCGGATGATCGTACCACTGATTTCTATATACCGTTTTGATCGTCTCGTCGTGCCGATCTCTACGGTATATTCGATTGTCAAATTCGGAGTTCCGGTGTACGTTGCACTTTGCGTAACACCTACCGTATCGGTACCGTTCGTGTCTGTTTGTGTTCCGGGACCATTCGAATTTCCAATGGTTGAATTCAACGGACATCAGCTCTTAATACTAGCCTTGAATTCATGCGGTGATCTCGTTTTCCAGCTTTTATATTTCCAATTTCATTTCTAGCGACCATTGCCATTCACAGCACTCTCTGTGTATTCAAGGATATTCACATTCTTCTGTTTGCTTTTAATATTATGTATCATTTAGGAGCCTCCTTTTTCCCAGAAGCTTTTCTTTCCTATTTATTCATTTTCTTCCTACGCCTGAAGCTTGGAAGCTTCCCCACCTCTCCTTGCATATCTTCTTGCGTGTTCCTTGCACCATTAACCACCGCGCCTTCCCTCCGCACCTGAGCCTCTCTCCGCCAATGTGTATCTCAGCCGAGCCTCGACCCAATAACAACCCTCATCTCCAACCCACTCGAACAACCTGCCACCTTCCCGTAGCCGCCTACTCTGACCCCCTGCCAGCCCTCCCTGACCCGCAGCCGTGCCGCTACAACCCAGCCTGCACCCTGATGCCAACAGCAGTTTCTATTCCTCATTTTGAATAAAAAGGAAAGAAAAAAAAGGGGATTTACGTTTGCATAATCCTTGTTGTAGCCGAACATCACCTTCGACCAAGCAGTCCCCTCCGATCCACGTCAGCACACCGTACCCACTTCCACCTCGCGCAACCACCGAATTGTCTCGGTCACCGTCTCCTTGCAAACTGAGCTCATCACCTTCATTTTAGTCGAGGGTGAGCAACCTTCTTGTTTACATATAAATTCATCGCCTGTATTTATTTCTTGGAACTTGAAATTTACTTTGTTCTGGGTAGCATGTTAAACGTGCGTGCATATCAATTTATATAAGCCTGTTTACAAGCCATAAGTTATGTTTGGTTTTAACCTATGATTATATTCCTATAGGAAATATAAAGGGTTAGTCTGTATAAATTAAATACTGAAGAACTTA
The DNA here is from genome assembly GCA_030737815.1 of Allium fistulosum. NCBI lineage: Eukaryota > Viridiplantae > Streptophyta > Magnoliopsida > Asparagales > Amaryllidaceae > Allium > Allium fistulosum. The sequence continues at coordinate 672,269,850 of CM060901.1, forward strand.
TTGTTTCTGTGTATTTATATTAAAGTGTTTAAATTGTTTACTGTTTAAAATATTATAATATATAGGTTTATACAAGATTTAAACTATCTGTTGCTTTATATATTTGGTAAGAGTTATGTCTAATGTTTTAGTTATATATATCTAGGTATGTGAAGTAAGTTTTAACGTTAGTTTATATATCAACTTAAGTACATATAGATGTTTATAAATACATTTCTTATATTATTGGTTTGCGGTGGAAAACTTAGTAATATGCATGGATGTTTTTTGTACTATAGTCTGTAATGACTTTAAAGCATCTGTTGTATATATTTATAAAGGTTATATATATAATATCTGTTATAGGTTCTAGGTATATGTTTTCTTTTATAATCTTAAAGTATTAAATTACATATGGTTTAGGAGACAATAATTTTAAATAAATTAATCATAAGGATTTTTTTTAGTGATTTAAATTTCGTTTTGATTTGAGGATAATTTATATGTTTTAAAATTGTTGTCGGGAAATATATATATAACATAAATTTTGCTACATCGACCTCTAAATTATCTTGACTCACCTTCTCGATATCGAAATTGTCGCAGCAAACTCTAAACTTGTCGCTGTTCCGCTCACTGATCTCTAGGCTTTTGTGCCTATTGCTTCCATTTTCGTCCATCCCTCTAGCCTCGAAAGGTGAGCACTCACTCACGATTAACGTTCTTTTATTTATTAAATTTGATTTCAATTGGAACGACAATTAAAATGCTGCTGTTAGTTAATTACACTGTTATATATGCTATTGCCTGTATCAGTTCACCTGTGACATCTGACACCATTATCTGTTAATTATTTATGCGATGATAATACAGTTTAACTGATAATTGATTGATTGTTGATGTTTATATTGGACGTTGAATTGTTAATGTTAAAATGATAAATAGTATGAAATTGAACTTGATATAGGATAATTAAATGTTAAAATTTGATTAACTGACATTTGTATAATATGACCCCTTTAACTGTTAAATCCATTGACACGTATGATTTGCTTAATTACATTTTGAATCACTGAATGTATGTTGTTAAATTGATGATGTTTGTAATTGTAAATAGATGACAAGTGGAAAACCGTAACGTAATAATCTTTAATCTACATGAAATGATAGTGTAGATTCTAGAAATAATTATATTAATTCGTACAAATAACAATGCGAATTAATACGGTTATTTCGGGATTATTTGAATTGATTATTGGAATGATATTAGTTGTTGTTATTGCTTGTTTATTTACTTTGACACCATCCCAGTTATCACACTGCAAGTTCCCTTTGATATGTTTTGATTTTGAATTGAATTGGAATCGGGTTGAAATGATAAATACCCAAATTGAACTTTGACTTAGGATAGAAAATTAAATAAAAACCCGATTGGTCAATAATTTGATTTGAAAATAAACGAAGATTTTATTTGAATAAAGAATATGGTTTTGAAATGAAGTTGAAATTTGAATTTTGATGAAAGGAAAATGGTAATATTTAATAATCTGAAACAAAGGATTAACAATGTAATCAATGAAAGAATGTTGTTTAATTTGAGAAATGATTGAATTAAGTTTGAAATGATTTAATAATTAAGTTTGAAATTATAATTAAGTTTGAAATTATTAAACTTTGAAATTATTTAATAATTAAGTTTTGAACTATTTAATAATGAATTATTAAATGATTAAATTGAATTGAAATTCTTTAATAAGAAAAATTGAACTTTTGAATAAGTGAATTTTACTTCGTAAAGAATTGAAATTGAGTTTCTTTATTAATTAAGTTTTGGAAAATTATTTAAGGAAGTAAATAAGTGAAATTGGATTTCTTTAACAAAAATGAAATGTGATATTTTTGGAATTAATGTAAGACTTGTAATTGGAGAATTGATTTGACGAATTTAGTTTAATTCAAAATTGTAAGTTTTGTTTTATTGAGGTTGAACTTAAGAATTGATTTAATGAATTGGAAATTTAATAGAAATTGTTTTGAATGATAAAGTAACTTAATGAATATTGAATGAAATCGATAAATGAGTTTAAATTGATTTGAAGGTTAAATAGAATTTATTTAAATGATTTCGGAATGAAACTTATATACGAACTTGAATCAATATTTGAATTGTTTTAAATAGAAATTGAAATGGAATTATAAGATTTTGAAATTGTGAATTTGGAAGTTTTGAAACGTAAATATTGGAAATTGGTTTAGAAAGACAAATGAAATGTTGATTTATAAACTCTGATTGAAATGGAAATTGATTTGGTTTTGAAATATATTAAACGACCAATCGGTGTAATAAATTTCAAAAGTTATTAAAGAGACCGGAATTCGGTTATGGATATACTCTCTATCTAAACCGAAAACCACTTTAATAACTATACGTGGAGTGATGATCCAGAACGAAGTGGATGGTTTTGGTGAACGCGTTGACTGAAGAAAGAGAACGATTTTGGATGACCCCTGACATGACTAAAACAGGAGCCGCGCCGGGCCATTGAGGTTCGCTACCTCTAGTGGACACACTTCTTCGATACCTTATCTATTACTTTTGTGATTCGATTTGGGTGCACCCCTTGATTTGGGAGTGTTGTTTCGCGGTGTTGGGATAGTAGCTGCTATGCCCAACATCAGTCCGGATCACGCAACTACTAGTATCCTAGTTGGTATCGCCTCATGTACCTTGTCATATTGATTATCCGATGCGCGACCACTACGATTTTGATTTGTACCTTTAGTATATGTATTGCCCTCTGGTGACTTCCGGTTTTGGGGAAACTACGGTCTTGTATATGCTTTTGGGAATAAACAGGTTAAGAGGTGTATGGGCCCTGCTTAACCCTATTTTGATATCTTATTATTACTGATAGACATTATCTACTTAGCGTACATTACTACATAGTAGATAGTTTAACGGATCCTTAAAGGATGGTTATTCCAAACATCCTTTGAGTTACTTGTATTTCAATTGCTATTTCACTTGAGTTGGATTTATTAATATAAGAATGTTAATCCTGACTCGAGTGTCTTGTGTTTTGCTTTACGCTCGGGTCAGACTGAGTGATCCAGTATTCGAGACTCACCATTGGAGTTGGAGCTTTGCTTGAAGATCCAGCCATCTATTCTGCTTTCAGTATTCGATGATTCCAGTGATGTATTCTGATTTGTATCTGATGTATCGCATTACTCTTCTGTTGTAAACTCTGATGTATTTTATATGTTCATATAGTAGCTTCATGAACTACTATCTCTTTTATTTCCGCTGCATTTATTACTCTGTGTCTGTGATCTGTGATTATATCTATTTACTGTATATGTTCAGTTTTGCCAATTTAAATTAACAACGCGGTATTTTGAGCAATTCAACTCCGGCATGAGTGTCTACCTATTCACTTATAATGGACGCGAATGGTCCAAAATAGCGGGTCGTTACATATATATATATATATATACGAGTATGGTGGCACGTCCGTTGGACGTGTGCCAAGAAGGAAGTGTGAAAATTTTGTGTGCGATATAGTTATGGTAGTGATATATACACACACAAAGACACATACATACATATGTACACAGTTATATGTGTGCGTGTGCGTGCGTGTGTGTCTGTATGTGTCTGTGTGTGTATGTTCAATTTGTAGGACAAAAAAACATCAGTGAACGTATAGTATGCATTTATGTATCTATTTATATATGTAGTCAACTGTATATGTTTGTACTTATAGCATACCACTTCAGGAGTGAAAAAATCATCCCAATTGTTGTCAGCAGGACAGTGCAAAAAATGTTGATGTTCGTTAGCTTGTTGCAGTTGCACTACAAAGGCAGATGGTACTGACAATTTGATGTTGTTTTGGACAGTACTAGCAGTTGGTGGTTAGGAAGGAGATGAACTAAGTGGTTCGCAGTGCTAACATTGGATGATTCATCTTCCGGAGTAGTTGGCGGTGGAACGACGTCTGAAGCATCAATTTTTTTAGCAGGAAGTGATCAGAGATGTTTTGATGCACGTGTGCATTTACGTTTTAATTTCTCCGTGGGAAGGCTTAGCGGAGTTTCTATATCGGTCGCTGAAATTTTGCTCTGCATGACCAAAGACGATGAGTGAATGGAAATAAGTTGAAATATGATGTTTGTGAAAAAGGAGTAGGTGCTAACATGTACAAACATACAGTAGAGAGTGTATATGAGTAGGAGTGGAGAACGAAAAAAAGAATTGAAGATGTAATGTATAGGAGGAAGAAAATCTATGTTAGAGTAAATGTAGATGGAAAATTTTAAATGTACGTATATAGGAGAGTGGAAAAGTTCATTTTTCATTTTAGACTGGGAGACATGTTAAAAGCATTGATTAAATGTTGAGGAGGTGGAAGAATTTATAGAGGCGTGGTGATGTCAATTGGAAAACGTGGGATAATAGCATTTTAATAAGGAAGTGCGGTAGCTGAAGTTGTCATGGTAGAATGAGTCACGTACGTGATTAATAATATTTGCAGTAAGAAGAGTTGTTAACCATGTATGTAGGAAACTTTATAGGAACAGCAGTATGGAACGTGGTAGATCAGTTATGGGAGAGGTAGATATAAATTTATGTAGTACAATTGTGTACATCGCTTGGACTTATATTTATATTTGTTTTGTAAATTGCTGGCAGCAGTGTGGAACACAGTTTCATATTTGCACTTTTCAAGAACATAAGTCGATGCATTTAGTACGACGTCAAACCCGTGGTCCACATGTTATGTCAGAACTGTATATTACAATTGTAGTGCTTCTGCTGGCAGTTGACAACGTAAATATTGTTGTAGTATATGTTTATTTATTCCCCACCCATACTGAAGCAATCGTATAGCTAATTAATGTAGCAATTTACGTCACTGTATCAGTCCAGTACGTTCTATACAACGGTGATAGGAAAGTGTAATAAAGCGAATTTAACGCATACGGAGGATGTGGAAAGGAGTAACTGATTTATGATAATGTATACAGTACGGACATGTATGTAGTAGGGATATGAAAAAGTCTTAGTGGTTGATGTCTCCTTTATATTATTCAGTTGGACTTGTGTAGTGAAGACTAAATTGTTAACGGCTTATTGAACCAATGTTAACAGTTTGGAAAGCATTTGTACTTCAATCTAGAGAACATATTATTTGAGACAACAAATTCTCAAGTTAGAATTTAGAGATGTCAGCTCTAGAAACCATGTATGGGGAAGGAAATGTGCATTGGTTTTCCACGTTGATGACAGAAATGAACAAATCTGTTTCAATGTATGTTTAATCAGTAAATACGCAGAACAAAAATATTGAAGATAGATAAACAAATGGATAAAGCAACAACAGAACTGAACATGCCAAGTTGTTTCATACATTAGTTTTCGATGCTTTATGATATTTAAAAAATTAAGGTTAACAGTATTTCTATGTTATATATGAGATTATATTATTTGGGGGAGTTAAACAAATAGGAAGTACATGTAACTGTTAAATAAATCAGGATAAATAACCATTGAAACAGTCAACTTCTTTACCTCAGAATGTTGTTCTTTCACTCAACCCAATAGCTATGTATGATATAATTGGTACATCTGCATAAAATAGCAGCATGATATGGAATCAATAATAGAAACGAAATATTAGTTTTATTATTCATAAGCTAACTTTAGGTTCAAATTGTTACGGTGAGCAGAAATAATTTTACTTATATTATTAAGATAAGACCATCAGCAGTAGATAATAGAACACAAATTTTGAACTTCAAACAAAACTCATGGCATAGTTTTCCCACATTAATAATAGACTTAAAAGTTTAAGAGAGTTCTATGATACTATTAATTATTACATGCAATGAACAAATGACTATAGTTTTTAAAGTCATACTTTCGCTTAACAGTATCCAGGTTCAGAATTTGTTCAAAATATGGAAGTACTGAATATCTAAGACACTGTAAGTGTGCTAACCTCAATTGAATAGCAAGATAAAATGCTATAACATCTGCAGTCAAAGAGTAATGAAACAAACTGAAATATCGGCACAAAGCCCTCTTGCTTTCTAAGTATGTTGTGTTCAAGCTCTGTCATTGTAGCTATGTAAGTACTTGCCTACGCTAGGAAGTCATAATTGATGAAAAATTGTACATAAATAAACAACTCAGTTAATATTTTGAATTTATAATTCAATTTTAAAGAAGTGTGTTGTTCTTACTCGGTTGCAGTAACAAAGACAGTCATAAATTGTATATGATTAACAGTGCATATGTTACTATTGAGTTGGGTCATGGGATGTTAAGAACCAAACAGTAGGTTGTTACTTTTTCTAACCTCATCCTATGTTCTAGGCTTATACTATATATATGCCTGGTGAACATACCTTGGAAGAAAAATGCATGTAACCTAGGAGAAGAAGTGGAATATCGGTGCTAACTGAAATAACAGCTTTCTGATTACATGGTAAGTAATTAAACAAATTAGGTCTGTTAATTTATGTAGTTGAAATGCCCTTCCATTAGATTCAATAGGTACACTAACCATGTGATTTCACAGAAACCTGTATTATTCTGTGATGGAACATACAAATCAAGTAAAACTACCTTTATTTGTTTATACACTTTACAAACAATCACAAAAAGAAATTCCTATCAAACAATAACTACGTAATAGTAGTTGTTTGAATGCTAATAACCAAATGCGTCATTCCTAGGACATCAAACATATGGCCAAAAGAAAACATGTTTACTATAACATCTCTTTTTAAAAAAAATATAAAACAGAGACTGAAGTACAGTCCTATACTAAATTATCAGCCAAAGGACATGTGATCTGTTAGCATATCTCATTATAATTTTTTTTACATGACCAAACATCAGCAGGATCGGATGTGGGACCTATTTCTACTTCAAGAAATTGCAAGGACAAAAGTTTATAGCATCTGTGCAATCTCAATAGTTCAAAAGGTTAATATACTGCATTAATTTTCTATCTATACATAGGTAAAATAGTTCAGTTTCGTAGTAGAAAAAAAGTAACTAACATTAATTTGGTACATGGAAGAGTGATAATTTATCACTACATCAGCTAGCATCCCATCATACATAAATCAAAGTAGGAATTAGGTAATAGTAGGTAAAGATCATTCGTTTTCATTTTAATTTTGGTTACAAATGTATATAGTAATGAAATGAACAGTCTATAATCAAATAAGCGAAAGATGAAAACAAAATAATACCTTTGTTCCTTCTGTAAACTTCTTCACGTAGCACGAAGCCATCTCGCTTTCTAAGTTTGTTGTGTCTAAGCTCTCTGTTTGTAACTGTGTAAGTAATTGCGTACGGTAGCTGGACATAATTGATGAACAGTTTTATATAAGTAAACAACTCAGTTACGGTGAACAATGAATTTAATTGAGCAAAGCAGAACAATCTTCTTGGTAAAGAAGTAGGAACAGTAAACATAAATCGCCAAAAAAAAATCTGATAATTGAATTCAAGTCGTATGGAGTGAAACTAAGAGAGCGAAAGCAAAACCGAAAGAAATCAAATCAACTTCCTGTAGAGTAAGTTTGAGATCTTACGTTGAGTAATATAATCGGTGTTTGTTGCAATTTATCCAAAACTATTTGCAATTGATTTGCGCGTAGCACTACTCATCTTCACTGATAGCATAATCGAATTAACCAACCTGAATCATTTACATACTTCCAAAGGACATCATCGTTGCGGCAGAGATCCGCTCCGCAGCCAGCGTAATCGGAAGAAGAGAAGGTGGTAAATTTAACTCCGTAGTAGGAAAAGGTGAAGGACCAATGTTTTCGGTGGAGAAGAAAAAGGAAGAAGAGGAAAAAGGAATATGGAGAAGAAAAGGAGGAAGAGAAGTATTGAAACGTGGGAAGATGCAGGTGTTGGAACGTGGGGTCAGTCGGTGGTATAAAGACAAAAGTGCCCTAACAGCTTTTGTTAATTGATGTTTGCAAGAAGGGCGCTATGGGGAGTGTGAAAAAGGCTTCACTTTGACCGGTTTGACTAAGGTTTTGCATTATAGTATAGATATGAGATCATTTTCATGCACATATTTGAAAATATAAAATATGTACAAAACGATCAAATGTGTCTGTTGCGATGTAAATCCCAGAATCTATATATGGATGTATCTTTCCCTACATGGATTGTTATGTTACACATGCACACACGTATATGTGTATACATGTATATGGCGCGCGCACACACACATATGTATACTTATATAAATAAAACCAAAATCAAATAAATCTCAAACTAGAATTTTTAAATTTAATAAAATCTTGTACAAAATCTGTAAACTACAATTTGTAAAGTTAGAATACATTTGGACAGTAATATTTCATGCCATGAATAATTTATTAATTATTGACATTCAATGAATCAATCAATTCAAATTAAAGAGAGAAAGAAAGGTTTCTCTCTCCATTTAATGCAATTTATGCTCTCAATCAATTATTTGTTTTAGGGAAAGAAACAAAAGGTTTCTTTTTTTGGCAAAGCAAGAAACAAAAGGTCTCCTTCCCTATAATATTAACTCTTATAAATAAATATTAGGTATATTTGATACACTATACAATTAAAAATTAATTATTTAAAACTTCCCTTTAACTAATTTAAATAAAACACATGATTTTATTTAAACCAAATTTAGAAAAATTCTAAATGAAATTTAGACTTCATAGGCCCATTAAAGATCCAAAATGGTAAAAAAAAATTGAAAATTCATCCATTTCTTCCACCGTAGGTCGGCCCAGTTCCTTCAATGGTAGCGGAGTCCAATAGCCTATGCGATCTAAATTAGTCATTTAGGGCTAACTAATTAAGTTTGCGCACTTAGTATGGTGTTTAAAAAGTTGATGTCTAGGATAGGAATTGGGTAATCAAGTACCCTGTCCTACCTGGTTAACTGTCTGGCCTGAAAGGTGAAGTGAGCCCAAATGTTGCCCCTGATAGAAAAGGCCCAACTTAAATTAGGGCTTGGGCAAATTTTCAAAATATTTTTGAAAATTAAGATAATATTTTAAAATTAAAAGTTAAATTTAGAATGAAAACATGTTTATTATAAAAGATTATAATATAACATAATTTTTCAAAATGTAATGAAAAGTTCAAAATGTTTAAAACTATTGAAATATTAATTTCCAAATTTAAAAATTTATTAACAAGATTAATAAAATTAATTAATTAAACAATTTAATTAATTAATACTTATAAGCATGTATTATATATGTTGATTTTTGTTATGTTATTTTAAAGTATTTAAGATAACATAAGTATACATGTATGTATATAAGATGAATTTTCAAATTAATATAATTTAATTAAAATTATTTAATTAATTAAATTAATTAAAGGTTAGTTAATTAAATATACACATATATAAGATATATGTGTTACAGTATAAAAATTATAATATACACTATAAAGGTTATAGTAGATATATCCAACATAAAAGTTGTATTGGAATACTAATTTAAAATAATTAAAGAGTTAATTAATTTAAATTAATTAAATAATATTTAATTAATAAAATATTATACATAAGACTTTTATATAAGTAATATGAAATATAAAACTTATATGACATGAATATATAAACTAAAGACGGAACATTAAAGAAACCCTTAATAGACTTGAGGAATAAATACATACGAAAATGTACGTATACACGATTTCTGATGTGTCCGACACTTGAATCATGAGAGTATTTCATAAGAAATACATTATTACAGAAGTCGTTATCACTCGATATAATATATTAAAGATTATGATCTTTAATATAAAGTTGTCCTTTACCATTTATATATTAATAGATTTCTTGCATACTCCTTAGTTGTTGAGCTTTCCTCTAGTTAGGGATGTTATGTATAGTACTATTAATATATTGAATAGACGAGGTAAGATAACTGCACGTATTTGTTGAGATTTCCTCAAGGACATGCATTAGACTTAGGCCATCACAAAATGAAGGTCCAAGTGAATAGTCCCACTTTACTTGTTTAGCTTTCCTCAAGATAAATGCGGGATTAGGACAAGGTACCAAAGGTTAGGAGTTGTATGTGGCACAGTCGATAAATAGTTATCCATCGTATGCAGACCTATGATTTGTTGAGCATTCCTCAAGGTCAGAATCCTTAGGCATACGAGTCCTAACACCCACTAGTGAAGTTGAAAGACTTCTATGTTTTGCTTAGGGTTTGGTGAAATATAAAAGAATAATGTGGGCCTTATTAGAAAAATGATCATTATAACATTTAACCTTTCTAATATTGTAAGAACATATGCTATATAATGTTATAATAATCTACAATGATAAATTTTGCATTTGAAAATGATTGATAAAACGTTTATCAGTTAAGATATACAAATGAGCTAAATTGAAAATTGCACTACAAGAATTTTGATTTTTAGTAGCGCTCAAAAAACGCTACTAAAAGTTTTAGCAGCGTTTTGATAAACGCTGTTATAAAGCCCACGACTAAAAAACCTGATTTTTAGTTGCATTTATTTCAACGCTACCATAAATCATTTTACTGCAGCGTTTATGAAACGCCACTAAATTCTTTTTTTGCAGCGTGTATAAAACGCTACCAAAATGTGCTTCGACCCTTTATTTTTTGTAGCGTTTTTTAGTAGCGTTTTCGAAACGCTACTAAAAATATTCCAGCTCTGCCTATAAATTGCCTCCAGTTCAATCTTGTTCATAGCTTATAACATAATACGTAAACACATACACATTAAACAACCGCAAAATACATATACATATACACATACACATTCAAACGTAAACACATTTAAAAACCACAAAATACATAAACAAAAGCACTAACATAAACAATATGTTAACCATACATAGAAGTTTACACAACTGAACAATAGTTTCAAGACAAAAGGTTAACCGTACATAGAAGTTTACACAACCAAACTACGTACCACAAACAATATGCTACTGCTGCATTAAAGTACCATAAACATCTGAACTAAGCAAGTACAATAAACAACCAAACTACCTAACAAGTACGATAAACTAGTGCTGCTACTGCTCATTCTTCAGAAACGCCTACCTGTAGACAAAATATAATCAACAGTGAGACTCAAGTTATAATCAATACTGAGAAAACAATGAGACTAAAGTTATGCACAACTGAATATGTGCAATCTTGTGTTCAACTGAATATGCACAACTGAATATGAAAACTAAAATAATGTGAATATTAAAACTCAGTTAACTTAATTATTATTGTTGTTGTTGTTGTTGTTGTTATTATTATTATTATAAACTTAGTTATTTTTTATAAACTTAGTTAATTCATCATCATTATTTATAAAACTTTGTTAAATTAGTTATTATATTATTATTTATAAAATTTAGTTGACTTAGACTTAGTTAATTTATTATTATTAATATTATTATTATTATTAAAACTCGGTTAACTTAATTATATTATTATTATTTTAAACTTAATTATTTTTTTAAACTTAGTTAATTCATCTCATCATCATCATCATTATTTATAAAACATTGTTAAATTAGTTATTTTATTATTATTTATAAAATTTAGTTAACTTAAACTTAGTTAATTTTATAAAACTTGTTTAATTTTAACAAAACTTAATTAATTTTTTATTAACCAGGTTAACTTAGTTAATTTTATTATTATTAAAAGTCAGTTAACTTAATTATATTATTATTATTATTATTATTATAAACTTAGTTAATTTTTATAAACTTAGTTAATTTTTATAAACGTAGTTAATTCATTATCATTATCATTAGTTGTAATACTTTGTTAAATTAGTTATATTATTATTATTTATAAAATTTAGTTAACTTAAACTTAGTTAATTTTATAAAACTTGTTTAATTTTAAAAAAACTTAGTTAATTTTTATTAACTTGGTTAACTTAATTATTATTATTATTATTATTATTATTATTTAAACTTAGTTATATATATTAAAAAAATAATGATAGATGTTTGCAAGGTGCAAGAAAATATAATATACAAGAGTAAGTTTTGCAAGATGCCAGCACATACTCGTGGAACAAAGAACATTTGCATGGGTGAAGACATGTGAGTGTATAACAAACACAATGCATTCAACATGTATATTTATTCTCAATGTCAATGACACCATCCATGCATGGCCACGTGAAGGATATTTATGCTAAGGCAATGTAAAGTATTATTTGTACAAAAATAATATATATGTTATATGGCTCAGCAAAGAACGAAGACTCAGGAAAGAAAATATATAACAAAGTAAGTTAAGTTTAGTAATGCATTACTCATCGGTTCCAGTTTGTTGAATACCTATTTTTGATCCATGTGGCCATGAGTCCATTACAGAGTACGTCAAGCACTGGACAACAAAAAAAGTAATTAAAAAAAGCATTGGAGCACCCTGGTGATAATAATTCAAACATCAGTTCTTACATATTTTAACTTAACCTCAACTTCATGTCTTATGTCATTATTGAAACAGTACAGGTGGTACTAAATTTATACTTTATATACTCAAATGTTAACATACATGCCCCTTCAAAATTTTAGACTTTCAGCTATACCCTATTTTAATACATTCCTAATGTTTAATATATCAAACAACAAATGCAATTAAACTTAGAGGAGATATTGGGTACAACAGTTAAATATATACTTACCAAAGGAAGCGTTCATTTTCTTCTCCCTCTCCTAAACTCTCCTTCCTCTCGTACAAAATGCAGCAGTTCCCCAAATCCACACACACCCCTGCATACTTCACACACTTCCAATACTAAAAAAATACTTCACTTCATAGTTATTATCAGTAATCTGGTATTATAAAGCTACCTAGCTAGATTTAACATAAGCTAATGATCTCGTAACCAATCTAACATGCTATTCTCACAAATATTTACTACACATGTTGACAAACATAAATCAGTTTCAGTATCACCTAAATAAAATAAAACAAAACCAAAGTAATATAAGTAAAATCCAATCACAAACATTGTGAACTAAAGTTCACTGACCAAATCAATGAAAAGATATAAACTCACGGAACATTACACATAAAAGGATAGGCTTTTGAGGCCCTCAAAACACAATTCACTAACAAAACATATGTAATATAATAGCCTGCGCAATATACATAAATATACAATTTGCTTTACATTACCTAGCTTAACCTACTCCAATCTTTTAATAAATATGACTGTAAATTATATACTATAATAATATATAGTATCAAGTAATTATATTGGAATGCATCAACTAAGCAACCAACCCATTGGTTACGCCAAAATGAAATCAAAAGAATCAGAGGTACCTGGAATTTATGTTGTTGTGCCTCCCTGGACTGTAATTACTAGAGGACGTAATGCCAAAATGAAAGCAAATGAATACTATAAAAGTAATCAGCAATGCCTTCTTACTGTAAAAAAACAGAGTTGCAAATGAGGTTGGTATCAGTGAGAAGCTCTTTATTACTAGTGATTTCTGCTTTGGGGACACTCTGCAACATATCACTGAAGCACATTCAACGGCTAGATTCAAAAACTGCTATCTCAGATCATCATCTAAAGCATAGGATAAAGATTTTTTATCAATAATCAAAGCAAATGTTTCATCTAGATCATTCTCCAACTTGATCATTTAAGAAGCATTAATAATTTGGTGCATAATGATTTCTTTCATTGTTTGGTTGGCCATCAAATTCAAAACAAATCCTTGCTAGGAAATCAGTTCCCCTACGATAAAAATATTAATCTAGACATGCATTGAAATGTAAGAAAACATATGGCCTTCTTAGAATCGTTCTCAAAGAAATCTGTGTTTGTTGTCGATCTACAAATTTGTTTCATGCCTTGCCATAGCAAACTGCATGCAATTCTACAAGGCAACAACAACAATAAAATAAAAAGGCTTGTTTATAACTTTTAAAATGTTGACAGTTATTATTACCCTATATTAATGGTTGTTTCCATTTTATCACTAGTTAGAACCCATAGTTTCAAACCAACTTGTACTAAATTATCTATAAACTGAGGACCCCATGAAAAATGAGTAAAAGGCAGAGTAAAAAACTGATGACCAAAGTTATTATGCTATCATTTTACTCCAAATATACCAAAATTTACCACTCTTTGTAGTTTGTGCTCAACTGCAGTTGCACCAACAAGAATCAAATCTTTCTCAATCATATCTGAGATATGTTCCAGTTTGATCTCTTTGTCTGGTGATATGGTTGTCCTTGCTTTCTAAAACTCAAAATTCCATGTTGAGTACTCGGACTCATCAAGAATTCTGTAGTTTCCAATGCTAACGTGCACTAGCCTACTTCTCCATATTCATTTGAATGTTTAGTTGTATCCCCTTTGTAAGTCCTTCCATTCTTTCCAAGTTTATCATAAATAATTCTATGCAATCCAAATTTTTTTTAAAAGTATATGAACCATCATAATAGGGTATAGAATATAACTGACTTACGTATCTGCTCCTTTATAGAAAAGAAATATCTTTTACGCGATTACTGTAGTTTGTTTTACATGATGCGAAGAGAAATTGGGATTTTTTTCTTTTTGGTTGCCTCCAATGGGTGGGTTGCCCTATCTAATAGCCTAGCCCGCCTAGCCTAATAACCGGGCCCGACAACGTGCAAGAATTTTGAATGCTACATCACTGCTACCATAAAATTTTATGTCTACAGCTTTTACATTTCATTTTCATTCTTTGCGGCACATGTCGTGTGATGTGTAGTGTTTGTGTTGTGTGCACAATATTTGTAGGTACATAGGTCAGTCACTTTGTGGCACCAATATACTATGTACTTAAACAAGTGGAGTAGCTGACAAAATGATTAATAAATGTTCAATATGAATAACTATTATATACACACATGCAAAGATATAAATATGAATATATAAAAACAAACTCAGCAATATGTTCTAAATATGAACCTGGCCCTTTTCTATAAATAAAACCATATTCTTTGACTATGTTACCCAATCTACAAATATATCAAGAGAAAATCCCACCTCCAAACTGGCCATTGATGCTAAAGCAACCTACATAGGGTAGTCTAGGCTTTAACAAAGTTTTAAAGCTTACAAATGAACAGAAAAGATTGCAAACCTTTAGAGTTTCAGGAGAATTTCAAGTTCATCCTTGTTAATGATAAGATTACATGCCTGTATTCAAACGAAAATATAATAGATTAGGGTAATGTCCTATGAATGTCTTTTAATTAAAAAAAGCACTGCACCATAATGGTGCTAACCTTAAACTGCATCCATTGTGATGAAACTACTGATTATGAATCAGAAAAGCAAGAGATTACGGATAAGATGTATGATGCAAAGCATCAGTCAATAGACGACCATGCTCCTTTTGTTACACATTCCTTTATCAAATTTCTCAATAGACATACATATGTTCTTTTGTTAATTCAAATCTTAGCATATTCTTTTGTTAATTCAGCTACTTTGGGTAGTGTTTGATAGAAAAGTCATATAATGCTTATTTTATGTTTTGACAGAACTGTATGAAATTCAAATCTTAGCGTAAAGTGTTTGGACTTTATGTATCTACAAAGCTTTAGTATTAAATTTAGACATAGAGAATGGTAACCTGACCCTCTTTAAATTTTGATTGCACACTATCAATCTGTTATATGATGTTATATTTTACTGAGAGTGAAAACTAACCCCTCAGACTTTGACCCCTTGTAAGTTTATCATTGGTTTCTCCTTGATCATGAAGCTCTTTTAAGGGGAGTTCAGACTTCAAAGTATTGCCATTATCCACTTATGCATATTTAACATTAACATGTGATTTAAACTTAGAAATCAAAGTAACCACTAATGCTAACCAAGTAGTGCACTTATAATGTTATACATAATAATGTTGCAGCATAGATGAGCAATTTGCAGGTACATGAGTCGGTCAAGATGTTGAAGTTTAGTTGGTTTAAATTTGTGTGTTAAGTCTGATGAATTAACTGTTAACTTCATTATCAAAGCCTGAAGCTTTTATTTTTTAGATAGGCTATGCTTTGTATCATGCAGCTTATCTACTGGTTGTTTACTCCACTTTCCTTCATCAAATCTCTCAATAAACTTTTTCTCTACTCCATGCTCCTTTTGTTACACCAATACTTTCTCTTTTTATTGTCACCTTCTTTTATTCCTACTAACTAAGGAGAACATAGAAGTATATGATGGTGTCGCCATTATATAATATAATTGTTTTTGTAGATAAATTCTCTTAACTTAACTAACAAATTGAAACTAAAAAGGAAATAGCTCAAAAAAATTAACTCAACTAGCTAGCAGAAACAAAAATCGTAAAGTATTAGTCATACACCCAAAAATAGCGAATCAACAATCTGCACTGCGCATAAAAAGTAATTCAGAAATAAATACTATTTTAACTAGTTAGAATTCCAACTCACCCACAATGGCGATATGCTGAGGTGCGATGATAGGTTGAGGCCTGACGATTGCCTGAGGCATGAAGAGAGGCTTAGGCGTAGTGGTAGGTTGAGGTCAAGATGCGATTTAATGTCGACTGCAAGCGAGGGTTTTTATCGTTTAACAATGAGAAAATTTTCACTATTTTAAGTTTCAGAGATCCAAAAGAAATTTTTGAGTTTTTCCTTTATTCATTGAGGAGGAGAAGCTTAGTAAAACTATTCTAAGCAATAAGCGGGAGAAAAAGAAATTTGAGCGGCGAAAGAAAAAATTTCAACAAAACTTTAATAAACTATTAGCAAGGACACTTAGTAGCGTTCCTTCATTTAATTTGTTTTTCTGTATAACTAGTAGTTGCACTTAGCTTGAAATGCCACAAATTAATGCTACTGATAACAAGTTTTCTTGTAGTGTTGACAATTAGAAATATGACATATACTTACTAATGAATGATTATTGCATGTGAACGTTTGTATACCCATGCAAGTGCCTTGTTTTACAACTACTTAATACTTTCGTAATTTGGTCACATATGAGTTTATTTGGTTGAGACCATGTATTGCATTCTATGAGTTTTGAACTCTAAAATCAATACAAGATTATGGATATTTGATACCATATACAATTGCATATAAATGTTATATGGTGAATGGTCGAAATCCGTAATGTACAATGTTTCGATGAAATTGGTTCATTCGAAAAATCAAATAAACCTTTGTGCAAGATCGAGTATTCAATTTGATTGATTACAAAAGGATCGTACCATGCTAAATGAAACACTAGACTAAAACTACAATATAAATCTAAGAACTCGATCATTGAAATGTCAGTTTGATCAGTTTACGCAAAGCGCAACATATATTATGTCTTTAAAAGTTAAGGATAAACAAATGATCTTTTATAAAGAGTTCATTATGATATTGTAGTAAAGGTTTTTCTTTTGAATGGTTTGACCATTTAGAAGGATTAACGAATGTAAAAGAGTAAATGTGATTTAAGGTATAGTTGGGATGAAGAAAGCAAATGGTCACTTTTGGTTCATAAAGAAATATCGGAGACAAGAATTGTAATAATAACAAAAGATACTTATCATTGGAATAAGAAATATGATTTCTATTCCAAAATGTATTTTTGTATAGAAAATTGTTTTATATGAGATTTGTTTCTATGGGTTCAAGATAGTTGATCAAAGAACTCTCCACTGTAAACTAGTTACAGTATTATCTAAAACAAATACTCTATATTAAGTGAATGATGGACATCCAAATTAAGTACGCTATTATAGTAATGGAGGAAATAGTAGGAGCATGCCATATAGCACTTACTAATTGCATCAAAGTACAAAAATTATTTTCGTAAAACGTACAACGCATTATTTGTGAAATAGTGAGTATTTTTCAGTATCGAATGCAATTAGACATAGCTATATTTCAATATGAACATTATGAATATTTATTATGAAATAAACTATGATATGTTATTGGTTATCCTAACAAAAGTGATGCATTAGTAAATATAGAAGTATCTAATATTGTTTATAATTATTTTGGGTTTATAGACTAAGTTGAAGTTTTGAAAGATAGTATTGTTATATGATTATGAATCATATGATACTAGTTTATTATATCTCAAACAATCAAGGGCCATGCACCCATTTAGTGGGGTATCATTAGAGTTAATGAACCTTTTGGATTAACACATATTAATGTATGCAATCACAAGTCTATTAATACCAAAATGGTTCCACATACTTCATCATATTCACTGATGAGTTATCCAGCATGGACATGTGCATTTGATACAAATGTAGGATGTCTATGGTAAAGTCATTGAGTATAAAACAGAAGTAAATAAAATAACATGCGATAGAAATGATTCGATTTGATCGAATGAGTGAGTATATTGGAAAGGAGTCTGAACGTACCTAAAATTGAATAAAGATTCAATCTCAAAAGTCACTCCTACATATGATATATAACGACGCATCGATATGGAGTAATCAAACTTTGTTAGACAATGTATGATTAATTGTGAGTAAAATTGAGTTAATGTATTTCTATAAGGTCTTGTACTTAAGAGTAGTACACAAGGTTAATTTTATTTCATCTAAATAACAGCTTATAAAATAACACATGATGAGGGTTATAAGAAATCCGAACATATCCTAGGCCAAGGAGTTGGAAGGTATGCGATGTTAGAACCTAGAATTTTGATGTTTTGATTGCAAAAACTATATAAGTAAATATTATATGAACTAACCAAACTTGTAGGAGAAGATATTGTTTTTACTCGAGAAATAGTCTAACAATTTGCAGACCAGATTCCGGATTGAAGCTTTAGCAAAGTATTAAGTTTAAGGTCTGAGTTTAGTAGTAAATATATGTTAAAATCTCTTCGAAGTGGTATATGCATGCTCATACAATATAAAGTTTTTCAAAACATTTAGATAAGCCAGAAAACACTAAACTCAGCCGGCTGAATGGCATGAGTCAGCCGGCTGAATACTGTGCCTATGCACAAATTAACTTGAATATTCAAACGACTGACCATGCTATTTCAGCCTGTTGAATTGTGTCCTTTTTATACTATTTTCTTGTTGTTTCGATTTTAAATCAATTCATCTGGCTAAGTTGTTCCATTCAGACGGTTGAATCTTTATAACGACTATTTTTTTCAAAAGACACTTCATTTCAATGAACAGAAACAACTCTTGATTCAAGAGTTGCTTCCATATCTTTTCATGGCTATCTTTTATGAATGAATACAACTCTTAAATCATTATAAATAGCCATGAATTCCATTGTTTTAATAACTAATTCTCACTCTTATTTCTAATATATCTTGTTGTTTGAACTCTAAGCATTCAATACTTCATTCTGATCACTTGTTCATTCAAGCCTACTTCATTAGTGATTTAATAAACTTCCTATCTTCATGAATTACACGATATACCACAAAGGAGAAGATTATAGGAAGGGTGTACTCTAAAGACTTATCCATGCTATTAAAAGAGCACATTCAATCAAGATAATTCTCTATATTATTGAAGTCCTGTTCGGTTGCTCAGGTGGTTGAAGTCCTATAATGTTGCTTAGGCGGTTGAAGTCCTATTCGGTTGCTCAGGCAGTTTAATACCTATTCCTCCAGGTTAAGTGAGGGTTGATAGTTAAATTTTAGAAGGAGTTTGGGACTGGATGTAGAACGGGAAGTTCGAACCAGTATAAAAATCTCTTGTGTCGTTAACTTCATTACTTTATTTTACATTCACACTCTGCATAAGTAGATAGTTTATTTAATATTCCATATTACATGATCCTTAGTCACTCTCATTTGGTATCAGAGCCTGGATTTCTACCGATCGTCACAACATTATAGAATAATAGCCAGAAAAAGCTCCAATCGAAATACAACAAGCAAAATCCCTATCAAAGCCACCAACGAGGACTACAAAAAGGTGCCTTTTGATTTACAAATTTAAGTAAATGATAATAATGAATTAGTTAGTATAAGCGATAAGCTCTCAAAGCTTAATTTTATTATTTTAGAAAATATGAAATCTGTCGAACTTGAAAATAAGAAATTGAAATGAGAAATTGAAAAATGAGAAATTAAATTAAGAAAATCAACTTGGTGTTATAAGAAATAATTTTTTAACTCCTAAAGAATTTCTATATAAACAAAACACCTTATATGAAAAGGAGAAAGAAATATTTTCAAAAGAAAATTTTGATTTGAAAAGACAAAATGATTTATTACAATCCTCTTTAGATAATTCAGAATCTCAAAATTTCCTTCTCAAAAATAAGAACCGTACGTTAAAAAACGAGAATTCTGAATTAAATGAGAAAATTAATATTTTTAAAAATAGTAATATTTCTTTTGAAAATAACAATTGTGACTTTAAAACTAAATTTGAAAAACGTAAAAATGAGTTCATGAAATTTAATAAAGGTCAAAATGATTTAAACATGATTTTATCTTGTTCTAGACCTTTACATGATAAAAGTGGTTTAGGATGTGATAAAACTGATCGTAGAAATAGCACTAGATACACTTTCATGTATAGTAAAAATGTTAGTGCTAGTACTAGATTTCGAGTAAAATCTAAATCCAATTTTTATAGAAATTCATGTACTTCTGTGACCAATAATGGTTATAATATCTCTAGAAGTACAAAATCCTTAACACAAAATACAAATAAAAATTATCTATGTAGTTGGGTTCCTATTAATTGGAAAAATAGAGAAAAGTACATTGATAATTATTTTGACACAGTAGTTAATAATGAAAATTTTATTCTCAAAGGTTCAACCAAACCCAGTTGGTAATGGTTACCTTCGATCTAATCCATTGGACCCTAACACAGGAAACAGGTACCAAAATATAGAATTATTTTTTTCAGGTACCTAAGAAAGATAAAAGAATGAGAAGGATTTTGAATAGCAAATATTCTGTACATATGATGGAGAACAAGCATTTATGCATAATGGAACTGCAACTAATTTGTGCAAATATTTTTAATATTTCTCATATCCGTTAAGTTTTCCATTTTGTCGACGACAAAGGGGGAGAATAAGATTGATAAAGGGAGTATCCAGTCAGGGGGAGAAAATTACTCTATATATTTAAAAACTTACATAGTTGTCATCATCAAAAAGGGGGAGAATGTTAGAACCTAGAATTTTGATGTTTTAATTGCAACAACTATATAAGTAAATGTTGTATGAAATAACCAAACTTGCAAGAGAAGTTATTTTTTTACTCGAGAAATAGTCTAACAATTTGCAGACTAGATTCCAAATTGAAGCTTCGGAAAAGTGTTAAGTTTAAGGTCTAAGTTTAGTAGTAAATATATGTTAAAATCTCTCTGAACTAGTATATGCACACACATACAATATAAAGTTTTCAAAACGTTTAAATAAGCTAGAAAATAGTAAACTCAGTCGGCTGAATGGCATGAGTCAACCGACTGAATACTGTGCATGTGCACAAATTAACTTGAATATTCAGACGGCTGACCATGCTATTTCAGCCGGCTGAATTGTGTCCTTTTTACACTATTTTCTTGCTATTTCGATTTTAAATCAATTCAGCTAGCTGAGTTGTTCCATTTAGATGGTTGAATCTTTATAAAGGTTTTTTTTTCAAAAGACACTTCATTTCAATGAACAGAAACAACTCTTGATTCAAGAGTTGCTTTCACATCTTTTCATGGCTATCCTTCATGAACGAATACAACTCCTAAGTCTCTATAAACAACCATGAATTCCATTGTTTTAATCACTAATTCTCGGTCTTGTTTCTAATCTATCTTGCTATTTGAACTCTAAGCATTCAATACTTCATTCTGATCACTTGTTCATTAAAGAATACTTTATTAGTGATTAATAAACTTCCTATCTTCACGAATTACACGATATACTACAAAGGAGAAGATTATAGGAAGGGTGTACTCTAAAGACCTATCTGTGCTATTAAAAGAGCACATTCTGATGCAGGCCAGCCAGAAGAAGTCTTAGGTCGTGGATGACCTAACGAGTTGTTAAGTCGCGAGCGACCTAACGGGGTGAAAAATGAGACGAGTTATGCGGAAAAGAGTAGATTAGCGACCTATGACAAGTCGCCAAGCGAGCTAACAAGCGGCAACCTAAATGAGTTACGACCTAACAAGATTCTTAGGTCGCGTGAAGAGTTAGGTCGCTCAAACGAGACCCAATGACCTAACTATGAACGAGCTAACAAGATAGGTCGCTCCAATGTGCCACTTGACTTAGGTCGCAAACGACCTTCCATCTTTAGGTCGCGAACGACCTTACTTAGATCGCCTGAAGTTCTTGAGTCGCTTGAAGATAAAACTCTTAAGTCGAGAAAGCTCTTATTCTTAGGTCGCCAACGACCTAGCAAGAAGCCACCTGATCTTAGGTCGTTACGAAACAGTGTGTTACGACCTAGAAGGTCGCGACCTAACATTACCAAGCTATATTTTAAGGTCGCTCCATGGTTAGGTCGCGTGAATGGGATGGGTCGCTCCAGAAGATATGCCGTTGATTCCTTAGGTCGTGAAGACGTCCTGCTGCCATGAATGTTAGGCCGTTATGTGTAATTTCTTGAGTCGTGGTGTTGTAACTCGTGTTGTTAATTTGTTTCTTGTAAAACGTATGTGTTAGGTCGTTAACGACCTATCTTAAGTCGTGTATTCTGTTAAGTCGTGTATTGTAATGTGTTGTGATGTGTTTGTTTTTAGGTCGCAAGTTTTTAGGTCGTTGGCGACCTATGTGTTGTATTGTGGTGTCGTGGAAGTGTGTTGAGTTGTAAGCCTATAAATAGGCGGGTGGTGTCACTTGTAATAGTTAAGTTGATTTTGAATAAAACTTTTGTTTGAGAGCTTTGTGCCTCTTCTCCAATTGGTAGTTTAGTGTGATCTCCTATCTCCACTTTCGGTATTCGAGTGCGCTCGAATCAACGATTGTTGAAGCCGATTCACGGAATCTAGTGCGCTAGATCAACGTCGAAGAATCGTAGATCTTTAAACACGGTATCGTGCGCGATCAACGTGTTTGGGATAGCTAGAATCTGGTATCTTTAGATCAACGGATTTGGGCCATTCGGTATCTTCTATTCCATCGAGTGCTACTTTCACCGTTTCATCATTTCAGTAATCCGCTGCTACATCATTTGGTTTTAGAGCTAGACTTAGCCAATCATAGCTAAGCCGAGTCTTGGAGCCAATTCTTTTTGAAGAATTAAAGCCAAGCCAATAGAGTGAAGCCGTGCAATTCAAGGCCGAAAGTTAAAGTTGAAGTTTGTGAACATTCAATCATGCAGCCAAGAAGAGCTAATCGCCATCAGAATGTAGAAGCGTTGTATAGAAGAGAAGAAGCCGATGAAATGGAGCAAAGAATTAACGAAAACTTTAGTGAGAAGCTTAATGAAGGGATTGATTGATTAGAGAAGATGATGTTGGAGATGAATCAAAATCAGAGAAGGGTTTCACCTGAATCTAACCATGGGGGAAGCAGAGTTTCACCACATTCTGATCGAGAGAGAAGTGTTGATAGTGATCATAGAAGTGTGAGTCGAGATTATGATAGATATGTTGATGATCGAAATCGTGATAGAAATGTGAATGATCGTGAACGGAGGAATATAGATCGAAGGGATGTTGGTGGAAGAAATGATGGTAGTAGAGACGTTGGTGGTCGGGATTGACATCGATATACATCAGATTTTGAAGAGGAGTTTGATGGTGATAGTGTTCATGGACGAGGACGGGGTCAAGGAAGAAATCATTCGGAGTATGATCACAAGTGGGAGTCTGGGATGAAAACTGAAATACCGGAATTCAAGGGAGGTATGCAGGCCGAGGAGTTTCTTGATTGGCTAGCTTATGTTGAAGAAATTTTTGACTTCAAGGAGGTTCCGGAGGATCGTAAAGCGAAGTTGGTTGCTACTAGGTTGAGGGGGAGAGCTATGGCGTGGTGGCAGCAAACCAAACTTACTAGAGAGCAGATGGGGAAGTCAAGGATTGTTGCTTGGGAAAAGATGAAGAAATTAATGAAGGCTATTTTCTTACCCTACAATTACCAATCACTGATGTATCAGAGATTACAGAACCTGAGGCAAGGGACGAAGACTGTTACTGATTATGCAGATGAGTTCTACCAGTTGATTGCTCGAAATGACATTATGGAGACAGAAGAACATTTGACCGCTAGGTTTGTTGGTGGACTTAGAACACAGATCCAGGATATGGTGAACATGTTCGACCCTAGATCTGTGGCAGAAGCACATCAAAAGGCGTTGGCTTGGGAGAAACAAGGTACACATGGGGGAGGTGTGTTTCCAAGTTTTACAGGGCAGAACAAAGGAGCGGGTAGTAGTTCTAATGTTCCTAAAGCATCGAGTAAGTCGGTTGTTCATGAAGTGGCTAAACCAAAAGTCAACACCAATTTTAAATGCTATAATTGCCAGGAAGTGGGTCACAAGAGCAACGAATGTCCGAAACCGAAAAAGAGAACTATGATTGCTGAAGTGGAAGATGAAGAGGTAGAAACTGAAGGTTCTAATTCACTACATGATGAGGAGGAAGAAAATGTGTCGGGAGATGAAGGGTATTCATTGATGATAAGGAGAAATTTCTTAACACCAAAGCAGGAAGAGGAAACTAGTTGGTTGAGGAGTAACATTTTTCAGTCAACGTGCACTATCTTGGGAAGGGTTTGCAAGTTTGTCATCGATGCGGGAAGTTGCGATAACATTATCTCTACAG
The DNA here is from genome assembly GCA_030737815.1 of Allium fistulosum. NCBI lineage: Eukaryota > Viridiplantae > Streptophyta > Magnoliopsida > Asparagales > Amaryllidaceae > Allium > Allium fistulosum. The sequence goes on from CM060901.1 coordinate 672,294,611, forward strand.
AGGCTGTGAAGAAGTTGGCATTGAAGACTGAGAAACATCCAAAACCTTACAAGTTAGCTTGGTTGAGGAAAGGAGGGGAAGTGAAGGTTAATCGAAGAGCTTGTGTTAATTTTTCCATTGGGAAGAAATACAAAGACGAAATTTGGTGTGATGTGGTTGACATGGATGTATGCCATCTGTTGTTGGGAAGACCATGGCAATACGATAGAGCTGTGCAACATGATGGTCGCACAAACAGTTACAGTTTTATGTTCGAGGATACACGAATCATTTTGGTTCCTAAAAGGCGTCAATAGAGTGAAAACAATTTGGAGGAAATCGAGGAGCTAAAGACTTTGTTGTCTTTAAAGGAATTTGTTGATGTGGAAGATGAAGTCGATAGTGTTCAATCACCAGAGTTTGACGGAGATGAGGTTGTTGATTTTCAACCAACGAAATCTGATGAACATGAGGTTGAAAATTCACAGTCATCAAAGTTGGATGAAGATGAAGTTGATAGTGTTCAATCACCAGAGTTTGACGGAGATGAGGTTGTTGATTTTCAACCAACGAAATCTGATGAACATGAGGTTGAAAATTCACAGTCAGCAAAGTTGGATGAGGATGAAGAAAGTAAGTCAGGAGGTAAAGAGGTTAAGTCAATGTTGAATGAATGTGAAGATGTAATTCCTGCAGAGTCGTTCAAAGAATTACTGCCATAGGGAAACGTACATCATGTTAATCAAGTGTCAAGTGCTATTGTACCGTATATGCCATGTAACCATATGTGTCCAACAGAGCAGGTAGAGTTGAGAAGATTGGTTGATGATTTTCTGTTCAAAAGAAGGTAATTGTATACTCCTGATTGCAATTGGCAAATAAAAGTTATCAAAGGCAGTGATCATACCATGCAGTTGGCTACGACGTTTTGTTTTGAGCCGCTAATAAGAAAAGGGGTTGAAAGGTTTGTTCAGAAGAGTCAGAGTTATCAAATTTCAAAAGAGACCGCAACGAAGTCAGGATTATGTATGTCATTACCTATACATACTAGGTCATGGGTAGACGTAAGTATGGACTCTGCATTGGATTTGATGAAGACGTAAAGTGGCAACAAATCTTTCTATTCGAAGGTTGAACAATCTCTTGTTGGTACGTACAACAAGCTGGATGCCGGTGGAATGGGTCGTTTGGAAAATGTGAAGGAAATTTGTGAGAATAATCGTAAGTTGAGCTTGCCGGATCATCGTCCTATTACTAACATTGACAATATCGAATACTTGGTTCTGTTTCACGAAGATGAGAGTGTCGAAGACGAAGAAAATGTAAATTCGAGGACGAATTTCTGTCAACCAGGGGAGGATGATGCAGGCTAGCCAGAAGAAGTCTTAGGTCGTGGACGACCTAACGAGTTGTTAAGTCACGAGCGACCTAACGGGGTGCAAAATGAGACGAGTTATGCGGAAAAGAGTAGATTAGCGACCTATGACAAGTCGCCAAGCGAGCTAACAAGCGGCAACCTAAATGAGTTACGACCTAACAAGATTCTTAGGTCGCGTGAAGAGTTAGGTCGCTCAAACGAGACCCAATGACCTAACTATGAACGAGCTAACAAGATAGGTCGCTCCAATGTGCCACTTGACTTAGGTCGCGAACGGCCTTCCATCTTTAGGTCGCGAACGACCTTACTTAGATCGCCTGAAGTTCTTGAGTCGCTTGAAGATAAAACTCTTAAGTTGAGAAAGCTCTTATTCTTAGGTCGCCAACGACCTAGCAAGAAGCCACCTGATCTTAGGTCCTTACGAAACAGTGTGTTACGACCTAGAAGGTCGCGACCTAACATTACCAAGCTATATTTTAAGGTCGCTCCATGGTTAGGTCGCGTGAATGGGATGGGTCGCTCCAGAAGATATGCCGCTGATTCCTTAGGTCGTGAAGACGTCCTGCTGCCGTGAATGTTAGGTCGTTATGTGTAATTTCTTGAGTCGTGGTGTTGTAACTCGTGCTGTTAATTTGTTTACTTGTAAAACGTATGTGTTAGGTCGTTAACGACCTATCTTAAGTCGTGTATTTTGTTAAGTCGTGTATTGTAATGTGTTGTGATGTGTTTGTTTTTAGGTCGTTGGCGACCTATGTGTTGTATTGTGGTGTCGTGGAAGTGTGTTGAGTTGTAAGCCTATAAATAGGCGGGTGGTGTCACTTGTAATAGTTAAGTTGATTTTGAATAAAACTTTTGTTTGAGAGTTTTGTGCCTCTTCTCCAATTGGTAGTTGAGTGTGATCTCCTATCTCCACTTTCGGTATTCGAGTGCGCTCGAATCAACGATTGTTGAAGCCGATTCACGGAATCTAGTGCGCTAGATCAACGTCGAAGAATTGTAGATCTTTAAACACGGTATCGTGCGCGATCAACGTGTTTGGGATAGATAGAATCCGGTATCTTTGGATCAACGGATTTGGGCCATTCGGTATCTTCTATTCCATCAAGTGCTACTTTCACCGTTTCATCATTTCAGTAATCCGCTGCTGCATCACATTCAGTCAAGATAATTCTCAGTATTATTGAAGTCATGTTCGGTTGCTCAGGCAGTTGAAGTCCTATTCTATAGCTTAGGCGGTTGAAGTCCTGTTCGGTTACTTAGGTGGTTGAAGTCCTATTCTATTGCTTAGGCGGTTGAAGTCCTGTTCGATTGCTCAGGCGGTGTAATAACCGTTCATCCGGGTTAAGTGAGGGTTGATAGTTAAATTCCACAAGGAGTTTGGGACTGGACGTAGAACGGGAAGTTCAAACCAGTATAAATATCTCTGGTGTCATTTACTTTTACATTTACACTCTGCATAAGTAGATAGTTTATTTAATATTCCATATTGCACGATCCTTAATCACTCTCTTGCGAGTCGAAAGATTATATGTAATAATTGTTCGTAAGGGATCTTGTATGAATCTCCCCAAAAGAATTTTTGGAAGACTGTCATTGGATGACATATTTATGTTTTGAACCTAAGTTTTGTGAACTAAAACAAAATTAGTTTTACAAATAAAGAAATTCATTAAATGTTTATGAATACCTATTTTGTTGCACCGAGAAACAATTGTTGTTTCAAGAAATATCAACTTCATTATGAAGAAATTTCTTTGAGGAATTATTGGTAGTAAAATGGAATTGGATACGATCCATAGATATAACAGATTAGATGAGATGAAATGAAATAAACTAACGAACACAATGCATTAGAGTATCTAATAAGTATTCTCACACATTGAAGAGAAACTATGAGTTTCTTATCAATGTCGAAAAAATATAATCCTCAATTGTTTAAACCATTAAGAGTGTTTACTCTATGATATGGTATGATGCACAAAGCCGAAATAATTCCAAGTACGCTATCAAAATATGATTTTGGTAGTCGTAACCGAAGGGATGTGATCCATCGACCATGATTGTGTCTTTATGAGGAAGACTAATGTAGTTGGAATTAAATGAGTAATGTTGATAAGAATAATATCACAAATTTCAATTGTTGAAATTAGTGTAATAAATTCGGTACCCAACGTGCTCAAATTAATCCGGCTTTACTCACAAAATTACCACTTAGTATGACTTTATGTTTGGTACGTATGTATTGAAACAGAAAATTCTAAATAATGGTTTAGAGTAAATTGTTTACATATAATAACCAAAATGTCTCGAAGTCGGTGGGAGCAATATTGAGTTTTTGAATATGTAGACATGATCTAAGAATTGATAGAAAGTATCATTTTATACGCATCGAAATTGAACAAACATTTTGATAGAAATATCAAATAGTTTGATTATCAATCAAAATGTAGAGGAAGCATTTGTTTATAAGAAAGAACGCTAAAAAGTACATTGATATTTCTAAACTATAAGTAAACAACACATTGTTGATTTTAAATGATGTACTTGTGTTAAAATCAAATTTAGTTGTTTTAATGCTCAATTTTGGATTGTAAATGATGTCTTTCATAGTGAATATAAAAGATATTGGGAATGTCCCAAATCGATATGCAAAGACACCTTATTAAATTGTTCAACATGGAACATGTGAGATAAGTTCCGTATGCATTGGCAATAGGAATTATCATACATGTTATGCTGTCTACGTTATCATGACTTGTTTGTGTATTTAATACAGGAAGAAAATATCAAATCCAAAATGATATCACTAAATGGTTATTTGAAGTGTTCTCGTGGATTTATGAAATACTAGAAAATTATTTACAGAAACAAAAACATCTTATGAAGGAGTGTTCAGACTTAAACTTCATAAATGATATTGAGTATATTATGTCAATAATAAATCCAAGTTAAGAATCCTTAAGTTGTAAATGTTCCAAATCATAGACCGTGGCTGATTCAATGAAAAAGGCTAAGTACATCGCCTAGAATAGCGCCGCAATAAAAGCAATGTATATAAATATATAAGTGCACAAATTTATAACTGAGTCGATTCCAAATGTTGAGAAACTCGTAACATTGTTATATGATAACAATGATGCAGTATAGTTTTTAACAGAACTTAGGGCACTCTAGAAGTCGAGAGACATACTCTGGATTGTTCCACATGATAAAATAGTTCATCATCATCGGAGAAAGTTGATTGACAGGGCAGATAATTGAAACATAATAGCATATCCATTTATAAAGGATTGACCTAATTGGTTTTGAGAAAACCGACTAGAGAAGTTAGAATAAGATTCCATAATTGACCCTAAGTGCAAGTGGGAGATTAATAGAGTTAAGGGTATGCTCTAGGGGCAATTATGTAATTTGTTACATATATCTACCTCATTGACCAACCTTGTTCGAATTAAAGGTTTTTTCTTTCTATTATATACTTGATATAATGCGGTTATATTAATTAATTAATTAAAAGTATGTTTAATAGAAAATCGATAAAAGGTATGTTTTCTGATAGTAGTTTCAAAGTGTTGTAACCTTGAGTAATTTATCACAATAAAATTAAATATACCTTTTTAAATGTTCCTAGTCAAGATGCATTGAGACTGGATATCGATGTATCCGTTGAGAATAGAGTACGTAACGCTCTTCAAATGTTGGGCGATGTATTACTCATGACTGTTGGGGCACATAGGAATTACATACTACTAGTTATTGGATAAATATAGAACGACTCATTTGATAGTTTTTTGTCGGTTAATATAACTAAGGTCAAACAGAAAATATCGATGTAAATAATTTACACAATTCTTTCGATTTGAGAATACTGTGAATCTTCAATATGAAAGCTCCGCTTTGATTATAGTCAAATCATGGCACAATGCCCATCGAGTGACTGTAGTTTGGTGAAGTGGAAGTATTGATAGTGAAGCACTTTTCAAGAGAGGATTAGTCTCCTCAGTTATGTGGAGTTAGTATCATGGTCAACTCAAGTCGAATCAAAGTTAAAATCTCTAGCCATAGTAGTACCGTAACGAATGGGATTTTTGACCCTAAAAAATCAACCCTAATACGCCTACTGTATTGCATGCTGAGCATTCAAGTGTTGGAAAAACCGATTGTTAAGGGTAAAAGAATATAAAGACAGAATAGAATCTCACAAGAATGGAATAATTTATAATATCAATAATCTTTACAGTGGAAAAATTGAAATACATGTATCGGAGTCTAACCTAAGCTCGGCTTGGATAGTTATAAACACCTATCCTTACAAATGCTAAAAAACAACAAACACAACGAAAAAGTAAACTACATCCATATGTTGATGACTCCTCTGGAGACTCCAAGCTTCTTCAACCAATCCTGAAACTACTTGGATCTGACCCGAGTATTAAGAATACCTAGATCAGGCTTAGCAAACCAGCGTGAGAAACACAAACTATAAATATATATAACAATGTATAGATCAGATAGATGCCAAACCAAAATCTTTTTCAAAAGTATAGGTATCTCATAAGACCATGCCGCACATAAACACGGATGGGTTTTTACCTTACAATTACCAAAATACTTTATATCGAAACATTTTGATACTATCTTTAATGACATTTGTTTAAAAACACTTTTCAAATAAATGTATATATAAATAAAGTTCCAGTACCTAGATAAGTCTACAAAATACATGGTACAAAGGGGTAGTGAAATGTTTGCAAGGCATTACAACTATTTTGGGAATACAATCAAAATCATAAAGCTCGTATTGGAATTGGATTTCCAACATGATAAGGAACTAGTGGCCTTTTCCTTCCTTTGCAGACTCCACGTATAGCAATCATATACCTGGTGGCTTCTCGTATAGGGACTCATACGCCACCACACTATATTGCTACGCTACTATGAATCAGCGTATCCTGTGGCTTTTCCTACAGGGACACATACACCACTATACATATTCATTTAAACTCTAAGGCTTAACACCTTTCTATCAGCGATTATCCAATAGTTTGTAATATTGTAATATTTCCTTCGGACTGCATAGTTTTTCGTATCATCTCCGTGATGTGAGGATCGTGAGGCCACTGTTTACTTTTCACAAAGCAAATTCCACATAGAATGCTACATTGCAATTTCTAGCAACATACTATTGATTTCTAAAAAAGTACAACCCCCGAGTTCATACACCTCGGGGAACAGCGTTAAGTATAAGATGAGTTACCTCTTACACCACTAAATGGATGTACGTTTGTAAAAACCCATATACATGGTCTTAGAAATGCAATGTTAGACATTCGTCCGTACAAGTTGTCCAGTGAAGGACAAACTGAAGGCACTTCTTGTAACGACCCTGAATTTTTGACATTTGAAATGTGAATATTTAATTGAGTTTAAATATTCGAATGATAGTTTAATTTGAAATTCGAGATATCAGAATGAATTTGGCAATGTAATTAGTGAATTTAATTGTTTTGAAATTGGGTAAAATTTTGAAATTGGAATTTTAAGCTTGTTAAAAATATTTTCAAGGCTTAGAAAATTTATATTGATAATACTGAAGATAATGGGACTTTCAGAATTGAATTTGAAACTGTTTTGTTCAGTTTCGAAATTTTATCGTTTAAATCGATATTTAAAAATAGCTTTCCGAGGCACAATCTCGAAATTCGACGACACTAGTTTCATTGGATCCGTAATATTGTATTATTATCGGATTTCAATTTTCGTAATGTTTGGAGTGATCGTTTGGCCGTACGATAAGCAAACGCGCTGAAATTAAATCGAAAATTCAATATTATAACTGGTCCAAAAAGCTATTTTCTCCATACGATCGAATTTGGACTCGAAACCTTTTCCATTGCATTTGGAATGGGGGTATTACCTTACGAACACCTAGCGGCACGCCTCGATAGGAAGTCAAAATTTTTGGTTGACTTTATCGGAACGATTTGAATTTGAATTTAAATTGAATCTTTATATTAGTCAACTGCAGTTGATATTATTTCACATCAGCTGTGTTTTCATTCACTTCGTATCACTATAGCTCATCTACAGATCTGCTACACGCAAACATCATTTCCCCCTTTATTTCATTTCACAGCCGAACACTTCGACAGTAAGAAAATTTTATCGTTCGTTCAAAATAAAAAAAATGGCCGCTCCTCTATAAAATCAAATCCAGATAAAAATCGAAAGCAAAGAAAAAAAAAGAAAGAGAGGAGATGAGGCGATCGAACTCACTATCGTACGAGGGAATCTCGTTTAGGGCAAAGGAAGCTCGAGCAAAGGGCGCGTCACGGTCTGACGCTGGGGTTGCGAGGGGCTAGTAGCGAAGTAATTCGAAGTCGAAGTCGTGGCAGGCGTTCTAGGGTTCATCGCGACCTAGGGTTCGAGGCGGTGGCGCTCGCGCTCACGCACGCGAGAGGAGCTCCGAGTTCGAGACTCAGCAAAGCTGTTGGTTATCGCGGCAGGTGGACGAAGTCGCGATGGCGACTCTGGAAAATCGCGTTGGATGGAGTTCATCTCGACAGTGAGGTATATTGTTTTACTATACATTTAATTAAATGGATAAATGTTTATACATGTGTAAATGTTTAAATAGATAAAGTTTATTTCGATAAATTTACCCAAATATAAATGTTACTATAAATGAACAGCAGGAAAATATTTATGAGCAGTTCTATTTTGATTTAAAAATTTGTATATATATAAGCTAGGAAAAGTATACAAGGTTTAAAAACAAAAAACTCTTTCTTTTTCTGGTTTGGGAAGAAAATATATATAGGGTTAAAAATACATATATACAAATTAAGATTTAAAGAAGGAAAATGTATTACTGTTTATTTTCAGAAAATAAAATATAAATGTATTATTGACTTATCTAAAACTATTTAAGTTACTAAAAAGATTTTCAAAAGGGAATTCGATTTAATTAAATAAATTGGTAAGAGAAAATTTGTTAATAGAATAATTTAGCTAATTTAATTTATCTAATAGGAAATAAATTAGTAGATTAGTTCAAATTAAAAGTGTTAATTAATTTAATCTATTGAAAAGAAATTAATTGTTCGACTTATTTCGGATATTGATAAAATGTATAAAATTGTTTATACAAGGTCCAAAATTTGGAGACAATAGTCGAATGGGATTGGATTGCAAATTTAAAAGCAAAGGTGAGATCTTCTCACTCAAATTAAAATTGAATTGCAGTTATTGATTGACTGTTTGGATGTGGTAGTATATATAGTAGTATATAGCAATATATATATATATATATATATATTGGAATATATATATATTGGAGTTGTTGATTTCCCGCATTATATAGCGGATGAGACCCTATGCACCGTATAATAGCGGATGATATTTTATAAATTCCATATACCGCGATATTCCACCTCGAAGTGGAATGGGTATTTAGTTGTTGTGCTAACATCTGTGGATGTAGGGAAACAGGTTGGAGGGATCCAACTGGATTCCTCATATTATATGAATTTGTTTCATATGTTGTATAAATTTGTTTCATATGATGTGTGATTATTTATTTATAATCTGTGAATGATTATATTTGTGATTGAATTTGTTAAAGGCTATAATTTAGCTGAATGTATTTTTGGTATCGTTAGATACCAGAAATAAATAAAATTGGGTTTTTGAAATTAAAGTTGGAATTTTTTGTAAATTCCTTTTGAAAGAATTGGATTAATTTAAAAGAAGTTTGAAAAAGATAAAGTTTTATTTTTGAATCATATTGAATAAAATTCCAAATATGGGAAAAAAGCTTAATAAGTGGATTTCGAGTAATATTGTTTATAAGTTGAAGAATTTATTTAAAATTTGGATTTTTAAAGAGATTGGAAGAGTAAAAGAATTTGTTTTCTTTAAAAAGAATTTGTTTCTTTAAAAGGAATTTATTTTTAAAGAGAAATAAATTTGGAAATCCATTTGAAAGTTGATTTGGAGTTGAAAGTGAATATTTGAGAAATCGATTTGAAAATCGTATAAAAAAGTGAATATTTGGGAATGTAAGTTCAAAATGGAATTTATAAAGGAAAGCGAAATTTTTTTTAAAAATAAACACTGATTTATTTTTAAAGTGTGGAAGTAATTTACAGATTTGGAATGTAAATTTGAAATAAATCGATAAGGATTTATTTAATTGGTTTAAATGGACCATTTTGAAATGGAAGTGTATTTTCCTTGAAAAGCCGAGTATATTTCCAAAGTAGTTTTAAATTATAAATGAAGAAATTCTGAAATTGGATTTTAAGGAATATTTTGGAGATAAAGTATTTGAACTCGGCAGGTTTCCAATGGAAATGAATAAATATTTGGAAATATATCCCGTGTAGGGAAATTGATTTGAAATCTGTTTTCAAAGGTTTGAAGTGTGAAAATTTGATTTGAAATTTGTTTTCAAATGATTGAAGTGTTAAACCATATCTCGCGAAGATATTTGAAATTTAATAATTTGGAAGAATTATTTAAAATGGTTGATTGTTGTAAATGTTGTTGATAGTTACATAACCGACTATCAATATTTGCCTTTGAAATGGCACTTGAATTTTTTTTTTAAAATAAGCGCTCATTATTCGGTTTAGCCGAGAGAGGACTTTGTGTCATAAAACCCATTCTGAATAATGATACGACGAAATGGATTGCAATTTAAGACTGGTGTGAAGACCGGGTATTTTCGAAAATGAAAGGACAACCTATCGAATGTCTCTGCACTGACTTGATCCGGTATAGAGATTTATATCACTCTTCTTGTGATGGGAAGTCCGGACGTGATTAGTGAATATCCGGATTGCAAGGGCTTCTTTGGAAGTGTCTTCGGTTCTGTTCCAACCCGGAACAGACTTGTATGGTTACATGTCTGACATTACATTTTGAGATATAAAGCTAATTTCTTTCAAATACATTTCTGTTGGTGGCGGAGAATTTATTCTCTTAGCTTAACACCCTTCTTTGAGACGTACGAGCTCAGAGGTTATGTAGTTGAAGGTTATCAGCAATATATTCCCAATTTGGTAATGTGATATGCTGAGTGCTGCTGTGTGTTGATCATTGGTTGATCATTTGTTGATCAAAGCATGGCTTCTGTGATAAGCGTAGCTTTGTGGATGAGACTTCGTCAGACCTCACACCCCAGAAATGGTCAAAACAGGAATGATGCGGCAAGGTTATGAGGGTCGTGCCCTTTAGGGTATGTCATTTCCTTCTGGAAAAGGGTGGTATCACGTATGGAGCCCTGGTATTTAACCTATATGGTTACTCCAATCTCATTTACTGTGTGATTGTTGTTTTGTTGAGGCGCCTCGGATAAAGGTCCCAAAGGACCGGGGGGTGGCATATTCGTGTAGTAGTTACCTAGTGTAAGGGGTAACCCGGCCTTGTGTTGGCAGAGAGCTAGTTAGTTCTCGGGACGTCCATCCAGAGGCGTACCCATGTGGCAGTAGGAAGTTCCTTAGCCTGACCATTTGTTGGAAATCCAATTCCCAATACGAACCTTGTACGGTTTTAGTTGTAGAACCTGCCATTTACTTATGGTGGTCACCACTGTTTAGATGGTAGCTATAGTAGGCATAGTTCAGAATGTCTATGCTGGCTAAGATTAATATTATACTTTCGAAATGTTTTCCACACTAGACATTAATAATAATAATCCAATGATTTTGCGTAGTAAGCATGTTGGACTATCATAAGAAGAAATATCCTCCAATTCTGCGTTTGCATTGTGTGTGTGGCGGGAGGTCTTATGGTAGTTTCATTTTCCAAAAGCATTGCGAATTCCTTTTATTTTCTTTGTGAAAATAACTGTTTTACGATCTCACACCAGTCACCATGATTGACTTTATAACGACCCAGAATTTTGGACCATTCGCATCCATTATAAGTGTATAGGTAGACACTCATGCCGGAGTTGAATTGCTCAAAATACCGCGTTGTTAATTTAAATTGGCAAAACTACGCGGTATTTTGAGCAATTCAACTCCGGCATGAGTGTCTACCTATACACTTATAATGGATGCGAATGGTCCAAAATTCCGGGTCGTTACAGTTGGTATCAGAGCATTGGTAGCTCTAGGCAAAACTCAACATATAGGGTAAATGTATTTACAGAATCACTCTCATTCGAGTTTCAATCTCTTCCTTTGACTCAATTCCTTTGAATTTTGGAACGTTCCCCTCGGTTCCGAAATTCATTCGTGTCCTTCACTTTTCGTCTTCTTTCAATTCTGGAGCACCCCATAACTCCATTTTGAATGATATCTGTAATAGATCGGCGGTCTCGCCAATCTTCGAATGATTCGTAAAGGAGCAAAACTCCTTTACAATAGGCATTGATTTACCGGAGATTTCTGTATCCTCGGTTTACGATGCTATCTATCTCCTGCTATACCTGAATTCTATTTCTTGAGATCGAATGTAGATTTACCTCGGAATTCTGCATCGATCCTATTCTTGAAGTAACGGTCGACCCGGTTAAGGTTGCCCGCGATCTAATAACTTATTCATCTTCTTATTTTGATTATTAATCATCATATCTTTGTTTCGAATTTATCTTCGAATCAAATTTCTCTTTGATTTGAGTCCATCAAATTTGAAACCCTATCCTTATTTTAAAAATTCATTCCTGTATCGTCGAGCAAAGAGGTGTATTTGTAAATTAATATATAAATGTTTTAATATATGCTGTGTTGTTTGAGTTATTGATGTTGATTTGGGTTTCCGATCGATTCATCTGATCAACGCTATCGATAGGATTTCCAAAACACTTGAACAGAGCAAACTGACATAATATTATTTTCAAATTTGGAAAATGAAATAAATTTGTCTGATTATATTGTGAAAATATAAGTAAAAAAAAATTCCTGGAATTTAATAGGTTAATAAAATTGTTTGTTTGAAATGATAATATTTGATTATCATTTATTGTTCTAAATAAATTTATAAATACGATTTATAAATTGATTGGAATTTGAAATGAATCTAATTCAGAAATTCGAGATTTAGTTTCCGGTGATTTTGAACTTTGGTTTTAAAATTTTAAAGTATATTATTGGCAGTATTTTCGAATAGAAATCGTTTCCAAAGAATTTTAAAATGTTGAAATCAGTGCTCTTCTCTTTGTCGCTGGAAAATAATTTCGGTGATGGCGGCCGCATCATCGACATTCATTTTCGAGTTTCGAAGTGAAGAAACCATTCTGTAGCTTTGCTACGATTTTGTTTTGAGAAAAGAAAAATATTTCTATTTGAATTTCGTCAGTATATTTTGATTTACATATATATAGGTATCTTATTTTAAAAATTTAATTTGATTTGATATAAATATATTATATATATCTCTAATTTTTTTTAAGTTAATCGGAAATCTAATTCTTAAATTTTGTTAAAGGATGATTTTAATTATAAATAAAACCAAAATTTGGAATAAACTTGAATAATTGAATTGAGAAAATATTATTTGTATATTGTTCAACTGCATTCTAATACAACTTACCTAAAATCATTCATAAGTTAAAATGTAACTGGATAATATACAATATAAAATAATTTTATAAATAAAATTTGAGTGTTTATAATAAATGTTATACACTAAATTTTGATTATAAAGATGTCAATAGGGTTAGATAGGATAATAAGTAAAACTCAGTTAATAATAAATAAATTTGTTTTGAAAAAAATTAATAAATTGAAATTGATCAACTTCTGAAAATACCTTTAATTTAAAAGCAATTAGTAAATATAAATTAATTTAAATCGAAACTTTTATGGTTTAAATTAATTTATACGGGTTAAATATATGTGATTAGATATATTAAGTAGAAATAATTTAACAATAATTTGAAAAAAATATGATTACAATAAAAGACTATTCAAATTTATGGTTTTAGAAATTGTAAATTGAAGATAATTGGATAATAAGATAATGAATTTAGAAATTGCTGAGATTGATTTTTGTGAAATCAAATGGATTAAATCAATTATTGAATATCAATTAATTTAAATTTGAATTTATATAGTTTAAATTAATTGTTATTTTGTATTTCAAATCTGTTTTCTTTCTGATTGTTTCTATTCTCCTACCTCGTTCCTTTTCGGGGACGAAAAGTTTTGAGTGGGGGAGAGTGTAACGACCCGTAAATTTCACCGGTTTTTAATAACGTAATTAGTTGAAATTTTGTGAAATTTTAATCAATAAAATTTTGAAATATAAATTTGATATTTGGTATGCGTCTAGTTAAACATAGCAACTGGTAAATTTTCGTTCGAAAATATGAAAGTTTATTTCGCGCGTAAATTCACTTCAATTTAATCAGTTAAAAAGCGATGAAAATAAAACGTTTTCGAAACCTAAATATTTTACATAGAAAAATTCTAAACCATCTTCTGAGCAAGATGTCAGTTTGTCGTTTTTCAAAATTCGGACATCTTTGGCTCCGTCGATCTTATTTTTCAGCGTTTTTCTTGCATTTTCCGCTATTAGAAAATTCGAATTTTTATAATTCAATTGTACCACTGATGTCCGTACACCGTTTTGATCGTCTCGTTGTGTCGATCTCTACGGTATATTCGATTCGGTGTTTTGAAGTCCGGTACACAGCGGAACCCATAAAACTGGTGACGGTATCGGTACCGGATCCGTGACCTTCTGTTTTTGTGCGTTTCAAAATTTGAAACGTTCACCGGGACCGTAATAATAAATTGGTTTTAATATTTCATGAATTCTCATGACTGACTTTTACCATTTTCATTACTTTATAATTATGGTACGTTTCTTTGCCTCTCAAGTTACATAGAAAATCAAAGTTGTTGTTCACATTCCTATGCACCTTCCTCCTCTTCATGTCTACCTGTAAACAAAGCTATTCATCTTCTCCTACCTGTCACTTCCTCTTACCATTCTCTTCTCATTTCTAAAAAGAAAAATTATCAAATAAGCAATCTCGCTTATCTTCATTGCCGCACGCAAGCTTGCACCCGATAGCAACCCACTCCACTGCCCAGATCCCTACGTCATCACTGCCTACACCCATCCGAGCTCTTCCCATCAGCCCACTCCACCACCTGCTCTGGCCACCTCCTCCTTTAAAAGAAAAAATATAGAATAAAATAATGTTTCATGTATATAATTTGCATTCATGTTTCTGTGCTCCATCTCCCTCCGGTTCACTACTTCTCTTTCCAATAACCGTGAAACCACCCGACCATCCACAGGCCTCACCACCGTTCCACCCTTGTCTGCCACACGTGCTCATCCTCTTTTCCAATTTACAGCTCAATTTCCCGTAGCCTATTTTCATTTCCGAACACCCTTCTTTCCTCAGCCCTCTCTCATTTTCCTCCACTGTGTTCACCATGTGCCACTATCACCCCACATAGTCGCTGTGCATAGCACCCCTTCCCGCCACCTTCGAGACCCGCATCACCATACAGCCAACCTCCGTCTTCTCCTCCACCCGTGACAGCAGCTCCTCCTCCTTCTCGACCACCACCCTGAACCGCCTCTCCCAAGCACCCACGTGTCCGCTTTCAGGTGCCCTCCTCCGCCGTTCACCACTCGAGCTTCTTCACCGCTGGATGCATGTCTCCATATATTAGCCTCGCATGTATATAGGTTGGTTATATTATATGTTACTATTCGTTTAATCTTGATTTCAGCCATGTTTTTTTTTGCAAAGCCTTCCACTTGAGTTTATACAAATATATATTTTACTTTAAAGGTGGGATGTTGTCCTGCCAGTTATGTATTTTTTTTAGCTGTATACGTCCTATACATTCATTTATGTATGGGTATAAATTATTGATTTCCAAATAATTTACATTTGAAGTTTTAATCTGCTGGGTATAATAATATATATAGCATATATGTCTTTGGTTAAACTGTTTAATACATAAGTTATAACAGTATTGATATTTAAATATAACGTGTATGTATATTTGATCGTTAGAAAAGAAAATGAAAATAACGGAAATGTATATAGATTTTCAAATTATAAGTTTACATAGATTTTATAAGAACTGTAGAATTATATATAAGTGATAAAATTTGTTGTCTGTCAGTACATAGGTTAGTATAATATAATATATTATGTCAGTGATACATATGGTCTATACAAGTTTCAGAATATACCCTATGCTTTGTTTTGCTGATGTTGTTTAAACGTATGGAGAAGTGAGTTGATTTTACGTTTATTATTCATAAGTATTTTGATTTCAAAGATGCAGATTTTTTTTTTGATTTTTCATATGTACGTTTTAAAATATTATTATAACTCACTTCGCTCCTATTTTATTTTATTTACGTTATACTATATTTGCATTATATTTTCGTTGTAATTACTATAGTATCACTCACTTTATATTTACATTATATTTTACATATTTACGTTTTAAATTTTACATTGATTTCAAGTGTACGCAGATTTTGTTTATAATACGTGTCCTAATTTGAATATTTGTTTTGAGAAAAAGTAATAAAATAATAATTTAATTTACTCTTCATTCTATTGTACTAAGATGGTTCTGATTCGTTGTATCAATTCCTCATTATCAAATTTTCTCGTCTAAATTCGTGCTTGGATCCGTAACTCATTTCCTTATATACTTTTCTCTAGCCTCGGAAGGTGAGCAATCACTCACGATTAACATTCTTTTATTTATTAAATTTGATTTCAATTGAAACGACAATTGAAATATGCTACTGTTATTTATGTTATTAACTGTATCAGTTCACCTTTGACATTTGACACCATTATCTGTTAATTATTTATGCGATGATAATGCAGTTTGGCTGATAATTGTTTGATTGTTGATGTTTATATTTGATGTTAAATTGTTAGTGTTAAATGATAAATAGTATGCAAAATTGAAATGGATATAGGATAGTTAAAATTTTAAAACTGATTTATATGTTAAATTTGATTAGTTGAATATGACCCCCTTCTTATTGTTAAATTAATTGACATGTAAAATAGTGATAATTACACTTTGAACCATCGACGTATATTGGATAAATTGTTGTAGTGTAAAAATTTGAAATTGAATGACAAGTGAAAACTGTAATGTAATAATCTTTAATCTACATGAAATGATAGTGTAGATTCTAGAAGTAATTATATTAATTCGCACAAATAACAATGCGAATTAATACGGTTATTTCGGGATTATTTAAATTGATTGTTGGATTGTTATTGTTTGTTGTTATTGCTTGTTTATTTACTTTGACACCATCCCAGTTATCACACTGCAAGTTCCCTTTGTTATGCTTTGATTTTGAATTGAATTGGAATCGGGTTGAAATGATAAATACCCAAATTAAACTTTGACCTAGGATAGGAAATTAAATAAAACCCGATTCGTCAATAATTTGATTTAAAATAAAACGAAGATTTTATTTGAATAAAAATATGGTTTTGAAATGAAGTTGAATTTGAATTTTAATGAAAGAAAAATGTTAATATTTAATAATCGGAAACAAAATGTTAACAATGAAATTGATGGAAAAATGTGGTTTAATTTGAGAAATGAATGAATTAAGTTTGAAATGATTAAATAATTAAGTTTGAAATTATAATTAAGTTTGAAATTATTAACTTTGAAATGATTTAATAATTAAGTTTGAAATTATAATCAAGTTGAAATTATTAAACTTTGAAATTATGTAATAATTAAGTTTTGAATTATTTAATAATTAAATAAGATTGAATGATTTAATGATCAAATTGAATTGAATTCTTTAATAAGTAAAATTGGACTTTTGAATAAGTGAATTTACTTCTTAAATAATTGAAATTGAGTTTTCTTTATTAATTAAGTTTTGGAAATTTATTTAAGTAAGTAAATAAGTGAAATTGAATTTCTTTATCAAGAAATAAAATGTGATTTATTAAAATTAATGTAAGACTTGAAATTTAAAGAATTTGATTTGATGAATTTAATTTAAATTCAAATTGTAAGTTTTGAAATAAGGAAGTTGAATTTAAATAATGGATTTAATGAATTGGAAATTTAATAGAAATTGTTTTGAATGGCAAATTTACTTGATGAATATTGAATGAAATTGATAAATGAATTTTAAATTGATTTAAATGTTAAATTAAATAAATTTAAATGTTTTCGGAATGAAACTTATATACGAACTTGAATCAATATTTGAATTGTTCAAAATAGAAATTGAAATTGAATTATAAGATTTTGAAATGGTAATTTGGAAGTTTTGAAACGTAAATTTTGGAAATTGGTTTAGAAAGACAAATGAAATGTTGGTTTACGAATTGAAATTGGAATTGAAATTGATTTGGATTTTGAAATATATAAACGACCAATCGGTGTAATAATTACGAAAGTTATTAAAGAGACCGGAATCGGTTATGGATATACTCTCTATCTAAACCGAAAACCACTTTAATAACTATACGCGGAGTGTGATCCAGAATGAAGTGGTTGGAATGATGTTCGTGATGACTGAAGAAAGAGAACGGTAATGGATAGCCTTGACACTTGTGTCAAATTGGAAATGACTAAAACATGAGCCGTGTCGGGCCAATGGAGGATTAACTACCTCAAGTGAACACACTTCTTCGAACTACTCATTACTTGTTGTCGATTGGTGCACCCTTGATTTTGGGAGTGTTGTTTCACGGTGTTGCGGGCGCTGCGGCGTTGCGTTCTCACCAGTCCGGATCAGGCAAACAGTAGTATCACTACCTTGGGTATTGCCTCATGTGCCTTGTCATACTTGTATTCCCTATTCGCGACCACTACGATTTTGATTTGTACCTTTAGTATATGGATTGCCCTCTGGTGACTTCCGGTTTTGGGGAAACTACGGTCTTGTATATGCTTTTGGGAATAAAAATATGTTAAGGGTGGAATGGGCCATGTAACGACCCGTAAATTTCAACTGTTTTAATAACGTAATTAGTTGGAATTTTGCGAAATTTCAAACGATAAAATTTTGAAATAAAATTTAACATTTGGAATACGTCTAGTTAAACATAGCAACTGGTAAATTTTCGTCCGAAAATATGAAAATTTATTTCGCGCGTAAATTCACTTCAATTTAATCAGTTAAAAAGCAGTGAAAATAAAATGTTTCCGAAACCTAAATATTTTTACATAGAAAAATTCTAAACCATCTTCTGAGCAAGATGTCAGTTTGTCATTTTTCCAAATTCGGACATCTATTGCTCCGTCGTTCTTATTTTCTACAAAATGCAGCATTCTGGTACCGATATCGATTTTTATCGGATGATCGTACCACTGATTTCTATATACCGTTTTGATCGTCTCGTCGTGCCGATCTCTACGGTATATTCGATTATCAAATTCGGAGTTCCGTTGTACGTTGCACTTTGCGTAACGCCTAATCGTACCGGTACCGAATTTAAACGTTTGGTTCCGTTGCCCTTTTGTTTACTTCCTGAGTTAACGAATGGTCTTTAACCATTAATATTTAAAGAATATTTATTTTCGTGACTATTCATTTTACCACCGTTTCAAATTTTATTGAATATTGTGTTTTTTCGGTCCTACATCTTCCTATTCAAACTTCTGAAGCCTATTCGTCAAAACAAAAATTTAATATTTCTTTCCAGCTGCCTTCAAATCTTGTTCCAAGCCAAACCGGTTGTTCTTCCATTTGTTTACTGTTTTCTCTATTAATTCCTGAATTAGATTGGTAGCCGCAACGTTCCATTGACTTCAATATATATCTGGCTGTTGGAACTTTTCACCATTTTCTTTTTCATTTTGTTCCTGACACACGTCCCCCTCACTCAAACAACCCCAAGCGCCACCTCCGCCTTATGCTTTCCACCCTATGTCAGCTCCAACGCCACCATCTCAACCCCTGGCCATCCCTCTGACAACAGCCCAACCGGCCCCACCGCCACTTCGCCGAACAACAGTCACCCACCATCTCATCCGCCTTCAACCTGCTGCCGAGCTCCCCATGGCCAGCAGCCAAAGCCCAAGCACCATTGCAGACCGAACCTCCCATCAGCCACTCCAAATCTCCATCTTCCTCTCCCCTCACGTACACCACTCGACCCGCCACTTAAGCAAGCCCAGCCTTCCTCCTTCCCAAATCTCGACCAAGCTTCTCTTTCTTGCCATGCTTCTCTTTCTAGCTACAGCCTTGCCACCTTCTACCTCTGACTTCTATTATAAAGTAAGTTATATTTACTATATGATTGAAATTTTATACGTATATTAACTTATAGTTGAAGTTTACGTTGGTATACATGCTTATATATTTTATATATGTTAAGTTTATACTCAGGAATTTGTTAGTATATATTTTATTTTATATTGCTGTATATATTAGTTTTGTGTATATAAAGTTGGGTTATTTTAAGCTAAATTGTTTATATAAATTTACAATAGATAAGTTGCAGTAAATATTGCATGTGTACATTTGCATCCTATATCAGAGGTTATATATATATATACTATACATCTTATGTTAGTTTGTATTTCAGGAAAATATATTTTGTATACAGTATATTATAAATATTAGTATATTTCGCATATGATCTGTTCTGTATATCTAGGTTACGAGCTAGTTTGTATATATATTTTCATGTTATATTATATATGATAGTTTATTACATAGGTGATATACTTTAGTTAGTGTATATTATAGAGTAAGCTGGCAAATATATATATGCGTTAAGTAAGTTTATGTTTAGCTTTTCAATGTGAATACGTTTTGCATTACCAGTTGGATTACATATAAGTATACCTTATACGATGAAATTTTTTGTCTTACGCCTGAAGTCATTGCAGGCTATTGTTTTACACATATAAGTGTATGTGTATTTTATTTTGGCTTTTCGTTTATTTATATGTTTTAATATGAATACTACCTTATGTTTATAAAAAAAAAAGTGCATATATGTTTCGGTTAATATATGTTTATTATAAATATGTACAGTTTAGTACAAAGTTGGGTTCCAGGGTGTTATATTTTCTGGTATTATAAATACGTACAAAGTATATTGTGTATATATGTTTATATACCCTTAATTTCCAAATATTAGTTTTATAAAAATCTTTAAGCATGATAGTTATATAGGTGTTTTTGTAATAACAGTGATATATATAGGTTTATATAGGTTTGTAGTTACATACGTTCGGTTATATAATTATTTGCATATTTTGATTTTATACTATTTTGGGTTTAACTGATTTTATAAATATTAATTTTATAATAAATGTTGTTTTGAATTTATTATGTAGGGTTGATATTTTATCAGTTTAAAACTTTGGTGTTGGTCGAATATATGAGGCATTGAAAATATATATTTATTTTGATTTATATATATGTACTCTAAATGGATATTGATTTCTAGTAAATTCACTTATATCAATTACCTCCACCGACCCGTTCTGATTTGTTCCATCTTATTCTTTTATCAGCTTTGATCGTTGAATTCGGGCCGATGTTGCTTTGCTTCGATTCATCATTCAGATTTTCAGTGTCCGTGTCAGTATGCATATCTGTGTTATCCTCTGTATTCTCTAGCCTCGAAAGGTGAGCAATCACTCACGATTAACGTTCTTTTATTTATTAAATTTGATTTCAATTGAAACGACAATTGAAATATGCTGCTGTTAGTTAAATACACTGTTATATATGTTATTGCCTGTATCAGTTCACCTGTGACACCTGACACCATTATCTGCTAATTATTTATGTGATGATAATACAGTTTGGCTGATAATTGATTGATTGTTGATGTTTATATTGGACGTTAAGATTGTTAATGTTAAAATGATAGATAGTATGCAATTTGACTTGATATAGGATAATTAAATGTTAAATTTGACTAACTGACATTTGTATAATATGATCCCTTTAACTGTTGAATTTATTGACACATAGGATTTGTTTAATTACATTTTGAACCACTGAATATATGCTGTTAAACTGATGATGTATGAAATTGTAAATAGATAACAAGTGAAAAACCGTAACGTAATAATCTTTAATCTACATGAAATGATAGTGTAGATTCTAGAAATAATTATATTAATTCGTACAAATAACAATGCGAATTAATACGGTTATTTCGGGATTATTTGAATTGATTATTGGATTGTTTTGTTTGATTGTTATTGCTTGTTTATTTACTTTGACACCATCCCAGTTATCACACTGCAAGTTCCCTTTGATATGTTTTGATTTTGAATTGAATTGGAATCGGGTTGAAATGATAAATACCCAAATTGAATTTTTACCTAGGATAGGAAATTAAATAAAACCCGATTGGTCAATAATTTGATTTAAAAATAAAATGAAGATTTTATTTGAATAAATAATATGGTTTTGAAACGAAGTTAGAAATTGAATTTAATGAAATTTAAACGTGAATATTTAATAATCTGAAATGAAATATTAATAAAGAAATTGATGAAAGAAGGTTGTTTAATTTGAGAAATGATTGAATTAAGTTTGAAATTATTAAATTTTGAAATTATTTGATAATTAAGTTTTGAATTATTTAATAATTGAATAAGATTGAATCATTTGATAATTGAATAAAAAAAAAAAAAAAAAAAAATTGAATTCTTTGATAAGAGAAATTGGACTTTTGAATAAGTGAAATTTGAACTTTATTAATAAATGAAATTGGGTTTCTTTATTTATTAAGTTTTGGAAATTTATTTAAGTAAGTAAATAACTGAAATTGAATTTCTTAACAAGAAATAAAATGCGATTTATTGAAATTAATGTAAGACTTGAAGTTTAAAGAATTGATTTGACGAATTTGATTTATTTCAAAATTGTAAGTTTTGATTTAATGAAGTTGAATTTAAGAAATTGATTTAATGAATTGGAAATTTAATAGAAATTGTTTTGAATGAAAATTGATTTGAACGTTAAATTAAATTGATTAAAATGATTTCGAAATGAATCTTATATACGAACTCGAATCAATATTTGAATTGTTTTAAATAGAAATTGAAATTGAATTATAAGATTTTGAAACGGAAAATTGGAAGTTTTGAAACGAAAATTTGGAAATTGTTTTAGAAAGACGAATGAAATGTTGATTTACGAATTCTATTTGAAATTGAAATTGATTTGGTTTTGAAATAAATAAACGACCAATCAGTGTAATAATTACGGAAGTTATTAAAGAGACCGGAATTCGGTTATGGATATACTCTCTATCTAAACCGGAAACCACTTTAATAACTATACGCGGAGTGATGATCCAGAATGAAGTGGTTGGAATGATGTACGTGTTGACTGAAGAAAGAGAACGATAATGGATAGCCTTGACACTTGTGTCAAATTGGAAATGACTAAAACAGGAGCTGTGCCGGGCCAATGGAGGATTGATACCTCAAGTGGACACACTTCTTCGAACTACTTATACTTGTTGTCGATTGGTGCACCCTTGATTTTGGGAGTGTTGTCTCACGGTGTTGCGGGCGCTGCGGCGTTGCGTTCTCATCAGCCCGGATCAGGCGAACGGTAGTATCACTACCTTGGGTATAGCCTCATGTGCCTTGTCATACTTGTATTCCATTTATGCGCGACCACTACGAATTTGTTTTGTACCTTGAGTATATGGATTGCCCTCTGGTGACTTCCGGTTTTGGGGAAACTACGGTCTTGTATATGCTTGTGGGAATAAAAATGTGTTAAGGGTGGAATGGGCCATGACTTAACGCTATTTTGATATCTTTATATTACTGATAGACATTATCTACTTATCGTACACTACTACATAGTAGATAGTTTGACGGATCCTTTAAGGATGGTTATTCCAACATCCTTTGAGTTACTTGTATTTCAATTGCTATTTCACTTGAGTTGGATTTATTAATATGAGAATGTTAATCCTGACTCGAGTGTTTTGTGTTTTTACTTTACGCTCGGGTCAGACTGAGTAGTTCAGCTTACGAGACTCACCTTTGGAGTTGGAGCTTCGCTTGGAGATCCAGCTATCTATCCAGCTTTCAGATATTCGATGATTCCAGTGATGTATTTTGATTTGTATCGGTTACTCTTCCGTTGTATCTGGTTTAACTCTGATGTATCGTATTACTCTTCTGTTGTAAACTCTGATGTATTTTATATATTCATATAGTAGCTTCATGAACTACTATCTCTTTTATTTCCGCTGCACTTATTACTCTGTGTCTGTGATCTGTGATTATATTTATTTACTGTATATGTTCAGTTTTTCCAAATTTAAATTAACAACGCGGTATTTTGAGCAATTCAACTCCGGCATGAGTGTCTACCTATACACTTATAATGAATGCGAATGGTCCAAAATTCTGGGTCGTTACAGTTGGTATCAGAGCCAGGTTGCTCTAGGCAAAACTCAACATATAGGGTAATGTATTTACAGAATCACTCTCATTCGAGTTCAATCTCTTCCTTCTAATTCGATTCCTTTGAATTTTGGAACGTTCCCCTCGGTTCCGAAATTCATCCGTGTCCTTCACTATTCGTCTTCTTTCAATTCTAGAGCACCCCATAACTCCATTTCGAATGTTATCTATAATAGACCGGCGGTCTCGCCAATATTAGAATGATTCGTAAAGGATTAAACTCCTTTACGATTGGCATTGATTTACCGGAGATTTCTGTATCCTTGGTTTACGATGCTATCTATTCCCTGCTATACCTGAATTTTATTTCTTGAGATCAAATGTCAATTTACCTCGAAATTCTACAACGATCTTATTCTTGAAGTCACGGTTGACCCGGTTAAGGTTGCCCGCGATTTATATAAACTCCTCCATCTTCTTATTTGTTATTTAAATCATCTTATCTTCTGTTTCGGACTTATCTTCGAATCAAAAATTCTCGTTGATTTGATTTCTATCAAAATTGAATCCCTATCCTTATTTTGAAAATTCATTCCTGTATCGTCGAGCAAGGAAGTGTATTTATAAATTAATTTTAAAATGTTTTATATATTGTGTTGTTTGAGTTGCTGATGTTGATTTGGGTTTTCGATCGATTCGTCTGATCAACGCTATCGATAGAATTTCCAAAACACTTGAGCAGAGCAAACGGACACAATATTGTTTTCTAATTTGTTTGATTATATTGTATAAAACATAAGGAAATTTTCTGGAATTTTGGGGATAATTAAATTGGTTGTTTGAAATGATAATATTTGATTATCATTTATTATTCTAAATGAATTTATAATTATGGTTTATAAATTGATTTGGAATTTAAAATGAACTTAATTCAGAAATTTGAGAATTTAGTTTCCGGTGATTTCTAACTTTGGTTTTTAAAAAATTTTAAAGTATATAGTATTGGAAGTATTTTCGAATAGAAATCGTTTCAAAGAATTTTTAAAATGTTGAAATCAGTGCTCTTCTCTTTGTCGCTGGAAAATAAATTTCGGTGATGGCGGCCGCATCATCGACATTCATTTTCGAGTTTCGAAGTGGAGATACCATTCTGTAGCTTTGCTACGGTTTTGTTTTGAAAAATATTTTGATTTAAATTTCTTCAGTATAATTTGATTTATCTATATATAGGTATCTTATTTTAAAATTTAATTTGATTTGATATAAATATATTATATATATCCCTAAATTGTTAAAGTTAATCAGAAATCGGAAATATAATTCTTAAATTTTGTTAAAGGATAATTTTAATTATAAATAAGACCAAAATTTGGAATAAATATTTAAACTTGAATAATTGAATTGAGAAAAAAAAATTATTTGTATATTGTTCAACTGCATTCTAATACAACTTACCTAAATCATTCAGAAGTTGAATATATGATTGGATAATATATAAGATAAATTGAATTTATAAATAAAATTGAGTGTTTATAATAAATGTTATACACTGAATTTTGATTATAAAGATGTTAATAGAATTAGATAAGGCAATAAGTAAACCCTGTTAATAATTAATAAATTTGTTTTGAAAAAATTAATAAATTGAAATTTGATCAACATATGAAAATACCTTGAATTTAAAAGAAATTAATAGTTGTAAATTAATTTGAATCGAAACTTTTATGGTTTAAATAAGTTTATATGGGTTAAATATATGTGATAAGATATGTTCAGTAGAATAAATTTAACAATAATTTGGAATAAAGAAGAATTTAAATTGTTGAAGAAAATATGATTATAATAAAAGACAATTCAAATTTATGGTTTTAGAAATTGTAAATTTAAGAAAGGGATAATAGGATAATGAATTTAGAAATAGTTGAGATTGATTTTAGTGAAATCAAATGAATTAAATCAATTATTGAATATCAACTAATTTAAATTTGAATTTATATGGTTTAAATTAATTGATATTTTTATTTCAAATCTGTTTTCTTCTGGTTGTTTCTATTCTCCTACCTCGTTCCTTTTCGGGGACGAAAAGTTTTGAGTGGGGGAGAATGTAACGACCCGTAAATTTCAACTGTTTTAATAACGTAATTAGTTGGAATTTTGCGAAATTTCAAACGATAAAATTTTGAAATAAAATTTAACATTTGGAATACGTCTAGTTAAACATAGCAACTGGTAAATTTTCGTCCGAAAATATGAAAATTTATTTCGCGCGTAAATTCACTTCAATTTAATCAGTTAAAAAGCAGTGAAAATAAAATGTTTCCGAAACCTAAATATTTTTACATAGAAAAATTCTAAACCATCTTCTGAGCAAGATGTCAGTTTGTCATTTTTCCAAATTCGGACATCTATTGCTCCGTCGTTCTTATTTTCTACAAAATGCAGCATTCTGGTACCGATATCGATTTTTATCGGATGATCGTACCACTGATTTCTATATACCGTTTTGATCGTCTCGTCGTGCCGATCTCTACGGTATATTCGATTATCAAATTCGGAGTTCCGTTGTACGTTGCACTTTGCGTAACGCCTAATCGTACCGGTACCGAATTTAAACGTTTGGTTCCGTTGCCCTTTTGTTTACTTCCTGAGTTAACGAATGGTCTTTAACCATTAATATTTAAAGAATATTTATTTTCGTGACTATTCATTTTACCACCGTTTCAAATTTTATTGAATATTGTGTTTTTTCGGTCCTACATCTTCCTATTCAAACTTCTGAAGCCTATTCGTCAAAACAAAAATTTAATATTTCTTTCCAGCTGCCTTCAAATCTTGTTCCAAGCCAAACCGGTTGTTCTTCCATTTGTTTACTGTTTTCTCTATTAATTCCTGAATTAGATTGGTAGCCGCAACGTTCCATTGACTTCAATATATATCTGGCTGTTGGAACTTTTCACCATTTTCTTTTTCATTTTGTTCCTGACACACGTCCCCCTCACTCAAACAACCCTAAGCGCCACCTCCGCCTTATGCTTTCCACCCTATGTCAGCTCCAACGCCACCATCTCAACCCCTGGCCATCCCTCTGACAACAGCCCAACCGGCCCCACCGCCACTTCGCCGAACAACAGTCACCCACCATCTCATCCGCCTTCAACCTGCTGCCGAGCTCCCCATGGCCAGCAGCCAAAGCCCAAGCACCATTGCAGACCGAACCTCCCATCAGCCACTCCAAATCTCCATCTTCCTCTCCCCTCACGTACACCACCCGACCCGCCACTTAAGCAAGCCCAGCCTTCCTCCTTCCCAAATCTCGACCAAGCTTCTCTTTCTTGCCATGCTTCTCTTTCTAGCTACAGCCTTGCCACCTTCTACCTCTGACTTCTATTATAAAGTAAGTTATATTTACTATATGATTGAAATTTTATACGTATATTAACTTATAGTTGAAGTTTACGTTGGTATACATGCTTATATATTTTATATATGTTAAGTTTATACTCAGGAATTTGTTAGTATATATTTTATTTTATATTGCTGTATATATTAGTTTTGTGTATATAAAGTTGGGTTATTTTAAGCTAAATTGTTTATATAAATTTACAATAGATAAGTTGCAGTAAATATTGCATGTGTACATTTGCATCCTATATCAGAGGTTATATATATATATACTATACATCTTATGTTAGTTTGTATTTCAGGAAAATATATTTTGTATACAGTATATTATAAATATTAGTATATTTCGCATATGATCTGTTCTGTATATCTAGGTTACGAGCTAGTTTGTATATATATTTTCATGTTATATTATATATGATAGTTTATTACATAGGTGATATACTTTAGTTAGTGTATATTATAGAGTAAGCTGGCAAATATATATATGCGTTAAGTAAGTTTATGTTTAGCTTTTCAATGTGAATACGTTTTGCATTACCAGTTGGATTACATATAAGTATACCTTATACGATGAATTTTTTTGTCTTACGCCTGAAGTCATTGCAGGCTATTGTTTTACACATATAAGTGTATGTGTATTTTATTTTGGCTTTTCGTTTATTTATATGTTTTAATATGAATACTACCTTATGTTTATAAAAAAAAAAAGTGCATATATGTTTCGGTTAATATATGTTTATTATAAATATGTACAGTTTAGTACAAAGTTGGGTTCCAGGGTGTTATATTTTCTGGTATTATAAATACGTACAAAGTATATTGTGTATATATGTTTATATACCCTTAATTTCCAAATATTAGTTTTATAAAAATCTTTAAGCATGATAGTTATATAGGTGTTTTTGTAATAACAGTGATATATATAGGTTTGTAGTTACATACGTTCGGTTATATAATTATTTGCATATTTTGATTTTATACTATTTTGGGTTTAACTGATTTTATAAATATTAATTTTATAATAAATGTTGTTTTGAATTTATTATGTAGGGTTGATATTTTATCAGTTTAAAACTTTGGTGTTGGTCGAATATATGAGGCATTGAAAATATATATTTATTTTGATTTATATATATGTACTCTAAATGGATATTGATTTCTAGTAAATTCACTTATATCAATTACCTCCACCGACCCGTTCTGATTTGTTCCATCTTATTTTTTTATCAGCTTTGATCGTTGAATTCGGGCCGATGTTGCTTTGCTTCGATTCATCATTCAGATTTTCAGTGTCCGTGTCAGTATGCATATCTGTGTTATCCTCTGTATTCTCTAGCCTCGAAAGGTGAGCAATCACTCACGATTAACGTTCTTTTATTTATTAAATTTGATTTCAATTGAAACGACAATTGAAATATGCTGCTGTTAGTTAAATACACTGTTATATATGTTATTGCCTGTATCAGTTCACCTGTGACACCTGACACCATTATCTGCTAATTATTTATGTGATGATAATACAGTTTGGCTGATAATTGATTGATTGTTGATGTTTATATTGGACGTTAAGATTGTTAATGTTAAAATGATAGATAGTATGCAATTTGACTTGATATAGGATAATTAAATGTTAAATTTGACTAACTGACATTTGTATAATATGATCCCTTTAACTGTTGAATTTATTGACACATAGGATTTGTTTAATTACATTTTGAACCACTGAATATATGCTGTTAAACTGATGATGTATGAAATTGTAAATAGATAACAAGTGAAAAACCGTAACGTAATAATCTTTAATCTACATGAAATGATAGTGTAGATTCTAGAAATAATTATATTAATTCGTACAAATAACAATGCGAATTAATACGGTTATTTCGGGATTATTTGAATTGATTATTGGATTGTTTTGTTTGATTGTTATTGCTTGTTTATTTACTTTGACACCATCCCAGTTATCACACTGCAAGTTCCCTTTGATATGTTTTGATTTTGAATTGAATTGGAATCGGGTTGAAATGATAAATACCCAAATTGAATTTTTACCTAGGATAGGAAATTAAATAAAACCCGATTGGTCAATAATTTGATTTAAAAATAAAATGAAGATTTTATTTGAATAAATAATATGGTTTTGAAACGAAGTTAGAAATTGAATTTAATGAAATTTAAACGTGAATATTTAATAATCTGAAATGAAATATTAATAAAGAAATTGATGAAAGAAGGTTGTTTAATTTGAGAAATGATTGAATTAAGTTTGAAATTATTAAATTTTGAAATTATTTGATAATTAAGTTTTGAATTATTTAATAATTGAATAAGATTGAATCATTTGATAATTGAATAAAAAAATAAAAAAAAAAAATTGAATTCTTTGATAAGAGAAATTGGACTTTTGAATAAGTGAAATTTGAACTTTATTAATAAATGAAATTGGGTTTCTTTATTTATTAAGTTTTGGAAATTTATTTAAGTAAGTAAATAACTGAAATTGAATTTCTTAACAAGAAATAAAATGCGATTTATTGAAATTAATGTAAGACTTGAAGTTTAAAGAATTGATTTGACGAATTTGATTTATTTCAAAATTGTAAGTTTTGATTTAATGAAGTTGAATTTAAGAAATTGATTTAATGAATTGGAAATTTAATAGAAATTGTTTTGAATGAAAATTGATTTGAACGTTAAATTAAATTGATTAAAATGATTTCGAAATGAATCTTATATACGAACTCGAATCAATATTTGAATTGTTTTAAATAGAAATTGAAATTGAATTATAAGATTTTGAAACGGAAAATTGGAAGTTTTGAAACGAAAATTTGGAAATTGTTTTAGAAAGACGAATGAAATGTTGATTTACGAATTCTATTTGAAATTGAAATTGATTTGGTTTTGAAATAAATAAACGACCAATCAGTGTAATAATTACGGAAGTTATTAAAGAGACCGGAATTCGGTTATGGATATACTCTCTATCTAAACCGGAAACCACTTTAATAACTATACGCGGAGTGATGATCCAGAATGAAGTGGTTGGAATGATGTACGTGTTGACTGAAGAAAGAGAACGATAATGGATAGCCTTGACACTTGTGTCAAATTGGAAATGACTAAAACAGGAGCTGTGCCGGGCCAATGGAGGATTGATACCTCAAGTGGACACACTTCTTCGAACTACTTATACTTGTTGTCGATTGGTGCACCCTTGATTTTGGGAGTGTTGTCTCACGGTGTTGCGGGCGCTGCGGCGTTGCGTTCTCACCAGCCCGGATCAGGCGAACGGTAGTATCACTACCTTGGGTATAGCCTCATGTGCCTTGTCATACTTGTATTCCATTTATGCGCGACCACTACGAATTTGTTTTGTACCTTGAGTATATGGATTGCCCTCTGGTGACTTCCGGTTTTGGGGAAACTACGGTCTTGTATATGCTTGTGGGAATAAAAATGTGTTAAGGGTGGAATGGGCCATGACTTAACGCTATTTTGATATCTTTATATTACTGATAGACATTATCTACTTATCGTACACTACTACATAGTAGATAGTTTGACGGATCCTTTAAGGATGGTTATTCCAACATCCTTTGAGTTACTTGTATTTCAATTGCTATTTCACTTGAGTTGGATTTATTAATATGAGAATGTTAATCCTGACTCGAGTGTTTTGTGTTTTTACTTTACGCTCGGGTCAGACTGAGTAGTTCAGCTTACGAGACTCACCTTTGGAGTTGGAGCTTCGCTTGGAGATCCAGCTATCTATCCAGCTTTCAGATATTCGATGATTCCAGTGATGTATTTTGATTTGTATCGGTTACTCTTCCGTTGTATCTGGTTTAACTCTGATGTATCGTATTACTCTTCTGTTGTAAACTCTGATGTATTTTATATATTCATATAGTAGCTTCATGAACTACTATCTCTTTTATTTCCGCTGCACTTATTACTCTGTGTCTGTGATCTGTGATTATATTTATTTACTGTATATGTTCAGTTTTGCCAAATTTAAATTAACAACGCGGTATTTTGAGCAATTCAACTCCGGCATGAGTGTCTACCTATACACTTATAATGAATGCGAATGGTCCAAAATTCTGGGTCGTTACAGGCCATGACTTAACACTATTTTGATATCTTTATATTACTGATAGACATTATCTACTTAGCGTACATTACTACCTAGTTGATAGTTTAACGGATCCTTAAAGGATGGATATTCCAAACATCCTATGAGTTACTTGTATTTCAATTGCTATTTCACTTGAGTTGGATTTATTAATATAAGAATGTTAATCCTGACTCGAGTGTTTTGTGTTTTTCTTTACGCTCGGGACAGACTGAGTGGTTCAGCTTTCGAGACTCACCTTTGAAGTTGGAGCTTGCTTGAAGATCCAGCCATCTATTCAGCTTTCAGATATTCAATGATTCCAGTGATGTATCTGGTTTAACTCTGATGTATCGTATTACTCTTCTGTTGTAAACTCTGATGTATTTTATATATTCATATAGTAGCTTCATGAACTACTATCTCTTTTATTTCCGCTGCAAATTATTACTCTGTGTCTATGATCTGTGATTATTTATTTACTGTATATGTTCAGTTTTGCCAATTTAAATTAACAACGCAGTATTTTGAGCAATTCAACTCCGGCATGAGTGTCTACCTATACACTTATAATGGATGCGAATGGTCCAAAATTCCGGGTCGTTACAGACTTGGAGTTTATTGTTCCCTTTCTAAACTCTGGGTGCCCATAATTTTCCACAAGGGCAGCCTAGAGTCAGGTTATCAGGATATTCTGGATATTCTGGAGCTTTGGAGACGAGCTGGATGGCGAGACGTACACTCGTACTTATTTATTTATTCCGCTGTGTATTCTGTATGAGGACAGGTTTATATAACTGTCCATTGTTGTATTGAGTTGTATATTGACTCACATTGTTGTATTGTATAGACTGATATAGTTCTTTGTTTAAAAGACTAGTGATTATCTATTATATATTGTTCCGCTGCGAATGTGAGATTCTGATATTGTTTCTGTTTCTGTTTTTCTGTTCTTTCTTTTCTTCTGTCTTCTTCTACCTCTTCTTTTTAACCCTAATGGTTCGGTTTTCCGGCATTCGATTGCGCGACATTTGATACAGTGGACGTATTAATGTCGACTTTCGAGCGTCGAAAGATCTCAATCGTTACATGTGGTATTAGAGCTGTTGGTTAAGCGACAACCCTGGCTCTGTTGGGTGTTACTCATTAGAGATAGAGTGAGTAGTACTCTAGATTGAGTGTGAGTGTAATAATAGATATGAGCGCGTATTTGTTAGTGAATACAAAAATTTGTTTTGTATTGTGTTGACTTATCGGTTGATTGTTTATAGATTCTGGTCGGTGCAGTCTGGCCAACTGTAATCGATAGGGGTTTCTAAACTCTTAAACAAGATAAACTAACACAGTATTGTTTTAAAATAGGGTAAATAAAATAATTTTACCCAAAACTATTTTTGTATAGAAAAGAAATCATTTTCCATAAATTATTATAGTATATGGATGCTTGGTTGTTAGGAAGAGATAATATTGAAATATTATCATTATTATATGGAAATTGAATAAGGAATAATGGTATAACCAAAGATTTGGAGATAAATTCATTTGACAAATGAAATTTATGAATATGAATTGAAAAGATAAGGAAATAAATTCATATGCGAATGGGATTTGTAAAAGTAAATGGTAAAAGTGATTTATAATTTGAAATAGAATTCCAGGAAAATATTTGAAAATAAAGTTCATTAATGGAATGAAATTGGCAATGTGAATTTATAAATGAGTTTTATAAATTGAAATGAGATGCTAGAGTAATTTTTGAAATACGAATTAAAGAATTTGGATTTAAGTTTCAAAGTTAGTTTTGAAATGTGAGTAATTGTTTAAAAGACTCTGGAATTTCTTTAAAATGTTATGGAATGCAAATAAGTTTGATAACTTATAAAAATATTTGAAATTTGATTGGAATAAAAATTCAGATTGAAAAGGAATGAATTTGTGAATGAGCAAATAAGGTTACATTTGTAAATAAATGAGTTGAAATTGAATAATGGAATGAGATTTGATTTGAATCAAGTTGAAGAAAAAAATATCCAAACTTGGGAAAATAAAATAAAGTGGATTGAATTCAAGTAAACAAACTTGATAATTTATTAATTCATGAAATAATGAATTGGAGTTGAATTAGTAAAATTAAAATTGAATTGTGAGTTGAATAAAAATGGTTTGAATTTGTATATAAATTTAAGTAGTAGAAATAAATTGAAATTTCCTTGATAAAGATAAAATAAATTCGAGATGAATTAAAAATGGAAATTTGGAATTTAAAAAGGATAAGTGGATATACTAATTGAATTAAATTAGTAGATGGAATGGATTTGATAAATGGGAAAAAATTCAAATCAAAGAATTAAATTGGAAAATTGTTTACAAGGAAATGGACTTGAGTTTTGAGTTGAAATAACTTAAGCAATACTGGATAAAAGCTTGACTTAAGTAAAAATTGTGAAATGGTTGTCGTTTGACGCAAACGAGATTGTATAAAAATCTATGAGTTAATGAAAGTAAATAAAAATTGATTTTTGAATCAATTGAAATGGATATGAGTTAGATTCATTCAAAAAATAAATTGAATGTAAGAAAGTGAGTTGTAAATCACTTGAATTGAATGGAAATTGTTTGTGAATTGGTCGTAAGAAATTTAATTTGTATTGAAACTTTATAAATTTCTTATGGGATTTATTTTGATTGCATTGCTTATGAAAACTATTTGTTTTCCATTGAAAATAAGTGAAATGTAAATGAATTTCTTATATTTATCACTTACGTGTTTAAACTGAGTAAGTACAGGTTTTTGGAAGCCGTTCGGCTGCATTTTGGGTTGCGCAAATGCTAAAATAAATAACCGCTTTGCTTAAAATGCTAATAAAGGTACGCCTACGCAATACAAAATAGGAAATATGAACTGTTTTTTTGTTTTTCCGACCGAGTGGGTCGATGTATATATATTTATATCTTTTGTCAAATTGCAAAAGCTCCTCCGTACAAAGGAGACTCCGCCAAAATTTTCTGAAAATTTTGGGAGTTAGAAAAAAAAATTTGGAATTTTTGAAAATTTTCACTTAACGACAAGTGATTTCAAATTAAATTTGAGATAAGGTAAATAGAATTCAATATCTAAAATGAAGTAAATTGAATCCAAATGGAATCGAAAAATGCAAAGTTGAATAGAATTAAATTAAAACCAAGTGGTAGTGAAGTGAAAATAAATATAAGAAGTATGTAAATACTTATATTGAACTTAAGAAATAAAGAATGAAATTCTTAAGTAAATGGGTATTTGGAATCCAATAAGTAAATTTGGACATTGTTGTTAAATAAAGTATACAGGGATTGTAAAGGCTATAGGAAAATGGAATTGGATTTTGATTTCGAAGATGAATTTGAATTTCTCAACAAAAGGTATGTATTTGAATTTCAGTATGAAAGTTGATTGGGTTTTTTATTTTGCCACTTGGCATTTTGTTTTCTATTGGAATTTGGGAGTCCGTAGGGACATTTTGTAGTTGTACCGAGCTAGCCGCGCAAAGGAGACGCTGGCTTTGCGAACCAATCGTCGATAAAAAGATGTCAGGTATGTAGTGATTATTAAACATCATAAAATTTATAACTCTTTTCATCCAAAATATCTCTTCAGAGATATAAGCTTTGAACAATTTTTATTTCTTTCAGTATATATAGGATTATTAAGCCTCTTTTATCAAATCCTTTGGTTAATTAAAACCAATTTTCAATTTTGGAAATACTAATTCATTTTATCTTTTACTTCGAAAAACATTTCCAAAATCTCATTTTAAAATCTTGTTTAACTTTGGAAGAAAAATCTAAATCTCTTCTCTTTTATCTTAGGAAAATACAACCTGAGTAAATCAATTTAACTATCCCCTTCGTCGGGCCAGTTCGGATAGCTAAAGTGAGCAGAAAATTGGATTTCCAAATCGAAACCTAGAGACTATCTCTTTGTCACTCATAAGGTGGTCAAGTTATTTAATCGACTCTAACCTTAATATGATCCTTTTAGAGCATTTGGGCTTACCTTTCGATTTGTTCCACCTCTCGGTCGGGCTTCTGTGACTCTCACAGGTGGGACAAATGTACTAGTCATTTCTGCATACTCAGTTTATTATTGAAAACCATATTCGGAAATAATACCTCATTTATTTAACCTTAGTTTTCGATTTCAAACTTAAACTATATATCGGTTAATAATGAGGCCTTCCAAGTTGGGGAATTATTTCCTCTCAAACCTTGGTTCGATCACGTTCTTAACTTTCAAAATAGATGCGGTATCCATACCTTGAAGCCTAACACTAAGTATAGGAGTTCATAATCCCGAATATTATTTTATAAACAAGATTTATAAACATTTAAAATACTCCTTTAAAGCAATTATATAACTTTAAAATCACCTTCAAAATACTTAATTATTCATTTGAAAATATTACTAAAATGATTAGAAAAGAATAATTAAGCAAAAAACAATGATTTGCAAAAACTACCAAAACCGTCGCAAAAACGTTGGTAAATAGTAATTCAAAATCTCTTTAAATCCAAATTCATATTTCATCATTTTTATGTCAAAATTTTAAACTTAAAAATCTTTTAAAATGTTTTAACATATTTTTTGTTTTTTTATATTTTTAGATTAAAAATTTCTATTTAAAAATATTTAAACACAATATTTCTCAAACTGCTAAAACGCGATTATTTTGAAATCTTAATTTGGACATATTTCGAACTTTACTAAATGAAATCTTTATTCTTTTTCATTTGAGAACTATAGTTTTAAGGGTCCATAAAATTCTTATTTCAATAAATTATGACATGTATATGATTCTGCACATTGATTTAATTTTTTTTGGGGCGAAATCGCGAACTACCGCTACGCGATGAGGTCATATTTACTCATTTTTTCAAAATTCACTAAACTTTTCCGAAACAATTTTAAAACTTTTAACCAACATTTTAAACCATTTTAAACCCATATCTTACTATTTTACTTGATTCCAAAATCCAATTTTGCTTTGTTTCTAAATATTATAGTATTATATCATTATAATATTCAATTTTCTATTTTTCCGTTTACACTTCAGTATAATCCATATGATATTTTCTTATCATTTTCATCTTTTAAAACCATTATTTTTCAAATCAAATCATAAAAATTATTTTACAAATAATTTGAAAACTCCTTCTTTCCAATTTCTTTTATTTCAAAACTGAATTTCAACCTTTACAAAATGATGCTTTCTTGATTTATAAATCAAAGAGGCTTAATACTCCACATACGCATATTATTTCAGATTATAATATGGATTATTTTTCATGAATTAACCATGGCTATTTAAAGTAATTCTTTCTATTCTGTTGGATATGATTTTCACATCATTAATTATAATAATTCTTTTTATCACAACCAAGTTATCAACCACGCACAACCAAGTTATTAACCTATCAAATCAACCAATATTTATCTAAATATTTTAATTAACAAATTAATCATGCATATCATCATTTAAAATCAATTTATAGAAACTAAAGTTAGCATATGTTCTCACTATTATAGCTTTACCTTTCGAGCTCCTTGAAATTATTCCGACGGTACTTCGACAGCACTTTTCTCCCATTTATCCACTCTGGAGCTTTTTGAACTTGCTCCCCCTTCCTTGGGATGCTCGGCCTTAGCTTATAGGAGGTGGAAGCTTGGCTTTGAGGTGGTGGTGGGGTGAGCCATGCCTTATAAGGGAGATGAGGAGGAGTTTGGCAACATTTTGGAAGTGGAATAACTTTGTATATAATTTTGTTTTATTTTGCTATAATTTTGCCTTATTTTCTTGGAGGAGAAGAGGCCATTAAAGACCTTAAAGGCAAAGAAGAGAAGATGAAGATGGAATGAATGAATTTGTGAAGGGGTATGGATGTATTTATAGGGTAAGAAGTCTTAACCCTAAAGCATATACCTAAAATATCTCTCCTCCCATCACCATCATGCTCACGCCACCTCCCCTCCACATGCTTCCATCACTTGCATCACTTCCTTATCTTCCTACTTAGCTCTTAAGGAAGGTATCTAGTACATGGATGTTGACCTTGCCTTGGTTTTGAAGGAAAAGATGCATTTATGGTGATGAGATGTATGCTTTTCCATTTCTTTATACTTAAGCATCTCTTTTTATATTATTTCTTCATGATCTGACTAAATGTGCACATATGTGTATGTGTATATGTGTGTGTGTATGTGCATGTATGCACCAATAATGTTGCAGCAACTTTTGTTGTGATAACCGTCATAAATCCAGAATCCAAATTACGGTCATATTTTGACATTTTTGTTATATATATTTATAGAAAACATGAAAATAAATTTCTTATCATCTCTAAATAACTAAAACAAGTTTATTTGAATTACAAAACCATATTAAATGATATTAAAATCCATTTGTAAAAATATGACGTCGATTTATCAAAGTGCGACGAAGTTTGTAAACTTTTATAAAACAAGTATTTATAAAACCATTATAAATCACTTATTAACATTATTAGAAATAATTATTTATCATTTAAAACAATTATTTGAATATTTAAAATTACTTAAATATCCCAATTCAAAGTGATAAAATTATAGGTCGTTACATTCTTCCCCCTTAAAAGAATTTCTTCGTCGAAATTTTACCAAACCCAAAAACTAAAAGAGTTTGCCCAAAATATTATTTTATAAACTTAAACCCCTAAGATATGCACAGATCATATGTATGCAATATCTGATTCGATCTTCTATTCAAATCCACTACTTTACTTCTAAACTAGTATTGATCCTTTCATCCTCTAATGCGGATTCTGATCAGGCTTCTTGATTAGAAATCCTTGCTTTCTTTGCATAGCTCTCAACAATGATAGAAAACTCAAGTACCCAACCACAAACCGTCATCAATGTTTGACATCAAGAATCAAGTTACAAATCCTTTTTCGGACTGGTGTAAACAACTCAAAGTTTTGTACTCGAATCTTAGATTAAAATTGTGTGATGAAATGATCTACGTATATCATATGTACTTATTATCTTCTCAAATCTTTATGAAAACATTTCATAAAACTTTTAACTTCAGTTTAAACACTTTTCCTAAAGACACGGCTTTATTTAAAATCCTTTCGCAAACTTTACTTCTTATTTAGACCTCTCAAATCTAATCAACTTATTATTTTCAAAATATATTCCTTCGAAAATAATTTCCAAAATAAGTGTAAACATCTTGATATCAAAAATTTATAACCACTAACTATCATGTTAATTAGTTATCCAAAATTATCCTTTTAAATTTTTATTTCAAAATATATTATTAAATTGATGGGGTAGAAGAAATGCACAGAGAGAATAATCCACCAAAAAAGATTTACTAATTAAAGGATAAACCCAGAAAATATAGTTTATCATACATAACCATTTAGTATATAGATACTAGGATTGCTATACACACTATTCTCGGGCCTTTTCCGAGGTAGATGGTGCTTTTCCCTTGGTACCTAAGTCAGTTAACCACATTTTTTCTTTGGGCAGTCCTCCCATATGTGCCCCCATTCATAACACGAATTGCAAGCCATGCACTCCTTCCAACTATAATAGCCACTGTAGGGGGTGCTGTCTGAAGGTCACATGTCTTAGCCTTCTTTTTCCCTTTTCTTAAAGGAAACTCCCTGACTATATGTCCTAATTCTTTATAATGGTAGCAACTCTTTTCCTTCCCTAATGGAATTCTCGATTTCTTCTTTGTTCTAGGGCACTTATGTAGAAAATGTCCTTGCGCTTTATACTTAAAATAGGATACATCATCTCAAATAGGTTCATCTTTCTTCCCTTTCTTCATTATCCTATCCTTATGAGGAACTGCAAAATTCCCTTTTCTACCACACCTAAAGTAGTAAATGCCAGCATAAGGTTCTAGTTTTGATTTTTCCTTAGCTTCTTTTT
The DNA here is from genome assembly GCA_030737815.1 of Allium fistulosum. Classification (NCBI taxonomy): domain Eukaryota; kingdom Viridiplantae; phylum Streptophyta; class Magnoliopsida; order Asparagales; family Amaryllidaceae; genus Allium; species Allium fistulosum. The sequence goes on from CM060901.1 coordinate 672,333,793, forward strand.
TTGCACGTGCTCTTCGTGCTACCTTTGGACTCATCCAAAACTCATTACCCAAATTACAAAAAGCCATTATTCCCCTAAGAAATATACCAAAATCCATCAGGAGTTTCATACTGATTACATCTTATTCCATCCAAAAAAAATCTTTTATCTAAATAACTTAATTTAGATTTTTTTGGATTTGAACTTGCCTTGATCTTACAATGATAAGGAGAATAATTTGCTAGGTGTATGATACAGTTCGCCCAAGCCAACATCCGGTCGATACTTAGGAGATTATTTCGATCATCACCAAACAAATCAAGACTTATTCATCGAACTTTCCAAAGAGAATGCATCTTGTAAAAATTTCCCTTTTCTTTTATAAAATATAATCTTTTCAAAACAGAGTGTCGGTTTGTCCGGTTTAAGTATTTAGGAATCCTTATCAATCGCATGACGTCCCATGTATTGACCATAATTCTTAAACTGCTCAACATACCAATGAACACAAATCATTTGTATAGTCAATAACAAATACATGCTCATACATAATACTCTCAAACTCATTCTAGGGTGTTTTTACCCTATCTCTAATGAGTTACTCATCCTAGGGTATTACTAACCCTATCTCCGATGAGACTTTCTCCTACAAGGCTCAGGTATTTGCTCAACCTAAGCCCTAATACCAAATGTAACGAATGGGATTTTCGACCCTCGAAAATTGATACTAAAATGCCGACTGTATTGCGTGCCGAGCATTCAAGTGCTGGAAAAACTGATTATCAAGGTTAAAAGAAAATAAAGACAGAACAAAAACTCAGGCGAATAGAATAATTTATAATATCAATAATCTTTATAGGGGAAAATTTGAAATACAAATATTAGAGTCTAACCTAAGCTCAGCTTGAACAATTATAAACACATATCCTTACAAATGCTGAAAAACAACAAACACAACAAAAAAGTAAACTACGTCCATACATTGATGAAGATCTCCAGCTCTCCTCTGGAAACTCCAAGCGTCTTCAGCTAATCCTAAAACTATTCGGATTTGACTTAAGTATTAAGAATATCAGGATCAGGCATGGCAAACTAGTGTGAGAAACATGAATTATAAATATATATGATAGTGTCATAGATTAGATTGATGCCAAAATAAAACCTTTTTGAAAAGAAAGGTATTTCGTAAGACCATGCCACACATAAACACGAATGGGATTTTATCTTACAATAACCAAAATACCGTATATAGAAAAAAAATTCTACTATCTTTAATGACATTGGTTTGAAAACACTTTTCAAATAAATGTATATACAAAGAAAGTACCAATACCTGGACATGTCGACAGAGTATATGGTACCAAGGGTAGCTGAAATGTTTGCAAGGCATTACAGCTATTTTGTGAATACAATCAAAATTGTAAAGCTCGTATTAGAATTGGATTTCCAACATGATAGGGAATTAGTGGCATTTTCCTTCCTTTGCGGACTCCACATATAGCAATCATAGTACCCGATGGCTTCTCGTACAGAGACTCATACACCACTATACCATATTGCTATGCTACTATGAATCAGCATATTCGATGGCTTTTCGTACAGGGACTCATACACCACTATACCTATTCATTTAAACTCTAAGGCTACAACACCTTTCTATCCACGATTATCCGATAGTCTGTGATATTGTAATATTTCATTCGGACCATATAGTTTCTCGTATCATCTCCGGGATGTGAGGCTTGTGAGGCCACTCTTTACTTTCCATAAAGCAAATTCCACTTAGAAGGCCACATTGCCATTTCTGGCAATGCAATATTGATTTTCACAAAAGTACAATCCCCGATACGCCTTAGGGAAGGGTGTTAAGTATAATAAGGCTTACCTCCTACCCACCAAATGGATGTATGTTTGTAAAAACCCATGTACATGGTCTTAGAAATGCAATTTCATACATTCATCCATACAAGTTGTCTAGATGGAGGACCAACCAAAGGCACTCCTCTTACTACATCCTATTTGGGAATCACCCCTAGGATTAGTAGTGAGTAGTCCTTGACAATCGAAGATTTTCAGAATGAAGGCACAACTGCCACCATATATATAATATGGGAATCACCTCAGAGGTTAGTAGCAAGCAGCCATACATTATGAAGATCTCTGTCTTCAAATCATTGTCATCGACATGTCTTCACTTTCAAATGCATATATTGATTCGAAGTGGTTTTCGGATAGGAATCACCCAAATCCGATCCCGGTCTCTCCAAATCAATCATCGATAAAAAGATATCAAGTATGTAGGTGATTATTAAACATCATCCAATTTATAAAAAATTTCATCCAAATAAATATCTCTTCAGAGATATAAGCTCTAAACCATTTTTCTTTCTTTCGTTATATGTGGGATTATTAAGCCTCTTTTATCAAATCCTTTGGTTAATTAAAACCCCTTTTTAACTTTGGAAATACCAAACCATTTCATCTTTTACTTCGGAAAACATTTCCAAAATCTCATTTTTAAATCTTGTTTACCTTTGGAAGCAAACTCCAAATCTCTTCTTTTTTATCTTAGGAAAATACGACCTTAGTAAATCAATTTAACTATCCTCTTGGTCGGGCTAGGTCGAAAAGCTAGGGAGAGCCAAAAAATGGTTTTTCAAATCCAAGCCTAGAGACTATTCCTTGTCACTCATAAGGTGGTCAAGTTATTTGATCGACTCTAACCTTAATATGATCTTTTCAGATCATCCTTAGTTTATAATTCGGTCGAGTTTCTGTGACTCTCATAGGTGGAACAAATGTACTAGTCATTTTTGCATACTCAGTTTATTATTGAAAATCGTATTCGGAATAATACCTCATTTACTTAACCTTAGCCTTCGATTTCAAATTTAAATTATTTATCAGTTAATAATGACGCCTTATAAGTTGGGGAATTATTTCCTCTCAAACCTTGGTTTAATCACATTCTTAACTTTTAAAATACTTGCAGTTTTCATACCTCGAAGCTTAACACTAAGTATAGGAGTTCATAATTCTAAATATTATTTTATAAGCAAGTTTTATAAACAATTTCTTTTTAACCCCTTATTTTAAACTTCTTTAAAACAATTATATAACTTCCAAATCACCTTCAAAATACTTAATTATTCATTTCTAAAAAGATTGGGGATGAATAATTAAGCAAAAACCATGATTTGCAAAAATTACCAAAACCATCGCCAAAACGTTGGTAAATAGTAATTCAAAATCTCTTTAAATCCAAATTCATATTTCAACATTTTTATGTCAAATTTTTAAACTTAAAACTCTTCTAAAATGGCTTAACATATTGTTTTGGAAATTATTTTATATTTTAAAGATTAAAAATTTCCATTTAAAAGAGTAAAAACACAATATTTCTCAAACTGCCAAAACATGATTATTTTGAAATCTTAATTTGGACATATTTCAAACTTTACTATATGAAATCTTTATTTTTTTCATTTGAAAACTGTAATTATAAGGGTCCGGAAAATTCTTATTTCAATAAATTCTAACTTATATTTCATTCTGCACATTTATTTAACATTTTATGGCGTAAAATCGCGAACTGCCGCTTCGCGACGAGCTCATTTTTACTCAATTTTTCGGACTTCACCAAACTTTGCCGAAACACTTTTAAAACTTTTATATAACATTTTAAACCCATATTTGACTATTTTACTTGATGTTGCAAAAACTATTGTTGTTAATGTTGGGACCAATAATGTTGCAAAAACATTTGTTGTTAAACCGTCATGAATCCAGAATCCGAATTACGGTCATATTTTGAGGTTTTTGTTATATATATTTATAAACAAAAATTGAAAATAAATTTATTATTGTAACGCCCCACCTTTTTGTATGCTTAAGCAGACACACGTGCCAACTTAAACCATACAGAAGGGTGGATTGTTATGGGGTAAATAAGAAAAAGTGGAGAAATAAAAGAAACAAAATAGAATCTTGCAGCGGAACGATAAAATATAATAATCAAATAATAGTTCATGAAGCTGTTTTACAAAACATTTGATTATACTTATACAATACATATCAGAGTTACACATACCAGAAAATGATAATTATGCAGCGGAATACAATGGTGTAGTAGAATATACAACAAATAGTAATAATAAAATCTTCATCTTCGTCCTTCATAAATAGGGCCTTCAAATCCTGAAATGCTCAGGCTGACCCGAGCGAATTGAAAAGACAAAACACTCGAGTCAGAACTAAAAGATCTTATGTAAGTTAAATCAATGAAATAAATATGAGTGTAAACGGCGTCAGAGATGTTTACGGGGTTTGACATCTCCTATCCAGTGTCTAACGTGAGTGCAGTAACTTAAGAAATGTTCGGGATTCACATCTCTTAAGGATCCGTTAAACTATTTACTATATAGTAATATACGCTATATGCAGTAGTGTCTAATCAGTAAAGTATAATCATATAGAAAATAGCGTTAAGGGGATGGAGAACCTTAACGCGGTCGGATCTTTAAACCAAAATCGTAGTGGGTTCGATATGGTAGGTGACACGGCACACAAGGCAATGCCAGGGTAGATATACCAATTACGCACACGGACTGATGGATACGCATAGCAGCCACTACCGTTCCACCTCGAACAACACTCCCAAATCAAGGGTGACCACCAAAAATCAAAAAGTAATAGAATGGAATCGAAGAAGTGCGTTCGATAAGAGGTGCTACCTCACTGGTCCGAGATCGCTCCTGTTTTAGCCACCTTATGCCAACTCACGGGAGTTGGGTCCACGTATATACCTTAGGATCGTCGCCACCATCCTACTTCATTCTGGAACTCCACCGCGTACACAGTTGTCAAAGTGGTTTTCGGTATCGACAGAGAGTATGTCCATATTCGATCCCGGTCTCTTTAACAACCAATCGTTATTATAACACCGTGGTCATTTAAAAATATATATACTTTTAAAAACACAATCAATGCCCTTTCAAACCATATCCTTTACTTCAAAATAGTATATACTTTAAAACCAAAATATTTTTGCCATTTCAAAACATATCCTTTACTTCAAAATAGTATATACTTTAAACCAAAATATTATTACTATTTCAAACCCAAATTATCAATGTATTATTTCCATTTCAAAACCCAATTCAATAATATATAATTTCCATTTTCAAAACAATTCAATAATATCTCATTTAAATAAAACCAAATTTCCAATCACTAATCTTTCTTAAATTTAGATAACTTGAAATATTCTTTTAAATCATCTTAAACCCAAACCACATTTTGAAGTCATATTTATAAATTTTCAATTTCAATAGGTTTCAAATCCATATATTCACAGATAATTCTTAAATAAATTCTATTTCAAATAAATTCATTTTTTTCTAACCATATTACTTCAAAGTTATAACAATTTCGAAAACCAATACTTTGAAAATAATAATACCTTAATTTCAATAAAACATTTCAATTTTGATATATTTCAAGACTTTAAATATTCCAAAATTCCCAACCAAATCTGAAAATCTTATATATACCTTAATTCAATTTACTATTATTTAGTTTAGAAATATTTATTTAATAAATTCAATATCACTTAAATAAAGCTCAAACTTGAAATATTCGTAAATCAAACTTAAAACATCATAAGTTATACTTAGCTTAAATTTTAGAATTTAACCATATATAAAATAATATTTATATAATATCAAAATTAGTATATATATAAACCCTTATTTTCCAAAACCCATAGAAAATCACTTTAAAATATTTTATATATAGAACACGGTGCCTGTATATAATTTTCTATCCTATGGTCAAGTGATACAGATATTTATCATTTCAATCCGTAATTTTAAAAATAAAAGTTTACGGTTATGTATCATTTCAAACCGCAATCCCGAATGGAATGAAAATGCATAATAACTTGCAGTTTATATAAAATATAGCATTCATTCATCCAAATATCAATAAACAACCATTTATTACAATCATCATCCAATTTAAACAAAACATCAATATAAAGCATATAAAATATAACAGGCATCAACGAATAGTTTATATTCAATAAAAATTAATAACTGTTTAACTGGTAGTTTATATGAAATAATAAATAAATTTAACTATCAAATTATATGCAATAATAAAATTAAATAACAAGTTAATTTAAATAAATTCTATCTAACTGAGATGATGATTAAATATATGCCCAAACAATCATAGATAAATTTTAAATCACATCAAAATTTAATTTAACAAACATAAGAAATTTTAGAAGTTGTGAGTGGGTTAAAACACTCACCTTTTGAATTTAAACCCAAAAATTTGACAGTCTCCAAATCCATCCAAACTAGCGTCAAAGTGTCCGGAATTTCGATACGATCCCAGCAAAATAAACCGTGCATGAATCCGAGCTCGTATGCAAAAGTTATGAAAATTTGAAGATTGGAAAATTCTGGTCCTGAGTCGACTTCGAGTTCAACCCGGTCCGCCGCCTCAAATACCCGATGCTTGCTCTGAGTTTTTGCCAAAACGACCCGGAGACCCGAGTCATTTTCTTCGCGACCCGAAGTAGCTCCAGGGTTTTTCCCCCTGAAACCCGAAGCGCGTAAATCTCAAATTTTTTTATTTATTTGAAATTATATTTTGGAATTTGGGAATTAGGTTTTGTCTGCCATTGGAATGAGGAGCTAAGAAGAAGATGAATTGTACGTACAGACAAATGAAGATTAGGGAGGCTAGGGTTTATAACAGGATATATATAGGCAGGGTTGACACTTGAATGGATGGATAAGATAGATTTACGCGCTAACGCCAAAGTGGTCCAAAAAGCCCGTTCTGTCTCCGGAACAAAATTGGGTAAACCCATATATCAAAATAGGTGTTTTAAAATATTTAAAACGCAATGTAAAACGTTTCAAGTCCAAATTCCATCATATGAAGAAGTTATGCTAAAATCAAAAATTTCAAATTGATTTCAATTGATTACAATTGCATTTATTTCAAGGCGTTTCGAGTCCGTACGATCAAATAACAAATCTGATTGTTGTGAAACTTGAAACACTATTATAATTCACCGTTACGGATCTGATGAAACTTGTTTCATCGAAATCCGAGTCAGTGGCCAAAATGACTATTTTTCCATCAATTAAATAAATTAAAAATAAATTAATAAAATCCAACTTTTAATTTAAATCTTAAAATTTACCAATTTTAACCCTTTTATATTTCTCAGTAAATTACAATGTTTTAACCAAATTAAAAGTAAATTTAAAAATTGATAAATTTATCAATTTCAGTGTTTACCTCAAATTCATTGAATTTAGAAATTGTAAATTAAATTTTCAAAATTTCATTTAATTACCTTTCATTCTATTATTCAGTCTATTATTATCAAAAAGATGCAATTTACATTGGCTCACTATTGTTTACATTTATTTTCTTAGATTTCCTCTACACTTCCTTCAACGTAAAATTTAACTGTTATATTTCATTTATTCACAAAAATTTCAAAGAAAGTAATTAAAATTTCCAATTAAATAAATAAATATAGCTTCCTATTCTGTAGATTAGCCAACTGTCATAATCTAAATAGGGTTAGTATTAATTTCATCTTATAAAATTTACTAATTTCAATAAATTAGAACTTCACAATTTGCTTACATAAATTTGGATTGTACTACACTTATTATATTTCTGCCAAATAGATACATTAATTCCAATTAAATATTCTCTGTAACTATTTCTTGGTTTCATACTTTTTTTTATTTCCCTAAATTACTATCTTGTATTAAGTTTACATTTCTATTTTACTTTATATTCAGTTATAACCTAACAGTCGTTACAATCAATTGGATTGTATTGAATTTGGTTATCCATCAACTGCCATTTACACTGCTACCTAAATTTACACGGTCACTATTAGAAAATCTTATTGCATTGGTAAATTAAATGTTTGCTTTAAATTACTTATTTAAATTTTTATGCTCGAGAGCAACAATTAACATTTTCCATTATTATACAAATTTGAATCCTATTCTAGTTATTCTTTGTTAATAATTCACACAATATTATAACTTCGTACAGGACACCCAATTACTATTTATTATTATAACTTTACAATCTATATAAATTCATTGATTGATTTACTATTTGCCTTTGTTTCCTTATATTCAATTCTTAGCTTAGTATGACAATTTATAGTACTCCATTTAAACGACATTTCATTTCACTTGTTAATACTTGGCTTAAGTTTCTACGGTTGCATTTCATTTACTCCTCCGTTACTATATCATAATTACTTAATATTTATATGAATTTTAATTCCAAATAAATTCATTGACCAATTAATTTGGAAATTTGTAATAGTTGTTATTCTACCCTTAAATTTATTTCAAATAACGTACTACCTTATTATCTAAATTTACGAACAAATACCGTTACAATGTTTTATTGCATAAATCAATTTAATCCTTTCCTTTATCTCTCATATTCAATTACAACTACAAGTTGGCATTTATCTCCATACTACCAATTGCATTCTCTTATGTTCTATCCAAATATTCATTTAGATTTTATTTCCATTAATTTATTCAATATTGACATCCACTTAATCAAATTTACTTCCATTTATATAATTGCAATTCAATTCAGTTATTATTTCATTAATACTATTTCAAATTTATTTCTTCCAGTATTAATTACACAATCAAACTTAATTAACCAATTATAATGGTTCCTACTATTCCTTCAAACAGATTTCATTAAAATTTGTCAAGCATTTATTATATTTACCAATACAACATTTAATTTCTAACATACGCTCCAATATAAATTATAAAATTTTCATTTCTTTTTACATTAAATTACAAAAATCAATTTAAACCAACATATTCAAATGGTCGAAATTTACGGGTCGTTACAATTATCATTTCTAAATAATTAAAAAAATTGAATTACAAAACAATATTAAATGATATTAAAATCCATTTGGAAAAATACAAGTTGATTTGTCAAAGTGCGATGAAGTTTGTAAATGTAACACCTCGTAATTTGGCGTTAGTTATTAATTAGTTGGTTAATTAATTTGAATCCAAAAATGGATTTATACAAATGATGGAATTTAATCAGGAAACTTGCACCATTACGTTCGTGGAGAAATTCTAAGTAACTTTCATATTTGAAGTTTTGCGATCGGAGTCCAAACGTAGAAGTTACAGACGAAAAACGAATTTAGAATGAAAATAATTCGAATAAGAAAATTAATGCTTATATATTAATTATCTAGGGCCCACAGGTCGACACACATATATGTGCGATCGACCAAGGGCGGTCGACCCCTAGAAGGGGATAGTCGACCGCTTCTTGTGTGGCAGCTAGGGTTAGGCTAGGCCCAACAGTTTGGATTTAATATATTTCGATCTGACAGTTGAGGTAGATTCTTACGTCTATAAATTCAGGCCTAACCCTCCCTTCTCTTCTCATATTTTTCTAGAGGCAGTAGCGAAGCTCTACCATTTCTTATTCTCCATTTTCTTTCTAAATTATAAAAATAAGATATTTATATCTATATTCATACAAATTGAAGAAGAATAGAAATCTAATAAAAAGGAGAAGAGAAGAGAATCAACTATACGCGTTTTTGAGGTAACTTATATATTTATATCTATTTTCCCTCCCAATTCCAAACCACTTCTCTGATCTGTAATTCTAATATATGTACATACCTTTTTATATATATTTCCTGGATTAAAAAGGATTTGGAGAAGGATCAAAGGTTCTACTTCAGATCTGGTGATTTGAATCGCTTTAAAATGGTGAGTGGAAAATTTTATAGATTGTTATAATATGAAAATGATCCCGTTGGTGTTTATTTAATTATCATGCCTAGCTAGATAATTATATATGATTTATAGGCAACAAATTGAATATAATCTGAATATAATAAATATTACCAACATATTATTGTTTATGAATTGATTTAGAATTTTTTATAACCTGATCTAGAAATCAGTCCCAAAAGTATGAATTTAAAATATTGATTTGAATGAAATCTATTTTAGATCCAAAAATAGGTTGTATAATAATGTTACGAATTTGGACTATAATCCTAATTATGTTGGCACGAAACTTTTCTATGTTTGGAGTTGTTGGAATTTAGATCCAATATTTGTAAGTTAGTTTGATTTCTTTCCCTTTTAGAAAAATACAGCATTTGATCTAACAAGGAATGGATGCAAATAAAAAGAGAAAGAGATGTGTAAAGTATGAAATCGTTGCAGTTTACATGGTCTATTTTAGTAATAGAAAGAAATGATTATTCCTTGTTATTTCAACGTGTAATATTTTACATTTTAACGTTTAATATTTTATTCTGGAATAATTTATAGAAATTATAGTGGATAATCTTTTTAGATATGATTCCAACAATTGAACATGAAAAAGAATATTATAGTGAAGATATATAACTAGAATATATTTTTGATAAAAGTAGATATTTGTACGTAATTTACTACTCTTACAATAATTAAAATAAAACTTAGCTAATAACGAGACTTACATGTAATATTCACGTTTACGATAACTAATTAATGAGAAAGGAATTTAAATGGTTGTAACTCTAATAAATGGGAAATATATGATAATAAATATGGGAGTTGCAATAATTTGATAGGGTAAACGGATTAACGGGACTGATAAATAAAGAAGTTGAATTGATAACAATGGAATAGTTAAAAATGGTACTAATTTAAAATTAGTAATGATACATAAATGTCTTGCGAAATGTCCGTTAGGATTTTATGGACAATTTGACATTTATGAGCATTAAAAAGGGATTTATGGGTAGATAAGCATTTAAGGTAAATCTTATTGCCTTAAACAAAAAGAGAATTAGTAAGCTAAGTCCAATGTCTACCTAAGATAATATAAGTAAATAATTAGGACGGTTAATTGGACATAATAGGTTAGTGATGCGAGGTCGGTAGATTCACTTGACGGAAGACTGCACTTCACTTTGAGGCTACCAGCAGTCAGGTGCACTTATTATTGATGTGAGATATCACTAATCCTAGGACCTATGATGATGTGAGAGATTGGGCCTGCTTTCTTAATTGAAAAGTATTGGATGGTCCAAATTTGAAATTTGGAGCAGTGAGGGATGTCTCCATAGGGGTTCGCTTCTGGTTTGAGGTATTAAGTGGCTGTAGGTACCGCCTGTCTCCTAAAAAGAAGTATTAAGTAACCTAATGAGGTTTAAGGATGTCTCTAAAAGGGTTTGCTTCAGTGTTGTAGTATGAAGTGGCTATTTTAGGGCATGCCTCCCTACCGAAAGAAGTAACCTAATGAGATTCCAAATTTATAATTAAGAGTGATAGTGGATATCTCGGGAAGGGTTCGCTTCAGGTTTGAGGTATTGAGTGACTGATCTACGAGTTCACCTCTCTCCTAAAAAGAGTATTAATTAATCTATTAAGATTCCAAGCGATGTCAACTAGATAGTACCCGTGAGGAGTCCCTCTTGGGGTTAGGTATTAAATGACAAAGGCCTACTTATAAATAGGTGTTAAATGGTCAGGGGGTCCGCCTAGTCCTTATAATGACGTATTAAGTGGCTTGGGTACAGTCTCTTACATTTCTAAGGCCGTAATAACGATAGTACCGGTGAGGAGTCTGCCTGGGGGATATATATTAAGTGATGTAGGACATACCTAGAATATAGGTATTAAATGGTTAGAACTCCGCCTAGTCCTTTTAAAGGTATTAAGTGGCTTAGATACTATCTCTTACATGACTACAATTTTACTGGCGATAGACGCGTAATAGTTGGACATTAAATTTCGAAAGCCTTAAATAGTGGTTAGAGGTCTTTATAGCTAGGACCCATCGACCATTGAAAACGTTGTTAGAAAACTACCATGGGAATAGGTCTAAAATGATGGGGTCTACCTTGATTAAGGTCTTAAATGGCAGTGTCTACCTATTTATCTTTTAAAAGTATTATGTGGTGATTGTAGAATCCCGCTTCATATTTAGAAGCATTAAGTGGCAATTGGGTTTGGAAGTATTGGGTGGTTGATAAGGCTTCATCAGTATTTTTTACCTTAGGAAGGGGTAGGTAAGTAGTCGTGTGTGCAATGCCAGGTTGGGTTGAATTACTAACCTTAATAGACATAACTATTAAATGAAACTAATCAGTGTTAATTTATATTATATATAGCATATAGATTTTCCAGTCACCAGAACGTTGTTCTTACCTCTCTCTTCATTAAAACCCGCCTGATAGATTTTGTGGAGCACACTACTGGAGCTGGATTTGCTTTGTTGTTAGAGAAGTCTTCTTTTCTCTTATGCTCGATGCTGATGTGACAATCTGTTATCCAAGGAATACTATTAATTCTAAGGTAGTAGTCATAATCAATATTCTCATCTTATTATTGTTTCCGCTATGAGTTAAGATTTCTATCAATCTATGATAATGCTCATGCTTAATTTCAAGTACCAAATCCAATAATCTGTGCTTTGATGGACTTGGGTTTCGATTTTTGGCGAAATTTAGGCCTATTAAGGAATGGGTTGTTACATTTGGCATCAGAGCCTAGGTTAGTATATCAGACGGATTATGATAACTGATAGAACATATTCGTACTTTCCGATATAGTATTATTATATTTTTATGCTAGATTCTAAGAGTTCCGACTATAGATATAGTTGTAGTTCCACTCTGAAGGAATGGGAAAAGCAATTATGGGTTGGAAATATCATAGAGTTAAGATTTTCACGCCGACTCCAAAGTACCCCACGGAGTGCTGACAATGCGTAAGGCGTTGTTGATAAAGAGCACGAGTCCGAGATATGGTAGAATCTAGGAGACTATAGTTGTTCGACTTGATGTGTAACAACCCAGAAAATTAAACTATAATAAATAATTAACGAATAAATGAAATGATAAAATAACTCTGTGAAATTATCAGAATTGAGCCACGGGAGTTGCACCATTGTGTCCGTGGTAATTTTTTGGTTAATTTCCATATATAGAACGTCAGAAACCGAGCTAATATGACCAAGTTATAAAAGAAGTAAAATAAGCAGAAATATAGCGAAAAATAATATTACGGTCAGGTCGACTGGCCGGTCGACCTGGGCGAGGGGGCGGTCGACCGGCCGGTCGACCTGCCTTGTAAATTTGCAACCGAACGAACGAGAATTCGTTTGAATGAATTAGAGACGTCGGAACACGTCATTTGCACTGATTTGTTTAATCTAGTCCTTCCATTGCTACATCCGATGGCTCCTATTCAGCCTATGACGTGGTTGCATCCTATTCAATCTTCAAATCCAATGTTCCGAGATCCACTTCTACACATATAAATAGACCCCTAGACCTAACACCATTTCTCATTCTTGATTTTCTTCGCATGGGTTCACCTTTTTAGGAAGGACCCTAAAAGGAATAATTTTCCAAGGAGAGAATCTTTTTAATAAAAATTATTTTATAACTCCAAGTGGATCTGGGAAGACCAAAGGAAGAGCTTAGGACCGGAGGTAAGTGATTGTAATTATTTTAAAATTTCTTTAAGTAATTTAAAATAATAGGGTTTCCAATAGTTGTAGTTTTCTACGATTTTTGGAATAGCCTTTTTCAGTAATTATTTAGAGTTTTTAGTTATTTTCAGTCTATTTAGCTATTCCTTTCAGTAATTTAATATCATTTCTGCTAATTATAAATTGTTGCTATTAAGCATAGCTTTTTATTAATTTACAGTCTATTTACAATGTTTAAGTTTATTTACTAATATTTATTTCTTATTTACATCTTTTCGACATTTTGGATTTTATGCAAGCGTCTATTCTCTTCATTCCCCTTTTCTGTGCATATGGATTAGATTAAATAAAAAACGCGAATATGGATTTTATAAGTAAGAATATTAAATGAAGAAGATAATATGTAAATTATGGAGATTGTAATTAAATAATGGAATTGACTGAATTTATGCCTAATTATAATTAGCATTGGACTAATTAAAGATAGTTGGCATAGTTATAACTTAGGATTATAACTAAATGAAGTAAAAGATGAAAGAAGCTTATTTTCACACTTAGACCTTGGGTTAAGTAATAAGCATGATTATAATGTAGGTTATAATAAGAAAAAGAACATAATGGGCTTCTTTTAAGGCTTGGGATAAATTAATATGCGTAGAAAGTAAAAATGGTAATAAAGGCTTATTTAAATAATTTATCAAAGTTAATAAGCAATGATGAAAGTAGGACCTATACCAAATAGCATTCCCCAGGGCACGCTTATGCTAAGAATGGTAGTAATTGGTCAAATAGAAGTCCAAATCACGAGGATTTGGATAAGGGGCGCAACTAGATATTGTTTTGATGAAGGGCCAATACCAACAGCATTTCCCCTATTTTATCTATGGACATACGGTGATCTCGCATTTGCCTGAAGTGAGATGAGGGGGCACGCTATGTTGTACGTTGGAGGTATAAGAAGACCCAATAGGTGGAGCAAAAGGTAGCATGGGCATTGTAACGACCCGGTATTTTCAACCATTCACATCCGCACATGTCGGACTTGAATTGCTCAAAATATCAGATTGTTAATTTAAATTTGGCAAAACTCAGCATATACAGTAAATAAAATAATCACAGATACAGAGTATATAACAGAATGCAGCGGAATAGATTAATAAATAGTTCATGAAGCTATTATATAAACAACAGAGTTTGAAATAATATACAACAAAATATCTCAAATACAGTGATGACATCTCTGAACAAATCAACTGGAAAGCTGAAAGCTGAATCGATAGTTGGATCTCCAAGCAAAGCTCCAAACTCCAAAGGTGAGTCTCAAATGCTGTATCACTCAGTCTGACCCGAGCGTAAAGCAAAACACAAAACACTCGAGTCAGGATTAACATTCTTATATCAATAAATCCAACTCAAGTGAAATATCAACTGAAATACAAGGAACATAAAGGATGTTTGGGATAACCATCCTCTAAGAATCCAGGGAACTATCTACAATGTGGAAACATACGCTATTAACAACCAAACATCATTATAACACCGTGGTCATTTAAATTAATTTATACTTCAAAACAAAATTATCATTTCCATTTCAATATATATATATATCCAAATTATAACACTTTCAAAACTAAATTGATAATTTCATATATATATTATTTTAACTTCATTATTATTTAGTTTTGAAATATTCACTTAACAAATCCATTATCATTTAAATAACCTTAACTCAAACTAAACTAAATATTTCCTTCGATTTATTTAAAACATAAAATATCCATTTAATCATTTTAATTCAAAAATCAAGTTATAAAATCGTATCTTAAAACCTTCAAATTCAATAAGTTTCAAATCGATTTAATTAAACAAAATTCTTAATTAAATAAAACTTCGAATAAATCCACATTTATCTTTCCAACTCTACCTTATAGAATTATTATAAAATCTATTTTTAAATTAAAATTTTAAATAAATACTTTAACATATTGTAATTTACTTAAATCAAACTTTACTAAATTTAAAGCTTATTATTCAATCTATTTTATAATAAACTTATTCATATACATGATAATTCCAAATTTAAATAAATCAGCTATATTTTCTTTCACATCATAGAAATCAATTTCAAAATATTTATATATATAGACCAACGGTGTCTGTATATAATTTTCTATCCTATGGTCAAGTGATACAGATATTTATCATTTTAATCCGCAATTTAAATATATATGGGTATATATCATTTCAACCCGCAATCCCAAATTCAATTCAATGAAAATCGCTTGGGTCTATCATTTCAACCCATAACGATTGTCTCCTATTCTACAGATCGTTCGGGTATGTATCATTTCAACCCATAGGGAATGCTATACTAACAGGGAACTTGTAGAGTGATAATAGATATGATAATAACAGGCATATACCATCAGTAACAATATAATATAAACAACAGGATATGGTGTCATATCCTATAGGTGAACAGTTACAGATAATAGCATATATAACAATTTAAATAACTACAGCAGCATATTTCAATTGTCGTTTTAATTGAAATCAAATTTAATAAACACAAGAACGTTAATCGTGAGTGACTGCTCATCTTTCGAGGCTGGAGAGATTTGAAATGGTTACGAATCCAAGAACGAATTTGCCACGCCCCACCTCTATACTCACGCTAGCCAAGGACACTACAGAGTAATGCCGTCAACTAGCGCGAAGAATAAGGCTGTTGAGGAGCGACCATTTGTGTAATTGCTTTTTGCGAGTACCGAAATGTCAGATAGTATAACTTACATTTCATTTCAAGAGGAAATCCGACATACCGATTCAAACTCTAAACTACCACACAGTGGCTAAGTGGACCTCGAAAACAAACGTAGAAATAAACATAACACAAATTAGTCACAGACATTCATATCACAAAGGCGGAATAAGATATGATCATATCACATGAAAGTACAACAAAATAGTGGTCATAGAAGATCCACTACATAACAAAAGAATAGGTACATGTGCTAGACAAAAGAATAAATATACATCAAGGAGTCTCTATCTCAAATGTATACTAACAAAAACTACTATGCTAAAGTAGTTAGCCAAAAGTCAGGTGACGAACCCTGAGAAGAAGTCAAGCAGAAGCACCTGAAATACCTCGGTCTGACCCGAGTATTATTTAAGAAGAAAATAATAAACGGATCAGTCTAGCTATAAATATCAGATAAAATGAGATAGGATAAGAGATATGACCAAAATCGTATGATAACAAAGAAATGCCATACTGTGTCAAGTATACATCAAATAACAATAAAAAATCATACAATATCTCAAATCTTCTCAAAACACCAAAAAGAATCACATTCTTTAAATTATTCACCAAAACACAAATATTGATAGAGCTTATCAATTCAATCCACAAAAATTGGTGAAACACAAATTCTAGAAATCATAACGAGAAATCCAGAAATCACAAAAAAGGGGGATGGCCTATCACAAACGGGAGCATGAAAACTCACCAACACGTGTATCACAAACGGAACGCTATTCCATGGGTCGCTAACCCAATAAATGAACCGAACATCGATGAACCCTAAAAGATACGACTCATGCACAGATTTGGTCGTGGTACAGTTCCCCATGCGGATAAATGAGCCGAACATCGACGCACCCTAAAAGATACGACTCATGCATAGACTCATTGAGCCGATTGCTCCACGAACGGTCCGAAGACCACGGGTCGCTACCCCGCCAAATTTGAGCCGAAGCTTCCCAAATGGGTTTTAATCCCCATACCAACAAAGAGACATCGCTCAATCGCTAGTCTAAATCACAAAATGATCATCAATGATCGATAAGTGTAAATTACACTAAGCTAGTAAATATAAGAGTTTAACTTCATGTCCCATAACCACTAGCTTAACTCAAATATTTACAAACAGATTGTAGACTTCCACTCGAAAGTAAGTGTAAATTACACTAAGCTAGTAAATATAAGGGTTTAGCTTCATGTCCCATAACCACTAGGTTAACTCAAATATTTACGAACAGATTGTAGATTCCCACTCGAAAATTGTCACAAGAGTTCAATCGAACAAGTCCAAGAATCAACCGACGAAGTAAACGCAAGCGTTTCATACCACTTGTTTTGCTACGACGTTTAATTAGATTTTCTCATACGAATGAGGTAAAGGTTTGTATATACTAATAGATTAGAAAATGGTTTTATAAACGAGCTTTGTATTAAAAATAGAGTTGAAATCATCTTTGTAAAAGAGTTTGAATATTTACTACTAGTATAGAAACCTTTGTATTTTAAAGTGACAAAGCATAGAAATGATTGTAAAAACAATCAACCACCAAAATCCACATACGAAGACGTGAATCAAATCCAAAGAAATCGATACCGAATCCATCAAAATGGATATTCTCAAAAATCCCAAAAGAGAAGTCATCAAAGTCAATAATAAATGATAACAATAAATCGGATAATCACGAATCGATAAAAATTGGAACCTTAAGCTAAATAGGCAAAATAGGCAAAATAAAGCAGGTCAGTCGACTGGCCTTCTGCAGTCAGTCGACTGAACCAGAACCCGAGAGTTTTCAGACCCTGCAGTCAGTCGACTGACAGCAGGGAGCCAGTGGACTGGCTGTAGCTGGAACTATTTTCCAGCCTACCAAATGGAAGAGCAAACTCTCACCATTTGCAACCGGTCGAGCAATGGGCCTTAGGGGCTTTTTCCAATCGACAACCCAGCCCTATAGGCTCCTCGATACACCACCAAAACATGATCAAACATCAAAGCTAAGATTTTTAGAGTTTTAGACTACAAAACACCAAAAATTAAGATGCTCACCAAATCAATGCAAATCAAAATCATATGAACATGTAAAGATGTTAGAAATTCATACCTAACAATCAAGGATAGTTATAGACATAGATGTGAGATAAAAATCTCACCTTTAAACCCAAAAACAATGAATGAGAAGCTTAAAAGCAAGGCTAGAACAATCACTCTTCAATTTCAACCCAAGGAGCTTCAATCTAAGCTCAAAAGAAAACAGTTCCTAAGTTAGGGTTTAGAACATTTTTGAAATTGAAGAGGAAATGAAATGGAGAAGATGAAGATGGAGCTTACCAAAGCTTTCCTTTGATTTTTTTTAGCTTGGAGTTGATAATTCCTAAGAGAATTAGGGCTTAGGAATTCTAATTCTTTTTCTCTTCCCCCATTTTTATCTAAAGCTTGAAGGTATTAGGAAATGAAAGTGAATGAAGAGAAGAGGGGGTGGAGCTAGGGTCTTATGTTAGGTTATTGGGTTAAAACGAAAACCCAAAGCCCTAAGTGAAAAATAGCAAAATTCACTCAACTCCAAACATATCGATGTTTATACTCAAAAAGGTCGCAAATGGCATTTTTAACTCAATGGAAGTGGTCTCGAGTCCTAATTCGACCAGTTGCAAAAAGTAGCTTTTCAGACTTTAATCCGACTAACGATGCTATATTTAAATAAAATATTTAAATATACAATCGTAAAATATGCGGGTTGTTACAGACTCCCCTCCTTAAAGAAATTGCGTCCTCGCAATAATTAAGAGGAAAATAAAAAGTAACAACCATAAAAGCATATCAACACAAAAGAAAATTTGAAATAAGAAGTTCACCATAAAGGGCACGAAAGAGTAAGTCCGGATGTGTTTGCTCGATGAATTCTCAAGAGTCCCAAGAGCAATCCTTAGGATTTGAGGATCATTGAACTTTCACAAGAAGAACATCTTTATTTCGAAGGCGTTTAACCTTCGAAGTAATGATATGAATAGAATGTTGCTCATAAGTCAAATTTGGTGAAACTTCAATTTCTTCAATTACACCGGGCTCAAGCATAAAAATGGAATCCCTAAGGTATTTCCATAGTAGAGAGACGTGGAAAGCATCATAAATAGCAAAAGATTGAACCGGTAATAAAAGCGATAAGCCACGGAACAAATATGTTCGGTGATGGGAAAAGGACCAACATATCGAGGTGCTAACTTTCTCAATCGACAGAAACGCACAACACCCATCATAGGTGAAACACAAATGAACACCAATAAAATCAAGACCTAAAACCAGCTTCTCACCGGCTTCAAGCCAACACAAAGGAAATCGGCACGGCCTTCCGTAGAGTGCCTCGAAAGATGCCATACCAATACAAGATTGGAAGCTATTATAGGAAGAAAACTCAACAAGAATACGATCTTCCAAACATCCACCAAATTCAATAACACATGCACGAAAGAGATCTTCAAGAGTTTGATTCACATGCTCGGTTTGTCCGTCGGACTAAGAATGATAAGCAGTGCTAAAATTAAGCTTTGTTCCCAAAGCTTTTGAAGACCTTACCAAAATCCACTAGTAAACAATGGATCACGATTGCTAACAATAAAAGTAGGAACTCCATGCAATTTAACAATTTCCTTCACAAAAATTTTAGCCAAAATAGGTACGGTCTGATTGGACCGAACGGGAATAAAATGGGCGGACTTTGTAAGTCTATCAACTATCACCCATAGGCTATCATGACCCGAACGAGAACGTGGAAGACCGTCAATAAAGTCCATGGAAATTTGATCCCACTTCCAAATTGGAATGTCCAAAGGTTTCAACAACCCACCGGGCCTTTGATGTTCGGCCTTTACGAGTTGGCAAGTCATGCAACGCTTAACAAAGTTGGCAAGCCATGCTACTACCGAGATGAATGGTAAACTTAGAACGATGAGAATCTTCTAAAATATCTTTTCGAAGATCAATGATATTCGGCACAGTAAGTCTACCAAATTTTCGAATACTGCCACGAACATCAATATCAAAGTCTTTCAAACCTTCAATATCAATTTTATCCCTACAACTTTGGCTAAGAAGAACCAGTTCGGGATCATGCTTTTGAGCTTTAAGAATGCGGTCTAAAAGAGAAGGATGAGCCTCAAGGCTACATAAAACAAAAGATGAACATAAATCGGATTCACGATCTCGAATCTCACAAGTGGATAAAGTCTCAAGATCATTCCATTCGGATATAACCAAAGAAACATCCGCTATTGCTCTCGGCTAAGGGTCTCGGTAACACGATTACCCCTTCTCTGGAGTACAAAGAAGATCAAGATCATAAGATGCAAGGAACTCGAGCCAACGTTGTTGACGTGAATTTTGTTCCTTTTGAGAAAATAAATGCTTCAAAGATTTATGATCGATGTAGAGAACAAATTTCTCTCCCAAAAGGTAATGACGCCAAATTCTAAGGGCGAAAACGATAGCTGCGAGCACTAAATCATGAATGGCATATCTAGTCTCGACAAGTTTTAATTGTCAAGAAGCATATATGATAACACATTCCCTTTGCAAGAGAATGACACCCAAACCAATACAACTAGCAACGGAACAAACAATAAAATCTTGGTTCCCTTCGGGAACCGCAAGAATAAAAACATCAAAAAAGAGTTCTTTCAATCGATCCTCTTTCCCGAAAAGCTAAGACTTTCAAAATTATGATTAAATTTATGTAGTCATCTTTTTAGAAAAATTTACTTATTACTAGAATTTACTGTGTTTGACTGTCTCATCATAGCGTTTAGGAAATTCCTATCGATAACGTTGATCAAGCGCATCGACCAGAATTCTTAAAGCACTCAATGGGCAAAACAACACAAAATCGTCTTCTTTATGATAAAAACATCTCTTAAAAAGTTTACAAATATTCTTTGCTCATTTTAAGAACAAAAATCCAATCATACTTATAAATATCTTATTAAAAAGATTTGCAAATTTTAAATTGTCATTTTCATCCATAACCAATAAATACAAGGATAACCTCATCGAGATATTCGTAGAATACTCGATTCATAAGATGGATGAAATAAGGTAGAAGGTTCATCAAACCGAATGACATAACGAACCACTTACAAGAATCATAACGAGTGCGGAATGCGGTAAGTGGAATGCTTCCCTCTGCAACTCATAGCTGATGAAAACCGGTGGGAAGGTCGAGCTGAAAAGACCTTAGCACCACACAATAGATTGCTTAGGGGATAATCCAAAGACGAACTCAAAAATACTGAAAAATTCACAAACTACATGAATGAGAGAATCAACATTCTCCACATCATGTAGGTTTAAAGAATAAAATGATATCATCAAATCTGGAAATTAAAATCATTAAGAACAAAAGAAATCTGCTTAACAGATTGAGGATGTCGAAGATATATAGTCCGCTCAGGACATAGGATGTGAGCTCCATAATGATCAAGCCAATCCTTTCCCCAAAAAAAAATCAATTTCGAAGCCTAAGTAACGCATAACATGCAAATTGGCTCGAAAAGAATAATTACATAAAATAATCTCGACATCTTTACAAAGCAAACTGAGTGTTGCGGATCCACCCACCAGATTCGCAATTCTTAGTGAAGTCATCAAGCCCAAAATATTTAAAGAAAAAGTATCAACAAATTCTTTTGACATAAAAGAAGGAGATGTACCCGTACCAAAAGAATTCGAATAGGAAAATCATGAAACAAAATAATGCCATCAAGGATAGAAGGAGAAATACCTTGACCATGAGAAGTATTACTAAGGGCTTGCACAACATTCAGCTTTCCCTCTCTCCTACTTTGAAGTTTGGGACATGAAAATAAAAGATGACCCACCCTTTTGCAATAGCGACAAGAAAAGGGTTTTGGACACTCAATCCCATAGTGGTCCATAGAACCACAATTGTAGCATTGTCCACGGCTAGAGGTAGGAATCTTTGCTACCGAAATTGCCTGCCTCCATTTCTTGTTGGGATTAGGGCTTTTGAACTTAATACGCCTCTTCTCGTTGATGTTGAAGTTTTGTTTGGCATCCATAACTTCAACATCACTTTCTTTATCGGCCTCTTCAAGTCGAAGAGTGATATCTACAAGCTGATCGAAAGGACCTTCTAGTTTCAGGGGAAAAACCTTTTTGGAGTCCTTACTCAAAGCACACATAAACTTTTGATTCTTAACAAGATCCAAAAGTTGTTGGGCAGACATAAATACGCCATCCAGAGAAGGACTTCTGGATTGACCGGCGCTGGGACTGCCAGATCTAACCATTTCTCTTCTCTAAGAAAAAAAGAAAGAAGAGGAAAAAGGTTATTCTCAAAATGAATATCAAACAAACTTGATTGATAAAACAAGGCATCACAAAAGAATATAGGATAGAACGGTACGAAGACTCAAATTAAATCCTATGGCACGATTCCTAAGAAAGACTTAGGACAATGATCCTTGCTAGATTATTCTACATTGTTCCGAAGTTTGACTCTGATACCAAGCTGTCACGCCCCACCTCTATACTCACGCTAGCCAAGGACACTACGGAGTAATGCCGTCAACTAGCGCGAAGAATAAGGCTGTTAAGGAGCGACCATCTGTGTAATTGCTTTGTGTGAGTATCGATATGTCAGATTGTATAACTTACATTTCATTTCAAGAGGAAATCCGACATACCGATTCAAACTCAAAACTACCACACAGTGGCTAATTGGACCTCCGAAACAAACGTAGAAATAAACATAACACAAATCAGTCACGACATTCATATCACAAAGGCAGAATAAGATATGAACATATCACATTGAAGTGTACAACAAAATAGTGGTCATAGATCCACTACATAACAAAAGAATAGGTACAGGTGCTAGACAAAAGAATAAATATACATCAAGGAGTCTCTATCTCAAATGTATACTAACAAAAACTACTATTCTAAAGTAGTTAGCCAAAAGTCAGCTGACGAACCCTGAGAAGAAGTCAAGCAGAAGCACCTGAAATACCTCGGTCTGACCCGAGTATTATTTAAGAAGAAAATAATAAACGGATCAGTCTAGCTATAAATATCAGATAAAATGAGATAGGATAAGAGATATGACCAAAATCGTATGATAACAAAGAAATGCCATACTGTGTCAAGTATACATCAAATAACAATAAAAAATCATACAATATCTCAAATCTTCTCAAAACACCAAAAAGAATCACATTCTTTAAATTATTCACCAAAACACAAATATTGATAGAGCTTATCAATTCAATCCACAAAAATTGGTGAAACACAAATTCTAGAAATCATAACGAGAAATCCAGAAATCACAGAAAAGGGGGAAGGCCTATCACAAACGGGAGCATGAAAACTCACCAACACGTGTATCACAAACGGAACGCTATTCCATGGGTCGCTAACCCAATAAATGAACCGAACATCGACGAACCCTAAAAGATACGACTCATGCACAGATTCGGTCGTGGTACAGTTCCCCATGCGGATAAATGAGCCGAACATCGACGCACCCTAAAAGATACAACTCATGCACAGACTCATTGAGCCGATTGCTCCACGAACAGTCCGAAGACCATGGGTCGCTACCCCGCCAAATTTGAGCCGAACCTCCCCAAATGGGTTTTAATCTCCATACCAACAAAGAGACATCGCTCAATCGCTAGTCTAAATCACAAAATGATCATCAATGATCGATAAGTGTAAATTACACTAAGCTAGTAAATATAAGAGTTTAGCTTCATGTCCCATAACCACTAGCTTAACTCAAATATTTACGAACAGATTATAGACTTCCACTCGAAAGTAAGTGTAAATTACACTAAGCTAGTAAATATAAGAGTTTAGCTTCATGTCCCATAATCACTAGGTTAACTCAAATATTTACGAACAGATTGTAGATTCCCACTCGAAAATTGTCACAAGAGTTCAATCGAACAAGTACAAGAATTAACCGACGAAGTAAACGCAAGCGTTTCATACCACTTGTTTTGCTACGTCGTTTAATTAGATTTTCTTATACGAATGAGGTAAAGGTTTGTATATACTAATAGATTAGAAAACGGTTTTATAAACAAGCTTTGTATTAAAAATAGAGTTGAAATCATCTTTGTAAAAGAGTTTGAATATTTACTACTAGTATAGAAACCTTTGTATTTTAAAGTGACAAAGCATAGAAATGATTGTAAAAACAATCAATCACCAAAATCCACATACGAAGATGTGAATCAAATCCAAAGAATTCGATGCTGAATCCATCAAAATGGATATTCTCAAAAATCCCGAAAGAGAAGTCATCAAAGTCAATAATAAATGATAACAATAAATCGGATAATCACGAATCGA
Source organism: Allium fistulosum (assembly GCA_030737815.1). NCBI lineage: Eukaryota > Viridiplantae > Streptophyta > Magnoliopsida > Asparagales > Amaryllidaceae > Allium > Allium fistulosum. The sequence goes on from CM060901.1 coordinate 672,358,503, forward strand.
TAAAAATTGGAACCTCAAGCTAAATAGGCAAAATCAAGCAGGTCAGTCGACTGGCCTTCTGCAGTCAGTCGACTGAACCAGAACCCGAGAGTTTTCAGACCCTGCAGTCAGTCGACTGATTGCAGGGAGCCAGTCGACTGGCTGTAGCTAGAACTATTTTCCATCCTATCAAATGGAAGAGCAAACTCTCACCATTTGCAACCGGTCGAGCAATGGGCTTTAGGGGCTTTTGCCAATCGACAACCCAGCCCTATAGGCTCCTCGATACACCACCAAAACATGATCAAACACCAAAGCTAAGGTTTTTAGAGTTTTAGACTACAAAACACCAAAAATTGAAATGTTCACCAAATCAATCCAAATCCAAATCATATGAACATGTAAATATGTTAGGAATTCATACCTAACAATCAAGGATTGTTATAGACATTGATGTGAGATAAAAATCTCACCTTTAAACCCAAAAACAATGAATGAGAAGCTTAAAGCAAGGCTAGAACAATCACTCTTCAATTTCAACCCAAGGAGCTTCAATCTAAGCTCAAAAGAAAACATTTTCTATGTTAGGGTTTAGAACATTTCTGAAATTGAAGAGGAAATGAAATGGAGAAGATGAAGATGGAGCTTACCAAAGCTTTCCTTTGATTTTTTTTAGCTTGGAGTTGATAATTCCTAAGAGAATTAGGGCTTAGGATTTCTAATTCTTTTTCTCTTCCCCCATTTTTATCTAAAGCTTGAAGGTATTAGGAAATGAAAGTGAATGAAGAGAAGAGGGGGTGGAGCTAGGGTCTTATGTTAGGTTATTGGGATAAAACCCAAATCCAAACCCAAAGCCCTAAGTGAAAAATAGCAAAATTCACTCAACTCCAAACATATCGATGTTTATACTCAAAAAGGTCGCAAATGGCATTTTGAACTCAATGGAAGTGGTCTCGAGTCCTAATTCGACCGTTTGCAAAAAGTAGCTTTTTGGACTTTAATCCGACTAACGATGCTATATTTAAATAAAATATTTAAATATACAATTGTAAAATATGCGGGTTGTTACAGAATTTCTAAAACGAACAAGATCGGCATGAATAGGACGAACAGGGCTGATAAATAGAGATCGATGAAAATAGATCAGAAATGGCTTGATGTAGACCGAAACAAAAATATATATATTATTCTAATATATTATTTTCTTAACCGATACTAATTTTGAAACTCATTAAAATTATATGCATACGTTTTCAAAAAAATATAAAATAGTTTTGAAACAAACTATTGACCACACGTTCTGTATAAATCAACATATATCCATTATATATGTAAACTAGACTATATTTAAATTATACTATACATGTACAGTAATAAAATATAATATATAGTACACTTATAACAATTCACGTTATGACTATAAATATAATATATAAAAATACACTTATAATATAATATACAGTAATAACCTATACACCTTTTTACATACTTCACTAAAAAAATCTGACACAATATAGATAACTCGAAAACACGTACATACGTAGACTTCTAAATTTATACATTATACAAAATTATACACTATTATACTATAACAGGTAAACTAAAATATATACATATTAACATGTCACTATATACAGCAACAAGACATATATAAATTAATATATATATATAACACTTTATAAAAAAAATATAACTTTTCGTAGATACTATGCCTATGACCTGTAATTTTATAAAATACGATAGATCAAATATAACAATGAATATACAAACTGTATAACTTTATACTTTTTAAAACTAACCCATATAACTCGACAGTTTATATTTATAACTTATAAAACTTATAACTCTTATAAGTAAACATTCCAGACATCGATGCCAATATATATACAAGCACTGTTATATATACCACTTATATAAAATATATATGGGACAAAACTCAACTTGAAATTGTATTCGACTGCAAGACTTTATATACGAAGCAACACATTTATATACTTTAAACCAAGAGTAAAACCCCCCAATAACTCATTAGCATATATATACATAAATGAATACAGTTTATAAAACATGCTTTAGAAATATATAAGTTATGAAATGTATAACATTTATACTTAAATATATGCATATAATTTTACAAAAAAAACAAACTGTATATGTATGTATAACCGAAAAGAATAGCAACACTACCTCTACTTAAACTAATACGTATATATAAAACATATATATATATATATATATATATATATATATATTTACACAATACCTCATTAACAAGGCAGAGTAAGGAGAAAGGCTACCGAGTTCGAACAAAGCAGGTCGGGTCGCACGGTTGCCTGGTGGGGCCGAGACAGGCTGTGGTGCGTCGTGTGGTTATGGCGTGCGGTGATGGGTGGGAGGAGATGAGGAGGAGGAAGAGAGGTGGCCAATGTGGCTGAGGTGTGAAGCAGGTTGGTGGCTACACGTGGGTTCGATGGTGGTGATGGTGTACGGTCAGAGGGCGGAGAGAGGCGAAGACGAGCAGCTTCAAGGAGTAGGCGAAAAGAAAAGGAAGAAGGAGAAAAATGAGAAACAAGTGGTTTTTAGGAACAACAGATTAATATATAATTTATTTCTCAACCATTAGTGAACAAAGAAAGGTAATTCAAAAAGGCAGAGGAAACAAACCGCTTTATAATAAATTGAAATAATGAAAAGGTAACAGCTGCCCGTTGATTCAGCAAAAAGTTGTTTGAGCAGTTTATTATATTGCTTGGACTGCATGTTCAAAGATTTAAAACGCAAAAGAAAACAAAAGGTCACATATCTGGTACCGATACGGTTAGCGATTTCGCGGATTCCACTGTGTACCGGACTTCAAAACACAGAATTGAATACACCGTAGAGATCAGCATGAAGAGACGATCAAAAAGGTATACAGATATCAGTGATAGGATCATCATATCAAAAGTCGATAATCGGTACCGATATACGTTGCTATTCCGTACGGAAAAATCCAAACGGAGCTAAAAACGTCCGAATTTCATGAAACAAATTTCACAGTCTGATTCAGAGTGTTCTAAATAAATTTTATCATGTTGACATATTTTGGTTTTGGAAAACTTTTAAATTCAACTGTTATTAACTGATTTAAATTTAAATAAAATTACACAATAAAATAAACTTCAATATTATCAAATGAAAATTTACTAGTTGCTATGTTAAAATAGACGTATTTCAAATATTAATATTTTATTTTCAAATTCAAGTATTTAAAATTTCGCAAAATTCCAGTTAAATATATTATTAAAACTATTAAAATTTACAGGTCGTTACACCCTCCCCCACTCAAAACTTTTCGTCCCCGAAAAGGAAGAAGGTAGGAGAATAGAAACAACTAGAAGGAAAAATAGGTTGAAAGACAAGGATAAACAATTAATTTAAAACTATACAAATTTTACTTGAAATATTCATTTGAAAACTTCATTTGAAATTCAATTTTCTTTAATACTTTAATACTTTTCAAAACCCATTTGTAAAATTTCTTGCTTCCTTTATAAATGCCATTTATATGTTTAAATAACACCTTTATAAATATATGAGAACTATTTGAAAACAATTATTTACATCATTAGTTATATTTACAAAGAAGCTATTGAAAACATTTAAATCCATAATTCATAAATTTATAAATTTTATCTCAAGATACTTTTCAAACATTATCAATAAATCAATAATCATTTTCTTTAAATATGTTGTATTTGATTAGTAATTTCTAAAATATTTATAATACTAATAATTTCTATTGAACTATGTAGTATATAAATAAACCATATTTTAAAAGGATATATTCAAAAAGGAAAAGAAGGTAGATTCGGAAAAACAGAATGTAGGTGAAAATTAAAGCTGAGCAGATAAGGTAGATTTAAAAGAATAGTATCGGGCACGTATAGTTAATTCAAACCATAAGAATTTCAATTTCAAATATTAATACAAAATTTCTTTGTTGGCAATACTTTTATAATAAAATACCTTTATAATAAAATACTATTATATCGAAACAAATTTTCGTTTCGAAAATACTTTATAACTCAATGTTTCAACAAGTTTATCCTCGTTCTTGCAGACTCTGGCCATGCGTTGATCATGCGCAAAGCTAGAATTCTTCAAGTATTTTAGACCTGTTTCAACACCCAGTGAATGTAACGACCCGTATTTTTACGGATCAAAAGATTGTAAAACAGTTGTTATTAGATTGTTAGTGTTGTTAAGTTGTCCAGAGTTTAGGTCGACTAGAGCTTAAGTCGTGTAGAAGTTAGGTTGTCTAGAAGTTAAGCCGTGTTGTAGCTTAGGTCGTCTGGGAGTTGGGTCGTGTGGTAGCTTAGGTCGTGGGGTAGGTTAGGTCGGGTGAACGACCTAAGAGATTGGAGCAACCTACAGGATTTGACCGACTTAAGGAGTAGACGACTTAAGGATTGCAGCGACCTAAGTTAGTGAGCGACCTATGGAAGTTAGTAGTAGAAGTGAACGACTTAGGAGTTAACGACTTAAGTTAGTAAGTGACTTAAGGAGGGTAGCGACTTAAGAATTAGCGGCAACGACCTAGTAGTTAGAGACTTAGGGACTGGACGAGTTAAGGCTTAAGTCGTTATAGTTAGGTCGTGAGACCTTGTGTTGAAGTTAGGTCGTTAGACGACTTAAAGGTGTTAAGTTGTCGAGTTAAGTTAAGTCGTTGAGTCGCCATGCGAGTTAGTTAGGTCGTAGACGACCTATGTTAGTATTTTGCGTATAGTTAGGTCGTTATATGACCTAAAGGTGTTAAGTCGCAAGGACGTTAAGTCGGTTGAGTGTTGAGTCGTTGAGTCTTAGGTCGTGCCTAAGTGTTAGGTCGCGCGTATGTGTTAAGTCGCGCGAGTGTTGAGACGAAGGATCTGCTAAGTCGTAGGTCGAAGGATCTGTTAAGTCGTAGGTCGGAAGGTTTGTTAAGTCGTAGGATTTGCTGAGTCGTAAGTCATAAGTCGTGGGGTTTCATGAGTCGTGGACGACTTAAGGAGGCGGACGACTTAAGGATTCCAGCCTATAAATACGGGGTTTTTCTTCACTTTTTGGGATCCGGATTTTGAAGCGACGAAGTCCTGCCATTTTGAGAGCTCGAGTGTTGCACTTCTTCACTTCTTTTCTCCACTCTAATCTTGTGATTCCTTCCATCCAAATCGAAGATCAAATCGAAGATCCAAGAGCTTAGATTGAAGATCTTCAACCATCGAAGAGAGATTTCATCATTTGAAGCAGAATTTTGGAGAATCGAGTTAGATCCTTCGCTGTCCAGATCTGAAGTGTGTTGCGTTTGAGGTGTTTAGGTGATTCGGTGAGTGGTGGTTATCTCTCACACGGTTCCAAAGGAGTATATCGGATTGGTGGCTTAATTATGTGTTAAAATAGTGATTTCCATGCATTTTCTTAAACTTAAGTATAGATCCATTGTTCATGATGATTTGACATCCATTTTACTACATGATTAACCTATGCAAGTTCATTCATCAAGTTGTAGAGATATTGCTCATGATTCATGCTTGTTAGATTTAGACTCTTTATTTACAAGATTGCCATTATTGTTATAATTGTTTATTAGATCATGTTTGAATGCTTGATTACTTGGATTAATGATTGACTTGATTGATTGTTATAAATTAGTTGATTGATGATTTGATTTGGACAAGTTAGTTGGAGATGATTTAAAAGCTAAGGGAAAGGCTCTTGAATAAGAAAAGCTGCTCGTGGCATATGACGCGGATGATAAAGCTCATATGGATAGATTTGATGATGGTGGTGAGATGAGGCTTTGCTATGATGAGATGAAGCGAGGCATGATATGAGATAACCTTGGTTTAATCCAGACGGGATCATTCCAAGCATGTTGGTAACTCGGTGAAACGGTTCGAGTTCGAGGATAATGGTTGGCTTGAGAGGCGCTTGAGCCAGTATGAGAATAGTCGTCGAGGAGGATGACTAGAAGGCTGAGATTTCATTGTTGTTGAAGGTTCTAGCAGGCTCAAAGCAAGAGTACGCTGGGCAGATTCGATAGTCCCAAAAGACTACAGTTGGTGGTCGAGTACTCTGGGCAGATTCGATAGTCCTAGGCACGGGCTGCGATGACGTGCGGAGTTTTGTCTAGAACCGGGGTTACCATTAACCTTTGACGGACGACTGAAAGAATGTGCCGGTCATTCAATTAACGGTGGTATCGAAGCAATGATAACAGTGATAGCCAGAGTCATGGATGTTTGGTTGTATCGTCATTCGGTCTCAAGAGCGATATTTTCTGGGTGCTTATCTGATCTTGGTTTAGGCCATGGGGGTTTGTACTTGGAAACCATCGACCTTGACTCGAGTGATAATTGATTTACTTTAAATGTCTGCTTTGCTATGTTTATTTTTGCTTAGTGTGTCTGGGGGCTATCATTGTAGAAAGAGGTGGAGTGGGATGGTTGGATTCCTATTCCTTTTACCTTTATGCTCTTTTGGTATGTTGTTGGTTAATTTACCGCTCACTAAGACTGTTGTCTGACTCAAGGTTTTATGTTCAACTCTTATTACCTTGGGCTGTTCATCCATTTTGGGATGGGCAGACTAGGTAGCAGGTGACAAGTGTTGTTCTTAGTTTCCAATGATGCTGATGACGAAGATGAGCTGGAGGCTTGCATATTATTTCTTACTATATGTACTGGATGTTCCGCTGCTTGTATAATTCTCTGAGTGTTATGTAGTGAGGCTTGATGTATTGACTATTCAGATGTTTGTATTCAACTATTATGAAGTTTAATTGATGAGATTCTATTTTGTGAAGCTTCACTATATATATTCTCTATTGTATTTTATCCATGCGCTGTGAGTAATACGATAGATTCTGCTGCTTTAATTTACCTTGGTGATCGTCCATGGTTGCCTGGCACGCCTTACAGCGCACTATTTCCATGTTTAGTGCAGGGGTCATGGGTGGTCATCACATTTGGTATCAGAGCTTTGGTTAATCGATTTTACCCAACGCTCGCTGGCGTAACTACGTATAAGAGACGTAATTGTATTTTGATGGATGATTACTATATATAATATAGTAGCTTAGAAGGATTTGAACCCCTTATGCAGTTGTTCTCAAGGTGTATTAATCATTCCTTTTTATAGATATTGAGAATGAGTCGAAGGGGAGACCAGCTGCTAGGGAAGGCCGTGCTGCTGAGGGGGCTGCTGATTATGCTGCTATGTTCGAGGCTATGATGACTTCGATCATGAGAAGGATGCCAGCTACGGGGCCATCAGTAGATGCTGGAGTTCAAGTTCAAACTCCAAGACCGGTGGATTTTGCTAAGCTGTGTAAAGATTATACTGCTCTTGGAGGAAAGGTTTTCTTGGGAACAGAGTCAACCATTGAAGTCCAGAGGTGGATAGATGCTTGTAGAAGGATCTTTGGTGACTTGGGAATCGAGGATGTAACTAAAAGGAAGCTCGCATCAAGACAGCTTCGAGGAAGAGCATCTGATTGGTGGAACTCTATCACCATTGATACTCCGGAGGAAGAAATTACTTGGGTGCAATTCCAAACCAGATTTGAAGCTAAGTTCATTTCTACAGCTCAGAAATCTATTCTGTTCAAGAAGTTTGTGGAGCTCAAGCAAGGTGGAAGGCCAGTTCTTGAGTATGTTTTTGAGTTTGAAGCCTTGTCCAAGTATGCCCGGTCGTATATTGAATCTTCATATCAGAAGAACGAGAAGTTTGTGATAGGATTGGACAGTTATCTTGGGAGGCAGTTGGTGGATCATTTGGACGATCCATTTGAGAAGCTTGTGGAGAAAGCTCTCAGACACGAGAATCTGTTTCCTAAAGAAGGATCTGTTGTTGCTGTGACCAAGGAAGAGTCTAAACCACAGCAGGGTGGAAACAAGAAGAGGAAGCAGCAACAAAAGGGTAAGGATGGCCAGAAGAAGCCGAAGGGCGAAGTGACCTGCTACAATTGTCATCAGAAGGGCCATTTCTCCAGAGATTGCAAGAATCCGAAGGTGCCGGTGGAGTGCCACAATTGTGACAAGCCGAGGCATATTAAGAAGAATTGTCCAGAACCGTGAAAGGACAAGCAGATTGTGCAAGCTTATGCTTTGAGGGCTGTTCATCGTCTTCGAAAGCTCCTACCGCTGAAGAGAAAGGAAAGAGTGTGGTGGTTCAAGGTACTCTTTCCATATGTGGTGTTCCAGTTAGAGTGTTATTCGATACTGGAGCGTCGCATTCTTTTGTTTGTAATGAACTTGTAGGCCGGTTGGGTTTAGAACCAGATATTGTTGATAGGCCATTGGTTGTGACTAATCCAGTTGGGGGTTCGTCTTGTCTGTGTATGCTATGCCGTGGTCTGATTGTATCGAGTCATGATTGCTCTTTTGTTTGTGATTGTTTTGTTCTGAACTTTGCAGGGTAAGGAATTATTTTGGGTATGGACTGGCTTAGGAGGTATGCGGCAAAGGTTGATTATGAAAGGTTGGAGGTGACAGTCGAGAATGTGGAAGGGCGAAAGGTTATGATACGATGTATGCATGAGGAAGGCGTCTTCATGAGCTTCATGTATTCGCTGGTTGTTCCACGGGATGGATTGTCATCAGTGCCAATCGCTAATGGATTTGAGGATGTCTTTGATGAGGTCAAAGGGTTACCGCCGCATAGAGAGATTGAGTTTCGTATCGATCTAGTTGAAGGAGCCAGACCTGTTGTGATGCCTCTTAGGCGGATGGCGCCTAGGGAACAACAAGAGTTGAGGGTGCAGGTTGATGATCTTTTACAGAAAGGATTCATTCGGCGTAGTGTGTCTGAATAGGGTGCACCAGTTGTGTTTGTAACCAAAGCGGATGGATCGTTGAGGTTGTGTGTGGATTATCGTGAGCTGAATAAAGTGACTAAGAAGAATAAGTATCCATTGCCAAGAATAGATGACTTGTTTGATCAGCTTCACGAAGCTAAGGTGTTTTCTCAGATGGATTTGGCAACGGGATTTCACCAGTTAAGAGTGGCAAATGATAGTGTGCCGAAGACTGCTTTCAGAACACCATCCGTTTTCTTTGAGTGGCTGGTAATGCCATTTGGATTGTCCAATGCGCCAGCATATTTTGTGGATCTTATGAATAGAGTGTTCAGAGATCAGTTGAACAAGTTTGTACTAGTGTTCGTGGATGATATCTTGATTTATTCCAGAACTGAAGAAGAGCACAAGACGCACTTTCTTATTGTTTTGGAAATCTTACGGAAACATCAACTGAAGGCTAAGTTTTCGAAGTGTCACTTCTGGAAGAGCGAAGTGAGGTTCTTAGGCCATATTATCTCTGGAAGCGGAATAGCGGTTGATCCCGCCAAGATAGCAGCAATCCAGGATTGGGGTAGACCTAAGAATGCATCTGATGTGAGAAGTTTTCTTGGATTGGCAGGATACTATCGTCGATTTATCAAAGACTTTTCCAAGGTAGATGCACCATTAACAGGATTGACGAAAAAGAACCAAGTATTCAGATAGGATGCTAAGTGTGAGCAAGCTTTCAGAATCCTGAAAGAGCGATTGACAAGTGCTCCTGTTTTGACTATTCCAAGTGGAAATGATGAGATGGTGGTTTACACCGACGCATGTGGTACTGGACTTGGAGCAGTGCTGATGCAGAAGGGTAAAGTTGTTGCGTATGCAAGTCGACAACTGAAGCCACATGAAAGGAATTATCTGACTCATGATTTGGAGTTGGCGGCGATTGTTTTTGCTCTGAGGATGTGGAGACATTATCTATTGGGAGTTCGATTAGAGTTGTTTACAGATCATAAGTCGTTGAAGTATCTTTTCTCCCAAAAGGATTTGAATCTTAGGCATCAACGATGGCTAGAGTTTTTGGCATCATATGATTTTAGTATAGCCTATACTTCGGGAAATGGTAACGCAGTGGCAGATGCGTTAAGTCGAAGACATGTAGGATTGGGAGCCATGTTTTCAGAATGGAAGAATCTCGAGTATTTAGATGGATTTGATTTCAGGCCCAGATGTGAATTGGAACCTGAAATGTTGGCAAACTTATCGATAAGACCGACTCTTGTGGAAAGAATTGGGGAGAGCCAAAAGTGAGACGATAAGCTTGTCAAGATTATCCATGATTTGGAATCTGGATTAGACCCAGAAAAGGATAAAGGATTCGAGATTGATCGAGAGGGTTGGCTTCGGAAGCTAGATGAATTGAGAAATGAAGTTCTGAAGGAAAGTCATCACTCGAAGCTGACAATTCATCCAGGTGGAAATAAGATGTATCGGGATATGAAAAGAACCTATTACTGGGAAGGTATGAAGAAGGATGTTGGAAATTTTATTTCCATGTGCATGAACTGCCAGTTGGTAAAAGCCGAACAGAAGAAGCCAAGTGGATTGCTTCAGCCGTTAGAAGTTCCTACATGGAAGTTGGAGCAAATATCAATGGATTTTATTGATGGGCTACCTAGAACAAGAACGGGAAATGAAGGGATTTGGGTCATCATAGATCTTCTGACTAAGAGTGCAAGATTCATTCCTGTTCGATCAACTAGGACTGCACCAAAGTTGGCTGAGCTGTATATTAAGTGGATAGTTCGATTCCATGGTATTCCGAAGAGTATAGTGAGCGATCGAGACCCATTGTTCACTAGTGGATTTTGGAAGAGCTTTCAGGAAGTTTTGGGAACCGAGATGTGTTTGAGTACAGCTTATCACCCTCAAACAGATGGTCAGACCGAGAGAGTCAATCGAGTTTTGGAAGATCTCCTTAGAGCTTGTGTTTTGGATTTTGGAGGATCATGGGAAAATCATCTTCATTTGGTAGAATTTTCGTATAATAACAGTTACCAGTCAAGCATTGGTTTGGCACCGTATGAAGCATTGTATGGAAGACCGTGTAACTCTTCGACATGTTGGTTAGAAACAGGAGAAAAGTTGATACTTGGGCCAGAAATGATTCGACAGACTTCGGATTGCATAGAGATCATTCGGCAACGAATGAAGGCAGCCCAAGACCGTCAGAAAAGTTATGCCGATAAGCGTCGTAAGGATTTGGAATTCGACGTAGGTGATATGGTTTTTGTGAAGATTTCTCCATTGAAGAATGTTATTCGATTCGGGAAGAAAGGAAAATTGACTCCGAGATTTGTTGGACCATTCCCGATTATCGAGCGAATTGGAAAGCTCACCTACAAATTGGAGTTACCAGAAAAGATGGCGGGTGTGCACAATGTTTTTCATGTATCGTATCTATGGAAGTATGTGCACGACTCGAATACTGTGGTTTCTGCAGATAGCTGTGAAGATTTTGAGGTTGATCCAGTTGTTGAGAGACCTCGTAAGCCGCTTCGTGTTGTGGAAACTGACACGAAACAGCTTAGGAGGAAGGTAGTTAAGTTGCTCAAGATACAATGGAGTGATGATGATAACGACTGTACATGGGAGGTGGAAGAGAGGATGAAGGCAGCTCATCCTGAACTCTTCGAGGTATGGCCATTAGGTGTCATGTCATCTAACGACATTGTAACTTGTTCTAGTCTTAGAATTCTGCATGGTAGGCTAGTAATTGGATGCATGGTTTGTTGATTGCTATGGATGGTAGGCATGCAGAATAGTTTTTGATTGCTCTTGTTTGTTTGGAATTTCGGGGGCGAAATTCCTAAAGGGGGAGAGAATGTAACGACCCGTATTTTTACAGATCAAAAGATTGTAAAACAGTTGTTATTAGATTGTTAGTGTTGTTAAGACGTCCAGAGTTTAGGTCGACTAGAGCTTAAGTCGTGTAGAAGTTAGGTCGTCTGGGAGTTGGGTCGTGTGGTAGCTTAGGTCGTGGGGTAGGTTAGGTCGGGTGAACGACCTAAGAGATTGGAGCAACCTATAGGATTTGACCGACTTAAGGAGTAGACGACTTAAGGATTGCAGCGACCTAAGTTAGTGAGCGACCTATGGAAGTTAGTAGTAGAAGTGAACGACTTAGGAGTTAACGGCTTAAGTTAGTAAGCGACTTAAGGAGGGTAGCGACTTAAGAATTAGCGGCAACGACCTAGTAGTTAGCGACTTAGGGACTGGACGAGTTAAGGCTTAAGTCGTTATAGTTAGGTCGTGAGACCTTGTGTTGAAGTTAGGTCGTTAGACAACTTAAAGGTGTTAAGTCGTCGAGTTAAGTTAAGTCGTTGAGTCGCCATGCGAGTTAGTTAGGTCATAGACGACCTATGTTAGTATGTTGCGTATGGTTAGGTCGTTATATGACCTAAAGGTGTTAAGTCGCAAGGACGTTAAGTCGGTTGAGTGTTGAGTCATTGAGTCTTAGGTCGTGCCTAAGTGTTAGGTCGCGCGTATGTGTTAAGTCGCGCGAGTGTTAGGACGAAGGATCTGCTAAGTCGTAGGTCGAAGGATCTGTTAAGTCGTAGGTCGGAAGATTTGTTAAGTCATAGGATTTGCTGAGTCGTAAGTCATAAGTCGTGGGGTTTCATGAGTCATGGACGACTTAAGGAGGCGGACGACTTAAGGATTCCAGCCTATAAATACGGGGTTTTTCTTCACTTTTTGGGATCCGGATTTTGAAGCGATGAAGTCCTGCCATTTTGAGAGCTCGAGTGTTGCACTTCTTCACTTCTTTTCTCCACTCTAATCTTGTGATTCCTTCCATCCAAATCGAAGATCAAATCGAAGATCCAAGAGCTTAGATTGAAGATCTTCAACCATCGAAGAGAGATTTCATCGTTTGAAGCAGAATTTTGGAGAATCGAGTTAGATCCTTCGCTGTCCAGATCTGAAGTGTGTTGCTTTTGAGGTGTTTAGGTGATTCGGTGAGTGGTGGTTATCTCTCACACGGATCCAAAGGAGTATATCAGATTGGTGGCTTAATTATGTGTTAAAATGATGATTTCCATGTATTTTCTTAAACTTAAGTATAGATCCATTGTTCATGATGATTTGACATCCATTTTACTACATGATTAACCTATGCAAGTTCATTCATCAAGTTGTAGAGATATTGCTCATGATTCATGCTTGTTAGATTTAGACTCTTTATTTACAAGATTGCCATTATTGTTATAATTGTTTATTAGATCATGTTTGAATGCTTGATTACATGGATTAATGATTGACTTGATTGATTGTTATAAATTAGTTGATTGATGATTTGATTTGGACAAGTTAGTTGAAGATGATTCAAAAGCTAAGGGAAAGGCTCTTGAATAAGAAAAGCTGCTCGTGGCATATGACGCGGATGATAAAGCTCATATGGATAGATTTGATGATGGTGGTGAGATAAGGCTTTGCTATGATGAGATGAAGCGAGGCATGATATGAGATAGCCTTGGTTTAATCCAGACAGGATCATTCCAAGCATGTTGGTAACTCAGTGAAACGGTTCGAGTTCAAGGATAATGGTTGGCTTGAGAGGCGCTTGAGCCAGTATGAGAATAGTCGTCGAGGAGGATGACTAGAAGGCTGAGATTTCATCGTTGTTGAAGGTTCTAGCAGGCTCAAAGCAAGAGTACGCTGGGCAGATTCGATAATCCCAAAAGACTGCAGTTGGTGGTCGAGTACTCTGGGCAGATTCGATAGTCCTAGGCACGGGCTGCGACGACGTGCAGAGTTTTATCTAGAACCGGGATTACCATTAACCCTTGACGGACGGCTGAAAGAATGTGTCGGTCATTCAATTAACGGTGGTATCGAAGCAATGATAACAGTGATATCCAGAGTCATGGATGTTGGTTGTATCGTCATTCGGTCTCAAGAGCGATATTTTCTGGGTGCTTATCTGATCTTGGTTTAGGCCTTGGGGGTTTGTACTTGGAAACCATCGACCTTGACTCGAGTGATAATTGCTTTACTTTAAATGTCTGCTTTGCTATGTTTATTTCTGCTTAGTGTGTCTGGGGGCTATCACTGTAGAAAGAGGTGGAGTGGGAGGGTTGGATTCCTATTCCTTTTACCTTTATGCTCTTTTGGTATGTTGTTGGTTAATTTACCGCTCACTAAGACTGTTGTCTGACTCAAGGTTTAATGTTCAACTCTTATTACCTTGGGCTGTTCATCCATTTTGGGATGGGCAGACTAGGTAGCAGGTGACAGGTGCTGTTCTTAGTTTCCAACGATGCTGATGACGAAGACGAGCTGTAGGCTTGTATATTATTTCTTACTATATGTACTGGATGTTCTGCTGCTTGTATAATTCTCTGAGTGATATGTAGTGAGGCTTGATGTATTGACTATTCAGATGTTTGTATTCAACTATTATGAAGTTTAATTGATGAGGAAGCTTCACTATATATATTCTTTATTGTATTTTATCCATGCGCTGTGAGTAATACGATAGATTCTGCTGCTTTAATTTACCTTGGTGATCGTCCATGGCTGCCTGGCACGCCCTACAGCGCACTATTTCCATGTTTAGTGCAGGGGTCATGGGTGGTCGTCACAGTAAAAATACTTGAAAAACGTTCAAAACTGATATGGAAAGTACAATCCAAACAAATCAACCGAATCATGGATCGCAGATACACAATGGTTACGCCTGGATCTCCCAAGAAACATCCGTACCTTTTAAGCAATCGCTGCCTTGCGAATTTCGACTTGATAACAAAAACTGTAGACCGTGGATACACAATGGTTATGCCTGGATCCTCCAGGAAACATTCGTACCCTTTAAGCAATCTCTGCCTTCCGGATTACGCTACGACAAAAACCTATATACCGCGGATACACAATGGTTACGCTTGGATCCCCAGGAAACATCCGTACCCTTTAAGCAATCTCTGCCATGCGGATTACACTACTAAAACGACCATAGATCGCAGATACACAATGGTTACGCCTGGATCCCCCAGGAAACATCCGTACCCTTTAAGCAATCACTGCCTTGCGAATTACGCTATGCAGTCGAGTTCGTAAGACCATGGGTTACGCCATGGAATTCGATGGACACTCGACTATCATATCCGAAAAACCCAAATCAAAGAGAATAATATCGATAGAATGAATCCAAGATGTGGCCACAAATCAGATATCAAGCAGAAGGCACTTTCCATATCTTTACTTCGAAAATATATATCATATAGTACCTTTCAAATCAATTTCAAATATCATACTTATATAAAGTCCATTATATATAAGATTTCATTTCAAATCATATACTTTCCAAAATCAAGAGTATAGCAAATCACACTTATATAGACTTTGATTATATAAGATTTCACTTTTCAAATTGAGTACCTTTCCAAATCAATAGTTTCAAATCAACATCATACTTATACAAATCAGCTTTATATAAGTTCGATAACTCCCAAATCAAGTATTTAGTAAAATAAGGTTCTCAATTCAATTTGTTTCAATATCAGTTCAGTTTCAAAATCATATACAATTCCACCAAATTATTTCTTCTCAATTTAAATATCTTCAGTTTCAAAGTTTCCAATATAATAGGTTTCGAGAATAATCCAAGTTTCTAAATCAATATAATTTAACTCAAACAATTCATTTCCAAAATCAATGGTTTTCATAATCATCTTATATTTACATAAGGTCCATCTTATATCAGAATCAAAATTTTCCATAATCAATTACGCTGTATGAAGAGCCATATGGGATTGAACATCTTTGCTTTATAAAAGGTTTTGAATTTAGAATAGTTTTTTATATAAAATAGTTTTGTATATAAAATAGTTTGTAAAATAGTTTTGTAAATACAATAATTTTTAAAATAGTTTGTATCTGAAATAGAATAAAATAGTTTGTTTAAGAAAAATAAAAGAAAAATAGTTTTGAAAATTGGTTTTAAATTGATAGTAGTTTTGCATAAAAGAAAAATTCTAATTAAATTACAAAGATATGTAATCCAACAACTTCCAATTTCAGTGTCAAAGTATATCTATGATATTAGAACATAAGATGTACATATGTCATCATTTCGCAACATCACATTCGATCACTCGCTCGATCACACAAGTTCGCTTTCGAACTAGTATTGTCCATTCGACTTCCCTAATGCGGACTTCGATATGGTTTCTGGACTAGAAGCCATCAGCCTCCTTGCATAGCCATATACTATGATAGAGAATTCTAGAATCAAGCCCAAAATCCATATCAAATATTTGCCATCAAGAATCAAATGAAAAATCCTAACACGAAATGGTGTAATTCACCTCGAACTTGTGTACTCAAACCTGGATCAAATTAATTATGCGAATAAAACAGTATACGTACAACTTATGTATCTATTCCAACTTGTTATATATATAGTTTTATAAAAGATGTTACTAAGTTAAAACATTTAAAACTAAATTTTATTCAAAATATTTTTAAAAACTAAATTTCATATTAGTATAATTCAAAATAGTCTTATTCATTTACTTAACAAAACAGTTTCCAACTTATTTAAATCATATTACTTCATACTTTACACATACAAAACTAACTTATATACTTTATAAAATAATTTATACTTTTCAAAATTACTTAGCTTTGAAAAATTTAAACCTTGATTTGGAAGTGTTCGAACATTCACAATAGTCGGAGAAATCATATTCACATCCAAGAGTTGGAAATCATCAACAAATCAGTAAATCAATTCCAAAAGATAGAGTTATACCAAATCAAATCCAAAACTCAAGGACTGAACACCGGGCTCACTTCAAATCGTTTCAAATATATATACATATATATTTCGAATATCAAATCATACTTTGGAATTTGAAATCGAAATTGGTTTCACAAAATCAATCGCATAGCAAAGCTACAAAAGTGGCCTATCCCCCACTCTGAAACTCGAGAATCAATGTCGATGATGCATGCACTCATCACCGAAATTATTCTCCAGCGACATAAATGAGTTCTGGACTTCTATTTTTTTGAAAACTTCTTTGAAATTTCTTCGAAATCATTGGAACTCATTTTAAGTCATTTGAAACATTTCTTATTCGGAAATACTTTCAAATCATATTATTATATATTTTCAAAATCTTAAAACCAAATTCAAAATACCAGAGTTCAATCTCTCAAATTTCAAATTCAAAACCTTTAGTTATAAATCCTTTTTATATAAATCCATTTCTTATATAATTTTCAAAATTTCAAATCTTTTTGAAACTTCAAATTCTCGTTTTTAAAAGGTATATATATAATCCTTACCGAAAACATTTTCACTTATATATATAGAATATGATCATACTTATCAAAGTAATACTTTCGATATATAAAACAATTTCTAAAATACAAACAAGCCTGATTTTTTCAAAGGATGATTCAAAAATGGATTTCAAAACAAAGATAGAGATTCAAATTAGAGGGACTCTAATCAAATAGAATTCCGATTCGAAGGTAGGCTCGAACGAAGAAGAGATAATTAAGTTTCAAAATAGAAGATGGATATACTTATATAAATCGCGGGCGACCTTAACCAGGTCAACCGTGACTTCAGGAATATGATCAATGCAGAATTCTAAGGCAAATCGACATTCGATCGCCAGAGATAGAATTCGGTATAGCAAGAGATAGTAGCATCTAAACCGAGGGTATAGAAATCTTCGGTGAATCAATGCTAATTGTAAAAGAGTTTCACCCCTTTACAAATCATTCAAAGATTGGCAGGATCGCCGATTATTTTTTTAGAGATCATTCGAAGTGGAGTTATGGGATACTCCAGAAACAAAATAATACAAATATGGGAGACAAGAATTAATTTCAGAACACGTGGGAGCGTTCCAAAATTCAAAGGAAACCGAATCAAAGAGGAAGAGGTTCAAGCACGAACGAAAGTAATTCTGTAATTAAATCTGCTACATATGTTAAGTTTTGCCTAAAACCAGAGCTCTGATACCAACTGTAACGACCCGGTATTTTCAACCATTCGCATCCGCACATGTCGGACTTGAGTTGCTCAAAATATCAGATTGTTAATTTAAATTTGGCAAAACTCAGCATATACAGTAAATAAAATAATCACAGATACATAGTATATAACAGAATGCAGCGGAATAGATTAATAAATAGTTCATGAAGCTATTATATAAACAACAGAGTTTGAAATAAAATACAATAGAATATCTCAAATAAAGTGATGACATCTCTGAACAAATCAACTGGAAAGCTAAAAGCTGAATCGATAGTTGGATCTCCAAGCGAAGCTCCAAACTCCAAATGTGAGCCTCAAATGTTGTATCACTCAGTCTGACCCGAGCGTAAAGCAAAACACAAAACACTCGAGTCAGGATTAACATTCTTATATCAATAAATCCAACTCAAGTGAAATATCAACTGAAATACAAGGAACATAAAGGATGTTTGGGATAACCATCCTATAAGAATCCAGGGAACTATCTACAATGTGGAAACATACGCTATTAACAACCAAACGTCATTATAACACCGTGGTCATTTAAATTAATTTATACTTCAAAACCAAAATATCATTTCCATTTCAATATATATATATATATATATCCAAATTATAGCACTTTCAAAACTAAATTGATAATTTCATATATATATATATATATATTATTTTAACTTCATTATTATTTAGTTTTGAAATATTCACTTAACAAATCCATTATCATTTAAATAACCTTAACTCAAACTAAACTAAATATTTCCTTCGATTTATTTAAAACTTAAAATATCCATTTAATCATTTTAATTCAAAAATCAAGTTATAAAATCGTATCTTAAAACCCTCAAATTCAATAAGTTTCAAATCGTTTTAATTAAACAAAATTCTTAATTAAATACAACTTCGAATAAATCCACATTTATCTTTCCAACTCTACCTTATAGAATTATTATAAAATCTATTTTTAAATTAAAATTTTAAATAAATACTTTAACATATTGTAATTTACTTAAATCAAACTTTACTAAATTTAAAGCTTTTTATTCAATCTATTTTATAATAAACTTATTCATATACATGATAATTCCAAATTTAAATAAATCAGCTATATTTTCTTTCAAACCATAGAAATCAATTTCAAAATATTTATATATATAGACCAACGGTGTTTGTATATAATTTTCTATGCTATGGTCAAGTGATACGGATATTTAACATTTTAATCCGCAATTTAAATATATATGGGTATATATTATTTCAACCCGCAATCCCAAATTCAATTCAATGAAAATCGCTTGGGTCTATCATTTCAACCCATAACGATTTTCTCCTATTCTACAGATCGTTCGGGTATGTATCATTTCAACCCATAGGGAATGCTATACTAACAGGGAACTTGTAGAGTGATAACAGATATGATAATAGCAGGCATATATCATCAATAACAATATAATATAAACAACAGGATATGGTGTCATATCCTACAGGTGAACAGTTACAGATAATAGCATATATAACAATTTAAATAACTATAGCAGCATATTTCAATTGTCGTTTCAATTGAAATTAAATTTAATAAACACAAGAACGTTAATCGTGAGTGACTGCTCATCTTTCGAGGATGGAGAGATTTGAAATGGTTACGAATCCAAGAACGAATTTCTAAAACGAACAAGATCGGCACCAATAGGACGAACAGGGCTGATAAATAGAGATCGATGAAAATAGATCAGAAACGGCTTGATGTAGACCGAAACAAAAATATATATATTATTCTAATATATTATTTCTTAACCAATGTTAATTTTGAAACTCATTAAAATTATATGCATATGTTTTCAAAAAATATAAAATAGTTTTGAAACAAACTATTGACCACACATTCTGTATAAATCAACATATATCCATTATATATGTAAACTAGACTATATTTAAATTATACTATACATGTACAGTAATAAAATATAATATACAGTACACTTATAACAATACACGTTATGACTATAAATATAATATATAACAATACACTTATAATATAATATACAGTAATAACCTATACACCTTTTTACATACTTCACTAAAAAAATCTGACACAATATATATAACTTGAAAACACGTACATACATAGACTTCTAAATTTATACATTATACAAACTTATACACTATTACACTAAACAGGTTAACTAAAATATATACATATTAACATGTCACTGTACACAGCAACAAGACATGAAAAAGGTAAATTTTATTGATGCCTCAAAGACCGAAACAAACTTACAAAGTCTTGATACAAAAAGACAAAGACATGAAGCCTAACCGACAAAAGTAAAATATATATCCCTCAGAAAGCTAAAAAGTAGGCTCTACTTTAGAACTCAACTTCGAAAGCTCAGAGACAAAGAATCATGGCGGATCCACTTTCCAATCTTGAAGGATACTTCTCTCCAGCTCTGTCGCACAGGTAAAAAACTTGCCTTTAATTCTTTTCACAAGAATCCTAACATCTTGTTCAATTGCAATCTGAATCTGGTGATGGTTCTTAGCAGTTCTCTGGAAGACTCGTCGATTCCTTTCTTTCCAGAGATGATAAACAGTAGTTGTGAGGCAAATAAGCTGCAGTTGGGTCAACAAATCTTCTTTCTTGCGGGAACTCAGGTAAATTAATTCATCTTCTAGGGAAGAAGTTGCATGCAAGACTTGATTTTTATTCTTAATTTGACATATATAAATTAATATATATATATATAACACTTTATAATAAAATATATAACTTTTCGTAGATACTGTACCTATGACCTGTAATTATATATATACAAAAAAAACCACAAACTTTATTATATAAAATACGATAGATCAAATATAACAATGAATATACAAACTGTATAACTTTATACTTTTTAAAACTAACCCATATAACTCGACAGTTTATATTTATAACTTATAAAAATTATAACTGTTATAAGTAAACATTCCAGACATCGATGCCAATATATATACAAGCACTGTTATATATACCACTTATATAAAATATATATGGGACAAAACTCAACTTGAAATTGTATTCGACTGCAAGACTTTATATACGAAGCAACACATTTATATACTTTAAACCAAGAGTAAAACCCCCCAATAACTCATTAGCATATATATACACAAATGAATACAGTTTATAAAACATGCTTTAGAAATATATAAGTTATGAAATATATAACATGTATACTTAAATATATGCATATAATTTTACAAAAGAAACAAACTGTATATGTATGTATAACCGAAAAGAATAGCAACACTATCTCTACTTAAACTAATACGTATATATAAAACATATATATATTTACACAATACCTCATTAACAGGGCAGAGAGAGGAGAAAGGCTACCTAGTTCGAACAAAGCAGGTCGGATCGCACGGTTGCCTGGTAGAGCCCAGATAGGCTGTGGTGCGTCGTGTGGTTATGGCATGCGGTGATGGGTGGGAAGAGATGAGGAGGAGGAAGAGAGGTGGCCGGTGTGGCTGATGTGTGAAGCAGGTTGGTGGCTACATGTTGGTTCGATGGTGGTGATGGTGTACGGTCAGAGAGTGGAGAGAGGCGGAGACGAGCAGCTTCAAGGAGTAGGCGAAAAGAAAAGGAGGAAGGAGAAAAATGAGAAACAAGTGGTTTTCAGGAACAACAGATTAATATATAATTTATTTCTCAACCGTTAGTGATTTCGCGGATTTCGCTATGTACCGGACTTCAAAACTCAGAATTGAATACACTGTAGAGATCAGCTTGAAGAGATGATCAAAAAAGTATACAGATATAAGTGATAGGATCATCTTATCAAAAGTCGATAATCAGTATCGATATACGTTGCTATTCCGTACGGAAAAATCCAAACGGAGCTAGAAATGTCCGAATTTCACGAAACAAATTTCGCAGTCTGATTCAGAGTGTTCTAAATAAATTTTCTCATGTTGACATATTTAGGTTTTGGAAAACTTTTAAATTCAATTGTTATTAACTGATTTAAATTGAAATAAAATTACACAATAAATTAAATTTCAATATTATCAATTGAAAATTTACTAGTTGCTATGTTAAAATAGATGTATTTCAAATATTAAAATTTTATTTTCAAATTCAAGTATTTAAAATTTCACAAAATTTCAGTTAAATATATTATTAAAACTATTAAAATTTACGGGTCGTTACAGGCATGGTGGCAGTTATGAGTGCGACTTCCATTCAGGTGCTCAGTAATAGCTATGAGTTCCAAGCGCTTAGTATGTTGTCTTAGTAGGCACCATTGCCTTTTGTGTAGGGAGCTATATATGTCGTTCGGATCCGCAATATTTGCTCTGAGCATCTTTCGTAGATACAATTTGCTGCTGTGCAGGGAGTTATATAGCGGCCGGTCTACAGAAAGGTCTATGGAGTAGCGGGTCGATCAAAAGGGGTAAAACTAGGGTCACATCCTAACTACAGGATTAGGAATTCAGCCTAATTAAATCAGAACAAGTGCAAGCAATCAAAGGTAACCTATCTTGAGCAATATTTAATCGTATTTATTTCCAATTTATCTCTTTCCTATTTCCTTTGTTATCCTTATTTGCTAGAACTATTGTAGAGTCTATTACTTTTATCTTGCTTAAAGACTCTAGTAATTACCGTCATTCATCAGACTTTTAGTCTGACCCACTCCTCTATTTCCCCCTTTTCCCCCCCTTTGGCAATCAAGGAAGAAGCTAGTAGATTGTTGCAGCTTGGAGTTCTTCTTGAAGGAGATTTCTTCAAAGTACTTTTATTTTCAGTTGTTGTTCTTGTATGCACTGGTTTATTTATGAGGGATATTACATACTCTGATTTTGAGACTTTGAAGTTTTATTTCATAAGACACTATGGGTTTTGAATGTTGTATTTTGCTTTTGACTTATTTATGAATTAATTCCGAGGCTTTGTTTTAATTAATATTTATTTAGTATTCGCTGTTTTTATCTATTTTTGTCTTGTGAATCTTAGTCTCTGTTAGCTTTAGTTATATCTACAACGCACCACGCCTTTTAATGTACCCTTTTAGGTATCTTAAAGGGTGTGAGGTGTTTCACTTGGTATCAGAGCCTAAGGTTACAGGATTCCAAAAATTTATTTTGAAAGTAAAGTATTTTTCAAAATAACTTGTTTTAAAATTATTTTTTAGAAAAGAACTTTTGGGAATGATTTTAAGTATAAAAGAATTTTTATAAAGATCCCCTCATAAGTCCAGTTCAATCTCCCTTTAACTCTTTCCTAAACTACCGTTTTCTTTTCGTAGTATGGCTGATGCCCCGAATCTTCCCGAGCGCATTCCAGTCCCAGCATGGTTTTCTAAGTACGTACAAGCCACGACTCTAGAGGTGCACGGACATGCGCCTAATCCTGCACCAGCGGGTGGGAATCCCATCAACCCACCCACCGCCATCAATTTCTCTAAGCTTTGTAAAGATTTTGCGAGTTTGGGTGGGAAGACTTTTTCCGGCAAGGAGACTTTTGTGGAGGCGAGAGCATGGCTTTGGGACACAGAGAGGATTTTTGGTCTTTTGAGATTGGATGGTCAGCAGCGAGTTCAGCTAGCCGCTTGGCAGCTGAAGGAGGAGGCATCTTTTTGGTGGGAGGTGATCGAGTTGGAGGGAAGGAATATTACTTGGGATGGATTCCATGAGCGATTTGATAGGAAGTTTCTATCTCAGGTAGAAGAAAGTGGTCAGTTGGAAAAGTTTATCAATTTAAAGCAAGGGAGTTTGTGTGTCAAGGAGTACATTAATCAATTCAATGAGCTATTGCGGTTTGGTATGGACTTGATGAACACGGTGCATAAGAAAGCTATGAAGTTTGCGAAGGGATTGAACCAACCCCTTCAGGGATTATTGCTGACTCATGTACCGATGGGAGCTACTTATGAGTCTTTGGTTGAGATGGCGCTTATGTCGGATACGGCCAAGGAAGGAGAGTCTAAAGAGGAGGTTAAGTCAGAAGTTTCAAAGAAGAAGTGGTGGGAAAAGAATAAGAAGAAGAAGAAAGGTGATGGTCCTCAGAAGCAGATTAAGAAAGGAATAAAATGCCATGTTTATGGGAAGGTTGGGCATGTAGCCAAGAATTACTGGAAGGAGAAGATGAAGGGTAAGTGCTATACTTGTGGGAAACCCGGTCATATGAGTAGGAGTTGTCCCCAGAGAGCGAGTGCACTAGTTGCGCAGATTCAGACGTTAGACACAGCACCTTCCAGTAGCATTCCAAATAAGGGTAGGAAAGTTACAGTTGAAGGTTTGATTTCTATACCTGATTTTCCCATTTGGACTTTATTTTATTCTAGAGCATCACACTCTTTTATCTCTAGTTCTTTAGTAGATTGTTTGCACTTGGACATATCATTAGTAGTAGACCCCATTATTGTTTCAAACCCCATAGGAGGATCAACACACTCATCTATGGTTTGTAGAGTTTTGAAAATCTTTATCCTAGGCATAGAATTTGACTACGACGCCTATGTTTTGGGATTCTCGAGGTATGGGATGATCTTAGGGATGGATTGGCTATCCACATATGGAGCTATCTTAGACTGCGAGATTAGAGTCGTTAGACTTAAGACTTGCAGTGGTAGGACTCTAGAGGCATCTTACGACTCACAAGGGTCAGTCATTTTGAGTTTTCTCTATTCCCTTGATTCATCATCATCAGGTTGCATTCGGTTCCTATCGTCAGAGATTTTGTAGACATCTTTGAGGAGGTTAGGGGACTGCCCCCTAAGAGAGAGATTGACTTCAGGATTTATTTGACCGAGAATGCCAAGCCAGTAGCATTACCTGTGAGGCACATGGTACCTAGGGAGAGGAAAGAATTGAGCAAGCAGATTCATGAGCTTTTGGAGAATGGGTTCATAAGAAGGAGCATATCAGAGTGGGGAGCGCTAGTCGTCTTCGCCACTAAGGTGGATGGTTCTCTCCGACTTTGCGTAGATTATAGAGAATTAAATAAGCTCACTAAGAAAAACCGATATCCACTCCCTAGGATTGATGATCTTTTTGACCAGTTGGTAGGTTCTTCGGTTTTCTCTCAACTTGATTTAGCCATGGGATTCCATTAGCTTAGAGTCGCTGATGACAGCATAGATAAGACTACGTTTAGGATACCGGACAGACTCTTCGAGTGGTTGATTATGCCTTTTGGGCTAACCAATGCCCCAGCCTATTTCGTTGATTTGATGAGCCGCGTCTTTAGGGATGTCCTAAATAAGTTTGTGGTGGTATTCGTGGATAATATCTTGGTATTTTCCAAGAATATGGAGGAGCATGCTTTTCATTTGGAAGAAGTTCTTTGCACACTTCGTAGATATCATTTGAGAGCTAAGTTTTCGAAGTGTCATTTTTGGAGAGAGGAAGTTCGTTTCTTGGGGCACATAGTCTTGAAGGAAGGTTTGGCTGTTGACCCCGCCAAGGTTATTGCAGTGCAAGATTGGAAGGCCCCCAAGAACATCACCGAGGTTAGGAGCTTCTTAGGATTGGCAGGCTACTATAGGAAGTTCATTAGAGACTTTGCCAAGATTTCGGCACTACTCACGTGCCTTTCTAAGAAGAATAAAGCTTTCGTGTGGGACGTGGATTGTGAGGATTCCTTCACGAAGCTTAAGAGAGCCCTTACTAGTGCACCAGTGTTAGTTTTACTCGACGGAGCTAAGCCTTTCACTGTATACACTGATGCATGTAGAATGGGCCTAGGAGCGGTTCTGATGCAACAAGGGAGGGTAATGTGTTATGGTAGTAGGTAGTTGAGGACGCATGAGAAGAACTACCCTACCCACAATTTGGAGTTGGATGCCATAGTTTTTGCACTCAAGTCCTGGAGGCACTATTTGCTTGGAGAGAGGTTTGAGCTTTTTAACGACCATAAGTCTTTGAAGTACCTATTTTCGTAGAAGGGAGGAAACAGAGGTGGATGGAGTTTTTAGCCTCGTATGATTTTGAGATAGCTTATACCCTTGGCAAGGGTAATGTGGTTACAGATGCATTGAGTAGAAAGAAAGCAACCCTTAGTCCTTTGTTCATAGAGTGGAGGAGCTTGGAGTTTATTTCTACCTTTGATTTTAAGCCCTTTACGGACATTACTCCCAGATTGTTGGCGACATTAGAGGTGAGGCCTACCCTTATGGATCAGATTGGCTCGAGGCAGCGGGAGGATTCGAAGCTCATGGACATTATGGATAGGATTAGTTGAGGAGAGGTCTCGAGACATCTCCAACGCTATTCCATTGATAGTAGAGGGTGGCTTAGGAGAGATGGGAGGCTTTTTGTTCCATGCGCAAGTGACTTGTTGAGAGTAGTTTTGGAGGAGGCGCACCATTCGCGTATGACTATTCATCCGGGTGGTGACAAAATGTATCGGGATATGAAGAGGATGTTCCATTGGGGTGGCATGAAGAAGGACGTGGCGGAATTCGTAACTAAGTGTTTCATATGCCAAAGGGTAAAAGCAAAGCAGTAAAAGCCCGGTGGATTACTTCGGCCCTTAGATGTGCCCGGTATTTCTATGGATTTCATTGATGATTCACCCCATTCTAGGAAGGGGAACAGTAGAATTTGGGTGATTGTTGATAGATTGACAAAGATTGCTCACTTTATCCCAGTTAAGAGTAAGCGTACGGTTTCATATTTGGCATCCTTATATATTCGAGAGATAGTCCGTCTACATGGAGTTCCTTCTAGTGTTGTTAGTGATAGAGATCTCATTTTCACTAGTGAGTTTTGGAGAAGCTTACAGGAGGTGCTAGGGATGCAACTTAGGTTGAGTACAGCCTATCACCCCTAGACAGATGGCCAAATGGAGAGGGTAAATAGGGTGCTTGAGGATTTGCTGCGGATGTGCATTTTGGACTTTGGAGGAACTTGGGAGGAGCATCATCCATTGGTTGAGTTTGCGTACAATAATAATTACCAAACAAGTATAGGAATGACACCATTTGAGGCTTTATATGGGAGGCCTTGCAAGTCCCTAGCATGTTGGGTAGAGTCTACAGAGGAGTTATTACTTGGACTCGATACTGTTAGGGAGACCTATGAGAGGGTGGATTTGATTCGGTGAAGGATGAAGACGGCTCAAGATAGACAGAAGTCTTATACGGATAAGCGGAGGAGAGACTTAGAGTTTGAGGTTGGAGACTAAGTTTTTATCAAAGTATCCCCGCTTAGGAAGGTGGTAAGATTCAGATCACATGGAAAGTTATCCCCTAGATTTGTTGGACCATTTTCTATCATGGAGAGAGTTGGGAAGATGGCTTATCGAGTAAGGCTACCTGATAGGCTCGCAGGAGTGCACGACATTTTCCATGTTTCACACTTGCGAAAGTGCTTAAATGACTCGGCGGTGGTTATAGAGCCTAGTAAATTAGAGGAAGTAGAGGTAGAAAAGGAAGCTTCTGTTCGACGTATCCCCACAAATATTATTGGAAGAGACATCAAGCGACCAAGGAATAAGGAGGTTCCACTAGTGAAGGTGCAATGGGGAGATGATGTTGCAGATGCCACTTGGGAAGCAGAAGAGAAGATTTCGTACTTCATATCCCCATCTTTTTTATAGTAAGTTTTGGAATTCCTTTTTCCATATTTAGATTTGAATAAGTTCTTTCCTTTATAATCCTTTAGGAGGGTAGAACTTAGGATTTAACCTATGGATGGTAGGATTTGATGTAAACATGTTAATAGAACATGTTATGAATGATGTATGCTAGTGGTTGCAAGTGTTTGCTAGTGGATGCAAATGGATGCATATAGGTACACTAGGCACTATTATTCATTAGGGATCGGCCTAATTAGGACACTAGAGCATATGCATATGGATGTGTGTGCATTTTTATTTTATTTCCATGATTGCTATAAATGGATGTTTATCACATGATCGTTGCATTCGGATGATGTTTATAGCACGCATATAGAGTTATCAGTATCATTAGGAAATTTTTGCATTCATTTGGATACATGGCATGGACATGATTGCATAAAAAGGAGATCGACTGAATCAGTGGACTGCTTAACATTTTGCATTAGTTAGGGACATTTACACTACACTAATTGCATAAGTATCATAAAATGCTTTAGAAAACTTAAGGACAATAGACGAGTAGTTGATGATTGAGTAGTTAGTCGTAGAATTGGATGAAAACATTTAGTACATTCTTTTATCCTTAGAGATTTCGGGGACAAAATCCCTTAAGGAGGGGAGAATGTAACAACCCAAAAAATTAAACTACAATAATTAATTAATGAATAAATGAAATGATAAAATAACTCTATGAAATTATCGAAATTGAGCCACGGGAGTTGCATCATTGTGTCCGTGGTAATTTTCTAGTCAATTTCCATATATAGAACGTTAGAAACTAAGCTAATATGACCAAGTTATAAAAGAAGAAAAATAAGAAGAAATATAACGAAAAAAATATTACGGTCAGGTCGACCTGGGCGAGGGGGCGGTCTACCGGCCGGTCGACCTGCCTTGTAAATTTGCAGCCGAACGAACGAGAATTCATTCGAATGAATTAGAGACGTCGGAGCACGTCATTTGCACCATTTTGTTTAATCCAGTCCCTCCGTTGTTGCATCTGATAGCTCCTATTCAGCCTATGACGTGGTTGCATCCTATTCAATCTCCAAATCCAACAGTCCAAGATCCACTTCTACACATATAAATAGACCCCTAGACCTAACACTTTTTCTCATTCTAGATTTTCTCCGCCTGGGTTCACCTTTTTAGGAAGGACCCAAAAAGGAATAATATTCGAAGGAGAGAATCTTTTTAATAAAAATTATTTTACAACTCCAAGTGGGTCCGAGAAGACCAAAGGAAGAGCTTAGGACCGGAGGTGGGTGATTGTAAATATTTTAAGATTTCTCTAAGTAATAGGCTTTCCAATAGTTGTAGTTTTCTACGATTTTTGGAATAGCCTATTTCATTATTTACAGTTTTTAATTATTTTTAGTCAATTTAGCTATTCCTTTTAGTAATTTAATATCATTTCTACTAATTATAAATTATTACTGTTAAGCATAGCTTCTTATTAATTTACAGTCTATTTACAATATTTAAGTTTATTTACTATTATTTATTTCTTATTTAAACTTTTCGACGTTTTGGATTTTAGGCAAGCGTTTATTCTCTTCATTCCCTTTTTCTACGCGTATGGATTAGATTAAATAAAAAATGCGGATATGGATTTTATAAGTAAGAATATTAAATGAAGAAGATAAGATGTAAATTAGGGAGATTGTAATTAAATAATGGAATTGGACTGAATTTATGCCTAATTATAATTAGAATTGGACTAATTATAGATAATTGGCATTGTTATAACTTAGGATTATAACTAAATGAAGTAAAAGATGAAAGAAGCTTATTTTAACACTTAGACCTTGGGTTAAGTAATAAGCATGATTATAGCGTAGATTATAATAAGAAAAAGAACAGAGTGGGCTTATTTTAAGGCTTGGGATAAATTAATAAGCATAGAAAGTAAAAATGGTAATAAAGGCTTATTTAAATAATTTATCTAAGTTAATAAGCAATTATGAAAGTAGGACCTATACAAAATAGCATTCCCTAGGGCACGCTTATGCTAAGAATGGTAGTAATTGGTCAAATAGAAGTCCAAATCATGGGGATTTGGATAAGGGGCGCAACTAGATATTGTTTGGATGAAGGGCCAGTACCAACAACATTTCCCCTATTTTTTCTATGGATACACGGTGATCTCGCATTAGCCTGAAGTGAGATGAGGGGCACACTATGTTGTATGTTGGAGGTAATAAGAAGACCCAATAGGTGGAGAAAAAGGTAGCATGGGCATGGTGGCAGTTATGCGTACGACTTCCATTCGGGTGCTCAGTAATAGCTATGAGTTCCAAGCGCTTAGTATAGTGTCTTAGTAGGCACCATTGCCTTCTTTGTAGGGAGCTATATATGTCGTCTGGATTCGCAGTAGTTACTCTGAGGATCTTCCATAGATACCATTGGCTGCTGTGTAGGGAGTTATATTGCGGCTGGTCCACAGAAAGGTCTATGGAGTAGCAGGCCGATCAAAAAGGATAGCATTAGGGTCACATCCTAACTACAGGATTAGGAATTCAGCCTAATTAAATCATAACAAGTGCAAGCAATCAAAGTTAACCTATCTTGAGCAATATTTAATCGTATTTATTTCCAGTTTATCTCTTTCCTATTTCCTTTGTTATCCTTATTTGCTAGAACTATTGTAGAGTCTATTACTTTTATCTTGCTTAAAGACTCTAGTAATTACCGTCATTCATCAGACTTTTAGTCTGACCCACTCCTCTATTTCCCCCTTTTCCCCCCCTTTGGCAATCAAGGAAGAAGCTAGTAGATTGTTGCAGCTTGGAGTTCTTCTTGAAGGAGATTTCTTCAACGTACTTTTATTTTCAGTTGTTGTTCTTGTATCCACTGGTTTATTTCTGAGGGATATTACATACTCTGATTTTGAGACTTTGAAGTTTTATTTCATAAGACACTATGGGTTTTGAATGTTGTATTTTGCTTTTGACTTATTTATGAATTAATTCCGAGGCTTTGTTTTAATTAATATTTATTTAGTATTCGCTGTTTTTATCTATTTTTGTCTTGTGAATCTTAGTCTCTGTTAGCTTTAGTTATATCTACAATGCACCACGCCTTTTAATGTGTCCTTTTGGGTATCTTACGGGGTATGGGGTGTTTCATGATGGTTGAGATTCTAGCTACCTTTTGATTTTTGATTTTGATGATGAGTTCTAGTGGAGACACACATTTATTCCAAATGGGCTAGAAATTAGAGTCTGTATGTTGTAATTTTTCGAAGGCAAGTTTTTGATAAGGTGCATTCATCAATCATCTCTTTGATGGCAAACCGGACTTTTATTTGAATAATTAGTGTCTATTCCTTAGTTTTAAACTTGTGAGAGATGTTTTATAAAGTATGTTTTGGAAATGCCTTAGATTTAGAAAAAAAGGTTTTCTAAGGATTTATTTCCTCAAGGGTTTATTTTGAAAATTTTATTTTAGGAAAAGTTTTGAAAATTTAATTTTCACGGAAATGCTGTTTATACCAGCACTATAATATCAGATTGGGGGGGAAGACCAGAATTAGAAATTGATAGAAGAACAAGGGTATGGGCACGTGTAAGTAGGAAACAAAAAATATCTATTTTAGTTTTATCATCAGCTATGGGTTCAAATCTAAGAGAAATTCTAGATAATGTTTGTTACCCTGAAATTTTCTTGTCTTTCTCGAATGATAAGGAGAAAAAAAGATTGGATCCAAAGAAAATGCCATTTTGGAGTTTTATCAACAATTTGCTTGTGTCGGTGGGGATCCAGTATTTTCTGAGTCCTTATGTAAGGAATTACAAAAGAAATTTTTTCAAAAAAAATGTGAATTAGGAAGGATTGGTCGACGAAATATGAACCGTAGACTGAATCCACGTATAGTACTATGGTTGTCGTGTTAAGAAATTTTTAGTTTATAAAAGATTAAATTTTGAAATCCTTATATATTTATATGCATATATCAGTAAAGGCTTGATTTTGATTTTTTGCAAGAAAATAGTTTTCCAGTTTAGGAAATTTGTGTTTTAAAAAGTTTTTTAGAAAACCTGAAATATATATAAATTTGGATTTTAAAAGGAAGTTTTGGTATGCAGTAGTTTCTATTATTTAGAAGCAAGTATAAAGGAGCATATATTTAGCTCAGTGATTTATCGGTTTATGAAATTGAAGTTTTTAGATTTTCTCACTTTAAGGTATAGAAAAATATGAATGAAATTCAATTTTATTGGGGTATGTAGTTTAAGTGTTGTTGTACCACCAGCTATTGGAAGAAATATTTCCATGCGAAGTAGGCAGGAAATAGCAGTTGGAATATTTGTGAGTTTATGGAATTGTTGTTGGTCGTAGCAGTTTTGTTAGGACTATTATAAATTGCTGGAGCTTGGTCCGAGACAAGGCGGTAGGCCTTGACAATAACGTGATGAGGATAGGAATTTTTCGGATCGTGTCAAATCAAAGGTGACGGCACAAAATGTTTATTATTATTCAATTTGACCCTAATTGAGTCTAGGTTCAATTAATGCCCAAAGCTTATCTAACGGTTGAACACTTAGTGGCAAACCTATAGTGGTCTACCAGTTAATGAGTTTTGGCCCAACTTGAACCTAGAACAGGACCATAAAAGTCGCGTTTGAATTCCTCCAAGTTGCCTTCTTTCGTTCCTCCTTCCTCAACAAGCCAAACCCAATCTCCATCCTCCTCCTCCTCCTCCAAGTATTGGCCTCTCTCTTCCGTTCCTCCCCTAGTCGACGCTAATTTTTCCCTAGGAGCAGCAGCCTCGCCTCTTTCTTATGTTGGTTTTATATGCTAGATCTCGCCCCACTACCACTACAGATCTAAACTCTATTTCGTCCCTCTAATCCCTTCTTAGCCCAAGACACCTTTCTGCATTGCCGGTTTTTCCTTGCACCATTATGGTCTCGACCCTCAAGAGTGTAACGACCCTGATTTTTCAGCCCAATTTAAATTTTAAATCCATCGTTTAATATAAAATTTTGAAATTTCTAAACAATCTCAATTAACGTCCAAACTTTATTTATAAGATTCGTCCAGTTAGATATGAATATAGAAAAAGTTTCATCGCAAAATATTACAGTAAATTTCGTTCGCGTTTTACTGTATATCAGTTCATATAAAGCTGCGTAAAATTTATCTTTCAAATCCAAATATTTTTACACAGTTACGTTGAAAAATTATTCTGATCAAGAAAATGTAATTCGTTTCATCAAAAACTGTCATCGCCTGCTCCGTTTAAATTGTTTTGCAAATCGTACAATTTCAGCGGTGTAAATTCGAATTTTTATAAAACTATCGTATCGCAATAATCTGTGTACCATTGGAAGCGCATCGTCGCACTGATCAAAACGGTATATTTATTCGTTCTAACCGAAGTCCGACGTAAAATAGTCGCATTGATTTAACCGTTCCGGACGTTTGGAAATAGAATAAACGGAGCCCGTATCCAAAAGAAATAGAATAAACTCAGCTGATACATTTAAGGGGTAGTTGGAAGCTAGGAGTGGCTTAGGAATTGGTGTGGACGTTTGGAAAGATGTGAGAAGAATTGGGAAAATAAGAATACATTTCGTATTTCAAAAAAAGCAGTACTGTTCATATCTGGGTTTAACTTGGGAATGTACGAGATGTTTGGGAACTCAGAAAAAATTTATTATAGATTATTTACGTTACTAAAGTTTAAAGTAAAAAGAGCCACTTCATTTTCATCTCCATTCCACTGTCAATTCCATTTTCAAGCATCAGGTAAATGCGCTCTTCCTCCTTTCTCTTCTTCGTCATGTTTCTGTTTTTCTTCTGCGAGAATAAAATAAAATTAAAATTTTAAGAGAATGGCCGAAACAAAACTGCCTTCCTTCGAACATCCTTGTCACCGGTCCTCCGTCACTCCACAAGCATCTCCACCCTCAGCCGATGTCCCTTCCCTTGCGCCACCTCTGACACCTTCCGGCCAAATCCTCAAACCCACTGCCAAGCCTACCCCTCCGCGTCAACAACCCTTGCTCACCGGCGTGGTCGTCACCGCCACTGGATCCTGCCTTGCCGTGAAGAGTGCGTGCATGTATCTGTAATTGTGTGCCGTGTGTTCGTGTGCGTGAGTGTTGGTGGGTGCATGCTTGTGTGAGTATGTACAACTTTGGTTTGTACAGAAAAAAAGAGGATGATGAAGCCGTGGGTGTGTGCATGGTGAAGGCAACTTACGTTTGGTGTTGGGCCGTGAATCAGGCGTGTGCATGTTATTGAAGCTGAGTGTGATACGTGTGTGTGTGTGTGTGTTAAGGGGGTTTGCATGAAAAAAAAAGTTGATGTTGCAAACAGTTGTGCAGTGCAGACTTCTGAAAACCCATTTCCGTTGTTGTCACATATTTATATACTGATGTATATAAGTGATGTATGGGTTAGAGTTGTAACCAATTTTCGTTTCCCTGTTGTTGTTGCAGCAACCGACTGAGCTTTCCGCAGCAGCATCAAATTTTCAGCTCCGTTCTTTTTCTTCGTCTTCGGTAAGCACATTTATATAAATTTATAAATTATATAGAAACGTTCATTGTATTAATATCGTTTTCTTTTTTCGATATTACAGTGTCCGTTGTTCGCATTATACCGACTCTATTCATGCTTATTCTTGCTTTGGGTCCATTTCTTTATTCACGAAAGGTGAATTAATTTTCACGACTATATTCTTATGCAAGTTTGTATTGTTGAATGGTTGTTATGTGATTAAATTGAATGATGATTGCTATTGTTAAGTGACAAATAAATTGCAAGTTAAATTTGATATAGGATAGTTAACGAATTAAAATTTGGATTATATATGTCAAACTTTGATTTGTTAAACTTGACCCCCTTCATATGTAAAATTTGATTAGTAAAACTTGACCCTTTAATTTTTAAGTTAATGGACACGTAGAATTTGATAAATCTCACTTTGGACCTTTGAACGTATATTTGATTTATTGTTGTAATATTGAAATTGAAATTGAACGATAAGTGCAAAACCGTAATGTAATAATCTTTAATCTGCATGAAATGATAGTGTAGATTCTAGGAATAATTATACTAATTTGCATAAATAACAAATGCAAATTAATATGATTATTTCGGGATTATTTAAATTGTTAAATTGTTGTGAATGGATGCTATTGCTTGTTTATTTACTTTGACACCATCCCAGTTATCACACTGCAAGTTCCCTTTGTATGCTTTGATTTTTAAATTGGAATGGAATCGGGTTGAAATGATAAATACCCAAATAAACTTGAATTTGGATAGAAATTTAATAAAACCCGATTGGTCAATAATTGGATTTGTAATAAAATAAGAATTTTATTTTAATGAAATAAAGTTTGAAATAAAACTGGAATTTAAATTTTGATGAAAGAACGCTGTGTAAAAATTTATTAATTAATAATTAAATTTGGAATTATTAATAATTAAGTTTTGTAATTATTAATAATTAAGTTTTGAAATTACTTGATAATTGAATAAGATTGAATTATTTAATAAATTAAACTAACTGAATTCTTTAACAAGTGAAATTGAACTTCTTGAACAAGTGGAATTAAGTTCCTTTATTAATTGAGTTTGAATTGTAATTAAGTAAATGAATAAGTGGATTTGAATTTCTTTAATAAGAAATAGAATGTGTTTTATTGAAACAAATAAAAGTCTT
This sequence comes from Allium fistulosum, assembly GCA_030737815.1. Taxonomy (NCBI): domain Eukaryota; kingdom Viridiplantae; phylum Streptophyta; class Magnoliopsida; order Asparagales; family Amaryllidaceae; genus Allium; species Allium fistulosum. The sequence goes on from CM060901.1 coordinate 672,393,631, forward strand.
GTAATTTAAAGAATTGGATTTGGCAAATTTAATTTGAAATCAATTTGTAAGCTTGATTTAATAAGTTGAACTTAAGGAAGTAATGTAATGAATTGGAAATTTAATTGAATCATTTTAATGATCAATTTATTTAATGAATATCGAATGAAATCGATAATTAAGTTTAAATCGATTTGAACGATAAATTAAGGTAAATGATTATGGAATGAACTTATATACGAAATTAAATGAATATTTGAATTGTTTTAAAATGGAATTTGAAATTGAAGTATAGAAATTTTGAAATGGAATTTGAAGACATGAAACGTAAATTCTAGAAATTGGTTTAGGAAGACAAACGGAATGTTGATTTACAAATTCTAATTGTAATTGAATTGATTTGGTTTTTGAAATATATGAACGACCAATCGGTGTAATAATTACGAAAGTTATTAAAGAGATCGGAATCGGTTAGGGACATACTCACTGTCTAAACTGAAAACCACTTTAATAACTATACGCGGAGTGTGATCCAGAATGAAGTGGTTGGATTGATGTACGTTGATGACGGAAGAAAGAGAACGATAATGCATAGCCTTGACACTTGTATCAAATTGGAAATGACTAAAACAGGAGCCGTGCCGGGCCAAATGGGGTTAGCTACCTCGAGCGAACACACTTCTTCGTTAACTACTCATTACTTTGTGATTGATTGGTGCGCACCCTTGATTTGGGAGTGTTGTTTCGCGGTGTTGCGATCGCTGCGGCGATGCGTTCTCACCAGTCCGGATCAGGAAAACGGTAGTTTCACTACCTTGGGTATTGCCACATGTGCCTTGTCATACTTGTATTCCCATATATGCGACCACTACGAATTTGTTTTGTATTATACCTATGGAGTACTCCCTGATATCCCACCAGTTTACGGTGGAGTTTACTGTGCTGTATAGTCTGTAATGCTATATAAAATGTGTTAAGGGGAATAATGGTGACGCCTTAACACTATCTTGATATTTTACTTTACTGTTAGATATTATCTATTTATCGTACACTACTATGTATAGATAGTTTAACGGATCCTGAAAGATGTTTATTCCATTCATCTTTGAGTTATTGTTATTTCAAATTTTGAACCATATTATCTGTATAAGAATATATGTCCTGATTCGAGTGTTTGTTTCTGCTTATGCTCGGATCAGACTGAGGATTGCTGTTGCTGTTCTATTTGGAGCTGAAGACCGAAGACTATCACTATCTTATCTTATCAGTATTGTTCTTTCTATTTGGACTATTGGACATCTATGTTGTTCTATTTCTTTTATTTGAGACATTGTTGTATTTATGGGTAGCTTCATGAACTACTCTTATGACTATGTTGTATTTCCGCTGCACTATTCTGTTATGATGTATTTTCTGTGATTTTGTGATGATTCTCATTTATATACATATACTCCATTAATGATTCATGTTTTGCACTATTTAAGTTGACATGTGTGGATTATTGTCAATTTAAATGGTCCAAATATTCGGGTTGTTACAAAAGGCCACTTAGCTGAACCAGAATGAGTAGAAGATTTCACCGCTTTTGGGCTGGTAGAGCTATTTGTCGTGGTAGGATTTGCATCGATCCTCTGCTTTAAGACTTTTGAGCGGAATGTTATCCGTGTTGCATCTGCCTTTCTGATATCCTATTGGCGTAGAATTTCGATCGAGGGAACAGTTTGAGTCGTTCAGAGATGAAGTGTATCTTGATTGAGCTGACTAATGATGATGTCGCTGAGATTTTGGAGGCTTTCACGAAGGATGCGGACTTGGATGATTTTGAAGTGACCGACCTAAAGATTTTTGTAGCAGATCTTTTTTTAGGATGTCGATGTTTGAAAGACGGATAATCTATGTCCGACTGTCCATCTGATTATGTGCATCATTCGGCACAATGCCATCTCTAAGATGGGAAGTTCCAACAGATTTATCCCGTGGTGCAAAAAACCACCTATGATAGTATTGGAAGCATCGACATCAAATGGACTCACACCCTTTTGATTCAATTTGTTGATCTAGGATTAGCACTCCACAAAGTCACTTTTCATATTTTCATCTATCCACTCTCGTCTTTAGATAATACGGGTGAACCTCCGTAGAGAGGCTGTTTAGTAGAAGGTTCATTCTTCCATCATTAGATCCTTCCTTAAGAAGCTAGCAATTCTGAAGTCGTCAGCGACACAAGCAGTGCCAGCGGCACGAAAATGGGTGTAAAGTCGCCATGCTATGACCATTCAAAGGCCACATCAATGGATCGAGCTCCAGTTGTCGAGCAAGGCATCCCATGATCTGTAGGGATTATTTTAGGATTGATGGTGTCGTTGTCTTTTCCCATTTAGCATTTGTTCTCTTCTTTTAGGTTGTTTGGGTTGTAACTGTTAGTTGTCTCAAGTAAAAGGCACGCACGATATTATGAGTTCCTACTTATGTATTGTGTTATTATTTCTGAAACTGCAAACCACTCCTATATATGCATAGTAAAGGAGCAGTATAAATATGGAAATCTCAAAAAGACACTTGACTAACAGTAAATACAATATAAGATTTGATGTTTAGAATAGTTGGAAAATTTTAGCGTAGGGCATGGTAAAGTTGTTTTGGTATTCACGGGTCATTTCTCAAGTTCCTTAAAGGCTAATTTTTTTGTATAATAGATGTGATGACATTTTAAAATAAAATGTCATGTTTTATGGGTAAAGATTAGTTGTAGATTTTAGAATTGGTTTATGCGTTTAGTGCATAACCGACTTTCAACTACGCTGAAATTGTGGTTTGGTTTATCAAAATTTTTGAGGAATATTTTTTGAAAAGTTCTCTTTTTAAAAGAAAGGTTTTTAGTTTTATTTGTTTTTTTCTTTTTAATTATTTTTAGAGGTTTTGTTCAAAATTTGATTTAAGGGAAAATATGCGTCTAAATATTTAGGGATCTTATTGTGACGTACGAATTTGAAAAGTGGGAAAGGCTTTTGTGAAATCTTTGATTTTGAAGGCCACATGTTAGGCGTAGGGAAGGCAATTAGAGTTAGAATTTACGAATTTAGTGGTGCATTAGGATCAACGATGCGATAAATGTAAGCGGTACCAATGGAAAAGTTGTTTTAGCCTTGGAATTTCTATTTCCATAACTTGTCGACGATGCACGTGAGTCTATTTTTAGACTTAATCCGTTTTACAGCTTGAAATAAACCTCATTATGCGTTTTTTATGTGTAAAATTTGGAATACATCTGGGGCAGTAAGAAATTTTCCACTGTACTACGAGAATATGAAGATTATAGATTGGTAAGAATGTTAAATTCTCCACCTAAATTTTTTTTCTCGCATGGGACTAAAGTTTAGGAAGGGATTTTTCGATGCGTTACATTATTGGATGCTAGGAGGTGGATGCAAAAATTGATTGCTTCATACTTCTACTCGCAGGAGTATTGGGGTTTTGTTTGAATTTTTTTTTCAAAAAACTGCATATATGTAGAACTGCCAGTATATATATATTGATTTTGTGCATCGTATTTTTCCAAAAATGTTTTCAAAGTAATGCATTCATATAGGAGGATCCGATTTAGAATCATTCTGCATACCAAATTTCTATGCGGTGATACTGTAATACACTATACACTTGCGCACATTGGTTGTAAAATTGGTTTACACTCATTATTTATGTAGTTTAGGATAATTAGGAGCCAAAACCATGACTTAGTCATTGGTGAAATTTCAAAGAAGAAATTCATTTTAAGGGGGGAAGAATGTAGCACCCTCTAATTTAGTGTTAGTTATTTAACTAGTTAGTTAATTAATTTGGCTCCAAAAATGGAATTTGTGCAAATGATGGAATTTTGATCACGAAACTAGCACCATTTTGTTCAATGGGAAATTATAAGAAACCTTCATATTTGGATTTTTGCGATCGGAGTACAAAAAAAAATTTATGGACAAAAAACAAATTCGAAACGGAAAATAATTCGAATAAGAAAATTAATGTTTATATATTAATTATCTAGGGCCCACAGGTCAACCCATATGTAGGAGCGGTCGACCAGGGATAGGAAGGGGATGGTCGATCACTTCGTGTGTGGCGGCTAGGCTTAGCCTAGGCCCAACGGTCCGAATTTAATATATTTCGATCTGACAGTTGAGGTTGATTCTTACACCTATAAATTCAGGCCTAACCCTCCTTTCTCTTCTCATATTTTTCTGGAGGCAGTAGGAAAGTTCTGCCATTTCTTATTCTCCACTTTCTTTCTAAATTATAAAAATTAGTTATTTATACTCATACAAATTAGAGAATAATAGAAATCTAAGGAGAAGAGAAGAGAATCCACTATACGTGTATTTGAGGTAATTTATATATTTGTATCTATTTTCTCTTCCAATCTCAAATCTCTTCTCAGATCTGTAATTCTAATATATGTGTATACCTTTTTTATACATATTTCTTGGATTAAAAATAATTTGAAGATGAATCAATGATTTTACTTTAGATATGGAGATTTGGATCGCTTTTAAAAGGTGAGCGGGAAATTTTATAGATTGTTATAATATGAAGATTATCCCGTTGGTGTTTATTTGATTATCATTCCTAACTTGATAATTGTTTATGAGTTGTAGGCAACAAATTGAATATAATAAATATCGCCTACATATTATTGTTTATGAATTGATTTAGAATTGTTTATAACCTGCTCTGGAAATCAGTCCCAAAAGTATGAATTTAGAATATTGATTTGAATGAAATCTACTCCAGATCCAAAAATAGGTTGTATAATAATGTTATGAATTTGGATTATTAACCTAATCATGTTGGAACGTAAACTGTTCTATGTTTGGAAATATTGGAATTTAGATCCGTTTAATATTTGTAAATTAGTTTGATTTCTTTCCCTTTAAGAAAAATACAACGTTTGATCTAACAAGGACTAGATGCAAATATAAAGAGAAAGAGATGTGTAAAGTATGAATTCATTGTATTTACAGTGTCTGTTTTAGTAATAAAAAGAAATGATTATTCCTTGTAATTTCATATGTGCAATCTTATATATTTTAAGATTAAATATTTTGTTTGGAATAATTTGTGGAAATTATAGTGGATAATATTTTTAGATATGATTCCAACAATTGAACATAGAAAAGAATATTATAGTGAAGATATATAACTAGAATATATATGATAAAAGTAGGTATTTGTATGTAATTTACTACGCTTATAATAATTAAAATAAACTTATATAATAACGACGCTTACATGTAATGTTCACATTTAGGATAACTAATTATTGAGAAAGGAATTTAAATGGTTGTAACTCCAATAGATAGGAAATAAATGGTAATAAATATATGAGTTGCAATAATTTGATATGGTAAATGGATTAATGGGATTGATAAATAAAGAAGTTGAATTAATAACTATGGAATAGTTAAAAAGGTTATTAGTAATCATACATAAATGTCTTAGAAAATGTCAGTTAGGATTTTATGGACAAATTGACATTTATGAGCATCAAATGGGCATTTATGAGCATCAAATGGGCATTTATGGGTAGATAAACATATAAGGTAAGTTTTATTGCCTTAAATAAAAAGGGAATTAGTAAGCTAAGTCCAATGTCTACCTATTATAATACAAGTAAAGACCTAGGATGGTTATGGTTAATTGGACTTAGTAGGTTAGGGATGCGAGGTCAGTAGAGTCATTTGACGGAAGATTGCCCTTCACTTTGAGGCTACCAACAGTCGGGTGCACTTATTACTGATGTGAGATATCACTAATCCTAGGACCCATGACGACGTGAGAGATTGAGCCTGCTTTCTTAATTGAAAAGTATTAAATGGTCCAAGTTTAGAATTAGGAGCGGTGAGGGATATCTCCATAAGTGTTCGCTTCCAGTTTGAGGTGTTAAGTGGTTGTAGGGTCCACATCTCTCCTAAAAAGAAGTATTAAGTAACCTTGTGAGGTTCCGAGTAAATAAGGATGTCGCTAAAAGGCTTTACTTCAGTGTTGAGGTATTAAGTGGCTATTTTAGGGCCTGCTTCTCTACTGAAAGAAGTAAGCTAATGAGATTCCATATTTATAATTAAGATTGATATTGAATATCCCGGGAAGGGTTCGCTTCGGGTTTGAGGTATTAAGTGACTGATCTAAGTGTTAGCCTCTCTCCTAAGATGAATTATTAAGTAACCTAGTGAAATTCCAAGTGATGTCAGCTAGATATTACTAGTAAGGAGTCCACCTTGGGGTTAGGTTAGGGCTGTCAATGGGTCGGGTCGGGTCGGGTTTGGGTCGGGTCAAGTCGGGTTCGGATTGATTTTAAATGGGTCGGGTCAACCCGTTTATTAAACGGGTCAGAAAAGCTCAACCCGAATCCGACCCGTTTATAAACGGGTTGACCCGACCCGACCCGTGTAACCCGATTATAAACTGGTCAGGTCGTAAATGGGTCGGGTCAACCCGCATAAAGTGTAAACGGGTCGTAAATGGGTCGTAAACGGGTTGGGTCAACCCGTATAAGGTATAATTGGGTCGTAAACGGGTCGAAACGGGTGGTAAACGGGTCGGGTCAACCCGTATAACCCGTATAAGGTACAAACGGGTCATAAATGGGTCGGGTCGGGTCGTAAACGGGTCGGGTCAACCTATATAAGTATAAACGGGTTGTTAATGGGTCAATTTCGGGTTAGCGGGTCAACCCGAAACCCACCCGTTTATAAACGGGTCAAATTCGGGTTGACCCGAAAATAACCCGCCAAATTAACAGGTCGGGTTAACCGGCTAATTTCCGTGTAGATTTCGGGTCGTGTTTCGGGTCGTGTAGGAAATTGACAGCCCTAGGTTAGGTATTAAATGACAAAGGCCTACATATAAATAGGTGTTAAATGGTTAAGGGTCTGCCTAGTCCTTATTAATGAGGTATTAAGTGGCTTGGGTATAGTATCTCACATTGCTAAGACCGTAGTAACGATAGTACAAGTGAGGAGTCCACCTAGGGGATAGTTTTTAATTAATGTAGGACCTACCTAGAATATAGGTATTAAATTGTTAAAAGTCCGCCTAATCCTTTTAAAGGTATTAATTGACTTGGGTACTGTCTCTTACATGGCTACGATTTTATTGGCGATGGACGATGTAATAGTTGGACATCAAATGTCGGAAGCCTTAAATAGTGGTTATAGGTCTTTGTAGCTAGGACCAACCGACCATTGACAACATTGTTAGAAAACCACCTTGGGAATAGGTCTTAAATGATGGGGTCAACCTTAATTGAGGTCTTAAACGATAGATTCTGCATATTTCCTTTTAAAAGTATTATGTGGTGATTATAGAAGCCCGCTTCATATTTAGAAGTATTAAGTGGAAAATGTGTTTGGAAGTATTGGGTGGTTGATAATGCTTCATCAGTATTTGTACGTTGGGAAGGGATAGGTAAGTAATCGTGTGTACAATGCAAGGTTAGGTTGAATTGTTAACCTTAATAGACATAACTATTAAATAAAAACCAATCGGTATAAATTTATGTTATGAACAGTATATAGATATTTCAATCACCAGAACATTGTTCTGACCCCTTTCTCATTACAATACATAGGATAGATTTAGAGGAGCGGGCCACTGGAGCTGGATGTACTTTGTTGTTAGAGAAGTCTTCTTTTCTCTCATGCTCGATGCTGATGTGACAATCTACTATCCAAGGAATATTATTAGTAGTCATAATCAGTATTCTTATCCTACTATTTTTTCGCTATGAGTTTAGATTTCTATCAATCTCTGATAAAGCTCATGCTTATTTTCAGGTACCAAACCAACAATCTATGCTTAGATGGACTTGGGTTTTGATTTTTGTCGAAATTTTAGCCCATTAAGACATGAGTTGTTAAAGTAAACTTTTATAAAACAAGTATTTATAAAAACATTATAAATCACTTATTAACATTATTAAAAAGAATTATTGATCATTTAAAACATTTATTTAAATATTTAAAATTAATTAAATATCTCAATTCAAATTGATAAAATTACGGGTCGTTACAAGTACAGTTAATAATAATTGTTATCATCGAACCAAGGAGTTTATGTTTGGACTATAGAGTTGAATTTAAACGATGTTAAAATTTTGGCCATTATCAAATTCAAAAAGTCCAAAGTGATATAGTTTTGATAAGGAGAAATGGTGTAAATAATTATCACAACTGGGTAACGCTTATGTAACGAACGTGGATTTTCGACCCTCGAAAATCGACATCAATACGTCCACTGTATATAGCATGCCGAGCAATCGAGTGTCGAAAATACCAGATCGTTAGAGAAAGAGAAGAAAGAGGTAGAAGAAGAAAAAGAAATAACAACATGGAATCTCACAATCGCAACGGAACAATATATAATAGAAAATAACATGTATTCATACAAAAAGAACTACAACTATTATTTACACATTACATCATCAAAGTACAACACATCAATAACTCAATACTGAACAGTTATAATAACTTGTCCTCACAAGTACTGAATATACAACCTACAATACATAGCGGAATAGAATCAAATACGTGTAATATATCTTCGTCATCCAACCCGTCTCCTGAGCTCCATAGCATCCTATCCTGTATCTGTAATACTCGGTCTGACCTGAGCATTATAATAAAATAACACCTGAGTCGGTCTGGAAAAACAGCGTGAGAAAACACACTCAATTTGAATTATTAAAGTTATCAAAATCCTTTAAAAGAAAAAGTATCTCGTAAGACCACGCCACAAAATAAACATGATGGGGTTTTACCTTACGATAACCAAAACATTTTATATCAAAATCATCTGATTTTATAATAGTGTCTAGGTATAAATAATTATTCAAATAGCCGAAATTGTTACATTAATTAAATTCCAGCATACAAGGCTTTACAACCAAAACCGTAAAGGCACGTATTGGAGAATGGATTCCATACAAATGACTAGGCACTGGGGTACCACCTATCACAATACACATCTAGAAAAATGTACCAAGGACCATGACGGGATCCCCTGCAACACAAGACAAGACTACCCCTAACCTGGATAGTACCGAATATGCTCTCACCCCGGGTGTTCCCACCCTTACCGAGTTGTTCCGCGCACCGTAGTAATAATATACGAGGGTATCTAGAAAGGTGATAAACATACCCTATTTGGGTGCGACCCACTTAGCCTTGCTGCATCTCCCTTGATTTTCAGTCATTCCTGGTTGATGAGGCTTGAGGCTACGATTACCTTTTTAAGGAATTTACACTTGGAATGCTCAATGTCCTCTAATGACAATGTACTGATAGAATTCATCCATACAAGTCTGTTACAGGTCTGAACGAAACCGAAGGCACTATTCCTACTACATCCATTTTGGAATCATCCTCAGGATTAGTAGCGATTAGCCCTTGCACTTCATGGCTCCATCTTCGATTCCATGCTCTTGTCTTCACTTTGAAAACGTACTCGTTGGATCAAAGTGGTTTTCGGATAACTTATCCGATCCCGGTCTCTTCGAAACAACGTTCGATATTTCCGGTAAACTCAACCCCGGTTCTTTAGGAAATAAATAGACAAAAATAAGATCGGAGATCACCTCCTAACCGTTAGTGGAAGAATTTCCTTACATCATCCTAGAAGAACGAAACGAGTTTATACGTACAGTATAGCACCTTCGACGGTAACTGTACCATATCCAGGGTTTCTCCTAGATATTCCCAAAGTTATGTTTTGGGTCCAGATTTGATAGTCAGTTATTTAACTATCAAATAAACAATCATTCAACCAAAGAGTTCATTTTCCACTGAAAACACTAAGTCTCATTTAATTTAATTTTAATAAATTAAATCTCTTTGTCAAAAAGGTATATACTTATCTCACTGGAATAAGTATATTCACAAACCGTTCCTTTTTAAAAATGTTTGAAAACCCTTTTAAAACAATTATGGAAAGCACCACTACGGTATCAACCATGGATTCGTAGCTCAACGGTTACGTCTCTATCCCAGAGAAATCCAAAACTTAACTGCGGGCAATCTCTGCCTTCGATTTCGCTATGAAAGTACACCATTACTTTCCAAAAACTTTATTTAATAATTATCTTAACATAATGCTTATAAAGTTTCTATAATAATTTTCTAAGTTTAATTTTAGTCAAATATTCTTAAATAAAAGTTATTATACAAACTATATTAATATTAAATAATTTATCTTTTACAATAATAATACTGATTAATTCTTAAATAATAATTACCTTAATATCAACTCATTATAAACTAACTCAATTAATAATTAAATATATTTTAACAATTTAAAATAATTACATAACTTTGAAACAATAATTAATTTTGATTTATTAATAAAATTCTAATTGATTTACAAGACTTATTTATAAATTTATAATCCATTTTAACAATTTTAAAATATTTAAATAGCTAATTTTCTGGAATATTTTATGCTAGAAACATTTTTAAAATTACCTAGTTTAATAATTAAAAATCCTCCTTTTAAATAACCCAACTTCTCGTTAAAAATATACCTTTTTCGATTCCAGTATAACCAATCTAATACTTATAAATCTCTCGATTTATAACCAACAGTTTACGTTTCCAATTTCATAAATCCCTTTTTCACATTTTCAAAAGAAAAATCTATCTTTTCTTTTTTTAAAACCTTTTTATCTTAAACAAGAATCACTTAATAATTTTTATTTAATATCCTTTATATACAATATTTTCAAAATCTCTATTACAATATCCTGCAATAGTTAAGTACAATCTAAAGTCAAACTATTTATTTTATCCAAATTCATTTCTTTTAATTAATCCAAAATTCACCATAAATATTTCACTCCAAATTTCTTTTTATTTTCTTTCCAAATTCAAAACATATATTATAGGTATTTAAAAATACCAAAATCTAGGCCAAAATTACCACAACATCCAATAAATTCAAATCACACTATAATCTATCACAGATTATACAAACAGATCATATATCAATACGAAATTAAATTCAACATTTTTGAAAAATCCAGTTGGATCCCTCCAACCTATTTTCCCTGCATCCACAGATGATAATACAACATAAAAATACCAATCCCACTTCGAGGGGGATATCGCGGTAATATAGGGTCATCCGCTATTATGCGGGGCGTATAGGGTCTCATCCGCTCCAATAGGCAGGAATAATCAATCCATCTACCAATATATACTACTATATATATAATACCACATCCAACTAATAATAATAATTATCAAATCATCCAATCAATCAATAATTAATTTTAACTATATAAAATTAATACTAATCATCGAAATGAGTAAGATTTACTTACCTTGATTTTTATTGTCGCTTTCGCGTTCTGGGTCCGATTTAATATGAACGCGATTGAATTTATCTGAAAATTCTGCAACCTCTAGACTCAACCAAGTTGACTCTATAGCAAAGATCTCCCTATTACAGACCCAACACGACTGACCGCATTGGATTCCGATTTCAAATGAATAAATTACGCAATTTATAAGTTTTAACGACTTTACTTTAACAATACATAATATAAACTATTTTTTTTAAATAAATAAAGCCCATTACCCTAACCAAGCCAACCCGCCATACTTCATCTTCTTCCCCCATTCGTTTTTTTCCATACGCCTGTACACACACGATACATAGCCGTGCACGACGACACTGACATGCTGCTCCATTGCTCAAAACCAACATCCGACATCGCCTACATCTTTCCCACCTCGCTCTCCATCCAATCGTCACTTCCCCATGATGTTCAATCCCCGTAACCTCGTCGCGACCTGCTTCTCAACACGTCACTGCACCATCGGTCGCGACCCCCACTATGGCACCGCACGTCACCAAATTAAAGCTCTAAGTGCTAAATCACCTCGTGATCACGATTTCGACATCCAATCCTCGAATCAATGGCCAGAGTCTTGAAAATCCCAAACCCTAGCCTTGCCGAGTGTAAATCCCCAAACTTTCGATCACCATAAAATGATGCCTCAACCCACTCGAGCATACCGGATTGATGTTCGAGCCAAAATATGATTTTTAAAACAATTCTGGAGATTTTTAATTAAGTATTTTGTGAGAAAAAGATTTTTGAAGCTTTTTTTTCTTTACTGTAATAGTTGCGTTTGAATTAAATGTAAGGGACGACGTGATTTAAAAGGAGGAGGGAGGGAAAAGATGCCTTGCGTGTAGATGGCTATTTACAGTGTTATTGAAGTGAAAGAAACAAGCTGATGTGAATATGGTCAATCAATAAAGATATATATATATATATATATATATATATATATATATATATATATATATATATATAAATCGTCTTGATTACGTAACTCAAAATCTCGAACCTCTATCGTGGTGTGCCATTAGGCGTTCATAATGTTATACCCCTATTCTGATCACAATGGAAAAGGTTTCAAGTCCTAATTCGATCATATGGAAAAGATAGCTTTTTAGACCCAAATATTATATTGAATTTTCGATATTAATTACAACGCGTTTATATTCCGTACGTCAAAACGATAACTCAAAATGCTATGAAATTTGAAATTCGATAATAATACACTATTACGGATCCAAAGGAACTGATTTCATCGAAATCCGAGAATGTGCCTCGGAAGGCTATTTTTACTCGTCAATTTATACAGGTTATTTTTAAAATCGAATAAATCACTTTTAAATTCAATTTAAAGAGCTTTATTATCTTTATTCTTGTTAATATAAATTTAATAAGCCTTTAAATTATTTTTATCAAGCTTTAAAAATCAAGATTCAATTATTTGAGTAATTTCCAATTATTAATTTAACAATAAAATTATCTAAAAATCCTTATATTTGAAATTCAAGTTAAAATTTTACTTTTTAAATATTTAAATTCAATTAAATATTCAAATTTCAAATAACCAAAATTTTGGATCGTTACATTCCTTCCCCCTTAAAAGAATTTTGTCCCCGAAATTACCGAGGTAAGCAGAATGGTCCAAAACCCATTAACTATTTTCCAAAACCACAAAGTTTTAAACAACTTCCCGAAAACAATTTTATTGAAACCACATTATCATTTTTACTAATTTTCCAAACTCATTCATAGATTCCAAATAATATTATTTACTCAACCATTTCAAATTATAATCCAATATCAAATTTTAGCTATTAAAATTTTCTTCAAAATTTTCTAACCCTTTAAATTTTCGAAAAATTTCACCAGCATCTCCTTTGCGCGACTAGATCGGAACAACTACAAATCGCCTCTACGGGCTCAAATCATCAAAAGAAAAACAAAAGCCAAGTGGCTCAATCATAAAACCATCAAATCCAAACAATAATTTAAACATGTACCTTTTTAGTCGGGCAATCCAATTTTTCTTATGATATCAAAGACATCAATTTAGCTTTTGCTTTTAAATACCTGCATCTTATTTACTAATGATACCCAATCATATAATTCAAAATCATCCCCTTTATTCTTTTTTTAATTTTCAATAATAGCTTTACTTATGTAACAACCCGCATATTTTACGATTGTATATTTAAATATTTTATTTAAATATAGCATCGTTAGTCGGATTTTAGTCCGAAAAAGTCACTATTCGTAGAAGAACAGTCGAATTAGTGAAAAGTCTATGCAGATCGTGCTATTTGGAAGTGCCTATTTGAAAACACATTCAAACAGAAATTCAGACGTCTGAAATGGGTCGTTCAGACGTCTGAAATTGCTCGAGTCAAACCAGAAAGTAAATAGGCTAAAATTGCCATTTTCAGACGTCTGAAATAAACGATTCAGACGTCTGAATATTGTTCTAGGCAACTTCTATTTTTCCAGATTCAGACGTCTGAATCGTTCATTTCAGACGACTGAATGAAGTTAGAAAACTCATATTTTTCCAGATTCGGACGTTTGGTTTGGAAATTTTAGACGTCTAAATGAAGATTGAAATTGAGATTCAACAATTTGGACTCGAGACCAATTCCATTGAGTTCAAAATGGTGTTTGCGACTTTTTTAAGTATAAACATCGATATGTTTTGAGTTGGGTAAAATTTTGAAGTTTTAAACTAGGGCTTTGGGTTTGGGTTTTTGCCCATCAACCTTCTAATAACTTAACCCTTCATCCAACTCCTCTTCATTCATTCTAATATTTCCTAACACTCAAGCTAAAAGAAAAATGGGGGAAGAGAAGAGGAATTAGAAATTCCTAAGCCCTAGATTCATTTGCAAACTCAAGTTCTAGCTCCAACATCTAAGAGAAGCTTAGGTAAGCTCCCTCCTCATCTTCTCCATCTCTTCTCCTCTTCAATTTCAGAAATTTCGTAAACCCTAACTTAGGAAATTTTTTTTTTAGCTTAGATTGAAGCTCCTTGGGTTAACATTGAAGAGTGATTGTTCTTGCTTTGCTCTATAGCTTCTCTCTTGTGTTTTTGGGTTTAATGGTGAGTTTTTGGGACTCACATCTATGTCTATATCTTTGATAGTCGTTGGGAATGAATTCCTAACATCTATTTCTTCTCCATTTCCTTTGAACTGAATTGGTTTGATGAATATTCCAATTTTGGTGTTTTGAAATCAAAATCTATGAAAATTCTTATATGGATGTTTGGACATGTTGGTCGGAGAGTATTGGTGAGTCTTTAAGGTTGGGTAGTCGTTTGGCGTCAACCCCTAGCAATTGTCACTCATCCGATCGCTTCCGATATTATTTGGCCATCATTGGCCTAGGTAAAATATTGCCCAGAGCTTCAGGTTCAGACGTTTGAATCATTCATTTCAGACGTCTGAATCTGCTTGTCCCGGCCCAATTTACCTATTTTATGTGGGTTTCAAATTTTAATCAATTCGTGTTGATCCGAATTTTTGTTATCTTTTATATCGACTTTGATGACTTCTCTCTTTGGATTTTTGGGAATATCCATTTCTATGGATTTGGTATCAATCCCTTTGGATTTAATTCACGTCTTCGAATGTGGATTTTTGTGATTGATTGTTTCTACGATCATTTTGTGATTTGTCACTTCTAAATACAAAGGTTTCTATACTAGTAGTAAATATTCAATCTCTTTCATCAAAACGATTTCAACTCTATTTTTAATACAAAGCTCGTTTATAAAACCGTTTTCTAATCTATTAGTATATACAAACCTTTACCTCATTCGTATGAGAAAATCTAATTAAACGGCTTAGCAAAACAAGTGGTATGAAACGCTTGCGTTTACTTCGTCGGTTAATTTTTTGGACTTGTTCGATTGAAAATCTTGTGATAATTTTCGAGTGGGAATCTACAATTTGTTCGTAAATATTTAAGTTAAGCTAGTGGTTATGGGACATGAAGCTAAACTCATATATTTACTAGCTTAGTGTAATCGACACTTCTTATTGATCAATAGTGATCATTTTATGGTTTAGACTAGCGATGTGCGATGTCTCTTTGTCCGCGTGGGGGACTATACCTCGTTATGTTGAGCTTCGTCTCATTTCTTTTATGGGCTAGCGACCCATGTTCTTATTGGAGTTTCGGTTCATCGGACGTACCGTTATTGTACTACGTCGTTGTTCCGAATTATTGGAGTTTCGGTTCATCGGACGTACCGTTATTGTACTGTGTCGTTGTTTCGAATTATTTGAGTTTCGGTTCATCGGACGTACCGTTATTGTACTGCGTCGTTGCACCGGCTCATTTTATGGATTAGCGTTCCATTTGCATTTCTGGATTTCTAGTTGATGGTTTCTAGAATTTATGTTTCACCAATTTTCGTGGATTGCATTGATAAGCTCTATCAATATTTGTGTTTGGTGAATAATTTAAAGAATATGTGATTCTTTTTGGTGTTTTGAGATTCTCGAGATATTGTATGATTTTTGTTGTTATTTGATGTATACTTGTCACAATATGACATTATTGTTATCATACGTTTTTATCATGTCTCTTATCCTATTTCATTTTATCTGATATTTATAGCTAGACTGATCCGTTTATTATTTTCTTCTTAAATAATACTTGGGTCAGACCGAGATGTTACAGGCTCTTCTACTTGACTCCTCATCTGGGACTATTATCTGACTTTTGGCTAACTACTTTAGCATAGTAGTTTTTGTTAGTATACATTTGAGATAGAGACTCCTTGTTGTATACTTATTCTTTAGTCTATCACTTGTATCTATTCTTTTGTGATGTAGTGGATCTTCTATGACCACTATTTTGATGTACACTTTCATGTGTTATATTCATATATGTTTCCGCCCTTGTGATATGAATATCTGTGACTGATTTGTGTTATGTTTATTTCTATATTTGTTTCCGAAGTCCACTTAGCCACTGTGTGATAGATTTGAGTTTGAATCGGTATATCGGATTTCCTCTTGAAAACAAATGTAAGTTATAATTTCTGACATATCGGTACTCGAACAAAGCAATTACACAGATGGTCGCTCCTCAACAGCCTTATTCTTCGCGCTAGTCGATGGCATTACACCGTAGTGTCCTTGGCTAGTGTGAGTATAGAGGTGGGGCATCACAACTTAAGTCTGTACGATGTACATATATCATCCATATGCAATATCAAATCTGATCGCTCACTCGATCACACAATTTCACTTCCGACTAGTATCGTTCACACGACTCTCTAGTGCAGACTCAGATCTGGTTTCTTGATTAGGAACCGTCATTATCCTTGCATAGCCATATACTATGATAGAGAATATCAAAATCAATCAAAAATCCATATCCAGTGTTCGCCGTCGAAAATCGAGTGAAAAATCCTAATTTGGATCGATATAAATTATCTCGAAATTCTGTGCTCGAATCTGGATCAAATCGTTATACAAATATATACGTACAACTTACGTCTTTATTTCGATTAATTCTTAGCTATCCCAATTTATCTTATTCACATCCACTTCATTTACAATCAATTATCCACCATCATCATTCACATTCACCTATTTACCTAGTATATTTCCTTAATATCAATTTCACTTAAGAATCTCACCATCAAATTTTCATGAGTCTATTATAACATTTTCTACAAACTTCTTAGATTTATTTCCACTTCACCACTTAAGTTTATATCTATTTATATTCAAAATCAATTTCAATTTTCCAATTTAACTCAATTTATCCCCAAATTTTGAATTTTGAATTTTATCAACCATATCCCATACTATATTTAATTAACTAATTAACTTATTTTAATTAGTTCCCTTCATTAGTTCATTTCCAACTGAACAAATTCCATTCCCAATAATTATTTCATTTAGCCTATTTAGGCTAAATTTTCAAATTCACTCTTACTTAACTTAATTTGAGTTAAATTCCATTCCAAAATCAAATTTTAAATTTTATAAGTTATCAAACTTACTCATAATCCATTCACTAATTTCCTTCCAATTTACTTCATTTAAATAGTTTACTTTACTAATTTATTCCATTATCACACTCACTTTCATTTAACTCTTCTTAAGTTAAATTTCATTTCATAATTAAATTCCAAATTTTTACTTTCCTCGCATCTGTTTGCACAAAAAATGGACAAACACCTCAAAAGTTGTATGATTTAGTAGATTTTATGTTGTTCTTAGTGATTTGGGTGATTTATGCTAATATATGAAAAGCAGGGGCTAAACTTTAAAAAGACACGCAGATTTATAGTGGTTCAGCCAGAATGTGCCTACGTCCACTTTATATGTTATTTCTCTTCTCTTGTTTTGATTACAAGTACAAAGCTTTGATACAAGTAAAAGAAAGTTGTTTGAAAGTTCTCTCCGTGCTTGAGCTCTCAAACTTGTCCCCCATTGTTGTACCCCTGCCCCTCTATTTATAGAGTGAGGCTGGGGGTAGGGGTCTTGGAGGTAAATAGCAGCTGGTGGGCCTGGGCTGCTACAATCTGGCCTGGCAGTGCTCGGGCTCGGTAGGGCTTTGATTCGGTGGTTGGAGATGGAGCCTGGACCGGCACGAGTTGATTCGGTGGTTGGAGATGGAGCCTGGACCGGCACTAGCTGATTCGGTGGTTGGAGACGAAGTTTGGACCGGCACTAGCTGATTCGGTGGTTGGAGATGGAGTTTGGACCGGCACTAGCTGACTCGGTGGTTGGAGATGGAGTTTGGACCGGCACTAGCTGATTCGGTGGTGAGAAAATAGCCCAACATTTGCCCCCCAAAGCGGGGCATATGCCAGCGTATGTCTCGCTTTGTTTTGGTTCGGTCATTCTTATCCGGTCCTTATGCCGAGTCTGTTGGTCCGGTAGTTCGCCTTCGACTATAAGTAGGGGATTAGGGCTTCCGATATTTCCTACCAAACACGACAGCCGAGCCAACTCCTCTTGCCGAATCAAAGTGTTTAGCAGAACCAAAGAACTTCTTTTCACCGAATCAGGTATCGATCTTATACTTTCCTGCCGAATATGTTATTCACCGAATGGACTTGGGGGCTCTGAGTGCCGATTGAATTCACATACTTGTTTATTTTCGAATGAAACTGATACCGGATGGGACTTCTACCGAATGAAGTCATACACTTGTCTATATCCGAATGAAAATGATACCGGATGGGACTTCTACCGAATGAAGTTATATACTTGTCTATATCCGAATGAAAATGATACCGGATGGGACTTCTACCGAATGATAATGGAAATTTGAGCATTTATGAGTGCAACTCTAGAACGCACACACTCGCTTCTTTACTTCCTTTAGTCTAACGACATTCTTCTTTGTGTCTGCAGATAATGTCTCGTAAAGCGGAAACTCGATCAGACAAGAAGAAATCCGGGGGCGAAGGAAGTTCCTCTGCCGTGCCCCCAGCTCAGCCGAATCCAGAACGTCACGGACCTGCCCCGAGATCACTAGTGGACGGGTACGGCCCTCAGGAACTTCTAAACTCCCCGCCTGATTGTTTTCCTAGCTCCCTTAAGGAAGAGCAGCTTGATGTCATCTCTCGCTCTTTCGGGATTGACAGGGCGCGAATGCTGTTGCCAGGGAAAGATGTTATGCCATATGACCCTCCTGAAGGGTTCTTTGCTTACAGCAGATACCACTGCATGTGTGGTGCCATTCCGCCTCTTAACGCCTGGGTAACCAGCTTCCTCACATATCTCAAGGTGGCCCCATTCCAGCTTCAACCCAACTCCTATGCTATACTGGTGAGCCTCTTCGTTATTTTCCAGAGGAAGTATGGTCGTGCCCCTTCCAACCGGGAGATCCGGTACTTGTATAATCTGAGGGGTTATAAGAAGGGGTCTCCATACATTAGCTTGGAGTCAGCCGTGACCTTCAAACCGGTCTTGGATTTGTATTCTAAATTCAGCATGTTCAAGAAAGAGTGGTTCTTTGTCAGGGACGACTCCGTTTCAATTTGGCGCTTTACTTCTGGATGTAAGTTGATGCTTTTACTTATAATTTCCATTCTGATTGCGATGCTTCTTCTCATACTCTCTCATTTTTGCTAGCGACAGGTGGCTTTGCGATTGTGGAGACTGACCGCCTAGTTCAGACGGCGGCTGAGATAGAAGCTATTCTTGGGAAATATAGATCATCTGCATTCCTGATCAGAAATGCGATCCTTCTGGAGTACAACTTAATCCTCCCACAGCAGTCAGTAGTTAAGCTGAGGGAGACGGCGGAGGAGAGGGCGGCTGCTCAGACCAAAGAAGGTGTTTCGGTGGAGAGTAGCAAGAGGAAACCTTTCACAAGACCTCCAGCTGTCGGAGGTAAGAAACTCAAGAAGCCGGACGGTCCCTCCCCCAGCAATTGTCCACTTACCCGGGAGGAGGAAGATATAGAGGAGGAAAAAGGCGAGGGTGGAGATGGTCGGGATGGTGACAAAGGTGGCGATGGCATCGGGGCCCTACTTCCTGGGCAAGCGGGCGAGATTCAGGAGTGGACGGATGATGCGTTCCACCAGGCTTTTGAGGGGCTGGATGAAGATCCGGCTTTGGTAGAGAAAACCGGGAAGGCGGACAAGGCCGGGACTGGTGCAAGTGAGTCTTCTCCGACCATTCCAGCCAAGGTGGCTCCGACGACTCAAGGTGAACTCTTGACTCCTGCATGCTTCATTAATGATAGGGACTTAGGAATATTTTATGACCCGCTCCCGTCCTGGAATGAAATCCAGGACTTATTGCAGTATCCTACTCCTCCCCAGGGTTTGTACAACCACAACTGTGTTTCTTTTCCTTTTTTAACTTGTAATTTACCGCGTTTCTCGAATCATATAGTGATGTAAGTTTGTGACGCTTGTTCTTTATATCAGGAGCAGGCAAGACGTCCAAAGCCTCAGACCTTCGACACAGGCTTGAGCAATATAAGCTTTCCAAAACTTCTGCTAAGCCGAAGCCCTCGACCCAACGCTCCGGGGATGTAGTTGGCTACCGTCCTCTTCTTGGGGTCATCGAAGAGGGTATTCAGCAGAGGAAGAGGAGTCATCCTTTATCTGAACCTTCGCCCGGTCCTCAGCTTCCGGCTCAGCCTCTTCATGATATCACTGAAGAGGGTAGCGAGTTTGCACCCTCTCTGCACCCATCCAGAAACCCTTCCGTTACTCACATCAACTGTCCTGACTTGGCTCGTAATCCATTTGCGGGTCATCCTGATCTGGATCCAAGTTCCCACGACATTACCTTTGATGAGATTACTGGTGAGCACCTTCTTCCCCGCAATCCCATGGTACGGGTGCTTGATGAAGCTAAGTCCTTAGATCTCGATTTACTCACTACTCGTATAGTCACTATGGGAGACGAGGCCAAGGCTAATATTGATCGGGTGGCGGAGGAGACCAAGAAGCTAATGGGGCATCATGCCCGGCTGGTTAAGGCCGGAGAGGAGATTGGGAGCGCCAATATCCGACTTCGATTGGTGGTTTCGGATCAGGCCAAACAGCTTGCGGATCAGGCTATTCAGATTTCTCAGCATGAGGCTGCTACTGGACGATTAAGGAAAACCATGGAAGACGCCAGTCGGGCCGAATTACGAAAAATGGAAGCTACTTGCAAAGAACGGATTGACATGGCTATTGCCACGGTGGACGAGGTTCGGAAAGCGGATCTTGAGCAGGTGGAGGAATTGTCCGGGAAACTTGAGGCTGCAGAGCTTGCTCAAGCTAAGTTGAGGGAGGAGATGGAGGCAATGCGGGGATCCCTTCTAGCCGACTGCTCGAGATACCGATCGGAGAGAGATGCTGCCGTTAGGAGGTTGTTGGCTTCCGAGGCCCGGACGAGGGAGTTTGAGGAGAATGAGGGGATGATGGACGAAATGCTTCAGGATATGTACTTCCGAACCTGGAAGCAGGGCAACCTATCCTGGATGGATTATTATCCCAGGATCATGGCTAAGATCTATCTTCGGGCTCTGGAGGAGGCCAAGGCCGATGCGGATAAAGATGGTGGTGTGGCCTTCAGCATGGATGCGGTCACCGCCCAGTTTGCCAAGGAGGAGAAGGTGGCGGTGAAGGAAGGTATGCGGTTGCTTGCTGCTGAGGAGGTTGGCGTGCAGGTAGAGGATGACGATCAGGATAGTCAGGAAGCAGGCGCTGGTAAGTCTCTCTTTTTAGTTTCTCCATCAACTTGGTTGCTTATTGCTAATGAGTCCTTTCTTTGACTGGACAGGGGGTCAACAGGACAAGGATAAAGCTCCACTGCAGCCAGCCCCTTGATTATATCTGAAAAAACTCTTTTTGTGGGTTTGACAGGGTTGTATATGTTAGTCGAAAAAATAGTAAAGTAGCCTTTGGGTTATAATATTTTGCCACTTGTAATAAATGGTCTTATCTTTGTTATGGTCATTCAAAACCTTTGGTTGTTTGCCACATGTAATAAATAGTCTTATTTTTGACGTGTAATTCTTTAACTTGGGCTGATTTTCTTGAATGTTCGTTGCTTTTTCGACATGTTGTATGAGAAATATAGCTATGCGTATTCTTGCAATTGAGTCGTGTTTGATGTCAGGTTTTGGTTTTAAAACATAATTTCATGAATTGTAATATTAGTGTGTGGTGTGAACAAAATATAGTTATGCATCTGTACATAAAGGAAGAAAATACCGCCTTTCATGTTCTGTTTGTAGATGGCAGTTTCGAATATCTTGTATGACTGAGCATGGAAAGTAGTTGAATGCCCTGCCATCTGATTGTGGATCCACGCATCCATTGGCGAGTGTCTTCCGCTCCGTATTCTGTACTTTATGGATTGTTATAGAGGATAGGAGGAAAGCTTTTTAAGTAAAATTGAAATATGTGAAATAGTAAAACTTCCAATCACGGAAGGCCTTCGATGTGCTTAAGTTCGTGGCAAACGGGTTTTGTAGTCACTTTCCCTAGCTGTGGGTCTTGGAGACATTTGTCACCCATCTTACGCCTCCGCGGGGAGTTAATTCTTTTTTACCACAGCCGCACTTAAGACACATCGGAGCCGAGATCGCGCACAGTAACTACCCGGGCCATTATGGCCCGTAATCGTGGGTATTATTCGATTTACTGTGGCCGGCTAGCGTGGGTGCCGATCGTCAACTGTGAACTGCCCCTGGCTGGCCACACCTTATGTTGGGGCTTATAGTCGGTTCACAGTTGACGGCGAGCCTAACGCCGTAATGAGCTGCCTCGGCTATAGTCGGCCTTCTCGGTGGCTTATAATCGGCTCATTACAGTTGGCTTTAAGGGCCGTTGCGAGCAATGAGTTAACCCGCAGCAGAGGGATGCTGGAGCGAAAGTGTCTCATTGGCGAGGGCATAGATTCACATAGTACCTGTTGGGTCTTGTCCACGTGAAGTTGCATTGTGGAGTGCTTTGAATAGAAATGCTATATACTCAGGATTTTGTTCAACAGAAAAGGATAAAGTTAACAAGCAGCCAAGATACAAAGGAACAAGTTAAAAAAGAGACAAGGTTTTTTAAAGTGGTTCGGCACGAAAATGCCTACGTCCACTGATTCTCTTTGTTAATTCACTTCATATGGGCAATACAAGTTAAGAAAAGTATCGACGGAGGTGTTGGATGTTCCATGCCCTCTGGAACACCTCTCCGTCCACTGTTGACAAAATATAGGCTCCGTTGTGGAGATCTTTATGAATTACATATGGTCCATCCCAGATTGGGTCTAGTGCTCCGGGGCGAGGGAAGATTCGCTTGAGGACAAGATCCCCTTCTTGTAAGGTACGATGCTTGACTTTGGAGTTGTATTGTGCTGCCACTTTTTGCTTGTGGGCTGCTGTTTTGAGGACTGCATCGTTTCTTCTCTCCTCGATTAGATCCAAAGACATGTGAAGGAGTTCTTCGTTCTCTTCTGGGTTATAGTGGATCCGACGATGGGAAGGCACAATAGTTTCAACTGGGAGCATAGCCTCCGATCCGTATGCCAAAGAGAAAGGAGTGTGCCCTGTCGATGTTCTGAAAGATGTGCGATAGGCCCATAGTGCCGTAGGAAGTTCATCCACCCAAGCGCCCTTTGACTTTTCGAGCTTCTTTTTTATTAGAGTTTTCAGAATTTTGTTGACTGCTTCGACTTGTCCGTTTGCCTGGGGATATGCTACGGATGAGAAGCATTTATGAATTCTGTGTTCTTGGCACCAGTTGGCGAATTCCTCGCTGTCAAATTGAAGTCCATTGTCTGATATGATTTTGAGTGGGACTCCGTACCTGCATAGAACATTTTTGATCAAGAAGTTAATAACTTTTGCTGAAGATACTTTGTTTAGAGGTTCCGCTTCCACCCATTTGGTGAAATAATCAACTGCCACTATAGCATATTTGGCCCCGCCTCGGCCCATTGGTAGCTCGCCGATTAAGTCAATTCCCCATATCGCGAAGGGCCAAGGGCTGGTCATCTGAGTAATCTCGGTTGTTGGTAGCCGAGGGATCTTAGCAAATTTTTGGCATCTGTCACACTTCTTGACGAAATCTAAGGCGTCCTTGCTTAAGGTGGGCCAGAAATATCCGTATCGTAGTATCTTTTTTGCTAGCGTTTGCCCTCCGGTGTGATCTCCACAGCTCCCCTGATGGATGTTGGATAAGATCTCCTTGGCTTCTCTCCCAGCGACACACCTTAATAACGGGTTAGAGAATCCACGCCGATAGAGGATGTCTTCTTGTATTGTGTAGCGGGATGCTCTCCTCAAGATTTTCTTGACTTCGTTACGCCCGTAGGGTAGAGTGCCACTTTGTAGGTAGTCTCGGATGGGAGTCATCCAAGTTGCTTCTTCGATTGTAGCTATCAGATTCACTTGCTCAAAACTCGGGGCCAGTTGCTTTGAGATGATTACTGCCCCGAAGATGGTAATGTCTCTCACACTTGCTTGCTTTGCTAATTCGTCGGCCTCTCGGTTCTCCTCCCGAGGGATGTGTTTGACTAAGTAGTGGTCCAATTGGCTGAGAAGTAACTTGGTCTTCCTTAGATATGCTATGAGTCGTTCTTCTCGAGCTTGGAATTCTCCTAGTATTTGATTAACAATAAGCTGAGAATCGCTGTGAAGACACAAAGAATTGGCTCCGATTTCTATGGAAATTTCTAGTCCAGCTATCACTGCTTCATATTCTGCATCGTTGTTGGTGGCAGCGAACTCCAGCCTTATAGCATAGTGCAGTTTATTTCCCCTGGGAGTGATTATTACCAAACCTGCCCCCGAGCCTTGTTCGTTAGATGCACCATCCACAAAGAGATTCCACTTGATATTTTCTGTTATTTCCAATTGCTCCCTATCCTCGTTGGTAGTGAATTCTGCAATGAAATCAGCCATGGCTTGTCCCTTGATGGCGGTGCGAGGGTGATAGGTGATATCATACTGACTTAGCTCGATGCACCATTTAAGTAGTCGCCCAGAAGTGTCAGGACGATGGAGTACCTGCCTCAATGGTTGATCGGTCAGAACTTTGATGGAATGGGACTGGAAGTAGTGACGCAGTTTTCGCGATGTGATTAGTAAACAGTATGCTAACTTCTCAAGCTTAGGATATCTAACTTCTGCCCCAGTAAACCTTTTGCTGACGAAGTAAACTGGTCGTTGCATGCGGTTGTCTTCCCTTACCAAGGCAGCGCTCAGGGCGTGGGATGACACAGCGAGGTATAGGTATAATTCTTCTCCTTCGCTTGGAGTTGAGAGCACCGGTGGTTTCTGGAGGTGTTCGATTAAGTGAAGGAAAGCGGTCAGGCACTCGTCAGTCCACTCGAACTTTCCTTTATCTTTCTTTAGGGCTTCGAAAAAGGGGACGCACTTGTCCGTTGCCTTGGAGATGAATCGGCTTAGGGCGGCCACTTTTCCATTTAGGCTTTGCATTTCCTTTCGGGTGGAAGGTATCTTTATATCCCTTAGCGCTCGGACTTGTTCAGGGTTTGCTTCTATCCCTCTGGCATGAACGATGAATCCTAAGAACTTCCCTGACGACACACCGAAGGAGCATTTTAGTGGATTCAACTTCATTCCATATTGCCGAAGTACTTGAAACATCTCGCCTAGGTGGCTTACGTGATCTTTGGCCTTCCTTGACTTTACCAGCATGTCATCCACATATACTTCCATAGTTTGTCCTATTAGCCCTGCAAACATCTTGTTGACGAGGCGCTGGTAGGTGGTTCCTGCATTTCTAAGTCCGAAAGGCATCACTTTGTAGCAGTATAAACCCCGATCGGTGATGAAACTAGTGTGGTCTTGGTCGGGAGCATGCATAGGAATTTGGTTATATCCTGAGTATGCATCCATAAAAGACAGGAGTTCGTGCCCGGCTGTGCTGTCGACAAGTTGGTCGATTCTGGGAAGAGGGAAGCAATCCTTTGGGCAGGCGTCGTTTAGGTTGGAGAAGTCAATGCAGGTCCGCCACTTCCCATTAGCCTTCTTTACTAGTACCGGGTTGGCGATCCATTCTGGGTAAACAGCTTCTCGTATGAAGTCATTGGCGAGTAGATTCTTTACTTCTTCATCGAGGGCTGCTGATCGCTCTGCCCCCATACTTCTCTTTTTTTGTTTTACAGGCGCCTTGGTAGGATCAATGTTTAATACGTGGCATGCTATGTCGGGGGAGATTCCGGTCATGTCAGCGTGTGACCAAGCGAATACATCCAAGTTGTGGCGGAGAAAATCAATGAGTTGTTCCTTCAATTCAGCTTTCAGCTGGGACCCAATTTTCAGTAGCCTACTTGAGTCGTGCTTGTCTACAGATATAAACTCCATAGCCTCTGCAGGCTCGGCGGTGGCCTCCTCCTCTTTGTCCCTAGGGTCTAATTCATTGAAAGGGTCGCTGGTGTATCGAAGAGGAGGGGCTTTCTTTAGTTGCTATGCTTCAAGGCTTTTTGTGCAGAGGGCAATCTCTACACCTTTCCCTTTATCTTTCCTGTGGTTGTTGCGAAGTTCGGTTACATAGCAGTCTCGTGCAATATCCTGGTCTCCTTCCACTTCCCCTACCCCATTGTCTGTTGGAAATTTCATTTTCAGGCACCATGGGGCTAGGACAATCTGGAAGTCTGACAAGGCTGGTCTTCCTAAGAAGGCGTTGTAGGCCGAATGGTTTTCTATCAGCACAAACGTCTGTTTCCTCACAACGGAGCGGGGATGGCTTCCAATCTCAACAAAGAGGTCCAGCTGCCCGAGGGGCATCTTCGCATCTCCAGTGAAACCGTGTAGTGGTTTATCACAGGGAGATACATCCTTCATTGATAGCTTCATTTTGTCGAATGCGTGTTTGAACATGATATTTACAGAGCTTCCAGTGTCTACCAGGATTCGGTAAACTTCGGCGGGACTGAGTCGGGCAGAGATAACCATGGGATCCATGTGAGGGTACTGTCTTCCTTCTAGGTCACGTTTACTGAATGTGATGTCATCACTTTCTTTCCGCTTTGGGTGGCGCTCTTCTATAACCGTATTGACACAGTCTTTATTGTCTCTAAGCGACTTCCCATATCTTTCCATCTCTCTCCAACTTCTGTCTGCGATGTGCGGACCTCCTGAGATGGTATGGACCACTATCTTCTCTTGACTAGAGCTGCTAGCGTTGCGGTTTCCTCTGTCGGTCCCTGGTGAGGGTAGCCTTGGGTTTTCATTGGCAGGAGCTGGAGTCCTGTCTTGACTTTTTACATAACGTTCCAGTTTCTTCCTTCTGATGTGTTCCTCAATCAGATCTCGGAGATGATGGCATTCGTTGGTATCATGTCCGTGAGATTCGTGGAAGCGGCAGAATTTTCCAGACTTCTGTGCGTTATCTGATTCTTTCTTGTATGGTGGGCGTTTGTATCTAACTTCGCCTTGGGTGGCAAGGAAGATATTTTCGACGGTCTCGTTCAAAGGGGTGTAAGTGTCGAATCTTGGTCCTGGCCGATATAGGCGCTTTTCTACCTTCTTGCCCCCAGCATTGTCTCTGGAATCATTTCTTCGAACGTCCCTTGCCACAGCAGGGGCGTTGCCATGGGTCGTCTTATTTTGCTGTCCTGACTGCCCCTCAACGGCAGCATCCTCAAGCCTCATGTATTTCCCAGCTTCATGGAAGAAATCGGGTAAAGTAGATGGTTTTTCTTTTGTCAATCTTCTAGCAAATTTAGTGTCCGGATGCACTCCACTGCAGAGGGCCATTAGGATAAGCTTCTCATCGGCATCTTGAACTGCGGCTGCTGCGGCGTTGAATCTGCTTAGGTATTGCTGCAGCTTTTCTCCAGGTTTCTGTTTGACGCTGGATAAGGAATAAGCGTCCTTAGGCTGCTCCACATGAATGCGGAACTAACTGATAAATTTTTCTTTCAACATTTCCCACGAGCTGATGGATCCTTGGGGTAGATGACAGAACCAGGAGGTAGCAAGATCTGCTAAGAAGAGCGGAAAGCACTTGCACAGTACTCCCTCTGTTGCTCCACTCATGAGCATATGCTGCGTGTACCTCTGTAAGTGTACAACGGGATCGGAGGTTCCTTTGTAGGGTTCCATTGTTGGCATCTTCCATTCTCGGGGGGTGATAGCAATTTCGATATTGCGGGCGAAAGGGCTGGTTACCCTAGCGCCTATCCCTCGATCTCTTTGCTCCCGTTGGACACACTCTCTGAATAAGCGTGCCATCCTTTCATCAGAACTTGGAGCAGATAGAAATGAGTTTGGTTCTGTTCTGTGGGATTGATTCCGTCCAGACGACCTGTAGGGATGGTATCGTCTATCATTCCTCATATTTTCCAGTGGCTGCTTTGATCTTCTGGGAGCATGCTTGGGTCAGCTACAGTTGGCCCTTGCCTTGATCTCCCCCTGTTGGGTTCTGATCTAAGCACTTCCTCGGGTCCAACTTCGGGCTGAACTCTAGCTCGGCCCCGTTCACTGGTGTTTCTGTGGTTAGGCAGCATGACAGGCTCAGCTACAGTTGACCTTCGCCCGGTACCTTCCCCGTTGGGTTCGGTACCAAACGTTTCCTCAGGCCTAACTTCGGGCTGTGCTCGATCTCAGCTCCTACCACGGCTACTTCTGCCGTTAGCTCCTTCGAAGAAGGAAGATCTTTGCTGTCTCTGAGATCCTCCAGACTGGGACTCGCCCCATGATTCAGTGTTGCGGTTGGATTCTTCAGCGTCCCTTAAGCGTGACATGAGATGGTCCACCAAGGCTTCCTGCTGGGACGTGAAGCGGTTAGTTACTTCAACCACAACTCTGTCCAGATCTGCTCTAGTAATTGCTGCAGGCTGTTCTGTGGCAGGAGTAGTCGGGTTAGCCTGTTCTTCATTTGTTACTGTTGCTGGAGGAGGACGATTTACTTGATTTGTGACAACTGGATCTGGAAGACTGCTGGATGCGATGTTTTTTCCTTTGCTAACATCTTTTCTCTGTTTGGGAGGCATGTTTTCCAAGTGGCGGACGATGGTTGTTAGGAAAACTGTTAAGTGGATGAAGCTGAAGCTTCGAGCTTCTATTCTCTCAGTGAAAGCACCAAAAATGTTTGCACAAAAAATGGACAAACACCTCAAAAGTTGTATGATTTAGTAGATTTTATGTTGTTCTTAGTGATTTGGGTGATTTATGCTAATATATGAAAAGCAGGGGCTAAACTGTAAAAAGACACGCAGATTTATAGTGGTTCAGCCAGAATGTGCCTACGTCCACTTTATATGTTATTTCTCTTCTCTTGTTTTGATTACAAGTACAAAGCTTTGATACAAGTAAAAGAAAGTTGTTTGAAAGTTCTCTCCGTGCTTGAGCTCTCAAACTTGTCCCCCATTGTTGTACCCCTGCCCCTCTATTTATAGAGTGAGGCTGGGGGTAGGGGTCTTGGAGGTAAATAGCAGCTGGTGGGCCTGGGCTACTACAATCTGGCCTGGCAGTGCTCGGGCTCGGTAGGGCTTTGATTCGGTGGTTGGAGATGGAGCCTGGACCGGCACGAGTTAGTTCGGTGGTTGGAGATGGAGCCTGGACCGGCACTAGCTAATTCGGTGGTTGGAGATGAAGTTTGGACCGGCACTAGCTGATTCAGTGGTTGGAGACGAAGTTTGGACCGGCACTAGCTGATTCGGTGGTTGGAGATGGAGTTTGGACCGGCACTAGCTGACTCGGTGGTTGGAGATGGAGTTTGGACCGGCACTAGCTGATTCGATGGTGAGAAAATAGCCCAACAGCATCCAAATTCAACACTTTAAAATATTGTTTTCTTATAATTTGCAAATTTTACAAGTTATCAACTTACTTATATCCC
Organism: Allium fistulosum; assembly: GCA_030737815.1. Taxonomy (NCBI): domain Eukaryota; kingdom Viridiplantae; phylum Streptophyta; class Magnoliopsida; order Asparagales; family Amaryllidaceae; genus Allium; species Allium fistulosum. The sequence goes on from CM060901.1 coordinate 672,423,282, forward strand.
ATAAACATTTTAAAAAAATCCGAGAGTTTAATCAGTTCCTTAAATATTTCAAAACCGATTTTGAAATCATATGTACCCAAAATCCCTTGGTATATCAAATCATTAAGGTAGCAATTCATCACTTAGAAACACGAAAATGAACACCGATGATGTCGCGATCATCATCGGAATTATTTTCCAGCGATCAAAGTGAGTTCAGTGCTTTTTCCTCTTCTGAAAACCATTTTAAATATTTTTATTCCAAAAATATCCTCCAAATAATATCACTATTATTTTCCAAGACTTTGAAAACATTTCAAAACTAATGGGAATTAAATTCCCAAATTTCCAGCTTTTATATCCTTTATAAATCATTTTTATAAACTATATCAATTTTTAAATCACATTTACAGAACCATATTTACAAAATCCCATTTTGTTATACGAAATTATTTCATAACTTCTAACTATAATACCAACTTTTATTCAATCATCAGTACAACAAATGATAATGATTTAATATTATCATTTCCTAACGACCAAACACACCATATATAGCTATAATAATTTATGAAAAATTATTCCATTCATATATAAAAATAATCTGGGTAAATTTATTTCATTTACCCCATTTCAAAACAATATTATGTCGAATTGCTCTGTTCAAGTGTTTAGAGATCCCTATCAATAACGTTAATTACTCGTAATGACCGGAATCCATAAGCCACTCAACAAATCAATCAACATAATATAAAACAATTTTATATTCACTAACAAATACGTGCTCATATCTATTAATACACTCAAACTCATTCTAGGGTACTACTGACCCTATCTCTAATGAGTTACCCCATCAAAGCCAAGGTTCTCACTTAACCTTCAGCTTTGATGCCACGTGTAATGAACGTGGATTTTCGACCCTCAAAAATCAACATCAATACATCCACTATATAGCAAGCCGAGCAATCGAGTGCCGGAAATACCGGATTGTTAGAGGAAGAGAAGACAGAGGTAAAAGAAGAAATAGAAACAACATAGAATCTCACAGTCGCAGCGGAACAATATATAATAGATAATAATAGGTCTTCACACAAAAAGAACTACAACTGTTATTTACACATTACATCATCAAAGTACAACACATCAATAACTCAGTATTGGACAGTTATAATAACTTGTCCTCACAACTACTGAATATACAGCCTACAATACACAGCGGAATAAAATCAAATATGTGTAATACATCTTCGTCATCCAACTCATCTCCTACTCGGTTTGACCCGACATTATAATAAAATAACACCTGAGTCAGTTTGGAAAACCAACGTGAGAAAACACACTCAATTTGAATTATTAAAGTTATCTAAATCCATTGAAAAACAAAGGTATCTTGTAAGACCACGCCACAAATAAACACGACGGGTTTTTACCTTACGATAACCAAAACATTTTATATCAAAATCATCTGATATTATAATAGTGTTTAGGTACAAATACTTATTCAAATAGCCGAAATTGTTACACTAATTAAATTCCAGCATACTATGCTCTACAACCAAAACCGTAAAGGCACGTATTGGAGAATGGATTCCATACATACGACTATGCACTGGGGTATCACCTATCACAGTACACTTCTAGGAAAATGTACCGAGGACCACGTCGGGATCCCCTGAAACACAAGATCGGACTACCCCTAACCTGGATAGTACCGAATATGCTCTCACCCTGGGTATTCCAACCCTTACCGAGTTTTTCCGTGCATCGTAGTAATAATATCCGAGGGTATCTAGAAAGGTGATAAACATACCCTATTTGGGTGCGACCCACTTAGCCTTGCTGCATCTCCCCTGATTTTCAGTCATTTCTGGTTGATGAGGCTTGAGGCTACAATTACCTTTTTAAGAAATTTACACTTGGAATGCTCATAGTCCTCCAATGACAATGTACTGATAGCATTCATGCATACAAGTCCGTTCTGGGTCTAAATGAAACCGAAGGCACTATTCCTACTACATCCATTTTGGATTCATCCAGAGGATTAGTAGCGATTAGCCCTTGCATTTCACGGCTCCATCTTCGATTCCGTGCTCTTGTCTTCACTTCGAAAACATACTCGTTGGATCGAAGTGGTTTTCAGATAACTTATCCAATCCCAGTCTCTTCAAAACAACGTACGATATTTCCGGTAAACTCAACCCCGGTTTTTTAGGAAATAAACAGACGAAAATAACATCGGAGATCAACTCCTAACTGTTAGTGGATGGATTTCCTTATCATCGTCCTAGAAGAACGAAACGAGTTTATACGTACAGTGTAGCACCTTCGATGGTAACTGTACCATATCCCGTGTTTCCCCTAGATATTCCCAAAGTTATATTTTGGGTCCAGATATGATAGTCGGTTATTTAACTATCAAATAAACAAACATTCAACCAAATAGTTCATTTTCCACTGAAAACACTAAGTCTCGTTTAATTTAATTTTAATAAATTTAATCTCTTTATCAAAAAGATATATACTTATCTCACTAAAATAAGTATATTCACAAACCATTCCTTTTTAAAAATATTTGAAAACCCATTTAAAACAAAAACGGAAAGCACCATTGCGGTATCAACCATGGATTTGCAATTCAATGATTACGTCTCTATCCCAAAGAAATCCAAAACTTAACTGCGGGCATATCTGCCTCCGATTTCGCCATGAAAGTATACCATTACTTTCTGAAAACTTTATTTAATAATTATCTCAAAATAATGCTTATAAAGTTTCTATAATAATTTTCTAAGTTTAATTTTAGTCAAATATTCTTAAATAAAAGTTATTATATAAACTATTTTAATATTAAATAATTTATCTTTTAAAATAATAATACTGATTAATTCTTAAATAATAACTAACTTAATATCAACTCATTATAAACTAACTCAATTAATAATTAAATATTCTTTAATAATTTAAAATAATTACATAACTTTGAAACAATAATTAATTTTGATTTATTAATAAACTTCTAATCGATTTACAAGACTTATTTATAAACTTATAATCCATTTTGACAATTTTAAAATATTTAAATAACTAATTTTCTGGAATATTTTTATGCTAGAAACATTTTTAAAAGTACCTAGTTTAATAATTAAAAATCCTCCTTTTAAATAACCAAACTTCTCGTTAAAAATATACTTTTTCCGATTCCAGTATAACCAATCTAATACATATAAATCTCTCTGTTTATAACCAACGATTTACGTTTCCAATTTCATAAGTCCCTTTTTCACATTTTCGAAAGAAAAATCTATTTTTTCTTTTTTTAACCGATTTACTCACCCCACTATAAATTCTCACCATGAATTTATAACTTCAATTTATCAAGTGATAATTATTCACTTTACTTTATAAAACCTTGTTTATAAATCTCATAGTCTCCTCTTCCGTTTACAACGGTTGCACTTCACTTAAATCCATCATAAATTGATTTCTAAATTAATTTCCATTTATAAATCAATTTCTTAAATAACCCAAACAATATGCTAAAACAAAACCAAATCTCGATTTACTTCTATTTCGTAATTTAGAATCTTATTTAAGATTCAGTATAACCAATTTGATATTTATTTCCGATTTCATTTTTTTATTCTCCCAATCTATTTAAAAATTGATTTTAAAACCTTTTTATCTTAAACAAGAATCACTTAATAATTTTTATTTAATATCCTTTATATACAATATTTTCAAAATCTCTATTACAATATCCTGCAATAGTTAAGTACAATCTAAAGTCAAAATATTTATTTTATCCAAATTCATTTCTTTTAATTAATCCAAAATTCACCATAAATATTTCACTCCAAATTTCTTTTTATTTTCTTTCCAAATTCAAAACATATATTATAGGTATTTAAAAATACCAAAATATAGGTCAAAACTACCACAGCATCCAATAAATTCAAATCACACTATAATCTACCATAGATTAAACAAATAGATCATATATCAATATGAAATTAAATTCAACATTTTTTAGGAATCCAGTTGGATCCCTCCAACCTGTTTTTTCTGCATCCATAGATGTTAATACAATATAAAAATACCAATCCCACTTCGAGGGGGATATCGCGGTAATATAGGTTCATCCGCTATTATGCGAGGCGCATAGAGTCTCATCCGCTCCAATAGGCGGGAATAATCAATCCAACTACTAATATATACTACTATATATATAATATCATATTCAACTGATAATAATAATTATCAAATCATCCAATCAATCAATAATTAATTTTAATTATTTAAAATTAATGCCAATAATCCAAATGAGTAAGATTTACCCTCCTTGATTTTTATTGTCGCTTTCGCGTTCTGGGTCCGATTTAATCCGAACACGTTAGAATTTATCTGAAAATTCTGCACCCTCTAGACTCAACCAAGTTGACTCCATAGCAAAGATCTCCCTATTACAGACCCAACGCGACTGACCGTGTTGGATTCGATTTAAAATGAATAAATTATGCAATTTATAAGTTTTAAAGACTTTACTTTAACAATGCATAATATAAACTATTTTTTTAAATAAAAATAATGAAAGCCCATTACCCTAACCAACCCGGCCCGCCATACTTCATCTTCCTCCTTTTGTTTTTTTCCACACGCCTATACACGCACGATACATAGCCGTGCACGACGACACTAACACACCGCTGCATTGCTCGAAACCAACATCCGACATCGCCTACATCTTTCCCACCTTGCTCTCCATCCAGTCATCACTTCCCTATGATGTTCGATCCCCTTACCCTCATCGTGACCTTTATCCTTGATAGCGGTCACTTTTATCCCATAATAGCATTCTCTGAACAATGCCAAAAATTATGCCCCTTTTAATTACTATATCCTTGATTACGTTATTAGTTAATGTATATTTTTTCTTTGCCAATTAATTCATATCAATGCGAAAATAATTAGAAAATTCTCAAAAATTCACAAAAATTCTAGAATGTCTTCTTCTACCTCCGGGAAAATTCAAAACAAATTATTTTATTTTAATATTTTTAAATGTTAATTTATACTTGAAATTAGCCGTTTTCAACTTGTAAAATTCATAACTAATTATTACTTTACCCAAAATCTATGAAAATTTAAACTCCATCCGCATTCAATATAGAAACATCATATTGAAATTTCATGACATTTTGAGAAAATTAAATCATGATTTACCCTAAAATATGATAAGTTTCTGTTTATTTAAACCATTAAACACATGCAAAGTCATTTATAATCATCAAAACATGTTTAATACACTTAAAACATCCAAAGGACATTAAATCTAATCCCAAATAGATTTTGAAGGATTTTAGAGAAAGTTTTACTCACATAGATTAGGAAAGCTCATTTGAAATCTTCTTCATTTCCCTTGGAAATGAAAGTCTTTGCCATTAGAATTCAAAAGCACCTATCTTTGATTTGATTTTCCCTTCTCTTCTTAGAAAATAGTGGTTGGTCTTGGCATTAATAGTGCGGTTTTGTTTGTTTTTTTAAAGAATGAAATTAAAGGAAGAGAACGAGCTTAAGTGTATATACATTAACGATTTTGGCTAGGGCTAAAATCCATATTTCCTAATCCCATTAATTTATATCGCTTAATACAAGATTCCTCTTCATTAAAAATTCAAAATTTATCTATTCCTATCTTATGATCGAATTTAATTGCACTAATGACTCTTGGTTCATTCAATTAATATTTTAGGTTCCCACACTTAATTAATCAAAGTTCTCTTAAGTGATTTTCTCAATTTAATTATCTTAATTATCACTTATAAATTATTATTATCAATTTAACTTCACATATTATGGAACTCCAAAATAGGAGGTGTTATAGTCTTTTCTCCTTATAGGAATTTCATCCTCGAAATTCAGATAAGGAAGAATAAAAATTACACTTACACCTTAGTAGTGTAAAGTCATCATCACATAAGTGCACACAAGTACAAAAGTTACACTAGTACCCTACTAATGTAAATCATCACATCAAACATAATGCATTAGTTCAGCTACCAACACATAATTATATAATAACATATACACTAGTGTCACTACTAAAATATACAATTAGACAAACATAACGCACTACTACAAACTTAGATGTCTAAAAAAAATTGGGATAGATATTCCTAATATTATCCTCTACCTCTCAGGTGCAATCATTTTTTTTGTTACTCCATTGGACATGAATAAGTCTAATAAATTTATTCCTTAATTCCTTTACATATCTACCTACTATCACATTTGCTCATCTAGCATAAATCAAATTTTGTTCTGTAGATGAGTCTGATATCGCCCTTGGTTCCACTATAGTACTAAGGTCGTGCTCATAGTTGTTTAAATGCAATATATAAAAAGCATTATCCTTACCTTCCAAAATACAAGGTAACCCGAATCGATATACGAGCTTATCAATCCACTTTATCACTTGAAATAGACCTACATATTTAGGAGCCAATTTCCCCACCTTCCCAAAGTGCAACACCTTGCATCATTGAAACCTTCACAAACACTCGATCGCCTACTGCGAACTCTAGTTCCTTTCTTCTCTTATCAGCATAACTCTTTTGCCTTGATTTCCCATCTTTCATTCTTGCATAAATCAATTCTATCCTCTCAGTAGAAACTCTTACCATGTCAGTTCTAACACAAGTCTATCGTCCATGTCTAACTAACAAATAAGTGACTTACATGGTCAACCATAAATCTCCTTAAATGGTGCCATCCCAATACTTAAATGGTAACTATTATTATAGGAAAAATCTACTAAATACTAGTGATCTTCCCAAGATCTAAGACACATGGCTCAGCTTTTTGTTTGACCATCTTTTTATGGGTAGTAAGCTATACTCAGATTCAACTCTGTACCCAATGAACTCTGCAAACTTTTCTAGAAGTCACTGGTGAACAATGGTTCTCTGTCACTAACTATGTTGCTCGAAATCCTATGGAGTATCATGACATTAGCTTCATTAAGATGGATATTGTTGTTGTCATCTTTACTGGATAAAATGAGCGCTTTTAGTCAATCTATCGACTACTACCCATCTGCCAGCATTCCCCATTCTCGATCTTGGAAACCCATCTACCAAATCCTTCAATTTCGAATTCTACTTCTAAATTGGTACTTATAAGAGTTGAAGTAAACCACTTGGCTTTTGATGTTCACTTTTCACTTGTTGACATATGGTACACTTCTTCATACATTCTCCAATATCTCTCTTCATCCATTTCCAAAAAAGTGACATATCATGTCACTGTAAATTTTGTCCCTCCAGGATGAATTATAAACTTAAACTAATGACTTTTCCCTAAGATCGCTTTCCAAAGATTTCCTATATTGGAGATACATAGCGTTTATTTCTTCCTAAGTTATCCCTTCGAGTGTATCTCGAATGCTTTTAGGTTTTTAACATTCACACTCATCTCCAATCGCCTAATTATTTTAGCTGGCAATAAGTCCTCTTTCTACTGTGCATCAGTTCTTTCTACAAGTATTGGATGTACTTTTACGCTTGCTTAAATCCCATATCTTTACTTGACCCACATTCATTCTTTAATGAATTCCATAGGACACTAATGTCTCTAACGTCTTCCATTCCTCAATCATGGCTAACAATTTATTCTGTTGCTTTATACTTAAAGCATCGACAACCTTTTTCCCTTTTCTTGACATATACCTAATATCAAAGTCGTCTGCTACCAAGAACTCCTACCATCTCCTTTTGCATCACATTTAACTCCTTTTGAGAGAATATATACTTAAGAGCCTTATGGTCTGTATATAACTTGAACCGTTCTCCCAAAAGATAATGCCTTTAAATCTTCAAAGAAAAAATCATTTCTGCCAACTCATAGTCATGAGTCAAATATCGAACCTCATGGGCCTTAACTTCCTTGACGCATAAGCTATAACTAAATCATTCTACATCAATACTGCATCTAAATCGGTTCCACATGCATTAGTATATACTACTATAACCTGATTTCATACATGTACGATCAGGCAGAAGCATTCGTCAACAACCTTCTTTAACTCCTAAAATGACCCTTCACACTTATCGGTCCTTATGAACTTCTCGTTTCCTGGTCAACTTAGTCAAGTGTGTTGCTATATGCGAGAAATCCTTAATGAATCTGTGGTAATGCCAACCAAAGCAAAGAAACTTCTCATCTCAGTTACCGTCTTTGACCTTTTTCTATTATTAATCGTCTATATCTTCAATGGACCAACTTTTAATTCATTCTTCGAAACAACATGAGTAAGAAACATAACTTCCCGTTTTCAAAAATGAAAATCGAAAAATTTTGCCTTTAATTTATGATGTCTCATCATCTCCACCACCAACATAAGATGGACCTTATGGTCTCTCTCATTCTTAGAATGCACCAAATATCATCGAATAAGACCAACCCAAACCTATTCAACTGATCATGAAAGAATGACTTCATAAGATCTACCAAGAATATTAGTGCGTTGGTCAATCGGAAGGGCATAACTGACCACTCGCATGGACTGTATCTAGTTCTAAACTCAATCAGAGGATAGATATCCTCAGCTTCCCTTAGTTGATGGAATTTCATTGCCATGTCTAGCTACAAGAATACTCTTGCTCCATTCAACTGGTCAAACAAGTCATCAATATACGTAATGGATAACAATTCTTCGCTGTTAACTTATTTAGCTGTTGTTAGTCATTGAACTTCCTCACGGATATCGCAGATTCCTCACAGATATCGCCATCAAATCATTTAGTATTTGGATGCTGACAACATCATAGCCTTCAAAGAAAGTAAGGCGATTCTCGCTGAAGAGGAGGTAACTGCAAGCAAAGCTCCGATCAGGGCTCATGTTGGCCCTAATGCATTGGACCAAGCAAAGTCATCATCCTCACATATCAAAGAGCCTATAACTGCAATTCCAATCTCCATAGGGGTCAGCTCCAAGACCACCATAGTTACAGCTCCTGCTTTTGCAGCTATTATTACCAACAATCCTTATATTGTTGTTTCCGTTCCTGCATCCACCCATTAATAAAAGAGGGTGAAGTGACTATGACCTCCACTCCAGAACTCCCGCTAAGCAAAGGCATTTCCCTAATTTCTTAGGTTTTAAAGAAACTTCAGTTCTCACTAGAAGATATCACTAACCTTTACTTATCCATTTGTGAATTTATAGGCCATCCTTCTCTTCTACCTCTACCGTCACCAATGACACAAGGCTTGGGTCCTATCATGATTTATCTCGAATCAACCACCATTGCCACGGGACTTGTCACTCCAATCCTCACCTTCAGTTCAATTCCTTACCTTGATTTAGAAAAGACAGCGGCTTTGGAATGATTAGATGACATTTCGCAATCCTTGGACGAAGACGTTACTATAACCAATGCTTTAGGGCCCACTGAGCCCATTTCCATAGCAGAGAGGTTGATGTTAGACCTTTCAATGATTAAAATCAAGAAAGAGCTTGGGATCGAAAAACCAACCGGCCCAAGGCAATCAACACCTACTCTAAAGCTTCCTTTTATCAAAATCAAGCCCTCAAAGAGCACCGTACCTAAGCCTCCTCAAAATCCTCTGATGCCCCATTGACAAGCCCGAAGATCCCATTATCATTACCACCAAGGGGGAGACTACTCATTCTAAAGGCAAGATTATTGAAAAGAAGAAACCTAAAGGTGACCAGAAGAGGCCATATGGCAGATCTAGCAGTAGAGGCGGCATAATCAAAAAGGAGAACAAGAAGTATGCCTCTAGCCTGATTGATCCAGAGGCAATTTCTTTTAATTTTCTTTTGTGCTATACATTTTGTTTTTTCTGTTGTATATAGGCCGCGATTGTGCGGGACTAGCACCCACAACCACTGATGTAAATAGAAGTAAATGATTGAAAGGTTACTTTTTCTGTCCGATCTTTGTTCTTTTTACATGTTTGCACTTTTATTCTATACCTTCCTATATACAGCTGCCTGCAACATAATATTACTGCCTATAATATCATTTACTTACATTATACATGCCTGTGTCTATGCAACATAATATAACTACCTATTATTTACTGTAACTGTATACATTTAAGTAAATGTCTTCGGTTGCTTGGTATTTTCCTATTGTGTAGTATTTTTTTTCATACCAAATCATTCCTTTTTGACAAAACAAAACTTTTTATCCATTTTTCCATCTCCATGGCTGATGTTGTTATCCTCGACCGGGTTTCATTCGGTCACTTATTAGGATTTAGCTAAAGAAATGTTCAACTTCATGTTGACTCAATCTCTAGGAAGTAACACTTCTAGTGTCTACCTCCGAATGCTGTATTCTGATCTCGCCTATTTCTGGACATTGATCGAACTAGTTATTAACAATTGTCGTTCATCCTCGGTTGGGCATAGCCAACCAAGTTGTAAATGAAGTTGCTAAAGTTCCAATTATACACCAATTTTTGTCTCTGGGAATCAACGTATCCACGCCAGTCTCTGGGTATACGCCCCTAATCATACCAATCTCTAGGTGTTGATCGAGAATATTCCATAACTGTCACTGCTTATCCTTGGCTAAGTGAATCTGGTCGGCGTCAAGCGTGAATATTCCCTGACCATCCTCACTTATCCTCGGCTAGGCATGTCCTACCAGGCCGCAAGCATGATCATGCTACCTTTAACCATACACCAATTCCTATTTCTAAGAATTGATGCTTTGGTTGCCTGTCTCTGGGCACCCTTATTGACTTTGCCGATCTCCGAGTGATAGTCATGTGGAAGAGACAATGGTGAATTATTTGATCAACCCTTATAGTTTTACTCCTTTATCTAGACACTGACCAATGGAGTTAGTCGGTACCTATCTCTAGGTACCTGATTGCACTGCTAATCACATATCATCGAAGTTTCGATTGTAAGAACACGGTTCAACTAGTTCAAGAAGCTAAATTTATTTATAAACAAAATACGTGGAAATTCCTACCTTATTACATTGCCCTTAATTTACTAGGGTGGCTTATTTATAGAAAATAAACTAAGTGAATCTAAGTAAAATAGCATCGCAGCAAATCTCTATTCTATGCCTATGGAATTAGGATTCCATCCATAGTAGCCAACTAGGAAGTTCCATCTCCTTGCTTTTGTTAGATCGCAAAAGGACCTTCCTAGTGCGGACCAAGTGCCCTCGTATCAGGAATAACCCATTCCAAAACAAGGTCACCCACTTCGAAGGTACAATTTGGACCTTGGTGTTGAAATACGTCATTGCTATTTTCTTGTGAGTAGTTACCCTCGGTTTAGCCACTTCTCATTTTTCATCAATCAAGTCATGGGACTTAAGTAGAGTTCCTCATTTACCTTGGGGTCAAAATGATTTTTTCGATGAGAAGGGAATTCCAATTCTACCGATATCATGGCTTCAACTCTATAGTCCAGTGCGAATGGTATATGTCCAATTGTGGACTTATGGGTCGTCCTATAAACCCACAATGCAACTGGAAGCTTATCAACCCAATTGCCTTTGGATTTAGTCAGCCATTTCTTCAAGATGCCCTTAATGATTTTATTCACCGCCTCCACCTATCCACTTGCTTGTGGATGTGCTACTACCGAAAATCTCTTTTCAATCTTATGCTGTTTGCAGAACTCCTTGAATTTCATGCTCTTGAATTGAGTTCTCTTGTTAGCTAATCTTCTATAGGATCCTAAATCTGAAAATAATATTCTTTTCACAAAGTTAATCAATTTTTTCATTGTAAGTGGCAAGCAGTTCTGCTTTTGTCCACTTTGTGAAGTAATCCATCATAACTAACATATTTAGTTCCTCCGTTTGATATCAGTAGAAGGTCGATTATATCAATTCCCTAAACCACAAATAGCGATGGGCTTACCATTTGCATAAGCTCTATGGATGGGGTTTTCAGAATTTTTGCAAACTTCTGGCATCTATCACATTTCGTTATGTAATCAGCAGCAACGTAGTTTAATGTTGGCTAAAATTATTAGTAGTAAAGAATCTTCTTCGTTAAATTCCACCCCTTGGAGTGTTCATCACGGTTACCCTCATGGACTTCTAATAGGATATTCCTAGCCTCATTCTTAGCTACACACAAAAGTAGGGTGATTGAGAAACTTCTCCTGTACAACACACCTTCTTGAATCTGGAACCATGGCGCTTTACAAAGGAGATTTTTCCATTCATTTATCCTTAGCGGGAGAACTTCTTTCAATAAGTAGTCCTTGATTAGAGTCATCATGAATCCTTCTCCTTTAGCATTCAAAATCTAGTCAACATCCATCTGGTCGATACTTAGAGCAAATAAAACCTCAATGGTAACCAATCTCATCAATTGTTCACCTTTAGAGCTAGCCAGCATAGCCAGTGAATCGGCCATCATATTTTCCTCCCTTAGGATGTGTGTAATTGTATGCTCTACTCCGTTCAATAGTTCTAGCGCTTTTGTCAAGTAAGGGGCAAGTCTCGCACTCTTAACCTGAAATTCATTTTTTACTAGTCGACCATCAACTGGGAGTCACTGAATATCTACAGCATCCACACTCCCAGTTTCAATGCGTAGCGAATCGCCTATCCTTCTGGTGTTACAAGTACCAATCCTGCCCTAGAATTGTGTTAATTAGAAACTCCGTCTACATATAACTTCCATTGGGAAGGTTGGGCTACATCCTTTTCCGTCTCTCCATCTCAGATGGTAAACTTAGTGATGAAATCCACCAACACTTGTCCTTTTTTCACCCTTCTTAGGTATTGGCTTGGCTCGATATTTCATTTCAATAACCTTCTCGAGGCCTCGGGTTAATGAAGTACCTGCATTAAAGGCTGATCCATCAGCACCTTTATTGGGTAAGCCTGCAAATAAGATAGTAGTTTCCTTGAAACAATCTCTAAAACTACGCCAATTTCTCCAATTTTTGTTAGTTTCTTCGGCTTTGGTAAACCACTTACTAATGTAATACGTAGGCCTCTGAATCCTTGCATCCACACGGATTAGGGTTGCATTTAGTGCTTGAGCAGATGCCGCCATATAGATAAACAAATCATCGCCTTCCAAAGGCATTGACAGAACCAATGGTCTTTCCATGTGAGCTAATAATACCTCGAAAGCATATTGGTACTCCTTTGTCTAGGAAACTTTTATCTTTCCCTTCTTGAGGGCATCAAAGAATAGTATACATTTATCAGTTGCCTTTGAGATGAACTGACTCGACGTAGAAAATTTTCCAATCAAGCTTTGCAATTCCTTTTTATGCTTGGGGCGGCAGCATTCCTCAAGGCATTAATCTGCTTTAGATTTGCCTTAATACCCATCCATTCACAATAAATCCCAAGAACTTACCCGATGCCACTTCAAAGGAACACTTCAAAATGTTTAACTTCATCCCATACCTACACAGCACACTGGACATTTCTAAAAGATCATCCAAGTGGTTTGTCAATAGCTATGACTTTACATGCATATCATCTACATACACCTCCATTTTTTGTCCAATCTGATTCCTAAACATAAAATCCACCAATCTTTGGTAAGAAGCTCCAGCATTCTATACACCAAATGACATCACTTGATGGTAGTATAGTCCTAAATCCATAACGAAACTTGTGTGCTCTTAGTCTGGAGCATGCATTGCTATCTGGTTATAGTCAGGGTGAGCATCCATAAAAGAAATAAGCTTGTTTCTGATGGTCTCGTCTACCAGTTGGTCGATCCTCAACAGTGGAAAACTATCCTTTAGTCCTGCTTTATTCAAGTTTGAATAGTCAATACATGTCCACCTTTTTTCATTTGCCTTTTTGACCAGTATGGGTTTTGATACCCATTCAAGGTAGTATGCATCGCAGATGAAGCCATTCGCCTTTAGCTTATCCACTTCTTCCTTTAACTTGGTAGATTGCTCTAGATCCAGACTACGTAACTTCTATTTTATGTAGGGAATTTCAGGTCCACATTCAGTGCGTTCCACATAATCTCCAGTGATATCTCGCACGTATTCGAGTGTGTCAATGCAAACACGTCCAAGTTTGCCTAAAGAAACCCAGTCAACTCCTTTCTCAACTTAAGGCTAAGTTGTGATTTGGTCTTAAGGATCTAGGTAAGATTATCCCTATCGACTAGAACATTGATCCTCAGCTCTGTCAGCGCTGCCTACACATTTTTATTGGCTACTTCTGGGGATCCATGGACTTAAAGAATTTGCTTTGGTTCTTGAGCAAGCACTTGGGCACTGGTTGCTATGCATCCATATTTTCGATGTAGAGGGCCTTCTAGGCATTCTTTCCTTTTCCCCATTGCTTTGCTACTCTAAGACTAGTGACGTAATACTCCCTTCTAGCACTCTGGTCTCCTCTTAAAGCTTCAACACCATTCTCCGTGGGAAAATTCATTATTAGACACCAAGATGCTTGTTCCACTCTAAAATCAACAATGGTCGGTCTACCCAAGAAGGCATTGTACGCTGAAAATTCATCAACAATCACAAAGCTTGAAACCCGCACAACCTTGTGGTTATCGTCTCCTAACTCCGCGTGCACGTATAGTATAACATCTAAAATATGTTACTCTACTATCATCATCAAAATGTACTATGTCCTAAGTATAGTATTAGGTGTTTGGGTATCCCCATCCTAAATACCTACGTCAAGTGAGAACCATAAGGTGATAAACAACAACTATAAAAACCATAGCAAACAAAGCATCCATCAAACAATTCTCATTATCACTCAAGTTCTTTAGATATATGATAGCTCGTATGACCGTCCTATGTTAGGGACCAATAGAAAAGTCCTAGTTCCTTGGTGCTTGAAATCCACACCCCTTAGTAGGCTAGGAAAACTAATCTACACCTTCTAACGGTCCAGGGTATATGGAACACATCCTAGATGCATGGGTATACGTCCTAATAATCAATGAGCGCCCCTACCTAACCCTACTTTACGAGCATACTGGAACACTCTGAGTATCAACAATCCCTTCGCACATGTCTTTGAATCCTTCTTAGTTCGATTTATCTTCATCATTATAGAACCCCTCCTTGTCCCACCCATGTTCATTTCTATAGTAGAGCACATCCTAGGTCCACTTCACAAGCTCACTCCCTAGAACCTGCCTCTTCAGATCTGCCTATAATAGAGCACATCCTAGCTCTACTTCACAAGTTTAAATCCTAAAACTTGTCCTTATGGAATACTTTCATGACTCCCATCCTAGAGCCATCATCATAGAAACACTTTTAGACCTCCATATTAGTCGTATAATTAATTCCTCAAAGTCTGAAAGCCATCATATTAAAGCACTCCAATATCACTTCTTTTCTTAACCATCCATCTTCATCGTGCCATCACATCATGACTGAATATCGAATGAACGAACACCTCCAACACAACTTGCATAGTCCTTGCACTTCCCCTTAAAAGTTCCATCAACTCTACCTCCATAAATTCATGTCTATACCGACCGGAAGTGGTCGGTACCAATATGAATTCTCTCATCTATACTTATCCAAAATTTGGCTAAGTATTTTCACCTTAACCTCTTCATCTTGGCATGCTTAGAACTCCATGCATCACTCCCTAAGCCCTCAAAGCTCCAAGCTTCATTCAGGTGCCTGAAAAATAACTTGATACCGATTGCAAGTGATCAGTACCGACCACTCTACTTAGCTGATTTTCTAAGTTTTGCAGCATAAGTCCCCAAGCCTTTCTTTCGTACCAAAGGGATCTACAACAACTCCATCTAGCAACCATCCCATCATCGATTAAAACTCTGATTTGACTGCAACCATAATGATGTGCTCTTCCCTTGCTCTAGAGCCCCTCTTCCAAGTTTCATCCAATTCCGACCACTTTTGCCTTTATTTTTCCCAAATCGACAATCTTTTTCCTAACTTCAATAGTAAACCATATCAAAACAATTCATCTAAGCATATGTATCATACATAAACATTCACCAAACATATTCAAGCAATTCAAACAAGATTAACATGCAATCCTAGTTTAGATCTAACTTTTCATTAAAATGATAATGTGGTTTAAAAGTGGTTGTAAAATCATTTAAAATCCAATCCAATCTTTTTAATTTTGGCCATGATAACTTTTAAAGATGTAACTAAAGTAAGAAAACATTTTAAGATCAAAATCATGTCAAAATCACCAATTTTATCTATATGAACAAGTATAGAATAGTGCAAGGTCAAGAACCGCTCACCAAATACCTAAAGTAATAGCTTCTCTCCATAAATCTGAAATAAGCAGTAACAATTCGGATCCCAAGGCAACAAAAAATGGTAAATCTACAATCTCCTTTGCAAATTACCTTCTAATGATGAATTAGGCTAAGATTAGTAAGAAAAAGGTAAAGTTTTTTTGATGAAATTAGGGTTGGTGGAGGTTTCTATCTTATTTGGGAAGAAGATAAATGATTTGGGTGTTTTTATTTCAGCTAATGTTGTCACAAATCCCGAGTTAGGCCTTAGACTTAGGCCCTAATCCTCTCTAATTACCCATTAAGCTATTTAAAGTCTGGAAGTTTAAACCGTCCATAAATCCTAAACAGTAAGCTTATTTTCGTATTATAACCACTCCATAGAAACACAAACTACAAGCCTGATCCAGTGGAAGCGGTTTTGGAGCCTAATTCCTTTCTTGTCAAAAGTTATAGGCATTACAAAAATTTATGGATCTAAAATGTCTGATAAAAATTCTAAAGGTGGAATATGCCCTTAGTAGTCATTTCTCAAAATTTTAGAGTCATGTGACCTCATATGAAATAAACAATAATATTTTACAATCCTCAAATGCATAAAATATGGGTCGTTACACTCTTTCCCTTTTAGAAATTTCACCCTCGAAATTCTCAAATAGTCAAAAAATAGTCAACCGTAGTTACCCCGCATGCCTAACAATCATGTGCAGCCATAAACGTATCAGGCATGCAACCATGCAATCAATAGTATAAGCAAACGTATCCAAGTATGTGAGATACTAAACTATCTTACATGATATCAAAAATGAAAGTAAATTGAAAGACAGTAGGCCTTACCATGCATGGAGCTCTAGGTATGCAGCCCTCATGCTCTCATGCAATTGCTTTCACTTTCATCCCACTGAACCTTCATAAACTAGACAACTCCTAAGCTACTTCGCATCATGTCCCACAATACAAATCAGCCTAAGAGGCCATGATGCATCTGGCTTACTCTCGATATCATCAAGTTGATCAGCTGTAATTGTCATGCGTAAGTCATGCACAAACTTCTGCAAGTGAGAGACCTGGAAGGCATTGTGCATACCCATCACCTTCTAAGGTAAGTCAATCCTATACACTCAAAATCCACTCAAATGTCAAAAAAAGATCTACAAATCTCAACGCCAACTTCTCTTTACTACAGAATCGAATAACATTCTTTAATCGAGAAATCATCACAAATACCATATCACAAACAAAGAACTCCAAATCTCTACGTCTCCTGTTGGCATAGACCTTCTACCTATTACAAGTAGCTTTCATTCATTACCGAATGATCTCAATTTTCTCTGATGTCTCTCTAATCATATCTAGCCCAAGTATCAGTTTCTCGCCCGCTTCCCACCAACACGAAGGTGTGTTACATGGTCGACCATACAATGCTTCGAATGGTGTCGTACTTACACTAAACTAATAACTATTATTGTATGAAAACTCCATAAAATGCAAGTGATCAACCCATGAGTCTCCAAAATCATGTATGCAAGTTCTCAAGCAATTCTCTAATATATGATCCACTCTTTTGATCCACCTATCAATATGCGGGTGATAAGCTTTACTAAGATGCAGCTCAGTCATCAACACCTCTTATAAGCTCTTCCAAGACCCTTAATGAATATAGGGTATCGGTCACTCACAATGTTTTTTTGGCATACCATTGAATCCGGAAAGATGGCACCCTCGTACCACCACATTCGTCAACCTATCGAAATATGGAACAAATTATCTCCAATCCTGTTGGAGTAAACCATCTCGATCTACTCTGTACTTCCTCATCTCATTAAAATCTTCTCCTCCATCTATCTTTGCCATGATCTCTACTAGCATCTCGCCTCTAACAACTACCAATCCGCTCGATCAAAGTAGGTCTGATCATCAAGCTCACCAACATCTCTGGCTCTAAATCACAATGAGGTTTGAAGTCATAGCTAGCAATATACTCCAACTGCTTCCACTCTAGGAATATTGCTCCTAAAATTACATGTCTCTTACTCAATGCCCAAGCGATTACGTTTCCTTTACCGGGCATATAGAAAATGTCAGAGTTGTGGGAGGTCAATAATTCCAACAAATGCTACCAGCGAAGGTTGAGATCCTTCTAGGAGAAACGGCATTTTAATGATTTATGATTGATGAATAGCTCGAACCTTTCTCCTATTAGGTAGTGCCTCTATATCAGAGCAAACACTATCACCGCCAACTCCAAATCATGGATGGGGTACTACTTCTCAAGCGATTTCATTTGTTGACTATATTAATACCTTAGTTATTGATTTTGATAATAACAACCTTGATAACAGAATACATTCATATAAAATATGGATACTATTGTTTTGCCAAGTTATATAGTATATGGTGCAAGATATTATATAGGTGTCAAACTGAAGATTGTACAGTATAAAGACAGAAAAAAAGGACATGAAGACTCATGAGTATAAAGACCCAAGATATGAAGATCTCAAGACTATAGTGTAGTATGTAGAGTCATGGAATATTATTAAAGTCCTTGGTAGCATGATCCCTATTTCCTATTTTATTATCCTTTATTTTTAAAACAAAAAATATCTTTAAAATATATTTAAGAATATTTTATAAAAGTTTTTCAAAGTTTAAAATGTTTATAAACTATGATTAAATGATTTTTCAAAGTATCAAAATATTTTACAAAACGCAAGATTTTCAAACTATTTAAAAACAATTTTTTTTCAATTGTCAAAGGGATGTGTCGACATATACCCTATGAGTATGTCGACATACGTACCGAAAATTTGAAATTCAAATTTTGAAATGATGTATCTATTTGTCGCAACTTTTCATGAATGGACATATCTATTTATTCTCTATAAATAAAGGGTTTCAAATGAATTTATTGACAACTAATTTCCCATATCTTCTATCATCTTACTCTACCAAAATTTCTTGTGAAAAATTTATTAAAATCTCTTCAAATTCAACCAAAATCAATTCAATCTTCGCTGTAATTATTCTCTACTACTTACTCTGTGATTTCAATAATCTCTCTCTCTCAATTCAATATCAAAGTGCTGCTCAAGAGGCTATAGGATCCATTGTATCCAAAGTTCAAGATATTGTCTTTGGAAAAATCATTAAACTCTAGTTGTATTTGCTTGGATGTGATTGTAGCCCATTCAAATCATCTGGGTATGCTAGTAGCTTAGAAATCCGAGTTGGTGTGCTTGTAGCCCATCCAAATTAAGTGAGTGTACCCTGAGCTTAGAAAATTAGGAGGGTGTGTCTTATAGCCTCGTAATCAAGATTGTAATTAGGTTTGCCTTCTGCCCATTTAAAGATTGGAATTTGAAAAGAAATCTGTATAAGTAATTGTATAGGACTGGATGTAGGAGAAATCCAAACCAGTATAAAATCTCTGGTCTAGTCTCACTAACTGTCTACTTTACTTTACTGCTTTTACTTTATCTGTGTTTGCATCTATGATTAATTGTTAATACAATTCTATGTCAAAAATATGCAATTTAAGATTAAACTTAAAAGAAATTTAAAAAGATTTACAAAATTTAAAAAACACTATTCATCCCTCCCTTTAATGTTTATTTAGTCTTAAGATCTATAATTCCGCAACCCACACTTAATATCAGAACACTAGGTTTTCAAAAACTAATAGTTTAATTTTTGAAAAGTTTAAATGGCTAGTGATATTTTTAATACTTTTATAGAAAAACAATTTTGTGAAACCAATATGCTATTAGAAACTAATTATTTTGAAAAGTCACTTGATTTCTTGGAAAGATATGATTTTGAATTGTAGGAACAAGTTTGTTATATAGCTAATGGTTAACAGACACTTGAAAATCAAAAATCACTAATCAAGAAGGACAAATGGATACTGGATAGTGGATGCTCAAGACTTATGACTTGAATCCGGAGATTTTGAAAGATATTGTCTGTAAAGATGTTGGATAAGTTAACTTCGGAGATAACGCAAAAGATATGTGATTGGCATCGTCAATGTTGGTAACTCTAATGTTTTGCTAGTTAGAAATCTGAAACATAACTTGCTTAAAATTAGTCAATTGTGTGATAAGAGTTTTAAAATTAAGTTTGAAAAAGATAATTGTTGTGAGTCAGCAGAATAGGGATCCTAAGGCTAAATTAACACTTGAAGGAGGTGAATAGTGTTTAATTGATTATATGAATATTTTTCAAATTCTTCAAGATTGTACTTGGAATGATGTAATTAATAATCATAGAAACAATCACAGAATCAAAGTACAGATAAAAGTAAATGAAGTAATAGTAAAATGGAAAGAACACCTTAGGATTTTATACTGGTTCGGAGTTACCCTACATCCAGCCATGCACAATTCCTTGTATGAATTTCTTTTCCATTAGTAAATGCAAATACAATCTCGATTTCAAGGCTATGAGATACACCCTCCAGAAACCCAGCATTTGGGTAGAGCCACTTGATTTCCAAGCCACAAGCACACCTACTAGATTTACGGGCTATTAATTAAGCACACTCAATTAACTCTAACATGCTACAATCACACTTACTTGGATTTCAGGGATACCAAGCACACCATAGAGTACAAGGGTATGATTTGATAGAGTTTACAGACTCAGATCTTTGATCTTAATTACAATTGATCCTATAACTCTTGAATTGCACTTTAACCTTGAGAGAGATAAGAGAAATCAAAGAGTGTATAAAAGTGAATCAAACTAGTAATGATTGAATTTGATTCTAGTTGAATTTTGACAGAGTTTCGATATAAATTGATTTAGAAATCAAGAGAGTGAAAAGAGGAGAGAAAAATAAGATAGTGTTTAATGAACATTCGTTTGGAAGTCAAGGGGAGAGAAAAATAAGATAGTGTTTAATGAACATTCGTTTGGAAGTCAAAAGGAGAGAAAAATAAGATAGTATTTAATGAACATTCGTTTGGAAGTCTGGTATATATAGGGAAACAATGGTCATGTCCATTCGCGAAGAGATACGATGTAAAGACACTTCCATTAAAATTTGAATTTTGAAATTTAAGCCTAGTATGTCGACATACTGGCAGAGGATATACCAACGTATCCCTTTGTATTTTGAAAAATCACTTAATAAAAATTGTTTTGAAAATATTAAGTTTTTAAAATATTTTAAAACTTTGTACAAACATTTAAATGTAGTTTATACATATTTAATCATATTGAAACTTAATAAACTTTAAAAATAATTTTGAAAGATTTAATAAGAATATTCAACATAATGTAAGTAATATATGAAAACAATATGTTATAATTTATCAAAGTATGAACAAAAATTCTATATATATATATATATAACTTAAAAACAATAAAATAGTATCTTTATAAGTATAAGAGATTAAAAATCATTTTGAGAAATATTATGAAAAGATTATTTTAAAAAAAGAATATTTGAAAAAAAATTTAAACAAAATTGTGAAAGTGACTAAGGATCGTGCAATATGGAATATAAACTAAACTATCTACTAGTGCATAATATAAATATAGAAGTAAATAATAAAGTAAATGACACCGGAGATTTTTATATAGATTCGAACTTCTTGTTCTACGTCCAGTCCTCAACTATAAACCCTCACTTGACCCGGAGGAACAGGTATTATACCGCCTGAGCAACCGAGAAGGACTTATACCGCCTAAGCAGCAGAATAGGTCTTCAACAGCCTGAGCAACCGAACAGGACTTCCAATACAAATAGTAAAATTGTTTCTGACTGAGTATGCTCTTGAGTAGCACTAATAAGTCAATAACGTACACCCTTCCTATAGTCTTCTCCTCTGTGGTATATCGTGTAATTCGTGAAGATAGGAAGTTTATTTAATCACTAATGAATTTTGCTTGAATGAATAAGTGATTAGGATGAAAATATTGAATGCAAATGGCAAGATTGTTTAGACAATAAGAATGAGAATTAGAATCAGAATTCAATGATTAAAACAATAGATTATATGGCTATATATAGTGATTAAGAGGCAATCATTTGTGAAAAGTAGCCATGAAAGAATATGGAAGCAACTCTTGAATCAAGAGTTGTTTCTATTCGCTGAAATGAAGTGTCTTTTCATAATATAGCCATTTTGAAGATTCAGCCGTCTGAATGGAATAATTCAGCCAGCTGAATCGATTAAAAATTGAATCAACAAGAAAACGGTGCAAAAGTCATGCACTTCAGCCGGCTGAAGCATCAACTTCAGCCGTCTGAATATTCAATATTAGTTGTTGTTAACGTTAAAATATGAACGATAACACCCGGTATGTATAATAAGATCGTGAAAGCACCACCCGTGTGACGGGAACAGAAATTAAGCAGGAAAATAGCAGAAATGCAGTAAATGAACAACAGATTTATAGTGGTTCGGCCCGTAATTGAGCCTACGTCCACTTTATAGTCTCTTATTGCTGATTTGATTACAATTTGATACAAATCTCTTCAGGAAACAGTACAATTCGATCTCAAGAAACAATCTAGACTACTAGCTCAATCTTCGACGGTGAAACTCGATAAATCCATGTCGGATGTGAGGAATTTCTCTCGAAGCTTGTTGTAGTGTCGCGAATGCTTGAAGGATCCTTGATTACTGAATGAATGAAGAGTTCGACGGAGTAACAGCGCTGTAGAAATGATTTGCCAAAAGGTC
This sequence comes from Allium fistulosum, assembly GCA_030737815.1. Classification (NCBI taxonomy): domain Eukaryota; kingdom Viridiplantae; phylum Streptophyta; class Magnoliopsida; order Asparagales; family Amaryllidaceae; genus Allium; species Allium fistulosum. The sequence continues at coordinate 672,446,198 of CM060901.1, forward strand.
CCCCCAATGTTGGAAGTGATGGGGTATTTATAGGAGCAGATTTCTGAGCTTTCAATTCAACCAAGTCATGAGTCGTATCCGACTCATGGTAAGTCGTGACTCGTATTCGACTCATGATGTCTCGTAGGCGCCTTATGGTCCATCTTGCGGCTTAGTTGGAAGACAAGTGTTAAGTCGTAGTCGACTCATCAGATCAAAATAGCACAGGCCAGGGCTTTGGATTCCTATTTCGATAGCCTTTAAGTCGTAAGCCTGATGAGTCGTACGCACCATAAGTCGTAAGCCTGATGAGTCGTACGCACCATAAGTCGTAAGCCTGATGAGTCGTATGTCCTTGTGAGTCATTGAACCATCTGGAACATGAGTCGTAGACTCCTTATCTCGTAAGTCCATGAGTCGTAGAACTCATAAGTCTGATGAGTCGTAAGCCCTATGAGTCGCTGAACCATCTGGACCATGAGTCGTAGACTCCTTATCTCGTAAGTCCATGAGTCGTACAGCTCATAAGTCGTGAGGCCATAAGTCGTACAGACCTGATGAGTCGTAAGCCTGATGAGTCGTACAGACCATGAGTCGTATACTCCATGACTCGTAAGACCATGAGTCGTATACTCCATGACTCGTAAGACCATGAGTCGTATACTTCATAACTCGTTGAACCTGATGAGTCGTAGAAAGCTTGTCTCGTTGAGTCGTAGAAGAGTTAACTTTATGAGTCGTAGCATGCTAAGTCGTAAGTCGTTAAACTTTTTAACTCGTAGGTCATTGAGTCGGACCATTCCTTAGGTCGGAGCCTGTTGAGTCGTAGGTCATCTAAGTCTTAACTCGTTAAGTCTTGCAGTCCCTTAACTCGTTAACTCTTGAGTCGCGTACCTCTTAAGTCATGGAGAATTAAGGGTTAACATTTGCCCCTCGAAATACACGTCTAAGTCGTAGGTCGTGTGTTTCGACTCATCTTAACTCGTGCGGGCCGATTCCAATTCCTTCGACCTGGGGTATAAAATGCTTAGGTCGTTCCTCTTTTTTCTGTCTTCCTATTGCTCGTTCTTTAAGCCGTATCTGCTATTAACGCAATTTCAAGCTTCCAAAGGCGATTTCGACTTGATTTACTTCCAGCCATTCCCAATTACACCGCGTAAGCATCTTTTCCCTTTTCCCAATCGCCGATCATTGCCGTCGACCTTTATCCATGATTTTTTCCCTTTGGGCCTTGCGAATACCGTTATACAGGATATCCATGAACTTAAGGTGGCTCGGTATGACTTGCAGCGATTTGTGATTTACGGTGATTTAGAAATAGGGTTGATGGAGAGGCTAACTGGTTAACGGATTAGCGGGTTGAATAGTTAACGGGTTAGGAGTGACAAAGCTCAAGAGTTAGGAGGTAAATGGGTTAGGAATTGGATGGATAGATGGTTAACGAGTTAAGGATTAAGCGAGTCAGGAGTTAGATGGATTGGTAATTTCGCGTGATCCAGCAGTTTTGATGTTACGACTTACGACTTACGACTTGAAGTCTCTTTTTATTCCTCACGACTTACGACTTAGAGAATAGTTGACCCTAGGTCGCAGGAACCATTTGAGTCGTTCGCGACTTAGCACTTGTTCAGATTTTGCTTGAATGTGTGGTACGATTGGAGAGTTACGACTCAACTTGATTCATGGCATATCTTTTAGACCGTGAACGAGTTAGGACTTAGGAAAATCTGCCCTAAGTTAAGTCGTGACCGGGTTAGAACTTGAGCAAATTTCCCACTGCCTTGAATGCTAAGACTTGAGTTGTTTGAACTTTGGACTCTTGAATTTTGTTGCACTCTTTTATAGATTGTCAATAATTCTAACTGCCTGTTATAACATTTACAAAAAACGGGGACGAATATACTGCCACCGACTGCCCATATCGGATGACAGATTAGTTGATAAAGATTAAATTAAATGAACTGTATGAGTGAAATGCTACACAATATCCAACTCAAATGAAGTATTAAAGCAGAATCGTAATGGTTAACTAAAACTGATTTGTCTGCATTAACACTGCACTTGAGCATTAACAAGTTTTGAAATCTCGTAATCGACTGATTGTCAGTTAGTTTAATTCCAGTTATACTTGCTTTTTCTTATTTTCATTAGTTTTGCACAGCACTTTACACTTTTAGGAAACGTGCACCTTCACTTTTGAACATTCGGCTGATTGTGTAGAATGGCATCCCATCAAGAAGATTTGGAATCAGCTGGAGAAGCTTTTCCAATCGCTACTCCGTTGAATGATCCCCCGGAAAGGACTCCTACCACCCTGAGTCATAAAGTCTTCCGACAACTATGCACCCAGTTTGGCATCGCTGAATCTGACGCTCTGCTCCCTGGAGCAAACGACACTGCTGACAGGCCGCCCCACGGCTTTATTGCAGTGAACCGCCAAATGTGCTTGAGTGGAGCGATTCCCCCGTTTAATGACTGTCTCCGAGAACTTCTCCTTCGATTATCTATCTCCCCTTTTCAACTACATCCTAATGGCTACGCCATCCTGCTGGGATTGTGTGTGCTTTTTAGGAGAATGCTGGACCATTTCCCTAGTTTTGGGGAAATTTGCTTTCTATGCTCGTTCACAAGGACCAAGGACCATCCCTCTATCACAGTTGTAAGGAGTGCCAGGAATCGCAAACTGATTATTGGTCTTCCCGAAAGCGTTCCTGGGTTTCTGAGCCAGTTTTTCTTTGTTCGTTGTCCCCCGGGATTTTACGCCATTTGGAGAGTGGGAAGTACGATTATCTATCTTTTCCCTGTGTTTTTGCTAAATTCTTTGAAGTCCAAATTGTCAAGTGTTAACTTCTCTTTCTACTGTTTCAGCGCTTCCTTCCCCCTCTAGGGAATCTCGTCACAAGACTACCTTTAAGAGGCTTATGGCCGTGCCGGTTGAGGAGAGGAGTGTTCAATTTCTATTGAGAGATGAGTTCCTCCACGAATTTGGACTCTTACATCCTTCCCGTTCCACTCAGCCACATGAAGTCCCTGATTCTTCGGCTGAGGAGTCAGATGCCCCCGCTTCTGCTAAAGAACCTTCACCGAAAGAATTTACCGTTGAGACTTCATTGGTGAAGTGTTCTACTCTTACCGACATTGCGGGGTCGTCCAGTAAGTTAGCACTTGCCCCGGTCATTGAAGAGGAGGAAAATCTTCACACTCTTGAAAAGACGGCTGAGGTAGAAGTTGAAAAAGATAATTCTCCCATGCACCATGGCGATGATACTTTCGACAGTCTGAGCGACATCATGATAACCTCTCAGGAGCTCTTTAAAGATGATGTTTCTAAAGTGGTTCCTCCTGTTATCGAAGCAACTTCTTCTTTGCAACAAACCACAACGCCTTCCACACAACTTATTGCCATTTCTACACCCAAAAGTGGTTTGTAGTCTGACGCGCGTAGTTTGCACATCACACACACTTAGTATTTTGGCACTTATATGCACTTAGCTTCTTCAACTTGAGGATTTCTAAAACTGGTCTTTTTCTTCAATTTCAGGTTCTCTGATGGGGCGAAGCGGCTCTTACTACAACAAATTCCAGCGTTACGGAAGCCGTGAGGCTTATGACTTTAGGAGTTACATTGGTGCTGTGAAGGAAACTGATGAGGAGAGGGCTACCAGAAAGGCTCATGAGAGGCGAGCTCATGAAGAGCGTCGCCGGAAAGAAGATGAGGAAAACTATGGGAGTAGGGACGAGCGACGTGACTCTTCCCGCAGAAGCGACGATCCTTATAAAAGGAAATCTTACGACGATAAGGGGAAGAGTCACACTTCTGATGATTCCAGTAAACGGACCAGACTTGGTGAGAAAGACACATCTAACATCTCGGAAAAGACTACCGCTTCTGTTCCTCCTAATACATCTTCTGGTTCTCCTGCCCTTAAGGAGTCTGACATCCAGACAATCATTAATAGGCCACAGTACCAAGCTGGAGATGGTCCTCCCACACTCCAGAGCCGATTTCCAAATTGGTGTCTGAAAGGGGTGCGTTTTGATTTGGGTTTGGTCCCCATTGATAAGAAGGCGATGCTGAAAAATGTCGATGCTGTGAAACTTGACATCGAAAGAATGTCTGGATGGCAGAAGCTGGTTGATGAACTTCAAAGGGTCAACCATATGAACCTTGAGGCGATGATGACCATGGAAAATGATAAATCTGAGTGGGACAAATGGCGTAAGCAGCATGACTCGGAGATGAAAAGCATTAGCGATGGTTATGTGAAGCTCGAGGCTGAAGTTGAAAGACTTAAAAAAGAGCTTGCTACTTCTTCCACTTCTTATTCTCAGAAAGAAGAAATGCTTCAAAAACAAGTTCGAGACGCCCATGCAGCTCAGAGAGATATTGAGGTGAAACTCGAAGCAGAACAGCAGGTTACTAGAAAATATCGTGATGACGCTGCTCAATTTCAGGAGAAACTCAGCTCTCGAGACTTAGAAATTGCTAGGCTACAATCCCAGTTACTGAAGGCTGAAAGAGAATGCAATGAAGTTCTTTCTGGTAAAGCTGCAGCCGAAGAATCCCATAAGGCGACCATAGCCACTGTTGACGCGACTCTGTTCGACTTTTATATGCATTGTGTCCTGGGGCGTGGGAGCCTTTCATTTTTGGGACCAGAGTATGAAGTCACCTTAGCGGAAGTATGGGAGGCAATCATTGACTTATTTGGTGGTGCCGGATATTCTGAAACAGATCTTCAAGCTACCTACTTAAGTGAGAGCGATCGCGCTGCCCTTGCCAAAGGAAAAGAGCAGCTTATCCGAGTGCGGGCCGAGGCGACGGGAGAGAAGCTTCCTGAGAAAGAAACACCTCCTATTGCTCCTGCTTATACTTCGGCTTTAGCTTATGCGGATATTACTGGCTCTAGTTCTCATTCCACGCCTCCCGCTAAGGTTGACAAAGAAACTGTATCTACCCCTACAGAGGAAGAGGCAATGAAGGACTTCCAAGCTCGGGAGTTTGAGATTGATCTTGCTAAACCGGCTTCTCCAGGTAACTTTGACGATTCACGGTCTTCTTTTTTCTCGGACAATACTGATTTTGATTTCTTTTATTATGCAGCAGTCGTGCCGGAAACTGCACCAATTCTTCCTTCTTCAGCTGTCGCTCCTCCTCCTTCTCAAGTTATATCTCTTCCAGCTTCTCAACCAGGTTCACAGGAAGAACCAATAGCAGCCCTTCAAGGTTTAGACGAACCTCTTGCTTCCGAAGAACAGAAGGCAGAAGGTCTGGAAGATAGCGAGAAGACCCCGGAGCAGTCTTTTGATTATGACACAAAGCTTTCTACATTTCTTGCTCCGGGGAGTGAGTCTTCTTCCAAGAAGAAGGGGAAGCGTGTGGTTTCAAAGAAAGGAAAGAAGAGTTCTTCTACTGCTGGGGATGAGGCAGAGATTGATCCGGCTGAGTCTCTTTCTCCTTCTTCTCCGATACGGCCTGCGAAGCTAATTACCAGGCCGGGTAAAAGCTCCAAGGGTGGGAAGAAGGGGAAATGAGTTTGATTTTGCATTTTCTGCTTTTTGTATTGACCGGGTATTGTGCGGATACCGGTCTCCGCTTCTTTTTGTAACCTGTACAATGTAAAAAATTTCTCATAGTGTTGAAATAAATAGATATTTTTCTTGTACAAATCCTTGTGTATGTAGGAATACATCTATTTTTTATTTGAAGTGTAGAGTAAACGATTCTTTTCACTTGTACGAACTTTTTGTCTGTGTTTCAAGAACGCATTTACTCCACATCTTTATTACGTGATATTGCAATGAACTTGTGGTATGTCGCTTGTATATTACTTTTATTACTGTAACTGAATTGTATAATGCTGCCCCCATACCACAGGTATATTGTAATATTTCTTGCTGTCACAAGACCGATACTCTTATTTCAGAGAATAACTTTCCCCTTTTTCAGGGAAGAATTATTCTGCTTTTAATAGAGTATATCTTGTCTTTGGAGAAATTTTTATTTTCTTTTTCTTCCTGAAGAACACTTCGACTTCTGGGAATGATCACTTTTATTTGTTTGAAAGTGAATTTTCCTGCACAGTGAAATGAGCTTCTAAAGAAGGTTTTGATTTTTGTGCCCCAGTAAAGGGTTTATTTTGGTACTTCAAGCAAGGTGAAGTACGCCTCTGAAGAGGTCTTTTGGTCTCCGAAGAGAAGCGATTTTGGTCTCCGAAGAGAAGCAGTTTTGGTCTCCGAAGAGAAGCAGTTTTGGTCTCCGAAGAGAAGCAGTTTTGGTCTCCGAAGAGAAGCAGTTTTGGCATTTCATCTCTGGTGAAGTGGGTCTCCGAAGAGAAGCATTTTGCACTTCTACACGGGTGAAATGTGCCTCCGAAAAGGGCTTTTGCCTCCGAAGATGGCTTGTGCCTCCGAAGAGGGCTTGTGCCTCCGAAGAGGGCTTGTGCCTCCGAAGAGGGCTTGTGCCTCCGAAGAGGGCTTGTGATTGCCTGGAAGTTACTTTCTCATGGTCGGAGGGGTCCACGGGACAAGCGTAAGTCGTTCGATTGGATGTTTGTTTGTACAAACGATCGCAATCAATTAACAAGGTGCCCCTTTTTGGTAGTCCCACTGATCTTTTTGATTGAGGAAAGCTCTCCATTTATTGGCGTGCCTCGTTAGAGGGCTTTGTTGACCCTTGGGAAGGAGCATCAGTTGGTTGGTGTGCCAGGAAGGTTGCATCTTAGGGGCAAGTAGATCCATGGGATGGACACAAGCTGCCTGATCGGATGCATCACAATCAGTTAGCGAGGGTCTTACTCCTTCTGCTTGGGAAGGTATCCCTTTAGTGGATCTACCTGCTTTCCTGTTGAGAGGCATACCTCCCTTTGGCTGCTTCCATGTTTGCCCGCTCATGTTGTATCATCATCCGCCAATCTACGATCCTTTATCATTGTTTCCAAGCGTGTGTTCCTTTCTTTTGCAAGTAAATCGCCTTATCCGAAGAAGTAGACTTCACTGTTGAATGACTCCACAGAGTAAACGCAAGTTATTTGGTTGGATGCCTCTTTATATCAACGATCGCAACCAGTTAACGAGGGCTTGACATAGTGGAGCCGTCAACTTTTTATGTGAAGTTCCTCTTGTATGGGATTTGAGTTTGAAATTTTTGTTGCTTGGAATTTGCTAAATGATCTGTAAGGCTCGCTTAGCTTTGCGATGGGTGAGCTTTGCTTTAATGACCTGCAGTATTAGATCGATATTTTAGCAATACATTTAGAGTATTTACACATCGAAATATAACAGGCATTTTATAATAGAAAACACAATGCATAGTTTTTCATTATTGAGTCACGCTGATTTCTCAGCGGTTTACAATGCAGAAGTTACACATCCATCATTATCTTTACAAATTCAAGCAATGCTGTTAAGTAAAAAAGAATGCTAGTTATTGTTGTTTCAGAATTTCCAAGCTGGATTTCCATTTGTGCTTGATTCATAGCTTTTGGATTTTTATGTCAGAGAAAGTGAGAGGTGCCCCAGTCGCAGTTTTGTGGGTAATTAGTAGTCATCCCAGCTTCTGCTTGCTGGGTATGGTCCCCCTGTGACAGCATTAATAACAAGCTTTTCTGAATCTTGCACTGCAGTGTTGTCGTGAGAATCGGATTGATGGGTAGGGTGTTGTTGATCCCGAGTGGATGAGGTTGGATCGACTCCGTTCCTTTTAACGTATTGTTGGAGTTTACCCTGCTCTAGCAATTCTTCAATCACCTTCTTTAATTGGCGATATTGGTCAGTGTCATGGCCAGGTTGATTGTGAAATTGGCAGAATTTTCCATTACGCTTTGCCCCTCTCGTCATCTCAGGTGGCTTAGGATACCTGACAACGTCCTTTGTTGCAAAAAAGATATTTCTCGGTGTATCAGTTAAAGGAGTAAAGTCGGAAGGATTAAAGCGGCGAGGTTTCTTTTCATTTCCCTGGCTTTTTCCTCCTTCATTCTCCCTTTTCTGACTTTCAGATTCTCTTTTCTTAGGTGGGACACTGTCATTATCAGTCTGGGCAATAACCACTTTCGATGTTGCAGAAAGGCTTTCAAGGCGAATGAACTCATCGACCTTTTTATAAAATTTATCAAGTGAGTTTGGTTCCTTCATTTTTAGCCATACTCCAAATTCACTCGATTTATCAATGGCTCTCATCAAATAAGTCAGGATCATGCGTGGTTCTGCATTTTCTACTTCGGGTAAAGCTATATTGAAACGGCTCAAGAAAGATCTGATTGATTCTCCGGGCGCTTCTTCAAGGTTAGACAGTGACATTATATCCTTAGCTCTTGAAGCGTACAATCTAAACTGTTCTTTAAACTTTTGCGTTAAGTCGGAAAATTTATCTACAGACCGAACTGGAAGCTTTGTGAACCAAAGTAACGCCACACCTTCTAGGTATACCGGAAAGTATCGACACTTGATCTCGTCTGACGCTCTTGCACCGGTCATATGCCAATCGTACTTGTAGAGGAAATGATTAGGGTCACTGGTTCCCCTATAGGCTTGGATAGTAGGAGGTGCAAATTTCCTTGGAAACTCCGCTCTTAGGATCCTTTCAGTAAACGGAGTTCTGCTTGGCGCAAATCCCCAGTCAGCCTCATCCTCTTCCCTTTGCATGCTCTCTTTCATGATGCGGCCAACCATTTCAGACAGGTACTCTTTATTGTTCAAAGACACCTCCGGGCAAGTATTAGTTCTTCCCTCGGAATTTTGCCCGGGCATATGCTCATGACAAGTTGGTTGCGGCATAGAACCATCAGCTTGGAAAGGTGGCATTTCAGGAAGAGTAGTTCGATGGTTTTCTGGTTGACGATTTGCCCCGAGCAGAGCAATTAATCTATCCATCATCAAAGCGTTTTGAGTTTCAATTTGTTGGTATAATCCAGAAACTGCGTCATCCAATTCAGCCCTGGTGACTCCAACAGTTGGAGTTGCTTGGTCTGTTATTGGGGAAGCGGAAGTTCCTTCGTGAGCATTTCCGGATCTGATAGGTCTACCTCTTCTTCCAGGAGCCATTATTTCGGATCTGGTTTTTAAGAGAGGTTCTTTTTATGAGTCTTTGCGAAGCAACGGTGGATGATCGCCTGAGTTGGGCTCTCAATGAAAGCACCAAAATGTTAACGTTAAAATATGAACGATAACACCCGGTATGTATAATAAGATCGTGAAAGCACCACCCGTGTGACGGGAACAGAAATTAAGCAGGAAAATAGCAGAAATGCAGTAAATGAACAACAGATTTATAGTGGTTCGGCCCGTAATTGAGCCTACGTCCACTTTATAGTCTCTTATTGCTGATTTGATTACAATTTGATACAAATCTCTTCAGGAAACAGTACAATTCGATCTCAAGAAACAATCTAGACTACTAGCTCAATCTTCGACGGTGAAACTCGATAAATCCATGTCGGATGTGAGGAATTTCTCTCGAAGCTTGTTGTAGTGTCGCGAATGCTTGAAGGATCCTTGATTACTGAATGAATGAAGAGTTCGACGGAGTAACAGCGCTGTAGAAATGATTTGCCAAAAGGTCCCCCCAATGTTGGAAGTGATGGGGTATTTATAGGAGCAGATTTCTGAGCTTTCAATTCAACCAAGTCATGAGTCGTATCCGACTCATGGTAAGTCGTGACTCGTATTCGACTCATGATGTCTCGTAGGCGCCTTATGGTCCATCTTGCGGCTTAGTTGGAAGACAAGTGTTAAGTCGTAGTCGACTCATCAGATCAAAATAGCACAGGCCAGGGCTTTGGATTCCTATTTCGATAGCCTTTAAGTCGTAAGCCTGATGAGTCGTACGCACCATAAGTCGTAAGCCTGATGAGTCGTACGCACCATAAGTCGTAAGCCTGATGAGTCGTATGTCCTTGTGAGTCACTGAACCATCTGGACCATGAGTCGTAGACTCCTTATCTCGTAAGTCCATGAGTCATAGAACTCATAAGTCTGATGAGTCGTAAGCCCTATGAGTCGCTGAACCATCTGGACCATGAGTCGTAGACTCCTTATCTCGTAAGTCCATGAGTCGTACAGCTCATAAGTCGTGAGGCCATAAGTCGTACAGACCTGATGAGTCGTAAGCCTGATGAGTCGTACAGACCATGAGTCATATACTCCATGACTCGTAAGACCATGAGTCGTATACTCCATGACTCGTAAGACCATGAGTCGTATACTTCATAACTCGTTGAACCTGATGAGTCGTAGAAAGCTTGTCTCGTTGAGTCGTAGAAGAGTTAACTTTATGAGTCGTAGCATGCTAAGTCGTAAGTCGTTAAACTTTTTAACTCGTAGGTCATTGAGTCGGACCATTCCTTAGGTCGGAGCCTGTTGAGTCGTAGGTCATCTAAGTCTTAACTCGTTAAGTCTTGCAGTCCCTTAACTCGTTAACTCTTGAGTCGCGTACCTCTTAAGTCGTGGAGAATTAAGGGTTAACAGTTGTGCACAACATTCAGTCGACTAAACTAGACTGTTCAGTTGGCTGAATTTCATGTATTTTGCCATATCAAAGAATTAAAACTTTTGTATATGAACTATGTTACTAAAAAATTTAGCATATGAACTATAATTTGAAATATTTTTAAATTATGTGCGTGCATATACCACTTCGGAGAGATTTTAACATGAATTCACTACTAGACTCATACCATAGACTAAATATATTACTGAAGCTTCTATCTAGAATCTAGACTGTAATCTGTTATATTATTTCTCGAGTAAAACAGTATCTTCTCCTGCAAATATGGTTAGTTCATATAATATTTACTTATATAGTTGTCACAATCAAAACATCAAAATTCAAGGTTCTAACATTCTCTCTTTTGATGATGAAAACTATGTAAGTTTGTAAATATATAAAAGCAAATTTACTCCTCCTGAACAAATACTCCCCCTATCAATCATATTCTCCCCCTTTGTTATCAACAAAAAGGAACAAATAATTGATACAAGAAATATAAACATATAAGCATATAGATATGATAAATGAATGGCCATCTTACCTAGGAACTTCAAAGTACAACAAACACATAAGAATATGTCTTAAAACAAAATAATAGTACTACGGGTTTTTCATGAATTAAATAGCAACGAAAAGAAAAGAGTCTAGAAATCCTCACTATCTTGTACTTCTTCTTCTTCTTCTGAAGTCGTCCAAAAGAATGGGGCCAGATTTTCAGCAACACCAGTCGATGTGGACCCGGAACAAGAGACCTTTTCCCAAATTTTATTTAAAAAGCCTTTGATCAAGTTTAGCTTTTTGTTTGTTTTAGAAACGTTCTTTTCCACATTAGCTAAATATCGACCAAGTTTGTTTTGATTCCGTAATAATGTCACAAGAGCGTGCTTTGGAGGCACGCCAACATGAAGTTCTTGAATTTCGTCGTCCTCTTCTTCGAGTTGAGGAACTTGAGAGGAGGAAGAAGTGATATTCGTGTCTCTCAGTTGAGGGATTCCTTGGTTACGATTAGCAACCCATTATTGAAAGCTAATGATTTGTTGGTGTTCGGGACGCTTAGGAAGACCCATTAAACTTAGAGTCTTTGAGTTAAGTTCTCTGATGGTCATGAAATCGGAATCGGGCAATGGAACTCCAAAATTTTGTAGAATTCACATAATATAAGCTCCATAGTGAATCGTCTTGTAGCTTCTCTTGTAAGGTGAGAAATTCATCCAATATTACTTTTCCCTAATTTACTCGTTGGGATGAGTAAATAGTATATAGGGCTTGAAAATCCTTTTATAGACTTTTTCGAAACTTCCAATCCGGGGTTGTAACGATCGAATAAGGGCACAGTGGATGATCTGTGCCTTCAGACGTAAGGCAGTAGATTTCAAAATGGTTAAATCATCCGATAAAAAGAGATGTGATACTTCATCATGATTATACATATCAACCTCAACATCGTCAATATCCAACACTTCGGATGGACACCTTAGTATATTATGGCCTAATCGTTAAAGAAGTAAATAAGTCTTTACTCCACACACCAAGGTCCATATACAATCATCTTTGTTTCAGTGATTTTGGTGGTTGAGATTCATATTTACAAAGAAAAGCTTAATTAAAATAGGGTAGATTTTGACATTGTTGGAATCATACCTAATGAGCGAATCGAAACCGTGAGCTCCGACAAGTTTTCTAATTGCGTAGCCGTTGAAGTCGGGGAATTTCATGAAAGCTCCATCAAATAACTTTGAATTTCTCATGGTGTTGAATCTATTAACCGTCGTTTCATTGTGTAACCAAGCTCGAATTTGGCTCTCAGATGGTCCGGTTTTGATTCACGTGCTCTTTTTGATCTTGGTGCCATTTTATTTATGAAATTTGGAAGAAAAATTGAAGTTTTGATGAAACTAGGGTTTGTATTTGAGTTTATTTTGAAATAGAGAGTGTTTAGGTAAGGTAAGAACGAAGAGGTAGATGGAAGTTATGTAGGGTTTGAGTGAATAGGTGTGTTAGAGAATGTGTAGATCTATTTTTAAAAATTGAAAACTGATGGTTCAGTCTGCTGAAAGGGTGAAGGCAGTCAGTTGAAATGTAGAGAATTGAACCCCCAAGTTTTTAGTTAAAAAATGCCACAATTCAGTCGGCCGAAAGGTGGTGGTCAGTCAGTTGAATTCTAGGTTGTATGTTGCATTTTTGAATATTCAGTTGGCTGTTATGTGGAGTCAGCCGATCAATGTGCATAAATTTCAACCCGCAAAAATATAGTTCAAATTTGATACAATTCAGTTGGCTGACTGGGGTTACCCAGTCGACTGAATTCTGAAAGAATTTTAAATTTCTATGAATATTCATTCGGCGGAGTCCCTATTATCAGCCGGTTGAAACTGTTGTTTTGCTGAGGTGAAGCTTTTTTTTAGTTTATTCTTAAATTAATTTATTTACAAACTATAAATATATATATGTTTTTTGAGCTTTATTCTCATGTTAAATATAATTATAATTTTTATATCAATAAACATGCTACATATCCATATTAAAATACTAAATTTATAAACATAAAAAAATATAGATATTAATTTGCCGAAGTCTTAGATTCGTCTGAGCTTAATTCAACTTTGGTGAAATCACGTAATAGATGTATAGGAGACCAAACATTACGTTGAGCATCTTGTTCCCAAGAATTCGGAGATACGTGAGGTCGTTGGGGAGACGGATTGTGCACACCTTGCTTAGGAGAGTTCCACAGAATTTGAGAGAAAATTGTTCAAGGAAATTTAATCGTCTTCCATGGTGTTTTTGTTCATAATACATCTCACGTTGTAAATCTAAAGTCTCACATTGGTAGTGATGGATTTCGTCAATTTTCTCCTTGGTAGATGGTGAACCGAAGTCAAAGTTTTTCTTAGCTCGCTTCTCGTTTGGTGTATATCCAGTATGATGATTCGGAGATGGAGTAATCTTCAGTGGAATATATACTGGAGTAGATTTGTTTGATGAATCCGTAGTAGGAGTGCTGAAAACGATCGATGAGAGATCGGAGCTTTCTTAAGGTGACATTGTAAAGAGAATTTATATTTATTCTTAAAGTTTGTATATGAATTTAAGAAAATTATGATTACGCATATATATTGTTTTGATTATCTATTTTTAAAGTTTTTATTCAATAGTTAACATTCCTCAGAAAACTTCAGCCAAGAGAAAATGTTGTAGGATCGATTTCATCCTAGAGAGGGAGTGAATAGGGTGATGCTAATAATTATCAAAATTTAATGCGGAAGTATATAAAATAATTGCAACACAGATAACAGCAGAATAATAGCAGCACAGAAACAACACAGATTTACCCAGCTTCGACAAAACCCTGCCTACGTGCTGCCCCCAAGGTTTTTACTAGAAATTAAGTGGTCAGATGCTTACACACGTAAACTCGCGACACCCGCTATCGACTAACCTAACTCTACGCTCAAAACCCTGCCACAACTCAGCCACCACGTTGCGAATTCTCGAACTACACCACCGTAGTTCGTCCCCTAGTCACACAACTAGAATTTACAAATGTTTAAAAGAGAAATACAAATTAAAAAACAATTTTAATAACAAAACCCTAATTTTAAAAAATAAAGCCCAATTAATAATTAAAAGAAGCCGGCCCAAATTAAATAAGGAATCCCCTTTTTCTTTTCTTATGTCTTCGGCCCGATTCCTTGTACTTCGTTGCTTTGAAAATGGCTGCCTCTTTTTCGTTCGTTCCTCTTTCACAAAATTAGGGCTTTGAAAATTTGAGCACGCCGATTGATTGTTGATCGATTGAAGTTCTCGCGTTGCTTTGTTGATCGATCGTTTGGCTGTTTACTACACTCGGCAGCTTCAATTCGTCGAGTTCGATTTTTAATTGGTATGTGATTTTGCTTTATTCCTTTCGTTGATATGCTTGAACTCGATTGCGTTCCATGCCGATGATGATATGGGTTATATAGGGTTTAATTTCCTTAATTTCTATTCGAATTGATTCATTTGAATTTGTCAGTTAATTTAGCTCGGCCATTTGATTTTGCTTGGATGCCTGTGATGATTTCTGACTTTTTCAATTCGTATATGTTCGTTTGCTTGATTCTCACGGCTTGCGTCTGATTTTGAAATGATTCCATTCTTTTTGCTATGACTTTGGCATCTTAATTTTTGAGATCATTGACTTGGTTAATTCGTGTTCATTATATTATTTACTATGAGATAAAAAAATTGACTTCAGCATTTAAGTTAGAAACTGCTACTTGACTTTGTTCCAATTTTTGCTGGCTTCGATTATGGTGTTTGAATTTGCTGGCTGCACTTTGGTTGATTGACCTGTCCACTTTGTTTCACTATTGGTCTGCACTTTAGTAAAAAAATGCCTCTGGTCTAGTTGATGTTTGAGTCTGCACTTGCTCATTCGAGCTGCTGTTTCATTCACTATATTGTTAGCCGAGTTATCCTATTGTCTTTGTTGTTGTTTGATGGATATTACACTCGGTTTCACTTGAGTCTTGTTGCACTATGTAATTTTCTTGAAGTTGTAGCCTTTGGTATTTGAGTTCATTTGCTCATAGGAGTTGCTATCTTCATGTTGAGGCTGCACTTGTACCATTTTGCTTTCACTTGAAGTTTACATGCGAGTATTGCTTCGAGTTTGAAATGCTTGCAGGCTTCAATATGCATTGTTCAACGTGTCTGTACGTGCATGTAGCACTTTAGACCTAATTTTTGAAGTTATGTGTGATATTGGTGTAACGCCCCACCTCTATACCCATGCTAGCCAAGAACACTACGGTGTAATGCTGTCAACTAGCACGGAGAATAAGGCTGTTGAGGAGCGACCATCCGTGTAATTTCTTTGTGCGAGCCCCGATATGTCAAATAGTATAGCATGCATTTCATTTAAGGAGGAAATCTGACATACCGATACAAACGCAAAGCTATCACACAGTGGCTATATATAATCTTCGAAAACAAACATAGAAATAAACATAACACAAATCAGTCACAGACATCCATATCACAATGGCGGAAAAAGATATGAATATATAACACATGAAGGTGTACATCAGAGTAGTGGTCTGAAAGATCCACGATAATATAAGAGAATAGCTACAAGCTACACAAAAGAATAAGTATACATCACGGAGTCTATATCTCAAATGTATACAACAAAAACTACTAATCTAAGTAGTTAGCCAAAAGTCAGAGTAATCCCAGAAGAGAAGTCAAGTAGAAGCACCTGTAACATCTCGGTCTGACCTGAGTATTATTTATAAGAAAATAATAAACGGATAAGTCTAGCTATAAATATCAGATGATATGGTATAAAATAAAAGACATGGCATGAACATGTAATAACCATAATGGCATACTACTACAAGTATGTAATTGAAAATCAACATGAGATTAATCAATATCACAAGAATCTTCTCAAAGATAAAATGGGGCATCATACCCTAAACTTGTATTCATAAAAAGTCAATGACACACAAATTCACCAATGCACAAAAATTGATAAAACTTATCAATTGAAATCATGAAAATTGGTGAAGCGCAAAATTCCAGAAATCATCACAAGAAATCCAGAAATCACAAGAAGGGGGAGGCCTATCACAAAACGGGAGTATAAAAACTCACCAACACGTGTAACACAAGACGAGACGCTATCTCATGGTAGCTAACCATTAATTTTGAGCCGAAGCTCCACAAGAATGGCCCGAAGACCGTGGGGCGCTACCCCACATATGTGATGTAGAAGCATCACACAAACGGGGTTTAGTCTCCCTCGTAGACAAAGAGACATCGCACAATTGCTATTCTAAATCACAAAAATGATCGTCATGATCATCAAGAAGTGTCAATCACACCAAGCTAGTAAATATATGAGTTTAGCTTCATGTCCCATAACCACTTGCTTAACTTAAATATTTACAAACAAACTGTAGATCTTCACTGGAAAATTGTCACAAGAGGTTCAATCGAACAAGTCCAAGAATTAACCGACGAAGTGAACGCAAGCGTTTCATACCACTCGTTTTACTAAGCCGTTTAATTAGATTTCTCATCCGAGTGAGGTAAAGGCTTGTATATACTAATAGATTGGAAAACAGTTTAAGAAAAGAGTTATGTAATAAAATAGTGTTGAAATCGTTTTGATGAAAGAGCTTTGATATTTACTACTAGTATTGAAACCTTCATATTTTTAAAGTCACAAACCACAAAACGATTGTTGAAGCAAATCAAATCACAAAAATTCACAATCGAAGACGTGAGTAAAGTCCAAAGAAATCAATTCCAAAACCATCAAAGTAGGAATGCCCGTGAGAACAAACATGGCCGAGCTAAAGTGATGCGCGACCTAACATAGCTGAGCTAAAGAATGCAAGCAGGTCGAGCGACTAAAGGTGGTGGCGGAGCATGCAACCTAACGAGGTCGACCTAAGTTGCAAGCGACCTAAGGAGTTAAAGCAGGTTGAAACATAGTGACCTAAAGTGATGAGCGACCTAGTGGTTAACGAGCTAGGTAGAAAACAGGTCGAGCGACCTAAAGGAAACAGTGCGACCTAATGACGCGACCCAGTGAGGAGAGCGACCTAACATGGTCGAGTTAAGAAAATGGTGCGACAAAGTCTAGGCGAACGACCTAGTGGACACGACCTAACTAATAGCATAGGCCTAGGTGGTGCGACCAAAGGGGTTCGCGACCTAACGAATCGCGACCTAAATGTGAAAATGGGGTCAAGCGACCTGAAGGAAATAAGGTCTAATGACCTAATGGTATTGGGGTCATGCGACCTAAGGATGTGGCGCGACCTATCTTGGTGACATGGCCGAGCGACTTATCAAGGCAATAGGGCGAGCGGCCTATAAGTGATGCGACCTAAGGTGGTGAGTTCGAGCGACCTAAAGGAAGCAAGGCCTAACGACCTAAAGAAAATAAGGTCTAACGACCTAAAGGAACTAAGGTCAAGCGACCTAAAGGAAGTAAGGTCAAGCGACCTAAAGCCAAGCGAGCTAAAGATTCAAGGCAAAATGACCCAAGCGACTTAATGTGGCCGAGCGACCTAACGCAAAACAGGGCAAACAAACTAAAGTCTAGCGACCTACGACCTAGCGACCTAATTCCGAACGACTTAAGAGCGAACGAAAATATGTAGACCGAGTCTTCGAGGCAGTGCGACCTAGGCCCAGTAATTCACCAAAAACACTAAAAACTGGAGTTTTTCGCCAATCCAATCCAAACCAAATGCAAATACACATGCTAAAGTGATAGGAATTCATTCCCAACAATCCAAGATAGTTATAGACAAGAATGTGAGATAAAAATCTCACCTTTTCACGAAATTGATGATGGAGAAGCTTAAAAGCAATGGAAAAAGCTTGAATCCAATTTCTTCACTTTGAATTTGGAGTTGAATGATGGATTAGCAAGAGAACTTGAGCTTGGAGTTTTAATTTCCCATTCCCTCCTCCATTTTTGATGAAGCTTCAATGTTTAAGCAATTAGAAATGAAGTTATGAAGAGAAGGAGGGGGTTGGGCTGGGTTAGTAAGTGGTTCAGCCCAAACCAAAGTCATAAGAGAAAAAGTGGCGAAAATTCCACTAACTCCAAACATATCAAAGTTTATACTCAAAAAGATCGAAAACGTCATTTTGAACTCAATGGGGGTGGTCTCGAGTCCTAATTTGACCGTATGCAAAAAGTAGATTTTCGGACCAAAATCCGATTAACGATAAAATATTTAATAAAATATTTAAATATAAAATCGATAAATATGCGGGTTGTTACAGACTCCCCTCCTTAAAGAAATTGCGTCCTCGCAATATATAAGATGGAAATAAAAAGTAAAACCATAAAAGCATATTAACACAAAAAGAAATTTAAAATAAGAAGTTCACCTTAAAGAGCATAAGAAAGTAAGTCCGGATGTGTACGCTCGATGAATTCTCTAGATTCCCAAGAGCAATCCTTAGGATTTGAGGACCATTGAACTTTAACAAGCGGAACATCTTTATTTCGAAGTCGTTTGACCTCCGAAGCAATAATTCGAATAGGATGCTGCTCATAAGTTAAGTTAGGCGAAACTTCAATCTCTTCCATAACACCGAGCTCGAGAATAGATTCGGAATCCTGAAGACATTTCCGTAATTGAGAAACGTGAAACACGGCATGCATGGCAGAAAACTGAGCCGGTAATGGAAGGCGATAAGCCATGGAACCAATACGTTCGGTGATGAGAAATGGCCCAATATATCAAGGCGCTAACTTTCCCGATCGACTGAAACGTACAACACCCTTCATAAGGGAAACACGAATAAATACAAGATCTCCCACAGAAAATTCTAACTTTCTTCTTCGATTATCAGCATAGGATTTTTGTCTACTCTAGGCTTCTTTCATCCTATGACGAATAAGATCAATCTTTTCTGTGGAATCTCAAATAAAATCTGGACCTAAGACCAGCTTCTCATCGGCCTCAAGCCAACAAGAAGGAGATCGGCATGGCCTTTCATAAAGTGCCTCGAAAGGTGCCATACCAATACTAGCTTGGAAGCTGTTATTATAGGATAATTCAACAAGTGAAATATGATCTTCCCAGCTTCCACCGTAATCAAGCACACAATAACGAAGAAGATCTTCAAGAGTTTGATTCACACGCTCAGTTTGTCCATCGGACTGGGGATGATAAGCGGTGCTAAAATTAAGCTTCGTTCCCAAAGCTTTTTGAAGACTCTTCTAGAATCCACTAGTAAACAATGGATCATGATCACAAACAATAGAAGTAGGAACTCCATGCAATTTAACAATTTCTTTAATGAAGAGTTTGGCCAGAAGAGGAACGGTTCGGTTCGACCGAACGGGAATAAAATGGGCGGATTTAGTAAGTCTATCAACGATCACCCATAAGCTATCATGACCCGAACGAGAACGGGGAAGGCCATCAATAAAATCCATGGAAATTTGATCCTACTTCCAAACTGGAATTTCCAAAGGTTGCAATAACCCACCGGGCCTTTGATGTTCAGCCTTGACAAGTTGGCAAGTCATGCAACACTTAACAAAGTTAGCAATATCAGATTTCATTCCCTCCCAGTAATAAAGTCGCTTCATATCCGCGTACATTTTACTACTACCGGGATGAATGGAATATTTGGAACGATGAGAATCTTCTAGAATATCTCTACGAAGATCACTAATATTTGGTACGATCAGTCTACCAAATTTTCGAATGCCGCCATGAGAATCAATATCAAAGTCTTTAAAACCTTCAATATCAACTTTATCCTTAATATTTTTGCCAAGAAGAGCCAATTCAGGATCTAGCCTTTGAGCTTCAAGAATGCGGTCTAAAAGAGAAGGATGAGCCTCTAGGCTACATAAAACAAAAGATAAACATAAATCAGGTACACGATCTCTAATCTCACAAGTGGATAAAACCTCGAGATCATGCCATTCGGATATCATCGTGGAAACAACCGCTTGTTGCTTACGACTAAGAGCATCAGCAACTCGATTTCCCTTTTCGGGAGTATAAAGAATATCAAGATCATAAGACGCAAGGAATTCGAGCCAACGCTGTTGACGCAAATTAAGTTCCTTTTGAGAAAATAAATATTTCAAAGACTTATGATCGGTGTAAAGTATCAATTTCTCTCCCAAAAGATAATGTCGCCAAATACGAAGGGCGAAAACGATAGCCGCGAGTTCTAAATCATGTGTGGCATATCTAGTCTCAGCCGGTTTTAATTGCCTAGAAGCATAAGCAATAACACGTTCTTTTTGCATAAGAACGGCACCCAAACCAACGCGATTAGCATCGGTATAAACAACAAAATCTTGATTCCCTTCGGGAATAACAAGAATAGGAGCATCAGAAAGGAGTTCTTTTAATTTCTGAAAAGAAGTTTCACATTTGTCCGACCAAATGTATTTAACACCTTTCTTTGTTAAGCCAGTAAGAGGCACGACAATCTTAGAAAAGTCTTTTATGAAGCGGCGATAATAACCTGCCAATCCGAGAAAGCTACGGATTTCAGTCACGCTCTCAGGTCTCTTCCAATTTTGAATCGCTTCAATCTTTGAAGGATCCACTGATATTCCAGATTCGGAAATAATATGACCGAGAAACTTCACACTAGATTGCCAAAAGTGGCATTTAGAAAATTTTGCTTTTAATTGATTGCTCCTAAGAGTTTCCAATACAATCCGAAGATGCTTTTCATGTTCCTCCTCGGTTTTAGAATACACAAGAATATCATCAATAAAGATAAGAACAAACCGATCGAGGAAATCTTTGAAAACTCAATTCATAAGGTCAACGAAATAAGCCGGAGCATTCGTTAAACCAAATGGCATAACCAGCCATTCCTAAGATCCATATCGAGTACGGAACGAAGTTAAAGGAATACTATCCTCTGCAATACGAAGCTGGTGAAAACCCGTAACCAAGTCCAATTGTGAAAAGACTCTAGCACCACTAAGTTGATCAAATAGATCATCAATCCGAGGTAAAGGATATTTATTCTTAATAGTGAGATCATTAAGCTTGCGGTAGTCGACCCAAAGCCTAAGTGTACCATCGGATTTCTTCACGAAAATTGCTAAAGCTCCCCAAGGCGAGGAACTAGAGCGAATAAATTGCTTCGTCTCCAATTCGAATAGTTGTTTGCGCATCTCCTCATTCTCCTTATTAGACATGCGATAAGGAGGACGAGTAATAGGTTGAGCTCCAGGTATAAGATTAATTCTGAACTTAATTGCTCGCTTAGGCGGTAATCCTAAAATGGGCTCAAATATGTCGAAAAATTCACGAACGATGTGAATACGAGAAATGACATCTTCCTCATCATCATTGTCATCATCAAGAGGATTTAGAGAATATAAAGATGCCGTCAAAGTGGAATCCGAATCTTTAAGAACAATAGAAATCTGCTTAACAGATAGTGGATGTCGAAGATAAATAGTCCGCTCAGGACATAGGATATGAGCTTCATAACGGTTAAGCCAATCCATACCCAAAATCATTCCAAAGCCTAAATAACACATGACATGCAAATCGGCTAGGAAAGGAAAATCACAAAAAATAATCTCGACATCTTTACAAAGCAAACTGAGTGTTGCGGATCCACCAACGGGATTCGCAATTCTCAGAGAAGTCATTAAAGCGACAACACTTAAAGAAAAGGTATCAACAAGTTCCTTTGATATAAAAGAATGGGATGCACCCGTATCAAAAAGAACTCGAATAGGGTGATCATGAAACATAATAATGCCATTAAGGACAGAATGAGACATACCTTGTCCGCGAGATGTGTTGCCAGGGGCTTGAGCCACATTAAGCTTTCCCTCCTTCTTGCCTTGAAGTCTAGGGCATAAATGTATATAATGATCTGGGCTCTTACAATAGCGACAAGAACGCGGCTTCGAACACTTGTTCGCAAAATGGTCCTTAGAACCACAGTTAAAACATTGCCCACTACTTAGGGTAGAAGTCTTTGCTGCCGGAGGTGCAGATTTCCCCTTTTTGTTGGGGTAAGGACCTTTGAATTTGTTTGGCCTCTTCTCGTTGTTGAAGTTTGGTTTGGCACCCACCACTACAACATCACTTTCCCTATCAGCCTCTTCAAGGCGAATAGCGATATCAATGAGTTGATCGAAAGAAACTTCTAATTTTAGAAGTAATGGCTTCTTGAGATTCTTGTTTAAGCCATAGACGAATCTCTGGCTCTTCTTCAATGGGGTGTTGATGTATTCAACCCCATATTTAGACAGTGACTCGAAGGATGTGACATAATCTGTCACAGAGGATTCACCTTGAACAAGGTCTATGAAACGTCGAGCCAATGTCACTTTCTCTGCTTCTGGTACGAATTTTAATTCAAAGCGTTCCCGGAATTGCTCCCAGGTGAGATCCGCTTCATTGATTTCAGAAATAAGAAGTTCGTACCAGTCCAATGCTCTCTCTTGGAGCATACTGGAGGCTACCTGAACACGGTGAAGATCGATAAGATTCATGCGAGAAAAGATTTGATCGCATGTTCTTAACCAAGCCTGGACCTCAATAATAGTTTCGGAACCTTTGAATGATTTCCCACCCAAGTTGGTATAATCGTTGCACAAGCGTGCAAATTCAGACTTAGGATGAGTAGGTTCCTGATTAGGACCAGCTGCTTGAGCATTCTTTACTAAATCAAGAAGCTGTTGAGCGGTCATAAAAACTCCATCATGGGGAGTAACAGTAGATGGTCCAGCTCTGGGACGGCCCGGCCTAGACATTCTCTTCTTTAAGAAAGAGAGAAGAAGAAAAGCTATTCTCCAAATAAATATCAAGCAAATCTTGATAGATAAAAAAAGGATACATAAAAGTAAATAGGATGAATCGGTACGAAGACTCGAATTAAATCCTAAGGCACGACTCCTAAGTTGGACTTAGGACGATGCTCCTTGTTAAGTTATTCTACATTGTTCCAAAGTTTGGCTCTGATACCAAGCTGTGACGCCCCACCTCTATACCCATGCTAGCCAAGAACACTACGGTGTAATGCTGTCAACTAGCACGGAGAATAAGGCTGTTGAGAAGCGACCATCCGTGTAATTTCTTTATGCAAGCCCCGATATGTCAGATAGTATAGCATGCATTTCATTTAAGGAGGAAATCCGACATACCGATAAAAACGCAAAGCTATCACACAATGGCTATATATAATCTTCGGAAACAAACATAGAAATAAACATAACACAAATCAGTCACAGACATCCATATCATAATGGCGAAAAAAGATATGAATATATAACACATGAAGGTGTACATCAGAGTAGTGGTCTGAAAGATCCACGATAATACAAGAGAATAGCTACAAGCTACACAAAAGAATAAGTATACATCACGGAGTCTATATCTCAAATGTATACAACAAAAACTACTAATCTAAGTAGTTAGCCAAAAGTCAGAGTAATCCCAGAAGAGAAGTCAAGTAGAAGCACCTGTAACATCTCGGTCTGACCCGAGTATTATTTATAAGAAAATAATAAGCGGATCAGTCTAGCTATAAATATCAGATGATATGGTATAAAATAAAAGACATGGCATGAACATGTAATAACCATAATGGCATACTACTACAAGTATGTAATTGAAAATCAACATGAGATTAATCAATATCACAAGAATCTTCTCAAAGATAAAATGGGGCATCATACCCTAAACTTGTATTCATAAAAAGTCAATGACAAACAAATTCACCAATGCACAAAAATTGATAAAACTTATCAATTGAAATCATGAAAATTGGTGAAGCGCAAAATTCCAGAAATCACCACAAGAAATCCAGAAATCACAAGAAGGGGGAGGCCTATCACAAAACGGGAGTATAAAAACTCACCAACCCGTGTAACACAAAACGAGACGCTATCTCATGGTAGCTAACCATTAATTTTGAGCCGAAGCTCCACAAGAATGGCCCGAAGACCGTGGGGCGCTACCCCACATATGTGATGTAGAAGCATCACACAAACGGGGTTTAGTCTCCCTCGTAGACAAAGAGACATCGCACAATTGCTAGTCTAAATCACAAAAATGATCGTCATGATCATCAAGAAGTGTCAATCACACCAAGCTAGTAAATATATGAGTTTAGCTTCATGTCCCATAACCACTTGCTTAACTTAAATATTTACGAACAAACTGTAGATCTTCACTAGAAAATTGTCACAAGAGGTTCAATCGAACAAGTCCAAGAATTAACCGACGAAGTGAACGCAAGTGTTTCATACCACTCGTTTTACTAAGCCGTTTAATTAGATTTCTCATCCGAGTGAGGTAAAGGCTTGTATATACTAATAGATTGGAAAACAGTTTAAGAAAAGAGTTATGTAATAAAATAGTGTTGAAATCATTTTGATGAAAGAGTTTTGATATTTACTACTAGTATTGAAACCTTCATATTTTTAAAGTGACAAACCACAAAACGATTGTTGAAGCAAATCAAATCACAAAAATTCACATTCGAAGACGTGAGTAAAGTCCAAAGAAATCAATTCCAAAACCATCAAAGTAGGAATGCCCGTGAGAATGAACATGGCCGAGCTAAAGTGATGCGCGACCTAACATAGCCGAAATAAAAAGAATGCAAGCAGGTCGAGCGACTTAAGGTGGTGGCGGAGCATGCGACCTAACGAGGTCGACCTAAGTTGCAAGCGACCTAAGGAGTTAAAGCAGGTCGAAACATAGCGACCTAAAGTGATGAGCGACCTAGTGGTTAACGAGCTAGGTAGAAAACAGGTCGAGCGACCTAAAGGAAACAGTGCGACCTAATGACGCGACCCAGTGAGGAGAGCGATCTAACACGGTCGAGTTAAGCAAATGGTGCGACAAAGTCTAGGCGAACGACCTAGTGGACGCGACCTGACTAACAGCATAGGCCTAGGTGGTGCGACCCAAGGGGTTCGCGACCTAAATGTGAAAATGGGGTCAAGCGTCCTGAAGGAAATAAGGTCTAACGACCTAATGGTATTGGGGTCATGCGACCTAAGGATGTGGCGCGACCTATCTTGGTGACATGGCCGAGCGACTTATCAAGGAAATAGGGCGAGCGGCCTATAAGTGATGCGACCTAAGGTGGTGAGTTCGAGCGACCTAAAGGAAGCAAGGCCTAACGACCTAAAGAAAATAAGGTCTAACGACCTAAAGGAACTAAGGTCAAGCGACCTAAAGGAAGTAAGGTCAAGCGACCTAAAGCCAAGCGAGCTAAAGATTCAAGGCAAAACGACCCAAGCGACTTAATGTGGCCGAGCGACCTAACGCAAAACAGGGCAAACGAACTAAAGTCTAGCGACCTACGACCTAGCGACCTAATTCCGAACGACTTAAGAGCGAACGAAAATATGCAGACCGAGTCTTCGAGGCAGTGCGACCTAGGCCCAGTAATTCACCAAAAACACTAAAAACTGGAGTTTTTCGCCAATCCAATCCAAACCAAATGCAAATACACATGCTAAAGTGATAGGAATTCATTCCCAACAATCCAAGATAGTTATAGACAAGAATGTGAGATAAAAATCTCACCTTTTCACGAAATTGATGATGGAGAAGCTTAAAAGCAATGGGAGAAGCTTGAATCCAATGTCTTCACTTTGAATTTGGAGTTGAATGATGGATTAGCAAGAGAACTTAAGCTTGGAGTTTTAATTTCCCATTCCCTCCTCCATTTTTGATGAAGCTTCAATGTTGAAGCAATTAGAAATGAAGTTATGAAGAGAAGGAGGGGGTTGGGCTGGGTTAGTAAGTGGTTCAGCCCAAACCAAAGTCATAAGAGAAAACGTGGCGAAAATTCCACTAACTCCAAACATATCAAAGTTTATACTAAAAAAGATCACAAACGTCATTTTGAACTCAATGGGGGTGGTCTCGAGTCCTAATTTGACCGTATGTAAAAAGTAGCTTTTCGGACCAAAATTCGATTAACGATAAAATATCTAAATAAAATATTTAAATATAAAATCGATAAATATGCGGGTTGTTACAGACTCCCCTCCTTAAAGAAATTGTGTCCTCACAATATATAAGATGGAAATAAAAAGTAACAACCATAAAAGCATATTAACACAAAAAGAAATTTAAAATAAGAAGTTCACCTTAAAGAGCATAAGAAAGTAAGTCCGGATGTGTACGCTCGATGAATTCTCTAGATTCCCAAGAGAAATCCTTAGGATTTGAGGACCATTAAACTTTAACAAGCGGAACATCTTTATTTCGAAGTCGTTTGACCTCCGAAGTAATAATTCGAATAGGATGCTGCTCATAAGTTAAGTTAGGCGAAACTTCAATCTCTTCCACAACACCGGGCTCGAGAATAGATTCGGAATCCCGAAGACGTTTCCATAATTGAGAAACGTGAAACATGTCATGCATGGCAGAAAACTGAGCCGGTAATGAAAGGCGATAAGCCATGGAACCAATACGTTCGGTGATGGGAAATGGCCCAATATATCGAGGCGCTAACTTTCCCGATCGACTGAAACGTACAACACCCTTCATAGGGGAAACACGAATAAATACAAGATCTCCCACAGAAAATTCTAACTTTCTTCTTCGGTTATCGGCATAGGATTTTTGTCTACTCTGGGCTTCTTTCATCCTATGACGAATAGGATCAATCTTTTCTGTGGAATCTCGAATAAAATCTGGAGCTAAGACCAGCTTCTCATCGGCCTCAAGCCAACAAGAAGGAGATCGGCATGGCCTTCCATAAAGTGCCTCGAATGGTGCCATACCAATACTAGCTTGGAAGCTGTTAATATAGGAAAATTCAACAAGTGAAATATGATCTTCCCAACTTCCACCGAAATCAAGCACACAAGAACGAAGAAGATCTTCAAGAGTTTGATTCACATGCTCAGTTTGTCCATCGGACTGGGGGTGATAAGCGGTGCTAAAATTAAGCTTCGTTCCCAAAGCTTTTTGAAGACTCTTCCAGAATCCACTAGTAAACAATGGATCACGATCACTAACAATAGAAGTAGGAACTCCATGCAATTTAACAATTTCTTTAATGAAGAGTTTGGCCAGAAGAGGAACGGTTCGGTTCGACCGAACGGGAATAAAATGGGCGGATTTAGTAAGTCTATCAACGATCATCCATAAGCTATCATGACCCGAACGAGAACGGGGAAGGCCATCAATAAAATCCATGGAAATTTGATCCCACTTCCAAACTGGAATTTCCAAAGGTTGCAATAACCCACCGGGCCTTTGATGTTCAGCCTTGACAAGTTGGCAAGTCATGCAACACTTAACAAAGTTAGCAATATCAGATTTCATTCCCTCCTAGTAATAAAGTCGCTTCATATCCGCGTACATTTTACTACTACGGGGATGAATGGAATATTTGGAACGATGAGAATCTTCTAGAATATCTCTACGAAGATCACTAATATTTGGTACGATCAGTCTACCAAATTTTCGTAGGATGCCACGAGAATCACTAATATTTTACTACTTCGGTGTTTATTTTGCAGATAACTCAGATGCTGGATTTAATCTGGAATAGAGTTGAAGATTAAATACGAGTGAATGAGTGATATGTAGTGAGGTGCTAATGTAAATGATAATTGTATAGTGAGAAATTGTGTTGTAATTTGAAATGTTATATATATAGTGAGAGCTCAAATTTGTACTATTCAAAATTGTAATAAAATATTTGTTTGAATAAAATATCTGTTTGAATTTAAATTATGTGTTATTTATTTTATTCAGCAAATATTTATTTAATTATTTGAAAATAGAATAGTACATTAACAAATACATTTAAATGAATATATATATATATATATGTTTATTATCATCAAACAAAAATCATATACTTGCATATTCAACAATCTCCCCCTTTTGATGATAACAAACATATATTTAAGATTTTGAATTTATTAAATGTATTTGATCATTCAATTTGCTCCCCCTATTTGAATGCTCTCTCACTACAACAAAGCTCCCCCTTCATATATGCATGAAAATAGATAAAAATATGCAAATGAACCTAGATGCAAGTAGAAAATACAAAGTAAAATATTTGACCTTTATTTGTCAAAATCTTAACTTTTGTTATCAGCAAAAGAGTAATAGTGTTAGAAAAATTAGAGATAAAGTGATAGACATTAATACAACATTAATACCCAATAGAGTATAAATATTATATTTCAATAAAAAATCAAACAAAATCATAAATACTCTGTTAGGCGCATATTCCACTTTAGAACCATATAGCTATGTCTATTTGTGGTATATTTATATCAGGAATTTGAATATCTACTAACCATGCATAACCGTTAGGACTTTTAAATGAGATCAGTAGTATTCCAATTTTTTATAAAAACAATGAATTCAAGTATCTTCTAACCACGCATAACCGTGAGGACTTTTAAATGGGATTAGAATCAACTTGTCTATTTAATCAATTAATTTTGATATGTGTTCCATACATGCATAACCGTGAGGACTTTTAAATGAGCATGAAAGCACATAATCAAAAATTTCAAGTAATTCACCCATGCATAACCGTGAGGACTTTTAAATGAGAGTGAATACTTTGGATGTTTTTATTACTAAAAATATAATAAAATGAAAAACGAATGATTTCCCATTTAAAATACCACATATTGACATACTATATTAGATTTTGATGAGTGATGGTTGTTAGAAATATGATAGAAATAGAGATGGTCATGGAATTTTTACCAAAACAAGAATTATTATAAATCTTGTTTAAATTTTTAACGAAATTTACTAAATATACTGTCTCAAGTTATAATATATAATCAATATCAACACTCATCACTTTTTAATCACTATTTATCTTTTTGATAATCAGTAAGGAGTCAAATTAGTTAATATAGTCATTTAAGATCAAGTCCAAAAATAATCAAATTTTCTAAAAATGACTAATCTGAAACAAGGTCAAGAAATACTATTTTTTAGAAGGGGTTTTATAAAAGAAAAATGTCTGCTAATTGAAAATTATTTCAAATGAAAAATATGCAGATTTTTTCTTTTAAAATGCGATGCAACTAAAAGAATGTCTCAACATAAATCACATTCCACTAGCAATTTTTCTATCAACTAGATTACCAGTGTAATATGCATCTGAATTTCTTGTTGACTCTAATTTATCATTAGATATCATAGACCAAACCGTGATGTGTGCAACACAATCATTTTTACAGCTTTTAAATGAAATTATTTCGAATTTGAATTGAAACTGTGCAAATAAACAAACAGTGAACATAGTGTCAGATAAGATAAACAAATATATCCACTTGTATCATGAGTAATCAGAAATCAATAAAACACCATCATTAGTCCAAACACATCTATATGAACTAATTAAAAGTCTCTAAAAATACTTATAGTATTCTCTACATAAAAATATAATTGGCCAAGAATTTTGAATAAGTCAGAATAAAAATCAACATTCATTTCTTTATCACATAACTGGCTGATTTAATTTAGATTATGGTGTTGATTATCACATTTAATAAATCGTTTAAGATAAATGTACTGTTACCAATTTTACCTTTGTCGATAATTTTTCGTTGTTGCCCATTGTGATTCTGCCACCTTTATACCGTAACATCCCGATATTTTCAACCATTTGCATCTGCACATGTCAGACTTGAATTGCTCAAAATATCAGATTGTTAATTTATATTTGGCAAAACTCAGCTGTTAACACTGAAAATTGAACGCTAACACCCGGTGTGTGTAATAACAATGTGAAAGCACCACCCGTTGGTACGGGAACAGAATATAAGCTGAAAATAGCAGAAAATGGTAAAGGAACAACAGATGGTTCGGCCCGTAATTGAGCCTACGTCCACTTTATAGTCTTTTATTGCTGATCTGGTTACAATTTGATACAATGTACTTCGAATACAATTCACTTTGATCACTCAAACACTTCAGATTAGTAACTCAAACTTTGACGATGAGATTTGTCGAATCCATGTCGGATGTGTAGAATCTCGTTCAAAGCTTGTTGTAGTATCCTCGATGTTTGGAGTTCTTCGAGTCTTGGATGAGTTGAGAATTCGGCAGAGTAATGGCGCTCCAGAAAATGATTGGCCAAAAGTCCTCCTCACGTTGGAGTTAGGTTGGTATTTATAGGAAGATTCTAGGCAAAAATCCCCCTCAAGTCTTAGGTCGTGTACGACCTAAGTTAGGTCGTAGGTCGCGAGCGACCTAAGATAGGTCGTGATCCCTTCGCGACTTAGGAAGT
The DNA here is from genome assembly GCA_030737815.1 of Allium fistulosum. NCBI lineage: Eukaryota > Viridiplantae > Streptophyta > Magnoliopsida > Asparagales > Amaryllidaceae > Allium > Allium fistulosum. The sequence goes on from CM060901.1 coordinate 672,476,436, forward strand.
GTAGCCTGATAGAGTTGCTCTCGGTCTTATCTGAATAAGGTGGCAAGCGGTAGGTTGCAGGCGACCTAGGGAAATGCGGCATAGGGAACTATGTTGGCTTGTTTAAACTGGGCATGTTATATGTCGTGAGCGACCTAAGGTAGGTCGTAGGTCGCCCTGCCTTCTGAACTAGTTAGGTTGCTAAGACCATTATGCTGTTAGGTCGTTGAGACCATTAGGTCGCAGATACCTTTAGGTCGTGGACTTTTAGGTCGTTGGAGAAGTTAAGTCGTGATACTTCATAAGTCGTTAGTACTCTTAGGTCGTAGTTACCTTTTAGGTCGTTAGGTATGTTAGGTCGCAAAGTTCTTAGGTCGTGAAGTCCCTTCAGTAGTTAGGTCGTGAAATCCCTTCAGTAGTTAGGTCGCGAAGTTCTTAGGTCGTTAACTTCTTAGGTCGTGAGGTTATAGGTCGCGTGATTTAGGTCGCGGAGTTTTAGGTCGCTTAATATAGGAGTTAACATTTGCCCCTCGAAGTACATGCCTAGGTCGTAGGTCGTGTGCTTCGATCTAACTTTGCTAGGTCGTGAGCGACCTAAAAACCGTGCTAACTCGCATGCCTTTTCACCTTCCTCTCTCAGCACCCTATAAACCTGTTAGGTCGCTGCTTCCTTCTCACTCACCTGCTTTGATTTCCCGTTCTGCCATTAATAGAGTTCAGTGATCTCAAGGACAAATTCAAGTTAATCATTCAACGATTCATCCTCGCTATCAGATTACGTAAGTATCTTCGATTTCTATCCATTCCACGATCACCATCCAACCATGTACTCGAATCTCCGGGCCAATTTTGTACGCCATGCTTCACTTTGAGTTGCGTTGTGATCAATTTCTGATCATCATTGGTTATTGTTGTTGTTGTTGTGATTCACGAGCGTACAGTAGGGGACTGGATCTATGATAGATCGGAGACATGTTGAATCGGTTTTTCGAATGATTTGGTGGAATGAAAGGATGATGGATTTCGTTGTACTTGCGATAACGGGTTGTCGGGTCTGGTAAGGGATTGCGTGGAGAGGAAGTCAGCGAGCTATCAGATCGAAGCGACCTGAAAATTAGGTCGTGTTGAGATTTTCGCGACTTAAGTCTTACAACCTAAGAATTCCTGCGACTTAAATAAAACTGAACAGCCTTCTGCGACTTGAGGAATTTCCAACCTATGCTAGGTCGCTGATCGACCTAAGATTTGCACGAACTAAGGATTGCACGACCTAAGAACTGCACGACTTGACTTTCTTGCGACATAGGATTTAGGTCGCGGCCGAGCTAGGACTTAAACAAATCTGCATTGCCTTGAACCTCTTAACTTGCACAATGCGACCTAAGGAGTCTCCGACCTACGCTAGGTCGCTGGACGACCTAATACTTGTAAAATTTGGGCAGAACTTGTTTGATCTTTGAACTGTGTTACACTTCTTTGCAAATTGTTTTGACTTTAATGTTAATAACCTGCTAAACACAGTATTTGTAGAAAACTTGGGACGAATATACTGCCATTGACTGCCCACATCGAATGACAGATTAGTCGATAAAGAATAATCAGCTTAAATGAATTGTGTGAACGAAATGCTGCAAACTAATCAATTCAAGTGGAGTATTAAAGCAAAACTAAAATAGTCAACTAAAGTTGATTCGTTTGCATTAACACTGCACTTGAGTTTTAAGTTAACAAGCCCTGAAATCTTGTAATCGACCAATTGTCAACTAATTTAATTCCAGTTATGTTTACTTTCTATTTTTGTTAGTTACGCACAACACCTCACACTTTTTAGGAAACGCGCACCTTGATATTTGAACATCCAGTTGATTGTGTAGAATGGCATCTCAACAAGAAGATACAAGACCTGCCGGAGAAGCTTTCCCAATTGCCAACCCATTGATCGACCCTCCAGAAAGAACTCCGACCACCTTCAGCCATAAAGTCTTCAAACAACTGTGCATCCAGTTCGGTATTGCCGAAGTAGATGCTTTATTTCCTGGAGAAAACGATACTGCTGACAGGCCACCCCTTGGTTTTGTCGCAGTTAATCATCATATGTGCTTGAGTGGAGCTATCTCGCCCTTCAACGATTTTCTTCGAGAGCTTTTTCTTCGATTAGCTATCTCTCCCTTCCAGCTACACCCTAACGGCTATGCTGTCTTGATGGGGTTGTGTGTGCTATTCAGAAGAACGCTTAACCGTCTTCCCAGTTTCGAGGAGATTTGCTATTTGTGCACCTTCGCGAAGAACAAAGATCACCCTTCGATTATACTTGTGAGAGGCGCAAGAAACCGCAGATTGATTCTAGACTTGCCCGATAGTGCACATGGGTTTTTGAGTCAATTCTTCTTTGTCCGCTGTCCTCCGGGATTTTATGCCGTCTGGAGAGTTGGAAGTAAGATTGCCTTTCTCCGCTCTTTTCATTTTCTGAACTTCTCGGAACTCAAATTGTCAAATGCTTAACTTCGTCCTTTCCTTTTTGCAGCACTTCCTCCTCCGCTTAGGGATCCCAGCCACAAGCCGACCCTTGAAACTCTGAGTGTTGTGGCCGCCGAAGAGAGAAGCACTAAATTTCTGCTGAAAGACGAATTTCTGCATCAGTTTGGACTTTTACATTCCTCCAGATCGACTCAGATTCGTGAAATCTCTAGTTTTGATACAGAAACATTAGCTCCCCTGGGTTCTCGAGCAGAGACATCAAATGCCCCAGCTTCTACAGAAGAAGTTGCATCGGAAGGACCTATTGTAGAGGCTGCATTAGTGAAGTGTTCTACTTCTATCGATATTGCGGGATCATCTGGGAAACTCACACTTTCCCCAGTAATCAAAGAAGAAGAGATTCCTAAATCCTCCGGGAATGTTGATGATAAAGAAGTTGAGGAAAAGAGTCCCGCCAAACACGATGGTGATGACACTTTTGATGACTTGAGCGATCTAATGATTACTTCACAAGAGCTCTTTAAAGATGATATAACTAAAGTTGCTTCCTTAGCAGCTGAAGTAACATCCGCCTTGCAGCAAATTTCATCAGCTCAAAAGCTGACTCCTGCTTCACAATCCGCTATCACTCCCCAGCCAAAGAGTGGTATGTAGCACGATGCGCATAGTTTACACGCCACACACGCTTAGAATTTTTTGGCAGTTATATGCATTTATCCTCTTTTTCTAGAGATTTCTAAACTTCATTTCTTTTCCATTTTCAGATTCTCCGATGGGGTGCTCTGGCTCATACTTTGACAAATTTCAGCGCCATGGAGGCCGCGGAACTTATGATTTTAGGCGATACCTCAACGCCCCGAGGGAAACAGATGCAGAAAGAGCTATTAGGAAAGCTCAAGAGAGGAGGGACTATGAGCAGTGGCAGATAAGAAAGGATGATGAACGATATGATTCTTCTCGCAGAAGTGACAATTCTCACAAAAGAAAATCCTATGATGACAAAGGGAAGAGTCACATTACTGGAGATCCAAGTAAGCGGGTCAAGCTCGGTGACGCGCCTGATATTTTTGAAAAGTCTGATGCTCCTACCTCTGCAGAAATTCCATCTGGTTCTCCAGCCCTCAAGAAGTATGATATTCAAACAATTATCAATAGGCCTCAGTATCAAGTCGGGGATGGCCCTCCTACGCTTCAAAGTCGATTCCCAAATTGGTGCTTGAAAGGGGTGCGTTTCGATTTGGACTTGGTACCAATCGATAAGCAAGCTATGCTTAGAAATCTTGATTCTGTTAAGCTTGATATTGAGAGGATATCCGGATGGCAGAAACTGGTTGACGAGCTTCAATGAGTTAACCATATGAATCTTGAGGCCATGTTAACTATGGAGAACGATCATTCAGAGTGGAAGAAGATTCTCAAGCAACACGATGCGGAGATGACGAGCATTGTTGACGATAATTCAAGACTTGAGTCTGAAGTTAAGAAACTCAAAGATGAGCTTGCTACTTCTTCTTCCTCCTACACTCAAAAGGAAGAAGTTCTTCAAAAACAAGTTCGCGATGCTCATGCTGCCCAATGGAATGCTGAGGCTCAACTTGAATCTGAAAAGAGGATGACAAAAATCTATCGCACCGACATTGCCCAGCTACGAGAGAAGGCGAGTTCCCAGGACTTGGAAATTACGCGGTTCCGAGCTCAACTGTCAAAAGCTGAAAAAGAGCGCGATGAGGCCGTTGCCGGAAAAGAAGTGGCTGAGCAGTCGCATGAGGCGACGAAGGCTAAAATCAGCTCTACCTTATTTGACTTTTATATACATAGTGTCTTGGGGCACGGGAGTCTCTCGTTTTTGGGGTCGGACTATGAAGTCACCTTGGCCGAAGTATGGGAGGCGATAATCGATATGTCTGGTGGTGCTGGTTATGCCGAAGCAGATCTTGAGGCAACTTACTTAGATGAAAATGCCTGTGCTGCACTTGTTAGGGGAAAGGAGCAACTTGCCCAAGCGCGAGCCGAAGCGGCGGGAGAGAAGCGTTCCGAAAAAGAAGTACTTCCTACTGCCTCTGTCCGTACTTCGGTTTTAGCTGATGTCGATCTTATTGGCTCCAGTTTTCACTCTTTGCCTCCTGCTAAAGTTGACAAAGAAATTGTGACCACTCCCACCGAGGACGAGGCCCTGCACGATATTGAGGCTGAGAAATTCGAGATTGATCTTGCAAAGCCGACTTCTCCAGGTAACTTTGATTCAGATCTTGCTCAAGTGGGCTGTTCAGAACTCGATGAATTTCTTGCTTATTACTTAAGTCCCGATGATCCGACATCTCCTCTTTTCTCAGAGAATACTGATTTTAACTTCTTTTCTTTTGTAGCGGAAGTACTGAAAGTTGCGCTATTTCCTCCTTCTCCGGCTGCTGTTCCTCCTCCTTTTCAAGTCACTCCTCTTTCTTCTTCTCAACCAGGATCACAAGAAGAGAAAATAGAAGCCCTCAAAGACTTGGATGATCCGGTTGTTTCGCAAGAACAAAAGACTGGGGAACTTGAAGAAGGCGAAAAGACCCCGGAGCAAGCTTATGATGACAACACAAAGCTTTCTGATTTTTTTACTCCAGGCAGTGAGTCTTCTTCGAAAAAGAAGGGGAAACGCACGGTTTCAAAGAAAGGGAAGAAAAGCACTTCTGTCGCTGGAGAAGAAGCGGAAGTTGACCCAGCTGTGCCTCTTTCTCCTTCCTCCCCGACCCGTCCACAGCGGCCTCAGAAACTAATCATTAGGCCGGGTAAAAGCTCCAAAGGTGGGAAGAAGGAGAAATGAGCTTGATTTTATTTTCTCCGTTTTGCTATTTGCTTGTATCGATCGGAGATTGTGCGGGTACCGGCCCCTGCTTTTTTAAGATCTGCATATGTAAAGAATTTTCACAGTATTGAATAAAATAATTCTTTTACTTGCACGAATTCATGTATATGTAAGAATGCATCTATTTCTCATTTAGTGTAGAATAAGTGATTCTTTTTACTTGTACAAACTTTTTATCTGTGTTTGAGAATGCATTTATTCCACATCTTTTCTGCGTTATATTGCAATGTGCTTGTGGAATGTTGCTTGAATACTACTTTTATTGTTGTAGTTGTATTGTATGATATTGCCCCTATACCACAAGTGCATTGCGATATCTTTTTGCTTTGGCGAGACTTGTACTCTTATTTTTGGAGAAGTTTTCATGCTTCAACCTTCGGAGATGGTCACTTCATGTTTTTGGGAAGTGAATTCTCCTATGCGGTAAAGCGGGCCTCTAAAGAGGATTTTACTTAGCACTTCAATTTCTGGGGAAGAATTTTTCAAGATGAACAAGTAGGTCTTCCTTGAGAGTTGAAGTGTGCCTCTGAGGAGGGCTTTTTGGCATTTCTGAGGAGTAGCGTTGTGGAATCTGTGGAGTAGCATGGACTCCGAAGATTAGCATTTTGGAATCTGTGGAGTAGCATGGACTCCGAAGATTAGCATTTGGGAATCTGTGGAGTAGCATGGACTCCGAAGATTAGCATTTTGGAATCTGTGGAGTAGCATGGACTCCGAAGATTAGCATTTGGGAATCTGTGGAGTAGCATGGACTCCGAAGATTAGCATTTGGGAATCTGTGGAGTAGCATGGACTCCGAAGATTAGCATTTTGGAATCTGTGGAGTAGCATGGACTCCGAAGATTAGCATTTGGTAATCTGTGGAGTAGCATGGACTCCGAAGATTAGCATTTTGGAATCTGTGGAGTAGCATGGACTCCGAAGATTAGCATTTGGGAATCTGTGGAGTAGCATGGACTCCGAAGATTAGCATTTTGGAATCTGTGGAGCAGCACAGACTCCGAAGATTAGCATTGTGCCTCCGGAGAGGTTTTGTGCTTCCGGAGAAGTCTTTATTTGATTGCCTGAAAGTCACTTTCTCACAGTTAAATGGATCCATGGGGCGGTCGTAAGTTACTTAATTGGACGTTCGTTTGCACAAACGGTCACAACTAGTTAACAAAGATCCTGCGCCTTCTGGTTCCACCAACCTCTTTGTTGAGAAGAGAACTTCCATTTTTTGGCGTGTCTCCGAAGAGGGCTTGTGCCTCCGTAGAGGTCTTTATGTTTGAACTCCGAAGAGTAGCAATTATTGCTTGTGTTCTTTCACCATCTGCTCCTTAGCGATTCCTTGTCATCACTTCAAGTACATGCCCCATTCTTTTGCAAATTGCTTGCTTTCTGCCGGAGAAATGTACTTTGTTGTTGAGTGATTTATGGGAATCGCCGAATCTTGTGATGTGTTAAATAAGTAAGCTTTTGCTTTGCAACATTAAATCGACATTTTAGCAATATATTTAAGATATTTGCATATCGAAATGAAACAGGCATTATATAACATTAGAACACAAGATTTAATATTCTTTATTATTAATCCACCCTGATTTCTCAGTGGTTTACAATACAAGAGTTATACATCCATTATCATTTTACAAATTTAAGCAATGCTGTTAAGTAAAAATTGGATGCAAGTGATTGTTGTTCCAGAGTCTCCAGATTGAATTTCCATTTCCATCGGATTCGTAGTTTTAGATTCATATGCCAGAGATATTGGAAGATGCCCCAATTGCCGTTTTGTGGGTGGTTAATAGTCGTCCCAACTCCCGGCTGCTGCGGGGGGACCTCCTGTGACAACGTTAATGACAAGCTTTTCAGATTCTTGCCCCGCAGTGTTGTTGCCATAGTCAGATTGATGGGCAGGGTGTTCTTGCCCCTGAGTGGATGAGGTTGGGTCTGCTCGGTCTGCTCTGTTTTTCTTCACATATTGTTGCAGTTTACCATGTTCTAGTAACTCTTCAATCACATTCTTCAATTGGCGACATTGGTCAGTGTCATGGCCAGGTTGATTGTGGAATCGGCAGAATTTCCCATTACGTATTGCACCTCTCCCCATCTCTGGTGGTTTAGGATACTTGATAACATCTTTTGTCGCGAAGAAGATATTTTTCGGTGTATCAGTTAGAGGGGTAAAATTTTGAGAGATTAAAGCGGCGAGGTTTCTTCTCATTCTCCTGCTTCTTTCCTCCATCACTTTCCCTTTTCTAGTTTCCGGATTCTCTTTTGTTAGAAGTCACACTGTTATTCTTGACTTCGGCAACAACACCTTTTGCCGACGCAGAGAGGTTTTCCAAACGCATAAATTCGTCGGCCTTTTTATAGAATTTCTCAAGTGAGTTTGGCTCCTTCATTTTTAACCATCTTCTGAATTCACTTGATTTGTTGATGGCCCGCATCAGGTAAGTCAGGATCATACGGGGTTCTGCATTATCCACTTCGGCTAGGGCTATATTGAAACAGTTCAAGAAAGATCTGATAGATTCTCCGGGCCCTTGTTCAAGGCTGAACAGTGACATTATATCCTTAGCTTTTGAAGCATGCAACCTGAACTGATCCTTGAACTTTCGAGTTAAATCAGAGAATTGATCTACGGACCGAATTGGTAGCTTTATGAACCAAAGTAGAGCCACTCCTTCCAAGTATACTGGAAAGTATCGGCATTTAATCTCATTTGATGCCCTTGCGCCGGTCATATACCAATCGTACTTGTATAGAAAATGATTAGGGTCACTTGTCCCTCTATAAGCCGGAATAGTAGGAGGCACAAATTTTCTTGGAAACTCTGCTTTCAGGATCCTTTCAGTAAACGGAGTTCTGCTTGGCGCAAATCCCCAATCACACTCGTTTTCTTCCCTCTACATGTTCTCTTTCATGATTTGGCGAATCATCCCTGATAGGTACTCCTCATTGTTCAGAGGCATCGCCGGGTAAAAGTTACCTCTCCTTTCGGAATTTTGCCTAGGCAAATGCTCGCGAAAAGTTGGCTGCGGCCTTGGACCTTCAGCTTGGAAAGGTGGCACTTCGGCGGTGCCAGCTGCTCTTTGAGGAATATTTTTCTCCTGGGAATTACGAGCATCTTCAGTGAAGACTATTTCATTGTTTTTTGGCTGTTGATTTGCCCCAAGTAGAGCGTTTAATCTGTCCATCATTAAAGCGTTTTGAGCTTCAAACTGCTGATATAATCCCGACACTGCGTCGTCTAATTCAGCCCTTGTGACTCCGACGGTAGGAGTTGCTTGATTTGCTGTTGGGGAAGCGGAGGTTCCCTCATGAGCATTTCCGGATCTGGTAGATCTACCCTTTCTTCCAGGAGCCATGATTTCAGATAAACTTCTGGTCTTTAGAGAGATTCTTTCAACAAACTCTTGCGGAGCAATGGTGAGAATATTCCTGAGTTCAATTCTCAGTGAAAGCACCAAAACGTTAACACTGAAAATTGAACTCTAACACCCGGTGTGTGTAATAACAATGTGAAAGCACCACTCGTTGGTACGGGAACAGAATATAAGTTGAAAATAGCAGAAAACGGTAAAGGAACAACAGATTTATAGTGGTTCAGCCCGTAATTGAGCCTACATCCACTTTATAGTCTTTTATTGCTGATCTGGTTACAATTTGATACAATGTACTTCGAATACAATTCACTTTGATCACTCAAACACTTCAGATTAGTAACTCAAACTTTGACGATGAGATTTGTCGAATCCATATCGGATGTGTAGAATCTCGTTCAAAGCTTGTTGTAGTATCTTCAATGTTTGGAGTTCTTCGAGTCTTGGATGAGTTGAGAATTCGGCAGAGTAATGGCGCTCCAGAAAATGATTGGCCAAAAGTCCTCCTCACATTGGAGTTAGGTTGGTATTTATAGGAAGATTCTAGGCAAAAATCCCCCTCAAGTCTTAGGTCGTGTACGACCTAAGTTAGGTCGTAGGTCGCGAGCGACCTAAGATAGGTCGTGATCCCTTCACGACTTAGGAAGTGTAGCCTGATAGAGTTGCTCTCGGTCTTATCTGAATAAGGTGGCAAGCGGTAGGTCGCAAGCGACCTAGGGAAATGCGGCATAGGGAACTATGTTGGCTTGTTTAAACTGGGCATGTTATATGTCGTGAGCGACCTAAGGTAGGTCGTAGGTCGCACTGCCTTCTGAACTAGTTAGGTCGCTAAGACCATTATGCTGTTAGGTCGTTGAGACCATTAGGTCGCAGATACCTTTAGGTCGCGGACTTTTAGGTCGTTGGAGAAGTTAAGTCGTGATACTTCATAAGTCGTTGGTACTCTTAGGTCGTAGATACCTTTTAGGTCGTTAGGTATGTTAGGTCGCAAAGTTCTTAGGTCGTGAAGTCCCTTCAGTAGTTAGGTCGCGAAATCCCTTCAGTAGTTAGGTCGCGAAGTTCTTAGGTCGTTAACTTCTTAGGTCGTGAGGTTATAGGTCGCGTGTTTTAGGTCGCGGAGTTTTAGGTCGCTTAAAATAGGAGTTAACATCAACATATACAGTAAATAAATCAATCACAGAATCACAGACACAGAGTAATATAATAATGCAGCGGAATAGATAAATTGTAGTTCATGAAGCTACTATGTAAACAACAGAGTTTGAAATAAAATACATAGAATATCTCAAATAAAGACTAATGACATCTCTGAACAAATCAACTGGAGAAGCTGAAAGCTGAATCGATAGTTGAATCTCCAAGCGAAGGTCCAAACTTCAAAGGTGAGTCTCAAATGTTGTATCACTCAGTCTGACCCGAGCATAAAGCAAAACACAAAACACTCGAGTCAGGATTAACATTCTTATATCAATAAATCCAATTCAAGTGAATTATCAACTGAAATACAAGTAACTTAAAGGATGTTTGGGATAACCATCCTCTAAGGATCAGTGCTACAATCTACTACGTAGAGATATACGTTATTAACAACCCAAAGTCATTATAACACCATGGTCATTTCGAAATAATTTTACACTTCAAGATCAAAATATCATTTCCATCTCAAATATATAGATTTCCAAATTTTAGCACTTTCAAAACTCTATATGCCTTATTTTGCCTTCATTATTATTTAGTTTTGAAATATTCACTTAATAAATACTTTATCATTTAAATAACCCTAAGTTACATTACACTAAATATTTCCTTCAATTTATTTAAACTTTAATTATCCAATTTATCACTTTAAGTCAAAATCCAGTTATAAAATCATATCTTAAAACCGTCAAATTCAATAAGTTTCAAATCGATTTAATTAAACAAAAATTCTTAATTAAATACAATTTTTCGAATATATTCAAATCTATTTTCCCGACCTTAACTTATAAAATCATTATAAAGATCTATTTTAAAAATAAAGTTTAAATGAATACTTATACATATTATATATTAATTAAATCATACTTCGTTAAATTACAACCTATTATTAAATCTACTTTATATTAAAACTAATTTATATATAAGGTATTTCAATATTTAACAAAACCATACATATTCCCTTTCAAAACCATAGAAATCATTTCCAAAAAATATATATATATAGACCAACGGTATTTGTATATAATTTTTATCCTATGGCCAATTGATACAGATATCTATCATTTCAATCCGTAATTTAAATATATACGGGTATATATCATTTCAACCCGCAATCCCAAATTCAATTCAAATTAAAATCGCTTGGGTTTATCATTTCAACCCATAACGATTTTCTCATATTCTACAGATCGTTCAGGTATGTATCATTTCAACCCATAGTGATTTCTATATTAACAGGGAACTTGCAGAGTAAGAACAGATATGATAATAATAGTACCAGGCATATATTATCAATAATAATATAATATAAACAACAGGATATGGTGTCATGTCCCACAGGTGAACAGTTACAAATAATAGCATATATAACAATTTAAATAACTACAGCAGCATATTTCAATTGTCGTTTCAATTGAAATCAAATCTAATAAATACAAGAACGTTAATCGTGAGTGATTGCTTACTTTCTGAGGCTAGAGAGATAGACAATGAAGTTGATTTACGAAATCTAGGCACGAATCCAAAACAAACAAGGTTGGCACGAATTCGACGAATACAGCTGATAACAAGTAATCGATGAAACAAATTAGAACTGGATCGATGAAGATGGTATAAGTGAACTTATATATAATTATATATATATATATATAATCATACTCTAAATTCAAATTCATATAAAATTTTATATTCATGCATTCCAAACATCCTTGCTTTTAAATTAAAACACATATATTAAATCAAATATATATATTTTAAAGATAAATATAACTGCAATATATAACAACATATATAACTAATATATATACATATATAGCCTATACAATAAAACTGCAACCTGAAAACAGAGTATTTTGATGAACCCACCCGAAAACTACAAATGTGAAAAATATGTATGTGAACTAATATATATATATATACACACACACACACACTATATAACTGCTAATTGAAAAATATAAATATACAATAACATATATAAGCTAACATATATACCCTCATCTACATACAGTAACATCAATAAGCTAATACCCATATTATATATATACACAAATGATAACATATGTAAACAAGAACACATTATTATAACAGAGCAGCCATGCATATTTCAAAACCAAACACATATATAAGCAACATACAGATATATATAACTTTTATAAACATGTACATACATACAATATATTTTATATAACTTAATATACATATTGCAGAGCTTAAAGTATATATATACATTTTTATTTGAAATCAATGCGTTTAACAAATCATCATATATGCAACTTTATACATGAGTAGGCTATTAAATAACTAAACATAACTGTATATATACACAACTATGAAATAAGAGAAAAGTATGAAGCTATAAAACCCATAACATATTTTCTAACTTAAGTATATATATATATATATATACACACTAATACACTAATATATATAACTCATGTGCAAATTGTATTTTAAAATCAGTTTAAACCATATCTATGAGAACTGACAATAAATACAAAACATATATATAACTTTAAAATAACAACACGCGTATATAGGCTGTAGGTTATATATATACTTTAAAATAAAACTTCACAGACCATATATATAAAGTAATATATATATAAACATCATATATTATAACTATATATATATACCTTTAGAACCGAATGCAAAATTTAGAAGTATGAAACAACGGAAACCAAGTTAACTTATAAAACCTTCATATACACGTACCATTTATTGACTGTGCCTATGCCTTTGTATCATGTATATATTATAATCAAATTCATTTATAAACAAATTCACATAACACTGCCTAACCAGACTATACTATAAACTATATATATAATTTCGGTAAACGATTTCATTTAAACATTAAACTTATAGACCTGTATATAAGAAAAATATATATATTTATAAAATCACCCAAAATAACTTAACAAACAAACTATATATATGCCAAATGCTCATATATATAACAGATTGTACACAACATATACAAGCTTTATATATCCAAAACAAAATGAAAGGTCAAGTGAAGATAAGCTGATATATACTACCAGTGATACATATAAACTTCATATATGAAAGGCTTACATATATATATATCTCACAAGTAGTGTTCGGCCGAGCAAAAGAATAATGGTTAGAGGAGAGAGGACGGAATGGGAAGAGTGGAGGAAGAAGGCGGCCAGAGATGGATTGGTGCTTGCTGCGTGGAGAAAAAGAGGTGCGGTGGTGCTTTGGTTTGGCAAACTGGTCGTGGGGCGGCTGAGGCAAGGGTAGATGCACGATGGGTTTGGGTTGCGTTGGTTGTCGGGTGGTGAGCGGCTACGGCATGCTTGGGGTAGGCGCAAGGTATGCTTCGAGCAAAACAGAACGTGACAGGGAAGTACACCACATTATTTACATTTTTCCCTGAGCAAACTGAAAGGATACCCGAAGAGACAGACCAAGACTCGAAGCAAAATGAATTTGATACGTTTCTGTAATATATATTTATAAAGCAGTGAATGGAAAAGTAAAAAAATAAATGAACAAGCTGAAGAGAAATGTGAATAGAATACGAATAGATGTACTTTGAATACGAAATGAATAGATGGAATTTGAATAGGAAAACAAACAAATCAGAACAATTTAATAGATGGAATTTTTAATTTCAGAAGTATAAATGCTAGTGGCCGATTGGGTTGATGTATGGTGGCAACTGAATGGTCACAAGAATTTTGAAAAGTTCGAAACCGTACCGATACTGCAAATTTTTCATTGATTTTGCAGCGAACCAGACATCAAGGCATAGAATCGAATATACCGTAGAGATTAACTCGACGAAACGATCAAAATGGTTTATAGATATCAGTGGTATGATCATCCGATCAAAAGTCGATAATCGGTACCAAAAACGCTGCTAATATGCTAGAATTAAGATAAACGAGGCTAGAGAAGTCCAAATTTTAAGAAACGAAATATGATGTCTCACTCAGAAGATGATTTACAAATTTTCTATATAAAAATATTCAGGTTTGTAAATTATTTTATTATCATCAATTATTTACTGATTTGAATTGAATAGAATTACACAATAAAATAAACTTCCATATAATTAATTGAAAATTTACCATTTGCTATGCTTAATTAGACGTATTTCAAATATTAAATTTTTATTTCAAAATTTTATTATTTAAAATTTCACAAAATTCAATTAATTAAATAAATAAACCACTAAAATTTTCGGGTCGTTACACTCTCCTCCACTCAAAACTTTTCATCCCCGAAAAGGAAGGAGGTAGGAGAATAGAGACAACCAGAAAGAAAATAGATTGAAATACCAAAATAAACAATTAATTCAATTTATATAAATTTTTACTTAAAATATTCATTTGAAAACTTCATTTGCAGTTCAATTATCTTTAATACTTTAAAGCTTTTCAAAACCCATTTGTAAAATTTCTTGCTTCCCTTATAAATACCATTTATATGTTTAAATAACACCTTTATAAATATATGAAAACTATTTGAAAACAATTATTTACATCATTACTTATATTTACAAAGAAGCTATTTGAAAACATTAAATCCATAATTCATAAATTTATTAATTTATCTCAAGATACTTTTCAAATATTATTAATAAATCAATAATCATTTACTAAATATGTTTTAATTAATTAATAACTTCTAAAATAATTACAACATTAATAATTTACTATTAAACCATGTAGTATATAAATAAACAATATTTTAAAAGGATATATTCAAAAAGAGAAAAGAAGGTAGATTCGGAAAAATAGAATATAGGTGAATAAATAAAGCTGAGTAAATAAGGTAGATTCAAAAGAATAGTATTGGGCACGAATAATGAATTTAGAACCATAAGAATTTCAATTTCAAATATTAATACAGAATTCCTTTGTTGAAAAATACTTTTGTAATAAAATACCTTTATATCGAAACAAATTTTTCTTTCGAAAATACTTTTATAACTCGACGTCTCAACAAGTTTATCCTCATTCCTGCAGATTCTGGCCATGCGTTGATCAGGCGCAAAGTTAGAATTCTCCAGGTACTTAGTAGACCTGTTTCAACACCCAGTGAAAATACTGGAAAAACTTTTAAAAACAGATATGGAAAGTACAATCCAAACAAAACAAACAACCGAAACATGTCGGATCATGGATCTCAGATACACAATGGTTACGCCTGGATCCCCCAGGAAACATCCGTACCCGTAGGCCACCGCAGCCCTGCGATTACGCCATGATGACTGATAGACCGTAGATACACAATGGTTACGCCTGGATCCCCCAGGAAACATCCGTACCCGTAAGCTATCGCAGCCCCTACGGATTACGCTACCAAGCGACCTAATAGATCACAGATACACAATGGTTACGCCTGGATCCCCCAGGAAACACCTGTACCTGTAGGCCATCTCAGCCCCTGCGAATTACGCTATGCAGTCACGCTCGTAAGACCATGGAGATCACCATGGAATTCGATGGACACTCGAGTATCATATCCAGAAAACCCAAATCAGAGAGAATAATATCGATAGAATGAATCCACAATGTGGCCACAAAGCAGATATCAAGCAGAAGGCACTTTCCATATCTTTACTTCAAAAATATGTATTGTAACGACCCCAGATTTTTTTTATAAATTTAAATTGATATTTAAATTCATATTTGAATTAATATTTGTGAAATAAATCGATAAGGTGATGCGAGTTTCCCCGATATCTAAGTATATTTGTATAAATGGTTTAAAAATTTAAATTATTGTATATATGAGAATATATATATCTGTATTGAACAGATCTGATTAAATTTGAAACAATATAATATGTATTCGATTTGAATTTAAATTGTTAATAAGTGGTTTAGAAATATAAATAAAAAATCATAGTAAATAAATGTGATATTGAACAGTTAAGTTTAAAATAACAAAAGTAAATTATATATTGATAGTTTAAGTTTGAATATTATAAGCAAAATAGAATGAAACAAAATACATATGCAAGTATAAACCAATAAAAACCTAAGTGCATACAAGAATGGGATATTAACAAGTGTAGGCTGAGAAAAGAAACCAACATATACATTAAGTATAAACAAAATATATACATGCATAGGCTTGAACAAGTATAAACAATATCTCATATTTTTGGTACAGCCGAGACTAAAGAAAAGAAAAGAAAAATTTATAAATGAGGTATGGTACAAAGCAAATAAAATAAAGGTAATGGTACAAGCTAATTAATGTTTGGCCACCAAATCAACATCTTCATATTTGGTTGCAGCCGAAGTATTGCAAAGGAAGACATAAAGTACGCAGCAATTAATGTTAGGATCT
The DNA here is from genome assembly GCA_030737815.1 of Allium fistulosum. Classification (NCBI taxonomy): domain Eukaryota; kingdom Viridiplantae; phylum Streptophyta; class Magnoliopsida; order Asparagales; family Amaryllidaceae; genus Allium; species Allium fistulosum. Next base: position 672,492,642 of record CM060901.1, read on the forward strand.
TGAGCACCCAACATATTATCATCTCAGCCTCCACAAAGAAAAATATCACTGCTACAAGTTTGTACAAACAAATATTTTCATCCTGTACAAAAATAATGTCATCAACCAGTAAACACCTCTCCCATATATTCATCATCTTCATTTCAATTCGTTCACTAAAAGTTGAGCACATCTGAAGCAACTATCATCTTCAACTTAAACAAGAATTCAAATTAAAACAACAATACCTTCAACTAAAACCAGAGATCAAGGGAAAAGGAAGCTTCAGCTTACAAATTTTAAAAGCCTGTTCAACAAAAAAAAATGCATCTCTGTTCTTTCCTGGAAACAATTGTGAGTAACATTAATTAATTTCGAGTTAAACCATATTATTCTGATGCATATATGTATGTTTGTATTCTTTTGCATGAATGTTCAGTAGATGATAACATCAAAGTGCAAGCCTGTTTTCAAAAATAAAAATAAAACACTCTGTTCTGGAAATTTAAGTGAATAACATAACAATTTTAAATAGTTTAAGTGTATAACTCTGTGGCATGCTTAACTAGTGTTTATGAGTATATGCATAAGTATATCTCTCTATATATATATATATACGAATATTTGGTTGTGTGCATTTGTTATGGGTTTGAATGTTTTATCTGCTTTTAGTTCCCAGGTTCAAAGTTTAGTTTTGAATCAATCTCTTGATCGAATCTTTATTAGTTATCAAGTCTTAAACCAAATATGTTGGTTATAGAATAGATTTTAGTTTCCAAATTTGCTAGAGTTAAAATAATGTGTTTGGCCTCTGGAAATAAATTTATAACAGTATAAACTTTGAATAAGTTAAAATTTAAATGCCATAGTTTGATGTTTCAGAGTTAGGATCTGAATCATCATGCAAAATCATGATTTTTAAGGACAAAATCACAATTTTTAGTATTAGAATCAGAGAGTAGTTCAGAGTTGTCTGAAATGTGCATTTTGGGTTGTCACTGTTGGTCTAAGTGATCGGAGAGGCTGGGATTCCTTCTGGTGATGGTAGAGTGTTTAGTGATGCTAGGAAAAATAGTGGAGGAGGAGAATAATCATTGTGTTGGTGATGGTGGAAGTTTTTCTTTCTTAAACCTAGTTTAACTGGGTGGGGTTATTCGAGCCACCACGAGTTCCACGAAGTATCGAGTGCGACCGGATTTCTGGAAGGGGTAGCTGGGTGGATGACGAACCATTGGCCGAAGTTAGGGAGGTTCAGATGGTTGAGGCGTTGAGTTCGAGGTCGTGAATGGTGACTGGGTTAGTTTGTGTTGAAGGTGGAGATGCTCGATTTCGATTCACCTTCGATTTCGAATTCGTGTGAAGTGGAAAGGCACGAGGGAATCGTATGTGATGTGTGGGGAACCTCGGTGATGGTCGGCGATCATTCCAGCGCCTGGACACGTGCACGCGGTGCCATTGTATCAGCGAGGAGTGTGAATTTGGGAAGAAACACAGTTTTCTCGGGTTCGAATCAGGTTAGCCTATGGGTTTACTCGAAGAAGACGGGAAAATGGCGAACTCGAGTCGAACACGGGAATTTTTGGTTGTGGCTCGGAATTTGCTCGAGTTTGCTTAAGGGTTCGTCTGATGTTAACAGCCTTCAACAGTTTTAACTTTTAAATTAAGTTTTTAAAAAAAAGGGGAAGAGGAAAGAATGAAACGATGGGTGCTGGGTGATGGATTGAATTGAGGGGGCTAACGATGACTAGATGGCGATGGCAGTGGTGGCCAGGACATCGGCGGTGGATGGTGCAGGTGCACACGTGTTTGCGTGTGTCAGTGATTATGGTTGGGAGGTTATAGTTGAGAAGATGAAGATAACTCGGAGGAGGTATCGAGTAATATTGGGTTCGGCTCGAGTTTTATCTCGAGTGAATTCTGGGGTGCGCCGGGTCGAAAATACTTGGAAATTTTTAAGTTGAATCAGGGGCACACGGGTTGATTTTTGAAACGAGCCGAAGCAAACACGAGATTCTCTCGCAGATGACTCAGAGCAGGTCTCGAGCTTGATTTATAAAACAGTTTACTTTAAAAATTTAAACTTGTTTATATAACTTTAAAGTATTTAAAGGGTTAAAAGGAATTTGAATTACAAATGGAATTTGAAATTGTAAAGGAAGGATTAATTAATAATTAAAAGTAAATTAATTATGTGATTGACTTAAGAATGATTTATTTATAGTAATTAATTAAGAATAATTAATTAAATGGTGAATTAATTAATGTGTTCTTAATGGTTATTCAATTAATAATCAATAATGATCAATAAGAGTGAATTTCTTTAGCAAAGGAATTAAAGAAATTTTAAATTGTTAATAAAGGTCAATCGATTCATTAATTAAGGATGGTTAGTAAAAAAAAATATATTAAAGGTTCACTAATAAATGATTAAAGGGAAATTTATCTCAGATAATTTGAAATTAACTTATGTTAAGTAACCAAGATTAATGACAAGTAATACATCCGATCTAGATTTATCAGTTGATTAATAAATTTTACCTTTGGATGTTTAGATCTTATTGAATGGTTGAATTGTTGATATTCCCGATATCTGATGTTTTGTGATATACCCTGATTTATGTTGTGATCTGTAATTTACTTATCTGTAATATATATCTGTGATCTGTGAATAAAGATGAGCGTTATAGTTTATATCGCTTATCAACTATATCCTGTATTTTGATCTGTGATGATTCATTGTGTTGCACTATTGTGTGTGAAATCCGTGGACTACACCTTTACACACACAAATATGGATTTCACGTGGAAATCGGTTAAGTCACAGATAATTTAAATTTGATGTTTTTGAAATTTTAATTTCAATTGATTTTGAAATTAGAAATTTGGGTTTAAAGTGAAAAGCAATTGAAATAGAATTTCAAAGATAAAAGTTATTTTGAATAACTTAATCGAGTTATGAAAATTTAAATAATTTGATTTAAATTTGAATTCAAGTTTGAAATTGAATCCTATGATTTGAAACTAGAGATTGAAAATGTTATAAATGTGTTTATCTGAATTTAAACCATTTAAAAAAATGTAATTTTGAGAATTTGGATTTAACCCAAGGATTTCCACTCGTATGAATAAATCAGATTTTCTGAAATGAAACTGTTTGTTTTCAAAAGAATAAAAGCTTTCAGATAAGCAATGAAATTCCAGTTTAATTAAAGGAATTTCAATATTGAATTGAAAAATGGTTTTCCAAGTTATGAATGAATTGTTTTGAAAAGCTATGATTTGAATCTATTATCTTTAACAGATTTAAAATTATGATTGGTTTAAATCATTTGAAATGGGATTGTTTTGAAAGCTATAAGTTAAATCTTGATTTAAAGATTTAACGAGTTAATCAAATTGAAATGGGAATTAATTTGGAAAATCTATGAATGAATCTTTTGTTTAAAGGATTAAAGTGTGGAAATTGTTTAAATCGTTGAAGGTTGTTAAAATAAATCTTTTTGTTTAAAGATTTGAAAATGGTAATTTGTTAAACCATTTGAAAAGAAAGTTGGGTTTAAGTTGTGACTTAATTGAAATCCCATATCCATATGTTTTTAAATATTACGCTCACTATTCGGTTTAGCCGGGAGAGGACCTTTGGGTCGTATAACCCATTCCGAATATGTGATACGTCGTATATGGATAGCATTTGAAGACCGGTGTTGAAGACCGGATATTTTTGAAAACGGAAGGATTACCGTCGAGTTACTCTGCATCGGCTGATCCCCGATATAGAGGTTTTATCATCCTTAGTGACGGGAAGTCCGGACGTGATTGGAAATTATCCGGATTTGCAAGGGCTTCGTGAGAAGTGCCTTCGGTTCTGTTCGATCCCAGAACAGACTTGTATGGATACATGTCTGACATTACACTTTGAGATATAAAGCCGATTTCTTTCAAATACATTTCTGTTGGTGGCGGAGAATTTATTCTCTTAGCTTAACACCCTTCTCTGAGACGTACGAGCTCAGAGGTTATGTAGTTGAAGGTTATCAGCGATATATCCCAATTTGGTAATGTGGCATGCTGAGTGTTGCTGTGTGATGATCAGTGTTTGATCATTTGTGATATGATCATTTGTTTGATCATTTATCTTTGTGATCATAGGTTGATCATCTGTTGACCCAAAGCATGGCTTTGTGACAAAGCGTAGCTTTGTGGACGAGACTTCGTCAGGGCCTCACAACCCGGAAATGGTCGAAACAGGATCGTTGCGGCAAGGTTATGAGGGTCGCGCCCTTTAGGGTATGTCATTTCCTTCTGGAAAAGGGTGGTGTCATGGTATGGAGCCCAGATACTTACTCATGTGGACACACTTTATTTATGACGTGTGATGTTGGATTAGAGGTACCTCGGATAAAGGTCCCAAAGGACCGGGGGGTGGCATATTCGTGAGTTACCTGTTACAGGGGTAACCCGGCCTTGTTTTGCAGAGAGCAGTTTGTCTCTCGGGACGTCCCGCCAGAGGCGTTCCCATGCGGCGGAAGGAAGTTCCTTAGCCTGACCATTTGTTGGAAAATCCAAAGAAACAATACGCGACGTGTACGGTTTTAGTTGTATTACCTGCTATGGAATGTGGCGGTAACCTGCTATTGAACATAGTAGCTATAGTAGGCATACGATACTGGTCGTATGTTGGCTAAGATTAATATTATACTTTCGAAATGTTTTCTACACACTATGCACTAATAATAATATCAAAAATGATTTGATTTGCGTAGTAAGCATTTTTGACTATCATAAGAAGAAATCTCCTCCAATTCTGCGTTTGCATTGTGTGTGTGGTGGGAGGTCTTATGGTAGTTTCATTTTCCAAAAGCATTGCGGATTTCAATGTTTAAAACCTTTTGAGTTTGTTTAAAGATAAACTGTTTTTGTTGCTCACACCAGTCCCATGACTGATCCGGAGTTTATTGTTCCTTTCCTAAACTCTGGGTGCTCATAATTTTCCACACGAGCAGTCTAGAGTTGGGTTTCTTTTCAGATATTCAGGTTTAGTAGATTATCTGGAGCTAGTTCATTCATCGGAGTTGCTTATCTTGGAGGTGTGGATTCATTCTTGTCTGAAGATCATTTTGGAGTTATCATTTCTATTGATATTGTTCCGCTGATGTTAGTTATCTATTTTTCTTTTCCGCTGCTATTTCTTGTATCATATCTCTGATGTATATTGATATTCATTATATCACTCTGTTGTATCAGATATTATATATCAATGTATTATTCATTTCTTCCGCTGTGTTATTTACTTAATTGTGTTATAGCTCCGGCGAATCGGATTTGAACGGTCGAATCTGCGGCATTCTAGTACAATGTGAAGTACGGATGTTGATTTTCGAACGCGAAAATCCGTATCGTTACATTTGGTATCAGAGCTAAGGTTGAACTTTAGCTTAGGAGTGTAACACATTAAGTAGCTCATTAGAGATAGGGTGAAGTAAACTCTAGAATGAGTAATTCTCAGATATCCGTCCGAAAGCCTCAGTAAATTCTCTTACTATCCACTGATAGTGAGTATGAGTGCAAAAAGAGGATGAGATAGGGGACAGGGGAATACGACTATAAATGGTCGATACTCTGTAACAAGGAAATAATTCTTTCTCTATCAATCTATCTTGTTCGTCATCTTTTCTCAATTCTTCGATAGTTTCTGGTAGATCCAGAAAGAAGATTCGATGTATCAATATGGGACATAAACTCCGAAATGGCCAAAATTGTTTGTATGGATGAATTGGTTGCTTTGTTTGTTATGGTTAATAGGTATACTTTAGTTTAAACTAAAAAGTTTTGAAATCGTATCCATCTATCTATCTATTCTTTGGGATTCCGATTTATTCTATGAATGGTTAGTTATTCCTTCAAACTGACCGATGCCCCTGCATATTTCGTAGATCTGGATAACCCGAGTATCTTGTGAAGTGTCAAACAGATTCGTTCTTGTATCTGTTATTGATGTTTTGATTTGGTAAGCCAAATGCAGAACAGATGCTCAGTTGATTTGATAAATCCTATTTCATCTATCTTTTTGTCTCCTTGGCAATTTCGAGGACGAAATTCTTTTAAGGGGGGAAGTCTGTAACGACCCCGGATTTTTTTTATAAATTTAAATTGATATTTAAATTCATATTTGAATTAATATTTGTGAAATAAATCGATAAGGTGATGCGAGTTTCCCCGATATCTAAGTATATTTGTATAAATGGTTTAAAAATTTAAATTATTGTATATATGAGAATATATATATCTGTATTGAACAGATCTGATTAAATTTGAAACAATATAATATGTATTCGATTTGAATTTAAATTGTTAATAAGTGGTTTAGAAATATAAATAAAAAATCATAGTAAATAAATGTGATATTGAACAGTTAAGTTTAAAATAACAAAAGTAAATTATATATTGATAGTTTAAGTTTGAATATTATAAGCAAAATAGAATGAAACAAAATACATATGCAAGTATAAACCAATAAAAACCTAAGTGCATACAAGAATGGGATATTAACAAGTGTAGGCTGAGAAAAGAAACCAACATATACATTAAGTATAAACAAAATATATACATGCATAGGCTTGAACAAGTATAAACAATATCTCATATTTTTGGTACAGCCGAGACTAAAGAAAAGAAAAGAAAAATTTATAAATGAGGTATGGTACAAAGCAAATAAAATAAAGGTAATGGTACAAGCTAATTAATGTTTGGCCACCAAATCAACATCTTCATATTTGGTTGCAGCCGAAGTATTGCAAAGGAAGACATAAAGTACGCAGCAATTAATGTTAGGATCTTGAGCACCCAACATATTATCATCTCAGCCTCCACAAAGAAAAATATCACTGCTACAAGTTTGTACAAACAAATATTTTCATCCTGTACAAAAATAATGTCATCAACCAGTAAACACCTCTCCCATATATTCATCATCTTCATTTCAATTCGTTCACTAAAAGTTGAGCACATCTGAAGCAACTATCATCTTCAACTTAAACAAGAATTCAAATTAAAACAACAATACCTTCAACTAAAACCAGAGATCAAGGGAAAAGGAAGCTTCAGCTTACAAATTTTAAAAGCCTGTTCAACAAAAAAAAAATGCATCTCTGTTCTTTCCTGGAAACAATTGTGAGTAACATTAATTAATTTCGAGTTAAACCATGTTATTCTGATGCATATATGTATGTTTGTATTCTTTTGCATGAATGTTCAGTAGATGATAACATCAAAGTGCAAGCCTGTTTTCAAAAATAAAAATAAAACACTCTGTTCTGGAAATTTAAGTGAATAACATAACAATTTTAAATAGTTTAAGTGTATAACTCTGTGGCATGCTTAACTAGTGTTTATGAGTATATGCATAAGTATATCTCTCTATATATATATATATACGAATATTTGGTTGTGTGCATTTATTATGGGTTTGAATGTTTTATCTGCTTTTAGTTCCCAGGTTCAAAGTTTAGTTTTGAATCAATCTCTTGATCGAATCTTTATTAGTTATCAAGTCTTAAACCAAATATGTTGGTTATAGAATAGATTTTAGTTTCCAAATTTGCTAGAGTTAAAATAATGTGTTTGGCCTCTGGAAATAAATTTATAACAGTATAAACTTTGAATAAGTTAAAATTTAAATGCCATAGTTTGATGTTTCAGAGTTAGGATCTGAATCATCATGCAAAATCATGATTTTTAAGGACAAAATCACAATTTTTAGTATTAGAATCAGAGAGTAGTTCAGAGTTGTCTGAAATGTGCATTTTGGGTTGTCACTGTTGGTCTAAGTGATCGGAGAGGCTGGGATTCCTTCTGGTGATGGTAGAGTGTTTAGTGATGCTAGGAAAAATAGTGGAGGAGGAGAATAATCATTGTGTTGGTGATGGTGGAAGTTTTTCTTTCTTAAACCTAGTTTAACTGGGTGGGGTTATTCGAGCCACCACGAGTTCCACGAAGTATCGAGTGCGACCGGATTTCTGGAAGGGGTAGCTGGGTGGATGACGAACCATTGGCCGAAGTTAGGGAGGTTCAGATGGTTGAGGCGTTGAGTTCGAGGTCGTGAATGGTGACTGGGTTAGTTTGTGTTGAAGGTGGAGATGCTCGATTTCGATTCACCTTCGATTTCGAATTCGTGTGAAGTGGAAAGGCACGAGGGAATCGTATGTGATGTGTGGGGAACCTCGGTGATGGTCGGCGATCATTCCAGCGCCTGGACACGTGCACGCGGTGCCATTGTATCAGCGAGGAGTGTGAATTTGGGAAGAAACACAGTTTTCTCGGGTTCGAATCAGGTTAGCCTATGGGTTTACTCGAAGAAGACGGGAAAATGGCGAACTCGAGTCGAACATGGGAATTTTTGGTTGTGGCTCGGAATTTGCTCGAGTTTGCTTAAGGGTTCGTCTGATGTTAACAGCCTTCAACAGTTTTAACTTTTAAATTAAGTTTTTAAAAAAAAGGGGAAGAGGAAAGAATGAAACGATGGGTGCTGGGTGATGGATTGAATTGAGGGGGCTAACGATGACTAGATGGCGATGGCAGTGGTGGCCAGGACATCGGCGGTGGATGGTGCAGGTGCACACGTGTTTGCGTGTGTCAGTGATTATGGTTGGGAGGTTATAGTTGAGAAGATGAAGATAACTCGGAGGAGGTATCGAGTAATATTGGGTTCGGCTCGAGTTTTATCTCGAGTGAATTCTGGGGTGCGCCGGGTCGAAAATACTTGGAAATTTTTAAGTTGAATCAGGGGCACACGGGTTGATTTTTGAAACGAGCCGAAGCAAACACGAGATTCTCTCGCAGATGACTCAGAGCAGGTCTCGAGCTTGATTTATAAAACAGTTTACTTTAAAAATTTAAACTTGTTTATATAACTTTAAAGTATTTAAAGGGTTAAAAGGAATTTGAATTACAAATGGAATTTGAAATTGTAAAGGAAGGATTAATTAATAATTAAAAGTAAATTAATTATGTGATTGACTTAAGAATGATTTATTTATAGTAATTAATTAAGAATAATTAATTAAATGGTGAATTAATTAATGTGTTCTTAATGGTTATTCAATTAATAATCAATAATGATCAATAAGAGTGAATTTCTTTAGCAAAGGAATTAAAGAAATTTTAAATTGTTAATAAAGGTCAATCGATTCATTAATTAAGGATGGTTAGTAAAAAAAAAATATTAAAGGTTCACTAATAAATGATTAAAGGGAAATTTATCTCAGATAATTTGAAATTAACTTATGTTAAGTAACCAAGATTAATGACAAGTAATACATCCGATCTAGATTTATCAGTTGATTAATAAATTTTACCTTTGGATGTTTAGATCTTATTGAATGGTTGAATTGTTGATATTCCCGATATTTGATGTTTTGTGATATACCCTGATTTATGTTGTGATCTGTAATTTACTTATCTGTAATATATATCTGTGATCTGTGAATAAAGATGAGCGTTATAGTTTATATCGCTTATCAACTATATCCTGTATTTTGATCTGTGATGATTCATTGTGTTGCACTATTGTGTGTGAAATCCGTGGACTACACCTTTACACACACAAATATGGATTTCACGTGGAAATCGGTTAAGTCACAGATAATTTAAATTTGATGTTTTTGAAATTTTAATTTCAATTGATTTTGAAATTAGAAATTTGGGTTTAAAGTGAAAAGCAATTGAAATAGAATTTCAAAGATAAAAGTTATTTTGAATAACTTAATCGAGTTATGAAAATTTAAATAATTTGATTTAAATTTGAATTCAAGTTTGAAATTGAATCCTATGATTTGAAACTAGAGATTGAAAATGTTATAAATGTGTTTATCTGAATTTAAACCATTTAAAAAAAATGTAATTTTGAGAATTTGGATTTAACCCAAGGATTTCCACTCGTATGAATAAATCAGATTTTCTGAAATGAAACTGTTTGTTTTCAAAAGAATAAAAGCTTTCAGATAAGCAATGAAATTCCAGTTTAATTAAAGGAATTTCAATATTGAATTGAAAAATGGTTTTCCAAGTTATGAATGAATTGTTTTGAAAAGCTATGATTTGAATCTATTATCTTTAACAGATTTAAAATTATGATTGGTTTAAATCATTTGAAATGGGATTGTTTTGAAAGCTATAAGTTAAATCTTGATTTAAAGATTTAACGAGTTAATCAAATTGAAATGGGAATTAATTTGGAAAATCTATGAATGAATCTTTTGTTTAAAGGATTAAAGTGTGGAAATTGTTTAAATCGTTGAAGGTTGTTAAAATAAATCTTTTTGTTTAAAGATTTGAAAATGGTAATTTGTTAAACCATTTGAAAAGAAAGTTGGGTTTAAGTTGTGACTTAATTGAAATCCCATATCCATATGTTTTTAAATATTACGCTCACTATTCGGTTTAGCCGGGAGAGGACCTTTGGGTCGTATAACCCATTCCGAATATGTGATACGTCGTATATGGATAGCATTTGAAGACCGGTGTTGAAGACCGGATATTTTTGAAAACGGAAGGATTACCGTCGAGTTACTCTGCATCGGCTGATCCCCGATATAGAGGTTTTATCATCCTTAGTGACGGGAAGTCCGGACGTGATTGGAAATTATCCGGATTTGCAAGGGCTTCGTGAGAAGTGCCTTCGGTTCTGTTCGATCCCGGAACAGACTTGTATGGATACATGTCTGACATTACACTTTGAGATATAAAGCCGATTTCTTTCAAATACATTTCTGTTGGTGGCGGAGAATTTATTCTCTTAGCTTAACACCCTTCTCTGAGACGTACGAGCTCAGAGGTTATGTAGTTGAAGGTTATCAGCGATATATCCCAATTTGGTAATGTGGCATGCTGAGTGTTGCTGTGTGATGATCAGTGTTTGATCATTTGTGATATGATCATTTGTTTGATCATTTATCTTTGTGATCATAGGTTGATCATCTGTTGACCCAAAGCATGGCTTTGTGACAAAGCGTAGCTTTGTGGACGAGACTTCGTCAGGGCCTCACAACCCGGAAATGGTCGAAACAGGATCGTTGCGGCAAGGTTATGAGGGTCGCGCCCTTTAGGGTATGTCATTTCCTTCTGGAAAAGGGTGGTGTCATGGTATGGAGCCCAGATACTTACTCATGTGGACACACTTTATTTATGACGTGTGATGTTGGATTAGAGGTACCTCGGATAAAGGTCCCAAAGGACCGGGGGGTGGCATATTCGTGAGTTACCTGTTACAGGGGTAACCCGGCCTTGTTTTGCAGAGAGCAGTTTGTCTCTCGGGACGTCCCGCCAGAGGCGTTCCCATGCGGCGGAAGGAAGTTCCTTAGCCTGACCATTTGTTGGAAAATCCAAAGAAACAATACGCGACGTGTACGGTTTTAGTTGTATTACCTGCTATGGAATGTGGCGGTAACCTGCTATTGAACATAGTAGCTATAGTAGGCATACGATACTGGTCGTATGTTGGCTAAGATTAATATTATACTTTCGAAATGTTTTCTACACACTATGCACTAATAATAATATCAAAAATGATTTGATTTGCGTAGTAAGCATTTTTGACTATCATAAGAAGAAATCTCCTCCAATTCTGCGTTTGCATTGTGTGTGTGGTGGGAGGTCTTATGGTAGTTTCATTTTCCAAAAGCATTGCGGATTTCAATGTTTAAAACCTTTTGAGTTTGTTTAAAGATAAACTGTTTTTGTTGCTCACACCAGTCCCATGACTGATCCGGAGTTTATTGTTCCTTTCCTAAACTCTGGGTGCTCATAATTTTCCACACGAGCAGTCTAGAGTTGGGTTTCTTTTCAGATATTCAGGTTTAGTAGATTATCTGGAGCTAGTTCATTCATCGGAGTTGCTTATCTTGGAGGTGTGGATTCATTCTTGTCTGAAGATCATTTTGGAGTTATCATTTCTATTGATATTGTTCCGCTGATGTTAGTTATCTATTTTTCTTTTCCGCTGCTATTTCTTGTATCATATCTCTGATGTATATTGATATTCATTGTATCACTCTGTTGTATCAGATATTATATATCAATGTATTATTCATTTCTTCCGCTGTGTTATTTACTTAATTGTGTTATAGCTCCGGCGAATCGGATTTGAACGGTCGAATCTGCGGCATTCTAGTACAATGTGAAGTACGGATGTTGATTTTCGAACGCGAAAATCCGTATCGTTACATGTATCATATAGTACCTTTTCAAATCAATTTCAAATACCATACTTATATAAAGTCCATTATATATAAGATTTCATTTTCAAATCAAATACTTCCAAAATCAGTAGTATATCAAATCACACTTATATAGACTTCGATTATATAAGATTTCGCGTTTCAAATTGAGTACCTTTCCAAATCAATAGTTTTCAAATCAACATCATACTTATACAAATCAATTTTATATAAGTTCGATAACTCCCAAATCAAGTATTTAGAAAAATAAGGTTCTCACTTTCAATTCGTTTCAATATCAGTTCAGCTTCAAAATCATATACTATTTCACCAAATTATTTCCTCCAACTAAATATCTTCAGTTTCAAAGTTTCCAAAATAATAGGTTTAGAGAGAAATCCAAGTTTCTAAATCAATATAATTAAAGTCAAACAATTCATTTCCAAAATCAATGGTTTTCAAAATCATCTTATACTTACATAAGGTCCATCTTATATCAAAAATCAAAATTTTCCAAAATCAATTACGCTGCATGAAGAGCCATATGGGATTGAACATCTTTGCTTTATAAAAGGTTTTGAATTTAGAATAGGTTTGTATAAAAATATAGCTTGTAAAATAGTTTTGTAAATAAAATAGTTTGTAAAATAGTTTTGTAAATAGAATAGTTTGTAAAATAGTTTGTATGTAAAATAGAATAAAATAGTTTGTTTAAGAAAAATAAAAGAAAAATAGTTTTGTAAAATGGTTTTAAATTGATAGCAGTTTTGCATAAAAGAAAAATTCCAATTAAATTACAAAGATATCCAACCCAACAACTTTCAATTTCAGCGCCAAAGTATATCAATGATATTAGAACATAAGATGTACATATGTCATCATTTCGCAACATCACATTCGATCGCTCGCTCAATCACACAAGTTCGCTTTCAAACTAGTATTGTCCATTCGACTTCCCTAATGCGGACTTCGATATGGTTTCTTGACTAGAAGCCATCAGTCTCCTTGCATAGCCATATACTATGGTAGAGAATTCTAGAATCAAGCCAAAAATTCATATCAAATATTCGCCATCAAGAGTCAAATGAAAAATCCTAACACGAAATGGTGTAATTCACCTCGAACTTGTGTACTCAAACCTGGATCAAATTAATTATGCGAATAAACAGTATACGTACAACTTATGTATCTATTCCAACTTGTTTCATCATAAGACATTTTCCATTTAAATTCATTATTAATGTCATTGATTAACATAGATATCGCTTCATACCTTAAACCTACAAAACTAAGCTTATATATTTTATCAAATAATTTATACCTTTCAAAATTACTTAGCTTTGAAAAATTAAACCTTGATTTGGAAGTGTTCGAACATTCAAAATAGTTGGAGAAATCCAATTTCCAATCCAAGATTTGGAAATCAGCAACAAATCAGTTAATCAATTTCAATATATATGGTCATACCAAAACAAATCTGAAACTCGAGGACTGGACACCGGCTCACTTCAAATCATTTCAAATATATATACATATATCTTTCAAATATCAAATCATACTTCGGCAGTTGAAATCAAAATTGGTTTCACAAAATCAATCGAATAGCAAAGCTACTAAAGTGGCCTATCCCCCACTTTGAAACTTGAAAATCAATGTCGATGATGCGTGCACTCATCATCGAAATTATTCTCCAGCGATAGAAGTGAGTTTTGGACTTCTATTTTCTTGAAAATTTCTTTGAAATTTCTTCGAAATCATTGGAACTCGTTTGAAGTCATTTAAAACATTTCTTATTCGGAAAATACTTTCGAATCGTATTATTATATAATTTCAAAATCTTAAAACCAATTCTCAAAATACCGGAGTTCAGTTTCTCAATTTCAAAATTCAAAACCCTTCTGTTATAAATCATTTTTATATAAATCAATTTCTTATATAATTTTGAAATTTCAAATCCTTTCGAAACTTCAAATTCTCATTTTTAAAAAGTATATAATCCTTATCGAAAACATTTTCACTTTTATATATAGAATATGATCATACCTATCAAAATAATAATTTTGATATATAAAACAATTTCAAAATACAAACAAACCCGATTTTTCAAGGAATGATTCAAGAATGGATTCAAACAAGGATAAAGATTCAAATTAGAGGAACTCTAATCAAATAGAATTCTGATTCGAAGATAGGCTCGATTGAAGATGAGATAATTAAATTTCAAAAGAGAAAAAGTGGATAGACTAATACAAATCACGGGCAACCTTAATCGGGTCAACCGTGACTTCAAGAATAAGATCGACACATAATTCTAAGGCAAGTCGACATTCGATCGCCAGAGATAGAATTCAAGCATAGCAGGAGATAGATAGCATCGCAAAACGAGGATACAAAATCTTCGGTGAATTAATGCTTGTTGTAAAGGAGTTTTCACCCCCTTTACAAATCATTTAGTGGAGCTATGGGATGCTCCAGGATCAAAGAAACCCGAATAGGGAAAGGAAAGAATGGATTTTGGAATCGAGAAGAACATTCTAAAGTTCAAAGAAAATCCGAATCAAAGAGGAAGGAATCAAGTTCGAACGAAAGTGATTCTGAAATTAAATTTACTATATATGGTAAGTTTTGCCTAAAACTTGGCTCTGATACCAACTGTAACATCCCGATATTTTCAACCATTCACATCCGCACATGTCAGACTTGAATTGCTCAAAATATCAGATTGTTAATTTATATTTGGCAAAACTCAACATATACAGTAAATAAATCAATCACAGAATCACAGACACAGAGTGATATAATAATGCAGCGAAATAGATAAATAGTAGTTCATGAAGCTACTATGTAAACAGCAGATTTTGAAATAAAATACACAGAATATCTCAATTACAGACTGATGACATATCTGAACAAATCAACTAAAGAAGCTGAAAGCTAAATCGATAGTTGAATCTCCAAGCGAAGCTCCAAACTTCAAAGGTGAGTCTCAAATGTTGTATCACTCAGTCTGACCCGAGTGTAAAGCAAAACACAAAACACTCGAGTCAGGATTAACATTCTTATATCAATAAATCCAATTCAAGTGAATTATCAACTGAAATACAAGTAACTTAAAGGATGTTTGGGATAACCATCCTCTAAGGATCAGTGGTACAATCTACTACGTAGAGATATACGTTATTAACAACCCAAAGTCATTATAACACCATGGTCATTTCGAAATAATTTTACACTTCAAAACCAAAATATCATTTCCATCTCAAATATATAGATTTCCAAATTTTAGCACTTTCAAAACTCTATATGCCTTATTTTGCCTTCATTATTATTTAGTTTTGAAATATTCACTTAATAAATACTTTATCATTTAAATAACCCTAAGTTACATTACACTAAATATTTCCTTCGATTTATTTAAACTTTAATTATCCAATTTATCACTTTAAGTCAAAATCCAGTTATAAAATCATATCTTAAAACCGTCAAATTCAATAAGTTTCAAATCGATTTAATTAAAAAAAAATTCTTAATTAAATACAATTTTTTGAATATATTCAAATCTATTTTCCCAACCTAAACTTATAAAATCATTTTAAAGATCTATTTTAAAAATAAAGTTTAAATGACTACTTATACATATTATATATTAATTAAATCATACTTCGTTAAATTACAACCTATTATTAAATCTACTTTATATTAAAACTTATTTATATATAATGTATTTCAATATTTAACAAAACCATAGAAATCATTTCCAATATATATATAGACCAATGGTATCTGTATATAATTTATATCCTATGGCCAAGTGGTATGGATATCTATCATTTCAATCCGTAATTTAAATATATACGGGTATACATCATTTCAACTCGCAATCCCAAATTCAATTCAAATGAAAATCGCTTGGGTTTATC
Source organism: Allium fistulosum (assembly GCA_030737815.1). Lineage (NCBI taxonomy): Eukaryota > Viridiplantae > Streptophyta > Magnoliopsida > Asparagales > Amaryllidaceae > Allium > Allium fistulosum. Next base: position 672,508,753 of record CM060901.1, read on the forward strand.
ATTTCAACCTATAATATTTTCTCCTATTCTACAGATCATTCGGGTATGTATCATTTCAACCCATAGTGATTTCTATATTAACAGGGAACTTGCAGAGTGAGAACAGATATGATAATAATAGTAACATGCATATATTATCAATAACAATATATTGTAAACAACAGGATATGGTGTCATATCCCATAGGTGAACAGTTACAGATAATAGTATATATAACAATTTAGATAACTACAACAGCATATTTCAATTCTCGTTTCAATTGAAATCAAATCTAATAAATACAAGAATGTTAATCGTGAGTGATTGATCACCTTCCGAGGCAAGAGAGATAGACAATGAAGTTGAGTTACGAAATCCAGGCACGAATCAAAAACAAACAAGGTTGGCATGAATTCGACGAATACAGTTGATAACAAAGAATCGATGAAACAAATTAGAACTGGATCGATGAAGATGGTATAAGTGAACTTATATATAATTATATATATAAAATCATACTCTAAATTCAAATTCATATAAAATTTAATATTCATGCATTCCAAACATCCTTGCTTTTAAATTAAAACACATATATTAAATCAAATATATTTTTTTTAAAGATATATATAACTGCAATATATAACAACATATATAACTAATATATATACATATATAGCCTATACAATAAAACTGCAACCTGAAAACAGAGTATTTTGATGAACCCACTCGAAAACTACAAACGTGAAAAATATGTATGTAAACTAATAAATACACACACACACACTATTTAACTGGTAATTGAAAAATATAAATATACTATAACATATATAAGCTAACATATATACCCTCATCTACATACGGTAACATCAATAAGCTAATACCCATATTATATATATACACAAATGATAACATATGTAAACAAGAACACATTATTATAACAGAGCAGCCACGCATATTTCAAAACCAAACACATATATAAGCAACATACAGATATATATAATTTTTATAAACATGTGCATACATACAATATAGTTTATATAACTTAATATACATATAATAGAGCTTAAAGTATATATATATATACATTTTTATTTGAAATCAATGTGTATAACAAATCATCATATATGCAACTTTATACATGAGTAGGCTATTAAATAACTAAACATAACTGTATATATACACAACTGTGAAATAAGAGAAAAGTATGAAGCTATAAAACCCATAACAGATTTTCTAACTTAAGTATATATATATATATACTAATACACTAATATATATAACTCATGTGCAAATTGTATTTTAAAATCAGTTTAAAACATATCTATGAGAACTGAAAATAAATACAAAACATATATGTAACTTTAAAATAACAATACGCGTATATAGGCTGCAGGTTATATATATACTTTAAAATAAAACTTCAAAGACCATATATAAAGTAATATATATAAACATCATATATTATAACTATATATATATACCTTTAGAACCGAATGCAAAATTTAGAAGTATGAAACAACGGAAACCAAGCTAACTTATAAAACCTTTATATACACGTACCATTTATTGACTTTGCCTATGCCTCTGTAACATGTATATATTATAATCAAATTCATTTATAAACAAATTCACATAACACTGCCTAACCAGACTATACTATAAACTATATATATAATTTCAGTAAACGATTTCATTTAAACATTAAACTTATAGACCTGTATATAAGAAAAATATATATATTTATAAAATCACCAAAAATAACTTAACAAACAAACTATATATACACCAAATGCTCATATATATAACAGATTGTACACAACATATACAAGCTTTATATATCCAAAACAGAATGAAAGGTCAAGTGAAGATAAGCTGATATATATTACCAGTGGTACATATAAACTTCATATATGAAAGGCTTACATATATATCTCACAAGTAGTGTTCGGCCGAGCAAAAGAATAATGGTTAGAGGAGAGAGGACGGAATGGGAAGAGTGGAGGAAGAAGGCGGCCAGAGATGGGTTGGTGCTTGCTGCATGGAGAAAAAGAGGTGCGGTGGTGCTTTGGTTTGGAAAACTGGTCGTGGGGCGGCTGAGGCAAGGGCAGATGCACGATGGGTTTGGGTTGCGTTGGTTGTCGGGTGGTGAGCGGCTACGGCGTGCTTGGGGTAGGTGCAAGGTATGCTTCGAGCAAAACAGAACGTGACAGGGAAGTACACCACATTATTTACATTTTTCCCTGAGCAAACTGAAAGGATACCTGAAGAGACAGACCAGGACTCGAAGCAAAATGAATTTGATACGTTTCTGTAATATATATTTATAAAGCAGTGAATGGAAAAGTAAAAAAATAAATGAACAAGCTGAAGAGAAATGTGAATAGAATACGAATTGATGTACTTTGAATACGAAATGAATAGATGGAATTTGAATAGGAAAACAAACAAATCAGTACAATTTAATAAATGGAATTTTTAATTTCAGAAGTATAAATGCTAGTGGCTGATCGGGTTGATATATGGTGGCAATTGAATGGTCACAAGAAATTTGAAAAGTTCGAAACTGTACTGATACTGCAAATTTTTCATTGATTTTGCAGCGAACCGGACATCAAGGCACAGAATCGAATATACCGTAGAGACAACTCAACGAAATGATCAAAACAGTTTATAGATACCAGTGGTATGATCATCCGATCAAAAGTCGATAATCGGTACCAAAAACGCTGCTAATATGCTAGAATTAAGATAAACGAGGCTAGAGAAGTCCAAATTTTAAGAAACGAAATATGACGTCTCACTCAGAAGATGATTTACAAATTTTCTATATAAAAATATCCAGGTTTGGAAATTATTTTATTATCATCAATTATTTACTGATTTGAATTGAAATAGAATTACACAATAAAATAAACTTCCATATAATTAATTGAAAATTTACCATTTGCTATGCTTAATTAGACGTATTTCAAATATTAAATTTTTATTTCAAAATTTTATTATTTAAAATTTCACAAAATTCAATTAATTAAATAAATAAAGCACTAAAATTTCGGGTTGTTACATATACTAGGCTAAGGAATTTTGATTTGTCACCCGTTGTGTGCCTGGAACAGCCAGAATCCAGGTAACACTATTGTTGTTCCTTAGCCTGCCACCACACCTACACGAGAAAGGATTTTTGTGACCGATTTGTTTTTATAGGTCCATGGTTGTTAGTGGAAAATGATTTTGAAGGATATGTTTGAGTAGACCCAAAACTATTTATATATGTTCCTTTCGGCACCCATATTTGTTTAACTTTAAGAGATTTTATATTCGTGGAACCCAAATTGGAATGGTTTTCACGTGTTTGGGTCTATACCAACAATTGTTTTGGTTGTGTCCAATTTTTCTGCATATTGTGCACTTGGATTTGACTTGATTAATTTTGCTTTTAATACGTTCAGAGTGATTATACCCAAGTCCTTATCTAACAGGATTGACAGTTTGTTTCCCTAATAACATATTTAGTGATTTTTCTCCTTTGGAAAATTTTCCTAAAGTCCTAAACAGTTGTTGGACATGTGTTTTGAGAGATTCATTTTCATTTAATAATTGTGTGCACTTTTTAATAGAATTTTCTCTCCTAGTGTTTTCACTTTCTTTCAAAATCAGAATTTCATTTTCAAGTGATTTTATTTTAATTTCTGATTTTTTAATTTCTACTCCAAGTGATGGACACTTATCACACTTAGGGCTCTTGCTTTGATAGTTTTTAACCAATTGATCAAGTTGTTTATTTAAATATATCAAAGTATCTCTTTGTGATTCAATTTTAGCATATTTCTCCCTAAGTCTTTTGAAACTGCCATTTACTTTGTGAAAATATATAAGTAATTTTGAGTGAGTAAGTTTTGTTACCTCGCTTGGCTCGTCGTCATCACTGTCAGTTATATCTCCTCAAAGGCACAGATCTGCTTTTTCACTCTCACTGCCAGTGCTTTTATCATCTTCATCAGTTTCATCCCAAGTGGCTGCAAAACTTTTCCTTTTCTGTTGCTTTCCATGTGGCTGGGTCGATTCTGAGGACAATTTGGCTTGATGTGACCAGGTTTGTTGCACTTGTAGCAAATGATCTCCGTTCTTCTGAGTTGTCTAGTGCTTTGATTATTCTGCTTTTCAATTGTTGATTTAGAGCTGGATTTCCGTATCTATGATTCCACTTTTTGAATTTCTTTATTAGTAGCGCCAGCTTAGCTGCTCTATCATCATTATCATCACTTTCCGTTATTCCTTAAAGAGCTATTGATTTCTTTCAAGTATTTCCTCCTTCACACTCTTCCTTGAATTTCATTTCTAGCTCATAAGTGGTGAGATTTCTGATGAGTTCTTTAACTTTGATTTGTTTCAACTCATTCGATCCTTGAATAGTAGTGACTTTGGCTTCAAAATTTCATGGAAGGACTCTGAGGATTTTTCGGACTATCTCCAACTCTGTGTATGATTTTCCGAGAGCTTTTGATTTGTATATAATATTGGAAAGTCATCCATACATCTCTTTGACATTTTCTTCCTTGGCCAGTGAAATTCTCGTATTCTCTACTCAGCATGGCAAGGCGAGATTCCTTGACTTGAGATGTTCCTTCGTGAGTCACTTCTGGTGTGTGCCAGATTTCCTATGCAGTTAGACAATGTGAGACACGATTAAATTCAATTTGATCTAATGAACATATAATAGAATTCATAGCTTTAGCATTAGTATTTTGTAGTTTATTTTCTAGATCTTTCCATTGATCCATCGATTTTTCTATCTCCTGATTATTTACCATTATGGTTGGTGTCCTATATCCTGTCTCAACTATATTCCAAGCATCAATGGTTTTCAGAAAAAATTTCATTCTATATTTCAAGTAAGCATATTCACCATTGAACATTGGTGGTCTAACGATGGACTGACCCTTAAGCATATTTCCAGTAAGCATATTCTATATTCACCATTAAGCATATTCACCACTAATCGATCGTTTTGATGTTTACTACACTTGGCAACTTCAATTCGTCGAGTTCGATTTTTAATTGGTATGTGATTTTTCTTTATTCCTTTCGTTGATATGCTTGAACTCGATTACGTTTTATGTCGATGATGATATGGGTTATATAGTGTGACGCCCCACCTCTATACTCACGCTAGCCAAGGACACTACTGGGTAATGCCGTCGACTAGCACGAAGAATAAGGTTGTTGAGGAGCGACTATCTGTGTAATTGCTTTGTGCGAGTACCGATATGTCAGATAATATAACTTACAAAATCCGACATATCAAATACAAACTCAAAGCTACCACACAGTGGCTATGAGGCCTTTGGAAACAAATATAGAAATAAACATAAAACAAATCAGTCATAGATATTCATATCACAAAGGCAGAAACAGATATGAATATAACACATAGAAGTGTACATCAAAGTAGTGGTCAAACTAGATCCACTACATCACAAAAGAATAGATACAAGTGTTAGACAAAAGAATAAGTATACATCATGGAGTCTCTATCTCGAACGTATAACAACAAAAACTACTAAGCTAAAGTAGTTAGCCAAAAGTCAGATGTCGGGCCCTGATAAGAAGCCAAGTGAAAGCACCTGAAATACCTCGGTCTGACCCGAGTATTATTTAAGAAGAAAAAAATAAACGGATCAATCTAGCTACAAATATCAGATAAAATGATATTGGATATGAGATATAACTAAAACGTATGATAACAATAATGCCATATTGTGTCAAGTATACATTTCATAATAATGAAAATCATACAAAATCTCAAATCATCTCAAACATCCAAAAAGAATCACATTCTTTAAATTATTCACCAAAACACCTATATTGACAAAGCATATCAATATCAATCGCAAAAATCGGTGAAACACAAATACTAGAAATCATCATCTAGAAATCCAAAAACGCAAATGGAACGCTATTCCATAAAATGAGCCGGAGCTCCTCCAAACAGGGTATAGTCCCCCATTGCGGACTATGAGTCAAAGCTCCTCCAAAAAGGGTATAGTCCCCCATTGCGGACTATGAGTCGAAACTCCTCCAAATGAGCCGAAGCTCCTCCAAACAGGGTATAGTCCCCCATTGCGGACTATGAGTCGAAACTCCTCCAAATGAGCCGAAGCTCAACAGAACGGGGTATAGTCCCCCATGTGGACAAAGAGACATCGCACATCGCTAGTCTAATCATAAAATGATCACCATTGATCAATAAGAAGTGTCAATTACACTAAGCTAGTAAATAGATGAGTTTAGCTTCATGTCCCATAACCACTGGCTTAACTTAAATATTTACGAATAGATTGTAGATTTCCACTAGAAAATTGTCACAAGAGTTCAATCGAACAAGTCTAAGAATTAACCGACAAAGTAAACGCAAGCGTTTCATACCACTTGTTTTGCTAAGCCGTTTAATTAGATTTCTCATACGAATGAGGTAAAGGCTTGTGTATACTAATAGATTGGAAAACGGTTTTATAAACGAGCTTTGTATTAAAAATAACATTGAAATCAGTTTTGTGAAAGAGTTTGAATATTTACTACTAGTATAGAAAGCTTTGTATTTTAAAGTGACAAGTCATAGAAATGATTGTAGAAACAATCAATCACGAAAAATTCACATATGAAGACGTGAATCAAATCCATAAAAATCGATACAGAATTCATCAAAATGGATATTCTCAAAATTCCCGAAAAAGAAGTCATCAAAGTCGATAAATGATAACGAAAAATCGGATCAACACGAATCGATCAAAATGTGAAACCCATGAAAAATAGGCAAGTTGGACTGAAACAAGTAGGTCAGTCGACTGAACCAAATGGTAAGTCGGTTGACACAATGCCTGGAAACTTTCAGTTTCCAGGTCAGTCGACTGGACCAGGTGGTCAGTCGACTGGACCAGGTGGTCAGTCGACTGGACCAGGTGGTCAGTCGACTGATACAGGGATAGAATGTTTTCTGCCCCCTGGCTCAGTCGACTGACCTACTGGTTCAGTCGACTGAACCTGGTTCCAGAGCATAATCAGCCTAGCCCCCAGTGGGGCAAAATCCTACCGGAACCGATCGATTGAGCAACGACGACTAGGGATTTATGCCAAGCGACAATCCAGCCTAATAGGCTCTTCGATACACCCCGGTAAACATGTTCAAACACCCATAAAAGTATTTTCACAAAATTGGACTTCAAAAACCAAAAATTGGAAAACTCACCAAATCAATCCAAATCAAAAACAAATGAACATGAATAGATGTTAGGAATTCATACCTAACAACAACGAAAGCTATAGACGTAGATGTGAGTTCAAAAACTCACCTTTTCAACCCAAACACAAATGAGAAGCTTTGAAATCAAAAGAAAGATCAACCACACTTCAACTTCAACTCTAGAAGCTCCAATCTAAGATTACAACGAATATTTCCTAAGTTAGGTCATAGGAAATTTCTGAAATTGGAGAGAGATTGAGATGGAGAAGAAGAAGAGGATGCTTACCTAAGCTTCTCTTTGATTTTGGAGCTAGAACTTGAATTTGCAAAGGAAACTAGGGCTTAGGATTTTAGTTTCCAATCTCTTCCCCCATTTTTACTAAAGCTTGAAGTGTTAGGAAAATAATAGAATGAATGAAGAGGAGAGGGGGTGGAGTTAGGATATAAGATGAGTTGGGTTAGTGGGCTGAAACCCAAACCCAAGCCCAAAGCCCTAAGTGAAAATGTCAAAATTCTACTGAACTCCAAACATATCAATGTTTATACTCAAAAAGGTCGCAAATGCCATTTTGGACTCAATGGAAGTGGTCTCGAGTCCCAATTCGACTGTTTGCAAAAAGTGACATTTCAGACTTGAATCCGACTAACGATGCTATATTTAAATAAAACATTTAAATATACAATCGTAAAATATGCGGGTTGTTACAGACTCCCCTCCTTAAAGAAATTCCGTCCTTGTAATCTCTAAGAAATAAATATGAAGTAACAACCATAAAAGCATATCAACACAAAAAGAAGAAATTTGAAATAAGAAGTTCACCTTAAGGAGCGCGAGAGAGCAAGTCTGGATGTGTTCGCTCGATGAATTCTCTGGATTCCCAAGAGCAGTCCTTAGGATTTGAGGACCATTGAACTTTCATAAGAGGAACATCTTTATTTAGAAGGCATTTAACCTCCGTAGTGATGATACGAATAAGATGTTGCTCACAAGTCAAATTAGGCGAAACTTCAATTTCTTCAATAACACCGGGCTCAAGAAAAGAATCTGAATCTCGAAGGCATTTCTATAGTTGAGAGACGTGGAATACATCATGAATAGCAGAAAACTAAGCCGGTAATAAAAGGCGATAAGCCACGGAACCAATGCGTTCGGTGATAGGGAATGGACCAATATATCGAGGTGCTAATTTTTCCGATCGACTAAAACGCACAACACCCCTCATAGGTGAAACACAAAAGTGTTAGTCCATGAGATGATGGTTTTGATGACAACAACCTTAGAATAGATTATAAAATATAAATACTAACATTACAAGTTTAGATATATATGTATATGCAGGATCTAACCATGCAGGTATCAAGAATGAAGACTGTACAGTATAGAGATTCAAGATATCGAAGATTGAAGACTCATGAGTATTAAGATTATCAAGAGTTCAAGTTTTCAAGAATAAGTATTTTTATTAGGAATTTTGTTAAAACTCCTAGAAAAGCACTGGCATCTTAAAATCCAATTTATTCGTGGAATGGAATCCACTTCGAGCCTGTTAAAGGGATGGAACCCTTAGTAGGATGGAACCTACGAAAAATCTAGTGGAACATTGTTTTGTATCCGCTAATCTTTATTCAAATAATTTTACAAAATTATCTTGTTTTCAAAATCATTTCAAAACTTTCCTTTAAAAAGATTCAAAAACCACTATCCTGATTTTAAATAATTTTAGCCTCAAAATCCTCTTTAATTTCAAAGTCAAATTACTCCTAATTTTAAACTATCTTTTAAAATAAAATATTTAAAACTTTTAAATATTTATACATAGATTTAAATATAAAAGTATAGTAAAATTTTATATATACAAAAATATTATTCTCTACAATTATTTATATATTTTAACTATATTTAAATATATTTATAAAAGTTTAAAATAGTTTTAATATAAAATAGAAGTTATTTTCAAAGAAAAACAAATCACCAAAATTTCCTTTGGGATGTTGACATCCCCAACTTACCCATGTCAACATAGTATAACAAATCACCAAAAATCCCTATGGGATGTCGACATGCCCAAGTACCCCATGTCGAAATGGTGTCAGTTAGTTTCAAAATTCAAATTTCAAAAGAAGTGTCTATTCGCCATAACTCTTCATGAATGGTCATGGCTGTTGTTCTTCTATAAATAGGGGTCAGTTTCAACGAATTTTTAATCACTTTTTCTGGTTTTCACTTCTCTTCTTCTTCCACATTTCTTAATACATATTCATACCATTACTCTGCCGAAATCAACATTGAATCATACTCGATTACTTCTAGTTTGATTCTCTATCACTATCCCTACAAGGTTCTCAGTGCTATTCAGAGTTATAGACTTCTTTGTAATCTATTAAGCGAGAAAAGATGTGATTGTAGCCTTGGAAATCAATCAAAAGAGAGAAGGTGTGATTGTAGCCCTGGAAATCAATTGGGTGAACTTGTTGCCCCGGAAATCAAGTATCTTGTAATACCCCAAGATTTTGAGGAAAATTCTTTTAAATAAATGATTAAAATTCTGGGGGAAAAATCAGAATTATTATATAGGTGGGATTTTCAGTGGTGCAAGGTTGTGTGCATGTGTGCACGTGCACACTAGTTATGGCACTAAGAGAAAATCCAGAATTCCTGAATAATAAAACAAAGAAGGAAAACATTTAGATAAAATGTTTCAAATAAAGGAAATATAGGCCTAGACATGAATATTAAAATTCCTGAGGATATGTATATATATATATATATATATATATCTATATATATATGCATATGTATAACTTGTCTGGAAATTAAGACAGAAGAGAACATTGATTTATAATGAATAAGTGAAATTTTATTTGAATAATAGGAGTGTAGAAATGCATATAAGAATGCACATGTTTTCTGCAAATAAAAGATGGTTAAAGTTAAACTAACACCCATAGTTGTATAAATGTATATATACAGATATTATTTGAGCAGAAAATTAATAAAGGAAAAATAAGTAAAAGAAGCACTAAAATAGTAAGAACCAAAGTGCAAGAAAGCAAATGTATAAAGGCAGAAAATAGAAAGTCACACCATTATCATGTTTGAGGTAAGTATAATAAAAAAAAATACTTAAAGTAATCACGTTCTGAAAAGAAAAGAAAATGGGCACAACTTAGCCTTGTTTTAAAATATTGGCCGGGACATTAAGGGTTAGGAGGGAGAGAATATGCAATGCCAAATGCATGATTCTGGTTTGGGCTAAAATAGGGATTTTGCATCACCCAAAACCCTAGGTAGAACCCTTATATAAATCAAGAGCCTAACCAGAAAACTACTCTCTCACTGAATTAATTAACCTAAGGAAGAAGAGGAAGAAAAGGCTAAAGATTTGAGGGGTTTTCTGGATTAAGCTTGTGTAAGCATTTAGGTGAGTATTCTCACTCATATACATGGCATTAAGACCTGAGATTAGGCAGCCAAGATTTTATATGCTATATTTTGCATGTTTTGATTTACAAACCATGTTGACTACTGATGGTTTCATGAATGCTTGATGAGATATGACCTGCTATGATGGATGTATAACTTTGTTGTTCTATTTTCATCCCTGTATGTTATACCAAAACCTTAAAGAACATGTAAGAGAGTATTTGTAACTAGTCTGAATCATGGCTTAAGACAAAGAATGAAGAAAAAAAACTATGAGCTACATATACAATGGTATAGTGCTGAGGCTTGAAATAATTGGTTAAGGGTGCAATGGAGTCTTTCTCTATAAGTGCTGAGCCCTAAATCAAACAGAAAATTTACAAGCCTAAAAATTATGTTTAAACAAGATTAAAAATCTGGTTAAACATAGTTGCTTGCAAAATCAAAATAAACCCAATAGAGCCATGCATTTATTCTCAGTTGCAAACATTCTGGTATATGTTTGAATAGGGTGTTTATATGCTAAATAATGTGAGATGGAATGACTGGGTGTTATACCTCTAGAAAGTAATCTTTAACTTGCTTGCAATATTATGTCTGCAAGGTAACAAGTATGTTACATGTGTACAAGTGGTCTGTACACCTAGCTATCATTGATAAAATAAACATGAATACACTTAGTAATATAACTAAGGATTTTGTGCCAAGAAGGCTGCTGGAATGCTTGTCCTATTTGAAGTAGACAAGTTGACACATGGCTTGTTTAAGTCCTGAGATCTTTGTGCCATGATGTTAATTAGTTCATGGCAATGTGTCCCTTTGATTCCTTATAGCAGATGAGGCCAGGAATTTATAAGAAGAAAAGGCAACCTTAAATGATGATATAGGAAACTTGGGCCTTTCCGGGATTAGGGTTGGTATGAGGAACCTTAGTAGTTCCAGATAAAAATTGTTTTAATGCATATGTTTGCTCTTGTGTATGCATATGGGAATACCTGATCAATTTATACATTAATCATTCATGATAATACCTGTCAAGTTATGCAAGGTATATTTATGCTGTATCCTTAGCTTAATATCATGGATATGTTAGGAATGCTCACACCAGATCATAGATCTGACCCTTATTGCTCATGGCACATGGGGGTGTCTCATTCATAATGGGGCAGCCACTAATGCTTTTGCAGGTTGTGATGGAGCTAAGTAAGCAAGATTAAAAAGATATGGAATAGAGGATGCTAAGATAATTAGAAATAAGAGCTAGAATGTGTTAATTCATGCATGTATTTCCTGATTGATATGGCTATCTAAATGTATTAAGTAGGAAGAACTTGTAAGAAATATGTGTTATGTTGTTTCTGGTTATTTCTGGTTTGGTATGTATTAAGGATATTGATGTTAAACTGATTTGAAAATCTATTTGCTAAAGTTGTTTTTGATTTAGAGGAAAAACCTGGATTTTATAAGCATAATCATTTTATGATGATTTTAGTTCATCCTAAGTCCTTTCAAAAGATAGATATATAGGAAATTATATGGGGAAAATCCAGAAAGAATTATAACTGCTATATTTTCAAGTCATGATATTGATATATGTCCAAATGCAAGTAAAAGTGTATATACCCTGAATATGCATTTTTAATAGAGAATTATGGTTAGGAAGGATGATATAAATCTGATCACAAGGTGTCTGATTCATATATATATAAACATGCTTTTGAAAAGAAGGAGTAGCAATGTTTTGGGTAGATTCTGGTTTGTAAAATGCAAATAAAAGAATGGTCAGATTAACCACATGGTTAGACCATAGGTCAGGCCAAATGTTCACTTCAAATCAATGAAGCAAGGAACCATTTGAACCCAGTTTTCTGGAAAATGAGCAAAGACATTGACATGTACATGTATATCTGTGTACATGTTGATATTTGGGCAAAAATATAAACATAAATTCCTAGAACAGTTGTAGGAATGGGTTTCAAAAATAATAAAGCAAGAAATATTGTTTTGTATGTTAGATTATAGGCAAAAATTAAGTATATATGTGCAGATATAGGTAGATATCAGATTTTAAACCATACAGGAGAAAAATAAAAAGAAAAACAAAAATTGGGTTTGAACCGACCAGCATAGTACTTGAACTCGTGACCTCTCATGTGTAAGTTAGGCGCGTTTCCATTACGCCTAGATGTTGCTTGTGTTCACTTATGATCCACTTTCTTTTAGCCTGAGTTTGATACTATACAGACTTTAACACAATCATCCATATTAAAAGCTTGCTTCCCACTGATTATTACTTGCTCATTTCTTAATTAGAATAACAGACTAAAGTACATGTTTCCAGTGGATTCTATGGTTAAAAATCAGGATACAATAATTAATCTTTTATCAGGGAATTATCACATTTTAATAGATTTAAAAGGATTTCTACTTACATATTATCATGCTCTGATTCTAGTAGAATATAACATAGATATCTTCATATATGTATGTTAGGAATGATTTAGATTTAAAACAATATTTTTATATTGTGAAAGATCCTGGATAATATGAGAATAGGGAAGGATGACCCTAGGTAGTCTTAGCTAAGTATGAAAAAAAAAATTTCTTAGTTAAGAATTAGGGTCATTACATTTGGTATCAGAGCTATGTTTTAATTAACATAGCAAAATATTTGTATGCTTATGTTTATACTAGGTTTGTTTGTGATATATTTGACTGTTTATAAGTATTCCCTGAATGTATGTGTGTGCATGTGACATACACAATGATTAAATAGGAAAGATACAACCAATTTAAAATTAAAGTAAAGTATTATAAACTAATATAATGAAATACATATACTTTTAGAAATATGGTAGGAAGAGGGTCTCATCATCAAGGAGGATCTAGCACACCACAAATGCTTGACATGCAGGAATTTGTGAGAGTTTTGAGAGATGGAATTGGGCACAGACCTGAGAACCCATATGAGGAGCTCTCCAAGTTAGTGAAGACTTATACCAATTTGGGAGGCAAGAGCTTTGAAGGAACTGAAAGTGTAATGGAGATTCAAGCATGGCTGAGGACATTAGAGAGGATCTTCACTGATATGCAACTAGATGACCAAAGGAAGAGGCAAGTGGCCTCAAGGCAATTAAAAGGTGCAGCTTTGAGTTGGTGGGAGGTGATCATAGCTGGCCGGAATGAAAATGATATTACTTGGAATCAATTTAAGGAGATGTTAGAGGCAAGGTTTGTTCCAGCCTCAGCAAAAACCACTTTACTTGAGGAATTCATCAAACTTAGACAGGGGACTATGAATGTCACAGAATACACCCAGAAGTTTGAGGGATTGTCAACCTATGAGGCAATGTTAGTGGCTGATGAAGCATCCAAGAATGATAGATACATCAAGGGATTGAACCCAGGGCTTAGTAGGGCTATATTACCTTATGCTGACAGAACTTTTGATCAAGTGATAGATTTGGCTCTGAAGATTGAGCAGCATGACAAGGAAAGAGATAAGTTTAGGAGCTTTAAAATCAATAGTAACAAGAAGAACAAAGGGAAGTACCATCCTTATGATAAGAAGAAAGGAGAGGCAGATGGTAAGAAGGCAGTAGATGCAAAACCCAATGAAGCCAAAAGAAAAATAGTTTGCAACCATTGTGGGAAAGAAGGCCATATTAAGCCAAGATGCCCAGAGCTTAAAGGGGGAGCTTTCAAATGCTTTCTATATGGGAAGGAAGGGCATATGAAAAGAAATTGCCCAGAATACAAGCAACAAGGGAAAGTGGCAAACCTGGAAGGTAGGGGCAAGGCCATAATTGAGGCTAATGCTGAAAACCATGGTCAAGTGGAAGGTACACTATTTATTTGTACCATACCTTTAGCTGTAATATATGATACCGGGGCAACCCACTCACTCATTTCCCATGAAATAGTTAAAAGGTTGAAAATGAACTGCAATTTGGCTGAAATACCTCTGTTAATACAAAGCCCTTTAGGAAGTTCTAGTGTATTAGATATGATTTGTGTGGATGTGAATTTGAACATAGGGGGAAACACATTTGTTTCCAATTTATATGTTCTAAATTTCCCAAATATAGGAGTTATATTAGGGGCAGATTGGCTAAGACAATTCAAAGCCATAATTGACCTAGATGCATCCACCATTTCACTACAAAATTCTAAAGGCCAAAGGGTTACAATTTTGTGTGAACCTATCAAAGAAAACAGGCTAAATCATTTAATTGAATTAGAAAATAATCCCAAGGAAATAGCTATTAATGAAATCCCCATAGTTAAAGAATACTTGGATGTATTTGGGGAAGTAAAAGGTGTCTCACACCATAGACCTGTTGAATTCCAGATTAACCTTATGCCTGGGGCTAGCCCAATTATCAAAAAGCCTACAAGGATGGGGCCAAGTGAATTAAAGGAGCTAAAGAACCAGCTGGAAGAATTAGAAGCCAAGGGGTTTATAAGGCCAAGTAATTCATGCTGGGGTGCTCCTGTAGTATTTGTTAAAAAGCATGATGGTACCTTAAGAATGTGTATAGATTATAGAGAATTAAACAAAGTAACCATCAAAAACAAATACCCATGACCCAGGATAGATGATCTCTTTGATCAACTCAGTGGAGCTAAAGTGTTTTCTAGGCTAGACTTGGCATCTGGGTTTCATCAGATGAAGGTTGAGGATTCAAGTGTTAAATATACAGCATTTAACACAAGATATGGTTTGTATGAGTTTCTGGTTATGCCATTTGGGCTAACAAATGCCCCTTCTTACTTTGTAGACCTAATGAATAGGATATTCAGAGATTACTTAGACAAGTTTGTTCTGATTTTTATAGATGACATTCTAATCTATTATAAAACAATAAAGGAACATGAGAACCACTTACATTTGGTCTTATCTAGATTAAGAGAAAAAGATTTGAAAGCAAAGTTCTCTAAGTGTGCGTTCTGGCAAGAGGAAGTACATTTTCTTGGACATGTTGTCTCTGCTAGAGGGATTTCTGTAAACCCCAATAAGATAGTAGCAATCCAAGCATGGAAGAAGCCTAACAATGTTAGTGAAGTTAGGTCATCCATGGGGATGGCAGGATACTATAGGAGGTTTATACAAGGATTTTCTAAAATAGCAATGCCACTCACTAACCTGACTAGGAAGAACCAAAAGTTTATATGGACTGATAAGTGTGAACAAGCTTTCACCCAGATCAAGGAGGCTTTGGTAAAATCACCAGTGTTGAGAGTACCAGAAGGCAATGAGGGATTAGTTGTATATACAGATGCATGTGGGTCAGGGCTAGGGGCTGTGTTGATGCAGCAAGATCAGGTCATAGCCTATGCATCTAGACAACTAAAACCCCATGAAACTAGATATGCAACTCATGATCTTGAGTTGGCAGCAGTAGTATATGCCTTGAAGCTCTGGAGGCATTACTTATTAGGTGCAAAGTTCATTTTATACACTGATCACAAGGCCTTAAAGTATCTCTTTTCACAGAAAGATTTGAATATGAGACAACACAGATGGGTTGAATTTCTTGCTGCTTATGACTTAGATATACTTTATACACCAGGCAAGGCTAATAAAGTGGCAGATGCATTGAGTAGGCAGCATGCAAAAGTGGCCATGTTGATGATGGAGGAGTTTAGAGACTTGACCATGCTCACTGATTTGGAAATAGATGAGAGCAGTGGGATAAGTATGGAGATAGTTGAGGAAGAAAGGAGTAAAGGAAGGTTAAGTTTAATTACTTTACAATCAAATTTGGTCTTGAAGGTGGCAAAGATGCAAGAAGAAGATCAAGACTTAGCAGAAAAGAGGTCTCTCCTATTAAAGAAGGAGGAAGTGAAGGATTATCACATTGATGAAAAAGGATACCTAAGGTACAAGGGTAGGATATGTGTCCCAAACATCATAGAATTGAAAGAAGAAATCCTTAATGAGTACCATAGGAGCAAATATTCCATACATCCAGGCAGCACCAAGATGTACCAAAACTTAAAAAGGGACTATTGGTGGAAGGGAATGAAGTCTAATGTAGCTAGACATGTTGCTAAGTGCATGGTTTGTCAACAAATAAAAGCTGAGACCCAAAGACCTTCAGGGTTGTTGCAGCCACTTAGCATACCACAGTGGAAGTGGGAAGACATATCTATGGATTTTATAGATGGTCTTCCTAGATCCAAGAAGGGAAATACAAGTATTTGGGTAATTGTAGATAGGCTGACTAAAGTAGCCCACTTCATACCAGTAAAAGCAGACAGAAATGCACCTAGGCTAGCCCAAACTTTTATGAGAGAAGTGGTAAAGTTGCATGGTGTTCCTAAAACTATAGTGAGTGATAGGGATACAATCTTCACTTCAAGATTCTGGAAGAGCTTCCAAGAAGCTATGGGGAGTGAATTGTGCCTAAGCACTGCTTATCACCCCCAATCAGATGGGCAAACAGAAGTGGTAAACAAGATTTTAGAGGATTTGCTTAGAGCATGTGTGTTAGACTTTGGAGGAAATTGGGAGGACCACCTCCATTTGGCTGAGTTCACATACAATAATAGCCACCAAAGCACAATTGGAATGGCACCCTTTGAAGCCCTATATGGAAAGCCATGTCTATCACCTATATGTTGGGCTGAGGCAGGAGAGAAAGCTATCCTAGGGCCAGAATATGTCAAGGACATCATAGAGAAAATAGGACTGGTGAGAAAGAGGATGGCAGCAGCTCAAGATAGGCAAAAGAAATATGCTGATGCAAAGAGGAAGTCAGTGGAATTCAAAGTAGGTGATTATGTCTTCATTAAGGTTTCACCAATGAAGAAAGTCTTGAGATTTGGCAAGCAAGGGAAACTCAGACCCAGATATGTTGGACCATACAAGATTTTGGAGAGGATAGGCTCACTAGCCTATAAGCTGGAGCTTCCAGAGGAGATGAGTGCAATGCACAATGTGTTTCATGTGTCACAACTAAGGAGATGGGTACATGACAAGGAGGAAATCTTAGAAAAGCCTACTGAAGTTCAGATTAATCCAGATCTAATCTATGAGAAAGAGCCAGTGGGAATTGTGGCAAGGGAAGAAAAGAAATTAAGAAACAAGACATTGAAGCTTGTAAAGATTCAATGGAGTATAGATCCTAGTGATTGTACTTGGGAGCTAGAGGATAAAATCAGGATGGATTACCCTAGGCTCTTTGCAAATTTAAAAGGTAAATTCTTAGATTACTAAGAAAGTTTAATATGTATGATAGACAGTGACTAATTGATTTGCTCATGCATATGCTGAATAATTCTTCCCTAAGAAATTAGAAGTACTCAAAGATTATGTTGCAAATTGTGAGGACACAATTCCTAAAAGAAGGGGTGATTGTAATACCCCAAGATTTTGAGGAAAATTCTTTTAAATAAATGATTAAAATTCTGGGGGAAAAATCAGAATTATTATATAGGTGGGATTTTCAGTGGTGCAAGGTTGTGTGCATGTGTGCACGTGCACACTAGTTATGGCACTAAGAGAAAATCCAGAATTCCTGAATAATAAAACAAAGAAGGAAAACATTTAGATAAAATGTTTCAAATAAAGGAAATATAGGCCTAGACATGAATATTAAAATTCCTGAGGATATGTATACATATATATATATATATATATATCTATATATATATGCATATGTATAACTTGTCTGGAAATTAAGACAGAAGAGAACATTGATTTATAATGAATAAGTGAAATTTTATTTGAATAATAGGAGTGTAGAAATGCATATAAGAATGCACATGTTTTCTGCAAATAAAAGAAGGTTAAAGTTAAACTAACACCCATAGTTGTATAAATGTATATATACAGATATTATTTGAGCAGAAAATTAATAAAGGAAAAATAAGTAAAAGAAGCACTAAAATAGTAAGAACCAAAGTGCAAGAAAGCAATTGTATAAAGGCAGAAAATAGAAAGTCACACCATTATCATGTTTGAGGTAAGTATAATAAAAAAAATAATACTTAAAGTAATCACGTTCTGAAAAGAAAAGAAAATGGGCACAACTTAGCCTTGTTTTAAAATATTGGCCGGGACATTAAGGGTTAGGAGGGAGAGAATATGCAATGCCAAATGCATGATTCTGGTTTGGGCTAAAATAGGGATTTTGCATCACCCAAAACCCTAGGTAGAACCCTTATATAAATCAAGAGCCTAACCAGAAAACTACTCTCTCACTGAATTAATTAACCTAAGGAAGAAGAGGAAGAAAAGGCTAAAGATTTGAGGGGTTTTCTGGACTAAGCTTGTGTAAGCATTTAGGTGAGTATTCTCACTCATATACATGGCATTAAGACCTGAGATTAGGCAGCCAAGATTTTATATGCTATATTTTGCATGTTTTGATTTACAAACCATGTTGACTACTGATGGTTTCATGAATGCTTGATGAGATATGACCTGCTATGATGGATGTATAACTTTGTTGTTCTATTTTCATTCCTGTATGTTATACCAAAACCTTAAAGAACATGTAAGAGAGTATTTGTAACTAGTCTGAATCATGGCTTAAGACAAAGAATGAAGAAAAAAAAACTATGAGCTGCATATACAATGGTATAGTGCTGAGGCTTGAAATAATTGGTTAAGGGTGCAATGGAGTCTTTCTCTATAAGTGCTGAGCCCTAAATCAAACAGAAAATTTACAAGCCTAAAAATTATGTTTAAACAAGATTAAAAATCTGGTTAAACATAGTTGCTTGCAAAATTAAAATAAACCCAATAGAGCCATGCATTTATTCTCAGTTGCAAACATTCTGGTATATGTTTGAATAGGGTGTTTATATGCTAAATAATGTGAGATGGAATGACTGGGTGTTATACCTCTAGAAAGTAATCTTTAACTTGCTTGCAATATTATGTCTGCAAGGTAACAAGTATGTTTCATGTGTACAAGTGGTCTGTACACCTAGCTATCATTGATAAAATAAACATGAATACACTTAGTAATATAACTAAGGATTTTGTGCCAAGAAGGCTGCTGGAATGCTTGTCCTATTTGAAGTAGACAAGTTGACACATGGCTTGTTTAAGTCTTAAGATCTTTGTGCCATGATGTTAATTAGTTCATGGCAATGTGTCCCTTTGATTCCTTATAGCAGATGAGGCCAGGAATTTATAAGAAGAAAAGGCAACCTTAAATGATGATATAGGAAACTTGGGCCTTTCCGGGATTAGGGTTGGTATGAGGAACCTTAGTAGTTCCAGATAAAAATTGTTTTAATGCATATGTTTGCTCTTGTGTATGCATATGGGAATACCTGATCAATTTATACATTAATCATTCATGATAATACCTGTCAAGTTATGCAAGGTATATTTATGCTGTATCCATAGCTTAATATCATGGATATGTTAGAAATGCTCACACCAGATCATAGATCTGACCCTTATTGCTCATGGCACATGGGGGTGTCTCATTCATAATGGGGCAGCCACTAATGCTTTTGCAGGTTGTGATGGAGCTAAGTAAGCAAGATTAAAAAGATATGGAATAGAGGATGCTAAGATAATTAGAAATAAGAGCTAGAATGTGTTAATTCATGCATGTATTTCCTGATTGATATGGCTATCTAAATGTATTAAGTAGGAAGAACTTGTAAGAAATATGTGTTATGTTGTTTCTGGTTATTTCTGGTTTGGTATGTATTAAGGATATTGATGTTAAACTGATTTGAAAATCTATTTGCTAAAGTTGTTTTTGATTTAGAGGAAAAACCTGGATTTTATAAGCATAATCATTTTATGATGATTTTAGTTCATCCTAAGTCCTTTCAAAAGATAGATATATAGGAAATTATATGGGGAAAATCTAGAAAGAATTATAACTGCTATATTTTCAAGTCATGATATTGATATATGTCCAAATGCAAGTAAAAGTGTATATACCCT
Organism: Allium fistulosum; assembly: GCA_030737815.1. Lineage (NCBI taxonomy): Eukaryota > Viridiplantae > Streptophyta > Magnoliopsida > Asparagales > Amaryllidaceae > Allium > Allium fistulosum. Next base: position 672,529,318 of record CM060901.1, read on the forward strand.
GAATATGCATTTTTAATAGAGAATTATGGTTAGGAAGGATGATATAAATCTGATCACAAGGTGTCTGATTCATATATATATATATATATATATAAACATGCTTTTGAAAAGAAGGAGTAGCAATGTTTTGGGTAGATTCTGGTTTGTAAAATGCAAATAAAAGAATGGTCAGATTAACCACATGGTTAGACCATAGGTCAGGCCAAATGTTCACTTCAAATCAATGAAGCAAGGAACCATTTGAACCCAGTTTTCTGGAAAATGAGCAAAGACATTGACATGTACATGTATATCTGTGTACATGTTGATATTTGGGCAAAAATATAAACATAAATTCCTAGAACAGTTGTAGGAATGGGTTTCAAAAATAATAAAGCAAGAAATATTGTTTTGTATGTTAGATTATAGGCAAAAATTAAGTATATATGTGCAGATATAGGTAGATATCAGATTTTAAACCATACAGGAGAAAAATAAAAAGAAAAACAAAAATTGGGTTTGAACCGACCAGCATAGTACTTGAACTCGTGACCTCTCATGTGTAAGTTAGGCGCGTTTCCATTACGCCTAGATGTTGCTTGTGTTCACTTATGATCCACTTTCTTTTAGCCTGAGTTTGATACTATACAGACTTTAACACAATCATCCATATTAAAAGCTTGCTTCCCACTGATTATTACTTGCTCATTTCTTAATTAGAATAACAGACTAAAGTACATGTTTCCAGTGGATTCTATGGTCAAAAATCAGGATACAATAATTAATCTTTTATCAGGGAATTAACACATTTTAATAGATTTAAAAGGATTTCTACTTACATATTATCATGCTCTGATTCTAGTAGAATATAACATAGATATCTTCATATATGTATGTTAGGAATGATTTAGATTTAAAACAATATTTTTATATTGTGAAAGATCCTGGATAATATGAGAATATGGAAGGATGACCCTAGGTAGTCTTAGCTAAGTATGATAAAAAAAATTCTTGGTTAAGAATTAGGGTCATTACATATCTCTACCCAGAGGATTGTTATTCTGGAGGGTGTACCTCGTAGCCTTGAAACCGAGGGTTGTAATTGTTGAACTGAGTTTGAAAGGAAATCCATACTTAGTTGTGCGGGACTGGATGTAGGGTAACTCCGAACCAGTATAAAATCCGTTGTGTTATTTCCTTTACTGCTTTTACTTTATATTTGCATCTGTGTTTGATTCTGTGTTCATATTTGTGTCTGATTAGTGTATACATTGTTAACAAAGTAAGATAAACTCAAAAAGATTAACAAATTTCTTATAACACTATTCACCCCCCTCTAGTGTTAATTCTAGCCTTAAGATCCTTAATCCGCATTTCTCACATTTGGTATCGGAGCAAGGTTTTCAAAGTTTTCATAATCTGAATTTTGAAAAAGTTTTTAAAATGGCTATGTTTGGAGATTTTATTAAAACTATTTTCATATGAATATGACACAGAATCATCATGATATTTTTGTTTAAAACTATATTTAGTTATTTTGAAAAGTCACTTGATTCTTTAAAAGGTTATGTTGTTTTGCAGGAGAAGAATTATGTCTAATGGCTGTTGGTTAAAAGATACCAGATAATCATTCATCGATCAAGAAGAACAGATGGATATACAATGGAAATCGACAAAGAAATGAGTACCCGATCAATACAAAACTTTTAGTTCTCATCTACAACTTGATTTGATACTGTACTTCTCTCCATCTGCTTCGCAATACCAATGGTTTTGTGTAAATCCGTCAAGAAATGACCAAGTTATGATCAAATGAAGTTTTAGTGAACAAAGAGAAAAAGAAGGCAAAACTTTCAAAGTTATTCTTCAAATTGCATCCAGGGATTTGAGTATTTTGTTCCCACTCCTTTCCAGATTGTAGTTCTTGTTTTCGCGGTCGTTTTGATGGGTCGATCATCAAATTCCGATCAAAATTGAGTGAGATATGACAGTTTGAAGTTGGTTATTCAAAACTGAAAAACTGTGTACGGGATCTTCTACATTTCTTCTATTGTTAGGCCTGTTGCATCAAAATACCGTCCAAATTCGACACCAAACTATTACTAGATTGTAGCCCTTGCCTTCCTCTTCAATTTTCCGCTGGTTTCATCCAATTCCGTTAAGAAACGAAGAAGATACGCCCTCTAGAAGTTTGATAGTATATAGAAAAACGGAAAGAAGAAGAAGAGGAATTTTTATGAAAAGTGGTGACCGTTGGGCCTATTTATAGTGGTTGAAGTGTCCATTCATTCAAAATTCGAATTCAAAGTTTTGGCGTCAAGTTAGTCGATCTACTAAATCATCTGTATCTTTCTCATATGGTCTTCAAATTCAGCAAATGAATATACTACGCTGATTAGAAAAACGAGCCCGTCGCAATAGAACAGATTTCGTCGTCAAATTCGAAAAGATATAAATGTGTGGATCACGACAATGGAGGAACGACAAAGTTAGAAAGATGGAATGCAAAAATTGGTACGCTTTACAATTATTTCATCTTTATTGTTGCATTTAGAAATATATATCTATGCATTTAGTTAGGTATAGAAATTTATCACTTTTATAAGTTTTGATATTTTGGTCCATATATCGACACACCATAGTATAAATATCAATATACAAGTCTAATGTTTTAAAAGTCTTTAAAATGTGTTTTCTTTCGAATAAAATCTTACAACTAATTTATTACAACTATATTAAGAAAGAAAGCATACCTTCATTCGTAGTTTTAACTTATCTAATGTTGTTTTTATTTCTCGTACTATATTTCTTTTAAGATACTAATTTTATATTTTTAAGAAATTAATAAAAGGAATTTAGAATGTTAGAATAAGGCTTTATTTATAGATTTCTTCAATTAATAAGATTGCATCACATCACATGATACTTAACATATAAGTAGATAGTGACATACATTTTAATAAAAGCATTTTTCATGCATAATTCCAAGTATCTTTACACATGTATTCTCATTATTTTTTATTTATTTTTTTTGTACTTTAATTATATTAACTACTATAAAAATTGGGTCAAAAATTCACCATTTTTGCCCAGAACTTTAGATAGCATTTCTGAAATGCTGTCTTTGCTTTTGTTACGCTGCAAATACGTTTTTATAGCATTTCTGTGCTTTGAAACGCTGTAGTGTTTCTGAAACTTTTCACAGCATTTGGTAAATACCGCAGTTTCTGTTTTATAATGCTTTGTATATATATTTTAATACAAAAACTTTTTATAGCATTCTGTAAATGCTGTCTTTTCTACTTAAAACTTTAAATTATAAAATAACGATATTTAAACTAAGTATTTTTCTCTATTCTTTTTAGAAATTATTTTCTAACTTATATTAGAATATTTAAAATTAATGTTTAGATATTCTTTAGTAATTAATTAAAATTTAAATGAAAGAGGCCTTAATATAACACATGTTTATTTTAGTTTTTTAATCTTTGTTATTTTTAATATTTCATTATGATATTTTTTTTTTAAAAATGTTTAAACATGTTTCTAAATATTTTAGTCAATAAAAATTTAGTATAAAGGTTTAAATTAGTAAGTTAAGTATTTTATAAACATGGAAGTTTGGATTCTTAAAAATAAAAATAAAATAAAAACAACCAAGTTAAAATAATTATTTAAGTAGGCTATTAATTTTTTATATTTGATCATATATATATATATATATAGTTTAGGTCCATATTTCTTAGCAATTTAATTTTGATATTGAGTTTGATTACTACCTTTCATGAATATTTTATAGTTTTAATACCATTTATTACCTTTAAACTCTTACTTTACAACTCTTTCTGTCCCATTCATTAGTTTCCTTAACTTAGGTTTAGTAATTGGTGTGTTTTACTTTTGTTTGGTTGAAGTATAATAAATAGTTTGATATATGTATACATACATATATAGACACACACACATACATATATATATATATGCTTGCCAATTAGATATTATTTATCACTCATGTTTACCTTATAGTCTGAATATCTCTTACCATAGTATATATATCATCATATCATTCTGCAAATTATTTTACTTCATTATCATTTTATTACATATCATTATGCATCATATTTCATATCACATTTCATTGCCTATTACATCATAAATTACAATGCATATCATAATCATTTGCATCACAAGTTGCACTTCATTTTGCATATTATCTCATGCTACATTGCATATGTTATATATTTCATACTGCATTACAAACTACATATTGCATACATGTATACGTAACGAGTGTATTTTATTTAGGGGGAGTTTGTAGTATTGTCTTATAATATAGGATTATTAGTTTTTGATTTGTTTGGTATGTTTTGATTGACTTGTTTTACTTGTTTGACTTGTTTGAATTGATTGACTTGATTAACTTGTTTGACTTGTTTGAGTTGATTGATTTGTTTGGATTGTCTGACATGATTGGTTTTGATGAGTGTGTTGAAATATACTTAATAAATAATTTATGTTCTTATATTTGATTTTTAACTATTATAAGTATTATCATAGATTCTTAGTTAGGATAGTTAGTAATTTAGGATTAAGTTTTAGTTTTTAGAGTTAAGTGTTGATTATTTATGATAACACTATCATTATAATCACATGTCATATAGTATTAGATTAAGAGGGAGTCATATAGTTTGGAATTAGTTTTTGTTGATGACAAAGGGGGAGAAATATAAAATAGGGTAGTTAGGCATAATTTAAGGGGGAGTTATTAGGACAGAAGGAATATTTTATAAACAAAGGTTGTCATCATCAAAACGGGGGAGATTGTTAGTCCATGTGATGATGGTTTTAATGACAACAACCTTAGAATAGATTATAAAATATAAATACTAACATTACAAGTTTAGATATATATGTATATGCAGGATCTAACCATGCAGGTATCAAGAATGAAGACTGTACAGTATAGAGATTCAAGATATCGAAGATTGAAGACTCATGAGTATCAAGATTATCAAGAGTTCAAGTTTTCAAGAATAAGTATTTTTATTAGGAATTTTGTTAAAACTCCTAGAAAAGCACTGGCATCTTAAAATCCAATTTATTCGTGGAATGGAATCCACTTCGAGCCCGTTAAAGGGATGGAACCCTTAGTAGGATGGAACCTACGAAAAATCTAGTGGAACATTGTTTTGTATCCGCTAATCTTTATTCAAATAATTTTACAAAATTATCTTGTTTTCAAAATCATTTCAAAACTTTCCTTTAAAAAGATTCAAAAACCTCTATCCTAATTTTAAATAATTTTAGCCTCAAAATCCTCTTTAATTTCATTGTCAAATTACTCCTAATTTTAAACTATCTTTTAAAATAAAATATTTAAAACTTTTAAATATTTATACTTAGATTTAAATATAAAAGTATAGTAAAATTTTATATATACAAAAATATTATTCTCTACAATTATTTATATATTTTAACTATATTTAAATATATTTATAAAAGTTTAAAATAGTTTTAATATAAAATAGAAGTTATTTTCAAAGGAAAACAAATCACCAAAATTTCCTTTGGGATGTTGACATGCCCAACTTACCCATGTCAACATAGTATAACAAATCACCAAAAATCCCTTTGGGATGTCGACATGCCCAAGTACCCCATGTCGACATGGTGTCAGTTAGTTTCAAAATTCAAATTTCAAAAGAAGTGTCTATTCGCCATAACTCTTCATGAATGGTCATGGCTGTTGTTCTTCTATAAATAGGTGTCAGTTTTAATGAATTTTTAATCACTTTTTCTGGTTTTCACTTCTCTCCTTCTTCCACATTTCTTAATACATATTCATACCATTACTCTACCGAAATCAACATTGAATCATACTCGATTACTTCTAGTTTGATTCTCTATCACTATCTCTACAAGGTTCTCAGTGCTATTCAGAGTTATAGACTTCTTTGTAATCTATTAAGCGAGAAAAGGTGTGATTGTAGCCTTGGAAATCAATCAAAAGAGAGAAGGTGTGATTGTAGCCCTGGAAATCAATTGGGTGAACTTGTTGCCCCGGAAATCAAGTATCTCTACCCAGAGGATTGTTATTTTGGAGGGTGTACCTCGTAGCCTTGAAACCGAGGGTTGTAATTGTAGAATTGAGTTTGAAAGGAAATTCGTACTTAGCTGTGTGGGACTGGATGTAGGGTAACTCTGAACCAGTATAAAATCCGGTGTGTTCTTTCCTTTACTGCTTTTACTTTATATTTACATCTGTGTTTGATTCTGTGTTCATATTTGTGTCTGATTAGTGTATACATTGTTAACAAAGTAAGATAAACTCAAAAAGATTAACAAATTTCTTATAACACTATTCACCCCCCTCTAGTGTTAATTCTAGCCTTAAGATCCTTAATCCGCATTTCTCACAAAAAGAATACCAATAAAGTCTAGACTTAAAACCAGCTTCTCACCGGCTTCAAGCCAATCACGAAGGAAATCGGCATGGCCTTCCGTAAAGTGCATCGTAAGGTGCCATACCAATACTAGATTGGAAGCTATTATTATAGGAAAACTCAACAAGAGAAATATGATCTTCCCAACTTCCACCAAAATCAAGAACACATGCACGAAGGAGATCTTCAAGAGTTTGATTCACACGCTCTATTTGTCCATCGGATTGAGGACGATAAGCGATGCAAGAATTAAGCTTTGTTCCCAAAGCTTTTGAAGACCTTACCAAAATCCACTAGTAAAATAATGGATCATGATTGCTAACAATAGAAGTAGTAACTCCATGCAATTTAACAATTTCTTTGACATAGAGTTTAGCCAAAAGAGGTACGGTCCAAAAAGAGAAGGACGAGCCTCAAGGCTACACAAAACAAGAGATGAACATGAATCGGATTCACGATCTCGAATCTCACAAGTGGACAAAGTCTCGAGGTCATTTCATTCGGATATCATCATAGAAACAACCGCTTGTTGTTTACGACTAAGGGCATCGGCAACACGATTTCCCTTCCGGGAGTATAAAGAATTTCAAGATCATAAGATGCAAGGAACTCGAGCCAACGTTGTTGACGCAAATTAAATTTCTTTTGTGAAATTAAATACGTCAAAGATTTATGATCATCGTAGAGAACAAATTTTCTCTCCCAAAAGATAATGGCGCCTGATTCTAAGAGCGAAAACAATGGCCGCGAGCACTAGATCATGAATGGCATATCTAGTCTCGACAAGCTTTAATTGTCAAGAAGCATATGTGATAACACATTCCCTTTGCAAGAGAATGACACCCAAACCAATACGACTAGCATCGGTACAAACAATAAAGTCTTGGTTCCCTTCGGGAATCACAAGAATAAAAGCATCGGAAAAGAGTTCTTTTAATTGATCCTCTTTCCCGAAAAGCTAAGACATTCAAAGTTATAATTAAATTTATGTAATCATCTTTTTAGAAAAATTTACTTATTACAAGTCAGTTTATTGTGTCTGTCTGTCTCATCATAGCGTTTAGGAGATTCCTATCGATAACGTTGATCAAGCACATCGACTAGAATTCTTAAAGCACTCAATGGGCAAAACAACACAAAATCTTCTTCTATATGATAACCAAGTCTCTTAAAAATTTTACAAATATTCTTTGCTCGTTTTAAGAACAAAATCCAAACATACTTATAAATATCTTATTAAAAAGATTTGCAAATTTTAAATTGTTGTTTTCATCCATAATCAATAAATACAGGGATAAACTCATCGAGATATTCGTAGAATACTCGATTCATAAGATGGATGAAATAAGGTAGAAGGTTCGTCAAACCAAATGACATAACGAACCACTCATAAGAATCATAACGAGTGCGAAATGCGGTAAGTGGAATGCTACCCTCCGCAACTCGTAGCTGATGAAAACTGGTGGCAAGGTCGAGCTGAAAAGACCTACCACTCAATAGATTGCTTAGGTGATAATCCTAAGACAAGCTCAAATATACCGGAAAATTCACAAACTACTTGAATGAGAGAAATAACATTCTCCTCATCAAGTGGGTTTAAAGAATAAAATGATGCCACCGAATTTGGAAATCAAAATCATTAAAAACAATAGAAATCTGCTTAACAGATTGAGGATGTCGAAGATAGATAGTCCGCTCAGGACATAAGATATGGGCTTCATAATGATCAAGCCAATCCTTTCCCAAAAAATCAATTTCGAAGCCTAAGTAACGCATAACATGCAAATCGGCTCGAAAAGAATAATCTTATAAAATAATCTCGACATTTTCACAAAGTAAACTGAGTGTTGCAGATCCACCAACCGGATTCGCAATTCTCAGTGAAGTCATCAAACCCATAATATTTAAAGAGAAAGAATCAACAAGTTCTTTTGATATAAAATAACGAACCCATATCAAAAAGAACTCGAATAGGATAATCACAAAACAAATTAATGTCATCAAGGATAGAAGGAGAATTACCTTGACCACGAGAAGTGTTACTAGGTGCTTGCATAACATTCAACTCTCCTATCTCTTGCTTTGAAGTTTGGGACATGAAGATATATAATGATCCAAACTTTTGCAATAGCGGCAAGAAATAGGCCTTGGACACCTATTTATATAGTGGTCCTTAGTGCCACAATTGTAGCACTCTCCACGATTAGGGATTGGAGTCTCTACTACCGAAGTTACTTGCTTTACTTTCTTGTTGGGATTAGGACTTTCGAACTTAATAAAGGGAGGCCTCTTCTTGTTGATGGTGAATTTCTGTTTGGCACCCACAACTTCAACATCACTTTCTTTATCTGCCTCTTCGAGTCGAAGAGCAATATCTACAAGATGATCGAAAGAAACTTCGAGTTTTAGAAGTAAGGGCTTTTTGAGGTTCTTGTTCAACCTGTAAACAAATCTCTGATTTTTCTTCAATGGGGTATTAATATATTCGACCCCATATTTAGAGAGAGATTCAAAAGTTGCGATATAGTCGGTCACAGAAGATTCGCCTTGAACAAGGTCAAAAAAGCGCCGAGCTAAAGTTACTTTTTCAGCTTCTTGCACAAACTTCAATTCGAATCATTCCCAGAATTGCTCCCAAGAAAGATCCGCTTCAATAATTTCCAAAATCAAAAGCTCATACCAATCTAATGCTCTTTCTTGGAGCATGCTAGAAGCCACTTGGACTCGAAGTGAATAAATAAGATCCATGCAGGAAAAGATGCGATCGCATGATCTAAGCCAAGCTTGAATTTCTATAACGCTTTCGGAACCCTTGAATGGCCTTCCACCCAAAGCGGTATAATCTCTGCACAAGCGTGCAAACCCGGATTTAGGGTGAGTAGGCGCTGGAACGGGTCCGGCAGCTTGGGCATTTTTCACAAAATCTAAAAGTTGTTGAGCTGACATAAATACTCCATCCTGAGGGGTAGCACTAGATTGACCGGCGCTGGGACGGCCTGATCTAACCATTTCTCTTCTTTAAGAAAGAAAGAAGAGGAAAAGGTTATTCACAAAATGAATATCAAACAAACTTGATTGATAAAATAAGGCAACATAAAAAGAAATTGGATAGAACGGTACGAAGACTCGAATTAAATCCTATGGCACGATTCCTAAGAAAGACTTAGGACAATGATCCTTGCTAGATTATTCTATATTGTTCCGAAGTTTGGCTCTGATACCAAGCTATGACGCCCCACCTCTATACTCACGCTAGCCAAGGACACTACTGGGTAATGTCGTCGACTAGCACGAAGAACAAGGCTATTGAGGAGCGACTATCTGTGTAATTGCTTTGTGTGACTACCGATATGTCAGATAATATAACTTACGTAATCCGACATATCAAATACAAACTCAAAGCTACCACATAGTGGCTATGAGGCCTTCGGAAACAAATATAGAAATAAACATAACACAAATCAGTCACAGATATTCATATCACAAAGGCGGAAATAGATATGAATATAACACATAGAAGTGTATATCAAAGTAGTGGTCAAACAAGATCCACTACATCACAAAAGAATAGATACAAGTGCTAAACAAAAGAATAAGTATATATCGTGGAGTCTCTATCTCGAATGTATAACAACAAAAACTACTAAGCTAAAGTAGTTAGCCAAAAGTCAGATGTCGGGCCCTGATAAGAAGTCAAGTGAAAGCACCTGAAATACCTCGGTCTGACCCGAGTATTATTTAAGAAGAAAATAATAAACGGATCAGTCTAGCTATAAATATCAGATAAAATGAGATAGGATATGAGATATAACTAAAACGTATGATAACAATAATGCCATACTGTGTCAAGTATACATTTCATAACAATGAAAATCATACAAAATCTCAAATCATCTCAAACATCCAAAAAGAATAACATTCTTTAAATTATTCGCCAAAACACAAATATTGACAAAGCATATCATTGTCAATCGCAAAAATTGGTGAAACACAAATACTAGAAATCATCATCTAGAAATCTAGAAACGCAAATGGAACGCTATTCCATAAAATGAGCCGGAGCTCCTCCAAACAGGGTATAGTCCCCCATTGCGGACTATGAGTCAAAGCTCCTCCAAATGAGCCGAAGCTCCTCCAAACAGGGTATAGTCCCCTATTGCGGACTATGATTCGAAACTCCTCCAAATGAGCCGAAGCTCCTCCAAACAGGGTATGGTCCCCCATTGCGGACTATGAGTCGAAACTCAGCCAAATGAGCCGAAGCTCCTCCAAATGAGCTGAAGCTCAATAGAACGGGGTAAAGTCCCCCACGCGGACAAAGAGACATCGCACATCGCTAGTCTAAATCATAAAATGATTACCATTGATCAATAAGAAGTGTCAATTAAACTAAGCTAGTAAATAGATGAGTTTAGCTTCATGTCCCATAACCACTGGCTTAACTTAAATATTTACGAACAGATTGTAGATTTCCACTAGAAAATTGTCACAAGAGTTCAATCGAACAAGTCTAAGAATTAACCGACAAAGTAAAAGCAAGCATTTCATACCACTTGTTTTGCTAAGCCGTTTAATTAGATTTCTCATACGAATGAGGTAAAGGCTTGTGTATACTAATAGATTGGAAAACGGTTTTATAAACGAGCTTTGTATTAAAAATAACGTTGAAATTGGTTTTGTTAAAGAGTTTGAATATTTACTACAAGTATAGAAACCGTTGTATTTTAAAGTGACAAGTCATAGAAATGATTGTAGAAACAATCAATCACCAAAAATTCACATATGAAGACGTGAATAAAATCCATAAAAACCGATACCGAATCCATTAAAATGGATATTCTAAAAAATTCCGAAAAAGAAGTCATCAAAGTCGATAAACGATAACGACAAATCGGATCAACACGAATCGATCAAAATTGGAAACCCACGAAAAATAGGCAAGTTGGACTGAAACAAGCAGGTCAGTCGACTGAACCAGACGGTCAGTCGGCTGACACAATGCCTGGAAACTTTCGGTTTCTAGGTCAGTTGACTGGACCAGGTGGTCAGTCGACTGATACAAGGACAGAATGTTTTCTGCCCTTGGCTCAGTTGACTGACCTACTGGTTCAGTCGACTGAACCTGCTTCCAGAGCATGATCAGCCTAGCCCCCAAGTGGGGCAAAATCCTACCTGAACCGATCGATCGAGCAACGGCGACTAGGGATTTATGCCAAGCGACAATCCAGCCTAATAGTCTCTTCGATACACCCCGGTAAACATGTTCAAACACCCATAAAAGAATTTTCACAAAATTGGACTTCAAAAACCAAAAATTGGAAAATTCACCAAATCAATCCAAATCAAAAACAAATGAACATGAATAGATGTTAGGAATTCATACCTAACAACAACGAAAGCTATAGACGTAGATGTGAGTCCAAAAACTCACCTTTTCAACCCAAACACAAATGAGAAGCTTTGAAATCGAAAGAAAGATCAACCACACTTCAACTTCAACTCTAGAAGCTCCAATCTAAGATTACAACGAATATTTCCCAAGTTAGGTCATAGAAAATTTCTGAAATTGGAGAGAGATTGAGATGGAGAAGAAGAAGAGGATGCTTACCTAAGCTTCTCTTTGATTTTGGAGCTAGAACTTGAATTTGCAGAGGAAACTAGGGCTTAGGATTTTAGTTTCCAATCACTTCCCCCATTTTTACTAAAGCTTGAAGTGTTTGGAAAATAATAGAATGAATGAAGAGGAGAGGGGTGGAGTTAGGATATAAGATGAGTTGGGTTAGTGGGCTGAAACCCAAACCCAAGCCCAAAGCCTTAAGTGAAAATGTCAAAATTCTACTCACTCCAAACATATCGATGTTTATACTCAAAAAGGTCGCAAACGCCATTTTGGACTCAATGGAAGTGGTCTCGAGTCCCAATTCAACTGTTTGCAAAAAGAGAAATTTCGAACTTCAATCCGACTAACGATGCTATATTTAAATAAAACATTTAAATATACAATCGTAAAATATTCGGGTTGTTACATATAGGGTTTAATTCCCTTAATTTATGTTCGAATTGATTCATTTGAATTTTCCAGTTAATTTAGCTCGGCCATTTGATTTTGCTTGGATGCCTGTGATGATTCCTGACGTTTTCAATTCGTATATGTTCGTTTGCTTGATTCTCACGGCTTGCGTCTGATTTTGACATGATTCCGTTCTTTTTGCTACGACTTCGGCTTCTTAATTTTTGAGATCATTGACTTGGTTAATTCGTGTTCATTATATTATCTACTGTGAGATAAAAAAGTTGATTTCGACATTTAAGTTTGATGACATTTAAAACTCCTCTATCTTTGTTCGAAACTGCTACTTGACTTTGTTCCAATTTTTGCTGGCTTCGATTATGGTGTTTGAATTTGCTGACTGCACTTTGGTTGATTGACCTGTCCACTTTGTTTCACTGTTGGTCTGCACTTCAGTAAAAAAAAGGCCTCTGGTCTAGTTGATGTTTGAGTCTGCACTTGCTCATTCGAGCTGCTGTTTCATTCACTGTACTGTTAGACGAGTTATCATGTTGCCTTTGTTGTTGTTTGATGGATATTGCACTCGGTTTCACTTGAGTCTTGTTGACTATGTAATTTGCTTATAGTTGTAGCCTTTGGTATTTGAGTTCATTTGCTCATAGGAGCTGTTGTCTTCATGTTGAGGCTGCACTTGTACCATTTTGTTTTCACTTGAAGTTTACATGTGAGTATTGCTTCGAGTTTGAAATGTTTGCAGGCTTCAATATGCATTTTTCGACGTGTCTGTATGTGCCTGTAGCACTTTCGACTTGATGCTTGAAGTTATGTGTGATATTGGTCTGGGTTGCATTATCTTGCATATCCATAACTTGTTGTACTGTAATGCATATTGATCACTGTCACTGCAAATTGCTACTTGTATCAGTCCATGTCAGGCATGCTTTGTATATGAGATGTTGACCCACTTGGTTGAACATGTGCTATGTTCATCTAAAATTTTTGCATTGCTTTGGTTCGAGTTCTGGTGCACATGCCTGAATCTCTGGTTTTCATTTGAACTTGTTCGTTTGGAAATTGTGAGTCTGGCCATATTGTTTATGCCTTTGACCTTCTTGCTTCGGGTTGCATACATACTCACGTATATACATGTTGTTAACAGTCCGAGGTTTTGTGTACACATTCCTCTGGATTTGTTTTTGGTATTGCACCTGTGTTGAATCCAGCTTATAGCTCGCGTTTGACCTTGTGATGTTATTTGTATCGCACCTGAGTTGAATCCAACCTCGGCTCAAGTTTGACCTTGTGCTCACCTGTCTCTTCAATTTTATCAAGTGTATATCGGTGTGCACAGCCTTGTGGCATGTACAATGATACACTGTGCATGTCACCGGTTGTTCGTGTAAGATGAATTCAAAATTAAATGATGACGAACAACCCAAATAACTGAGGCAAATAATATTTTTGAAAACACATTTTATTTTACACTACAAAAAATATTTCTTTTTCAATTTTACCGCGTCAGTGTTTATTTTGCAGATAACTAAGATGCTGGATTTAATCTGGAATAGAGTTGAAGATTTAATACGAGTGAATGAGTGATATGTAGTGAGGTGCTAATGTAAATGATAATTGTATAGTGAGAAATTGTGTTGTAATTTGAAATGTTGTATATATAGTGAGAGCTCAAATTTGTACTATTCAAAATTGTAATAAAATATTTGTTTGAATAAAATATCTGTTTGAATTTAAATTCTGTGTTATTAATTTTATTCAGCAAATATTTATTTAATTATGTGAAAATAAAATAGTACATTAACAAATACATTTAAATGAATATATATGTTTATTATCATAAAACAAAAATTATTTACTTGAATATTCAACAAATGTAAGGTTAAGAAATATAAAAAATGTTAGCCGTATATAAAATAAAAGAAATGCAAGGTCTTAAATCAAGTAACATAATAGAATATTGGAAAGACATCTGACTTCCTCCCATGAGTGCAGAGTTCGAGTGCCATTATCTCCAATTTTTTATTCTATTAAATTTTTATTTATTTTTGTAATAGTTTAATTTCTTTACACTTTAATATCGAATTATAAATCATGTAACGACATAATTCCTAGTTCACGTCTTAACTTAAGAAAAATATTTTCATTTAAACGTTTAGTAAATATATATGTGACTTGATTTTCCGATGATATAAAATCAAGAGAAATTTTACCTTTTTCTATGTTATCGCAAAGAAAATGATGTCGAATGTCAATATGTTTAGTTCTAGAGTGATTTATAAGGTTTTTCGATAAATTTATAGCACTTGTATTGTCACAATAAATTGGTAATTTAGATAAATTTATACCAAAATCTTGTAGTGTTTGATGCATGTATATTACTTGAACACATGCCAAAGCAGTAGAAATATATTCTGCTTCACACGTCAAAAGTGAAACACGATTTTATTTCTTACTAAACCAAGATACTAAAGATCGTCCAATGAAATGACAAGTACAATTTGTACTCTTTCGATCCGTTCGACATCCTCCAAATCAACATTGCTATATGATACTAACTCAAAAGGACAATCTTTCGGGTAAAAGAGACTGTAGTCTTTATTCTTGCTTAGGTAGCACAAAATTCATTTCACTGCCCGCAAATGTGATTCTTTGGGATTTGCTTGAACTCATGCACACAAGCAAACACTCATCATTATATCTGGATGACTAGTAGTTAAATAAAGTAAGGATCCGATCATACTTCGATATAATTTTTGGTCAACACGTTTGCCATTTTCATCTCGATCGATATGTTTCTCATTGGAGTTGGTTTAGCAGAAGTGTTTTCCATACCAAAACATTTTATAAGATTATCACAATATTTTTTTGATTAATGAAAATTCCATTATTTAATTGTTTAATTTGTAATCCAAGAAAATATGAAAGTTCTCCCATAAGAGACAATTCAAATTCTCTTGTCATAATATTCAAAATTCTTGAAATAATTTTTCATTCGTGGAACCAAAAATGATGTCATCTACATAAATTTGTATTATTAAAATATCATTTTTATCTTGTTTTATGAATAAAGTTTGATATACTTTTTGAAATATAAAACTAGAATTTATTACATAATATTTGAGACGATCATACCATGCACGAGGTGCTTGTTTTAAACCGCATAAAGCTTTCTTTAGTTTATAAACATGGTTTGGAAAATTTTCATGTGCAAATAGAGGTAGTTGTTCTACATACACATTTTCTTAAAACCGTTTTGAGAAGTACTTTTTACGTTCATTTGATATAGTTTAAATTTGTGAAAACAAGCAAAAGCTAATAAAATATGTATTGCTTCTAGTCGAGCTACAGGCGCAAATTTTTCTTCGTAATCTATTCCTTCTTCTTGATTGTAACCTTGAGCGACTAATCTAGCTTTGTTTCAAATAATATTTCCTTTTTCATTGGCTTTATTTTTGTAAATCCACTTAGTACCGATGTTGTTTGATTACTAGGTCTTGGAACTAAGTCCTAAACTTTGTTTCGTTCTAATTGATTTAACTCTTCTTGCATAGCTATAATCCAGTAATCATCAGTTGAGGCTTCTTTAGCATTTTTGGATTCAATGTTTGATAAGAAAGCTACATGACCCATTCGGATTTATTGATTTCGAGTTCTTACATTAGTATTTACTTCTCCAATCACATTTTCAATTGGATGATTTCTTAGAAGTCTTGGTGGAGTTCGAATTTCATTTTCATTTGGTAAATTGTTATTTTCAATTTCAACATTATTTTCAGTATTTTCAGTATCATCTTTAATGATGTTTGATATAGGAATTATTTCTCCATCTTCATTTTTATTATTAAATTTGAAATTTTCATCGAATGACACATGAAGTGTTTCTTCGATTACTTTAGTTCCATTATTATAAATTCTATATGCCTTGCTTCATTCTGAGTATACAATAAATATTCCTTCATCGGATTTTGGATCGAATTTACCAAGTTGGTCTTTGGTATTTAATAGAAAACATTTTGAACTGAAAACTTTAAAATATGATATATTTGGCTTTCTTTCATTAAAAAGTTCATATGGGGTATGTTTTGTTAATGGTCTAATGGAGACTCGATTTAAAACATAACAAGTATCTTGAGAAATCATCTATAATTGTGAAAACATATCTATTATGATTTATAGATTGTACTTGAGTTGGTCCAAAAAGATCTAAATGTAATAACTCAAGTGGTTGTATGTAGAAATTATTTTCTTTGATTTAAAAGAAGATTTGGTTAATTTTCCTAACTGACAAGCATCACAAATTCTATTTACTTTAAAATTCATTTTAGGTAAACCTTTTACTAAATTATTTTTAGATAATTCCCTTATTGCTTTAAAGTTTATATGACAAAATCTTTTGTGCCATAACCATGGATCATTTTTTGTCTACTAGACACATAATTATGTGATGATTAACTTTCATCTTTAATATGTATATATTTCATTCTCTAGTTCCTTCAAAGATTAGATTCTTGATTTGATCAAATACATTACATTTATTTTTCAAAAATATATATTAAAACCTTTATTTCATGGTTGACTTATACTAAGCAAATTATGTTTTAAATTTTTAAGTAGTAAAACATTTGTAATAAGAGGTAAGTTAGATGTATTGTCATTGCTCACGTCGCCTTTGTCGATGATATAACCTTTGGAATTATCTCCAAATGTGATAGATCCTCCATTTGAGTAGATAATGTTAGTCATCATATCTTTGTTTCTTGTCGTATGTTTTGAGCAACCTCTATCAAGTATCCACTTTCCTCTTTTCATAGTTCGTACATACAAAAAATATAGAGATGATATTGGTACCCAATTTTTATTAGGGTCCTAAGAGTTAGATCTTAGGAAGCCAAACCCAAGGGGGTTTAGAATTCTCTTTATAAATAAAATTTTCATTTTTATGAACTGAATATATAAAAGACTTAATATAATTATTTCTGATTGAATTATTATTAGTTTTTGGTACCCAAGTCTTTATAGTATTTGTGTTGCAAACATCCTCCTTTTGAGTGAAAACCTTTTCTTTTGCTTTTGCTTTTGCTTTTACAAAATTCTTATGTATATTGAAATCTTTATATGGTGAATTATTCCTCTTTGAACTAGATTTTGAGAAATTTGTATATCCTAACCCTTTCTTATTAAAAGTAGTTTGAGAGTTTTTAATAATTTTAGATAGATTTTCTCTACTTTTATTAAAGTTAGAAACATTTTTAGTAATATTTTCTAACTCGATTTTGAGACTAGTATTATTTAATTCAAGAATTTTGATATTTGATTTTAAATCGTGATTTTCTAAAGCTAATGTCATATTCTTTTCTTTTTGAACTTCAATTTCATTTGATAGCATAGTGAGTTGAGAAGATACATCAGACAAAGATTCTTGTGTTTTAACAAGATCTTCTTTTAAGATTTTCTTTTCATCTTTGAGCATATCAACTTCTATTTCACTTATGTTTAGTTTTTCTAAATCATCTTTATAATTTATTTTAACTTCTTTTAGTTTATCCAATAACTCTGAGTTTATATCTATTAAATCATTAAAAGTTAGATCATTTACATCGTTAGTCGAAGCCATAAAGCAGACATTGGCTTGTCCAGAATCACTGTCGGTGTCATTGTCTGATGATGAAGGCGATTCTGAATCATCCCATGTGACAAAGAATGCTTGCTTCTTCTTATACTTGTCCTTCTTATTCTTGTACCTGTCTTTCTTTTGATCAGGACAGTCCTTCTTTATGTGATCGTTCTTATGACATTCATAACATTTGAGATTTGAAGCTGGTGGTTTATTGGTATTGTCGCTCCTATTGTGTCACGACCCACTTTTTCCGTACAGTTCGAACTGACACTTTACCACACTTGTCGAGTCCAAATTGAATAGAAAAGTGGATAGTAAGAAAAGAAAGTAGAAGGAAGATAGAAAGAAAATAGAACACATAGAATCTCATAGTGGAAACGAATAAACTATAATATAGAACAAGTCTTTACATAAAACAAAAACTGTAACTTGAACATATACAGACATCAATCAGAGTATATAACCTATTCAGCATGGACAGTTATAACAACACGTCCTTACAATTGCTGATATACACCACTAAATGCAATGGAATATAATCATCTACGTGAATACGATTCTGGACCTCCAGCTCCTCTCCTGAAGCTCCAATCCATCCATCTAAACCTGGAAATATGCTCGGTCTGACCCGAGCATATAGAAAAAACCACGCCTGGGTCAGTCTGGTAAAACCAGCGTGACAATTTAAATCACAAGTAAAATCAAAGGTGTTACGTAAGATCACGCCACACATAAACACGACGGGTTTTTCCCTTACGGTAACCAAAACCCTTTTTTTAGAAAATCCAATGATATTATAATGGTGTCTATGTATAAATACTTATTCAAATAATTGAATTGCTTGCATCTCACGTTTCAGCATAGTTGGGCACAATCAAAACCGTGCGGCGCTTATTGGAGAATGGATTCCATACGAATGACTAGGCACTGGGGCACCACCTGTCACAGTATAGGTCTAGAAACAGCGTACCGAGGACCACGTCGGGATCCCCTACAACAAAAGACCGGACTATCCCTAACCTGGATAGACCGAATATGTTATCACCCCAGGTGTTCCCACCCTCTCTGAGCTCCTTCCATGTATCGTAGTGATAAAATGATATCCGAGGTTATCTAGAAAGGTGACAAACATACCCTACTTGGGTGCAACCTACTTAGCCTTGCTGCATCTCCCTTGATTTTCAGTCATTCCAGGTTGGTGAGGCTTTAAAGCTACAATTACCTTTTTAAGGAATTTTCACTTAGAATGCTCATTGTTCTCCAATGACAATGTACTGATAGCATTCGTCTATACGAGCCCATTCTGGGTCCAAATGGAACCGAAGGCACTATTCGTACTACATCCGTTTTGGAATCATCCTTAGGATTAGTAGCGAATAGCCCTTGCACTTCATGCTCCATCTTCGACTCTTTGCTCTGGTCTTCATTCGAAAACGTACTTGTTGGATCGAAGTGGTTTTCGGATAACTTATCCGATTCCCATTACTTCAAAACAACGTTTGATATTTTCCAATAAAATCAACCCCAGTTCTTTAGGAAATAAACAGACGAAAATCAAATAGAAGATCACCTCCTAACCGTTTAGAGGACGGATTTCTTTAACATCATCCCAGAAGAACGAAACGAGTTTATACGTACAGTATAACACCTCGAACGGTAACTGTACCACATAATTCCGGCGTTTCTTCTAGATATTTCGAAAGTTAAATTTGGGTCCAGATTTCGATAGTCGGTTATTTTACTATCAAATATACAATCATCCAAACAAAGGTTTCATTTCCCATTGAAAATATTAAGCCTTGTTTAATTTAAATTCCAATAAATTAAAATTGCTTAATCAAAACAGCATATGCTTATCACACCTTGATAGGTATATTCACGAAACTATTCATTTCCAAAATATTGAAAACCCTTTAAAATAAATCTGGAAAGCACCACTGCGGTATCCACCATGGATTCACAACTCAATGGTTACGCCTCTATCCTAGAGAAATCCAAACTTAACTATAGGCACTCACTGCCTCTGATTACGCCATGAAAGTATACCATTACTTTCCGAAAACTTTGTTTAATAACTTTACCAAAATAATACTTATAAAGTTTTCAGTATAATCTTTTCAAGTTCTAATCAAGTAAAATACTTATTAATAAAAGTCTACTATATAATATATTATTTCTAGAACATTATTAATATTTAATAAATTTATCCTTGAAATAAATATACGTTAATACTAATTAATCCCTTAAGTAATAATTAACTTTAAACAATTCACTGTAAAATAACAGCTACTTAATAATTTATATACTTTAAACAATCCAACTAATTAAATAGCTTTGAAGTAATAATTAATACCTTTTTAAATACTTTTTAAGAGTAATAAAATAATTATTTTAAATTATTCTCGAAATATTTACCAATTAACTTTAAAAATATCATTAATAAATAATAATCCTTTTTAAACAAATTTTGGTTCAAAGTCACCCCAAATCAGAAAAGAAGGCTTAATAATCCCAATGGTATTTAATCAAGCTACCATTCAGTTTCAAACAGCCCTAAATTATGGATACAGATATTTACTTCAACCAATTCAACATCATATTGCCAATATAATTTACGAGGAAAAATAAATAGGTGTTCGTACAAATATAATAGCAGAACAGGGTTTTATTTCTACTAATCAATGTTCTCAAATAGATATATTCAGTAATAATGACAGAACGGTGATTTATTCTGCCAACAGGGGTACAATTAAAAATAATTAGCGGAACAGAGTTATATTCCGATAAAAAGATGCCAAAACATCGTAACTAACATAAATGAACTTATTGTTAATTTTATCTGGGCAAATAACTTCAATACACGGTCATATAAATTTAAACGGTGATATATATTTTAATTTGATTGCTTAAATTTCTATCCGTTCTAATATACCATAAAATTTTACTCGTTCAAACTTGACAACAGTTTGTACGACGACATAGCATTCATCGATACGAAACCATTGCAACAAATCTCGCGTAAATCGGGATTCGTATGAACGTGTTATGATATTTCAAAGATTTGCTAAATCATTTACCAAATTAAAACATTTAAATTTTAAAACCCTTCACAATTTTTGTTTTTGGGCCGAAGCCCAATTTAAATACTAGGAAAAAAAACCCGCTACCTCTTCTTCTCCTCCCCTTCCCATTCTTCTTGCTTCCAGTTTTTTTCTTTCTTTCCAAACCCTACACTCATTCTTACATTCCCATCTCCATACCTCCAAGGCTCAAACCAAAACCAAGACCTGATCGATCAACTCAAAGTCAAACCCAATCCCACACGCGACTAAGCCGAGCTCATCCCTCATCTTCCCCTTAAAACACGAGAAGGACCCGCGCCGTGCACACGCGTGCACGTGCACGTACACACTGGCTTTGGCCATCGTTATCCACTGCCAACCAAACTCGCAAGTTGCCTACGACAACGCCATCACAACCACCCACCTAAAAATCGCGACCGACCCTCAATTCAAATTTCGAACTGTTGCACTGGTCATGGAACGAAACCGATCCCAAACAATCACCTTTCCCCATCACCTCCGGCCACCATCCACCGCTCAACCTCGTCTATAGCTCTACGACCGTCTCCTCCACCTATCCTCCCTGGACCGCACGCCTCCACTTCCCTCATCTCGCCGCCATTACCATCTAACCGAGACACAGCCAAACCCCTCCTAAAACTTGCTCGCACCCCCAACCCCAACTTTAGAACAAAATCCTCATGGTCGAAAGATCGCCCCGACTCCATGGCCAACCCAACATCGACGAACCGCCGCCTCGATCACCATAAATCCAAAAATTAATTTTTCTGTGAAAAACGGTTAGCCCAAAATTTCTCTCAACCTAATAACTTATAAATCACATTTTCTTTATTAAAATTCATGAATTCACCTAACAATCATGACTATGTACTTGAGTCAAGGATTTTCGAAGATTGAAATTTGCCAAAATTGGGTTGTTTACTGTAAATCGACTATTTCACACAGTATATAAAACTAACAAGATACAAACTATTTTTAGTGGGTTATATACTCAATAACTAAGAATTCATTAGTTTACATTATTTGTAAATTCAAATCAATAAGAGAGACATAATTTTTATTAAACCAGAGCATATATACTTTTTAACTATGTTAACATGACAAAGTGATGAAGAAAGCATTTCCAGGCATTAAATTTTTAAATCCTCACCTTCCACATTGTTTAATTTTTTGAAAACTCCTGCTTGATCATAAGTTTTCAATCTGAAACTCGAATCCTTGCTTTGTATTCGGTTTTTGAAAGAGACTACTTCCTCTTCTTTTTACTATTTTGAGTTTTATAGAGCTTTCTATATGTTTACGCTTTTTATCTTATTTATAGGCTTTTGTTTGTTTACAGGGTGTTAAAACATTGTAAAATGCACATACATAAATGCCTACATATATATACACGTTTGCAAAGAGATGAAATGAGGTATATGGTGTTAGTCCTTGAGATGATGGTTTTGATGACAACAACCTTAGAATAAGACTATAAAATATCAATACTAACATTATAGTTTAGATATATATGTATATGCAGGATTTAACCATGCAGGTACCAACAATGAAGACTGTACAGTATAGAGATTCAAGATATCAAGATTGAAGACTCATGAGTATCAAGAATATCAAGATTATCAAGAATATCAAGATTATCAAGAGTTCAAGATTTCAAGATAAGTATTGAGTCTAGAATTATGTTAAAACTTCATAATAGCACTGAAATCTTCACTCCATTTTTCTTTTGGGATGGAACCCATTTCTACCTTTTTAGTGGCTTACAAACCCACGACAAGTAGCATACAAACCTACGACAAGTGGCTTACAAACCCACGAACATCCTGGTTTTGTACAAGTTCTCGAGTCCTCACATGATGAGATATTCTGTAGGAAGAAGCTTGCAAAACTACTTCAAAATGATTTTCAAACCTACTTCAGAATGATTTTCAAAACTGCTTTTCAAAATGTTTTAGCCTTAAAAAATATCTTTTCAAATGATTTTCAAAAAGATGTTTTAGCCTTAAAATATTCTTTGTTTTTGTTTTTAATAAACTCTTGTTTTTAAACTTCGTTTGTTTTAAACTATCTTTTAATATATTTAACTTTTAATATTTACTTAGATTTAAATATAAAATTATAGTAAAATTATATATATATTATTCTCTATATTTATCTATGTATTTTATCTATAGTCAAGTATATTAATAAAGTTTAAAATAGTTTTAATATAAGATAAAGGTTATTTTCAAAGAAAAAAAACATCAAAATTTCCTTTGGGATGTCGACATGCCCTAGTACCCCATGTCCACATAATGTCAATTAGGACCAAAAATTTGAATTTCAAAAGAAGTGTCTATTCGCCATAACCTTTCATGAATAGACATGGCTGTTGTTCTTCTATAAATAGGGGTTGGTTTCAACGAATTTTACATCAGATTTTCTGGTTTTTCACTTCTCTTCTTCTTCTTCCATATTTTCTTATTCAAAATCCTATCATTACTCTGTCGAAATCAACATTGAATCTAACTAGATCATCTCTGGTTTGATTCTCTATCCCTATCTCAACAAGATCCCAGTGCTATTCAGAGTTATAGGCTTCTTTGTAATCTATCGAGCGAGAAAAGGTGTGATTGTAGCCTTGGAAATCAATTAAGCGAGAAAAGGTGTGATTGTAGCCTTGGAAATCAATTGGGTGAACTTGTTGCCCCAGAAATCAAGTATCTCTACCCAGAGGATTGTGATTCTGGAGGGTGTACCTCGTAGCCTTGAAACCAAGGGTTGTAATTGTTGAATTGCTTTTGAAAGGAAATCCATACTTAGTTGTGCGGGACTGGATGTAGGGTAACTCCGAACCAGTATAAAATCCAGCGTGTTCTTTCCTTTACTGCATTTACTTTATTTCTGCATCTGTGTTTGATTCTATGATTATATTTGTGTCTGAATATTACATACATTTGTGTTCAAATTTAACATAAACTCAAAAAGATTTAGTAATTTCTTATAAACACTATTCACCCCCCTCTAGTGTTATTCATAGCCTTAAGATCCGTAATCCGCATTCCTCACATTTGGTATCGGAGCAAGGTTTTCAAAATTTTCATAATCTGAATTTTGAAAAGTTTTCAAAATGGCTACCAACACTGGTACTGTTATTAACACTAGTATCCCTGTCACTAGTTATTTTGTAGAAGGTCAGTCTACTACTAGACCACCACTTTTTAATGGCAGTAACTATGCATATTGGGCACGTAGGATGAAAATATATTTACAATCTGTAGGATTAGATACTTGGAATATCACACAAGAACCCACAACTAATTTTGCACAGTGGACCACTGAGCAAAAGACTGTTGCACAAAATAATTCTAAAGCAATGAATATTCTGTTTTGTTCACTTGATAGAAATGAATTTAATAGAGTGTCAGTTTGTAAGTCTGCATATGAAATCTGGAAAACTTTGTAAGTGACTCACGAAGGAACAAGCAAAGTTAAACAGACCAAAATTTCCATGCTCACAAATCAGTTTCAGTTATTTAAAATGAATACTAATGGGTCTATTTCAGATATGTATAGTCGATTTCAAGATATTGTGCATTCTTTAATATCCTTGGGAAAGGAATTTTCGAAAGAAGATCAAGTCAGAAAAATTTTAAATTCTCCCACTCCAGAATGGGATCAAAAGACTCTTGCAATTGAAGAGGCAAATGACATCAGTACCTTAAAGATAGAAGAATTGATTGGAAATCTAATGTCGTTTGAAGTCCAAATGATGGGAGAAGAGAAAGCAAAGCATCTGAAAAGAAATCAATGGCATTCAATGCATTAATCGACGGATCAGACTCAAACAGTTATAATGATGAAGAGATAGCATTTATGACCAGGAATTTTCGGAAATTCCTGAAATACAGAAAGATGAATAATCTCAAGAGAAACAACTATAAGAATTCTGGAAATCAGAATGCAGTGCCAAATAATGTCAAATGTTTCAACTGTGATGAACCAGGCCATATCAAAAGAGACTGTCCGTATCCAGAAAGGCAGAATCCTCCTATAAACAATGATTCAGCAAAGAAACGGAAGCGTGCATTTACTGCTACTCTAGATGACTCAGACTCGTCCTCAAGCGATGATGATCAGAAGACAGATAACTCAAATTTGTGTTTCACGGCAGTTCACGACTTCAACAAATTCAAGGAAACTGACTTAGAAAACGGTACATATTTATAATACAATTGATTAAAATTGCATGCTTAGAATTAGATGATTGATTGCTTGATTGATTGATTTTGAATTGGTGTGTTGATTGAATTTTAAATTTATTTATAATTTTATTATTATTTTACTTTTATTATTTTTTAATAATATAATAATATTTTCTAGAATATACTATAATAATATTCTAGATATATATATATAGACATTAAAATAATAAGTATATATATATTAGAATACTTAGGAAAAATAAATCATAGAAATTCATAGGCATATGTCGACATGGTCTCTACCCTGATGTCGACATAGGTACCAGAATTTGAAATTCAAAATTTGAATTCAAATGGTTGAATTTCCCTCCACCTTTTCACTTCATTCAATACTCTGAAAAGGCATCTTTTGACCAGAGAACATTTCTTTCAAAAATCTATTTATTCACTATCTTTTATCACAACTTTTCACTTTCATTTTCAAATTCAAACTCTCTCTTCAAAAATTCAAGCTCTCTACTCTCTACTTTAATGGCTTCTTCAAGCAACCCCTCCACCATGAGACTTTCCAGAAACTTGAAAGAGCAACTCCTCAATAATCCGGAGGCCATAAAAGCATACATCAATTATGCTAATTATGGAAAAGTCCATCCCGAAAAGTTTGCTATTTTTCAAGATTTTGCTTCTTATGAAATTGATACTCTTTTTGCAAACAATCAAATTCTTAGTCTTGTTGATTCTTCTCAAAATGATTTTGTTTGTTACCCAAATCTTGTTAAAATTTTCTATGCAAATCTCAATCGAGAATTTTATGAAGGAAATAATAATGAAATTTGGAGTAGTGTCAAAGGCACTAAAATTGTTTTGAATTGTGATCTTTTGGGTACCATTCTCAATTGCAAAAGCACGGGAATGGATCTTTCTAGTTTTCAAATCCATGAACATGATCGTGAGACATTTCATCATATTTTTGAAGGAGAAGAAAACTTTGAATTTAAAAACCGAAACTTTCGTCCTAAAGCAAGAATTGTCAATCTTCTTTTACAACATACTTTGACCCCAAGATCGGGAAATTTTAACAATCCTACTTCAAAAGTGTGCAAAGCACTTTTTGCTATTTTCGAAAATTATGATATCAATTGGGCACAAGTTATTTTGGATGAACTTCGTCCTAAAAATTTTGAAATGGGAGAAAACACTTTATATCATGGAATTTACCTTACTCGGATTTTCAACTATTTTGGAGTAAATTTCAAAAGAGAAGAATTTATTTCAAGAAAAGTTTTTAATATCTCAAACATTTCTCTCATGAAAATCCCATATGTTTTTCAACCTTATGAGACTCTTGCCGAAAAGGAAGGGCGTTTGGCTCATGAAGAAATGGAAGAGGAAGAAGAAGAAGAAGGGGATGAAATGGAATAGAAGAAGAAAAAGAAGAAGGTGAAACATACCTAGAAAGTATTGAATATCCCTCCAATCCTACCAACAAAACCCTTCTCAAAAACCAAAAGATTATTATTGAGAATCAACGGGTTCTTAAAAGATCCGTTAGTAAGAAGTTGGACAAAATATCATCCAAGATGAACAAGTTTTTCTCCAAAGTCAGCAAGAAACTTGGATTATCTTCATCGTCATCATCCCCTAACTAGTTCTATATTTTCATATCATGTAGAATTAGTTTATGTTTGTTTTAATTTGAGTGTTTATGTAGTTGTTTATCATTAATCATTGTATCACTCTTCTATGCAATGAAATTGAATTTCCTTTCTGTTATCTAGCTTATCTTATCTCTTGAATAAATGTTAGTATATTATATAAATATATATATACACAATTATTCACAAAATCAAAATTACCATCAAATTTCACTACCTCATGTCGACATCCCCCCCTGACCATGTCGACATGTACTGGTCAGAAATGACACTTCATTTTGAATTTGAAATTTGAATAACTACCATATGTCTATTCATTTCAAACGAATTTCTACACCTATATATACACATTTCTTCAAGAATTCATTATTGAATATTATTTCTTATCTATCCTATCTCTCATTCTTCTCACAATTTCAAAAATGGCTAATCCAATTCATAACTTATCCAAGAATCTTGAAGAAACTCTTAATTCATTCAAGAATATTCTCTCGTTCATTCTTCGTAACTAGCGACACTTAGAATTGAGTCAAATGCAGATGATCAAGGAGCAAGAAAGGCATTTCAAGGCAATTCGATGGATGATTTCTTCCTTGCACAAGGATGATAACGAAGCACATCCTCCTATCTCTCACACAAATGACAATGAAAATTGGGATGCCATCAAAGCAGACCCTATTTTCGGAGAAGAAGGATGGGTGGAAGTTCCTCGTAACGTTTAATTTGATTACTTTATTTAATTTGATTACTTTGTTTGAATTGAATGCTTTGATTGAAATTGTTTGTTTTGATTGATTTGATTAACACTTGGTGTGGATTGATGAATGTATAAATATACATTGTTATATTTATAATCGTTGATTGAATATCATGTCTATAAGTATAGTTATTTCTTAATATACTCTATTATATAGTTTATTAATGCAGGTACTTGAGTACAAGAATGAGGGGGAGTTAGGTAGTTTGGAGTTAGTTTGTTTTTTGTTGATGACAAAGGGGGAGAAATATAAAATAGGAGAGTTAGGCATAGATTAAGGGGGAGTTATTAGATTTAGGGGGAGTCAATAGGATAGAAGTAATATTTTATAAACAAAGGTTGTCATCATCAAAAAGGGGGAGATTGTTAGTCCTTGAGATGATGGTTTTGATGACAACAACCTTAGAATAAGATTATAAAATATAAATACTAACATTATAATTTAGATATATATGTATATGCAGGATTTAACCATGCAGGTACCAAGAATGAAGACTGTACACTATAGAGATTCAAGATATCAAGATTGAAGACTCATGAGTATCAAGAATATCAAGATTATCAAGAGTTTAAGATTTCAAGATAAGTATTGAGTCTAGAATTATGTTAAAACTTCATAATAGCACTGAAATCTTCACTCCATTTTTCTTTTGGGATGGAACCTATTTCTACCTTTTTAGTGGCTTACAAACCCACGACAAGTAGCTTACAAACCTACGACAAGTGGCTTACAAACCCACGAACATCTTGGTTTTGTACAAGTTCTCAAGTCCTGACATGATGAGATATTCTACAGGAAGAAGCTTGCAAAACTACTTCAAAATGATTTTCAAAACTACTTCAGAATGATTTTCAAAACTGCTTTTCAAAATATTTTAGCCTTAAAATTTATCTTTTCAAATGATTTTCAAAAAGATGTTTTAGCCTTAAAATATTCTTTGTTTTTGTTTTTAATAAACTCTTGTTTTTAAACTTCGTTTGTTTTAAACTATCTTTTAATATATTTAACTTTTAATATTTAGTTAGATTTAAATATAAAATTATAGTAAAATTTAATATATATTATTCTCTATATTTATCTATGTATTTTATCTATAGTCATGTATATTAATAAAGTTTAAAATAGTTTTAATATAAGATAAAGGTTATTTTCAAAGAAAAACAAAACATCAAAATTTCCTTTGGGATGTCGACATGCCCTAGTACCCCATGTCGACATAGTGTCAGTTAGGACCAAAAATTTGAATTTCAAAAGAAGTGTCTATTCGCCATAACCTTTCATGAATAGACATGGTTGTTGTTCTTCTATAAATCATTGTTAGTTTCAACGAATTTTACATCAGATTTTCTGGTTTTTCACTTCTCTTCTTCTTCCACATTTTCTTATTCAAAATCCTATCATTACTCTACCGAAATCAACATTGAATCTAACTAGATCATCTCTGGTTTGATTCTCTATCACTATCTCAACAAGATTCCAGTGCTATTCAGAGTTATAGGCTTCTTTGTAATATATCGAGCGAGAAAAGGTGTGACTATAGCCTTGGAAATCAATCAAGTGAGAAAAGGTGTGATTGTAGCCTTGGAAATCAATTGGGTGAACTTGTTGCCTCGGAAATCAAGTATCTCTACCCAGAGAATTGTGATTCTGGAGGGTGTACCTCGTAGCCTTGAAACCGAGGGTTGTAATTATTGAATTGCTTTTGAAAGGAAATCCGTACTTAGTTGTGCGCGATTAGATGTAGGGTAACTCCAAACCAGTATAAAATCCGGTATGTTCTTTCCTTTACTGCATTTACTTTATTTCTACATCTGTGTTTGATTCTGTGATTATATCTGTGTCTGAATATTACATACATTTGTGTTCAAATTAACATAAACTCAAAAGGATTTAGTAATTTCTTATAAACACTATTCGCCCCCCCCCCCTCTAGTGTTATTCCTAGCCTTAAGATCTGTAATCCGCATTCCTCACATATGGTACAAGATTTTGGCTCAAAAGATCTGATATGTTGTACAAAGTTTGTACGGTGATGGGTGAAAACTTGAGGTGATTTGAATTGATTTTTGTTTTGAGTTTTGAAATGAAATTAAAACCATTGCTTTGGTCTTTGCTTCTTTTGGCCGAACAATGTTTTATGTGTGCATATATAAGTTTTTGCCCATTTTTTTTATCTTTATCTTTTTTTTCCTATGCTTGTTTTACTTTGCTGAATTTTCCTCTTTGTTTGTACAGCAAGCCTCATATAATTGATTGGTAAATTTTTGTTCACTTTACATGATTTACCTTTTTTGTTTATTCACTTTTTACTTGATGTTTAACATGTTTTCCATATATATATATATACATGTTTTGGAAACAAGAGATGTAAAGTGGTTTTGAAACAACTTCAAGTCTTCACATTTATATATATATATATATACATATATATATATATATATATATATAACTCAAGGCATTTACAAGCCTTTCTATTTTAAATAACATTTAGCTTTTATATTTCTTTTTATATTTAAAATGTATAATTCAAAACAAAAGAATGTTTTTTTTTGCTATTTCATTCTAAATGTATAAAATAACATCTTTAACAAAACATTGCTTTGTTAATGATTTTCTTTTTGAAATGATTTTATAGATTTCCTCATTTCTATCATCATATATTTTCGTATATATATAAATCTCTTCTTATATTTACTTCTTTTATTACTCTATATATATAAATATATATAATTTTTAATAGACTATATTTATTTGGTTCATATATATATATTTATTTATTTATTTATTTTTCCTATCATTACATATATTGTTTTCAACATACTATTTTTATTTAGTTTATAACATAGAATATTTATTTGTTTATAAATACTATAATTTTCCTTTTTAAACTTATATATGTATACATCCTTCTTTCATTTTTGATATATACATATACATATAAATGTAGAAAACTCTTAATAACTATATTTATTTATCCACACATATGTATATTATTCATATTGTTTTTAACCTACTAGCTTATTTAGTTTATAAATATTGCACTCTTCTCAACTGATATGTATATGTTCATATAAAAAAAATCCAACCAATTAACTTTAAAAATATCATTAATAAATAATAATCATTTTTAAACAAATTTTGGTTCAAAGTTACCCCAAATCGGAAAAGAAGGCTTAATAATCCCAATGGTATTTAATCAAGCTACCATTCACTTTAAAACAGCCCAGAATAACGGATACAGATATTTACTTCAACCAATTCAACATCATATTACCAAATAATTTATCAGGAAAAATAAATAGGTGTCCGTACAAATATAATAATAGAACATGGTTTTATTTCTGCTAACCAATGTTCTCAAACGGATATATTCACTAATAATGATAGAACAGTGATTTATTCTGCCAACAGGGGTCCAATTAAAAATAATTAGCGGAACGGTGTTTTATTCGGATAAAAAGATGCCAAAACATCGTAACTAACATAAATGAACTTATTGTTAATTTTATCTGGGCAAATAACTTCAATACACGGTCATATAAATTTAAACAGTGATATATATTTTAAATTGATTGCTTAAATTTCTATCCGTTCTAATATACCATAAAATTTTACTCGTTCAAACTTGACAACAGTTTTTACGACGATGCAGCGTTCGTCGATATGAAACCATTGCAACGAATCTCGCGTAAATCAGGATTCGTATGAATGTGTTATGATAGTTCAAAGATTTGCTAAATCATTTACCAAATTAAAACATTTAAATTTTAAAACTCTTCACAATTTTTGTTTTCGGGCCAAAGCCCAATTTAAATACTAGGAAAAAAACCCCGCTACCTCTTCTTCTTCTCCCCTTCCCATTCTTCTTGCTTCCAGTTTTTTCTTTCTTTCTTAACCCAACACTCATTCTTACATTCCCATCTCCATACCTCCAAGGCTCGAACCAAAACCAAGACCTGATCAATCAACTCAAAGTCAAACCCTATCCCACACGCGACTACGCCGAGCTCCTCCCTTATCTTCCCCTGAAAACTCAAGAAGGAATATCGACGTGCACACGCGTGCACGTGCATGTACACACTGGCTTCGTCCATCGTTATCCGCTGCCGACCAAACTCGCAAGTTGCCTACGACAACGCCATCACAACTACCCACCTAAAAATCGAGACCCACCCTCAATTCAAATTTTGTACTGCTGCACCAGTCATGGAATGAAACCGACCCAAACAATTGCCTTTTCCCATCACCTCCGGCCACCATCCACCGCTCAACCTCGTCTATAGCTCCGCCACCGTCTCTTCCATCTATCCTCCCTGGACAACACGCCTCAACTTCCCTCTTCTCGCCGCCATTACCATCTAACCGAGACACAGCCAAACCCCTCCTAAAACCCTAAAACTTGCTCGCACCCCGAACCACAACATTAGAACAAAATCCCCATGGTCGAAAGATCGCCCCGACTCCATAGCCAACCCAACGTCGACGAACCGCTGCCCGATCACCATAAATCCAAAAATTAATTTTTTTGTGAAAAACGGTTAGCCCAAAATTTCTTTCAACCTAATAACTTAAAAATTACATTTTCTTTATTAAAATTCATGAATTCACCTAACAATCATGACTATGTACTTGAGTCAATGATTTTCAGAGATTGAAATTTGCCAAAATTGGGTCGTTTACTGTAAATCGACTATTTCACACAGTATATAAAACAACAAGCTGCAAACTATTTTTAATGGGTTCTATACTCAATAACTAACAATTCATTAGTTTACATTATTTTTAAATTCAAATCAAAAAGAGAAAGAGAGAATTTTTTAAACCCGAGCATATATACTTTTTAACTCTGTTAACATGACAGAGTGATGAAGAAAGTAAATCCAGGCATTAAATTTTTAAATCCTCACCTTCCACATTGTTTTATTCTTTGAAAACTCCTGCTTGATCTTAAGTCTTTAATCTGAAACTCGAATCCTTGCTTTGTATTCGGTTTTTGAAAGAGATTGCTTCCTCTTCATTTACTGTTTTGAGTTTTACAAAGCTTTCTATATGTTTACACTGTTTTTCTTGTTTACAGGCTTTTGTTTGTTTACCGGGTGTTAAAACATATGAAACTACACACACATAAATGCCTACATATATACACACACACATGTTTGCAAAGAGATGAAATGAGGGTATACGGTACAAGATTTTGGCTCAAAAGATCTGATATGTTGTACAAAGTATGTACAGTGATGGGTGAAAACTTGAGGTGATTTGAATTGATTTTTGTTTTGAGTTTTGAAATGAAATTAAAACCATTGTTTTGGTCTTTGCTTCTTTTGGCCAAAAAATGTTTTATGTGTTCAAATATATGTTTTTGCCTTTTTTTTATCTTTATCTTTTTTTTTCCTGTGCTTGTTTTACTTTGCTGAATTTTCCTCTCGTTTTGTACAGCAAGCCTCATATAATTGATTGGTAAATTTTTGTTCACTTTACATGATTTATCTTTTTTGTTTATTCGCTTTTTACTTGATATTTAACATGTTTTCCATATATATATACATGTTTTTGGAAACAAGAGATATAAAGTGGTTTTGAAACAACTTCAAGTCTTCACACACACACACACACACACACACACACATATATATATATATATATATATATATATATATAACTTAAGGCATTTACAAGCCTTTCTATTTTAAATAACATTTAGCTTTTATATTTCTTTTTATATTTAAAATGTATAATTCAAAACAAAAGAATGTTTTTTTGCTATTTCATTCTAAATGTATAAAATAACATCTTTAACAAAACATTTCTTTGTTAATGATTTTCTTTTTGAAATGATTTTATAGATTTCCTCATTTCTATCATCATCTATTTTCGTATATATATAAATCTCTTCTTATATATTTACTTCTTTTATTACTCAGTATATATAAATATATGTCAAATAAACTATATTTATTTGGTTCATATATATATATATATATATATATATATATATATATTGCCTATCATTACATTTTGTTTTCAACATACTACTTTTATTTAGTTTATAGTATACAATTGAAATGACCCACTTAAAAAAAAATTTAAACAGTGGCCATTTAATCAAGAAAATATTTAATTCCAATTTTCTTCTATCCAGGACCTTTTTGTCAATATAAAAATATTGGTTTACTCATTTCATCTTGAACTTATATATATGAAGATATATAAGTCATTTTCTACTTAAATCAGAGTATAGAAATTTTAAAGTAGAAATCTGTTTGAGTATCACTTAAAGGAAATACTCTCTACATAGCAATGGTGTTTCAAAAAACTAGATTTTCAAAGTACACTTGGGTTAATGCATAACTATTGATTTTTATGTCTCAAGACTTATCACTTTACATAAATTTCCATAATTTTATTACTGTATAAACTGTGCTTTTGCTCGTGCATGTGGGTGTGCATGTTTCTGTGCATGTGTGTGTCAGTGGGAAATTCAGGTGCCTTATTTTTTTTTCTTGTTAACAAAATGTCTGAGTCTACCCTATACTTGGGTCATAAACATTGCTGAAAACTTAACTAAAAATTCTTTAGAGCTGGCTTAACCCAGGCTCATGGAAATGGTCATGTTAGCCACTTTCAACTTGCACTTCTCTTAAGCAAAGTACATACCATTTTATTTCCTTTTCTAAACTACTCAAATCCTTACTCTGCCAGGTTTTTTTATTTCAACTGAAACATGGATTTCTCTCACCAAATGTCTAGTTGTTCAATTAGTTTATGAATTCTCACAATCTCAGGTTTTCTTAAATCATGAATTAATTAACCAGAAAGCTTTAAAAACTTCATCACTTAGTAAAACATTTTCAAATAGAATCCATAAGTTTCAGCTGAAACACCCTCTTCAGTTCAATACTTACAAAACAGTGAATAATAATACATTAATTTTCCAAGCAATTTCAACAAAATAGGTTAACATAGTTCCACATAGATATCTAATTTAACTTCAGCAAAGTCTTTAAATATGGCATCCAATTTCCTTAGCAGTTATCTCATCCAAAGCTTGATCAATAAAATTCCTATTTCCCTGCATAATCACCATGAACTGCCTCATATAAATATGAGACACCCAATGGTGCATAAATACAAAAGGGTCAGACTAATGTCTGGTATGAGTAATCTACCTGAAAACATGATTTTATATTATCTTTTACTTGTATTCAAATACTTTGAATGAATTAAGGAACTCCGTATCATCCCTTTGCATGTTTTCTGTGTGGTATGTGCATTCATGTCAGTACAAACAAGTCATGTATGATTCAAGTGGTTTAGTTCAGAAAAAAAGCAATCATAAGATTCACCAATATCATAAACCAATCAATGCAATCATCAATTCAATCATCAAATCCCCTTTACAAATTTACTGGCCATCAGGGACTTTGCCCAAGCTTCTCCTGAACCTATTTCTATAGTTCACCATCAAATATAATAGGGTCTTTAGCTACTTTCTCTTTTTAAACACACACTGCCTGGGACATCTCTCTGTTAACCCAGCACACTCAGGCCCCTGGGTATAAACATACCATGTGTGAGCTTGCAATGTTCCCCTTGCCAGGCTGTGTTTTGTAGCCCTAAGATCCAAAATCCTTAGTTAAATTACTAAGTATTAATTTTCCCTTTTCATAATTGTGCTAACCCCTTCTGTATCTCATTTTCCAATCAGAAGAAAAATAAACAATTCAACCAACAAGTATTCATCCAGAGCTAGGTAAGTCATTTTCTCAGAAGCAAACATTTAATCATGAAAACAGATGTGATTTCTTAGTATATCATTTTTCATGTGGGTTACAATGGATCCAGTTGTACACATACGGCCCTAAGTAATTTACTAGTTATCTTTTCTTACCTCTGGTTCAATCAGATTCATATTAATCTTGGAGATCTGGCTAAACCATAAGTATATTTTGATTTGGGTAGTTCATAAAACATAGGAGCTCAGCACATGTACGACATTGCACTCCTACATCTTCTTTTGTTCTAATCAATATGAGACATAAACAACAACATAATGTTGCAGCCTCATATTTCTTTCTATTTTCAAACCATATATCTACCACATAAATCCGGGGATTTTTATGAACAACTTTATAAAGAAAACTTATAAAAGAAATCACTCCATCTCAAAGTTAACCCATATCACAGATAAACATTTAAAACATGAATCCGTGACTCTTATCTTTTTGGGTAAATCACGGTGAGGGGTTTTACACTTAAACAGATCACTAACAAACCAAAGCCATCAAATCATAAAGCATAACTTGTAAAAGAAAATGAATGATTAGTTCAAATAGGCTGCCTCAATATTCAGGGCTTAATGCCAAAGTTTTCAGTGAGGTTACTCACCATTAATTCCTTTTTCCTAAGCCTTACTCTTCTTTTGATCCTTTGTCTTCCTCTAACCCCAATAGCTAGTACTTCTTATCTTCTCTGGCTTATGTTCTTATTTTTCCTTTAGGTTATGAAAGAGCAAAATATATGATCTCACTATACTAAGCCTCCTTATATAAATCCTGACTGTCACTAGGGTTTTAGGGAATTACCCAATGTCAGTTTTTCCTCATAAGGTGATCTGCCCTACACTTGATTCATATATACAAGAAAAGGGTATGTGGTCCTTGATATATATATTATTTTTTCCAGAAAATAACTTCATTCTTTTAATCTTACACCGGGTCATGCTATCTTCATGACTTTAATTTTCTTAAGCAAAAGAATTGCTGGAAATGGATAAAGTGCCTATTTAAAGGTTCATACCATTTCCATGCAAGCCTTGTTTTCTACCTGCAATGTTTGACTGTATACATGTATATCATATGCATACCTAAGTCTTTATTTTCCTTTCTTTCTTTAAATAATTTTTAAGTTTATTTCTGCCTAGTTTTCTTTTCCCCTGTGCCAGATTTGTTTAGAGACAAAAATCCTATCTTCATACATATGTATTTCTAAATTAGTTGTTTTTAATTTATATTGATTTCTGCCTATTTTATATATTTTTATAATTTATTTATCCCATCATTAACTGTTGCCTATTTTATCACACAGAAAAATGTGTGCATGTTTGTGCACTATCTTGTGCACATGTACATGTTTTAGACCATATATCTGCAAATCAGTTTCCTATTCCTATCTTTTAAATGCAATTTTAAAACAAATACAAACTACATTAAATAATGAATCTGCTCACAAAATCAGGGTTATCACATATAGCCCTCCTTTTAGGAATTGTGTCCCACAATTCTTGCATACTTAACTTAAGTACCATTACTCCAGAAAAATCAATTTTCTGATCTCAAAACCATTCTCAAGCCAATCACTTATTTAAACACTATGCATAAAAAAAATCATAATGCATAATCAATCAAAACATTCATCCATATATATATATATATATATATATATATATATATATATATTTACCTTTCATTTAATCAAACAGTTGTGGATAATCATTTCTGATTTTATCCTCCACTTCCCATGTGCAATCATTTGGGTCAAGACTCCATTGCACTTTCACTAATTTAATTTCTTTGTTTCTCAATTTCTTGGTTTCTCTAGAAACTATGCCCACTGGCTCCTTTTCATAGATCATTCTAGGATCAATCTGCACATCCTTAGAGGATTCTAAGATTGCCTCCTTATCATGAACCATCTTCTTAGTTGAGACACATGAAAAACATCATGCATTGCTCTCATTTCTTCCGGCAACTCTAACTTATAGGCTACAGTTCCTATTCTTTCTAGAATTTTATATGGCCCTATATATCTAGGGATCAACTTTCCTTGTTTCCCAAACCTTAGAACCTTTTTCATGGGTGATATTTTGATAAATACATAGTCGCCAACATCATACTGTACTGCCTTCCTTCTTTGATCTGCATATTTCTTTTGCCTATCTTGGGCAGAAGCAATTCTTTTTCTGATCAAAGCTATCTTTTCATAAGTCTCCTTCACATTTTCTGGTCCTAAGACCACTTTTTCTCTAGATTCAAGCCAACTTGAGGGTGATAAACATGGTCTCCCATACAAAGCTTCAAAGGGGGCCATGCCTATGCTACTATGATGGCTATTGTTGTATGCAAATTCAGCCAAAAAGATGTGATCCTCCCAACTTCCTCCCCAATCCAATACACAAGCTCTTAACATGTCTTCAAGCAATTTGTTCACAATTTCTGTTTGGCCATCAGATTGGGGATGGTATGCTGTGCTTAAGCATAAATCAGTCCCCATTGCCTTGTGAAAACTCTGCCAAAACTTTGAAGTGCAGATGGTATCTCTATCACTTACTATAGTCTTTGGTATACCATGCAGCATGACTACTTCTTTAATAAACAACTGGGCTAGTGTATTTGCATTTCTCTCTGATTTCACTGGTATAAAGTGGGCTGACTTGGTTAGCCTATCAACCACTACCCAAATACTATCATTTCCCCTCCTAGTTCTAGGCAAACCATCAATAAAATCCATTGATATGTCTTCCCATTTCCACTGTGGTATTTGCAAAGGTTGAAGCATCCCTGAGGGTTTTTGATACTCAGCCTTCACCTGTTGGCAAACCATACATTTAGATACATAGGTTGCCACTGCACTCTTCATACCATTCCACCAATAATCTCTCTTGAGGTTGTGATACATTCTTGTGCTTCCTGGGTGTATAGTATATTTTCTTTTGTGGTAAGCATCCAAGATTTCTTGCTTCAACTCATCAACTGCTAGAACACATATTCTTCCTCCTTTCTTCAAATGGCCTTGACATTCAACTGAAAATCCTCCACTGCCTTACCATTTAATATCCGAGTCTTGCTTTCAAATAAAAATGGATCTTGGTCTTGTAGCCTTACAACTTTATTCTTCAATTCTGATCCCAGAGTAATAAAACTTAATTTTCCCCTTTCTACATTCTCACTACATAAGCTCATATTTTCTATGTTATCACTTTCTATCTCTGAATCAATTAATAATGATAAAGTGTTAAATTCTTCTATCATTAATCTAGCCACTTTAGCATGTTGTCTACTTAGGGCATCTGCTACTTTATTAGCCTTACCAGGTGTGTACAATATTTCAAAATCATATGAGGCTAAGAGTTCAATCCATCTTTGCTGCCTCATATTTAATTCTTTTTGTGAAAACAAATATTTAAGTGATTTATGATCTGTATACACTTCAAATTTTGCTCCTAACAAGTAGTGTCTCCATAACTTAAGAGCATACACTATAGCAGCCAATTCAAGGTCATGAGTAGCATACCTTACCTCACTTGATTTCAACTGCCTAGAAGCATAAGCTATTACTTGATGTTGTTGCATCAACACTGCCCCAAGCCCTTGTCCACTTGCATCAGTATACACCACCAAGTTTTCATTTCCTTCGGGTACTTTAAGAATTGGAGCTTGTACCAGTGTTTCTTTTAATTTCCCAAAGGCTTTCTCACACTCCTCAGTCCAAGTAAACACTTGATTTTTCCTAGTCAATCTGGTTAATGGAATTGAGATTTTTGCAAAATCTTTTATAAATCTTCTATAATAACCAGCCATTCCTATGAATGATCTGACTTTAGTGACATTAGTAGGCCTTTTCCAAGCTTGCACTACAATGACTTTATTGGAATCTACAGATATTCCTTTTTCTGATATAATATGACCTAGAAAATTCACTTCATTTTGCCAAAAAGTGCATTTTAAAAACTTTGCTTTCAAGTCTTCCTGTCTCAATTTCTCAAATACCATATGCAAATGATTTTCATGCTCTCTTACTGTCTTAGAATAAATTAGTATATCATCTATAAATATCAATACAAACTTATCCAAGTATTCTATAAAAATCCTATTCATCAAATCAACAAAATAGGAAGGAGCATTTGTCAAGCCAAATGGCATTACTAAAAATTCATAAAGTCCATATCTTGTGTTAAAGGCTGTATACTTTATGCTTTCCTCTTCTACTTTCATCTGATGAAAGCCTGAAGCTAAATCAAGCATAGAAAATATCTTTGCACCACTCAATTGATCAAAGAGATAATCAATTCTTGGTATGGGATATTTATTTTTAACTGTGATTTTATTTAATTCCCTATAGCCAATACATAACCTAAGGGATCCATCTTGTTTCTTAACAAAGACCACTGGTGCTCCCCATGATGAGCTACTGGGTCTAATAAAACCTTTTTCTTCTAGTTCAACCAATTGCTTTTTCGGCTCCATCAACTCCTTAGGCCCCATTCTAGTTGGTCTTTTAACTACTGGGCTAGCTCCTGGAATTATTCTAATTGAAAACTCAACTGGTCTGTGGTTTGGAACTCCTTTCACTTCACCAAACACATCATCATATTGATTCACTATGGGGATTTCTTCTAATGCAGGCATGGGTTTTTCATTAGACAATGTAGAAAGGTTGGCTATACTTCTATTCTTGTTTGCCTCACAAAGAACAATTATTCTTTGTCCATCAGAAACTTTCAATGATATGGTTGATGTCTCCATATTTATGATAGCCTTATGTCTACTCAACCAATCAACTCCTAAAATAATCCCTATGCCCGGATATTGCAACACATATAGGTCTGACTCAAATACATGTCCCCCTATATTTAATCCTGGTTGCATACATATCATACCCAGAACACATGAACTACCTATATGGCTTCTAATTAACAGTGGTTTATCAACAATCATACAGTTCAATTTTAATTGTTGTGCAATATCATGGGAGATCAATGAGTGTGTAGCCCCAGTGTCATACACTACTGCAAAAGGTATTGAGTGAATAAGCAAAGTACCTTCAACTTGACCATGCTTTTCAGCACTTGATCCCTCAACTGCCTTGCCTTTTCCTTCCAAAGCCCCTAATTTTCCTTGCTTAAAGTCTGGACAATTCCTCTTTATGTGACCTTCCTTCCCACAATGGTGACAATTGAAGGATGCAGGCCTAACATTTGTGCATCTATTCTTCATATGCCCCTCTTGGCCACAGTTATAACAAGTGATCTTCTTCTTAACTTCAGTAGCCCTGACTTCTTCTGGTTTCTTGGTGGAAGCTATGTCTGTTTTCTTCTTATCATAAGGGTGAAATTTACCCTTTCCCTTCTTGTTTTGGTTATTCTTGAATGCCCTGAAATTCTCTCTAGATTTATCATGTTATTCAATGCTCAGAGTCAAATCCAAAACTTGATCAAAAGTCTTGTCCTTGTATGGTAGCATGGCTCTACTAAGGCTAGGGTTCAACCCCTGAATATACCTGGCATTCTTAGCCTCCTCAGTAGTGATGAGCACTACACCATACTTTGCCAATGATTCAAACTTCTGAGTGTACTCTGTGACACTCATAGCCCCTTGCCTTAATTTGATGAATTCCTCCAGCAAAGACTCCTTAACTGATGCAGGGACAAACCTACCTTCCAACATTGCTTTAAATTGATCCCATGTCACTTCTCCTTCAGGTCTTCCAGCTATGATAACCTCCCACCAATCCAAAGCTGCTCCTCTCAATTTCCTGGATGCAATTTGCCTCTTCTTTTGGTCTTCAACTTGCATGTCTGCAAAGATTCTTTCCAAAATTCTAAGCCAATTTTGAACTCCCATAACTCCTTCTATGCCATCAAAAATTTTGCCTCCCAGATTGGTAAAAGTCTTTAGTAGTTTGGAAAGTTCCTCGTGTGGATTTTCCTACCTGTTGCCTACTCCATCCCTTATGGCTCTCATGAATTCTTGCACATTCACCATGGGTGGTTCACTTGTTCCTACATTTTGATGTCTGGGTCCTACCATAACTCTATGGATATAATACTTAGGTTAGTCTGTTTTGTCTAATACTTTACAGATTTATTCATTTTAATCTATCAATATTCTATTATAATAGATATTAATAGTGTAAACATTAACAAACAAAGCATCCAAAGCAGTCAACACTTCCATACATCCAATGCAAACAAATTCATACAAAATTTTGTTATGTTATTTAACAACATAGCTCTGATACCAAATGAAATGACCCACTTAAATTTTTTTTTTAAACAGTGGCCATTTAATCAAGAAAATATTTAATTCCAATTTTCTTCTATCCAGGACCTTTTTGTCAATATAAAAATATTGGTTTACTCATTTCATCTTGAACTTATATATATGAAGATATATAAGTCATTTTCTACTTAAATCAGAGTACAGAAATTTTAAAGTAGAAATCTGTTTGAGTATCACTTAAAGGAAATACTCTCTACATAGCAATGGTGTTTCAAAAAAACTAGATTTTCAAAGTACACTTAGTAAAACATTTTCAAATAGAATCCATAAGTTTCAGCTGAAACACCCTCTTCA
The DNA here is from genome assembly GCA_030737815.1 of Allium fistulosum. Taxonomy (NCBI): domain Eukaryota; kingdom Viridiplantae; phylum Streptophyta; class Magnoliopsida; order Asparagales; family Amaryllidaceae; genus Allium; species Allium fistulosum. The sequence continues at coordinate 672,571,416 of CM060901.1, forward strand.
GTTCAATACTTACAAAACAGTGAATAATAATACATTAATTTTCCAAGCAATTTCAACAAAATAGGTTAACATAGTTCCACATAGATATCTAATTTAACTTCAGCAAAGTCTTTAAATATGGCATCCAATTTCCTTAGCAGTTATCTCATCCAAAGCTTGATCAATAAAATTCCTATTTCCCTGCATAATCACCATGAACTGCCTCATACAAACATGAGACACCCAATGGTGCATAAACACAAAAGGGTCAGACTAATGTCTGGTATGAGTAATCTACCTGAAAACATGATTTTATATTATCTTTTACTTGTATTGAAATACTTTGAATCAATTAAGGAACTCAGTATCATCCCTATGCATGTTTTCTGTGTGGTATGTGCATTCATGTCAGTACAAACAAGTCATGTATGATTCAAGTGGTTTAGTTCAAAAAAAAAAAAGCAATCATAAGATTCACCAATATCATAAACCAATCAATGCAATCATCAATTCAATCATCAAATCCCCTTTACAAATTTACTGGCCATCAGGGACTTTACCCAAGCTTCTCCTGAACCTATTTCTATAGTTCACCATCAAATATAATAGGGTCTTTAGCTACTTTCTCTTTTTAAACACACATTGCCTGGGACATCGCTCTATTAACCCAGCACACCCAGGCCCTTGGGTATAAACATACCATGTGTGAGCTTGCAATGTTCCCCTTGCCAAGCTGTGTTTTGTAGCCCTAAGATCCAAAATCCTTAGTTAAATTACTAAGTATTAATTTTCCCTTTTCATAATTGTGCTAACCCCTTATGTATCTCATTTTCCAATCAGAAGAAAAATAAACAATTCAACCAACAAGTATTCATCCAGAGCTGGGTAAGTCATTTTCTCATAAGCAAACATTTAATCATGAAAACAGATGTGATTTCTTAGTATATCATTTTTCCTGTGGGTTATAATGGATCCAGTTGTACACATATGGCCCTAAGTAATTTACTAGTTATCTTTTCTTACCTCTGGTTCAATCAGATTCATATTAATCTTGGAGATCTGGCTAAACCATAAGTATATTTTGATTTGGGTAGTTCATAAAACATAGGAGCTCAGCACATGTACGACATTGCACTCCTACATCTTCTTTTGTTCTAATCAATATGATACATAAGCAACAACACAATGTTGCAGCCCCATATTTCTTTCTATTTTCAGACCATATATCTACCACATGAATCTGGGGATTTTTATGAACAACTTTATAAAGAAAACTTATAAAAGAAATCACTCCATCTCAAAGTTAACCCATATCACAGATAAACATTTAAAACATGAATCCGTGACTCTTATCTTTTTGGGTAAATCACAGTGAGGGGTTTTACACTTAAACAGATCATTAACAAACCAAAGCCATCAAATCATAAAGCATAACTTGTAAAAGAAAATGAATGATTAGTTCAAATAGGCTGCCTCAATATTTAGGGCTTAATGCCAAAGTTTTCAGTGAGGTTACTCTCCCTTAATTCCTTTTTCCTAAGCCTTACTCTTCTTTTGATCCTTTGTCTTCCTCTAACCCCAATAGCTAGTACTTCTTATCTTCTCTGGCTTATGTTCTTATTTTTCCTTTAGGTTATGAAAGAGCAAATTATATGATCTCACTATACTAAGCCTCCTTATATAAATCCTGACTGTCACTATGGTTTTAGGGAATTACCCAATGTCAGTTTTGCCCCCATAAGGTGATCTGCCCTACACTTGATTCATATATACAAGAAAAGGGTATGTGGTCCTTGATATATATATTATTTTTTCCAGAAAATAACTTCATTCTTTTAATCTTACACCGGGTCATGCTATCTTCATGACTTTAATTTTCTTAAGCAAAAGAATTGCTGGAAATGGATAAAGTGCATATTTAAAGGTTCATACCATTTCCATGCAAGCCTTGTTTTCTACCTGCAATGTTTGACTGTATACATGTATATCATATGCATACCTAAGTCTTTATTTTCCTTTCTTTCTTTAAATAATTTTTAAGTTTATTTCTGCCTAGTTTTCTTTTCCCCTGTGCCAGATTTGTTTAGAGACAAAAATCCTATCTTCATACATATGTATTTCTAAATTAGTTGTTTTTAATTTATATTGATTTCTGCCTATTTTATATATTTTTATAATTTATTTATCCCATCATTAACTGTTGCCTATTTTATCACACAGAAAAATGTGTGCATGTTTGTGCACTGTCTTGTGCACATGTACATGTTTTAGACCATATATCTGCAAATCAGTTTCCGATTCCTATCTTTTAAATGCAATTTTAAAACAAATACAAACTACATTAAATCATGAATCTGCTCACAAAATCAGGGTTATCACAACAATATTTATTTGTTTAGAGATACTATAATTGTCCATTTTTTAAACTTATATATATGTATACATCCTTCTTTCATTTTTGATATTTACATATACATATAAATGTATAAAACTTTTAATAACTATATTTATTTATCCACACATATGTATATTATACATATTGTTTTTAACCTACTAGCTTATTTAGTTTATATATATTGCACTCTTCTCAACTGATATGTATATGTTCATATATAAAAAAAATTCCAATTTTAAATTCTCTCTATTTATAATACATTGTATTTTCCATAAGTCATATCATTTCTATCTAGTGTATTCTTCTTATTTCATTTGTACTTGTCTAGATTGAATTTGTTTTCAATTTATATATATATATATTCTATTGTTCTAAATATATAAATATACATATGAAATTCCAATTAAATCAATTTCCTATTTTATAAATAAAAATATGGAAAACCAAATATTATCTTGGTTTTGAAAAACTGTATACTATTATCAACTGTTATTAAACGAGGATTTTTATTTGATTAAAATACTGTATTATTGAATATTAAAAATTAATATTCAAAACTCGAGACGTCAAAAATCCCGGGTCGTTACATATTGTTTCTGAATTTCTTGTTCTTTCTAAATTTCAAAAACTTTTTGAAATTCTTTGCTATAAATGCTATGTCATCTTCGTCTGAATCTGAATCTGAATCTTCTTGTTCAGCTTGGTAAGCTATATTCTTTATATCTTGGGCTTGATCTTGTTTTGCTTGCAAATTTACTTCATATGACATGAGATTTCCTATTAAATCTTCAAGTTTGATGGTAGAAATATCATTAGCTTCTTTAATAGCTAAGACTTTTCGTTCCCATTCATCCATTAAAAATTTAGAATTTTTGAAACAATATCAAAATCAGTGTATTTTTCTCCTAGTGCTAAAAGTGAATGATATATGTCTTAGAATCTAGAATACATTTCATTTACAGTCTCATCCGGTTTCATTCTGAAATTTTGGAACTGATTTTTAAGCATAGAAATCTTGCTTTGTTTAACTTCTTTTGTTCCTTCATGTGTTAATTTAAGAGTTCGCTAAATTTCATAAGCAGTTGTACACATGCTAACTCTATTAATTTCATTCTTATCTAAAGCACAAAATAACATATTCATAGCTTTTGCATTTGAACTAGTATCTATCTTTTGTGTGTTTGACCATTGTGCATATGGTTTAGTAGGTATAGTGTATTCATTTTTAGTGATATTCCAAGTATCATATCCATTTGCTTGCATATAAATTCTCATGTAAGTTGACCAATAATTGTAATTTAAACCGTTAAATAGTGGTGGCCGTGCAGTGGATTGACCTTCAATAAAAATTGTTTAGTGTTATTTTTCATATTAACTGAATATCAAATAACTGTGTTATGGTTATAAGATGACCTTGCTCTGATACCACATGAAAGTGACTAAGGATCATGCAATATGGAATATTAACTATACTATCTACTAGTGCGGAATATAAATATGAAAGTAAATAATAAAGTAAATGACACTAGAGATTTCTATACTGGTTCGAACTTCCCATTCTATGTCCAGTCCCATACTCCTTCTGGAATTCAACTATAAACCCTCACTTGACCCTGAGGAATAGGTATTACACCGCCTGAGCAACCGAACAGGACTTATACCGCCTAAGAAATATAATAGGACTTCAACTGCCTAAGCAACCGAACAGGATTTCCAATACAAATAGTAAAAAATTTCTGACTGAGTATGCTCTTGAGTAGCAGTGATAAATCAATAATGTACACCCTTCCTATAATCCTCTCATCTGTGGTATATCATGTAATTTGTGAAGATTGGAAGTTTATTTAATCACTAATGAAATTTGCTTGAATGAACAAGTGATTAGAACGAAAATATTGAATGCAAATGGCACGATTGTTTAGAAAATAATAATGAGAATTAGAATCAGAATTCAATGATTAAAACAATGGATTTTAAGGCTATATATAGTGATTAAGAGTTGTAACCATTCGTGAAAAGTAGCCATGAAAGAATATGGAAGCAACTCTTAAATCACGAGTTGTTTCTATTCGCTGAAATGAAGTGTCTTTTCATAATATAGCCGTTATGAAGATTTAGCCATCTGAATGGAATAATTCAGCTAGCTGAATCGATTAAAAATCGAATCAGCAAGAAACAGTGCAAAAGTCATGCAATTCAGCCGGCTAAATCATCAACTTCAGCCTTCTGAATATTCAAGATTAGTTGTGCACATGCACAACATTCAGTCGACTGAACTAGATTGTTCAGTCGGCTGAATTTCATATTTTTTGCCATATCAAAGAATTTTTGGAAATTTTTTTATTAATGAATTATGTTACTAAAAATTTTAGCATATAAACTATGATTTGAAATATTTTTAAATTGTGTGTGCGTGCATATACCACTTCAAAGAGATTTTAACATGAATTCACTACTAAACTCAGACCATAGACTAAATATATTACTGAAGCTTCTATCTGGAATCTGGTCTGCAATCTGTTAGATTAATTCTCGAGTAAAACAATATCTTCTCTTGCAAATATGGTTAGTTCATATAAAATTTACTTATATAGTTGTCACGATTAAAACATCAAAATTCAAGGTTCTAACAAATTAGAGAATGTGAGTGAGATCAGGAAAGTGCTATCAAGGTTTTAACATAAATTCTATGACTCTATAACTTATTTGGAATATCTTGAAATCTTGAACTCTTTAATACTCATGAGTCTTCATTCTAGAACTCTTGAAACCTTAAATTAGAATCTTGAATCTACTCTTGATATCAGCACCTTGATACTGTATATAGTCTTCTTAATCAATACCTATCTAATATCATACACTATATACTATATATATCTTGATAAAACATTAGTATCTATATTTCATATAATGTCCTATAGTTGTTATCATCAAAACCAACACCAAAGGTACTAACAATCTCCCTTTTCTGTTAGTTTTTGAATAGGAGAAGTGTAATACCCCAAAATTTTGTGAAAAATCATTTTTTGAAAAATGATTTAATTTTTAAAATATTTAGATTTAAATATGGTGAAATTTCTGGAATAAATAGTGTGCAAGTATATGTGTGCACGTGCACACTGAAATGGCACAAGGAAGAACTCCAGATTTCTTGGATTTAAAACAAGAATTGAAAAGCAATACAAACATGATTTTTGGCAACATGGATATTTGATTTCTGGAATTATATGGATCATCTTAGAAAATAAGAAAAGTAGGCTTTACTTTAAATTAGTAAACAAATTTTATTTAAAACCCAGAAGAGAAAATTATGTATATTAACCTGTATACATATAGGTGCATATGCTTCTGAAATTAAAGAGAAATTAAATAAGCCTAGATAAGATATGTGTACAAATGTATATATATATATTTTTAAGTACTGAAAAGTATATATATATATATATAAGCAAGTAAAACTATGACATTAAAATGACATGAAATGTGATACAAGTTAATAAGCTTGTATAGGCAAAAATAGCAAAGGAGAATTCTCAGGGATAATTGAAAAATAAAATAGGATAGTCACACTTTTAACATGACTAGGTGAGTGGCCATTCCCTGAAAAGTAAAAGAAAGAAAATGCAGCCTTTAAATTGGTTAATATGGCCGAGGTATTATGAATGAAAAATGCATGATGCTAGCCAGGACAGAAATGGAATTCTGTTTCAACAAAACCCTAGAGGAAAAATGCATATAAATAGACAGTAGAATTGTCTTTACCCCGGGCTGCACAAAAATAAGAAAAGAAGAAGAAGAAAATATTGAAAGGAAGGAGAAAACACTCAAACAAGAATTTTCTGGATTAATAAGAAGAAACATTTAGGTGAGTAATCTCACTGAGTTCATGGCATTATGACCTGAGTTGAGGCAGCCACTTTTTATATTGCCATTTATGTATTTCTGATTTTGATGTATATGATTTCATCAATGCCTTTTTGGATGTCTTATTTTAAATCTGATATGATTTGATATGGATGATTTTGATGATCTTTGTTGGTTGAGACATTTGTCTTTGGATGAGTATCATACTGTTTTATTTATACTCATAAATGTTAAAGTTTAGGATCTTAAAAATTATATAGAGAATACTCTCAGCTGTTATAGATCTATGGCATGGAAACTTTATGAAAATGATTGGAGCTGCATTATACTTGGTATAAGTGCTGAGGCTTGAAAAGAAAAATGTTAAGGGTGCAATAGAAATTTTCTAAGTGCTGAGCCCTTAATCAAATCAAAAAGAAACCCACAAGCTAAAATTATGATTGAACCAGATCTTGAATCTGAATCAATCATAAAGGCTTGCAGATCAATATAACATGCCATGCCTCTTTTACAGTTGAAAATGTTCCTATATTTTACTAAGATCAAGACATATTGACCCCATTTAGGAAATAACTGTCTGCTTATTTCTGGGGAAAATTATGCTAGGAAAAAAAAAATTTATGGATTTTTCCATGTTTGAAGTGACATGTTCACTTAGCACATTTGATGATAGGATTTAAGACAATACACTAGTAAATAAACTAGGGAAGGGAAGGCCAAGAAGACTGCTGGAATGCTTGTCATATTTGAAGTATGCAAGTTGGCACATGGTTTGTTTAAGCCCTGAGATCTTTGTGCAATGATGTGAATTAGTTCATTGCAATGTGTCCCAGTGATTCCTTAATAGCAGATGAGGCAGGGATTTAAATTGAATATTACAACCTGTAAGTGAAGAAATAGGAATATGGATATTTCTTAGGTTGAATGGTATGGAACCAAGATGATTCCAGTGAATGCAATTGTTGCAATAGATAATTATGTTTGCATGAGTAAGTATGCAAGTGTAAGAATGATAAATGAATATATCATACCTGAATCAACTTAGTTATACTATGTTAAAGTAACTGATTGCAGAAATTAGCTTAAATAACAAGTTAGTACCCTTATATTCTCTATTGCTTAATATCATGAATAAATTGATGTTACTCATACCAGATCATAGATCTGACCCTTGTTTGCTTATGGCATCTGGGGTGTCTCATTTTAAAATGAGGCAGCCACTCATGCTCTTTCAGGTAACCCAGGCACTAAGTAAAAATGAAGTAATGGCTGTTATGGAGGAGTGAATGAACATGCTAGCTAGTTTCAATAAGAGCTTAAATTGATTATATCTGCATGTATTCAGGAAAAATATTATGTTTCTAAGATTTCCAGTCATGTATTGAATATTTTATGGTTAGTGATCAAGTTGCCCTTATGATCTGTAAAGTGTTAGATTAAAATTTGTTGTTCTGTTGAAATGGTTGTGTGTTAAGGTTTGATTTGTTTTTGAGGTGGTGTCTGAAATATAAACAAAAAAAAAATATGCTCAAGTATGTTCATAAATAAAAATCTGGAAGAAATATACAATTATGTGATAGCATAATTTATATATGTATTAGCTAATCTTGTGACATAACAGAGCACTGAGTTTTAGAACAAAATCTGGATTTAGCAAGAAGTAAACTTAAAAGGATTTTATTTTCTTTTTACTGAAATGCTTTGTAAATAAGTGTGAATTCATTTCTGAAATGTATTGAGAAAAGTAAATTGTTTTTCTAAAAAGCTTCAGACAGAATGCAATAAAAAGGTATCTCCATTGCTTTGAACTAGTGTGGCAGATACAGGATTCATGAGTTAACCAGCTCCAAATGAATGAAGTATTGGTTGATCATGATAGATTGTATTCTGAAAATAAAAATGCATTTCAAAGCTTAGTACATTTAGCAATTGTTTCACCCAGTTTTCTGGAAAATAAGCAGAGATATTGACATGTACATGTATATCTGTGTACATGTTGATATTTGAGAAAAAATATAATTATAATTCCTAGAACAGCTATAGGAATGGGATTCAAAAATAGTAAAGTAAGAAGAATTGTTTTGTATGATAGGTTATAGGCAAACATTATATATATATATGTACAAAGATAAGTAGGTATCAGATTTCAAACTATACAAAAAAAAAAAAAGAAAGACAAAAATTGTGTTTGAACCGACCTGCATAGTACTCGAACTCGTGACCTCTTGTGTATAAGTTAGGCGCGTTTCCATTACGCCTAGATGTTGCTTGTGTTCACTTAGGATCCACTTTCTTTTATACTGAATTTGATACTATCCAGACTTTAACTCAATCATCTATATTAAAAGCTTGTTTACTACTGATTATTACTTGATCATTTCTTAATTATAATGACAGGCTAAAATACATGTATCCAGTGGATTTTATGGCCAAAAATCAAGATACAATAATTAAATCTGAATTGCTAAAAAATCTAAATCAAACAGAATGTTCTTGTACAAAAATAAAGTATATACTCTGAACTTAAACAAGAAGAACACATACATCTTCATATGTATGTGTATGTTATTAGATATACACTGATATATTTATATTGGTAAGTTATTTTGATCCTGGATATATTCTATTTATGGAAAAAAAAAATGACCTTGGAAAACATATTTGTAATGGATGATATATCTATATATCATCCCTAAGTAAAAAAAAAAAATCCTTATGAAATTAGGGTGGAAATAGGAGGGTCATTTCAGTTTGGTATCAGAGCACTTGGTTGCATTGATTGTTAAGTATTATAGAAATGTATTATGTCTGTTTGTTTTGGATGAAATAATTTAGATAAGAAATTAGAAATTATAAAAGTACTCATAATATACTAATACCATTTACCCAGAATTTAGTTAGCAGACCATGGTAGGAAGAGGATCTCATCACAATGCAGGACCCAGTGCACCTCAAATGCTTGATATGCAAGAATTTGTGAGGGTTTTAAGAGATGGAATTGGGCATAGGCCTGAGAACCCACATGAAGAGCTTTCAAAACTACTAAAGACTTATTCCAATTTGGGAGGCAAGAGTTTTGAAGGAACTGAGAGTGTGATGGAAATTCAAGCATGGTTGAGAACACTTGATAGGATTTTCAATGACATGCAGTTGGATGACCAAAGGAAGAGGCAAGTAGCTTCTAGACAACTGAAAGGGGTAGCTTTAAGCTGGTGGGAGGTGATCATAGCTGGAAGAAATGAAAATGAAATCACTTGGAATCAGTTCAAGGAGATGTTGGAGGCAAGATTTGTACCAGCATCAGCCAAGACCATTTTGCTTGAAGAATTTATCAAACTTAGACAGGGAACTTTGAATGTCACTGAATACACTCAAAAGTTTGAGGGGCTATCTAATTATGGAGCAATGCTAGTGGCAGATGAAGCATCCAAAAATGATAGGTATATAAAAAGACTGAACCCAGGACTTAGCAGAGCTATGCTACCATATGCAGATAGAACATTTGATCAAGTAATTGATCTGGCTTTGAAACTGGAACAACATGACAAAGAAAGAGAGAAATATAGGAATTTTAAGAGCAACAACAAGAAGGAAAAGGGGAGATATCACCCTTATGATAAAAAGAAGGAGGAGGCAGACAACAGGAAGAGTAAAGACACAAAAGTCAATGATACTAAGAAGAAATTGGTTTGCCATCATTGTGGAAAAGAAGGACACATCAAACCAAGGTGCCCAGAGTTAAAAGGAGGAGCCTTCAAATGTTACCTATGTGGGAAAGAGGGGCATATGAAGAGGAACTGTCCTGAGAATAAACAGCAAGGGAAATTGGCAACTTTGGAAGGAAAAGGCAAATCTGCAGTGAAAATTGATGCTGAAAATCATGGCCAAGTGGAAGGTACATTACTCATTTGTGCCATACCCATACCAGTAGTATATGATACTGGAGCAACACACTCTTTGATTTCCTATGAATTAGTTAAAGTGTTAAAATTAAACTGCATATTGGTCGAAACCCCATTGTTTGTACAAAGTCCCCTAGGGAGTTCTAGTGTTTTGAACATGAATTGTGTGGATGTGGAGTTAAACATAGGAGGAAATATTTTTATTTCCAATTTATATGTTTTAAATTACCCAAATATAGGAGTTATATTGGGGGTAGATTGGTTAAGGCAATTTAAAGCCATAATTAATTTAGACTCATCCACCATATCATTGCAAAATTCTAGAGGCCAGAGAATCACAGTTCTATGTGAAATAGCTAAGGAAGGGAAATTGTATCATTTAGTTGACTTAGAAAAAGATCTGAGTGAACTAACCATTGAAGAAATTCCCATAGTTAATGAATACTTGGATGTGTTTGGGGAAGTTAAGGGTGTTCCACACCACAGACCAGTTGAGTTCCAAATTAATCTCATTCCAGGAGCAAGTCCAATAATCAAGAAACCCTATAGGATGGGGCCAAGTGAACTGAAAGAATTGAAAAATCAGTTGGAAGAATTAGAAGGCAAGGGATTTATAAGGCCAAGCAATTCCTGCTGGGGTTCTCCAGTAGTGTTTGTAAGAAAGCATGATGGTACCTTGAGAATGTGCATAGATTACAGGGAACTAAATAAAGTAACCATCAAGAATAAATACCCATTGCCTAGAATAGATGATCTCTTTGACCAACTCAGTGAAGCTAAAATATTTTCTAGATTAGACTTAGCATCAGGATTCCATCAAATGAAGGTTGAAGACTCAAGTGTTAAGTATACTGCATTTAACACAAGATATGGCTTATATGAATTTTTGGTTATGCCATTTGGTTTGACAAATGCTCCTTCATATTTTGTTGATTTGATGAATAGAATATTTAGAGATTATTTAGACAAGTTTGTACTGATTTTTATTGATGACATTTTGATTTATTCCAAGACAGTGGAAGAGCATAAAAATCATTTGCATTTAGTTTTGTCAAGGCTAAGGGAAAATGATTTAAAGGCAAAATTTTCAAAATGTGCATTTTGGAAAGAAGAAGTGCATTTCCTTGGGCATGTTATCTCTACCAAAGGAATATCAGTAAACCCTAACAAGGTAGTGGCAATCCAAGCATGGAAAAGGCCTAGCACCATCAGTGAGATTAGATCATTTATGGGGATGGCAGGATATTATAGGAGATTCATAAAAGATTTCTCAAAAATATCATCACCACTTACCAATTTAACTAGAAAGAACCAAGCCTTTGTATGGACAGAAAAATGTGAGCAAGCTTTTATCAAAATAAAAGAAGCCCTGATTAATGCACCAGTATTGAGAGTGCCAGAAGGAAATGAAAATTTGGTTGTGTACACTGATGCAAGTGGCTCTGGGTTAGGGGCTGTGTTGATGCAGCAAGACCAGGTGGTAGCCTATGCATCTAGGCAATTAAAGCCACATGAAACCAGGTATGCAACCCATGATCTTGAATTAGCAGCAGTTGTGTATGCTTTGAAACTTTGGAGACATTATTTGTTAGGTGCCAAATTCATTTTGTACACTGATCATAAGGCACTGAAATATTTATTCTCACAAAAAGATTTGAACATGAGGCAACATAGATGGGTAGAGTTCCTAGCTGCCTATGACCTAGATATACTATATACACCAGGCAAGGCAAATAAAGTTGCAGATGCCTTGAGTAGACAACATGCCAAGGTAGCCATGTTGATGATGGAAGAGTTTAGGGATTTGTCTATACTTACTGATTTGGAAATTGAGGAAAACAGTGAGGAACAAATGATGCCCATTGAAGAAGGTGAAGGTAAAGGGAAATTAAGTATGATATCTCTGCAATCAGATTTACTTCTTAAGATTGGGCAAATGCAGGAACAAGACCTAAACATGGTGGAAAAGAAAATGCTCATATCAAAAGGGGAGGAAGTAATAAATTATCAAGTTGATAAAAATGGATATTTGAGGAATAAAAATAGAATATGTGTTCCAGAAAATATAGAATTGAAAGAGGAAATATTAAATGAGTACCATAGGAGTAAGTACTCCATACACCCAGGTAGCACCAAGATGTATCAAAATTTGAAAAGAAATCTTTGGTGGAAGGGGATGAAGTCAGATGTGGCCAGATATGTTGCAAGGTGCATGACTTGCCAACAAGTCAAGGCAGAGACACAAAGGCCATCAGGACTATTGCAACCCCTTAGTATACCACAGTGGAAGTGGGAGGACATATCTATGGATTTCATAGATGGTCTGCCTAGATCTAAGAAGGGAAACACAAGTATATGGGTAATAGTGGATAGGCTAACTAAGGTAGCACATTTTATCCCAGTTAAAACAGAAAGAAATGCTCCAAAATTGGCTCAAATATTCATGAAAGAGGTAGTAAGGTTGCATGGCATACCCAAAACCATTGTGAGTGATAGGGATACCATCTTCACCTCAAGGTTTTGGAAAAGTTTTCAAGAGGCTATGGGGTGTGAATTGTGCTTAAGCACTGCCTACCATCCACAATCAGATGGTCAAACTGAGGTGGTGAACAAAGTCTTAGAGGATTTGTTGAGAGCATGTACACTGGACTTTGGAGGCAACTGGGAAGACCACCTCCATCTAGCTGAATTCACATACAATAACAGTTACCAAAGCACCATAGGGATGGCACCATTTTAAGCCTTATATGGCAAGCCATGTTTATCACCTATATGCTGGGTAGAGACTGGAGAAAGGGCTGTTCTTGGACCTGAATATGTCAAAGAAACTACAGAGAAAATTGGGTTAATAAGAAAAAGAATAGCAGCAGCTCAAGATAGGCAAAAGAAATTTGCAGATAGGAAGAGAAAGCAAGTGGAATATGAAGTGGGAGACTTTGTTTTCATCAAGATTTCACCTATGAAGAAAGTCATGAGATTTGGCAAGCAAGGTAAGCTTACACCAAGGTATGTTGGACCCTATAAAATTCTGGAAAGAATTGGTTCATTGGCTTACAAATTAGAACTACCAGAGGAAATGAAAGCAATGCATAATGTTTTTCATGTGTCCCAACTTAGAAAATGGGTACATGATAAAGAAGACATTTTGGAAGAGCCTACCAAAATTCAAATAAACCCTGACTTGGTTTATGAAAAAGAACCAGTGGGGATTATAGCCAAGGAAGAAAAGAAATTAAGGAGCAAAACTTTGAAACTAGTTAAGATCCAGTGGAGTAGTGATCCTAATGACTGCACATGGGAGTTAGAGGATAAAATTAGAATGGATTATCCTAAGCTTTTTGCAAATTAAAAGGTAATTTTTTTTTTTGGAAAATTTTGTTATGCATGGTTGATATGGTTGAATTTGTTTGCTTATGCATATGTTTGTTAAGTTTTCAGAAAAGAGAATGATGCTTGTTATAAATGTTAGAAAAATTGTGAGGACACAATTCCTAAAAGGAGGGGTGAATGTAATACCCCAAAATTTTGTGAAAAATCATTTTTTGAAAAATGATTTAATTTTTAAAATATTTAGATTTAAATATGGTGAAATTTCTGGAATAAATAGTGTGCAAGTATATGTGTGCACGTGCACACTGAAATGGCACAAGGAAGAACTCCAGATTTCTTGGATTTAAAACAAGAATTGAAAAGCAATACAAACATGATTTTTGGCAACATGGATATTTGATTTCTGGAATTATATGGATCATCTTAGAAAATAAGAAAAGTAGGCTTTACTTTAAATTAGTAAACAAATTTTATTTAAAACCCAAAAGAGAAAATTATGTATATTAACCTGTATACATATAGGTGCATATGCTTCTGAAATTAAAGAGAAATTAAATAAGCCTAGATAAGATATGTGTACAAATGTATATATATATATATTTTTAAGTACTGAAAAGTATATATATATATATATAAGCAAGTAAAACTATGACATTAAAATGACATGAAATGTGATACAAGTTAATAAGCTTGTATAGGCAAAAATAGCAAAGGAGAATTCTCAAGGATAATTGAAAAATAAAATAGGATAGTCACACTTTTAACATGACTAGGTGAGTGGCCATTCCCTGAAAAGTAAAAGAAAGAAAATGCAGCCTTTAAATTGGTTAATATGGCCGGGGTATTATGAATGAAAAATGCATGATGCTAGCCAGGACAGAAATGGAATTCTGTTTCAACAAAACCCTAGAGGAAAAATGCATATAAATAGACAGTAGAATTGTCTTTACCCCGGGCTGCACAAAAATAAGAAAAGAAGAAGAAGAAAATATTGAAAGGAAGGAGAAAACACTCAAACAAGAATTTTCTGGATTAATAAGAAGAAACATTTAGGTGAGTAATCTCACTGAGTTCAAGGCATTAAGACCTGAGTTGAGGCAGCCACTTTTTATATTGCCATTTATGTATTTCTGATTTTGATGTATATGATTTCATCAATGCCTTTTTGGATGTCTTATTTTAAATCTGATATGATTTGATATGGATGATTTTGATGATCTTTGTTGGTTGAGACATTTGTCTTTGGATGAGTATCATACTGTTTTATTTATACTCATAAATGTTAAAGTTTAGGATCTTAAAAATTATATAGAGAATACTCTCAGCTGTTATAGATCTATGGCATGGAAACTTTATGAAAATGATTGGAGCTGCATTATACTTGGTATAAGTGCTGAGGCTTGAAAAGAAAAATGTTAAGGGTGCAATAGAAATTTTCTAAGTGCTGAGCCCTTAATCAAATCAAAAAGAAACCCACAAGCTAAAATTATGATTGAACCAGATCTTGAATCTGAATCAATCATAAAGGCTTGCAGATCAATATAACATGCCATGCCTCTTTTACAGTTGAAAATGTTCCTATATTTTACTAAGATCAAGACATATTGACCCCATTTAGGAAATAACTGTCTGCTTATTTCTGGGGAAAATTATGCTAGGAAAAAAAAAATTTATGGATGTTTCCATGTTTGAAGTGACATGTTCACTTAGCACATTTGATGATAGGATTTAAGACAATACACTAGTAAATAAACTAGGGAAGGGAAGGCCAAGAAGACTGCTGGAATGCTTGTCATATTTGAAGTATGCAAGTTGGCACATGGTTTGTTTAAGCCCTGAGATCTTTGTGCAATGATGTGAATTAGTTCATTGCAATGTGTCCCAGTGATTCCTTAATAGCAGATGAGGCAGGGATTTAAATTGAATATTACAACCTGTAAGTGAAGAAATAGGAATATGGATATTTCTTAGGTTGAATGGTATGGAACCAAGATGATTCCAGTGAATGCAATTGTTGCAATAGATAATTATGTTTGCATGAGTAAGTATGCAAGTGTAAGAATGATAAATGAATATATCATACCTGAATCAACTTAGTTATACTATGTTAAAGTAACTGATTGCAGAAATTAGCTTAAATAACAAGTTAGTACCCTTATATTCTCTATTGCTTAATATCATGAATAAATTGATGTTACTCATACCAGATCATAGGTCTGACCCTTGTTTTCTCATGGCATCTGGGGTGTCTCATTTTAAAATGAGGCAGCCACTCATGCTCTTTAAGGTAACCCAGGCACTAAGTAAAAATGAAGTAATGGCTGTTATGGAGGAGTGAATGAACATGCTAGCTAGTTTCAATAAGAGCTTAAATTGATTATATCTGCATGTATTCAGGAAAAATATTATGTTTCTAAGATTTCCAGTCATGTATTGAATATTTTATGGTTAGTGATCAAGTTGCCCTTATGATCTGTAAAGTGTTAGATTAAAATTTGTTGTTCTGTTGAAATGGTTGTGTGTTAAGGTTTGATTTGTTTTTGAGGTGGTGTCTGAAATATAAAAAAAAAAAAATATGCTCAAGTATGTTCATAAATAAAAATCTGGAAGAAATATACAATTATGTGATAGCATAATTTATATATGTATTAGCTAATCTTGTGACATAACAGAGCACTAAGTTTTAGAACAAAATCTGGATTTAGCAAGAAGTAAACTTAAAAGGATTTTATTTTCTTTTTACTGAAATGCTTTGTAAATAAGTGTGAATTCATTTCTGAAATGTATTGAGAAAAGTAAATTGTTTTTCTAAAAAGCTTCAGACAGAATGCAATAAAAAGGTATCTCCATTGCTTTGAACTAGTGTGGCAGATACAGGATTCATGAGTTAACCAGCTCCAAATGAATGAAGTATTGGTTGATCATGATAGATTGTATTCTGAAAATAAAAATGCATTTCAAAGCTTAGTACATTTAGCAATTGTTTCACCCAGTTTTCTGGAAAATAAGCAGAGATATTGACATGTACATGTATATCTGTGTACATGTTGATATTTGAGCAAAAATATAATTATAATTCCTAGAACAGCTATAGGAATGGGATTCAAAAATAGTAAAGTAAGAAGAATTGTTTTGTATGATAGGTTATAGGCAAACATTATATATATATATGTACAAAGATAAGTAGGTATCAGATTTCAAACTATACAAAAAAAAAAAAAAAGACAAAAATTGTGTTTGAACCGACCTGCATAGTACTCGAACTCGTGACCTCTTGTGTATAAGTTAGGCGCGTTTCCATTACGCCTAGATGTTGCTTGTGTTCTCTTAGGATCCACTTTCTTTTATACTGAATTTGATACTATCCAGACTTTAACTCAATCATCTATATTAAAAGCTTGTTTACTACTGATTATTACTTGATCATTTCTTAATTATAATGACAGGCTAAAATACATGTATCCAGTGGATTTTATGGCCAAAAATCAAGATACAATAATTAAATCTGAATTGCTAAAAAATCTAAATCAAACAGAATGTTCTTGTACAAAAATAAAGTATATACTCTGAACTTAAACAAGAAGAACACATACATCTTCATATGTATGTGTATGTTATTAGATATACACTGATATATTTATATTGGTAAGTTATTTTGATCCTGGATATATTCTATTTATGGAAAAAAAAAATGACCTTGGAAAACATATTTGTAATGGATGATATATCTATATATCATCCCTAAGTAAAAAAAAAATCCTTATGAAATTAGGGTGGAAATAGGAGGGTCATTTCAAGAAGCCATTAATTTGGTTTTAGAGTTTAGGAATGAAAAGGAAGAAGAAAGAGAGTAGAAAATAATAATTCTCTGGTCTTAACAGGTATCTCAAGGAGTGGAAATTTGTTGGAAATGAATAGGCGTTTATTGTCTATTCAATTTTCAAAACTAAAATATTTTGAAAAATTACCGTTGTATGTCTACATACATACCTAGAGTATGTCGACATATATGCAGAAATTTTCAAAACAACTTTGTTTTACTTTTCTATTGTATGTGGCTTATACTATTATATTTGTATGACTTTCTAGAGATAGTTGACAATATATAACAGTAAGAAATAGAATTTTCATTGATAACAATGATTACAAGAAATAAAAGAAAGATACATGAGATTCAACATAAACTAAAACTAGAAAATCCAGATACATGGTTAGTTCAAAAAAACAACTAGAAAGATATGGATGAAGATGAAGAAGAACCACTAAGCTTGCGGATGATCTTTGCAAAGAAGTTATCCATTTTGTTGGAAATTGAAGTAAATCTTTTCGAAAATGATTTCTTAAGCTTTCTTTGGTTATGGATGATCTTCTTTTGATTTTTGAGAAAATCTTAGTTCGATAGATTTGGTGGCATATTGATACTTTCCAAAGAAGTATCCTCCTCCACTTCTTGTTCTTCCTCCTTGATTTCCATTTTATCTCCTTCTTCCTCTTCCTCCTCTTCTCTTATTTCATGATCTTCTTCCCAAGCCAATCTTTGTTCCTTTTCCGTAAGCAATTCATAAGGTTCGAAAAAGAGTGAAATATACATAAGTGAAATGTTGGAATTATCAAATATCTTTCGAGGAATTTTTTCCTCTCCTTTAAGGTCAACACCAAAATAATTGAAAACAAGAGTAAGATACACACCATGAAATAGTGTGTTTCATGTTTAGAAAGATTCTTAGGAAAAAGTTCATCCAAAATGATTTGAGACCAATTTATGTCGTATTGACCATAAATTGCAAAAAGAGCTTTGAAAACTTTTGAGTCGGATATTATAATTACCAATTCTAGGAGTGATACTTTGTTGCAAAAGAAGGCTTAAAATTCTTGCTTTTGGATGCAATTTTTTTTTCAAAATTCAAAATCATCAACACTTTCAAAAATATCATAAATTAGTTCACAATTTGAAAATAAATTCGAAAGGGTGACAGGTCCATTCCACTAGATTTGCATCCAAGAATGTGACCCAAAAGTTCACAATTTAAAACAATTTATGTCCCTTTGACACTACTTTAAACTTCTCTTTCTCTACCATCATAAAACTTTCCTTTTAAATTTGCATAAAACATCTTTACTAATTTTGGATAACAAACAAAGTCATTTTAGAAGCATCGATTAAACCAATAATTTCATTTTGCAAACAAAGATTGAAAAGATCATAGGTATAAAAATCTTCAAAAATAGCAACTCTTCCGGGAAGGACTTCTCCAAAAGATAAATACTCAATATAGGCTGGAATGGCTTCTTGATCAATGAAAAGATATTCTTTTATTTTCGTAGAGAACCTTATGGTTGCCTTAATATTGCTTAAAGATGCCATTGAAGAATGGTTTGAAGAGATAAGAGAGTTTATGATTTTTGAATTTGAAAATGAAAGCAAGGAATGAATGGATGGATATAGAGTAAGTACATAGGGAATCAAAGGACATGTTCTTTGGTTAAAATGCAACTTTTTAGAACATAGGAGTTGGTGAAAAGCTGGTGGAAAATTCAAATTTTGAATTTGGAATTGAAATTCTAAATCTATCTACATATGTCGACATATGCTCGTGGGGTATGTCGCAATATAGGTCGAAATTTTCAAAAATGGTTTTGTTTAACTTTATCCTATTTATTATATAGATCTATTTGTAATTATTCTATTTTCAGAAAAATAATTTTAAATATATTATTATTTTTCTATTAAAGTATATAAATATTTATATTTAAAATATAATCATGCAATATTCAACCAATATTATTATTAATCTATAGGATATTCACAACAATCAATAAAGCAACCAAAAGAAAAGAAAAATTCATTCAGGAAATTAAAAACCTTTTGATATATTAAAAGCGTACCTTTTTCTGATCCATTTCACCATTTTTGTTCTGAATAATGTACTGCTGGGAAGCACATTTTAGCAGTTATCTGATTCGATATCACTTGTATCGGAATCGTCAAATGTTTCAGTATAGGCTCTTCTTCGTTTTTTAGATGAATCAGTGTTTGGTGCAGTTTTCAGTTTATCGGGATGTGGAAAGTCTCGTTTTAAATGACCAGGAATTCGTTTTTCGATTTTTCGTCAGCCAAAAGTTGTCGGAAATGTCGTGAAACTTTGCTATACACACGTACATACATTTACAAATATTTTGACATGGAAATGCATATGTGTACATGTATGTACACTTAAGTATATATGTATGTATATATAAGATAAGATTTTATTATAAAAAGTTAATATATTATATAAAATAAAGATGCTTTTCCCAACATAAGTACAATTAAGCACAAAACATGTTTTAACAAGATGGAACATGAAGTGTCAGGAGGGGGACAATCTTGGTGAGGTGGCACAAGGTAGTGGAGGGTAAAGGACAAGGGGTGTTTAGGTAAAAAAAATTCTTGTTTATAAATAGCCATTTCCTCCTTCCATTTTTCCACCTCTTCTTTCTATCATATCTTCCTATTTCCTCATTAAAATGGAGAAATTATTTTCTATAAACCATATGAAATTCCAGTGGCTACAACTTTCATTTATAGCACTTCTTCAAATTTTGAACTTAGCTATACCAAAAATGCATTTCTTTCAGACCTATTTTGGACTCGGATTTTCTAGCTCAAAAATACCACTCCTTCTATTGACCATATCTCCCTCAAAACAAAACCAGATTAAGTAATTCTTCTTTTGAAATGATAGAGAAAAGAATTTCCAAGAAATTTTCTCTTAAGCACTTTTCAAAATTTCGAGAGTAACATGACCAAAAATCCAAGAGAATATGATGAATTTTTGGGTCTGGTTTTGTGAATTCAACCTTATCTGAAGTACCTCCACCTCACCAACTCAAGCCCATACATCCTTGTTCTTATCATGGCCGAGCCTATTCCATGCTATTGGGTCCAAAGTTCAAGTTTTGAAAGTGGAAAAAGTTTTCAAATGGTTTTGCAAAATCATTGTCAGTAAATGTCTTAACTTTTTAGAAAAAATTTACTTATATATACACGTTGGTTATGTAGTTATATAAATAGTGTTGTGTTTGGATTAGGGTATGGTTTGGATATGTATGTATGTACTAACTTGTAGTTTAGATTAGATTTTGAATTGGTGGTTAAAGGGATGTATTGCTTATAAAAATTGTAAGTTTTTGTTATGTTGGTGATGATATGATTTGGTATGCATGAACTTGGATATGTTGTATATGTATAAAGTTTAACTTCAAGCTAAAGAAAGTTATCATGTAAACTAGTTAGTAAGTGGAAAATTATGGGTCATATAGCGATAGTCGCTATAAATGCAGTTTCGCTTAAAAATCGGATTTTTGCAAATTTTGATTTTTACAATTGAAAATGTTTTAAAAATGTTTTGGAAACTTAACAATGATGTTTAAGGAAAGTTAATTAAGAATTTAATAATTATTTATTAATTAATTAGTTTTGATAATTAATAATTAATTAAGTATTAAACAAGGTTTATTAATTTTAATTAACTGAAGATTTGTTAATAATTAATTATCATTTAAAAGGTAAAATTAATTTTTAATTAATTATGAATTAAGTATATGATTTATTTTCAATTAATTATTAATTAAATATAGGTTTAATTATTAATTAACTATTAATATAATGTTTAATTATTTTTAATTATAAATTAATTAAGGTTTAAATTACTGTTAAATTATTATTAAAGGATTAATTTATTATTTAAGATTTAATTAAAGGATTTAATTAAATAATTGAGATAATTAATAGTTTATTATTAATAAAGGCTTTAAATTATTATTTAATAATTAATAAAGGATTAGTTAAGGGTTTAATTTATAAATAAATTATTTATTAATGGTTTATTTATTTATAATTAAATTAAGTTCAATTTAATAAAGATTGATTATGATTTAATAAGAATTTAACTTGTAATTAATCATTTTAAATTGGAGTTTTAGGATTTTAATCCTTGTTTTCTAAGAATCAGATTATTTTAAAGGTACTTCTTTTTCAAAGATGGTTTTGAACACAAGGGATTCAAATGTCGATACTATTAAATAGACAAACAATTGTGAGAGAGATATGTAAATGGTTTGTTTGTGCAGTGGACATGTGTTAGAAGAATAAATCCTCATTCTGCTATAAGTAGATTGTTTGATTGGTTAGACATCTGATAGCAGAATAAATCCTTGTTTTGCTATAGTGTAATTGTTATTTGTATGGACATGCGTTTTAGCAGAATAAAATCTCGTTCTACTATAAATTAATTGAATTGTTTTGGACATCTATTTAGCATGACAAATCACCATCATGTTATTATGTTATTTGGACATGTATATGCTAGTTGAGTGTTATTGATATGTTATTTCCTGATTTGATAATAGATTTGATTTGCATATATGTTGGCATATGTAAATAATTGATAAGTGACTTGGAATTAAATTGAAACTAAATGGTAACTTAAATAAGTACTGAGGATTGCTAAGCTCTTTTTGAATTTATAAAGTATGGTTTTGAATAAACTTCAATTCTTTAATCAATTTTGGCTTAAAGTTTATAAATGATTTTTTCAAACTATATAATTATTTAATAAAGGTATTTATAAATAATAACTTGTTTAAAAAAAGGGTTTACTAAATAAAAGGTTTGTTTAAAGTGATTTTAAAAGGATGTTTGTAAATGCTATTTTGTAAAGGATTTTCTTTAAGAAGATTTATCAAAGAGCTTTAAAAATAGGGAAATGATTTATAAATGATTTTAGAGATTTGTAAAGAGATTTTATAAATTAACGTGAAGGTTTACAAAAGTGAGTTATAAATTTATTTTTGAAATTTATAAGTTAATCGAAATATAAAGTGGGCTTTTATAAGGGAACTTTTTATAAAGGATAAGTGGGTTGGTTTATGGGAAGTAATGTTTAAAAGGGGATTTATTTGGTCATTTAATATGAAATTTGGAAAGAGGAAATCTTTATAAAGTTTTGTAAATATTTATACCAATAAGATAAGTATTTGATTTTTATTCTCTAAGTATTGGAAATATAATATCTTGGGTAGAATACTTACACTATGAGGTAAGTATATAAATGTTTTACGAGTATAAAAGGGATGTAAGGGGTTTGGGAATAGTGTTTTGAGAAGATCTTTTGATCAAGTATTATAAAGTAATTTTAATTAAATAAAGATTTATTAATAAAGGCTTAGTGGCTCCCATATGGAATCAAATCAGTGATTGTTTATTTGACAGTTAAATAACCAACTATCAAACCTGGACCAAAACATAACTTTGGAATATCTAGGAGCAGCACGTGAGTTATATGGCACTGTCATCTTCAATGATGTTGTATTGTGCATATAAATCTTGTTTTTTTCTTCTAGGATAGATGATTAGGAAATCCATCCACAAACGGTTAGGAGATGAACTCTGCTCTCATCTTTTGCTTGCTTATTTCCTAAAGAACCGGGGTTGAGTTTACCGAAAATTATCAAAAGTTGTTTCGAAAAGAACGAGATCAGATATGTTATCCAAAAACCACTTCGATCCAACTCAAGCGTTTGAATTTGAAGACACCTTGAAGAGTATGAAACCGAAGATGGAGCCATTGAAGTGCAAGGGCTACTTGCTATTAATCTTATGGATTATTCCAAAATAGATGTAGTAGAAGTAGTGCCTTCAGTTTGTCCTTATCCTGGACAACTTGTATGTTTGAATGCTGGTAATGCATTGCTGCCTGGAGGGCAGTGTTAGCATTCCAAGTGGGATTGCTATTTAAAAGGTAAGCGTAGCCTCAAGCCTCATTAACTGGAAATGACTAAAATAAGGGAGATGCAATAGGGCTAAGTTCTCCCATTAGGGTGTGTCATCACCTTTCTAGACACATCTACATATTTATGGATCGGCTGTTCATGAGATCTCAATAAAAAAGGGTTGCAAAGCAACCAGGGGATGACATATTCGGTATTATCCAGTAAAGGGTAGGCTGGTCTCATGTTGGTAGGGGATCCTGGCGAGGTCCTTGGTACATTTTCTAGATGTGTACCATGATAAGTGGTACCCCGATGCCTTGTCATTGTTTGGAATCCAATCTCCAATACGTACCTTTACGGTTTTTATTGTAGAGCCTAGTACGCTGGAATTTAATAATGGTAACAATTTTGGCTATTTTCATATATTTATTTTGAATGCTTAGACATTATTATAATATCACTGGATTTTCTATAAAAAATGTTTTGGTTACCGTAAGGTAAAAACCCGTCCGTGTTTATGTGCGGTGTAGTCTTACGATATACCTTTGATTTTAAAAGGGTTTTAAACATAATAATTCAGCTGTTTGAGTTAACTCACACTAGACCCATGTCTAACCCAGAGTATTATTTTCTTTTGCTAAAACTCTAGGGTGCCCAAATTTTTATGGGCAACCTTGTAGTTCAGGTTTTCCCACGGATGTATTTTAGAGGATCTTGGAGCAGGAGGCTTTATCGATAGCTAGTTATTATCTTATTTCCGTTGTTTATGTATATTGTATCAGTTAGGTAAGGACAGGCTGTTATAACTATCATAGGGTAGAATTTGTATTAGTATGACTCTGATGTATCATTTTGAGAATGACTTTGTAAAGAAATATGCTGATTAATATATGCTATTCCGTTGTGTTGTGATATTATGTGATTATTTAGTTTCTTCTAATCTTTTTTCTTCTTTCTTTCCCTTAACGATCGGTTTTTCCAACACTTGAATGCTCAGCATGCTATACGGTGGACATTATGTCGATTTTCGAGGGTCGAAAAAACCCCATTCGTTACATTTTGGTATCAAAGCGCAAGGTTAAACGGGAACCTTGGCACTGGTGGGTTAAACTCATTTGAGATCGGGTGAGTGAGACCCTAGAATAAGTATGAGTCTATTTTATATAAGAGCGCGTATTTGTTAGTGAATATAAAATGTTTTATATTGTGTTGATTTATCAGTTGAGTGGCTTAAGAAATCTGGTCGAGACATGGGACACCATGGTGTCGATAGGGATTCCTAAATACTTTAATAAGGCAAACTGACACAGTATTGTTTTGAAATTAGGTAAATGAAATAATTTTACCTAGAAATATATTTTGTATATAAATAATGATTTTTAAAAATATATAGTATTTTAGGAGGTAATAATATTCTATTACAATCATTTAGGGTTTGTTTTGTCATGCTTGTCCAGTTTGAGCATTTACTATTGTTAGTCTGTATAGGTAGCTGCCCTTTTTAGGATTCGGGTTGGGTAGATAGGAATTGGGAAAACATTGAAGCAAATACCTTGTGAATTAAGTTTCACAATTTGACTACAAGGCTTTCGATGTTAATGTTAGGATAAAAATTGATTTAATAAAAGATGTTTATTACGAGTTAGAATATTTTGAAATAGATATTTGATGGAAGGTTTGATAAAAGTTGATGTTATAAAATGAATTTACAAGAATGTGTCTTTTAATTAAAAGAATTTAAGTTGAAAACTTGAGAACTTAAATCCCAGGGCTTTTGAAAAATGTTTCAAGGTATTGAAAGATGATAATAGTATTATTTGAAAGCAATATTGATTCAAGAATAAAATTTTGGGAATGAAAATGTTAAGTAAGAAGTGTTTTCTTTAGATTGGTTAGGAGGGAATGAGTCTTGATTGTTTTATGATGATCTAGATAATCTTCTAAGTGACGATCGGATGTTTGCCTGGACGAACGTTGTGGTGCACTTAGTAGATTATTCTCTTTATCATTTTACAATTGAAACATATTCAAACCCGAACGAACCCAAAGCAAGTTGGTGATAAAAAATTTGTTGGAAAATGTGAAGTATTGTTTCAAAAATGAGATTTGAAATAAAAGTAGTATTTTTAAGTTAACTAGTTTGAGTGGCCTGAAAATAACTTAAAATTGGGAAAGAGACGTGTTCGAATGGTAAACACTTCTCTTGAATATTACCCTTCTTAGTAAGGGAGTGTATGATACTATTTGGTAGTACCCATTTCCTTGGTGTCATTTTGGAGTTACTCGAGCTATATGTAAATTTTCTAAGAATTGAAATTATAATATCATTTCAAAAAGTTTTTGAAATAAAACCTGGGTATTTAGATCTTGAGTTTTCTTAGGGAGATAAATGAAAAATGGAATAGTTGAAGCATATAGGGGTGTATACTCTTAGGATGTAGTGGAGTAGAATCCAAGTGAACCTAAGTTTAGTTTTATGAAATTTTTTCATAAATAATTTAGTGGAAATAGAATTGGTATTAGGGGGGACCAATTAAAGACGTGCGTAAGTTGGATGTAGATAATTCCTCGTTACCATATAATTTGATCTAAGATTCGAGTATAAGGCTTTGAGGTGTTTCACACCATTCCAAATAAGGATCTATTACTCTATTTTTGACGACAAGCATTTGATGAGGGTTTTTGATAGGAGACAAATGTTTTCTATCATATTACAACTATGTAAGGAGAACAAAGGTTCCAAATCAGGGAACCAGATTGGAGTCCGTACTAGAAAATCAGGTGAGCGATACTAGTTCAGAAGTGAAGTTATGTTTTCGAGCAGTGATCGAATCATATATTTTTTATAAGAATGATTTATGTAGATCATATGACTGATGTATGGTGTTAAGTATATTTTGGGTTAGGTTGCCAAAAATTCACTACTACGATTTGCGAACATTTAATTAATTTTAAATACTCAAATAATAAGTTTTATAATGAAAATAAAACTCTTTTAAATGAAAAATAATGATGGAGAAATAGTTTTCAAATTTGGTTAACAAAAATATATAGTTTGATGAAAAAAATAAAATGTGACCGGAATTCGTTTTTCGAATTTTTGATTTTTTGTAGGCTAAAAGTTGTCGAAAATGTTGTAGCACTTTGGTATACAGACATACATACATTTATAAATATTTTGACATAGAATTGCATATGTGTACATGTATGTACACTTAAGTATGTATGTTTGTGTATATAAGATAAAATTTTGTCATCATGGCAGACATCCCCATTCCTTCGGTCCTTTTTTCGTCCTCTCCCTCAATTCATGCTTCCATCTCCACTCCTCTTCTGCCATCTCCATCTTGTCTTCATCGTCCTGCTCCTGACCCCCTCCTCCTCCGTTGCCAACTGTTCCTTCCTCCAGTAACCCATCTTCTTCTTCTTCTTTGCCTCCTTCTTCCTTACTTCCACCTCTGCTTCCTACTCCTTCTCAACTGTCCTGGACTTCCCTTTTCAAGCGCAAGCCGAGTAACGCGAGGAAGTACATTCCTGTTGAGATGTCCCCTATGTACAAGAATGAGATTATACGTCCTCCTTCTAATGTTATTGATGCTGGAACTCAAGTATGAAGCAACTACCTAGTTGGTTTTTTCCTTGATAAACCTCTGTCTTATTTATCTGTCATTAACTACCTGAAAAATTATTGGAAATTAAAAGGATCGATTCAAGTGCGATCAAATGGTTTCCTGTTTTTATTTCTTCTATCCTGTGATGAAGACCGAAATAGGATTCTGCAAGGTGATCCCATTGTAATGCGAAACAAGATCTTTATTGTTAAGCAGTGGGATCCATATGTAGGAAATGCTTGTGAAACTATTTCTTCTGTGCCAGTATGGGTGAAATTCTCCAATATTCCAATGTTCTCTTGGTCTCACATTGGAATAAACTAGCTAGCTAGCAGATTGGGTAAGCTTGTTTGTATGGATGAATCAACTGAGAAGTTGGAGAGGCTATCCTTTGCTAAGTGTTTAGTTTAAATAAAACCTAATCAGGAATTAATTGACTCCTTTCCTGTCCAGCTGCTTGATGGAGGAACCCAAATCATTCGTATTGAGTACCATTGGAAGCCTGATATATGCTCGAGATGTTGTGTAATTGGTCACACTGTGTCTAACTGTGAAAAGCTTATCTCTACTGTGGTGTATGAGAAAAAAGAGAAGATAAATAAAGCTGTAGGTAAAGTTGTTAATGAGACTGAATTTAAAAAGAAAGAAACTGTTAAAACTTTGAGACAGAGGAAACAAAAATGGCAAGTGGTTAATAAAGCTAGAAAAATTAGGATTCTTCCATCTTTAACGAAAAACAATATTGAGGCAGAGGTTTCTCATGAAGTAAATAATCCTGAAGGGAATAAGCTTATGCAAAGGGAAGAGATAGAGGATGGGGAAATTGAAACTGTTCTGTATAACAAGGCAGTAAATTTTGGACAGGAGACTAATGTTATTGGTAATTCTGGTGATCTGGAAGTTAATGAATTTCATGCTATTGGTGAAATGGGAGAGATAAATGCTGAGGTGGATGCTTGCAATTTAAATGGTGATGAAAATGATTTGACTGTTATTAATAGTACAAGTGAAGTAAATGTCCCTTCTTCTTACAAGGAAATGTGTGGCAACACAAAGCAAGATTATGTACGTAATACTACCTCCCATGATGCATTCATAAACAAGGAAAACAATCTTCATTCTATTCCTCCTTGCATCAGCAGTTTTGCTGATGTCCTTTCCCCCCATGAATTCGAATCTTTGCCATATCTCTCTCTCCCTGCTATTAGTGCTCTCCCTTTGTCTTTGTCTCTAACTCGTATTCAAACTTCATCTGTTGCTGTATCCAATCCTTCACCATCCAAATCTAATTCTGTCCTAGTTTCCTCTGTGCACGTGCACGCTGTGCACATGCAGAGAGATAATTTAAGTTGTTCTGATGCAATTATTTCACAAAACATTAATAAATCAGCTTGCATGGAAACTGATCATCCATACCAACATATTGAACCTCCCAAAGCCTGTAAACCTCCTCCCCCTCTCTCTCCACTCCCACTGAAACACCTCCCAGCACTTCAAATCTCATGGTCCAACTTGATGGCCATACCACGTCAGGTATCGGTAAATCTACCAAAATGCATCCTGAAATGGACCTCAACCCTTGTGTTGGCACCACATCTTCTTCTCCCTTCCCTAGAACTAATGTCCAAACCACTCCTCTAACCAGGGGTAACAAAAAGAAACTTCTCCTTAACCAATTAGTTGATCAATGTTGAACAACATTGGTGTGTGGAATATTAGAGGTGCACACTCGGAAATCAAATTAAATCAATGTAAGAACTTAATCACTACTCATGCTTTGAGTATTCTTGCCATATTAGAAACCAAGCTTAATGCTCCTCTTACTGCCAAGGCTGCTAACTACATTAACTCGAATTGGAAGTCGATCAATAATCTCTCTGATGCGTCTTATGGAAGAATTCTTGTTATATATAACCCCTCCGTTTATTCTCCTTCTCCTATCATTTCAACATCTCAGCTCATTCACCTGCACTGTATCCACCTTCCTTCCTCCACTTCTTTTTATCTCACTGTTATTTATGGCCTTAATTCTATCTTAGCCAGACAATCCTTCCTTGACCTCCTCCCATCGCTTAAACAAGAAACTCATCCATGGATAGTTATTGGTGACTTCAACTGCTCCCTCCTTTTATCTCATAGGCTTGGTGGTAACCCCATGTCTCTTCGAGAAATAAGACCTCTTAACTGTTCTATCACGCATTCAAATCTGATTGAAATCACCTCCATGGGAGCCCCGTTCTCATGGAATAATTCTAGAAGATCTTCCCCTCGTACATTCTCTAAAATTGATTTCTCCTTTTCTAATTAGTTTGCTCTAACTAAATGGCCTAATATGTATAATCTCCTTCCAATGCCTAGGCTTTCCGATCACTCTCCCCAGATTTTATCATTTGGAACTGCCATGAGGACTAGAAGAACAAATTTTATTAATGCATGGGTGCAACACCCTGAATTTTTTGATATTGTTAACAAAGCGTGGTCCTCTTTTTCATTTGGTAATCCTATGTTTATCTTGTAGTGTAAACTTAGAGCTGTTAAAGCTGAATTGAAGGTTTGGTATGTGATTAAATTTGGCAAAGGCAACCTGGAGTCTACCACTATCTCTCACAAACTTTATCAAGTTCAAGAGTCTATGATGTCTGACTCTTTAAACATTGACTTAGCGGCTCAGGAAGCTACCCTATCTAACCAACTCTTTGATGCCTTAAGACATGAAGGGCAAATGGTTAAACAAAAGACTAGAATGGAGTGGTTCAAGGATGGAGATCGAAACACTTCATTCTATCATTCTGCTCTTAAAGCTAAACAGTCTAGAGAGACAATTAATGCTCTGATTGATGATAATGGTGAGTATGTCTCTGACCCTCCTTGTATTGTTAACATGTTTCTTGATTACTTCAGCAACTTACTTGGTAATAGTAATAATTTTGCTCCTTCGCTTGAGCTTCTTGACGGTGTTAGCCTTCCTAGGATTACTACTGAAGACAATGTCTTGCTTTCATCTGCAATTACTGACAATGAGATTAAATCTGCTCTATTCTCTCTCAATGCTAACTCTACTGGAGGTCCTGATGGTTTTAATGCCACCTTTTTTACCTCATGCTGGGATATAGTTGGCCCAACATTCTTGAAGGATGTCCATAATTTCTTTAACAAATGCAAGATGATTGGATCTGTCAATGCAACGAACATTGCTCTCATTCCTAAAGTTAAAAACCCCTGTCACGTCTCTGACTATATGCCTATCTCTTGCTGCAACACCATTTATAAGTGTATATCTAAAATTATTGCTAATAGACTCAAGTTAGTCTTGCCTAAGATCATTTCTTCCAACCAAGCTGCCTTTCTTAGGGCAGGAGTATCCTTGATAATGTATTGATGTCGCATGAACTTCTAAAAGGATATAACACCTCTCATGTCTCTCCCAGAGCCATGTTCAAGCTTGACATTTCCAAAGCTTTTGACTCGTTGCAGTGGGACTTTGTCTTTAGGATAATGGGCTTAATGAACTTTCCCAAACACTTTGTGGCTTGGATTGAAGCCTACATCTCTACTGCTAGGTTCTCCGTTATGGTCAATAAATGTAATGAGGGTTACTTTCAAAGCAATCAGGGCATTAGGCAGGGTGATCCTATGTCTTCCTATTTATTCATTCTGGTTATGGAGGTATTAACTCAAATTCCGGTTCAGCTTGTGCATGATGGTAGTTACTCAGTTCACCCTAAATGTAAGAATCCTCTCATCACATCTTTAATGTTTGCCGATGATTTGGTTATTTTTTTCAAGCCAAGTTTGATGACTGTGTCATCTATAATGGACGGTCTTAACAAGTTTTACAAAATCACTGGCTTATCTATTAATTTATCCAAGTCTGATCTCATGATAGCTGGAGTTAGCAATGATTTTATTACCCAAATCTCAAACCTAACTTCTATAAGGCAAAGAGCTGATACTTCCATGTACCTTGGTATACCTATGGCTACTTCTCGAATCTCTTACGCTCAATGTATTCCTCTGTACGAGAGGATCACTGCTAGACTATCTTTGTGGTCTAATAGGTTGCTTAGTCAGGCAGGAAGGCTTACTCTTATCAACTCGATTATTTTCTCCATGTCAGTGTACTGGGCCAGATCGTTTATTCTTCCTACCAAGCTGATTAATATGATAAAGAGTGCTATGTCTAATTTCTTTTGGCATGGTTCTATGAACTCTAATAAGCTAACGCCTTGTGCCTTCTCCAAACTTGAAATCCGAAGTCCAGAGGTGGCCTTGGTATCAAAAATATGCTTCTGTGGAATCGTGCTGCCATGGTTAATCACATTGACAACCTTCTGAATCATAAGGAGAATATATGGGTGAAATGGTCGCATTGGTACATAATTCGAAATAAGAATTTCTGGACCATGCATGTTCCTCAATCTTGTAGCTAGACGTGGAGGTGTATTCTGAACCTTAGAACTGATAATCTTCCATATGCTAGATGTAGAATTAGTATTAATAGTCGTGTGTCTTTCTGGAATGACCCTTGGGTGAAGTATGGTGGTATTCTGAGTCACCTACTGACTTACAATCAGCAAGCTCAATCTGGAATTAGTACTAATTCTATGGCTATTGATTTTCTTTCTAATGGTAGGGTTGTCCTTCCATACTCTAGTAATCTGAGTGTTTGTCAGCAATGGAATCTCCTAATTGACTGTCATGTCCCCTTATCTCAATATGATGGCATCTCATGGACTTTCTGTCAAGACAGGTATAGAATCGGTGGCATGTACAAGCTACTGGTGTGCCACAATAATAGAGTGACTCTCAGCTGGCATAAACGTATATAGCTAAATCATAGCAGTGAGAGGCATAACCTTTTTCTCTGGAAGATCTTCAGTGATTGCTTGAAAACCAAAATTAAGTTGAGTCAGAGAGGAATCAATCTTGATACTATGTGTAGTTTTTGTTTTGCTGCACATGAGGATACGCTGCACTTATACTTCAACTGCCCATATGTCAATAAGTTATGGTCTACTATTAATTCTATCACCACTGGTAGGTCGGTTGCCATGATCAGTGAAATTGAATGGGATCTCATCTACAAGGCTACGCGATGGAAAACTGAATCATCTTACGTTCTTCTTTTTACCCTTAAAATCTTCATCTCGATGATTTGGGATGAGAGGAATGCAATAATTTTTACTGGGAAAAGGAAATCCTTCATGCAAATGAAAGGGAGTATTATGGAGGGAATAAGGTTCGGTATATCAGCTTCCAGTCATGCTTTTGATCATGCATTTTTGGATGCTCTTCACTGAAGCATGCTTGGCTGGTTTTGGTCTGTTGTTGTCTTTTTTCTCTTTAATTTTCTGTTTTTTTTATATGCCTGTTTTCTTAGTTTTCTTGTTCCTTTGTTTCTTGCTTGCCTAATTGTTTTAGGTCGCTTTGTTTCTCCCGTCTTTGTAAATCTTTCTTGGTATATCAATAAAATGGTAGGGGCCCATTTTTAACCCTGCTGCCTTTGCCAAAAAAAAGATAAAATTTTATTATAAAAAGTTAATGTGTTATATAATATAACGATGCTTTCTCCAACATATGTACAATTAAGTACAAGACATGTTTTAACATGTTGGAACATGAAGTGTTAAGTTGGGGACAAGCTTGGCGAGGTGGCACAAAGTGGTGGAGGGTAAAGGACAAGGGATGTTTAGGTAATTTTTTTTTCTTGTTTTTAAGAAGCCCTTTCCTCCTCTTCTTTCTATCATATCTTCCTCTTCTCCAATTCAAATGGAAACATTCTTTTGTTTAAACCATATGAAATTCTAGTGGCTACAACTTTCATTTATAACACTTCTTAAAATTTTGAACATAGCTATATCTTCAGACTTATTTTTGGACTCGGATTTTCTAGGCCGAAAATACCACTCCTTCTATTGACCATATCTCCCTCAAAAAAATCAAAATTAAGTGATTATTTTTTTTAAATGATAGAGAAAAGAATTTTCAAAAAAAATTCTTTTGAGAACTTTTAAAAATTTCAAGAGTAACATGACCAAAAATCCAAGAGAATATGACTAATTTTTGGGTCCGGTTTTGTGAATTCATCCTTATCCGAAGCACCTCCACCTCTCCAAGTCAAGCCCACACATCCTTGTTCTTATCATGGCCAAGCCTACTCCATGCTCCTAGGTCCAAATATCAAGTTTTGAAAGTGGAATTTCTTTTTAAAAGGTTTCAAATGGTTTTGCAAAATTATTGTGAGTAAATTTCTTAACTTTGTCGAAAGAATTTACTTACACACACGCGCGCTGGTTATGCGGTTATACATATAATGTTGTGTTTGGATTAGGGTATGGTTTGGATGTGTATGTGCTAACTTGTAGTTTAGCATTAGATTTTGAACTGATGGTTAAAGGGATGTGTTGGCTATAAAAGTTATGATTTTTTGTTATGTTGGTGATGATATGATTTGGTATATATGAACTTGGATATGTTGTATGTGTATTAAGTTTGACTTGAAGCTAAAGCAAGTTAGCATGTAACTAGTTAGTAAGTGGAAATTACGGGTCATATAGCAATAGTCGCTATAAATGCAGTTTCGCTTAAAAATCGGATTTTTGTAGATTTTGGATTTTATAATTAAAGGTGTTTTAAAAATGTTTTTTAACAATGATGTTCAAAGAAAGTTAATTAAAAAATTAATAATTAATTATTAATTAATTAGTTTTGATAATTAATGATTGATTAAGTATTAAACAAGGTTTATAATTTTAATTAGCTGAAGATTGGTTAATAATTAATTATCTTTTAAAAGGTAAGACTAATTTTTAATTAATTAAGAGTTAAGTATATGATTTATTTTCAATTAACTATTAATTAAATAAAGGTTTAATTATTAATTAACTATTAAGATAATGTTTAATTATTTTTAATTATAAATTAATTAAGGTTTTAAATTATTGCTAAATTATTTATTAAAGTTTTAATATATTATTTAAATTTTAATTAAATGATTAATTAATTAAGATTAATTAATAGTCAATTATTAATAAAGCTTTTAGATTATTATTTAATAATTAACAAAGGATTAATTATGGGCTTAACTTATAAATAAATTATTCAATAAAGGTTTAATTATTTATTTATTTATAATTAAATTAAGTTCAATTTAATAAAGATTAGTTATGATTTAATAAGAATTTAACTTGTAATTAATTATTTTAAAATGGAGTTTTAAGTTTTTAATCCTTGTTTTCGAAGAATCAAATTGTTTTAAAGGTACTTCTTTTTCAAAGATGGTTTTGAACACATGGGATTCAAATGTCGATACCATTAAGTAGACAAATAATTATGAAAGAGTTATGTAAATAGTTTGTTTGTGTGGATATGTGTTAGAAGAATAAATCTCTGTTCTGTTATAAGTTGATTGTTTGATTGGTTGGACATCTGATAGCGTAATAAACCCATGTTCTGCTATAATGTAATTGTTATTTGTATGGACATGTGTTTTAACAGAATAAATTGATGTTCTGCTATAAACTGATTGAATTTTTTTGGACATCTATTTAGCAGAACAAATCACCATCCCGGTATCATGTTGTTTGGACATGTATATGCTAGTTGAGTTGTATTGATATGTTATTCCCTGATTTGATAATAGATTTGATTTACATGTGTGTTGGCCTATGTAAATAATTGCTAAGTGACTTGGAATTAAATTGAAACTAAATGGTAACTTATATAAGTACCGATGGGAATGCTAAGCTCGTTTTGGATTTATAAAGTATGGTTTTGAATTAACTTCAATTCTTTAATCAATTTGGGTTTAAATTAATAAATGATTTTTTCAAGCTATATAATTATTTAATAAAGGTATTTATAAATGATAACTTGTTTAAAAAAGGGGTTTACTAAATAAAAGGGTTTATTTAAAGTCAATTTAAAAGGATGGCTGTAAATGCTATTTTGTAAACGATTTTCTATAAGAAGATTTATCAAAGAGTTTTAAAAATACGGAAATGGTTTAAAAATGATTTTAGAGATTTGTAAAGAGGTTTTATAAGTTAATGTGAAGGTTTACAAAAGTGAATTATAAATTTATTTTGGAAATTTATAAGTTAATTCAAATATGAAGTCGGCTTTTAAAAAAGAACTTCTTATAATGGATAAGTGGGTTGGTTTATGGGAAGAAATGTGTAAAAGGGGATTTGTTTGGTCCTTTAATATGGAATTTGGAAAGAGGAAATCTTTAAAGTTTTGTAAATACTTATACCAATAAGATAAGTATTTGATTTTTGTTTTCTAAGTATTGGAAATAAAATGGCTTGGGTAGTATACTTCCACCATATGATAAGTATATAAATGTTTTACCAATATAAAAGAGATGTAAGAGGTTTGGGAATAGTGTTTTGAAAAGATCTTTTGACCAAGTATTATAATGTGATTTTAATTAATTAAAGATTTATTAATAAAGGCTTAGTGGATTCCATACTGAATCGAATCGATGTTGAATGATTGTTTATTTGATAGTTAAATAACCAACTATCAAACCAGGACCAAAACGTAACTTTGGAAATATCTAAGAGAAACACGTGAGTTATTGGTGCAGTCATCTCCAATGATGTTGTACTGTAACGCCTCAGAATTTTGAACCATTCGCATCCATTATAAGTGTATAGGTAGACACTCATGCCGGAGTTGAATTGCTCAAAATACCGCGTTGTTAATTTAAATTGGCAAAACTGAACATATACAGTAAATAAAATAATCACAGATCACAGACACAGAGTAATAAGTGCAGCGGAAATAAAAGAGATAGTAGTTCATGAAGCTACTATATGAATATATAAAATACATTAGAGTTTACAACAGAAGAGTAATACGATACATCAGAGTTAAACCAGATACAACGGAAGAGTAATATGATACATCAGATACAAATCCGAATACATTGCTGGAATCATCGAATACTGAAGCAGAATAGATGGCTGGATCTTCAAGCAAAGCTCCAACTTCACAAGGTGAGTCTCGAATACTGGTACACTCAGTTTGACCCGAGCGTAAAAGCAAAACACGAAACACTCGAGTCAGGATTAACATTCTTATATTAATAAATCCAACTCAAGTGAAATAGCAATTGAAATACAAGTAACTCAAAGGATGTTTGGAATAACCATCCTTTAAGGATCCGTTAAACTATCTACTAGGTAGTAATGTACGATAAGTAGATAATGTCTATCAGTAATAATAAGATATCAAAATAGCGTTAAGTCATGGCCCATTCCACCCTTAACACATTTTTATTCCCACAAGCATATACAAGACCGTAGTTTCCCCAAAACCGGAAGTCACCAGAGGGCAATCCATATACTCAAGGTACAAATCAAAATCGTAGTGGTCGCGCATAAATGGAATACAGTATGACAAGGCACATGAGGCTATACCCAAGGTAGTGATACTACCGTTCGCCTGATCCGGACTGGTGAGAACGCAACGCCGCAGCGCCCGCAACACCGTGAAACAACACTCCCAAAATCAAGGGTGCACCAATCGACAACAAGTATAAGTAGTTCGAAGAAGTGTGTCCACTTGAGGTATCAATCCTCCATTGGCCCGGCACAGCTCCTGTTTTAGTCATTTCCAATTTGACACAAGTGTCAAGGCTATCCATTATCGTTCTCTTTCTTCAGTCATCACGTACATCATTCCAACCACTTCATTCTGGATCATCACTCCGCGTATAGTTATTAAAGTGGGTTTCGGTTTAGATAGAGAGTATATCCATAACCGAATTCCGGTCTCTTTAATAACTTCCGTAATTATTTCACTGATTGGTCGTTTAATATATTTCAAAACCAAATCAAATTCAATTTCAATTTAAATTCATAAACCAACATTTCATTTATCTTTCTAAATCAATTTCCATAATTTCCGTTTCAAAACTTCCAAATTATCATTTCAAAATCTTATAATTCAATTTCAATCTTTTTTTAAAACGATTCAAATATTGATTCAAGTTCGTACAAAAGTTTCATTTCGAAATCATTTAAACAAATTTTATTTAACATTCAAATCAATTTAAACTCATCTATCGATTCCATTTAATATTCGAAAAGTAAATTTATCATTCAAACAACTTCTATTAAACCTTTCATTAAATCAATTCTTAAGTTCAACTTCATTAAATCAAAATTTACAATTTGAATTAAATTAAATTCATCAAATCAAATTCGTTAAATTTCAAGTCTTACATTAATTTCAATAAATCACATTTTATTTCTTGTTAAAGAAATTCAATTTCACTTATTTACTTACTTAAATAATTTTCCAAAACTTAATTAATAAAGAAAACTCAATTTCAATTATTTACAAAGTAAATTCACTTATTCAAAAGATCAATTTCTCTTATTAAAGATTTCAATTCAATTTAATCATTAAATTCAACCTTATTTAATTTTTAAATAATTCAAAACTTGATTATTAAATAATTTCAAAGTTTAATAATTTCAAACTTAATTATCAAATCATTCTCAAATCAAACATCGTTCTTTCATCAATTACATTGTTAATATTTAATTTCATATTTATTAAATACTAACATTTTCCTTTCATTAAAATTCAAATTTCAACTTCATTTCAAAACCATATTATTTATTCAAATAAATCTTCGTTTATTTTTTTTTTTGAATCAAATTATTGACCAATCGGGTTTTTATTTAATTTCCTATCCTAGGTCAAAGTTCAATTTGGGTATTTATCATTTCAACCCGATTCCAATTCAATTCAAAATCAAAACATAGAAAAGGGAACTTGCAGTGTGATAACTGGGATGGTGTCAAAGTAAATAAACAAGCAATAACAACAATCAATAACAATTCAATAATCAATTCAAATAATCTCGAAATAACCGTATTAATTCGCATTGTTATTTGTACGAATTAATATAATTATTTCTAGAATCTACACTATCATTTCATGTAGATTAAAGATTATTACATTACGGTTTTCACTTGTCATCTATTTACAATTTCGTCCATTATCAATTTAACAACATACATTCAGTGGTTCAAAATGTAATTAAACAAATCCTACGTGTCAATAAATTTAACAGTTGAAGGGTTCATATTATACAAATGTCAGTTAATCAAATTTAACATTTAATTATCCTATATCAAGTTTAATTTCATACTATTTATCATTTTAACATTAACAATTTAACGTCCAATATAAACATCAACAATCAATCAATTTCAGCCAAACTGTATTATCATTGCATAAATAATTAACAGATAATGGTGTCAGATGTCACAGGTGAACTGATACAGGCAATAGCATATATAACAGTGTAATTAACTAACAGCAGTATATTTCAATTGTCGTTTCAATTGAAATCAGATTTAATAAATAAAAGAACGTTAATCGTGAGTGAGTGCTCACCTTTCGAGGATAGAGAGATGATTCGACAAAAGGAAAGAGCTACGAATCCAAGCACAAATTGCAAGGCAAAGTAGATTGGCACGAACTCGACAAGTAGAGCTGATAGATATGGAAATTGATGAGTACAAATCAGAATCAGCTTGATATAAACAACAATTATATTATTATCATTATGAAATCATTTTTTTTTACAAATAAAAATAAAATCATAAAAAAAAATCAATGTTTTTAATTAATATTATTGTAACTTTGTAAACGTATATATATAGCTCAATATTATATTACACAACTAACAACTAAAGACTGCAACCTATATTTTTGAAAGCTTATGTATATCCATCAGTAAAACTCATAGGTACAAACCCAATAGCTTAGATATATAAACTTATATAGTATAGAAAAATGTAAACTTATATAGTATAAAACTAATGTATAAATCACAGCCGAAACCATACTGATATCAATTGATATAAACTTACCATTTATAAATACAACATAGCTTAGTTTACTGTAACTATTTAAAACCATTTAGATATAACTATCATATAATACAATACCGTTCTGAAATAGAATATATTTACAGCACTATATATATACATACAGCAAATAAATCAAAATATATATAAATATCTTGTACACACAAATATATATTAGATGTGAAAGCTTATATAACTTATATATATATAAAGAATAGGAACAGCTTATACGTAGGAAAAATTAGTAACATATTTATAAAATCTATATCTTATGTATATCATACAGGCTATATATATCTCACCTAATCATTATATGCAGACCACTATGGTGTGAAAGCAACATAAATGTGCCTACCAAGCTACAATACAATGTATATAATATTACACCTTTATACTCACTACAAAATAAATGCAACCTATGCATATTTACAAACACATATAACCCATTGACCATTGACAGTATGTACACAAAAATTTTAGTCAAAATAAAATTTGAAGCTCGTATATATATGACACACGACAAAAATTTATATTTGAAATCTACATACATATAAACCGTCATCATCATATATAAGTTAACAATATACTTTATACTTCAGACTCTATTTTAACTTCCCAGATCAAGATAAACATGATATACTTTATATCAATATATACTATAACGTATATGTATAAATAGCAACTAACATATAAACATTAATATATAACCAATATATATATATATAACTTACACGCATAAATGCTAGTGGAAGCTTGTTCTAGAAGGACTGCTGATGAGGAAGAAGATGCATACATGAGACGGGGATCAAAAGTTGAGTTGCTTCGACATGGCTACAGACGAGAGAAAATTTTGTGGTGAGGTCAAGAATGGATGTGGCGGCCGTGATTGCTTGGCCGCGGAGGCAAGGGGGAAAGGATATCGAATGGGTGACGTGGGATGTATACTGACCGAAGGTGGCGGGACAGCAGGCTCGCCTAAGGTGGTGCAGTGGGGGTCCGAGGAAATGGGAAGTGAGTTCGGCTATGATGTCGTCGCGTGGAGTCGTTGAAGTCGCTCATGACTGGTGGTCCGGTTCCTGTTGCCGAGATCGAGTCCGGAGGTGGAGTCGATGGGCTGGGTTCAAACTGAAAAGGGGAGGCTGGGATTGCGAGTGCTTGGAAAGAGGGGATGGTGGCTTCGGCTGACGCGGTGGCCACATGGTGGGATGCTAGGCGCGGGTCAGGGGAAGAGATGGGGAAGATGGCTGGACAGCGGATGGATGCTGCTTGTGCGCATGGCGGAGAAATGAGATGGAAGGTGAGTGGTAATGGTGGACGAGCACGAAGAGGAGCAGGCCTTTCAAAAAAAACAACAGACATATAAATTTGTTTTCTTAACGTATGGAAGGCAAAAGAATGCCGAGCAAAACAAAGCCACCCCAAATATTATTTTCAAATACGAGAGTAGTAAAGTTAGATATAAATCTGAAATGGTAACAGTCAACTGCAATACGTTTCTAGGAATTGTAAAAGGCCCTGCATGGGAATTCAGGAAGTATTCAATGCTAGTCACTGTTTGATTTCCAACAGTTCGTAAATTTTTGAATGGACATCGGAAATAAAAGGGTTTAAAAATCGGTAATGTAATGACCCGCCACTCATTCTACAGAATGACGCATCATTATGAAGAAAGAAAGGGGTAGAAAATAGAAAAGAAGAGAAGAAAGAAAGAAACAACAACAACGATCTCACAGCGGAACGAATAAATTATATTAATAACATAAACTATTACATAGTATACAACAATTTACAGAGTTACACAGCATATACATCACTTACTAGACAGTTATAACCATCTGTCTAGACATTACAACTCAAATACAAGACAAGACACTATCACAGATATCAACACAGCGGAATACTATATCTACGAACGCCGAATGTGACGACCCGGCTTTCATCGACCAGAAAGTCGTATCGCTAATAAGAAAGAAAGGGATAGAAAGAGAAAAGAAGAGAAGAAAGAAAGAAACAACAACAGAATCTAAACAGCGGAACGAATAAATTATATTAATAACATAAACTATTACATAGTATCATATACAACAACTATCAGAGTTACACAACATATACAACACATACTAGACAGTTATAAACACCTGTCTAGTTTCTACAATATAAGATACAACACAGATAACAATGACTCAGAGATCAATACAGTGGAACTACTATATCTCTACAGCGCTGAAGCCTCCTGCTCCATTGCTCCTCCAGAATATTCGTCAAAGCAAACCTGACTCCCTTGGCTACTCGTAAAAATTTGAGTACCCAAGAGTTTATATAAAACAGAAATAAACACTTGGGTCAGACATGGGTCTGGTGTGAGTAAACGGGTTAACTTACTTAACTTCAAAACCTTTGAAATCAAAAGGTATCACGTAAGACTTCCCACACATAAACATGGAAAAGTTTTTACCTTACGCTAATCAAAACTTGATAGGAAATCTGGTTATATTATAATAGGTCTAGGGTTTTCAAATAAATATGAAATAGCTGAAATTGTTACATTATTAAATTCCAGCATACATAGGTATACAATCAAGACCGTTATCACTTATTGGAAGTTGGATTTCCATACAATGGCAGGGCTACTGGGGTACCGCCCGTCACAGTACGTGGCCTAGATCACCGTACCGAGGAGTACGCCCGCTCCCCTGCAACACAAAGCCGGAACCATCCCTTACTGGATAATTCCGAATAAAATCACCCCACGGTTGTGTACTGCAACCGTACCACTAAGTCGAAATAGAAAGGGACATCTAGACAGGGATGACCTTACTCTCAGTGGGCGCTACCCACGAAGCCTTGCTGCACCTCCCCTGTTTTAGCCATTCCCGGTTGATGAGGCTTGAGGTCACGATTACCTTTAATCAGAACACTTCACTTAGAATGCTCATCGTCCACCTGA
Organism: Allium fistulosum; assembly: GCA_030737815.1. NCBI lineage: Eukaryota > Viridiplantae > Streptophyta > Magnoliopsida > Asparagales > Amaryllidaceae > Allium > Allium fistulosum. The sequence continues at coordinate 672,613,091 of CM060901.1, forward strand.
CGATGTGCTGAAAGCATTCAATCCATACAAGTTCGTTCCGGGTTCGAACGAAACCGAAGGCATTATCTCGTTACACTCGTTTTGGAATCACCCTCAGAGTTAACGACAATAACCCTTGCACTCTGAATCTTCATCTTCACTTGAGATTCACGACCTATCGTAATTTGGATCGATGTGGTATTCGGGTCTCCAGACCTGGAAATCCAGTATACGGAAACCCGATCCCGGTCTCATCGAAATCCAAAACGTATCTTTTAAGGCCAAGTTGTTTAAAGGTTTAAACAATTCAATACAATTTAATACTTGAATTCACATAGCATAAACATAGATAAATATCACACATTTATCACAGATATATCATAGTATATCATCCAATAGATATCAACCAAATCAGACATTCTACTCAACCATCATTCATAAGCAACCATTTATTAATCTCTATTTTAATTAATTTAATCAACTTAAATTAAATTAATTACTTAAGAATTAATTCCTAACCTTGCTTAATCAACCATTAATTAATTACAACCATTTAATTAATTAACCATTAATCACTCTTGATTAAATTATCCATTAATTACATAAAGTAATTATCCTTTAATTAATTTAACAAATTAATTATCCTTAATCATTTATAGTAATTAACCTTTAATTACTCTCATTAACTACAATAATTAATGATCCTTAATTAATTACATTAATTAATCATGCATTAATTAATTACTTCCATTAATCAACCTTAAATAATCATTAACAGTAATTAACTATTCTTAATTACTTTAATTTCTTTTATAAATCCTTTTTGATTAAATTCACCAATTACATATAGTAATTCATTTATTAATTACTTACACTAAGTAATTATACTTAACCAATCTTATTAAGTAACTACACTTAATCAATTACCAAGTGACTATCCTTAATTAATTAACAAATTAATTAACTTAAATAAATCACATTCATTTCTTAAATCATAACTGAGTAACTCATCCTTAATTACCCTTTAAACAAATTAATTAATCCTTGATTAATTATTCTTTAACTATTAATCAATAAACCTTAATTATTAATCCATATCCTTTAATACAAAGTAATCAATCCTTAATTACTTTTATAATTAATTAATTAAACTTAATTAACTAATTAATTACTTCTAAATTATTAATTAATAAAACTTAATTATTAATTAACAACCTTAATTACCAATTTAATTAATCCATAATTATCTATTAATTAATCTTTAATGACAATTAATTAACCCTTAACAATAGTTAATTAATCCTTATTAAATATTAATTAATTAACTTAAATTTCTTAATTAACTTTGAGATAAAACATTATCATTAAACATTTGATCTTAGTAATTAACTTACTTAATTAAATCATTAATTAAGTTTTTAAATAAATAATCATTAATTACTTATCCTTAATTATTTATTAACAATCCTTAATTACAAGTAAATAAAACACTTGAAAACTTAATTGTTAATTTACTTATCCTTAATCATCAACTAATTTAATTTAATAAATCATTCTTTATTTATTCCATTATTATTAAACTTAAATTAAGTTTTAAGACAAACCATTTCCTTATTAATTTCCTTATTTTCAAATTAAGTTTGAAATAACTTAAGGATTTGACTTAATACATTTAAGTTAATCAATTTATACACTTAATTTATTCAAATCATTCATTTCAAAGAAATGAAATTTCAAGACAATAAACTTAACTTGATTATTTAAATTTAAAACTTACTTTTATTTTAAATATTAAAAACTGGTTTAACATTATCTTTGGGTTTAAATCATATATATTTGAACAAAACAAATACATCTTCCCTTTTTCATTTAAATCAGAGTTTATTTTTAAATTTTAAAAACTGTTTTGAACATAACAGTTCTCTAAAAATTCTCGCATACAACCCGGAAACAATCCCGAGTCAAAGCCTTATTTTCACGAGTTCCTTCCCGAGAAATTTTACCACTGTTTGTTTTAAAGTTTAAACTGTTAAAACTTTTAACAGTTTCACTCTCTCGCGTATCTCCCTATAATATTACTCGAGTTCAAACCCTTTCTTCCCGAGACCAACTTCGAGAAAAACACCCACGAACCCAAAAACTAAACGAACTGATACATTGTACCACCGTGCACCTTGCACCAACAACGGTGAGCTTCCGACCACCGCCAAAGCTTCCCACATACCCACTGTTGCTCAAGTAACCCATCACGATCATCAAACCACCATCATATGCCAAGATTCAAAATCGAGCTTCACAGCAGGAACACGAACTTGAAACTTCACCAGAAAATCACCTCAAATCTCTTGTCTCCGATTACTGGACTCGCGGCAACCCCGGCTACATCTTCCTTATCATTACAAGCCACTATCTTCAAAATCTAACATCACTCGATCAACTCGAGATACAATAATTCCCTCTTTTCCAGATTCGAACACTCTTTGGGTTTTAACCCTACTCTGACGAACTGCTGCCGCCACGGTGAAGATTAAAGCTACTCACCATTTTTTCCATGATCAACGACCTCACAGCCACCTCCAGTAGCAATCCCGACCAACCAAACTCCATCGATTGTCAGAAAAGACCCACAATTCATTTTCTGAACAAAACCCGATATCCCACTTAATAGAATTTTAAAAATTATGATTTCTGTTTTAAAAATCATGATTTGAGACAGTGATTCATATTATCAAAACGAATCAAAGAAAACTGATATTTGAATATAACATGTTTGGAATTTTTCACTGGTGTCCTTGATTTCCAGATAATGTGTACCAACATATTGAGATTTTATTTTTATTTTAAAATTCTAGTTTCTATTTCAAACAACTTAAATTGTTTGAAAACTAAGCTAACATAAAATTGGAGAAGAGATTTTTGGAATTTTATCAACATCAAAACTCTGTAATTATGGACAGAGGTTTTACTCAGACAATTTACACATGCATTCATAGTTTCAACATTTATATATACATATATTCAGATCTAAAAACAACATGCATATGTATTTCAAACATACAATTCAAAATTTATTTCCAACATAGATTATTTGCATCAAATCTAAAGGAGGTTTTATGTTCACAGTTTATAGGCAGAGTATTGGACTAATAATAAGATGTCTAGAATTAACAGATATGCATATTTTTAAAAATATACAAGGTTTACATAATTTCAGACATGCAAAGCAATTATCAACGCATTGATTCACATGCAATAATATTTGATACTTTAAGTTTTTAATTTAAAGGTTCACTCACCTTTTTACTGTTGAACAGAGAAATTATAACTGGAAGCTTTTCGAACTGCACTTGCTTTTGATTTCTTTTAAAACTGAAAAGCTTGTTTTGAAACTTGAAAACCAAAGACTCTGTAATTTGTAATCTTTGAAAACTTTGCTTTGATTTGCTTGCATGCATCCTTGGAATGGTGCCAGACTTGATTTTGAAACAAGAACATGGTTACAGGTCTTTTGATAAGTGTTGATTATAGACTTTGTTTACAGGCTTGAAGGAATATATGGTTTCAGGCATTTGAGAAGGGTTACAGGTTTGAAGAATAAATGGTTTCAGGTTGTAAATTTGTTTTGATTTTTGGTTTGAGATGATTTCAGTTTTTGTTTGAGAAGATGATTTCGGTTTGAACATTTTCTGGTTTGAGAATTTTTGTCTTTGCAAATGAAAAAGATAAGAAAAGAAAAATAAGAGAGGAGGTGAAAGTTTATATAGTTAATTTAGATTTATTAAAATTTAAAGAAATAACATTAAAGGATGACACTTGTCTCTACCCTTATTTATCTTGTTAACACATGTATTTAACATGTTTAGAAATTTAACACTTGTCCTTAATCTTTTTATATTATTTTTAAAAAGATTTTAAAAGCTTTTATATTAATTTCTTACTTAATAAATACATTTCTTAATTATAAATGCTTTTCTATATTATACATAAATGAAACCTTTGAAAGAAAAATAAAATAAAAACCCATTTATATCCTAAAAATCATATACAATGTATTTCATTTAAAAACAACTCAAGACAATATATATATATATTTAAACAATACTTATTAATTTTAGAAATGATAAATCTATTAAAAATCAAATTTATAAAATAACATAATTTAAACAATTATTCTTATTACAAATCAATCTATACCATAATTAAAACATCTTATTATTATATTATTTGGTTATTATATTAATATTATCAATTTAAATAATTTAAATTTAGAGATTATCACATTTTAAATTCCTCGAAATCCTGGGATATCACATTCCTTCCCCCTTAAAAGAATTTCGTCCTCGAAATTTAAAACAAAAGATAATCCAAATTTTTATTTTATTTCAATCCATTTTAAAACAATTCAAGCATACTTATCAGCCATACACTATCAAACAAACAACCATTCATCCAAACAAACAATTTCATCCAAGCAACAATTCATACAAACAACAATTCTAGTTATCCGAACATAGATCCGGATAAACTACCTAAAATTATCCCGAGTTTCCCCGATACAGATACTGGGTTACTCGCTCTACTAAATCCAAACTGGTAATTCAATACCGAAGCCAAAACACTTATCCTCACAAAAATTCAGAAAGATCCAATATACTCGGAGCTATCTTTCTAATCTTACCCAATCTTACTTGCTCCCTTTTACTGGAGAAATAACAACGAAGTCTCCAACTTCGAATTCCAAATTCTCCATCTCTAATCCACAGAACTCTTCTGATGATTCTGGGCTGCCTTCATCCTTCCTGATCAGCTCAACCATCGCTGATGCTTCTCGAAATAAACAGGACCAAAAACAATCCAATAACAGATCCTCTCAAGATTTACAGAAATCCAGAACACAAATTCTACTCCACAATCATCAGTAGATTCCAAATACTTCTCCTATCCGGAAAAGACAAAACAGATGCTCTCACCAATCTGACCTTCAAATCTGGAAAAGCTTCCTGTAGGAACCCTCTAATCCAAACACTGCAACTTCCGGTTGCTTCCACTCTAGAACAACTACTACCAAGCTTTCGCTGCTCAACTCTGATCTAGATGTCGTCTATGAACTCGAACACAAACTAGATCAACACTTCCCATAAAATCTCTGACAACTCTATAACTCCTACATCTTCTAGAGATGCCTCAAACTCAAGCAAAAGATTTCCCAAGAGAACACTCAAACTATCGCAAGTCACTTTTGCGATCCTATCCAGTCCAATATCCAAAGATTATTGTTCTTTCTTAATCCATCAGAACAGTCTTATTGCTTGACCAATCCATTTTGAAAAATGAATTTACTCCGCAGCTTCTGAACTCCACATCTAAGAAACTGCTAAGCCAAAAGATCTTGCAGCAGGAACACAGAACACTCGAGCTGCACTGCAGACACAGATGCCAAAGACTCCATAATCCAAAGTTCTTCGAGAAACTCGATCCTCAAACCAAACACAAACATCCTGCTGAACTCAGCCACATCACCGAAGCAGACACACTTCCTCAAACTTGCTCCAAAAGAAAACATCTTCGGGAACATCCATAGTCACTGCGTCTCATCACACGGCTACAATTTCCTGAGGTATCAAGATACCATTACTTGCTTCTGTTCAACCAACAGATCCAAACTCTCAAAAATCCGCCCACACGAGCGCGATCAAACTTATACTTCAATGATGGACTCCGAATCTTAACAGATTTCCTTCAGAGATCAGAGAAATCCTTATACCATATCAAAGTTCACTCGAGACGGTATTAGGTCTACAGTCTCGTTAGATACTTCCAACCTCAACACTCACACTCCAACCAATGGTAGTCGTGTTGCACACACCACCACCCTATCTACCTTTATAACTTATATTGGAAAACCCGAACAGATAATCCAACAAATAGGTAGAATAGATATATATATATATATAGTTATATAAAAATTACAAATACGCTCTCTCAAGATAGACACCACTCCAGAGCCTAGGTATTCACTCAACCAATAGCTCTGATACCAAATGTAACGGTCTAGGCTTTTCAACCATCGACAGCGGCCTCAACTGGTAGGCTTTTCAACCATCCCAGCCCCACCGTGGCTTACATTGGTACCTCGAATTTGCTTTTACGGCCAGCCTCTCGACTCGCAACCAACCCCAAAAGGCCTTATACTACCCCCGGGTGCATGTAGGGGTAAGAGTCTCCCGTTCGCCACCTAACGCAAAGCGAGAACCCCCTATCACGCTGTAATGTAGCAAACCCGATCCCGGTCTCATCGAAATCCAAAACGTATCTTTTAAGGCCAAGTTGTTTAAAGGTTTAAACAATTCAATACAATTTAATACTTGAATTCACATAGCATAAACATAGATAAATATCACACATTTATCACAGATATATCATAGTATATCATCCAATAGATATCAACCAAATCAGACATTCTACTCAACCATCATTCATAAGCAACCATTTATTAATCTCTATTTTAATTAATTTAATCAACTTAAATTAAATTAATTACTTAAGAATTAATTCCTAACCTTGCTTAATCAACCATTAATTAATTACAACCATTTAATTAATTAACCATTAATCACTCTTGATTAAATTATCCATTAATTACATAAAGTAATTATCCTTTAATTAATTTAACAAATTAATTATCCTTAATCATTTATAGTAATTAACCTTTAATTACTCTCATTAACTACAATAATTAATGATCCTTAATTAATTACATTAATTAATCATGCATTAATTAATTACTTCCATTAATCAACCTTAAATAATCATTAACAGTAATTAACTATTCTTAATTACTTTAATTTCTTTTATAAATCCTTTTTGATTAAATTCACCAATTACATATAGTAATTCATTTATTAATTACTTACACTAAGTAATTATACTTAACCAATCTTATTAAGTAACTACACTTAATCAATTACCAAGTGACTATCCTTAATTAATTAACAAATTAATTAACTTAAATAAATCACATTCATTTCTTAAATCATAACTGAGTAACTCATCCTTAATTACCCTTTAAACAAATTAATTAATCCTTGATTAATTATTCTTTAACTATTAATCAATAAACCTTAATTATTAATCCATATCCTTTAATACAAAGTAATCAATCCTTAATTACTTTTATAATTAATTAATTAAACTTAATTAACTAATTAATTACTTCTAAATTATTAATTAATAAAACTTAATTATTAATTAACAACCTTAATTACCAATTTAATTAATCCATAATTATCTATTAATTAATCTTTAATGACAATTAATTAACCCTTAACAATAGTTAATTAATCCTTATTAAATATTAATTAATTAACTTAAATTTCTTAATTAACTTTGAGATAAAACATTATCATTAAACATTTGATCTTAGTAATTAACTTACTTAATTAAATCATTAATTAAGTTTTTAAATAAATAATCATTAATTACTTATCCTTAATTATTTATTAACAATCCTTAATTACAAGTAAATAAAACACTTGAAAACTTAATTGTTAATTTACTTATCCTTAATCATCAACTAATTTAATTTAATAAATCATTCTTTATTTATTCCATTATTATTAAACTTAAATTAAGTTTTAAGACAAACCATTTCCTTATTAATTTCCTTATTTTCAAATTAAGTTTGAAATAACTTAAGGATTTGACTTAATACATTTAAGTTAATCAATTTATACACTTAATTTATTCAAATCATTCATTTCAAAGAAATGAAATTTCAAGACAATAAACTTAACTTGATTATTTAAATTTAAAACTTACTTTTATTTTAAATATTAAAAACTGGTTTAACATTATCTTTGGGTTTAACTCATATATATTTGAACAAAACAAATACATCTTCCCTTTTTCATTTAAATCAGAGTTTATTTTTAAATTTTAAAAACTGTTTTGAACATAACAGTTCTCTAAAAATTCTCGCATACAACCCGGAAACAATCCCGAGTCAAAGCCTTATTTTCACGAGTTCCTTCCCGAGAAATTTTACCACTGTTTGTTTTAAAGTTTAAACTGTTAAAACTTTTAACAGTTTCACTCTCTCGCGTTTTTTCACTATAATATTACTCGAGTTCAAACCCTTTCTTCCCGAGACCAACTTCGAGAAAAACACCCACGAACCCAAAAACTAAACGAACTGATACATTGTACCACCGTGCACCTTGCACCGACAACGGTGAGCTTCCGACCACCGCCAAAGCTTCCCACATACCCACTGTTGCTCAAGTAACCCATCACGATCATCAAACCACCATCATATGCCAAGATTCAAAATCGAGCTTCACAGCAGGAACACGAACTTGAAACTTCACCAGAAAATCGCCTCAAATCTCTTGTCTCCGATTACTGGACTCGCGGCAACCCCGGCTACATCTTCCTTATCATTACAAGCCACTATCTTCAAAATCTAACATCACTCGATCAACTCGAGATACAACAATTCCCTCTTTTCCAGATTCGAACACTCTTTGGGTTTTAACCCTACTCTGACGAACTGCTGCCGCCACGGTGAAGATTAAAGCTACTCACCATTTTTTCCATGATCAACGACCTCACAGCCACCTCCAGTAGCAATCCCGACCAACCAAACTCCATCGATTGTCAGAAAAGACCCACAATTCATTTTCTGAACAAAACCCGATATCCCACTTAATAGAATTTTAAAAATTATGATTTCTGTTTTAAAAATCATGATTTGAGACAGTGATTCATATTATCAAAACGAATCAAAGAAAACTGATATTTGAATATAACATGTTTGGAATTTTTCACTGGTGTCCTTGATTTCCAGATAATGTGTACCAACATATTGAGATTTTCTTTTTATTTTAAAATTCTAGTTTCTATTTCAAACAACTTAAATTGTTTGAAAGCTAAGCTAACATAAAATTGGAGAAGAGATTTTTGGAATTTTATCAACATCAAAACTCTGTAATTATGGACAGAGGTTTTACTCAGACAATTTACACATGCATACATAGTTTCAACATTTATATATACATATATTCAGATCTAAAAACAACATGCATATGTATTTCAAACATACAATTCAAAATTTATTTCCAACATAGATTATTTGCATCAAATCTAAAGGAGGTTTTATGTTCACAGTTTATAGGCAGAGTATTGGACTAATAATAAGATGTCTAGAATTAACAGATATGCATATTTTTAAAAATATACAAGGTTTACATAATTTCAGACATGCAAAGCAATTATCAACGCATTGATTCACATGCAATAATATTTGATACTTTAAGTTTTTAATTTAAAGGTTTACTCACCTTTTTACTGTTGAACAGAGAAATTATAACTGGAAGCTTTTCGAACTGCACTTGCTTTTGATTTCTTTTAAAACTGAAAAGCTTGTTTTGAAACTTGAAAACCAAAGACTCTGTAATTTGTAATCTTTGAAAACTTTGCTTTGATTTGCTTGCATGCATCCTTGGAATGGTGCCAGACTTGATTTTGAAACAAGAACATGGTTATAGGTCTTTTGATAAGTGTTGATTATAGACTTTGTTTACAGGCTTGAAGGAATATATGGTTTCAGGCATTTGAGAAGGGTTACAGGTTTGAAGAATAAATGGTTTCAGGTTGTAAATTTGTTTTGATTTTTGGTTTGAGATGATTTCAGTTTTTGTTTGAGAAGATGATTTCGGTTTGAACATTTTCTGGTTTGAGAATTTTTGTCTTTGCAAATGAAAAAGATAAGAAAAGAAAAAGAAGAGAGGAGGTGAAAGTTTATATAGTTAATTTAGATTTATTAAAATTTAAAGAAATAACATTAAAGGATGACACTTGTCTCTACCCTTATTTATCTTGTTAACACATGTATTTAACATGTTTAGAAATTTAACACTTGTCCTTAATCTTTTTATATTATTTTTAAAAAGATTTTAAAAGCTTTTATATTAATTTCTTACTTAATAAATACATTTCTTAATTATAAATGCTTTTCTATATTATACATAAATGAAACCTTTGAAAGAAAAATAAAATAAAAACCCATTTATATCCTAAAAATCATATACAATGTATTTCATTTAAAAACAACTCAAGACAATATATATATATTTAAACAATACTTATTAATTTTAGAAATGATAAATCTATTAAAAATCAAATTTATAAAATAACATAATTTAAACAATTATTCTTATTACAAATCAATCTATACCATAATTAAAACATCTTATTATTATATTATTTGGTTATTTATATTAATATTATCAATTTAAATAATTTAAATTTAGAGATTATCACATTTTAAATTCCTCGAAATCCCGGGATATCACACCGAAGCCTCCTGCTCCATTGCTCCTCCAGAATATTCGTCAAAGCTAAACCTGAATCCCTTGGCTACTCGTAAAAATTTGAGTACCCAAGAGTTTATAAAACAGAAATAAACACTTGGGTCAGACATGGGTCTGGTGTGAGTAACAGGTTAAACTTGCTTAACTTCAAAACCTTTAGAAAGAAAAGGTATCACGTAAGACTCCCCACAAATAAACATGGGTAAGTTTTTACCTTACGCTAACCAAAACATTTGATAGGAAATCTGATTTTATTATAATAGGGTCTAGGGTTTTCAAGTAAAATATAGAAATAGCTTAAATGCTTACATCTCACATTCCAACATAGTTGGGCACAACTAATACGTACGGCACTTATTGGAGTTTGGATTCCATACAATGGCCGGGCTACTGGGGTACCGCCCGTCACAGTACGTGGCCTAGATCACCGTACCGAGGAGTACGCCCGCTCCCCTGCAACACAAAGCCGGAACCATCCCTTACTGGATAATTCCGAACAAGATAACCCCGTAGTTGGCGCGACCAACCACACACTAAGCCGAATAAAAAGAAAAGGGACCTCTAGACAGGGATCTATCTTGCTCTCAGTGGGTGCTACCCACGAAGCCTTGCTGCACCTCCCCTGTTTTAGCCATTCCCGGTTGATGAGGCTTGAGGTTACGATTACCTTTAATCAGAACATATCACTTAGAATGCTCATCGTTCGCCTGACGATGTGCTGAAAGCATTCAATCCATACAAGTTCGTTCCGGGTTCGAACAAAACCGAAGGCATTATCTCGTTACACTCGTTTTGGAATCACCCTCAGAGTTAACGACAATAACCCTTGCACTCTGAACTTTCATCTTCACTTGAGATTCACGACCTATCGTAAATTTGGATCGATGTGGTATTCGGGTCTCCAGACCTGGAATTCCGGTATACGGAAACCCGATCCCGGTCTCATCGAAATCCAAAACGTATCTTTTAAGGGCCAAGTTGTTTTAAGGTTAAAACAATTCAATTCTTATCTATACTACACACAGATAGATAATTTACAATAGATAATCCATATTATCATCCAAACAGATAATTCATATTATCATTTCAATCCAACCAAACATCTATATCATAGATCAGCACATCTCTTATCAGAGATATCAACAATGCAAAGCATTCAATATCATTCATCCATTCTTAAGTAATGATTTATCATCTCTAATTAATTTAAAGTGAATTAAATTAATTACTTCATCCTATAAATCCTGCTTGCTTAATTATTAATTAAACCAATTAATTAATCATTACTCTAAGTATCATCTTAATTAATCATTCCTGATTAATTACCCTTTAATTACTTTAAGTAATTAATACTTAATTAATTTCACAAATTAATTATCTTAAACCATTCAGTAATTAATCTTTAATTACTTCATTAATTAATTAACTATATTTAATTACATTAATCCTTAATTAATTACAATTAATTAATTACTTTAATCACTTATTATTTATTAATTAATCTTAATTAATCAATTCTTAATTACATCATTAATTATATTAATTAATGATCCTTAATTATTCTTAATTAATTATCTTATTTAAATTAATAATTAATTAGTCACATTTATTAATCACCTTTGATAAATCTCATTTAGTAATTAACTTCCCTTAATTACTACACTTCATAAATTAATTACTCCTTAATTAATTATCCTTTAATTAATTCCTTGATTAATTATTTAAAGTAATTAACTCAATTTACTTTTATTAAACCATCTTTACTTAATTACATCCACTAATTTACTTTAATTACTTTTCTAAGTAATTTATACTTTCACTAATTACCTTTAAGTAATTATCAAATCACCAAGTGATTATCTTAAATTAATTAAACAAATTAATTTAAACTTATCAAATTTATTTAATTAATTACCTTAAGTAATTAATTTCTTTAATTACTTCCATTAAGCAATTATACTTAACCAAATTCATAAAATGATTATTATTAATTAATTAATCTATTTGATTATCAAAATTAATCCCATTCATTAATTATTTAATAATCCTTAATTAATGATCCCTCATTAATTTTTATCAATTCTTTAATTATTTCTTTAGGTAATTAATCTTTAATCAATTATTTATTAAAACAACTTGATAAACTCTTAATTACCAATTAATTAATTAAATTATCAATTATTCTTTAATTACCTTATTAATTTAATTACTCCTATATAATTAAATCTTAATTTCTTTCTGAACTAAAGTATTAACCTTTAACTACTTTAGTTATTATTAACAAAAGTCTTTAAAACATTTTACTTTAAAATCTTTCTTTTAATTCATTTTAAATTAAAAGATTTAAAATAGATTACAATTTAACTTTAACCAATTTAAATCAAATTTATAAAATCTTCTTAAATTCAAATGTTAAGAAACACTAACATTTATAAAAGAATTTTATAAGGTTTTAAATCAATTTATTCATTCCACCCTTTTAAAATACACTTTAAAACATTTTAAAGAGGTTTAAACATTTTAATTTTTTTATAAACTTATTATCTTAAATATAGAAAACCAGTTTTAGACTTGAACCTGTATGAAAACTTGATTTAAACATAGTTTAAATTCTGTTTCAAACCTTTTAAAAACTCATTCAAAATTTAAAACACTGCCAGGCTTAAAACTGCAATCACCAAAATCTACTCGAGACCAACTAAATTTACCCCGAGACAAACCCTAATAGGCTTCGAGTCACTCACGCATTTTACTCGAGTGCTTTCCTCTGCCAAAACCAACATTGCCAGTACGATACTCCGAGTCGAACACGAAGAAACTTCGAGCCAAACACGTACCCGTCTCTTCTTCCCCAACTTCAATTTCTTCCAGATGTACGAAACGTACATGTGCACGTGCACAGGCGTAACGATCGCCTCCGACCATCACTCCCAACTCCGGCATGTCGTCTACGACACCCACTCGCGATCCCAATCATCAGAACCACGAACTGCCTCATCAATCGAAATCGAGCAAATAGATCATTACCTGGAAACAGTCCCAACCTGGAAACTTCCTCGAATCCAACTTCTCCGATCATCAGATCGTCTGATCTTCCTGCCGAAGCTTCGTCAACGTCTCCGCTTTAATTTCCCAAAATCTGATGGAGCTCGAACCACCAGAGGCGCCGTGATGATTGAAATTCCGACCATTCGAAAACTAGGGCTAAAAACGAAATCAAACTCCTACCATCGCCACAGTGAATTAAAAATCTCCTGACCATTTTTCCGATGATCACTGACCTACCAGCGTGCTCTAGCTTCAACCCCGAGATCCATAATCCATTTGATCGCCAGAAATCAACAGAAACCCAATTTTCGTTCATACTAGAATATCTCACTATTTATAAACTTTAAAATTGTGATTTCTCTTCTAAAAATCATAATTTAGTCTAGAGCTTCAGTTTATAATCCTGAATTGTTAAATTAACATATTTGAATTTCCACTTATATTAAACTTGTTCTGTTCTTTTGATTTTTCCTGGCCATTCAAGTTTTGTTTTAACTTAAATTAAATCCTAAACTCTAATCTATGATAAAAAAAACAATATTTGTTTATAACTTAAATCATAATATTAACTAAGTTAAGAGATACAGAATTTTCAATCAAAACTTAAATTTAAAAACTGGAAACAGAGATACACATAAGTAACAGACATGCATACCAATTTACATCCATATATACAAAAATATACATACATACCAAACATATTAAACAACATGCAAGCATATTACATCATAGATTCAAGAATTTATAACATGCAACAGATATCATATACTTAAGTTTTTTAAAATAAATGTTACTCACTTGATAAATAACAGGGGATAGGTTTTTATATGTAAACAGACAGGCTCACACACATATTCATATAAATTCATATAAATTCAAATTAGAAACTTCAGTTCCAGCCAATATCATCACATGCAAACATATATCATATTCTTAAGTTTTAGAAAATGTAAGTTACTCACCAGAAAATGATGAACTGGCTTCCAGATTTGAAAAGCTTTTGAATTTTTAAAAACTTGAGTTGCTTGAATCTGTTTTTGATTTTAAAACTTGAATGTTGATTTGGAAACTTGCATGCATGCTCTAAAATCTTGCTTTGTTTAGATGTTGCTCTAGATCAGGTTGCTTACTTTCAGATTCGAAAAGAAGAAATTGCAGTCTTTGCTTAGTCCAGATTGAAGAAAATGTGCAGGTTTGTTGTTCTCAGATTTACAAATGCAGGTTGAAGAAATGATTATAGATTGTATTTGAGAGGATTTTGGTTGAGAGGAAAGTTTAATTACAGATTTGTGGTTTGAGAGAAGAATTTATCTTCAGCTATTAACTTTACAGCTGAATGTTTTCTTAGTTTTGTAAAAGAAAAATAAAAGGAAATGTAGATAAGAAGTAGATGCATATATAAGTGGAAATGATTTATTCAAAATAAAAGAAAAATGGAAATTAAAAGATTGACACTTGTCTTTCTCATATCTTAATTTTACAACACATGTTACTATTAAGCTTTATATAATTACACTTGTCTTCTAAGTAATTCATATTTATTTAAATGTAAATAAAAGCCTTTTCTTAATTTATAAATGCTTATTTATATATATATATATATATAAGTTACTTAAAAGAAAATAAAACTAATTATATATAAATAAAAGCTTATCCATATATTTATACAAATCCAAAACTATTTAAATATTACCTCTTTTGAATTTCAAATTAATTTTAAATTCAAATGTAAATTATTCATATCTATAAACAAAACAATACATTATTAATATTGTTTTAGAAGTAACAAATTTGTCAATTTAAAATAATTTATAAAAGAGATTATAGATTACTACTATTATTAAATGAATTAACATCTCATATGTAAATTGTATTTTAAACTTATATATATATTCTTAACCATATTTATTAAGCAATATAAAATAAACCTTATTATTAACCTTACTTAAAACCATATAGTTATTTTGTTTTAAATAGCTTTGAAAAGCTTAATATTAAATAAATCATAATTTCCAAACTATCAAAATATATATATATTAGAAATTTAAAACAATATTTTATTTATTAATTAAATTTACAAACCCAAGTTTATCTATTTACAATATATACCCATATATATATATATTATAAATAGGAATCATTTTATTGGTTTTTAAAAAAATAATTTCACTCAGTAAATATTTATTTAATCAGATTATTAAACCAATTCAAATTTTTATTATCAAATATTATCAAATCAATTTAATTATTTAAACAGATTATTAAATTGATATTGCCCCAAATTTCCGGGATATTACATTCCCCCCCCCTTAAAATAATTTCGTCCCCGAAATTTAAAACAAAGGTAATTTAATAATCTATTTAAATCACAAGCAAATATTATCATCCATATGCTAACAACCATAGCAACCAATTCACCCAATCAAACAATTCTAATTATCCAGACAAAATTCTGGATAATTCCCTAGAGTTTCCCAAGTATAAATATCGGGATTCTCGCTCTACAGAATCCAAACAATCAATACTACTAAGCTATAGAGCTCCTACTCATCTAGATCTACAGAACTAAACAGAATATCAGACTACAGACGAGTCTGACTCAACAACCAAATCTTCCAGAACTGCTGGTTCCAAAATCAGAGATAGATCAAACACGTACTCCCTGAGATACGTAAAATACATCGAATTCCAGTTATCCAAACTGACAATTCAATCCAGTAGATCAAACTCTTATCCAAATCAGATCACAGAAGAGATCCAAAACAACTCGGAGCTGATTTTCCAGACTTACCCCATCTTATAGCTCCCTTTTATCAGAGAAAACTTCAACAACAACGAAGTCTCCAACTTCGAATTCCAAATTCCTCCGTCTCTTATCCACAAAATCTTCAGACGATCTCGGCTTCCTACAAATCCTTTCTGATCAGCTCAACCTTCGCCGATGCTTCTAGAAACAAACTAGACCAAAAATAACTCGACAAAATGATCCTCTCCAAATCTACCCATAATCCAAAACACAAATCTACTCACAACATCAGAAGACCGAACTAACTTCTCCTATCTGGAAAAGACAAACAGATGCACTCGCCAAACTACTTCCGCTGCACCATTCTGATCTGGAGTAGAATGAAAATGCTGATGAAGAACACAAGCACAACTGGACAACACATCCCAGAAAATCTCAGATAACTCAAGAGAATACTCAGACTATCGCAAGTCACTTTTGCGATTAACCCAGTCAACATGCAAAGAAACTGTTCTCTCTTTACCAATTAGAACAGCTTACACTTATCTATCCTATCTATCGAAGAAATGGATCCACTTTGCTGCTTCTGAACTCCACTTCAGAAAAACTGCTCAGTCAGAAAATTTCCTGTCAACACAAAGAATACTCCCGAGCTGCACTACTGCCACAGATGCCAAAGACTTCTCAATCCAAAGCTCTTCGAGAAACTCGGACCCAAACTAAACAGAATCACCATGCTGAACTCAGCCACAACACTGAAATATACACACTTCATTAACTTGTTCCAAAGAAAACATCTTCGGGAACATCCATATTCACTGCGTCTCATCACACAGCTACTATTACCTGAGGTATCAAGATACCATCACTCGCTTCTGTCTAACCGACAGATCCAAATCTACTCATCCAACTTCAAAGATAAACTCCGAACCATAATAGGTTTCCTTCAGAGATTGTGAAATCCTTACACAACTGTAAAGTTCACTCGAGAAAGACTGTAGACCCAACACCGTCCCGGCAGATACACTTCCAACCTCAACACTCAGACTCCTAATCCTAGATGATAAATTATTATCATCTCAACCAATCATTACAAATACCATATACATTTAAAATGATACTTTTTTATATAGAAATTATATCTGGGTAAAATTATTTCATCTACCTTTTTAAAACAATATTGTGTCCGTTGGCCTGGTCCAAGTGTTTAGAGATCCCTATCAATAACGTTAGCTACTCGTATTGACCAGAATCCATATACCACTCAACCGATCAATTAACACAATATAAAACCATTTTATATAACTAACAAATACGCGCTCTCGTGTATATATATACACTCGGACTCAAACAGGTTGCTACAGATCCTGTCTCTAATGAACAATCCTTCCGAACCTAGGTATTCACTCAACCTGCGACTGGTAGGCTTTGCAACCATCCCAGACCCACCGTGGCATACAGTGATACCTCGAATTTGCTTTTACGGCCAGCCTCTCGACTCGCAACCAACCCTCACAAGGCCTTTACCTCTCAGGGACATGTAGGGGTAAGAGTCTCCCGTTCGCCACCAAACCGCGAAGCGAGAACCCCCTATCATGCTGTACTGTAGCAAATCCGATCCCGGTCTCATCGAAATCCAAAACGTATCTTTTAAGGGCCAAGTTGTTTTAAGGTTAAAACAATTCAATTCTTATCTATACTACACACAGATAGATAATTTACAATAGATAATCCATATTATCATCCAAACAGATAATTCATATTATCATTTCAATCCAACCAAACATCTATATCATAGATCAGCACATCTCTTATCGGAGATATCAACAATGCAAAGCATTCAATATCATTCATCCATTCTTAAGTAATGATTTATCATCTCTAATTAATTTAAAGTGAATTAAATTAATTACTTCATCCTATAAATCCTGCTTGCTTAATTATTAATTAAACCAATTAATTAATCATTACTCTAAGTATCATCTTAATTAATCATTCCTGATTAATTACCCTTTAATTACTTTAAGTAATTAATACTTAATTAATTTCACAAATTAATTATCTTAAACCATTCAGTAATTAATCTTTAATTACTTCATTAATTAATTAACTATATTTAATTACATTAATCCTTAATTAATTACAATTAATTAATTACTTTAATCACTTATTATTTATTAATTAATCTTAATTAATCAATTCTTAATTACATCATTAATTATATTAATTAATGATCCTTAATTATTCTTAATTAATTATCTTATTTAAATTAATAATTAATTAGTCACATTTATTAATCACCTTTGATAAATCTCATTTAGTAATTAACTTCCCTTAATTACTACACTTCATAAATTAATTACTCCTTAATTAATTATCCTTTAATTAATTCCTTGATTAATTATTTAAAGTAATTAACTCAATTTACTTTTATTAAACCATCTTTACTTAATTACATCCACTAATTTACTTTAATTACTTTTCTAAGTAATTTATACTTTCACTAATTACCTTTAAGTAATTATCAAATCACCAAGTGATTATCTTAAATTAATTAAACAAATTAATTTAAACTTATCAAATTTATTTAATTAATTACCTTAAGTAATTAATTTCTTTAATTACTTCCATTAAGCAATTATACTTAACCAATTTCATAAAATGATTATTATTAATTAATTAATCTATTTGATTATCAAAATTAATCCCATTCATTAATTATTTAATAATCCTTAATTAATGATCCCTCATTAATTTTTATCAATTCTTTAATTATTTCTTTAGGTAATTAATCTTTAATCAATTATTTATTAAAACAACTTGATAAACTCTTAATTACCAATTAATTAATTAAATTATCAATTATTCTTTAATTACCTTATTAATTTAATTACTCCTATATAATTAAATCTTAATTTCTTTCTGAACTAAAGTATTAACCTTTAACTACTTTAGTTATTATTAACAAAAGTCTTTAAAACATTTTACTTTAAAATCTTTCTTTTAATTCATTTTAAATTAAAAGATTTAAAATAGATTACAATTTAACTTTAACCAATTTAAATCAAATTTATAAAATCTTCTTAAATTCAAATGTTAAGAAACACTAACATTTATAAAAGAATTTTATAAGGTTTTAAATCAATTTATTCATTCCACCCTTTTAAAATACACTTTAAAACATTTTAAAGAGGTTTAAACATTTTAATTTTTTTATAAACTTATTATCTTAAATATAGAAAACCAGTTTTAGACTTGAACCTGTATGAAAACTTGATTTAAACATAGTTTAAATTCTGTTTCAAACCTTTTAAAAACTCATTCAAAATTTAAAACACTGCCAGGCTTAAAACTGCAATCACCAAAATCTACTCGAGACCAACTAAATTTACCCCGAGACAAACCCTAATAGGCTTCGAGTCACTCACGCATTTTACTCGAGTGCTTTCCTCTGCCAAAACCAACATTGCCAGTACGATACTCCGAGTCGAACACGAAGAAACTTCGAGCCAACCACGTACCCGTCTCTTCTTCCCCAACTTCAATTTCTTCCAGATGTACGAAACGTACATGTGCACGTGCACAGGCGTAACGATCGCCTCCGACCATCACTCCCAACTCCGGCATATCGTCTACGACACCCACTCGCGATCCCAATCATCAGAACCACGAACTGCCTCATCAATCGAAATCGAGCAAATAGATCATTACCTGGAAACAGTCCCAACCTGGAAACTTCCTCGAATCCAACTTCTCCGATCATCAGATCGTTTGATCTTCCTGCCGAAGCTTCGTCAACGTCTCCGCTTTAATTTCCCAAAATCTGATGGAGCTCGAACCACCAGAGGCGCCGTGATGATTGAAATTCCGACCATTCGAAAACTAGGGCTAAAAACGAAATCAAACTCCTACCATCGCCACAGTGAATTAAAAATCTCCTGACCATTTTTCCGATGATCACTGACCTACCAGCGTGCTCTAGCTTCAACCCCGAGATCCATAATCCATTTGATCGCCAGAAATCAACAGAAACCCAATTTTCGTTCATACTAGAATATCTCACTATTTATAAACTTTAAAATTGTGATTTCTCTTCTAAAAATCATAATTTAGTCTAGAGCTTCAGTTTATAATCCTGAATTGTTAAATTAACATATTTGAATTTCCACTTATATTAAACTTGTTCTGTTCTTTTGATTTTTCCTGGCCATTCAAGTTTTGTTTTAACTTAAATTAAATCCTAAACTCTAATCTCTGATAAAACAAACAATATTTGTTTATAACTTAAATCATAATATTAACTAAGTTAAGAGATACAGAATTTTCAATCAAAACTTAAATTTAAAAACTGGAAACAGAGATACACATAAGTAACAGACATGCATACCAATTTACATCCATATATACAAAAATATACATACATACCAAACATATTAAACAACATGCAAGCATATTACATCATAGATTCAAGAATTTATAACATGCAACAGATATCATATACTTAAGTTTTTTAAAATAAATGTTACTCACTTGATAAATAACAGGGGATAGGTTTTTATATGTAAACAGACAGGCTCACACACATATTCATATAAATTCATATAAATTCAAATTAGAAACTTCAGTTCCAGCCAATATCATCACATGCAAACATATATCATATTCTTAAGTTTTAGAAAATGTAAGTTACTCACCAGAAAATGATGAACTGGCTTCCAGATTTGAAAAGCTTTTGAATTTTTAAAAACTTGAGTTGCTTGAATCTGTTTTTGATTTTAAAACTTGAATGTTGATTTGGAAACTTGCATGCATGCTCTAAAATCTTGCTTTGTTTAGATGTTGCTCTAGATCAGGTTGCTTACTTTCAGATTCGAAAAGAAGAAATTGCAGTCTTTGCTTAGATTCCAGATTGAAGAAAATGTGCAGGTTTGTTGTTCTCAGATTTACAAATGCAGGTTGAAGAAATGATTATAGATTGTATTTGAGAGGATTTTGGTTGAGAGGAAAGTTTAATTACAGATTTGTGGTTTGAGAGAAGAATTTATCTTCAGCTATTAACTTTACAGCTGAATGTTTTCTTAGTTTTGTAAAAGAAAAATAAAAGGAAATGTAGATAAGAAGTAGATGCATATATAAGTGGAAATGATTTATTCAAAATAAAAGAAAAATGGAAATTAAAAGATTGACACTTGTCTTTCTCATATCTTAATTTTACAACACATGTTACTATTAAGCTTTATATAATTACACTTGTCTTCTAAGTAATTCATATTTATTTAAATGTAAATAAAAGCCTTTTCTTAATTTATAAATGCTTATTTATATATATATAAGTTACTTAAAAGAAAATAAAACTAATTATATATAAATAAAAGCTTATCCATATATTTATACAAATCCAAAACTATTTAAATATTACCTCTTTTGAATTTCAAATTAATTTTAAATTCAAATGTAAATTATTCATATCTATAAACAAAACAATACATTATTAATATTGTTTTATAAGTAACAAATTTGTCAATTTAAAATAATTTATAAAAGAGATTATAGATTACTACTATTATTAAATGAATTAACATCTCATATGTAAATTGTATTTTAAACTTATATATATATTCTTAACCATATTTATTAAGCAATATAAAATAAACCTTATTATTAACCTTACTTAAAACCATATAGTTATTTTGTTTTAAATAGCTTTGAAAAGCTTAATATTAAATAAATCATAATTTCCAAACTATCAAAATATATATATATATTAGAAATTTAAAAACAATATTTTATTTATTAATTAAATTTACAAACCCAAGTTTATCTATTTACAATATATACCCATATATATATATATTATAAATAGGAATCATTTTATTGGTTTTTAAAAAAATAATTTCACTCAGTAAATATTTATTTAATCAGATTATTAAACCAATTCAAATTTTTATTATCAAATATTATCAAATCAATTTAATTATTTAAACAGATTATTAAATTGATATTGCCCCAAATTTCCGGGATATTACAGGTAACGAAAAGAAATTTGTTCTGTCAATTTCGTAGCGAAACAGATTTTTTCAAAAATACAGAATTTAATACAACACGACGAGACGAACAAAACGGTATACGAATATTGGCGGTACGATTGAATTAATAAAATTCGAAATTTTCAACTGGCGGAAAATGCAAGAAAAACGCAAGAAAATAAGACCGACGGAGCCAAAGATGTCCGAATTTGGAAAAACGACAAACTGTAATCTTGCTCAGAAGATGGTTTAGAATTTTTCTATGTAAAATATTTAGGTTTCGGAAACATTTTATTTTCAACGCTTTTTAACTGATTGAATTGAAGTGAATTTACGCGCGAAATAAATTTCCATATTTTCGGACGAAAATTTACCAATCGCTATGTTTAACTAGACGCATTCCAAATATCAAATTTTTATTTCAAAATTTTATCGTTTAAAATTTCGCAAAATTTTAACTAATAACGTTATTAAAACAGTTGAAATTTACGGGTCGTTACACTCTCCCCCACTCAAAACTTTTCGTCCCCGAAAAGGAACGAGGTAGGAGAATAGAAACAACCAGAGAGAAAACAGACTTGAAATACAAATAAAACAGTTGGTTTAAACCGTATAAATTTCAATTTACCTTAATTAATACTCAATATTTGATTTAAAATTCAGGGTATTTCAATAAGTTGATTTAATTCCAAATTATTAATTTTTGATACCAAAAGATTTCTTCAAAACAAAATTTTATTTTATTTATCTCACTTATTCATTGCTTTATTATCCAATTATCCCTATCAATTTCTAAAATCATAAACTTGAATAGTCATTTATTACAATCATATTTTATTCAACAAATTTAATTTTCTTTATTCCAAATTATTATTAAATTTGTTCCACTTAATATATCTTATTACATATATTTAAACCATATAAATTTATTTAAACCATATAAATTTCAATTTAAATTAATTTATATTCAATAGTTGGTATAAATCTGAGGTATTTCCATAAGTTGATCTAGTTTAAATTTTGTTAATTCTTAGAGAACAAAATTTATCATATTCATCTTATTCAATTAACTTATTATTCTATCAACTTATTAGCATTTTTTTTATAATAAAATCTAAGTGTATAACATTTATTATAGACACTCAAATTTTATTTATAAAATCATTTTATATTGTATATTATCCAATTACATTTTAACTTCTGAAAAATTTAGGTAAGTTATATTGAAATGCAATTTAGTACTATACAAATAATATTCTCAAATCTAATTATTTCAAGTTTAAATATTTATCAAAATTTTGGTTTCATTTATAATTAAAATCATTCTTTAACAAAATTTAAGAATTAGATTTCCGATTAACTTTAAACAATTTAGAGATATATATAATATATTTATGTCAAATCAATTTAAATTTTAAAATAAGATAGCTATATATATATAAATCAAATTATACTGAAGAAATTCAAATCAAAATATTTTTTCAAAACAAAACCGTAGCAAAGCTACAGACTAGTATCTCTACTTCGAAACTCGAAAATGAACGTCGATGATGCGGCCGCCATCACCGAAATTATTTTCCAGCGACAAAGAGAAGAGCACTGATTTCAACATTTTAAAAAATTCTTTGAAAACGATTTCTATTCGAAAATACTTCCAATAATATATACTTTAAAATTTTAAAACCAAAGTTTGAAATCACCGGAAACTAAATTCTCAAATTTCTGAATTAAATTCATTTCAAATTCCAAATCAATTTATAATCTGTATTTATAAATTTATTTAGAACAATAAATGATAATCAAATATTATCATTTCAAACAAACAATTTAATTAACCTATTAAATCCCAGAAAAATTTTTACTTATATTTTCACAATATAATCAAACAAATTTATTTCATTTTCCAAATTTGAAAATAATATGGTGTCAGTTTGCGCTGTTCAAGTGTTTTAGAAATCCTATCGATAGCGTTGATCAGACGAATCGATCAGAAACCCAAATCAACATCAACAACTCAAACAACACAGCATATATTAAAACATTTATATATAAATTTACAAATACACTTCTTTGCTCGACGATACAGGGATGAATTTTCAAAATAAGGATAGGGTTTCAAATTTTATGGACTCAAGTTAAAGAGAATTCTGATTTAAATACAAGTTCGAAAGAAAAGATAAGATGATTCAATTGACAGAATCGGGTTGGATAAGCTTATTTAATTTACGGGCAATCTTAACCGGATCGTCCGTAACTTCAAGAATAAGATCGATGTAGAAATTTGAGGCAAATCGACATTCGATCTCAAGAAATAAAATTCAGGTATAGTAGGAGATAGATAGCATCGTAAACCGAGGATACAGAAATCTCCGGTAAATCAATGCCTATTGTAGAGGAGTTTTACTCTTTACGAATCATTCGAAGATTGGCGAGACCGCCGATCTATTATAGATAACATTCAGAATGGAGTTATGGGGTGCTCCAGAATTGAAAGAAAATGAATTGTGAAAGGCACGGAATGAATTTCAGAACCGAGGGGAACGTTCCAACATTCAAAGGAATTGAGTCAAAGGAAGAGATTGAAACTCGAATGAGAGTGATTCTGTAAATACATTTACCATATGTGTTAAGTTTTGCCTAGAGCTACCAAAGCTCTGATACCAACTGTAACGACCCAGAATTTTGAACCATTCGCATCCATTATAAGTGTATAGGTAGACACTCATGCCGGAGTTGAATTGCTCAAAATACCGCGTTGTTAATTTAAATTGGCAAAACTGAACATATACAGTAAATAAAATAATCACAGATCACAGACACAGAGTAATAAGTGCAGCGGAAATAAAAGAGATAGTAGTTCATGAAGCTACTATATGAATATATAAAATACATTAGAGTTTACAACAGAAGAGTAATACGATACATCAGAGTTAAACCAGATACAACGGAAGAGTAATATGATACATCAGATACAAATCCGAATACATTGCTGGAATCATCGAATACTGAAGCAGAATAGATGGCTGGATCTTCAAGCAAAGCTCCAACTTCACAAGGTGAGTCTCGAATACTGGTACACTCAGTCTGACCCGAGCGTAAAGCAAAACACGAAACACTCGAGTCAGGATTAACATTCTTATATTAATAAATCCAACTCAAGTGAAATAGCAATTGAAATACAAGTAACTCAAAGGATGTTTGGAATAACCATCCTTTAAGGATCCGTTAAACTATCTACTAGGTAGTAATGTACGATAAGTAGATAATGTCTATCAGTAATAATAAGATATCAAAATAGCGTTAAGTCATGGCCCATTCCACCCTTAACACATTTTTATTCCCACAAGCATATACAAGACCGTAGTTTCCCCAAAACCGGAAGTCACCAGAGGGCAATCCATATACTCAAGGTACAAATCAAAATCGTAGTGGTCGCGCATAAATGGAATACAGTATGACAAGGCACATGAGGCTATACCCAAGGTAGTGATACTACCGTTCGCCTGATCCGGACTAGTGAGAACGCAACGCCGCAGCGCCCGCAACACCGTGAAACAACACTCCCAAAATCAAGGGTGCACCAATCGACAACAAGTATAAGTAGTTCGAAGAAGTGTGTCCACTTGAGGTATCAATCCTCCATTGGCCCGGCACAGCTCCTGTTTTAGTCATTTCCAATTTGACACAAGTGTCAAGGCTATCCATTATCGTTCTCTTTCTTCAGTCATCACGTACATCATTCCAACCACTTCATTCTGGATCATCACTCCGCGTATAGTTATTAAAGTGGGTTTCGGTTTAGATAGAGAGTATATCCATAACCGAATTCCGGTCTCTTTAATAACTTCCGTAATTATTTCACTGATTGGTCGTTTAATATATTTCAAAACCAAATCAAATTCAATTTCAATTTAAATTCATAAACCAACATTTCATTTATCTTTCTAAATCAATTTCCATAATTTCCGTTTCAAAACTTCCAAATTATCATTTCAAAATCTTATAATTCAATTTCAATCTTTTTTTAAAACGATTCAAATATTGATTCAAGTTCGTACAAAAGTTTCATTTCAAAATCATTTAAACAAATTTTATTTAACATTCAAATCAATTTAAACTCATCTATCGATTCCGTTTAATATTCGAAAAGTAAATTTATCATTCAAACAACTTCTATTAAACCTTTCATTAAATCAATTCTTAAGTTCAACTTCATTAAATCAAAATTTACAATTTGAATTAAATTAAATTCATCAAATCAAATTCGTTAAATTTCAAGTCTTACATTAATTTCAATAAATCACATTTTATTTCTTGTTAAAGAAATTCAATTTCACTTATTTACTTACTTAAATAATTTTCCAAAACTTAATTAATAAAGAAAACTCAATTTCAATTATTTACAAAGTAAATTCACTTATTCAAAAGATCAATTTCTCTTATTAAAGATTTCAATTCAATTTAATCATTAAATTCAACCTTATTTAATTTTTAAATAATTCAAAACTTGATTATTAAATAATTTCAAAGTTTAATAATTTCAAACTTAATTATAATTTCAAACT
Organism: Allium fistulosum; assembly: GCA_030737815.1. Taxonomy (NCBI): domain Eukaryota; kingdom Viridiplantae; phylum Streptophyta; class Magnoliopsida; order Asparagales; family Amaryllidaceae; genus Allium; species Allium fistulosum. The sequence goes on from CM060901.1 coordinate 672,639,825, forward strand.
TAATTATCAAATCATTCTCAAATCAAACATCGTTCTTTCATCAATTACATTGTTAATATTTAATTTCATATTTATTAAATACTAACATTTTCCTTTCATTAAAATTCAAATTTCAACTTCATTTCAAAACCATATTATTTATTCAAATAAATCTTCGTTTATTTTTTTTTTGAATCAAATTATTGACCAATCGGGTTTTTATTTAATTTCCTATCCTAGGTCAAAGTTCAATTTGGGTATTTATCATTTCAACCCGATTCCAATTCAATTCAAAATCAAAACATAGCAAAGGGAACTTGCAGTGTGATAACTGGGATGGTGTCAAAGTAAATAAACAAGCAATAACAACAATCAATAACAATTCAATAATCAATTCAAATAATCTCGAAATAACCGTATTAATTCGCATTGTTATTTGTACGAATTAATATAATTATTTCTAGAATCTACACTATCATTTCATGTAGATTAAAGATTATTACATTACGGTTTTCACTTGTCATCTATTTACAATTTCGTCCATTATCAATTTAACAACATACATTCAGTGGTTCAAAATGTAATTAAACAAATCCTACGTGTCAATAAATTTAACAGTTGAAGGGGTCATATTATACAAATGTCAGTTAATCAAATTTAACATTTAATTATCCTATATCAAGTTCAATTTCATACTATTTATCATTTTAACATTAACAATTTAACGTCCAATATAAACATCAACAATCAATCAATTTCAGCCAGACTGTATTATCATTGCATAAATAATTAACAGATAATGGTGTCAGATGTCACAGGTGAACTGATACAGGCAATAGCATATATAACAGTGTAATTAACTAACAACAGTATATTTCAATTGTCGTTTCAATTGAAATCAGATTTAATAAATAAAAGAACGTTAATCGTGAGTGAGTGCTCACCTTTCGAGGATAGAGAGATGATTCGACAAAAGGAAAGAGCTACGAATCCAAGCACAAATTGCAAGGCAAAGTAGATTGGCACGAACTCGACAAGTAGAGCTGATAGATATGGAAATTGATGAGTACAAATCAGAATCAGCTTGATATAAACAACAATTATATTATTATCATTATGAAATCATTTTTTTTACAAATAAAAATAAAATCATAAAAAAAAATCAATGTTTTTAATTAATATTATTGTAACTTTGTAAACGTATATATATAGCTCAATATTATATTACACAACTAACAACTAAAGACTGCAACCTATATTTTTGAAAGCTTATGTATATCCATCAGTAAAACTCATAGGTACAAACCCAATAGCTTAGATATATAAACTTATATAGTATAGAAAAATGTAAACTTATATAGTATAAAACTAATGTATAAATCACAGCCGAAACCATACTGATATCAATTGATATAAACTTACCATTTATAAATACAACATAGCTTAGTTTACTGTAACTATTTAAAACCATTTAGATATAACTATCATATAATACAATACCGTTCTGAAATAGAATATATTTACAGCACTATATATATACATACAGCAAATAAATCAAAATATATATAAATATCTTGTACACACAAATATATATTAGATGTGAAAGCTTATATAACTTATATATATATAAAGAATAGGAACAGCTTACACACAGGAAAAATTAGTAACATATTTATAAAATCTATATCTTATGTATATCATACAGGCTATATATATCTCACCTAATCATTATATGCAGACCACTATGGTGTGAAAGCAACATAAATGTGCCTACCAAGCTACAATACAATGTATATAATATTACACCTTTATACTCACTACAAAATAAATGCAACCTATGCATATTTACAAACACATATAACCCATTGACCATTGACAGTATGTACACAAAAATTTTAGTCAAAATAAAATTTGAAGCTCGTATATATATGACACACGACAAAAATTTATATTTGAAATCTACATACATATAAACCGACATCATCATATATAAGTTAACAATATACTTTATACTTCAGACTCTATTTTAACTTCCCAAATCAAGATAAACATGATATACTTTATATCAATATATACTATAACGTATATGTATAAATAGCAACTAACATATAAACATTAATATATAACCAATATATATATATATAACTTACACGCATAAATGCTAGTGGAAGCTTGTTCTAGAAGGACTGCTGATGAGGAAGAAGATGCATACATGAGACGGGGATCAAAAGTTGAGTTGCTTCGACATGGCTACAGACGAGAGAAAATTTTGTGGTGAGGTCAAGAATGGATGTGGCGGCCGTGATTGCTTGGCCGCGGAGGCAAGGGGGAAAGGATATCGAATGGGTGACGTGGGATGTGTACTGACCGAAGGTGGCGGGACAGCAGGCTCGTCTAAGGTGGTGCAGTGGGGGTCCGAGGAAATGGGAAGTGAGTTCGGCTATGATGTCGTCGCGTGGAGTCGTTGAAGTCGCTCACGACTGGTGGTCCGGTTCCTGTTGCCGAGATCGAGTCCGGAGGTGGAGTCGATGGGCTGGGTTCAAACTGAAAAGGGGAGGCTGGGATTGCGAGTGCTTGGAAAGAGGGGATGGTGGCTTCGGCTGACGCGGTGGCCACATGGTGGGATGCTAGGCGCGGGTCAGGGGAAGAGATGGGGAAGATGGCTGGACAGCGGATGGATGCTGCTTGTGCGCGTGGCGGAGAAATGAGATGGAAGGTGAGTGGTAATGGTGGACGAGCACGAAGAGGAGCAGGCCTTTCAAAAAAAACAACAGACATATAAATTTGTTTTCTTAACGTATGGAAGGCAAAAGAATGCCGAGCAAAACAAAGCCACCCCAAATATTATTTTCAAATACGAGAGTAGTAAAGTTAGATATAAATCTGAAATGGTAACAGTCAACTGCAATACGTTTCTAGGAATTGTAAAAGGCCCTGCATGGGAATTCAGGAAGTATTCAATGCTAGTCACTGTTTGATTTCCAACAGTTCGTAAATTTTTGAATGGACACCGGAAATAAAAGGGTTTAAAAATCGGTAACGAAAAGAAATTTGTTCTGTCAATTTCATAGCGAAACAGATTTTTTCAAAAATACAGAATTTAATACAACACGACGAGACAAACAAAACGGCATACGAATATTGGCGGTACGATTGAATTAATAAAATTCGAAATTTTCAACTGGCGGAAAATGCAAGAAAAACGCAAGAAAATAAGACCGACGGAGCCAAAGATGTCCGAATTTGGAAAAACGACAAACTGTAATCTTGCTCAGAAGATGGTTTAGAATTTTTCTATGTAAAAATATTTAGGTTTCGAAAACATTTTATTTTCAACGCTTTTTAACTGATTGAATTGAAGTGAATTTACGCGCGAAATAAATTTCCATATTTTCGGATGAAAATTTACCAGTCGCTATGTTTAACTAGACGCATTCCAAATATCAAATTTTTATTTCAAAATTTTATCGTTTAAAATTTCGCAAAATTTTAACTAATAACGTTATTAAAACAGTTGAAATTTACGGGTCGTTACATGTACTGTGTGTATAAATATCATTTCGTTCTTCTAGGATAGATGATAAGGAAATCCATCCACAAGCGGTTAGTAGGTGAACTCCGCTCTTATCTTTTGTACGCTTATTTCCTAAAGAACAGAGGTTGAGTTTACCAAAAATTATTGAAAGTTGTTTCGAAGAGCCCGGGATCAAATATGTTATTCAAAAACCACTTCGATCCAAATCAAGCGTTCTGAATTTGAAGACATCTTGAAGAGTATGGAACTGAAGACGGAGCCATTGAAATGCAAGGGATGTTTGCTATTAATCCTAAGGATTATTCCAAAATAGATGTAGTAGAAGTAGTGCCTTCAGTTTGTCCTTATCCTGGATAACTCGTATGTGTTAACCCAAAAAATGGATCAACATCCTGTTTGAGTTTGAAAGCACCAGCCCTGTTCTGACAGTGTAATAGCACAGATAACAAGTATGAAAAAAAAAGAGTAAAAGAAAGAAAACATGGAATTTTTATAGTGGTTCGGCTTTTAACGAAGCCTACGTCCACTTTATAATTTTGTAGACTGATTCTTGTTACAAGTGTTGTTTGATTACAAGGCTTTGATTATCCTTAGGTAGAATCTCTAGAGTTGGAATCCACTAGAGAATCACGGTGAATTGCTTTGGAGATTGTTGTCAGGGAGGTAGAGAGTGAAGAATGTTTCCAGTAGAGCTTCAGCAACCAGTCTGGAGAAGATCTAGTTTATGTTGCAAGCAGGTCGGTATTTATAGAGATCGGAGGACCTCTGGACCAAACACGCATGTCAATCTCTTGCAGATGAATACATAACGACCCAGAGGAGTTTAGCTCGCGATCCGAGCCAAAACCATGGATTGCTAGCGATCCATAGTCTATGGATCGCTAGCGACCTATAGACTTGGCTCGCTCGTGAGCTAACCACTTAGCTGCTTTCATTCCATACTCCATTACGCAAGATCACAAGCATCATGGCATTATATGGATCGCTAGCGATCCATCGTGTATGGATCGCTAGCAATCCATACACTTGGCATTTTTTCCATCTCTGTCTTCGAGGCTCCTTGTCCCTTGTTTCTATCTATGGGCCATTTCATTGCATGGATTGCTAGCGATACATAGAGCATGGATCGCTGTGATCCAAGGACTTGGACCATTTTTGGAGCTTGAGGTGTGGAATGCTTTCATGGCCTTGTTTCAATGTTTTCGTGTAGTCTCATTGCACGTTGTTCCGTTCTGACGACTATCTACTAGTTGGTTATGCTTAGCCATTGATTGGACTGGACAGACGTTAGTTTCTTGATTTAGTCAAATCGAATCGTTGCTTCAGTAATATGGCTTGGCTCTTGTTAACTCCTCTTTTTATCCTTTTTTGGTTAAGTTCTAAGCCATTATGATGTCACAAAATTATTCTATTTTTAGTGGGTCCTGCTCGGTTAAAAACCCGGATAACATTTGCCCCCAGAGTACGTCTTTGTTGTAAACAAGGCGTGCTCTGGAAGTTATCGCTTTCAACATCTGTTCGTCGAATTCCAAGTGATCGCATTAGAGTTTTATGTATATGTAGCAGGTCATGTTGTCGATCGCCTAGCTCTGATCTTGACTGCTATTGCTTATCATAACGGATCAAATTTCTTTATATAGTATCCTAGTATGATTCGAAATGATGGATAGGTGTCATAGCTCGAGTTCAAGAAAAAGTTGCCTCCAACCTTATGGGTCGCTAGCAATCCTTATATGATGGATCGCTAGCGACCTGACCACTGATAAATTTTGCTTCGAAAGATGTGTTGGGCGTGTTCTCACCCAGAAGACCTCGAGACCAAAAAGCCAGATGCATCCACCCAGGCTTACCTAAAATCATTCGGCATTGACGTTCTCCAGGGCCCATTCGGTAGGAATTCATTCGGTATCCATGCCTAATAGAAACCCATCCGGCATTCTCATCCTGCCATGTCCATTCGGCAGACTCCATAACCGGACCAACCATATTCGAGACTGCCGAACCAACCCTCTTTCGAGACCGCCGAACCAACCTTCTTCAAGGCTGCCGAACCAACCTCCTTCAGACAATGCCAAACCAACCTCCTACCACCGGACCAAACGCTACCGGACCAAGACGTGCCAGGCCAGATCACGTCAGCCCAGGCCCACCAGCAGCTATATACATCCAAGACCCCTGCTCCCAACCTCACTCTATAAATAGAGGGGCAGGGGTACAACAATGGGGACAAGTTTGAGAGCTCAAGCATGGAGAGAACTTTCAAACAACTTTCTTTTACTTGTATCAAAGCTTTGTACTTGTAATAAAAACAAGAGAAGAGAAATAACATATAAAGTGGACGTAGGCATATTCTGGCTGAACCACTATAAATCTGCGTGTCTTTTTACAGTTTAGTCCCTGCTTTTTATATATTTGCATAAATCACCCAAATCACTAAGAACAACATAAGATCTACTAAATCATACAACTTTGAGGTGTTTGTCCATTTTTTGTGCAAACATTTTTGGTGCTTTCACTGAGAGCTAGAAGCTCGAAGCTTCAGCTCCATCTACTTAACAAGTTTTCCTAACAGCATCGTCCGCTACTTGGAAAACATGCCTCCCAAACAGAGAAAAGATGTTAACAAAGGAAAAAACATCACATCCAGCAGTCTTCCAGATCCAGTTGTCACGAATCAAGTAAATCGTCCTCCTCCAACAACGGTAACAAATGAAGGACAGGCTAACCCAACCACTCCTGCCACAGAACAGCCTGCAGCAATTACTAGGGCAGATTTGGACAGAGTTGTTGTTGAAGTAACTAACCGCTTCACGTCCCAGCAGGAAGCCTTGGTGGACCATCTCATGTCACGCTTGAGGGACGCTGAAGAATCCAACCGCAACACTGAATCATGGGGCGAGTCCCAGTCTGGAGGATCTCAGAGACAGTAAAGATCTTCCTTCTTCGAAGGAGCTAACGGCAGAAGTAGCTGTGGTAGGAGCCGAGACCGAGCACAGCCCGAAGTTAGGCCTGAGGAAACGTTTGGTACCGAACCCAACGGGGAAGGTACCGGGCGAAGGTCAACTGTAGCTGAGCCTGTCATGCTGCCTAACCACAGAAACACCAGTGAACGGGGCCGAGCTAGAGTTCAGCCCGAAGTTGGACCCGAGGAAGTGCATAGATCAGAACCCAACAGGGGAAGATCAAGGCAAGGGCCAACTGTAGCTGACCCAAGCGTGCTCCCAGAAGATCAAAGGCAGCCACTGGAAAATATGAGGAATGATAGACGATACCATCCCTACAGGTCGTCTGGACGGAATCAATCCCACAGAACAGAACCAAACTCATTTCTATCCGCTCCAAGTTCTGATGAAAGGATGGCACGCTTATTCAGAGAGTGTGTCCAGCGGGAGCAAAGAGATCGAGGGATAAGCGCTAGGGTAACCAGCCCTTTCGCTCGCAATATCGAAATTGCTATCACCCCCCGAGAATGGAAGATGCCAACAATGGAACCCTACAAAGGAACCTCCGATCCCGTTGTACACTTACAGAGGTACACGCAGCATATGCTCATGAGTGGAGCAACAGAGGGAGTACTGTGCAAATGCTTTCCGCTCTTCTTAGCAGATCTTGCTACCTCCTGGTTCTGTCATCTACCCCAAGGATCCATCAGCTCATGGGAAATGTTGAAAGAAAAATTTATCAGTCAGTTCCGCATTCATGTGGAGCAACCTAAGGACGCTTATTCCTTATCCAGCGTCAAACAGACACCCGGAGAAAAGCTGCAGCAATACCTAACCAGATTCAACGCCGCAGCAGCCGCAGTTCAAGATGCCGATGAGAAGCTTATCCTAATGGCCCTCTACAGTGGGGTGCATCCGGACACTAAATTTGCTAGAAGATTGACAAAAGAAAAACCAGCTACTTTACCCGATTTCTTCCATGAAGCCGGGAAATACATGAGGCTTGAGGATGCCGCCATTGAGGGGCAGTCAGGACAGCAAAGTAAGACGACCCATGGCAACGCCCCTGCTGTGGCGAGGGACGTTCGAAGAAATGATTCCAGAGACAATGTTGGGGGCAAGAAGGTAGAAAAGCGCCTATATCGGCCAGGACCAAGATTCGACACTTACACCCCTTTGAACGAGACCGTCGAAAATATCTTCCTTGCCACCCAAGGCGAAATTAGATACAAACGCCCACCATACAAGAAGGAATCAGATAACGCACAGAAGTCTGGAAAATTCTACCGCTTCCACGAATCTCACGGACATGATACCAACGAATGCCATCATCTCCGAGATCTGATTGAGGAACACATCAGAAGGAAGAAACTGGAACGTTATGTAAAAAGTCAAGACAGGACTCCAGCCCCTGCCAATGAAAACCCAAGGCTACCCTCACCAGGGACCGACAGAGGAAACCGCAACGCTAGCAGCTCTAGTCAAGAGAAGATAGTGGTCCATACCATCTCAGGAGGTCCGCACATCGCAGACAGAAGTTGGAGAGAGATGGAAAGATATGGGAAGTCGCTTAGAGACAATAAAGACTGTGTCAATACGGTTATAGAAGAGCGCCACCCAAAGCGGAAAGAAAGCGATGACATCATATTCAGTAAACGCGACCTAGAAGGAAGACAGTACCCTCACATGGATCCCATGGTTATCTCTGCCCGACTCGGTCCCGCCGAAGTTTACCGAATCCTGGTAGACACTGGAAGCTCTGTAAATATCCTTTTCAAACACGCATTCGACAAAATGAAGCTATCAATGAAGGATGTATCTCCCTGCGATAAACCACTACACGGTTTCACTGGAGATGCGAAGATGCCCCTCGGGCAGCTAGACCTCTTTGTTGAGATTGGAAGCCATCCCCGCTCCGTTGTAAGGAAACAGACGTTTGTGCTGATAGAAAACCATTTGGCCTACAACGCCTTCTTAGGAAGACCAGCCTTATCTGACTTCCAGATTGTCCTAGCCCCATGGTGCCTGAAAATGAAATTTTCAACATACAATGGGGTAGGGGAAGTGGAAGGAGACCAGGATATTGCACGAGACTGCTATGTAACCGAACTTCGCAACAACCACAGGAAAGATAAAGGGAAAAGTGTAGAGATCGCCCTCTGCACAAAAAGCCTTGAAGCATAGCAACTAAAGAAAGCCCCTCCTCTTCGATACACCAGCGACCCTTTCAATGAATTAGACCCTAGGGACAAAGAGGAGGAGGCCACCGCCGAGCCTGCAGAAGCTATGGAGTTTATATCTGTAGACAAGCACGACTCAAGTAGGCTACTGAAAATTGGGTCCCAGCTGAAAGCTGAATTGAAGGAACAACTCATTGATTTTCTCCGCCACAACTTGGATGTATTCGCTTGGTCACACGCTGACATGACCGGAATCTCCCCCGACATAGCATGCCACGTATTAAACATTGATCCTACCAAGGCGCCTGTAAAACAAAAAAAGAGAAGTATGGGGGCAGAGCGATCAGCAGCCCTCGATGAAGAAGTAAAGAATCTACTCGCCAATGACTTCATACGAGAAGCTGTTTACCCAGAATGGATCGCCAACCCGGTACTAGTAAAGAAGGCTAATAGGAAGTGGCGGACCTGCATTGACTTCTCCAACCTAAACGACGCTTGCCCAAAGGATTGCTTCTCGCTTCCCAGAATTGACCAACTTGTAGACAGCACAGCCGGGCACGAACTCCTATCTTTTATCGATGCATACTCAGGATATAACCAAATTCCTATGCATGCTCCCGACCAAGACCACACTAGTTTCATCACTGACCGGGGTTTATACTGCTACAAAGTGATGCCCTTCGGACTTAAAAATGCAGGAGCCACCTACCAGCGCCTCGTCAACAAGATGTTTGCAGGGCTAATAGGACAAACTATGGAAGTATATGTGGATGACATGTTGGTAAAGTCAAGGAAGGCCAAAGATCACGTAAGCCACCTAGGCGAGATGTTTCAAGTACTCCGGCAATATGGAATGAAGTTGAATCCACTAAAATGCTCCTTCGGTGTGTCGTCAGGGAAGTTCTTAGGATTCATCGTTCATGCCAGAGGGATAGAAGCAAACCCTGAACAAGTCCGAGCGCTAAGGGATATCAAGATACCTTCCACCCGAAAGGAAATGCAAAGCCTAAATGGAAAAGTGGCCGCCCTAAGCCGATTCATCTCCATGGCAACGGACAAGTGCGTCCCCTTTTTCGAAGCCCTAAAGAAAGATAAAGGAAAGTTCGAGTGGACTGACGAATGCCTGACCGCTTTCCTTCACTTAATCGAACACCTCCAGAAACCACCGGTGCTCTCAACTCCAAGCGAAGGAGAAGAATTATACCTATACCTCGCTGTGTCATCCCACGCCCTGAGCGCTGCCTTGGTAAGGGAAGACAACCGCACGCAACGACCAGTTTACTTCGTCAGCAAAAAGTTTACTGGGGCAGAAGTTAGATATCCTAAGCTCGAGAAGTTAGCATACTGTTTACTAATCACCTCACGAAAACTGCGTCACTACTTCCAATCCCATTCCATCAAAGTTCTGACCGATCAACCACTGAGGCAGGTACTCCATCGTCCCGACACTTCCGGGCGACTACTTAAATGGTGTATTGAGCTGAGTCAATATGATATCACCTATCACCCTCGCACCGCCATCAAGGGACAAGCCATGGCTGATTTCATTGCAGAGTTCACTACCAACGAGGATAAGGGGCAACTGGAAATAACAGAAGATATCAAGTGGAATCTCTTTGTGGACGGTGCATCTAACGAACAAGGCTCGGGGGCAGGTGTGGTAATAATCACTCCCAGGGGAAATAAACTGCACTATGCTATAAGGTTGGAGTTCGCTGCCACCAACAACGATGCAGAATATAAAGCAGTGATAGCTGGACTAGAAATCGCCATAGAAATCGGAGCCAGTTCTTTGTGTCTTCACAGCGATTCTCAACTTATTGTTAATCAAATACTAGGAGAATTCCAAGCTCAAGAGGAACGACTCATAGCATATCTAAAGAAGACCAATTTGCTTCTCAGCCGATTGGATCAGTACTTAGTCAAACACATCCCTCGGGAAGAGAACCAAGAGGCCGACGAATTGGCAAAGCAAGCGAGTATGAGAGACATCGCCATCTTCGGGGCAGTAACCATCTCAAAGCAAACGGTCCCAAGTTTTGAGCAAGTGAATCTGATAGCCGCAGCCGAAGAAGCAACTTGGATGACTCCCATCCGAGACTACCTACAAAGTGGCACACTGCCCAACGGGCGTAATGAAGTCAAGAAAATCTTGAGGAAAGCGTCCCGCTATACAATACAAGAAGACATCCTCTATCGGCGCGGTTTCTCTAACCCATTATTAAGGTGTGTCGCCGGAAGGGAAGCCAAGGAAATCTTATCCAACATCCATCAGGGGAGCTGTGGAGATCACACCGGGGGGGTAAACATTAGCAAAAAAGATACTCCGATACGGATATTTCTGGCCCACCCTAAGCAAGGACGCCTCAGATTTCGTCAAAAGATGTGACAGATGCCAAAAATTTGCTAAGATTCCACGGCTACCAACAACTGAGATTACTCAAATGACCAGCCCTTGGCCGTTCGCAATATGGGGAATTGACTTAATCGGCGAGCTACCGATGGGCCGAGGCGGGGCCAAATATGCTATAGTGGCAGTTGATTATTTCACCAAATGGGTGGAAGCAGAACCTCTGAATAAAGTATCTTCAGCAAAAGTTATTAACTTCTTGATCAAAAATGTTCTGTGCAGGTATGGGGTCCCACTCAAAATCATATCAGACAATGGACTTCAATTTGACAGCGAGGAATTCGCCAACTGGTGCCAAGAACACCGAATTCATAAAAGCTTCTCATCCGTAGCATATCCCCAGGCAAACGAACAAGTCGAAGCAGTCAACAAAATTCTGAAAACTCTAATCAAAAAGAAGCTCGAAAAATCAAAGGGCGCTTGGGTGGATGAACTTCCTACGGCACTATGGGCCTATCGCACATCTTTCCGAACATCGAGAGGGCACACTCCTTTCTCTTTGGCATACGGATCGGAGGCTATGCTCCCAGTTGAAACTATTGTGCCTTCCCACCGTCGGATCCACTATAACCCAGAAGAGAACGAAGAACTCCTTCACATGTCTTTGGATCTAATCGAGGAGAGAAGAAACGATGCAGTCCTCAAAACAGCAGCCCACAAGCAAAAAGTGGCAACACAATACAACTCCAAAGTCAAGCATCGTACCTTACAGGAAGGGGATCTTGTCCTCAAGCGAATCTTCCCTCGCCCCGGAGCATTAGACCCAATCTGGGATGGACCATATGTAATTCATAAAGATCTCCACAACGGAGCCTATATTTTGTCAACAGTGGACGGAGAGGTGTTCCAGAGGGCATGGAACATCCAACACCTCCGTCGATACTTTTCTTAACTTGTATTGCCCATATGAAGTGAATTAACAAAGAGAATCAGTGGACGTAGGCATTTTCGTACCGAACCACTTTAAAAAACCCTGTCTCTTTTTTAACTTGTTCCTTTGTATCTTGGCTGCTTGTTCACTTTATCCTTTTCTGTTGAACAAAATCCTGAGTATATAGCATTTCTATTCAAAGCACTCCACAACGCAACTTCACCTGGACAAGACCCAACAGGTACTATGCGAATCTATGCCCTCGCCAATGAGACACTTTTGCTCCAGCATCCCTCTGCTGCGGGTTAACTCATTGCTCGCGACGGCCCTGAAAGCCAACTGTAATGAGCCGATTATAAGCCACCGAGAAGGCCGACTATAGCCGAGGCAGCTCATTACGGCGTTAGGCTCGCCGGCAACTGTGAACCGACTATAAGCCCCAACATAAGGTGTGGCCAGCCAGGGGCAGTTCACAGTTGACGATCGGCACCCACGCTAGCCGGCCACAGTAAATCGAATAATACCCACGATTACGGGCCATAATGGCCCGGGTAGTTACTGTGCGCGATCTCGGCTCCGATGTGTCTTAAGTGCGGTTGTGGTAAAAAAGAATTAACTCCCCGCGGAGGCGTAAGATGGGTGACGAATGTCTCCAAGACCCACGGCTAGGGAAAGTGACTACAAAACCCGTTTGCCACGAACTTAAGCACATCGAAGGCCTTCCGTGATTGGAAGTTTTACCTTTTTTACGTATTTCAATTTTACTTAATAAGCTTTTTTCCTATCCCCTATAACAATCCCTAAAGTACATGATACAGAGTAGGAGATACTCGCCAATGGGTGTAGGGACTCATAGTGGCAGGACATTCGACTACATTCCATGCTCGGTCCTACAAGATATTCAAGACTGCCATCTACGATTAAAACATGAAAGGCGGTATTTCCTTCTTTTATGTACAAATACATGACTATAATTTGTTCACACCACACGCTAATATTGCAAGTCATAAAATTATGGTTTAGAACCAGAGTCTAACATCAAACACAATTTAATTACAAGAATATACATAGCTACATTTCTCATACGATATGTCGAAATAGCAACAAATATTCAAGAAACGACAAAATCAGCTTAAGTTAAAAAATTACACGTCAAGAATAATGTTGATTGTTACAAGTAGCAAGAATCACAACTTAGAAGTTACTCTACTGTCTTAAGACTAACGTATACAACCATACCAAGCCTACAAAAAGAATTTTCCAGGTCTAATCAGGGAGCCGGTTGCGTCGGAGTCTTGTCCTTGCTCTATTGCCCACCTGTCCGGTCATAAAAAGGATTCATTAGTAATAAGCAACCAAGTTAATCGGGAAGCTGAAAAGGAAAACTTACCAGCATAAGCTTACTGGCCACTCTGGTCATCATCATCCACTTGCACCCCTGCCTCCTCAGCAGCGAGCAACCGCATACCCTCCTTCACTGCCACCTTCTCCCCCTTGGCAAACTGGGCGGTGACCACATCCATGCTGAAGGCCACGCCACCATCTTTATCCGCATCGGCCTTGGCCTCTTCCAAAGCCCGAAGATAGATCTTAGCCATGACCCTGGGATAATCATCCATCCAAGAGAGATTGCCCTGCTTCCAAGTTCGGAAATACATGTCCTGGAGCATGTCATCCATCATTCCCTCATTCTCCTCAAACTCCCTCATCCGGGCCTCGGAAGCCGACAACCTTTCGATGGCAGCATCTCTCTCCAATCTGTATCTCGAGCAATCAGCCTGAAGGGACCTCCGCATCACCTCCATCTCTTCCCTCAACTTAGCTTGAGCAAGCTCTGCAGCCTCAAGTTTCTCGGACAATTCCTCCACCTGCTCGAGATCCGCTTTCCGAACCTCGTCCACCGTGGCAATAGCCATGTCAATCCGCTCTTTGCAAGTAGCTTCCATTTTCCGCAATTCGGCCCGACTGGCCTCTTCCATGTTTTTCCTTAATCGTCCAGTAGCAGCCTCATGCTGAGAAATCTGAATAGCCTGATCCGCAAGCTGTTTGGCCTGATCCGAAACCACCAATCGAAGTCGGATATTGGCGCTCCCAATCTCCTCTCCGGCCTTAACCAGCCGGGCATGATGCCCCATCAGCTTCTTGGTCTCCTCCGCCACCCGATCAATATTAGCCTTGGCCTCGTCTCCCATAGTGACTATACGAGTAGTGAGCAAATCGAGATCTAAGGACTTGGCTTCATCAAGTACTCGTACCATGGGGTTACGGGGGAGAAGGTGTTCACCAGTGACTTCGTCAAAAATAATATCATGAGAGCTTGGATCCAGATCAGGATGACCCGCAAATGGATTACGAGCCAAGTCGGGACGGTCGATGTGAATAACAGAAGGGTTTCCAGACGGGTGCGGAGAAGGTGCAAACTCGCTACCCTCCTCAGTGATATCATGAAGAGGCTGAGCCGGAAGCTGAGGACCAGGCAGAGGTTCGGATAAAGGATGACTCCTCTTCCTCTGCTGAATACCTTCTTCGATGACCCCAAGAAGAGGACGGTAGCCGACTACATCCCCGGAGCGTTGGGTCGAGGGCTTTGGCTTAGCAGAAGTTTTGGAAAGCTTATATTGCTCAAGCCTGTGTCGAAGGTCTGAGGCTTTGGACGTCTTGCCTGCTCCTGATATAAAGAACAAGTGTCACAAACTTACATCACTATATGATTCGAGAAACGCGGTAAATTACAAGTTAAAAAAAAAGGAAAAGAAACACAGCTGTGGTTGTACAAACCCTGGGGAGGAGTGGGATACTGCAATAAGTCCTGGATTTCATTCCAGGACGGGAGCGGGTCATAAAATATTCCTAAGTCCCTATCATTAATGAAGTATGCAGGAGTCAAGAGTTCACCTTGAGTCGTCGGAGCCACCTTGGCTGGAATGGTCGGAGAAGACTCACTTGCACCAGTCCCGGCTTTGTCCGCCCTCCCGGTTTTCTCTACCAAAGTCGAATCTTCATCCAGCCCCTCAAAAGCCTGGTGGAACGCATCATCCGTCCACTCCTGAATCTCGCCCGCTTGCCCAGGAAGAAGGGCCCCGATGCCATCGCCACCTTTGTCACCATCCCGACCATCTCCACCCTCGCCTCTTTCCTCTTCTATGTCTTCCTCCTCCCGGGTAAGTGGACAATTGCTGGGGGAGGGACCGTCCGACTTCTTGAGTTTCTTACCTCCGACGGCTGGAGGTTTAGTGAAAGGTTTCCGCTTGCTACTCTCTACCGTAACACCTTCCTTGGTCTGAGCAGCCGCCCTCTCCTCCGCCGTTTCCCTCAGCTTAACTACTGACTGCTGCGGAAGGATTAAGTTTTGTTCCAGAAGAATCGCATTTCTGATCAAGAAGGCAGATGATCTATATTTCCCAAGAATGGCTTCTATCTCAGCCGCCGTCTGAACCAGGCGGTCAGTCTCCACAATCGGAAAGCCACCTGTCGCTAGCAAAAATGAGAAAGTATGAGAAGAAGCATCGCAATCGGAATAGAAATTATAAGTAAAAGCATCAACTTACATCCTGAAGTAAAGCGCCGGATTGAAACGGAGTCGTCTCTAACAAAGAACCACTCTTTCTTGAACATGCTGAATTTAGAGTACAGATCCAAGACCGATTTGAAGGTCACGGCTGACTCCAAGCTAATGTATGGGGACCCCTTCTTATAGCCCCTCAAATTATACAAGTACCGGATCTCCCGGTTGGAAGGAGCACGACCATACTTCCTTTGGAAAATGACGAAGAGGCTCACCAGGATAGCATAGGAGTTGGGTTGAAGCTGGAATGGGGCCACCTTGAGATATGTAAGGAAGCTGACTACCCAAGCATTAAGAGGCGGAATGGCACCACACATGCAGTGGTATCTGCTGTAAGCAAAGTACCCCTCAGGGGGGTCGTATGGCATAACATCTCTCCCTGGCAACAGCATTCGCGCCCTATCAATTCCAAAAGAACGAGAGATGGCATCTAGTTGCTCCTCCTTGAGGGAACTAGGAAAACAGTCGGGCGGGGAGTTCAGAATTTCCTGAGGTCCGTACCCGTCCACTAATGATCTCGGGGTTGGTCCGTGACGTTCGGGATTCGGCTGAGCTGGGGGCACGGCAGAGGAACCTCCTTCGCCCCCGGATTTCTTTTTGTCTGATCGAGTTTCTGCCTTTCGAGACATTTATCTGCAACATCCAAAAAACATGTTGTTAAAACGGGGGATATAAACAAGCAAGTCTATGTAAAATCCATCCAACACAAAAGTCCGTCTAGTAAAACAAGGTTCATTCGGTACTCCCGATACCGGAGTTTCGTTCGGTATTCGAGTAAAAGGTTCATTCGGCACTCTGTTGAGCCAAGCTTCGTTCGTCATATTCCATTCGGTAAAACTGAAGAAAATTCATTCGGCAGAATATTCACTCACCTGATTCGGCAAAAATATTTGATTCGGCTACCAAAAATATTTAATTCGGCTACCAGATTTGATTCGGCTACCACGTTTTGATTCGGCGAGAGTAAGAGTCTGATCCGGCAAAGACAAGTGTTTAGTACGGCAGGTAAGAAATAGCCAAGGCATACGGTCCCTACTTATAGACAAAAGGACACGACCGGACCATCTGGTTCGGTATCCAAGGGCCAAATGAAAGTATCAAACAAAGCACGCCATATTCGAGAATATGCCCCACTTTGGGGGGCAAATGTTGGGCGTGTTCTCACCCAGAAGACCTCGAGACCAAAAAACCAGATGCATCCACCCAGGCTTACCTAAAATCATTCGGCATTGACGTTCTCCAGGGCCCATTCGGCAGGAATTCATTCGGTATCCATGCCTAATAGAAACCCATCCGGCATTCTCATCCCGCCATGTCCATTCGGCAGACTCCATAACCGGACCAACCATATTCGAGACTGCCGAACCAACCCTCTTTCGAGACCGCCGAACCAACCTTCTTCAAGGCTGCCGAACCAACCTCCTTCAGACAATGCCGAACCAACCTCCTACCACCGGACCAAACGCTACCGGACCAAGACGTGCCAGGCCAGATCACGTCAGCCCAGGCCCACCAGCAGCTATATACATCCAAGACCCCTGCTCCCAACCTCACTCTATAAATAGAGGGGCAGGGGTACAACAATGGGGACAAGTTTGAGAGCTCAAGCACGGAGAGAACTTTCAAACAACTTTCTTTTACTTGTATCAAAGCTTTGTACTTGTAATAAAAACAAGAGAAGAGAAATAACATATAAAGTGGACGTAGGCATATTCTGGCTGAACCACTATAAATCTGCATGTCTTTTTACAGTTTAGCCCCTGCTTTTCATATATTTGCATAAATCACCCAAATCACTAAGAACAACATAAGATCTACTAAATCATACAACTTTGAGGTGTTTGTCCATTTTTTGTGCAAACAAGATGGGTCGCTAGCGATCCATGATGGGTCGCTAGCGATCCATGATGGATCGCAGGCGACCCAATGACATAGCAAAATTTCTTGCTTCATCATTTTTATCTGCCCATATATGTATCCAAGCCGAGCTAACCATTCATTCGACTCGAGCCATCATATTCCTTCATGCGATCTAATCATCCCACGGCTCGATTTCAAGCGATTCAACAGCTTCCCAATTTGATTCGATCCATCATTCCTCGGCCACTTCTACTATGATTCCTCCTAGTGATTCTCAGTTCACCGAAACCCTAACCTACCACTACCCTAGGTTGCTGCCGATCAATCCTTTGGCTCGCCATCGATCCATCTTCAGCTCTTGATTCTGCGTCTTTGATCATTCCTGTGTTTAGAATTCAATCGAAGGTGGGTTTGTTAAATACATTGTTCGTGTAACGATTTGATGTCGATTTTGCATTTGCAATATTGGTCATGAGAAGATTTGCTTGATTGTGGTTTAATGGAGGAAGATAGTAAATCGAGTCTTGAGTTTTCTCCTGGAACGACATTCGGGCTGTAACCCAATGCTTGACGCGTTTTTCTATCCTCGTCCATTAGACCAGAATTGACTTATGCCCAGTTTCGTAGCTATTACTGCACGACACATCACTAATCGATTCTGATTCTTCCAAAGAATTTGGACCTATCCTACTTGCTTGTTGCACGCTCAGTGTCCCTGTAGTGAGAAGAGTTTTCCACGTCGCTTCGGATAACGGATCCGTTATCGATCATTGATCAATAACGGGTAAGTGTACAGGGAGTAAAAACAAATGCGGGCGATGTAGGAAATTCTTTTCCATTTCCACTTCGAATGGACTATCTACGCAGGATAGAGCGTTTGTAGTGTTTCGTATACCGAGCTCACCCCCTATAAACAACACGCTGTACTTGCATCGGTTCACACTTGAAGTCTGTTGTGTGGGCATGGATTGATATCTCTTCGGAGTTCAAGTGTTGCAAGGAAAAATTATTAATTTAGAATAAAATCACCTGACCGTTTTGAATATGAGTTCCGTTGTTTTAGAATGAAGCACCCATCTTCGTGTCATAAATCGAGTTAAGGAAGCCCAGCACTTTCCACAACTGAGTCGTTATTCGTTGCTCTTTCTCCTACCACTTCATAAGTGGAATATGGTTAGTTGGTCCCGGTCGGGCCAACCGTGGATCGAACGCCCCCCAACTTTAGAGTTCTCTCAATCCGCCTGAGAAGGCTTCTTCGGTGGTTTCTGCTAAAGTTCTTCATAACATCTGTGCATTACATGGTATACCAGAGGAGGATGTATGTTTGCCAGAAAAGGACGAGTTTGCTTATATGCCTCCTCCGGGGTACACCGCTTGTCACCGGTATATGTGTTTGAATGGAGTTGTGCCTCCCTTTAACGACTTTCTGTGCGAGACTCTTTCGAATTTAGGCATTGCCTTATTCCAGATTCATCCTAACGACTATACCATCTTGACTTGCCTACATGTTCTTTTCATGCGGACGTTCAATCACGCTCCAAGCTTTGATGAGTTGCGGTACTTTCTATCATTTAAAAGGAGAGATGACTGCCCCTCCTTGATCGTAATTGAAGCCCAAAGAAACCGAAAAATCGTCTTGCGCCGGCAAAGCAACTTGTCGCAATTCAAGACGCAATATTTCTTCGTTAGATGCCCCGAGGGGTTCCATCGTCGGTGGACGACAGGGGATAGGTTCCTTTTTCTATCTATAGAGCTCTTATGCATTGCAATGGAGTTTCTAACCAACTCTATGTCCCTTGCAGTTATTCCAAGGCCAAATAGAGACGTTGCTCTTGATGAAGTTTTTTAGACTCTAAAGACTACTAACGCCGAGGAAAGATGCATCAAAGTTTTGTTGACTGATGAAAACTTGCATCGATATGGATTACTATATCCGGGTAGATCTGCTTTTCAAGTTGAAGTCCCCTCTCCTGCCCAATCCAGGGTTCGCACAAGATCTATTTCTTCTTCCCACGGTTCCGAAGAAGGCGCTTCTTAAGAGAGAGAGAGAGCTTGTCCGGAGGATCAACCGATGAGGCCCGCGAGGGAGGAGATGCTACTGCGACTGGATTTAGCGGCCTGGTTAGAATGCCTCCGATTCCGAAGGAAGGAGAAGAAGAGTTTAAACAAAGAGAAGGCAAGGTCGCATTGGACTCGGAAAAGGAAGAGGGGGAGTTTGAGAGAAGTAGCGATGAATCTATAGAAAGTGATGACCTTTACGCAGAATCTGACGACGAGGACTTGGAATCATGTGATGAGACCCCAGGCATGAGTCACGTCATTCCGAGCTCTCCTCCTCCAGATGCAAGCAGCAGAGATAATGCCCCAGAGAACAGAGAGCATCAGGGTGCCCCGAATATAGATGTTGGTGCAGAGTTCAAGGATTTGAGCGACGTCTATGTCGATTTTGATGCGATTATGGGGGAAGACTTTAAATTTGAGAAGGTACTCCCTCCCTCGGGCAATACTGCTTCCAAAGTTAGTCCGGTCTTGCCCACGATGGCCGCCCAATCCGGTTCGTGACAACGCTTTAGGCCTTTTCCCGAAATACACTATACATATTATTATGATTGCACTCACTTTCCCATTTTCTTTCCGTGCTTATTTTCCATTTCTAAAATCTTTTATTTATGTTTTATGCAGGTATGACGAGAGGACGTGGCCTCTATAATGACTTCGAAGAGTTCACTGACTCCCAACGCTGGTCTAAGAACCCTTCTAGCCGTTATCAGCCTCGAGAAATGTAGGAGGAATACAGGAGGAGGAAGGAACTAGAGGCCAAAGCCCGCCGCCAGGACGAAAGAGATTGGAGCCAGTCATACAAAGGCTGGTATGAGAAAAGGAGATCTTTTGATGAAAGGGAGGAGCCATCGAAGAGATCGAAATTCGACGACCGTTCGCATTCTTCGGAACAACAGGTGTCCGCTCCGATGCGCTCCTCAATGGGTAAAGAAATCCCCATCACTTTTGCTCCTGCTCCGCCTTTGATTTGTATTCCACCATCTTCAGTCGTGCTTTCTCCCTGTGCTTCGTGTCCTCACCGAAGACCTGCTTATATTCTTCCTTCGGGTCCCCCTAAGCTTGAGGCAGCGCTTCCCGATTGGTTCCTAAAGGGAGTTAAGTTTGATTATGATCTGCACCCAGTTCGCAAGGATTCGTACATGCCCCACCTTCAAGCGATTCAAAGCGACTTGGATCAGGCCGAAGGATAGGAGAGACTGTGTAAACAGTTGGCAGACACCAATCACAATAACTACTAAGAGATCCTCTCTTTCGAGTTGAAGAAGGATGATTTTGAAAGGGCACTGTCAGAACGTGACGCCAAAATTAAATTACTGGAGGAAGAAATGGCAGCGGCACTGCAAGAGGGCAAGGGGAGCGCCGACTTGCTTAAGGAAGTAAAAGAGGCTCATGCCAGGATTGAGATCGTCTACAGAGACAAGATAAAGAAGGTTCACGTCGAAGACGCAAAATTAAAAGAAGAAGTGGCCGCTTGCAACACAACGATTGAGGCTCAAAGAAAAACCATTGTTGTTCACGACCTTGTCATCGAAGGGCACAATAAGACGATTTCCGACCAAGCCGAGACAATTGCCAGGCTTTAGGCTCAAGTCGTGCGGCTCAGTGCCGATAAGTCTGCCGTTGAAGTTGAGAAAGCCGCCGTCAGAGCGGATTACCTGGAGCTCCAAAATACTTTCGAAAGAAAGATGGAAAAACTAGACACGACCATTCTGAATTTCTATGTTAACTCCCTGTTGCACCAAGGGAGTCTCAGCTACTTGGGTCCGAAATTCCTGCGAGTTTGGGAATAAATCTTATCCCGCTTTTTCGATAGTGGTGATGTCTATACCGAGCGGGAGTTGCAGGATGCCTATCTTAATGAAGAGTCAAAGAAGGCATTTCTCGAGGGTTGGGAGATTCTTCGAGTCGAAAGAGAGAAAGAGGCCATCGACGCTGCTTTAACGACTGCCGCCGAAGCGCTCATCAAGCCTTTTATTTCTGGCACGGGCGAATTATTGGAGCAGCCCCACGACCTGCCAGCATGTTCAAAGCTCGAGAGTCTTCCTCAGGTAGTGGAACCATCGAAAGAAGGCAAAGGTAGTGAATATAAAGTCGACATTCTCGACCATTCCTCCGGTTCAGGTAATGTTCTCGCTTCCTCCGAGTTTGGGAGCTTCCAACTTACGCCGCAAGAGCAGGAAGAATTTAATGCTTTTGTTTTGATCTTATAGGTCCGTCCACCTTTCCTATTGATGTGCCAGCTTCCTAAGCTCCCAAACCTGCTGCTATTTCTACAGCCTCTATGGTTGTCTCTGTTCCTATTCCTACATCCATGTTTGGCTCACAACCGGGGCCAGAGTCCAAAAAGATAGCCATGCTTCATGGCCTGGATGACCCTTCTGTGTCTTTAGAAGGAGACGTAACAGTGGTAGAAATTAAGGAGTAAGAAGTCCAGACAGTGCAGCTTCTCAAGACTTGACACGAGCTAGTCGCTATCAAGAAGAAAAAGGTTAAAGCGATCAAGGCCTCAAAGGGCTCTCGTAAATCACGGAAACACAAAGGGAAGGGAGAATCTTCTGAGAAGGCTGCTAAGGAAGAGGAGGATATTGCCGCTGAGGTGTTCATTGACATTACCGATAGCGACACTACTCCTGAGATGAAGCAGAAGCTACCAACCAAGGGCGGAAAGGGGAGCGGTGGAAGGAAGCATTGAGGAGCTAGTGTGAAGACTGATTTGATTTTTATTTCCTTTTGAGTCGTTTTGTTCAAGTGCGTCTGCACTCGGTGTTTTTGCGGTGGAATCTATATTTTCTTTTTGTTAGCCAGTGATGTGTGGGTAGGGCCACCATATTTTGACCCTGTGTAAAGAAATTATAAGCAATATATTGATATTTTGACTATATTCTCATCTATCTGCTCATATATGTTCTGTGCACTTGTGCTTGTTTTATTTTACTATCTAGTCTTGTGATTACTGCCAAAATCCTTCGTTTGAAGTAACAGAACTTAAAAATTAACAGAACTTAAAAATTCTTTACTTTAAAATTAACAGAATTTAAAAATTCATTGTTTAAAAATTAACAGAATTTAAAATTTTGTTTAAAAATTCTTTGTTTGGAGTGATAGAACTTGTGAACTTATTGTTTTCACGCGTTTTTGTTCAGGTAAAGTGACAGAACTTGTCAACTTTTCATTTCCACGCGTTTTTGTTCAAGTACTGGTGTATGCCCCCCAGTTCATAGGGTTGTTTACTTTAAACAAATTTCGAATGGCCGGTAACTTAAGGTTTAGATAATTTACATATTGAACTTGAAATTTGGCTAAGTCGCAGCTTGATTTTAATCGTGTGTATTTGAGAGGTGCACACTGCATGGGTTAACTGAGGGCAGTTTTAATCATTAAGTGTCCTCAGCTGAAGATTTTCTGTTTGTTTATAGCATTCCAATTTTGTTGGAGTTGAGCTCGTTATTCCTGATTATAGAAGCAGTTGGCGCTGGTTATGAGATGCGTGGTTTTTGGTGCTCCTCAGCATTGCCTATCTTCGGGCCACGGAGGAGCATGTGTTTTCGTGCTCCCCGACGCTGCCTATCTTCGAGCAGGGTGAGAAGTTTAAGTTTTAAGAATAAATGCGCGATTTTTCATGCTCCTCGAAGTTGCCTATCTTCGGGCAATGTGAGGAGTTAGTGTTTTGGAATTTAGTGCGCGACTTATGGAGTGCGTGGCTTTTAGTCCTCCTCGGTGTTGCCTATCTTCAGGCAATGTGAGGAGTTGGCATTTTGGAGGTTAGTGCGCGGCTTATGAAATGTGCAGCTTTTCGTGCTCCTCGGTGTTGCCTATCTTCGGGCAAAGTGAGGAACATATGTTTTAGAAGTTAGTGTGCGGCTTACGAAATGCGCAGTTTTTGTGCTCCTCGGTGTTGCCTATCTTCAGGCAATGTGAGGAGCATAAGTTTTAGAAGTTAGTGCACAGCTTACGAAATGCACGGCATTTCGTGCTCCTCGGTGTTGCCTCTCTCCAGGAAACGTGAGGAGCGTAAGTTTTAGAAGTTAGTGCACGACTTACGAAATGCGTGGATTTTCATGCTCTTCAATGTTGCCTATCTTCGAGCAACATAAGGAGCGTAAGTTTTATCCTTCCCGATGTTGCCGGATCAGCACCGGTTTTTAGAAGACCATGATCGGGTTCCGACGATCTAACGGTTTGAGTCGATTTGCTTCCGTTGACCCGGCGGGTGGTTATTATGAACACGGTTTTGTTGGTTCAAGAAGCAAACATTATTAAGGAAAACAGGACAATTTTTGCCTATGTACAATGCCCATGGCATCCCGGGTGGGCTTAGTTGCTGGAAAATAGAAAGTACATAAGGTAGCTTTCAAACAAAGTAACGGCGGAGCGATTCGCTATTCCATGCCATAGGAACTTGAGTTATGTCGACGGTTGTTAGCTTGAAAGTACTGTCTCTTAGCTTTTGATTGATGACATATGGTCCTTCCCAGTTTGGTCCAAGGACTCTGGAACGGGGTAAACTCGCTTGAGCACAAGATCTCCCACTTCGAAGTTTTGATTGTGAACTTTGGAGTTGAAGTACCGTGCGACCCTTTTTTAGTGGGCGGCGGTTCTCAATTCTACTTCTTCTCTTTTTTTTGTTAATCATATCTAGTGATTTGAGTAGGAGCTGCTAGTTTTTCTCTTGATTGAAGTTTTGTGTTCGGTGTGAGGGAACTTCCAGTTCAACGGGAATCATTGCTTCTGAACCATACGCCAAGGCGAACGGAGTGTGGCCGGTTGCCGCTTTGTAGGTAGTTCTATAAAACCATAGTGCGAGCGGAAGTTCGTCAACCCAGTTTCCTTTTGCTTTTGTTAGTCGCTTTTTGATAGTTGACTTGATGATCTTGTCTATCGCTTCCACCTGCCCGTTTGCTTACGGATGAGCCACCGCTGAAAAGCTCTTTTCATTTGGAAGCGCTTGAAGAAGTCTCTGAACTCGGCACTTTCGAACTGAGTTCCATTGTCCGTGATGACTTTTTATGGCACAACAAACCTGCAAATAATGTTTTTAGTAATGAAATTAATGACTTTCTTTGTGGTTATGGTGGCCAGCGGTTCCGCTTCGGCCCATTTTGTGAAATAATCTACAGCAACTATAGCATATTTGGCCCCTCCTTTTGCTATTGGCAAGGCGCCAATCAAGTCGATTACCCATATTACAAACGGCCACGGTCTGACCATCTACATTAGCTCCGTTGAAGGAGTCCTCTTAATTTTGCTGAATCTTTGACAGCGATCGCATCTTCTGGCATAGTCTACATCGTCGCAGTTTATTGTTGGCCAGAAATATCCATACCAAAGGACTTTCTTTGCTAAGGTTTGCCCACCCCCCCCCCCCAAATTTGGTCTCTGCATTCGCCTTCATGTACCTCCTTTAGGATTCATTGTGCTTTATTATCGGTCACACACCTAAGAAGGGGGGTCGAGAATCCCCTGTGATAGAGTATTCCATCATGTATCATGAACCATGGTGCCTTTAGGAGGAGCATTTTCTGTTGGTTCCGATTAGTTAGAAGGGTTCCTACCTGTAGATAGTCCTTTATCGATGTCATCCATGTCTCCGGCTCGACGGTTGTCTCGAGGATCTAGTCGATGTTCATCTCATCTATGCTCGGGGTGGTCAAAGTTTCGACTGGGACAAGTCCTAATGATTGAGCTTCCTCAGAGCTTGCTAGTTTAGCCAAATAGTCCGCCTTGGTGTTTTGTTCCCGTGGAATTGGGCTATGGTATAATGTTCGATGTCACCTAGAAGTTCTTGCACTTTGGACAGATACGGGGCAAGATTTTCTCCCCCAGCCTGGTATTCCCCTTTTACTTGATAGACGACCAATTGGGAGTCGCTGTATATGTGAATGGATTTTATCTTAAGTTCTTTCACCATCTTTAGTCCTGCAATAAGCACCTCATATTCCTCTTCGTTATTCGTCGTAGGGAATTCCAAGCGCAAGACATAGCAAATGGCTCTCCCTTCGGGGGTTTCGAGTACTACCCCTACCCCTGAAAAGAGATTGTTAGATGCACCATCTACAAAGAGTTTCCATTGAGTCTCCACTTCCAGCGGTGCTTCTTCGTCGTCGTCCCGTATGGTAAACTCGGCGATGAAGTCTGCTAAAGCTTGCCCATTGGTAGCTTTCCTAGGATGGTATGCAATATCATATTGACTTAGCTCTATGTTCCATTTGAGGAGTCGCCCGGAGGTTTCTAGTCGGTACAACACTTGTTTCAAGGGCTGGTCGGTTAGCACTTTGATTGGATGTGCCTAAAAGTATGGTCGTAACTTCCAGGACGCGATCAAAAGGCAATATGCTAGCTTTTTCCAGTTGGGTAATTCTTCTCAGCTCCTGTGAATCATTTGCTAATGTAATACACGGGTTGTTGGATTCTCGCTTCTTCTCGCATGAGAGCGGCGTTCAGTGCATGCGGTGAGACTGCCAAGTAAATGAATAAGTCTTCTCCATCCACCGATTTAGACAAGGTTGGTGGAGTTTCCATGTGTCGTAGCAGTTCTTCGAAAGCGGTTTGGCAAACTTCTTCCATTCGAAGTTTTTCTTTCATTTCTTCAGTGCATCGAAGAATGGTATGTGCTTGTTGGAAGCTTTCGAGATAAATCGGCTCAGTGCTGCGAGTTTTCCATTCAAGCTTTGAAGTTCCTTCTTATTTCTCGGGCACTACAACAAAACTTGTTTTTGGTTGCATTAATTGGTTGCGTTTCAAGGCATATGCTGTCGTTGGTCATTTTAGAATATAAAATGAAACGATGAAACGCGGCTAATTGGTCCCGCCAATTATTCATCGATATTTTGCTAAAATTTTCCGTGGCCGCTCAAATTTCCTTTCACACCACTTTCACTTATTTTCCCCTCTCAAAATTGCGATGAAAAAGTCTCCGTCTTTCAATCCCTCAGAGCCCTCATCTTTGTCCCCAAAATCCCTCATCTTCCTCATCTGATATCCCTAAAATCATCTTCCAATCCGGCACAAGCACGTGACATATGTGAGTTAGAAACTGCATCGCAAATCCCATTACCCACAAGCACGTTTTTGTAACCGCTTCTCCGACGTCTCCAGTAAATACACCGCTACAATCAAACTGAGTTTTCTTATACGGTGCCTCATACGGTATAACTTCTACTTCCACATTTTATTTTTTCTAGGAATTCCGCATACGGGTTCTCAATTTTGATCAATCTTTTACTTTGAATCTAAACTCCAGTGCAAAAGTTGAGAACTTTTGTGAGTGGTTATTAACTCAGTTGAAAGATACAATTTTTAACTAGTAATTGTTTTCACGATGAAATATCCTGAGTGGCCTCTCAATGCAGCTAGTTGATTGCAACTGTAAAGTACTGAAAGTGTAGTTTTTTCATAGATATGTTTAGTAATTTGGTTGTTATTTTAGATTTTAACTTGCAAGTAGACAATTTATTTCGTTTCATTACATAGTGTTGGAACTAGTGAAAGCTATACATGAATAATATAATATTTTGTAAAGAAAAATAATAATTAGTGCTTCCATCAGCATCTTTGTTAATAGAAAATATCTTCTTTTTAAAATGCACAGGCCCTTGAGAAGGGATGTTCTACTATAAGCTAGAAAGTTATATTCTCTCTTTTGAACAGAGACAGACGTACTTTATATTGCATGTTTATATAAGTTGTCTTTCTTCTAGGCTCTCTCTTTTAATTTTGAGTTCATGTCTTCAAACACAATATGTTGTAAGTTTCTTACATATTCTCTTGTTTTGTTTATGGGAATTTTGATATAAGGTCGATTAGTGGAACCTATTAATTGAATGATGATTTGGTGTTGCTTGGTCAAAAGCTGGAAGCGATTCTGATAATTTGCAATCGTTGGATGACGATGATGATTGCTCAGCAGGTTTAATCCCTTGTCCATTGCTCAGCTTGACCTTTTTATATAATGTAAGAAGTTGAACATAGATGACATGATTTTCATCTAACCTTTTTTCCACCAAGAATCCAGAAAATAGGTACACGGTGATTAGAGAAAAATCTGGTGATAACATTTTTAGAGTACAACTATATAGATATCCTCGGTCCTGCATCTTCTGGTAAGTATACTTGGCGCTTGTATGAATTCTGCTTTTTTATTATATATACTGCCTGTAGCTGAGTCAGTTTTAACTTCATCTTTATTTGTGCCTTTCCCAGTATCCATCCTGCTTTTGTACACACAAGTAATACAGCAATACTTTGCCTTGTAAATAATCATAAAAATTCTTTAAGCCTGTCTAATGTCGGTTCCCTTTTAAAGCAAAATTAATCATACATATATAAGTTTCCAATTATTCATTGACATTCTACTAACATGTATTGATCGATAGGCTAGGTAGTTGGTATTAATTCTTTTTAACCTATTAGTTTTCTGAAAACTTATAAATCCCAACTACAAAATGTTACTGTTCAATACTTGGTGGATCCCAAATACAAAACATGTCTAGTGGATGTGAACTTGTAAAACAAGCACTTTCTTCCATCTTATGTCGTGAATTGCTAATTAGATGTAATATTATTGCAATATACTTGATAAAAAAACCCATAGAGTTGGTGGAGATTCTCTTCGCATTAAAGACGTATCAAGGATGGATATTTAAACACACTTTAAAGCCTATGAATTTTAGTCCTTTAGTGTTTCTTTAATACAAAATAAGCTAATAATATGTTAAACACACAAAATCAAATTTTACTATGAAATTCTGAAGGGTATATACTAATCTCAAACTTAATCCAGATTAAAAATAAATAAAAAAATATGCTAAAATAGTTGCAATTCTGATGCTGTTCTCCACCCCGTAATCACCTTTTTGGTAAATGTGCTTCATCAATGTGTGCACACGCAATGGCAAACTAACATAATTGTTTTCACAGAAAGATGAACCTAAATCAATAGTAAATATGGCTGATTTGGATGCTTCAATCGAAATCAAAATTCAATATTCTTTCTAAGAAGATTGGCATAACAAAGATCCATCTAAACGTACAAAATCACAGTAAAACTGTCCCCAGCTACAAAAGTTTTTTTATACAGTTTTTTTTTACATACATAAAGCATAACCTTTTCTAGCCTAAGTGAATTATGATTTTCCTATAGTAAGTTGCATACCAATCACGAGTAACAAGTCATTTTTAGTTTAGTATAACATGATATTTTAAGATCTGGATACAAATTTTCCCTTCTTTTATGTCTATATAGCTTCATGCGTACCCATGATAGTGGTGAAGACTCATTGACCAAAATGCATCAAAATCGTATTAATATTTCCAAATGTTTTACTCACGAACATCAAGATGTGAGATCAGGAACTAAATTGAGATGCTGCTTCTAGCTTTGTAGCATTAAGACATCACATGATAATATAGTTGGTCAAAATGCACAAAATTCACTTCACATCATATATTTGTAGATATGTTTTGATGCGCGCAAATAAAGTGTAAATAAATAGGGATGCCATAATCCTTACTTCATAATTAAAACCATTTTATTTATATTTGTGATTATAGTCAGTCCACATTTTGGTGTTCATGAATGTGCATGCTCTGTTTGGACAAATTGTATCTAATTAAATGTATTATACAATAAAAACAGATCCCCTGCAGTTTTAAGGGCATCTCCAATTATATTTTCTCCCACTAATCACCACATCGTCAGGTGAAAATGTCTACTTTCAATATAATTAAAGGTGGTGCTTGATTACCCATAATTAACTAATTTTTGTTAAAATTAAACAAATTTTTATAAACTTAACTAAGTTTAAGTTAACTAAAATTTATAAATAATATTATAACTAATTTAACAAAGTTTTATAAACAATAAAGATGATGATGATGAATTAACTAAGTTTATAAAAATTAACCAAGTTCATAAAAATTAACTACGTTTATAATGATGATAATAGTAATAATAATAATAATAATAATAATAATATAATTAAGTTAATCAAGGTTTAATATTAATAATAATAATAAATTAATTCAGTTAACCAAGTTAACAAAAATTAACTAAGTTTGAATTAACTAAATTAACTAAAAGTTAACCAAGTGAATCATGCATATTGTAATTATAAGCATGATAGGACACAATTTTGATCTTTATGTTGGAAACACATCAGACTGAGTTTCCATCTGCTACTATAATTATAAGCATGATAGGACACAATTTTGTATGTAGTTAGAGTTAAATACTCGAATGGTATATGTCATTGTGTGCACCAGTTTGGATATTAATTTTGACTAGAGTCACTTATTAAATATTTAAATTATAAATTAAGTACTTGGTTTACTTTCGTGACTACATTAATTGATTGGTAATATATGTAGCAATAATTGACTAGTTACTTGTTCTTTGCTGATTGATTAGCAAAAATATACCTCTAAACTCATCATATTTGCATCTACGTTGGAGTTGAATGCACAAAATATCTATAATATGCTCAAATTTATCCACAAATATGTGTCATGATGAACTAGATTTTAAGGCCTCAATTTTATTTGGCTACTCTTATACTCTTAAGCTTGGTAATTGATATATAAAATTAACCACAAATATTCACATGTTTGTTAATATACTCCAGGACCTGTTGCAAAACTGTTTGGACTTGGGCATCAACAAATGCCAAGACTAAAGAGCTTCTTGCTTTAATATACAGATAAAATATACACTGTTCTTTAACTATTGAGGTAGCATGCATCAACCTTGTAAGTTATAACACATAATTTGCATACTAACATTAGGGTGAATATGCTGTGGTTAATATCTTTGTGGTACATCTTGTCTTTCTGAAGCAAACATTCTGATGATAATGTGTGGTTCACATTTTCAATTAAGGATTAACAGATTAGGCTGTAAATACATTGTGTTATTTTTAACTTCATGCGCTCATATATCTATTTTACACTTTAAGCAATACAAACTTTGTAGCATCCGAGAGTAAAACAATGTCAGGCCAGGAGAATATAAATAATAATTGATAACTAAATTTTAATATGCTCCCAGTTTTCAAGCAGTTAACTTCTCATGATATGTGTAATTTAGTAAGAGCAAACTGAGAACAAAAATAATAGTAACCTTGATAATTTCGTTGCAAACGTCTCCTTCAACACATGCATGCATATACACAAACTCTTCAATTATAATATATTGTTGCTTGTACTGTGCAGAGTGATTACAATCTTTCTTGCGGTCATGTTAACATTGTTATCATAAGACTTGATTGGCAATTATATCCTACTGATGTAAAAACATAGACTATAAAGCTACCGATTTTTGCACATGTATTCTTATATAGGTTTTGGCTCCTTTGATTCCACTGGGGTGGATTGCGTTCGATTAGTTTTGCAGTAGGATGTAATTGTTTCCTATCCTTCTGTTTTGCGGTTTACAGTTACTATCTGTTGTGCTTTCACTTGTGTAGGCATCGGACTTTTGAAGAGAGCAAATTTGGACTTGATGATGCTAGCTTTCACTTGTGTATGCAACAAAGAATTATGGGTAATCAAACGTTTTGTTAGCACTAGTTAGATATAACATTTATTAGTACCCGATGTGTAAATTTGTATACAAATGGTTATTGTATGTGAGTTAGGTCATTTTGTCGAAAAACTATTGTATTGTATTGGAATGGTTATAGATATTTTATTTGATTATATGGTTAATGTGTTTTTTAACTTATTTGAATATGATGATTATGTGAGTGATTGTTGTTGATATAATAGAACCAAAATAGACCATTAACTGGAAATAATAGCATGAAAAAATGGTGTAAAATAATAAACAACTTTTAGTAGCGTTTCAAAAACGCTACCGAAATATATATAGTGGCGTTGAGTAAATGCAACCGTAAAACAG
Organism: Allium fistulosum; assembly: GCA_030737815.1. Lineage (NCBI taxonomy): Eukaryota > Viridiplantae > Streptophyta > Magnoliopsida > Asparagales > Amaryllidaceae > Allium > Allium fistulosum. Next base: position 672,671,121 of record CM060901.1, read on the forward strand.
GGGTAAAGTTGGAAATTCTATTAGTAGCGCCAAAAAGTCTTTTGGTGGCGTTTTTTAAATGCTACAAAAAGATTTATGGTGGCGTTTGAAAAACGCTGCCAAAAATGCATTTATAGTGGCGTTAAAATAAATCCAACAAAAAATCATGGATTTTTAGTCGCATGTTTTCTAGCGGCGTTTATCAAAACGCCACCAAAACTTTTTGTAGCGTTTTTTTGTGCGCCACTAAAAATCAAATTTCTTGTAGTGGGGGCTTGGACTTCTCGTAGTGCCATTATCTATTTTGGATTTGCTTTAATGCCTTGGGGACTAACTATGAACCCCAAGAATTTCCCAGAGGCTACTTTGAAGTGACATTTGAGTGGGTTGAGCTTCATTCCATACTTCCAGAAAACTTCGAACATTTCAGTGAGATTTTCTAGATGATTAGTAGCTACTCGAGATTTGACCAACATGTCATCCATATAAACTTCCATAGTCTTTTCGATTTGTCGTCTTGCTCTCCATCCTCTGAGTCGGAGAGATTCATAGCAATGTCTTCCAATGGGGTCTTTGCCCCTTGATTCAAGTCCAAAATAGGTTGCCTTGTGGCGAGCGGAGTACTGCATTTCCGTCCACGTTAAGTCCTGTTGTCACCCTTTTTTGTGGTTGTTTTCCGTTTCTGACCAGAAACGGAGGAATTCTTTTGTTCCATAGTAGCCGCAGGATTAGGCATAGTCCTTGGAGCAGGGTTTGACTATAGGGTTAGGAGAGCGTTAAGTTTATCCATTAGAGCCTTTTGGCTACTTTCCATTTTTTTGGTTGATTTCATCAACCATTTTATTCAACTCATCCCTGGTGACAACTTCGTGCTGACTGGAGGATGTTGGCGCCTGATTTCCAAAGTTAGCACCATTTACTTCAATTTGTTGGGGATTAACATCTTCTCCAGCTACTATTGTCCCTATGGATCTTCCAGAGGCAGTTCTTCTTCTTCCATGGGCCATTGATTCTGAATAGCGGATTCTTCAAGCAAAGATTGTGGAACAAACTTCTGGACCTATGGGATCCAAAGTAGATAGTTAGATCTGGATTCTGAGTTAGAGTTCTCAGTGAAAGCACCAAAATGTTAACCTAAAAAATGGACACCCTAGTTTGAGTTTGAAAGCACCGGCCATGTTCTAATAGAGCAATATCGTAGATAACAGGTATAGAAAAAAAGACAGTTTAAGAAAGAAGACGAAGAATTTTTATAGTGGTTTGGCTGTTAACGAAGCCTGCATCCACTTTATAATTTTATTATAGACTGATTGTTGTTACAAGTGTTGTTTGATTACAAGGCTTTGATTATCCTTAAGTAGATTGAATCCCCAGAGTTGGAATCCATTGGAGAATCACAGTGAATTCCTTTGGAAATTGTTGTGAGGGAGGTAGAGAGTGAAGAATGCTTCCAGTAGAGCTTCAATAACCAGTCCGGAGAAGATCCAATTTATGTTGTAGGAAGGTCGGTATTTATAGAGATCGGAGGGCCTCTGGACCAATCATGCATGTTAATCACTTGCAGATGGATACATAATGACCCAGAGGAGTTTAGCTCGCGATCTGAGCCATAACCATGGATCGCTAGCAATCCATGGTCTATGGATCGCTAGCGACCCATAGACTTGACTTGCTCGCGAGCTAACTACTTAGATGCTTTCATTCCATACTCCATTACGCAAGATCGCAAGCATCATGGCATTATATGGATCGCTAGTGATCCATACACTTAGCATTTTTTCCATCTCTGTCTTCGAGGCTCCTTGTCCCTTGTTTCTATCTTGGGCTATTTCATTACATGGATCGCTAGTGATCCATAGAGCATGGATCGCTAGCGATCCAAGGACTTGGACCATTTTTGGAGCTTGAGGTGTGGAATGCTTTCATGGCATTGTTTCAATGTTGTTCGTGTAGTCTTGTTGCACGTTTCCTGTTCTGATGACTATCTACTAGCTGGTTATGCTTTGTCGTTGATTAGACTGGATAAAGGTTGGTTTCTTGATTTAGTCTAATTGAATCGTCGCTTCAGTAATATGGCTTGGCTCTCATTAACTCCTCGTTTTAGCCTTTTTGGTTAAGTTTTAAGCCATTCTGATGTCACGGAAGTGTTTTGTTTTTTAGTGGGTCATGTTGGGTTAAAAACTCATATAACAGTATGTATGAATGCTAGCACTGCATTGCTGCCTGAAAGGCTGTGTTAGCATTCCAAGTGGGATTGCTATTTAAAAGGTAAGCGTAACCTCAAACCTCATCAACCGGGAATGACTAAAATAGGGGAGATGTAGCTGGGCTAAGTGGGTCATTCCCATTAGGGTGTGTCATCATCTTTCTAGATACATCTACATACTTATGGATTGGTTGTGTATGAGATCTCAACAAAAAGGATTGCAAAGCAACCAGGGTGATGACATATTCAATACTATCCAGTAAGGGGTAGGCCGTTCTTGTGTTGGCAGGGGATCCTAACGAGGTTTTCCATACATTTTCTAGACATGTACCATGATAGGTGGTACCCCGGTGCCTTGTCATAGTATGGAATCCAATCTCCAATACGTGCCTTTACGGTTTTTATTGTAGAGCCTAGTATGCTGGAATTTAATGATGGTACCAATTTTGGCTATTTTCATATATTTATTTTCAACACTTAGATGTTATTATAATATCACTGGATTTTCTGTAAAAAATATTTTGGTTATCGTAAGGTAAAAATCCGTCTGTGTTTATGTGCGGTGTGGTTTTACGAGATACCTTTGATTTTAAAAGGGTTTTAAACATCATAATTCAGTTGTTTGAGTTTACTCATACCAGACCCACGTCTGACCCAGAGCTTTATTTTCTTTTCCTAAAACTCTAGGGGTGCTCAAATTTTTATGGGCAGCCAAGTAGTTCAGGTTTTCACACGGATGCATTTTGGAGGAGCTTGGTGTAGGAAGCTTCATCGATAGCTAGTTATTATCTTATTTCCACCATTTATATGTATATTGTGTCATTTCGGTAGGGACAGGCTGTTATAACTGTCCTAGGGTAGAATTTGTATTACCATTTTTGAAAGACTTTGTAAAGAATTATGTTGATTAATATATGTTATTCTATTGTTGTGGGATTCTGTGATTGTTCATATTCTTCTTATCTTCTTTCTTTCCCCTAACGATCGGTCTTTCTGGCACTTAAATGCTCGGCTGGCAATATGGTGGATGTATTAGTGTCGATTTTCGAGGATCGAAAAAACCCCGTTTGTTACAAGGGTCATCGCAGTTATAACATCTAATGCCATTTCTGTTTCCACTTCCACTTCCTGGATTTTTGTTGTCATTTCTATTAAAAAAATTCATCTTCCTATATTTTAGAAATTTTTTGAAATTCCTTTTCATGAAAGCAATTTATTCATCGTAATCGCTGTTCAATTCTTGATTATCCATTATTGCATTAGATGCTATAGATTTATTTTATATTGCATTGCTTTCTCTCCTGCCCTACATTTGTGCTTCAAAAGACATTAAATTGCTAATTAACTCTTCAATTTTTAGAGTGCTAATGTTGTTAGCCTCATCGATTGCAAGAGTCTTTTGATCCTATTCAAGAGTAAGTGAATTGAGGGTTTTTCTGACTTGATCCTCTTTAGAAAAACTTATACCTAGTGCAATAAGTGAGTGTACCATATCTTGGAATCTACTATACATATCAGATATGAACTCATTTGGACTCATTTTGAATAACTAAAACTGGTTTGTTAACATGGAAATTTTGGTTTGCTTGACCTTACTTATTTCTTTATGTGTTACTTGCAAAGTTCTCTAAATTTCAAATGTAGACTTACATATAGATACTCTATTAAATTCATTTCTATCTAGTGAACAAAATAATATATTCATACCCTTAGAGTTACTTTGTGCAGCTGCTTTTTGGTCAGGAATCCACTGTGCATAATTTGTCTTGGGTTTAATGTACTACGTTTGTGTGATATTCCAAGTGTCTAAACCAATTGAATGTAAATAAATTTTCATTCTTCATAACCAATATGTGTAATTATTGACATTAAAAAGTGGAGATCTAGCATTGGATTGTCCTTCGACAAATGAGTTACTAACAAGTTTATTAACAGTGTTACTAACACTACTATTACCAGTGTTGGTAGCCATTTAAACTTTTTCAAAAATCAGATGATGAATTCTTTGAAAACCAATGCTCTAATACCAAATGTGAGTCAACGGAATAGGGATCTTAAGGATAAATTAACACTAAAGGGGGGTGAATAGTGTTTAATTGATTATATGTATTTTTTTTTTCAAATTCTTTAAGATTCTATTTGAATGATGTATTTAATAATCATAGAAACAATCATAGCATCAAAGTATAGATAAAGGTAAAAGAGGTAAAAGTAAAAAGGAAAGAACGCACCAGGATTTTATATGTAACGACCCACTTTTCCCTATAGTTTAAGCTGACAATAAACCGCACATGTCCAACCCAAATTGAACGGGAAAGCAAGCAGATAGTTAGGAAAAAAGAAGGAAGGAAGAAGACAAGAAGAACTAAACAATACAGGATCTCACAGCGGAACGAATAATTTATAATAGGTAACAAATCTTTACATAAAACAAAAATGTAATATATGTATATACAGACATCAATCAGAGCATACTAACCTATTCAGCATGTACATTAATAAAAACCTATCCTCGTAATTGCTAAATAATATACAACAATGAATGAAGTGGAAGAAAAATAACCATCTACGTGAATACGTCTCAGGGCCTCTAGCTCATCTCCTGAAGCTCCAAATATCCGAGTAAACCTGGAAATATGCTCGGTCTGACCCAAGCATTATAGGAAAACAACGCCCGGGTCAGTCAAGTAAAACCAGCGTGAGAACTCAAATCACAAGGAATTTTATTTGTTTTAACTTGTAAATATTTTAAAATCAAAGGCATCTCGTAAGACCACGCCGCACATAAACACGGACGGGTTTTTACTTTACGATAACCAAAACCTTTTATATCATAATTCCAGTGATATTATAATAATGTCTAAGGGCGAAAATAATACTGATCAAGTAGCTGTGGTGCTCATGAGTGTACATCACAACAATACTATATATATAATCGAAAACCGATAAGGCACGTTCGCTAATTGTGTAAGATTTCCATGGAGGTGCCCTTAGTACTTCGAGGAACGGTCCTCCTACACAAGGATCAGAGATATCCTTCCGAAGCAGCATACATCCCTAGTGATGTACCATAGGAAAAACATAGCTGGTCTCGCTAAGATCGAGTGCATCACCCCATGCATGCATATCAACTGTAAGTAACGTCTAGCTGTAGTCGACTACACCCTATGGGTTTTCCAACCCTATTGACCATGCCTCATATCTCTGGTTTTAGTCATTCCCGCTGATGAGGCTACGTCCGGCATTCCAGCTTATGCACGCCACCAAATAGATCATGGAATCACACATAGATTTCTACATCTAAATTAGATCTTGGAATCACATTTCGGATTCCCATACCCCAATGGATCTCGGAATCACACATGGATCCCAACATCACAAAATATCACGAATCTCCTCCACAGAACCGTATATGGTTTTCGAAGTGGTCACGTGTTCGAGTCATGTCTTACGAGTACACTCTTCCGTTTCCCAGGTGCTCCATAAAACCAAACACCGATTTTCGGAATGCTCACTATCGGTTCTTTAGGAAATAATCAGACAATACATAAGAGCGGGGATCACCCCCTAACTGTTAAAATGGACAGATTTCCTTATCATTTGTCCTAAAAGAAAGAAACGAGTTTACACGTACAGTATAGCACCACCGATGGTAAATGTACCATATAATCCCCATCTTTCCCCTAGATATTTCCAGAGTTAAAATCCTTCGGAGTTAAGTAAGGAATAATTACGTACCATCAAAAATTAAGAATGGTTACATCTTTTCGCCAATATTTGATAGTCGGTTATTTAACTATCAAATAAACAAACATTCAAAACAAAAATTACATTTCCCATGGAAATCACTAAGCCTCTTAAATTAATCTTTCATTAATTTAAAATCACATTTCAAAATCTTTGGAAATCACTGCCATTTACTTATCTCAATAGGATAAGTATATTCACAAACCACTATATTTTCAATACTTAGAAAATATAACCATATACTTTCAAAGCTTAGAAACTTTTCCATATACTTATACAATGATATAAGTATATTCACCAAACACTTAGAAAGATTTTCTATTTTGAAATCATATTTGAACGAACAAACCCAAATGCCATCTAAAATGGAGAAACCCAAAACACCAATCCCTTTATAAAACATTCCTAATAAATTCCAAACCCTGTTTATAAAACTTCTCCTTCTCAGATTCTTTAAAACTCATTTATAAATTCTTTTATAATTATCCAAAGCCATTTATAAAACTCTTCCCATATTTAAACAACTTATTTACTAGCTTTCAAGTCGGTAAGATCCTATTGATAAACCATAGGTTATTTAAAATATCTTTACATAATAAGTTATTATTTAAACATCCTTCTATTTCACTTAAATTAAATCTTATTTAAAATAATAACTTAAAATCTCATTAAAACATATTAAATTAATCTTTAAACATTATTATTGCATTAATAAATTAACTTCAAAACAATACTAATAGAATAATTAATTAACTTCATACGTTATTAAACAGTAATTAGTTAACCTTAAACTAATATTAATATGAAAATAAATTATCCTTTAAATATAATTAAATAACTTAAATCAATATAATTAATTAACTTTAATTAAAAATTAAAGTATTGTTATATCATTTTAAATAAGTAATTAAAGTAAAATATTTTAAAAACAATATTTAAATAACTTTAAATAATAATTAAATAACTTTAAGAAATATTTTCAAGAATCATATTAATAAAATGATTAAATTTAAATCATTATTAAAACAATTATAAATTATCTTTAAAATATTATCATTAATAAGTTATTATCTTTTCTTAATCTTATCACTAAATAATAATTGTCTTTAAACCTTATAATAAAAATAATTATTCTTAAAGTAATTTTCAAACAATAATTAGTTTTTCGAATTTGAAGGAGGCTTAACGATCACCATGGTACTTAAACAAGCAACCATATTATTCAATTTAACTTTTTAAGTTAATAGCTGTAACGACCCACCGCTATGCCCAGTTTAGCTAAGGACATTACAAGTAATGTCGTCTGCTAATCTGGAGAATACGGCTGGTTAAGGGCGATCGAATGTGAATATATCTTTATACTAAGACCGACACGTATTATTTACCTTTTTGAGTATCTAAACTGAAAATTTAACGTGTGCAGTATTAACACGAAGTAATAAATACACCGATTAAAAATATTCAAAACGGTATATAATACAGATAAATCAGAATCACATATCATAACGGAATAATATACATCAGATACATAAAAGAACGTGAGTGTATAAAATATCAGTACTAGACCTACATAAATATATACATCATATCCAAAATGTTGTACCAAGTACAATGTCACTACTAAATAATATATGTGACCTATACTCCTAACTGTCAATATATACAGGTATGAAGTAAATTAAAACGGTCAAAATAGTCTACTTCAATACTAGCCCAAAATCTAAAAGTCAACTAGTGCATGTACCTGTGAAGTCTCAGCCTAACCCGAGTATTAAAATAATAAACAGGTCAGACTATATCTAAATAAAAGGGTGAGATGGTGATATCATAAACATACGACTTACAATAACTAAGTCGTAATAAAACATGCCAAAACAAATGATCAGAATAAGGCATATACATTAAAATCACTATTTCATAAATCTATTTATGACTTAACCATTAAAATAAGTCATCTCCAAATATGCCTAAAACGAAATAAACATAAAAAGCATATCAATTCAAAATCACCATTTCACAAATCCATTTCAAGTCTCAAATAGACTATTATCAAAAATATGGTGATAACGATTCAAAATTCTTCAGAACCAAAAGATACTAAAATATCTATTTCAAAATCCCTGAAGAAATAGTCATCACTAATGAAATAATAATGGTAGTCAACTATCAGTATGATACAGTGCGACACAGGGTCTAACTAAAATAAATAAACCCCACCACATAGCGTAATAGTCTAACGAAAAGAAATAGACTATTAGGTAAAAACCCCGACTCCTAACGATAAAAAATAGGTAGTCATATTTATGACAAAACTATGTGAATTTACCTAACGAATATAAATAGGTAAACATTGTCCAGTTGTGAAATAAACTGATAGGGCTGCAATATAACATCTTTCTAAACCACACAAAAAACAGCTATGTTATACCAGAACAGAACTAACCCCAAGAAATAGGTCTGTCAACCCAAATCTAAAAATGAATCAACTCTCAAGTCGATGAAAAATAATTCGTCTCTCGGGGATCTATCGGTCTCAAATAAAATCCGAACACTCCAAAATAATTTATCCCTAAAGTGTTAATTACTGCCACGCCAATAATCACAAGAATTAAACTTACTTTCCCATACTAGATAGTAAATTCAAGTATTTACTAAAAGCTAGTAAATCCTTCTCAAACTCTACTTAACACATTATAATAATAACCGAAAGAATTGTACAAAAAGTCCCATACCAATACGACAGTTCAATCGTTTATTAAAATTATTTGTTTCATAGAAAAGCACGAAATCCAATTAAAGTGGAAATCATTCGATTTTCCCATTTAAAATCCAATTAGAATTATTAACCAAATTTTTATTTTAAAGAAGGATTTTATAAAAAATTATTTTGATTTAAAATTTTAAAATAATAGGAAAACCTCTTTCGAACCATATAAATATATGTATTGTTAATAATTTTATCAAAACCTTTGAATATAGTCTAAATCTCTTTTTACTATTTATAAATAGATAAAATTTATAATTTGCTAATATATAAGAAAATCTTTTCTTTTCAAACAGATTCCTGATATATATGTTAAATCTTTGCTTTTCAAATATTTTTATCTCTGAAAGTATTCCTAACAAAAATACTTTAAATTTGTAAATATGATCATAAGTATAATTTATATACTTAACAAAGCGATTTCAAAATATATATCTTATAAAAATGATTTTCTAAACCTATTCTTTAAAAATTCCATAATTTCCAATTTTATAGAATAGAAATTCTATATGCCTCAAAATTAAAAATCAAGTGCAACAAAGAATCAAAAAATTCAAAATGATCATTTGGAGCCAACATCACTCTATATAAAAGATTGTTCCAATTATGGAATTATTTAACGATCCGAGTTATTTTCCATCAACTACGGTCATACAAACAACGTATGTCTTTTTATATAAGTTAACACAATTCAATTTGCAATCGAATAAAATTCCATTTGCAAATCGACTTCTTTCAATCCACATAACAATCCATATATTATTAACAATAAATTTTCAATATTTTGAACCAACAATTCTTTCAAAAATCCAATCAATTCAACCAACCAATGCAATCGATTTTTGGGATAATTATATATATATATAGCAAACAATGGAATAGATATAAATGTGTGAGTTAAAATAGATTAACTCACCGCGATCATTTGTTTCTGCTCCTCTCCTACACATATTCAGCGAATATCAACCCTATGCTAAAGTTATGAAAAAGACAGCGCAAGCTCCATCATCTACCAACGGTCACCTTCTCGTTCGATGTGACCACCCCCAGCCACCGCGTGCTCGACCTTCACTACTAGTTGTCGCGTGCTCGACCTTCGCTGGATCGTAAGGTTGCCTCATCAACCATCATTGCAGGATCGTGTCACTACCTTATCCAAGGCAAGCAACAGCGGCTTCCTCCCCTATCTCAACATCAATGAAGACATACTCGCCTACCAGAAAATTTCCATAGTTGGCAGCGACAACTACTCGATCGCGGTCACCTACAGGCGCGAGCACGTGCTTCCTCTTTGCCATCATCTGCATTGTTGATTCGACCGCCGTTAACAAGAACGACCATCTCCAGCGCTTCGTCGTTTGAGGATTAGGATATTAGAGTTAGGGATATTGATTTTGGGGTTTTTTTTTTGAATAACGTATAAGGCTGAAGCTTTCTTTCATAGAGAGGAGAAATGAAAATGGGCTAAGGCCTTTTAAACTTCTATTTAATACATATTTTTCCATTTCCCTTCTCATTCATTTTTCATTTTTTTTAAAGTAATTCTTTTTATGTATTTAAAATTATACTTTGATTTAATTTAAATTGATCAACACTTCGTTTCACACAATGTAAATTAATAGTTTCTTAATTCCTTTTAATTCGATACCTGTTTATCTTCGTCGATTTATTGGTTTTATTAAATATAAAATTAAAACTTCTTTTCATCTATTTCAATTATATATAATTATTATTTGCAGTTAAAAATAATTTATACTTATTAATACCTTTTATTTGAATTAAAATATACTATCTAAAAATTAAATTTGTTAACTAATTCAATTTTCTATAATAAAATCCTTTATTAAATAGACTTTAATTGAATAATAATTTGATTCCAAAATAATAATCGTCAGAATCGAATTTAAACACTTCTATTTCAATTAAATTAATTTAATATTATAACTTCGAAAACAGGGTTGTTACAATAACAGATATTTGCATAATCCACGACTATGTAAATAAATCCAACACTTAACCATCATTAATTAATATATCCCTTATTCAAGGTGGCATACCAGTTTATGATATAAAATCAAATGTCTAAACTATAAAATAGCAGAACGGGGATTTATTATGCTAATTAATTGCCAAATTAATTTAGTTAGCAGATCAGTGTTTTATTCCGCAATGCAAGTGTCCAATTACCATATTCGACCCGATTTAACTCAATGGTATTTTATCTAGCCAAATAAACATCAATAATTAAAGTATATAAATTTAAACGACGTTATTATTTAAAATAACGTGATTTAAATCCGGTCCGTTTTAATATGTCATAAATTTTTACTTTTGCCAAGTTATCAATGAATTATACTATGATGTTATGCTCATCAATACGAGTCCGTCGTAAAAACCGGCATGTCTATTGGTTTAAATATGAACAAGATAAGTTAATCTAAAATATAGCACCCTTTTTATAAATTTAATAACAATTTAAAAACAAGCTCACCTAATGATAACGGGCCGAGCCCAACATCCTAATCCATGACCAACCCGCCCCTCTCCTTCTTCTCTTCCCTCCTTTCTTTCATCACAGTTTTGAACAGAGAACCCAAAATCATGCACGGTCGTGCACGTGTGCACGTGCACTCATGCCCCAGGCCACCAGCCATCAATGCTCCAACATCCACAACTTCGCCTCCCCCATCTCATCACCATGCCGCCATCGACGCACCCCCCCCCCCCGAAGGCTCTAGACGAATTCGACCCCTGCTACCATTGATGCGACATCCAACAACAAAAAGAAACACGACTAACTTCCTTTCAGCGTCACCATGCACTACTAGAACATGCGCTACTTGACCATAAGCACTACCACTTGCCGTTGTAGCTTCCATAAACATTCAAACCGAGACCAATCGCCTCCTATCACCAGAAATCGAACATGACCGAGCACCACAACCCAATGGTTGTAAACCCTAGTTTTAGCTATCCACGACAAACCAAAGCCCAAATCAAAATTCGGCCAAGGTCACGACCTACGCCTCGATCCTACGCTCCTCCCCGACTCCTCCAATCGTCCCCTTGACCACCGGTTCACCGGAAATTAATTTTTGAACCCAAAATGATCAACTCCTCCTTTCCGACAAACCGAGCCACTAAAAACCATGAGATGACCACTAAAAATCATGATTCGCCAAGGCGGTCATAAATATGCCCTTCATTCGACGATCCATAATCTTCGAAAACAATCGTTTTCTCGACCATTTACTGATATTTAAAGATATCTCTCTCATCTCTCGACGAAAACTCCCGAAACTATTTTTAAAAATAACTATACTCGATGGCGAGCAACTTTTGTGTTGGCTGATTGGGTTGAAACTGGGTAGATTGGGAGTATTTGATTTTTAAATGAGAGGAAGTGAGGTTATTCAATTTATAGGCAAAACAAAAATAAGGAAAGAAGAAGTAGAAGTCACAAACATGTATGTATATATACACACACATTCATGCGGTGATATGTTGAAGAAGCGGTAGGCAAAGGGGCATAAGGTACTACGGCAGGGGAGACATCGGCAGCTAAGGTGAAGAGGGAGGTGGCTGTAGTGTACAGTGGGGTACACTGATTTGAAACAAAGAAAGGCTGAGTTGAAGAAAAAGTCTGCTGCACTATGTACTCATATGTGGGTGTTTCTGCATATGCTTTGATTTGAAATTATTTTGGTGCCCAACTAACCTACATCGCGTCCGCGTCCGAGTTATGAATGACAGGAAATAATGTACAATCGCGTATAGCAACTTTACACGATCACAAAACAAAAAAATAAAATAGACAAGTTATTAAATTCTGTGAAGTTTCAAAATGCCACCGTTTGCCGTAAAATACATCAAATAGAAAATTTACTTATTTTCCAAATTAGAAACTATGGAAAAATTCTAAAAATTAAATTAAAAATACATCATTAGAAATCAAGTCTAGATTTGAAACATATAATTTATCATAATTTAAATTCAAATCTGAATATTTAAATAAATTAAATATTTAATTCTGAAGACCCAAAATACGGTATGTTACACTCTTCCCCTTAAAAGAATTTCATCCCCGAAATTCCAACACAAGAACCCTCAATATTATTCATAAGCCTGCATGATGTTCCTAGATCATCCATATACAGAATCAGATTTTATGACTACTCGGGTACATGACTCCACTTCCAAACCAATATCGTTCACCAGATTTACTAATGCAGACCCGGATCGGGCTCCTTAATTAGGAACCCCTGCTCTCCTTACATAGCCATATACTATGATAGAAAACCTTGGTTCCATATCAAGAACCCTCATCAAGTGCTCATCGTCAAAAATCCTTATTTGGAAAGGTGTGAAACACCTCAAAGTCTTGTACTCGAATATTGGATCAAAACTATATGGAGAGAGAAAGAATCTACATCCATTCTACGTACTTATTTTAATTGGTTATCCCTAATACCAATTTTTATTTCCATTAAAATATTTATGAAAAACATTTTATATTACTCCCTTTAATTTGTAAAACTTATAAAATTCCTTATCATTCCCCAAGGGTATACAAAACTGTAATTCAAACTTTTATTTTGAATTCAATTAAGAATTTAAAACACCCGGTTTTTACTCAAAACACTTCTAAAACGAAACTATACATTTTAGAGACCTAAGGGTCAAATTCTTGGATATTTATTTCAAAAACCTTAGAAATGACATTATTTATATTTTATTCCATAACAAATATATATATATATATATACAGGTAGCCCGAATTACCCCAAAATTATACCAAGGAATTGGGTACTACCAAATAGTATTATATATTCCTTACTACAAGGATAACGCTCAAGAGAAACATTTACCATCTGAACGTATCTCTTACCCATTTTTAGTTATTTTCGAGCCACTCGAACTAGTTAACTAAATATCACTTCTTTCTTTTCAAACCCATTTTGAAACAATATCATAAATATATTTTCAGTGAAATATTTCAACAAAATATCCAAATTCAATTTGCTTTGAATTCGTTTGGATTCGAACTCGTTCTGACCGTACTATGACAAAGAGAATAATTTACTAAGTGCACAATATCGTTCGCCTAAGCAAACATCCGACCGTCATTTAGAAGATTATTCCGATCATCACAAAAAAATCGACACTCATTCCCCGAACCAACCTAAAGAAATACACATTTTTTTATTACAATTTTATTTTCCAAAAGTATTTATTACTTGAAAATGGTTTTAAGTAAACTAATTTACCATTTCTACAAGCATTTTATTTTAAAACTATCTCAAATAAAATTATTATTTCTTTTCTAATCATTTGAAATAATAATATACTTTTTTATTTTATAGTAAATCAAACCATACTTTGGAATTAAATCAAAATTTATTTTTATCAAAACAATTACATAGCGAGATTCTATTGGTAGCAATTTCCCACTTAAATATGTTTTTGTCCTAAGAACATTTTCAATTACTATTATTAAATTATAAACCATAAAAACCATTTTTCTAAAATACTGGGATTTAAATTCTTAAATTCCTTTTATTTATAAAACACATTCTTATAAATCAAATATATAAAATATCCCCTTTTTAAAGCAAATCATTCCTCAAATATGTATTTTGAAAATATTCTGGCTTTCTTATATAATTTATTTTTCCAAGTATTATTTTAGAAATGTTTAAGTTTTTTTTTAATAATTTCTTTTATGAAATTCCAAATTTAATACAACTAACCTTTTATACTCAATCATTTCCAAAATATTTATTTCAAAATTACTTCAAAATATTCCTATCCCTTTTAATAAAACTATTAAAACTTAATTTTATCAAATCAATCCTTTATATAAAATCATTTTTAAAATATTCATTCCAAAATATTCAAATTTTCTTTTAAATAAACACCCTTAGAAATCAAATTTTAACCCAACATTATTAACGAATGCCTTATATTCAAATTGTGAAACTTAATTCATAAGGTATTCGTTTTCAATGTTCCTAAATTTCCTCTATCCAATCCAAATTCCAAAAGGAATATTCTAAATAGATTAATGAATAATGGTCAATGCTCAGAAATGGGCGAGCATGATCGATCAAATCCTAAATGATAATGATGGAATATTATCATTTCTATCAACCAAGCATAACCAAGAATAACTGTGACGCCCCACCTCTATGCTCACGCTAGCCAAGGACACTACAATGTAATGTCGTCGACTAGCGCGAAGAATAAGGCTGTTGAGGAGCGAACATCCATGTAATTGCTTTGTGCGAGTACCGATATGCTAGATTAAAATATAACTTTTCATCTCAAGAGGAAATCCGACATACCGATACAAACTCAAAGCTACTACACTATGGCTATGTATATATACTTCGGAAACAAATATAGAAATAAACATAACACAAATCAGTCACAGACAATTCATATCACAAAGGCGGAAATAGATATGAATATAACACCTGAAAGTGTACATCAGAGTAGTGGTCAAACAAGATCCACGATATCAAAAAGAATAGATACAAGTGCTAGACAAAAGAATACGTATACATCAAGGAGTCTATATTTCAATCGTATACAACCAAAAACTACTAAACTAAAGTAGTTAGCCAAAAATCAGATGATTATCCTAGATAGGAAGTCATGAGGAAGCACCTGTAAAATCTCAGTCTGACCCGAGTATTATTTAAGAAGAAAATAATAAACGGATCAGTCTAGCTATAAATATCAGATAAAATGAGATATAAGAAGAGATATAACAAAAACACATGATAACCAAAAATGTCATACTGCGACAAGTATACATTAGAAAATCCACAAAAGTCATACAATATCTCAATAATCTCAAAGCACTAAAAAGAATGTCATATTCTTTATTTAATTCACCAAGCCACAAATAATGACATACATATCAATGTCAATTGTAAAAGTTGGTGAAACATAAATTCTAGAAATTATCAATGAGAAATCCAGAAATCACAAGAGAGGAAGAAGCCTATCAAAAACAGGAGTGTGAAAACTCCCCAACACGCATATCATAAAATGGGTCGTTATCCCATAAAAACGAGCCGAAGCTCCTCCTGAGAGGGTATAATCCCCCATTGCGGACTATGAGCCGAAGCTCCTCCTGATGAGCCGAAGCTCCTCCTGACAGGGTATAGTCCCTCATTGCGGACTATGAGCCGAAGCTCCTCCTGACAGGGTATAGTCCCCCATTGCGGACAAAGAGACATCGCACATTGCTAGTCTAAACCATAAAATGATCATCATCGATCATCAAGAAGTGTCAATTACAATAAGCTAGTAAATATATGAGTTTAGCTTCATGTCCCATAACCACTAGCTTAACTTAAATATTTGCAAACAAATTGTAGATCTACACTAGAAAATTGTCACAAGAGTTTCAATCGAACAAGTCCAAGAATTAACCGACGAAGTAAACGCAAGTGTTTCATACCACTTGTTTTACTATGCCGTTTAATTAGATTTCTCATACGAGTTAGGTAAAGGTTTGTATATACTAATAGATTGGAAAACGGTTTAAGAAACGAGCTTTGTAATAAAATAGTGTTGAAATCGTTTTAATGAAAGGGTTTTGATATTTACTACTAGTATAGAAAACCTTTATATTTTAAAGTGACAAATCATAGAAGTGATTGTAGAAACAATCAATCATAAAAATTCACATACGAAGACGTGAATCAAATCCAATTAAACCGATAAAGAATCCATCGAAATGAATATTCAAAAATCCCAAAAAAGGAGTCATCAAAGTCATAATAAATGATAACAACAAATAGGATCATCACGAATCGATTCAAATTGGAAATTCAATCCCAAAAGGCAAAGTGGGAAGAAACAACAAATTCAGTCGACTGACTCAGAGATTTCAGTCGACTGACTCAGGTCTTGGAAACATTCTGTTTCCAGGTTCAGTCGACTGACTCAGAGATTTCAGTCGACTGAATCATGCCTGGAAACTTTCGGGTTCCAGGTTCAGTCGACTGAACAGAGATTTCAGTCGACTGATACTGGCCCAGGAAATTTCCTGGCTTCAGCTCAGTCGAATGAGCGCTCTGAGTCTGTCGACTGAACTGGGATTTTCAGTATTTTCAGCCAAAAAATAAAGAGGCAATCTCTTCGCAAATGCAACCGGACGAGCAATGGGCGCTAGGGGTTTATGCCAATCGATGACCCGGCCCTATAAGCTCTTCGATGCATTACCAAACCATGATCAAACATCCATAAAAGGATTTACACACAAGTATGATTTCAAAAACCAAAAATTGAAATATTCACAAAACCAATCCAAATCAAGAGCAAATGCACATGAAGAAGTGTTAGGAATTCATACCTAACAACCAAAGATAATTATAAACATAGATGTGAGATAAAAATCTCACCTTTTACACAAAAACAATGAAGAGGGAGCTATAGAGCAAGGCAAGGACAATCACTCTTCAATTCCAACTCAACAAGCTTGAATCTAAGCTTAAAAGAGAAACATTTCCTAAATTAGGTTTAGGAAATTTCTGAAATTGAAAGGAGAATGAGTTGGAGAAGATGAAGAGGATGCTTACCAATAGCTTCTCTTTGAATTTGGAGCTAGAAGAAGGATTTGCAAATGAACTAGGGCTTGGAGTTTCTAATTTCCAATCTCGCCCACCATTGTTGATGAAGCTTGAATGTATTAGGAAATTATGAAGTAATGAAGAGGAGAGGGTTGGATCTAGGTTGATAAGTGGGGTTAATGGGCTGAAACTAGACCAAAGCCCTAAGTGAAAAAGTATCAAAATTTCACTAACTCCAAACATATCAATGTTTATACTCAAAAAGGTCGCAAACGTCATTTTGAACTCAATGGGGTGGTCTCGAGTCCTAATTCGACTGTTTGCAAAAAGTTGCTTTTCGGACTATAATTCGATTAACGATGAAATATTTAAATATTCAATCGTAAAATATACGTTGTTACAATAACTATATTAAATCTTCCTTGAAAAATTATTCTTATATATATATATATATATATATATTTCCAGATAAAATTATTTATTCACCCATTTTTTTAAATAATACCATGTCAATTGGTCTTGATCGAGTGTTTAGGAAATCCTTATCGATAACGTTGGCCAAACGCATAGACCAGAATCCTTAAGTCACTCAACAGATCAAACAACACAATATAAAATATTTTTACGAAAACAACAAATACGTGCTCTTATATATATGTATACACTCTCAAACTCATCCTATGGTGTTGCTTACCCAATCCCAAATGAGTCAACCCAACCAAGCCTAGGTGTTTGCTCAACCTAAGCTCTGATACCACGTGTAACAACCCACTTTTCCATACAATTTAAGCTGATAATAAACCACACATGTCCAACCCAAATTGAATGGCAAAGCGGATAGTTAGGAAAAAGAAAGAAGGAAAAAGACAAGAAGAACTAAACAATATAGAATCTCACAGCGGAACGAATAATTTATAATAGATAACGAATCTTTACATAAAACAAAGCTATAATATATGTATATACAGACATCAATCAGAGCATACTAACCTATTCAGCACGGACAGTTATAACAACCTGTCCTCACAATTGTTGTATAATATACAACAATGAATGTAGTGGAAGAAAAATAATCATCTATGTGAATACATCTCAAGGCCTCCAGCTCGTCTCCTGAAGCTCCAAATATCCAAGTAAACCTAGAAATATGCTCGGTCTGACCTGAGCATTATAGAAAAACAACGTCTGGATCAGTCTGGTAAAACCAGCTTGAGAACTCAAATCACAAGGAATTTTATTTATTTTAACTTGTTAATCCTTTAAAATCAAAGGCATCTCATAGGACCACGCCGTACATAAACACGGATGGTTTTTACCTTACGATAACCAAAACCTTTTATATCATAATTCCAGTGATATTATAATAATGTCTAAGGGCGAAAATAATACTAATCAAGTAGTTGTGATGCTCGTGAGTGTACATCACAACAATACTAGATATATAATCAAAAACTGATAAGGCACGTTCGCTAATTGTGTAGGATTTCCATGGAGGTGCCCTCAGTACTTTGAGGAACGGTCCTTTTGCACAAGGATCAGAGATATCCTTCCGAAGCAGCATACATCCCTAGTGATGTACCATAGAAAAACATAGCTAGTCTCGCTAAGACCGAGTGCATCGCCCCATGCATAACAACTATAGGTATCGTCTAGGTGGAGCCGACTACACCCTATGGGTTTGCCAACCCTACTGGTCATGCCTCCTATCTCTGGTTTTAGTCATTTTTTCTGATGAGTCTACATTCGGCATTCCAGTTTACGCACCGCCACCAAAGAGATCACGGAATCCCACATGGATTTCAATACCCCAACGGGTCTTGGAATCACACATAGATTCCTACATCTCAATTAGATCTTGGAATCACATTTGGATTCCCATACCCCAACGGGTCTCGGAATCACACATGGATCCCAATATCTCAAAATATCATGAATCTCCTCCATAGAACCATATATGGTTTCCAGAGTAGTCACGGATTCGAGTCATCTCTTATGAGTACACTCTTCCATTTTCCAGGTGCTCCACAAAACCAAACGCCGATTTTCGAATTCTCAATACTGGTTCTTTAGGAAATAATCAAACAATACATAAGAGCGGGGATCACCCCCTAACCGTTAAAGTGGACGGATCTCCTTATCATTTTCCCTAGAAGAATGAAACAAGTTTACACATACAGTATAGCACCACCGATGGTAACTGTACCATATAATCCCTGTGTATCCCCTAAATATTTTCAGAGTTAAAATCCTTCGGTGTTAAGTAGGGAATAATTCCGTACCATCAAAAATTAAGAAGGATTGCATATTTTGGCCAATATTTGATAGTCGATTATTTAACTATCAAATAAACAAACATTCAAAACAAAGATTACATTTCCCATGGAAATCACTAAGCCTCTTAAATTAATATTTCATTAATTTAAAATCACATTTCAAAATCTTTGGAAATCACTTCCATATACTTATCTCAACAGGATAAGTATATTCACAAACCACTATATTTTCGATACGTAAAAAATATAACCATGTACTTTCAAAACTTAGAAACTTTTCTATATACTTATACAATGATATAAGTATGTTCACCAAACACTTAGAAAGATTTTCTATTTTGAAATCATATTTGAATGATCAAACACAAATGCCATCTAAAACAAAGAAACCCAAAACACCAATCCCTTTATAAAACATTCCTAATAAATTCCAAACCCTGTTTATAAAACTTCTCCTTCTCAGATTCTTTAAAACTCATTTATAAATTCTTTTATAATTATCCAAAGCCATTTATAAAACTCTTCCTATATTTAAACAACTTAAATACTAGCTTTCAAGTTGGTAAGATTCCGTTGATAAACCATAGATTATTTAAAATGACTTTACACAATAAGTTATTATTTAAACACCATTCTATTTCACTCAAATTAAATCTCATTAAAACATATTAAATTAAACTTTAAACATTATTATTGTATTAATAAGTTAACTTCAAAACAATATTAATATAATAATTAATTAACTTCATACGTTATTAACAGTAATTAGTTAACCTTAAACTATTATTAATATGAAAATTAATTATCCTTTAAATATAATGAAATAACCTAAATCAATATAATTAGTTAACTTTAATTAAAAATTAAAGTACTGTTATATCATTTTAAATAAGTAATTAAAGTAAAATATCTTAAAAACAATATTTAAATAACTTTAAATAATAATTAAATAACTTTAACAAATATTTTCAAGAATCATATTAATAAAATAATTAAATTTAAATCATTATTAAAATAATTATAAATTATCTTTAAAATATTATCATTAATAAGTTATTACCTTTCTTAAATATTATCACTAAATAATAATTGTCTTTAAACCTTATAATAAAAATAATTATTCTTAAAGTAATTTTCAAACAATAATTAGTTATTCGAATTTGAAGGAGGCTTAACAATCACCATGGTACTTAAACAAGCTTCCATATTATTCAATTTAACTTTTCAAGTTACTAACAGATATTTACATAATCCATGACTATGTAAATAAATTCCACACTTAACCATCATTAGTTAACATATCCCTTATTCAAGGTGGCATATCAGTTTACAATATATAATCAATTGTCTAAACTATAAAATAGCAGAACGGGGATTTATTATGCTAATTAATTGCCAAATTAATTTAGTTAGCGGATCAGTGTTTTATTCCGCTATGCAGGTGTCCAATTACCATATTCGACCTGATTTAACTCAATGGTATTTTATCTGGCCAAATAAACATCAATAATTAAAGTATATAAATTTAAACAACGTTATTATTTAAAATAACGTGATTTAAATCCTGTCCGTTTTAATATGTCATAAATTTTTACTTTTGCCAAGTTATCAACGAGTTATACTATGATGTTATGCTCATTAATACGAGTCCGTCGTAAAAACAGGCATGTCAATTGGTTTAAATATGAACAAGATATGTTAATCTAAAATAGAGCACCCTTTTTATAAAATTTAATAACAATTTAAAAACAAGCTCACCTAATGATAACGGGCCGAGCCTAACATCCTAATCCAAGACCAACCCGCCCCCTCTCTTTCTTCTATTCCCCCTTTCTTTCATCACGGTTTTGAACAGAGAACCCAAAATCGTGCATGCGTGCACGTGCACTCATGCCCCAGGCCACAAGCCATCAACACTCCAACATCCACAACTTTGCCTCCCCCATCTCATCACCATGCCACCATCGACGCACCCTCCCCCCAAAGGCTCTAGACGAAATTTACCCCTGCTACCATCGACGCGACACCCAGCAACAAAAAGAAACACGACTAACTGCCTTCGACCACGCACCACTAGAACATGCGCTACTTGACCACAAGCACTACCACTCGCCGTCGTAGCTTTCAGAGCCATTCGAACTGAGACTGATCGCCCCTTATCACCAGAAATCGAACATGACCTAGCACCACAACCCAATAGTCGTAAACCCTAGTTTTAGCTATCCATAACAAAACAAAGCCCAAATCAAAAATCAGCCATGGTCACGACCTCCGCCGCGATCCTACGCTTCTCCCTGACTCCTCCAATCGTCCCCTCGACCACCGGTTCATCGAAAGTTAATTTTTGAACCCAAAATGATCAACTCCTCCTTCCCGACAAATCAAGCTACTAAAAACCACGAGACGACCACTAAAAATCATGATTCGCCAAGGCGATCATGACTATGCCCTTCGTTCGATGATTCGTAATTGTCGAAAACGATCGTTTTCTCAACCATTTACTAATATTTAATGATATCTCTCTCTTCTCTTGACTAAAACTCCCGAAACTATTTTAAAAAATAACTATACTCAATGGCGAACAACTTTCATGTTGGACGATTGGGTTGAAACTAGGTAGATTGGGAGTATTTGATTTTTGAATGAAAGGAAATGAGGTTGTTCAATTTACAGGCAAAACAAAAATAAGGAAAGAAGAAGTAGAAGTCGTGAACATGTGTATATATATATACATTCATACAGTGATATGTTGAAGAAGCAGTAGGCAAAGGGGACATAAGGTACTATGCAGGGGAGACATAGGCGGCTATGGTGAAGAGGGAGGTGGCTGCTATGTACAATGGGGTACACTGATTTGAAACAAAGAAAGGCAGAGTTGATGAAAAAGGCTGCTGTACTGTGTACTCGTATGCGGTTGTTTCTGCATATGCTTTGATTTGAATTGATTTTGGTGCCCGACTAACATACATCGCGTCAGCATCCGAATTATGAATGATAAAAAATAATGTACGATCGCATATAGCAACGTTACACGATCACAAAACAAAAAAAAATAGACAAGTTATTAAATTCTGTGAAGTTTCAAAATGCTAGCGTTTGCCGTAAAATACGTCAAAAGAAAAATTTACTTATTTTCCAAACTAAAAATTATGGAAAAATTCTAAAAATTAAATTAAAAATATGCCATTAGAAATCAAGTCTAAATTTGAAACTGATAATTTATCATAATTTATATTCAAATCTGAATATTTAAATAAATTAAATATTTAATTTTGAAGACCCAGAATATGGGTTGTTACATTATATTAGTTCGGAGTTACCCTACATCCAGTCCCGCATAATTCCTTTTACGGGTTTCTTTTCCACTAGTAAATGCGAATACAATCTCGATTTCAAGGCTACGAGACACACCCTCCAAAATCCCGGCATCCGGGTAGAGCCACTGGTTTTCCAGGCTACAAGCATACCCACTAGATTTATAGGCTACTAAGCACACCCAATTGATTTTAACAAGCTACCATCACATCTGCTTGGATTTCAGGGATACCAAGCACACCACAGAGTATAAGAGTATGATTTGATAGAGTTTATAGACTTGGATCTTCGAGCTTGATTACAATTGATCCTATAACTCTTGGATAGCACTTTGATCTTGAAAGAAATCAAAGAGTATATGAAGGAGAATCAAACTCGTAATGATCGAATTTGATTCTGATTGGATTTCGACAGAGTTTCGATAGAAATTGATTTAGAAATTAATAGAGTGAAAAGAGGAGAGAAAAATAAGAAAGTAGTTAATGAAAATTCATTTGGAAGTTTGGTATATATAGGGAAACAACGGTCATGTCCATTCATGAAGAGACACGACGAAAAGGAACTTCCATTCAAATTTGAATTTTGAAATTTACGGCTAGTAGTCGACATACTTGTAGAGGATATGTTGACATATCCCTTTGTATTTTGGAAAATCGCTTAATAAAAATTGTTTTGAAAATATTAAGTTTTGTAAAATATTTTTAAACTTTGTATAAACATTTAAACATAGATTATACATATTTTGATCATACTGAAATTTAATAAAACTTTATAAAATAATTTTGAAAGATTTAATAAGAATATTCAATATAATGTAAGTAATATATATATGAAATCAATATGGTAATAAATTATTAAAGTATAAAAAAAATTCAATACATATATATATATATATAAACTTCAAGATATTAAAATAACATCCTTATGATTATAAGAGATTAATAATCATTTCGAGAAATATTTTGAAAAAATTATTTTAAAAATAGAATATTTGAGAAACAATTTAAAACAAAATTAGAGAATGTGAGAGAGATAAGGAAAGTGCTATCAAGGTTTAACATAAATTCTATGACTCTATAACTTATCTGCAATATCTTGAACTCTTGAACTCTTCAATACTCATGATCTTCATTCTTGATGTGATGCCCCCACCTCTTACTCACACTAGCCAAGGACACTACGAGGTAATGTCATCGACTAGCGCGAAGAATAAGGCTGTTGAGGAGTGACCATCTGTGTAATTGCTTTGTGCGAGTACGAATATGTCAGATAGTATGACATGCATTTCATTTCAAGTGGAAATCCGACATATCAAATACAAACTCAAAGCTACCACACAGTGGCTATGTAGCCTTCGGAAACAAATATAGAAATAAGCATAACACAAATCAGTCACAGAAATTCATATCACAAAGGCGGAAACAGATATGAATATAACACATAGAAGTGTACATCAAAGTAGTGGTCATACAAGATCCACTACATCACAAAAGAATAGGTACAAGTGCTAGACAAAAGAATAAGTATACATCAAGGAGTCTCTATCTCGAATGTATAAAAGCAAAAAACTACTAATCTAAAGTAGTTAACCAAAAATCAGATGATGGTCCCTGATAAGAAGTCAATTAAAAGCACCTGAAATACCTCGGTCTGACCCAAGTATTATTTAAGAAGAAAAATAATAAACGGATCAGTCTAGCTATAAATATCATATAAAATGAGATAGGATAAGAGATATGACAAAAACATATGATAACAATAATGTCATACTGTGACAAGTATACATCAGATAACAACAAAAATCATACAATATCTCAAATATTCTCAAACACTAAAAAGAATGTCATGTTCTTTAAATTATTCACCAAAACACAAATATTGATAGAGTTTATCAATGCATATCATCAAAATTGGTGAAACACAAATTCTAAAAATCATCAACTAGAAATCCAGAAATCACAAAAAGGGGAAGGCCTATCACAAACGCGAGCATGAAAACTCACCAACACGTGTATCACAAATGGGTCACTATCCCATAAAATGAGCCGGAGCTCCTCCAAATAGGGTAGAGTCCCCCCTTGCGGACTATGAGCCAAAGCTCCTCCTATGAGCCGAAGCTCCTCCAAACAGGGTATAGTCCCCCCTTGAGGATTATGAGCCAAAGCTCCTCCTATGAGCCGAAGCTCCTCCAAACAGGGTATAGTCCCCCTTTGCAGACTATGATCCGTAGCTCCTCCTATGAGCCGAAGCTCCTCCAAACAGGGTATAGTCCCCCCTTGCGGACTATGAGCCAAAGCTCCTCCTATGAGCCGAAGCTCCTACAAACAGGGTATAGTCCCCCTTTGCGGACTATGAGCCGTAGCTCCTCCTATGAGCCGAAGCTCCTCCAAATAGGGTATAGTCCCCCTTTATGGACTATGAGCCGTAGCTCCTCCTAACAGGGTATAGTCCCCTTTTACGGACAAAGAGACATCGCACATCGCTAGTCTAAATCACTAAAGGATCATCATTGATCGATAAGTGTAAATTACACTAAGCTAGTAAATAAATGAGTTTAGCTTCATGTCCCATAACCACTGGCTTAACTTAAATATTTACGAATAAATTGTAGATTTCCACTCGAAAATTGTCACAAGAGTTCAATCGAACAAGTCCAAGAATTAACCAACGAAGTAAACACAAGTGTTTCATACCACTTGTTTTGCTAAGTCGTTTAATTAGATTTCTCATACGAATGAGGTAAAGGTTTGTATATACTAATGGATTGGAAAATGGTTTTAAAAACAAGCTTTGTATTAAAAATAACGTTGAAATCATTTTTGTGAAAGAGTTTGAGTATTTACTACTAGTATGGAAACCTTTGTATTTTAAAGTGACAAATCACAAAATGATTGTAAAAACAATCGATAACCAAAAATTCACATACAACAATGTGAATTAAATCCATAAAAATCGATACCAAATCCATCAAATGGATATTCCCAAAAATCCAAAGAAAGAAGTCATCAAAGTCGATAATAAGTTATAACAACTAACCGGATCAACAAAATCGATTAAATTGGAAATCCACTAAAAAAATAGCCAAAATAGGCAAAATGAATAGTTCCAGATGTTTGGGGTTTAATCCAGACGTCTGGATTTGGGTTCTAGAAATAATTCAGAAAACCCCCAGACGTCTGAAATTTCAAAGCAGACGTCTGAGCCGTAACCAGACGTCTGAACCTATAAATCAGACGTCTGGAATTTGTCTCTGCCATTTTATTTTCTACGTGTATTATATATATATATATATTTTCTCCAGGTCTATAACCAAACGTCTGGACTTGATCAACCAGACGTCTGGTCACCTGGTCTGGGCAACAATTTGCCTAGGCCATGATGGCCAAAATGATTCGGGAGCGATCGGACGAGCAATGAAGACTAGGGATTTATGCCAAGCGACAACCCAGCCCTATAGGCTCTTCGATACACCCCAAATAACACGTCCAAATATCCAAGATAGGATCTTTAAAGATTTTGACTTCAAAACACCAAAATTTGGAAATTAACCAAATCAAAAGCAAATGAACGTGAATAGATGTTAGGAATTCATACCTAACAACAATGAAAGTTATAGACGTAGATGTGAGTTCAAAAACTCACCTTTAAACCCAAAAACAACAAGTGAGAAGCTTTATAACAAAGAAAAGATCAACCACTCTTCAACTTCAACTCTAGAAGCTCCAACCTAA
This sequence comes from Allium fistulosum, assembly GCA_030737815.1. Taxonomy (NCBI): domain Eukaryota; kingdom Viridiplantae; phylum Streptophyta; class Magnoliopsida; order Asparagales; family Amaryllidaceae; genus Allium; species Allium fistulosum. Next base: position 672,697,721 of record CM060901.1, read on the forward strand.
GCTCATAAGCAAATATTTCCTAAGTTAGGGTTTAGAAATTTCTGAAAATTTGAGAGAGATTGAGATGGAGAAGATGAAGAGGATGCTTACCTAAGCTTCTCTTTGATTTTGGAGCTAGAATCTTAAATTTCCTAGTAATCTAGATTTTAGGAATTTTGATTCCCCTTTCTTTCCCCCATTTTTACTTTAGCTTGAGAGTGTTAGGAAATGAAATGAATGAAGAGGAGAGGGGGTGGAGCTAGGGTATTATGTTGGGTTCTCTTGTTAGGTTATTGGGCTAAAACCCAAACCCAAAGCCCTAAATGAAAATATCAAAATTATAATCAACTCCAAACATATCGATGTTTATACTCAAAAAGGTCGCAAACGCCGTTTTGGACTCAATGGAAGTAGTCTTGAGTCCTAATTCGACTATTTACAAAAAGTAGCATTTCGGACTTTAATCCGACTAACGATGCTATATTTAAATAAAATATTTAATATATAATCGTAAAATATGCGGGTTGTTACACTTGAACTCTTGAAAATTTATATTAGCACCTTGAATCTACTCTTGATATCAGCATCTTGATAATGTACAGTCTTCTTAATCAATACCTATCTAATATCCTGCACTATATTATATATATATACATATATATATATATATATCGATAAAACATTAGTATCTATATTTTATATTATGTCCTACAGTTGTTATCATCAAAACCAATACCTAAGGTACTAACAATTGCCATATCCAAGATAATGAGTCAAACATTATCTTTGAAGGTATTAGAATGTGGAACATTTATATTTTAAGTATGAAAGTGACCAATGATAATTTATGTCTTTTGGATGAATCTAATGACTCTTGAATTTTGCACAATAGATTTGGCCATTTAAAATTTAAACATCTTCCTAAAGTTGTTAGATATGAACTTGTTAGGGGTCTTCCTCGAATGATTTTTAACGTCAATAATTTATGTGACGCGTGTCAATTAGGAAAACTTCATAAAAGTTCCTTTAAATCAAAAGATATAATTTCTACTTCTCATCCTTTTGAAATTCTTCACCTAGGCCTTTTTGGACCTTCGCAAATACAATCAATAAATCATAATAGACATGTCTTTATAATTGTAGATGATTTTTCTAAATTTACATGGACAATCTCCTTGAAACTTAAAAGTGAAGCTTTTGAAATGTTTAAATTTTTACTAAAATAATTCAAAATCAAATGTCAACTAAAATTAAAACGATTAGGAGCGATCATGGAGGAGAATTCGAAAATGATAATTTTGAAATCTTTTATGATAAGAAAGGAATTACACATAATTTTCCATTTCCAAGAACACCGCAACAAAATGGAGCAGTAGAACGTAAAAATGGAACTATACAAGAATGTATTGGAACAATGTTAAATGATAGTGAATTACCTAAAAGTTTTTGGGCTGAAGCTGTTGCTACGGCATGTTATAATTTAAATAAGACCTTTGACTAAGAATAATCCTTATGAATTTTTCCTAATAAAAGCCTAAAGTATATTATTTTCGAGTTTTGGTAGTAAATGTTTTATATTAAATACAATGGATAATTTAGATAAATTTGATGTTAAATCGGATAAAGGTATTTTCATTGGTTATTCTAATAGAAGTAAAGCTTATAGAGTTTTTAACACTAGAATTAACACCATTGAAGAAACATTACATGTTTCATTTGATGAGAATTTCAAAATCAGTAATACCAGTTTTGATGAAGAAGAAAATGTTGATAAAACTAATGAAATTACTAATAATGAAATCACTAATGATGAAAATAATAATAACTTCAAAATTTATATCCAAATTAAAGAATAGAATATTTGAAAGATCACCCTATAGAAAAAAATTTAGGAAATTTGTATATGTTGTAAAAACAAGAAATTAATTAAATAAAATGAGTAATGTTGTTTTTATCCCAACTATTGAATCCAAAATCCAAAAGAAGAGTCATTAGATGATTCTTAGATTCTTGCCATGCAAGAACTGAATTAGTTTACCAGAAATGATGTTTGGGAATTAGTCCCAAGATCTAAAGATAAGTCTACAATAGGAACTATATGGGTATATAGAAATAAAATGAATGAACAAGGAGAAGTTATTAGAAATAAATCACATTTAGTTGCTTAAGGTTATAGTCAATAAGAAGGTATATATTCTGATGAAACTTTTGCTTCTGTAGCTAGATTTGAGGCTATCGGAATTTTACTTGCTTTTGCAAATCATAATAACTTTAAATTATTTCAAATGGATGTCAAAAGTGCATTTTTAAATGAATTTATTAAAGAAGATGTCTATATAGAACAACCTCTACTTTTTGAAGATGAAAAACTATCTAATCACGTTTATAAATTAAAGAAAGCTTTATATGGTTTAAAACAAGCTCCTAGAGCTTGGTATGATAGACTAAAATCCTATTTATTACAATCTAATTTTGAAATAGGAAAAATATATAGTACTCTATTTATTAAAAGTAATAGTAAAGATATTCAACTTATACAAATATATGTAAATGATATTATTTTTGAATCAACAAATGAATAGTTAATAAAGAATTTTCAGATATAATGACTAAGGAATTTGAAATGAGTCATATGGAAGGACTAACATTCTTTTTAGGACTACAAATAAGGTAATTAAATAATGGAAATTTTATAAGTCAAGAAAAATATGCCAAAGACTTAGTTAAGAAATTTGGTATGTCAAATACTAGTGGAAAACCAACTCCTATGGCAACAAATGAGAAATTAAATAAAAAAGAAAACTCAAAAGATGTAGATCAAAAATTATATAGAGGTATATATGATCATTACTCTACATAACTGCTAGCATACCAGATATAATGCATAGTGCCTGTCTTTGTGCAAGATATCAATCTCAACCAAATGAAACTCATCTAAATTCCATAAAACAAATATTAAGGTATGTAAATAACACTAGACAATGGACTTTTCTACCCAAAAGAAGATTCTTTTGATTTAATTTCATATAGCGATGCTGATTATGCTAGATGGAAATCAGACCAAAAAAGCAGAAGTAGAACTTGTCACTTTTTAGGACTTTCTCTTGTTTCTTGGTTTAGCAAAAAGAAAATTTTTGTGTCTCTGTCTATAATAGAAGCAGAATATATTTCAGCTGCATTAGCCGGTTCACAGGTAATCTATATGCAACAAATCTTAAAAGATTTTGGTTTAAATTTTACTAAATCACCAATATACTGTGATAACACTAGTGCAATAAATCTATCTAAAAATCCATCACATCATGGTAGAACCAGACATATAGATATAAGACATCATTTTTTGAGAGATAATGTAAATAAAGAACTAATTTTACTTGAATTTATAAATATTGAAAATCAAATAGCCAATATTTTAACAAAACCATTAGCTCAAACATCTTTTATTAAACTTAGAAAAGAGCTAGGAATATGTTCTTTCTCTGAAATATAAATATAATATAATATAAATTATATATTTAAATAAAAAATAAAATGTCAAAATTAAACAACGTATGTCGACATAACCCCTCCCTGCATGTCGACGTATATTGGAAATTTCTTATAACAAATTTTTCTCCAAAATGCAACTACATAACCACCAAATTTTGAAATAATTCTCATTTCTCTATCTTCTTTCTTCTACAAATTCTGAATAAAAATAATTTAATGGCTTCCTCGAGTTCCAAACGCCCAAGAGAAGAGAGTACACTATTTTCCTCCAAACTCCTACTCTAGGCCCATTCCAAACCACCACTATGGCCAAAGTAGCCAAGATTGAAGTTGATCTGAAGCATGCACTTCATATGCTTTTAGAAATAGAGGTTGTTCAACTACGCCCCTTGAAAGAACAAGAGAAGCAAGGGTGGATTCTTCGCAATCTCCAGAAATATATATTGGATAATCCAACGAATCCAATTGTAATCGAAGAGGATAATCCTAATCTTGTCATTCACAATCCTATGAATAATGAGGATGAGGAAGAAGAGGAAGAATGGGGCGATGATGAGGATGATGAAGAAGTCAAGTGCGTAGGTGAAGTATGCTTCGATCGAGATGGAAATCTCGTCGAACAAAATGGGAAGTTTTGTCTTTACTACCCTTTCTGTCCTATCTACAATCCCCTACAATCAAAAGAAAACCATAGACTTAAGTATAGTACGTAATAGTTTGGTTTGTTGGGATTGGATTTGGTTTTGTGTGCATTTTGGTTTGCTATTTGGATTTGTGTGTTTTAGTTTGATTTGGATTAGTTTGTACATATGAATTACGTATAGTTTGACTTGGATATACAAAATTTACTTTATAAGTCCTTATGTCAGTATGCTTAATAGTTGCATATCATATAATCATCATATATCATTATCATAATCATATCATTTTAACTTAGTTATTGATTTTGAATCTATAGTCTAAGTATTTGATCCAGTGTTGGGTGTGTTTCGACCGGCTCCATCCTACCACCGAATCAACTCTTTCCCATGCCCACCGAACCAGCACTCTCCCAAGCTACCACCGATCCAACTCCCATGACTACCGAACCACCCTCTTCCTCGTTCCTACCGAACCATCCCAGCTCCACACTACCGGACCAACTCAGCTCCACACTACCGGACTAACTCAGCTCCACACTACCGGACCAGCCCAGCTCCACACTACCGGACCAGCCCAACTCCACACTACCGGACCAGCCCAGCTCCACACTACCGGACCAACTCAGCTCCACAGTACCGGACCAACCCAGCTCCACACTACCGGACCATCCCAGCTCCACGCTACCGAACCATGCTCCTACCGGACCACCTGCCACCGGACCGAGACGTTCCGAACCAAGCTCCTTCCGGACCAACAATACCAGGCCATATCGCGTCAGCCCAGGCCCACCAGCAGCTATATACATCCAAGACCCCTACCCCCAGCCTCACTCTATAAATAGAGGGGCAGGGGTACAACAATGGGGAAAAAGTTTGAGAGCTCAAGCACGGAGAGAACTTTCAAACAACTTTCTTTTACTTGTATCAAAGCTTTGTACTTGTAATCTAAACAAGAAAAGAGAAATAACATATAAAGTGGACGTAGGCACATTCTGGCTGAACCACTATAAATCTGCGTGTCTTTTACAGCTTAGCCCATGCTTTTCATATATTTGCATAAATCACCCAAACCACTAAGAACAACATAAAATCTATTAAATCATACGACTTTGAGGTGTTTGTCCATTTTTTGTGCAAACATTTTTGGTGCTTTCACTGAGAGCTAGAAGCTCGAAGCTTCAGCTTCTTCCACTTAACCTTTTTCCTAACAGCATCATTCATCGTTTGGAAATTATGCCTCCCAAGTAGAAAAAAGATGTTAACAAAGGAAAAAACATCGCATCCAGCAGTCTTCCAGATCCAGCGGTCACGGATCAAGTAAATCGTCCTCCTCTAGCAGCAGTACCAAATGAAGGACAGGCTAATCCGACCACTCCTACCACAGAACAGCCCGCAACAATTACTAGGGCAGATTTAGACAGGGTTGTGGTTGAAGTAACTAACCACTTCACGTCCCAGCAGGAAGCCTTGGTGGACCATCTCATGTCACGCTTAAGGGATGCTGAAGAGTCCAACCGCAACACTGAATCATGGGGCGAGTCCCGGTCTGGAGGATCTCAAAGACAACAAAGATCTTCCTTCTTCGAAGGAGCTAACGGCAGAAGCAGCCATGGTAGGAGCCGAGATCGAGCACAGCCCGAAGTTAGGCCTGAGGAAACGTTTGGAACCGAACCCAACGGGGGAGGTACCGGGCGGAGGTCAACTGTAGCTGAGCCTGTCATACTGCCTAACCACGGAAACGCTAGTGAACGGGGCCGAGCTAGAGTCCAGCCCGAAGTTGGACCCGAGGAAGTGCTTAGATCAGAACCCAGCAGGGGAAGATCAAGGCAGGGGCCAACTGTAGCTGACCCTAGCATGCTCCCAGAAAACCAAAGGCAGCCACTGGAAAATATGAGGAATGATAGACGATACCATCCCTACAGGTCATCTGGATGGAATCAATCCCACAGAGCAGAACCAAACTCGTTTCTATCTGCTCCAAATTTTGATGAAAGGATGGCACGCTTATTTAGAGAGTGCGTCCAACAGGAGCAAAGAGATTGAGGGATAGGCGCTAGGGTAACCAGCCCTTTCGCCCGCAATATCGAAATTGCTATCACCCCCCGAGAATGGAAGATGCCAACAATGGAACCTTACAAAGGAACCTCCGACCCCGTTGTACACTTACAGAGATACACACAACATATGTTCATGAGTGGAGCGAGAGAGGGAGTACTGTGCAAATGCTTTCCACTATTCTTAGCAGATCTCGCTACCTCCTGGTTCTATCATCTACCCCAGGGATCCATCAGCTCGTGGGAAATGTTGAAAGAAAAGTTTATCAGTCAGTTCTGCATTCATGTGGAACAGTATAAGGACGCTTATTCCTTATCCAGCATCAAACAGAAACCTGGAGAGAAACTGCAGCAATACCTAACCCGATTCAATGCCGCAGCGGCCGCAGTCCAAGATGCAGATGAGAAGCTTATCCTAATGGCCCTCTGTAGTGGTGTGCATCCGAACACTAAATTTGCTAGAAGGTTGACAAAAGAAAAACCAGCTACTTTACCCGATTTCTTCCATGAAGCCGGGAAATATATGAGGCTTGAGGATGCTGCCGTTGAGGGGCAGTCAGGACAGCAAAATAAGGCAACTCACAGCAACGCACCCACTGTGGCAAGGGACGTTCGAAGAAATGATTCCAGAGACAATGCTGGGGGCAAGAAAGGAGAAAAGTGCCTATATCAGCCAGGACCGAGATTCGACACTTACACTCCTTTGAACGAAACCGTCCAAAACATCTTCCTTGCCACCCAAGGCGAAGTTAGATACAAACGCCCACCATACAAGAAGGAATCAGATAACGCGCAGAAGTCCGGAAAGTTCTGCCGCTTCCACGAATCTCATGGGCATGATACCAATGAGTGTCATCATCTCCGGGACTTGATTGAAGAACACATCAGAAGGAAGAAACTGGAACGCTATGTAAAAGGTCAGGACAGGACTCCAGCTCCTGCCATTGAGAACCCAAGGCTACCCTCACTGGAGATCGGCAGAGGAAACCGCAACACTAGCGGCTCTAGTCAAGAGAAAATAGTGGTCCATACCATCTCAGGAGGACCGCACATCGCAGACAGAAGCTGGAAGGAGATGGAAAGGTATGGAAAGTCGCTTAGAGGCAATAAAGACTATGTCAATTCGGTTATAGAAGAGCGCCACCCGAAGCGGAAAGAAAGTGATGACATCACATTCGGTAAGCGTGACCTAGAAGGAAAGCGATACCCTCACATGGATCCCATGGTTATCTCTGCCCGGCTCGGTCCCGCCGAAGTTTACCGAATTCTAGTAGACACTGGAAGCTCAGTGAATATCCTGTTCAAACATGCATTCGACAAAATGAAACTATCAATGAAGGATGTATCTCCCTGCAATAAACCACTACACGGTTTCACTGGAGATGCGAAGATGCCCCTCGGGCAACTGGACCTCTTTGTTGGAATTGGAAGCCATCCCTGCTCCGTTGTACGAAAACAGATGTTTGTGCTAATAGAAAACCACTCGGCCTACAACGCCTTCTTAGGAAGGCCAGCCTTGTCTGACTTCCAAATTGTCCTAGCCCCATGGTGCCTAAAGATGAAATTTCCAATGGACAATGGAGTAGGGGAAGTAGAAGGAGACCAGGACGTTGCTCGAGACTGCTATGTGACTGAACTTCGCAACAACCACAGGAAGGATAAAGGGAAGGGTGTAGAGGTTGCCCTCTGCATGAAAAGTCTAGAAGCGTAGCAACTAAAGAAAGCCCCTCCTCTTCGATATACCAGCGACCCGTTCAATGAATTAGACCCCATGGACAAAGAGGAGGAGGCCACCGCCGAGCCTGCAGAGGCTATGGAGTTTGTATCTGTAGACAAGCACGACTCGAGTAGACTATTGAAAATTGGGTCCCAACTAAAAGCAGAGTTGAAGGAGCAACTCATCGACTTTCTCCGCCATAACTTGGATGTATTCGCATGGTCACACGCTGACATGACCGGAATCTCCCCCGACGTAGCATGCCACGTACTAAACATTGATCCTACCAAGGCGCCCGTAAAACAAAGAAAGAGAAGTATGGGGGCAGAGCGATCAGCAGCCCTCGATGAAGAAGTAAAGAATCTACTCGCCAATGACTTCATACGAGAAGCCATCTACCCGGAATGGATCGCAAACCCAGTGCTGGTAAAGAAGGCTAACGGGAAGTGGTGAACATGCATTGACTTCTCCAACCTAAATGACGCCTGCCCAAAGGATTGCTTCCCACTTCCCCGAATCGACCAACTTGTAGACAGAACAACCGGGGACGAGCTCTTATCTTTTATGGACGCATACTTAGGATATAACCAAATTCCTATGCATGCTCCCGATCAAGACCACACTAGTTTCATCACTGACCGGGGTTTATACTACTATAAGGTAATGCCTTTCGGACTTAAAAATGCAGGAGCCACCTACCAGCGCCTCGTCAACAAGATGTTTGCAGGGCTAATAGGGCAAACTATGGAAGTATACGTGGATGACATGCTGGTAAAGTCAAGGAAAGCCGATGATCACGTAAGCCACCTAGGCGAGATGTTTCAAGTACTTCGCCAGTATGGAATGAAGTTGAATCCTCTAAAATGCTCCTTCGAAGTATCATCAGGAAAGTTCTTAGGATTCATCGTCCATGCCAGAGGGATTGAAGCAAACCCTAAACAAGTCCGAGCGCTAAGGGATATCAAGATACCTTCCACTCGAAAGGAAATGCAAAGCCTGAATGAAAAAGTGGCCGCCCTAAGCCGATTCATCTCCAAAGCAACGGACAAGTGCGTCCCCTTTTTCGAAGCTCTAAAGAAAGACAAAGGAAAGTTCGAATGGACTGACGAATGCTTAACCGCTTTCCTTAACTTAATCGAACACCTCCAGAAACCACCGGTACTCTCGACTCCAAGCGAAGGCGAAGAGTTATACCTATACCTTGCTGTGTCATCTCATGCCCTAAGCGCTGCCTTGGTAAGGGAAGACAACCGCACGCAGCAGCCAGTTTACTTCGTAAGTAAGAGGTTTACGGGGGCAGAGGTCAGATATCCTAAACTTGAGAAGCTGGCATACTGTTTACTAATCACATCACGGAAACTGCGTCACTACTTCCAGTCCCATTCCATCAAAGTTCTGACCGATCAACCACTGAGGCAGGTACTCCATTGTCCCGACACTTCTGGGCGACTACTTAAATGGTGCATTGAACTAAGTCAGTATGATATCACCTATCACCCTCACACCGCCATCAAGGGACAAGCCATGGCTAATTTCATTGCAGAATTCACTACCAACGAAGATAAGGAGCAATTGGAAATAGCAGAAGACATCAAGTGGAATCTCTTTGTGGATGGTGCATCAAACGAACAAGGCTCGGGGGCAGGTGTGGTAATAATCACTCCCAGGGGAAATAAGTAGCACTATGCTATAAGGTTGGAGTTCGCTGCCACCAACAACGATGTAGAATATGAAGCAGTGATAGCTGGATTAGAACTTGCCATAGAAATCGGAGCCAATTCTTTGTGTCTTCATAGCGATTCTCAACTTATTGTTAATCAAATACAAGGAGAATTCCAAGCTCGATAAGAATGACTCATAGCATATTTAAAGAAGACCAAGTTACTTCTCAGCCGATTGGACCACTACTTAGTCAAACACATCCCTTGGGAAGAGAACCAAGAGGCCGACGAATTGGCAAAGCAAGCAAGTGTGAGAGACAGCGCCATCATCGGAGCAGTAACCATCTCAAAGCAACTGACCCCAAGTTTTGAGCAAGTGAATCTGATAGCTGCAACCGAAGAAGCAACTTGGATGACTCCCATCCGAGACTACCTACAAAGTGGCACACTACCCAACGGGCGTAACGAAGTCAAGAAAATCTTGAGGAAAGCTTCCCGCTACACAATACAAAAAGACATCCCTTATTGGCGCGGATTCTCTAACCCGTTATTAAGGTGTGTCGCTGGGAGGGAAGCCAAGGAAATCTTATCCAACATTCATCAGGGAAGCTGCGGAGATCACACCGGAGGGCAAACATTAGCAAAAAAGATACTCCGATATGGATATTTCTGGCCCACCTTAAGCAAGGACGTCTTAGATTTCGTCAAAAAGTGTGACAGATGCCAGAAGTTTGCTAAGATTCTGCGGCTACCAACAACTGAGATTACTCAAATGACCAGCCCTTGGCCCTTCGCAATGTGGGGAATTGACTTAATCGGCGAGCTACCAATGGGCCGAGGCGGGGCCAAATATGCTATAGTGGCAGTCGACTATTTCACCAAATGGGTGGAAGCGGAACCTCTTAATAAAGTATCTTCAGCAAAAGTTATTAACTTCTTGATCAAAAATGTTCTGTGCAGGTACGGAGTCCCACTCAAAATCATATCAGACAATGGACTTCAGTTTGACAGCGAGGAATTCACCAACTAGTGCCGAGAGCATGGAATTCACAAAAGCTTCTCATCCATAGCGTATCCCCAGGCAAACGGACAAGTCGAAGTCGTCAACAAAATTCTGAAAACTCTAATAAAAAAGAAACTCGAAAAGTCAAAGGGCGCTTGGGTGGATGAACTCCCTACGGCACTGTGGGCCTATCGCACATCCTTCAGAACATCAACGGGGCATACTCCTTTCTCTTTGGCATACGGATCGGAGGCTATGCTCCCAGTTGAAACCATTGTTCCTTCCCACCGTAGGATCCACTATAACCCAGAAGAGAATGAAGAACTCCTTCACATGTCTTTGGATCTAGTTGAGGAGAGAAGAAATGATGCAGTCCTTAAAGCAGCGGCCCACGAGCAAAAAGTGGCAGCACAATACAACTCCAAAGTCAAGCATTGTACCTTACAAGAAGGGGATCTTGTCCTCAAGCGAATTTTCCCTCGCCCCGGAGCACTAGATCCAATCTGGGATGGACCATATGTAATTCATAGAGATCTCCACAATGGAGCTTATATTTTGTCAACAGTGGATGGAGAGGTGTTCCAGAAGGCATGGAACATCCAACACCTCCATCGATACTTTTCTTAACTTGTAATGCCCATATGAAGTGAATTAACAAAGAGAATCAGTGGACGTAGGCCTTTTCGTGCCGAACCACTTTAAAAAACCTTGTCTCTTTTTTAACTTGTTCCTTTATATCTTGGCTACTTGTTAACTTTATCCTTTTTTGTTGAACAAAATCCTATAGCATTTCCACTCAAAGCACTCCACAGCGCAACTTCACATGGACAAGACCTAACAGGTACTATGCGAATCTATGCCCTCACCAATGAGACACTTTTGCTCTGGCATCCCTCTGCTGCGGGTTAACTCATTGCTCGCGACGGCCCTTAAAGCCAACTGTAATGAGCCGATTATAAGCCACCGAGAAGGCCGACTATAGCCGAGGCAGCTCATTACGGTGTTCGGCTCGCTGGCAACTGTGAACCGACTATAAGCTCCAACATAAGGTGTGGCTAGCCAGGGGCAGTTCACGGTTGACGATCGGCACCCACGCTAGCCGGCCACAGTAAATCGAATAATACCCACGGTTACGGGCCATAATGGCCCGGGTAGTTACTGTGCGCGATCTCGGCTCCGATGTGTCTTAAGTGCGGCTGTGGTAAAAAAGAATTAACTCCCCGCGGAGGCGTAAGATGGGTGACGAATGTCTCCAAGACCCACAGCTAGGGAAAGTGACTACAAAGCCCGTTTGCCACGAACTTAAGCACATCGAAGGCCTTCCGTGATTGGAAGTTTTACTTTTTCACATATTTCAATTTTACTTAAGAAAATTTTCTCCTATCCTTTGTAACAATCCCTGAAGTACAGGACACAAAACAAGAGACATTCACTAATAGAAGCGGATACTCACAGCAAGATACTGGACCGCATCCCTTACTCAGTCACACAGGATATTCAAAGCTTCCATCCACAAGCAAAATATAAAGGGCGGTATTTCCTTCTTTCATGTGTAAACACATGACTGTAATTTATTCACACCTCACACTAACATTGCAAGTCATGAAATTATGTTTTAAACAAGAACCTGACATCAAACACAATTTAATTACAAGAATATGCATAGCTATATTTCTCATACGACATGTCAAAATAGCAAAAACATTCAAAAGACAACAGAATCAGCTTAAGTTAAAGAATTACACGTCAAGAATAGAGCTATTTATTACAAGTAGCAAAAATTACAACCTAATAGTTACTTTACTGTTTTAAGACTAACATATACAACCATGTCAAGTCCACAAAAAAAACTTTCCAGGTCGAATCAAGGAGCCGGCTGCGTCGAAATCTTATCCTTGTCCTGTTGCCCACCTGTCCGGTCAGAGAAAGAATTCATTAGTGATAAGCAACCAAGTTAACGGAAAGACTAGAAAGGAAGACTTACCAGCATCTGCTCCTTGATCAACTTGATCGTCATCCGTCCACTCTTGCATCTCGCCTACTTGCCCAGAAGACAAAGCCCCGACACCGTCGCCACCTCCAGCGCCTTCTCCTCCATCTTCGCCTTGCTCCTCCTCCACCTCTCCCTCCTCCGAGATATTTGGACATGTGCTGGGAGAGGGACCGTCAGACTTTTTGAGCTTCTTCCCCCCGACAACCGGGTGTTTCGGAAAGGGCCTCCTTTTACTGCTCTTCGACTCGGCCCCGTCTTTAGCTTAGGCAGCCTTCTCTTCAGCCGTGTCCCTCTGCTTGACCACGGACTGCTGTGGAAGGATCAAGTTGTACTCCAAGAGTGTAGCATTCCTGATCAGGTAGGCAGCCGACCTATCTCTCCCAGTAATAGCTTCTATTTCTACTGTCGTCTGAACCAGGCGATCATTCTCCACGACCGCAAAACCACCTGTCACTAGCAAAAAATAAAAACACATAAGAAGGAGCATTGCAACCAGAATGGGAGTTAAAAATAAAGCTTTGACTTACATCCGGAGGTGAAGCGCCGAATAGAAACGGAATCATCCCTAACAAAAAACCATTCCTTCTTGAACATGCTGTACTTGGAATAGAGATCCAGGACAGGCTTAAAGGATACGGCCGATTCCAAGCTGATGTATGGAGACCCCTTCTTATAGCCTCTCAAGTTGTACAAATACCGGATCTCCCGGTTGGAAGGAGGATGCCCATATCTCCTCTGGAAGATGACGAAGAGACTCACCAGAATGGCATAGGAGTTGGGCTGAAGCTGGAATGGGGCTACCTTTAGATATGTGAGAAAGCTGACTACCCAGGCATTGAGAGGCGGGATGGCACCACACATGCAACGGTATCTGCTGTAGGCAAAATATCCTTCGAGAGGATCATACGGCATCACTCCCGCATCCGGCAATAGCATGCGCGCTCGGTCGATCTCGAAAGAGCGAGATATGACATCAAGTTGCTCGCCCTTGAGTGAGCTAGGGAAGCAATCAGGAGGCAGGTTCAGAAGTTCCTGAGGACCATACCCGTCCACTAGCGATCTCGGGGTGGGCCCATGTTGTTCTGGATTCGGCTGAACTGGGGGCACGACGGGAGATTCTCTTCTGTCCGTAGATCTTTTCTTCTCTGATCGGGTTTCCACTTTGTGAGACATTTATCTGCAAACACAGGAAAGCACGTTGTTAGAACAAGGGGTATAGAGACTCAAACGAACAAGTGTATATTGTCTAGAGTTCCTCTTATAAAACACGTAAAGTCATTCGTCATTCGGCAGTAAACGTCATTCGGCAGTGAAAAGTGCAAAGTTCACAAAGTCATTCGTCATTCGGCAGTAAAAATCATCCGGCAGTTACCTGGTTCGATAGACAGAAGGTCTCAACAGTATAATGGATTCGGCAGAAAGAGAAATCTGGTTCGGCTATGTTGATTTGGTAAGGAGTATCAAAGGTGCATAGCTCCTACTTATAGGCAGATATGGGATACCGGACCAATTGATTCGGTACTCAGAGACCAAATGGAAAAAAAGGGGGCAAAGCACGCCATATATAGGCATATGCCCTACTTTGGGAGGCAAGTGTTGGGTGTGTTTCGACCGGCTCCATCCTACCACCGAATCAACTCTTTCCCATGCCCACCGAACCAGCACTCTCCCAAGCTACCACCGATCCGACTCCCATGACTACCGAACCACCCCCTTCCTCGTTCCTACCGAACCATCCCAGCTCCACACTACCGGACCAACTCAGCTCCACACTACCGGACCAGCCCAGCTCCACACTACCAGACCAACCCAGCTCCACACTACTGGACCAGCCCAGCTCCACACTACCGGACCAACTCAGCTCCACACTACCGGACCAACCCAGCTCCACACTACCGGACCAGCCCAGCTCCACGCTACCGAACCATGCTCCTACCGGACCACCTGCCACCGGACCGAGACGTTCCGAACCAAGCTCCTTCCCGACCAACAATACCAGGCCAGATCGCGTCAGCCCAGGCCCACCAGCAGCTATATACATCCAAGACCCCTACCCCCAGCCTCACTCTATAAATAGAGGGGAAGGGGTACAACAACAGGGAAAAAGTTTGAGAGCTCAAGCACGGAGAGAACTTTCAAACAACTTACTTTTACTTGTATCAAAGCTTTGTACTTGTAATCTAAACAAGAAAAGAGAAATAACATATAAAGTGGACGTAGGCACATTCTGGCTGAACCACTATAAATCTGCGTGTCTTTTACAGCTTAGCCCCTGCTTTTCATATATTTGCATAAATCACCCAAACCACTAAGAACAACATAAAATCTATTAAATCATACGACTTTGAGGTGTTTGTCCATTTTTTGTGCAAACATCCAGGGAGAATTATTATTTTTTCACCCATTTTTGGTTATGATGAAGGGGAAAAAATAAAATATACATATGCATATTCAGGGCGAGTTATCTAACTTAGGGGGAGTTATATCATATTTTATATGCATGATATTAATGGTTGTTATCATCAAAAGGAGGAGATTTTTAATACCTCGGTCATTGATTTTAATGATAACAACCTTGATGACAAAGTACATTCATATAAAATATGGATACTAAAGTTTTACCAAGTTATATAGTATATAGTGTAGGATATTATAAGGTGTTGAATTGAAGACTGTACTGTATAAAGACTCAAAGAAAGGATATGAAGACTCATGTGTATAAAGAATAAGGTATGAAGATCTCAAGACTATAGTATAGTAGAGTCATGGAATATTGTTAAAGTCCCTGGTAGCAATCTTTGATCACTATTTCCCATTTTTTTATCCTTTATTTTTAAAAGAAAATATATTTTAAAAATATATTTAAAAATATTTTATATAATATTTTCAAAGTTTAAAATGTTTATAAACCATGGTTAAATTATTTTACGAAGTATCAAAATATTTTACAAAGCATAAGATTTTCAAAATATTTAAAAACAAAAGAATTTTCAATTTTTAAAGGGATATGTCGACATATACCCTATGAGTATGTCGACATACATGCTGCAAATTTGAAATTCAAATTTTGAAATGAAGTGTCTATTCATCATAACTTTTCGCAAATGGACATGTCTGTTTATTCTCTATAAATAAGGGGTTTAAAACAAATTTTTCAACAACTAACTTCTTTTTCCTTCTCTCCTCTTACTCTGCCAAAATTTCTTATGAAAATTTTATTCAAACCTCTTCGAATTCAATCAGAATCAATTCAAACTCCATTGTATTGATTCTCTACTATTTACTCTTTGATTTCAATCATCTCTCTCTAAATTCAGGATCAAAGTGCTACTCAAAAGGCTATAGGATCCATTGTATCCAAAGTTTAAGAAATTGTTTTTGGAAAAACCATCAAACTCAAGTTGCATTTGCTTGGGTGAGGCTATAGCCTATTTAAATCAATTAGGTGTGCTTGGTAGCCCAGAAATCCGAGTGGGTGTACTTGTAGGCCATTCAAAATCAAGTGCGTGTACCCTGAGCTTGAAAAATCAAGAGGATGTGTCTCGTAGCCTCGGAATTGAGATTGTAATTGGGTTTGCCTTTTGCCCGTTTAAAGATTGGCATTTGAAAAAAAATCTGTACAAGCAATTGTATGGGACTGGATGTAGGAGAAATCCAAACCAGTAAAAAATCCCTAGTGTCATCTTTCTAATTTTCTCTACTTTAGTTTACTGCTTTTACTTTATCTGTTTTTGCATTGTGGTTAATTATTGATACAATTTTGTGTCGAAAACCTATGATTTAACATTAAACTTGAAAGAAATTTTAAAAGATTTAAAAAAGTTAGAAACACTATTCACCCCCTTCTAGTGTTTATTTAGTCTTAAGGTCCATAATTCCATAACCCACAGACTAGCGTAAAGAACAACTCTTTCTCCTTCAATCAATACCGCATCCAATCTGGTGCCATGACCATCTGTGTATACCATCATCTCTTCATTCCCACTTGGAATAATCAACACTTGTGTACTTGTCAACTTGTAACACCCCGTAAAAATTAGTAAGAAATTAATTAATTGATAATGATGCTAAAAATGGGAATTTCATAAACATCAGAATTTTTCCATAAAAGTTACACCATTATATTCATGGCAACCTTTTGAGAAATTTTCATATATAAAGCTTCGAGATCGAAGTTCAAATGAAGAAGTTATCAACATTTGAAATTTTCAAAATTAAAATAATTTTTAAATTAAAATGGTGATAAATATTTAGACGTTAAGGGGAAGGCTTAATGTTTAAGCAAACGTTAACAACATGATTAGTTGGGGAAAGAAATAATGCAACGTTAAAAGATTAATGATTATAAAATAATTAAGGCGAGGAAATAAAGGTCGGTCAACCGCCTTTATTAGGCCGGTCGACTGATTCGATTGAGGCAGATAGGGTTTACCTATGCCAGAATGACCTGGATTTAATTTAAATTAAAGATTCTCGATCCAACGCTTTTAATGTGTTCCAACTACTACAAATAAGAGGATAACTCCATCATTATTCACAAGAAAAATAAACAAGTTAGTGAAACTCTACCGATCTTCGTCCATACCAAACTTCTTGATTTAAAAACAAAGACACACACACACAGATATATATATATATATATATATATATTGTAACACCTCCACTTCTATACTAAGTAATATTGTCGAGTAATATGAAGAATGAAGCATATGGGGCATATACGTGGATATTATCTTGGACCAACACCGGTTCATATCACAAATATCAATATTACATACCATTTTCATACACGGTCTCAGAAAAGAAATAATCATGTATGCCTCAAGAATAGAACAATACAAAATGTATTAATATTACTAGAGAACACATAGTCAATAAACGCTGCAATAATATATAATAGAAAGTATATACTATCATTACAAAATATAATACCTAAATTAAATATTCTACATCATGGTTTTAACGCATCATATAATAAAGTCTTATTCTCTTTTTATACTCAAGCTTCCATAGATGGGTTAGTTTATCCCTGAACCTGAAATGTCTTGGATTAACCCGAGTATTATAAATAACACATGAGTTCGACTATGTCTAAATCAATGGTTAATTATCTTTATAATTCAATATTCCATTGTATAATAATATAGTAATACCCATAATATTAATAAATATAAGATTATATATACATCGTGTATTTAATCACAACATCATAAATAATCCCAAATGTATTATATAATTCCAAATGTCTCGGATCACACATATAGATGTCATCACCCATCTCAAAGTAAACCAAATCAGAAATCACAAAATCAACTACCAATTCGTAAATCATCCAGATCTAGAAATCATCATTATCAAAACAAGAAATCATTGATAAGGAGATTTCATTAAGTATTGTTGGACTAACTCACAATAAATCCCAAACATATCTTTCAGTCACAATAATAAGAGTATCATCATCAACTTAACAAAATAGGATGAGCTGTTTATCAAAACATAATAAAAGATACGAGGGTCCACATACCCTGGACACTTATCCAGATACAATCTCATCTCCTCATGTATGAATAAATTAGAATAGTATGGATATTCGGGGACTGACTACACTTTAGACACACAGTCTCTAGAATAGTCGACTCATGATAGGATATGGACATATATGTCAATCCACGACCACACACACATACTGAAACCAGACAGTAGACTGAAAGCAGATCTGCTTGCTCTAGGAGCCACATGTGGTCCATATGATATGACTCCTATAGTCATCAGTTACCTTTACCTCTCCCCTCTTGGTATCATGACAATGATCCAACGTAGGCTCGACAACACGTAGCCTCTTCGGCCACGACTATCGACACTTATGCCCCAAGGGTAACTAACTGCCGGCCTATGTGACATAAGGGCACCGCACAACACTAGCACAAGGCTAACATAACATAAATAAGGTGTCATAAATTGGAGGCGCGACCCCTTAATCAGGCCACTAGGGTGGATATTGGCCAATCTGATTCACTCTCAAAACATAAAGGGATGCGGACCAATGTGGACAACATATAGTACTCTTAACCTATATCTACTCATAGCTCTAGACGTAAGCCGACACATGGCTCCATATAAATTAACACATGACTAAGGCATACTAGAGCTCTATCCATTGACCGGTACATGGCTCCAACCATAACTAACACATGCCTAACATATATCCACCGCAGCAAGTATCACCACGTACACATGAGTGTATCCCTGTTTGAGTGACATTTACTTACAGAGGATAGTCAAATGAACAACATAATGTCGTCCCATACCATCACATGTTACTTGGATAATTATTCACTGCTCATAAACCACAGTCAATCCACATTAGATATCTCTATATGACAAGTCCGATGAATAACTGAAAAAATGTTACCAAAAGTCCCATACCATATGGTATCACCAATGCATTTGTTCAAATTTCACGTCACATAGAAATAAATCTCATAAGATCGATAAAAAGATGTCATCACCATATCATATCAAAACACTATTAAATTAATATCTGTAGCGAATCATCCATATTATCCAATTCAATATACATACAAGGAAAGAATGCATAGAAAAGTAATATAAAATAGATTATTTAATAAAAATATATATAACAACAAATCAATCATATTATGGTTTTATATAACAAAATAAATACTTAAATGTATACTCTAATTTTAAATAATAAGCCAACTAAACTTAAATATAATAGATTCTATATGTTAAATAACAAGTTACTTATCTTTTACAAGATTAAATAGTAACTTAATATATGTTCGAATACTAGTTTCAATAGCGTAAATATATTCAGAAAACATATATTCTACTTAAGAGCTCTACAAATAAATAGATCAAAAAACAAAATATTCTATAAATAGATTATAAAACCAAATTTTGTGTATAACATTTATTCTATAATTATCTTTTGCTAATTTCCATTTTAAATAATTAACATCTAAACCAATTAAATATATTTATATTTAAACCAACCATAAATACACATACACACATTTCAAAATCTAAATTATTTATATGCTCAAATTTTACTAAAGCTTGCACACAAAAATATACATACAAATAACCAGTAGATAGTATGGTTTACAGGTCCTTCAATAATGCATACTTACTACATTACATAAACCATAATTACAAAATAGTATTTTCTTTATATCAGTACTAATAAAATAAACTGGAAGTAAAAATCTTGACAGTATATCATATTTAACATAGGAATAAACAGACGAGCACTAACTAGATTTACTGGAAAGGACGAACAACTGCATAGTAATTTATGTTTAATTTATAATGCTACTACTATAGGAGATCCTAAAAACTTAATAAGAATGGAGCTTCACTCTAAATAATATAAGTACAATCTCTTTAAAACATGAACACGAAACTGAATAAATAAAACATGTTTAGATTTTAGAATAATGGAGAACTAGTTGGCTGTGGGGATAAAATAATTGATAAAAGTTCCTAGATCTTTCTACGGTACATTATATTGAATAATAAGGCTGAATCAAGAATGTATGGATCACTATCTATCATGGTGTGGTGACGTTGGTCTTGATTATGATGATAAGATAAGTGCTGGTACTTGATAAGTATTCCAAAATCAAACTTTTGACATTTTCAATTTCACCTTTTTATGATTTGTCTATCACTGTTGTAACAACCCTGTATTTTTCAAATATTTTTAAATTGATTTTTTCAGATTCAAAAGCTTTATTTATGAAAAAGAATAAATTTTGTTATTTTAAGTATAAACTTTGATTTTGATGTGGATTAGTATTCCAAATATGACTAAATTTAATATTTCCAGAAAATGTGAATTTTTGTCAAATAGTCAAACTTTGACTTTTAAATTTAAATTTTAAATATTTGAAATTATAAATTTTATCTTTTATTATGACAATAGATTTAATAACTTGAATACTGCTTTTCGTTTCGTTGGAAACGGAGTTAAAATGTAAAAGTTATGTACATTTCAATTTTTAGTATAATTTGTTTTATTGTGCAATTTTGCCTATTTTAAATTTTATAAATCATATTTTCTTTCTTATATTTTATTTAATATGTGTCAATATGTTAATTTATGTATATTTTCATCTCTAAATATTTAAAAAATAATAATAGAATTTTTCCAAAATTTACTATGATGATTTCCTATTTTTAAAGGCTGTTTTCCTATTTTCTGCTATTTTCTTCATTAAAAATTATATGTAAATTAAATTTTGAATATTTATTTTGTGAATATATTTTATTTTATGTTACTATTTATGTTTAAAAATATATTACAAGCTCATATGAATTTTCTAAAGTTTATACCATTTATTTTCAATTTTTCTAGCCTAGTTGACAATTTTTGCTATTTTCTTGATTTAATTATTTATAATTAATATTTATTTATTTATATTTTTTTTGTTACATTTTCGAATTTTAACTGAAATTATATGTATTTCCAGATATTTAAACTTATTAAAAGGAAATAGAGGAAATTTGAAAAGTTTTAAACTCTTGAAACTCCTAAGGCTTTCCATCTCCCGACCTTTCATTTTCCCAACTCTTCTCTTAATTGTTTTGGGCGTGTAATCTACTCATTTTAGCTGCATTTTTTTTCACTTTCACGAAATTCATTTCTCCTCCTCTCACAAAAAAAATCACGGCTATTCTCCTTGTGAAGCTTAGGTAAAAAATTTCTATCTTCTTCTTGTCTTTTTATGATTTTCTACTTGAATTTGCACATGCTCTCCACCTTCATAGCTGTATTCCCCTTCCTCCAAGCTGTGGCTGACCACCACCACCACTTTTCTCTGACCATCACACAGCCTAACACCTCTCCTCCTTAGGCCAATCCATGATGAAGATCATCACAAAAATCCATCTAAACTAGCACTAGCCATCACCTATGCACTCAAGCTGACCTAGTTTTGGTACCATCACCTTCCATCACCCATGGCCGCCACCAACACCACCTCCACCACCTCCAGCACCACCTGGACCCTCTGCCATGTCATCACCTTGGACCCCACTCCTCTGGCCGTGCCCCATGAGCCTTGGCCGAGCCTTGAATTGCCTTGAATCCATGTTAAAGTGACATTGTTTTGCCTTGTTGTGTTGTTTCATGCATACTCACCTTTTGCTATCCTCTAAACATGTTTGGCCGACCCTTAGGCAACCAAAACCTGATCCAAATCTTGCCTTAGACCTGTAGTACACCATATGGCTGAACCTGAAGGTTGTTGGAAGCAAGTGCAAAGCAATTCTACTTTGATTCGTGTAGTTGATTCTATATTATTCTATCGTATTGTGCATTTGAAAACTTATATTGTTTGTATTGTTTTGTCTTATGTATTCGAGGAAGTTAACCTTGTCTCTCCCACACTCATCATCATCATGGCTGAGAAAATGAACCCCTTGTTCGAGCTTTTGAATGGTTAAAGCACAGTCAAGTAATCTATTCCGTTGCTGCTTCTTATCTTCATTGTTTCAACATTGTTTGCGTTGAATATTTATGTGTATATTGTCTTGTTTGGCTATTGTTTACAAGATAAATATCAAGGCTCTCAATTCATTCAAATCAAAAGTCATGCTATATCGTGCTTGTTGTGTTTTCTGGAATCTATTCTGTGTGTTTTGATCGCTAATCTCCAGCTTTAACAGGTGAGTTATTCTCACCAGACAATATGTACCTATATAACCAGTAAATTGACACCCTGTGAATTTGTAGAAATGTATTATCATGTTATACTTGACTATGTTATGATCATATGATGTTTATACACCTGTTATATCATCCGTTACTGTTATATAATGTGTATTCTGTTCATTTTTATCTGTTTATCACACTGCAAGTTCCCTGTAGACTAGAATCACTATGGGTTGAAATGATACATACCCAAACGGACTTTAGAATAGGGAAAAATCATTATGGGCTGAAATGATAGGCCTGAATGGTTTTTATTTAACTTATTTTAACTTGGGATTGCGGGTTTGAAATGATAGAACCCGGTTTTTCTTTGTAAATTGCGGATTGAAATGATATAGATCTGTAGCACTTGACCTAGGTTAGAAAACTATATACAGGCCCGTGGTTATTTTATAAAGTGTTTTTGGATATTTTTAAGTATTTTTAAAAAATATAAATTTATGAAACTTGATTTAAATAGAATTTGAAATGTTTTAAAATAAAGAAATTATGATTTTTCTATGAGTTAAAAATGTAATTAATGAATGGTTAAATTGGATTATTGAAATATAACTTAAGTTTGGAATTTGGAATTTTGGTTAAAAATGATATTTAAATTATATGAATAAAAACGAAAATTTAATTATATTTGGAAAATGGTAAATATGATAATTTGATTAAATTTGAATTTAAGCAATTTATTAAAGTATTATTGATTTTTCTATGAGTTTAAATGGTTAAATAAATGAATGTTTAAAAGTGATCTTCTAAAATATAACTTGACTTGGAAATGTGAAATTTGGTTTTAATTAAAAGTTTAAGTTAATTAAATAAAATTGGAAATTTAGTTAAATTTGTGAAATGGTAATTTAAATTTGAAGTGTTAAGTTATTTGTTGAAATGTGAAGAATTGGAAACTTTTACACTTAAATTTATTAAGTAAATTGTTGAAAATTGGATTTAATTATAAGAAATTTATTGTGAAAAAGATATATGCTAAATGATATGTAAATGAACATTTTAAATGTTAAAAATATGATTTTTAAAATGTTTATGTGTTTTAAATTGAAGTTATTTAGTTGTTGGAAATACACTAAAATCTAGAATTACCTTTTGATAGCATTCAAAAATGCTATAGTTTCTAAATTGAACTAAAATTGTGTAAAAAGAGCTATTACAGCATTTCTGAAATGCTGTAGTTGCTGTAATTGAACTTATAGGCTAATATTGAACTCAGGTCTATTATAGCATTCTCTGGAAATGCTATAGTGGTCTGCAGTCTTTGCTAAAATCAAATAAAACCTTTGTTTTGAAATCTGAGTTACCGCAGCACTTCTGAAATGCTGTCTTTTCTGTTTTGAACTATAATTTAACTAAAAACTGAGTTTTAACAGCAGTTTTAAATGCTGTCTTTGCTGAATAAAAATGTTTTTAAGTATAACTTATAACAACTTTTTCTAAATGCTGCGAAAGGCTGAAACTTTAATAATTATGGTTTTTGACTTAGTAAACGAACTCAGAATGGTTTGAAACTTTGAAAATTGAATACTTGATTTGAAAATATAATAATTACACTTTTAAAAGGTTTAAATGAATTATTTTGATTGGAATATAAACTATTTAAAGGTGATTTGAAATGATAGTAAATGAACGATATCTTTGAATTTAAAATGTATTTAAAGTTGAATATTTGGATTTGAACTAATAGGATATTTTATTATATTAAAATGATTTGAAATGAAGTTTTTGTAAGGATATGATATTTTATTATATTAAAATGATTTGAAATGAAGTTTTGAAATGATATGATATTTTAAATATATGGAAATGGTTTGGAATTGATTTAATCTTTATTTTGATAAATATATGGTTTTGAAATGATATTTTATTTTGAAGTAAAGTATTTTTTTAAAAGTTATAACCACGGGTTATAATAACGATTGGTTGTTAAAGAGACCGGGATCGGATATGGACACTCTCTGTCGATACCGAAAACCACGTTGACAACTGTGTACGCGGTGGAGTTTCCAGAATGAAGTAGGATGGTGGCGACGATCCTAAGGTATATACGTGGACCCAACTCCCGTGAGTTGGCATAAGGTGGCTAAAACAGGAGCGATTGACGGACCAAGGAGGTAGCACCTCTTATCGGACACACTTCTTCGATACCATTCTATTACTTGTGATTGATTTGGTGGCCACCCTTGATTTGGGAGTGTTGTTCGAGGTGGGCGGTAGTGGCTGCTATGCGTCACCACTAGTCCGGATGTGTAATTGGTAGTTGTGTCGTGTCACCTACCATATCGAGCTTTACTACGATTTTGATTTAAAGATCCGACCGCGTTAAGGTTCTCCATCCCCTTAACGCTATTTTCTATATGATTATACTTTACTAATTAGACACTACTGTATATAGCGTATATTACTACATAGTAAATAGTTTAACGGATCCTTAAAGAATGGGCAATCCCAAGCATTCTTTAAGTTACTTGTACCTTTATTACAGTTCACTTGAGTTGGTTTACATTATATAAGTATATATTGTCCTGACTCGAGTGTTTTGTATTTTGCTTTACGCTTGGGTCAGCCTGAGTTATTTACAGATTTGGATTTCCACTCTCTTGGAGATTTGAATCGCTGGAGATTATCTGCTTGTTTTGTCCTATCTATTTCAGTTCCGTTGTTCTACTCAGCTTGTACTTGTTTATTTTATTGAGACTTTGTTGTACTCTATTTCTTCTATTGTATCTTATGTAACTCTGACATATTTATATAGTAGCTTCATGAACTACTATTTCTTTTACTTCCGCTGCATTATTTTACTCTGTGTCTATGATCTGTGATTATATTTATTTACTATATATTCTGAGATTTGCCAAATTTTATTTACAACGCGGTATTTTGAGCAATTCAACTCTGGCATGAGTGTCTACCTATACACTTATAATGGATGCGAATGATTGAAAATACCGGTTCGTAACAACTGTAAAATTAATATAATCAAACAACTCAAATTACTTGTTTCTCTTACCATTCTTTATTTAGCAGCATTTCATCTAAATAAAAATTTCCCACAATAAGCAGATAAGCATGTCTCCAGGACTAAGAAATATTCACATCATATTATTGCATTATGATATAAACGATGAAACATACCTGAACATGATCCAAAAGCCTACATCTCCTTGTAAGAAGCAAACCAACCTACAGCGCCCACACACCTTCTTCTCCCTCTATTCTTCTCTGCACAGCTTATACATGTGTGTAGAGTACCCATAACTTGCATAGAATCATTGTGTTACGGAGCTAGAGACCATGAATTCATCTCTCGTCTTCACTAACCACTCTCTCTTTACCATCCCGACTCGCCTACGCCATCGCCAATGATCCCAGAGCCGCCAATCGAAATGTGTCACTCCCCCTTAGCTGTAGGCAATGAAAAAAAAGCGACCCCATTTACAATCGTACCTATCCAGAATCGCACTGGAAATTCTCCTCTCAACCATGAATCCAATGCTACGGCCGCTTTGCACTAACTCTGCCAGAATTCTCGATAATGTTTAACCCTAGTTTGGAACCCATAACTTCGACCATCATCGTACAACCCCAATCCTCACCAAAAATTCTCTATTAGTTCAAGAAGCTAATGCCGAAGGCAGCATCATTTAATTCTTTTTTCTTTGGGTGAAATTAATTTTTTTTAAGTAAATAGGCCATTCGTTTTAAAAAGAAAACTCGTAAATCAATTTTCGTTGTTTGTCCTTCAATTTCTATCAATTCCTCTATTGCTAGATTACAGTTTGCAGCATAGCTTAATGTAAAACTTCGATTTCAGTTTGGAGATTTATGGAGATTTATTATTAACATTTATTTGGAATTTAATTGTAAAGAGGATTATAGTATTTTAGTGAGATTTATGGTTCTTCTCTCCTCTACCTTAATGAAATCATATATGTTATATTTATAGAAGCGGATGTAATATTAGGAAATATAATTGTCTGGAGATTGGAGAAATTATAAATCTTGAATTCTTAGTTTGGGCTTGGGTTTTCTTTTAATAATTAACTTGTTTTTCTATCTTTCTTTTCTTTTGCATTATAAAAAATACAAATTCAAGCCCAAATACTAATCAATTCTATCATTGAGTCACTTTCTAATTATTCCATGATTTATTTTATAAAATTATTTCTATAATTTTATTTATTTAATTAATCATTTTATTTAAATCATTCACTAATTAAATTTATTAACTATATTAATAAATTTTTATTTTCTTATCAAAGATCAACTTTATATTTACTAAATTTATTCTATCATTTTTTTCCAAATAATTTATTCTTATTTTCATATGCCAAAATATTAAATAAATTATTAAACCATTAGTCTTTGTATACAATCAATTCTTTACATTTCGAAGAAATCTCTTTTAATAATTTCAAAATCACTAATTTAATTTCAAATAATTAATTCTAATCCCAATCAATTTATCATTTATTATTACTTAATCTTTAATTTATTACTTCTCCAATGATAGGTACAGACTCACTCCTTAACAAAATTGGGTCCTCGTAATTTCTTAGGAGGATTCTATAACAAAGCTAATAACTCTTTCATCAGTTATTATAATAAATCCCAAATACTCTTTTTTCTCTTAAACTTCAATCACATTATCACAAGATCTTTTTTACTCAATATAACCTTACATCTAACTAGATTTCAAAATATTGATTCCAAAACAATTTATCTTATACATGATAATTCTTTTTGATTAAAACTATCTATATTAAAACTTCATACAATTCATTTCAAAAAATAAATTCCTATAACATTTTCTACACAAGCCTTTTATATAGTTTCCTTAATAAAATAACTATTAATTTATACCATACTTGATCGATCCAATACTTCATTATAATATTTCCAATTCAAGGTGTGTGTGTGTGTGTGTATACATACATATATATAGTAGATAATGAAAACGTCCTCAAACGATTACTTCCAGTAATCATCATATACTCGTACTATACCCAATTATTGGATATCTTCCCAACAAACTCAAAGGTACAGGGACTCTAAGTCTCATCTGGGACCCTAACCCGTTCTCTCTAATATAAAATGTATTGTTCTAATACCTGCTCTAATACCATTTTGTAACACCCTGACTTCTATACCCATACTACTCAAGTATATTACTAAGTAATACTGTCGAGTAATACGAAGAATGGAGCGATATAGGGCACATACGTTGATATTACCTTGGACCAACACCGGTTCATATCACTGATATTAATATTGCATACCATTTTCATACACGGTCTCAAAACAAAGCAATAATTAGGTATGCATTCAGGATAGAACAATACAAAATGTATAAATATTACTAGAGAACACATAGTCAATAAAAACTGCATTAATATATAATAGAAAATATATACTATCTTTATAAAATACAATATCTGAATTAAATATTCTACATCATGGTTTCAATGCATCATATAATAAAGCCCTATTCTTCTTTTATACTCAAGCTTCCATAGACTGGTCAATTTGTCCCTGAACCTGAAATATCTCGGACTAACCAGAGTATTATAACTAACACACGGATCAGACTATGTCTAAATCGAGGGTCAAATATCTTTATGATTCAATATTCCATTGTATAATAATATGGTAATATCTATAATATTAATAAATACGGGACAATATATATTCCAAGTATTTAATCATAACATCATAAATAATCCCAAATGTATTATATAATTCCAAAAGTCTCAAATCATACATATAGATGTCATCACCCATCTCAAAGTAAATCAAATCATAAATCACAAAATCAACTACCAATGGGTAAATCATTTAGATCCAAAAATCACCATTATCAAAACCAAGAAATCATTGATAAGGAGATATCTTTAAGTATTGTTGGATTAATGCACAATAAATCCCAAACATATCTTTCAATCGCAATAATAAGAGTATAATCATGAACATAACAAAATAGGATGGGCTGCTTATCAAAACATAATAAAAGATACGAGGATCCACCATACTCTGGACGCCTATCCAATATAATCTCATCTCCTCATGTATGAATAAATCAGAATAGTGTGGATATACGGGGACTGACTACACTTTAGGCACACCATCTCCAGAATAGTCAACTCGTGAAAGGATAGACACATATATATCAATACACTACCCCACACACACATACCGGAACAAGATGGGAGACTGACATCACATCTGCTTGCTCCAAGAATCACACGTGGTCCATATGACACGACTCCTACATTCATCAGTTACCATTAGCTCTCACATCTCAGTATCATGACAACAATCCACCATTGGCTCGACAATGCGTAGCCTTTTCGGCCACGACTACCAAAACTTTGCCCAAGGGTAACTGGCTGCTGGCCTATGTGACACAGGAGCACCACACAACACTAGTACAAGGCTAACATAACATAAACAAGGTGTCATAGATTGGGGGCGTGACCCCTCAATTAGGCCGCTAGGGTGGATACTGGCCAATATGGTTAACTTTCGAAACATAAAGGGAGTTGGACCAATGTGGATGACATATAGTACTCCTAACTTATATCCACTCATAGCTCTAGACGTAAGCTGACACACAGCTCTGTATAAGTCAACACATGACTAAGGCATATTAGAGCTCTATCCATTGGTCGATACATGCCTCCAACCATAACCAACACATGACTAAAGTATACCAACTGTAGCGAGTATCACCACGTACACATGAGCGTATCCTCATTTGAGTGGCATTTACTTGCAGAGGATAGTCAAACGAATAACATAATGGCATCCCATACACCACATGTTACTCGGATAATTATTCAATGCTCATAAACTACACTCAGTCTACTATAACGACCTGCCTTTTTGGATGGTTTAAATCGACAATAAACCACACACGTTAGACTCAAACCATTCAAAAGGGCATATTATTATGGGGTAAATAAGAAAAAGCAGAGAAAGAAAGAAAACAAAACACAGAATCTCATAGCGGAATAACAAAATATAATAATCAAATAAACAGTTCATGAAGCTGTTTTACAAATAACATTTGATTACACTTTTACAATACAGAATCAGAGTACATATAGCAGTAATAAATAAGTAATGCAGCGGAACAACATGATGCAGTGGAAATGATA
Organism: Allium fistulosum; assembly: GCA_030737815.1. Classification (NCBI taxonomy): domain Eukaryota; kingdom Viridiplantae; phylum Streptophyta; class Magnoliopsida; order Asparagales; family Amaryllidaceae; genus Allium; species Allium fistulosum. Next base: position 672,727,154 of record CM060901.1, read on the forward strand.
GAATAAATAGTAATAGTATTAAATCTTCGTCTTTGTCCTCCAAGAGCAGTCTTCGATATACTGAAAAGCTCGGACTGACCCGAGCGAATTAAAAAGACAAAACACTCGAGTTAGAACTAAAAGATCTTATATAAGTTAAATCAATAGTAAATAAATATGAGTGTAACAGCGTCGAAGATGTTTACGGGTTTTGACACCTCCTATCCAATGTCAAATGTGAGTGCAATAACTTAAGAGATGTTCGGGATTCCACCTCCTAAGAATCCGTTAAACTATCTACATACCTAGTACAATACGCTATTACAATAGTGTCTACAGTAAAGTAAAGTATTAAAATAGCGTTAAGGCATTACCCATATCCCCCTTAACATATTTTATATATTACCATAGTCTATACAGTACCATATGCTCCTCCGTAAACTGGAGGGTTGCCTAGAGGGCACTCCATAGGTATGGTACAAAACAAACTCGTAGAAGGCGCGATAGGGCATGTGAACACGACACTCGAGGCAATGCTAGGATAGGACTCTACCGTTTTGCAGAACCGGGCTGGTGGAAACGCATAGCAGCTATTACCGTCCACCTCAGAACACACTCCCATAATCAAAATCGAAGGGTGGCCACCAAGTCAATCATAAAGTAATAAACATGGTATCGAAGAAGCATGTCCGATCGGAGGTGCGATCTCACTTGGCTCAGGTATAGCTCCTGTTTTAGTCACATCTAAGCTGACTCACGGGAGTCAGGGCTACGTAAATACCTCATACACAATCATACACCAAACCATCCTACTTCATTCTGGAATCTCCACCACGTACACAGTTGTTAAAGTGGTTTTCGGTATTGGCAGAGAGTATGACAATATCCGATCCCAGTCTCTTTAACAACCAAATGCTTATTTCACACCGGATGGTTCTTTTACATTTCAAAAGTCAATTCATAATTTATATCAAAATATCCTATTCAATTTAAACATGTCACTTTCAAAAATCATATTCACTTCCGAAATCATATCGACAAAATAGGCTAAATTCTCATTTCAAAATCATCATATTTATTTAAATATGTCATTTAAATCCAACTTTGGTTATAATATCATTTAACCATATTAGCTTAATATAAATCATCCCACTTTACACAGTCTGAATTTTAAATTGGTTAAAATAGATTAAAAATAGTTTAATAGTTTAAAAATAGATTAAAATAGTTGAAATGGATTTAAGATAGTTTCAAAATAGATTTAAGATAGATTAGATAGATTTAAAATAAATTAAATAGATTAATATACTTTAAATAGATTTAAAATAGATTAAAATAGGTTAAAATACTTAAATAGATTTAAAATAGATTAAAATACTTTAAATAGGTTTAAAATAGATTAATATAGGTTAATTAGTTTGAAATAGGATAGATAGATTTAAATTGGATTAAATAGATTAAAACAGATTAAATAAATTAAAATAGTTTTAAATTGATTAACATGGTTTAAAATAATTTAAAATAGATTAATTTAGTTTAATAGTTGAAAATTTTAATAATTTGAATTTAAAATAATATTTTAACAGTTCGTATTAAGAAAATAATTTTGAAATTAACATTAAATTTAACAATTTCTTTCATTTCGACAAATCTGGACCATATCCAGATTTCAAATCAAAACCCAATTTTACATCTTGAAATATCAATTTAAGCTATTCCAATTTCAATAGATTTCAAAGTTATAAATCTTCAATGTTTCAATAAATCAATTTCGATAAATTTCGTTTATACTTCAAAATCAACTTTAGAATTTTGATTTAAACCAATTTCCAATTTCCAACTTTTAAAGCTTGAAATTTCAAAAATAATTCAATTTATATAAATCAAATTTTATTACAAAATGTCATTTAATTGAATTCAAAATTTAAGGATTTAAAATCATTTAATTTAACCAATCTGGTGTCCGTATATAATTCTCTACCCTATGGTCAAGTGATACGGATATTTATCATTTCAATCCGCAATTATTTTATATTCATGGGTATATATCATTTCAACCTGCAACCCCGAATTTAATTACAAATCCATGTAATCGCTTGAGTCTATCATTTCAACTCATAACGATTTCCCCTAATCTATCAGATCGTTCAGGTATGTATCATTTCAACCCATAGGGTACTTGTAGTGTTATATAATATAAAATATAACATCCATTCATCCAATATCAACAATCAAACATCCATCAAAATCATCATCTAAATCGATCAATAAACATCAATAGCTAACTGATTATCAATAACAAGTATAAACTGACGAATTAAATTTAATATTAAATTAAATAGCAATAATAATCAATAAAAGTCAGATTTAACAGGCATGACAATTTAAATATACCAAACATCAACCAATCAATTTCTAATCACATCATAAATTTAATTTAACTAACATGAGATAATTTAGTAATTGTGAGTGGGTTAAAACACCCACCTTTGATTTCAAATCGACTTGAAATCCAAAATAAGTCCCAAAATTTAACAGTTTCAGAATTATCCAAACCAGTTCCATAATGTTTGGAATTTCGATACGATCGCAACGGCGAAAACCGCGCCCAAATCCGAGTTCGTATACAAAAGATATTAAGATTTGAAGTTAAGATTTATATTATTCAATAAATAAAGTAATAAAATAGATAAACATGTTTACCTTTCACATTCAAACCCTATTGACACACAATCTTGATCACAAAAAGAACCACGCCGCCACAAACCCTAACTGCCGCAAGCATCTACAGCCCTCGCCACTCAGATCTTGAGCCGCCGCTCGCCTTGTCATGGCCAGGCGACAATCCACGTGGTCGCGCGAAGCACAGCCGCCCCTGGCACAGTTCGCCGCTGCCTCCCCTTCAAATCCAAATGGTGGCGAACTACGGCCACCTGGGGATGAACAAACCTAAGATCCATGACCTGCTCGACACCACCGTCCCAACGCCACCACCCGATCGCCCTATAGTCGCAGATCCGTCGTAGGATCAAAACCCTAACCAATGGATGGCCGAAACAAATCCATGAATTTCTGGAAAAAAATTGATTTGATTTGAGAAACGAATCATTGCAGTGAGTTACACTCGTCGAGAGCTTTGAATCGGTATATAATATGATAAGGTTTTGAGGAGTTTGATTTTGAAATTGAAATTTGATTTGAAATTTAATTGGGAATTTAGGGTTTTCACCCATTGGGAAAAGAGGAGGTAGTCAGGGAGAATTGTACATACTGAAATGAGAGTATGAGAAACAATTAGGGTTTATAACGGCCTATATATAGGAAAAGTTGAAAATAGAAAGAAATGGACCAGATTGGCTTGATCAAAACGACTACGCAACCCAAAAAGCCTGTCCTGACCCCGAAATGAAACTAGGTCATCCTATATATCAAAACAGATGTTTTTTATTTTTTTAAACTCAATGGAACAGGTTTCAAGTCCTAATTCCATCATATAAGGAAGTTAGCTTTAAAATCAGCTTATTTCAATTGAATTCAATTAAATTGATTTCCACGCGTTTCAAGCCCGTACGATCAAACGACATGTCCGATCGCTACGAAACTTGAAATCCTACAATAATTCACCGTTTTGAATTCGATGAAACTAGTTTCGTTGGAATTCGAGAGAGTGGCTAAAATGGTTATTTTCACGTTAATTGAATAGATTATTATTAAATGGATTAAATCACTTTTAATATCAAATTTAATAACTAACAATTTTCATCATTTTTGATTACTTAGACAATTACAATAATTTAAAACAAATTTACATATCAATCGAGTGTTAAATATTACACTAATTACAGGGTTTAATTTCAACTGTAATTAAATCCAATTAATTATGATTTAATTCCAATGAATTGATTTAATTTGATTTAAATCTTTTTATTCAATCAAACATTACTCTATGGACATAGTTAACATTTGTTTACATCTTATTGCATTAATATTCTACAATTATCATCTTTTACTATATTAGTTGCAATATTCCAATTATATTGAATTTTTGTTGATTTTTACATAAATTATAATTTAAAGTCCCAATAAATTCATTTATCTTAGTTTCACTCTTTTTATTAAATAAATTATTGCCTTAAGAATATAATTGACATTTTCGTACATTTTATCACATTCACATTTCACAGTTATCATCTTAACTCATATTAATGTAACATTTAATTACATTTAATTGTAATTGATTTACAGTTTAACTCAATTGATTAAATAAATAGGTAACATATAATAATTGTCACCTTTTACTTAATTTAATCACATTTATAGGTTTATTATCTACAACAAATGTTATAACTACTTATACAACACTGATTTTATCCAATTACAATTAATTTCATATTATTTCATCAATTAATATAACTTTTAAATTTATTTTCTTATTTTAAATTTATAACCAATTATAACTTACAATTATTACAATTACTTGAGATTACATTCAAATAGTCATCTATTACATTAATTTACATTATTAAACTTCATTCTAGTTAGTTTTCTCATTCCTACATCATAAATTTTATTTTCTTCCAACATTAAATTACAAAATCTTATTTAATTCAATACTTCAATTATCGGAAAAATGCGGGTCGTTACATCTACACTATATATCTCTATATGACAAATCCGATAAATAATCGAAAAAGTGTTACCGAAAATTCCATACCAGATGGTATCACTAATCCGTTTATTCAAATTTTCTCATCACACTGAAATAAATCCCATAAGATTGATAAAAAGATGTCATCACAATATCATATCAAAACGCTATTAAATTAATATCAATGGTGAATCATTCATATTATCCAATTCAATATATCTATATACAAGGAAAGAATGCAAAGAAAAGTAATATAAAAATATATTATTTAATAAAAATATATATAACAACAAATCAAAAAAAAATTAATCACATTGTACGATTTTATATAACAAAATAAATACTTAAATAAATAACATTATATATACTCTAATTTTAAAATAATAAGTTAACTAAACTTAAATATAATAAATTATATACGATAAATACCAAGTTTCTTATCTTTTACAAGATTAATTAGTAATTTAATATATGTTCGAATACTAGTTTAAGTAGCATAAATATCTTCAGAAAACATATATTCTACTTTGGAGCTCTACGAATAAATAGATCATAAAACCAAATATTCTATAAATATATTATAAAACCAAATTTTGTGTATAACATTTATTCTATAATTATCTTTTGCTAATTTGCGGTTTAAATAATTAACATCCAAATCAATTAATTATATTTATATTTAAATCAATCATATATATATATGCACACACATTTCAAAATATAAATTATCTATATATTAAAATTTTACCAAAGCTTGCATACAAAAATATGTATACAAATATCCAGTAGGTAGTATGGTTTACAGTTCCTTCAATAATGCGTACTTACTGCATTACATAAATCACTATTACCAAATAGTATTTACTTTATATTAATACCAATAAAATAAAACTAGAAGCAAAAATTTTGACAGTATAGAATATTTAACATAGGAATAAATAGGTGCGCACTAATTAGACTTACTAGAAAGGACGAACAACTACATAGTAATTTATGTTTAATTTATAATGCTTCCACTACAGGAGATCCTGAAAACTGAACAGGAATGGAGCTTCACTTTGAATAATACAAGTACAACCTCTTTAAAACATTGAACATGAAATTGAATAAATTAAAACTTGTTCATGTTTTAGAACAATAGAGAACCATATGGGGATACAATAAATGATAAAAGTTCCAAGATCTTTCTACGGTACATTATATTGAATAATAAGGCTGAATTAAGAATGTATGGATCACTATCTATCTTAGTGTTATGACGTTAGCCTTGATTATGATGATAAGTTAAGTGCTGGTATTTGATAAGTATTCCAAAATCAAACTTTTTAAAATTTCAGTTTCACCTTTTTATGATTTTCCTATCACTGTAAAATTAGTATAATCAAACAAGTCAAATTACTTATTTGTCTTACCGTTTTTTATTTAGCAGCATTTCATGTAAATAAAAATTTCCAACAATAAGCAGATAAGCATGTCTCCAAAACTAAGAAATGTTTACAGCATATTCATGTGTTATGATATAAACAATGAAATATACCTTAACATGATCCAAAAGCCTACATCTCCTCATAAGAAGCAAACCAACCTATAGCACGCATACACACCTTCTTCTTCCCTTGTTCTTCTCTTCACAGCTTATACATATGCACAAAGTACCCTTAACGTGCACAGAATCATAGTAATAGGGAGCTAGACACCATAAATTCACTTACATCTTTGCTAACCACTCTCTCTTTACCATTCCGACTCGCTTACGCCATCGCCAAAGTTCCCAGAGCCGCCAATCAAAATGCATTGCTCCCCCTCAGCTACAGGCAATGAAAAAAGTGATCCCATATATGACCGTACGTACCCGGAATTGCACCGGAGATGCTCGTCTCGACCATGAATCCAATGCTAACGCCGCTTTGCACTAACTCCGCTCGAATTCTTTCCAATGTTTAACCTAGTTCAGAACCCATAGCTTCGACCACCATCATACAACCCCATATTCTCACCAAAAATTCTCCATTACTTCAGGAAGCTAATGCCCAAGATGACATCGTTTAATTCTTTGTGGTTTGGGCGAAATTAAATTTTTTTTAGTAAATAGGCCATTTCATTTTAAAAAGGAAAACTTGTAAATCAAATTTCATCGTTTCTCCTTCAATTTTTGTCAATTCCTCCATTGCTAGATTACAGTTTGCAGCATAGCTTAATGTAAAACTTCAATTTCAGTTTGGAGATTTATTATTAAAATTTATTTGGAACTAAATTGTAAAGAGGATTATATTATTTAAGTGAGATTTATGGTTCTTCTCTCCTCCTTAATGAAATCGTATATGTTATATTTATAGAAGTGGAAGAAATATCAGGAAATAGAATTGTCCGGAGATTGGAGAAATTAGGAAACTTGAATTCTTGGTTTGGGCTTGGGCTTTGGTTTAATAATTAACCTATTTTCTATCTTTCTTTTCTTTTGCATTATAAAAAATACCAATTCAAGCCTAAATACTAATCAATTCTATCATCTAGTCACTTTCTAAATATTCCATGATTTATTTTAAAAAATTGTTTTCTATAATTATTTATTTAATTAATTATTTTATTTAAATCATCCACTAACTAAATTTATTAACTATATAATATAATATTATTTTCTTATCAAAAATAAACTTTATATTTAGTAAATTTATTCTATCATTATTTCCAAATAATTTATTCTTATTTTCATATACCAAAAAATTAAATAAATTATTAAACATTATTCTTTATGTACAATCAATTCTTTACATTTCAAAGAAATGTCTCTTAACAATTTCTATATCACTAATTTAATTTCAAATAATTAATTCTAATCCGAATCAAGTTATCATTTATTATTACTTAATCATTAATTTATTATCTCTCAATGACGGGTTGTTACGTATATATATGTGTGTTTGTGTGTGTGTATGGGTGTATGTATATGTATGTATGTATGTATGTATGTATGTATGTATGTATGTATGTATGTATGTATGTATGTATGTATGTATGTAAGTCATCGTCGAACGATGAGACTCCGCTAATACCACATCAATCAACTACATAATAATTGGAACATATAGTCTACCATCTCCGCAACCATCCTTTTTGAGTTAATCGCATAACACCTCAATGACTCGACTGCTCTCCTCCATTGAGCTTCTTAAAAATATCCACTATCTACTTATCTTGCTTTTGACTGGATCTAATACATTCCATAAGAGTAGGCTGTATATCCAAAGCTGCTAACAATCTCGGGGTAATATCTGATGATAGTTGGAAATAAAAAGTAGAAATGAACTCCAAATGCCTCCACTCTAAGAACAAGGGACTCAATATCGCATGTTGTCTACTGAAGGCGTCGGCGTCTACATTGCCCTTACCCAGGGTATATAAGATATCGAAATCATATGATGCCAAAAACTGCATCCACCTATGCTGCCTTAAATTCAAGTACTTCTAGGAGTACAAATACTTCAGAGACTTGTGATCTCTATACAGCTCAAACTGCTCTCCTAAAAGATAATGCCTTCATGACTTGAGCGCAAAGACAATGGTTGCTGACTCAAGATCATGGGTAGGGTAGTTTCTCTCGTGGACCTTCAACTTTCGACTAGCATAACTCACCACCCTTCCTTATTGCATCAAGACTACACCCAACCATGTACCACATATGTCGGTATATACTATGAATGTCTTTGTACCATCAGGCAAGATCAAAACAGCTGCACTAGTCAATGCCTCCTTTAGCTTAATAAAAGCATCCTCGTACTTCGTATCCACCAAGAAAACTTCTTGGTGAGGTGGGTCAGAGGGGCAGAGATCTTCACGAAGTCCTTAATGAACTTCCGGTAGTAGCCCGCCAAACCAAGAAATCTCTCACTTCCTTGGCATTCTTCGACACATGTCAGTCTTGAATTGCTGCAACCTTATTGGGATCAACCGCTAGCCCACTTTCTGAAACGTGTCCCAAAAAGCATACCTCCTCTCACTAAAAGTGAAATTTTGAAAACTTTGCATTTAACTTATGCTAACGGGGTGTATTGAGCCCTTCTTCTAAATGCAATGCATGTTCCTCCTCACTCTTCGAGTAAACCAAAATATCATCCACAAATACCACGAAGAACTTGTTAAGAAACCCTCTAAAAAATCAGTTCATCGGATCAACAAGGTAGGCGGATGCACTGGTCAGTCCGAAGGCCATAACTAACCACTCATAAAGCCCATCGAGTGTACGAAAGGTACTCTTTTGGATATTATCCTCTATTACACGCAACTGGTGGAATCTGGTAGCCAAATCAAGCTGTGAGAACACCTTCGCTCCTACTAACTGATCAAAGAGATAGTTTATACGGGGCAGTGGATACCGACTCTTCTTTGTTAGTTTATTCAGCTTTCTATAGTCAATGTGAAGCCTCAAAGAATCATCCACCTTAGTGGTCGGTGCTCGCCACTCTGAAATGCTCCTTCTAATGAAGCACTTTCTTATTCAACTCGCTTCTCTCCTTTGGAGCCATATGCCTCAAGGTTAAGGCAACAGGTCTAGCATTCTCTATAAGGTAAATTCAGAACTCAATCTCTTGCTGTAGTGGAAGACTGTTAACCTCGAAAAAGATATATGGGTAATTTCTAACTATAGGCACTGAATATAGCTCATTATATGACAGGCCTAAAGAATATAAGTAGCTTAACATAACCTATCCTTAGGATCGCAATAGACCTCCAAGCTACATCCACTACACGTACTCAACCTAACAACCTTCCTATCACAATATAATATAGCCACATACATCATCATCCTATCCATGCCCATATCAAGACAAACGCAGAAAATTCTAAGATAAAAGCAATGCAATCGTACTCGACTCCCAAAATGAATAATTTCAAACCCCTACATACCATGGACAAATAGGTCGATTCTCCTACAGGGTTTGACACGACTACACGGTCCATAACTATGCTAGTGTCTAGGTGTAACTCATCCACAAGTCTACTACATATAAAAAAGTGTGATGCCCCTGTGTGAAATAAAGTGCGAATGGATAAATCAGATAAAGTCGATACGCATTCGATCACAACCTTCTTTCCCTTATCTGCAACTGGTAGCATACTCGAGCTAGGTACTACGTCCAGTGCATGTGTTGTAACTAACTGGATAGAGGTCTTTTGAGTGTTGGACATTCTTGCTTCATGTGTCTAAACTGATTGCAACTATAACACTTGACCTTTGAACCATATGATCTGCACTCCTTTGCGAAACGTTCCTTCTTGCCATAATTCCCACAATGCATATCATATTTCTTAAGCTTTCCCATAGTCCAAATCCTCCCTTGTGTTGATTCTACTGCTATGCTTTTCCTCCATTATTCTTGGGTTCTTCCTTTGCTTATACCTTGGCGATGGTAATCAGCAAAGCCATCTCCACTAAACCCCTATATGTAGTACCCATGGAAATAAGACTTGAAGCTAATAAAGGTTAGTTCAGCACCTTAGCAAACTCCAAAGTCTTCTTATATAGGGTATCGATCAGTCCCATCCCAAATCCAGCCAGTTCATTGAATTGGTTGACATACACATTTATTGACATGTCTCCTTACTTCAGGTGAATAAAATTCTCTAACTATACTCCATCCTCAGCTCCAGAAAGAAACTTATCTCAAAGCGTCTCTGAAACTCCCCTAAGTGATCTCTCTTCCATCAGTCACTGCCTCAACTACCTCCCACCAACTAAGAGCTTCACACTGTAACTGCCAAGTATATAACAGTCTCCTCATCCCATTAGCAAGACTCATCAACCCAAAGATCCTCTCACAAGAATGAATCCAAGTCCTCGAATCTATATATGACTTAGTTCCCATATACGCCTTTCCTCCAAGGCTAGCAATATCTTTACATAATTTAGCAAAATCGATGGTGGAAGGTGGGTGGGCAGGAATTGCACCTATTGCCCCCTTTGTAGATCCTATAGTGGGCGGCTCGTCCCTTCGCTTGAAAATATCAGTGGAACCAAATCGGGATGTTCACGTCCAGAATCTCGGCTGCGTCTCTTGAGCCTAAGCATAATGGATCGCTTATCTTCTATCTGTGATTTTTAAGAATTTTATTAGCAACTTTTCACATATAGTATAGGCACGAATAAGAGATAGCATAGGCATGAATAAGAGAGAGATTATGATATATAAAATTTTGGAAATTTTTTCTGAAAACTCTTATCTATATGTATATATACACACACATTAGAAACCCAATATAATAACTTTTGGAAAACATTTTGAAAACCTTTTTGGAAAAATATTTGGGAAACCTTTTGAAAAATCATTTTTTTCATAAAAAAATTTCAAGTACATTCTCTTAATAAGTTCCTAATCCCTAAAGAACTTTGAACCTAGGCACTGATACCAAATGTGATAACCCACACCCCTCGACACCACCGATCTAAGGTTTAGTGACTTTTGGACTTGCGTCGGTGCCAAAAAGTATGAGCTATCAGGTTTTTATAATATTACAGAGACTTATAGTGAACAGATATAAGCGGATATGATCTAAGATATACTACACTTTCAGAACTCGCAGTGGAAGGAACAAAAATCTAATACTGAAAATATCCATCTCAAAAAATATTCTAAAACACAGTCTTAGAAAAATAGTACGTAGTCAAATACATAGTACATAAAAATACTACTCAAAGTCTAATAAAAGAAATGCTAAGTACTGATAAGGTAAACAGTTACATGGAGAGTAAATAAAGGATAAGAAACTCCTATGACGAGCTTGTCTCTCCATGTATTGAAATCGGGCCAAATCACATATTGCTCTATATCCTGTGGTGGGGAAAGAAAGGAAAAAGGTAGGTCAGACAAAAATCTGGTGAATGAGTACATGTTTAATATATGATGATCATGTGCAGTTGACTTTAATTCTACTTTATGTGTGCTAGGGTGCCCTATAAGTTCATGTATTCCTAGGATCAATTATTTAAGGGTTTTTGTCCAACACACACCTACACTACAACTTGTGCAAGCTACTACAAGGATCAAACTATAGATTAAACCTAAATAATTGACGATCGACCATCACTCCTAAAGCTACTCAATATGGAAACACTGCCGCTAGGCTACTAAATATGTAAACATCGCCGCTAGGCTACTAAATATGGAAACACTACCACTAAGGTTACATGGGAATAAATTTCCCATAACTATGACTACACGTAACCCAACTATGCATCGAGGAGAAGCCTACAATGCTAACTTGACAAGGTATCTCATCATATACATCTATGTCCACCTATCGAGCATAGTATACGCCACTTATTGCACGTGTCGGGCTCCATCTACCATACAGTATCACACCGCGCCATAATCTTGCATTCCAAGGAGTCCCGTTATGCAGGGCCCACACACTTCATCGGACATCAGTCAGTGTTGCGCGTCCACCGTGGAACCTTCTATGGGTGCGATTTACAATAAAATCGCTCCCAATCGAATAATCGACCCTCATTGGGTAAATTGCATTTACCTAATTCTGCAACATCCTAGCGTCGTCTCTTAGAGAACTAGCTTCCTACTGCCTCTAACATACATATATGTATATATGCATATAATATGCTTATACAAATAATTAATGACTTACATTAATATTATTTCTAACATGTGCCTTAGGTCGAGGTTAAGATTCTGCAATTTGGGCCTTAATCGGTCGACCGCTCGTCGGTCGTAGTGTAAAATTTAGGGTTTTCGATTTTTAATTATTCGCTTGTCATTATTTGTTAATCTCTTAAATTTTGCATTATACAATGAACCATAAATAATGGCCAGTTTATGTTTCCAATTCATATATTTATACAAATTTAATTATACATGGTTAATCTAGGGTTAACAAATTTTAGGATTTAAATTCAATAACGGAGAGGTATAGCTTGGGTTAAAGTAAGATTTATCAGTTTAGATCCATTTCAATTTCTAATTCAGATTTCAGGTCTTACAGTTAGGGTTTATAGTTTAATTTCTAACATCCTAGATTAGACAGAATATGTTAAAATTAACTGTAAATAATCAACTTATTAAACTTGTTCCCAATCACCTTCGATCCAAGCTCTAACAAGCTATGCTTCATCAGAGTATTGTAAGCTTGCCCCCTCCTACATTCGATTTAATGGCTTTCTCTTGCTTTGATTTTTAATTAATTTTTGAAGAAAGTTTATAAATGAAGAGAAGAAGTTTTGATAGAGTTTCGGTATGCTATTGATTTCTGATGAAATTAGGGTTAGCCTAGGTGCTAATTTATAGAGGTTAGAGATTGATTTGGAGCATTGGATTTAACCTGGGAAATCTTTAGTTTCATCCTGGATGCACATCAATTGCTTGGTAGAAAAGAAAAATAGTCAGTTAAATTGTCTCCGTCTGATCGCACGCTCTAGGTCCGCGAAAACACATGTCAACGGTCGACCATTGATAAGGATCGGTCGACCGCTACTGGTCGACCATTGAGCCTTAGGGGTCGACCATTCATAGTGTTAATGTTGGTAAGTTTTTATTTTTATTTTTTTCTGTTTCAAATTTTCAAACGTTCGTAACTTCTCCATATTAACTCCAATTTTGAAGTATAATATAAGAAAATTGTCCAGAAAATCACTACGAATGTAATGGTGCAAGTTTCATAGCCAAATTTGAACGTCCATGAAGAAATTATTTTATCCCTTGTTTTTTAAATTTAATTTTCTTATTAAATTTTGCGCTAAAGTTTCATGGTGTAACAAATGGTATCGAAGCCCAGTAGCCTATGCGGTCTAATTAGTCATGTTAGGGTTAACTAATTAAGCTCATAACCTATATAGTAGGGTGTTTAGAAAGGTGGTGTCGAGGATTGGGTTTGGGAAAGTACTCTGCCCTACCTAGCTACCGGCTTGGCTTGAATAGATATGTGAGCCTAAATGTTGTCCCTAATAAAAAAAGGCCCAATTTGGGCCTTAGGCTAATTTGTAAATTTGTTTGAAAATTAAATATAAAAGATTTTAAATTTTAAAATTAAATTTAAACTAAAATGTACATATATTATAAAATTTATAATATAATTAAGTATTTTAAAATATTTGAAAATAATTTCAATTTTTTTATATATTTATCAATATGATTATCAAATTAAATAAATTAATTAAATAAGTTAATTAATGGAAATTGTATACATGTACTATATATTATAATATATATTATGATATATTTTAAAATGTTTAAAATATTATAGGTATACATGTGTGTATAAATAATGATTTTCGAAATTAAAACAATTTAGTTAAAATAGTTTAATTAAATAAATTAATTAAAAGTTAATTAATTAGATAACATATACATATATAAGATATATGTATTATACTATAAAGGTCATAGTATATATAATTAATATTAAATATAGATGTTATATTAATATAAAATTAATTAAAATTAATTAATTAAATAAGATTTAATTAATATAATGTTATACGTAAGACTATTATATAAGTAATATGAAATATAAAAGTTATATAATAAATAAAACTTATATAATATGAATGTATAAATTAAAGGAGGAACATTAAGAAACCCTAATTAGACTTAAGGAATAAGTATATACGTAATTATATTATACCATGATTTCCGATGTGTTCGACACTTAAATCACGATAGTAATTCATGAGAATTATATTGTTCCATAAGTCGATATCACTAATATTGTATATATTGAAGATTATGAATCTTCAATATAATGTTGTCCTCTGCCATATATATACTAATAAATTACTTGCATACTCCTTAGTTTTTGAGCAGACTCAAGCCAGGAATGTTATGTGTAGTATTATTAATATATTGGATAGACAAGGTAAGATAACTATATGTATTTGTTGAGCAGACTCAAGGTACATATACTACTTAGGTCGTCGCGTTATGGTAGGTACAAGTGAATAATTTTATTTCGATTTATTGAGCAGACTCAAGGTCAAAGCGGAATCAGGACAAAGTACCAAAGGGTTAGAAGTTGTATATGATACAACTGATAAGGAGTTATCCATCAACCCTGGAGCTATGACTTGTTAAGCATACTCAAGGTTAGAATTTTAAGACGAATGGATCCTAACACCTACTAGTGAAGTCAAAAGACTTCTACGTTTCGACTTAGGGTTTAGTAAAATATAAATAACTAATGGGAGCTTATTAGTAAAAGGAAATATAAAGTTTAACCTTACCAATATTATAAGAATATCCACTATGATTGTCCTAATAAAATATTACTTAAACTTGCAGAAAATGACAACTCCAAAACTGTTTTAAAAATGACAAACTCACCAAACCTAACTATACCGATTGGCTAAGAGCAATTAAAATAGCATTAACTACGAGCACCTTTGGATGCTATTAAATGTGAAGCCAAAGAATAACCCACTAATGATGCAAACCCTGAACAATGATTTGCTTATGGAAAATAGGTGTCAGACCTAAAGATCTCCCAAGTTTTCTTGTTGTTTACGTTAGACAAGCCGTTGTAGAGGTAGCACGAAAATATGTCTTTCCATTAGATATTTGATAGTCTTAAGGCCTTGTTTGGTGAACAATCACGTTCTGCAAGGTACAAACTTATAAGAAGCTGTTCAATATCAAAATGACCAAAGGACGGAAAGTGGATGATTATGTGCTAATGATTAAGAGTTATATTAATAGGCTTCCACAGTTGGACGTACAAATAAGCAACGAATTGCAAGTAGACTTGATCCTTGGTTCTTTTACTTCTTAGTATGAACTAAGAACCGTTCATACTGAATTATACCATGAACCAATTAAATGTGAATCTCGTGGAGATCTTCAATATGTTAAGGTCAGCCAAGTCTACATCTAAGGATCAAGCAGTCGTACTTGATGTGAAGTGTAGTGCGTCATCTTCGAAGAGTTCTAAGAAGTGGAAAAGAGAAGGCAAGAAAAAGAAATGTAAGAAGACCAATGAAAAAGGTGAATGTCACCACTACCGTAAGAATGGTCATTGGAAAAGGCATTGTACCGACTACTTGAAGATCATTAGGGAAACGAAGCAGAATGGTTCTGCAGCTCCATCAGGTACATTTATGATTCAAGATTGTTTTGAAATGAATAAAATGTCTTGGGTTTTAGATACTAAATATGATGCTCATATATGTAATTCGTCACAAGGGCTTAAGAACTGACATCGCATGGCAAAGGGAGAGATGACGCTCCAAGTTGTTGATGGATCTATTATAGATGCAACAACAGTAAGAGATTATCACTTAGTTTTGCCTAGTGGATTAGTATTAGTATTAAATAATTGCTATTTTGTAAAAAAAATATTTATGGGATTATTTATGATTCTCTATCATTTGAAACTGAATTTATATTTCATTATGCAAATAATGTTATGAACATTAGTTTGGATGGAAATAAAGTCTGTGATGGTATTCTTGAAAACGACACTTATGCGATTAATACTAATTATGCATGTTTTGTGAATAATTCATTTAACAATATAAATGATAGTTATCTTTAACATTGTAGACTAGGTCATATTGGTGAGAAACAACTACATAAATTGAAAACCGAAGGTTTTCAACCATCAATAGATTCTGAATCTTTGACACATGTGAGTCGTGTCTCAAAGGCAAAATGGCCAAGCACCTCTTCAGTGGGAGCAATAGTTGATGAACTCTTAGGGTTAGTACATAGTGATGTATGTGGGCCGATGCCTATAGTTTTTGAAGATAATAGTTCTTACTTTGTTACCTTCACTGATGATTTCTTGAGACTAGGATATGTGCATCATATAAAGAACAAATCCAAAGTCTATGAGAAATTTGTTGAATATAAAAATGTAGTAGAAAATTAAACGGGCCATAAAATTAAAATTCTCGATCAGATCGAGGAAGTGAGTATGTTGGACATGATTTCCAATAATACTTAAAAGATAATGGGATTAGCTCTTAGGTTACTCCACCCTATACTCCACAACATAAAGGTGTGTCGGAGTGAAGGAATAGAACCCTATTAGATATGGTTCGTTCCATGATGAGTAAGGCTGAGTTACTTTTGTCCTATTAGAGATATGCACTAGAAACCGCAGTGCATATGTTAGACTTGTTACCCATTAAAGCTGTGCCTAAAACACCACATGAGACGTGGTATGGTAAGAAACCCCAACTCAAGCATTTAAAGGTGTGGGGTTGTCCAACATATGTTCAGAACGTTGGTCCGAATAAACTAGAGGCAAGATCGGTTCGAATAAAACACCATACCAAGGAACAAAAGGTAATTTTTTTTGACACGCTGTCTTTTTAGAAAATGAATTTCTATCAAAGGAAATTAACAGCAAGGTTATAGACTTGGATGAGATCAAAGAAATTAACACTGAAATCGAACCAGTGGGAGAACCAAGTTCACTCGTATATGAAAATACGCAACTTATTTAGGGGTTTAGTAGGGAATCTCGAGCACCGGAGAGATACTATGATTTACTCGTGGATGGCGAGAAGGAGGACTATGTCTTAGTTGACGATACTCCTCTATCTTTCCAATAAGAACTGCAGAGTAAATGCTCTACACTATGGCTTGGAGCAAAGAAATCCGAGATGGATTCCATGTATGAAGGTGAAGTTTGGACTTTGTCGGACGTACCCAAAGGGATAAAACTCATCGGCCGCAAATGGATTTTTAAGAAAAGCAAAATGCAGATGAGGAAGTGGAGACTTATAAAGCAAGTCTAGTTGCAAAAGGATTTTGTCAAATTCAAAGTGTTGATTATGATGGGACTTTTTCACCCATAGCCAAGCTTAAGCCCATTGGGATCATACTAGCTACCACTGCATTCTATGACAAATGGATGTAAAGATAGCTTTTCTAAATGGTGATTTAGAAGAAACCATTTAGATGTCGTAGCCTAAGGGTTTTGTGGTCAATGGGTGTGAGAGCAAAGCTTACAAGTTGTTAAAGTCCATTTATGGACTTAAACAAGCTTCAAGGAGTTGGAACAAGTATTTTGATAAAGTAATCAAGCAGTTTGGTTTTTATCAAAACACAGAGGAAGCGTTCGTATACAAGAAGAAATAGGGCAACGCTATAGCATTCCTAGTACTCTATGTCGATGATATATTATTGATTGGTAGTGACACTTCATTGTTGCAATCAATGAAAGCTTGGCTTTCCAAGAACTTCTCCATGAAGGATTTGGAAGAAGTAGCCTATATACTTGGTATAAAGATATATAGAGATAGTTCTAAGAGGTTGTTGGGATTGTCCAATCCCTATGCATAGACACCATACTGAAAAGATTTAGTATGGAAAATTCTAAGTGAGGAAACATTCCAACGCAACCCAGAATCGTCGTTTCTAAGAAGGACGCTCCTTATACCGATGAGGAGGAGCGTATAAAGAGGATTCCTTATGCTTCAGCCATAGGATCTATAAATGTATGCTAGGCTATATACTAGACCGGATGTGGCATACACATTAGGATGCGTAAACTGATACCAGTCTAATCCTGGAGAAAAACATTGGAAGGCTGTAAAATGTGTACTTAAGTATTTAAGAAACACTAAGACCTTATTTCTCATATATGGGAATGAAGACCTTCTTATGAATGGGTATACGGATTCGAGTTTTCAAAGCAATATAGATGATAGTAAATCATTGTCTGGTTATGTCTTTACACTTAACGTGGGGGCCATTAGTTGGAAAAGTTCCAAACAAAAAAAATGTTAATTCCACAATGGAGACCGAATACATCGCCCTCAATGAAACGGCTAAAGAGGTAGTTTGGATGCACAAATTATTGAATGAGCTTGGAGTGATTCTAAATACTGAGAATCCTATAGCTTTGTTTTGGGATAACAATGTGGTGATACAGATCGCAAAGGAACCCATAACATACAAGAAGTCATGGCATATTCTTCGAAAGTTCTATCTAATTAGAGAATTCGTTGAGAAGAAAGAAGTTGTGATACAAAGGGTAGATACCAAGGATAACATAGCAGATCTATTCACTAAAGGCCTGGCTCGGTCAGCTCTCGAGAAGCTGATTGAAGGGATGAGATTCTATAATTAGCCCCAAGTGCAAGTGGGAGATTCATAAAGTTAGGGGTATGCCCTAGGGGCAATTATGTAATTTATTGTAAATTAATTAACTATGTAATCATTTCTCGTTCGTAATAAAGGTGTTTTTCTTTCTGTTATATATTTGTTATAATGTGTTATAAATAATCAAATATTTAATTTAAATATATTTAGCAGCAAATCCATAAATGGTGTGTTTGTGATAGTAACTACAAATAGTTGTAATCATGTGCATTGTATCATAATATTATAAAACACATCATTTTAGTTGTTCCTAATCAAGATGCATCGAGATTGGATATCGATGTATCCATTGAGACTAGAGTACGTAACGCTCTCCAAATTTTAGGCAGTGTATTATTCATGACTACTGGGAACCTAGGGGTTATGTACTAATAGTTATTGGATAACTATGAAACAACTTACTCAATAGTTTTTGTTGGTTAATATAACTAAGGTAAAACAGAAAATATCAACACGACTGATTTACACAGTTCTCTTGACTTGAGAATACTATCAATCTTCAATATGAAAGCCCTGCTTTGATTATAGTCAAATTATAGCACAGCATCCATCGAGTGGCTATAGTTGGGTCGAGTGAAAGTATTGGAAGCGAAGCACTATTCAAGAGAGGATTCATCTCCTCAATTATTTGGGGTTAGTATCACGGTCAACTCATGTCAACTAAAAGTCAAAATCTCTGGCCAGAGTAGCAAGGTTATTAATAATTGTTTTTATTGAACCAAGAACTTTTATTTAGATTATAGAGTTAAATTTGGATAATATTGGAATTTTGACCACTACCAAATTCCATAAGTCCAAAGTGATATAGTTTTGACGAAGAGAATTGGTGTAAATAAAAGTTATAATCGGATAATGCTTAATAAAGTAAAACTGGATTTTACTAAAATTAAGTAAGCGATAAATTTGGATAAAATGTCACACCATCTGCTAAGTGACGTGTGAACATTAAGATTCGAATAGTTCAATGTAAATTGTTGACCAAATTTACACCTAACGAGTCACACAACCGAAAGGATGAATTCTCTTTAGACCAAAGATTTAATTATTTTATAATTATTATAAATTAATTAAATTAATTAATATCTATGAAATATTAATTTAAAATTTTGAATATAATTTGAGGATAAATATTATTGAATATATTTATAATAGTTATAAATGTATCATCGATATACGATATCGATAAGCAATTAAATTAGATTTAATGAATGATATTTCTTTAGGCTTAAATAGGATATTGGCCCATGATGGTAGGTTGATAATTTCAGCTGTAATATGGGTTATATAGGTGGCTAAAATAGGTTAGGGGTGTTAGAATTGGATAGCTTAGATTTAATAAGAATTGGTATGCGATAAGATCCATAACTGTCTCTCATTCATCCTCTATTTAAAGACCTCAAACCCTAATTGAATAGAATCTTTTGGCTGTCACTATCCCCATCCATTGCTGGCTGTTTCATCCCCTAGGAGCTCAAGCAAATCTAGATCAACTCAATTCAAACGACAATTGATATTTGATAGTCAAAGGTCTATGATTCAAGGATTAGAGGTCTACCGAATCAAAAAGCTTTCAAAGGAGAGAGATTTCATCATTACTAGGTGTGCTTCAAGTCATCAGTTTTAGGTATATTTTACTGCATTATATTGTTTATAATTTCTAAATAATATTTTATTATTCATACATATTATTATTATACTGTTAGTTAGGTGGCATTCTTATATGTATTGATGTTGTCATATATTAGATTGGTTATATATATGTATTCATTTAAAAAACAATTTTTTTCACATATAGATCAGATATGCACAACCAAATATTTTATTTATAATATAATTAACTAATTAATTAATATATACATATAAATGTGTCGTTTAATTATAATTATATGGTTTGTATTTAATTATATCATCATTTCATGCTAATAATTGAACATATTATATATATATATATATTTACAATAATTATAATTTACGATAGCTATAAATTATTTTTAATAATTATTTACTATTATTTAAAATTATTGGAAAATGTACTATCTAATAATTTATATAAAATAAAATATGTTTCGAAACCAAACTTTTAAGTTTTATAAAATTATTTTATCATGAAAGAAGCTATCGACTAGAAAATGAGAATTTAAAAATTAATTTTTTATTTTTAAAAAACTATTATAATATACGGTCAAAAATAATTAATTAATAAAAATTATTTTTTACAGTGAAAAATTATGGAAAATTTTACCAAACCTCAAAATATTATGTTTGATTTTCTGAAAATTTATATTGTTTTTCGATTAATTAATCAATTTATATATTTTAATATAATAAAGTTTTGTTATGTCGTGTATACAATTTGGAAGCGTTTAAAAATAAAAATAAAAATTTATTTAATTTTATTCATATATATATATATATGCTTATGTGTGTGTGTATTTAATTTTTTTATTATTTTTTCGTTGTATTACGTACATGCACACACACTCATATTAGTTTATAATTTTTAAAAAACTTTTATATATTATATCTATGTGTGTATATATTATTTTAATATTTGCTATAATAATACATATATATTATTAATATTTTACATATATATAAGTTATATATATACGTGTGTGTGTATATATAAATATTTTCATTCTCATAAAATTATTTAAATAACATTTTTTTAGCAAAGCTAGCGAGGTTGGCCGGTCCCCTACCAGATTTTATTAAAAAAGAAAAAGAAAAAAACTACTCAAAACATGCTTTGAGTAGGAAAAAAAGAAGAGAAAAGAACTGAAAGACAAGGAAAAAAGAAAAGTGCGCAGGGAGAACTCGAAGTTGGAGGCAACTACCCGAAGTAAACCCCGAAGACACCAAGCAGCTACCATGTATGCAATGACACGAGGTACCACAGATGGAAGCAGAGAAGAATCCCGAATCCAGCAGATGGATATGAATTACCAATCCCGAAGAAGAGGTAGAAGAACAGAATATGTATATACATTCTCATAAAATTATTTAAATAACATTTACATATACATATATGTATATACATGCATAGATTTATAATATTTATATAAATAACAAGTTTACATACATACATATATTTGGACAACATAAAATACATATCGGATGAGCTAACATGTCTGTTGCAATGTAAATCATAACATCTATATACGGACATGTTATACCTTGTACGGGTTATCATGTTATACATGCATACACATACATATATGTATATGATACATGTGAGTACATTTATATGTATAAAATAATTTAAATAAAATTTTATATAATTTATAAATTAAATTAAATAAGAGATTTTATTTAAATAAAATTTAGAAATGTTCTAAATAAATTAGACTTTGTAGGTCCAATATGGATTCAATAAGGGAAACTTTTTGAAATTCACCCATAACTTCCGCTGCAAGGTGGTTTAGTTCCAATAGATAGTGGATCCTTTTGTTTCACTGCTAATTTTTTTTTGTAAATAATACAACTTATATAGATTACTTGGGTTCCCATATGTATTATGTTTTTTTTATATTGTTTAATGTGTTTGATGGTGTTATAATAGTTTCTACATAAAATGATATAAATATAAAATTACCATTTAATCTACTATATGATTTAGTAGCATACGTGGTTAAACATATTAACATTATTTGTTCAACTAATATTAATATAGAAAAATTTAATAAATACATTTATTTTAAAATCACACAACCAAACAGTTGGTTCAAACAATTTGGTTAAAAAATGTGAAACAGTAGAACAGGTTAAGAGGGTGCAAAACTGTATTTTGGTGTGGGTTTCCCAAAATTTTAGCTTCCAATCGCTGACATAGTTTGATCTGAGCAATTCAGAAAATTTGATAAACATAACCAGGTTAATGTAGCATTTTTTAATAAACAAAGCCCAACATAATAACTATTTAAGCAAGGTGGAAAAAAGAGAGAAAGAAAATTAGAGAAAAAATACATACCTCTAATCAGAAACACAATCTCGAGATATGCTCATCCTCATCCTCCTCCTTTTTTTCAATCTCTTTTGAAATTTCAATGCTCTTTTAAAGCTTCAATTGTTGCTTTTATAATTAAACTTTTGTGTTATTTTGATTTCACGAGAGCCTTTTGCTTATTTACAGTCATTTTTTAATAGGAAAGAGTGATCCTCAAATTAAAGAGAGCACTCTAAATTATTTATTATTATATAAGGAAAAAAACTACTAACAAGCTTGGTAGCTGGCTATACACATGTAAATATATACTAGATAGCAAATGTTTATTGTCATTTACTGCCATCTCATGCTTTAGTTCCACAAGTTCAGTGATTGTTTTTCAATCTTGAAAACCCTACAAATCAATTTGTTGAAGCCAACTTTTGAATCATGATCTGAATCTAGGCATGATATTTCCAGCCCATATTTTGATTCATACAATTTTCTCATATTGCTAGTTACATTGAAAGTTAAATCAAATGGGTGTGAGCTAATTGGAATCACGTTCCCAGTCATATGATTTTTCGATTTGAAATCATTATCAAAGACTATAAATTTGAACATATGCTTTAACTAGGGCTATTATGGTAATAGTTACATTACCATTTGGCAAATAACGTTACTATACCGATTTTACTGGTAAAGTAAAATTGCTTACCGTTACCATTACCAATCGGTTGGTATACTGAAGACTGGTATATCGATAATCTAGTAACTATTACACTAGTAATAGTAAATTACTATTTGTCCAAAAAAGACCATAACTTGACATGTTCTTACACTATAACGCATCTTTATTGTACTATTTACAGTGTTACTTAATAAAAGACACAAATGAGAAAGAAAAGAAGTGTATTTGGCATTATTTCACTTGATTACTGAACTAAATTTAATCAATTGTTTGGTTCTAAATGCCTGTATTAAAGCATATCACATTAATATATATGTATTTTAAGTTGACTTGTAAAATTACCGTTACTGCTGGTTTTGAAAAAAATATTACCGATAATTTACCGTGGAAAATGGTAAATTTACCGTTATCATACCGATTAAACTAGTATACTGATTTCAATCAGAAATGGTAACTGATTGACTGGTAATGGTATGGTAATTAGAAATTTACCATTACCATAACAGTCCTAGCTTTAACCATTAAAAGGGACTATTAATTTTCAATTTTGGTTTTTAATGTGATTTAGTTGTTTTACTAGGTATAGATACGTTTCCACACATTTATCTGTGAGAATATAATGAACTTTCAGCCAATAAAAAGCTTTTACTTTTGCTATTTATTTTTACATATATAGACCATACATGTTTTCGTTTATATTAAGTTTGTTGATAATATTGAAAGTTTAGCTGCTAATATAATTTAATTATGTATATAGGAAGGTTCGAAATTCCGCTTTCCATTTCTGTTTCGATCATTCATAATTATTGAAATTTCGGTTCCGTTTTGAAAATTCCAGAAATTCCGGTTCAATTCCGGTATACGAACTCCACTAAATTTTCTGTATGAATAGATTAATACAAATTTTATACAAACTTTTTTACTAACCCAAATTAATTTAGAAAATTATCTTGCATAAATTATCAATTTAAATTTATTTATGTAGTTTTTTATAATATACATACCAATCTATTCTGTATATGTAAAAGTTGAAACATAAACCTTTGCTTTTTTTTATATAACTTTGGAAATTAAATCATTAATTCCGGTGAAATCACATTTATTTTCCACCTTAGCATTAAACTTAGAAAGAAATAATTCATAAATCTTATTTGACGTTAGCTTCACTTTCTCTTCCCTTTCTCCAGAATCTTCAACATGCAAAGTCAGGGTTTCATGCACCATTGCCTTAAAATCTTGAATGCCTAAATCAAACGGTCGGTTGAGGCTTAATCTTCCCTTTATTTATTTGAAGCCAAAACTTCAATTTCAGCTCAGGTGTATCCTTCTACTTCAATTTTCCCCTCATTTATTTGAAGCCAAAACCTTAATTTCAAGCCAAAGCTTAATCTTCCCCTCATTTATTTGAAGCCAAAACATCAATTTCAGCTCAGGTGTATCCATCTACTTCAATTTATTTGTTTAAATTATATATATTTATTTAGAAGTGACGAACGATTTGCTTTGTAACAACTGCAAATTCTTTATTTGTTCCACACCCTCATCCTTTGACTTGGGATTATTTCAATTTTGCCTTTGTTGTTGTTCTTTGTGATTTTATGTCAAATTTTGCTTATTAGTGAGTATACTATTAGATTATGCTATTAGTTTATTAAATAATTGACAATCCATCTAAGTTTTCTTTATCTTTTTCCAATTTGGACGATAGTGGCAGTAAATCTGATACCTCTGTTTGGTTTTATATCCTTAATGGAAGCTAGGTCTATTACTAATTCTGCACTTGCTACTTATAACTTTATAATCATTTTTGTGAATGAACTTGGTTAGCTGATTTATGCTACTACTCTAGATTCATATTATATTAACTTTCTGGTTTACTTGATTGTTAACCCAAAAAATGGGTCAACGCCCTAGATTGAGTGTAAAAGCACTAGCCCTATTCTTATAGAGCAATAATATAGAAAATAAATATAAAATGAGCAGAAATAGTAAAAAGACAAGAAGATTTTTATAATGGTTCAGCTGTTAATGAAGCTTACGTCCGCTTTATAACTTTATATTAACTGACTGCTGTTACAAGTTGAATCAGATTATAATATGATTTAATCTTCTAAGTTAGATCAATTTATGAATGCAGGAGTTTACTGGAAAATCACAGCGAACCCCTAGATGACTATTGTGTTGGAGGAGAAGAGTGAAGAATAATCTTTATAGAGTTCCAATGACCAGTCTAGAAGATCCTCTTTATGTTGCAGATAGGTGAGTATTTATAGAGGAATTCGGTGAGTATTAGGCCAGAATCCAAGTGTAGAAGAGTCTAGTTGTCATGCCAGGTCATCACCGAAAATCTCAAATCAATTCGAGTCATTTCTTTGGATCACTAGTTATCCATAGAGGATGGATCACTTGTTATCCATTAGGGATGGATCATTAGCTATCCATCAACTTAGCATATTTTTCTACTAAAAGCCTTTACTTAGTGCTACGAACGAGCTTGGAAAGTTTGAGGGCGATCCGACCTATCTTGATGGATCGCTAGCTATCCATAGGGGAAGGATCGCTGGATATCCATCCAGTTAGCATATTGTCGAGTGATCTTAGTTTAGTTGTCTTCCTATCTTCTATTTAAATACCTTGTCCAAATATCAGGTCGTTTGATCATCCGTCTTCATGCTCATCTGGTCCAGAAGAATCGTCCATAACTCACTCAATACTTAACCAAATCACAAGAAACTACACACATGCAATGTAGATGAGTAGGAGAGCCTCCCTTATGGATGGTCATGGGGTCCACTCCTCACGGGTCGGACTCGATGTATCAAACTGACCCAACTCAGAGAAGAATCATCCATAACTCGCTCAAAACTTAACAAAATCATATGAAACTTAGTAGGTACTCTCTCTAGGATATATCGGACCTACCCTATAAATTTTAGGTTATGGGACCCAACCTGCATGGATCGTCAGCGATCCACCTAGTTAGGTCACTAAAGATCGATCAAACTACCTCCATATAATCCCATTTTTCTTGTAAACCTTCTTTTATGTCTTTTAAGTGTTCTTCCAAAATTTCAAGTCAATCCGACTCCATATGAGTTCTCTGGGTTCATTTTAAGTTAGCTGCATTTGGTCAAACAGCTTGAATCAAACGAGTTTTCACTTCTCGAGCTAGATTGTTTGGCATGCTATGAAATTTGGCAAGTATTCTTAGAAGAGGTAGTAGATAATGATGCAAGAGGCTTTAAAAACTCATAATGCTTCCTTTTGGATCGCCAGCGATCCATTTACTTAGTGGATTTTTGGCTTATTTCTCTTAAGTTCCATTGGCTTGTTCTTTTAGATGCCTTGTTCAAGTTTCAAGTCATTCTGGCTTAGTCTGGATGTTCTAACTCCTATTGAATTCTGCTGGGTTAAAAACCCAATTAACATTTGCCCCCCATAGTATGCTTTCATTGGAAACAAAGTATGCTATGGAACATGACAAGTTTCAGATTACTATTCTATGAATTCAGTGAATCGTCGAAGTCATCTCAAGATGTTGTTTTCAATTGACTGACTTCTGATAGTCGTTCATTTTTTGATTTCGATCTGAGTTTCAATTCCTAGTATTGACGATGCAATCTTTGCTTTGTGGTTTACACGAGGGTTTAGGTCGGTAAGTGGGTGCACGATGTAGGTTTGGAGTCGACCTACAACTGGTGGTGAAGTTAAGTTTTGTCTCATCGTTCTAGAGCGAAGCCTTACTCTTTGTCTTTAACCATTTCTTTTCGAGGACTTGGTTAAGTTCCTGTCGTCGTTTTGAATTCTAATATGATGATTTATTCTAAAATCGGATATAATGGATGATTCAATCATATCGCTCTTTCCATTTTTGTACTCCAATGACCCTGAAAAGAAAAGCTTCCCACGTCGCTTCAGACAGTGGCTCCGTTATCGATTGTTGATCGATAACAGGTAAGTGTGGAAAAGATAATTTCAAAGGACGATATAGATTGTTTTTCAAATGTAAGTTTTTCAATATTCGGGATATTGGACTCTTCTCATGTAGATAACACACTGCATCTGCCCTTGTCAATGCTCAGAACCCGACTGGTCAACATACGCCGACTTCCCTTGGATTCTGGGCATTGGTTATACTAGGATATTATTTAAAGTAAAACATACTCGATAGGGTTGAATGCCAAGTTTTATTGTTGAAAATGACTTTCTAGTCATCCAACCTTTAGTCTGGCCGTGGGACTTCCACTCCTCCAGAAGCCGGATCCTTCGCAACTTAGGCTTCGCTTATTATTCCTATCATATTGGGATGATTGATTACAGTTAAATTACAAGCCATAGCTGCTCTTGTAGAGTTGTAGTTGAAGTTCGATCAAGCACAGTTTTAGTCTTCGGATACTAGTGCATGACTTGTTCGATTGTGATTATCCTTCCTTTGTGTTTTTCAGAATTCAACGTGCACACTAGCCTCTGTCTCCGGGGACTGTTGGTTTAATTGCTTGATTTCGAACATTACTATTTCTCGCTATTGCACCTTCTATGTTCATATGCAACATACTTGTTTACTGTAATTCTGTACATGTAAGTAATACTTCTGTGGTCATTTCGGCATATTCTATTTCATAGCTTTGTTCAGAACTATGAGGTAGCTTGGTCTAGCCAGTTCTGTAGCTAATCCCTACTTATGATCAATTGAGTTCATTTCAACAAAGTGTTGGTGTATCTGTCCTAGTTCGTAGGGCCGATTTCTATGAATACTACGTCTATATGTTTTTGGGAGACTAGGTTTCCTAGGCAATATGTTCGATTACCCCAGTTTGATTGACACGATAGCTCCTATCTTTAGAAGCTAGGGACTTTGCTGCTTGATTCCAAGCTTTGATTTTTTCAATGATGTCTGTTTTCGGACTGTAATTGAATTCCTCCAAGTTGACAACATCATCCAGTGTCATTTTGGGTACATGTGCTTGAAAGATGAGTCATTGTCATCTTTTGCTAGAGTGAATTCTTCCAAGTCCAGTGTTGAACCCTAATCATGTATCAGTTTTTATCACCAGAAACTCATGTATGGATGACTTAACTCTTTGGATTTTTCCTTGATGTTGTGAATCTACAGATAGCATGAGATGCCAGAAGGTAGGGCTGAAGATTTAATCAAACTCTTGCTTCTGCTTTCGAAAGTCGATGTATCGATAGTTTCATTCTGGGGGTTTCTTCTTAGCATCACCAAACTTCGGGCAATGGCAATTTCTTGCAAGTTGGAACCATACAATCTAGTTAGACCATAAGTAGGTCATCGATCCTTCTTATCATTGCTAAACTGCGAACGATGGTTGATTTCTGAACATTAAATCCTTCATTTCCTTTGTTGGTGATTTTGTTGCCAGAATGCTCTATTTTGCGATACAGAACCATTATCTAACCAACCTTGTGGTTATTCATGTTTCAACTTTGCAACATTTCTTTCGATCAAGTATATGTGCATCTATCCCTGCTCGAGGGACAAGCTATTTCAAATGCTTGTATTTGGGTGATTGTGAGAGATGGAGAGGTTTGAGACAAATGATTTGATTGCCCCAGGTCTGGATCTCAATCCTATTCTAGGATTGAGGAAATCTAATGGTTTTAGTTCCGACCTTCCATGATTGTCCCTACATATTCTTAGTTGTGCATGCTTTGCTTGATTGCCATCGTCACGGGAGTTCCGTTCATACTCCAATTCTTGTCTTCAGGAATTGATAACCTATCTGCTTGGCTCCATGCAACATTTCCTCGAGGCTGCCTATCTTTTGGCTATATCTAAATTCTTTTTAAGTTGAATTCAAGAAATTCGGTTGTGCACCAGCTTTCTTCCCTAGAAATTAGCACACGAGCAATTCAATCCTGGGATTTTCATTTAGCATTGCTTTATTCATGTGCAGTGGACGATTCCTGTGATGAAAGGTCGAACCATCTGGCTGATCTATGAAAGGTTATGTTTTCCTATTGTTGCCTATTTTTGGATAACGGTAGTTTTCTGAAGACAATGGTAGAATCATAGTTGAGGACTAACTTCTATCTCCGAAAGCTAGTGCATTGATGGTTTACAATGATGAGTGTTTCTCATCATACCCGTAGATTAAAGTTTTCCTGGTGTTGTCGAGGCAACACCGGTACATAGTGAATAGCAAATTTCTCGGCATTGCCGGGGCAATGTCGGTACTTAGAAAATAGAGGGTTTCCCAGCGTTGTCGAGGGAACACCGATACTTATGAAATAGAAAGTTTCTCGACGTTGCCGGGGCAATACCAGTACCTAGGAAATGAGAAAAAGCCTTAGAGTTGTCGGGGCAACACAGACACTCAGGAGGTTGGGATTGATTTTCCCCACCGAACTGGTAATGCTTTTAATCCAGGTAGGCACTAGTTTCGATCTTCAAAAACTTGCACTTCGATGACTAGATTATAGAAGTATTTTCTTAGTGCTTCCTGTCTTCGGGCAATGTTAAAGTCAAGTTGGTTAGGATTGAATCATCCATCCAATCCTGTATAGTTGAGTAGATCCCTTTCAACCCAATGCGGCTGTTTTTCTCAACGTTGCTTAACTTTGGGATACGCCATGTTCTGGAAAGATAAGAGTCCCAACATTTCCATTGCCTAGCCTTGTTTATCACCTACAAGTGTTACCCTTGGAAATGCAGGGTTGTTGCTTAACCAATTCCATGGTTATTCTTATTCATGAAAAATCGAATTTCCTCCAATCGGTTTTTGTTATGATCTGACTTCTATCTACGGAACCTTTCATTTCTAGGTGTCAAATTCCAGATTCTTATAGAAAATTAGAAATTGTGGAGCGAGCCATCACATTTCCTCCGGTAAGTGCTCATTCCTATCCTGATCACGGACCGATAGAGTTCGGTAGTGTTTGTCTTGAATCTTTGACACTTAACCTTGCTTGTTTCAAGCCATATGCGTTATGCTGGGCTGACAACATTATTGTGGATATCAATCTTATTCGTTGGTTCCAATCTTCGATAATCAATGGTTTAGCTGCTCGATTTCGAGCGTTCTCTCCTTACCGTTGTCTATCTTCGGATAACAGCTGGTTTTCTACAAGTTGGGATTCGAGACCTCTGTCGAGCACCTGCTTCTATCTTTGGAAACTAGTGCATTGATGATTTGATTCCAGAAATGCCTTCCGTCGTCGTCTATCTCTAGACGATGGTAAGTTCCTCCTTTTATTGCAAGTTGGAGCGATTTTTTATCCTGGCCAAGTGTTAATGTGTTATGTGCCCCTCAGTCCACAGGGCTGATTATTCTAAACAATTGATGTGAGACTTGATGTTCTGGGTAGCTCCCAGGATGCCCCTTGTCAAAGGTGCATTGCAGCTTCTATCTCTGGGAACTCGTGGCTTGTATGTTTAGAATTTAGACATTTTGTACATTAGCTATGGTCAAAGACCATAATTCTTTGTTGACCTCTTGGTTTGTGAACTTTGCGGCACTACCAAAGCAATGTCGGTTCTTTTGGGTAATGGAGTTGATCCTTGTTAATCCTACAATAGACAAGTTTCCCGGTGTTGTCAAGGTAATACCAATACTTATAAAATCTTAATGGTTTGTAGATGATGCCGAAGCAACATCAAGCAGTGGGTTGCGTGACTTATGAAATGTGCGGCTTTTCAGAGTGCACGGCTTACGAAATATGTAGATTTTAAGAGTACGCGGCTTACGAAAGGCGTGACTTTTAAGAGTGCATGGCTTACGAAATGCGCGGCTTTTGAGAGTGTGTGGCTTACGAAATGCATAGCTTTCGAGAGTGCACGGCTTACGAAATGCGCGACTTCTAAGAGCGTGCGTCTTATGAAATGCACGGCTTATGGGATCGATATGACTCATCGATCTGTAACGGTTTGGAACTTCTTAATGTTGCCAATCTTCGGGTAACGTGAGGAGTTCGTGCTTCGAGAGCGTGGTTTCACGGCTCAAGAAGTAATGCACGGCTTATGGAAGTGCGCGGCTTATGAGATCGATACGACCCATCGATCCAGAATGGTTTGGAACTTCTCGACATTGCCAACCTTTGGGTAGCGTAAGGAGTTGGTGCTTCGAAAGCGTGGTTCCATAGCTCAAGAAATGATGTGCGGCTTATGGCAGTGCACGACTTATGGGATCGATACGACCCGTTGATCCAGAATGGATTGGAACTTCTTGACGTTGCCAATCTTAGGGTAACGTGAGGAGTTCATGCGTCGAGAGTGTGGTTCCATGACTCAAGAAGTGATGCGTGGGTTATGGCAGTGCAAAGCTTATGGGATCGATACGAACCATTGATTCGAAACGAATTGGAACTTCTCGACGTTGCCAGTCTTCGGGTAACGTGAGGAGTTCGTGCTTTGAGAGCTTGGTTCTATGGCTCAAGAAGTGATGCACGACTTATGGCAATGCGCGACTTATGGGATCGATATGACCCGTCGACCCAGAACGGTTTGGGACTTATCGACGTTGCCAATCTTTGGGTAACGTAAGGAGTTCGTGCTTTGAGAGCATGGTTCCATGGCTTAAGAAGCGATATGCGGCTTATAGGATTGCGCGGCCTATAAGATCGATAGACCCGTCAATCCGAAATGGTTTGAAACTTCTCAACGTTGCCAATCTTTGGGTAATGTGAGGAGTTCATGCTTCGAGAGCGTGGTTCCATGGCTCAAGAAATGATGCGTGGCTTATGGCAATGCGCGACTTATGGGATCGATACGACCCATCGATTTGGAACGGATTGAAACATCTTGACGTTGTCAATCTTTGGGTAACATGAGGGGTTCATTCTTTGAGAGCATGGTTCCACAGCTCAAAAAGTAATGCGCAGCTTATGGCAGTGCACGACTTATGGGGTCGATACAACCCGTCAATTCAGAATGGTTTGGAACTTCTTGGTGCTGCCAAAGCGACACCGACTTTGAAGGAGACAGGGATCGAGTTCGTCGATCCAACAGTTTGAGTTGATTTGACCCCATCGACTCGGTAGGTTATTTTCTTGAACATGGTTTTATTGGTTCAAGAGGCTAGGTGCATCTTACGAGATGCGCACAATGGTTTGGGCTTTCCCGGTGCTGGAGGAGCGATACCAATTCTTAGAAGGCAAGGATCGATTTTTCCTATCAATCCGGCGATTTGACTTCACTGGAACACGATTACGTCAGTTCTAAGAGATAAGTGGTTTTTGGATCGGGTAACCATGCTTGGACAATCCTCCCGTATTTTGGGAAGATGTGCACAGCCAAACAGATAAGGCTGCTATGGTGGAGAGATCTACAGCCGACCGCATGGAGATAGTTATGAAGAAAGATCTTGTGGGAGTTTAGGGCAAGAGTCTTAATTTTGGTCCAAACTACCTTTAGAGAATTGGTCTTCAACTGACATATAGTCTAAGATGAAAAGGAACTGGTCACCAAGGGTGGTAAAGGAGGAGTTGGGAAGAAGTAAATAAGTATTATGCTTATATTTTGTTTGTTGTGCTAGCTAGGTCGTTAAGTCCGTAGTTGTCAGCATGCCAGAGTTTTCGATCGAACGTAATAGAACTATGGTATGATTAGTCTTGGCTTTCCTTGTAGCTATTCAAGTATGTGTGGTGTGCCTCATGCCATAGGGTTGTTCGCATGCTTAAACTATATCCGGGGTTTCTCCACAACCCGTTTGGTTGCACGCGGTCCAGTGGATGCAACTGTGTCTTCTAGATGATTAAAGCATAGGAAAGCCTCTATCTTCGGAGACTTATATATTAGGGAATTGAGATACTTGGTTCTCCTAAGTGCCGAATCTTGGCTTGATTCAAGTCGGCATTTGATTGATCACAAGGTTGGTCCAGTTTTGGCTTAGTTTCTTTGAGCAACTTTGAAGCTCTAGAATTCAGCACTGTTTGTCTCATTGGTCGTTGGAATTGATTCTGTTAATTTTGTGAAGTGACTGATGTGGTTGTCAATTCGTGGCCCTAGAGCATGACTTCACCGACTTCGGGAAGTTCTAGATGAGATGACCGCTAATCTTCCAGTTGGCCTTTGCGATGCTTTAGGTCGTAAACGATTTTTGGATCAGATGGCTGCTGATCTGCCGATTCGCCTTCATGACACTTTAGTTCGTGAAGAACCTTCATGACGCTTTAGTTTGTGAAGGAGTTTTTGCGGTCGGATGTCCGATGACCAAACAGCCTTGGAACGATAATTTATCTATTCCGAGAGGAATTTTGTTCGGATGTCCAGCGATCGGAAGGCCCTAGAGCGATTATTCATCGACTCCAAGAAGAGTTTTAGGTTGTGTGTTCGATGATCCGGCGTCTTAAAGCGATGATTCATCGACTTCAACAGGAAGTTTGGTCGAATGTCCGGCGACCAGTCGACCTTGTAGCAATAATTCAATGACTCCAAAAAGAGTTTTGGGTCGTGTGTCCGACGACCTGACAGTCTTAAAGCGATGATTCATCGACTTCAAGAGAAATTTTGGTTGGATGTCTGGTGACCAGACGGCCTTGGAACGATAATTCATCGACTCCAAGAAGAGTTATAGGTCATTTCTCTGACGGCCCGATGGTATTAAAGCGATGATTCATCGACTTCAAGAGGAATTTTTGGGATTCGGCTCGTGGGAACATGGTTTTATCGATCCTTGGAGACTAGGGGGTTGGATCTGTTTGTTCGACAATCCTTTGGACAAGCCTTCTCGATGCTACCAGAGCAACGTCAGTTCTCCAAAAGGGGATCGACATGACTCGTCGAGGGCATAAAAGTATTTCTTTCACCGTGTTGTCTGCAATGTCCTCAATGTCTCGGTACGGCTCATTTGGAAAAGGAAAGTAGACAAGGATGGATGAGAAGGCATCGCTTTAGGTTGTTGCCATATTCCTTAGTAGCTAGCTAGCCAGAGTGTTATTGGATAATCATCCTTTCGTCTGATTTCGTCAGTTAGCTGGAGTGTTTTTCTACTAGGTCTTAGTGGCCTTGCTTGGGCAGAAGGTCTTTGAGGTCATGTGGCTCCTTCACCATTTGGTATATCTTTGGAAAATTACCGGGTTTGCCTTTTGCCAATTGCACTACCTCTAGTCTCTAGAAATGGTTTTCCTTCCCATAGAATTCTTCCAGGGTAGTAGGTTATTTCATCCTTTAATGATTCCTGAAGGCCTTGTAGTAGACTGCATCCATCGCCCACGCTTCGTCCATATGCTAGTCATAACTGTAAAAAGCAATTTTGAATCATTGTATAGTTGTAGAAAGATATAGTTGCCATGATAAACTTCTTTGGATATTCTGCATGCTGAACGGCTTTTGTGAATGAGTTTCAATTAGGGAAAATGCTCTAATCGTTGTCAGTCCGGTCCGTTTTCAAGTTACGACTGTTTATAATGCTTGAGAATGATATATGCATGATTGTCTTATGCTTGAATGATTAGAAATGCCGACTGAATGGCAAATCACTTAGAATGGAGTCATGGATTAGTGACAATCCCCAAAAAATTTCAAACTAGGTTAGATCAGTCTGGGGCGACAAGGAAGGCTCCATAAGGTTGCATTCCAAATTTCAAGACATTTGGAGTTCACATGTTCAAGTTATGGGCAAAACAAGATGGGTCGGCGTTGATGGATCGGTGGTGTTTTACTTGCAGTCCGACCCAAGAAAATTTGCCATTTGCTTGGAGTCGGCACATGGTTCACTTGGAGTCACGGAATTTGAAGTGCTGTGTTGGTGACGAACGGTGCTTGGAGTCATTTGCATGTTTGCTTAGAGAAAATCTTGGTCTTACCCGAGTCTGATTTCGGGCCAGAATTTCGTAGGTTTGCTTCAAGTCAAATGGGTGATTACCCGAGTTCAACTTCGAGTCAAGATTTCCAGAATCTGCTTTGAGTCAAATAGGCAATTACCCGAGTTCGAATTCGAGTTAACCTTGAAGTGAGTTTTTCAACGACCATTTTGACGATTTTTGATTATTTTCGATGATGACCATTCGTGATTCGACGATGGAATCTCGATGATGGGATTGGAAGCTGGTCAGTTGGGAGTGGTCATAATATACCATGGGAGCTTGGCCTTGTAATTTATCCCGGTTTGTTTCATATCTTCTTATTTCTCCTACCTCTGGGAGTACCGTTTGAGTAGCAGTTCCTCGTCCATTGCTTGACACTATGCTACGTCATGGGTTTTAGAGCTTCTTCTAGCGTTTTGCACGTTAGCATTTTCATCCGATTTGTCTTCCTCAAATTGTTTGTCATCTTCAAAGCAGGAGAGAGCCATCGTTATATCTCCTCGTGGGGTTTTCACCCCTAAGTTCGAGTTTGTAGCAGGTGCTTTTACAGTGGGTGGAGTGTAAACGTTTCTTCCATCATGATTCTTGGAGCTCCACCCACTACTTCTTTTGCTTTTGCCTTCTGTTTCTTCCGTTCAAGCCAGAACTAGAAGAATGCTCTTGCTCCATAGCAACCACGACTTTAGGTACCATTTTGGAAGTAGTTAGTGATTGGAGCGCTAAGAGAGCTCAATATTTTCCATAAGAGCCTTTTGACTATTTGCCATTTTCTGGTTAATTTCATCAACCATCTTGTTCAATTCTCCCTTAGTCACAACTTCATGCCGTGTGGAGGATCCTGGAACCTGATCTCTATAGTTTGCTCCTAACAGCAGGTTGCTGGGGTTGTTGACTTCTATTTGTTGAGGGTTTGTTTCTTCTCCAGCAATGGTAACTCCTATTGATCTTCATGAGGTAGTTCTCTTTCTTTCTGGTGTCATTGATTCTCAAGCAGAGATTAAGGATCTAATTTCTGAACCTATCTGATCCAAAGTAGATAGCTAGATCTAAGCTTGAGTTGGGTTCTCAGTGAAAACACCAAAATGTTAACCCAAAAAATGGATCAACGCCATGGATTAGTGTGAAAGCACTAGCCCTGTTCTTACAGAGCAATAATATAGAAAATAAATGTAAAAGGAGCCGAAATAGAAAAGGACAAGAAGATTTTTATAGTGGTTCGATTGTTAATGAAGCCTACATCCACTTTATAACTTTCTATTAACTGACTGTTATTACAAGTTGAATCAGATTACAATATGATTGAATCTTCTAAGTTAGATCAAGTTACAAGTACAAGAGTTCACTGGAGAATCACAGTGAACCCCTAGATGACTATTGTGTGGGAGGAGAAGAGTGAAGAATAATCTCTGCAGAGTTCCAGCAACCAGTCTAGAAGATCCTCTTTATATTGCAGACATGTGAGTATTTATAGGGGAATTCATTGAGTATTGGGTCAGAAGTCCAAGTGCAGAAGAGTCCAATTGATATGCCAAGTCATCACCGAAAATATCAAATCAATTTGCATCATTTCTATGGATCACTAGCTATCCGTTGGGGATGGATAGTTAGCTATCCATCAACTTAGCATATATTTCTACCAGAAGCCTTTACCTAGTGCTACGAAGGAGCTTGGAAAGTTTGAGGGCGATCCGGCCTATCTTGATGGATCACTAGCTATCCGTAGGGGATGAATCGCTAGCTATCCATCCACTTAGCATATTTTTGAGTAATCTTAGCTGGGTTGTCTTCCTATCTTCTATTTAAGTGCCTTGTCCAAATATCAAGTCGCTTGGAGTTCGTCTGATCATCCGTCTTCATGGGTCATCTGCTCCAGAAGAATCGTCCATAACTCACTCAATACTTAACCAAATCACACGAAACTTTACATATGCAATGTAGATGAGTAGGAGAGCCTCCCCTATGGATCATAGGTCATGGGGCCCACTCCTCATAGGTCGTACTTGATGGATCAAACTAGGCCAATTTGGAGAAGAATCATCCATAACTCGCTCAAACCTTAACAAAATCATACAGAACTTTGCATGCACTCTCTCTAGGGTGTGTGACATACCATATAAATTTCAAGTTATGGGACCCAAGCTATATGGTTCATTAGTGATCCATCTAGTTAGGTCGCCAGCGATCCATCAAAGAACCTCCAAATGATCCCATTTTTTCTACGAGCCTTTTTATTATGTCTTTTAAATGTTCTTCCAAAATTTCAAGTCAATCCGACTCCGTATGAGTTCTCTAGGTCCATTTTAAGTAAGCTAATTTTGGTCAAAAAGCTTGAATCAGATGAGTCTTCACTTCTCGAGCTAGATTGTTTGGCATGCTATGAAACTTGGCAAGTATTCTTAAAAGAGATAGTAGATCATGATGCAAGAGGCTTTGACAACTCATAATGCTTCATTTTGGGTTGCTTGTGATCCATGGATGATGGATCGCTAGCGATCCATTTACTTAGTGGATTTTTGGCTTGTTTCTTTTAAGATCCATTGGTTTATTCTTTTAGATGGCTTGTTCAAGTTTCAAGTCATTCGGGCTTAGTCTGGATGTTCTAACTCTTGTTGGATTCTGCTGGGTTAAAAACCATTAGATTTACTTTTAACAAATTCCATACAGTCGTAACTTGATTGATAGCTATTACATCTTTCTTTAATCACTCCCAATTATGTAAACTTTTATATCCGGTTATAGATGGTTTAAATTCATATTATATCCACTTATGGATTTTATTAATTCTCAACCGTTAGATTTACTTTTGACCATTTCCACATAGTTGATACCTGATTCATATTAACTGTTAGATTTATTACATATATATATATATATATATTGCTTTAGAGTTTAAATTTGTTTTTGTATTTATTATCCTCTAACAAAGTCATCATATTTACTTCACTTGGAATTGTCATGATTATTTTTCAACGGTTCAATATTCAAATGAGGGGCCCATATTGA
This sequence comes from Allium fistulosum, assembly GCA_030737815.1. Lineage (NCBI taxonomy): Eukaryota > Viridiplantae > Streptophyta > Magnoliopsida > Asparagales > Amaryllidaceae > Allium > Allium fistulosum. The sequence goes on from CM060901.1 coordinate 672,765,277, forward strand.
TGTTGCATTAGCTAACTAATGTATTTTGAAGACTTCTTGAATTACAAATATTGTGTAAAACATATAATATGCAAATAATACCAAGATATGTTTTTTCAAATAAAAAATTAAATACTAAATTTATTTAAAAATAAATAAATTGAATACTAAGTTAGGTGTTACTCTGGTCGTCTTAACATTTGTAACTCATCCACCACTTCCTCACTTGAAAATTGAATAAATTTCAATTAAGTTCAGCTTCATAAGTGTATATATTAATTAATTATGTGAGGTTTTGGAAATTACAACAAATTTTCCATTTGAAAATGTATCGTTCTTTTTAATTTCATGATATAATAATACACTTCCATTAATTTTTTACTACTGTTCACTTTACATGTACTCTAATTGTCTGGTTCTTCTCCGTATGATTGAACAATTTTATAGAATTTGATTGAAATCTATTTGAATGAATAATAGCCCAACAAATTTAAGTATTATAATTTTGCCAACACAATTTTAGAAATTGTCACATATAATTGATCCTTTTCCTTAACACTTTTATTTCTTAATTGTTGTCTTTTGTTTTAAATTTAACAAGCAACCCGAATTTCAAAATATAACATTCTTCCTTTTAAATTCATTATAAGTATATCTTTTTATATCATGGTTTGAGATTCCAACCGGAACCACAGGATTCCGGCCATCCCGTTTCCGTTTCTGTTCCGGTCAAAACCGAAACGGAATCTGGCTGGAAAACCGGTTTTGGCCATGGCAAAGGTCATTGAAATGTTTTTTTTTTGAGAAAGATGAATGAAAATAATGAAATAAAATGAGTTGAGAAGAAAGAAAAGAGTTCTTAGATCTGCTACTTGTTAGAGTAAATAGTTGAATAGAAAAGATGGTAATATGAATTCATTTTTTGGTTTGGAGTAGTTAGGCAGTTTTTGATAGCATGGGTGGAGACTAGGCCTACAGTAATATAGTTCTTGTATCAAGATATCTGGTTGAGCCATCTTCATTGTACAACAAACGTACAAACTATAAAAATAATAGTCATTTTCAAAGGAAACAAATTTAATTGACATTTAATGCTACCTAGGTCATTGTTCTTTTACAACGGTAATAACGTACTTTTCTACTTTTCAGTTCCATCACTTAACATTCTATCAACCATGCATAATATAATATCATTACACTGTTAGTATAAAATTTGACAAAAAGCGTTAATGTTCAATTCTAATTTTCATCAGTTAACAATAATTATTTACTATAAAATAATTAACTGATACATCTATTTATTATGTTATTTCAGTAGAGCTAGGTTTATGTTAGTATTATACTTTAATGTATTTGAAAAGGGAAAAATACCTGAATAAGTAAACCAGAATTAAAAAGGAATCTTCAGAATTTTCAAAACGGAATTGAAATTTCAAAATTTATTACTGACTGGAACGGAAAGCAGAATTTTAAACCTTAATTTTATGTACATTTATACACACACGCATGTATATGTATATATACTGAATTTAAATGCAGAAATAATTTAACAGTACTACATTGAATTTTCTTTTAGATGTATATGTAGGTATATGTACAATAATTTTTTATTACCATTTACTTTAACAGTACTCTAGTTGTATGTTGCTCTATTTGATTGAACAATTTTCTGCTGATTTTGATTTTAATCTATTTTAATGAGCATTACTCTGATAATTGAAATGCATTAGTTTATTTCTATAATTTTAATATCAATGGCTTAGATTAAAATCTATTTCATACTTCTATTTTAGTGTATCTAACCAGTATAATTTTTCCAACACAACTTTAGAAATTTACATTTTTAATTGATCCATTTCTCTTAATTTAACACTTTTCTTTCTCAATTGTTTAATGTAATGATCATTGCATAATGACTTGAGTCTATGACAACGTTAAGTCCAAGGTATGAGGTATTGGTCGGTACTCTGAAATTTCGATGGTATCGTACCGGTACTGACATTGACTGTACCGGAACCAAGCAAAAATTCGGTTTCAGTTAGGTTTAAAAAAAAAAAATTCAAAACCAATTGCGCAACTTACCTAAGCTCGAATTGTAAAAATAGCATCATACCTAAGTCAACATCGAGGAATTTCAATATCTAATTGAACAACTTTGCAGCTTTTTTTTCATCTCCTTGCCATAGCCGACATCAAATTTGATCTGAAGTTGTAGTCGACATCGAGGAAGAGAACTGGTGGTCTCTTCTACATTTCAGTTTAATTTACAGCAAACACACGTGAAAGGGGTGTTGAAAAGATGAGGACGATAGGAGTGGTAGTCGACATTGACTTTGAGCCGAAGTCGACAACTTGAGAGGAGACGAAGACGAGAGTGAGAAAAGATGAAGACGAGAGGAGTTGAAAAGGGATTTACCTTTTTAGGGCTAGATATTGGGTTTGGATATTATTTGAGCCTTATGTGTTAAGTTAATTTAATTTACAACAAATATATCTTTCATTCTAATTGAGTTTAGTTATAATGTTTCATTCTAACTTCGGGTTAACTATAAATTATCATATTTAGTTTAATTCTAATTGGGATGTTATTTTTTCCATTACAAAGTATAAAAGTTCGAAATTTGGACCGAAATCAAAACTGAAGCTTTCGAAATTTCCGAAGCCGACCGAAACCAAGAAAATTTTAGATGACCGAAACCGAAATGGAAACCGAGTTCTCGAACCTTGGTTAAGTCATTGAATGAAGTTAGAGTAGTTATACAATTCAACATTCTTTATGCAATTGCTCAGAATACAGTTCTAATGTATTGTATTATGCCGTTTATCTGATATTATTTGGAAAAATAAGTAGACATCATCAATAGCCAAAATACAAACGTACAGCTTTTTGACATCAAATGTGAGTTTCTATTTTGCTTTTATCAAATATAACATCAAATAACAATTTACTTTCTTATTACTTTTTCTTAAGTCTTAGATTTACTAGTATATTATTACAGCAATATTATAACCAAATTATTTTTTACAATCTATGAATTTATATTTGTACAACTGTGAATTCTTTTCCATGCAATTAATAATTTTTACAGATTTATTTCCATGCTTACATGCAACTAGCTTATTAACTTCTATATTAAATAATGTTTTTTGTATGTCGTGGTTTTTCTTATATTTTCAAGATATGACACTGTGCTATACAAAAAATAAAGTGAATATTAGGCACGCATCCCTAAAACCAAACTTAATTCAAAGCGGATCCTTGTCAAAAAAACATACTTTCTACGTCCCTGTTTTTGTTTTCCACCTATTTTTTTCCTAAATTACCCCTGCGCTTCAAAATGGAGCCACGGTTCTTCTTTTTTAGTTTCTTCCGATCAGATTGAAAGCCGAGCTGAGTTTTCTTCAGACAAGTGTTTATTTCTCAATTTCAATGAAAAACTGCAACTATTTGAAGATGAATCATTCTTTTTTACAAAAATATGAATTGTTTTTTATTTTTTATGGATTTTTTGTGTTGTTTTGATGTTTAAATTCATTAATGATAATGAGAAATAGTTGCAGTTTAATGTTTGAAGTTATGTGCATAAATATTGCAAATATTTACCTAAAATAACATTCATCTGCAAATATTTTAATAGTTGTTGGAAAATCAGCAATTTTTAAGATTATTTGCAGACATTGATGCAAATTTTCATAATAACTGCAAAAAAGTCAGAAAATATTGGGAATATCTGCATATAAATATGCATCTGTTTAGGAATTTTCCTCTGCAATTATTCATTTAAAATTTAGCAAACATTCATAATATATACTTACTGAAAAATCAGCAATTATTCTTTTAAAATCATTTGTATTCATCTTTGTATGCAATTATTCAAAATAATTGCAGAGATGTATACAATTATTATGTATAATTACATGTATGTTTACAATTCTTCTAAATAATTTGCACGTATATCTGAAAAATCTACAATTATTTTAAATAATTGCAGAAGTTGGTGCAAATATTGTGAATAACAATAGAAAATAACTGTTGAAAAATCTATAATTTTTAAGAAAATTTGCAGACATTGGTGCAAATATTCAGAACGATTGCAGAAAAATCAGCAAATATTGGAAATTTTTGTATATAAATATGCATTTCTATAGGAAATTTTCTCTACAATTGTTTTTTTTTGCAAGGCAGATTTTTCTCTACAATTGTTAATTTCAATATATTGCATTAGGGAGATGAATTTTATCTTTATAATTAAGAATACATGCATAAAAACTGCATTTATGGAGAATACTTGCAAATATGTGCATTAAAAACTGCAATTAGTGAAAATACATGCATAAAAATCTGTAAATATTCCAATATTTGCAATATTTCTGCATGTATTCTCAATATTTGCAGAAAAATATGCAAATATTGAGAATACTTGCATAAAAAATTTCATAATGTCAAGTTTTGCATTAAAAAAATCTAATGCAAATATTATAAATATTTTTACATTTTTCTGCAAATATTATGAATAATTGCAGTTATGGCTGCAATTATTCTTAATAATTGCAGAAAAATCTGCAAAATTAGAGAATATTTGTTTATAATACTGCAAATATGTTCAGTATTTTTGCAAAAATAAAATAAAATAAAATATGTTGAAACTGCAAGTGTTTTTTAGCAAGTATTCATTATTTTTACTTTCTTATGCCATTATTATGAATATTTGCGGATATTGCTGCAATTATTCTGAATAACTGCATAAAAATCAGCAAATACTGTGAATTTTTGCTTACAATACTGTAAATATTTACAATTTTTGCAGTAAAACATGTAATAATATATGTTAGAGCTGTTACATTGTTTTATCAAGTAATCAATTTTTTTACTGCAAATTTTCTATGTATTTGCAACAAAAATTGCAGATATTAAAAATATTTGTAGAAAAACTGCATTAAATTATTGCTGATATATTATAATTTTTTTAATTTTGTGAAGAATGAATTAGTTTTCATATAAATTATTGTTTTCTTTTGCTATTTCAATTTTACTGTTTGATTTTGATGTTCTAATTGATTATACTTTCCATTATTTGATTTCAGATTCTTCTCGATTAATTAAAATGAGTATTTAGTTTCGTTTTCCTTCTAAATCAATCTTCTAGTTACCTTAATTTCAGTTTATTCACTAGATTATGATTTGATTTTCTTTACCATTTCATTTTCGCAGAAACGATGAAGTGCAGAAAGAAATTACGATGGAAGCGTACTTTTGTATTTTAGATGGTCCGGTTGTAAAAACAGCTGGAACCGGAAATTTATTTAAAAAACGAAGGAATGTTTTGTGTATTTGCCAACTATAATAGGGATGTATGCCAAACACATCCAAAAATAAATCCAATAATTGGCTTAGACAGTGCACTGCTTTTTTGCTATTGTTGTCAAATGAGTAAGTTTAGTTTAACAGCTTATTTTTGCTTAACCGTTTTATCATGAGGCAGCCTATTTAACCAACTTATTAACTCATAGGACGGATATATATAAAGTTTTAATTTAAATAGCTTTATTTGTACTTTTTTCACCTTAACATGCATACTTGAAATTTCAACATAATGAATGGACTAAAGCGCTCCAGAGGTTAGAACTTAAATTGGAACCAATTTTTTGCTCTTGGTCAGCCAATGTGATAGTCAGCTAAGTTACATTACTACATGTTATCAGCGTGTCTGATCATTATTGGATTGAGTATTACTATTGAATCCACCCTTTACTAAGTGATTTGGAAATAGTTTATCAGAATTTTTTTAATAGCTATTCATGCAGATAATATATATTACATGCATTTCCTAGATGATGAGGGCTCGGAGATCCCAACGATTTTGTATTGTTGTTTCAGAATACGTTACTGCAAAGGTCCTGGAGACTATGATTAATAACTTTTGCTTTTGCTAAAACTTTACAAGATAATCATTAGTGGTTGAAAATGCATGCTTTGTATCAGTTATTAATTCTATCATTAAAAGTTTAGAGATCTTTAAATAATTTTATAACTGTATGCATTCTACATTTCTTTTCACTGTATGTGTTTAATGTTAGCATTGCATTCCTGTTTAGAGTGGAAGAGATCTTTGGATACTATTTAAGGTGTTCTGGTAAATGATACTAGATAAAGCAATATTTTTTCTGTTTATATGATTTGCTAAGGGATCAATATTTATATTAATATGTGAGCATTCTAAATATAAATCTTCTTTCCTGTAAAGATTTTAATTTGTATATTGCTTACCATGAAGAGTTGTTGCAAAGTGTCTGATTACTACCTATTTTTATTATACTTGCGATTTTGAATGATTTCACTTTACATAACATGGATCATGATACAGTACACGGTATGCAAAACACAGGTTCATAGTAGTTACTTATAATACAGTCATTTTATATAAACCAACCATCCAACCCCAGCACCCGGCCCAATTAGAATAGAAAACATCTTTATTAACGGTTGGTTTGAAAGCGCAAACTTTTGGTCTGATTACAAACTTTCAAAATTGTCTTTATATGTATTTTTTTATCAAAAGTTGTCGTACATTTAGTGTCACATTCTTTTGATGTACCGTGAAATAACAAAAATGTCTCTTTACAGATATTATCAAAATTCATTATTACTCAAAGGTAGAATCTAATAATCAAGCTTCTTTTACAAATTCAAAATTTTCTCTATAAATATTTATCAAGTCTTCATGTTACTTAAAAATATGATCTAACAAATAAACTACTTTATTAATTTGATTTTTATAAATTAATAATATAAATAAAATCTTAAACTAACAAAAAAAATTAGATATTGCAACTTAGAAATAAAAATTCAAATTAAATACGTATGAAATTTGTAAAAAAAAACGTACCACGCTTTCTCTTTCCTTTCTTCAGTATAAGCTATCCTGTGCCCTAGATCTATAATATGATATGAGAATCGACCTACTCAAATATCCGAATCATGAAAATCGAACTGCTCCTCAGATTAAACACATGAAAGTCAACAACAACAGAATATAGGTGATTTTAGGGTTTTCCATTAACGATTTCTTTGTTGATTTTTCATTCCTTTCCCTAGTTTTAATTTTCTGTGTCAACTGGTTGCTCAAAATTGGGGATTTTATATGCTATATGGCCGGAATCGGATTCTCGGCCAGATTTCCGTTCCGGTGTGGCCGGAACCGAAATGAGATGGCCGGATTCCCGACGTTCCATCCAGAATGTCGAACCTTGCTAAAAACTTACATATGGACCACTATGTTGCAAGAAATATTAAGTGGGTTGGCGAAGATTTCCATTGGAAATGAATTTATGGATACTTTGTAATATGATGACATAATTGAAGAATTTACTTCCAAAAACTTAGGAGTTGATTTCGTTGAATGTATTGATATGTTAGAGACCTCATAGCATGTCCACGTTTGTTATTATCTATTATGTATTTTGCGTCTTGTTATGTGTGTAAACCTAATGAAATGATGTTCATAGCGCTGCTGCTGCTGCTGTTGTTGTGTTGTTGTTGTTATTGTTACTTTCTGTGAAATGCAACAAATTTTCTGTTCGTGTTGGGTAACCTATTGTATAGAACTGGCCCTCCATATACTCATATGATGTTTTATTACTATTCCAGATATTTGATTATATCCGAGTGGATTAATTTGCATTTTGGTGATAGGATGGCCACCAAACAACAGTATGATGTTGAGGTATACAACTCAATTGCAGGCATGTCCAAAAGCCAGTTATACCAACTTATGTTTCAAATGAAGGTCATAATTCGAAACTTAAAATCTGTCTATTATTTTGCATGTAATAATTTAGTTTTATATTATCTAATTATTTGTTTTACAGACTTTGGTTGATAACAATCAATCAGCAGCTAAAAGGCTTTTGACGGATAATCCTGATTTGACCAAGGGCCTTTTTCAGGTGGTTGGTCTGATTGGTTCATGCTGTTGATTCTTACGTTTCAATGTGATTATGTAATCGTGGTTGCTCTGATTCAACTAAGGCTCATAATTTTTTGAACTAAAAGTATACGATATTATAGGGGCTTAGATGTAGTTTGTTATTGTGGTTATATGATTCAGTTTTATTAAATTAGGTTTGAATGTTAGAAACAGATATAGAAAACCATAATTGGATCTAACTCTCTACTTTCAGTACATTGCAAAACCAGAGGCAAGATCTTATGTCATGTGTTGATGATTATATGATACAATTTTTTCACTTACTTTCTGTAGTCATGCTGAAATCGAATGAGTTGTCACTATGCTGTCTACAACTGTCGATTAACATGATTGGAAGATCCTTGGCACAGCATCTGTTTCTAGACATTTTTCTCACATGAAGAGCATAAATCATCATGTCTTCATTTTTCATTGGATGGTGCAATGCAACACCTCTGTTTTTTTTTACAGCGGGAAATTTGTGAAAGTGTTGCTGCTGACTGCTCACATTTGTGAGCCAAAATAGTAATAATCTGCTTTGATTGCTGTATTGCATGTCTACAGGCTGCATATACCATGTTATAAACTTGTTTTTCTTCTTCTTTAATCTCACTGTGTTCTATGCGAACAATATGGAGATAAATTCTGTCATTGTAAAACATTCGGTTGAACAATCTTAACTGCTGTTGAATGTTTGGATAATTTACAACCGTCTAGATCGTTATGCGTTTCAACTGAAGTTAATGTGTTGGTATTTTGTTTTATTCCATTAAATATGGCCACTTTGAACAGTGGTGATACATAACATAAAGATAGGAAAAGGCTGAATGGGTAACTGCTATTTTTTTCTTCCCCTTATTGGTTTCACAAGTAATATTGCTTGCTTATCATATATAAATAGGTAAAGGCTGAATGTATAGCTGCCCTCTTTCATGTTGGTTTCACAAGTAATTTTGCTTGCTAATGGACTAAAGTAACAATATATTTCTTTGAACTTTGGTGATACCAGTCATATGATGTTGCAAATAATTATAGCTTCAGTGTTCATGTTTGGTTTCAGTATTTTTTTCCTGCCTATAGTTGCAGTGATTAAATTTTCACTATGACATTTTGAGGTATAACAAATATGTGCTAATATGTTAATACACTGTTGCAGGCACAAATAATCCTTGGAATGGTGAAGCCTGTCCAGGTAGGATTCTTCATCATTTGATTATGTTTCTTTGATTACGTTTCTTTAAATGCAAAATTCTACTATAGCATCATGATGTATCATAATGTTAATGATCAGTGTTCATGCTTCTTCCAGAAAACATTTGTATGCCGTTAGTTATTGTTTTTATGTGTATGATTAACTTGATTTTGAATTAATACTGTGGAGTGTGGAGCATGTAAGTATGTAACGTACGATTTAGTAGTTTATCCATATGCGGAATTTGAAACACCATTGAGCCTTATGCAGTTTGGTGAAGCTAAACTGTTATATTTAATCATCTTTCCAAAAGCATCATTTATTTATTTGCTTTGCACTGTATAATTTTGTAATCTGTTCCAGCCATCCAAAATCAAGCAAGTGTTGCTTCAACCAAAAGCATTGCAAGTTACACAACTACCAAATGTTCAGACTAATCAGTTAATGGCAGCTCAACCAGACCAGAGGAGCCAGAGTCAACCTGTTTCATCTCAACAATTAATTCCTCCTAGACAGCAACAACACCCTCAATCTCAACCAGCTATTTCCAGCACCAACACTCCACCTCCTTTAATGAACATTCAGTCAAATGTAGCTTCTCAAGCGAAGGGACCTACCAATGCTCAACCTGAGCCTTCTCAAACTCATATGCATCCACCTCCTTCCCTCCCTCAGTACACAAACTTTCAGCCTCATAATAATATGCATAATATTACAAGTCAGCCACAACAGCTAGGGTCTTTACAAATACCTGGATTATTCAACCAGCCTTTGCAATCTCAGCCTATGCAGCAGCAGCCAATGCAGCAACAGCCTATGCAGCAGCAGCCTATGCAGCAGCAGCCTATGCAGCATCAGCCTATGCAGCAACAGTCAATGCAGCAACAACAAAGGCCACTTATGCAGCCGTTTTCACATCAACTGCATCCACAAATGCCTCATAATCTTGGATTCCAGCAAGGTGGTGTGCCTCAGCAGCAACATTTTTCACAACCCATGTTTCATGTATGTTTAACAAAACTATTGTATGTTTTTCTTGTATGCTAAACACTTTTGTGTCTTATTACAAAAAACGGTAAACTGTTTAGGCAGGTAGTAATGTTGGTTCATTCCCACAAGGACCACCACCTCTGCCAAATCATCCACCACCTCTGCCACGCCAGCCACCACCACAACAATTTTATCAGGTGTGCCTTGTATGTATTATCAGCTTTTTACGCCATTTGGTTGGTATTTCTTGATATCTTAGTATATATGTTAATTCAAACCTGTAAATATGTATCCAAAATCTGAAGTTAAAAATATTTGCTTGTATTATAATCTAGATATTCAAACACTTATTATGCACATTACATGGTACATATAATATTATCAATCGTCGTGATATTAATTTTCATAAGCGGTACCCTGAAGTCAGTGTTTTTTAAGATTATAGTAAAAGTGAAAATATGTTTTAATCGGTACAAGTTACTGAGATATATTTAAAGTTGAATTTTTTTTCAAGGGGTGCATACGACTCATATCAAATCCTACCTAGCCCACCAACCCAACCAACCTATGCCTGGTTGGATACAAGTTAGTGAGATACTACATATGGGTTTGGTGTAGTATTTTTTCAACCCAGCCTTATTTCAATCCAACCTTGCCTTTATTTGAACAAGCACTCCATTCAATAACATTATATTGACATATTTATAATTATTAAATATTAGTGGAAATTAGCCACAAGGGTCTCTTTAGTATGTGCAATTAGTTTCTAGGACACACAACTAAAATAATTACTTTTAAGGACAAAATGCAAAATAATTAGTTTCTAAAGCCTAAAAACCTATGAAATTATGTCCTTGAAAGTAATTGAACTGCTGACTTTGTCCTTAAAAGTAATTATTTTGTTGACTTTGGCCTTGAAATTAATTTCTGTGGATGTGTCCTAGAAACTAATTGGACTGCAAAGTTTGTCCTTCTGGTCAAATGCCCCTATTTATTATCTAGCAAGTCTAAATAATAATTACAATGCTAAGAGAATGCTCCTCATTCACAATTTCAACTGTGATTGGTTGAAAGCACACATGATTGGTGAAAACATTTTGATGTATTTGGAAAGAACTCTAGTGAAATATGAACATTTGATGTATTTTGTAATGAAATTCTAGTGAAATACGTGTAGTGAGTGAGTTCCTTGTGATATATTTTGTACTTTACGTTGATGTTAAAATCTCTTTCTGAATTGGTTTTATGACAATTTTCTTTCTACATTTTAGCATATTCCTATTTTTAATACTAGAGTTTAAAATCCAACCCTACTTTGCTTAATCCAACCCAATTCATACTTCTAACCCAACCCAACCAACCTCGTATGAGGTTGGGTATGGGTGAACTTTCTTTGATCCACACTTATATAGATCTGGTGAAGTATTTGTTCCAACTCCTCCAAGGATGGAGCTCACGTTTAAGGTAGGTAGGACACAAGCCTTGACTCAAATCTTGTCATTTTTTACTAAAAATGATATTTTAGCGTTTTTGTCCCATATGAAGTTGCTAGTTGACTTAGCCGTTGAATTTGACCCAACCCAATGTTTGTGCACCTTGAAGTTTTCAATACACCATTTCAATTAATTGATTAAACTAGCAATTGGTACCTGGGTTCCCCAATTATCAAATTTATTGGTGAGGTAGATGTGTAACAAAAAAATAGTCGAGTCTCTACATCCTCTAGCATTTCAATCCCCTTATTCCTTCATCAGTTTTTTTTGTTTTTTTCATATTAAAACGTTTTGAATTGGACTAATTTTTGTGGACTCGATCCTCTTGTAGTAGGAATAGCTCAATCCGATACTTTTTTGTTTGAAATAGCGGATGGGTAAATTTTGGGGAATAAGGGACGAGGGATCTAGAGACTCCACCATATATATTTATGTGTGTGCACACGTGTGTATTTATGCATAAATATGCATGCACATACATACATATATAACTACATACATGTATAATATTGAGATGGAACTGAAAAGGAAGACAACCATGCATTTACTCAATTGTTTGCTTACGAAATGAAATAATTCCATTATCTAAATATATATACTGAAATAAGCCAAATAAAAAAAAAGCTTATAAAAAGAAGCAGTCATGGCTACTGGTCAGTTTCCTTATTGTTACAAGGAATGTGTAAACCATCCATGTGTTATAGCTGCCCAATTTTGCTTCACCTACCCACTTTAATACATGCTCTATCTTTACATTTCTGCAGTATGTACTGATTTTTTGAACAATGACGAACAGAGCAAAACGTGGTCTCCGAACTCCTAAGCAATTATAATTAAATTTGGACTGTATGAGACAAAGATACTTATTTCATTTCTTAATGCATCCAACAACACATAGGGCATGTTATTTTCAGTAAGTGATTGCTTATTGAATGAACAATCAGGATTTGAAAGATTAGAATCTGTTAGTTCTGGAGAAGTGTTAAGAAATTGGTATTCATGTTCAGCAAATTGTGATTAAGCGGTGATCTACTGCTTTTTCCTTGCTTCTGAATTCTTATTAAATAATCATGCACTTAGCCAATCAGTATAATTACAAACCTATTTAGAATCTTTTAGAGTGTGTGTGTGTGTGTTATACATATTTCATCTGGTCAGAGTGGTCAGAATTTGTTGCAATGAACAGTGAATTTATTCTTTTCTGAGAAAAACACAATGAATTTAGATCTGTTCATATGAATTTGATATAATTTGTAATATTAACGTTGAGGGCAAAGTTGGCAAAAAGATGGATATTAAATGGGAAAAAAAACTTAATCAAATGTTATAAAATAAGAAAAAGAACATTTCCAGCATTTAGCATTAAACATTCAGCAATCATCATTATAAACAAACACAACCAACCATAATATAATTATTTGTCACTGCAGGGAGGTCCTCATGTAGGTCAAGAGTACAACCAACTGAGGCCAAATATGCAAGCAGAAAGAGGCGGTTCACACTGGATACCAGGGTTGTCCGATAGGGCAGCAGGTGGGACCCATTTGCCTGGACCACCACCTCTTGGCCCTCCTCCTGGCCAGATGCCTCAAGGCCTAGGCGCTGCTCGCCCTCCACCGGTTATTTCTCTTACCATCTCAAATACTGCCAGAACTGCAGTGATTTATCTCTATTTTTTTTATTATACAAGAGCATGTTATATCTCCCAGAGCTTAACTTTCATATGTCCTAGTTTTTTCAACTGTAGATTTCTTTTTTTGGGTTCTTCACTTGTATTTGTGAAGCAAAACATTGAAAAATTGATGCTTGAATATAACGTTCCAATACCTGGTGCAGTTTCACTGAATATCTTGTGTTTTATGTTATTATATATTAACAAAGTTTTAAATCAGAATGAGATTGACTTGCTGTTGAGATAATTCATGCAATTAAGCTTGTTATTAAACAAAAAACTGAATTAATGTTAACAGCAGCAGCAACATGATGTATATTGTAATAAGTTTGTTGCGCTGGTGCTTGTATTAATTTTGAATATTACACAGCTTACACCTGATATGGAGAAGCAATTGCTTCAACAAGTGATGAGTTTGACGCCAGAGCAAGTAATGAGTTTGCCTCCTGAGCAAAGGCAGCAGGTGATTCAGTTACAGGAAATGCTAAAGTGAACATACATAGAAGAAGCGTTGCATTTTGGTTAGAGTTTTGAAGTCCATTGTCTGAGTGATTCGTCTCCGTTTGTCAAATGATTTTAACTTATGTAAAACGTTTATGTAACATGTCAAGTTGAAGTTTAAACTAGTTCTGCATTTTGTTTTCTTTCTGTGTTTCTGTGATGGATATGGTGGCAAATTGAGAAGGGAACTAAATAAGAATTCAATGAAAGGTGAAAACTACTCTATGTGGTTGAACTATGATCATCTGCTTATGATGCTGAGATTGCTATTAATTTTATATTTTGCATGCATTGTTTTCTTCTTAACTGTGCAGCGGTGTGCGTTTTTTAGCCATGCCAACTGTACGTTTTACTTGACTGTTATTTTGCTTTCCTTTCTTGCAAATTTGTATTACTGAACACTCTATAAAGCACGCTCCTTCCTATAAATGCAAACCGTGCTGCAGGAACCTTTTTTATAATGTTCATAAATTTAAAAAGAAAAAAAAAAAAGGAAAAAAAAAATCTTCAAGATGCGTTTATTAACTTAGAATTACTGTTTTGTTTGACATGTTTGTTTTTCCAAAATTCAGAGAAACAAGCGATTTCTTTGCTCAGTCAAGGACTACCAGCTCAAGTGGTAATTTTTTTTTAGAGATATTGGGTTTAATCCCTAAGACATCAAAATGAATGGTTTGCTTAAAATAAAGTATCGCTTTTGTTATAAAAAAAATGATTTCACTGTTTGTGTTTATTTATATCATTCTTCTCAAAAACTAAGACGATTACGAACAAAAAACTTAGGCCCTGTTTGGCTTGTCGTTTTTAATTTTGTGTTTTCGTCTATACAAAAACGCGTCTGTTGTATGTATAGTTGAAAAACAAACAATTTTGAAAAATGAAATTAACATATAAAATAGAAAACAAGTTTATTTTATTTTTCGTGTGAGATAAAAAAAGCACGGAGAACAATCAAACTCTTTCGTTGTCCGTTGGTCGTCCCAACGACTAAGAATTATAAATCTTCTTCTCTTGTTTTTTGCTATTTTTTAGTGCAAATTGAAAACACAAAACTCAAAATACAAAATGAAACCAAACGGACCCTTAAGTTTTATTATTTTTATTTCTAAAGTTCTGTTCGTTAAAAGCTCTTTTTAAATATTTACCAATCTCTTCGTTTTCTAGTCATTTTAAAAAATAAATTTAAAATTCAAAAACCTATAAATTAAAAATTTGTTTCTATTTTGAAAAACAAATGAATATTTATACGCCGTATTTTAGAGTGGAGTTTAGTTATGTAGAGGAGATTGTTTATACCCTACAGCCAAAGTCTTTCGAAGTGAATGGAGCAATAATAAGACTTGTACAAGTTTTAAGATAAATTCGTAATCTTAAACAAGTATCTAGAGACTGTAAAAAGTAATTTGCAGATAAACAAACTAGTTTAGCTTAAGGAAAAACGCAGAGAAATTACATGTATAAAAAAGAAATTAAATATGCCAAAACATTTCTAATACT
This sequence comes from Allium fistulosum, assembly GCA_030737815.1. Classification (NCBI taxonomy): domain Eukaryota; kingdom Viridiplantae; phylum Streptophyta; class Magnoliopsida; order Asparagales; family Amaryllidaceae; genus Allium; species Allium fistulosum. The sequence goes on from CM060901.1 coordinate 672,780,568, forward strand.
ATGCTGATATGCTACTGATTGATAATAATGTACCATGTCACAATCAGTTAAAGCTTAACTATTTAATTTTTGATGAATGATTTTAGAGAAGTATACTATTCATTCAGTATGAAGGATGTTGGGATTGCCCAATGTACATAGTCTCATAGAAAATTCTGAGCAATGAAGTTCTTGTGTGACAATGAAAAGAAGCATATGAGAAAGAGTTCTCATGCATCGACAACATGATCTTTCATATACATCGCGTTATGTACTAGAGCAAATATTTGATATGCACGTGATGCAATAAACAAATATCAATCAAATAAAAGTAAAAGATTACTGGATGGTAGCTTAGAGTTCTCGAGTATTTACAGAATATTATAGAGTTGTTTATGGAAACAACGAGTTTGGAATCAAACCCCATAGTGAAATAAAAAATAGTAAGTAGATCTTAAGATTTATGTTCGTCCATTAAAATGGAATTTTTTTAAAAAGGTTTCGAACAAGTGGCCATGACGGCTTCTGATAGAGTTAAGGATGCGCCCTAAAGGCAATTATGTAAATTATTATATAATTTAATTTTTATAATAGAACCTTTTTCGAAATAAATATGCTTTTGGTTTTGTTTTCTTTTATGTGCATTGTTATATTGTGATATAAGTAATGATATTAATACACTAAACATATATAGGTGTAAAATCCTTAGGAAAATTATTTTACATGCTGCACTTATGAATGTTATCGTAACAATGAGCTTTTAATTGATTATTCAGAGAACTTATTCTTGAATGTTCCTAGTCAAAATGTATTAAAAAAAGATATTGATACATGTTACTAGTGTATATAATGTTCTCTATATGAAAGATTGTGAATTACTCATCACCGTTAGGGACATCAAGATATTATGTACTTATTGTTGTTTGAAACAGTCAAAAGAACGACTCAATGAGAATCTTTTATTGATTAATACAACTATGCCAAATTAGAAGATCTGATGTAACGATATGTATTAATCTTTAGATTTTAGATACCTATTGACCTTAAGTGACTAGATTGTACTTTGATTATGGCACATGACACCGTGGTCCTGTCACGACCATGATTGGATGCATACTGAACTACTTGAAGTGAAACACTACTCAAAAGTGGATTCTTCTCCTTCACCGTAGAAGGTTAGTAGCATCGTAATTGGTGGTCAACATAAAGTCAAATTCTCTACCAAAGTAAAATGGTTAATCAATAAATATTATCGGATTGAACCAAAGACTTTAAAGTAATCTATGCAATTAACTATGCATATTATTAGAGTTTTTGCTAATGATCAAACTCTATATACCTTCATGATATCGTGACGACGAAAAGAAAACGTGCACAAAATCATCACAAGGTGTATGTTAATAAAGATAAGAAATTGGATTTTTCCAAAATGGTCTATAAGAAACTATACATGTGTCCGATATTGTAAAGGTGGAACCCAATGCACGAGGCTTCCACACGATAGCGGGCTTTGGGTGAGATTGATAATGTACGGAGCCTTTCCCTTGCATTGTAAAGAGGTCATTTCCAGACTCGAACCTGAGCGCCCAAATCACCATACGGGTGACCTAATCGTCGCGTCAAGGTTCCACCTCATGTGTCCGATGTTGTACTTCAGCAAAATCCGTATAGATTTCACATTCAAATTGTTAAATATTAACTGAGGGTTGTGTTCACATCAGGGAGTCAACACAACCGTGTTGTTAGCTAATTTCCAAGTTCCAACCAATTCAAAATTAATTTATAATTATTACAAATCAATAATAAGATTAAATAAATATTGCAATTGAATTTTTATTGCATTTTAATTACTTATTTAAAGCTTTAAAATTAGTTAAAATAATATATAATTTTTATATATTGATTTAGTCAAACCTATTGGCCAAATGGTCTAGATTTAATTATTTTAATTAACAAATATGATTGTTTTGAGTGCTTATAAATAAAGGTCTGACCCCTCACTTCTCTTCACATATTTCTGATCCAAGCAGCAAAACTCTGTTATTTTCCCTTCTCCACTACTTCAAAAAAGTATAAAATACTATATGTGTATATATATAATTAGAGAAGGGTAGAAAATTAAAAGAAAGAAGAGAATGAGCGAATCAATACTATGGAAAAAGGTAAAATTTATTATTATAAACCTATATTCCCCTTAACTCCAAATCTCTTCTCAAATATGTAATTCTAATAATATGTATACACCTTGTTATACATATTCTTTTGGATTAGAAAGAAAAAAGAGTCAAATAAAGGAATGGATTCAGATTTGAGAGATTTGGAAAGCTTGAAAAGTTAATGAGAAATTATATAATTTATATATAACACTGAAATTTATATCATTGGATTTTATGTAATTATTATGCCTAAATAAGATCTAATGAGTTGTAGGGTTAAAACGAACATATAGGAATACTGCCTACATATTCTATAAGATAGGTAATTGGAATTGGAATAGTTTGTACAACATAATATAGAAATTTGAAATCAGTTTCAAATAATTATTACTTTAGAATATTGGTAAAGTTGTAAAGTTTATTCCAGATTTATAATTGAGTTGTAAATTAGGTTTCCTTAGTTGACTTAGGATGTGAATTTTTTACATTTTAATTTATTGGAGCAAGGTATAATTTAATTGTATCTATTTTCATATAATTTTCCATAAATTATCCAATTCAAAAAATATGCGTAAAAAGTGCATCGTTTGAATTAATAAGAAATATACTAAAAAGGAAAGAGATGTGTAAAGTATGTATATTCTTCTCCGTAGTTTACACTGTCTATTTCAATATGAGAAAAGAAATAATTTCTTTTAATTTCAGGGGGAGCAAAAGTCTCATTTTTGGGTAACTTATGAAAAGTTATAACGGTAATCCATTTTTGAAAGGATAGCTTTGATAAATTAAAATATGGGAATTAATTCTTAAGTATAGAAATTAATGTATTAGGAATAGTTAGATAGCATACACACACATATAACCGGGCCTATTGATTAAAAATAAAATATATTTATATAGTGTGATATACGTCGATATTCATATTAGTTACTATTAGGACGTCTAATATAAATAGCATAGTAATTGTAGGATTAGGAGGTTGAAAAACGAAGTAATAGAAATTTCAAAATTTATGGACAATAACTACAAATTTAATGGTAATAAATTTATAGTTCATAGAGAGTTAAAGAAATTGAATGGGGATTGATCAGAGAATTTAATATGGCATTTATGGGAAAACCTGAATAGGCATAATAGATGGATTTTGAAACTAGTAAATAAATGCCTAGAGATTGTCCAATTTTGATATTAATGACCATTTATTATGGACAACTGACATTTATTAGATATAAGAAAGAGACGAGGAATATTATAAATAAACATATAAAATAGGAATAATTAAACAGCGAACAAATATATATTAGTACTATTAAATACACATAGGAGGCAATATAATTTTTATAGTAGAAAATTATATAAACCTTAATTATACATTTAGAGCGAGCATGAATTAGTGGGCCTAGTCCAACACTTAGGTTTTGGTTGATTGGTTTGGTTTAGTGGGTTGGGATGCAAGGTCAATAGGGTTAGACAATAGAAATTTTCCATTCACATAGATGCTGCCAGCAGTTGGGTATACTTATGTAACAACCCAGTATTTTGCATCAATTGATTATCGTCATTAAACGATTAAAATTGCTATTGAAATTTAAAATCAATTTGAAATTCTTTTATAAAAATGGTAGTTTATATTCTCAATTGTTTGTGTTGCCGTGATATATATCAAAAGGAAAACCCGATCCCCTATTCAATATTATCTTCGGCCCGACTTCCTTTTGGCTTGTGAAAATGGTGGCTCGTCTGGAATTAGGGCTTCGGCCTCGTCGCTTCCAAAATTAGGGCTTTGTTCTTTTTTGTTCCACTGGCAAATTGAAGCTTCGGCTTCGTAGACTTTTGTGTAGCTCTGGCTTGCGATTATCTTTGTGGTGACTCTGGGATTCTCTAATACTTTGATGAACTGCGGCGTCGTTGTTGCGCCTTGCCTCGAGTCTGATTTTATCGATCTTTGACTTCGGTATGATTTCTGCTCAAATTCGTGGCCTTCGAAAATGGTGAGTGATCTGCTCACATCTAGTTCGAATTCGTATATTCTTGATTTCGTGATTTTCACGGCTTTGAATTTTTGAGATATTTGTTTACCACTGGCTTTTGATTTTGAATTGGTCACACACGGCTATGAATTCTTTGATTCTCTCGGTATTGAATATCCTGATTTTCTATAGGCTTTGACTTCGACTAGATTAATACGTATATTTTGAACTTGGTCATTCACCATTTTTCTTGTTTCATGAATTTCATGGTTGGCATTTGCTTTGCTGATGCATTTGCATCACTGGACTTTGAAACATTTGTTTAACACTTTATTTCACGGTAAATTTTATTTTCGTGTGTTTTGACTTCACTGTGAATTAAGTTTTGATCTTCTGGCCCCTGTGAGCTTTGTCTCGACCCATCTTCTCTGTCGCTCTTTGATCATTCGAGTTTGCTGTCACATTGGACTTGTAGTTGTTACCGTGAGCTCTGTTGCACTTTGATGTTGTTTAGGAGTAGATACTGGTTCCACTGTGTTGTATTTACCTTCGTTACGTCTTGTTCTTTCGAGTTTTGGGGCTGTTGCATTATGTTGGTCTCCAGTCTGTATTCACTTGTAGTCTGCACCTCTAGTTGGGTATGTTGGCACTGGGATATAACTCGAACTGTAGTTTGGGTCTTCATTCCTTTGTAGATGTTCTTTGGTTTGCATTCTTCCATACTGCTATGTTTTGATAAAGTGCATTTGCCACTATCTTCTTTGTTGAGGCCTTTGCATATGTGTACATGTATACAGCCTGGTCAGGTTTGGTTGTATTTCATGAATCATCTTGTAGTTGCAATTACTTGCGTACATATTGCATCTATTCTGGTTGGTCTGACCTGAACTCGATTCAATTGAACTTTTGTGCAGTCGGTATCTTTACTTGAGTTGTCCATCTCAGTTGAACCTGTTGTTGGATCACTTTAACCTGTAGTTGCATTTGTTATTGAGTTCCCTGTGCATTTTCACTGTTATCACTTGAGCTTGTTCATGTTGGCACTGGATTCACTTGTGTACTTTGACTCTGGCCTGTCCGCATTTGTGATATTTGTTCATCTGATTACTGTTCTGGTCATTTGTGACTGTTTATTTGTTCATGTTTGATCTTGACCTCCTCACCTGACTTTTGATCTTTACTGAAACAGTTTGTACATGTTTATTCTCGAGTTGTCCATCTCAGTTGAACTGCACTTGGTTCTGCTTCATGATGTACTCGAATTCGTCTTTATTGCTGTATATGCTTGAACTGTTGATGACTTTTCTGCAGTTTAGTTGCAGCATGCCCTTGTCTTTGTACCTGTTTGCCACTGCAGTTTCATTGTGGTTGTTGCTTTGTATTCGTTTTGTATATTTTGACCAGATCTTGCTATCCAGTTGAGTTAGACACTTGAGTTGTCATTGTTTGACTGTTTAGTTTCCTGGTTAATCGTTTGTTTCAACTGCAGTTTTATTGTGGCGAGGCAGTACACGCGTGCGTGTACTGCAGCCACACAGAATTGATAGACTTTAGTTGGAATTTCATTTGTTCTTGATTCATTGATATGTCGCGTATTTCGTATGCCGTATTGGCGAGGCAGTACACGTTAGCGTGTACCGCAGCCAATCAGAATTGGTAATTTTGTGGTTTTCTAAATTATCTTCATCGATGATCTTTTTATTTATCTCTGTTGATGATTTAAATTTGCTGATTTTTGTTTAACACTATTAAGTGTTATATCGACCGTCATCCGATTTCTTTGTTTAAAGAGTCGGATAGACGGGAATTATTGTTACCGTCGTCTATTCGATATTGATTATTATTGCTCCTGTGCATTAATAACTGAGTTTGAATTAGACTAACCCGTGTATTATTTTCTTTTGAATTTAATACTCGAGTCAGACCCGAGTTATTTCAGGTTGTAGATTTCCTTCTCGAGTTGCTGTTCGGACTATGAAGACTTTTCACATCTTCCGAAGTTGTCTTTGTCTTTAAGTAGTAATCAGTGTATTGATTAGGATGACATGTATTCATGTACATTAGTTGATAATGTATTTGTGTATATAACTTCCAGAGTCGACAGTTATAGTTGTATCATATGTATTGTGTCAAATGTATTGTAACTGATATCAGTTATTATATATATATGAGACTTTTTGTTCCATCTGTATTCCGCATTTATGTTATCTGTGTTATCTTTATATTTATTGTCCTAAACTATTATAGCCACTGTGTAGTAGCTTTGTGTTTGTATCGGTACGTCGGATTTCCTCTAAAAAAATGAAATTCATGTTTTACTATCTGACATATCGGTGCTCGCACAAAGCAATTACATGGATGGTCGCTCCTCAACAGCCTTATTCTCCGTGCTAGTTGACAACATTACACCGTAGTGTTCTTGGCTAGCGCGGGTATAGAGGTGGGGCGTCACAGCTTGGTATCAGAGCCTGGGGTTTAGGACAATTATAAAACATAACTTAGATGGAGCATATGTTACAACTATTTGTCGATGTTTTATCTCTCATCTTTGCCTATGTTTGATTTTGATTTCGTGAAAGTATTTTTGGTTTCTGCCTCCGTTTGCTTTGCGAACTCAAGTTGGGTTTTTGATGATGAGGATTTTGTTCTTGTGTTTTCGGCTTTGAATTGATTTAGCCGATGTTGATTTTGTTCGAATTTGGTCAATTAAAGCTATTTTGACCTCTGGACTTTGTTCCACTTTTGTGCTATGCTATGGGTGTCATTGTGTACCTGTTACACTATGATGAAAAATAGCTCGACCAGTTGCATTGAGTGATTTTGATTTTTCACTCATATTTAGTTCGAATCTCTGCGATTTTGAACTTGATATTTTGTGTTTTCCTCGGCTTGATTTCCATTCGACTTCGGTCACTTTGTTTTTGTGAAATTGCTAATTTCTTGATTTCCAAGACTCTGACGTTGTTTGCCGTTGGATTCTTTGATGATGATGTTGATTCATTTTGTACTTGACAGTGACCATTAATTGTTGACTTCGGCATTGACTTGATTCTTTCTTTTGTTGAAGTCATTTATGCATTTCTGCTCGTTTTGCTTTGTTTTTCCAATTGATAATCGATTCTTCTTTTCCAATTAGTTGTTATCACTTTTGTCGACTTTGATAACTTCTACTTTCGGAATTTTTGGGTATGTCTACTTTGATAAATTTGGAATCGAATTCTTTGGATTTTATTCATGTCTTCGAATGTGAATTTTAGTGAATTGATTTGGTTTCCAAAATTTAATCGATTCGTGATCATTTCCCCCGATTGGTTGCTATCATTTATTAGCAACTTTAATGACATTTTCTTTGGGATTTTTGTGAACATACGTTTTGATGGAATCAGTATCGATTTCTTTGGATTCTATTCACACCTTTGTATGTGAATTCTTGTGATTGATTGTTTCTACAATCATTTTTGTGATTTGTCTCTTTTAAAATATAAAGGTTTTCTATACTAGTAGTAAATATTAAAATCCTTTTCTCCAAACAATTTCAAAACTATTTTACTACAAAGCTCCTTTTCTTAAACCGTTTTCCAATCTATTAGTATATACAAGCCTTTATTTCACTCGTATGAGAAATTGAATTAAACGGCTTAGTAAAACAAGTGGTATGAAACACTTGCGTTTACTTCGTCGGTTAACTCCTGGACTTGTTCGATTGAATCTTTTGTGACAATTTTCTAGTGAAGATCTACAGTTTGTTCGTAAATATTTGAGTTAAGCAAGTGGTTATGGGACATGAAGCTTAACTCTTATATTCACTAACTTAGTGTAATTGACACTTCTTAATGATCATGACGATCATTTTTGTGATTTAGACTAGCAAATGTGCGATGTCTCTTTCTCTGCACGGTTAGACTAGGCCTCATCGGTGTGATTTCGTCTCACACATATCTCTTGGGCTTTGAGGATTGTCTAGACACCATTTGTGTGATTTCGTCTCACACATATTGCACGGTTAGACTAGGCCTCATCGGTGTGATTCCGTCTCACACATATCTCTTGGCCTTTGAGGATTGTCTAGACACCATTTGTGTGATTCCGTCTCACACATATTTCTTTGTCGCACGGTTAGACTAGGCCTCATCGATGTGATTCCGTCTCACACATATCTCTTGGGCTTTGAGGATTGTCTAGACACCATTTGTGTGATTCCGTCTCACACATATTGCACGGTTAGACTAGGCCTCATCGGTGTGATTCCGTCTCACACATATCTCTTGGGCTTTGAGGATTGTCTAGACACCATTTGTGTGATTCCGTCTCACACATATTGCACGGTTAGACTAGACCTCATCGGTGTGATTCCATCTCACACATATCTCTTGGGCTTTGAGGATTGTCTAGACACCATTTGTGTGATTCTGTCTCACACATATTTCTTTGTTGCACGGTTAGACTAGACCTCATCGGCGTGATTCCGTCTCACACATATCTCTTGGGCTTTGAGGATTGTCTAGACACCATTTGTGTGATTCCGTCTCACACATATTTCTTTCTCTGCACGGTTAGACTAGGCCTCATCGGTGTGATTCCGTCTCACACATATCTCTTGGGCTTTGAGGATTGTCTAGACACCATTTGTGTGATTCCATCTCACACATATTGCACGGTTAGACTAGACCTCATCGGTGTGATTCCGTCTCACACATATCTCTTGGGCTTTGAGGATTGTCTAGACACCATTTGTGTGATTCCGTCTCACACATATTTCTTTGTTGCACGGTTAGACTAGACCTCATCGGTATGATTCCGTCTCACACATATCTCTTGGGCTTTGAGGATTGTCTAGACACCATTTGTGTGATTCCGTCTCACACATATTTTTTTGTTGCACGGTTAGACTAGACCTCATCGGTGTGATTCCGTCTCACACATATCTCTTGTGCTTTGAGGATTGTCTAGACACCATTTGTGTGATTCCGTCTCACACATATCTCTTGGGCTTTGAGGATTGTCTAGACACCATTTGTGTGATTTCGTCTCACATATTTCTTTGTTGCACGGTCTTCGAGCCATTCCTATATGAAAATTTAATGGTTAGCCACCATGAGATAGCTTCTCGTTCTTGTGATACCGGTGTTTTGAGTTTTCATACTCCTATTTTCTGATAGGCCTCCCCCTCTTTGTGATTTCTGGATTTCGTGTGTAAATTTCTAGAATTTGTGCTTCACCAATTTTCGCGATTTCTATTGATAAGTTTTATCAATTTTTGTGCATTGGTGAAATTGTGTGTCATTGACTTGTTATGAATACAAGTTTAGGGTATGATACCCTATTCTATCTTTGAGAAGATTCTTATGACATTTTTGATGAATAAAAATTTTTTTTATTGGTATTATATTTTGATGCCAGTCATTTTGATGAGATTTTGACGTGTTAACTTCAGTAACCGTCAATTTTGAAATGGATTTACAAGCGGTTCTCCCGCAATGCTAATTTTGTTGTCTGTTTTTACGATATTTTGAGAAGTGCAACTTCCTTACCAAAATTGCTACTGATATTGCTAATTTAATCACGTGTTTTCAAAATTCGTTATTTTTATAAAAGTTGTTTCAAAATATAAATTAAAATTGTTTTCAAAATCTTTACATTTTGCATTTTCAAAAGAATGAGGAAGCGATTTAAACGTTTCAGCAAAATCGAGGACTATGACCCCTTTCTTTTACTGATTCGCTTAATTCCGGACTTGTCTGTTTGATAATGTGGAATGTTATTTTTAGAATACACAATTTTGCACTTTCAAGGAAACGATAAAGAGATTTAAACGATTTAGCAAAAGTACGGAGTATGGAACCATACTTTTACTATTTCGGTTAATTTCGGACTCGTTAATTGAAATATTTGTGATTTCTGATTATCATTTTTGATAATCAGATATTTGTGAAATTTGATTATCATTTGTGATAATTAAATATTTTTCGATTTAATTATCGTTTGAGATAATTAAATATTTTTCGATTTGATTAATCGAATATTTGTGATTTCTGATTATCGTTTTTGATAATCAGATATTTGTGAAATTTGATTATCATTTGTGATAATTAAATATTTTTCGATTTAATTATCGTTTGAGATAATTAAATATTTTTCGATTTGATTAATCGAATATTTGTGTTTCTGATTATCGTTTTTGATAATCAGATATTTGTGAAATTTAATTATCATTTGTGATAATTAAATATTTTTCGATTTAATTATCGTTTGATATAATTAAATATTTTTCGATTTGATTAATCGAATATTTGTGATTTCTGATTATCGTTTTTGATAATCGGATATTTGTAATTTCTGATTATCATTTTTGATAATCGTGTCGTTTCTGGTTATCGCTTGTGATAATTAGATATTTGAGATTCTAATTGTCGTTTTGATAATTAAATATTTTTTGATTTGATTACCGTTTGAGATAATTAAATATTTGCGATTTGAAAATTCGATTATCGTTTTTGATGATTGAATATTTGCGATTTTGAGATTTGAGCTTCGTCTTTTTCTCTGGCGATTCAGGTGAGTAATTTGGTTTACTCACATTCTATTCGTGCTCAGTATGTGATTTCTACTCTGATTCCTTTTCTTTTAATTGCTGGAACTCGATTGTTCTTGCTTTTGTTAGTCGATGATGATGTTTGGGGTTGTTTATATAGTCGTCTGATTTTGATTCCTTGATCCCCACGATGTTGATTCTTTTGATTTGAAGCAGTCGAACCTTTTGATTTTATATCTGATACTTCCATGATTTCAATACTTCCCTGTTGACCTTTGCTTTGCTTATGCATTCGACATTGCCATGCTCTTATGGTTGTTACCTTTTATCCATTTATTCCTTATGATTGCGAGGATGCAATTTCTTTAAGGAGGGAAGTCTGTAACAACCCAGTATTTTGCATCAATTGATTATCGTCATTAAACGATTAAAATTGCTATTGAAATTTAAAATCAATTTGAAATTCTTTTATAAAAATGGTAGTTTATATTCTCAATTGTTTGTGTTGCCGTGATATATATCAAAAGGAAAACCCGATCCCCTATTCAATATTATCTTCGGCCCGACTTCCTTTTGGCTTGTGAAAATGGTGGCTCGTCTGGAATTAGGGCTTCGGCCTCGTCGCTTCCAAAATTAGGGCTTTGTTCTTTTTCGTTCCACTGGAAAATTGAAGCTTCGGCTTCGTAGACTTTTGTGTAGCTCTGGCTTTCGATTATCTTTGTGGTGACTTTGGGATTCTCTAATACTTTGATGAACTGCGGCGTCGTTGTTGCGCCTTGCCTCGAGTCTGATTTTATCGATCTTTGACTTCGGTATGATTTCTGCTCAAATTCGTGGCCTTTGAAAATGGTGAGTGATCTGCTCACATCTAGTTCGAATTCGTATATTCTTGATTTCGTGATTTTCACGGCTTTGAATTTTTGAGATATTTGTTTACCACTGGCTTTTGATTTTGAATTGGTCACACACGGCTATGAATTCTTTGATTCTCTCGGTATTGAATATCCTGATTTTCTGTAGGCTTTGACTTCGACTAGATTAATACGTATATTTTGAACTTGGTCATTCACCATTTTTCTTGTTTCATGAATTTCATGGTTGGCATTTGCTTTGCTGATGCATTTGCATCACTGGACTTTGAAACATTTGTTTAACACTTTATTTCACGGTAAATTTTATTTTCGTGTGTTTTGAATTCACTGTGAATTAAGTTTTGATCTTCTGGCCCCTGTGAGCTTTGTCTCGGCTCATCTTCTCTGTCGCTCTTTGATCATTCGAGTTTGCTGTCACATTGGACTTGTAGTTGTTGCCGTGAGCTCTGTTGCACTTTGATGTTGTTTAGGAGTAGATTCTGGTTCCACTGTGTTGTATTTACCTTCGTTACGTCTTGTTCTTTTGAGTTTTGGGGCTATTGCATTATGTTGGTCTCCACTCTGTATTCACTTGTAGTCTGCACCTCTAGTTGGGTATGTTGGCACTGGGATATAACTTGAACTGTAGTTTGGGTCTTCATTCCTTTGTAGATGTTCTTTGGTTTGCATTCTTCCATACTGCTATGTTTTGATAAAGTGCATTTGCCACTGTCTTCTTTGTTGAGGCCTTTGCATATGTGTACATGTATACAGCCTGGTTAGGTTTGGTTGTATTTCATGAATCATCTTGTAGTTGCAATTACTTGCGTACATATTGCATCTATTCTGGTTGGTCTGACCTGAACTCGATTCAATTGAACTTTTGTGCAGTCGGTATCTTTACTTGAGTTGTCCATCTCAGTTGAACCTGTTGTTGGATCACTTTAACCTGTAGTTGCATTTGTTATTGAGTTCCCTGTGCATTTTCACTGTTATCACTTGAGCTTGTTCATGTTGGCACTGGATTCACTTGTGTACTTTGACTCTGGCCTATCTGCATTTGTGATATTTGTTCATCTGATTACTGTTCTGGTCATTTGTGACTATTTATTTGTTCATGTTTGATCTTGACCTCCTCACCTGACTTTTGATCTTTACTGAAACAGTTTGTACATGTTTATTCTCGAGTTGTCCATCTCAGTTGAACTGCACTTGGTTCTGCTTCATGATGTACTCGAATTCGTCTTTATTGTTGTATATGCTTGAACCGTTGATGACTTTTCTGCAGTTTAGTTGCAGCCTGCCCTTGTCTTTGTACCTGTTTGCCACTGCTGTTTCATTGTGGTGGTTGCTTTGTATTCGTTTTGTATATTTTGACCAGATCTTGCTATCCAGTTGAGTTTGACACTTGAGTTGTCATTGTTTGACTGTTTAGTTTCCTGGTTAATCGTTTGTTTCAACTGCAGTTTTATTGTGGCGAGGCAGTACACGCGTGCGTGTACTGCAGCCACACAGAATTGATAGACTTTAGTTGGAATTTCATTTGTTCTTGATTCATTGATCTGTCGCGTATTTCGTATGACGTATTGGCGAGGCAGTACACGTTAGCGTGTACCGCATCCAATCAGAATTGGTAATTTTGTGGTTTTCTAAATTATCTTCATCGATGATCTTTTTATTTATCTCTGTTGATGATTTAAATTTGCTGATTTTTGTTTAACACTATTAAGTGTTATATCGATCGTCATCCGATTTCTTTGTTTAAATAGTCAGATAGACGGGAATTATTGTGACTGTCGTCTATTCGATATTGATTATTATTGCTCCTGTGCATTAATAACTGAGTTTGAATTAGACTGACCCGTGTATTTTTTTCTTTTGAATTTAATACTCGGGTCAGACCCGAGTTATTTCAGGTTGTAGATTTCCTTCTTGAGTTGCTGTTCGGACTATGAAGACTTTTCACATCTTCCGAAGTTGTCTTTTTCTTTAAGTAGTAATCAGTGTATTGATTAGGATGACATGTATTCATGTACATTAGTTGATAATGTATTTGTGTATATAACTTCTAGAGTCAACAGTTATTGTAATATCCCAGAAATTTGGGGCAATATCAATTTAATAATCTGTTTAAATAATTAAATTGATTTGTAATCTTTGATAATAAATATTTGAATTGGTTTAATAATCTAATTGAATAAATATTTACCGAGTGAATTTATCTTTTAAAAACTAATAAAATGATTTCTATTTATAATATATATATAATTGTATATATTGTAGATAGATAAGCTTGGGTTTGTAATTTAAATAATTATATGGTTTTAAATAAGATTGTTATTTCAAATTTGAATGTGTTGTTTTAAATTGACTTTAAATTGGATTTATAATGTAAATTCAAAAGATAAGATTTAATAAAGGTTTTAATTTGTTTTCTTTAAAAAAAAAATAATTAAACTAAATTGGTTTAAAATAAGCTTTCTTTAAATATCTTTTGAACTAAAAATAGTTTACAAATAAATAAAACATGACTTTATATAAATCCATATTACATAATTAATAAAAATATAAATACTTTTTCAAAGGGTAATTGGTTTTATAATATTTTCTCTAAAAATAGTTTATATATACATATACTAAGATAAATGTTATTAATTAATAAAGTAAGTATGAAAAGTTTTATATTAACATTTAAATTAAATAAAAATTTATTTAATTACTTAGGACATGTGTTAACATCTTAACACATGGTAATAACAAGTGTAAGCTTGATAATCAATCTAATAACAAGTGGCAATTCTTTTTCTTTGTCAATTAAATTTTATAAATAAGTGATTAGAGAAACCTGGCTTCTATTTTCTTTCCCGTTCAAAGTTCTCTGTACAAATCTTTTTCATCTAAAAACTTTTTCTTCTTTCTAAAAATCTGAAATCGAATTCAAAAAGGAATTAAACTATTCCAACCTGCAACTAAAATGAAGTTCAACTACAATTCAAGTAGCAGTTTCAAATTCAACTAAAAAAAAAATCAAGCAAAAGCAGTTTCATCATCAAAGAATTCGAATTGAATGCAAAGCTGATCCAGATCAAATTCAATCTGCAGTTCATAAATGAGTGCCTCTGTTCTCTGTTTTATAACCTGAGAATCTTTTGGAAGTGATAAACTGCTCTGTTTTAAGGTGAGTAAATACTTTTAAAAACAGTTCTTAAAACCTGAAAATTTACTTTGATATATGTGATGAATTGTGCTGTGATAAGATATATATATGTTTATATGAATATTGTTTATGAATGCATGTTGGAATTGGGTGAATATGTATACATATCAGTGAGTATATATATGTGTTATATGAATTGAAGTGTGCATGTCTGTTCTCAGGCAAAGATGTGTCTCTGTTTATAAGTAACAGAGTTTAAACAAATTAGAAAATTCAAAATTTCCTCATCTAATCTCTTGTAGGGTTAGGAATTCAAACAAGCTGTCTCTATTTAAACCTAAACTAAGATTTTAAAAGATATTTCAGGATGATGGTTTTGAACATCATCTGGGAAAAAGAAGATATACAGTAAAATACTGTTGCATGTCAAAAAATTAATAAACTCGAATTATAGTTTGGATTGTATGAATGAATTCGTGATGGGAAATCGCGAATTTTAACACTAATTTCAGAATTTTTAAATTGATATTCAACTTGGAAATTGGGAATGAACGGTATCAGCAATTTGGTGAATTGCCGATGATCCACTTAATGTTTGAAGTTGAAATCTTGGTAGTAGCTAGCTTTGGTATCATTGATGAAGGGAAAAATGTTGGGAATTTTTTTTAATGGCCGAATTGATCGAATTTGTTCGAAGTAGAGTTTAGCTTGTTTGTGTTTTCGGCTTGGCTGTAGAGGCTGTCGCGACTTGGTTATTGGACCGGAGGCGATATGGGGGATGGTGGCGCGGAGGTCCGGTGGTGCTTCGAAGTGATCGTTGGAGTTTCCGTGGGTGGCTGTGACCAGAGGCGATGGGATTAGTGATCGAGTTGTTCTGCAGTTTTTGAGCTTAGGCTTCGAATTTTGATTCAATGAAGTATTCTTGAATCTGGGTTGGTTTTCGTGTTCGCACGTGGTCGAGTGGTTGTAGGCGATGGTCGCGACGAACGTTGGTGACCGGCGACAGTGGGACACATGCACAATGTGTTCGTGTACGTTGTGCACTGGATAGAAAGGCAGGTTGGGGAAGACGAGTTGAACTCGGGATAGCTCTCGCGTTTTAGGGTGGTCGACTCGAAGCAAAGGACGAACGCGAGTGGTACCGTGTTTTGTTCGGGGAGGGTACGAGTTGACTCGAGAATTTTGGTGTTGCAAACTGTTTTAATTTTAGAAGAAGTGATGCCAGTTTTTTAGTAATTAAGCATGAACATTTTTGAAGTTTCAAAGTTTAAGAAATCTTTGTTTTCAAAGGTAATGTTTCTAAGTTTAAAAACAAAGAAAAATCAAGTTTTAAATATAATTAAAGTAGGTAAGTTATTGAGATTTTGTTTAATTTTAAATAATTAATTTGTGAAAATAAATAAGGTTAATTAATTATTGTTATTAACTTAAGAATAGTTAATTAATGTAAATGATTTGTTAATAAGTAAAAGTTTAATTAAGATAAATGATTTTCTTAATTTATTTAAGTATTTTTAAATATAAGGAGTTAACTAATTATTTAATTAATTTTAAATGATTTGTTAAATGTTTGGTTAATTTAAATAATTACTTAATTATGAAGAAATTAAGTATAATTAGTTGATAAAGTAATTAATGGATAATTACTAAATGTAATTAAGAAAGAGAAATTACTTATGGAAGTAATTAGTGAAAAATTACTTATGGAAGTAATTAAATGGAAGTGATTAAGAGTTAATCACTTGATGTTATTAATTAGAGGATTAATTAATAAATTGATTTGAAGTTAATTAATTAAAGAGTAATTAATTAATTAAAGGATTAAGGTTAATTAATAATGTGATTAATTACTAATTAAGGTAATTAATTAAAAGAGAATAATTAATTTAGGAAGTAATTAAGGATCATTAATTAATATAATAAATGATGTAATTAAGGGTTGATTAATTAAGATTAATTAATTAATAAATAAGTGATTAAAGAGTAATTAATTAATATAATTAATTAAAGAGTTAATTAATTAAGGTAGGTAATTACAAGATGATTAATTACTGTTTATGATTAATTAAGGTTAATTAATGAATGTAGTTAATTAAAGATTAATTATTTAATTAACTAGAAGGTAATTAATTAATGAAGTAATTGGAGGATTATTAATTAATATAATTAATAAAGTTAATCAAGTTTGATTAATAAAAGTAATTAATTTAAGTATGATTAATTAATTATAATTAATTGAGGATTAATATAATTAATTATAGTTAATAAATTAATGAAGGTTCATTAATTATTGTAATTTAATGATAGTAATTAAAGGCTAATTACTGTATATGGTTAAGGATAATTAATTTGTGAAATTAATTAAAGGCTAATTACTTGAATGTAATTAAAGTATAATTAATCAAGGAAGATTAATTAAGGAAGATCATTTAGATGTTTAATTAATTAATTTGTAATTAATTGATGATAGTGAGCAGGATTAAGATAATCCAAGTAATTAAAGGATAGTAATTAATTTAATTAAAGGTTAATTAAATTGATTAGAGTAAATCAATTCTGTTTAGATAATTGATTAATACTGGATGTTTGATATTGGGTGATTGGTTGATATTGGATGATTTGTATGTCTCTGATATATATATGATATCTATATGCTGCTTTGTGAGATGAATGTTTGATATGAATTATCTATTGTGATAATGTTATTTATCTATCTGTTTATATCATTCAGAATATAAGTTTAAATGTTTAAACCTTTAAACAACTTGGCCTTAAAAGATACGTTTTGGATTTCGATGAGACCGGGATCGGGTTTCCGTATACCGGAATTCCAGGTCTGGAGACCCGAATACCACATCGATCCAAATTAACGATAGGTCGTGAATCTCAAGTGAAGATGAAGATTCAGAGTGCAAGGGTTATTGTCGTTAACTCTGAGGGTGATTCCAAAATGAGTGTAACGAGATAATGCCTTCGGTTTCGTTCGAACCCGGAACGAACTTGTATGGATTGAATGCTTTCAACACATCGTCAGGCGGACGATGAGCATTCTAAGTGATATGTTCTGATTAAAGGTAATCGTAACCTCAAGCCTCATCAACCGGGAATGGCTAAAACAGGGGAGGTGCAGCAAGGCTTCGTGGGTAGCACCCACTGAGAGCAAGATAGATCCCTGTCTAGAGGTCCCTTTTCTTTTTATTCGGCTTAGTGTGTGGTTGGTCGCGCCAACTACGGGGTTATCTTGTTCGGGATTATCCAGTAAGGGATGGTTCCGGCTTTGTGTTGCAGGGGAGCGGGCGTACTCCTCGGTACGGTGATCTAGGCCACGTACTGTGACGGGCGGTACCCCAGTAGCCCTGCCATTGTATGGAATCCAAACTCCAATAAGTGCCGTACGTATTAGTTGTGCCCAACTATGTTGGAATGTGAGATGTAAGCATTTCAGCTATTTCTGTATTTTACTTGAAAACCCTAGACCCTATTATAATATAACTGGATTTCCTATCAAATGTTTTGGTTAGCGTAAGGTAAAAACTTTTCCATGTTTATGTGTGGGAAGTCTTACGTGATACCTTTGTTTTCAAAAGGTTTTGAAGTTAAACAATTTTAACCCGTTTACTCACACCAGACCCATGTCTGACCCAAGTGTTTATTTTCTGTTTTATTAAACTCTTGGGTACTCAAATTTTTACGAGTAGCCCAGGGATTCAGGTTAGCTTTGACGAATCTATGGAGGAGATATGGAGCAGGAGGCTTCAACATTCGTAGATAGATAGTATTCCGCTGTGTTGGTTGATCTGAGTCTTTTGTTTGAATTGTATCTTGAGTTGTATAATAGACAGAAATTATAACTGTCTATTTTGTTGTATAAGTTGTGTAACTCTGATTATGTAAAGACTATGTAATAGTTATGTGATATATTATATTTTGTTTCGTTCCGCTGTGAGATTTCTGATGTGTTGTTGTTCTTTCTTCTCTTCTTTTCTTCTTCTACCCCTTTCTTTCTTATTAACGATGCGACTTTCTGTGGAGAGAAAGTCGTGGTCGTTATAGTTATAGTTGTATCATATGTATTGTGTCAAATGTATTGTAACTGATTTCAGTTATTATATATATATGAGACTTTTTGTTCCATCTGTATTCCGCATTTATGTTATCTGTGTTATCTTTATATTTATTGTCCTAAACTATTATAGCCACTGTGTAGTAGCTTTGTGTTTGTATCAGTACGTCGGATTTCCTCTAAAAAAAATGAAATGCATGTTTTACTATCTGACATATCGGTGCTCGCACAAAGCAATTACATGGATGGTCGCTCCTCAACAGCCTTATTCTCCGTGCTAGTTGACAACATTACACCGTAGTGTTCTTGGCTAGCGCGGGTATAGAGGTGGGGTGTCACAGCTTACGACTAACGTAGGACATCTCCAATCATAGGACCCTTGTGGAAGGGATATACATAGGACGTAAAACCTGCTTCTAGGTTAGAGGAATTAAGTAGCTATTGTAGGGTCCACCCTTTCCTATTAAAGAAGTATTAAATGGTCGGGGTTAGCGTTTAAGCATTGTAGTATAAAATCTAGGGATGGGTACGCTTCGGGGTTGAGGTATTAACTAGCCATTATAGGGTCCGCCTCTTCCCATAAAGAAGTATTAAGTGACCTGATGAGATTCTATGCGATGTCAATTAGGGAGTACAAGAGAGGAGTCCGCCTTGGGTTAGGTATTAAATGACAGGGACCTACCTAGGATATAGGTATTAAATGGTCAAAGTCTATCTAATTCTCATTAAAAAGGTATTAAGTGGCTTGAGTATTTTCTCTCATATTGTTAAGACATGACTGACGGTAGTTGCGTGGGACTGGGAATGGTCTTTGGCCTACGGTTTAAGGTAAGTTGTAGAGTTAAGATGCGGTAGTAATATGACAATTATGTTATAAAGCCTTACCTAGTGTTATCGTCTCTATAGCTAGGACCGATTGTCTAGCAGTTATGTTGCGGAGGGCCCGCTTGGGGATTGAGGTATTAAAGGGTCGTTGCGTCTGCCTCCTCCCTATTTAAGAAGTACTAAGTGGCCAGAATTTTTCGATAATACATGTTTACATATATATGCATATAGGCATATATATATATACAATTATAGCTTAGAGAAGGTTATCTTAGGCATATCGTAAGTACACATAAGTTTTAATGGATTAGCCATAAATAGTAGGCATAACATTTAAATAGGAAACAATCGGCATAAATTTATGTTATGGATGAAGTATGCAATTTTCTAGTCACCAGAATGTTATCTCGACCTCCTCCTCATTATAATCCACATGATAGATTTAAAGGGACATGCTACTAGTGAAAAACGAGAACAACCGATGGTAAAGTCTTCTTATTCATGATCGATGTTACCAAGGCAATTAATTATCCAAGAAATGATATCCTGAGGTAGTAGCCTTAGTCAATATGTATAATATGTAATAATTTTCAATTCTTCCATAAGTTTATATTGATCACACTTTGATATACTTGTGTTTGTTATGGGTTACTAAAACTAACGATCCATGCACTAATAGACTTGGATTTTGATTTAGCCTAAACTTGAGCTCATTAAGGTGCAGGTTGTTACATTTGGTATCAAAGCTTAGGTTAGTTGACCATAGGAATTAAGATACGCCGAGAGAATGTATTTTTATTTTTACCTATAGTTATATATATTTCAAACCAAAATATACAAATTCCAACTATAGAAGTAGTTGCGACCATATTCCAAAAAGATATGGTAGGCAGCTATGAGTTGGGCCAACAACAGATAAATTTATACACCTACCTTGATTACCCTACGGAGCGTTGGCTGTAACACGAGGCATTGATCAAGAAGAGTATGGGCATGACATATAGAAGAATTGCGAAGGTTGGATGATAGTCGACTCCTTTGTTGGGCCCAGACTACCTTATGATTGTGGACTTTGATAGATTGTTCACTAAAGACATACATTTCATCCAAAAAGATGAGAAATAAAAACCTGTATGTCACAAGCATTCAGGAGTAAGAAATGAATGGAGTGGAGCAAGATGTGAAGGAGTGGAGCAAGTTTCCACAAGAAGCTATACACTAATCATCATAAGAAGATAAGCTGGATATTTGATGGAGATGAGTTAATAATGAGTGGAAAGAAAGGAAACTCTAAAAGAAAGGGCAATAAAAGTCTATTTCTAAGTCCGTCCTCATGTGAAAGAATTTGACAAAACGATTTTTGAAAATTTCTTGAAATGTTTGAGGGGTTTTTTTCAAGAATTTATTGAGAAGTTTTTGTTTTGAGAAAGAAAGAAATTTTTGAAATACTAGGTTTAAAATTGATTCAAAAGTTTGTATTTAAAGATCTTTAATAAATAGATTTTTCATTTTTGAAATGAATGGAAAATAGAGCACAACTTTGGCTCGGTGATTTTTCCTATTTTTCTAAATTTGGAAGTTCATTTTTAAAATTCATTTTAAAGGGTGGATAAATGAAAATGGTACTTGATTAAAATAAAATAAAGAGAATAGAAGGGAAAGAACACCCAATAATTTAGATAGAAACAACATTAGGAATTCATAAAAAAATAATAGGATTGGCAATCTACTTAGAAATAACATAAGAGAAAAACAATAGGAACATAATAGGACGAATGGATAAAATTCCATGGAAATGTAGTAATTGTGCATGTATTTTAGATAGACGCTTAGAAGTTCCCCTCGTATGACATTAAAATCTCCGCCAAAGGTGGAAGCGGGAATAGCATGAGTAGTAAGAAAATAATAGGATGGAAGTAATCATCATTTACTCTAGTTTCTATTGTTTAAAGTTATAAAAGACGTTTTTGAATAAAAAAATAGTTTGGTACGACAATTGAGTTTTTGCATGTTTTAGGTTTAAAAATCCTACTTTTAAAAGAAGCAGATCTCTATTGTAGAAAATCCTTGAAATGGAAAGTTGGTTAGAATGAAATTTTTTTCATAACTGCTTTTGAAAACCAAGCAATTTTTGGAATTTTTGAAAAAGGTTTCTAAGTTTATATTTTCAAAGATAAGGTTTTGGATTGGGTACTTCATGATTGTGAAGTTTTAGTTTTATAAAGAAAGGAGAAAGCCAAACCATTTTCTGATGTGGAGTATAAGAATGACTGCCTAAGTAGGACGGGGCGAAGGTTTAGGCTATGAATAAAATAGCTATGGATGCTTGTAGGGAAACAATGCAACGACCCGGATTTTTCGATGTTTAATTTGGAATATTTAAATGGTTTTAAATATTGGATTTGAAATCATAATTTAGTTAGTAAGATTTTAAAACTGAAAATTTCAAGCGATTTTGTAAATTTTAAAAACCGTCGATTTTATCGATGCGTTTAAATAGCATTCCGAGGCATAGTCTCGGAATTTGACGAAATCAGTTCCATTGGATCCATAATATTATATTATTATCGGATTTCAAATTTCATAGCGTTTGGGTTTACCATTTGGTCGTGTAATCTGGAAACGCCTTCGTGTAATCTGAAAACGCCTACAAATAATTTAATTGAATTTAATTTAAATAGTCGATTTAAAAAGCTATATTCTCCATACGTTCGAATTGGGGCCCGAAACTTGTTCCATTGCCTTCGGAATAGATGCATAACATTAGAAACGCCAGGCGGCACGCCTCGATAGGATATCGAAATTTTAAGTTACATTAAATGAGATATTTATAATTAAATAATATTATAATCTGTTAAAGTTAAGACCCTGCCTTCTACAACACGCCGCTTCCCTCAACCTTAAATCACGTCCATCCCTCTGCTTTCGATCAAAAAAATCGAAATCAAGTCATGAGCCTTTTCTTTCAGCTCATTTCTCATGACATCGACATCAGTTAAAAAAAATGAAGAGAAAGAAACGAAATCGTGATTTTATTCCTCCTCTCCGTTATTCGATTCGAACAGCAAAAAAATTTTTAAATCTCGATTACCTCTCGATGGCGAGCAGGGCTCAGCAACGCGATGAGGAGCAGCAGCGTGGATGGTCTCGAGGCGGGGCGTTCGTAGGGAGGGCGATGTTTGCGATGATAGTCGCGATCAACTGCGCGCTGGAGGAAGGCGAGGTCATGGGTGTTGTGCGGGTAGCGCCTGGGGTTGAAGGCGAGGCAATCGATCTTGTATAGATGGTTGGGGATCGAGGCGCATGCATGTAGGTGCAGCGGTGTACGAGGCTGGGTCGAAGGCAAGTAGAGATGGGTTTGGTGATGTCGCGTTTTGGCATAAGCAAGAAGAACGGTCGAGGGGGGGTGGAGACAGCGTATGCAAATGGGTGGTCACAGGCGAGAATTGGGAAGACTCGTCGATCTCGTTCAAGTTGGGTTGCTGTTCGTTTTTACCTGGAACGAACAACATTAAAGGTATAATGTATAATTCCTGTAATTAAGTTTAACTATATAATTAGTTATTTAATTAAGGATTAAAATTGTGATAAACTAATCACTTAATAACTTATTCATACGAGGTATAAAAATCATGAAAACAAGTCGAGTTTGGAACGGATTGCAAAATAAAAATCAAGGTGAGAAATTCTCACTCATTTGGATTACCGAATTAATTTTTAAATAGTTAAAATTAATTATTAGATGCCTGGTTGAATTTAATAATTATTATCGGTGTCGATGATATTATATATATACATATATATATACACACATATATATATATACATATATTACTAGTTGGATTGATTATTCTCGCCTATTTGAGCGGATGAGACCCTATGCTCCCCGCATAATAGCGGATGACCTTATATTACAACGATATCCTGCCTCGAAGCGGGATTGATATTTTTATGTTGTATTAAAATCTATGGATGTAGGAAAACAGGTTGGAGGGATCTAACTGGATTCCTCAAAAACTTTGAATTTAATTTCATATATAGTGATATACGATATGTTTTGAATAATCTGGGATAGATTATAGTATGATTTAAATTATTGGATGCTATGGTAGCACTGGCCTGGATTTTGCACTACAAGAAATTTTATTTTTGGTGGCGCACAAAAACGCTACTAAAACTTTTGGTGGCGTTTTGATAAACGCCACGAGAAAACATGCGACTAAAAATCCATGATTTTATGTTGCATTTATTTTAACGCCACTATAAATGCATTTTTGGCAGCGTTTTTCAAACGTCACCATAAATATTTTTGTAGCGTTTAAAAAATGCCACCAAAAGGTTTTTTGGCGCTACTAATAGAATTTCCAACTTTACCCCTGTTTTACAGTTGCATTTACTCAACGCCACTATATATATTTCGGTAGCGTTTTTGAAACGCTACTAAAAGTTGTTTATTATTTTACACCATTTTTTCATGCTATTATTTCCTGTTAATGGTCTATTTTGGTTCTATTATATCAATCAACAATCACTCACATAATCATTGTATTCAAATAAGTTAAAAAACACATTAACCATATAATTAAATAAAATATCCATAACCATTCCAATACAATAGTTTTTCGACAAAAAGACCTAACTCACATACAATAACCATTTGTATACAAATTTATACATCGGGTACTAATAAATGTTATATAACTAGTGCTAACTAATAAATATACTTTTCAAGCTCGATAGAGATATAGTCCGGCCCAGTAGTAAAATAGCTCATTCTGCTCCATCCTGATATTAGTATTGCACTGCTCACTTTCTGCTTCACCTAGTAGTCTTCCAGAAACATTATATCTCCACTGTATTCAAAATATATATAATTCAAATAAAGTTTGTATATCAGAAGAGTGTGTGTGTGTGTGTGTTATGTAAAGTTGAAAGATGAAAGTTGAACATACACAGAGCAATCAGAACCAGTATAACAAGTATGGCACTCGCACTGGATTGTTCCATTTATGACTATTTCATTTACTCGCACTGGATTCTTCTCAGGCTACTTTAGCAGAAGGCCACAAAGGCAGCCTTAGATTTGGGTCATATGACAATAAGCTGCCTGCTTCTTTGGCTATCTTCATCGCCGCTATATGTGTTGATCGGCATGGTTCCTCAATCAGCCTTAAATATCTACATGATTCACCTCATTAGTTAACTTCAAGAATCTATCTCATATCACCAATAAATCAATTCACATATCTCATATGATACACCTATCTCTTTCTAAATTAACACATTTAAGAATCCAAAAAAAGTTAAAATATATCAAGATAAATTTACAACATAACCATGGAAAATGAAAGACTTTTTAAGTTTCAGATCCAAAATCAAAATTGTTATTATGGAAAATTGTTATTAAGATAAATATAGCAATGCTCCACGTCAGCCTTACATCACTATCACTAGCATTAGTACTGTCAACCAGCATAGCTGAGAAGGTGATTATCAGTGATATTATAATTAGAAGCCATGATTTACCTTTCCCATTTTTGTACATTTCCATGGCTTATTACAACCTTTGCAGTTTATATAACAGTTTATAAATTTTAGTTGATACGTAGTTTATGTTCAAGCACCTGCCTTTATATAGAGGACCAATGTGGAGGAAATAGGTAAGATGACAAAGGAGGAATCCAATTCCAATACATCACTTTAAAGTGCCACTCCAAAACTTCGGTTTTTTTGTTTTTTAGGTGCATTTTTTTTAAAACGAAAGGGACACAGAAAAGAAAAAGGGAATGGTTCGTGAAAGAAGAATATGTTTTTTTTCGCATACGAAAGGTGCACGAAAAAGATGCACGGACTGTAAAGTAGGAATAAAGAATTGAAACAGATTACTTCGTCGATGATGCGTATATGCTACTTAAATCTGAAATTTTAAGTTTTATTTTATTTTCCCATTAGCTACTCATATAAATTTTACGATTATATTATCAATCCGTAGGGGAAAAAATTAAAATGCAACAACATTTCTAGCATCATCTTTGCACAAATGCATATGATATCATGATATAAACAAGCAATCTATGAATTAATTGTGTAGCAATACAAGTAATGACCAAAATCACTACACGAGGATTAATTGAAACATAAAATGTTCTACGATGACTTTTAGAAAATTAATAAAATGAAAGCAAGCACGGAAGCGCTAATTACTTGCAAATCAAAAAGACAAAAAATACATAAAAACAAAAGTCACTTACCTGTAACAATTAAAAGACTAACTTTATAGCTGCAAAGCAAGGTTGAAATAAGTTTTGGCACAAGGAAAAATATCCATGGAGCTGCTGCAACCACAACCGTGTAACCTACCTAGAAAAGAAGAGACCGGTATTTTCCTAATGTTTCATATAATCCTAATGTTTCAGATAACAATATCAACATTAAATTTTGACTTCAAGTGCTACTGAGAAGAGACCAGTATTTTCCTAATGTTTCAGATAATCCTTAAACAATGTAAAAATATTAATTTGAAACCTAAACTAGATTTAGTAAAAATCTAAACAAGGCTTTTATACCACCTTGCTTTGTTTAGTTGAAGGATTAGTAGGAAATCACCTAATGCATATCTACAACATCAACAACGCCAAAGGAACATAGGAAAAAGTATGTATAACCATATAAATCTATAGTATTGCAGCTAAATTAACTACCACTATGAAATATAAGTAGAGAAATAAGCTTTTGACATAATGGAAAAATGAAAACATAGAAAACTAATATTAGCCAATTAAAAATTAAATCCTTGTTTTTTTTCTTATGAATAAAACCATCCTTCTTTAGACAATAGGCAGTTGGCCATTGATAGAGCATATGCATATTTTCAGGTTGATATTAAGAATGATCAGTGTAAGGAGTTTAAAATTGGATTTGACTTGGGGTTTGTATGCAGATGATGTTGTCAGTTTAAGCAGCAACGTTGACAAACAAGCAATGCAAAGGTTGTCATTATCTTCAATTGTAAAATTAAAAAAAACACAAATACGAAATTTGAGTGTGAATAGTGGAATAATCCATTGAGAAACCAATATACCAAGTACCGGTATACCAAAAATTAAAGAACTCTCAAGCTTTTGAAGATATGTGGATCTTTTTGTCATTAAGCAAAAGTTATAATATCATGATTATTTATATAAATGATTAGAACAATAAAACTATTTTTAATAAAAATCAAAACAAAACTTTCGCCACTAAAAATTGTGTGACAAACTCAAAACATGATAAGCAAAAGATGTGATAAAGTAATTACCCAAAAAGCGAGATTGTCCTTTGAATTGCCCTGCATACTTTCCTTTTGATTTTCTCTTCTTCAACTCAGACTCAACCATCTAAATAAACATCTTTTTTGTTTTAGTTTTCACAACCTAGTCACAAAAAGAAAATATTCAATGTTCGTCCTTTTTCTATCAAACTGAAGGAGATAACCCACATGTATATACGTATATTACTTAAAAGCAAGCGTTGAAAACTAAAATGTTTACCAATGGTCAAGATTAAACATATATATAGCTTGTAATAAACAATACATATAACACTTCTTTATGATTAACAGAAGAGAAATAAATATATACACACATCAAATAAACCCAACCAAAGAGAAGCTCCCGCCCCTGCGCAAATCATTTATTTACTAAAACCGAACATTCTTTAATACTTGTAAATTATATAGTATGAAATAGAAGAGAAACGATCAGTGCTTTGAAAAAAGAGTTGCTCACCAAAATCAAACATTAGTTAATAACTGCTACAAAACGGAAAGAAAAAGCAAAACCACAAACATAGAATCAAGATAGTGTTTTGCTGTCAGTTTCCCCGAAGGGGAAAACAGTACTGTTTAGGCACAGAAATATTTATGCAAGTGAATGTACGGTTTGCTAACATGAAAAAGTTTCAATATCTCAAAAAGTAATGGTTGGCCCAATATCCTACATCGGTACAAAATTAGTAAGAAAACTACTGAACACCTTTATTGCAGTAATTTACATGCCATGTTACATAAAATTTCTTGTTACTATAAATCCATATTTGAGGAAATTTGATAGCCCTTATGTGACGTTAGTCATGGGAAGATGATATAGATAGGACAAAACTACATCGTTTAACACAGTTAAGTTAAGTATTGATCAACTCCATTAAAAACATTATTATCCATAAAACATAGTTGTCAATAAAGAAGCATAGACACATCTTGTACTAAACCGGCATGCAGGAATTCCTACCCATGGAAATTAAAATAAGTCCTAACGTCTAATATTGATTTGCAGATAGTTTACATGTACAACCCATCACAATCTTTAGAAAATCATATAAGAAGAATGCATATTTATATACATGTATAGGCATGTATGAACCATAAAAAAAGTTATATCCATTCTTTTAATTTATTGCTAACAGAAATACCAAAAAATGAAGAAAAAAAATGTTGATGTGGCAATTAAAAAGCCATTGACTTTAAATTCTATACCGCTGACTATGAAAGCTAAAGAAAGGTTTTAAGCTTTTGAATCAGCTCAATAAATCCATGTAAAATTTATGATTTTTTGCAAATAATATTAAACTTTGCATGGAATATTTGGGTTATCAATGATTTGAAAAAAATCCTTTCAGTGTCCACACATTTGTTTGAATACCACGTCCTTGCTTCTACATACTTAAAGTACATTTTGGCTAGTGCACTGCAGCTTGTGAAGAAGAAAAGTGTGAAATAATATTTGGTCACACATTACATTGTATATTACATAAAAGATGAGAATTATAGACTGAAATCTTGCATTTATTATCTTAAACAAAAATAAATAGCCAAAAAACTAAGTTTGGAAGTATAATAAACACACTATATTCTTATATTTGGGTTTCAATAAAATCCCAATAATTTATCTTTTATGGGATAGTAATATTTGTAGCGAAACATGTGCTCAAGATTCACTACATGTTGACATAGAAAAAAGCATTAATGAATGAATATACATAATTGTGGTTGTATTACTTATTGCTTTAGTGAAATTCAGTTCAAAGTTATGTATATGTATACCATGTATCAGTTGCCCAACCAAAAGATCCAAGTATTCTAATCACAGCTATTTACAAATATAATCAGACCTTCATAATTGAACTTTATTTAGGATAAAATTTCCTAGAAAGTTGCTCGGAATATAAATAAATTACTCAAAGTAATCATAGAACTACAGTAAGAAATGGTAGCTTGCATCAAAAACCTCAAAAACCCGTATTACTTTCATGAATATACAAAATATTCATATTCTATGAGAATATATATTTAAACCAAATTTTCAACCCAACGAATTCTTGATGGTTGGGAAAAAACATTTTTTCAACGAAGAAACTCTAAATTTGGTAACCAATACTCATCAAAATAGCATGTCATATGAACCAAAACAGGAATGAAACAATACTCTGATTCTGGTAAAGCAAAATTTGTAATAAAACTATGTAATGGAACCAAAACGGAACTGGTATCGGTTTAAATCAATAATTTTGAAACTCGCCATCAAGTTTTTATATATTATATTACAAGTAAAATGAGGCAGCGAGGCAAACATAGAGAACATCAATGAAAACCATTACGTAAAATAAACAGAGTACCTTGGAAAGGTCAACAGAGAACCGAAACCAGGAGCAACGAAGACAACAATTGAATAAGGAGAACGACAACAATGTGTTGGAAATAATAAAAATTCATACTTTTGTTTCATTTCAGCTTCAGCTCCTTCACGAACTCTCGAAATAGAAGAATGGATTGTGCATCGATATAATCTTATTCAAGATGATATAGAATCGGCTGAATTTCAGAAAAAAATCCACGTTGAGAAAATAGTTTTTGGAATCGTGAATCAGATTTAGGGTTTGAAGCTATTTAGCGAACCGTTGGGAGAAATTCTTGCTGGCTGCTACGACGATGTGGAGTGGAGTACAATGATGAAGTCGACGGTGAAAATGGATGAATCAAAATCGAGGATGATTAAAAAGGAGAATTTTTTGGGGAAGAAGAAAGCGAAAAGGGGAAAAGTGAAAACGAGGGTTTAAAATTTTTCTAAGTATGAGAATAGAGTGGTGGAGATTAAACTATGGCTTGCGTTTGGTTTGGTTAGGCGGAATTATTTTTGGTAAAGGCGGGAACGTGAATTGTTTTTTGTTACCTTTGTACTGTTTATGAAATATTATCGGTTGCATTTAAATTAAAATGCTACTAATTTTTGCTACTATAAATGGGTTTTCTTGTAGTGTTGGTATTTTAAAATACCATAATTTATATATTGAATTTGAAAAGAAATTAAAAAGGAATTTTCGAAAGAAGAATATTTATATAGAATTTGGATTAGTTAAAAAGAAAATTGTTGGGATAAAATAGTTGGTCTGACCTTAAACTTGTACTTAACTATTCCGTAATATTTTATATAGAGATTTTGGAATGGTGTATATGAAGGATTTTTAAATAATAATTCTTAAGTGGTACTTGTTTATATATTAAAGGTTTTAAAAAAATCGAGATTTTTAAAGATTGGGAGAATAAACGAGAGTTTGGAAATAAATATAAAACTGGTTATACTGGATCCTAAATAAGATTTCTAAATTACGAAATGGAAGTATAATCGAGATTTGGTTGGTTTTTGGAATATAGTTGGGTTATTTAAGAAATTGATTCATAAATGGAATTTAATTTAGGAATCGATGTGATGTGAAACCGTTGTAAACTGGAATTGAGACTGTGGGATTTATAAATAATGTTTATAAATAAAGTGAAATGATTATCAGTTGATAAACTGATGATATAAATTCAAAGTAAGAATTTATAATGAGATAGGTAAATCGGTTTAAAAGGAAATGATAGATTTTACCTTCGAAAATGTGAAAAAGGGATTTATGAAATTGGGAACGTAAATCGATTGGTGATAAATTGAGAGAGATTTATAAATATTAGATTAGTTAAGTTGGAATTGAAAAATATTTTTTTATCAAGAAGTTGAGTTGTTTTAAAGGATTTTAATTATTAAACTAGGTAATTTTATAATGTTTTAGCATAAAAATATTTCAGAAACTTATTTATTTAAATATTTTTAAATTCTCGAAATGAATTATAAGTTTTATAAACAAGTCTTGTAAATTGATTATGATTTTATTAATAAATAAAAACTATTTATCGTTTAAAGTTATGTAATTATTTTAATTGTTTAAAAGTAAAGATAATTATTAAATAAAGTTTTTGGAAAGTAATGGTATAATTTCATGGTGAAATCGGGAGGCGGAGATTGCCTACAGTTAAGTTTGGAATTTCTCTGGGATAGAGACGTAATCATTGAGCTGCGAATCCATAGCTGATACTGTGAGGTGCTTTCCATAACTATTTAAAAAAAAGTTTTTCAAATATTTTTGAAGGGAATGGTTTGTAAGTATACTTATTCTGATAGGATAAGTATATACCTTTTTGATAAAGAGATTTAATTTATTAAAATTTAAATTAAATAAGACTTAGTGATTTCTGTAGGGAATGAAAATCTTTGGTTGAATGATTGTTTATTTGATAGTTAAATAACCGACTATCAAATCTAGGCCCAAAACATAACTTTGGAAATATCTAGGAGAAACACGAGGATTATATGGTAAAGTTACCGTCAGAAGATGCTATACTGTACGTATAAACTCATTTCGTTCTTCTAGGACGATGATAAGAAAATCCGTCCACTAACAGTTAGGAGATGATCTCCGATATTATTTTCGTCTGTTTATTTCCTAAAGAACCGGGGTTGAGTTTACCAGAAATATCGAACATTGTTTCGAAGAGACCGGGATCGGATAAGTTATCCGAAAACCACTTCGATCCAACGAATACGTTTTCGAAGTGAAGACAAGATCATGGAATTGAAGATGGAGTATTGAAGTGCAAGGGCTATCGCTACTAATCCCGAGGATGATCCCAAAATGGATGTAGTAGGAATAGTGCCTTTGGTTTCGTTCAGACCTAGAACGACTTGTATGGATGAATGTTTTCAACACATCGTCATTGGAGGATAATGAACATTCTAAGTGAAAAAAATTCCTTAAAAAGTAATCATATCCTCAAGCCTCATCAATCGGAATGACTGAAAATCAGGGGAGATGCAGCAAGGCTAAGTGGGTCGCAGCCAATTAAGGTATGTTATCACCTTTCTAGATACCCTCGGATATATTATTAGTTATGGATACGGTGGTGCATGGAAAAGAGATCTCGATAAGGGTGGGAACACTCGGGGTGATAACATATTCGGTTCTATCCAGGTTAGGGATAGGGCTGGTCTTGTGTTGTAGGGGATCCCGGTGAGGTCCTCGGTACATTTTTCTAAATGTGTACTGTGATAGGTGGTACCCCAGTGCCTAGTCATTGTATGGAATCTATTCTCCAATAAGCGCCGTGCGGCTTTGATTGTGCCCAAATATGTTGAAATGTGAGATGCAATCATTTTGGCTATTTGAATAAGTATTTGTACTTAGACACTATTATAATATCAGATGAATTTGATAAAAATGTTTTGGTTATCGTTAGGGAAAAACCCATCGTGTTTATGTGTGACGTGGTCTTACGAGATACTTTTGTTTTTCAAAGGATTTTGATAACTTTAATAATTCAAATTGAATGTGTTTTCTCACGCTGATTTTCCAGATTGACTCGGTGTTATTTTATTATAATGCTCAGGTCAGACCGAGTATAACAAATTCAGGATAGGATGCTATGGAGCTCAGGAGATGAGCTGGATGACAAAGACTTATTTCCATACTTGATTTGTATTTCCGTTGTGTGAGGACAAGTTATTAAACTGTCCAGACTGATTGTTGTCTATTGTGCTTTGAAAATGGTATGTATATTTCCAGTACAGTTCTTGTATTTAAAATCTATTATTATATATTATATTTTGTTCCGCTGCGATTGTGAGACTCTGTGTTGTTGTTTTTTGATTCTTCTTCTACCTTCTCTTCTTCACCCCTAACAATCGGTATTTCCGGCACTTGAATATTCGGCATGTTATACAGTGAACGTATAGATGTCGATTTTCGAGGGTCGAAAATCCGGTCTGTTACATTTTGGTATCAGAGCTGAAGGTTAAGCGAGAACCTTGGCTTTGGTGGGGATTACTCATTAGAGATTGGGTCAGAAGCACCCTAGAATAATTTTGAGTGTATTAATAGATATGAGCGCGTATTTGTTAGTGAATATAAAATGTTTTATACTGTGTTGGCTGATTTATTGAGTGGCTTATGAACTCTAGTCGGCACAGTCCGTACAACTGTATCGATAGGGGTATCTAAACACTTGGATAGAGCAATTCGACATAGTATTGTTTTGAAGCGGGTAAATGAAATAATTTTACCCAAATTATATTTTTGGATATAAAAGAAATAATTTTTCTAAAAATTATTATAGTATATTGGTGTGTGTGGTTGTATAATCGGAAAAGATTATAAAGGTTGAAATGGTTATATATATAACTAAATGGGAATTGTATAAGTATGAATTATACAAATGGATTATAATTAAAATGGATTCAAACCAGAATTTAGAAAGTTAAAATTCTGGAAATTTTGGAAAATGTTAAAATGGATTTGAACTAAGTATTTGGAAATTTTGAAATCTCAAAAGTTTGGAAAATATTCTCCGAATTGTTGTGAAAATAAAATAGCATTATTTTTGAAAAAAATTGTTTTAAATTGGATTTAAAAATGGATTTGAAAGTGATAAAGCATTGAAATCACTACAGTCACTGGAAAATAATCCTGGTGATGACTATGCAACATTATTAGTATTCATTTTCGAGTTTCTAAGTGACGGATTGCTACCGGGGTCGTTGTTTCAAGATTGTTTGGGAAAAACGAGTTGATTTAAAAGTCCAAAGGGGATTTGTTTTGGATAAAAACCAGGTTTGGTTTAAATTTAAAAAGTATGATTTGCGACATTTATGATTTCTAAATGATTTAAATTGAAACCAGGTGTTTGTGAAACTAGAAGAAAAATAAGTTATTGAATTTATAACTTGGAAAATGTGAATTCCTATATGAAATACAATTTAACTTAGGTAGAGTTAAACAAATCGAGTTAGTAAAACAAGAATGGTGTGGATTAAAAATTTAACTTAAAGTAAGAATAAATTAAATTGATATGGAATTGAAATTGAATTTTAACTTGAGTAAGTTAAAATGAAATGTACGAATTGAAATTTAACTTAGGCCAAGTAAATAAAATTGGATCGAATTAGAATTGATATCGATTGGAATTGAGATATAAAATTAAATGAAATTCAACTTAAGTTAAGTTGAATGAATTAAATTTTAGAAATTAAATTGGTTGTGATTTAAATTGAATTAATGAAGTAAAATTAATGAAAAGAATTAATGAATAAATTAAATGGATTGTGGACTGAAATTGGAATTAAATATGGAACTTGGGTTGTAAATAAAATTCGACTTAATTATAAGCGAATTAAATAAAAAATTTCGTGGATCAAATGGTAAGTAAATAAATTGACTAGGAATCAATTTGGAAGGAATATAATTATAATATGTGTAACTATGAAGTGAATGCAAGTAAATCGAGTCGTAAATCATTCGAATTGAATATGAATCGATTGAAAGCAATTAAATTAGTATCGGAACCTTATAATTGCTTATAATACATGTTTAGCATGATTGGATTATGAAGCTTATGTATTTTAACCATTTAAATAAATGAAATGTTATTAAATATCATGTTTTTGGTCCTTACGTGTTTAAATTGAGTAAGTACAGGTATATGTAGCTGTTTTGCTTGATTTTGGTCGTGCAAACTGCATATAAAATAAGCCGCTCGCTTAAAATGCTAATATAAGGTACGTTTTCGGATTAAATACCGCAAAGATATAAATATTGTTATATATTTTATTTTCTGACCGTGTGGTTCGATGTATATGTTTTTATCTCTCTTGTCATATTGTGAAAGGTCTTCCATACAAAGGAGACTCTGCCAAAAAATTTCGGAAATTTAGGGTGTTAGAAAAATTTTGAAATTTTTCTGTTAACTTAAAAAGGTTGATTTTTGAATTGAAATTGAAAGAAAGGGTTTTGAATTAGAAATGGAAACTAAATGTTGGGATGGAAACTAAAGGGTTTAGAAAAGTAATGTCAAGTTTTAACTAAGTGAGTTTTGATAAGTTATTAGGTTTGGATCATTCATTCTACCTTAGCAATTTCGGGGACGAAATTCTTTTAAGGCGGGAGGAATGTAACGATCCGGATTTTTTGATGTTTAATTTGGAATATTTATATAGTTTTAAATATTGGATTTGGAATTATAATTTAGTTAGTAAGATTTTAAAACTGAAAATTTCAAGTGATTTCGTAAATTTTGGAAATCGTCGATTTTATCGACGCATTTAAATAGCATTCCGGGACATAGTCTCGGAATTCGATGAAACCTGTTCCATTAGATCCATAATATTATATTATTATCGGATTTTAAATTTCATAGCGTTTTGGTTTACCATTTGGTCGTGCGATCTGAAAACGCCTAGAAATAATTCTATTGAATTTAATTTAAATAGTCGATTTAAAAAACTATATTCTCCATACGATCGAATTGGGGCCTGAAACTTGTTCCATTGCGTTCGGAATAGGTGCATATATTAGAAATGCCAGGCGGCACGCCTCGATAGGATATCGAAATTTTAAGTTACATTAAATGAGATATTTATAATTAAATATTATTATAATCTGTTAAAGTCAAGACCCTGCCTTCTACAACACGTCGCTTCCCTCAACCTTAAATCACGTTCATCCTTCTCTGCTTTCAATCAAAAAAATTCAAAATCAAGTCACGAGCCTTTTCTTTTAGCTCATTTCTCACGACATCGACGCTACTTAAAACAAATGAAGAGAAAGAAACAAAATCGCGATTCCTTTCCTCCTCTCCGTTATTCGAATCGAACAGAAAAAAAATGTTAAATCGTGATTACCTCTCGATGGTGAGTAGGGCTCAGCGACGCAGTGAGGAGCGGCAGCGTGTAGGGTCTCGAGGCGCGGCGTTCGTAGTGGGGGCGACGAGTCGCGATCAACTGCGCACTGGAGGAAGGCGAGGTCGTGGGTGTAGGGATGGGTTTGGTGATGTTGCGTTTTGTCATAAGCAAGAAGAACGGTCCCGAGGTGGGGGGAGGGGGGTCGAATAGCGTACGTGAAAGGGTGGTCTCAGACGAGAATTGGGAAGATTCATCGATCTCGTTCAAGTTGGATTGCTGTTCGTTTTTACCTGGAACGAACGACGGTAAAGGTATAATTTCTGTAATTAAGTTTAACTATATAATTAGTTGTTTAATTAAGGATTAAAAATTGTGATAAACTAGTACACTTAATAACTTATTCATACGAGGTCTAAAAATCATGAAAACAAGTCGAGTTTGGAACGGATTGCAAAATAAAAATCAAGGTGAGAAATTCTCACTCATTTGGATTCCCGAATTAATTTTTAAATAGTTAAAATTAATTATTGGATGCCTGGTTGAATTTAATAATTATTATCAGTGTGGATGATATTATATATATAGTAGTATATATATTAGTAGCTGGATTGATTATTCTCGCCTATTTGAGCGGATGAGACCCTATGCACCTCGCATAATAGCGGATGACCTTATATTACCGCGATACCCCACCTCGAAGCGGGATTGATATTTTTATGTTGTATTAAAATCTGTGGATGCAGGAAAACAGGTGGGAGGGATCTAACTGGATTCCTCAAAAACTTTGAATTTAATTTCATAAATAGTGATATACGATATGTTTTGAATAATCTGGGATAGATTATAGTGTGATTTGAATTATTGGATGCTATGGTAGCACTGGCCTGGATTTTGGTATTTTAAAATACCATATATATATATATATCGAATTTGAAAAGAAATTTAAAAGGAATTTTTGAAAGAAAAATATTTATATAGAATTTGGATTAGTTAAAAAGAAAATTGTTGGGATAAAATAATTGGTCTGACCTTAAACTTGTACTTAACTATTCCGTAATATTTTATATAGAGAGTTTGGAATGGTGTATAAATAATAATTCTTAAGTGGTACATATATTAAAGGTTTTAAAAAAATCGAGATTTTTAAAGGTTGAGAGAATAAAAGAGAGTTTGGAAATAAATATAAAATTGGTTATACTGGATCCTAAATAAGATTTCTAAATTACGAAATGGAAGTATAATCGAGATTTGGTTGGTTTTTGGAATATAGTTGGGTTATTTAAGAAATTGATTCATAAATGGAATTTAATTTTGGAATTGAGGTGATGTGAAACCATTGTAAACTAGAATTGAGACTATGGGATTTATAAACAATGTTTATAAATAAAGTGAAATGATTATCAGTTGATAAACTGAAGATATAAATTCACGGTATGAATTTATAATAAGATGGGTAAATCTGTTTGAAAAGAAGGGAACGTTTGCCATACATCCTTAATAACTTTCATAATTCACCAAAAATCCTTCGGATACAAAACATATAAATTTCGTCCTTATTTTAAACGCAGCTTATTTTTTTCCCAATGTACCCTTATCTGTCATGCTAAAACCCTGAACCCACGATTCTTTTATCATTCTACGTTTATTCCACATCAAAAATCACATTTTCTTCTACAAAATCTGAGAATTCTACAAAATCGAACAACAAAACAACCTAAATCAACTACAAATCTGACATATTCAACATCAAACAAGGAAAAATGGGAAGATCGAAAGTGATATATCTCAATTTCTAGTGTAGTCGATTTATATTCCACCTTTTTCAATGGATGCATCTTAGGGTTTTTTGCAAGTGATTTAGAGACATTTTCGAGTTAGCCATGCTTATAATCAAACTTTTTAATGGTATTATATACAAAATTGAGAATGCAAACGATAAAATGCAAAACTTGCCCTAATTACTGCAATTTTTGTTAAAAATTGTTCAAAAAATTGTTTGCTCTTTTCAATTTTCAAAGAAGATGATATTCATGTGTTATTTGCACATTTTTAAGCAATACATTCGATCAATTTCTCTATTTATCTACAATTTTTCATAATAATTACAAATCTATCAGTAAATATCATACTAACATCAATTTTTCATAATATTCACAATAATTGCAGACAAATCTGCAACTATGTTGAACATGTTTGAATATCTCTGCAACATTTATGTATAAACAAAAATAAGTAAACATTACCGACAATATCACATATGGCTGCAATAATTCAGTATAATTGGTTAGTTTTCAGCAATAATTGAGTTAAACAGATTAAACTCAGTTTTATATGCAATTTTTTGAATAGATTAATGTCAATTATTTACAGTTATTGCAAACAAATATGCAACTATGTTGAACACTTGTGAATATCTCTGCAAGATTTATGTATAAACAAAAATAAGCATTACTGACAATGTAACGACCCCGGATTTTTATTACATTTAAATTGATAATTTATTTGAATTTTGAATAAAAATTGTAAAATTAAGTATAAAATGGTTTAATAATGGTAATCGATGATAATGAATATTAGAGTTGATGGTTAATAATGTTTTGAGTTATAAAATAATATAAGACAATAAATATTTAAACTAGAAATAGAAAATAATATAAGATAAATTTTAATAAAAATAGAAAGTAGAACATTTGCTTAATTTTAACAACATATTGAAATAGAGTCTCATGTATATAAAATAACAAACAAAGTATAATAACAAACAAAAATCTATCAACATACAAAACAATGCACCAACCAGTAAAACAAAAATACAAGCAAGACCAAGAAAATAAAATAAAGGACAAGCATGTAAGCTGCAACCCCAAAGTGATAAATACAAATCTCTTTAGTCACCAAAAACATTAACATCTCTAAAATACACCAATACATCATCTTCAGCCGAGTAAAGAAAAAATATGTAAGATTGGTAATTAAGTACATACGAAATTTGAATTTGTAAGATGAGTTTGTATACATAGGAGACAAGCATTTAATGCATGAAGCACTAGTACACTACGGAAATCATATCAGCCTCCACAAATATTGCCTGGCCAGATTAAAAAAAAAAAGTAAAGCAAGAAATATCTCTGATGATGGTACAAAACAATATTAACTTGTACCAATAATAACATCACCCTGTAACCCAATTTCTACATATCAATTTTCATCAGTTCGTTCCATTTCAAAGCTGGGAAAAACTAAAGTGAACATTATCTTAAAAACATCAACAAACCATAATACAACTCAATCAAATAAGAGAGTCAAGCTAGAAGATTTCAACTTGCAAAAAAATTCCAGTCTGTTCAACATAAATAGAAGCTCTGTTTATTCTTCCTGGAAATCAAGGTGAGTAACTTCACATTTTAAAGTGTTAACTACCTGTTGCATATGGATTACTAGAAATGAATATGCTTTGAATGTTTAAATTGTGATGAATCTTCCATAGATGTACAGATATCTACAAGTATGCATTGTTGTGTATCTGTTTTTCTCTGTTCTCATTTTTCCCAGTTCAGATTTACAAATCAAACTCCATCTCCTAATCTAATAACTATTAGAACTTAAAATTTGAACAAAGGTTGCTTGTATCATCATAAGCTAAGCTTTAAAAATTAGTCAAGATTAAAACAACCTAGAATTTATCTCTGGAAACCCAATTTGCTGAACAAACTCAATTTTTGTCAAAATTCGAACTTTACGAAATGGCGATTCATATTTATAATTTGAATGCGTATTGGAAATAATGATTTTTGAAATAGGTTTCATGATTTTTAGTGATCAAGTTTGAGAGCAGTTGTGTTTTCCTTGCTTTTGGCATTTCGAGTTGTCGTGATTGATCTAGGCGACTGGAAGGGTCGGGGTTTTATCTAGGGGTTGAGGAGTCTACTGTAGGTCGGGGAAAAATGGAGGGGAGGTGGCCAGACTACGGTGGTGGCAACGGCGGCGATTTCTTTTTCGAAAACCTAGTTTTGGAGGGTCGAGTATTTCTGGTTCATTCACCCTATTGGATGCATCGAGTTCGATGCGGTTTGGAGGGATGATGGATGGGTCGTAGGGGAAGCTGCGGCCGGAGTTTGGTGGCGAACGGTGGTAGGAGCGTCGAGCAGTTGGTGATGACAGGTTGGGTCGTGGTGAGTTCACTTTGTTGCCAGGTTTGGGGACGAGCTTCTCGAATTTGATTTCGAGACATTTGGGTAGTTCAGGTGATCAGGAATGGAGGCGAGGTTGAACGTCGACGTGTTCGACGACGTGGGGTCGGCTGGAACTGACCGCCGGCGAAGTTCACGTGCACGTGCACGTTGGGGTGGCGTATCTGTTGTGTTCGAATTTTTGGGGAAGACGAAGATTTCGACTCGGGTTTACTCGAGTAGATGGGAGGTTGGCTCGAAGGATTTAGGTCAGTGACTCGAAGCAGATTGAGATGGCTCGAGTCATATGCGTGTGTTACAGGTTTCATACCTGTAGCATTTTGTTCAACATTTAAAACTGGATTTTTAAAGTGTAAAGAAGGATTTAAAACAAGTTTTAAATTCCCAGTTAAATCTGATTCAACTCTAAATCTGAATCTTAGTCTCGAAATAAAAGAAAGTTTTTAAGTTTAAATTGTTTTAAACATATATTATTAAATGTTTATAAAACCTAACAATGAAATTAAGAAGTAAATAAGAAATGTTTTTAATATTAACTTAAAAGTGAAGTTAATTCACATTGTTAATAATGATTAATTACAAAGTTTATTAATTAAAGATTAAATGGTAATTAATGATTTATAACTACTTAATAATTTAAGAATAATCAATTAAGGGTTAATTGATTTATTAATTAAGGTTGATTAATTAATAATTAAAGGTTAATTAATTAAAATGAAATTGTAATTAGTTAATGTTAATTAACCAGGATTAGTGACTAATCTGATCTAATTAAATCAGATAAATAAATTGACCTCACTTATAAATATTTGGATTCTATTGAATGTGAATTGTTTGATATCCCTGATATATGATGCTTTGTGATATACCCTGATTTATGTTGTGATTTGTAATTTACTTATCTGTGATATATATCTGTGATCTGTGAATAAAGATGAGCGTTATAGTTTATATCGCTTATCAACTATATTTCTGTATCCTGATCTGTGATGATTGTATGATGTTGCACTATTGTGTGAAACCCCCGGACTACACCTTTACACACACAAATATGGATTTCACGTGGAAATCGGTTAAGTCACAGATAATTTAAATTTGATGTTTTTGAAATGGAAATTTTAATTTCAATTGATTTTGAAATTGGAAATTTGGGTTTAAAGTGAAAAACTTTTGAAATGGAATTTCAAAGATAAAAGTTATTTTGAATAACTTAATCGAGTTTTGAAAATTTAAATAATTTGATTTAAATTTGAATTCAAGTTTGAAATTGAATCCTATGTTTTGAAACTAGGGATTAAAGATGACATAAATGTGTTTATCTGAATTTAAACCATTTAAAAGTATAATTTTGAGAATTTGGATTTAACCAAAGGATTTCAACTCGTATGGATGAATTAGATTTTCCGAAATAAAAACTGTTGTTTTAAAAGAATAAAAGCTTTCAGATAAGAAATGAAATTCCAGTTTAATTAAAGGAATTTCAATATTGAATTGAAAAATGGTTTTCCAAGTTATGAATGAATTGTTTTGAAAAGCTATAATTTGAATCTGTTATCTTTAACAGATTTAAAATAATGATTGGTTTAAATCATTTGAAATGGGATTGTTTTGAAAGCTATAAGTTAAATCTTTGATTTAAAGATTTAACGAGTTAATCAAATTGAAATGGAAATTAATTTGGAAAATCTGTGAATGAATCTTTTATTTAAAAGATTTAAATGTGGAAATTGTTTAAACCGTTGAAGGTTGTTTAAAATAAATCTTTTTGTTTAAAGATTTAAAAATGGTAATTTGTTAAATCAGTTGAAAAGATTTTGGGTAATAAGTTGTGACTTAATTGAAATCCCATATCCATATGTTTTTAAATATTACGCTCACTATTCGGTTTAGCCGGGAGAGGACCTTTGGGTCATATAACCCATTCCGAATATGTGATACGTCGTATATGGATAGCATTTGAAGACCGGTGTTGAAGACCGGATATTTTTGAAAACGGAAGGATTACCGTCGAGTTACTCTGCATCGGCTGATCCCCGATATAGAGGTTTTATCATCCTTAGTGACGGGAAGTCCGGACGTGATTGGAAATTATCCGGATTTGCAAGGGCTTCGTGAGAAGTGCCTTCGGTTCTGTTCGATCCCGGAACAGACTTGTATGGATTGTATGTCTGACATTACACTTTGAGATATAAAGCCGATTTCTTTCAAATAATCTCTGTTGGTGGCGGAGAATTTATTCTCTTAGCTTAACACCCTTCTCTGAGACGTACGAGCTCAGAGGTTATGTAGTTGAAATTTATCAGCGATATATCCCAATTTGGTAATGTGGCATGCTGAGTGTTGCTGTGTGATGATCAGTGTTTGATCATTTGTGATATGATCATTTGTTTGATCATTTATCTTTGTGATCATAGGTTGATCATCTGTTGACCCAAAGCGTGGCTTTTTGAAAAAGCATAGCTTTGTGGACGAGACTTCGTCAGGGCCTCACAACCCGGAAATGGTCGAAACAGGAATGTTGCGGCAAGGTTATGAGGGTCGCGCCCTTTAGGGTATGTCATTTCCTTCTGGAAAAGGGGTGGTATTATGGTATGGAGCCCTGATACTTACTCATGTGGATACACTTTCTTTATGATGTGTGATGTTGGATATCGAGCGCTCGGATAAAGGTCCTAAAGGACCGGGAGGTGGAATATTCGTGAGTTACCTGTTACAGGGGTAACCCGGCCTTGTTTGGCAGAGAGCAGTTTGTCTCTCGGGACGTCCCGCCAGAGGCGATCCCATGCGGCGGAAGGAAGTTCCTTAGCCTGACCATTTGTTGGAAATCCATTTCCCAATACGGAACTTGTACGGTATTAGTTGTAGAACCTGCCATTTACTTATGGTGGCGCCCCACTGTTTAGATGGTAGCTATAGTAGGCATAGTTTGAAATGTCTATGCTGGCTAAGATTAATATTATACTTTCGAAATGTTTTCTGCACTATGCACTAATAATAATATCCAATTGATTTTGCGTAGTAAGCATGTTTGACTATCATAAGAAGAAATCTCCTCCAATTCTGCGTTTGCATTGTGTGTGTGGCGGGAGGTCTTATGGTTGTTTCATTTTCCAAAAGCATTGCGGATTTCAATGTTTAAAATCTTTTGTTGATTGTTTAAAGATAAACTGTTTTTGTTGCTCACGCCAGTCCCATGACTGATCCGGAGTTTATTGTTCCCTTCCTAAACTCTGGGTGCTCATAATTTTCCACACGAGCAGTCTAGATTTGGGTTTCTTTTCAGATATTCAGGTTTAGTAGATTATCTAGAGCTAGTTCATTCATCGGAGTTGCTTATCTTGGAGTTGTGGATTCATTCTTGTCTGAAGATCATTTTGGAGTTATCACTTCTATTGATATTGTTCCGCTGCTGTT
This sequence comes from Allium fistulosum, assembly GCA_030737815.1. NCBI lineage: Eukaryota > Viridiplantae > Streptophyta > Magnoliopsida > Asparagales > Amaryllidaceae > Allium > Allium fistulosum. The sequence continues at coordinate 672,823,727 of CM060901.1, forward strand.
GTTATCATTTTCTTTTCCGCTGCTATTTGTTGTATCATATCTCTGATGTATATTGATATTCATTGTATCATTCTGTTGTATCAGATATTGTATATCAATGTATTATTCTTTTCTTCCGCTGTGTTATTTACTTAATTGTGTTATAGCTCCGGCGAATCGGATTTGAACGGTCGAATCTACGACATTCTAGTACAATGTGAAGTACGGATGTTGATTTTCGAGCGGGCAAAACCCGATACGTTACATGTGGTATCAGAGCTAAGGTTGAACTTTAGCTCAGGAGTATAACACGTTAAGTAGCTCATTAGAGATAGGGTGAAGTATACCCTAGAATGAGTAATTCTCAGATATCCGTCCGAATGCCTCAGTAAATTCTCTTACTATCCACTGATAGTGAGTATGAGTGAAATAAGAGGATGAGATAGGGGACAGGGGAATATGACTATAAATGGTCAATACTCTGTAACAACGAGGAAGCAATCTTTTTGTCTATCCATCTCTTTGTTTGTCATCTTTTCTCAATTCTTCGATTATTTCTGGTAGATCCAGAAAGGAAATTCGATATATATTAAAAATGGGACATAAACTCCAGATGAACCAAAAATTGTTTGTATGGATGTATTGGTTGCTTTGTTTGCTATGGTTGATAGGTATACCTTAGTTTCTAAACTAAAAATTTTGAAATTATATCCATATATCTGTCTATTCTTTGGGTCCCAGTATATTCTACGAATGGTTAGTTTTCCTTTTGAACTAACCGATGCCACTGCATATTTCGTAGATTTGGATAACCCGAGTATCTTGTGAAGTGTTAAGACAGATTCGTTCTTGTATCTGTTATTCATATTCTGATTTGGTGAGCCAAATGCAGAATAAATGTTCAGTTGATTTGATGAATTATTCTTCATCTATCTTTTTGTCTCCTTGGTAATTTCAAGGACAAAATTCTTTTAAGGGGGGAAGTCTGTAACGACCCCGGATTTTTATTACACTTAAATTGATAATTTGTTTGAATTTTGAATAAAAATTGTAAAATTAAGTATAAAATGGTTTAATAATGGTAATCGATGATAATGAATATTAGAGTTGATGGTTAATAATGGTTTGAGTTATAAAATAATATAAGACAATAAATATTTAAACTAGAAATAGAAAATAATATAAGATAAATTTTAATAAAAATAGAAAGTAGAACATTTGCTTAATTTTAACAACATATTGAAATAGAGTCTCATGTATATAAAATAACAAACAAAGTATAATAACAAACAAAAATCTATCAACATACAAAACAATGCACCAACCAGTAAAACAAAAATACAAGCAAGACCAAGAAAATAAAATAAAGGACAAGCATGTAAGCTGCAGCCCCAAAGTGATAAATACAAATCTCTTTAGTCACCAAAAACATTAACATCTCTAAAATACACCAATACATCATCTTCAGCCGAGTAAAGAAAAAATATGTAAGATTGGTAATTAAGTACATACGAAATTTGAATTTGTAAGATGAGTTTGTATACATAGGAGACAAGCATTTAATGCATGAAGCACTAGTACACTACGGAAATCATATCAGCCTCCACAAATATTGCCTGGCCAGATTAAAAAAAAAAAAGTAAAGCAAGAAATATCTCTGATGATGGTACAAAACAATATTAACTTGTACCAATAATAACATCACCCTGTAACCCAATTTCTACATATCAATTTTCATCAGTTCGTTCCATTTCAAAGCTGAGAAAAACTAAAGTGAACATTATCTTAAAAACATCAACAAACCATAATACAACTCAATCAAATAAGAGAGTCAAGCTAGAAGATTTCAACTTGCAAAAAAATTCCAGTCTGTTCAACATAAATGGAAGCTCTGTTTATTCTTCCTGGAAATCAAGGTGAGTAACTTCACATTTTAAAGTGTTAACTACCTGTTGCATATGGATTACTAGAAATGAATATGCTTTGAATGTTTAAATTGTGATGAATCTTCCATAGATGTACAGATATCTACAAGTATGCATTGTTGTGTATCTGTTTTTCTCTGTTCTCATTTTTCCCAGTTCAGATTTACAAATCGAACTCCATCTCCTAATCTAATAACTATTAGAACTTAAAATTTGAACAAAGGTTGCTTGTATCATCATAAGCTAAGCTTTAAAAATTAGTCAAGATTAAAACAACCTAGAATTTATCTCTGGAAACCCAATTTGCTGAACAAACTCAATTTTTGTCAAAATTCGAACTTTACGAAATGGCGATTCATATTTATAATTTGAATGCGTATTGGAAATAATGATTTTTGAAATAGGTTTCATGATTTTTAGTGATCAAGTTTGAGAGCAGTTGTGTTTTCCTTGCTTTTGGCATTTCGAGTTGTCGTGATTGATCTAGGCGACTGGAAGGGTCGGGGTTTTATCTAGGGGTTGAGGAGTCTACTGTAGGTCGGGGAAAAATGGAGGGGAGGTGGCCAGACTACGGTGGTGGCAACGGCGGCGATTTCTTTTTCGAAAACCTAGTTTTGGAGGGTCGAGTATTTCTGGTTCATTCACCCTATTGGATGCATCGAGTTCGATGCGGTTTGGAGGGATGATGGATGGGTCGTAGGGGAAGCTGCGGTCGGAGTTTGGTGGCGAACGGTGGTAGGAGCGTCGAGCAGTTGGTGATGACAGGTTGGGTCGTGGTGAGTTCACTTTGTTGCCAGGTTTGGGGTCGAGCTTCTCGAATTTGATTTTGAGACATTTGGGTAGTTCAGGTGATCAGGAATGGAGGCGAGGTTGAACGTCGACGTGTTCGACGATGTGGGGTCGGCTGGAACTGACCGCCGGTGAAGTTCACGTGCACGTGCACGTTGGGGTGGCGTATCTGTTGTGTTCGAATTTTTGGGGAAGACGAAGATTTCGACTCGGGTTTACTCGAGTAGATGGGAGGTTGGCTCGAAGGATTTGGGTCTGTGACTCGAAGCAGATTGAGATGGCTCGAGTCATATGCGTGTGTTACAGGTTTCATACCTGTAGCATTTTGTTCAACATTTAAAACTGGATTTTTAAAGTGTAAAGAAGGATTTAAAACAAGTTTTAAATTCCCAATTAAATCTGATTCAACTCTAAATCTGAATCTTAGTCTCGAAATAAAAGAAAGTTTTTAAGTTTAAATTGTTTTAAACATATATTATTAAATGTTTATAAAACCTAACAATGAAATTAAGAAGTAAATAAGAAATGTTGTTAATATTAACTTAAAAGTGAAGTTAATTCACATTGTTAATAATGATTAATTACAAAGTTTATTAATTAAAGATTAAATGGTAATTAATGATTTATAACTACTTAATAATTTAAGAATAATCAATTAAGGGTTAATTGATTTATTAATTAAGGTTGATTAATTAATAATTAAAGGTTAATTAATTAAAATGAAATTGTAATTAGTTAATGTTAATTAACCAGGATTAGTGACTAATCTGATCTAATTGAATCAGATAAATAAATTGACCTCACTTATAAATATTTGGATTCTATTGAATGTGAATTGTTTGATATCCCTGATATATGATGCTTTGTGATATACCCTGATTTATGTTGTGATTTGTAATTTACTTATCTGTGATATATATCTGTGATCTGTGAATAAAGATGAGCGTTATAGTTTATATCGCTTATCAACTATATTTCTGTATCCTGATCTTTGATGATTGTATGATGTTGCACTATTGTGTGAAACCCCCGGACTACACCTTTACACACACAAATATGGATTTCACGTGGAAATCGGTTAAGTCACAGATAATTTAAATTTGATGTTTTTGAAATGGAAATTTTAATTTCAATTGATTTTGAAATTGGAAATTTGGGTTTAAAGTGAAAAACTTTTGAAATGGAATTTCAAAGATAAAAGTTATTTTGAATAACTTAATCGAGTTTTGAAAATTTAAATAATTTGATTTAAATTTGAATTCAAGTTTGAAATTGAATCCTATGTTTTGAAACTAGGGATTAAAGATGACATAAATGTGTTTATCTGAATTTAAACCATTTAAAAGTATAATTTTGAGAATTTGGATTTAACCAAAGGATTTCAACTCGTATGGATGAATCAGATTTTCCGAAATAAAAACTGTTGTTTTAAAAGAATAAAAGCTTTCAGATAAGAAATGAAATTCCAGTTTAATTAAAGGAATTTCAATATTGAATTGAAAAATGGTTTTCCAAGTTATGAATGAATTGTTTTGAAAAGCTATAATTTGAATCTGTTATCTTTAACAGATTTAAAATAATGATTGGTTTAAATCATTTGAAATGGGATTGTTTTGAAAGCTATAAGTTAAATCTTTAATTTAAAGATTTAACGAGTTAATCAAATTGAAATGGAAATTAATTTGGAAAATCTGTGAATGAATCTTTTATTTAAAAGATTTAAATGTGGAAATTGTTTAAACCGTTGAAGGTTGTTTAAAATAAATCTTTTTGTTTAAAGATTTAAAAATGGTAATTTGTTAAATCAGTTGAAAAGATTTTGGGTAATAAGTTGTGACTTAATTGAAATCCCATATCCATATGTTTTTAAATATTACGCTCACTATTCGGTTTAGCCGGGAGAGGACCTTTGGGTCGTATAACCCATTCCGAATATGTGATACGTCGTATATGGATAGCATTTGAAGACCGGTGTTGAAGACCGGATATTTTTGAAAACGGAAGGATTACCGTCGAGTTACTCTGCATCGGCTGATCCCCGATATAGAGGTTTTATCATCCTTAGTGACGGGAAGTCCGGACGTGATTGGAAATTATCCGGATTTGCAAGGGCTTCGTGAGAAGTGCCTTCGGTTCTGTTCGATCCCGGAACAGACTTGTATGGATTGTATGTCTGACATTACACTTTGAGATATAAAGCCGATTTCTTTCAAATAATCTCTGTTGGTGGCGGAGAATTTATTCTCTTAGCTTAACACCCTTCTCTGAGACGTACGAGCTCAGAGGTTATGTAGTTGAAATTTATCAGCGATATATCCCAATTTGGTAATGTGGCATGCTGAGTGTTGCTGTGTGATGATCAGTGTTTGATCATTTGTGATATGATCATTTGTTTGATCATTTATCTTTGTGATCATAGGTTGATCATCTGTTGACCCAAAGCGTGGCTTTTTGAAAAAGCATAGCTTTGTGGACGAGACTTCGTCAGGGCCTCACAACCCAGAAATGGTCGAAACAGGAATGTTGCGGCAAGGTTATGAGGGTCGCGCCCTTTAGGGTATGTCATTTCCTTCTGGAAAAGGGGTGGTATTATGGTATGGAGCCCTGATACTTACTCATGTGGATACACTTTCTTTATGATGTGTGATGTTGGATATCGAGCGCTCGGATAAAGGTCCCAAAGGACCGGGAGGTGGCATATTCGTGAGTTACCTGTTACAGGGGTAACCCGGCCTTGTTTGGCAGAGAGCAGTTTGTCTCTCGGGACGTCCCGCCAGAGGCGATCCCATGCGGCGGAAGGAAGTTCCTTAGCCTGACCATTTGTTGGAAATCCATTTCCCAATACGGAACTTGTACGGTATTAGTTGTAGAACCTGCCATTTACTTATGGTGGCGCCCCACTGTTTAGATGGTAGCTATAGTATGCATAGTTCGAAATGTCTATGCTGGCTAAGATTAATATTATACTTTCGAAATGTTTTCTGCACTATGCACTAATAATAATATCCAATTGATTTTGCGTAGTAAGCATGTTTGACTATCATAAGAAGAATTCTCCTCCAATTCTGCGTTTGCATTGTGTGTGTGGCGGGAGGTCTTATGGTAGTTTCATTTTCCAAAAGCATTGCGGATTTCAATGTTTAAAATCTTTTGTTGATTGTTTAAAGATAAACTGTTTTTGTTGCTCACGCCAGTCCCATGACTGATCCGGAGTTTATTGTTCCCTTCCTAAACTCTGGGTGCTCATAATTTTCCACACGAGCAGTCTAGAGTTGGGTTTCTTTTCAGATATTCAGGTTTAGTAGATTATCTGGAGCTAGTTCATTCATCGGAGTTGCTTATCTTGGAGTTGTGGATTCATTCTTGTCTGAAGATCATTTTGGAGTTATCACTTCTATTGATATTGTTCCGCTGCTGTTGTTATCATTTTCTTTTCCGCTGCTATTTGTTGTATCATATCTCTGATGTATATTGATATTCATTGTATCATTCTGTTGTATCAGATATTGTATATCAATGTATTATTCTTTTCTTCCGCTGTGTTATTTACTTAATTGTGTTATAGCTCCGGCGAATCGGATTTGAACGGTCGAATCTACGATATTCTAGTACAATGTGAAGTACGGATGTTGATTTTCGAGCGGGCAAAACCCGATACGTTACAGACAAAATCACATATGGCTGCAACAATTTAGTTTAATCGCTTACTTTTCAGTAATAAATGAGTTAAACAGATTAAACTTAGTTTTATGTGTAATTTTTTGAATAGTTTAATGTCAATTATTCATAGTTATTGCAGGCAGATATGCAACTTTATTAAACACTTTTGAATACAAAAATAAGCATTACTGACAATATCACATATGGTTGCAACCATTCAGTTTGGTTGCGTACTTTTCAGCAATAATTCAATTAAACAGATTAAACTCATTTTTATGTGCTATTTTTTGAATAGTTTCATTGAAATACCAACCTATTTCGAAAAAAGTGGAGAAAAATATGATGATATTTATAATTACAAATGCCGTATTTTAAAGTTTATAGTTATTCAAATTGTTGCTGAAAAATAAGCAATTAAATTTTAAAACTGCTGAGATATATGCAACTACACCATATACAAGAAAAGTTGCGTATAAGTTAACAGTTTTTTCAATAGTTTCATTGGAATACCAATCTATTTGGAAAAAGTGAAGAAAATTCTGGTGATATCTATAATTAGAAACAACATATTTTCCATTTCATAGTTATTCAAATTATTGCTGAAAAATAAAAAATTATTTTTTAAAACTGCTGAAATATATGCAACAATTCCACATACATGAAATTTTGCATATACTTTAAAATTTGCTGAAAAAGCAGCAATTATTTAAGATAAGTGCATACATTTCTGTTTTTTCTGCATATTCATTATAACTGCAAGTATTTAACATCACCTATCATATTATTAGATTGTTCAATTTTATTTAATAATTTTTAATGTACTTTTACAGAAAAACACAAAGGAGGAAATAAAACAAGGAAAAAAAGTAATTCAGGAAACATCACTTGTTCCCGCTGAAGAACAATCAAGATCAAAGATTCTACTCAAAAAAAGAAAAAGAATTAGTGAAGAGAAAATCACTGCAAGGGAAGACAACTACAGAAACAATTTGAGGCCTTTCATCGATGTCCTTAGCAGGATTAAAAAGGAAGAATTGTTGAAAGTATCACATACGAAATATCTTCAAAATTTATCTTTCTACAAATTCATTGATATGATCTATGTTGGAATTATACCAGTAAAAGAAAACACAAAAAATTCAACAACTATAGACATAATCATCAGAGCCTACAGAAATAACTTGAACTGCTTTCAATTTGGAGATCTGTTACTAACATTCACGGAGAATGATATAAGCCTATTATTAGCAGTTCCTACAGATGGTCAGTTAATCAAAACTTCTGGCCACATGAAAAAAGAGGGCAAAAGCAATGTTCAATTTACATCATTCATCAATGGACACTTTGAATGAGAGACAAGTGTCAACAAAAAACATAGAAAGGGAGTTATTTACAACAATAAAAGGAACATCAAAAGAAGAAAAAGCAGATACGACAAAGCTTTTGCAATTGCATTTGGTTGCAACATTCTTAATATCAAATCCAAATTCGACTGTGCCTTGGAATATGATCCCATATTGTGTTTTTGAAGATAAAATGCAGCATATATCTTGGCCAAAAACAATTCACAAACATTTGATAAATCAAATTGAAAAATATATTGACACACCAAGGAAAATAAATGCTTGGGTTACATTGTTATTGGTATTAAATTTTTAAATAATTAGATATATTTCCTATTAATTAATAATTTATTATAATACTAATTGTCTTTTTTGCAGTGCTGGATCTGTGAAAAGACACAAATTTTGAAATCTGCTAAATTGGAATACAACAACTCATATCCCTTGGCTGGCAAATGGGATATATCAAAACTCAAGCCGATAATGTTAATGACCATAAGCTACAACTCAGCAAGTATAACTGCAATATAATCTGCAGAATTGTTAAGTTACATTACAAAAATAGCCAGTACTCTATATTTTTGCAGACTTATCTACAACAATTAACAATAGTTGCAGATATATCTGCAGTTATTAGTAGTAATTGACCATTTAGGTGCAATTATTCACTACAGTTGCTGACTTATCTGCAATTATTATAAACAATTGCCTATTTATCTATTGTTCTAAATAGGAAAACTGCACATAGGGCTACAAATATTTACAATAATTGAAGATATATCTAAAATTTTCCATAATACTTGCAGATTTTTCTACCATTATTAAAAATATTTATGGACATACATGCCAATCATAATTAAAATTATACACATTTATGCAATTATTCATAATACTTACATAATTATATTCAAATATTCTAAAGCTTCAATTTTGATTCAATTCTTTATTTCATTTCAAGGAGAAGAACTAAAATTACTGAAAGATGCAGTAGAAAAAGATGAAGAATATGAAGCATTGTACAAGAAAAGAAGAAAAATACAAAGAAATAATAAGAAAACTTGAATTGGATAACCGAAAACTTCAAGCTGAAAATACACTGCTAAGAAAGCAACTGAGACAATATGTGGAAACATCGTCATCCACACAATCTGAGAATGTGGAGCTACCAATACAAGAAATAAGTGGTAGCAAACTGAACTCCACAGATGAAAATGAAACTGAAGAAAATGAAGATAATGAAACCAAAGAGAATCATTCTTTTGGTAATACTTTGAATAATATATTGTTTTTCAACAAGAATGCAAAAATTTAAAATATTTGATGATATATCTGCAAATATTCTTATGCTATGAAAAATGCTTTGTTAAAGAATAAATGCAGATATTATTGCAATAATTATTAAAAAGTGCAGCATATTCTTCATTTTTTCATAATACCTTGCAACATAACACATAAAATTCATAATTATTTCAAAAACACTAAATAGTTGAATTACAAACATATATTTTAGCTTAAAGGACAGAAGAGAAGAAAAATCAAACTGATGTTCAAACTAAAGACAAAAGTATTGAAGATGAATGTCGTCTTGTGGAGAATGATAAAGATGAAGAAAAAGAAGAACAAACAGGAAAAGATGACGACAAAGAGGAAAAAAGAAATTTCGACGAAAAACAAAAAGATCCAAATGATGATGAACAAACAAAAACAATTGATGAAGATAAAGCAATCGAACAAAATCCTTCATTTGGTAATACTTTGAATAATGATAGTTTTTCAACAAGATTGCAAAAATTAAACAAATTTGAGGATATATCCGCAAATATTATTACTGTATCAAAAATACGCTGTTGAAAAATAATTGCAGATATTAACGCAACAACTATTAAAATGTACAGCATATTCTTCATTTTCTCATAATAATTCACAACATAACAAATAAAATTCATTATTATTTCAGAAACACTAAATATTTCAATTGAAAATATATCTTTTAGCTCAAAGCACCGAGGAAATAGAAAATAAACTAATACTCATATGAAAATAAAAATATTAAACAAGAATGCGGACTTATAGAAGTTGAAAAAGCTGAAGGCAATCAAATTACAAAAATTGTATTCCAAAAACCAATCATGAAATATTCACCAACATTCAAATTAATTTCAGGTGAAAACATTCAAAATTTCCCGCAGCTATAAGGTAAACAAACAGAAGATGAAATATCTAGTTCAGCACAAAAAAATCGAAGAAAGCAAAGAAAAAACATTGGAAATTGAAAAGCAAAAAAGGGTATAAATCAGCTGAAGAAGTGGATTTGCAAACTCAAAAGAAATCAAAAATGGCAAAACAGCAAGAAGAAATCCTACTAATAATAGTTGACGAATACAAATCTGAACCTTGATAAACTGAATTATCTACCACTGCAAAGATAAATGTTAGAAAATGGTCATATGTGCGAAGTCTGTCTGAAGAAAAAATCAAGCTGTTGGAGGACTTCTTTAATAACTCCGACCTCAGGTAAAACGAAGTCAAACTATATATAATTCTTTAAATAGCCAAGTATACCAATAATTGCTGAAATAAAAGCAATTATTTAAATTTGCTACTGACATATCAACAAATATTTTAAAAATGCAAACATTTAATAATATTGTTCATTATATCACAGCAAAAGTGCATACCTGAATGTAGATGATGACATCATTATAACTGGAACAACACTTGGTGAACTAATAATAGGAAGTTTTCTTGAAGGCTAGGTAGAACTTTACTCAACAATTCCATTTATATGCAAATTTATCAGCAACATTTTATTGGACTTGTTGTTTTATCTGTAAAATTCCATTTATCTGAAGATTTATTAGCAACATTTCGTTAAACTTATTGTTTTTTCAGCAAAATTCCATTTATCTCCAACAATTACATTTATCTGCAGATTTGTCAACAACATTTCATCAAACTTGCTGTTTTTTCTGCAAAATTCCAAAAAAATATTATAGTCTTTTATCAACAAATATATTATCACTATTTCCTTATAATAATTTTTGTAGACCATTGACTGGTATTCACATGAATTGCATAAAGCTCATGCAGAAAATTTGTACTTCAAAGTTTACACTGATGTAAGTCTTATAATATTTTAGTGAAGAATTTTTTTAAATATTTATAAATTCAATTTGCTAATGTATGCTACCATAAACATTTCTACTGAGAAATTCAAAGAAGGTAACACAAGCCCTAATCGATGATGTAGTAGCTAAAATTTTGCAAACTGCAATAAAATGTTCTTCCCTATCCACCTCATTTTACACTCCTGGAGTTTATTAAAGAAGATAGAATGTGGATTCACTATGATTCTATAAAACCATGACATGAAGGAGAACATCAGAAAGTAGCAAGAAAGCTGGTATGTAAATTGAAAAATGAATAAATCAAAGGAAAATAAACCGTTTAACAAAATATTTTTTTTCTTTACAAAGAGTTTATATCACAGCCTTACTAAAGAAATTGGAAAAAAGGGAGCATAAACCATCAAACCAAATCACATTTGCTAACAGCCTACAACAACGTTCTGATTCGTAAGTACACCACAACAAAAAATGTACAAATATTTTCATATCATAGAACATTTATTTTAACAAATTCATAATAATTTTCAATTACTGCAGAGTTGACTATGGCATGTTTGTAATGAGCATTATGAAAGAAAGAAGTGAAAGCAAACAAATCAACAATGATGACCCTCAATTCACATATGAAGCTATGGATTTACAAAGAGCTGAATTGGCACATCAAATTCTATCTTGCAAACCTTATAGCTGGAGCTTAGAAGAAAGCTTGACACAAAAGTTTTTATTGTCTGAAGCAAACCAAAATATTTGATGTATCAAACTGTAATGTTTTCTCTAAGAATTATGAAATTTATATACATATTTTGGTAAACTTATGTAGTTGCAAGACAATATCACTGGGTTAACATGATATTAGAGTTTATTATCAAAAAATTATATATGAATTTCTTACAATTGAATTCAGATACCAAAATACTAGAGCGAATCATAGCTATTCAGAATATTTGCAGAAATGTCAGCAATAAAAGCAATATCTGCAGATATCTCCACAAATATGTGATTATTCAAAATAGTTGCAGAAATCAATGCACTATAGACGTATAATTATAGATATTTCAATATGTAAGTAATTATTCAAAATTATTGCACCAAATAATTGCAGATATGTCAGCACAAAAAACAAATAATTGCAGATACCTCCACATTTATTAACAACAATTGCACATACATATGGATATACCATATTTATTTCATGGCAAACAATGATACAAATTTCATCTTCATATAAAAAGCAGTATTCACAAAAAAAGTATAACTGGTAAGCAAAAATTCAGAAAATTGCAGAAATATGTGCAATTAATCGTAATACTTGCAGAAAACACTGCAATAATGATTAATAAAAACATACCATGATTAATAAACATCCAACCTAAGTATAGAGAAAATGCCATTAAAATGAATAACAAAAACATAAAGTTAACTCCATACAGTATAAATTTCCCAAAGAAAAAAAAACTACATGTGTTTCCATGAACAAGTCCTTTTATTATGACCCAACTTCTTGCATATACTACATCTAATGGTCTTTGAAATTTCACCAGCAGATTTTATCCTCTTAGATGATGATGGTCGACCAGGCATTCTTCTACCTTTAGGAGGTACTACAACAAAATTTTCAATCAAAACATCTTCTTTTAAAAAGTTTATAACATGATTGATTGGATGAGAATGCGCCGATCGATAATAAACAACTATGAAATAATCTTCAATGTAATCATAAACATTCAACTTTCCACAACTCAAACTACATCTAACAGCATGAGCATAAGGAAAACCATATATTTTCCACAATTTACAAGAACAAACCTGATTATTTAAATTAACAGATTGATGAACGGGAGAATGAACTTCAAACACATTTCACTTGATTTTATAACAAACCACGAAGCTCCTTCCAAATGAAGACTTTTCAACCGATTTTCATTCACTGGACATACAACACTATTCCAACTATTAGCAAGTTCTTGACGATCAAAAATTAGCTTCATTAACTTAACTCTAATTTTATCCAAGCATGTAGTGATTGGTAAATGTCTTTCTTCCAAAATCCATTTATTGAAACTCTCTAAACAATTTGATGACATTTCACCATAAAGATAAGCAGGAAAAAAACATTAGCAAACTTCTCAAAGGGTATTCCATTCAAAAAGTTTGCCACAGTAGAACCACTAGCATCTTTAAAATTCTTCAATGCAACATTGTAATCATCCAAATTAGAAGTATATGCAACACGTCCAAACAAATCTATCAACCATTTCTTTTTTGATTCGAAAAATTCATATTTTTAAGAAACTTTTAAATTATTGTTCAAATAATAAAAACATGAACCATGAACTGAATTTGGAAACACTTTTGGAATAGCAACAAGAATACCAGGATGACGGTCAGAAATGAAAATAAAATTTCAACTATCATCTTTTAGAAAATCTTTAAGCTGTTCACAATACCGAATCCAATAATTTTCTTCTTTACCAGACACAATCTCAACTGCTATAGGAAAAAAACCTGATAAAACAACAAATATATAAATAACTGAAAAAAGTGCATAATTCTCTTCACTTATATTGAAAAAGTGTAGACAAAACTACAACTATTACCATATATTACTACAGAACAATTTCTCACTGTACCAAAAATATTGCAGACTTTTCAGCAATTTTTTTGTAAAATTGCTTCGGTTTCTGCAATTTTTTCTGTTAGTAAGATATTTTTCTTTTTAATAAATACTGATATTGCAGCAATAAATAATAATTATTGCATATATTGATGCAAGTATACATTAAACTACAAACAAACAACATACCTTCATTGCCATTTTTACCAGTAGCAGCCATCAAACAACCTTGAGCTCTACCCTTCATAAAAGTAGTATCAACAAATATAAAAGGCCAAGAAAATTGAAAACCATGTGCACAAGCTTCAAAACCAATAAAAACCCTCTCAAATTGATGTCTATCAGGATTACACTCCAAAACTACTTTACTATCAAGATTAGTTTCGAGGACAGCATCACAAAAAGACTTCAAATGGTGATAAGACATCATATCACTTCCATGTAAATCTTATAAAGCAAACCTCTTCCCACTATAAGCAAAGTAATACTTCAAAATGATATTATACTCAGTTTGAAATAGGTTAATTGTAACGACCAGCCTTTTTGGATGGTTTAAATCGACGATAAACCACACACGTCAGACTCAACCCATTCAAAAGGGCAGATTGTTATGGGGTAAATAAGAAAAAGCAGAGAAAGAAAGAAAACAAAATAGAATCTCGCAGCAAAATGATAAAATATAATAATCAAATAAACAGTCCATGAAGCTGTTTACAAATGCATTGATTATACTTTTATACTACAGACCAGAGTTACATACAGCAAGAAAAAATAATAAATAAATGCAGCGGAACAACATGATGCAGTGGAATAAATATAATAAGTAACACTAGTACAAATTCTTCGTCTTCATCCTCCAAAAACCCGTCTTCGATAAACTGAAAAGCTCAAACTGACCCGAGCAAATTGAAAAGACAAAATACTCGAGTCAGGACTAAAAGATCTTATGTAAGTTAAATCAATAGTGAATAAATATGAGTGTAACGGCGTCAGATATGTTTACGGGGTTTGACATCTCCTATCCAGTGTCAAACGTGAGTGCAATAACTTAAGAGATGTTCGTGTTTTACATCTCCTAAGGATCCGTTAAACTATCTACTATGTAGTACAATACGCTATTATAATATGTCTACAGTAAAGTAAAGAATTAAAATGGCGTTAAGGCATTACCCATATCCCCCTTAACACATTTTATATATTCCCATAGTCTATACAGTACCGTACGCTCCTCCATGAGGTTTAGTGTTTCCCATGGTAGATTTACCAATTGCGGATCCAGACTGGTGGTAATGCATAACAGCTACTACCGCCCACCTCGGAACACACTCCCAAATCAAAATCAAGGGGTGGCCACCAAATCAATCATAAAGTAATAGAATGGTAGCGAAGAAATGTGCCCGATAGGAGGAATGACCTCAATTGGCCCGACATAGCTTCTGTTTAGCCACATCAAGCTGACTCACGGGAGTCAAGGTCACGTAAATACCTCATACAGAACCGTTCGTGTGACGCCCACCTCTATACTCACACTAGGCAAGGACACTACGGAGTAATACCGTCGACTAGCACGAAGAATAAGGCTTTTGAGGAGCGACCATCTGTGTAATTGCTTTGTGCGAGTACCGATATGTTAGATAATATAACTTACATTTCTTTTCAAGAGGAAATCCGACATATCAAATACAAACTCAAAGCTACTACACAGTGGCTAAGTGGGCTTCGGAAACAAATATAGAAATAAACATAACACAAATCAGTCACAGATATTCATATCACAAAGGCGGAATCAGATATGAATATATCACATGAAAGTGTACATCAAAGTAGTGTCAAACAAGATCCACTACATCACAAAAGAATATATACAAGTGCTAGACAAAAGAATAATTATACATCAAGGAGTCTATATCTCGAATGTATAACAACAAAAACTACTAAGCTAAAGTAGTTAGTCAAAAGTCAGGTGTCGAAACCTGATAAGAAGTCAAGCAGAAGCACCTGAAATACCTCGGTCTGACCTGAGTATTATTTAAGAAGAAAATAATAAACGGATCAGTCTAGCTATAAATATCAGTTAAAATGAGATATGATAAGAGATGTGACCAAAATGTATGATAACAAAAATGCCATACTGTGTCAAGTATACATTAAATAACAACAAAAATCATACTATATCTCAAATCATCTCAAAACACCAAAAAGAATCACATTCTTTAAATTATCCACCAAAACACAAATATTGACAAAGCATATCAATGCCAATCCACGAAAATTGGTGAAACACAAATTCTAGAAATCACAACCAGAAATCCAGAAATCACAAAAGGGGGAAGGCCTATCACAAACGGGAGCATGAAAACTCACCAACACGTTTATCACAAACGAGTTGCTAACCCATGGTCGCTAACCACAGAGCCGGTGCCACGGCGTAGTACAGCGAATGCCCGAGGAACCAGAAACTCAAATAATCTAGAACATCGACATAGTACAGCGTTACGCCCAATGAACCAAACTCAAATAATATGGAACAACGATGTAGTACAATGAACGCCCGATAAACCAAACTCAAATAACATGGAACAACGACGTAGTACATCGAACGCCCAATAAACCAAACTAAAATAATACGGAACAATGATGTAGTACAACGAATGCCCGATGAACGGAACTCCAATAAGTTGGAACAACGACATAATACAACGTTACGCCCGATGAACCGAACTCCATAAAACCATAGGTAGCTAGCCTATAAAAATGAGATGAAGCTCCATAAATCGGGGTATAGTCCCCCACGTGGACAAAGAGACATCGCAAATCGCTAGTCTAAACCATAAAATGATCATCATCGATCATCAAAAAGTGTCGATTACACTAAGCTAGTAAATAAACGAGTTTAGCTTCATGTCCCATAACCACTAGCTTAACTTAAATATTTACGAACAAATTGTAGATTTCCACTAAAAAATTGTCACAAGAGTTCAATCGAACAAGTCCAAGAATTAACCGACGAAGTAAACGCAAGTGTTTCATACCACTTGTTTTACTAAGCCGTTTAATTAGATTTCTCATACGAATGAGGTAAAGGTTTGTATATACTAATAGATTGGAAAACGATTTTATAAACGAGATTTGTATTAAAAAAGAGTTGAAAACATCTTTGTGAAAGAGTTTGAATATTTACTACTAGTATAGAAACCTTTGTACTTTAAAGTGACAAATCACAGAAATGATTGTAGAAACAATCAATCACCAAAAATTCACATACGAAACGCGAATTAAATCCAAAGAAATCGATACCAAATCCATCAAAATGGATATTCCCAAAAATCCTGAAAAAGAAGTCATCATGGTCGATAAAAGTGATAACAACTAATCGGAGCAACTAAAATCGATAAACAATTGAAATTTAATCAAAGATAGGCAAATAGGCAAAGCTGGGCAATTCCAGACGTCTGGGGGTCAATTCCAGACTTCTGGATTTGGTTTCTGGAAATATTCCAAAAAACCACCTAGACGTTTCAAAGCACAATTCAGACGTCTAGACCCCCTTTTAGACGTCTGATCCTATAATTCAGACGTCTGAAATTAGTCACTGCCATTTTTATTTTTCTGCCGTGTATATTTTTGCTCCAGGTCCAAACCAGACATCTGGACTTGGTCACCAGACGTCTGGTCACTTGGTCTGGGAAACAATTTGCCTAGGCCAAAGTGGCAAAAATGTAATAATCCAGTTTTCCGTACCCCTTGAATAGACACTAATCTCCATCGATTAACTCAAGATGAACGGAAAACCGAACCATTAGGGTTAAAAGAAGAGGTAGAAGAAGATAGAAGAAAAGAAAAACAGAAAAACACAGAAACAGAACCAATATCAGAATCTCACATTCGCAGCGGAACAATATATAATAGATAATCACTAGTCTTTTAAGCAAAGAACTATATCAGTTTTATACAATACATCAATCAGAGTCAATATACAACTCAATACAACAATAGACAGTTATATAAACTTGTCCTCATACAGAATACACAGTGGAATAATACATAGTATAGATGATACGTCTTGCCATCCAGCTCGCCATTGAGCTCCACAGCATCTCCTGAATCCAGAATGACCTAATAACCTAACTCTAGACTGCCCATGTGGAAAATGATGGGCACCCAGAGTTTAGGAAGGAAACAATAAACTCCAGGTCAGTCATGGTGACTGGTGTGAGAACTTAAAACAGTTTATCTTTAAAACACATAACAAAAGAATTTTAACATTGAAAACCCGCAATGCTTTTGGAAAATGAAACTACCATAAGACCTCCCACCACACACACAATGCAAACGCAGACTTGGAGGAGATTTCTTCTTATGTTAGTCAAAGATGCTTACTACGCAAAACAAATAATTTGATTTGATATTATTATTAGTGCATAGTGGAAAACATTTCGAAAGTAGAATATAAATCTTAGCCAGCATAGGTACCATTATATTATGCCTGCTATAGCTGCCTCCTGAGGAGACAGGTTATACAAATGCAATCGTAAAGGTTCGTATTGTTTCTTTAGATTTTCCAACAAATGGTCAGGCTAAGGAACTTCCTATGCCACGAAAGAGAACGCCTCTGGCTGGACGTCCCGAGAGACAAACTGCTCTCTGCCAAACAAGGCCGGGTTACCCCTATAACAGGTAACTCACGAATATGTCATCACCCGGTCCTTTGGGACCTTTATCCGAGCACTCGGTAGCATCATCACACATAATAAATAAGGTGTGTCCACATGAGTAAGTATCTGGGCTCCATACCATAATACCACCCCTTTCCAGAAGGAAATGACATACCCTAAAGGGCGCGACCCTCATAACCTTGCCGCAACATTCCTGTTTCGACCATTTCCGGGTTGTTGAGGCCCTGACGAAGTCTCGTCCACAAAGCTACGCTTTATACAAAAGCTATGCTTTAGGTCAAACAAATGATCAAAGTAATGATCACAAAGATAAATGATCAAACAAATGATCATATCACAAATGATCAAACAATGATCATTTCACAGCAACACTCAGCATGCCACATTACCAAATTGGGAATATATCGCTGATAAATTTCAACTACATAACCTCTGAGCTCGTACGTCTCAGAGAAGGGTGTTAAGCTAAGAGAATAAATTCTCTACCACCAACAGAAATGTATTTGAAAGAAATCAGCTTTACATCTCAAAATGTAATGTCAGACACGTAACCATACAAGTCTGTTCCGGGTTCGAACAGAACCGAAGGCACTTCCAAAGAAGCCCTTGCACTTCGGATATTCACAATCCCGATAAAACTTCCCATCACAAAGGAAATCTCTATACCGTAGCTAACGATGCAGAGACAATCGATAGGTCATCCTATCGTTTTCATAAACATCCGGTCTTCACCACCGGTCTTCAATACGATCCATATCGTCGTATCACAAATTCGGAATGGGTTATACGCCACAAAGGTCCTTTCCCGGCTAACCCAAATAGTGAGCGCTTATTCAAAAATAAGTGTGGCATTCAAATTCAAGCAAATCCCACCAAATACCCATTCAAGGTAATTATTGATAGTCGGTTATTTAACTATCAATAGGTCTGCACAGCATCATCAGATTCCAAATAATTTTCCCAATTATTTATCTTTCAAAAATATCTTTACAAGATATTAATTTCCACACTTAACCATTTGAAACAATTTCAAATCAATTTCCACATTTCAATTTATCTTTAAAGATAAATTCTCAAAACATTTCACTTCATATTGGAAAACATTTCCATACCTATTTAATAATAGGTAATTCACAAATCCATTTATTTTCAACATTTGAAATTATTCAATATACTTAAATCCAGTTAAGTATATATTTATTCTTTAAGGAAATCATTTTTCTTTCACAAATTTTATTTGAGTCAAAATGAATGTTACGTAAAACATCGTTACGATAACTCAAAATCACTAGTATAAGGATTCGAAATTTAAGATAGATATATAAATCCCAATACTATATAAAACATTTCCTTTCGGAAACCATTTACTATAACAACAGTGTTATAGTCCACCATTTCCTTATTTCTCGAAACGTCTATTTCAACAATAAATGTTGAAATCTATGTATTCGATACTTAACACATTTTAAAACATCTTTTAAAACAATTACTTCATTTCGTAATATCACTTTTCCAAAACATCTCCGTTTTATTTAATAATATATTCACTGTCCAAAATCGTGAATATAATTCGTTATCCAAACTCAACATTTCTACACATTTTATTTAAAGGATTATCCACTGTCCAAAATCGTGGATGTAATTCCTTTAATTACTTCTATAATTCACTTATCAAAATAAGTGATTTCGAATTTATAAAACAATGTTTATAAATTTCAATTCTATTTATAAAAACTTCGATTTATAAAAATCCTTGAATTAACAAATTCGATTTATAACTCAATTTTATACCAAAAATCTAAATTATAAGTTAATTACTTATAAATCTTTTATTTTACAAAAATCTATTCATTTCATAACTTCACATTATAAAACTTTTAAATTTCATTAACTTATGAAATCCAATTATACTCCATTTTAACACTTATAAAAACTCGTTTTATAATTCCAACATTTAAATTTATAAATATCAATTTTATAAATCTTTTATATAAACCGTTTATAATTATTCAAAAAATCTCAATTTAAATAAACCGGTTCTATAAACGTATATTTTCAAAAATCACTTTAAAAATCCTTTTAAAATCAAAATCGTTATCTTAACTTCAAAAATGGATCCGATGATACAACATCACCAAATAGTCAATCACAACATCCAAACATCATATATCAATATGACAATAGAATATATAACAATATCTGTAAATAAATCACTACGGTGAGGAATCCAGTCGGATCCCTCCAACCTGTTTCCCTGCATCCACAGATGTTAGCACAATACCAATTCCGCTCCAGTACGGAATTATCGCGGTATATGGGTTTAATAAATATTATCCGCTTACTAACGGCGCAATAGGGTCTCATCCGCTATACCATGCGGGAAATCAACAACTACAATATATACATATGCCAATATATATATTGTTATATACATATAATACCAATTTCACTTCAAAGTGAAATTATCGCGGTATATGTTTTTAATAAATAACATCCGCTTACTAACGGCGTATAATGTCTATTTCAGTCAATAATAGATAAAATTTATCATCCAGGCATACAATCAACAATTTTAAATCTAACTATTTAAAATTTTCATCAAAACAAAACATTCGATTGAGTGAGGAGTTCTCACCTTGATTTCAACTCCGTTCCAGCTTTTATTTCGAATAAAATTAAACGGACGTTTAATTTCACTCAAAATTTTCACTGACTCCAATCGCTTCCAATCCTGTTCCATTGCGTAGTGCTTGCGAATACGATTCCAACGCACTTCGTTTCATCATTTTCCGATCTCGCAGCAAAAAGATATTGCAATTTAAAGTTTACACGATTTATGTAAATAAATTTACATCTTTTATTTAATTATTTTTCCAAACCCACATCACAGCCGTTGATTTCTTCTTGAACGCATCAGGGCCGCACCCTTTATCTTCCTCACCAACGTGATTCCCAGGCTACAAACGAATGAACAAACCCAAACGCCGCCGTTAAACCCTAATCACGCAATCAACTTCGAGCAACATGGAGACGATCTGGATACGCCATCGGAACCGCCTCCACGAAACACCCCTTCGCCCAAAACGTGGTCAGACCCGGTTGCATCTACTTCCTCGAAAAACATGTTGAACGCGTGGCCTTCATGGTTGAATTTCTGACGATTGGTTCGACTATAATCGATCATAGCCATATGGATTTGTAGAGCTTGTGAAGCTCTACAACTTTGTATTTGGAAACTTCGTGAATTATTGCTTGGATCGAAAGAAATTGAGGAAGAAAAACGAATGATTTCTGGCCTTTGAATTCGAGAGTGGCGGCCACGAAAATATAGAGCTAGGGTTTCATTAGTTAAACGTATATATATACGTATATACTTAATATTAAATTTGTCTTAAAACAACTTTTTCAAACGATCTTCAAATTACACGTGCCGCCTGGCGTTCATAAGGTTTACCCCGCGTTCCGAACACAATGGAATGTGTTTCGAGAGCTAATTCGATCGTCTGTGCGATTTACGGAGAAAAACGATCAATTTTAAATTAAACCGATTTCGATGCGTTTTGGCGTGCCCTGGACAAACGGTACATCCAATTGACACGAAATTTGAAACCATACAATAATATCACATTACGGATCCGATGAAACTAGTTTCGTCGAAATCCGACACTGTTTGAAAAATGACTATTTTTAACTCGCCAAATTAATATTAAAACAATTTCGATGCGTTTCGAGCTGCCACGGTCAAATGACAATTCCGTTTGCTACGAAAATTGAAATCCGATAATAACAAACTATTACGGATCCAATGGAACTAGTTTCGTCCAATTCTGAGACTGTCCCAAAAATGGCTAATTTCACTAGTCGATTAAATATTAAAATATTCAATTTTCACAATTTAACTTTTAATTCAATTTTAAAAGTTCTATAATATCACTATAACTTCAACATGATTTAATATAACTTTATAAATCATTTTCATTCACATTTATTCCAGATTTCAATTATTTCTGGAATTTCAACTATTAATTATCGATTTAATTATCCAATTAAATCCAGATATTCGAATTTTAAATTATTCGACTTATTAATTCCACTTATTAATATTTAAAATCAATTAAATATTCAAATTTTAATTAATATAAATTCTGGGTCATTACAAACTTTCCCCCTTAAAAGAATTTCGTCCTCGAAATTACCAGGTAAGGAAAAGATACAAAATCTATTAACATTCCAAAACAAATCGTTCAAATTGGATTTCCAAATCTCTTAAGTGTTTAACTTTCCCAAAATCCATAGTTAAACTTCTTACAATAACTTTATTAAATTGACTTCCATTCAATTATTCAATTTCTCAACTTCATTTGCTTCTAATGAATTAACACTTATATTCATTATTTCATATCAATTCATTTATATTAGATTGATTTACATTCAATTTTTTATTCAATTCAATTGCTACTTCATTTTACAAATAAAATTGAATTTCATTTATATAACTCAAGTTCACATTCATCACTTCATTTCATTAATTAATTTTTTTGATACCCAAAATCAAATTCATTCACCATTACTTAAGTTATATTCCAATTAAACATCATTTATTTAACTTAACTTAAGTTTCCACTTGTAAATCCAATTCAGATTTTTGTTTTCGTTAACAAAGTTCATTTAACCTTTTACCAAAATCAAATTTCATCAATCCTTCAAATTTATATCATATTTGACTTAACAAAATTGTTTAATCACTTTATCATTTGGTTTTGCTTACATTACTCATTTTATAAGTTATACAACTTATACATTTAAGCTTCCAAATCTGATTTAATTTATATTTAACTTTTTACCAAAGCTAAAAATTTCACATCATATTTCATTATGCTACTCAAATTCATTAACTTTACCAAAGTTAAATCTATTATCTCATATCATAAGTATAAATCTGATTTCACTTATATTTATCACTTTACAACTTGGATTTTAAATCAAATTTGTTTATCATAACAAAACTTCAATTTCAATTTACTATGGGTAGAAAATCAATCACACAGAAACTCGAAAATGATACTGATGATGTTGCAGTCGGCACCGTACTATTTCCCAGTAACAATAGTGAATTCAGTGCTTAAATTCTTTCGAAACACTTCTCTGGAATTTTATCTTAGATTATAAATCTTTTACTTATAAAATTTCACTTCTTATATATAAGATTATTTTTACCATTGCAAATCATTTTAATTATAACTTCATACTTATAATTTATTTGCTTATACAATTTATTCTTTTTCCAATTGTTGTATTAATTCAACTTATTCAAACAACTTTTAATTAACTTATATATATTTACATTTTCAACAATCAAACATCAATCATATAGACTTTAATAATTTCAGAAAAATTATTTCCTTATATACAAAATATAATAGAGGTAAAATTATTTCATTACCCAATATAAAACCAATATCATGCCGAATTGTTCTGAACAAGTGTTTAGAGATCCCTATCGATAGAGTTGTACAGACTATACCGACCAGAATCCATATACCACTCAACAAATCAATCATCACAATATAAAACAATTTTATATTTACTAACAAATACGCGCTCATATCTATTATTACACTCAAACTCATTCTATAGCACTACTGACTCCATCTCTAATGAGTAACACCCAACAGAGCAGGGTTGTCGCCTAACCATATGCTCTGATACCAAATGTAATAATCCAGTTTTCCGTACCCCTTGAATAGACACTAATCTCCATCGATTAACTCAAGATGAACGGAAAACCGAACCATTAGGGTTAAAAGAAGAGGTAGAAGAAGACAGAAGAAAAGAAAAACAGAAAAACACAGAAACAGAACCAATATCAGAATCTCACATTCGCAGCGGAACAATATATAATAGATAATCACTAGTCTTTTAAACAAAGAACTATATCAGTTTTATACAATACATCAATTAGAGTCAATATACAACTCAATACAACAATGGACAGTTATATAAACTTGTCCTCATACAGAATACACAGTGGAATAATACATAGTATAGATGATACGTCTCGCCATCCAGCTCGCCACTGAGCTCCACAGCATCTCCTGAATCCAGAATGACCTAATAACCTAACTCTAGACTGCCCGTGTGGAAAATGATGGGCACTCAGAGTTTAGGAAGGAAACACTAAACTCCAGGTCAGTCATGGTGACTGGTGTGAGAACTTAAAACAGTTTATCTTTAAAACACATAACAAAAGAATTTTAACATTGAAAACCCGCAATGCTTTTGGAAAATGAAACTACCATAAGACCTCCCACCACACACACAATGCAAACGCAGACTTGGAGGAGATTTCTTCTTATGTTAGTCAAAGATGCTTACTACGCAAAACAAATAATTTGATTTGATATTATTATTAGTGCATAGTGGAAAACATTTCGAAAGTAGAATATAAATCTTAGCCAGCATAGGTACCATTATATTATGCCTGCTATAGCTGCCTCCTGAGGAGACAGGTTATACAAATGCAATCGTAAAGGTTCGTATTGTTTCTTTGGATTTTCCAACAAATGGTCAGGCTAAGGAACTTCCTATGCCATGAAAGAGAACGCCTCTGGCTGGACGTCCCGAGAGACAAACCGCTCTCTGCCAAACAAGGCCGGGTTACCCCTATAACAGGTAACTCACGAATATGTCATCACCCGGTCCTTTGGGACCTTTATCCGAGCGCTCGGTAGCATCATCACACATAATAAATAAGGTGTGTCCACATGAGTAAGTATCTGGGCTCCATACCATAATACCACCCCTTTCCAGAAGGAAATGACATACCCTAAAGGGCGCGACCCTCATAACCTTGCCGCAACATTCCTGTTTCGACCATTTCCGGGTTGTTGAGGCCCTGACGAAGTCTCGTCCACAAAGCTATGCTTTATACAAAAGCTATGCTTTAGGTCAAACAAATGATCAAAGTAATGAACACAAAGATAAATGATCAAACAAATGATCATATCACAAATGATCAAACAATGATCATTTCACAGCAACACTCAGCATGCCACATTACCAAATTTGGAATATATCGCTGATAAATTTCAACGACATAACCTTTGAGCTTGTACGTCTCAGAGAAGGGTGTTAAGCTAAGAGAATAAATTCTCCGCCACCAACAGAAATGTATTTGAAAGAAATCAGCTTAACATCTCAAAATGTAATGTCAGACATGTAACCATACAAGTCTGTTCCGGGTTCGAACAGAACCGAAGGCACTTCCAAAGAAGCCCTTGCACTCCGGATATTCACAATCCCGATAAAACTTCCCATCACAAAGGAAATCTCTATACCGTAGCTAACGGTGCAGAGACAATCGATAGGTCATCCTATCGTTTTCATAAACATCCGGTCTTCACCACCGGTCTTCAGTACGATCCATATCGTCGTATCACAAATTCGGAATGGGTTATACGACACAAAGGTCCTTTCCCGGCTAACCCAAATAGTGAGCACTTATTCAAAAATAAGTGTGGCATTCAAATTCAAGCAAATCCCAACAAATACCCATTCAAGGTAATTATTGATAGTCGGTTATTTAACTATCAATAGGTCTGCACAGCATCATCAGATTCCAAATAATTTTCCCAATTATTTATCTTTCAAAAATATCTTTACAAGATATTAATTTCCACACTTAACCATTTGAAACAATTTCAAATCAATTTCCACATTTCAATTTATCTTTAAAGATAAATTCTCAAAACATTTCACTTCATATTGGAAAACATTTCCATACCTATTTAATAATAGGTAATTCACAAATCCATTTATTTTCAACATTTGAAATTATTCAATATACTTAAATCCAGTTAAGTATATATTTATTCTTTAAGGAAATCATTTTTCTTTCACAAATTTTATTTGAGTCAAAATGAATGTTACGTAAAACATCGTTACGACAACTCAAAATCACTAGTATAGGGATTCGAAATTTATGATAGATATATAAATCCCAATACTATATAAAACATTTCCTTTCGGAAACCATTTACTATAACAACAGTGTTATAGTCCACCATTTCCTTATTTCTCGAAACGTCTATTTCAACAATAAATGTTGAAATCTATGTATTCGATACTTAACACGTTTTAAAACATCTTTTAAAACAATTACTTCATTTCGTAATATCACTTTTCCAAAACATCTCCGTTTTTTTTAATAATATATTCACTGTCCAAAATCGTGAATATAATTCGTTATCCAAACTCAACATTTCTACACATTTTATTTAAAGGATTATCCACTGTCCAAAATCGTGGATGTAATTCCTTTAATTACTTCTATAATTCACTTATCAAAATAAGTGATTTCGAATTTATAAAACAATGTTTATAAATTTCAATTCTATTTATAAAAACATCGATTTATAAAAATCCTTGAATTAACAAATTCGATTTATAACTCAATTTTATAACAAAAATCTAAATTATAAGTTAATTACTTATAAATCTTTTATTTTACAAAAATCTATTCATTTCATAACTTCACATTATAAAACTTTTAAATTTCATTAACTTATGAAATCCAATTATACTCCATTTTAACACTTATAAAAACTCGTTTTATAATTCCAACATTTAAATTTATAAATATCAATTTTATAAATCTTTTATATAAACCGTTTATAATTATTCAAAAAATCTCAATTTAAATAAACCAGTTCTATAAATGTATATTTTCAAAAATCACTTTAAAAATCCTTTTAAAATCAAAATCGTTATCTTAACTTCAAAAATGAATCCGATGATACAACAACACCAAATAGTCAATCACAACATCCAAACATCATATATCAATATGACAACAGAATATATAACAATATCTGTAAATAAATCACTACGGTGAGGAATCCAGTCGGATCCCTCCAACCTGTTTCCCTGCATCCACAGATGTTAGCACAATACCAATTCCGCTCCAGTACGGAATTATCGCGGTATATGGATTTAATAAATATTATCCGCTTACTAACGGGGCAATAGGGTCTCATCCGCTATATAATGCGGGAAATCAACAACTGCAATATATACATATGCCAATATATATATATATTGCTATATACATATAATACCAATTTCACTTCAAAGTGAAATTATCGCGGTATATGTTTTTAATAAATAACATCCGCTTACTAACGGCGTATAATGTCTATTTCAGTCAATAATAGATAAAATTTATCATCCAGGCATACAATCAACAATTTTAAATCTAACTATTTAAAATTTTCATCAAAACAAAACATTCGATTGAGTGAGGAGTTCTCACCTTGATTTCAATTCCGTTCCAGCTTTTATTTCGAATAAAATTAAACGGACGTTTAATTTCACTCAAAATTTTCACTGACTCCAATCGCTTCCAATCCTGTTCCATTGCGTAGTGCTTGCGAATACGATTCCAACGCACTTCGTTTCATCATTTTCCGATCTCGCAGCAAAAAGATATTGCAATTTAAAGTTTACACGATTTATGTAAATAAATTTACATCTTTTATTTAATTATTTTTCCAAACCCACATCACAGCCGTTGATTTCTTCTTGAACGCATCAGGGCCGCACCCTTTATCTTCCTCACCAACGTGATTCCCAGGCTACAAACGAATGAACAAACCCAAACGCCGCCGTTAAACCCTAATCACGCAATCAACTTCGAGCAACATGGAGACGATCTGGATACGCCATCGGAACCGCCTCCATGAAACACCCCTTCGCCCAAAACGCGGTCAGACCCGGTTGCATCTACTTCCTCGAAAAACATGTTGAACGCGTGGCCTTCATGGTTGAATTTCTGACGATTGGTTCGACTATAATCGATCATAGCCATATGGATTTGTAGAGCTTGTGAAGCTCTACAACTTTGTAGTTGGAAGCTTCGTGAATTATTGCTTGGATCAAGAGAAATTGAGGAAGAAAAACGAATGATTTCTGGCCTTTGAATTCGAGAGTGGCGGCCACGAAAATATAGAGCTAGGGTTTCGTTAGTTAAACGTATATATATACGTATATACTTAATATTAAATTTATCTTAAAACAACTTTTTCAAACAATCTTCAAATTACACGTGCCGCCTGGCGTTCGTAATGTTTACCCCACGTTCCGAACACAATGGAACGTGTTTCGGGAGCTAATTCGATCGTCTGTGCGAGTTACGAAGAAAAACGATCAATTTTAAATTAAACCGATTTCGATGCGTTTTGGCTTGCCCCGGACAAACGGTACATCCAATTGACACGAAATTTGAAACCATACAATAATATCACATTACGGATCCGATGAAACTAGTTTCGTCGAAATCCGACACTGTTTGAAAAATGACTATTTTTAACTCGTCAAATTAATATTAAAACAATTTCGATGCGTTTCGAGCTGCCACGGTCAAATGACAATTCCGTTTGCTACGAAAATTGATATCCGATAATAACAAACTATTACGGATCCAATGGAACTAGTTTCGTCCAATTCTGAGACTGTCCCAAAAATGGCTAATTTCACTAGTCGATTAAATATTAAAATATTCAATTTTCACAATTTAACTTTTAATTCAATTTTAAAAGTTCTATAATATCACTATAACTTCAACATGATTTAATATAACTTTATAAATAATTTTCATTCACATTTATTCCAGATTTCAATTATTTCTGGAATTTCAACTATTAATTATCGATTTAATTATCCAATTAAATCCAGATATTCGAATTTTAAATTATTCGACTTATTAATTCCACTTATTAATATTTAAAATCAATTAAATATTCAAATTTTAATTAATATAAATTCTGGGTCGTTACACAAAACGTATCGGAAGCGATCGGACGAGCAACGACGACTAAGGATTTACGCCAAGCGACAACCCAGCCTTAATGGCTTTTCGATACACCCCGAATATCAATGTCCAAATATCCATAGAAGGATTTTCATCAAATTAGACCAAAACACCAAAATTTGGAAAATTCTCCAATTCAATTCAAATCAAAAGCAAATGAACAAGCACAAATGTTAGGGATTCATACCTGACAACAATGATAGCTATAGACGTAGATGTGAGTTAAAGAACTCACCTTTTAAACTCAAAACACAAGTAAGAAGCTATAAAGCAAGGCAAGAACAACCACTCTTCAATTTTAACTCTAGAAGCTCCAATCTATGATCATAGACAAATATTTCCTAAATAAGGTTATAAGAAATTTCTGAAATTGGAGAGAGATTGAGATGGAGAAGATGAAGAGGATGCTTACCTAAGCTTCTCTTTGATTTTGGAGCTAGAACTTGAATTTGCAAAGGAAACTAGGGCTTGAAATTTCTATTTCCTTTTCTCTTCCCCCATTTTTACAAAAGCTTGAAGTGTTAGGAAAATAGAATGAATGAATGAGAAGAGGGGCTGAGTTAGGGTATTAAGATGGGTTAGTGGGCTGAAACCCAAACCCAAAGCCCAACTAGAAAAATAGCAACTTCTACTCAACTCCAAACATATCGATGTTTATACTCAAAAAATTTGTAAACATCATTTTGGACTCAATGGAAGTGGTGTCAAGTCCCAATTTGACTGTTTACAAAAAGTATCTTTTCGGATTTTAATCCGATTAACGATGCTATATTTAAATAAAACATTTAAATATACAATCGTAAAATATGTGGGTTGTTACAGTTCGCCAAACCATCCTACTTCATTTCTGGAATCTCCACCACGTTCATAGTTGTTAAAGTGGTTTTCGGTATTGGCAGAGAGAATGACAATATCGGATCCCAGTCTCTTTAACAACCAAACGCTTATTTCACACCGGATGATTCTTTTACCTTTCAAAAAGTCAATTCACAATTTATATCAAAATATCATATTCGATTTCAAATCATACCTCTTTCGAAATCATATTCACTTTCAAAACTATATTCACTTTCAAATCATATTCACTTTTGAAGTTACCTTAAATTAATACTATTACATTTCATTCCAGTTATATTCTTACTATTAAATCACAATTTTTTTTTCTTCCAACATTAAATCACAAAACCTTATTAAATTAACTAATTTTAATTATAAAAAATTACGGGCCGTTACACTCTCCTCCGTACAAAACTTTTCGTCCTCGAAAAGGGAAAGAATCAATTAAGAAATTAATATATCTTATTCAAAATATTAAATTTATAAACAATCAATTTACATAATTAAATAATTTAAATAAAATACGTCAATTTAAAATAATTAAATCCTTTTATATTCAATTTAACAAAAGTTTGGAAAACATTTCACAAAATTTTCTATGTCCAAAATCCACAGAAAATTTTGGCAGAGCCTCCTTTGTACGGAGAGGTCTAGGAGAAATAATAATATCAATAATACAATAAATATCACATACTTTCAAAATAATATATCCCAAACTACGGGAAAAATAATATAATATCGCTAGAAAACCATAATCCGAGAACATACCTATTTGTCGGGCAAACAACGCTTATTTTATAAAACCAAAAGTAGTAGCGATTGCTTCCATAATCTGTACTTCACTTATATAATCCAAAGAAGTTAATAATTTTATAAAAGTGAAATATTTAAGTTGTCTCAATTTATAATAAAACCAATCAATATAACATAACAACAATCACTTGCAACCAAAAGCATAAAATCATCACATGAAATCAATATACTCAACCATACATCCATAGCATCCAAATAAATTGTTTGTTCGGGTTTAGACACTTTTAATCGTATAGAATGACAAATAAGATACTAAGTATACCATACACTCAACAGTCTTAGATAAAACTCAATAGATTGTTTATACATCCTAAACAATTCAAAGCATCACTTCCCAACCATCCATAAGCCAAAGCAAACAATAATTTCAAATATTATTAAGTTTTATTCTTATTACTCTTCTTTCACATTATTCACTGTTCATTTTCATTTGTTCATACGATGCTTGTTAAATTTCTTTACATTTATCACTTACAAAATTTATTTTCCATTCATTTATGCAATACCATTTTTCTTTTCATTACTTTACATTCATTACTTACATAAGTTACTTCCATTTCAATTATTAGATTATTTATTATTATGTAAGTCTCTTTACAGTTATTATTAATAGATATTTCCTTTCACACTTATTCTTCCATATATGGTATTATTGAATATTAAGTCCATTTCTAAAACATTTCCAATATTCTCTAAAGTTGTAATCATTCAATTCATATAGTGTTCATTTTAATTATAAATGGCTTTAATATTAATTCAAGTTTATAATTATTTACTTACGGTTTTCACCTTTACCATTAAATTTGATTATAAATAGCTTAAAGTGTTATCTTAAGTTTAAAATCATTTTTCTTACATTATTCATTTCTATTACATTTAAACAGTAGTATTTCAAATTGTTAACTTAAGTTTATAACAATTTATAAAATTAGAATTCTTATTAATAGAGGTAATTCCATTGAACACTTTCATTTTTTTCCAAGTTTTACATGTATAATATTCTATTACATACTCTTTTTAACATTTCAACTTTTAATATTTTGGTAAGTTATATATAGATGTCTTTTAGAATGCAATTGAATATTACCCAAGTTTCTCTTATATATTTAGTTAACAAAATGATCAATAGTTACCATTTCTTATTTTCATTTCCTTTTTATTTACTGTTTACAAATTTTAATTTTTCTTATCTGTTTCATTAATTATTTTAAAATCAAATTTCTTATTTTCATTTTAGAAGTTTCCAATTATTAATATATTCAAGATTCCATTCATTACAATAATTTCAGTTTCTAATTTATAGAAACTTAAGAACTAAACAACCGGGTTTCATTTCAATTATTTTAAAATAATATATATAATCATTTCTTACATATATATTGATATCAAATCCAACTCCAGAAATAAAAATTAAGTTCCATTTATCAAAACGGATATGCAGTAAAACTACTACAGCGGTCTTCCCACTTTGAAACTCAAAAATGAACGTCAATGATGCATATTTTGGATATAAGAAGGCCAAATTAAAAAAAAAATCCATGTTTGATATAAGGGGTGCATAACCTTTAATCAAAGTTAGCATATTTTCCTTTTTTGTGCTTGGTTAAAACTTGAAAACTCTACAATAAAATATAAACATCCAAAGTACCTCTTTCTCCCCTCTGCTTTTATGAAAATAAAAAATGATGAGAACCAAAATTTTTATGGAAGAACTGAATCTAAACTAAAATTTGATTTTAGAAAATGTATCGAATTCGATGGGTGTATGCCGGACTAAAACCATAAAATTGACAGTAGGCTGTCGGAATGAAAAAAAAAGTTAAACGGCATGGGGCCGTCGAATTAAATTATTAATTTCGGTTGTCCCCTTCCAAAAATTTATTCAAAAATCGAATGTATATAGATTTTTCTAGTCGACAAACACGTTAAACTCTACCTACAAAACCCATAATTTTTTTTACTTGATTGTTTCTTTCTCATTTGCAATTTCATGAGCAGATGAGTTTGATTTGTCCATTTATTATTGATTTTTATTAAAGATTAAAGAAGGAGATTAATGAAGACTAAAGGAATTAGGGTAAAAAAAGAAAGGGGCAAATTGGTCAATTTGAATTGTAATTTTATAAGAGAAC
The DNA here is from genome assembly GCA_030737815.1 of Allium fistulosum. Classification (NCBI taxonomy): domain Eukaryota; kingdom Viridiplantae; phylum Streptophyta; class Magnoliopsida; order Asparagales; family Amaryllidaceae; genus Allium; species Allium fistulosum. The sequence goes on from CM060901.1 coordinate 672,856,490, forward strand.
TATTTTTATTAGTACCCATCGTAGTAAAATTTTGTTTTTTAAAAAAATGACCTCTCATATCCAAAAATGGTGTGTCGGTAACAATACCCCTCTTTTTTATGCTATTTATCTTTATTTACTTTTTCAATTTTTCAATTTGGCTTTATTTTCATCGTATAAGGCACAAGATGTGTGCTATTTATATGATTATTTTTTAATTTTTTTGGCAATGTTATGTTTTAAACTGTACAAATAATTAGCTCTAAATTCCAAGCTTTAAGCATCTATCATTTGTTGTGTTAGTTTCATGCTACAAGAAGATTAAACAACTAGAAATCCATAATTCTCGGATGAAATTTCGAATAAATAAAGTTTATATTGCCAGAAATACATACTTTCTTTCTATGATAGATACAATTGTAGATATGTGAAGAATAAAGTTGAGCTGCTATTCTTTTGAAAATTTAAAATTAAGGACATTAGTCCTGTAACAACCTGAATTTTATCACTTTGAATTGAAATATTTAATTAATTTTAGATATTAAAATAATTATTTTAAATGATGAATAATTCACATTAATTATTGTATAATGATCAAAAGTGATTTATAATGGTTTTATAAACATATAAACTTATTTTATAAAGTTACATAAACTTCATCGCATTTTGGTAGTTCGATGTCGTATTTATATAAATGGAGTTTAATATTATTTGATATGGTTTTTATATCTCAAATAATCTTGTTATAATTATTTGAAGATGATAAGAAATTTATTTTCAAGTTTTGTTTACATAAATAAATAGTTTGATTAAAAACTGAAAATGTGACCGAGATTCAACTTCAAATTTTCGACCTTTCGTTGAACGGAAGTTGCTTCAAATCATTACATATTATTTGAGACACATACACATGCATGTGCATACATATACATATATATATGGATATGCAATTAGTCACATCAAGGGTCTATAAATATCTAGATATGTATATACATAAGCTTTCTTATATGTAGATAAATGAAAGCTTCATCCTTAAGAGTCAAAAAAGCAAACTTACATTCAACTACACATTACCTTACACACGTACAACATAAAGTGATGGAAGGCGCATGGAGGGAGTGGGTTCGACTATGAACTAAGGGGGAAGCGGGGGGTATTTTGGTAATTCATGTGCAAGGATTTCTACCGTATAAATACCTCTGCATATCCTCTTCCTTTCTTCACAAATTCACTCGCAAAATTCCTAAGCTTCTCTTTTTCTTCTAAGGCACAACAATGGCTTCCATCTCCTCTTAAAAATATTCCAAAATCGAGATGAAGTTTTGCCAAATAATCATAAAATGTATGCTGAAATAACCATAAAATATAGAAAGATATACCACTTTAAATTCAAGATCAAGTTAGTTATCACCTCTTCTTTCTGCTTGCTTGGTCGAGATCATCAAGAGTCACCACCACCTCTCCACCCTCTCAAATACAAGACCGAGCACAACCAAGGGTCCTAGGGTAGGATTCATAAGCTTCGGTACGAAAATAGTGGAGCTATAGTCAATTTCATAACGCTAAAAGTTAGATTGGGATAACATGAAAGTAAGAACACCTTTTAACTTGGTTTATTTTAATTCTAATACATACATACATATATATATATGATTGATGATATAATTACTTAGATGGTTATTTAATATGTTTGGATGATGATCGGTTGAATATGGGTTGCTTATGTTAATCACATATTAATCTGGCTGAGAAAAGTAAGCTTATTATAATTTATATTGCAAGAATCATATTTATCAAGATAGTGATGGCTATTTGATTTTCCATGAATATTCCAAAAAAGTACTCATATTATACCCAAAATTATGTGTATAAGATAGGTAAACCTGCCATTAAATATTAAACCAAAAAAGAAATGTTTTTGGAAAGATTTTGGAATTTGTTTTAAAAAGAAAGAAATTGGAAACGTGGAGTTTGAAATTTTTGGAAAATAAAATCCGTGGTTTCATTTATGAAAAATAATAGTTTTAAAGGTGGAACGTAACAAAAAAATGTCATATGGTTTAATATAAAAAATTTGAAATTAAAAAGATGGAAATTAAATATTATAATAATATAATATTAAAGATATGGAATAAACTAAAAATGAGATTTTAATAAAGTAAAATAGTGAAAACTTGATTTAAAATAGTTTATTATGTTATTAAAATGATTTAAAAGTGTTCGGACAAGTTTTATAAAATTTGAGTAAAAAGTAAGCCGCCGCGTTTCGGTATTTCGCGATTTCACGACTTGAAAAGTTAAACGACCAAGTCGGAAGAAATATGAGTTCGAGTTCTTTGAAATAAGAATTTTATGAGTCCAAATTCTTTGAAATAAGAATTTTCCAGACTCTTATGATCATAGTTTTCGAATGAAAAGAAAAATCAAGATTTTATTTAGTAAAGTTGGAGATATGTCCAAATCAAGTTTTTAAAATTGCTGCGTTTTGGTAGCTCGTAAAATATTGTTTCAACTTTTTAAAATAGATGTTTTTAAATCTTTAAAAATATGAAATAAATTCCATAAATATGTTAAAATGTTCTAAAAGGGATTTGAGTTATAAAAATGGATATATGTATATATACATATAATGTAATATGTGTTTTGGTCTACAAAGCTTAAAATCACTATTTACCGACAATTTAGGAATGGAATTTGGTGACCGTTGAGTAAATGATTTGAACTTGGGTTTTCTTCCCGATTCTTTTTGAAATGTTTTTCAAATGGTAAATCAAATACTTTAAAGGTTTAGAGTAGATCAAATAACTTGACCACCTTATGGGTGACAGAGAGGTAGTCTCCAGGCTGGAGTTTGGGAAACTAATTGGCCACTCCTCATAGCTATCCGTACTGGCCCGATGGAGGAGATAGTTAATTTAATTTACTCGTTCTTAAGATAAAAGAAAAGAGATTTGGAGTTTTCCAAAAAGGTTAAAAAGGATTTAAAATAGGATTTTGATGGTAAAGAGAACATTCTAGTTAAACTCTATATTAAATTATGAGGAGGGAACTTGTACTATCCGCGTGAATTTAAAAGGTGATTTCACCGTTTCGACGAATATTATAGGTTGAATACGGAAATTAGTATTGAGTATAATTGATCTAAAATCTATGAATTCTATTTTACTCAATACTAAGTGATTTGGGTTTACAGTAAAAGAAATCTCAAATAACATTGGTTTTAACCCATTAAAATATATGTTTTGGAAATAGGAAATCTCTATTAAGATTGAAATTATACCTAAAATAGAAGATGGAAATATTTTTCCTAAGTAATTAAAAGGAAATGACTTGGTATTTCTAAGGTTAAAAGAGGTTTGATAATTTCTGTATATCCTGAAATAGAAATGGTTTAAAGATATATAACTCTAAAAGATATTTTATTTGATGGAAAGATATCTTCAAATTTAAATATTATTTTGAGTAAAAGAAGAAAAGAGGATTTTACAAAAGAGGCTTAACATTTCAGTATACCCATATATCGATAATTGGTCCGGAGAGACCGGGATCAGATTTGGATGATTACTATCCAAAAATCACTTCGAACCAATATACACGTTCGAAAGTGAAGATAATGTGAAGACAATGATTTTAAAGATAGAGATCTTCAAAATGTAAGGATGCTTTCCACTAACTCATGATTCACATATTGTATACTTATGGTGGCAGTAGTACCTTCGTTTTGAAATCTTCAATGCAAGGACCACTCGCTACTAATCCTAGGGGTGATTCCCAAACAGGATGTAGTAGAAGTACCTTCGGTTTATCCTATTCCTGGACAACTTATATAGACAAATGTCAGGCATTGCATTTCTAAGACCATGAACATTGGTTTTTAAGAATGTATATCTGTTTAGTGGTTTAGGAGGTAACTGCTTTTGTACTTTACACCCTTTCCTGAGACGTATGAACTCGAGGGTTCTACTTTTGTGGAAACCAATTAGTGTGTCATCAGAAATGGAAATGTAGCAGTCAAAGTGGGATTTGCTATTTTAAGAAAGGTAAAATGTTACCTCAAGCCTCACACATTGGTAATAGCAAAAACATTGTAGATGTAGCAAGGCTAAGTGGGTTATACCTATTAGGATATGTTCATCATCTTTCTAGATTACGCTCTATATTTCGGGTTTGTTGTGTATGATATGGCCACAGATAGGTCGGAAACGACCGGGTAGTGACATATTCGGTACTATTTATGGTAGAGGTAGAACGGTTCTGTGTTAATAGAGGGCGGTGAGGCTATGCCTTGGTACATTCCTCTAGAGATGTATTATACGGAAGGTAGTCCCTTACCTTGTCATTGTTGGAAATACATTCTCCAGTATGTACCATTACGGTTTTGACTTAGAACCTAGTATGTTGGAATTTAATTAATGCAACAATTTCGGTTGTAATTAATATGTTATTTGAAAGGGTTTTCAAAGAAGGTCATTAGAAATAATATCAAATGATTTGATTAAAAATGTTTTAGTTATCATAAGGTAAAAGCCCGTTCGTGTTTATGTGCGGCGTGGTCTTATGAGATACTTATATTTTCAAAGATTCCATTTGACATTAAATTGATCTATGACACTGTTATATATATATTTATGATTTGTGTTTCTCACGCTGATTTACCAAGCTTGATCCAGGTATTTTTATTACTCGAGTCAGATCCGAGTAGTTTAAGGATTAGCTGAAGACGCTTGGAGTTTCAAGAGGAGAGCTGGAGATCTTTGTCAACATATGGACGTAGTATACTTTTTCGCAGTGTTTGTTAATTTTCGGCATTTGTATGGATAGGTATTTATAACTGTCTAGGCTAAGCTTAGGATAGACTCTAATATATGTATTTAAAAGTTTTTCCACTGTAAAGATTATTGAAATAATATATGTTATTCCATTCATACAAGATTATGTTCTATCTTTATTTTCTTTCTCCTTTAACAATCGGTTTTTCCGGCACTTGAATGCTCGGCATGCAATAAAGTGGATGTAGTCGATTTTCGAGGGTCAAAAATCCTGGTCATCACATTTGGTATCATAGCTTAGGTTGAGCGAACACTTGAGCCTGGTAGGGATAAACTCTCATCAGAGTTATGTCTAGTAACACCCTAGGATGAGTAACTCATTAGAGATAAGGTAAGTGTCACTCTAGAATGAGTTGAGCCTATTATATATGAGCATGTGTTTGTTAATGTTATATAAAAATGAATTTTATTTTGAAAAGGTGGTAAATGAAATAATTTTACCTAGGATTATATTTCGAATATAAAGAAATATCTTTCAAATGATATAGTTATTTGTGTAGTGTTTGGTTGTTAAGGAAATGATAATATTTAGTTATTATCATTTATTGATTGGTTGTTTGATTTAAAAGTTTAAATACAAACACCTCGTAAATTTGGTTTCATAATTTGATAATTTGATTTTCGATAAGTAATAATGTTGGTTTAAGATTAAAGGAATTTATTGAAGATAAATAAATTTTATGAATGCGATTTATATGGGATTTTATAAATTGGATTTACAAAAGGTGTTTTATAAAGAGATTTTTATGAATTTAATCTCAGTATTTTTTGAAAAAAATGCTTATGATTAACTAGTTTGAGTGGCTCAACCGTAAATAAAGATGTGCAGGAGTTGTTTTCAGATGGTAGACACTTCTCTTAAGTATTCCCCTTCTTGTTAAGGGAATATGCGATATTATTATTAGTACCTAGTTCCTAGGTATCATTTTTGAGTTACTCGATCTATATAAGTTTCTAAAGTTAAAAAGATAATGTGAATCATTAATGGATAGATTAATTAGTGACTGTTAATTTTTATCAAGGTGTTTATATTTAATATTGGTTAAAGAGAGTATATTATAATTTAAGGGGTTTATTATAATTTTAGGAATAAAAGATATATAGCGGTATGTTGAAATAATAAAATTGATATTTGAATTCTTAAGAAATTTGATTCAAAATAAAAGTTACTTTGAAAAAAGAGTATTTTAACAAATAAGTTTTTTGATAAATGAGATTTTGATAAGTTAAACTTGGTAGAAGATTTTAATAAAGCCTATTTTATTAAAAGCTGTATTTTTGTGAAACTTTTAAAAAAGAGTATGTAAGTAAGAAGAATAGCTTTTAAAGATGGCTTCTAAATGAGCGTTAAAAATACTTGGGTTATATGAAAAGGATTAAAACATTTGGATGGGATTTTATGAAATATTTTCATAAATTGAAAAAGGGCTTAAGTAGAAGAAGACATGGATTTTGACAACACTATCGTAAATAAATGATTTCAGGAAAGTGAGGAAGACGTAAACTACAACACTGTTGTTATATTAAGTGATTTTCAAAAGTAGAGATTTTATATAGTATACGGGATTTATACATATCTTATGTTTGATGTTAAGATTCGAGGCGGGTAACTTATTTCTAATTTTAAGTTAAGAATGTCGTCCATTCAAGGTCTGAGAGGTAATAATACCCCAATTTCCTCGGCTTCATTGATAACTAATTAATAGTTTACGTTAAATATTGAAAATTTAGTATTGAGTATAATTAATCAGACCCCTATACTAGTGTTTTTGGATTGTTGTAACGATGTTTTGCACTACATTCGTTTTGACCCAATAAATTGTGTTTAGAAAATACGAAGATTTCCTAAAAATATTCGTGGATTTAACTATAGAGAGGTATTCTCTAAGTGTTGAAGCTATAATAGTTTCTTTGGAAAGAAGAAATTTTTTTTTGATGAATAATCTTTTTGTAAAGTGATTATTATAAAGAAGCATTTTTTAAAAATGTTTGGATAAAAGATAAAAGTTTTATGAAATAATTTCATAAAATTTTTGGGAACGTTAATAAGTACGTATGAAGTACGTAGATCATTTTGTTGCATGATTTTGATTTAAGATAAGAGTATAGAATTTTGAGGTGTTTACATCAGTCTTATCACTAGATTCTTAACGACGAACATTGATGAGGATTTATGGTTGGATTCTTGCATTTTCTATCATAGTTGAGAGCTATGTAAGGTAAGCGAGGGTTTCTGATCAAGAAGCCTGATCAGAGTCCGCAGTAGAGGATTAAGGGATCAATACTAGTTTGAAAATAAAGTTGTGGATTAGAATAGAAGATCGAATCAGATATTATGGATGAACTGTGTCTATCTTATGGAATTGAGTTTAAACATAATATTTTGGGTAAACTCTATGTTCGGGGTTGTGGTTAAATTTAGGGGATAAAATTCTTTTAAGGGGGGAGAATGTAACGACCCATAATTTTATCATTTTGAATTGAAATATTTAATTACTTTTAAATATTCAGATAATTATTTAAAATGGTGAATAGTTAACTTTAATTATTACATAATGAAAATAAGTGATTTATAATGATTTTATAAATATATAAACTTATTTTATAAAGATACATAAACTTTGTCACATTCTAGTAGTTCAACGTCGTATTTTATAAAGGGATTTTAATATTATTTAATATGGTTTTATATCTTACTTTAATTATTTGAAGACGACAAGAAATTTATATTCAATTTTTGTAGATTGATTAAAAATTGAAAATGTGACCGGGATTCGGCTTTCGAATTTTCAACTTTTCATCGAACGAAACATACTTCAAATCATTGCAACGTTATTTGATATACATGCACATATGCATGTACATACATATAAACACATATATGTATACACAATTAGTCATATCAAAGGTTTATAAATATGTGGTTTTTGTATAAAGAACAAAAATTTGTATTTTTTTAGCCTCAAGAACACAACCTTAATATTTTAGTCACAAGGACAAACATTCTCTTGAAATTATTGATAAAAACAAACATTCTCCCAATAGTCATAAGGGCAAACCTTCAAAATTATCGACCACCACTCGTCGCACCACCACCTATCACCATCACCAGCACCATCAGTCTCGCCGCCACCCCCAACACAACCCACCGCCATTACATTCTATCGATAACTCTTAATTTCAAAATTGTTACCTAAAAACTACTACCGGTAACTAAAAAATAATACCTAAAATCTGATACCTAAAACTGCTACCGACAATTAAAATTGTACCCAACAGTTGATACTCAAATAAACCACCCATAATCTTCTAGGTTCTCAAATTTATCAAATTCGATCACCATTATCTAAGTTTACAGTTCATTCTTTAACAAGCATTTCAATCAATCATCCTTGTAGAAAATCAATTTATCATCATATTTAAAGCACAAATAGACCAACATCTATCAAGCTCATAAAATTGCATCGTTATCTCATATAACGATGTTTTGACTCAAGCATCTTCATTCTCTGATGCAAGACAGATCGAGTGGCTCCACTCTAGCATAAGCATGGATCCCATTCAACTAAGGTAGTGTGCACAATGGCGAGCATGATAACAGTTCATCTCTGGGTAAAAAATAAATAGTTTTTACAAAAATGATACCTACTGCCCTTTAATCTGATACACAGAAACTAATAATCAAATTAATAGTAAAACTGATACTCAAACAAAATTAATTAAATATTTGATACTAGCGAAATACTAATTCAACTCAATGATCATCATATCTACTATGTAACAACTTCATTTTCTTATATAACCAAGCAAACAAAAAAGTAAAAATCTTCCACATTGCATTATGTTAAAAAATGATACTCGAAAAAAAAGAAAATGATACCTAAAAGCTGATCCTCACTAAACTCAACACAACAATATATTATCAACCAAACCTATTTGAATGCAAAAAAAACAAAAAAACAATTAAAAAATGTTCGCTTCCAAATTTGAATTTATTACAGTATAATAATTTTGTTATAAAACAAAAATCATAAACTCAAAAATAACAAATATTTTCAAAAATGATACCTACAAACTAGAAAAGTGATACCTAACAGCTAATGCCACTTCTTCTCCCTTGATTCTTTCATGGCTTGCTCTTTTTCTTCCTCAACTTTCTTTTCTTCTTCCTCAAATTGTTGTTTCGTCTAAAACATCACTTCACTACGGCGTCCCTACCACTAGAGCCATCAAATTTCCATCATCAGATGACTTCAAATCGAGCTACTTCAAAACCCTGGCAGTTGTCATCCACTATCGAACTAACCACCCTCGCCGCCAATGCCATCGTAGCAACTACCCTCGCCGACAACGCCGTCTAAGCTGGGCACTGCTCCAAACCCATTTGCTTGTTTGTCCTAGTCGCTAATTTCTGGTCCTGCCTCTGAATTGAAATTCAAAAGTTGTCCTTCACGCTAAAATACTGAAGGTCGGTCCTTGAGGCTACAATGTTGAGAAATTTTGTCCTTAACACTATTTTCTTATTGCAAATATCTAAATATGTATATACATAAGCTTTCTTATGTGTATACAAATGAAGCTTCATCCTTAAGAGTTAAAAAAGCAAATTTACAATCAACTACACATCACCTTACACATCTATAACATGAAGTGATTCAAGGCACATGGAGGGGGGTGGGTTTGGCGGGAACTTAAGGGGCGGAGGGGGTATTTTGGTAATTTCATGTGCAGGGATTTCTACCCTATAAATACACATGCATATTCTCTCTTCCTTCACAAATTCACTCTCAAAATTCCTAAGCTTCTCTTCTTCTTCTAAGGCACGAAAATGGTCTCCACCTTCTCTTAAAATTTTCCAAAGTCGAGTCAAAATTATACTCAAATAATCATAAAATATAGAAAGATATACAACATTAAATTCAAGATCGAGTTAGTGCTCACTGATAGAGTTAGGGGTATGCCCTAGGAGCAATTATGTAATTTGTTACATATATCTAACTCGTTGACCAATCTTGTTCGAAATAAAAGGTATTTTCTTCCTATTATATACTTGATATAATATGATTATATTAATTAATTAACTTAATTTAAAGTATATTTAATAGAAAAATACATAAATGGTATATTTTGTGATAGTATGTTGTAATCGTGAGTAATTTATCACAACGAAACAAATATACCATTTTAAATGTTCCTAGTCAAGATGCATTGGGACTGGATATCGATGCATCCGTTGGGACTGAATTACGTAACGCTCTCTAAATGTTGTGCAGTGTATTACTCATGACTGCTGGGGGCACCTAGGGGTTACAAACTAATAGTTATTGGATAACTATGGAATGACTCACTCGATAGTTTTATGTTGGTTAATATAACTAAGGTCAAACATAAAATATCGATGTGAATGATTTACGCAGTTCTATCGACTTGAGAATATTGTGGATCTTCAACATGAAAGCTCCACTTTGATTATAGCCAAATCATGGCATGACGTCCATCGAGTGACTATAATTGGGTCGAGTGGAAGTATTGGAAGTAAAGCACTATTCAAAAGAGGATTCGTCTCCTCGGTTATATGCAGTTAGTATCATAGTTAACTCAAGTCAACTCAAAGTCAAAGTCTCTGGCCAGAGCATTTCGGTTAATAATAATTGTTATTATTGAACCAAGGACTTTGTATTTAGACTATAAAGTTGAATGTGGATGAGGTTGGAATTTTGACCATTACCAAATTCCATAAGTCCAAAGTGATATAGTTTTGACGAAGAGAATTGGTGTAAACAAATGTCACAACCGGGTAACGCTTATTAAACTAAAATTGGATTTTACCGAAAACGAGTAAGCGATAAATTTGACCACAATGTCACACTACCTGCTAAGTGACGTATGAACGTTAACATTAAAATAGTTTGATGTTAATCGTTGACCAAATTTACACCCAAGAGTTACATAGCCGAAATGATGAATTCCCTTAAGACCGAACGATTTAATTAGTTTATAATTGTTATAAATTAATTAATATTTATGAAAAATTAATTATAAAATTTGAATATGATTTGAGAAATAAATAATGTTATATATATATTTATAACAGTTATAAATATGTCGATCGATATACAATATCGACAAGCGATTAAATTAGACTTAATTGCATAGTATTTTGGCTTGGGCTTAGATGGGTTTAAGCCCATCATTAGGGCTGCAAAATTTCGGTTTTGGGAAGGTCTGGGGTTACTAAAATATAGGGAATTGGCTTGGAGATAATGGGTTGAGATAAAGTGAGAATGAGTAAAAAGGTTTTCCTCGTTTCACTCTAATACAACCCTATATATATGTATCTATGTATGTATGTATGTATCTCTAAAAACAATTACTATCCTTTTTGGTTGCCATTACTTCTACATTGCTGGTTAAAACATAGCTCTCATTCCACTCCAAAATTCTCAAATATATTTCAAATTAAAATAATACTATTCGATAGTTAGAGGTCGGTGATTCCGGACTTGCAATCTAACGAATTAAGAACAGTAAAAGGAAGGGAAGTCATTGCTTCAACGTGGATTCAAAGGCATCATTAAATTGGTAATTTTAATTCATATTACAATAATTAAATTATAATCTATGATCCTATAATGAGAAATTTCATTTTTGTTTAAATATATTGCTACTATATATTTAGTTAGGTGAGATTTTTTAAGTAGATGTGGTTGTCACAAATCAGTTTGGTTATGTGCATAATTTGTTTATTATACTATTTGATTTATGTATAGACAAATGTTGTTTACTATGCAAAATCAATTTTTGCCATTAGTAATTCTTTTATATATATTTATTAATAAATTTATATATATATATATATTAGTGTATATTTCTCTCTCATAATAGCATATATGCACATATAAGTTATATATATAATTTAAAATTTTTAGCACACTTATTTATATATAATATGAATTTATAAATTAGAAAATTAATTATCATACATATATTCATATTTTTAAATTAACATTTACTGAATTTTTGAATTTTTATTATATATAAATTAATTATTATATTAAAAATTCAATTATATATTTAAAAAAATATTATATCATTTCAAAAACATATAGAAAAAATATAGGAATTTTTCAATAAATTTTATTATTTTTAATAATTAATATTTAGAAAAAAACTGTTTATGATTTATTAAATAATAATTTAATTGAAAAATCTTCAAAAATTTTCATAACCTTTCATTCATGATCGTAGAATTTCTAAAATTTTAAATTTTGAATTTTTAATAATATATTATTTTATATTAAATAATTATTGTCGAAATCAATGTATTTTTTTTAAAAAATAATATTTCAACTTTGAAAAATCTCTAGATTTTTCCTTCGCTTTATTTTATTATCCTAGATTTTTGAAAATTGTAAAATTTGAATTTCATTAATAGATTATTTTATGTTAATTATTTATGGATGAAAACATAATTTTATTCATAATATATACAAATTAAAATACTAAAATTATTATGTTTTCTAAACTAAGTTAATTTTAAATTATAAATAATTTTTAATAATTGTTCTCTCTCTTTCTATATATATATTTATCTATATATAAATGCTTTATGTTCATATATTATATATAATATATTTATACATACATATATGTGTGTGTGTGTGTATATATGTTTTGTAACACATATACATACATATATTTGGACAACATACATGACATACAAAATGAGATAATATGTCTGTTGCGATGTAAATCCCAACATCTACATATGGGCCATATTATACCTTTCACGGATTATTATGTTACACATGCACTCACACATATATGTATATGATACATTTATGTATAAATTAAATCAAATAAAATTAATTTCATATCTTAATATATTTGAATTTAAATAAAATAAATGATTTTATTTAAATGAAATTTAGAAATGTTCTAATTCAATTAGACTTCATAGGCCCAATAAAAGATCCAATAGGGTAAAATTTTTGAAATTCACCTAGTACTTCCACTGCAGGCTAGTCCAGTTCCAACAATGGTAACAGAGCCCAATAGCCTATATGGTCAAAATTAGTCATATTAGGGCTAACTAATAAAGCTCTCCCACTTAGTACGATGTCTAGAAAGGTAATGTCTAGGATTTGAATTGGGTGATCAAGTACCCTGTCCTACCTGGTTACCGGCCTGGCCCGAAAGGTGAAGTAAGCCCAAAGGTTGCTCCTAATAGAAAAGGCCCAACTTAATTTGGGCCTTGGGCATGTTCAAAATCGTTTTGAAAATTAATGTTAAAGATTTTAAATTTAATAGTTAAATTTAAAATAAAACATGTACATTATAAAAATTATAATAATACATAAGTTTTCAAAATGCTTGAAAGGATAATGATATTTTCAAAATGTTTGAAAATATTTATGTAATAATTTCAAATTTTAAATTTATGAATAAGATTAATAAAATAAATTAATTAAATATGTTAATTAATTAATGCATATATGCATGTGTTACATATGTTGATATATGTTATGTTATTTTAAAATGTTTATGATAACATAAGTATACATGTATGTATACAAGATAAATTTTGAAATTAATATATTTTAATAAAAAAAAATTAATTGAATAAATTAATTAAAGGTTAATTAATTAAATAAAATACACATATATATGATATATGTGTTACACTATAAAGGTTATAATATACATTATAAATGTTATAGTAGATATGTCCAATATAAAAGTTATATTAGAATACGAATTTAAAATTAATTAAAGAGTTAATTGATTAAAATTAGTTAGATAAGATTTAATTAATGATATATTATACGTAAGACTATCATATAAGTAATATGAAACATAAAATTTATATAACAATAGAACTTATATGATATGTATATAAACTAAATGTGGAACATTAAAGAAACCCAAATAGACTTGAGAAATAAATACATATGTAAATGTATGTATACCGTAATTTCTGATGTGTTTGACACTTGAATCGCTAGGGTATTTCATAAGAAATATATTATTCTATAAGTCAATATCACTGAATATATATATTTAAGATTATGAATCTTCAATATAATGTTGTCCTCTACTATATATATATATATTAATATATTACTTACATACTCCTTAGTTGTTGAGCAAACTCAAGCTAGGGATGTTATGCGTAGTATTATTAATATATTGAACAGATGAGGTAAGATAACTATATGTATTTGTTGAGCAAACTCAAGGTACATATACTATACTTAGGCCATCACGATATGGTAGGTATGAGTGAATAATCTCTTTCGATTTGTTGAGTAAACGCAAGGTCGAAATGAGATTAGAACAAGGAAAAATGGGTTAGGAGTTGTATATGATACAACCGATAAGGAGTTATCCATCGTTTGTGGGGCTATGATTTGTTGAGCGAACTCAAGGTCAGAATACCAAAACAAACGAGTCCTAACACCCACTAGTGAAGTTGTAAGACTTCTATGTTTCATCTTAGGGTTTGGAGAAATATAAAAGACTAGTGGGAGCCTTATTAGAAAAATGAAATGGAAACACTTAACCTTTCTAATATTGTAAGAACATAGGCTATATAATGTTATAATTATCTACAATGATAAATTTGTGCATTTAATATGATTGATAAAATGTAACAACCCGCATATTTTATATTGTATATTTAAATGTTTTATTTAAATATAGCATCGTTAGTCAGATTTAAGTCCGAAATGTCACTTTTTGCAAACAGTCAAATTAGGACTCGAGACCACTTCCATTGAGTCCAAAATGGCGTTTGCGACCTTTTTGAGTATCAACATCGATATGTTTGGAGTTAAGTAAAATTTTGATATTTTCATTTAGGGCTTTGGGTTTGGGTTTCAGCCCACCAACCTAACAAATAACCCAACTCCACTCCTCTTCATTCATTCCACTTCTCATTTCCTAACACTCTCAAGCTAAAGTAAAAATAAAGGAAAGAAAAGGAAATTAAAATTCCTAAACCCTAGCTTTGATTTGGAAACTCAAATTCAAGTCCAAAATCCAAGAGAAGCTTAGGTAAGCATCCTCTTCATCTTCTCCATCTCAACCCCTCTTCAATTTTCAGAAATTCCTATAACCTAACTTAGGAAAAACTTCGCCTTTGATAATAGATTGAAGATTCTAGAGGTGTTGTTGAAGAGAAGTCAATCTTTGCTTGTTCTAGAGCTTCTCATTTGTTGTTTTGGGTTTAAAAGGTGAGTTTCTGAACTCACATCTATGTCTATATCTTTGATGGTTGTTAGGTAGTAATTCCTAACATCTATTCCTTGTCCATTTGCCTTTGAATTGAATTGGTTTTGTAACGACCCAGAATTTTTGATAATTAAAATTCGAATATTTAATTGATTTTAAATATTAATAAAGGGAATTTAAAAGTCGAATGATTTATTTTTCGAATGTTGGATTTAATTGGGTAATTAAATCGATAAATCAAATAGTGAAATTCCAGACTTACTTGAAAATTGGGTTTAATGTGATTAAAAATGATTTATAAAGTTATAATAAATCATATTGAAGTTATAGTGATGTTTTAGAACTTTTAAAATTGAATTAAAAGTTTATCTGTGAAAATGGAATATTTTAATATTTAATTATCGACTGTAAAAATAGCCAATTTTCACACAGTCTCAGAATTCGACGAAACCAGTTCCATTGGGTCCGTAATATTGTATTATTACCGGATTTCAAATTTTGTAGCCTTCGGAATTAACGTGTGATCGTACGAGGTATAAACGCTTAGACGATAATTATCGATCTAATTTAAATATCCTTATCCGAATGAAATCAAATCAACAACCACCCTGTATTTCCTTTAGCCAACCTATCTCTGTTGTAGCCGACACGCAGAAACAAATTTTCACGCGAAACATCTTTTCCTGTTCCCTCTCGTTCAATAATATCTCGTCTCCTTCTGTACAAATCTAAAACGCAGAAGAAATCATTTCGTTCCAAAGAAATAAACAATGGCCGCTCTCGTCTGCCCTTTGGAAACTTCGTTCGAAATCAAATCTACAATGGCCGAAGAAAATGTCTTCCCTTCCACCTCTCTTCGTTCAAAACGAAATCGAGAAAAAGAAAAAAAAATAAACGAGATCCCCCTTCGTTCTAAAAAAATTCAAAACCAATGGCCGCCTTCGTTCCTTTCTTCCCAATTTGAATCTCGCGATCGTTTTTTCATCACGACAATGGGGATGCTCGCGACTAGGGTTTAGCAGATGGGGAACGAATCTGGGCAAGTACGTAGGGCACGGCGGCGACATCTCGAGTTCAATGTCGTCGTGCTCGATCAAGGGAGAGGGTTTGGTGAAGTCTCGTGCACGGCAGCGTGGGCCGGTGGCGAGTGCTCGCGTGGTGGAAATGGTCGCAGTCGTGGAGCGCATTGCGGCTAAGCTACAGTTTGGAGCTCGACGAAGATTTGGGTCCTGGAAGCTACTCGATTCAACGGCGCCGTGAGGAGTCGATCTGGTCGCAAGGTTGATCAGTAATGAGGGCAACGGTAAATCGCGAATCTGGATTTGTGGTTCGTGCGCTCGCGTGTGTAAGGATCTGAATCCCAACGAGGTATATTTCTCTTCTTGAGTTAAATCTAATATGTACATATATATATATATTAGAAAAGAAATTTACGTACAATAAGGATTTGGAAATAAATATGTATATATGTATAAATATATATATATATATATATATATATTAGAAAAATGAAATGATGATGACAGTAGATGAATATATGGATAAAACTTTGAAAGAAGGAAATGTGTAAATTTACAGTAAAGGATGTTCACTGTAGTTTCAATTTGCAGATTTTGAATTTATATATATACGTACAGAAATTTTTTTATATATATATGGTTGAAGAGGGATTTTAAAATACATACTAGTTTAAAAAAAAAATTGTTAAATGGAAATTAATTATTCGATCGGTTTGAATATTAACAAATTGTATAATTATTTATACAAGGTTAAATACGATGATGAAATCAAGTCCGGAATGAAAATGGAAAATGGACTGCAAATTAAAATCAAAGGTGAGATCTTCTCACTCAAAATTGAAAAGTGGAATTTTCAGTTATTGTTTGTTTTGCTGTTTTGGATGTGTATTAGATATAATAGGATATATCTATATATATATATAGCAATATATACATATTGGCATATGTATATATTGGATTGATTGATTTTCCGCCTCGTATAGCGGATGAGACCCTATTGCGCCGTTAGTAAGCGGATGATATTTTATAAAACCCATATACCGCGATATTCCACCTCGAAGTGGAATTGGTATTGTGCTAACATCTGTGGATGCAGGGAAACAGGTTGGAGGGATCCAACAGGATTCCTCAAAACATTTGAATTAATTTCATATGTTGTTCTGATTGATTATTTATAATCTGCGTATGATTATATCTGTGATTGAATGTATTGAGAGCTAAAATTTAGCCGAATGTATTTTTGGTATCGTTGGATACCAGAAATAAATGAAATTGGATTTCTGAAATAACAAAAATTGAATTTTAGATGGTTTGGGAAAATAAAAGAATTTATTTTAAAGGAGATAAATTTATTTGAAATCAAACTGATAATTGATTGGGTATTTAAAATAAATCTTTGAGGAATCGATATGAAAACTAATTTAATGTTGAAAGAAAAATTGATTTTTGTGTTGAAAATAAATTTGGAAATCAATTTGTAAAATGATTTGGTAATTGGGATTAAAAGTTAGAATCAATTTGAAATGTGATTCAGTGTTGAAGTAAATTCAGAAATCAATTTGAAATTTGATTTGGGATTTGAAATAAAATGGAGAAATCAATTTTTAAAGTTGATTCGGGGTAGAAAATGAATGTTTGGAAAACGATTTGAAAATCGGGTAAAAGTGGATTTTTAGGAATGTAAATTCCGAATAGAAGTTGTAAAGGAAAGGGAAATTTGGTTTTAAAAATAAATATTGATTTATTTTTAAAGTGTGGAAAATATGGTTTGAAATCGATTTTCAAAGTGATGAATTGTGGGAATAAATTTACAGTTTTGGAATGTAAGTTTGAAATAAATCGATAAGGATTTATCTAATTGGTTTAAATGGACCGTTTTGAGATTTGAAATTGATTTTCAAACGTGAAGTGTGAAAATATGATTTGAAATTGATTTTCAAACGTGAAGTATGAAATATGATTTGAAATTGATTTTCAAATGTGAAGTGTGGAAGAATATATATCTTGTGAAAAGATTTGAAATTAAATAAATAATTTGGGAAAAATTATTTGAATTGGATGTTTGTTATGAATGTTATTGATAGTTAAAGAACCAACTATCAATATTTGTCTTTGAAATGACACTTGATTTGTTTTTAAAACAAACGCTCATTATTCGGTTAAGCCGGGAGAGGACCTTTGTGTCATATAACCCATTCCGAATAGTGATACGTTGCGAATGGATAGCATTTGAAGACCGGTGTGAAGACTGGATATTTGTGAAAATGAAAGGACAACCCGTCGAATGTCTCTGCACCGAGTTGCTCCGGTATAGAGATTTATATCACTCTTTTTGTAATGGGAAGTCCGGACGTGATTAGTGAATATCCGGATTGCAAGGGCTTCTTTGGAAGTGCCTTCGGTTCCGTTCGATCCCGGAACGGACTTGTATGGATGTGTGTCTGACGTTACACTTTGAGATGTAAAGCTGGTTTCTATCAAATACATTTCTGTTGGTGGCGGAGAATTTATTCTCTTAGCTTAACACCCTTCTCTGAGACGTACGAGCTCAGAGGTTATGTAGTTGATGGTTACTAGTGATACATTCCCAATTTGGTAATGTGGCACACGAAGTGCTGATGATCATTTGTGGATCAAAGCGTGGCTTTGTGAAAAAGCGTGGCTTTGTGAAAAAGCGTGGCTTTGTGAAAAAGCGTGGCTTTGTGAAAAAGCGTAATATATGTGGACGAGACTTCGTCGAGCCTCACAACCCGGTAATGGTCGAAACAGGAATGTGCGGCAAAGGTTTGTAGGGGTAGCGCCCCTAGGGTATGCCATTTCCTTCTGGATAAAAGGTGATATCATGGTATGGAGCCCAGATATTTTACCTATGTGGATTATATTTTGCGGCTGTTGCTTTTCGATTGAGGATCCTCGGATAAAGGTCGGTAACGACCGGGGGATGGCATAGCTCGTGTGTTAGTTACCTAGTTACAGCTCGGTTAGAGCGTGAGGTAGCGTCGGCTTTTTGTTTGCAGAGATCCGGTTAGGATCCGGGGCGTCTTTCCAGAGGCGTTTCTATTTCGGTAAGGAAGTTCCTTAGCCTGATCATTTGTTGGAAATCCAAAGGAACAATACGAACCCCGTACGGTTTTTAATTGTATTACCTGCTATGGAATGTGGCGGTAACCTGCTATTGAACGTAGTAGCTATAGTAGGCATACGACAATTGTTGTATGTTGGCTAAGATTGATATTATACTTTCGAAATGTTTTCCACACTAGACATTAATAATAATATCAATTGATTTTGCGTAGTAAGCATTTTTGACTATCATAAGGAGAAATCTCCTCCAATTCTGCGTTTGCATTGTGTGTGTGGTGGGAGGCCTTATGGTAGTTTCATTTTCCAAAAGCATTGCGAAGTTGTTTTATTTTCTTTGCGAAAATAACTGTTTTACGATCTCACACCAGTCACCATGACTGACCTGGAGTTTATTGTTCCCTTTCTAAACTCTGGGTGCCCATAATTTTCCACACGGGCAGCCTAGAGTTGTTGTTATCAGGATATTCTGGATATTCTGGAGCTTTGGAGATGAGTTGGATGGCGAAGCGTACTATCGTACTTGTTATTTATTCCGATGTGTATTCTGTATGAGGACAAGTTTATATAACTGTCCATTGTTGTAAACTCTGATGATTGATGTATGTATAAACTGATATAGTCTTTTGTTTAAAGATTATTGATTTATCTATTATATATTGTTCCGCTGCGATATGTGAGATTCTGATAATTTTTTCTGATTCTGTTTCTATTCTTTCTTTTTCTTCTATCTTTTCTTCTACCTCTTCTTTTAACCCTAAAGTTTCGCGATTCCGCCATTCGATTATTCGACAATTTGGTACAGTGGACGTATCGGTGTCGAGTTTTCGGAAGACGGATTTGCGGGTCTTTACAAGTGGTATCAGAGCATCCGGTTAAGCGACAACCCTGCTCTGTTGGGTGTTACTCATTAGAGATAGAGTCAGTAGTACTCTAGAATGAGTGTGAGTGTATTAATAGATATGAGCGCGTATTTGTTAGTGAATACAAAATTTGTTTTGTATTGTGTTGACTTATCGGTTGATTGTTTATAGATTCTGGTCGATGCAGGGTGGCCAACTGTAATCGATAGGGGTTTCTAAACTCTTAAACAAGATAAACCGACACAGTATTGTTTTAAATAGGGTAAATGAAATAATTTTGCCCAAAACTATTTTTGTATAGAAAAGAAATGATTTTCTATAAATTATCATAGTATATGGATGCTTGGTTGTTAGAAAAAGATAATATTGAAGTATTATCATTGATATATGGAATTGAATAAGAAATTCAAATAATAACCAAAGATTTGAAGATAAGTTCATTTGGCAGATGAAATTTATAAGTATGAATTGAAAGGTAAGGAAATAAATCCATATACAAATGAGATTTGGAAATGTGAATTGTAAAGGTAATTTACAAATTGAAATACAATTTCAGAAAAAATATTTGAAATAAATTCATTAATGGAATGTAAATAAGTTTGATAACTTATAAAATATTTGAAATCTAATTGGAATGAGATTCAAATTGAAAATGAATGAATATGTGAATGAATAAATAAATTTGCAACTGCAAGTGCAAGAAAATGAAATTGAATGTTAAAATTCATTTTGAATTTGTAAGTGAATAGAACAGGAATTGAATTTGATTTGTGGAAAACGAAGTGATGTATTAAACTAAAATTAGTAAGTGAAACTAATTGAAGATTGACCAAATGAATAAGGTTTGAAACGAATTGAATTCAATAATTATAAATGAAATATTGATTGGATTTATATGAAATTGGTAATCCAGTTTAAATATAAGTGGTAATTGAAAATTAATATCAAAAGTATGGAAAATACTTGTATTGAACTTAAGAAATAAGTGTGAAATTCTTAAGTAAATTTGATATTGAAAATATTCTAAGTTGGTGAATGTGAATATGAAATGCCAATTAAAATTGAATGGAATCAATTGGAAATGAAGTACTATACATATATGACATGTTTTCCAAACTAAGGATATGAAAAAGTACCTTCCATTGAAAAAATTGTGAAGGTGTTGGAACTCAGTATGAGTATCCGTTTGATCGTGATGGGATCATATTGATTGATCACGACGTATGCTAGCGAAATTCGAGGGGCGAGATGCCTATGGTTACAAGCGATTCCACTGAGATAGTGGCGCAGCCGCCGTGTGAACTACGATCTATGGCAACAACCATGGCGAAATTTAAGAGATGAGAAATCTACAGAAAGCCGTATTCGATGAAAGTCGTATGTACGGCTTGGAGGGAGATCTTTCATATCTTTCAAGATCCACCCTACAATATGGGGTCAAAAAGCCAAAATAAGTGATTCATTTTTAGCCCTTATAAAAAAAACTTATTTTTGAACCTCTTTCACGCTCATGTCACGTCGAGGTACTGCAGAAGAAAAAACTGCAAAATCCGATCCAATTTATACGAGCGATTCTACTGGGATAGTAGCGAAACCGCCGAGTAACTGTGATCCATGGGGGAACGTGCTTTCCATATCCATTTTTAAAAGGGATTTTTAAGTGATTTCAAATTGAATTTGAGATAAAAGTGAATAAAGCTCAATATTCGAAATTAGAAGATGAATCGAATTCAAGTAAAATTCGAAATGAAAATCTGAAGATAAAATGAATTCAAATGGAATTGAAATGCAAAGTTGAACGAAAATGAATGTATAACTTTGTTTGTGAAGTGAAAACGAATATAAGAAGTATGTAATACTTATATTGAACTTAAGAAATGAATGAATGAAATTCTTAAGTAAAACGGGTATTGAGAATCCAATAAGTGAATTTGGACATTATTGTTCAGTAAAATATACAGGGATTGTAAAGGCGATAGGAAAATGGAATTGGATTAAATTTTGAAGATAATTTGAATTTGCTCGACCAAAAGGTATGTATTTAAATTTCAGTATGAAATTTGATGAGTTTCTGATTCTGCCACTTGGCATTTTGTTTTCTATTGGGATTTGAGAGTCCGTAGGGACGTTTTGTAGTCGTACCGTATTAGCCGTGCAAAGGAGACGCTGGCGAAATTTTTCGAAAATTTCGAGTGTTAGAAATTTTTGGGAAAATTTTGAAGTTTAAAATTTGAATTTAAACTCGAATTTGAATTTTGAAGTAAATAATGTTGTTTAAAACTCATAATTGAAGTTAGAAAGCTAGTTGAATGATAACGAATCTTTATTAGAAAGATTTGTTTTGAAAATTTGAGAAAACTATTGAATTGTGAAAAATAGTAGACGAGTTAAGGACCTTTCTTCCTGACTTGTAATTTCGAGGACGAAATTCTTTTAAGGGGGGAAGTTTGTAACGACCCAGAATTTTTGATAATTAAAATTCGAATATTTAATTGATTTTAAATATTAATAAAGGGAATTTAGAAGTCGAATGATTTATTTTTCGAATGTTGGATTTAATTGGGTAATTAAATCGATAAATCAAATAGTGAAATTCCAGACTTACTTGAAAATTGGGTTTAATGTGATTAAAAATGATTTATAAAGTTATAATAAATCATATTGAAGTTATAGTGATGTTTTAGAACTTTTAAAATTGAATTAAAAGTTTATCTGTGAAAATGGAATATTTTAATATTTAATTATCGACTGTAAAAATAGCCAATTTTCACACAGTCTCAGAATTCGACGAAACCAGTTCCATTGGGTCCGTAATATTGTATTATTACCGGATTTCAAATTTTGTAGCCTTCGGAATTAACGTGTGATCGTACGAGGTATAAACGCTTAGACGATAATTATCGATCTAATTTAAATATCCTTATCCGAATGAAATCAAATCAACAGCCACCCTGTATTTCCTTTAGCCAACCTATCTCTGTTGTAGCCGACACGCAGAAACAAATTTTCACGCGAAACATCTTTTCCTGTTCCCTCTCGTTCAATAATATCTCGTCTCCTTCTGTACAAATCTAAAACGCAGAAGAAATCATTTCGTTCCAAAGAAATAAACAATGGCCGCTCTCGTCTGCCCTTTGGAAACATCGTTCGAAATCAAATCTACAATGGCCGAAGAAAATGTCTTCCTTTCCACCTCTCTTCGTTCAAAACGAAATCGAGAAAAAGAAAAAAAAAATAAACGAGATCCCCCTTCATTCTAAAAAAATTCAAAACCAATGGCCGCCTTCGTTCCTTTCTTCCCAATTTGAATCTCGCGATCGTTTTTTCATCACGACAATGGGGATGCTCGCGACTAGGGTTTAGCAGATGGGGCACGAATCTGGGCAAGTACGTAGGGCACGGCGGCGACATCTCGAGTTCAATGTCGTCGCGCTCGATCAAGGGAGAGGGTTTGGTGAAGTCTCGTGCGCGGCAGCGTGGGCCGGTGGCGAGTGCTCGCGTGGTGGAAATGGTCGCAGTCGTGGAGCGCATTGCGGCTAAGCTACAGTTTGGAGCTCGACGAAGATTTGGGTCCTGGAAGCTACTCGATTCAACGGCGCCGTGAGGAGTCGATCTGGTTGCAAGGTCGATCAGTAATGAGGGCAACGGTAAATCGCGAATCTGGATTTGTGGTTCGTGCGCTCGCGTGTGTAAGGATCTGAATCCCAGCGAGATATATTTCTCTTCTTGAGTTAAATCTAATATGTACATATATATATATATTAGAAAAGAAATTTACGTACAATAAGGATTTGGAAATAAATATGTATATATGTATAAATATATATATATATATATATATATATATTAGAAAAATGAAATGATGATGACAGTAGATGAATATATGGATAAAACTTTGAAAGAAGGAAATGTGTAAATTTACAGTAAAGGATGTTCACTGTAGTTTCAATTTGCAGATTTTGAATTTATATATATACGTACAGAAAAAAATTTATATATATATGGTTGAAGAGGGATTTTAAAATACATACTAGTTTAAAAAAAAAAATTGTTAAATGGAAATTAATTATTCGATCGGTTTGAATATTAACAAATTGTATAATTATTTATACAAGGTTAAATACGATGATGAAATCAAGTCCGGAATGAAAATGGAAAATGGACTGCAAATTAAAATCAAAGGTGAGATCTTCTCACTCAAAATTGAAAAGTGGAATTTTCAGTTATTGTTTGTTTTGCTGTTTTGGATGTGTATTAGATATAATAGGATATATCTATATATATATATAGCAATATATACATATTGGCATATGTATATATTGGATTGATTGATTTTCCGCCTCGTATAGCGGATGAGACCCTATTGCGCCGTTAGTAAGCGGATGATATTTTATAAAACCCATATACCGCGATATTCCACCTCGAAGTGGAATTGGTATTGTGCTAACATCTGTGGATGCAGGGAAACAGGTTGGAGGGATCCAACAGGATTCCTCAAAACATTTGAATTAATTTCATATGTTGTTCTGATTGATTATTTATAATCTGCGTATGATTATATCTGTGATTGAATGTATTGAGAGCTAAAATTTAGCCGAATGTATTTTGGTATCGTTGGATACCAGAAATAAATGAAATTGGATTTCTGAAATAACAAAAATTGAATTTTAGATGGTTTGGGAAAATAAAAGAATTTATTTTAAAGGAGATAAATTTATTTGAAATCAAACTGATAATTGATTGGGTATTTAAAATAAATCTTTGAGGAATCGATATGAAAACTAATTTAATGTTGAATGAAAAATTGATTTTTGTGTTGAAAATAAATTTGGAAATCAATTTGTAAAATGATTTGGTAATTGGGATTAAAAGTTAGAATCAATTTGAAATGTGATTCAGTGTTGAAGTAAATTCAGAAATCAATTTGAAATTTGATTTGGGATTTGAAATAAAATGGAGAAATCAATTTTTAAAGTTGATTCGGGGTAGAAAATGAATGTTTGGAAAACGATTTGAAAATCGGGTAAAAGTGGATTTTTAGGAATGTAAATTCCGAATAGAAGTTGTAAAGGAAAGGGAAATTTGGTTTTAAAAATAAATATTGATTTATTTTTAAAGTGAGGAAAATATGGTTTGAAATCGAATTTCAAAGTGATGAAGTGTGGGAATAAATTTACAGTTTTGGAATGTACGTTTGAAATAAATCGATAAGGATTTATCTAATTGGTTTAAATGGACCGTTTTGAGATTTGAAATTGATTTTCAAACGTGAAGTGTGAAAATATGATTTGAAATTGATTTTCAAACGTGAAGTATGAAATATGATTTGAAATTGATTTTCAAATGTGAAGTGTGGAAGAATATATATCTTGTGAAAAGATTTGAAATTAAATAAATAATTTGGGAAAAATTATTTGAATTGGATGTTTGTTATGAATGTTATTGATAGTTAAAGAACCAACTATCAATATTTGTCTTTGAAATGACACTTGATTTGTTTTTAAAACAAACGCTCATTATTCGGTTAAGCCGGGAGAGGACCTTTGTGTCATATAACCCATTCCGAATAGTGATACGTCGCGAATGGATAGCATTTGAAGACCGGTGTGAAGACCGGATATTTGTGAAAATGAAAGGAAAACCCGTCGAATGTCTCTGCACCGAGTTGCTCCGGTATAGAGATTTATATCACTCTTTTTGTGATGGGAAGTCCGGACGTGATTAGTGAATATCCGGATTGCAAGGACTTCTTTGGAAGTGCCTTCGGTTCCGTTCGATCCCGTAACGGACTTGTATGGATGTGTGTCTGACGTTACACTTTGAGATGTAAAGCTGGTTTCTATCAAATACATTTCTGTTGGTGGCGGAGAATTTATTCTCTTAGCTTAACACCCTTCTCTGAGACGTACGAGCTTAGAGGTTATGTAGTTGATGGTTACTAGTGATACATTCCCAATTTGGTAATGTGGCACACGAAGTGCTGATGATCATTTGTGGATCAAAGCGTGGCTTTGTGAAAAAGCGTGGCTTTGTGAAAAAGAATAATATATGTGGACGAGACTTCGTCGAGCCTCACAACCCGGTAATGGTCGAAACAGGAATGTGCGGCAAAGGTTTGTAGGGGTAGCGCCCCTAGGGTATGCCATTTCCTTCTGGATAAAAGGTGATATCATGGTATGGAGCCCAGATATTTTACCTATGTGGATTATATTTTGCGGCTGTTGCTTTTCGATTGAGGATCCTCGGATAAAGGTCGGTAACGACCGGGGGATGGCATTGCTCGTGTGTTAGTTACCTAGTTACAGCTCGGTTAGAGCGTGAGGTAGCGTCGGCCTTTTGTTTGCAGAGATCCGGTTAGGATCCGGGGCGTCTTTCCAGAGGCGTTTCTATTTCGGTAAGGAAGTTCCTTAGCCTGATCATTTGTTGGAAATCCAAAGGAACAATACGAACCCCGTACGGTTTTTAATTGTATTACCTGCTATGGAATGTGGCGGTAACCTGCTATTGAACGTAGTAGCTATAGTAGGCATACGACAATTGTTGTATGTTGGCTAAGATTGATATTATACTTTCGAAATGTTTTCCACACTAGACTTTAATAATAATATCAATTGATTTTGCGTAGTAAGCATTTTTGACTATCATAAGGAGAAATCTCCTCCAATTCTGCGTTTGCATTGTGTGTGTGTTGGGAGGCCTTATGGTAGTTTCATTTTCCAAAAGCATTGCGAAGTTGTTTTATTTTCTTTGCGAAAATAACTGTTTTACGATCTCACACCAGTCACCATGACTGACCTGGAGTTTATTGTTCCCTTTCTAAACTCTGGGTGCCCATAATTTTCCACACGGGCAGCCTAGAGTTATTGTTATCAGGATATTCTGGATATTCTGGAGCTTTGGAGATGAGTTGGATGGCGAAGCGTACTATCGTACTTGTTATTTATTCCGATGTGTATTCTATATGAGGACAAGTTTATATAACTGTCCATTGTTGTAAACTCTGATGATTGATGTATGTATAAACTGATATAGTCTTTTGTTTAAAGATTATTGATTTATCTATTATATATTGTTCCGCTGCGATATGTGAGATTCTGATAATTGTTTCTGATTCTGTTTCTGTTCTTTCTTTTTCTTCTATCTTTTCTTCTACCTCTTCTTTTAACCCTAAAGTTTCGCGATTCCGCCATTCGATTATTCGACAATTTGGTACAGTGGACGTATCGGTGTCGAGTTTTCGGAAGACGGATTTGCGGGTCTTTACAGGTTTGATGAATATTCCAATTTTTGGTGTTTTGAAGTCAAATCTTAAAAAAAATCCTATCTTTGATGTTTGAACATGTTGTTTGGGTGTATCGAAGAGCCTATAAGGCTGGGTTGTCACTTGGCATAAATCCCTAGTCTACGTTTCTCGTCCAATCACTTCCGGTTTAGATTTTTGCCCCTTCTTGGGCTAGACTGAAAATACTGCAAATGACAGTTCAATCGATTGAACTATAAGGTCAGTCGACTGAATCTGGGACCAGAAAATTCTCTGGCCTTGTATCAGTCGACTGACCATACAGTTCAGTCGACTGAAACTGGTAACAGAATGTTCCTATCTCTGTATCAGTCGACATAATTGTAAAGTCAGTCGATTGAACCTAGAAACCGAGAGTTTCTAGGCTTGAATCATTCGACTGACCATACAGTCCAGTCGACTGAATCTAGGAAAGGTGCATTTTGCCTAATTTAGGCAGTTTGGTGTGGGTTTCCGATTTTTAATCGATTATTGATGATCTGATTTGTTGTTATCATTTATCGACTTCGATGACTTCTTTTTCGGGATTTTTGGGAATATCTGTAACACCCCACCTCTATGCTCATAATAACAAAGAGTATTAAAAGAAATACTGTCTATTATTACGAAGAATAAGGCTGGATAGGAGCGACCATCCGTAATTGGCCTTACACTAATATTGGTTATCTCGATAGGAGTGGTATATACTTTTTGTTTTTCATCTATTATTTATTTACTCCCATCGACATATCCAATTATCAGTATAAAACAAACTACGATAGTTCATAATAGTTTAGGACATTAGATATAACAATAACACATATAATATAAATGCGGAACACAGATTAACAAAAATCTCATATATATATATATATATAACCGATGTCAGTTACAATATAGTTGACACGATACATATGATACAACTACAACAGTCGACTCTAGAAGTTATATATACAAGTACATTATCGACTAATATACATGAATACATATCGTTCTATACAATGACACGACTACTACAAAATGACACTGACAACTTCAGAAGATGTGAAAAGTCTTCAAATCCCGAACAGCAACTCAAAGAAGGAAATCTACAACCTGAAATAACTCGGGTCTGACCCGAGTATTACATTCAAAAGAAAATAATACACGGGTCAGTCTAATTCAAAGTCAGTTATTAGTGCATAGCAGCAATAATAATCAGATAGTCAAATAGACGACAGTCACAGAAATCACGTACATCCGACTCCTTGATAAAAGAATCGGATAACGGCAGATATAACACTAAACAATGTTAAACAACAAATCAGCAGATTTAAATCAGAATACAACTCCAAAACATTGAAATTAGCCAACAAAACAATTCAACAAATCGAAACATTAATTTAAAACTGCCAAAACTGATAGGGCTGCAGTACACGCACGCGTGTACTGCCTCGCCACTATCGCAAGATATGTACAAAAACTCAGTGAAAATCACAAATGGTCACAAGGTCAAACCCCGAAATCGGATTCAACTCAAATGAATTTAAAAACCAATCTAAGTGCAACAATGTCATGCACTGTAAAACTGGGCAGTGCTATCACATATACAACCGCATAATGAAACTGCAGTGGAACCAAGCAATTAGCCGAGAGACTAAACAGTCAAGCAACGACAATGCAAGTGTCGAACTCAACTGAACAACACAAGTAGTGACTGCAACACTACAATTACAAGTGGTAATGTCAACAAAACTAATAAATACACTAATTCAAGTGCATGGCAACAACAAGTGGTGGAACGATGAAACACTGCACAATACAGTGAAGGCAACATAAAGTCAGAAGTTCACACAGCAAACACTTCATGAAATCAAAGACCATAATCAAGCAACAACATGAATGGGTCAGTGAACAAAATCAAGGCAGCAAGTAATATAAGTACGAGAATGCATGTATGCATCTCTATGAATACGCGGCCGTATCTATATCAATATAGAACATCACCAACATAAGCAAGAGGCTCGGATAGTTCGAACAAACCAAAAGAGATTTCAAGCTACAATTAAAAGCAATGCCAAAATCACAGTCAAAACGAGATCATACAAAATCAGGAAAATGCAGTTTCGAATCAAAACAATGCCGAGCCCAAACTAACATGAACTGAATCAAGGTAAACAAATTTAACAAATGCACTAACAGTAAAAGTGCAAATCCCCAGTTGAACAGCAAGACACCAAATTCAAATGCAACTGTCATGGAAGAATTGGACCAGCAAGCATCCCGAGTTGACAATTTTTTTGACAAAGTCATGCTTAAAATACAAGAAAATCAAACCCAGGAATAATATCAAATTATGCAGCAGTGTAAGGCATTGGCATCAAATGCCCAACCACAAAATTCAAACAACACACCGAACCAAAACAGATGCCCAAGGTGAAGACTCCAGAATAATAATAAAACAGAGATTCAATATCATTCACACGACTAAGTGACCGAAGTCAGATGGTAGTCGAGCCGTGATGGTCACGAGATAAAGCAGGGTCGTGATAACTAGAAAACAAGAGAATAGCAACATTAAAATGAAAATTCCACGAAAACGAAC
The DNA here is from genome assembly GCA_030737815.1 of Allium fistulosum. Lineage (NCBI taxonomy): Eukaryota > Viridiplantae > Streptophyta > Magnoliopsida > Asparagales > Amaryllidaceae > Allium > Allium fistulosum. The sequence continues at coordinate 672,886,357 of CM060901.1, forward strand.
AGTTCAAATCAATGCCATCAGAATAGAATGAAATAGCAAACCAGAAGGGATTGTTCAGAATTTTATGATCGATTAAGCCACGGTCACCACAAAATGAATCGAAGTAGCGACCTGTGGTTGACGAAATTATATACGACCAAGAATAAGTCGTGAATCATCTCAACATCCAACGATTTTCAAATGCCAGAACCAATCAACCGACGCATTCAACGACAATATATATATATGAACGAAGATAAAGGGATAAACTCACATACGAAACATCATCAAAATATCAATTTAAAACCCAAGCATCCCAAATATATATATGAACGAAAAACCAGGGGATTCAAACCCAAAACACGAATTGCAGAGTTGAATTAGATGTGAGTTTTACTCACCTATTTCGACGACCAAGCCAAACGTTCGACTCGACTAAAGTAGAAGCGGTCGAAAGCACCTCCGAGACGAGCTTCTCAAAAGCAAGGGGTGTTGGATCTGGCGCCTTCGATTACACGAAAGCCTAGTTCGAGGGACGAAGGAGAAGGGCGAAGCGGCCACCATTTTCCTTTTCCTTTCGTATGTTTTTTTTTCTAGGGTTTTGAAAATGAGGAAAAACGAAAGCAGGGAATCGGGTTTTGTCCCAAGAAACGAAGAGAGGGGCGGGTTATTTGATTTGCAATTTTTTTTTCACGGCCGCAATAGAAACATGGGCCACTATTTAATTTCAAAGCCCACTATTCTCTTTTTTTTTCCAATTTATAAAAGAATTCTCACTCAAGTTTAAAAACAAAACTTCAATTAGCGATTAGCAATTAACAATGATTCAATCGTTATTTTGATGATAATTAAAATTTACAAAACCCCGGGTTGTTACAGACTCCCCTCCTTATAAAAATTGCGTCCCCGCAATTTTCATAATGAAGGTCGTTACTAACAATAAATTTTCTAACATAAACTGGTTAAGCTAGAAAAACAAAAGTAGAGAATTCGAACATTAAAGAACTCTTTTAATTTCATAAAAGAAATTCAAAATTCTCAACAAAAATCTAACTATCAAATAGATTATCAGAAAACAATCAAAACTGAATAAATGCAATCATCAGCGATATTCAATTATCAACAAGATAATTAAAATACAGAGAATCATAAAGCAACAATGTCTAATCATTGATACGATAACTAGAGAACAGCAAAATCTAATTATCAGCAAAGATAATTATGAAGCACAATTCACAAATCGCAAACTGACAATATCCAGTTATTCAACAATTAACTGGGAAACACAAATTTCAAAATCAATAACTCTGACTATTAACAGAAATAGATAGAAAACAGCGATTCAATAAAATCAGCAAACATCAATTATCTAATTATCTCAAACGATAATCCGAAGACAAATCAAATATCTAATTATCTCAAACGATAATCAGAAAACAAATCAGCACATATCTAATTACCACAACCGGTAATTCAAAATTTCAAATCAACAAATATTCAATTATCAAAAACGATAATCAAATTTTAAATTCAACAAATATTCGATTATCAAAAACGATAATCAAATTTCTCAAATCAACAAATATTCGATTATCACAAACGAAAATCAAATTTCAAATTCAACAAATATTCGATTATCACAAACGATAATCAAATTTCAAATTCAACAAATATTCGATTATCAAAAACGATAATCAAATTTCTCAAATCAACAAATATTCGATTATCACAAACGATAATCGAATTTCAAATTCAACAAATATTCGATTATCAAAAACGATAATCAAATTTCAAAATTCAACAAATATGTTATTATCTAACAGCGATAATTAAATCTCAAATCAACGAATATTTAATTATCTAACAGCGATAATTAAATCTCAAATCAACGAATATTTAATTATCTAACAGCGATAATTAAATCAACAAATATTTAATTATCTCAAGCGATAATTAAATCTAAATTCAACAAATATTTAATTATCAAAAGCGATAATTAAAAGAAACAATTATCCGATTATCGAAAACGATAATCAGAACTCATATCAACAAATATCTAATTATCACAAGCGATAATTAGAAACAACAAATATCCGATTATCAAAAACGATAATCAGAACTCATATCAACAAATATCTAATTATCACAAGCGATAATTAGAAACAACAAATATCCGATTATCAAAAACGATAATCAGAACTCATATCAACAAATATCTAATTATCACAAGCGATAATTAGAAACAACAAATATCCGATTATCAAAAACGATAATCAGAACTCATATCAACAAATATCTAATTATCACAAGCGATAATTAGAAACAACAAATATCCGATTATCAAAAACGATAATCAGAACTCATATCAACAAATATCTAATTATCACAAGCGATAATTAGAAACAACAAATATCCGATTATCAAAAACGATAATCAGAACTCATATCAACAAATATCTAATTATCACAAGCGATAATTAGAAACAACAAATATCCGATTATCAAAAACGATAATCAGAACTCATATCAACAAATATCCAATTACCTGCAGAAAATTGGAAACAAAAAATATCTAGAAATCAATTAAGAAGACTAGAAAATCAACATAAAAGCTTGGATCGATCCCATCAGATGGCGAGTTTTTAGTTCGCCGCACGTGCATCAACAAATGGCCGAAGCCTACCAAGTACTCAACATAATTTTGGCGCCCAACAAATGACCCGAAGGTCCGCAGAGTGACCCGAAGGTCTAGTACTGGTATTTGACCCGAAGGTCCATCAGAGTGGCCCGAAAGCCCAACAAATGACCCGAAGGTCCTCATAGTGGCTCGAAAGCACACGAAAGCATCAAAAAATTTCAATTAACGAGTCCGGAATTAACCAAAATAGCAAACGCACATGTCCCATAACCACGAGTTTTACTAAATTGTTTAATTCTCTTCGTCGTTTCCTTGAAAGTGTGAAATCATCAAAATCATCAAAACAACAGATATTCAATTAACGAATCCGGAATTAACCGAAATAGTAAAAGTGTGGTTCCATACTCCGCACTTTTGCTAAATCGTTTAAATCACTTCATCGTTTCCTTGAAAGTGCAAAATTGTGTATTTTGTAAAAATACACTTTACATCCTCAAACGGACAAGTCCGGAATTAAGCGAATCAGTAAAAGAAAGGGGTCATAATCCTTGATTTTGCTGAAACGTTTAAATCGCTTTCTCATTCTTTTGAAATCGCAAACTGTAAAATTTTTGAAAACAATTTTATTTATTTTGTAAAAAATAACAATTCACATTCTCAACTAAACAAGTCCGGAGTTAAGCGAAACAGTAAAAGAAAGGGGTCATAATCCTCGATTTTGCTGAATCGTTTAAATCGCTTTCTCACTCTTTTGAAAACGCAAACTGCTAAAATTTTATAAAACAATTTTCATTTTAAAACAATTTTCCAATCACGTGATTAAAACAGCAAATCAGTAACAATTTCGGTAAGGAAATCGTACTTCTCAAAATACCGTAAAAACGGTCACAAAACAGCATTGCGGAATAACCGCTTGAAAATTCACTTTTAAAATTTGACGGTTACTGAAGCCAAAGCGACAGTAATTTTAAAACGTCAAAATCACATCAAAACAATTTACATCAAAATGTAATATCAGAGAATTTTCATTCATCAAAATGCCACAAAACACCGTGCTTCAAAAATTTAGCATTGGTGTAAAAATCCCGTTATAAAAATAACGGCAGCAAAATACGTTTCATAACCTAACATCGGTTCAACGTAAAATAAATGAAGTAACGTGCAATTTATTTGCACGCACATTACAATATAAACAAGGAAATCATTAGAGTGTATCTTCAATGAAGGCAACTCAAAACAGCAAAAGCTAATCAATATATGATTAGTACAAAAGAAAGCCAGCGGAAATTTCAACAAAAATCACATATCTGCAGTTTCTTCGAATCCTCAATTCGGATTCAAAATGTTCAAAGAAACAAAATAATTGCAGCTATGTAAATAACAAATGAAATTCATTTTAATTTCATATTTTGATTTTTAAATCAAAAAGATTATCAGTTGTACTCAGCGAAGACAGTTTCACCGTTTCCGCTGCGCACTCTGATAAATAGAACACAAATCAATCAAATCATCAGAACACAATTTCATCAAAACAACAAAACACAATTCCACTTTTATTTTAAATAGAGATATTTAAAAAAATATCATCAAAATTTCAAAACTTTTGTTTTGACTCAAATCACAGATAAAACATCGACCAATAGTTGTAACATATGTTCCATCCAAGTTACGTTTTATATTATGTCCATAAACCCCAAGCTCTGATACCAACTGTAACACCCCACCTCTATGCTCATAATAACAAAGAGTATTAAAAGAAATACTGTCTATTATTACGAAGAATAAGGCTGGATAGGAGCGACCATCCGTAATTGGCCTTACACTAATATTGGTTATCTCGATAGGAGTGGTATATACTTTTTGTTTTTCATCTATTATTTATTTACTCCCATCGACATATCCAATTATCAGTATAAAACAAACTACGATAGTTCATAATAGTTTAGGACATTAGATATAACAATAACACATATAATATAAATGCGGAACACAGATTAACAAAAATCTCATATATATATATATAACCGATGTCAGTTACAATATAGTTGACACGATACATATGATACAACTACAACAGTCGACTCTAGAAGTTATATATACAAGTACATTATCGACTAATATACATGAATACATATCGTTCTATACAATGACACGACTACTACAAAATGACACTGACAACTTCAGAAGATGTGAAAAGTCTTCAAATCCCGAACAGCAACTCAAAGAAGGAAATCTACAACCTGAAATAACTCGGGTCTGACCCGAGTATTACATTCAAAAGAAAATAATACACGGGTCAGTCTAATTCAAAGTCAGTTATTAGTGCATAGCAGCAATAATAATCAGATAGTCAAATAGACGACAGTCACAGAAATCACGTACATCCGACTCCTTGATAAAAGAATCGGATAACGGCAGATATAACACTAAACAATGTTAAACAACAAATCAGCAGATTTAAATCAGAATACAACTCCAAAACATTGAAATTAGCCAACAAAACAATTCAACAAATCGAAACATTAATTTAAAACTGCCAAAACTGATAGGGCTGCAGTACACGCACGCGTGTACTGCCTCGCCACTATCGCAAGATATGTACAAAAACTCAGTGAAAATCACAAATGGTCACAAGGTCAAACCCCGAAATCGGATTCAACTCAAATGAATTTAAAAACCAATCTAAGTGCAACAATGTCATGCACTGTAAAACTGGGCAGTGCTATCACATATACAACCGCATAATGAAACTGCAGTGGAACCAAGCAATTAGCCGAGAGACTAAACAGTCAAGCAACGACAATGCAAGTGTCGAACTCAACTGAACAACACAAGTAGTGACTGCAACACTACAATTACAAGTGGTAATGTCAACAAAACTAATAAATACACTAATTCAAGTGCATGGCAACAACAAGTGGTGGAACGATGAAACACTGCACAATACAGTGAAGGCAACATAAAGTCAGAAGTTCACACAGCAAACACTTCATGAAATCAAAGACCATAATCAAGCAACAACATGAATGGGTCAGTGAACAAAATCAAGGCAGCAAGTAATATAAGTACGAGAATGCATGTATGCATCTCTATGAATACGCGGCCGTATCTATATCAATATAGAACATCACCAACATAAGCAAGAGGCTCGGATAGTTCGAACAAACCAAAAGAGATTTCAAGCTACAATTAAAAGCAATGCCAAAATCACAGTCAAAACGAGATCATACAAAATCAGGAAAATGCAGTTTCGAATCAAAACAATGCCGAGCCCAAACTAACATGAACTGAATCAAGGTAAACAAATTTAACAAATGCACTAACAGTAAAAGTGCAAATCCCCAGTTGAACAGCAAGACACCAAATTCAAATGCAACTGTCATGGAAGAATTGGACCAGCAAGCATCCCGAGTTGACAATTTTTTTGACAAAGTCATGCTTAAAATACAAGAAAATCAAACCCAGGAATAATATCAAATTATGCAGCAGTGTAAGGCATTGGCATCAAATGCCCAACCACAAAATTCAAACAACACACCGAACCAAAACAGATGCCCAAGGTGAAGACTCCAGAATAATAATAAAACAGAGATTCAATATCATTCACACGACTAAGTGACCGAAGTCAGATGGTAGTCGAGCCGTGATGGTCACGAGATAAAGCAGGGTCGTGATAACTAGAAAACAAGAGAATAGCAACATTAAAATGAAAATTCCACGAAAACGAACAGTTCAAATCAATGCCATCAGAATAGAATGAAATAGCAAACCAGAAGGGACTGTTCAGAATTTTATGATCGATTAAGCCACGGTCACCACAAAATGAATCGAAGTAGCGACCTGTGGTTGACGAAATTATATACGACCAAGAATAAGTCGTGAATCATCTCAACATCCAACGATTTTCAAATGCCAGAACCAATCAACCGACGCATTCAACGACAATATATATATATGAACGAAGATAAAGGGATAAACTCACATACGAAACATCATCAAAATATCAATTTAAAACCCAAGCATCCCAAATATATATATGAACGAAAAACCAGGGGATTCAAACCCAAAACACGAATTGCAGAGTTGAATTAGATGTGAGTTTTACTCACCTATTTCGACGACCAAGCCAAACGTTCGACTCGACTAAAGTAGAAGCGGTCGAAAGCACCTCCGAGACGAGCTTCTCAAAAGCAAGGGGTGTTGGATCTGGCGCCTTCGATTACACGAAAGCCTAGTTCGAGGGACGAAGGAGAAGGGCGAAGCGGCCACCATTTTCCTTTTCCTTTCGTATGTTTTTTTTTCTAGGGTTTTGAAAATGAGGAAAAACGAAAGCAGGGAATCGGGTTTTGTCCCAAGAAACGAAGAGAGGGGCGGGTTATTTGATTTGCAATTTTTTTTTTCACGGCCGCAATAGAAACATGGGCCACTATTTAATTTCAAAGCCCACTATTCTCTTTTTTTTTCCAATTTATAAAAGAATTCTCACTCAAGTTTAAAAACAAAACTTCAATTAGCGATTAGCAATTAACAATGATTCAATCGTTATTTTGATGATAATTAAAATTTACAAAACCCCGGGTTGTTACAATATCCGTTTTGATGGATTCGGTATCGATTTCTATGAATTTGATTCACGTCTTCGTATGTGAATTTTTGGTGATTGATTGTTTTTACAATCAATTTTGTGATTTGTCACTTTAAAATACAAAGGTTTTTATACTAGTAGTAAATACTCAAACTCTTTCGCAAAAAAACGATTTCAACACTATTTTAATACAAAGCTCGTTTCTAAAACCGTTTTCCAATCTATTAGTATATATAAACCTTTACCTCATTCGTACGAGAAATCCAATTAAACTACTTAGCAAAACAAGTGGTATGAAACGCTTGCGTTTACTTTGTCGGTTAATTCTTAGACTTGTTCGATTGCGATCTTGACAATTTTCGAGTGGAAATCTACAATTTGTTCGTAAATATTTAAGTTAAGCCAGTGGTTATGGGACATGAAGCAAAACTCATTTATTTACTAGCTTAGTGTAATCGACACTTCTTGATGATCGATGATGATCATTTTGTGGTTTAGACTAGCGATGTGCGATCTCTCTTTGTTTGTGTGTGGACTAAAAACCCCGTTTGTGGAACTTTGGTTCAATTTGGTGGGGTAGAGATCCATGGTCTTCGGGCCGGTTGTGCAGCTTCGGCTCAAAACTTGATGGTTAGCGACCATGGAATAGCGTTTCATTTGTGATGCATGTGTTGGTGAGTTTTCATGCTCCCGTTTATGATAGGCCTCTCCCCCCTTTTTGATTTCTAGATTTCTAGTTGATTATTTCTAGAATTTGTGTTTCACTAATTTTGATGATAGGCATTGATGAGCTCTATCAATTATTTGTGTTTTTGGTGAATAATTTAAAGAATGCGATTCTTTTTGGATGTTTGAGATGATTTGGGATATTGTATGATTTTTGTTGTTATTTGATGTATACTTGTCGCAGTATGGCATTATTGTTATCATACGTTTTTGTCATATCTCTTATCCTATCTCATTTTATCTGATATTTATAGCTAGATCGATCCGTTTATTATTTTCTTCTTAAATAATACTCGAGCCAGACCGAAGTATTTTAGGTGCTCCTGCTTGACTTCTTATCAGGGTCTGTCACCTGACTTTTGGCTAACTACTTTAGCATAGTAGTTTTTGTTTGTATACATTTGAGATAGAGACTCCTTATTGTATACTTATTCTTTTGTCTAGCACTTGTATCTATTCTTTTGTGATGTAGTGGATCTAGTTTGACCACTATTTTGATGTACACTTTTATGTGATATATTCATATCTGATTCCGCCTTTGTTATATGAATATCTATGACTGATTTTTGTTATGCTTATTTCTATATTTATTTACGAAGTCCACATAGCCACTGTGTGGTAGCTTTGAGTTTGTATTTGATATGTCAGATTTCCTCTTGAAATGAAATGTAAGTTATATTATCTGACATATCAGTACTCGTACAAAGCAATTACACAGATGGTCGCTCCTCAACAGCCTTATTCTTCGCGCTATTCGATAGCATTACCCCGTAGTGTCCTTGGCTAGTGTGAGTATAGAGGTGGGGCATCACAGCTTGTTATCCGAGCCAAACTTCGGAACAATGTAGAATAATCTAGCAAGGATCATTGTCCTAAGTCTTTCTTAGGAATCGTGCTATAGGATTTAATTCGAGTCTTCGTACCGTTCTATCCTATTTATTTTTATGATGCCTTATTTTATCAATCAAGTTTGTTTGATATTCATTCTGTGAATAACCTTTTTCCTCTTCTTTCTTTCTTAAAGAAGAGAAATGGTTAGACCAGGCCGTCCCAGCGCCGGTCAATCCAGTGCTACTCCTCAGGATGGAGTATTTATGTCTGCTCAGCAACTTCTAGATCTTGTGAAAAATGCTCAAGCTATCGGACCCATTCCAGAGCTTACTCATCCTAAATATGGGCTTTCACGCTTGTGCAGTGATTACACCAACTTGGGTGGAAAGCCTTTCAAGGGTTCCGAAAGCGTTATAGAAGTCCAAGCTTGGCTTAGAACATGCGATCACATCTTTTCCCGCATGAATTTTATTGATCTACATCGAGTCCAAGTGGATTCTAGCATGCTCCAAGAAAGAGCATTAGATTGGTATGAGCTTTTGATTTCTGAAATTATTGAAGCGGATCTTACTTGGGAGAAATTCCAGGAAAGGTTCGAGTTAAAATTTGTGCCAGAAGCTGAAAAAGTATCTCTAGCTCGACGCTTTATTGACCTTATTCAAGGTGAATCTTCTGTGACAGATTACGTCACATCTTTCGATTCTCTATCTAAATATGGGGTCGAGTATATTAATACCCCATTGAAGAAAAATAAGAGATTTGTCTATGGGTTGAATAAGAACCTCAAAAAGCCAATACTTCTGAAACTAGAAGTTTCTTTCGATCAGCTTGTTGATATCGCTCTTCGACTCGAAGAGGCCGATAAAGAAAGTGATGTTGAAGTTGTGGGGGCCAAACAAAACATCAATAAGAAAAGGCCTTTTAAGTTCAAGCCTTATCCCGACAAGAAAGGGAAGCAAGCAACTTCGGTAGCAAAGTTGTAGGGATAAAATTGATATTGAAGGTTTGAAAGACTTTGATATTGATGCTCGTGGCGGTATTCGAAAATTTGGTAGACTTATTGTGCCAAATATTATTAATCTTTGTAAAGACATTTTAGAAGATTCTCGTCGTTCTAAATTTACCATTCATCCCGGTAGTAGTAAAATGTACGCGGACATGAAGCGACTTTATTATTGGGATGGAATGAAATCTGACATTGCTAACTTTATTAAGCGTTGCATGACTTGCCAACTTGTAAAGGCCGAGCATCAAAGGCTCGGTGGGTTATTGCAACCTTTGGACATTCCCGTTTGGAAGTGGGATCAAGTCTCCATGGACTTTATTAACGGTCTTCCCTGTTCTCGTTCGGGTCATGATAGCCTATGGGTGTTAGTAGATAGACTAACAAAATCCGCCAATTTTCTTCCCGTTCGGTCCAATCAGACCGTACCTATTTTAGCTAAACTCTATGTCAAGGAAATTGTTAAATTGCATGGAGTTCCTACTTCTATTGTTAGCGATCGTGATCCATTGTTTACTAGTGGATTTTGGAAGGGTCTTCAAAAAGCTTTGGGAACAAAGCTTAATTTTAGCACCGCTTATCATCCTCAGTCCGGTGGACAAACCGAGCGTGTGAATCAAACTCTTGAAGATCTCCTTCGTGCATGCGTTCTTGACTTTGGTGGAAGTTGGGAGGATCATATCTCTCTTGTTGAGTTTTCTTATAATAATAGCTTCCGATCTAGTATTGGTATGGCACCTTTTGAGGCACTATACGGAAGGCCAAGCCGATATCCTTCGTGTTGGCTTGAAGCCGGTGAGAAGCTGGTTTTAGGTCCAGATTTTATTCGTGATGCCACAGAAAAGAATAACCTTATTCGTCATAGGATGAAAGAAGCTCAAAGTAGACAATAATCCTATGCCGATAATCGAAGGAGATTAGAATTTTCTGTGGGAGATTTTGTGTTTATTCGGGTTTCACCTATGAAGGGTGTTGTGTGTTTCGGTCGATCAGGAAAACTAGCACCTCGATATATTGGCCCATTTCCCATCACCGAACGCATTGGTTCTGTGGCTTATCACCTTTTATTACCGGCTTAGTTTTCTGTTATTCATGACGTATTCCACGTCTCTCAATTACGGAAATGCCTTCGAGATTCCGATTCTATTCTTTAGCCCGGTGTTATTGAAGAAATTGAAGTTTCGCCTAATTTGACTTATGAGCAACATCATATTCGTATCATTGCTAAGAAGGTTAAATGCCTTCGAAATAAAGAGGTTCCTCTTGTGAAAGTTCAATGGTATACAAATCCTAAGGATTGCTCTTGGGAATCCAGAGAATTCATCGAGCGAACACATCCAGACTTACTCACTCGTGCTCCTTAAGGTGAACTTCTCATTTCAAAATTTCTTCCTTTTTGTGTTGTTATGCCTTTGTATGGTTGTTACTTTTTATTTCTTTTTCTTAAGTATTACGAGGACGCAATTTCTTTATGGAGGGGAGTCTGTAACAACCCGCATATTTTACGATTGTATATTTAATTGTTTTATTTAAATATAGCATCGTTAGTCGGATTTAAGTCCGAAATGTCACTTTTTGCAAACAGTCGAATTAGGACTCGAGACCACTTCCATTGAGTCCAAAATGGCATTTGCGACCTTTTTGAGTATAAACATCGATATGTTTGAAGTTGAGTAAAATTTTGATATTTTCATTTAGGGCTTTGGGTTTGGGTTTCAGCCCACCAACCTAACAAATAACCCAACTCTACTCCTCTTCATTCATTCCACTCCTCATTTGCTAACACTCTCAAGCTAAAGTAAAAATGGGGGAAAGAAGAGGAAATTAAAATTCCTAAACCCTAGCTTTGATTTGGAAACTCAAATTCAAGTCCAAAATCCAAGAGAAGCTTAGGTAAGCATCCTCTTCATCTTCTCTATCTCAATCCCTCTTCAATTTTTAGAAATTCCTATAACCTAACTTAAGAAAAACTTCACCTTTGATAATAGATTGAAGATTCTAGAGGTGTTGTTGAAGAGAAGTCAATCTTTGCTTGTTTTAGAGCTTCTCATTTGTTGTTTTGGGTTTAAAAGGTGAGTTTTTGAACTCACATCTATGTCTATATCTTTGATGGTTGTTAGGTAGTAATTCCTAACATCTATTGCTTGTCCATTTGCCTTTGAACTGAATTGGTTTAATGAATATTCCATTTTTTGGTGTTTTGAAGTCAAATTTTTAAAAAATCCTATCTTTGATGTTTGAACATGTTGTTGGGGTGTATCGAAGAGTCTATAAGGCTGGGTTGTCGCTTGGCATAAATCCCTAGTCTCCATTGCTCGTCCGATCACTTCCGGTTTAGATTTTTGCCCCTTCTTGGGCTAGACTGAAAATACTACAAATGACAGTTCAGTCGACTGAACTGTAAGGTCAGTCGACTGAATCTGGGACCAGAAAATTCTCTGGCCTTGTATCAGTCGACTGACCATACTGTTCAGTCGACTGAAACTGGGAACAGAATGTTCCTGTCCCTGTATCAGTCGACTGAACTGTAAAGTCAGTCGACTGAACCTAGAAACCGAGAGTTTCTAGGCATGAATCAGTCGACTGACCATACAGTCCAGTCGACTGAATCTGGGAAAGGTGCATTTTGCCTATTTTAGGCAGTTTGGTGTGGGTTTTTGATTTTTAATCGATTCTTGATAATCTGATTAGTTGTTATCATTTATCGACTTCGATGACTTCTTTTTCGGGATTTTTGGGAATATCCATTTTGATGGATTCGGTATCGATTTCTATGGATTTGATTCACGTCTTCGTATGTGAATTTTTGGTGATTGATTGTTTTTACAATCAATTTTGTGATATGTCACTTTAAAATACAACTAGTAGTAAATACTCAAACTCTTTCGCAAAAAAATGGTTTCAACACTATTTTAATACAAAGCTCGTTTCTAAAACTATTTTCCAATCTATTAGTATATACAAACCTTTACCTCATTCGTACGAGAAATCCAATTAAACGACTTAGCAAAACAAGTGGTATGAAACGCTTACGTTTACTTTATCGGTTAATTCTTAGAATTGTTCGATTGAAATCTTGTGACATTTTTCGAGCGGAAATCTATAATTTGTTCATAAATATTTAAGTTAAGCCAGTGGTTATGGGACATGAAGCTAAACACATTTATTTACTAGCTTAGTGTAATCGACACTTCTTGATGATTGATGATGATCATTTTATGGTTTAGACTAGCGATGTGCGATGTCTCTTTGTTTGTGTGGGGACTAAAAACCCCGTTTGTGGAACTTCGGTTCACTTTGGTGGGGTAGCGACCCATGGTCTTTGGGCCGTTTGTGGAGCTTCAGCTAAAAAATTGATGGTTAGCGACCATGGAATAGCGTTCCATTTGTGATGCATGTGTTGGTGAGTTTTCATGCTCCCGTTTGTGATAGGCCTCTCTCCCCTTTGTGATTTCTGGATTTCTAGTTGATGATTTCTAGAATTTCTGTTTCACCAATTTTGATGATAGGCATTGATGAGCTCTATCAATTATTTGTGTTTTTGGTGAATAATTTAAAGAGTGCGATTCTTTTTGGATGTTTGAGATGATTTGGGATATTGTATGATTTTTGTTGTTATTTGATGTATACTTGTCGTAGTATGGCATTATTGTTATCATACATTTTGTCATATCTCTTACCCTATCTCATTTTATCTGATATTTATAGCTAGACTGATCCGTTTATTATTTTCTTCTTAAATAATACTCGGGTCAGACCGAGGTATTTCAGGTGCTCCTGCTTGACTTCTTATCAGGGTCCATCACCTGACTTTTGGCTAACTACTTTAGCATAGTAGTTTTTGTTTGTATACATTTGAGATAGAGACTCCTTGTTGTATACTTATTCTTTTGTCTAGCACTTGTATCTATTCTTTTGTGATGTAGTGGATCTAGTTTGACCACTATTTTGATGTACACTTTTATGTGATATATTCATATCTGATTCTGCCTTTGTGATATGAATATCTGTGATTGATTTGTGTTATGCTTATTTCTATATTTGTTTTCGAAGTCCACATAGCCACTATGTGGTAGCTTTGAGTTTGTATTTTATATGTCGGATTTCCTCTTGAAATGAAATGTAAGTTATATTATTTGACATATCGGTACTCGCACAAAGCAATTACACAGATGGTCGCTCCTCAACAGCCTTATTCTTCGCACTAGTCGACGACATTACCCCATAGTGTCCTTGGATAGTGTGAGTATAGAGGTGGGGTGTCACATAAAACGTTTGTCAATTAGCATATATAAACAAACTGAATTGACAGTTGACATATAGAAATATAATATATACTTACTAATAATTCTAATTGCATGTTATATAATGTTTCTATACCCATACAAGTGCCCAATTTCAACTACTTAATACATTCGTAAGTTGGTCACTTATACATTTATTTGGTTTAGACTATGTATTGCATTTTATGAGTTTTTGAACTCTAAATGCAATTCAAGACTATGGATATTTGATCCATGTACTTTCACATATAAATGTTATATGGTGAACAGTCATAGTTTGTGGGGTACAATATTTCAATGAATTTAGTTCCTTTAAAGTAAGCCAATAAACAATATTTTAAGATCATGTATTCAACTTGAATAATTTCAAAAGGATCATATTGTGTTAATGTAACACAAGACCATAAACTATGAGATACATCTAAGATCTCGATCGTTGAAATGCCATCTTTATCGGTTTACATAAAGTGCAACATATTTGATGTCTTAAATATTAAGAATAATCGAATGCGCTTTTGTAAAAGGTTTGTTATGATATTGTAGTAAGGCTTTCTTATGAATAGTTTGACCATTTGAAATAAAAATGAATGTATAAGAATATATGTAATTTAAGGTAAAGTTGGAATGAAGAGAATGAATAGTCACTTCTGCTTCATAGAGAAACATTGGAAACAAGAATTGTAATAATAACCGATACTTAATATTGGAATATGAAATATGATTTTTATTTCGAAATCTATTTTCATATAGAAAATTATTTTCTATAACATTATTTCTTTGAGTTCAAGATATTTGATCAAAGAACTCTCCTCTGTAAACTAGTTGCAGCATATGGAATAAGTAAATAATATCAACAATGTTAAGTGAATGGTGGACCTCTAAATTTAGTACGCTATTATAGTAATGACAGAAATAGTGGGAGCATGCCATATAGCACCTAATGATTACATCAAATTACGAAAATTGTTTTCGTAAAATGTACCAAACATTATTTGTGAAATAATGTTTATTTTTTGGTATTGACTGAAAAATAGTATAACTATATTTCAATATGAGTATTATGAGTATTCATTATGAAATAAAACTATATTATGGAATTGTTTTCATAGTAAAAGTGATGCAACAAAAATACATATGTATCTAATATTATTTACAGTTGTTTTGGAATTATAGACTAAGCCGTAGTTTTGAGAAATAATTTTAGTATATGATTATGAATCATATGATACAGGTTAATTATATCTCAAACAATTAATCGCTATGCACCCATTCAGTGGGAGAATCATAAGAGTTGATGAACTCTTTGAATTAATACAATTGATGTATGCAATCACAAGTCTATTAATACCAAAAGGGTTCCACTTATTTTGTTATATTCGTCGATGATTTATTACCAACATGAACATGTATATTAGATACACATGTAGTAAGTTTATGATAAAATCATAGAATATAAAATAAAATTAAATAAAATAACATGCAATAGAATAAAATGATTTGATTTGGTCGAATAAGTGAGCATATTGGAAAGAGTTCCAAATGTACCTAAAAATGAATATAGATTCAATCTCAAAATCACTCCTCCATGTGATACATAATGATGCATCGATAAGGAGTAATCAGACATTATTGGACAATTTACGATTAATTGTGAGTGAAGTTGAGTTAGTTTATTTCTATAAGGTCATGTACTTAAGACTAGTACACAAGGTTGATATGACTTCATCTAAACAAAAGTTTACAAAAATCATACAAGATAAGGGTTTGTAAGAAATCCCAACATATCCTAGGCCAAGGAGTTGGTAGGTTGTGCGAGTCAAAAGATTGCACGTAATAATTGTTCATGAGGGATCTTGTATGAATCTCCAAAAGGTTTGTTAGAAAGGTCTGTCATCAAATGACATATTTATGTTTTGAACATAATTTTTGTAAACTAAAATTAGTTTTATAAATAAAAACGTTCATAAAGTGTTTATGAATCCCTATTCTATTCGCACTAAGAACAATTGTTGTTTCAAGATATATCAACTTCATTGTGAAGGAATTTCTTTGAGAAATTTTTGGAGTTAAATGGAATTGGATCCGATCCATAGATAGAACTGATTATATGAGATGAAGTGAAATTAACTAACGAAAATGAACACATAGCATTAGAATGTTTAATATGTATTCTCGTACATCGAAGAGAAACTATGAGTTTCTTATTAATGTCGAAAATATACATTACCCTCGGTTGTTCAATTAAACCATTAAGATTGTTGTAACGACCCAGAATTTTGGATATTTGAAATTGGAATATTTAATCGATTTTAAATATTTAAAAGTTAATTTTTAACTTGAATTTCAAAAATAGCCATTTATTGGATAATTTAATTATTGAATTTAATAATTGAAAATCGGTTAAAATATTGAATCTGGAGTTTTAAGCTTGTTAAAAATAATTTAATGGCTTATAAAATTTATAATGATAATAATGAAGATAATAAAATTTTTAAAATTGAATTTAAAAGTGATTTGTTCAGTTTTAAAAATATATTGTTTAAATTGACATTTAAAAATAGCCTTCCGAGGCACAGTCTCAGATTTCGGCAAAACTAGTTCCATTGGATCCGTAATAGTGTATTATTATCGGATTTCAAATTTCGTAGCATTTTGAGTTATCGTTTGATCATACAAAATATAAACACGCTGAAATTTATATCGAAAATTCAATATAATAATTGGGTCCAAAAAGCTATCTTCTCCATACGATCGAATTAGGACTTGAAACCTTTTCCATTGCGTTCGAAATATGGGTATAACATTATAAACACCTAGCGGCACGCCTCAATAGGAGGTTGAGATTTTAAGCTACGAATTCAAGACGATTTAAATTTAAATAATAAATGGGTTTGACAGAATTTTCACATTAGCACTTTTTCACCTCTTTTGAAAACACTGTACACTAACCTTTTCAAACATGCAACGGTTCACATCTCCATCCCATCTTCTTTTTAAACTCATGCAACATTCAACAGTAAAAGAAAAAATAAAGGGACGATAGCTTAAAAATATTTATCTCAGAAAATACTTCATATAAAAATTTAAAATCAGTTTTAAAAATCTCGTATCGACCATAGCTTCGATCTGGTGAAAAATTTGAGGGGTGCGATCGAGTTGGAGTACTCGACAGGGAATGTCGAATAGGTGGAGGTAGTAGGGTTGGGTTTATTTGGATTTCAAGTGAGAAATTGGTGGATTGAAGGGTGGATTCGAGATCGTGATGCGAAGAGGCAGCGGGTGGTCGTTTTCAATGACGTGCGCTTCACCGTGGTTGATCGCGACGTAGGAATGTCGAAGTTGCTCTGCCATGAGGTTGCGTTTTCAACGAAGGTTGCGAAGTCGTCGTGGGGGTGTTGGTGGAGTCTAGTTCGAGTAGAGGGAGGGATTGGCATCGTCGGATTTTGGTTCAGGTGGGCGACGCTTGGTATCAGTGAAGCTCGTGCACGATCCTGATGGTATTCGTGCGTGCACAAGTAAAAAGAAAAAAAAGAAAAAGAAAAGGGGGAAGAAGAGTAGAAGCGGTCGAGTTTGATTTTCGTGGGAAATTTGGGGTGGTTTGATTGGGTACGCGATTATTTAAATGTAATTTAGTTGTTTCGTGAATTTAAAATATTGATAACTTATAAAATTTATATCTCATGCGTACGAGGTCCAATTCAGATGATTGATGAGGCGTTGGGACCATAGTGTCGTCATCTACGCATAGGAAATAGTTGGGACATAAATGAAGCTTCTGAAATTTTCAGATAATTTCAAACGCGTTCAAATTAAATTGGAACCGGGACGCGAAAGCGATAGAAAATAAATGTGAGTTAATCTCACATAACTTTAGATTACCGTAATTAATTTTAATAGATAAAATTAATTATTGATTGATTGGTAGAATTGATAATTATTATCAGTTGGATATGATATTATATATATATATATATTGGAGTGATTGATACTCCCGCATACATATAGCGGATGAGACCCTATGCGCTCCGCATAATAGCGGATGACCCTATATACCGCGTTATCCCCCTCGAAGTGGGATTGATATTTTTATATTGTATTAACATCTGTGGATGCAGGGAAATAGGTTGGAGGGATCCAATTGGATTCCTCAAAAATGTTGAAATTAATTTCATATTTAGTGATATGATTCGTTTGAATAATCTGAATATTCAGTGATATGATTAGTTTGAATATTCAATGGAAATTTAATTTATTGGATGCTATGGAATTACTGGTGAGATTTTGGTATTTTTAAATACCAATGATAAATGTTTAAAATTTTAGAAAGGAATTAAAAGGGAAAATTTGAAGTAAAAATATTTGTAGTGAAATTTTGATAAATTAAAGAAAAGAACTTTAGGCAAAATAAATAGTTGATTTTAAAATTGTACTTGATAATTTTTGAATATGGAAAGATAAAGATTTTGGAATATTTGAATAAAAGTATTTAATAATATGACTTAAGCAATTTGTTTAAGTATAAAATGGTTTATTTCCAAATTTGAGATTTAAAATAGATTTAGAAAAATAAAAATGAAATTTGAAAATAAAATATGAAATTGATGTTCTAGATTTAAATAGGATTTTAAATTATAAAAAAAGAAGAAGAACAGAAATCTGAATTTAGTGCGCTTGGATATATTTGGGTTATTTAAGAAATTTATTTAAAAATTGAATTTAATTTAGAAAATCGATTAGGAGTTGTGAACAGTGAGAAATGGGAAATGTGACTACGAAATTTATAAACGAAGTTTATAAATAAAGTGAAGTAATTATCAGTGGATAAATTAAAATTATAAAATCATGGTGAGGATTTATAAGGAGATGGGTAAATCGGTTTAAAGATAAATGGTAGATTTATTTTTAGAAATGTGGAAAGGGAAATTACGGAATTGGAACGTAAATCAAACTAGAGATAAATCAAGAGGGATTTATAAATAATTAGATTGGCTATATTGGAATTGAAAAGTATATTTTATTGAGAAGTTAAATTTATTTTAAAAGGAGGACTTTTAAGTATTAACTAGAAAATTTAAAAGTGTTTAAGAATATTTCAAAAATTAATTATTTAGTTGTTTAAAATTGTTTAAAGTACATTTAAGAATTAATTAAGTAGATTTTGAAATGGTCGATATTAAGTTAATTGTTATTTAAGAAATTAATCAGTATTATTATTTCAAGAGATAGATTATTCTATATTAACATTATTTTATAATAACTTTTATTTTAAAGAGTAATTGCCTAAATTTAACATGGAAAATTATTATAGAATTTCATAAGTATTATTTTGAAAATTTTTAAATAAAGTTTTTCCGGAAAGTAATGGTATACCCGCATGGCGAAATCAGAGGCAGTGAGTGCCTACAGTTAAGTCTTGGATTTCTCTGGGATAGAGGCGTAACCATTGAGCTGTGAATCCATAGTTTGATACCGTAGTGGTACTTTGCTAATTATTTTAAAGGGTTTCCAAACATTTTTGAAAGATAGTTGTGGATTTACTAAATTCGATAAGATAAGTTCATAGATCTTGGGTAAAGAGATTTAATTTATTAAAATTAAATTAAAAAGAGATTTTGAGTTTTTCAGTGGAAAAGGGAATATTTGGTTGAATGATTGTTTATTTGATAGTTAAATAACCGACTATCAAAATCTGGACCCAAAATATAACTTTGGGAATATTTAGGTGGAATACGGGAATTATATGGTACAGTTACCGTTCAAGGTGCTATACTGTACATATAAACTCGTTTCGTTCTTCAAGGGTGTTTATAAGGAAATCGGTCCACTAACGGTTAGGAGGTGATCTCTGATCTTATTTTCGTCTATTTGTTTCCTACAGAACCGGGGTTGAGTTTACCAGAAATATCGAACGTTGTTTCGAAGAGACCAGGATCAAATAAGTTATCCGAAAACCACTTCGATCCAACGAGTACGTTTTCGATGTGAAAACAAGAGCATGGAGTCGAAGATGGAGTAGTGAAGTGCAAGGGCTAATCGCTACTAATCCTGAGGATTATTCCAAAATGGATGTAGTGGGAATAATTCCTTCGGTTCCGTTTGTGCCCAGGACGGACTTGTATGGATGAATGCTATCAAAACATTGTCATTGGAGGACAATGAGCATTCTAAGTGAATATTCCTTAAAAGGTAATCGTAGCCTCTAGCCTCATCAACCGGGAATGACTGAAAATCAGGGGAGATGCAGCAGTGGGTCGCACCCAATTAGGGTATGTTTATCTCCTTTCTAGATACCCATGGATATTATTTTATTACTACGATGTACGGAAGGAGCTCAAAAGAGGGTGGGAACACCCGGGGTGATAGCATATTCGGTCTATCCAAGTTATAGATAGTCCAGTCTTATGTGGCAGGGGATCCCGGCGTGGTCCTTGGTACGCTGTTTCTAGACGTGTACTATGACAGGTGGTACCCCAATGCCTAGTCATTCGTATGGAATCCATTCTCCAATACGTGCCTTTACGGTTTTGATTGTAGATCCTAGTATGCTGGAATTTAATTAATGTAACAATTTCAGCTATTTGAATAAGTATTTGTACTTAGACACTATTATAATATAAAAGGATTTGATATGAAATTTTTTGGTTATCGTAAGGTAAAAACCCGTCGTGTTTATGTGTGGCGTGGTCTTACGAGATACCTTTGATTTTCAAAGGATTTTGAAAACTTTAATAATTCAAATTGAGTGTGTTTTCTCACGCTGGTTTTCCAGACTGACTCGGGTGTTATTTTATTATAACGCTCGGGTCAGGTTGAGTATTACAGATACATGATAGGATGCTATGGAACTCAGGAGACGAGCTGGATGACGAGGCATATCACACGTATCTGATATATACTCCACTATGTATTGTAGGCTGTATATTCAGCAACTGTGATGACAAGTTATTATAACTGTCCAATATTGAGTTGTTGATTGTGTTGTACTCTGATGATTTAATGTATAAATAACAGTTATAGTTCTTTTTGTATAAAGACCAGTTGTTATCTACTATATATTGTTCCGCTGCGATTGTGAGATTATGTGTTGTTGTTTCTATTTTCTTCTTCTACCTCTTTCTTCTTTTCCCTAACGATCTGGTATTTCCGGCATTTGATTGTTCGACAAGTAATACAGTGAGCGTATTGATGTCGATTTTCGGAGGTCGAAAATCCCGGTCGTCACACTTGGTATCAGAGCTGAAGGTTAAGCGAGAACCTTGGCTCTGGTGGGGATTACTCATTAGAGATAGGGTCAGTAGCACCCTAGAATGAGTTTGAGAGTATTAATAGATATGAGCGTGTATTTGTTAGTGAATATAAATTTTTTTATATTGTGTTGGTTGATTTGTTGGGTGGTTTATGGATTCTGGTCAATACGAGTAATTAACGTTATTGATAGGGATCTCTAAACATTTGAATAGAACAATTCGACACGGTATTGTTTTGAAATGAGGTAAATGAAATAATTTTACCCAAATTATTTTTATATATAAAAGAAATAATTTTTCAGAAATAATTATATTATATATGATGTGCTTGGTTGCTAGGAAATGATAATATTAAACTATTATCATTAGTGTGTTGTGGTAATTGAATAAAAGTTGAAATTATAATCAAAAGTTATGAAATTAAAATTACATAACAAAATGGAATTTGTATATATGAGGTTATAAATGTGATTTATAATTCGAAATAGAATAAAACCCTAGAGGAATATTTAAATATAGATTTAAAGGATTTGAAATTTGGAAATTTGGAAATTTAATTCCCTTTGGTTTTGAAATGTTTTCCAAAGTCTTGGAAAATAAAAGTGATGTTATTTAGAAATATTTTTGAATTGGAAATGAAACCTATTGAGATTTGTGAATTGAAAACATTTAAAATGGTTTTTAAGGAATAAAAGCACGGAACTCACCTCGGTCACTGGAAAATAATTCCGATGATGATCGCGACATCATCGGTGTTCATTTTCGAGTTCCCATGGGAGAAATTGCTACCTGAATGTTTTGGATTGGAGTTATATTGCAAAATTGGGTTTGATTTTGAAATGCAAAGGAATAATTTGATATACTAAAGGATTTTAGGTATATATGATTTCAAAAAAATGAATTTGAATGTTTAAGAAATTGTTTAAACTCTGGGAGTTTATTTAAAAATGTTTATGGGATATAAATAGGTTTGAAAACTTATAAAATTTGGAATTTGGTTATTGGAATAAAATTTAACTTAAGAAGAGTTAAATAAAAGTAAGTGTTATAATGAAATAAATTAGTAAAGTAAACCAATTAAATGAAGTGAATTGGTAGAAATTGGTGAATGGAATATAAATAAGTTGGAAAACTTATAAAGGTTTAAGATTTGAATTGAAATAGAATTTAACTTAAATTAAGTTAAATAAGAGTGAATTTTGGGAAATTTGGCCTAAGTAGGCTTAAATGAATAGTTATTGAAATAAAAATTATTAAGATTGAAAATAAATTTGTGGATGAACAAATTAATTTAAATTTGTAAGTAAATGGAATTGAAACTGAATATTGGAATGATATTTAATTTGAATTACGTTGAACAAACTGAAATTGAAAAAAAAATAGTTCGAGTGGACTAAATAAAATAAAAGTTTTGAAATAAAATTTAATTGAGATATGACATATTTAGTAAATGAAACTAATTAAAGTAATTAGTTAATTAAATATGGTTTGAGATATGGTCGGTAAAATTCAATATTAAATTTGATTTGGAGATAAATTGGGTCAAATAGAAATTGAAAATTTAATTTGAATAAAAATGGATATAAACATAAGTGGTGAAGTGAAAATAAATATAAGAGGTTGTATAAAATGTTATAATAGACTTAAAAAGTTAACGGTGAAATTCTTAGGTAAAATTGGTATTGGGAAAATATACTTAGTAGGTATTTGAATGAAGATTAAACAAAGTTGTGTGATAATTGTGAATAAGTGAATGGAAATTAAAATAAAAGTGAATAAAAAGAAACTCATATAGTTAATAATCAATTGGAAATTAATATGTAAGTTGTACGTGTATTATTTTATTCGCATAACGATTTGATCCAGATTCGAGCATAGAATTTCAAGATAGTTATATTGATCCGAGTTAGGATTTTTCACTTGATTTCGACGACGAACCCTGGATATGGATTTTTGATTGATTCTGGAATTCTCTATCATAGTATATGGCTATGTAAGGAGAATGACGGTTTCTGATCAAGGAACCAGATCCGAGTCCGCACTAGAGAGTCGTGTGAACGGTACTAGTTCGGAAGTGGAATTGTGTGATCGAGTGAGCAATCAAAGTTGATATTGCATATGAATGATATATGTACATCGTATGGGCTTAAGTAAAGCAAATATTGAAAATTTTGAAAAGGGATAAATATAATGTTTTTAGAATTAAATGATTGGATATTATTGGTAAATAAGGTGCAGATATTTAAAAGCAAAAGCTAAATTCATGTCTTCGATTTCAGAAGTAAAATTTGATTGCCCGACAAAAGGGTATGTGTTTAAATTGTTGTATGAAATTGATAATTTTCTGATTGAGCCACTTGGCTTTTGTTTTCTTTGATGATTTGGGGTCGTAGAGGCGTTTTGTAGTTTTTCATATCTAGCCGCGCAAAGGAGACGCTGGTGAAATTTTTTGAAAATTTAAGGAGTTAGAAAATTTTAATTTTTTTTTGATAATTTAAAATTTGGTTTAAAATTATAATTTGAATGACTAAGGGTATAATATTAGTTTTAATCTATGGATGAATTTGGAAATTAGTAAAAGGTGATAGTGATAATGTGGTTTAAATAGATTGGTTTGAGAAGTTGTTTAAATTGTTTGGTTTTTGAAAGAGTTAACGGGTTTTGGACCATTCTTCTTACCTAGCAATTTCGAGGACGAAATTCTTATAAGGGGGAGGAATGTAACGGCCTAGAATTTTGGATATTTGAAATTGGAATATTTAATTGATTTTAAATATTTAAAAGTTAATTTTTAACTTGAATTTCAAAAATAGCCATTTATTGGATAATTTAATTATTGAATTTAATAATTGAAAATCGGTTAAAATATTAAATCTGGAGTTTTAATCTTGTTAAGAATAATTTAAAGGCTTATACAATTTATATTGATAATAATGAAGATAATAAAAGTTTTAAAATTGAATTTAAAAGTGATTTGTTCAATTTTAAAAATATATCGTTTAAATTGACATTTAAAAATAGCCTTCCAAGACATAGTCTTGGATTTCGACAAAGCTAATTCCATTGGATCCGTAATACTATATTATTATTGAATTTCAAATTTCGTAGCGTTTGGAGTTATAGTATGATCATACGAAATATAAACGCACTGAAGTTTATATCGAAAATTCAATATAATAATTGGGTCCAAAAAGCTATCTTCTCCATACGATCGAATTAAGACTCGAAACCTTTTCCATTGCATTTGAAATAGGGGTATAACATTATAAATGCCTAGCGGCACGCCTCAATAGGGGGTTGAGATTTTAAGCTACGAATTCAAGACGGTTTAAATTTAAATAATAAATGGGTTTGGCAGAATTTTCACATCAGCACTTTTTCACCTCTTTTCAAAACACTGTACATTAACCTTTTCAATCATGCAACGGTTCACATCTCCCTCCCATCTTCTTTTTAAACTCATGCAACATTCAACAGTAAAAGAGAAAAAAAGGGTCAATAGCTTCAAAAAAATTTTCTCACAAAATACTTCATATAAAAATTTGAAATCAGTTTCAAAAATTTCGTATTGACCTTAGCTTCGATCTGGTGAAAAATTTGAGGGGTGCGATCGAGTTGGAGTGCTCAACAGGAAATGTCGAATAGGCGAAGGATGTAGGGTTGGGTTTATCTTGATTTCGAGTGAGAAATTGGTGGATTGAAGAGTGGATTAGAGATCGTGATGCGAAGAGGCAGCGGGTGGTCGTTTTCGGTGACGTGCGGTTCACCGTGGGTGATCGCGGCCTAGGAATGTCGAAGTGTCTCTGCCATGAGGTCGTGTTTTCAATGAAGGTTGCAGAGTCGTGGTGGTGGTGTTGGTGGAGTCTAGTTCGAGGAGAGGGAGGGATTGGCATCGTCCAATTTTGGATCAGGTGGGCGACACTTGGTATCAGTGAAGCTCGTGCACGATCCTAATGGTATTCGTGCGTGCATAAGCCGAAAAAAGGGAAAGCTAAGGGGGATGAATAGTGGAAGCAGTAGGGTTTGATTTTCGTGGGCTGTTGGGCCGGTTTGATTATTTGGGTATGGGATTATTTAAATATAATTAAGTTGTTTCATGAATTTAAAATATTGATAACTTATAAAATTTATATCTCATGCGTACGAGGTATGATTCGATCGATTCAAGAGGCATTGAGACCGTGGTGTCGTCATATACGGATAGGAAATGGTTGGGACATAAATGAAGCTTCTGAAATTTTCAAATAATTTCAAACCCGTTCAAATTAAATCGGAACCAGAACGCGAATGCGACAGAAAATAAATGTGAGTTAATCTCACACAACTTTGGATTACCGAAATTAATTTTAATTGTTAAAATTAATTATTGATTGATTGATAGAATTGATAATTATTATTAGTTGGATATTGTCACATACCGAAATTTTCGACTTTCGAAAATTCGACATCGATACTCACTTTATCGACTGCCGAGAAATCGAGTGCCGGAAACTCCAATCGTGAGGGTTTAAGAAAGAAGAAAAAGGCAGAAGAAGAAGAAAGCAGAAGAAAAAGAGAAGAAAGAAAGAAGAAGAACAACAGAACAACATCAGATACAGAAACAATATCAGAATCTTACACATCGCAGCGGAACAATATATAATAGATAAACACTAGTCTTTTAAAACAAAGAACTATATCAGTTTTATACATACATCAATCATCAGAGTCAATATACAACAATGGACAGTTATATAACTTGTCCTCATACAGAATACACAGTGGAATAAATATTATCAGATACAAATACTATGTCTCGCCATCCAGCTCATCTCCAAAGCTTCAGAATATCCAGAATATCCTGATAATCTAACTCTAGACTGCCCGTGTGGAAATTGGTGGGCACCCAGAGTTTAGAAGGGAAACAATAAACTCCGAGTCAGTCATGGTGACTGGTGTGAGATCGTAAAACAGTTTTATCTTTAAAATAAATAGCAGAGAATTTTAAAGTCAATTCGAAATGCTTTTGGAAAATGAAACTACCATAAGACCTCCCACCACACACACAATGCAAATGCAGAATTGGAGGAGATT
Organism: Allium fistulosum; assembly: GCA_030737815.1. Taxonomy (NCBI): domain Eukaryota; kingdom Viridiplantae; phylum Streptophyta; class Magnoliopsida; order Asparagales; family Amaryllidaceae; genus Allium; species Allium fistulosum. The sequence goes on from CM060901.1 coordinate 672,912,721, forward strand.
TCTTCTTATGATAGTCAAAGATGCTTACTACGCAAAATCAAATCATTTTTGATATTATTATTAGTGCATAGTGTAGAAAACATTTCGAAAGTATAATATAAATCTTAGCCAGCATAGACATTCCGCACTTATGCCTATTATAGCTACTATGTTCAATAGCAGGTTACCGCCACATTCCATAGCAGGTAATACAACTAAAACCGTACAAGTCGCGTATTGTTTCTTTGGATTTCCAACAAATGGTCAGGCTAAGGAACTTCCTCTTCCACGATGGGTACGTCCCTGGAATAGACGACCCGAGAACCTAACCGGATCTCTGCCAACACAAGGCCGGGTTACCTCTGCAAAAATAGGTAACTACTGACACGCGTATGCCATCCCCCGATCGTCACCGATCTTCCCGAGGATCCCCGATTCGCAACAAACCACATAGATAAAAATGCAGCAACCACAGAGGTTAAGTATCTGGGCTCCATACCATGATACCACCTTTATCCAGAAGGAATGACATACACTAAGGGGCGCTACTCCCTAGAACCTTGCCGCATCCTTCCTGTTTCGACCATTTCCGGGGTGTGAGGCTCGATGAAGTCTCGTCCACAAAGCTACGCTTTCTCAAAAAGCCCTGCTTCAGGTCAAACAAAATGATCAACCTATGATCACAAAGATATAAGATCAAACAAATGATCATATCGCAAATGATCAAACACCGATCATTTCACAGCAACACTCAGTATGCCACGTTACCAAATTGGGAGTATATCGCTGATGAATTTCAACTACATAACCTCTGAGCTCGTACGTCTCAGAGAAGGGTGTTAAGCTAAGAGAATAAATTCTCCGCCACCAACAGAAATGTATTTGAAAGAAATCAGCTTTATATCTCAAATTGTAACATCAGACACACAATCCATACAAGTCTGTTCCGGGATCGAACAGAACCGAAGGCACTTCTCACGAAGCCCTTGCATATCCGGATAATTTTCAATCACGTCAGGACTTCCCGTCACTAAGTGTAACGACCCAGAATTTTGAACAAATTAAATTGAAAATATTTAATTAATTTTAAATATTTGAACGATGATTTAATTTGAATTCCCGATTTTACTTTGAATTTGGCGATTAAATTATAAAATTTAATCTATTGAATTGAATAAAAATTTGAATCTTCAATTATAAGCTGAAGAAAAATATTTCAAAGGCTTTGAAAATTCATATTGATATTACTGAATATAATCGAAGCTTCAGAATCGAATTTGGAAGTGAATTGTTCAACTTTGAAATTTAATCGTTCGAATTGATATTGGAAAATAGCCGTCCGAGGCATCGTCTCGGAATTCGACGAAACTAGTTCCGTTGGGTCCGTAATATTGTGTTATTATCGGATTTCAAATTTCGTAGTAACTGGGATTGTTGTGTGAACGTGCAGTATATAAACGCTTAGAAATAGTTATTCGAAACGATTTGAATTTAATTAAAGTATATTTTTTTTATAAGTCAAACCCCAACCGTATTGCCTTCACATCAAAATTTTCTGCTCAGCCACCCTATGATCGTACTCGAGCTACCCTAGCATTTGGAACGCGCAGACTGAAATACACCTTCTTCGTTTTAAAACTCTAAGCAGATAACCAAAGAAACAAAACGAAGCCTTCTCGTTCGATCTATACCTCTTCCCCTTTCATAAATCAATTCGAACGAAAACAAAACGAAATCCCCAAATCAAACAAAAAATGGCAGACGAATTTGCGAGAGACCGAGCATCTCGAGTACGCATAGATGGAAGCGGCGATTCGAGGTTGCGAGCATGCGGAGTCGAAGCGCTCACGGTGGCGTCGTGCAAGTCGAAGGCGACTCTTTCGCTGAGGGTTTTGTCTCGAGGGCGTAGGCGACTGTTGAGGAAGCGTATGTGGGGTCGCGAACTGGAATGGGTTTCGCGATGGGCGTCGCTCGATCTGGAGCACGAGATGATCGTCGCGATCGATCACGACAGCAGCTAGGGGAGAACTCGTGAACGCGAGGCGAGTGGTCGAAGGGACGGTCGTTCGACAGCGGCAGGTGGTGATGTTTATAATGTTATTGCTTTTATTAACTTCAGTAATTAGGTTAATTAGTGTTTTAAACTATTTCGAATGCTTGAAATTTTAGTTCATGATGCAGTAACTCTCAGAAAAGGATAGAAATTTTCTAACAGTAGGATTTAAAAGCAATTATATTTTAAGATTTAATAGATAGATAAGTATACCCATATGTGTATCTGTATATATAAGTTAGAAAAATAGAGAATAATAATATATGTAGATGAGATTTAAAAGATAGAAATGTTTAATGGTAATAAATTTTAGTGGTTAATTCAATTAGTTAACCTGTTTAAATTTTTAGCTACTAAAGAAATTTATAAAAAGAAAAAAATTAAATCATTAGTTTAAAATTAAAATTTTAGTTAAGTAAATTTATTAAAAGAAATTGGTTATTCGATTATTTCGAATATTAATAAAGTGTATAATTTATTTATACAAGGTATAAATGGAGAAAAACAAATTGGAATGGAAAAATGGGATGGCAAAATATAAAGCTAAGGTGAGATTTTCTCACTCAAATGAATGTGGAATTTTTACAGTTATTGATTTATTGATTGCTGTTGGATGTGATATTAGATATAGTAGGATATATATCTATATATATAGCAATATATACATATTGGCATATGTATATATTGGATTGATGATTTCCCGCCTCGTATAGCGGATGAGACCCTATTGCGCCGTTAGTAAGCGGATTTATAAAAACCCATATACCGCGATAATTCCGTACTGGAGCGGAATTGGTATTGTGCTAACATCTGTGGATGCAGGGAAACAGGTTGGAGGGATCCGACTGGATTCCTCACCGTATTGATTATTTACAGATATTTTGATATATTCTGTTATCATATGATGATATATGATATTTGACTGTTGTGATGGACTGATTGGTGTTGTTGCATCATCGGATTCAGTTTTGAACTTTAAAAATGACGACTTTTATTTTAAAAGGGTTTTTAAAGTGATTTTTGAAAATATACGTTTTTTTGGAATTTTTGAATCAATTTATAAACGTAAAATTTTAAAGTTATCAAAGTTATAATTTTTAGTGAAATATAACCGAAGTGTTGTTTTTGAAACAAAAGGTCGATTTATTTATAAAATGGTTTAAGTTGGGATTTTTCGAATAACTATAAACGATTTGTATAGAAAGATTTATAAAATTGATATTTTATAAATCAAAATATTGGACTTATAAAACGAATTTTTATAAGTGTTAAAAAGAAGTATAAAAAGATTTCATAAGTGAATGAAATTAATAGATTTATAACGTGAAGTTATAAAGTGAATAGATGTTGTAGAATAAACGATTTATAAGTAATTTACTTATAAATTAGATTTTTGCACTTAATTGGGATATAAATAGAAATTGCTAAATGAAATGATTTCATAAGTTGAAATTGTTATGAAGTATAAATGTGATTTATAAACGTTGTTTATAAATCTGAGATCACTTATTTTGATAAGTAATTTTAGAAGTTAATAAAAGGAGGATTTTATAAATCGAAGTTGTTAGAAAATATAAAGGTGAATTTATAAACGTTGTTTTATGAATTTGAAATCAATCAAATTTGATGAATGTAATATAGAAGTTATTAAGGAAATTTTATCCACGATCTTGGGTAATGGATAATCATTGAAATAAAAATGTATAGAAAATATTGAAATGTGGTTAGTGAAGTATATTCACGATTTTGGACAGTGAATATATTGTTAAGCAAAATGGATATTGTTTTGGGAAAGTGACATTGAAAATGAAGTTAATTGTTTTAAACGATGGTTTAAAAATGTATTGAATATCGAAATCATAGATTTCAACATTTATTGTTGAAATAGACGTTTTCGAGAAATAAGGAAATGGTGGACTATAACACTGTTGTTATAGTAAATGATCTCCGAAAGGAAATGTTTTTATGTAGTATTGGGATTTATATATCTATCTTAAATTCCGAATCCCTATACTAGTGATTTTGAGTTGTCGTAACGATGTTTTACGCAACATTCGTTTTGACTCAAATAAAATTTATGAAAGAGAATGATTTCCTTAAAGAATGAAAAGTATACTTAATTTGATTTAAGTATATTGAATATTTTCAAATGTTGAAAATAAATGATTTGTGAATTACTTATTCTTAAATAAGTATGGAAAGGCTTTTCCAATATGAAATGAACTGTTTTTGAGATTTTATCTTTTAAAGATAAAATTGAAATGTGGAAATTGATTTGAAATTGTCTTCGAACGATTAAGTGTGGAAATTATATATATATATCTAGTAAAGATATTTTGGAAGATGAAATAATTTGAAAAATTATTTGGAATCTGATGATGTTGCGCATCTTTATTGATAGTTAAATAACCGACTATCAGTAATTACCTTGAGTAGGTATTTGTTGTGAATTGGATGAATTTGAATGCCACACTTATTTTTGAATAAGCGCTCACTATTCGGGTTAACCGGGAAAGGACCATGGGGTCGTATAACCCATTCCGAATATGTGGTACGTCGTTATGAATTGCATTCGAAGACCAGTGTTGAAGACCGGATATTTTTGAAAACGGAAGGATTACCGTCGAGTTACTCTACATCGGCTGATCTCCGGTTTAGAGGTTTTATCATCCTTAGTGACGGGAAGTCCCGACGTGATTGAAAATTATCCGGATGTGCAAGGGCTTCGTGAGAAGTGCCTTCGGTTCTGTTCGATCCCGGAACAGACTTATATGGATTGTGTGTCTGACGTTACAATTTGAGATATTGAGCTGATTTCTTTCAAATACATTTCTGTTGGTGGCGGAGAATTTATTCTCTTAGCTTAACACCCTTCTCTGAGACGTACGAGCTCAGAGGTTATGTAGTTGAAATTTATCAGCGATATATCCCAATTTGGTAACGTGGCATACTGAGTGTTGCTGTGAAATGATCGGTGTTTGATCATTTGTGATATGATCATTTATTTGATCTTATATCTTTGTGATCATAGGTTGATCATTTTGTTGGACCCGAAGCAGGGCTTTTTGAGAAAGCGTAGCTTTGTGGACGAGACTTCGTCGAGCCTCACACCCCGGAAATGGTCGAAACAGGAATGTTGCGGCAAGGTTATGAGGGTCGCGCCCTTTAGGGTATGTCATTTCCTTCTGGAAAGGGGTGGTATCATGGTATGGAGCCCAGATACTTACTCATGTGGATACACTTTCTTTATGATGTGTGATGTTGGAAATCGAGCGCTCGGATAAAGGTCCTAAAGGACCGGGTGATGACATATTCGTGAGTTACCTGTTACAGGGGTAACCCGGCCTTGTTTGGCAGAGAGCAGTTTGTCTCTCGGGACGTCCAGCCAGAGGCGATCCTATTCGGCAGGAGGAAAGGAAGTTCCTTAGCCTGACCATTTGTTGGAAAATCCAAAGAAACAATACGAACCCTGTACGGTTTTAGTTGTATTACCTGCTATGGAATGTGGCGGTAACCTGCTATTGAACATAGTAGCTATAGTAGGCATACGATACTGGTCGTATGTTGGCTAAGATTAATATTATACTTTCGAAATGTTTTTCTACACTATGCACTAATAATAATAAATTCAATGATTTTGCGTAGTAAGCATCTTTGACTATCATAAGAAGAAATCTCCTCCAATTCTGCGTTTGCATTGTGTGTGTGGCGGGAGGTCTTATGGTAGTTTCATTTTCCAAAAGCATTGCGAATTGACTTTAAAATTCTCTGTTGTTTATTTTTAAAGAATAACTGTTTTACGATCTCACACCAGTCACCATGACTGACTCGGAGTTTATTGTTCCCTTCTAAACTCTGGGTGCCCACAAATTTCCACACGGGCAGCCTAGAGTTATGTTATCAGGATATTCTGGATATTCTGGAGCTTTGGAAGCAAGCTGGATGGCGAGACGTAGTATTTGTATCTGATATATTTATTCCGCTGTGTATTCTGTATGAGGACAAGTTTATATAACTGTCCATTGTTGTATATTGACTCTAATGATTGATGTGATGTAATGTAATAACAGATATAGTTCTTTGTTTTAAAGATTATTCAATTATCTATTATATATTGTTCCGCTGCGATATGTGAGATTCTGATATTGTTTCTGTTTCTGATGTTGTTCTTTTGTTTCTTCTTTCTCTTCTCTTCTATCTTTTCTTCTACCTCTTCTTTTAAAACCCTAATGGTTCGGATTTTCGTTCACCTTGAGTAAATAGATGGAGATTAGTGTCTATTCAAGGGGTACGGAAAAGCGGGCTATTACATTTGGTATCAGAGCATATGGTTAAGCGACAACCCTGCTCTGTTGGGTGTTACTCATTAGAGATAGAGTCAGTAGTACTCTAGAATGAGTTTGAGTGTAATAATAGATACGAGTGCGTATTTGTTATTTGAATATAAAAAATTATTTTATATTGTGATGATTGGTTTGTTGAGTGGTATATGGATTCTGGTCGGTATTGTCCGTACAACTCTATCGATAGGGATCTCTAAACACTTATATAGAACAATTCGGCACAATATTGTTTTAAATAGGGTAAATGAGATAATTTTGCCCAAAACTATTTTTGTATAGAAAAGAAATGTTTTTCTATAAAGTACTATAGTATATGGTTGCATGGATGTTAGGAAGTAATAATAGTGAATTATCATCATTGAAATTGAATAAGAAATTCAAATCGTAACTCCAAAGTTAAGAGATAAATCCACATACAAATGAAATTTAAGAATGTAAATTATAAATGTGAATTGTAATTTAAAACGGAATTCCAGAGAAGTATTTGGAAATGTTTTGAAAAGAATTTGAAAATTTTGGTGATTTGGAAAGTTTAAATCATTTTTGGTTTGAAAATGATTTTTCAAAGGATTTGATATTGTGGAAAATTGTTTTAGAGAGTTGAAAAAAGCTCTAAACTCTTTTCGGTCGCTGGAAAATAACTTCGATGATGACCGCGGCATCATTGGTATTCATTTTCGGGTTTCCAAAAGAGGAATTGCTGCCAAATCGTTTTAAATGGAAGTTGTTTTGGAAAATTTGGGTTTATGTTTTGAAATTCAAAAGATAATTTGAACTGTTTTCAAAAATGGTTTTTGAAATGTTGGTAAACTCTGGAATACTATGTAGAAATATTTATGAAATATTAATGTGAGATATAAATTGAAATAAAGTTCCAGAAAAATATTTGAAGAAAAAAATTCATAAAGGAATAGAATTAGTAATATGAATGTATGGATGATTTTATAAATCAAAATGTAAATAAGTCGAAGACTTATAAAATATTTGGAATTTGATAGAAATGAGATTCAAATTGAAAATGAAAGAATGTGTGAATGAGTAAATAAATTTGAATAAATGAAGTGAATAAGATTAAAACTGAATGTTGAAACCGAATTTGAATAAGTGAATTGCAATCTGTGATGAATTAGTAATTGAAACTAATTTAAAAAAAGAGTGCGGTTACGAATGAAAGCTAATCAATAAAATTCGATATTCAGAAATTGAACTGAATCCAATTAAATGTTGGAATTGAATTCAAATGGAATTGAAATGTAAAGATTGAACGAAATTGAATATATAACTTCAATAGTGAATTAAAGATGATATGGAAGTAAGTATCGAAAATTTTGTAATTGAATGTACAAAATGGTTTGAATATATGTAACTAGATATTATGGCTAGTAGGATATACAGGTTATAAAGGAAATTGGATTTGATTTCACTGATAATTTGAATTGCTCGACAAAAGGTACGTATTTGAATTATAATATGAGTTTTTGATGATTTCTTGTCTAGCCGCTTGGCTTTTTCTTTTTCTTTTTGAAATCTGAGGGTCCGTAGGGACGTTTTGTAGTCGTACCGTATTAGCCGCGCAAAGGTGACGCTGGCGAAATTTTTCGGGAATTTAGGGCGTTAGAAAATTTTTGAGAAAATTTTGAAAGTTTAAATTTGAATTTAGTAGTAAAACAATGATTGTTTGAAACTTAGAGTTGAAGTTGAAATGTTAGTTGAAATAATAACGAATCTTTAGTAGAAAGATTTGTTTTGATAAATGTGATAAAACTATTGGATTGTGAAAAATGGTAGACGAGTTAAGGGCATTTTTCCCTAACTTGTAATTTCGAGGACGAAATTCTTTTAAGGAGGGAAGTCTGTAACGACCCAGAATTTTGAACAAATTAAATTGAAAATATTTAATTAATTTTAAATATTTGAACGATGATTTAATTTGAATTCCCGATTTTACTTTGAATTTGGCGATTAAATTATAAAATTTAATCTATTGAATTGAATAAAAATTTGAATCTTCAATTATAAGCTGAAGAAAAATATTTCAAAGGCTTTGAAAATTCATATTGATATTACTGAATATAATCGAAGCTTCAGAATCGAATTTGGAAGTGAATTGTTCAACTTTGAAATTTAATCGTTCGAATTGATATTGGAAAATAGCCATCCGAGGCATCGTCTCGGAATTCGACGAAACTAGTTCCGTTGGGTCCGTAATATTGTGTTATTATCGGATTTCAAATTTCGTAGTAACTGGGATTGTTGTGTGAACGTGCAGTATATAAATGCTTAGAAATAGTTATTCGAAACGATTTGAATTTAATTAAAGTATATTTTTTTTTATAAGTCAAACCCCAACCGTATTGCCTTCACATCAAAATTTTCTGCTCAGCCACCCTATGATCGTACTCGAGCTACCCTAGCATTTGGAACGCGCAGACTGAAATACACCTTCTTCGTTTTAAAACTCTAAGCAGATAACCAAAGAAACAAAACGAAGCCTTCTCGTTCGATCTATACCTCTTCCCCTTTCATAAATCAATTCGAACGAAAACAAAACGAAATCCCCAAATCAAACAAAAAATGGCAGACGAATTTGCGAGAGACCGAGCATCTCGAGTACGCATAGATGGAAGCGGCGATTCGAGGTTGCGAGCATGCAGAGTCGAAGCGCTCACGGTGGCGTCGTGCAAGTCGAAGGCGACTCTTTCGCTGAGGGTTTTGTCTCGAGGGCGTAGGCGACTGTTGAGGAAGCGTATGTGGGGTCGCGAACTGGAATGGGTTTCGCGATGGGCGTCGCTCGATCTGGAGCACGAGATGATCATCGCGATCGATCACGACAGCAGCTAGGGGAGAACTCGTGAACGCGAGGCGAGTGGTCGAAGGGACGGTCGTTCGACAGCGGCAGGTGGTGATGTTTATAATGTTATTGCTTTTATTAACTTCAGTAATTAGGTTAATTAGTGTTTTAAACTATTTCGAATGCTTGAAATTTTAGTTCATGATGCAGTAACTCTCAGAAAAGGATAGAAATTTTCTAACAGTAGGATTTAAAAGCAATTATATTTTAAGATTTAATAGATAGATAAGTATACCCATATGTGTATCTGTATATATAAGTTAGAAAAATAGAGAATAATAATATATGTAGATGAGATTTAAAAGATAGAAATGTTTAATGGTAATAAATTTTAGTGGTTAATTCAATTAGTTAACCTGTTTAAATTTTTAGCTACTAAAGAAATTTATAAAAAGAAAAAAATTAAATCATTAGTTTAAAATTAAAATTTTAGTTAAGTAAATTTATTAAAAGAAATTGGTTATTCGATTATTTCGAATATTAATAAAGTGTATAATTTATTTATACAAGGTATAAATGGAGAAAAACAAATTGGAATGGAAAAATGGGATGGCAAAATATAAAGCTAAGGTGAGATTTTCTCACTCAAATGAATGTGGAATTTTTACAGTTATTGATTTATTGATTGCTGTTGGATGTGATATTAGATATAGTAGGATATATATCTATATATATAGCAATATATACATATTGGCATATGTATATATTGGATTGATGATTTCCCGCCTCGTATAGCGGATGAGACCCTATTGCGCCGTTAGTAAGCGGATTTATAAAAACCCATATACCGCGATAATTCCGTACTGGAGCGGAATTGGTATTGTGCTAACATCTGTGGATGCAGGGAAACAGGTTGGAGGGATCCGACTGGATTCCTCACCGTATTGATTATTTACAGATATTTTGATATATTCTGTTATCATATGATGATATATGATATTTGACTGTTGTGATGGACTGATTGGTGTTGTTGCATCATCGGATTCAGTTTTGAACTTTAAAAATGACGACTTTTATTTTAAAAGGGTTTTTAAAGTGATTTTTGAAAATATACGTTTTTTTGGAATTTTTGAATCAATTTATAAACGTAAAATTTTAAAGTTATCAAAGTTATAATTTTTAGTGAAATATAACCGAAGTGTTGTTTTTGAAACAAAAGGTCGATTTATTTATAAAATGGTTTAAGTTGGGATTTTTCGAATAACTATAAACGATTTGTATAGAAAGATTTATAAAATTGATATTTTATAAATCAAAATATTGGACTTATAAAATGAATTTTTATAAGTGTTAAAAAGAAGTATAAAAAGATTTCATAAGTGAATGAAATTAATAGATTTATAACGTGAAGTTATAAAGTGAATAGATGTTGTAGAATAAACGATTTATAAGTAATTTACTTATAAATTAGATTTTTGCACTTAATTGGGATATAAATAGAAATTGTTAAATGAAATGATTTCATAAGTTGAAATTGTTATGAAGTATAAATGTGATTTATAAACGTTGTTTATAAATCTGAGATCACTTATTTTGATAAGTAATTTTAGAAGTTAATAAAAGGAGGATTTTATAAATCGAAGTTGTTAGAAAATATAAAGGTGAATTTATAAACGTTGTTTTATGAATTTGAAATCAATCAAATTTGATGAATGTAATATAGAAGTTATTAAGGAAATTTTATCCACGATCTTGGGTAATGGATAATCATTGAAATAAAAATGTATAGAAAATATTGAAATGTGGTTAGTGAAGTATATTCACGATTTTGGACAGTGAATATATTGTTAAGCAAAATGGATATTGTTTTGGGAAAGTGACATTGAAAATGAAGTTAATTGTTTTAAACGATGGTTTAAAAATGTATTGAATATCGAAATCATAGATTTCAACATTTATTGTTGAAATAGACGTTTTCGAGAAATAAGGAAATGGTGGACTATAACACTGTTGTTATAGTAAATGATCTCCGAAAGGAAATGTTTTTATGTAGTATTGGGATTTATATATCTATCTTAAATTCCGAATCCCTATACTAGTGATTTTGAGTTGTCGTAACGATGTTTTACGCAACATTCGTTTTGACTCAAATAAAATTTATGAAAGAGAATGATTTCCTTAAAGAATGAAAAGTATACTTAATTTGATTTAAGTATATTGAATATTTTCAAATGTTGAAAATAAATGATTTGTGAATTACTTATTCTTAAATAAGTATGGAAAGGCTTTTCCAATATGAAATGAACTGTTTTTGAGATTTTATCTTTTAAAGATAAAATTGAAATGTGGAAATTGATTTGAAATTGTCTTCGAACGATTAAGTGTGGAAATTATATATATATATCTAGTAAAGATATTTTGGAAGATGAAATAATTTGAAAAATTATTTGGAATCTGATGATGTTGTGCATCTTTATTGATAGTTAAATAACCGACTATCAGTAATTACCTTGAGTAGGTATTTGTTGTGAATTGGATGAATTTGAATGCCACACTTATTTTTGAATAAGCGCTCACTATTCGGGTTAACCGGGAAAGGACCATGGGGTCGTATAACCCATTCCGAATATGTGGTACGTCGTTATGAATTGCATTCGAAGACCGGTGTTGAAGACCGGATATTTTTGAAAACGGAAGGATTACCGTCGAGTTACTCTACATCGGCTGATCTCCGGTTTAGAGGTTTTATCATCCTTAGTGACGGGAAGTCCCGACGTGATTGAAAATTATCCGGATGTGCAAGGGCTTCGTGAGAAGTGCCTTCGGTTCTGTTCGATCCCGGAACAGACTTATATGGATTGTGTGTCTGACGTTACAATTTGAGATATTGAGCTGATTTCTTTCAAATACATTTCTGTTGGTGGCGGAGAATTTATTCTCTTAGCTTAACACCCTTCTCTGAGACGTACGAGCTCAGAGGTTATGTAGTTGAAATTTATCAGCGATATATCCCAATTTGGTAACGTGGCATACTGAGTGTTGCTGTGAAATGATCGGTGTTTGATCATTTGTGATATGATCATTTATTTGATCTTATATCTTTGTGATCATAGGTTGATCATTTTGTTGGACCCGAAGCAGGGCTTTTTGAGAAAGCGTAGCTTTATGGACGAGACTTCGTCGAGCCTCACACCCCGGAAATGGTCGAAACAGGAATGTTGCGGCAAGGTTATGAGGGTCGCGCCCTTTAGGGTATGTCATTTCCTTCTGGAAAGGGGTGGTATCATGGTATGGAGCCCAGATACTTACTCATGTGGATACACTTTCTTTATGATGTGTGATGTTGGAAATCGAGCGCTCGGATAAAGGTCCTAAAGGACCGGGTGATGACATATTCGTGAGTTACCTGTTACAGGGGTAACCCGGCCTTGTTTGGCAGAGAGCAGTTTGTCTCTCGGGACGTCCAGCCAGAGGCGATCCTATTCGGCAGGAGGAAAGGAAGTTCCTTAGCCTGACCATTTGTTGGAAAATCCAAAGAAACAATACGAACCCTGTACGGTTTTAGTTGTATTACCTGCTATGGAATGTGGCGGTAACCTGCTATTGAACATAGTAGCTATAGTAGGCATACGATACTGGTCGTATGTTGGCTAAGATTAATATTATACTTTCGAAATGTTTTTCTACACTATGCACTAATAATAATAAATTCAATGATTTTGCGTAGTAAGCATCTTTGACTATCATAAGAAGAAATCTCCTCCAATTCTGCGTTTGCATTGTGTGTGTGGCGGGAGGTCTTATGGTAGTTTCATTTTCCAAAAGCATTGCGAATTGACTTTAAAATTCTCTGTTGTTTATTTTTAAAGAATAACTGTTTTACGATCTCACACCAGTCACCATGACTGACTCGGAGTTTATTGTTCCCTTCTAAACTCTGGGTGCCCACAAATTTCCACACGGGCAGCCTAGAGTTATGTTATCAGGATATTCTGGATATTCTGTAGCTTTGGAAGCAAGCTGGATGGCGAGACGTAGTATTTGTATCTGATATATTTATTCCGCTGTGTATTCTGTATGAGGACAAGTTTATATAACTGTCCATTGTTGTATATTGACTCTGATGATTGATGTGATGTAATGTAATAACAGATATAGTTCTTTGTTTTAAAGATTATTCAATTATCTATTATATATTGTTCCGCTGCGATATGTGAGATTCTGATATTGTTTCTGTTTCTGATGTTGTTCTTTTGTTTCTTCTTTCTCTTCTCTTCTATCTTTTCTTCTACCTCTTCTTTTAAAACCCTAATGGTTCGGTTTTTCGTTCACCTTGAGTAAATAGATGGAGATTAGTGTCTATTCAAGGGGTACGGAAAAGCGGGCTATTACACTAAGGGTGATAAAACCTCTAAATCGAAGATCAGTCGATGTAGAGTAACTCGACGGTAATCCTTCCGTTTTCAAAAATATCCGGTCTTCAACACCGGTCTTCGAATGCAATTCATAACGACGTATCACATATTCGGAATGGGTTATACGACCCCATGGTCCTTTCCCGGCTAACCCGAATAGTGAGCGTTTATTTAAAAACAAGTGTGGCATTCAAATTCATCCAATTCACAACAAATACCTATCTAAAGGTAATTATTGATAGTCGGTTATTTAACTATCAATAAAGATGCGCAACATCATCAGATTCCAAATAATTTTCCCAAATTATTTTATCTTCAAAAATATCTTTACTAGATATAAAATTTCCACACTTCAAAAATAAATCAACGTTTATTTTTCTAAACAGTTTCCCTTTCCTTTTTTTTTTATAAATTCCATGTGAATTTATATTTCAAAATATCTACTGATATACGATTTCCAAATCGATTTCAATATTTAATTTCGATTTATCTTTAAGAAGATAAATCTCAAAAACGTTCATTTCATTTTGGAAAACATTCCATACTTATTTAATAATAAGTGTTTCACAAATCTTTTATTTTCAACATTTGAAAATACTCGATATACTTAAATCAAATTAAGTATATATTTCATTCTTTAAGGAAATCTATTTTCTATAACAACATCAATTCGAGTCAAAACGAATGTTACGTAAAACATCGTTACGACGACTCAAAATCACTAGTATAGGGATTCGAAATTAAGATAGATATATAAATCCCAATACTACATTAAAAACATTTCCTTTCGGAAATCATTTACTATAACAACAGTGTTATAGTCCACCATTTCCTTATTTTTCGAAAACGTCTATTTCAACAACAAGTGTTGAAATCTATGCTTTCGATTCATAATACATTTTAAAACATCTTTAAAATGTTTAACTTCATTTTTAATATCACTTTTCCAAAAATAAATCCATTTTTATTTAATAATATATTCACTGTCCAAAATCGTGAATATAATTCACTTAACCCAATTTCAATCATTTCTACCCATTTTTATCTCAATAAAAATTCGCTATCCAAAATCGCGAATATACCTTCTTTAAAAATCTTCTATATTTAGTTTCTCAAATTCAACTGATTTTTGAATTTATAAACACGTTTATAAATTCTATTCCTATTTTAGTAACAACTCGACTTATACATCTTCTTTTTATCAACTTCTATATTTTACTTATCAGAATACGTGATTTCGGATTTATAAACAACTTTTATAAATTTTTAATTCTATTTATAAAAACTTCAATACCGAATCAATTTCAATATTGACTTCTAATTTTATTTATCACTACTAAGTGAATTCCTTATTTTTCTCAAATTATTCAATATTCGGTTATAAAATGGATTCTTCAAATTGAAATCATTTTATATTGATTTCACAACTTATTTCAATTTACCAATTAAATTTCTAATAGGATTTCCAACTTATCTTCTCTTAAATAAATTCCTTTTTAAGAAAATAAATTTCAATCGTTTCTTTCAATCTATTTTAAAAATCCAAATTTTAAATTAAATTCTTCAATTTAAAATCACTATTTTACGAAATCCATTTATTTAACATTTTCACTTTATTCTGGAATAAATTCGATAATACTAAAAAAAATCAACTTTTATACCTTTAAATTCTTTTCTTCGAATTTTATTCAATTTCAAAAAAATCAATTCACTTAAAATTTTCTGCTT
Organism: Allium fistulosum; assembly: GCA_030737815.1. Classification (NCBI taxonomy): domain Eukaryota; kingdom Viridiplantae; phylum Streptophyta; class Magnoliopsida; order Asparagales; family Amaryllidaceae; genus Allium; species Allium fistulosum. Next base: position 672,928,030 of record CM060901.1, read on the forward strand.
GAATTACCAAAAATTCAATTTCGTTTATTTTTGGAATCCAATGATATCAAACATCCATTCAGCTAAATTTTAGCTTTCAACAATTTCTAGACATCAATTCAATAACATCAATAATCATTCACAGATTATCATATCACAGTAGAAATAAATTCAATCAATGTGAGGGGTCCAGTTGGATCCCTCCAACCTGTTTCCCTGCATCCAAAGATGTTAGCACAATACCAATTCCGCTCTAGTACGGAATTATCGCGGTATATGGGTTTTATAAAAATCCGCTTACTAACGGCGCAATAGGGTCTCATCCGCTATACGAGGCGGGAAAATCATCAATCCAATATATACATATGCCAATATGTATATATTGCTATATATATAGATATATCCTATTATATCTAATAGCACATTCAATAGCAATCAATAACTGCAATCCAAATTTAAATCTGAGTGAGAAGATCTCACCTTAGCCTTTTATTTTGCATTCCATTTCATTTCCAGCTTGATTCTCGATTTTAAACCTTGTATAAATAATTATACAATCTATCAATATTCGAATTAAATCGAACAATAAATTTTCATTCGATAATTTCAATTCATCGGTGATTTCGTTTTAAACAGTTAATTTTAAATTTTAACTGATTTCCTTTTGAAACAACTTATTTAACTAAGATTTTATTTTGACCCAATTCCTTTTAATAAATCTGTTTAACTAAAAATTAACTTTAAAACTAAATTTACTTTAACAGATTATATATATATATATGTATTTATTTTTCACTGTATACATATTAAAATTTACTGTATATATATATTTATGAAAATTTCATTTCACCATTTTTTTTCCCTGTAAACTGCTTATTGAAAATAAAATAAATTATAATAAAGAAAATATACCTAATTGCTTAATCCAAAACCGAAGAGGCCCAAACCCAAGCTCCCATCGAGCTGCTGCCGAATCTCAATCGACTGGAACACCGTCATCATCGCTGACCTCTGCCTACTCGAGCTTGCCGCCCATGGCCGTGACCACGCGAATCGTCACCTTCGAAGACGAAAAACAGGAAACCCTAACCACTCCGAATTGATCGACCTTCTTCGCCGCTTCTCGCACGCGCTCGCGCTTCCCATTCACGGAACCCCCCTTATCACCCAGTCGCGACGCCACGGCGAGCGCCTCCACTCGACCATGAGATTCGACTTCCCCCCTGTACGCGAGTGTCTCCCCGATCGATTTTAAGTCGCGGCCACCATTTCTTTTGATTTAGAAAAGAGGGAAATGCGATTTGAAAAACCAGGGATGGGTTTGATTTTGAACGAAGTGTTTTTCGTTGGTTTTGTTGGAGAGCTGAAGTTAGAGGAGGAAGCGCGTTTCAATTAGCTGAAAGAGAATAGCATACGCGGCCATTGTTTTATCTCAAAGGATTTTGAACTGAGGAACGAATTGTTTGAATTGTTTTGAACAGATAAGAAAGAGGAAGAACGAGATAATGTTGTCTTGTACAAGAGGAGACAACTAGGTCGACGCAAATCAGATAATAGGGTGTCTGTTGATTTGAGTGTATAAAGTTATATTTAAATTAAATCGATTAATTACTGTCCAGACGTTTTTATCTCGTACAATCACACAATAGCTCTGAAAATTACGAAATTTGAAATCCGGTAATAATTAAATATTACGGACCCAATGGAACGGGTTTCGTCGAATTCCGAGACTGTTTGAAAAATGACTATTCTATAAATATCGGTTCGAACGATTTATTCAAAACGGATCAAATCGATTTCAATTTCGATTCTGAAGCTTCAATTATCTTCAGTATTATCATTACGAAATTTAAAAGCTTTTTGAAATATTTTTCTTCAACCTGAAATTGAAGATTCAAATCTTTATTCAACATTCAATCGATTAAATTTTGAAGTTTAATCGCAAATTTCAAAGTTATATCGGGGATTCAAATTAAATTACCGTTCAAATATTTAAAATTAATTAAATATTCTCAATTTAATTTGTTCAAAATTCTGGGTCGTTACAGACTTCCGTCCTTAAAAGAATTTCGTCCTCGAAATTACAAGTTAGGAAAAATGGTCCTTAACTCGTCTACTATTTTTCACAATCTAATAGTTTTATCAAATTTTCAAAACAAATCTTTCTACTAAAGATTCGTTATCATTCCAACTATCTTTCTAACTTCAATTATAGGTTTCAAACAACATTGCTTTACTTCAATTCAAATTTAAATTCAAATTTCAAATTTAAACTTTCAAAATTTCTCAAAAATTTTCTTACACTCGAGATTTTCGAAAAAATTCGCCAGCGTCTCCTTTGCGCGGCTAATACGGTACGACTACAAAACGTCCCTACGGACTCTCAGATTTCAAAAAGAAAAAGAAAAAGCCAAGCGGCTAGACAAGAAATCAGCAAATCTCATATAGAAATTGAAATACTTACCTTTTGTCGAGCAATTCAAATTCTCTTCAAAATTAAAATCCCAATTCATAACACCTGTATATCCTACTAGCCATTATATCTAGTTACATATTCAAACCATTTGGCAAATTCCATTACAAAATTTTCAATATAAACTTCTTATATCATCTCTAATTCACTATTGAAGTTATATATCTATTTTCATTCAATTTTACATTTCAATTTTCATTTGAATTCAATTCACAATTCCAATCTAATTTGGATTCAATTTATCTCCTGAATATTGAATTTCATCAGCTTTCATTTATTCAACTGCACTATTTTAAATTAGTTTCAATTACTAATTCATCACAAATTCTAATTCATTTATTCAAATTTGTCTTCAACATTCAGTTTCAATTTTATTCACTTACAATTGTGAATTCCATTCATTGAAAATTTATTTCTACTTACTTGAATTTATCTTCAATTTCGAACCATTCTTTTATTTAGTTCACAAATCAAGTTTCAATTTAACTAATTCAACTTCCATTTCTGTATTTCGTGAATTAATAAATTATCAAAGTAGCTTATTCGGATTCAATCCATTTTATTTTTCTCAGGTTTGGATTTTATTCCACTTGATTCAAGTCTCATTTCATTTTTCAATTTCAATTCGTTGCTTACAACTTCAAAATGAATCTCAACTTCCAATTTCAGTTTCATTTAGTTGATTCACCTGTACTTACATTTATTTAACTCCATCTTTTAAGTTAGATTTATTCTATCAAAATTCAATTTGTATAGGTTATCAACTTAATAATATTTCATAAATATTTTTATATAGTATTCCAGAGTCTTTTCAACCTTTCAAAGCCATTTTGAAAACAATTCAAATTTATCTTTTGAATTTTCCTAAAACCAAACCCAAAATTTTCAAACAACTTCCATTTAAAACAATTTAGCAGCAATTCCTCTTTTGGAAACCCGAAAATGAACACCGGTGATGCTGCAGTCATTACCGAAGTTATTTTCCAGCGACCGAAAAGAGTTTAGAGCTTTCAACTCCCCAAAATACTTTTCAAACCTTTGAAATTCATTTTCCAATAAAAAAGATTTAAACTTTCCAAATCTCCAAAATTTTCAAATTCTTTTCAAAACATTTTCAAAAACTTCTCTGGAATTCCGTTTCAATTATAAGTCACATTTATAATTTACATTCTTAAATTTCATTTGTATATGGATTTATTTCCTGGTTCTTTGTTTTAATTCCAATTTCACATACAATTTCCACATATATATTAATAAGGATAATTAACATCATTACTTCCTAACAACCATGCATCCATATATCATAATAATTTGTAGAAAACCATTCCTTTTATATACAAAAATAGTTTTGGGTAAAATTGTCTCATTTACCCGTTTTAAAATCAATATTGTGTCAGTTTATCTTGTTTAAGAGTTTAGAAACCCCTATCGATTACAGTTAGCTAGACTGCACCGACCAGAACCCATAAACAATCAACCGATAAGTCAACACAATACAAAACAATTTCATATTCACTAACAAATACGCGCTCATATCTATTATTACACTCAACTCATTCTAGAGTACTGCTGACTCTATCTCTAATGAGTAACACCCAACAGAGCAGGGTTGTCGCTTAACCATATGCTCTGATACCACGCTGTCACATACCGAAATTTTCGACTTTCGAAAATTCGACATCGATACTCACTTTATCGACTGCCGAGAAATCGAGTGCCGGAAACTCCAATCGTGAGGGTTTAAGAAAGAAGAAAAAGGCAGAAGAAGAAGAAAGCAGAAGAAAAGGAGAAGAAAGAAAGAAGAAGAACAACAGAACAACATCAGATACAGAAACAATATCAGAATCTTACACATCGCAGCGGAACAATATATAATAGATAAACACTAGTCTTTTAAAACAAAGAACTATATCAGTTTTATACATACATCAATCATCAGAGTCAATATACAACAATGGACAGTTATATAACTTGTCCTCATACAGAATACACAGCGGAATAAATATTATCAGATACAAATACTACGTCTCGCTATCCAGCTCATCTCCAAAGCTTCAGAATATCCAGAATATCCTGATAATCTAACTCTAGACTGCCCGTGTGGAAATTGGTGGGCACCCAGAGTTTAGAAGGGAAACAATAAACTCCGAGTCAGTCATGGTGACTGGTGTGAGATCGTAAAACAGTTTTATCTTTAAAATAAATAGCAGAGAATTTTAAAGTCAATTCGAAATGCTTTTGGAAAATGAAACTACCATAAGACCTCCCACCACACACACAATGCAAACGCAAAATTGGAGGAGATTTCTTCTTATGATAGTCAAAGATGCTTACTACGCAAAATCAAATCATTTTTGATATTATTATTAGTGCATAGTGTAGAAAACATTTCGAAAGTATAATATAAATCTTAGCCAGCATAGACATTCCGCACTTATGCCTACTATAGCTACTATGTTCAATAGCAGGTTACCGCCACATTCCATAGCAGGTAATACAACTAAAACCGTACAAGTCGCGTATTGTTTCTTTGGATTTCCAACAAATGGTCAGGCTAAGGAACTTCCTCTTCCACGATGGGTACGTCCCTGGAATAGACGACCCGAGAACCTAACCGGATCTCTGCCAACACAAGGCCGGGTTACCTCTGCAAAAATAGGTAACTACTAACACGCGTATGCCATCCCCCGATCGTCACCGATCTTCCCGAGGATCCCCGATTCGCAACAAACCACATAGATAAAAATGCAGCAACCACAGAGGTTAAGTATCTGGGCTCCATACCATGATACCACCTTTATCCAGAAGGAATGACATACACTAAGGGGCGCTACTCCCTAGAACCTTGCTGCATCCTTCCTGTTTCGACCATTTCCGGGGTGTGAGGCTCGATGAAGTCTCGTCCACAAAGCTACGCTTTCTCAAAAAGCCCTGCTTCGGGTCAAACAAAATGATCAACCTATGATCACAAAGATATAAGATCAAACAAATGATCATATCGCAAATGATCAAACACTGATCATTTCACAGCAACACTCAGTATGCCACGTTACCAAATTGGGAGTATATCGCTGATGAATTTCAACTACATAACCTCTGAGCTCGTATGTCTCAGAGAAGGGTGTTAAGCTAAGAGAATAAATTCTCCGCCACCAACAGAAATGTATTTGAAAGAAATCAGCTTTATATCTCAAATTGTAACGTCAGACACACAATCCATACAAGTCTGTTCCGGGATCGAACAGAACCGAAGGCACTTCTCACGAAGCCCTTGCATATCCGAATAATTTTCAATCACGTCAGGACTTCCCGTCACTAAGTGTGATAAAACCTCTAAATCGAAGATCAGTCGATGTAGAGTAACTCGACGGTAATCCTTTCGTTTTCAAAAATATCCGGTCTTCAACACCGGTCTTCGAATGCAATTCATAACGACGTATCACATATTCGGAATGGGTTATACGACCCCATGGTCCTTTCCCGGCTAACCCGAATAGTGAGCGTTTATTTAAAAACAAGTGTGGCATTCAAATTCATCCAATTCACAACAAATACCTATCTAAAGGTAATTATTGATAGTTGGTTATTTAACTATCAATAAAGATGCGCAACATCATCAGATTCCAAATAATTTTCCCAAATTATTTTATCTTCAAAAATATCTTTACTAGATATAAAATTTCCACACTTCAAAAATAAATCAACGTTTATTTTTCTAAACAGTTTCCCTTTCCTTTTTTTTTATAAATTCCATGTGAATTTATATTTCAAAATATCTACTGATATACGATTTCCAAATCGATTTCAATATTTAATTTCGATTTATCTTTAAGAAGATAAATCTCAAAAACGTTCATTTCATTTTGGAAAACATTCCATACTTATTTAATAATAAGTGTTTCACAAATCTTTTATTTTCAACATTTGAAAATACTCGATATACTTAAATCAAATTAAGTATATATTTCATTCTTTAAGGAAATCTATTTTCTATAACAACATCAATTCGAGTCAAAACGAATGTTACGTAAAACATCGTTACGACGACTCAAAATCACTAGTATAGGGATTCGAAATTAAGATAGATATATAAATCCCAATACTACATTAAAAACATTTCCTTTCGGAAATCATTTACTATAACAACAGTGTTATAGTCCACCGTTTCCTTATTTTTCGAAAACGTCTATTTCAACAACAAGTGTTGAAATCTATGCTTTCGATTCATAATACATTTTAAAACATCTTTAAAATGTTTAACTTCATTTTTAATATCACTTTTCCAAAAATAAATCCATTTTTATTTAATAATATATTCACTGTCCAAAATCGTGAATATAATTCACTTAACCCAATTTCAATCATTTCTACCCATTTTTATCTCAATAAAAATTCGCTATCCAAAATCGCGAATATACCTTCTTTAAAAATCTTCTATATTTAGTTTCTCAAATTCAACTGATTTTTGAATTTATAAACACGTTTATAAATTCTATTCCTATTTTAGTAACAACTCGACTTATACATCTTCTTTTTATCAACTTCTATATTTTACTTATCAGAATACGTGATTTCGGATTTATAAACAACTTTATAAATTTTTAATTCTATTTATAAAAACTTCAATACCGAATCAATTTCAATATTGACTTCTAATTTTATTTATCACTACTAAGTGAATTCCTTATTTTTCTCAAATTATTCAATATTCGGTTATAAAATGGATTCTTCAAATTGAAATCATTTTATATTGATTTCACAACTTATTTCAATTTACCAATTAAATTTCTAATAGGATTTCCAACTTATCTTCTCTTAAATAAATTCCTTTTTAAGAAAATAAATTTCAATCGTTTCTTTCAATCTATTTTAAAAATCCAAATTTTAAATTAAATTCTTCAATTTAAAATCACTATTTTACGAAATCCATTTATTTAACATTTTCACTTTATTCTGGAATAAATTCGATAATACTAAAAAAAATCAACTTTTATACCTTTAAATTCTTTTCTTCGAATTTTATTCAATTTCAAAAAAATCAATTCACTTAAAATTTTCTGCTTGAATTACCAAAAATTCAATTTCGTTTATTTTTGGAATCCAATGATATCAAACATCCATTCAGCTAAATTTTAGCTTTCAACAATTTCTAGACATCAATTCAATAACATCAATAATCATTCACAGATTATCATATCACAGTAGAAATAAATTCAATCAATGTGAGGGGTCCAGTTGGATCCCTCCAACCTGTTTCCCTGCATCCAAAGATGTTAGCACAATACCAATTCCGCTCTAGTACGGAATTATCGCGGTATATGGGTTTTATAAAAATCCGCTTACTAACGGCGCAATAGGGTCTCATCCGCTATACGAGGCGGGAAAATCATCAATCCAATATATACATATGCCAATATGTATATATTGCTATATATATAGATATATCCTATTATATCTAATAGCACATTCAATAGCAATCAATAACTGCAATCCAAATTTAAATCTGAGTGAGAAGATCTCACCTTAGCCTTTTATTTTGCATTCCATTTCATTTCCAGCTTGATTCTCGATTTTAAACCTTGTATAAATAATTATACAATCTATCAATATTCGAATTAAATCGAACAATAAATTTTCATTCGATAATTTCAATTCATCGGTGATTTCGTTTTAAACAGTTAATTTTAAATTTTAACTGATTTCCTTTTGAAACAACTTATTTAACTAAGATTTTATTTTGACCCAATTCCTTTTAATAAATCTGTTTAACTAAAAATTAACTTTAAAACTAAATTTACTTTAACAGATTATATATATATATATATATGTATTTATTTTTCACTGTATACATATTAAAATTTACTGTATATATATTTATGAAAATTTCATTTCACCATTTTTTTTCTTCTGTAAACTGCTTATTGAAAATAAAATAAATTATAATAAAGAAAATATACCTAATTGCTTAATCCAAAACCGAAGAGGCCCAAACCCAAGCTCCCATCGAGCTGCTGCCGAATCTCAATCGACTGGAACACCGTCATCATCGCTGACCTCTGCCTACTCGAGCTTGCCGCCCATGGCCGTGACCACGCGAATCGTCACCTTCGAAGACGAAAAACAGGAAACCCTAACCACTCCGAATTGATCGACCTTCTTTGCCGCTTCTCGCACGCGCTCGCGCTTCCCATTCGCGGAACCCCCCTTATCACCCAGTCGCGACGCCACGGCGAGCGCCTCCACTCGACCATGAGATTCGACTTCCCCCCTGTACGCGAGTGTCTCCCCGATCGATTTTAAGTCGCGGCCACCATTTCTTTTGATTTAGAAAAGAGGGAAATGCGATTTGAAAAACCAGGGATGGGTTTGATTTTGAACGAAGTGTTTTTCGTTGGTTTTGTTGGAGAGCTGAAGTTAGAGGAGGAAGCGCATTTCAATTAGCTGAAAGAGAATAGCATACGCGGCCATTGTTTTATCTCAAAGGATTTTGAACTGAGGAACGAATTGTTTGAATTGTTTTGAACAGATAAGAAAGAGGAAGAACGAGATAATGTTGTCTTGTACAAGAGGAGACAACTAGGTCGACGCAAATCAGATAATAGGGTGTCTGTTGATTTGAGTGTATAAAGTTATATTTAAATTAAATCGATTAATTACTGTCCAGACGTTTTTATCTCGTACAATCACACAATAGCTCTGAAAATTACGAAATTTGAAATCCGGTAATAATTAAATATTACGGACCCAATGGAACGGGTTTCGTCGAATTCCGAGACTGTTTGAAAAATGACTATTCTATAAATATCGGTTCGAACGATTTATTCAAAACGGATCAAATCGATTTCAATTTCGATTCTGAAGCTTCAATTATCTTCAGTATTATCATTACGAAATTTAAAAGCTTTTTGAAATATTTTTCTTCAACCTGAAATTGAAGATTTAAATCTTTATTCAACATTCAATCGATTAAATTTTGAAGTTTAATCGCAAATTTCAAAGTTATATCGGGGATTCAAATTAAATTACCGTTCAAATATTTAAAATTAATTAAATATTCTCAATTTAATTTGTTCAAAATTCTAGGTCGTTACAGATATGATATTATATATAGTAGTTTATATATATGTATGTATATATATATGGGAGTGATTGATATTCTCGCATATATATAGCGGATGAGACCCTATGCACCCCGCATAATAGCGGATGACCCTATATACCACGATATCCTCCTCGAAGTAGGATTGGTATTTTTATATTGTATTAACATCTATGGATGCATGGAAACTGGTTGGAGGGATCCAACTGGATTCCTCAAAAATGTTGAAATTATTTTCATATTCAGTGATATAATTCGTTTGAATAATCTATGATAGATTATAGAGGAAATTTAATTTATTGGATGCTATGGAATTACTGGTGAGATTTTCGTATTTTTATATACCAATGATAAATGTTTAAAATTTTAGAAAGGAATTAAAATGGAAAATTTGAAGTAAAAATATCTGTAGTGAAATTTGGATAAATTAAAGAAAAGAACTTTGGGCAAAATAAATAGTTGATTTTAAAATTGTACTTGATAATTTCTGAGTATGGAAAGATAGAGATTTTGGAATATTTGAATAAAAGTATTTAATAGTAGGACTTAAGAGATTTGTTTAAGTATAAAAGGGTTTATTTCCAAATCCAAGATTTAAAATAGATTAGGGAAAAATAAAAAGGAAATTTGAAAATAAAATATAAAATTGATGTTCCAGATTTAAGTAAGATTTTAAATTATAAAAAAAGGAAATCTGAATTTAGTGGGCTTTGGATATATTTGGGTTATTTAAGAAATTTATTTAAAACTAGAATTTAATTTAGAAAATCGATTAGGTGTTGTGAATAGTGATAAATGGGAAATGAGACTATGAAATTTATAAACGAAGTTTATAAATAAAGTGAAGTAATTATCAATGGATAAATTGAAATTATAAAATCACAGTGAGGATTTATAAGGAGATGGGTAAATCAGTTTAAAGATAAATGGTAGATTTATATTTAGAAATGCGGAAAAGGAATTTACGGAATTGGAACGTAAATCAAACTGGAGATAAATCGAGAGGGATTTATAAATAATTAGACTGGCTATATTGGAATTGAAAAGTATATTTTATTGAGAAGTTAAGTTTATTTTAAAAGGAGGACTTTTAAGTATTAAATATAAAATTTAAAAGTGTTTAACAATATTTCAGAAATTAATTATTTAGTTGTTTAAATTTTTTTGAAGTATATATAAGCATTAATTAAGTAGTTTTAGAAATGGTCGATATTAAGTTAACTATTATTTAAGAAATTAATCAGTATTATTATTTCAAGAGATAGATTATTCTATATTAACATTATTTTATAATAACTTTTATTTTAAAGAGTAATTGCCTAAATTTAACTTGCAAAATTATTATAGAATTTCATAAGTATTATTATGAAAAATTTTAAATAAAGATTTTTCGAAAAGTAATGGTATACCCGCATGGAGAAATCGGAGGCAGTGAGTGCCTACAGTTAGGTCTTAGATTTCTCTGGGATAGAGACATAAACATTGGGCTATGAATCCATGGTTTGATACCGCAGTGCTACTTTCCAAATTATTTTAAAGGTTTTCCAAACATTTTTGAAAGATAGTTGTTAATTTACTAAATTCGATAAGATAAGTTCATAGATCTTGGATAAAGAGATTTAATTTATTAAAATTAAATTAAAAATAGATTTGGAGTTTTTCAGTGGAAAAGGGAATATTTAGTTGAATGATTGTTTATTTGATAGTTAAATAACCGACTATCAAAATATGGATCCAAAATATAACTTTGGGAATATCTAGGAGGAATATAGGAATTATTTGGTACAATTACCGTTCGAGGTGCTATACTATACGTATAAACTCGTTTCATTCTTCTAGGACGTTTATAAGAAAATCCGTAGACTAACGGTTAGAAGGTGATCTCCGATCTTATTTTCGTCTCTTTATTTCCTAAAGAACCGGGGTTGAGTTTACCGAAAATATCGAACGTTGTTTCGAAGAGACCGGGATCAGATAAGTTATCCGAAAACCACTTCGATCCAACGAGTATGTTTTCGATGTGAAAACAAAAGCATGGAGTCGAAGATGGAATAGTGAAGTGCAAGGGCTAATCGCTACTAATCCTGAGGATTATTCCAAAATGGATGTAATGGGAATAGTGCCTTCGGTTCAGTTCGGACCCAAGACAGACTTGTATGGATGAATGCAATCAGAACATTGCCATTGGAGGACAATGAGCATTCTAAGTGAAAATTCCTTAAAAGGTAACCATATCCTCTAGCCTCATTAACTGGGAATGACTGAAAATCAGGGGAGATGCAGCAAGGCTAAGTGGGTCGCACCAATTAGGGTATGTTATATCACCTTTCTAGAAACCCGTGGATTTTATTTTATTACTACGATGTATGGAAGGAGCTCAAAAGAGGGTGGGAACACCCGGGGTGATAGCATATTCGGTCTATCCAGGTTAGGGATAGTCCGGTCTTGTGTGGCAGGGGATCCCGGCGTGGTCCTCGGTACGCTATTTCTAGATGTGTACTGTGACAGGTGGTACCCCAGTGCCTAGTCATTCGTATGGAATCCATTCTCAAATACGTGCCTTTACGGTTTTGATTGTAGAGCCTAATATGCTGGAATTTAATTAATGTAACAATTTCAGCTATTTGAATAAGTATTTGTACTTGGACACTATTATAATATTAGAGGATTTGATATGAAATGTTTTGGTTACCGTAAGGTAAAAACCCGTCGTGTTTATGTGTGGCGTGGTCTTACGAGATACCTTTGATTTTCAAAGGATTTTGAAAACTTTAATTGTAACGACCCTGAATTTTTGACATTTGAAATGTGAATATTTAATTGGGTTTAAATATTCGAATGATAATTTAAATTGAAATTCAAATATCAGAATGAATTAGGTGATTTAATTATTGAATTTAATTATTGAAACTGGGTAAAAATTTTGAATCTTCAGTTTTAAGCTGATTTAAAAATAATCTGAAGGCTTAGAAAATTTATATTGAGTATACTGAAGGTAATAGAACTTTCAGAATTGAAATTGAAGCTGTTTTGTTCAATTTTGAATTCATATCGTTTAAATTGAATTTAAAAATAGCGTTCCGGGGCACAATCTCGGAATTCGACGAAACCAGTTTCATTGGATCCGTAATATTGTATTATTATCGGATTTCAATTTTCGTAATGTCCGGAGTTGTTGTGTGAGTGTACGATAAGCAAACGCACTGAAATTAAATCGAAAATTTAATATTATAATTGGTCCGAAAAGCTATCTTCTCCATACGATCAAATTTGGACCCGAAACCTTTTCCATTGCGTTCGGAATAGGCATATAACATTACGAACGCCTAGCGGCGCGCCTTGATAGGAAGTCAAAAATTTTAGCTGACTTTATCGGAACGGTTTGAATTTGAAATTTAAATTTGGTAACTATACCAGTCAACTGCAGTTGAAATCATCTCACATCAATCCTTTACCAGTCCTTTCCAAAGCACTGTCACACGCTACATTCTTTTCAAACATCACGTCTGTTCCCTACCCTTCAGAACGAAATCAAACGAAAGAAAGAAAAAAAAAACTATCTCGCGTTCAAAGAAAAAAATGGCTGAGCTCTTCAGTTCTAAAAAGTTCAAAATCAAAATAAATGGTCGTTCTCTTTCCAAATAAATTCGATGCCGAGCCAATCATAGAGGAAGTCGTGTATTTCTTCCCTTCCTTCCTCCGTTCTCCAAGTTTTCGAATCTGGTTCGTTCGCGAGAAGAGTGCGGCAGTTCGACCTAGGGTTCATCGAGAGCACGAGCAAGCGGCGCTCGCGTACGCGAGTATTTGGAGGGTCGCGATTCAAATCACGTCGAGGACGAGAGGTCGAAGCAGCAGCCAGGGGAGGCTCGCGCGCGCACTCGCGTAGGGATGGGTTCTGTTGGGAATGGAGGTGTGCGAGGGTGTTCTTGTTGAGGCGATTTGAAACGGCGAAGCCAGGATTTGACGCGTGCGTTGGGGCTGAAGTTCAGATCGAAGCTAAGAACAGAGGTCGCGAGTGGATGGGTTCACAGGGAAAGCATGGTAGGGCTGGGGCTCCGTTCGAGTTCGACAGTGGTCAAGTGAAGGCTTGGAGAAGCTCGAAACTCGAGGCTCGACGGCAGCAGTTTTGGGATTGTGGAGTGGTGGAGCTCGCAAGCATGATTTGGGGTACTCGATGGTTTCGCCGATCCAAATCTTGCTTGGGTTCGTGGCAGCGAGTTATCAGTGAGGTATTCCATTTTAATCTAGTTAATAAATGTTATATGCAGTTTACAGTAAAGAAAGTTTGTTTAAAACTAAATGTTTAGTTGAATTAAAATTTTAGTTTCAATGAAAAATATTTTTTGCTTTTGTTTTAACAGCATATTGTGAATTTAAATTTTTTATTAAACTGTAAATGGCTATATTTATAGTTAAGTTGAAAAGAAAAAAATGATGATGAAATAAGAATAAAATTTTTAGTCGAATTAAAATCTTTAAATGGCAAATTGAATTGTTCGATTTAATTCGAATATTGATATATTGTATAAATTATTTATACAAGGTTGAAACCGGGAAGAAATGGTAAAAATGAAAGTGGATTGCAAAATAAAAGCTAAGGTGAGATCTTCTCACTCAAAATTGAAAAGTGGAATTTTCAGTTATTGTTTGTTTGCTGTTTGGATGTGATATTAGATATAGTAGGATATATATATATATATATATATATATATATAGCAATATATACATATTGGCATATGTATATATTGGATTGATTGATTTCCCGCCTCGTATAGCGGATGAGACCCTATTGCGCCGTTAGTAAGCGGATGATATTTTTATAAAACCCATATACCGCGATATTCCACCTCGAAGTGGAATTGGTATTGTGCTAACATCTGTGGATGCAGGGAAACAGGTTGCAGGGATCCAACAGGATTCCTCAAAACATTTGAATTGATTTCATATGTTGTTTGATAGATTATTTATAATCTGTGTATGATTATATCTGTGATTGACTTTGTTGAGAGCTATAAATTAGCCGAATGTGTTTTTGGTATCGTTGGATACCAGAAATAAATGAAATTGGATTTCTGAAATTAAAATTGAATTTTAGATGGTTTGGGAAAATAAAAGAATTTATTTTAAAGGCTATAAATTTATTTGAAATCAAAGTGATAATTGATTGGGTATTTAAAATAAATCTTTGAGAAATCGATATGAGAACTTATTTAATGTTGAAGGAAAAATTGATTTTTGTGTTGAAAATAAATTTGGGAATCGATTTGTAAAATGATTTAGTCTTTGGGATTAAAGTTAGAATCAATTTGAAATGTGATTCAGTGTTGAAGTAAATTCAGAAATCAATTTGAAATCCGATTTGGGATTTGAAATAAAATGGAGAAATCAATTCTTAAAGTTGATTCGGGGTTGAAAATGAATATTTGGAAAACGATTTAAAAATCGTGTAAAAGTGGATTTTTGGGAATGTAAATTCCGAATAGAATTGGTAAAGGAAAGGGAAATTTGTTTTAAAAATAAATATTGATTTATTTTTAAAGTGTGGAAAATATGGTTTGAAATCGGATTTTCAAAGTGATGAAGTGTGGAAATAAATTTACAAATTTGAAATGTAAATTTGAAATAAATCGATAAGGATTTATCTAATTGGTTTAAATGGACCATAATATGATTTGAAATTGATTTTCAAACGTGAAGTGTGAAATATGATTTGAAATTGATTTTCAAATGTGAAGTGTGGAAAAATATATATCTTGTGAAAAGATTTGAAATTTAATAATTTGGAAAAAATTATTTGAATTGGATGTTTGTTATGAATGTTATTGATAGTTAAAGAACCGACTATCAATATTTGCCTTTGAAATGACACTCGATTTGTTTTTGAAACAAACGCTCACTATTCGGTTAAGCCGGGAGAGGACCTTTGTGTCATATAACCCATTCCGAATAGTGATACGTCGCGAATGGATAACATTTGAAGACCGGTGTGAAGACCGGATATTTGTGAAAATGAAAGGACAACCTGTCGAATGTCTCTGCACCGAGTTGCTCCGGTATAGAGATTTATATCACTCTTTTTGTGATGGGAAGTCCGTACGTGATTAGTGAATATCCGGATTGCAAGGGCTTCTTTGGAAGTGCCTTCGGTTCCGTTCGATCCCGGAACGGACTTGTATGGATGTGTGTCTGACGTTACACTTTGAGATGTAAAGCTGGTTTCTATCAAATACATTTCTGTTGGTGGCGGAGAATTTATTCTCTTAGCTTAACACCCTTCTCTGAGACGTACGAGCTCAGAGGTTATGTAGTTGATGGTTACTAGTGATACATTCCCAATTTGGTAATGTGGCACACGAAGTGCTGTTGATCAATTGTGGATCAAAGCGTTGCTTTGTGAAGAAGCGTGGCTTTGTGAAAAGGCGTGGCTTTGTGAAAAAGCGTAGCTTTGTGGACGAGACTTCGTCGAGCCTCACAACCCGGTAATGGTCGAAACAGGAATGTTGCGGCAAAGGTTTGTAGGGGTAGCGCCCCTAGGGAATGCCATTTCCTTCTGGATAAAAGGTGATATCATGGTATGGAGCCCAGATATTTTACCTATGTTGATTATACTTTGTGACTGTCGCTTTCGATTGAGGATCCTCGGATAAAGGTCGGTAACGACCGGGGGATGGCATAGCTCATGTGTTAGTTACCTAGTTACAGCTCGGTTAGAGCGTGAGGTAGCGTCGGCCTTTTGTTTGCGGAGATCCGGTTAGGATCCGGGGCGTCTTTCCAGAGGCGTTCTATTTCGGTATAAGGAAGTTCCTTAGCCTGACCATTTGTTGGAAATCCAAAGAAACAATACGAACCCTGTACGGTTTTTATTTGTATTACCTGCTATGAAATGTGGCGGTAACCTGCTATTGAACGTAGTAGCTATAGTAGACATACAACAATAGTTGTATGTTGGCTAAGATTGATATTATATTTTCGAAATGTTTTTCGCACTAGACATTATTAATAATATCAATTGATTTTGCGTAGTAAGCATTTTTGACTATCATAAGGAGAAATCTCCTCCAATTCTGCGTTTGCATTGTGTGTGTGGTGGGAGGCCTTATGGTAGTTTCATTTTCCAAAAGCATTGCGAAGTTGTTTTATTTTCTTTGCGAAAATAACTGTTTTACGATCTCACACCAGTCACCATGACTGACCTGGAGTTTATTGTTCCCTTTCTAAACTCTGGGTGCCCATAATTTTCCACATGGGCAGCCTAGAGTTATGTTATCAGGATATTCTGGATATTCTGGAGCTTTGGAGATGAGCTGGATGGCGAAGCGTACTATCGTACTTGTTATTTATTCCGCTGTGTATTCTGTATGAGGACAAGTTTATATAACTGTTCATTGTTGTAAACTCTGATGATTGATGTATGTATAAACTGATATAGTCTTTTGTTTTAAAGATTATTGATTTATCTATTATATATTGTTCCGCTGCGATATGTGAGATTCTGATATTGTTCCTGTTCTTTGTTTTCTGTGTTGTTCTTCTTTCTTTTTCTTCTATCTTTTCTTCTACCTCTTCTTTTAACCCTAAAGTTTCGCGTTTCCGCCATTCGATTATTCGACAATTTGGTACAGTGGACGTATCGGTGTCGAGTTTTCGGAAGACGGATTTGCGGGTCTTTACATTAATAATTTAGATTGAGTGTGTTTTCTCACGCCGGTTTTTCAGACTAACTCGGGTGTTATTTTATTATAATGCTCGGGTCAGACCGAGTATTGCAGATACAGGATAGGAGCTATGGAACTCAGAAGATGAGCTGGACGACGAGGTGTATCACACGTATCTGATTTATACTCTACTGTGTATTGTAGGCTGATATTCAGCAATTGTGAGGACAAGTTATTATAACTGTCCGGTATTGAGTTGTTGATTGTGTTGTACTCTAATGATGTAATGTTTGTACTCTGATGATGTAATGTATAAATAATAGTTATAGTTCTTTTTGTATAATGACCAGTTGTTATCTATTATATATTGTTCCGCTACGATTGTGTGATTCTGTGTTGTTGTTTCTAATTTCTTCTTCTATCTCTTTCTTCCTTTCCCTAACGATCTGGTATTTCCGGCATTCGATTGTTCGGCATGTAATACAGTGAACGTATTGATGTCAATTTTCGAAGGTCGAAAATCCTGGTCGTCACAATTGTTGACTCTATATGGTATGATGCGCAGATCTGAAAGAATTCCAAGTATGCTATAATATGATTTTGGTGGTCGTAACCAAAGAGACGTGATCCATCGGCTGAGATTGTGTCTTTATTGGAAAGACTAATGTGGTTTGAATTAAATAAGCAATGTTGATAAGAATAATATCGTAAATTTCAATTGTTGAAATTAGCATAACAGATTCGATATTCAACATGCTCAAGTTATTTTAGATTTACTCACAAAATTATCGCTCGATAAGACTTAGTGTTTGGTACTTATGTATTGAAACAGAAAATTCTAAATAATGATTTAGAGTAAGACGTTTACACATATTAACCAAAAATGTCTCGAAGCCAGCGGAAGCGATATTGGGTTTGTGAGTCTTTGGATATGATCCAAGAAATGATACAACTATATCATTTTATAAGCATCAAGATTGAATAAGAATTTCGATAGAAATATCAAATAGTTTTATTTTCAATCAAAGTGCAGAGGAAGCGTGTGTTCATAAGAAAGAATGTTAAAAGGTACATTGATATTTCTAAACTATAAGTAAACAACACATTGTTGATTTTAACAATATGCTTGTACTAAATCAACTTTAGTTGTTTTAATACTCAATTTTGGATTGTAAATGATGTCTTTTATGGTGAGTATAAAAGATATGGGGATTGTCCTAAAATGATATACAAGAGCACCCTATTAAAAGGAGAACATGTAAGCTGGATTCCTTATGCATTAGCAATAGGAATTATCATATAGGTTATGTTGTGTATGATATTGTGTTTTGTTTATGTATTTGATACATGGAGCAAATATAAAATCCAAATGATACCACTAAATGGTTATTTGAGGTGTTCTCGTGTGTTTATCAAAATACTAGAGAATTGTTTATAGAAACAACGAACTCGTTATGATGGAACGTTTGGACACAAACTTTTATAAGAGATATTGAGTATAACATGTCAATGATAAAATTCAAGTAAAAATCATTAATTTGAAAATGTTTCAAAATAAAAGTGATTGTTGTCGATTCAACGAAATGTTAAGAACATTTACTTGAATAGTGCTACAATAAACTAATGTATATAGATATAAATGCACAAATTTATAATTAAGCCAAAGGTGATTCCAAATGTTAAGAATCCCATAATATTGTTATAAGATAACAATGTCATGAAATTGGTCATGATAGAACTTAAAGCTCACTAGAAGTCAAAAGACAAACTTTGAATCATTCAACATGATAACGGCAGTTTATCAGTGTTAGAGAGAGTTAATCGACAAAGTAGATAATTAAAACATAATAGCATACCCATTCACTGAGGGATTAACCTAATTGGTTTAGAGAAAACTGATTGGAGAAGTTGGAATTAGATTCCATAATTGACCCAAAGTCCAAGTGGGAGATTGATAGAGTTAGGGGTATGCCCTAGGGCAATTATGTAATTTGTTACATATATCTAACTCGTTGACCAATCTTGTTCGAAATAAAACGTATTTTCTTCCTATTATATACTTGATATAATATGATTATATTAATTAATTAAATTAATTAAAAGTATATTTAATAGAAAAATCCATAAATGGTATATTTTGTGATAGTAGTTACAAAGTGTTGTAATCGTGTGTAATTTATCACAACGAAACAAATATACCATTTTAAATGTTCCTAGTCAAGATGCATCGAGACTGCATATCAATGTATCCGTTGAGACTGGAGTACGTAACGCTCTCCAAATATTAGGCAGTGTATTACTCATGACTATCGGGGGCACCTAGGGGTTACGTACTAATAGTTATTGGATAACTATGGAATGACTCACTCGATAGTTTTTTGTTGGTTAATATAACTAAGGTCAAACAGAAAATATCAATGTAACTGATTTACGCAGTTCTCTCAACTTGAGAATACTTTGGATCTTCAATATGAATGCTCTACTTTGATTATAGCTAAATCATGGCATGGCGTCCACCGAGTGACTATAGTTGGGTAGAGTGGAAGTATTGGAAGTGAAGCACTATTTAAGAGAAGATTCGTCTCCTCAGTTATATGCAGTTAGTATTACAGTCAACTCAATTCAACTCAAAGTCAAAGTCTCTAGCCAGAGCATTTCAATTAATAATAATTGTTATTATTGAACCAAGGACTTTGTATTTAGACTATACAGTTGAATGTGGATGAGGTTGGAATTTTGACCATTACCAAATTCCATAAGTTCAAAGTGATATGGTTTTGACGAAGAGAATTGGTGTAATCAAATGTCACAACCAGGTAATGCTTATTAAACTAAAATTGGATTTTACCGAAATTGAGTAAGTGATGAATTTGGCCATAATGTCACACCACCTGCTAAGTGATGCATGAACGTTAACATTAGAATAGTTCGATGTTAATCGCTGACCAAATTTACACCCAAGAGTTACACAGCCGAAATGATGAATTCCCTTAAGACCGAATGATTTTATTAGTTTATAATTGTTATAATTTAATTAATATTTATGAAATATTAATTATAAAATTTGAATTTGATTTGAGAAATAAATAATGTTATATATATTTATAACAGTTATAAATATATCGATCGATATACAATATTGACAAGCGACTAAATAAGATATAATTACATAGTATTTTTGCTTGGGCTTAGATGGGTTTAAGGCCCATCATTAGGGCTGCAAAATTTCAGTTTTGGGAAGTTCTAGGGGTGGCTAAAACATAGGGAATTGGCTTGGAGATAATGGGTTGAGATAAAGTGAGAATGGGTAAAAAGGTTTTCTTCGTTTCTCTCTAATACAACCATATATATATATATATATATATATATATATATATCTAAAAACAATTACTAACCTTTTTGGCCGCCATTACCTTCTACATTGCTGGTAAAACATAGCACTCAATCCACTTCAAAATTCTCAAATATATTTCAAGTTAAAATAATACATTCGATGGTTAGAGGTCAGTGATTCCGGACTTGCAATCTGACGAATCAAGAATAGTAAAAGGAAGGGAAGTCTTTGCTTCAACGTGGATTCAAAGGCATCATTAAATTGGTAATTTTAATTCATATTACTATGATCCTATAATAAGCAATTTCATATCTGTTTAAATATATTGCTACTATATGTTTAGTTATGTGAGATTTTGTAAGTAGACGTGGTTGTCACAAATCAGTTTGGTTATGTGCATAATTTATTTATTATACTATTTGATTTATGTATAGACAAATGTTTTTTACTGTACAAAATCAATTTTTGTCGTTAGTAATTATTATATATATATATTTATTAATAAATTCATATATATATATATATATTAGTGTATATTTCTGTCTCACAATAGCATATATGCATATATAAGATATATATATATATATATATATATGATTTAAAAAAATTAGTACACTTATTTGTATATAATATGAATTTACAAATTCGAAAATTAATTATCATACATATATTCATATTTTTAAATTAACATTTATTGAATTTTTTAATTTTTTATTATATATAAAATAATTATTACATTAAAAATTCAATTTAATATTAAAAAAAATATTATATCATTTCAGAAACATATAGAAAAAATATAGGAATTTTTCAATAAAGTTTATTATTTTTAATAATTAATAGTATTTTAAAAAAACTGTTTATGATTTATTAAAATAATAATTTAATTGAAAATTCTTCAAAAATTTCATAACCTTTCATTTATGATCGTAGAATTTCTAAAATTTTAAATTTTAAAATTTTAATAATATATTATTTTATATTAAATAATTATTGTCGAAATCAATGTATTTGTTTTTAAAAATAATATTTCAACTTTGAAAAATCTTCAGATTTTTCCTAAGCTTTATTTTATGAACCTTGATTTTTTAAAATTGTAAAATTTTAATTTTCATCAATAGATTATTTTATGTTAATTATTTATGGATGAAAACATTATTTTATTCATAATATATACAAATTAAAATACTAAAAGTGTTATGTTTGCAAACTAAGTTAATTTTGAATTATAAATAATTTTTAATAATTGTTCTCTCTCTTTATATATATATATATTTATCTATATATAAATGTTTTATGTTCATATATTATATATAATATATTTATACATACATATGTGTGTGTGTGTGTGTGTATATATTTTGTAACCCATATACATGCACATATTTGGACAACGTACGTGACATATAAAATGAGCTAATATGTCTGTTGCGATGTAAATCCCAACATCTACATATGGGCATATTATACCTTTCACGGATTATTATGTCACACGTGCACTCATACATATATGTATACGATACATTTATGTATAAACTAAATCAAATAAAATTAATTTTATATCTTAATATATTTGAATTCAAATAAAATAAATGATTTTATTTAAATGAAATTTAGAAATGTTATAATTCAGTTAGACTTTATAGGCCCAATAAAAGATCCAATAGGATAAAATTTTTGAAATTCACCCATAACTTCCACTACGGGCTAGTCAAGTTCCAACAGTCACTTCTTCTTTCTCCTAGCTTGGCCGAAGTCATCAACAGCCACCACCACTCTCCACCCACTGAAATAAAAGGTCCAACACACCCTAGAGTCCTAGGGCAGGATTCATAAGCTTCGGTACGGAAATAACAGAGCTATAATCGATTTCGTAGCACTAAATATTAGATCGGGATAGCGTGAAAGTGGGAACACACTTTAATTTGGTTTATTTGAATTCAATAATATATATAGGATGAATGATGAAATTACTTGTAATATCCCGGAAATTTTAACAATATCAATTTAATAATCCGTTAAATAATTAAATTGATATTGATGATCTTTGATAATAAGATTGGAAATTAATTTAATAATCTGATTAAATTAGTATTAATTGGTAATTTTATCTTTTAAAAAAAAGTTAATAAGATATTTTCTATTTGAATATATATATTTATTTATATATATTGTAAATAGAAGCTTGGTAAATTGGAAATTTATATTTAATTAAATCTGGACTTTTCAAAGTTATTTAAATAAATAACTTTATAGTTTTAAATATACTTTGGGTAAATGTTTAAATTGGTTAAGATATTTTTAACTTAAGTTTAAATATAAATAAGATTAACAAAAATGGTTTGTTTTATTTCTTTTTAAAATATTACTTGATAATATAATCTCTTATATAAATTATTTAAATATCAAATATGTTAATTTCAAATAATAAGTATAATGTATTATTTTGAATATTGTATGAATAGATTTTAAAGAATATGGAATTTTTATTTAATTGAATGAATAGTTATATATGTATATATATAACTTAACTTTTAAATTGAATCTAGGATTTAATTTGAATTGAATTTAATTTAAGTTTTGAAATTCAAGAGAATAAATATTTAAATTGTTGGATATTATAATATTTGTATAAACTTATATTTATAAATAAATTGGTTTTCTTTCTTTAAAAAGATATATATATATAGATAAGCATTTAAATAAATAAGAAAAGGCTTTTGATTTACTTTTAAAATAAAAAATAAAAAAAGTTAGCAAAAATACAAATGTCATCATTTTAGGATTCATGTTAACATGTGTAATTTAAGTAACAATTGTGTATGACAAGTGTCTTAATTAATTTCATTTCTTTTATTTTGTAAAAAAAATATAATTTACATACATATATACATTTGCATATCTCCACTTCATTTTCTTTTAAAAATCTTCATTTCAAAACCAAGAAAACCCAAACCAATTCTCTAATACAAAATCTGAAATCAGTATTCGAAATACCTCAAAACAAAACCAAATTCAAACAATCTATAATTCATTTTCCAAATCATCTCAAAAAGCTGTCTGCATATTCAAAACCAAAGACCTCTGTAATTCATCTTCCAAATCAAACAGATCAGCCAACATTTCTTCTTCAAAAACAAATCTGTATCATTCCTCAAACTAAATTTCAAATCAACTTGTTGTAACATTCTTCTTCAAATCAAAAACAAAGGCCAGTATGCATTTTTCAATCTGGAATCAACTTAAGAAAACTGTCTGCATTCATTTTCAATCTGGAACCACCTCAAGTCTATCTGCCTTCATTTCTTCAACCTGGAGCAAGCATGCATGTAGATTTAAAGCAAATATAAAGTCCAGCAATTCAAGTTTTAAAGCAAAAAGAAAAAGCATTCAAACTCTCAGTTTCAAGTTTTCAGTTCAAAAGCTTTTCAAAAATTTAAAATACCTCTGTTCATCAAAACAGGTGAGTAACATTTTATTCTTAGGATTTAAGTTATGAAAGATGGTTGCATGTGAATATTTATAAATGGTTCTGCATATCTATGTATTGATATATGATTTTATATCTGAGTTTCTATGTATACATGGATGAGTAGTTATGTGTGCATGTCTGATTATATATGAATTCTGTTCTGTTTGTTGCCAGACTCGAGAATTTCTTTTAAATTCCCTTGTCATTGGATCTAGTTTTGAAATAACTTAATTTACAAACAAGAATGGTTTGATTTATCATATATAAATGTTAAAAGTTTGATTTAAGACAAACCTTTGGGTCTGAGTGTCTCTGTAACCATAATATCAGTAATGTGATATAAAAGTGGAAATTTAAACTTTGTATTTTGTAATTCCAGGTTTATAAATGGAATACCTAGACTATAATATGATTTTTAGCATTGAAATTATAATTTTTAGTTTAGTAGATAAGGAGCAGTTCTTATTTTAACTAAAAAGGGGAAATTGGGAAGAACTGGTGATCTAGATGGTCTGGGAATTTGGGTTTCTATCTGAAGGTAGTAGAGTGATCAGAGACTCGAGGAAAAATGTCAGTGAGATTTATAAAGTATCAAGGAAGAATTGATTTAGGATTTAAAATCCTAGCCCTAGTTTTAATTAGTCTGGGTAGAGAGATCATCACGATTTCTATGATGGATCGAGTGCAGTGAGGTTTGGGGAAATGGAAGCTTGGTCGATAACGATGACATGGTCGGAGTTGCAGGAGTTCAGGTGGTCGGGATTTCGAAGTCGAGGTGATGTTGACAGGCTTTGGCGAATTCGATCTTCTGTTCCAGGTTATTGTTCCAGGTGGGTTGAAGGTCTCGAATTTGATTTCGAGATTTGTATAGTGATCTGATGATCGAGAGATGGTGTGAAGATGGATGCCGATGTGGGAAAGCCATCGTGGATGGTCGGAGGTGACTACGTCTCTGGTGCATGTGCACGGTGCACGGAAATTTGGGTTTTGGTGAAGTCTGTTTTTACAGAGGGAGGTCTCGCGTTTTGTTCGAGTTATTTCGAGGGAGGCTCGGGTTTTAAGGGGATACGACTCGAAGTAGAATTGCAAAGGCTCGGGTAAAAGTCTGGGTTCCAGATTTTATAAACTAAACTGTTTTAAAATTTTAAAACTGAGTTTAAATGATTTAAGTAAGGGTTTTAAACAAGTCTAAAATTTAGATTTAAATCTGATGCCAGTTTAAATTTAATCTAAGTTCAAAAATGAAATAAGTTGTTGAAATTTAGATATTTTAGCAACCATTAAAAGGTTTAGATAATTAAATTTAAAAATTGAGTTTTAAATTGGAAGTAAGTTTAAATCTAAATGTAATCTGGAATTTAATTTAAATCTGTATCCCAGATTTATAATAAAAGGAAGTTTTTGAATTTAATTATTTGCATAACTTTAATTGTTAAAATATATATTAAATGGTTGAAATTTAAAAGTAAATTTGATTTAAATTCTTAAGTTATTTTATAAGATGAGTATTTCTTTCACTTGTAAATTAAAAGAGTTTTAGAAATGTTGTTTTAAACATGGTTAAAGATAATTTGTTTCATTTTAAATCTTTAAATTTAAATGAAATTTTGAAGATAGAATTAAAGTAAATTGATTTAAAATACTTTGTAAATGATAACTTGATTATTAATAAGAACAAGTTTTATCTTAAAATAATCAAAGATTTGTGTTCATTAAATTAATTAGGAAATTTAATGAAAAATTAATTTAATTGATTAATTAATCATTTGGATTAATTAAATAGGTAATTAATGGTTTAAACAAATTTATTTATGATTAAAGGTAAATTGATTAGGAATGATTAATTTATAATTAAGGATTATGAATTAGTATATTAATTAATGGTTAAGAATTAATTAATAGAGTAATTAAATATTAATTAAGTTATGATTAACACTTAATTAATTAAATAATTAGAGTTTAATCAATTGATTATTTAGATTTATTAATTTGAAATTAATAATAATTAATCTAAGTTAATTACTTAAGAAAAGTAATTAAAGAGTTGTTAATAGTAATGGAGGTCATTAACTATGGATTATTAAATAATTAATTAATGGGATTAATTTTAATAATTAATTAGATTAATTAATTTAAAGATAATCAATTATAGAATTTGTTTTAAATGGAATTACTTAATGGAAGTAATTAAGAATTAATTACTTATTGTAATTAATTGAAGTTAATTTGATTTAGTTAAGTTAATTAATTAAGTTTAATTAATTTAGGATAACCAAGAGATGATTTAATAATAATTACTTAATGTAATTATTAAGGTATGATTATTTAAGAAGTAAATAATAGATAATTACTTGATGTAATTAATTGATTGGTTATGTATTAAGGAAAGTAATTTGAGTTTAATTACTTGTTAATTAATCAAGGGATTAATTAAGAAATTAATTAAGGAAGTAATTAATTTAGTTAATGAAAGTAATTAAGGGTAGTTAATTACTAATTGAAGATTAATCAAGGTGATTAATAAATGTTGTTTAATTTAAAGTTAATTACTTAATGTAATTAATTTAATTAGAGTAATTAATAATTAATTTATAATTAAGGATCATTAATTAATATAATTAATGATGTAATTAAGATTTATTAATTAAGTATAATTAATAAATGAAGTAATTAATTAATGTATTTAATTAAGGTTTAATATAATTAATTATAGTGATTAAATTAATTAATTTTAGTAATTAATTAATGAAGTAATTAAAGGTTAATTACTATAAGTGGTTAAGGTTAATTAATTTAAGTAATTAATTAAGGATAAATTACTGGAAGGTAATTAAAAGATAATTAATCAAAGATGATTAATTGAAAAAGGTAATTAGAGTATAATTAATTAATTTGTAATTAATTAATGTTTAAGTAAGAAGAATTTATAAAATAAAAGTAATTAATTTAATTCATTTTAAATTAATTAGAGATGATATAAATCATTACTTATGGATGGATGATAATACTGAATGCTTTGCATTTGATTGATATCTCTGATGAGATATATGCTATGTGATATGGATGTTTAGTTGAATTGTGATAATATGGATTATCTGATGATATTGATAATGTTGATTATCTATTGTGAATTATCTTTCTATGTGAATAAAGATAATGAATTGAATTGTTTTAACCTTTAAAACAACTTGGCCTTAAAAGATACGTTTTGGATTTCGATGAGACCGGGATCGGGTTTCCGTATACCGGATTTCCAGGTCTGGAGACCCGAATACCACATCGATCCAAATTAACGATAGGTCGTGAATCAAGTGAAGATGAAGATTCAGAGTGCAAGGGTTATTGTCGTTAACTCTGAGGGTGATTCCAAAACGAGTGTAACGAGATAATGCCTTCGGTTTCGTTCGAACCCGGAACGAACTTATATGGATTGAATGCTTTCAGCACATCGTCAGGTGGACGATGAGCATTCTAAGATAGATGTATTCTATTTAAAGGTAATCGTAACCTCAAACCTCACAAACCGGGAATGGCTAAAACAGGGGAGGTGCAGCAAGGTTAGTGGGTAGCACCCAAGTAGGACAAGGTTACCTCTGTCTAGATGTCCCTTTCTATTTTCGACTTAGTGGTGCGGTTGCTGATCCCAACCGTGAGGTATCTTGTGCGGGAATTATCCAGTAAGGGATGTTCCGACCTTGTGTTGCAGGGGATTGGGAGTGATCCTCGGTACGGTGATCTAGGCCACGTACTGTGACGGGCGGTACCCCGGTAGCCCTGCCATTGTATGGAAATCCAACTTCCAATAAGTGATAACGGACTTGATTGTATACATATGTATGCTGGAATTTAATGAATGTAACAATTTCGGCTATTTTATATTTATTTGAAAACCCTAGACCTATTATAATACAATCGAATTTCCTATCAAGTGTTTTGGTTAGCGTAAGGTAAAAACTTACCCATATTTATTGGTGGGGAGTCTTACGTGATACCTTTTCTTTCAAAAAGGTTTTGAAGTTAAACAAGTTTAATCTGTTACTCACACCAGACCCATGTCTGACCCAAGTTGTTTATTTCTGTTTTATAAACTCTTGGGTACTCAAATTTTTACGAGTAGCCAAGGGATTCAGGTTAGCCTTGACGAATTGTGGAGGAGCAATGGAGCAGGAGGCTTCAGCGTTGTAGATATAGTTAGTAGTTTCCGCTGTGTTGATCTTTGTATTGATCTGTATTATGTTGAGATGTAATAACTAGACAGATGTTTATAACTGTCTAGTATGTGATGTGTAATCTGTGTAACTCTGATAGATGATGTATATGATACTATGTAATATTTATGTGATATAATATATTTTGTTCGTTTCCGCTGTGAGTATTTGTGTTTGTTTCTTTTCTCTTCCTCTCTTTTCTACTTCTCACCCCTTTCTTTCTTACTGTCGATGCGATTTTCCGGGAGTGGAAAGTCGGGTCGTCACACGTGGTATCAGAGCTGAGGCTAGCGATAACCTTGGCTCTGGTGGGAATTTGAGTGTATTAATAGATATGAGCGCGTATTTGTTAGTGAATATAAAATGATTTTATATTGTGTTAATTGATCGGTTGAGTGGTATATGGATTCTGGTCAATACGAGTAGCTAACGTTATTGATAGGGATCTCTAAACACTTGAACCAGGCCAACGGACACAATATTGTTTTAAAGAGGTAAATGAAATAATTTTACCCAGAAATAATTTCTATATAAAAAGTATCATTTTAAATATATATATATTTCTACCTATTTGTTGGGTTACCTGTTCGGGTTTTCCAATATAGGATATAAAGGTAGATAGGGAGGTGGTGTATGAAACACAATTACCAATAGTTGGAGTTTGAATGTTTGAGGTTGGAAGTATATATCGAGACTGTAAACCCAATACCGTCTCGAGTAAGCTTTGCTGTGGTGAAGGATTTCATCGATCTCCGAAGGAAACTGTAATGGTTCGGAGTTTATCTTGAAGTGTGGATGAGTAGAGTTGGATCTGTCGGATGTGCAGAAGTGTGTGATGGTATCTTGATACCTCAGGTAATAGTAGCTGTATGACGAGATACAGTGACGATGGATGTTCCTGAAGATGTTTTCTTTGGAACAAGATTAAGGAAGTGTGTATGCTTCGGTGTTGTGACTGAGTTCAGCATGAAGTTTCTGCTTTGGTTTGGAGTCCGAGTTTCTCGAAGAGCTTTGGATAAGAGCATCAGTGTCAGCAGTGCAGCTCGGAGTGTTCTGTGATGGCAGGAAGTTTTCTGGATGAGCAGTTTTTCTGGAAGTGAAGATCAGAAGCAGCAGAGTGGATCCATTTCTTCGATAAATTGGATAAATAAGTGTAAGCTGTTCTGATTGGTAAAGAGAGAACAGTCTGTTTGGGATTAGGCTGGGTTGATCGCAAAAGTGACTTGCGATTGGCTGAGTATTCTCTTGGGTTGTCAGAGTTTTTCTGGATGTCTTCAAAGAAGTCAGGAGTTTGTCCGCATCTGAAGGTTGAGTTTTCTTATCGATTGGATTCCATGAGTGATACCAGTGGTTCAGTCTAGTTGAAGGATGTTTTCCTAGAGATAGAGTTTGGTGAAGCAGCTCAAGTTTTGCTGGAGTATCTGAGTTTTCTTTATGGATCAGTGAACCTTATTTCTGGAATGAGTTGTCCAGTCTGTGTTTGTGTTCTATCTCAGATCAGAGTGGTGCAGCAGAAGCGGTTTGGAAGTGCATCTCTGGATAGGAAAAGTAAGTTTGGAAATCTACTGAAATTATGGAGTAGAGCTGTGTTTTGGATCTCTTCTGTATTCTGATTTGGATAAGTATTTGGACTTCTGAATTAAATTGTCAGTTTGGACAACTGGAATTCATTGTGTTTCACGTATCTCCGAGGGAGTATGTATTTGATTTATCTCTGGTTTTGGAATCAGCAGTTCTGGATGGTTTAGTTGTTGAGTCAGACTCGTCTGTAGTCTGATATTCTGTTTAGTTCTGTAGATTTAGATGAGTAGGAGATCTATAGCTTAGTAGTTTAGATTGTTTGTAGAGCGAGTATCCCGGTATATATATATACTTGGGAAAACTCGAGGAATTCTATCTAGAATTTTGTCTGGATAGTTAGATGTGATTGATTGGATGAATTGGTTGCTATGGTTGTTAGCATATGGTTGATAGTATATGCTTGTGTTTTGAATTAAAATCTTTAATAAGATTATTAAATTACCTTTGTTTAAATTTCGGGGACGAAATTATTTTAAGGGGGAAGGAATGTAATATCCCGGAAATTTTAACAATATCAATTTAATAATCCGTTAAATAATTAAATTGATATTGATGATCTTTGATAATAAGATTGGAAATTAATTTAATAATCTGATTAAATTAGTATTAATTGGTAATTTTATCTTTTAAAAAAAAGTTAATAAGATATTTTCTATTTGAATATATATATTTATTTATATATATTGTAAATAGAAGCTTGGTAAATTGGAAATTTATATTTAATTAAATCTGGACTTTTCAAAGTTATTTAAATAAATAACTTTATAGTTTTAAATATACTTTGGGTAAATGTTTAAATTGGTTAAGATATTTTTAACTTAAGTTTAAATATAAATAAGATTAACAAAAATGGTTTGTTTTATTTCTTTTTAAAATATTACTTGATAATATAATCTCTTATATAAATTATTTAAATATCAAATATGTTAATTTCAAATAATAAGTATAATGTATTATTTTGAATATTGTATGAATAGATTTTAAAGAATATGGAATTTTTATTTAATTGAATGAATAGTTATATATGTATATATATAACTTAACTTTTAAATTGAATCTAGGATTTAATTTGAATTGAATTTAATTTAAGTTTTGAAATTCAAGAGAATAAATATTTAAATTGTTGGATATTATAATATTTGTATAAACTTATATTTATAAATAAATTGGTTTTCTTTCTTTAAAAAGATATATATATATAGATAAGCATTTAAATAAATAAGAAAAGGCTTTTGATTTACTTTTAAAATAAAAAAAAAAAAGTTAGCAA
Organism: Allium fistulosum; assembly: GCA_030737815.1. Lineage (NCBI taxonomy): Eukaryota > Viridiplantae > Streptophyta > Magnoliopsida > Asparagales > Amaryllidaceae > Allium > Allium fistulosum. The sequence goes on from CM060901.1 coordinate 672,959,101, forward strand.
AAATACAAATGTCATCATTTTAGGATTCATGTTAACATGTGTAATTTAAGTAACAATTGTGTATGACAAGTGTCTTAATTAATTTCATTTCTTTTATTTTGTAAAAAAAATATAATTTACATACATATATACATTTGCATATCTCCACTTCATTTTCTTTTAAAAATCTTCATTTCAAAACCAAGAAAACCCAAACCAATTCTCTAATACAAAATCTGAAATCAGTATTCGAAATACCTCAAAACAAAACCAAATTCAAACAATCTATAATTCATTTTCCAAATCATCTCAAAAAGCTGTCTGCATATTCAAAACCAAAGACCTCTGTAATTCATCTTCCAAATCAAACAGATCAGCCAACATTTCTTCTTCAAAAACAAATCTGTATCATTCCTCAAACTAAATTTCAAATCAACTTGTTGTAACATTCTTCTTCAAATCAAAAACAAAGGCCAGTATGCATTTTTCAATCTGGAATCAACTTAAGAAAACTGTCTGCATTCATTTTCAATCTGGAACCACCTCAAGTCTATCTGCCTTCATTTCTTCAACCTGGAGCAAGCATGCATGTAGATTTAAAGCAAATATAAAGTCCAGCAATTCAAGTTTTAAAGCAAAAAGAAAAAGCATTCAAACTCTCAGTTTCAAGTTTTCAGTTCAAAAGCTTTTCAAAAATTTAAAATACCTCTGTTCATCAAAACAGGTGAGTAACATTTTATTCTTAGGATTTAAGTTATGAAAGATGGTTGCATGTGAATATTTATAAATGGTTCTGCATATCTATGTATTGATATATGATTTTATATCTGAGTTTCTATGTATACATGGATGAGTAGTTATGTGTGCATGTCTGATTATATATGAATTCTGTTCTGTTTGTTGCCAGACTCGAGAATTTCTTTTAAATTCCCTTGTCATTGGATCTAGTTTTGAAATAACTTAATTTACAAACAAGAATGGTTTGATTTATCATATATAAATGTTAAAAGTTTGATTTAAGACAAACCTTTGGGTCTGAGTGTCTCTGTAACCATAATATCAGTAATGTGATATAAAAGTGGAAATTTAAACTTTGTATTTTGTAATTCCAGGTTTATAAATGGAATACCTAGACTATAATATGATTTTTAGCATTGAAATTATAATTTTTAGTTTAGTAGATAAGGAGCAGTTCTTATTTTAACTAAAAAGGGGAAATTGGGAAGAACTGGTGATCTAGATGGTCTGGGAATTTGGGTTTCTATCTGAAGGTAGTAGAGTGATCAGAGACTCGAGGAAAAATGTCAGTGAGATTTTTAAAGTATCAAGGAAGAATTGATTTAGGATTTAAAATCCTAGCCCTAGTTTTAATTAGTCTGGGTAGAGAGATCATCACGATTTCTATGATGGATCGAGTGCAGTGAGGTTTGGGGAAATGGAAGCTTGGTCGATAACGATGACATGGTCGGAGTTGCAGGAGTTCAGGTGGTCGGGATTTCGAAGTCGAGGTGATGTTGACAGGCTTTGGCGAATTCGATCTTCTGTTCCAGGTTATTGTTCCAGGTGGGTTGAAGGTCTCGAATTTGATTTCGAGATTTGTATAGTGATCTGATGATCGAGAGATGGTGTGAAGATGGATGCCGATGTGGGAAAGCCATCGTGGATGGTCGGAGGTGACTACGTCTCTGGTGCATGTGCACGGTGCACGGAAATTTGGGTTTTGGTGAAGTCTGTTTTTACAGAGGGAGGTCTCGCGTTTTGTTCGAGTTATTTCGAGGGAGGCTCGGGTTTTAAGGGGATACGACTCGAAGTAGAATTGCAAAGGCTCGGGTAAAAGTCTGGGTTCCAGATTTTATAAACTAAACTGTTTTAAAATTTTAAAACTGAGTTTAAATGATTTAAGTAAGGGTTTTAAACAAGTCTAAAATTTAGATTTAAATCTGATGCCAGTTTAAATTTAATCTAAGTTCAAAAATGAAATAAGTTGTTGAAATTTAGATATTTTAGCAACCATTAAAAGGTTTAGATAATTAAATTTAAAAATTGAGTTTTAAATTGGAAGTAAGTTTAAATCTAAATGTAATCTGGAATTTAATTTAAATCTGTATCCCAGATTTATAATAAAAGGAAGTTTTTGAATTTAATTATTTGCATAACTTTAATTGTTAAAATATATATTAAATGGTTGAAATTTAAAAGTAAATTTGATTTAAATTCTTAAGTTATTTTATAAGATGAGTATTTCTTTCACTTGTAAATTAAAAGAGTTTTAGAAATGTTGTTTTAAACATGGTTAAAGATAATTTGTTTCATTTTAAATCTTTAAATTTAAATGAAATTTTGAAGATAGAATTAAAGTAAATTGATTTAAAATACTTTGTAAATGATAACTTGATTATTAATAAGAACAAGTTTTATCTTAAAATAATCAAAGATTTGTGTTCATTAAATTAATTAGGAAATTTAATGAAAAATTAATTTAATTGATTAATTAATCATTTGGATTAATTAAATAGGTAATTAATGGTTTAAACAAATTTATTTATGATTAAAGGTAAATTGATTAGGAATGATTAATTTATAATTAAGGATTATGAATTAGTATATTAATTAATGGTTAAGAATTAATTAATAGAGTAATTAAATATTAATTAAGTTATGATTAACACTTAATTAATTAAATAATTAGAGTTTAATCAATTGATTATTTAGATTTATTAATTTGAAATTAATAATAATTAATCTAAGTTAATTACTTAAGAAAAGTAATTAAAGAGTTGTTAATAGTAATGGAGGTCATTAACTATGGATTATTAAATAATTAATTAATGGGATTAATTTTAATAATTAATTAGATTAATTAATTTAAAGATAATCAATTATAGAATTTGTTTTAAATGGAATTACTTAATGGAAGTAATTAAGAATTAATTACTTATTGTAATTAATTGAAGTTAATTTGATTTAGTTAAGTTAATTAATTAAGTTTAATTAATTTAGGATAACCAAGAGATGATTTAATAATAATTACTTAATGTAATTATTAAGGTATGATTATTTAAGAAGTAAATAATAGATAATTACTTGATGTAATTAATTGATTGGTTATGTATTAAGGAAAGTAATTTGAGTTTAATTACTTGTTAATTAATCAAGGGATTAATTAAGAAATTAATTAAGGAAGTAATTAATTTAGTTAATGAAAGTAATTAAGGGTAGTTAATTACTAATTGAAGATTAATCAAGGTGATTAATAAATGTTGTTTAATTTAAAGTTAATTACTTAATGTAATTAATTTAATTAGAGTAATTAATAATTAATTTATAATTAAGGATCATTAATTAATATAATTAATGATGTAATTAAGATTTATTAATTAAGTATAATTAATAAATGAAGTAATTAATTAATGTATTTAATTAAGGTTTAATATAATTAATTATAGTGATTAAATTAATTAATTTTAGTAATTAATTAATGAAGTAATTAAAGGTTAATTACTATAAGTGGTTAAGGTTAATTAATTTAAGTAATTAATTAAGGATAAATTACTGGAAGGTAATTAAAAGATAATTAATCAAAGATGATTAATTGAAAAAGGTAATTAGAGTATAATTAATTAATTTGTAATTAATTAATGTTTAAGTAAGAAGAATTTATAAAATAAAAGTAATTAATTTAATTCATTTTAAATTAATTAGAGATGATATAAATCATTACTTATGGATGGATGATAATACTGAATGCTTTGCATTTGATTGATATCTCTGATGAGATATATGCTATGTGATATGGATGTTTAGTTGAATTGTGATAATATGGATTATCTGATGATATTGATAATGTTGATTATCTATTGTGAATTATCTTTCTATGTGAATAAAGATAATGAATTGAATTGTTTTAACCTTTAAAACAACTTGGCCTTAAAAGATACGTTTTGGATTTCGATGAGACCGGGATCGGGTTTCCGTATACCGGATTTCCAGGTCTGGAGACCCGAATACCACATCGATCCAAATTAACGATAGGTCGTGAATCAAGTGAAGATGAAGATTCAGAGTGCAAGGGTTATTGTCGTTAACTCTGAGGGTGATTCCAAAACGAGTGTAACGAGATAATGCCTTCGGTTTCGTTCGAACCCGGAACGAACTTATATGGATTGAATGCTTTCAGCACATCGTCAGGTGGACGATGAGCATTCTAAGATAGATGTATTCTATTTAAAGGTAATCGTAACCTCAAACCTCACAAACCGGGAATGGCTAAAACAGGGGAGGTGCAGCAAGGTTAGTGGGTAGCACCCAAGTAGGACAAGGTTACCTCTGTCTAGATGTCCCTTTCTATTTTCGACTTAGTGGTGCGGTTGCTGATCCCAACCGTGAGGTATCTTGTGCGGGAATTATCCAGTAAGGGATGTTCCGACCTTGTGTTGCAGGGGATTGGGAGTGATCCTCGGTACGGTGATCTAGGCCACATACTGTGACGGGCGGTACCCCGGTAGCCCTGCCATTGTATGGAAATCCAACTTCCAATAAGTGATAACGGACTTGATTGTATACATATGTATGCTGGAATTTAATGAATGTAACAATTTCGGCTATTTTATATTTATTTGAAAACCCTAGACCTATTATAATACAATCGAATTTCCTATCAAGTGTTTTGGTTAGCGTAAGGTAAAAACTTACCCATATTTATTGGTGGGGAGTCTTACGTGATACCTTTTCTTTCAAAAAGGTTTTGAAGTTAAACAAGTTTAATCTGTTACTCACACCAGACCCATGTCTGACCCAAGTTGTTTATTTCTGTTTTATAAACTCTTGGGTACTCAAATTTTTACGAGTAGCCAAGGGATTCAGGTTAGCCTTGACGAATTGTGGAGGAGCAATGGAGCAGGAGGCTTCAGCGTTGTAGATATAGTTAGTAGTTTCCGCTGTGTTGATCTTTGTATTGATCTGTATTATGTTGAGATGTAATAACTAGACAGATGTTTATAACTGTCTAGTATGTGATGTGTAATCTGTGTAACTCTGATAGATGATGTATATGATACTATGTAATATTTATGTGATATAATATATTTTGTTCGTTTCCGCTGTGAGTATTTGTGTTTGTTTCTTTTCTCTTCCTCTCTTTTCTACTTCTCACCCCTTTCTTTCTTACTGTCGATGCGATTTTCCGGGAGTGGAAAGTCGGGTCGTCACATTACTTATATTGCTGTATAATATATTTGGATGATGATTTATTATAAGTTGCTTATGTTAATCACATATTTATTTGATTGAGAAAAGTAAGCTTATTATAATTTATGCTTCAAGAATCGTATTTATCAAGATAGTTGGCTATTTGATTTCGAAATGTAGATTTTGAAATTTTTGGAAAATAAAATCAATAGTTTCATTTATGAAAAAAAATAGTCTGAAAGGTGGAAAATAATATACAAATATCATATGGTTTAATATAAAAGAGTTTGGAATTAAAAAGATGGAAACTGAATATTACAATATGGAATAAAGTGAAAAAGAAATTTTAATAAAGTAAAATAGCAAAAAATTGGTTTAAAATAGTTTATTTTGTTATTAAAATGATTTAAGGGTGTTTCAAATAGGTTTTATAAAATTTGAATAAAAGGTGAAAAATAAACTCACATTTCGGCAGTTCGCGATTTCGCGACCTGAAAAGTTAAACGGATGTGTAGGATGAAATATGAGTCAAAATTCTTTACAATAAGAATTTTTCGGACCATTATGATCATATTTTTTTCAAATGAAAAAGAAAAATCATGATTTCTTTTAGTAAAGTTGATATACATCCAAATCAAGTTTTTAAAATCGTCCCGTTTTGACAGTTCGTAAAATATTGTTTTTAACCCTTTAAAATGGATGTTGTTAAATCTTTAAAAATATGATATAAATTCCATAAATATGTTAAAATGTCTTAAAAGGGATTTGAGTTAAAATATAGACATATAGATAATGAAATAAGTGTTTTGATCTGTAAAGCTCTAAAATCACTATGCACCGACAATTTAGCAATGGAATTTGGTAACCGTTTAATAAATGATTTGAACTTGGTTTTTCTTCCCGAATTGTTTTGAAATGTTTTTTAAATGATAAATAAAATACTATTAAAGGTTTAGAGTCGATCAAATAACTTGACCGTTTTATGGGTGATAGAGAGGTACTCTCTAGTCTAGGTTTGGGAAACTAGTCCTCTACTCTCCCTAACCATCTAGACCGGCCCAACAGAGGGGATACTTAATTTGATTTACTCATATCACATTTTATTAAGATAAAAGAAAAGAGATTTGGATTTTTCCAAAAAAATTAAATATGATTTAAAATAATATTTTGATGGTAAAGAGAACATTCTAGTTGAATTCTATATTAAATTTAGAGGAGGGAACTTGTACCATCTGTGTGAAAAGTGATTTCATCATTATTCGATGAATAGTATAGGTTGAATATAGAAACTAGTATTGAGTATAATTAATCTAAAATCTATGAATTACATTTTACTCAGTGCTAAATGACTTGGGTTTACTATAAACGATTTCTTTAATAAAATTGTTTTTAACCCATTAGAAGATATGTTTTAGTAATAAGTAATTTCCATTAAGGTTGAAATTATATCAAAAACAGAAGATGGAAATATTCTTCTAAAGTAATTAAAAGGAAATGAATTGGTATTTCTAAATTTAAAAAGAGGTTTAATAATTTTATATATCTCGGAACAGAAATGGTTTAAAGATATATATCTCTAAAAGATATTTTATTGGATGAGAAGATATCTTCAAATTTAAACAATATTCTAAGTAAAAGAAGGAAAGAGGATTTAACGAAAGAGGCTTAACATTTATGTATAACCATATACACATTTTTTATCGATAATCGGTTCAGAGAGACTAGGATTGGATTCAATTCTTATCTGAAAACCACTTCGAACCGATATACGCATTTGAAAGTGAAGACATGTTGAAGGCAATGATTTTGAAGACAAAGATCTTCATTATGTAGGAATTCTTGCCACTAACATCATGATTCCCATATTATATACATATGGTGGCATAGTATCTTCATTTTGAAATCTTCAATGCAAGGACTGCTTGTTACTAGTCATAGAGGTAATTCCCAAACAGGATGTAGTAAGAGCACCTTCGATTTGTCCTATTCCTGGACAAATTTTATGGACGAATGTCTAGCATTGCCTTTCTAAGATCATTTACATTGGTTTTTATAAACGTACATCTGTTTGGTGGTGTAGGTGGTAACCCATCTTATACTTAACACCCTTCCTTGAGGCATATGAACTCGGGGGTTGTACTTTTATGGAAACCAATTAGTGCGTCGTTGAAAATGGCTATATGGTATTCAAAGTGGGATTTGCTATTTTGAGAAAGGTAAAATGTTACCTCAAGCCTCACACATCGGTAATGGAAAAAATAGGGTAGATGCGACAGGGCTAAATGGGTCACAGCTATTAGGATATGTTAATCACCTTTCTAGATTACCCTCTATATTTCGGCTTTGTTGTGTATATTATGGCCACGAATAGGTTGGAAATGACTAGGGTGATGACATATTAGGTACAATCATGGGTAGAGGTTGGCCAGTTCTATGTTGTTAGAGGGCAGCAGGGCTATGCCTCGATACATTCCTCTAGAGATGTACTGTATGGAAGGTAGTGACTTATCTTGTCATTGTTGGAAATCCATTCTCCTGTACATACCATTACGGTTTTGATTGTAGAACCTAGTATGTTGGAATTTAATTAATGTAACAATTTCGGCTATGATTAATATGTATTTGAAAGGGTTTTCAAAGAATGTCAATAGAAATAATATCAAATGATTCGATAAAAATGTTTTAGTTATCATAAGGTAAAAACCCATTCGTGTTTATATGCAACGTGGTCTTATGAGATACTCTTCTTACCGAAGGTTTTGTTTGGCATCAAAATTGATCTATGACACTGTCATATATATATATATATATATATATATATATATATATATATATATTTATGACTTTCAATTCCCATGCCGGTTTGCCAAGCCTGATCTGGGTATTTTTTATACTCGGGTCAGATCCGAGTAGTTCAAGGATTAGCTGTAGACGTTTTGAGTTTCCAGAGAAGAGCTGGAGATCTTTATCAACGTATGGACATAGTTTACTTTTCCGCTGAGTTTGTTATTTCTTAGCATTTTGTGTGGACATGTATTTATATGTGTCAAGGCTGAGCTTAGGATAGACTCTGATATATGTATTTAAAAGTTTTTCCGCTGTAAAGATTATTGAAATAATATATGTTATTCCATTCGTGTGAGATTCTATTTGTCTTAGTTTTCTTTTACCTTTAACAATCGGTTTTCTGGCACTTAAATGCTTAGTATACAATATAGTGGACATATTAGTGTCGATTTTCGAGGGTCAAAAGCCCAGTCGTTACAATTCCTAATATCAACATGGCATTGGTAGTGGTAGACACGATGGCGTATGCTAGTTTTGACTGTGAAAAAGATATATCCATTATTTGTTACCTAATAAATCTAAAAAAAGATTTTGATAGTTTTATATCTTTTACTGGAAAATCACAAACTTGTGCCTAATATTCAAAAGTTTTAAAAATATGACCACAAGAATAGTTATTTAATGCAGTTAGACATGGTTCATTTTATATGTCATAGTTCATCATGTCATCTGTTTGACTTATTTCAAAGTATACCTCTAAAACAAAAATCATTAAACTACTACATTTTTCACTTAATATAGGACATAAACTGTAATTTAAACTTCTCCTTAATTGTATTATTGTCTTAGATTTATTTCTTCTTATTGTAGATTAGTGCTTACAAGGTTTGCAACTTTTGCAGTTTAATCATTGAATGTGTGTCAATAGCATGGCACATGTCCAAGTTTTTTTAAAGATTGCTATGTTTTTTCATCATTATCTATATTGACCTTTTCTAACTCATGCTTAGTTTGTTATCACGTACTATCATGGCAAGAATATTTTATTTGCATGTGCATGTTTGTTGTTTTTGTATACACATAGAGAGTCCTAAGAGACCAGTTTCATCTATTCCTTCTTGGTGGGTTTGTAAGAGAATTGTATCTTAATTAAGATTCAACATTCAATATTCCATTTCCTTTATAGTCATTAAACAAATTCAAAATTTTTCTTATGTTTTGAAAGTTTCGAAAATTCCGCTTTAATCCTAATTTGCAAAATTTGTTATTTTTTCTAAATACACTAATAGATATACAATACTAATAGTAAATTATACATAAACAGTATAAAACATACAACCTAAAAAAATTAATACCAAAAACTGTTTCTTTGAGCATCATATGAATTGTGGTGATCGTGGTCTTCATCTTGTGCTGGATTATAATATTCTTTAAAAGCATACTGCTACATTTGATATGGATTTAAAATTTTTGCCATCATATTATCAAATGGTGAGCGTTCATTTTGGCTACTGGACAGTTCACCAATTGATTGATTAACTACACAGTATGAATTATGTTTAGTGTAGTCAGACATAGAATACCTAAAACTAAGAGTATTATTAGAATTATATATGTCATCATTATTACATTGATCTCCATATTCAAAATTCTAATTTCTTTCTTTTCATCTACTGTGGTCATCTGCATCTCTCCAGAATAATTCTAAGTTAGTCTTTGAGAATCACCTAAAGCAAAACTAACACATAACCACTAGAATCAATACCTTAGCTAGTTGCATTACCTGAATCTTTATTTAGTGAACTATTATTTTCACTACTTTGGTCTGATATCCATTGTCCAGATCTGTTATCATTGCTAGTTTGAGGATAATCGCTTCTATCATCAAGTAATGGACAACTTCTCTAGTCATTTCTGCAAGTGAATCTTTCTAAAGAAAGATGTAATCCTAGTTAATATAATTGATAAGTTTTCATTTATCATGTCATACTCCCAATCACATATTATAACATACAAATACCAACTTTTCCATATTTTCCATTTTATTATGTTTCTTAACTTTGTAAGAATCACTACAAATATTGTCTAGTTCCTTTCACACTTTGAAGACGAAACCGTCTGGCTAAGAATGCACAATTGCCAAATGTGTTAAATTTAGAACAGCTTCTCTCCCATGTATAGACCACCATATAGCTGGAAGAAACGACTTAACTAATTGTTTTCTTTTGCGGAACCGAGCACATCAAGTTCATTCTTTATTTTTCTACCTATACAATATTTATTAATAGACTATGTCATTATTTGCAATTAATATAAAAGGAGTGATGATTAGTTGAGTACTGTGTGTCATTACCACTTTTGAAATTTCAATTTGCATAGCAATATCAGGTACCATTTCTCAAGAACTTTTGTCCATCGATTTAGAACATCGTCATCGTTGATTGCATTATCTCCATGTTGAATATGGGGTTTGAGAAATAAACTAAAATAATTAGATAGTCCAAAGAGATTATAATATGTTAAGTACTTTTATAATTATGTAATAATAGAAAATAATTATCTACCGCATGAATATGTTAATGCAATTGTCTTTCCCATTTTTTATCGATCATATTCCATCATTTTTGGTATTATTTTGCATCAACATTTTTCTTAACTGCTTTTTTCATCTTGATCCATTACTTCGTACAAATATCCCATATCCACTTTATCATTATTGTCCACTATTTTTAAAACTTTTACAAGTGGACCAAATATGACAATAATAACAGCAGAGTTAGCCCACAATTAGTCACTTTGAACCAAGTTATAAATAGGAATTATTGCTTTCTTAGCTTTAGGATCAAGTTTAGGAACTGTTATGCTTCACTCTCTTAAAGCAATCATTCTTCTTAAATTCTCTTCATGTATATATATGGATTCTAATGAAATAAAGTGAGTAGCAAATTTGGTTACTGCTGATCGAATCCGTTCTTTATTATTGGTTTCTTTTCTCATTACACTAGATAACCAACCACGATTGTATATGAATTTTGTTACTGATTGGAAATTTAAGAGAACAGATTTTACCATGACTTGAGTTATCTTATAAAATTAAGTCAATACAATGCACTACATATGGTTCCAATTTAGTTTTCTTTTGTTTTCCATTAGTACTTGACTAGTAGCATTATATTTGCTCCATCATCAGTTGCTATTTGCATAATTCTTTCTTGCCCAATAAAATTAACAACATTATCCATTGGACTACAAATATACTTAGCACTTTCAAATTTATCAATAGTATCTATAGATTTAAGAATGACAGTTTCTTGGGTAGAGTACATAAGAAAATTAGTTATTTTTCTACTATTTTGTGTGCTCCAGCCCGTCACACATTAGTGTACAACCATATTCATCCTAAAAATTAGATTAAGTGTCAATATGTTGTTTAATACTAGTGCACTCTATTATTTTTGAAAGTTCACCAAGAGTGGGTGCTTTAATTCCAAGACCGACTTCAGTAGTGGCATCAACCATTGTTTGATAAAAAGGACTATTTGTAACATTATGGGTAATGTGGCTAAAAACAAAAAAGTTAAGATATTGCATATCTTATATGTTTTTTGGCATCTATAATGCCTTTTATTGTAGTTTTAATTGAAGGTTCAGGTGTACCCCCTTGTGATTGAACATATGAATATATCCCTCCAGCTGCACGTAGTTCAAAATCGTTATTAACCCTTAAGTATTTAGAACGATCAATATGTTTTACTCTACTGGATCCTACACCCTATTGTTGTCTCTCTTTATTCATACAAGTTACTTTAACTACTTGAAATGCACGCTGGGCATCTCTATCTTCTTCATTTCCATCTCTTCTAGTATTTGAGTTTTTTTGTTCGAGCATGCTCATTAATTCTTCTTACAGTCATTGCTTTCCAAGATTCCACCGACTTCTTTGTATTTTTAGTTAGATGTTCTCGTATAAGTTTTCTAACTTCTTTAGGAACTGTAACGACCCACCTTTTTGGACGGTTCAAATCAACAATAAACCGCACATGTTAGACTCAAACCATTTAAAAGGGAGGATTGTTAATGGGGGTAAATAAGAAAAGAAAATAAAAAAAGGAAAACAAAACACAGAATCTCACAGCAGATCGACAAAATATAATAATCAAATAAACAGTTCATGAAGCTGTTTTACAAATAACATTTGATTACACTTTTCCAATTCAAATCAGAGTTATACATACATCAGAAATAAAAAAATAATGCAGTGGAACACAAAATGCAATGGAATAATAAATAGTAATAATATACTGAATCTTCATCTTCTTCCTCCAGAAAATAGTCTTTAATACACTGAAAAGCTCAGACTGACCCGAACGTAATGAAAAGAAAAAACACTCGATTCAGAACTAAAAGATCTTAAGTAAGTCAGATCAAAATAAGTAAAATAAAAATGCCAGTGCAAAGGTTTCATAAATGTTACGGGATTTCATCTCCTATCAAGTGTACAAAGTGAATATAATTATTTAAAGGGTTTCAATAATTCGAAATATCAATCTTAATCATTTAATTAAAACAAATCCGAAGTTTAAATTAACTTGTAACGACCGGGCGATTTTCGACCCCCGAAAATTGACTAATACGTCCACTGTATAGAGTGTCGAGCAATCGAGTGCTGGAAATACCAGGCTGTTAGGGTTTTGAGAAAAAGAGATAGAATAAGAAACAGAAAACAATAGCACAAAATCTCCCAACCGCAGCGGAACAAAATATAATATACAATAACAACATTTTATACAAAGAAAAGCTGTGACTGTTAACATATATATAAGCTATCAGAGTACAATCATCAACAAATAGATCTGGACAGTTATAATAACTTGTCCTCAACTGCAGTCTATACAGCCTACAATACACAGTGGATATAGTCAAGTACGTGCAATACGCCCCTGCCTTCCAGCTCGTCTCCTGTGCTCCAAAGCGTCCTAATCTGAAAATCTGTAATAGTTGGTCTGACCCGAGCATTACAATAAAGTAACACCCGAGTAGGGTTGGAAACCAGCGTGAGTAAACCCACTTGATTGAAATACTCAAGTTATCAAAACTTTTGAAACCAAGGTAACTCGTACAAACACGATGAGTTTTCATCTTATTATAACCAAACACTTTTTATAGAAATCCATTGATGTTATAGTAGTGTCTAGGTACAATGCTTATTTAAGATAGTTAAATTAGTGAAATTAATTCAACTCCAGCCTATTACACTCTATAATCAAACCCGTAAAGGTTAGTAGCGATTTTCAAATCGAATTGGTCCCGGATAACGCTGATATCCGGTCCCGGTCTCTTCGAATCCAAGTAATAAATTTTAAGGAAGTAAATTGTTTAAAATAAACAATTTATTATTTAGGGTGACAATATTCAAATATGGGAATTTCTTACATATTTTATTTCAAATAAAACATATCATCACTTTTGTAACGATTCCGAAATTTACAGTTCTGTGGAAGTATTCGACTAAATTAATTAAGTTCAGAAATTTAAAAATTTGAATTTAAATTTACATTGAATTTAAATTTACATTGCGTACGATTAGTTAAAATGAATAAAATGTGAATTAAATTATAAAACGGAAATTTAGAACGATTTGAAATTAAACGTAAAATTAGTTGTTAATAAAACAGTGAAATTTTTGGTTTTAGAAATTTAAATATTTTACATGGAAATATTGTAGAAAATTTTGTAATATAAACGTCGACCTTCGTTTCGTAGAATTTTGACTTCGCTAGCTCAGTTTAAATCATTTTATACGATCGATTTATGGTAGCGACAACCGATATGGCATAAATAACGAAATTTTACTCGAGCCTTAAATCACCAGTTTTCTGTGTGCTAAAACACTCATATCGACACACTGGACACAATGGTGGGTTATTTCGTGTGTTTGGACTGTCGGTTTTGTTCTGTACAGTATTTTGGTCCATGTTAACATTGTTGCTATTTATGTAGGGTATAGTGCTATTGAATTTTGAACATAAGATTTTTTTTCTGAAAAGAAAAAAACTGTTTGGAAAAATTTATGTAACCTGTTTAAAGTTAACACATCCGGCTGAAAAAAAACACGTATATTATTTTGAATCGGTCATCATATTGCATTTTGAAGAGGTAGCCATAGGAATAGCTTCTACCTGTTCACGCAATAGCCACGTGGCCACAAAATTCTTCTGCCACCCTCGTTTACACTTTGCTTTTATATTACTGCTGAGACCACAAAATTATGAAAACCCATTATCTCGCATTATATTTCTTTTCTTTTCTCTTCCACCTAGCCTCATTTTTCACCGTTGAGTCCAAGTCCACCACCACCGCCGCGCCACCCTGACACGCCCAGCATCCGGCCACCTCGTCCCCTCCATAGCCACCACCCCTCCGTGAAAAAAAAAGAAAAAAAGACTAAGATAAGCAATAGCCGAGCTCTCCCTCCCCTTCCCCGTTACACCCTTCATCTCCTCCTTGCCTTTACTGTCGCCGCTTTGCCTATCAGTGCATCACTGCGTAGTAGCTCCTCCTTCTCACCTTTAACCGCCGCCGCCGTTGGAAAAAAAACTGCAAAATTTGTGTTGCCGCCTCCCCTGTCTGTCGACTTTGCCACTACCTCCTTCTATCGCCTTCGACGTCTACTGCAGCCAACCAAGCTTACCCTGTACTAAGCTCGACTACCATCTCTTTTCCAGCCGCATGCATACACAGTGAGAAAAAAAATAAAACAAGGGAAGTTGCTATCTGGATTTTTGATATCGAGCGTATGAGTGTGAGCTGTTGATTCGGACCGTGCCACATCGTAAGCCGTATAGTGGATCATCTCTCGAGTCATCGTCGTTGAAGTTCGATCGTGTTGCGTTCGTAACCGTATCGGATTAGCATAGTTGGAGGTGAATGTTTTACATTCACGCTTAACTAATATTATGATGCAAGTTAATAAATCTGAAATTATATGTTGTGGTTGAATTTGATTGATATATTGTCGTCGGAGGAATTATCGAGTGAGATGCATGTATGTTCGACACGATATGCACACAGGAGTAGAAGAGTTAAATTGGAAATATCACATTCACCCTGTTATTGATATTGACATTTTTAGTATGCTGTTGTTGAATTTTCCCCATTGATATTTGGATATGGCTATATATTGAAATTTTAATGTTGAAAAGGGTTGAAATGATATATACCCATAATTTAAATTTATTTATCCCACTTGGCCTAGGTAGAAAATTAAATTAAAACACCGTTGGTCTAATTTTTTTTAACAGTGATTGTTTGGAAATTTATATATATATATATGATCTGAAACTCTTGAATTTTTGTTTTATACTGGGATTTATTATTTAAATAAAAATTTAGGTGAGATAAGTGATTTTGTTAAAAAAGGGTAATGTAGGAAAATGTTTGAAATGTTTTATTTAAATAAATTGGATTTTTGATTTGATTCTATAAATTTGATTTAATTTAAATTGAAAATTTTGAGATTTGAAGGTATTAAAGTTAAAAGTTTAAGTTAAACTTTGAAATATATTTAAGCTTAAATCAGGAATTTGTTTCGTATATTGAAATTGAAGTTAATTAAATCTATATGGAATTTAAATGGTTTAATAAATTTTCGGGAATTTATTAGAAATTGTTTGGTAAAATTATAATGGAGTTTTAAATTGTTTAATAATTTTGGGATTTATTGGAAAATTTGGTTGATTAAATTGTAATTAAATTTGGGATTCAACTTAAATAAATTTTGATTTAAGTGGATCAAGTTATGTGTTAAAAAGGGAATTAAGTTTGAAATCGGAATATTTTATAATGGAATTAGGAAACGGGAATTGGATTTGAGAAATTTGAATAATATAATAATAAAACCCCATTTTTATGAATCGCTTTTAAACCATAATTGACCAAATGGTGTGTAAAATATACGTTGGGTTGTCAAAGAGACCAGGGCCGGGTATTGGCATACTCACTGTCAATCCCAGAACCACTTTGATAACCGTGTACGCGGTGTATGTTACCCAGAATGTAGTGGTTGAATTGGTGACGTTTACTGGAATAAAGTAAGAGAACGATGATGAATAGCTTTGACATTCGCATCATAATTAAAATGACTAAAACAGGGGCCTATGTCTGGCCAATGAGGTTAGCTACCTCTAGCGACGTTGATCTTTCGTATTTTACTGTCGCGATTTGGAATCGATGGGTGCACCCTTCTGTTTGGATTGATAGTCGCGGTCGGCCATAGATGGGTTACGACCAGTCAGAAAGGGTAAAATGGTAGAATCCTACCTTAGGCATTGCCTCACGTGCCTTGACATATTTACCCTAAACAAGCCTATTACGATTTTGGTTTAAACTGTATACTGTGTTGAGGTGGATCAATGTAAAGCCTCAACGCTATTTTGATATTTATTTTACTGATAGACATTATCTATTGTAGTGTACACTATTATGTGTAAATAGTTTAACGGATCCTTAGGAGATAGAAAAACCCATAACATCTCCTAAGTTACTTTGCATTGATTTATTTACTTTCATGAGAATATTAGTTCTGACTCAAGTATTGTGTTTTTTCCATTATGCTCGGGTCAGCCTGAGTATTTCTAGTTTGGAGAGCTTGTTGTGAAGACGAAGACATTTTTGGAGATTCTCTTCTATTTCAGTTATTTCATCAGTTTAGTTTGTTAGGTCAGTTAGACTAATTTATTTCCAGTTATTTCTCTTCAGTTTTAGAGTGAGAATAATGTAACTTATTTGGAGTTTTCATGACTTATTTATGTACTTATTTATTTTCCGCTGCGAGACTCTGAGTTGTTTTATTTCTGTTTCTGTGTTCTGTGATTGATTCTGTTTTACCCTAAATAACTATCTATCATTTAAGCAAATATCCTTGTTTAAATGGTGGATCGTTACAGTTGGTTTCAGAGCATATGGTTGAGTGAACACCTAAGCCTGTGGGGTAAAATTCATTATAGATAGGGTAATTAATTACCCTAGAATGAGTAGAATCTTTCTTGAGAGAGCGTGTTTTAAAAAAAAAATTAAGATAGAAAATGGTTTAAATTTTAAGTAAGTTAAGATCTTAAGGTGTCCTTCCTCAGTAAATTCTTTTGACTAGGTTCTTTCAATTGACTCAGCTTCTAATAAATTTTCTTTCCCATCCCTTCTTTTACAGGATGAGTAATCGTAGCACTCGAGGCAGAGGTAGGGGAAACATTCCCAATATAGCGGTTTCACTAGTTGTTGTCCCAGAAGTGAGATTTACCACTCTTAGTAAAGAGTATACTCAGCTCGGAGGAAAGAAGTTCACAGGTGCCGAGGGCATTGTTGGAGCACACCAATGGCTTAAGAATGCCGAAAGGATTTTTGTTGGACTTGGCATCATAGACGCTCAGAGGCGTCAATTAGCAGCTTGGCAGCTTCAGGAAGCCGCTCTTGATTGGTGTGATGCTTTTACAGTCCATACCCCAGAGAAAGATATTTCTTGGGCCTAGTTTAGGTGAGATCTATCTAAATGAGAATTTTATATTCTTATGACTATCTAATGAAAGTTTAACTTTGCCTTGTATCCTCCAAATGTACAAGGAAGCTTTTATTACCCAGTGGATGCCAGAAGCTGGGAGGACGGATTTGTATAATCAGTTTATGGAGCTTAAGCAAGGCGAGATGACTGTAGTAGAGTATGAAAGGAAGTTCAATGAGCTATCGAAGTTTGGCCCTCATCTGATTGAGATTCCCCTTAAGAAGAATGAGAAATTCATTGCTGGCATGCGTAGAGAGTATAGAGAGTAGCTGACTAGTCATATCCGTAAGTCATTTTCTGATATCATTGATTTGGCGATCCGTTTTGAGAATTTAAAGCTGAATAGGATTGCAGAAGTTTCAGGCACCCCAGCCCAGGCTAGCTCCAGTAACCTTGGAAAGCGAAAGTCAAATTCTAGTAGCCAGAAGAAGAAGTGGCAAAGCCGTCAAGGAGTTGGATTTCCTCCAAAAAAGACCAAGGATTTGTCGCACATCACTTGCTTCAAATGCGATAAAAAGGGACATTATGCCAAAGATTGTCCACCAGCTTCCTTAGCAGCCGTCCCTCCAGTCCAGATGACTAGGTGTGATTTATGCCATCTTTGCTTACAACCTGGCCATTTCAAGAAGGATTGCCCTATGTATAAGAAAGGCACACCATCCGGCGTCTTTGCAGTCACCGCTTCCACCCTTCCAGTTGAAGAGACTGATCCCATACTTCAAGGTACACTTTCTTTTCATGCTACACATGTCCGTGTTTTATTTGATACTGGACCATCTCATAGTTTTATCTCTTTTAATTTATGTGAGAAATTTGAGCATGATTTGAAACCTGAACCTGCTTCTAAATCGTTGTGTGTCTCTAATCCCATTGGTGGCCCCGCAAACTTAGGAATGATTTGTAAGAGAGTTTGTCTTTTTAAAGACGAACATCGTTTCACCGAAGACTTTTATGTTTTGGGCTTTATTGGGTTCGATTTATTATTAGGCATGGATTGGCTATCCAAGTTCGAAGCTGTTATTTTTAGTAGTGATCAGGCCATTTCTTTGGTTGACGATAAAGGTTCTCAGTTGATTATTCAATGTAAAATGCCTTGTGATCTCGTCAAGAGTTTTGTTTTCTCCCTTGATTTGCATTCTAGTGATATAGACACTATTCCAGTTGTTCGACTTTTTCCTGATGTCTTTGGTGAGGTTACTTGTTTACCACCTCATCGAGAAATCGAATTTCGAATTGATCTTATTCCCGAAGCCAGACCTATCGTACTTCCACCTAGAAGGATGTCGCCTAAGGAAAGAGTGGAATTGAAAATGCAAGTTGATGATCTTTTGGCTAGAGGCTTGATTAGGAGAAGTTTTTCTAAATGGGGTGCAACCGTAGTTTTTGTCACTAAGTTTGATGGGTCCTTGAGAATGTGTGTGGACTACAGAGAGTTGAATAAGCTCACACACAAGAACCGATATCCTATGCCTCGTATTAATGATATGTTCGATCAGCTTTATGGAGCACAAGTGTTTTCTCAGCTTGACCTCGCTTCAGGTTTCCATCAGTTGAGGATTTCTGAGGATAGCATTCATAAGACTGCTTCCATACCGAAGATGGGATTTATGAATGGCTCGTTATGCCTTTCGGGTTAACGAACGCTCCGGCTTACTTTATAGATCTCATGAACAGAGTATTCAGGGATGTTCTTAATAAATTCGTGCTTGTTTTTATCGATGATATTCTAGTTTTATCTAAAACCGAAGAAGAGCATGAGCAACATTTGAAGTTCATGCTTGAAACTTTGAGAAGCCATCAGTTGAAGGAAAATTTTTCCAAATGTCATTTTTGGCAGGAGGAAGTTAGGTTTCTTGGCCACGTGGTTTCAAAAAATGGAGTTTCGGTGGATCCCGCTAAGATCGCCGTAATAAATGTAAGTTCCTAATCCTTACTTTCGATTTGATTATCGAAATTCTCAAATTTTGATTCGTGCCTTATATCTAATTCTAGGATTGGGAAATTCCTAAGACACCCACGGATGTTAGTAGTTTCTTAGGCCTTGGTGGTTATTATAGGATGTTTGCACAAAAAATGGACAAACACCTCAAAGTTGTATGATTTAGTAGATCTTAGGTTGTTCTTAGTGATTTTTGGAGATTTATGCAAATATATGAAAAGCAGGGGCTAAACTGTAAAAAAGACACGCAGATTTATAGTGGTTCAGCCAGAATGTGCCTACGTCCACTTTATATGTTATTTCTCTTCTCTTCTTATGATTACAAGTACAAAGCTTTGGTACAAGTAAAAGAAAGTTGTTTGAAAGTTCCTTCCGTGCTTGAGCTCTCCAACTTGTCCCCCATTGTTGTACCCCTGCCTCTCTATTTATAGAGTGAGGTTGGGGGCAGGGGTCTTGGATATATACAGCTGCTGGTGGGCCTGGGCTGAAGTGATCTGGCCTGGCAGTCTGGTTCGGCATCCTCTTGGTTCGATCATGAGGTGGTTTGGTTCGGTTGAGACTTGGATCGGTGGAGAGGAGTTGGTCCGGTTGAGCTTCGTCCGGTAGTGGGAGCGCAGCCTGGTCCGGTGTCGAATTGGATCGGTCTTGGTTTGGTCCGGTGAAGTATGGAGTTGGTCCGGTTGAGCTTCGTCCGGTAGTGGGAGCGCAGCCTGGTTCGGTTGAGCTTCGTCCGGTAGTGGGAGCGCAGCCTGGTTCGGTTGAGCTTCGTCCGGTAGCGTAGCCTGGTCCGGTGTCGAATTGGATCGGTCTTGGTTTGGTCCGGTGAAGTATGGAGTTGGCCTGGATCCGGATGTGGTTGGTTCGGTCGAAATCATATACAACACTTGCCCCCCAAAGTAGGGCGTGTGCGTGTGCATGTCCTGCTTTGTTTTTCGACAATCCCATTTTACCATCTTCATCCGGTTCCCACTACCGAATCATCTGATCCGGTATTTTGTTTTCGCTTATAAGTAGGGGACTAGGACCTCCGTTTTTTCTATCTGCCGAATCGAGCCTCTAGCCGAATCAAGTGAGAGTTTAGCCGAACCAAGTCCTTAGCCGATTCAAGTGAGAGTTTAGCCGAACCAAGTCCTTAGCCGAATCAAGTGAGAGTTTAGCCGAACCAAGTCCTTAGCCGAATCAGATTTTTAGCCGAATCAACCAAGTGTTTTAGCCGGACCGAGTTTTTAGCCGAATCAGGTATTATTCCTTTTTGCCGAATGAACTTAATCCTCTGATACCGAATGACACATGAACGTTTAATACCGAATGAGATTATTGAAGTGCTGCATGAATTGTTGTATTGAGTGAACATGCGTTTCATACTTCGAACTTTTTAAGTGAAACTCCAAATTACATTGTTCGTATATTCTAACGATATACTTTCCCGTGTTTGCAGATAAATGTCTCGCAAAGTGGAAACTCGATCAGATAAGAGGAGATCCGGGGGTGAAGGAGAGTCCTCGGCCGTGCCCCCAGCTCAATCAGGATCGGAGCGTCATGGGCCCGCCCCGAGGTCATTAGTGGATGGATATGGTCCCCAGGAGCTGCTGGATTCCCCGCCTGACTGCTTTCCTAGCTCTCTCAAAGAGGAGCAACTCGATGTTATATCTCGTTCCTTTGGGATCGATAGAGCCCTCATGCTGCTGCCGGGCCCAGGAGTCATGCCATACAGTCCTCCCGAAGGATACTTTGCTTATAGTAGGTACCATTGCATGTGTGGTGCTATCCCGCCTCTCAATGCTTGGATAGTCAGCTTCCTCACGTACCTGAAGGTGGCCCCATTCCAGCTTCAGCCCAACTCTTATGCCATACTGGTGAGCCTTTTCGTTATTTTTCGGAGGAAGTATGGTCGCGCCCCCTCCAACCGGGAGATCCGGTACTTGTATAATTTAAGGGGCTATAAGAAGGGGTCCCCATATGTTAGCTTGGAGTCTGCTGTGACCTTCAAGCCGGTCTTGGACCTGTACTCTAAATTCAGCATGTTTAAGAAAGAGTGGTTCTTTGTTAGGGACGACTCCGTCTCCATCCGGTGCTTTACCTCCGGATGTAAGTTGATGCTTTTACTTATAATTTCTATTCCGATTGCGACGCTTCTTCTCATACTTTCTCATTTTTGCTAGCGACAGGTGGCTTTCCGGTTGTGGAGACTGACCGCCTGGTTCAGACGGCGGCGGAGATAGAAGCCATTCTTGGGAAATACAGATCATCTGCCTTCTTGATTAGAAATGCGATTCTTCTGGAATATAACTTGATCCTTCCGCAGCAGTCTGTAGTTAAGTTGAGGGAAACGGCGGAAGAGAGGGCGGCTGCTCAGGCTAAGGGAGGTGTTGCGGCAGAGGGTGGAAAGAGAAAACCGTTCACGAAACCTCCAGCCGTCGGAGGTAAGAAACTTAAGAGGTCGGACGGTCCTTCTCCCAGCAATTGTCCACTTACTCAGGGGGAGATAGATGCGGAGGAAGAAAGAGGTGAGGCGGAGGGCGGAAGTGACGTTGAGCGTCTTGGTGATGAAGGCGGCGATGGACAGGGTGGTGATGGTTCCAGGGCTCTGTCTTCTGGGCAAGTAGGCGAAATGCAAGAGTGGACGGATGATGCTCTCCGCCAAGCTTTTGAGGGGTTGGATGATGATCCGGCTTTGGTAGAGAAGACCGGGAAGGCGGACAAAGCCGGGACTGGTGCAAGTGAGTCTTTTCCGACCATTCCGGCCAAGGTGGCTCTGACGACTCAAGGTGAACTCTTGACCCCTGCATGCTTCACTAATGATAGGGACTTAGGAATATTTTATGACCCGCTCCCGTCCTGGAATGAAATCCAGGACTTATTGCAGTATCCCACTCCTCCCTAGGGTTTGTACAATCACAGCTGTGTTTCTTTTCCCCTTTTTTAACTTGTAATTTACCGCGTTTCTCGAATCGTATAGTGATGTAAGATTGTGACATTTGTTCTTTATATCAGGAGCAGGCAAGACGTCCAAAGCTTCAGACCTTCGACACAGGCTTGAGCAATATAAACTTTCCAAAATTTCTGCTAAGCCGAAGCCCTCAATCCAACGCTCCGGGGATGTAGTCGGATACCGTCCTCTTCTTGGGGTTATCGAAGAGGGTATTCAGCAGAGGAAGAGGAGTCATCTTTTATCCGAAACTTTGCCCGGTCCTCAGCCTCCGGCTCAGCCTATCCATCATATTACTAAGGAGGGTAGCGAGTTTGTACCCTCTCCGCACCCGTCCGGAAATCCTTCTGTTATTCATATCGGCCGTCCCGACTTGGCCCGTAATCCATTTGCGGGTCATCCTGATCTGGATCCAGGTTCTCATGATATTACTTTTGACGAAGTCACTGGCGAACACCTCCTCCCCCGTAACCCCATGGTACGAGTACTTGATGAAGCCAAGTCTTTAGATCTCGATCTACTCACTACTCGTATAGTCACTATGGGAGACGAGGCCAAAGCTAATATTGATCGGGTGGCCGAGGAGACCAAGAAGCTGATGGGGCATCATGCTCGGCTGGTTAAGGCCGGAGAGGAGATTGGGAGTGCTAATATCCGACTTCGATTGGTGGTTTCGGATCAGGCTAAACAGCTTGCGGATCAGGCTATCCAGATTTCTCAGCATGAGGCTGCTACTGGGCGACTAAGGAAAACCATGGAAGAGGCCAGTCGGGCTGAATTGCGGAAAATGGAAGCTGCTTGCAAAGAGCGGATTGACATGGCTATTGCCACGGTGGATGAGGTTCGGAGAGCGGATCTCGAGCAGGTGGAGGAGTTGTCCGAGAAACTTGAGGCTGCAGAGCTTGCTCAAGCTAAGTTGAGGGAAGAGATGGAGGTGATGCGGAGGTCCCTTCAGGCTGATTGCTCGAGAAACAGACTGGAGAGAGATGCTGCCGTCGAAAGGTTGTCGGCTTCCGATGCCCGGATGAGGGAGTTTGAGGAGAATGAGGGAATGATGGATGACATGCTCCAGGACATGTATTTCCGGACTTGGAAGCAGGGCAATCTCTCTTGGATGGATGATTACCCCAGGGTCATGGCCAAGATCTATCTTCGGGCGTTGGAGGAGGCTCAGGCTGACGCAGATAAAGAGGGTGGTACGGTCTTCAGTATGGATGTGGTCACTGCCCAGTTCACCAAGGAGGAGAAAGTGGCGGTAAAGGAGTGTATGCGGCTGCTTGCTGCTGAAGAGGCAGGTGTGCAGGTTGAGGATGACGACCAGGACGGTCAAGAAGCGGGTACTGGTAAGTCTTCCTTTCTAGTCTTTCCGTTAACTTGGTTACTCATCACTAATGAATCCTTCTTATGACCGGACAGGCGGGCAAAAGAGCAAGGACAAGACTTCGACGCAACCGGCTCCCTGATTGGACCTGGAAAATTCTTTTTGTAGGCTTGGCATTGTTGTATCTGTTAGTATTAAGACAGTAGAGTAACTTCTAAGTTGTAATTCTTGCTACTTGTAATAATATTATTCTTGACGTGTAATTTTTTAGCTTAAGCTGATTTTTTCGTTTCTTGAATATTTGTTGCTATTTCGACATATCGTACGAGAAATGTAGCTATGTATATTCTTGTAATTAAATTGTGTTTGATGTCAGATTCTGGTTTTAAATCATAATCTCATGACTTGCAATGTTAGCGTGTGGTGTGAAAAAATTAAATTATAGTCATGCATTTGTACATAAAGGAAGAAAATACCGCCTTTCATGTTCTGTTTGTAAATGGCAGTTTCGAATATCTTGTATGACCAAGCATGGAAAGCAGTTGAATGCCCTGCCATCTGATTATGAATCTCTGCATCCATTGGCGGGTATCTCTTACCCTGCATCATGTACTTTATGGTTTGTTATAGAGGATAGGAGGAAAGTTTTTTAAGTAAAATTGAAATATGTGAAATAGTAAAACTTCCAGTCACGGAAGGCCTTCGATGTGCTTAAGTTCGTGGCAAACGGGTTTTGTAGTCACTTTCCCTAGCTGTGGGTCTTGGAGACATTTGTCACCCATCTTACGCCTCCGCGGGGAGTTAATTCTTTTTTACCACAGCCGCACTTAAGACACACCGGAGCCGAGATCGCGCACAGTAACTACCCGGGCCATTATGGCCCGTACTCATGGGTATTATTCGACTTACTGTGGCCGGCTAGCGTGGGTGCCGATCGTCAACTGTGAACTGCCCCTGGCTGGCCACACCTTATGTTGGGGCTTATAATCGGTTCACAGTTGCCGGCGAGCCTAACGCCGTAATGAGCTGCCTCGGCTATAGTCGGCCTTCTCGGTGGCTTATAATCGGCTCATTACAGTTGGCTTTAAGGGCCGTCGCGAGCAATGAGTTAACCCGCAGCAGAGGGATGCTGGAGCAAAAGTGTCTCATTGACGAGGGCATAGATTCGCATAGTACCTGTTGGGTCTTGTCCACGTGAAGTTGCATTGTGGAGTGCTTTGAATAGAAATGCTACATGCTCAGGATTTCGTTCAACAGAAAAGGATAAAGTTAACAAGCAGCTAAGATACAAAGGAACAAGTTAAAAAAGAGACAAGGCTTTTTTAAAGTGGTTCGGCACGAAAAAATGCCTACGTCCACTGATTCTCTTTGTTAATTCACTTCATATGGGCAATACAAGTTAAGAAAAGTATCGACGGAGGTGTTGGATGTTCCATGCCCTCTGGAACACCTCTCCGTCCACTGTTGACAAAATATAGGCTCCGTTGTGGAGATCTTTATGAATTACATATGGTCCATCCCAGATTGGATCTAGTGCCCCGGGGCGAGGGAAGATTTGCTTGAGGACAAGATCCCCTTCTCGTAAGGTACGATGCTTGACTTTGGAGTTGTATTGTGCTGCCACCTTTTGCTTGTGGGCTGCTGTTTTTAGGACTGCATCATTCCTTCTCTCCTCGACCAGATCCAAAGACATGTTGAGGAGCTCTTCGTTCTCTTCTGGGTTATAGTGGATCCTACGGTGGGAAGGCACAATGGTTTCAACTGGGAGCATAGCCTCCGATCCGTATGCCAAAGAGAAAGGAGTGTGCCCTGTTGATGTTCTGAAAGATGTGCGGTAGGCCCATAGTGCCATAGGGAGTTCATCCACCCAAGCGCCCTTTGACTTTTCGAGCTTCTTTTTTATCAGAGTTTTCAGAATTTTGTTGACTGCTTCGACTTGTCCGTTTGCTTGGGGATATGCTACGGATGAGAAGCTTTTGTGAATTCCGTGTTCTTGGCACCAGTTGGCGAATTCCTCGCTGTCAAACTGAAGTCCATTGTCTGATATGATTTTTAGTGGGACTCCGTACCTGCACAGAACATTTTTGATTAAGAAGTTGATAACTTTCGCTGAAGATACTTTATTTAGAGGTTCTGCTTCCACCCATTTGGTGAAATAGTCGACTGCTACTATAGAATATTTGGCGCCGCCTCGACCCATTGGCAGTTCACCGATTAAGTCAATTCCCCATACTGCAAAGGGCCAAAGGCTGGTCATCTGAGTAATCTCGGTTGTTGGTAGCCGAGGGATCGTAGCAAATTTTTGGCATCTGTCACACTTCTTGACGAAATCTAAGGCGTCCTTGCTTAAGGTGGGCCAGAAATATCCGTATCGGAGTATCTTTTTTGCTAACGTTTGCCCTCCGGTGTGATCTCCGCAGCTTCCTTGATGAATGTTGGATAAGATTTCCTTGGCTCCCCTTCCGGCGACACACCTTAACAATGGGTTAGAGAACCCGCGCCGATAGAGGATGTCTCCTTGTATTGTGTAGCGGGACGCTTTCCTCAAGATTTTCTTGACTTCGTTACGCCCGTCGGGTAGTGTGCCATTCTGTAGGTAGTCTCGGATGGGAGTCATCCAAGTTGCCTCTTCGGTTGCAGCTATCAGATTTACTTGCTCAAAACTTGGGATCGTTTGCTTTGAGACAGTTATTGCTCCGAAGATGGCGACGTCTCTCATACTTGCTTGCTTTGCCAATTCGTCGGCCTCTTGGTTCTCTTCCCGAGGGACGTGTTTGACTAGGTAGTGGTCCAATCGGCTGAGAAGTAACTTGGTCTTTTTTAGATATGCTATGAGTCGCTCTTCTCGAGCTTGGAATTCCCCTAGTATTTGATTAACAATAAGCTGAGAATCGCTGTGAAGACACAAAGAATTGGCTCCGATCTCGATAGCAATTTCCAATCCGGCTATTACTGCTTCATATTCTGCATCGTTGTTGGTGGCAGCGAACTCCAACCTTATAGCATAGTGCAGTTTATTTCCCCTGGGAGTGATTATTACCACACCTGCCCCCGAGCCTTGTTCGTTAGATGCACCGTCCACAAAGAGATTCCACTTGATATCTTCTGTTATTTCCAGTTGCTCCTTATCCTTGTTGGTAGTGAATTCTGCAATGAAATCAGCCATGGCTTGTCCCTTGATGGCGGTGCGAGGGTGATAGGTGATATCATATTGACTCAGCTCAATACACCATTTAAGTAGTCGCCCGGAAGTGTCGGGACGATGGAGTACCTACCTCAGTGGTTGATTGGTCAGAACTTTGATGGAATGGGATTGGAAGTAGTGACGTAGCTTTCGTGAAGTGATTAGTAGGCAGTATGCTAACTTTTCAAGCTTAGGATATCTGACTTCTGCCCCAGCAAACCTTTTACTGACGAAGTAAATTGGTCGTTGCGTGCGGTTGTCTTCCCTTACCAAGGCAGCGCTTAGAGCGTGAGATGACACAGCAAGGTATAGGTATAATTCTTCGCCTTCGCTTGGGGTCGAGAGTACCGGTGGTTTCTGGAGGTGTTCAATTAGGTTAAGGAAAGCGGTTAAGCATTCGTCCGTCCATTCGAACCTTCCTTTATCTTTCTTTAGAGCTTCGAAAAAGGGGACGCACTTGTCCGTTGCTTTGGAGATGAATCGGCTTAGGGCAGCCACTTTTCCATTTAGGCTTTGCATTTCCTTTCGGGTGGAAGGTATCTTGATGTCCCTT
Source organism: Allium fistulosum (assembly GCA_030737815.1). Classification (NCBI taxonomy): domain Eukaryota; kingdom Viridiplantae; phylum Streptophyta; class Magnoliopsida; order Asparagales; family Amaryllidaceae; genus Allium; species Allium fistulosum. The sequence continues at coordinate 672,986,533 of CM060901.1, forward strand.
AATGCTCGGACTTGTTCAGGGTTTGCTTCTATCCCTCGGGCATGGACGATGAATCCTAAGAATTTTCCCGATGACACTCCGAAGGAGCACTTTAGTGGATTCAACTTCATTCCATACTGTCGAAGTACCTGGAACATTTCGCCTAGGTGGCTTACGTGATCTTTGGCTTTCCGTGATTTTACCAGCATGTCGTCTACATATACTTCCATTGTTCGTCCTATTAGCCCTGCAAACATCTTGTTGACGAGGCGCTGGTAGGTGGCTCCTGCATTTTTAAGTCCGAAGGGCATCACTTTGTAGCAGTATAAACCCCGATTGGTGATGAAACTAGTGTGGTCTTGGTCGGGAGCATGCATAGGAATTTGGTTATATCCTGAGTATGCATCCATAAAAGACAGGAGTTCGTGCCCGGCTGTGCTGTCTACAAGTTGATCGATTCTGGGAAGCGGGAAGCAATCCTTTGGGCAGGCGTCGTTTAGGTTGGAGAAGTCAATGCAGGTCCGCCACTTCCCATTAGCCTTCTTTACTAGTACCGGGTTGGCGATCCATTCTGGGTAAATAGCTTCTCGTATGAAGTCATTGGCGAGTAGATTCTTTACTTCTTCATCGAGGGCTGCTGATCGCTCTGCCCCCATACTTCTCTTTTTTTGTTTTACAGGCGCCTTGGTAGGATCAATTTTTAATACGTGGCATGCTATGTTGGGGGAGATTCCGGTCATGTCAGCGTGTGACCAAGCGAACACATCCAAGTTGTGGCGGAGAAAATCAATGAGTTGTTCCTTCAATTCAGTTTTCAGCTGCGACCCAATTTTCAGTAGCCTACTTGAGTCGTGCTTGTCTACAGATATAAACTCCATAGCCTCTGCAGGCTCGGCGGTGGCCTCCTCCTCTTTGTCCCTAGGGTCTAATTCATTGAAAGGGTCGCTGGTGTATCGCAGAGGAGGGGCTTTCTTTAGTTGCTATGCTTCAAGGCTTTTTGTGCAGAGGGCAATCTCTACACCTTTCCCTTTATCTCTCCTGTGGTTGTTGCGAAGTTCGGTTACATAGCAGTCTCGTGCAATATCTTGGTCTCCTTCCACTTCCCCTACCCCATTGTCTGTTGGAAATTTCATTTTCAGGCACCACGGGGCTAGGACAATCTGGAAGTCAGATAGGGCTGGTCTTCCTAGGAAGGCGTTGTAGGCCGAATGGTTTTCTATCAGCACAAACGTCTGTTTCCTTACAACGGAGCGGGGATGGCTTCCAATTTCAACGAAGAGGTCCAGCTGCCCGATGGGCATTTTCGCATCTCCAGTGAAACCGTGTAGTGGTTTATCGCAGGGAGATACATCCTTCATTGATAGCCTCATTTTGTCGAATGCGTGTTTGAACAGGATATTTACAAAGCTTCCAGTGTCTACCAGGATTCGGTAAACTTCGGCGGGACCGAGTCGGGCAGAGATAACCATGGGATCCATGTGAGGGTACTGTCTTCCTTCTAGGTCGCGTTTACTGAATGTGATGTCATCACTTTCTTTCCGCTTTGGGTGGCGCTCTTCTATAACCGTATTGACACAGTCTCTATTGTCTCTAAGCGATTTCCCATATCTTTCCATCTCTTTCCAACTTCTGTCTGCGATGTGCGGACCTCCTGAGATGGTATGGACCACTATCTTCTCTTGACTAGAGCTGCTAGCGTTGCGGTCGCCTCTGCCGGTCCCTGGTGAGGGTAGCCTTGGGTTTTCATTGGCAGGAGCTGGAGTCCTGTCTTGACTTTTTACATAGCGTTCCAGTTTCTTTCTTCTGATGTGTTCCTCAATCAGATCTCGGAGATGATGGCATTCGTTGGTATCATGTCCGTGGGATTCGTGGAAGCGGCAGAATTTTCCAGATTTCTGTGCGCTATCTGATTCCTTCTTGTATGGTGGGCGTTTGTATCTAACTTCGCCTTGCGTGGCAAGGAAGATATTTTCGACGGTCTCGTTCAAAGGGGTGTAAGAGTCGAATCTTGGTCCTGGCCGATATAGGCGTTTTTCTACTTTCTTGCCCCCAGCATTGTCTCTGGAATCATTTCTTCGAGCGTCCCTCGCCACAGCAGGGGCGTTGCCATGGGTCGTCTTACTTTGCTGTCCTGACTGCCCCTCAATGGCAGCATCCTCAAGCCTCATGTATTTCCCGGCTTCATGGAAGAAATCGGGTAAAGAAGCTGGTTTTTCTTTTGTCAATCTTCTAGCAAATTTAGTGTCCGGATGCACCCCACTGCAGAGGGCCATCAGGATAAGCTTCTCATCGGCGTCTTGAACTGCGGCTGCTGCGGCGTTGAATCTGGTTAGGTATTGCTGCAGCTTTTCTCCAGGTTTCTGCTTGACGCTGGATAAGGAATAAGCGTCCTTAGGTTGCTCCACATGAATGCGGAACTGACTGATAAATTTTTCTTTCAACATTTCCCATGAGCTGATGGATCCTTGGGGTAGATGACAGAACCAGGAGGTAGCAAGATCTGCTAAGAAGAGCGGAAAGCATTTGCACAGTACTCCCTCTGTTGCTCCACTCATGAGCATATGCTGTGTGTATCTCTGTAAGTGTACAACGGGATCGGAGGTTCCTTTGTAGGGTTCCATTGTTGGCATCTTCCATTCTCGGGGGGTGATAGCAACTTCGATATTGCGGGCGAAAGGGCTGGTTACCCTAGCGCCTATCCCTCGATCTCTTTGCTCCCGTTGGACACACTCTCTGAATAAGCGCGCCATCCTTTCATCAGAATTTGGAGCAGACAGAAATGAGTTTGGTTCTGTTCTGTGGGGTTGATTCCGTCCAGACAACCTGTAGGGATGGTATCGTCTATCATTCCTCATATTTTCCAGTGGCTGCCTTTGATCTTCTGGGAGCATGCTTGGGTCAGCTACAGTTGGCCCTTGCCTTGATCTTCCCCTGTTGGGTTCTGATCTAAGCACTTCCTCGGGTCCAACTTCGGGCTGAACTCTAGCTCGGCCCCGTTCACCGGTGTTTCTGTGGTTAGGCAGCACGACAGGCTCAGCTGCAGTTGACCTTCGCCCGGTACCTTCCCTGTTGGGTTCTGTACCAAACGTTTCCTCAGGCCTAACTTCGGGCTGGGCTCGGTCTCGGCTCCTACCACGGCTACTTCTGTCGTTAGCTCCTTCGAAGAAGGAAGATCTTTGCTGTCTCTGAGATCCTCCAGACTGGGACTCGCCCCATGATTCAGTGTTGCGGTTGGATTCTTCAGCGTCCCTCAAGCGTGACATGAGATGGTCCACCAAGGCTTCCTGCTGGGACGTGAAGCGGTTAGTTACTTCAACAACAACTCTGTCCAAATCTGCCCTAGTAATTGCTGCAGGCTGTTCTGTGGCAGGAGTGGTTGGGTTAGCCTGTCCTTCATTTGTTACCGTTGCTGGAGGAGGACGATTTACTTGATTCGCGATAGCTAGATCAGGAAGGCTACTGGATGCGATGTTTTTTCCTTTGTTAACATCTTTTCTCTGTTTGGGAGGCATGTTTTCCAAGTGGCGGACGATGCTGTTGGGAAAACTCGTTAAGTAGATGAAGCTGAAGCTTCGAGTTTCTATTCTCTCAGTGAAAGCACCAAAAATGTTTGCACAAAAAATGGACAAACACCTCAAAGTTGTATGATTTAGTAGATCTTAGGTTGTTCTTAGTGATTTTTGGAGATTTATGCAAATATATGAAAAGCAGGGGCTAAACTGTAAAAAAGACACGCAGATTTATAGTGGTTCAGCCAGAATGTGCCTACGTCCACTTTATATGTTATTTCTCTTCTCTTCTTATGATTACAAGTACAAAGCTTTGGTACAAGTAAAAGAAAGTTGTTTGAAAGTTCCTTCGTGCTTGAGCTCTCCAACTTGTCCCCCATTGTTGTACCCCTGCCTCTCTATTTATAGAGTGAGGTTGGGGGCAGGGGTCTTGGATATATACAGCTGCTGGTGGGCCTGGGCTGAAGTGATCTGGCCTGGCAGTCTGGTTCGGCATCCTCTTGGTTCGGTCATGAGGTGGTTTGGTTCGGTTGAGACTTGGATCGGTGGAGAGGAGTTGGTCCGGTTGAGCTTCGTCCGGTAGTGGGAGCGCAGCCTGGTCCGGTGTCGAATTGGATCGGTCTTGGTTTGGTCCGGTGAAGTATGGAGTTGGTCCGGTTGAGCTTCGTCCGGTAGTGGGAGCGCAGCCTGGTTCGGTTGAGCTTCGTCCAGTAGTGGGAGCGCAGCCTGGTTCGGTTGAGCTTCGTCCGGTAGCGTAGCCTGGTCCGGTGTCGAATTGGATCGGTCTTGGTTTGGTCCGGTGAAGTATGGAGTTGGCCTGGATCCGGATGTGGTTGGTTCGGTCGAAATCATATACAACATAGGAGGTTCATTGAGCATTTCTCTGGCATTGCTTCTCCTCTTACAACTTTAATTAGAAAGAATGTCAAGTTCAATTAGGACGAAAAGTGTCAGAAAGCATTTGATGAACTGAAATAGAAGTTGACCTCCGCCCCTGTTCTTACTGTTTCGAATGGAAATGAAGGCCATACAGTTTATACCGATGCTTGTAGAAGTGGACTTGGTGCTGTTTTGATGCAGCATGGCAAAGTTATTGCGTATGCCAGTAGACAGTTGCGACCTCATGAAGTTAAGTATGCAACACATGATTTGGAGTTGTTGGCTTTGGTTTTCGCTTTGAAGTTATGACGGCATCATCATCTCATGGGTACAAAATTCGAGCTTTATACCAATCACAAATCCCTAAAATATATTTTCTCTCAGAAGGATTTGAATTTATGGCAAGCGAGATGGCTAGAATTCTTGGGTGCATATGACCTTGACATCAATTATACCCCAGGTAAAGCAAATGTAGTGGCTGATGCTTTGAGTAGGAAAAAGGCTATGCTTTGTCAGTTTGTTGCTTCATCCTCTCATATGGATCATATAGTTGATAAGCAAAGTGAAGACCCAAGTTTAAGAGCTATTCGAGAGGAAGTTTTGAGGAGAGAGACCGACTCGAGGAGATGGTATGATGTAGTAGTTGATGAGGATGGTATTCTTAGAATAAATGGTAGGGTTTGTGTTCCAAATGTAGATGGACTAAGGGAGGAAGTGCTTAGAGAGAATCACAAATCCAAATTTTCTATTCATCCCGGAGTAACAAAGATGTTTCAGAATATGAAGAGACTTTATTGGTGGGAACAAATGAAGAGGGACATTTCGATGTATGTAAGTAGATGCAGTACTTGTCAACAGATTAAGGTTGATCATAAAAAATTGGCAGATTTGTTACAGCCACTTGAGATTCTGAAATGGAAGTGGGATCAGATTTCTATGGATTTTGTAGATGGTTTACTAAAGACGAGAAGGGGTAATGAGAGTATTTGGGTGATTGTTGACTGTGACGATGACTGCACATTTTATTCCTGTGAAATCAACTCAAACCGCCTCGAGTTTAGCTGAGATCTATTTGAAGGAGATTGTCTGACTCCATGGAATTCCTTCTAGTATCGTTTGTGATCGTGATCCTATTTTCACGAGTAACTTTTGGGGAGCACTTTAGGATTCGTTGGGTACACAGTTGAATCTGAGTACGATCTATCACCCATAAACGGATGGCCAAACCGAACGACTCAATCAAATTTTGGAAGACCTTCTTCGTGCTTTTATTCTGGATTTCGGTGGTTCTTGGGAAGACCATCTTCATCTTGTCGAATTCACCTATAATAATAGCTACCAGGCAAAAATTTCTTAAATAAATTTGAATAAAAAAATAAAATATATATATATATAAAACCTTCCGTAATTCGAATCTTTAACTCAGGGTAGTATCGACATGGCACCGTTCGAAGTTCTTTACGGATGACCATGTAAATCTCCGCCTTGTTGGATTGAATCTGGAGACAGACTTAATCTTGGGCCTGAGATTATTTTGGAGGCTTCTGAGAAGGTTGAGGGGATTAAGCGGAAGATGAAAAATGCATAGGATAGGCAGAAGAAATATGCTGATAGAAGGCGAAAGGAGTTAGAATTCGCAGTTGGAGATCTTGTGTATTTCAAGATTTTGCCATTGAGAAACGTCATTCGGTTTGGGAAAAAAGGAAAGTTGGCCCCAAGGTTTATAGGTCCTTTCCGTATATCCGAAAGGATTGGAACTCTAGCTTATAGAGTTGAGCTGCCTGAAAAACTATCTGGTGTTCATGATGTATTCCACGTCTCCAACCTTCGTAAGTATATTCATGACCCGTCAGCGATGGTTCATTCCACGCAGCATGAGGAATTGGAGATTCGGCCTGATCTTACTATTGAAATGAAGCCCATTGGTATTTTGGATAGGAGTACGAGGAAGTTGAGAAGTAAAACGGTCAATCTCATCAAAGTCAAGTGGAGTGATGATGATCGAGATTGCACTTGGGAAACTGAGGATGGTATTCGAGCTTCCAATCCTGAATTATTTTGATTTTGCTATGCTTTCTAATCTTAATATATCTTTTGATTCTTGTTATATCAATTTCGTTCGATCTTTTCGAGGGTGAAAAGTTTTGAGTGGGGGCGAATGTAACGATTTCAAAATTTACAGTTCTATGGAAGTATTTAATTAAATTAATTAAGTTTAGAAATTTAAAAATTTGAATTTAAATTTACATTCGTACGATTGTTTAAAATGAATAAAATGTGAATTAAATTATAAAACGGAAATTTAGAACGATTTGAAATTAAACGTAAAATCAGTTATTAATAAAACAGTGAAATTTTATGTTTTAGAAATTTAAATATTTTACATGGAAATATTGTAGAAAATTTTGTAATATAAACGTCGACCTTCGTTTCGTAGAATTTTGACTTCGCTAGCTCAGTGTAAATCATTTTATACGATCGATTTATGGTAGCGACAACCGATATGGCGTAAATAATGAAATTTTACTCGAGCATTAAATCACCAGTTTTCTGTGTGCTAACGCACTCGTATCGACACACTGGACACAATGGTGGGTTATTTCGTTTGTTTGGACTGTCGGTTTTGTTCTGTACAGTATGTTGGGCCATGTTAACATTGTTGCTATTTATGTAGGGTATAGTGTTATTGAATTTTGAACATAAGGTTTTTTTTTTCTAAAAAGAAAAAAACTGTTTGGAAAAATTTATGTAACCTGTTTAAAGTTAACACATCTGGATGAAAAAAACATGTATATTATTTTGAATCGGTCATCATATTGCATTTTGAAGAGGTAGCCATAGGAATAGCTTCTACCTGTTCATGCAATAGCCACATGGCCACAAAATTCTTCTGCCACCCTCGTTTACACTATGCTTTTATATTACTACTGAGGTCAAAAAATTATGAAATCCCATTATCTCACATTATATTTTTTTTCTTTTCTCTTCCACTGTGCCTCATTTTTCATCGTCGACTCCAAGTCCGCCGCCGCCGCCGCGCCATCCTGACACGCCCAACATCCGGCCACCTCGTCCCCTCTACAGCCGCCACCCCTCCGTGAAAAAAAAGAAAAAAACTAAGATAAGCAACAGCCGAGCTCTCCCTCCCCTTCACCGTTACACCTTTCATCTCCTCCTTGCTTTTACTGCCGCCGCTTCGCCTATCAGTGCATCACTGCGTCGGAGCTCCTCCTTCTCACCTTTAACCGTCGGCGTCGTTGAAAAAAAAACTGCAAAATTTGTGTTGCCGCCTCCCCTGCCTGTCAACTTTGCCACCACCTCCTTCTACTGCCTTCGACGTCTACTGCAGCCAACCAAGCTTACCCTGTCCTGAGCTCGACTGCCATCTCTTTTCCAGCCGCATGCATATACAATGAGAAAAAAAATACAACAAGGAAGTTGCTATCTGGATTTTTGATATCGAGCATACGAGTGTGAGCTGTTGATTTCGACCATGCCGCATCGTAAGCCGTATAGTGGATCATCTCTCGAGTCGTCGTCGTCGAAGTTCAGTCGTGTTGCGTTCGTAACCGTATCGGATAAGCATAGTTGGAGGTGAGTGTTTTACATTCACGCTTAACTAATATTATGATGCAAGTTAATAAATCTGAAATTATATGTTGTGGTTGAATTTGATTGATATATTGTTGTCGGATGAATTATCGAATGAGATGCATGTATGTTTGACATGATATGCACACAAGAGTAGAAAAGTTAAATTGGAAATATCACATTCACCCTGTTATTGATATTGACATTTTTAGTATGCTATTGCTGAATTTTCCCCATCGATGTTTGGATATGGCTATATTTTGAAATTTTAATGTTGGAAAGGGTTGAAATGATATATACCCATAATTTAAATTTATTTATCCCACTTGGCCTAGGTAGAAAATTAAATTAAAACACCGTTGGTCTAATTTTTTTTTTAACGGTGATTGTTTGGAAATTTATATTGTTAAATAGCCTTTTGGCAAGGCCGCGGACAGGCAGATTTAACTAAGTCGACTTCTCAGTTACCGAGGATGGAATACGATAGGTTTGAGTCGACTAGATGGATAGGTAATGCATCACGTTTGGAAGGTGGGTTGGCATAATAGTGTGGTTCTGCGTTGGTGATGTGGCTCGGTCTTAGTGGGGTCGTTCGGCCTTGATGATGTGGTTCGGCCTTGGAGGCATGGATCGGTCGAGCGGTGGAGAGGAAGTCATATGTCGGTTGGCATCGGTCGCTCGGTTTGGAAGTCATGGGTCGTTCGGCATAGGTCGTTCGGTTTGGAAGTCATGGGTAGCTCGGCATTGCGGTTCGGTCAGGGTGGCTCGGTAGGGATGGAAGGAACTGGCTCGGTATGGAATGGGGCTCGGCTGCTTCGAGTCCTAAGGTCCTTCGCTTCTGTTGTCACTCGGTAGCTCAGTGGGATATAAGGTGGGTCGGTATAGGACATCGTTTGGCATAGGACATTTCTCGACATATAACGTCACTCGACATAGGACATCGCTCGGCATATGACGTCTCTCGGCATGACATCGTTCGGCAGCCTCGTGTCCAAGTAGTTGTTGTTTCGGGTCAACTTCGTGGGATGTGGCTCGGCGTAGTTGGTTCGGCGAGTGCCGCTCGGTGACTTGGTGGTGTGGATCGGCATACTAGAGTATGGAGTGGATCGACATAGTTCGGTCGGCACGACAGTGTGGGTCGGTCATAATGAAGGATATAGGCTCGGGTATGGACCTGATGGGCCCGGACTACTCAGGAAGCCCAGTAACTCGGGATTTGCTTATAAATACAGCATGTGGGGGTTCAGAAAAGGGATCTTCCTTTGGGCTCTCTTGCTTTCAATTTTCTAAGGCTAAGGCTACTCTACCATTTTGTAACATTAATTGGTTATTACAGCAATAAAAAGGAAACTTCTGGAGTGGACGTAGGTCGGAGTTAGCCGAACCACTATAAAATCTGTTGTTCTTTACTGCTTTCATTTTAATTTTTTTTGTTCTTCATATTAATATCCTCCACGTATAATCTATCTGTGAGCTGTGACTGGTATTTGGTGCTTTCATCTGGATTTGGGTGTTAGTGACCAATTTTGGCGCTAACATTTTGGTGCTTTCACTGAGAGTTGAACTCAGGGATTTTGGAGCTTGGATTTTGGATTCAGAAGCTTAGGAACTTGGATTTTAGAAAGCAATGGCTAGACCACCAACAAGAAAGCAAGCGGCAGAAAGGAGCAACCAGGAGGGAAGTCAAGCAGCCTCTTCCGAAGCTGGAGTGGATCATGCATCCATCTACATAACTCGGGACGAGATGCAGGTTATGATGAATTCTATGCAGGAGCAGATGATGAAACGGCAAGAGGAGATGACGCGGGCTCTTCTTAGGCAATTTGGACAACCAGGAACTGCAAGTGCTCAAGTTCTTGGAGCTGGACTAGAGGGACTCAACCAACAGGCAAATGGAGTGATCCAGTAGGGGGCAGCTCCCAATCAACAAACAACTAACAATTTGGATAGACCTAGACTCGAGGGCACACTACCAAGTAATGATGGACCAGTTCATGGAGGGATACCGGATGACGCTACGCAGCCTGACGCCAATAAGAATACAGGAGTACGCGATGAGGAGTATGTGCTAGAATTTCCTCGTGGACTTGGAGGGCAGTTAGGAAACATGGATAGGGGGCAACTCCTGGTAGGTAACACTGGATTGGCTAACATCATTAGGCGAAACATTCGCGGAGGTCTGACAAATAGAGATTTGAGGGAGTCAACAAAAGTCCGTTCACCCAGAACATCTGGATAACTAGAAATCCGCCCGATTTCAAGCTGCCCATTCTGGAAGTATACAACGGTAAGACGGATCCCACTGACTACTTGATGAGATACACTAGACAAATGGAAGTGCTGGGAGCATCAGAAGAGGTTATGGCTCGGTGTTTCCCTTTGTACTTGACCGATATAGCTGCTATGTGGTTCAGACAGCTAAAGGATGGATATATTGGAACGTGGAAAGTACTGGTGGATAAGTTCCTGAGACAGTTTCGAGTTCACATAAAAAGGCCAAAAAATGTGATGACATTGACATCAGTTAAGCAGAGGGTGGATGAATCGCTCAGGACATTCTTAACTCGGTTTAATGCGGCAATTGCTTCGGTGGATCGGCCAGATCCATCAATGGTTCTAATGGCTGCAGTATCAGGAGTCAAGGATAATTCGGATTTCAAAGTGTCATTAATATGGGATCCACCATTGGATCTCGGGGAATTCTTTCATGAAGCTGAGAGATTTCTTCGACAAGAGGATGCATGTCTGGATATAAAATCAAAGGAAGTAAACATGGTTAAGGATGGAGGACCGCCCGGTGAGAGCTTGGGTAAAGATAAGGATAAGGGGAAAAGGAAGCGCTGGGGAGAACCAAAATTCTCCACTTATACAGGACTGAATGCAACATTGGAACGGATATACTTAGACACTCGGGATCGCCTTCCTTATCGAAGGCCGGCAAGGAGGGACCCCTCAGAATGTGAAAGGGCATCGGGAAGGCACTATCTCTTTCATGACCTGGATGGGCATGATACTAACAGCTGCCGACATCTAAAGGATATAATCTAGGAGCATGTAAGGAATGGTCAGTTGCGACAATATGTCGAAACTCGGAATGCGGCGGTGGAACAGGAGCAGCCGCCGCCTACCCTGAATGACGATGGCGCGAGGCCTAGGAATGGTGGTCAGTTGGTCATCAACTGATCGTGATGGTCTGGAATAAGTAACAAACTTTCGGCTAACGACTAAGTCGCTTACTCATGTACGGGGACTGAGATAGACCCTAGGCATTCTCTGAGACGATGATGAACCGTGATGCCCTAGTTTGCGAAATCTGTTTTTTCTTTTAGTTTGGACACTTCCTTTTTCTGGTTTGATTTTGGAGTTTGGTTTGAACTCCCTGTTTTCCTCGTTTTCTGGTTTGGATTCGGGTTTGGATGTTTGTTTTTTGGTTTGGATTTTTGATATGGATTTCTGGTTTTCTGGTTGGATTTGGATTTCGGATTGGATTTTGATTGGATTTTCCTTTGGATATTGGCTAAAAGGTCGTCGAGCATGGACAATGCTCGGTAAGGGTCCAGAGAGACCGGGATTCGGCCTAGGACTTAGGCCCCATATTATCTATCACTTGTTATTTCAGGTTGTCGAGTATGGACTATGCTCGACAAGGGTCCGAAGCGACCAGGATTCGACTTAAGACTTAAGCCACAACATTATTTAGCGTTCATGGACACTGAACCAGGATCACCATCGGTCTAGGACTTAGGTCGAGACATTGCTTCATATAGGTCGTCAAGTGTGGATTGCACTTGGAAAGAACCCGGAGAGGTTATGGATCTGGATATTGGCTATGAACAGCTAAGGATTTGGGCATGGACCTAGAGTGGCCCTGGATTTGGATATCGACCCGGAGAGGTCATGGATTTAGTTATTGGTTATTGGATATGGATGGATTAGAGCTTGGCTATCGAATTCAGGTTTGGTTTAGGATTTGGATCCGATGAGGTCCCGGATATGGATTTGGCTAAGGATTTGGTTACTGGATTCGGAATCGGACATCGACTCAGATAAGTCGCAGAAATGGATCAGGATATGGCCATAGCACTCGAATAGGATGACTTGGTAATGGATTGGATTATGAATCAGAAAGTATGGATATGAATGACATACAAACTTCGGATATCGGATTTGAGACTATTCAAAACACACCTTCCAATAGCAAGGCATGTTTTGGGGGGCAAATGTTAACCCGCCTTTTGGCAAGGCCATGGACAGGCGGATTTAACTAACTCGACTTCTCAGTTATCGAGGATGGAATGCGATAGGTTTGAGTCGACTGGATGGATAGGTAATGCATCACGTTTGGAAGGTGGGTTGGCATAATGGTGTGGTTCGGCGTTGTTGATGTGGCTCAGTCTTGGTGGGGTCATCCGGCCTTGATGATGTGGTTCGGCCTTGGAGGCATGGATCAGCCGAGGAGTGGAGAGGAAGTCATTTGTTAGTTTGCATCGGTCGCTCGGTCTGGAAGTCATGGGTCGTTCGGCATAGGTCGTTCGGTTTGGAAGTCATGGGTCGCTCGGCATTGCGTTTCGGTCAGGGTGGCTTGGTAGGGATGGAAGGAACTGGCTCGGTATGGAATGGGGCTCGGCTGCTTCGAGTCCTAAGGTCCTTCACTTCGGGTTGTCACTCGGTAGCTCAGTGGGATATAAGGTGGGTCGGCATATGACGTCGCTCGGCATAGGACATCGCTCGGCATATTACGTCGCTCGGTATAGGACATCGCTCGGCATATGATATCGGTCGGCATGACATCGTTCGGCAGCCTCGTGTCCAAGTAGTTGTTGTTTCGGGTCAACTTCGTGGGATGTGGCTCGGCGTAGTTGGTTCGGCGAGTACCGCTCGGTGACTTGGTGGTGTGGATCGGCATACTAGAGTATGGAGTGGATCGACATAGGTCGGTCGGCACGGCAGTGTGGGTCGGTCATAATGAAGGATATAGGCTCGGCTATGGACCTGATGGGCCCGGACTACTCAGGAAGCCCAGTAACTCGGGATTTGCCTATAAATACAGCATGTGGGGGGTTCAGAAAATGGATCTTCCTTTGGGCTCTCTTGCTTTCAATTATCTAAGGCTAAGGCTACTCTACCATTTTGTAAGGGTAATCGGTTATTACAGCAATAAAAAGTAACTTCTGGAGTGGACGTAGGCTGGAGTTAGCCGAACCACTATAAAATCTATTGTTCTTTACCGCTTTCATTTTAATTTTTGTTGTTCTTCATATTAATATTCTCCACGTATAATCTATCTGTGAGTTGTGACTGGTATTTTGTGCTTTCATCTAGATTTGGGTGTTTGTGACCAATTTTGGCGCTAACATATATATATATATAGATATATATATATATATAAATGATCTGAAACTCTTAATTTTTGTTTTAAACTAGGATTTATTATTTAAATAAAAATTTGGGTGAGATAAGTGATTTTGTTAAAAAAGGGTAATTTAGGAAAATGTTTGAAATGTTTTATTTAAATAAATTGGATTTTTGATTTGATTCTATAAAATTTGATTTAATTTAAATTGAAAATTTTGAGATTCGAAGGTATTAAAGTTAAAAGTTTAAGTTAAACTTTGAAATAGATTTAAGCTTAAATCAGGAATTTGTTTCGTATATTGAAATTAGAGTAAATTAAATCTATATGGAATTTTAATGGTTTAATAAATTTTCAGGAATTTATTAGAAATTGTTTGGTAAAATTATAATGGAGTTTTAAATTGTTTAATAATTTTGGGATTTATTGGAAAATTTGGTTGGTTAAATTGTAATTAAATTTGGGATTCAACTTAAATAAATTTTGATTTAGGTGGATCAAGTTATGGGTTAAAAAGAGAATTAAGTTTGAAATCAGAATATTTTATAATGGAATTAGGAAACAGGAATTGGATTTGAGAAATTTGAAAAATATAATAATAAAACCCCGTTTTTATGAATCGCTTTTAAACCATAATTGACCAAATGGTGTGTAAAATATACGTTGGGTTGTCAAAGAGGCTAGGGCCGGGTATTAACATACTCTCTGTCAGTTCCAGAACCACTTTGATAACCGTGTACGCGGTGGATGTTACCCAGAATGTAGTGGTTGAATTGGCGACGTTTACTGGAATGAAGTAAGAGAACGATGATGGATAGCTTTGACATTCGTGTCATAATTAAAATGACTAAAACATGAGCCTATGTCTGGCCAATGAGGTTAGCTACCTCTAGCGACGTTGATCTTTCGTATTTTACTATCGTGATTTGAACTCGATGGGTGCACCCTTTTGTTTAGATTGATAGTCGCAGTCTACCACGGATGGGTTACGACCAGCCAGAAAGGGTAAACTGGTAGAATCCTACCTTGGGCATTACCTCACGTGCCTTGTCATATTTACCTTATACGAGCCCATTATGATTTTGGTTTAAACTGTATAATGTGTTGAGGTGGATCAATGTAGAGCCTCAACGCTATTTTGATATTTATTTTACTGATAGACATTATCTATTGTAGCGTACACTATTATATGTAAATAGTTTAACGGATCCTTAGGAGATAGAAAAACCCATAACATCTCCTAAGTTACTTTGCATTGATTTATTTACTTTCATGAGAATATTAGTTATGACTCAAGAATTGTGTTTTTTTCCATTATGCTCGGGTCAGCTTGAGTATTTCTAGTTTGGAGAGCTTATTGTGAAGATGAAGACATTTTTGGAGATTCTGTTCTATTTCAGTTATTTCATCAGTTTAGTTCATTAGGTCAGTTAGACTCATTTATTTCCAGTTATTTCTCTTCAGTTTTAGAGTGAGAATAATGTAACATATTTGGAGTTTTCATGACTTATTTATGTACATATTTATTTTCCGCTGCGTGACTCTGAGTTGTTTTATTTCTGTGTCTGTGTTCTGGGATTGATTCTATTTTACTCTAAATAACTATCTATCATTTAAGAAAATTTCCTTGTTTAAATGGTGGGTCATTACAACTTTAATCTCAATATTTTGATTTGTTTGACCACTTGTTGGCACAGACAAGAATGATTTGAAAATAATATCCAATAGAATTAAGCCAAGATATAGATTTTTGATTATTAACAAATTAAAATTAAACACTATTTGATTTCTAACATTGTTAATTTATATGAGTCAAATAATAATATAATTAATTACCCATTTTAATTATAAAATATCATTAAATCTAATTTTACGGAAAATTCATAATACCAATTTATAATTATTGGGTACTAGGATTTTGATGTAAAGATCTTCGTATTGATTTGAATTTAAAATGAAAATAGATTTTTGAGTTTAAATATTTAAATTATCATATTAATATATATATTCCATTCCTCTTTTCCCTTTTACTTATCCCTAACTTTCCCTTCCTTTTCTCCTCTCTTTCTTTTCTTTTTCCTTCTTCTTTCCTTTCTCTTTTCTTCTTCTCTTTCTTTTTTCTTTCTCTTTTTCCTTTTTCCCTTAGCCCATTGTTTTTTTTCGGCCCATCTCCTACACTCCCCCTTTCCCATTCTTTTTCCCAGCTCTATTTCTTCCTCTGTTCTTCTTTATCTTCTCTTCCGTGCATGAAGACTGTGCACTGACATGTGCACATCCACACAACTCCGACCAACTTCTACCCGCCACCGACTGACCAAACAAACCACCCTTGGTCGTCTGGACTCCACCATGCCTCCAGAAAACTCAGCTAACAACTGCTTCGAAATTTCAAACTCAAGCCCTCGTCCAGGAACGAGACCACCCCCTTCCCCTGCCTCGTCCCGTCACCACCGACCACTCGGCAATGCCAAATCCCACCAGCACCATCGCCAACGTCCCCTCATCCTTTTCCCCCCATACCATAGCTCCCTATCACCCCCACGATGACGCAGTTGTCTCAAGTCCGACCACAACCAAAACTCCTCTCCAAACCCTACATCTTCCTCGTTCGACCACCCTGCCACCAAATAAAATAAACCACCATTTTTTCTGAGTGCGCCCTCCTTCCGGCTTCCCTTTAGCCAAGCACCGACCCCCACCATCGACTCCCTTGTTGGAATTTGCCCAAAAACGACACTCCGTCCATCTCGTCTTTCCTTCCTCCATACTTTATTAAAAATTCCCAAACCAAGACTAAAATTCATATTTTTCAATGACCAACGGATCCATATAATCCATTCATACAATCATGATACTGGAATTTTAACCAAACTCGAGTTATTTACTGTGTCATATGTTTTCTCCTTTCATACTTCATATTATCCAACAAAATAAATTTTAAAATAATCTATACTCCTAAACAAACAGACTTTGTTTTGATTTCAGGATTTAAACTAACTAGATGGATTGGTATTGATTTTTGAAGTTGATGTTTAACAGTTTTTTTTCTTCAAATCTATTACTTAAAAAGGAAAGCAGAAACCAAATCATTTATACGGCGACATGTGTCATTTTCAAACAACAATTTCACAATGACATTGTCTTTTTTTTTTCAGCCACGGTTATTCAACTACTTACCACATTTATTTCTCTTCGGTTCCTCTCGGTCGATATACGCACACCTTCTCCCACAAACACGTTCTCATCTTCCCCAAATCTTCATCCACGTCATAGATCAGATGTCGCGCCATGATTAAATTTGCCATATACGCAGTCGATCCACACAGTAGACTGCATCGGCGATCTCCAAAGATTGATTTGTCGACAAGTCGCAAAAAAGGGGTTTGTCAGATCTTTAATTTGCGAGTTTTTGGTATTTTTTAGCTTTAAGCGAATTTTTACTCTATTTTTTTTACAATTTGTTTCTGATGAATTACAGTTTTCCAATTTCACTCTCCGACATATTTTCGACATATTTTCTTCATTGATTAATAATTTGAAATATACTTTAACCTTTTTCTTACCCTAAAAGTATCTCACTAAATATTGCTTTAACATATCCATGTGCAATTTGTACAAATAGTTATGTTTACTGACATATGTTGGTGGTCTGAATTGCTGCTATACTTCAACATCCTATTAATTCATTTTAGAAAAATGAATTTAGTCCATTGCGCCTTCCCTATATTCATAACTACGGACTCTCAGATGCATAACCAGTTTGCATAACCAGTTTTATTTCAAAAAGCAATTCTTTTATGTTGATAACCACAACTATAATTCAAGACGCTAATCGATTTTTAAAGTATAATTGAAGTTTTATCCAAATGTAGGCTTCATTCATACACACACAGACCACAACTATGTAAAAACAAACTAACAGAACGAGGGAGTTACTAAATTAATCATATTGGATTTGATTCTATATAATTTTGAGAGATACTATATTTCTAATTAGATTATGCCATTAACAGCCGTGGTATTCAACCCATTACAGATTTTCTTTCCATCTCCAAGAACTATGTGAAATTGCTTCCAAATGAACAGTGACATGGTTATTAATTACATTAACATAACCATTAAGAAAATGATTTTTCTTAACCATTTTGCCGATAAAAAATGCATTATAATCACAATCAATTATCACAAAAAATATTACAGATTTTACCTTGACTGATTTTTATAACTTATAAGCACTTAAGGTATAATTATGTATTAACTTGCGAGCTTCTAAACTATACGAGTCTAATATTGTTATCCCTTAATTGAAATTTTAATGCATGGATAAACAATTACTTTCGAGTAATTTTTATTTTCCAGATTATATAAAGTACCAATTGCTCTACCTTTTTTGACACAATTCAACCTTTATATTTGCACTAATTATGCAACATTATGTCTAAATTGCAACGATGTAACCCCCTTTGTTTTTTTTATGAGAAACAATTGTTAAACGGATTTGTAATCCTCACATTTTATTTGCTAATTTTATCTATTATTGTTTTTTAAATAATAATAATAAATAAGAACTTCTATTAAATCTTTATATACAATTTCTTACATGGTCCAAATTTAGTTATTTTTGTTTTGTTTAAGGATTTATGTTGACCATCGCTACATTATTTTATTCGTGTTTCGTTTAGAGAAAACAAGGAAAGCAGGTCAACACCATATGTGATTTACATTCAGTTTCTAGCAAGAACTAATCTTATGTAAACAAGTAAAAAATTTAAACCCTATGATACCATTTCACTGAGAATTATATTTTTAAATGTGAGATAAGTAGAGTAATTTGGATTTATTTTTGTAACTAATAATGTGCAATCTTCTCACTTCTAACCTTAGGCATGGTTACAGACATTACGCTCCTAGGAATACTTAAGTTATAAGCTATTACTAAACCAAAAAAACTATAAAACCTTCTTTGTTTGATGACTCATGTTATTAAAAGCAACTTTTTGTATAATTTGGAATTATGTGATTTTTGACTTTTTCCCATGTTGTACATTTTTTCATTACAGCAATTCATCCCTTATAATTTTGCATTTTATGTGATAGGCTTTGTTTTAAACCAGTATATTTTCAGTTCAAACAACATTGGGCAAGATCATGCCATGTTTGAACAGAGTGCTTCAGCTCGACATGCGAGTAATGATTAATCAGGTAAGAACACGATCTTTTGAGGAAAAAAGAACAGAAAAGTGAGATGCTTAATATTTTTGACTTAAAAAAAATAGTTTTACTTTTTTTCTGTAGTTCATATAGCCTGTCACTTATGTTATGTTTAAGTAGTATGCCATTGAATAATATGTTTGGTTTGTCTAATTCAAGTATTGTTTAATAATGTATTCATTGTTTCACAAGCATCTCCATTTATTAGTTGTTTATCTTTATGTTACAACAAAAACAATGTTTGAAGAAGTTACCTGTAACTAAATTTGTCCCGCAAATCTAAAAAGAACTATGATTTTCAATCAGTTTACTCTACGGTGGAAGCTATATTTTGTGTGACATATATGATTTTCTTTTTCTTTTCTTTTTTATCCTTTTAAAGATATATTCCATAATTTTACACCAATTTGGCTAAACCGGCATAAAAACCTTGCGAATCTTTAAAATTAACCATATTCCAAAGTATGACAGGTTTAATGTATAAGGGTTAGTCAAGATATAAAGTTAATTATTTAGCCTGGAATGTGAAGAAAAATGAAAAAGAGAAGCAACTTTGAAATAATATAGAAAATATGCGAGTGTTTACTAAAATTATCGACATGTCAATCCTTTTCTATTTGTAGTCTAAGTCTAAATAGGTGACAGTGAGATGCTACTAAAATTCAACCTTGCGGGTGGTCAAAGAAAGTATGATTATTAGAAAAATAATAATGTAATAAGTGGAAAACTCAAATTCCAGATTAAACTGAAAATTTGCTTATTTCTTTCTATGGTTATTACACACAAAAGGATTATTACCAAGCAAAGACCTTTGTAGATTGCATTTCTGTTGCGACTGTGTGTTATTTTGGAGTTGGTTTAGGTAAATAGATGCATTGAAAATTCTTTCAGAAACAAAGATATGCACAAAAGTAGTTTCAGATAGTTAATTCATTAAACCCAACTGTTTAGATTCTCCGTTATCTCACCCTTAGAGAGGTCTTTTGTTTACTATACCTTAAGACTTAATTTTTTTAATTTTTATTCATATTTTTCCTTATCTATTCCATATACTGATTCTCATTTTATTACAGTAATGAAATTTTTATTAAATGACTTAAGGTCTGCCTTTAAAGTTGTAGATTATTACTTCACACTTGGTGGTGCTGTCTCATGCACATATTTCATTTTGTTGATAACTTTTTGTACATTTTTACATTTTGAATGTACCAATTTCACATTTTCCATTTACATGTCGTAACATTTACCCAAAACTGTTACTTTGAATTCCAAAACTGTTTCATTTCTGTACTTCACACTTCGTTATCCACGCTCTACAAACCCTACACTCCTATTTCTTTCTTTTTCTACCGACTAATCTTGCCCTAAGACATTCCACATTAGAGAGATTATACGGTTGGTGAAATTACGAAGTCAAATCGGGGATTTATTCGAATTAGGTCGGTAATTTGTTGATTTTTATTTCTCGAATTAGGGATTTTATATATTTGAAGACACAGTTGATAGGATTTGCAGTAAAACTTAATTTGATTATTTGTTATTCCAAATCTAACCTACATCCCTTTTATCTAATTCAAATAAATGGTTTTAGGTCACTAATTTGCTAATCCTTTTCACTCGAGTTGGATATTATGCATATAACTGACCGCACAGTTGGTAGGTTGGGTCATAAAACTTGATTTGATCATAAATTGTTCTGATATAAGGTACATACACCTTTTTTTTGCTACATACCCTTTTTTAGTAAAATTTGATAAAGGTGGATAAATCTTACAATTTCGCAGCAACTTTTTCTTTCGCCTAAAATGTATTTAGTACGTAAACTGGTAAATGCGTATACTTCTTTTTCTGATAGTGGTAGTTTCAAATCTTCATTAATATTTCTTTTACGCCTCAACTCTCAACATGTATTTGTATATGCTCTCTGAAGGTTTCACTATCATGAATTTATATGTTCTTTTAATTAGTCACAGTCAGAGCTACACCTAATTATGTATTTTTTGTTACATTTCCCAAATCAATCCAACTACATTAGATTCACAATAATTGTATTACACGTGTTTGGGGAATTGGTATCATGCTGGCCAGGATTTATTTGATAACTCTGTTCAAAAAAATTAATTCATCTCTAACTGGTTACAGGTTCCCCAGAAGCCACGCATTTTTATTACGTCTGATATTGAGCATTTGAATTTTATTTATTTCTCATGTTTCATTGGTAGATATAACTTGATTACCTGTTGTACCTACTTTCTCCTACACGACATTCTTTCTCAATCTTCCAATTTTTGATAAATATGAAACTTTACATGTTATAATAATTTGTGACTAGGTTGCAATTTCAGCAGTAGTTAGGAAAAGGTTGGTCCACTTTTCCAAGTCTGAACAGTCTAATCTCGAGGAAAGATAAGAGCAACATTGCTTTTGTTGGGTATAGGTCATGTTCAGTGAGAAGATCAATCTGTTTGTCTGTGATTGCCTAATCGACTACTCCATCAAAGGTGAAACAGTATGAAACTTTGTTTTTCTCTACTATTTTCCTCATTGTTATTTTTAGTCGCAAAAGAATGAATATGTTAGGAAGTGGGAATGAGATTCTTTTCAAATATATCTATACAGATATCAAAAAACACGTTGAAAGTTTCAAGAATTATTCCCGACGTAACCAGTGATCTAGGATGGTCTACGGGGATGGGGATTTTAAGTTTTTTCCTTTAAAAAACTAATTTCTTTAGTTATAAAAAATTGATGTGTAAATAAAATATATGTCTGATCTTGCTGCTTTAAACTATATTGGTATAATTAGTCCACCAAAATAAGTATACATATAAAGTCACTAAGTAAATAGCAAACTGGGCATGTAATAAGCAATGACAAAGGTAACATGAATTGGAACTGAGAAAAAAATGAGTGAAGTTATTTGTAATCTGGAATCATGATATGATTAAAATTGCACATCTTAATATGATTAAATAGTCCAGTTTCTACAGATTTGATGTCTCAAATTCTCGATTTGGATAATATTGAATTATCAGTTGGTAAATAGAGTATTTTTGAAATGAAAATGGATATGCTAAAATATGATGACATTACTAAAGGGTTTAGGTTTCAGTAGAGGTTTTCGGTTGAAATGAACGGTAACGCAAAACATTTCATAATTTACTAACATTATGTTTCAAATGTACTTCAAAATACTGCTAAAATGTTGATTTCAACTTTTGATTGCCCCAAAATGCTGTTAACATACTGATTACGACTTCTGATTGCTCCAAGGTACTATTAACATGATTACAACTTCTGATGGAAGGTAACAAAAACTATAGCCGATTCAAACAACCCAAATACTAGAATTGATAACCACCTCATTATTGACACTTCCAGTTAACTTTTTTAAATCACCTCTTTCACCTCTCACTGCATTCAACGACCACTACGAGTTCATTAAATTTTCATTTTTGGCCTATTGCCATATGATAATCATACAGTCACAACATACGGTTGCAGTATCCATTACATGTACAAATATTGTAGTGTTGTTTCGACAATCTCCTTTAGTATGTGATAACGAATAAATACCTAGAGCCTATAACAGATGAAGTAGATTAATTTCCTTGCTAACCATAACCTAGATTAAGTGAATTAAGTAGTAAATGGTTAATGATACATGTGCTGCACCGATGTTTTATGTAGCGACATGATAGACCATGTGTATATTGTGCATCATTTTTATTCCCACCTTATGTTAGGTGGTTACATGAAACTTACAACGGTAAACCAAGACTGTGGAAACCGTTTAGTGGATTGTCACTATTTTTTCCTATATCTTTGGACCTGAAATTGTTGAACATAACAATAGTTTACAACATTTATATATAATATATTTCAGTTCCATTTGTAGTAAGATGGTCATCGTTTTTCTTATTATTCATGAATAGAAAACACTTTTAACAGTTTCCAAATATTAGCTTTCCCAGATTCCAACTGTGTGTAAAGTGTTAAAAGTTTTTTGGTTATACCACATTTTTAGCTCTAATAATTATGTATATTTCGAGTTTAAAACCATATCTGAAATAAATTATCAAGCCATCTTCAAATAATTTTTTTGAAAAATAATGTTGTCCTACGCCTTTAACTGGAAATTATAACTGCTTCTTTGTTGAACTGCAATCTCCGATTTGTTTTTTTTTCATAACTCAATGATACGATTTGAAGATGCAATATAGTCAACAAGTTAACCATTCATTTGCTTACAACATGAAATCATGTGCGTTTGTGGTTGTTTATGTCCGGTCATGCATGTAGTTATGTGTTATATTCCTTATTTATTCCCCACTGATCACTAGAGGGATCACAAGTTTTATTTGTGTTATGATATTTTAATCAACCGGCTTCATGATGATTTTATTTCTCTTAACAAACAAATACACCTACCCTCCACAACATTTGTGCTTCCAATATGTAATTACAGCTAACATCTGGCATAGGTATTTAGGACCGAATGACAAGTGTTTGCTGATGTATTTAAATAAGGAAATATCGCATTCATAATTGTCATCTAAGTTTTACCTGAACTATGTGTTACACTTAATACACACACACATACACACATCGCTTAATATAGTTAACAATTAAAAGCTACTAGCATTAGTATCCTCTAAGTCTGACTTTGGAACATATTCAATAGCGGTGCCCGTGTTATTTTTAGGAATGAGTTGATAGAGAAAAGCTATTTCGAACATGAAAATAATCATATATCTTGCCAATTTACAGCTGCAGATTATATTGTCAGAAATCATTATTTATCATCTACATGATGACCTATATACTAACTTGGTCTAAGTGCTTATACTTATATCACTGTTATAGCGGACAAATATACAGTCAACTTCCCTTCTTCTTATTCTCTACTACTACTAAGTACATATGTTTGTGTTTATAGTAAGGATGTTCCTGGTAAACTTGAATAATATTGTTAAGGGATGTGTAGCAAACAGTATAGATAAGGCTGGGAACATGAAGCCTTCCGGTTGTGTTCACATTGCACCTTCGTATTCTATACTTCTCCTAATAAAATGTGTCAATACATTTAACTGAAACGTAATATATTCTGTGGTATTTTTTCAGCATAGCGCATATAGTCATGTAACTTGCTCCCTGTTGTCTTTTTCAGGAAATCAAATAGGATGATATTTTCTGCTGAATAACGTAGACTTATAACTCCAGGCTAGGTATTTATTCGTTGCCACTTTCCCTCTGAACCAATTCGTACTCAGTTTTGTCCTACTGTATTTATTCTTCGATACAGTTTTTACTGAGAATTTCTTAGAAATGAATTTTATTCGGTTATTATTACTTTTAATCATTTACTTACTCCAGAGATATATTTTTATTCAATTTTCATCGTTTAATTACTTTATCAGCTCCCATCAGCAACATACTGTTCTCTCTCTCTCTCTATATATATATATATCTTATATAAAATGACATGTGCATCTAACTTTTTTCATTATTTCCACTACGCACTAAATAGCACAACATGGTTAATAAGGTTTAACATATATAGGTCGACGTTATTCATTCATATCATAATGTTATTAAATTTACTAAATACTACATACGTTTACTGTGCTGCTGTCCTATTTCATGGTCATGCTTGCTTAATTAATTTAATAACTATTTGATATTTATGCACATCTTCAAATACACGTCGTTAAATTTTCTCATTTTTTTACGTCACTGTGAAATGCAATTACAATGCTCGGTAGTTACTTGATTATAATGTTCAATATTTAATTAATTATAAGTTTAAATCAATGATTAATTGTTACATATGTAATTTGTGCCATTGATCAGTAATTGAAATATAAAATTTCTTACATATATTATTTACTAAATAACTGTTGTTATATAAGTTTGATTTTTAAAGTTAATGTGTATTATTTGTACCTCATATGGGTTTACTGTCCAGGTTTTATACACTGTCAAGAACTCAACTTAATGTTTAACAATGTAAACAACGGTTGGCTGAGACTGTACATCAATATGCACTTTTGATTCCTCCACTGACCGTGACCTCTTTCAATTACATTTATTATTTACCATGGATTTAATTCAATTTTAAATATTGGTGCATCCAAGCATTCTCAGTTAGCATTACTCTAACTGCCAGTCATATCACTACGGTAATAGTCATTTATCACCTACCGTAGTGGTTCGCTATTTGTTTTTTTCCTTGATAATATCATCTGCTGCTCATTTCCTGTTTTTCAAGAACTAAAAATATAATTTTTAATCTCAAATATAATGTATATTTTTAAACAGCTACAATTATAAAACAAAAATATGACAACATCCTTTTCTTCTTCAAATCAACTTTATTCTATGTTCTGTAATCCATGTTAGTATTTTGACTTCTTTAACTACTTTTGGGTTTTCGCAATTAAGTTCATGTAAACGCGGGTCATGGAAATTTTCAACCGACTGAGTTTTAACCGCGATAATTATGAATTCAGTTATTTACTGATGTTGTACTATTTTGTAGTTTGAAAAAAATTAATCAGAATTTTTTATCTGCTTCTCTTTGCATTCGAACCACCTTCATTGATTGTAACTGAGTTGGTGGTCAATGATATTTTTAAATCAAACAATTGCTTTTATAGCAGATAGGGTCAGTATTTATAGCAGATATGTTTCATTTTCATCATAGCATATATAGCCATGTAACATACTCTATGCACTCTTTTTTAGGAAATCAAGTAGGATGATATTGTATGCCAAACAACGGAGAGTTATAAATCCTGCCAATGTATTTATTCTTTCTCGCTTTTCCTTTGAACCTATTCATTCTCAGTTTTGTCCTACTGTATTTATTTTTTCAACACAGTTTTTACACTGAATTTCATAAAAATAGGGGGTTTTTCCAGTTTTTACTACCTTCAATCAATTTTCTTACTCTACGGATATACTTTTAATCAATTTTCACCGTATAGTTACTGTATCAACTCCTGTCAGTAATATTTTTTTCATCATTTCCACTTCGCGGTAAATATCATGACTTGCTTATCAAGGTTTAACGTTGATCGCTTGACGTTATTCATTTCATACTGTTATTGAATTTGCTGCGTACACATTTACCATTTACCGTACTGCTGTCCTGTTTGCTGGCCCTGCTTTTTTAACTGTTTCGTACAGTTACTTCAACTTATGTAAGTTAAACACTTTTTGAAATTTATGCACATCTTGAAATACACATCGTTAAATTTTGTCATTTTTAAAATTAAATGTGTAATGCAATTACAATGCTCGGTAGTTAGTTAATTATAATGTTCAATATTTAGTTGATTAGAATTTTAACTCAATGACTAACTGTAACATACGGTAAATTTTTACACTCCTCAGTAATTAAAATATAAAATTACTTAAATAGTAACCAAGTGTCGTTATGTAAGTTTAATTTTTACGGTTAATGCATATAATGTGTACGTCATCTGGGTGTACTCCTGATTTTATACACAGTTAAGAACTGAACTTGGTATTTAACATTTAAAACAACAGTTGTATGAAACTGTAAATCAATATGCACTTTTGTTTCCACCACCGACCGTAACCTCTTTCAGTTTACATGTATTATTTACCATGGATTAAATTCATTTTTAAATATTGGCGCTTACAAAAATTCTCGGTTAGCATTTCTCTAACTATCAGTCATGTCACTATGGTAATGGTCATTTATCACCTACCGTAGTGGTGTACTGTTTTCTCCTTTTCTTTTCTTTGATAGTATCATCTGCTGCTCAGTTCCTGTTTTTCAACAACTACAAATAGCATTTTTTATATCAAATTGAATATAGATTTTTTACCAGTTAAAATTTTAAGACCAAAAATATAACAACTTCCTTTTCTTCTTCAATCAAATTTATTTTGTATTATATTTGCATATAAACTGCATTGTATATGATGTCTAAAATTTCTGTTTGCTTATAAACTGCATTCTATGTGAAGTTTAAACTTTCACTCAGCAACATGTAAACATGATTTTTTCTTTACGCAAAGCCACATGGTGTAAGTATCCCTATATTTACTATTATACTATGAAAATGGTAATAACGATCTATTCCATTTCTATATAAAAATATCAGTTTCGACCTATGTGTAACGCATTAGCTTTTAAGTTGAACTGAAAATTGTTTGTCGTGAGCCTTTACAAAACAGTATCTTCTGTTTGTTAATTTTTATTATCCTACTTTCCATATTTTCCTTAAACTGGATTTTGACGAAATTGCCACTTACTGGCGCTAGCTAAAAAGCATTACATGCTATATCAAAGTATGTTTTTGTGTTATGTGAGTTCTTCTAATTCCATTTTTAAACACATTCCAAATATTTAATAGTCTACCAAACTATTTATCAACATTTGAATACGATATTTTGTTATGGTTACGTTAAAATTTTAGACAGTAATGCATTTTATTCCACTTTATTCACTTATATAATTAGTTGGTTAGCACATTGTAAATTTTTTTGGCATTCCGTTGTCTGCATAAAGGCTTACACCATATATAAAAATAACGAAGTGTCGTCTCCAAAACTTCCTCTGTCTACTTGAATTTGATGCTTTTGCATAACCAGTTAGTTTCAAAGTTAAATTAGTTTTTAGCAGAGCCAAACCTATATGATGACCAATACTGTTTAAAACGTTCCACCTAATTTGTAGTACTTTTTAGTTATCAAATATGGATAGTAGCGAGGTACGGAGGAATGCTACAGCTCAACAAAGATTTTCAATTAAGGAGCGGAAAAGAAATAGATCTGCATTGTCAGTAGATGATGTGAGACAGAGGCAAGTCTAACAACAGCCGTATGGCGAAAATGTAATATCGTCATCCAGTAGGCCAAATACGAATTTAATATGGAGTGGGAAAAATGGTAGTTCAAATCTGTACAAGGATTTGTAGTTGATTCACAAATTAGGTGTACATCATCCAATTTAATAAATTTGTTTTAATGACAGGGAATAAGGAAAATGTATGATTTAGAGCAAAGACGGGCACATATAACCTTACTTGACAGAGCAGCCTCAGGTAATTTCACATGACCTTATTCTTGCTATTTTAAGGTTGATAATAGAAATGGTTTCATTCAAATTTACTGTTACAGTTTTATATGCTAATATGGTAAAAAACGAATTTTCAGGTCCAATCAATAAATCTAATGCTCAACAGAACAGACCAAACTTCTTTCAAAATCATACCACCAACGGTGCAAGTGCGTGTCCCTTTTTTTTTAAATATATATATTTCTATCTGAACATGGTTGGAACCCTATTGGAACAGGAAAAATGGTTGAACCATGAACTTTTGGTGGTCCTACCTATGCATGTTCACACTGTAACGCAACAGATGAAACTTTTCTTGCCAATTAATGATGTCAATATTATACTTGCTAACATTGCAACAATGTAGAAAGCTGAAGAATTAGTGCACACAGAAACTGGCTACAGTACGGAACCTGGAACTGCAGCTCAACGTGGCATAGTCACTGGGGTACTGATCTTACTACAATATTGTCTGATAACACAGATACAAATTTTGTAATATATTACTGTACTTTTCAGGCTGACTCAAAAAAGGATCGTGGTAAGCAGAAGATCCGTGGAAGAACTTCAGAGAAGAAAAGGAAGAAGTAGATGTCCAAACGGTTGATCACTATGAGAAACTGTAACGCCCCACTCCGAGACCCACTGTAACAAAGAGTATTACGGGAGTAATACTGTCTGTTAAAGCGGAGAATAGAGTATAGTGGAAGCGACCATCTATAATCAAGCTATAACTATCTACCGAATACGTCGAAAGGTGGAATCTATTTAAATTTTTCTCAATCAGGTGGTTCGACATATTCGGTAAATACTTATAACGAAATTACAAATGGCTAACGATCTATCAGGACAAAGCATAATAATAAATGATAAAAACATCACAGAACAGAATCACATAACAGATATAAAATCCCAGAACAATACATCATCAATACAGATCCAAATATCATAAGTGGGTACAAAGCCACTGCTCACACATGTGAGTCAACAATATGTACATATCAAAGTCTGAATAATAAGAGAGTAGCGGAATAGTGGACAAATAAAAGCGCTATCTATCAGCATAGCAGATAATGTCCAAGCGGAAGCACAGAAGCTAAGTCTAGAGACCTAACCTGAAACAACTCGGTCTGACCCGAGCGAAAACACTCGGGTCAGGCTAGCTAAACAATCAGTAATAACTGAGATATATAATAATGCGGTACATAAGTAAAACAGTACTTATCCAAAGAGAAGTATATTATGAACCACATGAATATAATGACGATCCCTAATCATCAATAAACAATAAAAATCTCCAAAGAGAAATCAACACCAAAGTGTAGAATAAATAAAATCGCCTCATATCATCGGCGTAGCCAAAGCTATAAAAAGATGCCCATAGGCAATAATCCCAAGAGTGACCAGAGTCTGTAATCAATGCCCAAGCAAAGATCGATGCTCCAAAGAGCAATGGGGATATACTGAAAAATCAATGAAATCAAACACTGAAAAGCAGTGTCCAGAGACACTGTGAATCCACAAGGTAATCGCACTTACATCGTATGGTTCCATAGAACCAACGCCGAATGGCGGTACTCGAATGGATATAAAAATCATCAGATAATACAAGTTTTGCACGTGCACCGACCAGAGTCGTTGTTGCCAAGTACTGTAGAGTTGTGATCGATCACTCGCACCGATGCGAAACGCGCGAGACGGCGAGATCCTTCCCAGAAGGATAAAGGCCCAGAGGCACACGCCGAAAAATAAACTGCTCCATAGAGCAGGTGTCCAGAGACGGTTGCCCAGAGGCGTGGTGACCCAGAGGTCCAGTACTGGCCGCCCAGAGGCTAATGTGTCACTAACTTCTTGGAGAGGAACCCGCAAAGTGTTAACAATGAGTCCCATACCCCACGTTCGCACTAAACGGTTTCCTAACCAATAGCAAGCTCACACTCCAAACAATAAAAAGTCTACCTCATATCATCGGTAAACTAGACCCAAAGGTCAAAACGATCAATCGAATAGGTCGGGGATAACCGGAAAGAAAATACACACGGTTTCCATAGGCCGGAGATTTCCTAACCGTTTAAGCACCTTTCCACTTCGCTCGACGTACTAAAAGTGAGTGTGAGATTTTTATTATAGAAAATAATGGTGTAAAACGGATTTATAATTGATTTTCGAAATCACTTTTAAAACGGTCTTTTGAAAGGTCTCCTATTATGGAGTAATTAATTTAATAATTAAAATAATATTATATAATAATTTTCAAAAGTCATTTAGGAGTGAAAAATCTTTTGAAAATGATTCATAAAACCCGTGTACGAAATCTAGAGACAAATCTCAAAGAAATCAATGAAAACCAGAAAATCACTGAAAATATTCTTAAGTGTTTGTAAACATTCAAAAACAGCTGTGAACTCAAGTTCGATAATTTATTTGGACCAGCAAACTGTGTCCAAATGTCATGAAAATTTGCAAGTATGTAGTCCAACATCCCTACTTTAAGATGCAAGAAGAATTTCTGGATTTCGAGTTGAGACGAAGTGGCAGCGACGTCTCAAAGTTGGACCCAGAACAAGATTTACACTGTTTACAAACAGCGACTAGAGTTCAACTTCGACACGAAATTCGAAGTACCAAACGAACTCCAATGTTGTCCAAATTTTCCGGAGATGGAGTTCGGAACTCCACCTTTCTAACGAGACCAAAAACGTCGAATTCCGACTTCCGATGCGAACGTGGCGGCATCGCGGAGTGGCGCTCAAAAGCTGGAAATAGAAGGGATATTTGATTTTCATTCTAAGTGTTTGACCATTCAAAAACTGCTGCGAACCCAAGTTCGGCAATTTATTTGGACCAGCAAACTGAATCCAAATGACATGAAAACTGGTAGGCATATAGTCCAACATCTCTACTATAAGATGCAAAAAGAATTTTTGGAATCCGAGTTGAGACGAAGTAGCAGCGACGTCTCAAAGTTGGACCCAGAACAAGATTCACACTGTTTACAAACAGCAACAAGAGTTCAACTTCGACACGAATTTCGAAGTACCAAAAGAATGCCGATGATGCCTAAATTTTACAGAGATGGAGTTCGAAACTCCACCTTTCCAACGAGACCAAAAACGATGAAATCCGACAAAGGACGAGCCCGGGATGGCGTCGCAAAGTCGGGGTTCTACGTTGAAAACAACGGGAGAAAAGAGACTAAGGCCTATAGCTATGCACTAACTGGCCAGAGATGAAAAACCACAATTTTGGCATAGTAAACTTCAAATTCTGGCAAAATGAATAAAATGAAAGTTGTAGATTAGTTTCTAAGCTTTCCGGAATGATCAAGATCGTCAAATTCCGACTAGAGATGAAAATTCTATGAATAAAACAATTCTCAGATCTAAATTTTATATCACTGTCGTTGTGCTCTCGGGACAGTGGTAAGAATGTACAATTTTGACCAAATTAACTTCGAAATTTCATGAAACTCAAAACATGAAAGTTTTAGCTCTAAATCTAAGCTTTCCAGAACATCCAAAATTATTAGATTTGGATAAGAAACGAGAGAGATACATGCAAAACAATATCAGATTGAAACTCAAGATAACTTGTTAAAGACAGAATTGGTCTTCTGTCTTTGAACGCATTTCAGGTCATCTAAATGGCAATATTACAGAAAACTCACTGAACAAAAATTGTAGCATATGTTTTAAGCTTTCCGGAACATCCAAAATTATCTAATTCGGATCAAAAACGAGTAACTTATGGCCAAATCAATTTCAGGGTTTTATTTTATCAACCCTGTAGTTTGTTGTCAGGTCAGCGACAAACAAACGTGATTTCGACCATTGAAACCACAAAACTAGGCAAAGCTCAAAACATGAAAGTTATAGGCTACAGAATAAGCTTTCCAGAACTTCAAGAAAATCTTAATTCCGATTTAAGATGAATGAGATATGCCTAATTTACTAACAGCAATAAACTAATTATAATTTCAGCTAGCATATATTACTAATCAATAGTAATTACCTTAATGAGGCAAAAGAACAAATAGTATTTGTGCACAATTAAGCAAGCCAAAAGCCTCAACCTCCAAGCAAAGATCAAGAGACTTCAAGGACCCAAAATCAACAAAAAAATAAAACAATGATTACAACATGAAGGTTGAGATAAATATGAGTTAAGAAGGAGGATTAGATAATATGAGAGATTGCATTACCTTTTTTTTTTCTAGGATTAAACTAATTTATGAAGAGAAGGAGATGGAGCTTCTAAATGGAGGCCATTAATTTTGTTTAGATCTAGGTTTTGAAGTTATGAAGAGGAGGGTTAGGGTTTGGATGGGTTTGAGATATTATAAAGGAGTGGGTTAGGCTAATGGGTAATGGTAAGGGGTTTTAGAAACCCATTAGGACTTAGTTTATTTTCTAATGTTATCATGTGAACCAAAATACTAAGAAGCATTCTATTTTTAATTAAAACCTTATAATTGTCTTATTTAGCCCATTAACCCATAATCACTTTAAAATTCCCCTTTTAAATATTAAATTCCAAAAATATTAATTTTCCCATTTTTTTAAACCCAAAATACTGTAATTTGCAAACCAATTGCAAATTTAAATTCCCAAAATTTTTGTTTAGCTCCCTTTTCCACTTAAAATCATAATTTTAATTTTATTATTCGGTAATTGCAATCTCAGGGTTGTTACAGACTCCCCCCTTTAAGAAAATTGCGTCCCCGCAATTCCTTAAATATAGAAGTCGTCTATAACATCTAATCCACAAAGGAATACAGAAGATAAAATATAGATGCTCACCCGTGCCGGAAGATGAAAGAAAACCTAGGATAAGTACGCTCGATAAATTCTCTGGTCTCCCAAGTGCAGTCCTTAGGATTAGACGACCTTTGAATCTTCACAAGCGAAACCTCTTTGTTTCGAAGACGTCTGATCTCCGAATCAAGCACACGAAGAGGATGTTGCTCTATAGATAGATCGGGTGAGATCTCCAAATCGGGCACGATATGAGGCTCGATAATAGAATCAAGGTCGCGCACACAGTTGCGAAGCTGAGAAACATGGAACACATCATGTATTCCAGAGAAATGAGCAGGTAGAGCCACACGATAAGCAACGGGGCTGATGCGTTCCATAATAGGAAATGGTCCGACATAACGAGGAGCCAACTTCCCTGTAGAGCTGAAACGCACAACCCCCTTCATGGGAGATATCCGAATAAAGACATGATCACCAATGGAGAACTCAAGAGGCTTCCTACGGCTGTCCGCGTAGGATTTCTGACGGTTCTGCGCCTCTTTCATTCTCTAACGAATAAGAATAATCTTCTCAGAAGATTCCCGAACTGAATCTGGACCAAGAAGGAACTTCTCGCCAGATTCTAACCAACACGAAGGAGAACGACATGGCCTTTCGTAAAGAGCCTCGAAAGGAGCCATGCCAATACTAGACTGAAAGCTGTTGTTGTAGGAGAACTCTACAAGCGGTAAGTGATCCTCCCAAAACACGATTCACCCTCTCCGTCTGACCGTCGGTCTGAGGATGATAAGCAGTCGAGAGATTCAGCTTTGAGCCCAAAGCTGACTGTAGGCACTTCCAGAAGTGACTAGTAAAGATAGTGTCTCGATCACAGACGATAGAGCTAGGAATGCCATGAAGTCGAACGACTTCCTTCACATATAACTTGGCAAGCTAAGGAGCAGTCCGAGTAGACTTAATAGGAATGAAATGAGCTGATTTGGTCAAGCGATCGACGATGACCCAAATAGAAGTATGGCCTGACCTCGATCGAGGCAGGCCATCAATAAAATCCGTGGATATCTGATCCCATTTCCACAATGGAATCTCTAGCGACTGAAGAAGACCGGATGGACGCTGGTGCTCAGCTTTGATCTGTTGACAAGTCATGCAACGGCTTACATAACTTGCAACATCACTCTTTATGACCTCCCAATAAAATGGGCGACACATGTCGGCATACATCTTACTCGAGCCGGGATGGATGGTGTACTTAGTGCGATGACACTCGTCCAGAATGTCATGCCTAAGTGATAAATCAGATGGTACCAAAATACGGTTCTTCCTGCGAAGACACCGATGAGAATCAATAGAATAATCCAGCAATGTCTCATCACTAGATCCCGACTCAAGATGAATGAAAGCAATAGGTCTGGATCCTGCCGCTGGGCATGGGCAATGCGATCCAACAAGATGGGACGAGCTTCCAAGCTGGATAATAAGACAGGAGCATCAGAAGATGGAGCTCGATCTCTAATATCACATAAAGATAGAGTCTCAAGAACATTCCACTCGGCAATCATCATAGAAACAACTGCCGAGTGTTTGCGACTGAGCGCATCTGCAACACGATTCCCCTTGTCAGGGTATACTGAATATCTAAATCGTATGAGGCGAGAAACTCAAGCCATCGCTGCTGCCTCGGATCTAGAATAAGCAAGAATATCGTCGATGAAAATCAGAACGAATCTATGATGTATTCTCGGAATACTCGATTCATAAGATCGACAAAGAAAGTCGGAGCGTTCGTCAAGCCGAACGGCATGACCAACCACTCAAAGAACCATAACGAGTGCGAAATGCTGTAAGAGGAATGCTATCTTCCGCGACTCGTAGATGATGGAATCCGGTGGCGAGGTCGAACTGAGAGAAGACCTTCGCACCGCTCAATTGGTCAAACATGTCGTAACGGGAATTAGAGTTAGACATTATTCAATGATAGATAATTAATTAAGGAATACTACGGAATATAACGGATTCCTATACATATTCCTAACTTATCTATCAATAAACATAAGGAAGGGATTTGATTTAAGTCAGATCTAATTTAAAATGTATTGTACTAAGTGTATCTGTTCTGTGTTTATTATGCTTATTCCTGAAACCAGGCTCTGATACCAAGCTGTAACGCCCCACTCCGAGACCCACTGTAACAAAGAGTATTACGGGAGTAATACTGTCTGTTAAAGCGGAGAATAGAGTATAGTGGAAGCGACCATCTATAATCAAGCTATAACTATCTACCGAATACGTCGAAAGGTGGAATCTATTTAAATTTTTCTCAATCAGGTGGTTCGACATATTCGGTAAATACTTATAACGAAATTACAAATGGCTAACGATCTATCAGGACAAAGCATAATAATAAATGATAAAAACATCACAGAACAGAATCACATAACAGATATAAAATCCCAGAACAATACATCATCAATACAGATCCAAATATCATAAGTGGGTACAAAGCCACTGCTCACACATGTGAGTCAACAATATGTACATATCAAAGTCTGAATAATAAGAGAGTAGCGGAATAGTGGACAAATAAAAGCGCTATCTATCAGCATAGCAGATAATGTCCAAGCGGAAGCACAGAAGCTAAGTCTAGAGACCTAACCTGAAACAACTCGGTCTGACCCGAGCGAAAACACTCGGGTCAGGCTAGCTAAACAATCAGTAATAACTGAGATATATAATAATGCGGTACATAAGTAAAACAGTACTTATCCAAAGAGAAGTATATTATGAACCACATGAATATAATGACGATCCCTAATCATCAATAAACAATAAAAATCTCCAAAGAGAAATCAACACCAAAGTGTAGAATAAATAAAATCGCCTCATATCATCGGCGTAGCCAAAGCTATAAAAAGATGCCCATAGGCAATAATCCCAAGAGTGACCAGAGTCTGTAATCAATGCCCAAGCAAAGATCGATGCTCCAAAGAGCAATGGGGATATACTGAAAAATCAATGAAATCAAACACTGAAAAGCAGTGTCCAGAGACACTGTGAATCCACAAGGTAATCGCACTTACATCGTATGGTTCCATAGAACCAACGCCGAATGGCGGTACTCGAATGGATATAAAAATCATCAGATAATACAAGTTTTGCACGTGCACCGACCAGAGTCGTTGTTGCCAAGTACTGTAGAGTTGTGATCGATCACTCGCACCGATGCGAAACGCGCGAGACGGCGAGATCCTTCCCAGAAGGATAAAGGCCCAGAGGCACACGCCGAAAAATAAACTGCTCCATAGAGCAGGTGTCCAGAGACGGTTGCCCAGAGGCGTGGTGACCCAGAGGTCCAGTACTGGCCGCCCAGAGGCTAATGTGTCACTAACTTCTTGGAGAGGAACCCGCAAAGTGTTAACAATGAGTCCCATACCCCACGTTCGCACTAAACGGTTTCCTAACCAATAGCAAGCTCACACTCCAAACAATAAAAAGTCTACCTCATATCATCGGTAAACTAGACCCAAAGGTCAAAACGATCAATCGAATAGGTCGGGGATAACCGGAAAGAAAATACACACGGTTTCCATAGGCCGGAGATTTCCTAACCGTTTAAGCACCTTTCCACTTCGCTCGACGTACTAAAAGTGAGTGTGAGATTTTTATTATAGAAAATAATGGTGTAAAACGGATTTATAATTGATTTTCGAAATCACTTTTAAAACGGTCTTTTGAAAGGTCTCCTATTATGGAGTAATTAATTTAATAATTAAAATAATATTATATAATAATTTTCAAAAGTCATTTAGGAGTGAAAAATCTTTTGAAAATGATTCATAAAACCCGTGTACGAAATCTAGAGACAAATCTCAAAGAAATCAATGAAAACCAGAAAATCACTGAAAATATTCTTAAGTGTTTGTAAACATTCAAAAACAGCTGTGAACTCAAGTTCGATAATTTATTTGGACCAGCAAACTGTGTCCAAATGTCATGAAAATTTGCAAGCATGTAGTCCAACATCCCTACTTTAAGATGCAAGATGAATTTCTGGATTTCGAGTTGAGACGAAGTGGCAGCGACGTCTCAAAGTTGGACCCAGAACAAGATTTACACTGTTTACAAACAGCGACTAGAGTTCAACTTCGACACGAAATTCGAAGTACCAAACGAACTCCAATGTTGTCCAAATTTTCCGGAGATGGAGTTCGGAACTCCACCTTTCTAACGAGACCAAAAACGTCGAATTCCGACTTCCGATGCGAACGTGGCGGCATCGCGGAGTGGCGCTCAAAAGCTGGAAATAGAAGGGATATTTGATTTTCATTCTAAGTGTTTGACCATTCAAAAACTGCTGCGAACCCAAGTTCGGCAATTTATTTGGACCAGCAAACTGAATCCAAATGACATGAAAACTGGTAGGCATATAGTCCAACATCTCTACTATAAGATGCAAAAAGAATTTTTGGAATCCGAGTTGAGACGAAGTAGCAGCGACGTCTCAAAGTTGGACCCAGAACAAGATTCACACTGTTTACAAACAGCAACAAGAGTTCAACTTCGACACGAATTTCGAAGTACCAAAAGAATGCCGATGATGCCTAAATTTTACAGAGATGGAGTTCGAAACTCCACCTTTCCAACGAGACCAAAAACGATGAAATCCGACAAAGGACGAGCCCGGGATGGCGTCGCAAAGTCGGGGTTCTACGTTGAAAACAACGGGAGAAAAGAGACTAAGGCCTATAGCTATGCACTAACTGGCCAGAGATGAAAAACCACAATTTTGGCATAGTAAACTTCAAATTCTGGCAAAATGAATAAAATGAAAGTTGTAGATTAGTTTCTAAGCTTTCCGGAATGATCAAGATCGTCAAATTCCGACTAGAGATGAAAATTCTATGAATAAAACAATTCTCAGATCTAAATTTTATATCACTGTCGTTGTGCTCTCGGGACAGTGGTAAGAATGTACAATTTTGACCAAATTAACTTCGAAATTTCATGAAACTCAAAACATGAAAGTTTTAGCTCTAAATCTAAGCTTTCCAGAACATCCAAAATTAATAGATTTGGATAAGAAACGAGAGAGATACATGCAAAACAATATCAGATTGAAACTCAAGATAACTTGTTAAAGACAGAATTGGTCTTCTGTCTTTGAACGCATTTCAGGTCATCTAAATGGCAATATTACAGAAAACTCACTGAACAAAAATTGTAGCATATGTTTTAAGCTTTCCGGAACATCCAAAATTATCTAATTCGGATCAAAAACGAGTAACTTATGGCCAAATCAATTTCAGGGTTTTATTTTATCAACCCTGTAGTTTGTTGTCAGGTCAGCGACAAACAAACGTGATTTCGACCATTGAAACCACAAAACTAGGCAAAGCTCAAAACATGAAAGTTATAGGCTACAGAATAAGCTTTCCAGAACTTCAAGAAAATCTTAATTCTGATTTAAGATGAATAAGATATGCCTAATTTACTAACAGCAATAAACTAATTATAATTTCAGCTAGCATATATTACTAATCAATAGTAATTACCTTAATGAGGCAAAAGAACAAATAGTATTTGTGCACAATTAAGCAAGCCAAAAGCCTCAACCTCCAAGCAAAGATCAAGAGACTTCAAGGACCCAAAATCAACAAAAAAATAAAACAATGATTACAACATGAAGGTTGAGATAAATATGAGTTAAGAAGGAGGATTAGATAATATGAGAGATTGCATTACCTTTTTTTTTTTTCTAGGATTAAACTAATTTATGAAGAGAAGGAGATGGAGCTTCTAAATGGAGGCCATTAATTTTGTTTAGATCTAGGTTTTGAAGTTATGAAGAGGAGGGTTAGGGTTTGGATGGGTTTGAGATATTATAAAGGAGTGGGTTAGGCTAATGGGTAATGGTAAGGGGTTTTAGAAACCCATTAGGACTTAGTTTATTTTCTAATGTTATCATGTGAACCAAAATACTAAGAAGCATTCTATTTTTAATTAAAACCTTATAATTGTCTTATTTAGCCCATTAACCCATAATCACTTTAAAATTCCCCTTTTAAATATTAAATTCCAAAAATATTAATTTTCCCATTTTTTTAAACCCAAAATACTGTAATTTGCAAACCAATTGCAAATTTAAATTCCCAAAATTTTTGTTTAGCTCCCTTTTCCACTTAAAATCATAATTTTAATTTTATTATTCGGTAATTGCAATCTCAGGGTTGTTACAGAAACCACTTTGTCCACCAACATCTGTATTGTGTGTTCTTTGTCTATTTTTTATTTTATTTGCAAACTCTTTGTTTTATTCAGTTTGTGCTTTCATTTGCTGTTAAACTGTTACTCTTGCTTTCTGTACTTTATTTCCCATTTGAACAGCACTTCATGTTTGTATCAATACCAATCTTTGTCAATAAAACCATTAGTTTAATAAAATATTAGCATGTTGCCTTAAATACATGTTGCCTTAAATAAATCTTTCCTTTCGATCGTGACACGATTCAATCTGTATGTTATCACAATGTAATTTTGAGCTCATTGTGAAGTTGCAGTTTACCTACTGTGGCTTGAAACTCAATTGTATACGGTTACTTTTATATTCAATGAATCCAAAATGTGTAGCATTTTACACTACTTATTAATTAATATTCAATGGGAATATGTAACTACACTTTTATTTCATTAATTTCTATTCATTATGATTACAATATAAGTTATATACGATGTTTCAATGTAGAGCGTATATATAAGTTATATAACTTAAGTCATATTACTCTATTTTCATTATGATCACTTATTTCACAAGTATGACTTAAAACAGTAATACGATAAAACAATAATATGACTTTATACAGCAATACGCTGTTTCAGAAAGAAATATAACTTAAGTTATATTTGCTGTTTCATTTTAATCCCGTGTGTGTACACTTATATATACGTGTAGGAGTTGTGACTACTAATTTTTTTCTGTCGTTTAACTTAATAAATACTGTGAAAATAATGTACATCTTACTCTGTCAGCACTGGCATTGACTAACTCAAACTTTGGGTTTTCATCAATCAACGGTGTCTGATCAGATGTGCAAGGGCTATTCTTCTGTTTTTAACATGGCACAAGACAGCGGATGAACTTGGGATTTGCAGTACTAAGTCTGCTTGCTTACTGAAGATTAGTTTTTTATTTTTTGTCCCTTTTTTTCGCCACAACAGCTCTGTTACAGTCCATGTCAAAATTTCATACTTTATGGTGCGTCCCCTTTTCGTTTTTTGTTTCCAAAATCAGTATTTAGTATATGTATTTACTTCTTCTTCAATATAAATATACTGCTGTTTTCCTTTTAATTTTGGTTATACTATATTTAGCTTACTGTTACAAGCATACTAATATCCAATTCTTTTGTACATCACAAGCACTGCTGCAAACAGGTCCCAATACCGATGTCGCTTACTCTTCTTAAGTACGGAAACAATTATGAGAGAGGGGGCAGCAAAGAGAAGGTTTGCACGACTCCTTACTGAACTATATCACCCATAGAGACATTTTAGTTCGTTCTTCAATCTCTCTCCTGCTCTGTCATATACATATAGTAAACTACTTTATATCTACAAACCTCTGGCCATTGTTCATATCATGTACCACATCATTATGCATGCACATCAGTATTTTAACATTTAGATGGGATATTCTGTTTTATGGGTAAAACTGATGGCAGTGGATCATTAATAGCCTGCACTACATTTGTTTCATAGGTTATCATCACTTTTTTTACACTGTACAAACTTAATTGTATACTTCAGTCAACACAAATTTCTTTCTATTTAATAGGACATTGCACCCATTATATTTATATTTGAAAATACAATTGGTAGTGAATATATTGTTCAAGTATTACCTTTTTTGACTGTTTGGATTTATAACTACAGTTCTTAAAAAATTGGATAAATTTTAAATTTAGGCAAAATTCAAAAACTAATTACAAATTTAAAACAGTTTTATAACTTATTACAAAAATAGGCCACTTCATGCCACATCAGCGTCATGTGTACTGGCGGCATTTCAAATGCTGACAGTTCATTTTTTTATTCTTTAAATAGTTTGCGGCATTTCAAATGCCGCAACCTTTTTTTCTTAAAAAAAATTCTGGGCGCATTTCAAATGCACTCCACTGGAGGCATCTCAAATGCCGCCAACTATTTTTTTTTAAATTGTACTGACTGCATTTGAGATGCCTCCAGTACGTGTGGCGCTGATATGGCCAAAGTGGTCTATTTTTGTAATAAATTATTCAACCATCCTAAATTTATAATAAGTTTTTAAAATTAGCCTAAATTTAAAATTTATCCTAAAAAATTCCAAATTATTGTTCATGTTGTGTTAATTTACTACTGCTTTTCCTTATTTTTCCCAACATTAACTTTATTACAAATAGTTTAGCGGACACATTTGATGATTGTTACAAACCATCCTATTTGATACAACACATCACCTTTATTTTGTGAATTCCATTCCAATTATTCTTATGAAACAATTTATGGTCTTTGCAAATTTAAATGATACTGTTTTTTAATTTACAAGTTAATTATGGATACAATGTTTTCACATGAAGTAACTATGTACTGTATTGTCAAGGTTGATGCAAAGTTGGATGAAGTTATGAAGAATAGTCGTGGACGAAACATGGATAAAAGACGAACTTAGCTACGGAAAACCGACATCTGTGATCTACTACTACTTTGTAACTACTTCAACTGGACATAGTTAAAATCTATTTGCGTCTTTGTATTTTGTTTCACAATTGTTTAGGATAGGAACTCTGTATCTACCGTTGTTATTCTATATGTAAATTTTAATTCCCATTGCAATAGCCGTCGTCCACATTTCAATAATTAAACTGTGTTGATCACGACCGTTTAATACTACAATATTATTTACTCTCATTGCATTTGCACCTGGACATTTAATTTCAACCAACATAAACTAATTGTGTGTTCATCATAACAGAAAATGTGATGCAATACTTTAATTTTAATATCAAACTCCAATATGAGAGTACGACTCGACAAATACTAAATAATTTTTTTTAAATAATAGACAATCAATTAATTTAAACATACATCAATCTAACATACTCGGCTGCCCGTGTGCGTAGCACGGGCCACGCACTAGTAAAACATGAAATAGAGGAACAAAAAACATAGTGGGTTTTTCCTTGAGTTACAGGGTGCTGAAACATGTTTATTCCATCTATAAAAGTATTGAATAACTTAACACATGATCACATACCAAGATACACGGGTTTATCCAAATTTACATACGTATACACATGCATACATGGTTTACAGGTAAGTGAGAAAATGGGTTTAACTCTCAATTTTCAGGCAATAGAAGAACTGCTGCTTGTTAAATCTTCCTTCTAGCTTCAAAGTTACTATTTTGATTCTTGTTTAGTTTTGTTTCTCTTATTTTTTTGTATCAATCATAATAGGTCATAGCTCTACATATAAATAGAGGATGGAAGTGTATCAAGTAAGCAAACAGGGTGGCTGCAGATTTTGTTTACAGGCTTTATTTTTATATTTTTATTTTTTCCTTGATTTGATTTATTTTCATGGATTTGATCTTTTATGGCTTGAATTTGATTTTGTTTTGACATTGATTCAATGTTTTGTAAACTTTGAATTAAATGCTTGCCATGATGATGTTTCTTGCACACAAACATGTATACAACATATATACATATACATACACACACACAGATATATATATATATATATATATATATATATATATTTTCCATTTACACTAGTTTTGACCATATACTCATATACATCTACTTATGTATATTTTTATCATCATCACACACACACACACATATATATATATTTATACATTTTCATATTTACAAATACTATATACACCTTAACTTATGTATATATATATTTATATATTATTTTCCATCATGAAGCTTTTACATGTACATACATATATATATATCCTATATGTACTAATTTACATAACATATATACATATACATTTGTTTGCATGAGTTTGTCATCATATACATACATTTACATTTATACATTTATTTACTTACATATGGTTATACCTTTTATTATATATATTTAGATATACACATGCTTACACATATATTTATAGATATTTATTATTTCCATTAGCATTATTTTTATAACATATATACATGGTAATAAGTTTTGGAATCTTACCATTTTGATGTTATACATTCATGTATATATATTTATTTACCTATATAATATTTTTCGTAACATACATACACAGGTATATATTCTATAAATGGATATTTTATATATACAAATATATGGATATTTATCTTAAGTTCAAATGGTGGAGTTTATTTATATTTCTATAAAATTTGTCATATCCAGAGATTTTTTTCAATTTAAAATCTTATATGCTTTAAATCAATCATACCCCAAATTTTTTATTAATTTAAAGCTTTTTATAGTTTTTAAATCAATTTTATATTTATTCACATATTTAAATATCAGAAAGTTATTTGTTCGACTTATAAAATCAATATTTCAAAAATTGAAAATAGTTAATTACCTCATT
Organism: Allium fistulosum; assembly: GCA_030737815.1. NCBI lineage: Eukaryota > Viridiplantae > Streptophyta > Magnoliopsida > Asparagales > Amaryllidaceae > Allium > Allium fistulosum. The sequence continues at coordinate 673,029,503 of CM060901.1, forward strand.
AACAAGCGTCAAAAACCTGTGTCGTTACATTCCACCCCCCTTAGAACTTTTCGTCCTCGAAAAGGAACGAAGCAAGAATTTTCATCTTGATGCATATTATTTAAATTAATCATCTTTATACATTTTAACTCCTTTATTATACAATTTTAAAGCACTTTAAAATTACATAATATTACCAAACTAGTTTTATATAAAAAATACTTTTCATAACTCGACGTCTAAACAAGTCCATCCTTGTTCTCATAGAAATTCAGTCATACGTTGATCAGGCGTAGGACTGAAAATCTATAAGTACATAGTAGAACCGTTTTCAACACCCAGTGAAAATACTTGAAAACTTCTTTTCAAAAATGCTATGGAAATCATCACCCCCTCCCATGGGTCGCAGTTAGCATGATGATTGCGTCGCCATCTCGGCGAAATCCATAAGAAAACTGTAAGCATCCGCACCTCTCGACTTTCGCCATGGGAACTGCACAGATCACAGCTACACCCAGGGTTGCGTTGTCATCACAGCAAAACCCGTGTAACTGTAGGCATCAGCGCCACTCGAATTACGCTGCCAAACGAAACTTTACCACATAGATCGCAGACTACACAAAGTTATGTCACTGTTCCAGTGGAACCTAGTGTAGACTGCAGGCACTCACTACCACACAAATTTCGCTATGGAACCAAACCACATAGATCGCAATCTACCGATGTTACGTCGCTATCCTAGGAAATCAAACGTAGATTGTAGGCAATCACTGCCACTCGACTTACGCTATGGAACTGCGATAGATCGAAGTTACAACAAAGGTTACGTTGCCATCATGACAAAACTCAATGTAAATGTAGGCATCAACACCACCTGACTTACGCTACCTAACACATGATCATCAGGAACTTTAGTTTCTGTCTGGATGTCCTCTGGGATCCCAATTTCGTTGAATCCGCCATTAGGGTTTTAGGCCGAACCACCCAGTGGATCTCCTACTATAAGTTTCGACTATCATGGGGGTGCCTTTTTTCCATACCTTTCTCAAAACATATCATACTATATACATATATAGTACCTTCAAATCATACTCTTTATATGCATCACATATAAACTTCATGTACACAAAATGGATATCTTCAAAATCGATAATTCCCAAATTTGGTTTACCAAATTTCCAAAATTGACTTTTTGCCAAAATCAAAAGCCTTTCAAAATCAATGGGTTCCAAAACCTTTTCAGTTTTATTCTCATATATAAAATCATTCTTTCAACTCGAATAAATTTTCGGATCAATAATTTCTGATTCCACTTCATACTTATATAAACTTCATTTAGTATTCTAAATATCTTTCAAAGATCCTTTTCTTCTGATTATAAATTCAACAAGGGAAAGTTTGAATATATAACTAATATTTATAATCTCATTAATACCAAATCAAAATTTCAAGTTCGATTTACTTTGCAAAGTTATTTGTTACATTACTTATTTCCTATGAAGTAAGTTTCAGTTATAGTACTATCCAACCTTCATTTTAAATCATCATATTTACTCAAAATATACTCTTTCACTTCAAAATCATTTTTGCCTCAATATCCGATTTCGGTTCTAATTCAGAATTGCTTCAATTTTCCATTTGGGTCAATACTTCATTTTTATCACAATTTGTATTTAAATCCATGATTTAAATATAAACAATTTACACTCCAACCAGTTTGAATTTATAAAAGCTTGAATAGTTTAAAAATAGTTAAATAGTTAATATAAGATAGTTTGAGCTTTAAAAAGAATGGTTTGTATAGTAAATAGCTTGGAAAATTCAAAATAATTTGAATATTTAAGAAAATAGATTTTAGATAGTTTATATTAGAATAATTTATTTGAAAATAGTTTCAGACTCAAACTCATTCAATTCCCAATCTCCCATTCAAATCAATTTTCAGTTTCCATTTCCATTGATTCAATTCCGATTTCAATTTGAATTTACTTCGATTCCCATTCAAATCAATTCCCTATTCGACTTCCAACTAATTCAACTTTGATTACAATTCCAATTTATTCAATTCAATTCCAATTTGAATTTATTTCAATTCCATTCGCAAATTTTAAACCATCTCGATTTATATAAATTCGAGTTCGGTTTTCAAAATACCGATTTAATCACTTAACCTAAGTAACCCTTAATATTTAATTTAATAATCTAAATCTTTAAAGTAATTCAATTCTGAGCCCAAATTTCAAATATTCATTTAAATTACTTCTATTTAAACTTATTCCGAGGTTCGAGCGAGAGTCCAAATCTTTTTAAACAAATCAATTTTCGAAATTCAATTTATTTCCCAATTAAAATTTCAAAATTTTAAGCCCGATCTTTAAACAATTTCAGTTGACAAGTTCATTTTCAACATTTCAAACTTAAGTTCAAAATGATTCCATTTCCATAAATTCGATTTTATTTCTTAAAATCAAATCATTTAATAATTTCAAATCAAGGTTTTATTTCCATTTAATTTCAGGAATGGATATATATCATTTCAATCGACTTCTGAATTTATTCGAAATAATCCAATTTACAGTTTTATATATACTATAAATAACAAACATGATGATAGCAAGATATATCAAAGTAAATAAACATCCAAATTACCTAAAACACTAATCAATAGCATCCATCACAAATTTCTAGAATTCAAAACCTGTTTTTATTTCAAAAATCGTTTTGAAATCATACATAACTTCCTTTTCCAATTTAGCTCATTTAACTTCCATAAGTTAAATCTTAACCCCATCTTGAAATCTCCCATTTCAGGCTATAAGTTCAAAACTTATTTAACTTACCTGAGTAAATTTCCAATTCATTCAATCCATTTAACCTTACTCAATTTAAATTTTACATCCCAAATCCAATTCTTGTTAATATCACTTCCCACTTATAAGTTCAAAAACTTATTTTTGTTTAGGTTATACTCCTTGTTTTCCAAAGGGGGATTTCAGAATTCAAACACCCAGTTATTTATTTCAAATCAACTTTGAAAACATACATATATATCCACATGTATATACATATTTATTCCATTTACATATCAAATCACACTTAAAATTTTAAACCGTTCTTGGTTTTTTTATCCAAAACAAATTCATCTTCAAACAACTCTTGTCTTAAAACAAAGATTTCTATATTTCAAAATATTCTAAATACTATTATTTATTATTTCCTTCAACACTTTGAAACAATTTTTAAATTTTCTAGGACTAGATTCAAAACTTCACACTTAAGATCCATTTTTAATTTATAAGTCATATTTATAAATTCAGCTTATATAATTTCACTTCCATAAACATTTCACTGTTTTTCATCATTGTTTATTCTGTAATAAACATTCTTTATTAAGACACAACAACCAATTTTATGATAATAATCAATATTATCATATCTAAAAACCAGACACACCGTAGTTTTCATAATAATTTCCTGGGAGATTATTTCTATAAAATATAATCAGGGTAAATTTATTTCATTTTCAAAACACTTTGAAAAACACTTCTGCAATTTCCTAAATTTTAAACTCTGATTCGAATCCATTTCTAGCTTAACTTACTTGTATGGTTCATTTTTATCAAATTTCTATTTGGTTATATATATGTCACCACCTACATTTAATAATTTTTATAATAATTACAGCCAATCACCTTGATATACCATAATAATTTAGAAATATTACTTCTTTATATATCAAAACCTTATATAAAAATCATTTTTAAAATCATTTTAAAATCATTATATAAGAAAATAACAAGTATGCCCTCATATATAATACACTCAACTCATTCTAGGGTACAATTGACCCTATCCCTAATGAGTAATCCTCACTAGAGCCAAGGTTCTCGCTTAACCTTCAACTCTGATACCATGTGTAACGACCGGGCGATTTTCGACCCCCGAAAATCGACACTAATACATCCACTGTATAGAGTGCCGAGCAATCGAGTGCCGGAAATACCAGGCTGTTAGGGTTTTAAGAAAAAGAGATAGAATAAGAAACAGAAAACAATAGCACAAAATCTCATAACCACAGCGGAACAAAATATAATATATAATAACAACATTTTATACAAAGAAAAGCTGCGACTGTTAATATATTTACAAGCTATTAGAGTACAATCATCAACAAATAAATCTGGACAGTTATAATAACTTGTCCTCAACTACTATCTATACAGCCTACAATACACAGTGGATATAGTCAAATACGTGCAATACGCCACTGCCATCTAGCTCGTCTCCTGAGCTCCAAAGCATCCTAACCTGAAATTCTGTAATACTCGGTATGACCCGAGCAATACAATAAAGTAACACCCGAGTCAGGCTGGAAACCAGCGTGAGTAAACCCACTTGATTGAAATACTCAAGTTATAAAAACTTTTGAAACCAAGGTAACTCGTACTAACACGACGAGTTTTCATCTTATTATAACCAAACAAATTTTATAGAAATCCAGTGATATTATAGTAGTGTCTAGGTACAATGCTTATTTAAGATAGTTAAATTTGTGAAATTAATCCAACTCCAGCCTATTACACTCTATAATCAAACCCGCAAAGGTTTGTAGCAATTTTCAAATTGAGGTGGTCGCGGATAACGCTGATATCCGGTCCCGGTCTCTTCGAATCCAAGTAATAAATTTTAAGGAAGTAAATTGTTTAAAATAAACAATTTATGATTTAGGGTGACAATATTCAAATATGGGAATTTCTTATAGATTTTGTTTCAAATAAAACGTATCATCACTTTAATCTCATTATTTTGATTTGTCTGACCATTTGTTGGCACAGACAAGAATAATTTGAAAATAAATATCCAATAGAATTAATCCAAGATATAGATTGTTGATTGTTAACCAAATCAAAATTAAACACTCTATTTGATATCTAACATTGTTAATTTATATAAATCTTGAGTCAAATAGTAATATAATTAATTACCCATTTTAATTATAAAATATCATTAACTCTAATTTTACGGAAAATTCATAATACCAATTTATAATTATCGGGTACTAGGATTTTGACGTAAAGATCTTCGTATTGATTTGAATTTAAAATAAAAATAGATTTTTTAGTTTAATTATTTAAATTATCATATTAATATATATATATATATATATATATATATATTCCATTCCTCTTTTCCCTTTTACTTATCCCTAACTTTCCCTTCCTTTTCTCCTCTCTTTCTTTTCTTTTTCCTTCTTCTTTCCTTTATCTTGTTTTTTTCTCTTTTTTTTTCTTTCTCTTTTTCCTTTTTCCCTTGGCCCATTTTGTTTTTCGACCCATCTCCTACACTCCCCCTTTCCCTTTCTTTTTCCCAATTCTATTTCTTCCTCTGTTCTTCTTTATCTTCTCTTCCATGCACGAAGACTGTGCACTGACATGTGCACATCCACACAACTCCGACCAACTTCTACCTGCCGCCAACTGACCTAACAAACCACCCAGTATCATCTCAACTTGACCATGCCTCCAGAAAACCCAGCCAACAATTGCTTCAAAATTTCAAACTCAAGCCAACGTCCAGGAACGAGACCGACCCCTTCCTCCGCCTCGTCCCGTCACCTCCGACCACTTGGCAATGCCAAATCCCACCAGCACGATGGCCACCGTCCCCTCATCCTTTTTCCCCCATACCGCAGCCCCATATCACCCCCTCGATGCCGCAGTTGACTCAAGTCCGACCACGACCAAAAATCCCCTCCAAAGCCTACATCTTCCTCATCCAATGACCATTTTTCCCCAGTGCGCCCTCCTTCCAGCTTCCCTCTGGCCAAGCGCCGACCCCCACCATCGATTCCCTTGTCGGAATTTGCCAAAAAATGACACTCCGTCCATCTTGCCTTTCCTTCCTCCATACTTTATTAAAAGTTCCCAAACCAAGATTAAAATTCATATTTTTCAATGACCAACGGATCCATATAATCCATTCATACAATCATGATACTGGAATTTTAACCAAACTCGAGTTATTTACTGTGTCATATGTTTTCTCCTTTCATACTTCATATTATCCAACAAAATATATTTTACAATAATTTATACTCGTAAACAAACATACTTTGTTTTGATTTCAGGATTTAAACTAACTAGATGGCTTGGTATTGATTTTTGAAGTTGATGTTTAACGGTTTTTTTCTTTAAATAAAACATGAAATAGAGGAACAAAAAACACAGTGGGTTTTTCCTTGAGTTACAAGGTGCTGAAACATGTTTATCCCATCTATAAAAGTATTGAATAACTTAACACATGATCACATACGTATACACATGCATACATGGTTTACAGGTAAGTGAGAAAATGGGTTTAACTCACAATTTTCAGGCAATAGAAGAACTGTTGCTTGTTAAATCTTCCTTCTAGCTTCAAAGTTACTATTTTGATTCTTGTTTAGTTTTGTTTCTCTTATTTTTTTGTATCAATCAAAATAGGTCATAGCTCTACATATAAATAGAGGATGGAAGTGTATCAAGTAAGCAAACAGGGTGGCTGCAGATTTTGTTTACAGGCTTTATTTTTATATTTTTATTTTTTCCTTGATTTAATTTATTTTCATAGATTTGATCTTTTATGGCTTGAATTTGATTTTGTTTTGACATTGATTCAATGTTTTGTAAACCTTGAATTAAATGCTTTCCATGATGACGTTTCTTGCACACAAACATGTATACAACATATATACATATATATAGATTTTCCATTTACACTAGTTTTGACCATATACTTATATACATCTACTTATGTATATTTTTATCATCATATATACATATTTATACATTTTCATATTTACAAATACTTTATACATCTTAACTTATGTATATATATATATATATATATATATTATTTTCCATCATGAAGCTTTTACATGTACATATCTATATATATATCCTATATGTACTATTTTACATGACATATATACATATACATTTGTTTGCATGAGTTTGTCATCATATACATACATTTACATTTATACATTTATTTACTTACATATGTTTTTACCTTTTATTATATATATTTATATATACACATGCTTACACATATATGTATAGATATTTATTATTTCCATTAGCATTCTTTTTATAACATACATACATGGTAATAAGTTTTGGAATCTTACCATTTTGAAGTTATACATTCATGTATATATATTTATTTTCCTATATAATATTTTTCATAACATACACACATAGATATATATTCTATAAATGGATATTTTATATATACAAATATATGGATATTTATCTTAAGTTCAAATGGTGGAGTTTATTTATATTTCTATAAAATTTATCATATCAAGAGATTTTTTTGAATTTAAAATCTTGTATGCTGTAAATCAATCATACCCCAAATTTTTTATTAATTTAAAGGTTTATATAGTGTTTAAATCAATTTTATATTCATTTAGATATTTAAATATCAGAAATTAATTTGTATATATCAGAAATTCATTATTTTACTATTAACATCTTTTACCATAATAAGTGCAATAATTAATTACATAAATTTTCATTGATTTTCAAATTAATTCCAAACATATTAAATAATGAGATGATAAATGAACAACTGTTACCTTTAAGTAATTTAATCATATTTATAAGTTTATTATCTACAACAAATGTTATGACTACTTATACATCACTGATTATATTCAATTTCAATTAACAACATATAATTCCAACATTCAATTGCCTTAATTCCATTAATTACCCATTTAATATTCAAACGGACAAATTAATGAGAAGATAATTACAACAATCGTTTATAATAATAGTTCATATCTATTATCTTATCATTTACAACCAATGGTTATAACAAAATGATTTTATATTCCATATTAACCTATTCCAATCAATTACATACAATCTCATCAGTAAATGCATCATTTAATTTATTTCATTATTTACAATCATAACCAAATAACCTTACAATTATATCCATTAATTGAAATTGGATTAAAATGGTTATCAATTACATTAAATCAACATACTATATTACATTCTATTTGTTTTATCATTACAAATCATAAATTTTAATTTCTTACAATATTAATATTTCAAAATCTTATTAAATTTAATATTTTACTTACCAAAAAATACGGATCGTTACACTCTCCCTCACTCAAAACTTTTCGTCTTCGAAAAGGGAAAAGGAGGAATTAAGGGATTAATATATTTTATTCAAAGCATTCAATTTATAACCAATTAATTTACATAATTAAGTATTTAAATAAAATATACAATTTATAACCAATTAAATTCTACATAATCAAGTAAACAAAAGTTTGAAAATATCTTACTTTCAAAAAAAATTTCTAAGTTAATATCTTACTTTCGCAAAAAATTTCTAAGTCAAAAATTCATGGAAAAATTTCGGCAGAGTCTCCTTTGTACGGAGAGGTCTGGAAAAATGGTATCAATAATAACCATATATATATCATATTTCAAAATAAAATATCCCAAACCACGGGAAAATAATATAATATCGCTAGAAAACTGTAATCCGAAAACGTACCTATGTGTCGGGCAAACAATGTTTATTTATGAAACCAAAAGCAGTGGCTATTGCTTCTATAAATCTGTATTCCACTTATATAATCCAAAATAGTGAGAATTATGTATAAGAGAAATATTTAAGTTGTTTCAATTTGCAACAAAAGCAAATCAATATAACACATAATCAAACAAACAATACAACCATATGCAACCAAAGAATCCATCATACATCCATAACAAGCAAAACTAATGGTTTGTTTATTTCAGAAACTTTTAATCGTGCAAGGTGATACATAAACTATCAAGTGTACCCTACGCTCAATAGCCTTAGATAATTTCTAAATAGACTATCCATACAACCTTAAACAATTAGAAGTATCCTTTTCCAAACATCCCATAAGCGAAAACAACCAAGAATTTCAACACATTATTCTGTAACGACCACGGCTTTCTCTCCACAGAAAGTCGCATCGTTAATAAGAAAGAAAGGGGTAGAAAATAGAAAAGAAGAAAAGAAAGAAAGAAACAACAACAACGATCTCACAGCGGAACGAATAAATTATATTAATAACATAAATTATTACATAGTATACAACACTTATCAGAGTTTACACAACTATACAACACATACTAGACAGTTATAAACATCTGTCTAGATATTACAACTCAAATACAATACAAGACTCTAACACAGATATCAACACAGCGGAATACTATATCTACGAACGCCGAAGCCTCCTGCTTCATTGCTCCTCCACAATTCGTCAAGGCTAACCTGAATCCCTTGGCTACTCGTAAAAATTTGAGTACCCAAGAGTTTATAAAACAGAAATAAACAACTTGGGTCAGACATGGGTCTGGTGTGAGTAACAGGTTAAACTTGTTTAACTTCAAAACCTTTTGAAAGAAAAGGTATCACGTAAGACTCCCCACAAATAAACATGGGTAAGTTTTTACCTTACGCTAACCAAAACATTTGATAGGAAATTCGATTGTATTATAATAGGGTCTAGGGTTTTCAAGTAAAATACAGAAATAGCTGAAATGCTTACATCTCACATTTCAACATAGTTGGGCACAACTAATACGTACGGCACTTATTGGAGTTTGGATTCCATACAATGGCAGGGCTACCGGGGTACCGCCCGTCACAGTACGTGGCCTAGATCACCGTACCGAGGATCACTCCCAATCCCCTGCAACACAAGGTCGGAACATCCCTTACTGGATAATTCCCGCACAAGATACCTCACGGTTGGGATCAGCAACCGCACCACTAAGCCGAAAATATAAAGGGACATCTAGACAGAGGTAACCTTGTCCTACTTGGGTGCTACCCACTAACCTTGCTGCACCTCCCCTGTTTTAGCCATTCCCGGTTTGTGAGGCTTGAGGTCACGATTACCTTTAAATAGAACACATCTATCTTAGAATGCTCATCGTCCACCTGACGATGTGCTGAAAGCATTCAATCCATATAAGTTCGTTCCGGGTTCGAACGAAACCGAAGGCATTATCTCGTTACACTCGTTTTGGAATCACCCTCAGAGTTAACGACAATAACCCTTACACTCTGAATCTTCATCTTCACTTGATTCACGACCTATCGTTAATTTGGATCGATGTGGTATTCGGGTCTCCAGACCTGGAAATCCGGTATACGGAAACCCGATCCCGGTCTCATCGAAATCCAAAGCGTATCTTTTAAGGTCAAGTTGTTTTAAAGGTTAAAACAATTTAATTCATTATCTTTATACACAAAGAAAGATAATTCCCAACAGATAATCAACATTATCAGATAATCCATACAATTCAACTAACATCCATATCACACAGCATATATCTCATCAGAGATATCAATCAAAGTCAAGTATCCAATACTAACACCCATTCATAAGTAATGATTTATATCATCTCTAATTAATTTAAATTGAATTAAATTAATTACTTCATTTTATAAATCCTTCTTACTTAACCATTAATTAATTACAATCAATTAATTAACTATCCTCTAATAATTCATTTCAATTAATCATCTTGATTAATTATCTTTTGATTACATTCAAGTAATTTATTCTCAATTAATTACTTAAATTAATTATCCTTAACCACTTATTTTATTTAACCTTTAATTACATCATTAATTAATTAACTAAAATTAATTAACTTAATCAACTATAATTAATTACGTTAATCCTTAATTAATTACATTGATTAATTACTTCATTTATTAATTATTACTTAATTAACCAATCTTAATTACATCATTAATTATATTAATTAATGATCCTTAATTACAACTTAATTATTAATTACTTAATTAAATTAATTACATTAAGTAATTACCTTTAATTAAACAACATTTATTAATCACTCTTGATTAATCTCATCTAGTAATTAACTCCCCTTAATTACTTCATTACATAAATTAATTACTCCTTAATTAATTATCTTTAATTAATCCTTGATTAATTACAAAAAGTAATTAAACTCAAATTACTTCCATTCTTAAATCATCTTCCATTAATTACATCCAGTAATTACCATTAATTACTTTACTAAGTAATTACAATCCATTAATTAAATTAAGTAATTATTTATCAAATCATCAAGTGATTATCTTAAATTAATTAGTCTAATTAATTATTAAAATTAATCACATTAATTAATTATCAAATAATACTTAGTTAATGACCTTCATTAACTATTAACAATTCTTTAATTAAAGTAATTAACTAAGATTACTCATTATTAATTATAAATAAATAAACCATTAATTAATCCTATTTATTCAATTAATTAAGTGTTAACTGTAACTTAATTAATTCTTAATTACTTGATTAATTAATTTCTAATCATTAATTAAAAATCTAATCTTATATAATTAATGATTCTTAATTACAAATTAATTATTCTAAGAATAATAAATCTTAAACTTTAATTAATTTTAAAACCCTTAATTATTTTAATAAATTATCCATTTCATTAATTTATTAAATAATTTAATTATCCATTTTAATTACCTTAATAATTAAATGAATTATAAATCATTAAATCATAATTATCTTTAAGATAAAACACCATTCTCATTAATGATTATCATTAACAAAGTTTTAAAACACATTTTAAGTCTTTCATTTCACAAGTTTAAAAATTTCTCATTTAATAAAGAAGTTTAAAAAAAATTTAAGACCAAATTCAGATTTAAATTCAAATCAATTTGAATTACCTTTAAACATTCAAAATTGTTTAAACATTTTAAAATTTAAAAACTTTCCTATATTTCAAAACTGAAATACTTATTTAAAATTTGAATTCAGATTAATCTTCAGATTTTAAAACTCTACTTACATTTTTAAACTTTATTTTAAAAATTCAAACTACTTAATCATTTTAAAGTATTTAACCATTCAAGTTTAAAGTCTTAATTTATTTTAAAACTGAGATTTAAACTTAAATTTAAATTCCAGAATTTAAACTTGGATTTACAATTTAGTTTATACCTTTGCTTTTCCAATTTTAAATTTCAGTTTAAAAATTTATAACAACATTACAGGTTTCTGTTTTAAACCTGATACAAATACTAAACCCGAGCCAACCAAATTTTGCTTCGAGTCCTCCAACCAAAAACTTCGAGCAACCCATCCCCATGCTTCGAGTCAATCACCACTTACTTGAATACAAAGCAGAACCAAGCAACATCACCACGACACAGCGCTCTGTGCACATGCACCAGCACGGCAGCTAACTCCGACCATCAACGTTGATTCACCCAGGTCGGCTATCACCTTCCTAACCGAATCCAAACACTAGATTAATGACATCGCCATGAAATCGAATTTGAGTAATTAACTCAAACCTGGAACAACAGACATTACCAATTCCCAAAAACTGTCAACACTTCATCCAAGCAATTCCGACCACCTGAACACCTGTGCTTCCGGTCATACCTTCGTCAACTCATCCTCTACCATTCCCTTAAGTTTGGCTACACTCGATCATCCAGAGATGACGAACCAAACAAAACACTCAACCCAGTAGGAACTAGGGTTACAAACCTCAATAATCAACCATCATCACCACAAAGCCCTGATCAACATCCTGGCATTTTTCCCCTATCCACTGATCATCAGACTATCACCAGATAGAACCCCTTTCTCCCAGACCACATAGATCATCAGAAAACCCCATATTTCCATTTCCAGTTCATCCCAGAACTACACACTCATCCCATCATTAAAAATTATGATTTTAGTTTTTAAAATTTTGTTTCTGGATGATGTTTCATATTATAAGCCTGAAACATCGAATCATAATGTTTGAGTTTTTCACTTTATATTGATCTTGCTCTGTTGTTCTTATTTCCAGAGCAGATTTCATTTTAATTTTACTTAAAAAAAAATTTAAACTTTACACTATCACCTAACAACCAATTTTTGTTTAGAACCTATGTCCTAACAGAAATAGGATCAAGAGGAATTGAATATTGAATAAATTTGAACCTGGAAGTTAAAACAGCAACCACAAATACATGCATACATTTACACATTCACATATATACACAGGAACTTATCTCACAACATACACATTTTCCAGATATAAACATGCAACTAATCCCGATACTTAAGTTTTAAAAGTGATGTTACTCACCATTTAAAGAAGATGAACAGAGCATCTAATTGTTTATGAGCATACACACTATAAACATTCACATTAGATTTTCACTTATTCATGCAATACTTATTCATTTCAACTATACTAGCATGCAACCATATTTTACTTTAAGTTTTTAAAAGTTACTCACCAGGCATAAGCAGAGACAGAGCAGGGTAGTTTAGCTTTTGAAAACTGGAATTGACTTAAGACTGGAATGCCTCATTGATTTAAAAACTTGAGTTGTTGGCTTTAAATTGCTTTAAATCTACATGCAAGATGGCTTCCAGGTTGAAAAATGACTGCAAGCAGTTTGAATTGCTTCCAGACAAATTTCCAGGTTTGCTTCAATTATCTCAGATTGAAGAAAATGCTTGCAAGCTTCCAGATTTGCTTTGCATACTTCCAGATTAAAAGAAAATGCATCCTAATCATCTAAGGTTGAAGATAACGAATGCAGATTTGCAGGCTGAAGACTTTTATTTGCAAATTTGGTCTTTGAAAAATGAGTTTCTAGTTTTTGAGGAGGAACAGATTTTGATTTGCAAACTTGTTTACAGGTTTTTGAATTTTTGAATAGATATTTGTTTGAGGAGGATGTAAATTACAGATTGAAGAATTTTGCAGGCTTTTGATTTTACATTTCTGTTTTGAAGAGTTTCTTACTTTATTTGTTTTGAACTGAGGTTTTCTTAACTTTGAAGAGAATAGGAAAAAAATATGAAGAGAATGAAGTATATGTTTATATAAACTGAAATTATCTAAAAATAAAAATAAAAGAAAAACAAGATTAAATGACACTTGTCATTAGCCCTTACTCATTATTTAACACTTGTTTAAATGAGGTCTTAGGAAATTAACACTTGTCTTTTTAAGTTAATTTGTATTTTATTCTTAAAGTTTAATATAAGCTTATACTTAATTAATTAGTTAATAAGTACTTATCTATATATAAATTACTTTTTAAAGGGAAACAAAAACTAATTATATTTATAAATAAAAGCTTATACAAATATTTTAAAATCCAAAATAATTTAAATAATTATTCTTTTGAATTTCAAAACTTTAAATTCAAATTCAAATCAAATTAAATTCTAAGATTCAATTTAAAAATTAAGTTATATATATATACACTTATATAACTACTTATCAATTTAAAAATATAACAATTCCATAGTCTTTTAAAATCCATTCATATTTATAAAAATAATACATTATACTTATTATTTGAAAATAACATATTTGATACTTATTTAATTAGATTATTAAATTAAATTCAAATTTTATTATCAAAGATCATCAATATCAATTTAATTATTTAACAGATTATTAAATTGATATTGTTAAAATTTCCGGGATATTACATTCCTTCCCCCTTAAAATAATTTCGTCCCCGAAATTTAAACAAAGGTAATTTAATAATCTTATTAAAGATTTAAATTTAAAACATAAGCATATACTATCATCCATATGCTAACAACCATAGCAACCAAATCATCCAATCAAACAATTTAACTATCTAGACTAAATTCTAGATAAAATTCCTCGAGTTTCCCCAAGTATATATATATACCGGGATACTCGCTCTACAAACAATCTAAACAATCAATACTACTAAACTATAAAGCTACTATTCATCTATATCTACAGAACTAAATAGAATATCAGACTACAGACGAGTCTGACTCAACTACCAAACTTCCCAAAACTGCAGATTCTAAAACCAAAGATAGATCAAATACGTACTTCCTCAGAGATACGTAAAACACAATGAATTCCAGTTATCCAAACTGACAATTCAGTTCAGAAGACCAAAAACTTATCTAAATCAGAACACAGACGGGATCCAAACATAACTCTACTTCACAACTATCAGTAGATTCCAAACTTACTTCTCCCATCCAGAGATACACTCCAAACTGCTTTCGCTGCTCAACTCTGATCTGAGGTAGAACACAAGCACAGACTGGACAACTTATTCCAGAAATAAGGTTCACTGATCCATAAAGAAAACTCGGATACTCCAGCAAAACTTGAGTTGCTTCGTCAACTCCATCTCTAGGAAAACATCCTTCCACTAGACTGAACCACCGGTATCACTCCTGGAATCCAATCGATAAGGAAACTCAACTTCCAGATGCGGACAAATCTCTAACTTCTCTGAAGACATCCGGAAAAATTCTGACAACCCAAGAGAACACTCAGACAATCGCAAGTCACTTTTGCGATCAACCCAACCTAATTCCAAACAGACTGTTCTCTCTTTACCAATCAGAACAGCTTACACTTATTTATCCAATCTATCTAAGAAATGGATCCACTCTGCTGCTTCTGAACTTCACTTCCAGAAAAACTACTCATCCAGAAAACTTCCTGCCATCACAGAATACTCCGAGCTGCACCGCTGCCACCGATGCCAAAGATTTCCTTATCCAAAGCTCTTCGAGAAACTCGAACCTCAAACCAAACAGAAACACCGTGCTGAACTCAGCCACAACACCGAAGCAGACACACTTCCTTAACCTTGTTCCAAAGAAAACATCTTCGGGAACATCCATATTCACTGCATCTCATCACACAGCTACTTCTTCCAGAAGATACCAAGATACCATCACTCACTTCTGCCTCATCGACAGATCCAACTCTACTCATCCACACTTCAAAGATAAACTCCGAACCATTACAGTTTCCTTCGGAGATCGATGAAATCCTTCACCACAGCAAAGCTTACTCGAGACGGTATTGGGTCTACAGTCTCGACAGATACACTTCCAACCTCAACACTCAGACTCCAACCATTGGTAGTTATGTTACACACACCACTACCCTATCTACCTTTATATCCTATATTGGAAAACCTGAACAGGTAACCCAATAAATAGGTAGAAATATATATATATTTAAAATGATACTTTTTATATAGAAATTATTTCTGGGTAAAATTATTTCATTTACCTCTTTAAAACAATATTGTGTCCGTTGGCCTGGTTCAAGTGTTTAGAGATCCCTATCAATAACGTTAGCTACTCGTATTGACCAGAATCCATATACCACTCAACCGATCAATTAACACAATATAAAACCATTTTTATATAACTAACAATTACGCGCTCTCAAGATAGACACCACTTCAGAGCCTAGGTATTCACTCAACCTACTGCTCTGATATTCACTTAACCAAAAGCTTAGGCATTCGCTCAACCTATGCTCTGATACCACTGTAACGACCACGGCTTTCTCTCCACAGAAAGTCGCATCGTTAATAAGAAAGAAAGGGGTAGAAAATAGAAAAGAAGAAAAGAAAGAAAGAAACAACAACAACGATCTCACAGCGGAACGAATAAATTATATTAATAACATAAATTATTACATAGTATACAACACTTATCAGAGTTTACACAACTATACAACACATACTAGACAGTTATAAACATCTGTCTAGATATTACAACTCAAATACAATACAAGACTCTAACACAGATATCAACACAGCGGAATACTATATCTACGAACGCCGAAGCCTCCTGCTCCATTGCTCCTCCACAATTCGTCAAGGCTAACCTGAATCCCTTGGCTACTCGTAAAAATTTGAGTACCCAAGAGTTTATAAAACAGAAATAAACAACTTGGGTCAGACATGGGTCTGGTGTGAGTAACAGGTTAAACTTGTTTAACTTCAAAACCTTTTGAAAGAAAAGGTATCACGTAAGACTCCCCACAAATAAACATGGGTAAGTTTTTACCTTACGCTAACCAAAACATTTGATAGGAAATTCGATTGTATTATAATAGGGTCTAGGGTTTTCAAGTAAAATACAGAAATAGCTGAAATGCTTACATCTCACATTTCAACATAGTTGGGCACAACTAATACGTACGGCACTTATTGGAGTTTGGATTCCATACAATGGCAGGGCTACCGGGGTACCGCCCGTCACAGTACGTGGCCTAGATCACCGTACCGAGGATCACTCCCAATCCCCTGCAACACAAGGTCGGAACATCCCTTACTGGATAATTCCCGCACAAGATACCTCACGGTTGGGATCAGCAACCGCACCACTAAGCCGAAAATATAAAGGGACATCTAGACAGAGGTAACCTTGTCCTACTTGGGTGCTACCCACTAACCTTGCTGCACCTCCCCTGTTTTAGCCATTCCCGGTTTGTGAGGCTTGAGGTCACGATTACCTTTAAATAGAACACATCTATCTTAGAATGCTCATCGTCCACCTGACGATGTGCTGAAAGCATTCAATCCATATAAGTTCGTTCCGGGTTCGAACGAAACCGAAGGCATTATCTCGTTACACTCGTTTTGGAATCACCCTCAGAGTTAACGACAATAACCCTTGCACTCTGAATCTTCATCTTCACTTGATTCACGACCTATCGTTAATTTGGATCGATGTGGTATTCGGGTCTCCAGACCTGGAAATCCGGTATACGGAAACCCGATCCCGGTCTCATCGAAATCCAAAGCGTATCTTTTAAGGTCAAGTTGTTTTAAAGGTTAAAACAATTTAATTCATTATCTTTATACACAAAGAAAGATAATTCCCAACAGATAATCAACATTATCAGATAATCCATACAATTCAACTAACATCCATATCACACAGCATATATCTCATCAGAGATATCAATCAAAGTCAAGTATCCAATACTAACACCCATTCATAAGTAATGATTTATATCATCTCTAATTAATTTAAATTGAATTAAATTAATTACTTCATTTTATAAATCCTTCTTACTTAACCATTAATTAATTACAATCAATTAATTAACTATCCTCTAATAATTCATTTCAATTAATCATCTTGATTAATTATCTTTTGATTACATTCAAGTAATTTATTCTCAATTAATTACTTAAATTAATTATCCTTAACCACTTATTTTATTTAACCTTTAATTACATCATTAATTAATTAACTAAAATTAATTAACTTAATCAACTATAATTAATTACGTTAATCCTTAATTAATTACATTGATTAATTACTTCATTTATTAATTATTACTTAATTAACCAATCTTAATTACATCATTAATTATATTAATTAATGATCCTTAATTACAACTTAATTATTAATTACTTAATTAAATTAATTACATTAAGTAATTACCTTTAATTAAACAACATTTATTAATCACTCTTGATTAATCTCATCTAGTAATTAACTCCCCTTAATTACTTCATTACATAAATTAATTACTCCTTAATTAATTATCTTTAATTAATCCTTGATTAATTACAAAAAGTAATTAAACTCAAATTACTTCCATTCTTAAATCATCTTCCATTAATTACATCCAGTAATTACCATTAATTACTTTACTAAGTAATTACAATCCATTAATTAAATTAAGTAATTATTTATCAAATCATCAAGTGATTATCTTAAATTAATTAGTCTAATTAATTATTAAAATTAATCACATTAATTAATTATCAAATAATACTTAGTTAATGACCTTCATTAACTATTAACAATTCTTTAATTAAAGTAATTAACTAAGATTACTCATTATTAATTATAAATAAATAAACCATTAATTAATCCTATTTATTCAATTAATTAAGTGTTAACTGTAACTTAATTAATTCTTAATTACTTGATTAATTAATTTCTAATCATTAATTAAAAATCTAATCTTATATAATTAATGATTCTTAATTACAAATTAATTATTCTAAGAATAATAAATCTTAAACTTTAATTAATTTTAAAACCCTTAATTATTTTAATAAATTATCCATTTCATTAATTTATTAAATAATTTAATTATCCATTTTAATTACCTTAATAATTAAATGAATTATAAATCATTAAATCATAATTATCTTTAAGATAAAACACCATTCTCATTAATGATTATCATTAACAAAGTTTTAAAACACATTTTAAGTCTTTCATTTCACAAGTTTAAAAATTTCTCATTTAATAAAGAAGTTTAAAAAAAATTTAAGACCAAATTCAGATTTAAATTCAAATCAATTTGAATTACCTTTAAACATTCAAAATTGTTTAAACATTTTAAAATTTAAAAACTTTCCTATATTTCAAAACTGAAATACTTATTTAAAATTTGAATTCAGATTAATCTTCAGATTTTAAAACTCTACTTACATTTTTAAACTTTATTTTAAAAATTCAAACTACTTAATCATTTTAAAGTATTTAACCATTCAAGTTTAAAGTCTTAATTTATTTTAAAACTGAGATTTAAACTTAAATTTAAATTCCAGAATTTAAACTTGGATTTACAATTTAGTTTATACCTTTGCTTTTCCAATTTTAAATTTCAGTTTAAAAATTTATAACAACATTACAGGTTTCTGTTTTAAACCTGATACAAATACTAAACCCGAGCCAACCAAATTTTGCTTCGAGTCCTCCAACCAAAAACTTCGAGCAACCCATCCCCATGCTTCGAGTCAATCACCACTTACTTGAATACAAAGCAGAACCAAGCAACATCACCACGACACAGCGCTCTGTGCACATGCACCAGCACGGCAGCTAACTCCGACCATCAACGTTGATTCACCCAGGTCGGCTATCACCTTCCTAACCGAATCCAAACACTAGATTAATGACATCGCCATGAAATCGAATTTGAGTAATTAACTCAAACCTGGAACAACAGACATTACCAATTCCCAAAAACTGTCAACACTTCATCCAAGCAATTCCGACCACCTGAACACCTGTGCTTCCGGTCATACCTTCGTCAACTCATCCTCTACCATTCCCTTAAGTTTGGCTACACTCGATCATCCAGAGATGACGAACCAAACAAAACACTCAACCCAGTAGGAACTAGGGTTACAAACCTCAATAATCAACCATCATCACCACAAAGCCCTGATCAACATCCTGGCATTTTTCCCCTATCCACTGATCATCAGACTATCACCAGATAGAACCCCTTTCTCCCAGACCACATAGATCATCAGAAAACCCCATATTTCCATTTCCAGTTCATCCCAGAACTACACACTCATCCCATCATTAAAAATTATGATTTTAGTTTTTAAAATTTTGTTTCTGGATGATGTTTCATATTATAAGCCTGAAACATCGAATCATAATGTTTGAGTTTTTCACTTTATATTGATCTTGCTCTGTTGTTCTTATTTCCAGAGCAGATTTCATTTTAATTTTACTTAAAAAAAAATTTAAACTTTACACTATCACCTAACAACCAATTTTTGTTTAGAACCTATGTCCTAACAGAAATAGGATCAAGAGGAATTGAATATTGAATAAATTTGAACCTGGAAGTTAAAACAGCAACCACAAATACATGCATACATTTACACATTCACATATATACACAGGAACTTATCTCACAACATACACATTTTCCAGATATAAACATGCAACTAATCCCGATACTTAAGTTTTAAAAGTGATGTTACTCACCATTTAAAGAAGATGAACAGAGCATCTAATTGTTTATGAGCATACACACTATAAACATTCACATTAGATTTTCACTTATTCATGCAATACTTATTCATTTCAACTATACTAGCATGCAACCATATTTTACTTTAAGTTTTTAAAAGTTACTCACCAGGCATAAGCAGAGACAGAGCAGGGTAGTTTAGCTTTTGAAAACTGGAATTGACTTAAGACTGGAATGCCTCATTGATTTAAAAACTTGAGTTGTTGGCTTTAAATTGCTTTAAATCTACATGCAAGATGGCTTCCAGGTTGAAAAATGACTGCAAGCAGTTTGAATTGCTTCCAGACAAATTTCCAGGTTTGCTTCAATTATCTCAGATTGAAGAAAATGCTTGCAAGCTTCCAGATTTGCTTTGCATACTTCCAGATTAAAAGAAAATGCATCCTAATCATCTAAGGTTGAAGATAACGAATGCAGATTTGCAGGCTGAAGACTTTTATTTGCAAATTTGGTCTTTGAAAAATGAGTTTCTAGTTTTTGAGGAGGAACAGATTTTGATTTGCAAACTTGTTTACAGGTTTTTGAATTTTTGAATAGATATTTGTTTGAGGAGGATGTAAATTACAGATTGAAGAATTTTGTAGGCTTTTGATTTTACATTTCTGTTTTGAAGAGTTTCTTACTTTATTTGTTTTGAACTGAGGTTTTCTTAACTTTGAAGAGAATAGGAAAAAAATATGAAGAGAATGAAGTATATGTTTATATAAACTGAAATTATCTAAAAATAAAAATAAAAGAAAAACAAGATTAAATGACACTTGTCATTAGCCCTTACTCATTATTTAACACTTGTTTAAATGAGGTCTTAGGAAATTAACACTTGTCTTTTTAAGTTAATTTGTATTTTATTCTTAAAGTTTAATATAAGCTTATACTTAATTAATTAGTTAATAAGTACTTATCTATATATAAATTACTTTTTAAAGGGAAACAAAAACTAATTATATTTATAAATAAAAGCTTATACAAATATTTTAAAATCCAAAATAATTTAAATAATTATTCTTTTGAATTTCAAAACTTTAAATTCAAATTCAAATCAAATTAAATTCTAAGATTCAATTTAAAAATTAAGTTATATATATATACACTTATATAACTACTTATCAATTTAAAAATATAACAATTCCATAGTCTTTTAAAATCCATTCATATTTATTAAAGTAATACATTATACTTATTATTTGAAAATAACATATTTGATACTTATTTAATTAGATTATTAAATTAAATTCAAATTTTATTATCAAAGATCATCAATATCAATTTAATTATTTAACAGATTATTAAATTGATATTGTTAAAATTTCCGGGATATTACAATTTAAGTTTATTAAATTGGTTTCTTTTCACATCATTATTTACTTTTTATTTATTTCCATTCATTCATACAATGTCCTTTTTCTTATTCTTTCATGTACTTACACAAATATTTCACATTTAATATCTAAAATAATCAACGAATTCATTATTTAAGTATTACATATATTTTATTGTAATTTATTTCACGTTATTCATACGTTTATACCATTTCTTGTACATCAAAATACTTATTTATAGAAATAATTCCATTGAACACTTCCATTACTTAAGTTTTACTTGTAAAATATTCTATTACATATTCCTATTACATATTCCTATTTAACATTTCAACTTTTTAAACATTTCAGGTAAGTTATATATATGTTTATAGAATGTAATTAAATGTTACAATAGTTTACCTTATTCGTTTTAGTAATTAAAATGTTCAATGTTTCATATCTTCCGATTTACAAGTTACAAATTTCTAATTTCTTATATATTTCATTAATCACTTAACATCTAAATTTCTTATTTCTCATTTTAGAAGTTTTCAATTATTAATATAGTCAAGATTTCATTCATTACCATAATTGAATTCTATAATTTATAGAAACTTAAGAACTAAATGCGGATTTATTTCAAATCATATGAAATAATATATATATATATATATATATATATATATATATATATACACTCATAGCTTTATATATCTAATCACATTTTTAAATTAAAATTAAGATTTGTTTATCAAAACAAAGGTGTAGTAAAACTACTACAGTGGCCTTCCGACTTTGAAACTCGAAAATGAATGTCGATTGTAACAATCCGTAATTTTCCGATAATTAATTTATTGAATTAATAAGATTTATAATGTAATTTGGAAGAAATAAAAATTTGTGACCTAATTAATGCTGAGAGAAAAAATAAGATTTATTAATGGGAATAATAACCAGAATGAAATGTAATAGTATTAAATTAAGGTAATTGATAACTACTTTAAATGTAATTCCAATTAATGTAAATGATTAAAAAGTTATGATTGGTTATAGATTGTAAATAAATTGTAACAATATGTGTATTAATTTATAATTGGATTAAAAGTAATTGATAATTTAAATGTTGTATTAATTAATGAAATAGTATGTAATAAATTGTAATTGAATATAAATTAGTGTTGTGCAAATAATTATAACAGTTGTGTAGACAATCAACTTATAAATGTGATTAAATTAAGCTAAAGGTGACAATTGTTATTTGTTACCTATTTGTTTAACTTGTTGAAATCAAATTAGAAATAAATTGCATTAAATGTAATTAAAAGTTACGTTAATGTGAAGTAAGGCAATAACTGTAGAATATTGAGGTAATAAAATGTAAATTAGTGTTAGTTTTACCCATTTGATGATAAATGATTGAATAAAAGATTGAAATCAAATTTAATCAATTTATTGGAATTAAAAATATAATTAATTGGATTTAATTATAATTGAAATTGAACACTGTAATTAGTGTAATATTCAACACTGAATTGATTTATAAATGTGTTTTTTTAAATGTGTTTAAATTACTTAAATGTAAATATTGTTTTACTTATCATCTTATTATTTAATCCGTTGAAATAAATTTGGAAATCAATGAAATTAAATGTAATTAAATATTGCAGTTAATATAAGAAATATGTTAACTATAGAGTTGAGTGAAATAAAATGAAAACTTATGTTGAATAAGTGTAACGTCCCAGATTTTCTCGTTCGAAAATCGACATCCATACTTTACATCGTACTCGAATGTCGTAGATTCGAGCGTTCAAATCCGAGTCGCCGAAGCTTATAACACAGTTAAGTAAACAACACAGCGGAAATAAAAGAATATAGATATACAATATCTGATACAATATCCAGATACAATGATGATACAATGATGATATAGATATTCATTGTATCATCATTGTATCTGGATATTGTATCAGATATTGTATATCTATATTCTTTTATTTCCGCTGTGTTGTTTACTTAACTGTGTTATAAGCTCCGGCGACTCGGATTTGAACGCTCGAATCTACGACATTCGAGTACGATGTAAAGTATGGATGTCGATTTTCGAACGAGAAAATCTGGGACGTTACAATAAGTCCATAAGGTAATAGTTGATTTAATATGTGAACATTTAAATCAAAAATAAAAGAATAAAAATGAATAAGTTTAATAAAGGAGTAAACATTTGTTTATTTGTTTGAAATGTATTTTAGCTTACAGATTAATTACAGGAATAAGAAATCAATTATTTAATAAGAAATTAATAGCTTTTGGTTTGTATACAATAATTCCATAAACACGTTAAATCACTATAAAAGGAATTAAATTATCTCATTTCCCTTTCAAAATTTAACTTAGAAATCAATGGAAATTAATGTGATTAGAACCCTTTTAATTAAAAAGAGAGAAGATATTAATTGTAGACGTATATTGAAATAAATTTAAATTGGGTGATTTATTTCCAATTAATTCAGTTCATGTTTCTAATTTTAGTGTTGGTTTACTGCATATATGTTTGTGCCTAAATAGAAACTTACATTTTAGATCCAATTATATAAAAATAAAGGATTATTTAGGTTTGAAATCTCATATGGTTTTAAATTAAATGTTAATAGGTGATTGTAAGGGGTAAAATAGATTTACAATTTGACTATTTCCTTTTTACTTAGACTTGATTAGATTTTAATTGCAACATAATTTACCTTTCCATCTTCACTCTTCTAATTTACTCTTACATTCATTGCCTCCTTATGTGGATTATTAGCATACCTTTTATTTATAAATGTAAACTATAAGTGGAGATAAAGATGTACACACACATATATTATACACCTATTTATATTACCTCATTTATGGTGTCAAATTTGTTTAATGTATGTTAATGCATTCCTAGAAAAATGTTTAATCTAAACGTTAACATGTTTGTTTAAATTCCCAATCTAATCACAGAGAGAGAAATGAAAGGTTCTTAATGCTGTATATTACCTTAATTAATTACAAAAATTTGTGTAGAAAATTTATTTTCATTTATCGTGTGTTAACGTAAAATTAAATAGGTGTAACTGTGAGTTTATGGGAGTTAAGGAAAGTAATAAAGAGGAGACATAATTTTGAAATTTGAATTCCAAAGGTTTATTGGTAGTGTACATCTGGTACGTGCATTCCTTCATCATTATTTAATATATACCACATTTCTTTCCTCATTTTTGTTGTTTCTTCATTTTCGTTTATTTCCTTCCTCTTATTCCTGAAGCTACATCTTCTCAAACGTGAGTTTCATTTTATATGTATACATATTTTTTTATTTAAACTTTCTTCACCTCTTTACACCTGTCCTACCTCCAATTCCTAAAGAAAAAAATGTGAGTTTGTTGTTTTCGCCATCTCATTTCATATTTCTACAGCCACTTCATTTCTTTTCATTTTGTTTTCCTGTAGCCTTCTTCCACCTCATATTTTATTTATTTATTTTGGTAGCGTATATTTCCTAAAGCCTTCATTTTAGAAATGCAACATTCATTTTGTCCATCCACCTTCATTTCTTTATTATTAAATAACCTGCCACTTTATTTCTTCTTTTACTTTTTGTTTCTCATGACACCTCATATTCATTTAGTTCAAATTATTCTTCCCCGAAGCTATAATCTCATCAGCAAATTGTTCCTTCATTTTTTTCCTTGTCGCCGCTTCAATTCCTATGTTTAGATCTCCATTTCAAATCTTTCTTTCCCTGAATCATTTTAATGTAAACTTGCAAATTCAAAACCTCTCATTTTGAAAATTCAAAAGCTTTCTTTTATGAAACATGAGTTTCATCGTTTATTTTCCCTACATGTCCTGCCCTCGTCTTAGTTTGTTTTTCCATCTTTGCCTGAAGCCTATCTTGAGAAAAACGTAAGTATTAAACTTTGTTTATTTTAATTCAAGCATGTACCTACTATTATTTTAATAATATTTCTTATAATATGAATATCTTTTGCATATATACTTCGATTCACGTGCAATTTCTTCTATTGGAATTTTGGGCTTTTATTTGATTTAAATCAACTATAAATCAAAGGTGAGTGTTTTAACCCACTCACAACTACTAAATTATCTTATGTTAGTTAAATTGAATTTATGATGTGATTTGGAATTGATTGGTTGATGTTTGGTATATTTAAATTGTCATTCTAGTTAAATTAAACTTTTATTGCATTTAATCATCGGTTAATTTAATATTGAATTTACTTGTCAATTTAATACCTGTTAATGATAATCAGTTATCTATTGATGTTTATGGGTTGATTTGGGTGATGATTATGATGCATGTTTAATTGTTGACATTGGATGATTTGATGTTATATTTATGTTGTTATAACACTGTAAGTTCCCTTAGTTATTGTTAGAAAATCCCTATGGGTTGAAATGATACATACCCGAACGATCATATAGAATAGGAGAAAATCTTTATGGGTTGAAATGATAAACCCAAGTGATTTTCATTGATTTGGAATTTGGGATTGTGGGTTGAAATAATATATACCCGTAAATTTAAATTTTTGCGGATTGAAATGATAAATATCTATATCACTTGACCATAGGGTAGAAAATTATATACGGACATCGGATATGTTAAATTAAACGATTTTAAAACCCTTAAATCTTAAATTAGATTAAATGATATTTTAAAGGAAATTGATTTATATAAATTGAATTACTTTGAAAATCCAAGTTTGCAGGTTGGAATTGGAAATTTGTTTAAATCGAAATTCTAAAGTATTTTAATCTATTTTGAATCTATTTAAAGTATTTTAGCCCATTTAAATCTATTTTAAATCTATTTAATCTATTTGAATCTATTTTAAACAATATTGAACTATTTTAATCTATTTTAAACTATATTAATCTATTTAAACTATATTAATCCATTTTAATCTATTTTAAACTATATTAATCTATTTTAATCTATTTTAAACTATCTAAACTATTTTCTGAATTTCAAGGTTTTTAAAGTGGAAGTTTTATATTTAAATCCTTGATTTTTAAGTAGAATACGATTAAATGATGTTATGACATAAGTAGGGATTTAAGTGACATATTTGAGGAAAATGTTGATTTTAAATGAGGATTTAATCTATTTTGGAATTATGAATTCGAAAGTGATATGATTTTAAATGTGATAATGTAACAACTCGTAATTTTCGACACCCGAAAATCGACATCAATACGTCCACTGTATTACATGCCGAACAATCGAATGCCCGAAATACCAGATCTTTAGGGAAAAGAAGAAAGAGGTAGAAGAAGAAAATAGGAAACAACATTAGAATCTCACAATCGCAGCAGAACAATATATAATAGATAATAACAGATATTTATACAAAAGAAACTATAACTGTTTTTATACATTACATCATCAGAGTACAATACAATCAATAACACAATACTGGACAGTTATAATAACTTGTCCTCACAAAAGATGACTATACAGCTTACTATGCACATCGGATTATACACCAAGTATATGTGATACGTCTCGTCATCCAGCTCGCCTCCTGAGCTCCATAGCATCCTATCATGTAACTGTAATACTCGTTCTGACCCGAGCATTATAATAAAATAACACTCGAGTCAGTTTGGAAACCAGCGTGAGTAAACAAACTCAATTGAATTATTAAAGTTTCCAAAATCCTTTGAAAATCAAAAGTATCTCGTAAGACCACGCCATAAATAAACATGCCGGGTTTTTACCTTACGATAACCAAAACATTTTATATCAAAATCCTCTGATATTATAATAGTTTCTAAGTACAAATACTTATTCAAATAGCTGAAATGCTTGTATCTCACGTTCCAGCATAGTTGGGCTCAATCAAAACCGTACGGTGCTTATTAGAGATTGGGTTTCCATACAATGGCAGGGCTACTGGGGTACCGCCCATCATAGTACCTGGCCTAGATCAGCGTACCGAGGACCACTCCCGATACTTGCAACACAAGACAGGACTACCCCTTACTGGAAATCCCGAATAAGATCACCCCGCGGTTGGGATCAACAACCGCCCACACAGTCGAAATAAATGGGACTCTAGACAGGGGTGACCTTACCCTACTTGGGTGGTGCCCACTTAGCCTTACTGCACCTCCCTTGTTTTAATCATTCCAGGTTGATGAGGCTTGAGGCTACGATTACCTTTTTAGCACACATTCACTTAGAATGCTCACCATCCTCCAATGACGATGTACTGATAGCATTCATCCATACAAGTCCGTTCCCGGTCCGAACGGAACCGAAGGCACTACTCCTACTACATCCATTTGGGAATCACTCTTAGTACTCGTTGGATCAAAGTGGTTTTCGGATCACAAATCCGATCCTGGTTTCTTCGAAACAACGTTCGCTATATTCCGGTAAACTCAACCCCGGTTCTTTAGGAAATACACAGACGCGAATAAGATCGGAGATCACCTCCTAACCATTTATTGGACGGATTTCCTTAAAGTCGTCCTAGAAGAACACAACAAGTTTATAAGTACAGTATAGCACCTCGAACGGTAACTGTACCATATAATTCCGTACTTCTTCTAGATATTTCCAAAGTTACATTTGGGGTCCAGATTTGATAGTTGGTTATTAAACTATCAAATAAACAATCAATTCAACCAAACACTTCATTTCCACTAAAACTCCAAATCTCTTTTTAATTTAACTTTAAATAAATAAATTCCTTTATCCAAAATATATACTTATCTTATCGAGTTAAGTAGATTCACTACAAATTTTCTTTCAAAAATATTTGGAAAACTTTTAAAATAAATTTTCAAAATAATACATAAGAAATTTCTATAATAATTTTCAAAGTAAAACTTCAAACAAAAACTACTTTTTAAATAAAAGCTATTTTATAAAATGTAAATATTTAATAATTATCCTTTTAGAATCATAATACTAATTTAACCTTTAAGAAAAATATAATTAACTACTATACTAACTTAATTAATAATTACTTTTAACAATTTTAAAACAATTTATAATAAATTTTCTATAACATTCTTTAAAATACTTTTAAATTCTCTAATTATCCCTGAAAAATCTTTCCTTTAAAATATACTTAACTTTTCAGAAAAATATATACATATTCACTTCAATATTGCTAATTCCAATATTGACAAATCCTTCTCGATTTATTTCCATTTAATTTACGTCTCAATTCCATAAATTCCTTTTCACATTCTTAAAAAATAAATCCACCATTTATTTTTAAAACTATTTGCCATCCCCTTATAAATTCCCACCGTGAATTTAAAAATCTCACATATCCACTATTATTTTTACTTCACTTTATATTATAAACCTCGTTTATAAACCCCATAGTCTCATTTTCCGTTTCACCACAATTAACCGATTTTGAAATCGATTTCCAAAACTAAATTCCATTTCAAAATAAATTCCCAGTACATTCCAAAATCCACTAATTTCATATCTTACTTTCTTTTTATGATTTAAAAAGCTTTATTTAAATCTGAAAAATTAATTCCACATTTTACTTTTCAAATTCCCTCTTTATTTTCCTCAAATCTATTTTAAATCTCGGATTTAAAAATAACTCTTTTATACTCCACAAATCTCTTAAGTCCCGCTATTAAATCTTTTTATTTGATATTCCCAAAAAAATCTTTATCTTTCCATATTTAGAAATTATCGAGTACAATTTTTAAAATCAATCTTTTATAATTTTTTTTTCAAAATCATTACATTTAAATTTATCCATCCTTAGTATAAATCTCTTACTTTAAAATTTCCCTTTTTGTTTCCCTTTAAAAATTCAATATTTATATTTTTAAAATGCCAAAATACATCCAGCAATATCATAGCATCCAATAATTTTATTTTTCCAACATAATCTACCACAGATTATTCCACATTTCATATATCACTATAATGAAAATAAATTCAACATTTTTGAGCAATATAGTTGGATCCCTCCAACCTATTTCCCTGCATCCATAGATGTTAGCACAATATAAAAATACCAATCCCACTTCGAGGGGGATATCGCGGTATATAGGGTCATCCGCTATTATGTGGGGCGCATAGGGTCCCATCCACTATATATTGCGGGAATATCAATCACTCTAATACTAATATATATACTACTATATATATATAACATCCAACAAATAATTATATATCTATTTAATCCAATCATCTAATAATTTAAATTTAAGCATTTAAATTTAAATGGTAATCCAAATGAGTGAGAAATTCTCACCTTGATTTTTAAATTTGCAATCCGATCCAAACCAGCTTGTCTCTCCACGATTTTAGACCTTGTATAAACATTATATGGTTTATTAACACTTTAAATAGTCGAACAATCAATTACCATTTATTAATTTAATTTAAACTAATAATTAAATTTTAAACTAATTTCCCTATGATAAATAATTTTTAGTAACTAAAATAATTGAATAAATTAATTAAACAAGTTAATCACCATAATCCATTATTTTAAAATAATCATATAAGTGAAAATATGCATGTATATTTTTATATGGATATATTTATATTTATATATTTTCTTTTTTTTCTGTAAATAACAAAAGTAGTAATTTTCTTTACTGTAAATTTTTTCCCTCTTTAATATATATATATATATACATATTTGTAAAAATAAAAACCTGATTTTAAAATTCCTTCTTTTTCCTTTCTCTCTCTCTATATATATATATATATATATATAAATTAAAAAAAAAACTGCTATATCTAAATCCCCAAGAAAAAATCGCGAACACGAGAATGGCCTCGTCTCAGCTTCCATCCACTACCACTGACATCAACGAACCCCCCTACTCTAGCAACCGCCCTCATCACCGACGTGCACCACTACTTCCACTCGCCAGAGCCTCAGCCACCCCTCTCCTCAAATGCTCACGCGACACGAAATCGCCACCACCTGCTACTCGACTCGATCCATCCTTCACTGATCGTCGTTCTCCAAACCGACTTCGGCAACGTCCCCTCGTCACGAGATCAACAGGTCCCCACCACCAATTGAAAATGCGTCGTGGTCGAACAACGTTGACCCCTCTCTCTCGCCTCTAAACCACGATCGATTATGATAATTTGATTGAAGGGAGAAGAATGCGACTTGGAGATTGATTTTCGAAAACAGAAGGTCATGTTCCATTTTTTCCTTCTAAGTATCGGCCATGACTTAATTACAGCAATTGGGAAGAAAAAGAAGTGAGGGAGGCCAATGGTTTAACTACAGGCATATACTATATATATATCAAAATGTTTTACCTCTTTCTTTTTAAAATTATCTGTTGGCGTGCATTTTTAAAGTAGGCAATGGGGCAAGATGAGATGCTAACGTGCCAAAATCAATAAGCTACAGTGATGGTGTACAGTGAGTTTGAAGAGAAAGGGAAAAGTTCTGATGTGCTATTATTTGTCAAATCAATTTTTATAAATATTATTTAAATTTTTAACCGTCTCGAATTTGCAACTCAAAATCTTGACCTCCTATCAAGGGGAGTTGCTAGACGTTCATAATGTTATACTCCTATTTTGAACGCAATGGAAAAGGTTTTGATTCCTAATTCGATCGTATGGAGAAGATAGCTTTTTGGACCCCATAATTATATTGAATTTCCGATATAGATTTCAGTGCGTTTACATACCGTACGACCACACGATAACTCCAAATGCTTTGAAATTTGAAATCAGATAATAATACACTATTACGGATCCAATGGAACTGGTTTCGTCGAATTCCGAGACCGTGCCTCAGAAGGATATTTTTAAATGTCAATTTAAATGATATATTTTTAAAACTGAACAAAACACCTTTAAATTCAATTTTAAAAGTCATATTATCTTCAGTATTATTAATATAAATTTTATAAGCCTTTAAATTATTTTTAACAAGCTTAAAAACCAAGATTTCATATTTTACCCAATTTCCAAATATTAAATTCAATAGCTAATTTATCAAATAAATAGTTATATTTGAAATTCAAGTTAAAAATTAACCTTTAAATATTTAAAATAAATTAAATATTCCAATTTCAAATGTCAAAAATTTCGGGTCGTTACATATAATTTCGAAATTAAATAAGATTTTGAAAATGATATGGTTTTGAGAATATGAAATTTTGATATAAATTATAAATCAGTTTTGGAAATTTAAAAGAACCATCCGGTGTGAAATAAGCATTTGGTTCTTAAAGAGATCGGGATCGAATATTGTCATACTCTCTGCCAATACCGAAAACCACTTTAACAACTTTGTACGTGGTGGAGATTCCAGAAATGAAGTAGGATGGTTTGGCGAACGATTCTGTTTGAGGAATTTACGTGACCCCGACTCCCGTGAGTCAGCTTAGATGTGACTAAAATAGGAGCCATCCCGGACCAAATGAGGTCATTCCTCCTACCGGACACATTTCTTCGATACCATATTATGACTTTGTGATGATTTAGTGGCCACCCCTTGATTTCGATTATGGTGGTGTGTACCGAGGTAGGCGGTAGTAGCTGCTATGCGTTACCACCAGTCCGGATCCGCAAACGGTATATCTACCCTGGCATTGCCTCGCATGCCGTGTTCACATGCCCTATCGCGCCTTCTACGAGTTTGGTTTGTACCATACCTATGGAGTTCCCTCTGAGTAAACCTCACGGAGGAGCTTACGGTACTGTATAGACTATGGGAACATATAAAATGTGTAAGGGGGATATGTGTAACGCCTTAACGCTATTTTAATACTTTACTTTACTGTAGACACTATTATAATCGCGTATTGTACTACATAGTAGATAGTTTAGTAGATCCTTAGGAGATGGTAATCCCGAACATCTCTTAAGTTACTACACTCACATTAAACATTGGATAGGAGACGTCAAAACCCATAAACGTCTCCGATGCCGTTACACTCATATATATTACTGTTGATTTAACTTACGTAAGATCTTTTAGTTCTGACTTGAGTGTTTTGTCTTTTCAATTCGCTCGAGTCAGTCTGAGCTTTTCAGTATATCAAAGACTGCTCTTGGAGGACGAAGACGAAGATTTAGTACTATTACTATTTATTCTATCATTTCCGCTGCATTTATTTAATTATTACTACTGTATGTACTTTGATTCTGTATTGTAAAAGTATAATCAAATGTTATTTGTAAAACAGCTTCATAAACTCTTTATTTGATTATTATTTTTTGTCATTCCGCTGCTAGATTATGTAATTGTTTCTTTCTATCTTTCTCCGCTTTTTCTTATTTACCCCATAACAATCTACCCTTTTGAATGGTTTGAGTCTGACATGTGTGGCTTATCGTTGATTTATACCGTCCAAAAAGATAGGTCGTTACATCGATGATGCATGCACTCATCACCGAAATTATTTTCCAGCGACAAAAGAGGGAAATACAAAACTTATTTCTTTTTACAAATTCTTTTAAAATAATTTTTTTCCGAATCGCATTTTAGAACATTTATCCATAATACTTCCAAGTAATACTAGTATTATATTCCAATAATCACTTGAAAAAAAATTCACCGGAACTTAAGTTCTCAAATTTCCAATTAAATTCATTTTATTTATAAATCTTATTTTGAAATCAATTATTTGTTAAACTTCACTTCTGTCAAACAAATATATCACATACAACTATTAGTACTTCGAAATCAAGTAAATGTTGCAAACCATACTTCAAAAATGTCAATTCCAATTTATTTTCAAGCATATTACCAAATAAATTTCCTAAAGCATTTATTTTCTTATTTATACAGTCCATTTATATAATATCTTTAAAATTATACATTCAAAAAAACTTATATAAATTTTACTTGAAATATTCCTTTGAAAAAATCATTTGCAAATCAATCCTCTTTAATACTTTAACACTTTACAAAAAAATTCGTCCGTAAAATTCCTTGCTTCATTTATAAGTACCATTTTAAAATCTTAAATAACACTATTATAAATATAAGTAACTATTTGAAAATAATTATTTGCATCATTACTTATATTTAAAAAGGAGTTATTGAAAACCTTAAATCCATTATTTATAAATTTATTAGTTTTAAATCTCAAAATATTTTTCAAACATCTTTAATAAATCAATAATCATTAACTTTAAATATGTTTTATTGAATTAATAACTCCTCACAATATTTACAACATTAGTAATTACTATTAAACCAAGTTGTACATAAATAAACAATATTTTAAACCTTTTAAAGTATTTAGAAAGAAACAAATGACCAAAATATCTTTTATATTTATATAATACTTTATCAAATACTTTTATAACTTGATGTTTCATAAGTTTATCCTTATTCTTGCAGACTCTAGCTATGTGTTGATCAGGCGCAAGGCTAGACTTCTCCAAGTACTTAGTAGACCTGTTTCAACACCCAGTAAAAATACTTAAAAACAAGTATGAAAAGTACCGCTCAAAATCTAATGTCAAATGATGTTACGATAGTAGTGGCCCACTGCTGATCCAGTGTTTACGTAATGGACGCAAAACCTTCCAGAAGATCCTTCCACCTTCTGGATTCCAGAAAAATATCGTAGCCATTTCGTAAACAAGGGACCATCGACCCCTACTGCAGTGGTAACTGCCGATTCAATGATTTACACAATGGATGCACTTCCTTCCTGGAAGATCCATAAACAACAGCCTCCATTGGGTAAATTAAAGAACCATCTACCCTGGAAAAAAATTGAGGAACTAATGAATTTAAGTCCAGACAACCGTATTGGTTCGAATCGATTTCTGAATTCACCCAAGTATATTAGGGTTTATCGGTCAAATCCATTCCTAGATTCCCCAAGTCCATCTAGGTCGAAGCATATCATACTATACTTCTTCGCGGAGGGTACTTGTCACATACCGGATTTTTCGACTTTCGAAAATTCAACATCGATACTCACTTTATCGACTGTCGAGCAATCGAGTGCCGGAAACTCCAATAGTGAGGGTTTTAAGAAAAAGAAAAAAATAGAAGAAGAAGAAGATAGAAGAAAAAGAGAAGAAAGAAAGAAGAAGAACAACAGAAACAGAAAACAATATCAGAATCTCACATATCGCAGCGGAACAATATATAATAGATAAATGAATAATCTTTAAACAAAGAACTATATCATTTTATACATACATCAATCATCAGAGTCAATATACAACTCAGTACAACAATGGACAGTTTTATACTTGTCCTCATACAGAATACACAGCGGAATAAATATCTCAGATACAAATACTACGTCTCGTCATCCAGCTTATCTCCAAAGCTCCAGAATATCCAGAATATCCTGATAATATAACTCTAGACTGCCCGTGTGGAAAATTTGTGGGCACCCAGAGTTTAGAAGGGAACAATAAACTCCGAGTCAGTCATGGTGACTGGTGTGAGATCGTAAAACAGTTATTCTTTAAAACAACAACAGTAAATTTTAAAGTCAATTCGAAATGTTTTTGGGAAAATGAAACTACCATAAGACCTCCCACCACACACACAATGCAAACGTAGAATTGGAGGA
Organism: Allium fistulosum; assembly: GCA_030737815.1. Classification (NCBI taxonomy): domain Eukaryota; kingdom Viridiplantae; phylum Streptophyta; class Magnoliopsida; order Asparagales; family Amaryllidaceae; genus Allium; species Allium fistulosum. The sequence goes on from CM060901.1 coordinate 673,065,036, forward strand.
GATTTCTTCTTATGATAGTCAAAGATGCTTACTACGCAAAAATCAAATTCTTTTTGATATTATTATTAGTGCATAGTGTAGAAAACATTTCGAAAGTATAATATTAATCTTAGCCAGCATAGGCATTCCGCACTTATGCCTACTATAGCTACCATCCAAACAGTGGTGACCACCATAAGTGAATGATAGGTTCTACAACTAAAACCGTACAAGATCGTATTGTTTCTTTGGATTTCCAACAAATGGTCAGGCTAAGGAACTTCCTATCCACGATGGGTACGTCCCTGGAATAGACGACTCGAGAACCTAACCGGATCTCTGCCAACACAAGGCCGGGTTACCTCTGCAAAAATAGGTAACTACTGACACGCGTATGCCATCCCCCGATCGTAACCGATCTTCCCGAGGATCCCCGATTTCCAACAAACCACATAGATAATAATGCAGCAACCACATAGGTTAAGTATCTGGGCTCCATACCATGATACCACCTCTATCCAGAAGGAATGACATACACTAAGGGGCGCTACTCCCTAGAACCTTGCCGCATTCTTCCTGTTTCGACCATTTCCGGGGTGTGAGGCTCGACGAAGTCTCGTCCACAAAGCTACGCTTTCTACAAAAAAGCCCTGCTTCGGGTCAAACAAAATGATCAACCTATGATCACCAAGATATAAGATCAAACAAATGATCATATCACAAATGATCAAACACCGATCATTTCACAGCATCACTCAGTATGCCACGTTACCAAATTGGGATATATCGTTGATGAATTTCAACTACATAACCTCTGAGCTCGTACGTCTCAGAGAAGGGTGTTAAGCTAAGAGAATAAATTCTCCGCCACCAACAGAAATGTATTTGAAAGGAATCAGCTTTATATCTCAAATTGTAACGTCAGACACACAATCCATACAAGTCTGTTCCGGGATCGAACAGAACCGAAGGCACTTCTCACGAAGCCCTTGCACATCCGGATAATCTTCTAATCACGTCCGGACTTCCCGTCACTAAGGGTGATAAAACCTCTAAACCGGAGATCAGCCGATGTAGAGTAACTCGACGGTAATCCTTCCGTTTTCAAAAATATCCGGTCTTCAACACCGGTCTTCAAATGCGATTCATAACGACGTATCACATATTCGGAATGGGTTATACGACCCCATGGTCCTTTCCCGGCTAACCCGAATAGTGAGCGATTATTCAAAAATAAGTGTGGCATTCAAATTCATCCAATTCACAACAAATACCTATCTAAAGGTAATTATTGATAGTCGGTTATTTAACTATCAATAAAGATGCGCAACATCATCAGATTCCAAATAATTTTCCAAATTATTTCATCTTCAAAAATATCTTTACTAGATATAAAATTTCCACACTTCAAAAATAAATCAATATTTATCTTTAAACAGATTCCCTTTCTTTTATAAATTCCATAGTGAATTTATATTTCAAAAAAATATCTTCTGATATACGATTTTCAAATCGATTTCAATATTTACTTTCAATTTATCTGTAACAACCCGAGTTTTTCTAACACGAAAAACCGGACCATTTGGGTAAAAAGAAGAAGAGGTAGAAGAAGAAAATAAAAGAAAAACAACATCAGAATCTAACCATCGCAGCGGAATAAAATATAATATATCAACAGATCTTTACACAAATCAAAATTTTATCTGTTTATACAATACATCAGAATACATCATCAGAGTACATCAACATCCATAACATACAACTAAATACACAGCGGAAAAATAATAACAAGTACGGGAGTATGTATCGACATCCAGCTCGTCTCCTGAGCTCCACAGCATCATATCCTGAACCTATTTATCTCGGTCTGACCCGAGCATCATATAAAACAATACCCGAGTCAGTCTGGAAAACCAGCGTGAGAAAATCACACTCAAATTGATTATTAAAGTTTCAAAATCCTTTGAAAACAAAAGCATCTCGTAAGACCACGCCACAAATAAACATGTCGGGTTTTTACCTTACGATAGCTAAAACACTTTATATCAAAATCCTCTGATATTATAATAGTGTCTACAGAAAGTAAAATATAATCTAGCTGAAATGCTTGCATCTCACATTTCAACAATAGTTGGGCACAATCAAAACCGTACAAGCACCTAGGGAGAATGGATTTCCAACGAATGACTAGGCACTGGGGTACCACCTGTCACAGTACGTGGCCTAGATCACAGTACCGAGGAGTACGCCTGCTCCCCTGCAACACAAGGCCGGAACCATCCCTTACTGGATGATCCCGAATAAAATCACCCCACGGTTGGGATCAGCATCCGCACCACTAAGCCGAAATAAAAAGGAACATCTAGACAGGGATGACCTTACCCTCCAGTGGGAGCTACCCACGAAGCCTTGCTGCATAACCCCTGATTTTCAGTCATTCCCGGTTGATGAGGTTCGAGGCTAAACGATACCTTTTAGAGAACATATCCCTTAGAATGCCCATCGTCCGCTGACGATGTCACGAAAGCATTCGTCCATACAAGTCCGTTCCGGGTCCGAACGGAACCGAAGGCACTACTCCTACTACATCCATTTTGGAAATATCCTCAGGATTAGTAGCGACTAGCCCTTGCACTTCACACCTCCATCTTCGACTCCGAAATCGTTACACGAAACGTACAAACCGGATCGAAGTGGTATTCGAGTCTCCAGACCTAGAATCCCGGTATACGGAAACTCGATCCCGGTCTCTTCGAAACGATCAGCGCATTTGGCCAATATTGATAGTCGGTTATTTAACTATCAATTAACATCCACAAGCAACCATCACACAATTAAATAATTTCCCACATTATTTATTTACCCAAATATCTTTCCAAGATATATTTCCAAATTTTCAAAGCTCATTTGAAAACAATTTCAAAACAGTTTCCGCTTACGGAAAACATTTCCCAAATAATTATTTCCACTGAATCACCAAGTACAAAATACTTTTATTTTTAAAATAATTTAAAAACACTTTATTTTAAATATATTTTATAACATTGAAATCCAACTACTTTAATACTTTATTAAAAATATATACTTTAAAATAAACCACTTTATAAATATAAACTAAATTTCTCTTTTTAAAACAGAATAGCAAATCACTTTTATATAATTACTACAATAATAGATTTTTAAAATATACCTACTTTGAAAATTAACATTTAGAAATAATCAATTTTCTAAAACATGCTTTTTAAAACATACTTAAAACTTTTAACTTATATTTAAAATTGCTTTGAAAACGTACTTGGCTATCCAGAGAAATACACTTCTCATTTCCATCTTTTAAAAATAAATCAACATTTATTTTTAAACCAAACCATATCTTTTTATAAATTCCCACCTTGAATTTATATTCAAATATCCACTATATTTTATTTTACTTTATAAACCCAGTTTATATCTCCAAAATCTCACTTCTCTTTTAAAATTCCAATTTTAAACAACTAAATCAATTTCCAATTGATTTTCCAATTTACTTTACTTTACTTTGAAATAAATTTCCTTTACTACTTCATTTATTTCAAAATACATTAACTTTTAGATTTATTCCTTTATTTGAGTTAAAACCCTTTTTAACTGAAAATACCAATTTTAAACTTCCAAAATTCCTTCTTTAGCCTTTAATTAAATTTAATCCTTACATTCAAAATAAATCCTTTATTCTTTAAATTTAATATCACTTTAGTTTAAAGTTAATATTTCCCTTGTTATTTCGAAATTCCCTTATTCCAATTCACTTGAATTATTTACTTAAATTTTACTCTTTTATTTCTTTCAAAATCCAATTCAATATATTTTGATAACTCCTTTTATTGAAATATTCAATCCAACCATATCATCCAATATTTCAATCATCAATAAAATCATCACAGGATATCAATATTCATAGAACAGAATATCAAATAATCTAAATAATTTTGAGGAATCCAGTTGGATCCCTCCAACCTGTTTCCCTGCATCCACAAACGTTAGCACAATACCAATTCCACTTCAAGGTGGAATATCGCGGTATATGGGATTTATATAAAATCATCCGCTATTATGCGGCGCATAGGGTCTCATCCGCTATATAATGCGGGAATATCAACAAGTCCAATATATACATATGCCAATATGTATATATTGCTATATACTACTATATATAGTATAGCACATCAATCAATGCAATCATCCAATCAATTATTTAAATTTAACCATTTAAATTTAAAATAAAAATTCAGCTGAGTGAGATTAACTCACCTTTGCCCTTAAATTCCAGTCCGATCCAAAACTGGCTATTTCCTTCCCCATTTTAGACCTAGTACAGACATTTGATGAATTTATTAATATTCAAACCAACGAATAATTTAAATTTTCTTTTAATAAATTTAATTTAATTTAATTAACTAATAATTCGTATTTTTAAATCAATTCATAGATTTCAAAAATCAAATTTTCACATGAACTTCCACAAATTCGAAATTCCTATATTTCCAACCTTGTCTATATATATATCTTGTTTACATATACATATTGAACCTTATAAACAAAATTCATATTACCATTTAAAATTCTATTTTCCAAATTATATGTATATACATCTTTTCTTAATTTACCTCTAATTCTAATTTAACTAAAACAGAATTGACTTTATATTTAAAACTGTTTCTCTATATAATTTAAATAGATATGCATATATACTTACTGCATATATGAATATATGTCCTTTGTATACAAATTAATGAATTTTAAATTAAAACAGACTATTACCTTACTGTAAAAACTGCATATATTAAATCAAATAAAAAGAAATTACCCAAGCCCAAATCGCTGAATCGCCTCCTTGCTGATCTCGTCGTCAAGCTACCCCTAGTCTCGTCCTCGAAATACGTCAGCAACCCCTGACACGCGAAACCCCACTGGACTCCAATACCTCGCCGCGGCTCTCGCGAACGTCGCCTGACTTCGAACCACACGTGTGTGCGAACGCGACTCCACACCCCAAATCCTAGCTGCTGTCATCTCCATCTTCCATCTGAAATCGCCTCACTGATGTCGTTTGCGATGCCGACCGCGATACCCCCTTCCATCCCAGTGCGCCTCGCCTTGCCCCCATAACGGTCGCAACCCCAAGCCCTAATTGCAACCTTCCTCCGATAACAGCGAAAACACTAGACTCGACGTGCCTCCCCTTCCACCTTCGTCGATTCGAATCATGACTTCCACAAATACTCGAACGAGAATTCATTCGATTAAGAGAGTTTGGGCGCGACTGATATACTTTGAACTTCGAACGAAAGGAATGACATGATTTTGAAAAGAGGGGAAAAGAATAGGGATGGAACGAATTTTAACTCTGTATTTCTTGAGAGAGGACGCAGGTTACCAGGGAGAACACGTGTTTTGAACTGCCTTGCGTGTCTGCATAGGCTTGCTACAGGTGTTGAGAAATGAAAGCAAAAAGCACTGATGGGAGATATATTGACCAGTTATAATATTAAATTTTCGATTTAATTTCACCGCGTTTACATTCCATACGATCACATGACAACTCAAAACACTACGAAAATTGAAATCCAATAATAATACAATATTACGGATCCAATGGAACTGGTTTCGCTGAATTCCGAGACTGTGCCTCGGACAGCTATTTTTAAATTTAATTTCAACGATATATTTTTAAAACTGAACAAAACTCTTTTAAAATTCCATTTTAAAAGCTCTATCATCTTCAGTATTAACAATATAAATTTTCTGAGCCTTTGAACTATTTTTAACAGCTTAAAAATCAAGATTCAATATTTTACCCAATCCCGATAATTAAATTTAATAATTAATTATCCAAATAAATACTGTATATTTGAAATTAAAGTTAAAATTTAACCTTCAGATATTTAAAATAAATTAAATATTCACATTTCAAATATACAAAAATTCCGGGTCGTCACATTCCTCCCCCCTTAAAAGAATTTCGTCCCCGAAATTACTAGTTAAGAGGAATGATCCAATCCCCGTTAATTATTTCCTAAATTCAAACAGTTTTAACAATACCCAAACAATCTTTTATTAATGATACACTAATCATCTTTTAACTTCCCAAACTTATTCATAAGTTCAACCCATATCACCTACTTATCAATTCAAATGTAAATTTGAATTCAAATTTTAACTTATCAAAATTTCTCAAAATTTTCTAACTCCCTAAATTTTCGAAAAATTTCGCCAGCGTCTCCTTTGCGCGGCTAGCTCGGTACAACTACAAAATGGCTCTATGGCCTCCCAATCTCAAAAAGAAAACAAAAAGCCAAGTGGCTGGATCCAAAACCCAATCAAATTTCATATAGAAATTCAAATACATACCTTTTTGTCGGGCCATTAAATTTTATCTTCTAAATCAAAAATCCCAATTTATCCATTGCTTTTATACACATGTATATCCTACTAAGCAATAATATCCACTCACAATTCCAAAGTCATTTTATCGACTTCTTTACAAATTTCCAATATTTGTTTTACTTAAGCCCGTACGATGCACATATATCATCCGTACGCAATATCACATTCGATCGCTCAATCACACAATTCCACTTCCGAACTAGTATCGTCCACCCGACTTCCTAGTGCGGACTCAGATCTGGTTCCTTGATCAGAAACCGTCATTCTCCTTGCATAGCCACCAACTATGATAGAGAATATCCAGAATCAATCAACAATCCATATCCAGGTTCGCCGTCGAAAATCGAGTGAAAAATCCTAATTCGGATCGATAAAACTATCTCGAAATTCTGTGTTCGACATCTGGATCAAATAGCTATGCGAATAAAATAATATACCTACATCTTACGTATAAATTCCAATTGATTACCAATTATATCAATTCTCTTTTATTCACATTCCTTTTTCATTGTTATCCCCTTATTCACAACTATCCCATTTCACAACTTCCGTTTTAGTCTTCATTCAACTATTCACTTAGTATATATATATATTTCCATTCCAAAATTACTAAGTATATTTCCAATACCAGTTTTCCCAAGAATTTCATTCTTCAATGCTTAAGTTCAATATAAAATTTTCTTATATTCATTTACTACTTCACCACTGAAGTGTATATATTCAAATTGAACTCCCATTTCATATGAACCTCAACTTACTTCAATTTACCACTTCATTTCAAATATAAATACTTATTCCACATTTCATTCAGATTTCCATTTCCAATTTTTCTTTCTTAAATTCAATTCATCTCCAACCTATGAATATTGAATTTTATTTAGCTCGAAAACAATTCAAGTTTATTCATTCAATAACTATTTCTCAACTTATTTAAACCACTCCTCTGTTTGAGTTCAGTTTCCATTCAACATTTACTTAAGTCAATAACTTAAGTTTATTTTCCATTCAACCAACCCTTTAAAGTTTTATTTCCATCTTTCATTTGATTCTTATTTAATCAAATTCCATCCATTTATTTATTTAATTAGTTCATTCACTCAATCATTATGAATTTTATTTCCCATACTTAATTCATCTGGAATTATTTTATTAATAACCAGGCCATTTCCAATTTATTTTCACTTATTTGGATTCATTTGCAATTTAAACCATCACTATGTTAATCCAATTTCATTAACTAATTTATTATCTCATTAGTTCCTTCGCTGGTTAAAATTAAATACTTGCTTTTTAATTCCAAATATCACTTCACTTAATTTTCTTAAGTTCAATATATTTTATAATTCAAGTTTGGATTTATTTAAAAATTAAGATTGCTCATCTTAGTCGTTTCCATTTGATAATTACAATTTCAAATTATAACTCTTAATGGTTCAAAGAAATGAATTCCCATTTTATGACTTACAATTTCATTTCTATTCATAAGTTTTAACTTACTTACTTAAGACCTGGGACTATTCATTTAAGTCCATTTCATCTTTATATCAAATTTCAAATTATTACACTTAAGAACTTAAGAATATGAATTTCTTTACACAATTATAAGCATTTTACATTACCTTTATATCCAATTCAATTCGACTTCAACTTATTTACATTTAATTCAATTCCAATTCTCAATTCTTATTTAACTTATCTTAAGTTAAATTCAAATATATTTTATTCACCTTCATATACTCGAATTAAATTTTAATTCTAGGATACAATTTTATACAAGTTTTACAATTCATTCACCTTCAAGTTCTCTAACTCTTTTATCTACCAACTTATATTACCCATTGAGTTATTTTCATCTCATAATTATAATCCCAGAATTAAACTTCCATTCCCTTCTTATTTCAATCAACTTCATTCTATACTTTATATTGTTGATTCATTTAAATTTCCACATTTAAATTTTAAATAGAATTTTCAGAATCCAATTGCCCGGTTTTATTTCAAAATCATTTTGAATCCATAAATAACTCATACATATCTGGTATATCACCTCAAATCCCAATTTCCAAAACAATCTGCTTTTATCAAACAATTTTCCCTTTGAATTTCAAAACCAACCCAGTTCACAATCATTTTCAATTTAAAACAGTTTGGTAGCAATTTCTCTTTGGAAACTCGAAAATAGACATCGATGATGCTGCAGTCATCACCGAAATTATTTTCCAGCGACCCTAAGAGAATTTAATGCTTTTATCACTTTAAAACTTTTCAAACATTTTTAAATCCCAAATCCCACCAGATATGAATTCAATTTCAAAAATATTCATGAAATAATATCACCATTATTTCCCCAAAACCTTTGAAACTATTTTAAATCCAAAGGAATTTAAATCTTTCCCAAAACAAAAATCCATCCAATTTTTTATATCCAAACATTACTCTGGAATTCTATCACATTTTATTTCAAGTTATAAGTCACTTTTACCATTTACATTTACAAATTTCATTTGTTTATGAATTAATCTCATTTGATTATAAATCACATTTGTAATTCACATTTGTATATAAAGGTTATCTCAATTTATAAATTTCATTTATAGTCTATATTCTCAAATTCCATTTGTTATATAAATTTATTCTTCAACTTAAGTTATAAGTTTTCAATTTCTACTCAATAATGAGACTAACTCATTATTGTCATTTTCTAACAACCAAGCATCCAAATATATAACTGTAATAATTTCAAATAATTATTTCTTTTATATACAAAATAATTTGGGCAAAATTATTTCATTCACCCTATTTAAAACAATATTGTGTCGAACTGTTCTATTCAAGTGTTTAGAAACCCCTTCGATACAGTTGTACAGACTGTGCCGACTAAGGTTCATATGCCACTAAATAAATCAACCAACACAATATAAAACCATTTTATATTCACTAACAAATACGCGCTCATATCTATTAATACTCTCAGAATTCCCACCAGAGCCAAGGTTATCGCTAGCCTAAGCTCTGATACCACTGTAACAACCCGAGTTTTTCTAACACGAAAAACCGGACCATTTGGGTAAAAAGAAGAAGAGGTAGAAGAAGAAAATAAAAGAAAAACAACATCAGAATCTAACCATCGCAGCGGAATAAAATATAATATATCAACAGATCTTTACACAAATCAAAATTTTATCTGTTTATACAATACATCAGAATACATCATCAGAGTACATCAACATCCATAACATACAACTAAATACACAGCGGAAAAATAATAACAAGTACGGGAGTACGTATCGACATCCAGCTCGTCTCCTGAGCTCCACAGCATCATATCCTGAACCTGTTTATCTCGGTCTGACCCGAGCATCATATAAAACAATACCCGAGTCAGTCTGGAAAACCAGCGTGAGAAAATCACACTCAAATTGATTATTAAAGTTTCAAAATCCTTTGAAAACAAAAGCATCTCGTAAGACCACGCCACAAATAAACATGTCGGGTTTTTACCTTACGATAGCTAAAACACTTTATATCAAAATCCTCTGATATTATAATAGTGTCTACAGAAAGTAAAATATAATCTAGCTGAAATGCTTGCATCTCACATTTCAACAATAGTTGGGCACAATCAAAACCGTACAAGCACGTAGGGAGAATGGATTTCCAACGAATGACTAGGCACTGGGGTACCACCTGTCACAGTACGTGGCTTAGATCACAGTACCGAGGAGTACGCCCGCTCCCCTGCAACACAAGGCCGGAACCATCCCTTACTAGATGATCCCGAATAAAATCACCCCACGGTTGGGATCAGCAACCGCACCACTAAGCCGAAATAAAAAGGAACATCTAGACAGGGATGACCTTACCCTCCAGTGGGAGCTACCCACGAAGCCTTGCTGCATAACCCCTGATTTTCAGTCATTCCCGGTTGATGAGGTTCGAGGCTAAACGATACCTTTTAGAGAACATATCCCTTAGAATGCCCATCGTCCGCTGACGATGTCACGAAAGCATTCGTCCATACAAGTCCGTTCCGGGTCCGAACGGAACCGAAGGCACTACTCCTACTACATCCATTTTGGAAATATCCTCAGGATTAGTAGCGACTAGCCCTTGCACTTCACAGCTCCATCTTCGACTCCGAAATCGTTACACGAAACGTACAAACCGGATCGAAGTGGTATTCGAGTCTCCAGACCTAGAATCCCGGTATACGGAAACTCGATCCCGGTCTCTTCGAAACGATCAGCGCATTTGGCCAATATTGATAGTCGGTTATTTAACTATCAATTAACATCCACAAGCAACCATCACACAATTAAATAATTTCCCACATTATTTATTTACCCAAATATCTTTCCAAGATATATTTCCAAATTTTCAAAGCTCATTTGAAAACAATTTCAAAACAGTTTCCGCTTACGGAAAACATTTCCCAAATAATTATTTCCACTGAATCACCAAGTACAAAATACTTTTATTTTTAAAATAATTTAAAAACACTTTATTTTAAATATATTTTATAACATTGAAATCAAACTACTTTAATACTTTATTAAAAATATATACTTTAAAATAAACCACTTTATAAATATAAACTAAATTTCTCTTTTTAAAACAGAATAGCAAATCACTTTTATATAATTACTACAATAATAGATTTTTAAAATATACCTACTTTGAAAATTAACATTTAGAAATAATCAATTTTCTAAAACATGCTTTTTAAAACATACTTAAAACTTTTAACTTATATTTAAAATTGCTTTGAAAACGTACTTGGCTATCCAGAGAAATACACTTCTCATTTCCATCTTTTAAAAATAAATCAACATTTATTTTTAAACCAAACCATATCTTTTTATAAATTCCCACCTTGAATTTATATTCAAATATCCACTATATTTTATTTTACTTTATAAACCCAGTTTATATCTCCAAAATCTCACTTCTCTTTTAAAATTCCAATTTTAAACAACTAAATCAATTTCCAATTGATTTTCCAATTTACTTTACTTTACTTTGAAATAAATTTCCTTTACTACTTCATTTATTTCAAAATACATTAACTTTTAGATTTATTCCTTTATTTGAGTTAAAACCCTTTTTAACTGAAAATACCAATTTTAAACTTCCAAAATTCCTTCTTTAGCCTTTAATTAAATTTAATCCTTACATTCAAAATAAATCCTTTATTCTTTAAATTTAATATCACTTTAGTTTAAAGTTAATATTTCCCTTGTTATTTCGAAATTCCCTTATTCCAATTCACTTGAATTATTTACTTAAATTTTACTCTTTTATTTCTTTCAAAATCCAATTCAATATATTTTGATAACTCCTTTTATTGAAATATTCAATCCAACCATATCATCCAATATTTCAATCATCAATAAAATCATCACAGGATATCAATATTCATAGAACAGAATATCAAATAATCTAAATAATTTTGAGGAATCCAGTTGGATCCCTCCAACCTGTTTCCCTGCATCCACAAACGTTAGCACAATACCAATTCCACTTCAAGGTGGAATATCGCGGTATATGGGATTTATATAAAATCATCCGCTATTATGCGGCGCATAGGGTCTCATCCGCTATATAATGCGGGAATATCAACAAGTCCAATATATACATATGCCAATATGTATATATTGCTATATACTACTATATATAGTATAGCACATCAATCAATGCAATCATCCAATCAATTATTTAAATTTAACCATTTAAATTTAAAATAAAAATTCAGCTGAGTGAGATTAACTCACCTTTGCCCTTAAATTCCAGTCCGATCCAAAACTGGCTATTTCCTTCCCCATTTTAGACCTAATACAGACATTTGATGAATTTATTAATATTCAAACCAACGAATAATTTAAATTTTCTTTTAATAAATTTAATTTAATTTAATTAACTAATAATTCGTATTTTTAAATCAATTCATAGATTTCAAAAATCAAATTTTCACATGAACTTCCACAAATTCGAAATTCCTATATTTCCAACCTTGTCTATATATATATCTTGTTTACATATACATATTGAACCTTATAAACAAAATTCATATTACCATTTAAAATTCTATTTTCCAAATTATATGTATATACATCTTTTCTTAATTTACCTCTAATTCTAATTTAACTAAAACATAATTGACTTTATATTTAAAACTGTTTCTCTATATAATTTAAATAGATATGCATATATACTTACTGCATATATGAATATATGTCCTTTGTATACAAATTAATGAATTTTAAATTAAAACAGACTATTACCTTACTGTAAAAACTGCATATATTAAATCAAATAAAAAGAAATTACCCAAGCCCAAATCGCTGAATCGCCTCCTTGCTGATCTCGTCGTCAAGCTACCCCTAGTCTCGTCCTCGAAATACGTCAGCAACCCCTGACACGCGAAACCCCACTGGACTCCAATACCTCGCCGCGGCTCTCGCGAACGTCGCCTGACTTCGAACCACACGTGTGTGCGAACGCGACTCCACACCCCAAATCCTAGCTGCTGTCATCTCCATCTTCCATCTGAAATCGCCTCACTGATGTCGTTTGCGATGCCGACCGCGATACCCCCTTCCATCCCAATGCGCCTCGCCTTGCCCCCATAACGGTCGCAACCCCAAGCCCTAATTGCAACCTTCCTCCGATAACAGCGAAAACACTAGACTCGACGTGCCTCCCCTTCCACCCTCGTCGATTCGAATCATGACTTCCACAAATACTCGAACGAGAATTCATTCGATTAAGAGAGTTTGGGCGCGACTGATATACTTTGAACTTCGAACGAAAGGAATGACATGATTTTGAAAAGAGGGGAAAAGAATAGGGATGGAACGAATTTTAACTCTGTATTTCTTTAGAGAGGACGCAGGTTACCAGGGAGAACACGTGTTTTGAACTGCCTTGCGTGTCTGCATAGGCTTGCTACAGGTGTTGAGAAATGAAAGCAAAAAGCACTGATGGGAGATATATTGACCAGTTATAATATTAAATTTTCGATTTAATTTCACCGCGTTTACATTCCATACGATCACACGACAACTCAAAACACTACGAAAATTGAAATCCAATAATAATACAATATTACGGATCCAATGGAACTGGTTTCGCTGAATTCCGAGACTGTGCCTCGGACGGCTATTTTTAAATTTAATTTCAACGATATATTTTTAAAACTGAACAAAACTCTTTTAAAATTCCATTTTAAAAGCTCTATCATCTTCAGTATTAACAATATAAATTTTCTGAGCCTTTGAACTATTTTTAACAGCTTAAAAATCAAGATTCAATATTTTACCCAATCCCGATAATTAAATTTAATAATTAATTATCCAAATAAATACTGTATATTTGAAATTAAAGTTAAAATTTAACCTTCAGATATTTAAAATAAATTAAATATTCACATTTCAAATATACAAAAATTCCGGGTCGTCACATTATCTTTAAGAAGATAAATTCTCAAAAACACTTCATTTCATTTTGGAAAAGCATTTCCATACTTATTTAATAATAAGTAATTCCCAAATCATTTATTTTCAACATTTGAAAATATTCGATATACTTAAATCAATATTAAGTATATATTCATTCTTTAAGGAAATCATACATTTTAACATCTATTTGAGTCAAAACGAATGTTGCGTAAAACATCGTTACGACGACTCAAAATCACTAGTATAGGGATTCGAAATTTAGATAGATATATAAATCCCAATACTACATTAAAAACATTTCCTTTCGGAAATCATTTACTATAACAACAGTGTTATAGTCCACCATTTCCTTATATTTTCGAAAATGCCTATTTCAACAATGAATGTTGAAATCTATGATTTCGATAGTTCACACGTTTTAAAACATCTTTTAAAACAATTAACTTCCTTTATAATATCGCTTTCCCAAACATAACCATTTTTTTCAATAATATATTCACTGTCCAAAATCGTGAATATACTTCAATAACCAAATTTCGATCTTTCCTACACATTTATTTCAAGAATTACCCACTGTCCAAAATCGTGGATAAAATCCCCTTTAACTTTTTAATTTATCGAATCCAATTGATTTCGAATTTATAAAACAACGTTTATAAATTCTATTTCTATTTTCTAACGACTTCAATTTAATAATCTTCTTTATTAATAATTCGATCATTATCCCATTTAAAGGCAACAATCCAAGTTACAAGTAAATTTCTTATCAGTCTTTATTCTACAACTTCATTCATTTTATAACTTCATTCATTTTATAACTTCATACTTTATAAATCTATAAACTTCAATCTTTATAAATCTATAAACTTCAAATCTTCACAATCTATAATTCTATAAATCTCATGTCTTCACAATTTATAATTCTATAAATTTCTAACACTTACAGAAACTCGTTTTAAAATTCCAATACTTTTAATTGATAAATATCAATTCTGTACATCTTTTATATACATCATTTTTAAATAATTCAAAAGAAATCCAACTTAAACTATTTTATTTATCACTTGACTATTTATTTCAAAATCACCTTTCAGGTATATTTCACAATTTAAAATTTGATAACTTTAAATTTATAACATTTATTTATTTAAGATAAATAAATTCCAAAATTTAATAAATCGTATACTTTCCAAAAATCACTTCAAAATCCCTTTTAAAGTAAAATCGTTTATTTTTAAACTTTAAAATTGAACCCGATGATGCAACGCACCAATTAGTCCACCACAATAACAACATCATATATCAACATATGATAACAGAATATACATCAATATCTGTAAATAAATAACTACTGGTGAGGAATCCAGTTGGATCCCTCCAACCTGTTTCCCTGCATCCACAGATGTTAGCACAATACCAATTCCGCTCCAGTACGGAATTATCGGTATATGGGTTTTATAAAAATCCGCTTACTAACGGCGCAATAGGGTCTCATCCGCTATACGAGGCGGGAAATCATCAATCCAATATATACATATGCCAATATGTATATATTGCTATATATATATAATAGATATATCCTACTATATCTAATAGCACATCCAATATAGCAATCATCAATAACTGCAAAAAATTCCACATTCAATTTTCGAGTGAGAAGATCTCACCTTAGCTTTAATTTGCAATCCCTTTTCCATTTTTGATCATTTCTTCACGTTTTAACCTTGTATAACAATTTACACAATATATCAATATTCGAATTAAATTATTGTTCTATTTATTTATTTAACCAATTTCTCCTTTGATAACTTAACTAAAATTTTACTTTTCAAAACTCAATTTAATATACCAACCTTTGGTAAAAATAATTAAATAAGTTTTATTAAATAAAACTCCCTCTATAATGTATATATTTTCTATTTAATTTTCACAAAAATCTTATATATGTATATACACTGTTTTGGTAAAAATCGAAACTGGGTTTAAATTGCTGTTTAAAATATATTATGACTTTATAAATCTAGATTCCTATATATGTATAAAATTTTCCGTTTAACTGCATAAATTCATATACCTATATAACTTTACTGTAAAATTCTATTAATATCCGAATCAAATCGAATAACAAATTTTCATTTGATAATTTTATTTAATTACAATTAAATTTAAAACTAAATTTTCCTTAAAAAAAAATATAAATTTTATTGAAACTATATATACACATATATACCTTACTGTATAATATATTTTTTTCTGTTTCAACCTTACAGCAAAATTTTTTTTTCTGCAAACATTCATTTTTGTTTTACTAATTTATCCTCATAATCTATTATTTTTATACCATTTCCTTTACTGGTATATAAAATTGAAACTGCATTTTTCTTTTCCAGATTTAAATCAAATAAAAAAAAAAATTCGAAAAACTGAATACCTTACAGGGAGACGCCACGACAATCGAGCCCTAGGTCACGGCACCCACGCGAGCCATCCACCATCATCGCCATCACCGAATCCTAGCTTCGCCACTTAACCCCTCTCGACTTCGAACACTCTCACTCAACGCGCCGCAACTCCATCTCAGCTGCTCCATTGCACGCGACTTCGCCTTCTCCTCGCGAACGTGGCCGCCCCATCGAACTCGAGAGCGTTTGTAACGACCCAGAATTTTGACCAAATTAAATTGAGAATATTTAATTAATTTTAAATATTTGAACGGTAATTTAATTTGAATCCTCGATATAAATTTAATTTGACGATTAAATTATAAAATTTAATCGATTGAAGTTGAACAAAAATTTGAATCTTTAATTTTAAGCCGAAGAAAAATATTTCGGAAGCTTTTAAAATTTATATTAATTATACTGAAGATAATTAAAACTTCAGAATCGAATCTGAAATCGATTTATTCAGTTTTGAATTTAATTGTTCAAATCGATTTTTAAAAATAGTCATTTTTCAGACAGTCTCGGAATTCGACGAAACCAGTTCCATTGGGTCCGTAATTTTGAATAATTGTCGGATTTCAATTTTCGTATTTTTCGGAGTCAATACGTGATCGTACGGCGTGTAAACGCATTAAAAAATCTTTGTCGAACTTAAATTTGAATTTAAATTTAAAATGGTCAAACCTCAGCACGTCATCTCCCTAAATCTACGCCGAAATTCACGATACAAAAAATCGTGTAACCCATACTCGTTTAAGTTTTAAATGCTTTCCCCTTTCTCTTCAGTAAACAAAGAAACGAACGAAAGAAATATTAATGGCCGTAGCCCTTCACTTTAAAAGCAATCGAATTCGTTCGTTAACCGGGGAAGTGCCGTTCTCCCCCAATTCTCATTCAAATCGAAGAGGGAGCGACGCTGGGAAAGACTCGCGATTTGATTCGCGTTCGCGTAGGAGGAGGGATCGAATCGCGTGGCCGAGGTCAGTCAAAGCTAGAGCACGGCGAGGTTGGGTTCAGGCGATCGTTTGGGGAGCTCGAAATCGCGACCGCGTGATGGTCTCGCGTGGGCTTCGCGAGTGGAAGGAGGAGTCGGCATCGAATCGCGAGCGCGATGAAGTGGCGGCGCAGTGGTGAGGCAGCTCCGACCATGTCATGGGGGGTGCGATCCTTATTGTCGAGTCGCGATCAAGATAAGGCGATGGCGATGGTAATGGCCTCGCGTCGCAACTGGGATGGGGGGACGTGGTCGCGATGGCAACAAAGCAAAGGCTTCGTTCGAGAATCCGAGCTCAATCTGTAAGTATATTTTTACAAATTTGTTCATTAATATTTTTGAAGAAATATAAAATAAATATATGCAGTAATCTTACTGTTTAAGGTAATAAGAAGAAAATTTTACGGCAAGCAAATCATGTCTTGCTTATTTACAATAAAGAAATACAAATATACTGTAAACATTTGTATATACAGTAAAAAGTAAGTATATTTTAGATGTACATATGTATATATATAAGCAGTAATATATGTTTACAGTAAAAGGAAAGGGAAAATAGATAAATAATTACTGAAGTTAAAATTGGAAAGCAGTGGATTTTAATAATGTTGATTTTGAGAAAAGAATGTGTTTGCTGCCCAGTTTTTGTTAAATTTCACAGAGTTTAATTTTATATGTAAGTACAGGAAGTTTATATAAAATTTTGGAAGAATAGAAATTTTTGGGTTTATATAAAAGTCAGATTTTTATCTACATATATTGTATAATTACATATATAGTCTCAAAAGGAAAATTATTAGTTTAAAATAAATTTCTAGTTAATTTAATTACCAAATAAAAAAAATTTTGGTTATTCGATTTAATTCGAATATTAACAAATTGTAAAATTGTTTTATACAAGGTCAAAATTGCAAGAAAATAATCTGGAATGGGAAATGGGTTTAAGGAATTTAATTATCAGTTTAAAATTAAATAAATCCATTAAATGGAAATTTATTATTATTATTCGATTCAGTTCAAATATTAATTAAGATCGTACAATGGTTATATAAGGTATAAATCCAGAAATCAAGTCAAGATGGAAACTGGACCGCAAAATAAAAAGCTAAGGTGAGATTTTTCTCACTCGATCGAAAAGTGGATTTTACAGTTATTAATTTGATTTGTTTGACTGATTGATTGCTGTTGATATTAGATATGATAGGATATATCTATATATATAGCAGTATATACATATTGGCATATGTATATATTGGATTGATTGATTTCCCGCCTCGTATAGCGGATGAGACCCTATTGCGCCGTTAGTAAGCGGATTTATAAAAACCTATATACCGCGATAATTCCGTACTGGAGCGGAATTGGTATTGTGCTAACATCTGTGGATGCAGGGAAACAGGTTGGAGGGATCCAACTGGATTCCTCACCAGTAGTTATTTATTTACAGATATTTTGATATATTCTGTTATCATATGATGATATATGATATTTGACTGTTGTGATGGACTGATTGGTGCTGTAGCATCATCGGATTCAGTTTTGAAATGTAAAAATAACGACTTTTACTTTAAAAGGTTTTAAAAGGGATTTTTGAAAATATACGTTTTATGGAATTTTTGAATCAATTTATAAACGTAAAATTTTAAAGTTATAAAAGTTATAATTTTTAGTGAAATATAACCGAAGTGTCGTTTTTGAAATAAAAGTCGATTTATTTATAAAATGGTTTAAGTTGGGATTTTTGAATAACTATAAATGATTTGTATAAAAAGGTTTATAAATTTGATAATTTATAAATCAAAATATTGGACTTATAAAACGTTTTTTTTATAAGTGTTAAAAAGAAGTATAAGTGAATGAAATAAATAGATTTATAACGTGAAGTTATAAAGTGAGTAGATACTGTAGAATAAAGGATTTATAAGAAATTTACTTATAAATTTGACTTTTACACTTAGATGAGATATGAATAGAAATTGCTAAATGAAATGATTTTATAAGTGGAAATTGTTATAAAGTATAAATGCGATTTATAAACGTTGTTTATGAATCCGGAATCACTTATTCTTATAAGTGAATTTTTGAAGTTAATAAAATGAGATTTATTAACCGGAGTTGTTATAGAAAATAGAAAATGGAATTTATAAACGTTGTTTTATGAATTCGGAAACCAATCGATTGAATTTGATAAACTAAATATAGAAGATTATCAAAGGAGATATATTCGCGATTTTGGATAGCGAATTATTATTGAAATAAAACGTGTAGAAGATAGTGAAATGAAAATAGTAAAGTATATTCACGATTTTGGATAGTGAATATATTGTTAAGTAAAATGGATAATTTTGGAAAAGCGATATTGTAAAATGAAGTTAATTGTTTTAAAAGATGTTTTAAAACGTGTTAAATATCGAAATCATAGATTTCAACATTTATTGTTGAAATAGACGTTTTCGAGAGAATAAGGAAATGATGGACTATAACACTGTTGTTATAGTAAATGATTTCCGAAAGGAAATGTTTTGATGTAGTATTGGGATTTATATATCTATCTTAATTCCGAATCCCTATACTAGTGATTTTGAGTCGTCGTAACGATGTTTTACGCAACATTCGTTTTGACTCAAATAAATGTGTTTAAAGAGAATGATTTCCTTAAAGAATGAAATGTATACTTAATATTGATTTAAGTATATCGAATATTTCCAAATGTTGAAAATAAATGATTTGTGAATTACTTATTTTTAAATAAGTATGGAAAGGCTTTTCCAATATGAAATGAACTGTTTTGAGATTTTATCTTTTAAAGATAAATTGAAATGTGGAAATTGATTTGAAATTGTTTTTCAAATGGTTAAGTGTGGAAATTTTATATCTAGTAAAAGATATTTTTGAAGATAAATAATTTGGGAAAATTATTTGGAATCTGATGATGTTGCGCATCTTTATTGATAGTTAAATAACCGACTATCAATAATTACCCTGAATGGATGTTTTGTGTGAATTGGATGAATTTGAATGCCACACTTATTTTTGAATAATCGCTCACTATTCGGGTTAGCCGGGAAAGGACCATGGGGTCGTATAACCCATTCCGAATATGTGATACGTCGTTATGAATTGCATTTGAAGACCGGTGTTGAAGACCGGATATTTTTGAAAACGGAAGGATTACCGTCGAGTTACTCTACATCGACTGATCTTCGATTTAGAGGTTTTATCACCCTTAGTGACGGGAAGTCCTGACGTGATTGAAAATTATCCGGATGGGCAAGGGCTTCGTGAGAAGTGCCTTCGGTTCTGTTCGATCCCGGAACAGACTTGTATGGATTGTGTGTCTGACATTACACTTTGAGATATAAGGCTGATTTCTTTCAAATACATTTCTGTTGGTGGCGGAGAATTTATTCTCTTAGCTTAACACCCTTCTCTGGGACGTACGAGCTCAGAGGTTATGTAGTTGAAATTTATCAGCGATATATCCCAATTTGGTAACGTGGCATACTGAGTGTTGCTGTGAAATGATCAGTGTTTGATCATTTGTGATATGATCATTTGTTTGATCTTATATCTTTGTGATCATAGGTTGATCATTTTGTTTGACCCGAAGCAGGGCTTTTTGAGAAAGCGTAGCTTTGTGGACGAGACTTCATCGAGCCTCACACCCCGGAAATGGTCGAAACAGGAAGAATGCAGCAAGGTTCTAGGGAGTAGCGCCCCTTAGTGTATGTCATTCCTTCTGGATAAAGGTGGTATCATGGTATGGAGCCCAGATACTTAACCTCTGTGGTTACTGCATTATTATTATCTATGTGGTTTGTTGCGAATCGGGGATCCTCGGGAAGATCGGTGACGATCGGGGGATGGCATACGCGTGTCAGTAGTTACCTATTTTTGCAGAGGTAACCCGGCCTTGTGTTGGCAGAGATCTAACCGTAATGTTAGGTTATTTCTCGGGTCGTCTATTCCAGGGACGTACCCATCGTGGATAGGAAGTTCCTTAGCCTGACCATTTGTTGGAAATCCAAAGAAACAATACGAGCCTTGTACGGTTTTAGTTGTAGAACCTGCCATTTAATATGGTAGCTATAGCAAGCATACTATAATGGTACCTATGCTGGCTAAGATTTATATTCTACTTTCGAAATGTTTTCTACACTATGCACTAATAATAATATCAAAAAGAATTTGATTTTCGCGTAGTAAGCATCTTTGACTATCATAAGAAGAAATCTCCTCCAAGTCTGCGTTTGCATTGTGTGTGTGGCGGGAGGTCTTATGGTAGTTTCATTTTCCAAGAGCATTGCGAATTGACTTTAAAATTCTCTGCTGTTTATTTTTAAAGAATAACTGTTTTACGATCTCACACTAGTCACCATGACTGACTCGGAGTTTATTGTTCCCTTCTAAACTCTGGGTGCCCACCAATTTCCACACGGGCAGCCTAGAGTTATATTATCAGGATATTTTGGATATTCTGGAGCTTTGGATATAAGCTGGAGGACGAGACGTAGTATTTGTATCTGATATATTTATTCCGCTGTGTATTCTGTATGAGGACAAGTTATATAACTGTCCATTGTTGTATTGAGTTGTATATTGACTCTGATGATTGATGTATGTATAAAATGATATAGTTCTTTGTTTTGGAGATTATTCATTTACCTATTATATATATTGTTCCGCTGCGAATGTGAGATTCTAATATTGTTTTTTTCTGTTCTGATGTTGTTCTGTTGTTCTTCTTCTTTCTTTCTTCTCTTTTTCTTCTATCTTCTTCTTCTATTTTTTTTTTCTTTTTCTTAAAAACCCTCACTATTGGAGTTTCCGGCACTCGGTTGCTCGGCAGTCGATAAAGTGAGTATCGATGTCGAATTTTCGAAAGTCGAAAATTCCAGGATGTGACAGCGTTGGTCGCCGTGAAACCCAATCGCGACGAACCCACGCGCGAACGCGACCTCGACGAACGCCCAGACATCGCCGCCTCCATCGATGCGACGCCTCCCTCGAACGCGCGAGTACACTCGCAGCCCCCATTCGCGTTGCCGCCATTTGAATGCAATTTGAATTTCGTTCGTTCGAACGAAAACTTGAAGTGGGCTTCGGCCATTTTTTTCCTTTCTTTGATTTTTGGAATGAGATACTTGATTTTTGTGATGATTTTAAAAGAGAGGGGGAACGTGATGGATTGCGTGAATTTGGGCGTGAGATAAGGCGCGTGTTTAAAGGCGTGAATGAAGGAAAGAGACGTGCTGATGTTTTGACTAGAGTTCAAATTTTAAATTTAATTTTTTAAATTGAATTTCATTTTATTTCAATGCGTTAAATTTCCGTGTGCTCACATATCAACTCCGAAAATTACGAAAATTGAAATCCGACAATAATACCATATTCCGGATCCAATGGAACTGGTTTCGTCGAATTCCGAGACTGTTGAAAAATGACTATTTTTAAATATCGGTTTGAACGATTATTTTCAAAAACTGATCAAATTAATTCAAAATTAGATTCCGAAGCTTCTGTTGTTTTCAGTATTATCAATATAAATTTTACAAGCGTTCGAAATATTTTTCTTTAGCTTTTAATTGAAGATTTAAATTTTTATTCGACTATCAATAGATTAAATTTTATAATTTAATCGCAAATTTCAAAGTTATATCGGGAATTCAAATTAAATCATCGTTCAAATATTTAAAATAAATTAAATATTCTCAATTTAATTTGTTCAAAATTCTGGGTCGTTACAGTACTTCCCCATACCTTTTACTTCAAAATATAACATACCATATATAGTACCCTTTCAAAATCATAACTTCAAAAATCGTACTTATATAAATTACATTATATATATGATTACGTTTTGAGATAGAGTACTTTCCAAAATCAATAGTCTCAAATATATAAAATCATTCTTATATAAATTCCATTATATATAAGATTTATCTCTTCAGATCAAATACCTTCCATAATCAACGGTTTTCAAATCACCTTATACTTATATAAAGTCCATCTTATATAAGAATCAAATTTGAATTACAAAGATATCCAACACAACAACTTTCAATTTCAACGTCAAACATATCAATAATATTAGAACATAAGATGTACATATGTCATCATCACGCAATATCACATTTAGTCGCTCGTTCGATCACACAAGTTAGCTTTCGAACTAGTATTGTTCATTCGACTTCCCTAATGCGGACTTCGATAAGGTTTCCTGACTAGAAACCATCATTCTCCTTGCATAGCCATATACTATGATAGATAATTTTAGAATCAAACCAAAAATCCATATCAAATATTCGCCATCAAGAATCGAATGAAAAATCCTAACACGAAATGGTGTAGTTCACCTCGAACTTGTGTACTCAAACCCGGATCAAATTAATTATGCGAATAAAACAACATACGTACAACTTACATATTTTAATCCCTTTTGTTTCATCACAATTACATTTCAATTAAATTCGTTTTTATTCTCATTGATTAACACAAATATCACTTCATACTTTAATATTTGTTTCACAGAATTTCTCGAATTAATATAAACATTAATCATTCATAAACATTGCTTATATTTCAATTCATTTTAAATTACATTCGTTTCCACATGTAATATTTCTCATCTAATACTACATTCATTTGTGAATCATTTCATATGAAATTTCATTAAGTTTATAACCAATTTATAAAGGCTTGACTTCTTTTATAAAACATTACTCGAGTTTAAAGTTATCACAACTTTAATTATAACCATTTCTTGCAACATCCATTTTTTTTAAAAGCAATTTACAGGTCCTGACTTTATTTATATACATTTCATTTTAATTCATAGTTGTTTATCCAATTAGTATTCAAGTTTACTTCACAAATTTATTTATGACACATTTCATAAATGTTAATTAAGTTTATCATATTTTTTTTCTTTTCCCTTTTTTTCGTTCTCATTTGTAGCATTTCCTTAATTACAATTTCAATTTAAACATGTCAAGTCTTAAAGTTCACACATGTATATTATTATATTACATGCCAAGAATGTATACAACAATTCTATTCATTTAATAAACATATATATATATATAAATTAAACCTTGTTTCATTTGCTTTCAAATTAAGGTTATCAAACTCAACTGCATAATTCAACACAATTTCTAAGTTTCAACTCATATATTAATTCAGAAGGTTTAAATTATCCAAAATATCCAGATATGCCATTTTATTTCAATAGTTGAAAATACCAATCAAAAAACAACAATATTCACAACCAAACATTTCCATTTCATAACCAAATATCCTAATTATTCACTTTATTCTCTTTAATACATCATTATCAAACTAGTGTTTAGTCCATAAATTCAATCAACAATGATTAGCCAATGCTTATAAACTAACAAATTCAACTAATCAATAATAAATGATAAAAATTAAATATTACCATTTCATAAAGAAACACATTACAAATAACTATAGTAGTTATGAAAATTTCCCTTATATATAACATATAATATTAGGAAAATTATTTCATTTCAAAACTTATATATAAAATTTTTATAACACTAACAAATATGCGCTCTCGTATATATATACACTCAGACAAACTCATTCTAGGATATTACTACCCTATCTCTAATGAGTTAACCCCAACCGGCTAAGGTATGTCTAAACCAAAGCTCTGATACCAACTATAACGACCCACCTTTTTGGATGGTTCAAATCAACAATAAACCACACATGTCAGACTCAAACCATTCAGAAGGGAGGATTGTTAATGAGGTAAATAAGAAAAAAAACAAAAAGAAACCGAAAAGAAACATAGAATCTCGCAGCGGAACGACCAAATATAATAATCAAATAAACAGTTCATGAAGCTGTTTTACAAATAACATTTGATTACACTTTTTCAATTCAATCAGAGTTATACATACATCAGAAATAAACAAATAATGCAACTGAACACAGAATGAAGTGGAATAATATATAGCAATAATATACTAAATCTTTATCTTCGTCCTCTAGAACTGAAAAGCTTAAACTGACCCAAGCATAATGAAAAGACAAAACACTCAAGTCAGAACTAAAAGATCTTATGTAAGTCAGATCAAAATAAGTAAAATAGGAATATTAGTGCACTAGTTTCATAGATTTTATGGGATTTCATCTCCAATCAAGTGTACAACATGAATATAATTATTTAAAGGGTATAAAATAATTCGAAATATCAATCTTAAGTATCTAATTAAAACAAATCCGAAGTTTGAATTAACTTAAACCCTTCAAATAATTCAATTCCAAATTAAAATCCAAATTAAGGAAATTATATGGGTATATTTCATTTCAACTAGTATCAAAAATCAACATTTCCAAATCAATGAAAACCGCTCAGGTTTATCATTTCAACCAATAACGATTTTCCCCTAATCTATTAGACCATTCGGGTATGTATCATTTCAACCTATAGGGATAACAGAGATATAGACATAAATAACATCCAATCATCCAAAATGTCAACCAATATCATCCATCGTAAATTCAACATCCAAATATCAACAATTGAACATACATCACAATCATCATTGAAATCAACCAATAACTACCAACAATTTACTGGTTATCATTAACAGGTATTTTACTGGCAATATAAATTTCAATATTAAATTAAGTGGCAATTAAATTCAATAAAAGTCAGATTTAACTGGAATGACAATTTTAAATATACTAAACAACAATTAATCAATTTCTAATCACATCATAAATTCAAGTTAATTAACAAAAGAAAATCTAGTAGTTGTGAGTGTTTTCTCACCTTTCGTGGCTATGAAGGTGATGATAAAAATGGAGCAATATAGAGATTCCTGGGAAAGATCCAAATGCAAAGTAAATCCAACAAAGCTTAGACATGAACACGGATCAATAAACAAGTTTCAACTACTTCCAACTTCCAAACAATCCAAGATCCAAACTACAGACAAACCTAAAACTAGGTCATCTTTAGGAAAATATTCGGATCAGAATATTACTAAATCTATAAAAGTAACCAGCTAGAAAGTTGTTTCAAATTCTTTTCTCTCCACTTTCAAAAAAAGAATCACTTAAAAAGCTTCAGTCTTGAGGAAGTTATGGTCTAAACAAACAGAGGTGCTTTCTGATTTCAAAATCTGAGTTAAAAAATACTTCAAAAAGATTTGAGTGTTTGGCTTAGCAAATTAAGGAATTTGAAGAACTGATCTAAAAGAAAGTTAAAGCCACTATAAAAATAAATGGTTTGAAGAAAGAATTAGATAATTTGGTTCATTCATAAAGGAGATATGATTGATACAATATAGGGTATTTTAGGCCAAAACTGGACCCGAGAAAGGACTTGAAAAATTGAGTTTTTGATATAATAACATTCAAAATGGGAAGAAGGGTTCAACAACAAAGTTGTTGCCATTGAAATATACATGGTTTCAAAAAAAATATTTGATTTGAATTAGTTTAGTGCAATATAGAAGCCATGGAAATAAGGGGAAGAAAGAGGGAAAATAGAGAAGGGGAGAAGAATGGAAAAAGGAGAAAGAAGAGGAGAGGGAAGGTGGAAGGAGATGGGCTTGGAGATGGTGGAGAGGGCGGCGGCTATAGGGGAGGAAGGAAGGGTTGAAGGAGAGGAGGAAAGGAGTTTTTATTTGTGAGGTTTTTGGAGTTTTAGGTCTAGAGTTCTCTGTAGATTTTGAGGAGGAGGAAGATGTGTGAAGATAAAGTTTCTCAGGAGAAAAATTATGTATGTAGATGTTATCAGATAAGAAACATAAGATCGTAGGCAAAGGAATTGTTACATGACTGACTAGAGTCTCTTGGTTAACCAAGGCCCATTAGACCAAACCAACCCAATATGCCTTAGACAAATAAAACACAACTAAACACTACAAATTCATGTTAACTTTTCACAGTAAATCAAATATTTAGAGCAATAGGAATTTGATTTTGATGAAATGAAAAGTGGAGGGAAGATCAGAATTCAGTCTAGTATCATATAAAAAGAATAAAATTTTAAAAGTCAAATTTAAAATTTTCAACCAAAAGTCAAACTTTGACTAAGTTTGACCAAAATTTGAAATTTCACAAAATTTTTATTCTATTAAATTTGGTCAAATAAAACACTCAGCATCACAAATTCATTTTTTTATTTAATTTTTATTTAAATTCAAAATATTGCCATTTAAAGTTGTTAAAAGTTACGGATCATTACACTTTATCTTAATTAAAAGATGTAATATCAATTAATGCAATATTAATTTGTTTCCCTTTATCATGTTTAAAAGGTTAAATGCCATTAACTGCACATCCAATTCTCATCCAACTACATTCAAATCTATGTTATTGTCCTTATTATTCAATCAGCAATACCCTATGAATTATATTAACATAAGTTTACATTTTATTACATTCATTATTTTACCATTAACATCTTTTACCATATTAACTGCAATAATTAATTACATAAATTTTCATTGATTTCCAAATTAATTCCAAACATATTAAATAATGAGATGATAAATGAACTATTGTTACCTTTACGTAATTTATTCGTATTTATAAGTTTATTATTTACAACAAATGTTATGACTACTTACACATCACTTATTATATTCAATTTCAATTAACAACATATAATTCCAACATTCAATTGCCTTAATTCCATTAATTACCCATTTAATACTCAAATGGACAAATTAATGAGAAGATAATTACAACCATCGTTTATAATAATAGTTCAAATTTATTATCTTATCATTTACAACCAAGGGTTATAACAAAATGATTTTATATTCTATATTAACCTATTCCAATCAATAACATACAATCTCATCATTAAATGCATCATTTAATTTATTTCATTATTTACAATTATAACAAAATAACCTTACAATTATATCCATTGATTGAAATTGGATTAAAATGGTTATCAATTACATTAAATTAACATTACTATATTACATTCTAATTGTTTTATCATTACAAATCATAAATTTTAATTTCTTTCAATATTAATATTTCAAAATCTTATTAAATTTAGTATTTTAATTACCGAAAAATACGGGTCGTTACAGGAACCCTTGGACATAGTGCAACATTATCGGTCATTGCCACCAAAATACCCTTTCATACATGCTACCCTATAACGTCCCACCCCGAGACCCACATTAACAAAGTGTATTACTGGGTAATACTGTATGCTAATGCAGAGAATAGGCTGGATAAGAGCAGCCATCTATAGCCTTGTCTTAAATATCTATTGAATACGTCGACAAATGCTATATATTTTTTTTCTATCTCAAGTGGATCGACATATCCAATAAATACTTAATACAAAGCCATAGGTGGCTATAGGATCTATCAGAACAAAATACAACAACTCGAATGCAAAACACATCACAGAACAGTAGATCATCACATATATATACATATACAGATACATCACAGAGTATACAAAATGATACATGTCAAGTTGTATAGCAACCACAATATACAAGCGAGTCAAAAGAATATACATATTAGAGAGCAACAAAAAGGACTACACAAAAGCTTCAACAAAAAGAGCTAGTAGAAAAGTCCATGCGGAAGCAGAATAGGCTAAGTCCAAAGGGTACCTAACCTGAAATATCTCGGTCTGACCCGAGTATAAAATACACGGGTCAGTCTAGCTAACAAATTAGTTTACAAGGACAAGCGATAATATGAGCATAAGGATAATGTGATAATATTCCCAAATGGGAAGGAACAATCTAAAGTGTATGATTACATCAAGTGATAATATGGTATCATTACACAAACGTATAATCTCAAAGGAGATAAAATACCCATACAATGCTAAAAGTAGCGAGCCTCATATCATCGACATTCATAAAACATCAAATATGGTTTAGGGAAACACCTAAACCCATCATCTTGGGAAACCCAAAATATGCATAAAGAGATCCCATCTCAAACACGCCATAAGGCAAATATATCTCCAAAGAGGAGAATAAACTCTCAAGTAAACGCCAAGAGGCAAATCTCATATAACGCCAGTGTAGGCAATTCAAATCTCAAAAATAGAATTTCCAAGAGTTCAAATTCCCGAAAGGTAATCGCCACAAATATATATCGAATGGTTCAAAGGACCAATTTCGGAAATGGGCGATACACTACGGAAATCACAAACATCAATGAAATCATCTCAAAGATATAGTACGTGCTTATGGCCGAAGCCCGCCAAGTACGACTCTCTCAAAATAAGGGGCCACCTCTCTTAGACAAATATCCCGAAGGACAATAAATACGTCTCTTAGACAAACATCCCGGTGGACAACATCCCGAAGGACAAATACGTTGCAATGGACAAATACGTCTCTTAGACAAACGTCCCGAAGGACAAATGACTCGAAGGTCCAGTACTGGCAAATACGTCTCTTAGACAAATTTGTCTCAAACTTCCGGATAGAAACCCGAATAGTATTAACGTGTGTCCCATACCACATGTTCGCACTAAACGGTTTGCTAACCAATAGTAAATTTCACAGTCAAAGCAGTAAAAAGTTTACCTCATCTCATCGGTAAACTCAACCCGCAGGTCAAAACGATCAAACAGACAAGTCGGGAATTAACCGATAAGGTAAACCCACGTGTCCCATACCACGTGTTTTACCAAACCGTTTAATTGTCCTTCTCATTCGCTCGAATAGTACAAAAACTTATATTTAATATATAAAATAATTTACTTGAGAAAACAAGCTTTTAATACCAATTTTGAAAGCCATATTTGAAAATTCCCTTATTATCGATAATAAATAGATTATATTTGAAAATACTTTAAAAATATCATATAATAATAATTTAAAATTCCCATTTATTTTAAAAATTATTTCAAAAAAGTTTGGAAAAATCCGTGCTCGAAAACGAATAAAAACCCAAGAAATCACTCAAATCGATATTCGAATTCAATTCAAATTTAATCCAAAATTTGAATTTCAAAATCTCCAAAATTTGGCTAGTCTACCGATAGACATCATAGCCTCAAAAAATTTCAGAAATATCACAAAAACATGAAGTAAAAGTCAAAAGTCGGATGGAAAAAGAACATAAAAATGCATCGGCAACACAATACCCAGGTTTGAAATCTTCACTAGATTCAACTTTCAGACATGATACATGTCGCCAAACGACATTTGATTGAACTAAAAATTGGTGTGCACAAAGTAAAAAACTTCAGCTTTCAAACAAAAAAAAGAATCGATGAATTCCGACTTGAATGAAAAAGTTACGCTGTCTCAAACGTCGACTCAGGCCATGTTTGCTACAGTTCAAAAACAAAAATATGCCCAGGCCTAAAACCCATCTTGGGTCCAACTTTCAGGCCTGAAACAGAGGAACAAACGACTTCCTATTGAGCTGAAAATTGGTATGCATATAGTAGAAAACTTTATCTTTCAAACAAAAAAAGAATCGTTGAATTCCGACAAGAAATGAAAAAGTTACACTATCTCAAACATGGACTCATGCCATGTTTGCGACAGTTCAAAAAACCAAAAAATGTACAGGCTTGAAAACCATCTCATGTTCCAATTCCAGGCATGAAACAGAGGACCAAATTACCTCGGATTGGGCTGAAAATTGGTATGCCTATAATAGAATACTTCAGATTTCATAAAAAAAAGAATAAATGAATTTCAACGGGAAATAAAAAAGTTACATTGTCTCAAACATGCACTCATGCCATGTTTGCAACAGTTCAAAAAACCAAAATGTATGGGCCTGAAAACCATCTCGGGTTCAACTTCCAGGTATGGAACAGAGAAACAATTACCTCGGATTGAGCTGAGAATTGGTAGGCATATAATAGAAAACATCAGCTTTCAAAAAAAAAGAATCAATGAATTCCGACTGAAAATGTAAAAGTTACGCAGTCTCAAACATGAACTCAGGCAATGTTTGCAGCAACACAAAAAAATGTGTACAGGTGATTTCCTGGTTGTGCATTGATTTTGCAGCAAAGTTTTCAGGTATCAACCGAAAGAGTTTTGCAATAAAATTTGCAAACTTATATTACAACACATAATCTACTATCAGAAGAAAATCCGGCAGCATTTCGTAGCCGGAACTGCAAGAAATTAACATGCAAAGTGGAGGTCAGAATAGTTTTAGCACAAACAAAACCGAGCATAAAACAAGATACAAAAGCAAACTTTTCATAGTTTATAGCAATTTAAAGCTTGGCTTCAGCTAGCATTTGTGAGTTTTGATACTCACCTTACAAAATTGTAGACTAACAAGAGCGAATTGAAGAGAAGATGCAAGCTTTGGCCTTGAGGAAGCTTCAACAACCTAAAAAAGGAGTTTATACAAACATCCAAGAACAAAACTTCAATTATAGACAACAAATTCACCAAATCAAAAAAGGATGAAGAGAAGTTTGGTTTTGGCTTAGATTACCTGAAATAATTGACTCTATTTTGATAAATTTCAGCAATTAATTGGATTGGAATGAAGATTTTGATTTTTACTTTGAAAGAGGAAAGTGGGTTTTTGATTTTTCTCTTCTTTTAGTTTACAGGGAAGAAGACTTGTACTGAACATACATGAATTGAGAAAGAAGCTTTCTTTCTCTTTTCCGGTTAAGTTTGTAAATGGGCTAAGACCCAAAACAAAAGAATTTAGTTAACTCTAATTATCACATATTCACAAATACACTATTATTTACAAATTATAACATATACACACATAATTCAACTCTATAAAAATCACACAACATATTTTTGTGTTCTTAAAAGTATTTTACATCAAAATAAAAGATAATTTTGCTCTAAAAATTATTTTCATTATTAAAAACCCTTATCTTAATTTAGATGCACAAATTACACAATTATTACATAAAACTCTATTTTTAACTCCAAAAATTACATAAAATTATTTTCTTGCATAATTAAATGCAATAAACCATATATACATCATTTTTATATCCAAAATATATTTTTAAACAAAATTTCATCTTTTTATTTATAATATACAACTTTTAAAAATCAAATACTTCCTTTAAAAATTATTAAAAGAAGTAATTGGCAATAATTAATAAAATTATTGCATTTTCTCTAAATAAAAATTATTTTCCATTCATTATTAACCCAAACAATTAAAATAAAGCTTTTAAACTTTATTTTCACTTTTTATTTCCCAAAATTCATTGTTTATTCCAAATAAGCAATTTAAAATCTCCAATTTTATTTTAGTTCACAATATTAAATCATAACTACGATTATAATTTAATATTTATATGTAATCTTCAAAACCAGGGTTGTTACATACCTCATAACGATTTTTTTTTATAGTAATTTCATTTTGTTTTTTTGACACTAACTCATGTGTAGTAATTTCAAATGATTTCATGATTTGCTATATTCAGACACATGAAATTATAATAACCAATAAAATTACAAATTATATAAAATATGTTAGAAAAAATGAACATGATTTTAACCAAAATCATTAACCTAATTTAATTAAATTTTGACCCAAATTTATCTAGCCCATACCTCAACTTACTCCACCCAAATAACATCCAATTACCCTGCTCATTTAATTAACGCACATAGCAGATTAGGATATTGGTTTCTTTTATAGCCAGAATTAGACGATGGAAAAACACATGCAAGTTGCAGCAGTCTAGTACTCAATTGAGGTCGAGATCTTGTTCAATCATCATAATTGATGGATGCTTGTTTAAGTTCCCTTCAGTAGTTATCATTACCAATGGTTGCTACTTGAAATCAGCAAGCATGATTCTTCGATTCAAGTAAACAATTGTATTTTTAATTTGCTTCATTACTGCTAAGTTTATATAGTCGAAATTTGATTCTTTCCCATGTGAATTTGTTTAATCGATACAAAATTTTTATGCTTCGTTATTACAAGTAAAATTGAACATGATTAAGGTAATGTAAAGTTAAGATTCCTATTTAGTTGTTTAATTGAGATGAATTTTTTATCAGATTTTACCCGTTTTACTGAATTTTTTTATTGCTTTTTTACCCTAGTTTTTTTTTACCCTAGTTGGAAGTTATCGATTTTCTAGTTTGATCCATGCCGAAACTGGAGTGTAATATTTAAGATTCTAGCATGCCGACTAAAACATTGAACCTTGATCTTAATCGGATTGTTTAAGATGAAGATTGCATATTGGAGCCCCTTACTCATGAGATGAAACTTTGCATTTTTTATAATAAACTTAATAACAAAAAAACAACCTTCCCCTTTAATGTAGCCATAACATAAAGAAATGCTATAGATTACGAATCTAAGTTTGATATAATTACTTACACTTATCATATACTAAAATCTTTTATGATAATTATAACTAGAAATGGCACGTTTAAAGTATCATTTTAGGAAGAACTCAGAACATGTAAGTTTCACAATATTGGTAATAGTTATTTAAAGTTCAACTTTTTATATATATAACCCATCATGTTGTTATTGTTGTGAATTTTATATTATGAGTCATAGTACATTTTTCTATATAATTAGTATATAAAATTTGTTGAGATTTAAATCTGAGCTTGATTGTGCTCATTCTGCTTGCCAGTCAAAAGTAGCATTGTCTTATTCTTACCAATATGACATCATTTCATGTAGGCAGCGCTATGAAGGATGTGACAGAATATAAAAAATTTGCTTAAAGAAAGTGTAGTGTTGGAAATTCTTATTGCAATTATCAATGCATCAGATGGACAAATTTCTACAAATAAGCATGAGCTTCTAAAACAATAACAACCAATTAAAGAAAAGCTTCATATTGCTGCATGCTATGAATGGTCAGTTCCAAATGCATCAAGTTATATTTTCAAATGAATTGGAGTTAAATTAGATACATGTAATTTTATTATATCAAAGTCTTTTTACTTATTTTTCTGGAGATGCACACATTTACTTAATGATTAGTTGGTTTTTTGTTGCAATTTTTCTAAATCTGGTCTTCTTACCATTTATCCTTTTGCTCACATGTGAAATATTTACATTAGTATTGATTCATTTACCATTGCATTTTTGGAACTTTCTTCTGTTTGAGCTCGTTATTATCGTTATTACTTTAAATTTTTAGTATATATTTCAAATGGTATATGTTACATATCTAAAAGCATTTTTCAATAGCTTCACGGCTTCATATAATTTGATATACATAGTGATTCATGAAAACTTTTGAACTAATCAAGACTTTGCTAACTGTTTGTTATGCACATGTCCACTGAACGTGTCATTGTACTTATATATAATGGAAAGAAGCTTTTGGTATTACAAAGTTGCCTTGTGTGACGCCCCACCTCTATGCTCATAATAACAAAGAGTATTAAAAGAAATACTGTCTATTATTACGAAGAATAAGGCTGGGTAGGAGCGACCATCCGTAATTTGCCTTACACTAGTATTGGTTATCTCGATAGGAGTGGTATATACTTTTTATTTTTCATCTATTGTTTATTTACTCCCATCGACATATCCAATTATCAGTATAAAACAAACTACGATAGTTCATAATAGTTTAGGACATTAGATATAACAATAACACAGATAATATAAATGCGGAACACAGATAAAAACAAAAGTCTCATATATATATAACTGATGTCAGTTAATACATAGTTGACACAATACATATGATACAACTACCACTGTCGACTCTAGAAGCTACATATACAAGTACATTATCGACTAATATACATGAATACATATCGTTCTATACAACAACACGACTACTACACAATGACACTGACAACTTCAGAAAACGTGAAAAGTCTTCAAATCCTGAACAGCAACTCAAAGAAGAAAATCTACAACCTGAAATAACTCGGGTCTGACCCGAGTATTACATTCAAAAGAAAATAATACCCAGGTCAGTCTAATTCAAACCAGTTTATTAGTGCATATAGGCAGTAATAATTTAAATAGACGACAGTCACAATAATTCCCGTCTATCCGATTCTTTAAACAAAGAAACCGGATAACGGTCAATATAACACTTAACAGTGTTTAACAAAAATCAGCAGATTTAAATCATCAACAGAGATAAATAAACAATTTATCAAATCGACTAAATCAATTTAAAACTGTCAAATCTGATAGGGCTGCAGTACACGCACGCGTGTACTGCCTCACCACTATCATACGAAATGCATAAAAGATCAACGGAAATTCACGAAACGCGCATAAGGTCAAACCCAAAGAAAGTCGGGTTCAACTCAAATGCACAAGGCAGTGGAGTGCACAAATGAATGTACGTAACGAACTGCACATGGGAAAAATGAATCAGAGGTGCAACATGGAACTGCACATGGCAGTGGTACGCGTGATGACACAACCGAATGAAGGTGTAAGCAAACAGAGATATGGCCTGAACCAAATAGCATACTCAAGGCATCAACAAGTACGACAGTGATGTGCAGAGGTAAGAAAAGAAATGGCACAGGAACATTATATGAACCGATCTATAGACCTGAACAGTGCCAAGAATTATCAACCAATATTTCAAGAATGAAACAGCATGCACAGAAACACGAGTGGCACAAATATGAAATACAAGTGCACTAACAAATGAAGACAGCAATTACCACTTTAATGCAAACAGTCGAAGTGGACACTGCAAGTAGATTAAATGGGGTGTTCAGTGTAACATGGAGCAACAGAACATGTATGCAGTGACCAGTGAACTACTAAATACAACTGGACCAAGTTCAACTTCACTAGCAATTGCAGACCAGTGAACAACAAAATGGAACTGGACAGTGTAAACACATGAATGCAAAGTGCAAGTGAACTCGACAGTGAACCAGGCCATACAACTACAAGTACATCAACTACCGGAGTACTGTAATACCAACAGAGAGGTCAGAGGTAAAATCAATAGTGTGCACCTGACTAAGACTGAAGCAACAAACACTCTAGATCAATGCATATGTAACTGAATATAAGTCAAAATACTCAGCTCACCAAAAATTCAAAGCTATGCAGTGAAACCATACGTGTATAAGTCCAACTAAAATGACCAAAATGCTATCAAGTGAATATGGTAATACTGTAGACAAATGTACAGGATGAAGACAACTACAGATTGATGCCAACCCAAAGGTGATGACCAGAGTTATGGATTTTCATAAACAAGTACTAGGGTAGGAAACAGGTCAAGACATCTAAAACAATGTCCAGATGAACCAATGATAACAGTGAACATTACCAGAATCAAGTGTATCCAGTTCAAATGCTTCACAATGCAACAGTGAATCAAGGCTACAGAATGCAGAAAAGCTATGGGATGAATGCACAAATACAAAGCATACAACATCTCAGTGCACCAATGTAAAACTGCAAGCTACAATGGAAATGCAGAGTGATATATGTAACAGCGATAGTTAAAGTATCAGGTCATCAGACTACTACAACAAAAACATCAAAGTGCAACAAGATGATGATTGTACAACTCAAAATGGTCAAGCTGCATGTACACTCAAATAAACAACAGCAAGTAATACATGGACACAAGAAACTGTAATGAACAAAGTGAAGCTGTACTGTTCAAATGACCAGACTTCAGTGAAACAATAACAACAACAATTGTCATCAATGAACTCAAGTCAATACACAATAGAAGTGCACCAGTTCAATGTACACAGGGATCAAAGTCTACGAATGTACATCTGCAACTACATGTATACAGCAGTGAAGATGATCAGAGAAGAAGATCATCGAAGTCACAGTGAAAAAGTCAAGTGAGCATCATCAAGCAGTTAAATAAACTCAGGGATGAACATAGAATGTCAAGGCTGATGATCAGACTAAAGCTCACTATCAAACAGCAGTGGACAAGTCGGAAAGCAAGTTTAAAAAATCAAGTTCAATCATAAGAGTACAAGTGCAATAGTATTGCATGAAGAAAATTCAAGTCGAAGCAGGGAGGAACAGGAAGGCAGAAAACCAGAAAATATCATAAGTCAAAGTAAATCACGGCATTCGATCAAAATCAAACAGCCGAGCTAATTAAACGCCAAATTCAATTGGACGAAATCAAACATCTGCAAGTTCGTCCGCGAAAGTCAAAACATCGCAAGTCAAAGTTAAATGAACGATTCCACAAAATAAGTCTATAGCCTCCTAATCAAAGACAGGGCCGAAAACAACGAAACAAACGAAATCACAAAAGCACAATAACATAGAGCGTGAATTAGATGTGAGAAAACTCACAGTTTTTGACGCAAATCATGGAGCTGCGAGCGACGACCACAAGGTTGAGCACGACGATTGGCGAACCCCCATCTTTGATTCGATCTAATGAACTGACGCTACGTAAAGCCCTAAATCGCCAGGACGCGACCGCCATTATTTCGCTTTCTTAGACCTAGGGTTTTTCTCGAATGAACGATAAAAGAAAAGGGGTTGGGTCTACGAACTGAAGGAGAGAGGAACGGGTAGGTAAGGTTATCACGGCAACAACAAGTGGATAATTAAAGCCCAATCACAATTTACCCATTTTACTTAACATTTTAAAGAATTTTTACAGCCAAAAATATTTCAATACGATTAAAATTGCTGATAGAAATTTTGTTATCAATTTCAATCGTCTAGTGACGATAACAAACTTTTACAAAAAGGATTCCGACTCGATTAAAATCTACATTAGCAATTAACAATGATTTAATCGTCATTTATAAACTGACGCGAAAAGACCGGATCGTTACAGACTCCCCTCCTTAAAGAAATTGCGTCCACGCAATTATAGGGAATAAATGGGCAAAATGTAACATCCATATGAGCATGGCAATGACAAGTGCATAAGCAAAGCAAATGTCGGCAGGGGAAGTATTAGAAATGAAATCAAAAAGGTCCGACTGATTTAAATCAAAAGAATTAACATCAGGGGGATCAAGAAATCAAAATCAGACGACTATCAAAAGCAAGAATCAATCGAGTTCCAGCAACTAAAAGAGAAGGAAAAACAGAGCAGAAATCCCATACAGAGCACGAATTGAATGTGAGTAAATCAAATTACTCACTTGAATCGCCAGAGAGAAAGACGAAGCTCAAATCTCAAAAATCGCAAATATTCAATCATCAAAAACGATAATCAAATTTCTCAAATCAACAAATATTCGATTATCACAAGCGATAACCAAATTTCAAATTCAACAAATATTCGATTATCAAAAGCGATAATCAAATTTCTCAAATTCAATAATCATTTGATTATCTCACGCGATAATCAAATTTCAAATTTAACAAATATTTGATTATCTCAAGCGATAATCAAATTCAAATCAACCAATATTTAATTATCTAAAGCGATAATTATATCTCAAATCAACAAATATTTAATTATCTCAAGCGATAATTAAATCTCAAATCAACAAATATTTAATTATCTCAAGCGATAATTAAATCTAAAATCAACAATTATTTAATTATCTCAAGTGATAATTAAATCTAAAATCAACAATTATTTAATTATCTAAAGTGATAATTAAATCTCAAATCAATAAATATTTAATTATCTCAAGCGATAATTAAATCTAAATCAACAACTATTTAATTATCTAAAGCGATAATTAAAAACAACAAATATCTGATTATCAAAAACGATAATCAGAACTCATATCAACAAATATCTAATTATCACACGCGATAATTAGAAACAACAAATATCTGATTATCAAAAACGATAATCAGAACTCATATCAACAAATATCTAATTATCACAAGCGATAATTAGAAACAACAAATATCTGATTATCAAAAACGATAATCAGAACTCATATCAACAAATATCTAATTATCACAAGCGATAATTAGAAACAACAAATATCTGATTATCAAAAACGATAATCGGAACTCATATCAACAAATATCTAATTATCACAAGCGATAATTAGAAACAACAAATATCTGATTATCAAAACGATAATCAGAAGTCATATCAACAAATATCTAATTATCACAAGCGATAATTAGAAACAACAAATATCTGATTATCAAAAACGATAATCAGAACTCATATCAACAAATATCCAATTACCTGCAGATAATTGGAAGAAACAAATATCTAGAAATCAATTAAGAAGACTAGAAAATCAACATAAAAGCTTGGATCGATCCCATCAGATGGCGAGTTTTTAATTCGCCGCACGTGCAACAACATATGGCCGAAGCCTACCAAGTATTCAACATAATTTTGGCGCCCAACAAATGACCCGAAGGTCCAACATATGACCCGAAGGTCTAGTACTGGTATTTGACCCGAAGGTCCAACATATGACCCGAAGGTCCAACATAGTGGCTCGAAAGCACACGAAAGCATCAAATATTTCAATTAACGAGTCCGGAATTAACCAAAATAGTAAACGCACATGTCCCATAACCACGAGTTTTACTAAATTGTTTAATTCTCTTCATCGTTTCCTTGAAAGTGTAGAATCATCAAAACAACAGATATTCAATTAACGATTCCGGAATTAACCGAAATAGTAAAAGTGTGGTTCCATACTCCGCACTTTTGCTAAATCGTTTAAATCTCTTCATCGTTTCCTTGAAAGTGCAAAATTGTGTATTTTTGTAAAAATACACTTTACATTCTCAAACGGACAAGTCCAGAATTAAGCGAATCAGTAAAAGAAAGGGGTCATAGTCCTCGATTTTGCTGAAACGTTTAAATCGCTTCCTCATTCTTTTGAAAGCGCAAACTGTTAAAATTTTCTGAAAACAATTTTTATTTATTTTATAAAAATAACAATTCACATTCTCAACTGGACAAGTCCGGAGTTAAGCGAAACAGTAAAAGAAAGGGGTCATAATCCTCGATTTTGCTGAATCGTTTAAGTCGCTTTCTCATTCTTTTGAAAGCGTAACTGTTAAAAATTTATAAAACAATTTCCATTTTAAAACGAGTTTCCAATCACGTGATTAAAACAGCAAATCAGCAACAGTTTCGATAAGGAAATTGTACTTCTCAAAATACCGTAAAAACGGTTACACATCAGTTTTTGCGGAAATACCGCTTGAAAATCCACTTTAAAAAAATTTGACTGTTACTGAAGTCAAAGCGACAGAAATTTTAAAACATCAAATATCTCATCAAAGGATTCACATCAAAGTGTGACATCAGTGAATTTTCATTTATTAAAATTGTCAACAAAACACCGTGCCTCAAAAATTCAGCATTGGTGTAAAAAGTCCGTTATAAAAATAACGGCAATAAAATACGTATCATAACCAAGCATCGGTTCAACGTAAAATAAATGCACTAACGTGCAATTCAAATTTTTGCATGTACTACAAAATGAACAAAGAAATCATTCAAATATATCTTCAATGAAGATAATTCAAAACAGCAAAAATCTAATCAATAGATGATTAGTACAAAAGAAAGCCAGCGGAAATTTCAACAAAAATCACATATCTGCAATTTCTTCGAATCCTCAATTCGGATTCGAAATTCTCAAAGAAACAAAATAATTACAGCTATGTAAACAACAATTGGAATTCATATCGATTTCGTAT
Organism: Allium fistulosum; assembly: GCA_030737815.1. Classification (NCBI taxonomy): domain Eukaryota; kingdom Viridiplantae; phylum Streptophyta; class Magnoliopsida; order Asparagales; family Amaryllidaceae; genus Allium; species Allium fistulosum. The sequence goes on from CM060901.1 coordinate 673,105,886, forward strand.
TTTGATTTTTAAATCAAAAAGATTATCAGTTGTACTCAGCGAAGACGGTTTCACTGTTTCCGCTGTGCACTCTGATAAATAGAACACAAATTAATCAAATCATCAGAACACAATTTCACTATTATTTTTAAATAAAGATATTTAAAAATTTCATCCAAATTTCAAAACTTTAGTTTTGACTCAAAGCACAAATGAGACATCGACCAATAGTTGTAACATATGTTCCATCCGAGTTAAGTTTTATATTATGTCCATAAACCCCAAGCTCTGATACCAACTGTGACGCCCCACCTCTATGCTCATAATAACAAAGAGTATTAAAAGAAATACTGTCTATTATTACGAAGAATAAGGCTGGGTAGGAGCGACCATCCGTAATTTGCCTTACACTAGTATTGGTTATCTCGATAGGAGTGGTATATACTTTTTATTTTTCATCTATTGTTTATTTACTCCCATCGACATATCCAATTATCAGTATAAAACAAACTACGATAGTTCATAATAGTTTAGGACATTAGATATAACAATAACACAGATAATATAAATGCGGAACACAGATAAAAACAAAAGTCTCATATATATATAACTGATGTCAGTTAATACATAGTTGACACAATACATATGATACAACTACCACTGTCGACTCTAGAAGCTACATATACAAGTACATTATCGACTAATATACATGAATACATATCGTTCTATACAACAACACGACTACTACACAATGACACTGACAACTTCAGAAAACGTGAAAAGTCTTCAAATCCTGAACAGCAACTCAAAGAAGAAAATCTACAACCTGAAATAACTCGGGTCTGACCCGAGTATTACATTCAAAAGAAAATAATACCCAGGTCAGTCTAATTCAAACCAGTTTATTAGTGCATATAGGCAGTAATAATTTAAATAGACGACAGTCACAATAATTCCCGTCTATCCGATTCTTTAAACAAAGAAACCGGATAACGGTCAATATAACACTTAACAGTGTTTAGCAAAAATCAGCAGATTTAAATCATCAACAGAGATAAATAAACAATTTATCAAATCGACTAAATCAATTTAAAACTGTCAAATCTGATAGGGCTGCAGTACACGCACGCGTGTACTGCCTCGCCACTATCATACGAAATGCATAAAAGATCAACGGAAATTCACGAAACGCGCATTAGGTCAAACCCAGAGAAAGTCGGGTTCAACTCAAATGCACAAGGCAGTGGAGTGCACAAATGAATGTACGTAATGAACTGCACATGGGAAAAATGAATCAGAGGTGCAACATGGAACTGCACATGGCAGTGGTACGCGTGATGACACAGCCGAATGAAGGTGTAAGCAAACAGAGATATGGCCTGAACCAAATAGCATACTCAAGGCATCAACAAGTACGACAGTGATATGCAGAGGTAAGAAAAGAAATGGCACAGGAACATTATATGAACCGATCTATAGACCTGAACAGTGCCAAGAATTATCAACCAATATTTCAAGAATGAAACAGCATGCACAGAAACACGAGTGGCACAAATATGAAATACAAGTGCACTAACAAATGAAGACAGCAATTACCACTTTAATGCAAACAGTCGAAGTGGACACTGCAAGTAGATTAAATGGGGTGTTCAGTGTAACATGGAGCAACAGAACATGTATGCAGTGACCAGTGAACTACTAAATACAACTGGACCAAGTTCAACTTCACTAGCAATTGCAGACCAGTGAACAACAAAATGGAACTGGACAGTGTAAACACATGAATGCAAAGTGCAAGTGAACTCGACAGTGAACCAGGCCATACAACTACAAGTACATCAACTACCGGAGTACTGTAATACCAACAGAGAGGTCAGAGGTAAAATCAATAGTGTGCACCTGACTAAGACTGAAGCAACAAACACTCTAGATCAATGCATATGTAACTGAATATAAGTCAAAATACTCAGCTCACCAAAAATTCAAAGCTATGCAGTGAAACCATACGTGTATAAGTCCATCTAAAATGACCAAAATGCTATCAAGTGAATATGGTAATACTGTAGACAAATGTACAGGATGAAGACAACTACAGATTGATGCCAACCCAAAGGTGATGACCAGAGTTATGGATTTTCATAAACAAGTACTAGGGTAGGAAACAGGTCAAGACATCTAAAACAATGTCCAGATGAACCAATGATAACAGTGAACATTACCAGAATCAAGTGTATCCAGTTCAAATGCTTCACAATGCAACAGTGAATCAAGGCTACAGAATGCAGAAAAACTATGGGATGAATGCACAAATACAAAGCATACAACATCTCAGTGCACCAATGTAAAACTGCAAGCTACAATGGAAATGCAGAGTGATATATGTAACAGCGATAGTTAAAGTATCAGGTCATCAGACTACTACAACAAAAACATCAAAGTGCAACAAGATGATGATTGTACAACTACAAATGGTCAAGCTGCATGTACACTCAAATGAACAACAGCAAGTAATACATGGACACAAGAAACTGTAATGAACAAAGTGAAGCTGTACTGTTCAAATGACCAGACTTCAGTGAAACAATAACAACAACAATTGTCATCAATGAACTCAAGTCAATACACAATAAGAAGTGCACCAGTTCAATGTACACAGGGATCAAAGTCTACGAATGTACATCAGCAACTACATGTATACAGCAGTGAAGATGATCAGAGAAGAAGATCATCGAAGTCACAGTGAAAAAGTCAAGTGAGCATCATCAAGCAGTTAAATAAACTCAGGGATGAACATAGAATGTCAAGGCTGATGATCAGACTAAAGCTCACTATCAAACAGCAGTGGACAAGTCGGAAAGCAAGTTTAAAAAATCAAGTTCAATCATAAGAGTACAAGTGCAATAGTATTGCATGAAGAAAATTCAAGTCGAAGCAGGGAGGAACAGGAAGGCAGAAAACTAGAAAATATCATAAGTCAAAGTAAATCACGGCATTCGATCAAAATCAAACAGCCGAGCTAATTAAACGCCAAATTCAATTGGACGAAATCAAACATCTGCAAGTTCGTCCGCGAAAGTCAAAACATCGCAAGTCGAAGTTAAATGAACGATTCCACAAAATAAGTCTATAGCCTCCTAATCAAAGACAGGGCCGAAAACAACGAAACAAACGAAATCACAAAAGCACAATAACATAGAGCGTGAATTAGATGTGAGAAAACTCACAGTTTTTGACGCAAATCATGGAGCTGCGAGCGACGACCACAAGGTTGAGCACGACGATTGGCGAACCCCCCATCTTTGATTCGATCTAATGAACTGACGCTACGTAAAGCCCTAAATCGCCAGGATGCGACCGCCATTATTTCGCTTTCTTAGACCTAGGGTTTTTCTCGAATGAACGATAAAAGAAAAGGGGTTGGGTCTACGAACTGAAGGAGAGAGGAACGGGTAGGTAAGGTTATCACGGCAACAACAAGTGGATAATTAAAGCCCAATCACAATTTACCCATTTTACTTAACATTTTAAAGAATTTTTACAGCCAAAAATATTTCAATACGATTAAAATTGCTGATAGAAATTTTGTTATCAATTTCAATCGTCTAGTGACGATAACAAACTTTTACAAAAAGGATTCCGACTCGATTAAAATCTACATTAGCAATTAACAATGATTTAATCGTCATTTATAAACTGACGCGAAAAGACCGGGTCGTTACACCTTGCATCTTTTACCCTCAATAATTAGATAAATTTAGGTAGTTTTGTATTTTACACGATTGCATAATATCCTCTTCTGCAGGATCAACGTGCCTTATTTCTATCCCAAATTAATTGCATTCTCTATCATTTTTACAACTTACTTAATTTGTTAACGAAAAATCAATAATTACTAAAGAAAGGTTTCAACAATCAATTAATGAACAAAAATAAAATCCATTGAAATCCTTAATGTTGATTTCTCTATTCATGATTTTGTGCTTAAACATAATGAATTTAAAGCAAACTTTTGATTTTTCCCCTTATTTTCAGATTTAATATGTGAAAAATCCTTCCCTAAAACATGTTTTAAATTACTCCCCTAATTTTAATTTTGACAATTTTTTTTCTTTATTTTCCCAAAAATTAAATTTGAACATTAATCGCATATTTCTTTGATCAAAACTAGATTATTTAAATCTTTTTTTGAAAAAATAAATTTTTTGAAAAAATGAAAATGAAAACAAACTTGTTGAATTTTTGAGAAAACGCAAATATTTTTGACCAAATTATTAAAAAAATTTGCATATTTCTTAGCAAATATTTGCAAAGATTTTAAAAATAGAATTTTATATACCCTATTTTTAGGAGAGGTAGCTATGTTTTTGAAACTTGAGGAGGGTGTTATTACAAAAGTTTTCAAATTAAAATTTTCTCATCTAGAAAATGGATAAGATCTAAGTTATCGAATTACGATTGCAAATGTATATAAGCAAGGAGGCCTTTATTTATGAAAATAATTATTATTTTATGATAAGTAAATTTGCTCTCGGTTTTCTTTACACATGTCAACCTGACGTGTTTAATGTATTGGTATGTATAAGTCGGGAATATATACATGGAAGATTTAAATTTAAATCCCAATATCAACAATGTATATTTTTAACCTTGTTGTTGATTTTGCTATCATTTGTAATGTTAGACATTTTACCATCACATGTCATTTGAATAATAATTAGGTACACTTTTAGCAAAATGTTTGCAAAAAAGGAAGGTGTAATCAATTATTGACATGTGATAATATTTGGATCTAATAATAATTGTTATTTCCTTTTAAACTAAATTAAGAAATATGAATATATTTGGTATATTCATATGTATTAAGACTTTACGCTTAATAAACATTTATTTGGTATATTCATATGTATTCAAACTTTACGCCTAATAAACATTGATTTAATAGATCAAATCATAAAGCTAAATAAAATTGGATTTTATTTAAACTTAACTAGATTGGATTATGCAAATCTCATTGGCCTGCATAAGCCCAGTCAGTGTTTTAAATCTCGGATTTTGGCCAATATCTCGGGAAAATATCTCGGCTATCTCGGGCGATATTTAAAACACTTATAACTAAATAGGCTGCCAAATCTCGGATTTTGGCTGATATCTCGGATATTTCATCTCGGCCATCTCGGGGAGATTTAAAAGCCTGAGCCCAGTAGAGAAATTATTTTTTTTCTTAAGATTTTGAGAAATCAAAAGATTTTAAAAATTTAGTTAATGGTTCTAATAATTAAATAATCATATATTAATTTATAACTAATGATAGAAAATTCATTTTTAAATTTTGTTTACAAGAATAGGTAATTCGGTGAAAAACAGAAAATATGACCGAAAACCCTTTTCCAAATTTTCGACTTCTTATCAAACAACAAGTTATAGAAAGTTGTTGAACCTTTGCATACATTTTAAACAACATTTAAAAGATTAAGCATTTTACTTTGAAATAAATGGATAAAGTAATAATAAGATATTTATAAATATAAATATATTTGAAATGAAAATATGAGCTGATGGATTTGAAATTTGAAAAGATTCATTAAGTATGTAAATGGACAAAGGTATGGATTGGACAGATATCCATCATATTTTCATTTTTGTTGTACTTTTGTGGCTAGAGTTATGATGGAAGGTTGAAAATTTGATTTACTTAAGGGTAAAGGAACGAATGGATTGATTTGGTTATAAGGATGTATTCTAACTCATTGCTCAGACATTTTTCATCATTCCCATCTTCCTTGTTCTGCCTCCCATCTCTTTCTTTCTGCTTTCTGTTTCTTCTCATTGTTCAAACAAACAAAAGTTCCTCCCCACTTTCAAAAATCAATAGCCTACAATCTAATCAAAATTAGCCAAAACCACCAATATAAAGTTGTTTGTTTTCCCATGTAGTATTTTTTAAAAATAATAGCTCGACATTTCATCAAGTGTTGTGTTGGAAAATGCCCAAAAACGGTAGAGGTCAAGAGAGGGCAGTATCTTATTGAGCACAAAATAACAAACGGAGGATACAGTTGGCACCGTATAGTCAAAATACGATTTTTAGTGATAGTCGCTCGATTTTAGGGGGTTCAAGGTCGGTCGTGGATGATTTTTGAACATTTTTTGCTCAACTTTGGAATTCCGACGAGTGTAGCGGCCCGTACTTTTATACACTAGAATATTTAAATAAATATTTAAATATAATTTAAATATTAAATTGCTAATTCAATCGATGGGCTGAAAACTCAACTTACACAAACGAATGAATTAGGACTCGAGACCACTTCCATTGAGTTCGGATCATCCGAGTAGTTCAAAATGAGTACATGCATCGATATATTTTGACCGACGGATTTTTAGCTTGTAGTCTGCGTTTAATTTGTAGATCGATCCAAAAGGCTAACCTTTGTATACGATGGAATTAGGTCCCAAAACCTTTTCCATTGAGTCCGAAATATGGGTATTTGGTTATCAACGACAATGAGCTCGTCGTTTAGAGTTGTAGATTTTTCGATATGGATTTGTGTTTGTATTGATTCAATATGCGAGTAATTATCATCCTAGGGCCTTGTCTTGGATTTTAATGGAACTAGTGCCATCAAGACCAAAGTAAAAATTGACGAGTATCGTAGCGTTTTAACGTGCTGCGTGATCGTACGAGCTCAAAACATGTGGTGATTTATTCGAGAAATCAAATGAAAAAATATATATTTTAATACACGTGTACACACATACAACCCATACATGCTTTCCTTTTATCTCAAAAAACTCAGTTTTCCCTCATTGCTCCTCTTCCTATAAAACGAAAACCCACGCTTCCCTATCAAAAATCAAAATCTCTCGATTCAGTCACTATTAGATAAAGGTGTTTGACCCACGAAGATTTTTGCGAGGTGAGGATTGAATCTATATAGGCATTTGCGGCTCCAATATTGTTTGGCTGAACCCCTTATTCTTGCCGTGTGGGTAGCGATGAGATGGTGGAGCTAGAGGCCACGATGGTGGAATCGGGGTATACCATCATGAAATTGATTCGAAGGAGAGAGGTTTGGCATAACTCGGTGGAGCTCCGGTCAAGCCTTGCAAATCGCGTCCACAGCTAGGGCTAGGGCATGCGAGCAGGTCACATTCGTTGAGGGGTGTGCAGATGTCGAGTGATGGGTGCCGTTTGGTTTTTCGTTGCTCCACAAGATGAACGGAGGCGGCGGCGATGCTCGATTTCGTCCACCGTTGCTCATAGTAGGGGTGGCGATGTGCGCGTTTTAGTGGGTTAAGGCCGTATACATGTATAGGAGAGTGAAATTAGAAGAGAATAATTAAAGGGGGGATTAGATTATTGAAGGTAATTAGTTTACTAATTTTGGTTAATTAGTAAATTAATCACCCGATTCGTATTTAATCCATATCTCTTGCATACGAGGTCCAATTGAGACACGGTCTTCGCTGTTGTACTCATAGTGGGATTATCTACTACATGGTATAGACATAGACTAGATTTAGACATTTGTGAATTTATGGTTCAGGTAATCAAAATTATAACTCTAAAATTATTTCTTAGTACAAATCCCCATAATTTTATACATTGAAATTGTTACCTAGTAGTGGTAGAAAATATATACATATATGAAATTGTTTCCCCTTGATTGGATTTGTTTGAATGAATATCCTAGATAATTGATTAATATCCCATATATTTATATTGTGTCATATTCATGTCGAATAGTGCTAGATATCGATGATATGAATTTATAGTGATTATAAATTAATTAAAATCCAATTTGAAGTTATATTAGTGATAGAAATGTCATTATTTATTTTATTGCTAATATGAGGGATATCTGATTAATATCTCATATACGTAGATAGTAGATTTTATTCGTAGCTAATAGAATTAGACAGAGTTAATATATTTGTAGCATGATTATATATTTATCAGAACTCTAATTAGGAGTTATATTAGTGATAGAAATATTATTATATATTTATCACCAATCAGAAGTTAGAAATCACAAAAGAAGTCTTTTATTACTTAATAGGGTTTGATAAAGTTGTAAAATCAAGAATATTACTGTAACAACCCGCATATCTATCGATTTTATATTTAAAAATTTTATCGTTAGTCGGATGTTAGTCCGAAAAGCTACTTTTTGCATACGGTCAAATTAGGACTCGAGACCACTTCCATTGAGTTCAAAATGACGTTTGCGATCTTTTTGAGTGTAAACTTCGATATGTTTGGAGATAGTGAAATTTTCGACACTTTTTCCCGCCTTTGACTTTGGTTAGGACTGCACCCCTTTAGTTCAGCCCAACCATCTTCCTCACTCTATCAAAACACTTCAAGCTTTGTCAAAAATGGTGGTGGGAAGTGGAAATTAAAATTCCAAACACAAAGTCTATTGCAAATCCGAGATTCAACATCAAATTCACGTGAAGGACATTGATTCAAGCTTGTTGGTGTTCTTGCTTTGCTCTCAAATCTCCATCTTCATCAAATTCCGTGAAAAGGTGAGATTTTTAATCTCACATCTCGCCTATAACTGTCATTGGGTTGTTGGAAATGACTTCCTATCACTTTAGCATTAATGTTTGCAACTGGTTTGGATTGAATTGGTGAGAAACTCAAGTTTCAGTGCTGTTTGCAAAATCTGGCCCTAGGTCGTTCTGCCCTCCTTAGGTCGTCCAGACTGCTAGCTCGTGTGTTGAAAAGTCTCCACTTTCTTAGGTCGTTCACGAGTTAAGGCTTAGGTCGCTTGCGTGCTTAGGTCGTCCTGGCTTAGGTCGCAGGGAAATAAGTCGTAGGTCGAAACAGCTTTAAGTCTTAGGTCGTTGCCGACCTAAAATTCCTAGGCAAACCACTAAGTCGCTCGATTTTTGTTAAGTCTTAGGTCGTTGCCGACCTATAATCCCCAGGCAAAATCTTAGGTCGTTGCCGACCTATAATCCCCCAGGCAAAATATTAGGTCGCTCGCACTGGCTTATCTCGTAGGTCGTCTCCGACCTAAGCTTCTTTTCCATAAGTCGTTCGCGAGTCAAGAGTTAGGTCGTCTCCGACCTAACGCCCCTCGTCACCTTAGGTCGTAGCTCGTAAGTCGCTCGACCCTGCTAAGTCTTTAAGTCGCTCGAGTTAGGTCGGCCAGTATATCTCGTAGGTCGTCTCCGACTTATCCTCCAGTTAAGTCGTTCGACCCTCTAGGTCGTTCGAGTTAGGTCGTTGGACCATTTACCTTAGGTCGCTCGTCTTCTAAGTCGGCCTAAGTTTACCTCGTAGGTCGTCGCCGACCTAATATTTCCCCTGCTATTTCACTAGGTCGCTTGACCTTAAGTCGTAGGTCGTCTCCGACCTATGCCCCACTAAGTCGCATCCCACTTAGGTCGCAGGACTTTGTTAAGTCGTAGGTCGTCTCCGACCTTATCCTTAACCTTGTTAGGTCGCGTGAACTCTTAGGTCGTATGACCTACTTTTCCTTAGGTCGCTGGACCAGCTTGCCTTCACTAACTCTTAGGTCGTATGACCTACTTTTCCTTAGGTCGAACCCCGTATTACTCTGCGTAGGCAATCTCATCTGAAAAACATTTATCAGAATTTCTACTTTGATGGTTTTGGGATTGACTTCTTTGGACTTTACTCACGTCTTCGAACGTGAATTGATTTGTTCCTACAATCGTTTTATGACTTGTCACTTTAAAGATATATGAAGGTTTCAATACTAATAGTAAATATCAAAACTCTTTCATCAAAGCGATTTCAACACTATTTTAAATATCAAAAGTTCGTTTTCTCAAACCGATTTTCAATCTACTAGTATATATACAAGCCTTTACTTCACTCGAATGAGAAATCGACTTAAACGACTTAGTAAAACGAGTGGTATGAAACGCTTGCGTTCACTTCGTCGGTTAGCTCTTGGACTTGTTCGATTGAACCCTTTTTGTGACAATTTCCTAGTGAAGATTTACAGCTTGTTCGTAAATATTTAAGTTAAGCAAGTGGTTATGGGACATGAAGCTAAACTCATATATTTACTAGCTTGGTGTGATTGACACTTCCTTATGATCATGACGATCATTTTCGTGATTTAGACTAGCGATTGAGCGATGTCTCTTTGTCTGCGTGGGAGACTATACCCCGTTTATGTGATGTTTCGCCATCACATATCTAGGGTAGCACCCTACGGTCTTCGGGCCATTCCTGTGTGAAAATTTAATGGATAGCTTCCATGAGATAGCTTCTCGTCATGTGTTTACGCGTAGGTGAGTTTTCATGCTCCCATTCATGTGTTAGGCCTCCCCCCTTTTTTTATGTGTTTTCTGGATTTCTGATGATGATTTCTGGAATTTTGTGCTTCACCAATTTTCATGATTTTGAATTGATATGATATCAGTTTTTGTGCATTGGTGAATTCATGTGTTATTGACTTGTTATGAATACAAGTTTAGGGTATGATACCCTACCTTATCTTTGTGAAGATTCTTGTGATATTGATTAATCTTTTGTTGATTATCATTTACATACTTATAGTAGTATGTCGTTATGGTTATTTCATGTTCATGTCATGCCTTTTACTTTATACCATATCATCTGATATTTATAGCTAGACTGATCCGTTTATTATCTTCTTATAAATAATACTCGGGTCAGACCGAGATGTTACAGGTGCTTCTGCTTGACTTCTCTTCAGGATATTTCTGACTTTTGGCTAACTACATAGATTAGTAGTTTTTGGATGTACACCTTTGAGATATAGACTCTATGTTGTGTACTTATTCTTTTGTATAGCACGTGATGCTATTCTTTTGTATTATCGTGGATCTTTCTGACCACTACTCTGATGTACACTTTCATGTGTTATATATTTATTCATATCTTCTTCCGCCTTTGTGATATGGATGTCTGTGACTGATTTATGTTATGATTATTTCTATGTTTGTTTCCGAAGATTATATATAGCCACCGTGTGATAGCTTTGTGTTTGTATCGGTATGTCGGATTTCCTCCTTAAAAGATATGCATTCTATTCTATCTGACGTATCGGTGCTCGCACAAAGAAGTTACATGGATGGTCGCTCCTCCACAGCCTTATTCTCTGTGCTAATTGACAGCACTACATCGTAGTGTTCTTGGTTAGCGTGGGTATAGAGGTGGGGCGTCACAATTACTATAACGTGATTTATTAAATTTAGACCCTCAGAAATGATTTTAAATGTATATGTGTACATATATAGAAATTATATACATGAGCTATATAACATTTGGAAGCCTTATTTATATCTAAACTTAATTATAATAGAATAATTAAGTGAAGTTATGCTATAATATGATCGATAGGTAAGTGTATTATTTTACAAAAGAAGATTGGGACCTGTATAAATTAATACAAAGATTACATGATTTGAGTAAATAAATAAATAATTTGATTGTTGAATTAAATTATAAAGTAAGATTAATTTAGTTGAATTGGATGTTAGGATTTTATTAAACAATTAAATTAGTTGAATGAGTAAAACTATGCGAAAGAATGTGTACCTTTTTACGTAGTCTATGTATACTCCATGTTGGCTAACAAAAATATATTTAGTGGAGCTTGATATTCAAGAAATATATTTTGACGAGCTAAATAAATTAAAGGAGAAAAATGTGATAGATAATGAATTGGTTACTGGGGATCGGGTATCAAGTTCCGATGGCAAGATGATGTAATAGATATAGTCGAGACGATACTCAAAACGAAGTGGAAGTTTTGTGATATTTTCACTCAATGCCAATGAGACGTTATCCGCGAGATGTCATGATAATATGACTTACTAGGCGAGACTAGAGTTATATATAAAATCTGGTAGTTCGATACATATGCTTGAGAGATGATACATTTTATGCGGCTTCAGTGGATTGACTTAAGCTACCGAGAGCACATTATACGGGATACACCGGTTATCCATATAGTATGGATATATAGTGATTATGTAGATAATCCATGATACCACATGAGAATGACATGACTTGCATACGTTATTTTGAAGCATGTTCAGAGAGAGATGGCGACGACTATTTAAAATAGATCATACATCACCTATACCTGTAGTAGAGATCAAGGTGAGATTATAGGAGTCTATTGCATTATAATGCGGCTCGGAGTCTATGGTATATTTAGATACAGACTTATTCTGGTTTATTCTCCAATGGGTCTTCAATGGAAGGACAATAAGTGATATATCCTATATTAGATAGTTTGTAATATGTCATACTGTAGACGATTAGTAATATGTCCTATAGTAGACGATGGATGCTATATTATATAGTAGACGATTAGTAATATATCATATAGTAGGTAATATATACTATGATAATAATGGGCAATTTATAGTATATCGTATAAGAGATAGTTTAAAATGAATCGTTGGTGGCACAATTCTTTTGTGGAGTTTCGTATACTTAGGCAAATAGTCAGGCATTGGAGGTAGATCTAGATTAGGATTCTTATACCACCACTAGTCTCGAGTGAGTGTAGATTTGACCTTACACTCATATAATAGGATGTGCCTCACATTTCACTATTGTGCAAGCTAGTTTATAGCCACAACATTATATTTATTCATAATATATTTAGGGACATAGGAAGGAAGGTAAGATATAATTCCCCGTTGTTTAGGACGAGTTTACTTTATCTGTTTATAGGCAGTCCCGATATCCCCTTAGCCATCTTTGTAGAGAGGGCCGGCTGCGATTTAACTGTCCTTTTTTATTTGTATATAGTTTTAAAATACAATATTCTAAAATAGTTCCCCTCACCCAATACTTTATGTCTGACCCCGCATTTTTATTTGTCTGCTTATGTCATGACAACTTCAGACACTTGATTGAGTAGTTTTAGAGTTAGCTGCTTTTTGGGATGTGCTTGCAGGATGCAACCTGAGCATTTTGGAGGTGTAGCATCGAGATTTGGAGATATATATATTTGATACATTTACAGTACATGACAGACTTATTTATTTATATACGAGACTATTGTATTAGATATTTGTTCAGAACTCCATTCTATTGGGATTTGATATATTCTGATTTTCTGTATTGATATTTATTTATCAGTACTTCAGCTTGTGTGGTCAAACGTATTGTCATCTTATTCTATTCATGTATATTCGGTATATTATATGTTGTCATTTCATTATGAAATCTTATCGATGTCTTGATTTGGTGTTTTGTTTTAAATTTTACCCCGACGAACTGTCATTTTTGGTATTTGGGAGACAGACGTTGTCATTTGACATTGATTCAGGGTATTACTAGAGACGACCATTACAGTTGGTACCAGAGCATAGGCTCAGACCAAGCAGACTAGTTTGAGTTAATCAATCTGGAAGTAGGAGATACGTTGAGAGAGCGTACTTGTATTTTTCAACTATATGATACTATAAACACTACTTGTCTTCTGGACTTAATTTACTTTAACTATTAGTTGCTAAGGTATTTTCGTCAGGCTGTTCGTATGAGAAAATGGAATACATGAGTGACATCAAATAGGCAGTTTGAATGTCCGATTAGTTTAGAGATTATTTAGCTACCATAAAAGATTCATCCGTGAACATTTCCAGCCGATTGCGATTAGCGCCATAAGTGGTGTTCCCTTTCTGGCATCAGTATGTCCAAATCCTCTAGCTTAGACTCTTCGAAATAGTGTCAGAATTTTATTACTCTTGGAGGGGAGCCATATCAGATTCTTGAGACTATTGCCAAGGAATGGTCTTGGACACAAGCATGAGGAGGTTTCCATCGGAATAGGCCTATGTGATATTCACTTAAGAAAGGTTATTTCTTATCATTTCTAGAAGGTAGACTTCGGCTGGATAAGAAGCGGTATTTGTGTGGCTGATAAGCAAACCTGTAATTTGGAATTTATTCAGACATCGCTTTGGTTCTCAGTTCATTTCTAAGATCGATAAGGGCGTGTAGCTTGAGCAATCCATCCATCTAGAGCATGATGACTTGTCAGTGAAGGAGTGATGACCAATTTAACCTTTGGTTTTGGAGTTTGAGGTGGTTAGTACTTTGTTGTTGTGGGCAAAGAGATTTTCCTTGGGTCTTTAGCATTGGTTGGGGATTTATTGCTTAGCCTTATCCCTGTTATGGTCCACCTTTTAATGTCTTGTTGGGATGGTTCTCCTTCGTGAGAATGCCTAAGAGATATCGCTGATGTAATAAAAGTGGAACGCAACCGAAACTCCAACCGAAGCGTAAAGACCATGATACAAGGAAGATCGAACTTGTCAGAAAACGAAAAGCTGGCCTAGTATGTCACTCATGTGACATATGGGAGACATTTTGCTTTGAAATGTTGCCGAACTAAAGAGAAGCGTAAATGCTTCGATTGCGATCAGCTTGATCACTTAAAGAAGGAATGACCTACATTTTTGAAGGGTGTGTAAGTGATGACTTGTACCTCTTAGGCAGTACCAGGTCCTAGTGGGCTTACAGCTCAGGAGAATCGGAAGGAGCTTATGAAGTGTGGTATACTATATTTTTGGGAACTCGCTTTTGTTCCTTATAATACTTGAGCAGTATATTTTATCTTTCGATATTCACCCGGTAAATAGGCTAAACTTGACACCTTTTATAGTAGGTATATTTTTCAATAAAGATAAATGTTGTATGTGTCACCTTAGTTACAAAGCTGAGGTTAAGCAACCAAAGTTTTACCATTAGAACTTCATGCATGAGCTTTCAAGTGAAGTAGATTTGGTTGATGAAGTGTGCCTTGGATTCATATCTTGGTTGGTTTGACGAATGCCCAGTAATGAGCAAAGATCGAGTGGATGACTTATATGCATTTGTCTAGAGCCATTCGAGTTATAATTATTTTCCTTTATGTCAGTAAACCTAGACTATGGGAATAATCCCATGTGTTGAAAGAGACATTTTCTAAAGATTTGCCCATTCATGTGCCAATTCTTAACCTATAGTTAAGAATAGAAATTATGGGTAATTTGCACTAGTTAGAAAAGGGGTTTTCACTTGATTTTGATAGACTAACACTTGAGTAGGATTTCTGAGATGACTAAGAGATTTCGAAGCACGAACTTAGTCGTGCAATGAGATTTCTACAGTCGGACTAAAGAACTGGATCAGAGTTCGCACGTATAGAGTCAGATGGTCGACCCTCATTTAACAAAGAAATCTTATAAGCAAATAAAATTTTTGGAAGGAGCGTCATGTCATTGGAATGATCTTTAATAATTATAAAATTTTAGTATAAGATAATAATTATTGGGTGGGAGAGTTTAGGAAAGGATTTCTCAACTATTTTATGTGGTCATTCAAATAATCTCCTAAGTGACGAGATGATACTTGCT
Source organism: Allium fistulosum (assembly GCA_030737815.1). Classification (NCBI taxonomy): domain Eukaryota; kingdom Viridiplantae; phylum Streptophyta; class Magnoliopsida; order Asparagales; family Amaryllidaceae; genus Allium; species Allium fistulosum. The sequence goes on from CM060901.1 coordinate 673,121,237, forward strand.
TAGACGAGCATCGTAGTGTACTTAGTATATTATTCTTATTAACATTGTGCGGTCGAGGTTGATTTGAACCCGAGGAACCCATGCAACTATAATCTTCATTTAATTATGATTTAATTAGTATAATTTTCTCTTCTAGAGAATGAGTTTTATTCGGAAGAAAAGGAAAGTTGAGGAACTGATGCTGGATTTATTCAAGAGTTTCGAGACTCAAGGATCCTGCATATTGTATAGGTTTTCCTCTTTATAGTCGAGAGGTGTAGTAGTTGTTCGTGTATTATATTCACAAAAGAATTTATGCCTCTTAGGCATTTATTCCTTTTGAATGTTGAACGGATTGATTGGAGTTTATGGCTTAACATGTGCATTTGACTCTTGATGGTTACCGTGCATATTGGTATAGAATCATTTTCAATATTTAATTGTGTGTAGATTGCTATTTGTTGTTGCTTATATTTACTTGCTGCTATTTGATATGGTTTAATTTTGCTATTGGATGATTTTTGGTTGACTTCTTGTTTGTGTGTTTGATAATTAGTATGCTTGTTATTATTTCTTATTCTTGCTTGTTATGACTTGATAGTTACTTTTTTGATGGTTGCTTGTTATTGCTTATTGTCTAATTACTATTTGTTGTTGTTTGCTATTGTTTAATTTTTCCTTGTCTTATACATTTGGTTGCTTCTATAGTAGTCACAATTTCACAATTTAAAATAAGATTCAAAGAGAGATAACTATCTAAATTAGACCATGACATCCATGGTCATTGTAGGGGTCGAGATGAGATCTATGTGAGTCTATTGCCTTTTGGATGACTTGGAGTCAATGGTATATATAAATATCGAATTATTTGAGAAAACTCTCTAATTGATACATATATATAGTTATGGTAGTATCAGTTACAATTTTAAGACTATACGTATTTAAATTTTATGCTAGTTGCACTCATTTTAGGAATGCAAGTTAAGAGCACATATTGAGTCACATGTTTGGATGTTATTCGTGATTCAGTTACCATGTTAGTATGTATGCATTAGTTGATTCTGCATGCTTAAATCCATGGTTAATGTTGTAATTATGTTTAATCCTCTTTGTTGAGTACGTGAATAGGTACATGGAGGTAGTTGTTGGCTGTTTGGACTGCTTATTTGCTTATGTTAGTGCCTAAGTGGAATATGCTTGCTAATGAAAGAGGTACATTGTAACAGCCCAAAAAATTTTAACGAAATTTTCTTTAAAATTATACAATTTCGAAATATTGATTTAAATATAAAGTGTAGTAATTTGTGTGAAACGGAAATTTAAACTTTACATTTTTTTTTCTTCCGTATATTTATATCCGTTCTTTAATTTATTTTAAACAATCAAATTTATTTATTATGGTAATAGCTATTAAATTGTTGGTTTAAAATGATACGTTATTTTATTAAAGAAAACCGTTAGCATTTGTTTCAAATTTTTAATTGATAAAAGAAATAAAACAAATTGTACGTTACCTCGGGCGTTACACTGTACGTGCATTGTTCCATTGTCCATTAATTTCAGCTGTATATTTCAGTTGAAAATTTCAAATCTTGCCTTACTTTGGTGTGAGAATTATTCCACTTACCCCCCTTACGTTTCGTTCAACATTTATTTTGCCTTAAATTCCTCTAACCGTTCAAAGCTTTACTTTTCGCCTTCTCTCATAAATTATAAGCAGCCTGTCCTTTTCCTTTTTCGTTCAAAAGTAAGAAAAAATTATTCTATTCTGCAAATCTCTTGGGAAATCTCGTGAGTCTTTACAAAAGGTAGTGGACACGTCCTTTTCTTTTCATTTATCTTCAAATTTTTTTGTTGTACATTGCTTTTATTTTGCTGAACCGTGTTTTGCCACCTCCTACCCCATTTTTCCCTCCACGTCAGTTTACCTCCACCACCCCGAACCCATCAGCCACCACCGTGAGAACCTCCAAACCCTCCAGACCACCACGATCCTACGTCTCCCACCACCACGAGACCAACCGATCACCAAGGCGCCTTGAATCCCAGCCTACCCCACCTTCCAGTCCTCCACGCTACCAGATCCCCTACGCCCTGCCACAACCAGTCACGCCTCCAAACCCACGCCTCCACCCAGGCAGACTCGCGCCAGGCCTCCTCCACGAGAACCCAACCCCACCACTTCATACCGTTCGCCACCTTTCCCCAAACGAGAACGAGACCGAGACCAACCGCCTCCTACTCCAGACCGAACCCCACCCTATCCACCACGTCACCAACCCCTTCGCCTGACCCATACCGGACCTCCATTGACCCACCACCAGACCGAGCCTGGCCATGTTCCCTCTCCTGGCCGAGACCAACCATCCGCCACTAGATTAGCCACCACCCACTCGCCAGCCTACCAGCCACCGTACCCCATCCACATACCCAGTCCCCTGACCCTACACCCACCAGCACCCACCATGAACCCTACCCGTTTGCCACCACTGACCTATGCTGAGAACCCTTCGCTTGAACCGAGACCGAGGCTTGTATTTGATGAAGTGCAAAAATTTGTTTCCACTAACCTTGTATAAAAAAAATAAAAAGGAATTGAGAAAAAGTTGTTTGTCACCTGGTATTGGGTAGCATGGTTTTCCAGAGCTTTTGTTTTGAAGTTTTAAATATGTATTGCCTCTAACTTTTGTTTTGAAAACGAAAATTTCTTTTTGCTTTAGTTTTAGTTGGTTGCCTTTGTCCTTGTATGAACCAGAGAAGTGAAAAGAAAAATGTTTTGTCACTTTGAATATATATAGTTATAATCTATATTTTAAAAAAAAAGGGGATGAGAACTAAAGTGTTGTTTTGAAGTTGTTAGTTTTATTTTCAGCTGAGCCCTGCCTTTTGAAAAAGAATGTGAAATGAACAATAAAAGTGGTTGAGCCATTTCCTTCTATTTTTTTTTCAACTTGATTTATTTTTTTCGTTCGTTCGCTTCAATTGGAAAATTTGTTATTCGTGCAATTTTAGATTTGTCTATTTATTCGCTTTATTCTTTTGACTTTAGATTTGAATCTAGTCGGCGAATCCGCTAACAACAAATCGTGCTTTCCGCGTGCTTTCGACTGATAGCGTACTTCTTTCTTTCTGAATCTCCAGCTCCGTAGAGGTGAGTAAATCTCACACGAATATTCATACTTATATGATTGTGTAACGACCGCAACTGAATGTGTAGAAATAAATAAATAAATAAATGATGTTATAACTACCTGTGATTTATTTATAGTTGATGTTAATTGTTAAACCTGCATATCGTATCATCTGTTATATTCTGTTCTTATTTTACTGTTATTCTATTCTGTTAAATCACACTGCAAGTTCCCTGTAGAATAGAATCACTATGGGTTGAAATGATACATACCCGAACGGACTTTAGAATAAGGGAAGGTCGTTATGGGCTGAAATGATAGGCCTGAACGATTTTCAATAAAATTTTATTTACTTGGGATTGCGGGTTTGAAATGATAAAACCCGGATTTTCTTTGTAAATTACGGATTGAAATGATATTGTATCCGTATCACCTGACTTAGGCTAGAAAATATTATACAGACCCGTGGTTATTTTCTGTATTTTCTAGATACTTTTAAATAATTTTAAATATTGTAATAATATTAAATTGATTTAAATCGAATTTTTAAGTGATTTATTTAAAATAGAAATGATTTTATCTATGTGATAAATAGAAATAAATGGAGGTGTAACGACCCCGAATTTTATATAAATTTAAATTGATAATTAAATGAATTTTTGAATAAAAATTTGTAAAAATTAATTATAAATAGATGCGAGTTTCCCCGAACTCGGATAAATTCGGTATAAATCATTTAAACTTTAAATATTGTAAATATATAGGATATAAAAGTATAAAATAAATACGTTGGATAAAATTTAATAACATAAACTAAATCTAGGAGTTCAACTATATTTCAAAATGAATATAAAAATAATTAGTATTAAATTTAGAAATAAATATAAAAGATACATAAAATGAATTTTACAAAATCATAAATTATAAAATGAAATGAAGTAAAAGAAAATAAAATGTACTCAAGTATGAGCTTGCAAGTGAAGACAGTAAAGTATTTTCATACACAAGCAAAAAGATAAGTATGTAGGTTTAGATAACAAGAAGAAAATCTAAATATTTATGTACAACAAATATAAAGATATGTATGTAAACAAATCAAGATTGATGTGAATAATAAAATGAAACATGGCATGAAATAAATGTATTAGATTGTAAAGGAAAACAAGTAAACAAGTAATACATATTCAGGTACACTTGCAAAAGAATGAAGAAAAATAAAAATATATACATATCTGTAAGTTTGTAAGAGAGGCCACATCAAAAGATTATCTTCATACTTGCACAGCCGAAAGCAAAGAAAAAAAAAATTGAATTTGTACAAGCCTAATTAATGTTAGCCAACACAAACATTTTCTCAGCCCCCAAACGAAAAAAATCTCTGGTCATATTTGTACTAGAGAAGAAATAATATATCATTTTGTACCAAAACCATATTATCACCTTGTACAAAATAGCAGACCCTGTAACTTCTTGTATACATAAACCTGTAAGCTACTCTCCCCCATATCATCTTTTTATTTCTTTCGAAACTAAACAAAAGCAAGATAAAACTCCATTTGAAACTTAAACAAAGATTCAACAACCATCAGCAACTCAACGAAACAGAGATCAAGAGGGCTTCCAGCTAACCAAACTTTCTGGAGATCAAAATGATCAGGGTGAGTAACATTTTTCTTAAAACATAACTTAAGTTAATTGGGACCATGCTTTTCTCTGTGATGATATATTTTGTAGATATCTGTTTTGTGCAAATCTGTGTATATGTGTACACTTGTTATTCTGTACTCTGTTATATGTTGTTTATTTTCTTGAGTAGATTGGTAAACAAACACCATTTCTTGATATAATGATCGTTTGAATGTAAGATGTAAACAAAAACAGTTTGTTTGACTATAATCTAGGTGTTAAAAATTTATTTAAGTTAAATCAACTTGAAATCGACTCTGGAAACCAAAAGAACAAAGTTCAACTTCAAATAAGTTTTAAAACAACTTTCTTGTTTTAGGAAATCAGGTGTACAAGGTGAAACTATATACAAAAACAAGATTTTTAAGACAAGATTTATAATTTTTAAAGAAAGGGGTGAAGAGCAGTTTTAGTTCGTCTGTTTTAAGCTTTTTGAGCTGCCATGGACGATCTCGTCGTCTAGAGTTGTCGAGTTCTGGTATGGAGACAGAGGAGTGATGGGTGGTGCTGGAAAAAATAGTAGAAGTGTGGTCAGACCAACGTGGAGGCGATGGCAACGTTTTCATTCTCGTAAACCTAGTTTTAGTGGGCTTTGGCATTTCGTCTCGTTCGACGTCGATGATTGATCGAGCGTAGCGTGCTTTTGGGGTTTTGTAGAGGGGAGGTAGACAAGGCTACGGCCGGAGTTTGGTGGCTTCTGGTGGTCGGAGTTTGAAGCACGTGACGTTGACAGGTTGTAGGTTGGGGAGGCCTTGGTTGGTTTCCAGGTTTCATCTCTCAAGATCGAACTCAAATTTCGAATGCGAGTTGATGGCGAAGTTCGAGTGGTCGGAGGATGGTTTGGAGGCGATCGTCGACTTGCTCGATGGCGTGGGGTTGACCGGAGTTGGTCGTTGGTGACGTGCACGTGCACGGTGGAGTGATTGTCTGGTGAAGCTGTTTTGGTGGTTTCGAATTAAGGCTGGGGAAGTGAACTCGAGATTTACTCGAGTTGGCCTTTGTTTGGCTCGAGTAAATTTATATTTTACTCGAAGTAAAATAAGGGGACTTGGAAATATTTGTTTCCCAGTTTTTCTTACCTGTAACTGGTTTCCAGATTTATAATGTTGGGTTTAAAATTCAAAACAAGTTAATCTGAGTCTAAGGAATGTTTAATTCCAGATTTTTTTTTAAGAAAGGAAGTTTAAAAATTTAAATAATTTAAATAAGTTTAAATATTTTAAATTAAAGGGAATTTGATTTAAATCCCTTCCTAGCAAAATATTGCTTTAAGTTATAATTTAAAGGTTTTTTTTTTTAAAGTTAGTTTATAAAGTGATTTAAAGTTAAATTGGTGATCGTTTAACTTTAAAAATTTAAAATGAACTTTTCAAGGAAAAATGAAATAATGTTCCAAACATATTTAAGTGAAATTTAAATCAATAAATGAGAAATGAGTTTTCTTTAAGGAATGAAGATTAATGATTTATAATTCATTAAGGAATGGATTCTTAATGGTTAGTTAATCTATGATCAATAATAAATAATATTAGTGAATTTCATTAGAAGAGTAATTAGAGAAATTTAATAGTTGATGTAGGTCATTAACTAAGATTATCTAAATAAGTAATCAATGTGATTTATTTTAACAATAAATTTGGATTAATTAATAATAATAATCAATTGTGGAAGTGTTAAGTAATTAAGGAATGAATTGTTCAGTGTAGTTAATTGAGTTAATCGGATTAGTTTAAGTTAATTGCTTAAGTTAATTAATCTAGAACAATCATTTAACAAATTGGGAGAATAAAATTACTTAGAAAAGTAATTAATAGATAATTACTGAATGTAATTAATTAAATGATGATTTGAAACTGGGGTAAATTATTTGTTAATAAATTAAAGGATTAACTAATAATTGTGATTAATTAAGATTAACTAATTCATTAATTAAGAAATGATTAGTTAATAATTAAAGGTTAACTAATAAATTTTGAAAGAAAGATTTATTTCAAATAATTTGTAATTAAATTAGGATAATTAACCAGATTAGTAATTGATACATCCGATTTAAGTTAATCAGTTGATTAATAAATTTACTTGTGAATGTTTGAATTCTATTGAATGATTGGATTGTTTGATATTTCCTGATATATGATGCTCTGTAATATACCCTGATTTATGTTATGATCTGTAATTTATTTATCTGTGATATGTATATCTGTGATTTTTGATGAAAAATAAGCGTTATACTTTATATCGCTTATCGAATGTATTGTCGTATTTGATTTATGATGATTCATCGTGTTGCACTATTGTGTTAAACCCCTGGACCACACTTATACACACACAAATATGGATTTCACGTGGGGATCGGTTAAGTCACAGATAATTTAAAGTTAATATTTTTGAAATTGAAATTTTAATTTCAATTGATTTTGAAATTGGAAATTTGGATTTAAAGTGAAAAGCCTTTGAAATGGAATTTCAAAGATAAAAGTTATTTCGAATAACTTGATTAAGTTTTGAAATTTAAATAATTTGATTTAAATTTGAATTCAATATTTGAAATTGAATTCTATGATTTGAGAACTAGGGTTTAAAAAAAAGGTTGTTCAACTTATTAATGTGTTTATATGAATTCAAACCATTTTAAATGTAAAATTTTGAGAATTTGGATTTAACCCAAGAACTTTAACTTGTATAAATGAATCAGATTTCCAAAAATGAAAACTGTTTGTTTTCGAATGATAAAAGCTTTCATATATATAAGGAATGAAATCCCAGTTTAATTAAAGGAATTTCAAGAATGAATTGAAAAATGGATTTTCCAAGTTATGAATGAATTCTTTGTGAAAACTATGAATTGAATCTGTTTATTTTTAAACAGATTTAAAATGATGATTTGTTTAGACCATTTGAAATGGAATTGTTTTGAAAGCTATCAGTTAAATCTTGATTTAAAGATTTAACGAGTTAATCAAATTGAAATGGAAATTGATTTGGAAAATCTGTGAATGAATCTTTTGTTTAAAAGATTAAAGTGTGGAAATTGTTTTAAACCGTTGAAGGTTGTTAAAATGAATCTTTTTGTTTAAAGATTTGAGAATGGTAATTTGTTAAACCATTTGAAAAGGAAATTTGGGTTTAAGTTGTGACTTAATTGAAATCCCAATATCCATATGTTTTTAAAATATTGCGCACATTATTCGGTTTAGCCGGGAGAGGACCTTAGGATCATATAACCCATTCCGAATAATGAAACCTCGTATATGGATAGCATTTGAAGACCGGTGTTGAAGACCGGATATTTTTCGAAAATGAAAGGACAACCTGTCGAATGTCTCTGCACTGAGTCGCGCCGGTATAGAGATTTATATCACTCTTTTGTGACGGGAAGTCCGGACATGATTGGAAATTATCCGGAATTGCAAGGGCTTCGTGAGAAGTGCCTTCGGTTCTGTTCGATCCCGGAACAGACTTGTATGGATACATGTCTGACATTACACTTTGAGATATAAAGCCGATCTCTTTCAAATACATTTCTGTTGGTGGCGGAGAATTTATTCTCTTAGCTTAACACCCTTCTCTGAGACGTACGAGCTCAGAGGTGATGTAGTTGAAGTTATCAGCGATATATCCCAATTTGGTAATGTGACATGCTGAGTGTTGCTGTGTGATGATCAGTGTTTGATCATTTGTGATATGATCATTTGTTTGATCATTTATCTTTGTGATCATAGGTTGATCATCTGTTGACCCAAAGCATGGCTTTGTGACAAAGCGTAGCTTTGTGGACGAGACTTCGTCGAGCCTCACAAACCGGAAATGGTCGAAACAGGAATGTTGCGGCAAGGTTATGAGGGTCGCGCCCTTTAGGGTATGTCATTTCCTTCTGGAAAAGGGTGGTGTCATGGTATGGAGCCCAGATACTTACTCATGTGGATACACTTTATTATGTGTGATGTTGGTTATCGAGGCCTCGGATAAAGGTCCCAAAGGACCGGGTGATGACATATTCGTGAGTTACCTGTTACAGGGGTAACCCGGCCTTGTTTGGCAGAGAGCAGTTTGTCTCTCGGGACGTCCCGCCAGAGGCGATCCCATGCGGCGGAAGGAAGTTCCTTAGCCTGACTATTTGTTGGAAATCCAAAGAAACAATACGAGCCTTGTACGGTTTTAGTTGTATTACCTGCTATGGAATGTGGCGGTAACCTGCTATTGAACATAGTAGCTATAGTAGGCATACGATACTGGTCGTATGTTGGCTAAGATTAATATTTTACTTTCGAAATGTTTTCTGCACTATGCACTAATAATAATATCAAGATGATTTTACGTAGTAAGCATCTTTGACTATCATAAGAAGAAATCTCCTCCAATTCTGCGTTTGCATTGTGTGTGTGGCGGGAGGTCTTATGGTAGTTTCATTTTCCAAAAGCATTGCGAATTGACTTTAACATTCTGTTGTTGTTTGTTTTAAAGATAAACTGTTTTTGTTGCTCACACCAGTCCCATGACTGATCCGGAGTTTATTGTTCCCTTCCTAAACTCTGGGTGCCCACTATTTTCCACACGGGCGGTCTAGAGTTGGGTTTTCTCAAATATTCAGGTTTGGTAGATTACCTGGAGCTAGTCAGTTCTTGAAGTTCATGGACTGACGTCGCTTATCTTGGAGCATTCTATTGGAGATATCCTATCTGCTGCTGATGTTATCATTTTCTTTTCCGCTGCTATTTGTTGTATCATATCTCTGATGTATATTGATATTCATTGTATCACTCTGTTGTATCAGATATTATATATCAATGTATTATTCTTTTCTTCCGCTGTGTTATTTACTTAATTGTGTTATAAGCTCCGGAGAACCAGATTTGGCATTTGAATCTACGGCATTCGAGTACGATGTAAAGTACGGGTGCCGATTTTCGAAGGCCAACTTTTGGGTCTTTACATTTGGTATCAGAGCTAAGGTTGAACTTTAGCTCAGGAGTATAAGACATTAAGTAGCTCATTAGAGATAGAGTGAAGTAAACTCTAGAATGAGTATTCTTCAGATATCCGTCCGAAAGCCTCAGTAAATTCTCTTACTATCCACTGGTAGTAAGTATGAGTGCAAGAAGAGGATGAGATAGAGGACAGGGAAATACGACTATGAATGGTTAATACCCTGCAACAGTGGAAACAAATTTCTCTATCAATCTCTTCGTTCAGCATTTCTTTTCTCAATTTTTCGATAGTTTCTGGTAGATCCAGAAAGAGAATTCGATATATTAAAATGGGTCATAAACTCCAAATAAGCCAAAGTTTTTGTTTGTTTGAATGAATTGGTTGCTTTGTTTGTTCTGGTTGTTATGGTTGACAAATATACTTTGGTTTTAAAAAAAACTGAAAATTTTGAAATCTAGAATAGTTGACCTATAAAAAAATTTCTAAGACCTTAGGATCTTATGTTTTGATTTTGATTTTAATTGTAGAGGACTCGTCGCATAAATAGGGGTGGTGCAATTTTCAAAGGCCGAAGAGTCGGTGACTATGGTTCGTCGAGTAGAGTTCAGGATGATCAGGGTGAGTCATCGGTACAGGGGGGGATACCAGAGGAGCCTGTGGTGCAGCCACAACCCCAGGTAGAAGAACCCAAAGAGGAAGTAGTTGTAGAGCCCGAAGAGGAGGAAGAAGAACCAGAGGAGGAATTTGACGATACAGAAGAATTCGAGGACATGGAAGGACTCGAAGAAAACGAAGAAGAATTTGAAGATGAAGAAGAGTCTGATAGTGAGGTGCCTTCTGTAGTATCAGACGATGATGAGGCGGTTATTTGGGATTTGGATGATGGCGTCGAAGATCAGGAGGGTATAGGACACATTCTCGTAGAGTCTGATCTCGAGGAGGTCTATGAGACGGACAATGAGGCGGAGGTTAGGGAGCTATCAGGACCTGAGAGAGAGAGCTCTGATAGCGATGATCTGTAGTTGGCTAGATAGACTTCTTTCGGATAGGATGTGTTTACGGATGCGTTTTGGACTTAGCATGTAGTGAATGTTGAACGTTAAAAGGGTAATGTATAATTATAACCTATGTATGAATATTTTAAGTAATGCTTAATGTGGGATATAGTGTGAATTACCTTTAAGAATTCATGTGTTCATTAGTATAGTTTGAGTTGTTCTTAAATTATTCTGTGTGGGTATAATCATGAAACGTGTTGGCAATTTCGAGGACGAAATTCTTTTAAGGGGGGAAGTCTATAACGACCCCGAATTTTATATAAATTTAAATTGATAATTAAATGAATTTTTGAATAAAAATTTGTAAAAATTAATTATAAATAGATGCGAGTTTCCCCGAACTCGGATAAATTCGGTATAAATCATTTAAACTTTAAATATTGTAAATATATAGGATATAAAAGTATAAAATAAATACGTTGGATAAAATTTAATAACATAAACTAAATCTAGGAGTTCAACTATATTTCAAAATGAATATAAAAATAATTAGTATTAAATTTAGAAATAAATATAAAAGATACATAAAATGAATTTTACAAAATCATAAATTATAAAATGAAATGAAGTAAAAGAAAATAAAATGTACTCAAGTATGAGCTTGCAAGTGAAGACAGTAAAGTATTTTCATACACAAGCAAAAAGATAAGTATGTAGGTTTAGATAACAAGAAGAAAATCTAAATATCTATGTACAACAAATATAAAGATATGTATGTAAACAAATCAAGATTGATGTGAATAATAAAATGAAACATGGCATGAAATAAATGTATTAGATTGTAAAGGAAAACAAGTAAACAAGTAATACATATTCAGGTACACTTGCAAAAGAATGAAGAAAAATAAAAATATATACATATCTGTAAGTTTGTAAGAGAGGCCACATCAAAAGATTATCTTCATACTTGCACAGCCGAAAGCAAAGAAAAAAAAAATTGAATTTGTACAAGCCTAATTAATGTTAGCCAACACAAACATTTTCTCAGCCCCCAAACGAAAAAAATCTCTGGTCATATTTGTACTAGAGAAGAAATAATATATCATTTTGTACCAAAACCATATTATCACCTTGTACAAAATAGCAGACCCTGTAACTTCTTGTATACATAAACCTGTAAGCTACTCTCCCCCATATCATCTTTTTATTTCTTTCGAAACTAAACAAAAGCAAGATAAAACTCCATTTGAAACTTAAACAAAGATTCAACAACCATCAGCAACTCAACGAAACAGAGATCAAGAGGGCTTCCAGCTAACCAAACTTTCTGGAGATCAAAATGATCAGGGTGAGTAACATTTTTCTTAAAACATAACTTAAGTTAATTGGGACCATGCTTTTCTCTGTGATGATATATTTTGTAGATATCTGTTTTGTGCAAATCTGTGTATATGTGTACACTTGTTATTCTGTACTCTGTTATATGTTGTTTATTTTCTTGAGTAGATTGGTAAACAAACACCATTTCTTGATATAATGATCGTTTGAATGTAAGATGTAAACAAAAACAGTTTGTTTGACTATAATCTAGGTGTTAAAAATTTATTTAAGTTAAATCAACTTGAAATCGACTCTGGAAACCAAAAGAACAAAGTTCAACTTCAAATAAGTTTTAAAACAACTTTCTTGTTTTAGGAAATCAGGTGTACAAGGTGAAACTATATACAAAAACAAGATTTTTAAGACAAGATTTATAATTTTTAAAGAAGGGGGTGAAGAGCAGTTTTAGTTCGTCTGTTTTAAGCTTTTTGAGCTGCCATGGACGATCTCGTCGTCTAGAGTTGTCGAGTTCTGGTATGGAGACAGAGGAGTGATGGGTGGTGCTGGAAAAAATAGTAGAAGTGTGGTCAGACCAACGTGGAGGCGATGGCAACGTTTTCATTCTCGTAAACCTAGTTTTAGTGGGCTTTGGCATTTCGTCTCGTTCGACGTCGATGATTGATCGAGCGTAGCGTGCTTTTGGGGTTTTGTAGAGGGGAGGTAGACAAGGCTACGGCCGGAGTTTGGTGGCTTCTGGTGGTCGGAGTTTGAAGCACGTGACGTTGACAGGTTGTAGGTTGGGGAGGCCTTGGTTGGTTTCCAGGTTTCATCTCTCAAGATCGAACTCAAATTTCGAATGCGAGTTGATGGCGAAGTTCGAGTGGTCGGAGGATGGTTTGGAGGCGATCGTCGACTTGCTCGATGGCGTGGGGTTGACCGGAGTTGGTCGTTGGTGACGTGCACGTGCACGGTGGAGTGATTGTCTGGTGAAGCTGTTTTGGTGGTTTCGAATTAAGGCTGGGGAAGTGAACTCGAGATTTACTCGAGTTGGCCTTTGTTTGGCTCGAGTAAATTTATATTTTACTCGAAGTAAAATAAGGGGACTCGGAAATATTTGTTTCCCAGTTTTTCTTACCTGTAACTGGTTTCCAGATTTATAATGTTGGGTTTAAAATTCAAAACAAGTTAATCTGAGTCTAAGGAATGTTTAATTCTAGATTTTTTTTTAAGAAAGGAAGTTTAAAAATTTAAATAATTTAAATAAGTTTAAATATTTTAAATTAAAGGGAATTTGATTTAAATCCCTTCCTAGCAAAATATTGCTTTAAGTTATAATTTAAAGGTTTTTTTTTTTAAAGTTAGTTTATAAAGTGATTTAAAGTTAAATTGGTGATCGTTTAACTTTAAAAATTTTAAATGAACTTTTCAAGGAAAAATGAAATAATGTTCCAAACATATTTAAGTGAAATTTAAATCAATAAATGAGAAATGAGTTTTCTTTAAGGAATGAAGATTAATGATTTATAATTCATTAAGGAATGGATTCTTAATGGTTAGTTAATCTATGATCAATAATAAATAATATTAGTGAATTTCATTAGAAGAGTAATTAGAGAAATTTAATAGTTGATGTAGGTCATTAACTAAGATTATCTAAATAATTAATCAATGTGATTTATTTTAACAATAAATTTGGATTAATTAATAATAATAATCAATTGTGGAAGTGTTAAGTAATTAAGGAATGAATTGTTCAGTGTAGTTAATTGAGTTAATCGGATTAGTTTAAGTTAATTGCTTAAGTTAATTAATCTAGAACAATCATTTAACAAATTGGGAGAATAAAATTACTTAGAAAAGTAATTAATAGATAATTACTGAATGTAATTAATTAAATGATGATTTGAAACTGGGGTAAATTATTTGTTAATAAATTAAAGGATTAACTAATAATTGTGATTAATTAAGATTAACTAATTCATTAATTAAGAAATGATTAGTTAATAATTAAAGGTTAACTAATAAATTTTGAAAGAAAGATTTATTTCAAATAATTTGTAATTAAATTAGGATAATTAACCAGATTAGTAATTGATACATCCGATTTAAGTTAATCAGTTGATTAATAAATTTACTTGTGAATGTTTGAATTCTATTGAATGATTGGATTGTTTGATATTTCCTGATATATGATGCTCTGTAATATACCCTGATTTATGTTATGATCTGTAATTTATTTATCTGTGATATGTATATCTGTGATTTTTGATGAAAAATAAGCGTTATACTTTATATCGCTTATCGAATGTATTGTCGTATTTGATTTATGATGATTCATCGTGTTGCACTATTGTGTTAAACCCCTGGACCACACTTATACACACACAAATATGGATTTCACGTGGGGATCGGTTAAGTCACAGATAATTTAAAGTTAATATTTTTGAAATTGAAATTTTAATTTCAATTGATTTTGAAATTGGAAATTTGGATTTAAAGTGAAAAGCCTTTGAAATGGAATTTCAAAGATAAAAGTTATTTCGAATAACTTGATTAAGTTTTGAAATTTAAATAATTTGATTTAAATTTGAATTCAATATTTGAAATTGAATTCTATGATTTGAGAACTAGGGTTTAAAAAAAAGGTTGTTCAACTTATTAATGTGTTTATATGAATTCAAACCATTTTAAATGTAAAATTTTGAGAATTTGGATTTAACCCAAGAACTTTAACTTGTATAAATGAATCAGATTTCCAAAAATGAAAACTGTTTGTTTTCGAATGATAAAAGCTTTCATATATATAAGGAATGAAATCCCAGTTTAATTAAAGGAATTTCAAGAATGAATTGAAAAATGGATTTTCCAAGTTATGAATGAATTCTTTGTGAAAACTATGAATTGAATCTGTTTATTTTTAAACAGATTTAAAATGATGATTTGTTTAGACCATTTGAAATGGAATTGTTTTGAAAGCTATCAGTTAAATCTTGATTTAAAGATTTAACGAGTTAATCAAATTGAAATGGAAATTGATTTGGAAAATCTGTGAATGAATCTTTTGTTTAAAAGATTAAAGTGTGGAAATTGTTTTAAACCGTTGAAGGTTGTTAAAATGAATCTTTTTGTTTAAAGATTTGAGAATGGTAATTTGTTAAACCATTTGAAAAGGAAATTTGGGTTTAAGTTGTGACTTAATTGAAATCCCAATATCCATATGTTTTTAAAATATTGCGCACATTATTCGGTTTAGCCGGGAGAGGACCTTAGGGTCATATAACCCATTCCGAATAATGAAACCTCGTATATGGATAGCATTTGAAGACCGGTGTTGAAGACCGGATATTTTTCGAAAATGAAAGGACAACCTGTCGAATGTCTCTACACTGAGTCGCGCTGGTATAGAGATTTATATCACTCTTTTGTGACGGGAAGTCCGGACGTGATTGGAAATTATCCGGAATTGCAAGGGCTTCGTGAGAAGTGCCTTCGGTTCTGTTCGATCCCGGAACAGACTTGTATGGATACATGTCTGACATTACACTTTGAGATATAAAGCCGGTCTCTTTCAAATACATTTCTGTTGGTGGCGGAGAATTTATTCTCTTAGCTTAACACCCTTCTCTGAGACGTACGAGCTCAGAGGTGATGTAGTTGAAGTTATCAGTGATATATCCTAATTTGGTAATGTGACATGCTGAGTGTTGCTGTGTGATGATCAGTGTTTGATCATTTGTGATATGATCATTTGTTTGATCATTTATCTTTGTGATCATAGGTTGATCATCTGTTGACCCAAAGCATGGCTTTGTGACAAAGCGTAGCTTTGTGGACGAGACTTCGTCGAGCCTCACAAACCGGAAATGGTCGAAACAGGAATGTTGCGGCAAGGTTATGAGGGTCGCGCCCTTTAGGGTATGTCATTTCCTTCTGGAAAAGGGTGGTGTCATGGTATGGAGCCCAGATACTTACTCATGTGGATACACTTTATTATGTGTGATGTTGGTTATCGAGGCCTCGGATAAAGGTCCCAAAGGACCGGGTGATGACATATTCGTGAGTTACCTGTTACAGGGGTAACCCGGCCTTGTTTGGCAGAGAGCAGTTTGTCTCTTGGGACGTCCCACCAGAGGCGATCCCATGCGGCGGAAGGAAGTTCCTTAGCCTGACTATTTGTTGGAAATCCAAAGAAACAATACGAGCCTTGTACGGTTTTAGTTGTATTACCTGCTATGGAATGTGGCGGTAACCTGCTATTGAACATAGTAGCTATAGTAGGCATACGATACTGGTCGTATGTTGGCTAAGATTAATATTATACTTTCGAAATGTTTTCTGCACTATGCACTAATAATAATATCAAGATGATTTTACGTAGTAAGCATCTTTGACTATCATAAGAAGAAATCTCCTCCAATTCTGCGTTTGCATTGTGTGTGTGGCGGGAGGTCTTATGGTAGTTTCATTTTCCAAAAGCATTGCGAATTGACTTTAACATTCTGTTGTTGTTTGTTTTAAAGATAAACTGTTTTTGTTGCTCACACCAGTCCCATGACTGATCCGGAGTTTATTGTTCCCTTCCTAAACTCTGGGTGCCCACTATTTTCCACACGGGCAGTCTAGAGTTGGGTTTTCTCAGATATTTAGGTTTGGTAGATTACCTGGAGCTAGTCAGTTCTTGAAGTTCATGGACTGACGTCGCTTATCTTGGAGCATTCTATTGGAGATATCCTATCTGCTGCTGATGTTATCATTTTCTTTTCCGCTGCTATTTGTTGTATCATATCTCTGATGTATATTGATATTCATTGTATCACTCTGTTGTATCAGATATTATATATCAATGTATTATTCTTTTCTTCCGCTGTGTTATTTACTTAATTGTGTTATAAGCTCCGGAGAACCAGATTTGGCATTTGAATCTACGGCATTCGAGTACGATGTAAAGTACGGGTGCCGATTTTCGAAGGCCAACTTTTGGGTCTTTACAGGAGGAATATTGATTTTAAAACGAAACTTAAATTTGAAATTTTGATTAAAAGAAAAGATGGAAACTTAAGTTAATTTAATTAAAATGAAATTTAGTTTTAAATTGGTGGAAAAATGGAGTTTAAGTTTAAATGTTGAAATGAATGTAATAAGCAAATTTGTAAGTTTTGGTTTTAACTTGTAAAATTTCTCTTTAAATAAATTGGTTAAAGGATTGAAAATGAACATTTTTAATGTATGATTTTATAAGTTTTAACTAGGTAGAATCTGTAGCACTTGTTAAGTGTTGTGGATTGTATAAATGAACCAAAAGACTAAAATGAACTAAGGCTATGATAGTACTTGGTAAGTGCTGTTATAGCAGAAACTAAAAATTTAACCTGAACTAATAAAAGGTTTACTGTAGCACTTGTTAAGGACTACAGTAGGCTGAAATATGATTTTTGTTTAAAAACTGAACTGTTATAGCAGTTTATGAATGTTGTTTTGGTGAATAAGAATTGTTTTCAAATATAACTTACCGCCACACTTTTAAATGCCGTGGAAGCTGAAAATTTTAATGCTATTGTTTTAAGTGAATAAGTGAACTCCGAAAGGGTTAGATTTTTTTTGAAATTTAATATTTGAGTTTAAAAGAATAATGTCTTTGTTTTAAAGGGTTTAATTCGAAGTATATTTGATATAAATTGTTTTAAATTTATAACCATGGGTTATAATAACGATTGGTTGGCAAAGAGACCGGGATCGGATATGGACATACTCTCTGTCGATACCGAAAACCACTTTGACAACCGTGTACGCGGTGGAGATTCCAGAATGAAGTAGGATGGTGGCGACGTTCTTAAGGTATGTTATGTGGACCCAACTCCCGTGAGTTGGCATAAGGTGGCTAAAACAGGAGCGATCTCGGACCAGTGAGGTAGCACCCCTTCTCGGACACATTTCTTCGATATTATACTCTTACTTGTGATTTGACTAGATGGCCATCCTCCGATTTGGGAATGTTGTTCGAGGTGGAACGGTAGTGGCTGCTATGCGTATCCATCAGTCCGTGTGCGTAATTGGTATATCTACCCTGGCATTGCCTAGTTGTGCCGTGTCACCTACCATATCGAGCTTTACTACGATTATGATTTTAAGATCTGACCGCGTTAAGGTTCTCCATCCCCTTAACGCTATTTTCCGATATGATTATACTTTACTTATTTAGGCACTATTGTAATAGCGAATATTACTACATAGTAGATATTTTAACGGATCCTTATAGGATGGACGGTCCCAAGCATCTTCTAAGTTACTTGTACCTTTACTACAGTTCATTTGAGTTGGTTTACATTGTATAAGTATGTATATCCTGACTCGAGTGTTATGTTTTATTTTACGCTCGGGTCAGCCTGAGTA
This sequence comes from Allium fistulosum, assembly GCA_030737815.1. Classification (NCBI taxonomy): domain Eukaryota; kingdom Viridiplantae; phylum Streptophyta; class Magnoliopsida; order Asparagales; family Amaryllidaceae; genus Allium; species Allium fistulosum. The sequence continues at coordinate 673,139,670 of CM060901.1, forward strand.
TTCACAGCTTTGGATTCACTTTTCTGGAGCTCGGAATCACTGGAGATTCTGCTTATCTAGTTATCTTCCTATTTCAGTTTCAGTTGCCTTATTTCAGCTTTTGTTTTAGAGACTTGTGTATTTGGGATTTCTATTGTACTTGTTTCAGAACTGTATTGGGTTTCAGACTATGTATTTTGTATTTGATTTGAGACTATGTATTTTAGTGGCTTCATGAACCACTATAGTTATTTTAAATTCCGCTGCGAGTTATTCTGATATTTCTGTGTCTGTGATTCTGTGAATGATTTTATTTGCTCCAAATTTTATTACAATCTGTTATTTTGTATTATTCAAGTCTAACATGTGTGGATTATTGTCGATTTGAATGGTCCAAAATAGTGGGTCGTTACATTTGGTATCAGAGCCAGGTTTAGGCAAACCTTAGCCTATGGAGCAAAAAACTCATTAGAGATAGGGTAGAAATACCCTAGAATGAGTGAAATCAAACTCATAATCATTTCCTTGTGAGTGAACGTATTTTCAAAGTATAAAATGATTTTAAAATGATTTCTCAAACGATTTTTCAAAGATTATTTTGATATAAAGTTTTCTTGTTTTAAGAAGTAATTTTCTAAACTTCCTTCTTTCCGTATCTACCTGGTTAGGAATTTTGTTATTAGGATATTCATCCAAGTGACCTTATCGTGTCTTATCTTAATTTATCTTTGTCTTCTCTGTACCGTGTCCTAAATTTATTCTTGATATTTCCAGGATGAATCGTGGAAATGCTAGAGGTAGGGGTCGTGGTATTGCCCCAGCCACCTGTTGCACCCGTTAAGTTTACAGTTCTTTGCAAATAATTCTCTCAGCTCGGTGGCACTAGATTCACCGGTTCAGAGAATATCATCGAAGCCCAGCAATGGCTAAGAAGTTTGGAAAGAATCTTTACTGGTTTAGAGATCACTGATGCCCAGAAGCGTCAGTTAGCAGCATGGCAGCTGCAAGAGTCAGCCTTAGATTGGTGGGAGTCTGTTATGACTCACACTAACGAAGGTGATCTTTCGTGGGAGCAGTTCAGGTATCCTTTGTGTTAACTTGAATTTTTCTCCATTTCCTTTCTTTTCGAATCTATCTTAAGTTTGGTTTCTGTATCTTCTTTCCAGGGAGGCTTTTGTGGCAAAATGGATGCCCGAAGCCGGGAAATCTCAGCTTTATCGTGAATTCATGGACCTCAAGTAGGGTACCATGTCTTTTTCAGAGTATGAAAGGAAGTTCAATGAACTTTCCAAATTTGGTCCTGGTCTTATCGACACTCAGCTAAAGAAGAATGAGAAGTTCATTTCTGGAGCTCGCCCAGAGTTCTACGATCGTCTTATTTCACATGTTCATGGCACATTTACTGAGCTCATGGATATGGCTATTCGCTATGAGAACCCTACTTCCAAGGGTCCTGCTGCTTCTGGTGCTCATGTCTCACAATCTTCCTCTGCAAATTCCTAGAAGAGAAAGCCCAACTTCCACCAGCAGAAGAAAAATTGGATCAAGCATGCGGGCTTGGGATTGTCAGCATCTGCTCCTTCTCAGAGACACCCAATTGATCTTTCCTCCATTACTTGCTTCAAGTGTGACCAGAAGGGACACTATGCCAATAGTTGCCCTAATCCGTTTGTTGCTGCTGTTCCGCCACCTCAGGTTTCCAGGAACGATCTTTGTCATGTTTGTCTTCAGCCAGGTGCTGTCCTTTATATCAGAAGGGAAAGCCATCTGGCGTATTTGCTGTCACATCTGCTTCATCTCCTGCTGCACCTGCTCCTGCTCCTAGCGATGGTCAAGGTACTCTTCAAGGCACCTTTACTTTATTTCATCATCCTGTTCGTGTTTTATTTGATACTGGGGCTTCGCATAGTTTTATTTCTGATGACCTGTGTAATAAGTTTGAACATCTCCTTTCTCCTGAGTATGCTTCTGTTCCTCTATGTGTTTCTAATCCTATTGGTGGTCCCGCAAATCTTAATAAGATTTGTAAACATGTGAAACTCCTCCATTCCGACCATAGTTTTAGTGGCGATTTCTATATCCTTGGTTTCGATGCTTTTGATTTGTTGCTTGGAAGTGATTGGCTTGATGGACACGATGCCCGTATCTTATGTAAATCCCGAATTGTTTCTCTTAAGGATGATTGAGGAAATTCTTTGGTTATTCAGGGCCGTATGCCTCATGATTATGCTGGTAGCTTTATCTTTTCTCTAGATGCTTCTATTGATGATCTTCAGTCGACCCATGTAGTCAATCACTACCCGGATGTATTTGGTGAAGTTACTGCTTTACCTCCCAAGCGGGAAATTGATTTCTGCATTGATCTCATTCCTGGAGCTCGACCTATAGTTCTTCCTCCTAGAAGAATGGCACCCCGCGAAAAGGTTGAGTTAAGGAAACAAAATTGAAGACCTTTCTTCCAAGGGTCTGATCAGACCTAGTTTTTTTGAATGGGGAGCTGCGGTGGTTTTCGTCACCAAGTCCGATGGTTCTCTTCGGATGTGTGTTGATTATAGGGAGTTGAACAAACTCACTATGAAAAATAGATATCCAATGCCTCGCATCAATGACATGTTTGATCAGCTTTATGGTGCTACTGTTTTCTCTCAGCTTGATCTTGCCACAGGTTTTCACCAACTAAGAGTTGCTGAGGAAAGTATTCCTAAGACTGCTTTCCGTACTGAAAATGGATTCTTCGAATGGTTAGTCATGCCTTTTGGTTTGACTAATGCGCCCGCTTTCTTCGTTGACTTGATGAATCGTGTTTTCCGTGATGTGCTTAATAAATTTGTTCTAGTCTTTGTGGATGATATCCTCATTTTCTCTAAGTCTGAAGAAGAACATGAGTCACATTTGAAATCTGTTCTTGAGACTCTTCGAAAGCATCAGTTAAAAGCTAAATTTTCCAAGTGCCATTTCTGGAAGGATGAAGTCCGATTTCTCGGGCATATTGTTTCTAGTAATGGAGTTTCAGTTGATCCAGTCAAGATCGCTGCGATCAATGTAAGTCTTTCTTTCCTTCTCTTTCATTGTTTCATTTCAATTTACTCTATCTTTCCTATTATCCTTCTTTTTCCCTATTCTGTGCAGGATTGGGAAACTCCTAAGACTCCTACTGATATCCGTAGTTTTCTGGGCCTCGCCGGTTATTACCGGAGATTCATTGAGAATTTCGCTCGGATTGCTGCACCTCTCACTGCTTTAACTCGGAAGAATGCTAAGTTTATTTGGAATAGTAAGTGTGAAGCCGCGTTCAATGAGTTAAAAGACAAGCTTACTTCCGCACCTGTTCTTACCGTTCCAAATGGAGTTGAGGGATTAACGGTATACACTGATGCTTGCCGAGAAGGTTTGGGAGCTGTTCTGATGCAGGATGGTAGAGTGATTGCTTATGCTAGTAGACAGTTGAAGACCCATGAAGTAAATTATGCGGCCCATGATCTAGAGTTGCTTGCAGTTGTTTTCGCTTTGAAGCTTTGGAGACATCATCTGTTGGGTACCAAATTCGAGCTTTTCACAGATCATCAGTCTTTGTGGTATATTTTCTCTCAGAAGGATTTGAATCAGAGACAAGTTAGGTGGTTAGAGTTCCTTGCTTCTTATGACCTCGACATCAACTATACACCGGGAAAGGCTAATGTAGTGGCAGATGCTTTGAGTAGGAAGAAAGCTTTGTTGTGTCAGATTGTTGTTTCTTCACCTCTTATGGATCGTATTATGGCTAGACAGGATGAGGATCAGATGCTTAGATTGATTAAGGAGAGTGTTCGAAGCAGAGTTGTATGTAGTAGTCTTGATGGTAATGGAGCTTAGATTGACGATAAGGGTGTATTGAGGATCAATAATAGGATCTGTGTCCCGAATGTTGATGGATTGAGACAGGAGTTACTTTGGGAGAATCATCAGTCCAGACTTTCTATTCATCCAGGCATGACCAAGATGTATCAGGATATGAAGAAGTTATATTGGTGGAAAGGTATGAAGCGAGATATTTCCATTTTCGTCAATAGGTGTGCGACTTGTCAGCAAGTCAAGGCAGATCATCAGAAGACTCCTGGTTTATTGCAGCCTCTTGAGATTCCCAATTGGAAGTGGGAACAAGTTTCTATGGATTTCATTGATGGTTTACCGAGGACTAGGAAGGGTAACGAGGGTATCTGGGTTATTATGGATAGATTGACCAAATCAGCTCATTTCATTCCGGTCAAGTCTACCCGTTCAGCTTCTAGTTTGTCTGAGATTTACATGAGGGAGATTGTTCGTCTCCATGGTGTTCCTCTCAGTATCGTTTGTGATCGTGATCCTATCTTTACCAGTAGGTTTTGGAAAGCCTTTCAGGATTCTTTGGGTACTCATCTAAATTTGAGCACTGCTTACCATCCACAAACCGACGGTCAAACGGAAATGGTGAATCAGATTTTAGAAGATCTTCTTCGTGCTTGTGTGCTTGATTATGGAGGATCTTGGGAAGATCATCTCCATCTTGTCGAATTCACTTATAACAATAGCTATCAGGCCAGTATTGAGACATCTCCATTTTCTGCTCTTTACGGACGACCTTGTAGATTTCCTTCTTGTTGGATTGAATCCGGTAATCGTTTGGTTCTTGGTCCTGAAATGGTTCTGGAAGCTTCAGAGAGAGTTGAAGAGATTAAGAGGAAGATGAGGATTGCTCAAGATAGACAGAAGAAGTATGCAGATCGTCGAAGACGGAGTTTAGAGTTTGCTGTTGGTGATTTGGTTTTCCTTAAGGTCTCTCCCTTAAGAAATGTTATTCGTTTTGGTCGTAGAGGAAAGCTTTCTCCTAGATTTGTAGGCCCTTTCCGCATTTTGGAAAGAATTGGCTCTCTTGCTTATCGTCTGGATTTACCCGAGAAATTTTCTGGAATACACAATTTCTTTCATGTATCCCATCTTCGTCGCTATCTGCATGATCCATCTCTTATTATTCAGCCTTCTGCTCTTGATAGTTTGGATATCGAGCCAAATCTGACTGTTGAGAGGAAGCCACTTTGTATCGTCGATCGAGGTATGAAGTAGCTAAGAAGAAAATCTGTCAACCTGGTCAAAGTGCAGTGGAGCACTGATGAACGCGATTGCACCTGGGAGACGGAAGAGAGCATTCGTGCTTCGAATCCAGAATTGTTTATTTCAGGTACTTTTGCTATTCTGCCTTATCTTTCTTTGTTTTCCTTCTTCGTTCCTTTTCGGGGACGAAAAGCTTTGAGTGGGGGAGAGTGTAACAGCCCAAAAAATTTTAACGAAATTTTCTTTAAAATTATACAATTTCGAAATATTGATTTAAATATAAAGTGTAGTAATTTGTGTGAAACGGAAATTTAAACTTTACATTTTTTTTTCTTCCGTATATTTATATCCGTTCTTTAATTTATTTTAAACAATCAAATTTATTTATTATGGTAATAGCTATTAAATTGTTGGTTTAAAATGATACGTTATTTTATTAAAGAAAACTGTTAGCATTTGTTTCAAATTTTTAATTGATAAAAGAAATAAAACAAATTGTACGTTACCTCGGGCGTTACACTGTACGTGCATTGTTCCATTGTCCATTAATTTCAGCTGTATATTTCAGTTGAAAATTTCAAATCTTGCCTTACTTTACCGTGAGAATTATTCCACTTACCCCCCTTACGTTTCGTTCAACATTTATTTTGCCTTAAATTCCTCTAACCGTTCAAAGCTTTACTTTTCGCCTTCTCTCATAAATTATAAGCAGCCTGTCCTTTTCCTTTTTCGTTCAAAAGTAAGAAAAAATTATTCTATTCTGCAAATCTCTTGGGAAATCTCGTGAGTCTTTACAAAAGGTAGTGGACACGTCCTTTTCTTTTCATTTATCTTCAAATTTTTTTGTTGTACCTTGCTTTTATTTTGCTGAACCGTGTTTTGCCACCTCCTACCCCATTTTTCCCTCCGCGTCAGTTTACCTCCACCACCCCAAACCCATCAGCCACCACCGTGAGAACCTCCAAACCCTCCAGACCACCACGATCCTACGTCTCCCACCACCACGAGACCAACCGATCACCAAGGCACCTTGAATCCCAGCCTACCCCACCTTCCAGTCCTCCACGCTACCAGATCCCCTACGCCCTGCCACAACCAGTCACGCCTCCAAACCCACGCCTCCACCCAGGCAGACTCGCGCCAGGCCTCCTCCACGAGAACCCAACCCCACCACTTCATACCGTTCGCCACCTTTCCCCAAACGAGAACGAGACCGAGACCAACCGCCTCCTACTCCAGACCGAACCCCACCCTATCCACCACGTCACCAACCCCTTCGCCTGACCCATACCGGACCTCCATTGACCCACCACCAGACCGAGCCTGGCCACGTTCCCTCTCCTGGCCGAGACCAACCATCCGCCACCAGATTAGCCACCACCCACTCGCCAGCCTACCAGCCACCGTACCCCATCCACATACCCAGTCCCCTGACCCTACACCCACCAGCACCCACCATGAACCCTACCCATTCGCCACCACTGACCTATGCTGAGAACCCTTCGCTTGAACCGAGACCGAGGCTTGTATTTGATGAAGTGCAAAAATTTGTTTCCACTAACCTTGTATAAAAAAAATATAAAGGAATTGAGAAAAAGTTGTTTGTCACCTGGTATTGGGTAGCATGGTTTTCCAGAGCTTTTGTTTTGAAGTTTTAAATATGTATTGCCTCTAACTTTTGTTTTGAAAACGAAAATTTCTTTTTGCTTTAGTTTTAGTTGGTTGCCTTTGTCCTTGTATGAACCAGAGAAGTGAAAAGAAAAATGTTTTGTCACTTTGAATATATATAGTTATAATCTATATTTTAAAAAAAAATGGGGATGAGAACTAAAGTGTTGTTTTGAAGTTGTTAGTTTTATTTTCAACTGAGCCCTGCCTTTTGAAAAAGAATGTGAAATGAACAATAAAAGTGGTCGAGCCATTTCCTTCTATTTTTTTTCAACTTGATTTATTTTTTTCGTCCGTTCGCTTCAATTGGAAAATTTGTTATTCGTGCAATTTTAGATTTGTCTATTTATTCGCTTTATTCTTTTGACTTTAGATTTGAATCTAGTCGGCGAATCCGCTAACAACAAATCGTGCTTTCCGCGTGCTTTCGACTGATAGCGTACTTCTTTCTTTCTGAATCTCCAGCTCCGTAGAGGTGAGTAAATCTCACACGAATATTCATACTTATATGATTGTGAAACGACCGCAACTGAATGTGTAGAAATAAATAAATAAATGATGTTATAACTACCTGTGATTTATTTATAGTTGATGTTAATTGTTAAACCTGCATATCGTATCATCTGTTATATTCTGTTCTTATTTTACTGTTATTCTATTCTGTTAAATCACACTGCAAGTTCCCTGTAGAATAGAATCACTATGGGTTGAAATGATACATACCCGAACGGACTTTAGAATAAGGGAAGGTCGTTATGGGCTGAAATGATAGGCCTGAACGATTTTCAATAAAATTTTATTTACTTGGGATTGCGGGTTTGAAATGATAAAACCCGGATTTTCTTTGTAAATTACGGATTGAAATGATATAGTATCTGTATCACTTGACTTAGGCTAGAAAATATTATACAGACCCGTGGTTATTTTCTGTATTTTCTGGATACTTTTAAATAATTTTAAATATTGTAATAATATTAAATTGATTTAAATCGAATTTTTAAGTGATTTATTTAAAATAGAAATGATTTTTCTATGTGATAAATATAAATAAATGGAGGAATATTGATTTTAAAACGAAACTTAAATTTGAAATTTTGATTAAAAGAAAAGATGGAAACTTAAGTTAATTTAATTGAAATGAAATTAAGTTTTAAATTGGTGGAAAAATGGAGTTTAAGTTTAAATGTTGAAATGAATGTAATAAGCAAATTTGTAAGTTTTGGTTTTAACTTGTAAAATTTCTCTTTAAATAAATTGGTTAAAGGATTGAAAATGAACATTTTTAATGTATGATTTTATAAGTTTTAACTAGGTAGAATCTATAGCACTTGTTAAGTGTTGTGGATTGTATAAATGAACCAAAAGACTAAAATGAACTAAGGCTATGATAGTACTTGGTAAGTGCTGTTGTAAAAGAAACTAAAAATTTAACCTGAACTAATAAAAGGGTTACTGTAGCACTTGTTAAGGACTGCAGTAGGCTGAAATATGATTTTTGTTTAAAAACTAAACTGTTATAGCAGTTTATGAATGTTGTTTTGGTGAATAAGAATTGTTTTCAAATATAACTTACCGCCACACTTTTAAATGCCGTGGAAGCTGAAAATTTTAATGCTATTGTTTTAAGTGAATAAGTGAACTCCGAAAGGGTTAGATTTTTTTTGAAATTTAATATTTGAGTTTAAAAGAATAATGTCTTTGTTTTAAAGGGTTTAATTCGAAGTATATTTGATATAAATTGTTTTAAATTTATAACCACGGGTTATAATAATGATTGGTTGGCAAAGAGACCGGGATCGGATATGGACATACTCTCTGTCGATACCGAAAACCACTTTGACAATCGTGTACGCGGTGTAGATTCCAGAATGAAGTAGGATGGTGGCGACGTTCTTAAGGTATGTTACGTGGACCCAACTCCCGTGAGTTGGCATAAGGTGGCTAAAACAGGAGCGATCTCGGACCAGTGAGGTATCACCTCATCTCGGACACATTTCTTCGATATTATACTCTTACTTGTGATTTGACTAGATGGCCATCCTCCAATTTGGGAATGTTGTTCGAGGTGGAACGGTAGTGGCTGCTATGCGTATCCATCAGTCCGTGTGCGTAATTGGTATATCTACCCTGGCATTGCCTAGTTGTGCCGTGTCACCTACCATATCGAGCTTTACTACGATTATGATTTTAAGATCCGACCGCGTTATGGTTCTCCATCCCCTTAACGCTATTTTCCGATATGATTATACTTTACTTATTTAGGCACTATTGTAATAGTGAATATTACTACATAGTAGATATTTTAACGGATCCTTAGAGGATGGGCGGTCCCAAGCATCTTCTAATTTACTTGTACCTTTACTACAGTTCATTTGAGTTGGTTTACATTGTATAAGTATGTATATCCTGACTCGAGTGTTATGTTTTATTTTACGCTCGGGTCAGCCTGAGTATTCACAGCTTTGAATTCACTTTTCTGGAGCTCGGAAGTACTGGAGATTCTGCTTATCTAGTTATCTTCCTATTTCAGTTTCAGTTGCCTTATTTCAGCTTTTGTTTTAGAGACTTGTGTATTTGGGATTTCTATTGTACTTGTTTCAGAACTGTATTGGGTTTCAGACTATGTATTTTGTATTTGATTTGAGACTATGTATTTTAGTGGCTTCATGAACCACTATGGTTATTTTTAAATTCCGCTGCGAGTTATTCTGATATTTCTGTGTCTGTGATTCTGTGAATGATTTTATTTGCTCCAAATTTTATTACAATCTGTTATTTTGTATTATTCAAGTCTGACATGTGTGGATTATTGTCGATTTGAATGGTCCAAAATAGTGGGTCGTTACATACATGTTTATGCTTAATGGATTTGTTTGCTATGTGACATATACACTCTGTGATATCATATGTATATATTTCATATAATTGTCCCAGATATGGGATGTATATTTATTGTGGTTGGGATTTTTTCGGAGCTAATCGCGCAAAGGAGGTGCTGTTGAAATTTTTTGTAACCTAAGTTGAATTTGGAAGAAAGTTAATGAGAAGGCTGTTAGACATAGTATACCTAGTTAACTTCTCTTTTGAATGGAAAATTTGCACTTCGTTTTGCAATTCCATTTCCTTGGAAACATGTGTGTAAGTTAGGAATTTGGGTTAGATTTCGAGTATTTGCAGATGCTCGATTAATGGGATGCATCATATTAGTAGACATATGTATTTCCATGTATGTTTTTGTGTAGACTATTGCTAAGATCCGATGGTATATAACATGCATATTATGAGTTATTATACCTTGCACGTGTATATACTGGTGAATGATTGTTATGGATATGTCGGTGTTCGGTTGTTATAACATTTGAGTAGAGTTACATTTTTCCTTAGAATTTCGAGGACGAAATTCTTTTAAGGGAGATAGAATGTAACAACCCATATCTTTATAAAGTATAATATTCAAATTATTGGTTTATTTAAATATTAAATTATTAATTTAATCGATGGGATGAAAACTCAACTTTCAAAAATGGACTAACTAGGACTCGAGACCACTTCCATTGAGTCTGAATCATCCGAGCGGTTCAGAATGAGTATAAGCATCAATATGCTTCAACCAATGAATTTTAAGCCTCTAGCCTGCGTTCGATTCGTTGATCGATCCAAAATGCTAACTTTTATATACGATGGAATTAGGTCCCAGACCCTTTTCCATTGAATCCATAATATGGGTGTTTAGTTATGACCGACAATGAGCACTCTTCGGTTGGAGTTGTCAATTTTTCGATATGTATCTATATTGTTATTGATTTGATACGCAAGAAATTATCATCCTAGGGGACTGCCGTTAATTTTGATGAAACTAGTGTCATCGAGACTGGAATAAAAAGTTGATATATGCCGACGAGTTTCATAGTGTTTCGACGTGTTGTGTGACCGTACGAGCTCAAAATGTATGATGATTTTTTCGAGAAATCACATGAATATAAATATAGACACACACACCTCCCACATATACTTTCCTTTATCTAAAAAAAATTAGTTTTCTCTCTTTAGTCCTCTTCCTGTAAAACGAAAATCCACGCTTCCTTTTAAAAAATCAAAATCTCTCGATTCGGTCAATGGTAAATAATGGTGTTTGATCCATTGAGCTCGTGGTAAGGTGAGGATCGAATTTAGATAGGCATTTGCAGCTCTAACGTTGTTTGGCTAAACCCCTTATTATTGCTGTGTGGGTGGTGACGAGGTGGCGGAGCTAGAGGCTACGATGGAGGAATCAGGGTACACCATCACGAAATTGATTCGAAGGAGAGAAGTAGGTCAGTGGAGCTCCGATCAAGCCTAGCAAATCACGTCCACAGCTAGTGCTTGGGCTAGCGAGCAGGTCGAGTTCGTCGAGGGGCGTACAGACATCGAGTGATTGGAATTGTCGGGTTTTTTGTTGCTCCACGAGATGAATGGAGCAAGCGGCACTTGATTTCGTCCACCATGGTTTGAAGTAGGGTTGGAAATGCACATGTTTTAGTGGGTTTAGGCCATGTACATGTATATGAGAGTGAAATTGGAAGAGAAGGATTAAAGAAGGGATTAGATTATTGAAAGTAATTAGTTTATTTATTTTAGCTAATTAGTAAATTAATCACCCGATTTGTATTTAATCCATATCTCTTGCATATGATGTCTAATCAAGATGACGTCTTCGCCGTTGCACTCGTAATGGCCCATCTATGACATAGTATAGACTTGGACTAGATTCCGACATTTGTTAATTTATGGTTCAGGTGAGCGGAATTATAACTTAGAAATCATTTCTCAGTACAAATCCCCATAATTTTATATATTGAAATTGTTAACCAGTAGTGGTAAAAAAATATACATATATGAAATTGTTTTCCATTTGATTGGATTTGTTTGAGTTAATATCCGAGATAATTGATTAATATCATATATGTTTATATTGTGTTATATTCATGTGGAATAGAGCTAGATAGTGATGATATTAATTTATAGTGATTATAAATAAATTAAACTCTAATTTAGAGTTATATTAGTGATAGAAATATCATTGTATATTTTATTGCTAATGTGCAAGATAATTGATTAAATCTCATATATGTAGAAAATGGATTATGTTCACAGCTAATAGAATTAGGCGAAGTTGAAATTAATTTATAGTGTGATTATAAATTTATCAGAACTCTAATTAGGAGTTATATTAGTGATAGAAATATTATTATATATTTTATCACCAATCAAAAGTTAGAAATTACAAAAGAAGTATTTTATTACTTAATAGTGTTTGATGTAGTTGTAAAATCCAGTATATTGCTATAACAGGATTTATTAAATTTAGACCCTAATAAATGATTTTAAACGTATTTGTATGCATATATAGAAATTATATACATGAGCTATATAACATTTGGAGGTCTTTTTTATAGCTAAATTTATTTTAATAGAACAATTAAGTGAAAGTATGCTATAATATGATTAATAGTAAGTGTATTATTTTATAAAACAAGATTGGAACTTCTATAAAATAATACGAAGAATATATAATTTGAGTAAATAAATAAATAATCGGATTGTTGAATTAAATTATCAAGTAAAATGAACTTGGATGAATTAGATGTTAGGATTTTATTAAAGGATTAAATTAGTTGAATGAGTAAAACTACATGAAAGAATGTGTATACATTCATATGTAGTATTTATATACACTTTATGCAGGCTCACATCAATATATTTAGTGGAGTTTTACATTCAAGAAATATATTTGGACGAGCTAAATAAATTAAAGGAGAAAAATGTCATAAACTGTAATCTAGTTGTTGGTGATTGGGTATTGAGTTCCTGTAGCAAGACAATGTAATAGGTATAGTCAAGACCAAACTCAAATGAGGTGGAACTGTGACGTTTTCACTCAAAGCGAACGAGACAGTATCCATGAGATGTCATGATAATATGACTTATTAGGCGAGACTAGAGTTATATGTTAACTCTGGTTGGTCGATACGTATGCTTGAGAGATGATACATTCTATATGGCTTTGGTGGGTTGACTTAAGCTACCAAGAGCACGTTATACGGATATGCCCTTTATCCATATAGTATGGTCCATGATACCATGGGAGAACGGCACAAGTTGCATACAAGATTTTGGAGCATGTTCAGAGAGAGATGGCGACGACCATCTAAAATAGATGATACATCACCCATGCCTATAGTAAATGTCAAGGTCAGATCTATATGAGTCTATTGCATTGTGATGCGACTCAAAGTCTATGGTATATTTGGATACTAACTTATTTTGGTTTATTCTCTAGTGGGTGGTCAATGGAAGGATGACTAGTAATATATCATATATTAGACAGTTAGCAATATGTCGTATCGTAGACGATTAGTAATATGTCGTATAGTAGACGATGGATGTCGTTAACAAGAAAAATTGTCAAGACCCCAAAATAGAATTTATTATGCAAGAGTCTTCATCGAAACCCTATTTGATTAGGTTTAGGAAATTAGAATCTTATTACTCCCTTTAATCTACCTTTTGAATAGGTTATTGTAGTAAAAGCTTCTTTTTATATAACCTTTCGACTCAGTCGACACATCTAGATCCCCTTCTTTTAAGTCTTTCGAACTCGCTAAGTTGGTTTTGTTATCCTTTCGAAACCTCCTCTTGAAATAGTTGCGATGCACTAAGGGTTGGCTCTAAGGATTCAAGATATGGTTTGAATGGATAGGTTTCGACCTTGTCGAAAGCTGGTCTCTTTGATGGCCTGGGTTTTGCCTTAAAAATCTAAGGAAAATAAGCTAAGTTTAGGGTTTTGACTCACTTGAAAGGTGACCTTTAGGTATCTTGAGATTAAGGGTTTTGGCTCCTTTAGAAGATAGCCTTTCGACCAAGTCGACACAAGTAGATCATAACTAAATCCAATCAAAGTTTCAAATCAGCTGCATATTCAAAAGTAATATAATCTTGCTTTTAATAAACTCAAGTAGTATAATCTGATCAAATCCCCAATCTAATTTTAAAATTAGGGTCTGCAATCTTAAGAGAATACAAGAGTAGAGTGAATGAATTCAGATCCCCTAAACCAGACCCCTAGGGTCTTATTTATAGGTGCAAGTTAGCACCTTTCGACTCAGTGCTTTCGACATGGTCGAAAGGTGGCCTTATAGATTCTTCGTCACCTTTAGCACTTGCATTTCCATCTGAATTGTATTTGAATGGGTTTGAATGCTTCCTTCTTCATTGAAAGAGGTATGTGCACATTTCCACCTTGTTTTGCTTTGTTGTTGCAAGTAAGAAGGGGGATGGGTTTTCGACTCTGTTAACAGGTATACCTTTGGGGTTTCGAAGGTATTCAAATGCTATAGGTTTCGATGCGGAAGGTAACTTCCGAAGACATACTTGCATCTTGATGAAGAACCCCCCTTAGCTATAATTGGTTTCGACTAGTTCGAAAGGCTTAGTTATGATTTCGAAGGGGTTGTTCCAACAAAGCATCTTTCTGAGTAATTTGAATAAGGCGAAACCTTTGGTTTCGAAAGGTTTGGCGTGCATGTGAGTGGCTATTACTTGCTGCCTTCGAAAGGTATTCTTCAACCTGTTTAAAACGTCTTTATGCAGGTGAAAGCTTTTGTTTCGAAAGGAAGCTTTTGAAGTGCAAGGATGCTTTCGACCATTTTGAAAGCTTGTGACACAAATGACCTTTCATTGTACCATCCCTTTAACTCCTTTGAAAGGCTTTGTTGATGCTATTTTCGCTTGTACATCTTTCTCCCTTATTCATCTTAGTTTCGACAAGGTTTAAGTGAGAATTGGTGGTAACATTTGCCCCCCCCCCTTCGCGAAGGGATGCTCTTGAATTTCCAAGTCAACCATTTCGAAACCCACAAAATTTCCCACCTTTTCATATTCTTGAAAAAATCCTGGCCCTTCATTTAAATTTGATCGTACGGTCTGTTCCTCATGCTGACTTTTCTTATAAATTACACTCCTTTCTTCTCCCTTTCATTTACCTGCAATAAAAGTAAAACCTAACGAAGATCAAAATTCTCAAATTCTTAAATAATTTCCTATTTCGAGTAAATAGAAGCTTCAATTCAACATTGTCTTGCTTTTCAAAGTTACTTTCCACGATAAATTTATTTGGTCTTAATTCGAATCGCTGTTTTAATCTTATAATTTGAGTCTTTCGTTCATATGATTGTATCCTTGAATTTCTTTCTATAACTTATTTTGTTCCATTTCTTACATCAATCTATATCTAAAATTCATCTGATTTGGTTCAGGTTTTATTTTTTATTTTATTTTTTATTTTTTTAGGTTCAAATTTGCAATTTTGGGAATTCTTATGACTATCGATTGTTAGTTCGTGCTTAAATCAATTTAGTTATTGATTTTTTGAAGTTCTGGGTTAAAAATGATTTTGGGGAAGAAAGTTCCAATTACTTCATAGAAAAGTTTTAGTAGTACGAATCGCATTTTGGTGTTGTAATTTTACCTTTCTACCCCTTCGAAAGAGGTTAAGGCAGCTAACTTTGTTTTGCTTCTTCAACCTCTTTCGATGGGGTCGAAAGGTAGTCCGACATCTCTCTTAATTGATCTCATCGAAAGGTTGATGTAGTTAATATAGAGTGGACTTTTTCGAAAGCATAAATAAGCTTTAGTATATTTTGGTACCTTACGAAGAAGTTGCATGATGTGCTTCATTAGAGGATTACATGGTACATACTTTCGAAAGCGCAATATTTATTTTATTGGTTTCAAAACCTCTTGTACCTGCTTAATTCTAATTTATTTTAGAAAATGGGAGGAGTTAGAAATTATTTTTTTTATGAATTGGATTGAGGAAAACATATTTTTTTTAAGTTGAAAATCAAACCAAACCTTTCGACTTAGTCGAAACCTACCATATCGATTCAAATTTAGTTGTTGGTATTCTTTCGAAACCATATACCCTTTTGACTTTCTCGACACCCTTTGTAACAAATTGGGATCCGGTCATCATTTTGTACTAGATTGTCGAAACGTCCCAAGGCCTTTTCATTTTTATTAATATAGTTCAAACTCAAACCTTTTGACTTAATTTGCATAAAGATTTCGATAGCATTCATATTCAATCAGTGAAATAAAGTTCATGGGTTGTGACAGTGTCGAAAGGTTCATTTGTCTTGTTTATTAAATGTCGTTAGTGTATACTTATATTCAAATTGGTTGTGTAGTCTTCAACTACTTCTTTCAATAACAAAGTTTTCCTTAAGCTTTTGACATTTTTTAAAGGGTTTTTTGGATGTCCACTTCCATTCTTACTTTCGACTCTGTCGAAAGCTCAACAAGTTTCATTTTTCTAAACTAACTCTAACATTCATTCAAGGATATGGAATTTCATGTTCTGGTTGATATTTGAATTGTTGTACTAGGTTTTTGATATCCTTGAAAGAAAAATGTTGATTACATAAAAAATTATAACTTCTAATTGAAATGATTTCACTTGGCAGGATCATGGGCATGAAAAAGACTTCCCAACAATCTAGAAAAGACACAGTGCCGGCGATGGAATCTTCTCCCAAGAAGATTGAAGCAACTTCTAAACATTCCTTAATGTCTATCCAGGATAAGGTGGATGCGGTTAATAGTGACTTCGACATCACTGGGGTGGAAGCTATTCCCCCAAGTGATAGCGACACCATCCAAAGCCCACCTGAAGGATATTTTGCCTCAGTGCTATCCACATTTGGCATGATGGTTTCCTGCCTTTTTCGGATTTCTTGGCCAAATTCTTGACCCATCTGAGCATTACTCCCATTCAGCTATCACCAAATGTATATACATATCTTCTATCCTTGGAACTCATGGCACTGGAGTCTGGAATTCCATCACTAAATGTTAAAGTTTTGAACTACCTTGTTCGAATAGTCAAACTCAGCAACATGAATAATCAAATTTTTATAGCCAATCCCCCGAAAAAGCTAATATCTGAGGGGATACACAAATTCAGAGATTGGGAAATGTAGTTCTTCTTTGTTAAATACTTTCCAACATCAATGGGGTTTTCTCTTCCCCTCGTAAGTTGATCACAGTCTTTTAATTTTTTTTATTTAGTTACTTTCCCTTGCTAATCTATGCTTCTTTGTCAGGTCCTTCTGTTAAAGAACTGAATGAATAAGATAAGGAAACTGTAAAGTCATGAATTGCCGCCTCAAGTAGCATTGGTAATAGACTAACTCTATTATATCCCTCCAATCTTCAAAAGCATTCCCTCCTACCAGCAGGTCAATGGGTACTTTTTCAACCTCCCTTAGTTCAACACACATATCGGAGCAACTGCTTCCTTTCTTTGGGTGATCTGAAATTTTTACCCCAATTTCACCAATTTTCCGCACTCTAGTAGGCTTAAATATAGTACTTATAGTTTGTTGTTGTGTTACTTTTTAAATTACTTTACCGACTTGTGATTTTTTGAATCTTCGGCAGTTGCTTCTTAAGTTGAACCCATTATAAGTGATCTGGCTCTCCAACTTCTATGTCCCATGCATCGTCTTCGACTCAGGCCATTGCTAGGTTAAAGATGGCTGCTCAAAGAAAATTGAATAATGTGGCTGTGGCAGAACCATCCCCTAAGAAGGCTAAGATCGTTGAAGTTCTCGATCCTTCGCCACTAGAAGAGGAGGAGATTTTTGATATTGAAAAAACTTTGGAAAGTCCAACTATCGAAGCTTCTCTTGATCGACCCAAGAAGACTCCCTCAAAGGTTGATCCCTTATCACGCATTGTCATCTTCTGCTCTCCTCGTGTGATTGAGCAAATGCAGAAATACTTAGGGACTTCGACCCCCTCTCAGGAGTTGCACTCTGCTAAATCCACATCACCTGTGCCTTCGAGCGGTTTTGAAAAAATGGTTCGGTCTATCTTGATTTCTCCATCCTTTACTTCTATTCAACCACCTTTATCCATTTCTGATCCAATGGATCATGTCGTTCTCTGGTTGAACAACAACTCTTGGTATGCTTCATGTGACTTAACCTAATTGTTATTATTTTATCTCTAAATGTTGACTTATGTTATACTTTTCCTTTAAGATTTCCAAAAGCTGGCTCTCTCTGCAAGAAAGTGCATTAAAATCTTCATAGAGCCATCAAGGCTTCGAGAGGAAATTCTAAACTTGAACAGCCAAGTCATCTCCTTGTCTGCTGATAAAAGTGAAGCTACAATGGAACTAGAGGGATTGAGAACATCTCTTGCTCAATCAGATTCAATCATCTCGGAGGAAAGAAAACCACATCAACTTCTAGCTGAGGAAAATCTAGCCTTGAAAATGGCTTTGAAGGAGTTTGAAGATGAAAAGCTCAAATGGCGGTAAAACAATCCTCTTTCGTGAAAAGGTTGGAGAAAAAGAAAAAAAAATCTCTAAGGCTATTAATGCTATCTCCGATGCAAAGCAACGGGTGTCTCAATTCCTAAATACTTCCCTTGATGATATCATTGTCAATTCTTTGAAGACGCCATGATGCTTGCTTACACCGATAATATTGAAAAATGCCCAGATTTGAGCTTTCCTTCTCTCGACCCCTCCCTTTTCAACAGATTTATGGACAAAGTTAAAATAATGGAGCAGAGGGTTGAAGTTCATGAAAGTAAGGAGATCAATGCCTCCAAAATCTTATCCTTTGAAGTCCCTTCCATCGAAGTGGACTCAGATTCTAATGAAGAAGGCGACAAAGATGAAGCCGCCACTAAAGAAGGCGGCGATGATCATGATAATGACAAAGACAATGACGATGATAATAATAATGATAATGAAGATGGAGGCCAAGGTTCAGGTGGCGACGGGAGTGGTCACACTGATGCTCATGAAAACGATGATGACAATAATAGCAGAGCTTCAGAAAAGGTCAATCCTAATCCAACTATTCATGAAGCAAGCCCACCTGAACACCCTACGCCTTCTGACCTTCAAGAGGAGCCTGCTAACGTTAACATGAAAGAACCAAAAGAGAAGAAGCAGGTCCCTCAATCAACAATTCCCGTTTCTCAGGTATGGGATTCTTTGTAAACGGCTTTCACTTCCAAGATAATAATAGTTTACATCCTTTATTTGAGATAAGGAGGAAACCCTTTCACCCTTATAAAACAAGCTTGAAAGAAAACAAGCGAAAATAAATAGCTTTTATAGAGAGTTAGATAAACAATTGAAAGAACATAATATTTTCTCCGATAAGTATTACAGACTTAATAGAAGTGCGATAATGTTAACGTCTTTCAAAAACAAGAAGCCGCCCTACGATTGAGGAGGGCGCGCCTTCGATTTGGTAGCCTTTTGAAAGATAATCGAGAGTTAATTACGCTCTTTTGGATGTTGATTAAAGAAAGGAACATTCTTGTAGACTTCTTATACAAAGCCTATTATAGACATCCAACTGTAGATTTTTCATACTTGGGTGATTTTAGTGGGGATCTATTTAGGCGTTTACCCAAGAGATATATGGACGAATTTGGATCTGATCAACATCCGGGAGCCTGCTGCAACTTACTGCGAGTCAAAACGATTCCCCAACAGTTGCCTCCTAAGAAACTTAAATACTATAAGGACAAATTCGTTTCAGAATTATTCAAAAAGTCAATTTTGTATGAACTAGATGATCAATCGTAATTATGTAATAATATTAGTTTACGAATTTATTGCTCTAATTTCCTTTTATACTTAATTGTATTTTATTAGATTATCACAGAATAATTGTCCCCTCAGCAGCTTTGTTTCTAGAGATTATTTAAGCAAGTGTGTTAAACTAAGAAGAGAATATCTAGAAAAGGCTTCACTTTTGAAATCTTCGAAGTTAGCTAGATATTGCTTTCTTAGAGATTTGCAAATCCTTTACATGGAACATTGTAACGAACGCGGATTTTGGCCGCTCGAAAATCGACATCCATACTTTACATCGTACTCGAATGCCATAGATTCGACCATTCAAATTCGAGTCGCCGGAGCTTATAACACAGTTAAGTAAACAACACAGCGGAAGAAAAAGAATAATACATTGATATACAATATCTGATACAACAGAGTGATACAATGAATATCAGTATACATCATAGATATGATACAAGAAATAGCAGCGGAAAAGAAAACGATAACATCAGCAGTGGATAATCTCCATCTTCAAAGCACCAATCCAGAAATAGCTCGAACTCCCAATAACGAGTTACAAAGATAAGCAAGTGCAGTGCATATCCAAAGACTGAACTAGCTCCAGAAAATCTACTAATTCTGACTATCTGAAAAACCCAACTCTAGACTGCCCGTGTAGAAAAAATTTGAGCATCCAGAGTTTAGGAAAGAAACAATAAACTCCGGATCAGTCATGGGACTGGTGTGAGCAACAAAAATAGTTTATCTTTAAAAACAAACAGCAGAGAATTTTAAAGTCAATTCGCAATGCTTTTGGAAAATGAAACTACCATAAGACCTCCCACCACACACACAATGCAAACGCAGAATTGGAGGAGATTTCTTCTTATGATAGTCAAAGATGCTTACTACGCAAAATCAAATCATTTTTGATATTATTATTAGTGCATAGTGTAGAAAACTTTTCGAAAATAGAATATCAATCTTAGCCAGCATAGACATTCCGAACTATGCCTACTATAGCTACCATCTAAACAGTGGTGACCACCATAAGTAAATGGCAGGTTCTACAACTAAAACCATACAAGGCTCGTATTGTTTTGTTTGGATTTCCAACAAATGGTCAGGCTAAGGAACTTCCTATGCCACGAAAGAACGCCTCTGGTGGGACGCTCCGAGAACCAAACCGTTCTCTGCCAAACAAGGCCGGCTACCCCCCTTCCCAGGGAATATACAAAACCTCAGATATGTCACTCCCGGTCCTTTGGGACCTTTAAACGAGGCGCCTCTAAACCAACATCACACATAATAAATAAAGTGTGTCCACATGAGTAAGTATCTGGGCTCCATACCATGATACTACCCTTTTCCAGAAGGAACGGTCATACCCTAGGGGAGCTACCCCTGAAACCTTGCCGCACAATTTCTGTTTCGACCATTACCGGTTTGTGAGGTTCGACGAAGTCTCGTCCACAAAGCTACGCTTTGTCACAAAGCTATTCTTTGGGTCAACAGATGATCAAAGAAATGATCACAAAGATAAATGATTAAACAAATGATCATATCACAAATGATCAAACAATGATCATCACACAGCAACACTCAGCATGTCACATTACCAAATTGGGAATATATCGCTGATAACCTTCAACTACATAACCTCTGAGCTCGTACGTCTCAGAGAAGGGTGTTAAGCTAAGAGAATAAATTCTCCGCCACCAACAGAAATGTATTTGAAAGAAATCGGCTTTATATCTCAAAGTGTAATGTCAGACATACAATCCATACAAGTCTGTTTTGGGATCGAACAGAACCGAAGGCACTTCCAAAGAAGCCCTTGCAATCCGGGTATTCACAATCCCGATCGAACTTCCCATCACTTAGGGAATCTCTATACCGTAGCTACTCGGTGCAGAGACAATCGATAGGTCATCCTATCGTTCTCGCAAATACCCGGTCTTCAAATGCTATCCATATACGACGTATCACTATTCGGAATGGGTTATATGACACAAAGGTCTTTTCCCGGCTATCCCGAATAGTGAGCGCAATATTTAAAAATATATGAATATTGGGATTTCAATTAAGTCACAACTTATTACCCAAAATCTTTCTTCAAATGGTTTAACAAATTACCATTTTAATCTTTTAAACAAAAGATTCTTTCACAGATTTTCCAAATTAATTTCCATTTCAATTTGATTAACTTGTTAAATCTTTAAATCAAAGATTTAACTCATAGCTTTCAAAACAATTTCATTTCAAATGGTTTAAACAAATCATCATTTTAAATCTGTTAAAAATAAACAAATTCAATTCATAGCTTTCAAAAAGATTCATTCATAACTTGGAAAACCATTTTTCAATTCAAACTTGAAATCCCTTTAATTAAACTGGAATTTCATTTCTTATATGAAAGCTTTTATCATTTGAAAACAAACAGTTTTCATTTTGGAAATCTGATTCATTAATACAAGTTAAAGTTCTTGGGTTAAATCCAAATTCTCAAAATTTTACTTTTAAATGGTTTAGATTCATACAAACACATTTATATCATCTTTAATCCCTAGTTTCAAATCATAGGGTTCAATTTGAAACTTGAATTCAAATTTAAATCAAATTATTTAAATTCTCAAAATTCGATTAAGTTATTCAAAATAACTTTTATCTTTGAAATTCCATTTCAAAAGCTTTTCACTTTAAACCCAAATTTCCAATTTCAAAATCAATTGAAATTAAAATTTCAATTTCAAAAACATCAAATTTAAATTATCTGTGACTTAACCGATTTCCACGTGAAATCCAAATGTGTGGGTGTAAAAGTGTAGTCCAGGGGTTTCACACAGTAGTGCAACATCATACAATCATCACAGATCAGAATACAGAAATATAGTTGATAAGCGATATAGACTATAACGCTTATCGCTCATTCACAGATCACAGATATATATCACAGATAAGTAAATTACAGATCTCAACATAAATCAGGGTATATCACAGAGCATCATATATCAGGGATATCAAACAATTCAATCATTTAGTCAAATCCAATCATCCAT
Organism: Allium fistulosum; assembly: GCA_030737815.1. NCBI lineage: Eukaryota > Viridiplantae > Streptophyta > Magnoliopsida > Asparagales > Amaryllidaceae > Allium > Allium fistulosum. The sequence continues at coordinate 673,162,074 of CM060901.1, forward strand.
AAGTAAGGTCAATTTATTTACCTGATTAAATTAAATTAGATTAGACACTAATCCTGGTTTAATTAACATTAATAAATTACAACCCATTTTAATTTATTATCCTTTAGCCATTAATTAATCAACCTTAATTAATAAATCAATCAACCTTTAATCATTAAATAATTAACCTTTAATTATTTAATCCACCATTAAATCAATTATCTTCAATTAATTCCTTTAATTAATTATTCCTCAATTTATCATCCTTCCTTAATCACCTTCATTAATTAATAAACCTTTAATTAATTTCTAAATTGATTATCTCTAATTACAAGTTAATTACATCGAGCAATTATACTTTAATCGTTTAATTAATAAATTTTAATCATTTATTTAATTACTTTCAATTAAGTAATTTTACTTAACCAATTCCATAAATGATTATCCTTAATTAATTTAATCTAATTAATTAATTAACTTAAATAAATCACATTAATTAATCATTTAACTTGCATATTTAAGTTAAGCAAATTTATATAACTCTTCATTCAAATATTAAAGAAAACTTTTATAGAAGAATTTATATAAATAAGGTTTTAAACATTTTATTGGTTAACAAATTCATTTAAAATGAAATATACTTTAAACCTTCAAACTTGTTTAAACATTTTAATTTATAAAATTTAAATAAATCTTAAATCTAGGGTTCAACTCAGTTTTGAATTCCATACTTTAAATTTAGGTTTTAAATTCTGTTTTAAAACTTGCTTCCAGATTTTAAAGTTAAATTGAATTGAAAACAAACAGTTTCCAAAGAAACCTGTAACCACTTTTATACCCGAGCCAATCACTCACTTACCCGAGCTCAACTTCGGGTTCCACCCCTCCATTTCCTGCTTCGAGTCGAACCCATGCTTTCCTCGAGATTGAACCCGAGCCAACCCTTCTTCCCTAACTCACACTCTCGCTGATACGAAGGTCGACGCGTGCACGTGCACGAGCGCCGCCGACTACCGGCGATCATCACGATGATGCTCCACGACCCCACGGCCTCCCTCGATCACGAAGACGTACCCAGATCGTACGCAAACACTACGGAGCGAAATCGAGCAAAAAATCGACCAATCGAAGACCCAGATCACCAGAAAACTCGACCTCCATGTCGCCTCCGACCTCGAAACCATCGGCCACCTTTACCGAAGCTGCGACACACCTTCCAGCACCCTTTCCCCTACTCGCGATCAACTCGTAACGACCCGTAAATTTTAACCGTTTTAATAATGTTATTAATTGAAATTTTGTGAAACTTTAAATGATAAAATTTTGAAATAAAAATTTAATATTTGAAATGCGTCTAGTTAAACATAACAACTGGTAAATTTTCGTCTGAAAATACGAAAGTTTATTTCGCGCGTAAATTTACTTCAATTTAATCGGTTAAAAAGCGATGGAAATAAAATGTTTTCGAAACCAAAATATTTTTACATAGAAAAATTCTAAACCATCTTCTGAGCAAGATGTCAGTTTGTCGTTTTTCCAAATTCGGACATCTTTGGCTCCGTCGATCTTATTTTTCTACGTTTTTCTTGCATTTTCCGCCAGTAGAAAAATCAAATTTTATAATTCAATCATACCACTGATATCTGTATACCGTTTTGATCGTCTCGTCGTGCAGATCTCCACAATATATTCATTTTTGTAATTCGGTAACCGGTTCGCGGTGATATCTGTGTAACTGTCCGCAGTATCGGTACCAGTTTCGGGTCTCCGGAACTTTTGTGCCCATTCAATTGTCAAACTGCTAAAAATAAATAGGCCATCAGTTATTAAACCTTTGAAATTCTTTGACTATTGATATCCCACCATTTCAATAAAAAATTTGCTTCGGTTACTACATTTTCAATCCGTTCATTTCTTTAAGAGATAAATTAATAGTACATATTAAAGTATGGATTCATTTGTTTGTTATGGTAGCCACGTCTTTACAGCTATATTCTTCATCCCCTCACTTTGCTCTCTCTCTTATTTCGGCCATGCTTTTGGAAATATATTTTAAAGCCAGCTGCCTATCTCAAGTTTTAATCCACCTTCATGCATCGTGAGCACCTCCACTAACCCAGCCTACAACGTGAGGCATCAACCCATTCCCTTGCACAACAGCCTCGTGCACGACCCCTTCCACCCGAAGCCATGGCAATAGAAGCACCGACCGACCTACCCACTTCCTCCTCATTTTCAACGTCCACTGCCCATGTGCCGCACTCCTCCCCACGCGCAAGCCAACGCCTCTCCGGCTCGCAACACCGAACCACCCTCCACGTGTGCATCTCCTTCACGTGAAGGCTATGCCTGCAAATCTTGTTTGATATGTGTGGTAAGTATATATAATATATTGGCTCTTTACAGTATATCTTTTTGTAATTATATAGGTTTAAGTATAAATTTTAATTCCATTAGCATAGTTGCTTTGTTGTTTGAATAAATTAGTGTTCTGTTTTAAATCTGTGTGTTTTAAACTAAGTGTAGGTTCTGTAATATGATATATATATACTATGGGTCCATGCATAAGTGAGCATTGCGATTGTTAGTTAGAGTAAAAAATATTTTTCCTGTAGGTGTCTTGTTTTCAAAGTAAGTTGTATATTTTATATAGATTTTGTGTAAGCAAAGTTGGATTTTGGTATATATAACAGTATTATATAGTTTTGATTTCTCAAAGACAATATATAAATTTTGGCTGGGTGCATATTCCCTTCCTTATCCACATATATTACCAATGAAAGTTATACAGTTTATGCAGTTAGACTTCATGTTTGCGATATCATATCTCACTCATGTTTTATCGGAATGGGTTGATTCTATTTTTAAAAAAGTGTAGAAGTTACCTAGTTTATGCCTGTCAAATTTTAGCAAAATCCGACATCGTTTGATTAGTGGTCGAGGATTTGGAAGTTTGACCCAGGCAGCTGTTCTTTTGTACTTGAAATTATTTTACACTGCTGCAAACACGACCTGAGTTCATGTTTGACGCATCGTATCTCTTCCGTCTTACGTCGGAATACAGTGATTCTCTTTTTGTTTAAAAGATAAAGTTTTCCACTTTCTGTATATATAAAATTTTAGCTTCATATGAGGTGGTTCAGTCCTCTATTTCTTACCTGAAAGTCAGACCCAGAGGGGTTTTCAGACCTGAACATTTGACAGTCGCAACATGGCCTAAGTGTATGTTCGTGACATCGTAACCTTTTGGTCTCTTTTCCAAATAAAGTGATTCTTTTGCAGTTTGAAATACAAGTTTTGATCTTTATTCACCAAATTTCAGATCATTTCGATCTCGGTAGCACATAGAATTATATTGTTAAACTTTGACGCAGGACATGTTTTTATTTGTTGCTATGTTGAATGTTTTGATTTGATTTCGGAAATTCCTATCTAACAGATTTGCTCGTCGATTCGTGCCAATCTAGTTTATTTCGGAAGACGTGCTTGCAATTCGTAACTCAACTTCGTTGCCTATTCTCGATCTCTAGCCTCGAAAGGTGATCAATCACTCACGATTAACATTCTTATATTTATTAAATTTGATTTCAATTGGAACGACAATTGAAATATGCTGCTGTTAGTTATCTATATTGCTATATCTATGACATCATCTGTATCTGTTCACCTGTGACACCGGACATCATTATCTGTTATTTATATTGATATATATATATATGCCATCATCTGTATATGTTCACCTGTGACACCTGACATCATTATCTGTTATTTATATTGATATATATATATGCCATCATCTGTATCTGTTCACCTGTGACATCTGACACCCTTATCTGTTATTTATACTGATGATATATGCCTGTTACCATTGTTATATTATTATCATATCTGTTATCACTCTGCAAGTTCCCTGTTAGTATAGAATCACTATGGGTTGAAATGATACATACCCGAACGGACTTTAGAATAGGAGAAAATCGTTATGGGTTGAAATGATAAACCCAAGCGATTTTCAAACTAAATTGAATTTTGGATTTCGGGTTGAAAAGATATATACCCGAATATATTTTAAATTGCGGATTGAAATGATAAATATCCGTATCACTTGACCATAGGATAGAAAATTATATACAGACACCGTTGGTCTATATATAAATGTTTTTGAAAAACATTTCTACGGTTTTGAAAGAAATATATGGTTTTAATAAATAATGATTTTAAGGATTTATTAAAGTTGATTTAATAAGTTGATTTGAATCAATATGAAATATGTTTAAGTATTTATGTAAAATTTATATTTTTAAATATAGAATTTATAATGTTTAGGTTGAAAGATAAATTTGAATTAATTTGGAATTCTTAATTATTTAAGAATTATACTTAAATAAGTTGATTTGAAATCTATTAAATTTGAAATTTTAAGATATGTTTTATAACTTGAATTAATTAAGAAGTGGCTTAAATGAATATTTCAAACTTATATAAATTTAAATGGGATATTTTGTCTATATAAATTTGTAAATTGAAGTTGTATTTTGATGTATTGAAATGATTAAAGAAATATTTCAGAAACTAAATGTAATGAAATTAAATTGGGACATAAATTTAATTATCGAATTTAGTTTAGAAATGTCGAATATTTAAACTTTGAAATATATTGAAATTGAAATGGTTTATTTATGGTTCAAATAGGCATTTGAAATCGATAATTTAAAATGGTTTATTTAGAAACTGAATCGAATTGAATTTGATGATTTGAGATTTGATAAAATTTGAAGTTTTGAAATTCGAGTTGATTTGAATCGATTTGTGAAATTTGAGGAAGCTATTTTTATATAAAGTATTTTAAACCATATCTAAAACTATTTATATTTTACTTAATACAAACTATTTTAATAAATCATTTTCAATATAAATTATTTTATTATAAGCTATTTTAACTTATAACTATTTTACATAAAATATTTTATCTTATAAACTATTTTACTATATATACTAATTTTAATATCTAAACTGTTAAAGAGGAAAGTGTTATGGATTCCAAAATGTTATGATTTCAAGCTATGATTTCAAAGTGTTATGAATTTCAAGGTTTTGATTTCCAAAGTGTTTTGATTTAAAAGACTTACGATTTCGAAAGCGATGTAACTTTGGAAAGTGATATGATTTTGGAAATGGATTTATTTGAATGAAAAATGATATCGTATTGATATGGTTTTGAAATGGCAATGATATGTCGGTTTTGAAATATAACTATTTTGAAAATTTATTAAATGACCATCGGTGTAATAATACGTAGTTATTAAAGAGACCGGGATCAGATATGGACATACTCTCTGTCGATACCGAAACCACTTTAATAACTAATGTACGCGGAGTGTTGATCCAGAACGAAGTGGATGGTTTTGATGAACGCGTTGACTGAAGAAAGAGAATGATTTTGGATGACCCCTGACATGACTAAAACAGGAGCCGCGCCGGGCCATTGAGGATCGCCATCTCTAGCGGACACACTTCTTCGATACCTTATCTATTACTTATGTGATTCGATTTGGGTGCACCCTTTGATTTAGGAGTGTTGTTTCGCGGTGTTGGGGTAGTAGCTGCTATGCCCAACATCAGTCCGGATCAGGCAACTACTAGTATCCTAGTTGGTATCGCCTCATGTACCTTGTCATACTGATTATCCTATTCGCGACCACTACGAATTGTTTTGTGTTATACCTATGGGGTACCCTTTGATAACCACTATTTTACGGTGGGTCTTACGGTGCTGTATAGACTATGACATTATAAAATGTGTTAAGGGGGATTATGGTAACGCCTTAACGCTATTTTGATACTTTATATTACTGATTAGACATTATCTACTTAGCGTACACTATTACATAGTAGATAGTTTAACGGATCCTTAGAGGATGGTTATCCCAAACATCCTTTGAGTTGCTTGTATTTCAGTTGATATTTCAGTTGAGTTGGATTTATGATATAAGAATGTTAATCCTGACTCGAGTGTTTTGTGTTTTCTTTACGCTCGGGTCAGACTGAGTGTACCAGTATTCGAGACTCACCTTTGGAGTTGGAGCTTCGCTTGGAGATCCAGCTATCTATCCAGCTTTCAGATATTCAGTTTATTCAAGTGATGTATTCTGATATTGTATTTGACTATTGTATTCGAGACTTCTGTTGTATCTTGTATAACTCTGTTTTATATATATATAGTAGCTTCATGAACTACTATTCTTTTGTTTCCGCTGCATTATTTTTATATTACTCTGTGTCTGTGATCTGTGATTATTTATTTATTGTATATGCTAAGTTTTGCCAAATTTAAATTAACAATCTATTATTTTGAATTATTCAAGTCTGACATGTGTGGATTATTGTCGATTTGAATGGTCCAAAATAGTGGGTCGTTATAAGTGGTATCAGAGCTATGGTTTTAGGCAAAACTCAGCATATGTAGTGAATTCAATTACAGAATCACGTTCGTTCGAGCTTGAATTCCTTCTTCTTTGACTCGGTTTCTTTGAATTTTGGAACGTTCCCTTCGGTTCCAAAGTCCATTCGTGTCTCCCCTATTCGTGTCTTTTTAATTCTGGAGTATTCCATAACTCCACTTCGAATGATCTTTATAATAAATCGGAGGTCTCGCCAATATCTGAATAATTTGTAAAAGTGTGAAACTCCTGTACAACCAGTATTGATTCACCGAAGATTTCTATATCCTCGGTTTACGATGCTGTTATCTTTTGTTATACCCGAATTCTATCTTTGGCGATCGAATGTCGATTTGTCGTAAAATTCTACATCGAATTTATTCTTGGAATCACGGTTGACCCGGTTAAGGTTACCCGCGATTTATATAAGTTTGTCCATCTTCTGTTTGAAAACTCAATTATCTTATCTCCCTATCGGGTCTACCTTTTAGTTGAATTCTTTTAGTTAGAGTTTCTCTAATCTGAATCTCTATCTTTGTTTTGAAATCCATTCGAGGATATCCGAGTGAGGGAGTGTATTTGTAATTAATATTAAAATGTTTTATATATTGTGTTGTTTGAGTTGTTGATGTTGATTTGGGTTTTCGATCGATTCGTCTGATCAACGCTATCGATAGGATTTCCAAAACACTTGAGCAGAGCAAACTGACACGATAGTATTTTCAAATTTGGTAAGTAAAATAGATTTGTATGATTATCTTATATATAAGTATAAATTTTTCTAAAATTAAATTGATAATGAATTTGTTGTCAGAAATAATAAATAAATGAATTTATAAACTTGGTTATAATTTGATTTGGAATTTGAAATGAATTTAAAATTAGAATTTGAGAATTTAATTTCCAATGATTTCGAACTATGGTTTAAAGGTTTAAAATTCACATTATTTAAAGGTATTTTGACTATAATTCCTTTCCAAAGAAGTTTAATGTATATTATTTAAGGTATTTTCAAATAGAAACCGTTTTCAAAGAATTTTAAAATGTTGAAATCAGTACTCTTCTCTTTGTCGCTGGAAAATAATTTCGGTGATGGCGGCCGCATCATCGACATTCATTTTCGAGTTTCGAAGTGGAGAAACCATTATGTAGCTTTGCTACGATTTTGTTTTGGAAAAATATTTTGATTTGAATTTCTTAAATATGACTTGATATATATATATATATGGGTATATTATTTTAAATTTAATTTGATTTAATATATATAGTATATACATAATTATTTCTAAAGGGTTTGAAATTAAACGGAAATTAAATTCTTAAAAATCATGTTAAAAGATGTTTTCAATTAAATAAAGCTAAATTTTGAATAAGTATTTAAACTTGAAATAATTGAATTTGAAAATTTTATTTGTATAGTACTAAATTGCATTTCAAAATAACTTACCTAAATTATTCAGAAGTTAAAATGTAATTGGATAATATACAATATAAAATAATTTCATAAATAAAATTTGAGTGTTTATAATGTTATGCACCTAGATTTTTATTATAAGAAAATGCTAATAAAGATGATAGAATAATAAGTTAATTGAATGAGATGAATATAATAATTTTGCTCTGAAAGAATTAACAAATTGAAATTTGATAAACTTATGGAAATACCTTAAATTTAAACCAATTATTGAATATAAACTAATTTAAATTGAAATTTATATGGTTTAAATTAATTTATATGGTTTAAATATATGTAATAAGATATATTAAGTGGAATAAACTTAATAATAATTTGGAATAAAAGAATTAAATTTGTTAAATAAAATATGAGTACAATAAATGATTATACAAATTGATGATCTAGAAATTGTTAATTGAGGATGACTAGATAATAAGATAATGAATTTAGAAATAGATAGATTGATTTAACTTAAATGAACTCAAAGGGATTTAACCAATTGTTAAATATTAATTAATTTAAATTGAAATTTATATGGTTTAAATTAATTGTTTTACTTGTATTTCAATCTGTTTTCTTTCTGGTTGTTTCTATTCTCCTACCTCCTTCCTTTTCAGGGACGAAAAGTTTTGAGTGGGGGAGAGTGTAACGACCCGTAAATTTTAACCGTTTTAATAACGTTATTAATTGAAATTTTGTGAAACTTTAAATGATAAAATTTTGAAATAAAAATTTAATATTTGAAATGCGTCTAGTTAAACATAACAACTGGTAAATTTTCGTCGGAAAATATGAAAGTTTATTTCGCGCGTAAATTTACTTCAATTTAATCGGTTAAAAAGCGATGGAAATAAAATGTTTTCGAAACCTAAATATTTTTACATAGAAAAATTTTAAATCATCTTCTGAGCAAGATGTCAGTTTGTCGTTTTTCCAAATTCGGACATCTTTGGCTCCGTCGATCTTATTTTTCTACGTTTTTCTTACATTTTCCGCCAGTAGAAAATTCAAATTTTATAATTCAATCATACCACTGATATCTATATACCGTTTTGATCGTCTCGTCGTGCAAATCTCCACAATATATTCATTTTTGTAATTCGGTAACCAGTTCGCGGTGATATCTGTGTAACTGTCCGCAGTATCGGTACCGGTTTCGGGTCCCCGGAACTTTTGTGCCCATTCAATTGTCAAACTGCTAAAAATAAATAGGCCATCAGTTATTAAACCTTTGAAATTCTTTGACTATTGATATCCCACCATTTCAATACAAATTTTGCTTCGGTTACTACATTTTCAATCCGTTCATTTCTTTAAGAGATAAATTAATAGTACATATTAAAGTATGGATTCATTTGTTTGTTATGGTAGCCACGTCTTTACAGCTATATTCTTCATCCCCTCACTTTGCTCTCTCTCTTATTTCGACCATGCTTTTGAAAATATATTTTAAAGCCTGCTGCCTATCTCAAGTTTTAATCCACCTTCATGCAACGTGAGCACCTCCACCAACCCAGCCTACAACGTGAGGCATCAACCCATTCCCTTGCACAACAGCCTCGTGCACGTCCCCTTCCACCCGAAGCCATGGCAATAGCAGCACCGACCGACCTACCCACTTCCTCCTCATTTTCAACGTCCACCGCCCATGTGCCGCACTCCTCCCCACGCGCAAGCCAACGTCTCTCCGGCTCGCAACACCGAACCACCCTCCGCGTGTGCATCTCCTTCACGTGAAGGCTATGCCTGCAAATCTTGTTTGATATGTGTGGTAAGTATGTATAATATATTGGCTGTTTACAGTATATCTTTTTGTAAGTATATAAGTTTAAGTATAAATTTTAATTCCATTAGCATAGTTGCTTTGTTGTTTGAATAAATTAGTGTTCTGTTTTAAATCTTTGTGTTTTAAACTAAGTGTAGGTTCTGTAATATGATATATATATACTATGGGTCCATGCATAAGTGAGCATTGCGATTATTAGTTAGAGTAAAAAATATTTTTCCTGTAGGTGTCTTGTTTTCAAAGTAAGTTGTATATTTTATATAGATTTTGTGTAAGCAAAGTTGGCTTTTGGTATATATAACAGTAATATATAGTTTTGATTTCTCAAAGACAATATATAAATTTTGGCTGGGTGCATATTCCCTGCCTCATCCACATATATTACCAATGAAAGTTATACAGTTTATGTAGTTAGACTTCATGTTCGCGATATCATATCTCACTCATGTTTTATCGGAATGGGTTGATTCTATTTTTAAAAAAGAGTCGAAGTTACCTAGTTTATGCCTGTCAAATTTCAGCAAAATCCGACATCGTTTGATTAGTGGTCGAGGATCTGGAAGTTTGACCCAGGCTGCTGTTCTTTTGTACTTGAAATTATTTTACACTGCTGCAAACACGACCTGAGTTCATGTTTGACGCATCGTATCTCTTCCATCTTACGTCGGAATACAGTGATTCTCTTTTTGTTTAAAAGATAAAGTTTTCTACTTTTTGTATATAAAATTTTAGCTTCATACGACGTGGTTCAGTCCTCTGTTTCTTACCTGAAAGTCAGACCTAGAGGGGTTTTCAGACCTGAACATTTGATAGTCGCAACATGGCCTAAGTCTATGTTCGTGACATCGTAACTTTTTGGTCTCTTGTCCAAATAAAGTGATTCTTTTGCAGTTTGAAATACAAGTTTTGATCTTTATTCATTCCAAATTTCAGATCATTTCGATCTCGGTAGCACATAGAATTATATTGTTAAACTTTGACGCAGGACATGTTTTTATTTGTTGCTATGTTGAATGTTTTGATTTGATTTCGGAAATTCCTATCTAACAGATTTGCTCGTCGATTCGTGCCAATCTAGTTTATTTCGGAAGTCGTGCTTGCAATTCGTAATTCAACTTCGTTGCCTATTCTCGATCTCTAGCCTCGAAAGGTGATCAATCACTCACGATTAACATTCTTATATTTATTAAATTTGATTTCAATTGGAACGACAATTGAAATATGCTGCTGTTAGTTATTTATATTGCTATATCTATGACATCATCTGTATCTGTTCACCTGTGACACCGGACATCATTATCTGTTATTTATATTGATATATATATATGCCATCATCTGTATATGTTCACCTGTGACACCTGACATCATTATCTGTTATTTATATTGATATATATATGCCATCATCTGTATCTGTTCACCTGTGACATCTAACACCCTTATCTGTTATTTATACTGATGATATATGCCTGTTACCATTGTTATATTATTATCATATCTGTTATCACTCTGCAAGTTCCCTGTTAGTATAGAATCACTATGGGTTGAAATGATACATACCCGAACGGACTTTAGAATAGGAGAAAATCGTTATGGGTTGAAATGATAAACCCAAGCGATTTTCAAACTAAATTGAATTTGGGATTTCGGGTTGAAAAGATATATACCCGAATATATTTTAAATTGCGGATTGAAATGATAAATATCCGTATCACTTGACCATAGGATAGAAAATTATATACAGACACCGTTGGTCTATATATAAATGTTTTTGAAAAACATTTCTACGGTTTTGAAAGAAATATATGGTTTTAATAAATAATGATTTTAAAGATTTATTAAAGTTGATTTAATAAGTTGATTTGAATCAATATGAAATATGTTTAAGTATTTATGTAAAATTTATATTTTTAAATATAGAATTTATAATGTTCAGGTTGAAAGATAAATTTGAATTGATTTGGAATTCTTAATTATTTAAGAATTATACTTAAATAAGTTGTTTTGAAATCTATTAAATTTGAAATTTTAAGATATGTTTTATAACTTGAATTAATTAAGAAGTGGCTTAAATGAATATTTCAAACTTATATAAATTTAAATGGGATATTTTGTCTATATAAATTTGTAAATTGAAGTTGTATTTTGATGTAGTGAAATGATTAAAGAAATATTTCAGAAACTAAATGTAATGAAATTAAATTGGGACATAAATTTAATTATCGAATTTAGTTTAGAAATGTCGAATATTTAAACTTTGAAATATATTGAAATTGAAATGGTTTATTTATGGTTCAAATAGGCATTTGAAATCGATAATTTAAAATGGTTTATTTAGAAACTGAATCGAATTGAATTTGATGATTTGAGATTTGATAAAATTTGAAGTTTTGAAATTCGAGCTGATTTGAATCGATTTGTGAAATTTGAGGAAGTTATTTTTATATAAAGTATTTTAAACCATATCTAAAACTATTTATATTTTACTTAATACAAACTATTTTAATAAATCATTTTCAATATAAATTATTTTATTATAAGCTATTTTAACTTATAACTATTTTACATAAAATATTTTATCTTATAAACTATTTTACTATATATACTAATTTTAATATCTAAACTGTTAAAGAGGAAAGTGTTATGGATTCCGAAATGTTATGATTTCAAGCTATGATTTCAAAGTGTTATGAATTTCAAGGTTTTGATTTCCAAAGTGTTTTGATTTAAAAGACTTACGATTTTGAAAGCGATGTAACTTTGGAAAGTGATATGATTTTGGAAATGGATTTATTTGAAGGAAAAATGATATCGTATTGATATGGTTTTGAAATAACAATGATATGTCGGTTTTGAAATATAACTATTTTGAAAATTTATTAAATGACCATCGGTGTAATAATACGTAGTTATTAAAGAGACCGGGATCGGATATGGACATACTCTCTGTCGATAGCGAAACCACTTTAATAACTAATGTACGCGGAGTGTTGATCCAGAACGAAGTGGATGGTTTTGATGAACGCGTTGACTGAAGAAAGAGAATGATTTTGGATGACCCCTGACATGACTAAAACAGGAGCCGCGCCGGGCCATTGAGGATCGCCATCTCTAGCGGATACACTTCTTCGATACCTTATCTATTACTTATGTGATTCGATTTGGGTGCACCCCTTGATTTGGGAGTGTTGTTTCGCGGTGTTGGGGTAGTAGCTGCTATGCCCAACATCAGTCCGGATCAGGCAACTACTAGTATCCTAGTTGGTATCGCCTCATGTACCTTGTCATACTGATTATCCTATTCGCGACCACTACGATTTGTTTTGTGTTATACCTATGGGGTACCCTCTGATAACCACTAGTTTACGGTGGGGCTTACGGTGCTGTATAGACTATGACATTATAAAATGTGTTAAGGGGGATTATGGTAACGCCTTAACGCTATTTTGATACTTTATATTACTGATTAGACATTATCTACTTAGCGTACACTATTACATAGTAGATAGTTTAACGGATCCTTAGAGGATGGTTATCCCAAACATCCTTTGAGTTACTTGTATTTCAGTTGATATTTCACTTGAGTTGGATTTATGATATAAGAATGTTAATCCTGACTCGAGTGTTTTGTGTTTTCTTTACGCTCGGGTCAGACTGAGTGTACCAGTATTCGAGACTCACCTTTGGAGTTGGAGCTTCACTTGGAGATCCAGCTATCTATCCAGCTTTCAGATATTCAGTTTATTCCAGTGATGTATTCTGATATTGTATTTGACTATTGTATTCGAGACTTCTGTTGTATCCTATATAACTCTGCTTTATATATATATAGTAGCTTCATGAACTACTATTCTTTTGTTTCCGCTGCATTATTTTTATATTACTCTGTGTCTGTGATCTGTGATTATTTATTTATTGTATATGCTAAGTTTTGCCAAATTTAAATTAACAATCTATTATTTTGAATTATTCAAGTCTGACATGTGTGGATTATTGTCGATTTGAATGGTCCAAAATAGTGGGTCGTTACAACTCCGATCACCCCTATTCGCCGCGAAACCCACTCGAACTCCAACGATAAACACAGGGTGTAGAACCCTATTTCGATCGATTCTGGCCATCTCGAGCAACTAAAAATTCCCAATGCATTTTTCCAACGATCATCGACATTCCCTCGACCTTCATGCTCAACCTCGACGTCAAATTCGCCATCGTTCGCCACTAATTGGTCAAATTGTCCAAACATTCAATTCGAAAAATCTCACTAATTACTAAACTAAAAATCGTGATACAACCCTTAAAATTTATGGTTTAGCATCACGAATTCAATTAGGAAATCAAAACTTAAAATTGTTTTGATAAATTTTTAACCCAAATTAAGAATTTACTGTAAATTTAAAAATTCGGAACCCAAGATTCATTTTATATACCGATAACTATTTTTAGATGAAAGATTACATGATTTCCAACATCTTTTATTTACAAATCATAAGCAAATTCGAATTCAAAATTTAGTTATTGAATTTATTATAAAATTTAGACCTATAATAAACACACAGAGTATACGTTTAAACTACCCAGGCATTCAAATATACTTAATTCAAACATGCATCCAATTTTAATTCAAGTGTTCAGATAACATCAAGATATTCATTCACAAGAACAAGATGAAATCCAAGATTTAAACTGCTTTTAAAATTCATTTACTCCCAGATTCTCAAGCACTGGATTCAAAGAAAGGGTTTTAAAAGTTAAAGTTGCTCACCTTAAAATGAAGACAGAGCACTTTAGAGCCTGAATCTGGAATTTGGAAAACAGAGGTCTGGAATGTTAAAAACTGGAAATAGATAGATTTAGTTGCCATAACTTGCATGCCTGATCGAGATGATTTGGTTTGAATTGTTTTAAGTTGAAGATGATAATACTTTAGTTTTTATTTTCCTTTTCACAGTTTTGAATAATCAGAACTGAAATAAGGTAGATGGATATAAACAAATGAGTTTACAGATGGAAATGAAATAAAGGGATATGGTTTGTACAGGTGATATGTATTTCTTTATACAAGGTGATATTATGTTTTGTACAATGTCTCAGAGATTCTTTCTTCAATTGGAGGCTGAAGTGATAATACTTGTGCGTGCTAAGGTTTGGCATTAATTGCCTTATACAAAATACATATATTTATCTACTTGCTTTGTTTGTTAACTCGGCTGAAATGATATGGTTGTGGCTTGCATTTATGAGTTTGTACAAAATAGGACAGAAATATTTTTCTTTGGAGGCTGGAAGAAAATTTTGAGTAGATGGCATTTAATGCCATAGCTTGCTTTGTACGTGAATATACTTTACTATCTTGTTCCATACTTCAGCTGTACAAGTATGTAAAGTATGGTTTTGATTATTTTTGTATTTTATAGCTTATCTTTTATCTGTTTTCTTTTCCTTAGTCTTATTACTTAGTTGAATGTATATGTGGTTTACTTTTGTGAGCATATTCATGATCAGGTTTGTTTTAAATCTACATACCTTATAATATAAATGAAATTCTATTTGTAACTTGTTGTTTGAATTATTCTAGTGTAATCACTTTATATTTTTAATTTATCTCGTATATACTTATTTCTATCTTTATTTCTCTGCTTTATACTTTATAATATAACAAATTTCTACATTTTGTTGTTAAATTTTAACAAATGTATTTACTTTATATTTTGTAACTTAACTTTTATTTATTTCATCTCTATTTATAACTCAATTATTTATTTTACTTTAATTTTTTATTGTTTTATATTAAATTTATAAATTCAAATTATTATTAACCATCAATTATAATATTTATTATTATCATCATTCATTTATAATTTAAATCAAATGCATATACATATATATTATTTAAAATCTCAAATTTACTCATATAGGCTCAAATATATATATATATATATATTCACATATATACAATATTTACAATATTTTTAAATTTAAATGATTTATACCAATTTCATTTGGATTCGGGGAAACTCGCTTCCATTTAAAATAAATTTTACAATTTATTTTTATTCAAAAATTCTTTTAATTATCAATTTAAATAAATTAAAATCTAGGGTCGTTACAAACATCCTCGTCTTCGTTTCGATTTTATTGGTGAAAAAATGAATAGCTTCTTAAAGAAATTTCGACATATCATACTAAACTGAAATGTGTTCATGATAGTCTTCATGCTGGGGAGTGGGACCATAGCAAATATCCTCCAGTTATTACCCTGGAAGGATTTAGTGTCCCTTTGGATTCAACGGTTACCCTTTCGGCTAATTCATTGAAAAAGGTCAAAAAGGTCGTCTCTAAACTTTAAATGTGAAACAAGTGTCAAATGAAATCGTACCTTTTATTTCAGTTCTACTTAAGTTGTAATCCTCTGTTGTTATAATAAAGAGATTGATTATTCGAGTCTGGACTTTATTTTCTTTTTTTGTTTATTTAAATAGGAGTTATAGTTATCAATAACTTCACTCTCGTTAGATTAACCATCTCGTTTCATCAGAATAAGAGATAGGTTGTTAGCAGAAGTTGAAAGAGAAAACTCCTTAATAATCCTTTATTTGCTCACTTTCAAAACAATACCGAAGCTTTAGAATGGCATAGAATATATTTGCTTCAAAAGACAATTGTTAAAAATCTCAATAACCAGATCGCCAAACTTGAGGAGGCCGTTAAGAGTAAGAATGAAACAATTTCGTTATTGAAGCGCCAATTAAATCAAATTCTTCAATTGATTTTTACCATAAGATGTTCGAACTTCTCCAGCAAAGAAGTGATTTAGAGATCAAGTTAAAGAATAATCAAGCTCAATGTGAACCCCTAGAATTCATTATGGGGAATAACATCTCAAACATTAATTTACCAGCTTCTCCCATTATTTCACCTGTACAAAATCAACAAGGTCTACTTCCCTTGCCATCCAAAAGTTTCCTACTACGACTAATCCTCCTCCCTACTTAGATGAGAAAGTGGTAAGAGAATGGTGCAGGAAAGTCAAATTTGAGATGATGAATTTTTTGATGAACAACAGAAAGTGATACTTGCAGCACGTAAATGAGTATGCAGCTAGAATTCAAAAACTTGAATGCGAAATGTATCTCCTTCAGAAGCGTATTGCCGATTTAGAAAGGGAAAATAAAACTCTCAAGGGTGCGAGAAAAGCTTTTAATCATGCTTTGAAGTCCCATATCGGATCTTTTGACAACGACGATATGGTAAGGAAAAAAGAGAAGAAGCATAAGGAAGTTCTTTATATTGCAATTCATCACATCGTTGATCCTTTAATTGTCGGAAATCCTAGATAAAGCTGCTAAAAATTTAATATATATATATATATATATATGTACCGTATCCTTGTAAATAATTTTATAAATTATGTAAATTATGAAAAATTTGTAAATATCACCTGGTTGTAATCCTTTCGGTTGTAATCCTTTCTTGTACTATTGTTTCTAGATCAGCTTTCTAATAACTTGCACTATGATTTTTGTTTTTCCTAGATCTTCCAATCCTTTTTACTGATCTCTTTTCCCTGAAAAACATGAAGTAAACAATATTCCTTGTGGTTAACTTGAAATCTATATCTAAGTTTATCCACATTACTTGCAAAGGTTAACAGATAATTATGTTAACATATGATAGTAAGTGAAAAGAAATTCTATAATAGAATTCAGTCGAGTGTCTTGAAACCCATCTTTGGTAATGATGAGAGAGAACCATGAATTCGATTTCAATAATATTGGTGGAATTCCATAGATCCAATGGTAGAAAACCATAAATTCAATTAAGAATTTAATTATAGATGTTTAGAAATTCAAGTTCTGGAGATGGTTAATAGGAAGTCGATAATGATCGCATTACAGCAGTCCAGAAATCATTGTCTGAAAATTAGTAGAAGAAGTCTAGTGACCCAGATTTGGTTATTAATAAATGAAATTTAAAAGTTAGTAAGTCTGAAACCCAGATACGGGTATTAGTGGATGATAACAAGAAATACATAATAATAATCTTCTTAATAGAAGTCTTAGGCCCAGATTCGGGCATTAATGAGTGAAGTTCAGTAAGTAATAGTAATAACCTCGAAACCCAAATTCCGGTATTAATAAGTGAAATCTCGATCTTAATAATGAAAGACCCGAAAACTGAGATTCGGGTATTGGTAAGTGAAGTTCATAAATTCTTCTTTGATGATTAGTTAGAGGCTGTAAATTCTTATTTAAGCCTTCTGTTCTATTCCACTCCTTGGATTCTGTCTCTTTCAACATGTGTAAACACTTCAGACCTTGTATGTAGTTGCTGTTTGATTTGCTGCTTCTCGAGCTTGAACGTCTTAGTACATTATTTGATATGCCGCTTCTGGAGCTCGGATGTCTTAGTCCGTTGTTTGATATGCCGCTTCTCAAGCTCGAACTTCTTAGTATGTTGTTTGATATGATGCTTCTTGGGCCGGGTTGTCTTAGTCTGTTGTCTGATATGCCGCTTCTTGGGCCGGGTCGTCTTAGTCCTTTGTCTGATATGCCGCTTCTTAGGGCCGGACGTCTTAGTCCATTGTTTGATATGCCGCTTCTTGGGCTTGGATGTCTTAGTCCATTGTTGCCTGCTGCGCTTGGTTAGCTTATCCACAAGTAGGACCCAAGGACTTATCCAACCTCCCTCCAAGAGGCGCCTTGACCTGGCCATAGCATGGCGTGGCCAAGTGCTTTTTTATGCTTTAACCTGGCCATAGCATGGCCCGTATAAAGGCTTACTCTAGCCTCCCTTCAGGAGGCGCCTTGACCTGGCCATAGCATGGCGTGGCTAAGGGCTTGTCGATGCTTTAACCTGGCCATAGCGTGGCGCGGATAAAGGATTACTCTAGCTGCCTTCCAGGAGGCGCCTTAACCTGGTCATAGTGTGACGCGACTAAGGGCTTGTCGATGCTTTTACCTGACCATAGCATGACGCGGATAAAGGCTTACTCTAACCTCCCTCCAGGAGGCGCTTTGACCTAGCCAACTCGGCGTAGACAAAGACATTGACCGATTAAGGTAATGTCCAAGTGCAAGGAATATTTCACTCCCAACCATGTAGATTTTCCTTCGTAAAGTAGTTCTTTATTGACTCATGTAGGATTATTTACAAGCCCATTAATTTTGCCTTGTCTGAAAAAGTTGATTATCATTCCTTTAAGTGCTCTACATTGATTCATTTCATGACTGTCCATCATATAGTAGTGGCAATAGGATCCTCCCAGATTCCTTTCATATTTTGGTTTTTTTCTTTTATGATGGCCAACAATTGGGCTCCTTCTTGGTTAGCAAATAAAAATTCTCGATTGATGTTATCAAATTGCATTCCTTAGGAAGTCTCGACTTGAAGCTTGTTTCTCGAGGATGGTTTCTAGATCTTTTAAAACCCTTTGAAGTTCCTATGTAGGTACTATCCCACTCGTTGCTTGATGCCATTTGTGTTCAAAGGCATTGTAATCAGCCATCATTCATTTTTCAAAGATTGTGCCTTTGATGTAGAGTTGAATTGTTTTCCTCATTTGATCAAACAAGTTATCACTTTAATTTTTTAATTTTTCCTAAGGCAAAGATAGGGATGGGGCCAATATGAAAAGGGTTTAAACTCCATTTAACTTGACCATAGGCTTTAACTTTCTTTTTCCTTATGATCCTTAATGTCTCCATTCTTAACAGTTGTTTTTCATGTAGATTTGTATCATTAATTGTTTCATGGGAGAATCAAATTGGATGTGGCTCCGAAGAATCTTGCTCGGATCTTTTGACTTTGCCAATCATGATGATGTAAAGTCTAAAGTAGATAGGCTCAGAGTACAATTGGGTTAGAGGAAAATGTTGTTGGAAGTTTAACAAGATCATAGGTTTAAGCCCTCCTTCTAGCGCCAAAATGTTAACAAGAAAACTTGTCAACACCCCAAAGTATAATTTATAGTGTATGAGTTTTCTTCCAAACCCTATTTGATTAGGTTGAGGAAATTAGAATCTTATTACTCCCTTTATTCAACCTTTCGAATAGGTCATTGTAGTAAAAACTTCTTTTTATATAATCTTTCGACTCATTCGACACATCTAAATCTCTTTTTTTAAGTCCTTCGAACTTGTTGATTTGGTTTGATTATCTTTTTGAAACCTTCTTTTGAAACAGTTGTGATGTACCAAGGGTTAGAACTAAGGATTCAAGGATATAGTTTGAATGGATAGGTTTCAACCTTACCGAAAGCTGGTCTCTTTGTTGGCTTGGGTTTTGTCTTGAAAATCTAAGAAAAATAAGATAAGTTTAAGGTTTCGACTCACTTGAAAGGTGACCTTTAGGTATCCTGAGATTAGGTGTTAAGACTTAAAGGAGATTGGATGAGTTAAGGGTTTTGGCTCCTTTAGAAGATGACCTTTCGACCAAGTCGAGACAGGCAGATCATTACTAAATCTAATAAGAGTTTCAAATCAGCTGCATATTCAAAAGTAATATAATCGCTTTCAATAAAGTGAAGTGGTGCAATCTGATCAAATCCCCAATCAAATTTTAGAATTAGGTTTTACAGTGTTTAGAACATGTAAGAGTAGAGTGAATGAATTCGAATACCCTAAATCAGACCCCTAGGTTCTTATTTGTAGGTGCGGGTTGGCACCTTTTGACTCAATGCTTTCAACTTGGTCGAATGGTGGCCTTGTAGACCTTTCGCCACCTTTAACACTTGCGCCTCCCTCTACATTGTATTTGAATGGGTATGAATGCTTCCGCCTTCATCGAAAGGGGGTAGCTGCACCTTTCCACCTTGTTTGGCTTTGTTGTTGCAAGTAAGAAGGGGCATGAGCTTTCAACTCTGTTATTGGGTAAAGCTTTGGGGTTTCGAAGGTATTGAAATGATGTAGGTTTCGATGTGGAAGGTAACTTCCAAAGATATACTTGCAGCTTGATGCAGAACCCCTCTTAGTTGTGAAAGGTTTGGACCGGTTCGAATGGCTTAGTTATGCTTATGAAGGGGTTGTTCCAACAAAGTATCTTTTTGACTAATTTGAATGAAGGCTATTGGTTTCGAAAGGTTTGGCGCTCATGTGAATGGCTGTTACTTGCTGCCTTCGAAAGGTATTCTTCAACCTATTCGAAACGCCTTTATGCAGGCGTATGCAAATGTTTCAAAAGGAAGCAACTGAAATGTGTGGATGCTTTCAATCATTTTGAAAGCTTATGACACATCTAAACTTTTGCTGTAGCATACTTTCGACTCCTTCGAAAGGCTTTGTTGATGCTATTATCTCTTATACATCTTTCTGTCTTATTCATCTTGGTTTCGACAAGGTTAAAGTGAGAATTGTTGGTAACAAATGCTATATTCTGTAGTAGGCGATTAGTAATATATCATATTATAGGCGATAGGTACTATAATATATAATAGATGATTTATAATACATCATATAATAGATAGTTTAAAACATAATGGCTGGTATGATTTTTTGTCGGGTTTTGTATACTTGGGCAAATAGCTAGACATTAGAGGTAGACTTAGATTAGGATTCCTATACCGGCACTAGTCTCAAGTGAGGGTAGTTTTCACCTTACACTCATACAATAGGATGTGCCTTAAATTTTGCTAATGTGCATGTAATTTATAGTCACAACATTATATTTTTTATTCATAATGGATTTTAGGATTCAGGAAGGAAGGTAAGGTATAATTCCCTATCATTTAGAATGAGTTTACTTTACTTGTTTATAGGCAGCCCAAATTTCCCCTAAGCCATGTTTACGGCAAGGGCTAGCTACGATTTAACTTCTTATTTTTATGTAGTTTTAATATACAATATTCTGAAATAGTTCCCCTCTATAGCGTCAGCCTTTATGGCATCGAAAGACAAGCCATTAAGGGTAGAAGAATAAGAAAGATAAGAAGAAACTATACAATTACATAATCTCACCACAAATCAGAACAACATATAATATATAACATAAGGTATTATATAGTCATTCCCATAATAATAATACATCAAAGTATTCACATTTTCAACTTCAACTGGACAGTTATAACTACCTATCCATACAAAATACATACATCATACATAAACACAGTAGTAATAAATATAATTAGTTATGATGAAGCCACATGCTCCAGTTCCTTCAAAATACTTCCATAAAAAACCTAGATCACTTGGCTACTCATACAATTTTGAGCACCCAAGAATTCTAGGAAAAGAAAATAGAACTCCGGGTCAGATATGCTTTGGCGTGAGTAATTTAAAATAGCTTAAATTCTACATTTATAAAACCCTTTGAAAATTAAACGTATCTCGTAAGACCACGCCCCACATAAACACGAATAGGTTTTTACCTTACGATAACCAAATCACTTTATATAGAAATCATTGGATATTATGATAATGTCTAGAATTTTCAAGTAAAATAGAACATAGCTAAAATACTTGTGTGATGACCTACCTTTCTTACCCTTGAGAACGACACTTAATCCATCCATGGTATTCATATGCCATTGTCCAAGCATTCGAAAGATGAACTACATTGGGTAAAATAATGAACAAAACAGAAAATATCACAACGAAACTGTTGAATAAAACATAACGGTAATATAGTATATACGGTTACTCCCTAACAAGGAGTTATCAGAGTTATACAAAAGTACTACAATCAGCTGAGGCAGTTATAACAACCCGCCTTTAAATGTGCTGAAACAAAATACACTTACAAGAACTAAACAAACAGCGGGAATAGACAACTAAATAGATAAAAGCCTCATGCTCGAACACCATCTTCAAAAGAGCCCATAAAATAGCTGCTACTCTCGGACTACTTAATTGTAAATGAGTACCCGAGAGATTCAAGAAACCAAACAACTCGGGTTAGACAATATGTCTGGTATGAGTAAAACTCCAAACAATAAGTGTAATTAAACAACAACATGTGAGACCACGCCGCCAAACGCAGAACGGGTTTCCTCTTACAAGAAGAACATCCAAATGTAAAGAATGGATACAAATAATTAACATTATGAATAGTGCTATACTCTTCCCATTGTAATTAAGTAAAACAAATTTGAAGATTCGAATCAATAAAGGAAGGGAAATTTACCAACAATGACTATGAGGGTGCGAACTCCCCTTACAGAAGTATAACTCTAGAATATATACTTGATAACTCCAATGGCTCCCGGACACATACAAGCCGGACCCTGCCAATGGTTACCGTAAATCCGAGTAATTCACATCTTGATGCACAAATATTCAAACCCAATCTAGAGTAGATGTGATAATACCCTAATTGAGCAACCCCACATAGCTTGGCTTCCATTCGCTCTTTGGATTTAGTCATTTTCGACAAAGCATAACAAAGCTCAAGTGAGCAACACATCGTTTTGAATGACGAAAAACAAAGAAGGCTGAGGTAATCGATAGTCGTCAAACCAACTATCGAAGATAACAAAATGATCGTATATGGACAGTAAACCTGATATTCCTACCACTACTCTTCGATTTCAAACTTGCACTATTTCTGGGTTAAAAATGAAGTCTGGCAAGTGAAGTAGTGTTACCTCTAGGCATTGCCTTGACAACATTTTAACTTTCGAGATAGTGACAAGTTTCCATACCTCAACGTTTAGTGGAAAGAGTATGACTAAATTCTTTCCATACAAGCGATATTGTTTTCAGAAATTTTTCTTCCATAATCGAATCAAACTTTTACCTTTTAAAATTGAATTCGTGCTTGGGCTTCTCATTACAAGTATTTAATCTTTAAAACAACTTTGTAAAATGGTTTATTAACTTTAAAACACCATTATAAAAAATATTTAATCACTTAAAACCTCCTTATTAAATTGGTTAAATATCATTAGTTAACATTAATAAGAACGATTAATTATCTTTAAACTTCGTTAATTAATTTGATTAATTGAATTTAAATACCCATAATTAAAAAGGGTTAAATACTTTAAAACATCATTAATCAAATTAATTAATTTTAAATCTAATTAATTAAGTTGACTAATTAATTTTTAAAACATCATTTACCAAAAATGATTAACAAATTTAAACTATCATTAATGGAAATGATTAATTAGATTTAAACTAATTAATAAATTTTAAAAGTAATTAATTAAAAACAATTAATTAATTTTTAAACACCATTAATTAAGATTATTAATTAACTTTAATCTGTCATTATTTAAGAGATTAATTAAACTTAATCAGCATTA
The DNA here is from genome assembly GCA_030737815.1 of Allium fistulosum. Classification (NCBI taxonomy): domain Eukaryota; kingdom Viridiplantae; phylum Streptophyta; class Magnoliopsida; order Asparagales; family Amaryllidaceae; genus Allium; species Allium fistulosum. The sequence continues at coordinate 673,185,974 of CM060901.1, forward strand.
TATAAAATAATTAATTAATTTTAAACATCATTAACAAAGAAATTAATTAAATTCAAAACACATCATTAACAAGTTAATTAATTAACCTTAATCCTAATTAATTAAATAATTAATTAAAATTTTAAAAATCATTATTAAAATATTTATTTACATTTGAAATCATCATTATTCGACAACTTTATTAACTAGTAACACAAAACCCAAGCTCAAGAAATAAATCAAAGATCTTGTTAAGGATATGTTTGTCGAAAGTGCCGATATAGCGATAGTCACTATGCAGACACTTCCACAATTAATTTCATGCCACTTTATTTTCATTCATATATCATATAACATAAGTACACATAATACAAGTTGTTAAACTATCATATAACATGTAGAAAATAATTATTAACAGTATCACTAACATTTACTACTAACTTCCAAAATTGCTTACTAACTCGGTTACTAAACTTCAAGGTGACAACCTTTCAAGGAGTAATTCAAACTAACATCCATCACATGGTAACACATGCACAATAAGCTATTAGAACTAGTATACAAACAATACCAAAGTTTTAAAAGGTTAGGATTTTAAAGGTAAGATTTTTACTCACAAAAAGTTTGCAAATTCAACTCTAACTTCTACATGAACTTGAGCACGACTAAGATCTTTGCTTCTAACTTGAAAAAAATGATTTTTGAATGCTTTGAAATGCCAAAGTTGTTTGGCCTAGGAGGGTTAGTACTTGGCTTGGATGAGTATGGGTGTGTGTGGACTTGTTCCGAGTAGTTAAGTGATTTAGTAAAGAAAGGAGGATATTTTATGGATTTTGCTTAAAGAATAAATGAAGAGGAGAATGGATATTTGAACTTAAGAACTCTTAGAGGACAATAAAGTTTTCATGAGAACTTGAATAGAGGTTTGAAAATGAAAATAGAAATGAGAAAATGAGAAAAAGAATTAGGAAATTTAGTTATATACTAATGGACAAATTAAATTACCAAACTACCCTTAAAGGACATAACCTCCACTCCATGCTTGCCATGTCGTCACCCTTATCTCCCCCTTACCAATATGCATTTATAAATCAAGTTGCCAAAATATCAAAATATGTCTAAATTTGCCTCATTTGATGTGACATTTTGCCTTTTGTTTTAATTTTAAGCTCAGAAAATTGTCACATCACCTTTTTTATATTCTTAAATTATAAATAAATATTGTATTATCATTTCTAATTCCTAATTTTTTTATTAATGTTTATTTTTATGTATACTAAAATGTTCACAACATTTCAGACAACTTTTAGAAGATGTAAAGTTGAAAATTCAAAAAACGATTTCCATCACATTTTCGATTTTTCTTCGAACTAAATATTTTGTAAACAAATTTTAAATACCATTACACCATCACTAGTTATTATTTAAAAGAGTTTTTATTTTTGTTATAAAATACATTTATTGATTATTTAAAAATATATTAAGCATCCATAATTTAAAGAAGTTAAATTATGTGTCGTTACATTCTCCCCTCTTAAAAGAATTTCGTCCCTAAAATTAGCACTTAAGGAGAAACTCAAAAAGGAAATATGTATATATCTTGAAACCCATACAACATATACACACTAAGCAACTATATCACAAACAATGCATACATAATTCATACAAACAAACAAACACAATCCTAACATCAACTCAGGGTAAGCTTCCTTCATATTATCTATAGTCACCCAAGTGTAATCTCTAGGACCTTCACTCCACTGTACTTTGACCAAGTCCACAACCTTAGCCCTCAATCGTTTCTTATCTCGATCGACAATTCAAATAAGCTATCTTACAATGGTCAAGTAAGCTCAACTTCCACATCCTTCTGCTGAGATGGTGGAATAATCAAAGTAAGATCATGTACATACTTGCATAGATGAGCTACATGAAAAACATCATGTATGACCGACCATCTTATCAGTAATTCCACTTTATATGCAAGAGTTCCTATCCTCTTGAGTATCTTAAAAGGTTTAATAAAACGAGTAGCTAGCTTTCCTCGTTTCCCAAACTGAATCATGCCTCTTAATGAAGAAACTTTGATGAATACATAGTCCCCAACCGCGAACTCCAAATCTTGACGTCTCAAATCTGCATAGTTCTTCTACTAACTCTGAGCTATTTTTTAGTGCTTTCTAATCCAATCTACCTTATTCATGGCATCACCAATTATATCCGGTCCATGTACTAAGCAGTCTCCTGGTTCCACACAATAAGATGGAGACTTACAAGGTCTTCCATATGATGCCTCAAAAGGCGGCATCCCAATACCTGCCTGAAAACTATTGTTATAAGAAAACTAAACAAATGGCAAGTGGTCCTCCCATGAACCTCCAAAGTCTAGGAGAAAATCTTGAATAAAATCTTCTAGAACATGATTCACCCTTTCGGTCTGCCCATCTATCTGAGAGTGATAAGCTATGCTCAAACTCAGCTCTGTCCTATGCATCATGCAGTCCTTTCCAGAATCGAATTATGAAAATCGGATCTCGATTACTCACAATAACACATGGAATGCCATGAAGCCTAACAATCTCTTTAACATATAACCGAGCCGAACTAGAAGCCATTCTTATTGCCTTGACTGGTAAGAAGTGAGCTTTCCTGGTTAACCTATCAACAATAATCCAAATTCCTTCGTTACCTTTCGTCTACCTAGGTAATCCATCGATTAAATCCATAGAAATCTGCTCCCACTTCCACTTCGGTATCTTAAGTGGCAAAAGTAGTCCAGCTGTCTTCTAGTGAGTTCCCATTACCTATTGGAAGTTAGTACATCTACTCACAAATATAACAACATCTCTTTTCATCCCTTTCCACTAGAAAGTACGCTTCATGTCCTGATACATCTTACTGACTCTCGGATGTATCGTTAGTTAAGAATGATGAGACTCTGTCAGAACTTCCTGTGTAATCCCATCTATGTCCGAAACACACAACCGATCATTCATCCTTAGAACACCATGGTCATCTATTATGAATCCTGGCCACTTCTCTAGCGAAACATTTTACTAGTAGCTTTCTGGTAATTCCGCCATCGAAATATTAGCAAAACATCTCCGGCGAAACATTCCCCAGCGAAATATTAGCAAAACTGCGCAATTCCTGCTTAGCGCATTAGCTTTTCCCAATGTATACAAAATCTCATGATCTTAAGCTGCCAGAAACTCTAGCCAACACCATTGCCTTAAATTCAAGTCATTCTGAGTGGAGATACTTTAAGGATTTGTGATCCGTATGTAACTCGAACTTTTAACCCAAAAGATAATGCACATCTTTATGCGAAGACAACTACCAAGAGCACCAAATCGTGCGTAACATAATTCTTCTCATGTAGTTTCATCCATCGAATTGCATACACAAGAACATTTCCATGTTGCATAAGAACTGCTCCCAATCCGGTTCTGAAACACCCCACACCCCTTAATATACCCAAAAGGGAACACTAAAAGATGTGGTGCGTTGTAGGTATAGCTAAAACTTCACAAAGACTAAGATTCATAAGACAAATAAATAAAACAGCGGAAACAACAACTCATTAAAAATTAAATACCTCATAAATAAGTCATAACCAAAATATGTCTCAAAACACCAAATACATATGTCTTTTGAAAAATACCATCTCAGTCTCAATATCAGAGTATATAAATAAAATCATCCCTCTCAACAAGTACCAGTACATCCCAAAATTCAAATGAAAAGAAAACTAAAAAAGAAGAATACATGTAGAATCTCCAAGAATATCTCTCCAAGAAAGCTGAAAACTACTGTCCTTGCCTCTGTTGGCCTATGGGGGAAAAGGGTAAAACGGAGGAGTGAGTTAGACTATAAGTCTAGTGAGTGGAAGTAACTACTAGTGTTTTTAAGCAAGGTAAAGATAATAAACTTATCAACAGTTCCAGTATACAAGGAAATAAAGGAAAAGATAAAGTTGGAAGAAATACTGTTTAACTATTTGCTTTGATTATTTCGATTGTTTGCACTTGTCTTAGATAACTGCTTTGATTAGACTGAAATCCTAATCCTACTTTAATTAGGCTGAAGTCCTAATTCTATCCTTTGATTGGCCTTCTATCTTTGTTGTGCCATTGTGAGCTAGTCCCATCATGTGGGTCGCACAGCAAAACGACATCTTCTTAGCGCTCTAGAACTCAATAGCGACTTATATCCCTGCTCCGAGGCCGCACGCTCGGCCACTATTGGCTTGCACTATCTGTTGCTCCCTCTTTTGACCTCTTATCTACCCTAAACAGCATAAGCGTGCCCAACATCACTTGATCGGTTATGAAACCATCAGTCCTAGTCGGACAGCGTCCTGCCTAGCCTCACCTAAGTGTGTTGTGAGACCATCAGTTCAAGTCTGAAAGGGGAATGCTGCCGATACGGGTCCTAACAAACAAAATCTAGTTGCGCCCCTTGCCTAAATCCCCTGATTTGGAGTTCTATCTGTTGACCACTTATCTACCCTAAACAGCATAAGTGTGTCACAGCCCCACCTAATCTATTATGAGACCATCAGTTCCTGACTGAAGGGGAATCCTACCGGTACGGGTCCTACTTCTATTTTGCTTATTAACTTAGTATAAGTCTTTTAAATAAGCCTCTTTTGTTAATTCTGCTCTATTTGCTTATTAACTTATTCTAAGTCTTTAAAATAAGCCTCTTCTGTTATCTCTGCTATATTTGCTTATTAACTTAGTGTAAGACTTTAAAATAAGCCTCTTCTGTTGTCTCTACTATATTTGCTTATTAACTTAACTCTAAGTTATAAAATAAGCCTCTTTCTATTCTATCTGCTAAATTATAACCTACGTTATAATTTCCCATTTTATTCTGTCTTCTTAGTTATAACTACTAGTTATAATCTTGCTTGCAAATGTCAAATTTGCCTATTTCTGTCTATATTCTTTTTATTACAGTTCTTCTTATTTACATCAAGTAAATTTAGTATTCTTATATTTTTAGTCCATATTAGCAAATTATCTTGTTTTTTATTAATTTATTCGTGTAAAAAGGAACAAAAAGAAACTAACATTTATAGACTAAATTCAAATGTAAAACAGATGTAAATGAAATACAAATAACTGTAAATAATAATAAATAACTGTAAATAAATAAATAAAATAGCTAAATAAAAATAGTTGAATAAAATAGACTGAAAAGAACTTTAAAAATTAACTATAAACAACTTATATAAAAGCGGTCTCAAAAGTTGCAGAAAAACTACAACTATTGAGAACCCTATTTCAATTACTTAAAAATCTAAAATAATTACTTAAACACTCACCTATGGTCCTTAGCTCTTTTCCTTGGCCTTCCCGGATCCACTTCTAGGATATAAAATATTTTAATTAAAAAGATCTTCTCCTTGAAAAAATATTCCTTTTAGGATCCAACCTCAAGCAATGAACCCAAATGGAGAAAATCTGAATGAGAAAAATTGTTTGGCCTAGAGTCTTATTTATAGTGTCACTTATGGATCTCAGACCGTTGGATTTAAAGATTAAATCTTGTGCAACCACATCATAGGTTTGATGGGAACCGTCGAATGGAAGCACAGACGCACGAGATGGAATAAAAATCGAAAAACTCGTCATATTGCACCTGGACGAATTAACGTCCAAACATACAAACGCGGGTCGACCTTACTGTCGACCGCCATATGCTAGGATCGACCTATAGGTTGGCCCAGCCATGGGAAGGTCGACCCTAGGGTCGACCTAACTTATTTTTTTTCTTTTGTTTTCTAATTTCTTGTTTAATTCACAACATCTTCGTTCTAGCTCGAATTTTGATAATCTATATATGGAAGTTGACCAGAAAATTACCGCCTACACAATGGTGCAACTCCCGTGGCTCGATTCTGATAATTTCACAAATTTATTTTATTATTTAATTAATTCGTTAATTAATTATTATAGCTAAAATTTTGGGTTGTTACATTCTCCCCTCCTTATAGGATTTCGTCCCTGAAATCTCCATGGATAGAAGAATGAAATAAATGTTTTCATCCACGTTCTACAACCAACTGCTCAACCATCATCCATTACATTCATTGTCCTTAAGCTTTCCTAGTGCAATTTATGATATATATGAAAATAGTGTAGTGTCAATGTCCTTAACTAATGCAAAAGACTAGGCGGTCTACTAATTCAGTCGACCTCCTTTTATGCAATCATGTCCATGCCATGTATCCAAATGAATGCAAACCCTAATTATAACTTATAGTTCTATATGCATGCTACAATCATCATCCAAATGCAACAATCATGTGATAATCATCCATTTATAGCGACCATGGAATAAAATAAAAATAAAAATATGCGAATGCGCACACATCCATATGTATATGCTCTAGTGTCCTAGTTAGACCGATCCCTAAGAGATAATAGTGCCTAGTGTAAGTATATGCATCCATTAGCATCCACTAGCAAACACTTGCAACCACTAGCGTCCATCATACCTAACATGTTCTAATAACATGTTTACATCAAATCCTACCATCCACAGGTTAAATCATAAGATCTACCCTCCCAAAGGATACTAAAGGAAAGAACCTATTCAAAACTAAAGATAGAAATAGAAAATTTAAAATTTACTATAAAATAGATTTGGATAAGAGGTACGTATTTTCTCCTAATCAAATCAATCTCCTCCGAAGCCTCTCTAACAATGTCGGGAACAAGTAGCGATCTCTCTGTAGACTCTAGTAAACACGCAAGCGACTTGCACGGTCTTCCATAAAGAGCTTCGAAAGGTTCCATCCCAATGCTAGCTTGAAAACTATTATTATACGTGAATTCCACAAAAGGAAGATGCTCCTTCAAAGTTCCTCCAAAATCAAGGATACACATCCCCAACCACATATGTCTTACTATCTTACTAATATCACCTTACTATATGTCTACACATCTGAAGCGACGATCCTAGGTTCTCACTAGTGTCCTATACATTTTACGGAAACTTCTATTATTACTTCTAAAAGTAATCACTGCTATCTCCTACATAGCCTTACACTTTTTCCGTCACACCTAGGAAATGATTCCTATCTACTCCACATTTAAAATTTTGGTTTGGTATTTATCATTTCATTTCAAAAACTAAAGCTTTTAAATTTTTAAAACATCAAATCTCAAAAATTTTGCCATTAAAATTGTTATTCTCAAGTATCTATTAAATTCAAAGGTACTTGGTTACTTAACATTTTATCTTTCTAGACTTGCATCCTTACAACTTTTTGAATTTACATTATTCCCTAAACCTAGGGGGAAACTTACAAATTCTTAGTTCAAAACTAATTCCTCTTTCTTTTAAAGACCTTTACAGCTTTCCATAAAAATTTGGATTTTTAAATTTAACTGTTACTAAGTTTTTCGCTTCCAAAAACTTATTTAATTTTTCACCAAACCATTTTTCTTTAAGATATCATTAAAATGTCCTCAGATGTTTTCGAACATCTTCTTTTCATAGATTTTCAATTTTGCAAAAACTAGAATAGATAAGAACAATATTTTATTAAAACCTCTTAACTTTCCAATTACCTAACCTTGGAGGTATTTCTAATTTACTACAAATCAGGACATTCTACAAAGGCAAGCAACTAATGGCATATTCATGTAAAAATATATAAAATTTCCATTGCTTAGCTTTTTCTACTAAGGCTCTCTATAATATCTCTCCTAACTAAGAGTCTCTAATTATTACATTTAATGGTTCTATAACTTAATGTATTGGAACTACTTTCTCTTATGAGAAACTATTAACGCTAAAACCTTCTATGAATCCTTTAAAAGAGGACTTCATGTTTATGTGAAATTACAAGGAACTTATTTTATATTTTTCGAAATAGGCTATACAAAATATGGTGCTTCCCATACCTTGTACATCTCTTTCACATATTCCTTATAACTTGCACAAAACATCTTTATTTGTGATTTGGCTTCATAGAAATTTTATCATTATTCATTTCATCTCAATAGGTTAAAGTATGTTTAATCTATATTCTCTTACGAGAGACAATTTCTATGAAATTTATTAATTTCCTAATATTTAACTTACACCATCTTTTTTTCAAAAGAACTCATTTTCAAAACTGTTTTAATATTTTCATAACTAGAAAACATTTCTTTATACTTATTTAAATAATAAGTGTACTTACAAACCACTTTATTTCACTACTTAGAAATTATCTTCAAAACACATTTTTATTTGGGTCAAAACAGAAGTTACATAAAACACTGTTACTACAACCCAAAAATACCAGTGTATGGATTTAATTAAAATAAATACTAATAAATCTCATATACTATGCAAAAACATTTCCCTTGGGAGACACCTACTATAACAATAGTGTTATAGTCTATGCCCTCTTTATTTTCCATGAAAACATCTATTACAACAATAAATGTTGCAACCTACGTTTTCGATACTTAATACACTCTAGGTTTTTATATTTAAAATCTTTGTTTACCTCCAAAGAAACTAGCGAGCTATATATATGCCCTATAATTATTTAAAAAGAATTTCATTTTTAACAAAATTTAAATCATATAAAAACCAAGTTAAATTTCATACCATTTTTTTTTCAAAAACCAATATTTACTTCCTTAAAAATATTAACAATTATATTTTTCGACTTTTCAATTCTAACAATTTCATTTTATTGGGCTATATAAAGTGGATTTTCTTCTTACTACCCTAAGTGTACCCTTCCTAAACCTTGGAAATCTCATTTCCTTACTAAAGTCTTTTATTCCTGTTCCTCTTTTATTCTTATATTTATTCTAAGGCACAACCGTTAAATCCACTTATCTGAAACAATTATAATTTTTGCAATCATTTACACATGGGCTTTCCTCTTTTTGAACTGAATCTACTGAACACTCCAATCTTTGCCTTGTTGATACGCTATATTTTGATCAATGACAATGTGCTTCAACAAAAAGGAAGAGATATGTGCAAAGCTAAAGGGAGAACTATGAAGACCAAAGATACCATAAGTATGATTTAAATATAGGTCTTAGTTTAGTTTTTATTGTTAAAATCTATCCTCAAGAAGCTTGCACAAACACAAGAACACATTTCATAACTTAATTTTTTAGTTAAGTGTTCACTGTACAGAAACTACCAGTTCAGTCGACTGAACAGGAAATTTCAGTCGACTGAACCTGTTACAGAATTACAACATGCACAGTTTCAGTCGACTGAAATTCCCTGTTCAGTCGATTGAATTCGAACCTGCGAATTTTTAATGAAAAGACACCTTCTTCTTCCCAAGAATTGCAACCATTCTCCAATTGTAATGGATGCATCTCTTGCCTGAATCTTTTGCAAATAGATACATCTCTTCTACACATATAAATACATGTTTCTATCATTTGCAAATTACCAATTCTAATTGCTTTAATCTCTCTATTTTTCTTGAACATACTTTCAGATTTCTTAAGTTTTCAAAAGAAATCACAAACCACTTCAATTGCTTGAATCTCTGCTTTATCTTAAATACTCTTTTTGATTCATAGCAATTTATATTTCCTAAATCTTCATAAACACATTTCATATTCTTGAGGATAAGATTATAGGAAAGTTGTACTCAATTAGACTCATTTGTGTTATCAAGAACACAACAAGTCAGAAATACTCTTTGTATCTAGTTGAAGTCCTCTTCGGTAATTGAGGCAAGAAATCCCGTTCGGTTGTTCGGGTAAGTTGTAAACCTATTCCTCCGAGTTAAGTGAGGGTTGTTGGTTAGTTGAATTCCTAAGAGGAGCTTAGGGACTGGACGTAGGACAAGAGGTCCGAACTAGTATAAAGTCTTGGTGTCTACTTTACTTACTGCTTATTGCTATCTACCTAGACCATTCTACTATTCCATATTATACGATCCTACCGCATAGCTTCTTTCAATTGGTATCAGAGCAAGGCCGTCCTATAACCATAACACCGTTATTAGACATATTGATAATATGGAAAATAACACAAGCACAAGCACAACAACTGCATATAGTTCTACATTTGTGGAAGTACAATCTACCCAAAGACCACCCCTATTCAATGGACTAAACTATAACTATTGGGCTACAAAGATGAGAATTTATATGTAAGCAACAAGTTTCGAAGCCTGGAATGCTACCCAAGCAGAGTTCGTTGTACCCACAACTGATTACCCTACATGGACACAAACTCAGAAGAGTGAAGCTAGTGCAAATGCCAAAGCTATGAATATGCTATTTTGCGCTTTGGATTGAAATGAGTTCAATCGGGTTAGCATTTGTACTACTGCACATCAGATATGGAGTACACATAGAACCATACATGAAGGCACAAACAAGGTCAAACAAACAAAGATCTCCATGCTAAAGAACCAGTTCCAAAACTTTAGAATGCGACAGAATGAATCCATCAATGACATGTACTCGTGATTTCAAGGCATTCATCATGCCTTAATAGGACTAGGAGAAAAATACACATATTTTGATATTGTATCTAAAGTTGTAAATTCACTTACTGATGAATGGGAGAGAAAAGTCTTAGCAATCGAAGAAGCAAATGATCTATCTACAATGAAACCAGAAGAATTAATTGGAAATCTTATGTCGTATGAAATAGATATGCAAGCTAAGAAAGATCAAGCACAAGAAAGAAAGAATGTAGCTTTTCATGCGGAAAAGGAAGAATCAGAGTCTGAAGATGAGGATTTAGCATTTATAGCCAAAAATTTCAAGAAATTCTTAAGATACAGAAAAGAAAATAAAAATGGATTCAAAAAGAATTTCTTGAACAAACTACATCCTCGAATATAGAATGTTACAACTGTCACAAGAAAGGTCACATGCACAAAGATTGTCTAGAGCAAAAGAAGGAGAATCAGAGAACTCTCAATAACAAAAACAAGAAAGAAAAATTCAAAAAGAAGGCATTCTCTATAACATGGGACGATTCAGATTCATCTTCATCTGAAAGTGAAAATGATAGCGACAATGAACAAGCGAATGTATGCTTTATGGCTCAAGAATCTGAGGTTAGTAATTTAACTTTCGACGATTTAATTGATGTAACACTGAAGTTTTGAGCATAATAAAAACTCTTAAAAGGAAACTCAAGGAAACTCGTGAAAATCAAAACAAAGCTGAATTTGAAAGAGATATGTTAAAAGATGAAAAGAAAATTCTAGAAGAAGAACTTGAAAAAGTTCAAGAGTCTCTTTCAAATTCGGAAACTCAATTATCACTTTTAAGTCAAGAAATTGAAACTCTAAAGACAAAAAATGATATAATTGTTTCTGAAAATCATGAGTTAAAAACTAAGATTAGACAAGTTGAATTAGAAAATAATAGTCTTCAAGTTAGATTAGATAACATCACTAAAAATGTCTCTAACTTTAACAAAGGAAGAGAAAATTTATCTAAGATTTTAGAAAATTCTCAATCCTCCTCAAATAAACATGGATTAGGATATAAAAAGGAGTCAAAAATTCCTAAAAAGAAAAATACAAATTTTAAGAGGAATATTGATTCAAAACAACAAATGTTATTAAGAGAACCTATTAGAACAAAAGAAGAAACTAAGATAGTTAAAATTTGGGTACCAAAGACTAACAATATTTTAATTAGGAATAAATATATTAAAGCATTTATGGATAGTGTTCATAATAATAAAAATTATATTTATAAAAAGGATACTGAACCAAATTGGGTTTGGTTTCCTAAGTTCTAACTTTTAGGACCCTATTGAAAGGTGAGTACCAATAATTTTGTATTTATTTTCAGGTCCCACTCAAAAAGAAGAAATGGATACTAGACAGTGGTTGCTTAAAACACATGACTAGTGACAAAGATATGCTTACAAACATCACATACTTTGATGGTGGCTCGGTTACCTTCGGAGACAATTCAAAAGGCTATATCATTGGCAAAGGAGATGTGAGCAATTACGGTACATCGAATTTACCTTTTATTAAAAATGTTTCATTAGTTGAAAATCTAAAACATAATCTACTAAGCATAAGTCAACTTTGTGACAAAGGTTTTAAAATAATGTTTTCGGAAAATAAATGTAGTATTTTTGGTATTTTTGATCAAGACCAAAATCTTGTTTTTGAGGGAAATAGAGATAGGAATATTTATGTTCTAAATATGAAAATTAATCATAATACAAATATGTGTTTACTAGCCAAAGATAATGATCCTTGGTTGTGGCACAAAAGATTTTGTCATATTAATTTCAAAACTATTAGAAAACTTTCTAAAAATGAATTAGTAAGAGGTTTACCTAAGATAAACTTTAAATTAAAAATCTTTGTGATGATTGTCAAATAGGAAAATTAACAAAATCATCTTTCAAATCTAAGAAAAATATTTCAACTTTACAACCACTAGAATTACTTCATATGGATCTTTTCGGACCAACACAAGTTCAATCCATTAATCATAATCGATATGTATTTGTAATAGTTGATGATTTCTCAAGATATACATGGACTATTTTTATGAAAAATAAAAGTGATACATTTGAGCATTTTAAAACATTTGTCAAAAGAATTCAAAACACTAAAGATTTGAAAATTAAGAATATACGAAGTGATCATGGTGGCGAATTCAAAAATGAAGCTTTTGAATCTTTCTGTAAAAAGAAAGGAATAAATCATAACTTTTCATCTCCTATAACTCCTCAACAAAATGGAGTAGTGGAAAGAAAGAATAGAACATTACAAGAATGTGCAAGAACATTATTAAATGGAAGCCTTCTACCAAAACATTTTTGGGCAGAAGCCGTAGCTACAGCATGTTATGTATTAAATCGTATTTCTATTAGACCATTAACTAAAAATACTTCATATGAACTTTTTAACAATAGAAAGCCAAATATCTCTTATTTTAAAATATTTGGATCAAAATGTTTTATTATAAATACAAAAGACCAACTAGGAAAATTCGATCCGAAAGCTGACGAAGGAATTTTTGTAGGATACTCAGAACGAAGTAAGGCATATCGAGTTTTTAATAAACGAACAAATATAATCGAAGAAACTTTACATGTATCTTTTGATGAAAACTTTAATAAAAACTTGAGTATAAAAGAAGATGACGAATTTATAATAAATACAGACAATACAAATCTTGAAAATATGAATAATACCGAACTTAGATCTCCACCTAGAATCATACGAGATCACCCTGTACAAAACATAATCGGTGAAATTGATTCGCAAGTTAAAACTAGAAGTCAACTAAACCAAATGGGACATGTTGCTTTTATTTCTACATTAGAACCTAAAAATCCTAAAGAAGCATCAACAGATGACTACTGGATTGTTGCTATGCAAGAAGAATTAAATCAATTCGAATGTAACGATGTTTGGGATTTAGTTCCCCGTCCTAATAATCAATCTGTTATAGGAACAAAATGGGTTTACAAAAATAAAGTAGACGAATAAGGAAATATAACTAGGAATAAAGCTAGGCTAGTAGCACAAGGATATAATCAAGAGGAAGGTATCGACTTTGAAGAAACATTTGCTCCCGTTGCAAGACTTGAAGCAATACGTATTCTATTAGCCTTCGTGTGTTTTCACAATTTTAAACTTTATCAAATGGATGTTAAAAGTGCTTTTCTAAATGGTTTTATAAAAGAAAATGTGTACATAGAGCAACCCCCTTTATTCATACATGAAAAATATTCGGATCATGTATATAAATTAAAGAAAGCCTTATATGGTCTTAAACAAGCACCTCGTGCTTGGTATGAGAGACTTAAAAGCTATTTACTAGATTCAGGATTCCAAATCGGAAAAGTAGATCAAACTCTATTCATTAAAAACACTACTAAAGACATTCTAATAATTCAAATATATGTAGATGACATTATATTTGGTTCAACTAATGAAAACTTGTGTAAAGAATTTTCGAATATAATGACTAAGGAGTTAGAAATGTCACACAAGGGAGAATTATCTTATTTTCTCGGATTACAAATTAAATAATTAAAGAATGGAATTTTCTTAAACCAAGAAAAATATTGTGCTAATCTAATTAAACGTTTTGGAATGGAAAACACTTCTGGAAAACCTACTCCTATGAGTACCACAACTCATCTCGATCGAGATGAAAATGGCAAAAGTGTAGACCAAAAGTTGTTTAGAAGTATGATAGGCTCTTTACTATACTTAACCGCTAGTAGACCAGACATAATGATGAGTGTATGTTTATGTGCACGTTTTCAAGCTAATCCTAAAGAATCACATTTAAGAGCCATAAAATGAATTATGCGATCTCTTAATAATACTAAGGACTTTGGTCTTTTCTATCCAAAAGATTGTCCATTCGAGTTAGTGTCATTTAGTGATGCTGATTTTGGTGGATCTCGAATTGATAGAAAAAGTACAAGTGGTACGTGCCATTTCATTGGAAAATCACTTGTATCTTGGTTTAGTAAGAAACAAAATTGTGTTTCACTTTCAACTTGTGAAGCGGAATATATATCTGCTGCTCTGGCTTGTACCCAAGTCATATATATGCAACAAACACTTAAAGATTTTAATATAAATTTAACTAATTCTACAATATATTGTGATAATACAAGCACAATAAATTTGTCTAAAAATTCGATAAATCACTCTCGTACAAAACATATTGATATTCGTCACCATATTCTACGTGACAATATCGAAAAAGGAATTATTAACCTAGAGCATATTTCTACCGAAAACCAAATTGCCGATATATTTACTAAACCATTACTAGAAAACTCGTTTATAAAATTACGAAGAGAACTAGGAATAATTTCTTTCAAAGATATTTAATAGCAAATATGATAATAAATATAATACTTAAATATACTTCATCTAAATAAAAGTCAAACAAAAATTTAGTTCACTTAACTATAGGTTTAAAAACTTAATCTACTCCTAAGACCATTCATTTCAAAGTAAATATGAACCAATAACATAATTACTGGCTCTAAATCCCTATTAACTCTATACCACACATTTTTAAACCACTAATTCTATATATACATGCACATATGATTTGTCAAAAACTAAAAATTTCAAACTCTGTAGAAAAATGTCTTCCAACAAATCAAACTCTCCAATCAACATAACCTCCTCAACCGATATCTCACCTACATCACCACATCTTCCTACTCCGACACCAAAACACGAGCCGGTTTATAAATGAGAAAATTATCGAATTGGCTATACACCGGATTCGAAGAAGGCCAAACGTGGACTATTTACCTCTCCTGATACGAAAAGAAAAATTGATGAAATTCATCATTATCAACAGCAGCAAATTGATCTTCAACGTGAATTATATTTTGAACAAAAAGTAACTACTAGACGCTTGAGCTTTCTTGAGCAAATTGGCTTACAATTTTGTAGCTCGAAGAAAATTGATGTGAGTGAGCCCCTACCTCAACCAGTTAGTTCGTTTGATCCATCTTCATCATATCGTACACCAATCGATCCGATAAATCCTTGGGTATCGCCAAAAACTCCTCAATATAGCCCAAATTCAAGGGACATGAACTATATGGCAAATGAAGGAAATAAAACACCAAAGAACATTAGTCCTTCTCCAAAGAAATGATTTTTTTTAAAAGATCAAAATAATGTGTTATATTGTAATATGTTTGTACAATTGTAATCATTTCTTTAAATAAAACATTTGCATTCAAAAAGTCAAGAAAAACCAAAAATGCAAAATTAAGTCGACTGAATAGTTCTGCACAGTCGACTGAATATATGGCAAAAACTTTCAGCCAACAGTTCAGTCGACTGAAACTCTCTGTTCAGACGACTGAATTTTACCCAGAAAACTTTCGGGTTCCAGTACAGTCGACTAAATAGATAATTTCAGTCGTTTGAACGCAGTTTACCAGTTTTTTTTACCCTACTTAGCCATTTTCTCACTTCTACTTTTACTTTTTACCTATTCCAAACTTCATCTTCCCCATCTCAAAGAAAACCCTAGCCCCCAATTTCTACTTTTTTCACAATTTCTTCCTCAAATTTCCACAATTATGCCTCCTAAATGTTCTAGAGCTTCAACTTCAACCTACTCCGACTCAATTAATGCCCAAATTGCTCAATGGATTTACAATGATGTTGCGGTCACTCGGTGGAACAAGATGAAGAATTCAAGGATCTTCGAGCACTCATTTGTTGATCTCCAAGGTCTTCAATCCTACAATATTCAAGCTTTAACAGACCAGGCAAGTTTGACATCACTTTTAGACATTACTCGGAATGACCATGCCATCAACCATATTATGTTCAAATTATTCTATGCCAACCTCAACCTCGAACACCAAACTCCATGAAATCCGAATGACAGTGTTTGGAGTATGGTATGCAGGAAAAAGGTATGGTTTTCACTTGATCGCATAGCTCATATTCTAGGATCCCCAAACATTGGTATAAAGCATGAGGATATATATTTCAATCCTCATATTCGTGATAATATAAATCATCAATTTTTAGACGATGAGATCAACGTCCTAGATATTAAGTCCACCTCCTTAAGACCAAGAGCTAGGCTTCTACACAAAGCACTTATGAGGACCATTACCCCCCGCACCAGCTCCTATGAAATAGTATATCCGAATAACTACCGGGCACTATATGCTATATGGGGAAATATTAATGTAAATTGGGTGCAATTGATACTTGATGAATTTCTTTCCTTCAACAATGGTAAAATGAGAATGATATATTTTGGCGAATACATAATGAAACTTCTACTAGACGTTGATACGCCACTACCGGACTCAGAAAATACGATGGTTCATTAAATCAACCATCAGACTATAAGCCTCATGCAACTACCGGTAAGGCCCCCTCGTATCATGTCTCTAGCCGAATGGGAAGCACGTCATCAAGAACCTCATCAACCTCAACCTCAACCTCCACAACAAGAACCTCATGATCACGATGATGAAATCCATCTTGTTCAACCAGATTTTACTACAAATCAATCATTGGGAATTCTATCAAGAAATCAACAAATCCTTGCTACTCGTCTCAAAAAGGTTGATCACAAACTTGATAGAGTAAAAGGGTTCTTCACCAAACTATGGGATGCTATTTCATGCACCAGCACCACTTCTGTTTCAACCTCACGTGGCAAGCGCCCAGCTCCAACGTTCACGTGGACATCTTCCGAGGAGAATCCGAGCAGCAACACTAGTGGTAACAATGATGGTCAAGGAGGAAGAGCTTTTAGACAACTAACCGGTGGCCCTGTTATTCGTGAACCAGAAGGAGATCGTGAAGGCTCTTATGATTGGGACAGGGATCCTTGATCATTTTGATGGTTTGATTTTCGGAACTCTTTATTAATTTTTAGCTACTTCTGAAAAGGCTTGTATAAGTAGCCTTCTTTTACTTATGATACTCTGTGGTTTGTATGATTCACACTGTGGTTATATATGCATGTGATTGCTTTGTTGCTTGCCAATTATATACTTCTACATATTATTACTTCATTTTTGTCAATGACAAAGGGGGAGAAATCTATGTTACTGACTTTGTTTTGTAGGAAAGATAGTGCATATATTCAGGGGGAGGAAAGATAATTACATCTCTACAAACATAGGTATAGTCATCAATCAAAAAAGGGGAGAATGATGATACACTATATTTTGATCAATGACAATGTGCTTCAACAAAAAGGAAGAGATATGTGCAAAGCTAAAGGGAGAACTATGAAGACCAAAGATACCATAAGTATGATTTAAATATAGGTCTTAGTTTAGTTTTTATTGTTAAAATCTATCCTCAAGAAGCTTGCACAAACACAAGAACACATTTCATAACTTAATTTTTTAGTTAAGTGTTCACTGTGGAGAAACTACCAGTTCAGTCGACTGAACAGGAAATTTCAGTCAATTGAACCTGTTACAGAATTACAACATGCACAGTTTCAGTCGACTAAAACACCCTGTTCAGTCGACTGAATTCGAACCTGCGAATTTTTAATGAAAAGACACCTTCTTCTTCCCAAGAGTTGCAACCATTCTCCAATGGTAATGGATGCATCTCTTGCCTGAATCTTTTGCAAATAGATACATCTCTTCTACACATATAAATACATGTTTCTATCATTTGCAAATCACCAATTCTAATTGCTTTAATCTCTCTATATTTCTTGAACATACTTTCAGATTTCTTAAGTTTTCAAAAGCAATCACAAACCACTTCAATTGCTTGAATCTCTGATTTATCTTAAATACTCTTTTTGATTCATAGCAATTTATATTTCCTAAATCTTCATAAACACATTTCATATTCTTGAGGATAAGATTATAGGAAAGTTGTACTCAATTAGACTCATTTGTGTTATCAAGAACACAACAAGTCAGAAATACTCTTTGTATCTAGTTGAAGTCCTCTTCGGTAATTGAGGTAAGAAATCTCGTTCGGTTGTTCGGGTAAGTTGTAAACCTATTCCTCCGGGTTAAGTGAGGGTTGTTGGTTAGTTGAATTCCAAAGAGGAGCTTAGGGATTGGACGTAGGACAAGAGGTCCGAACTAGTATAAAGTCTTGGTGTCTACTTTACTTACTGCTTATTGCTATCTACCTAGACCATTCTACTATTCCATATTATACGATCCTACCGCATAGCTTCTTTCATGCCTACCGCTCTTTGGATTTCCATAATCCGAACTAAAATGTACAAATCATTTCTCAAACTCTTCTCATGTGTAAAACTTCTCTATGCCCTAAGAAACACATTTCCTTACGACAAAAGCAACACTTCAAGAATTTTGCCTTCAACTGATGAACACGAAGTGTACGAAGAACCTCCTCTAGATGAATAGCATGCTCTTCCATACTCTTGGAAAACACTAAAATGTCATCCACGAATACTACCTTGAACTTATTTAGGACATCTCAAAAAACACGGCTAATCAAATCGACAAAATTGGTCGGTGAAAATGTTAGCCCAAATGGCATAACCAACCACTCAAAGAATCCATTTGGTGTCCTAAAGGCTGTCTTATCGATGCTATTGTCATGGACTCTAAGCTGATGAAATTCGGTAGCCAAATCAAGCTAAGAAAATATAAAGAGCCAACCAACTGATCAAAAAGACCAACTATCCTAGGAAGTGGGTAATGGTTTTTCTTTGTGATCTTATTCAACTCTCCATAGTCTACACAAAGTTGAAGGAAACCATCCACCTTAGTAGCGAAGACGACTAGCGCTCCCTCCTCAGATATGCTCCGTCTGATGAATCCTTTCTCTAATAGCTCACCAATTTTCTTAATTAACTCCTTCCTCTCCCTGGGTGCCTTATGTCTCAACGGCAATGCCGCTGGCCTAGCATTGTTATTCAAATAGATCCTAAATTCAATCTCTCTCTTAGGGGGTAGTCCCCTAACCTCCTCAAAGATGTCTGGGAATTCTCTAACGATTGGAACGGAATCTAGCTCTCTTAGTGATGAATCAAGGGAATAAAAGAAGTTCAACACGATCGACCCCTGTGGGTCGCAAGAAACCTTGAGAGTCCTACTGTTGCATGTCTCTAGTCTACCGACTCTCCTCTCGTAGTCCAATATCGTTCCATAAGTGGATACCCAATCCATTCCCAAAATCATGCCATACCCCGAAAATCCCATTACATAGGCGTCACATACAAACTCTATGCCTAATATGAAAATTTTCAAACCTCTACAAATCATGGATAAATGTGCCGATCCTCCTATGGGGTTTGAAACAACTATGGGGTCTACTACTAAAGAGATATCTAAATGCAAACAATCAACCAAGGAACTAGAAATAAAAGAGTGTGATGCTCCAGAATCAAAAAGAGTCCGAATAGGAAAATCCAAAATAGAGATCAAACCTTCCACGATGACTTTCTTACCTCTATCCGGTTCACTACTAGATGGTGCTGCATACAAAGCCTATACTTGTGCTATAGGTGCGCCTGCTCTCTGCCCCGTCCTGTAAGGACAAGCTCTACTAAGGTGACCAGGCTGTTCATAGTTGAAACACCTTCCCTTCATCATTTTATTCTTACAGTCCTTTGCGTAATGACCAACCAATCCACAGTTATTACATTTTCCGCTTTTCTTGATCTGCTTCTTAGGTCCACCTTCTTTCCTTTTGTCCATTTCCTTCTTGTTCTTCCACCACGACTTCCTAGAGCTTTCTGACTTAGGAACCTCTTTAAGCTCTCCCTTCAACTGCCAAGATGCAGGCTTAACTCTCAGTCAGTCCTCCAATCCTAACAGCCTAAACATTCACTCTGTTTCCTCCAACCTAGCTCGTGCCTCCTTGAAATCCTCTGTGCCGGAAAACGTCTTCCCTCCTAGACTAGCGAAGTCCTTGCATAGCTTAGAAAAATCGACTACTACAGGTGGATTAATGGGATCTCCACCTACTGGTGCTGTATTGGGCGATTGCCCTTGCACTTCTGGTACCGTAGCTCTACGGAACCAGTCAGCCATACTATGCAAAGAAAAGAAAATTTAGGTTCGGAAGGATCGAAAGAAGGTTGATCCGGACCTTGAGGGGATTTTTATAAAAACTCTCTTTTATACTTGAAAAACTATTTTTATATTAAGAGTTTCTTTCTGAAAAATACTTCTAGTTTGAAGATATGCTACTTTTAAAAATACGTTACTTTGGAAAAATACTTTATGCTTAAAACAATTTTTTTAGGAATCCTGTAACCTTAGGCTCTAATACCAACTGAAACACCCTACACCCCTAAGTATACCCAAAAGGGCACAGTAAAGGATGTGGTGCATTGTAGGTATAGCTAAAACTTTACAGAGACTAAGATTCATAAGACAAATAAATAAAACATGGGAGACAGTAACTCATTAAAAACTAAAAACCTCATAAATAAGTCATAACCAAAATATGTCTCAAAATACCATCTCAGTCACAATATCAGAGTACATAAATAAAATCATCCCTCTCAACAAGTGCCAGTACATCCAAAAGTCAAATGAAAAGAAAACTGAAAAAGAAGAATACATGAAGAATCTCCAAGAATATCCCTCCAAGAAAGCTAAAAATCTACGGTCCTTGCCTCGGCTAGCCTATGGGGGAAAAAGGGGAAAATGGAGGAGTGGGTCAGACTATAAGTCTGGTGTGTGGAAGTAACTACTAGTATTTTTAAGTAAGGTAAAGATAATAAACTTATCAATAGTTCTAGTATAAAAGGAAAGAAAGGAAAAGATAAAGCTGGAAAAAAATACTGTTTAACTGTTTGCTTTGATTATTTCGATTGTTTGCACTTGTCTTAGATAACTTGTTTGATTAGACCGAAATCATAATCCTACTTTAATTAGGCTGAAGTCCTAATTATACCCTTTGATCGACCTTTTATCTCTGTTGTGCCACTGTGAGAGTTAGTCCCATCCTGTGGGTCGCACAACAAAACGACATCTGCTTAGCGCTCTAAAACTCAGTAGCGACTTATATCCCTTCTCCGAGGCCGCACGCTCGGCCACCGTTGGATCGCACTATCTATTGCTCCCTCTTTTGACCTCTTATCTACCCTAAACAACATAAGCGTGCCCAGCCTCACCTGATCTGATTTGAAACCATCAGTCCTAGTGTAACAGGGTCCTGCCTAGCCTCACCTAAGTGTGTTGTGAGACCATCAATTTTAGTCTGGAAGGGGAATGTTGTTGGTACGGGTCCTAACAAACAAAATCTAGTTGCGCCCCTTGCCCATATCCCCTGATTTGGGCTTCTATTTATTGACCACTTATCTACCCTAAACAGCATAAGCGTGTCCCAGCCCCACCTAATCTATTATGAGACCATCAGTTCATGACTGAAGGGGAATGTTGCCTGTACGGGTCCTACTTCTATCTTTTCTTATTAACTTAGTATAAGTCTTTTAAATAAGCCCCTTCTATTAATTCTCCTCTAGTTTCTTATTAACTAATTCTAAGTCTTTAAAATAAGCCTCTTCTGTTACCTCTGATATATTTGCTTATTAACTTAACATAATTCTTTAAAATAAACCACTTCTGTTATCTCTGCTATATTTTCTTATTAACTTAACTCTAAGTTTTAATATAAGCCTCTTTCTATTCTTTCTGCTTAATTATAACCTATGTTATAATTTCCCATTTTATTCTGTCTTCTTAGTTATAACAACTAGTTATAAACTTGCTTGCAAATGTAAAATTTGCCTATTTTAGTCTATATTCTTTTTATTACAGTTTTTCTTATTTACATCAAATTTTCTGTAAATTTAGTATTCTTGTATTTAGTCCATATTAGTGAATTATCCACTTTTTTATTAATTTATTCGCGTAAAAATGAACAAAAAGAAACTAACATTTACAGACTAAAATCTAACGTAAAACAGATGTAAATGAAATAGAAATTAGTGTAAATAACAGTAAATAAATAAAATAGCTAAAAAAATAGACTGAAAGGAACTTTAAAAATTAACTGTAAACAACTTATATAAAGCGGTCTCAAAAATTGCATAAAAACTACAACTATTGAGAACCCTATTATTTTAAATTACTTAAAAATCTAAAATAATTACATAAATACTCACATGTGGTCCTTAGCTCTTTTCCTTGGCCTTCCCGGATCCACTTCTAGGGTATAAAATATTTTAATTAAAAAGATCTTCTCCATGGAAAAATATTCCTTTTAGGGTCCAGCCTAAGACAATGAACCCAGATGGAGAGAATCTGAATAAGAAAAATAGCTTGGCCTATGGTCTTGTTTATAGGGTCACTTGTGGATCTCAGACCATTGGATTTGAAGATTAAATCTGGTGCAACCACATCATAGGTTCGATGGGAACCATTGATGGAAGCACGGACGCACGAGATGGAATAAAAATCGAAAAACACGTCATATTGCACCTGTACGAATTAACGTCCAAACATACAAAGGTGGGTCAACCTTACTGTCGACCGCCATATGCTAGGGTTGACCTATAGGTCGACCCAGCCATGGGGAAGGTCGACCTGACCTATTTATTATTAATTTTTCTTTTGTTTTCTGATTTTTTGTTTAATTCACAACTTCTTTGTTCTAGCTCGGATTTTGACAATCTATGACCAGAAAATTACCACGGACAAAATGGTGCAACCCCGTGGCTCGATTATGATAATTTCACAAAGTTATTTTAGTATCTAATTAATTTGTGGATTAATTATTATAACTTAAATTTCGAGTTGTTACAGGTTCCACAAGCATCCGTGTAGATAGTTAACCCTTCGTTCCCATTTGGAATAGTCAAAACAGAAGCACGGTTTAATTTATCCTTCAATTCATTAAATGCTTGGTCACACTTAGGTGTCCACACAAACTTAGCATCTTTCTTCGTCAACTTCATCATATGAGAAGCAATCTTCATGAAATCTTTGATAAATCTTCTATAAAAACCAACCAATCCCAAGGAACTTTTGACCTCCGTCACATTTTCGGGCTTCTTCCAGTCTTGAACCACTACTACATAGCTGGGTCCACTAATATGCCTTCTTTGGGAACTACATGCCCTAGAAACCTAACTTTGTATTTCCAGAAATGGCACTTAGAAAAATTTGCTTTCATTATATGACTTCATAAAGTATTTAGAATGACTCGAAGATGATACTTATGCTCTTCCTCCGTCTTAGAATAAACAATAATATCATCAATAAAGACGAGGACAAATTCATTATAAAAATCCCGGAATACTCAATTCATTAAGTCCACAAAATAAGCAGGTGTGTTAGTCAGTCTGAACGTCATGACTAACCACTTATAAAAACTATCAGGGGTATGAAAAGCTGTTAAGGGTATACTTTCCCCTGCTACCCTTAATTAGTGAAAACCAATGGCAAGATCCAGTTGAGAAAATACCCAAGCTCTGTGGAGTTGATAAAACATGTCATTGATTCTAGGTAAAATGTACTTATTCTAGATAGTCCTCTTATTTAACTCTCAATAGTCTGCACATAACCTAAGAGAACCATCCGCCGTTGTAATAAAAACTACTAACGATCCCTAGCTTGATATGGTACGCCGGAGCAAACCCTTCTTCAATAAGCCAAATGTCCGCTTTTCTAATTCCTTTCTCTCTTTTAGGGCCACCTTCAAGGAGGTTGTACAATCTATGCCGATCCTGAAATCAAGTCAATACAGAACTCCACTTCACGGTGTAGATGTAAACCTTGCACTTCATTGAAAATATCCTTGAAGTCCCGAACAATCGGTATACTTTTGTCTCTTCTTTAGCCACTTCAAACGAATAGAGAAAACCGCTTAAAAGTTCATTAGGCCCCTCACAACATATACCAATGCTTCTATCTACGGCACCCTTTACTATGACCATTCTTCTAATACAATCCAAGATGACTTCAAACATAGATAACCAATCCATACCCAATAATATCCCAAAACCTATGAACCCAAGAATGAATAAATCCAAAGAAAATTGTTGATCTCTATAAGAAAAAGGCACACAGAGACACATAGTGTCAAGATTCGTCGGACCCCCAATTGGGTTTGACAAAAAAAATGGTTATTTAGAAGGATGGGTTTAAGCTTATCAACAAGGTCAATTACATTAAAAGTATGGAAAGCACCGGTATCGAACAACACTCTTATAGGAATATCGGAAATGGATAATGTACCTTGCAACACTAGCTTTCCCTTTTGATTCGTAGAAGTATATGGTACTTCCTTAAAAGAAAAAGCTTGTCCTTGCACCCTCTTCTTTGGGAAACGACACTCATTCTTCACGTGCCCCAGCTGACCGCAATTGTAACAGGAGACACTTAGACATTGATTTGCAAAGTGGCCCGGCTTGTTGCACTTAAACAAAGAACATTGGCCAAGTTGGGTTGTTTCTTTTGAGTTGGAGTTCCACCTCCGTGTTTCTTTCCTAACCATTTCTTCTTCCCTTTAAACTTGCGCTTGAAATTCAGCTTGTTAGCAACTGGGATAACTGATAAATATTAGGCACTAACCACTAGCACTACACCTTTTTAAACTCCTTGCATAATATCCAAATCTTCAAACCTCAAAGCCATGCTGATCAGATTGGTAAAGGTACCATTAATATGATTAGTCATCTCAAGATGGAATTATGGCCTTAGTCCTTTTATGAACACCTCATTCTTTTAAGTGGTGTGTCTATCAATCCTGGTACAAAGCGAGACAATGCACTGAATCATTGTTCTGCTGTGCCACTATCATATCTCCCACTTCAAATCCATGAAACTCCTAAACAATTGAGTCCTCCCTGCCTTTGGAATAAACCGAGCTTTGAAAACTTCCTTAAATTGAGCCTTTGTAAAATCTTCCTCTTGGGTATTAACTGTCACTGAATCCCACCAATCCATTGCTGGCTTTTAAAGCTGTCCCAATGCTAACAATCGCTTCCTTACATCCTTCAACTGAAGATTCCCGAATAATCTTTCATAAGGGCAGAGCCATGTCTACACTCCCAAGATATCTGTAGTTCCAAAGAATTGTTTACCAACCAAAGCAGTATAATTTTTGCATAGAGCAGCAAAGTTCTGAGGCAGTTGAACGAATTTTTTCACTACTGCAGAGAGTAGTAAACCTCATATTCCTACCGCTACTCATCGATTTAAAACTTGTACTACTTCTTGGTTAAAAATGAAGTCGGGTAAGTGAAGGTAGTGTTACCTCTAGGCATTGCTTTAACGATAATTTTAACTTTCAAGATAGTGGCAAGTTTCCATACCTCAACATTTAGTGCTAAGAGAATGACTAAATACTTTCCATATAAGTGATATCATTTACGGAAATTTCTCTTCCATAATCGAATCGAACTTTTACTTTTTAAAATCGAATTCGTGCTTGGGCTTCTCATTACAAGTTTTTAATCTTTCAAACAACTTTTTAAAATGATTTATTAACTTTAAAACATCGTTATCAAAAAGACTTAATCATTTAAAACGTCCTTATTAAATTTGTTAATTATCTTTAATTAGCATAAATAAGAATAAGTAATTATCTTTAAACTTCACTAAATAATTAATTTGATTAATTAACTTTAAATACCCATAATTAAAAAGGGTTAATTAATTAAATTAAGTAATTTTAAATCTCATTAATTAAGTTGAATAATTAATTTTTAAAACATCATTTACTAAAAAGGACTAACTAATTTAAAATATCATTAACGAAAAAGATTAATTAAATTAAAACTAATTAATTAATTTTAAAACAATTAATTAAAAATGATTAATTAATTTTTAAACACTATTAATTAAATTTTTTAATTAACTTTAATCCACAGTTATTTAAGAGATTAATTAAATTAATCATCTTTATATAAAACGGTTGATTAATTTTAAACATCATTAACAAAGAAATTAATTAAATTCAAAAGAAATCATTAAAAAGTTAATTATTTAACCTTGATCCTTATTAATTAAATAATTAATTAAAGTTTTAAAAATATTTATTAAAATAATTAAATATAATTGAAATCATCATTATCAATAACTTTATTAACTAATAAGACAAAACCCAAGCTCGAGAAATAAATCAAAGATTTCGTTAAGGATATGTTTGTCAAAATGTCAATATAGCGATAGTCGCTGTACGGACACTTCAACAACTAATTCATGTCACTTTATTTTCATCCATGTATCATATAACATAAGTACACATAATACAAGGTGCTAAACTATCATACAACATGTAGAAAACAATTATTAACAATATCACTAACATTTACTATTAACTTTAAAAAATGCTTACTAACTCAGTCACTAAACTATCAAGGTGACAACTTTTCAAGGAATAACCCAAACTGACATCTCACATTGTAATACATGCACAATAAGCTATTAGAAACTAGCATGCAAACAATATTGAAGTTTTAACAGGTTAGAATTTTAAAAGCAAGTTTTTCACTTATAGAAAATTTGCAAATTTAACTCTAACTTCTACACAAACTTGAGCACGACTGAGATCTTTGCTCCTAACTTGAAAAAAAGTATTTTTGAATGCTTTGAAATGCTAAAGTGGTTCGGCCTAGAAGGGTTAGTGCTTAGTATAGATGAATATGGGTGTGTGTGGACTTGTTTTGAGTGGTTAAGTGATTTAGAAAAGAAAGGAGGATGTTTTATGGATTTAGCTTGAAGAATAAATGAAAAGGAGAATGGATTTTTGAACTTAAGAACTCTTAGATGCCATTAAAGTTTCATGAGAACTTGAATGGAGGTTTAAAAATGAAAATAGAATTGAGAGAATGAGAAAAAGAATTAGGAAATTTAGTTATATACTAAGGGATAAATTAATGTACCAAACTACCCTTAAAGGACGTAACCACCACTCCATGCTTTCCATATCATCACCCTTGGCTCCTCCTTACCAACATGCATTTAAAACTCAAGTTGCCAAAATATCAAATCATGTCCAAACATGTTTCATTTGATGTGACATTTGCTTTTTGTTTTAATTTAAAACTTAGGAAATTG
The DNA here is from genome assembly GCA_030737815.1 of Allium fistulosum. Taxonomy (NCBI): domain Eukaryota; kingdom Viridiplantae; phylum Streptophyta; class Magnoliopsida; order Asparagales; family Amaryllidaceae; genus Allium; species Allium fistulosum. Next base: position 673,213,436 of record CM060901.1, read on the forward strand.
TCACATCACCTTTTTTATATTCTTAAAATTATAAATAAACATTTATTATCATTTTTAAATCCTAGTTTGTTTTATAAATTCTTGTTTTCATGTATATTAAAACGTTCATAAAGTTTTGGACAACTTTTAGAAGATGTAAAGTCGAAATATCAAAAAATGATTTTCGATCACATTTTTGATTTTTCTTCGAACTAAATATATTTATAAACAAATTTTGAAAACCGTTACACCATCACTAGTGATTATTTAAAAGATTTTTTAATTGAGTTATAAAATACATTTATTAATTATTTGAAAATATATCAAGCATCCATATTTTAAAGAGGTTAAATTACGGGTCGTTACCGCTTGCATCTCACGTTTCAACATATTTGGGTACAACTAAAAAATTACAACACTTATTGGAGAATGGATTCCATATAATGACTGGGCTACTAGGGTACCACCCATCGCAGTGCATCTCTAGATAAAATAACACCGAGGTCTAACCTACCGACCCCTGCCAACACAAGACTGGCCTACCCTTCACTAGATAGTATCAAATAAGACCACCCCTTGGTTGGGATCAGCAACCGTACTGAAACATAAAAGAGTTAATAATAGGGACTCTAGATAGGGATGACGTTACCCTCATGGGAGCGATCCACCTAGCCTTGCTACATCTCCCCTGTTTTAGTCATTCCCGGTTGATGAGGCTATGTTTACTTTTATTATAGCATTGCCACTTGGAATGCTAACATTGTCTTCCATATGTTGATACAATGTCCGCACTCATCCATACAAGTCGTTTAGGAGATAAACGAACCAAAGGCATTTCATAGTCTTCGTCTTGGACCTTGCCTTTACTATTTCCAATTCGAACGTTTATGTTGGTTCGAAGTGGTTTTCGAATAACAACTATTATCCGATCCTGGTCTCTCTAAACCCATCGTTCGATAATTTTAAAAGGTCAAGTAATTTAAAGTAGACTATCCCACTATCATGGTGTAAATATTTAAATTTGAACATACATCCCATATGCTTAAATTATCATGACCCGCTTATTGAAATTAACCTGTTGTATTCATCACTTTTCCGAAGTGCGGTATTTGTGATAAGTACAAGACGACTTACTTTCAATAAAACGAGTCAATATTTTATTATAACTCCTTTAATTCATTTGGATACTTAATAGCATGGAAAAGAGATCCTCTAGTTTTAAAACAATTTATTTAGAATAAAAAGTTGGTTAAAAATAAATAACCGATGGGGTTTTAAAAGAAATCTTGAAACAGATAAATATTAATTAAATCATAAGTTTAAACTAAATTAAACCCAAATTAATTTTAACTAAACCAAAATTAAATCATTAATAATCAAAAATTTATTAATAATTAAACCATAATTATACTTTAATCAATTAACATTTATTTAGGAAATTAAACCATAAATAAATGGGTAATTAACCCTTAACGGAATAATAATTAATTAAATAATTAATTGTAATAAATAATCAATAAATAAAATTGCTTAAATAAAAATTAATTTTTTTTATCTTAGTTAATCATTGTTTAAAACTTACTTAATTAAAAATACTTAACTTAGTTAAAAATTTCTTAACCTCTATTTACTTAGCCTAATTACTTAATTAAATAATTAAATAATAATTTCCCTAATTAAAAAATTAAATAAATAAATTATTAAATAATTAAAATTTAAACTTTTACTTAATAATTTTGGAATGAGTTTTCAAAAAAATATTCAAAAGAAAATACTTAAAACTTGAAATCGTGAAATTTTCCGAACTACATCCATAGCGATTATCGCTTTGAGCGTAGTTCGCTAGAATTGATTTCTATGTGGAAATCTCACTTTACTCTAGGTGCCACATGTTTGAAAACAAAATTGTAAGTGTTTTGAAAACTTAAACAAAAGATAAAAAGTTGGAAAAACATTTCAAAAATCTAAAGCTAGAAAATAGCTTTCGTTTCTAAATCGGATCTCAAGCCCTTTGCGACTTTTTGAAGCACTAGTTTTTCACAACCATTTCACAACATACTTGGCTTTTTTTCACAAACAATACCACCATCATATCATAAACCAATCTCAAATATCCATATCCATAAACATATCCAAACATATCAATATATTATCCAAATCTCAAATCTATACCAAACAACTAACTTATAATAATATATCATCCAAATAACTTGATATTTCAACATGATAAACACTATAATTTCACAATATATAGATCATTAAAGAAAGTTGTTTTATTTTCCAAAAATAATAGTTTTATTCACTGAAAATTTTCTAAACCAAAGCGAACTTTGTGCCGAAACTTGAAAACACTTTAGAATATTGCGAATTTGAAACCTTTGGACCCTTGAACACTTGAAATGGGCTCAGCCAAGTGGGTATGTGTTCGGCCTTGTACAACATGACCATGACTTGTTTGGGCTCGGCAATGTTGTCTTGGGTGGATGTTTACTTGAGTTTTGGAAGAGAAAGTGTTGTAGGAGATGTAGAAGTGGTTTTATGAGTTAAACGAGGGATTTTGCATAAGGAAGTGATTTTTTTTAAAAACTTTATAAAGAGGAATACATTGATGCTTTAGCTCAAGCTCTTAGGAAATTTTGGAGTGAAGAGGAGGTTTGTAAAAATGAGAATATAAAGAATTAGTGGTATTTATAGGCTTAGGATTTAATTTAAATAATATAAAGCGATTTATATTAAAATATGCATATGTTTGCATGGACATACCCCTCTCCCCCCTAAATTCCATCCATACCTAATGCTCCCATCGTCCTTGCTCTATTCAAGCCATATCACATGTACTTGTATTGACAAAATGTATTTTTATATGTTATGTATATGTATTTTGATGAAATATACTTTTATTTTAACTTATATGTTTATCTTTATAAGAAAGCTAATGTGTACATGTATATGTACATGTACACAACATGTTAAAGTAGTTTGTAATGTGTGCATGTGTATTTAACGTAGTGTTATAAACTTTTGAATAACTTTTAACCAATGAAAAATTGATATTTTGGAAAATAATTTCTGGTCAGGTCACATTTTATATTTATCTCCGAACTATATATTTTGGTAAACAAATTTTGAAAACTATTTTATCATCATTAATTATTATTTAAAATAGTTATATTTGTTAATAAAAATAATTTATTAATTATTTAAAATATAATTAAATATTTATTTAAATAACAATTAAATTCTGGGTCTTTACACTCTCCCTCCCTTAAAAGAATTTCATCCCGAAATTGGAAAACTAGGAGATAATCCAAACTACATAAAAAGCCGTATATTCATATAAAACACATACAAATGCTTACACTAACATCCATATCAAACAAACTTACACTATACACACAAAAGGTAACCAACTAACTATCCTAACATCATCTCAGGATAGGCTTCTCTAATACGATCCACCGTCTTCCAAGTGCAGTCTCTTGGATCCTCGCTCCGCTTAACTTTTACCAGTCACATCATCTTGTTATGAAACCTCCTTCGCCTTGATCCACAACATGAATTAGATGTCTGACAACCGTTAGGTTCGATTCAATTTCCAATTCCTCTTGAACTGATGGCCCCATAATCAAATATGGATTATGAACATATTTCCTCAAATGTGACAAGTCGAACATATTATGAACACCCGCCAACCTTTCTGGTAACTCAACCGCATAAGCAAGTGGTTCGATCCTCTCAAGAATACATAATGTTCCAACATACCTTGGAGCTAACTTCCCAGCCTTTCTAAATTTAACAACTCCTCTTAGTGGTAAAATCTTTACGAACACCAAGTCTCTACAACCATAAACTCCAAATCTCTTCACCTCTTACCCGCATAACTCATTTAGTGATCTTGAGCCTCCTTTAATCTTTTTTTAATCACTACAACTTTATTTGTAGTCTCTTGGATCATGTCCGGCCCAAGAACTAATCTATCTTCCATCTCAACTCAACACGCTGGTGACTTGCATGGTCTTCCATACAGGGCTCTATCATGTACCATCATAATGCTTGTTCGGAAGCTATTGTTATAGGAGAACTCAACCAAATGCAAATGATCCTTAGAATATGAGCCCTCAATAGAACCTCTAGAACCCGATTCACCCTCTTTGTTTGTCCGTTTATTTGGGGGTGGTATGCTGTGCTTAAGCTCAACCTTGTTCCAAGGATTGTTTGCAATACTTCCTAAAATTGACTAGTAAATATGGGGTCTCAATCACTTACAATACTCACAGGAACTCCATGCAACCTGACTATCTCTCTTATAAAAACTTCAGCTAAGCAGCGATCCTCGTTGATTTCACCGAAATAAAATGTGCGCTCTTCGTTAGCCGATCCACGATAACCCACAGTCCTTCATTTCCTTTTTTTGTTCTAGGAAAACCATCGATAAAATCCATTAATATCATTTCCAATTTAAATTGGGAATCTCCAAAGGTCATAATAATTCGGCTCTCTTTTGATGATCACCCTTGATTTGTTGATAGCATGAACACCTGCTAACAAAGATAGAGATATCTCTTTTCATTCCCTTCCACCAAAACATCCAGTTCATATCCCTATGCATCTTTGAGACACCTAGATGGATACTCAACTTATAACAAACGATGGCTTTTCGACAAAACTTCTTGCCTAAGACCATTGACATTCGGTACACAGATCCGTCCATTCATCCTTAATATTTCTTGGTTGTCAATCTTAAAACTAGTAAACTAACCCTCCTCAACCTTCCTGATGATTGCTACTAAGCTTCCGTCCTCTTTGTTTGCTCGCTATTCTTTTTAGGACAGTTGGGGTAACCTCCAAAAGAGTCAAAAACGGCATTCCTGCTCAAGGTATTAGCCACCACATTAGCCTTACCTGGCATATATTGAATATCCAAGTCATAAGTTGCCAGAAACTCTAACCACCTCTGCTGCCTCAAGCTTAGATCCTTTTGAATAAAAAGATACTTCAGGGATTTATGATCCGTGAAGAGCTTGAATTTTTCACCTAATCAAAGGAAGAAAACCTACTCCTAAAATCTCTAAAGATTAGAATGAAATTAAGAGGAATAGAACGACCCTTACCCAACAAATAGTACCTCCGCATTTTTAATGCAAAGACAACAACTAATAACTCTAAGTCATGCGTAGCATAGTTCTTCTCGTAAACTTCAACTGCCTGCTTGCACACACAATCGCCCTACCATGCTACATCAAAATAGCTCCTAGTATGACCCCACAAGCATATGTGTAAACCATGAATCCACCATTCTCATCCGGGAGAGCCAAAACTGGTGCACTGGTCAATCTCTTCTTCAATTCCCGAAATGCCTCTTCACACTTAGGAGTTCATATAAACTTCTCCTCCTTCTTAGTCGACTTAATTAAATGGGATAAAATCTTGGAATAATCTTGAATAAACCTCATATAGTATCCAACCAACCCTGAGATTCGGTAGGAGTCCACAGTTGCTTCCATTCCGAACGTCTTCCACCTTTGCTGGATCTACTTAAATACCTTCTCCCGTCACGATATGTCCTAAGAATCTTAACTCTGATTTCTACATATTGGACTGAGAAAATTTCACCTTTAATACATGTCTCCTTAATGTTTCCAACATCACTTCCAAATGATGTTTATGTTCTTCCTCAGATTTGGGGTAGATAAGGATGTCGTCGATGAAAAATAACACAAACTTGTTAAGAACATCTTGGAAAACACGGTTCATGAGATCTACAAATTATGAAGGTGCATTCGTTAGCTCGAAAGGCATAACTAACCACTAAAATAAATAGTCAAGGCCTCTAAAAGCAGTTAAGGGTACACTATCTTCAGCAACCTACAATTGATGGAATCCAGTAGTTAGATCCATCTGAGAAAATACCGTAGGTCCATGAAGTTGATCAAAATGATCATTGATGCGAGGTAAGGGATAATTGTTTCTAATGGTCAGCTTATTCAGCTCCTTATAATCTACACGCAACCTTAAACATCAATCAGATTTCACCGTAAACACTACAACAGACCCCCAACTCGAATGACTAAGTCTAATCAATCCTCTCCTTAACAGGTCATTGGTTTTCTTTTCCAATTCATTCCACTCTTTCGGGGCCATCCTTCTCTTGGGTTGAACCACAGGTCTAGCACCAGGGACCAAATAAATACGAAACTCCATCTCTTGGTGCAAGGGTAAGCTATTAACTTCTTTGAAAACATCGGGAAAATCCCTAGAAACTTCTACATAACTTAACTCATCCTAGGAAGATTCCAGAGCATACAAGAAACTACACATATTAATACTTGGTTCCTTACATAGTACTTTAGAAATTTTTCCCAACTTAGTTTTTAATGATACAACCCTTTCAGCACAATCTAAAATAGATCCATATTTTGATAACCAATCCATAAGCAGATTAATGTCAAATCCCTTAAAGTCTAAGAGACATGGGCCACAAGAAAAGCGATGAGAAAGAAGGAAATTGGCACATTCTCACAAACCATATTCAAATGGGTTACACTACCTATGCGGTTAGACAGACACATAGGGTTTTCTATAATACTAGGAATAAGATGAAACTTATCTACTAATTCGTAGGAGATAAAACTATGAGAGGCACTAGTATCAAATAATGCTCGAACAAAAATACCATTGATCAGTAAGGTACCTTCATGGATGCTTAATTTCTCCCTTCACATCTGTTGAAGTAGACGGTTCAATCTTAATGGCATACACCTTGGGCTGCTGCACCTTCTTCATGTGTGGGAAATCCTTAATCATTTGGCTCGGCTGATGATAATTGAAACAAAGCGACTTCAGGACCATTGGAGAGATGGGTTTGTTTTGTTGCTTAGGTGCTTCATGGTTCGGACAGGACCTTGAAATATGACCACTTTGCTTGCAAATATAACAACTAATATTCCTGAACTTGCATGCTTGACCTTATCCCTACTTCCCTTTTCCTTGGCTCTTCAATTCGGATTAAACTTCCTATTGTTAGAACCATTCCCACTAGTATTTCCACTAGATGCTGCTGGAGTAGGCTTCTTTTTTTCCAAGTCATCCGACCTCAAAGCCATGTCAACTAAATCCAAAAAAGTACCTTTAATATGAGTAGTCATTTTCTCATGGTACTCTTCCCTCATACCAAAAACAAACATCTATTTTCTTTTTTAATGGGGTGTTGATCAATTCTAGCCCAAAACAAGACAACTCGTTGAACTTCGTCTCAAACTCTACTACAGATAGATCTCCTTGCTTCAAATCCATGAAGTTTTGATACATCCGGATCCTTTCTGTTGTTAGCAAGAATTGGTCTTCAAAACTTCCTTAAATCGGGCCCATAAAACTCGTCTTCAAGAATATTTGTAGTAAGGGAGTCCCACCAAGCTACCCCTCCCTCTTATAGTTGCCACGCTGCTAAGAACCTCTTCTGTTAATCAGACAAACCAAGACCTTTAAAAATCTACTCGTGAGATCGCAACCATCCTTGCACTTCTATGATAGACTCGGTTCCTTTAAATGGTTTCCCTCCTAGGTTAGTGTAATCCTTGCATAAGGTTGTAAAATTCACTCTCGGCTGCTTTGGTGCTGCCTCTTTGGTAATCCGAACTTCTCTAGGATTAGTGGTTCGGCCATTTGTAGTTGTAGTGCTACTTGCTTCCCTACATCGTCTACCTCTGTTACTCATGTCTTGCTGTCTGGCATAGTAAGTTAATCCTTAGAATACTTAGACGAGGTCAATCTTGAAAGAAGGGTACTAATCAAATCTATCAAATCGATCTATCTATCAAAGACGTATGTGTGTGTACACAAAAGAAAATTACAAGTATGCACTCTGGAAGTTGACCCTAACCAAAAGCCTAAGTGTTTGCTCAACCTAGGCTCTGATACCAAAATGTAACATCTTCCTTTCTTGCATCGAAAGATGAGTCATTAAGGGTAGAAGAATAAGTAAGATATGGAGAAACTACACAATTGCAAGATCTCATTATGAATCATAACAACATATAATATATAATATTAGGTATTACATAGTCATTCCCATAATAATAATACATAAGAGCCTTCACATTTTCAACCTGGACAACTATAACGACCTATCCATAAAAAATACATGGATCATGCATAAACACAGCGGTAATAAATATAATTAGCTATGGTGAAGCCATCTGCTCTAGCTCCTTCAAAATGCTTCCGTAAGAAACCTGGATCACTTGGTTACTCATATAAATTTGAGTACCCAAGAGTTTTAGGAAAAGAAAATAAAACTTCGTATCAAACATGGGTCAAGTGTGAGTAAATTTAATACAACTTAAATTTTACTTTTATAATACCCTTTGAAAATCAAAGGTATTTGGTAAGATCACGTCGCATATAAACCCGAAAGGGTTTTTACTTTATGATAACCAAAACACTTTATATAAAAATCCAGTGATGTTATGATAGTGTCTAGGGTTTTCAAGTAATATAGAACATAGCTGAAATGCTTGTATCTTACATTTCAACATATTTAGGTACAACTAAAAACGTACGACACTTATTGGAAAATGGATTCCATACAATGACTAGGCAACTAGGCTACCGCCAATCACAGTGCATCTCTAAATAAAATAACACCGAGGTCGAACCTATCAAACCCTGCCAACACAAGGCCGGCCTACTCTTTACTGGATAGTACCGACTAAGATCAACCCTTGGTTGGGATCAATAATCATACCGAATCATAAATGAGTTAATAATAAGGACTTTGGATAGGGATGAACTTACCCTTATGGGAGCGACCTACCAAGCCTTGCTACATCTCCTCTGTTTTAGTCATTTGTAACGCCCCACTCCGAGACCCACATTAGCAAAGAGTATTACTAAGTTACACCGTCTATACCCTTGTCTTAATTATCTATTGAATATGCGGACAATTTCCACTCCTTACTTAAATGGATTGACATATCCAATAAATACTTAATACAAAGCCATAGGTGGCTGAAGGATCTATCAGAATAAAATATAACAACTCAAATGTAATACACATCACATAACAGTAGATCATCAAATACATTTTCACATATACAGATACATCACAGAGTTTACAAAATGATACATGTCAAGTGGTAAAGCAAACCACAATACACAAACGAGTCAGTAGAATACATATCAGAGTTACAGACAAAAAGGACTACACAAAAAGCTATAAAAAAAAGGAACTAGCAGAATAGTCCATGCGGAAGCAAAATAGGCTAAGTCCAATATACCTAACCTGAAACATCTCGGTCTGACCCGAGTATAAAATACACGTGTCAGTCTAGCTAAAAAAATCAGTTAGATAAACTAAATGATAATGAACATACAAGGTCATAAAGTACCACAAATATCTCCAAAAGAGATAACCAGATCATCTAACAGAAGATGAATCATAACAAGCCTCATATCATAGGCAACTCCAATGAACCAAGGATATCATATCCCAAAACAAGCCAAGAAGGCAAATAACAAATACCAACAAAGGTAACACAAGTTTCCACAAGGTAATCGCTATATATCGTGTGGTTCAAAGGACCTACACTGAAGGCGATACACTAGGGAAATATAATTATTAAAGAAACAAAAGATGCTCGAGCTCGGTACTGTTAATTTAGTGATATCACACGCCCAGAGGCGATACGCACGAAGACTCTACTCCCACATAGGAGCAATTGTCCACATAGACAAAGCCACACACCTAGAGGCAATACGCATGAAGACTCTACTCCCACATAGGAGCAATTGCCCACATAGACAAAGCCATACACCCAGAGGCGATACGCACGAAGACTCTACCCCCATATAGGAGCAATTGTCCACATAGACAAAGCCACATGCCCAAAGGCAACGCCCGAAGGCAACAAACCGTAGTGGCGAAGGTCCGGAGACCCAGTACTGGACACCACTAACTGGCAGAATGTGTCACAACTCTTAGAAAGGAACTCGGAAAATGTTAACGTGAGTCCCATACTACACGTTCGAACTAAACAGTTTACTAACCGTTAGTCAATTTCACACTCAAAGCAGTACAAGTTCACCTCATCTCATCGGTAAACTAGACCCAAAGGTCAAAACGGTCAAACGAATAGATTAGGAATTAACTGAAAAGATAAACAAACGTGTTCATAGCACGTGTTTTATTTAATCATTTAATTCTCCTCCCTCTTCGCTCGAAGTGCAAAATCGTGTGTGTGTTTTAAATAGAAATTATAAATCGGAGAAACGAGCTTTTAATACAATTTAAAAAGATCAATTTATAAAAACCCGTGTACGAAATCAAAAAGGAATCATCAAAGTCAAATATGCAATAACAACTAATTGGAATCGACACGAATCAATAAAAATTGGAAACCAAGCAAAATAGGCAAATCTGGGCTGAAACAAGCTGGTCAGTCGACTGACTGCAGAGGCCAGTCGACTGATCCAGAAACCCAAAACTTTCGGTTCCTGCCGTCAGTCGACTGACTGCAGAGGCCAGTCGACTGACTATAGAAAACTGTGACTTCCAGTTTCTGCAGACAGTCCCAGAAACTCTCGGTTTCTACAGCCAGTCGACTGACTATAGGGGCCAGTTGATTGACTGGCACTGGGACTGTTTTTCAGCCTATCCAAATGAAGAGCAAACTCTTCCAATTTGCGAACGGACGAGCAATGGGTGCTAGGGGTTTATGCCAATCGACAACCCAGCCCTATTGGCCTCTTCAATACACCATCAAAAGCATGATCAAACATCAAAGCTAAGATTTTTAGAGTTTTAGACTTCAAAACACCAAAAAATTGAAATATTCACCAAATCAATTCAAATCAACAGCAAATGATCATGAATAAGTGTTAGGAATTCATACCTAACATCAATGATATCAAGAGAAGTAGATGTGAGTTCAAAACTCACCTTTTTAACTCAAAACAAAGATGAGAAGCTCTAATGAAAAGAAAAGATCAACCACTCTCCACTTCTACTCTACAAGCTCCAACCTAAGATCAAAACAAGTATTTCCTAAATTAGGGTTTAGGAATTTCTGAAATTGAAGAGGAAATGAGATGGAGAAGATGAAGAGGAGGCTTACCTAAGCTTCTCTTTGATTTTGGAGCAAGAATTTGAGTTTGCAAGAGGAAACTATGGCTTGGAAATTTCTATTTCCCATTCTCTTCCCCCATTTTCAGTTGAACTTGAGAAAAAGAAATGAAATGAGTGAATGGATGAAGAGAGGGGGCTGAGTTAGGGTATAGGATGAGTTGGGTGAAACCCAAACCCAAAAGCCCGCTTAGAAAATAGCAAAATTCAACTTACTCAAAACATATCGATGCTTACACTCAAAAAAGTCGCAAGCACCATTTTGGACTCAATGGAAGTGGTCTCGAGTCCCAATTCGACTGTTTGCAAAAAGTGACATTTCGGACTTTAATCCAACTAACGACGCTATATTTAAATATACAATCGTAAAATATGCGAGTTGTTACATCATTCTCGGTTGATGAGGTCTAAGGCTACGTTTACCTTTATTATAGCATTGCTACTTGGAATTCTAATAATCCCTTCCATATGTTGACACAATGTCAACACTTATCCATATAAGTCATTCAGGAGATGAACGAACCGAAGGCACTTTATAGTCTTCATCATGGACCTTGCCTTTACTATTTCCAATTCAAACGTTTACATTGGTTCGAAGAGGTTTTCAGATAATAATTAATATCCGATCCCGATCTCTCCAAACCAGCGTTTTATAATTTTAAAAGGTCAAGTTATTTATAATAGACTATCCTACTATCAGGGTGTAAAGATTTACATATGAACATATATCCCATATGCTTAGATTATCATGACCTGCTTATCGAACTTAACTCCATTGTATTCATCACGTTTCCGAAGTGCGGTATTTTGTGATAAGTACAAACCGACTTACTTTTAATAAAATGATTCAACATTTTATTATAACTACTTTAATTCATTTGGCTACTTAATAGCATAGACAAAAGATTCTCTGGTTTTATAACAATTTATTAAGACGATAAAATTGGTTAACAATAAATAATCGATAGGGCTTTAAAAGAAACCTTAAAACATATAAAATTTAATTGAATCATAAGTTTAGACTAAATTACACCTTAAATAATTTTAAGTAAATCAAATTAAATCATTAATAATCAAAATTTTATTTATAATTAAGCCTTAATTATACTTCAATCAATTAACATTTATTTAAGAAATTAAACCATAATTAAATGGGTAATTAACCCTTAATCGAATAATAATTAATTAAAAAATTAACTCTAATTAAATAATTAAAAATAAACTTTCTTAAATAAAAAATAATTTTCTTTTATCTTAATTAATCATTGTTTAAAACTTAATTAATTAAAAATAATTAAATTAGTTAAAAAAATTTAACCTCTAATTACTTAACCTAATTACTTAATTAAATAATTAAATAACAATTTTTCTAATTAATAAATTATTAAATAATTAAAACTTAAACTTTTTACTTACTAAATTATTTTTGAAATGACTTTTCAAAAACAATTCAAAAGAAAACACTTAAAACTTGAAATCGTGAAAATTTTTCAAACTACATCCATAGCGACTATCGCTACGAGTGCAGTTCGCTAGAATTGATTTTTAGGTGAAAATCTCACTTAACCATAGCTTGAACATGTTTGAAAACACAACTGTAAGAGTTTATGGAAAACTTAAACAAACGGTAAAAACTTGGAAAAACATTTTATAAATCCAAAGCTAGAAAATAGATTCATTTTCAAATCGGACCTTAAGCCGTTTGCGGCTTTTTAAAGCACTAGTTTTTCGCAACTATTTCACAACATACTTGGTTTTGTTTCACAAAAAATACCACCATCATATCATAAACCAATCTCACATATCTATATCCATATACATATCAAACATATCAACAAATTATCCAAATCACAAATCTATACCAAACAACTAACTTACAATCATATATCATCCAACAACTTGATATTTCAACATGATAAACACTATAATTTCACAACATATAGATAATTAAAGTAAGTTGTTTTCTTTTCTTAAAATATTAGTTTTACTCACTGTAAATTTTCTAAATTAAAGCGAACTTTTTGCTGATACTTGGAAACACTTTAGAATATTGCAAATTCGAAACCTTTGGACCCTTAAACACTCTATGGGCTCGGCCTAGCCTTGTAGGGCATGGCCATGCCTAGTTTGGGAATGGCCATGTGGTCATGGGTGAATGTTGCTTGAGTTTTGGAAGAGAAAGTGTTATAGGAGAGGTGGAAGTGGTTTTGTGAATTAAAGGAGGGATTTTTGCATAAGGAAGTGATTTTTTTTCAAATTTATAAAGAGAAAGCCATGGATGCTTTAGCCCAAGCTCTTAGGAAATCTTGGACTGAAGATGAGGTTTGTAAAAATGAGAATATAAAGAAGTAGTTGTATTTATATGCTTATGATTTAATTTAAATAATACAAAGTGATTTATATTAAAAATATACATATGCATGCATGGCCATACCCCTCTCACCCCTAAATTCCATCCATACCTAGTGTTCCCCCCTCTCCTTGCATTATTCAAGCCATATCACATCTACTTGTGTTGAAAAAGTGTATTTTTATATGTTAGTATATATATTTTTATGAAATATAATTTTTTTTAACTTATATGTTTATATGCATTAGAAAGCTAATGTGAACATGCGTACATGCGCACAACATGTTAAAGTAGTTTGTAATGTGTGCATGTGTTTTTAACATAGTGTTATAACCTTTTGAATAACTTTTAGCCAATGAAAAATTGATATTTCAGAAAATAATTTTCGGTCACATTTTCTATTTCTCTATGAACTTTATAATTTGGTAAACAAATTTTGAAGACAATTTTATCATCATTAATTATTATTTAAAATAGTTTTATTTGTTAATAAAAATTCATTTATTAATTATTTAAAATATAATTAAATACTCATTTAAATAGTGATTAAATTCTGGATTGTTACCCCTCATGCAAAACTTTATGTCTGATCTGCATGTAGTCTTTGTTTGCTTATACCATGAAAACTCTTAGGTATTTGATTGAGTAGTTTGAGAGTCAGGTGCTTTTGGGGATTACGATGTAGCTGGAGCATTTTGGAGGAGTAGTATCGAGATTTTGATATTATACTTGATACATTTGTAGTACATGATAGACTTATTTATTTGTATATAAGACTATTATATCATATATTTATTCAGAACTCATCCTATTGGGAGGTCATGTATCCTGATTTTCTGTATTGATATTTATTTATCAGTCACTTCCGCTTTTGTAGTCTCTTATATATTGTCATATTATTCGGTTCATGTGTATTTAATATATTATATATTGTCATTTCATTGTAGGATCTTATCGATGTCTTGGTTTATTGTTTCGTTTTAAATTCTACCCCAACTGACTGTCTTTTGTGATATTCGGCAGTCATATGTTGTGATTTGACATTGATTTAAAGTATTACGATGGGAGGAGGGTCGTTACAGAGGTGGTGGAATGGGGGAGGAGTGGTGAGTGCTTAGGGGAGCGTTGGGGGATAGCGGAGCCGTTGGAATTGGTGGCAGGGTTTCCGGTGCCAGGAGTTGTTGAGCTCAGGTTAGGGTTTTGATCATTTTTATATCTGGGGTTTGGTTTTGCTTTTCTAGTAGAGGATGATAGCGTCGATCATGGCATGGCTAGGTGTGGCAGAGAGGAGATGGGTGGGCGTTCGAATAGAGATGGAAGCTGTAATGACTCGGGTTTTGCCCGTTCGAAAATCAACATCCGTACTTCACATTGTACTAGAATGCCGCAGATTCGATCGTTCAAATCCGATTCGCCGGAGCTTATAACAACATTAAGTAAATAACACAGCGGAAGAAAAGAATAATACATTGATATACAATATCTGATACAACAGAGTGATACAATGAATATCAATATACATCAGAGATATGATATAAGAAATAGCAGCGGAAAAGAAAAGATAACAACAGCAGCGGAACAATATCAATAGAAGTGATAACTCCAAAATGATCTTCAGACAAGAATGAATCCACAACTCCAAGATAAGCAACTCCGATGAATGAACTAGCTCCAGATAATCTACTAAACCTGAATATTTGAAAAAAAACCCAACTCTAGACTGCTCGTGTGGAAAATTATGAGCACCCAGAGTTTAGGAAGGGAACAATAAACTCCAGATCAGTCATGGGACTGGTGTGAGCAACAAAAACAGTTTATCTTTAAACAATCAACAAAAGAATTTTAAACATTGAAATCCGCAATGCTTTTAGAAAATGAAACTACTATAAGACCTCCCGCCACACACACAATGCAAACGCAGAATTGGAGGAGATTTCTTCTTATGATAGTCAAACATGCTTACTACGCAAATCATTGGATATTATTATTACTAGTGCATAGTGTAGAAATCATTTCGAAAGTAGAATATAAATCTTAGCCAGCATAGACATTCCGAACTATGCCTACTATAGCTACCATCCAAACAGTGGTGACCACCATAAGTGAATGGCAGGTTCTACAACTAAAACCGTACAAGGCTCGTATTGTTTCTTTGGATTTCCAACAAATGGTCAGGCTAAGGAACTTCCTATCCACGATGGGTACGTCCCTGGAATAGACGACCCGAGAACCTAACCGGATCTCTGCCAACACAAGGCCGGGTTACCTCTGCAAAAATAGGTAACTACTGACACGCGTATGTCATCCCCCGATCGTAACCGATCTTCCCGAGGATCCTCGATTTCCAACAACCACATCAGAATAATAATGCAGTAACCACATAGGTTAAGTATCTGGGCTCCATACCATGATACCACCTCTATCCAGAAGGAATGACATACACTAAGGGGCGCTACTCCCTAGAACCTTGCTGCATCTTTCCTGTTTTGACTATTCCGGGGTGTGAGGCTCGACGAAGTCTCGTCCACAAAGCTACGCTTTGTCACAAAGCCATGCTTCGGGTCAAACAAATGATCAACCTATGATCACAAAGATATAAAATCAAATAAATGATCATATCGCAAATGATCAAATACTGATCATCACACAGCAACACTCAGCATGCCACATTACCAAATTGGGATATATCGCTGATAAATTTCAACTACATAACCTCTGAGCTCGTACGTCTCAGAGAAGGGTGTTAAGCTAAGAGAATAAATTCTCCGCCACCAACAGAGATGTATTTGAAAGAAATCGGCTTTATATCTCAAAGTGTAATGTCAGACATGTATCCATACAAGTCTGTTCCGGGTTCGAACAGAACCGAAGGCACTTCTCACGAAGCCCTTGCAAATCCGGATAATTTCCAATCACGTCCGGACTTCCCGTCACTAAGGGTGATAAAACCTCTATATCGGGGATCAGCCGATGCAGAGTAACTCGACGGTAATCCTTCCATTTTCAAAAATATCCGGTCTTCAACACCGGTCTTCAAATGCTATCCATATACGACGTATCACACATTCGGAATGGGTTATACGACCCAAAGGTCCTTTCCCGGCTAAACCGAATAGTGAGCGAAATATTTAAAACATATGGATATGGGATTTCAATTAAGTCACAACTTAATAATTCAACTTCTTTTTTTCAAATGGTTTAACAAATTACCATTTTCAAATCTTTAGACAAAAAGATTCATTTTAAACAACCTCCAATGGTTTAAACAATTTCCACATTTAAATCTTTTAAATAAAAGATTCATTCACAGATTTTCCCAATTAATCTCCATTTCAGTTTAACTCGTTAAATCTTTAAATCAAAGATTTAACTTATAGCTTTCAAAACAATTCCATTTCAAATGGTTTAAACAAATCATTATTCTAAATCTGTTAAAATAAACCGATTTAATTCATAGCTTTCCAAAAAGAATTCATTTATAACTTGGAAAACCCATTTTTCAATTCGTACTTGAAATTCCTTTAAATTGGAATTTCATTTCTTATATATGTGAAAGCTTTTATCATTTGAAAACAAACAGTTTTCATTTCGGAAAATCTGATTCATTTATATGAGTTGGAATCCTTGGGTTAAATTCAAATTCTCAAAATTACATTTTTAAATGGTTTACATTCAAATAAACACATTTATAACATTTTCAATCCCTAGTTTCAAATCATAGGATTCAATTTCAAACTTGAATTCAAATTTAAATCAAATTATTTAAATTTTCAAAACTCGATTAAGTTATTCAAAATAACTTTTATCTTTGAAATTCTATTTCAAAAGCTTTTCACTTTAAACTCGAATTTCCAATTTCAAAATCAATTGAAATTAAAATTTCAATTTCAAAAACATCAGATTTAAATTATCTGCGACTTAACCGATTTCCACGTGAAATCCATATTTGTGTGTGTATAAGTGTGGTCCAGGGGTTTTACTCAGTAGTGCAACATCAATCAATCATTACAGATCAAATACAGAAATATAGTTGATAAGCGATATAAACTATAACGCCCATCTTCATTCACAGATCACAGATATAAACATCACAGATAAGTAAATTACAGATCACAACATAAATCAGGGTATATCACAAAGCATCATATATCAGGGATATCAAACAAATCAAATCTTCCAATGGAATTCAAACATCCATAAGTAAGATCAATAAATTATCTGATTAAATCAGATAAATTTCTTATGAATTACTAATCCTGGTTAATCAACATTGATAAGTTACAAATTATTTTGATTAACTATTCTTTAATCGTTTATTAATTAACCATTAATAATAAATAAATTAACCTTTAATTAAAATTCATCCACCTTAAATTATTAAATAATTAGCCTTTAATTATTAAATTCACCATTTAATTAATTATCTTTAATTAATTGCTTTAATTAATTATCCCTCAATTAATTATCATTCTTTAATCACCATCATAATTTAATTAACCTTAATTTCTTTAATTAATTATCCCATAATTATAATAAGTGATTATCCCTAATCAACAAATTTTACAACCTTTGTCTATTCAAACACTTAAATAAACATTTATTATGGAAATAGAAATTTGTTTAAGGAAATAGTTTAAACCTTGATTTAATTCAAATTTCACAATCTTTAATTCAAAATTTGAAACTTGGTTAACATTTCGTCTCGACCCGAGTCTTCCTCGAACCAAACTCAAGCCCAGACCCGAGAAAACTACCCTTTTTTTTCGAGCATTCCCAGTTGTTCGACTTCTTCTTTAAATCAACTGCTAAAAAAAACTCTACTTAAACGCGAGAGAACCCGAGCCAAAATTCTGTTTACTCGAACGTTCACTCGAGTCTCTCCCCAGGCCTGAACTCGCTGATACCCAATCGACGTCGTGCACGTGCACGTCACCGCGCCTCCGCTCCATTGACCATCGCGATCGCCATCAAGTCGCGCTTCATCCCCCCATTCGATAGCGATAATTGACTCGATGCCAACGACCCTAGAACGAAATCGAGCTACTCCACACCCGCCTGGAAATATGAACATCATCACCAATCGAACCTGTCAACGCCAAGTTCATGATTCTCCGACCATCTGAGTGCCTCCACCTTCGGCCCTAGCTTCGACTTCCTCTCCTCTACCATTTCCCATACCCTGGCCTCACTCGATCACCTGTCGACGATGGACGAAGCAAAATTCGAAGCTTAACGCAAATTAGGTTTAAAAACCCAAATCACCTCACCGTAGTTGCCACGACGATCGTTCAGCACTTCCACCATTTTTCCCATACTTACTGATACCACCTCCACCTTCACCCAAGATCCCGACCACCAAAGACCTCGTGATCATCTGATATTGCCCAAAATCCCTTTTCCAGTAAATTCCCAAATCCTCATTCATATCAATACTAAAATTTGAGATTTATAGTTTAAAAATCCTAACTTTTGAAGGTGATTCAAGATATAGAATTGAATTAACATTTTGTTACATTCGAATTTTAACATATGTTCTCCTTTTTACTGTAAAACTTAATTAAACTGAAGCCATGTTCCTCAGTCATGTTTTAAACCATTTTCAGATTTTGATTTTAGTGTAAACAAATTTATTTAGTTTAAAAAATCTTGAGTTTTAAGTTTAGCATCTTGTTTTGTTGAGAATCAAAGCTTAGAGATGATTTAAGTAAGAATAAATTGAGTTTGATTAAAATATGGGGCCTGTACCAAATTCAGAATCATAGAGCATCTCAAAACATATGCAACTGAAGCATAGACAAACAGTTTATAAATGAAGATCGAACTGTTTAATTAACTCTAAAACTCTTAAAAATTAAGTTTACTCACAGATTCACAGGCAATTAAAAATAAAAAGAAAAACTGGTTTTAGAAAAATTTGAAGTTGCTCACCTGAACTTGATGTTTGAAAGCAGAGAACTGTTTTAAACTTTGATCTGGAATTTTTTTATTTAGCCTCACTTGATTTAAGTTGAAGTTGTTTGCTTGATCTTCTTTACATTGCTTCAAGTTTGTAACTTCCAGATTTGATATTACTTCAAATTTCCTTTTCTTGAATCTGTCTTGTTGTATAAATTGGATCTTTGCTTTAATTTGAAATGGTATTTACTTCATTCATTTTTCTTTCTTTCCAGGCTTGCTTAACTTTGATGAGCGAAAATGAAATGAAGAAGTTTGATACAAATAAAAGAGGTGTGCAGGTGATATTATTATTGTTTGTACAGGTGATAATATTTTATACAAAGCAGGACAAGGATATCTTCTTAATAAGGTGGCTGAAATGTTTTATAATATCTCGAATTGACTATTGTTTATGCTAGCATTAAATGCAAAGTACTTTATGTACATTTTTTTTTCGGCTGAGAGATGATTCTTGTACATGCTGAGAAATGGCATTGCATGCTTATGTCCTTCATGTATCATACTTGTCCCCCTGTATATACTTTGCTTTGTTTATGATTTTCTAGCCTGCATACTTATTTTACAACTACAAATTTGCTTGCCTTTGAACTACTTACAGGTTTACTAATTATTTATACAAACCTGTTTTGATTTTGTACTTTATATATATATACTTGCCTTTGCTTATTTGTTTGTATACTTTAACTTGCTTGATTAAATTTACAGGCTCTTGTAGTTATTTTGTTACCTTTTCTTTTGTCGTTGTCTTTTTTTTTCTTTTGTTGCTTATATGTGTATTTGTTTGTATGCATACATTTGTTTACTTTGTTGCATTTGCATTCATTCACTATTTTTACAAAACCCAATTTGAATTCAGTTTCAAATACATTTCTCAAGTAATTCAAAATTCAACTAACATTTTTTTTATATTTAATATTTAAACCATTTATTTAAGACTTAAATTCAAATCAAATATATACGTATATATTCAAATTTACTCATGCATGCCTGTATACATATATATACAATATTTTAATTTTAAATGATTCATACAAAATATATTTGGATATCGGGAAAACTCGCTTCTATTAATTGATAAATTTCACAGTTTTATTCAAAATTTCATTTAATTATCAATTAATATTAAATTAAAATCTAGGGTCGTTACAGAAGCGTAGGTCCAGGTGGGTTGTAGCGCCGGTGGTAAAGAGTTAAACGGGTGTTGCCATTTGCTTATATGTGATTCATTTTAGGTGGAGCACAGTCGATTTTAGCTGGGGGCCACTGGAGGCAGTGGTGAGGTTGCGGTCCTAACGAGATCGACGAATGGTATTTGTGGGTGGCCCTGGTCCATCGTGTGGTAGTCGAAAGGTAGGGAGCATGTGCACACTGTGTAGGGGCATTGGGTTCCAGGAAATCGTATTTGGATTTGGGAATTTTGGAAGGCAATGGTTCTTGTAGCATTGCGGGTTGGGTCTTAGGAAAGATGGGCGTAAGTTTAGATGGGTGAGAAATCCTTATTTATTTGTTTAGCTAAATTAATTAAGTGTTAATTTTGAAAATTAATATCGTGTTCATATTAAATCCATTTGACCCACGAATTTTTGCGTTGGATTCGTAAAGCGTCTAGAGCACTTGGTATAAGTAGTTGATAGTTTAAATGAAGCACAATTTCATGATATAATAATAGTGGTCAAATTCTAATCACGTTATTTTAAATAATAACATAGTTATTAATTATACTCCATTGGTGGTAACTATTTGGCCAAATAAAGTACCGTTCTGCTATTATAAATAGGATATATTTTTTGGACATCTATTTAGCAGAATAGAACAACGTTCTACTATAATTAAATGGAATAGATTATTGATAATATTTGTTTGGCAGAGTAAAACCCTGTCCTGCTATGATATTAATTTGGACATTTACTCATATGTCAGTTAATTATTATGTGGAGACTACAAGAAAATTCACTTTTGATAGCAAAGATGTAATGACCTAGAATTTCAGTCATTCTAAATTAGAATATTTAATTGATTTTCAGTATTCACAAGTTAATTTTATAAGTTGAATAACTTATATTTCAAATATAATGATTTATTTGATAATTAAATTGTTTAATTTAATATTTGAAATTGCAGAAATAATTCAATTTTGAATTTAATATGAATGAAAATGATTTATAAAGTTGATTTAGATTCTATATGAATTGGAATGACGTTAGTAAACTTTTAAAATGGAATTAAAAGTGAATAAACAGAAATTGGAAATTATATATTTTAATTAACGTATAAAAATAGTAATTTTTGACACTATCTCAGAATTCGATGAAACTAGTTTCATTGGATCCATAATAACAAGTTATTATAGGGTTTCAAATTTTGTGCCAATCAGACTTACGATTTGGTTGTGCGAAGTTGAAACACATAGAAATTTATTTAAGTAAATTTAATTAAAGGAACTCGATTCGAAAACCTATCTTCCAAATACGATGGAATTGGCCTTCGATACATATTCCATTATGTTTGAAATAGGGGTAAAACATTATGAATGCCAGTCGGCATGCTTTGATTGGAGTTCCGAAAATTTAACGATGAATAGTGTTTTGTAGTTGTCTATATAAGGACCTTCATTTGTCCCGAACCCTAAAATCTAAACCCTAGCATCCACCTAAATTTCAATGGCCATAATTTCGCAAGCTTCCACCCTCGATTCCTCCCAATCCAAACACTTTTAGGCTTTGACATTAACTAAAAAAACATAGAGAGCAACAAGATCTTCACATCCAACAGCTATGATCGAGATTGGAGCGATGGATCGACGACAAATTAGCCATGAAAGAAATGCATTTGAGAGGTGTTTGCACGCGTTGGAGTTGATCGGAGGGGGGCGGTTTTCAGGCATGGGTTGAGTTCGTGATGGGCTTTTGAATGGTGGTCTTTGATCGTTGTCTCGACGAACGTACGAGAGTGCGACATCAAGTGAAGGAGGCGAAGTTTGGGTTCAAACGCGTGAACCTAAGGAAGTAACGTGCGTGAGGGAAGATGATTATAAAAGTTAATTAAGGTAATTAAAATTTTAATGATGAAAATTAATTATTTAAATTCATGTAAACTTATAAAATCCATACCTTATTCGTACGAGGTCTAAATCGAATGAAACGAGTTGCGTTGCACTCGTTACTGAAAATACTACGGGATGGAGTTGTTGGATGGATTTGGAGCTCGCAAGAATTTTGGGTAAAATTAAACGCTCGTTTAATTTTATTCCCAATAAAATGCTGCAACGACGACTGGAAGCAAAGTGAATAAATCTCACTCTCTCTGTCTCGCTTATACTTTTATATAAGGGAGAATAAATTTATTATATGTTGTTTGATGATTGTTTGGATGTTATACTATATTATTAGTAGTTGGATATATTCCTGCCTATTGGAGCAGATGAGATCCTATACGTTCCCGTGTATGAATAGATGACCTTTTGTATGCGCGTCTGCCTTGAAGCAGACATTGTACATATTTTCTCATATGTATATTTGTTGTTGGTGACAGGTTGGAGGGATCCAACAGGATTCCTTACTATGGTTGATGTTTATTTACACATATTGTTATATATGGTATATTATGTGATATTTGATGTGATGGATGCCATGATTGCTATTATTGATGTGAATCCCCTTATTTAGTACTTTTGTAGCATTGGCATATTTTGGAATTTTAAAATACTAAAATGATGATTTCAAATAAAAAAAGATTCAAAGTGATTTTGAAAATATATACTTTTTATTAATTTTCGAATGATTAAAGAAATCGATTTATTTTAAATAAATAAAAAGTTATAATTTTTATGTTATAAAAATTATGGTTTTGTGAAATATACTTAAATATGATTTTTGAATGTGAAGTTAGTTATTTTGTAATAAGTTAAATCGAGAATTTTGAACTTATTATAAATGGTTTATATATGAGATTTATAAAATTGATATTTTATAAATAAAAGTAATGAAATTGTAAACGAGTTTTATAAGTGTTAAAATAAAGATATAGATGAAATATTATAAGTAAATAAGATTTATAAAGTAAGGAATTTTGTGACGACCGCCCATGACCCCTGCACAGAATCTTGAGATATAGCGCTGTAAAGTGTGCCAGGCGACCATGGACGATTGTCAAGGTAAGATTTAAAACAAAAGAATCTATCGTATTACTCACAGCGCATGGACAAAATACAATAGAACATATGTATAGTGAAGCTTTACAGAACAAAATGACATCATATAAAACTCCATAATAGTTGAATACAAGCATCCACATAGTCAATACATCAAGCCTCACTACATATCTCTCAGAGAATACAAAACAGCGGAATATCCAGTACATATAATAAGAAGATAATATGCAATCCTCCAGCTCGTCTTCGATATCAGCATCGTGAGAAGAGAACAGCACCTGTCACCTGCTACCTAGTCTGCCCGTCCCAAAATGGACGAACAGCCCAAGGCAATAAGAATTAAAAACATAAAGCCTTGAGTCAGACAACAGTCTTAGTGAGCAGTAAATTAACTAACAACATACCAAAAGAGCATAAAGGAAAATGAATAGGAATACAACCCTCCCACTCCAACCTCATTCTACAGTGATAGCCCCCTGACACACACTAAGCAGAAGCAAACATAGCAGAGCATACAATTTAAAGTAAAGCAATTGTCACTCGAGTCAAGAGCGATGTTTTCCAAGTACAAATCCCAAGGTCTAAAACCAAGGTCAGATAAGCACCCAGGAAATACCGCTCTTGAGACCGAATGACGATACAACCAAACATCCATGACTCGGCTATCACTGTTATCATTGTTGCGATATCACCGTTAATTGAATGACCGGCACATTCTTTCAGCCGTCCGTCAAGGGCTAATGGTAACCCCGGTTCTAGACATAACTCCCGCACGTCATCGTGACCCGTGCCTAGGATTATCGAATCTACCCAGAGTACTTGACCATCAACTTAGTCTTTTGGGCGTCCCCATGTACTCTTGCTTAGAGCATGCTAGAACCTTCAACAACGATGAGATCTCAACCTCCTAGTCATCCTCCTCGACGACTATTTCCATACTAGCTCAAGCGCCTCTCGAGCATCCATTATCCTCAACTCGAATCATATCACCGAGTTATCAACATGCTTGGAATGATCCCGCCTGGATTAGACCAAGTCTTCATCATATGATGCCTCGCTTCATTACATCCTCGCAAAGCTTCATCTCAACTTCACATCATCAAATCTATGCATAGGAGCTTCATCATCCCGCTACATATGCCACGAGCAGCTTTTCCAATTCAAGAGCCTTTCCCTTAGCTTTTGAATCACCTTCGATCTAAATCTAATCATCAATCATCTAGTTCATAACAATCAATCAAATCAAACATCAATCCAAACAATCAAGTATTCTAAAATGATCTAAGTAGACAATTATAACAATAATGGCATTTTCGTAATTAAAGAGTTGAAAGTCCAATAAGCATGAAAACATGGATTATATCTCTACAAACTTGATGAATGAACTTGCATAGGTTAATATATGATAAAATGGATGTAACATCATCATGAACAATGGATCTATATGGATCTACACATAGGATGAAGAAAATGCATGGAAATCTCTATTTTAACACCAAAACGAGCCAACAATCCGATATACTCCTTTGGATCCGTGTGAGAGATAATCACCACTCACCAAATCACCTAAACAATCCAAAAGATATCAACTTCAGATCTGGACAGCGAAGAGCTAAGCTAGATCCGACAAGATCTCACTTCAAACGAAGAAATCTCTCTTGAAAAGATGAAGATCTTCAATCTAAGCTCTTGAATCTTCAATCTTGATCTTCGATTTGGATGGATGGAAGCACTAGATTAGAGTGGAGAAAAGAAGTGAAGAAGTGTAGAAGTCGAGCTCTCAAAATGGCAGCACTTCGTCGCTTCAAAATCCGGATCCCAAAAAGTGAGAACAACCCCTTCTATTTATAGCTGAAAACTGCTCTAAGTCGTAACTCGGCTATCTCCCTAGGTCGTTTCCGACCTAAGCCTCTCCGACCTAATAGATGCACGCGACATAACAGTCTTCGACCTTACGACTTAGCCAGACCCAGCGACTCATCGCACGCGCGACCTAACCTCTTACGCGCTTAGCGACCTAACAGGCCTCCCCATCTTACGACCTAACGATGTTACGACCTAACACTTAACTCCTAGGTCGCTTTCGACTTAAAGCATAGGCTACGACCTAACACTTAAACTATCTAAGCGACTTAACAACCTACGACTCAGTTGGGTTGCGACCTAACAACTTAGGCTCCTACGCGACCTAACACATGTCGACCTAAAACAACATACGACCTAACAGTTAGATCCACGCGACCTAACACTTAGGAAACCCAGCGACCTAACACATACCGACCTAAAACAACACGCGACCTAACCTAAGTCGCAAACAACTGGACTTCGACCTAACTACTAAGCCAAAGCCCAGCGACCTAACACTCGCGCGACCTACGACTTAGAATACACGCGACCTAATACTTAAACTATTTCCTACGACCTAACAACTTAAGTCGCCAACCCTTAAGTCGCTAACACGCTACCCTTCTTAGGTCGCTAACCTATAGGTCGCTCCAAGATACTAAGTCGCTAACCCGGTAACCATTAGGTCGCTAACTCACCCTGCCGACCTAACACTTAGCTCACTGAAACTCTTAGGTCGCTCACAACATTCCCTTAAGTCGTTGCCGACCCAACTCTTCCCCAGAATACTTAGGTCGCCTACTATTCTTCCTTAGGTCGTCTAAGCCTCTTAAGTTGGTCACGACTCATCACTTAGGTCGGTCACTCCCTTAAGTCGGCAACTCGACCCAGACCTATCCTTTAACTTACCTATCCCCTTAGGTCGCAGATCTTCTCTAAGTCGCCAACAACATTTAGGTCGCGTACGACCTAGGACTTAGACAAATCTGCCTAAAAATCTGAAATGACATGAAAATGCTAAAATTCCAGATTTTGACGAACATGTCGATCCGTAAAAATACGGGTCGTTACATTCTCTCCCCCTTAGGAATTTCGCCCCCGAAATTCCAAGCAATCAAAAACTATTCTGTACGCCTACCATCCATAGCAATCAACAAACCATGCATCCAATTCTAACTTAGCGTACAGAATTCTAAGACTTAGAACAAGTTACAATATCGCGAGATGACACGACACCTTAGGGCCATACCTCGAAGAGTTCAGGATGAGCTGCCTTCATCCTCTCTTCCACCTCCCACGTACAGTCGTTATCATCATCACTCCATTGTATCTTGAGCAACTTAACCACCTTCCTCCTAAGCTGTTTCGTGTCGGTTTCAACAACACGAAGCGGCTTACGAGGTCTTCTATCGACTGGATCAACTTCCAAGTCTTCACAGCTATCAGCAGAAACCACTGTATTCGAGTCGTGCACATACTTCCGTAGATATGATACATGAAAAACATTGTGCACACCCGACATCTTCTCAGGTAACTCCAACCTATAGGCGAGCTTTCCAATTTGCTCGATAATCGGGAATGGTCCAACAAATCTCGGAGTCAATTTTCCTTTCTTCCCGAATCGAATAACATTTTTCAGTGGAGAAATCTTCACAAAAACCATATCTCCTACGTCGAATTCCAAATCCTTTCGACGTTTATCAGCATAACTCTTCTGACGGTCTTGGGCTGCCTTCATTCGTTGCCGAATGATCTCTATGCAATCTGAAGTCTGACGAATCATCTCTGGCCCAAGCATCAGCTTTTCTCCAGTTTCCAACCAACATGTCGGAGAGTTACACGGTCTTCCATACAATGCCTCATACGGTGCCATACCAATGCTTGACTGGTAACTGTTGTTGTACGCAAACTCCACCAAATGAAGGTGATCTTCCCATGATCCTCCGAAATCCAGAACACAAGCTCTGAGGAGATCTTCCAAAACTCGGTTGACTCTCTCGGTCTGACCATCTGTTTGAGGGTGATAAGCTGTACTTAAACACAACTCGGTTCCCAAAACTTCCTGGAAGCTCTTCCAAAATCCACTAGTGAACAATGGATCCCGATCGCTCACTATACTCTTCGGAATACCATGGAATCGAACTATCCACTTAACATACAACTCAGCCAACTTTGATGCAGTCCTAGTCGATCGAACAGGAATGAATCGTGCACTCTTAGTCAGACGATCCACAATGACCCAAATCCCTTCATTTCCCGTCCTGGTTCTAGGCAATCCATCAATAAAATCCATCGACACTTGTTCCCATTTCCATGTAGGAACTTCTAAGGGTTGAAGCAATCCACTTGGCTTCTTCTGTTCAGCCTTTACCAACTGACAGTTCATACACTTGGAAATGAAATCTCCAACATCCTTCTTCATGCCTTCCCAGTAGTAGGTTCTCTTCATATCCCGATACATCTTATTTCCTCCTGGATGAATTGTCAACTTCGAGTGATGACTTTCCTTCAGAACTTCACTCTTCAATTCATCTATATCGGGAACCACTAGTCGTCCTTGCTTTCGAAGCCAACCTTCTCTATCGACCTCGAATCCTTTATCCTTTTCTGGCTCCAATCCAGATTCCAATTCACGGATAATCTTGACAAGCTTATCATCTCGCTTTTGACTCTCGCCAATCCTTTCCACAAGAGTCGGTCTTATCGATAAGTTTGCCAACATTTCAGGTTCCAATTCGCATCTAGGCCTGAAGTCAAATCCAGCTAAATACTCGAGACTCTTCCATTCAGAAAACATGGCTCCCAATCCTGCATGTCTTCGACTTAACGCATCAGCCACTGCGTTACCTTTTCCCGGAGTATAAGCTATACCAAAATCATATGATGCTAAAAACTCTAGCCAACGTTGCTGCCGAAGATTCAAATCCTTCTGGGAGAAAAGATACTTCAACGACTTATGATCCGTAAACAACTCGAATCGAACTCCCAACAGATAATGCCTCCACATCTTCAGAGCAAATACAATCGCCGCTAACTCCAAATCATGAGTTGGGTAATTCTTTTCATGCGGCTTCAGTTGTCGACTAGCATACGCAACAACTTTATCCTTCTACATCAGCACTGCTCCAAGTCCAGTACCACATGCATCGGTGTAAACCACCATCTCATCATTCCCACTTGGAATAGTCAAAACAGGAGCACTCGTCAATCGCTCTTTCAGGATTCCGAAAGCTTGCTCACACTTAGCATCCCAACTGAACACTTGGTTCTTCTTCGTCAATCCTGTTAACGGTGCAGCTATCTTGGAGAAGTCTTTGATAAACCGTCGATAATATCCTGCTAATCCAAGAAAACTTCTCACATCAGATGCATTCTTAGGTCTAACCCAATCCTGGATTGCTGCCACCTTAGCGGGATCAACCGCTATTCCATTTCCAGAAATCACATGGCCTAAGAACCTCACTTCACTCTTCCAGAAGTGACACTTCGAAAACTTAGCCTTCAGCTGATGTTTCCGTAAGATCTCCAAAACAATACGCAAGTGCGTCTTGTGCTCTTCCTCCGTTCTGGAATAAATCAGAATATCATCCACGAACACAAGTACGAACTTGTTCAACTGATCTCTGAACACTCTATTCATAAGATCCACAAAATATGCTGGCGTGTTAGTCAATCCAAACGGCATTACCAGCCACTCAAAGAACCCGGATGGTGTCCTAAAAGCAGTCTTCGACACACTATCCTTAGCCACTCTCAACTGGTGAAATCCCGTTGCCAAATCCATTTGAGAAAACACCTTAGCCTCGTGAAGCTGATCAAACAAGTCATCTATTCTCGGCAATGGATACTTGTTCTTCTTAGTCACCTTATTCAGCTCACGATAATCCACACACAATCTCAACGACCCATCTGCCTTAGTTGCAAACACAACTGGTGCACCCCATTCGGACACACTACGTCGAATGAATCCTTTCTGTAAAAGGTCATCAACTTGCACCCTCAACTCCTGCTGTTCCCTAGGCGCCATCCGCCTAAGAGGCATCACAACAGGTCTGGCTCCTTCAACTAGATCTATTCGAAACTCGATCTCTCTATGCGGCGGCAACCCTTTGACTTCGTCAAAGACATCCTCGAATCCATTTGCGATTGGCACTAAAGACAGTCCATCCCGTGGAACAACTAGCGAATACATGAAGCTCATGAAGACGCCTTCCTCATGCTTACATCGTATCACAATCTTTCGCCCTTCCACATTCTCGACTGTCACCTCTAGCCTCTCACAATCAACCTTAGCCGCATACTTCCTAAGCCAGTCCATACCCAAAATAATTCCGAACCCCGCAAAGTTCAGAACAAAGCAATCACAAACAAAAGAGCAACCATGACTCGACACAACTAGACCACGGCATAACATACACAAACAAGACGAACCCCCAACTGGATTAGTCACAACCAATGGCCTATCAACAATATCCGGCTTCAAACCTAACCGGCCTACTAGTTCATTACAAACAAACGAATGCGACGCTCCAGTATCAAACAGAACTCTAACTGGAACACCACATAGGAAAAGAGTACCTTGAACAACCACACTCTTTCCTTTCTCTTCAGCAGTAGGAGCTTTCGAAGACGACGGAACAGCCCCCAAAGCATAGGCTTGCACAATCTGCCTGTCCTTCCTTGGTTCTGGACAATTCTTCCTGAAATGCCCCGGCTTGTCACAGTTGTGACACTTCATCGGTGCCTTCGGATTCTTACAATCCTTAGAGAAATGGCCCTTCTGCTGACAATTGTAGCAAGTCACCTCGCCTTTCGGCTTCTTCTGGCCATCCTTACCCTTCTGCTGCTGCTGCTTCCTCTTCTGGTTTCCACCCTGCTGTGGTTTAGATTCTCCCTTGGTAACAGCAGCAACAGGTCCTTCCTTAGGAAACAGACTCTCATGCCTAAGAGCTTTCTCCACAAGCTTCTCAAATGAATCGTCCAAATGATCCACCAACTGTCTCCCAAGATAGCTATCCAAGCCGGTCACAAACTTCTCATTCTTCTGATAAGCAGATTCAATATACGACCGGGCATACTTGGACAAAGCTTCGAACTCAGAAACATACTCAAGAACTGATCTTCCACCTTGCTTGAGCTCCACGAACTTCTTGAACAGAACAGACTTCTGAGCTGTAGAAATGAACTTAGCTTCAAATCTAGCTTGGAATTGCTCCCAAGTAATCTCTTCCTCCGCAGTATCGATGGTAATAGAGTTCCACCAATCAGAGGCTCTCCCTTGAAGCTGCCTCGATGCCAACTTCCTCTTAGTTGCATCATCAATTCCCAAATCACCAAAGATCCTTCTACAAGCATCTATCCACCTCTGGACCTCAATGGTAGATTCTGTTCCCAAGAAAACCTTCCCTCCAAGAGCAGTATAATCCTTGCACAGCTTAGCAAAATCCACTGGTTTCGGAGTTTGGACTTGAACTCCAACATCTACTGCCGCCCCCGGAACTGGTATCCTCCTCATGATCGAAGTCATCATAGCTTCGAACATGGCTGCATAATCAGCAGTCTCGTCAGTAGCACGGCCTTCCCTAGCAGCTGGTCTCCCCCTTCGACTCATTCTCAATATCTATAAAAAGGAATGATTAGAACATCTAGAGAAACAACTGCATAAGGGACTCAAACCCTACTAAGCTACTATATTATATATAGTAATCATCCATCAAAATACAATTACGTCTCTCATACGTAGTTACTTCAGCGAGCGTTGGGTAAAATCGATTAACCAATGCTCTGATACCAAATGTGACGACCGCCCATGACCCCTGCACAGAATCTTGAGATATAGCGCTGTAAAGTGTGCCAGGCGACCATGGACGATTGTCAAGGTAAGATTTAAAACAAAAGAATCTATCGTATTACTCACAGCGCATGGACAAAATACAATAGAACATATGTATAGTGAAGCTTTACAGAACAAAATGACATCATATAAAACTCCATAATAGTTGAATACAAGCATCCACATAGTCAATACATCAAGCCTCACTACATATCTCTCAGAGAATACAAAACAGCGGAATATCCAGTACATATAATAAGAAGATAATATGCAATCCTCCAGCTCGTCTTCGATATCAGCATCGTGAGAAGAGAACAGCACCTGTCACCTGCTACCTAGTCTGCCCGTCCCAAAATGGACGAACAGCCCAAGGCAATAAGAATTAAAAACATAAAGCCTTGAGTCAGACAACAGTCTTAGTGAGCAGTAAATTAACTAACAACATACCAAAAGAGCATAAAGGAAAAGGAATAGGAATACAACCCTCCCACTCCAACCTCATTCTACAGTGATAGCCCCCTGACACACACTAAGCAGAAGCAAACATAGCAGAGCATACAATTTAAAGTAAAGCAATTGTCACTCGAGTCAAGAGCGATGTTTTCCAAGTACAAATCCCAAGGTCTAAAACCAAGGTCAGATAAGCACCCAGGAAATACCGCTCTTGAGACCGAATGACGATACAACCAAACATCCATGACTCGGCTATCACTGTTATCATTGTTGCGATATCACCGTTAATTGAATGACCGGCACATTCTTTCAGCCGTCCATCAAGGGCTAATGGTAACCCCGGTTCTAGACATAACTCCCGCACGTCATCGTGACCCGTGCCTAGGATTATCGAATCTACCCAGAGTACTTGACCATCAACTTAGTCTTTTGGGCGTCCCCATGTACTCTTGCTTAGAGCATGCTAGAACCTTCAACAACGATGAGATCTCAACCTCCTAGTCATCCTCCTCGACGACTATTGCCATACTAGCTCAAGCGCCTCTCGAGCATCCATTATCCTCAACTCGAATCATATCACCGAGTTATCAACATGCTTGGAATGATCCCGCCTGGATTAGACCAAGTCTTCATCATATGATGCCTCGCTTCATTACATCCTCGCAAAGCTTCATCTCAACTTCACATCATCAAATCTATGCATAGGAGCTTCATCATCCCGCTACATATGCCACGAGCAGCTTTTCCAATTCAAGAGCCTTTCCCTTAGCTTTTGAATCACCTTCGATCTAAATCTAATCATCAATCATCTAGTTCATAACAATCAATCAAATCAAACATCAATCCAAGCAATCAAGTATTCTAAAATGATCTAAGTAGACAATTATAACAATAATGACATTTTCGTAATTAAAGAGTTGAAAGTCCAATAAGCATGAAAACATGGATTATATCTCTACAAACTTGATGAATGAACTTGCATAGGTTAATATATGATAAAATGGATGTAACATCATCATGAACAATGGATCTATATGGATCTACACATAGGATGAAGAAAATGCATGGAAATCTCTATTTTAACACCAAAACGAGCCAACAATCCGATATACTCCTTTGGATCCGTGTGAGAGATAATCACCACTCACCAAATCACCTAAACAATCCAAAAGATATCAACTTCAGATCTGGACAGCGAAGAGCTAAGCTAGATCCGACAAGATCTCACTTCAAACGAAGAAATCTCTCTTGAAAAGATGAAGATCTTCAATCTAAGCTCTTGAATCTTCAATCTTGATCTTCGATTTGGATGGATGGAAGCACTAGATTAGAGTGGAGAAAAGAAGTGAAGAAGTGTAGAAGTCGAGCTCTCAAAATGGCAGCACTTCGTCGCTTCAAAATCCGGATCCCAAAAAGTGAGAACAACCCCTCCTATTTATAGCTGAAAACTGCTCTAAGTCGTAACTCGGCTATCTCCCTAGGTCGTTTCCGACCTAAGCCTCTCCGACCTAATAGATGCACGCGACATAACAGTCTTCGACCTTACGACTTAGCCAGACCCAGCGACTCATCGCACGCGCGACCTAACCTCTTACGCGCTTAGCGACCTAACAGGCCTCCCCATCTTACGACCTAACGATGTTACGACCTAACACTTAACTCCTAGGTCGCTTTCGACTTAAAGCATAGGCTACGACCTAACACTTAAACTATCTAAGCGACTTAACAACCTACGACTCAGTTGGGTTGCGACCTAACAACTTAGGCTCCTACGCGACCTAACACATGTCGACCTAAAACAACATACGACCTAACAGTTAGATCCACGCGACCTAAAACTTAGGAAACCCAGCGACCTAACACATACCGACCTAAAACAACACGCGACCTAACCTAAGTCGCAAACAACTGGACTTCGACCTAACTACTAAGCCAAAGCCCAGCGACCTAACACTCGCGCGACCTACGACTTAGAATACACGCGACCTAATACTTAAACTATTTCCTACGACCTAACAACTTAAGTCGCCAACCCTTAAGTCGCTAACACGCTACCCTTCTTAGGTCGCTAACCTATAGGTCGCTCCAAGATACTAAGTCGCTAACCCGGTAACCATTAGGTCGCTAACTCACCCTGCCGACCTAACACTTAGCTCACCGAAACTCTTAGGTCGCTCACAACATTCCCTTAAGTCGTTGCCGACCCAACTCTTCCCCAGAATACTTAGGTCGCCTACTATTCTTCCTTAGGTCGTCTAAGCCTCTTAAGTCGGTCACGACTCATCACTTAGGTCGGTCACTCCCTTAAGTCGGCAACTCGACCCAGACCTATCCTTTAACTTACCTATCCCCTTAGGTCGCAGATCTTCTCTAAGTCGCCAACAACATTTAGGTCGCGTACGACCTAGGACTTAGACAAATCTGCCTAAAAATCTGAAATGACATGAAAATGCTAAAATTCCAGATTTTGACGAACATGTCGATCCGTAAAAATACGGGTCGTTACAAATTTATAAAAGGGATGTTATTAATAAATAGATTTAATGAAATGGATTTTTTAAATGGTATTTTATAAATATTAGAAATGGATATATAATCAAATTTGTAAACGGATTTTCTATTGAAATTTAGAAATGAATTTATAATGGACTTTATAAATAATGAGATTACAAAAGAATGAATTTGTAAATAAAGAGATTTATAAGTAAATAAACTTATAATGGGATTTTGGCATATAAATGAGATAAATGGGAAAATGGTTAATAAAGGAATTTTATAAATGGATTTTTTTATAAAATAGAAATGTGAATTATAAACACTATTTTATAAATGTGAAATCAATTTAATTTGATAAGCTAAATATGGATTTTTATAAAAGGAAATATATTCACGTTTTTTAAAGTGTAAAATCCTTAAAATGAATGTTTTGGAAAGTGATAATTTAAGATGAAGTTTAAATGGTTTGAAAATAAAATAAATTGTGAATTCACCCATTATTAAAATAAGTATATGAATTTGAAGTAAATATTTGGAAAGTGATTTAATTAATAAAAGATTAATTAAAAAGGCTACGTGATTGCGTATGGTGCTAGATATTTGTTGTTTGCTTTGATAGTGAAATAACTGACTATCAAATAAATAATGGCATATTTATCATTGTTGGTGCTTAGAGACCGGGATCAGATTTATGTGAAAACCACTTCGAACCAACTTATTTGCGACGATTGTGTAGGTTATTGGTGGCATTGATATTTAGGATCTTCATAGTGAAGGATTGCTTGTTGATTATTTGGGGTTAAAATCCCAATATACATATAGTAGCAATAGTCTCTTCGTTATGAAATATCCAATGCAAGGACAATTTGTTACTATTTCTAGGGTAATTCCCGACTGGATGTGGTAGGAAATACCTTCGGTTTGTCCTGTTCCTGGACAGCTTGTATGGATGGATGTTTGACAGTGCATTTTTTGAGGTTACGTACATTTGTTTTTACAAACATACATCAGTGGTGGCGGAGAAGGCAACTTCTTTTAGCTTAACACCCTCCTTGAGACGTACGAGCTCAAGGGTTGTATTTTTGTGGAAGGCTATTAGTAGTCAACGCAAATGGCAATGTGCATTCAAAGATGATGTGATATGTGCAAAGGTAATCGTTACCTCAAGCCTCATCAACCGGAAATGACCAAAATAGGATTAGATGCAGCAGGACTAATTGGGTCATCCCCATTAGGATATGATCATCCCCTTCTAGATATATTTCTTCCCGCTATGACGTTCAGGAAGTAAATTATTGTGGATGTATGCTATGAGGGCCCTCGGATAGGTCGATAACGATCGGGGGATGACATATTTGGTACTGTCTAGTTATAGAGGTAGGCCAGTCTTGTGTTGGTAGAGGATCTTTGTGATGGATCCTCGATACATTCCTTTAGAAATGTACTGCCCAAAGGTAGTCCTTTTCAAATATCATAGCGGAAAGTAATTTGTACACTGATTGATGTATGATATTACAGTTTCTGTTTTGTAAGGATCATTGATAAGATATTATATGTTTTTCCGCTGCGATGTGAGATTATGTATTGTTTTGGTTATGTTTCTCTCTTCTCTTCTCTTCTCTTCTTTTCTCTTCTTTCTTTCTTCTCACCCTCTCTCTTCTTTCTCATGACTTTCCGTCATTCTGTGATTTTTGGGTCGGACATGTGTGGTTTATTGTCGATTCAAAGGGTACGGATTTGCAGGTCATCACAAAAGAGGGATAACATGTGGATACTGGTTGTTGTTGTTGATTATTATTTTTAAAAAGACGACAAGTCAAAAACGCTGTTTACTGCCATTCCTGTAACGACCCGGGATTTTTATCGTTTTGAGTTATGGATATTTATTTTTAATATTCAATTATATGGTCTTTTAATCAAAATAAAATCACTATTTAATGACAATTTGTAGTAATAAATAGTTTTAAATCAAGATAAGGTTTTGAATTTTTCCA
The DNA here is from genome assembly GCA_030737815.1 of Allium fistulosum. NCBI lineage: Eukaryota > Viridiplantae > Streptophyta > Magnoliopsida > Asparagales > Amaryllidaceae > Allium > Allium fistulosum. Next base: position 673,249,613 of record CM060901.1, read on the forward strand.
GGTTTTATTTATAAAATAGAAAATTGATCTCATTTGAAATTTCTTTTATGTATGTTCATACACAACAAAATTTATATGTAAATTGAATACAAGTTCAAAATAGAAATTTGTTTTAAAATCAAAACTAAGATTTATAAATTTCTAGCTTTGGTTAGAAATGGAAATTTGATATTATAATTTAAAATTTACTTATGTTGATTATAAAATCATTCATTTTGTTATTTATAAATAAATGAGAAGAATATGTATATTCATATAAGTTCAAAAGGGGATATTATATATATATATATATATATATTATTTGCAAGCCAAATAAATAAGGTTGTATAAATGGAAAAGAATTTTAAAAATTGAATTTTCCTCATGCATATACATATAACAATACTATTATTGATATAAAAACAAAAATATATATATAATAGAAACAATATATGATAGGAATGAGAAAATTTTAAATCATTTAAATTCTTTTAAAAGAAATTTTTTGCAAAATATGTTTGAACAAAAAGGTTATTTTATACAATTAAACTAGAATAGCAACTTTATTTCTTTAAGTATGCATTCCTAAATATGAAAAGAAATATAGATATAGTGACAACATGCTTTTAAAATAAAATGGTAAGTGGAAAAAAAGAACCAAAGCAAAATATATATGAAGAGCTGATATCACAAAAGAATTTCCAGGTCAAGATTTACAAGTTATTATGAAAAGGGATATTATACTTAGTCACCAAGTCAAAAATTGTAAGCAAATATATACACTTATAGGTCAAAAATTTTAGGCTAAAGTGTATATATCAACTCAGCCACCAAAATCTCATATCAGTAAAAATAAAATCTTTTTCGAGCTCCACAATTTGTACATATGCATCATTACAACTTGTATACATATATATATTGGCAAGTGAATGTGAGCTCAGGAATTCTAAAACCTTGTAAACAAGAAAAACACTGTCAAAAAAAAAAACAAAAACAAAAACAAACCTTCTGTTTCTAATAAATCCAAGGGCAAGGCAAGGAAATCAGAAGATCTAGATTTATAGTTTGGATTCAAGTTGAAGCTTTGAAGAAAACAAAGCATGTTTAAGGTGGGGAATTTAAATTTGAATTCCTGGAAGTGCTCAATAATACTCTGTCATGTTAAAAAGAGTTAAAGAAACCTATATATGTTTTAGTTTAAAAATCAATATCTCTCAATCTAATTTGAATTGGCTAATGATGTTAACTGATGAATTGTTTGTTTTTGAGTGTAGATTATAGTAAAAATAGTTTTAGGTTGATTCATGCTGTACGTTGTGATAAATTTTGAATTTACAATAAGCAATCATGATTTTGGCAAATTTCAACATTCTTAAATCCTTTATTCATGTATTTAATCGGGATTGTTAGGTGAAAATAGGATTTTTAGTAAAGAAATCATAATTTTTAGCAGCCTAAATCTTGAGAAAAGTGGAGATGATCAAAATCCTTTCAAAAATTAATTTTCGACGATGTAGTTGTCGAGAGGTGGTGCGGTTTGGCCGAGAAGGAGCGTGGCGACATGGTCTAGGGTTTCACAGTGGCTGATTTTCAAAATTTCATTTAATTTGATGAGGCATGGTGATTTTAGGGTTTAAGTTGCACTTTTGTTTGGGTTAAAGAAATGGAATCCATGATTGCACAAGGAGGCGACGAGTGTGGTCGTGGTGGGCTTGGAGGTGCTCGGGGTGTTGGCGATTAAGGGGGCGTATGTGGCTTAGGTCCTAGGGGATTGTGGTGGCTGTGGGAGGAGTTTTTGGTGGACGTGGGTTGTTCGCATGTGCCAGGTCTCGATCGAATTTCGCGTGGGTGGGTAGAGTAGTGGGCGAGGCGGTGGAGTAGGAAGGCGAGTTGGAGACGAACATGTTGGTGGCGACAATGGGACAAACGGTGATGGAAGTTGGTGTGTATGTGCACGCGTGCACGTGTGCACAAAGGGAGGTTCATTCAAGCTTCAGGTGAAATGAGGAAGGAGCTTCGGTTGGTCGTGTGGTGATATTGGTTCGACCTTGAAAGCAAATGGTCAAGTCGCTGCATTTTTGTTCGAAGGCAAGGGATGGAAATGGGATTGAGGAAGTGGGTAGGCGGTTTGTTTTTGTTACATGGAAGCATGTTTTGGATGAAGAAGAATTGTGAAACAAAGAAGGGGATCGAGTTTGGTGTTGAGAGTTTGGGCTTCAGCCCAATGGTTTGTAGAAGAAGGTTAAAATTGTCTAAATTATTTATATATATATAGTTAAAACTTTAAAATGCTATAACTAGCTCATATGAAAACCGATTAACACAAAACTTGTTACGATGGGTTTGTATCGTCGAATACTTCATTTTCATAAATCCCGTTGTCAGATTTGACCAAGCGATAATTTATGGTATTTTAAAACGGTCAAGTTTAAATATGTGACTTAAATAAACTTAGTCGTTTAAATTTTTTTCTTCTATCCATCGACCTAAGTTGCCAGATAAAAATACTAATGAATTAAATTGAAGTAAGTAAGACGATAAGACATTTGTTAGCAGAAATAAATACCATTCTGCTAAATGTATTTTAAACTGGTTCCTCGTTGGCACAATAAATCACCATTCTACCATTATTACTAAATAAGCATGTTCTTGGACATTGATTAGCAGAAATAAACCTTGTTCTGCTATCACATATGTATGGACACCTAATTATTATCCTGCTGCATTGGCAATGTGATGAACTGATTCTATGAATATCTGAATCTGTTATTCTGGATTATTATGAAATTGAAGGTGACTTGATTAAGTACCATTGGGATTGATAAGCCTCTTCCAAATTTGGAAATCGATTCTTGAACCAAAGTTGTTCTAAGAATGATTATTATTTATTTGATTATTTAATAATGATTTAAAGTTAATTACTTTATCATTCTTAGAAGTTATTTAAAGGTATTTAATTATCATTTTACAAAGTTATTTAATTATTCAAATTACTTAAAAGTATATTTTAATTTTTAATTAAAGTTATTTTATAATGATTTGATTTAAAAGTTAATTATTTAAGAATTTATCAGTAATCAAAGATAATTTGTTCAAAAATTAATATTGTTTTAAGGATAATTATTATTTAACGGCTAATGAGTAATATAATAAGTTTATTTTTAAGGTTATTAATTATTTTTAAATTTTATTAATTATCTTTAAGAGACTAAATGGAAGAAGTAAATTATTTAAGTCATGTTTGAAAGTGGAGATGCGTTTGAGATTGATATTCAATGGGTTTGATTATAAAGAAATGTTTAATAAAGGATTTCAAGTGATTTGAAGTAAGATAGAAATTGAAGTTTATAAATAATATAAATCCTTTTGAAAGGGAATCTTACTTAAGTTTATACTTGGATTTTTGAAATGAGTTTATAATCAATTATGAAAGGTTATTATGAAACAAAGTTTGTTCTTTGACTTAAAGACAAGTATAATACCTAAGCAGTTTTTAATTCATGAATGGTATTGAATATAACTATTAAACTTGTTTTACAAGTTTAAGTATTTTGGAAAGAAAATTGGGCAAATATATTCATTTTGATGAATTAAGTTGTAAAGTGATTTTAAATCTAAATAAAAGAGGTTTAGTGATTTCCAGTAAGAAATATTATGTTGTGAATGTATGTTTATTTGATAGTTAAATAACTGACTATCAAACCTGGACCAAATGTAACTTTGGAAATATATAGAGTAAATGCAAGAATTATATGGTACGGTTACCGTTGAAGGTGCTATAATGTACGTATAAACTTGTAAATCTTCTAGGACGATGATAAGGAAATCCGTCCACTAATGGTTAGGAGGTGATCTCCGATCTCATTTTCGTCTGTTTATTTCCTAAAGCACCAAGGTTGAGTTTACCGAAAATATCGAACGTTGTTTCGAAGAGACCGGGATAAGATATGTTATCCGAAAACCACTTCGATCCAACGAATGCGTTTCGAAGTGAAGACTTTGTGAAGAACATGGAATTGGAGATTCAGTTTGTTCAGACCCAGAACAACTTGTATGGATGAATGCTATCGACGCATTGTCATTGGACGACAATAAGCATTCTAAGTATGATTTTCTTGAAAGGTAAATCGTAACCTCGAGCCTCATCAACCGAGAATGATTGAAAATCAGGAGAGATACAGCAAGGCTAAGTGGGTCGCTCCCATTAGGGTATGTTATCACCCTTCTAGATACACCTACATATTTATGGATTGGTTGTGCATGAAATCGCAATTGAAAGGATTGCAAAGCAACCCGGGTGATGACATATTCGGTACTCTCTAGTAAGGGGCAGGTTGGTCTTGTGTTCGCAGGGATCGATAGGTTCGATCTCGGTACATTTTCTAGACGTGTACTGTGACAGATGGTACCCCAAGGCCTAGTCATTAGTTGGAATCCATTCTCCAATAAGCGCCATACGGTTTTGATTGTGCCCAACTATTTTGAAATGTGAGATGCAAACATTTCAGCTATTTTCATATTTTACTTTGACGTCTGGACATTATTATAATAATATTGGATTTTCTGATATAAAAGGTTTTTGGTTATCGTAAGGTCAAAGCCCGGTGTTTATTTGCGGTAAGGTCTTCCGAGATACCTTTGTTTTGAAAGGTTTTTGTTGACTTTAAAAATCAAATTGCGTGGATTTAAGTTCTCACGCTGGTTTTACCAGACTGACCCGAGCGTGGTTTTTCCTAAATGCTCAGGTCAGACCGAGCATATTTTCAGGTTTAGATGGATATTTGGAGTTTCTGGAGAGGAGCTGGAGTTTAGAGACGTATTCACGTAGATGATTATATTTCCGTTGCTTACATTACTGTGCTTATTCAGAAGTTGTGAGGACATGTTGTTATAACTGTCCATGCTGAAATAGGTTAGTTTATTCCGATTGATGTCTCTATATTTGTAAATTACAGTTTTGTTTCGTGTAAAGATTGTTTATATATATTATATATTATTCGTTCCACTGTGAGATTCTGTGTTGTTTAGTTTCTTCTTGTTTCTATTTTTTTCCTAACTATCCGCCTTTCCATTCAATCTAGGCTAGACATGAGTGGTTATTATCAGTTTAAATTGTAAAGGAAAGTGGGTCATTACAATTCCGACCTACATGGTGAAAATTTCACGTTCCCTCCAATACCAACCCTCCTAAAATTTTACATCACCCGCGAGTTAAAATTTTCTCCAAATACCCCAAATCTGATTTCAAATCCCACCCGATGTTCATCAAATCTATTCCTTGCCCTTTGCCCTTGTCGATCTTGCACAATTCCATACCCTCATCTGTTGCTGGTTGAAAAGCTATTATCATCAAGAACTTCGACAACGGTACTCGCAATCGTGCCTACAATCATCGGAATTCTAAGTTCTCCGAAGTAATAATAACAGATCCTTATTAGCTAAATTTAACGAAGTTGAGACTGAAGAAATATTCAAAGAGGCAGTGCAAAAATCAATGATTCCAAAAGTAGTGGCTATGCTAGTGAAAAAGGTAGCAGTGGTGGTTCTAGCATTTTTGAAGAGCTTGACAGTGATTGTGATTTTTCTGATTTCATCGATGGCTGGGGTCGAACTAGTAATAATGATACCGGCCTTAATGAGGTATCCAATTTTCGCTCTTTATTTTTATTTTTTCAAACAAAACATTATAGTTATGCATTATTGCACATTGCTATCGAAAATTAGCTGATTATACACATTGTATAAAATTTAGGATGGGTTGATGGTCTTAAAATTGTTGTGATTCAAAATGAAGCTTCACTAAACGGTCTTTTACCATTAGCTAGTGTAGTGTAAATTGGTTGGTTGGTTTTCTGAACAATGTTTTTTATACCTTTACTATGATACGTAGTGTTGCTCTAAAGCCTTAGTTAATAAGTTGAATTATGCCATCGAATTATATTCTTGCAAATTAAATTTATTACAAGGTCAACTAATAGGAGTTGATGGTAAGGTGTCTATAGTAGTTTTCCATTTTTATCTGATAAAGCTTCGAAGTGTGATTGTGTGTATGCATGTGTGTGTAAAAGTTATGATTTAGGAGAGGAGAGTTCTATACTATAAAATTATAGGTAACAGTGAATAAATAGGGATTACCCTTATTGGGAGCAATGAGAATAATTAACAATAGCGGGCACACTATATATGTAGCAGCTAGTGCAAGTCATTCCGGTTGAGAGTCATGTTCAACAAGTGATATAAAGGAACTATTTTCTAAGTTATATGCATTCATTTCACTTGAGAGGCAACCTAGTTTCCTATGAAGGAATTAAGCTAACTACATTATATACAACACTATATGACAACAAAGATCCTAACATATATAAGATAGCTAGGATAACTAGGAGTATAAAAAGCATCATTCCATGATGATTGACTATTCGCATCGGACTGAGGACTCAAAAGGTTATTTGTTCAAATCTGTTAGGGGATACTTAAGATCTAAAAAGCCTACAACGTAGTGGCGTAAACTTATATGTGTTTTTATAAACCATCTCATAATGTCATCATCATATTATGCTTATGGAGCCATATTAAAGGATGTTGACGCCAAATATATATGTGCTATGTTTAACTAAAATTCATGGCATAAACCATTTAGTTATTGGGTGCAGTTATAGCTTATATATTTGGACTCTGTTTTGATCATAACTTTAAACAGGGCGAAACATTACCTTTTACTTACATAAGTACACTGAACAACAAGCACTCCATAGTAAAGAAACAAAGAAGAGATTTTGCTTTAATGAGTGCTTATTATTGAATTAAAGTATAGCACTTTTTGCAAAAGGTGGTTTGGATGAACTCATAACTAACAATGATCGTTTTTGCATATAGTTGTAGCATTACTTGTATATAGCATTACTTATAAATAATAATGAATGCTTATTGGTTGATGGGTAGGGTTAGGTTGTGCTACAATGGTTGTTATGTTGTGTGGAGGTTCAGATGGTGGATGTGGGTTCACAAATTTGTGGTTGCGTGCGATTGGAGGGATAGTTTAGAGTCAGATTTTGGGTCTATTGTTGTGGACTGGGTTGGAGGAGTTTGGGTGTTGTGGTGGTTATGGGTTTGATTTTAAAAGACATTTGCAGATCTAGAGTTAGTTAAGGTATTGGAACTATGGACGTGATTAACATTACAATCATAAGGAGGATTTCTACTGCTTTGATTACAAAGTGCATTTATGCTTGCACTGTATCGTCCTTGAGCCTACTCATAAGATGTCTCATAATCATATTAAATTTTCAGTTACTGTCCCTAAAACACACTGAGCACTACTGATGTTCAATGTTTGAATTTGATTAATATTGATAATACTAAGGTGTTTATTACTTAACTCCCTACTTTATAAGTTTTGTTAAGTTTTATTGCGATAATATTTGAATTCTTTCCGATGTCTAGCTCTTTAAGATTTATTAACATAATTCAGAAACACAGTTATAATTCTTGATTTCTTTTGTGTGGTTAGTCGTGATATCTAATGATATGTTAATCCTTTTTAACAATTCATAAGATGCTTTCTTAGATGGTTTGATCATGTTAAGATTTTTATCAAACTTATAGATGATCGATTATTTGACTTTCTAAATGTATTTTATTTTGCCAAAATGTTATAAATCAGTAGTCATCTTTTGTTCCTGTTTTAGTTAGGTCGAACAATATCTAGGAAAAAGGTGTACTGTACATACATATAAAAATGATTTGGATAAAAAAATACAGAATTACCAATCTTGGGGTAATGGACTTGTGCTGCACCAAATCAAGAATCACCAAGATATGTTGAATATAAAATAAATGCTAGTTCAAATTGCTATTTGCTGTAGTATTATCTATTGTATGATAACCTGGTTGCTATAAAATAAAATGAGTAACTACAAGATATTTAGTGACTAGTTATACTTCCAAGTTTGAACAGAACACACTTTAGTTGTACATAAATCCTTTTTCATCTATAATAAATACCATTCATCACCCCTATTTATACCTCCAATTTTGTGATTATCTATATTTATTTATTTTTATAGAAAAACGGTACTTTATATACTAAATAGAACGCATATACTTCGATGATATGCCTCATTAAAACCATGCAATCCCCCTAACCTAAATGGGTACCTTGCTAGGAATAAGAGTACATATCATGTCCATATATTAACAATACAACAAGTATGGAGCCTGAGACCAAGTTGTCAAATAGTTCGAGAAGTAGACATGTAAGAAAACACACTCAAAACCATCCATACGATCAACTTGGCTTAGCAAATAAAAAAAAGCAACAAAAGACCCAACATTACAAGTGTAACAACCCTGGTTTGGAGATTACCTGTTAACATTAAATTATAATGCTAGTTATAATTTAATATTGTAACACTTGTACTATACCTGGATGTCTCGTAATATATGCTTTTGTTCCGTGTTTATCATATTTTATTCTGAATTCAGCTCTAATACCAAGTTATGACGCCCCACCCCAAGACTCACATTAACAAAGAGTATTACTAAGTAATACTGTCTGCTAATGCGGAGAATAGGGCTGGTTAGGAGCGACCATCTATAGCCTTGTCTTAAATATCTATTGAATATGTCAACAAATGCTCTAAAAAAAATTTCATCTCAAGTGGATCGACATATCCAATAAATACTTAATACAAAACTATAGGTGGCTGACGGATCTATCAGAACAAAATATAACAACCAAATGCAAATCAGATCACAAAACAGCAAACAGTAGATATATACATATATATACAGATACATTCCCAGTGTAATACAAAATGACACACATAAGTGGTATGATGACCACATAATATACAACGAGTCAAAAATATACATATAAGAGTCTACACAAAAAGCTACATCAAAAGGGCGATAGCAAAATATCTAAGCGAAAGTAGAAAGGCTAAGTTCAACTGGTACCTAACCTAAAACACCTTGGTCTGACCCGAGTATAAAATACACGGGTCAGTCTAGCTAAACAAATCAGGTTACAAGGATAAGCGATAATATGAGCATAAGGATAATCTGATAATATTCCCGAATGGGAAGGGACAATCTAAAGTGCATGATTACATCAAGTGATAATATGGTATCACTACACAAACGTATAATCTCAAAGGAGATAAAATATCCATAAAGCGCTAAAAGTAGCGAGCCTCATATCATCGGCATTCATAAAACATCAAATATGGTTTAGGGGAAAGCCTAAACCCGCCATCTTAGCAAACCCAAAACATGCATAAAGAGATCCCATCTCGAACATGCCATAAGGCAAATATATCTCCAAAGAGGAGAATAAAATCTCAAGTAAACGCCAAAAGACAAATCTCATATAACGCCAGTGTAGGCAATTCAAATCTCAAAAATAGAACTTCCAAGAGTTCAAATTTCCAAAAGGTAATCACCACAAATATATATCGACTGGTTCAAAGGACTAATTCCAAAAAAGGGAGATACACTAGGGAAATCACAAACATCAAAGAAATCATCTCAAAGATATAGCACGTGCTTATGGCCGAAGCCCGCCAAGTACTGTTCTCCCAAAATAAGGTGCCGCATCTCTTTGACAAACATCCCGAAGGACAAATAAATACATCTCTTAGACAAACATCCTGAAGGACAAATACGTTGCAATGACAAACGTCTCTTAGAAAAACATCCCGAAGGACAAATGACCTCAAGGTCAACTACTGGCAAATACGTCTCTTATACAAATGTGTCACAAACTCTCGGATAGGAACCCGAACAGTGTTAACGTGTGTCCCATACCACACGTTTGCACTAAACGGTTGACTAACCGCTAGTAAATTTCACACTCAAAGCAGTAAAAAGTTTACCTCATCTCATCGGTAAACTCGACCCGTGGGTTAAAACGATCAAACGAAAAAGTCGGGAATTAACCGATAAGATAAACGCACTGTCCCATACCACGTGTTGTACCTGTAACAACCCTGTATTTTGTGATTATTTTAATTATATATATTAATTTCTTTAATTTAATTTCCTGATTTAAAAACTTTATTTTATTTATTAAAATGAATAAATTTTGTGATTTTAAATATAAATTTTGATTTTGATGTGAATTAGAATTCTAAACATGACTAAAAAGAATATTTTCCAGAAAAGTGAATTTTGGTCAATATAGTCAAACTTTGACTTTTAATTTAGAAATTTGAAAGTTTGAAAATTTGAATTTTATCTTTTATTATGAAAGTAAATAAAATTTTAAGAATAATGCTTTTCGTTTCGTTGAAATCTGATTTATAATGTGAATGTTATGCCTTTTTCAATATTGTGTGTAATTTGCTGTATTTAACAAATTGTTTATTTTAAATTGTATAAATAATATTTTATTTGGTCATGTAATGTTCTAATTTATATTTATATGGGTAAAATAACATGTTATGCATATATTTTGGTTTTAAAACAGTTTTAAAAGTATAATTGACATTTTCCAGTGTCAGTTGTATTTTGCTTACAATTTCTAATTTCCAGTTTCAATTAATTAAAGTAATTCTTTATTTATTTTTCTATTTTTTTTCTTAAAATATTATTTTATTCTCATTCCCACTTTATTTTGTTCCTCATTTATTTTATTTATTTGACCTTTTATTTTTTTTAAAGTGAAATAGAAATTTTCTAAAACTAGTGATATTCTATTTGTAAATTTTAAGTCCTGTTTTGAATTTTTAAACAATTTCTTTAGTTCTTTTTCTAATTTCTCTAAATTTAATTAATTATTTCATTTTTAAAATATAAATGAATTATTTTACTTCACTTTTTTTTTAAATATTTTTAAAATGAAGTTTTTAATTTTCCAAAGTCAATAGTGATTTATTTGTAATTTCTGGACCCTGTTTTCAATTTTTAAGCAATTTCTTATATTCTTTTTCCATTTTCTTTAAAATTAATTAATTATTTTTATTTTATATTACTTTGTTTCGGTTTTAAAGTCAATTTACTGATTTTATTTTTGTTTTATTTGAATTTAAAGAAAAAGAAATATGAAGAGTTTTAAAAGCTTATTTACCTTAAGTCCTTTCATCTCCTTTGTCCTTTCATTTGCCATAACTCCTCAATTACTATCTTGGCTGTGCATTTTGGTTTGTAGCCGTGATTTTTCAGCCTCCATTCACCCAAAAACATTTTACCTTCTCATTCATTCATGGCTTCAAGAAAATATATGGGTAATGGCTACTTTTTTACACTTTTCTTCTCATTTTTCATGTATTTTGCCTTGTTTTCTTTGCTTCTTTGAATGGCCTCCACTCCATATCCATGGCCACCACCCCTTACATCTCTTCCCTGCCATCACCACTAGCTACTCCTCTAGTCTTGACCAAGGCCGAGCCACCATGATGCCAAAACTCCACAAAAATTGCAACACAAGCCATAAAAACATGTTGTTTGACCACTATTTGTTCACCACTTCATTTTCCACCACCACCACCACCTTAGGCCACCTCCACCACCTCTGGCCAGACCACCACACACCTTTCCTTCCACTGACCTGATCCATACCTCTCTGACCTGACCACACAAGCCCATGGCCGAGCCATTTTTGTGAACAAAACCCACCAATTTTGCCTTAAACTCTTCATATTCCTTTGTATAAACTTTCTCCTCATATTCTACTACCTAGGCCATGCATACACATGACCAAACCTGAGCCAAACTTGTTCAAACTAGAGCCAAAAACATCCCTAGGCCATGACAAAAGAATAGAGAAAGCAAGACAAAAGATTTGGCATTCGTATCTCTTTTTATTTAAAAGTTATGTCATTTCTAGTGTATTGAAATTTATGGTTTGCTTTGATTTTTGTTTGGGTTGTAACACAAGATCTATATCATTGGATTTGCTCTCCACACTCAAATTGTATTAGAGTTGTCGTGCCTTCATAATCTTTGTGTTGTGAGCTTTGTTGGCAAATCTCCAGCTTAACAGGTGAGTTATTCTCACCAGACAATATGTACATATATAACTAGTGAATTGACCCCTTTTGAATCTGTAAAATGCATTATCATGTTATCCTTGCTATGTTATGATTTTATGATGTTCACCCATGCTTAAACACCTATTATATTATATGTTACTGTTATATTATGCTGTTCTATTATTTTTATCAGTTTATCACACTGCAAGTTCCCTTTAGATTACAATCACTATAGGTTGAAATGATACATACCCGAACGGACTTTAGAATAGGAGAAAATCATTATGGGCTGAAATGATAGGCCTGAATGATTTTCAATTTTTTTTCATTTCCTTGGGATTGCGGGTTTGAAATGATCAAACCCGGGTTTTCTTTGTAAATTACGGGTTGAAATGATATATTACCCGTATCACTTTACCTAGACTAGAAATGAAATACAGACCCGTTGTTAAAATATGTTTTTATAAAAATCTTAAAAATATTTTTGAAATGTAAATATTATAATATTTGATTTAAACTAAATAAAAAATGATTTATGTAAGCAATATTGATTTTTTTGAAAATTTATAAGTGAAATAAATTATTGGTAAAACTAGAAAATTTGAAATGTAAGTTATTTTGGGAAATTTTAATTGGGTGATAATTGGAATTTAAATTAAATATGAAATGTGATAACTTCATGATAATTTGGATTAAAGTGAATTTAAATGATTTTTATATTATATTAATGATTTTGAATAAAGTTAAAATGTGAAATGAATGAATATTTAAGTTGAAATTTTGAAATATAACTAAAATTGGAAATTTGTGAATTTGGCTTAAGAGTGAATTTTAAGTTAAGTAAATAAAAATGGAATTAAGTTATATTTGAAATTTTAAAATTAAGTGTTAAGTTAATTTAATTTAATGAATTTATAACTTAAAATTGGAATTTAATAAGTGAATTATTATTAAATTTTGATTTTTGAATGGAGGTTTAACTTTATAAAATCATGAATATAACGGTATTTGAATGATTATATATGATTTTATAAGTTAAAAATGATTTATATAAAAATATAATTGTTTGTGAAATTATACTGAATATTTGAAGTTAATTAACTGCATCTCTGAAATGCTATTAATTCTAATGTAAATGATAATACAACATTTGTAAATGCTGTAGTTGATAATAATGAACCAAATGGCTAAATTTAATTAAAGGCTATTATAGCATTTTTGTAATGTTATAATGGTTGAATTTAACTAAGTTTATTTGAAACTAATGTAACCCTATTACAGCATTTTAAATGTTGTCTTTTGTTAAATTGAACTGTTTTAAATGTGACTTTCCGTAGCATTTTCTAAATGCTGCAAAAGTTGAATTTTCATTGTTTTAATTAATTTAAGTGAACGAATGAAAGATTAAAATTTTGGAAATTTAATAATTTAATTATTAATAATAACTTTATTTTTATGATTTAAAATAAAGTAATTTGTTTCGAAATATAAACTATTTTGAAATATGATATTTTGATATTTTGAAATGGATTTTTGAAGGATATTGAATTTTGAAATGATATTTGATTTCGAAGTATAAAATACCATTTTGAAATTTTAACCACGGGGTGTATTTAATTTATAGTTTAACTGATCCTTGAAGGATGGGCGATCCCAAACATCCTTTGAGTTATTATGCATTTCTACTACAGTTCACTTGAGTTGGTTTACATTATATAAGTATATATTGTCCTGACTCGAGTGTTTTGTGTTTTACTTTACGCTCGGGTCAGCCTGAGTATTTATAGCTTAGCTTTGGATCTCATTCTGGAGCTAGGAATCGCTGGAGATTCTGCTTGTCTAGTTACCTGTTCCTTCCAGTTCAGTTGTTCTATTCTAGTTCTGGTATTTATAAACTTCTATGTATTTGGGATTTCTATTGTATATGTTTTCAGAATGATATTATGTATTATGTTTTGAGAGTTTGTATATAGTCGCTTCATGAACTACTATGGTATTTTATTTCCGCTGTGATTTATTCTGATATGTTCTGTGTCTGTGATTCTGTGTATTTGATTTCATTTGCTCCAAATTTATTTACAATCTGTTATTTTGAATTATTCAAGTCAGACATGTGTGGATTATTGTCGATTTGAATGGTCCAAAATAGTGGGTCGTTACAGTACCAAACCGTTTAATTCTCATTATCATTCGTTCGAATAGTGCAAAAACGTGTATTTTATATATAAAATAATTTACTTGAGAAAACAAGCTTTTAATACCAATTTTGAAAGCCATATTTGAAAATTCCCTTATTATCGAGAATAAATAGATTCTATATTTGAAAATACTTTAAAAATATCATATAATAATAACTTAAAATTCCTATTTATTTTAAAAATTATTTCAAAAAGGTTTGGAAAAATCCGTGCTCGAAAACGAATAAAAACCCAAAAAATCACTCAAATCGATATTCGAATTCAATTAAAATTAAATTCAAATTTAATCCAAACTTTGAATTTCAAAATCTTCAAAATTTGGCTAGTCTACTGATAGACATCATGGCCTCAAAACATTTTAGAAATATCACAAAAACATGAAGTAAAAGTCAAAAGTCGGACGGAAAAAGAACATAAAAATGCATAGGCAACACAATACACAGGTTTGAAATCTTCTCTGGGTTAAACTTTCGGACATGAAACAAGTGGCCAAACGACCTTTGATTGAACTAAAAATTGGTTTGCACATAGTATAATACTTCTACTTTCAAACAAAAGAAGAATTGATGAATTCTGATGGGTAACGAGAAAGTTACGCTGTCTCAAACATGGATTCAGGCCATGCTTGCAACAATTCAAAAACAAAAATATGCCCAGGCCTGAAAACCATCTTGTGTCCAACTTACAGGCCTGAAATAGAGGACCAAACAACCTCATATTGAGCCGAAAATTGGTGTGCACATACTAGAAAACTTTATCTTTCAAACAAAAAAAATCATTGAATTCCGATTGGAAATGAAAAAGTTACACTATCTCAAACATGGACTCAGATCATGTTTGCAACAGTTCAAAAACCAAAAATGTATAGGCCCAAAAACCATCACGGGTTCAACTTTCAGGCATGAAAATGAGCACCAAATTTCATCGGATTGAGCTGAAAATTGGTACTCATATAGTACAAAACTTCATCTTTCAAACATAAAAGAATCAATCAATTCCAACTAGAAATGAAATAATTACACTGTCTCAAACATGGACTCAAGCCATGTTTGCAACAGTTCAAAAAACAAAAATGTACAGACCTGAAAACCATCTCGAGTTCAACTTCCAAGCATGAAACACAGGATCAAATTACCTCGGATTGAGCTAAAATTGTTATGCATATTGTAGAAAACTTCATCTTTCAAACAAAATAAGAATAAATGAATTCCGGCTGGAAATGAAAAAGTTACACTGTGTCAAACATGAACTCGGACAATGTTTGCAGCAACTTGGAAAACAAAATGTGTACAGGCAAAAATCTGGGTTTGCATTGATTTTGCAGCAAAGTTTTCAGGTATCAAATGAAAGGGTTTTGCTATGAAATTTTGCACACTTATACTATAACACATGAACTATCAATAGAAGAAAATCCGGCAACATTTCGTTGCCGGAATTGAGAGAAAAAGGCATGCAAAACAGCACCCAGACTCGGTTTCATAGAAAACTAAAACATTAACAAAAAAATGTTAATTTTCAATGATTTTTGGCAATTTGAACCTTTCTTTTGCTAGAATATGTGAGTTAATCAACTCAGCTTGCTGTAGTGAAAATAAAAACTCGAATTTGCGTTGAAAGAGGCAAGCTTTGAGGTGGAATAGGCTTCTATATCATGTAAAAACTTAGAAAACACATGCGAAGGAAATATACAGTAAATTAGAAAATCATCTTCTCAAACAAAGATTTTGATGAAATAGAGATGGTTTAGAGTGAGATTACCTTTTAAAATCTCCTATTTTGATTAAAACATCAATTTAAATGAAGATGAATTGAAATTTGGCTTGGATTTGAGAAAGTGGTAGAGTTGTTTATTGGTTTCTCATTTCTGGAGAAGAAGAAGATAATCTACGTACAGGTAAGATTCTTTCTTCTTATTTCTTAATTACAGGCTTAGGTTAAGCGGGCTTGGAACCAAGAAGAAAATTAATTAACTAGCCTAAGGACTTAATTCACACTTAAACTAAATGCACAAATATATACACTATTATACAAAATAAATTACATTTTCTTTCAAATTTTCGCACAACAATTTATGTAAACTTCCATACATTTGAAATAACATATTTTACATTATATAAAAAGAAAATTTTAAGTTTTTTAAAACATTTTATTATTAAAAACCTCTATTTTACAAAAATACCCTATTTTCACAAATAAATGTAAAATCTACATTTTTAACTTCTAAAATTCCACAAAAATTATTTTCTTACATAGAAAATATTACAAACCAGTTTAAACTCAATTTTATAAATAAAAACTCAATTTTAAACCAAATTCCATGTTTTAATTTAAATTAACACCTTTTAAAAGTCACATACTTCTTTTAAAAATTATTAAAAGAAGTATTTGGTAATAATTGATAAAATTATTGCATTTTCTCTAAATAAAAATCATTTTCCATTCATTATTAATCCAAACAAATAAAATAAAGCTTTTAAACTTTATTTTCTCATTTTTATTCCCAAAATTTATTGTTTATTCCAAATAAACAATCAAAAATTTCAAATTTTATTTTAATTTACAATATTAAATTATAACTACCGTTATAATTTAATGTTAACAGGTAATCTCCAAACCAGGGTTGTTACAATAAGACATGTGTAAGAAAAACAAAACCGAGAAAAGAAAAACCACAATTCTCTCGAAATCTTCATATCTCAGCAAACAGGAGAGAGAGCTCTTCGTTTTTGCAAAAGTAGATCTGAAACAAAACAACCTAATGAAACTGGACAAAAAATAGCGGAAGCTACAAGTCTAACTAAGCACGAAAATCCATCACCAATTGTAGAAGAAGGCAGTACCGCTATCAAGGAGGACGATGACTGTGATTTGGGTCAGTTGCAATGTCAAAATCTGCTAAGATAAGTTCAAATTCTGTACTTTTAATCTTAGATTCCAGTTTATGCTGAATTAATTGTTTGCATTCTTGAATTAAAAGCATGAATCTCACTTTAGCAGGCAGTTCAATCCCTTTAAAAGTTCGGTTGTTTCTTTCGCACCAAATGTGCCAAATCAGTAAAGTAAAAGATATGTTTGTGAGATGGATAATTAATGAGTTACTTCTCTGATTTTGGCACAAGATTTCCAAAATTTGGGTTATATCATAAGTATTACCGAGGTTAATCTTTAACTTATGCATAAGATCCTCCAGTAATCGTCTCGAATAAACACAGCTTAAAAAGATGGTCTTTGTCTTCATATTGATTTAAACAAAGCACAGAAGTTTGATCAATGCCAGTATTCCATCTATTGATTCTGTCTTTCATGTTTAATTTGTTTAATCTTGCCAGAAGAGCACATATAGACATTTAAGGAGCATGGCTTTTATCCAAAATTATATTCGTCCAATTAAATTCAGCATGTTTGCATCTAATTTTATTCCATGCCGATTTCAAATTGAACTGACCATTGCTGTTAGGTAGCCAGAACCAAAACTCGTGTCGCATAAGATTATGAATATTTATATTGTGTATTGTGTGATGAATTTGTGTAGGAACATAATCAAAATGATCTTTCCATTCATTACTAGATATAAGAGTATAGACTTTCCTGTTACAGCCACTGGTAATAGATATTAAATTCCATCCAAATTTATCTATCAGTGAGGAACCATTAAGCCATGGGTCAAACCAAATATCTGTATTCTTGCCATTAACAATTTTCCTATCAATTAGTCCTTTACACCATTGTCTATCTCTAAGCAGGATTTCCAAGTATATGAAGCATTATTATCCATAGTAGCAGTCCAAAAATTAATCTTATCACAATACTTGTTATGTATCCATTTGGCCCAAATAGATTCACCTTGTATATATTTCCATAACAGTTTTACTGCAACTGCTTTAGCAACTTCTTCAATTCTTTTTATACCAAGGCCATCCTCGCTTTTAGTTTTACATACATCATCCCAGCTCATCTTATGAGCTTTAGATTTCCATAAAAGGTTAGCACAGAGAGAATTAATTCTTTGGATACCAGTCATAGGAAATTGTGTGAATTGAAGCCAAAATTGAATCATTGGGTTAATGATAGTTTTAATTAATTCAGTTCTACCACTGATGTTGAGCATTTTACTATTCAAATGATTGAATTTTTTATTAATTTTATCTACTAACCATCCAAAATCTCTTGCTTTTAATTTGTTGTTAGATAATGGGATGCCCAAGTATACAATTGGAAGGTTTCCAATGCTTATATTTAAAATATCAGCAATTTGTTGCTTGTTATTTGCACCTTTACTAAAAAACAAAGTAGATTTGTTTGTATTTAAATCAAGGCCAGATAACAATTTCAATACCTAAAATATGTGTTGGATGCTTTCAGCATATTTATGGTAGCTTTGTCAAAAATTAGAATATCATCCGCATATAACAAATGGGTAATCATTGGTTCAGTTTTGTATATGGGGATAAAATTACCTTTCAAGTATTCCACATCAAGATTAATTGTGAGGAATTCCATAGCAATAGAAAATAGTTAAGGCGAGAGAGGTTCCCCTTGTCTCAATCCTCTTGAGCTGTCAATGAATCCAAGGGGGAACCATCAATTAATACCGAAAACGAAGGAATAGATATGCATTCATAAATGAGATCGGCAAATAACATTAGAAAGCCCATAGAAATCAGCATGTGATGAATAAACTCTCTACTTATTTTATCATAGGCTTTATGCAAATCAATTTTCAGGCATAGATTGTTAGAACTTTTCCTGTTGAATCCTGTAACCATTTCATAAGCTAGTAGGGAATTTTCAGTAATTATTCTAGTAGGAATGAAAGCATTTTGATTATATGAAATAAGATCTTTCATATAGGTTTTCATTCTATTACAGATGAGGTTGGCTAAAATTTTATATGAGACATTGCATAATGAAATTGGTCTAAAATCAGTCATATCAACCACGTTAGGTTTTTTTGGAATTAGACAAATGTATGGTTGATTTGTCTAATTATTTTTCCAGATTAGAGAATGCCATTCATAGCATTCCAGATATCATTTTTAATTTGCTCCCAATGCACTTTGTAGAATTTTGAATTGTTACCATCAGATCCAGGGGTGCTATTGTAATTAATCTGGAATATAGCTGATTTTATTTCCTTGAGCTAAAATGGTTTGCATAAATTGTTTCCAGCATTGTCAGATAGGATTTTCTTGCATGTTATGCCTGGAAATTGATATGTAGCCTGAGATGACTTGTAAAGTTCAAAAAAGTAATTAACATCTTCATGCGCAAGTTTTTCTAATGCTGATGACCAAGAACCATTGTCATTAAGAATAAATTTACTCCTTTGTCTAGGGTTAAGATCTTTAATCTTACTATAAAAGAATTCAGTTGGTTTATCCCTCTTAGTCAACTAATTTATTTTCATTCTTTGCTTATTTTCAATTGCAACTTTCCTCATTATAGAATGAATCTGCTCATTTTTTAGAGAGTATTGTTCTTTTAAGCTGTCATTCAAAGGGAATTGGATTAGCTATTTATATAGTTCATTAGCCTCCTCTTTTAATTTAGCAGCCATAGTATATATGTTACTTTTATTGTTTGCCCATTTCTTCAATGCAGATTTAACCACATTCAGTTTGCATAAGAGCGTATGAAGAGGTTTTCCAACAAACTCTTGCAGTAGAGCATCTTGAAGGGAAGAATGATAGCCCACTTGAAGGTGCCAAGAATTATTATATCTGAAAGGTACTCTAGTCTTCATTTTATTATGTAGTATAAGTTTGATAATGATAGGAGAGTGATCACTTAAAGAATGCTTTCCAAAATTAATTCCAAACTGATAAAACTTATCCAACCATAAAGAGTTAACAAATACACGGTCAATCTTACTTTAAATAGAGACACTTTGACCTCCTCTCCAAGTAAAGTAATTACTAGTAAAATATGGTTCCACAAGCTTTGATGAAGAAATGTAGTCTATAAATTCCTATTCACTCATCGAGTTAAAAAGTCCATTGATCATTCTATAATTAGGGGACAGAATAACATTGAAATCGCCCGCCAAAATCCAAGGGAGATCAATACTTGTAGACAGTTCAACAATATACTTCCATATCTCTATATGTTCCATTTCATCATTGAAAGCATAGACCGTGGTGCACAAAACACTAATACCACTTACATTGTGTAATATACAAAAGATGAATTGGTCATTAGAATGTAAATTGATGTTAGACCATTGTGATGAATCCCAAATTAAAAAAATTATAACCATTAGTTATATTGGGAGAATGTTTCTAATTATTATTAATTTTGGCCATAAATCTATCAATATTAACTGACGATAATTGTTTAACCGGGGCATTCATACCCCTGATGTTCCAAAAAAGGAACTCCATCTATAAGTTATTATCAGGATTGCTACTATTTTCAGGGGAGGTAGCTGTCCCCGATGTCTTAGCTTTTTTGTCTTTTTATTTTTACCTTTCAGCCGATTAACCAAGCTAGTCCATGTAGGGTTCTCTATAATATCAAAAGAAGAAATGGCTTTGAATTCGAAAGGAACATCCTCTGTCCTAGTTTTCCAAGTTGATCTTGTTTTAGAGATATTCAGAGATTCATTTTTCTGCTCATCAATTATAGAACATGTGGATGGATTAGGTGGCGCATCATGCATCTCAGTGGAGTCGCTGTTATCTTCTTTTCTACAATTATTTGAAGGCTGCATTTCCATATCATTGTCTGTAGACACACAAGTCTATTGCATGTTTGTATTAATAGTCGTAAATTGAGAACTCGATTGGACATTTTGAGACATATTCATATTTTCTTCTTTCGTATCTTTGTTCCTACTAGCTTTTATACTTTTGTTATGTACAACTTCCTATTCTGGAGTTGCTGAACTCAGTTGATTATCGATGTTATTTGAATTGGTTGCCAGATTGTCATCAATATTTGCATCTATATTCATATCAGTACTATCTTTTATTTGTTTCTGAGGATTAACTATAGGCATCCATACTTTGGTAATTTGACAATGAGTTTCAGCATGTCCAAAACTTGAGCAGTTCAAGCAAGTAGATGGTTTCCATTCGTACATCACTTCTTGCCAAATGATTTTGTCATTCTTAGTTATAATAGGGATTTTATTCAGAAACTTGAAGGAATTATTAATTTCGATTAAAACTCTAGCATACGCAATTTTTATAATACCTTCTGTGAATTTGTCCAATTTGATGGGGGATCCAAGAACTGAAGCAATATGACTAATCCCCTCTTCCATCCAATAATCTAAAGGTAAATTGGGGAAGTGAATCCAAAATGGAATAGAGTGAAGGAGTTCTTTGTTGAGCTGCATTTCAAGAGACCATCTTTTCATTATCATCAACTTTTTATTATAATAGCAGGGACCTCCTTCCAATATTTTATCACAATCTTATTTGTTATTAAATTTAACAACATAGAATCCATTTTCCTTAGAATAAATAGAGAATTCTTCTTCTGGTTTCCATACTCTAGTAATGTAATCTTTGAAGTATGGGTAATATGGATTAGGGCCAACAACATAGATCACAATGGCATTATCCCATTGTTTTCTGGCATCCTGAACAACCTCAGTAGACATTTTAACACATTACATAGAATTAAATTCACGTGGATGGCAAAACTTTAATGCAATAGAGACTGGAATATTGTTACCCTTTACAACTTCATTCCATAGACGTAGTGGAAAAATTCCATTTATTGGCAGCAGATCTGTTATCAGAATGATTGGGGTTATGAATATTACTATTGGAGCGGACATAATTCTGATTCACAGTTTGATGTGGGGATGATCTAACATTCTTATTATGTAAATCATGGGAGGTGGGATTAACTGACCGAGATTGATGTATAACTTTTGATTGGCATTTCCACTTACATGATTGAACCTGAGTGAAATCATCATTAATTTCATCAGCGGGATCAGTAGGCAGTAGAGTAGGTAAGCCAAGGGCGGATTTGGGAAGATGGGAGGCGGATCAGGAGTGAGCGAGGCCTGACGACTATTAGGGTTAGAGGAAGACATACTGGAAGCTGGGAATAGGAAGCACACGACGAATAGGGTGGGGCGAGGTGGATATTTAGAGGCAGAGGCCAGAAAGGCAGGAGGCGGCGGCGGAAAAAGGCTAGTGTTAGTATGCACATTCAAATAGCACTTAAGGAAATCACACAACTAATAGGTTACATACATCCACAACACCAATGTACCGAAAGACTTGGAATTTTTGCACTTGTAAAAAATTATAATATATTTGTTATAAATCAAACTGTCGTTTACATATTTATTTTCCTTTTTCTTATTTTAATTCTAAATTATACATCGTATTTAACCAACACAAGGCCGTAGTTTAAACATGTGGAGCAACAGATGCATGTTGAACAATGATCCGATGAGGCTGAAACATATGAGCACAGCGAGATATAATATATCTTTGACCAGAAACTAAATTGACAACTAGCGAGTTAATAGGAACAATAACTTCTTGAACATCTAAAGCATGAGAATATTGCACTGAATTTTGAGCACGAATTGACGTATGGCTTACAAGCTGGGGTGGCTGAACTTGTGTAGCAGCCATAGAAGATTGATGTTGGACAAGAGTAGCATTTGAGTGAATAATATTTGGTTTCATAGATTCTAGCTGCAAATTCACGGTATTTGGAGCTTGAGCATTTGAATATGCTTGGTGGGCATGCCCAGAATAAGCTTTCGGATGGTGCATAACGTGATCATGTACAAGCACTTGTGCAATGATAGCACATTCAACATCCAGCCTTGTTTCAATGGGCGCATTCAGAGCAGCGTTTAGTGACGATGCTGAAATAGAAGGTCGAGCCTTCAGGACAAAGGATTGGCCAGACCGATAAAAATAAGCAGCAAACAGTTATAGGAGCATTGAACTGATGATAAGAAGCCCACTTGCTAACAACTTCATGAAGCACGACATAAGACTGGGCATTTTTATCAATAGGAGGATGTTTAGCACTCATTAATCCACACATTAGTACCAACACTAGTAATATTTGGGTTTGGTCTACTATCATATATCTTCAAAATTTTACTTTAGGGTGTTCAAATTCTAAAAACCATTTCTTATGATATAGAACTCCAACGCTGCACAGAATTTGATGGATATAGTTTAGGGTCTATTGCCAAATTTATAATTAATGTAAAATAGCAATTGTATTCCAACTTTTCCTATGGCACGTTCATACATTCTTCATATTTCTAGGATGAAATCAAATTTACAGAAGGTAGCTGTTCCTTGAAGTTGAAGACCAATAATTTTTCCTTTTGTTTATTACAATAGAAATTTCATTGATTCATACACATGTTAATCTTAGAAATATAATCACAAATTTAATTTCATGTTTTTAATAATCTTAGTGTTCTTATTATATACTTGGCATATCACTAATGTTAATAACTGTTTTCATGATCAGTTCTTCTCAACATTGGAATCCATTCTGTTAACTCTGTGTCGGTAATTAAGTTTCTTCTCCTTCTTAAGTATTTTTATATGAATTGCAATATAATGTTCATTTATATATTAGGAATTATCTTTTATATGAATAAGCAGCAAGAATGCAGCAGGATATGCAAGTAAACTTGTTGTACAAGTATGAATTTGATCATTGGTCTTGCTAATTGACAAATGTTATATATATTTGATATAGAGTTATATATGTTGTTTTTTTACCGATGTATTATATTTTATTTTCTTCCGCCATGAGACGCCGAAAGTAGACAGTTATGATAACACATACTGAATGGATTGATGC
Source organism: Allium fistulosum (assembly GCA_030737815.1). Lineage (NCBI taxonomy): Eukaryota > Viridiplantae > Streptophyta > Magnoliopsida > Asparagales > Amaryllidaceae > Allium > Allium fistulosum. The sequence continues at coordinate 673,273,569 of CM060901.1, forward strand.
TACTGTTAATTTTGGTAAAACCAAGGTTTTCTTTGAAGGAGTCTCTCCAACTCCTTAATCGTAGGCTTATTTATCTTCAGTTATTGTAATAATGTTTTAAGTTATCTTCTATGTCTTATTAGAGTTATAAATTTTGGAACATAATTTATTTTCCATTTACATGTCTTTTGTTCATTTTTATTTAGTAATATCAGAAATATTATATCGCTCATGTTCCCCATAGAAAGGAATCATATTCAGGATAATAGTGATCCAAGTTGGCTATTTTTGCTATTTGAAGGCATAATTATTTTTAAAGTATAATTTAGAAATGACAAAGACTTTTCATAAATACCTACATAAGTTTACTCAGTTTTTTTAAAATTTTGCTATGTTTACTAACTATTATAATACATTTAACGATTTTTAGTTTGATATATAGGTACACAAAAAATTGTTTTGCTATATGAAACATTACTAGCTAAAATTGCTAATAAAAGGTATGCTTTTATGCATTTAAATGTGTATGTTATTATGGAGTATATTTTTTTAATACATGATATAAATAGATCTTATTTCAATTGTGTAAATATATATTGAATTGGGTGCCCGGGAAATCACTAATTATGCAAAGGAGGTGTTGTTGGAATTTTATGAAATTGATAAATTTATGAAATTAACAAATTTTTATAGAAATTTAACTATGTTGATTTTTTTTAAAAGTTAACTAAGTTTACAAAAATGAACTAACATTTACAAAAAATAACTATGTTAAGCAAATTTTTTTAAAATTAAACAAGTTTATAAAAATTAAACACATTTATAAAAGGTAACTAAGTTTTTGCAGATTTTTAACTAAGTTAATTAGGTTTTGTAAAGAGATAACTAAGTTTATAAAAGATAACTAAATTTTATACAAATTTAATTAAGTTGACTAAAAGTTTATAAAATTAACTAATTTAACTAAGCTAACCAAGTTTTATAAAAATTAAATAATTTTCTAAAAATTAACTAAGTTTTATAAAATTTAAATAAATTTATAAAATTTAACTAAGTTATATAAAATTTAACTAAGTTAACCAAATTTTAAAAAAAAATTCAGCAATAGCAAAACTTTATAAATATTAAATAAACTTATAAAAATTAACTAGGTTTTATAAAAATTTAACTAAGTTAACTAAATGTTATAAAAATTAACCAAATTTATAAAAACAACCTATTTATAAAAATTAACTAATTTTTATAAAAGTTAACCAAGTTTTATAAAAATTATTTAAGTCTACAAAAATAACTAAGCTTATAAAAATAACAAGTTAAAAAAAAACTAAGTTGATAAAATTTAACTAATTTCGATAAAAGTTAACCAAGTTTTACAAAAAATTGATTAAATTAACTAAATTTGTAAAATTTAACTAATTACAAACATTAACCTAATTCCATAAAAAAGTTTATAAAAATTAATTATATTGAACAAAATTTTTACTAGATTAACTAACTTTCTAAGCAATTTATTAAGTTATATATTGATGAATTCAAATGGCTTAATTAATCGTATTGTTCTGTTCTCTGGCAACTTGAATCCGCAAAAATCAAAGAGTGTTAATTTAAGACTGATCATGATCATCATCTTCTGTTGGAAATGAAAATCTCAAATATAGGAATCCCAAGTATTTGTCAATGCTTAACTATTTGAGATTCTATATGCGTGAACTGTATCCAAAGCTTGATAAAATTTTGTTTCTTAACGATGATATTGTTATTAAAAAAGATCTAACACTTCTATAGTCTATAAACATGAAGGGAATGTGAATGGAGCAGTCGAAACTTGTAAAGAGAGTTTCCATAGGTTCGACAAGTAACTTAACTTCTCAATCCTAAGATATCTGATAATTTTGATCCTCAGGCCTGTGATAGGCTTTTGGGATGAATATGTTTGATCTGAAAAAAATTGGAAAAAGAGTGGAATTTACCACTATTGGCAAGGTTCAATAAGTAAAAAAATAATTCATGCTCTTTATTTCGTGAACTAAATTTTGTTGAACCAACCAATTTTTACTTTTGTGCCTCTCATATAATTCCCTCAAATTTAGTAGTTGTGCTTCTTTTCTTCACGTTCTTTTTTTCCCCCTTATGTTCAATTGTGTAAATATTACTTAGGAATTGTTCGAAGCATACCACACACGTAGTACACATGCATACGTGTTATATACTAATTTCAATGTGCTCATGCTCCTGGTACATTATTAGAGTTTGCAAGAAGGTTTAGATGCTTTTTTTACTTTTTCATTTTTTATTATACACAAAAATGGTCTCAACAACTGTATAAGAACTTGTCACTTTTTGACACTTAAAGCTACGTATAACTGTGTAATAACCTATAAGAAGACTAGGAACATGGAATCTCTTACAATGTATTATTGTGACAATTATCCAAGAAATTATAGCACACATGTATTCAGTGGACATATACAGTGTGATCATGTCTCTTTTTACTTACTCCCTTATTTGGTCATATAAATAAACTTCGTCACAATTTGTTATTTGAAAAGCCTTCATTGTTTTGGTTGTGTTTTTGGTAATTAGATTGAGAATGTATATATGATCTCTAAATCTTATACCTTTTCTTTATAGGTAATGGATTTCGTTGGTCAAAACAAGTATCAACATGTGTAGCAAATTAGCGATTTGAAGTCCTTTTTGGCCTATAACTAACTACAAGAAAATATATTATTGATAGCAACACATGACAACGTTTGTACACATATTGCTCTATTTTTATTATTAGATTTTTAAACATCGCATAAACTTATGCTATATTATTATATGGTCCATAATAAAACACAAAGTTAAGCGGGAAAACGGTAATGATCCGGTATTTCGAACCATTCGCATCCGCGCATTTCAGACTTGAATTGCTCAAAACAACAGATTGTTAATTTTATATTTGGCAAAACTCAGCATATACAGTAAATAAAATCAATCACAGAATCACAGACACGGAGTATTACAGCAATAAGAAGCGGAATGGATAAATAGCAGTTCATGAAGCTACTATATAAACAACAGAGTTTGAAATAAAATACAACAGAATATCTCAAATACAATGTAGTCTTGAATACAAATAGATGACAAGTCTGAACAAAACAACCGAATAGCTGAAAGTTGAATATATACAAATGGATCTCCAAGTGAAGCTCCAACTCCAAAGGTGAGTCCCAAATGCTGTGACACTCAGTCTGACTCGAGCGTAAAGCAAAACACAAACACTCGAGTCAGGATTAACATTCTTATATTAATAAATTCAACTCAAGTGAAATGTGAACTGAAATACAAGTAACTTAAAGGATGTTTGGGATTTCCATCCTCTAAGGATTCGTAGAACTATCTACTATGTAATAATATACGCTATTATAATATGTCTATATTAAAGTAAACTATTAAAATAGTGTTAAGGCGTTACCCATATCCTCCTTAACACATTTTATATATTCCCGTAGTCTATACAATGCCGTATGCTCCACCAAACCGGTGGTTTACACAGAGGACACCACATAGGTACGGTACAAAATAAACTCGTAGAAGGCGCGATAGGGCATGCGACAAGGCACTCGAGGCAATGCCAGGGTAGATATATCGTTTGCGGATCCGGACTGGTGGTAACGCATAGCAGCTACTAACGCCCATCTCGTGACACACTCCCAAATCAAAAGGTGCACCCAATCAAATCACAGAAGCAATAGAATGGTATCGAAGAAATGTGCCCGATCGGAGGAATGACCTCACTTGACCGGGCATGGCTACTGTTTTAGCCGCATCAAGCTGACTCATGGGAGTCGGGGCTACGTAAATACCATATAGAATCGTCACCAAACCATCCTTCTTCATTCTGGAATTTCCACCACGTACACAGTTGTGAAAGTGGTTTTCAGTATTGGCAGAGAGTATGACAATATCCAATCCTGGTCTCTTTAACAACCAAACGTTATTATAACACCGTGGTCATTTCATTTCAAATAGTTCATACTTCAAAACCAAAATACCATATCATTTCAAAACCGTATCAATTCGATATCATTACTCACTTAAAATACATCCATTTCCAAAAAATCATAGTACTTTCAAAGTTATAACACTTTCGAAATTATAACACTTAGAAATTATAACACTTTGGAAATCATATCACTTTGAAAACATAATACTTTGAAATTCATAACCCTTCCACTTAAACAGTTTAGATATAGAAAATAATATATATATATATATATATATTAAAATAGTTTATATAATAAAATAGTTTATAATAATATAGTTTTAATATATATATTAAAATGCTTATAAATTAAAATAGTTTCCCAAATTTCACATATCAATTCAAATCAACTCAAATTCCAAAATCCCATTTAAATCAAATCTCGGTTCTTCCATTTCAATTCGATTCAAATCTCAATAAACTATTTATATCGATTTCAAATATAGATTTGAACTATGAAAATACCATTTCGATTTCAATAGATTTCAAAGTTTTAAATATTCAAACATTTTCAAAACTAAATTTGATAAATTCATTTATATCTCAATTTAACTTCATTATTATTTAGTATTGAAATATTCACTTAATAAAATCCAATATCATTTAAATAAACCTTAAATTACAAATAAAATAAATATCTCATTTGAATTTATTTTAAATTTCAAAATATTCATTTAATCAGCATAAACCAAAATCAAGTTATAAAATCATATCTTTAAAATCTCAAATTCAATAAGTTTCAAATCAATTTTATTTAAGTATAATTCTTAAATAAATACAATTTCAAATCAATTTCAAATTTATCTTTCCAACCTCAATTTATTAAAATTATTATAAAACCTATCTTTTAAAATAAAAATTTAAATAAATACTTAAAACACATTATATACTAATTGTAACATCCCAGATTTTATTAATTTAAATTTAGTAATTTAATTGAATTTGTTTTTGGTAATTTAATTTGAGAAGTTAAATAAATATATGAAGTAAAAGAAGATATAAATAAATATACTTACAAATATAATACAAACATATTTATATCTCAACCCTATAAATTATGAAAATTTCATAAGTAAAATAAGTATATAAACTTAAATTGAAAAGAATATGAATTATAAAAATAAAATAGATATAGATATATATATATATATATATATACCACAAATAAGAATTTGTGTTCAACTCTGAAATAAAATACATGTGATAATTTAAATGTTGATAGTAAAACTTTAAATGGAAATTAAATAAACAAATTATGTTGTAATAAGATTTTGTGGTTATATGGCAACATAAGTTAAATACATATCAATAACTATAATCATTTTAACTCAAGCATAAAGTATAAAACAAAGCTTGGCTTATGTATGTATATGAATTGAATATGCAACAAGATAACAAAACAAAATATATCTATAAATTCAGACAATATGTTGCCGTGAGTATATGAAAATAAGAAAGGTAATAGGAAAATGCATGTAAGAAAATATCTTTTGATAAAACAAGCTGTGTATTTGCATAAAAGAATAAGACTACATGTAAACAAAGATGGAAGCATGGGCATATAATGCCATCAGTTCTAGCACGCAAAAGAAAGATTTTTAGCCACCAAAGTAAAAGGAAAATCTGCTAAGTCAAACAAGAAAAATAACATCTCTGATATATTGTACAAAACCAAATAATCACCCTGTACAAACAAATACATTATTCTCTAAACTTCTTTTATACATCAACATTTCTCATTTCAGTTCGTCCAAACCAAACTCATCAAGCCTGAAAAAAAAAGAGAAACATATAAACATCACTATATTTTCATCAACACGAGATCAATTAACAAAACAAAGCAAGAAGTTTTAAAGAGGAAGATCAGAACTACAGTTTTCAAAACCAAGTTTCCTCTGTTCAAAATCATTTCAGGTGAGTAAACATCAACTTAAAATCTTTAAGTTAATTGTAGAGATGATTCTTTGTTTCATGGCATTGTATATGTTTATCTTTGAATATAGTTTGTTAAATATATATAGATATACAGGTTACTCTGTATATTGTTCTTCTCTGTTATGAGTTACAGGGTTGATTTCCACTCAAACTCCAGTAGTTTTCATTCGAATCATAATAAAGCTTCAGTTTTAAAATCAAACAAGATAATGGAACTCAAATATAGGTTTTTAAAAGCTGATTTAAAACCCAAGGCTGTGAGATATCATCACTAAAGTTTTGTTTACAGGTAATCAAGGAAAATGTGATGAACCCAAGTATTTTAAAAAGCTAATTCAAGTTAATAGCCTAAATCCTCACTGAAAATCATGATTTTTAAACCTAAAATGAAGATTTTTAAATGGGTATTTTGTGTGCAGTTCGTAATTGGAAAAAAACTATATTTTACAAATTTAGGATGACTGGATAAATTTTAATTTTTGAAACTTGAGTTGAAGCAAGTTTAACCTTTCGTGACTTGGGGAAAAATGAAAAAAAAAAATTTATCCATTGCGTGGATTAGGAGTACGAGTTTGAATTAGGGTTCTAGTCAAGTTTTTGTACGTGTTGTTGATGTGACGATTTCATCACCTACAAGAGATCGAGTTGCTTGAAATCGAGGGAATGAAGGCTTGGTATGTTGTCAAGGCATGGTCGAAGTTATGGATTTTCTGGTGGACTGAGAAGCGTTGGCGAAGGGGCTTTTGCGTGGTGACGTTGGGTTACAGTTCGTCGAAATAGTGGAATTTCGATTACAGTTTTCTTGAGTCGAATCGAAGATGGATTTTGCGTTGGCAAGGATTTTTTTGCTTGCCCATGATCGTGGCGATCATCGGAGTGGCAGCGAACCACTGTGCACGTGCACAGTGGTGTTGGTGTCTGCAGTTTGGGTATCGGTGAATTTGCCGTAGGAAGCTCGAGTTAAAACTCGAAGAAAAGCACGTTTGGCTTTGGGAAGGAACTCGCGTACGCGAGTATACTTTTGGCTATCCTTGTTTAGGTACTTAAACTGGAAAGAGAGAGAAAGAAAGAAAAAAAATAAAAAGGGAGAAGAAGAAACAGGGACGAGGGGAGGAGAGCAGACTCGAGGAGCGCACGAGAGAAACTCGAGTTCGGCTCGAGTGAAAAACCCGGTTTACTCGGGTTGCCTTAAAAATGGGTTAAGCCTAAATTATTAAAGTTTATAATGTTAAATTGAACAATGTTGACTATTTTTAAGTTGAGAATTTGTTTAAGTTATCGAGTAAGTAAGTATATATATCAGTGCTTTATAAAACCTTAATTAATATCTAAATTAAGTATTTAAATAAATTTGTAATTAAGAATTTGTTGATTAGATAAATTAAGTTAATTAATTTTAATTGGCAGTTAATTAAAATAAATAATTTTGAAACAATAAATCGAGTTAATTAAGATTTAATTTATTTATCCAAATTTTGATCATTGATTTTAAACATCACTACAAATAATTGTGTGGTAAATTTGTCTAAACCCCATTGGAAAATAATTAACTATTGTTGTGCACTGTATTGATATTTCTATTCTGATTGCGATACTATGTAATGTAAATTGCTATGTACTACACTGTGTTTAAGCTTTGTTCTGTATTGATGTGAAAACCCCTTTGCCCATAAAACGGCATTTTTAATTCGATGCGACAGGGAGTCGGATTTCAGTTTGTTATCCGAAACCCACATCGAACCCTGAATATGAATCTTTGTGATTGTCATACCCACGTGTTTTAAAAATTTATCGATCACTATTTAGTTTAACCGGGAAAGGACCTTTGTGTCATATAACCCATTCCGAATAGTGATACGTCGTAATGGATAGCATTTGAAGACCGGTGTTGAAGACCGGGTTTTTTATGAAAACGATAGGACGACCTATCGATTGTCTCTGCATTGAATTGCTCCGGTATAGAGATTCCCTAAGTGATCGGAAGTCCGACCGGGATTGTAAATACCCGGATTGCAAGGACTTCTTCGGAAGTGCCTTCGGTTCTGTTCGAACCCGGAACAGACTTGTATGGTTACATGTCTGACATTACATTTCGAGATATAAAGCTGATTTCTTTCAAATACATTTCTATTGGTGGCGGAGAATTTATTCTCTTAGCTTAACACCCTTCTCCGAGACGTACGAGCTCAGAGGTTCTATAGTTGAATGTTATCAGCAATATACTCCCAATTTGGTAATGTGACATGCTGAGTGTTGCTGTGCATTGATCATTTGCTGATCATTTGTTGATCAAAGCACGGCTTTGTGAAAAAGCGTAGCTTTGTGGACGAGACTTCGTCAGACCTCACAATCCGGAAATGGTCGAAACAGGAATATGCGGCAAGGTTATGAGGGTCGCGCCCTTTAGGGTATGTCATTTCCTTCTGGAAAAGGGTGGTATCAGGTATGGAGCCCTGGTATTTAACCTATGTGGATACTCCGATCTGATTTATTGTGTGATTGTGTGTTTATCGAGGCACCTCGGATAAAGGTCCCAAAGGACCGGGGGATGGCATATTCGTGAGTTACCTGTTACAAGGATAACCCGGCCTTGTGTTGGCAGAGAGCAATTGTCTCTCGGGACGTCCAGCCAGAGGCGATCCCATGTGGCAGGAGGAAGTTCCTTAGCCTAACCATTTGTTGGAAATCCAATTCCCATTACGAAACTTGTACGGTTTTAGTTGTAGAACCTGCCATTTACTTATGGTGGCGCCCCACTGTTTAGATGGTAGCTATGGTAGGCATAGTTCGAAATGTCTATGCTGGCTAAGATTAATATTATACTTTCGAAATGTTTTCCACACTAAACATTAATAATAATAATCCAATGATTTGCGTAGTAAGCATCTTTGACTATCATAAGAAGAAATCTCCTCCAATTCTGCGTTTGCATTGTGTGTGTGGCGGGAGGTCTTATGGTAGTTTCATTTTCCAAAAGCATATCGGATTCTTTTTAAAAATCTGTTTTATTTAAAGCAATTACTTTTGTTTACTCATACCAGTCCCATGACTGACCCGGAGTTTATTGTTTCTTTTCTAAACTCTGGGTGCCCATTATTTCCACACGGGCAACCTAGTAGCAGGTTTCCATATTGTCACGACCCGACTTCCTATGCCCAGAAAGACGTATCGTGAATTAAGAAAGAAAGGGATAGAAGAAGAAAAGAAAGAAAAGAAGAAAGAACAACAACATCAGAAACTCACAGCGGAACGAATGAAATATAATATATCATATAAAATATTACATAGTATCATATACATCAGAGTTACACAACTTATAAAACACATATTAGACAGTTATAAACATCTGTCTAATTCATACAACTCAAGTATCACAGATACAGACACAACATATACACAGCGGAATCATCATATATCTACACGGTGAAGCCTCCTGCTCCAAATCTCCTCCAGAATTCGTCAAAGCTAACCTGAATCCCTCGACTACTCAATATAATATTGAGTACCCAAGAGTTTAATAAAACAGAAAATAAACACTTGGGTCAGACATGGGTCTGGTGTGAGTAAACGGTTAGATTGCTTAACTTTGAAAACTTTTGAAAACAAAAGTATCACGTAAGACTCCCCACAAATAAACATGGGTAAGTTTTTACCTTACGCTAACTAAAACGTTTGATAGGAAATCTGATTGTATTATAATAGGGTCTAGGGTTTTCAAGTAAAATACAGAAATAGCTGAAATGCTTACATCTCACATTCCAACATAGTTGGGCACAACTAATACGTACGGCACTTATTGGAGTTTGGATTCCATACAATGGCAGGGCTACTGGGGTACCGCCCGTCACAGTACGTGGCCTAGATCACCGTACCGAGGAGTACGCCCGCTCCCCTGCAACACAAAGCCGGAACCATCCCTTACTGGATAATTCCGAACAAGATAATCCCGTAGTTGGCGCGACCAACCACACACTAAGCCGAATAAAAAGAAAAGGGACCTCTAGACAGGGATCTATCTTGCTCTCAGTGGGTGCTACCCACGAAGCCTTGCTGCACCTCCCCTGTTTTAGCCATTCCCGGTTGATGAGGCTTGAGGTTACGATTACCTTTAATCAGAACATATCACTTAGAATGCTCATCGTCCGCCTGACGATGTGCTGAAAGCATTCAATCCATACAAGTTCGTTCCGGGTTCGAACGAAACCGAAGGCATTATCTCGTTACACTCGTTTTGGAATCACCCTCAGAGTTAACGACAGTAACCCTTGCACTCTGAATCTTCATCTTCACTTGAGATTCACGACCTATCGTTAATTTGGATCGATGTGGTATTCGGGTCTCCAGACCTGGAATACCGGTATACGGAAACCCGATCCCGGTCTCATCGAAATCCAAAACGTATCTTTTAAGTCCAAGTTGTTTAAAGGTTTTAATCATTTAAACTTATATTCAGGATGATATAAACAGATAGATAAATCACATTATTACAATAGATAATTCATATCAACATTTATCTCACAAAGCAGCATATCACATATATCATAGATATCCAAATCATCCAATATCAACCAATCACCCAATATCAATCAATCATCTATAAGCAGGTTTGATTAACTCTTAATCAATTTAATTAACCTTTAATTAAATTAATTACTATCCTTTAATCACTTAGATTATCTTAACCCTGCTTACTATCATTAATTAATTTCAAATTAATTAATCATCTCTTAATGATCTTCCTTAGTTAATCTCCTTTGATTAATTATATTTTAATTACATTCAAGTAATTATCCTTAACCATATACAGTAATTAACATTTAATTACTATCATTAATTACAATAATTAATGAACCTTTATTAATTTATTAACTATAATTAATTATATTAATCCTCAATTAATTACAATTAATTAATCATACTTAAATTAATTGCTTTTATTAATCAACCTTGATTAATTCATTAATTAAATAATCCTTATTAATTAATTAACCTTTTAATTAATTAAATAATAAATTTTAATCAACCACTTCATTCATTAATTAGCCTTAATTAATCATACACATAATTAACAATTTGTAATTACTTATCTTAATTAATTTCTTCTTAATTAATTTTATTAACCTTGATTAATTAATCTAATTAATTAATCTTTAATTACTTCATTAAGTAATTATTTATCAATTATATTAACAAATAATCCTTAATTAATTACTTATTAATTAATTTCTTTTTAATTAACTACACTTATTAATTAATCTTAAATTAAACACATTTAATTAATCACATTAATTAATTAACTAAAATAATTAAGTAGTTAACTCTTAATTACTTACATAAGTAATTATCTTCTAATTACTTCATTAATGATCTCTCTTAACTAATTACCTTAACAATTAATTAATCCCATCATTAAATAATTCTTAATTCTTTAATTTAATTATTCCATAATTAATTAACTTTAAACAATTAACTTAATTAATTCCTTAATTGATTACAACAAGTGATTTAACCCTTAATCACTTCTACTAAATTACTTCCATTAATAATTATCCACTAAGTACTTCCATAAGTAATTATTCTTAATTACATTTAGTACTTATCCATTAATTACTTTACTAAGTAATTCAATTAATTAATCATAATTGATTATCTTAATTAATTAGACTAATTAATTAATCTAAAATTAATTACATTAATTAATTAACTAATTAATCATTTCTTAATTTCTAATTAATTCATTAACTATCCACTAAATACTTTATTAAGTAATTATTCGTAATTACAAACATTAATTAAGCTTAAATTTATTTATTAATTAATTGTTCTTAATTAATCTCTACTTAACTAATTAAGAATAAACTTTACATTTATATTAAATATTTACTCAAATCATTACTTCATTAAAAGCAAATTTAGAAATCAATTTTGAAATAAAATTTATTTTAAACAAAACAATTCAAACATTTAATATTGATATACTAAAATTTTTGAAAACCATTTCAAAACATGTTTAATTAAATCAAACCATTATTTATTTTAAAACTTGTTTTTAAAAACTTAAAAACTTGTCCATGTTTTAAAGTTTAAAACCAAGATATAATCGGCTATAAAATCTCAAAACCCGGTTACTTCAATAACCCGAGTAAAACCCAAAACCACACGAGTCTGCCCCGAGAAGCCTTCTTCTTCTCCAACGCGACCCACAGCACAAATCAGAACGAAACAACGTGCACAATAACGTGCACGTTCACGTGTACAGATGATCAGATCTTCTCTGATCATCGCCGAGAGCATCTACACCTCACTAATCATCTCTCCGACCATCACAACCCCTCAGAACCCATCAGATCGCCGTTGTTTAAATTCAAGTAACTCACTCGAATTACAGGAAACCATCGATCAAAGGAAAATCCCCTCGTACCGACCATCTACATCACCAGAATCCTTACCATTACGTCCATAGCTGCGCCTCGACATCCCGCTTCTACCCTTTAGTACGCGATCAACACAGATCCACCATGGCCATCGCGATAGTCTCATGAACATCATCGTTCCAAACTGTCTCTGGAACCCTAGTTCGCCGTCCCCCGACCACCACAGTCATCTAAAAATTCGCCGAGCATTTTTCCTGTGATCAACCACCCACAGGCCACCTCCAGTCCAAGTATCAACCAATTCGACCACGCCGATCATCGGCAATCACTCAAAACGCCTAATTCGAACAACCTAAGAATTCTCATTGTTTAACAATCTATAAATCATGAAATGCATATTAAAATTCGTGATTCTCCAATTCGAATTCAGTTATATATTCAAAACACGAAATTCAATCCATCGATTTTCTTTTGTCTTATACATTTTACTGCAGTTTTTCTAATTCCCAGTTAAACATCAACTAATTCCCCTAAAAATTATTTCTAAAAATAAGATCTAGTTAATCCAAACCTAATTCCTTTAGGGATCCTTGCCAGAAATTGATTAGATTAAGAGATAATAATTTATTTTGATTGAACTGAACCTGTTAATTTAACCAAAGATGAATATGCATATACACAGATATGCATATCAATATACAGAGTAATTTAGACTTAGTCCCAGTTCAAAGCATTCATGCAAACATATCTATAACAATACTTCAATCATTCATCACATCCATTAACATATTAAGGCTTAAAAAAATGAGGTTTGTTCACAGGTTACAAAACAGAGAACAGAGGCAATACATGCATCTACACATATGAACACATGCAACCAGATCTACAGAGATACATCACAATATTTTAGCCAAATCACATATTTTAAAAGCTGTTTTTAAAAGAATGTTTACTCACTATTTTAATCCCAGAGACCAAAACAGAGCAGAGGCATTTTCTTTTGATTTCCTGGAAACTAGATTTTTTTGAATTTGCTTCATTGTTGAAATCTGAAGCCTTTGCATTTGAATTACAGTTGAACTTCAATTTAGTTGCAGGTTGATTCAGTGTTTGATTTAGTTGCTTCCATTTGATCTCCTTTTGAATTGCAGAAGATTTGAATTGCAGGTTGATTTGAAGTAGGTTAAGTTGCTAGTTTGATCCCAGGTTGAAACAGTTTGATTTACATTTAGTTTTCTGCTTTGATTTATTTATTTCTTTGTTTCAGTTTTTGGAAAGATGAGGAGAGAAAGAATTGAAGAAAAATTTATCTGTAAAAATGAAAACAGACCTTTCTCTCTATTATTTATAAATCAAATTTTTAAAAGAAGTTGCCACTTGTTATTATGCATGTATATACAATATTAAAGTTATTATCATTATCTTACAAGTGTCTTTAACATGTTAATATGTTTACACATGTTACTTAAGTATTTTAATAAACCTTTATTTAATTTAAATGTAGATATAAACTTACATTTTTAATTTACTTTATTAAAGAAATACTCTAAAGCTAGTTATAATATAAATATACATCCTATACATGTATTTAAAATCTAAAACATTTATATATATACATTTATAACCATTTTATTTTGAGCATTTAAAAAGAAGACAAAACAAAGCTTGTTTAAATCCTTTTTAAACAATTTCATTTAAAATAAATAATTATCTTATATTTTGAAAATAATTGAATTAATCTAAACTATTCTTTGAAAAATATTAATTTTAAAACAAAGCTTTTAAATTCACAATTCATACATATATATTTATCAATAGATTTAATTAAATTTCAAACAATCCAAATTATAACATATATCTATATATATATTACAATTTGAAAAATTCATCTTTTATTTGAACAAAAGATTTCTATTCACAATATATATAGCAAAATATATATTATAAATAGATTAAAACTTTATTAATTTTAACAATCAAATCTTATCAATATTGCCAGATTCAATATTTATTAACTTTTAAAAGATTAAATTATCAATTTAAATTAGAATTATAAGGGAAGATTATCAATCCAAATAAATTATTAATACAGATTATTAAATTTATATTACCCAAAAACCCGGGATATCACATTCCTCCCCACTTAAAATAATTTCGTCCTCGAAATTAAAAGCAAAGTTAATTTAATAATCCAGTAAAGATTTTTACAGCAAAGCATACTTATCATCTAATTCCTAACAACCATAACAACCAATCAAACAATCAAACCTAACTAACTATTCTGATATAAATCAGGATAGACTTTACTAACACTATCTCGAGTTTCCCTGGGTATAAATCACCGGGAGACTCGCTCTACAGAATCTAAACTAACAACACTACCATGATCTAGAGCTCCTCTCATCTCTAGATCCACCAATCTGAACAGAATATCAGATCACACTCAAGTCCAGCTCAACTTCCAAATTCAACTGAACTGCAGATTCCACACCAGCAATGCATCATACACGTACTCCCTTAGAGATACATGAAATACAATGAATTACAGCTATCCAAACTGGCCATTCAATCCTATAGACAAAATAACTCTCGAGAATACAGGAAAATCCAAAATACCTCGGAGTTAACTTTCCAGACTTACAAAATCTTATAGTTTTATATCGGAGAAAACTTAAACAAATTTCCAATCTCCAACTCTGAATTCCAAACTCGGTCTCATATCTACATAACTCATTAGACGATCCTGGGCTACCTCATCTCTTCCTGGTCAGCTTAACCCTTACTGATGCTTCCAGAAACAATCAAGACCAAAATAATAAGTTCCTGGGTCTACTCATTCAAGGTGGTTTTCCAAAACCCGTCAAAATCCAGAACACAAACTCTACTTCACAAGCAATAGAAGACTGAACTTCCTTCTTTCAAATTCCAGAAACTTCTATACACACTCAGAATGTTCACATAAACTTCCTGTAGAAATCTGAGGTTATTTCCTTTCTCGCATAGCTACTACTTTTTGCTTCCGCTGCACAACACTGATTTTGAAATAGATGAGAATGTCGATGAACTCGAGCACAAACTAGATCCACAAACAAGCGGGAACATTGGTTATCTTAAAGACATAACCAACTTCTCAAAGAATAGACGAGTCCTCGGTCAAGGGTACTGTCTTCAGCTATCCTTAGCTAGAGGAAACTCAAAATTAGAAACAGAAGAGAAAACACAGATACTCCATAAAATTCTAAGATGCTTCACCAATCCTTCTCTAGGAACAAATCGATATAAACTAAATCTTTGACCTCTTCGATAACTTTTACTTTCTCTTGAGATGCCTCAACTCCATACAAAAGATTACTCAAGATGAACTCTCAAACTAATCGCAAGTCACTTTTGCGATCCTACCTAGTTCGGATTCCAAAGATACTGTTCTCTCTTTACCAATTAAAACAGCCTTAAGCTTTTCCAAACAAGGTTAATCCTTCAAGAAAAACTTCACCATCTACTCGGACTGCTGATAGAAGAACCACAAAGATTCCAAAATCATCGAAGAAACGAACCACACTGCTGCTTCCAAACTCTATCTCTGGGACACTGCTAAGCCAAAGACCTCCTCGTCAACACACCAAACACTTCGAACTGCACTGCTACCACAGTTAACCAAAAGCTTCTAATCCAAAGGCTCCTCAAAACTAAAACCATCAACAAACCTCACAACGAACCTTTGAGATGGCAGACATCCCAAAAGAAACTCGGGCTCCAAACCAATCGCCAATAACTTACTCTTCTTAAGGGAACAATGAGACCATGTCCGAAGAACAACTAATCGACCTTAGTCCCATACTTCCAAACAGATAAAACTCTCTTACTCGATATCAAAGAATTCCTATACAGCCGAGTCTTTCCTATGGTAGACATCAACTGTTCCTCCAATACCTTCTTAATCTTGTTCCAAAAAGAAAATCTCCTTCGGGAACATCCATAGATACTGCGTCTTATCACACAACTGCTCCTTCCTGAAGTCGCCAAGCTACCATCACTTACTTCTGTTCTCCGACAGATCCAACTCTACTCATCCAACTTCTAAGATGAACTCCGAACCTTAACAGGTTTCCTTTAGAGATTGTGAAATCCTTACACAACTGTAAAGTTCACTCGAGACGGTATTAGGTTTACAGTCTCGACAGATACTCTTCCAACCTCAACATTCAAACTCCAACTATTGGTAATTGTGTTACACACACTACCACCTTTTCTACCTTTATAACTTATATTGGAAAACCCGAACAGGTAACCCAATAAATAGGTAGAAATATATATATATATTTAAAATGATATATATTTTTTTATATAGAAATTATTTTTGGGTAGAATTATTTCATCTACCTCTTTAAAACAATATTGTGTCCGTTGGCCTGGTTCAAGTGTTTAGAGATCCCTATCAATAACGTTAGCTACTCGTATTGACCAGAATCCATATACCACTCAACCGATCAATTAACACAATATAAAACCATTTTTATATAACTAACAATTACGCGCTCTCAAGATAGACACCACTTCAGAGCCTAGGTATTCACTCAACCTACTGCTCTGATACCAACTGTCACGACCCGACTTCCTATGCCCAGAAAGACGTATCGTGAATTAAGAAAGAAAGGGATAGAAGAAGAAAAGAAAGAAAAGAAGAAAGAACAACAACATCAGAAACTCACAGCGGAACGAATGAAATATAATATATCATATAAAATATTACATAGTATCATATACATCAGAGTTACACAACTTATAAAACACATATTAGACAGTTATAAACATCTGTCTAATTCATACAACTCAAGTATCACAGATACAGACACAACATATACACAGCGGAATCATCATATATCTACACGGTGAAGCCTCCTGCTCCAAATCTCCTCCAGAATTCGTCAAAGCTAACCTGAATCCCTCGACTACTCAATATAATATTGAGTACCCAAGAGTTTAATAAAACAGAAAATAAACACTTGGGTCAGACATGGGTCTGGTGTGAGTAAACGGTTAGATTGCTTAACTTTGAAAACTTTTGAAAACAAAAGTATCACGTAAGACTCCCCACAAATAAACATGGGTAAGTTTTTACCTTACGCTAACTAAAACGTTTGATAGGAAATCTGATTGTATTATAATAGGGTCTAGGGTTTTCAAGTAAAATACAGAAATAGCTGAAATGCTTACATCTCACATTCCAACATAGTTGGGCACAACTAATACGTACGGCACTTATTGGAGTTTGGATTCCATACAATGGCAGGGCTACTGGGGTACCGCCCGTCACAGTACGTGGCCTAGATCACCGTACCGAGGAGTACGCCCGCTCCCCTGCAACACAAAGCCGGAACCATCCCTTACTGGATAATTCCGAACAAGATAATCCCGTAGTTGGCGCGACCAACCACACACTAAGCCGAATAAAAAGAAAAGGGACCTCTAGACAGGGATCTATCTTGCTCTCAGTGGGTGCTACCCACGAAGCCTTGCTGCACCTCCCCTGTTTTAGCCATTCCCGGTTGATGAGGCTTGAGGTTCCGATTACCTTTAATCAGAACATATCACTTAGAATGCTCATCGTCCGCCTGACGATGTGCTGAAAGCATTCAATCCATACAAGTTCGTTCCGGGTTCGAACGAAACCGAAGGCATTATCTCGTTACACTCGTTTTGGAATCACCCTCAGAGTTAACGACAATAACCCTTGCACTCTGAATCTTCATCTTCACTTGAGATTCACGACCTATCGTTAATTTGGATCGATGTGGTATTCGGGTCTCCAGACCTGGAATACCGGTATACGGAAACCCGATCCCGGTCTCATCGAAATCCAAAACGTATCTTTTAAGTCCAAGTTGTTTAAAGGTTTTAATCATTTAAACTTATATTCAGGATGATATAAACAGATAGATAAATCACATTATTACAATAGATAATTCATATCAACATTTATCTCACAAAGCAGCATATCACATATATCATAGATATCCAAATCATCCAATATCAACCAATCACCCAATATCAATCAATCATCTATAAGCAGGTTTGATTAACTCTTAATCAATTTAATTAACCTTTAATTAAATTAATTACTATCCTTTAATCACTTAGATTATCTTAACCCTGCTTACTATCATTAATTAATTTCAAATTAATTAATCATCTCTTAATGATCTTCCTTAGTTAATCTCCTTTGATTAATTATATTTTAATTACATTCAAGTAATTATCCTTAACCATATACAGTAATTAACATTTAATTACTATCATTAATTACAATAATTAATGAACCTTTATTAATTTATTAACTATAATTAATTATATTAATCCTCAATTAATTACAATTAATTAATCATACTTAAATTAATTGCTTTTATTAATCAACCTTGATTAATTCATTAATTAAATAATCCTTATTAATTAATTAACCTTTTAATTAATTAAATAATAAATTTTAATCAACCACTTCATTCATTAATTAGCCTTAATTAATCATACACATAATTAACAATTTGTAATTACTTATCTTAATTAATTTCTTCTTAATTAATTTTATTAACCTTGATTAATTAATCTAATTAATTAATCTTTAATTACTTCATTAAGTAATTATTTATCAATTATATTAACAAATAATCCTTAATTAATTACTTATTAATTAATTTCTTTTTAATTAACTACACTTATTAATTAATCTTAAATTAAACACATTTAATTAATCACATTAATTAATTAACTAAAATAATTAAGTAGTTAACTCTTAATTACTTACATAAGTAATTATCTTCTAATTACTTCATTAATGATCTCTCTTAACTAATTACCTTAACAATTAATTAATCCCATCATTAAATAATTCTTAATTCTTTAATTTAATTATTCCATAATTAATTAACTTTAAACAATTAACTTAATTAATTCCTTAATTGATTACAACAAGTGATTTAACCCTTAATCACTTCTACTAAATTACTTCCATTAATAATTATCCACTAAGTACTTCCATAAGTAATTATTCTTAATTACATTTAGTACTTATCCATTAATTACTTTACTAAGTAATTCAATTAATTAATCATAATTGATTATCTTAATTAATTAGACTAATTAATTAATCTAAAATTAATTACATTAATTAATTAACTAATTAATCATTTCTTAATTTCTAATTAATTCATTAACTATCCACTAAATACTTTATTAAGTAATTATTCGTAATTACAAACATTAATTAAGCTTAAATTTATTTATTAATTAATTGTTCTTAATTAATCTCTACTTAACTAATTAAGAATAAACTTTACATTTATATTAAATATTTACTCAAATCATTACTTCATTAAAAGCAAATTTAGAAATCAATTTTGAAATAAAATTTATTTTAAACAAAACAATTCAAACATTTAATATTGATATACTAAAATTTTTGAAAACCATTTCAAAACATGTTTAATTAAATCAAACCATTATTTATTTTAAAACTTGTTTTTAAAAACTTAAAAACTTGTCCATGTTTTAAAGTTTAAAACCAAGATATAATCGGCTATAAAATCTCAAAACCCGGTTACTTCAATAACCCGAGTAAAACCCAAAACCACACGAGTCTGCCCCGAGAAGCCTTCTTCTTCTCCAACGCGACCCACAGCACAAATCAGAACGAAACAACGTGCACAATAACGTGCACGTTCACGTGTACAGATGATCAGATCTTCTCTGATCATCGCCGAGAGCATCTACACCTCACTAATCATCTCTCCGACCATCACAACCCCTCAGAACCCATCAGATCGCCGTTGTTTAAATTCGAGTAACTCACTCGAATTACAGGAAACCATCGATCAAAGGAAAATCCCCTCGTACCGACCATCTACATCACCAGAATCCTTACCATTACGTCCATAGCTGCGCCTCGACATCCCGCTTCTACCCTTTAGTACGCGATCAACACAGATCCACCATGGCCATCGCGATAGTCTCATGAACATCATCGTTCCAAACTGTCTCTGGAACCCTAGTTCGCCGTCCCCCGACCACCACAGTCATCTAAAAATTCGCCGAGCATTTTTCCTGTGATCAACCACCCATAGGCCACCTCCAGTCCAAGTATCAACCAATTCGACCACGCCGATCATCGGCAATCACTCAAAACGCCTAATTCGAACAACCTAAGAATTCTCATTGTTTAACAATCTATAAATCATGAAATGCATATTAAAATTCGTGATTCTCCAATTCGAATTCAGTTATATATTCAAAACACGAAATTCAATCCATCGATTTTCTTTTGTCTTATACATTTTACTGCAGTTTTTCTAATTCCCAGTTAAACATCAACTAATTCCCCTAAAAATTATTTCTAAAAATAAGATCTAGTTAATCCAAACCTAATTCCTTTAGGGATCCTTGCCAGAAATTGATTAGATTAAGAGATAATAATTTATTTTGATTGAACTGAACCTGTTAATTTAACCAAAGATGAATATGCATATACACAGATATGCATATCAATATACAGAGTAATTTAGACTTAGTCCCAGTTCAAAGCATTCATGCAAACATATCTATAACAATACTTCAATCATTCATCACATCCATTAACATATTAAGGCTTAAAAAAATGAGGTTTGTTCACAGGTTACAAAACAGAGAACAGAGGCAATACATGCATCTACACATATGAACACATGCAACCAGATCTACAGAGATACATCACAATATTTTAGCCAAATCACAGATTTTAAAAGCTGTTTTTAAAAGAATGTTTACTCACTATTTTAATCCCAGAGACCAAAACAGAGCAGAGGCATTTTCTTTTGATTTCCTGGAAACTGGATTTTTTTGAATTTGCTTCATTGTTGAAATCTGAAGCCTTTGCATTTGAATTACAGTTGAACTTCAATTTAGTTGCAGGTTGATTCAGTGTTTGATTTAGTTGCTTCCATTTGATCTCCTTTTGAATTGCAGAAGATTTGAATTGCAGGTTGATTTGAAGTAGGTTAAGTTGCTAGTTTGATCCCAGGTTGAAACAGTTTGATTTACATTTAGTTTTCTGCTTTGATTTATTTATTTCTTTGTTTCAGTTTTTGGAAAGATGAGGAGAGAAAGAATTGAAGAAAAATTTATCTGTAAAAATGAAAACAGACCTTTCTCTCTATTATTTATAAATCAAATTTTTAAAAGAAGTTGCCACTTGTTATTATGCATGTATATACAATATTAAAGTTATTATCATTATCTTACAAGTGTCTTTAACATGTTAATATGTTTACACATGTTACTTAAGTATTTTAATAAACCTTTATTTAATTTAAATGTAGATATAAACTTACATTTTTAATTTACTTTATTAAAGAAATACTCTAAAGCTAGTTATAATATAAATATACATCCTATACATGTATTTAAAATCTAAAACATTTATATATATACATTTATAACCATTTTATTTTGAGCATTTAAAAAGAAGACAAAACAAAGCTTGTTTAAATCCTTTTTAAACAATTTCATTTAAAATAAACAATTATCTTATATTTTGAAAATAATTGAATTAATCTAAACTATTCTTTGAAAAATATTAATTTTAAAACAAAGCTTTTAAATTCACAATTCATACATATATATTTATCAATAGATTTAATTAAATTTCAAACAATCCAAATTATAACATATATCTATATATATATTACAATTTGAAAAATTCATCTTTTATTTAAACAAAAGATTTCTATTCACAATATATATAGCAAAATATATATTATAAATAGATTAAAACTTTATTAATTTTAACAATCAAATCTTATCAATATTGCCAGATTCAATATTTATTAACTTTTAAAAGATTAAATTATCAATTTAAATTAGAATTATAAGGGAAGATTATCAATCCAAATAAATTATTAATACAGATTATTAAATTTATATTACCCAAAAACCCGGGATATCACACATATTCTGGTGTTAGCGGTATTTTGGGGACTTCTACCTTAAAGGTATTTTGGAAGCTTTTTGGATCACCAGGTGCTTAGTTATGGATATTCACTATCGTCTTCATCCCTTTGAGGACTTTTGCTTGTGATCACTGTTGTACTATTATGATGTTTTATTTGGAGTTGTGGCATATGTATTATGATACTCTGATGTAGTACTGGATATTATTATGATGTTGTATCTATGATGTGATGTATGATATTCAATTTATTTCCGTTGTTTATATTTATCTGATGTTGTTATAAGCTCCGGCGAACTGAAGTTTGACGTTTGAATATCTGACGGTCGAATACAAGTAAGGTAGTTGACGTCGATTTTCGAGCGCTAGATTTCAGGATCGTTACACTAATTAAATTAACTTTTATTAAATTAAATATTATTAATAAATTTATTTATATTAAACTTATTTTAAATATTTAAAAATAGTAAAATTATAAGAAAATCATAAAAATTATAATTTAAAAACTAACTTATAAATTATAAATTTCCAAACATATAATTTTAGAAATCTAAAATTTAAACCTTTATAAAATAACATTTATATATATAATATCTTAAAATTAATATTAAATAAAACATATATTTCCTTTCAAACTTTGGAAATCATTTCAAATTATATATATATAGACCAACGGTGTTTGTATATAATTTTCTATCCTATGGTCAAGTGATACAGATATTTATCATTTCAATCCACAATTTAAATATCTACAGGTATATATCTTTTCAACCCACAATCCCAAATTCAATGTCAACGAAAATCGCTTGGGTTTATCATTTCAACCCATAACAATTTTCTCCTATTCTACAAAATCTTCGGGTATGTATCATTTCAACCCATAGGGAATTCTACACTAACAGGGAACTTGCAGAGTGAGAACAGTGATGATAATAATATAACATATCAACAACATGCATATATCATCAATAATAGATAAAATATAAATAACTGATCATGGTGTCAGATATTATAGGTGATCAGTTACAGATAATGGCATATCATATATATAGTAATTTAATAACTAGCAACAACATATTTCAATTGTCGTTTCAAGTGAAATCAAATTTAATAAATATAAGAATGTTAATCGTGAGTGATTGCTCCCCTTTCGAGGCTAGAGAGACAAGAAGATGATACAGACACGAACACAGATACCGATACTAACTAGCGGGACAGCAATAAGCTAGGAATCACTGCGATAGATTAGATATAGAAATGTAAGTCAAGATGGCACGAGATCGATGAAATAAGATATAATACATATATATAAGTTTCAAAAATCAATTTAAACATATATTTAAAATAATATATATATTTATTTTCAAATCAATATTAAATCCCAATACGTACAATATCTATATAATTGAAAACAAAATTCACATATATATAAACTAATGTATATACACACGAAACATACTTTTTAAACACATATACATATTTTTAAACCAACTGTATTAAAATAATGTATTAACATATACATACCAGAAATCAATACCCAAAATAAATGTATATCTCCAAAGTCGAATACTTATATATAATACTGTAAATATATAGAATCAAAGAAATCAAAATAACTTACACATATTATCCATATATGAAATCTTAGAGCAGTAAACAGTAACATGGAAGTATAAATTTATATGATACCCAAAAATGTAAACTTACTTACCTATACACTATACCATCTTATAATCTATACATATATACAATTTAAACATATTATATGTAAACAAAATTGCTTACGTACATTATTAATAAACATAATATTTAAATACTGTAACATTCATATTGAAATACATATATAAATGCATACAAGTTTTAAAGAAAAAAATGCTAAGACCCATTTGCAAAATAACTTTATATATAGGAAATGTATACATACATTTCTAAAATTCAAAACCCGCATGTATAAATTCTTAAAATAATATAAGATAAAAGAAACTTTTGCCACAGCCTTGATGTAAGAAACATACATAAGAAATATATATATATATATATGTATATATATATTACCAATATATAAACAAAGGAGCTGCAGTTGCTTCAGAGCATGGTGATGTGGCGGAGCTTTTGTGGTGAAGTGATGGAAGGTAGGGCAAAGCAAGGTTGGTCGGCGAGACTGGAAGCTCGACTAGCTTGGTGAAGGTGGCTGAGGTGCTCAGCCATGGTGCTCTGTTGTAGTGATAGGCTTCGGCCGAAGGAAGGTTTGGTGGGGTAGGTGGTTCGACATGGGGAAGAGAGACTAGGCAGTGGGCGAAGGTGGCAGAGGAGATGAAAGCGATGTTTGAGAGGTGGTGCCGCTCGGGAAAAAATAAGGTGGCCATTCGGTTTGAGGCTTGGAGCAAGGGGAGTTGTAACGACCCTAAATTTTTGACATTTGAAATCAGAATATTTAATTGATTTTAAATATCTGGAAGTTAGTTTAATTTGAAATTCAAATATCAAAATGAATTTAGCAATTTAATTATTGAATTTAATTTATTGAAGTTGGGTAAAAAAAATTGAATCTTCAATTTTAAGCATGTTAAAAATGATTTGAAGGCTTAGAAAATTCATATTTATGATACCGAAGGTAATGGAACTTTCAGAATTGAATTTGAAACTGTTTTGTTCAGTTTTGAAATTTTATCGTTTAAATTGATATTTAAAAACAGCCTTTCGAGGCATAGTCTCAGAATTCGACGGAACCAGTTTCATTGGATCCGTAATATTGTATTATTATCAGATTTCAATTTTCGTAGTGTTTGGAGTTGTTGTGTGATCGTACGATAAGCAAACACGCCGAAATTTATATTGAATTCAATATAATAACTGAGTTCAAAAAGCTATCTTCTCCATACGATCGAGTTAGGACTCGAAACTTTTTATCGTTGCATTCAAAATAGGGGTATAACATTACGAACGCCTAGCGGAACGCCTCGATAGGATATCGAAATTTTGAGTTGCAAATTTGTGACGATTTAAATTTGAATTTGAATTTAAATTGAATATATATCTATACAGTCAACTTCAGCTGAAATAATTTCACATCGTCGTTTTTCCTTCACTTCAAAATACTGTAGCTTGTTCATTTTGGCACGCAACCATTTCATCCTTATCCACGAACTTCAGTTCTAAAGAAAAATCTGGAGCCAATCTTCATTTCATCTCCAGTTCGAACGAACAAAGAAAAAGGCCAAGCGCGATTCTTTCTTCCAATTTTGGCGACTAATCTATTATTTTAGTTACTAAAGATAATTTATTAAAGGAAATTTAGTTTTAAATTTAATATTTTAGTTAAATGAAATTATTAAAGGAGAAATTGGGTTAAATTAAATTATTAAGTGGTAATTGATTTATTCAATTGTTTCAGATATTAATTAAATCATCTAATATTTATACAAGGTCAATATTTGAAAGAAATCAAGCTGAAATGGAAATGGATTGCAAATTTAAAAAAGCAAAGGTGAGACCTTCTCACTCAAATCAAAATTGGAATTTCAGTAATTGATTGATTGATTGTTTGGATGCAATAGTATATATAGTAGTATATATATATTTGGAGTTATTGATATTCCCGCATTATATAGCAGATGAGACCCTATGCGCCGCATAATAGCGGATGATATTTTATAAATCCCATATACCGCGATATTCCAACTCGAAGTGGAATGGGTATTTAATTGTTGCACTAACATCTGTGGATGCAGGGAAATAGGTTGGAGGGATCCAACTGGATTCCTCAAATTGTATGAATTTGTTTCATATATTGTATGAATTTGTTTCATATGTTGTGTGATGAATTATTGATAATCTGTGAATGATTATATTGACGATTTAATTTGTTGAAGGCTATAATTTAGCCGAATGTATTTTTGGTATCGTTGGATACCAGAAATAAATAAAATTGGATTTTTGAAATTAAAGTAGGAATTTTAAGTGAATTTCTTTTGAAAGAATTGGGTGAATTTAAAAGAAGGAATTTAAAAGCGTAAAGTTGATTTTTGAAATCTTATCGAATTATTTCCAAAATATGGGAAAAGATATTAATAAGTGGGTTTTGAATAATATTGTTGAAAAGTTGAAGAATTTCTTGAAATGGAATTTTAAATAATGTGGAAAGAATAAAGGGATTTATTCAAAAGGTGATAAATTTCTAGAAATCAATTTGATAATTGATTTGGTATTTGAAAATAAATCTTTGGAAAATCAATATGAAAATTTATTGGTGTTTTGAGTGAAAATGATTTGGTATTTGGAAATAAATTCAGAAATAAATTTGCAAGTGGTTTGTTATTTGGAAATAAACTTAGAAATCAATTTGCAAATGTTCTGTTCTATTGAAAATAGACTTGGGAATCAATTTGTAAAAATGATTTGGTATTTGAAATAAATGGAAGAATCAATTTGAAATTTGATTCGGCGTTGAAATAAATTTAGAAATCAATTTGAAATTTGATTTGGGGGTTGAAACTGAATATTTGAAAAATTGTATATAAGTGGATATTTGAAAATTTAATTTCATAGTGGAAATAAATGATATCAGAAATTTTATTCCGCGAGGGAGAATGTGATTTGAAATTGGTTTTCAAAATGATGAAGTGTGGAAAATATATATCTTGCAAAGATATTTTGAAATTTAATAATTTTAAAAAAATTTATTTAGATTGGACGATTATTATGGATATTGTTTGATAGTAAAATATCCAACTATCAGTATAAACAATCTGGGGAAATTACTAAGGCTTGTTGTTTGTTGTGAATGTTGTTTGATAGTTAAATAACCGACTATCAATATTTGCCTTTGAAATAGCACTTGAATTTGTTTTTAAAACAAGCGCTCATTATTCGGTTTAGCCGGGAGAGGACTTTGTGTCATATAACCCATTCCGAATAGTGATACGACATATATGGATCGCATTTGAAGACTGGTGTTGAAGACCGGGTGTTTGCGAGAACGATAGGATAACCTATCGATTGTCTCTATACCGGGTAGCTACGGTATAGAGATTCCCTATGTGATGGGAAGTCCGATTGGGATTGTGAATACCCGGATTTGCAAGGGCTTCTTTGGAAGTGCCTTCGATTCTATTCGAACCCGGAACAGATTTGTATGGTCATATGTCTGACACTACACTTTGAGATATAAAGCAGATTTCTTTCAAATACATATCTGTTGGTGGTGGAGAATTTATTCTCTTAGCTTAACACTCTTCTCTGAGACGTAAGAGCTCAGAGGTTATGTAGTTGAAGGTTATCAGTGATATACTCCCAATTTGGTAGTGTGGCATGCTAAGTGTTGTTGTGTGTTGCTGATCATTTGTTTATCAAAGCATGGCTTTCTTGTAAAGCGTAGCTTTGTGGACGAGACCTCATCGAACCTCACACCCAGGAAATGGTCGAAACAGGAAAGATGTGGCAAGGTTATGAGGGTCGCACCCTTTAGGGTATGTCATTTCCTTCTAGAAAAAGGTGGTATCATGGTATGGAGCCCAGATATTTTACCTGTGTGGTTGCTCCAATCTCATTTACTGTGTGATTGTTGCTTTGTGATCGAGGGCCCTCGGATAAAGGTCGCAAACGACCGGGGGGTGGCATACTCGTGTAGTAGTTACCTAGTTACAGAGGTAACCCGGCCTTATGTTGGCAGAGAGCTAGTTAAGTTCTCGGGACGTCCATCCAGAGGCGTACCCATGTGGCAGTAGGAAATTCCTTAGCCTGACCATTTGTTGGAAAATCCAAAGAAACAATACGAACCTTGTACGGTTTTAGTTGTATAACCTGCTATGGAATGTGGCGATAACCTGCTATTGAACATAGTAGCTATAGTAGGCATACAATAATGTGTATGTTAGCTAAGATTAATATTATACTTTCAAAATATTTTTGACACTATGCACTAAAAATAATATTAAATTTTTTTTACGGATCAAGCATGTTTGACTATCATAAGGAGAAATCTCCTCCAATTCTGCGTTTGCATTGTGTGTGTGGCGGGAGGCCTTATGGTAGTTTCATTTTCTAAAAGCATTGCGAAATTCTTTGATTTTCTTTGTGAAAATAACTGTTTTTAAGATCTCACACCAGTCCCATGACTGACCTTGCTTATCTTTGTGAAATGTGATAGGGGGTTCTCGCTTTTTGTTTGGCGGCGAGCATGAGACTCTTACCCCTACATGTCCTCTTTGTGGGGTTGGTTAGCCGTAAGGTGTGATAGTCGAAAGGCTGGCCGTAAAAGCAAGGGCATGGTACCACTGTGTGCCACGGCGGAGAGTAGCCACTGTCGATGGTTGAAAAGCCTAGATCATCACATGTGGTATCAGAGCAATTGGTTAAGCGACAACCTTGGCTCTATGGGGTGTTACTCATTAGAGATAGAGTCAGTAGTACTCTATAATGAGTGTGAGTGTAATAATAGATATGAGCGCGTATTTGTTAGTGAATACAAAAATTTGTTTTATATTGTGTTGACTTATCAGTTGATTGTTTATAGATTCCGGTTGGTTCAGTTTGGCCAACTGTAATCGATAGGGGTTTCTAAACTCTTAAACAAGATAAACCGACACAGTATTGTTCTAAAATAGGGTAAATGAAATAATTTTACCCAAAACTATTTTTGTATAGAAAAGAAATCATTTTCCGTAAATTATTATAGTATATGGATGCTTGGTTGTTAGGAAGTGATAATATTGAATTATCATCATTATTGTATGGATATTAAATAAGAAATAATGGTATAACCAAAGATTTGGAGATAAATTCATTTGACAAATGAAATTTATAAATATGAATTGAAAGTATAAGGAAATGAATTCATATACGAATGGGATTTGTCAATGTAAATTATAAATGTGATTTATAATTTGAAATAGAATTCCAGGAAGATATTTGAAAATAAATTCAGTAATGGAATGAAATTTGTAGTATGAATTTATAAATGAGTTTTATAAATTGAAATTTGTGCCAGAGTAATTTTTGCAATACGGATTAAAGGATTTGGATTGAAATTTCAAAGGATTAAAATCTCTAATTTGAAAATGGTTTCCAGAAGTCTGGAAAATAATTATTGAGAAGTATTTTTGAGTTGGATATGGAATCTAGTAGGGTTTGAAATTTAAAAATATTTGAGAAAATATTTTGAAAGGATATAATTGATTCCAAGAAATAATTTTGAAATGTTGTTTAAAAGACTCTGGAAATTCTTTAAAATGTTATGGAATGTAAATAAGTTTGATAACTTATAAAAATATTTGAAATTTGATTAGAATGAGATTCAAATTGAAAAGGAATGAATTTGTGAATGAACAAATGAGGTTACATTTGTAAATAAATGAATTGGAATTGAAAAATGGAATGAGATTTGATTTGAATCAAGTTGAATAAAAATCCAAACTGGGAAAAAAATAAAATGGATTGGATTCAAGTAAACTAACTTGATAATTTATTAATTTATGAAATAATGAATTGGAAGTTGAATTAGTTCAATTAAAGTTGAGTTGTGAGCTAAATTTGAAAATGGTTTGAATTTGCATATAAATTCAAGTAAGTAGTAAAAGAATAAATTGAAATTTCCTTGTTAAAGATAAAGTAAATTCAGGATGAATTGAATATGGAAATGTGAAATTTAAAAAGGATAAGTGAATATACTAATTGAATTAAATTAGTAGATGGAATGGATTTGATAAATGGAAAAATCAAATCAAAGATTTAAATTAGAAATTGTTTACAAAGGAAATGAACTTGAGTTTTGAGTTGAAATGACTTAAGAAATATTTGGACAAAAGTGTTGTCGAATTTTATTGAATGGTTTTCAATGTAATTTGTTTGATTAATGGAATGCAAATTTAATTGAATGGAATCAATTGGAAATGAAATGGAATTAAAATAAATTGAGATGGTATCAATTTAAATTAGTTATAAACTAGAATGAATATTCTATTAAGTGAATATCGTTGAATTTGCATATAAATGGTTGTCGTTGACGCAAACGAGGTTATATAAAATTCTATGAGTTAATGAAAGCCAATAAAAAAATTGATTTTTGAATCAATTGAAATGAAAGTGAGTTGTAAATCACTTGAATTGAATAGAAATGATGTGTGATATAGTTGTAAGAAATTTAATTTGTATCGAAACCATATAAATTGCTTATGGGAATTATTTTGAGTGCGTTGCTTATGAAAACTATGTGTTTATTATTGAAAATAAGTGAAATGTTAATAGATTTCCTATATATGTCACTTACATGTTTAAATTGAGTAAGTACAGGTACAGGGGGGCCGTTTGGCTGGATTTGGTCATGCTAAAATGCTAATAATAAACCGCATTGCTTAAAAATGCTAAATAAGGTACGCCTACGCAATAAAAATAGGAAATATGAACTGTTTTTGTTTTTCCGACCGAGTGGGTCGATGTATATATATTTATATCTCTTGTCAAATTGCAAAAGCTCCTCCGTACAAAGGGGACTCTGCCAAAATTTTGGGAGTTAGAAAAAATTTGGAAATAAAAGTATTGAGATTTGAAATGACTTAGTAAATTGAAGCAAATTGATTTTATATGGAAGTGGAATTCAATTTGAATATAAACTTTATTAGTGAAGTAGTAAAAATGAACTTAAGAAATAAAGAATGAAATTCTTAAGTAAATTGGTATTGGGAATCCACTAAGTAAATTTGGACATTGTTCTTAAGTAAAGTATACAGGGATTATAAAGGCTATAGGAAAATGGAATTGGATTTTGATTCGAAGATAAATTGGAATTTGCTCGGCAATGGTATATATTTAAAATTTCTATATGAAATTTGATTGGATTTTTGATCTAGCCACTTGGCGTTTGTTTTCTTTTGTAATTTGGGGTCCGTAGGGACATTTTGTAGTTGTACCGAGCTAGCCGCGCAAAGGAGACGCTGGCGAATTTTTCGAAAATTTAGAGAGTTAGAAATTTTTTTGAGAAATTTTGGATAATTGAAAATTCAAATTTAAATTTAAATTTGAATTGTGAAGTAAAATAAAGTTGTTTGAAACTTATGGAAAAGTTTGGAAAGTTATGAAGTAATAAGAAGGATAGTGTGGCTTCGATGAAAAGATTATTTTAGCAAGTTGATAAAATTATTTGGTTTTGGTAAAATAGTAAACGGGTTGAGGATCATTCTTCTTAACTTGTAATCGGGACGAAATTCTTTTAAGGGGGAAGAATATAACGACCCTGAATTTTTGACATTTGAAATCAAAATATTTAATTGATTTTAAATATCTGGAAGTTAGTTTAATTTGAAATTCAAATATCAGAATGAATTTAGCAATTTAATTATTGAATTTAATTTATTGAAGTTGGGTAAAAAAATTTGAATCTTCAATTTTAAGCCTGCTAAAAATGATTTGAAGGCTTAGAAAATTCATATTTATGATACTAAAGGTAATGGAACTTTCAGAATTGAATTTGAAACTGTTTTGTTCAGTTTTGAAATTTTATCGTTTAAATTGATATATTTAAAAATAGCCTTCCGAAGCACAGTCTCGGAATTCGACAGAACCAGTTTCATTGGATCCGTAATATTGTATTATTATCGGATTTCAATTTTAGTAGTGTTTGGAGTTGTTGTGTGATCGTACGATAAGCAAACGCGCCGAAATTTATATCGAATTCAATATAATAACTGAGTCCAAAAAGCTATCTTCTCCATACGATCGAGTTAGGACTCAAAACTTTTTTTCGTTGCGTTCAAAATAGGGGTATAACATTACGAACGCCTAGCGACACGCCTCGATAGGATATCGAAATTTTGAGTTGCAAATTTGTGACGATTTAAATTTGAATTTGAATTTAAATTGAATATATATCTATACAGTCAACTTCATCTGAAATAATTTCACATCGTCATTTTTCCTTCACTTCAAAATACTGTAGCTTGTTCATTTTGGCATGCAACCATTTCATCCTTATCCACGAACTTCAGTTCTAAAGAAAAATCTGGAGCCTATCTTCTTTTCATCTCCAGTTCGAACGAAGAAAAAAAAAAGGCCGAGCGCGATTCTTTCTTCCAATTTCAGTCTCCCTTCCTCCTCTCCAGAAATTAAATCGAGACTTCCTTTGTTCAAGCGTCGAGCCTTCTTTCCTCTCTTCCCTCTACGTTCGAAAACAAAAATCAAAAGCTCAAAGAAAAAAATGGCCGAAGCCAGGGGAAATCGATTTCCTCTATCGTATAATTTTCAAAATCAAAATCGTTCACCAGTTAATAAAAAAAAGAGACGCCGCGTTCGAATCTCGATGAGGCTCGCGATTGCTGGAGTTTGCGACGAACTAGGGCTTTTGCTCGCATGGGTTTCGATCGCGACTGGGAAGGGCTAGCGGTGATGATGCCCACGATTCTGGGCATGTTTGCGGGGGTTGAGGTTCGCGTGGATAAGAGAGTCGCCATTGTTGCTTGGGGTTCTCTAGCGTGGTTGCGACGCGCGGCGATCGTAGAGGCGAGTTTTGGGCGATCTGCAATTTGGCTAGGGTTCCATTCGCGAGGCAACGAGGTATATATATTTATACGATTTTTTTTCAATTAGAATTTCATAACGTATATATATTATATGCAGAAAAGAAATTTTTGCAGTGAGATATAAACATGTTTTAGATTTATATATATATGTATATATATACATAGTAAAGTAAGTTACTGTTGTTATTTACAAGAAACAGGAAAAAAAATTATTTTTATAGAAATTTTTTGAAAATATAATACATGAATTTTAAAATGGTAAGGTTATGTAAAAACAGATTTTTGAAATCTATAATTCATTTTTAAGTACATATGTATTTTCAAGGTGGGAAAAATAAAGAAACAAAATATACACGTACACATTTTAAACTTACCGGGTTATTTTGAAACCATGTATTTTGGTGACTAACCTATTATTTTAGTTACTAAAGATAATTTATTAAAGGAAATTTAGTTTTAAATTTAATATTTTAGTTAAATGAAATTATTAAAGGAGAAATAGGGTTAAATTAAATTATTAAGTGGTAATTGATTTATTCGATTGTTTCAGAAATTAATTAAATCATCTAATATTTATACAAGGTCAATATCTGAAAGAAATCAAGTCGAAATGGAAATGGATTGCAAATTTAAAAAAGCAAAGGTGAGACCTTCTCACTCAAATCAAAATTGGAATTTCAGTTATTGATTGATTGATTGTTTGGATGCGATAGTATATATAGTAGTATATATATTTGGAGTTATTGATATTCCCGCATTATATAGCAGATGAGACCCTATGCGCCGCATAATAGCAGATGATATTTTATAAATCCCATATACAGCGATATTCCAACTCGAAGTGGAATGGGTATTTAATTGTTGCGCTAACATCTGTGGATGCAGGGAAATAGGTTGGAGGGATCCAACTGGATTCCTCAAATTGTATGAATTTGTTTCATATATTGTATGAATTTGTTTCATATGTTGTGTGATGAATTATTGATAATCTATGAATGATTATATTGACGATTTAATTTGTTGAAGGCTATAATTTAGCCGAATGTATTTTTGGTATTGTTGGATACCAGAAATAAATAAAATTGGATTTTTGAAATTAAAGTAGGAAATTTTAAGTGAATTTCTTTTGAATGAATTGGGTGAATTTAAAAGAAGGAATTTAAAAGCGTAAAGTTGATTTTTGAAATCTTATCGAATTATTTCCAAAATATGGGAAAAGATATTAATAAGTGGGTTTTGAATAATATTGTTGAAAAGTTGAAGAATTTCTTGAAATGGAATTTTAAATAATGTGGAAAGAATAAAGGGATTTATTCAAAAGGTGATAAATTTCTAGAAATCAATTTGATAATTGATTTGGTATTTGAAAATAAATCTTTGGAAAATCAATATGAAAATTTATTGGTGTTTTGAGTGAAAATGATTTGGTATTTGGAAATAAATTCAGAAATAAATTTGCAAGTGGTTTGTTATTTGGAAATAAACTTAGAAATCAATTTGCAAATGTTCTGTTCTATTGAAAATAGACTTAGGAATCAATTTATAAAAATGATTTGGTATTTGAAATAAATGGAAGAATCAATTTGAAATTTGATTCGGCGTTGAAATAAATTTAGAAATCAATTTGAAATTTGATTTGGGGGTTGAAACTGAATATTTGAAAAATCGTATATAAGTGGATATTTGAAAATTTAATTTCACAGTGGAAATAAATGATATCAGGAATTTTATTCCGCGAGGGAGAATGTGATTTGAAATTGGTTTTCAAAATGATGAAGTATGGAAAGTGTGATTTGAAATTGGTTTTCAAAATGATGAAGTGTGGAAAATATATATATCTTGCAAAGATATTTTGAAATTTAATAATTTGAAAAAAAATTATTTAGATTGGACGATTATTGTGGATATTGTTTGATAGTAAAATATCCAACTATCAGTATAAACAATCTGGGGAAATTACTAAGGCTTGTTGTTTGTTGTGAATGTTGTTTGATAGTTAAATAACCGACTATCAATATTTGCCTTTGAAATAGCACTTGAATTTGTTTTTAAAACAAGCGCTCATTATTCGGTTTAGCCGGGAGAGGACTTTGTGTCATATAACCCATTCCGAATAGTGGTACGACGTAAATGGATCGCATTTGAAGACTGGTGTTGAAGACCGGGTGTTTGCGAGAACGATAGGATAACCTATCGATTGTCTCTACACCGGGTAGCTACGGTATAGAGATTCCCTATGTGATGGGAAGTCCGATTGGGATTGTGAATACCCGGATTTGCAAGGGCTTCTTTGGAAGTGCCTTCGATTCTATTCGAACCCGGAACATATTTGTATGGTCGTATGTCTGACACTACACTTTGAGATATAAAGCAGATTTCTTTCAAATACATATCTGTTGGTGGTGGAGAATTTATTCTCTTAGCTTAACACCCTTCTCTGAGACGTAAGAGCTCAGAGGTTATGTAGTTGAAGGTTATCAATGATATACTCCCAATTTGGTAGTGTGGCATGCTAAGTGTTGCTGATCATTTGTTGATCATTTGTTGATCAAAGCATGGCTTTCTTGTAAAGCGTAGCTTTGTGGACGAGACCTCATCGAACCTCACACCCTAGAAATGGTCGAAACAGGAAAGATGCGGCAAGGTTATGAGGGTCGCACCCTTTAGGGTATGTCATTTCCTTCTGGAAAAAGGTGGTATCATGGTATGGAGCCCAGATATTTTACCTGTGTAGTTGCTCCAATCTCATTTACTGTGTGATTGTTGCTTTGTGATCGAGGGCCCTCGGATAAAGGTCGCAAACGACCGGGGGGTGGCATACTCGTGTAGTAGTTACCTAGTTACAGAGGTAACCCGGCCTTGTGTTGGCAGAGAGCTGGTTAAGTTCTCGGGACGTCCATCCAGAGGCGTACCCATGTGGCAGTAGGAAATTCCTTAGCCTGACCATTTGTTGGAAAATCCAAAGAAACAATACGAACCTTGTACGGTTTTAGTTGTATAACCTGCTATGGAATGTGGCGATAACCTGCTATTGAACATAGTAGCTATAGTAGGCATACAATAATGGTTGTATGTTGGCTAAGATTAATATTATACTTTCGAAATATTTTCGACACTATGCACTAAAAATAATATTAAAATTTTTTTGTGTATCAAGCATGTTTGACTATCATAAGGAGAAATCTCCTCCAATTCTGCGTTTGCATTGTGTGTGTGGCGGGAGGCCTTATGGTAGTTTCATTTTCTAAAAGCATTGCGAAATTCTTTTATTTTCTATGTGAAAATAACTGTTTTTAAGATCTCACACCAGTCCCACGACTGACCTGGAGTTTATTGTTCTTTTTCTAAACTCTGGGTGCCTTTAATTTTCCACACGGGCAGCCTAGAGTCAGGTTACCAGGTCATTCTGGAATTCAGAAGTTGCTGTGGAGATCTGGAGGCGAGTTGGATGGCGAGACGTATCACTTATATTATTATTCCGCTGTGTATTCTGTTATGAGGACAAGTTTATATAACTGTCCAGTATTGTTTGTTGTTGTTGTAACTCTGATGATGTATGTATAAACTGATATAGTTCTTTGTGATAAAGATTATTCATTCCTCTATTTTATATTGTTCCGTTGCGAATGTGAGATTCTGATATTGTTTCTGTTTCTTTTTCTTCTGTCTTCTTCTACCTTTTCTTTTTAACCTGATGGTTCGTATTTCCGTTCTTCTTGAGTTGATTTGTTGGAACCGTTCTTCTTGAGTTGATTTGTTGGAAATTGATGTCAATTTAAGGGATACTGATTTGCGGGTCATCACAAGAGTTCGAGTACAGGTTTTGACGCGGATGGCGAGGAGAGAGAGAGGGAAACGGTGAGGGGATGGGGCTGTCACGCGGGAGGATTTTGAGGAGCTACGGTGGTGGGAGATTGCGGGTCGATGGTGAGGTATGGCCGAGTAGTTGCAAGGGAGGAAGGATGAAAGGTGAAGTAAAAAATATCATACTATATTTTTTTTCTCAGCCAAGAAGAAAAGGTGGGAGAGGGTGAGCAGTACACGTGCCTTTATATTTCTATGCAAACAAAGACAAACAGACCCAAATCTTTATTTGTAAAGTATCCAACCGAAGAAGTTAAAAAAAATATAACAAAGAATATAAACAGGCTTGCAAACTGATGAACTGACAGTGGTAAATATTATATAAGTTTTGTACAAAGTATATATTATAAGTATAAAGGCTAAACGGTTGATAGATGACAACACAGAATATATATATATATATATATATATATATATATATATATATATATATATATATAGTATTAATATAAATCAGAATGAACAGAGGCATAGAAGAAAACGATGGGCAGAGAAACGAACAAGCAATGTAATAAACTGAAATGATGGGAATGGTAACAGCTGGCCATTGATTTTGCAAATAATAAATTCTACTGGCTGTTTATTCTAGCCGTTTGAAAATTTGAATGGACACAAAATATCAAAGTTCAAAGATGGGTGCCTATACGGTTAATTGTTTCCATAGATTTCACCACGTACCGGACTCCAAAATACACAAATGAATATACTGCGGAGATCAGCATGACGATACGAACAAAATGGTATACAGATTCCAACGATACGATCATTCTATTAAAAGTCGATATCCGGTATCAAAAATGTTGCTTAAACGCTAGAAATAAGATAAACGGGACTAGAGGGGTCCAAATTTGAAGAAACGAATTATGACGTCTCACTCGGAAAATGATAACATTTTTATTATATAAAAATATTCAGGCTTCGAAAACATTTTATTTACATCAATATTTACTGATTTAAATTGAAAATTACACAACAGAATTTACTTCTATATTTTCCAATGAAAATTTACTATTTGCTACGTTGAATAGACACATTTCAAATATCAAATTTCCATTGCTAAATTTATTTATTTAAAATTTCACAAAATTTCAGTTAATTACGTTATTAAAAACCATTAAAATTTACGGATCGTCACAAAAACATTTTGCTCCCTCTCTTTTTTTTATTCACCAAAGCCCTTTTTCTTCGACTTCTTTCAGAAAACCTATATTTCGCCTTTCTTCTTCATTTCGAGATTCAAACTCCAAATCATCGCAACCAAACTTGATTAGGAAGAGCTCTATCCCTATCTTTGTGTTTTTTGCTTTGCTCTGAAAATCCTAACCCAAATATGTTTTTTTTGAAATGGTACTTTATATACAACATGTCATTTGTAAAATATACCACATGCCAATAAACGTTCGAATCAAGCTATGCAAGTTTCGAACTTGTGACCTCTCGCACCAAAGCCGAATCACTTAACCACTTGTACAATAGTGCTTATCGGTATATATTTTTTCCATTCGTGATTATGCATGATCTAATCAATTCAATAAGTTTTGCATTATTTTATCCTTGTTACACTGATTGGTTTAGTATATTTTATTACTCTAATAAATTGGTATTTGCTTAATGTAACTCTTAAGATTTTGGTAGTATTTTGGGGATTTCAAATTTTAATCAAATTCTAAAAGGTGCTTCAATTATTTTTAGCAGTAGTACGAAGAAGGGATGATTTGGTTTGGGAGTTCTGTGTTGCTATTTTAGTACCTAGGTTATCTTGTGAATTTGTAGAAACAGTAGATGACCGTTAATTGGTGTAGTTATTTACTTTTCTTATGTTATATATAGTTGTTAGTATGAGGTGAGGTATGACTCTTTTTCAACACCTTTTAGCATTGAAACTGAACTCTGTAAAAAAATTTCTAATGTATAATTCAATAATATTCAGGGTTGGAAACAAAATATGGTAAAAAAGATACATTTTAAATAGGCAAAGTCGATCAATACATGATGAAATTATATTTAAAGAAATAAAATGTACTCATGTAAAGAAAAGAAAACATCTTTGGTTCATTGCACAGTACATATTTAAAAAAAATTACGAAACATTTGGGGTATGAACTTTATTTATTCTATAGTAATGATGAAAGTGCAATCTCGCTAGGAACAATGATAAAACTCAAAGATGAAAGATAAACTCAAGTGTAAGATATTGTATAAAATAGTTCTTTTGTGTTTCAGATTGCACTACTACATCAAGGAATATGCCTAATTAACTAGCTATAAGATATCTTCTTCTTGAATCTATTTGTGCCACTATTGACATTCAAAACATCATATACTAACAAAGTGTAACATGTGAATCATACATGCAGTTACATTTGGAAGCAATTTGTAAGTACTTTTGATAAATATTGAGGGTTGTTCATTGAAATCTATTTGTTATTTAGAATATCAGAACCTTGATGCTCAGCAAATTATACGACTTAAATGTGGGCATGCAAACTAACTGTAGTGTATGTGCCCTAAAAAAAAACAATTTAGGATCCCACATAATGAATTTCTAAAATAAACTACACAACTGACACTATTATTATTTCTTTGACAATTTGAAACTGAATTCTTGTTTGCAATTTGCTAAATGCCTCTTGATTCTGACACTAATATTGCTGCTTTAACAATTTGAAACTGAATACTTGTTTGTAATTTGTTAAATGCCTCTTGATTGTAATGTCCATTGTCAAGTTTTATGGAATATGCTTAGATCCTACAATGTAGATTTATATTTATATATAATTATCTAACAGTTGGTTTCTTGTTTACAAGCTACATCATTTGCCCTTGATAAATAACATATCAAACTGGCATTGTTGAGGTGTTGGGCATTCTTAAGCTACCAAATAAAGCGTCAAATTTCTATGTTATCTGCCAGAATATTTATACAAATTACTCGTTATGCCTATATTACACATTCTACATAAATTGATTTTGGATATCCAAAACAACAATATAGGTACATGCATGTATGGCTCCACTATGCCTCAAGTGGAAAACTAACTGATAGGTTTGATGGATTTTCATATGAAGTTGTTCTTCTTGAGCTTATTACTGGACGCAGACCCATGCATCCTTCCCAAACTTTGGGAGATGAAAGTTAGTCGAATGGGTATATGAAATGGCTTACTTTAATACTTACTGTAGTTTAATTTGTTGTTTAAAGTTGAATTTGTATATTTGTTCTACAG
Organism: Allium fistulosum; assembly: GCA_030737815.1. Lineage (NCBI taxonomy): Eukaryota > Viridiplantae > Streptophyta > Magnoliopsida > Asparagales > Amaryllidaceae > Allium > Allium fistulosum. Next base: position 673,313,462 of record CM060901.1, read on the forward strand.
ATTTTTTCCACCTAAACACATTTTAGATAACCATTCACTTTAAATTATACATTTTACCTAACCATTCGCTTCTAGCCTCATGCGAACACCATACATTTATCTTTTACACTAAATAAAATATCATTTATTTAAGTTCCAGAAGTTCACTAAGAATAATTTTTTTGGTGAAAGAGCGGTCCACAAAAAGAGGAAAGTACTCATTGAAATTATTATTAATATATACGATAATGCAAATCGTACAAATGGAAACGAGGGATCGTCACATGGATGATCAAAATACAAGAGAAACAAAAAAAAGGGCCTAATGTTTGTTCATTGTGGTTATACAAGGTTGTGAGGTTATACATGGCATTAAACAAATCTGCCTATATATGAGACATAGCATGAATTAGTTGTTGTGGCTTGAGTAAATGGAGAATGTGCTAAAGGGTTGCTGAACTGAAAAGCGTGACTGAAGGTACTTGAGATTATATGACCAAGAAGCATGATTAAACTAAGTAGCTGGTGATTGGAGGCTGCTGAACTGATTGAGATGGTAAACAGTGGTGCACACGCATATGCCTAAGCAAATGAAACTGGAGTGCACACGCATGGTAAATAGTGGTGCATGCAGGTCTTGATTAAGGTGCAACAGGTTATAAAAGGTGCTCTAGGTTGATAATGGAAGCATGCATGGTATGGCTAACAAATAATCGGTCAGAACATGATTAAACTGGAGCATTGAGTAGGCATGTGAAGTGCCATGCTGGATGAAGCATGTGCAAGCTGAAGTGAAAAATGCACTAAAGTTGAAGCATGTATCTGAACCAAGGTTCGAAATTCCGTTTTTCATTTCTGTTTCGTTCATGGGTAATTTTAAAAATTTCCGGTTCTGTTCCGGATATTTCGAAGGTTCCGTTTTAATTTCGGTTTTCTAATTTTGACTTTTTTTTGTTAGAACTGCTAAATACGCTAACAAATATCCAATACTATCATAAATTTATATTACATTATTTACATTACATACGAAATATATGTTTTAAAGATAAAATCATGGTTTGAGATTCTATTTGTCCACTTGACATTTTCAAATTTTCGATCAATTTCAAAAAAAATTAGTTTTTATTATGATTCTTGTGTAAATTAACAAAAGTATATCAATTATTTTCTTGTCAATGTATTTGTTACCTTATTAAATTCTTTTTCTTTTTTAATTTTTTATATGTTTATTGTGTTTTTTATTTTCTACTATTTTTTACTATTTTTTTCAAAACTCAAAAGAAAAATCCGGAATATTGACCGAACTCGGAATTTTAACCGGATTTCATTCCGGTTGAGACCGGAACCAGAACGGAATCACGGGAATAACCAGAATTCCGTCGGAATTTTGAACCATGATCTAAACTGGTTGCGCAATGGTACCATATATGAACTGGCTAAACAATGAATTTCTAAACGTTCACTAAAGGATAATTTAGCTGAAGCTTTTACTAGGTATTCTCAAAGCTATAAGATGACGATAGTGCTATATTATTCTTTTCGCTATCGAAAAATTCAACCACACCTTTATTGTATCTACTTCACGCCTTTCTCACTTTAGAAGACAATAGTACATGATTCTAAAGTAACCACAAAACAATTTATACATGCTACATGTTATGCATATTGTAGGTATGTACACACACATGTATCTCAATATTCAAATAATTCATAACACACACATGAAATATGTGTAAATTCCTTTATGGTTATTATCTTCAAATGAATCATGTTTATTAAATTTTATATGGAAGTATTATAGTATCAAACTTTTGTTCTATTCATGTTATAAATGCCTTATTGAAATATGCCTTTGCAACGTCTATGGATGATGGTGGGGTAAATGAAAATGCTAACATGTTGGATGTCTCTACATAAGATCAATATCTAGCTTTTGGTATCTCCTAATCATGTTACCTTGAACATTTAGTTATCATATCTCATTTTCTCTCCCTTTAATGGTTCCAAATGAAATCTTTTTTTCCGTCTATTCTGGTTGTACATCTATTCATCATCTTAGGTTCTTTTTCATTAATCGATATCATTTCAGTACATGGACGATTTATCTTTTCCTATTACAAAAGTGGAAATCATAAAATACAACTGCTCCTAAAATTACCGAACTATCACTACAATGTTGTTAGGTTCATGGTTGCGAAGAATACCTAAAAATTTATGGTTATTGGATAGTACAGAGTTCTGGTTAACAGATTAGGAACACTTATGATAATCAGATGGTATACAGTTTTGATTTATGGATTTTGTATGGAACAACATATACGTCCATGCTTTTACTCTATGTCCATGTAGTTAGTATTTTAATATTTATGTTATATTTAACTTGAAAAGTATTTCACTATCTAATGTGGATTCAACTTTTGAGTTTGGAGGTTATAAATGTATTATATGACAAGATCGTCCACAATCCACCTTCACTCTCATATTACATGGACTATATTGAATTGTACACCAATTGTTACTGCTACATGTATTAAGTGAGTTTGAAATAAATGCATTATAAACTGAAAAATGATGATATGTAGTCTTTGATTCAAAATCGTTTTGATTAATCATCTGATTTTAAAATGTACGAACTATGTTCCTCATTTTAGAAGAAAGCAATTTACATTGGCAAATATAAGAAATATATAACACCTTTGAATACCAATATCTATACTACAATAACTATATGTTTGCTTGTCAGGATTGGATTTGTGACACAAGATGATGTCCTTTTCCCACATCTGACTATTAAAGAAACACTAGTGTTTGCCACTTTTCTAAGGCTTCCAAGCAGCAAGACCAGGCATCAAAAATATTACAAAGTTGAGGCAATTATTAAAGAGTTAAGCCTTGAGAGGTCAGTTAATAAAATCAAATATTACTATGCAATTAACTTGAAGAAACACCTTTGTTTTTCACCACTCATTTTAATACAAATGCATTTAGTGTCAAACTGAACCTGCATACTCCTTTTATATAAAAACAATATGCATTTAATATTACCAAAATCAAAATAATCGATATATATGTTCTTGAACTAAATTTTCAATCTTTCTAGAACCTATGCTTACAATATATGCACTGGGCAAGCTTGCTCCAGCAAGCCTACACCAGGCAAGCTTGCACTAGCACTAGTAATTACTCTGTTATTGTATGTTTTGGCTAGTAGAGTGAACATTTTCTATCAAACTAGAAGTTTGCATGAAATAAGGATTCTATTTGAAATAGTTGGTCTTGTCTGAGTTGCTTGTCTACTTTGAGTTAGCCTTTGTGGATATTTCTTAGTTGTATTGAGTGATTAATTTATAAAGTTTCTGTTTGAAACCATGTTATTTAGTGCTTACACATTTCTACATTTATGACTAACATACGCACATATGTGCTTCATTTTGACAGGTGTTGTATGATACTTTTGAGGATGCTACATGATGTCGCACTCTTTCTCCTTCAAATCAATCATGCTTGCATTAATGTATTGTCTATCGATGTTCATAAATCCTTTTTTTAGTATGCATCGTTTTGGTTAGCTACAGTTGTATGTATTGTTACTTTTGGTCACATATATTTATATGCTTAATACTCCATGTATGAAATATTATGGTTATATATATTTTATGGTTTGGCTTATTACACCATTTGATTACGTACATTACAATGTGATAAGTGTGATTTTTTGAATTGTTATAATATATTAGTTGAAATGAGTTTAGCAGAATTGAAAATTGTACGCTTGAATGTACATGGCAATAAAAAATGCAATGGAAATTTTTTCATAGAGTTTTAACTACGCTACGAAAAGAAAAATTGTTACAGCTTTCATATACTATAGCATTATGCTAGTGCTATACAAAATATTCTTCAAGAATTAAACAGTTTTCATAGCAATAAATAATACTACAATAGATAGTAATGAATTTCTATAGCGTTTCAATGCGTAATAAAAAAATGACTTAATATTTCCACGGTCTTTTTAGATGCTATAATAATATGGCATGTAAACATATTATAGCAATTAAATGATGTCATAACTGTTAGTATCATAGAAGACAACTTTGTGTGAAAGTTCTATAGCAAGCTTCAAAACGCTATAGAAAAGTAGTTGTACCGATACCTCTAGTCTAAGACGGCAACAAAAACGCGTTAAAAGTCCGTTTTCCATTGCAATTTTGAAACGCCATTGTATCTATCAAACTTATTACAACTTGTTGATCTATGGCGTTTATAGAAACACCATAGAAGGCTTTAAGCGGTTTTTAAATGCAATAAAAAGGTATGTTTGTTGTAGTGGGATTACTTAATATTGGATAAGTAATGGATTAGCTAGTGATTTCTAATTGATTCTATTTGCATATATACCTCCTTATGTAAATACCAGTGATATGACTTGGAAAGTGAATTTAAAATAAGTGGTAGCTTGTTTAAGTACCATTGTGGTCGCTAAGCCTCTTTCAGAATTTGAAAGGTTTTGGATCTAAATTAACTTCAATTTCATAACAATTTGAGTTAAGTTTTTATGTAATTATAAATGATTTTAATTATTTTATAAATGATATTTTAGTTTATTAATTGTTTTGTAAATGCTGTTGTAAACTAAGTTATTTAATTATATTATTATTGTTATTTAAAGTTATTTACTTATATTATTAATTATGATTTTAAGTAAATCAACTTATTTAATTATGGTTTAAGTTAATTAATAAACTTAATAAACGATAGGTTAAGTTAATTAATTATTTTATTAATAATTTTTTAAAATTAATTAATCAATGTATTAAAAGTTATTTATATATTTATTTATGATGTTTGAAGGTGATTAATTAGTTTAAATAAAGTGTTTATAAATAATAAATTGCTTATAGAAGGATTATAATTTGATAAAAAGGATATTTTTTAAAAGGAGATTTACAAACGATATTTTGTAAAGGGGATTTATAAATGATATTTTGCAAAGGAGTTTTATAAGTGAAATTTGTAAGAGAGACCTGAAAATGGTAATTTATAAATAAAAGCATGGATCTATAAGTGATATTTTAAAGATATCGTAGTTTGTGTTAAATAATTATATATGATTTATAAAAATAGGCATTGGATTTATAAAAGGATTTTATTAAGGATTGTATAAATGATTTTAATAAAGGGAGACTATAAAAAAGTTTTATTAATAGGGAAGAGTTTATAAGTAGAAAAGAATTTTGTAAAACATTTTAGATATCTTGGAAAGATGTTTTATAAATTAATTTGGAGAATTTTAAAAGGACTCGTAAATATGAAATGGACCTATAAAAAGAGGAATTTTATAACAGGGATGAGATTTGATTTTGATAATTAATCCTTCATAATTATGGTATTATGGAAGCATTCTTTTAATACTTGACACCGAAGGATAGTAGTTTGGTTTATAACAAGTAATGTTTTAAATGATATCTGTTTTTCCTATTAAAATATGAATTTGAAAAGGAGAAAATCTTCCTTAAGTTCTGTTAATATACGTATACTATTGAGATAAGTATATGGATATATTTTTTAAATATCAAATGTATAATATTTTGTTAGTATACTTATACTGGTGAGATAAGTATATAAATGTATTCCAAGTATTAAAAGGAGTACAAGGGGTCTGTGAAAATATTTTTTGTAAAGGTATTTTAAATCAAATAATCCAAAGGAAATTTAATTAATGAAAGATTAATTAATGAGTGGCTTTGTTGATTCCACATGGTATTTAATCTATGATTGATTGTTTGTTTATTTGATAGTTAAATAACTGATTATCAAATCATAGCCCAAAATATAACTATGGAAATATCTAAGAGAAACACGGGAGTTATATGGCATAGTCATCTTCGATGAGGTTATACTGTACATATAAATCTCATATTGTTCTCCTAGGACAAATGATAAGGAAATCCTTCCATTTAAATGGTTAGGAGGTGATCTGTGCTCTTATGTACTATCTGATTATTTCCAAAGGAACCAGGGCTGAGTTTACCGAAACTAACTATTTGGTTTTGGAGCGACAGGTAAGCCGGGGAGACTCAAAACTTTAGCCACTCCAAAATCATTTGCACGTTCTAAGCTTTAAAACAGATTTATGATTGGTTCGAGATGATGGAAGACGGAGCTCTTTGAAATGCAAGGGCTACTTGCTACTAATCTTGAGGGTGATTCCAAATTGGATGTAGTAGAAGTAGTGCCTTTAGTTTGTTCTTATCCGAATATGGATGTAGTAGAAGTAGTGCCTTCAGTATTTCTTATCTGATTAACTTCCATGGATGAATGTTGGGATTACATTGTGCTTGGAAAGCAGTGTTAACATTCCAAGTGGGATTTGCTAAGAGAGGAGAAAGGTAACCATGACCTCAAAAGTTTCACAACCCGGTGATGACTAAAATAGGGGATATGCAGTAGAGCTATGTGGTTCGCTACCATTAGGAGCGTCAATCCTCGATCTAGATTCGATATTTATAGATTTTGGTATGCGTGTGCATGGAAAGAGTGGGGCCAAGTGAAAATTTTAGGCAGCCTTTGTGCCCGAGGGAAAATTTAATTCGGTATGCCATGTTAAACAGGAAGCCGACACTATGTAGAAGGGGTACAAGAAGTTCTTGTTGACCTCGGTACATTTTTTCTATAGGTGTACTATGATGGGCGATAACCCAATTGCCTAGTCATTGATGGAAATCCAATCTCCAACACGTATCCCTATGGATTTAGTTGTATACCTGTTATGTTGGAATTTAATTAATAACAATTTCGACTATGATTCCATATTTATTTTGAACCCTGGACGTTATTATAATATCATTGGATTTTATAGTAAAAAGTGGTTTGGTTATCGTAAGGTAAAAATCTATCTGTATCTATGTGCGTGGTCTGACAAGATAACTTTATTTTTGAAAGATTTTTATTTACATTAAGTAATCCAATTGATTGTGTTTCTCATGCTAGTTTTACTAGACTGATCCGAACATTATTTTTCTTATAATGCTTAGGTCAGCTCGAGCATATTTTCCATATTTAGCTGGATACTTTGGAGCTTCAAGAGACAAGCTGCATCCTCCATGATGTATTACCATATTTTATTTTCCATTGTTAGTTCTTGTTTGTATTTATCAGCAGTTGTAAGGACAGATTATTATAACTATCCAGGCTAATGATATTATAGTTGTACTTTGATTGAAGTATGTATATAATTTGTAAAGATCATTGGTATATTATAGATTTCTTGTCACGTTGTGAGATTTTGTTCTATCTTTTCTTTCTTTCAAACCAATATCTATCTTTCTGGCACTTAGATTATTTGGCACGTAAAAACCGTGGATATATTAGTGTCGACTTGTGAGGATCGAAAAAGCGGGTTATTAAAGTTGGTATTAGAGCTAAAGGTTAAGCTAGAATATTGGCCCTGGTAAGGTTAACTCATTAGAGATAGGGTAAGTGACACCCTATATTGAGTTTGAGTGTGTATATATATAAGAGTGTGTATTTGTTATTTTTATTAAATAGTTTGTCTTAATTAATCTGTTGAGTGATTTATGAATTCTGGTCAATAACTGTAGTTGACGTTATTGGTAGGGATCTCTAAACACTTTAGCAAGGTCAATCGACAGTACTGTTTTTAGATCGGTAAATGAAATAATTTTACCAAGGCGTATTTTTATATATAAAGGAGTAATCATCTGAAATTAATATTTATTTTTGATGTGTTTGTTTGTTCGAAAGTGATAATATTCAATTATTATGACTAAGGATTTGATTAGTCATGCTCATCAAGTTTTGAGCATTGGCTAATGTTTTGTGTTTTATAAGTAATTTTCCCTTTTTAAAACATAGGTTGGGTAGATAGAAACTATGGGAACATTGAAAATGAACACCTTGTGAATTAATTCTGACAATTTTACTAAGAGGTATGCAACAATAATGTTAGGCTAAAAAGGGAATTTTAATAAGGATGTTTATTAAAAGAATGCTAGAATATTTTCGAATAAATATTTGAGAAATGAATTTTATAAAAATGATTTTATAAAAGAAGTTGATTCTATAAAAATGATTTTTATAGAAGAAGCTAATTTTTTAAAATAGTTTTTAAAAAATGTGTCTGTTAAATAAAAAGGATTTAAAGTAGAAAATTTGAGGACTTAAATTCTAGTGCTTTGTAATATGGTTTTCAAGGTTTTGAAAAAAAATAGTATTATTTGAAAGTATTTATTAACAAAAGTATTTCTATGGGATTTTAAAGGAGATAGAAAACACTGAACTCACATCTATCGTTGGAAAATAATTTTGATGGCAACTGCTGCATCATCGATATTCATTTTCGAGTTTCTCAGTAGGGAAATGCAACCATAACAATTTGCTATATAATGGTTTTCATAAAACAAATTTTAATTTGATCTCGAACGCGTGATTTGTTTTACAGAAGAAAATATATATAGTATTATTTCAAATGATTTTTGGAGAAAGTGATAATAGTATTATTAAATAGTTTTTACAAATATGAATATTTTGGAAAAGGAATTTTAAGTAAGGAGCACTTTCTTTGGAATGGTTCGAAGAATGAGCTCTGGTTAGGGTTTCAAAAATTTATATTCTAGGTTCGAGATTTGATTTTCTAGTAGAGGAGGACAACGTTGATCACGGTATGGTTGGGCGTGATAGTGAGGGGATGAGTGGGTACTCGAACAGAGATGGCAGCATGGGTCGAGGTGGGGTGTAGTATCGGTGGTAGAGAGTTGAACGGGCATTGTCATTTTCCCATATGCGATTCATTTTGGGTAGAACAAGGTTGGATTTAGCTAGAGGGCACTGGAGGCGATGGCAAGGTGGTGGTCTGGACGAGCTTGATGAAGGGCGTTTGTGAGTGGCCCTGGTCCATCGTGCAGTGGTCGGATGGTGGGGAGCATGTGCAAGTTGTGCACAGGCATTGGGTTCCAAGAAATCGTATTTGGATTTGGAAATTTTAGAAGAAGACTGTTCCTATAGCATTACAGGTTTAGGCTTGGGAGTGATGGGCGTATGCTTGGATCGGTGAGAAATCCTTATTTATGTATTTAGCCAAATTAATTAAGTGTGAACTTTGAAAACTAATATTGTGTTCATATTAAATCCGTTTAACTAGAAATTTTTTGCGTTGGATTTGTAATGACGTCTAGAACACTATGTTATAAGTAGTTGATAGTTTAAATGAAGTATAATTTCATGATACAATAATAGTGGTTAAATTCTAATTATGTTATTTTAAATAATAACATAATTATTTAATTATACTCCATTGGTGTTATCTATATAGCCAAATAAAGTACCGTTCTGCTATTATAAATAGAATAGGATATATTTTTTGGACATCTATTTAACAGAATAAAACACCGTTCTACTATAATCAAATGGAATAGATTATCAATGACATTTGTTTGGAAGAATAAAGCCCCGTTCTTCTATGATATCCATTTGGACCTTTACTCACATGCTAGTTAATTAATATGTGTATTTAATTAATATTGGATAGGTGATGGATTAGCTAGTGACTTGTAACGACCCGTAAATTGATCATTGTGATAACTATATTACTTTTAAAATATTATAATATAAGAATTTTTAACATAAATTACGATGCTGTGAACAATAAATAATAATGGTAATCTTATTTTGAATAGATATTTACAAAAATATATACTTTGGAAAAATATCGATAAAATGACCGAAAACCATTTTATCAACAAACAACTTTATAATCGTAAGAAACCGCGAATGGAGCTGGATACCTACACTTCTTTATCCATTTAAACAAGAACATGAAATAAAATTATTTATTTTATCTTTAAGAAATAAAACGTATCTATGACATCATCAGTGATGTCATCATATTTAATATTCAATTAATGAATTTAATTGAGATTTAATAACTATTCAAAGAATTGTTTTAAATGATAATAAGTCATTTTATTTTATTATAAAGTGAAAATAAATTATTTATAATAGTTTTATAAAGATATATATTTGATTTTAAAAATTTAAAAAAAATTGATATCGCTTTATCGATATAATAACACATTTTGTAAACAATTGTTTAATATTAATTTATATGGTTTTATAAATCAATTATGATCATTTTAATTAGTTAGTAGTGACAAGAAATTAGTCTTAAATTTTTTTTACTTTTATATGTAATTCAATTAATAATTGAAAATGTGACCGAGAATCGGTTTTACGATTTTTAATGGTTTAACGAATGGAAGTTGTTCAAAGATGTTGCAACCATGTTTATATGTTTTCTGCACATATATAACATACACATACACACCCTAACATTAACATGAATACATATACATACAAATATATATATATATATATATATATATAGACACACACACTTATATATATGTATATTACAAAAATATCTAAGATATTTTCATATTCTTACTACTTAAGCATCCCAAGAGTCAAAAGCAACCATCTCTTCATGCTTACACCCACTTGCACATGGAAGTGCACTAGAGGAGGGGAGTAACATGGAGAAATGATGGAGGGAAGGTGATGGTAAGTGATGATATGGTGGATGATGAAATATCATGATATTTTTCTAAAGTACCTAAGGGTTATGGCTTCTCTTCTTATATATACACACTTATGCATATGTATATACATACACATACACATATATGTGCACATACACACACATAAACATCCATAAAACATACATATGACATACACATATGTATGTATGTATGTATATATAACAAATATATATATATATATATATATACCTTCCTAAAGTAAAAATCACATGTAGGGATATGCATGATGGCATGAAGGTGATGGAAATGATGGCATGGGAGGAAGGCAAGGGCGACTGAAGTGATGGAAGGAGGAGGTCGAAAAGTTGATGTGAAAGCTTATAGAATATCATGATATTTTAGAGGCAAACTTTGCCTATAAATACCAAGCCACCACTCTCTTATTCATTCAAAATTCCTAAGCTTCTTCTTTTCTTTTCTTCTCCTCTTCAATGGCTTCTTGTCTTCTCTTCCTTTTTTGCTTGGCCGTGAGCAATTTTAAGTGTTGGAGTTGGAGTGTTGGTGTAACAACTCAAAATTCTGGTCATTTGATTTTAAATGTTTAATTAATTATAAATATTTATATAATTGGACTTTGGAATTAAATAACTTATAATTCAAATATAGGAAATGATTAAATATTTAAATTATGAATTAAATTTTAATTAAATGGAATTAATAATTTTATTTAACTCCTTTTAATTAATAAAAAATATTACTGAATTCTATTTGTAAATTTATTTGCAAATATAAATAGATCGGATAAATATCAATAATTAAATATTTAAATCTGTGAAATTGTAATTTCGGGGCACTGTCTCCGATTTCAACGAAACCAGTTTCATTGAATTTCAATGGAATCGGTTTGGTCATGTGAGATCGAAGTGTGTCAAAATTAATATTAGAGATTCAATATAATAATTGGGTTTGAAAGGCTATTTTCTACAAATGATCAAATTTGGGCTTGAGACTAGTTCCATTGTGTTTGGAATATGGGTATAACACACCAAGAGGCATGCCTCATTTGGAGTTTGTGACTTCTGGACGTTTTATATCTGGATATTCTTATATTTAAATATATATATATATATAGACCATATTTAAGGGCATACCTAGCCCATACCAGGAAAAGTCCCCATATTCGTACCCATGCCCTCACCTTCTTTATTTGTGTCGTTTTTTTTTTCGATACCAGAGAACTTATTTTCTTGTTTTAAATTTTAAAAGCATCACCCATCCAATGACCGTGGTTGATCTGGACCACCAGAGGCCAAGATGGTCCTCGACCTCAACTAAGGAGATGCCCTTCACGTTGAGACATAGCAAACGATCGGTTGGATTATCCTGAAGTTCGTCGAGGTGGCGGCAAATCGCATTTGAAGGCACGCTCGGTTTTTGGCCAATTTAGGGCGAATGGTGGCGAGTTATGGGTCGAGAATGGTGGCGTTGGGGCGCCTTGTCTAGGCGCGATGGCGGTGAAGGAGCGGCGGCGAACGGTGGTGCAGTGGCGGTCTTGGATGATTGTTGTCGCGGTCATCTCTTTCTAGATTGTTAGTTTGATAGGAGGATGTTGCATTATTAAATAATAAAGGTTAATTATGTTGTTATGTAAATTATAAATGGATTGATTATTTCATTTAGTTGTAAATATAATAACTCATTCATACGAGGTCGGATTCAGACGTCGTTCGTTGTGTTGCACTGGAATGGACATTGTCCACGTAATAGAGTTGGTATGGTTGGATTTGGAGCTTGTTGGAATTTAGGCTAAAATCGAACGGTCGTTCGGTTTTAGTCCAATATCAGAACGTTTCGGTGAAAATGAAAATCAATGTAGGTTTAACTCATATTAAATCTTATCATATCGTATCAATAATGTTATAAATGTTTATTGATTGTTTGGATTTTAGTTGAACTATTTGATTGCTTGTTTGGTTGAACTTCCATTTGGAAAATGGATGACATATTAATCTGATGGTTATGAACCCATATGATTACATACATATATATATGTATGTATGTATGTATAATCCATAACCATTGTTTCGTAGGGAAAATATGTAAAGAGACCATGAGGGGTTTCTCGCCAATAGTTATTTATTTACAACCTTGTGTTGTTATATTGATGGTTAATTGAAAATAAATCCAAATATCCCATTTAATGTGTTAAGTGTTGTTAAAACGATTTTGTTATATCGTCATTTATTAACTTATATACCCAAAAACGTTGTCGTATGAACTTGAGCTTGTTTTTCGCTAAAAAGAATATTAAAGTTTTGACAAGATAAGGGAAAATTTTGGTTAAGTTAAAAAGGAATTGGAACTCGATTATTGGGACGTTAAGTCGGATAATCTTCTGGGTTTCGTTAAGATGTTGGTTTAGGCCTTCGGGGTCGAGCACTTAGAAAAATTATTCTCTTAACGTTATACAATCAGGAACTAATTCTAATGGAAAGCAAGAGTGTTGACCTAAAAAATGGGCCAACACCCTATTTTGAGTTTGAAAGCACTAGCCATGTCATGACAGAGCAATATCACAGATCACATGTATAAAGAAAGAAGAGTAAAAGAAAGTAGACAGAGAATTTTTATAGTGGTTCGGCTGTTAGCAAAGCCTACGTCCACTTTATAGTTTTATTGTAGACTAATTGTTGTTACAAGAGATGTTTGATTACAAGGCTTTGGTTATTTTCTATGTAATAACCCTGGTTTTGTGATTACCTATGAAAATAAATTATAACGATGGTTATAATTTGAAATGGAGAAAATAAAATAAGAATAAATAAATTTGGAGATGGAGAAATTGTTGAAATTGTTTATTTAGAATAAACAATAGGTTTTGAATAAATAAAATGGAGTTAAGTTGTTTTGGTAATGAATTAAATGAGAATAAAATAATTGTGTTGATTTGGTGGTGAATTAATTTAAATAAAAGATAAAAGAATTTAATTCAACATTAATTTGTTGTAAATAAATATAAAATGTAGGAAATAAAGTTATGAAAACTTTATTATGTTAGTTTGGTGTAAAAATGAGCATTGAATGATTATAATTTTATAAAATACAATAATTGTGGAAATAATGGTCAAATAGTGTTGTTGATTTTTGTTTTTTTGGCAAAGCCGACGGGGTTGGATGGTCCCCTACCATTGTTGTTGATTTTAATAATGTGTTAAAAATTAAATATGGTTAATATTGTAAATAAAAATGTGGAATATTGGTTAAAAACAATATTTGGGTGTAAAAATATTTTTAATATGGTTTGTTATGATTATTTAAACAAGAAAATGAATTTTGTGGAATTTTGTTGATAAAATGTTAATCCATTTAAATAAATAGTGTAAATTAAAGCATTTCAGTAAAAATAGAATTTTAGTGATGGAAATTGGGTTTTAATTGCTAAAATAACTTTTATATGTTGTTTAACAATTTATTAAACATAAAACATGTAGTTATGATAATTATTTGGTTAAATAATGTGAATTAGTGTAAATATATGGTAAAATATGAGATAAAAATATGAAACATAGCCTAAATTTGTCTAAGTGTTTAACATAGCCTTAATGGGTAGGTTTGGGACCAAATCCAAACCCAATACCCAAAAGTTAGAAGAGGTTGAAGAGGTATGTTCTATACGTACCTATTTAGTATCTTCCTCCTCCTTTTCTTTTGTTTGAGAAAAAGAAACATAAATGGCTGCTCACTGTAATTGCTAAATCCCTCTCCAAATCAAATAAAAATCATAAGAAAACTAGTGAATTAGAGAGTTAACAAGTAATCCTCTCAAACAAGTAAGCTATTTTATCTCCTTTATAAGATTTGAGTTCTAATGTTTACTGTTACTTTGTTTTCTTCCTTTGCATGTTTGTGTATTTATCAATTACAGGTTCCTAAAGCTAAACCCGAGCCAAAGTCATCGCCTTTCTAAAGCTTTGTTTAATTTTGGTGCTAAGGTGAGTTTTAAACTCACTCTTCTAATCTAAACAAGCTCTTTATGTTGTCTGGTTGTTGAATTCTTGTGTTTACCGTGTAATATAGTGAAATTAGTTTATACAGTAAGTATATAACTTCATACTATCACTTTGCGATCCATTTGCTGTTGAATCTTGCACTGAATCCATGTTGGAATTCCTCTTGATTGTTTTCTATGTGTAGTTGTATGTGAATGCCAAATTTCGTGTTCCAGTTCATCCCGAAACTATGCTGAAATTACATTCAAAAATCCAAACAAAGCACGTTGAAAATCCTAGGAGGAAGATCGACCATAGGTCGACCTTCCACACTCCTAGGTTGACCATCAAGGTCGACCTTAGCCTCTAGGCGGTCGACCTATGCTATGAGAGGGTCAACCTATAGGTCGGCTCTTTTGTGTCCAATTCTGTGACCTTTCCTGCTTGTTTTGCGACTTTTGTTGCTGCATTCTGTTTATTTCTGAGATGATCTTTGATGGCTTCTTCTTGCAAACAAAAAAAGCCAACATTTTATGATGAATTTGCTATTTCGTATGAGTTTGAGATATGCAAATTTTCAGTTGAATTTGCTGTTATTTTGTTGATTTCGCGCACGGGTTTAAAATTCGGTTTTAAATGTAATTTACAAAATTAAACCGAATTTTGAAATTGAAAATTTCCAAATAAATTTTTATGAGTTTGAAACTATTTTGAAGCTTATTATTATTAATTAATAATATATTTCATTATTTAAAATGATTTTAAAAGGAAATAATTTCCAAATATTTTCATAAAATCGTTTTTAACTTGTTTTCTCGAAGTAAATTATTTTCTATAAAATTACACGATTTTGCACTCTTCGAGAGAATGAGGAAGTGACTTAAACGTTTTAGTAAAACTATGGGACACATGCATTTACTTTTTTGGTTAATTCCGGACTTGTTCGATTGAGGTCATACACGAGAGTGAAATTAACTACCTTATAGTAAACGGTTAAGTGAGAATGTGTGGTATGGGACGCACAGTTGTCACTGATTTGTTTACTCTTTGGAAGTTGGAAACACTTTATGTTGGACCTTCGGGTAAATTGATTGCCAGTACTAGACCTACGGATCATTTGTGGGACCTTCGGGTCATTTGTTGGGCTTTCGAGCCATTTGTTGGACCTTCGGGTCATTTGTTGGGCGCCTAATTTGTTGTTGACAATACTTGGCAGGCTTCGGTCATATGTTGTTGATGCGCGTGTGGCGTAGCTTAGACTCGCCATTTGTTGGGATTCACCTTTTGTTGTTGTTTTCTAGATTTCATTATTTTTTATTTCTAGAATTTGTTGATTTTCAAATGTTTTCACCATTTTGTTGGATGTTGGAGTTATACATAGCCTTTGTGCTATTTGATGATGATAACATGGTGACTACATCTTTGTTGTTTTGAACTCCCTAGTGAGTTTGATATGTTGAGATTTATGTTGTTTTGGTGATATGGCTCTTACGCCTTATGTTGTTTGGTGATTTGGCTTTTGCGCCTTATGTTGTATGTTGATTCGGCTCACAAGCCTTATGTTGTATGTTGATTTAGCTCATATGCCTTATGTTGTTACATGATTTGGCTTATATGCCATATGTTGATTTGAGAACATGGAGTTCATCTCCATGGCGAGTTATTATCCTCCTTGTATATCTTATCTTCACCTATCATGTACTAACTATCTTGTTTAGACTAGACTGACCCGTGTGTTTATATTTTTATCTGATGCTTGGGTCAGATCGAGTCATTACGGGTCAGTTTATTGCAGTTTGACCTGCACCTTGCTTTGCTCCACTGTGATCTTTCATCTTTATTGCTTAGTGTATGTTTTGATGTAGTCCTTTTTGTTTTCGCACTCTGATGTATATATTCTTTCATGACTCTTGTTGTATATATGGTTTATAAGAACCAAACTCATGTAGCATATTATTGTCACGACCCGCCATCCTACGTCCAGGAAGACGCAACGTTTTGAAGAAAAGAAAGAGGTGAGAAAGTAGAAAAGAAAGAAAAGAAGAAGAACAACAACAGAATCTCAACAGCGGAACGAATAAATCATATTAATAACAAAAGTATTACATAATATACAACACTTATCAGAGTTACACAACATATACATCACATACTAGACAGTTATAAACATCTGTCTAGACATTACAACTCAAATACAATACAAACACTATCACAGAGATCTACACAGCGGAATACTATATCTACGAACGCCGAAGCCTCCTGCTCCATTGCTCCTCCAGAATATTCGTCAAAGCTAAACCTGAATCCCTTGGCTACTCGTAAAAATTTGAGTACCCAAGAGTTTATAAAACAGAAATAAACAACTTGGGTCAGACATGGGTCTGGTGTGAGTAACAGGTTAAACTGCTTAACTTCAAAACCTTTTGAAACAAAGGTATCACGTAAGACTCCCCACACATAAACACGGGTAAGTTTTTACCTTACGCTAACCAAAACATTTGATAGAAAATCCGGTGATATTATAATAGGGTCTAGGGTTTTCAAATAAAATACAGAAATAGCTGAAATGCTTACATCTCACATTCCAACATAGTTGGGCACAACTAATACGTACGGCACTTATTGGAGTTTGGATTCCATATAATGGCAGGGCTACCGGGGTACCGCCCGTCACAGTACGTGGCCTAGATCACCGTACCGAGGATCACTCCCAATCCCCTGCAACACAAAGCCGGAACCATCCCTTATTGGATAATTCCGAACAAGACAATCCCGCAGTTGTTTGCAACCAACTGCCCACACAGCCGAATAATAAGAGGGACTTCTAGACAGGGATATATCTCGCTCTCAGTGGGCGCTACCCACGAAGCCTTGCTGCACCTCCCCTGTTTTAGCCATTCCCGGTTGATGAGGCTTGAGGTCACGATTACCTTTAATCAGAACACATCCCTTAGAATGCTCATCGTCCACTTGACGATGTGCTGAAAGCATTCAATCCATACAAGTTCGTTCCGGGTTCGAACGAAACCGAAGGCATTATCTCGTTACACTCATTTTGGAATCACCCTCAGAGTTAACGACAATAACCCTTGCACTCTGAATCTTCATCTTCACTTGAGATTCACGACCTATCGTTAATTTGGATCGATGTGGTTTTCGGATATCCAAATCTGGAAACCCGATCCCGGTCTCATCGAAATCCAAAACGTATCTTTTAAGGCCAAGTTGTTTTAAAGTTAAAACAATTCAATTCTTTATCTATATACACACAGATAGATAACTCAATAGATAATCTACATTATCAGATAATTCACATTATCATTACAATTCAACCAAACATCCATATCATAGATCAGCATATATCTCATCAGAGATATCAACAATGCACAACATTCAATATCATCCATTCATAAGCAATGATTTATTAATCACCATTTATAGTTAATTTAAAATGAATTAAATTAAATACTTCATCTCTAATTAATTTAAAGTAAATTAAATTAATTACTTCCATCATTAACAATCTTGCTTAAATCACTATTAATTAATTATCAATCAATTAATCAATCATCATCCAATTTAATTAATCATCCTTGATTAATTAACATTTAATTACATTCAAATAATTAGCATTAAATTTATTTCACAAATTAATTACTCTTAACCACTTATAGTAATTAATCTTTAATTACTTCATTTATTAATTAACTATAATTAATTATATTACTCCTTAATTAATTACATTAATTAATCACTTCATTTATTAATTATTCCTTAATTAATCAATTCTTAATTACATCATTAATTATATTAATTAATGATTCCTAATTACATTTTTATTACTCTAATTAAATTAATTACATTAAGTAATTAATCTTCAATTAAATCATAATTATTAATCACCTTTGATTAATCTTATTTAGTAATTAACTACCCTTCATTACTTCATCAAATAAATTAATTACTCCTTAATTAATTATCTTTAATTAATCCCTTGATTAATTTCTATTAAGTAATTAACTTCCCTTAATTACTTCACTAATTACATCAATAATTATCCATTAATTACTTTCCTAAGTAATTATTCTTCATTAAATTATATTAAGTAATTTATACTTCACAAATCAATATGTGATTATCTTAAATTAATTAAACTTAATTAATTTACTTAACTAATTTAATTAATTACAATGAGTAATTAATCTCTTAATTACTTTCCATTAAGTAATTAAACAATTTCCACAAATGATTATCTTAACTAATTAATCCAATTAATCACATAAATTGATTATTTAATAAATCCAAGTTAATGATCTACATTAACTATTCTTTAATTATCTTCCTTAAATAATTAAACATTAATTAACCATTATTAATTTACAACTTAATTAATTCTAATTATCAATAAATTTATCTCTAATTACTTGATTAATTAAGTACTTAACTATAACTTAATTTATCCTTAATTATTTGATTAATTTATTCCTAACCAAAAATTAATAATTCCAAATTAATGATTCTTAACTTCAAATTAATTAACATTTAATTAATTTAATTAAACCTTAATTAATCAATTTAAACCCTTAATTACTAAATTTATTAATCCAAATCATAATTTAATTAAATTGATTAATTATCTTTCAATTACCTTAATAATTTAATTTATCCTAAATTATTAAATCTTAATTATCTTTAAGATAACACTTTATTCTTATTAATGATTAAAATATCATTAATAAAGTATTTAAACCAATTTATCTTTATATTTACTTTTAAATTTCATTTTAAATTTAAGATTTTAAATGAAGACAAATTTAACTTTAACAAAGCTTTAAAACTATTTAAATCCTTTTTAGATCACATGTTAAAGAAATATTTATTTAATTAAAATAAATTTAAAACTAAATTCATTTTAAATTCAAATCAATTTAAAATACTCTTTACATTGTTTAAAACACTTTAAATTTAAAAACTTCTTTTTATTTCAAAATTTAAATGCATATTAACTTTGATTCCAGATTAATCTCTAGATTTAGAAACCTATCTTCAATTTAAAACTTTATTTTTAAAATACAAATTACTTAATCCTTTTTAAAGTTGTTAAATCAATTCAAATTTTAAAAACATTATCTTATTTGAAAACTGAGATTTTAAATTAAACTCCAGATAATAACTAGATTTAAAACTTATTTAAAACTTTACTTTTAGATTTAAACATCAGTTTTTAAATTTTATTTTAAAATTTAAAATCTGACAAACAGGTTTCTGTTAAAACCTGTCACAACAATTAACCCGAGACACACCTTCAAAACCTCGAGAACTACTTCGAGTCTTCCACCCAAAATTCACGAGTACCGCTTCGAGTTGCCCTTCTTCCCCAAAACACACAGCCAACCCAGACGTACGTACACACGTGCACGTGTACGATCAAACTACGACACTCCGACCATCAACGTTGATCTCTCCATATCGGCGATCACACTCACGTCCAAAATCGATCAACAAAAGAACCAATACGAACTTGAAAACGAAATCGAACCTTCAACCCATCCTGGAACAAAAGTCTCGAACCACCACAAGGCCTGGAAAATCTCGCGTACTCCTGCCTCCGATCACTAGAGTTGTTGAAACTCCGGCTACAACTTCGATAACGCTCCAACATCCCATCTCCAAATCCTTGTTGCACTCGATCAATTGTAGAAGTCGAACCAATCCAAAACATTCGTCCTAGATAAACTAGGGCTACAGACTAAAATCCTCCATCGCCATCTCCACGGTGAAATGCACCATCATCAGATAATTTTCCCATCATCACTGATCACTCCTCCACCTCCAAAAGGAAATTCGATCCCTCCGATCATTTAGATCAACGGAAATAACCCAAAATGCATATTTCAGACAACTCTGAACTGCTCTCTGATTCTAATACTAGAATTTGTGATTTTATTTTTAAAAATCATGATTTTGTTTAGGGATTTGATTCATAACCCTAAATACATGAATTTACTAAATTTAAATTTTGACTTAGCATAAATATTCCAGTACTTATGGTTTCCAGAGCCAATGAATATTATTATGACTTGATTAAAAATTCTAAACTAAAATTTGAAATGAAATAAACCACTTTTGTTTTTAATCTTAAATACTAATAAATATCGAATCAAGTGATGATGTATTATTTACCAAATTCTTAATTATAAGAACAAGAACAGACAAGAAACAGATACACATCAAACATACATATATGCATTCATTTACTCACAGCAGATTCACCAATACATATACATGCAAATCATTCTCATTTCAGTAATCAACATGCAAATAGATATTCAAACTTATATTTTTAAAAAATGATTGTTACTCACAGTTTTGAGGAAGAACAGAGCCTCTGGTTTTAAAAGCTTTGTTGATTTCTTTGAAAACAGCCTTGAAAATTTTAGTTGCATCTTTGTTTTGATTTTAAAACTTGCATGCTTTTGATTCCAGATCTATTTGCTTATCTCTGTCTTGAAGAGTACATGCAGGCTTTGATTCAGGTTGAAGAGAACTTGCAGGCTTTGGTTTTAAATTTTGAAAATGCACTTCCAGGTTTTATTTTTGAAGAAGATTACAGGCTTTAGATTTGATAAATCTCTGGTTTGAGGAGTTTTGATGATCAGATTGTTTTAGAGAATTGGTTATAGGATTTGGCTTTTGATTTTGGAAGATGTTTACAGATTTGAAAAGGTTACAGGGAAATTGATTTGCATTTTGGAATGAAGGGGATGTTAATTACAGATTGAAGAAGAATTTTGCAGGCTGAAGATTGTTTTCAGATTTGTTTAGAGAATTGTTTAAGTTTCTTAGCTTTAGAATTTAAGAATAGAAAAGAAATGGAGAGGAGAAAGGATATATATTTATAAAGGCTGAAATGATTAATTTTAAAAATTAAAAGAAAAACAAAATCTTGACATTTGTCATATTGTTATATTTATTACTTAACACATGTCATATTAGGCTTTAATATAATGACATTTGTCTTTTAAGTATTTAATACATATATTTATTTATTTTAAAATGTAAATAAAAGCTTTTATACTAGTTTACTATTTATAAATACTTACCTAAATGTATATATGCATTTCTCTTTTGAAGAAAATGTAAGTAAACAAATTATATAAAATTAAAAGCTTATCCAAATATTTTTAAAATGTTTATTCTTTTAATTTCTATTATAAATCTAATTTCATATTCAATTTAAATTTAAAAATCCAATTTAAAATCAAGTTATATATATGCATATATAACTACCATTTAAATAACAATTTTATCTATTTATGTTTATAAAAACAAAGTATTATAATTATTATTTGAAAATATCAAATTTGACAATTTTAAATAATTTATAAAAGAGATTATAAATTACTTCTATTTTTAAATCATATATCTCAAGTAATATTTAAAAAGAAATAAACAAACCTTTTTATTTAAATTTGAACTTAAGCTAAAAATCTATTTTAAACAATTAAACATTTATATTATGTATTTTAAAACTATATAGTTATTTATCAAAAAGCTTAATAGTTTTAAATTAAATCATGATTTCCAAATTACCCAAAATATTAGAAATTTGAAAACATAATTTCATTTGTTAAATTCAGACTAACTCATCTATTTATAATATATACAATTATACATATATATTATAAATAGAAAATATTCTATTAAACTTTTAAAAGATAAATCACTAATTAAATATTTATTAAATTAGATTATTAAATTTATTCAATTTTATTAACAAAGATCATCAAATCAATTTAATTTCCAATGCAGATTATTAAATTGATATTGTCCAAATTCCCGGGATATCACATTCCTCCCCCCTTAAAATAATTTCGTCCCCGAAATTTAAACAAAGGTAATTTAATAATCTATTCAATATTTAACAAGCATATATTATCAACCATATGCTAACAACCATAGCAAACAATCATCCAATCAAACAATTCTAATTATCCAGACAAAATTCTGGATAAAAATTTCCTCGAGTTTCCCCAAGTATATATATACCGGGACACTCGCTCTACAAACAATCTAAACTACGAAGCTATAGGGTTCCTACTCATCTAGATCTACAGAACTAGACAGGATATCAGACTACAGACGAGTCTGACTCAACTACCAAACCTCTTGAACTGCTGGTTCCAAAACCAAAGATAGATCAAATACGTACTCCCTCAGAGATACGTAAAATACAACAAATTCCAGTTGTCCAAACTGACAATTCAATCCGGAAGACCACATACTTATCCAAATCAAAACAAGGAAGAGATCCACAACTTTACTCCTCAAACAATAGAAGACTGAACTTACTTCTCCTATCCAAAAATGAGACAGATGCACTTCCAAACTGCTTCTGCTGCACAACTCTGATCTGAAGTAGATAAGAATGCTGATGAAGAACACGAGCACAACTGGACAACACATCCCAGAAATATGGTTCAACGGATCCATAAAGAAAACTCAGATACTCCAACAAAACTTAAGCTGCTTCACCCAACTCTATCTCTAGGAACCATCCTTCCACTAGGCTGAACCACCGGTATCACTCCTGGAATCCTGTCGATAAGAAAACTTAATCTCCAGATGCGGACCAACTTCTGACTTCCCTGAAGATATCCAGAAAAACTCTGATAACCCAAGAGAATACTCAGCAATCGCAAGTCACTTTTGCGATCAACCCAGCCTATTTCCAAAGAAACTGCTCTCTCTTTACCAATCAGAACAGCTTACACTTACATGTCCAATCCATCGAAGAAATGGATCTACTCTGCTGCTTCTGAATTCCAACTCTAGAAAAACTGCTCAGCCAGAAGACTTCCTTGCCGACACACAGAATACTCCGAGCTACACTGCTGCCACTGATGCCAAGGACTTCCTAATCCAAAGCTCTTCGAGAAACTCGAACCTCAAACAGAAACACCATGCTGAACTCAGCCACAACACCGAAGCATACACACTTCCTTAACTTGTTCCAACGAAAACATCTTCGGAAATATCCATAGTCACTGCGTCTCATCACACAGCTACTTCTTCCAGAAGTTACCAAGATACCATCACTCGCTTCTGCCTAACCGACAGACCCAAACTCTACTCATCCAACTTCAAAGAGATACTCCGAACTTTAACAGTTCCCTTCAGAGATCGATGAAATCCTTTACAACAAAGCTTACTCGAGACGGTATTGGATCTACAGTCTCGATAGATACTTCCAACCTCAACATTCAAACTCCAACCATTGGTAGTCGTGTTACACACAACCTACCTCATCTACCTTTATATCTTATATTGGAATACCCGAACAGGTAACCCAACAAATAGGTAGAAAAAATATATATATAGTTATATAAAAATTACAAATACGCTCTCTCAAGATAGACACCACTCCAGAGCCTAGGTATTCACTCAACCTAAAGCTCTGATACCACTGTCACGACCCGCCATCCTACGTCCAGGAAGACGCATCGTTTTGAAGAAAAGAAAGAGGTGAGAAAGTAGAAAAGAAAGAAAAGAAGAAGAACAACAACAGAATCTCAACAGCGGAACGAATAAATCATATTAATAACAAAAGTATTACATAATATACAACACTTATCAGAGTTACACAACATATACATCACATACTAGACAGTTATAAACATCTGTCTAGACATTACAACTCAAATACAATACAAACACTATCACAGAGATCTACACAGCGGAATACTATATCTACGAACGCCGAAGCCTCCTGCTCCATTGCTCCTCTAGAATATTCGTCAAAGCTAAACCTGAATCCCTTGGCTACTCGTAAAAATTTGAGTACCCAAGAGTTTATAAAACAGAAATAAACAACTTGGGTCAGACATGGGTCTGGTGTGAGTAACAGGTTAAACTGCTTAACTTCAAAACCTTTTGAAACAAAGGTATCACGTAAGACTCCCCACACATAAACACGGGTAAGTTTTTACCTTACGCTAACCAAAACATTTGATAGAAAATCCGGTGATATTATAATAGGGTCTAGGGTTTTCAAATAAAATACAGAAATAGCTGAAATGCTTACATCTCACATTCCAACATAGTTGGGCACAACTAATACGTACGGCACTTATTGGAGTTTGGATTCCATATAATGGCAGGGCTACCGGGGTACTGCCCGTCACAGTACGTGGCCTAGATCACCGTACCGAGGATCACTCCCAATCCCCTGCAACACAAAGCCGGAACCATCCCTTACTGGATAATTCCGAACAAGACAATCCCGCAGTTGTTTGCAACCAACTGCCCACACAGCCGAATAATAAGAGGGACTTCTAGACAGGGATATATCTCGCTCTCAGTGGGCGCTACCCACGAAGCCTTGCTGCACCTCCCCTGTTTTAGCCATTCCCGGTTGATGAGGCTTGAGGTCACGATTACCTTTAATCAGAACACATCCCTTAGAATGCTCATCGTCCACCTGACGATGTGCTGAAAGCATTCAATCCATACAAGTTCGTTCCGGGTTCGAACGAAACCGAAGGCATTATCTCGTTACACTCATTTTGGAATCACCCTCAGAGTTAACGACAATAACCCTTGCACTCTGAATCTTCATCTTCACTTGAGATTCACGACCTATCGTTAATTTGGATCGTTGTGGTTTTCGGATATCCAAATCTGGAAACCCGATCCCGGTCTCATCGAAATCCAAAACGTATCTTTTAAGTCCAAGTTGTTTTAAAGTTAAAACAATTCAATTCTTTATCTATATACACACAGATAGATAACTCAATAGATAATCTACATTATCAGATAATTCACATTATCATTACAATTCAACCAAACATCCATATCATAGATCAGCATATATCTCATCAGAGATATCAACAATGCACAACATTCAATATCATCCATTCATAAGCAATGATTTATTAATCACCATTTATAGTTAATTTAAAATGAATTAAATTAAATACTTCATCTCTAATTAATTTAAAGTAAATTAAATTAATTACTTCCATCATTAACAATCTTGCTTAAATCACTATTAATTAATTATCAATCAATTAATCAATCATCATCCAATTTAATTAATCATCCTTGATTAATTAACATTTAATTACATTCAAATAATTAGCATTAAATTTATTTCACAAATTAATTACTCTTAACCACTTATAGTAATTAATCTTTAATTACTTCATTTATTAATTAACTATAATTAATTATATTACTCCTTAATTAATTACATTAATTAATCACTTCATTTATTAATTATTCCTTAATTAATCAATTCTTAATTACATCATTAATTATATTAATTAATGATTCCTAATTACATTTTTATTACTCTAATTAAATTAATTACATTAAGTAATTAATCTTCAATTAAATCATAATTATTAATCACCTTTGATTAATCTTATTTAGTAATTAACTACCCTTCATTACTTCATCAAATAAATTAATTACTCCTTAATTAATTATCTTTAATTAATCCCTTGATTAATTTCTATTAAGTAATTAACTTCCCTTAATTACTTCACTAATTACATCAATAATTATCCATTAATTACTTTCCTAAGTAATTATTCTTCATTAAATTATATTAAGTAATTTATACTTCACAAATCAATATGTGATTATCTTAAATTAATTAAACTTAATTAATTTACTTAACTAATTTAATTAATTACAATGAGTAATTAATCTCTTAATTACTTTCCATTAAGTAATTAAACAATTTCCACAAATGATTATCTTAATTAATTAATCCAATTAATCACATAAATTGATTATTTAATAAATCCAAGTTAATGATCTACATTAACTATTCTTTAATTATCTTCCTTAAATAATTAAACATTAATTAACCATTATTAATTTACAACTTAATTAATTCTAATTATCAATAAATTTATCTCTAATTACTTGATTAATTAAGTACTTAACTATAACTTAATTTATCCTTAATTATTTGATTAATTTATTCCTAACCAAAAATTAATAATTCCAAATTAATGATTCTTAACTTCAAATTAATTAACATTTAATTAATTTAATTAAACCTTAATTAATCAATTTAAACCTTTAATTACTAAATTTATTAATCCAAATCATAATTTAATTAAATTGATTAATTATCTTTCAATTACCTTAATAATTTAATTTATCCTAAATTATTAAATCTTAATTATCTTTAAGATAACACTTTATTCTTATTAATGATTAAAATATCATTAATAAAGTATTTAAACCAATTTATCTTTATATTTACTTTTAAATTTCATTTTAAATTTAAGATTTTAAATGAAGACAAATTTAACTTTAACAAAGCTTTAAAACTATTTAAATCCTTTTTAAATCACATGTTAAAGAAATATTTATTTAATTAAAATAAATTTAAAACTAAATTCATTTTAAATTCAAATCAATTTAAAATACTCTTTACATTGTTTAAAACACTTTAAATTTAAAAACTTCTTTTTATTTCAAAATTTAAATGCATATTAACTTTGATTCCAGATTAATCTCTAGATTTAGAAACCTATCTTCAATTTAAAACTTTATTTTTAAAATACAAATTACTTAATCCTTTTTAAAGTTGTTAAATCAATTCAAAATTTAAAAACATTATCTTATTTGAAAACTGAGATTTTAAATTAAACTCCAGATAATAACTAGATTTAAAACTTATTTAAAACTTTACTTTTAGATTTAAACATCAGTTTTTAAATTTTATTTTAAAATTTAAAATCTGACAAACAGGTTTCTGTTAAAACCTGTCACAACAATTAACCCGAGACACACCTTCAAAACCTCGAGAACTACTTCGAGTCTTCCACCCAAAATTCACGAGTACCGCTTCGAGTTGCCCTTCTTCCCCAAAACACACAGCCAACCCAGACGTACGTACACACATGCA
Source organism: Allium fistulosum (assembly GCA_030737815.1). Lineage (NCBI taxonomy): Eukaryota > Viridiplantae > Streptophyta > Magnoliopsida > Asparagales > Amaryllidaceae > Allium > Allium fistulosum. The sequence goes on from CM060901.1 coordinate 673,340,914, forward strand.
CGTGTACGATCAAACTACGACACTCCGACCATCAACGTTGATCTCTCCATATCGGCGATCACACTCACGTCCAAAATCGATCAACAAAAGAACCAATACGAACTTGAAAACGAAATCGAACCTTCAACCCATCCTGGAACAAAAGTCTCGAACCACCACAAGGCCTGGAAAATCTCGCGTACTCCTGCCTCCGATCACTAGAGTTGTTGAAACTCCGGCTACAACTTCGATAACGCTCCAACATCCCATCTCCAAATCCTTGTTGCACTCGATCAATTGTAGAAGTCGAACCAATCCAAAACATTCGTCCCAGATAAACTAGGGCTACAGACTAAAATCCTCCATCGCCATCTCCACGGTGAAATGCACCATCATCAGATAATTTTCCCATCATCACTGATCACTCCTCCACCTCCAAAAGGAAATTCGATCCCTCCGATCATTTAGATCAACGGAAATAACCCAAAATGCATATTTCAGACAACTCTGAACTGCTCTCTGATTCTAATACTAGAATTTGTGATTTTATTTTTAAAAATCATGATTTTGTTTAGGGATTTGATTCATAACCCTAAATACATGAATTTACTAAATTTAAATTTTGACTTAGCATAAATATTCCAGTACTTATGGTTTCCAGAGCCAATGAATATTATTTTGACTTGATTAAAAATTCTAAACTAAAATTTGAAATGAAATAAACCACTTTTGTTTTTAATCTTAAATACTAATAAATATCGAATCAAGTGATGATGTATTATTTACCAAATTCTTAATTATAAGAACAAGAACAGACAAGAAACAGATACACATCAAACATACATATATGCATTCATTTACTCACAGCAGATTCACCAATACATATACATGCAAATCATTCTCATTTCAGTAATCAACATGCAAATAGATATTCAAACTTATATTTTTAAAAAATGATTGTTACTCACAGTTTTGAGGAAGAACAGAGCCTCTGGTTTTAAAAGCTTTGTTGATTTCTTTGAAAACAGCCTTGAAAATTTTAGTTGCATCTTTGTTTTGATTTTAAAACTTGCATGCTTTTGATTCCAGATCTATTTGCTTATCTCTGTCTTGAAGAGTACATGCAGGCTTTGATTCAGGTTGAAGAGAACTTGCAGGCTTTGGTTTTAAATTTTGAAAATGCACTTCCAGGTTTTATTTTTGAAGAAGATTACAGGCTTTAGATTTGATAAATCTCTGGTTTGAGGAGTTTTGATGATCAGATTGTTTTAGAGAATTGGTTATAGGATTTGGCTTTTGATTTTGGAAGATGTTTACAGATTTGAAAAGGTTACAGGGAAATTGATTTGCATTTTGGAATGAAGGGGATGTTAATTATAGATTGAAGAAGAATTTTGCAGGCTGAAGATTGTTTTCAGATTTGTTTAGAGAATTGTTTAAGTTTCTTAGCTTTAGAATTTAAGAATAGAAAAGAAATGGAGAGGAGAAAGGATATATATTTATAAAGGCTGAAATGATTAATTTTAAAAATTAAAAGAAAAACAAAATCTTGACATTTGTCATATTGTTATATTTATTACTTAACACATGTCATATTAGGCTTTAATATAATGACATTTGTCTTTTAAGTATTTAATACATATATTTATTTATTTTAAAATGTAAATAAAAGCTTTTATACTAGTTTACTATTTATAAATACTTACCTAAATGTATATATGCATTTCTCTTTTGAAGAAAATGTAAGTAAACAAATTATATAAAATTAAAAGCTTATCCAAATATTTTTAAAATGTTTATTCTTTTAATTTCTATTATAAATCCAATTTCATATTCAATTTAAATTTAAAAATCCAATTTAAAATCAAGTTATATATATGCATATATAACTACCATTTAAATAACAATTTTATCTATTTATGTTTATAAAAACAAAGTATTATAATTATTATTTGAAAATATCAAATTTGACAATTTTAAATAATTTATAAAAGAGATTATAAATTACTTCTATTTTTAAATCATATATCTCAAGTAATATTTAAAAAGAAATAAACAAACCTTTTTATTTAAATTTGAACTTAAGCTAAAAATCTATTTTAAACAATTAAACATTTATATTATGTATTTTAAAACTATATAGTTATTTATCAAAAAGCTTAATAGTTTTAAATTAAATCATGATTTCCAAATTACCCAAAATATTAGAAATTTGAAAACATAATTTCATTTGTTAAATTCAGACCAACTCATCTATTTATAATATATACAATTATACATATATATTATAAATAGAAAATATTCTATTAAACTTTTAAAAGATAAATCACTAATTAAATATTTATTAAATTAGATTATTAAATTTATTCAATTTTATTAACAAAGATCATCAAATCAATTTAATTTCCAATGCAGATTATTAAATTGATATTGTCCAAATTCCCGGGATATCACAATTATGTTGTACTTTTGCTGACTCTGTATATGTATATATATGTGTTTATTCCTGTTCTATGATATGAGGTATTTGATGTTATTATACTTGTTTCGAATACGATCCTTAGCCACCGTAGTTTTGTGTTAAATCTGAATCGAGTATGTCGATCCACATAAGAAAGAAATAAAAATAAAATGGACACTCAATCGACGTATTCGATACTCGTTTAAGACAAAGCTCACGGATGGTCACTCCTAACCAGCCCTATTCTTTGCCCTAGTAGACAGTATTACCTAGTAATGCTCTTTGTTAGTGTTGGTCTCGGGATGGGGCGTCACAACTTGGTATCTGAGCTGAGTTCAGAATAAATATGATAAATATAGAATAGAACCAGAATAATACATATGTTATAGAGCATCCGAAGGACGATATTCATGTCATCCCAATCTTCCCTTGTCATTGTCCTTCAATCTAAGTCTTTGGGGGTAGATAAAAGGTTTGAGAATACATCTAGGAATGCATTTTTAATTCCGTAGTATTCCATACATTGAATTCTATTATCAATGGTATAGCCTTATGAATAATCTTTATCTTATCTTCTCTTATACTTTCAGCTTATGGCTAGAAGAGACAGAGGGAGCCGTTCCGGTGCTAGGCAATCTGGCGGCCCATATACGGACGGAGTGTATATGTCCGCCAATCAGTTTATGGACCTATTTCGTAGTACTCAGCCTCCAGCTCCTACTCCTACTCCTACACCTCCTCCTCACAAGTCACCATTCGCATGTATGTGCATCGACTTTTCACACCTTAGAGGCAAGCCTTACAAGGGTTCAGAAAGTGTATTGGAGGTTCAAGCTTGGTTGCGTACTTGTGATCTTATATTTTGTCGTATGGATCTTTGTGACCACCATCGCGTACTCATAGTATCTAGTATGTTACAAGAACGTGTTTTGGATTCGTATGAGCTTTTGATAGCGGAAGTTGATGAGTCCTCTCTTTTTTGGGATCAGTTTAAGGAACGACTCGAGTTGAAGTTCATTCCCGAATCAGAGAAAGCCCTCCTTGCTCAACGTTTCCTTGAGTTGAAGCAATGAAAATCTCCTGTCTTTAGTATGTTTCCACTTTTGAAGCCTTATCCAAGTACGGTATTGAGCATATTAATACACCATATAAGAAGAATTAGAAGTTTGTGAATGGTTTGAAGAAGTATTTGAAGAAGCCTAATGCTTCAGCTTAAGGTCACTTTTGAAAAAGCTAGTTGACTTGGCACTTCACCTTGAAGCTGTCGAGAAGGATAAGGATAGTAGTGATGAGATTGGGTCCATTCGTTGCCCAATAAGAAGAAGGGGTTTCCTTTCCATAAGTCCAAATCTTTTCCGCATAATAAGAAGAAGAAGCAGGTTGGTTCTAGTTCTCATTCCGAGGTAGCACACCTTCAGAAGGGATGCTATAATTGTGGTTCTCATGATCATTTGGTTAGAGAATGTCCCAAGCCTCGCATTTGCCGCTATTTCAAGCAAGAGGGACATTGGTTTCATCGTGCCCTAGAGCTCCCAAGGGCCCTAATTCTGAGAAGCTGAATATTGTTGATACTTCTGGTAGATCTTCTCAGCCCAGAGGTACTTTTTCTTCTATTTTGGAAGTTTATATTTTATTCCATGGCCGTTCTATTCCAGTTCTTTTCGAAACGGGTGCGTCACACTCATCATATCAAAGGAACTTGTTGATGTTATTCCTTCGGATGTATCTTGTCTTGTGACTTCTTTGAGGATTGTGAATCCTATTGAGGGATCCATAATGCTTAGTATGTTTTGCGAAGATGTTAAGATTGTTCTTTGTGGTTATTCTTTCCGTGTGAATCTGCATGTTATTCATCATCTTTGTTTTGATATGATTTTGGGGATGGATTGGCTTATCCGTTATGAAGCCCGAATCTTATCCCCCGAAAGGATTATATATCTCAAGCATTCTGATTCTGTTGATCAGTTATCTATTGTTCTTCATGATGTTGGTAGTAGTTCTAAAGCTTCATTATTTTCCCTCGAATCTCGAGATGATGATGACATATCTCGAATTCCTGTTGTTTGTGAGTTTGCTGATGTTTTTGAGCTTGTTTCGGATTTGCCACCTAAGCGGGCAATTGAGTTCCGTTTTGATCTCATTCCTGGTGCTCAGCCTATCAGTCGTCCTCCTACGAGGATGTCTGCCAAGGAAAATAAGGAACTCAAGAAACAGTTGTTGGAACTAGAAGTTAAGCAGTTTATGCAGTCTAGTTCATCTCCTTGGAGCGCTGCTGTTTTTTCGTTAAGAATTCTGATGGTACTTTTAGGCTTTGTGTTGACTACCACAAGCTTAATGAGTTGACTGTCAAGAATAAGTATCCCTTTCCTAGGATCGACGATATGTTCTATCAATTATCTGGTGCCAAAGTTTTCTCTCAGCTTGATCTCACCACTAGTTTTCATCAGCTATGAGTAGCGAAGGATAGCATTCCCATTACCACATTCCACACTTGTTATAGATCTTATGAGTGGCTTATGATGCCGTTCGGTTTGGTGAATGCTCCTGCTTATTTCGTTGATGTTATGAATCGATTATTCCGGGAATATCTCGATAAGTTCGTCTTGGTTTTCATTGATGATATCCTTGTTTATTCCAAATCTGAAGCTGATCATGCCCAACACTTGAGGATTGTCATAAGTACCATCCATCGAAATCAACTTAAGGCAAAATTCTTTAAGTGTCATTTCTCGAAGAAGAAGGTGAAGTTTCTCAGCCACGTTGTTTCTTCTGATGGCATCTCTATCGATCCTTCAAAGATCAAAGCTATTCAGAATTGGAAAAGGCCCGAGAATGTTTCTGAGATTCGTAGTTTTCTTGGATTGGTGGGTTATTACCGTCGGTTCATTAAAGATTTCTCTCACATTATCCTACCTCTTACTAGCCTCATGAGGAAAGGAGTTCGTTTCGTTTGGTCTGATAAGTGTGAGTCCTCTTTTAATTAGAAACTGATAGAACTTCTTACTCATGCTCCTATCTTAGTAGTTCCCGAAGGGAATCAAAATCTTGTTGTTTATACTGATGCCATCATTGTTGTCTCGGTGCTGTTCTTATGCAGAAGGATCGGGTGGTTGCCTATGCTTCTAGGCAATTGAACCCGAACAAGATTCGGTATGCTGCCTACGATTTGGAATTAGCCGCCATAGTCTTTGCTTTAAAGATTTGGCGACATTATCTTTTAGGCGAGCAATTTGTTCTTTTCAGTAATCACAAATCTTTGAAATATCTATTAACTCAAAAAGAGCTTAATATGCGGCAAAAGCGTTGGCTCGAGTTCCTTGCTTCTTATGATTTCAATATCCAGTATACTCCTAGAAAGGAGAACCGAGTTGCTGATGCGTTGAGTCGCAACCAGCAAGCCACAGTTTCTACGATGTTAACGGAGTGGAATATGTTGGAAGCTTTATCTTCTTGCGATATTCGTGATCGTGCATCAACATCTGATTCTCTTGTTTTATTATTCAGCATGGAAGCTCGTCCTAATTTATTGGGTCGTATTGCCAATGCTTAGAGGCAAGATCCTGATCATGTCCATCTTATCCAGCTTTGTAAATCGAAATCCCGTGGTGATGAGTTGAAAGATTTCGATATTGATGCTCGTGGTTGTGCTCGAAGGAAGGGAGGTTAATCGTGCCTAATGTTGCTGATTTAGAAGGGACATTCTTGATGAGTGTTACAATTCTAAGTATACTATTCATCCCGGTAGTAGTAAGATGTATGCCGATATGAAATGTCTATACTATTAGGAAGGTATGAAGTGGGATGTGGCAAGTTATGTGAGTAATTGCATGACTTGCCAACTTATCAAAGCCGAGCATCAACGTCCTAGTAGTCTTTTACAACCTCTTGAGATCTCACTATGGAAATGGGATCAAGTCTCGATGGATTTCATTGATGGTTTACCTCGTTCGAGATCTAGCAATAACAGTATGTGGGTGATTGTTGATCGCTTAACTAAATCAACCCACTTTATTCCAATTAAGTCCAATCAGACTGCTAATCAGTTATCTAAGCTTTATATTAAAGAAATCGTGAGACTTTATGGTGTTCCTAGTTCTATTGTGTGTGATAGAGATCCGCTTTTCACTCGTGGATTCTGGTAGAGTCTCCGGAAAGCTTTGGGTACAAAGCTTACTTTCATCATAGCTTATCATCCACAGTCTAACAGACAGACTAAACGGGTGAATCATATTCGGGAAGATCTCCTTCATGCTTGTTTTCTTGATATTGGTGGTAGTTGGGAAGACCACCTACCTCTTGTTGAGTTCACCTATAACTACAGTTTTCAGTCCAGTTTCGGTAGGGCTCCTTTCGAAGCCTTATATAGAAGGCCATGTTGATCACCATCTTATCGGTTGGAGTCCAGGAAGAAGTTGGTTTTAGGCCCCGACTATATTCGTGAAGCTTCTGAGAAGATTGATCTCATCTGACAGAGAATGAAAGAGGCTCAAGGTAGGCCGAAATCCTACGCTGACAACCATAGGGAACCATTAGAGTTCTCTGTTGGTGATCTTGTGTTCATTCGAGTATCTCCTTTGAAGGGGGTAATGCGTTTCAGTCGGACCGGGAAGTTGGCTCCTAGATATATAGTACCATTTCCTATTATTGAACGCATTGGCCCATTTGCATATCGTGTATCACTTCCAACTCAGTTTTCTAGTATTCATGATGTATTCCATGTAACTCAACTTCGGAAATGTCTTCGTGATTCAGATTCAGTTGTTGATCCCCATGTTTTGCAAGAGCTTGAAATCTCACCTAATTTATTTATTGTGCAAAATCCTATTCATGTTCTTGATTCGGAGGTTAAGTGCCTTTGAAATAAGGATGTTTCTCTTGTGAAAATTCAATGGTCCGCTACCCCAAGGATTGTACTTGGGAAACCGGAGATTTTATCGAGCGAACATATCCTGGTTTTCTTTCTTCTGCTAATTGTGGGTGAATATTCTTAACTCAAACTTATCTTATTCCTAATTCATAATGAAATAAATTTGTTATGGATAACACTTTTATAGAAATTGCAAGGATGTAATTTTTATAAGGGGGAGCCTGTAACAACCCTAGTTTTGTGATTACCTGTGAAAATAAATGATAACGATGGTTATAATTTAAAGTGGAGAAAATAAAATAAGAATAAATAAATTTGGAGATGGAGAAATTGTTGAAATTGATTATTTAGAATAAACAATGGGTTTTGAATAAATAAAATAGAGTTAAGTTGTTTTGGTTGTGAATTAAATGAGAATAAAAAATTATGTTGATTTAGTGGTGAATTAATTTAAATAAAAGATAAAAGAATTTAATTAAACGTTAATTATAAATATAAAATTTAGGAAATAAAGTTTTAAAAACTTTATTATGTTAGTTTGGGGTAAAAATGAGCATTGACTGATTTTAATTTGATAAAATAAAATACATGTGGAAATAATGGTCAAATTGTCTTGTTGTTGATTTTAATGATGTGTTAAAAGTTAAATATGGTAAATATTGTCAATAAAAAATGTGGAATATTGGTTAAAAACAATATTTTTGTGTAAAAATATTTTTAATATGGTTTGTTATGATTATTTAAGCAAGAAAATGAATTTTGTGGAATTTTGTTATTAAAATGTTAATCTATTTAAATAAATAGTGTAAATTAAAGCATTTAAGTAAAAATTGAATTTTAGTGATGGAAATTGGGTTTTAATAGCTAAAATAACTTTTATATGTTGTCATTAAATTTATTAAACATAAAACATGTACTTATGATAATTATTTGGTTAAATAATGTGAATTAGTGTAAATATATGGTAAAATATGAGATAAAAATATGAAACATAGCCTAAATTTGTCTAAGTGTTTAACATAGCCTTAATGGGTAGGTTTGGGTCCAAATCCAAACCCAATACCCAAAAGTTATGAAGAGGCTGTTCTGTACGTAACTATTCAATATCTTCTTCCTCCTTTTCTTTTGTTTGAGAAAAAGAACCATAAATGGCTGCTCACTGTAATTGCTAAATCCCTCTCCAAATCATGTAAAATCATAAGGAAACTAATGAATTAGAGAGTTAACAGGTAATCCTCTCAAACCAGTAAGCTATTTTATCTCCTCTATAAGATTTGAGTTCTGATGTTTACTGTAACTTTGTTTTCTTCCTTTGCATGTCTGTGTATTTATCAATTATAGGTTCCTAAAGCTAAATCTGAGCCAACGTCATCACCTTGCTAAAGCTTTGCTTAATTTTGGTGCTAAGGTGAGTTTTAAACTCACTCTTCTAATCTAAACAAGCTCTGTATGTTGTCTAGTTGTTGAATTCTTGTGTTTACCGTATAAGCTAGTGAAATTAGTTTATACAGTAATTATATAACTTCATACTATCACTTTGTGATCTATTTGCTATTGAATCTTGCACTGAATCCATGCTAGAATTCCTCTGAATTGTTGTCTATGTGTAGTTGTATGTGCACTATCATTTCTTTTATCGGAGTTCTAATTTTTTTCTCTTCTGGTTTCTGGTCTTCCCCGCGACTCCTTGAGTAGTTCCAACATCGTGTGTTTTCACCCGTCGGGAACTCACTTTGTCCGTTGTTCATCTATTGTGCACCAGTAGCCTTTCTTTCCAGCTTCTGTGCCTCCTCCAATATGTAGTACTGGCTTGCTTTGCGATTGAAGTCATTCCTAGTGGTAGGTTGCTTCTAGGGGTGGGAACGGTCGGTTAATCGAACCGATCGGTTAATTTGAACAGTTAACCAATAAGAAATAACGGTTCGGTTAAACCGTTTCATCGGTTAAAATAGTTGTGCCTACCGACCGAACCAGTTAAATTTAACCATGGTTAACCGGTCAAATTAACCGGTTCGGTTAACATTTCGAACTCATTGGTTAACCGTTGTATGGTTAACCGTTTAACACTAACGGTTAATCGTTGTACAGTTAACCGATGGTTAACCACAATATTGCAACAACAACATGTCATAAACATTAATGATTTCATAGTCAATCCAGTGCACAACTACAAGTCTACAGTTCATAAACACAAATAACAATGATTAGTGGTCATCAACTAACTTACTAAATCTACAGTCCATAAACAATAACAGCAATCACAAGTCCATATTTCAGCGATTTCACAATCCACAATGACAAAGTCCACACTCCACAGTCCACAACATAATTCATAATTAATAGTACAAATGCTACAAGTCTACAATTTTACATAGTACATACAATACAAATACATTCATTTTCCACTGTAAAATGCAATGAAAATTAAAATGATAGTTTGGAGATTGAATTTGAGCCTGAGATAGCAAGCTTCAGTCTTTAAATCAACTCCATGTGACTCTCCAATTTCCATCCATATTCCACTATACACACTATCATTAATGCCAATGGAGTCTGAGATAAATAAAACACAATGTAAAATATATGTATAGAGAGAGTAATATTTGTAAAATATATAGAGTAATTACTGCATGGTTTCTTACTACATATATTTATTATATTTACTATATACTATGTAGAGTAATTTAGTTCATAAATTACTGCCACTAATATAGTATATAGAAAACACATGGTTAAATATAATTTACTACCGGTAATATAGTATATAGAGTAATTTGACTATTTTATTATACTGCCACTAAGAAAACATTATACATTTTGACATAAATTACTGCATAACTACTTGGTTAATTATACTATACTGTCACTAATATAAATTGAATGATGTTCCTTCCAAACTGACTATACAGTTAATCATACACAGTAGAATATTTATCAAATACGTGTGATACGTCTTGCCATCCAGCTTGTCTCTTGAGCTCCATAGCAGTCCATCCAGAATCTGTACTCCATAATACTCGGTCTGAGCTAGCTACAGTGTTTTGATTATATTATTTATTTTTAAATTTAAATTCTGATACCACTGTAACAACCCGCAAACCCGTACCCCTTGAGTTGACACTATTCTCCAACATATCAACTCAAAGTGAACGGAAATACGAACCATTAGGGTTAAAGAAGAAGGAGGTAGAAGAAGAAAAATCAAAAACAAAATCAGAATCTCACAATCGCAGTGGAACAATATACAATAGATAATAACTGAACTTTATACAAAATGAACTAAATCTGTTTTATACATTTCATCATCAGAGTACAATACAATCAACATCACAATTCAGGACAGTTATAATAACTTGTCCTCCCAAACTCTTCCATAGGTCCTAAAAAACATTACTTATTCAACCATTCAAATTATAATTCAAATTCAAATATTAAATTATCAAAATTTTCTCAAAATTTTTCTAACTCCCTAAATTTCCAAAAAATTTCGCCAACGTCTCCTTTGCGCGGCTAGCTCGGTACAACTACAAATTGCCTCAATGGGCCCCCAAATTTCAAAAGAAAACAAAATGCCAAGTGGCTAGATCAGAAAACCATCAAATTTCATATGACAATTTAAACACATACCTTTTGTCGAGCCATTTAAATTTATCTTCAGAAATCTAAAACTCCAATTTATTCTTATTATTAATTATTTTAATATTTATTTTAATATTTTTCTTTTTTTTCTTCATTATTTTATTTTCTACTTTATTCTTATTTATTAATTTTAATTTTAATTTTTTATTATTTATATTCTTTTATTTTTATTTTTTTCATTTTTTTAATTATATTTTAAATTTTCTTTTTATTTATATTTTCATTATTTTATTATTTTATATTTATTTATATTCATATTATCTATTTTATTATTAATATTATATATAAATATTTTTACTATATTTTTTATATTATAATTTATATTATTTAAAATTTTTAATTATATATTATTTTTTGTTTATTTTCATATAAATTTTATTAAATTTTTTTTATTACTATTTTATTTATTTTATATTTCATTCTCTATCTTATACTATTTTATTTATATTTATCAAATTTATATTATTTTTCATTTTTTTTATTTATTATTTTTTTATTTTTTTATTTAATATTATATTTTATTACTTTTATATACCTATACTTTTTTATACTTATTATTATTTTTTTAACATAATTTAATTAATTTATATTAATATTATTATTATATTTTTTTTATTATTTTTTTTCTTAATTTTTATTATATTTAATATTTTTATATATATATTTACATCTTTATTTTTATTATTAATTTCTTTTTATAAATTTTTATTTATTTTTTAAATATTATATATTACATTATTTATATATACTTTTTCATTTTTTTTATAATTTTATATTATATTTTATTTTTTATAATTACATATTTTTTTTTAATTATATATATTCTCATTTATTCTTTTTTTATTTGTACTTTAATTTATTTTTATATATTCTTTTATTATTATTATAATTTTTTTTATCATTTAATTTTTATTATATTATTATTTATCATTTTTTTCTTTATTAATTTTTAATTAAATTTAATTTAATTTTTTTATTTTTAATTGTTTTATTTTTTTATTTTTTTTTCATTATATTTTTTTATAATTTTTTTATTTTTTCTATTTACTGTTATATTATTTATTATTATTATTTTTTTTATATTTTTTTTTTAACCCTGATGGTTCGGTTTTCCGGCATTCGATTGTTCGACATTTGATACAGTGGGCGTATTGATGTCGATTCTCGGGCGTCGAAAAATCAGGTTGTTACAGTTGGTATCAGAGCATCACATATCACATATCACATATCAGAGATATCAATAATTCAAGGCACTTAATATCATTCAATCATCCATAAGCAAGATTAATCAGTCACACCATTATTTCTAATTAATTTAAATAAATTAAATTAATTACTTCAATCACTTTTAAATCCTACTTACTTAATGATTAATTAATTACAATTAAAATTATAACCAAAAGTTAAGAAATGAATAAAATAGAAGAAACAAATTGAATTCGGAATGGAATTGAAAATTTAAGTAAGTGAAATAGATATGAGCCTAAGGGGTGAAATGGAAGTAAATATTAAGTATATAGAATATTTATATTGAACTTAAAAAATGGATGGTAAAATTCTTAAGTAAAATTTGGTATTATGAATATACTAAGTTAATGATTGAAGGAAGATTAAACTGGAAATTTTAAAATGGAGTTGATTTTGAAAATTGATTTGAAAATCGATTTAGTGTTTGAAACTGTGTTTTCAACCTGTTTTCCTACATCCACAGATGTAAGCACAACAATTTTAAAATATCAAATATATGGATGTGGGATTTTTTTAAAGGAAATGAGATGATATGACCCCATATACCGCGATATTCCACCTCGAAGTGGAATTGGTATTTTAAAATTATAAGGACAGGTTATGATAACTGTCCAGTTATGTACTATTGATTGTGTTGTTGATTTGAGTTGTACTCTGATGATGTAATGTATAAATTAGTATAGATTTCTTTGTGTTTAAAGCTGTTGTTATATATTATATTTATTCCACTACGTTTGTGAGATTCTGATATTTTTTTCTATTTTCTTCTTCTACCTCCTTCTTCTTTAACCCTAATGATTTGGTTTTCCGGCATCCGATTGTTCGGCATTTGATACAGTGAACGTATTGATGTCGATTTTCGGGCGTCGAAAAAATCGGGTCGTTACAGTAACATCACTTTTAAATCCTAATCTGTTTTATAACCTGATGCATGTGATAAATCCTTGTAGTTATGTTATGAAATGTTTGCATGAAAGTATGAATATGCTTGCATGTATATCAGTTTATAGTTGATGTGTATATATTTGTATGCATGTCTATGTTTGGATATAGGAGCCTCTGTTCTTGTTTTACAGATACAAAACCTGTTCAAAATTCAAATTCTCTTCCCCTAATCCCATATAGGCTATGTTGTATAAAGGAATTATGTTTGAATTAATTAAATCTTAATTTTAAAAATATTTTTAAGAATAATTAGAACGTAGGTTTTACTGGAAGGAAGAAGAAGAGTAAAAAAATCAAATTTAGTCATAAAATTCATTGTTTAAATCTTGGTTTTTGTTTATATTACCTGATTCGTTTTCAAAAACTATGATTTTTAAAAGTAAAATCAAGATTTTTAGTTTTGTATTTGGGTAGAATTCTTAGGTTGAATAGAATCGATAGTTTGCTCGATTTCTAGCGATCGACGAAGGGGGGAGTCTCGGGATCGTTGCTGAAGCATGCTTGTAGGTCAGGGATCATGGGAAAAATGGTCGTTGACTTTCTAGTTCGTCGTGGAGGAGGATCGATGGCGAAGTACGGTTTGTCGACAGTTTTGGTCGACGTTGTTTCTGAGGGCCGTGTGACGACGTGGATGAACCGAAGACGATCGGTGGTGGGGGAATCGATGCGTAGGACGGTGATGTAGCTCTAGGTTGACTGGCGTGGTTTCAGATGGTCGTAGGCGGCGGCGCGAGACATTTTGGTTGATCGTTTTGGTTCCAGTGGGTGATCGAGTAGCTCGTTTTTGATTTTCAGTCGAGTTCGTCGAACTTGATAGAGGGAAAGCTCGTAAGGGTCGTCGTCGACGTGTTGAAGGCGGCGAGGTTGGTCAGAGCGTCGTCGTTTGGAGGTACACGTGCACATGTGCACGATTGTATCTATTGTCGCTGAATGTTTTGATACTTCGGGGAAGGTAGGGTGTTGCTTTGAGTTCGAGCTCGAGTTTTTCATGAGGAAGAGAAGCTCGGGGTTTGGCTCGGGAAAATGATGGGTTGGGCTCGGGTTTTTGAAATGATATCAAGTTTTGAAATAAAGGAAAATATGATACAAGTTTGTAAAAGCAATAGTAAATTATTAACAAGTTTTTAAAAGATAAAGTATTTTATTTTGTGACCATTATTTAAATAAGTTTAAATAATGTAATTAAATAGTTAATTAAAAAAGGTGAAATGATTTTTATTATTAAGAAACTTAAAGAGTCTTAAGTTAATTCTTATGTTAATGTTAATTAATTTCAAAGGTTTATTAAATAAGATTTAAATAATAATTAAGTAATTAATTAAGATAATGGTTTATCTTAGATTAATTAAGGACTTAAGTAATTAAGGGTTAATTAATTAACATAAGTGATTAAAGGTTAATTACTTAATGTAAGTAATTAAAAGATAATTAGTAATTAAAGGTTAATTAATTTATGATTAAAGGATAATTAATTAAGGGTTAATTAATTAATGTAATTAATTAAAGGTTAATTAATTTATGTGGTTAATTAAGGGATAATTAATTAGTATAAGTAATTGAGGATAATTACTTAAGATGGATAATTAAGGATGATTAATTAATTTCATTAATTAATAACTAATGGTTCGTAATTAATTAATGTTAATCAAGCAGGGTTAGGTAATTAATTCATAGATAATTAATCTATTTTGAGATTAATTAAATTAATTATAAATTATGTGATGGATTGATCTTGCTTATGGATGATTGAATTATATTGAATGCCTTGGATTGTTTGATATCTCTGATATGTAATTTGTGATGTTCTATGATATGAAATGCTTTAGTTGAACCGTGATAAATGTGGGTTGTCTATTTGTGATGAATTTCTATGTGAATATGACATTCTGAAAGTTTAAATTGAATTAACTTCACTTAAACAACTTGGTTTAAAAAGATAGTATTGAATTCGAAGAGACCGGGATCGGATATCAGTGATATCCGGAACCACTTAAATTAGTAATCTATAATTCTTTATAGATTTGATTTGTAGATCAAATAGGCTGGAATGGAATAAATTAAGTAAACTAGACCATTGAAACTAAGTAATGGTACTTAGATTTTTTTTTAAAATATCAATGGATTTGTGTAATAAGTGTTTGGCTATAACAAAATAAGAACTCGTAGTGTAACGATCCCGAATTTTTAAACTATTTAAATTGATAATTGAATTTAAATTTTGATTTAAATTGTAAATTTGTGTGAATTTGTTAAGTTTAAAATGAGAAATATATTTGAATCTAAATATGAATCGGGATTTATAAAAATGTAAAAAGGGAATTTGCTTTGAAATTTTAAAGTATAAAATCTTTGGAATTTTAAAATCAAATTTATCTTAATTAATTAAAATTAAAAAAACTTTACATTTTTGAAATTGATAAGATAGAAGCAAATGAAAAATAATATAGATGATGATTTTAAAAAAAATTGAGTAAGTTTTATTTATAAAACAAATGACATATGTTATTAGCAAAATAAAAGAAAAAAAAAATAAAATCAAAAAAACATACCATAACCAGCCCATACCCTAAAACCATAACCTAACCCACGATCTCCTCTGCACAAATACGAACCCGACCCCCCTCTCATTCATTCGTAACCCTAAGAAAAATAAATCGAAGACGAAAATGGCGGCGGCTCGATCTTCCTTGTCTCCAAATAGCTAGGGCCTAGGCGTCGTCTCGATTCTTTGGCGAATTTGAGCACCGGCTTCGATTGTTCGACTTCGTGATGGCGTGAAGTCGCTTAGCTCGATCGAGGGAAGGATCGCGTGAATAAATAGTAAGTAATTTCTATTACTCACATCTTCTTCGAATTATGTTAAAATCTATCTGACTGCTTCTCGAATTGGAATTTGAACTGTCTGTTGAGTGATTTATCGATTTCGTGAATAACTTGATTTAGTAACAACTTCAGTTCTATTTATTTTTGTTGAATTTTCTTGGCTTTGAATGCTTAGGCCAATTGATCTTCATTTCGTTGTTGAGGACTTTCTGACTTCGGGCATTTGATTTTTGTTCTGGCTATTGCCTTTATGTCGACTTCGGCATTGTTTTGATTTTGGCCCTGGTGGCTTGAGATGATCAAGTCGCTGTCATTATTGTTGGCACTGACTTCGTCATGTTGGATATTTCCTGTGACATTTTCTTAATCTTCGGCCTTGAATTTATTTAGCAAATAAATTGAAACTACTGTTGTTTGGATTATTTCGAAACTGCTGCTAAATGCTTTTGGATGTTTGAACTTTTATGTGCACTTGAATAGGCATTGAAACCATGAGTATACATACATTCTTGTATGTATATATATATATGTCTTGTCCTTGTAGTCTTTATTCCACCTTGATCCAGTAGTTGCTGCCATAACTTGATGTTGATTTTTATTTGTTGACTTGCAATTTGATTTGTTGTTTCTGATTTTGTAGATGCCTGTACGTATAAGTGCAGTGTATACATATACATGTGTGGATTAAAATGTAGGCATATATACTCTTGTATGTGTGTATGCATGCATGGTTGGATCTATACTTGTGTTTTATCTGCTGCATTGACTTGATATTATATATTCAATGTTGTAGATGCCCTTGATCACTTTGAAATTTATTTTCATGGATTTGATATTATCACTCAATATTGCTGATGTTACATGATTTCTGGCCTTAAAATCATATGTATATATATATATATATGTGTGTGTGTGTATATATATAAATAAATAAATATATATATATGAGGTTCAGTAGTCTACCATTTTACTTTATTGGTTTTAATTGCAGTTGTACTTAGTGCACTGTTGTTATTGTGTTGGACTTTGAGCATTTCTGAGTTATTCCTTTTGGCTGTTGCACTTGAGTTTAGTTGCCTTTGTTTCCAATTTTGGGTATACATGACTACCCTTTTTAAATTGCCTGGCCTACCTGCCTGTGCCGTTGAGTTCTGGTCATGAAAGCATTATGCATTCTCTGTTACATATACGTTGGGTTCGTATAAAAATGCCATTCCGGCTGTTGAAGTCCCACTTTTGCATTGAGGTTCCAATTAGTGATGGTTCCTGTAAGGTCGCAGTTGCATTACATAGTTGCACACTGCTGTGTTTATTTACTTGGTTGTGTACTTGGGCTTTTAGCATTGAACTGTATGGATGCATTAGTTCATCTTTGTTGTATATATGCTTGCTGCTGGGTCATTTTTGTATGTTGTCACTGCAATATGAACTGTTGAGTTACTTGCGACAGTTTGGGCATTGCCTCCATGTATTTCATGTAGTCTAGGTTATATTGTTGTTGCCTCTGTTTATAACCATGTATATGCTCACTGCATCTTCATTTACCTGTTGTATATGCAGTGTATTGATTGTCTGCATTGTGGCTGCAGTGTCGCATGCTCACGTCATGTGTTTTCACCTTAGTAGTCTGCATATATGAATTCATAGTAACGTGCTGCCTGGTTATGTTAACATGTGTGTATGTATATGAATACATCTTCCTAGTATTGCACTTTGGTTGTTCACCTGGAGTTGCATTCACTTCATGTTTGTATTATTTTGGTCTGGCCCTGTTGCTTGCTGTTACTTACTTGGTGCGTTGTGCTCTATTGTTGCATTTTCACTGAGTCACTGATTTTGGGTCGAGACTTGATTTTATGTCTTGATCATTTCATTTGAATTTCTACATTTTGTTGAATCCAGTTTTAAAAACTCGGATTTGACCTTGTGTTGATTTCTATTTCTTCACTGTTGTGGCGAGGCAGTACACGCGTGCGTGTACTGCAGCCACCCAGAATTGACAGTTTTGAATTGATATTTTTCTTTGCGTCATGATGCATTGATCTTTTATGCCGTATTGGCGAGGCCGTACACGCGTGCGTGTACGGCAGCCAATCGAATTTTTAATGGTTTTAAGGTGAAAATTTCAATTGTTTTAAATTGATTTAGTCGGTTTGATAAATTGTTTATTTATCTCTGTTGATGATTTAAATCTGCTGGTTTATTGTTTAACACTGTTTTGTGTTAAAATTTTCGTTATTCGATTTCTTTGTTAAAAGGATTGGATATACGGGAATTATTGTGACTGTCGTCTATTTGATTATTATTGCCTCTATGCACTAATAACTGAGTTTGAATTAGACTGACCTGTGTATTATTTTCTTTTGAATGTAATACTCGGGTCAGACCGAGTATTTTTACAGCTTGAAGATTTTCGAGCAGCGAAGTTAGAGAGAGAGAGAAAAGAATTACTTTAGTTTTCAGAAGAAAATTGTATTTTAAGATATTCCGCTGTATCAGTATTAAAATTGTATAAACTCTGATGTATTCAAAAAGATTTATAGTAATGAAATAAAGATTCATTTGTTTTAATTCATTGTTATTATTCTGTGTTTCTGTGGCTGATTCTGTTTAAACCTTATAAACTAAATAATAATTCGTCTTTTTGAACGTTTCTAGTTGGTTTAATTACCGACTGGAGGCGGTCAGAAGGGGGAATGTTACAGAGTGGTATCAGAGCTTTGGTTTACACAAAGCTTAGTTTATGGTGTTTAATATGAATAGTTACTATAAACACTTTAAAAAGAAAACGTTTTTCAAATCCAAAGAATTATAAAATTATTTTTGAAAATAAAGATCTTTAACGTAAGAAAAGTTAAATTGAATTGAGTTAGCATTAATAAATATACGATTTGAAATTTAACTAAAGGAAGTTAAATAAATTGAACTGGATTTGATAAATTATTGAGATGAAAAGTTAAACTTGAAAGATAAGTGATTATACAATATGGATTGGGAAGTTTAAATTAATAAGTTGTATAACTTATAAAATGAGAAAATTTAAGTAAAACCAGTTGTTAAAATGGTTAAACAGTTTTGTTAAGGATGGTCTGATCTCTCCTGTTACGGACTTTGGTAACAAATTGACTCACTTGATTTACGCAGACGATATCATTCTTTTTACTAAAGCTAATGTGCAAACTGCGTATGCTATTAACGAAGTCTTTAAAACCTTGAAAAGGGTCACTGGATTGGAGTTAAGTACGGAGAAATCTAACATCTTTTTTGGGAAAGGGGTAGATGGCTGTACAGACATCTGTTCTATTCTTAACATTCATCAAGCTACCCTTCCTATAAGGTATTTGGGTATTCCTCTGTCAAGTGTTAACTTGAGGGATAAGGATTGTTCTCCGTTGATAGAGAAGATCAAAGTTAGGATTGGAGGATGGGAAACAAAAATGTTGAGTTTAGCAGGGAGACTGGAACTTATAAAATCTACTTTATACCCTATAATTCAGTTTTGGATGCAATGTTTCTACCTCCCTGTTGCTACTGTTCAGAAGATTAAACATATGATATTAAATTTTCTTTGGAAAAGTCGCAGTAGTAAGATACCGTGGGAGGTTCTAAGTAGACAAAAAGAAGAAGGAGGTATGGGTCTGAGAAACTTAGAAGAGATGAACAAAACGCTTTATATCAAA
This sequence comes from Allium fistulosum, assembly GCA_030737815.1. Taxonomy (NCBI): domain Eukaryota; kingdom Viridiplantae; phylum Streptophyta; class Magnoliopsida; order Asparagales; family Amaryllidaceae; genus Allium; species Allium fistulosum. The sequence continues at coordinate 673,360,556 of CM060901.1, forward strand.
TTGATTTGGAAAATCATTAACTTAGAAGGCAGCTGGGCGGTTTTTATGCATGGAAAATACATAGGGCTTAAAAGTTTCTGGGATATTAACCAGCGTTCGGATGATTCTGGGGTGTGGAAGTGTATTCTTAAAAATAGACATGAAGCTTTGAAATGTCTTTCCCTTAACATTGTAGATGGTAAATCTACGTCGTTATGGTATGATCCTTGGCTAAATGGGAGTTCTATTATGGAACGCATTGGTAGAGACACTGCTTTTAGAACTGGGACAGATAATATAATGCTTAGCAGGATTTTAAGAAATGGTGAATGGAAGTGGGACTTGTATAGCTTTCTATTTCAAATACAGAGTGAAATTGAAGATGTAAAGATTCACAATGACAAAGAGAGGGATTTCTGGTCTTGGAAGTGTACTTCGGATGGGCAATATCAGTTTAAAAAAGTTTGGAACTCGGTTCGAACTAGGTTTGATACTAAATTTTGGGCGACTATGGTTTGGAGCAAAATTTATGTCCCTAAAATGGCAGTCTGCCTCTTCAAGGCCATAAATGATTTTCTTTTGACAAAAGAAAGACTAATTCAGAAGCAGATTATGGTCGATCAGAATTGTGTGTTTTGTAATAGTCACATTGAAAATATAGATCATCTATTTTTTCAATGTGACTTTACAGAAAAGATCTAGTTTTGGAGTTGTAAAAAAATTTTCGTCAATCCAAAAAGTACATTTTCTTTTATCCTGAAGGAGGATCTAATGAAAATTGTCTCTATATCCAATGTTCGAAATTTCAAGTCTGATTTATTCCAACTTTCACTCTCAGTATGTGTCTGGCACATTTGGAAAGAAAGAAATGAAAGGATTTTTCAAAATCGTTTTACAGAAGGGTCAAAAGTTTGTTTAAAAATTTTCCAAACTATGAACATCAGAATGGCAAAATCAAAATATTTTCAGAACAGCACTGGCATGAACTCGGAAATAGCTTTGAAATGGGGTCATACCTCCCAACGCTGAATTGGGGACATTATCATAATTCCTGTCTCTTTTGCTACTTTATTGTTCCTATGTCTTCTGGCTTCAGATCTCAAGTACCTGTTTTATCTTACATTGATTCTCTCCCTCTCTAAATTACATTATATCTGTTTTACATCTCTAACTAAACAGTAGTTTTTAAGTTTATTGATCTGCAGGTGGAGCAATTTATCTGTGGATCCCTGGATAACAAGACGCTGATTTATTATGGATATTTTAGAAGCTTCTAAGGAAGCAGCTGTTCTGAGGAAACAGAAACTTTCAAAAACTTATCTTGTTTAGAGTCGTCTTGAGAAACAGCTGATGTTCCCTTTGATGTAGCAAGTCTTTCAGATCTCAGATGAATCTTAGATCTAAAATCTTTCGGGAGGCTTCTAATCTTTGAGCCTGTTCTTGGGTGGAGCATTCTGTCTGTGGATTCCTGGACAATAAGAAGCTGAATTACTATGGATATACTAGAAGCTTCAAAGGAAGCAGACTTACTGAGGAATACAGAAGCCATATCAAAACTTATCTTGTTTAGAGTTGTCCTGAGAAACAGCTGTTGTTTCATATTTCAGATCGGAGTCGAATCTCAGATCTAAAGTTTTTGCAGCTTCCCTGACATGGAATTAAAAATCCTCGTTAGTTTGAAGGATATAAGGAACTAAGCAGTAGTTTTAGATAGTATACTTACTCTAGTAAGTCTGGAGAGATGGAGGTTCCGAGGCCTAACTGTTTTCATTTGGAGTTCGATGTTGTTTTTGTCGTCTCAGAAGTAAAGGAGGAGATCAGAAGTTTCATGGCAGCAGCCATTTCTGGTTCTCGCGAGTTTTCTTTTTGGAAAGTTTGGAGTTAGGAAGAGAATGAAAAGTCATATTGCTTTTCTCCTTATCGAGAAGCTTCTGGTTCTTCGGGAGGCTTCCATTCTTTGGGCCTGAAATTGGGTTTGGGTTGTATTTGTTTTTCAGCCCAACGAGTTTAGTTTTTGTATTGTATTTGGTTTTTGTTTTGGGCCGGTTATTTGGCTATTGCTTTGTATCTTGTTGGACCTGTTTTTTATTTCCTAATAGAAAAGTTTGAACCCTTTCTTCAAAAAAAAAAATCTGAATTTTGAAATGTGATATGAATTTGACTTTAGCAAACGTTAAATAAAATGATTTTTGAAATGAAATCTAAGTTAAGTTAAATAAAATAGAATTTCAAATAACTTAGAGGCGAACTTAAGCTGTATAGTGAAAATAAGTCAAGTGAAGATAAAATGAAACATGGCTTAAGTAATATTGAATCAAATTGAATTTGATATCAAAATGAATTAATAAAGTGAAGTTAATGAATATGAAATTGAGTTATACAAAGAAAATTCAACTTTAATTGTAAAAGTGAATTAGTGAATATGGTGAGTATAAAAATTCAATCTGAATTAGAATATATACCAATTGAAATTAAATGTGTTGAACCAAATTGAATGTAAGAAAAGTAAATAAATTTGGTTTTGCTAATTGATTGTATGGAAATTTATTAAGTGTTAATGAAATTGAATAAATGGGGAATTTGGAAGCTAAGTAATTGAATTCAAATTGAAAGATAAGTAAATTTAAATAGAATCAAATTTGATTTGAATTGAAAGCAAACTAACTTGAATATAAATTAGTGAAAGTAAGCTAATTGAATATAAATGAATGTTAGTAAAATCCAATGTAAATAAATCAAATGTGATTTAATTGAAAATCAATTCGATGAATGGATTTACTAAAGAACTAGTTGATTATTTTGGAAATGGAAAGTTGATAAATTTGTATAATAGTTTAAATTGGAATTTTTGAATTATTATAAACGGTTTAAATAGAAGATTTGAAAAGGTTGATATTATATTGGAATTATAAAATGAGTTGTATAAGCGCTGAAAATGAAGTATAAATGTATTTCATAAGTGAAGTTATAAAGTGAATCGATGTTGTAAAAAAAAAAGAATTTATAAGTAATTTACTTATAAATTAAAATCTTGATAATAAAACTGACTTATTTTAATAAGTACATTCTTTGTAGCTTGTTAAAAGATGTATATTCACAATTTTGGACCGTGAATATATCGTTGAATAAAATGGACATGTTTTGGGAAAGTGATATTTTAAAACGAAGTAAATTGTTTTAAAAGATGTTTTCAAAGGCATTGAATATCGAAACCATAGATTTCAACATTCATTGTTGAAATAGACGTTTTCGAATATAAGGAAATGGTGGACTATAACACTGTTGTTATAGTAAATGATTTCCGAAAGGAAATGTTTTGTATAGTATTGGGATTTATACATCTATCTAAATTTCGAATCCCTATACTAGTGATTTTGAGTTGTCGTAACGATGTTTTACGTAACATTCGTTTTAACTCAAATAAATGTGTAAAAGAGAATGATTTCCTTAAAAATGAAATATATACTTAATTTTGATTAAAGTATATCGAATATTTTCAAATATTGAAAATAAATGGATTTGTGAATTACTTATTTTTAAATAAGTATGGAAATGTTTTTCCAAATATGAAATGTTGTGAATATATTCCGTAAGGAATAAATGATTTGAAATTCATTTTTGAAGTCGAAGTTGAAAAGTTAAATGAGAATTTGAACAATTAGTTCAATTTGAAATATTTCAAAAAGATTGAATCGTTAAGTTAAAATTGAGTTTAACTTCGACATCAAAGACAATATAAGTTGAGCTTTGAATTTCAGATGATGATTTGGATTGTATGTCTAACATTGTGAATTGATGACATAGCAATTGATCTCTATTAAATATATATCTGCTGGTGACGGAGAATTTATTCTCTTAGCTTAACACCCTTCTTTGAGACGTACGAGCTCAGAGGTTATATATCGATAGACATCAATTCTGTGTTGAGAATTGACGATGTAGCGTGAAATCCAAATCGAATGTGAAAGTCGATAATAAATGGAATTATGAATATGAATTGGGTTTGAGATAACCTTAAATTTCCAAATCGACTTAGAGGAATTTTTTTTGAAATCCTCTATTTTGTTATGAATATGAGATATATAGGTTTTCAGAACTTATATATATGAATACGGTAAATTTGAAACCGTTAGTTTAGAAAGTCATTGTTATGGGAATCTTATGTAAGCTTACATAGATATGATATGTACGAAATGTGAAATGAAAGTACTACATATATATGACATTATGTTTTCTAAACTGAGGATATGGAAAAGTACCTTCCATTTATTATTTGAGAAGGTTTTGGAACTCTCGATGAGTGTCCATTTGAAATTCGTAGCTACGTAGAATTTCCATTTAGTCAGAGTGACTATTTGAATCGGAAATCCCTCAGGATGGATCATGTCGATGGGATCAGATTGATTGATTAGCGTAATTTGAGGAGCGAGATGCCCACAGTTACAAGCGATTCCACTGGGATAGTGGCGCAACCGCCGGGTAAACTAGAATCTAATGCCAAGCGAAATTTGAGGGGCGTGATGCCTACAGACACAAGCGATTCTACTGGGATAGTAGCGTAACCGCCGTGTGTACTACGATCTATGGCGACAACCATGGCGAAATTTAAGAGATGAGAAATCTACAGATTACGAGCGACTCTACTGGGATAGTAGCGTAACCGCCGGGTAAGCTGTAATCCATGGGGGAACATGCTTTCCATATCCATTTTTAAAAGAATTTTTAAAGTATTTTCACTGGGAATTGAAGCAAGTATATTTAGTACTTGGAGATTTTTAGACCTGCACCTGGCTAGCATATGCCTAATGTCTGTGAGAACGAAGATGGACTTGTCAAATTTCGAGTTGTAAATTCTAAGTTTGAATTTAAGTTTATTTTAAGTTTGAATCTGAGTTGTAAGTCGGAAAATTTGGTAAAAGACTTTTGTGTCTTGATTGTAGAAACCAATAAACAAAACTAGTGAGATTAAACAAATGGAATGAATCCTATATTCATTTATTTGTAATAAGTTTCAGACTTAGTAAAATTGAGTAGGGTATAAATATTGGTGAAATTTTGACAACCTTTCCTTTTCGTGGACGAAAAGTTTTAAGGAGGGAAGATTGTAACGATCCCGAATTTTTAAACTATTTAAATTGATAATTGAATTTAAATTTTGATTTAAATTGTAAATTTGTGTGAATTTGTTAAGTTTAAAATGAGAAATATATTTGAATCTAAATATGAATCGGGATTTATAAAAATGTAAAAAGGGAATTTGCTTTGAAATTTTAAAGTATAAAATCTTTGGAATTTTAAAATCAAATTTATCTTAATTAATTAAAATTAAAAAAACTTTACATTTTTGAAATTGATAAGATAGAAGCAAATGAAAAATAATATAGATGATGATTTTAAAAAAAATTGAGTAAGTTTTATTTATAAAACAAATGACATATGTTATTAGCAAAATAAAAGAAAAAAAAATAAAATCAAAAAAACATACCATAACCAGCCCATACCCTAAAACCATACCCTAACCCACGATCTCCTCTGCACAAATACGAACCCGACCCCCCTCTCATTCATTCGTAACCCTAAGAAAAATAAATCGAAGACGAAAATGGTGGCGGCTCGATCTTCCTCGTCTCCAAATAGCTAGGGCCTAGGCGTCGTCTCGATTCTCTGGCGAATTTGAGCACCGGCTTCGATTGTTCGACTTCGTGATGGCGTGAAGTCGCTTAGCTCGATCGAGGGAAGGATCGCGTGAATAAATAGTGAGTAATTTCTATTACTCACATCTTCTTCGAATTATGTTAAAATCTATGTGACTGCTTCTCGAATTGGAATTTGAACTGTCTGTTGAGTGATTTATCGATTTCGTGAATAACTTGATTTAGTAACAACTTTAGTTCTATTTATTTTTGTTGAATTTTCTCGGCTTTGAATGCTTAGGCCAATTGATCTCCATTTCGTTGTTGAGGACTTTCTGACTTCGGGCATTTGATTTTTGTTCTGGCTATTGCCTTTATGTCGACTTCGGCATTGTTTTGATTTTGGCCCTGGTGGCTTGAGATGATCAAGTCGCTGTCATTATTGTTGGCACTGACTTCGTCATGTTGGATATTTCCTGTGACATTTTCTTAATCTTCGGCCTTGAATTTATTTAGCAAATAAATTGAAACTACTGTTGTCTGGATTATTTCGAAACTGCTGCTAAATGCTTTTGGATGTTTGAACTTTTATGTGCACTTGAATAGGCATTGAAACCATGTGTATACATACATTCTTGTATGTATATATATATGTCTTGTCCTGGTAGTCTTTATTCCACCTTGATCCAGTAGTTGCTACCATAACTTGATGTTGATTTTTATTTGTTGACTTGCAGTTTGATTTGTTGTTTCTGATTTTGTAGATGCCTGTACGTATAAGTGCAGTGTATACATATACATGTGTGGATTAAAATTTAGGCATATATACTCTTGTATGTGTTTATGCATGCATGGTTGGATCTATACTTGTGTTTTATCTACTGCATTAACTTGATATTATATATTCAATGTTGCAGATGCCCTTGATCACTTTGAAATTTATTTTCATGGATTTGATATTATCACTCAATATTGCTGATGTTACATGATTTCTGGCCTTAAAATCATATGTATATATATGTGTGTGTGTGTGTGTGTATATATATATATGTGTATATATATATATATGAGGTTCAGTAGTCTACCATTTTACTTTATTGGTTTTAATTGCAGTTGTACTTAGTGCACTGTTGTTATTGTGTTGGACTTTGAGCATTTCTGAGTTATTCCTTTTGGCTGTTGCACTTGAGTTTAGTTGCCTTTGTTTCCAATTTTGGGTATACATGACTACCCTTTTTAAACTGCCTGGCCTACCTGCCTGTGCCGTTGAGTTCTGGTCATGAAAGCATTATGCATTCTCTGTTACATATACGTTGGGTTCGTATAAAAATGCCATTCCGGCTGTTGAAGTCCCATTTTTGCATTGAGGTTCCAATTAGTGATGGTTCCTGTAAGGTCGCAGTTGCATTACATAGTTGCACACTGCTGTGTTTATTTACTTGGTTGTGTACTTGGGCTTTTAGCATTGAACTGTATGGATGCATTAGTTCATCTTTGTTGTATATATGCTTGCTGCTGGGTCATTTTTGTTTGTTGTCACTGCAATATGAACTGTTGAGTTACTTGCGACAGTTTGGGCATTGCCTCCATGTATTTCATGTAGTCTAGGTTATATTGTTGTTGCCTCTATTTATAACCATGTATATGCTCACTGCATCTTCATTTACCTGTTGTATATGCAGTGTATTGATTGTCTGCATTGTGGCTGCAGTGTCGCATGCTCACGTCATGTGTTTTCACCTTAGTAGTCTGCATATATGAATTCACTGTAACGTGCTGCCTGGTTATGTTAACATGTGTGTATGTATATGAATACATCTTCCTAGTATTGCACTTTGGTTGTTCACCTGGAGTTGCATTCACTTCATGTTTGTATTATTTTGGTCTGGCCCTGTTGCTTGCTGTTACTTACTTGGTGCGTTGTGCTCTATTGTTGCATTTTCACTGAGTCACTGATTTTGGGACGAGACTTGATTTTATGTCTTGACCATTTCATTTGAATTTCTACATTGTGTTGAATCCAGTTTTAAAAACTCGGATTTGACCTTGTGTTGATTTCTATTTCTTCACTGTTGTGGCGAGGCAGTACACGCGTGCGTGTACTGCAGCCACCCAAAATTGACAGTTTTGAATTGATATTTTTCTTTGCGTCGTGATGCATTGATCTTTTATGCCGTATTGGCGAGGCCGTACACGCGTGCGTGTACGGCAGCCAATCGAATTTTTAATGGTTTTAAGGTGACAATTTCAATTGTTTTAAATTGATTTAGTCGGTTTGATAAATTGTTTATTTATCTCTGTTGATGATTTAAATCTGCTGATTTATTGTTTAACACTGTTTAGTGTTAAAATTTTCGTTATCCGATTTCTTTGTTAAAAGGATTGGATATACGGGAATTATTGTGACTGTCGTCTATTTGATTATTATTGCCTCTATGCACTAATAACTGAGTTTGAATTAGACTGACCTGTGTATTATTTTCTTTTGAATGTAATACTCGGGTCAGACCGAGTATTTTTATAGCTTGAAGATTTTCGAGCAGCGAAGTTAGAGAGAGAGAAAAGAATTACTTTAGTTTTCAGAAGAAAATTGTATTTTAAGATATTCCGCTGTATCAGTATTAAAATTGTATAAACTCTGATGTATTCAAAAAGATTTATAGTAATGAAATAAAGATTCATTTGTTTTAATTCATTGTTATTATTCTGTGTTTCTGTGGCTGATTCTGTTTAAACCTTATAAACTAAATAACAATTCGTCTTTTTGAACGTTTCTAGTTGGTTTAATTACCGACTGGAGGCGGTCAGAAGGGGGAATGTTACACGTAGTAAGGTACGAGTTACCCTGGTTTCAAAGAAGCTTTATAACTTAGTATTTCAAGCTATATGGGTTTACTCACACTGGTTTCTAGCCTGACTCGGGTGTTACTTTAAGGTAATGCTCGGGTCAGACCGAGTATTACAGATTTTCAGGTTAGGATGTTATGGAGTTAAGGAGACGAGCTGGATGGCAGGGATTTATGGAGTATTTTCCGCTGTGTATTTGAGATTGTATTGATAGTAGTCAGGGACAAGTTGTTATAACTGTCCACTTTATTTGTGAATGGTTGTACTCTGATATATTTTCTATGAATTGGCAAGTATAGCTTTTCTTTGTATAAATGCTATTATTTGATATTATATTTTGATCCGCTGCGAATTTGAGATTCTGTGTTTTGTTTTCTGTTTCTTCTTCTACCTCTTTTCTTCTTTACCCTAACAATCTGAAATTTTCGGCGTTCGACTGCTTGGCATTTCTACAGTGAACGTATTAATGTCGAATTTTCAGGGTCGAAAATTTCGGGTCGTTACATTTGAAAAATATTCTAAGTTAATGTTGAATAAAGGTTAAGTAAAGTTGTAGAATGGGATAATTGTGATAATGTGTCTTTAGTAAAAAGATTTTTTTTGGGTGTTGTTAAAACTATTTGGTTTCGGGAAGTTGTTAAAAGCAATTTGGATTTGGAAAATAGTTAACGAGGATTGAACCATTCTTCTTAACTAGAAATTTCGGGGATGAAATTCTTTCAAGGGGGGAGGAATGTGACGACCCGGAATTTTGGACATTTGAAATTGGAATATTTAATTAATTTTAAATATTTAAAAGTTAATGTTTAACTTGAATTTCAAATATAACCAATTATTGGATAATTAAATTATTGAATTTAATAATTAAAATTGGGTAAAATATTGAATCTGGAGTTTTAAGCTGGTTAAAATATATTTGAAGGAAGGAATCTGTGCACGAGATGGCATGAAGTGGAGCGGTACAGTCACTTTGGCTTTCGATCTATTATGGGTCATGATCAAAGGGGGTGGTGCGTTCGATTTGGGAAGCATCAGCGATTGAGAGTCTAAAAAATCGTGAAGAAAACAAGTCAAGATAGATCGGATTGCAAATTTAAAAGCAAAGGTGAGTTAATCTCACTCATTTTGAATGCATTTTAAATTTAAATAGTTAAAATTTAAATGATTGGTTGTTTGCTTGAATTAATTATCTGCTTGGATATGTTATTATATAGTAGTATATATATATATATATTGGATTTATTGATTTCCCGCATTATATAGCGGATGAGACCCTATGCACCGCATAATAGCGGATGATATTATATAAACCCATATACCGCGATATTCCACCTCGAAGTGGAATTGGTATTGTGCTAACATCTGTGGATGCAGGGAAACAGGTTAGAGGGATCCAACCGGATTCCTCAAATTTATTTCATATATTGTGGTATGATTTAATTATAATCTGTGATTGACTATGTTGATTCTTGGGATTATTGAAGGCTATGGTTTAGCCGAATATATATTTGGTATTTTAAAATACCAAAAATATAAAATTGGATTTTCAAAGGAAATATAAATAGGGAATTTTAAGTAAAATAAATTTAGAGAATTGGATAAATTAAAAGAAGGAATTTGGAAAAGGTAAAAATTGATTTTTGAAATTCCATCAAATAAATTCAAGTATTGGGAAAAGATTTTTAATAATGAAAATAAATGGATTTTGAGAACTTAAGTTGTATTATTTAAAAGTTGAAGAATTTACTTAAAATTCGAATTTTTAATGGTTCGGTTTTCCAGCATTCGATTATTCAACATTTGATACAGTGGACGTATTGATGTCGATTTTCGAGCGTCGAAAAATCGGGTCATTACATATGTAGAACCGATTATCAGGTAATTCAATAAAGTAACATTAAGAACCTAACTGGTAAGAATACATCAGTTCTATACTAGCAGCAGAGTTAATGATGTAACGCATGGAAGTGAAAAAATGTAAATTATGGCAGCGAAAATATAATACTAGCAGCCCTTGGAAGTGAAAACAGGTAACAGGTTTCAAGAATTTTTTTATTGATAGGTATATATAGGCAATCAATTTAACATGGTGAATTATTAAGATGTAGCCTAAACAAATATTCATCTGACGAATAATTTGCCAAACAAATAGCCTAAACTCTCCTTTCAAACAATCAGCCCGCAATCTGATAGTGGCATATAAGAAAACAACCGAATAGTGCAAAAAAAGGTGGGAATTCAATAGTTTTAATTTGTAATATAATTTACTGTTTCCATTTATCTGATTTTTCACGAGTTTTGCGTATTTAAGAAAATATGTATTGAAGCCATAAAAAGCCATGATTGTCAATTAAAGAATTTTCTTTTATATTTATTTAAGAAAAGAACCTGGTCGCGTTTATCATCATAAGGTGAAGCTCTGTCTTCATCTTTCCTATTCAAAGCAGAAGCTGGTATCTTATGGTTATCATCGAAATATTCATCTGAGGGTTCTCTTCTCCTATATGTTCTTTTGCTGTAATAAAAAAAAAGATGTACAAGAAGAAAAGAATGATGCAACAATTACAGTAACCTTCAAACTAAAGGAGAACAATGGATAAACAAAAGCTTAAAAATATACAATTTTTATGCTTGAGGTACAATGATACGATAGAGCTTGATGTTGAATTTGAATTCAGTGTTACAAAGACCAATATTTTCTAGCCTTCACTTGTTGCAAGTTTGTGTAATTTCACAAATTAAAAGTGACAAAAAATGGTTAATTGATTTTGACAGGCTTCATTACCTTGTCCTCGTAAGCGATCTTGACCGACTATTACCTGTACAAGGGAATCCAATTGATATCGGCCAATACAAATATTAGAAATTAATCAACAGAAACCGAAAATAAATGTCAAATTAACATACTGGCACATAAAATGCAGTAAACAAATGCAAAAAATCCCCAGTTAGCATATGGCAGAAAACTAGTGTTTGAGAACCCTCCTAACTACGGGTAAACCCAAAAGCACCCAAATGCTCCATTTAGATTTTAGTTACCTGTCGCACAATAAAATTTTTGCAGAGACGATAACAAATAGATGGTTTACAGCAAATGAGTGGATTTTCTAGTCAAGTAAACTGAAAAGATGCATAAAGGTGTTACCAATACCACGAGGAACTGTTCTCAGGCCATGAAAACCACACTGGTTTCTAGCATCTCTCTCGGGTGAATATCTTCTATTATGCAAACGCCTTCATTCTAGCCTAGCTCTTAGATCATCATCTCTGTAGTCCCTACTACCTATGATTAATAATTTAAAAAATAAGTAAGGAAGATGCCTTAAGTACTTGTAAGTAATCTAAATCTACTACTATATATATAGTAGATTTAGATTACTTCTCTCAGAAGAAACTTGAGAGTGCAGAATCCATTTATCCTATTTATTTTACCATCACTAAAGGTAATAAGAGAAATTTAATAAAGAAAGAGAATTAGTTCTACCTTTGACAAACCAAGAGGCCATATATATTCTAGGGTTTTTTAATTGAACAAGAGGGTATGCAAAATGAAAGAAAGTGGTGTTGTTCTTATGTTTTACTCTAGGGTTTTAAGTTTTAGGTGGGCCGGTTATGGTTTTGTTAATAATACGATGGCTGTTTCGTATTTGCTTTAAAACCTATTCGGTTAAATGGTTAACCGTGGGTAACTAATGTGTTAACTGTTAACCGTACCGAATTTTATCGTCTAAGGTCGGTCGGTTAACCGAAAGTTTGGTTAATTGATAAAATCAGTTAAAGTTGTTCGATCGACGTCGATTAAGTCAGTTAAGTCGGTCAAATTGGTTAAATGCCCAACCCTAGTTGCATCATTTTAATCCATTTTCCGAACACCGTTTTCGGGTGAATAGCGTGGACTAACGACATAAAAACCATATCCTCATTAGGGTTGCTTACTTCCATTAAGGCCGGTATTGAACATGTTCATGAAAGGTTTTAGTGATTCGTTGTGTCCCTCGACCAACTCGGATAGGGACATGACATCCTTTGGTTGCGTGGTATGGAGACTGAACTGGTCTAGGAATTTCATTGCAAGTTGGTCAAAGGTAGAAATAGATCTTGGAGGGAGTCTGATGAACCACATAGATGCAACTCCTACTAGAAAAATAGGGAAACATCTACAGCGAACGACCTCAAGAGCATTTGCACCATCCATATACCAGCTATACTTGTATAAATGGAGTTTCGGGTCCTTAGTTCCGTTGTAAGAGGGAATAGTTGGCATAGTGAATTTGTTTGGGTATCTTTCATTCAAGATTTTGTCGGTGAAAGGGGTCCGACTCGGGGCACACCCCATTCATCGTCTTTTCATTTTTTACTCTCGTCCATCAGCCGTTGGACCATATCTGCTATGTATGCCTCTGATGTCTATTAGTCTTGGAGGTGGCAATCAGTCACTACACCAAGTATTTGGCTCTACAAACAGTCTTGGCGTGTGGGTTGACGCTTAGGCTCTCCTGTCTTCGGGGGAGCCACTCCCGCTGGACCCCGTTGGCTTGCATTTGGCCAAACTGGGGGGTCTTGATGTTTCTAACTTTATCGAATGCGTTAACATTCTCTTCCATCTGATTTTCTTACTCTCTATCTTCTGAGTCGGAGAGATTCACAGCTATATCTTCCTATGGGGTTTTGGCATGTTGATTCAAATTCAAGTTTGGTTGCCTTGCGTTAGATGGCATATTCTCATTTTCCTCCAGGTTACATCCTGTTGTTACCTTTCTTAGTGGCTGCTTTCTGTTTCTTCCATGCAGGCCAGAAACAGAGGAACTTCTTGATCTATAACACTTACTGGTTCAGGCATAGCCCTTGGAGCGGGGTTTGATTGTAGGGTTATCAAAGCGTTGAGCTTATCCATTAGAGCCTTTTGACTATTATCCATTCTCTGGTCGATCTCTTCAACCATCTTATTCAACTCATCCTTGGTGACAAATTCATGCTGACTAGAGGACCCTGATGCTTGATTTCCTAAGTCAGCACCATTTACTTCAGCTTGCTAGAGCCTAACACCTTCTGCCGCTACTGCTGCCCCTATGGATCTCCCAGATGCAGTTCTTCTTCTTCTACGAGCCATTGACTCTAAATAGAAAGTTCTTCAAGCAAAGACTAGGGATCTAACTTCTGGACCTATGAGATCCAAAATAGATAGCTAGATTTGGACCCTGAGTTGTGTTTTTAGTGAAATCACCAAAATGTTAACCCAATAAATGGACCAACACCCTGGTTTGAGTTTGAAAGCACCCGCCCTGTCCTGACAGAGCAATATCACAAATCACAGGTATAAAAAAAGAGCAGTAAAAAAAGTAGACAGAGAATTTTTATAGTGTTTAGCTATTAATGAAACATACGTCCACTTTATAGTTTTATTATAGACTGATTGCTATTACAAGAGATGTTTGATTACAAGGATTTGGTTATTTTCAAGCTAGATTGAATCTCCAAAGTTGGAATCCACAGGAGAATCGTAGTGTATTCCTTTGGAGATTATTATGAGGGAGGTAGAGAGTGAAGAATAATTCCAACAGAGCTTTAACAACCAGTCTGGAGAAGGTCCTCTTTATGTTGCAGGTAGGACGGTATTTATATAGATCAGAGAGCTTCTAGGCTAGGCCACTTCATCATCTGCTCGCAGGCAGGTAGGATACGACCCAGGGAGAGTTTGGCTCGCAAAACGAGGTAGAACCATGAGTCGCTAGCGACCCATGGCCTATGGGTCGCTAGTGACCCATAGACTTGGCTCATTTATGAGCTAATTTCTTGGCCTCTTTCGTAGTATTTTTTGGCTAGTTTGCTTGAAGGTTTGAGGAGAGGCTTGGGTTTTTGATGATCCAACCACTTAGGATTTTACTGGACTTTGGAATTGGGGATGTTTCCATAGCCTTTTATCGTAGTTGTTACATTTTGATGGCATTCACTGGCTGTTTATGTTCAGCTTTAGATTGGACTAAAATAATTCTGATCTCTCGGCTTCGCTGGTCCCCGTCGTTGTCATAGCCATATAGCTTGGCCCTTGTTGGTATCTTGTCTTAGCTTTTCTGATTAAGTCCTGAACCATCCTACTTACACGAGGTTGTTCTGTTTCCTTATCGGTTTCTACTGGGTTAAAAACTCGAATAACAGAGGGGTTAAGAAATTAATTGAATGAGGCTTAACAATTTTGCATACATTTAAGATAATAAATAGCGTTTTAAAATTTATAAATAATGATTTATGAATTAGAAAATCCTTGAAAAGGGATTATTTATCAATAAAGCTAACTATGAATTGTTTTTGAGTTTATGGTAAACAATGTTGTAACGATAATTTTTTTGACCCTGTTTTAATACATTTAGTATTATAAATGTTGTCTTATAAAAGAACGGTTTGAAAGAGTACTTTTAAAAATGTTTTATCAATACTATAATATGGAGATCAAGCACAAGGTCAGTTCTTTTTTAAAAGAAAAAGCATGATTTGTTTATGGAAATGAATTATTTCTGTAAAGCGAATCACTTATATGGAAACGATTTATCTATATAATTAGTTCTAATAATCGAAGAGTAAACTTGTTGCTATTTCAAAAGTTAAGAATAATCGTTGGACATGACTTTGAGGTAACACTACCTTGACTTGTTTGGTATTATTATTAACCAAGAAATAGTACAAGGCTGAATTCAATGAGTGGTGATAAGTATACAATAGTTAATTTCCCTATACGATCAGTTTATATCCTCGATAGTTCGTATCTCAGCTATCAGTTACTTCAGCAACATTGTTGTTGTCATTTTAAGATGATTTATTGTTCCTTGAGCAATGATATCCTTTGTCGAAAAATGACTAAACCAAAAGTGCGAGAGAGGGCCAAGCTATGTGGGGTTGCTCCCATTAGTGTATTTCCACATCTCATCTAGTCTAGGATCGGTTGTGCACTTAGATGTGGAAATATTAGGATACTTGGTAAGGTCTGGCAGGATCCGGCTTAAAGGTTTTCAAGAAATGTCATGGAGTATATGAGCTTCTCGGGAGTATATTACTCGAGGTATACTCCAAGGAGGGTGCACCTTCCTATCATTTGTTGGAAAATTTCATTTCCTTATTTGATTCGAAACCCTTGAATTTGTTTATCTTCAAATTTCCACGGTTAGAGCCAACTCCTCTTTATGGCATTTAAGTATTGATTTAGTCCATTCTATCAAGTTGGACCGTTATGACTGTTACCTTAGTTTGTTCATTCTATCAAGTTGGACTCTTACCTTATTTAGCCCATTCTGTCCATTTTGGACTGTCATCTTATTTTGTCTATTCAATCGAATTTGGACTGTTTACTTGTTTTATCCATTCTTATTGTTGATTTCACTTGGATTATTTTCATTCTACCAAGTCTGATTTTAATATTATATATGCCCATTCTTATTTGGATTTGTTTCCTGATGTTTATTTCTGCTATGCCTATATGAATACTATTCTTATGAGGTAAAAACCAGTTCCGCATAAGCGGTGTGGCCTCATAGAACTTTTATATGATCCCCATTATTCGATTTATCTCACGCTGGTATTTAAAAACTGGTCAGGAAGATATTTAATATAATGCTCGAGTCAAACTGAGTGTCTTCTAGGTTGGTTTTGGTGTTATGGAGATCTTGGAGGGGAGCTAAAGGTTCACCTATCGTAGTGTTTTATTTTCTACTGTATTATATAATGTCCCTATCAGCATTTGTAAGGTCCAGATTTTATAACAGTCCAGCTAATAAGGTTTGTGTTTAACTCCGATATACTCTATATTAATGGAGTGATAGTTTCTATTCTCCATTATCTGTTCTTTTCTTTTTATTTACCCTAACAATCTGCCCATTTTTCGATTGGATTCACGACATTGGAACACAGTGGTAGTTTTCGGTGTCGACTTTCGATAGTAAAAAAGGTGGGTCGTTACAGCATGGTATTAGAGCACTAGGTTAAGCGAGAACCTTGGCTTTCGTCGGGTTTGGCTCATTGAGATAGGGTAAGCGACACCCTAGAATAAGTTTGTGAGTATTATATATACGTGAGCGTGTTTGTTAATGTTACAAAAACATATTATGTTAATTGGTTTATTGAGTTTTTATGAATTCTGGTCGAGATAGGGGATGCCACGGTATCGATGGGGGTTTCTAAACACTCGACCAAGGCCAACGGAGATGGTATTGAATTTTTGAAAATTTGCCAAATTAAATATTTTTCTTAGGATTATATTTTATATATATAGGAATAATTTGCAAAACTTTATATAGTTATAAAGTGTGTTTGTTTAAATATGATAATATTTATTTATTCTCACTATTGTTTGTTCGGTTATGCTTAATTTAAATAAGAAGCATTGACTGTTGCTTGTTAGTTGTAAAATTATGCTTGGTTTATTTGGAAGCATTTATCGCCCATATTTAAAATGAACCCTTTGTGAATTAATTTTTACAATTTGACTATAAAGGTGTTTGGAGAAAATGTTAACTTAAAAATTCACCTTTTAATAATGGTTGGTTAAGGATTAAACTTTAATAAAAAGTTGTTAATATAATCTAAATAGCGGGATAAGATATTTAGAGAAAATGTATTCGAGATAATTGTATTATAAAAAGAAGAATTATAATAATATGAAATGATTTTTATATTAAGGGAATTTTATATAAATTTAGTTTATAAAATGTGTTTAAAAAGAATTTTTGAATCTAAATCCTGGAATGTTTGAAATAATTTCAAAAGGATTTTGAGAAATGAAATAGTGGTACTTTTGAAAGTATTTAAAAGTAAAATCATGTTGGGAAGTAAAATTTTAAACGTAATGCATTTTCTTTGGGATAATCAGGAGGATATCGTTTTGGCTAGTTTTGTGGTAATCTGAATAATCTTCTAAGTGACAATCAGATGTTTGCTTAGGCGAATGTTGTGGGGTACTTAGTAAATTATTCTCTTTATCATTATGCAATCGAAATGAGTTCAAATCCGAATAAACCCAAAGTGAGTTTTACTAAGTAAATTATTTGAGGTTATTATATATATATATATAGGTATATATATATATGTATGTAGTATGCTCTCAAAGCTGGGTTTTGAAAATTAGAAACGGGTATTTATTTTTAAGTTCCCATAAAATGGAATTGTTTTCTAAAATAGAAAGTATTTCTAATAAGAGACTGTTTTGATAAATGAGAATTTTCCCTTAGATAAGATATGGGATAATTTAACACAAATTTAAATTGGGTTAAATTAAATAAGAAGGTTTTGATAAATATTGTTTTATTAAATCCATATAATTGTGTAAAACATCTTAGTAGCGCAAAAACATTTGTTGATTGGGTAACCCATAAATATTATTTGTTTTAACACTCTAAGTTAAAAAGGTTGATAGGTTGACTCGGTTTGGAGAAACCATGATTTAATTCGATCCCCATCCAGATTTTGAAAAAAATAAAACAAGTAAAAAAGTAAAAGTAAAATCTATATGTACTCTTCGGATGTAGAAGAGTATTATACAAGTAAATAAAGTGGAATAAGTTATTATTTGATGTTTTATAAAAAATGAATTTATAAAATATTTTTAAACTTGGGTGAGAATTTATGAAATAATTCATAAATTATTAACCCGCCTTTATGCAAGGCAGCATACATGCGGATTTATCCCAATAGACTACACGGTTATCGAGGCTGGGACTTGGTTCAGATGGATGGATGGACAATCGATTACGGATAATATTATGAAGCCAGGATTAAGCATAGTCAATGGATAAACGATGCAGGGTACTTTTAATATGGATTTTGGCAAAGGTCGAGTTGCTTCGGGTCATCCAAAGTGTTGCTTTGGGTCATCTAAGGAGTTGCTTCGGGTCATCTAAGGGTTTGCTTCGGGTCAACAAAGGATTCACTCTGGGTCGGCATTTGATTGGCTTCGGGTCGGCATGCTACTTCGAGTCAGCATACTTATTCACTTCGGGTCGGCATAGTCATTTCTTCAGGTCAGCATGTTTAATACTTCGGGATGGCATATGGCTTCGGGTCGGCATATTACTTAGGGACGGTATCGGTGTGAAGTTCACTACAGGTCGGCACAATGTTTACTTCGGGTCAGCCTTTGACTTGCTTCGGGTCAGCATTAGTACTACTCCGGGTCGGCAAAGAAGGAGTCAGCTCCGGGTCGGCATGAGGTTTGCTTCGAGCCAGCGTATGTTTTACTTCGAGTCGGCATATAACTTGCTTTGGGGTGACATAGGATCAAACTAGTTGGGCTCGGCGATCATTATGGTTGGCCCATGTAGGTGAGGAGGCCCTGTAACCGAGATTTCACCTATAAATGCAGCAGGTGTGGTTTTAGAAAATGGGATCACTAGACTCCACTTCTCTTCATCTTCCACTTACAGGATACTCTTCCGTTTTTATTCAGGAATTCCCGATTGTAACTGTAATCAATTTATGATAATAAAAAGGATTTTTCTAGAGTGATGTAGGCCAGAGTTAGCCGAACCAATATAAATCTTGACTTTTTTATTTGCTTTCATTTTAGTTTTGGTTATTCTTTATATTATATTGTCTACATACACTCTATCTATGATCTGTGACTGGATATTGGTGCTTTCACTTATAGTTGGGTGTTGGTGGCCAATTTTGACGCCAACATTATGGTGCTTTCATTGAAAATTGAACTCAGGGATTTGGAAGCTAGGATCTCAGATCAAGAGGCTTGGATATTTGGATCTGGGAAGCAATGGCTAGGAAATAAAGAAAGAGACAGAGAACGGAAAGGAGCCATCATAAAGGAAGTCAGAAGGCTTCCTCGGGAGCTAATCAGACCTCAATCTATATTACTAGAGACGAGTTGGAAAGGATGCTGAAAATGCAGGAGGATATGATGCAGAACCTACTCTGACAGATTGGACAAGATGGAGTGCAAAACCAAGGGAATGGAATGGTAGGAAATACTGGAAATGTGGATCATGAAGTTGGAGCAGTAGGAGCAGAGGAAGTCTAGAATCAGAACCAAGGAAACAGAGCAACTAGGATATGAGATAGAGTGGAGCCATCGGGAGCAGCCCCTGAACTTAGGGGCATGCCCCTGAATCATATTGGCTCAATTCTAGGAAGGATACCAGGCGGTGCTATGCAGTTTGGCATTGATAGGGAAATGAATGCTCGTTCAGAAGAACAGATTTCAAGATTCCCTCGCAGACTCGGGCGGCAGGTTGGAGACAACGGACAAAGAATACCGCTTGGTGATAATGACAGGTTGGCAGAAATGGTCAGATGGGCCATGAGAGGAGGATTAGTAAATAGAGATTTGGAGGATGTGAATAAGAGCCCTTTCGCTCCTATAATTAGGCAAGCTAGGAATCCATCGGAATTCAAACTACCAATGCTTGAGACATATGATGGAAGGACGTATTCCACTGTTCATTTGACAAGGCATATGAGGCACATGGAAGTACTAGGGGCATCAAAGGAGGTCATGGCACGGTGCTTCCCTTTGTATTTGATGGATATAGCAGCACTATGGTTCAGACAATTAGAAAGCGGCCCTATTGGAACGTGGATAGAATTTATCGAAAGGTTTATGAGGTAGTTTAGAGTTCACATCTCGAGACCCAAGAATGTGTTGAGTTTGGCAACACTAAAGCAGAGGACCGGAAGTCTCTGAGGTGTTTTCTAACAAAGTTTAATGCTGCGGCGGCATCGGTGGATCATCCAGATCCATAAATGGTTTTGATGGCATTTATATCTAGCACTGCCGATAGCATAGAATTCAAGGATTCATTAACACGGGATCCACCTATGGATTTAGGAGAGTTTTACCATGAAGCAGAATGGTTTCTGTGACAGGAAGACGCAAAAGCTGATAGAGAGGAAGGAGAGGAAGTTGAGATTTATGCGGTCAAAGGTGGATATCCGCCCGAGAAAGATTCAAACAAGGATAAAGGAAAATGAAGAGAAAAGAATAGCTTTGATGGACTGAAGCAGCCACGAAAGGAACCGAGATTCACCTCTTACATTGAATTGACTGAAACCTTAGAACAGATATATCTCGACACTAGGGGCAGATTCCCGATCGAAGGCCAATTAAGAGGGAGCCCACCAATAATGAAAGAAAATCAGATAAATATTGCCTGTTCCACGAGCTAGGCGACCATTTTACAAACAATTGTAGGCACTTAAAGGATGAGTTCGAGGGACATATTTGAAACGACGAGCCGTTACAATGCGTAAAAAGGCGAGTGACGGTGGTGGAATAAGAGCGACTGCCATCCGCATCACACGAAAAAGGCCCTGGATCGAGGCGTCAACTTGTCATCAATTAATTGGAATGGCAAAGAATAAGAAATGAACTCCGCAATAAAATGGCTAAGTCACTTACACATGCACGGGATTGCAAATGGTCCTCAGGCATGCTCTAAGATGACAATAAACCGTCACACCTGGAGATGCATGCATTTTGATGTTTTAGTTTTGCTTTTGTTTCTCTTTTTTGTATCTGAACATGATTTTATTACTAAGATATTTCAATTATAAGACTCACTCGAATGTGAAATCTGACATTTATAATTTTGAGTCCCGTCCGGACACTCACATATCACCGAACAACCACATTTCCCCTCAAATGGCACCCGATCTCGAATGGTCACATTTTGCCTTGAACGGCACTCAATCTCGAAAGATCACATTTTGCTTGGAACGGCACCCGATCTCGAACGATCACATTTCTCCTCGAACGACATCCGATCTCGAACGATAACATTTCGCCTCGAACGGCACCCGATCTCGAACGATCACATTTCTCCACGAACAGCATCCAATCTCGAACGATCACATTTCGCATCGAACGGCATCTGATCTCGAACGATCACGTTCCGCCTCGAATAGATTCGATCTTGAAGGATCACATTTCAAATCGAACGACATTCAATCTCGAACGATTGCATTTTGACTCGAACAACATCCGATCTCGAGCGATCGCATTTCACCTCGAACAGACGCTTGATCCCATGCGACTGTCATCAGCCTGGGACGGCTACAAATTTTATTACCGGTCCCAAACGATCATTACTAACAGTTAGGCAAGCTCATTGATCTCTTCACAGGTCATCCACAGATTTCGAACATCGAGCTTATGGCAATACAAACACGCCTTTCTATCGCAAGGCATGTTTTGGGGGGGGCAGAGTGTTAACCCGCCTTTTGGCAAGGCAACATACATGCAGATTTAACCCAATAGACTGCACGGTTATCAAGCCTAGAATATTATGGACTTGGTTCAGATGGATGGATGGACAATCGATTACAGACAATAATTTGAAGCTAGGATTAAGCATAGTCAATAGATAAACGATGCAAGGTACTTGGAATATGGATTTTGGCAAAGGTCGAGTTTCTTCGGGTCATCCAAGGAGTTGCTTCGGGTCATCCAAGGAGTTGCTTTGGGTCATCCAAGAGTTTGCTTCGGGTCAGTAAGGATTCACTCTGGGTCGGCATTTGATTGACTTCGGGTCGACATGCTACTTCGGGTCGGCAAACTAATTCACTTCGGGTTGGCATAGTCATTTCTTCGGGTCGACATGTAGAATACTTCATGATGGCATATGGCTTCGGGTTGGCATATTACTTGGGGTCGGCATCAGTTTAAATTCGGGTCGGCGAGGACGTGGCTTCGGGTCGGCATAGCTTCAACCTTGGGTCGACAAGAGTGGAGCAACTTTGGGTCGGTGTGAAGTTCACTTCGGGTCAGAACAATGTTTACTTTGGGTCAGCCTTTGACTTGCTTCGGGTCGGCATTAGTACTACTCTGGTTCGACAAAGATGGAGTTAGCTCCGGGACGGCATGTGGATCTGCTTCAGTCGGCATGAGGTTTTCTTTGGGTCGGTGTATGTTTTACTTCGGGTCGGCATATAGCTTGCTTTGGGACGACATAGGATGGACGAGTTGGGCTCGACGATCATTATGGTGGGCCCATGTAGGCGAGGAGGCCCTATAGCTGGGGTTTCACCTATAAATACAGCAGGCATGACTTCAGAAAAGGGGATCTTTGGACTCTACTTCTCTTCATCTTCCACCTATAGGCTACTCTACCATTTTTATTCTGGAATTCCCGATTGTAACTGTAATCAAATTTTTGATAATAAAAAGGATTTTTCTAGAGTGGACGTAGGCCGGAGTTAGCCGAACCACTATAAATCTTGACTTTTTTTACTTGCTTTCATTTTAATTTTGGTTATTCTTCATGTTATATTCTCTACATACACTCTATCTGTGATCTATGACTAGATATTAGTACTTTCACTTATAATTGGGTGTTGGTGGCCAATTTTGATGCCAACATAAATAATTTTAGTATTGAATAAAATACTAAGTTAAAATATAAGTGGTTTTGAGAAAATATAAAATAAATTTTAATATAATTAAGAAACTAATAAAATATAAAGTATAACTTCCCATTTTGTCCGAGTGAGTTTGGATAATCTTCTAAGCAATAACCAAAGGCTAGTAAGAGAAATGTTAAGCTTAGATAATTATTTATATTTTTGGACAATCAAGAAAGTTTTGAACCTAAGTTAAGATTTGTTTGTTAAGGGATTTGGCATTTTGAACCAATGTTAAGTGATAAATTTTCTTATGGAATTGATTGACTATTAGTGTTAGTTTATTCCTTCAACGAAATTCGATTAATTTGATCTGATTGAATTGAATTGACCGGTTATGTGATTTCATACACCATTGTCTATAAAGTTTAAATTTATAGAAAAAGGATTTTATATTGTTGTTATAAGGACCTAAATCCCGATGATTTTGAAAAAAATGATTTTTGAAGATTTTGGGAAAGGAATGATACATAATCACTCTAATTGATGTTTCTGGAGGAACTGGAATACCGCTAGACGCTCCATGTTGTTTTGATTCTAGAGTTTCACCATAGTTTATTAAGAGGAACCCCTCCTTGTCATTTTGATTTTTGATCTTCGATATTTCTCGTCTAATAAATGTGAAAATAAAATTTTGAATTGAAAAACCCGGGTATTTAGATCTAAATTTATCATTTGAACTTTTTGGATGCATAACATTTATTACAGGATATTCTCTGTATATTTTCGTATACGATTGGGATACGGTTGTTGGTTGCATGTAGATTTATATCATGCTAGTTTTTGCACATAAAGTTACATCATATTGCTTTTTCAACCTAATTTTCATTTATATAAGTACAGGGAAGCAAGGGATTTCCACTTGACTTCTTATGCACCTGTGTTTGCATAGAGATAATAAATTACCTTCCAAAATATATATCAAACACAATAAGGTATGTAAAAAATTTAGAAAATTTGGTTTGGTTGATGATTTATGCCCCAGATTTGGGAGGGCATTTGACTTTTGTTTCTACGATTGGATTAGACACCTTAGAGGCAATTTGTAGTAGTTTTGGTCGAGCCGCGCGACGCTGGTGAATTTTTTTGGAAATTTAAGAGTTTGCAAAATTTTTGAGAATTTTGGAAAATATTTGATAACTAAAAATTTAACTTTCGAGTTTTATCTTGGTATAAATGAATGGAAGGGAATTAGTTGGCATAGATGGGTAAATTTTAAAGACTTGGATACTTTAGAATCTATTCCAGCTAATTGATTCCGAAAAATAAGTTTAATAATTTATTCTAATTAATAGTTTTAACTTATGTAACAACTCGAAATTTAACCCATAATAAATAATTCGTTAATTAATGAAATGATAAAATAACATTTTGAAATTATCGAAATTGAGCCACGGGAGTTTCACTATTATGTCCGTGGTAATTTTCTGGTCAATTTCCATATATAGAACGTTAGAATCCGAGCTAACATGAGCGAGAAACAAAATAAACAAGAAAATAAGGAAAAAAAATGGGCTAGGTCGACTGGCCAGTCGACCTAGGAGGAGGGACGGTCGACCGCCCGGTCGACCTGCCTACAAGTTTGAAACAAAGAAAATTTTCTTCGTTCCAGAGCATTCGTACATGTATTTTGCATTATTTAGCTTCATCTGGTCCTTCCGTACTTGCGTCAGATGGTTCCTATTCAGCCTATGATGTGGTTGTATCCTATTCAATCTCCAAATCCAATGTCTGAGATCCACTTCTACCCTTATAAATAAGACCCTAGGCCTAACACTTTTTCTCATTCTAGATTTTCTCCGCTTGGGTTCACCTTTTTAGGAAGGACCCTAAAAGGAATAATTTTCCAAGAAGAGAATCTTTTTAATAAAAATATTTTAATACCCTCATATGGATCCGGGAAGACTAAAAGGGAAGAGCTTAGTACCACAGGTGAGTGATTGTAATTACTTTAAATTTGTTTAAGTAATTTAAAATAATATAATAGGGTTTCCAATAGTTGTAGTTTTAGTATGATTTTTGGAATAACCTTTTTAGTTGTTTATTTACAGTTTTTAGAATTATTTTCAGTCTATTTCTTTTAGCTATTCTTTTCAGTTAATTTTAGTTTATTTTTGTTAATTATAGCTTTTCATTTATTTATAGTTTATTTACAGTATTTTAATTTATTTACTGTTATTTATGCGTTATTTACATCTTTTTTTCCTACGCTTTGGATTGTCTTCTATTTTCAGTTTTCTTTTATTTCTCCTCTTCTTCGTGTATGG
Source organism: Allium fistulosum (assembly GCA_030737815.1). Taxonomy (NCBI): domain Eukaryota; kingdom Viridiplantae; phylum Streptophyta; class Magnoliopsida; order Asparagales; family Amaryllidaceae; genus Allium; species Allium fistulosum. Next base: position 673,385,673 of record CM060901.1, read on the forward strand.
ATTAGAATATATTAAACGCGAATATGGATTAAAGTTATAAGAATACTGAAATAATGGAAGATAAGATGTAAATTGTAAAGACTGTAATAAAAATGGAATTATGATTGAAGTTGAGCCTAATTATGATATTAATGTTAGAATTGGACTAAATTAAAGAAATTGGCCTAGTTATAACTTAGAATTATAACTAAAAAGAGTAAAAGATAAAAGAAGATTATTTTCACACTTAGACCTTGGGTCAAGTAATAAGCATGATTATAACATAGGTTATACTAAGAAAACAGAACAGAATGAGGCTTATTTTATAACTTAGGATAAATTAATAAGCACAGATAGTAAGAACAATAATAAAGGCTTATTTGAATAATTTATCTAAGTTAATAAGCAAAGAAGTAAAGTAGGACCTGTACCAAATAGTATTCCCCTATTATTTTTATAGACACGGTGTTTCACATAATCCCGAAGTGAGACGAGGGGCACGCTTATTCTAGTAATGGTTGTAATTAGTAATATAGAAGTCAAAATCACGGGGAATTTGGACAAGGGGCGCAGCTAGATATTGTTTGGATGACGAGCCAGTACCAACAATATTTCCCTTATTATTTCTATGGATACGGTGTTTCACATAATCCTGAAGTGAGACGAGGTGCACGCTTATGCTGGAGCTTTAGGTAATAAGAAGACCCAATAGGTGGAACAACATGTAATGCGAGCTTGGTGGTGGCCATGCATGCGACTTCCAGTGATGGCTCGTAAATCGTTATGAGTTCAACGCGCTTAGTATGTGTGTCTTTTGTAGACATCATTGCCTCTGTGTAGGGAGCTATATAATGTCTAGTCCACAATAAATACTTTGTGCGTCTTTCGTAGACACCATTGTACTTTGTGCGTCTTTCGTAGATGCCATTACCTTATGTGTAGGGAGTTATATAGCATCTAGTCCACAGTAAGGACTATGGAGTAGCAGGCCAATCAAAGGGTAGAATTAGGATTTCAACCTGATTATAGGATTAGGAATTAAGCCTAGTCGAAGCAGCTAACAAAGACAAGTGCAAAGAATCAAAGTTAATCAATTATGTCAATTTTAGTTAATTCGTATTTATTTCCAGCTTATTCCTTCTCTCTATATCCTTTCTTTCCTTTTATATACTAGAACTGTTGTAAAATCTATTACTTTTACTTTGCTTAAAGATTCTAGTAATTACTATCATTCACCAGACTTTTAGTCCGACCCACTCCTCTGTTTTCCTTTTTACCCCCCAATAGGCTAGCAAGAGCAAGGACTATAGATTGCAGACACTTGGAGACTTCTTTGGCAGAGATTTCTTATGTATTTCTCTTCTTTGTTTTCAGTTTTTAGCTTATTCCATGTACTGGCACTTTACGAGGGATAGTTTGTACTCTGATATTTATGAGACCGAGGTTTTGATTTCATGAGACATATATTGGTATTTTGAGACATATGATGTAATTGGTTTTATAATTCTATATTATGAAGTTTGACTTTTAGCAAATTATTATTTTAATTGTTTCTGCTATTTTTATCTATTTTATCTTGTGAATCTTAGCCTCTCCTAGTTTTAGTTATACCTACAACGCACCACATCTTATAGTGTGTCCTTTTGGGTATACTAAGGGGTGTGGGGTGTTTCACTTGGTATCAGAGCCTAAGGTTACATAATTCCTACAAATTTGTTTTAAAAGTAAAGTATTTTTCAAAATAACTTGTTTTAAAGATGTCTTTCAGAAATAAACTCTTATAAAAGAAGTAGTTTTTAAGTTTAAAAGAGTTTTTATAAAAATCCGCTCAAAAGTCCAGTTCAACCTTCTTTCAAGCCTAAGTTTCCTTTTCTTTGCATAATATGGCTGACTGGTTTCGTAGAGCTATGGTACCAGAGGTGCAAGGGCAAGCGCCCAATACAGCACCGGTAAGTGGAGGTCCCTTTAATCTATCTACATCAGCCAATTTTTTTAAGATATGCAAGAACTTCACTAGTCTAGGAGGCAAAATGATTTCTAGCACAGAGGATTTCGAGGAGGCATGATCTAGGTTGGAGGTTATGGAGCAAAGGTTTAGGATGTTTGATTTGGAGGACCTCAGAAATGGATCAAGAAAAGCGGGAAATGCAATAACTGTGGACGGGTTGGTCATTATGCAAGGGACTATAAGAATAAAATGATGAAGGGGAGGTGTTTGAACTATGGGCAGCCCTGCCATCTTAGTAGAGCTTGTCCTTAGAGAATGGGGCAGAGAGCAAGCGCACCTACAGTGCAGGTACATGCTTTGGATGCAGCACTTTCTAGCAGTGATTCAGATAGAGGTAGGAAAATCTCTTTAGAAGGATTAATCTCTCTTTCTGATTTCCCCATTGAAACTCTTTTCGATTTTGGAGCATCACACCCTTTCATTATGAGTTCTTTGGTAGATTGTTTGCACTTAGACATCTCTTTAGTAGTAGACCCCATTGTTGTTTCAAACCCAAATGGGGATTGGCACACTTGTCTTTGGTTTGTAGGGGTTTGAAATTTTTTATCCTAGGCGTGGAATTTGACTGTGACGCCTATGTATTGGAATTTTTGGGGTATGGGAAGATTTTTGGGAATGGATTGGCTATCTGCATATGGAGCTATATTAGATAGTGAAAGGAGAGTCATTAGACTAAAGACACGCAGCGGTAGGACTCTTGAGGTTTCTTACGACCCGCAATGGTCAGTTATGTTGAGCTTCCTTTATTCCCTCGATTCATCATCATCAGAGTTAGATTCGATTCCTATCGTCAGAGATTTTCCAGATGTCTTTGAGGAGGTTAGGGGACTACCCCCTAAGAGAGAGATTGACTTCAAGATTTATTTGACTGATAATGTTAAGCTAGTAGCATTACCAATGGCACCTAGGGGGAGGAAGGAATTGAGAAAGCAAGATCCGTGAGCTTTTGGAGAAAGGTTACATAAGAAGAAGCATATCGGAGTAGAGAGCACCAATCGTCTTCGCTACGGAGGCGGATGGTTCCCTTTGACTTTGTGTAGACTATAGGGAGTTGAATAAGCTCATGAAGAAGAACCGTTATCCACTTCCTAGGATATATGATCTTTTTGACCAGTTAGTTGGCTCTTCGGTATTCTCTCAGCTTGATTTAGCCACGGGATTCCATCAGCTTAGGGTCGCTGATGATAGCATTGATAAGACCGCGTTTAGGACTCCAGATGGATTTTATGAGTGCTTGGTTATGCCTTTTGGGCTAACTAATGCCCTGGCCTACTTCGTAGTTTTGATGAGCCACGTCTTTAGAGAAGTCCTAAATAAGTTTGTGGTTGTATTCGTTGATGACATTTTGGTGTTTTCCAAGAGTAAGGAGGAGCATGCTATTCATCTAGAGGAGGTTCTTCTTACACTTCGCATTCTTTACTTGAAAGAAAAATTCTTGTAGTGACACTTTTGGCGTAAGGAATTGCGTTTCTCAAGGCATAGAGAAGGTCTATACATGGTAGGAGTTTGAGAAATGGTTTTGTACATTTAGGTTCAGATTATTGAAAACCAAAGAGTGGTAGGCAAAGAATAAAGATGTACAATAGATGTAGTTGTTAAGAAAAGGAGAAAGGCCATGTGTAGATAATTGCAGAAATTAAAATTGCCTTAGAAAAGTAGATTTAACGGTAATGCCATAAGATAAATATAGGCATACAAGAGGAACAACAATATAAGACTTTAAGTAAGGAAATGAGATTTCCAAGGTTTAGAAAGGATACTCCTGGGATAGTAAGTAGAAAAATCCACTTTATGTCTAACCCAATAAAATGAAATTATTAGAATTGAAAAGAAGAATTGTCAATATTTTTGAAAGTAAATACTGGGTTTTTAGGAATATGGTAAGAAATTTAAATTGGCTTTTTATATGATATAAATTATGTTAAAAGTGAAATTCTTTTTGAAGAATTATAGAACGTATATAGCTCACCAGTTTCTTTGTAAGAAATCAAAGATTTTAAATATAAGAACCTAAAATATATTAAGTATCGAAAACATATATTACAACATTTATTGTTGTAATAGATGTTTTCGAGAAAAAAAGGGAGCATAGACTATAACACTACCATTATAGTAGGTAACTCCCAAAGGAAATGTTTTTACTTAATATGTGAGGTTTATTAGTATTTATTTTTAATTAAATTCATACACTAGTATTTTTTGGGTTGTAGTAACGGTGTTTTACGCAGCATCTTGTTTAAACCCAAATAAAAAAATGTATTTTAAAAAAAGGGTAATTTCTATGAATAGAAATTAAAAGTGGTTTGTGAATACACTTATTATTTAATAAGTATAAGAAAATGTTTTTAGCTATGGATATATTAAAACAGTTTTGAAGATGAGTTTTTCTGAAAAGAAAAGAGTAAGTTAGATATTAGAAAATTTCTATCTTAAGAGAATATAAATTAAACTTACTTTAACCTATTAGAATGAAAAGAATAATTGTATAATTTTCTATGAAACCAATAAAAATGTTTTGTGTAAGTTATAAGGAATACGTGAAAGAGATGTACAAGCTATGTGAAGCACCATATTTTGTATAGCCTGTTTCAAAAAATATAAAATAAGTTTCTTGTAATTTCATATAAACATGAAGTCCTCTTTCAAAAGGTTCATAAAAGATTTTTAGTAATTTCTCATAAGAGAGAGCAGTTCCAATACATTAAGGTATGAGACCGTTAGGTGTAATAAGAAATGTTTTGAAAACACACAAGGATATTTTAAAGTTATTCTAAAAGAAAATAGTTTGGTGAAAAAGTAAATAAGTGTTTGGAAAACTTAATAAAAGAGAAATTTGAGGATTCAAATTTTTATAGAAAACCAAAAAGGTCTTTAAAAGAAAACGAGGAATAAGTTTTGGGACTTTGAATTTGAAAGTTTTTCCCTCTAGATTTGGGAAATAATGTAAATTCAAAAAGCTGTGAAGATGCAAGTCTAGAAAGAAAAGATTTTATGTAACCTAGTATTTTGAATTTAATAGAAACTTAAAGAAAACACTTTTAAAGACAAAGGTTTTAGGATTTGGTGTTTTAAAAATTTAGAAACCTTACTTTTTAAAATGGAACTATAAACACCGAACCAAACTCCTAAATGTGAAGTAGATAGGAATCATTTCCGAGGTGTAACGGAAAAGGAGTAAGGCTACAAAGGAGACAACAATAATTACCTTTGGAAGTAATAATAGAGTTTCCATAGAGTGTATATGACCCTAATGAGAACCTAGGAATGATAATTGATGTGAGAAAACTAAAGAAGAACAGTAAAATGGAGTTTGTAAAATTGTAAGACAGGCATGGTTGAGAATGGATATTCTTGATTTTGGAAGAACTTGGGAAAAGCATCTTTCTTTAGAGGAATCCGCATAAGATAGTAATTCTCAGCTAGCATTGGAATGACACCTTCCGAAGCTCTTTATGAAAGACAGCGCAAGTTGTTTTCATGTTGGATAGAGTCTATAGAGGGATTGCCTTGGTTCCGACATGGTTAAGGAGTCTTCGGAGAAGATTAGGAAAAAATTCGTATCTCATATCCGCATTTCTTTGATAGTAATTTTTCAAATTTCCTATTTTCCATCTCTAGTTTTGAATATGGTTCTTTCTTTTATTATCCTTTGGGAGGGTGGAACTTAATACTTAACCTATGGGTGGTAGGATTTGATGTAAACATGTTATTAGAGAATGTTAAGAATGATGGATGTAAGTGGTTGCAAGTGTTTGCTAGTGGATGCTAATGGACGCATATACTCACACTAGGCACTATTATCTCTTAGGGACCAGCCTAACTAGGACACTAGAGCATATGCATATGGATGTGTGCGCATTTACATTTTTCTTAATTTAAATGGTTGCTATAAATGGATGTTTATCACATGGTTGTTGCATTTGGATGATGATTATAGCACGCATATAGAACTATCAATATTCATTAGGGATTTTTGCATTCATTTGGATACATAGCTCGAACAAGATTGCATATAAGGAGGTCAACTGGATCAGTGGACCGCCTAATCTTTTGCATTAGTTAGGGACATTGACACTATACTAATTGCATAAGTAACATGAATCGCATTAGAAAACTTAAGGACAATGGATGAATTGATGATGGTTGAGTAGTTGGTTGTAGAACTTGGATGAAAACACTTAGTTCATTCTTTTATCCTTAGAGATTTCGGGGACGAAATCCCTTAAGGAGGGGAGAATGTAACAGCCCGGAATTTAACCCATAATAATTAATTCATTAATTTATGAAATGATAAAATAGCTTTGTGAAATTATCAGAATTGAGCCACGGGAGTTGCACCATTGTGTCCGTGGTAATTTTCTGGTCAATTTCCACATATAGAACGTCAGAATCCGAGCTAATATGAGCGAGAAACAAAATAAACAAGAAAAGAAGCAAAAAAAATATGGGCTAGGTCGACCGGCCGGTCACCTAGGAGGAGGGACGATCGACCGCCCGATCGACCCGCCTACAGGTTTGGGACGAAGAAAATTTTCTTCGTTCTAGAGCGTTCGTACACGTAATTTGCATTCTTTAGCTTCATCTGGTCCTTCTGTTCTTGCATCCGATGGCTCCTATTCAGCCAATGACGTGGTTGCATCCTATTCAATCTCCAAATCCAACGGTCTGAGATCCACTTCAAACCCTATAAATAAGACCCTAGTCCAAACACTTTTTCTCATTCTAGATTTTCTCCGCTTGGGTTCACCTTTTCAGGAAGGACCCTAAAAGGAATAATTTTCCAAGGAGAGAATCTTTTTAATAAAATAATCTGGGAAGACCAAAAGGGAAGAGCTTAGGACCACAAGTGAGTGATTGTAATTATTTTAAATTTCTTTAACGAATTTAAAATAATAGGGTTTCCAATAGTTGTAGTTTTACTATGATTTTTGGAATAACCTTTTTAGTAGTTTATTTACAGTTTTTAGAATTATTTTAAGTCTATTTCTTTTACCTATTCTTTTGAGTTAATTTTAGATTATTTCTGTTAATTATAGCTTTTCATTTATTTACAGTATTTTAATTTATTTACTGTTATTTATCTGTTATTTACATCTTTTTTCCTATCTTTGGATTTTCTTCTATTTTCTGTTTTCTGTTTTCTTTTATTTCTCCTTCTTCTTCGCGTATGGATTAGAATAAATTAAATGCGAATATGGATTAAAGTTATAAGAATACTGAAATAATGGAAGATAAGATGTAAATTGTAAAGACTGTAATAAAAATGGAATTATGACTGAAGTTGAGCCTAATTATGATATTAATGTTAGAATTGGACTAAATTAAAGAAATTGGCCTAGTTATAACTTAGAATTATAACTAAAAAGAGTAAAAGATGAAAGAAGCTTATTTTCACACTTAGACCTTTGGTTAAGTAATAAGCATGATTATAACGTAGGTTATAATAAAAAAACAGAACAGAATAAGGCTTATTTTAAGACTTAGGACAAATTAATAAGCATAGATAGTAAGAACAATAAAAAAGGCTTATTTGAATAATTTATCTAAGTTAATAAGCAAAGAAGTAAAGTAGCACCTGTACCAAATACCATTCCCATATTATTTTTATAGACACGGTGTTTTACATAATTCTGAAGTGAGATGAGGGGCACGCTTATGCTAGTAATGGTAGTAATTAGTCAAATAGATGTCCAAATTACGGGGGATTTGGACAAGGGGCGCAACTAGATACTGTTTGGATGACGGGCCAGTACCAACAGCATTTCCCCTATTATTTCTATGGACACGGTGTATCATATAATCCTGAAATGAGACAAGGGGCACGCTTATGCTAGAGCTTTAGGTAATAAGATGACCCAATAGGTGGAATAACAGGTAACGCGAGCTTGGTGGTGGTCACGCGTGCGACTTCCAGTGATGGCTCATAAATCGTTATGAGTTCCAAGCCCTTAGTATGTGTGTCTTTCGTAGACACCATTGCCTTCTATGTATGGAGCTATATAACTTCTAGTCCATAATAAATACTTTGTGCATCTTTCGTAGACACCATTGTACTTTGTGCGTCTTTCGTAGATGGCATTACCTTATGTGTAAGGAATTATATAACGTCTAGGCCGTAGTAAGGTTTATGGAGTAGCATGCCGATCAAAGGGTAGAATTAGGATTTCAGCCTAATTATAGGATTAGGAATTCAACCTAATCAAAGCAGCTAACAATGACAAGTGCAAACAATTAAAGTTAATCAATTATGTCAATTTAGTTAATTCGTATTTATTTCCAGCTTATTCCTTCTCTCTACTTCCTTTCTATCCTTTTATATACTAGAACTCTTGTAAAGTCTTTTACTTTTACTTTGCTTAAAGATTCTAGTAATTATTATTATTCACCAGACTTTTAGTCTGACCCACTCCTCCATTTTCCCCTTTCCCCCCTATAGGCTAGCAAGAGCAAGGACGATAGATTGTAGACACTTGGAGACTTCTTTGGCAGAGATTTCTTATGTATTACTATCATTCACCAAACTTTTAGTCTGATCCACTCCTCCATTTTCCCTTTCCCCTATAGGCTAGCAAGAGCAAGGACAATAGATTGTAGACACTTGGAGACTTCTTTGGCAGAGATTTCTTATGTATTTCTTTTCTTCATTTTCAGTTTTTAGCTTTTCCATGTACTGACACTTTGTGAGGGATAGTTTGTACTCTAATATTTATGAGACTGATGTTTTGATTTCATGAGATATATAATGGTATTTTGAGACATATGATGTATTTGGTTTTATAATTCTATATTATGAAATTTTACTTTTAACAAATTATTATTTTAATTGTTTCTGCTGTTTATTTTGTCTTGTGAATCTTAGTGTCTGCTAGTTTTAGTTATATCTACGACGCACCACATATTTTAGTGTGTCCTTTTGGGTATATTAAGGGGTGTGGGGTGTTTCAACTTAAGCGTTTGGAAACGTTTTGTTCCTTAGGAATTTCAGTGACGAAATTCATTTAAGAATGGATGTAAGAACCCAGAATTCTAGCCATTTGATCTTAATTGTTTAATTAATTTTAAATATTTAAATAATTGGATTTTGGAATTAAAGAATTATAATCCAAATACAGGGAATGATTAAATATTGGAATTGTAAATTAAATGTTAATTAAATGGATTTAATAATTTTATTTAACTCCTTTTAATTAATATATAATACTTGTGAATTCAATTTGTAAATTTATTTATAAATATAAATAGATCGGATAAATATCGATAATTAAATATTTAAACCTGTGAAATTGTCATTCTAGGGCATTGTCTCTAGTTTCGACGAAACAAGTTCATTGGATCCGTAATAATGAATTATGGTACACCATCAAGCTTCATAACGATTGGACGTATTGTTTGGTCATGCGAGATCGAAGTGCGTTGAAAATTAATATTGGAGATTTAATATAATAATTGGGTTTGAAAAGCTATCTTCTACATATAATCGAATCATCTCGAGATTAGTTCGATTGTGTTTGAAATAGGGGTATAACATATAGAACGCCAGGCAACACGCCTCGTTTGAAATTCAAGACATTCAGATGTTTTATAGCTTGATATATATATATATATATATATATATATATATATATATATATATATATATATTAGACCATATTAAAGGCCATACCTAGCCCAGACCAGGACAAGTTCGCACGTTCGTGCCCATGCCCTCACCTTCTTTATTTATATCGCATTTTTTCTTGTTTTAAAATTTAGAAGCATCAGCCATCCAATGGCCGTGGTTTATTTGGATAACTAGAGGCTGAAATTGTCCTCGACCTCAACTAATAAGATACTCGGTGTAATGAGACATAACAAATGATCGATTGGATTGGCCTGATGTTTGTCGAGGTAGCGGAAAATTACATTCGAACGCGCAGTTGGTTTTTGGCCAATTTAGGGTAAGTGGCACCAAGTTATAGGCCGAGACCGGCGGCGTGGGGGTCGCCTTGGCCAGGTGTGGTGGTGGCGAAGGAGCGACGCTGAGCGGTGGCATAGTGGCGACATTAGATGATTGTTGTTGCGGTCATATCTTACTGGAGCGTGAGTTTGATAGGAAGATGTTGGATTGTCAAATAATTAAGGTTAGTTATGTTATTATGTAAATTATAAATTGATTAATTAGTTCATTTAATTATTAATCTAATAAATCAGTCATATGATGGACGTTGTTCCTTGCATTGCACTCGTATGGGCATTCTCTACACAATGGAGTTGGTTTGGTTGGATTTGGAGCTTGTTGGAATTTAGGCTAAATCGAATGTTCGTTCAGTTTTAGTCCGATACCGGAACGTTTTGGAGAAAACGAAAATCAGTGTGAGTTCAACACACATTAAATTTCATTATATCATGTCAGCAATGTTATAAATGTTTACTGATTGCTTGGATGTTAGTAAAACTAATTGATTGCTTGTCTGATTGAATTTTCGTTTGGAAAATGGATGACATATTGATCGTTATAAACCCATATGATTATATATATTATCCATACCCATTGTTTTGCAGGGAAAATCTATAGAGAGACTTTGAGGGGTTTCTCGCCAATAATTATTCTTTAATACCCTTATGCTGTTATATTGATGGTTAATTGAAATAAATCCATATATCCCATTTAATTTGTTAAGTGTCGTTATATTTATTTTGCTATATCATCATTTATTAACTTTCGTCCCCAAAAACCGTATCATATGAACTTATGCTTGTTTTTCGCTAAACAGAATATTAAAATTCATTAATCATTTTGACTAATGGCAATTTAAAATAATTAACCATTTTAACTAATGATTCTGAGACTAATTAACTAATTTAATAAAAGATGTTTAAAAATTGGTTTATCTATGATTAAATAAGATAAGATTTAATTTATCACTTTAACTAATGATTTCTTGAGTTTAACTGATTATTTTAACTAATGATACTTAAAAGTATTGAATCATTTTAAATAATGATATTTGAATTCAATTAATCATTTTAATTAATGTTTTTTTTTAAATTTAATTAATTGTTTTAACTAATGATATTTGGAATGTAGTTAAATCATTTTAATTAATAGTGTTTAAATTTTATAAATCATTTTATATAATGATATTTGAAATTAATAATCATTTTAAATTAATGATGTTTGAAATTAAACAATTTATTTGATTTATGAGAATTGAATTTATATAATTCATTTTAATTAATGATATTGAACTTTAATTAATTGTCTTAATTGATAGTTGTTTAAATTTAATTGATTTAACAGATAGTGTTTGAAAATTAGTTAACCATCTTAATTAATGATGTTTGAATTTAACTGAATGATTTTAATTAGTGGCATTTGAAATGTGATAAATCATTTTTACTAATGGGGATTAATAGTGTTTAAGTTTTTTTAATCATTTTAGTTAATAATGTTTGAGATTAATTATTAGTTTTAATTAATGATTAGTCAGATTTAAGTTTATTAAAATAAAATCCGGATACTTGTCAAAGATCACATAAGAAGTTTTGACAAGATAAGGGAAAATTCAGGGTAAATTAAAAAGGAACCAGAACTCGATTATTGGGACGTAAAGTTGGATAATCTTCTGGGTGTCCATCTGATGTTGGTTTAGGCATTTGGGGTCGGGCACTTGGAAAAATTATTCTCTTAAAGTTGTACAATCAGGAACTAATTCTAATGAAATAGCAGGCGGTTAAGCAATTAATTGAATGAGGATTAAAAGTACTGTATACATCTGAGATAATAAATGTTGTTTAAAATTTATAAATAATCGTTTATAAATGAGAAAATCCTTGAAAGAATTATTTATAAATAAAGCTAAGTGTGAATTTTTTTTGGTTTACAGTAAACAATGTCGTAACGACATTTGTTTTTAACCCTTGTTTTAATACACTTAGTATTACAAATGTTGTCTTATAAAAGAACGGTTTGAAAGGGTATTTCTAAAAATGTTTTACCAATACTATAATATGGAAATCACTTATATGAAAATGATTTATTTGTATAATTAGCACTAATCATCGAAAAAGTAAACTTATCACTATTTCAAAAGTTAAGAATAATCGTTTGACATGACTTTGAGGTAATATGTAACATCCCTAATTTTTGATAACATTTTCCGAAGATTTAATTAGATAAATTAAATAGAATAATGTAAGAATTAGAATAATAAGGAGATTGGGATTTGAATAAAGCATTAGAAGCCATGCTTAATATCCCTAAATGGGCTTAAAATGGCTTATTTTTTAATTAAACTACACAAAGTCTTATTAGAGAATAACCGCACCTATTATTCACATATCCTTTCATTTTCTTGTCCATTTCATTTTTCACAAAAACGCAAATTAAAACCTAAGAGGAGCCAGCCATTGCTAGGGAAAAAGGGGAAATTTTAATCAAAGCTAAGGATCAAAGCTAGAGGGAATTAATCTTCAACAAATCTCAAATTCTTTATCAAATTCAAGGTGAATAATAATCTATACCATCTCTATTTTGCTTTATGATCATATGTTTTCAGTTTTAAGATTAAATTCATTTTTATGATGTTTTGGATGATGATATGCTTGAATAATAATATCTTTCTGATTTAGATCAAATTATTTAAATATGGATTTGTACGGTTTAGAGTGAAACCATTGGTAAATGATTTTAGAATACAATGGGAAAATTTTATGCTATGTGAAATATGATTTTGGAGATGTTTTTCAATTTTTGTAATTTTCCAAGCTATGGAAAATTTAATATGAAATTTCTAAGGGAAATATGTATAATTGGATTTGAAATTTTATTTCGATTATTTTAGGAAGAAATTGGGTTTGAAATTTTAATATGTTAGATGACATGATGGAAGTGAAATTCTGTACTTTTTGCGGATTTTCCTAATTGATTTACTATGGAAATCAAATTGTTTTAGATGGAAGAACTTACTTGCATTATTGGTTTTGCCTAATGAAAGGGGTTAATTGCCAAATTTTGTTGATTTGGATCTGACGATAAGCGGCTGTTATTTTGTAAAGAATTTAAAATGTTTTAAGGCAACCAAACAAAGGTTTACAAATAGGAAGTTAATTATTAAGAAATTACTATAATTAGCATTAATTCAGCCTTTTTAGAAAAAGTTGCTTCCGCTTCTTTAAGCAGACCTTTCGACCTTTTGCCCTCGCTTCGACTTAGTCGAAACCTACCACGCCAAAACCCACCTAGTCAAAACTAATATACAAGGTATCACTTAGATGGTACGAAGTGGATTAAAGGAGGGCAGAAGGCATAGTGTCGAAAGCATTGTTTCCGATGGGGTTGAAACCTTTGCTTTGTTTTCAAATGTTAAGCGCCTACTTTTTTTTCTACTTAAAGCTTTCGAAGGAGTCGAAACATATTCTTTCAAAAGGAGTTTTCTATATAGCTTTTGAAGGGGGTTATCTTATCTTTTAAAGTATAAGCTTTCGAAGGAATTCCTTTACTTATGAAATAATGCTTTCAAAAGTAGTGGTTCCGACCTAGCGAAACCCTTCTATCATTCTTTTGCGTTTCAACTGTATTGAAGTCATTAATGCTTTCGAAGAGTAGCCTTTGTTTTAACTTATAATAAGTCACTTCCCATGTGCTTTCGAAAGGGTTCACGGGTTTTGAAGGTAATGACGTTGAAAGGGGGATCCATGCTACCCTTCAAAGTTTTACTCAAAGGTTTTCAGCATTCGAATGGATGGTTCCGACACCATCAAATTTTCCCTAAACAATTTTATTAAAGGTTTCAAAAGAGATACACTCGCATATATTCACTTTGACCCAAAAGATGTTTTTAAAGAGTAAAACCAATGGTATCGAAAGGGGTACTTTCATTGGTTTCGAAGCTATGTTTCTAAAGATTATTAAGTAACGTTTTTATACATCTGAAAGGTATATTTTGGTTTTGAAAGTGATAAGTTAAAGAGCTTCGAAAGATTTATGTTTGTTGTTTTGAAAAAAAAAATTCCAATGCTTTCGAAGGAGGTTATCCAGGGGTTCTAAAATTAAGGTTTTAAGGTTTTGAAAGTCCTGGTTTTCAAAACAAATAATCCAATCTCATTTTAAAGGAAAAACCATGGCATAAATAAAGAGTTTTGAAATGGAATTTTAGAAGTAGTTTTTCTTGATTAATAGGTTAAAGGGATTAACCAACCTTTATATATAATTTCAAGGATATTAAACCATAGGTGTTGGTATTATTATGTTGTTATGATGGCTTCTTCATATATTTATTCACATTGTAATGAACCCATAACGTTAATTTGGGGAAGGGCATAATAACCAGCTAGGTTAACCCAGCGGTGAACATAAATTAAATTAACTCCCGAATGAGTATAATTGCATCCGAGAGGTCAAGAAGACCAGAATATAGGATGTTAAAGTATTAATCAAAGATAGTGGTCGGGACCAATAGGTTGACAGTAAGCCCATGAAAACTATGTATTGGAAAAGATATTGGCAGGGGCCAATAGGTTCATACTAAGCCCATGAAAACTATGCATAAACGAAGATGTCAGGAAGACATGTTCATAGTAAGCCCATGAAAACTATGGTTTGATATTGGCAGGGGCAATAGGTTTATATTGAACCCATGAAAACTATACCCGAATTTAGATATTGACAGAAGTCAATAGGTTCCTAGTCAACCCACAAAAACTAGGATAAGAGGAAAGATATTGGAGATATGAATAGGATGAGGGAGAACCTATGAAACAGTAAAGATATTTGCAGGAGCCAATAGGTTTTAGTGATCCCATGAAAACTATGAAATTGGGTAGGGAGTCCACATACATTAAACAGGTTATTAGTAAACCAATGAAAACTAATAGATTAATAGTGGCCCTAGAAACTATAAATAAGACATAGTCAGAATAAATGGGGATTGGTAATCCAGAATTAATTTACTTTCCTGCATATCATCATATTATTTTGAGATGTTTTAACCATTGTGGATGCAGAAGCACGATATATTGTTTTATAAAGTTTTTAGGTTACTAGTGAGGGGAAAAACCCGTTTTGCTAAGTGGTGTGGTCTTACTAGATATCTAAATGGTTTGAGATGGTAGATTATTATTCATATCAAGCTTTGTATCTGAGTAGAAGTTTTTATTTTCCCCTTAAACTCTCAGGTGCTCAATTGATTTTGAGTAGTTTGATGGTTAAGGTTTTCAGGTTCTCTTATTAGACGAATAAAGCTTCTGGAGACATGCAGGAGGCAAGCAAGTTAATAAGATTTCTTTTTATTCCACTGTGTTTTGGTTGTAAAGGAATTTATTTATTTCCTTATTATATACTCTGATCAACCAAGGGGCATCTTCATATATCGCTCTTGGCGTATGTTGTAATAAGTATATTTTGTCTGAATGTGGTTACGGTTACGGGATTATGTAATGAACTTAAATGTTTTGAAATGGAATGTGGAATGTGTTTTAATGTTTTAAATTTTTTCCATATTCATGTGTTTTTGTGTATCAATGTATCTGACATTACCGTATTTAGTCACCGAGGATTAATAACAATGGATGACTGCAGCATCCATAGCGTTAGTTTTGGGCCTCTAAGTGGGGGATGTTACAAATTAGTATCAGAGCATAGGTTTATGAAACTTAAAAGAAATTTAAACCTAAAAGATTTTTCAAACATAATCCAATGAATCAGAAAATAAGATCGGGGTTTGGAATAATGTTATAGTAACATACTTGTGTTTGATATAGTTATATATATATATATAAGTACGTATTCCTCGCTCTCTTAGACCGTTCTTTTGTATCTTACTAAGTATCATATGTAGATTTACGAGAAAGAGGATATGGAAGCAGGAAACAGAAGAGGAAATCTCGATGGAGGAAGCACCATAACTAATGGAAATGCTTGACCCACCAGGAGGACCCCGGGTCAACCGGAAAACGCTAATAACCAAAATGCTAATGCGAATGTGGGTGTTGGAAATCCTCTAGTAGATATTGGTTCGAATGTATCAGTTCTTTGTCAATATAATGCAAGTAGGAGCTGCTGCTAGAGTTGCTAGGAATGTAGGAGGAGCTAATCATGTATCTCTAGTTGGGAATAATTATGCTAAGCTGAGTGGAGACTAAACCAGTCTTGGTGAGAAGCCATTTATGGGGACGGAGAATGCCATTGAGGTCAAGAATTGGCTATTACACTGTTGGCGTATCTTTGCTGATTTGGGTTTAGATGATGAGCAAAAGTGGAGGCTGGCCTCCAGGCAGATGCAAGGGTCTGCACTTCATTGGTGAAACATTATAACTGGTAGAGTTTCGAAGGAGTAGTTGACATGGACTGATTTTAGAAGAAGATTTTAGCAAATATTTATGTCCGAGGTTGCTAACTCAGCGCTGCTAAGGAAGTTTTTAAATCTAGAGTAGGGAGAGATGTCGGTTTTTGAGTATGCTGCTATGTTTAATGAGTTGTCTTGTTATGGATATAATACTGTAGACAATGTCATTAGGAGAAATGAGAAGTTCATTAGGGGGACTGAGACCCGAGATTGCTAAGGCAACCCTGCCACATCTCTGTGATCTTAGTAATTTAGTTATGGAGATGGAAATTCTCATGAGGAGATGCTTGCTATTTGTGCTAGAGAAAAGCTAGTGGAAATTTAGGGTTTTTAGGGAAAGAAAAGGAAATACTTTAAGAAGAAGGAAGCCCAGAAGGGAACGCTGCCAAGAAGGCAATGAATGATTTAGTTTGCTTTAAGTGTGACACGAAGGGTCATTATGCGAACGAGTGACGTTCAGGCAAGGGGAAGAAGGCTACAGATAAGAAGAATGTAAAGTGTTTCAACTGCGATCAAGTTGGGCATTACAAGAATCAGTGTCCAGAACTAGTTAGGGCGGACAAAGGGAAAGTTTTTGCTATTGGACCAGCATCAGTTAGGCCTACTGCAGACGATAAAGGGAAGACTGTGATGAATGGTGCACTTTTGATTCAGAGTATACCAGTTAGGGTACTTTTTGATACTGGTGCATCACATTCATTTATAGCTCAGCATTTGGTTGATAGATTATGCTTAGAACCCACCTACCTTGTTACTTCCTTATGAGTTGCGAATCTAGTAGGAGGGTATGTAACTCTAGGGATGAGATATGACTAGTTAGAACTTGATTTGTTAGGTCATAAGTTTGCATGCTATCAGTATCATCTTGGGTATGGATTGGTTGGGTAGGTATGAGGCTAGAATATTTTGCTAAGATAGGGAGATATCACTAAGACACCTAGATAGTCATAACCGAATCATATTCTTAGTAGAGAATTCCGACTGGGGTGTTTGTGCTTTGCTAAGTACTATGGAGGTAGGAGAAGAGTTAAGTTAGGTTCGATTAGCAAGGGAGTTAGTAGTTTTCTTTGAGCTAGTTACAAGGCTGCCATTGAGACGAGCTGTTGAGTTTCGGATAGATCTTGTACTAGGAGCTAAACCTGCGAGTAGACTACCTAGTAGGATGGCACCGACTGAGATGAAGGAATTAAAGGTGAAGCTAGTGGATCTTGAAGGAAGGAATTTTATTAGACCAAGCAGTTCACCTTAGGGAGCGACTTCAGTGTTCGTGAAGAAACCAGATGGGTCATTGAGGATGTGCATCGACTATCGTAAGTTGAACGAAAGGACAATTAAGAATAAGTATCCTTTGCCGAGAATAAATGACCAGTTCGATCAGTTGAGCAGAGACAAAGTGTTTCCCCAGTGGCGACAGGTTTCCATCAGTTAAGAGTGGTAGAGGAAAGTATTCCGTTGACATCATTTTAGACTAGGCATGGTTCATATGAGTGGTTAGTGATGCCATTTGGTTTAACGAATGCACCTGCTTTCTTCGGGGATTTGATGAACCGAGTTTCCCAAGAGTATTTGGATAGGTTTTTGTTGGTATTTATAGATGACATTTTAGTATATTCTAAGGATAAAAGAGAGCATGAGAATCATCTTAGAGTGGTGCTTGAGACGCTGAGGTAACATCAGCTGAAGGTGAAGTTTACCAAGGGTCATTTTTGGAAGAAATAAGTTAAATTTCTTGGTTACGTGGTTTTAAAGAAGGGCTTGTCCATCGATCTAGATAAGATCAAAGCTATAAATAATTGGAAGAGACCGGAGATGGTGACTGAGATTAGGATTTTTCTTAGACTCGCTGGCTACTACTGGAGATTCATTAAGGATTTCTCGCGGATAGCAGCACCTTTGACCAAGTTGACCAGGAAGGGGGTGAAGTTTTTCTGTTCCGACAATTGTGCTCAAGCATTCCTTAAGTTTAATCATTTGTTGACCAATGCACCCGTGTTAGTAGTTCTAGATGGAAACCAAGAGTTGATGGTCTATACGGATGCATGAGGAACAAGATTAGGAGCGATGTCAATGCAGAAGGGCAAAGTTATTGCCTATGCTTCACTAGCTTAGATTGCATGAATTGAGATATCCTACTCATGATTTAGAGTTGGCTGCGGTAATCTTCGCACTGAAGATTTGGAGACTTAGGGAAGAGATTTGAGCTATACACGGATCATAAGTCTTTACGGTATTCTCTTAGAAGGAGTTGAATATGAGACAGCAGAGGTGGCTGGAGTTTTTGGCTGCTTATGATTTTTGTATATATACACCTGGGGAAGGTAATAAGGTAGCAGATGCTATTAGCAGAAGACATCAAAATGTGGTGTTACTATGTTGGCAGAATGGAAAGATTTAGAAGCTCATTTTCTTGTTAATTTACCTAACTTGGCTTAAAATGTCATATATGTTAATTAAATTATACAAAGCCTTATTAGAGAATAGCCGCACCTATTATTCATGTATCCTTTCATTTTCTTGTTCATTTCATTTTCCACAAAAACGCATATAAAAACCTAAGAGGAGCCGGCCATTGCTAGGAAGAAAAAGGGGAAATTTTAATCAAAGCTAAGGATCAAAGCTTTAATAAATCTTAAATTCCTTATCATATTCAAGATGAATAATAATTTATACCATCTCTATGTTGTTTTATGATCATATGTTTTCAGATTCAAGATTAAATTCATTTTTATGATGTTTTGGATGATGATATGCTTGAATTATAATATGTTTGATTTAAATCAAATGATTTAAATATGGATTTACACGGTTTAGAGTAACACAGTTGGTAAATGATTTTAGAATACCATGGGAAAATTTAATGTAATGTGAAACATGATTTTGGAGACGGGTGTCAATTTTTGTAATTATCCAAGCGATGGAAAATTTAATATGAATTTTCTAAGGGAAATATGTATAATTGGGTTTGAAATTTTATTTCAATTATTTCAAGAAGAATTGGGTCTGAAATTTTGATATGTTAAATGACATGTTGAATGCGAATTTCTATAATTTTTGGGATTTTTCCTAATTGATTTACTATGGAAATTAAATTGTTTTAGAAGGAAGGACTTATTCGCATTATTGGTTTTACTTAATGAAAGGGCTTAATTGCTAAATTTTTGTTGATTTGGATCAGACGATAAGCGGTAGTTATTTTGTAAAGAATTTTAAAAGTTTTAAGGTAACCAATCAAAGGTTTACTGTAACGACCCACTATTTTGCACCATTCAAATCGACAATAAATCCACACATGTCTGACTTGAATAATTCAAAATATCAGATTGTTAATTTAAATTTGGCAAAACTCAGCATATGCAGTAAATAAATCAATCACAGAATCACAGACACAGAGTAATACAATAATACGCAGCGGAATAGATAAAATAGTAGTTCATGAAGCTACTATATAAACATCAGAGTTAGAAATAAAATACAACAGAATATCTCAAATACAGGGAAGTCTCCAATCCAAATAGATGACTTCTGTGAACGAATCAACTGGAAAGCTGGAAGCTGAATCAAAGTTGGATCTCCAAAGGAAGCTCCAAACTCCAAAGGTGAGTCTCAAATGCTGTATCACTCGGTCTGACCCGAGCGTAAAGCAAAACACAAAACACTCGAGTCAGGATTAACATTCTTATATCAATAAATCCAACTCAAGTGAAATATCAACTGAAATACAAGTAACTTAAAGGATGTTTGGGATAACCATCCTCTAAGGATCTTCAGAACTATCTACAAGGTGGAAATATACATTATAACACCGTGGTCATTCTAAATTAATTTATACTTCAAAACCAAAATATCATTTCATTTCAAATATATCTATTTTCCAAAATAGTATATATATAGGTTAAATAATTTATAAAGTAAAGTGTTTTATAATTTCCTCAAGTTTCACAAATCGGTTCAAATTAACTCAAATTCCAAATTCAAATTTATTCAGAGCTCAATTTTCCCATTTTAATTCAATTCAGTTTCTGAATAACAAATTCAATTCAAATTGATTTCAAATACAGATCTGAATCACAAAATAAACCATTTAAATTCCAATATATTTCAAAGCTTTAATATTCAACAATTTCAAAGTTACATTTAACAGTTTCATATAGCTCTTGATTTAACTTCATTTATTATTTAATTAGGGAATATTCACTTAATAAATTCAATATCATTTAACTAGCCTTAAATTACATTTTACTAAATATTTCCTTAAACTTTATTTACACAAGAAATATTCATTAGATTACTTATAAATCAAACTCAAGTTATACATCATATCTTACATCTCAATTTCAATAAAGTTTCAAATCGGTTTAATTAAATAAAATTCTTATTGAATACAATTTCAACTAAATTCAAATTATCTTTCTAACCTTGACTTATTCAAATTATTACCAAAATCTATTTTGAAATATATTTTAAATACTCAACATATTATATGTATTTAAATCAATCGTTCCCATTTATATATAATAATTTAAGGCTCAACATTTATTAAAACCATATATTTCTTTCCAAAACCATAGAATTCATTTTTTTAAAATATTTATATATATGGACCAACGGTGTCTGTATATATATTTATCATATGGTTAAGTGATACAGATATTTATCATTTCAATCCGAAATTTAAATATATACGGGTAGATATCATTTCGACCCGTAATCCCAATTTCAATTCAAATGAAAATCGCTTGGGTTTATCATTTCAACCCATAACGAAATTCTCCTATTCTAAAGTCCGTTCGGGTATGTATCATTTCAACCCATAGTGAATTCTATACTAGCAGGGAACTTGCAGAGTGATAACAGATACTACAAAAAAATATAACAACAGGCATATATCATCAGTATAAATAACAGATACGGGTGTCAGATGTCACAGGTGAACAGATACAAATAATAGTAATAACAAACATATAATACTAGATACTGTTGTCAGATGTCACATGTGAACAGATACAATAATAGTAATAACAGGCATATAATACTAGATACTGGTGTTAGAGGTCACAGGTGAACAGATACAATAATAGTAATAACAGGCATATAATACTAGATACTGGTGTCAGAGGTCATAGGTGAACAGATACAATAATAGTAATAACAGGCATATAATACTAGATACTGGTGTCAGATGTCACAGGTGAACAGATACAATAATAGTAATAACAGGCATATAATACTAGATACTGGTGTCAGAGGTCACAGGTGAACAGTTATAGATAATAGCATATATAACAATGTAAATAACTACAGCAGCATATTTCAATTGCTATTTCAATTGAAATCAAATTTAAATAATAAAAGAACGTTAATCGTAAGTGATTGCTCACCTTTCGAGGTTAGAGATGAACGAGACTGAGATGAGTTACGACTCCAAACACGGATTCCAAAACAAAGCTAGATTGGCACGAATTTGACGGTCAAGCTGATAAAAGGGAATTGATGGAAACGAATCAGAACTAGTTTGAAAGAAATAGAAAATATACATTATTATATTATTTTTTCGCAATTAATAATTTAATTTTAATCATAACTGATATACATAAATCCATATATATACAAATTTACATAAGTATAATACTAGTAATAAAAAAAAATATACATGTAGTGCTACCTATTTAAAATAGAGGAAAATAATACATTCGGTAAAATTTGTAAACCAATAACAGAATATATATATTTTAAGATCATATTTATTATGAAAGTTACATAACTTAGTTTATAAAAATTTACTTTTAAACCATTCAGCTATAACATATACTAAAGAATATAACTTACTGCCCCCTTTTTTTTAAGATAAGGCAAAGCAACCTAGGCAGGCTAACTAAGCCTATAGAAAACTAGGTGAAATTTACTATAACAACTTTAAAATGTCATGCCTATATATGTCTCTAAACAAATAGGTGCAGACTATATATGTACAAGCAAATGTTCGCACGCTGGACATATATGAGAAACAAACTATGCACCTTTAAAATACCATTTATATGCGATATTATATGTATAATATATTATAACTGACACGTATAACTAATACATATCAAAACTATGCATTATAAACTAACCATTATATAACTTATATATGCAGACAGCCAATGCAAACAAATTATATAATAGACATGACAGTAACTATATATATGCTTTACCCACCATAAAATATTATAAACATAATAGATTATATACAAAACCAAATCTTGTTATATAAACATATTATACAATATATAACACAAGACAACCGGTTTTAAACTTATGTATATAAACCTAATATATATATAACATATCATTTACTTAAATATGTATATCCTCTAGAAGTATTCACATAGGTTGAAAAGAATACCTTGGCGAGGCTTTTAGACAGAAAGGAAATGACGATAGATGCCCAGGCGAAGGACTTCGTCAGAGGTGATAGCTTCGGCTGGCTATTGGGTGGGGCTGTTATGGAGGCTCTCGGGTCAGCGGTTGAGGAGGTCTGTGCTCGAGAATGGTGGTGGATGTTGTAGTTGGTTTGGAGGGTGAGTGATAGGCTGCGGAGGTGATGGATGACGTGGAGAGAGTGAGGTGGAGGGGAGACGCAGGTCGAGTTTGGGAGAACTTCGGCCATGCAGGCTTGAATCGCAGGGAGCTCGGTTGAGAAGACTTGTGATGCATGCGAGCTGGCCAGGGTAATGGGACGTTGGTGGCAGCAAAAGGTGGTTCGAGTTTCGCATGGAGGTAAGGTGGTGGTCATGCAAAGAAAAAGGAGAATGGGTTAGGAAATAAAAAGAAAGAAGAATGCTGAGGGAAGAGATGCAAAGGTGTGGGATAGAGAAGATGTACAGGCAACTATTGATTTATATTTTAGATGGAACGGAAAAAAAAATGAGAATAAATGAAAGTAGTGAATCGAACGGCATATCATAATAACCATAGGAATTTAGACCAAAAAAAAAAAATTAAATTCCGGAACATAAAGAGCTATCGGTTATTAACTATACCAGAATGGGCAAATGAAAGGACACAAGAGCACAAACGACTCAATATCGAAACCGATACCGTGAATCGTTCCATGGATTTCGCTGTTCACCGGACGTCGAAACACATGAATGAATATACTGCGGAGATCGGCACGACAAGGTGATCAAAACGGTATACAGATATCAATGATACGATCATCCTATCAAAAGTCGATAACCGGTACCAGAAATGCTGCTATTTTGCCAGAATTAAGATAAACGGAGCAGTAGAAGTCCAAATTTGGAAAACGAATTTCGCAGTCTGATTCAGAATGATCTGAATAAATTTTCTCCTGTTGACATATTTTGGTTTCGAAAAACTTTTAAATTCACTGTTATTAACCGGTTTGATTTGAAATGAAATTTCACATGAAAATAAACTTCAATATTATCAGATGAAAATTTACCAATTGCTATATTAAAATAGACGTATTCCAAATAATAAATTTTTAATTTCAAATTTTATTGTTTAAAATTTCACAAATTTCCAGTTAAATATACTTTTAAAACCATTAAATTTTACGGGTCGTTACACTCTCCCCCACTCAAAACTTTTCGTCCTCGAAAAGGAAGGAAGTAGAAGAATAGAAAAACCAGACAGAAAAGATAGATTGAAAGTCAAGATTAAACAATTAATTTAAACTATATAAATTTTACTTAAAATTTGAAAACTTCATTTGCAATTCAATTATCTTATATACTTTAAAACCTTTCAAAAAAATCCATTTGTAAAATTTCTTGCTTCCCTTTATAAATATTATTTATATGTTTAAATGACACCTTTATAAATATATGAAAACCATTTGAAAACAATTATTTACATTATTGCTTATATTTACAAAGAAGTTATTTGAAAACATTAAATCCATAATTCATAAATTTATTAATTCTATCTAAAAATACTTTTCAAATATCATTAATAAATCAATAATCATTTACTTTAAATATGTCTTATTAAATTCATAACTTCTAAAATATTTATAACACTAATTTTTTTTTATTAAACCATGTAGTATATAAATAAACAATATTTTAAAGGATATAGTCAACAGGGAAAAGAAGGAGGATTTGGAAAAGCAGAATATAGGTGAATAAATAAAGCTGAGCAGATAAAGTAGATTCAAAAGAATAGTATCGGGCATGGATAATTAATTCAAACCATAAGAATTTCAATTGCGAATATTAATACAGAATTTCTTTGTTGGAAATACTTTTATAATAAAACACCTTTATAACGAAACAAATTTTCTTTCGAAAATACTTTTATAACTCGATGTTTCAACAAGTTTATCCTCATTCCTGTAGACTCTGGCAGTGCGTTGATCAGGCGCAAAGCTAGAATTCTCCAAGTACTTAGTAGACTTGTTTCAACACCCAGTGAAAATACTGGAAAAACTTTAAAACAGATATGGAAAGTACAATCCAAACAAAACGAATCAAATCATGGATCACAGATACACAATGGTTACGCCTGGGTCCCCCAGGAAACATCCGTACCTTTTAAGCATTCACTGCCTTGCGAATTTCGCCATGCAACAAAACTGTGGACCGCAGGATACATAAAAATGGTTACGCCTGGATCCCCCAGGAAACATCCATACCCCGTAAGCAATCTCTACCTTGCGGATTACGCCACTAACACGACCATAGATCGCAGATACACAATGGTTACGCCTGGATCCCCCAGGAAACATCCGTACCTTTTAAGCAATCACTGCCTTATGAATTACGCTATGCAGTCGAGTTCGTAAGACCATGGGTAACGCCATGGAATTCGAAGGACACTCGAGTATCATATCCGGAAAACCAAAATCAGAGAGAATAATATCGATAGAATGAATCCAAGATGTGGCCACAAATCGGATATCAAGCAGAAGGCACTTTCCATATCTTTACTTCGAAAATATGTATCATATAGTACCTTTTCAAATCACTTTCAAATATCGTACTTATATAAGATCCATTATATATAAGATTTTAATTTTCAAATCAAATACTTTCCAAAATCAATAGTATATCAAATCATACTTATATAGACTTCAATTATATAAGATTTCACTTTCAAATTGAGTACCTTTTCAAATCTATAGTTTTCGAATCAATTTCATACTCATACAAATCAATTTTATATAAGTTCAACAACTCCCAAATCAAGTATTTAGTAACATAAGGTTCTCAAATTTCAATTTGTTTCAATATCAGTTCAATTTCAAAATCATATCCGATTTCACCAAATTATTTCTTCTCAAATTAATTATCTTTAGTTTCAAAGTTTCCAAAATAATAGATTTAGAAAATAAATCCAAATTTCCAAATCAATATAATTTAAGTCAACCAATTTATTTTCAAAATCAAATGTTTTCAAAATCATCTTATACTTACGTAAGGTCTATCTTATATAAGGATCAAATTTTTCAAAATAAATTTCGCTGTATGAAGAGCCATATGGGATTGAATATCTTTGCTTTTATGGGTTATATATCTTTGTAATTTAAATTGGAAATTTTCTTTTAGTAAGCAAAGATATTCTAACTCGACAGCTTTCAATTCCAGCGTCAAAATATATCAATGATATTAGAATATAAGATGTACATACGTCATCATTTCGCAGAATCACATTTGATCGCTCGCTCGATCACACAAGTTCGCTTTCGAACTAGTATTGTCCATTCGACTTCCCAAATGCGGACTTCGATATGGTTTCTCGACTAGAAGCCATCAGTCTCCTTGCATAGCCATATACTATGATAGAGAATTCTAGAATCAAGCCCAAAATCCATATCAAATATTCGCCATCACGAATCAAATGAAAAATCCTAACACGAAATGGTGTAATTCACCTCGAACTTGTGTACTCAAACTTGGATCAATTTAATTATGCGAATAAAACAGCATACGTATAGCCTATATATTTATTCCAACTTGTTAAATATATAGTTTCATAAAGATGTTACTAAGTTAAAACATTTAACTAAACTTTATTCAGAATATTTTGAAGACCAAATTCTTTTCAAAGCATTTTGAATCTAAATTTCATATTAGAAAAATTCAAAATAGCCTTATTCATTTACTTAACCAAAAGGTTTCAACTTATTTAAATCATATTACTTCATACTTAAACTTCCAAAACAAACTTATATACTTTATCAAAATACTTTTCAAAATTTCTTAGCTTTGAAAAGTTAACCTTGATTTGGAAGTACTCGAACTTCAAAATAGTCGAAGAAATCATTTTCAAATTCAAGAGTTGGAAATCAGCAACAAGTCAGTAAATCAATTTTAATAGATAGGGTTATATCAAATCCAAAACTCGAAGACTGAACACCGGCTTACTTTAAATCATTTCAAATATATATATATATATATACATATATATATCTTTCGAATATCAATCTTACTTCGGAATTTGAAATCAAAATGGTTTCGCAAAATCACTCGCATAGCAAAGCTACTAAAGTGGCCTCTCCCCCACTCTGAAACTCGAAAATCAACGTCGATGATGCGTGCACTCATCACCGAAATTATTTTCCAGCGACATAAGTGAGTTCTGGACTTCTATTTTCTCAAACTTCTTTTGAAATTTCTTCGAAATCATTCGAAACTCATTAAAATCATTTGAAACATTTCTTATTTAGAAAATAATTTTAAATCATATTATTGTTATAATATATTTCAAAATCTTAAAACCAGTTTCAAAATACCGAAGTTCAATTCTCGAATTTCAAATTTTAAAATCCTTTAGTTATAAATCATTTTTATATAAATCAATTTCTTATATAACTTCAAAATTTCAAATCCTTTCAAAATTTAAATTTCAAATTCTTATTTTTAAAAGGTATATATAATCCTTATCGAAAACATTTCACTTTTATATATAGAATATAATCATACTTATAAAATTTCGATATATAAAACAATTTCCAAATACGAATAAACCCGATTTTTCAAAAGGATGATTCAAGAATGGATTTCAAAGCAAAGATAGATATTCAAATTAGAGGTACTCTAATCAAATTGAATTCTGATTCGAATATAGGCTCGAACGAAGATGAGATAATTAAATTTCAAAATAGAAGATGAATATACTTATATAACTCGCGGGCGACCTTAACCGGATCAACCGTGACTTCAAGAACAGATCGATGCAGAATTCCAAGAAAAATCAACATTTGATCGCAAGAGATAGCGGCATCTAAACCAAAGATATAGAAATCTCCGGTGAATCAATGCCAATTGTGAAGGAGTTTCACCCCTTCACAAATCATTCAAAGATTGGCGGGATCGCCTATTCTTATAGAGATCATTCGAAGTGGAGTTATGGGATACTCCAGAATCAAAAGAATACCAAGAGAGGGACAAGAATGAATTTCGAAACCGTAGGGATCGTTCCAAAGTTCAACAGAAATCGAGTCAAAAGGAAGAGATTAAACTCGAATGAAAGAGATTCTGTAAATAAATTTACAATATATGCTAAGTTTTGCCTAGAGCCAAAGCTCTGATACCAACTGTAACGACCCACTATTTTGCACCATTCAAATCGACAATAAATCCACACATGTCTGACTTGAATAATTCAAAATATCAGATTGTTAATTTAAATTTGGCAAAACTCAGCATATGCAGTAAATAAATCAATCACAGAATCACAGACACAGAGTAATACAATAATACGTAGCGGAATAGATAAAATAGTAGTTCATGAAGCTACTATATAAACATTAGAGTTAGAAATAAAATACAACAAAATATCTCAAATACAGGGAAGTCTCCAATCCAAACAGATGACTTCTGTGAACGAATCAACTGGAAAGCTGGAAGCTGAATCAAAGTTGGATCTCCAAAGGAAGCTCCAAACTCCAAAGGTGAGTCTCAAATGCTGTTTCACTCGGTCTGACCCGAGCGTAAAGCAAAACACAAAACACTCGAGTCAGGATTAACATTCTTATATCAATAAATCCAACTCAAGTGAAATATCAACTGAAATACAAGTAACTTAAAGGATGTTTGGGATAACCATCCTCTAAGGATCTTTAGAACTATCTACGAGGTGGAAATATACATTATAACACCGTGGTCATTCTAAATTAATTTATACTTCAAAACCAAAATATCATTTCATTTCAAATATATCTATTTTCCAAAATAGTATATATATAGGTTAAATAATTTATAAAGTAAAGTGTTTTATAATTTCCTCAAGTTTCACAAATCGGTTCAAATTAACTCAAATTCCAAATTCAAATTTATTCAGAGCTCAATTTTCCCATTTTAATTCAATTTAGTTTCTGAATAACAAATTCAATTCAAATTGATTTCAAATACAGATCTGAATCACAAAATAAACCATTTAAATTCCAATATATTTCAAAGCTTTAATATTCAACAATTTCAAAGTTACATTTAACAGTTTCATATAGCTCTTGATTTAACTTCATTTATTATTTAATCAGGGAATATTCACTTAATAAATTCAATATCATTTAACTAGCCTTAAATTACATTTTACTAAATATTTCCTTAAACTTTATTTACACAAGAAATATTCATTAGATTACTTATAAATCAAACTCAAGTTATACATCATATCTTACATCTCAATTTCAATAAAGTTTCAAATCGGTTTAATTAAATAAAATTCTTATTGAATACAATTTCAACTAAATTCAAATTATCTTTCTAACCTTGACTTATTCAAATTATTACCAAAATCTATTTTGAAATATATTTTAAATACTCAACATATTATATGTATTTAAATCAATCGTTCCCATTTATATATAATAATTTAAGGCTCAACATTTATTAAAACCATATATTTCTTTCCAAAACCATAGAATTCATTTTTTTAAAATATTTATATATATGGACCAACGGTGTCTGTATATATATTTATCATATGGTTAAGTGATACGGATATTTATCATTTCAATCCGAAATTTAAATATATACGGGTAGATATCATTTCGACCCGTAATCCCAATTTCAATTCAAATGAAAATCGCTTGGGTTTATCATTTCAACCCATAACGAAATTCTCCTATTCTAAAGTCCGTTTGGGTATGTATCATTTCAACCCATAGTGAATTCTATACTAGCAGGGAACTTGCAGAGTGATAACAGATACTACAAAAAAATATAACAACAGGCATATATCATCAGTATAAATAACAGATACGGGTGTCAGATGTCACAGGTGAACAGATACAAATAATAGTAATAACAGACATATAATACTAGATACTGGTGTCAGATGTCACATGTGAACAGATACAATAATAGTAATAACAGGCATATAATACTAGATACTGGTGTCAGAGGTCACAGGTGAACAGATACAATAATAGTAATAACAGGCATATAATACTAGATACTGGTGTCAGAGGTCATAGGTGAACAGATACAATAATAGTAATAACATGCATATAATACTAGATACTGGTGTCAGATGTCACAGGTGAACAGATACAATAATAGTAATAACAGGCATATAATACTAGATACTGGTGTCAGAGGTCACAGGTGAACAGTTATAGATAATAGCATATATAACAATGTAAATAACTACAGCAGCATATTTCAATTGCTATTTCAATTGAAATCAAATTTAAATAATAAAAGAACGTTAATCATGAGTGATTGCTCACCTTTCGAGGTTAGAGATGAACGAGACTGAGATGAGTTACGACTCCAAACACGGATTCCAAAACAAAGCTAGATTGGCACGAATTTGACGGTCAAGCTGATAAAAGGGAATTGATGGAAACGAATCAGAACTAGTTTGAAAGAAATAGAAAATATACATTATTATATTATTTTTTCGCAATTAATAATTTAATTTTAATCATAACTGATATACATAAATCCATATATATACAAATTTACATAAGTATAATACTAGTAATAAAAAAAAATATACATGTAGTGCTACCTATTTAAAATAGAGGAAAATAATACATTCGGTAAAATTTGTAAACCAATAACAGAATATATATATTTTAAGATCATATTTATTATGAAAGTTACATAACTTAGTTTATAAAAATTTACTTTTAAACCATTCAGCTATAACATATACTAAAGAATATAACTTACTGCCCCCTTTTTTTTAAGATAAGGCAAAGCAACCTAGGCAGGCTAACTAAGCCTGTAGAAAACTAGGTGAAATTTACTATAACAACTTTAAAATGTCATGCCTATATATGTCTCTAAACAAATAGGTGCAGACTATATATGTACAAGCAAATGTTCGCACGCTGGACATATATGAGAAACAAACTATGCACCTTTAAAATACCATTTATATGCGATATTATATGTATAATATATTATAACTGACACATATAACTAATACATATCAAAACTATGCATTATAAACTAACCATTATATAACTTATATATGCAGACAGCCAATGCAAACAAATTATATAATAGACATGACAGTAACTATATATATGCTTTACCCACCATAAAATATTATAAACATAATAGATTATATACAAAACCAAATCTTGTTATATAAACATATTATACAATATATAACACAAGACAACCGGTTTTAAACTTATGTATATAAACCTAATATATATATAACATATCATTTACTTAAATATGTATATCCTCTAGAAGTATTCACATAGGTTGAAAAGAATACCTTGGCGAGGCTTTTAGACAGAAAGGAAATGACGATAGATGCCCAGGCGAAGGACTTCGTCGGAGGTGATAGCTTCGGCTGGCTATTGGGTGGGGCTGTTATGGAGGCTCTCGGGTCAGCGGTTGAGGAGGTCTGTGCTCGAGAATGGTGGTGGATGTTGTAGTTGGTTTGGAGGGTGAGTGATAGGCTGCGGAGGTGATGGATGACATGGAGAGAGTTAGGTGGAGGGGAGACGCAGGTCGAGTTTGGGAGAACTTCGGCCATGCAGGCTTGAATCGCAGGGAGCTCGGTTGAGAAGACTTGTGATGCATGCGAGCTGGCCAGGGTAATGGGACGTTGGTGGCAGCAATAGGTGGTTCGAGTTTCGCATGGAGGTAAGGTGGTGGTCATGCAAAGAAAAAGGAGAATGGGTTAGGAAATAAAAAGAAAGAAGAATGCTGAGGGAAGAGATGCAAAGGTGTGGGATAGAGAAGATGTACAGGCAACTATTGATTTATATTTTAGATGGAACGGAAAAAAAAATGAGAATAAATGAAAGTAGTGAATCGAACGGCATATCATAATAACCATAGGAATTTAGACCAAAAAAAAATTTAAATTCCGGAACATAAAGAGCTATCGGTTATTAACTATACCAGAATGGGCAAATGAAAGGACACAAGAGCACAAACGACTCAATATCGGAACCGATACCGTGAATCGTTCCATGGATTTCGCCGTTCACCGGACGTCGAAACACATGAATGAATATACTGCGGAGATCGGCACGACAAGGTGATCAAAACGGTATACAGATATCAATGATACGATCATCCTATCAAAAGTCGATAACCGGTACCAGAAATGCTGCTATTTTGCCAGAATTAAGATAAACGGAGCAGTAGAAGTCCAAATTTGGAAAACGAATTTCGCAGTCTGATTCAGAATGATCTGAATAAATTTTCTCCTGTTGACATATTTTGGTTTCGAAAAACTTTTAAATTCACTGTTATTAACCGGTTTGATTTGAAATGAAATTTCACATGAAAATAAACTTCAATATTATCAGATGAAAATTTACCAATTGCTATATTAAAATAGACGTATTCCAAATAATAAATTTTTAATTTCAAATTTTATTGTTTAAAATTTCACAAAATTCCAGTTAAATATACTTTTAAAACCATTAAATTTTACGGGTCGTTATACTTACAAATAGGCAGGTTAGTTATAAAGCAATTACTATAATTAGCACTAATTCACCCTTTTAAGAAAAAGTTGCTTCCGCCTCTTTCAGCGGACCTTTCGACCTTATGCCCTCACTTCGACTCAGTCAAAACCTACCATGCCGAAACCTACCTAGTCGAAACCAATACATGAGGTATCACTTAGATGGTACGAAGTGGATTGGAAGAAGGCGCAAGGCATAGTGTCGAAAGCATTGCTTCCGATGGGGTTGAAACCTTTGCTTTATTTTCAAATGTTAAGTACCTGCTTTGTTTTACTTAAAGCTTTCGAAGGAGATGAAACATATGCTTTCGAAAGGGGTTTTCAATATAGCTTTCGAAGTTACCATCTTATGTTTTAATGTATAAGCTTTCGAAGGAATTCTTTTACTTATAAAATAATGCTTCCGAAAGTTGCGATTCCGACCTAGTCGAAACCCTTCTGCCGTTCTTTTGCCTTTTTACCGTGTTCAAGTCATCAATGCTTTCGAAGGGTAGCCTTTATTTTAACTTATCCTAAGTCACTTCCTATTTGTTTTCGAAAGGGTTTAAGGGTTTCAAAGGCAATGGTGTCGAAAGGGGGTTTCGATGCTATCCTTCAAAGTCTTACTCAAAGGTTTTGAGCTTTCGAATGGATGGTTCCGACACCATCATATTTTCCCCAAACAATTTTATTAAAGGTTTCAAAAGAGTTACTTTCGTGTATGTTGACCCAAAAGATGTTTTTAAAGAGTAAACCCAATGGTTTCGACAGGGGTACTTTCATTGGTTTCGAAGCTATGTTTCTAAAGATTATTAAGTAACGTTTTGATACTTCCTAAAGGTATATTTTGGTTTCGAAAGGGATAAGTTAAAGAGCTTTGAAAGGTATATGTATATTTTTTAAAAAGAAGTATCCAATGCTTTCAAAGGAGGTGATCCAGGGGTTTCCAAAGTGATGTTTTAATTTTTCAAAAGTCATATTTTTCAAAACAAATAACCCAATCTCATTTTAAAGGAAAAACCATGGCATAAATAAAGAGTATTGAAATGGAATTTTAAAAGAAGCTTTCCTTGATTAATAGTTTAAAGGGATTAACAAAGTTTTATTAGTTTCACGGATATTAAACCACATGTGTTGGTATTATTATGTTGTTATGATTGCTTCTTCATATATTTATTCACATTATAATGAACCCATAATGGTAATTTAGGGAAGTGCAGAATAACCAGCTATGTTGACCCAGTAGAGAATATAAATTAAATAAACTCCTGAATTAGTAGAATTGCATCTAGGAGTTAGGAAGACCAGAATATAGGATGCTTAAATATTAATTAAAGATATTGGCAGGGGTCAATAGGTTCACAGTAGGCCTATGAAAACTGTGTATATGGAAAGATATTAGCAAAGGCCAATATATTCATAGTAAGCCCATGAAAACTATTTATAAACGAAGATTTCAGGAAGACAGGTTCATAGTAAGCCCATGAAAACTATGATTTGATATTGGCAGGGGCCAACAGGTTTGCAGTGAACCCATGAAAACTATATATGGATTAAGATATTGACAGAGGTCAATAGGTTCCTTGTCAACCCATGAAAACTAGGATAAGAGGAAAGATATTGGAGTTACCAATATGTTCAGGGAGAACCCATGAAACAGTAAAGATATTGGTAGGGGCCAATCGATTCTTAGTGACCCCATGAAAATTATGAAATTGCGCAGGGAGTCCATATACATTATATATTTTATTAGTGAGCCCATGAACACTAATAGGTTAATAGTGACCCTAGAAACTATAAATAAACAGATCGTCAAAATGAATGGGGATGGGTAATCCAAAATTAATTTACTTGTATGCACATCATCATATTGTTTTGAGATATTTCTACCATTATGGATGCAGGAGCACAATATATGGTTTTATAAAGTTTTTAGGTTACTAATAAGGGGAAAACCCGTTCCGCTAAGCATCATGGTCTCACTAGATATATAAATTGTTTTAGATGGTAGATTATTATTCATACCAGACTTTATAACTAACTCGAAGTTTTTGTTTTCCCCTTAATTCTTGGGTGCTTAATTGATTTTGAGTAATTTGAGGGTTAGGGTTTTCAGGTTCACTTTTTATACGAATAAAGCTTCCAGAGACGTGCAGGAGGCAAGCTGGTTAATAAGAGTTCTTTTTATTCCGCCTTTTTTTGGTTGTAAAGGCAAATTTTTTTTATTGCCTTATTATATACTTTGATCAACTAAGGTATGTCGCTCTTAGTGTATGTTGTAATAAGTATATTTGTATGAACGTGGTTACGATTATGGAATTATGTAATGAACTAAAATGTTTTGAAATGGAATGTGGAATGTGTTTTGATGTTTCAATTTTTTTCCACATTCATGAGTTTCTGTGTATCAATGTATCTAACAATACCGTATTTAATCGCTGAAGATTAATAACTATGGATGACTGCAGCATCTATAGCCATTAGTTTTGGACCTCAAAGTGGGGGATGTTACATAACACTACCTTGACTTGATATTATTGTTAACCATGAAATAGTACAAGTTTGAATTCAATAAGTGGTGATAAACATACAAGACTTAATTTCCCTATACGATCGTTTTATATCCTCGACGGTTGGTATCTCAGCTATTGGCTACTTTAGCTCCTTTATTACCGTCATTCTAAGATGATTTATTGCTCCATTGAGCATTGCTATCCTTTGTCGCAAAATGACTAAACCAAAAGCACAAGAGGGGGCCCAGCTACTTGGGGTTGCTCCCATTAGGATATTTACACATCTCATCTAGTTTAGGATCAGTTGTGCACTTAGATGTGGAAATTTTTGGATAGACGGTAAGATCTAGCGAGTTCTAGCTTAAAGGTTCCTAGGAAGTGTCACGGAGTATATAAGCTTCTCAGAAGTATATTACTAGAGGTATACTCCAAGGGGGTGCACCTTTCTAAACATCTGTTGGAAAATTTTCTTTCTTTATTTGATTTAAAAAACTTGAATCTGTTTACCTTTAAATTGCCATGTGTAGAGCCAACTCCTCTTTACGGCATTTAATATTGATTTAGTCCATTCTATCAAGTTGGACTGTTACCTTATTCTGTCCATTCTATCAAGTTGGATCGTTAAGTTATTTAGCCCATTATATCAAGTTTAGATTGTCATCTTATTTTGTCTATTCAATCAAATTTGGACTGTTTTCTTATTTTATCCATTTTGTCTAGTTTAGATTTTGCTTGGATTAGTTTCATTCTGCCAAGTCTGATTTTAATATTACATATGCCCATTCTTATATAGGTTTGTTTGTTTCCTGATGTTTATTTCTGCTCTTCCCTATATGGATGTTTTTCTTGTGAGGTAAAACCCTATTCCACATAAGCGGCGTGGTCTCATAGAACTTTTATATGATCCCAATTATTCAAGTTATCTCATGCTAGTATTTCCAAACCGATCTGGGTGTTATTTTATTATAATGCTCGGGTCAGACCGAGTATTTTTCCAGGTTGTCTTTGGTATTATGGAGACCTTGGATGGAAGCTGGAGATTCACCTTTCGTAGTGTTTTATTTTACGTTGTATTATATAATATCCCTATCAGCGTTCGTATGGTACAGATTTTATAACTGCTAATAAGGTTTGTTTTTAACTTTGATATACTTTGTATTTTTGAAGTGACAGTTTCTACTGTCCATGTTATATTATATGTTGTCGATTCCACTATGAGATTTTGTTATTCTCTGTTCTCTGTTCTTTTCATTTTATTCACCTCAACAATCTACCCTTTTGTCGATTGGATGTATGACACTGGAACACAGTGGTAGCGTTCGGTGTCGACTTTTGATGGTCAAAAGGGCGGGTCATTGTAGTTGGCCTATGGTCATGGGCTAGTGAGTGTGAGGAAGGATGGATATGAACTTGGTGGTATCGGATGAGGCAAGCCGTAAGCCAAGGTAGCGGAGGAAGGTGATGCCGTGAGTCTTGAAGCAAGGGTCGTCATGGCTGAAAACTTAAAATGGAAGGAGGAGTAGTTTAGTGAATGTTATGGTGAAGTAGAGAATGGTTTAGAGAAACGTTGATTTGTTTGGATATTGGTAGGGAGTTTGGATTTCAAAATGGTGTGTACTCGAGTTTAGATTTAATTAGTTTAAACTTAAAATGATGATATGCATGTTTAATTAGTTAATTAATATTCTTGGTTGAAAATTGATTGATTATACGGTTGATTATATGATTGGTTATATGATTGATAACTTAGTTGAGATAAATTATTGGAAATCATTTTAAGAAATAGTTAAATGATCAACTACGGTTAATTTATGGAAAATAAATCCTTATAAATATGTGTATGGAGCTTATTGAGCCTCTTAATGATTTTGAAATATAAAAATGTTAAAAATGATTATTATAATAATATTATATTATGAAATAGTTTAAAAGTGAATATGAGGTTCAATATGAAAAGTATCAGTTGAAATGGTTTAAAACAATTAATAAAAGTTTTATAAATGTTAAAACCCAATTTAGTGAAGTTTTAACAAGTTATGAAAATTGAGTTAAAAATAGGCGCATCGTGCAACGACAATTTGCCATTTGCATCGTAAAAGTTTAAATCCATTTATAAAATGGAATTGAAGTTGGAGTTCTTTGGAATATGAGCAAATCATGATTTCAAAATAATCGGGGTTTGGCAGCCCGAAATCCAAAGTGACAAATTATTAAAATTGTTCTATAAATATAGTAAAATGTTTTAAAAGGCATTGATGTTTTAAAAATGTATTTCTAAATGAATGAAAAATAATTTTGATCAAATAATCTTTTACATCACTATGAGCATCACTTTTTAATAACTTTTGAAGTATGGCTTTAAATTTAAGTATTCTTTCCCAAATCTTTTATAAATGTTTTCAAACAAATAAATAAGCGTCTTAAAGATGATTTGGGGATTTCACAATTATTTTGAAAAAGTTTAAGTAAATGATTAAAAGAAAAGCTATTATAAATAAGCAATTTAATCTTGGCTCTAAAAGTCGATGAGTAGACTTAATGTTTCTATTGTGAGATTTGGATGTAAGTGCTTAAGCTAATGAGATGTTAAGGAGCAACCAGTGCCCTGGTTCACTTAGCCTTTTTCCTGGGCGAGTGATAAATATGGTCGAAATGTCGAAAATGCGACAAGTATAAATGATACAATTTTCCAAATTTAAACAAATTGGATTGCATAGTAATAATCTTCTTTTACTTGGTGTTGAATTCCGAGGAGGGAACCGGCACTATCCATGTGATTTTAAAAGGCGATTTCACCGTTATTCACGAATAGTAAAGGTTGAATACAGAAATTGATATTGAGTATAATTAGTGTAATTTCTATGGATCTTTCCTTTTCTAATCAGTTTGGGTTTATAGTAAAGGATGTCTTAAATAACATCATTTTTTATCCATTTAAAAGTTGTGATTTGAAATTAAGAAATCTTTGTTACGATTTGAATAAATGATATGGAAACTTTTCTCCTAAGTAAAAGGTGAGATGATTTGGAAATTTATAAAAAGTTTAATTAACCAAAGGGATTTCAGCAATGAGGCTTAATGCTTCCATATACTTTTGAGAAGATAAATGGAATAATTTAAAAGAATATATCTCTGAAAGATATTTTAAATAAATGATAAGATAAATTAATTAGATGATGATTGATAATTACCTATATATCTAATTTGTTTTTATCGATGATTACTGCAGAGAAACCAAGGTCGAATTAGGTGATTCCTACCCAAAAACCACGAAGAACCATTATACGCATTCGAAAGTGAAGACATGTTAAAGACAATGATTTTTGAAGACATGAGATCTTCATAACGGAAGGACTGCTTGTTGATAATTACTGCTTAGTTCCCAGAATAAAATAAATAGTGGTGGTCCCTTCGTTATGAAAATCTTTGAAATGCAAGGATTACTCATTACAAATCCTAGGGTTAATTCCCAACAGGATGTATTAGGAGAAGTTCCTTCGGTTTGTCCTATTCCTGGACAACTTGCACTGATGAGTGTTTGACATTGCATTTCTAAAACTATGTACATTGATCTCTATAAACATACATCTATTTGCTAGTGTAGGAGGTAACTCTCTTATACTTAACACCCTTCTCTGAGACATACGAGCTCAGAGGTTGTACATTTTTTGAACTCTATAGTGTGTCATTAGAAATAGAAATGTGGCATTCAAAGTGGAACCTATTATGTGAAAGGCAGAGCCTGGCTTTTTGAAAAGCAAAGCCTGGCTTTGTGGAAAGTATGGGCGTAGCCTCTCATGCCTCACATCTCGGTAATGGTAGGGGTAATTATGTGGTTAGCAAGACATATATTTCAGCCTATCGGTTATTGCGGATACGGGAAGAAAATGGAATCTATTGTTTAGAGGTCAGTAGTGTCTGGACGCTCGATATTTTATGGTATAGTGGTGTATGATTCCTTGTACGAAAAGCCATTGGATACGTAGTAGTGTAGTAATAC
This sequence comes from Allium fistulosum, assembly GCA_030737815.1. Classification (NCBI taxonomy): domain Eukaryota; kingdom Viridiplantae; phylum Streptophyta; class Magnoliopsida; order Asparagales; family Amaryllidaceae; genus Allium; species Allium fistulosum. The sequence continues at coordinate 673,424,376 of CM060901.1, forward strand.
GAGATGTATAGTGGTTTATGAGTCCCTATACGAAATGCCACCAGGTACTATGATTGCTATACGTGAAAAAATCTGCAAAGGATGGAAAAGACCACCGGTTCCCTGTCATGCTGGAAATCCAATTCCAATACTAGCTTTACGGTTTTGATTGTATTTCCAAAATAGTTGTAATGCCTTGTAAACATTTAGCTACCTCATGCTGTAATTTAATAATGGTAACAATTCCAGTTATGTTTATATATATTTAATTGGAAAGAATTTTCAAAGTAATGCCTTTAGAAATAATATCAAATGGTTTAAGTATTAAATGTTTTGTTCATCATAAGGTAAAAAACCGTCTATGTTTATGTGCGACGTGATCTTATGAGATGCTCTTCTATTTTCAAAACGGGTTTTGTTCGACAACAAAGTTGATCTATGATACCACAATATATATTTATAATTCATGACTCATGCTGGTTGATTAAGCTTGATCCGGGTATTTTTAATACTCGGGTCAGATCCGTGTAGTTTTGGGTTTAGCTGAAGACACTTGGAGTTTCTAGAGGAGAGCTGGAGATTTTCATCCACGAATAGACGTATTCTATTTTCTACTGCATTTGTATTGTTGTTTGCAGAATTTATAAGGATAGGTGATTATAAATGTCTAGGCTGAATATAGGTTAAATTCTGTTACAGGTATTTAAAATTTTAGATGTAAAATATTTTTTGATTAATAATATATGTTATTCCATTCGTGTGATATTCTGTTTTGTCTTTGTTTTCTTCTTTCCCTTAACGATTGGTTTTCTGACACTTGAAAATGCGGCACGTGGATGCCAAAGACGTAATAATGTAGATTTTCAATGGTCGAAAATCTCGATCGTTACATTTGGTATCAGAGCTTAGGTTGAGCGAACACCTAAGCTTTGGTGAGGTAAAACTCATTATTGTCAGGGTTAGTAATACCCTAGAATGAGTAACTCATTAGAGATATGTAACAACCTTAATTTTTGATAACATTATTCAGAAAATTTAATTAGATAAATTAAAAAGAATAATGATGATAAGGAGATTGAGATTGAATAAATTACATAATGGGTCGTGCTTATTAACTAGACAAATGGGCTTTAATTTGATTTATGTGATAATTTAGTTACACATGGGCATATTAGTAAAATAGCCTCCTTATTATTTTACACGGCTATTACTTCTCCTCTGTTCCCATTCACATTTCATTTTACTCATGGACATAAAATCTAAAACCTAAATCAAAGCCGGCCATTTCCAAAGAAGAAGAAGGAGATATTTAATCTAAAGCTAAAAATCAAGCTAGGATGGATTAATCAACATCAAATCCCAAGTTCCTTATCAAGTTTAAGGTGAATAATAGTTCTTACCATCTCCTTTGGTTTTATAATCATGTGACTTTAGATTTGAATATTTATCTTGTTTCCATGATATGTTGGATGATTATATGCTCGAATTTATGGATTGCTTGATTTAAACTATTAAATTATATTAAATTCGTATCGTTTTAAGGATAAACCATGAGATATTGGTTTTAAAATGAGATGGAAATTTTTTATGTTAAATGAAACATAATTTTGGAGATGGGATTTAATTTTGGGAATTTTCCAAGTTGTGGAAATTTTGTTATGAATTTTTGATGGGAAATATGATAAAATTGGGTTAAATATTTATTTTGTGAATTTCAGAAAGAAATTGGGTCTAAAAATCTTAATATGTTTGATTATATGATTAATTCAAATTTCTGTGATTTTTGGGGATTTTTCCTAGTTGATTTATTTAGGGAAATAAATTATTTTAAAGGGAGGGCTTTTATGAAAATGTTGGTTTTAGGTTATATGGAAAGGTTTTAACGTTTAAATCCTTCAATTTTGAATATGAATAAATGCAACATTTTTAGAAGTAAAGTAATTTGAAAAGTTTTATGGCAACTAATCCATATTTTTCAACTAGGAAATTTGTTAGAAAGAAATTATTTAAAGTTGCAATGATTCAGCCTTTAACAAGAAAAAGGTGTTTCACCGTAAATGGAAAGTACCTTTCGACTCCTTTGACTCCGCCCTATCATGGTCGAAACCATCATGGTTGAAACCTTCATATTCGAAACAAATACACATAGTATCTCCTAGAAGGTACGTAGCGGATTGGAAAATAGGCGGAAGCATTGGCGTCGAAGGGTATGCCTCCGATGGGGTCAAAACCCTGATTTGTTTTCATAAGATAAAATCCTTTCCTTGTTTTACTTAAAAGCTTTTGACATAGTCATAATGTTTTTGTCAAAAGGGGTTTATGTTTAGCTTTCGAAAAAGGTTGCCATGTTAATACTAAAGTACTAGCTTTCGAAGGGGGTCCTTTTTCCTTAAATAAAAGCTTTCGAAAGAGGTTGGTTTCGACCTAGTCGAAGCCTAGCTGCCACCCTACCTTTTGACTATGTTATCCAATAATGCTTTCGAAGAGTTTCCCTTATTTTTACTTTAAACCAAAGCTTTCTCCTAATTGCTTTTGAAAGGAGTTGGGGTTTCAAAGGTGATGAAGTCGAAAGGGGGTTTCGACCCAGACCTTCGATGTTTTGATTTTTAAGTCTTGTGCTTTCGAACTAGATGGCTCCAACACCTTCAACCCTTTCTCAAACTAATTTTTGTTGGTTTCGAAAGAGATACTTTCATATACAACCATCTTGACTGAAATGATGTTTTAAATGTAAAACCCAATGTTTTTGAAAGGGTATTTCATTTGTTTCGAAACCTATGTTTTAAAGAACGTTTTCTTGACATCATCGAAAGGTTTTATTGGTTTCGAAAGGGTATATACACTTAGTGTTTTGGAAAGAGGTTTTCTACCCTTTAGAAGGAGGTTATCCAAGTGTTTTGAAAGTGTTGTTTTAAGGTTTCAAAACCAATGACCCATTTTGATTTTTAAGAAAAGCAATGGCACAAATACATGAAGATTTTGAAAATATTATTCGCATTGTTATTAACCCATATTTGTACTTTGGGGAAAGGGCAGAATAACCAGTTAGGTTGACCCAATAGTGAATATAACTTAATAGATGTTAAATTCTTAACTTAAAGATATAGGCAGGGGCCAATAGGTTTATAGTAAGCCCATGAAAACTATTATTTGATACTGGCATGGGGCAGTAGGTTTATAGTTAGCCCATGAAAACTATACTCTGATTAAGATATTGGCAGTTAGCCAATAGGTTCCTAGTTAGCCTAGGAAAACTAAGATAAGAAATATGATACTGGAGTTGCCAATAGGTTCTTAGTGATCCCATGAAATCTAAGTAATTGGACAGATAGTCCTTAATATTATCAGATTAACAGTAAACCAAGAAACTATAATTAAGACAGACAGTTAGAATGAATGGGGATGGGTAATCCAAAATTAATTAATTAATATTGCATATCATAATAATCTTTTGAAATACTATGTTTTAACCATTGTGGATGTAGGAAGCACAGTATATGGTTCCATAAATGTTTTAGGATACTAGTGAAGGGAAAACCCGTTCCGCTAAGCGGGGTGGTCTCACTAGATATCTAATGATTTGAGATGGTAGATTATTATTCATACCAGGCTTTATGTCTAACTCGAGGTTTTTGTTTTGCCCTTAAACTCTCGGGTACTCAATTGATTTTGAGTAGGTTGAGAGTTAGAGTTTTCAGGTTTCCTTTTTAGATGAATAAAGCTTTCGGAGGCTTATAGGAGGTGGATATTTATCTAAAGTTATTTTATTTTCGTTGTATGTTTGATTGTAAAGGCAAACTGTTTTAATGACTTAGTATGTACTCTGATCAACCGAAGGGGCATCTTCATATGTCGCTCTTGACGTATTTTGTTGTTATATGTTATCTGAACGTGGTCTGCGAATGAGATTATGTAATCAAATTGAAATATTTTGAATTGGAATTTGGATTTTATTTGCTATTTAAAAATTCTTCCATATTCTTGTGTTTCTGTGTATCAATGTATCTAATATCGCCGTATTTGGTAGCCAAGAATTAATAACTATGGATTAATGCAACATCCGTAGCCGTTGGTTTTTGGCCTCCAAGAAGAGGGATGTTAAAAGTTGGTGTCAGACCATCGTTTATGAAACATTAAAAGAAATTTAAACCTAAAAGTTTTTTCAAACATAATCCAATGAATAAGATAATAAGGTTGGGGTTTTGGGTTAATGTTATAATAACGTACTTGCATTTGATTATATATATATATATGTAGTTGTATATATAAGTATGTATACCCCACTCTATTAGACCGTTCTTCTGTATCTTACTAAGGCTCATATGAAGATTTACTAGAAAGGAGATATGGAAGCAGGAGACGAAAGAGGAAATCTCGGTGGAGGAAGCACCACAACAAATGGAAATGCTCGACCCACTACCAGGAGAAACCCAAGTCGACCGGCTAATGGTAGCAACCAAAATGCAGAAGCCAATGTGAGTGTTGGAAATCCACCAGTAGATACGGGGGTGATGTATCAGTTCTTTGCAGGTTTGATGCAAGCTGGAGCTGCTGCTGGAGTTGCTAGAATGTAGGAGGAGCTAATCCTATGGCTACAGTTGGGAATATTGCTTTACTAAGTAGAGATTACACCATTTTGGGTCGGAACCATTCCTGGGAATAAAAAATGTTGTGGAGGTTCAGAATTAGTGGTTGCATTGTGAGAAATATTTACTGATATGGGTCTGAATGATGGACAAAAGAGAAGGTTTGCCTTTGGGCAGTTTGTAACATCCCGTATCTAGAAGCCAAAAGCTAAGCGCTACGAATGCTGCAGTCATCCATAGTATTAACTTCGGGTGATGAAATACAGCAATGCTAATGGTATCCATAATATCAGAAGCACTTTAATATGAACAAAATCATAGATTTCCAAAAAATATTATTTTCAGTAAATACATTTCAAATAAAATCATATCCATGTTGCAAAATTCCCCAAACGTATTCCCAGCCAATGATCAAATATAAATTACAATAATACGCCAAGAGCGACATTTGAAGATACCCCTTTGGATGATCAAAGCAATATAGACATAACTGTCTTAATACATAGTGGAAACAACAAAAACAGAATTCCTAATTTAGCCATCCGTCAGCCACCTGCTCGTATTCAGAAGCTTATTCGCCAAAATCTGCTAAAACTTGAAAACCTTAACCCTCAGCCTACTCAAAAAAATTTTGAACACCTGAGAGTTTAAGGGGAAACAAAATCTTCACGTCAGACATAAAGCCTGGTATGAATAATTTCAGTTACACCTCTATTTACTGATATTTAGTGAGACCATGTCGCTTAGCGTAACGGGTTTTCCCTTACTAATATCCTTCTTCTTTTTTCAAAACTTTTATTTAGCAAAATCCATTCCTACCACCAAACTGGTTAATAAACTGATTATAATAATAATCTAGCAAGATCCATTATGCTAAAAACAGGAAATAAATGGACTAACTATCCAAAATCATGGCTAACTGCCCTCTGCTGGACTAACTGTCCTAAAACTGATTATGCCAAAATAGCAATATTCTTTATGCTACATAATGGACTATCTATCTATAAAACAGGTAAAAAGGTGGACTAACTGTCCTTAAGAAGTAGCAAGGTTCGTTATGATAAGAAATGAACTAAATGTTCATAACTGGGCTAACTGCCCTTAACTGGACTAACTGTCCTCTAGGCTGACTGCCCTTAAAATAGACTAACTGTCCGAATTTAAATGAGCTAACTGCCCGAGATTTTTCTTTGGGTTAACTACCCTTTAAATTTTCCTTGAATTTTTTTCTCAAAATGATTTAGTCTGTCAAATCATACATATACAAGGAAAATATATTTTGCTTTACTTTAAGCTATTTTGCCATGTTATATATACTTTACTCAAAACAATGTTGATGATGTTCAAGAAGGATTTACTATCCTTTTAAAAGAAGTTAAAGTCCTTTATGAATTAAAGCACTTGGGCTATCTGCTTATTCATTATATTCAAAAACTTTGTTTAAAACTTTAAACAACCCTTTCGAAATCACTGAAGGTAACCCCTTCGAAACCATTGCATGCAACTCCTTCGAAACCATTGAAAGGCCCTTTCGAAACCATTGAAAGTACCCCTTTCAACAACATTGAAGATAACTCCTTCGTAACCAATAAAAACCCTTTCCTTTAAAAGCTTTAAAATATATGACATCCACTTTTAAAACCATTGAAATAGTGCCTTTCGAAAACATAGGAAAAACTTTCCTTTTCATCTTTGTCGAAACCCTGGGGAACTACCCCTTTCGAAACCATTCATAAAACCTTTCAAAAGCATCGAAACCAACTCTTTCGAAAGCACTATAGGATCAATTAAAACAAGTGGACACCTTTCGAAACCATTCGAAGTTATCTACTTCGAAACCCTTTAAAACGTTTCGACCAATACATTTGGATTATGCCTTCAAGTTGGAACGACCTAAATTTTTTTTGATAATTAAAAATAGTAAATTAATTAAGATTTTGCAATTTAATATTGTAAGAAATTCAAATTTATCATTTATTAATGAGAAATGGTTAAAATATGATTGAATAATGTTGTTTGAATGTTATTGACAACTATTTTAATGTAATTTCAAGTAATTGAAATAATTGTAAAGTTAATTGGTTAGAAATTGTAAATAAGGAAATAAATTAAAGGTTGTACTAAATGGTAAGATTGTATTTAATAAATTGAAATTGATTATGAAATCAGTGATGTGTATGTAGTTATAACATTTGTTTGTAAATAATAAAATTCATAAATGTGATAAAATTACTTAAAAGTAACAATGGTTTATTGATCATCTCATTATTTAATATGTTGAAATAATTTGGAAATCAATAGAAATTGATGTAACTAAATATTATAGTTAATGCGGTAAAAGATGATAACTATAAAATATTAATGTAATAAAATGTAAATTAATGTTAATTATATTCATGGTAATAGTTGATTTAATAATAAGTGGAAATCAAAATAAAAGAATTGATTGAATTTAAAATATAATTAACTGGAATATTATTACAATTGTAATTGAACGCTGAACTAGTGTAATATTTAAATCTTGGATTTAATATGAAAATGGTATTTTAAAGGATTTTAAATATATATGTAATCAAAAATGATGAAAATTGTTAACTATTAGATTTGAATTTGAAAAGTGATTAAATCATTTTAATAATAATTTATTTAATTAATGTGAAAATAGCCATTTTGGCCACTTTCTTGGATTTCAACGAAACCAGTTTCATCGGATCTGTAACAGTGAATTATTGTAGGATTTCAAGTTTCGTAGCGATCGGACTTGTCGTTTGATCGTGCGGGCTCGAAACACGTAGAAATCAATTTAATGAATTCAATGAAAATAAGCTGATTTTAAAAGCTAACTTCTGTATACAATGGAATTAGGGTTTGAAACTAGTTCCATTGAGTTAAAAATATCGAAAACATCTATTTTGATATATGGAATGACCTACTTTCGTTTCGGAAGCGAAATGGGCTTTTCGGGTTCGCATAATCGTTTCAACCAATATAATCTGTCCATTCATTTCTTATCTATCTTCGTTCATATAAATAGATTTTGTTTCTCAAACCCTAGTAGCCTTTTAGTTTATTTTGTACGTACATTCTCATATGTTCCTTTCTTCCAATGGCAGAAACCAAATTTCAATTACAAACAATAATTTTAAAATAAAAATCAATTTCAAAATTTCAACCTCTCCAAACTATATCGAATTATATATCATTGGAAAGCTCTCGATGAGTGCACTCTACTGCAGCAATTTGTTTTTTTGACTTGTTGCATCGTTTGACCAGAAATCGATGAAGAACCTCGGCCGTCCATTTCTAGGGTTTACGATCCAATAGTGGATCTTCATCCAATCAACGATCGGGGAGTTGCGTTGGGAAGAGGAGGTCGAGCAGGGCATACAATGGTCATCATTCATCATAGCTTGGTCAGATTTCACCAGAATTCGTGCATAAAGGGGAGTGAAAGTGGAACTTGCAGGAGTGGCCGAGACGCCTAGCTATGGTGCGCCTAAGCCTGAGGATTTCAATGGTGGTCACGGACCTAGGTGATGTTGATCGATGAAGGTGCAATAATTAGTTGAAGCTAGCGGCTGGTTAACGTGATCGAGGGTAAGAAAACGATAGGGTTCACACGGCTAGGCACGAGAGTTAGAAGGTGATGTGTATCTATTTCCTTTTTTTATTATTTAATTTAAAATTTAAATTATCAATGCTTCTAAGGACCATAACTTTTACATACATGCTCGGATTCACGCGCGGTTTTCTCCATTGCGATTGTATCGAAATTCCTGACATTACAAATCTAGTTTAGCTGCATTCTAAGACCATTAAATTTTTGGGCCTAATTTGGATTTTTATTCGACTAAAAAACAAAGGTGAGTGTTCTAATCCACTCACGAATGCTAAACTATCATATGTTAGTTAAATTAAGTTTATGATACAATTAGAAATTGATTGATTACTGTTTGGTATATTTAATTTGCCCTTCTAGTTAATTTGAATTTATATTGAAGTTAATTGCCGTTCAATTTAATATTGAATTTAATCTGTTAATTAAATGCTTGATAATGATAACCAGTCTATTTGTCTTGATTTATTGGTTGATTTGGATGATGATTGTGATGGATGTTTAATTTATGATATTTGGATGACTGGATATTATATTTATTTCATATGTTGCTATCACAGTGCAAGTTCCCTTAGTTTGTTGTTAGGAAAAATCACTATAGGTTGAAATGATACATACCTGAATGGACTTATAGATTAGGGAAAAATCGTTATGGGTTGAAATGATAAACTCGAGCGATTTTATGGATTTTGAATTTTATTCAGGATTGCGGATTGAAATGAAATATATCTGTATCACTTAACCATAGTGTAGAAAATTATATATGGGCACCAGATTGCTTACATTAAATGATTTTAAATCCTTAAATTTTTGAATCCAGTTAAATAATATGTTGAAAAAATTCGATTTATATGAACTGAATTGTTTTCAAAATCAAAGCTTTAAAAATGTTGAAATTGAAATTGGTTTAAATGAATTGTTTATTGAATTTAAATTGAATTTTTAAAGTTGAATTTTTAAATACAAATGAAATTTATAAAATTTGGGTTATTGTAAAATTTTGAATATTTTAAACTTTGAAATCTATTGAATTTGAAGTGGTTTGAATTTTAGTTCAAACATGGATTTGAAATATATATAAATTGAATGGTTTTAATGAGAATTTGAATTGAAAGATTAAAATTGAGTTTGTTGATTTGAAATCTGGATATGATCCAGGTTTGTGAAATGAAAGAAATAGTTTGATTTGATATTATTTTTAAATTAAATATATTTAATATAAATTGTTTAAAACCTATTGTTTTAAAATTTTAATTATTTAGATTTTCAACTATTTACTATATAAACCATTTCCAATAATCAAACCATTTTATATTAAACTATTTCAACTATTTTAAAATCCTTAAACTATTCAAACTATTAAACTATTTTAAACTGTTAAAACTATTTTAAACTAATATAAACTATTCCTAATATATAAACTATTTTAATCTATAACCTATTTTTAAAATATAAACTATTTTTGTTGTATAACTATTCCAATATATATACTACTTTCCACATTCAAATTGTTAAAGTTGGAACTGTTATGATTTAGATTTCACTGATTTAAATGCAAATATTTTAATACGAGAGTTTAGCCTATTTTGGTGGTTATGATTTTGAAAACGAGTATGATTTAAGGTGAAAAATGATTTCAAAAGTGAATAGAATTTTGAAATGATTATGATTTGGAAGTGAATATGATTTTGAAGTAAATAATGGTTTCGTAAGTGATATGATTTTGATGAGTATGAATTGTTTGAAATGTAAAAGAACCAGCCGGTGTGAAATAAGCGTTTGGTTGTTAATAAGACCGGGATCAGATATTTTCATACTCTCTGCTAATACCGAAAACCACTTTAACAACTGTGCACGTGTTGGAGAATCCAGAACGAAGTAGGATGGTTTGGCGAACGATTCTGTATGAGGTATGAACGTAGCCATAACCCCCTTGGGTCAGCTTGATGTGACTAAAACAGGAGCCACGCCTGGCCAAGTGGGGTCGCACCCCCTATCGGGCACATTTCTTCGATACCATATTATTACTTTGTGATTGATTTTGTGGCTACCCCTCGATTTGATTTTGGGATTGTGTTTAGAGGTGGGCGGGAGTAGCTGCTATGCGTTACCATCAGTCCAGATCCGCAAAAAGATAGTATCCTATCCCTGGCATTGCCTCACATGCCTTGTCATATGCCTTATCACGCCCACTATGAGTTTGGTTTGTGTCGTACCTATGGAGTGCTCCCTAATAGCCCACTAGTTTACGGTGGAGTTTACAGGACTGTATAGACTGCGGCATTTATATTAAAATGTGTTTAGAGGGATATGGGTAATGCCTTAACGCTATTTTAATACTTTACTTTATTGAAGACAGATTATAATAGCATATTGTACTACAGAGTGGATAGTTTAACAAATCATTAGGAGATGGTACTCCCAAACATCTCTTAAGTTATTGCACGCACGTTAGACACTGGATAGGTGATGTAAAACCCCGTAAACATATTTGAAACAGTCACACTCATATTTATTTACTATTGATTTAACTTACATAAGATCTTTTAATTTTGACTCAAGTGTTTTGTCTTTCATTACGCTTGGGTCAGTCTGAGCTTTTCAATGTATTGAAGACCTTAATACTAGAGGACGAAGACGAAGATTTAGTATATTATTACTATTTAGTATATTTATTCCACTGCATCATGTTGTTATGCTACATTATTTATTTATTCCTGCTATATGTGTCACTCTGATATGTATTGTGAAGTGTAATCAAATGTATTTGTAAAACAACTTCATGAACTTTTTATTTGATTATTATATTTTGTCATTCCGCCGTGAGATTCTGTATTTGGTTTTTCTTTCTTTTCTCTTCTTTATCTTATTTACCCCATAACAATCCTCCCTATTGAATGGTTTGAGTTCGACATTTGTGGTTTATTGTCGATTTGAACCATCCAAAAAGGTGGGTCGTTACAAGTGGTATCAGAGCTTTGGTTTAGCGATAACCTTAGCTTTGTGGGGTCTAACTCATTAGAGATAAGGTAGTAATACCCTATAATGAGTTGTCTAAGTGTATATATATGGGAGAGCGTATTTGTTAGTGTTATAAAAATGTTTTTATATTGTGTTAATTTGTTTTGTTCAGTATTTATGAATTCTAGTCGGCACATAGGACGCTATGGTATCGATAGGGATTTCTAAACACTTAATAGGGAAGACCGACACAATATTGCTTTTGAAATATTGGTAAATGAAATAATTTTACCTAGTATTATATTTTTCAAATAAAAGAATAGATTTTTATAAATGGATATAGTTGTAATTGATATGTTTGTTTGTTAGGAAGTGGAATTTTATGAATATTGGTTGCAAAATAGAATTTACAAATAAAGTCAATTTAATTGGAAATTTGGGAACTTAAGTTCTGGGGTTTTGAAATTTGTTTTCAAAAGATTTTGGAATATAGTATTAGTATTATTTTGAAGTATTTTCAGATATAAATATTTCAATGTGATTTGAAAGAAATGTTTCTAAAGGAATTTTAAAAGGAAATAAGTTGTGTATTCTCCTCTTCTGTCAATGGATAATAATTTCGGAGATGAGTGCACGCATCATCGATGTTCATTTTCGAGTTTCAAAGTGGGGAGACCACTTAGTGGCTTTGCTACACCTTGCTTTGATAAAATAGAATTCTAAGTTAAACTCCTAAAGTATAGTTTGAAAAAAATGTAAGTATATATTATTTCAAGAATTGATTTGAAATGAACCCGATGATTGAGTTCTCAAGTTCTCTATTAATTAGTGTTTTCAATTACTGAACCGAAGAAAAAACTTGAATTATTAGAAAATTATAAATTGTGGAATAAGAAAATAAATTTAAGCATTTAAGAGAAAATATGAATTGAAGTTGTAAATCTTAGAATTGGAAGATAATAAATTTGAAACAAACCAGAAACTGTTAAATATGTATAATACTCAATTGAATTATATAAATTTGTATAATACTCAATTGCATTCTAAAGAATAAATAAAACTTACCAAAATGTTTAAGAAGCTAAAAATGCTAATAGGAATATGTAATAGAATATTATACAAGTAAATCAAACTTAGGTAATAAGAATATTTAAGAAAATGGAATTATATTCAAAGAAATGGTTAATTAATAAATTGAATAGAAAAAGAAATTCTATTGGACCAAAATGAATAAAAACCTTAGTGAAAAATATAAATAAAGTTACATTATCCAAAATTGTGTAAAGAAAATGTAAATCTGTAAAGAATGGTTGAAATTAAATTGTAACATTTTGAGATAATTATGACTTGAATAAGTGGTACCAATGAAAATGAATGTGAATTAGATTACAAGGAAACTTCTATAATATTTCAAAAAATTGATTTATTGATGACTTAAGATATTAAATGTGAAGTAATTTATGTAAATAAATGAATGAAAAAAATGAAAAAAGGGAAAAGACATTGTATGAATGAATAAAAATAAATTAAAGAGTAAAAATGAAACCCATAGAATAAACTTAAATAGTATTAAATGTTGTGTTGTTTGGCTTATGGGATGTTCGGGAAGTGATACTTTAAATTGTTTAAGATATATGAATAATCTATTAAGTAATTATCTAAGGCTGTTGAGCGTAAGGTATACTTGGTAGTTATTTATCACCCTGGTATGATGAAAAGTGTCTGAACTTGAACAAACCGTGGGTTTGGTTGCTATTGATTGTTTGATAGATTCTTTTGTTGCATATGATGGTTGTACTGTTTTGTTTGAAAATGTATTGTGTTGATTTGCTTTTTTTTACTAATTGAAACAACTAAATATTTCTCTTGAATAAAATTCGCACTATTCTAGATTATATAAGTGAAATACAGGTTTATGGAAGCAATAGCTACTGCTTTTAGTTTCATAAATAAAGTTGTTTGCTTGACAAATATGTACGTTTTCGGATTATGGTTTTATAGCGATATTTTATTGTTTTCCCCATGGTTTGGGATGTTTTTATTATTGAAATATGATATATATATATATATATATATATATATTATTGATATTATCATTTTCCCGGACCTATCCGTACAAAGAAGACTCTGCCGAAACTTTCCGTGAATTTTAGACTTAGAATTTTTTTTGTGAAAGTGAAAATATTTTCAAACTTTTATTAGACTTGAATATGAAAGAATTAATTGTTTACAAATTGATATATTTTATTTAGATACTTAATTATGTAAGTTTAAAGTGCTTATAAATTTATTATTTGAATAAAATATATTAGTTTCTTAATTCCTTCTCATTCCTTTTTGAGGATGAAATTTTTTGAGTAGAATAGAGTGTAACGACCTGTATTTTTTTCGATAATTAAAAATAGTAAATTAATTATGATTTTGCAATTTAATATTGTAAGAAATTAAAATTTATGATTTATTAATAAGAAATAGTTAAAATATGATTCAATAATGTTGTGTGAATGTATTGACAACTATTTTAATGTAATTTCAAGGAATTGAAATAATTGTAGAGTTAAATTGGTTAAAAATTGTAAACAAGGAAATAAATTAAAGGTTGTATTAAATGGTAATATTGTATGTAATAAATTGAAATTGAATATGAAATCAGTGATGTGTAAGTAGTTATAACATTTTTTTGTAAATAATAAAATTTATAAATGTGATTAAATTACTTAAAAGTAGCAATGGTTTATTGATCATCTCATTATTTAATATTTTGAAATAATTTGGAAATCAATAGAAATTGATGTAATTAAATATTGTAGTTAATGTGGTAAAAGATGATAACTATAAAATATGAGTGTAATAAAATGTAAATTAATGTTAATTATATTCATGGTTATAGCCGATTTAATAATAAGAGTGGAAATCAAAATAAAAGAATTGATTGAATTTAAAATATAATTAATTGGAATTTTAATACAATTGCAGTTGAACGCTGAACTAGTGTAATATTTAAATCTTACATTTAATATGAAAAATGTGTTTTAAAGGATATTAAATTTATATGTAATCGAAAATGATGAAAATTGTTAACTATTAGATTTGAATTTGAAAAGTGATTAAATCAATTTAATGATAATTTATTTAATTAACGTGAAAATAGCCATTTTTGCCATTGTCTCGGATTTCGACGAAACCAGATTCATCGGATCCATAACAATGAATTATGTAGGATTTCAAGTTTCGTAGCGATCGGATTTATCGTTTGATCTTGCGGGCTCGAAACGTGTAGAAATCAATTTAATGAATTCAATTAAAATAAACTGATTTTTATAGCTAACTTCTGTCTACAATGGAATTAGGGTTTCAAACTATTTCCATTGAATTTAAAAATATGAAAACATCTATTTTGATATATGGGATGACCTACTTTCGTTTCAGAAGCAGAACGGACTCTTTGGGTTCACATAATCGTTTCGATTAATACGATCTATCCATTCATTTCGTATCTATCTTCATTTATATAAATAGATTTTGTTTCTCAAACCCTAGCAGCCTTTTAGTTTATTTTGTACGTACATTCTCATATGTTTCTTTCTTCCAATGGTAGAAACCAAATTCCAATTACAAACCCTAATTTCAAAATAAAAATCAATTTCAAAATGTTAACCGCTCCAAACTATATCGAATTATATATCGTTGAAAAACCCTCGACGAGTGCATCTACTGCAACAATTTTTTTTTCGATTTAGTGCATCGTTTGACCAAAAATCAATGAAGAACCTCGGCCATCCATTTCTAGGGTTTATGATCCAACGATGGATCTTCATCCAATCAACGATCGGGGAGTTGCGTTGGGAAGAAGAGGTCGAGCATGGAATATTGTGGTCATCATTCATCGTTGCTATGAATTTGCCAGAATTCATGCATAAAGGGGAGCGACGGCGGAGTTGCCGAGCTCTTAGCTATGGTGCGCCTAAGCCTGAGGAATTCAATGGTGGTCATGTATCTTGGTGATGTTGATCGATTGAGGCGCGATAGTTAGTTAGAGCTGGTGGCTGGTTAACGTGATCGAGGGCAACAGAACGATAGGTTTCACGCGGCTGGGCACTAGAGTTTGAAGGTGATGTGTATCTATTCCCTTTTTATATTATTTAATTTAAAATTTAAATTCTTAAACCTTCTAACGACCATAACTTTTAAATACATGCTCGGATTCACACGCGGTTTTCTATTTTGCGATCGTATCGAAATTCCAGACATTACAGAACTGGTTTGGCTGCATTCTGAGACTGTTAGATTTTTGGGCCTAATTTAGATTTTTATTCGACTAAAAAGCAAAGGTGAGTTTTTTAACCCACTCACGAATGTTAAACTATCCTATGTTAGTTAAATTAAATTTATGATATGATTAGAAATTAATTGATTGCTGTTTGGTATGTTTAATTTGTCCTTCCTGTTAATTTGAATTTATATTGAATTTAATTGCCATTTAATATTGAATTTAATTTATTAACTAAATGGTTGATAATGATAACCAGTCTATTTGTTGTGATTTATTGGTTGATTTGGATTTTGATTGTGATGGATGTTTAATGTTTGATATTTGGATGACTGGATATTATATTTATTTTATATGTTGCTATCACGCTGCAAGTTCCCTTACTTTGCTGTTAGGAAAAATCACTATGGGTTGAAACGATACATACCCGAATGGACTTATAGATTAGGAAAAAATCGTTATGGCTTGAGATGATAAATTCGAGCGATTTTATGGATTATGAATTTTATTCGAGATTACGGGTTGAAATGATATATATCCATAAATTTAAAATTTATTGCAGGTTGAAATGGTATATATCCATATCACTTGATCATAGGGTAGAAAGTTATATATGGGCACCTGATTGGTTAAATTAAATTATTTTAAATCCTTAAAATTTTGAATCCAATTAAATGATATTTTGGAATAAAATTTGATTTATATGAACTGAATTATTTTCAAAATCTAAGCTTTAAAAATGTTGAAATTAAAATTGGTTTAAATGAATTGTTTATTGAATTTAACTTGAAATTTTAAAGTTAAATTTTTAAATATAAATGAAATTTATAAAATTTGAGTTGTTGTAAACGTTTGAATATTTTTAACTTTGCAATCTAATTAATTTGAAGTGGTTTAAATTTTAGTTAAACATGGATTTGAAATCGAGATAAATTGAATGGTTTTAATGAGAATTTGAATTGAAAGATTAAAATTGAGTTTGTTGATTTGAAATCTGGATGTTATTTTCAAATTAAATATATTTAATGTAAATTGTTTTAAAATTTAGATTATTTAGATTTTCCACTATTTACTATATAAACCATTTCTAATAATCAAACCATTTTATATTAAACTATTTAAACTATTTTAAAATCCTTAAACTATTTAAACTATTAAACTATTTTAAACTATCAAAACTATTTTAAACTAATATAAACTATTCCTAATATATAATCTATTTTAATCTATAACCTATTTTTAAAATATAAACTATTTTTAATGTATACCTTTTCCAATATATATGCTACTTTCCATATTCAAACCGTTAAAGTTGGAACTGTTATGACTTAGATTTAACTGATTTAAATGCAAATATTTTGATATGAGGGATTAACCTATTTTGGTGGTTATGATTTTGAAAACAAGTATGATTTAAGGTGAGTAATGATTTCGAAAGTGAATAGGATTTTGAAATGATTATGATTTGGAAGTGAAC
Source organism: Allium fistulosum (assembly GCA_030737815.1). NCBI lineage: Eukaryota > Viridiplantae > Streptophyta > Magnoliopsida > Asparagales > Amaryllidaceae > Allium > Allium fistulosum. The sequence continues at coordinate 673,441,265 of CM060901.1, forward strand.
ATGATTTTGAAGTAAATAATGGTTTCGAAAGTGATATGATTTTGAAGTGAATATGATATTTTGATATGAGTATGAATTGTTTGAAATGTAAAAGAACCAACCGGTGTGAAATAAGCATTTGGTTGTTAAAGAGACTAGGATCAGATATTGTCATACTCTCTACCAATACCGAAAACCACTTTAACAACTGTGCACGTGGTGGAGAATCCAGAACGAAGTAGGATGGTTTGGCGAACGATTATGCATGAGGTATGAACGTAGACCTGACCCTCTCGGGTCAGCTTGATTTGACTAAAAAAGGAGCCACGCTGGGCCAAGTGGGGTCGCTGCCCCTATTCGGCACATTTGTTCGATACCATATTATTACTTTGTGATTGATTTGGTGGCCACCCCTCGATTTGGTTTTGGGAGTGTGTTTCGAGGTGGGCGGTAGTAGCTATTGTGCGTTACCACCAGTCCGGATCCGCAAAAGGTAGTATCCTACCCTGGGCGTTGCCTCGCGTGCCTTGTCATATGCCTTATCGCGCCCACTACAAGTTTGGTTTGTGTCGTACCTATAGAGTGCTCCCAGATAGCCCACCAGTTTACGGTGGAGTTTACAGTACTGTATAGACTATGTCATTTATATAAAAATGTGTTAAAGGGGATATGGGTAACGGCGTAACGCTATTTTAATACTTTACTTTACTGAAGACATATTATAATAGCATATTGTACTACATAGTAGATAGTTTAACGGATCCTTAGGAGATGGTAATCCCAAACATCTCCTAAGTTATTACATGCACGTTAGACAGTGGATAGGTGATGTAAAAAACCATAAACATCTCTGAAGACGTTACACTCATATTCATTTACTATTGATTTAACTTACATAAGATCTTTTAGTTCGGACTCGAGAGTTTTGTCTTTCATTGCGCTCGTGTCAGCCTGAGCTTTTCAGTGTATTGAAGACCTTATTTATGGAGGAAGAAGCTGGAGATGTAGTATGTTATTACTATTTATTATATTTATTCCATTGCATCATGTTGTTCCACTGCATTATTTATTTATTCGTGCTATATGTGTAAATCTGATATGTATTGTGAAGTGTAATCAAATGTATTTGTAAAACAGCTTCATGAACTGTTTATTTGATTATTATATTTGGTCATTCCGCTGTGAGATTTTGTGTTTTGTTTTTCTTTCTTTTCTCTTCTTTTTCTTATTTACCCCATAACAATCCTCTCTTTTGAATGGTTTGAGTTCGACATGTGTGGTTTATTGTCGATTTGAACCATCCAAAAAGGTGGGTCGTTACACAAGTAGAGCAAAAAGGATCAGAAAAATATTAGAGTCAAAAGCATCTGCTTCGAAACCCTTTGAAAGCAACTCTTTCAAAACCATTTCATAAACAATCAAGTGATGGTGTCGAAACCATCTCTTCGAAAGCAATGGAGAGGTGGCAAATTTTAAAAAAAAAAGATTCCCTTCAAAACAATCTGGATTGAAAGGTAGGAAGTGGTAGCCATAGGCGTTGACCATGTCGAAAGCACTCAATTAAAACAAGAAAGCAACCCAATTGAAACCTTTCCTTTTAAACCATTTGACTTAGTCGAAAGCAATTAGGTCGAAAGCAACTTAGTCGAAAGCAAGCAGTTGTATTTCTTAAAACCAAAACCAAGCTTCAACTCTTTCGGAACCCCTTGGTTTTGACCCTATACCTTTCGCCCTCTTCTAATTCACTACGTACCAGTTTCTTGATACCATGTGCATTGGTTTCGACCGTATCGAAATGGGAGGTACAGATGCGGAACCTAGGTGCCGAAGGGGTCAAAACAGTAAAAAGCATGTTTATTTGTACTTTAAAGTTATCCTTTTGTACATAACCTGCATTGTTTGTCTAAATCAGATTGGTTGCCAGATTTTTATATTTAAAACTGCTACCATCATTCCCTTTTTAGAAATTTAAACAATTTAGAAAAAGGCCCTTCTCCTCTATAATTATATAAAGCATTTAATTCCCATACCTTAAATAATTTTAATAACTATTAAAACACCTTGGAAAAATTCCAGAAAATCACTTTATATATGTTTTCCAACATATAAAATTTTCGGCTCCAAATAATAAATTATTTTCCTGTGGATAATTTTATAATCCAGAATACCATTTTCTTCCTTAGAAAGTTCATAATAAATCCACGAAAATTAAGAAAAATCTAAAAATTGAAACCCATCTCCAAAATATTATTTTAGATCTTCATAAAAATTCGCAAGGCAATTAGATGTCAATTAATAGGGTTTTCATCTCAAAACATGTCATAAAATCTATATGAACATTCATAAATCATCAACATGTATATATAATCATTCTATCATTCGAAAACATGTCAAATCATGGCAAAATATTCGGATTTAACCTTAAAACCGAAACCAATAAAAATTAGAGATGTAATCATTATTCACCTATGCTTTAGAGATTAATGGAGCTTAAGATTTGGATGGATTTGATTTGAATTTGCTTTTCCTTTAACTTTTCTTAATTTCATCTTCCCCTTTCCTTATTAATGGTGGCCAGCCTTATTTATAATTTTTTTGAAATGAAATGAATGTGTACATTATACACGGCCTATGATTGGGGATATAGGAAGGGCCTCTTTCCCATATTACCCCTCATCTAATTCATTTTTTAACCCTTCTTTAATGTGTTTATTTTAAAAGGCACGGCTACCTTAATTAAAATCAAATCTCAATCCCCTAATCAACACATTATTTTATTTAGTTTAACTAAATAAATATCCTAAACAATGCTAACAAAAATCTGGGGTGTTACAGACTCCCCTCCTTCAATAATTTCGTCCTCGAAATTAGGATAAGGCACACAATAATCAAATAAGACGGTAAAAGATACCATCAAACAAATCAGGATAAGTATCTCTAATCCTGTTCTCAACCTCCCAAGTAAAGTCTCTGTCATTGTCACTCCACTAGACTTTGACTAATCTGACCGTCTTGGTTCTAAGCCTCTTCTCATCTCTCGCAACAATGCTAACTAGCTTCCTCACTATGGTCAAATATGGTTCTACTACTAAATCATCTAGCATTGTCAGTGCAATAGCAGTCTTCGGGTCTCCAACACACTTTCTAAGATGAGAAACATTAAAAACATCATGGACACCTGCCAAACTGCTCGGTACCCCAAGTCTATATGCGAGTTTTCCCATCCTCTCAAGAATAGGAATAGGTCCAATGAAACTAGGAGATAACTTCCCAGATTTCCCAAACCTAATCACAACCTTCATCATTGACACCTTGACGAAAACCTATTCCCTAACTGAGAACTCCAAATCTTTCCATTTCTTATCTACATAACTTTTCTTCCTAGACCTAGCCACCTTCATTCTAGCCTGAAAGGACTCAATCTTTTCTGCAGCATCTCTAACCAGATCTGGACCAAGAATAAACCTATCCCCGGTCTCTAACCAACATATGGGAGATTTGCATGGCCTTCCATACAAAGCTTCAAATGGTTCCGTCCCAATACTAGTATGATAATTGTTGTTATATGAAAACTCGACTTGATTCCGATGGTCTTCCCATGATGTCTTGAAATCTAGATCACAAGCTCTTAACAAATCTTCTAAGATCTTGTTAACTCTTTCTGTTTTCCCATCTATCTGCAGATGGTAAGCGGTACTCATCTTAAGCTTGGTTCCCAAAACTTTCTGTAGACTCTTCCAAAACTTGCTAGTGAACAAGCAATCTCTATCACTAACTATACCACTAGGAACTCCATGCAGACTAACCACATTCTTCATAAATAACATCACTAAAACATGTGCCGTCCTGGTTGACCTGACTTGAATGAATTGGGTACTCTTGGTCAATCTGTCCACTATGACCTATATACTTTCATTTCCTCCGTTCGACCTTTGCAACCCATCAATGAAGTCCACAGAAATAGATTCCCACATCCACACTGGAATGTTTAACGGCTGAAGCAAATACTTGGCTTCTGGTATTCGGCATTTGCTTACTGGCAATTCAAGTACTGCCTTACACACAAACCAATCCCGCTCCATTCCTTCCTAGAAGAAACTCCTCTTCACATCCTGGTACATCTTGGTACCTCTAGGATGTATACCGAACTTCGAACGATGCATTCCTCTAAGCCTTCCTTCCTTATGTTTCCTACACTCGAAACACATAATATTCCTTTCTTTCTCAACTACCCATTCTGTTCAAGATTGAAATCTTTCAAGTCATCGCTCTTGGTTCCTTCCTTTAGCTTCTTGATCTGATTAGCTAACACTAGATCCATTATCTACTTAGAAGCAATCTGTTCGATCAACACTGGTCGTAATTCCAAATAGGACAATACAACTATACTCCCACTATACCCAGCTTCAGATCTCCACTGCACTCTGTAATATGCTAATGCTTCTAAATCTTCCCACTCAGCAATCATCCCCAACACTGCTTTCCGATGCTTCCTGCTAAGTGCATCTACAACCTTGTTGCCTTTCCATGGTGTGTACTCAACCTTAAAATCATAAGCGGCTATGAACTCTAACCACCTCTGTTGTCTCATGTTCAGCTTCTTCCGAATGAACAAATACTTCAGCGACTTATGGTTTGTATACAGCTTAGACCTTTCTCCCAAAAGGTAATGTCTCCATACCTTCAAAGCAAAAATAACTGTAGCAAATTCTAAATCATGTGCTGGACACCTAACCTTATGCGGTCTAACCTGCCTAGAAGCATACGCAATCATTTTACCTCTCTATATTAGCATAGCTCCTAATCCTGTTCCAATGCATCGGTACAAACTACCAAGTCCCGATTCCCCTCTGCAACAACCAACACCATGCCTGTGTCAATAAGTGTTTCAAACCCTGGAATGCTTCCTCACACTTACTGGTCCATGCAAACTTCACATCCTTCCTCATTAGCTTGGTCATCGGTGCCGCTATCCACGAAAAATCCTTAATGAATCTCCGATAATAACCAGCTAACCCAAGGTAACTCTTTATCTCGGTTACTATCTCGGGTCTTTTCCAACTATTCACTGCCTCGATCTTAGTCGGATCCACTGATAACCCTTCCTTTGAGACTACATGACCAAGAAACTTCACCTCATTCTTCCAGAAGTGTCACTTTGAAAACGTGGCTTTCAACTGATGCTGCCTCAGCATCTCAAGCACCACTCTAAGATGAACTTCATGCTCTCTTCCATCCTTAGAGTATATCAAGATATCATCTATGAAAACCAGTACGAACCTATCCAAGTGCTATCAGAAAATCCGGTTCATCAAATCTACAAAGAAAGCTGGTGCATTCGTCAGTCCGAACGGCATAACCAACCATTTGTACAACCCATATCTGGTCCTAAACACCGTCAAAGGTATACTATCGTCTGCTACCCTAAGCTGATGGAAACCTATTGCCAAATCCAAATGGGAAAATACCTTTGCTCCAATCAACTAGTCAAACAAATCGTCAATTTTGGGCAATGGGTATCGATTCTTTATCGTCCTCTCATTCAACTTACGATAATCGATACATAGCCCCAACGATCTGTCCGGCTTCTTAGCAAACACTGCTGCTACACTCCAAGGCGAACTACTCGGTCTGATAAAACTCTTGCCCTCTAAATCCAGCAACTGCACCTTCAACTCCCTCATTTCAGAAGGGGTTATCCTGCTCGGTGGCCTACTCACTGGTTTTGCTCCTGAAACCAAATCTATCCGAAACTCAATGGCCCACTTCGATGGCAATCCAAATATAGGCTCAAACACATCTGTGAATTCTCTAACCACGAAAACTCGGCTCAGCACATCATTAGAATCTAAAGCACCCAACAAAGCAAACACTACACCACTAGAACCTTCTACGGTGAAAACAATCCGGTCGCTACAATCAGGGTGTCTAAAAGTTATCTTCCTATCCTGGCAAAATATCCTAGCATCATACTCACTTAACCAATCCATACCAAGGATAATCCCAAACCCCAAAAAATCAAACACATGCAAACTGCACACAAAAGTATGACCTAACAGGTCAAACTCAAATTGGTCACACCTCAACCCTAGAGTTACATACCCTCCTATTGGATTTGCAATCCATAAGGAAGTAACTAAATATGTGGTTTCAAGGTTAAGCTTATATATCAAACATCTAGATATAGAAGAATGTGATGCACCAATATCAAATAAAACGCTAACAAACATACCATGAATTTGAAGTAATCCTCCAAGAGCTATCTTTCCCTTCTCTTGGGCCATTGGCTTAGAAGCAACAGGCTCCAATGCATACACCATGCCCTTAACATCTCTAATGGGCTCCTTGCACTAGTTCTTGTAATGGCGTATCTGGTCATAGTTGAAGCACCTAACATTCTTCCCCTTAGCCACATCCTTTACCTTCCCAGCACAACACTCATTAGCAAAATGCCCTTTCTTGTCGCACTTATAGCAGACAATCTCAGATTTCCCATTCTTGGCTGCTCCACCCTTTTGATCACCTTTCTTTGAAAAGAATTTCCACTTCTGGCCCTGCCTAACCTGGACCACCTTTGCCTTTCTCTTCTCCAGAGATCCAAGAACTTCCTCTTGCCTCATGGCCATCTCCACAACAATATCAGAAGGATCCCTAAGGCGAGAAAAAGTTGCACTAGCCAATTCTGGCTTCAATCCTCTGATGAACTTCTCATTTCGCTTCAAAACTGTATCTACTGAAGCATACCTATAGTGGGCCAACTCTTCAAACTTCCTAGCATACTCAGCAATAGACATCTCACCCTGCCCCAACTCAGCAAACTGCCTAATCAAAGCAGACTATGCCATAATAGACATGAACCTCTCTTGGAATCTCCTCTTAAAATTCTCCCAGGTCATTCTCTCTTCATCCACCATTACAGTCACACTATTCTACCAAAACAATGCACCTCCCTGAAGCTGCTTAGAAACCAACCTTCTCTTATGCTCATCTTTGAGCTCTAAATCTTCAAAACTCCTTTCATAGTGCAACAACTAGTTTTCAACTTTAATGGCATCCTCCGTTCCCATAAACAGCTTCCCTCCAAACTTCACACAATCACACTCATCTTAGCAAAATGGTTAACTACTGGAACTTCAGGAACCCCTACTCGTGCAGCATTTCCTCCTAACACTCTGGTTGCAACTCCCACCTGCATCATATTCCTGAAAAACTGATACATGGCTTCCATTCCGACCTACGAGACTTCTGCACCTACATTCTCTGCCCGACCTTGGTTTCTCCCTGCATTAGGTCCGACATTCCTTTTGGTGCTTCCCCTTCCTGGGTTAATTCTGCTTCTTCTACCATCTATATCTCTATTCAAACCTCATGAGATACAAAAAGATAACCTAATCAAAGACAGGAGAATAGAGATAAAGTGCATAGTTATATATAGCAAATACAAATACGTTAATATAGCGTTATCCCAACCCCAATCTGACTCTAATTCCTTTGGATTTTTGCTTTCAAAATAATTTTTAGTTAAAAAATTCCATAAACCTATGCTCTAATACAAAGTTGTAATATCCCATATCTGGAGGCCAAAAGGTAAGCGCTACGGATGCTGCAATCATCCACAGTATTAACTTCTGGTAACGAAATACGGCAATGCTAAAGGTATCCATAATATCAAAAGCACTTGGATATGAACAAAATCACAGATTTCCAAAAAAAAAATATTTTTAGTGATTGCATTTCAAATAAAATCATATCCAAGTTACAAAAATCCCCAAACGTATTCCCAAGCAAGATCAAATATAAAGTATAAATAATACGCCAAGAGCGACATATGAAGATGCCCCTCTTGGATGATCAAAGCAATATAGACATAACTGTCTTAATACACAGCAGAAACAACAAAAACAGAATTCCTAATCTAGCTATCTGTCAGCCACCTACTCGTCTTTGGAAGCTTATTCGCCAAAATCTGCTAAAACCTGAAAACCTAAACCCTCAGCCTGCTCAAATCAATTTTGAGCACCTGAGAGTTTAAGGGGAAACAAAAACTTCGAGTCGGACATAAAGTCTGGTATGAATAATTTTAGTTACATCTCTGTTTGCTGATATTTAGTGAGACCATGCCGCTTAGCGGAACGGGTTTTTCCTCATTATTATTCTGTTTTTTCAAAACTTATATTTTGCAAATCCTTTCCTACAACCAAACTAGTTAATCAATCGATTATAATAATAATATAGCAAGATCCATTAAGCTAAAAATAGGAAATAAATGGACTAACTGTCCGAAATCTGGGCTAACTGCCCTCTACTGGACTAAATGTCCTAAAAATGATTATGCCAAAATAGCAATATCCTTTATGCTACATAATGGACTATCTATCCATAAAATACGTAAAAAGGTGGACTAACTGTCCTCAAGAAGTAGCAAGGTCTGTTATGATAACAAATGAACCAACTATTCATAACTGGGCTAATAGTCCTGAACTGGACTAACTTTCCTCTTGGGTGACTACCCTCAAAATGGACTAACTATCCAAATTTAAATGAGCTAACTGCTTTAGATTTTTCTTTAGGTTAACTGCCCTTTAAATTTTCCTTGAAAACTTTTCTAAAAATGATTTAGTCCCCCAAATCATACATATACAAGGAAAATATATCTTTAGCTTTACTCTATGTTATTTTCCCATGTTATATATACTTTACTCAAAATAATGTTTATAATATTCAATAAGGATTTACTATCCATTTAAAATAAGTTAAAGTCCTTTATAACTTAAAGCAATTATGCTATCTACCTATTTATTATATTCAAAACCATTGTTTAAAACCTTTAAAAAACCTTTTCAAGATTATGGAAGGCAAACCCTTCGAAACCATTGAAAGACCCATTCAAAACCATTGAAGGTAGCCCCTTCGAAACCATTGAAAGACCCTTTATAAACCATTGAAGGCGACCCCTTCGGCACTAGGTTCAGCCTTTGTTCCTCCACTTTCGACATGGTTGAAACCAATTCACATGGTATCAGGCAACTAGTACATAATGAATTGGGAGAGGGCGAAAGGTATAGGGTCGAAACCAAGGGGTTTCGAAAGAGGTGAAGCTTGGTTTTGGTTTTAAGAAAATATGCCCGCTTGCTTTCGACTAAGTTGCTTTTGACCTAAATGCTTTCGACTAAGTCAAATGATTTATAAGGAAAGCTTTCGATTGGGTTGCTTTCCTATTTTAATTGAGTGCTTTCGACATGGTCGAAGCCTATGCCTGTCGCTTCTTACCTATTGATCCAGATGGTTTTGAATGGAACCTTTTGTTTTCTAAACTTTGCCACCTCTTCATTGCTTTCGGAAGGATGTCTTCGACACCATCACTTCATTGTTTAGGAATGGTATTGAAAGAGTTACTTTCAAAGGGTTTTGAAGTAGATGCTTTTGACCCTAATGTTTTTCTAATCCTTTTTCTCTACTTGAAGGCAAAATCCAAATGTTTTGGTCGAAATGTTTTAAAGGGTTTCGAAGTAGATAACTTTGAATGGTTTCAAAAGGTCTCCACTTGTTTTAAATTTATCCGAAAGTGCTTTCGAAAGAGTTTGGTTTTGATGCTTTTGAAAGGTTTTATGAATGGTTTCGAAAGGGGTGGTTCCCTAGGCTTTCGACAAAGATGAAAAGGAAAATTTTTCCTATGTTTTCAAATGGCAAGGTTTCAATGGTTATAAAAGTGGATGTCATATATTTTAAAGCTTTTAAAGGAAAGGATTTTTATTGGTTTCAAAGGGGTTACCTTCAATGTTGTCTAAAGGGGTACTTTCAATTGTTTCAAAAGGGTCTTTCAATGTTTTCGAAGGAGTTGCATACAATGGTTTCGAAAGGGTCTTTCAGTGGTTTCAAAGGAGTTACCTTCAACGATTTTGAAAGGGTTGTTTAAAGGTTTTAAACAAAGGTTTCGAATAAAATGAATAGCTTTAAACAAAGGTTTTGAATATAATGAATAGCTGTAAACAAAGGTTTCGAATATAATTTTAGCTTTAAACAAAGGTTTTGAATATAATTAATAGGCAGATAGCCTAAGTGCTTTAAGTTATAAAGGACTTTAACTTATTTTAAAAGGATAATAAATCCTTATTGAACATCATCAACATTATTTCGAGTAAAGTATATATAACATGGCAAAATAGCTTAGACTAAAGCTAAAGATTTATTTTCCTTGTATATGTATGATTTGACAGACTAAATCATTTTGAGAAATGTTTTTAAGGAAAATTTAAATGGTAGTTAACCCAAAGAAAAATATCTGGTAGTTAGCTCATTTAAATTCGGACAGTTAGTCCATTTTGAGGGCAGTCAGCCTAGAGGAGAGTTAGTCTAGTTAAGGGCAGTCAGCCCAGTTATGAACAGCTAGTTCATTTGTTAGCATAACGGACCTTGCTACTTCTTCAGGACAGTTAGTCCACCTTTTTACCTATTTTATGGACAAATAGTCCATTATGTGGCATAAAGGATATTGCTAATTTGGCATAATCAGTTTTAGGACAGTTAGTCCAGTAGAGGGCAGTTAGCAAAGACTTCGGACAGTTAGTCCATTTACTTCCTGTTTATAGCATAATGGATCTTGCTATATTATTATTATAATAAGTTGATTAACCAGTTTGGTTGCGGGAAAGGATTTGCGAAATATATGTTTTGAAAAAAAAAGATATTAGTGACGGGAAACCCATTCCGCTAAGCGGCGTGGTCTTACTAAATATCATTAAACAGAGATGTAACTTAAATTATTCATACCAAGCTTTATGTTTGACTCGAAGTTTTTGTTTGCCTTAAACTCTCGGGTGCTCAAAATTGATTTGAGTAGGCTGAGGGTTTAGGTTTTTAGGTTTTAGTAGATTTTGGCGAATAAGCTTTCGAAGACGAACATGTGGCTTGCAGATAGCCAAATTAGAAATTCTATTTTTGTTGTTTCCACTGTGTATTAAGACAGTTATGTCTATATTACTTTGATCATCCAAGAGGGCATCTTCATATGTCGCTCTTGGCGTATTATTTATACTTTATATTTGATTTGCCTGGGAATACGTTTGGGGATTTTTGTAACTTGGATATGATTTTATTTGAAGTGTAATCACTGAAAATATTATTTTTTGGTAATATGTGATTTTTTTCATATTCAAGTGCTTTTAATATTATGGATACGATTTGCATTATCGTATGTCGTCACCAGAAGTTATACTATGGATAACTGCAGCATCCGAAGCGCTTAGCTTTTGGCCTCCAAATACGGGATGTTACACAATTATAGGAGTTAGCACTACACTGGTGGAATAGTGTAACTACCGGAGTGTCGGAGGAACAGTTAACTTGGGCTGATTTTAAGACGAGATTTGAGCAGAAGTTTGTATCTGAGTTTGCCAAATCCGAGCCAATGAGAAAATTTATGGATTTAGTGCAAGGAGGATGTCCGTAGTTGATTATGTTACTAAGTTTGAAGAGCTGTCTAATTGTGGGAATGCTCTTATATATACTGACATAAAGAGGAATGATAAGTTCATTCGGGGACTGTGGCCCGAACTTGCTAGAATGACCATGACACATGTCCGAGATCCTTGTAATATTATGGTAGAGATGGCTATTTGCCATGAGGAGTTGCTTGCCGATCTAGCAAGTTCGGGCCAGTGGAAACCCAGGGTTCTCAAGGGAAGAAGAGAAGTTCTTTAAAAAAATTGTTCCCAGATGGGAGACGCGGCTAAGAGGTCGAAAGCTGATGTGGTTTGTTATAAGTGTGATAAGAAGGTCACTTTGCTAATGAATGCCGGTCAGGAAATGGGAAGAAGGCTGCAGTAAAGAAGAATGTGAAATGCTTCAACTGTGACCAAGTTTGGCATTACAAGAATCAGTGTCCAGAGCCAGTTAAGGAGGACAAAGGAAAGGTCTTTGCTATCAGATCGGCTAGGCCTACTTCAGCAGATAAGGGAAAGACTATGATTGAAGGTACGCATTTGATTCAAAGTATTTCAATTAAAGTAATCTTTGATATCGGTGCATCACATTCATTTATATCTCAGTGTTTAGTTGATATATTATACCAAGAACCTATCTACCTTGTTACTTCCTTAAGGGTTGTGAATCCTATAGGAGGGTATGCAACTCTGAGGTTGAGATGTGACTAGTTAGAACTTGATTTGCTAGGTCATAAGTTTGCATGCAGTTTGTATGTTATTGATTTCGTAGATTTTGGGATCATTTTGGGAATGCATTATTTGGGTAGGTATAAGGCTAGAATATTTTTCCAGGGTAGAGAGATATCACTGAGATACCTTGATAATCATAATTGAGTGATATTCTCAGTAGAGAATACCGACCAGAGTGTTAGTGCTTTGCTTTATGCTATGGAGAAAGGTGATGAGTTAAGTCAGGTTTCGGGTAGCAAGAGTGTTTCCACATGTCTTTGAGCCAGTCACTATATTACCCCCTAAAAGTGCTATTGAGTTTAGAATAGATCTTGTGCCCAAAGCTGAACCTGTGAGTAGACCACCTAGCAGAATGACACCAACTGAGATGAAGGAATTGAAGGTGCAGCTAGTAGATCTAGAAGGAAAATTTTTATCAGACCAAGTAGTTCGCCCTGGGGAGCGGCCACGGTGTTCGTGAAGAAACCAGATGGGTCATTAAGGATGTGCATTGACTAGCATAAGCTGAATGAAAGGATAATTATGAATAAGTATCCTTTGCCTAGAATAAATGATCTGTTTGATCCAGTTAAATGGAGCCAGAGTATTCTCCCAGTTGGACTTAGCGACAGGTTTCCAGCAGTTAAGAGTGGCGGAGGAAATCATTCCTTTGACGGCATTCCGAACTAGAAATGGTTCACATGAGTGGTTAGAGATGCCGTTTGGATTAACAAATGCACCTGCTTTCTTCGTAGATTTGATGAACCAAGATTTTCGAGAGTAATTAGATAATTCATTCTAATGTTTATAGATGACATTCTAGTATACTCTAAGGATGAGAGAGAGCATGAAGTTCAACTTAGAGTAGTGCTTGAGGCGCTGAGGTAGAATCAACTAAAGGCGAAGTTTACCAAGTGCCATTTTTGGAAGAAAGAAGTTAAGTTTCTTGGTCACGTGGTTTCGAAGAAAGGATTATCTGTCGATCCAGATAAGATCGAAGCTGTTAATAATTGGAAGAGACCAGAGACGGTAACTGAGATCAGAAGTTTTCTTGGACTTGCTGGCTACTACCGAAGATTCATTATGGATTTCTTATGGATAGCAGCACCCTTAACTAAACTAACCAAAAAGGAGGTGAAGTTTGTCTTGTCTGGCAAATGTTAGGAAGCATTCCTTTAGTTAAAGCATTTGTTGTTCAATGCACCCGTGTTAGTAGTTCCATACGAAAACCAAGGGTTGGTGGTATATATTGATGCATGCGGAACTGGTTTAGGAGCAGTGTTGATGCATAATGGTAAGGTTATCCCCTACGCATCCAAGCAGCTTAGACCGCATGAAGTAAGATGTCATACTCATGATTTGGAGTTGGTAGCTGTTATCTTTGCATTGAAGATTTGGAGACATTATCTCTTAGTGGAGAGGTTTGAACTTTATACCGATCATAAGTCTTTACGGTACTTATTCTCTCAAAAGGAGTTGAATATAATACTATAGAGATGGTTGGAGTTTTTTGTAGCATATGATTTTGGTATAGAGTATACACTAGGAAAAGGTAATATGGTAGCAAATGCTCTTAATTAAAGACATCATAATGTGGTGTTAGCTATGTTGGCAAAATGGAAAGACTTAGAAGCTTTAGCCGGTTGCGGTGTGTAGTTAGGGACAACTGCTGGTTCTAGTTAGAGTTCCGTCAGATTATCCTTTTTGGAAGTCCGACCAATATTGATTGAGAGAACTGCTACAAAGAAAAAGGAGGATCCAGTATTAGCTGAGAGGATTAGGAGACTTGAGGTTGGAATAGAGATCAATGATTTAAAGGATTTTAGCCTTGACCAGAAAGGATGGCTAAGAACGAAAGGACGGTTGTGTGTTGCGAATGCCGAGGGTTTGAGTAAGGAAGACCTTAGAGAATGTCATCGATTCAAGTTTATGATTCATTCTAGAGGAACCAAGATGTATCAAAACATGAAGAGGAGCTTCTATTGGGAAGGCATGAAGAGAGATTTTGGCATATGGGTTAGACGGTGTGCAAACTATCAATAAGTAAAAGCTAAACATCAGAAGCCCAGTGGATTGCTTCAACCATTAGAGATTCTAGTATGGAAATCAGATTCGATATCCATGGATTTTATGGATGGGTTGCAAAGGTCAAATAGAGGTAATGAAAGTATATGGGTTATAGTGGACATGACCAAGAGTACCCATTTCATTCCAGTTAAGTCAACCAGGACGACACCTGTTTTGGCTAAGTTGTTCATGAAGAACATAGTTAGACTCCATGGAGTTCCTAGTTGTATAGTCAGTGATAGAGATGCTTTGTTTACTGGTGAATTCTGTAGGAGTCTACAAGAAGTAATAGGTACCAAGCTTAATATGAGTACTGCATATCACCCTCAGACAGATGGGCAAACAGAGAGAGTTAACAAAGTACTCGAGGATTAATTGAGAGCTTGTGTATTGGACTTTGGTGGATTATGGGATGATTACCTATATTTGGTTGAGTTTTCCTACAATAATAATTATCAGACTACTATAGGAATGGCGTCGTTTGAAGCTTTTAATGGAAGGCCATGCAAATCGCCAGCATGTTGGTTAGAGACTAGAGACAGTTTAGTCTTAGGTCCGGATTTAGTTATAGAGGTGTCAGAGAAGATTAGGTTAATCCGAGAGAGGATGAAGGAAGCTCAGTCTAGACAGAAGAGTTACGTGGATAAGAGGCGTAAAGGCATATAATTCTCAGTTGGAGATAAGGTTTTCATTAAAGTAACATCTATGAACGATGTCGTACGATTTGGAAAGTCTGGGAAGTTTGCCCCGAGATATGTTGGTCCATTCCAGATTTTAGAAACGATTTGAAAGCTCGCATATAAAATAGAGTTGCCGAGCAGTATGGCAGGTGTCCATAATGTATTTCATGTGTCCCATCTTCGTAAGTATGTGCATGATCCAGAGACTACCATTCCTCCGACAGGGTTGGTTGACTTAGTGGTAGAGCCTAATTTGACTATTGTTAGACAATAGTTCGGGTTGTAGCTAGAGATGAGAAAAGATTAAGGAACAAGACAGTCGGGGTGGTAAAATTTCAGTGAAGCGACAATGAGAAGTACTGTCCTTGGGAGATAGAGGATAGGATTAGAGATACTTATCCTAATTTTCTTCGATCGTGTGTCTATATTAGATTTAAATAGATTGTTGCTAGTCGGTTAGAATGGTATGATTGCTAGAAGCTGTTACAGGTAATTACTAAGTTTAGTATTTAGACCTTACTGAATTTCGAGGGCGAAATTCTTTAGTGGGGAAGCCTGTAACATCCCTAATTTCTGATAACATTATTCATAAAATTTAATTAGATAAATTAAATTGAATTATGACGATAAGGAGATTGAGATTTGAATAAATTACACAATGGGCCGTGCTTATTAACTAGATAAATGGGCTTTAGTTTGATTATGAGATAATTTAGTTACACATGGGAATATTAGTAAAATAGCCTCCTTATTGTTTTACACGACTATTACTTCTCATTTGTGCGATTCACTTTTCATTTTACTCGCGGTCACAAAATCGAAAACCTAAATCAAAGCCGACCACTACCAAGGAAGAAGATGGAGAAATTTTAATCTAAAGCTAAGAATCAAGCTAGGAAGGATTAATCAACATCAAATCTCAAGTTCCTTATCAAGTTTAAGGTGAATAATAGTTCTTACCATCTCTTTTGGTTGTATAATCATGTGATTTTAGATTTGAATATTTATTTTATTTCCATGATATGTTGGATGATGATATGCTCGAATTTGTGGATTGTTTGATTTAAACCATTAAATTATACGAAATTCGTGTGGTTTTAAGGGTAGAACTATCAAATATTGGTCTTAAAATGCCATGAAATTTTTTTTGTTAAATAAAACATAATTTTGGAGATGGATTTTAATTTTCGGAATTTTCCAAGTTGTGGAAATTTTATTATGAATTTTTGATGGAAAATATGATAAAATTAGGTTAAATATTTATTTTGTGAATTTCAGAAAGAAATTGGGTCTAAAAATCTTAATATGTTTGATTATATGGTTAATTCGAATTTCTATGATTTTTGATGATTTTTCCTAGTTGATTTATTCGGGGAAATAAATTTTTTAAAAGGAAGGGTATTTCTAAAAATGTCGGTTTTAGGTCACATGGAAAGGTTTTAACGTTTAAATCCTTTAATTTAGGATCTGAATAAGTGTAGCAGTTTTAGAAGTAAAGTAATTTGAAAAGTTTTATGGCAACCAATCTGTGTTTTACAACTAGGCAAGTTGTTAGAAAGAAATTATTTAAAGTTGCAATGATTCAGCCTTTAATCAAAAAAAGGTGTTTCGCCTTAAATGGAAAGTACCTTTTGACTCCCTTGATTCCGCCCCATCATGGTTGAAACCATCATAGTCGATCATATTCGAAACCAATACACATGGTATCCCCTAGAAGGTACGTAGTGGATTGGAAAATAGGCGAAAGCATTGGTGTCGAAGGGTATGCCTCCGATGGGGTCGAAACCTTGCTTTTTTTTCATAAGATAAAATCTTTGCCTTGTTTTACTTAAAAGCTTTTGACAATGTCGAAACGTTTGTTTTCAAAAGGGGTTTATGTTTAACATTCGAAGAAGGTTGCCATGTTAATATTAAATTACTAGCTTTCGAAAGGGGTCCTTTTTCCTTAAATAAAAGTTTTTGAAAGGGGTTGGTTTCGACCTAGTCGAAGCCTAGCTGCACCTTACCTTTCGACCATGTTGTCCAATAATGCTTTCGAAGAGTTGCCCCTATTTTTACTGTAAACCAAAGCTTTTTCCTAATTGCTTTCAAAAGGGGTTGGGGTGTCGAAGGAGATGGAGTTGAAAGGGGGTTTCGACCCAGACCATCGAAGTTTTGATTTTTAAGTCTTGTGCTTTCGAACTAGATGGCTCCGACACCATCAATCTTCCCCAACTATTTTTTGTTGGTTTCGAAAGAGATACTTTTGTATACAACCATCTTGACTCAAATGATGTTTGAAGAGTAAAACCCAATGTTTTTGAAAGGGTATTTCATTTGTTTTGAAACCTATGGTTTAAAAAACGTTTTATTGACATCATCGAAAGATTTTATTGGTTCCGAAAGGTATAAATATGCTTAAAGTTTTGGAAAGAGGTTTTCTATGCTTTCGAAGGAGGTCATCCAAGGATTTCGAAAGTAATGTTTTATGGTTTCTAAACCAATGACCCATTCTCATTTTAAAGAAAAATCATGGCATAAATAAATGAAGATTTTGGAAATATTATTCACATTGTTATTAACCCATAACTGTACTTAGGGGAAAAGGTAGAATAACCAGTTAGGTTGACCCAATAGTGAATATATCTTAACAGATGATAAATTCTTAATTTAAAGATATTGGCAGGGGTCAATAGGTTTACAGTAAGCCCATGAAAACTGTATGATATTAGCAAGTGCCAGTAGGTTCATAGTCTGCCCATGCAATCTATGATTTGATACTGGCAGGGGCCAGTAGGTTTGTAGTTAGCCCATGAAAACTATATCTGGATTAAGTTATTGGTAGTCAACCAATAGGTTCCTAGTTAGCCCATGAAAACAAGGATAAGAAATATGATATTGGAGTTACTAATAAATTTTTAGTGATCCCATGGAAACTAAGTAATTGGACAGATAGTCCTTAACATAACAGGTTAACAGTAAACCTAGAAACTATAATTGAGACAGACAGTCAGAATGAATGGGGATGGGTAATCCATAATTAATTAATTTATATTGCATATCATCACAATGTTTTTAAATACTATGTTTTAACCATTGTGGATGCAGGAAGCACAATATATGGTTTCATAAATGTTTTAACCATTGTTTTGCCCTTAAACTCTCAAGTACTTAATTGATTTTAAGTAGGTTGAGAGTTACGATTTCCAGGTTTCATGTTTAGACGAATAAAGCTTTTGGAGGCTTGCAGGAGGTGGATAGTTATCTAAAGTTATTTAATTTTCATTGTATGTTTGATTGTATGGGCAAACTTTTTTAATGCCTTAGTATGTACTTTGATCAACCAAGGAGGCATCTTCGTATGTCGCTTTTGGCTTATTTTGTTATTATATGTTATCTGAACGTGGTCTGTGAATGAGATTATGTAATCAAATTGAAATATTTTGAATTGGAATGTGGATTTTATGTAGTATCCCGTATCTCCATATAACAACCATGGTTTGGGAGATTACCTGTTAATATCAAATTATAACAGTAGTTATAATTTAATATTGTAAATTTAAAATAAAATTCGAAATTTTAACTATCTATTTGGAATGAACAATGAACTTTGAAAATAAAATGAGAAAAATAAAGTTTGGAACTTTATTTTTTTTATTTGGGTTAATAATGATTGGAAAATGGGTTTTATTTGGAGAAAATGCAATAATTGTATTAATTATTGCAAATTACTTCTTTTAATAATTTTTGAAAGAAGTATGAGATTTTTCAAAGGTTGTTTATTTAAATAAAAATATGGAAATTGGTTTAAAAATGAGTTTAATTATAAATTTGAGTTTAAAATGGTTTAAAATATTTTTCTAAGTGAGAAAAGTATTTTTTTGGAATTTTAGAAGTTAAAAATAGAGTTTTATTCATTTATTTGAGTAAATTATGTATTATTGTGATATAAAGGATTTTAATAATAATAATGTTTTAAGAAATAAAAGTTAATCTTTTCTTTTTTGGCATAGAAAAATTAATCTTTTCATATAGTGCAAAATAATTTATTTCACGTGTATGTAAATTTACAGATTTTATTTGTGTGAAAGTTGGAAGAAAATAACATTTATTCCATTGCATAGTGTAAATATGAATATATTTGGCTCTATGTTAATTAAATTGGCTTAACATATATTGTTTTCTTTTAATTTTGGGTCCATAAGCCCATTAGCTCTTACCTTATATCGAGAAAAGAAGAAAGCTATAACCAGTACGTTCATTTTTGCAATGCCTTACTCTTTCTCAAAACCAGAATATAGAAACTCATTCTCTATTAAAAAACCTAGCCTAAAATCTTCAAATGAAACTCAAATTTAGTGTTTTAAAGACCAAATAAGAGATAAATCAACAGGTAATCAAAATCTAAAATACTTTGTTCATAAAAAATCAAGTTTTGAAGATGTCTCTCCATTAATAGTACTTATTTCTTCTTGCATGTCTCTGTTTCTTAGTTTTACAGGTTATTGAGAGCTTCTTTGCAACTTAAAACTTGCTTCTTGCTATAAAATCTTTGCTAAATCATCAGGAGATTTTATTAACTCACATTTCTAGCTAAACCTTGACTATAATTGCAAAGATGAGGAAGAAATCGTTTACCATAACTATACCTAATGCGTACTTTGGATGATTGCTGAAATATAATAGAAATGCGCTGAAGTAAAACAACCTTAACTTTCACATTTCTTATCCGTCTGAGGTCAATCTTTTTTTGTTAGAAATTAAATTCAATAAGGAACAGTTTCTATTTTGGTTCCTTTCCGAGATTTTGTGATTTTATTGACCTGAGATAGAATTGAAAATAAGAGTACAATTCTGTCTTTAACTAAATTTCCTGAGTTTGAATCTTAAATTTATTTAGCCATATCTTTTTCGTTTTTGATCAGAATTTGATAATTTTTATTGTTCTGCAAAGCCTACTTTTTATATGACAACTTTTATATTGAACATATTTGCAAATTTTGAGCATAGGTTGATTGAAATTCTATCACAAACTCTCAGCTCTGTCACTTTGATAATTACACTATCTAAACTAAATACAGTTAGTAAATTAGGCGTATTTTTCTCGTTTCTAGTCGGATTTTGATATTTCTTACTGTTTTGGAAACTTAGACTATTTTCTAAAACTTTCTTCTTTTGAGTTTTGAAAAATTTTGAGGTTAAGTTAGTCGAAACCTTATTTCTTTGCTGCAACCCTGAGAATAAACGACAGCGATAGTGAATTTAAAATCTAAGAATTATATTGGGCATATCTTTCACGTTTCTTATCCAAATTCAATAATTTTAGATGTTCTGGAAAATTTAGACTTTGTGCTAAAAGTTTCATGTTTTGTCTTTTTTGAAATTTTGAAGTTAGCTTGGTCAAAAATGTGTTTGTTTTTTGTTGTCCTGAGAGCAAAACGACAGCAATAACAATCATTGACCTAAGAATTGTATTAGCTTATTTTCGCTCTCATTCTTGTTCAATTTTGATGTTGTTTTTGAGATGTTTTGAGAGCTATAATGTCGATCAATAGACTAGCTAAAATTTGAAGATTTTAAAATTCAAATTTCGTATTATTTTGAATTTAATTTGAATTCAAATTAGAATATCGGTTTGGGTGAATTTCCTTGTTTTTATTCGTTTTCAAGCACGGTTTTCTCCGAATTTTTTGAAATGATTTTTAAAATTTATAGACATTTCAAAATAATTATTATACAATATTTTGAAGAATTTTCAAGTGTAAAATCTAATTATTCTCTATAATAAGGGAATTTTCAAATATGGATCTTTAAATTGATTTCGAAAATTGGTTTTCAAAGTTTGTTTTCCAAAGTAAATTATTTTATATATAAATTACACATTTTTACACTATTCGAGTGAATGAGAAGGATAATTAAACAGTTTGGTTAAACACATGGTATGGGACATGTGCGTTTATCTTATCGGTTAATTCCCAACTTGTCCGTTTGATCGTTTTGACCTTCGGGTCGTGTTTACCAATGAAATGAGGTAAACTTTTTACTGCTTTGAGTGTGAAATTTACTAATGGTTAGTCAACCGTTTAGTGCGAGCATGTGGTATGGGACACTTGTTAACACTGTTTGGGTTCCTATCCGAAAGTTTGTGACACATTTGTCTAAGAGACTTATATGCCAGTACTGGACCTTCGGGTCATTTGTCCTTCGAGATGTTTGTCTAAGAGACATTTGTCGTTGCGACGTATTTGTCCTTCGGGATGTTGTCCTTCAGGTTGTTTGTCTAAGAGACGTATTTATTTGTCCTTCGGGACGTTTGTCTAAGAGACGTGGCGCCTTATTTTGAGAGCAGTACTTGGCAAGCTTCGGCCATATGCATGTGCTATATCTTTGAGATGATTTCATTGATGTTTGTGATTTCTCTAGTGTATCGCCCTTTTTCGGAATTGGTCCTTTGAACCATTTGATATATATTGTGGCGATTACCTTTCAAGAATTTGAACTCTTGTGAGTTCTATCTTTGAGATTTGAGTTGCCTACACTAGCGTTATATGAGATTTGCCTTTTGGCGTTTACTTGAGATTTTATTCTCCTCTTTGGAGATATATTTGCCTTATGGTGTGTTTGAGATGGGATCTCTTTATGCATGTTTTGGGGTTGTTGACATTGCGGGTTTAGGATTTCCCCTAAACCATATGTGATGTTTTATGAAATGCCGATGATATGAGGCTTGCTACATTTAGCGTTTTATGGATTATTCTATCTCTTTTGAGATTATATGTTGTGTAGTGATACCATTCATCACATGAATTAAACATAACATACATAAACTCATGCTTATACTCTGTATTGTTCCTTCTTGTTTAAGAAAACATTACCCTTATCCTTATGCATCTATTACTGTTTTACCCGTGTATTTTATACTCGGGTCGGACCGAGATGTTTCAGGTTAGATACTTACTTTTGGACTTTACTTTATGCTTCCACCTTGGACTTCAGCTCGTCACTTTTCGTTGTAGTCTTATAGTTGTTTTGTATAACTTTGATATGTATTCATTGTTTTGACTCATGTGTATATTGTGGTCGTGATACGACTTATGATGTATTAGTATATATGTATATATATATATATATCTGTTTGCTGTTCTATGATGTGTTATGCATTCAAGTTGTTATATTTTGTTCTGATAGATCCTACAGCCACCTATGACTCTCTGTTAAGTATTTATTGGATATGACGATCTTCTTGAGTATGAAAAAAAATATGGCATTCGTCGACGTATTCAATAGATATTTTGGACAAGGCTATATATGGTCGCTCCTAACCAGCCCTATTCTCCGCATTAGCAGACGGTATTACCCAGTAATACTCTTTGTTAAAGTGGGTCTCGGGGTGGGGCATCACAGCTTGGTATCAGAGCTGAATTCAGAACAAAATAGGATAAACATAGAACAAAAGCTTATATTATGATATATCCAAGTATAGTACAAATATTACAAATCCCTTAATCATCGTGTCCTTTATCTTATCATGTCCTTTGAGATTGAAGTTTGGGATATGTCTTGGAATATTTTTATTCCGTAGTATTCCAAAAAATAGAATTGATGACATTTTATCTTAGGAGAAATCCTAATCATGATTGTTTTATTTGAGTCCTCTTACGGGTACTTGACACCCTTCTGTATCAGAGGAGTTTGTTGATACTTTTGGATGTCCTTGTCTTGTTCTTTTGTGAGGATTGTGAATCCTATTGAGTGGATCCGCAATATTTAGCATGATGTATGAGGATTGGGATTGTTGCTTATAGCTTATCTTTTCGTGCGAACTAGCACGCCATTTTATGTCTAGAGTTTGGAGTGTTTGAGATGAAGTGGCTTGCCTACTATCAAGCCATATTCTGTGATTCGAAGAATCCTATATTAGGTATCCTAGTTCGGCTGAATCGTTGTTTCTTGTCCTTCGAAATATTAACAATGATTCTGAAGTCTCTGTATTCACTCTTGAGTTTCGAGATGTTGACGATGTATCTCGAATTCCAGTCATTATGACTTTGTTGATTTCTGTGAGTCCGTTTCGGGTATGACACCCAATCGGGCAATCGAATATTGTATTGACCTCCTTTCCAACTCTTAGCCTTTAAGTCATCCTTCCACGAGGATATTCACTAGGGAAATGAGGTGATTTGTTGAATTTATTTGATATTTCCATTCTTACTCGTTTTGAGATATCCTCTTTGGATACTCAATTGTTGATATACTTGTTAAATTACTTCACTTGAAGTAATGGTATGTTGTTAGTGTTCTTCTTCTCATTCAAGAAGATATCTTAACCTTACTCTTATACCTCGTTGATCTCTTTTTAATCCTTTAAGTGGTGCTAGGGTCATTCCTCGGCTTGACCCTACACCGATTTTTCATGAGCTATGAGTTGCAGAGGACAACATTACTCTTACCGCATTCCGCACTCGTTATGAGTCCTGTGAGCGATTCGTTATACCATTCAGAATAATGAACATCCAGCATATTCCATCAATCTTGTGAATCGAGTATTCTGGGTATATCTCGATGAGTTCTTCTTGTGTCTTTGATTTTAAGAATAAGTTATAATTGAATTTTCAAATCTTTCAAATTGAAGATAAGTTTTTGAGAGAAATTGGATTTTGTTTTTGGGAAAAAACAAAGAATATTTTGAGTATTATATACGAGGTATTTCTTTTTAAAGAAAATGAAATTTTTTATGTTGGGTTGTCCGTCTAGTGCTTTAAGAATTCTGGTCGATGAGTTTGGCCAACGTTATCGATAGGAATTTCCTAAACGCTGTGATGAGACAATCAGACATGGTAAATTGAGCTTTAATAAGTAAAGTTGAAAATAATCAATACGGTGGAGTATAAATTTTTATTTAAATGTTTATTGAAACCATTGAACCATAGTGAGTATTGGATGAGTGGTTAAGTAGTTTTGATCATTTGATCAACTCAGCAGCCAATCGATGGGGTCATTCACTATAAATAAATGGCGAAGCAATACCCTTATATTATTTGAATTTTAGAAATTGAATATGGTAATTTGGATAAGTAAAAGTGGATAATTCTAATTAAGGGGATGTCTTAATTAGGAGAAAATATCATTTGATGCTTTGATTAATAAAATGATGTATTTAAAGTAAAAGAATACTTTGGTTTAAAATTTTAAAATATTAATTGAATATTTTAGTACGAGTTATTAATGATGACCATAAAATTTGTTTTGACACTTGTTTATCTGAGTAATAGTAGAGGATAGATATAAAACTCTATCTTAAGAGAAAGTAAAAGAAGTGTTAGTTTAGAACATTTAGTATAAATTTGTGAGCTAGTTTAAGTTTTAAATTTAAATGGTATTAAAACTTGTGGGTTGTAATTGCAAAATTCTTTTGAAAACAAGTTTGAATTAATTATCAACTTTAATTAGTTTCAGGTTGATAATTAGATGGAAAATAAAATTTTTGTGACAAGTGGAAATGTGAAATTGGATTGTTTTGATAAATGAACAATTCATATAGTATAATCATTTTAAATTGTGAGAATAATTTTAAACTTTATATATATATCCCAAAAATTTATTTTTGTGGATAATCAATAATTATCTCTTGATAATGAAAGAGATTAGTTATCTCTCCCAAAATGTGTTTTCAAGTTAATTGTTTTAAAGTAGATTTTGGAAAGTAGTGAAAATATTTCCACTTAATAAAATGTTTTGTGATGATTACATAAGTTGATTATAATTTTTTATGTCTTAGCTTTCCGAGGAAAAAGAAAATCATTAATAAATGATTAGCAAAAAGCTTGTTGAAAATATAGTTTGAAATTAAAATGATTTGGGCAAATTTCAAATTTTTTTGTTGATTTAAAAGCTGAAAATTTTGTTTGGAAAAGTGCTGTACTAAAACAGCGATAACTTGATATTTATAACTCCAAATAAGTTAACACTTTTTGCAAATTAAATAGCTTTCAGTAAACTATAAAGTTTCTTTTTACCACTTTAAAATATTTTGCCTTTTACTGAGGCTAAAATAGGTTTGAAAGTGGATAGGCAGTTCTGCTTTATTACAAAATTCTCTAAGATTAATCTGAAAGTAAAATAAACATAACTTTCAAACCGTAAATCCGATTTTGATGATCTTTATATTTTGGAAAGCTTAGACTGAGTAGAACAACTTTCATTTTATAAAGTTTTTCATATTTTTTTGTTTACTGGGTCAAAACAGGTCTTCTTTACAGCAGGTTTGAAATAAAATTGTTCTATTCCCCTTAATAGTTAGGTGTAGCACTTCTTATTATGATCATGAACTAATATCATTTGTTTGAGTTAAGTACAGGTGAAAAGAGGATAGTTGGAATATATTTTGAGCAAAAAGAATATATAAGTTTGTGCAAACTCGCTTTAAAATACTAAAAAGGAAGGTACGTTTTCAGATTAATTTTAAAGAGTTAAATGATGATATATATTTTGTGTTTCCGACCTAATGGTCGATGTATATTATGTAAATCATTTTTATAATATTGTATACGACCCTCCGTAAAAAGAAGACTCCGCCGATTTTTCCGGAAATTTCTAACACTTAGATAACTTTAGAAATAAATCAAAAAATAAATGTGCTGCAAACTAAAGAATAAACAACTTAAACTTTATTTACTCTAATGAAGAGTAATAAATCTAAATTGAAAACCTAAGTAAGAAGTTTGAAAAAATTTCAAGTGTTGAAAATTGATGGTTATAATTATAAAAATATTGAATTTTGGAACTCTAGGAATTTTTGACTAGGAGTTTATATATATATATATATATATATATATTAGTTCCTAGTGTTTATCTTACTCTCATGCTATTTTCTAACGACGTGCATTTATGCGGTCATTGAGTGTGGTGGCTTTTAAGGAAACGACCTTTGGTTGATCTATCTTGCCTCTATTGTGTCTTTCTAGCATCGGTGTGGTGCCTTCCGTAGTGTCATACGGAAAGATCATATCAATAATCAACTTGTTGATTAGAGTTTGGGTTGGAGTTGTGTTAAATCCCAACTCTACTCAAGGAGCTTTTGAGAAATCAATCTCACTTGATTTATCCTTTATGTAGCATTTTGTTTTGTTCTCATTCGAAGTTGAGACGCCTTCGAAATCTTGTGTGTTGCTCGGAAAATTCAATGGACACTTAGGAAACCATAGAATTAATCGAACGAGTCTTATCTTGGTTTTCTTATTTTGAGAGTGTGAGAATTTTTTTTAACTCCAGCTAGTCTATCCTTCCGTTGATTGATGAAATTAATATGTTGAATACAAACTCTTCTCTAGAAATTGCAAGGACGCAATTTTGTTAAGGGAGGAGTCTATAACAACCCTGGTTTTGGAGATTACCTGTCAATATCAAATTATAACGGTAGTTATAATTTAATATTGTAAATTTAAAATAAAATTGGAAATTTTAATTGTTTATTTAGAATAAACAATGAACTTTGAAAATAAAATGAGAAAAATAAAGTTTGGAACTTTATTTTGTTTATTTGGGTTAATAATGATTGGAAAATGGGTTTTATTTGGTGAAAATGCAATAATTGTATTAATTATTGCAAATTACTTCTTTTAATAATTTTTAAAAGAAGTATGAGATTTTTCAAAGGTTGTTTATTTAAATAAAAAGATGGAAATTAGTTTAAAAACGAGTTTAATTATTAATTTGAGTTTAAAATGGTTTAAAATATTTTTCTAAGTGAGAAAGGTATTTTTGTGGAATTTTAGAAGTTAAAAATAGAGTTTTATTCATTTATTTGAGTAAATTATATATTATTGTGAAATAAATGATTTTAATAATAATAATGTTTTAAAAAATAAAAATTAATCTTTTCATATAGTGCAAAATAATTTATTTCATGTGTATGTAAATTTACAAATTTTATTTGTGTGAAAATTGAAAGAAAATAACATTTGTTCCATTACATAGTGTAAATATGAATATATTTGGCTTTGTGTTAATTAAATTGGCTTAACATATATTGTTTTCTTTTAATTTTTGGTCCATAAGCCCATTAACTCTTACCTGATATTGAGAAAAGAAGAAAGCTATAGCCAGTACGTTCATTTTTGCAATGCCTTCCTCTTTCTCAAATCCAAAATATAGAAATCCATTCTCTCTTAAAATCCCTAGCCTAAAATCTTTAAATGAAACTCAAATGTAGTGTTTTAAAGACCAAATAAGAGATAAATCAGCAGGTAATCCAAATCTAAAACCCTTTGTTCATCAAAAATCAGGTTTTGAAGATGTCTCTCCATTAATAGTACTTGTTTCTTCTTGCATGCATGTCTCTGTTTCTTAGTTTTACAAGTTATTGAGAGCTTCTTTGCAACTTAAAGCTTGCTTCTTGCTATAAAATCTTTGCTAAATCATCAGGTGAGTTTATTAACTCACATTTCTAGCTAAATCTTGACTGTAATTGCAAAGATGAGGAAGAAATCGTTTACTGTAACTATACCTAATGCGTACTTTGGATGATAGTTGAAATCTTATAGGAATGCGCTGAAGTAAAACAACCATAACTTTCAGGTTTCTTATCGGTTTGAGGTCAATCTTTTTTTGTGAGAAACTAAATTCAACAAGAAACAGTTTCTATTTTGGTTACTTTACGAGGTTTCGCAATTTTATTGACCTGAAATAGAATTAAAAATAAGAGTACAATTTTGTCTTTAACTAAATTACAGCATGTGGGGATCGATACGAAAGCTGTAGATGGATGGATATGAATTAATGGATACGCGATGTTCGATGGATATGAAGATTCAAGCCTACTCGCAAATACAAACTTGGATCGATCATAACTCTCGTTCAACAAGTCCAAATGCTATGAAACTTTCATAGAAGCTTGCTTATGCACTCAAGAATCTCCATGATCGATCTCAACTCAAATGGAGCCAATTTGGATCGAAATGAATTATACTTGGATCAATCCCAAATCACTTTGGATCGATCTGGCGGGCCCACCTGCACAAGAGAAAAGGTATTCTAGGTTTTGTGGTGGATATTTTCGGATCTACACTTATAAATAGCGGTCCTATGGCAACTAAAAGGGGGATCTTCTTCTGCTCTTTACGCCGAAACTCTATTATTTGTTCATTGATGTTCAAAGGCTTGTCATTGTAATCTCAATACAAAAGGAATAAAAGGATCAATTCAAAGTGGACGTAGGTTAGAGATAGCCGAACCACTATAAATCTTGAGTTCTTTCTTGCTTTCTTACATTTTAGTTTTGCCATTTCTTTATTTTTATTCTCCACTTTATCTAGATCTAAGATCTATTTTTGAATATTGTGGATCTGTGTGCGAACACTGGTGCTTTCACTACTTCTGATGTTTGTGACCAATTTTGGCGCAAACAATATATATGCATATGTATGTATGTATGTATATGCATATTTGTTAATGTTGTATATAAATGATTTTTGTTTTGACAAAATTGTTAACACATATTTGTTATTTATGTAGTGTTTACTTGTTAAGGGAATGATAATATTTCATTGTTATACTTATTTGATTGGTTATTTAATGTAAAAGTTTAAATACAAACACCTCATGAATTTAGTCTCACAGTTTGACTATGTAGTATTTGATAAATAATAATATTGGTTTAAGACTAAAGGAATTTATTTAAGATAAATAAATTTTATGAATGTGTTTTATATAAGTGATTTTATAGATTGGATTTATAACACGTGTTTTACAAAGGAAATAAATTATAATACAAGGAGTTTGTTATAATTTTAGAAATCAAAAAAAGATAATTTATCAATTTAAGAAATTATTTTGAAAATGGTTTTTTTCTGAAACTGTTAGATGTGTTTATAGAAAAGAAATATGTTATAATAAAAGGTGTTTATTATAATTTCATGGAAAAGGTATTTATCTTTTGGAATGAGATGTTTTCCTTTAAGAAGAAATATTTAGAGAATAAATTTATATATAACGAAATGTCCTTATAAAAGAATTTGAATCAAAGTTAAGATTTTATGAAATATTTTCATAAAAATATTTTGGGAAGGTTATTAGTACGTATCAGGTACATGGATCATTTCATCACACAAATTTTGATCTATGAATCGAGTATGAAACTTTGAGGTGTTTACACTGGTCCGATAAAGGATTTCTCACTCGATTCTAGACGACGAACACTGATGAGAATTTGTGATTGGGTATTTACGTTTTCTGTCATACTTGAGAGCTATGTAAGGAAAACAAAGGTTTTTGGTCAATAGGCCTGATCAGAGTCCACACTAGAGGATTGAGGGATTAATACTAGTTCAAAAATAAAAGTTGTGGATTCGAATAGAAGATCGAATCAAATATTCCATAATGATGTTCTACGTATGTCATATGGAATTGATTTTATAAAATAACATTGTGGGTAAGTATTACTGGATTTTTGTTTTGGTGTAATTTCGGGGATGAAATTCTTTTAAGGATGGAAGTACGTAACGAACCGTAAATTTATCACTTTGATAAATTATTTTATTTTTAAAATATTCAAATATAGATTTTTTTAACATAGTTTATGATGTCATGAACATTAAACAATAATGGTAATACTATTTTGTATATATATTTACGAAAATATATACTTCGGAAAAATAACGACAAAATGACCAAAAACTGTTTTACCAACAAACTGCTCTATATTCGTTAGAATTCGCACATGGGGCTGGACACATATATTTATTTATCCATTTAAACAAGAACATAAAATAAAATTATTTATTTTATTTTTGAGAAATAAAAAGTATTTATGACATAAATAGTGATGTCATCATATTTAATAAATAATTACAAAATTTAAATTGAGATCTCATAATTATTCAAAGAATTGTTTTAAATGATAATAAGTCATTTTCATTTATTATAAAGTTATAATAAATCTTTTATAATAGTTTTATCAAGATATATATATTTAATTTAAAAATTTAAAGAAAATTGATATCGCTTTATCGATATAATATCACTTTCTGTAAACAATTGTTTTATATTAATTTATATAGTTTTATATTCAATTATGATCATTTTAATTAATTAATAATGATAAGAAACTGGTTTTCAAATTTTATTTACATTTATATGTAATTCAATTAATAAGTGAAAATGTGACCGTGAATCGTCTTTCCGATTTCAACGGTTTAACGAACGAAAGTTGTGCAAAGTTGTTGCAACCTAGTTTATGTCTTATGCATATATATAGCGTACACATGCAAACCCTAACATATACATAAACACACATGTATACATATAAGTATACATATACACTTATATATATACATATATGTGTGTGTGTATAGTACAAAAATATCTAAGATATTTTCACATTCTTACTACTTAAGCATCCTAAAAGTCTAAAGCAACCATCTCTTTATGCTTACACCGAGTTACACATGGAAGTGCACATGGAGGAAGGGGGTAATATGGGGAAATGATGGAGGGAAGGTGACGGTAAGTGGTGATATGATGGATGATGATATTTTGCTAAAGTACTTCAGGGTAAAGGCTTCTCTTCTTACATATATACACTTATGAACATATACATACATACATATGCACATACATGTGCACATGCATGCACATAAACATCCATATATACATACATGTGACACACACACACACACATATATATATATAACAAAAATATAGATATTTTTCCCTAAAGTCAAAATCACATTTATGGATATGAATAGATGGCATGAAGGTAATGGAAATGATGAAATTTGAGATGGGCAAGGACGGTCTACGTGATGGAAGGAGGAGGTGGAAAAGTTGATGTGAAATCTAATAAAATATCATGATATTTTCGAGGCAAACTTTGCTTATAAACACTAAGCCACCACTCTCTTATTCATTCATTCCTAAGCCTTTTCTTTTCTTTTCTTCTCCTCTTCGATGACTTCTTGTCTTCATTTCCTTTTTGGCTGGCCGTGAGAAATTTTAAGTGTTGGAGGTGGAGTATTGGCCTATGGCCGTTGGCTAGTGAGTGTGAAGTTGGATGGACTTGAATTTGGTGGCATTATGTAATGACCCGTAAATTTTAACGATTTAAATAACGTAATTAACTAAATTTTTCATGAAATTGAATAACAAGATTTTTGCAATGAAAATTTGATATTTGGTATGCGTCTATTGAAGTATAGCAATTGGCAGATTTTCATTGGAAAATATGAAAGTTAGTTCTGTTATGTAATTTTCAATTTCAATTTAAAATCAGTTAAGTTTGATGGAAATAAAATATTTTCGAAATTTGAGAATTTTTATATAATAAAAATGTAAATAATTTTCTGAGTGAGTCGTCGTAATTCCTTTCGCCAAATTTGAATTACTCCAGCCCCGTTTATCTTATTTTCGGTGTTTTAGCAGCGAATATCGAGTTTTGATAGGTGGGTCGTATCACTCATATCTGTGTACCATTCCGTTCGTCTCGTCGTACTGATTCCGCAGTATATTCTATAACAACCTACCTTTTTGGACGGTTCAAATCGACAATAAACCACACATGTCAGACTCAAACCATTCAAAAGGGAGTATTGTTAATGGGGTAAATAAAAAAAGAAAAAGAAAACAAAAGAAAAAAATACAGAATCTTGCAGTGGAACGAAAAAATATAATAATCAAATAAACAATCCATGAAGCTGTTTTACAAATTACATTTGATTACACTTTTACAATTCAAATCAGAGCTATACATACATCAGAAATAAACAAATAATGCAGCGGAACATATAATGCAGTGAAATAATAAATAGCAATAATATACTGAATCTTCCTCTTCGTCCTCCAGAAAAGAGTCTTAATTACACTGAAAAGCTCAGACTAACCCGAGCGTAATGAAAAGAAAAAATACTCGAGTCAGAACTAAAAGATCTTATGTAAGTCAAATCAAAACAAGTAAAATAGAAATATTAGTGCAATGGTTTCATAGATGTTACGGGATTTCATCTCCTATCAAGTGTACAACGTGAATATAATCAGTTAAAGGGTTTCAAATAATTCGAAATATCAATCTTAATCATCTAATTAAAACAAATCCGAAGTTTGAATTAACTTAAACACTTCAAATAATTAAGTTTCAAATAAAAGTCCAAATTCAAGAAATTATATGGGTATATGTCATTTCAACCAGTATCAAAAATCAACATTTCCAAATCAATGAAAACCGCTCGGGTTTATCATTTCAACCCATAATGTTTTTCCCCTAATCTATATGATCGTTCGGGTATGTATCATTTTAATACATAGGGATAATAGAGATATAGACATAAATAACATCCAATCATCCAAAATGTCAAGCAATAATATCCATCCAATCACCCAAATATCAACAATTGAACATACAACACAATCATAATTGAAATCAACCAGTAACAACCAACAATTTACTGGTGATCATTAACAGGTATTTAACTGGCAATTTAAATTTTAATATTAAATTAAATGGCAGTTAAATTCAATAAAAGTCAGATTTAACTTGAATGACAATTTAAGATATACTAAACAACAACCAATCCATTTCTAACAACATCATAAATTCAATTTAACTAACATAATAAAATCTAGTAGTTGTGAGTGTTTGCTCACCTTTCGTGGCTACGAAGGTGATGGTAAAAATGGAGCAATATGGAGATTCCGAGCAAAGATCCAAATGCAAAGCAAATCCAACAAAGCTTATACACGAACACGAATCAATAAACAAGGTTCAACTACATCCAACTTCCAAACAACCCAAGATCAAAACTACGGACAAACTTGAAACTAGGTCATCTTTAAGAAAATATTCGGACCAGAATATTTCAGAATCTGTAAAAGTGACTAACTAGAAAGTCGTTGCAAATTTTTCCTTTCCACTTTTTAAAATTTTTTACTTAAAAAGCTTCTATCTTAAGGAAGTTATGATCAAAACAAACAGAGGTGTTTTCTGAGTTGAAAATCTGAGTTCAAAAATACATTGAGAAGATTTGAATTTTTGGCATGGCAAATTAAGGAATTTGAAGAACTGATATAAAATAAAGTTGAAGTCACTAGAAAAATAAATGGTCCGAAAAAAAGGAATCATATAATTTGGTTCTTTCCTGAAGGAGATATGATTGATACAATATGGGGTATTTTCAGCCAACACTGGACCCGATAAAGGACTTCAAAAATGGTGTTTTTGGTATAGAAATATTCGGAATGGGAAGAAGGGTTCAACAACAAAGTTGTTTCCATTGAAATTATACACGGTTTCAAAAAAATAATTATTTGATTTGAAGTAGTTTAATGGAATATAGAAACCGTGGAAATAAGGGGAAGAAAGAGGTGAAAAGGGAAGGGAAAAAGAAGGGAAAAAAGGAGAAAGAAGATGAGAGGGATGGTGGGGCTTTGGCCATGGTTTACTATCGTGGGTTTTGTGTTGTGATGGAGGTGGGTGGCGGCAAGAGGAGAGAGGTAGGCTAGGGTTTTGAAGGAGGAAGGATGAAATTTGATTTAGAGATTTTGGAGTTTTGGGATTTGGAGTTTTCTATAGATTTGAGCAGGAAGAAGAAGTGTACGCAGAAAGTTTCTCAAATAAGGAATTTCTGTACGTACTTGGTTTTAGTCAGATAGGAAATAGAAGGTCAATGGGTGGGAAAAGGGAGGATCCAAAGTCTCTTAGAGTTCCTAGGGTCTCTTGGTTTACTAAGGAGCCCATTAGTCTAAAAAAAACTCAATAAGACTTGGCCAAAATAAAACACAAATATACACTGCAAATGAAAGAAATAAGCTACGTGTTATTTAATAGTTAGGAAATGAAGGTGGATAGACAAAAATAAATGTCACGTTTTATTTTGAAAACTTCAGGCATTAATAATGCATAAAGAAATGT
Source organism: Allium fistulosum (assembly GCA_030737815.1). Taxonomy (NCBI): domain Eukaryota; kingdom Viridiplantae; phylum Streptophyta; class Magnoliopsida; order Asparagales; family Amaryllidaceae; genus Allium; species Allium fistulosum. Next base: position 673,475,020 of record CM060901.1, read on the forward strand.
ACGTTGGAATGGAAAAGTTTGCAAAAAAAAGGAAAGTGAAATTTTGTATACGCGAAAATGAGGTGGCAAGAATTAAATACAACCTAAAAGTCTAGGCTCAGGTATAAACAAAATGAGAAATGAACGGATCAAGTATTAATAATGAGATAACTATTTTAAAACGTACATGCAATAATGAATAACAAAAGAAATGAAGGGACCGTGTACATCGCACAACCTTTTTGAAATTCAATTTGAAAAACGTAACCGAATTAACTTCATTAACTCAAATAATATTCAAATTTGTAAACATTTAGTTTTTTTTATCTATGCTTAATTAATAAAATTACTTACCTTAAAAATGAAAACGTTCAGTTTGGTTTTCACAAAATGATCTTTTATTTCCATTAAAACATCATTTCTGTTTAACACAGAAGGTGCGTTTCTTTTATTAAATCTATTAACTGCAATCAACGTTTTCTTCCCTTCTAATTGAAATATTTCAATAACATTAATTGCAATTACTTACAAAGTTAAATTTCAAAACAAACAACTAAAAATGGATGAAAAATAGAATAATTGTTTGCTTTAGTCATTTAAAATCCTTTATAAATTTGTTGTTTATACAGCAGAGTAATAAATAACTTACTTAAATAAATTATTTTCCTACTCTTGTAATCCATCTGTATGCTAAAACACAGTTCAAATATACATATATTTCTTCCTTTAAATCAATCATTCTATTCTTTATTTTGAAATTAAACCTACATTCACAAATGAAAGATTCATTTTATTTGATATAAATGTTCTTTTCATTAAATCAACTTTCCTTATATTTTCACAAAACATAAGCTACATTTAATTACACCTATTAATTTAAAATTTGGTGTCCTCTCTACCATTAATTGAAATTATTCAATTACATTAATTTCAATTGTTTACAAAGGTGAATTTCAAAATGGACAAAATAAATGTAATGAGAAATAGAACAATTATTTCCTATCAAATAGTAATTTAAACATATTTATACACTATTGGATACAAACATGAATTATACATTTCTTGCCAAATAATAGTTTCTCGTCTCTACAATCAATCTTTCAGCTACCAAACATTTCAAATAAATAAACATATGATTTCTTCTTCAATAAAGTAACATTTATTATTCTTTATTAACATTTACTATTCCAATCAATTGGAAATTTACATTCAGACAATTGTTAATTTCATCCAAACCAATGTTATTAAAATACACAGTAACATTTGTTATCATCCTTACATTATTGCAAACATGTTTCAATAATAGAAATTTTACTTAAGCTCATAACCAGTATTATAATTGAATTTGTATCAGTAAAATCTTAACCATTTTTTCCTAACAATTTTATTCAATAATCTTATTTAATTTAATAATTTTAAATGTTTAAAAATATGGTTCGTTACAATCTCCCGCACTCAAAAATTTTCGTCCCAGAAAAGAAACAAGAAGGAATCCAAAAATCTGTTATATTTTATTTAAAACAGTCAATACATATTTAAGTTTAATAAAATTTGAAAATAACTCAAATTCTACATAAAATATCTAAGTCTTAAATTTTTGAATTTTTTTTGACATAGTATCCTTTGCGCGGATACGTCCGAAAAATAATGATATCGATCATTTCAATATATATATATATATATCATATTTCAAAATAAAATATCGCAAACCATGGGAAAATAATATAATATCGCTATAAAACCGTAATCAAAAAACGTACCTATTTGTCAGGCAAACAAACTTTATTTATGAAACCAAAAGCATTAGCTATGCTTTCATAACCTGTATTTCAGTTGTATAATCCAAAGAGTTAAAATTATATAAAAGAATAATATCAAATCAATAGCACAAACAACATACAATATATCACAATCATATGCAAGCAAAACCATACAACCATCATAGGCAACAAAGATCTATCACACGTCCATAGCAACCAAAACTAATGGTTTGTTCAAGTTTAGAACTTTTAATCGTACAAGGGTGATAAATAAACTAATAAGTGTACCTTATGCTCAACAGCCTTAGATAATTACTTAATGGATTATTCATACAACCTCAAAAAATTAGGAGTATTCTTTCCCAAACTTCCCATTAGCCAAACAACAAGAATTTTAAATTTACTTAAGTTTATTCTATTGGTTTTTTTCCTCATCATTTACCTTTCCATTCATTTATTTATATAAAGATCAATCACTTACATAATTTGTTTTCCATTAAAGATTTAAGTCATTAATGAATCATTTCATAAAATATTACTTAAGCTCCTACTGTCTTACCTAAGTTTATAACTTAATTTTGTTATAGAATAAAAATTTAAGTTTTTGGTATTCGCCCTTGAAGAGAAGAGAAATATTTCAATATATCTAAAAATTCAATTAAAACATTTAACCTCATTCACTTAGTAAGAATATAAGATATATTTAAAATAACCTCATAGCATTTTGCAAGGATTTTCCAAAAAGTTTAAACAATGTTAGAAGTTTATATCAAAACATTATGTTAAGCTTTTTAAAAATAAAAATAAAGTTCCTTAAATTCGATAATTTATTAGACTCGTTATTTTAAAATAAGTATAAACTCTACATTATTAAACTGAAACTAATAGTATACTCAAATCTTACATTAAATATCCAAATCAAAGTATAAAATTTCATATCTTCATAATTAATTTTACACACTTGTTTTAAAATGAATATTCAAATAATGGAAAAACATTTATTATGGTTTAATACAAAATTAAAATAGTAAATAAACCTATCAATTTACTATTAGTACTTCGAAATCAAATAAATATTTCAAACCATACTTCCAAAATAGAGATTCAAATTTATTTGTCAAGTATATTACTATAAATTAACTTGGCAAATCATTTTTTTTCATTTATATAATATCTTTAAATTATACATTCAAAGAAACTTATATAAATTTTACTTGAAATATTCATTTAAAAACTTCATTTGCAAATCAATCATCTTTAATACTTTAATACTTTACGAAAAAATACATTTGTAAAATTTCTTGCTTCATTTATAAATACCATTTAAAGATTTTAAATAACATCTTTATAAATATATGTAAACTATTTGACAACAATTATTTACATCATTACGTATATTTAAAAAGAAGTTATTGAAAACCTTAAATCCATTATTTATAAATTTTATTAGTTTTAAATCTCAAAATTCTTTTAAACATCATTAATAAGTCAATAATCATTTCTTTAAATATGTTTTATTTAATTAATAACTTCTCTCATAATTTACAACACTAATAATTTACTATTAAACCATGTTGTACATAAATAAACAATATTTTAAACATTTTAAAGTAGTTAGAAATGAAATAAATGACCAAAATATCTTTTATATAATACTTTATCGAAATACTTTTATAACTCAATGTTTCAACAAGTGTATCCTCGTTCATGTAGACTCTGGTTGTACGTTGAACAACCGTAAGACTAGAAATCACCAAGTACTTAGTAGACCTGTTTCAACACCTAGTGAAAAATACTTAAAAACATGTATGAGAAGTACCGCTGAAAATCTGATATCAAACGACGATGTTACGATAGCAATGCCCACTGCTGATCCAGTGTTTACGCAATGGACACAAAACTTTCCACAAGATCCTTCCACCTTTCGGATTCTAGAAAAATATCGTAGCCATTTCGTAAACAAGGGACCATCGACCCCTGCTGCAGTGGTAACTGCTGATTCAATGATTTACGCAATGGATGCACTTCCTTCCCGGAGGATCCATAAACAACAGATCCCAGGATCGAAAGCGCCTCCAAGGGGTAAACTAAAGAACCATCTACCCTAAAAAGAAAATCAAGGAACTCATGAGTTTAAGTCTGGACAACCATATCGGTTCGAATCCATTTCTGAATTCACCAAAGTATATTAGGATTTATCGGTCGAATCCATTCCTGGATTCCACAAGTCCATCTGGGTCGAAGCATATCATACTATACTTCTTCGTGGAGGGTACTTCCCCATACCTCTTACTTCAAAATATAACATACCATATATAGTACCCTTTCAAAATCATAGCTTCAAATATCACATTTATATAAATTCCATTATATATAAGATTTCATTTTCAGATAAAGTACTTTCTAAAATCAATAATCTCGAATATATCAAATCATTCTTATATAAATTCCGTTATATATAAGATTTAACTCTTCAGATCGAATACCTTCCAAAATCAACAGTTTTCAAAATCACCTTATACTTATATAAAGTCCGTCTTATACAAGAATCAAAATTTTTCCAAAATCAATTTCGTTGTATGAAAAGCCATATGGGGTTGAACATCTTTGCTTTATAAATGGTTTTGAATTTAGAATAGTGTTGTATATAAAATCGTTTTGTGAAATAGTTTTGTATATAAAATAGTTTTGTAAAATAATTTCTAAATAAAATAGTTTGTAAATAAAATAGTTTTGTAAATCAAATAGTTTGTAAAACAGTTTTGTAAATAAAAAAGTTCGTAATATAATTTTGTATCTAAAATAGAATATCATAGTTTGTATAAGAAAAATAAAAGAAAATAGTTTTGTAAGATGGTTTTAAATTAATAGTAGTTTTGCATACAAGAAAAATTCCAATTTAAATTACAAAGATTTCCAACCCAACAACTTTCAATATCAATGTCAAAGCATATCAATAATACTAGAACATAAGATGTACATATGTCATCATTTCGCAAAATCACATTCGATCGCTCGCTCGATTATACAAGTTCGCTTTCGAACTAGTATTTTTCATTCGACTTCCCTAATGCGGACTTCGATAAGGTTTCTTGACTAAAAACCATCATTCTCCTTGCATAGCTATATACTATGATAGAGAATTCTAGAATCAAACCAAAAATCCATATAATATTCGCCATCAAGAATCGAATAAAAAATCCTAACACGAAGTGGTGTAATTCACATAAAACTTGTGTACTCAAATCCGGATCAAATTAATTTTGCGAATAAAACAATATACATACAACTCACGTAATTATTCCAATTTGTTTCATCACAATTACATTTCAATTAAATTCATTATTAATCTCGTTGATTAACACAAGTATCACTTCATACTTTAATATTTATTTCACAAAATTTCTATATTCAATATAAAACATTAACATATTCATTCTCACAACATTGCTTATATTTCTCTTCATTTGAAATTACATTCACTTTCACATGTAATATTTCTCATTTAATACCACATTTATTTGCAAATCATTTCATAAGAAATTTCCTTTAGCTTATAACCAATTTATAAAAGCTTAACTTCTTTTATAAGACATTATTCGAGTTTAAGGTTATCACAACTTATATTATAACCATTTATTGCAACATTCATTTATTTCCTAAACAATTTACAAGTCGTGACTTTATTTATAATCATTTCACTTTTAGTTCATATTTGCTTATCCAATTAGTTTCACTTTTACTTTTCAAATTTATTTATGACGCATTTCACAAGTTTAATTAAGTTTATAAACATTTTTTTCCCAATTTAATCTCATTTACAACATTTTCTTAATCACAATTTCAATTTAAACATCCCAAGGCTTAAAGTTCATTACATTACATGCCAACAATGCATACAACAAATTCTATTCATTTACTAAACATAGATATAACAAATTTAACCTTGTTTCACTTGCTTTCAATTTAAGGTTACCGAATTCAACTGTGTAATTCAACAAAATTTCTACATTTCAACTTATATATTAATTCAAAAGTTTCGACTATCCAAAATATCCAAATATTCCATTTTAGTTCAATAGTTGAAACTACCGATCAACAAAAAACAAAATTCACAACAGCATTTCAATTTCATATCGAATATCCTTGTAACAACGCGCATATTTTACGATTCGAATATTTAAATGTTTAATTTAAATATAGCATCGTTCGTCGGATTTTTGTCCGAAAAAGTCACTATTCAAAGAAGAACAGTCGAATTAGTGAAAAGTTTGTGTATAGTGTTGTTTGGAGGCGCCAATGTGAAAACACCTTCAAGCACAGATTCAGACGTCTGAACTAGGTCATTCAGACGTCTGAACTGGGTCGTTTAGACGTCGAAAATTGTTTGAATCAAACCAGAGAGGAAACAGACTAAAATAGACATTTTCAGATGTCTGAAATCCCCGAGTCAGACGTCTGAATGAAGTTTGAGAATTTTTATTTTTCCAGATTCAAACGTCTGGTTTGGACATTTCAGACATCTGAATCAAGAATGAAGTTGAGAATCAATAATATGGACTTGAGACCATTTCCATTGAGTTCAAAATGTTGTTTGCAACTTTTTTGAGTATAAGCTTCGCTATGTTTGGAGTAAGTTGATTTTTGCTATTTTCTACTTGGGTTTTTGGGTTTGGGTTTCACCCAACTCATTTTATAACCTAACACAGTCCCCCTCTCCTCTCCATTCACTCATCCCATTTCCTAAACACCCAAGCACATCTGAAAATGGGGAGAGGAATGAGAAATTAGAAACACCAAGCCCTAGTTCTCATTTGAAAAACCAAATTCTTGCTCCAAATTCAAAAAGAAGCTAAGGTAAGCATCCTCTTCATCTTCTCCAACTCATTCTCTCTTTAATTTCAGAAATTTCCTAAACCTAACTTAGGAAATGTTCTTCTTTTGAGCTTAGATTCAAGCTTCTAGAGTTGAGATTGAAGAGTAGTTTATCCTCCTTTGCTTTCAAGCTTCTCCTTCTTTGTTGTTGGGTTTAAAAGTGAGATTTTTATCTCACATCTAAGTCTATATCTATCTTTGATGTTAGGTATGAATTCCTAACACTTACTTATGTTCATTGCCTTCCATTTGAATTGATTTGGTGAACATTCCAATTTTGGTGTTTTGAAGTCGAAATCTATCGAAATTCTTATATGGTTGTTTGGACATAATGGTCGGAATGTATTGATGAGTCTCTAAGGTTGGGTAGTCGTTTGGCGTAAACCCCTAGCTATCATCACTCGTCCGATTGTGTAACGACTCCACTTTTCGATGCTCGAAAATCGACATTAATACGTCTATTGTATCAACTGCCGAGCAATCGAATGCCGGAAAACCGAATTGTTATGGAGAAAAAGAAGAGGTATAAGAAAACAGAAGAAGAAGAAAGAAGAAACAACAGAAACAAAAACAATATCAGAATCTCACATTTGCAATGGAACAACATATAATAGATAAATGAATAATCTTTAACCAAAGAACGATATCATTTTATACATTACATCATCATCAGAGTTTACAGCAACAATATACAACACAACTGGACAGTTATACAAACTTGTCCTCATACAGAATACACAGCGGAATAATACTATCATATACAAGTGATACGTCTCGCCATCCAGCTCGCCATCGAGCTCCACAACATCACCTGAATCTAGAATGACCTGATAACCTGACTCTAGACTGCCCGTGTGGAAATTAGTGGGCACCCAGAGTTTAGGAAGGAAACAATAAACTCCAGGTCAGTCATGGTGACTGGTGTGAGAACTAAAACAGTTTATCTTCTCAAAGAAAACAAAACAATTTCGCAATGCTTTTGGAAAATGAAACTACCATAAGACCTCCCGCCACACACACAATGCAAACGCAAAATTGGAGGAGATTTCTTCTTATGATAGTCAAAAATGCTTACTACGCAAAATCATTCGATATTATTATCATTAGTGCATAGTGTCGAAAACCATTTTGAAAATATAATATTAATCTTAGCCAACATACACCCATTATTGTATGCCTACTATAGCTACTACGTTCCATAGCAGGTTACCGCCACATTCCATAGCAGGTAATACAACTAAAAACCGTACAGGGTTCGTATTGTTTCTTTGGATTTCCAACAATTGGTCAGGCAAAGGAACTTCCTTACACCGAAATAGAAAACGCCTCCGGAAAGACGCCCCGGATCCTAACCGGATCTCTGCAAACACAAGGCCGACGCTACCTCACGCTTTAACCAAGCTGTAACTAGGTAGCTAACACACGAGTTATGTCATCCCCCGGTCGTCACCGACCTTTATACGAGGATCCTCAATCACAAAGCAACAACCACAAAGTATAATCAACATAGGTAAAATATCTGGGCTCCATACCATGATATCACCTTTTATCCAGAAGGAAATGACATACCCTAGAGGCGCTACCCATACAAACCTTTGCCGCAACATTCCTGTTTCGACCATTACCAGGTTGTGAGGCTCGACGAAGTCTCGTCCACAAAGCTACGCTTTTTCAAAAGCCATGCTTTTTCACAAAGCCACGCTTTGACCAACAAATGATCAACAACACTTCGTGTGCCACATTACCAAATTGGGAATGTATCACTAGTAACCATCAACTACATAACCTCTGAGCTCGTACGTCTCAGAGAAGGGTGTTAAGCTAAGAGAATAAATTCTCCGCCACCAACAGAAATGTATTTGATAGAAACCAACTTTACATCTGAAAGTGTAACGTCAGACACACCTCCATACAAGTCTGTTACGGGATCGAACGGAACCGAAGGCACTTCCAAAGAAGCCCTTGCAATTCGGATAATTTCTAATCACGTCTGGACTTCCCATCACAAAAAGAGTGATATAAATTTATATACCGGAGCAAATCGGTGCAGAGACATTCGACAGGTTGTCCTTTCATTTTTTGAAAATATCCAGTCTTCAATACGATCCATATCGTCGTATCACTAATTCAGAATGGGTTATATGACATAAAGGTCTTTTCCCGGCTAACCCGAATTGTGAGCGTTTGTTTTAAAAACAAATCAAGTGCCATTTCAAAGGCAAATATTTATAGTTGGTTATTTAATTATCAAACAACATCCACAACAAACATCCAATTTAAATAATTTTTCCCAAATTATTAAATTTCAAATCTCTTCGTGAGATATGGTTTACACTTCAACCATTTGAAAAAAATTTCAAATCACATTCATTTAAACCAATTATATAAATCCTTATCGATTTATTTCAAATTTACATCTCAAATCTGTAAATTTATTTCCACACTTCATCACTTTGAAAACCAATTTCAAATAATATTTTCCACACTTCAAAAATAAATCAATGTTTATTTTTACCCTTTCCTTTACAAATTCCATTGTGAAATTAAATTTCCAAATATCCATTTTTAACTCCAAATCAACTTTCAAATTGATTTCCAAATTTGTTTCAAAACCCAAATTGATTTTCCAAACATTTATTTCAAACACCGAATCAAATTCCAAATTGATTTCAAAATTTACTTCACACCAAATCAATTACAAATTGATTTCAAAAATTCATTTCAACACAAATCAATTTCCTCATTCAGTCATGAAATAATTTTTCATATCAATTTCCCAAAGATTTATTTTCAAATACCAAATCAATTATAAATTTGATTTCTAGAATTTAATCACCTTTTAAAATAAATTCATTTATCTCTTCCAAACCATTTAAAATTCTGTTTTAAATAAATTCTTCAACTTTCGAAAAATACTATTCAAAATCCATTTATAAAATCTTTTACCATATTCTTAGAAATAATTCGATAAAATTTCAAAAATCAACTTTATACTTTAAAATCCTTTCTTTTAAATTCACCCAATTCTTTCAAAAGAATTTACTTAAAATTTCCAATTTTAATTTCAAAAAATCCAATTTATTCATTTTTGGTATCCAACGATACCAAAAATATATTCGGCTAAATTATAGCCTTCAACGAATTCAATCACAGATATAATCATTCACAGATTATAAATAAATAATCACACGGCGATTATAAATAAATCAACACACAACATTGAAATAAATTCAAATGTTTGAGGAATCCAGTTGGATCCCTCCAACCTGTTTCCCTGCATCCACAGATGTTAGCACAATACCAATTTCACTTCAATGTGAAATTATCGCGGTATATGGGATTTATAAATATTATCCGCTATTATGCGGCGCAATAGGGTCTCATCCGCTATATAATGCAGGAAATCAACAACTCCAATATATACATATTCCAATATATATATTGCTATATACATATATAATACCAATTCCACTTCACGATGGAATTATCGCGGTATATGTTTTTAATAAATAACCTCCGCTTAATATACGGCGTATAGGGTCTATTTAACACAATAAATAACAATTTATCATCCAATCATCACAATTAACACTATCAACAATTTTAAATCTCAACTATTTAAAATTTAAATCGAAACAAATATTCGATTGAGTGAAAAGTTCTCACCTTGCTTTTATTCGTCGCAATAGCGATTTATTCCGATTGAAATTAAACAGACGTTTAATTTCAACCAAAATTTTCACTAGCTCAAAAAATTACCAATCTAGCTCCATCGCATAGTGCTCGTCGAAACGATTCCAACGCAAAAAGTTTCGTCAAATTCTGATCATGCATCAAAAAGTTAATACGGTTTAAAGTTTATACAATTTTATTATAAATCAATTTCAAATTATATTTTAAAATTTCCAAACCCACAGATCTCAGCCGTTCGAATTCTTGCCTTAGGATCTGGCCGCTCGTATGTTTCTTCCCCACCCACGATACTTCCCAGTAATACGCACGCAAGAAATACCCAAAGGCGCCTCCTAGGTTTAGAAATCGTGATCCCCACGAACGACTTGAAAACGATCGGAGATCCCCATCCAATTGTCCTCGACGAGAGCTACCCACTGCCATGAGCACGACGAGCTCGGTCGTCTCCAGTGCCAAGAAAAATGCATAAAACCCATGATAAACGTGAGAAAAATTCCCTTCGTACCATGCTCGAAAACCCATCAAATCCATATAGATTGAAAGACCTCGCTTAGCTCTACAGTTTTGCTTTAGAAAGTATTCAAAAATACTGAATGGATTGGAAGAAATTAGTGGAAGAAGTTTGGAACATTCTCGACCATTGAAATAGATAATGGCGGCCAGACCTAGATCTGTTAGGGTTCTTGTGAAAAATAGAATTATGGAGTCCTTTTATAGAAAATGGCAAAACACTATTCATCTCCAAAATTTTCGAACTCCAAATCGAGCATGCCGGCTGGCGTTTCTAAGGTTTACCCCTTGTTCCGAACACAATGGAACATTTTTTGGAAGCTAATTCGATCGTATGTGAGAGTTACGGAAATAAACAGTCAAATTTAAATCAAATCGATTTAAACCGATTTCGATGCGTTTTGGCTTGCCCCGGACAAACCGTAAATCCGATTGACCCGAAATTTGAAATCTTACAATAATTTAACATTACGGATCCGATGAAACTAGTTTCGTTGAAATGCAAGACTGTTTGAAAAATGGTAATTTTCACTAGTCAACTAAATATTAAAATATTCAAAATTTCACAATTTAACTTTTAATTCGATTTTAAAAGTTCTATAACATCACTATAACTCCAATATGATTTAGTATAACTTTATAAATCATTTTCATACACATTTGATCCAGATTCCAATTTCTTCTGGGATTTCAAATATTAAATTATCGATTTAATTATCCAATTAAATCCAGATATTCGAATTTAAATTTATTCGACTTACAAATTTCACTTGTTAATATTTAAAATCAATTAAATATACGAATTTCAAATGACAAAAATTCCGGGTCGTTACAAACTCCCCCCTTAAAAGAATTTCGTCCTCGAAATTACAAAGTAAGGAAAATGCCCAAATCCATTAACTTTTCAAAAATCCACTCCGTGAAAATTTAACATTCACCTTTTCCAAAATCTTTAACTTCAACCAAAACAATGGTTTCCATTTTCTAGTTCAATTCCTACTCTTTCATTTTAATTTGGAAATTGACTTTCCATTAACAAAAATTTTCCAAAATTTTCAAAATTTTTCTAACGCCTTAAATTTTCAGAAAAATTTGCCAGCGTCTCCTTTGCACGGTTCGATCGTAGTAGGATTACAATAGACATAAATATGTATACATCGACCCACCCGCTCAGAAAAGCAGAAAACAGTTCATATATCCTATTTTTATTGCGTAGGCGTACCTTTTTAGCATTTTTAATCAAAGCAGTTATTAATTTAGCATTTTAGCGCAACCCAATCAACTGAACGGCAGCCGCTGTGACGACCACGACTTTCTCTCCATAGAAAGTCGTATCGCTAATAAGAAAGAAAGGGGTAGAAAATAGAAAAGAAGAGAAGAAAGAAAGAAACAATAACAACGATCTCACAGCGGAACGAATAAATTATATTAATAACATAAACTATTACATAGTATACAACACTTTACAGAGTTACACAGCATATACATCACTTACTAGACAGTTATAAACATCTGTCTAGACATTACAACTCAAATACAAGACAAGACACTATCACAGATATCAACACAGCGGAATACTATATCTACGAACGTCGAAGCCTCCTGCTCCATTGCTCCTCCAGAATATTCGTCAAAGCTAAACCTGAATCCCTTGGCTACTCGTAAAAATTTGAGTACCCAAGAGTTTATAAAACAGAAATAAACACTTGGGTCAGACATGGGTCTGGTGTGAGTAACAGGTTAAACTTGTTTAACTTCAAAACCTTTTGAAAGAAAAGGTATCACGTAAGACTTCCCACAAATAAACATGGGTAAGTTTTTACCTTACGCTAACCAAAACATTTGATAGGAAATCCAGTTATATTATAATAGGGTCTAGGGTTTTCAAGTAAAATACAGAAATAGCTGAAATGCTTACATCTCACATTCCAACATAGTTGGGCACAACTAATACGTACGACACTTATTGGAGTTTGGATTCCATACAATGGCAGGGCTACCGGGGTACCGCCCGTCACAGTACGTGGCCTAGATCACCGTACCGAGGATCACTCCCAATCCCCTGCAACACAAGGTCGGAACATCCCTTACTGGATAATTCCCGCACAAGATACCTCACGGTTGGGATCAGCAACCGCACCACTAAGCCGAAATAAAAAGGGACATCTAGACAGAGGTAACCTTGTCCTACTTGGGTGCTACCCACTAACCTTGCTGCACCTCCCCTGTTTTAGGCATTCCCGGTTTGTGAGGCTTGAGGTCACGATTACCTTAGAAAAGAACACATCACTTAGAATGCTCATCGTCCACCTGACGATGTGCTGAAAGCATTCAATCCATACAAGTTCGTTCCGGGTTCGAACGAAACCGAAGGCATTATCTCGTTACACTCATTTTGGAATCACCCTCAGAGTTAACGACAATAACCCTTGCACTCTGAATCTTCATCTTCACTTGATTCACGACCTATCGTTAATTTGGATCGATGTGGTATTCGGGTCTCCAGACCTGGAAATCCGGTATACGGATACCCGATCCCGGTCTCATCGAAATCCAAAACGTATCTTTTAAGGCCAAGTTGTTTTAAAGGTTAAAACAATTTCAATTCATTATCTTTATACACATAGAAAGATAATTCACAATAGATAATCAACATTATCAGATAATCCATATTATCATCACAATTCAACTAAACATCCATATCACACAGCATATATCTCATCAGAGATCAAACAATGCAAAGCATTCCATATTATTTATCCATCCATAAGTAATGATTTATCTCATCTCTAATTAATTTAAAGTAAATTAAATTAATTACTTCATTTTATAAATCCTGCTTACTTAACCATTAATTAATTACAATCAATTAATTATCCTCTAATTACCCTTTATGTAATTTATCCTTTAATTAATTACTCAAATTAATTATCCTTAACCATTATAGTAATTAACCTTTAATTACTTCATAAATTAATTAACTATAATTAATTAAATTAATCAACTATAATTAATTACATTAATTCTTAATTAATTACATTAATTAATTACTTTATTTATTAATTATTTCTTAATTAATTAATTCTTAATCATATCATTAATTATATTAATTAATGATCCTTAATTACAAATTAATTATTAATTACTTTAATTAAATTAATTTCATTAAGTAATTAACCTTTATTTAAACAAAATTTATTAATCACTCTTGATTAATCTCATCTAGTAATTAACTCCCCTTAATTACTTTCATTAACTAAATTAATTACTCCTTAATTAATTCCTTAATTAATCTCTTGATTAATTATTCAAAGTAATTAACTCAAATTACTTCTATTAATAAAATCATTATTCAACTAATTACTTCCAGTAATTATCTATTATTTACTTCCCTAAATAATATACCTTATTAATTACATTGAGTAATTATTTAACAAATCAATCCATTTATTAGTCTAAATTAATTAAACTTAATTAATTAATTTAAACTAATCAAATTAACTTCAATTAATTACAATAAGTAATTAATTTCTTAATTACTTCCATTTAGTAATTACACTTTAAACAATTCCATAAATAATACTTTAAATTAATTAATCTAATTAATTATCAAAATTAATCACATTGATTAATTATTAAATAATCTCAAATTAATGACCTTCATTAACAATTATTTAATTACTTTTCTTAAGTAATTAACTTAGATTCATTATTATTAATTTCAAATTAATAAATCTTAATAACCAATTTATTAAACTTTAATTATTTAATTAATTAAGTATTAACCATAACTTAATTAATCTTTAATTACTATATTAATTAATCATTAATTAATACTCAAATTTATAATCCTTAATTACAAATTAATTATTCTATTTAATTAATCTAAACCTTAATTAAATTAAATTAAATCCTTAAGTACTTAATTAATTAATCCAAATCATTAATTAATTAGATTATTTAAACCATTTTAATTACCCTAAAGTTTTAATGATTTTAACTTTAAGATAAAACATTTTCTTATCCATGGTTAAATTATCATTCTCAAATACATTTGAAAACATCCATTTCCAAATTTACTTTTTAAATTTCATTTTAAATTCTAGATTTAAAATGAATATAAATTTTGTCTTTAACAAAGTTTAGAACCAATTTAAAAACATTTAAATATAACTAACATTTAAACCTATTTAAAACATTTAAATTTATAAAACTTATTTATATCCAAATCTAAAATTCAACTAAACTTGACTCCCTATAATAAAACTTGATTTCAATTCCTGTCTTTATAATTCTTCATAATTTAAATTCAGTTTAAATTTTAAACTGATAGGTATAAAAACCTGGCAACACAATTTCACTCGAACTCACCATAAATTACTTCGAGTCGCAGCTCTAATTACTTCGAGTCTCACCCGCAGAAAAACTCGAGAAACTCGAGTAGCCTCCCCTGTCACTTGAGTCCAACATACCCGAGCTCTCTTTACAAATACTTCGAGTCGCCTCTCCAAAACACTCGAGCCACTCACCTGAACAACTCGAGTACGAACTCGAGAATGCCTTCTTCCCCAACGCTTTAACATTCCAGAAATTTACCCAGAAACACTCACAATCTCGTGCACGTGCACGTACACCCACGAATCAACATCTTCCGACTCTTCCCCTGATCGTTGATCAACCAGCGTTAGCCTCGCCGTCTCTCACGTGAACCCAGGTCACCATATCCACCAACGAATCGAAATTCGATCACCTCCCAGGCCTGGAAACCATCAGTTCGAATTCGCCAAAGCCTGTCATCACCCAAAGCTCGCCGTTCCGATCATCTGCAGGTCAACCCTTCCGGCCGCGACACCGTCTACGTGACTACTACTCATTTCCAAAAACTCGACGAACTCGATCCACTACAGGGATCACGACGATCGATTCTTCCAAGCTTCATTTTCTAGGGTTAAAAAAATCAAATTCTAAATCATTTCTTCCTTAATGTTTTAATTCGATTTCCAGTAATTTTCCTTATATCCTCGATCATTCCTCCATCCCTACTGAAGATTACAACATCCCAATTTCACTGAGATCATCAAAATTACCAAAAATTCATTTCTAACTTAAACCAGAACTGCTCCTTTATTTCCAAATTATAAATTATGATATTAATGCTAAAATTCATATTATAACTTATCTATTCAATTTATAAACCTGAAGTTATAAATTACAAAGTTTAAATTTTTACTTTTATATAACATTTCTCTGTTGTTTTTGGTTACAGAGACATTCAGGTTTAAATTTGACTTAATTTAAATTTTAAACATTCGTCTAAGATAAACCAAACAATTCTTGTTTGTAATTTAAATCCTAATAAAACTAGATCAAGTGGTAAGAAATTTTAAAGGGGATTTTTGAGCCTGGCAAGCTAAACAAAAACAGAGCACACCATACATCCATTATTTCACAGCAATTCCACTTATACATACATGCAATACATATTTACCACAGAGATTTAACATGCAATCTTATTCATAGCCTAAACTTTTAGAATATAATGTTACTCACCTTAATTGAGAGTGAACAGAGCCTTTATATTTAGAAAAACTTGAAACAGGTTTTGTCTTTAAACTGGAATGCCTCTTTTGATTAAAACTTGAGTTGTTGGACTTTACACTTGACTAAACTACATGCATGCAGGCTTCCAGGTTGATAGATGAAGGTAGACAGGCTTCTTGAATTGATTCCAGGGATGAAAGAACACAGGTATTTGAATTTATTCCAGAGTTGAAAAGAAAATGTTGCAGACTGATTTTGAAAATGATCTCTGGTTTAAGCATTTTATTCAGGCTGAAGAGTTGATTTGGAAATGAATCACAGGGATCTGATTTTGGTTTGAGGCAAATTTGTTTACTGATTTCAGATTTTAAATTTAGAGAATGTTTGAGAAAGGTATTGATCTGATTTGTTTCAGATTTGTATTTAGAGAAGAAGATTTTAGTTATCTTGTTTTGAAAAGGAGAAATAGAAAGAATGAAATGAAGATATGCAAATGTTCATATGTATGTAAATTTGTGATTTTATAAAAATAAAAGAAAAATGAAAAAAATAAAGACACTTGTCATTACATTGATTACTTACATTACACATGTTAAAATGGAGCCTTAGAAAAATGACATATGTCTCTTAAGTAATTATTCATATTTTTATTTATTTTAAAAGTAAATAAATGCCTTTTTCTTATTTATTAAATACTTATCTATATATATATATAATTACTTTTTAAAGAAAAACAAAAGCTAATTATATTTATAAATAAAAGTTTATACAAATATTTTAAAATCCAAAACAATTCTAAATATTTATTCTTTTGAATTTCAAAACTTAAATTTCAATTTCAATTCAAATTAAATCCTAAGATTCAATTTAAAAGTTAAGTTATATATATACATATATAGCTATTCATTCAATTAAATATAAATTTCCAATTTGCCCAAAGCTTCTATTTACAATATATACAAATAAATATGTATATATCCAAATAGAAAATATCTTATTAACTTTTTAAAAGATAAAATCATCAATTAATACTAATTTAATTAGATTATTAAATTAATTTCAAATCTTATTATCAAAGATCATCAATATCAATTTAATTGTTTAACAGATTATTAAATTGATATTGTTAAAATTTCCGGGATATTACATTCCTCCCCCCTTAAAATAATTTCGTCCCCGAAATTTAAACAAAGGTAATTTAATAATCTTACTAAAGATTTTAATTTAAAACACAAGCATATACTATCATTCATATGCTAACAACCATAGCAGCCAAATCATCCAATCAAACAATTCAAACTATCTAGACTAAATTCTAGATAAAATTCCTCGAGTTTCCCCAAGTATATATATATCCGGGATACTTGCTCTACAAACAATCTAAACTACTAAGCTATAGATCTCCTACTCATCTAGATCTACAGAACTAAACAGAATATCAGACTACAGACGAGTCTGACTCAACAATCAAACCTCCAGAACTGCAGATTCTAAAACCAGAGATAGATCAAATACGTACTCCCTCAGAGATACGTAAAACTCAATGAATTCCAGTTATCCAAACTGACAATTCAATTCAGAAGTCCAAATACTTATCCAAATCAGAACACAGACGAGATCCAAACATAACTCTACTTCACAACATCAGTAGATTCCAAATTTACTTCTCCTATCCAGAGATACACTCCAAACTACTTTCGCTGCTCAACTCTGATCTGAGGTAGAACACAAGCACAGACTGGACAACTTACTTCTAGAAATAAGGTTCACTGATCCATAAATAAAACTCAGATACTCCATCAAAACTTGAGCTGCTTCACCAAACTTTATCTCTAGGAATCATCCTCAACTAGACTGAACCACCGGTATCACTCCTGGAATCCAGTCGATAAGAAAACTCAACCTTCAGATGCGGACAAACTTCTGACTTCTCTGAAGACACCCAGAAAAATTCTGACAACCCAAGAGAACACTCAGACAATCGCAAGTCGCTTTTGCGATCAACCCATCCTAATTCCAAACAGACTGTTCTCTCTTTACCAATCAGAACAGCTTACACTTATTTATCCAATTTATCGAAGAAATGGATCCACTCTGCTGCTTCTGAACTTCACTTCCAGAAAAACTGCTCATCCAGAAAATTTCCTGCCATCACAGAATACTCCGAGCTGCACTGCTGACACTGATGCCAAGGACTTCCTATTCCAAAGATCTTCGAGAAATTCGAACTCCAAACCAAACAGAAACTTCATGCTGAACTCAGCCACAACACCGAAGCATTCACACTTCCTTAATCTTGTTCCAAAGAAAACATCTTCGGGAACATCCATCGTCACTGTATCTCATCATACAACTACTATTACATGAGGTATCAAGGTACCATCACTCACTTCTGCCTCATCGACAGATCCAACTCTACTCATCCAAACTTCAGAGATAAACTCCGAACCATTACAGTTTCCTTCGGAGATCGATGAAATCCTTCACCACAGCAAAGCTTACTCGAGACGGTATTGGGTCTACAGTCTCGACAAATACACTTCCAACCTCAACATTTAAACTCTAACCATTGGTAGTCGTGTTTCACACACCACTACCCCATCTACCTTTATAACTTATATTGGAAAACCCGAACAGGTAACCCAACAAATAGGTAGAAATATATATATATTTAAAATGATACTTTTTATATAGAAATTATTTCTGGGTAAAATTATTTCATTTACCTCTTTAAAACAATATTGTGTCCGTTGGCCTGGTTTAAGTGTTTAGAGATCCCTATCAATAACGTTAGCTACTCGTATTGACCAGAATCCATATACCACTCAACCGATCAATTAACACAATATAAAACCATTTTATATAACTAACAAATACGCGCTCTCATACGATAGACACCACTCCAGAGCTTAGGTATTCACTCAACCAAATGCTCTGATACCACGTGTGACGACCACGACTTTCTCTCCATAGAAAGTCGTATCGCTAATAAGAAAGAAAGGGGTAGAAAATAGAAAAGAAGAGAAGAAAGAAAGAAACAATAACAACGATCTCACAGCGGAACGAATAAATTATATTAATAACATAAACTATTACATAGTATACAACACTTTACAGAGTTACACAGCATATACATCACTTACTAGACAGTTATAAACATCTGTCTAGACATTACAACTCAAATACAAGACAAGACACTATCACAGATATCAACACAGCGGAATACTATATCTACGAACGCCGAAGCCTCCTGCTCCATTGCTCCTCCAGAATATTCGTCAAAGCTAAACCTGAATCCCTTGGCTACTCGTAAAAATTTGAGTACCCAAGAGTTTATAAAACAGAAATAAACACTTGGGTCAGACATGGGTCTGGTGTGAGTAACAGGTTAAACTTGTTTAACTTCAAAACCTTTTGAAAGAAAAGGTATCACGTAAGACTTCCCACAAATAAACATGGGTAAGTTTTTACCTTACGCTAACCAAAACATTTGATAGGAAATCCAGTTATATTATAATAGGGTCTAGGGTTTTCAAGTAAAATACAGAAATAGCTGAAATGCTTACATCTCACATTCCAACATAGTTGGGCACAACTAATACGTACGACACTTATTGGAGTTTGGATTCCATACAATGGCAGGGCTACCGGGGTACCGCCCGTCACAGTACGTGGCCTAGATCACCGTACCGAGGATCACTCCCAATCCCCTGCAACACAAGGTCGGAACATCCCTTACTGGATAATTCCCGCACAAGATACCTCACGGTTGGGATCAGCAACCGCACCACTAAGCCGAAATAAAAAGGGACATCTAGACAGAGGTAACCTTGTCCTACTTGGGTGCTACCCACTAACCTTGCTGCACCTCCCCTGTTTTAGCCATTCCCGGTTTGTGAGGCTTGAGGTCACGATTACCTTAGAAAAGAACACATCACTTAGAATGCTCATCGTCCACCTGACGATGTGCTGAAAGCATTCAATCCATACAAGTTCGTTCCGGGTTCGAACGAAACCGAAGGCATTATCTCGTTACACTCATTTTGGAATCACCCTCAGAGTTAACGACAATAACCCTTGCACTCTGAATCTTCATCTTCACTTGATTCACGACCTATCGTTAATTTGGATCGATGTGGTATTCGGGTCTCCAGACCTGGAAATCCGGTATACGGAAACCCGATCCCGGTCTCATCGAAATCCAAAACGTATCTTTTAAGGCCAAGTTGTTTTAAAGGTTAAAACAATTTCAATTCATTATCTTTATACACATAGAAAGATAATTCACAATAGATAATCAACATTATCAGATAATCCATATTATCATCACAATTCAACTAAACATCCATATCACACAGCATATATCTCATCAGAGATCAAACAATGCAAAGCATTCCATATTATTTATCCATCCATAAGTAATGATTTATCTCATCTCTAATTAATTTAAAGTAAATTAAATTAATTACTTCATTTTATAAATCCTGCTTACTTAACCATTAATTAATTACAATCAATTAATTATCCTCTAATTACCCTTTATGTAATTTATCCTTTAATTAATTACTCAAATTAATTATCCTTAACCATTATAGTAATTAACCTTTAATTACTTCATAAATTAATTAACTATAATTAATTAAATTAATCAACTATAATTAATTACATTAATTCTTAATTAATTACATTAATTCTTAATTAATTACATTAATTAATTACTTTATTTATTAATTATTTCTTAATTAATTAATTCTTAATCATATCATTAATTATATTAATTAATGATCCTTAATTACAAATTAATTATTAATTACTTTAATTAAATTAATTTCATTAAGTAATTAACCTTTATTTAAACAAAATTTATTAATCACTCTTGATTAATCTCATCTAGTAATTAACTCCCCTTAATTACTTTCATTAACTAAATTAATTACTCCTTAATTAATTCCTTAATTAATCTCTTGATTAATTATTCAAAGTAATTAACTCAAATTACTTCTATTAATAAAATCATTATTCAACTAATTACTTCCAGTAATTATCTATTATTTACTTCCCTAAATAATATACCTTATTAATTACATTGAGTAATTATTTAACAAATCAATCCATTTATTAGTCTAAATTAATTAAACTTAATTAATTAATTTAAACTAATCAAATTAACTTCAATTAATTACAATAAGTAATTAATTTCTTAATTACTTCCATTTAGTAATTACACTTTAAACAATTCCATAAATAATACTTTAAATTAATTAATCTAATTAATTATCAAAATTAATCACATTGATTAATTATTAAATAATCTCAAATTAATGACCTTCATTAACAATTATTTAATTACTTTTCTTAAGTAATTAACTTAGATTCATTATTATTAATTTCAAATTAATAAATCTTAATAACCAATTTATTAAACTTTAATTATTTAATTAATTAAGTATTAACCATAACTTAATTAATCTTTAATTACTATATTAATTAATCATTAATTAATACTCAAATTTATAATCCTTAATTACAAATTAATTATTCTATTTAATTAATCTAAACCTTAATTAAATTAAATTAAATCCTTAAGTACTTAATTAATTAATCCAAATCATTAATTAATTAGATTATTTAAACCATTTTAATTACCCTAAAGTTTTAATGATTTTAACTTTAAGATAAAACATTTTCTTATCCATGGTTAAATTATCATTCTCAAATACATTTGAAAACATCCATTTCCAAATTTACTTTTTAAATTTCATTTTAAATTCTAGATTTAAAATGAATATAAATTTTGTCTTTAACAAAGTTTAGAACCAATTTAAAAACATTTAAATATAACTAACATTTAAACCTATTTAAAACATTTAAATTTATAAAACTTATTTATATCCAAATCTAAAATTCAACTAAACTTGACTCCCTATAATAAAACTTGATTTCAATTCCTGTCTTTATAATTCTTCATAATTTAAATTCAGTTTAAATTTTAAACTGATAGGTATAAAAACCTGGCAACACAATTTCACTCGAACTCACCATAAATTACTTCGAGTCGCAGCTCTAATTACTTCGAGTCTCACCCGCAGAAAAACTCGAGAAACTCGAGTAGCCTCCCCTGTCACTTGAGTCCAACATACCCGAGCTCTCTTTACAAATACTTCGAGTCGCCTCTCCAAAACACTCGAGCCACTCACCTGAACAACTCGAGTACGAACTCGAGAATGCCTTCTTCCCCAACGCTTTAACATTCCAGAAATTTACCCAGAAACACTCACAATCTCGTGCACGTGCACGTACACCCACGAATCAACATCTTCCGACTCTTCCCCTGATCGTTGATCAACCAGCGTTAGCCTCGCCGTCTCTCACGTGAACCCAGGTCACCATATCCACCAACGAATCGAAATTCGATCACCTCCCAGGCCTGGAAACCATCAGTTCGAATTCGCCAAAGCCTGTCATCACCCAAAGCTCGCCGTTCCGATCATCTGCAGGTCAACCCTTCCGGCCGCGACACCGTCTACGTGACTACTACTCATTTCCAAAAACTCGACGAACTCGATCCACTACAGGGATCACGACGATCGATTCTTCCAAGCTTCATTTTCTAGGGTTAAAAAAATCAAATTCTAAATCATTTCTTCCTCAATGTTTTAATTCGATTTCCAGTAATTTTCCTTATATCCTCGATCATTCCTCCATCCCTACTGAAGATTACAACATCCCAATTTCACTGAGATCATCAAAATTACCAAAAATTCATTTCTAACTTAAACCAGAACTGCTCCTTTATTTCCAAATTATAAATTATGATATTAATGCTAAAAATCATATTATAACTTATCTATTCAATTTATAAACCTGAAGTTATAAATTACAAAGTTTAAATTTTTACTTTTATATAACATTTCTCTGTTGTTTTTGGTTACAGAGACATTCAGGTTTAAATTTGACTTAATTTAAATTTTAAACATTCGTCTAAGATAAACCAAACAATTCTTGTTTGTAATTTAAATCCTAATAAAACTAGATCAAGTGGTAAGAAATTTTAAAGGGGATTTTTGAGCCTGGCAAGCTAAACAAAAACAGAGCACACCATACATCCATTATTTCACAGCAATTCCACTTATACATACATGCAATACATATTTACCACAGAGATTTAACATGCAATCTTATTCATAGCCTAAACTTTTAGAATATAATGTTACTCACCTTAATTGAGAGTGAACAGAGCCTTTATATTTAGAAAAACTTGAAACAGGTTTTGTCTTTAAACTGGAATGCCTCTTTTGATTAAAACTTGAGTTGTTGGACTTTACACTTGACTAAACTACATGCATGCAGGCTTCCAGGTTGAGAGATGAAGGTAGACAGGCTTCTTGAATTGATTCCAGGGATGAAAGAACACAGGTATTTGAATTTATTCCAGAGTTGAAAAGAAAATGTTGCAGACTGATTTTGAAAATGATCTCTGGTTTAAGCATTTTATTCAGGCTGAAGAGTTGATTTGGAAATGAATCACAGGGATCTGATTTTGGTTTGAGGCAAATTTGTTTACTGATTTCAGATTTTAAATTTAGAGAATGTTTGAGAAAGGTATTGATCTGATTTGTTTCAGATTTGTATTTAGAGAAGAAGATTTTAGTTATCTTGTTTTGAAAAGGAGAAATAGAAAGAATGAAATGAAGATATGCAAATGTTCATATGTATGTAAATTTGTGATTTTATAAAAATAAAAGAAAAATGAAAAAAATAAAGACACTTGTCATTACATTGATTACTTACATTACACATGTTAAAATGGAGCCTTAGAAAAATGACATATGTCTCTTAAGTAATTATTCATATTTTTATTTATTTTAAAAGTAAATAAATGCCTTTTTCTTATTTATTAAATACTTATCTATATATATATATAATTACTTTTTAAAGAAAAACAAAAGCTAATTATATTTATAAATAAAAGTTTATACAAATATTTTAAAATCCAAAACAATTCTAAATATTTATTCTTTTGAATTTCAAAACTTAAATTTCAATTTCAATTTAAATTAAATCCTAAGATTCAATTTAAAAGTTAAGTTATATATATACATATATAGCTATTCATTCAATTAAATATAAATTTCCAATTTGCCCAAAGCTTCTATTTACAATATATACAAATAAATATGTATATATCCAAATAGAAAATATCTTATTAACTTTTTAAAAGGTAAAATCATCAATTAATACTAATTTAATTAGATTATTAAATTAATTTCAAATCTTATTATCAAAGATCATCAATATCAATTTAATTGTTTAACAGATTATTAAATTGATATTGTTAAAATTTCCGGGATATTACAGCTGCGGTACCTGTACTTACTCAGTTTAAATATGTAAGTGACATATATAGGAAATTATTAACAATTTACTCTTTTAAACAACTACAACATATGCATATTAAAAGAAATGCATACTAAATATGATATCCCGGGTTTTTGGGTAATATAAATTTAATAATCTGTATTAATAATTTATTTGGATTGATAATCTTCCCTTATAATTCTAATTTAAATTGATAATTTAATCTTTTAAAAGTTAATAAATATTGAATCTGGCAATATTGATAAGATTTGATTGTTAAAATTAATAAAGTTTTAATCTATTTATAATATATATTTTGCTATATATATTGTGAATAGAAATCTTTTGTTTAAATAAAAGATGAATTTTTCAAATTGTAATATATATATATATATAGATATATGTTATAATTTGGATTGTTTGAAATTTAATTAAATCTATTGATAAATATATATGTATGAATTGTGAATTTAAAAGCTTTGTTTTAAAATTAATATTTTTCAAAGAATAGTTTAGATTAATTCAATTATTTTCAAAATATAAGATAATTGTTTATTTTAAATGAAATTGTTTAAAAAGGATTTAAACAAGCTTTGTTTTGTCTTCTTTTTAAATGCTCAAATTTAAAATGGTTATAAGTGTGTATATATGGTTTTAAATAAACTTTCCTTTTTAAAATATCTCTTAAACTAAAATAGTTTGTAAATAAGTAAATGAATTTATATAAATCCATAATTACATATTAAGAAAACATAAATACTTTTGTAAATAAGGTTTTAAAATATAATTTCTTTTATAATAAGGTTTTAAACATAATTTTGCTTGTTTTAACACTTGTAAATTAAAGGACTTATGCAATGAACATTTGTCTAATTTATAATAATACAAGTGGCATACTTAATTTCTTTTGAAATTTAAATTATAAGTAAATATAGAAGAAGATCTGATCTTCATTTTTTCTTCAGTCCAAATCGTTCAAGACATATTTTCTCAATTCTTTTTCTCCTCTTTTCTAAAATCTAAAAGAAACCTGAAAACAAATTTTCAAAGAAAAAGATCAAAGCCTGTAAAAATTCTCAATGCAAATGAAGATAAAAATCTAGGATTCAAGCATGCATTTCGAATGAAGATCAACAGCAACTTTTAAATCATCAAAAATTGAAGGCATACAAGTATTCGAATTCAACAGCAAGGCAATTTAAAACAACTCAGCTTTCAAAGCCTGGGAAAATGCCTCTGCTCTATTCTCTGCTTTAAAAATGTGAGTAAATTTTATTTTAAAAACAGTTTTAAAAATCTGATGCTAAAATTTATATCAGTGATAATTTATTTCTGTTACTTAGATTAGAATGTTGATGTGAAGCTGATGAGAATGCATGTATATATATATGTAAACCTGTTCTCTGTTATTTTTAAGATTAGCAAACTTTCAACCCTTAATCTAGTTGTATGTTGTTGTTTGTAAGTAAACTCAATTCTAAAACCTAAGATCTGTTTGAATTTTGGTTTGCATGTGATCATCTTGGAAGTTATGAATTAAAATATGCTTGTATGGTTATGTAAATATGCCGGTATGTATATATACTTTGTGTACATATCTGGAAACAGGCAAGAATGCCTCTGTTAAAAATTTACAGGTTTTAATATAGTTCAAAATTCAATTACACTTTCCCTGATCTTCTACAGCTTATGATATTAAAACAAAAATGGGTTTTAAATTACCAAACTTAATTTTAAAATATATTTCCAGGAAAAATATGAGATGGTTTTTGACTGGAAGGAGAAATACAGTGAAAATTCAAAACCTATCCAATTTTCAGCTTGCATGGATTCAAGATTCAATTACATCATCCAAATTAATTTTGAAAACAATGATTTTAAAAACTAAAATCAGGATTTTTAGTTTTGAATTGAGGTAGAATTTGTAAAACGAACGGAAATTAGTTTGTGGCAAAATTCTATTGATCGGCGAGCTATTGGGTGTCGGGGTTGCTTCCAGAGGTGCTTGGGTGGTCGTCGAACTCGAGAAAATTGCGTGATGAATTTATAATCCATCGTGGATGGTGATCGGAGTCGATCTAGGGATTAAGAACCCATTTGCGTTCGCGACTGAAATAATGATGTTGCACCATCCACAAGGGACCGGACTGTGTAGCGACGATGCAGATCGACGTGTCATGTGATGATGGAGCTTGGGTCCAAACTTGGTGGCTGATAAGGGACTGGGGAGGCGGCGCGAGGCGAATATCTGATGACGTGCCTGACGATTGTTTTGATCCTGTTGCTCGAATTTTATTTCGTAAGTTGTTTTGAAGAGCTGGGTTCGAATTATTGCTCGAGTACGATTATGTGATCATCGGCGATGGGCGCGATGATCTACGGCGGCCGTAGGCAGGGGGACACGTGCACCGTGCACGTTCGTGTGCACGTTGGTCTGGGAATGTTTGGGTTTGGGGAAGAAGGGGGGGAACTCGGGACGGTCTCGTGATTTTTGCGTGAAACTCGAAGTGGATGGTGTTGCAAGGAGACTCGAGAAGACTCGCGTAGTTTACTGTTCGACTCGAAGAAAAACGAGAGGGTTACGGGTTGGACTCGAAGCAGGAGAAGAGCAAACTTTAAATCATGTTTTAAAGGTTTTGAAAACTTAAAAGAGGAATTTGTTTTAAAGTCATTTCTTAAATAATTCTTTTCTTTATCAAATGTTTTTGAACCTTTAATTAAAAAGTTATTTGTTTGTTTCAATTAAGTTTTTAATTAAACTTTAAGATATTTGAAATTTAACTTTTAATTAAGTTATAATTAAGGATTTAAAATTACTTTGTCTTAAAGTATAATTATATTTAAATATATATAATTAATTTCTAAATAAAATGATGGAAGTAATTATTTAATTTTAATGATGAGTTTATCTTTTAAAAATTGGAATTAATTAAGGATAATAAATGAGTAAAATAAATTAAAAGTTAATTACTTATTGTAATTAGGATAATTACTTATGAAAGTAAATAAATGAATTTGATAAATGGATAATCACTTGATTAAATAATTGATTAATATAATTGTTTTAAAGTTAATTAATTATAAAGTAATTAAATTATTTGAAGGATTAAGAATTATTTAATGATGGGCCTTAATTACTTGTTAAGGTAATTAGTTAAGAGAGATCATTTAATGAAGTAATTAGAAGATAATTACTTAGGTAAGTAATTAAGAGTTAATTACTTAATTATTTTGGTTAATTAATTAATGTGATTAATTAAATGTGTTTAATTTAAGATTAATTACTAAGTGTAATTAATTAAAAAGTAATTAATTAATAAAGTAATTAATTAAGGATTATTTGTTAATTTAAATTGATTAATAATTACTTAATAAAGTAATTAAAGATTAATTAATTAGATTAATTAATCAAGGTTAATATAATTAATGAAGAAGTAATTAATTAAGATAAGTTATTACAAGATCGTTAATTACTGTTTATGATTAATTAAGGTTAATTAATGAATGTAGTTAATTAAAGATTAATTATTTAATTAACTAGAAGGTAATTAATTAATAAAGTAATTAGAGGATTATTAATGGAATTAATCAAGATTGATTAATAAAAGTAATTAATTTAAGTATGATTATTTAATTGTAATTAATTGAGGATTAATATAATTAATTATAGTTAATTAATAAATGAAGGTTCATTAATTATTTTAATTAATGATAGTAATTAAAGATTAATTACTGTATATGGTTAAGGATAATTACTTGAATATAATTAAATATAATTAATCAAGGAAGATTAATTAAGGAAGATCATTAAGATGTTTAATTAATTAATTTGTAATTAATTAATGATAGTAAGCAGGATTAAGATAATCCAAGTAATTAAGTGATAGTAATTAATTTAATTAAAGGTTAATTAAATTGATTAGAGTTAATCAAATTCTGTTTAAATGATTGATTAATACCGATTGGTTGATATTGGATGATTTGGATAACTCTGATATATATATGATATATGCTGCTTTGTGAGATGAATGTTGATATGAATTATCTATTGTGATAATGTTATTTATCTATCTGTTTATATCATTCAGAATATAAGTTTAAATGTTTAAACCTTTAAACAACTTGGCCTTAAAAGATACGTTTTGGATTTCGATGAGACCGGGATCGGGTTTGCTACAGTACAGCGTGATAGATGTACTTGTGATGTATAATAGACAGAAGTTTATAACTGTCTATTCTGTGTTGTATAAATTGTATACTCTGATGTATATGATACTATGTAATATCTAATGTGATATATTATATTTCATTCGTTTCCGCTGTGAGATTCTTTTGTGTTGTTGTTTCTTCTTTTCTATCCTTTCTTCTTCTATCCCTTTCTTTCTTCATGATGATACGACTTTTTCTGTAGAGAAAAAGCCCGGGTCGTCACAGTTGGTATCATAGCATTAGGTTGAGTGAATACCTAGGCTCTGAAGTGGTGTCTATCTTGAGAGCGCGTAATTGTTAGTTATATAAAAATGGTTTTATATTGTGTTAATTGATCGGTTGAGTGGTATATGGATTCTGGTCAATACGAGTAGCTAACGTTATTGATAGGGATCTCTAAACACTTGAACCAGGCCAACGGACACAATATTATTTTAAAGAGGTAGATGAAATAATTTTACCCAGAAATAATTTCTATAAAAAAAATATATCATTTTAAATATATATATTTATGTATTTCTACCTATTTATTGGGTTACCTGTTCGGGTTTTTCCAATATAAGTTATAAAGGTAGATAAGGTGGTAGTGTGTGTAACACAATTACCAATAGTTGGAGTTTGAATGTTTGAGGTTGGAAGTATATATCGAGACTGTAGACCCAATACCGTCTCGAGTAAGTTGGCAGTATGGTGTAAGAATTTCTCGGATCTCTGAAGGAAATCTTTTTAAAAGATTCGGAGTCCATTATTGGAGTGTAAGTTTGGTTGAGCTCGGATGAGCAGATTTTCTAGAGTTAAATCTGTCGGTTGTGCAGAAGTAAGTGATGGTAGCTTGGCGACTTCAGGAAGGAGCAGCTGTGTGATGAAACGCAGTATCTATGGATGTTCCCGAAGAAGATGTTCTTTTTGGAGCAAGATCAAGAAGGTATTGGAGGAACAGTTGATGTCTACCGCAGGAAAGACTCGCCTGTATAGGAATTCTCTGATATCGAGTAAGAGAGTTTTATCTATTTTGAAGTATGGGACTAAGGTCGATTAGTTGTTTCTTCGGACATGGTCTCATTGTTTCCCTTAAGAAGAGTAAGTTGTTGGCGTTTGGTTTGGAGCCCGAGTTTCTTTTGGGATGTCTGCCATCTCGGAAGTCCGTTGTGAGATTAGTTGATGGTTTTAGTTCGAGGAGCCTTTGGATTAGAAGCTTTTGGTTAACTGTGGTAGCAATGCAGCTCGAAGTGTTCGGTGTGCCGACGAGGAGGTCTTTGGCTTAGCAGTGTTCCAGAGATAGAGTTTGGAAGCAGCAGTATGGCTCGTTTCTTCGATGGTTCCGGAATCTTTGTGGTTCTTCTATCAGCAGTCCGGGCAGATGGTGAAGACTTTCTTGTAGGGTTAACCTTGTTTGGAAAAGCTCAAGACTATTTTTAATTAGTAAAAAGAAAACAGTTTCTTTGGAATCCGAACTAGGTAGTAACGCAAAAGTGACTTGCGATTAGTTTGGGAATTCATCTTGGGCAATCTTTTGTTTGAGACTGAGGTTTCTCATGTGGAAGTAGGAGCTACTGAAGTAGTCAGCAATTTTTTTCGGATGTCTTCGAAGAAGTAGAAGTTTGGATGCATTTGGAGTTAGAGTTCCGTATCGATTTGGTTCCAGAAGCGATACCGATGGTTAATCTGGTAGTAGGATGATTCCTAGAAGAGTTGGTATAGCCACTCAGGAATTTTTGGAAATGGATTGGTCAGATCTAGTTTTCAAGTTTGGATTTCAGTTTATTTTGGAAAGATCATATTGTTGATAGGATCTAGAGATCATCTTGTGCTTGGTTCAGATTTGTTCAAGAAGCATCAGCAAGGGTTGAGCTGATCAGAAAGAGTTGGGGTAGTCCAAGATTTTCTGGTGAGTTATGCAGAGATGAGTCAGAGTTTGGAATTCGGAATTGGAGATTAGAAATTTGTTTAAGTTTTCTCTGATTTAAAACTATAAGATTTTGTAAGTCTGGAAAGTTAACTCCGAGGTATTTTGGATTTTCCTGTATTCTCGAGAGTTATTTTGTCTATAGGATTGAATGGCCAGTTTGGATAGCTGTAATTCATTGTATTTCAAGTATCTCTGAGGGAGTACGTGTATGATTCATCGCTGGTTGTGGGATCTGCAGTTCAGTTGGATTTGGAGTTGAGCTGGACTTGAGTGTGATCTGATATGCTATTCAGATTGGTGGATCTAGAGATGAGAAGAGCTCTGGATTATAGTGGTGTTGTTTTAGCTTCTGTAGAGCGAGTCTCCCTGTAATTTATACTTGGGAAACTCTAGATAGTATTATAAAGATCTATCCTGATTTGTATCAGAATAGTTAGTTAGGTTTGTTTGTTTGTTTGATTGATTGCTATGGTTGTTAGAAACTGGATGATAGGTATGTGGTTGCTGTTTTAAAAATCTTTGTTGGATTATTAAATTAACTTTGCTTTTAATTTCGAGGACGAAATTATTTTAAGGGGGGAGGAATGTGATATCCCGGGTTTTTGGGTAATATAAATTTAATAATCTGTATTAATAATTTATTTGGATTGATAATCTTCCCTTATAATTCTAATTTAAATTGATAATTTAATCTTTTAAAAGTTAATAAATATTGAATCTGGCAATATTGATAAGATTTGATTGTTAAAATTAATAAAGTTTTAATCTATTTATAATATATATTTTGCTATATATATTGTGAATAGAAATCTTTTGTTTAAATAAAAGATGAATTTTTCAAATTGTAATATATATATATAGATATATGTTATAATTTGGATTGTTTGAAATTTAATTAAATCTATTGATAAATATATATGTATGAATTGTGAATTTAAAAGCTTTGTTTTAAAATTAATATTTTTCAAAGAATAGTTTAGATTAATTCAATTATTTTCAAAATATAAGATAATTGTTTATTTTAAATGAAATTGTTTAAAAAGGATTTAAACAAGCTTTGTTTTGTCTTCTTTTTAAATGCTCAAATTTAAAATGGTTATAAGTGTGTATATATGGTTTTAAATAAACTTTCCTTTTTAAAATATCTCTTAAACTAAAATAGTTTGTAAATAAGTAAATGAATTTATATAAATCCATAATTACATATTAAAAAAACATAAATACTTTTGTAAATAAGGTTTTAAAATATAATTTCTTTTATAATAAGGTTTTAAACATAATTTTGCTTGTTTTAACACTTGTAAATTAAGGGACTTATGCAATGAACATTTGTCTAATTTATAATAATACAAGTGGCATACTTAATTTCTTTTGAAATTTAAATTATAAGTAAATATAGAAGAAGATCTGATCTTCATTTTTTCTTCAGTCCAAATCGTTCAAGACATATTTTCTCAATTCTTTTTCTCCTCTTTTCTAAAATCTAAAAGAAACCTGAAAACAAATTTTCAAAGAAAAAGATCAAAGCCTGTAAAAATTCTCAATGCAAATGAAGATAAAAATCTAGGATTCAAGCATGCATTTCGAATGAAGATCAACAGCAACTTTTAAATCATCAAAAATTGAAGGCATACAAGTATTCGAATTCAACAGCAAGGCAATTTAAAACAACTCAGCTTTCAAAGCCTGGGAAAATGCCTCTGCTCTATTCTCTGCTTTAAAAATGTGAGTAAATTTTATTTTAAAAACAGTTTTAAAAATCTGATGCTAAAATTTATATCAGTGATAATTTATTTCTGTTACTTAGATTAGAATGTTGATGTGAAGCTGATGAGAATGCATGTATATATATATGTAAACCTATTCTCTGTTATTTTTAAGATTAGCAAACTTTCAACCCTTAATCTAGTTGTATGTTGTTGTTTGTAAGTAAACTCAATTCTAAAACCTAAGATCTGTTTGAATTTTGGTTTGCATGTGATCATCTTGGAAGTTATGAATTAAAATATGCTTGTATGGTTATGTAAATATGCCGGTATGTATATATACTTTGTGTACATATCTGGAAACAGGCAAGAATGCCTCTGTTAAAAATTTACAGGTTTTAATATAGTTCAAAATTCAATTACACTTTCCCTGATCTTCTACAGCTTATGATATTAAAACAAAAATGGGTTTTAAATTACCAAACTTAATTTTAAAATATATTTCCAGGAAAAATATGAGATGGTTTTTGACTGGAAGGAGAAATACAGTGAAAATTCAAAACCTATCCAATTTTCAGCTTGCATGGATTCAAGATTCAATTACATCATCCAAATTAATTTTGAAAACAATGATTTTAAAAACTAAAATCAGGATTTTTAGTTTTGAATTGAGGTAGAATTTGTAAAACGAACGGAAATTAGTTTGTGGCAAAATTCTATTGATCGGCGAGCTATTGGGTATCGGGGTTGCTTCCAGAGGTGCTTGGGTGGTCGTCGAACTCGAGAAAATTGCGTGATGAATTTATAATCCATCGTGGATGGTGATCGGAGTCGATCTAGGGATTAAGAACCCATTTGCGTTCGCGACTGAAATAATGATGTTGCACCATCCACAAGGGACCGGACTGTGTAGCGACGATGCAGATCGACGTGTCATGTGATGATGGAGCTTGGGTCCAAACTTGGTGGCCGATAAGGGACTGGGGAGGCGGCGCGAGGCGAATATCTGATGACGTGCCTGACGATTGTTTTGATCCTGTTGCTCGAATTTTATTTCGTAAGTTGTTTTGAAGAGCTGGGTTCGAATTATTGCTCGTGTATGATTATGTGATCATCGGCGATGGGCGCGATGATCTACGGCGGCCGTAGGCAGGGGGACACGTGCACCGTGCACGTTCGTGTGCACGTTGGTCTGGGAATGTTTGGGTTTGGGGAAGAAGGGGGGAACTCGGGACGGTCTCGTGATTTTTGCATGAAACTCGAAGTGGATGGTGTTGCAAGGAGACTCGAGAAGACTCGCGTAGTTTACTGTTCGACTCGAAGAAAAACGAGAGGGTTACGGGTTGGACTCGAAGCAGGAGAAGAGCAAACTTTAAATCATGTTTTAAAGGTTTTGAAAACTTAAAAGAGGAATTTGTTTTAAAGTCATTTCTTAAATAATTCTTTTCTTTATCAAATGTTTTTGAACCTTTAATTAAAAAGTTATTTGTTTGTTTCAATTAAGTTTTTAATTAAACTTTAAGATATTTGAAATTTAACTTTTAATTAAGTTATAATTAAGGATTTAAAATTACTTTGTCTTAAAGTATAATTATATTTAAATATATATAATTAATTTATAAATAAAATGATGGAAGTAATTATTTAATTTTAATGATGAGTTTATCTTTTAAAAATTGGAATTAATTAAGGATAATAAATGAGTAAAATAAATTAAAAGTTAATTACTTATTGTAATTAGGATAATTACTTATGAAAGTAAATAAATGAATTTGATAAATGGATAATCACTTGATTAAATAATTGATTAATATAATTTTTTTAAAGTTAATTAATTATAAAGTAATTAAATTATTTGAAGGATTAAGAATTATTTAATGATGGGCCTTAATTACTTGTTAAGGTAATTAGTTAAGAGAGATCATTTAATGAAGTAATTAGAAGATAATTACTTAGGTAAGTAATTAAGAGTTAATTACTTAATTATTTTGGTTAATTAATTAATGTGATTAATTAAATGTGTTTAATTTAAGATTAATTACTAAGTGTAATTAATTAAAAAGTAATTAATTAATAAAGTAATTAATTAAGGATTATTTGTTAATTTAAATTGATTAATAATTACTTAATAAAGTAATTAAAGATTAATTAATTAGATTAATTAATCAAGGTTAATATAATTAATTAAGAAGTAATTAATTAAGATAAGTTATTACAAGATCGTTAATTACTGTTTATGATTAATTAAGGTTAATTAATGAATGTAGTTAATTAAAGATTAATTATTTAATTAACTAGAAGGTAATTAATTAATAAAGTAATTAGAGGATTATTAATGGAATTAATCAAGATTGATTAATAAAAGTAATTAATTTAAGTATGATTATTTAATTGTAATTAATTGAGGATTAATATAATTAATTATAGTTAATTAATAAATGAAGGTTCATTAATTATTTTAATTAATGATAGTAATTAAAGATTAATTACTGTATATGGTTAAGGATAATTACTTGAATATAATTAAATATAATTAATCAAGGAAGATTAATTAAGGAAGATCATTAAGATGTTTAATTAATTAATTTGTAATTAATTAATGATAGTAAGCAGGATTAAGATAATCCAAGTAATTAAGTGATAGTAATTAATTTAATTAAAGGTTAATTAAATTGATTAGAGTTAATCAAATTCTGTTTAAATGATTGATTAATACCGATTGGTTGATATTGGATGATTTGGATAACTCTGATATATATATGATATATGCTGCTTTGTGAGATGAATGTTGATATGAATTATCTATTGTGATAATGTTATTTATCTATCTGTTTATATCATTCAGAATATAAGTTTAAATGTTTAAACCTTTAAACAACTTGGCCTTAAAAGATACGTTTTGGATTTCGATGAGACCGGGATCGGGTTTCCGTATACCGGGATTCCAGGTCTGGAGACCCGAATACCACATCGATCCAAATTAACGATAGGTCGTGAATCTCAAGTGAAGATGAAGATTCAGAGTGCAAGGGTTATTGTCGTTAACTCTGAGGGTGATTCCAAAACGAGTGTAACGAGATAATGCCTTCGGTTTCGTTCGAACCCGGAACGAACTTGTATGGATTGAATGCTTTCAGCACATCGTCAGGCGGACGATGAGCATTCTAAGTGATATGTTCTGATTAAAGGTAATCGTAACCTCAAGCCTCATCAATCGGGAATGGCTAAAACAGGGGAGGTGCAGCAAGGCTTCGTGGGTAGCACCCACTGAGAGCAAGATAGATCCCTGTCTAGAGGTACCTTTTCTTTTATTCGGCTTAGTGTGTGGTTGGTCGCGCCAACTACGGCATTGTCTTGTTCGGGATTATCCAGTAAGGGATGGTTCCGGCTTTGTGTTGCAGGGGAGCGGGCGTACTCCTCGGTACGGTGATCTAGGCCACGTACTGTGACGGGCGGTACCCCAGTAGCCCTGCCATTTTATGGAATCCAAACTCCAATAAGTGCCGTACGTATTAGTTGTGCCCAACTATG
Source organism: Allium fistulosum (assembly GCA_030737815.1). Classification (NCBI taxonomy): domain Eukaryota; kingdom Viridiplantae; phylum Streptophyta; class Magnoliopsida; order Asparagales; family Amaryllidaceae; genus Allium; species Allium fistulosum. The sequence continues at coordinate 673,511,091 of CM060901.1, forward strand.
TTGGAATGTGAGATGTAAGCATTTCAGCTATTTCTGTATTTTACTTGAAAACCCTAGACCCTATTATAATATAACTGGATTTCCTATCAAATGTTTTAGTTAGCGTAAGGTAAAAACTTACCCATGTTTATGTGTGGGGAGTCTTACGTGATACTTTTGTTTCAAAGGTTTTCAAAGTTAAGCAATTTAAACCGTTTACTCACACCAGACCCATGTCTGACCCAAGTGTTTATTTTCTGTTTTATTAAACTCTTGGGTACTCAATATTGTATTGAGTAGTCGAGGGATTCAGGTTAGTCTTGACGAATACTGGAGGAGTTGAGGAGCAGGAGGCTTCAGCGTGTAGATATATAGAGTTTCCGCTGTGTATGTTGTATTGTACTGATGTACTTGTGATGTATAATAGACAGAAGTTTATAACTGTCTATTCTGTGTTGTATAAATTGTATACTCTGATGTATATGATACTATGTAATATCTTATGTGATATATTATATTTCATTCGTTTCCGCTGTGAGATTCTTTTGTGTTGTTGTTTCTTCTTTTCTATCCTTTCTTCTTCTATCCCTTTCTTTCTTCATGATGATACGACTTTTTCTGTAGAGAAAAAGCCCGGGTCGTCACACTAAACCAGTTTTATAAGCACTTATAAAATTCCAACATCACTTGTAATTGTTTACAATCAATTCATATACAATGACATTCAATTATTCATCTTTAATTAGTTTACATTCACTAATTTAAATTCAAGTTGGTTCACTTCCAATTTAAATCAATTTCTATTTAAATTTTCTTCACTTTCAATTTAAATTCAATTACCATAGCTTTCCATTTTTATCAATTCAACTTCATTAACACTTAATGAATTATAAAAAATCAACCAACAATCATATAACATCCAATGTCTTTCAACACAACCAAATAAATTCAATTTACTTTACTTCAATTTGGTTCAACACTTTTAAATTGACTTCCATTCAATTCATTCAACTTCCAATTACATTAGCTTTAATGAATTAATACTTACATCCACTATCCAATATCAATTTACTTACATTAAATTGATTAACATTCAATCCATTAGTTCGATTCAATTGCTAACTCATTTAACAAATAAAGTTGAATTTCATTACATAACTCAAGTTCAAATCCATTTAATTCACTTTATCATTTTACTTCGATATCAAAATCAAATTCATTCAACATCACTTAAGTTATATTCCATTACAACATTTCATCCTAAAGTAAATTTTATTTAACTTTCATCAAAGTCAAATTTATATCACTATTTCAAATTCATATCTCGTTTTGCTTAACAAAATTGTTTTAACCACTTTAATAATTGGTTTCACTTTCATCTTTTCATTTTATAAGTTACACAATTTATTTATTTAACTTCCAAGTCATATTATAAGTATAAAACTCATTTCAACTTATATTCATCAATTACAATTTGGATTTTAATTTCAAATTTGTTTATCACAACAAAACTTCAAATTTCAATTCATGATGGTAACAAATCAATCACATAGAAACTCGAAAATGATACTGATGATGCTGCAGTCATCACCCTTATTATTTCCCAGCAACAGTAGTGAATTCAGTGCTTAAATTCTTTCAAAAATTTCCTTTTATTTATAAATCACATTTATAAATCCTTTCTCAAATAATTTCACTTCTTATATATAAGACTTATTTCACAATTGCAAATCATATTAATTATAATTCCATACTTAATAATTCATTTGCTTATATACTTTATTCTTTTACAATTGTTGTTTTCATTTAGATTATTCAACCAACTTTTATTAACATATATATATATTCACTTTTTTTTTACAACCAAAACAATCAATTATATACACTTCAATAATTCTGAAAAATTATTTCCTTTATATATAAAATATAACCGACGTAAAATTATTTCATTTACCCAATTTAAAATGATACCATGTCGACTTGCCTCGTTTAAGAGTTTAGAAACCCCTATCGATAATATGGCGTCCCACATACCGACCAAAATTCATAAACAACTCAACGGATAAGCAAACACAATATAAAACATATCATATTCACTAAAAAATACATGCTCATATCTATTATTACACTCACACTCATTCTAGAGTACTGCTGACTCTATATCTAATGAGTAATTCCCAACAGAGCCAAGGTTATCGCTTAACCATATGCTCTGATACCAAATGTAACGACTCCACTTTTCGACGCTCGAAAATCGACATTAATACGTCCACTGTATTAACTGCCGAGCAATCGAATGCCGGAAAACCGAATTGTTATGGAGAAAAAGAAGAGGTAGAAGAAAACAGAAGAAAAAGAAAGAAGAAACAACAGAAACAGAAACAATATCAGAATCTCACATTCGTAGTGGAACAACATATAATAGATAAATGAATAATCTTTAAACAAAGAACGATATCATTTTATACATTACATCATCATCAGAGTTTACAGCAACAATATACAACACAACTGGACAGTTATACAAACTTGTCCTCATACAGAATACACAGCGGAATAATACTATCATATACAAGGGATACGTCTCGCCATCCAGCTCGCCATCGAGCTCCACAGCATCTCCTGAATCCAGAATGACCTGATAACCTGACTCTAGACTGCCCGTGTGGAAATTGGTGGGCACCCAGAGTTTAGGAAGGAAACAATAAACTCTAGGTCAGTCATGGTGACTGGTGTGAGAACTAAAACAGTTTATCTTCTCAAAGAAAACAAAACAATTTCGCAATGCTTTTGGAAAATGAAACTAGCATAAGACCTCCCGCCACACACACAATGCAAACGCAGCATTGGAGGAGATTTCTTCTTATGATAGTCAAAAATGCTTACTATGCAAAATCATTCGATATTATTATCATTAGTGCATAGTGTCGAAAACCATTTCGAAAATATAATATTAATCTTAGCCAGCATACACCCATTATTGTATGCCTACTATAGCTACTACGTTCAATAGCAGGTTACCACCACATTCCATAGCAGGTAATACAACTAAAAACCGTACAGGGTTCGTATTGTTTCTTTGGATTTCCAACAAATGGTCAGGCAAAGGAACTTCCTTACACCGAAATAGAAAATGCCTCCGGAAAGACGCCCCGGATCCTAACCGGATCTCTGCAAACACAAGGCCGACGCTACCTCAAGCTTTAACCAAGCTGTAACTAGGTAGCTAACACACGAGTTATGTCATCCCCCGGTCGTCACCGACCTTTATACGAGGATCCTTAATCACAAAGCAACAACCACAAAGTATAATCAACATAGGTAAAATATCTTGGCTCCATACCATGATATCACCTTTTATCCAGAAGGAAATGAAATACCCTAGGGGCGCTACCCCTACAAACCTTTGCCGCAACATTCCTGTTTCGACCATTACTGTAACGACCCCAAATTTTATAAGTATTTAAATTTATAATTAATTGAGTTTTTGAATTTAAAATTGTTAATTTATTTCATTCTGAATAAAAATAGCAAAATAAATGGATTAAAGTGATGCGAGTTTCCCCGGGTTCAAGTATATTCTGGATAAATCATTTAAATTATTGTATATATGTGATTTGAATCTAAATAACTCAATGCAATTATTTGTGAAATGGTTTGGTAATAATAATTTGGGTTTATAAAGATATATTTATGGAATTCAAAAATAAGTGTTGACGTTAAATAAATATTTCAAACAAATCTATAGTTATATAAAAAATATGAAATGAACACATAAACCTCTAGAAATAAATATTCAAGTAAAAATAGAAGTTTACTCATATTATAACCAATAACTAAAACAAAACAAAAATATATTTGTACATAAGGTAATAGAGTAGTGCATAACCAGGCAAACAAAGTAAAGAAATGTTATGCACGCAAGAATAGAAAAGAAGACAAGTATGAAAACATAAGGTAAAAGCAAACCAGGCTTTGTATATTTGTATGTAGTTGTGTACAAAACAATCAATGCTACTATCTCTAGCATACAAGAGAAGGTATCAGCCGAGACAAACAAGGTACAAAATAAAGTAAAGCAAAATAAAGGTAAGTGGTACAACATAATAAATGCAAGCACACTAAAAATTCACATCAGCCTCCATATACAAATGAAAAATCTCTGAGCATAATAAAGAAGAAAAAAAAATCTTGTACCTGGTATTGTACAAAACAAAAGATATCACTGTAAGCTTCTTTTGTATATTTAAACTTCCTCATCTCAGTTTCGTTTATAAAAGAAAGAGAAAACAAGAACTGAGAATCTAAAGTAAGTCCCATCTTCAATGTAAACAACACTTTAGTTCAACTCAAGGCCAACAGGAGAATCACGCTAGCAACTTTCAAACAATTTTCCAGTTTTAAAAGCTTGTCTCAAAATGATGTTCTGTTCTTCTCTGCCATTTTCAAGGTGAGTAAACTTTTTTTTATATAATAAGTGATAATCTGTGAATATGATTCCTGGGTTTTAATTGTGCTTTGTATGTGTATTTGTTAGTATAGAATTCTGTATATATGAAGGTGTCATGTGTGCATGTCTGATTTTAATTATCTTCTCTGTTTCATAATACAGAGTTTAAATCTTAGATCAAGACCCCAATTTCTTTCACCTGTTGTTGTTAAACTTGGGTTCTCAAACAGAATAGCCTAGTTTAAACATAATCTAAGATATATAAACTATGTGTAAATGTTTTAAGTTTGAAATATGGTGGAACCTGGAAATACAGTAGCAAATCTAAATGACATGATAAAATCAAGTGTTGGAATCTATTGTTTTAAGTACATATCTTGAATCATTTCTGGAAGTTAGGATTTTTAAAAGTAAAATCATAATTTTTAACATTATATCGAATGAGGAAATTGATGTTGACCAGAATTTGGGTTTTGAATAAATTCTGGTGGTCGGAGGGACTATGGTGTTCAGGGTTTCGACTGGAGGTGGAATGATGATGGGTGGTCTCGGCAAAAATAGGCGGAGGTGGAAATGGTGGCGGAGGCGACTGCGGCGATCGATTTACCTTTCTAAACCTAAATTTTTGGGTACTCAAACTTTTGAACGCCGCGGCCTCTCTGGAGCACCGAGTGCCATGGGATTTTGGAAGTGGTTAGAGTGGTGATAATCGAGGACGTGGCCGGAGTATCAACTTTTACGGTGGTTGGAGTTTGAAGGGCAGTGGAGTTTCCAGGTTCAAGGGGGAAACCTGTTTATTCTTCCAGGTTTGATCATCGAGCTCGATTTTGATTCGAGCTGCGGTGATGAGTTCTGACGATCGGGGGATGCAGTGTGGGTGGTGGCCGATGGGATGGAAGGTTGGTGAGAGGCCGGAGTTGATCGGAGGCGTCGTGCACGTTCACGTGCACGAGTTCTGGGAACTGAGAAGGGGTAGCCTGGGTGGGAGAGAGGGGTACTCGCGTTTCACTCGGGTTTTGCTCGAGTTAATCGAATGTGTTACTCGAAGTAAAGGTGGGAATGACTCGAAGCTGTTTTGTTCGATTCGAGTATGATGTTCCAGACTTTTGAGAAGTATAGCCTGGCAGTTTCTTGATTTCAAAACTTAATATAAAAATATAAAAAGAATTTAAAGCCAAGTTAAATTTGAATTTTTAAATCTGAATTCGATTTGAATGTGAATCTTAGGTTTTGAAAATGGACTAAAGTTATAACTTTAAATAATGTAAATAAGTTTAAACCAAAATGAAAGAGATAGGATTCAAGTTTACCTTGTCTCCTAGTTTTTAATAAATACAAGTTTTATAAAAATAAAATGTTTCAACGACTTTTAAATGTTTAAAGTAGATTTTAAATTGTAATTTAAATCTTGCTAAGTTAAATGTTGTATTTATTTGAATCTAGTATTTGAAATGAAATTTGATCATAAATAAGAAATGTTTTATCTTTAAATAAGTGTAGATTTAAGGATTTGTAACTTATAAGTTAATTAAAATGAATGATTAACTAATTTGATTAATTAATGATGGAATTAATTAATTTAGTAATTAAAGGCTAAATTAGTTAATTAAGGTTTAAGATAATTAATTGGTAATAAATGGAAAATTGAGAATCATTAATTTAAATAAGCGTTGAATTTTAATTTATGATTATTAATTAATAAAGTAAGTAAGGATTAATTAAGTTATATTGAATACTTAATTAATTAAATAACTAAAGATTAATTAATGAGTTATTAAAGATGAAATTAAATTGTAAGTAATAATAAATCTTAATTTAATTACTTTAGAAAAGTAATTTAAGAGGTGTTAATAATTAATGAAGGTTATTAACCCGGATTAGAAATTCATAAGTAATAAATCTAATTTGAATAAATCAGATAATTAACTGACCTTACTTATGAATATTTGGATTTGATTGGATGATTGAATTGTTTGATATCCCTGATATATGATGCTTTGTGATATACCCTGATTTATGTTATGATCTGTATTTTACTTATCTGTGATATATATCTATGATCTGTGAATGAGGATAAGCGTTATAATTTATATCGCTTATCAACTATATCATATATTTTGATCTGTGATGATTCATCATGTTGCACTATTGTGTGTAAAACCCTAGACCACACTATTACACACACAAATATGGATTTCACGTGGAAATCGGTTAAGTCACAGATAATTTAAATTTAATGTTTTGAAATTGAAATTTTAATTTCAATTAATTTTGAAATTGGAAATTCGGGTTTAAAGTGAAAAGCTTTTGAAATGGAATTTCAAATATAAAAGTTATTTTGAATAACTTAATCGAGTTTTGAAATTTAAATAATTTAATTTAAATTTGAATTCAAGTTTGAAATTACATCTTTGATTTGGAAACTAGGGATAAAAGATGATATAAATGTGTTTGTATAAATTAAACCATTTTAAAAGTATAAGTTGGGAATTTGAATTTAAACCAAGGATTTCAACTTATATGGATGAATCAGATTTTCCAAATTGAAAACTGTTGTTTTCGAATGATAAAAGCTTTTAGATAAGAAAAGAAATTCCAGTCTAAATTAAAGGAATTTCAAGTGAATTGAAAAAATGGATTTTCCAAGTTATGAATGAATTGTTTTTGAAAACTATGATTAAATCTGTTTATTTTTAACAGATTTAAAATGATGAATTGTTTAACCATTTGAAATGAAATTGTTTTGAAAGCTATAAGTTAAATCTTTGATTTAAAGATTTAACGAGTTAATCAAATTGAAATGGGAATTAATTTGGAAAATCTGTGATTAAATCTTTTATTTAAAAGATTAAAGTGTGGGAATTGTTTTAAACCGTTGAAGGTTGTTAAAATGAATCTTTTTGTTTAAAAGATTTGAAATGGTAATTTGTTAAACCATTTGAAAAGAAAGTTTGGGTTTAAGTTGTGACTTAATTGAAATCCCAATATCCGTATATTTTTAAATATTGCACTCACTATTCGGTTTAGCCGAGAGAGGACCTTTGTGTCACATAACCCATTCCGAATAAGTGATTCGACGTTATGGATAGCATTTGAAGACCGGTGGTGAAGACCGGATATTTTTCGAAAATGAAAGGACAACCTGTCGAATGTCTCTGCACCGAGTTGCTCCGGTATAGAGATTTATATCACTCTTTTTGTGACGGGAAGTCCGGACGTGATTGAAAGTTATCCGGAATTGCAAGGGCTTCGTGAGAAGTGCCTTCAGTTCTGTTCGAACCCGGAACAGACTTATATGGATACATGTCTGACATTACACTTTGAGATATAAAGCCGATTTCTTTCAAATACATTTCTGTTTGGTGGCGGAGAATTTATTCTCTTAGCTTAACACCCTTCTCTGAGACGTACGAGCTCAGAGGTTATGTAGTTGAAATTTATCAGCGATATATCCCAATTTGGTAATGTGACATGCTGAGTGTTGCTGTGTGATGATCAGTGTTTGATCATTTGTGATATGATCATTTGTTTGATCATTTATCTTTGTGATCATAGGTTGATCATCTGTTGACCCAAAGCGTGGCTTTTTGAAAAAAGCGTAGCTTTGTGGACGAGACTTCGTCAGAGCCTCACAACCCGGAAATGGTCGAAACAGGAATGTTGCGGCAAGGTTATGAGGGTCGCGCCCTTTAGGGTATGTCATTTCCTTCTGGAAAGGGGTGGTGTTATGGTATGGAGCCTTGATACTTACTCATGTGGATACACTTATTTATTATGTGTGATGATGGTTGCCGAGCGCTCGGATAAAGGTCCCAAAGGACCGGGGGGTGGCATATTCGTGAGTTACCTGTTACAGGGGTAACCCGGCCTTGTTGGCAGAGAGCAGTTTGTCTCTCGGGGCGTCCCGCCAGAGGCGTTCCCATGCGGCGGAAGGAAGTTCCTTAGCCTGACCATTTGTTGGAAATCCATTTCTCCAATACGGAACTTGTACGGTTTTAGTTGTAGAACCTGCCATTTACGTACGGTGGTCACCACTGTTTAGATGGTAGCTATAGTAGGCATACGATACTGGTCGTATGTTGGCTAAGATTAATATTATACTTTCGAAATATTTTCTGCACTATGCACTAATAATAATATCAAGATGATTTTACGTAGTAAGCATCTTTGACTATCATAAGAAGAAATCTCCTCCAATTCTGCGTTTGCATTGTGTGTGTGGCGGGAGGTCTTATGGTAGTTTCATTTTCTAAAAAGCATTGCGGTTTTCAATGTTTAAAGTTCTGATTGTGTTTGTTTTAAAGATAAACAGTTTTTGTTGCTCACACCAGTCCCATGACTGATCCGGAGTTTATTGTTCCTTTCCTAAACTCTGGGTGCTCATAATTTCCTACACGAGCAGTCTGGAGTTGGGGTTTTCAGATATTCAGGTTTAGTAGATTTTCTGGAGTTGGTTCAGTCTTTGGATCAGACTGCACTGGCCTATCTTTGTGCCTCGTTATTGGGAGTTCGAGCTATTTCTGGATCGTGCTTTGGAGATGAAGATTATCCGCTGCTGATGTTATCTAATTTTTTCTTTTCCGCTGATATTTCTTGTATCATATCTCTGATGTATATTGGTATCTGTTGTATCATACTGTATCGGATTTGGTATCTGTCATTGTATCAATGTTATATATATTGATATATTCTTTTTCTTCCGCTGTGTTGTTATACTTAATTGTGTTATAGCTCCGGCGAATCGGATTTGAACGGTCGAATCTGCGGCATTCTAGTACAATGCGAAGTACGGATGTTGATTTTCGAACGGGCAAAACCCGATACGTTACATGTGGTATCAGAGCTAAGGTTGAACTTTAGCTCAGGAGTGTAACACATTAAGTAGCTCATTAGAGATAGAGTGAAATATACTCTAGAATGAGTATTCCTCAGATATCCGTTCGAAAACCTCAGTAAATTCTCTTACTATCCACTGATAGTAGATATGAGTGCAAGAAGAGGATGAGATAGGGGACAGGGAAATACGACTATAAATGGTCAATACTCTGTAACAATGAGGAAGCAATCTTTTTGTCTATCCATCTCTTTGTTCGTCATCTTTTCTAGTTTCTGGTAGATCCAGGAAGGAATTCGATATATTTGTATGGAACATAAACTCCGGATGGACCAAAATTGTTTGTTTGGATGAATTGTTTGCTTTGATTGTTATGGTTGATAGGTATACTTTAGCTTCTAAACTAAAAATTTTGAAATCGTATCCATATATCTATCTATTCTTTGGGTCCCAGTATATTCTACGAATGGTTAGTTATCCTTCGAACTAACCGATGCCACTGCATATTTCGTAGATCTGGATAACCCAAGTATCTTCTGAAGTGTTAAAATAGATTCGTTCTTGTATCTGTTATTGATATTCTGATTTGGTAAGCCAAATGCAGAATAGCTGTTCAGTTTGATTTGATGAAACTTTCTTCATCTATCTTTGTGTCTCCTTGGTAATTTCGAGGACGAAATTCTTTTAAGGGGGGAAATTTGTAACGACCCCAAATTTTATAAGTATTTAAATTTATAATTAATTGAGTTTTTGAATTTAAAATTGTTAATTTATTTCATTCTGAATAAAAATAGCAAAATAAATGGATTAAAGTGATGCGAGTTTCCCCGGGTTCAAGTATATTCTGGATAAATCATTTAAATTATTGTATATATGTGATTTGAATCTAAATAACTCAATGCAATTATTTGTGAAATGGTTTGGTAATAATAATTTAGGTTTATAAAGATATATTTATGGAATTCAAAAATAAGTGTTGACGTTAAATAAATATTTCAAACAAATCTATAGTTATATAAAAAATATGAAATGAACACATAAACCTCTAGAAATAAATATTCAAGTAAAAATAGAAGTTTACTCATATTATAACCAATAACTAAAACAAAACAAAAATATATTTGTACATAAGGTAATAGAGTAGTGCATAACCAGGCAAACAAAGTAAAGAAATGTTATGCACGCAAGAATAGAAAAGAAGACAAGTATGAAAACATAAGGTAAAAGCAAACCAGGCTTTGTATATTTGTATGTAGTTGTGTACAAAACAATCAATGCTACTATCTCTAGCATACAAGAGAAGGTATCAGCCGAGACAAACAAGGTACAAAATAAAGTAAAGCAAAATAAAGGTAAGTGGTACAACATAATAAATGCAAGCACACTAAAAATTCACATCAGCCTCCATATACAAATGAAAAATCTCTGAGCATAATAAAGAAGAAAAAAAAATCTTGTACCTGGTATTGTACAAAACAAAAGATATCACTGTAAGCTTCTTTTGTATATTTAAACTTCCTCATCTCAGTTTCGTTTATAAAAGAAAGAGAAAACAAGAACTGAGAATCTAAAGTAAGTCCCATCTTCAATGTAAACAACACTTTAGTTCAACTCAAAGCCAACAGGAGAATCACGCTAGCAACTTTCAAACAATTTTCCAGTTTTAAAAGCTTGTCTCAAAATGATGTTCTGTTCTTCTCTGCCATTTTCAAGGTGAGTAAACTTTTTTTTTATATAATAAGTGATAATCTGTGAATATGATTCCTGGGTTTTAATTGTGCTTTGTATGTGTATTTGTTAGTATAGAATTCTGTATATATGAAGGTGTCATGTGTGCATGTCTGATTTTAATTATCTTCTCTGTTTCATAATACAGAGTTTAAATCTTAGATCAAGACCCCAATTTCTTTCACCTGTTGTTGTTAAACTTGGGTTCTCAAACAGAATAGCCTAGTTTAAACATAATCTAAGATATATAAACTATGTGTAAATGTTTTAAGTTTGAAATATGGTGGAACCTGGAAATACAGTAGCAAATCTAAATGACATGATAAAATCAAGTGTTAGAATCTATTGTTTTAAGTACATATCTTGAATCATTTCTGGAAGTTAGGATTTTTAAAAGTAAAATCATAATTTTTAACATTATATCGAATGAGGAAATTGATGTTGACCAGAATTTGGGTTTTGAGTAAATTCTGGTGGTCGGAGGGACTATGGTGTTCAGGGTTTCGACTGGAGGTGGAATGATGATGGGTGGTCTCGGCAAAAATAGGCGGAGGTGGAAATGGTGGCGGAGGCGACTGCGGCGATCGATTTACCTTTCTAAACCTAAATTTTTGGGTACTCAAACTTTTGAACGCCGCGGCCTCTCTGGAGCACCGAGTGCCATGGGATTTTGGAAGTGGTTAGAGTGGTGATAATCGAGGACGTGGCCGGAGTATCAACTTTTACGGTGGTTGGAGTTTGAAGGGCAGTGGAGTTTCCAGGTTCAAGGGGGAAACCTGTTTATTCTTCCAGGTTTGATCATCGAGCTCGATTTTGATTCGAGCTGCGGTGATGAGTTCTGACGATCGGGGGATGCAGTGTGGGTGGTGGCCGATGGGATGGAAGGTTGGTGAGAGGCCGGAGTTGATCGGAGGCGTCATGCACGTTCACGTGCACGAGTTCTGGGAACTGAGAAGGGGTAGCCTGGGTGGGAGAGAGGGGTACTCGCGTTTCACTCGGGTTTTGCTCGAGTTAATCGAATGTGTTACTCGAAGTAAAGGTGGGAATGACTCGAAGCTGTTTTGTTCGATTCGAGTATGATGTTCCAGACTTTTGAGAAGTATAGCCTGGCAGTTTCTTGATTTCAAAACTTAATATAAAAATATAAAAAGAATTTAAAGCCAAGTTAAATTTGAATTTTTAAATCTGAATTCGATTTGAATGTGAATCTTAGGTTTTGAAAATGGACTAAAGTTATAACTTTAAATAATGTAAATAAGTTTAAACCAAAATGAAAGAGATAGGATTCAAGTTTACCTTGTCTCCTAGTTTTTAATAAATACAAGTTTTATAAAAATAAAATGTTTCAACGACTTTTAAATGTTTAAAGTAGATTTTAAATTGTAATTTAAATCTTGCTAAGTTAAATGTTGTATTTATTTGAATCTAGTATTTGAAATGAAATTTGATCATAAATAAGAAATGTTTTATCTTTAAATAAGTGTAGATTTAAGGATTTGTAACTTATAAGTTAATTAAAATGAATGATTAACTAATTTGATTAATTAATGATGGAATTAATTAATTTAGTAATTAAAGGCTAAATTAGTTAATTAAGGTTTAAGATAATTAATTGGTAATAAATGGAAAATTGAGAATCATTAATTTAAATAAGCGTTGAATTTTAATTTATGATTATTAATTAATAAAGTAAGTAAGGATTAATTAAGTTATATTGAATACTTAATTAATTAAATAACTAAAGATTAATTAATGAGTTATTAAAGATGAAATTAAATTGTAAGTAATAATAAATCTTAATTTAATTACTTTAGAAAAGTAATTTAAGAGGTGTTAATAATTAATGAAGGTTATTAACCCGGATTAGAAATTCATAAGTAATAAATCTAATTTGAATAAATCAGATAATTAACTGACCTTACTTATGAATATTTGGATTTGATTGGATGATTGAATTGTTTGATATCCCTGATATATGATGCTTTGTGATATACCCTGATTTATGTTATGATCTGTATTTTACTTATCTGTGATATATATCTGTGATCTGTGAATGAGGATAAGCGTTATAATTTATATCGCTTATCAACTATATCATATATTTTGATCTGTGATGATTCATCATGTTGCACTATTGTGTGTAAAACCCTAGACCACACTATTACACACACAAATATGGATTTCACGTGGAAATCGGTTAAGTCACAGATAATTTAAATTTAATGTTTTGAAATTGAAATTTTAATTTCAATTAATTTTGAAATTGGAAATTCGGGTTTAAAGTGAAAAGCTTTTGAAATGGAATTTCAAATATAAAAGTTATTTTGAATAACTTAATCGAGTTTTGAAATTTAAATAATTTAATTTAAATTTGAATTCAAGTTTGAAATTACATCTTTGATTTGGAAACTAGGGATAAAAGATGATATAAATGTGTTTGTATAAATTAAACCATTTTAAAAGTATAAGTTGGGAATTTGAATTTAAACCAAGGATTTCAACTTATATGGATGAATCAGATTTTCCAAATTGAAAACTGTTGTTTTCGAATGATAAAAGCTTTTAGATAAGAAAAGAAATTCCAGTCTAAATTAAAGGAATTTCAAGTGAATTGAAAAAATGGATTTTCCAAGTTATGAATGAATTATTTTTGAAAACTATGAATTAAATCTGTTTATTTTTAACAGATTTAAAATGATGAATTGTTTAACCATTTGAAATGAAATTGTTTTGATAGCTATAAGTTAAATCTTTGATTTAAAGATTTAACGAGTTAATCAAATTGAAATGGGAATTAATTTGGAAAATCTGTGATTAAATCTTTTATTTAAAAGATTAAAGTGTGGGAATTGTTTTAAACCGTTGAAGGTTGTTAAAATGAATCTTTTTGTTTAAAAGATTTGAAATGGTAATTTGTTAAACCATTTGAAAAGAAAGTTTGGGTTTAAGTTGTGACTTAATTGAAATCCCAATATCCGTATATTTTTAAATATTGCGCTCACTATTCGGTTTAGCCGGGAGAGGACCTTTGTGTCACATAACCCATTCCGAATAAGTGATTCGACGTTATGGATAGCATTTGAAGACCGGTGGTGAAGACCGGATATTTTTCGAAAATGAAAGGACAACCTATCGAATGTCTCTGCACCGAGTTGCTCCGGTATAGAGATTTATATCACTCTTTTTGTGACGGGAAGTCCGGACGTGATTGAAAGTTATCCGGAATTGCAAGGGCTTCGTGAGAAGTGCCTTCGGTTCTGTTCGAACCCGGAACAGACTTATATGGATACATGTCTAACATTACACTTTGAGATATAAAGCCGATTTCTTTCAAATACATTTCTGTTTGGTGGCGGAGAATTTATTCTCTTAGCTTAACACCCTTCTCTGAGACGTACGAGCTCAGAGGTTATGTAGTTGAAATTTATCAGCGATATATCCCAATTTGGTAATGTGACATGCTGAGTGTTGCTGTGTGATGATCAGTGTTTGATCATTTGTGATATGATCATTTGTTTGATCATTTATCTTTGTGATCATAGGTTGATCATCTGTTGACCCAAAGCGTGGCTTTTTGAAAAAAGCGTAGCTTTGTGGACGAGACTTCGTCAGAGCCTCACAACCCGGAAATGGTCGAAACAGGAATGTTGCGGCAAGGTTATGAGGGTCGCGCCCTTTAGGGTATGTCATTTCCTTCTGGAAAGTGGTGGTGTTATGGTATGGAGCCCTGATACTTACTCATGTGGATACACTTATTTATTATGTGTGATGATGGTTGCCGAGCGCTCGGATAAAGGTCCCAAAGGACCGGGGGGTGGCATATTCGTGAGTTACCTGTTATAGGGGTAACCCGGCCTTGTTGGCAGAGAGCAGTTTGTCTCTCGGGGCGTCCCGCCAGAGGCGTTCCCATGCGGCGGAAGGAAGTTCCTTAGCCTGACCATTTGTTGGAAATCCATTTCTCCAATACGGAACTTGTACGGTTTTAGTTGTAGAACCTGCCATTTACGTACGGTGGTCACCACTGTTTAGATGGTAGCTATAGTAGGCATACGATACTGGTCGTATGTTGGCTAAGATTAATATTATACTTTCGAAATATTTTCTGCACTATGCACTAATAATAATATCAAGATGATTTTACGTAGTAAGCATCTTTGACTATCATAAGAAGAAATCTCCTCCAATTCTGCGTTTGCATTGTGTGTGTGGCGGGAGGTCTTATGGTAGTTTCATTTTCTAAAAAGCATTGCGGTTTTCAATGTTTAAAGTTCTGATTGTGTTTGTTTTAAAGATAAACGGTTTTTGTTGCTCACACCAGTCCCATGACTGATCCGGAGTTTATTGTTCCTTTCCTAAACTCTGGGTGCTCATAATTTCCTACACGAGCAGTCTAGAGTTGGGGTTTTCAGATATTCAGGTTTAGTAGATTTTCTGGAGTTGGTTCAGTCTTTGGATCAGACTGCACTGGCCTATCTTTGTGCCTCGTTATTGGGAGTTCGAGCTATTTCTGGATCGTGCTTTGGAGATGAAGATTATCCGCTGCTGATGTTATCTAATTTTTTCTTTTCCGCTGATATTTCTTGTATCATATCTCTGATGTATATTGGTATCTGTTGTATCATACTGTATCGGATTTTGTATCTGTCATTGTATCAATGTTATATATATTGATATATTCTTTTTCTTCCGCTGTGTTGTTATACTTAATTGTGTTATAGCTCCGGCGAATCGGATTTGAACGGTCGAATCTGCGGCATTCTAGTACAATGCGAAGTACGGATGTTGATTTTCGAACGGGCAAAACCCGATACGTTACAATTACCAGGTTGTGAGGCTCGACGAAGTCTCGTCCACAAAGCGACGCTTTTTCACAAAGCCACGCTTTTTCACAAAGCCACACTTTTTCACAAAGCCATGCTTTTTCACAAAGCCACGCTTTGACCAACAAATGATCAACAGCACTTCGTGTGCCACATTACCAAATTGAGAATGTATCACTAATAACCATCAACTACATAACCTCTGAGCTCGTACGTCTCAGAGAAGGGTGTTAAGCTAAGAGAATAAATTCTCTGCCACCAACAGAAATGTATTTGATAGAAACCAGCTTTACATCTCAAAGTGTAACGTCAGACACACCTTCATACAAGTCCGTTCCGGGATCGAACGGAACCGAAGGCACTTCCAAAGAAGCCCTTGCAATCCGGATAATTTCTATTCACGTCTAGACTTCCCATCACAAAAAGAGTGATATAAATCTCTATACCGGAGCAAATCGGTGCAGAGACATTCGACAGGTTGTCCTTTCATTTTTTGAAAATATCCGGTCTTCACCACCGGTCTTCAATACGATCCATATCGTCGTATCACTAATTCGGAATGGGTTATATGACACAAAGGTCTTTTCCCGGCTACCCGAATAGTGAGCGTTTGTTTTAAAAACAAATCAAGTGCCATTTCAAAGGCAAATATTTATAGTTGGTTATTTAACTATCAAACAACATCCACAACAAACATCCAATTTAAATAATTTTTCCCAAATTATTAAATTTCAAATCTCTTCGCGAGATACGGTTTACACTTCAACCATTTGAAAACAATTTCAAATCACATTCATTTAAACCAATTATATAAATCCTTATCGATTTATTTCAAATTTACATCTCAAAACTGTAAATTTATTTCCACACTTCATCACTTTGAAAACCAATTTCAAATCATATTTTCCATACTTCAAAAATAAATCAATGTTTATTTTTAAAACAAATTCCCCTTTCCTTTACAAATTCCATTGTGAAATTAAATTTCCAAATATCCATTTTTAACTCCAAATCAACTTTCAAATTGATTTCCAAATTTGTTTCAAAACCCAAATTGATTTTCCAAACATTTATTTCAAACACCGAATCAAATTCCAAATTGATTTCAAAATTTACTTCACACCAAATCAATTACAAATTGATTTCAAAAATTCATTTCAACACAAATCAATTTCCTCATTCAGTCATCAAATAAATTTTCATATCGATTTCCCAAAGATTTATTTTCAAATACCAAATCAATTATAAATTTGATTTCTAGAATTTAATCACCTTTTAAAATAAATTCATTTATCTCTTCCAAACCATTTAAAATTCCATTTTAAATAAATTCTTCAACTTTCGAAAAATACTATTCAAAATCCATTTTTAAAACTTTTACCATATTTTTAGAAATAATTCGATAAAATTTCAAAAATCAACTTTATACTTTAAAATCCTTTCATTTAAATTCACCCAATTCTTTCAAAAGAATTTACTTAAAATTTCCAACTTTAATTTCAAAAAATCCAATTTATTCATTTTTAGTATCCAACGATACCAAAAATATATTCGGCTAAATTATAGCCTTCAACAAATTCAATCACGGATATAATCATTCACAGATTATAAATAAATAATCACACGGCGATTATAAATAAATCAACACACAACATTGAAATAAATTCAAATGTTTGAGAAATCCAGTTGGATCCCTCCAACCTGTTTCCCTACATCCACAGATGTTAGCACAATACCAATTTCACTTCAATGTGAAATTATCGCGGTATATGGGATTTATAAATATTATCTGTTATTATGCGGCGCAATACGGTCTCATCCGCTATATAATGCGGGAAATCAACAACTCCAATATATACATATTCCAATATATATATATTTCTATATACATATATAATACCAATTCCACTTCACGATGGAATTATCGCGGTATTTGTTTTTAATAAATAACCTCCGCTTAATATACGGCGTATAGGGTCTATTTAACACAATAAATAACAATTTACCATCCAATCATCACAATCAACACTATCAACAATTTTAAATCTCAACTATTTAAAATTTAAATCGAAACAAATATTCGATTGAGTGAGAAGTTCTCACCGTGCTTTTATCCGTCGCAATAGCGATTTATTCCAATTGAAATTAAACTGACGTTTAATTTCAACCAAAATTTTCACTAGCTCAAAAAATTACCAATCTAGCTCCATCGTGTAGTGCTCGTCGAAACGATTCCAACGCAAAAAGTTTCGTCAAATTCTGATCACGCATCAAAAAGTTATGACGGTTTAAAGTTTATACAATTTTATTATAAATCAATTTCAAATTATATTTTAAAATTTCCAAACCCACAGATCTCAGCCATTCAAATTCTTGCCTTAGGATCTGGCTGCTCATATGTTTCTTCCCCACTCACGATGCTTCCCAGTAATACGCACGCAAGAAATACCTAAATCCGCCTCCTAGGGTTAGAAATTGTGATCCCCACGAACGACCTGAAAACGATCGGAGATCCCCATCCAATTGCCCTCGACGAGAGCTACCCACTACCACGAGCATGATGAGCTCGGTCGTCTCCAGTGCCAAGAAAAACGCACGCAACCCGTGATAAACGTTAGCAAAATTCCCTTCGTACCATGCTCGAAAACCCATCAAATCCATATAGATTGAAAGACCTCGCTTAGCTCCACAGTTTTGCTTTAGAAAGTATTCAAAAATACTGAATGGATTGGAAGAAATTAGTGGAAGAAGTTTGGAACATTCTCGGCCATTGAAATAGATAATGGCGGCCAGACCTAGATCTGTTAGGGTTCTTGTGAAAAATAGAATTATGGAGTCCTTTTATAGAAAATGGCAAAACACTATTCATCTCCAAAATTTTCGAACTCCAAATCGAGCGTGCCGGCTGGCGTTTCTAAGATTTACCCCGCGTTCCAAACACAATGGAACATGTTTCGGAAACTAATTCGATCGTATGTGAGAGTTATGGAAATAAACAGTCAAATTTAAATCAAATCGATTTAAACCGATTTCGATGCGTTTTGGCTTGCCCCGGACAAACCGTAAATCCGATTGACCCGAAATTTGAAATCTTTACAATAATTTAACATTACGGATTCGATGAAACTAGTTTCGTCGAAATCCGAGACTATTTGAAAAATGGTCATTTTCACCAGTCAACTAAATATTAGAATATTCAAATTTTCACAATTTAACTTTTAATTCGATTTTAAAAGTTCTATAACATCACTATAACTCCAATATGATTTAATATAACTTTATAAATCATTTTCATACACATTTGATCCATATTTCAATTACTTCTGGGATTTCAAATATTAAATTATCGATTTAATTATCCAATTAAATCCAGATATTCGAATTTAAATTTATTCGACTTACAAATTTCACTTGTTAATATTGAAAATCAATTAAATATACGAATATCAAATGACAGAAATTCTGGGTCGTTACAGATTGCTTTCGATATGATTTGTCCATTTTTGGCCTAGGCAAAGTATTGTCTGAATCTGCTTGTCTCAGCACAATTTGCCAATTTTGTGTGGGATTCCAATTTTTACCGATTCGTGATTGTCCGATTTATTATTATCATTTATTTTTGACTTTGATGATTTCTTTTTTGGGACTTTTGAGAATATCCATTTTGATGGATTCGGTATCGATTTCTTTGGATTTAATTCACGTCTTCGAATGTGGATTTCTGTGATTGATTGTTTCTACAATCATTTTGTGATTTGTCACATCTAAATACAAGGGTTTCTATACTAGTAGTAAATATTCAATCTTTTTCATCAAAATGATTTCAACTCTATTTTTAATACAAAGCTCTTTATAAAACCGTTTTCTAAATCTATTAGTATATACAAACCTTTACCTCAATCGTATGAGAAAAATCTAATTAAACGGCTTAGCAAAACAAGTGGTATGAAACGCTTGCGTTTACTTCGTCGGTTAATTTTTGGACTTGTTCTATTGAAATTCTTGTGATAATTTTTGAGTGGGAATCTACAATTTGTTCGTAAATATTTAAGTTAAGCTAGTGGTTATGGGACATGAAGCTAAACTCATATATTTACTAGCTTAGTGTAATCGACACTTTTTGTTGATCAATGATGTTCATTTTGTGATTTAGACTAGCGATGTGCGATGTCTATTTGTCTGCGAGGGAGACTAAACCCCGTTTCTATGGAACTTCGGTTCAATTTGGCGGGGTAGCGACCCATGGTCTTCGGGCCGTTTGTGGTGCTTCGACTCAAAATTTATGGTTAGCGACCAAGGAATAGCGTTCTGTTTGTGATACACGTGTTGGTGAGTTTTCATGCTCCCATTTGTGATAGGCCTCCCCCCTTTTGTGATTTATGGATTTCTAATTGATGATTTCTAGAATTTGTGTTTCACCAACTTTTGCGATTGGCATTAATATGTTTGTCAATATTTGTAGTTTGGTGAATAAAATTAAGAATATGATATTCTTTTTGGTGCTTTGAGATTCTTGAGATATTGTATGATTGTGTTGTTGCTTAAATCACATTTGTCCTGGTATGACATTATTGTTATCATACGTTCTTATTATTATATCTCTGCTTACATCTCATTTCTTTAATGATAATTATAGCTAGACTGATCCGTTTATTATTTTCTTATTAAATAATACTCGGGTCAGACCGAGATGTTACAGGTGCTTCTGCTTGACTCCTTATCTGGGATCATCTTCTGACTTTTGTCTAACTACACAGTTTGGTAGTTTTTGTTGTTATACATTTGAGATAAAGACTCCTTGATGTATACATATTCTTTTGTCTAGCACTTGTATCTATTCTTTTGTGATATTGTGGATCTTATTTGACCACTACTCTGATGTACACTTTTATGTGTTATATTCATATTGTTCCTGCCTTTGAGGTATGAACGTCTGTGACTGGTTTGTGTTATGTTTATTTCTATATTTTTTTCCGAAGGCCTCATAGCCACTGTGTGGTAGCTTCGAGTTTGTATTTGATATGTTTGATTTCCTCTTGAAATGAAATGTAAGTTATTTTATCTGACATATCGGTACTCGCCCAAATCAATTACATAGATGGTCGCTCCTCAACAGCCTTATTCTTCGTGCTAGTCGACAGCATTACCCAGTATTGTTCTTGGCTAGCGTGAGCATAGAGGTGGGGCATCACAGCTTGGTATCAGAGCCAAACTTCGGAACAATGTAAAATAATCTAGCAAGGATCATTGTCCTAAGCCTTTCTTAGGAGTCGTGCCTTAGGATTAATTCGAGTCATTGAACCCGTTCTATCATATTTCTTTTTATGATGCCTTGTTTTATCAATTCAGTTTGTTTGATATTCATTCTGAGATTAACCTTTTTTCTCTTTTCTTTCTTTCTTAA
Organism: Allium fistulosum; assembly: GCA_030737815.1. Classification (NCBI taxonomy): domain Eukaryota; kingdom Viridiplantae; phylum Streptophyta; class Magnoliopsida; order Asparagales; family Amaryllidaceae; genus Allium; species Allium fistulosum. Next base: position 673,532,306 of record CM060901.1, read on the forward strand.
AGAAGAGAAATGGTTAGACCTGGCCGTCCCAGCGTCGGTCAATCTAGTGCTACTCCCAAGGATGGAGTATTTATGTCTGCTCAACAACTTCTTGATCTTGTGAGAAATGCTCAAGCTACCGGACCTATTCCTGAGCCTACTCACCCTAAATCTGGGTTTGCACGCTTGTGTAGTGATTACACCAATTTGGGTGGAAAGCCATTCAGAGGTTCCGAGAGCGTTATAGAAGTCCAGGCTTAGCTTCGAACATGTAACCGCATCTTTTCTCGCATGAATCTTATTGATCTTCATCGAGTCCAAGTGGCTTCTATTATGCTCCAAGAAAGAGCATTAGACTGGTACGAACTTCTGATCTCCGAAATTATTGAAGCGGACCTTACTTGGGAGCAATTTCGAGAAAGGTTCGAATTAAAATTTGTGCCGGAAGCTAAAAAAGTGTCTCTAGCTCGACGCTTCATTGACCTTGTTCAAGGTGAATCTTCCGTGACGGACTACGTCGCTTCTTTCGAATCTCTATCTAAATATGGGGTCGAGTATATTAATACCCAATTGAAGAAAAATCAGAGATTTGTTTATGGCTTGAACAAGAGCCTCAAAAAGCCATTACTTCTAAAATTAGACGTTTCTTTTGATCAACTTGTTGATATTGCTCTTCGACTCGAAGAGGCTGATAGAGATAGTGATGCTGAGGTCAAACCAAACATCAATAAGAAGAGACCTTTTAAATTCAAGCCTAATCCCAACAAAAAGGGAAAGCAAGCAACACCGGTAGCAAATACTCCTAACTCTCGTCGAGGAGAATGTTACAATTGTGGTTCTAAGGACCACTATGCAAACAAGTGCCCGAAATCTATTTCTTGCCACTATTGCAAGAGTCTGGGTCATACTATATCTTTGTGTCCCAAGCTTCAAGGCAAGAAGGAGGGCAAGCTAAACGTTGTACAAGCCCTTGCTAACACTTCTCGTGGACAAGGTATTTCTCATTCTATCCTTGATGGCATTATTATATTTCATGATCTTCCTATTCGAGTTCTTTTAAATATGGGTGCATCTCACTCTTTTATGTCAAAAGACTTGTTGATGCTTTGTATTTGAATGTTATTGGCTTGATGACTTCATTAAGGATTGCGAATCCAGTTGGTGGGTCCGCAACACTCAGTTTATTATGTAAAGATGTCGAAATTATTTTATGTGATTACTCTTTCCATACCGATTTGCATGTTATGCGTTACCTTGGTTTCAGAATGATTTTGGGAATGGATTGGCTTAACCGTTATGAAGCCCATATTCTATGTCCTGAACGGACTATATATCTTCGGCATCCTCAATCTGTTAAGCAGATTTCTTTTGTTCTGAAAGATTCAGATTCCAATTCAAAAGAATCCTTATATTCTCTCAATCCTCATGACGACGATAATGATGATGAAGAAGATGTTATTTCTCTCATTCACATTGTTTGTGAATTTCCCGACATATTTGAGCCTGTTCTAGGATTACCACCTAAGCGATCAATTGAGTTCCGAATTAATCTACTCCCTAGAGCTCTACCTATTACTCGTCCTCCTTATCGAATGTCCAATAAAGAAAATGAGGAGATGCGCAAACAATTATCCGAATTGGAAGCGAAGCAATTTATTCAATCTAGTTCCTCTTCATGGGGAGCTTCAGCTATTTTTGTGAAGAAATCTGATGGTACACTTAGGCTTTGCGTTGACTACCGCAAGCTTAACGATCTCACCATCAAGAATAAATATCCCTTACCGCGGATTGATGATTTATTCGATCAGCTTAGTGGTGCTAAAGTCTTTTCACAGTTAGACTTAGCAACTGGTTTTCATCAGCTCCGTATTGCAGAGGATAACATTCCATTAACATCGTTCTGTACACATTATGGATCTTATGAATGGATTGTTATGCCATTTGGTTTGTTGAATGCTCCAGCTTATTTCGTTGACCTTATGAATCGAGTTTTCAAAGACTTCCTCGATCGATTTGTTCTCATCTTTATTGATGATATTCTTATTTATTATAAAACCGAGGAAGAGTATGAAAATCATCTTCGGATTGTGTTGGAAACTCTTAGGAGCAACCAATTGAAAGCAAAATTTTCTAAATGCCACTTTTGGCAATCTCATGTGAAATTTTTAGGGCATACTATTTCTGAATCCGGAATTTCTGTGGATCCTTCGAAGATTGAAGCGATTCAAAATTGGAAGAGACCGGAGAGTGTGACGGAAATTCGTAGCTTTCTCGGATTGGCGGGCTATTACCGTCGGTTCATAAAAGACTTTTCTAAAATTTCCGTACCTCTTACTAGTTTGACAAAGAAGGGAGTTAAATACATTTGGTCAGACAAATGTGAAGCTTCATTTCAAAAATTAAAAGAACTTTCCGATGCTCCTATTCTTGTGATTCCCGATGGGAACCAAGATTTTATTGTTTATACCGATGCTAGTCGTGTTGGTTTGGGTGCCGTTCTCATGCAAAGTGAACGTGTTATTGCTTATGCTTCTAGGCAACTAAAGCCTGTCAAGACTAGATATGCCACTCATGATTTAGAGCTCGCGGCTATTGTTTTCGCCCTTAGAATTTGGCGTCATTATCTTTTGGGAGAGAAATTTGTTCTCTACACCGATCACAAATCTTTGAAGTATTTATTTTCTCAAAAGGAACTTAATTTGCGTCAACAACGTTGGCTCGAGTTCCTTGCATCTTATGATCTGGATATTCTTTATACTCTCGGAAAAGGGAATCGTGTTGCCGATGCCCTTAGTCGTAAGCAACAAGCGGTTGTTTCCATGATGATATCCGAGTGGAATGATCTCGAGACTTTGTCCACTTGTGAGATTCGAGATCGTGAATCTGAGTTAAGTTCATCTCTTGTTTTGTGTAGCCTTGAGGCTCATCCTTCTCTTTTAGACCGCATTCTTGAAGCTCAAAAGCATGATCCCGAATTGTTTCTTCTTAGCCAAAGTTGTAGGAATAAAATTGATATTGAAGGTTTGAAAGGCTTTGATATTGATGCTCGTGGCGGTATTCGAAAATTTGGTAGACTTATTGTGCCAAATATTATTGATCTTCGTAAAGACATTTTAGAAGATTCTCATCGTTCTAAATTTACCATTCATCCCAGTAGTAGTAAAATGTATGCGGATATGAAGCTACTTTATTTTTGGGAGGGAATGAAATCCGATATTGCTAACTTTGTTAAGCATTGCATGACTTGCCAACTTGTTAAGGCCGAGCATCAAAGGCCCGGTGGGTTATTGCAACCTTTGGAAATTCCAATATGGAAGTGGGATCAAATTTCCATGGATTTTATAGACGGTCTTCCCCGTTCTCGTTCGGGCCATGATATCATATGGGTGATAGTAGATAGACTTACAAAATCCGCCCATTTTCTTCCCGTTCGGTCCAATCGGACCGTACCTATTTTGGCCAAACTCTATGTCAAGGAAATTGTTAAATTGCATGGAGTTCCTACTTCTATTGTTAGCGATCGTGATCCATTGTTTACTAGTGGATTCTGGAAAGGTCTTCAAAAAGCTTTGGGAACGAAGCTTAATTTTAGCACCGCTTATCATCCACAGTCTGATGGACAAACCGAGCGTGTGAATCAAACTCTTGAAGATCTTCTTCGTGCATGTGTTCTTGATTTTGGTGGAAGTTGGGAAGATCATATTTCTCTTGTTGAATTTTCCTATAATAATAGCTTCCAATCTAGTATTGGTATGGCACCTTTCGAGGCACTCTACGGAAGGCCATGCCGATCTCCTTCGTGTTGGCTTGAAGCTGGTGAGAAGCTGGTTTTAGGTCCAGATTTTGTTCGTGATGCCACAGAAAAGATTGACCTTATTCGTCATAGGATGAAAGAAGCTCAAAGTAGATAAAAATCCTATGCCGATAATCGAAGAAGGAAATCAGAATTTTCTGTGGGAGATTTTGTGTTTATTCATGTTTCACCTATGAAGGGTGTTGTGCGTTTCAATCGATCGGGAAAATTAGCACCTCGATATATTGGCCCATTTCCCATCACCGAACGCATTGGATCCATGGCTTATCGCCTTTTATTACCGGCTCAATTTTCTACTATTCATGACGTATTCCACATCTCTCAACTACGGAAATGCCTTCAAGATTTCGATTCTGTTCTTGAGCCCGGTGTTATTTAAGAAATTGAAGTTTCGCCTAATTTGACTTATGAACAACATCCTATCCGTATCATTGCTTCGGAGGTTAAATGCCTTCGAAATAAAGATGTCCCTCTTGTGAAAGTTCAATGGTCCTCAAATCCTAAGGATTGCTCTTGGGAATCTAGAGAATTCATTGAGCGAACACATCCGGACTTACTCTCTCATGCTAATTAAGGTGAACTTCTTATTTTAAATTTCCTTCTCTTTGTATTGATATGCTTTTATAGTTGTTACCCTTTTATTTCTTCTTTATGATTGCGAGGACGCAATTTCTTTAAGGAGGGGAGTCTGTAACAACGCGCATATTTTACGATTCGAATATTTAAATGTTTAATTTAAATATAGCATCGTTAGTCGGATTTTAGTCCGAAAAAGTCACTATTCAAAGAAGAACAGTCGAATTAGTGAAAAGTCTATGTGGATAGTGTTGTTTGGAGGCGCCAATGTGAAAACACCTTCAAGCACAGATTCAGACGTCTGAACTGGGTCGTTCAGACGTCTGAAATTGTTTGAATCAAACCAGAGAGGAAACAGGCTAAAATAGCCATTTTTAGACGTTTGAAATCCCCGAGTCAGACGTTTGAATATTGTTCTTGGCAACATTTATTTTTCCAGATTCAGACGTCTGAATCGGTCACTTCAGACGTCTGAATGAAGTTTGAGAATTCTTATTTTTCAAGATTCAGGCGTCTGGTTTGGACATTTCAGACGTCTGAATCCAGAATGAAGTTGAGAATCAATAATATGGACTTGAGACCATTTCCATTGAGTTCAAAAGGTTGTTTGCGACTTTTTTTAGTATAAGCTTCGCTATGTTTGGAGTAAGTTGATTTTTGCTATTTTCTACTTTGGTTTTTGGGTTTGGGTTTCAACCAACTCATTCTATAACCTAACTCAGCCCCCCTCTCCTCTCCATTCACTCATCCCATTTCCTAAACACCCAAGCACATTTGAAAATGGGGAGAGGAATGAGAAATTAGAAACTCCAAGCCCTAGTTCTCATTTGCAAAACCAAATTCTTGCTCTAAATTCAAAGAGAAGCCAAGGTAAGCATCCTCTTCATCTTCTCCAACTCATTCTCTCTTTAATTTCAGAAATTTCCTAAACCTAACTTAGGAAATGTTCTTCTTTTGAGATTAGATTCAAGCTTCTAGAGTTGAGATTGAAGAGTAGTTTATCCTCCTTTGCTTTCAAGCTTCTCCTTCTTTGTTGTTGGGTTTAAAAGTGAGATTTTTATCTCAGATCTAAGTCTATATCTATCTTTGATGTTAGGTATGAATTCCTAACACTTACTTATGTTCATTGCCTTCCATTTGAATTGATTCGGTGAACATTCCAATTTTGGTGTTTTGAAGTCGAAATCTATCGAAATTCTTATATGGTTGTTTGGACATAATGGTTGGAATGTATTGATGAGTCTCTAAGGTTGGGTAGTCGTTTGGCGTAACCCCTAGCTATCATCACTCGTCCGATTGCTACCGATATGATTTGGCCATTTTTGGCCTAGGCAAAGTATTGTCTGAATCTGCTTGTCTCAGCCCAATTTTCCTATTTTGTGTGGGATTCCAATTTTTACCGATTCGTGATTGTCCGATTTATTGTTATTATTTATTATTGACTTTGATGATTTCTTTTTTGGGACTTTTGAGAATATCCATTTTGATGGATTCAGTATCGATTTCTTTGGATTTAATTCACGTCTTCGAATGTGGATTTCTGTGATTGATTGTTTCTACAATCATTTTGTGATTTGTCACTTCTAAATACAATTGCTTCTATACTAGTAGTAAATATTCAATCTTTTTCATCAAAATGATTTCAACTCTATTTTTAATACAAAGCTCTTTATAAAACCGTTTTCTAAATCTATTAGTATATACAAACCTTTACCTCATTCGTATGAGAAAATTCTAATTAAACGGCTTAGCAAAACAAGTGGTATGAAACGCTTGTGTTTACTTTGTCGGTTAATTTTTGGACTTGTTCGATTGAAATTCTTGTGACAATTTTCGAGTGGGAATCTACAATTTGTTCGTAAATATTTAAGTTAAGCTAGTGGTTATGGGACATGAAGCTAAACTCATATATTTACTAGCTTAGTGTAATCGACACTTTTTGTTGATCAATGATGATCATTTTGTTATTTAGACTAGCGATGTGCAATGTCTATTTGTCTGCGAGGGAGACTAAACCCCGTTTCTGTGGAACTTTGGTTCAATTTGGCGGGGTAGCGACCCGTTGTCTTCGGCCCGTTTGTGGAGCTTCAGCTCAAAATTTATGGCTAGCAACCATGGAATAGCGTTCCGTTTATGATACACGTGTTGGTGAGTTTTCATGCTCCCATTTGTGATAGGCCTCCCCACTTTTGTGATTTTTGGATTTCTAATTGATGATTTCTAGAATTTGCATTTCACCAACTTTTGCGATTGGCATTAATATGTTTGTCAATATTTGTAGTTTGGTGAATAAAATTAAGAATATGATATTCTTTTTGGTGCTTTGAGATTCTTGAGATATTGTATGATTGTGTTGTTGCTTAAATCACATTTGTCCTGGTATGACATTATTGTTATCATACGTTCTTATTATTATATCTCTGCTTACATCTCATTTCTTTAATGATAATTATAGCTAGACTGATCTGTTTATTATTTTCTTATTAAATAATACTCGGGTCAGACCGAGATGTTACAGGTGCTTCTGCTTGACTCCTTATCTGGGATCATCTTCTGACTTTTGTCTAACTACACAGTTTGGTAGTTTTTGTTGTTATACAATTGAGATAGTGACTCCTTGATGTATACATATTCTTTTGTCTAGCACTTGTACTTATTCTTTTGTGATATTGTGGATCTTATTTGACCACTACTCCGATGTACACTTTTATGTGTTATATTCATATCTGTTTCCGCCTTTGAGGTATGAACATCTGTGACTGATTTGTGTTATGTTTATTTCTATATTTGTTTCCAAAGGCCTCATAGCCACTGTGTGGTAGCTTTGAGTTTGTATTTGATATGTTGGATTTCCTCTTGAAATGAAATGTAAGTTATTTTATCTGACATATTGGTACTCGCCCAAAGCAATTACACAGATGGTCGCTCCTCAACAGCTTTATTCTTCGTGCTAGTCGACAGCATTACCTAGTAGTGTTCTTGCCTAGCATGAGTATAGAGGTGGGGCATCACAATCCTAATTGTCCACTTCATTCTCTTTAATTCACCATTATTAAACTAGTGTTTAGTCCATAAATTCAATCAACAAGCCAATGTTTATAATTTGACTAAATACAACAAGTTAACAATAAATGATAATAATTAGATATTACCATTTCATATAACAAATACATTACAAATAACTATATTAGTTATAAAATTTTCCTTTGTATATAACATATAATATTAGGAAAATTATTTCATTTCAAAACTTATATAAAACATTTTTATAACACTAACAAATACGCGCTCTCGTATATACACTCAGATAACTCATTCTAGGGTATCACTACCCTATCTCTAATGAGTTAACCCCAACAGGCTAAGGTATGACTAAACCTGGCTCTGATACCAACTGTAACAAGCCACCATTTTGGACGATTCAAATCGACAATAAACCACACATGTCAGACTCAAACCATTCAAAAGGGAGGATTGTTAATGGGGTAAATAAGGAAAAAATAAAACAAAAGAAAAAAATACAGAATCTCGTAGTGGAACGACAAAATATAATAATCAAATAAACAGTTCATGAAGCAGTTTTACAAATAACATTTGATTACACTTTTACAATTCAATTCAGAGTTGTACATACATCAGAAATAAAAAAATAATGCAGCGGAACACAGAATGCAGTGTAATAATAAATAGCAATAATATACTGAATCTTCGCCTTCGTCCTCAAGAAAATAGTCTTCAATACACTGAAAAACTCAGACTTACCCGAGCGTAATGAAATGACAAAACACTCGAGTCAGAACTAAAAGATCTTATGTAAGTCAAATCAAAACAAGTAAAATAGAAATATTAGTGCAATGGTTTCATAGATGTTATGGGATTTAATCTCCTATCAAGTGTACAACATGAATATAAACATTTAAAAGAATTCAAATAATTCGAAATATCAATCTTGATCATCTAATTAAAACAAATCCGAAGTTTGAATTAACTTAAACCCTTTAAATAATTCAATTGCAAATAAAAGTCCAAATTCAACAAATTATATGGGTATATGTCATTTCAACCAGTATCAAAAATCAACATTTCAAAATCAATGAAAACCGCTCGGGTTTATCATTTCAACCCATAACGATTTTCGCTTAATCTATATGATCGTTCGAGTATGTATTATTTCAACCCATAGGGATAACAGAGATATAGACATAAATAACATCCAATCATCCAAAGTGTCAACCAATAACACCCATCCAATCACCCAAATATCAACAATTGAACATACAGCACAATCATCATTGAAATCAACCAGTAACAACCAACAATTTACTGGTTATCATTAACAGGTATTTAGATGGCAATTTAAATTTCAATATTAAATTAAATGGCAGTTAAATTCAATAAAAGTTAGATTTAACTTGATCTAACCATAACATAAATTCAATTTAACTAACATAAGAAAATCTAGTAGTTGTGAGTGTTTGCTCACCTTTCGTGGCTACGAAGGTGATGATAAAAATGGAGCAATATGGGGATTCCTAGCAAAGATCCAAATGCAAAGCAAACCCAACAAAGCTTATACACGAACACGAATCAATAAACAAGTTTCAACTACTTCCAACTTCCAACTTCCATACAACCCAAGATCCAAACTATGGACAAACCTGAAACTAGGTCATTTTTAAGAAAATATTCGGACCAGAATATTAATGAATCTGTAAAAGTAACTAACTAGAAAGTAGTTGCAAATTCTTTTCTCCCCACTTTTAAAAAAAACTACATAAAAAGCTTCTGTCTTAAGGAAGTTATGATCAAAACAAACAGAGGTGTTTTCTAAGTTGAAAATCTAAGTTAAAAAATACTTCGAAAATATTTTAGTTTTTGGCATAGAAAATTAAGGAATTTGAAGAACCGATATAATTTGGTTCTTTCCTGAAGGAGATATGATTGATACAATATGGGGTATTTTCGGCCAACATTGGATCCGAGAAAGGACTTGAAAAATGGAGTTTTTGATATAGAAATATTCGGAATGGGAAGAAGGGTTCAACAACAAAGTTGTTTCCATTGAAATTATACACAGTTTCAAAAAAAGAATTATTTTATTTGAAGTAGTTTAGTGGAATATAGAAACCATGGAAATAGGGGGAAGAAAGAGGGAAAAAGGGAAGGGAAAAAGAAGGGGAAAATGAGAAAGAAGGGGAGAGGGATGGTGGGGCTTTGGCCATGGTTTACTACCATGGGTTGTGAGTGGTGATGGAGGTGGATGGCGGCAAGAGGAGAGAGGTAGGCTAGGGTTTTGAAGGAGGAAGGATGGAATTTGATTTGGAGATTTAGGAGTTTTGGAGTTTGGAGTTTTCTGTAGATTTAAGCAAGAAGAAGAAGCGTACGTAGAAAGTTTCTCAAATGAGGAATTTCTGTATGTACTTTGTTTTAGTCAGATAGGAAATAGAAGGTCAATGGGTGGGAAAAGGCAGGATCCAAAGTCTCTTAAGGTTCCTAGGGTCTCTTGGTTTACTAAGGAGCCCATTAGTCTAAAACAAACCCAATAAAACTTAGCCAAAAAAACACAAATATACACTACAAATGAAAGAAATAAGCTGCGGGTTATTTAATAGTTAGGAAATGAAGGTGGAGAGACAAAAATAAATGTCATGTTTTATTTTGAAAGCTTCAGGCATTAATAATGCATAAAGAAATGTACGTAGGAATGGAAAAGTTTGCAAACCAAAGGAAAGTGAAATTTTGTATACGCGAAAATGAGGTGACAAGAATTAAATACAACCTAAAAGTCAAGGCTCAGGTATAAACGGAATGAGAGATGAACAGATCAAGTATTAATAATGAGATAACTATTTTAAAACGTACATGCAACAATTAATAACAAAGAAATGGAGGGACCATTTACATCACATAGCCTTTTTGAAATTCAAATTGTGAAATGTAACCAAATTAACTCAAATAATATTCAAATTTGTACGCATTTAGTTTTTTTATCTATGCATAATAAATAAAATTACTTACCTTAAAAATGAAAACGTTCAATTTGGTTTTCCCAAAATGATCTTTTATTTCCATTAAAACATCATTTCTGTTTAACACAGAAGGTGCGTTTCTTTTATTAAATCTATTAATTGCAATCAACGTTTTCTTCCCTTCTAATTGAAATATTTCAATAACATTAATTGCAATTACTTACAAAGTTAAATTTCAAAACAGACAACTAAAAATTGATGAAAAATAGAATAATTGTTTGCTTTAGTCATTTAAACACCTTTATAAATTTTTTGTTTATACAGCAGAGTAATAAATAACTTACCTAAATAAATTATTTTCCAACTCTTGTAATCCATCTGTATGCTAAAACACAGTTCAAATATACATATATTTCTTCCTTTAAATCAATCATTCTATTCTTTATTTTAACGAAATTAAACCTACATTCACAAATGAAACATTCTTTTTATTTGATATAAATATTCTTTTCATTAAATCAACTTTCCTTATATTTTCAAAAAACATAAGCTACGTTTAATTACATATACTAATTTAAAATTTTGTGTTCTCTCTACCATTAATTGAAATTATTCAATTACATTAATTTCAATTGTTTACAAAGGTGAATTTCAAATTGGACAAAATAAATGTATTGAGAAATAGAACAATTATTTCCTATCAAATAGTAATTTAAACATATTTATACACAATTGGATACAAACATGAATTATACATTTTTACCAAATAATAGTTTCTCCTCTCTGCAATCAATCTTTCAGCTACCAAACATTTCAAATAAATAAGCGTATGATTTTTTTCTTTAATAAAGTAACATTTATTATTCTTTATTCACATTAATTATTCCAATCAATTGGAAATTTACATTCAGACAATTGTTAATTTCATTTAAACCAATGTTATTAAAATAAACACTAACATTTGTTATCATCCTTACATTATTGCAAACATGTGTCATTAATAGAAATTTTACTAAAGCTCATAACTTGTATTGTAATTTAATCTGTATTAGTAAAAACATAACTTTTTTTCCTAACAATTTTATTCAAAAATCTTATTTAATTTAATTTTTTTAAATGTTTAAAAATACGGGTCGTTACATATTCATTTGTGTATTTCGGCGTCCGGTGCACGGCAAAATCTGCGAAATGATTAGATGTACAAGTACCCGTTTTGAGCCTTTTTGGTTTCCATATTGCTATTCATTTACCCACCGTGAGAAATCCGATAGCCATTTGCTTTTATTATTTCCTGGCATAGTCTCTTGGCTTTCTTTATTCCCATTGTTAAATTTATATTTGCTATTTCATTTTTATTTCCGGTTCGTTCATTTCAGCTCTATCGCTTCCCCTCCTTCTTCTTTATTCGTTCTGAAAATAAATAAAAGTTTATATATAATATATTAAGTTGCATGAATTGTTTGTTGAAGCCTGACCTTGCTCACCTTGTATTTTTTCGACCTTGCCGACCACGATCCAGAGCCTACCTGCCATGTCCTTCCTATTGCACCGCCCCTTCCTTTCTCGTGATTTGCTCCGATCCTTCCTCACCCATAACCTGAGCAAACGTCGCCATCAACAGCCCCGTAGATCCGAGACAACCAAAGCCCCAACCCACAACCACCGCTGCCACATCAGCTCGCTCACTCTCCCTCTCAGTCAATGCACCCAGTTTCTCACCATGACACCCACCTTAGCCAGTTGAACTACCTTCTTCCCATCAAACTACCGACCAACCTTGCCTCCTCCAATGGGCAAACCCTCCACCTCACTGACAACCCACAGCCAATAGTCAACCCAAACTCTCCACCGAAGTCTCACACCCCATGCCGAACTCGACAGCAACCACCACGTCAGCCTACCCTCTCTTCCTCCTGTTAGCTCGCTTATCTCCCCACCTATCCAGTTAACCCTTTTCTCTCTTGCATGTCATGGCATTGGCCTCACCATCATGTCGTTGTCCCCTCCTCCACCCATGCTCCAACCGAACGACAGCCTCGCCATCCACCCGAGCAACGTCCAGCGTCGCCAAACCCTCCACGTGAACAGCAGCCCACCACTGCCAAGCTTTCCACTGAGATCCCGCCTCATCTCTAGCTACTCTACTCTTCTTTTATGAAATGATATATATATATATATGCTTTCTTATATAAATGTTTTTTTCTACAACTTTCTTTTATTTTATATTGTTTTTTTAATATAATATATAGATACATCGATTTTAATATATGTGTTTTAATAGATATTATTTTTTTATAAAAATATACATAATATGATGATATTTTTATCTAATATGTGATTAAATTGAATATTTATTTTAAAAGAAGAATATAATATATAGATTTTTATATAAGTAAATTTTAGATTTAATATATATATATATATATTAAATATATATATATATATATTAAATCTAAAATTTACTCATATAAGAATCTATATATTATATTCTTATATTGAGTTCCATCCTTGCTTTGCTTTGTTTTGTGTTTACTGTCCGGAGAAACTCAGCAGCAGATGCCGCGTGCTCCGCTTTTTCGTGTGCTTGCATCTTATTCTTGTTTTCTCTAGCCTCGAAAGGTGAGCGATCACTCACGATTAACATTCTTATATTTAGTAAATTTAATTCACAAGAAATGACGATTGAAATATGTTGTTAAATTTTTAATTGGTTAGAAATTTAATTGTTAAAATATGATATGTTATTATCTGCATTTGTTTACCTATGTTAATTGACACACGACACCATAACATGTTGTATATATATTTTATTTAAATTGTTATTTCTGATATATGCTTGTCATCGATATGTATCTCATTTTATATTATCATTTTATTGTTCTCACACTGCAAGTTCTATGTTAATTTAGGAATTCCCAATGGGTTGAAATGATACATACCCGAACGATCTTGTGGATTAAGGAAAATCGTTATGGGTTGAAATGATAAACCCAAGCGATTTTATTGATTTTGAAATTTTAGGATTGTGGGTTGAAATGATTTATATCCGTAAATATTAAATTGTTGCGGATTTAAATGATAAATATCCGTATCACTTGACCATAGGATAGAAAACTATATACGGACACCGTTGGTTTATGTTTGAAATGATTTACAAAGTTTCGAAAGGAAATATATAGGTTTTAATAAAAATTGATTTTTAAAATATAATACCCAAATTTTATTTTTATATATGTGTAAAATTTAGATTTGTAAAAATTTATATATTTTGAAATTTTAAATTTATAAGTTTGTTTTGAAATGTAAATTTTAAGATTTTACTTATAATTTTATTATTTTTGAATATATAAAATAAGATTTAATATAAATAAATTTAATAATAAGATTTAATTTAATAAAATTTAATTTAATTAGTATATATATAAAATGTTTAAGTATTTATTTAAAATTATTTTTTAAAGTATAGATTTTGTAATAACTTTAATAAAGTAAGGTTGGAAGGATAAATTGAAATTGATTTGTAATTTAATTGGTTTGGAAATTGATAAATAAGAATTGATTGGAAACTTATTGATTTCGAGATTTTGAAAGGTATGATTTTATGACTTGATTTAATTAAGGGTGATTAAATGAATATTTTCAAATTTAAATAAAGTTAGATATTTAATATTTAATTTTGATTTAAGTTTGTAATTTGAGATTTATCTAAATGATTATAAAAGTGATTAAGTGAATATTTTCCAAATTAGATATAGTTAAAGTTAGATATTTAATTTTGATTTAAATTTGTAATTTGAAACTTTATTTAAATATTTATAAAAGTGAATATTTTCAAAATTAAATAAATTAAGATTGAATATTTAATATTGATTTAAATTTGTAATTTGAGATTTTATTTAAATGTTATTAAAAATGATTAAGTGAATATTTTCAAATTTTAAATAAAATTAAAGTTGAACTTTGAGATATAAAAGAAATTTATCATTTGAGTTATTGCAAATGTTTGAATATTAAACTTTGGAACCTATTGAATTTAAAGTGTTTTAAATTTGTAGTTCAAACTAGATTTGAAATCGATATAAATTAAAAATGGTTTAATAAGAATTTGAATTGACTCTTTAACCTTTTTAATTGAAATGGTTGAACTGAGATTGATTTAAATTAAATTTTGGAACTAAAGTTGATATGAATTGATTTGTGAAATTGGAAGAAACAATTCTATTTTGAAACTATTTTCGATATAAACTCTTGTAATATATATTATTTTAAATTTATAAAAAACTTTAAATATATATATATATATTAATATATAAACTATTTTAATATATAAACTATTTTGATATATAAACTGTTTTAATATATAAACTATTTTAATATATAAACTGTTTTAATCTATAACCTATTTTTAAATATAAACTATTTTAATGTATAACTATTCTAATATATAAACTACTTCCAATATCCAAACCGTTTAAGTTGGAACTGTTATGTTTTAGATTTAATGGATTTAAATGTGATTACTTTGATATGATGGTTTAAACTATTTTGTGGGTATAATTTTGTAAATGAAAATGATATAAAGTGAATATGATTTCAAAAGTGAATATGATTTCGAAAGTGATTAGATTTTTGAAATGAACATGATATTTTGATATGAAATATGAACTGTTTGAAATATATAATGACCATGGTGTGAAATAAGCGTTTGGTTGTTAAAGAGACCGGGAACGGATATTGTAACGACCCGCTATTTTGGACCATTCAAATCGACAATAGTCCACACATGTCTGACTTGAATAGTTCAAAATATCAGATTGTTAATTTAAAATTTGGCAAACTCAGCATATACAATAAATAATAAATCACAGAATCACAGACACAGAGTAATACAATAATACGCAGCGGAATAAATAAATAGTAGTTCATGAAGCTACTATATAAACATCAGAGTCAGAAATAAAATACAACAGAATATCTCAAATGCAGTGAAGTCTCCAGTACAACAGATGACCTCTCTGAACAAATCAACTAGAAAGGCTGGAAGCTGAGTCGATAGTTGGATCTCCAAATGAAGCTCCAAACTCCAAAGGTGAGTCTCAAATGCTGTATTACTCGGTCTGACCCGAGCATAAAGCAAAACACAATACATTCGAGTCAGGATTAACATTCTTATATAAATAAATCCAACTCAAGTGAAATATCAACTTAAATACAAGTAACTCAAAGGATGTTTGGGATAACTATCCACTAAGGGTCCGTGGAATTATCTACAATATAGAAATATACACTACAACACCATGGTCATTTCAAATTAATTTATTCTTCAAACCCAAATATCATTTCATTTCAAATATATCTATTTTCCTAAATAATATATATAGGTTAAATAATTTATAAGGTAAAGTATTTAAATTCCTCAAGTCTCACAAATCGATTCAAATCAACTCAAATTCCAAATTCAAATTTATTCAAAGCTCAATTCATCAATTCAATTCAGTTCTAAATAGACCATTTAAATTTTCAATATATTTCAAAGCTTTAATATTCAACATTTTCAAAGTTAAATTTAACAGTTTCATATAGCTCTTGATTTAACTTCATTATTATTTAATCAGGGAATATTCACATAATAAATTCAATATCATTTAACTAGCCTTAAATTACATTTTTACTAAATATTTCCTTAAATTTATTTAAACAAGAAATATCCATTAAATTACTTAAATCAAACCCAAGTTATAAATCATATCTTAAATCTCAATTTCAATAAGTTTTAAATCGGTTTAATTAAATAAAATTATCTTCCCAACCTTAACTTATTCAAATTAAACCATATTATATGTATTAACTCAATCTTAATTAAATTATATATTATTATTAAATCTATATACATCATTACCATTTATATATAATTATTTAAGAATCAACATTTATTAAAATCATATATTTCTTTCCAAAACCATAGAAATTATTTTCAAAATATTTATATATGGACCACCGGTGTCTTAATATAATTTCTTATCCAATGGTCAAGTGGTACGGATATTTATCATTTCAATCTGTAATTTAAATACATACGAGTAGATATCATTTCGGCCCGCAATCCCAAATTCAATTCAAATGAAAATCGCTTGGGTCTATCATTTCAACCCATAACGAAATTCTCCTATTCTACAGTCCGTTCGGGTATGTATCATTTCAACCCATAGTGAATTCTAAACTACAGGAAACTTGCAGAGTGATAGCAGATAATATAATAATATAAAACATGCATATATCAACAATAACAATATAATATAAACAATAGGATATGGTGTCATATCCCACAGGTGAACAGTTATAGATAATAGCATATATAACAATTTAAATAACTAGAGCAGCATATTTCAATTGTCGTTTCAATTGAAATCAAATTTAATAAATACAAGAACGTTAATCGTGAGTGATTGCTCACCTTTCGAGGTTAGAGAATTTGAAAACAGAATGAGCTATGAATCCAGGCGCGAATTCCAAAGTAAAGCTAGATTGGCATGATTTGACGAACAAAGCTGATAACACAAATCGATGAAACAAACCAAATTAGTTTTGATATAACTGAAAATATATACATTATTACTATTATTATTTATATATATATATTATTTTTTTCTCTCAAAATTTAAATTTAAGACAAATCAAAATAATACAAAATCATTATTTAAATTAACTTATATACTAGAGTCAAGTATATATCAAAATACATAATATATGTTGAAATAATTTCTTATATAAGTATATACTTAACCATATCATTACTTATATATATAAAACGAACATATATAAATCTATATATTTAACTTGCCTACATAAACACTTTGGAATCAATAATATATAAACGACTGTATAGGAATATTTTTTATAAACAACTAAGATTTTGGAAAATAAAACTATAACTTTTATAACAAGGACGGATGTATAATAAGCAAATTAAAATCGAACCCAAATTATGATATAAAATATATATAACACTAAATTTAATATACATCCTTAAACACTTTCGAACATATCTAATATACTTAGACTTCATATAAATGTAGTAAATAAAAAAAAACCTTTATATACTTAGCAAAACCTCCGGACATATATGCATACTGACTTACTTGAATAAAACTAACAATATATACATATAACTCGGTTATAAACTAAACAGATCTCTCTCTCTCTCTCTCTATATATATATATGTATGTATATAAACCCATATATACAACAGTACAACGGCCGAAACTTATACTGTACTATGCCAAAATATCTAACTAAGATAACATAAATAATGTAACGACCCGTAAATTTCAACTGTTTTAATTGCGTAATTAGTTGAAATTTTGTGAAATTTTAAACGATAAAATTTTGAAATATAAATTTGATATTTGGAATGCGTTTAGTTAAACATAGCAACTGGTAAATTTTCGTTCGAAAATATGAAAGTTTATTTCGCGTGTAAATTTACTTCAATTTAATCAGTTAAAAAGCAATGAAAATAAAATGTTTCCGAAACCTAAATATTTTTACATAGAAAAATTCTAAACCATCTTCTGAGCAAGATGTCAGTTTGTCGTTTTTCCAAATTCGGACATCTTTGGCTCCGTCGATCTTATTTTTCAGCGTTTTTCTTGCATTTTCCGCTATTAAAAAAATTCGAATTTTTATAATTCAATCATACCACTGATATCTGCATACCGTTTTGATCGTCTCGTCATGCTGATCTCCATGGTATATTCAACTTTGTGTTTTGAAGCTCGGTACACGGTAGAATTTGTAAAACATCGGATCGTATCGGTACCGGTTTCGTGCATCTTGGTTTACTCGTGAACATTAGTTTATTTATCGTGAACTGTTCAACCATTTGCATTAATTATTCACAGAACTCAGTTTGACTTTTTCTATTTCCCAAATAATTTCGTAGTTATTACTAATCCTATCGGTTCAAGCTAAAATGAATGTTGACTGTAACGACCCAGAATTTTGAACAAATTAAATTGAGAATATTTGATTAATTTTAAATATTTGAACGATGATTTAATTTGAATCCCGATTATAACTTTGAATTTGACGATTAAATTATAAAATTTAATCGATTGAAGTTGAATAAAAATTTGTATCTTCAATTTAAGCTGAAGAAAAATATTTCAAATGCTGGTAAAATTCATATTGATAATACTGAAGATAATAGAAACTTCAGAATTGAATTTTAAACTGTTTCGTTCAGTTTTGAAATTTAATCGTTTGAACCGATATTTAAAAATAGTCATTTTTCAAACAGTCTCGGAATTCGACGAAACCAGTTCCATTGGGACCGTAACGTTGAATTATTGTCGGATTTCAATTTTCGTATTTTTCCAAGTTAATACGTGGCTATACGGCGAGCAAACGCATCGAAATTTAAATCAAATTCAATTAAAATTTAAAACTTTAAATATTTGGTCAAAACTCAGTATATTTCCTCCCTTGATTCACGCAGGGAATCACGTAGAAATAAGGCAAGCACGACTCCTCTCTGCTTAAACACGATCCCTTGTCTCCCCATCCCTTTAAAAATCTCATACGAAATCATCTCATTCGAAAATTTAAAACAATGGCAGAACGAAGAAAAATTAAATGGCCACTGCCTTCTTTCAATTTAAAGCGAAAACAAAATTTAAAACCGTTCCTCCCCAAATCGAAACCATTATTTTTCCCTACCTTCAGCTCATTAAAAAAATCGAAATCGATCTGGACGAGATAGGGCGTTGGGCGACGACGTAGGGGTTTCGGCGAATGCAAGAGGGGTTTGGGTCGCGCGAGGTCTGGGGGGGGGGGGGGTAGTTTCGATAGCAACCAGGTGGGGCGCACGCGCGCGCACGCAAGAAAAGAAAGGGGCGCGTGGTCTTGGGCGATTGCTCGTTCGAAGTCGATGCTCGAAGAGGAAGTGGGGGTGCTTGCATGGTGGGGTCTTTGAGGGAAAGTCGTGAAGTAGGGTTCGCGATTGTCGCGGAGGAGCTTGATGGCAATGTTGTACGCGGTAGTAGAGGCACGTGTTCAAGTGTGCTACGGATCGAGATGAGGTGGTTGTGCACGATAGCAGAGGGAAATCATTCGATTCGAGTGGATGAGGTATCTGCAGTTTATCTTCATTCGATTCATTTTTCAATTTAATTGTGATAACATATCTACATATGAGTATATTGCAGTGAAACAGAAAAAAATAAGGGGTACTGGAACTTATTATCTGGTTTTAAAAATATAAATATATATATGTATACAGTTGAAATTTTATAGGACTTTTGAAGTGTTGTAAGAAAAATAATAAATGATATTTTGGAAATTTATTGGGTCAATAAACCTCTTTAATTATAAGAAAGAGTAGCTTAAAATTTAAAATTATTAGTTGAATTTAAATTTTAAAATGACAATTAAATTGTCTATTTACCAAATTAATTATTTTTAGTTGTTAAAAGATTTTAAAGAAAAATATTAGTTTAAAATATTATATTGGTTTAAAACCCAAATCGTTAGCCAAATTAAATAAATCTATCAGATGAAATTAAATTTATTCGATTATTTCAAAAATTAATAAATTGTATAAATTTATTTATACAAGGTTAAATCAAGAAAACAAAGTGGATGGGAATGGATGGCAAAATAAAGCAAAGGTGAGATTTTCTCACTCGAAGGAAATTTGATTTTACAGTTGTTATTGACTGTTTGATTGCTATTGAATGTGCTATTAGATATAATAGGATATATCTATATATATAGCAATATATACATATTGGCATATGTATATATTGGATTGATTGATTTCCCGCCTCGTATAGCGGATGAGACCCTATTGTGCCGTTAGTAAGCGGATTTTTATAAAACCTATATACCGCGATAATTCCGTACTGGAGCGGAATTGGTATTGTGCTAACGTCTTTGGATGCAGGGAAAAGGTTGGAGGGATCCAACTGGACCCCTCACATTGATTGAATTCATTTCTATTGTGATATGAATCTGTGAATGATTATAGTGATGCTATTAATCATATTGATATCTGGAAATTGTTTGAAAGCTAAAATTTAGCTGAATGGATGTTTTGACATCATTGGATTCCAAAGATAAACGCAATTGAATTTTTGAAATTCAAGTAGAAAATTTCTAAGTGAATCAATTTTTGAAATTGAAGAAATTTTGAAGAAAGGAATTTTTAAAGTATAAAAAGTAAATTTTTATGATCGTATTGAATAAATTCCAGAATAAAGTGAAAATGTTAAATAAATGAATTTCGTATAATAGTGATTTTAAATTGAGGAAATTTATTTAAAATCTAGATTTTTAAATAGATTGAAAGAGATAAAGAAATTTATTTTCTTTAAAAAGGGATTTATTTAAAAAGAAATAAGTGAGAAGTCCAATTTGAAATTTAATTGGCAAATTGAAACGAAATTGGAAAATTGATATGAAATTTATAGATTTATAAATTGTGAAGTTAAATTGAGATGGAATTTATAGATTTATAAATTGTGAAGTTATAAAATGGATGAAACTGTAGAAAAAAAAAGGGTTATAAGAGATTAACTTATAAAGGGGATTTTTGCCTTTAAATGGAATATTTATCGAATTATTAATAAAGGAGATTTGTTAAATTGAAGTCGTTAGAAAATAGAAATGGAATTTATAAACGTTGTTTTATAAATAAGTATGGAAATCAATCAAATTTGATGAATTTAATGTAGAAGATTATTAAAGAAAATATATTCACGATTTTGGATAGCGAATTTCTATTGAAATAAAAATGTGTAGAAATGATTGAAAATTGGGTTTAGTGAATTATATTCACGATTTTGGACAGTGAATATATTGTTAAGTAAAATGGATTTATTTTTGAAGAAGTGATATTAAAAAAAAATGAAGTTAAACATTTTAAAGATGTTTTAAAATGTATTATGAATCGAAAGCATAGTTTTCAACAGTACTTGTTGAAATAGACGTTTTCGAGAAATTTAAGGAAATGGTGGACTATAACACTGTTGTTATAGTAAATGATTTCCGAAAGGAAATGTTTTATATAGTATTGGGATTTACACATCTACCTAAATTCTGAATCCCTATACTAGTGATTTTGAGTCGTCGTAACGATGTTTTACGTAACATTCGTTTTGACTCAAATAAAGGTGTTAAAAGAATGTTTTCCTTAAAGAATGAATATATACTTAATATTGATTTAAGTATATCGAATATTTTCAAATGTTGAAAATAAATGATTGTGAAATACTTATTATTTAAATAAGTATGGAAATGCTTTTCCAATATGAAATGAACTGTTTTGAGATTTTATCTTCAAAGATAAAATGAAATGTGGAAATTGATTTGAAAATTGTTTTCAAATGGTTAAGTGTGGAAATTTTATATCTAGTAAAGATATTTTGGAAAATAAATAATTGGGAAAATTATTTGGAATCTGATGATGTTGCGCATCTTTATTGATAGTTAAATAACCGACTATCAATAATTACCTTGAATGGTATTTGTTGTGAATTGGATGAATTTGAATGCCACACTTATTTTTGAATAATCGCTCACTATTCGGGTTAGCCGGGAAAGGACCATGGGGTCGTATAACCCATTCCGAATATGTGATACGTCGTTATGAATTGCATTCGAAGACCGGTGTTGAAGACCGGATATTTTTGAAAACGGAAGGATTACCGTCGAGTTACTCTACATCGGCTGATCTCCGGTTTAGAAGTTTTATCACCCTTAGTGACGGGAAGTCCGGACGTGATTAGAAAATTTATCCGGATGTGCAAGGGCTTCGTGAGAAGTGCCTTCGGTTCTGTTCGATCCCGGAAC
Source organism: Allium fistulosum (assembly GCA_030737815.1). Classification (NCBI taxonomy): domain Eukaryota; kingdom Viridiplantae; phylum Streptophyta; class Magnoliopsida; order Asparagales; family Amaryllidaceae; genus Allium; species Allium fistulosum. The sequence goes on from CM060901.1 coordinate 673,554,495, forward strand.
AGACTTGTATGGATTGTGTGTCTGACGTTACAATTTGAGATATAAAGCTGATTTCTTTCAAATACATTTCTGTTGGTGGCGGAGAATTTATTCTCTTAGCTTAACACCCTTCTCTGAGACGTACGAGCTCAGAGGTTATGTAGTTGAAATTCATCAGCGATATATCCCAATTTGGTAACGTGGCATACTGAGTGTTGCTGTGAAATGATCAGTGTTTGATCATTTGTGATATGATCATTTGTTTGATCTTATATCTTTGTGATCATAGGTTGATCATTTTGTTTGACCCGAAGCAGGGCTTTTTGAGAAAGCGTAGCTTTGTGGACGAGACTTCGTCAAGCCTCACACCCCGGAAATGGTCGAAACAGGAAGGATGCGGCAAGGTTCTAGGGAGTAGCGCCCCTTAGTGTATGTCATTCCTTCTGGATAAAGGTGGTATCATGGTATGGAGCCCAGATACTTAACCTCTGTGGTTGCTGCAAAATTTATTTCTTTGTGGTTGTTGGAAATCGGGGATCCTCGGGAAGATCGGTGACGATCGGGGAATGGCATACGCGTGTCAGTAATTACCTATTTTTGCAGAGGTAACCCGGCCTTGTGTTGGCAGAGATCCGGTTAGGTTCTCGGGTCGTCTATTCCAGGGACGTACCCATCATGGATAGGAAGTTCCTTAGCCTGACCATTTGTTGGAAATCCAAAGAAACAATACGAGCCTTTACGATTTGAATTGTATAACCTGTCTCCTCAGGAGGCAGCTATAGCAGGCATAATATAATGGTACCTATGCTGGCTAAGATTTATATTCTACTTTTGAAATGTTTTCCACTATGCACTAATAATAATATCCAAAATGATTTGATTTTTGCGTAGTAAGCATCTTTGACTATCATAAGAAGAAATCTCCTCCAAGTCTGCATTTGCATTGTGTGTGTGGTGGGAGGTCTTATGGTAGTTTCATTTTTCAAAAGCATTGCGAATTGACTTTAAAATTCTCTGCTATTTATTTAAAAAAAATAACTGTTTTACGATCTCACACCAGTCACCATGACTGACTCGGAGTTTTTTGTTCCCTTCTAAACTCTGGGTGCCCACCAATTTCCACACGGGCAGCCTAGAGTTATATTATCAGGATATTCTGGATACTTTGGAGCTTTGGAAGAAAGCTGGATGACGAGACATAGTATTTGTATCTGATAGTATTTATTCCGCTGTGTATTCTGTATGAGGACAAGTTATATAACTGTCCATTGTTGTATATTGACTCTGATGATTGATGTATGTATAAAATGATATAGTTCTTTGTTTTAAAGATTATTCATTTATCTATTATATATTGTTCCGCTGCGAATGTGAGATTCTGATATTGTTCTATTTCTATTCTCTGTTGTTGTTCTGTTGTTCTTCTTTCTTTCTATGGTTTCTTTTCTTCTTCTTCTACCTTTTTCTTCTATTAAAAACCCTCACTATTGGAGTTTCCAGCACTCGATTGCTCGGCAGTCGATAAAGTGAGTATCGATGTCGAATTTTCGAAAGTCGAAAATTTCGGTATGTGACAAAGTGGTATCAGAGCATATGGTTAAGCGACAACCCTGCTCTGTTGGGTGTTACTCATTAGAGATAGAGTCAGTAGTACTCTAGAATGAGTTGAGTGTAATAATAGATACGAGTGCGTATTTGTTAGTGAATATAAAATTGTTTTATATTGTGATGATTGATTTGTTGAGTGGTATATGGATTCTGGTCGGTATTGTCCGTACAACTCTATCGATAGGGGTTTCTAAACACTTGAATAGAACAATTCGGCACAGTATTGTTTTAAAATAGGGTAAATGAGATAATTTTGCCCAAAACTATTTTTGTATAGAAAAGAAATGATTTTTCTATGAATTTCTATAGTATATGGTTGCATGGTTGTTAGGAAGAAATAACATTGAAATATTATCATTGTTATATTGAAATTGAATTAAAGTAATAACCAAAGATTGAAGATAAATTCATTTAACAAGTGAAATTTATAAATGTGAATTGAAAAGTATAAGGAAATGAATTCATATATGAATAAAATTGAGAATGTAAATTATAAATGTGATTTGTAATTTAAAACGGAATTCCAGAAAAGTATTTGGAAATGTTTTTGAAAGAATTTGAAAATTTTTGAGATTTGGAAAGTCTAAATTCCTTTTTGATTTGAAAATGGATTTCAAAGGGTTTGAAAAGTATTTTGGAGAGTTGAAAGCTCTAAACTCTTTTCGGTCGCTGGAAAATAATCCCGATGATGATCGCGACATCACCGGTGTTCATTTTCGGGTTTCCAAAAGAGAAATTGCTGCCAAGTTGTTTTAAATGGAAAAAAATTGAGTTTTGTTTTGAAAATTCAAAAGATAAATTTGAATTGTTTTCAAAATGGTTTTGAAAGGTTGAAAAGACTCTGGATTTCTATTTAAAATATTTATGAAATAAGAAATAAGTTGATAACTTATACAAATTGAATTTTGACAGAATAAATTTAACTTAAAGAATGAAGTTAAATTAAAGAGAATATAAGTGAATCAATTAAATGAAACTGAAATTGAAAGTTGAGATTCATTTTGAAGTTGTAAGCAATGAATTGAAATTGAAAAATGAAATGAGACTTGAATCAAATGGAATAAAATCCAAACCTGAGAAAAATAAAATGGATTGAATCCGAATAAACTACTTTGATAATTAATTCATGAAAAAGAAGTTGAATTAGTGCAATTAAAACTTGAATTGTGACTAAATGAAAAGAGATGGTTTGAATTTAAAGATAAAATTCAAGTAAGTAGAAATAAATTTATGAATGAATCAATTTGCATTTGCAAGTACATGAATGTAAATTGAATTCGAATTGAAATCCAGTTTAATACAAGTAGTTATAAATCAAAAGAGTGAATTATAAATAAATTTTGGGAATGAACAAAAGAATAAAAAAAAAAACTGGAATTACAACCGAATGTTAAACTTAGTTTGAATTTGGTAATTGATGAAATTCAATATTCAGAAGCTAATTTGAATCCAAATTTAATTGAAATGGTGAATTGAATTCAAATGAATGTGAAATGTAAAATTGAATAGATATAACTCAATAGTGAAGTAAAAATGATATAAGAAGTAAGTATCGAAATTTTGTAATAGAATTTGCAAAATGGTTTGAATATATGTAACTAGATATTATGGCTAGTAGGATATACAGGTGTAAATGAATTGGAATTGAATTGCAAAGATAAATTTGATTTGCTCGACAAAAGGTAAGTATTTCAATTTGAATATGAGATTTGATGACTTATTTCTCTAGCCGCTTGGCTTTTTCTTTTTCTTTTTGAAATCTGAGAGTCCGTAGGGACGTTTTGTAGTCGTACCGTATTAGCCGCGCAAAGGAGACGCTGGCGAAATTTTTCGGAAATTTCGAGTGTTAGAAAATTTTTGAGAAATTTTGAAAGTTAAAATTTGAATTTAAACTCGAATTTGAATTTAGAAGTTAAACAATGTTGTTTGAAACTTAAAATTGAAGTTAGAAATTTAGTTGAATGATAACGAATCTTTAGTAGAAAGATTTGTTTTGATAAATTGATAAAACTATTGGATTGTGAAAAATAGTAGACGAGTTAGGGATCATTTTTCTTAACTTGTAATTTCGGGACGAAATTCTTTTAAGGAGGGAAGTCTGTAACGACCCAGAATTTTGAACAAATTAAATTGATAATATTTGATTAATTTTAAATATTTGAACGATGATTTAATTTGAATCTCGATTATAACTTTGAATTTGACGATTAAATTATAAAATTTAATCGATTGAAGTTGAATAAAAATTTGTATCTTCAATTTAAGCTGAAGAAAAATATTTCAAATGCTTGTAAAATTCATATTGATAATACTGAAGATAATAGAAACTTCAGAATTGAATTTTAAACTGTTTCGTTCAGTTTTGAAATTTAATCGTTTGAACCGATATTTAAAAATAGTCATTTTTCAAACAGTCTCGGAATTCGACGAAACCAGTTCCATTGGGACCGTAACGTTGAATTATTGTCGGATTTCAATTTTCGTATTTTTCCAAGTTAATACGTGGCTATACGGCGAGTAAACGCATCGAAATTTAAATCAAATTCAATTAAAATTTAAAACTTTAAATATTTGGTCAAAAGTCAGTATATTACCTCCCTTGATTCACGCAGGGAATCACGTAGAAATAAGGCAAGCACGACTCCTCTCTGCTTAAACACGATCCCTTGTCTCCCCATCCCTTTAGAAATCTCATACGAAATCATCTCATTCGAAAATTTAAAACAATGGCAGAACGAAGAAAAATTAAATGGCCACTGCCTTCTTTCAATTTAAAGCGAAAACAAAATTTAAAACCATTCCTCCCCAAATCGAAACCATTATTTTTCCCTACCTTCAGCTCATTAAAAAAATCAAAATCGATCTGGACGAGATAGGGCGTTGGGCGACGACGTAGGGGTTTCGGCGAATGCAAGAGGGGTTTGGGTCGCGCGAGGTCTGGGGGGGTAGTTTCAATCGCAACCAGGTGGGGCGCACGCGCGCGCACGCAAGAAATGAAAGGGGCGCGTGGTCTTGGGCGATTGCTCGTTCGAAGTCGATGCTCGAAGAGGAAGTGGGGGTGCTCGCGTGGTGGGGTCTTTGAGGGAAAGTCGTGAAGTAGGGTTCGCGATTGTCGCGGAGGAGCTTGATGGCAATGTTGTACGCGGCAGTAGAGGCACGTGTTCAAGTGTGCTACGGATCGAGATGAGGTGGTTGTGCACGATAGCAGAGGGAAATCATTCGATTCGAGTGGATGAGGTATCTGCAGTTTATCTTCATTCGATTCATTTTTCAATTTAATTGTGATAACATATCTACATATGAGTATATTGCAGTGAAACAGAAAAAAATAAGGGGTACTGGAACTTATTATCTGGTTTTAAAAATATAAATATATATATGTATACAGTTGAAATTTTATAGGACTTTTGAAGTGTTGTAAGAAAAATAATAAATGATATTTTGGAAATTTATTGGGTCAATAAACCTCTTTAATTATAAGAAAGAGTAGCTTAAAATTTAAAATTATTAGTTGAATTTAAATTTTAAAATGACAATTAAATTGTCTATTTACCAAATTAATTATTTGTAGTTGTTAAAAGATTTTAAAGAAAAATATTAGTTTAAAATATTATATTGGTTTAAAACCCAAATCGTTAGCCAAATTAAATAAATCTATCAAATGAAATTAAATTTATTCGATTATTTCGAAAATTAATAAATTGTATAAATTTATTTATACAAGGTTAAATCAAGAAAACAAAGTGGATGGGAATGGATGGCAAAATAAAGCAAAGGTGAGATTTTCTCACTCGAAGGAAATTTGATTTTACAGTTGTTATTGACTGTTTGATTGCTATTGAATGTGCTATTAGATATAATAGGATATATCTATATATATAGCAATATATACATATTGGCATATGTATATATTGGATTGATTGATTTCCCGCCTCGTATAGCGGATGAGACCCTATTGCGCCGTTAGTAAGCGGATTTTTATAAAACCTATATACCGCGATAATTCCGTACTGGAGCGAAATTGGTATTGTGCTAACGTCTTTGGATGCAGGGAAAAGGTTGGAGGGATCCAACTGGACCCCTCACATTGATTGAATTCATTTCTATTGTGATATGAATCTGTGAATGATTATAGTGATGCTATTAATCATATTGATATCTGGAAATTGTTTGAAAGCTAAAATTTAGCTGAATGGATGTTTTGACATCATTGGATTCCAAAGATAAACGCAATTGAATTTTTGAAATTCAAGTAGAAAATTTCTAAGTGAATCAATTTTTGAAATTGAAGAAATTTTGAAGAAAGGAATTTTTAAAGTATAAAAAGTAAATTTTTATGATCGTATTGAATAAATTCCAGAATAAAGTGAAAATGTTAAATAAATGAATTTCGTATAATAGTGATTTTAAATTGAGGAAATTTATTTAAAATCTGGATTTTTAAATAGATTGAAAGAGATAAAGAAATTTATTTTCTTTAAAAAGGGATTTATTTAAAAAGAAATAAGTGAGAAGTCCAATTTGAAATTTAATTGGCAAATTGAAACGAAATTGGAAAATTGATATGAAATTTATAGATTTATAAATTGTGAAGTTAAATTGAGATGGAATTTATAGATTTATAAATTGTGAAGTTATAAAATGGATGAAACTGTAGAAAAAAAAAGGGTTATAAGAGATTAACTTATAAAGGGGATTTTTGCCTTTAAATGGAATATTTATCGAATTATTAATAAAGGAGATTTGTTAAATTGAAGTCGTTAGAAAATAGAAATGGAATTTACACTACGCCATAAATGACCTTCTGCAACATTTTTGCAAGGTGTTGCCAGCTAAAATGTTGCGATAGATACAAAATTTTGGTCCTACTGCAACGTTGTATTTATGGTGTTACCTTAGCCATAAAAATGTGTTGCTCTAGCTAAAAAAGTGTAACACGTTGCAACATTTTTATATAGTGTTGCTATAGATGTATTCAGATTAAAAAAATAATAAAATTAGCAATCCGCGTGAACACGATCCAACGGTCTACATTTAATCCGATTGTTAAACTGGATCACCACTACAATTTGCTCCAAATTTTCGTTCTCCCGCTTTACTTTCATATCATTTTCGTTCTCACCCCCAATTTCCAAATCCCTAATTTTCAAATCATCTTTTCGTTTCTTTTTTTTCTTCCAAAAACAAAATCTCGTCCTTTTTTCAAAGGTTGGTAGTGATCTCAGACAAGCTTCGTTCCCCATTTCGTTCTCACCTCCAATTTCGCTGCTGTCTGCCTACATGTCGAGCCCCATTTGCTTTGCTGTCGAGATCTGGAAATGTCTATTCGGCTTGTGAATCGGCGATTGTTGTTGGAGTTAGGTCATGATTGGACTGGGTTACGGTAGTGGGTGATTGCGATTGAAATTTCAAGCGATGGAGGTGAGGCCAATGGTGATTTAAGGTAGTTCTGGTCGATGGGTTGCTGAAATTGCGGTTGGTGAATTTGATATGGGAGGCGCTGGTGGGTTCGCGATTTGGAGGAGTTTTTAACAGGTTGGTTTTCAGTTTGATTGGTGAGGAAGTTAGGGTGTAGGGGTAGTTCAGGTTGTCAGAGAAGGCAGGTAGGTGTTTGTTGTGATGGTGAAGGCATAGGGTTAGTGAGGAGATGCGAATTGGTTGTGACAGATTGTAGAGGAAGGGATTTGTTGTGCTATGTGCAGAAATGGTTCGAGTTCGTTAGGTGATAGGGGCAGGAGTTTGTGGCTGATTGTAGCTGGATGGTGAATCTGGTTGTCGCAGTTTGCAGAAGTTGGATATGAAGGTGTGATGGAGGTTGAAGTATATGAAGTGATAGGTTAGAGCTTTGTTTGTTGTTGCGCGTTTGGGATGTTTTGGTTGTGAGATGGTAGTTTGGAAGAAAATGCAGTTTGCTGGTAGGGGTTTGGATAATGAAGTATGCAGTGGTTGCTTGAGAAGGTTGTTGTTGCTTGAAATGTAGCAGGGAGGAGTTTGGGTTAAGGCAGTTTGGATTGGTGAAAGAAAGCTGGTGGTGGAATGGTAGGTTGCTGTTACTGTTTTGTGGAAGGAAGGAATGGGTGGTTATGCCAGCGATTGTGATTAGGTGATTAGGCAACATGTTCGATGAAGGGTAATGTATTACTTATTAACATGCAACATGTTCGATGAAATGTCAATTTTTATTTATCATGGTTTCAGGTCTTTTACCAAGGCAGAGCTAAGAATGATGGCTGGAAAAAGGTCGGATGATTCAGAAGAAGCCATGAAAGAGTTGCAAAAGTCAATCATCGAGGAGGTGTTCAAATTCGCAGGAGGTGTTCATTTGTGCATCATTTTACGTCGTTTCAAAGAAGGCTCGATCTTCCGAAATCGAATGAATCGGGCGGTGCCCCGGACTGCGGTGCCCCGGACCCCCGCCGGCGCTGCGCCCGGACCCGCTTCTCGCCTCGCCTTCGGCTCGGCACTCGGCTCGCCTTCGGCTCGGCATATATTTGTTAGTGTCGGTGTCGGTGTCGGTATAAATTGAAACTACATATGTAATGAGTGAACTGAGTGATGTAGTGAGGAATATCTGTATATGTGAATATCAGTGTTATATATCATTGAATTGTAAAATAGTGGAGTCAGGAATTTGTACTATTTCAAATGTTGAAATAAAAAATTTATTTAAATAAATTACTGTTTGAATATCAAATTCTATGCAAATAGCATTTTATTAAATAAATATTTATTTCTATTAAAAAATCAAATATGCTCTATATTGTGGGCCCCACAAATTCAGAAAATCAATATCTATAGCAACATTTTTGAATGTTGCTACAGGCACCTATGGGTGTTGCCATAGACCCAAATAGGGTTCTATTGCAACAATATTACTTATGTTGCCTTAGATAGTCAAAATGTTGCCTTTGAGGTCTAAGGCAACGGCAAAAATTGCATCACCCTAAAAGTGTTGCCATAGACCTATGGCAACATTTTTCGGGCCTGAGCCAACATTTTTTTGTGTTGCAGTAGGCCATTTATGGCGTAGTGTTATAAACGTTGTTTTATAAATAAGTATGGAAATCAATCAAATTTGATGAATTTAATGTAGAAGATTATTAAAGAAAATATATTCGCGATTTTGGATAGCGAATTTCTATTGAAATAAAAATGTGTAGAAATGATTGAAAATTGGGTTTAGTGAATTATATTCACGATTTTGGACAGTGAATATATTGTTAAGTAAAATGGATTTATTTTTGAAGAAGTGATATTAAAAAAATGAAGTTAAACATTTTAAAGATGTTTTAAAATGTATTATGAATCGAAAGCATAGTTTTCAACAGTACTTGTTGAAATAGACGTTTTCGAGAAATTTAAGGAAATGGTGGACTATAACACTGTTGTTATAGTAAATGATTTCCGAAAGGAAATGTTTTATATAGTATTGGGATTTACACATCTACCTAAATTCTGAATCCCTATACTAGTGATTTTGAGTCGTCGTAACGATGTTTTACGTAACATTCGTTTTGACTCAAATAAAGGTGTTAAAAGAATGTTTTCCTTAAAGAATGAATATATACTTAATATTGATTTAAGTATATCGAATATTTTCAAATGTTGAAAATAAATGATTGTGAAATACTTATTATTTAAATAAGTATGGAAATGCTTTTCCAATATGAAATGAACTGTTTTGAGATTTTATCTTCAAAGATAAAATGAAATGTGGAAATTGATTTGAAAATTGTTTTCAAATGGTTAAGTGTGGAAATTTTATATCTAGTAAAGATATTTTGGAAAATAAATAATTGGGAAAATTATTTGGAATCTGATGATGTTGCGCATCTTTATTGATAGTTAAATAACCGACTATCAATAATTACCTTGAATGGTATTTGTTGTGAATTGGATGAATTGGATGAATTTGAATGCCACACTTATTTTTGAATAATCGCTCACTATTCGGGTTAGCCGGGAAAGGACCATGGGGTCGTATAACCCATTCCGAATATGTGATACGTCGTTATGAATTGCATTCGAAGACCGGTGTTGAAGACCGGATATTTTTGAAAACGGAAGGATTACCGTCGAGTTACTCTACATCGGCTGATCTCCGGTTTAGAGGTTTTATCACCCTTAGTGACGGGAAGTCCGGACGTGATTAGAAAATTTATCTGGATGTGCAAGGGCTTCGTGAGAAGTGCCTTCGGTTCTGTTCGATCCCGGAACAGACTTGTATGGATTGTGTGTCTGACGTTACAATTTGAGATATAAAGCTGATTTCTTTCAAATACATTTCTGTTGGTGGCGGAGAATTTATTCTCTTAGCTTAACACCCTTCTCTGAGACGTACGAGCTCAGAGGTTATGTAGTTGAAATTCATTAGCGATATATCCCAATTTGGTAACGTGGCATACTGAGTGTTGCTGTGAAATGATCAGTGTTTGATCATTTGCGATATGATCATTTGTTTGATCTTATATCTTTGTGATCATAGGTTGATCATTTTGTTTGACCCGAAGCAGGGCTTTTTGAGAAAGCGTAGCTTTGTGGACGAGACTTCGTCAAGCCTCACACCCCGGAAATGGTCGAAACAGGAAGGATGCGGCAAGGTTCTAGGGAGTAGCGCCCCTTAGTGTATGTCATTCCTTCTGGATAAAGGTGGTATCATGGTATGGAGCCCAGATACTTAACCTCTGTGGTTGCTGCAAAATTTATTTCTTTGTGGTTGTTGGAAATCGGGGATCCTCGGGAAGATCGGTGACGATCGGGGAATGGCATACGCGTGTCAGTAGTTACCTATTTTTGCAGAGGTAACCCGGCCTTGTGTTGGCAGAGATCCGGTTAGGTTCTCGGGTCGTCTATTCCAGGGACGTACCCATCGTGGATAGGAAGTTCCTTAGCCTGACCATTTGTTGGAAATCCAAAGAAACAATACGAGCCTTTACGATTTCAATTGTATAACCTGTCTCCTCAGGAGGCAGCTATAGCAGGCATAATATAATGGTACCTATGCTGGCTAAGATTTATATTCTACTTTCGAAATGTTTTCCACTATGCACTAATAATAATATCCAAAATGATTTGATTTTTGCGTAGTAAGCATCTTTGACTATCATAAGAAGAAATCTCCTCCAAGTCTGCGTTTGCATTGTGTGTGTGGTGGGAGGTCTTATGGTAGTTTCATTTTCCAAAAGCATTGCGAATTGACTTTAAAATTCTCTGCTATTTATTTTAAAAAAAATAACTGTTTTACGATCTCACACCAGTCACCATGACTGACTCGGAGTTTATTGTTCCCTTCTAAACTCTGGGTGCCCACCAATTTCCACACGGGCAGCCTAGAGTTATATTATCAGGATATTCTGGATACTCTGGAGCTTTGGAAGAAAGCTGGATGACGAGACGTAGTATTTGTATCTGATAGTATTTATTCCGCTGTGTATTCTGTATGAGGACAAGTTATATAACTGTCCATTGTTGTATATTGACTCTGATGATTGATGTATGTATAAAATGATATAGTTCTTTGTTTTAAAGATTATTCATTTATCTATTATATATTGTTCCGCTGCGAATGTGAGATTCTGATATTGTTCTGTTTCTATTCTCTGTTGTTGTTCTGTTGTTCTTCTTTCTTTCTGTGGTTTCTTTTCTTCTTCTTCTACCTTTTTCTTCTATTAAAAACCCTCACTATTGGAGTTTCCGGCACTCGATTGCTCGGCAGTCGATAAAGTGAGTATCGATGTCGAATTTTCGAAAGTCGAAAATTTCGGTATGTGACATTGACAGCCAAACCATTGAATTGGCCTACCTGCTTGGTTTCCCTTCTCACGTTTCTGCTTCCCACCCTTTGTCTCTCCCATTTCTCTTCCACCCTTTTCTCTTTTTCCACCAAGCCTTAAAAAAAAGAGTATTGCTTCAACTTGGAACCTGCCTGCTATTATCTTTGAAATCACTGTGTTAATTCTTCCCTCACCTTTTCTTTTGTTCGGCAAAAAGAAAAAAAAAGATGATAATATGGCTGCTACTTGCATGGTCTTCCCCTCAACATCTTCTACCCACCATCGCCTGCGACCAACCTCCGCCTGCACACGCCACCGTCCCACCACCTCTGCCCACGCCAGCCCTTTCACCCCGCCACCTGGCCACTGCAACCAACATCGGCCGAACTCCAACCAATGCCTTCCACACCGATCGTGCACCCCAACCCAGATCTTCCCACGCAGCCACCTTCGTCGCTTCCTGCTTCTCCATCACCGGCCTACCCATCATCGGCAACAACCACCGCCTAGCGCCCACCACTGCCTCCACCTGAAGCCAGATAGCGCGTCACCCCGCACGAAACTCCTCCCCTAGCCCGCGGCTTCCACCTCCTGCCACTTCATCGTGAGCGTAGCCGAGCATCGCCGAACCCTCATCTTCTCGCCTACCGGGCACCAAAGCTCCGCCTACCTGCTGGCCTGTAGCATTCGTATCAACCCAGCTACACGGCCACTTCTTTTCCCCCTCTCTCCCGCAAAACCCAGGCCGAGTCACTTTTGGTCGTGCCTCCCTCTCTGGCAGCCAGCTCATTTTTCCCTTCCCTCCTCTCTATAGCATAAAGGTATGCAAAATTTATAAATGTTTTGTTATATATATATATTTTGTTGTTACAGTATTTATATAAAATATATATCTTATTATATGTCAACTTATATATTATAAGTTAGCTACGTGTTTTAGTTTCATGTTTACAGTAGCATGTATGTATTAACAAGTATATGAAAAATGAATTTTTGTTTGGTGATTTGGGTTGTTGTTATACATATATATTCATTTATATAGTTTGTAGTTATATACATTTGTTATACAAGTTTGTTACAGTATGTTTGTTGTATTTATAGTATATTAATATATACATGAGCTTATGTTCTCTTTGTTTTGTATACTCTTGTATTTTACAGTTTTATATGTATAAAATCTATGTCATGTGAAGGTAGGTGTATTCCAGACTTTGGTGAATAAGTTATATTTTAAAAGTAATAAAAAATGTTTGATATATAATACAGCTTGTTGTGACTATACATAAACTGATTTATAAATGTAAGATCTATAAAATCCATGTTTACATATACAATCGGTCTAAATATATATATTTATTTTATATAGACTATATGTATAAGCTGTTGTTCGTATAATACATAAGTTTTAGATTGGTATTATATTGGTTTTAAAGTAGTATATATATATAACTATCTGTTTACTTGTCTTGGTTTTATTAATATTATTTTATTCATATAAATTTGTAGACATATTACAACAATATAAATTTGTATTATATTAATATTAGTTAAGTTGTTTATATTGGTAAGCATTGGGAGGTTGGTCGTGTATATATCTGGTCATTTCTATGTATATAAAAGTTACTGTAGGTATGTAAACGAGTTTATGATAGTTACACTATATATATTATATAAGTTTATATTAGTACTACAAGCATGCTGTTGCATTTAAAAGTTATATATATATGAGTGCTATATAACAAGTTGTCTTAAGTTATATAAGTTGTTTTTTATGTTGTCTTTATATATCAATGTTACTATATGTATATATAAGTTTGTACAAGTGGTATTTGATATGCTGTAATGAACATACACTATATATGTAAGTATTTTGTATTTTTAATAAGCATATATATGTATGAATTTCAAATTATATATATACACATATATTGTATATATGTTTGATTTTATATATGGGTCTTAATTTAAAATGTGATCTTTGAAAACTATACATCTATTTAATTTAATATATGTTTAATCTATATATATAATTTTTTATATATAGTGATATATATGAATTCGCTTATACTATTTATAATCATTAATCCAGTTCTGATTTGATTTCGTCTATCCCTATTAATCAGCTTTGCTCGTTCAATTCGTGTTCAGTCTAGCTTTGCTTTGGATTCATAACCCATCTCATTCCCACCCATCTCTAGCCTCGAAAGGTGAGCAATCACTCACGATTAATGTTCTTTTATTTATTAAATTTGATTTCAATTGAAACGACAATTGAAATATGCTGCTGTTAGTTAATTACACTGATATATATGCTATTACCTGTATCTGTTCACCTATGACATCTGACACCATTATCTGTTAATTATTTATGCGATGATAATACAATTTGGCTGATAATTGATTGTTTGTTATTTTTTTGGATGTTAAATTGTAATGTATAAAGTGATAAACATTATGCAATTGAATTTGACGTAGGATAGTAAAAATTTGAAACGACACATGTGTAAATTTGGTTAAATGACATTGTATAATATGACCCCCTTTAAATGTTTAATTACTCGACATGTAGTAATATGGTTAACTTCACCTTGAACCATTGAATGTATGTTGTTTAAATTGATGATGTATAAAATTGTAAATATATGACTTGTGAAGAACCGTAATGTAATAATCTTTAATCTACATGAAATGATAGTGTAGATTCTAGAAATAATTATATTAATTTGCACAAATAACAATGTAAACTAATACGATTATTTCAGGATTATTTGAATTGATTATTGGATTGTTATTGATTGTTGTTATTGCTTGTTTATTTACTTTGACACCATCCCAGTTATCACACTGCAAGTTCCCTTTGATATGCTTTGATATTTTTTAATTGAATTGGAATCGGGTTGAAATGATATATACCCAAATAAAACTTTGACTTAGGATAGAAAATTAAATAAAAACCCGATTGGTCAATGATTTGTTTTAAAAATAAAATAAAGATTTTATTTGAATAAATGATAAGGTTTTGAAATGAAGTTGTAATTTGATTTTTTATGAAAGGAAAATGTTAACATTTAATAATATGAAACAAAATATTAACAATGTAATTAATGAAAGAACGTTGTTTAATTTGAGAAACGATTGAATTAAGTTTGGAAATTATTTAATAATTAAGTTTTGAAATATTTAATAATTGAATAAGATTTGATTATTTGATAATTAAATAAAAATTTGAACTCTTTGATAAGAGAAATTGAACTTTTGAATAAGTGAATTTTTACTTCGTAAATAAGTGAAATTGAGTTTCTTTAATAATTAAGTTTTGGAAAATTATTTAAATAAGTAAATACGAGAAAATTGAATTTCTTTAACAAGAAATAAAATGTGATTTATTGAAATTAATGGAAAACTTGTAATTTAAAGAATTGATTTGATGAATCTAATTCAATTAAATTTGAAGTTTGATATAATCAAGTTGAACTTAAGTAATTGATTTAATGAATTGGAAATTAAATATAAATTGTTTGAATGACAAATTTACTTAATGAATATTTAATGAAATCAGTCAATGAAGTTAAATTGATTTGAATGTTAAATTAAATTAATTTAAATGGTTTGGAATGAAACTTATATACGAACTTGAATCAATATTTGAATTGTTTAAAAAGAAATTGAAATTGAATTATAAGATTTTGAAATTTGAATTTGGAAGTTTTGGAACGTAAATTATGGAAATTGAATTAGAAAGACAAATGAAATGTTGATTTAGAAATTCTAACTGAAATTGATTTGCTTTTTCGAAATATATAAATGACCAATCGGTGTAATAATTTCGAAAGTTATTAAAGCGACCAGAATCGGTTAGGGACATACTCACTGTCTAAACCGAAAACCACTTTAATAACTATACGCGGAGTGTGATCCACAATGAAGTGGTTGGAATGATGTACGTGATGACTGAAGAAAGAGAACGATAACAGATAGCCTTGACACTTGTGACAAATTGGAAATGACTAAAACAGGAGCCGTGCCGGGCTAAATGGGGGCTAGCTACCTCGAGCGAACACACTTCTTCGAAAACTACTCATTACTTGTTGTCGATTGGTGCACCCTTGATTTTGGGAGTGTTGTTTCGCGGTGTTGCGATCGCTGCGGCGATGCGTTCTCACCAGTCCGGATCAGGCAAACGGTAGTTTCACTACCTTGGGTATTGCCTCATGTGCCTTGTCATACTTGGATCCCTATATACGCGACCACTACGATTTGTTTTGTGTTATACCTATGGAGTACTCCCTGATAGCCCACTAGTTTACGGTGGAGTTTACAGTGCTGTATAGACTATAACGCTTATATAAAATGTGTTAAGGGGGATAATGGTAACGCATTAACACTATTTTGATATCTTATATTACTGATAGGCATTATATACTTATCGTACACTACTACATAGTATATAGTTTAACGGATCTTTAAAGGATGGTTATTCCAAACATCCTTTGAGTTACTTGTATTTCAATTGCTATTTCACTTGAGTTGGATTTATTGATATAAGAATGTTAATCCTGACTCGAGTGTTTTGTGTTTTGCTTTACGCTCGGGTCAGACTGAGTGTACCAGTATTCGAGACTCACCTTTGAAGTTGGAGCTTTGCTTGAAGATCCAGCCATCTATTCTGCTTTCAGTATTCGATGATTCCAGTGATGTATTCTGATTTGTATCTGATGTATCGTCTTACTCTTCCGTTGTATCTGGTTTAACTCTGATGTAACTTATACATTTATATAGTAGCTTCATGAACTACTATCTCTTTTATTTCCGCTGCATTTATTACTCTGTGTTCGTGATCTGTGATTATTTATTTACTGTATATGTTCAGTTTTGCCAAATTTAAATTAACAATTCGGTATTTTGAATTATTCAAGTCCGACATGTGCGGATGCGAATGGTCCAAAATACCGGGTCGTTACAAATAACAAATATATATACCTATAAACAACTTGTATAAAATATATATATTCAATATATAACCGACAATAACCCATCACTAATATATACATATATATAAAATATAGTATCAAATAAACCCTGTTATACATTTGAGTAAACTTTTTCTTATAATATAACATATCATATTAACGTATATATTATAACACGAAATCTGTAAATACCTTAAACCAAAAATCTACAGACTCATATATACATCTCACAGTATTACAAATCTATACAACAAACACCTGTGAACTATATTTGAAATATAAGTATTTGAAATATATTTATTAAACAAACTATATAACAACTTATAATATAATATAATACTTTTGTTATGATAATGTACTGTAAGTCTATACTCGACCTATACAAACATACTTAAATTATATGCATACTAACAAATGGATGCAGGCTTCTTCAAATGAACACGTGCAAACCCTCTTTTTGATATTCAAACTAATGCAGACCATAGGTATATATATATGCTGTATATGTAGACCAATATACTAACGCATACATGTTAGACTATGCGAACTAAAATAGATGTAACCAAACACATATAACCAATATATAAATATTTATACTGCACCCAAAACATAATATATATCTAATATATATAACTAATAAAACATATATATAATTACCTCAGCAAAAGAAGGCACGAGTGCAGAGGAATTGAAGTTCAAGTGGTGGTCGGCAAGAGGGGTAAGGGAAGCAGTACACGAGGAAATGATGGCCATTCGCGTTGGAGGAGATGCAGGCGGCCATGGTCGGAGAAGGGTGAGGAAGGGTTGACGCTCGGAAGCGGAGGGTGGCACATAGGCGTGGGCGCGTCAGGCTGAGTGTGTGGCAGGTTGAAGTGGAATAGGGAGGATGGGAAACGGCGATTTGGTTCGGTTAAGGTGCTCGGCCGGAGGTGGCTGTTGATGGCAAGGACGGTGGTGGCAAGCGGTGCAGTGAAAAATGGTGGTGGAGGCACGGACAAGTTCTGGTGGATGAGGCCGATGGGAAGGTGTCGGCCTTATTTGCATTTCTGAGAGAAAGTGTGGAGAGGGGAAGGAATGGCTTCAGGTAAACAAAATGAAGAAAAGGAGTAAGGCAATAATAAAATGAGAAGGGGAAGAAAGAGGGTGACAGCAAAAAAAAAAGAAAAAATAAAATAAAGTCTTGCCTTCCAAAAGAAACGAAGAGATAAAAGTAAATGCACGAGCGTGAACCCCGAAATGTTTTGCCTTATCATTTTTTTTTGAATGCCTAAACTGACGAATGGGAATGGAAATGGACACAAACATACATGCGTGACTATCACAGCCAGTTGAACGCCACAGAAATGCAAATGGTCACAATTTGCATTCTACTGATTCCGTATGGAAAAATCCAAACGGAGCTAGAAACGTCCGAATCTCGCGAAACAAATTACGCAGTCCGATTCAGAGTGTTCTAAATTTTTTCTCATGTTGACATATTTAGGTTTCAGAAAACTTTTAAGTTCAACTGTTATTAAGCGATTCAAATTGAAATAAAATTTCACAATCAAATAAACTTCAATATTATCAGATGGAAATTTACCAACAGCTATATTGAAATAGACGTATTCCAAATAATAAATTTTTATTTTCAAATTTTATTGTTTAAAATTTCACAAAATCTCAATTAATTATCCCATTAAAACCATTAAAAATTTTCGGGTCGTTACACTCTCCCCCACTCAAAACTTTTCGTCCCCGAAAAGGAAGGAGGTAGGAGAATAGAAACAACCAGAAAGAAAAATAGATTGAAAAACAAGGATAAACAATTAATTTAAAACTATATAAATATTACTTGAAATATTCATTTGAAAACTTCATTTGCAAATCAATTATTTTTAGTACTTTAATACTTTTCAAAACCCATTTGTAAAATTTCTTACTTCCTTTATAAATACCATTTATATGTTTAAATAACACCTTTATAAATATATGAAAAATATTTGAGAACAATTATTTACATCATTACTTATATTTACAAAGAAGCTATTTGAAAACATTAAATCTATAATTAATAAATTTATTAATTTTTACCTCAAGATACTTTTCAAATATTATTAATGAATCAATAAACATTTACTTTAAATATGTTTTATTTAGTTAATAACTTCTAAAATATTTATAACACTAAAATTTTCTATTAAACCATGTAGTTTATAAATAAACAATATTTTAAAAGAATATAGTCAACAAGGAAAAGAAGGAGGATTTGGAAAACAGAATATAGGTGAATAAATAAAGCTGAGCAGATAAGGTAGATTCAAAAGAATAGTATCGGGCATGAATAGTTAATTCAAACCATTAGAATTTCAATTTCAAATATTAATACAAATTTCTTTGTTGGAAATACTTTTATAATAAAATACCTTTATAATAAAATACCTTTATAACTCGATGTTTCAACAAGTTTATCCTCATTCCTGTAGACTCTGGCAGTGCGTTGATCAGGCGCAAAGCTAGAATTCTCCAAGTACTTAGTAGACTTGTTTCAACACCCAGTGAAAATACTGGAAAACTTAAAAAAACATATATGGAAAGTACAATCCAAACAAAAAACAAACAAAACCTTTGTCGATCATGGATCGCAGATACACAATGGTTACGCCTGGATCCCCCAGGTTACATCCGTACCCGTAGGCCGCCCTCCAACCTTGCGATTACGCCATGAAGACTGGTAGTACTGCAGATACACAATGGTTAGCCTGGATCTCCCAGGAAACATCCGTACCCTAGGCTCTCGCAGCCCCTACTGATTACGCTACCAAGCCACTCAATAGATCGCAGATACACAATGGTTACGCCTGGATCTCCTAGGAAACATCCGTACCCGTAGGCTGCCCCCTAACCCTGCGATTACGCCATGAAGTCGCGCTCGTAAGACCATGGAAATTGCTATGGAATTCGATGGAAACTCGAGTATCATATCCGAAAAACCAAAAATCAGAGAAATATCGATAGAATGAATCCACAATGTGGCCACAAAGCGGATATCAAGCAGAAGGCACTTTCCATATCTTTACTTCGAAAATATGTATCATGTAGTACCTTTTCAAATCACTTTCAAATATCGTACTTATATAAAGTCTATTATATATAAGATTTAATTTTCAAATCAAATACCTTTCCAAAATCAAAAGTATATCAAATCACACTTATATAGACTTCAATTATATCACTTTTCAAATCAATAGTTTCGAATCAACATCATACTTATACAAATCATTTTTATATAAGTTCGATAACTCCCAAATCAAGTATTTAGTAACACAAGGTTCTCAAATTTCAATTTGTTTCAATATCAGTTCAGTTTCAAAATCATATACAATTCCACCAAATTATTTCTTCTCAAATTAAATATCTTCAGTTCCAAAGTTTCCAAAATAATAAATTTAGAAAATAAATCCAAATTTCCAAATAAATATAATTTAAGTCAACCAATTTATTTCCAAAATCAAATGTTTTCAAAATCATCTTATACTTACATAAGGTCCATCTTATATAAGGATCAAATTTTACAAAATAAATTTCGCTGTATGAAGAGCAATATGGGATTGAATATCTTTGCTTTTATGGGTTATGTATCTTTGTAATTTAAATTTGAAATTTTCTTTTAGTAAGCAAAGATATTCTAACCCGACAGCTTTCAATTTCAGCGTTAAAATATATCAATGATATTAGAATATAAGATGTACATACGTCATCATTTCGCAAAATCACATTTGATCGCTCGCTCGATCACACAAGTTCGCTTTCGAACTAGTATTGTCCATTTGACTTCCCTAATGTGGATTTCGATATGGTTTCTCGACTATAAGCCATCAGTCTCCTTGCATAGCCATATACTATGATAGAGAATTCTAGAATCGAGCCCAAAATCCATATCAAATATTCGCCATCAAGAATCGAATGAAAAATCCTAACACGAAATGGTGTAATTCACCTCGAACTTGTGTACTCAAACCTGGATCAAATTAATTATGCGAATAAAACAACATACGTACAACTTATATATTTATTCCAACTTGTTAAATATATAGTTTCATAAAGATGTTACTAAGTTAAAACATTTAAACTAAACTTTATTCAAAATATTTTGAAGACCAAATTCTTTTCAAAACATTTCAATTCTAAATTTCATATTAGAAAAATTTAAAATTGCCTTATTCATTTACTTAACAAAGCTGTTTCAACTTATTTAAATAATATTACTACATACTTTAACATACATACCAAACTTATATACTTTATACTTTTCAAAATTTCTTAGCTTTGAAAAGTTAACCTTGATTTGGAAGTCCTCGAACCTCCAAAATAGTTGAAGAAATCATTTTCAAATTCAAGAGTTGGAAATCAGTAACAAATCAGTAAATCAATTTTAATAGATAGGGTTATACCAAATCCGAAACTCGAGGACTGAACACCGGCTCACTTCAAATCATACTTCGGAATGCGGGGGTCAAAATTGGTTTCACAAAATCACTACCATAGCAAAGCTATTAGAGTGGCCTTTCCCTCACTCTGAAACTCAAAAATCAATGTCGATGATGCATGCACTCATCACAGAAATTATTTTCCAGCGACATAAGTGAGTTCTGGACTTCAATTTTCTCAAACTTCTTTTGAAATTTCTTCGAAATCATTCGAAACTCATTAAAACCATTTGAAACATTTCTTATTCGGAAAATACTTTTAATCATATTATTAATATATATTTCAAAATCTTAAAACCAATTTCAAAATACAGGAGTTCAATTCTCGAATTTCAAATTTAAAATCCTTCAGTTATAAATCATTTTTAGATAAATCAAATTTCTTATATAAATTTTTCCAAAATTACAAATCCTTTCTAAACCTTAATTTCTCATTTTAAAAAGGTTATATAATCTTTATCGAAAACATTTTCACTTATATATATAGAATCATAGTTATCAAAATAATAATTTTGGTATATAAAACAGTTTCTGAAATACAAATAAAACCCGATTTTCAAAGGATGATTTAAGAATGGATTTCAAAACAAGGATAGAGATTCAAATTAGAGAACTCTAATCAAACAAAATTTCTGATTCGAAGATAGGCTCGATCGAAGATGTGATAAATAAAATTTCAAAACAAAAAATGGATATACTTATATAAATCGTGGGTGACCTTAACCGGGTCAACCGTGACTTCAGGAATATGATCGATGCAGAATTCTAAGGCAAATCGACATTCGATCGCTAGAGATAGAATTCGGCATAACAAGAGATAGCAGCATCTAACCCGAGGATATATAAATCTTCGGTGAATCAATGCCAATTTTAAAGGAGTTTCAACCCTATACAAATTATATAGTGGAGTTATGGGATACTCCAGGATCAAAAGAAAACACGAATTTAAGGAGAGACAAAATGGATTTTTGGAACCAAGGGGAACGTTCCAAAAGTCAAAGAAAGCCAAGTCAAAAAGGAAGAGATTCAAGCTCGAATGAAAGTGATTCCGTAATGAAATTTACTATACATGCTAAGTTTGCCTAGAGCCAAAGCTCTGATACCAACTGTAACGACCCGCTATTTTGGACCATTCAAATCGACAATAATCCACACATGTCTGACTTGAATAGTTCAAAATATCAAATTGTTAATTTAAAATTTGGTAAACTCAGCATATACAGTAAATAAATAAATAACAGAACTACAGACACAGAGTAATACAATAATATGCAGCGGAATAAATAAATAGTAGTTCATGAAGCTACTATATAAACATCAGAGTTAGAAATAAAATACAACAGAATATCTCAAATGCAGTGAAGTCTCCAGTACAACAGATGACCTCTCTGAACAAATCAACTAGAAAGGCTGGAAGCTGAGTCGATAGTTGGATCTCTAAACGAAGCACCAAACTTCAAAGCTGAGTCTCAAATGCTGTATCACTCGGTCTGACCCGAGCGTAAAGCAAAACACAAAACACTCGAGTCAGGATTAACATTCTTATATAAATAAATCCAACTCAAGTGAAATATCAACTGAAATACAAGTAACTCAAAGGATGTTTGGGATAACCATCCTCTAAGGATCCGTGGAACTGTCTACAATGTAGAAATATACACTACAACACCGTGGTCATTTAAAATTAATTTATTCTTCAAACCCAAATATCATTTCATTTCAAATATATCTATTTTCCTAAATAATATATATAGGTTAAATAATTTATAAGGTAAAGTATTTAATTTCCTCAATTCTCACAAATCGATTCAAATCAACTCTAATTCCAAATTCAAATTTATTCAAAGCTCAATTCATCAATTCAATTCATTTCTAAATAGACCGCTTAAATTTTCAATATATTTCATAGCTTTAATATTCAACATTTTCAAAGTTAAATTTAATGGTTTCATATAGCTCTTGATTTAACTTAATTATTATTTAATCAGGGAATATTCACTTAATAAATTCAATATCATTTAACTAGCCTTAAATTACATTTTTACTAAATATTTCCTTAAATTTATTTAAACAAGAAATATCCATTAAATTACTTAAATCAAACCCAAGTTATAAATCATATCTTGAATCTCAATTTCAATAAGTTTCAAATCGGTTTAATTAAATAAAATTATCTTCCCAACCTTAACTTATTCAAATTAAACCATATTATATGTATTAACTCAATCTTAATTAAATTATATATTATTATTAAATCTATATACATCATTACCATTTATATATAATTATTTAAGAATCAACATTTATTAAAACCATATATTTCTTTCCAAAACCATAGAAATTATTTTCAAAATATTTATATATGGACCAACGGTGTCTGTATATAATTTCTTATCCTATGGTCAAGTGGTACGGATATTTATCATTTCAATCCGTAATTTAAATACATACGGGTAGATATCATTTCGGCCCGCAATCCCAAATTCAATTCAAATGAAAATCGCTTGGTTCTATCATTTCAACCCATAACGAAATTCTCCTATTCTACAGTCCATTTGGGTATGTATCATTTCAACCCATAGTGAATTCTAAACTATAGGGAACTTGCAGAGTGATAACAGATAATATAATAATATAAAACAGGCATATATCAACAATAACAATATAATATAAACAATAGGATATGGTGTCATATCCCACAGGTGAACAGTTACAGATAATAGCATATATAACAATTTAAATAACTAGAGCAACATATTTCAATTGTCGTTTCAATTGAAATCAAATTTAATAAATATAAGAACGTTAATCGTTAGTGATTGCTCACCTTTCGAGGTTAGAGAATTTGAAAACAGAACGAGCTACGAATCCAGGCACGAATTCAAAAGTAAAGCTAGATTGGCACGATTTGATCAACAAAGCTGATAACACGATCGATGAAACAAACCAAATTAGTTTTGATATAACTGAAAATATATACATTATTACTATTATTATATATATATATTTTTCTCTCAAAATTTAAATTTAAGACAAATCAAAATAATAAAAAATCATTATTTAAATTAACTCATATATTAGAGTCAAGTATATATCAAAATACATAATATATGTTGAAATAATTTCTAATATAAGTATATACTCAACCATATCATTACTTATATATAAAAAACGAACATATATAAATCTATATATTTAACTTGCCTACATAAACACTTTGGAATCAATAATATATAAACGACTGTATAGGAATATTTTTTATAAATAACTAAGCTTTTGGAAAATAAAACTATAACTTTTATAACAAGGACAGATGTATAATAAGAAAATTAAAATCGAACCCAAATTATGATATAAAATATATATAACACTAAATTTAATATACATCCTTAAACACTTTCGAACATATCTAATATACTTAGACTACATATAAATGTAGTAAATAAAAATAACCTTTATATACGTAGCAAAACCTCCGGACATATATGCATACTGACTTACTCGAATAAAACTAACAATATATACATATAACTCGGTTATAAACCGAACAGATCTCTCTATATATATATGTATATGAACCCATATATACAACAGCACAACAGCCGAAACTTATACTGTACTATGCTAAAATATCTAACTAATATAACATAAATAACAAATATATATACCTATAAACAACTTGTATAAAATATATATATTTAATATATAACCGACGGTAACCCATCACTAATATATACATATATATATAAAATATTGTATCAAATAAACCCTGTTATACATTTGAGTAAACTTTTTCTTATAATATAACATATCATATTAACGTATATATTATAACACGAAATCTATAAATACCTTAAACCAAAAATCTACAGACTCATATATACATCTCACAGTATTACAAATCTATACAACAAACACTTGTGAACTATATTTGAAATATAAGTATTTGAAATATATTTATAAAACAAACTATATAACAACTTATAATATAATATATGTTACCTGAAGGTTTGACCAGGCAACTAGGCACTCGACACTTACATACCGTTCGGCATGGAGAGTTGTTCGGTATTATACATGGATCGGCATTCTAGAGTGATCGGCATACCTGGATCGTTCGGCACTCCATACTGCTCGGCATCCACACTTCGTTCGGCACTCCATACTGCTCGGCATCCACACTTCGTTCGGCACTCCATACTGCTCGGCATCCACACTTCGTTCGGTATTCAGTGTTGTTCGGCATCTAGAGATGTTTGACTTCCAGATGTGTTCGATATTCATCCAATCTTGACCGGCTTCAACTATTGCTCGGCCTATGCTCTCCACTCAGCACATCTTTATGTTCGGCATCAGTGTGTTTGGCGTCAGTGTGTTCGGCATCAGTGTGTTCGGCATCAGTCTGTTCGGTGTCAGTGTGTCCGGCATCAGTCTGTTCGGCATCAGTCCACCCAGCACATCAGTCTGTTCAGCATCAGTCTATTCGGCATCAATCTATTCGGCATCAGTTTGTTCGGCATTAGTCTGTTCGGCATCAGTCCACTCAGCACATCATTTTGTTCGGCATCAGTCTGTTCGACATCAGTCTGTTCGGGATCAATCTGTTCGGCATCTATGGTTCAGCACACAGAACTCACTCTTTCTGGGCCGAGGTATTCAGCTACCAGTCCCACCAGGGAAGTCCAACCCAACTTTGTCTATAAATAGAGAGGCAGGGGCACAGTGAAGAGGACCTTTTTTCGAGAACACTGGGGAGACTCTACCGCTTTCAAGACTCGCTCTTTTTACTTAGCAACTGTATTCGAGTAGTTGGTGAACGGATTGTATCTATAATCAGTTATCAAGTAAAGCAATAAAAGATTAACCTCAAAGTGGACGTAGGAAATTACGCCGAATCACTATAAATCTGGTGTTCTCGTCTTTGCATTCAATTTAGCATATTGTTCTCTGTTTCAATTTACATTCTTCATTTATCTCTCTACACAAACTTTCTCAACGAGGTTAATGACCAATTTTGGTGCTAACACTTTGGTGCTTTCACTGAGAATCGAATTCTCGGACCTCAAGGTTCTGCTTTGAAGCTACTGGATTGAATAAATCCCCCAAAGAAGATCCGATTCATTCGTAGGACGTCCGTTGATTCTACTCAAAGTTCATTCCAATAACTCTACAATGGCAAGACCACATACCAGATCAGCCTCACATAATGTGGACGCCCACGAGACTGCTAGCGTACAACAAGCAGGGTATAGCAATCAACAAGCAGATCTAGGTACAGGGACTACCGCCCAGGACCAGATGCCAGTTGTCACCAGAATAGAGTTCAACGACTTGATGAGAGAACTCAGGGAAAGCAGGAGACAACTCGGAGAGTAGATGCAAGCTAACGCCAAACTCATGGCACAACTCACTCAACAACAGCATCAAAATGTTGGGGGCAATCCAGCTCCTTATTATTCATCCGACAGCTCGACTTTGTCCGATGAACCTCCCAAGCGTAGATGCCGTAAGACTGAAACTACGTAGGCAGGTGCTGCTGTCCGAACAGCCGGGGACCATTTACACCTCGGAGACCGTGACCAAGCCGGAACTGGAAACTTAGGAGCTGAAGCGCAGGTGGAGGCTAGACACTCGGCTCACCAAGATGCTAATGATATCGAACCTCAATATGCACGTTTGGCAGATTGCCAGCAGAGGAGACATCAGCTTGATCAATCCCGTCGGACAGACTCCAACCTTCCATCTTCCATACAAACCACAGACCTGATAGCTATGATCAGACAGTTGATGAAAGATAATCAAGGCTTATCAAACGATGATTGGGGAGTGTCCAGAAATCATACTCCGTTCACAGACGTTGTTCTACAGGCGGAGTACCCCAAGAAGTTCAGCATGCCAACTATCCCGGCTTATGAAGGAAAGTCTGATCCCAGGCAGCATGTGATGAGGTACGAATGGATGATGGATTCAGCTAGAGCGAATGATGCAACCAGGTGCAGGTGCTTTCCAATAACTCTATCTGGGATCGCTACCATGTGGTTCACCTGACTTCCTCCGCGGTCCGTATCCAGTTTCGAGGAGTTAGCGAAGAAATTTATAGAACAGTTCAGGATACATACTACTCGTCCAAAGGATGTGATGTCTCTATCAAGTGTAATCCAAGCTCCTGGGGAGTCGTTGAAGGAGTATTTACAGAGATTCCATGTTGTGGCTACTGAAGTCAGTAATCCCAATGATCATCCAATTCTTATGGCTGTGATGCGAGGTGTGGATCCGGATTCAGAGTTTGGAGATTGGTTGGCAGGAAAACCTCTTACTACGCTAGAGCGTTTTTACTCAAAGGCACATCAGTTCATAAGAAGAGAGGAAGCCAGGTGGATAAGGTGAGATAAAGCACCGGGGCCTGCTCAGGAGTCCGTAAAAAGCAACATTGCTGTGAAGCAGTCCGGAGATAACTCGGGGAAAGTTCAAGTCAATGTCCAGAACAAGCCCGGGCAACCTAAGGAATCCGGAGGAAGAAACCAAGGGTAGAAGAGAGAAGCGGGGAAATGGAAGCCGAGAATTCCAACCTACAATGAGTACACCCCGCTGAATGCGTCTCTTGAAAACGTTTACCTATCAACCTGCAATACCTTTCAGTATAGAAAGCCACGCCCGAAGGAGTCAACCGAGGAATAAAAGTGGCTCGGGAAATACTGCCGCTTCCATGAAACTTATGGTCACAATACTGAAGAATGCAGACACCTACATGATGATATAGAAATGTTGATTAGATAGAAAAAGTTACAGGAGTTTGTGAAGAATCCACAAGAAGGTGGACAGGGAACGTCCAATCCCGGTCGTGCACCAGCTCCACGTCATCCCGAGGAGCCTGCTCGGACCGTGGGAAGACTAGTTATCAACACGATCATCGGCGGACCTCATCCTGAGGATAAGAACTGGCAAGAGATGGAACGGTATGCTAATTCCCGGAGGCACGCAGACTTCGAGTGTTGTTTCAACATGGAGGATGGGACCTCCGCCAAACAGCTACGCATGATGACAGACGATATAGTATTCAGGAGCAGAGATGCTGACAAGGTGGAGGCTCCTACCATTGACCCAATGGTGATATCTGCGACAATCGGACCAGCTTTTGTGAAAAGGATTTTGATTGATTGTGGAAGTTCTGTCAATATCATCTTCAAGAAGGCTTATGATCAGATGAAGATGGAGACGAAGGATTTAAAACCATCTAAAGCTCGTATACATGGCTTTAATGGCGCAGCGACCGATGTAGTGGGATATGTTGAGTTGCCAGTTGAATTGGGACAAGGTGAGCGTAGGAGAGTGCGGATCCTACCTTTCGTAGTTCTGGATGTGGATTCTCCGTACAATGTGTTTTTGGGCCGACCGGCCCTGGCTGAGTTTAGGGCAGCATTAGCCCTGTGGTGTTTGACTTTGAAATTTCCAACTGACAAAGGAGTAGGTGTTGTTCATGGCGACCAGGCGACCGGTCATGCATGTTATGTGGCTGAGCTCCGAGAGGCCCATCGGAAGGAGAAAGGAAAGGTTGCGGACAATCTCGTCCACATCCATAATGCCGAAAATTGACAAATAACGCCCGAGTCCTGGCTCGGGCAAAATCCTCGGATCTATAGAGACATAGATCCGAGAGACGACGATGAGGAACCCAAGAAAGAAAAGGCAGCGCCAGCTGAATTGACAATTGACATTTCAGTAAGCCGAGACGATCCGTCGCGAGTACTGAAGATTGGATCACAACTCAGCCCCTCAATGACTGAAGATCTCAGTGATTTCCTCCGAGCGAATCTTGATGTTTTCGCTTGGACACATTCCGACATGTGTGGGATTTCTCCTGCTATTACGAGTCATATGTTGAACATAGACCCGAAGTACGTCCCGGTTAAACAAAAGAGGAGAGGGATGGACCCGGTGAGGTCCGCTGCTCTCAGAGAGGATGTGGACAAACTCAAAGCCAATGGGTTCGTCCACGACGCCCTCTACCCTGAATGGGTATCGAACCCCGTGCTGGTGAAAAAGGCGAATGGGAAATGGAGGACTTTCGTAAACTATTCCGATTTGAAAAAAGCATGCCCCAAGGACAGTTTCCCATTGCCTAGGATTGATCAGTTGGTCGACTCCACTACAGGACATGAGTTTGTTATCATTCATGGATGCGTACTCGGGATACAATCAGATCCTGATGCATATTTCGAACCAGGAACACAACAGTTTCGTCACAGATGTTGGGCTATATTGCTATGTAGTAATGCCTTTCGGATTAAAAAACGCGGGAGCGACCTATCAGCTTTTGGTGAATCAAATGTTCAAAGATCAGATTGGTAGAACGATGGAAGTCTATGTGGATGACATGCTCGTGAAGTCACGACAGTCAAACGACCACATTCGAGACTTAGCAGAGATGTTCGATATACTCAGATATTATGGGATGAAGATCAACCCTCTGAAGTGTTCCTTCGGCATTGCGTCGGGGTAGTTTTTGGGATCATTGTTAATGCCAGGGGAATTGAAGCAAACCCGGAAAAGATTCAAGCTATTCGAGATGTGCAAGTGCCCAGAACTATAAAACAGGTGCAAAGCTTGAATGGAAAGGTGGCTGCGCTGAGTCGATTTATATCCAGAGCCACGGACAAGTGCTTTCCCTTCTTCGACATAATAAAGAAAGGGAAGAGGAATTTCGAATGGACATCCAACTATAAGGAAGCGTTCCGAGATCTGGTGAGGCATTTGGAGAGTCCTCCAGTGCTGTCGAAACCAGTAGACCACGAGATGTTGTACGTATACTTGGCCGTATCCCCGCATGCTATAAGTGCAGCTTTGGTCCACGAGGAGGACCGAGTCCAAAAGCCGGTGTATTACGTTAGTAAACGTTTAACGGGTGCGGAAAGAAATTACCCTAAAATTGAGAAATTGGCCTATTGCTTGGTGATTGCATCACGTAAGCTGTGTCCATACTTTCAAGCGCACTTAGTCAGTGTCTATACCGATCAGCCCCTACGGCAGGTACTCAACGACCAGAAACTTCTAGAAGGATGTTAAAATGGAATATCGAGTTGAGTCAGTTCGATATTACCTACCTGCCACGCAGAGCCATACAAGGGCAAGCATTAGCAGATTTCATCGTTGAGTTTACTGTATCTGACGAACCAAATGGTCACAGTGTCGTTCCCCCTATTTGACGGAAATTGTACACCGATGGAGCATCAAACGACCATTGCTCCGGAGCTGGTGTATTTCTCGTGACTCCAGAAAATCAATCGATTTGTTATGCTTTGAAGCTCAATTTCCCGACTGCGAATAATGAAGCAGAATATGAAGCATTGATTGCTGGCTTAAAGCTCGTTGGAGAACTCGGGGTTAAATCAGTTGAAATCTTTTGTGACTCGCAGCTGGTGGTGTACCAAGTGCGATGAGACTACCAAGCAAGGGGACAAAAGCTTGATCCATACCTTGCTCTGGTCCAGGAACTATTGGTGAACTTCGAACATTATGACATTTCGCATGTCCCGCGTGAACAAAACAAGGAAGCCGACTCGTTGGCCAAATTCGCAAGCACTGGCGATGCGCAGAAAATGGGATTAGTTCCTGTCGAAACCTTACACAATCCAAGCATAGATGTGACGGAAGTCGATTTTGCATTGGAAACGGAAATCGAGGAGGAGTCGTGGATGACCCCATTCAAACAATACCTGCTAAACGGGACTTTGCCCGAAAGAAGAAGCGAAAGATGATAGGTCATTCCCAAAGCCGCACGATATGTGATGCAGGGAGGAGTAATGTATCAAAGAGGATTCTCGGTCCCATTACTATGGGGCATTGCCCGTGATGAGGCAAAGCGGGTCTTGGAGGAGGTTCACGAAGGATAATGTGGAGACCATACTGGGGGGCAGACACTAGCAAAAAAGATCCTTCGCTACGGATACTATTGGCCAACTGTGAATTAGGATGCTGCAGATTACGCAAGAAAATATGACAAGTGTTAAAGATATGCGAAAATCCCGAGAGCTCCACCAACAGAACTCACACAAATGGTTAGTCCCTGGCCGTTTGCAATCTGGGGAATCGACATAATCGGTTCTTTGCCTATATCCAAAGGTGGTGCAAAATACGCGATAGTTGCGGTCGACTATTTCACAAAATGGGCCGAGGCAGAGCCTCTAGCCACAATCACCTCCAAGAAGGTCATTAATTTCGTTGTACGAAACATTATATGCCGCTTTGGTTCCCCGCGAACCATCATTACGGACAACGGAACGCAGTTTGAAAGCAAGGAATTCAAAGATTTCTGTTTAAAGTACGACGTTGAGAAAAAGTTCGCCGCCATTGCACATCTAAAAGCTAATGGACAAGTCGAGGCCGTGAACAAAATAATCAAGTCCATATTGAAGAAGCGTTTGGAAAAAGCCAGAGGCAAGTGGGTAGATGAACTCCCAACATCGCTATGGGCTTATAGAACTACCCACAAGTCCGCGACTGGCCACACTCCATTCGCATTGGCATACGGCTCGGAAGCTGTTATACCCGTGGAGCTTGAAGTTCCATCGCATCGAGTGACATATTATGATCCTAAGATGAATCAAGATCTCTTGTTGGAATCACTGGACTGCATCGATGAAAAACGTGAAGAGGCTGAATTAAGGGCGGCAGCATATAGTCACCGAGTCAAGCGATATTACGACGACAAAGTCCGCCCGAGAATCTTTGATGTGGGTGATCTCGTTTTGAAACGGGTTTTCCCGGTACCATCACGTATGAATCCTAATTGGGAAGGTCCGTATGTCGTTGAACGGAAGCTTGGAGAGGGAACATTCAAGCTAGCAACCGTTGATGGCGTTACGCACCCCCCAGCGTGGAACAGTGAACATTTACGACCATATTATATTTAGCATGTTTCTTTTCTGTTTTAGGTACAATCGTTTCCCGTATGTTTACATTCCATTGATTCTTAGTTTCCTTTTTAGCATGTAATCGGAAGATTTAGTTTGTTTTCATTAATAAAGGCTTGAAGCCATCCTTTCCATGAATTATTGATGTTTCTAAGCCTTGTTGTTCGGTGACAAACAACTGAAGTTGTATTATTCTGCCTGACATACGTACTCGCACAAACGAATTGAATCTCCAAGTCCCCTGAATGCGGACCAGAGTACTCTAAGTCCCCATATAGCGGACTAGAGTATAAACGACTTCAATATCCGAGTCCCCTGAGTGTGGACCGGAGTACTCTAAGTCCCCGGAGCGCGGACTAGAGTATAAACGACTTCAATCTCCGAGTCCCCCCGAATGCGGACTAGAGTATAAACGACTTCAATCTCCGAGTCCCCTGATTGTGGAACGGAGTACTTTAAGTCCCCAGAGCGCGGACTAGAGTATAAACGATTTCAATCTCTGAATCCCCTGAGTGCGGACCGGAGTACTCTAATTCCCCGGAACGCGTACTAGACTATAAACGACTTGAATCTCCGAGTCCCCTGAGTGCGGACCGGAGTACTCTAAGTCCCCGGAGCGCGGACTAGAGTATAAACGACTTGAATCTCCTAGTCCCCTGAGTGTGGACCGGAGTACTCTAAGTCGCCGGAGCACGAACTAGAGTATAAACGACTTCAATCTCCGAGTTCCCCGAATGCGGACTAGAGTACAAACGACTTGAGAAAAATCTCTATGACCCTGAAGCGGACTGGAGTACTCTAAGTCCCCAGAGTATAAACGACTTCAATCTCTGAGTCCCCTGAGTATGGACCAGAGTACTCTAAGTCCCCAGAGCGCGGACTAGAGTATAAACGACTTCAATCTCCGAGTCCCCTAAGTGCGGACCGGAGTACTCTAAGTCCCCAGAGCGCGGACTAGAGTATAAGCGATTTGAATCTCCGAGTCCCCTGAATGCGGACCGAATTACTCTAAGTCCCCGGAGCACGGATTAGAAAATATTCTAAGTACCAAAAATGTGAAACGAGAAATGTACAATTCCAAAGATTGTCCGAACAATGTAAGAATGGATTGGGAATCTATGCAACTCATAAGAACTTGAGTTTCGGCCACAGTTATACAGAGAGCTAAAAAGCAAAGAATCGTTCAAATGACAAAGAAACTAAACTTTATTGAATAATCCAAAATGGGGTTATACAACCACACCTCCAAAACTTTGAGTCAAAAATCTATCTACATAAACTACGAAAACGAGAAAGCAAAAGTAGTTACAGGACCTAAGCAAAATCTCGTTGAACGAGTATAGAGGCTATTTCTTCGGCTTCTTTTTCTTGTCCTCCTTTGTTTTCTCAGATGACTCCTCTCCCTCACGCTTCCTCTTGGACTTTTTGCTTGCTAAAGAAGAGGAGTCAGGAGTGAGAGGAGGGACATCCAGTGGTTTGGATTTGCCAGGAAGGATGACTTTCAGAGGCCTATTCAGCGGGTCGGTGAGTTCTAGTACTTGAGACTCGACCTTTTTCTTCTTCTCTTCCGCGAGTCGCTCCTTCATACTCACCTTCGAAGTGTGTTCAGAGGCGCTCGTGATTTCAACTTCATAACTCCCTTCAACGAGAGATGAAGTGTCAGACTTATCATCATCTAGCGCCCCGATCACTTGAGCATCAGGACCGGGAGTTACTCCTGCCTGAGTAGCGTCGCTTGTTTTCCCCATCTCCTCCTTGGCGTCATCGCTCCTCGGAGTCGGTTCGGGATCAGATCGGCCTGTATAAAAACATAAAGAACGAACATTAGAACCAATAACCGATCGCAGAAAGTGACAGATCTTAGCACTTCTAGAAGAAGAGTTTTATACCGATTTCTTGCTGGCTTTCAGCTGTGCGTGGAGTTTCACCCTCTAGAATGGGAGATAACACGTGAATGCCGAGACCGGGGTCTTCCGGATCATAGCCGGCATGCTGCTCGAATGGGTCTAGTGCTGGACGATCGGCCGATTGAGTAGAAGGAGGAGCTGTAGCCTCGGTTCCAAATGGACCAGCTTTGTTATCTTTCTCTTTTGATGGAGGAGAGCCTTTACCAAAGAGAGCCATAGCCGCAGAAAAGTCCGATGGCTCATTCCCCCTGAGAAATTCTTTCACTAAAGCCTCCTCGTCGACCTCCTCGATGCCCGACTCCACCTGTCTAATCTTTACTAAAGTCTCCCAAGCCTCAGCTAAAGATTCAAGATAGCCCTCGCCTAAGAAAGTCAAGTCCTGGTGCATGAGGACGCGGGCGCTGTATTCGGCAATCAGCGGGTCAAACATACACTTGACCTCTTCTTTTCCGGCCTCTGTAGCTGCTTCAAGACGGGTGTCGATCTCCTTGGAAGCTAGTCTTTTGCCCTCCTCACGGGCTTCGTCTTTCATCATCTCAACCTTAGAAAGCTCATCATCGAGCTTTGCTTTTAAGAGACGTGTATCGACGATCTCGTTACAGTACCGTTGAGACTCTTCTTGAGCCGCTATCTTCTCTTCCCTCTCCTTAGAGAGTAGCTCCTTCAACTCTTTAACCTGCAGGGCGAGTGTATCCCTTTCTTTTTGAATATACTCTTTTTCTAGAGCTAGGGCCCCACTGCGTTGGACTACGACGTCAAGTTCTTTCTTATGGGTTGTCTCTAGACGAGCGACGGCCTCCGCAGTCTCCTTAGCACTCAGTTCTGCGGCTTCAAGTTTGGACTTGTACGAAGCGAGCTCTTCGTCCTAGTTCTTGATGATGTCTTTATCAAAGATAGCTTCGAGCTTCAAGCGGTCAATTTCTTGTTGACGCTCAACGGATACTTCCGAGTCTTTTTCGACCAAATGAACAAACATGTCATG
Organism: Allium fistulosum; assembly: GCA_030737815.1. Taxonomy (NCBI): domain Eukaryota; kingdom Viridiplantae; phylum Streptophyta; class Magnoliopsida; order Asparagales; family Amaryllidaceae; genus Allium; species Allium fistulosum. Next base: position 673,589,093 of record CM060901.1, read on the forward strand.
TTGAACATAGACGTCATTGTTGCAAGCGATGGAACTCTGTTTGACATGCCCTGGAATGTGATGAATAGCTGGGAGGAACTTTAGACCGTCAAAGAAGATTTTGGGAAATTTAGCTTTAAGATCAACCAGCTTCTCCGATATTGTTGGGTCTACTGCAGGAGCAGGGGGAGGAGGCTTTGAAAGTTCTATTCTCTTATGATGTTCCCGAGATTGCCGTGTGCTTGAAGAGCTAGAATGTTGATCTCGGGAAACATCGGGTTAAGACCCTTCAGCGAAGACTTTTCTCTGCTTTGCTCTGTTTGTGGAGGAGGATCGCGAGAGTATGAAGATTGGGAGTGTGATTTCTTTCGATAAGACGACTCTCGGGGACGGTTGTCTCGATCTCCGTAATCGTCCCTATCTCGGCGTTTACCGAAACCCGAGTCCCTGCCAGGATGGTGAAATATAGAAGAGCCGTGAAGGCGATTGAATCCGTGGGAGCGTCACATGTCACCTGCATAGAATAGAAATAACAACGAGTTAGGAAGAATCAGGGTAATGGCAAAAATTGAAGTGTATGGTGAAGTGCATGTGTGCGTGTGTGTCCTAGTATTCCCCCCGACGGACCAGTTCCTTTATATTTACTAATTGGAGTATTATCTCCCTGGACTCGGGCTTGAACTCCCGTGTCGCCTCTAGCGGGCAAATGAAACTTGAGGGCCTGTGGATCATCGAAACCGTAGTTGAGTAGATAGTCAGGAATGGTAAGGTTCGACAGGCCCTTCAGAGAACTTTCTAAATGTGATGAGGAAGCTTCCTTCTCCACTGGAACAAGGGTAATTTTAGAAGTTCCACCAACTTTTTCCTTCCTCATCTTGTACGTCGGTTTCTTTTTCCCCTTAGAAGGGGAAGATGACGTTTCGATGTCGTGAATTTCGACCGTTTGGTCTTGATTGTGACCGACATTCTCATCTTGTGCTTCGGGTGTCTCAGTCTCCTTAATTTCCCCCTCTTCTGGTGTATTAGGAGCGTTGCGTGCTGAAGACTCGGCTTGTTTTTTCCCTTTACCAGAGCCAGGCTTAGGAATGGAGACGCCTTGAGAAAGGCTTATCCGACGGCCTTCTGCCAACAGTCCGAGCCTTGTAAGTGAGTCATTCGAAATGAGATTTCTAATGCCCCGTTCTCCGGCAGGAAGGGCTCGAATATCTTCGACGGCATCAGAGTATCCGCGGCCGTCAGGACGTGGAGTGATACCTGAAAAGATGGGAAAAAGTTAGAAGAGGTACGGCTGCTGCTAAACACAAGTAACGGTTCAAGAAAAAGGCTTACTTCCTTCAACCCATCTCCTCGCAAAGCCGGGAGGACAACGCACATAAAACCATTCCTGTTTATACAAGGCAAACTTGGTCCACGCTCCAGTTAAGATTTGACATTTGTTGTGCGGCTCGAGAAACATGAATGATGGGCTATCCTTCCGCTTCTTGATGCAATATATGTATCTAATATCGCCCGGAGTTGGAAGCCTAGAGAAGACATTCATAAAGAGGATGCATGTGCCATAGAGGAATGCATGGTCGTTCGGGTGCAGTTGCGATGGAGCAATGTCGATGTATTGCAGCACATCCCGAAGAAACGAGTTGAATGGTGGCACACTGCCAACCCAGCACATGAATTTGTTACAAGCTGTGTATCCGACTGGGGGAAAGTGTGGAAGGTCATGCCCCAATGGGACTAGCACGTCATCAAAGGAGATTTCGTGGACAGAGCATATCCAGCGGAGTGTACTTCATTAATCTTTGAAGCGAGTGAATCAATAGGGTTGTCTAAGAAGATTGCTGCCTCCAGCGCATCAGGAGCTAAATCATGTGCAGGGGAAGTTGACGGATTTGAAGTATCTGCGACTTCTCGTCGGGAGGACGGCCCAGGTCTATCCGAAATCGTGGTGGAGCTAGATTTCCGAGACATCACTGATAAAGATTGAATCTAGCAAAGTACATGTTCGAACTATACTTAAAAAATAATCGATGTTAGACTTAACAATACGAATATCTCCCCCCCCCCCCCCCGTGTAGTGTGTGAACTAGTGCGATCATTCGGGTGTAAACGTTGAGAAATTATAAGTCACAGAATCGATGGTATGAAGTTGAGCATTGAACTGTCGTCTTTGAAGACCGTCATCGCTGACCGTCTCCGAAAGCCATCATTGCAATATTTTCAATCTTGAACTCGGACATTGGCACTGCGTGTTAAAAGATTTAATCCGTTATTACTGGTTTAAGTTCAGGCTTGTGATTATTGAAACTAAGAAGTTATCTGTCCAGATCAGTTCGATATGCTGGTATGCTTAAGCCCATGTCTTTGTGTTTGATGTTTGATTAGGCAAGATGAATAAAGTTATGATCGGCTTAAGTTCTACGGTTCGGCTTAGAGTCCTGATCGGCTTAAGTTCTGTTCGGCTTAGGTTCTGTTCAGCTTAGATTCTGTTCGGCTTAAGTTTTGTTCGATTTAGGTTCTGTTCGGCTTGACGTTCGTTCGGCCTTCATTCTGTTCGGCCAAAAATTCTGCTCGGCCAAAAATTCTATCCAACCAGAATTCTGTTCGACCTCTCTTCTGTTCGGCCTGAAAGCGAGTGCACGCAGCAGGTTGTGCCGAGCTGATTCACTCGGCCTTCTGCCCTTAACATCCTTTCTCTTCTTCCCCTCCATCGCTTGGCATAAGGAAGTCATGCCGAGCCACATCAATACGTCTTCCACCAACTCTCTCCTTCAAACACCTCTGCCATCCTCTTCTCTTCTACCGTTCGTCTAACTTTAAACTCCTTTAAAATACCCACACTTCACCCTTAACTCCTCCTGCTCCACGCAGTTATTTCTGACTTTGATTTTGCAGAGATTCGCGAGCTCGAATCTCATGCTAGGTTTCCTAATCGGAGTGAAGTATTTAAGGAAAAGTTTTTTACCTAAGAAATGAGTCGAAGCTCGGGGAGATTCTGGAGTAGGGAACGTGGTTCTAATTGGATTCAGTTGGTTGGGGAGGGAAGTGAGGCAACGAATGATGTTTGAGAAGGGAAGGGAAAAGTAGATAATTCTCTGAAGTCTGTTGAGAGGCAAAGTTCATAAATACTGAAAAGTGGAGGTATAAGTAAAAGGGAGAAGAAGAAGGAGCATCGGCTTATATAGAGAGAAGGGAAGTCGAAGAGACTATAACCGGATGAACCGGTCAAATCGACATTTTTTGGCATCTAGGGTGCTCGGCATCGGCTATGTTGTTCGGCATCCAGGGTGCTCAGCTTCGGCTGTGTCGTTCGGTATTTGCATATCGTTCGGCATCCAGGGTAATTCAAAGCACACCACGTTTAACCACGTGATGTAGGGGGCAAGTGTTACCTGAAGGTTTGACCAGCCAACTAGGCACTCGGCACTTACATACCGTTCGGCATGGAGAGTCATTCGGTATTGTACATGGATCAGCCTTCTAGAGTGATCGGCATACCTGGATCGTTCGACACTCCATACTACTCGGCATCCACACTTCGTTCGACACTCCATACTGCTCGGCATCCACACTTCGTTCGGCACTCCATACTGCTCGGCATCCACACTTCTATTATCAGAATGAACATACGAAAATAATGAAAGTGGGAAAAAGCTTATCTTCTATTCCAGACCACAAACATATATACAAGTACACATGCCGAAAGAAAGGCCTAAAGCCCAAATGCAAAACGAAAGGAAATATGTACATACGAACACTACTAACAAACATATACAAACAAACTGAAACATGAAAGAAATACACACAACACAAAACACTCCCCCTCAAGTTGGAGCATACAAATTACATATGCCCAACTTGTTGCATAGAAATTTAATCCTATTGCCATGCAATGATTTCGTAAGTAAATCAGCTATCTGCTCCTCTGACTTCACATAGCTTGTACAAATTACTCCTTGCTGAATCTTCTCCCTGACGAAGTGGCAATCCACTTCTATGTGCTTTTTTCTCACATGGAAAACCGGATTCGAAGCAATATGAAGAGTTGTTTGATTATCACACCACAATCTCATAGGCAACTCACACTTTAATCCTATTTCATCCATCAAATGCTTAATCCACATCAACTCACAAACTGTGTTGGCCATTGACCTATATTCTGACTCAACACTTGACCGAGATACCACACTCTGTTTCTTGCTATTCCATGAAACCAAATTACCACCCATCAGTACACAAAATCCCGTAGTAGATCTCCTATCCATTTTCGAACCAGCCTAATCTGCATCAGCAAATGCCTCAATTCTGTTATGCCCCTGGTTTGTGTATTCTATACATTGCCCAACAGTACTTTTAAGATAGCATAATATTTGTTTCAAAGAATTCTAGTGATCAACAGTGGGTGAAGCCATAAAGTGACTAACCATGCTCACAGAGTACGCAATATCAGGCCTTGTCACAACCAAGTAATTCAGTTTACCAACCAACCTTCTATATTTCTCAGGGTCCTCAAACAATTCTCCTTCTTTTGTCAACACTGTATTAACTAACATAGGTGTATTACAAGGCTTAGCACCTAATTTCCCTGTTTCTTTCAGCAGATCAAGAGTATATTTTCTCTGTGACAAGCATATTTTGCCATTCTCTCTAATCACCTCAATGCCTAAAAAATATTTTAACTCTCCCAATTCTTTTGTGTGAAACTGTGAGTGAATAAATGTTTTGATTGCAGAAATTCCACTTCCATCATTACCAATTATGATAATATCATCTACATACACAATTAATAAAATCCATATACCTTTCTCATTCCTATAGAAGACTGAATGATCAGCTTTGCTTTGCTTCATCCCAAACTTCTCTATTGCCTGACTGAATTTTCCAAACCATGCTCTGGGACTTTGCTTCAGACCATATAAACTCTTTTTCAATTTGCACACCTTCCCATACTCCCCATGAGCAACAAATCCAGGAAATTGCTCCATATAAACCTCTTCAGCCAGATCTCCATGAAGAAAGGCATTCTTGATGTCCAATTGATGTAATACCCAGTCATTCTTTGCTGCCAAGGATATGAATATCCTTATTGAAGTTATTTTAGCTACTGGTGAGAATGTTTCAGAGTAGTCAATCCCATATGTTTGAGCATATCCTTTTGTAACTAAACATGCTTTCAATCTTTCAAGAGACCCATCTGACTTTAATTTTACCGAGTACACCCATTTGCAACCTATTGCTTTTTTATTATCTGGTAAATGCACTAACTCCCATGTTTTATTTTGATCCAAAGCATGTATTTCTTCTAGCATAGCATCATGCCATTCTTTATTTGATAGAGCTTCTTTAACTGTCTTTGGAGTAGAAATTGAATCCAGTGTAGATATGAATGCATGGGATTCAGAGTATATGTTATTATATGTCACACATGAGGAAATAGGGTAAGTACATTTTCTCTTCCCTTTACGTAAAGCAATAGGTAACTCAGTATCCTGTATTGGTAATTGAGTATTCTCTGGTGCAGATACAGATGAGGATGGAGTATTTGAATTAGAATCCTCATTTTCACTATGTTCATGATTATGGGTAGACATAACAGGATATATCAGAAACTCATCATCTTCTTCTATAACTGATTCATCATTAATTTCTTGGATTAGAGAAATAACTGGTGATGAATAGAAAGGCTCATTTTCAACAAAGTGGACATCAATAGATACAATGTATTTGTTAAGTTTTGCACAAAAACATTTGTATCCCTTTTGAAGCCATGAATATCCAAGGAAAATACATTTCAGTGATTTGGGATCTAGTTTTGTTAACTGTGGATTGACATCTCTAACAAAACAAGTACAACCAAATATTCTCAGTTTCATTGGATAAATCTGCTTGCTTGGACATAAAACTTGATAAGGTATTTGATAACCTAAAATAGTAAAAGGCATTCTATTAATAAAAAAACATGCAGTACTTACTGCCTCTGCCCAGAAACTCTTTGGAACATTCATTTGAAAGAGAAGTGCCCTAGCAGTTTCTAGCAAGTGCCTATTCTTCCTCTCTGCTACTCCATTTTGTGCTGCTGTATCTACACATGAAGTTTCATGAAGAATGCCATGTTGTGCCATATATGAATGAAACTGATACCTTGTATACTCCTTAGCATTATCACTTCTCAATATTTTGATAGATGTATTGAATTGATTCTGTATTTCAGCACAAAAGACACAGAATATAGAAAACAATTCTGATCTACTTTTCATTAGAAACAACCAAGTTACACGTGTGTAATCATCAACAAATGTAACAAAATATCTATATCCTTGCTTTGACACAACTGTAGATGGACCCCAAATATAAGAGTGTACAACTTCAAAAAATGAACTAGACCTTTTATTAACACTAGGATATAGACTAACCCGATGATGCTTTGCATATTGACAAGACTCACAGTGTAATGTAGATAAAGAGCTAAACTGTGGACATAATTTCTTGACCAAAGGTAATGATGGATGTCCTAGCTGACAATGCATCTGAATTGCAGAAGAGGTTATACTTGAGCAACTTATAGATTTTGATGGTATATTGCCAAACACATACAATCCTCCACATACTTCACCTTTACCAATAATCTTCCTCGTGGTTAGATCCTGAAATTCACAATGATCAGGAAAAAAAATGATATGCTACATTTCAGATCTTTAGTAATTTGACTCACAGATATCAAATTGAATGATAGCTTTGGCAGATATAATACTGAATTTAATGATAAATGTGAATTTAACCTCAACTTTCCAGTTCCCTGAACATATGCTTGTGATCCATCAGCTAATGTAACCGCATGAGTAGATTGTTTATATTGTATATCTGAAATCAAATTACTATTACCTGTCATATGATCAGTGGCTCCAGAATCTATGATCCATTTAATTTGACTTGTAGATTTAGCAATAGTTGAAACAGACGATCCTAATTCCTTCACTGTTGATTCTTTCTTCAACAAACCTTGAATCTTCATATATTGATCATAATCTTCTGTTGACATGAGAACAGACTTCATATCTTTATTCAACTGTGAATTCTTGTACTGGGTTTCCTATATTCAAATTTCATATGCCCTGGCTTCTTGCAATATGTGCAGAATTTTCCTTGATTTGGATTTCTGAAATCTGGAGCATTCGGCCTCGGTGAATTGAAATTTGGTCTCACTGAATTATTTTGACCTTGACTTCCTTGTACATAACTTCTGTTACTACTAATCAAAGCACTCTCCACTTTATTTGATATTTGAGTAACATCAGAACGAAGTATTCTACTAAATACTTCTTGCAAAGAGAGAATATCAGAACCAGACAAGATCTGAGACTTAGCAGATTCAAATTCTGATGGTAAGCCAGCTAAGAAACTCATACAAGCCATCTGCTCACGTCGTTGTTGCTGAATCTTAATATCTGAACTAATTGGAAGAAGCATATTGAATTCTTCATATACCTTTTTGAAATTCAAAAAATAACTCATAAGAGTTTGTTCTTGTTTCTCTGCTCGATAAAAAGACTTGCATACATCATACATTCGAGTTAAGTTCCCTTTTCCAGAATATAAGAATTCTAGGTATTCCATCAACTCCTTAACAAATTCACAATGATTTACTAGACCAATTACCTCACTGTCAATTGAATTCCTAATTTGTAAGAATAGCCGAGCATCAGATCTAAACCACATCAAATCCTTCTCATCTTTTGAATCTGGCAAAGGTGGATCTTCGATTAGATGATTATCTTTATCTATACTGCGAAGATATAACCGAATCGTCTTACTCCAATTCAAGAATTCAGATTATTCAATTTGTGATCTGTAATTTTAGTCATCAACTGCATCGCATCCATCGTAACCTTATTCTTGCTTTCTTCAGTGGATTCTCCCATCTTTACAGATTTGAGCTAATTTCCTCAATAGATTTGAATTTTGGATTTTCGTGGCTCCGATACCATGTTATCAGAATGAACATACGAAAATAATGAAAGAGGGAAAAAGCTTATCTTCTATTCCAGACCACAAACATATATACAAGTACACAGGCCGAAAGAAAGGCCTAAAGCCCAAATGCAAAACGAAAGGAAATATGTACATACGAACACTACTAACAAACATATACAAACAAACTGAAACATGAAAGAAATACACACAACACACAACAGTTCGGTATTCAGTGTTGTTCGGCATCTAGAGATGTCTGACATCCAGAGGTGTTCGGCATTCATCCAATCTTGATCGGCTTCAACTACTGCTCGGCCTGCACTCTCCACTCAGCACATCTTTCTGTTCGGCATCAGTCTGTTCGGCGTCAGTCTGTTCGGCATCAGTCTGTTCGACATCAGTCTGTTCGGCGTCAGTCTGTTCGGCATCAGTCTGTTCGGCATCAGTCTGTTCGGCATCAGTCCACCCAGCACATCAATCCGTTCGGCATCAGTCTGTTCGGCATCAATATGTTCGGCATCAATCTGTTCGGCATCAGTCTGTTCGACATCAGTCCACTCAGCACATCAGTCTGTTCGGCATCAGTTTGTTCGGCATCAGCCTGTTCGGCATCAGTCTGTTCGGCATCAATCTGTTCGGCATCTATGGTTCGACACACAGAACTCACTCTTTCTGGGCCGAGGAATTCAGCTACCAGGCCCACCAGTGTAACGACCCGAAATTTCCGAACCCGAAAATTCCAGATAGTTAAGAAAAGAAGAAGAGATAGAAGAAGAAGAAGAAACAGAAACAAAACACAGAACCTCACAATCGCAGCGGATCAAAATATAATATCAAATAATAACAGTTTACAAAAGAATACTGTATCGGTTGATTACATTTAAATATATCAGAGTTACAACAAATACACAAACACTGGACAGATACAATCAACATGTCCTAGACAAACTACAATAAAACACAGCGGAATACACTCCATACGCTCCTGCCATCCAGCTCATCTCCTAAGCTCCAGAACGTCCTTACCTGAAAATCTGTAATACTCGGTCTAACCCGAGCATTACATCAAAGTAATACCCGGGTCAGGCTGGAAACCAGCGTGAGTAAACCCATAAAAATTGGAATACTAAATCAAATCATTTAAGAAAACCCGGGTAACTCGTACTTCACTACGAGTTCATTTCTTGTTATGTTCAAAACTCAATTCACAAATCAAATTCTAAGTATTTTTACTTAGTTCAAAGGTCCATATTTCTTCCATCTCAATCTATTGATTTCACACCTCAAATCCAAATATAATTATGTAGGTTTCAAATCGAAGTGGTTTCGGGTATTTCTGATACCCGACCCCGGACTCTTCGAGTTCAATACCATCTCAACCCAAGTTATTCAAGAAAAATACAATTCAACTTTAAATAGAAGACGTCACTTTTTACACAACAATTTATCACCAATAGACAACCTCATTATCGTTGTCCATACAAACATATCATATCACAAAACATTTCATATCAGAAATATCAGTTAATTCAAGGCATTTAATTATCATCCAATCATTCCTAAGCAAGATAAATCAGTCACACCACCTCGAATTAATCTAACTAACCATAACCAATCATCATTAAATCTTACTTATTTATTAATTTCAAGTCAATTGAATAATCACCCATAATCATTCATCTCAATTAACTTCCCCAATTAATTATTCTTTGATTACATTAAGATTTTCATCATTTTCCTAATTACTGTTATTAAGTAATCATTTTCAACCAAATTTCCCAAATGATTATCCTTAATTAATTAATCTCATTAGTTAGTTATAGAGTAAATCTTAGATTTATGAACTTCATTAACAATTCTTTAAATTACTTACTTAATTAATCAAAATCATTAATCTTCTATTTAAATTAACTTAATAATTTAATGAATTGCAAATCGTTAAATCTTCATTGACTCTAAGATAAAACTTCATTCTTAGTAACGGTTAAATTATCATTATCAATAACATTTAAAAATAATTTACTTTCAATTTACTAATCACTTTACAAAACACTTTACATTCAAGTTTTTTTTTAACAATTTAATTTTAAACCAACTTTCTTCCATTTTTAAAACTGGAATTCAAATTCAAAGCTTCACTTCACAATTTAATCTTTAGTTCAAATTTTAAAACCAAACAGAACATGTTTCTTTCAAAACCTGTAACCAAAAACTTTCCCGAGCTAGATCTTTGTGCTTCGAGTCCAAAATCGAACTACTTCGAGCAAAACTACCCAACACTTCAAGTTAAACACGAAACATCTTCGAGCTAATCACCAGGGAGTCCATCTTCCCCAACTCCTTTACCATACCCAGCTACACCGTACCCTCGTGCACCGTGCACGACGATCAAACCAACGTTGATCAACTCCGAAACCCTTCGCGAGTCGCCCCAGCCTTCCTCGATCATGCTTACCACCCATCACCGGAAATCAGGCCGTAATTCAAAATCGAGTCACTCAGCTCAACCTATCACCCATCCTGCCTATCAAATCACCTTCGCGCCGCCACTGCTGATCACCGGAGAATCCACAACTCCGTCCAATCCTTCGCCTTGCCCTCCTACTTCTTTTCCCCAACCACCGATAGCCCCTAAACCAACCACGATGTCGCAAATTCCCCGATCTCGACATCGTCTCGGCAAGCTCCTTAAACCCTACTATGACCACTCGCCACCGCCATGGTGAACGGAAAATACATCTACCATTTTTCCCAAACTCGACTTCCTCCACGCTAACTACAATGGAGACCCCGACCCCAAAGACTTTACTGATCATCAGATATTGCTCGAAGTCAAAATTTCGATCAACATCCATTATCTCATACTTTACCAACTTAAAATTCATGAAATGGTTATCTAAATTCATGATTTCGTAATACAAAACTGTTTGCAAAGCCAAAACATAAAATCGAAATCACTTATTTTTGACTTAATTTAGATTATCACTGTAATTTATCATTTCTACACTATTTACTAAATATAAACACTTGAAACCATTTTTATAATCGGTGTTTTAGTCTTATAATCATTTCCTCTTTAAAGATCATAGCTTGATACTGATTGTATAAAGAGAAATCAATTTTGAACTTGTTTTAAACCCTTAAGTTTTAGAACAGAGTAAGTACCCTGGTACACAGACATGCACACCCATATTTGCATATATATACAAGCATGCTGGTATATTTGACAACTAAAAATATTTTTTTATAACATACTTCATGTGTCAATCCAAATATCAAGATATATAAGCAGATTCAAGTTTTTAATATATAGTTTACTCACCTGTTTAGAAAGGATGACCAGAGCCTATTTCCTGAAGACTGGAAATGATCTTAATCCAGCTTTATTGATCGCTTGATCCTAGCCCCTTTTAAAAAGATTTAGACTTCTTCGATTTAGCAGAACTTACTTACTTATGCTTTATCTTTTACTGGTATTAGTTTCGAATGGATGGATGAAAAAAATGAAGACAAGGTTGAGATAAAATATCAGACAACATACTTCTGCCTTCCACAGCAAGCATCTCTCCTTTATTTTATTTTATTTTTTTTACCAGTTGATATAATTTGGGTTTGTACAATATGATATATTCTTCTTCTCTAGTACAATTACAAGCAGGGATATTTGCATTTGGGGGCTGATGGATACATTGATGTACTAAAGATATTAATTAGGCTTGTACAAACATATACTTTATAATTTTCCTTCTCTAGTTCGGCTGTACATGTTTGAGATAAAATGATGGCTACCTTTACAAGCTTCTATACTCTATATATTTGTATTTCTTGGTACAACAAATGACAGAGATTTTTTTTCTTCATAGTGGTTGAGGTAATATTATGTAGGCTAGCGTTAATGATACTTGTCTTGTTTTATGATTTCATTTTAATCCATGTTCATAGATATTTATATGTTCTAGAATTTACTTATATGTTTATTTTGTATTTTACATAACCATGAATTTATTTGAGATATTATTCATTGTTAATATAAATACTTATTTTATGTCTTTCTAAAGTTAAACCATCAAACACTTTAATTGTTTATTTATTATTTTTATACTTATGTCTTATATTGATAAGGTTGATTTTATTTTTAAATATTTTGAAAGTTTTTATTTTAGATCTTCAAATCATAGCTTTTCTCCAAAATACACACACATATATATATTTGTCTTAAAATGATAAGTTTGTATATATTCATCTATATATATTTATATATTTTGGTTATGGTTATTTTATCTTAATTTAAACAATGGAGCTTATTATTTATTTTCTATGAGATTTCCATATCCGGGGTTCTATAATTCGATATTTATTGTAATTATCAAATCAATTTATATGTATATCCAGATATTGTACAAGTTCCAAATTTATATACTTTTAAATTAATATATTGATTCAGATATTTTTAATCGTTAGAAATTTATTTGTTTGACTAATCAATATCAATATTTCAATGATTTAATTCCATTAATTACAAATTAACAACCGTTAAAAATCTAGGTCATCACATTCCTCCCCCATTTAGAACTTTTCGTCCTCGAAAAGAACGAAGCCAGAATTATTAAAATGCTTAAAATCAGATAAATTTCATTTGCTCATTTTTAAATTACTTGAAAAATCTATATAATATTCTAAAATAGTTTTTATAAAATACTTTTATAACTCGATGTTTCAACAAGTCTATCCTTGTTCTTATAGAAATTCGGTCATACGTTGATCAGGCGTAGGACTGAAAATCTATAAGTACTTGGTAAACTCGTTGCCAACACCCAGTGAAAACACTTTGGAAAATAATTTTATTGAAAATATAGAAAACAGTTTCGAAAATAGAGGAAATATCTTTGGTGAAAATGCTCTGGAAATCATCACTCCCATCCATGGTCGCAGTTAACCCGATGGTTACGTTGCCGTCCCGGCAAAATCCACAGATAACTGTAGGTCTCCGCGCCACTCGATTACGCCATGGAACCCGCTACAGATTGCAGTTATACCCGGGCTATACGTTGCTATCACAGCAAAAACCCATATAACTGTAGGCATCAGCGCCACCGAATTTCGCTGCCAAAAGAATGAAACTCCTCCACTCGACCATAGATCGCAGTCTACCGATGTTGCGTTGCCTTCCCGGCAAAATCAAGTGTAGACCGTTGGCACTCATCCTCCACACGATTTCGCTATGGTCCCCACAGTAGATCGCAGCGACATCGAGTTACACTGTCGTCACAGCATAACCCAAATGCCCCTGTAGGCATCAGCGCCATCGACTTTCGCTACCAAATAATCCTCAGGAACTAGTTTGTCCGGACTCCTCACAGGATCAACTTTAGAACCTCCCCTTAGAGGCTCAAGGCAGTACCACTCAGTGGCACTCCTGAGAAGTTCATTCAAGAGAGCGCCTTTTTTCCCAAAGCCACTTTCAAAACACTTTATACTATACACATATAGTATTTTCCAAATCATACACCAAGTATGAATCTCATATAAAGCTCCTTTACAAAATCGATTCTCAAAATCGATAATTCTTAAATTAGGCTTTCCAAATGCCATAGGTTCCCAAAACCTTTCCTCAAAATCTTTTTCACAAATCCTTTTTATAAATACATATATATAAAAGTTTTGAAAAATCTCTGAATCAATTTGTACTTGTATAAATTCACTTTTATACTTCAAACACTTTCAAAAATCATTTTCTTCTGGTAATAGATTTAACAAGGAGAGTTTACCAGATATATAACGAAGATAAATAACTTTGTTTAGCCCAACTCAATATTCAAATTTTGATTACTCTTTTGTATAGTCATTCTCCATATTGCTTGCTTTCATAAAATAAATTTTAATCATAGAAATGTTCAATTCCCACTTTACTTCATCATATTTTTCATAAAATATACTTTCAAATTCAAAATCATTTACGGTTTTTATTCACAAATTTTCAATATCAATTTTATTCAAATCCGTACGATGTCCACATATCATTCGTACGCCATATCAATTTGATCGCTCACTCGATCACACAATTTCACTTCCGAACTAGTATTGTCCACCCGACTTCCTAGTGCGGACTCAGATCTGGTTTCTTGATCAGAAACCGTCATTCTCCTTGCATAGTCACAACTATGATAGAGAATATCCAGAACCAATCAAAAATCCATATCCAGGTTTGCCGTCGAAAATCGAGCGAAAAATCCCAACTCGGATCGATAATACTATCTCAAAATTCTGTGCTCGAATCTGGATCAAACCATTATGCGAATAGAATAATATACGCACATCCTACGTATTCATCTTCATTGATTATTAACTAAATCAATTTCTCTTTCTATTCACATTTCCTTTAATTTCTATTCACATAATCACAATTGTTTCAATTCCATTGGATTATCACTTTAATCCTTATCCCAAATGGATATTCAATCATAAACAGTTCGAACTCTATCCAATTAAATTTTGAAAATAGCTTGGAAAATTTTTAAATGAATAAGTAGTTGAAAAATAATTTTTGGTTCGTAAAATAGCTGTACAACAGTTAACTAATTGTGAAATAATTGGAGAATAGCTAAATAATTTTAGAAATTTTAGATAATTGCAAAATAGTTGTAAAATAGTAATTAATTTGTGAAATAATTGAAAAATAGTAATTAGTTTTAGAAAACAGTTGAAAAACAGTAATTAGCTTATAAACAGTTACAAAATAGTCAAATAACTCCAAAAGTAGTTATAAAATAAGTATATAAAAAATTTGGGTTTAATAAGAAAGGTTGTATACATTAAATAGCTTGAAAAAAAAAGCTTATATTAAAATAGTCCAGAGTCAAAACTATTCGCTTCCCCAACAATCCAATTTAAATTTCCACTTCCATTTAAGTTGACCCAATTCCAATTTAAATAATCCTCAATTTCCATTGAAATTGATTTAACCCCACTTCAGGTTGGATCAATCCTGATTTCTTTCTCAATCTAAATCAAATTCCATTTGATTATAAACCTGTTCAACTTTAATCATAATTTCAAATTATTCCAATCAATTTTAGACTATTATCGATTGAACCCACTTCAATTTCAAATCATTTCAATTTAATCCCATCCAAAATTCCCATTAAAATTTTTAAACTTACACACCTTCAATCTCAAATCCAATTAATTCAAATCAGATTCAATTTTAACTAATTCAATTTCAATATCAATTTTAAAAAATCTCGAATTATATAAATTCGAGTTAAATTCTCAAAGGTTGGTTTAACTTTTTAAACCAAATTAACTTTTATTTTTACATCAATAACCCAAATCTTTAAACAATTTAATTTTGAGTCAAATTCTCAAAATTCCATTTTTAAATTATCTTTACTTAACTTTTCCTAAAGTTCAAATAAGCGTTCAAAACAATTTTATCTTAAAATTTAATTTATTACTCAATTTTATCCTCCAGTTTGAAACCAATTCTTAAACAATTCAGTTTACATGTTCATTTTAAACATTCAAATCTTAATGTTCAAAGTGATTTCATTTTCTCAAGTTTAATTTAATTTTTTCTTTAAAATCAAAATTACTTAAGTAATTTCAAATTAAAGTTTAATTCCATTTAATTCCAATAATGGAATAGATATTACCTCAATCTATCATCCAATTTATTTAAACATTCATCATCCACTACCCATTCTGGATCTCAAATCTATTTGAGATCACATATAATTCCCTACTAAATCAACCCATTTAACTTTCCTAAGTTAAATCTCAATTTTATCTTGAAATTTCCCATTCAGGTTGTTTGTTCCAAACTTATTTAACTTCCCTTGAGTTAAATTCAACCTAATCTCGTCAACTTGACCCAATTTGAATTCCCATTCAAATTTTTAAACTTCACCTTAATAATCTTATAAGTTCAAAAACTTATCACCTTGGATATAACATCTCATTTCCCAAATTTAAAACTCAACATTTAGAGTTTATTTCAAACCACCCTTGTATCCATATATACATGTTTATTTCTTAGCCCACCAGGCTATACTTTAAAATTTAAACCACCTTTGGTTTTAATTTAAAACAGATCTCTTTTTAAGTTTTCAAACAACTTCTTGTTTTAAAATAAGATCACATTCAAGTATATTCTGAACAATATTATTTATTCTTTTCTTTTAACACTTTGAAACAATTCAAATGTTTCTAAACTTAGGTTTAAACTTCACAATTTAAATCTGTACAAGTTATACTCATCTAAGTTTATATCCTTAACACATTTTATTTTGCTCACTCATTAACACACATTCCACTATTAAATACAACAGCCATTTATGATAATAACCAAGATTATCATATCTGGAAACCAATTCATTATTATCTTTATTCTAAAAACATTTCTACACATTCAGGATTTTAATTTCAGTTTGGATCCATTTCAAATTTATCTTCATTCAATTACAATTTGGTTGTACCACTATTAACACTTAATTCTCATTATTTTATTTTATTCCAATAATTTTTAACAACCAATTACTTTAACATTTATTAGTAAGAAATATTGCTTTATATATATCGAAATATATTCTTACTTAAAATCATTTTAAATCTTTATATAAGAAAATAACAAGTACGCTCTCTCGAATATATATATACGCTCAACTCATTTTAGGGTACCTTTGACCCTATCCTAATGAGTATCCCCCACCAGAGCCAAGGTTCTCGCTTAACCTTTCAGCTCTGATACCAAATGTAACGACCCGAAATTTCCGAACCCGAAAATTCCAGATAGTTAAGAAAAGAAGAAGAGATAGAAGAAGAAGAAGAAACAGAAACAAAACACAGAACCTCACAATCGCAGCGGATCAAAATATAATATCAAATAATAACAGTTTACAAAAGAATACTGTATCGGTTGATTACATTTAAATATATCAGAGTTACAACAAATACACAAACACTGGACAGATACAATCAACATGTCCCAGACAAACTACAATAAAACACAGCGGAATACACTCCATACGCTCCTGCCATCCAGCTCATCTCCTAAGCTCCAGAACGTCCTTACCTGAAAATCTGTAATACTCGGTCTAACCCGAGCATTACATCAAAGTAATACCCGGGTCAGGCTGGAAACCAGCGTGAGTAAACCCATAAAAATTGGAATACTAAATCAAATCATTTAAGAAAACCCGGGTAACTCGTACTTCACTACGAGTTCATTTCTTGTTATGTTCAAAACTCAATTCACAAATCAAATTCTAAGTATTTTTACTTAGTTCAAAGGTCCATATTTTTTCCATCTCAATCTATTGATTTCACACCTCAAATCCAAATATAATTATGTAGGTTTCAAATCGAAGTGGTTTCGGGTATTTCTGATACCCGACCCCGGACTCTTCGAGTTCAATACCATCTCAACCCAAGTTATTCAAGAAAAATACAATTCAACTTTAAATAGAAGACGTCACTTTTTACACAACAATTTATCACCAATAGACAACCTCATTATCGTTGTCCATACAAACATATCATATCACAAAACATTTCATATCAGAAATATCAGTTAATTCAAGGCATTTAATTATCATCCAATCATTCCTAAGCAAGATAAATCAGTCACACCACCTCGAATTAATCTAACTAACCATAACCAATCATCATTAAATCTTACTTATTTATTAATTTCAAGTCAATTGAATAATCACCCATAATCATTCATCTCAATTAACTTCCCCAATTAATTATTCTTTGATTACATTAAGATTTTCATCATTTTCCTAATTATTGTTATTAAGTAATCATTTTCAACCAAATTTCCCAAATGATTATCCTTAATTAATTAATCTCATTAGTTAGTTATAGAGTAAATCTTAGATTTATGAACTTCATTAACAATTCTTTAAATTACTTACTTAATTAATCAAAATCATTAATCTTCTATTTAAATTAACTTAATAATTTAATGAATTGCAAATCGTTAAATCTTCATTGACTCTAAGATAAAACTTCATTCTTAGTAACGGTTAAATTATCATTATCAATAACATTTAAAAATAATTTACTTTCAATTTACTAATCACTTTACAAAACACTTTACATTCAAGTTTTTTTTTAACAATTTAATTTTAAACCAACTTTCTTCCATTTTTAAAACTGGAATTCAAATTCAAAGCTTCACTTCACAATTTAATCTTTAGTTCAAATTTTAAAACCAAACAGAACATGTTTCTTTCAAAACCTGTAACCAAAAACTTTCCCGAGCTAGATCTTTGTGCTTCGAGTCCAAAATCGAACTACTTCGAGCAAAACTACCCAACACTTCAAGTTAAACACGAAACATCTTCGAGCTAATCACCAGGGAGTCCATCTTCCCCAACTCCTTTACCATACCCAGCTACACCGTACCCTCGTGCACCGTGCACGACGATCAAACCAACGTTGATCAACTCCGAAACCCTTCGCGAGTCGCCCCAGCCTTCCTCGATCATGCTTACCACCCATCACCGGAAATCAGGCCGTAATTCAAAATCGAGTCACTCAGCTCAACCTATCACCCATCCTGCCTATCAAATCACCTTCGCGCCGCCACTGCTGATCACCGGAGAATCCACAACTCCGTCCAATCCTTCGCCTTGCCCTCCTACTTCTTTTCCCCAACCACCGATAGCCCCTAAACCAACCACGACGTCGCAAATTCCCCGATCTCGACATCGTCTCGGCAAGCTCCTTAAACCCTACTATGACCACTCGCCACCGCCATGGTGAACGGAAAATACATCTACCATTTTTCCCAAACTCGACTTCCTCCACGCTAACTACAATGGAGACCCCGACCCCAAAGACTTTACTGATCATCAGATATTGCTCGAAGTCAAAATTTCGATCAACATCCATTATCTCATACTTTACCAACTTAAAATTCATGAAATGGTTATCTAAATTCATGATTTCGTAATACAAAACTGTTTGCAAAGCCAAAACATAAAATCGAAATCACTTATTTTTGACTTAATTTAGATTATCACTGTAATTTATCATTTCTACACTATTTACTAAATATAAACACTTGAAACCATTTTTATAATCGGTGTTTTAGTATTATAATCATTTCCTCTTTAAAGATCATAGCTTGATACTGATTGTATAAAGAGAAATCAATTTTGAACTTGTTTTAAACCCTTAAGTTTTAGAACAGAGTAAGTACCCTGGTACACAGACATGCACACCCATATTTGCATATATATACAAGCATGCTGGTATATTTGACAACTAAAAATATTTTTTTTTATAACATACTTCATGTGTCAATCCAAATATCAAGATATATAAGCAGATTCAAGTTTTTAATATATAGTTTACTCACCTGTTTAGAAAGGATGACCAGAGCCTATTTCCTGAAGACTGGAAATGATCTTAATCCAGCTTTATTGATCGCTTGATCCTAGCCCCTTTTAAAAAGATTTAGACTTCTTCGATTTAGCAGAACTTACTTACTTATGCTTTATCTTTTACTGGTATTAGTTTCGAATGGATGGATGAAAAAAATGAAGACAAGGTTGAGATAAAATATCAGACAACATACTTCTGCCTTCCACAGCAAGCATCTCTCCTTTATTTTATTTTATTTTTTTTACCAGTTGATATAATTTGGGTTTGTACAATATGATATATTCTTCTTCTCTAGTACAATTACAAGCAGGGATATTTGCGTTTGGGGGCTGATGGATACATTGATGTACTAAAGATATTAATTAGGCTTGTACAAACATATACTTTATAATTTTCCTTCTCTAGTTCGGTTGTACATGTTTGAGATAAAATGATGGCTACCTTTACAAGCTTCTATACTCTATATATTTGTATTTCTTGGTACAACAAATGACAGAGATTTTTTTTCTTCATAGTGGTTGAGGTAATATTATGTAGGCTAGCATTAATGATACTTGTCTTGTTTTATGATTTCATTTTAATCCATGTTCATAGATATTTATATGTTCTAGAATTTACTTATATGTTTATTTTGTATTTTACATAACCATGAATTTATTTGAGATATTATTCATTGTTAATATAAATACTTATTTTATGTCTTTCTAAAGTTAAACCATCAAACACTTTAATTGTTTATTTATTATTTTTATACTTATGTCTTATATTGATAAGGTTGATTTTATTTTTAAATATTTTGAAAGTTTTTATTTTAGATCTTCAAATCATAGCTTTTCTCCAAAATACACACACATATATATATTTGTCTTAAAATGATAAGTTTGTATATATTCATCTATATATATTTATATATTTTGGTTATGGTTATTTTATCTTAATTTAAACAATGGAGCTTATTATTTATTTTCTATGAGATTTCCATATCCGGGGTTCTATAATTCGATATTTATTGTAATTATCAAATCAATTTATATGTATATCCAGATATTGTACAAGTTCCAAATTTATATACTTTTAAATTAATATATTGATTCAGATATTTTTAATCGTTAGAAATTTATTTGTTTGACTAATCAATATCAATATTTCAATGATTTAATTCCATTAATTACAAATTAACAACCGTTAAAAATCTAGAATGTCACAACCAGGGAAGTCCAACCCAACTTTGTCTATAAATAGAGAGGCAGGGGCATAGTGAAGAGGACCTTTTTTCGAGAACACTGGGGAGACTCTGCCGCTTTCAAGACTCGCTCTTTTTACTTAGCAACTGTATTCGAGTAGTTGGTGAACGGATTGTCTCTATAATCAGTTATCAAGTAAAGCAATAAAAGATTAACCTCAAAGTGGACGTAGGCAATTATGCCGAACCACTATAAATCTGGTGTTATCGTCTTTGCATTCAATTTAGCATATTGTTCTCTGTTTAAATTTACATTCTTCATTTATCTCTCTACGCAAAATTTCTCAACGAGGTTAGTGACCAATTTTGGTGCTAACAATATAATACTTTTGTTATGATAATGTACTGTAAGTCTATACTCCACCTATACAAACATACATAAATTATATGCATACTAACAAATGGATGCAGGCTTCTTCAAATGAACACGTGCAGACCCCCTTTTTGATATTCAAACTAATGCTGACCATAGGTATATATATATGCTGTATATGCAGACCAATATACTAATGTATATATGTTAGACTATGCAAACTAAAATAGATGTAACCGAACACATATAACCAATATATAAATATTTATACTGCACCCAAAACATAATATATATCTAATATATTTATAACTAATAAAACATATATATATTTACCTCAGCAAAAGAAGGCACGAGTGTATAGGAATTGAAGTTCAAGTGGTGGTCAGTAAGAGGGGTAAGGGGAGCAGTACACGAGGAATTGATGGCCATTCGCGTTGGAGGAGATGCAGGCGGCCATGGCCGGAGAAGGGCGAGGAAGGGTTGACGCTCGGAAGCGGATGGTGGCGCAAAGGCATGGGCGCGTCAGGCTGAGTGTGTGGCAGGTTGAAGTGGAATAGAGAGGATGGGAAACGACGATTTGAGGTCGGCTAAGGTGCTCGACCAGAGGTGGCTATTGATGGCGAGGACGGTGGTGGGCAGCAGTGCGGTGAAAAATGGTGGTGGAGGCATGAATAAGTTCTGGTGGATGAGGCCGATGGGAAGGTGTCGGCCTTGTTTGCATTTCTGAGAGAAAGTGTGGAGAGGGTAAGGAATGGCTTCAGACAAACAAAATGAAGAAAAGGAGTAAGGCAACAATAAAATGTGAAGGGGAAGATAGAGGGTGACAGCAAAACAAAAGAAAAAATAAAATAAAGTCTTGCCTTCCAAAAGAAACGAAGGGATAGAAGTAAATGCACGAGCGTGAACCCCGAAACGTTTTGCCTTTTCATTTTTTTTAATGCCTAAACTGACGAATGGGAATGGACACAAACATACATGCGTGACTATCACAGCCAGTTGAACGCCATAGAAATGCAAATGGTCACAATTTGCATTCTACTGATTCCGTATGGAAAAATCCAAACGGAGCTAGAAACGTCCGAATCTCGCGAAACGAATTACGCAGTCCGATTCAGAATGTTCTAAAGTTTTTCTCATGTTGACATATTTAGGTTTCGGAAAACTTTTAAATTCAACTGTTATTAACTAATTCAAATTGAAATAAAATTTCACAATAAAATAAACTTCAATATTATCAGATGGAAATTTACTAGTAGCTATATTGAAATAGACATATTCCAAATAATAAATTTTTATTTTCAAATTTTATTATTTAAAATTTCACAAAATCTCAATTAAATATCCCATTAAAACCATTAAAAAAATTCAGGTCGTTACAGATATTGTCATACTCTCTACAAATACGGAAAACAACTTTAACAACTGTGCACGTGGTGGAGATTCCAGAACGACGTAGGATGGTTGGCGAACGATTCTGTATGAGGTATTAACATAGCCCTGACTCCCACGAGTCAGCTAGATGTGACTAAAACATGAGCCACACCGGGCAAAGTGAGGTCGCACCTCCGATCGAGCATGCTTTTTCGATACAATTCTATTACTTTGTGATTTGATTGGGTGCACCTTTGATTTTGGTAATGGGTCTCGAGGTGGGTGGTAGTAGCTAGTATGCGTTACCACCAGTCCGGATCTACAAAATGGTTGTATCCTATCCTGGGCACTGCATCGCGTGCCTTGTCACATGCCTTATCACACCCACTACGACTTTGGTTTGTATCATACCTATAGAGAGCTTCCTGAGTAAACCACCAGTTTGGTGGAGCTTACAATATCTATATAGACTACAGGAATATATAAAAATGTGTTAAGATGTATATGGGTAAAGCCTTAATGCTATTTTAATAGTTTACTTTACTGTAGACATTATCTATGAAACGAACCGATTTTTCGACGCCCGAAATTCGACATCAATACGTTCACTGTATCAAATGCGGAACAATCGGATGCCGGAAAACCAAATCATTAGGGTTAAAGAAGAAAGAGGTAGAAGAAGAGAAAAAAAACAACATCAGAATCTCACCAATGCAGCGGAACAATATATAATATATAAATGACTGATCTTTACACAAAAAGAAACTATATCTGTTTTATACATTACATCATCAGAGTACAACACAATCAAAACAAATACTGGACAGTTATATTAACGTGTCCTCACAAAAGCTTACTATACAGCTCATACTACACAGCGGAATATACTTCAAATACGAGTGATACGTCTCGCCATCCATCTTGTCTCCTGAGCTCCACAGCAGTCCATCCAAAATCAGTACTCTATATTACTCGGTCTGACACGAGCATTATAACAAAACAATACCCGAGTCAGTCTAGAAAACCAGCGTGAGAAAACACACTCAATTGGATTATTAAAGTTTTCAAAATCCTTTGAATTCAAAGGTATCTCGTAAGACCACGCCACAAATAAACATGTCGGGTTTTTACCTTACGATAACAAAAACATTTCTTATAAAATCCTCTGATATTATAGTAGTGTTTATATACAAATACTTATTCAAATAGCCGAAATTGTTACATTAATTAAATTCCAGCATAATAGGTATACAAACAAAACCGTAAAGGCACGTAGGGAGAATGGATTTCGAACTAATAACTAGGCACTGGGGTACCACCTATCACAGTACCTGGTCTAGATCAGCGTATCAAGGACCCCTCCGTTCCCTTGCAACACAAGACTGGACTACCCCTTACTGGATAGCCCGAATAAGGTCACCCCACGGTTGGGATCAGCAATCGCCCACTAAGCCGAATAAAAAAGGAACATCTAGACAGGAATGACCTTACCCTAATTGGGGTGCTACCCACTTAGCCTTGCTACATAACCCCTGATTTTCAGTCATTCCCGGTCGATGAGGCTCGAGGCTATGCGTTACCTTTTTAGCTCACATTTCCTTAGAATGCTCACCATCCCCCTAACGATGTTCTGAAAGCATTCATCCATACAAGTCCGTTTCGGGTTCGAACGGAACCGAAGGCACTGCTCCTACTATATCCATTTTGGAATCACCCTCAGGATTAATAGCGATTAGCCCTTGCACTTCACTGCTCCATCTTCGACTCCAAGCTCTTGTCTTCCTCACGAAACGTTCAAACCGGATCGAAGTGGTTTTCGGGAAATTAATCCTGATCCCGGTCTCTTCGAAACGATCAGCGCATTGGCCAATATTGATAGTCGGTTATTTAACTATCAAATAACATCCACAAAAAATCATCAGGCCTTAATAATTCCTAAATTATTTATTTCAAAATATCTTCGCAAGATATTTTTCTACACTTCAACCCTTTGAAAACAGTTTTCAAATCATCTTTTTCTCGCGGAATAAATTTCCAAATATTTTTTATTCCCACTGAAAATTACCAAGTCTAAATACTTTAGATTTTAAAATAATTTAAATTACTTTATCCAAAATATATGCTTTAAAACACTTAAAAATAAATACTATTTAAAACACTTTATTAAAAAATACTAACTATGAAATTTATTTAAAAATTCTCAAGTAAAACATAGGCCAAAACAATTTTAAAATAGAAATAAAATAAAAATTATGAAATTCTATACAAGTTTCAAATAAAAACTTTAGCTTACTATCTTAAAAACAAAACTACTTTATAAAACTAAATATTAATAATTATCTTTTAAAATCATAATACCAATTAACCTTTCAAAATAATTACTACTATAACTTATTTAATAAATATCTACCTTTAAATTTTAAATAACTTAAATAATAATTTCTCAAAGACATTCTTTAAAACAACTTTAAACTCTTATCTTATATTTAAAAAATCTCCTTTAAAATATACTTGGCTTTCTAGGGAAATACACTTCCCATTTCCACACCTTTTAAAAATAAACCACTATTTATTTTTAAAACAATTTACCCATTCCTTTATAAATTCCCACCGTGAATTTATACATCCAAATATCCACTAATATCTTATTTCACTTTATAAACCTAGTTTATAAATTCCATAGTCTCATTCTCCATTTTAAAAACACAGTTTCCAACACTAAATCAATTTTCAAATCGATTTCCCAAAATAAACTCCAATTAAAATAAATTCCTTTACTTATCCAAATTTATTTCAAATCCCATTAATTCCATATCTACTCCTTTATTTAGATTTAAAATCTTACTTAAATTTGAAATATTAATTTCATACTTAATTTCAAAATCCTCCCTTTATTTTTCCCAAACCATTTTAAATCCTGAATTTAAAATAAATTCTTAGATTTTTAAACAATACTTCTTAAGTTCTCAAAATTCATTTATTTCCATTTATTTAAAATCCCTTTTCCCATACTTGGAATTTATTCAATAGGATTTCAAAAATCAACTTTTATTCTTTCCAAGTTTCTTCTTTTAAATTTATCAAATTCTCAAAAATAAATTTACTTAAAATTTTCTACTTTAATTTCCAAAAATCCAAGTTTATATTTCTGGTATTTTAAAATACCAAAATATATCCGGCTAGACACTAGCCTTCAATAAAATCAATCACAGTTCATCAACAAATCATATCACAACACATGAAATAAATTCAAACAATTTGAGGAATCCAGTTGGATCCCTCCAACCTGTTTCCCTGCATCCACAGATGTTAGCAAAATATAAAATACCCATTCCACTTCGAGGTGGAATATCGCGGTATATGGGGTCATATTATCTCATCCGCTATTATGCGGCGCATAGGGTCTCATCCGCTATATAATGCGGGAAATCAATCACTCCAATATATATATATATATATATATATATATACTACTATATATAATATCACATCTAGATAGATAATAAACCATCAATTCAAACAATCCATCCAATAATTTAAATTTAACTATTTAAATTTAAAAGGTAATCCAAATGAGTGAGATAAACTCACCTTTGACTTTTTATTTTTTTGATTTGCAATCTGATTCATCTCGACTTGTTTCTCCATGATTTTAGACCTAACTGACTCTACTGCCATAACTCGACTGAGCCACACCACTCAGCTATTCCCAATGAAGCCGACCTATCGAACAACCCATGGCCGCGACATCGAACTTCACCTCTGCCTTCTCTCATGAAATCACTGCCGCCAAACCCAACCTTCAGTCGCCATCGAACGCGACTGCTCCTGCTACCCTCCCTTTTGCATGCGACCTCTGCCGCAACCCCCACGAACGCTCGCCCGTCGCTATCGCCGCATGCTCTTCTTCCAGTTGGCCACAGCCTCGAGTACTCGTCAATACCACCCTCGCATCGCGATTTGAATCGCTCTCCACTCGAGGACAAAGTTGAACCCATTGTTGTTTGAGATCTGAATGGGCTGCCATTGCTCGACTAATTAAATTTTTGAATTAAGAATGAAAAGGGCCGGGAATGGAAATAGATGGCTCGAACTATAAGAGGAAGAGGGGATTTTATTTTTATTTGTTCGGCCATTAACATTTTATTTTCTGTTCGATTTTCTTCTGAACAAGATGAAGTGTTGTCAATTATTCATTTTTTTCCCAACGAAGACGCGTGCAAAATCAGAGAAAACACGTGTCTAAAATTTCATTACGGGTTTAATTGTCTATTGCATGTGAATATATATATATATATATTCAATTTAAATTCAAATTCAAATCACCTCAATAATGCAACTTAAATTTTCGAACTCCTATCGAGGCATGCCGCCAGGCGTTTATAATGTTAAACCCCTATTTCGAACACAATGGAAAAGGTTACGAGTCCTAATTCGATCGTATGGAGAAGATAGCTTTTTGGATCCAGTTATTTATTAAATTTTCGATATAAAATTTCAGCGCGTTTATCTACCGTACTATCATACGACAACTCCAATCACTATGAAATTTGAAATCCGATAATAATACACTATTACGGATCCAATGGAACTGGTTTCGTCGAATTCCGAGACTGTGCCTCAGAAGGCTATTTTTTAAATGTCAATTTAAACGATATATTTTTAAAACTGAACAAACCACTTATAAATTAAATTTTAAAAGTTCTATTACCTTCAGTATTATCAGTATGAATCTTCTAAGCCTTTAAAAATATTTTTAACAAGCTTAAAACTCCTGATTCCCTATTTTACCCAACTTTCAATTTATTAAATTCAATAATTTAATTACCAAATAAACAGTGATATTTGAAATTCGAGTTAAACTAACTTCCAAATATTTAAAATCAATTAAATATTCCATTTTCAAATATCCAAAAATTCCGGGTGGTCACAATCTATGTATCGTATTATACTATGTATATAGATAGTTTCATGGATCCTTAAAGGATAGAAATCCCAAACATCCTTTAAGTTATATTGCATTTCACTTGGACATTTCACTCGAGTTGATTTACTTGCATAAGAATGTTAATCCCGACTCGAGTTTTTTGAGCTTTGCTTTATGCTTGGGTCAGACTGAGTATCACAGCATTTGAGACTCACCTTTGGAGCTTGGAGCTTTGCTTGAAGACCTGTCTCTTATCTATTCAACTTTTCAGTTGTTTCTAGTGTTTATGTTCAGACTTGTCTTTTCCTTATGTATTAGTAACTTCTTGTATTTTATATTTCTGTTGTATTTTGTTTAGACTCTGATGTTTATATACTAGCTTCATGAACTACTATTTATCTATTCCGCTGCTTTTTGTTGTAAATATCTATGTCTGTGATTCTGTGATAGTTTTTTTACTATATATGCTATGTTTGCAAAATATAAATTAACAATCTGTTGTTTTGAACAATTAAAGTCTTACATGTGTGGATGATTGTCGATTTGAAGGGTTCGAAATAGTAGGTCGTTACAGTTGGTATCAAAGCTTTGGTTTAGGCAAAACTCAGCATATGGAGTGAAAAGCTCATTAGAGATAGGGTAATAATACCCTAGAATGAGTAAAATTAACTATAGAATCATCTTCGTTCGAGCTTGAAATTCTTCATTAGGATCCTTCTGGATTAGGATTTCTTTTGAATTTTGGAACTCTTCCTTTGTTCTAAAATCCATCCGTGTCTTTCCTAATCGTGTTCTTCTTGATACTGGAGCCTCCCATAGCTTCATTTTTGTTGATCCCTGTAATAAATTTAAGCTCATCTTCTAACCTCAATTTGCAACTTCATCGTTTTGTGTGATTAATCCCATCGGCGGTTCCGCCAACCTTGGTATGATTTGTAAAGGGGTGAACTCCTTAACAATACGTGTCAATTCATTAGAGATATCTATGTCTTCAGTCTTGATGCTGTTATTTCTTGTAAAGCCCAAACCGTTTCTCCAGTAGAGAACCAGGGTAATTCTTTCATGATCGAACGTTGAATGCCTCAGGATTATGCAGGCTGTTTTATCTTTTCGCTTGACTCTTAGCCTAGTGATCTTGACTCCACCTGATAGTTAAGGATTATCCTGATGTTCTTGGTGAAGTCACTTCTCTTCCTCCCAAGCAGTAAATTGAATTCCGCATCGATCTTATTCCTGGAGCTCAACTTGTCATCCTTCCTCCCATACGAATGGTTTCTTTGAATGGTTAATCATGCCCTATGGATTAACCAACACTCCTACCTTCTTTGTCGAACTCATGAATTGCGTTTTCCGCAATGTTCTCAACAAGTTTGTCCCCATTTTTGTTGATGATATTCTCATCTTTTCTATGTCTCGGTTGACCCGGTTAAGATCGCCGCGATTAATGTAAGTCTATCCACCTTTTCTCTTTTGAAATTAATTATCTTATCTTACTTTCGAGTCTATCTTCGTAATTAGAATTCTCTTTGATTAGGGTCCTCCTAAATTTGAATCTCTATCCTTGTTCTAAATTTTGAAATAAATATAATTTTTTTATATTGTGTTGTTTGAGTTGTTAAGTTTGAATTTTGGGTTTCGACCGATTCGTTTGGCCAACGCGATCGATAGGAGTTCCAAAACACTTGAACAGAGCAAACAAACACAATATTGTTTTCGAAATTGGTAAATGAAATAAATTTATGTATGATAATATTTTATATATATAAGTATAGCTTTCTGAAATTAGATAGTTAAATGAATTGGTTGTTAGAAATGATAATACTAGACTATCATTCATTGTTTTGTTAACATTCCTAAAGCATTGCTGTATGTTATAAGGAGTTGAAATTTTATAAATACGGTTTATAAATCTGATTTGCAAATGAAATGAATTTAAATTAGGGATTTAAGAATTTAATATCTGGTGTTTCTCAAAATTGGTTTCAAAGTTTTGAAAAGTATATTATTTGAAAGTATTTTTCGAGAAATTGTTTCCAAAGAATTTTAAAAGAAGTAAATTTGTACACTCCTCTTATGTCGTTGGAAAATAATTTCGATGATGACTACAACATTATCGACATTCATTTTCGAGTCTCAAAGGGGGAGACCACTTAGTAGTTTCTCTATACTTTTGTTTTGAAAAATGGATTTGATTTGAATTTCTTAAGTATGATCTGATTTACAAATATATATATATATATATATATATGTATATATTTATTTCAAAATGGTTTAAAGTAAAACTAAAAATTTAACTCTCAAGTTTTATGTTAAGTGATGTTTTTCAATTATTGAAATGAAGCTAGATTTTTGAATAATTAGGGTGTCTAAAATAAGAAATGAGATTTAAATAACTTGAAACAGTTAAACTAGGGTAAACTTTATTTGTATAATACTCAATTGCATTCTGAAACATATACAACTTACCTGAAATATTCAAATAGTTAAATGTTAATATGAATATGTAATAGAAGGATGTACAAGAGAAGATTTAAGTAATAAAAATGTCCAAACTAAACTTTTCTTAATAGAAATGTTGTAAATGAAAGGAAATTTGTATAGTGCTCAATTACACTCAGAACATTAACAAACATACCTTGAAAAAAAAAGTTTGAATGTAATGAGATTATGTAATTGAATAGTATACAATATAAAATGTAAACAATAGGATGTCCAAAAATGAAATTTTGTTAAAGGAATTCTTAAATAAAAATTGAGTGGTTATAATAAATACTTATACACTTAATCCATGTTGCAAATTTATGTTAAGTAAAATAAATTAAATAATAAAAAGAGAATGTTATTTACGTAAATAAGGTGAATGCAAATAAATTGGATAACAATGTAAATTAATTGAAAGTGAGTTAATTAGAATGATAATAATAAATGGAATGTTAATATTAGACTTAAATAATTTATCGAAGAGTTAATTAAGGGATATTGACATTAAAAGGAATAAATTGTGAATGAAATAAAATAAATGAAAGTTATATGGTTTTAAATTAATTGTTGTATCTGGTACTTTGTATTTTGAATCTATCTTTCCTTTCTATTGCTCTATTATTCTATCTCATTCCTTTTTGGGGACGAAAAGTCTTGAGTGGCGGAGAGTGTAACGACTCGTAAATTTCAACGATTTAAATAACATAATTAACTACATTTTTCATGAAATTAAATAACACATTTTTGCAATGAAAATTTGATTTGGTATGCGTCTATTGAAGCATAGCAAGTGGCAGATT
Source organism: Allium fistulosum (assembly GCA_030737815.1). Lineage (NCBI taxonomy): Eukaryota > Viridiplantae > Streptophyta > Magnoliopsida > Asparagales > Amaryllidaceae > Allium > Allium fistulosum. The sequence goes on from CM060901.1 coordinate 673,619,566, forward strand.
TTCATTAGAAAATTTGAAAGTTAGTTCGGTTGTGTAATTTTCAATTTCAATTTAAAATCAGTTAAGTTTGATGGAAATAAAATATTTTAAAAATCTGAATATTTTTATATAATAAAAATGTAAATCATTTTTTGAGTGAGACGTCGTAATTCGTTTCACCAAATTTGGACTGCTCTAGCCCCGTTTATCTTATTTTCGGCGTTTTAACAGCATTTTTGGTAGTGAATATCGAGTTTTGGTAGGTGGGTCATATCACTCATATTTGTGTACCATTCTGTTCATCTCGTCGTGCTAAATTTTGTAGTATATTCATTTGTGTATTTCAGCGTCCAGAGCACGGCGAAATCTGCGAAACAGTTAGCCGTATCGATACCCATTTTGAGCCTTTTTGGTTTCCATATGGCTATTCATTTACCCACCGTGAGAAATCTAATAGCCATTTGCTTTTAATATTTCCTGGCATAGTCTCTTAGCTTTCTCCATTCCCATTGTTAAATTTATATTTGCTATTTCATTTTTATTTCTATTTCATTCATTTCAGCTCTATCGCTTCCCCTCCTTCTTCTTTCTTCGTTCTGAAAATAAATAAAAGTTTATATATAATATATTAAGTTGCATGAATCGTTTACTGAAGCCTGGCCTTGTTCGCCTTATATTTTTTCGACCTTGCCGACCACGATCCAGAGCCTACCTACCATGTCCTTCCTATTGCACCGCCCCTTCCTTTCTCGTTCTTTGCTCCATCCTTCCTCACCCATACCATAACCAAACGTTGCCATCAACAACCTCTCAGATCCGAGAAAACCCAAGCCCCAACCCACTGGTACCGCTACCTCATCGGCTCACCCACACTCCCTCTCAGTCACTACACCCAGTTCATCACCGTGACACCCACCTGAGCCACCTGAACTTCCTTCTTCCCACCGAACTGCCGACCACCCTTGCCTCCTCCAGCAAGCAAACCCTTTGCCTCACAGACAACCCACAACCAACAGTCAACCCAAACTCTCCACTGAAGCCTCACACCCCACGCCGAACTCAACAGCAACCACCGCGTCAGCCTACCCTCCCTTCCTCCTATTAGCCCGCTTGTCTCCCTACCTATCTAGTTAACCCCTTTCTCTCTTGCATGCTACGCCATTAGCCTTACCATCGTGCTGCTGTCCCCTCCTCCCCCCCTGCTCTAACCGAACAACGGCCTCGCCATCCACCTGAGCAGCCTCGCCGAACCCTCCATGTGAACAGCAGCCCGCCACTACCAAGCTATCCACCAAGATCCCACCTCATCTCTAGCTTCTCTCCTCTTCCTTTATGAAATGATATATATATATATGCTTTCTTATATAAATGTTTCATTCTGCAACTTTCTTTTATTTTATATTGTTTTTTAGTATAATATATAGATATATCGATTTTAATATACGTGTTTTAATAAATATTTTTTTTAAATATACATAATATGATGATATTTTGATTTAATATGTGATTAAATTGAATATTGATTTTAAAAGAAGAATATAATATAGAGATTTTTATATGAGTAAATTTTAGATTTTAAATAATATATATATATATATATATCTATGGTTTTCATCGATTATCGAGTTCCAGCCTTGCTTTGCTTTGTTTTGAGTTTGCAGTCCGGAGAATCTCAGCAGTAGTTGTCGCATTCTCCGCTTTTTCGTGTGCTTGCATCTCATTCTTGTTTTCTCTAGCCTCAAAAGGTGAGCGATCACTCATGATTAACATTCTTATATTTAGTAAATTTAATTCACATAAAATGACGATTGAAATATGTTGTTAAATTTTGAATTGGTTAGAAATTTAATTGTTAAAATATGATATGTTTTTATCTGCATTTGTTTACCTATGTTAATTGACACACGACACCATAACATGTTGTATATATATTTTATTTAAATTGTTATTTATTATATATGGTCGTACTCGATATGTATGTCATTTTATATTATCATTATATTGTTCTCAGACTGCAAGTTCCCTGTTAGTTTAGGAATTCCCTATGGGTGGAAATGATACATACCTGAACGATAGTGTAGATTAGAGAAAATCGTTATGGGTTATAATGATAAATCCAAGCGATTTTATTGATTTTGAAATTTTGGGATTGCGGGTTGAAATGATATATACCTATAAATATTAAATTATTGTGGATTGAAATGATAAATATTTGTATCACTTGACCATAGGATATAAAACTATATACGGACACCGTTGGTCTATTTTTGAAATGATTTCCAAAGTTTCGAAAGGAAATATATGGGTTTTAATAAAAATTGATTTTTAAAATATAATATATAAATTTTATTTTTAAATATGTGTAAAATTTAGATTTGTAAAAATTTATATATTTGGAAATTTAAATTTATAAGTTAGTTTTGAAATATAAATTTTAATATTTTACTTATAATTTTTTTATTTTTAAATATATAAAATAAGATTTAATATAAATAAATTTAATAATAAGATTTAATTTAATAAAACTTAATTTAATTAGTATATATATAACATGGTTAAGTATTTCTTTAAAATTATGTTTTAAAATATAGATTTTGTAATAACTTTAATAAAGTAAGGTTGGAAAGATAAATTGAAATTGATTTGTAATTTAATTGGTTTGAGAATTGAATATAAAGAAGAATTGATTGGAAACTTATTGATTTTGAGATTTTGAATGGTATGATTTTATAACTTGATTTAATTAAGAGTGATTAAATGAATATTTTCAAATTTAAATAAAGTTAGATATTTAATATTTTATTTTGGTTAAATTTGTAATTTGAGATTTACCTGAATGATTATAAAAGTGATTAAGTGAATATTTTCAAAATTAAATATAATTAAAGTTAGATATTTAATTTTGATTTAAATTTTTAATTTGAAACGTTATTTAAATATTCATAAAAGTGAATATTTTCAAAATTAAATAAATTAAGATGGAATATTTAATATTGATTTAAATTTGTAATTTGAGAGTTTATTTAATTGTTATTAAAAATGATTAAGTGAATATTTTCAATTTTTAATAAAATTAAAGTTGAACTTTGAGATATAATTGAAATTTATCAAATTGAGTTATTGCAATTTTTTTGAATATTTAAACTTTGAAACCTATTAAATTTGAAGTGTTTTAAATTTGTAGTTCATACCTAGATTTTAAATCGATATAAATTAAAAATGGCTTAATGAGAATTTGAATTGAACCTTTAACCTTTTTAATTGAAATGGTTGAACTGAGATTGATTTAAATTAAATTTTGGAACTAAAGTTGATTTGAATTGATTTGTGAAATTGGAAGAAACAATTCTAATTTGAATCTATTTCGATATAAACTCTTTTAATATATATATATTAGTTTAAATTTATAAACAATTTTAAATATAATTGTTTTAATATATAAACTATTTTTAATATATAAACATTTTTAATATATAAACTATTTTAATCTATAACCTCTTTTTAAATATAAACTATTTTAATGTATAACTATTCTAATATATAAACTACTTTCAATATCCAAACCATTTAAGTTGGAACTGTTATGTTTTAGATTTAATGGATTTAAATGCGAATACTTTGATATGATGGTTTAAACTATTTTGTGGGTATGATTTTGGAAATGAAATAGTGAAAATGATTTCGAAAGTGAATATGATTTCGAAAGTGATTTGATTTTTGAAATGAACATGATATTTAGATATGAAGTATGAACTGTTTGAAATATAAAATGACCACGATGTGAACTAAGCATTTGGTTGTTAAAGAGACCAGGATCGGATATTGTCATACTCTCTACCAATACCGAAAACCACTTTAGCAATTGTGCACGTAGTGGAGATTCTAGAACGAAGTAGGATGGTCGGCGAACGATTCTGTATGAGGTACTAACGCAGCCTTGACTCCCGCGAGTTAGCTAGATGTGACTAAAATAGGAGCCATGCCATGCCAAGTGAGGTCTCACCTCCGATCGAGCATGCTTCTTCGATACCATTCTATTACTTTGTAATTTGATTGGGTGCACCTTTGATTTTGGGAGTGTGTCTCGAGGTGAGCAGTAGTGGCTGCGATGCATTACCACCAGTCTGAATCCTCAAAACAGTAGTATCCTACTCTAGGCATTGCCTCGCGTGCCTTGTCACATGCCTTATCACACGCACTACGACTTTGGTTTGTACCATACCTATGGAGTGCTCCCTGAGTAAACCACCAGTTTGGTGGAGCTTATAGTATCTGTATAGACTATGGGAATATATAAAAGTGTGTTAAAGGGGATATGAGTAACAGCTTAATGCTATTTTAATAGTTTACTTTACTATAGACATTATCTATGTAGCGTATTGTACTATGTATGTAGATAGCTTCACGGATCCTTAAAGGATGGGATCCCAAACATCCTTTAAGTTATATTGTATTTCACTTGGACATTTCACTTGAGTTGATTTACTTGCATAAGAATGTTAATCCTGACTCGAGTGTTTTTGTAACAGACTGCACCTCACTTAACGCAGACATTGTGACGCAGCGGATAATTCGAAACGATCTTCAATCGATGAAAGTAGCAGTCGATGGATTGATGAATGCTGAAATGCCTGAATTCGTTGATCCGAAGATACCGAACTCTAGCTATCTCTGACTCGTTGATCCGAAGATACCGGAAAGAGATCTACGATTCTTCGACGTTGATCTTGCGCACAAGATACCGTGAATCGGCTTCAACAAACGACGATCCGAGCGCACTCGAATGACGTTAGTGGAGATAGGAGATACACTCGACTACCAATTGAAATTGAAAGCAACAAGCTAACAAAAGAGAATTTTATTCAATATTCAACAACCTTTACAAAATGACCATACACGCCTATTTATAGGCACATTACAATTTACACCAAAAAACAACGAAATTACTCTAAGTCCTAACTCGGTTCCGAGTTAACAACATCTGCTTCGCGACTTAGGGATAGCTCGGCAACGACTTCATCTTCTTTTCGCGACTTAAGGGATAGCTCGGCAACGATTTAATGGAAGCTTATCTCGGCAACGATTTAGGGTTAGGTCGGAGCTTGCGATGTGCTTCCGCGTCATGGGGTTTAGGTCGGTCGCGACTTTGGGAAGAGGTGTTAGGTCGTAGCTCGGCATGGAGGTGGGAGATAGGTCGGCAATTGGGGATAGGTCGGCAATTGGAGTTAGGTCGGCGATTGGGGTGGGAGTTAGGTCGTAGGTCGGCGTGAAGGTGGGCGTTAGGTCGGAACCTCTGGTCGTCGAGCCTAGGTATGTTGCTTCATCATCCTCCCCTTGTTGACAAAAATTCGACCTCGAATTTGTACTTCTCTCCTTTTCAACAAGTTCATCTCCATGGTACGGAATCAAATGTTTAACGTTGAAAACGTCAGCAGTGTGAATGTGTTCGGGCAACTTTAACTGATAAGCATTGTCATTGATTTTCTTCAAGATTTCTACTGGTCCAATCTTGCGAGCTTTCAACTTGTTGTAAGTCCCAACTGGAAAACGATCTTTCGTCAATACTGCGTAAACAAAATCACCCTCTTTGAAGACTACACTCCTTCGTTTCTTATCCGCCATTTGTTTGTACTTCTCGTTTGTCTTTTCCAATCGTTCTTGAACGATTCTATGGCACTCCGTCAACCCTTCAACAAAATCAGCAGCTTTCTTAACTGTCTTCTTTGATTGTGGTATTACCGTTAAATCCAACGGGCCCTTCGGTAAGCTCGAATAAACAATCTGGAATGGACTGAACCCAGTACTTCGATTCACAGCATGATTATGGGCAAATTCTGCCTGACATAACTTCACATCCCAACTCTTTAGATTATCTTGAACAAGACACCTCAACAAGTTTCCCAACGATCGATTAACCACCTCAGTCTGTCCATCCGTTTGCGGATGATAAGCACTACTAAATTTCAGCTTCGTTCCCACCATTTTCCACAAACTCAACCAAAAGTGACTCAAAAATCGAGTATCTCTATCTGACACAATAGATTCTGGCAATCCATGAAGTCGATAGATCTCCTTGAAAAACAACTGAGCAACATGAACAGCATCTGCCGTTTTCTTACAAGCAATAAAGTGTGCCATCTTCGAGAACCGGTCCACCACAACAAATACAGAATCATTTCCCCTCTGAGTTCTCGGTAATCCCAACACGAAATCCATGCTGAGATCAACCCATGGTTTGGTAGGCACGGGTAACGGCATATATAAACCCGCATTAGTCGCAGTTCCTTTCGAAACTTGACAGATATGGCATCTCTCAACAAACCTCTCCACTTCTTTCCTCATCGAAGGCCAAAAGTAGGATTGTGAAATTAATTGTAAGGTACGGTCTCTTCCAACATGCCCTTCTTCATGTAATTCCTTGATAATCTTCATTCTCAAACTACCCTCCGGAATGCACAATCGATTTCCTTTGAAAAGAAAACCATCTATTATCACAAAATCATCCGTCTCTCCCTCCTTGACCTTTTCAACAAATTTTGCAAAGTAAGGATCATCAGTGAATAACTCTGGCAATATTTCAAACCCCGTCACTTCAACTTTTAGCGTAGTCAACAAATGACTCCTCCTACTCAAAGCATCAGCCACACGATTTGTCACTCCTGACTTGTGTTTCACAACAAAAGTAAACTGTTGTAGATATGCAATCCACGATGCATGTCTCGCTGAAATCTTGTCTTGCCCTTGCAAATGCTTCAATGCTTCATGATCAGTGTAAAAAACAAACTCCTTCTGAAATAGATAGTGTCTCCAGTGTTTGATAGATTGTACAACAGCATAAAACTCCACATCATATGTACTGTATCGCATCTTCGCTCCTGTCAACTTCTCGCTGAAATATGCAATAGGACATCCCTTCTGACTCAACACCCCTCCAATCCCAACCTTGGATGCATCAGTGTGCAGTTCAAACACTAACTGAAAATCTGGTAACACTAGAATTGGTGCAGACGTCAGCAATTCCTTGATCTTCCCAAAAGCAATCCCTGCTTCCTCTGACCATGAAAACTGTTTGCCTTTCATACAATCTGTAACAGGGGCCATCACACTACTAAAGTGTGGGATAAACCTTCGATAAAATGAAGCCAACCCATGAAAACTACGAACTTCCGTTATCGTCTTGGGCTGCGGCCAGTTTCTGATCGCCTCAACTTTACTTTGGTCAACCTGTATTCCTTTCTCTGAAACAACATACCCCAGAAATAAAACACTATGCGTCATGAACACGCATTTCTTCGTTGCAGCATAGAATTGTTCTTGTCGCAATACCATCAGCACTTCTCTAAGATGATTCAAATGTTCCTCCGGACTCCCACTGTAAATAAGAATATCATCGAAATACACCACCACGAATTTCCCAATGAACGGTCGAAAAATCTGATTCATCACTCTCATAAAAGTACTCGGTGCATTTGATAAACCAAACGGCATAACCAACCACTCGTATAGACCCTCTCTGGTTTTAAAAGCAGTCTTCCACTCATCTCCTGGTCTGATACGAATTTGATGATATCCGCTCTTCAAATCAATCTTAGAAAAGATAGTAGCTCCGCTTATCTGATCCAACAAGTCATCCAACCTCGGCATTGGAAATCTATGTCTCACGGTAATTTTATTCAATGCTCGACTGTCAGTGCACATTCTCCATGTCCCATCCTTCTTGGGTACCAATAAAGCTGGTACAGCACAAGGACTCAGACTCTCCTGCACACGCCCCTGTTCAAGCAATTCCTCTACCTGCCTCCGCAATTCTTCATGTTCCTTCGGACTCATTCGATAATGTGGTCTGTGTGGCAATACAGCACCAGGAACAAGATCTATCTGATGTTGTATATCCCTCAACGGTGGCAACTCCGTTGGTAACTCCTCTGGAAATACATCGTCAAATTCTTTCAGAACTGGTTTAACTTCTTCTGGAATTTCAACTTCTTCACTGCTTTCTCGTCCAATCAACAAGAATACTTCCGGCTCTTCTTCAACTTCTTTAACAAACTCCTTCAAAGTCAATAAAGTTTTCAGCTCTTCGATTTCCTCCACTTTGTTTTCTTCCTGTTGGCGTTTCTTCGGAACCAGAGTAATCTTTGTACCTTCAAACATGAAACTGTAACTGTTGGTCCGTCCATCATGTTGTACTGCTCTATCAAACTGCCATGGCCTGCCCAACAACAGATGACACACATCCATGTCTACTACATCACACCAAACCTCATCCTTGTATTTCTTCCCAATTGAAAACTTCACACAAGCTCTACGTCCAACTTTCACTTCACCACCCTTCCTCAACCAAGCTAACTTGTACGGTTTAGGATGTTTCTCGGTTTTCAACTCCAACTTCTTCACCGCTTCTGTAGAGATAATATTATCACAACTTCCAGCATCAATAACAAATTTACAAACTCTTTCCAGAATAGTGCATGTAGATTGAAAGATATTGTTCCTCAACCAACTACTTTCCTCTTCTAGCTTCGGTGTTAAACAACTTCTCCTCATCATCAATGCGTACCCGTCATCTCCCGACAGTAAGTCTTCCTCCTCAACTGGTAAAGAATTAGAGCATTCAGCTTCTTCATCCTCATCCTCAACCTTAGCAATCATTGCTCTCTTCTTTGGCTTCGGACATTCGTTGCTTTTATGACCCAACTCCTGACAGTTGTAACATTTGAAACCGTTGTTAACCCTTGCCTTCTCAACCTCCTTCACCACTGGTTTACTGATAGGTTTAGACATATTAGAACTTCCACCAACACCCTTCACTTGATTATTGGAATTCGTAAACACACCACCTCCTCGTCGTCCCTGCTTCTCCCAAGCCAACGCTTTTTGATGTGCCTCTGCCACAGATCTTGGATCGAACATATTAACCATATCCTGAATCTGCATTCTCAATCCCCCAATGAATCTAGACGTCAGTTGTTCTTCTGTTTCCATAATATCATTCCTCGCAATAAGCTGATAAAACTCATCCGTGTAATCATTAACAGTCTTTGTGCCCTGCCTCAAGTTCTGCAAACGTTGATACATCAAAGATTGATAATTGTAAGGTAGGAACGTTGCTTTCATCAATTTCTTCATCTTCTCCCAAGATTCAACTTTTGACTTCCCCATTCGTTCACGTGTAAGTTTAGTTTGTTGCCACCATGCCAAAGCTCTACCCCTCAACCTTGTAGCAACCAACTTCACTCTACGACGTTCTGGAACTTCTTTGAAATCAAAAATTTCTTCAACATTAGCCATCCAATCCAAAAACTCTTCGGCTTGCATACCACCTTTGAATTCAGGAATTTCAGTTTTCATTCCCGATTCCCACTTGTGATCGTACTCCGATTGATTCCTTCCTCGTCCACGTCCTCGTCCATGAACACTACCCCCATCATACTCTTCTTCACAATCCGATGTATATCGATGTCGATCCTGACCACCAACATCTCTACCACCACCATTTCTTCCACCAACATTCCTACGATCCACATTCCTCCGATCTCGATCAGTCACATTTCTATCACGACCTCGATCATCAACATTTCTATCACAATCTCGATCCACGCTTCTATGATCACTATCAACACTTCTCTCTCGATTTGAATGCGGTGAAATCCTACTTCTTCCATGGCTCGATTCAGGTGAAACCCTTCTCTGATTTTGACTCATTTCCAACATCATCCTCTCTAATCGACCAATCCCTTCCGTAAGCTTCTCATTGAAATTCTCGTTAATTCTTTGCTCCATCTCGTTGGCCTCTTCTCTTCCGTATAAAGCATTAATATTGCGATGACGTTGAACTCGTCTTGGCGGCATGATTTAATTCTTCACAAACACTTCAACAAATTCACACTTCACGATTCAAACACCTTTCGAACTTTGATCCAAAATGAAATGGATCGAAAACTCCAACTTTGTTGCAAAATATGACGAACACGATGAACACACCTTCAACACTTCAAATTCTCGGCTCCAAGACTCGATTTAGCTATGATTGGCTAAAACAAGCTCTGATACCAAACTGACGCAGCGGATAATTCGAAACGATCTTCAATCGATGAAAGTAGCAGTCGATGGATTGATGAATGCTGAAATGCCCGAATTCGTTGATCCGAAGATACCGAACTCTAGCTATCTCTGACTCGTTGATCCGAAGATACCGGAAAGAGATCTACGATTCTTCGACGTTGATCTTGCGCACAAGATACCGTGAATCGGCTTCAACAAACGACGATCCGAGCGCACTCGAATGACGTTAGTGGAGATAGGAGATACACTCGACTACCAATTGAAATTGAAAGCAACAAGCTAACAAAAGAGAATTTTATTCAATATTCAACAACCTTTACAAAATGACCATACACGCCTATTTATAGGCACATTACAATTTACACCAAAAAACAACGAAATTACTCTAAGTCCTAACTCGGTTCCAAGTTAACAACATCTGCTTCGCGACTTAGGGATAGCTCGGCAACGACTTCATCTTCTTTTCGCGACTTAAGGGATAGCTCGGCAACGATTTAATGGAAGCTTATCTCGGCAACGATTTAGGGTTAGGTCGGAGCTTGCGATGTGCTTCCGCGTCATGGGGTTTAGGTCGGTCGCGACTTTGGGAAGAGGTGTTAGGTCGTAGCTTGGCATGGAGGTGGGAGATAGGTCGGCAATTGGGGATAGGTCGGCAATTGGAGTTAGGTCGGCGATTGGGGTGGGAGTTAGGTCGTAGGTCGGCGTGAAGGTGGGCGTTAGGTCGGAACCTCTGGTCGTCGAGCCTAGGTATGTTGCTTCATCACATTGTCCCCAACTTAGTGATCTCCGCCTCATGGGCTAAGCCAAGGTGTGGGGTTTTGTTCCTCAAAAGGCCTCGACGTTGTTATGAGATGAAGGCTTTGGTATATAAGCACCAACTTTATAGTATTATCCACGATGTGGGACTATTATTCCCCTTATACCAAACTGTGACGCCCCACCCCGAGCCCCACATTAACAAAGAGTATTACTGGGTAATACTATCTGGTAATGCGGAGAATAGGGCTGGTTAGGAGCGACCATCCATAGCTTTGTCTTAAACATCTATTGAATACGTCGATTTAGTGCTCTAATTTTTTTTTCCTTTTTCAAGTGGATTGACATATTCAATAAATGCTTAATACAAAACTACAGTGGCTAATGGATCTATCAGAATAAAATACAACAACAATATATATACATCATATCACATAAAAGTAGCCAAACATACACACACGCACATATACACAGATTCACCCCATACAATAAAAATGATACAACAGATGTGGTAAAAGGACCACAATATATACAACGAGTCAAAACAATATACATATCAGAGTAGCAAAAAAAGGACTACACAAAAGCTACAACAAAAAGCTAGCAGAAAAGTCCATGCGGAAGCATAATAGGCTAAGTCCAAAGGGTACCTAACCTGAAACACCTCGGTCTGACTCGAGTATAAAATACACGGGTCAGTCTAGCTAAACAAATCAGTTTAAGAGGATAATCAGTAACATAAGCATAAGGCAACATGATAATCTTCTCAAGTGAGAAGGAATAATTTAAGAGTATATGGTTACTTCACATGGCACAATTAAGTAGGTATAGTAATTTCAAGCGATACAAGGATATCACTAAATATGAATGCAACTCAAAGGCGATAAAACGTCATAACACATCTCATGATAAAAGCACGTCTCATCTTATCAGCGTATCACAAAACATCAAATATGGTTTAGTAGAAAATATAACTCCAAAGAGGAGAAATCCCAAACCCGCCATATCGGCAACTTAAAACAATCTCAAAGAAATCACCATCTCAAAATACGCCATTAGGCAATCAAATATATATCTCTAACATAAGAGAATATAATCCCAAATAAACGCCAAGAGGCAAATCTCATATAATAACGCCAATAGGCAAATCACAAATAATACGCCAAAAGGCAAATCTCAAATAACGCCAGGTGTTGGCAAACCCAAATCACAAATATAGAACTTGATAGGAAGTTCAATTTCCAAAGATGTAATCGCCATATATAATATCTCGAATGGCTCAAATGGACAATAATGTAAAAAGGGGATACACTTGGAAAATCACAAAGAAATCAATGAAATCATCTCAAAGATATAGGACGTGCTTATGGCCAAAGCCCACCAAGTATTGTTCTCCCAACATAAGGCGCCACGTCTCTTAGACAAACGTCCTGAAGGACAAATAAATATGTCTCTTAGACAAACATCCCGAAGGACAAATACATCGCAATGACAAACGTCTCTTAGACAAACATCCCGAAGGACAAATGACCCGAAGGTCCAGTACTGGCAAATACGTCTCTTAGACAAATGTGTCACAAACTCTCGAATAGGAACCCGAACAGAGTTAACGTGTGTCTCATACCACATGTTTGCACTAAACGGTTTACTAACCGCTAGTAAATTTCACACTCAAAGCAGTAAAAAGTTTACCTCATCTCATCAGTTAACTCGACTCGAAGGTCAAAACGAACAAACAAACAAGTCGAGAATTAACCGATAAGATAAACGGACGTGTCTCATACCACGTGTTTTACCAAACCGTTTAATTCTCCATCTCATTCGCTCGAAATGTGCAAAAACCTGTAATTTATATATAAAATAATTTACTTTGGAAAACAAGCTTTGAAAACCAATTCTCAAAATCAATTTGATAACCTTATTTGAAAATCTCCCTTATTAAAGAGAATAAATAGATTTTACACTTGAAAATACTTTAAAATATTATATAATAATTATTTTGAATTGCCCATAAATTTTAAAAATTATTTCAAAATCGTTTGGAAAAATCCGTGCTCGAAATCATAGAAATTACTCAAAACCGTCATTCAAATTAAATTCAAATTCAATTCAAATTTGAATTTCAAATTCATCAAAACTGGGCTAGCCTATTGATAGGCATCATAGCTCTCAAAACAATTCAGAAATATCACAAAAACATGAAGTAAAAGTCAAAAGTCGGACGGAGAAAGAACATAAAAATGCATAGACAAAATAATACACAGGTCTGAAATCTTCTCCGGGTTCAACTTTTGGACATGGAACAAGTGGCCAAATGACCTCTGTTTGAACTAAAATTTGGTGCGCAAATAGTATAAAACTTCAGCTTTCAAACAAAAAAATAATCGTTGAATCCCGACTGGGAATTAAAAAGTTACGCTATCTAAAACATGGACTCAGACCATGTTTGCAACAGTTAAAAAACAAAAATGTGCCCAGGCCTAAAAAACATCTTGGGTTCAAATTATAGGCCTGAGAAAGAGGAACAAACGACCTCTTATTGAGCTGAAAATTGGTAAGCATATAGTTTAACACTCATTCTTGCAACTGGAAAAAGAATCACGAAATTTGAAAAAGCTATGATAAAGTTATGATGTCTCAAAGTTGAACCCAAGCAGTGTTTTCACTATAAAAATCTAGGCAAAAACATGCTCCGAATCAAAATTCGGCAACATATTTCTATAAGCTACATGGGTCGAAATAACCTGAAATTTGTCAACACTCATACTTTAATCTGGAAAAAGAATCACACAATTTGAATAAGGTATGAGAAAGGTATGATGTCTCAAAGTTGAACACATGCAACGATTTCACTGTAAAAATCTGGGAAAAAACATGCTCCGAATCAAAGTTCAATAGCATATTTCTATAAGCTACATGGGTCGAAATGACCACAAATTTGGCATGCATAAAGATCAACAACTATACTTTAAACTGCAAAAAGAATCAAAGAATTTCGACAGAAAACGGAAGAGATACGCTGTCTCAAACATAGACTCAGGCCATGTTTGCAGCAGCTCAAAATCAACGTTACATCAAACGAATTTGCAAAATAAACTACCCAATTCATCACTATGAAACCTGAAACAAGCTAGAATGTGTGAGAGAGATTCTCACATTGGATTAGCAGCAAGAGATTAGCAATTTACAGCAAGAATCTGGATCAAAATGAAGACTTGGAGGCTCAAATTGTTGCTTCAACACCTGTAGATGCCATTTGAGCTACGTGTAAGAAGAAATCAACCTATAGTGATTCAATTTTCACAAAATAGAAAATAACCTGAGACAAATTCATAGTTTTGAACTGATTAGCTGAATTTAATAGCTTCAATGTGATTAATTTTGCAAAAGAATTGGAGAAATTTGAGAATTGGATTCTAGGGTTTTAAGAGAAAAAAAGGTTTTCTGGTTTCTTTTGGTTACAGCCCTAAACTTTGAAAGTACAGGTTTGAGAAGAAGATGGTTTTCTCTTAGGTAAGATTGTAGTTGGGCTTAAACCTAATAAGAAAATAATTTGATGAATACACTAATTATCACTAATACACCAAAACACTTACATTTTAAACAAAACAACCTATATTTGCATAATTTCAACTTTATAAAATAACACTAATGTTTTATCAACACAAAAGGATATTTTAGCCATTTAAAATTATTTTTCATCATGAAATTCTCATTTTTATTTAAATACTTCAATTTACACCATTAATTACATAAAGCACTATTTTTAACACTAAAATTTACAGAAAAATCATTTTCTTATACAATTAAATGTGACAAACCTTATTAACATTATTTTTACATCCAAATATTATTTTTAAACAAAATTCCACCTTTTTATTTATATTATTATCTGTATTAAATTCAAACGTTTAATTAAAATTAACAAAATTCAACGTTTGGCAATAATTTCCAAAATTATTGCATTTTATCAAATTAAAACCATATAATGCTCATTATTATTACAAACTAACATAATAAAGGTTTTAAAACTTTATTTCAACATTTTATATTTATTTACAACAAATAATGTTGATTTAAATTATTTTATCTTTACTTACTTCAATTAATCCCCAAATCAACATATTACCATTATTTACAATTTATTACCAACCAAACTATCTTAATTCTATTTTATTTATTCCAAATCCATTATTAAATTATAACCACCGTTATAATTAAAATTTACAGGTAATCGCCAAAACCAGGGTTGTTACAGTTTTGTGCTTTGCTTTATGGTCGGGTCAGACTGAGTGTCACAACATTTAAGACTCACCTTTGGAGCTTTGCTTGAAGACCTGTTTCTTATATATTCAGCTTTTTAGTTGTTTCCAGTGTTTATGCTTAGACTTGTCTTTTGCTTATGTATTAGTAACTTCTTGTATTTTTGATTTCTGTTGTATATTGTTTAGACTCTGATGTTTATATAGTAGCTTCATGAACTACTATTTATCTGTTCCGCTACTTATTGTTGTAAATCTTTGTGTTTGTGGTTCTGTGATAGATTTTATTTACAGTATATGCCAATTATGTGAAATATAAATTAAAAATATGTTGTTTTGAGCAATTCAAGTCTGACATGTGTGGATGATTCTCAATTTGAAGGGTTCAAAATAGCAGGTCGTTACATATTGGAGGGGGCAAGCCATGAGCCAAGGTGGTGAAGGGAGGTGATGACGTGGTCCTTCAAGCAAGGATGGTGACGACCTAGCATTTACAAAGGAAGGAGAAGTTGTTTCGTCGATGATGTGGTGAAGTAAGTGTTGATTTGTTTTAATGTTGGTAGGAAGTTTGGATTTGAAAATGGCTAGTACTTGAGTTTAGATTTAATGATTTAAAACTTAAGATGATGATATGCTTTTTTAATTAGTTAATTGATATGGTTGGTTAAAATTTGGTTAATTATACGGTCTATTATATGGTTGATTATATGGTTAATAACTTAGTTGAGATAAATTATGAGAAATCATTATAAGAAATGCTTAAGTGATTAGCCATAGTTAATTTATGAAAAATAAATCCATATAAATATGTGTATGGAGTTTATTGAGCCTCTTAATGGTTTTGAAATATAAAAAGGTTGAAGATTATTATAATAATATAATATTATGAAATAGTTTAAAAGTGAATATGAGATATAATATGGAAGATATTAGTTGAAATGGTTTAAAATGGTTTATAAATGTTTTATAAACACTAAAACCCAATTTGAGGAAGTTTTGACAAGTTATGAAAATTGAGTCAAAAATAGGCACGCCGCGTAATGGTAGTTCGTGATTTGCATCGTAAAAGTTTAAATCCATTTATAGAATGGAACCAAAGTCACAATTTTTTAGAATAAGAATTTTCCAAGCTCTTATAAGCATAGTTTTCAAACAAAGGAAAAAGATTTAGATTTCGTAATGTAGATTTTGAATATGACCAAATCAAGTTTTCAAAATGATTGCGGTTTGGCTATTCAGAAAACAAAGCGATAAATTGTTTAAAATTGATATTTTTAATTCTTTGAAAATATGGAATAAATTATGTAAATATATTAAAATGTTGTAAAAGGAATTTGAGTTATAAAATGGATTTGTAAATGACCAAAAAGTCATTTTGATCAAATAAGCTTTTATATCACTATTCATAGCACTTTTTAATAACTTTTAAATTATGGTTTTAAACTTAAGTATTCTTTCCCAAGTCTTTTATAGATGTTTTTAAATAAATAAATATGTGTTTTAAAGATAATTGGGAAGTTACATAATTATTTTAAAAGAGTTTAAATAAACGATTAGAAGAAAAGCTACTGTAAATAAGTGATTTAATCTTGGCTCTAAAAGCCGATGAATATACTGGATTTTTCTATTCATGAGATCTGGATGCGTGGTGCTTAAAATAAGGAGATGTTTAGGAACAACCAATGCCATTGCTCTCATGGCTTCTTCCTGAGCGAGGGATATATAAGGTCGAAATGTCAGAAATGAGATAAGTATAAGAGATTCAATTTTCCAAATTTAAACAACTTGGATTGTATAGAAATAATCTTCTTATACTTGGTATTAAATTCTGAGGAGAGAACCCATACTATCCATGTGAATTTAAAAGGAAATTTCACCGTTATTCAAATGATAGTAATGGCTGAATGCGGAAATTGATATCGAGTGTAATTAGGGTAATTTATATGGATCTATTTCTATTCAATACTAAATGGTTTAGGTTTACAATAAATGATGTCTTAAATAACATCGTTTTTTACCCTTTTAAAAGTTATGATTTGAAAATTAAGAAATCTTTGTTAAGATTTGAGTGGATGATTTGGAAATGTTTCTCCTAAGTAAAAGGTGAGATGATTTGGAAAATTTTCCATATAAAAAGGTTTGATTAACCATATGATTTGATTAATGGGGCTTATGATTCCATATACTTTTGAGAAGATAAATGGAATAGTTTAAAAGAATATATCTCTAAAAGGTATTTTAAATGAATGAAAAGTTAAATTAATTGGATGATGATTAATAATCACCTATATACCTCACACTTTTTACCGATGATTGTTTCTATGAAACCGAGGTCGGATTGAGCGAGTTCTATTCGAAAACCACTTTGAACCAATATATGCATTCGAAAGTGAAGACATGTTGAAGAAATGATTTTTTATGACATGAGATCTTTATAACGGAAGGACTACTTGTTGATAATCTCAAGGTAGCTCCCAGAATAAAATAAATAGCAATGGTTCCTTCGTTCTGAAAATCTTCGAAATGCAAGGACTACTTGCTACTAATCCTAGGGGTAATTTCCGACAGGATGTAATAGGAGAAGTGCCTTCGGTTTGTTATAATCATGAATAACTTGTATAGATGAGTGTTTGATATTGCATTTCTAAAGCCACGTACATTGGCCTCTAATTACAAACATCAGTTTAATGGCGTAGTAGGCAACTCTCTTGTACTTAACACCCTTCTCCGAGACGTCGAGCTTAGAGGTTGTGCATTTGTGGAAATCAATAGTGTGTCATTAGAAATTGTAATGTGGCACTGAAAGTGGAACCTGTTATGAGAAAGGCAAAGCATGGCATTGTGAAAAGCAAAGCCTGGCTTTACGGAAAGTATGAGCGTAGCCTCTCAAGCCTCACATACTAGTAATGGTATGGGTAATTATGTGGTCAGCAGGACATATATTTCAGGCCATCGGTTATTGTTGATATGGAAAGAAAAGGGCATATGTTGCCTAGAGGCAAGTAGTGTCAATACCCTTGATATTTTATGGTATAGTGTTGTATGAATCCTTGTACGAAAAGCTACCAGATACGTAGTAGTGTAGCAATAAAGATGTACAGTGGTGTATGAGTCCCTATACGGAAAGCCATTAGGCACTATGATTACTATATATGGAAAAGTACGTAAAGGAAGGAAATGACCGCTAGTTCCTTATCATGTTGGAAATCCATTTCCAATACGAGCTTTACGGTTTTGGTTGTTTTCCTAAAATAGTCGTACTGCCTTGTAAACATTCAGCTACCCATTGCTGGAACTTAATAATGGTAAGAATTTTGGCTATTTTATATATATTTACTTGGAAAGAATTTTTAAAGCAATGTCATTAAAAATGATATCAAATGGTTTAAGTGTTTTGGTTATCATAGGGTAAAAACTCATCTCTGTTTATCTGCGGCGTGCTCTTATGAGATAATCTTCTTTCAAAAAGGGTTTTGTTCGACAACAAAGTTGACCTATAACACAATCATATATATTTATAAATCGTGATCCTTGCTAGTTTATCAAGCCTGATCCAGATATTTTTAATACTCGGGTTAGATCCGAGCATATTTAGGTTTAGCAGAAGACATTTGGAGTTTCCAAAGGAGAGCTGGAGAACTTCATCTACGAATAGACATATTCTATTTTCCACTGCATTTGTTTTGTTGTTTTCAGCATTTATAAGGATAAGGGTTTGTAACCGTGCAGGCTGAATAAAGGTTAGACTCTGTTATAGTTATTTAAAATTTCCACTAGAAAGGATTTTTTGATTAATTATGTATGTTATTCCATTCGTGTGAGATTTTGTTTAGTCTTTATTTTCTTCTTTCCCTTAACGATCGGGTTTTCCAGCACTTAAATATGCAGCACGTGGATACCGAGGATGTATTGGTGTCGATTTTCGATGGCCAAAACTCACATTCATTACATTTGGTATCAAAGCTTATGTTGAGCGAACATGTAACAACCCAAAATTTAAGCTATAATAATTATTTAAAGAATTAATTTAATAACAAAATAAGTTTGCGAAATTATCAGAATCGAGCTACGGGAGTTGCACCGATGTGTCTGTGGCGATTTTCCGATCATTTTCCGTATATAGTTTGTCAAAATCCAAGCTAAAACGAAGAAGATACGAAATAAACAAGAAACGAATATATATATATATATATAAGGTCAGGTCGACACTAGGTTCGACCCTCACCATTGCTAGGTCGACGTATAGGTCGATCCCTAGCAGGCTTGGGTCGACACCAAGGTCGACCCGCCCCTGTATTTGGATGACATTTCATCTAGCTTCGTATATGACGTGTTTTTTAACTTCTCTCAAATCCTGTGTGTTCGTGCTTCCATCCAATGGTTTCCAGCGAGCCTATGACATGGTTGCACCAGATTTCATCTTCAAATCCAACGGTCTGAGATCCATAAACCACACCATAAAAAAGACACTAGGCCTGGCTATTTTTCTCATTTAGATTTTCTCCTATTTGGGTTCATTGCCTAAGGATGGACCCTAAATAGAATATTTTTCTAAGGAGAAGATCATTTCGATAAAAATATTCTACGCTCTAGAAGTGGATCAAGGAAGACCAAGGAATAGAGCTAAGGACCACATGTGATTTTTTCGTAATTATTTTAGACTATTAAGTAATTTAAATAATAGGGTTCGCAATAGTTATAGTTCTTTTGCAATTTTGAGACAATTTTTATATAATTTATTTACAGTTAATTTTTAAAGTTCTTTATAGTCTATTTTATTTAGCTATTTTTAATTAGCTATTTTATTCAGTTATTTACAGTTATTTACCTTCATTTACATCTATTTTGTGTTAGAATTCAGCTTGTAAATGTTAGTTTCTTTTCATTCCTTTTTATGCGAATAAAATAATAAAAGGAGAATAATTCGCAAATATGGATTAAATAGAATTAAACACTAAATTTACAGAAACTAGATGTAAAACAAGAAAGACTGTAATAAAAAGAAGATAGATTGAAATAGGCAAATTTGAAACATTTGCAAGCATGTTTATAACTAGTGGTTATAACTAAAAAGATAGAAAAGAAGAATAGCAATTATAACGTAGGTTATAATTAAGCAGAAAGAACAGTAAAGGCTTATTTTAAGACTTAGATTAAGTTAATAAGCAAACAGAGCAGAAATAACGGAAGAGGCTTATTTTAAAACTTACACTAAGTTAATAAGCAAGAACAGAAATAGGGCCCATACCGATAGCATTCCCTTTCAGACTAGGACTGATGGTGTCACAACAAATTAGGTGAGGCTGGGTAGGACCCTCTCAGACTAGGACTGATGGTCTCACAATAGTTAGGTGAGGCTGGGACACAGGGTAAATAAGTGGCTCATAGATAGAAGCTCAAAGCGGGGGATTTGGGTAAGGAGCGCAACTAGATTTTGTTTGTTAGGACCCGTACCAACAGCATTACCTTTCAGACTAGTATTGATGGTCTCACAAAACAATTAGGTGAGGCTGGACATGACCCTTTCAGGCTAGGACTGATGGTTTCACAACAGATTAGGTAAGGCTGGGCACGCTTATGCTGACAGGGTGAGTAAGAGGTCACAAGAGGGGGGCGACAGTGAGTGTGTACCAACGGTGACCGAGCGTGCGGCATCGATTAGGGTTGTAATTCACTATTGTGTTCCAAGCGCTAAACAGGTGTCTTTTGCTATAGGACCCACAGGATGGGACTAGCTCATAGTGGCACAACAGAGATAGTAGGCCAATCAACTGCTAGAATTAGGACTTTAGCCTAATTAAAATAGAATTAGAATTTTAGCCTAATCAGAGCGGCTATCTAAGACAAGTGCAAACAATCACAATCAAAGCAAACAGTTAAACAGTATTTTATCCCAGTTTTATCTTTCCTTTATTTCCTTTTATACTAAAACTATTGCTAAGTCTATTATCTTTATCTTGCTTAAAAGTACTGGTAGTTACTTTCACTCAACATACTTATAGTCTAACCCACTCCTATATTTTCCCTTTTCCCCCATAGGCCAACAGAGGCAAGGAAAGTAAATTCGGATTTCTTGGAGACCCATTTGCAGAGCTTTCTCATTCTTAATGTATTCTTCTTCTTTTAGTTTTCTTTTCATTTGACTTTGGATGTACTGGTACTTTATGCGAGGGATGATTTTTATTGTTTATGTACTCTGATGACGTGACTGGGATTATATTTTTCATAAGACATGTGTATTTGGTATTTAAGACATACTCAGTTTTATAATATTAATTTATGAAGTTTAATTTTGAATATCAAGTTATTATTTAAATGTTTCCGCTGTTTTTTTAATTTCCTTGTGAATCTTAGCCTCTGTGATGTTTTAGCTATACCTATAATGCACCACATTCTTTAGTGTGCCCTTTTTGGGTATACTAAGGGGTGTGGGGTGTTTCACTTGATATCAGAGCCTAAGGTTATAGGATTCCTAAAAACTTGTTTTAAAAGTAAAGTATTTTTCAAAAATAACTTATCTTCAAACTAAAATTATTTTTCAGAAAGAAACTCTTATTATAGAAATGGTTTTCAAGTATAAAAGAGTTCTTATAAAAATACCCTCAAAGTCCAGTTCAATCTTCTTTCGATTCTTTCGAGCCTAAATTTTCTTTTCTTTGCATAGAATGGCAGACACCCTAAACCTTCCAGAGGGTGTCCAAGTCCCTAGCTGGTTTCGTAGATACCTCCAAGCTACGACACCAAAGGTGCAAGGGCAAGCGCCTAATCCAGCACCACCGGGTGGAGATCCCATTAATCCACCTGCAGCAGCCAATTTTTCTAAGCTATGCAAGGACTTCGCTAATTTAGAAAGCAAGACGTTTTCCAACATGGAGGATTTCATGGAGGCATGAGCTTGGTTGAAGAATACAGAGTGGATAATTGGGCTGTTAGGATTGGAGGACCGCCAGAGAGTTCAGCTTGCATCTTTGCAGCTGAAAGGAACAGCTTCTTATTGGTGGAAGAACATAGAGATGGAAGGAAGAGACATTGGTTTGTTTGGATTTAGGGAAAGGATTAAGAGAAAGTTCTTGTCACAAGCTGAGGAAAGCATGCAATTGGAGAAGTTTATTATTCTGAAGCAAGGGAGTCTTTCGATGAAGGAGTATAAAAATCAGTTTAATGAGTTGTCCTGGTTTGGGATGGAGCTTGTTAATACACTACACAAGAAGGCCATGAAGTTTCTAAGGGATTGAATGAACCCCTCTAAGGGTTGTTATTGACTCATGTACTTATGGGAGCAACGTATGAGTCACTTGTGGAGACGATGCTCATGTTTGATGTTGTTAAGGAAGGAGAGCTTAAGGAGGTTTCTAAGTCAGAGAATTCTAAGAAGCAATGGTGGAAGAATAAGAAGGAGAAGATAAGAGGAAAGGAGGAGGCCCTCAAAAGTAGATCAAGAAAGGTGAGAAATGCAATAGCTGTGGATTGGTTGGTCATTTCGCAAAGGACCGCAAGAAGGATACGATGAAGGGGAGGTGTTACAATTGTGGGTAGCCTAGTCATCTTAGCAGAGCTTATCCTCAGAGGACGAGGCAGAGAGCAGGCACACCTACAACGCAAGTGCAGGCTTTGGATGCAGCACCTTTTAGCAGTGGACTGGGTAGAGGTAGGAAAGTCTATGTAGAAGGTTTGATCTCTATTTTAGATTTTCCTACTTAAACTCTTTTTGACTCCGGAGCATTTCATTCTATCATTTCTAGTTCCTTGGTTGAGTATTTGCACTTAGATATTTTTCTAGTAGTAAAACCTATAGTTATTTCAAACCCCATATGAGGATCGACACATTTATTCACGATTTGTAGGGGTTTGAAAATTTTTATACTAGGCATAGAGTTTGATTGCAACGCCTATGTACTGGGATTTTTGGGATATGGGGTGATTTTGGATATGGATTGGCTATCCACTTTTGGAGCGATATTAGACTGCGAGAGGAGAGTCGTCAGACTAGAGATATGTAGTGGAAGGACTCTCGAGGTTTCTTGCGACCTACAGGGGTCAGTCATGTTGAGCTTCCTTTATTCCCATGATTCATCACTAGGAGAGTTAGATTCCGTTCCAGTCGTTAGATGTTTCCCAGACATTATTGAGGAAGTTAGCGGACTACCCCCTAAGAGAGTGATCAACTTTAGGATCTATCTGAATGACAATGCTAAGCCAGTGGCATTGCCCGTGAGACATATGGCTCCTAGGGAGAGGAAGGAGTTAAGTAAGCAGATTGGTGAGCTATTGGAGAAAGGCTTCATCAGACGAAGCATATCTGAGTGGGGAGCGCCAATCATCTTTGCTACAAAGGCGGATGGTTCCCTTCGACTTTGCATAGACTATAGCGAACTGAATAAGCTCACGAAGAAGAACCGTTACCCACTTCCTAGGATAGATGATCTTTTCGATCAGTTGGTTGGCTCTTCGGTATTTTCTCTGCTGATTTAGCCACTGGATTTCATGAGCTTAGGGTCGCTGATGATAGCATCGATAAAATAACATTTAGGACACTCGATGGACTCATTGAGTGGTTGGTTATGCCATTTGGACTAAACAACGCCCCAACCAATTTTGTAGATTTGATGAGTCGTGTTTTTCGAGATGTCCTAAATAAGTTCATGGTAGTATTTGTGGACGACATTTTGGTATTTTCTAAGAGTATGGAAAAGCATGTTATTCATCTTGAGGAGGTTCTTCGTACACTTCGTGTTCATCAGTTGAAGGCAAAATTCTCGAAGTGTCACTTTTGGCGTAATGAGATGCGTTTCTTGGGGCATGTAGTCTCAAGAGAGGTTCTAGTTGTTGATCCCGCTAAGGTTGTAGTAGTACAAGATTGGAAGGCCCCCAAGAACGCTACCAAAGTTAGAAGCTTCCTAGGTTTGGCTGGCTATTATAGAAAGTTTATCAGAGATTTCACTAAGATTTCAGCACTGCTTACTCGCCTCACTAAGAAGAATGTGGCATTCGTGTGGGATGTAGATTGTGAGGATTCCTTCAAGATGCTAAAGAGGACCCTTACTAGTGCACCAATGTTAGTATTACCCAATGGAGCTAAGCCTTTTATAGTATACACTGATGCATGTGGCACGGGTCTTGGGGCAGTATTGATGTAAGAAGGAAGGGTAGTATGCTATGGAAGTAGACAGTTGAAGGCTCATGAGAAGAACTACCCTACCCATGATTTGGAGTTAGCTGCTATTGTTTTCACGATCAAGTCTTGGAGACATTACTTGCTAGGAGACAGGTACGAGCTTTTCACTGACCATAAGTCATTGAAGTACCTATTCTTACAGAATGATTTAAACTTGAGGCAGCAGCATTGGATGGAGTTCTTGGCATCATATGACTTTGAGATAGCTTACACCCCTGGCAAGGGAAACGTGGTTCCATATGAGTTAAGTAGGAAGAAAGCAACCCTTAGTCCAATGTTCATGGTGTGGAAAAGCCTAGAGTTTATTTTCACCTTTGATTTTAAGCCCTCTATGGACATTACCCCTGGATTATTAGCTACACTTGATGTTAAGCCTACCCTCAGAGATCAGATTTGCTCAAGGTAGCTAGAGGATTCATAGCTTATGGATATTCTAGTGAGAATTAGCAAAGGAGAAGTCTATAGACATCTTTAACACTATTCCATTGATAGTAGAGGGTGGCTAAGGAGAGATGGAAGACTTTGTGTCCCCTGCACTAGTGATTTGATGAGAGCAGTTCTTGAAGAAGCACACCATTCTCGAATGACTATTCATCCGGGTGGTGATAATATGTATAGGGACATGAAGAGAATGTTTTATTGGAGCGGCATAAAGTAATTATAAGCAACTTATACATTCAATTATTTCCAAAATATTATTTCACAATATTCCCAATTTCCTTTTAATAAACAACATTTATTTAAACTTAATCAAATCAATCCTTATATTTCTAAAATATTCATTTCGGAATATTCAAAAAAATTCTTTTTAAATAAACGCCTTTAGAAATCAAATTTTAACTCAACATTTTTGACAAATGCCTTATATTCAAATTATGAAACTTAATTCACAAGGTATTCCTTTCAATGTTTCCAAAATTCCTATCTACCAATCCAGGTTTCAAAAGGAAGATTTCAAGATGGATTAATGGATAATGGTCAATGTTCAGAAATGAGCGAATATGACCGATCAAATCTTAGATGATAATGATGGAATATTATCCTTCCTAACAACCAAACATAACCAAGAATAACTATGAAAAATTATTCTTTTATATATAAAATATATTTCCTAGTAAAATTATTTCATTTACCCATTTAAAAAAAATATTGTATCAGTTGGTCTTGTTCGAGTGTTTAGGAAATTCCTATCGATAACGTTGGCCAAACGCATCGACCAGAATTCTTAAGCCACTCAACCGAACAAACAACACAATACAAAACATTTTTATATCACTAACAAATACGCGCTCTCATATATACACTCTCAAACTCATCCTAGGGTGTCACTTACCCTATCTCAAATGAGTAAACCCCACCAAAGCCTAGGTGTTCACTTTACCTAATCTTTGATACAACATTGTAACGACCCACTTTTTCCATACAATTTAAACTGACAATAAACCACACATGTCCAGCCCAAATTGAATGGAAAAGCGGATAGTTAGGGAAAAGAAAGAAGAAAGAAGACAAGATGAAACTAAACAGCACAGAATCTCACAATGGAATGAATAACCTATAATATATAACAATCTTTACACAAAAACAAATCTGTAATATATGTATATATACAGACATCAATCAGAGTATACTAACCTATTTCAGCTTGAAAAGTTATAACAATTTGACCTCACAACTCCTGAATAATATACAATAATGTAAGCAACGAAAATATAGTCATCTATGTGAATACTTTCTGGCCTCCAACTCCTCTCCTGAAGCTCCAAATATCCAAGTAAACCTGGAAATATGCTCGGTCTGACCCAAGCATTTAGGAAAAACCATGCCCGGGTCAGTCTGGTAAAACTAGCGTGAGAAATTAAATCACAAGGAATTTCATTTGTATTAACTTTTAAAATCTTTTAAAATCAAGGTATCTCATAAGACCACGCCGCACATAAACACGGATGGGTTTTTACCTTACGATAACAAAAACCTTTTATATTAAAAAATCAAGTAATATTATAATAATGTCTAGAGGTCAAAGTAAAATATGAAAATAGCTTAAATGCTTGCATCTCACATTTCAACCTAGTTGGGCATAATCAAAACCGTACGGCGCTTATTGGAGAATGGATTCCAGACAATGACTAGGCACTGGAGTACCACCTATCATAGTACATGTCTAGAAAATGTACCGAGATCGAACCCATCGATCCCTGCCAACACAAGACTGGCCCCTTACTGGATAGTACTGAATATGCCATCACCCTGGTTACTTTGCAACCCTTTTTATCGCGATCTCATGCATAACTAATCCATAAATATGTAGATGTATCTAGAATGGTGACAACATACCCTAATGGGTGCGACCGATTTACCCTTGCTGCATCTCCCCTGATTTTTAGTCATTCTCGATTGATGAGGCTTGAGGCTACGATTACCTTTCATTTAGCATTCATATACTTGGAATGCTAACACCGTCTTCCAGGCAATAATGCACTGATAGCATTCATCCATACAATTTAAACCGACAATAAACCACACATGTCTAGCCCAAAATGAACGAAAAGGCGGATAGATAGGGAAATGAAAGAAGAAAGAAGACAAGAAAAAACTAAACAACAAAGAATCTCACAGCGGAACGAACAATCTTTACACAAAAACAAATCTGTAATATATGTATATATACATACATCAATTAGAGTATACTAACCTATTTCAGCTCGAACAATTATAACAACTTGTCCTCACAACTGCTGAATAATATACAACAATGTAAGCAACATAAATATAATCATCTATGTGAATACGTTTTTGGCCTCCAGCTCCTCTCTTGAAGCTCCAAATATCCAAGTAAACCTAGAAATATGCTCGATCCGACCAGAGTATTTAGGAAAAACCATGCTTGGGTCAGTCTGGTAAAACAAGCGTGAGAACTTAAATCATAAGGAATTTTATTTATATTAACTTTTAAAATCTTTTAAAATTAAGGTATCTCGTAAGACCACGCCGCACATAAACACGGACGGGTTTTTACCTTACGATAACCAAAACCTTTTAGATCAGAAAATCTAGTGATATTATAATAATGTCTAGAGGTCAAAGTAAAATATGAAAATGGTTAAAATGCTTGCATCTCACATTTCAACATAGTTGGGCACAATCAAAACCGTACAACGCTTATTGGAGAATGGTTTTCATACAATGACCAGGCACTGAGTACCACATATCACAATACATGTATAGAAAATGTACCGAGATCGAACCTATCAATTCCTGCCAACACAAGACCGGCCTGCCCCTTACTATATAGTACCGAATATGCCATCACCCCCATTGCTTTGTAACCATTTTTATCACGATCTCATGCACAACAAATCCAGAAATATGTAGATGTATCCCAAAGGGTGACAACATACCCTAATCGATACGACCCATTTAGCCTTGCTGCGTCTCCCTAGATTTTCAGTCATTCCCGATTGATGAGGCTTGAGGCTTCGATTACCTTTCATTTAGCATTCATATACTTGGAATGCTAACACCGCCTTCTAGGCAGTAATGCAATGATAGCATTAATCCATACAAGTGATTCTGGGTCTGAACAAACTGAATCTCCAAAATCACCATCTTCACTATCTTCACGGTATCTTCACTTTGAAACGCATTGGTTGGATCGAAGTGATTTTTTGATAACATATCTGATCTCGGTCTCTTCGAAACAACGTTCGATAATTTCCGGTAAAATGAATCCTGGTTCTTAAGGAAATAAACAAATGAAGATAAGATCGAAGATCGCCTCCTAACCGTTAGTGGACGGATTTCCTTATCATTCGTACTAGAAGAACGAAAAGAGATTTATACGAGAAGTACAACATCATTGGAGATGACTGTGCCACATAACTCATGTGTTTCTCCTAGATATTTCCAAAGTTACGTTTTGGTCCAGATTTGATAGTTGGTTATTTAACTACCAAATAAACAACCATTCAAAACAAGGAATTACATTTCCCATAGAAATCTCTAAGCCTCTTTAAAATTAATCTTTCATTAATTTAAAATCACATTTCAAATATTTGGAAATCACTTCCATATAATTATCTTAATGGAATAAGTATATTCACAACTACTATAGTTTTCGACAATTAAAAATATAACCATATACTTGTCTTACCGGTAAGTATATTTAACCATCTCACTTTCAACTTGGAAGGTATGTTCACTAACACTTAGAAAGATTTTCTATTTTGAAATCATAATTTAAATGATCAAACCCCATATATCACTTAAATGAAGAAACCCGAAATACCAATCCCTTTCTAGAACATCCTTAATAAATTTCTAAAATTCTGTTTATAAAACTTCTCCTTCTCAGATTCTTAGAACTCATTTATAAATTCCTTTGTAATTATCCAAAGCAATTTATAGAACTCTTCCCATATTTAATCCAACTACCTAATAAACTCTTTAAGTCAATAGGTCCTCTTTATAAACCATAAGTTTTTTAAAATATCTTTAAATAGCAAATTAGTATTTAAACATCCCTATATTTTATTTAAATGAGACCTTATTTAAAATAATAACTTTAGAATCTATTTAATAATATATTATATTAATTTCAAACATTATTATTGTATTAATAGGTTAATTTAAATCAATGTTAATATAATAATTAATTAACTTAAATCAATAATTAAAATATAGATAATCTTTAAATAATTAATTAAAATATAATTAAAAACATTTCCAAACCTTGACTAAATAACTTTAAAATGACACTTAAACTTAAACATTTTAAAACAAAAATTAAATACTTTAAAAATAACTTTTAAGAATCATATTAATAAAATAATTAATTTAAATCATTATTAAAACAATTATTTAATTACCCTCAAGATATTATTACTAATAAGTCATTATCTTTTTAAAATCTTATTACTAAATAATAATTATCTTAAATCTTAGAATAATAATTATTCTTTAATTAACTTTCAAAACAATAATTAATTTTCGAATTTGAAGGAGGCTTAACGTTACCATGGTACTTAACAAGCTACCATATTATTCAATCTAACTTCACAAGTGGATAGCCAATATACACATAATTAACGAATAAATAAATAATTTAACATTTAACCGCATCGGTTAACATATTACTTAACCAGAGTGGCATATCAATCAACGACATATAACCAAAATTCCAAATCTATAGAATAGCAGAACGGAGATTTATTCTGCTAATTAATTTCCAAATTAATTCAATTAGCAGAACGGTGTTTTATTCCACTAAAACAATGTCCAATTACCATATTCAATCCAATTTAACTCAACAATAATTTATTTGGTGAAATAAACATCAATAATTAATGTATATAATTTTAAATGACGTTATTAAATTTAATAACGTAATTTTAAACCTATCTGTTTTCATATATCATAAATTTATACTTGTCCAAAATTATCAAAAGGTTTCACTATAATGTTGTACTCATCCATACGAGTGTAACACAATAATTCGCGTGTCAATCGGGTTAAATATAAGCAAGATATGTATTTTCGAAGTTAACGTGATTATATTTATAATTATAATAAAGCAAAGCATATATGGTTCTCGCCTTTTTACAAACGGGCTGAGCCCACTACGAAAACGACCCACCCATTTTCAACAGTTCCTTCTACCCCCTCCCCTCTCTTTTTTCTTCCATATGCCTGATCCATATTTCGTGCACGATGCACCACAAACTTGGCCATTAACTAACAATCAACCACCACCAACATACTCGCCTGCATCTCCTCGTCCCTATGCACCCATCCCCTCGGCCTCTGCCCCATCCAATCGAAATCCAACCGAATCTATGCATAACTGTCATGAAATAAAATAGCTTCAATTTCTACCAATTTACCACCACTCGAACCTCTCTCCTCCACGATCACAACACCATACTCCAAAACATCAATCGCTGCTCCAATCGAAATTAAACCTAATCCTTAGCTTTCGACCATCGTCGATCGTCGATGCGGAATTGCAACGAAACTCCACCAAAAATCGCCCTCCTACATACGATCCTAATGAAACTAGCGGCGCCCTGTAATTCACTCTGGATTAGGAGAATTTAATTTTTGAAGTTTATGTTCATTTTTGACCTCTTACTAATTTTTGACGATATCTTGATCGTGTCTCAATGAAACGAGTTCCGTCAATTTCTAAAAATACTATGGAGAGATATGAACAACTTTTGGTTTGATGGTTTAGGCTAAGTGTTGATGGATGAAGATTTATCGATTTCTGAAACGAGATGAACAAATGGAAAGCTTAATGTAAACAATGTTGGAGGAGTCAAGATTCTAGAAATATATATAACTCTCTTCCTGGGCTTCCCGGTATGAGGATTCGGTACTGATAATGAGGAAAAAACCTGGAGAAAGTACGATTCGAGATTGAATTCGCAAGCACCTGGAATGAGTTGAACCTGGAGTGCCGTCTCCTTCGATACTGATAAGTGGTTACCTAGGAACGGATAAGTGATTCCCCAGGGTCCTTACGGAACGGTTAATTAATTCCTGGGGTTTCCGGAGTGTCGTCTCTTTCAATATTTTTTTAGGGAATACATTTTGAGCATTTGAATTTTTAAGTTTTTTAAATCTCCTTTTTCTCTATTTTCTGGGATGAGCATAACATTTATATTTGGAAAGGTACAGTTAGGGGTGGCTGATATTGGTTACGGTGGTTGAGATGGTAAGTTTTATGGCTGATGTGAAATGAAGATAATAACATATATATTTAAAATTCCAAAATATCTAGATATTTATTTCGAACCTCGATTGAGGTGTGCCGCTTGGCGTTCCTAATGTTATACCCTTATTTCAAACGCAATGGAACAAGTCTCGAGCCTCAATTCGATCGTATGCAGAAGATAGTTTTTTGAACCCAATTATTATATTCATTTTTCAATATTAATTTAAATGCGTTTCTATCCCGAACGACCAAACAATATGTCAGATCGCTCCGAAATTTTGATGGCGAATTATAATTCATTATTACGAACCCAATGACACAAGTTTCGTCGAAACTCGGGACTATGCCCCGAAAGGCTATTTTCACTTGTTAATTAAAACGAGTAAATTTTCAAAATTAGTTAAATCACTTTTAAAACCAATTTAACAGTTTTATTACCTTTATACTTATTAATAGAAGCTTAATAAGCCTTCAAATCATTTGTATCCAGATAAAAATGCAAGATTTCAATTATTTAAACAATTCCAATTATTTAATTTTTTAACAATTAATTTATCTAATAAATCATTGTATTTCAAATCAAAGTTATTTAACCTATAAAATTAACTTTTCAATATTTAAAATTAATTAAATATCCCAAAGTCAAATAACTAAAATCCTGGGTCGTTACATATACCCTAAACCCTTAGGAATGAATCTCACGTTCATTTCATTTTCACTCAAACAAAAAATATACTAAGGAGGACCACCATTATTATTCTCAAGCGAAGATAAGCTAGGATTCAAGAGAAGGAAGATAATCAACTAAATCGACATTAAATCTTACGTCATTTAATCTCAAAGCTAAGGTGAATAATTACTACATCCCATTTCCTTATGGTTTTCAGTTTTAAGAATTAGATTTGAAATGTTCTCGCATATATATGTCATGTTTAGATGATTAAAGTTATATATATGCTTTGATGAATTATATATGTTCATGTTAGTTTTTATGATATGTCTGACATGAAAACCCTATTAAATCACATCTAAATGCTTTGAAAATTTAAATATAGGTCATAACTGATATGTTAGACATGGGTTTTAATTTCCATAATTTTATGAATTAATGTGGATTTTATATAAATTTTCTAGTGAGGAAAATGATTTATTTGGTTATAAATTATTTACGGCTAAAATAATAATTATTTTGGTTTGAAATTTCTATATGTTGGAAACCATATTAAAAAAGATATTTTGGGATTTTTCTAGATTTTTCCTAAGTTATTTGATGAATATATAAAATTATTTAAGTTATGGAACTTAAATGTTTTATATATTTTATTAAGGAGAAGGGGCATTTTATAAAATAAAATGATTATTTAATTCTGATAATAGTGGCAGCAGCTTTATAAAAAGTATTAGTTAACCAATGAGAATTTGACAAATAAAGGCATGTTAGTTGAAAAATTATCCTTTAAACAAAGAAATCATACTTTTTGCTTGTTTCAGCCAATTCTGACATTAAACCTTCTGACCCAAACCTTTCGACAAGGTCAAGAGGTTTATAGTTTTTGACAAGGTTAAACTGATGCATTGGATATCAAGTTACTTGGTATGTAATGAATTGGATAGAGTCGAAGGATTCTAAGTCGAAAGGTTGGTTGCCAAAGAGGTTGAAGTGTGTTTGTTCTATAAACC
This sequence comes from Allium fistulosum, assembly GCA_030737815.1. NCBI lineage: Eukaryota > Viridiplantae > Streptophyta > Magnoliopsida > Asparagales > Amaryllidaceae > Allium > Allium fistulosum. The sequence continues at coordinate 673,652,198 of CM060901.1, forward strand.
AAAGACAGCCTACTTTGCTTTCAAATAAGAGCTTTCGACTTGGTTGTTTTCGACCAGATTAAATATTTAAAATAAAGATTTTAAACCCTTCGACATAGTCGAAAAGTTACTGCTATTTTATCACTATTTTGTTTTGAAACCTTCGGATACAGTCGAAAGGTTACTGCCGCTTTTGTTTTGTTTTGATTTGAACCTTCCGACAAAGTTGAAAAGTTTACTTATTTTAAAACCGGCTGCTTCTCCATGCTTTCGAAAGAAAGATTTTGACTTAGGTGATTTACCCTTGTTTTCTAAATGAAGTATAACCAAAGCTTTCAAAGTAGAGCTTTCGACGAAGTCGAAAGGCTACTTCCAATGAAGTCAAAAGATTTTGCAAGAAGGTTTTCCACTTATTCTAAATTAAATCTGGTAAGCCTTTGGAATGTTTATGTTTTAAAAGGTTTAACACTTTCAAAAGATTTGTTTATTTAATGGATTCGAAAGGTTTAGTTCAATGATTTCGAAAGGTTTATTTTGAATGATTTCGAAAGGTTTGTTCATTGAATGGTTTCGAAATGATTTTTTATTGAATGGTTTTGAAAGGTTTGTTTATTCAATGGTTTCGAAAGGTTTTGATTCAAAAGGATTGAGTTTGATGATTTCAAAAGGTTTGTTTTGAAAGGATTCGAAAGGTTTGATTTGGAAGGTTTCTACGGTTTTTCTAAGGCAATGTTTTAAAGTAATTTTAAAGAAGGATGTCTAAAAGTTTTATTGTTTTCAAAAGGTATGATTTCGAAAGGTTTAATGTTTGATTTTGAAAGAGATGTTTTCAAAATTTTAGAAAGTTGTTCTTTCAAGAGTTTAAATGTCAACTAAGATTTGCATAAAGAAGATATATATAACATGGTGGTAATTTTGAGTAAAGCATAAAGACTATATACTTTTCCTTATTTAAGTTTGATTTAAAGGTTTTAAATCATTTTGAAAATGTTTTTAAGGAAAATTGTGGGAGGGGATCCTTGAGTGAAAATGACTTAGATATTACAATAACAAATGGGACTAGTATGGGGTCGCGCCCTATACATTAGCTATTAGCCCCAACTAATTGTTGTCCAAAATTCCAATGTGTAGGGCTTGGTTATAGGTAAACTAAAATTATGATTACACGCCAAAAGGAGTATATGTTGTATACAGATAGGTTATTAGTGATCCTGAAAAACCATTAGGATCAGGAAGACCTAAAAGATGATTAAGTTAGGGACAGACCGTCCAGAAGAGAAGTATTTAACAGATAGTAAAGGACAGACCGTCCAGAAGTGAAGTATTTAAAAGATAGTAAAGGATAGGCAATCTAGAAGAAGAATAGCTAACAGATTTAGATTAATTTTGATTATATTGTCTGGTAGGCTCGATTCAACCAAAGGTTAAAAGTTATCCAAACAAAACTTATATGTTTGGACAGATAGTTCATTATTACCTTATGTTTATGTATGTTTACATAATGATGCTTTACAGTGTTTAATCAGTTTTGATTGCAGGATAAGGTTTTACAAAAGATATGTTTTAAAAGGATGTTAGTGAGGGGAAACCCGTTCCGCAAAGCGACATGGTCTCACTTAACATATATATTCTGGGATGTATAGTATTATTCATACCAGGCTTTATGTCTGACTCGAAGTTTCTATTTTCCCCTTAAAGTCTCGGGTGCTCAAAATTAATTTGAGTAGGTTGAGGGGTTAAGGTTTTTTAGGTTTTAGTATTATGGCGAATATGGCTACTGGAGGCTCGTAGGAGGCAAACGGAAAGCTGATTAGGATTTGCAGTTCTTGTTTTATGTTTTTATGTATTTCCACTATGTTTTGTATTAAGTCTGTTATGACTCTATAACTCTGATCATCGAAGGGGGTATCTTCTTATATCGCTCTTGGCGTATTTGTAATAAGTATATTTTATCTGTGCCTGGGAACTTATTGGATTATGTAAGATGAATATGGAACATCTGTTTTAAATGTAATGAAGTAAAAGTTGTTTGGAATTTGTCTTTTGTTTCATATTCAAGTGCTTCTGATATTATAGATACCATTAACGTAGCCGTATTTAGTCGCCGAAAGCTAATACTATAGATGACTGTTGCATCTGTAGCACTTAGTTTTGGACCTCTAGATAGAGGATGTTACATAACACCCTTCATCGCCTCCTAATGAGCACATACATGGTCTTGGCAACACTTACTTATAACCAAAGAAATTCCCAATGTTACGTGTGACCAATCTCATATATATACTACGTTATATATAATATTTCTAATGCTGCGGGACTTATTCGTCCAACCCACGTATCCATAATAGGAGCTGCACCTAACAATTTCCACCTGGACGAGCATTTCTTCAATCCTTCTTTATAGTATACCGACGAAGCTCTGCAGTTAGGCCATTCTGCTTCCATTTCTTTTCAAGGTTAATCTCCATCTTAAGGCAAGTACTTCCATTTAAGTCATCTTGGAGATCCTCAGTCCTTGACGCAGTGGAAGAGGACTGCGTATCCATAATTCCTCTTCTACTAATGGGATCAGACTGCTTAACCATGTCTCTACCTTGACTAGTCATTCTTCTTTTTTTTGGTCCAACCTCAGACATTCATGCTTCGGTCACTCTTGCATCATTTAATGGTCCCTCAAACCACCATCTCATATACCATATTGAATTTCGACACTCCAGTGCATCCACATGTACGCATGCTTCATTTGTGTGATGGCGCCCCCTAACGAAGCTTCAAATTTGCGAACATCCTGATTTAACATCCCTTCATCGCCACCCAAGGAGCACATACATGATGTTGGCAACACTGACTTGTAACAAAAGGAATCCCAATGTTACGTGACACCAATCCCATATATAACACGTTATTTGTCATATTTCTTATGATGTGAGACTTTTCTTCTAACCCAGGCATGCACAATGTGAGCAACACCTAACAACATTGTCATTTTATTTTGTAGTTAATTACTTAAGATTGTAATTATTTACATTTACAATCAAATAACATTTTATTTAAGAATTTTCTTATTATGTATGTTAAATAATTACTTGACTAATTATATAACAATTTAACAAAGTATATAAAAGAAAACAAACATCGTTACAAGAGTTAGATATATGCGACAATTACATAATTGCATCGAGTGCATACCACTAGCTCTTTTATGGTTTGCATGGGTAGTTGGATAAATTGTATTAGTTGATAGTGTTTCATCAGCATATTACATTTTGGTGTCCCTTAATAACTGATAAAAAATTTACCATAGAAATGACAAAAAATGGTCGAAGGTTTCAAATTTTTATCTCAAACATGCCTTTTTCTTATAGTGCCAAATCTTTGATTTAGCTCATCAAATTATTTATCCTATATCCACTATATCAGTGCAATATGATAAAATTTCAAATCTCAGCTACTATTGCTTATGTGATATGACAAAATTTTGAATCATATCAACTATTTATTATATTATATGATGAAATTTCCGATTGTAACACCCTTAATTTTTGATAACATTATTTAGGAGATTTAATTAGATAAATTAAATAGAATAATGTAAGAATAAGAATGATAAGGAGACTGAGATTTGAATAAAACAATTATAGGGTCGTGCTTCAATAAATTAAATAGGCTTAAAATGGATTTTATGTTATTAACTAAAACATGGGCTTATTGGTAAATAGTTGTACCACCTTAATTATTCATGGCTATACACATATTATTCAATTATCCTTTCATTTTCTCGCCCATTTCATTTTTCACAAAAATGCAAATGTAAAACCTAAGAAGCCTACCGTTATCAAAGAGAAAAGAAGGGAGAAATTCAATCTAAAGCTAAGGATCAAAGCTAGGACAAATTAATTAACAACAAATTTCATAATCCTTATCATATTCAAGGTGAATAATAGTTTTATACCATCTCTATTTTATTCTTGTTTATACGATTTCAGATTTAAGATTAAATTCATTTTTATGATGATTTGGATGTGATATGCTTGAATTATAATATGATTGATTTAAACATAATTATTTAAACAAGATTTGCATGGTTTTGGGTTAAAAACTGAATATAAACCATTATAGAATGCCATGGAAAAGTTATATGTTATGTAAATTATGATTTTGGAGATGAGCTTCAATTTTTGTAATTTTCCAAACTATGGAAAATTTATTTTGAATTTTCAAAGGAAAATATGATAAAATTATGTTTAAAATTAATTTCAATTATTTTTGGAAGAATGTGGGTCTGAAATTTTAGTATTCTAGATAACATTATGAAAGTGAATTTCTGTGATTTTTGGGATTTTTCCTAATTGATTTGCTATGGAAAATAAATTGTTTTAAAAGTAAGGCTTATTTGCAATACTGGTTTTACTTTATAGAAGGGCTTGAATGTTAAATTTTCCTTGATTTGGATCTATGATCACGCGACAGTTAATTTTGTAAAGAATTTGAAATTTTTTAAGGCAACCAATCAAAGGATCAAAAATAGGCAGGTTAGTTATAAAGTCATTACTAAAATTAGCATAATTTCAGCCTTTTTCAAAAAAGAAGGTTCCGCCTCCTTTAGAAGCGCCTTTCTACTCCAATGCTTCCGCTTTGACTCAACTGAAACAAACCCTGCCGAAACCCACATAGTCTAAACCAATACACAAGGTATCACTTAGATGGTACGTAGTGGATTGGAAGAAAGGCGGAAGTCATGGTGTAGAAGCAATGCTTTCGATGGGGTCGAAACCTCAATTTTACTTCCAAAAGAAAAAGTGCCTGCCTTGTTTATTAATAGCTTTCGAAGGGGTCGAAACATATGCTTTTAAAAGAGGTTTTCTAAGTAGCTTTCAAAGAGGGTTGCCATCCAATTTTTATAGTATGAGCTTTCGAATGAGTTACTTCATTTTTAAAATAATGCTTTTAGAAATGAGGGTTGCGACCTGGTTGAAACCTTGCTGTCATTCATGTGCTTTTTGAGTGTATTTAAGTCATCAATGTTTTTGAAGGGTGCCTTTGTTTTAAACTTCTACTAAGTCACTTCCAAAATGCTTTTGAAAAGGGTAAGGGATTTCGAAGGCAATGGTGTCGAAAGGGGGTTTTGATGCTATCTTCAAAATTTTACTCAAAGGTTTTATGCTTTCGAATAAGTAATTCCGACACCATCAAATTTTCCCCAATTTTTTTTATTAAATGTTTCGAAAGGTATACTTTCGTATATAACCACTTCGACCTAAAAGTTGTTTTTAGAAGCAAAACCCAATGCGTTCGAAAGGGGTACTTTCATTGGTTTCGAAATTATGTTTCTAAAGATTTTGAGTAATGTTTTGACACTCTCGAAAGGTATATTTTGGTTTCGAAATAGATGCTTTAAGAATCTTCAATAGGTAAATACTTAATGTTTTAAAAAGTAGATTTTTATGCTTTTAAAGAAGTTTATCCAGAGGGATCGAAAGTGATATTTTGTGGTTTTCGAAACAAATCACCTAATCTCATTTTAAAGGAAAAACCATGGCATAAATTAAAGAGTTTTGAAGAAGTTTTTGCTGATTAACAGGTTAATGGGTTTAACAAAGTTTTATATAAAATGATGTCAAGGATATTAACCCACAAGTGTTGGTATTATTATGTTGTTATGATTGCTTCTTCATATATTCATTCACATTGTAATGAACCCATAACGGTATTTTGAGAAAGGGCAGAATAACCAACTAGGTTGACCCAGCAGTGAAGATAACTTAAAGATGTTAAAATCTTAATTAAAGATATTGACGAGGGCCAATAGGTTCACATTAAGCCCATAAAAACTATGTATATGAAAAGATATTAGCAAAGGCCAATAGGTTCATAGTAAGCCCATGAAAAATATGATTTGATAATGGCATGGGCCAATGGGTTTGTAGTTAGCCTATGAAAATTATATTTGGATTAAGATATTGATAGAAGGAAATAAGTTCCTAGTTAGCCCATGAAAACTAGGATAAGAGAAAATATATTTGAGTTGCCAATAGGTTCTGAGTGATCCCATGAAAACTATGAAATCGAACATGAAGTCCATAAACATTTAACAGGTTATTAGTAAACCGTGGAAACTAATAGGTTAATAGTAACCCTAGAAACTATAAATGAGACAGATAGTAAAAATGAATGGGGATGGGTAATCTAGATTTAATTTACTTGTTTGCATATCATCATATTATTTTGAATTGTTTCAATCATTGTGGATGCAGGAGCATAGTATATGGTTTTATAAAGTTTATAGGATACTAGTAAGGGAAAAACTCGTTCCACTAAGCAGTGTGGTCTCGCTAGATATCCAAATGGTTTGAGATGGTATATTATTATTCATGCAACGCTTTATGTCTGAGTCAAATTTTTTGTTTTCCCCTTAAACTCTCGGGTACACAATTGATTTTCAGTAGTTTGAGGGTTAAGGTTTTCAGGTTCTCTTTTTAGATGAATAAAGCTTCCGGAGACGTGCAGGAGGCAAGCTAGATAATAAGAGTTGTTTTTATTCCGCTGTGTTTTGGTTGTAAAGGCAGATCTGTTTTATTGCCTTATTACTCCGATCAACAATGGGGCATCTTCATATGTCTTGGACGCCCCATGTAACAACCCGCATATTTTACGATTATATTTTTAAAAGTTTTATTTAAGTATATCATCGTTTGTTGAATTTAAAATCCAAAATGTGACTTTTTGCAAATAGTCGAATCCGGACTCGAGACCACTTTCTTGGGTTCAAAACGACGTTTACAACTTTTTTGAGTATAAACATCGATATGTTTGGAGTTGATTAGGATTTTGGTATTTTCATTTGGGCTTTGGGTCATGTTCTAGCCTACTAACCCAACAAGGTAACCCAACTCCTCTACCAAATACCCTAACTACTCTACTCTTCATTCTTTCTACTCCTCATTTCCTAACACTCAAGCTAGAGAGAAAAATGGGGGAAAAGAAAAGAGATTAGAAATTCCTAAGCCCTAATTCTCTTAGGAAATTCAACTTCAAGTTATAAATCAAAGAGAAGCTTAGGTAAGCATGCTCTTCATCCTCTCCACCTCAATCTCTCTTCAATTTTCAGAAATTCCTATAACCTAACTTAGGAAATTCATTTCATTTGGTAATAGATTGAAGATTCTAGAGGTGTTGTTGAAGAGAAATCAATCTTAGCTTGTTTTAGAGCTTCTCATTCCTTGTTTTTGGGTTTAAAGGTGAGTTTTTGAACTCACATCTATGTCTATACCTTCGATAGTTGTTAGGTATGAGTTCCTAACATCTATTTCATGTTCATTTGCTTTTGATTTGAATTGGTTTGGTGAATTTTCCAATTTTGGTATTTTGAAGTCAAAATCTATGATAATCGTACTATGGATGTTCGGACATGTTGTTTAGAGTGTATTGAAGAGCCTATAGGGCTGGGTTGTCGCTTGGCATAAATCCCTAGCCAACATCGCTCATTCGATCGCTTCCGAACCGAATTGGCCATCATTGGCTACGCAAATTTTGCCCTAAGCTTTAGCTCAGACGTCAGGTAAAAATCTCAGACGTTTGAGGCAAAGGGATAAACGTTCCAGACCTTATGCTCAGACATCTGAGCGATCTGGAAAAATTCTAGACCTTCAGCTCAGACGTCTCGGGAGAACCACCAGACGTCCGGCGCTGTTAAAATTTGGCATTTTGCCTGTTTTTATGCGAATTTCCATTTTTATCGATTTTTGTCGATCCGGTTGGCTGTTGCCATTTATTATCGACTTTGATGACTTCTTTTCTGGATTTTTGGGAATATTCATTTGATGGATTTGATTTCGATTTCTATGGTTTTGATTCACATCGTTGAATGTTAATTTTTGGTGATAGATTGTTTTTACAGTCATTTCTGTGATTTGTCACTTTAAAATGCAAAGGTTTCTATACTAGTCGTAAATACTCAAACTCTTTCACAAAAAATGATTTCAACACTACTTTTAAATACAAAGCTCGTTTTTAAAACCGTTTTCTAATCTATTAGTATATACAAACCTTTACCTCATTCGTACGAGAAATCCAATTAAACGACTTAGCAAAACAAGTGGTATGAAACGCTTGCATTTACTTCGTCTGTTAATTCTTAGACTATTTCGATTGAAATCTAGTGAGAATTTTCGATTGGAAATCTACAATTTGTTCGTAAATATTTAAGTTAGGCCAATGGTTATGGGACATGAAGCTAAACTTATCTATTTACTAGCTTGGTGTATTTTACACTTTTATTGATTTATGATGATCATTTTATGGTTTAGACTAGCGATATGCGATGTCTCTTTGTCCGCGTGGGGGACTATACCATGTTATGTTGAGCTTCGTCTCAATTTTATAGGCTAGCGACCTACAGGCTTTATGGAGTTCGGTTCATCGGGCTTACCGTTATACTACGTCGTTGTTCCGGCTTATTGAGTTTCAGGGTCCTTGGGCATACCGTTGTACTACGTCGTTGCACCGGCTCTATGGGTTAGCGACCCATGGGATAGCGTCCCGTACAAGTGTTGGTGAGTTTTCATACTCCCATTTTTGATAGGCCTCCACCTTTTTGTGATTTCTGGATTTCTAATTGATGATTTCTGGAATTTGTGTTTCACCAATTTTTGTGATTTGTATTGATAAGCCCTATCAATATTTGTAGTTTGGTGAATAAAAATAAAGAATATGACATTCTTTTTGGTGTTTGAGGAGATTTGAGATATTGTATGATTTTTGTTAATATCATATATATTTGTTATATCTCTTATCCAATCTCATCTTATCTGATATTTATAACTACACTGATCCATTTATTATTTTTCTTCTTAAATAATACTAGGGTCAGACCGGCGTGTTTTAGGTGCTTCCACTGACTTCTTAGCAGGGACTAGCTTCTGACTTTTGGCTAACTACTTTAGCTTAGTAGTTTTTGTTTTTATACATTCGAGATAGAGACTCCTTGATGTATACATATTCTTTTGTCTAGCACTTGTACCTATTCTTTTGTGTTGTAGTGGATCTTGTGTGACCACTACTTTGATGTACACTTCTATGTGTTATATTCATATATGATTCCGCCTTTGTGATATGAATATCTGTGACTGATTTATGTTTTGCTTATTTTATATTTGTTTTCGAAGGCCACATAGCCACCGTGTAGTAGCTTTGAGTTTGCATTTGATGTGTCAGATTTCCTCCTAAAATGAAATGTATGACATACTATCTGACATATCGGTACTCGCCCAAAGCAATTATACAGAGGGTCGCTTCTCAATAGCCTTATTCTTCATACTAATTGATGGCATTACCCAGCAGTGTCCTTGGTTAGTGTGAATATAGAGGCAGGGCGTCATAGCTTGGTATCAGAGCCAAACTTCGGAACAATGTAGAATAATTTAGCAAGGATCATTGTCCTAAGTCTCCCTTAGGAAACGTGCCTTAGGATTTAATTCGAGTCTTAAGACCCGTTTTATTCTATTTTCTTTTTTGATGCCTTGTTTTATTAACCAAATTTGTTTGATATTCATTCTGAGAATAACCTTTTTCCTCTTCATTCTTTCTTTCTTAAAGAAGAGAAATGGTTAGACCTGGCCATCCCAGCGTCGGTCAATCTAGTACTACTCTTCAAGATGGCGTATTTATGTCTGCCCAACAGCTTTTGGATTTTGTAAAGAATGCCTAAGCTGCCGGACCCATTCCTGAGCCTACTCATCCTAAATCTGGATTTGCACGCATGTGCAATGATTATACCAATTTGGGTGGAATGCCATTCAAGGGTTCTGAAAGCGTTATAGAAGTCCAAGCTTGGCTTAGAACATGCGACCGCATCTTTTCTCGCATGAATCTTGTGAATCTACATCGAGTCCAAGTGGCTTCTAGCATGTTCCAGGAAAGAGCATTAGATTGGTATGAGGTTTTGATTTCGGAAATTATTGAAGCGGATCTTACTTGGGAGCAATTCCGGGAAAGCTTCGAGTTAAAGTTTATGTTGGAAGCTGAAAACGTAACTTTAGCCAAACGTTTTATTGACCTTGTTCAAGGTGAATCTTATGTGACCGACTATGTCGCATCTTTTGAATCCCTCTCTAAATATGGTGTCGAGTATATTAATATCCCATTGAAGAAGAATCAAAGGTTTATCTATGGTTTGAATAAAACCTCAAAAAGGATTTACTTCTGAAACTAGAAGTTGCTTTCGATCAGCTTGTAGATATCGCTCTTCGACTTGAAGAGGCCGATAAAGAGAGTGATGTTGAAGTTTTGGGTGCCAAACAGAACTTCAACAATAATAAGAATAGGACTATTAAGTTCAAACCTAATCCTAACAAGAAAGGGAAACAAGCAACTTCGGTAGCAAAGACTCCTACCCCTAATCGTGGAGAATCCTACAATTGTGCTTCTAAGGACCACTATGCAAATAGGTGCCCGAAACCCCTTTATTGTCTCTATTGCAAAAGTTCGGGTCATCTTATATCTGCATGTCCCAAACTTCAAAGCAAGAAAGAGGGAAAGATAAATGTTTTGCAAGCCCCTAGTAAAACTTCTCTTGGTCAAGGTATTTCTCATTCTGTTCTTGATGGCATTATTATGTTTCGTGATCATCCTATTCGAGTTCTTTTTGATACGGGTGCATCCCACTCTTTTATATCAAAGGAACTTGTTGATACTTTGTCTTTAAATGTTATGGGCTTGATGACTTCATTAAGAATTGCGAATCGGTTGGTGGATCCGCAACACTCAGCTTATTTTGTAAAGATGTCGAGATTATTTTATGTGATTATGCTTTCCGTGCCGATTTGCATGTTATGCATTACTTAGGTTTCAGAATGATTTTGGAAAATGGATTGGCTTAATCGTAATGGAGCCCATATCCTATGTCCTGAGAGGACTATTCATCTTCGACATCCCTAATCTATTAAGCAGATTTCCATTGTTCTTAAAGATTCAGATTCCAATTCGATAGCATCCTTATATTCTCTCAATCCGCATGATGACGATAATGATGATGAGGAAGATGTCATTTCCCGTATTCACGTTTTTTGTGAATTTCCCAACATCTTTGAAACCGTTTTAAGATTACCACCTAAGCGAGCAATTGAGTTCAGAATTAATCTAATCCCTAGAACTCTGCCTATTACTCGTCCTCCTTATCGTATGTCCAATAAGGAAAATGAGGAGATGTGTAAACAATTATCCGAATTGGAAGAAAAATAGTTTATTCATTCTAGTTCCTCTCCATGGGGAGCTTCAGCTATTTTTGTGAATAAATCTGATGGTACACTTAGGCTTTGCGTTTACTATCGCAAGCTTAATGATCTCACCATCAAGAATAAATATCCCTTACCTCGGATTGATGATCTATTCGATCAACTTAGCAGTGCTAGAGTCTTTTCACAGTTAGACTTAGCAACCGGTTTTCATCAGCTTCGAATTGCAGAGGATAGTATTCCTTTGACGTCGTTCCGTACTCATTATGGATCTTATGAATGGCTTGTTATGCCATTTGGTTTAACGAATGCTCTAGCTTATTTCATTGACCTTATGAATCGAGTTTTCAAAGACTTCCTCGATCTATTTGTTCTCATCTTTATAGATGATATTCTTGTTTAATCTAAAATCGAGTTAGAGCATGAAAAACATCTTCGAATTGTGTTGAAAACCCTTAGGAGCAATCAATTGAAAGAAAAAAATTAAGTGCCACTTTTGGCAATCCCGTGTGAAATTTTTAGGACATATTATTTCTGAATTCGGAATTTCCGTGGATCCTTCAAAGATTGAGGCAATTCAAAATTGGAAGAGACCTTAGAGTGTGATGGAAATTCGTAGCTTTCTTGGATTGGCGGGCTATTACCGTCGGTTCATAAAAGATTTTTCTAAAATTTCCGTACCTCTTACTAGTTTGACAAAGAAGGGGTTAAGTACATTTGGTCAGACAAATGTGAAGCTGCTTTTCATAAATTAAAAGAACTCCTTTCCGATGCTCCTAGTCTTGTGATTCCCGAAGGGAATCAAGACTTGATTATTTATACCGATGATAGTCGTGTTGGTTTGGGGTTGTTCGCATGCAAAGGGAACGTGTTATCGCTTATGCTTCTAGGCAATTAAAGTCTGCCGAGACCAGATATGTCACTCATGATTTTGAGCTCGCGGTCATTGTTTTCGCCCTTAGAATTGTGCGTCATTATCTTTTGGGAGAGAAATTTGTTCTCTACACCGATCATAAATCTTTGAAGTATTTATTTTCTCAAAAGGAACTTAATTTGCGTCAACAATGTTGGCTCGAATTCCTTGCATCTTATGATATTGATATTCTTTATACTCCCGAAAAGGGAAATTGTGTTGCCGATGCCCTTAGTCGTAAGTAACAAGCGGTTGTTTCCATGATAATATCTGAATGGAATGATCTCGAGACTTTGTCCACTTGTGAGATTCGAAATCGTGAATCCAATTCAAGTTCATCTCTTGTTTTATGTAGCCTTGAGGCTCATCCTTCTCTTTTAGACTGCATTCTTGAAGCTCAAAGGCATGATCCCGAATTGGTTCTTCTTAGCCAAAGTTGTAGGGATAAAAATAATGTTGATGGTCTGAAAGACTTTGAAATTGATGCTCGCAGGGGCATTCGAAAATTTGGTAGACTTATTGTGCCAAATATTGGTGATCTTCGTAAAGACATTTTCGAAGATTCTCATCGTTCTAAATTTACCATTCATCCCGGTAGTCGTAAAATGTATGTGGATATGAAGCGACTTTATTATTGGGATGGAATGAAATCTAATATTGCTTTATTATGCGTTGCATGAATTGCCAACTCATTAAGGTCGAGCATCGAAGGCCGGTGGGTTATCGCAACCTTTAGACATTCCCGTTTGGAAGTGGGATCATATTTCCATGGACTTTATTGACGGTCTTCCCCGTTCTCGTTTGGGCCATGACAGTCTATGGGTGATTGTAGATAGACTTACAAAAACCACCCATTTTATTCCCGTTCGGTCCAATCAGACCGTACCTCTTTTGGCCAAACTCTATGTTAAAGAAATTGTTAAATTGCATGGAGTTCCTACATCTATTGTTAGCGATTGTGATCCATTATTTACCAGTGGATTTTGGGAGGGTCTTCAAAAAGCTTTGGGAATGAAGCTTAATTTTAGCACCTCTTATCATCCTCAGTCCGATGGACAAACAGTGCGTGTGAATCAAACTCTTGAAGATCTCCTTCGTGCATGTGTTCTTGACTTTGGTGGAAGTTAGGAAGATCATATTTCCCTTGTCGAGTTTTTTTTATAATAATAGCTTCCAATCTAGTATTGGTATGGCACCTTTCGAGGCACTCTACGAAAGGCCATGTCGATCCCCTTCGTGTTGGCTTGAAGCCGGTGAGAAGCTAGTTTTAGGTCCAGATTTTATTCATGATGCCACATAAAAGATTGACCTTATTCGTCATAGGATGAAAGAAGCACAAAGTAGACAAAAATCCTATGCCGATAACCGAAGAAGGAATTTGGAATTTTCTGTGGGAGATTTTGTATTCATTCGTGTTTTACCTATGAAGGGTGTTGTGCGTTTCAGTCGATCGAGAAAATTAGTACCTCGATATATTGGTCCATTTCCCATAACTAAACGCATTGATTCCGTGGCTTATCGCCTTTTATTACTGGCTCAATTTTCTGCTATTCATGACATTTTTCACATTTCTCAACTACGGAAATGCCTTAGAGATTCTGATTCTATTCTTAAGCCCGGTGTTATTGAAGAAATTGAAGTTTCACCTAATTTGACTTAAGAGCAACATCCTATTCGTATCATTGCTACGGAAGGTTAAACGCCTTTGTAATAAAGATGCTCCGCTTGTGAAAGTTCAATGGTCCTCAAATCCTAAGGATTGCTCTTGGGAATCCAGAGTATTCATCGAGCGAACACATCCGGACTTACTCTCTTGTGCTCTTTAAGGTGAATTTCTCACTTCAAAATTTTCTTTTGTATTGTTATACATTAGTATGATTGTTACTCTTTATTTTCTTCTTAAGTATTGCGAGGATGCAATTTCTTTAAGGAGGGGAGTCTGTAACAACCCGCATATTTTACGATTATATATATTTAAAAGTTTTATTTAAATATAGCATCGTTTGTTGAATTTAAAGTCCGAAATGTGACTTTTTGTAAACAGTCGAATCCGGACTCGAGACCACTTTCATTGAGATAAAAATGATGTTTACAACTTTTTTGAGTATAAATATCGATATGTTTGGAGTTGATTAGGATTTTGTAATTTTCATTTGGGCTTTGGGTCGTGTTCTAGCCCACTAACCCAACAAGGTAACCCAACTCCTCTACAAAATACCATAACTCCTCTACCAAATACCCTAACTCCTCTACTCTTCATTCATTCCAATCCTCATTTCCTAACACTCAAGCTAAAGAGAAAAATGGGGGAAAAGAAAAGAGATTAGAAATTCCTAAGCCCTAATTCTCTTAGGAAATTCAACTTCAAGTTATAAATCAAAGAGAAGCTTAGGTAAGCATGCTCTTCATCCTCTCCACCTCAATCTCTCTTCAATTTTCAGAAATTCCTATAACCTAACTTAGGAAATTCATTTCATTTGGTAATAGATTGAAGATTCTAGAGGTGTTGTTGAAGAGAAATCAATCTTAGCTTGTTTTAGAGCTTCTCATTCCTTGTTTTTGGGTTTAAAGGTGAGTTTTTGAACTCACATCTATGTCTATACCTTCGATAGTTGTTAGGTATGAGTTCCTAACATCTATTTCATGTTCATTTGCTTTTGATTTGAATTGGTTTGGTGAATTTTCCAATTTTGGTATTTTGAAGTCAAAATCTATGATAATCGTACTATGGATGTTCGGACATGTTGTTTAGAGTGTATTGAAGAGCCTATAGGGCTGGGTTGTCGCTTGGCATAAATCCCTAGCCAACATCGCTCATTTGATCGCTTCCGAACCGAATTGGCCATCATTGGCTACGCAAATTTTGCCCTAAGCTTCAGCTCAGACGTCAGGTAAAACACTCAAACGTTTGAGGCAAAGGGATAAACGTTCCAGACCTTATGCTCAGACATCTAAGTGGTATGAAAAAATTCCAGATCTTTAGCTCAGACGTCTCGGGAGAACCACTAGACGTCTGGCGCAGTTAAAATTTGACATTTTGCCTGGTTTTATGCGAATTTCCATTTTTATCGATTTTTGTCGATCCAGTTGGCTATTGTCATTTAGTATCGACTTTGATGACTTCTTTTCTGGATTTTTGGGAATATCCATTTGATGGATTTGATATCGATTTCTATGGTTTTGGTTCACATCGTTGAATGTGAATTTTTGGTGATAGATTGTTTTTACAGTCGTTTCTGTGATTTGTCAGTTTAAAATGCAAAGGTTTATACACTAGTAGTAAATACTCAAACTCTTTCACAAAAAACGATTTCAACACTACTTTTAAATACAAAGCTCGTTTTTAAAACCGTTTTCTAATCTATTAGTATATACAAACCTTTACCTCATTCGTACGAGAAAGCCAATTAAACGACTTAGCAAAACAAGTGGTATGAAACGCTTGCATTTACTTCGTCGGTTAATTCTTAGACTTGTTTGATTGAAATCTAGTGACAATTTTCGAGTGGAAATCTACAATTTGTTCGTAAATATTTAAGTTAAGCCAGTGGTTATGGGACATGAAGCTAAACTCATCTATTTACTAGCTTGGTGTATTTTACACTTTTTTTGATCTATGATGATCATTTTGTGGTTTAGACTAGCAATATGCGATATCTCTTTGTCTGCGTGGGGGACTGTACCCCGTTATGTTGAGCTTCGTCTCATTTTTATGGAGTTCGGTTCATCGGGCGTACCATTGTACTACGTCGTTGTTCCGGCTTATTGAGTTTGAGGTTCCTCGGGGGTACCGTTTTACTACGTCATTGCACCGGCTCTATGGGTTAGTGACCCATGGGATAGCGTCCCGTTTGTGGTGTACGTGTTGGTGAGTTTTCATGCTCCGGTTTATGATAGGCCTCCACCTTTTTGTGATATATGGATTTCTAATTGATTATTTTTGGAATTTGTGTTTCACCAATTTTTGTGATTTGTATTGATAAGCCCTATCAATATTTGTAGTTTGGTGAATAAAAATAAAGAATATGACATTCTTTTTGGTGTTTGAGAAGATTTGGGATATTGTATGATTTTTGTTGATATCTTATATATTTGTTATATCTCTTATCCAATCTCATCTTATCTGATATTTATAGCTAGACCGATCCGTTTATTATTTTTATTTTTGAATAATACTAGGGTCAGACCGGCATGTTTCAGGTGCTTCCACTGACTTCTTAGCAGGGACTAGCTTCTGACTTTTGGCTAACTGCTTTAGCTTAGTAGTTTTTGTTTTTATACATTCGAGATAGAGACTCCTTGATGTATACATATTCTTTTGTCTAGCACTTGTACCTATTCTTTTGTGTTGTAGTGGATCTTGTATGACCACTACTTTGATGTACACTTTGTTAGTCCTTGAGATGATGGTTTTGATGACAACAACCTTAGAATAGATTATAAAATATAAATACTAACATTACAAGTTTAGATATATATGTATTTGCAGGATCTAACCATGCAGGTATCAAGAATGAATACTGTACAGTATAGAGATTCAAGATACAGAGATAGAAGACTCATGAGTATCAAGATTATCAAGAGTTCAAGAGTTCAAGGTTAAGTCTGTTTTATTAGTAATATTTGTTAAAACTTGTAGAAAAGCACTTGCATCTTAATATCTAATTTATTCGTGGAATGGAATCCACTTCGAGCCCGTTAAAGGGATGGAACCCTAAGTAGGATGGAACCTACGAAAATCTAGTGGGACATTGTTTTGTATCCACTATTTTTAATTCAAAATGTTTTTACAAAATTACCTTATTTTCAAAATGATTTCAAAACTTTCCTTTTAAAAGATTCAAAACTCTCTATCCTGATTTTAAATAATTTTAGCCTCAAAACACCTTTAATTTCAAAGTCAAAATACTCCTGATTTTAAAATGTCTTTTCAAATAATATATTTAACTTTTAATATTTATACTTAGATTTAAATATAAAATTATAGTTAAAATATGTATATATTGTTCTTTATATTTACTTATGAATTTCAACTATATTCAAGTATATTTATAAAGTTTTAAATAGTTTTATATAAGATAAATATTGTTTGTATAGAAATTCAAATTATCATTTTTGGCTGAGGGATGTCGACATGCCCCTAGGTTGTATGTCGACATAGTGACAGTTGAAGTTCAAATTCAAATTTCAAAAGAAGTGTCTATTCGCCATAACTCTTCATGAATGGTCATGGCTGTTGGTTTTCTATAAATAGGGGTCAGTTTCAACGAATTTTTACTCACTTTTTTCTGTTTTTCACTCCTCTTCATCTTCCACATTTCTTATTACAAAATCATACCATTACTCTGCCGAAATCAACATCGAATCATACTCGATTACTTCTAGTTTGATTCTCCATCACTATCTCTACAAGGTTCTTAGTGCTATTCAGAGTTATAGGTTTCTTTGTAATATATAAGCGAGAAAAGGTGTGATTGTAGCCTTGTAAATCAATCAAGCGAGAAAAGGTGTGATTGTAGCCTTGGAAATCAATTGGGTGAACTTGTTGCCCGGTAAATCAAGTATCCCTACCCAGAGGATTGGTATTCTGGAGGGTATACCTCGTAGCCTTGAAATCGAGGGTTGTAATTGTTGAATTGCTTTTGAAAGGAAATCCGTACTTAGTTGTACGAGACTGGATGTAGGGTAACTCCGAACCAGTATAAAATCCGGTGTGTTCTTTCCTTTACTGCTTTTACTTTATATTTGCAACTGTGTTTGATTCTGTGTTCATATCCGTGTTTGATTAGTGTATACATTGTTAATAAAGTAAGATAAACTCAAAAAGATTAACAAATTTCTTAAAACACTATTCACCCCACTCTTGTGTTAATTCTAGCTTTAAGATCCTTAATCCGCATTTCTCACATTTGGTATCAGAGCTTTGTTTTCAAAAGTTTCATAGTCTAAATTTTGAAAAAGTTTTTTAAATGGCTATTTTTGAAAAATCTGTTAAAACTAGTTTAGAATTGTTTAAACCATCATTGTTCCATGAGTCTGCATATGAATGTTATTCAAATTCTAGTTGTCTACTCAAATTTTATAATGTGCAGAAAAGATGCTTTATGGGTATTGAGGAATCAATCCACAATGGACAATCTGTGCAGATCAAAAGGAATAAGTGGATACTTGATAGTGGTTGCTCTAGACACATGACTGGTAATCCAGATATGCTGAATAATGTTATATACAAAGACGGAGGACTGGTTAACTTTGGAGACAACTCGAAAGGATACGTGATTGGCATCGGCAATTTCGGTAACTCTGAAACTCCTATTATTACTAATGTTTTGCTAGTTAAGAATCTGAAACACAATCTGCTAAGTATAAGTCAACTATGTGATAAAGGATATAAAATTAAATTTGAAAAAGATAAATGTCATATTGAAGATAATAACTCAACCATAATATTTGAGGGAACTAGGAAAAAGAATATTTATATTCTTAGTATGAAAGTTTCAAATGATAACCTATGTCTTTTGGCAAATACAAGTGACCCTTGGATTTGGCATAAGAGATTTGGACATTTGAATTTCAAACTCTTATCTAGACTGTCAAAACATGATCTAGTAAGAGGTCTCCCTAAAATGAATTTTAAAGTGGATATTTTTTGTGATGCATGTCAATTAGGAAAACTTAGAAAAAGTTCCTTTAAATTAAAAGATATGATTTCAACTTCAAAACCCCTTGAGTTACTTCATCTTGATTTATTTGGTCCATCTCAAATTCTGTCAATAAATCATAGTAAATATGTTTTTGTAATTGTAGATGATTATTCTAGATTTACATGGACAATATTTTTGAAACATAAAAGTGAACTTTTGAATGTTTTAAAAACTTTACAAAAAGGATTCAAAATCAATTATCTTTAAAAATTATAACTATTCGTAGTGATCACGGTGGTGAATTTGAAAATGAAAAGTTTGAGGAATTCTGCAATAAGAAGGGAATAACTCACAATTTCTCATTTCCAAGAACTCCATAACAAAACGGAGTAGTTGAACGTAAAAATAGAACGATTCAAGAGTGTGCGAGAACTATGCTTTCAAATAGTAATTTACCAAAACACTTTTGGGCAGAAGCTGTTGCTACCGCCTGTTATATTTTGAATAGAATTTTAATTAGACCTTTAACTGAAAAGACATCTTATGAACTTCTTAATGGAAAGAAACCTAAGGTATCATACTTTAGAATTTTTGGAAGTAAATGTTTTATTTTAAATACAAAAGATAATTTGGATAAATTTGATCCTAAATCCGACAAAGGAATCTTTATCGGATATTCTAATAGAAGTAAAGCTTATAGAGTTTTTAATTTGAGATCTAACACCATCGAAGAAACAACGCATGTTTCGTTTGATGAAAATTTAAAAGATTTTGAAATTGCAAATGATGAAGAAGATTTAATTACTCAAAACCAAGAGTCAACTGAAACTAATAATGAATTAAATCATCCTAATAAAAGGATTAGACTTTTAAAAGATCACCCTATAGAAAATATACTTGGAGATATGCAATCTGTTGTTAAAACTAGAAATCAACTAAGTCAAACGAGTAATGTAGCTTTTATATCATCTATTGAAACCAAAAATCCTAAAGAAGCATCAACTGATGATTCATGGATTTTGGCTATGCAAGAAGAATTAAATCAATTCACTAGAAATGAAGTTTGGGAACTTGTTCCTAGACCTGAAGATAAAACTATAATTGGAACTAAATGGGTCTATAAAAATAAAATGAATGAACAAGATGAGGTCGTTAGAAATAAAGCAAGATTAGTCGCCCAAGGTTATTGTCAAGAAGAAGGTATAGATTGTGACGAAACCTTTGCTCCTGTAGCAAGATTAGAAGCCATTAGGATTCTACTTGCTTTCACAAATCATAATAATTTCAAATTATTTCAAATGGATGTTAAAAGTGCGTTTTTAAATGGATTTGTAAAAGAAGAAGTATATGTTGATCAACCACCACTTTTTGAAGATGAAAATTTACCAAACCATGTGTACAAACTTAAGAAAGCTTTATATGGTCTAAAACAAGCTCCTAGAGCCTGGTATGATAGACTAAGATCTTATTTATTACAATCAAAATTTGAAACTGGTAAAATATATAATACTCTTTTTATTAAAAGAAATAAAAATGATATTCAACTAGTTCAAGTATACGTATATGATATCATTTTTGGTTCAACTAACTTCGAAATGAATAAAGAATTTTTTGAAATAATGACAAAAGAGTTTGAGATGAGTCATATGGGTGAATTAAACTTCTTTCTAGGATTGCAAATAAAACAGTTAGATAATGGTGATTTTATTAGTCAGGAAAAATATGCTAAAGACCTAGTTAGTAAATTTGGTTTGACTACTGCGAGTGGAAAACCCACTCCTATGGCAACCAATGAGTACCTTAGTAAAGAAGATCTCTCGAAAGATGTAGATCAAAAGTTGTATAGAGGATTGATTGGATCACTACTCTATATCACTGCTAGTAGACCAGATATCGTGCATAGTGTATGTCTCTGTGCAAGATATCAATCTCATCCTAAAGAAACTCACTTAAAATCTGTAAAACGTATCATAAGATATATTAAACACAACTCTGATTATGGCTTATTTTATCCTAAAAATGATTCATTTGATTTAATATCTTACTGTGATGCTGATTACGTTGGTTGTAAATCAGACCGAAAAAGTACAAGTGGAACTTGTCACTTTTTGGGACATTCTCTGGTTTCCTGGTTTAGTAAAAAGCAAAATACAGTTTCTTTATCAACAACTGAAGCAGAGCATATTTCTGCTGCTTTGGCTTGTTCTCAAGTAATATATATGCAACAAAATTTAAGAGATTTTCGATTAAATATCTCAAAGTCGCCAATTTATTGTGATAATACTAGTGCAATAAATTTATCTAAAAATCCTACTCATCATGCTCGAACTAAACATATTGATATCAGACACCATTTTCTCAGAGATAATATAAGTAGAGAAGTAATTACCCTCGACTATATCAATTCTGAAAATCAAATTGCTGATATTCTAACAAAACCCTTAAATGAATCTACATTTACTAAATTAAGAAGAGAATTAGGTATTTGCTCTTTAACTGAAATATAAAATATAAATATCAAGTATAATTAAAATTAATTTAAAAAAAACCAAAAATACAAGGACCATGTCGACATCCTCACTAGACCCATGTCGACATATAACGATTTTATTTTTAAATTTCTTTTCCCACCAAAATTTAAATAAGTGGTTATAAATTTCTTCTATTTCGAAATTTTCTTCATTTTCTCTGTTCTCTTTCCTGTCTATTCTCTGAAATCAGTTTATCATGGCCTCCTCTTCCAAATCAAACTTAAAATCATCCTTTTTGTTTCCATCGCCTACTTCTGGTCCGTGTCAACAATCTACGCTCGCTCGTGTAATGAAAATAGAGGATTCTATGAAGGATACCCTTCAGTTAATGACTGAAATCCAAGTGATGCAACTTAGAATGGCTAAAGAACAAGAGAAGCAAGGCAAAAATCCTTAGGAATTTGCAAAAATTTCTTATGGATAATCATGCCAACCCAATCTTGATTGACGAGGACTCATCAGAAGATCATGTACAAGAGGCCAGCGAAGAAGAAGAAGAAGAAGTAGTCCCCATGGAAGAAGCGCACGTGGAAGACAACGACAAAGTCGTTTGCGTTGGCGAATGTGCTTTGACAAAGATGGAAATCTTGTCGAACAACGTGGAAATTTCTGTTTCCACTATCCAAATTGTTTTGTTCATAGATCTCCTATGTTCAAAAACACACATTAGTTTCTTTTCTTCCTTTTCTATTTGTTGTTTGTTTTTCTTTTGATCTCTACGAAAAATGTAAATATAAACGAATATATAATTAATAAAAAAATGTGTGTTCTTATATATGTTCTATTAACAGTATTATTCTTAGTTAGGAGAGTTTGTAATTTAGGACTAAGTTTCAATTGATGATAACACTACCATCATATAGGATATTAGACTAAGAGTTATATAGTTTGGAGTTATATAGTTTAGAGTAAGTTTTTGTTGATGACAAAGGGGGAGAAGTATAAAATAGGGTAGTTAGGCATAGATTAAGGGGGAGTTGTTAGTTTTATGGGGAGTTATTAGGATAGAAGTGATATTTTATAAACAAAGGTTGTCATCATCAAAAAGGGGGAGATTGTTAGTCCCTGAGATGATGATTTTGATGACAACAACCTTAGAATAGATTATAAAATATAAATACTAACATTACAAGTTTAGATATATATGTATTTGCAAGATCTAACCATGCAGGTATCAAGAATGAAGACTGTACAGTATAGAGATTCAAGATATAGAGATAGAAGACTCATGAGTATCAAGATTATCAAGAGTTCAAGAGTTCAAGGTTAAGTCTGTTTTATTAGTAATATTTGTTAAAACTCGTAGAAAAGCACTGGCATCTTAATATCCAATTTATTCGTGGAATGGAATCCACTTCGAGCCCGTTAAAGGGATGGAACCCTAAGTAGGATGGAACCTACGAAAATCTAGTGGGACATTGTTTTGTATCCACTAATTTTAATTCAAAATGTTTTTACAAAATTACCTTGTTTTCAAAATGATTTCAAAACTTTCCTTTTAAAAGATTCAAAACTCTCTATCCTGATTTTAAATAATTTTAGCCTCAAAACATCTTTAATTTCAAAGTCAAAATACTCCTGATTTTAAAATGTCTTTTCAAATAATATATTTAACTTTTAATATTTATACTTAGATTTGAATATAAAATTATAGTTAAAATATGTATATATTGTTCTTTATATTTACTTATGAATTTCAACTATATTCAAGTATATTTATAAAGTTTTAAATAGTTTTATATAAGATAAATATTGTTTTTATAGAAATTCAAATTATCATTTTTGGCTGAGGGATGTCGACATGCCCCTAAGTTGTATGTCGACATAGTGACAGTTGAAGTTCAAATTCAAATTTCAAAAGAAGTGTCTATTCGCCATAACTCTTCATGAATGGTCATGGCTGTTGGTTTTCTATAAATAGGGGTCAGTTTCAACAAATTTTTACTCACTTTTTTCTGGTTTTCACTCCTCTTCATCTTCCACATTTCTTATTACAAAATCATACCATTACTCTGCCGAAATCAACATCGAATCATACTCGATTACTTCTAGTTTGATTCTCCATCACTATCTCTACAAGGTTCTCAGTGCTATTCAGAGTTATAGGTTTCTTTCTAATATATAAGTGAGAAAAGGTGTGATTGTAGCCTTGTAAATCAATCAAGCGAGAAAAGGTGTGATTGTAGCCTTGGAAATCAATTGGGTGAACTTGTTGCCCGGTAAATCAAGTATCCCTACCCAGAGGATTGGTATTCTGGAGGGTATACCTCGTAGCCTTGAAATCGAGGGTTGTAATTGTTGAATCGCTTTTGAAAGGAAATCCGTACTTAGTTGTACGGGACTGGATGTAGGGTAACTTCGAACCAGTAAAAAATCCGGTGTGTTCTTTCCTTTACTGCTTTTACTTTATATTTGCATCTGTGTTTGATTCTGTGTTCATATCTGTGTCTGATTAGTGTATACATTGTTAATAAAGTAAGATAAACTCAAAAAGATTAACAAATTTCTTAAAAAACTATTCACCCCCCTCTAGTGTTAATTCTAGCCTTAAGATCCTTAATCCGCATTTCTCACACACTTCTATGTGTTATATTCATATCTGTTTCCGCCTTTGTGATATGAATATCTATGACTGATTTATGTTATGCTTATTTTATATTTGTTTCCGAAGGCCACATAGCCACTGTGTAGTAGCTTTGAGTTTGCTTTTGATGTGTCAGATTTCCTCCTGAAATGAAATGCATGACATACTATCTGACATATCGGTACTCGCCCAAAGCAATTACACAGAGGGTCACTCCTCAACAGCCTTATTCTTCGTACTAATTGACGGCATTACCCAGTAGTGTCCTTGGTTAGTGTGAGTATAGAGGTTGGGCGTCACACCCCACCCCAAGACCCACATTAACAAAGAGTATTATTGGGTAATACTCTCTGCTAATGCGGAAAATATGGCTGGTTAGGAGCGACCATCTATAGTCTTGTCTTAAATAGCTATTGAATACGTCGATTAGTGCTCTATATTTTTTTTCCTTTCTCAAGTGGATCGACATATCAATAAATGCTTAATACAAAACTACAGGTGGCTATAGGATCTATCAGAACAAAATACAACAACTCAAATGCATAACACATCATAGAACAGCAAACAAATATATATACATATATATTGATACATCCTAATACAATACTAATAATACATCATAGGTGGTATGACGACCACAATATACACACAAGTCAAAACAATAAACATATCAAAGTAGCGACAAAAATACTACAATAAAAGGGCTAGCAGATAAGTCCATGCGGAAGTAGAATAGGCTAAGTCCATAAGGGTACCTAACCTGAAACATCTCGGTTTGACCCGAGTAAACAAATCAGTTTATAAGGATTAGTGATAATATGAGCATAAGGCAAGGTGATAATCTTCTCAAGTGAGAAGGAATAATTCAAGGGTATATGGTTACCTCACGTGGCATAACTAAGTAGGTATAGTAATTTCAAGTGATATAAGGATATCAATAAATATGAATGCAACTCAAAGGCGATAAAACACTATAACAAATCTCACAATAAAAGCACGCCTCATCTCATCGGCGTATCACAAAACATCAAATATGGTTTGGGAGAAAAACATAACTCCAAAGAGGAGAAATACTAAACCTGCCATATCGGCAACTCAAAACAACCTCAAAGAAATCACCATCTCAAAATACACCATAAGGCAATCAAATATAAATCTCTAACATAGGAGACTATAATCCCAAATAAACGCCAAAAGGCAAATCTCATATAATACACCAAAAAGGCAAATCTCAAATAAAGCTAGTGTAGGCAAACCCAAATCTCAAATATAGAACTCGATAAGGAGTTCAATTTCCAAAGATGTAATCGCCATATAATATCTTGAACGACTCAAATGGCCAATAATGTAAAAAGGCGATACACTTGGACAATCACAAGGAAATCATCTCGAAGATATAGCACGTGCTTATGGTCGAAGCCCGCCAAGTACTGTTCACCCAAAATAAGGCACCACGTCTCTTAGACAAACGTCCCGAAGGACAAATAAATACGTCTCTTAGACAAACATCCCGAAGGACAAATACATCGCAATGACAAACGTCTCTTAGACAAACATCCCGAAGGACAAATGACCTGAAGGTCCAGTACTGGCAAATACGTCTCTTAGACAAATGTGTCACAAACTCTCGGATAGGAATCCGAACAGTGTTAATGTGTGTCACATACCACACGTTCGCACTAAACGGTTTACTAACCACTAGTAAATTTCACACTCAAAGCAGTAAAAAGTTTACATCATCTCATCGGTAAACTCGACTCGAAGGTCAAAACGATCAAACGGACAAGTCGGGAATTAACCGATAAGATATACGCACGTGTCCCATACCATGTGTTTTACCAAGCTGTTTAATTCTCCTTCTCATTCACTCGAAATGTGCAAAAACGTGTAATTTATATATAAAATAATTTACTTTGGAAAACAAGCTTTGAAAACCAATTCTCGAAATCAATTTGAAAACCCTATTTGAAAATTTTCCTTATTATAGAGAATATATAAATTTTACACTTGAAAATACTTGAAAATATTATATGATAATTATTTTGAAATGCCCATAAATTTTAGAAATTATTTTCTATAATAATTATTTTGAAATGCCCATAAATTTTAGAAATTATTTCAAAATCTTTTGGAAAAATCCATGCTCGAAATCAAAGAAATCACCTTAAAACCGTCATTCTAATTCAAATTCAATTCAAATTTGAATTTCAAATTTCATCAAAATTGGGCTAGCCTATTGATAGGCATCATCGCCCTCAAAATAATTTAGAAATATCACAAGAACATGAAGTAAAAGTCAAAAGTCGGACGGAAAAATGACAAAAATGCATAGGCAAAATAATACCCAGGTCTGAAATCTTCTCTGGGTTCAACTTTCGAACATGAAACAGGTAGCCAAACGACCCCTGATTCAAATAAAAATAGGTGGTCACATGTTAAAAAACTTCAGCTTTCAAACAAAAGAAGAATCAATAAATTCCGACTGGAAATGAAAAAGTTATGTTTTCTCAAACATGGACTTAGACCATGTTTGCAACAGTTCAAAAACAAAAATGTGCCCAGGCCTGAAAACCATTTCGAGTTCAAATTAAAGGCCTGGAAAAGAGGAACAAACGACCACTTATTGAGCTGAAAATTGGTAGACATATATATTAACACTCATACTTGAAACTGGAAGAAGAATCATGAAATTTGAACAAGCTATGATAAAGTTATGATGTCTCAAAGTTGAACCCAGGCATTGTTTTCACTGTAAAAATCTGGGCAAAAACATGCTCCGAATCATAGTTCGGCAACATATTTTTATAAGCTACATGGGTCTAAATAACCTGAAATTAGGCATGAACAAAATATAACACTCATACTTTAATCTGAAAAAAGAATCACACAATTTAAATAAGGTATGAGAAAGGTATGATGTCCCAAAATTGAATCCAAGCAATGATTTCACTGTAAAAATCTGGGCAAAAACATGCTGTGAATCAATGTTCGGGAGCATATTTCTATAAGCTACATAGGTTGAAATGACCTGAAATTTGGATTGCGTAATTTTCTGCAACTATAATTTATACTGTAAAAATATCATGCAATTTGGACAAGATATGAGAAAGTTATTGTAACGACCTCGGATTTTATATAAATTTAAAACTGATAATTTATTAATTTTGAATTTATATTTGTGGAATAAATCGATAAAATGGAGCGAGTTTCACCGATATCCAAGTATATTTGTACAAATCATTTAAAAATTTAAATTATTATATATATGAGAATATATATCTGTATTTTAACATATCTGACTAAATTTGAAATAATAAATATATAGATACATATATTTGATTTGAATTTAAATTTCGAGTAAATGGATTATAAAATAAATATATATGAGAAATTATAATAAGTTGAATTATAATAAAAACAATTGGTATTGAATCTAATAATAAATATTTAAGCTAGAAATAAATATATCTATGTAATTCATTAGATATGCATTTGATGTCAAAACATTGTCTTTTAATAAATATGTGTGAATACAAACAAAAATATGTTTACAAAGTAAAATGAATAAAGTAAAATACCTTTAGCCACCATAACAAAAGCATATCTCAGCCGAGTTAAAGCAAGAGTAGGCAAGAAGAAAAGAAAAGATAGTATATAAATATATTTAAGCATGAAACACATAGTACATTAGCATTAAAATGCTTTCATCTCAGCACAAACTTAAGTCAATTCGAAATCTTATTAAGCATTTCAGCCTCCACAAATTTGCCTAATAAAACATAGTATATATGTACATAGGATATGAAGCATACCCAGGCAAGTAATCATGTTTGTAAAATAGATATGCAGGCAAAAGAATAAACAAGGTAAAAATAAAAAAATATCTATGTACTAAAATAAGATAAGGGTTGAGACATAAAGGACTTTAGCATTAAATGCTAGTTTCAACAAGTCAATTCGAATTGTTAAAATTTTCTTCAGCCTCCATCCTTTTGAAAAAAATCTCTGATAAATTGTACAAACTTGTACACTGTTGCATAAGAGAATTATAACCTGTAAGCTATTTTTCTCTTATCACCTTTCATTTCCAATTCGAGCAAGTAGAAACTGCAATACAACTTCCATTTAAATCTTAAATAAGCATACAACTAAAGAGAAGCAAGATGATTTGAAGATTTAAAGTGAAAACACTTTCCAGTTTTTCAAATTTCAAAGCCTGGTTTAAAAAGGAAAGCTCTGTTTCTTTTCTGGATTCTAATGTGAGTAACTTTACTTTTAAAGAAATTTAAGAAAGTGATTTTAGTTACATGCTAATTGATTTGAAATGAAAAACATATCTTATGGTACCTGCTGTGAATATATGCATGTATGGTGTGTATGTTGCTCTTATCAAGACATTCTCTGTTTCACCTTCCAGTATGCAAGTTTTGATAAAAGAAAATTTAAATCTTGTGATTTTATCTCTGTCTAAATTTAAGTTTAAAATAAAACTAGTTCGCTTAATTATAAGCATCGGTTTTAAATTTGTATTTTTGTCAAAATGATGTTTATTTGGCTCGGGAAACCCAAAATAGCTGATAGCTGAACTAAACTTAAGTTAAGTCTAAATTCAAACTTTTTAATTCAGGAATTCAAGTATATAATCTTAATTCTTATACCTTAACATGATTTTTAGAGTAAGAATCTAAATTTTTAGACTGAGGGTTGAGGAGCAGTTTAGGATTGTCGAAATTTCATAGTTTCATCGATTCATGGTGATCCTCTGGTTCGTGGTGGTCGAAATTTGTTGTGAAGATAGCTGGAGGAACGGAGGTGATGGGAAAAATGATCGGAGATGCTCACGTTCACCGTGGAGGCAGCGGCAAGCCTTTTTCGTTTGTAAACCTAATTTTGACGTGGTGCTGTATTTCGATTCGTGCGTCGTTCTCAGGCGACCGAGTTCGTCGTGCGTTGGGGAGTTGGTGGAGGAGGTGTTGAGGAGTGGATGGCCGAAGTTTCGTGGATTCAGATGATCGGAGCTGCGTGAACGTGGCGTTGCCAGGTTTTGTGGTGGGGTCGCTGTCGAGTGTTCCAGGTTTCGATTTATGCTCGAATTCAAGTTCGAGTCGAATGGAGGGGTTTGGATGGTCGTTGTTAGATCGGGGGATGATAGTCGACTTGTTGATGGCGTCGGCGATGACCGGAGTTGGCCTGAGGGGCTGTGCACGTGCACCGTGCACCATTCTGTTTTTTTTTTGGCGTATTAGAATCTCTCGAGTAACTCAGTGATTTACTCGAAGATTTTTAATGATCGACTCGAAGGAAACAAGGGATAGTCTCGGGTCCAATTTTTGTTTCAGGTCTTCAAACCTGAACCCTGTTTTCTGTTTTGAACTTGAAACTAAAATTAAATTTGAAAACAAGGTTTTTAAAACTGAGTTTAACCCAAAACTGTAAATAAAGATTCCAGATGAAATAGAATTCATTTTTAAAGATAAATAAAATTTTAAATTCAATTTGTTTATTTAAAATAAAAGAAATAAAAGGTATGGAGAATTTGAATTTAAAATAGAATTGAAATTGAAAATGAAATTTAAACAAGTTGAATTTGAAAGTAAAATCTGGAACTAATCTTAAATCAGATGTTAAAATTAAATATAAGAAATTTCTTTGGAAAGGTAATATAAGAAATTTAATAAAGATTATTAACTAAGATTTTATTTGAAAAATTAATTAATATGATAAATTTTAACAACAAATTTATATTTGATTAATTTAATAATAATCAATTGTGGAAGTGGTAAGTAATTAAGGAATGAATTGTTCAGTGTAGTTAATTGAGTTAATCGGATTAGTTTAAGTTAATTAAACTAGAACAATCATTTAACAAATTAGGAGAATATAATTACTTAGAAAAGTAATTAATAGATAATTACTGAATGTAATTAATCAAATGATGATTTGAAATTGGAGTAAATTATTTGTTAATGAATTAAAGGATTAATTAATAATTGTGATTAATTAAGATTTAATAATTAAAGATCAATTAATTCATTTAATTAAGAATGATTAGTTAATGATTAAGGGTTAACTAATAAATTTTGAAAGAAGGATTTTCAAATAATTTGTAATTAATTAATGAGTTATTAAAGATGAAATTTAATTGTAAGTAATAATAAATCTTAATTTAATTACTTTAGAAAAGTAATTTAAGAAGTGTTAATAATTAATGATGATTAATTAACCCGGATTAGAAATTCATAAGTAATTAATCTAATTTGAATAAATCAGATAATTAACTGACCTTACTTATGAATATTTGGATTTGATTGGATGATTGAATTGTTGATATTTCCTGATCTATGATGCTTTGTGATATATTCTGATTTGTGTGTAATCTTTACTGTAGTTTATTTATCTGAAATTTATAGATATCTGTGATCTGTGAATAAAGATGAGCGTTATAGTTTATATCGCTTATCGACTATGTTTCTGTATTCTGATATATGATGATTGTATGATGTTGCACTACTGTGTAAAACCCCCGGACTACACTTTTACACACACAAATATGGATTTCACGGGGAAATCGGTTAAGTCATAGATAATTCAAATCAATGTTTTTGAAATTGAAATTTTAATTTCAATTGATTTTGAAATTGGAAATTTGGGTTTAAAGTGAAAAGCAATTGAAATAGAATTTCAAAGATAAAAGTTATTTTGAATAACTTAATCGAGTTATGAAAATTTAAATAATTTGATTTAAATTTGAATTCAAGTTTGAAATTGAATCCTATGATTTGAAACTAGGGATTGAAAATGTTATAAATGTGTTTATCTGAATTTAAACCATTTAAAAGTATAATTTTGAGAATTTGAACTTAACCCAAGGATTTCAACTCGTATGAATGAATCAGATTTTCTGAAATGAAACTGTTGTTTAAAAAGAATAAAAGCTTTCAGATAAGAAATGAAATTCCAGTTTAATTAAAGGAATTTCAAGAATGAATTGAAAAATGGTTTTCCAAGTTATGAATGAATTCTTTTTGAAAGTTATGAATTGAATCTGTTTATTTTTAACAGATTTAGAATAATGATTGGTTTAAATCATTTGAAATGGAATTGTTTTGAAAGCTGTAAGTTAAATCTTGATTTAAAGGTTTAACGAGTTAATCAAATTTAAAGGGAAATTAATTTGGAAAATCTGTGAATGAATCTTTTGTTTAAAGGATTAAAGTGTGGAAACTGTTTAAACCGTAAAGGTTGAATCTTTTTGTTTAAAGATTTAAAATGGTAATTTGTTAAACCATTTGAAAAGAAAGATTTTGGGTAATAAGTTGTGACTTAATTGAAATCCCATATCCATATGATTTTCGAATATTTCGCTCACTATTCGGTTTAGCCGGGAGAGGACCTTTGTGTCATATAACCCATTCCGAATATGTGATACGTCGTATATGGATAGCATTTGAAGACCGGTGTTGAAGACCGGATATTTTTGAAAACGGAAGGATTACCGTCGAGTTACTCTGCATCGGCTGATCCCCGATATAGAGGTTTTATCATCCTTAGTGACGGGAATTCCGGACGTGATTGGAAATTATCCGGATTTGCAAGGGCTTCGTGAGAAGTGCCTTCGGTTCTGTTCGAACCCGGAACAGACTCGTATGGATTGTATGTCTGACATTACACTTTGAGATATAAAGCTGATTTCTTTCAAATACATTTCTGTTGGTGGCGGAGAATTTATTCTCTTAGCTTAACACCCTTCTCTGAGACGTACGAGCTCAGAGGTTATGTAGTTGAAATTTATCAGCGATATATCCCAATTTGGTAATGTGGCATGCTGAGTGTTACTGTGTGATGATCAGTGTTTGATCATTTGTGATATGATCATTTGTTTGATCATTTATCTTTGTGATCATAGGTTGATCATCTGTTGACCCAAAGCGTGGCTTTTTGAAAAAGCGTAGCTTTGTGGACGAGACTTCGTCAGGGCCTCACAACCCGGAAATGGTCGAAACAGGAATGTTGCGGCAAGGTTATGAGGGTCGCGCCCTTTAGGGTATGTCATTTCCTTCTGGAAAGGGGTGGTATCATGGTATGGAGCCCAGATACTTACTCATGTG
This sequence comes from Allium fistulosum, assembly GCA_030737815.1. Classification (NCBI taxonomy): domain Eukaryota; kingdom Viridiplantae; phylum Streptophyta; class Magnoliopsida; order Asparagales; family Amaryllidaceae; genus Allium; species Allium fistulosum. The sequence goes on from CM060901.1 coordinate 673,684,188, forward strand.
GATACACTTTATTATGTGTGATGTTGGTTTAGAGGCGCCTCGGATAAAGGTCCCAAAGGACCGGGGGGTGGCATATTCGTGAGTTACCTATTACAGGGGTAACCCGGCCTTGTTTGCAGAGAGCAGTTTGTCTCTCGGGACGTCCCGCCAGAGGCGATCCCATGCGGCGGAAGGAAGTTCCTTAGCCTGACCATTTGTTGGAAATCCATTTCTCCAATACGGAACTTGTACGGTTTTAGTTGTTGAACCTTCCATTTACGTACGGTGGTCACCACTGTTTAGATGGTAGCTATAGTAGGCATACGATACTGGTCGTATGTTGGCTAAGATTAATATTATACTTTCGAAATGTTTTTCTACACTATGCACTAATGATAATATCCAATGATTTGCATAGTAAGCATGTTTGACTATCATAAGAAGAAATCTCCTCCAATTCTGCGTTTGCATTGTGTGTGTGGCGGGAGGTCTTATGGTAGTTTCATTTTCCAAAAGCATTGCGGATTTCAATGTTTAAATTCTTTTGTTGTTGTTTAAAGATAAACTGTTTTTGTTGCTCACACCAGTCCCATGACTGATCCGGAGTTTATTGTTCCCTTCCTAAACTCTGGGTGCTCATAATTTTCCACACGAGCAGTCTAGAGTTGGGTTTCTTTTCAGATATTCAGGTTTAGTAGATTATCTGGAGCTAGTTCATTCATCGGAGTTGCTTATCTTGGAGTTGTGGATTCATTCTTGTTTGAAGATCATTTTGGAGTTATCACTTCTATTGATATTGTTCCGCTACTGGTGTTATCGTTTTCTTTTCCGATGCTATTTGTTGTATCATATCTCTGATGTATATTGATATTCATTGTATCATCACTGTATCTGGATATTGTATCAGATGTTGTATATCTATATTCTTTTTTCTTTTCCGCTGTGTTATTTACTTAACTGTGTTATAGCTCCGGCGAATCGGATTTGAACGGTCGAATCTGCGGCATTCTAGTACAATGTGAAGTACGGATGTTGATTTTCGAGCGGGCAAAACCCGAGTCGTCACATGTGGTATCAGAGCTAAGGTTGAACTTTAGCTCAGGAGTATAACACATTAAGTAACTCATTAGAGATAGAGTGAAGTAAACTCTAGAATGAGTATATCTCAGATATCCGTCCGAATGCCTCAGTAAATTCTCTTGCTATCCACTAATAGTAAGTATGAGTGAAAGAAGAGGATGAGATAGGGGACAGGGGAATACGACTATAAATGGTCAATACCCTGTAACAATAGTGGAAACAATTTTTCTGTATCAATCTCTTTTGTTCAACATCTTTTCTCAATTCTTCGATAATTTCTGGTAGATCCAGAAAGAAGATTCGATATATTAATATGGGACATAAACTCCGGATGGACCAAAATTGTTTGTTTGGATGAATTGTTTGTTTTGTTTGCTATGATTGATAGGTATAATTTAGTTTCTAAACTAAAAATTTCGAAATTGTATCCATGTATCTATCTATTCTTTGGGTCCCAATATATTCTACGAATGGTTAGTTATCACTTCGCACTGACCGATGCCACTGTATATTTCGTAGATCTGGATAACCCGAGTATCTTGTGAAGTGTTAAACAGATTCGTTCTTGTATCTGTTATTGATATTCTGATTTGGTGAGCCAAATGCAGAATAAATGTTCAGTTTGATTAAATGAAACATTCTTCATCTATCTTTTTGTCTCCTTGGCAATTTCGAGGACGAAATTCTTTTAAGGGGGGAAGTTTGTAACGACCCCGGATTTTATATAAATTTAAAACTGATAATTTATTAATTTTGAATTTATATTTGTGGAATAAATCGATAAAATGGAGCGAGTTTCACCGATATCCAAGTATATTTGTACAAATCATTTAAAAATTTAAATTATTATATATATGAGAATATATATCTGTATTTGAACATATCTGACTAAATTTGAAATAATAAATATATAGATATATATATTTGATTTGAATTTAAATTTCGAGTAAATGGATTATAAAATAAATATATATGAGAAATTATAATAAGTTGAATTATAATAAAAACAATTGGTATTGAATCTAATAATAAATATTTAAGCTAGAAATAAATATATCTATGTAATTCATTAGATATGCATTTGATTTCAAAACATTGTCTTTTAATAAATATGTGTGAATACAAACAAAAATATGTTTACAAAGTAAAATGAATAAAGTAAAATACCTTTAGCCACCATAACAAAAGCATATCTCAGCCGAGTTAAAGCAAGAGTAGGCAAGAAGAAAAGAAAAGATAGTATATAAATATATTTAAGCATGAAACACATAGTACATTAGCATTAAAATGCTTTCATCTCAGCACAAACTTAAGTCAATTCGAAATCTTATTAAGCATTTCAGCCTCCACAAATTTGCCTAATAAAACATAGTATATATGTACATAGGATATGAAGCATACCCAGGCAAGTAATCATGTTTGTAAAATAGATATGCAGGCAAAAGAATAAACAAGGTAAAAATAAAAAAATATCTATGTACTAAAATAAGATAAGGGTTGAGACATAAAGGACTTTAGCATTAAATGCTAGTTTCAACAAGTCAATTCGAATTGTTAAAATTTTCTTCAGCCTCCATCCTTTTGAAAAAAATCTCTGATAAATTGTACAAACTTGTACACTGTTGCATAAGAGAATTATAACCTGTAAGCTATTTTTCTCTTATCACCTTTCATTTCCAATTCGAGCAAGTAGAAACTGCAATACAACTTCCATTTAAATCTTAAATAAGCATACAACTAAAGAGAAGCAAGATGATTTGAAGATTTAAAGTGAAAACACTTTCCAGTTTTTCAAATTTCAAAGCCTGGTTTAAAAAGGAAAGCTCTGTTTCTTTTCTGGATTCTAATGTGAGTAACTTTACTTTTAAAGAAATTTAAGAAAGTGATTTTAGTTAGATGCTAATTGATTTGAAATGAAAAACATATCTTATGGTACCTGCTGTGAATATATGCGTGTATGGTGTGTATGTTGCTCTTATCAAGACATTCTCTGTTTCACCTTCCAGTATGCAAGTTTTGATAATAGAATCTTTAAATCTTGTGATTTTATCTCTGTCTAAATTTAAGTTTAAAATAAAACTAGTTCGCTTAATTATAAGCATCAGTTTTAAATTTGTATTTTTGTCAAAATGATGTTTATTTGGCTCGGGAAACCCAAAATAGCTAATAGCTGAACTAAACTTAAGTTAAGTCTAAATTCAAACTTTTTAATTCAGGAATTCAAGTATATAATCTTAATTCTTATACCTTAACATGATTTTTAGAGTAAGAATCTAAATTTTTAGACTGAGGGTTGAGGAGTAGTTTAGGATTGTCGAAATTTCATAGTTTCATCGATTCATGGTGATCCTCTGGTTTGTGGTGGTCGAAATTTTTTGTGAAGATAGCTGGAGGAACGGAGGTGATGGGAAAAATGATCGGAGATTCTCACGTTCACCGTGGAGGCAGCGGCAAGCCTTTTTCGTTTGTAAACCTAATTTTGACGTGGTGCTGTATTTCGATTCGTGCGTCGTTCTCAAGCGACCGAGTTCGTCGTGCGTTGGGGAGTTGGTGGAGGAGGTGTTGAGGAGTGGATGGCCGAAGTTTCGTGGATTCAGATGATCGGAGCTGCGTGAACGTGGCGTTGCCAGGTTTTGTGGTGGGGTCGCTGTCGAGTGTTCCAGGTTTCGATTTATGCTCGAATTCAAGTTCGAGTCGAATGGAGGGGTTTGGATGGTCGTTGTTAGATCGGGGGATGATAGTCGACTTGTTGATGGCGTCGGCGATGACCGGAGTTGGCCTGAGGGGCTGTGCACGTGCACCGTGCACCATTCTGTTTTTTTTGGCGTATCAGAATCTCTCGAGTAACTCAGTGATTTACTCGAAGATTTTTAATGATCGACTCGAAGGAAACAAGGGATAGTCTCGGGTCCAATTTTTGTTTCAGGTCTTCAAACCTGAACCCCGTTTTCTGTTTTGAACTTGAAACTAAAATTAAATTTGAAAACAAGGTTTTTAAAACTGAGTTTAACCCAAAACTGTAAATAAAGATTCCAGATGAAATAGAATTCATTTTTAAAGATAAATAAAATTTTAAATTCAATTTGTTTATTTAAAATAAAAGAAATAAAAGGTATGGAGAATTTGAATTTAAAATAGAATTGAAATTGAAAATGAAATTTAAACAAGTTGAATTTGAAAGTAAAATCTGGAACTAATCTTAAATCAGATGTTAAAATTAAATATAAGAAATTTCTTTGGAAAGGTAATATAAGAAATTTAATAAAGATTATTAACTAAGATTTTATTTGAAAAATTAATTAATATGATAAATTTTAACAACAAATTTAGATTTGATTAATTTAATAATAATCAATTGTGGAAGTGGTAAGTAATTAAGGAATGAATTGTTCAGTGTAGTTAATTGAGTTAATCGGATTAGTTTAAGTTAATTAAACTAGAACAATCATTTAACAAATTGGGAGAATATAATTACTTAGAAAAGTAATTAATAGATAATTACTGAATGTAATTAATCAAATGATGATTTGAAATTGGAGTAAATTATTTGTTAATGAATTAAAGGATTAATTAATAATTGTGATTAATTAAGATTTAATAATTAAAGATCAATTAATTCATTTAATTAAGAATGATTAGTTAATGATTAAGGGTTAACTAATAAATTTTGAAAGAAGGATTTTCAAATAATTTGTAATTAATTAATGAGTTATTAAAGATGAAATTTAATTGTAAGTAATAATAAATCTTAATTTAATTACTTTAGAAAAGTAATTTAAGAAGTGTTAATAATTAATGACGATTAATTAACCCGGATTAGAAATTCATAAGTAATTAATCTAATTTGAATAAATCAGATAATTAACTGACCTTACTTATGAATATTTGGATTTGATTGGATGATTGAATTGTTGATATTTCCTGATCTATGATGATTTGTGATATATTCTGATTTGTGTGTAATCTTTACTGTAGTTTATTTATCTGAAATTTATAGATATCTGTGATCTGTGAATAAAGATGAGCGTTATAGTTTATATCGCTTATCGACTATGTTTCTGTATTCTGATATATGATGATTGTATGATGTTGCACTACTGTGTAAAACCCCCGGACTACACTTTTACACACACAAATATGGATTTCACGGGGAAATCGGTTAAGTCATCGATAATTCAAATCAATGTTTTTGAAATTGAAATTTTAATTTCAATTGATTTTGAAATTGGAAATTTGGGTTTAAAGTGAAAAGCAATTGAAATAGAATTTCAAAGATAAAAGTTATTTTGAATAACTTAATCGAGTTATGAAAATTTAAATAATTTGATTTAAATTTGAATTCAAGTTTGAAATTGAATCCTATGATTTGAAACTAGGGATTGAAAATGTTATAAATGTGTTTATCTGAATTTAAACCATTTAAAAGTATAATTTTGAGAATTTGAACTTAACCCAAGGATTTCAACTCGTATGAATGAATCAGATTTTCTGAAATGAAACTGTTGTTTAAAAAGAATAAAAGCTTTCAGATAAGAAATGAAATTCCAGTTTAATTAAAGGAATTTCAAGAATGAATTGAAAAATGGTTTTCCAAGTTATGAATGAATTCTTTTTGAAAGTTATGAATTGAATCTGTTTATTTTTAACAGATTTAGAATAATGATTGGTTTAAATCATTTGAAATGGAATTGTTTTGAAAGCTGTAAGTTAAATCTTGATTTAAAGGTTTAACGAGTTAATCAAATTGAAAGGGAAATTAATTTGGAAAATCTGTGAATGAATCTTTTGTTTAAAGGATTAAAGTGTGGAAACTGTTTAAACCGTAAAGGTTGAATCTTTTTGTTTAAAGATTTAAAATGGTAATTTGTTAAACCATTTGAAAAGAAAGATTTTGGGTAATAAGTTGTGACTTAATTGAAATCCCATATCCATATGATTTTCGAATATTTCGCTCACTATTCGGTTTAGCCGGGAGAGGACCTTTGTGTCATATAACCCATTCCGAATATGTGATACGTCGTATATGGATAGCATTTGAAGACCGGTGTTGAAGACCGGATATTTTTGAAAACGGAAGGATTACCGTCGAGTTACTCTACATCGGCTGATCCCCGATATAGAGGTTTTATCATCCTTAGTGACGGGAAGTCCGGACGTGATTGGAAATTATCCGGATTTGCAAGGGCTTCGTGAGAAGTGCCTTCGGTTCTGTTCGAACCCGGAACAGACTTGTATGGATTGTATGTCTGACATTACACTTTGAGATATAAAGCTGATTTCTTTCAAATACATTTCTGTTGGTGGCGGAGAATTTATTCTCTTAGCTTAACACCCTTCTCTGAGACGTACGAGCTCAGAGGTTATGTAGTTGAAATTTATCAGCGATATATCCCAATTTGGTAATGTGGCATGCTGAGTGTTGCTGTGTGATGATCAGTGTTTGATCATTTGTGATATAATCATTTGTTTGATCATTTATCTTTGTGATCATAGGTTGATCATCTGTTGACCCAAAGCGTGGCTTTTTGAAAAAGCGTAGCTTTGTGGACGAGACTTCGTCAGGGCCTCACAACCCGGAAATGGTCGAAACATGAATGTTGCGGCAAGGTTATGAGGGTCACGCCCTTTAGGGTATGTCATTTCCTTCTGGAAAGGGGTGGTATCATGGTATGGAGCCCAGATACTTACTCATGTGGATACACTTTATTATGTGTGATGTTGGTTTAGAGGCGCCTCGGATAAAGGTCCCAAAGGACCGGGGGGTGGCATATTCGTGAGTTACCTGTTACAGGGGTAACCCGGCCTTGTTTGCAGAGAGCAGTTTGTCTCTCGGGACGTCCCGCCAGAGGCAATCCCATGCGGCGGAAGGAAGTTCCTTAGCCTGACCATTTGTTGGAAATCCATTTCTCCAATACGGAACTTGTACGGTTTTAGTTGTAGAACCTGCCATTTACGTACGGTGGTCACCACTGTTTAGATGGTAGCTATAGTAGGCATACGATACTGGTCGTATGTTGGCTAAGATTAATATTATACTTTCGAAATGTTTTTCTACACTATGCACTAATGATAATATCCAATGATTTGCGTAGTAAGCATGTTTGACTATCATAAGAAGAAATCTCCTCCAATTCTGCGTTTGCATTGTGTGTGTGGCGGGAGGTCTTATGGTAGTTTCATTTTCCAAAAGCATTGCGGATTTCAATGTTTAAATTCTTTTGTTGTTGTTTAAAGATAAACTGTTTTTGTTGCTCACACCAGTCCCATGACTGATCCGGAGTTTATTGTTCCCTTCCTAAACTCTGGGTGCTCATAATTTTCCACACGAGCAGTCTAGAGTTGGGTTTCTTTTCAGATATTCAGGTTTAGTAGATTATCTGGAGCTAGTTCATTCATCGGAGTTGCTTATCTTGGAGTTGTGGATTCATTCTTGTCTGAAGATCATTTTGGAGTTATCACTTCTATTGATATTGTTCCGCTACTGGTGTTATCGTTTTCTTTTCCGCTGCTATTTGTTGTATCATATCTCTGATGTATATTGATATTCATTGTATCATCACTGTATCTGGATATTGTATCAGATGTTGTATATCTATATTCTTTTTTCTTTTCCGCTGTGTTATTTACTTAACTGTGTTATAGCTCCGGCGAATCGGATTTGAACGGTCGAATCTGCGGCATTCTAGTACAATGTGAAGTACGGATGTTGATTTTCGAGCGGGCAAAACCCGAGTCGTCACAGTTATGATGTCTCAATGTTGAACCCAAGTAGTGTTTTCACTATAAAAATCTGGGCAAAAACATGCTCCAAATCAAAGTTCGGCAACATATTTCTCTAAGCTACATAAGTCGAAATCACCTAAAATTTGTCATGCATAAAGTTCAACAACTATACTTTAAACTGCAAAAATAACCAACGAATGTCGACAAAAATCGAAAGAGATACGCTGTCTCAAACATGGACTCAGGCCATGTTTGCAGCAGCTCAGAAAATCAACGTTACATCAAACGAATTTGCAAAATAAACAACCCAATTCATCACTACAAAACCTGAAACAAGCTAGAATGTATGAGATAGATTCTCACCTTGGATTAGCAGCAAGAGATTAGCAATTTACAGCAAGAATCCGGATCAAAATGAAGGGTTGGAGGCTTAAATTGTTGTTTCAGCACCTGTAGAAGCTATTTGAGCTACATGTAAGAAGAAATCAACCTATAGTGGTTCATTTTTCAAAAAATAGAAAATAACCTGAGACAAATTCATAGTTCTGAATTGATTACCTGAATTTAATAGCTTCAAAGTGATTAATTTTGCAAAAGAATTGGAGAAATTTGAGAATTGGATTATAGGGTTTTAAGAGAAAAAGAGGTTTTCTGGTTTCTTTTGGTTACAGTAGTGAACTTTGAAAGTACATGTTTGAGAAGAAGATGGTTTTCTCTTAGGTAAGATTGTAGTTGGGCTTAAACCTAATAAGAAAATAATTTGATTAATACACTAATTATCACTAATACACCAAAACACTTATATTTTAAACAAAACAACCTATATTTAGATAATTTCAACTTTATAAAATAACACAAACACTTTATGTTTAACAAAAATTTTTATCAACACATAAAAGATATGTTAGCCATTTAAAATTAACTTTCATCATGAAATTCTTATTTTTATTTAAATACTTCAATTTACACCATTAATTACGTAAAGCACTATTTTTAACACCAAAATTTACACAAAAAAAATTTCCTTGTACAGTTAAATGTGACAAACCTTATTAACATTATTTTTACATCCGAATATTATTTTTAAACAAAATTCCACCTTTTTATTTATATTATTATCCATATTAAATTCAAACGTTTAATTAAAATTAACAAAATTCAATGTTTGGCAATAATTTCCAAAATTATTGCATTTTATAAAATTAAAACCATATAATGCTCATTTTTATTACCAACTAACATAATAAAGTTTTTAAAACTTTATTTCAACATTTTATATTTATTTACAACAAATAATGTTGATTTAAATTATTTTATCTTTACTTACTTCAAGTAATCCCCAAATCAACATATTACCATTATTCACAATTTATTACCAACCTAACTATCTTAATTCTATTTTATTTATTCCAAATCCATTGTTTATTTGAAATAAACAATTTTAACAAATTTTTATCTCTCCAATTTATTTTATTTTCTCCATTATTAAATTATAACCATCGTTATAATTAAACTTTACAAGTAATCAACAAAACCAGGGTTGTTACAATGTCGATCTTGGCATATGTTGTATTTATATTTTATATGAACGTGGTTTGCATACTGGGATTGTGTAATGAACATGAAATGTTTTGAAATGGAATGCGAATGTGTTTTGATGTTTTAAATTTTTTCCATATTCTTGTGTTTTTGTGTATCAATGTATATAACATTACCATATTTGGTTGTCGAGGATTAATAACTATGGATGACTGCAACATCCGTTAGTTTTGGTCCTCTAGGTGAGGGATGTAACAAGTTGGTATCATAGCATAAGTTTATGAAACTTTAAAAGAAATTAAAACCTAAAAGATTTTTAAATATAATCCAATGAATCAAAAAACGAGATCGGGTGTTTAAGATAACGCCATAGTAACGTACTTGTATTTGATATATATATATATATAGTTATATATATAGGTAAGCACATATTTCCCGCTCTCTTAGACCGTTCTTCTATATCTTACTAAGGCTCGTTTGTAGATTTACAAGAAAGAAGATATGGAAGCAGGAAACGGAAGAGGACATCTCGGTGGAGGAAGCATCACAACCAATGGAAATGCTCGACCCACAAGGAGGAACCCGGGTCAACCAGCTAATGTTAATAATCAAAATGTTGATGCCAATGTGGAATCTGGAAATCCAGCAGTAGATGTGGAGGCGATGTATTAGTTCTTTGTCAATATATGCAAGCAGGAGCTGCTCCTGTATTGCTGGGAATGTTGGAGGAGCTAATCCTATGGCTCCAGTTGGAAATAATTATGCTAAGGTGAGTAGAGACTACACTAGTCATAGTGGGAAGCCATTCATAGGGACGGAGAATGCCATTGAGGTAGAGAATTGGTCGTTGCATTATGAGCGTATATTTGCTGATTTGGGTTTAGATGATGAGCAAAAGAGAAGGTTGGCCTCAAAACAGTTACAAGGGTCAGTGCTTCATTGGTGGAACAGTATTACTGTCGGAGTTTGGGCTGATTTTCAAAGGAGATTTGAGCAATGGTTTATGTCTCAGTTTTCTAAGTCTGAGCCGTAGAGGAAGTTTATGGATTTGGAGTAGGGAGAGATATCGGTTATTGAGTATGCTGCTAAGTTTGATGACTTGTCCCATTATGGATATAATACCATAGACACCGTCATTAGGAGGAACGAGAAGTTCATTAGACAACTAAGGCTTGAGATTGCTAGGGCAACCCTGCCACATCTCCGCGATCCTAGTAATTTAGTTGTGGAGATGGCCATTTTCCATGTGGAGATGCTTACTAGTTGAGCTAGAGAGAAGCCAGTGGAAATCCCGGGCTCTCAAGGAAAGAAAAGAAAGTTCTTTAAGAAGAAGGGAGCCCGGAAAGGAGATACTGCGAAGAAGGCTAAGGGTGAGTTAGTTTGCTTTAAGTGTGACAAGAAGGGTCATTATGCGAATGAGTGCTAGTCGGGTAATGGGAAGAAGGCTGCAAATAAGAAGAATGCAAAGTGCTTCAACTACAATCAAGTTGGGCATTACAAGAATCAGTGTCTAGAGCCAGTCAGGGCAGACAAAGGGTAGATTTTTGCTATTGGACAAGCTAGGCCAACTACAGCTGATAAAGGGAAGATTGTGATAGAAGGTATGCTTTTGATTCAGAGTATTCCAGTTAGGGTACTTTTTGATACCGATGTATGACATTCATTTATATCTCAGTGTTTGGTTGTTCGATTGTGTTTAGAACCCACCTACCTTGTTACTTCCTTAAGGGTTGCGAATCCAATAGGAGGGTATGCAACTCTAAGGTTGAGATGTGATCAGTTAGAACTTGATTTATTAGGTCATAAGTTTGCATGCAATATGTATGTTTTCGGTTTTAGAATCATCTTGGGTATGGATTAGCTGAGTTGGTATGAGGCTATAATATTTAGCCAGGATAGGGAGATATCACTAAGACACCCAGATAGTCATAACCGAGTGACATTCTTAGTGGATAATTCTGACCGGAGTGTTATTGCTTTGCTAAGGGCTATGGAGATGGGATGAGAGTTAAGTCAGGTTCGTGTAGCAAGAGAGTTTGTAGATGTATTTGACCCAGTCACAGGACTACCACCGAAATGGGCAGTTGAGTTTCAGATAGATCTCATACCATGAGCTAAACCTATGAGTAGACCACCTAGCAGGATGACACCGACTGAGATGAAGGAATTAAAGGTGTAGCTAGTGGATCTGGAAGGAAGGAATTTTATTAGACCAAGCAACTCACCTTGGGAGTGGCCGTGGTATTTGTGAAGAAACCGGATGGGTTATTTTGGATATGCTTCGACTATCGTAAGTTGAATGAAAGGACAATCAAGAATAAGTATCCTTTGTCAAAAATAGATGATCTGTTCGATCAACTGAGTGGAGCCAGAATGTTTTCCCAGTTGGATTTCGCAAGTGGTTTCCATTAGTTAAGGTTGGCAGAGGACAGTATTCATTTGACAGCATTTCGGACTAGGTATGGTTCATATAAGTGGTTAGTGATGTTGTTTGAATTAAAAAATGCACCTGCTTTCTTCGTGGATTCAATGAATCGAGTATTCCGAGAGATCTTGGATAGGTTTGTGCTGGTGTATATAGATGACATTTTAGTATACTATAAGGATGAGAGAGAGCATGAGGATCATCTTAGAGTGGTGCTTGAGACGCTGAGGCAGCATCAGCTGAAGGCAAAATTTACCAAGTGTCATTTTTGAAAGAAAGAGGTTAAGTTTCTTGGTCACATGGTTTCAGAGAAAGGCTTGTTAGTCGATCTACATAAGATTGAAGCGGTGAATAATTGGAAGAGACCAGAGAAGGTGACTGAGATCAAAAGTTTTCTTGGACTTGCTGGCTACTATCGGAGATTCATTAAGGATTTCTCTTGGATAGCACCACCTTTGTCTAAGCTAATCAGGAAGGATGTGAAGTTTGTCTGGTCTGACAAATATGAGGAATAATTCCTGAAGTTAAAGCATTTGTTGACCAATGCATAGGTGTTAGTAGTTCCAGACGGAAACCAAGGGTTGGTGGTGTATACTGATGGATGTGGGACTGGATTAGTAGCGGTGTTGATGTAGAAGGGTAAAGTTATTGTCTACGCTTCATGATAGATTAGACCGCATGAAGCGAGATATCATACTCATGATTTGGAGTTGGCCGCGGTGATCTTCACATTGATGATTTGGAGACATTATCTCTTAAGGGGGAGATTTGAGCTATACACATATCATAAATCTTTAGAATATTATCCTCTAAGAAGGAGTTAAATATGAGACATTAGAGGTGGCTAGAGTTTTTGGCTACTTATGATTTTGGTATAGAATATACACCAGGGAAAGGTAATAAGGTGGCATATACTCTTAGCAGAAGACATCAGAATGTGGTGTTAGCTATGTTAGCAGAGTGGAAGGATCTAGAAGCTTTGGCTAGTTGTGGTGTGCTGTTAAGATCAACTGCTAGTTCTAGTCAAAGTACTCCTATGTTATCCTATTTGGAAGTTCTACCAATGTTGGTCGAGAGGATTGATTCTAAGCAGAGAGAGGACCCAGTATTAGCCGAGAGGATTAGAAGGCTTGAGGTTGGAATTGAGATCGATGATCTAAAGGATTATAGACTTGACTAGCGGGGGATGGCTGAGAAATGAGGGACGATTATATGTTCTGAACGTAGTGGACTTAAGGAAAGACGCTCTTGGAGAATGTCATCGGTCCAAGTTTAGGATTCATCCTAGAGGGACCAAGACGTATCAGGATATAAAGAGAAGCTTTTATTGGGAAGGAATAAAGAGGGATGTTGGCTTGTGGGTTAGGCAGTGTGCAAACTATCAACAAGTGAAAGCTGAACATCAGAAGTTGAGTGGGTTGCTTCAGGCTTTAAAGATTCCAGTTTGGAAATTGGATTCGATATCCATGGATTTTATAGACGAGTTGCCAAGGTCAACCAGAGGAATGAAAGTATATGGGTCATAGTGGACAGATTGGCCAAGAGTGCCCATTTCATTCCAGTTAAGTCAACCAAGACAACCCTTATATTAGCTAAGTTGTTCATGAAGAACATAGTTAGACTACATGGAGTTCCTTGTAGTATAGTCAGTGAAAGAGATGCTTTCTTCACTAGCGAATTCAAGTAGAGTCTAAAGGATGAATTAGGTACCAATCTTAATATGAGTACTGCTTATCACCTTTAGACAGATAGAGTCAATAAGGTACTCGAGGATTTGTTAAGAACTTATGCATTGGATTGTGGTGGTTCTTGGGAAGATCACTAACATTTGGTTGAGTTTTCCTATAATAATAGTTAACAGACTAGTATAGGAAATGCGCCTTTTGAAGCATTGTACATAATGTAGTGCAATTCACCAGCATGTTGGTTGGAGACTGGAGACGGGTTAGTTTTAGTGCCAGATTTGGTTAAAGAGGTGTCAGAGAAGATTGAGTTCATCCGAGGAAGGATGAAGGAAGCTCAGTCCAGACAGAAGAGTTACGCAGACAAGAGATGTAAAGACCAAGAATTCACTGTTGGAAATAAGGTTTTCATTTAGGTATCACCGATGAAAGTTGTGGTACGATTTGGAAAGTCAAGGAAACTAGCATCGAGATATGTTGGTCATTCAAGATAATAGAGAGGATTGGAAAGCTCGCATACATAGTAGAGTTGCCAGGCAGTATGGAAGATGTCCATAATATATTTCATGTGTCTCATCTTCACAAGTATGTGCATGATACAGAGACTACTATTCCTCCGACCGGGTTGGAAGATTTGATAGTAGTGCATAATTTGACTTTTGTTAGACAACTAGTTCGAGTTGTAGCGAGAGATGAGGAGAGATTGAGGAACAAGACAGTCAAGTTGGTGAAAGTTCAATGCAGCGACAACGAGAAGGACTCTACTTCGAAGACAGAAGACATGATTAGAGATACTTATTCTGATTTGCTTTGAGGGTATGTTTATATTAGATTTATATAAATAATTGCTAGTCAGATAGGCTAGTATGGTTATTTAGAGTTGTTACAAATGATTTCTATGTTTAGTATTTAGTTCTTACTGAATTTCGAAGACAAAATTCTTTAAGGGGGAGCCTGTAACACCCCTAATTTTTTATAACATTATTCAAGAGATTTGATTCGATAAATTAAATAGAATAATGTAAGAATAATAATGATAAGGAGATTGAGATTTGAATAAAACAATTATAGGGTCGTGCTTCAATAAATTAAAGGGGCTTAAAATGGCCTTTATGTTATTAACTAAAACATGGGCATATTGGTAAATACCCATACCACCTTAATTATTCATGGTTATACACATATTATTCATGTACCCTTTCATTTTCTCGCCCTTTTCATTTTTCACAAAAACCTAAGGAGACGGCCATTATCAAAGAGAAAAGAAGGGAGAAATTTAATCTAAAGCTAAAGATCAAAGCTAGGAGAAATTAATCAACGAAAAATCTAAAATTCCTTATCACATTCAAGTTGAATAATATTTTATAACATCTCTATTTTATTTTATGGTTATACTGTTTCGGATTGAAGATTAAATTCGTTTTTATGATGATTTGGATGATGATATGATTGAATTATAATATGATTTATTTAAACATATTTGTTTAAACTTGGATCTACATGATTTTGGGGTAAAAACCGAATATAAATGATTATATAATGCCGTGGAAAAATTATATGTTATGTATTTTGTAATTTTCCAAGCTATGGAAAATTTATTATGAATTTTCAAAGGAACATATGACAAAATCTGGTTTAAAATTAATTTCGATTATTTTAGAAAGAATTTGGGTCTGAAATTTTAATATGTTAGATAACATGACGAAAATGAATTTCTATGATTTTTGAGGATTTTTGCTAATTGATTTGCTATGGAAAATAAATTATTTAAAATAAGGGCTTATTTGCAATACTGGTTTTACTTAATGGAAGGGCTTGAATGTTAAATTTTCGTTGATTTGGATTTGTGGTCATGTAGTAGTTAATGTTGTAAAGAATTTAAAAAGTTTTAAGGCAACCAATCAAAGGATTACAAATAGACAAGTTGGTTATAAAGTCATTACTAAAATTGGCATAATTTTAGCTTTTTTCAAAAAAGCAGGTTCCGCCTTCTTTATAAGTGCCTTTCGACTCCAATGCTTCCTTTTCGACTGAGTCGAAACCAACCCTATTGAAACCCACCTAGTCGAAACCAATACACAAGGTATCACTTAGATGATACGTAGTGGATTGGAGGAAAGACAGAAGTCATGGTTTACAAAGTAATGCTTCCGATGGGGTCGAAACCTCAGTATTACTTTCAAATGAAAAGGCACCTGCCTTTTTTATTAATAGCATTTGAAGGGGTCAAAACATATGCATTCGAAAGAGGTTTTCTAAATAGCTTTCGAAGTGGGTTGCCAACCTATTCTTTATAGTATGAGTTTTCGAAGGAGTTACTTCATTTTTAAAATAATGTTTTCGAAAATGAGGGTTTCGACCTAGTCGAAACCTTGCTGCCGTTCATGTGCCTTTCGAGTGTATTGAAGTCATCAATGCTTTCGAAGGGTTCCTTTGTTTTAAACTTATACTAAGCCACCTCCAAAATGCTTTCGAAAAGGGTCAAGGTTTCGAAGGCAATAGTGTCGAAAGGGGGTTTCGATGCTATCCTTCAAAGTTTTACTCAAAGGTTTTGAGCTTTCGAATAGATTGTTCCGACAAGATCAAATTTTCTACAAAAAGTTTTATTAAAGGTTTTGAAAGGGATACTTTCGTATGTAACCACTTCCACCAAAAAGAAGTTTTTAGAAGCAAAATCCAATGCTTTCGAAAGGGGTACTTTCATTGGTTTCGAAGCTTTGTTTCTAAAGATTTTTTAGTAATGATTTGACACACTCAAAAGGTATATTTTGGTTTCGAAAGAGATGCTTTAAAGAGCTTCGAAAGATATACTTAGTGTTTTGAAAATGAGTTTTCTATGCTTTCGAAGGAGGTTATCCAAGAGTTTCAAAAATGATGTTTTATGGTTTTCAAAACAAATCACCCAATCTCATTTTAAAGGAAAAACCATAGAAAAAATGAAAGAGTTTTGAAATAGAGTCTTTGAAGAATTTTTTCTTGATTAACAAGTTAAAGGGGTTAACCAAGTTTTATATAAAATGATTTCAAGGATATTAACCCACATGTGTTAGTATTATTATGTTCTTATGATTGCTTCTTCAGATATCCATTCACATTGTAATGAGCCTATAACGGTATTTTGGGGAAGGGCAGAATAACCAGTTAGGTTGACCCAGCAGTGAATATAACTTAAAGATATTAGAAGGGCCCAATAGTTTCACAGTAAGCCCATGAAAACTGTGTATAGGAAAAGATATTGGCTGGGGCCAATAGGTTCATGGTAAGCCCATGAAATCTATGATTTGATATTGGCATAGGCTAATAGGTTTGTAGTTAGCCCATGAAAACTATATCTGGTTTAAGATTTTGACAGAAGTCAATAGGTTCCTAGTCTGCCAATGAAAACTAGGATAAGAGAAAAGATATTAGGGTTACCAACAGGTTATTAGTAAACCATGAAAACTAATAGGTTAATAGTAACCCTTGAAACTATAAATGAGACAGATAGTAAAAATGAATGGGGATGGGTAATCCAGAATTAATTTACTTGTTTGCATGTCATCATATTATTTTGAATTGTTTCAATCATTGTGGATGTAGGAGCATAGTATATGGGTTTACAAAGTTTTTAGGATTCTAGTGAGGGGAAAACCAATTCCGCTAAGTAGCGTAGTCTTGCTAGATATCTAAATTGTTTGAGATAGTAGATTATTACTCATACAAAGCTTTATGTCAAAGTTTTTGTTTTCCCCTTAAACTCACGGGTACTCAATTGATTTTCAGTAGTTTGAGGGTTAAGGTTTTCAGGTTCTCTTTTTAGATGAATAAAGCTTCTGGAGACGTGTAGGAGTTAAGCTAGATAATAAGAGTTGTTTTTATTTCGCTATGTTTTGGTTGTAAAGGCAGATTTGTTTTATTTTCTTATTACTCTGATCAACCAATGTGGCGTCTTCATATGTCGCTCTTGGCGTATGTTGTATTTATATTTTACCTGAACGTGGTCTGCATATTGGGAGTGTGTAATGAATATGAAATGTTTTGTAATGGATTGTGAATGTGTTTTGATGTTTTAAATTTTTTCAATAATCTTGTGTTTCTATTTATCAATGTATCTAACATTACTGTATTTGGTCGTCGAAGATTAAAAACTATGGATGACTACAGCATTTTTAACTGTAACGACGTAGAATTTGACCACTTTAAAATATACTATTTAATGTGATTTCAAATATAAAATATATAACATTTTATGATTTAAATAATATTAGATAGGATTTGCAAAGAGAAATATACACAAAAATAGGAATAATTGCTTATATCGACAAAAGTGACAAAATCTTAGTTTCGGAAAAGTAAGTTTCAATGGTTAAATAAATTATTTTATTTTATTTATGAGTGTGTATATTTTTAAATAAGATTATAAAAATTTATTTTTAAATTTTGTTTACATAATAAATAGTTTAACTAAAATGTCAAAATGTGACTGTAAAGCATTTTTTCAATTTGTCGAATAAAAGTTGTTGCAACATTATTGCACCTTTATGTACATATACATGTACACATTTTTAAATATGTTAAGTTTTAACAATTAACTAAACAATTTTACTTTTACTGATTATGATTAGGAAACTTCTAGAATATAATTAAGAAAAGTAAGTAAGGAAAAAAGTTTGAAAAGTAAACATCAAATCAAATCACATAAAAAATCTAAACAAATCTTCTCTTTAATTCACTTTTCCATACAAATACATTTACTTAAGCCTTAAGTGAATAAAACATAATGTAGGATGTGAAAGGGGATTGTAAGTGTTGAAAAAGTAAGTTTACTTTAAGTTAAAGTAAGGGTATTTTTGTCATTTCACATAATAATAATTTATTCCAAACTTTTCCTATAAATACCTACCACTTCTTTCACAACTTACACACACATTTCATTCTTCTTCTTCTTCCTTTTCTAAGCTTCTCCTTCTTCTTCCTTAAAGTTTTAATGGCTTCCATGCCTTTCTTAAAAATTTCCAAAAGCGTAATAAAGTTATGGCAAAAATAATCGATAAAAAATTATACCACTTAAGTCAAGTTCAAGCTAATAAGTTTCATCCATCGACCCAAGGCCATGACCACCTAGAAGCCATCTCCACCTCTTTTCCTCTCAATTTCTAGGATTGCAGAGCTATAGCCGGAGTTCAGGAAGTTTCGGTAAATAGTAGCGAAGCTATAGTTAAATTCGTAGTGACAAAGTTAGCAAAATTGGTAGAAAGTATGGTTTAGATCTAGAGTCCTTGCCTTAAAGTTTGACGGAGTGGAATCCAGAGTGAGTTATTTCTTCCTTTTAGTTCACTAAAATCATTGCTAAGTTGAAGGAACTTTAAGTGTTAAGTGTTGTTTGAAAACCCTTCTTGAATGCTTGTTTACTTTGTTTGCTAAAACATCGGTTTTATTTCCTTGTTTGACTATTTGGATGATTAATTAAGCATTTTAAAATTTAGAAGTTAAATACTTAATGGGGTATGCGGAAACGACTAGTACGTGTGTTTCGTCTGTGTGATCTAAGGAGACTTGGGCGAGGGACGGAACATGTCGGAGAGAAAGCCTGGATGCTCCAAAATAAATATCAAATGGTTTTAACCCAAGATAAAATAAAGTATTATAAATATTTTGAAGCATTTATTATCATTTATTGTTGTGTTTATTTCATTGATTGATTGTTTGAATTAGGCTCGGCTAGTTTATGAGCACCGATTATTATTCATTGATTGTTGACTTTGCACGACCAGTTTATGAGAAATTAACTAGTGCGAACCCGTGCTACGCACACGAATTTCACGATATAGTTTCGATGGTGCATTTTTTAGAATTTCAAGTTATATGAAGCTAAATCGGAGGTTCATTAATTGTAATTCTTTTGATTAATTTTTTTTAACACTACGGACAAACATTTTTTGTTAAATTTGCTTAACAAATCTCGAAGCATATAAAGTATTATTAATATGTTAAGTGTATTGCTAAGGGCATCTAGTTTCCCTTATCCTAATACCATAAAAAATAAACGCAATAAAATCTGTATGTTTCCTAATACCGAAATCATTTCACACGGCAATCAACCATCGCGTAAAGTCGTTTTGCACGGCGAACAACCACCGATCAACACCGTTTTTCACGGCCATCAATCACCAAACTGCTTTTGTTCGGTGGTTGATCATCATGGAAAATGGTGTTAGTCGACGGCTATTCACCATGCAAAAAAGAGTCGAATGATACCTTTGGTAGCCCCTTAAAGTGTCTAGTATTAGGAAGAGTATAATGTAAAATTTTATGGTATTTTTTAGCAATAATATTATGAAGAGGAAAATGATATACCCTTAGCAACCCACTATTTTAAAGCATAATGCTTTTGTATAGTAAACTATAACATCAACAATGAGTTGTTCCTAACTTGGTAAATATTCACTAAGCATGCTTATTTATTAATTTTCAAATTAAACAATATAAGTCAATCTAATTGTATCCTATGTTTAAAATATAAGTTTAAATACATACATAGTTTAGCTTGATAGCAGTATTCTAAACCTTGAATGAAGAAATTTTGTTCAAAGTGAAATAATGTTAAAATTAAGTTGAAAGAGATCACATTTTAATGTTGCATTATTACATCTTTTTACTTACACAACAATAATTAAATTATAGAAAATATTAGTGGATTTGAAACATTATATTTTCTAATATAGATAACGTAATACGATATGACAATTATATGTAATATATACATTGTGTAATCAATTCGATATAGTCAAATAATTTTCCCTTTTAACTTCAAACATTCATGCAAATATAATAACTAAAATATTATGATCATAAGCATATAATCTCACTATTAAACAAAATACTTGTATACATATAAAAATACTTTACATGACATTTCTTTGACAACTATATATATTTGATCAAATATTATTACTTTAGTATTTTAATTTAATGGTTTATAAAAAAAAGACCAAAAATTGCAATTCAGAAGAATGGCAAGTTAATCATATAATGGTATATGTTAGGTTATTTTTGGTGTACGAATAGAATTTTCCAATATATAATTATGTAAAATAGAAAATCAATCTAAATCCATCAAAAAATAAATGTTTTATTGAAGTAAAATTAGACACTAAGATTAAAATAAAGAGCATGTTACATAATTAATTCTCTCATTAAGTTGAATTTTGGTAAAAGAATTTGTTGTAATAATTCTCTAATACGTTCGAATACACAAACTATTCGAGTCATTAAGATGATTTTATGACCAAGCAAAGCCATATCTCATTGCCAAATTTGTATTTGTTACATATGTAAAAACATGGATTCCGTAAGTCATATACATATAAAAGCGGGTTGTAATTGACAACTACCAATTGTTTACACATCACTGTTTGAATTAACTGTTTATGAGTAATCTTCTGCCTGAAGCCTGAAGGTATAATATTGTAAATATAAAATAGATGTAAACAAAGAGAATAAGTTACCGAACATAGAAATTAATATTAAGGAACAAAAAAAAAGTCATAGCTCTGTAATATAACTGTAGAGAGCACTAAAAGATCCACTTAAACATTCATCAAAAACAGACCGAGCCGTATCAATTATGCATCACTAATAAAGGATCGAGATATATTGTTTTGAACAAAATTTCAACTTTTCAATATTGCTAAGACCTTATTAAATGGAGACAATAAATTTAAAATATGCCGCTACAACCTACAATTATTTGGCTACTCCGTAGGTAATTAGAATCGATGTTTCAAGTACAAAACATATCTGATGACTTGATGATGGTGAATTGATTGCACCAATATCAAATGCCAAAACCTGATGACAAAATAAGAAACTCTTAGATTTTCCACTAAACATTAGAAAAATCTTATCTATAATTAACTA
The DNA here is from genome assembly GCA_030737815.1 of Allium fistulosum. Classification (NCBI taxonomy): domain Eukaryota; kingdom Viridiplantae; phylum Streptophyta; class Magnoliopsida; order Asparagales; family Amaryllidaceae; genus Allium; species Allium fistulosum. Next base: position 673,705,515 of record CM060901.1, read on the forward strand.
CATCAGATGGTAACTCCTTTGTCATATATTAACAACATCTGAAAAGTGGGGATCACCCCCAATATCAATTAAAAAATGGTATAAACCACACAATGTTATTTCCCTGTAGCTGAAATATGAATTAACAAAGTATACCAAGAATAAAGTAAGTCAACCAAGTCTGATCCCTAGTTCTCTATTTCTAAATGCATTAGGCTTTATCTTACTATTCTTAAAATCTGAGCAAGACAACTCAAGTGTGAACAGTAAGACTGTTCGTCCACCTCATATCTTTGTGAGTCTTCCCAATTAGTTGTGCTATCTTCCAACTTAAAGCAGTTCATTTTCTTCACTTGAATATTATCAACCTATTCGGGGGTTTGCTGATTAGTACTTGTACTATATGAGTTGTTCGACGTATTAACTCGATAGATTGAAATCTCACCTTGCCACATGTAGATCTTGGTAGGGACTGTAATGTAGTTTTACAAAGAGGTTGTAATTAATTGGACGTATTAATTTGTGATACGGTCACCTTTTATCATGCCATAATTAAAGATCCTATTAAATTATAGGCTAAAGAAAAAATTGTTGGAAAGGAAAAAAAACATTGATTGTTAATTATAAATGAATATTTCCATTTGTAAGCTATCCTGATAAAAATGTTAACATCACATGTACATGTACAAGCATGGAGGGATGTAGCAACTTTGTTCAAGCTTCAAATAACCAAGATATATAAGGGTATGTTATCATGATGTGTGGGTGTAGTGAGTTACAGAAGTTTATATGAAATATTACCAACGTAAATTAGAAGTTCAAACATGAGAAACATTTCTAGTATTATGTCGGTATTTGGATGGAAAACATAGTGAAATCTTCCCACCAACAACATTAAGAAATCCAACTTCTTTCTTACTATATGAATACCGATGAGTACTTGCTCAGAAAACTAAAAGATTTGCACTATCTATGTCAGGCTAACAATTAATAGCTAATTATAATTTGCGTTTGTAGTAGTAGAAAGGATGTTCATTATTTATCTCTTCTTTGATTCATAGAATGCCACCCTCGTTCCCATTAATGGTGTACGACTTATGTATGCATGATAGTGTGAATATTCATGCTTGAAATCATATTAAACATCACATACACATGCTTCTATGTAATAAATGTCGAAAGGTAATAAGTATTAACATAATTTGTGACTTGATTATATTCCCTTATACGATGGAATGGAGAAAGATTTGATTGATAGTAAATACTAATCGACTTTTTTTTGTATTGTAACTTACATTTCAAAGGAAAATGCCAATTATTAATGATATACAAAAAAGTTGAAAGTAAATTAAATGGTGAACTGTGCATATGTTCACCATATTAACACTTCATAGTGATAGGGGTCGAACATCTTAATTTCTCAATATGACTTCTAATATATTAATAAATTTCATATAAACCAAAAAATATAACATAGGTTGAACCTTTATATATATATCCTCACGGTTAAAAAGAAACAAAGTAATTTTCAGCATTTTGATCGTCTAATGGAAATTATAATTTTCAAATTTAGTCAACTTCAAAAGGTAATCCAAATTAAAATTTTGAGGTAAACACTAATAAGTAATTACTATATTTTCATTTATTAAGCAACAGACAATAAAAAAATATTGATTTCTTAAACTACATCAGAAAACTATAATCTAAAATATATTAGAAAGAAAATTGATTCAAACATACATATTCCAACTGAATTATAATCATATAAATTGGGCTGGTAGATTAGAAAGAAAATAGACTACCTTATGCATATTAACCTAAGAAGGCCCTAGTCTCTTTGTTAATTTTCAAGCTGAAATCGATCTTACATAGCGATTGTGAAAAAACCTGATAAAGAAGAAACTAAATTTGTAATTATGGATGTCATTACCTCTACCATTTTGGGAAATAAATATTTAAGGTATTATCTTGTCCTGAGATTTATTCTAAAAAAATCAGTCACAATAGTCGAATGGAAGGTGAGAAAATATCTCCTAACATGTTTCCTATTAGCATTGTTATAACCATTGACATAAATAGTCTTAGTAATTAGCATCAAATTCAATTGTATATAATTTTCGTTCATCAAAGAACATGCATCTTCCATTGAAGAGTCCATGTGCGTTAACCATATTATTATATCACAACCTAGAAGATATAATAAAGTTCAAACTAACGCAATAAAATTCAGCAATGAAAACTGAGATAGCTTCTAATGAGTTAAACGCCCTTGCTCAGTAGAATATAATATATTAATATTTACGCATACATCTTCCAATTGAATAACTATATAAAATCATATTACTGAGTTATTTAGTTTTTAAATGCTATATAGAGAAATATACATTAACTACCTAATAAATATTCGTGAAATAATGCATTATTAGACATTATTTATAGAAAAGCATATTTGACCTGATGGAAAAAAGTAGGAGGTCCAGCACCTAGTATATTATTGTTTTATAATAGGATAATAAAATAGCATATTATCAAATATCATAAAAATTTATGCTCTATGTCTTACAAAATTGCAATAAGCGGTGAATTGTATATTAAATGTTAAAGGGTATTTAGATCATCACCATGTAAAAAAAATTACTGAAATACTTTGAAAAACAGAATGGTCAATAAGCATGATGAACATAGTAACATCAAAATGACTTATGGACGATAGTGTGTACCTTGAACTTCATTTTAGCAGCAGGAATTATTATATGAAGACAAACACATGTGTTAACGTTAAAAAGTGAACGCTAACACCCGGTGTGTGTAATAGAATCGTGAAAGCACCACCCGTGTGACGGGAACAGAATTTAAGCAGTAAACTAGCAGAAAAGCAGTAAAAGACAGCACTTTATAGTGGTTCGGCTTGAGATTAAGCCTACGTCCACTTTGAATCTCTTTATTACTGGATCTGGTTACAAATCGATACAAATCTCTTATGAAAACAGTACAATTTGATCACAAGAAACAATCTTGACTACTAGCTCAATCTTCGATGATGAAACTCGATGAATCCGTGTTGGATGTAAGGAATTCCTCTCGAAGCTTGTTGTAGTGTCTCGAATGCTTGAAGATCTTTGATTGCTGAATGAGTGGAGAGTTCGACAGAGTAACGGCGCTTGAAGAAATGAATGGCCAAAAGTCCTCTCCACGTTGGAAGTGGTAGTCTATTTATAGGAGCAGCTCTGGGTGCGAGTTTTTTGCTTAAGTCTTAGGTCGCGAACGACCTAAGTTAGGTCTTAGGTCGCGAGCGACCTAAGATAAGTCCTCTTCATTTGGTAACCTTGCAGCTTGAGTTATAAGTGCGGTCTTAGGTCGGGGACGACCTTAATTGGGTCTTAGGTCGCAAGCAACCTAAGATAAGTTGTGGACTTCAAATTGCTCTAGGTCGTAACACTGCTAAGCCGCGAAACCTTTAGGTCGTAAGTTGCAATTCCCCTTAAGTCGTGAAGCCTCTTAGGTCGTTGAGTCTTTTCAGCAGTAAAGTTGCTAACTTCTTTAGGTTGTGACATTCCTGTAGCTTAGGTCGCAGCTTCACTAAGTCGTAGGTCGCAGCTTCACTTAGTAGTTAGGTCGCTAAGTCATTCTGTTCCTTAAGCCGTTAAGTTTCTTAGGTCGCAGAGTTCCTTAGGTCGCGAACTTTTCTTAGGTCGCCGAGTTCCTTAGGTCGCGAACTTTTCCTGTGGTTAGGTCGCGAGCTTTTTTAGGTCGTGCAGTTTTCTATAGGTCGTAGGCTTTTAATACGAGTTAACATTTGCCCCTCGAAGTATACGTCTATGCCATAGGTCGTATGCTTCGACTTAACCTCGCTAGGTCGTGAACGACCTAAAGCTTGTACTATCTCGTACGCCTGTTCGCCTTCTTCTCCCAGCTCCATATAAATAAATTAAGTCGTGCCTTCCTCCTCACCTTACTACTCTGAGATCCCATTGCCATTGACGAATTCTTAATTCTTCGGAGGCTAATTCATCCAAGCAAAACATCGATCCACTTCAATCAGTATATTACGTAAGTGGATCAATCACTTCTCCTTCACAATCGCTGATCGATCGTAAATCCACGTTTATCAACCCAAGTTTAATTTCGTGTGTCATGCTTCGTTTTTTGGTTGTTTCGATCGATTTTTGATCGTTGTTTGATATATGTATTGATTCATGACCGCACAGAAGTTTTCACAATGGATCGGTGGGATTTCTAGTCGATTTGCCGAATGATTCGGAGGTATATGGATGATTTCCAGTTGATTTGCTGGACGACTTGAGGATGAAATGAGGAAGATATTGAATTCTCTTATAATGGCGGTATTGGGTTATCGGATCCAATATGATGTTGCTTGGAGAGGAAGTCAACGACCTACCATATTTGGACGACCTAAGAGTTAGGTCGTGCTGGAATGCTTAGCGACTTAAGCCTTTGCGATCTAACAACATTTGCGACCTAAAGAGTCTTCGACCTAAGCCAAGTCATGTACGACCTAGGACTTAGAGAAAATTGCATCGTCTTAATCCATTCAGTTGCAATGTGCGACCTACGGACACCTTGACTTATAATAGGTCGCTGAACGACCTAGCACTTAAACAATTTTTCACAGTCCTGAACTTTTAATCTGAACAACTTGACTTAAGAATGCTACAACCTATGTTAGGTCGTGAGCGCCCTAATACTTAGAATTTTGAGCAAAATTTGACTGATTTTTGAATTTGAACTGTTTTGGAATTTGTTGTACTTCTTCTCAGATTGCCTTAACTTTAATGCTAATAACCTGTTTAGAAGCAACATTCACAGAAAAATGGGACGAATATACTGCCATTGATTGCCCACATCGAATGACAGATTAGTCGACAAAGAATATCAAACTTAAATGAACTTCGTGAATGAAATGCTGTGAACTAACAAATCTAAGTGAAGTATTAAAGAAAAATTGAAATGATCAACTAAAGCTGATTTATTTGCATCGACACAACACTGTTCTTGGATTTAAGATATCAAGCCCTGAAACTTTATAATTGACACGTATCAATTAATTTAGTTTCATTTATACTTGCTTGTTATTGCATTAGTTTTGCACAACACTTCACTCTTTTTTAGGAAACATGCACCTTAATATTTGATCGTCCAGTTCCTTGTGTAGAATGGCATCTCAACAGGAAGACTTGGAAACAGCTGGAGAAGCTTTTCCAATTGCTACTCCATTGAACGATCCTCCGGAAAGGACTCCTAACACTCTGAGCCATAAAGTTTTCCATCAATTATGCATCCAATTTGGCATTGCCGAAGCTGACGCTTTGTTCCCTGGAATAAATGATACTGCTGATAGACCGCCTCGTGGCTTTGTCGCAGTCAACCGTCAAATGTGTTTGAGTGGAGCTATCCGCCCATTTAATGACTATCTTCGAGAACTTCTCCTCCGACTATCTATCTCCCCTTTTCAACTACACCCTAATGGCTACTCCATCCTGCTGGGACTGTGTGTGCTTTTCAGGAGAACGTTGGACCGTTTTCCAAGTTTTGCAGAAATTCGCTTCTTGTGCACATTTGCAAAGAACAAAGACCATCCCTCTATCACACTTGTGAGGAGTGCCAGGAACCGTAAACTAATTCTGGACTTGCCCGAAAGCGCCCATGGATTCTTGACTCAATTCTTTTACGTCCGCTGTCCTCCGGGATTTTATGCCATCTGGAGAGTCGGAAGTAAGATTGCCTCTCTTCGATTTGTTTTCTAGACTTTTCAGAATTCGAACTGTCAAATGCTTAACTCCATTCTTTCTTTTTGCAGCACTTCCTCTTCCACTTCGAGATACCAGCCACAAGTCGATTTTAGATACTTTGAGTGCCGTTGATGTTGAAGAGAGGAGTGCCAAATTTTTGCTGAAAGATGAGTTTCTGCACCAGTTTGGTCTTCTACATCCTTCCAGATCGACTCAGATTCGTGAAATCTCTAGTTCTGATGTGGAAACGTTAGCTGCTTCGGGCTCTCGAGCAGAGGCATCGAATGCCCCAGCTTCTGTAGAAGAAGTTGCATCAGAAACACCTGTCGTAGAGGCTGCTTTGATAAAATGTTCCGCATCCACCGATGTTGTAGGGTCAGTCAGCAAGTCGGCACTTGCCCCAATTATTGAAGAGGAAGAAAATCCTCGAGTTTCTGAAAAATCAATTGATATGGAAGTTGAGAAGGAGAATTCTGCTAAGTATCATAATGATGACACCTTCGATGACTTGAGTGACATAATGATAACTTCTCAAGAGCTTTTCAAGGATAATATTCCAAAAGCGAACTCTACTGTCGTTGAAGCGACTTCCTCTTTGAAACAAACCTCGACGCCTTCTACACCTGTCGTCTCCGTTCCCGCACTAAAGCGTGGTTTGTAGTTTGACGCACGTAGTTCGCACGCCGCACACACTTAGGATTTTTCAGCACTTATAAGCATTTATCCTCTTTTTCTGGAAATTTCTAAACTTTACTTCTTTTTCGGTTTTCAGATTCTCCGATGGGACGTACCGGCTCATACTATGACTCATTTCAGCGCCATGAAGGCCGTGGATCTTATAACTTTAGGAAATATCTTGATGCCCCGAGCGAGACAGATGAGGAAAGGGCTCGAAGGAAAGCTCAAGAGAAGCGGGATTATGATCAGTGGCAGAGAAGAAAAGATGCTGAACGATATGATTCTTCTCACAGAAGTGACTATTCTTATAAGCGAAAGTCTTATGATGATAAGGGAAAAACTCAGATTACTGACGAATCGAGCAAACGGTCCAAGCCAAGTGACGCGTCTGTTATTTCTGAGAAGACTAATGCTCTCATTTCTTCTGATATTCCGGCCGGCTCTCCTCCTTTAAAGAAAACCGATATCCAAACGATCATCAGCAGGCCCCAATATCAGGTTAAAGATGGCCCTCCAACACTTCAAAGCCGGTTTCCGAACTGGTGCTTAAAAGGAGTGCGTTTTGACCTGGATTTGGTCCCAATCGATAAGCAAGACATGCTTAAAAGTCTCGATGCAGTTCGGCTTAACATTGAGAGGATGTCGCAATGGCAGAAACTTGTTGATGAACTCCAGAGAGTCAACCATATGAATCTTGAAAACATGCTGACTCTGGAGAATGATAAAGCTGAATGGGATAAATGGTGCAAGCAGCATGACGCGGAGATGACGAACATCGCGGATGACAATGCAAGGCTTGAATCTGAAGTTAAGCAGCTTAAGGAAAATCTCGCCTCTTCTTCTGCATCACATACTCAAAAAGAAGAAGTCTTTCAGAAGCAAGTGCGGGATGCACATGATGCACAAAGAGATGTCGAAATGAAGCTTGCCGCTGAGCAGCACATTACTGAGAAATATCGCACAGAAAACGCCGAACTGCGGGAAAAAGTCACCTCCCAGAACGTGGAGATTGAGTTACTAAAGTCTCGACTCGCTAAAGCTGAGACAGAGCGTGATGAGGCTATTACTGGTCGGGTTGCTGCCGTTGCCGAAAAAGAAGCGGTTGAGAAATCACATGAGGCAACGAAAGCAAACATCAGCTCTACCTTATTCGACTTTTATTTACACAGCATTCTGGGTCGTGGGAGCCTTGCTTTTCTGGGTCCTGATTATGAAATCACTCTGGCTGAAGTGTAGGAAGCCGCAATTGATATGTTTAAAGGTGCCGGCTATGATGAAGCAGAACTCGAGGCTCGCTATCTTGATGATGAGGCTCGCGCCGCTCTTGTTAAAGGGAAGGAGCAGCTTGCTAAAGCACGGGCTGAATCACTGGGAGAAGAGCTTTCAAAAGAGGAAGCTCCTTTAACTGCCCCTGTTCATACTTCCACTTCGGCCGATGTAAACATTATGGATTACGGCTCCCATTCTTCACTCCCAGCTAAAATTGCCCAAGAAACTGCGACCACTCCCATTGAGGATGAGGCACCGGACGATACTGAAGCCGAAAAATTTGAGATTGACCTTGCGAAGCCAACTCCTCCAGGTAATTTTGGCATTGTCCCGGGCCCAATGAACCAGTTATTTGATTTAACCGAGTTTGATGACCTTCTTACTTGTTACTTAAACTTTGGTGAACCGATACCTTCTCTATTTTCAGGAGATGTTGATTTTAACTTCTTTTCTTCTACAGCGGAGGCACCAAACACTGCACAAGTTTCTACTCCTTCAGTTGTTGTCCCTCCATCTTCACAGATTACTCCTCCTTCTGCTTCCCAACCGGGATCGCAGGCAGAAAAAATCGAAGCTCTTCAAGGCCTGGACGATCCGGCTGTTTCGCAGGAGTAGAAGGCGGAGGATCTTGAAGACATCGAGAAGACCCCGGAGCGGTCTCGAGATGATGACCCAAAGCTTTCAACATTGCTTGCTACTTCGGGGAGCGAATCTTCTTCGAAGAGGAAGGGGAAGCGTGCCATAAGGAAGAAGAAGAGAAGTGCTTCGATTGGGGAAGACAAAACAGAAGAAGACCCAACCACTCCTCCTTCTCCGTCCCGTCCACATCGAATTCCGAAATTAACTATTAGGCCAAGCAAAGGCTCCAAGGGTGGCGGAAAGAAGGAGTTACAAGCTGGGCTTTCTACTTCTTATTTTTCTTTTTACATGTATAGACCGAAGATTGTGCGGGTACCGGTCCCTGCTTTTGCTTTTTTGAGATATCTGCACATGTAAAGAATTTTCATAGTACTAAATAAAACAGTAATTTTACTTGTACAACTTCTTGTGTATGTGAGAACGCATCTGTTTCTCTTTTTTAGTGTAGAATAAACGATTCCTTTTACTTGTACAAACTTTTTGTCTGTGTTTGGGAATACATTTATTCCACATCTATTTTTCGTGATATTGCAATGAACTTGTGGCATGTTGCTTTTATTAATATAATTGAATTGTATAGTATTGCCCCCATACCGTAAGTGCATTGCAATATTCCTAGCTTTTTCAAGACTAATACTCTTATTTCAGAGAATAATTACTCCGCTTTTTCAAGACTAATACTCTTATTTTGCTTTTTACATCTATTTTTCGTGATATTGCAATGAACTTGTGGCATGTTGCTTTTATTTTCTCTTTCTGAAGAACGCTTCAACTTTCGGGGATGATCACTTTTATTTGTTAAAAAGTGAATTTTCCTATGCAGTGAAATGAACTTTTCTGAAAGAATTTTGTAGTATTTCAACTTTTTTTAGGAGGAACTTTTTGAGATAAACAAGTTAATCCTTCCTTTGAGAGTTGAACTGTGCTTCCGGAGAAGGTTTTTCGTTCGAGTATTCTATTTTGGGACATGCCTCCAGAGAGGGCTCCTCTTAAAGAGTTATGCCTCCGAAGAGGTCTTGTGCCTCCGAAAAGGGCTTGTGCCTCCGAAGAGGGCTTGTGCCTCCGAAGAGGGCTTGCGGTGCCTTGGGAAAGGGCTTTTGCCTCCGAAGAGGTCATGTGCCTCCGAAGAGGGCTTGTGCCTCCGAAAAGGGCTTGTGCCTCCGAAGAGGGCTTTTTGATTGCTTGGAAGTTACTTTCTCATGGTTGAGTGGATCCACGGGGCAGACGCAAGTTGCTTGATTGGATGTTCGTTTGCACAAACGATCGCAATTAAATAACAAGGGCCCTATTCCTTCAGCTTGGGAAGGTGCCCCTCCGGTGGTTCCACCAATCTTTTTTGATTGAGGAAAGCATTTTCGTTTTTTGGCGTGCCTCGTTAGAGGGCTTTGTTGACCTTTAAGAAGGAGCGTTGGTTGGTTGGTGTGCCAGGAAGGTTGCGTCTCAGGGGCAAGTAGATCCACGGGACGGACGCAAGCTGCCTGATCGGATGCATCACGATCAGTTAGCAAGGGCCCTGTTCCTTCTGCTTGGGAAGGTGTCCCTTCGGTGGTTCTTACTGGCCCTTTTATTGAGAAGCATACCTCCTTTTGGCTGCTTCTTTGTTTGCTTGGCAATGTTCTCTCATCATCTGCTCATTAGCGATCTTTTATTCTCGTTTCCAAGCGCATCCTCTTTCCTTACATTGCTGTGTTCGAAGAAGCGGACTTCACTGTTGAACGACTTCACGGGACAAACGCAAGTCATCTAGTTGGATGTCTGTTCATATCAACAATCTCAACCAATTAACAAAGGTTTGCCACAGTGGAGTCGCCAACTTTTTATGTGAAGTTCTCCTTGTATAGGATTTGTATTTGGAATTTTTTGTCGCTTGGTATTTGCATAACAGGTGATTTATAGAGGTCGCTTGGCTTTGTGACGAGCAAGCCTTGTTTTAATGTCCTGCAATTTTGAATCGACATTTTAGCAATACATTTAAAGTATTTACATATCGAAATAAAATAGGCATTATGAAATAGTAAAGAACAAAAGATTTATAGTGGTTCGGCCAAGAATCGGGCCTACATCCACTTTATAGCTTTCATTCATTCACACTAATTTACAATGTTTTACAATACAACTGATACATTCATCACTATTTTACAATTTTGAGCAAAGCTTTTTCTTTCAAGTAAAATAAGGACGTAAGTGGTTGCTGTTCCAGGCTCTTGGAATTGGATCTCCTTCAACAGTTATGAGTTTGAAAGTGCCATCAAGATGTTTACTGCCAATGGCATATGGTCCTTCCCAGTTTGGTCCAAACACACCAGTTGCCGTCATGATCCTTTTCAAAACTAAGTCCCCGACCTCAAAGCTGCGTTGGCGAACTTTAGAGTTGAAGTGCCTGGCTATCCTTTGCTGATAAGCTGAAACTCTGAGCCTAGCTTCTTCTCTTTTCTCATCAAGAAAATCAAGTGCTTCAAGTTGCAGCTTTTCATTTTCAGCTTCGTTGAAATGAACTCTTCTATGTGAAGGAACTTCTACTTCCACTGGAATCATTGCTTCTGATCCGTATGCCAGTGAAAATGGAGTGTGCCCAGTTGCAGTTTTGTGAGTAGTCTTGTATGCCCATAGTGCTAATGGAAGCTTATCAACCCAACCACCTTTTGTTCTTTCGAGTTGCTTTTTGATGGTTGACTTGATGATTATATTTACTGCTTCCACTTGCCCGTTTGCCTGCGGATGAGCCACTGCTGAGAAGCTTTTCCGAATTCTGAATCGTTTGCAAAAATCCTGGAACTCTTCACTTTCAAACTGAGTACCGTTGTCTGTGATTATTTTCTGTGGCACACCATATCTGCAAATGATATTTTTCGTTACAAAATTTATCATCTTTTTAGAAGTAATGGTGGCCAAAGGTTCAGCTTCAGCCCATTTGGTGAAATAATCAATGGCTACGATAGCATATTTGATTCCTGATTTGGCAACTGGTAATGGTCCGATTAGATCTATCCCCCAAATGGCGAATGGCCATGGGCTGACCATCTGTGTGAGTTTGGTGGAAGGTGCTTTTGGGTTTTTGCAAATCTTTGACATTTGTCGCACTTTCTAGAGTAAATAGCAGCATCTCGGTTAATGTCAGGCCAGAAATACCCATATCGGAGAACTTTCTTGGCTAAAGTTTGACCAGCTGAATGATCTCCACATTCTCCTCCGTGTATCTCGGCTAGAATTGTCTTGGCTTCTTCCTTAGTTACACATCGGAGCAGAGGCATTGAAAATCCCCATCTGTACAATCGACCATCTTGAATTATATACCTTGACGCTTTCCTCAATAGTTTTCGACGTTCCTTAGAACTTTCTGGCAGGGAACCACTGAGTAGGTATTCTTTGATTGGAGTCATCCATGATTCATGCTCTTGAGACGTAGCCATAATCCAATCAACATCCATTTCATCAATGCTTGGAGCTGACAGAACTTCTACAGGAACTAATCCCAGTAATTGAGCTTCTCCGGAACTTGAGTACTTTGCTAGAGAATCTGCCTACATATTTTCCTCTCGAGGTATGTGGCTTATTGAATAGTGATCAAAATCATTGAGGAGTTCGGAAGTTTTTGTCAAATATGCAGGCAAATTTCCTCCTTTGGCTTGAAATTCTTTCTTCACCTGGCAAACAATAAGTTGAGAATCGCTGAAAATCTGTAACACTTTGATGTTTAGTTCCTTGGCGATTTTTAAACCGGCAATAAGTGCTTCATATTCTGCTTCATTGTTTGTTGAAGGAAATTCCAGTCTCAATGCATAACATAATGATCGTCCTTCGGGGGTCTTAAGTACAACCCCTGCCCCAGAACAATAATCATTTCTCGAGCCATCAACATACAACTTCCACTGTATTGGAATGCAGTCAGTTGTTTCTTCCTTACTGTCACCTTTGTCAGTGGACTCCGCAATGAAATCTGCTAAAGCTTGTCCGTTGATTGCTCTTCGGAGGTGGTAAGTGATGTCATATTGGCTGAGTTCAATGTTCCATTTCAAAAGACGACCCGAAGTTTCAGGACGAAACAGGACTTGCTTTAAAGGTTGATCAGTAAGAACCTTGATAGGATGGGCTTGAAAGTATGGTCTCAATTTCCTGGAAGCAAATAGCAAACAATAGGCGAGCTTTTCTATCTTCGAATAATTCATCTCCGCCCTAGTGAACCGTTTACTGATGTAATAGACTGGACGCTATACTTTCATATCCTCCCGTACAAGTGCTGCACTGAGGGCGTGAGATGAAATTGCTAAATAGATGAAAAGGTCTTCACCGTCAGTAGGCTTGGAGAGAACCGGAGGTGTTTCCATATGATGAATTAGTTCATCGAAAGCATTCTGGCATTCGGGAGTCCATTCAAAAAATTTCTTTCCTTTCTTTAGAGCGTCAAAGAAGGGAATGCATTTGTCTGTGGCTTTGGAAATGAAGCGACTCAGAGCAGCGACTTTTCCCAGCATTTTTCAATCCGAAAGGCAGAACTTTGTAGCAGTAGAGACCCACATCTGTAATAAAGCTTGTGTCTTCCTGATCTGGCTCATGAATCATAATCTGATTGTATCCGGAGTAAGCATCCATAAACGATAACAACTCATGCCCAGCTGTCCCATCCACCAATTGATTAATTCTGGGCAGCGGGAAGCAATCTTTGGGGCATGCTTTGTTTAGATCTGAGAAATCTATGCATACTCTCCACTTTCCATTTGCCTTCTTGACCAATACTGGATTTGAAACCCAATTTGGATAAGTGGAGTTTCTGATAAAGCCGTTCTCCATTAGCCGATCGACTTCTTCCTTTAGTGCTGTCGATCTTTCTGGGCCTTGAGTTCTTCTTTTCTGTTTCACTGGCGTGAATTTTGGATCAATGTTCAGAGTATGTACAGCAATTTCCGGGGAGATCCCACACATATCAGCGTGACACCAAGCGAACACATCTAGATTTGCTTTTAAGAATGATATCAGCGTGTTTTGAACTGTTATGCTTAGCTATGAACCCACATTGAGTACTTTGTTCGGGTCTTTCGAGTCAACAGGTATTGGTACCGTTACCTCCACGGGTACCACTCTATTTTCCCCTGTACTGGCTTTCCTGGGATCCATTTCTTTTCTTGCATTGCTATGTTTGCCAGTACAGGGGCCACTCCGTAGTTGCTACAGGGTTGGTTCCTTGATGCGGAGCGGAGCTGCCGCATCTTTCCCCATTTCTCTTTTCCTAGCCTCTCGGAGTTCTACAAGATAACATTCTCATCCTGCGTTCTGATCTCCTTTAATAACATCAATCCCATTATCAGTAGGAAATTTCATTGTTAAGCACCATGGAGCGAGGACGGCCCTGAAAGCAGCAAGAGTAGGCCGACCCAAGAAAGCGTTATAGGCGGAGAATCCATCAACAATTACAAAAGTTTGCTTCTGAACCAACTTCTTCTGCCCTTCGCCCGTTTCAACAAACAAGTCCACCATTCCAATTGGCTGTTTCAGCTCTCCTGTAAATCCGGCAATTTTGTGTGAAGAGGCTTGTACATCTGTCATTGGAATTTTCATTTGGTCACATATCTTTTTAAAGAGTATGTTGCACGAAGCACCACTATCAACCAGAACTCTTCTGACAATAGCCGGCCCAATACCGACAGAGACAACCAAAGGGTCCTCAGTAGGAGCTTCCACATCAATAGAGTCCCTGGTTCTGAACATAATATCATCGTGAAAAGTCTTCTGCTGCTTTAGAGGTGCAACATCTTCCAAGATCAAGATACTTTCTTCAGTTGGAGCATACTTCAAAGCTCTAGCATACCTTTCCATCTCACCCCAACTCCTGCCAGCTGGATGAGGTCCTCCTGTGATCACATTGATAACAGGTCTTTCCTTTTCAGCAGGCCTCTCTCCTGAACCAAATGAATGAGCTGGGGGTAGTTGCCCTTGGTTAGATGAAGACGGGTCTTTTCTATTCCTCTTGACGTACTGCTGCAACTTATTCTCTCTTAACAATTCTTCAATCAGGCTTTTCAAGTGGCGGCACTCATTGGTATCATGCCCTGGTTGGTTGTGAAACTTGCAAAATCTTCCGCTTTGAACAGCATTCTTCCCAACTTTCACGGCCGGTGGTTTTGGAAATTCAACAGCATCCTTAGTGGCAATGAAAATATTCTCCGGGGTATCGATCAGAGGAGTAAAGTCTGAAGGTTTAAGGAAGCGGGGCTTTTTGAGATCTTTTTGCCACTTCCCACCATTACTTTCCCTTTTCTGATTTGCAGGTTCTTTCTTTCTTTGAACTGTAGCATTATTTTCCACCACTGTTGTCACAACTTTAGCTGATGCGGAAAGATTCCCTAGGCGTATAAATTCGTCAGCCTTTTTGTAGAATTTCTCAAGCGAATTTGGCTCCTTCATCTTCAGCCATTTTCCAAATTCGCTCGATTTGTCGATGGCACGCATCAAATAGGTCAAGATCATTCGTGGCTCTGCGTTATCGACTTCTGCCAGAGCTATATTGAAGCGGTTCAGGAATGACTTAATAGGCTCTCCCGGATTCTGTTCAAGACTGGACAATGACATTATGTCTTTTGCCTTTGAAGCGTATAGCCTGAATTGCTCTTTGAATTTTCGGGTCAGATCGGAAAACTGATCTACAGATCGGACAGGAAGCTTGGTAAACCAGAGAAGTGCTACTCCTTCCAAATATACTGGGAAATATCGGCACTTTATTTCATCAGTTGCTCTTGCGCCGGTCATGTGCCAGTCGTATTTATACAAGAATTGATTTGGATCACTTGTTCCCCGATAAGCAGGAATGGTGAGGGGAACAAATTTTCTAGGAAATTCAGCCTTTAGAATCTTCTCGGTAAATGGAGTTCTACTCGGTGCGAATCCCCATTCTCTCTCATCTTCATCTCTTTGCATGCTCTCTTTCATTATTTGCTTGATCATGCCAGAAAGATTTTCCTCATTGTTTAGAGATTTTGCAGAATAGACCTTGGCCATCTTTTCGGGGGTTTGTCCAGGTAAATGCTCACGAAGAACTGGTGACGGCCTGGATCCTTCAGCCTGGAGGGGTGCCCCTTCAGCAGCACCTGATCCCCCATGAGGAATATTTCTCCCCTCGGAATTGGGTGCAGCATTAGCAAAGTTTTCCTCATTACTTACTGGTCTTTGATTCGCCCCAAATAGAGCATTCAAATTTTCCATCATCAGATTATTCTGAGTTTCAATCTGCTGGTACAGTCCGAATACAGCATCATCTAACTCCTATCGCGTCACACCGACGCTTGGAGCTGCCTGATTTGGAGGGAGAGAAGTGGCAGTATTGTCACGGTCATCATCAGTTCTGACAGACTTTCGTTTCCTTCCAGGAGCCATTATGTCTGATAGACTTCTGGTTTTGTAGGAAATTCTTTCAGCAAACTTCTGTGAAGCAATGGTGAGTAGTAGCCTGAGTTGGGTTCTCAGTTAAAGCACCAAAATGTTAACGTTAAAAAGTGAACGCTAACACCCGGTGTGTGTAATAGAATTGTGAAAGCACCACCCGTGTGACGGGAACATAATTTAAGCAGTAAACTAGCAGAAAAGCAGTAAAAGACAGCACTTTATAGTGGTTCGGCTTGAGATTAAGCCTACGTCCACTTTGAATCTCTTTATTACTAGATCTGGTTACAAATCGATACAAATCTCTTATGAAAACAGTACAATTTGATCACAAGAAACAATCTTGACTACTAGCTCAATCTTCACTGATGAAACTCGATGAATCCGTGTTGGATGTAAGGAATTCCTCTCGAAGCTTGTTGTAGTGTCTCGAATGCTTGAAGATCTTTGATTGCTGAATGAGTGGAGAGTTCGATAGAGTAACAGCGCTTGAAGAAATGAATGGCCAAAAGTCCTCTCCACGTTGGAAGTGGTGGTCTATTTATAGGAGCAGCTCTGGGTGCGAGTTTTTTTGCTTAAGTCTTAGGTCGCGAACGACCTAAGTTAGGTCTTAGGTCGCGAGCGACCTAAGATAAGTCCTCTTCCTTTGGTAACCTTGCAGCTTGAGTTATAAGTGCGGTCTTAGGTCGGGGATGACCTTAATTGGGTCTTAGGTCACAAGCGACCTAAGATAAGTTGTGGACTTCAAATTGCTCTAGGTCGTAACACTGCTAAGCCGCGAAACCTTTAGGTCGTAAGTTGCAATTCCCCTTAAGTCGTGAAGCCTCTTAGGTCGTTGAGTCTTTTCAGCAGTAAAGTTGCTAACTTCTTTAGGTTGTGACATTCCTGTAGCTTAGGTCGCAGCTTCACTAAGTCATATGTCGCAGCTTCACTTAGAAGTTAGGTCGCTAAGTCATTCTGTTCCTTAAGCCGTTAAGTTTCTTAGGTCGCAGAGTTCCTTAGGTCGCGAACTTTTCTTAGGTCGCCGAGTTCCTTAGGTCGCGAACTTTTCTTGTGGTTAGGTCGCGAGCTTTTTTAGGTCGTGCAGTTTTCTATAGGTCGCAGGCTTTTAATACGAGTTAACAACATGCCCCTAGGCTTTTTTTGATTTTTCAGAATTGACTACATCTTCAATACTGCACAAATTAGAGAATTTTTTCAGTTAGATGTTATACCCCAAAGGTGTAGGACGCAATCAGGAAATGTTAAACTAAATATTTTTGTAGGAAATTGCAACAATTAACATGTCTATGATATAGTGGTTGTAAATGATCCCTCTACCATAAATTAGTATGATAATTAAGTAAGCTAATGTTTGCAAAGACTACCAATAATCATCTGCGTAATATTTTTTAATCATAAATTTTGTTTACTTGCTAAAAAAATTCAAATCACTGGTAGTGAAACCCAAATCATATTAAATAATCTATACAAATAAGAATACTTTTTATTACATAAAAGTATTGTTATATCATGATAAAATATTAACAAACATTGTAATTATTGTTTCTTTTAACAATTGGACCATCCACTTTATCTTCAAAGATGTAGCGAAATTCCCATTTCTTTGACTCCCTGAAGTAATAAAATTGAAAAAGATGTGGATTGCTGAAAATTAACAACTTAAATTAATTCAAGAAACTAAAATTCTAATTAGTATATAGTATAACTCACATTCTTCTTCATTTGGGGTAGCATTGGAGAAACGCTGATAATAGATTTCGAGTTATTTCACAGAGTTTCAACCACATTTTCAGGCAGTGAAGTGGCCATAAAAGCATCAAACCAAACATTACTGAAATGAAGGTGGAAAGAAAAATTCAACCAAAGTAAAGAAGATGACGGTGAAAATTTTACCCGATTGTAACCAAATTGAGGTGATTTGGATTTGTACATCGGAGAGATGGGCCGCTTTCTTCCTTTTCCTTTGTGTAATGAAAAATCATAGTAAAATACTGGAATAAAGATCATTCATATCAGAGATTTTAGTTAGGTTTCAAATAATTAAAAATGAAAATTCTAAACAGCAACGCGGGGCCTGGAAGGATGCATTCAGAGATGTAGGATTAAGCGATGGGTATAAGAGGAGAGGCGCACGTCGATAGATGGGCAAGGCCATAAATTAGGAACAAAAGAAAATTTAGGGTTTGGATGGCAGGGGAAGAAGGGTAAAGAAAGGGCGGATAGGTGGGGCAAAGTGGAAAAGCGTGTAATTGCTAGAGAGGCGAAGGGGAGGAAAAGGGGAAAAAAATTGAAGGGAGCAGCGGCGTGTTGTTTGTTTACGGGAAAGGAGGGGGAAGGAGAGAGAAAGTACGTCAAAGCATAGGGTTTGGAGAAAGATAAGAAAAAGTATAAACGTGACCGTTCGATTGCCAAATTTCAAGGGGGCCTGTGTGAGCTTGAAATTCAACTCACTAATAATAGTATAGTATAGATTATCCATATGCATGGGCTGGGTAGAAAATAATTGTAGGCTAACACCTTATGATTATATCACGATTTGACTATAAGGTGTTTAGCGGTAATATTAGGTTCACTTCAATTTAATGAATTATTTTGAAAATTTGTTTTCAAGTTGAAATGTTTTCCTTTAAAAGAGTAAAAAGAGATATTTAAGGATAAATATTTGGAAGTGATTTTATATAAAGAATGGTTTTATTAAAATGTTTTATAAAACGGAAAGAATTTCAAGGACTAAGCCCGATGGTTTTTAAGATGATTTTTGAAAGGATTTGGAAATGGAAATTATTGTAGATTAGAAATATTTGTAATTATTAGTGCAAATGATTTTGCCACTTTGGGATATAAAGTGATTTGTTATGTTACCAAATATTTGGGTAATCCATAATCAACGGAACGCATGGGCAAAAGAGGTGCACCTGTTCTGTAGCCTCGGTGTAGTCGGCTCTTGGAATAGAGGGATGCACCGATCTATTATTTATTTGGAAGGCAAGATCCAGGGGCCTGGTTATGGCTTGAAACCTCCCGAGATTTGACAACATATAGCTTTGTATGCTTTTATATTGATATCGTTTAAAAGGTGATTTGTTTTCAGATCCCGAAGTAAAGGACTAGTTTGAATATAATATATATATATATATATATATATATATGTTTCAAAAGTTTTGAAATAAGAATTCGAGAATAAAGTCCAAAGAAAAAATTTCCGTAAAGGTAATTAGATTTGAGAAATCTAAATGTAAAGATTAAGTCTAAGTAGGTAGTTTTGGGAATTGCATATTGTTTGTTGCATCGTAGGCTCCATGAGTCCTATTTGCGATAGGAGAACTACGTTGGCTTGATCCTGTATCTAATTGGGTACCTAATTAGATAGGGGTACGTAGGCAGTCACAAGTGGTAGTGATGCAGCCCAAATAATAACATGACATTTTTCTATTTATCTGTTGTTGGTTGTTGTTTATCTTGTGTAGTTGTATATTTCCCCTTACTATTTTATTCCACATTTACATTGTTTATGGAGTTCGCAGGTAAGGATATTGTTGTCTCTCTCACCAGAGTGTGCAGCGGTAGATTTAATGCGTATGAGTTCGGTGTGCACACCTTGTAGAATAAATAAATAAATTACTCTGGTAAGTTGTATAATTGAAATTGCATCTTGTACATTTAGTAATGTTGAATATTTATCAAATATTATGTATTAAGTTGGTAGTTTTCATTAGTAGGTTTAGAATGGACGGATGTTTCGGTGATTTTGACTGGTCCGAAAACCCGGGTCATCAAATTTGGTATCAGAGCTTTGGTTAGGTGCCTAAGTAAAAAAAAATTCTAGGTTTGTAAATCAACCAAGGAATTTTAAAAATGAAATTACCTTAATTAGATAAATAAAATGGATAGGATAAGGCACCATACCTACGACCGGGGCTATAGGTGATATTACTATTTTTAGTTTGCTTAACTTTCATTAGTTGTTGTTTTTTCGTTATATTTTTCCATTCTTGTAATTTCGTGGACGAAATTCTTTTAAGTAGGGGAGAATGTAATGATCCAGAATTAGACCACTTTAAAATATACTATTTAAAGTGATTTTAAATATAAAATATATAACATTTCATGATTTAAATAACATTAGATAGGATTTTGCAAAGAGAAATATACACAAAAATAGGAATAATTGCTTATACCGACAAAATTGACTAAATCTTGATTTTAGAAAAGTAAGTTTCATTAGTTAAATAAATTATTTTAATTAATTTATAAGTGTTTATATTTTTAAATAATACTATACAAATTTAGTTTTAAATTTGGTTTACATAGATAAAAAGTTGAACTAAAACGTCAAAATGTGACCGTAAAACATTTTGTCAAAAATCAACGTTTTGTCGAATAAAAGTTGCCGCAACATTGTTGCACCTTTATGTACATATACATGCACACATTTTTAAATATGTTAAGTTTTAAAAATTAACTAAACAGGTTTACATTTACTAATTATGGTTAGGAAACTTCTAGAATATAATTAAGAAAAGTAAGTAAGGAAAAAAGTTTAAAAAGTAAACATCAAATCAAATCACATCAAAAATCTAAACAAATCTTCTCATTAATTCTCTTTTCCATCCAAATACATTTACTTAAGCCTTAAGTGAGTGAGACATAAAGTAACATGTGAAAGGTGAAGGTAAGTGTTGAAAAAGTAAGTTTACTTTAAATTAAAATAAGGGTATTTTTGTAATTTAACATAATAATAATTTATTCCAAACTTTTCCAATAAATACCTACCACTTCTTTCACAAATTACACATTCTTCTTCTTCTTCCTTTTCTAAGCTTCTCCTTCTTCTTCCTTAGAGTTTTAATGGCTTCCCTGCCTTTCTTAAAAAATTCCAAAAAACTAATAAAGTTATGGCAAAAATAACCAACAAAAAAGTATACCACTTAAGTCAAGTTTAAGCTAGTAAGTTCCATCCATCCAAGGCCATGCCCACCTAGAAGCCATCTCCATCTCTTTTCATCTCAACTTCTAGGATAGCGGAGCTATAGTTGGATTTTATGAAGTTCCGGGAAATAGTAACGAAGCTATAGTCAAATCCATAGTGACAAAGTTAGCAAAATTAGTAGAAAGTATGGTTTAGATCTAGAGTCCTTGCCAAAGTTTGACGGATGGAATCCAAAGTGAGTTATTTCTTCCTTTTAGTTCATTAAAATCATTGCTAAGTTGAAGGAACTTTACGTGCTAAATGTTGTTTGAAAACCCTTGTTGAATGCTTGTTTACTTTGTTTGCTAAAACAATGGTTTTATTTCCTTGTTTGACTATTTGGATGGTTAATTAAGTATTTTAAAATTTAGAAGTTAAATACTTAATGGGGTATGCAGAAATGACTAGTACGCGTGTTTCGTCTATGAGATCCAAGGAGACTTGAGCGAGGGACGGAACATGTCGAAGGGAAAGCTCGGATGCTCCAAAATAAATATCAAACGGTTTTAACCCAAGATAAAATAAAGTGTTATAAATATTTTAAAGCATTTATTATCATTTATTGTTGTGTTTATTTCATTGATTGATTGTTTGAATTAGGCTCGGCTAGTTTATGAGCACCGATTATTATTTATTGATTGTTGACTTTGCACGACCAGTTTTTGAGCAATTGATTATCCATATGTATGGGCTGGATAGAAAATAATTGTAGGCTAACACCTTATGATTATATCACGATTTGACTATAAGGTGTTTAGCGGTATTATTAGGTTCACTTCAATTTAATGAATTATTTTGAATGGTTTTCAAGTTGAAATGTTATGAAATGTTTTCATTTAAAAGTGTAAAAAGAGATATTTGAGGATAAATATTTGGGAGTGATTTTATATAAAGAATGGTTTTATTAAAATGTTTTATAAAACGGAAAGAATTTCAAGGACTAAACCCAATGGTTTTTAAGATGATTTTTGAAAGGATTTGGAAATGGAAATTATTATAGATTAGAATTATTTGTAATTATTATTGCAAATGATTTTGCCACTTCGGGATATAAAGTCATTTATTATGTTACCAAAGATTCGGGTAACCCATAATCTACGAAACGCATGGGCAAAGGAGGTGTAGATATTCTGTAGCCTTGGTGTAGTACGCTCTTGGAAGAGATGGATGCACAAATCTATTATTTATTCGGAAGGCTAGACCCAGGGACGTGGTTATGGCTAGAAACCTCCCAAGATTTGATAGCATATAGCTTTGTATGCTTGTATAGTGATATCATTTAAAAGGTGATTTGTTTTCAGGTCCCGAAGTAAAGGAATAGTTTGAATATAAAAGATATATATATATATATATATATATTTCAAAAGTTTTGAAATAAGAATTAGGGAATAAAGTCCAAAGAGATGATTTCCGTAAAGGTAATTAGATTTGAGAAATCTAAATGTAAAGATTAAGTCTAAGTGGGTAGTTTTGGAAATTGCATATTGTTTGTTGCATCGTTGGCTCCGTGAGTCCAATTTGCAGTAGTAGAACTACGTTGGTTTGATCCTGTATCTAATTGGGTACCTAATTAGATAGGGGTACGTAGGCAATCATAAGTGGTAGTGATGCAGCCCCAATAATAACATGACATTTTTCTTTTTATCTGTTGTTGGTTGTTGTTTATCTTGTGTAGTTGTATCTTTCCCCTTACTATTTTATTCCACATTTACATTGTTTATGGAGTTCGCAGGTAAGGATGTTGATGTCTCTCTCACCAAAATGTGCAGTGGTAGATTTATTGGGATGAGTTCGACGTGCACACGTTGTAGAATAAATTAATTAATTCCTCTGGTAAGTTGTATAATTGAAATTGTATCCTATAAATTTAGTAATGTTGAATATTTATCAAATATTATGTATTAAGTTGGTAGTTTTCATTAGTAGTTTTAGAACGGACAGATGTTGCGGTGATTTTGATTGGTCTAAAAACCCGGGTCGTCACAGTAACCGTTAGTTTTGGGTCTCCAAGTGGGGGATGTTACACCGATCTTATCTACTATTACTATCACTTAAATGTTTCCAACTATAAATATTGTCCAACTTATTCCAAATATAATACACACTTCAATTCTGTAAACAATAGTGCATGAAAAGAAAGTTATGTAGAGCCATTTGATATTGCTACTTCTATTAGTAATAGGTAACTAATTGTATAAGTTGTAATTTTTTCATACCTACTTGCTGAAATTTCAGAATAAAAAAGGATGAAAACTCATTATAATTTTTTTTAATGTTTAATAATATTAACATGGTGCAAATAAAAATAAACTAACAATTAGGTCGATGTCTTACCATATTTTGTTTTTGATAGACACACACACACACACACACACATATATATATACATATATATATATACACATATATATAGACCACCTACCGAGACACAAAATTATACACAATAAATCATATTCATTGGATCCTTTTGTTTTTACATGATAGGTGAAAATAAGAATGAAATATAATGGGTGAGATCTCATGTGTTAAATTTTGTGTCACCATTTTGTGTCCAAAAAGATTTTCATGTGTGTGTGTCTACACACACATATATAATGATTTATAGAAAATGTCATAAAATCTGAAGCTAAGATGGTGAGTGTAACAACCCTCATATCTATCGATTTTATATTTAAATATTTTATTTAAATATTTTATCGTTAGTCGGATATTAGTCCAAAAAGCTACTTTTTGCATACGGTAAAATTAGGACTCGAGACCACCCCCATTGAGTTCAAAATGACGTTTGCGATCTTTTTGAGTGTAAACTTCGATATGTTTGGAGATAGTGAAATTTTCGTCACTTTTCCCGCTTGTGACTTTGGTTTGGACTGCACTTCCTTAGTTCAGCCCAACCCTCTTCCTCACTTCATTCACCATTTGTTTTAACATTCAAGCTTCATCAAAAATGGTGGTGGGAAGTGGAAATTAAAACTCCAAACTCAAATTCTATTGCAAATCCGAGATTCAACTCCAAATTCAAGTAGAAGATAGTGGATTCAAGCTTTGGATTGCTTCTCCTTGCTTTCAATCTCCATGTTCATCAAATTCCGTGAAAAGGTGAGATTTTTGATCTCATATCTTGCCTATAATCGTCATTGGACTATTGGGAATGATTCCTCATCACCTTAGCATGTTTGTTTGCATTTGGTTTGGATTGGATTGGCGAAAAACTACAAATTTTGGTGTTTTGGTGATTTTCTGGCGTTAGGTCGTTCTGGCCATCGCTAGGTCGTACGCAAGTTAGGGCTCTAGGTCGCGCGCGTTGAAAAGTCACCGCCTTCGTATTTCAGTTCGCCTGCGCTAAGTCGTTCACGAGTTAAGCCTTAGGTCGTCCACGAGTTAACACCTTAGGTCGTCCACGAGTTAACACCTTAGGTCGTCCCCGAGTTAAGAGTTAAGTCGTTGCCTTCTACTATCTCGCCCTGGCTTAGGTCGTACTGAGATAAGTCGTTAGGTCGTATAGACCTTAGCTCGTAGCTCGTATTTGAGCTTAAGTCGTTAAGTCGTATCGACTTTAGGTCGTTGGGTCGTATACCCTCTTAAGTCGTAAGTCGTTCGCGAGTTAAACCATTAAGTCGTAGGTCGTCTCCGACCTAATATTTCCCCTGCTATTTCACTAGGTCGTTTGACCTTAAGTCGTAGGTCGTCTCCGACCTATGCCCCACTAAGTCGCGAACCCACTTAGGTCGCTTGACCTTAAGTCGTAGGTCGTCTCCGACCTATGCCCCACTAAGTCGCGAACCCACTTAGGTCGCTTGACCTTAAGTCGTAGGTCGTCTCCGACCTATGCCCCACTAAGTCGCGAACCCACTTAGGTCGCTCCGTTTTCCACCACTAAGTCGTAGGTCGCCTCCGACCTTATCCTTAGGTCGTATGACCTACTTTTCCTT
The DNA here is from genome assembly GCA_030737815.1 of Allium fistulosum. Taxonomy (NCBI): domain Eukaryota; kingdom Viridiplantae; phylum Streptophyta; class Magnoliopsida; order Asparagales; family Amaryllidaceae; genus Allium; species Allium fistulosum. The sequence goes on from CM060901.1 coordinate 673,730,105, forward strand.
AGGTCGCTTGACCAGCTTGCCTTCACTAGGTCGAACCCCGTATTACTCTGCGTAGGCAATCTTATCTGAAAAGCATTCATCAAAATTTCCACTTTGATGCATTTTGAGCTGATTTCCTTGGATTTTGTTCACGTCTTCGAATGTGAATTTTTGTGCTAGATTGTTTCTACAATCGTTTTATGACTTGTCACTTTAAAGATATATGAAGGTTTCAATACTAGTACTAAATATCAAAACTCTTTCATCAAAGCAATTTCAACACTATTTTAAATATTAAAAGTTCGTTTTCTCAAACCGATTTCCAATCTACTAGTATATACAAGCCTTTACTTCACTCGAATGAGAAATCGACTTAAACGACTTAGTAAAACGAGTGGTATGAAACGCTTGCGTTCACTTCGTCGGTTAGCTCTTGGACTTGTTCGATTGAACCCTTTTTGTGACAATTTCCTAGTGAAGATTTACAGCTTGTTCGTAAATATTTAAGTTAAGCAAGTGGTTATGGGACATGAAGCTAAACTCATATATTTACTAGCTTGGTGTGATTGACACTTCTCGTTGATCATGACGATCATTTTATGATTTAGACTAGCAATTGTGCGATGTCTCTTTGTTTGCAAAGTTAGACTAGACCGCAGTGGTGTGATTCCGACTCACACATATCTCTTCGTCCGCAAGGTTAGTCTAGACACCACTTGTGTGATTCCATTCACACATACCTTTTTGTTTGCGAGGTTAGGCTAGACACCACTTGTGTGATTCCATTCACACATACCTTTTTGCTTTTTGGTTAGCCTAGACCTCAATCAGTGTGATTCCGACTCACACATATGGGGTAGCTCCCCATGGTCTTCGGACCATCATGTGATAGGCCTCTTTCTCTTTTTATGATTTCTGGATTTCTTGTTTTGATTTCTGGATTTTTATGTCATTGACTTGTTATGAGTACAAGTTTAGGGTATGATGCCCTCTTTGGATCTTTGAGAAGATTCTCGTGATATTGATCATTTCTCATCGGTTGATCTCCTGTTGATCATCATTTTCATACTTATAGTAGTATGTCAGTATGGATATTTTATGTTTATGCCATATCTCTTATTTTATATCATGTCATCTGATATTTATAGTTAGACTGATCCCTTTTGTTATTTTCTTAAATAATACTCGGGTCAGACCGAGATGTTACAGGTGCTTCTGCTTGACTTCCTCCCGGGATTTGCTACTCTGACTTTTGGCTGACTATTTAGTTTAGCAGTTTTTGTTGTATACACTTGAGATATGGACTCATAGTTGTATTCTTTTGGTATAGCACGTGTTGCTATTCTTTTGTATTATTGTGGAACTTTTTGACCACTACTTTGATGTACACTTTCATGTGTTAGTTATATATTCATATCTTCTTCCCCCTTTGTGATAAGGATGTCTGTGACTGCTTTGTGTTATGTTTATTTCTATGTTTGTTTCCGAAGATTATTTTATAGCCACCGTGTGAAAATCAATTACATGGATGGTCGCTCCTCAACAGCCTTATTCTCCGTGCTAGTTGACAGCACTACATCGTAGTGTCCTTGGCTAGCGTGGGTATTGAGGTGGGGCGTCACAGTGAGTGTTGTGAGTCAACATTTCAAAGGACCTTACTACCACAACAATGCATGCCGCTACATATGCATTAGTTACGATAAAGAAAAGGGTGGAGGATGTGCAAAGATTGAGGATAAAGGACACAAAGTCCATAAATCTCTTTTTGTTAAGGTGGTTGATGATTAAACCTATGTATGTGCATTTAACTACTTAAAACTTTATGATAATTAATAAAAAAAATAGTTTATCTACCAACATATTGTCATTTCGATCAAATGATCGCATACCACTAACTTTATAATTCCCAATGAATTTAACATATATTTGTTGATATGGTTAAATGTTCTAATCATTGTATTTGTTATTAGTCAAATTGTTGTTGTGTGTGTTGTAATTAAGTAATTAGCCACCTTAAAAACCTAGTTATATATGTGGGCACAATTTTACCACGTATTATTCAAATTTTTTTGCTATGGTTTGCTTGTCAACTGTTTTGTTTAGTTTATCTATGTTGTCGTGAGAGGTGCTAAAAGCATCTTATATTTCATTTATCTTTTCCATATGAAAAAGCAATATGAGGCATTATTCCAGACAGAATGCGTGGTAACATATTATTGAGCCACAATAGAATGTTGGTTGAATAAATTCAACGACGAAGTCCAAAAGACAACATTCTTGATCAACAACATAGTTTCATGAAAAAAAATTCAGTGGTTCATTTGGGAAAGGTAACTTAACCAAGGGCCTGTTTAGATCGATTTAAATAAGATTATTTTTGCTTCTTAAAAATCATGATAAATTGATTTTGACTTTCAAAAGACAAAAAAGTAGTTTATTTGAGTCAATCCAAACGAGCTATAAATTAGATATTATGAAGTAAATTGATAAAACAAACTGGAAAAATGAAAAAGAAACCATAGTGCATTTAGCATTACTATATATCTTTGTTTAGAAATATTGAATAAGTTGATATGCTATGTTTGGACCAATTTTTTTGAGCAAAACGGTTGTGTAGTTCGTGCAGGACTACACAACCAAAATATCATACCTAAGTAAAATAGTGTTCTCCGATCAACATGTCTGATCGATAACCACAATATATGTTAAGTACATTTTCTTATAGGTTCTGCATCCGGGGTACATACGTCCATACGGTAGTAATCAGTACAACGGAAATCAAACACCAAACATTACAGGAAGCAAGACTGAGCATCGTTGGTATCATCATGGGCATCATCCTCAATCGTTTAGATTGCTTCGCAACTATCAATCGATTCCTCATCATCTACTCTAGCCATGTTTGGACAATTGGACAAATTATATGTATCTCATAACCCATATATGCATTTATATAATTTAGTAGAGCATGGATGTTACCCATTTTACTTATACATAGAATGAGAAATATTGTTCAATCAGGTGCATTAGACAATGGGGTAAAAGCATCAAATTTAAAAAAAAAAAAATTGCACTAGATCTTTTTAATGCGTTATCATGAGTAATATTGATTATGTAAACCAGATTTGATTTTTGATTTGATATAATGAGATTTCGTGATATAAAATTAATTTTATCTAACTTATTTTGATTAGTCTTGGATTAAGATTAATGTTGAACATATATATTCACATACAATGTATGAAGATGTTAAAGAGGATGTAAAACATTTAATAATCAAATCTTTATAAATGTCATACATATATATACATATACATATACATATACACACATTTACATGCATACATAAATCTATATATGCATGTAAATGTGTATGTATATGTGTACGTATATATATGTGTATATGTATTTGTATATGTATAAGACCTTCTACGTTGATGCAAACCAGTAACATAGAATTTGGCACAAATACTCTCAATCATTAGATCTTCTCCTGATTTTCACCTTCAATATATTTAATGGTCACTGTCTGTTGTGTCAAATTTTGTATTTTATTTTGTGCCATACATGCATGCATGCACACACATACAAATATGTATGTATGTATGTACAAACATGTGTGTATGTAACATATATATATGTATGTATCTATATGTATGTATATATATACTTATAAACAAACAGAGACATATATTACACTTTAATTACATACCTAAATTGATTTAAAACTTATTGGATTTGACCTATATTTATTTTATAAAATATGTTATATATTATATGGGTAGGACAAAAATAGTTTATTTAGTGATATAATTTAATTCAACATTATATATATATATATATATATATGTATGTATGTACGTATGTATGTATGTATGTATGTATGTATGTGCACACACAAACATATTTATACATTAATTTTAAATTCAAATTCAAATGAAACATAAATCAATATTTTGATTAAATAGTTTTAACATCAAAAAGGTTTTTTTATAAATTTAAATATGTAAGTACTTAGAAATATGTATTTAAAATTTAAATCCAAATTTTATAATACTTAATTAATTTGTTGAAAAAAAATTGATTATTAAAACATATACGTATAATTTGTATACGTATCATTTGGCCATAAAAATATCCTTTTTTTTGAAAAGATTTAAATTATTTCATTTTGGATATTTGTATTTATAGGTTTAAAAATTAATATATGCATATAAATATTTTAAGCACGTATGTATATGTATATGTAAATGTGTATGTATATGTATATGTATATGTATATGTATATGTATATGTATATGTATATGTATATGTATATGTATATTGATATGTATATGTATATGTATAAGACCTTCTACGTGGACACAAACCAGTAACACAAAATTTGGCACAAATAATCTCAAGCATTAAATCTTCTCCTGATTTCCACCGTCCATGTATTTAATGGTCACTGTCTGTAGTGTCAAATTTTGTATTTTATTTTGTGCCATACATACATGCATGCACGCACACACAATTATATGTATGTATGTATGTATGTATGTATGTATGTATGTACACACATGTGTGTATGTAATATATGTATGTATATGTTTGTATGTATATATATAGACACACACACACACAGACATATATTACACTTTAATTACATACCTATATTGCTTTATAACTTATTTAATTTGACCGATATTTATTTTATAAAATATGTTATATATTATTTGGGCTAGGACAAAAAATAGTTTATTTAGTGATTTAATTTAAATCAACATTATATATATATGTGTGTGTGTGTGTGTGTTTTTGTGTATGTATATATGTATGTATGTATGTATGTATGTATTTATGCGTACACACAAACATATTTATATTAATTTTTAATTCAAATTCAAATGAAATATAAATTAATAATTTGATGAAATAGTTTTAACATCAAAAATTTTTTTTTGAAATTTAATTATGTAAACACCTAGAAATATGTATTTAAAATTTAAATTCAAATTTTAATATAATACATAGTTTATTTGTTGAAAAAAATTAATTATTAAAACATATACGTATAATTTGCATACATAACATTTGGCCATAATAATATCTTTTTTTTTAGATTTAAATTATTTCATTTTGGATATCTATATTTATATGTTTAAAAATTAATATATGCATATAAATATTTTAAGCATGTATATATTAGTAAAACTAAAATATATTATGTATGAAAATTAATTTATTTTAATTATAAATAATCCTATAGCTAATTCTTTTTTAAAATACATACACATACAAAAGGATCGGTTGCACCTCATTTTTGCTACACCTCAAATCCTCATTGGTTTCAACTACAAGCTCCTAATTAAATGGTAGAGCGACGTGACAAGAGAAAGAAAGTATATTATATAATTAAGAACTTGTGGTTGAAATAAATGAGATTTGAAGTTTACCAAAAATGGTGTATAGCCGATCCTTAGCATATATACACATACGAGCGTTCAGGCATGCGCTACGCGCGTGATGATGACACTCGCTTTGCACATGAAATTACAAATTGTATATAATTAGCACATTTAAGAGAAAATGATTTGTAGAAATATCTAACCATATTTTTTGTTGAAATCATTTGTTGTTAGGATAAATTTTACTATAAGTTTCAAGATCTATTTTTTTTTAAGTTTGAATTTTTCCCTATATTATTAATTAATAATGTATTTGTTAGATTATATTTTTAATTGATATTAAGTTTGATAGTATGTGTAAATGTACATTTTGAATTTGTAAAAGAACTTTATTTGTTAGATCATATTTTTAAATCATATTAAATTTTGATAATATTTGTAGATAGACGCTTTGAATTTGTAAAAGAAATTTAATTGTCAGATCATATTTTCAAGTGATATTAAGATTTGCTATAATGCACGTTTTTGATAGTTCATGCTGACACAAAAAAATGTAACACCTAAATATTTATGAAGTAAAGAAAATTTGAGCCTTTATTGAAAAGTAAAAAAAATTGAAAAAATGTTGTTAATAGTATATCCACTACATTAATGTGATATGATAAATTTTCAAATCCTATCAACTATTAATTATGTGACGTGAAGAAATTTTAAATTTTATCTACTACTTACTATATAACATGATGAAATTTAAGATCTTATCTATTATTATTACAACTTAAATCTTTCCAACTATAAATGTTATCCAACTTATCCCAAATAAAATCCACGCTTCAATTCTGTAAACAATGGTGCTTGAGAAGAAAGTTATGCAGAGCCTTTTAATACTGCTACTTCTACTAGTATTAGGTAACTAATTGTACAATTTTGTTATTTTTTTCAAATCCACTTGCTGAAATTTCAGCATAGAAAAGGACCAAAACTGATTATAATTTTTTTTTAATATTTGTTGTCCATTACAAGGATAACAAATATAGTTAGGTTCTTGCTAATGGATTGGTTTTGTACCTAATTTCGCAAAAAGAAATTAAGCATTTGTTCACTTCTTTTTAGTGATTTTCCATTACTATTTACTTAATAATAGCATGTGGTAAATAAAAGTAAACTAAGAGTAAGTCTGATGTCTCTTGCTATTTAACTTTTGAATTATATATTATGATCTATGGGAAATGTTATAAAATATGAAGCCAAGGTGGTGAGTGTTGTGAGTCAACATTTCAAAGGACCTAGCTACCACAACAATGCATGCCACCACATGTGCATTATCTATGACAAAGCAAAGGGTGGAGGATGTGAAGAGGTTGAGGATAAAGGACACAAAGTCCATAAATGTCTTTGTGTTAAGGAGGTTGATGATTAAACTTATGTATGTGCATTGCACTACTTAAATCTTTCTGATGATTAATAATAATAAAAATTAGTTTATCTACCAACACGTATAATCATTTCGATCATACGATTGCATACCACTAACTTTATAAGTCTCCCAATGAATTTAACATATATTTGTTGACATGGTTAAATGTTTTAATCATTGTATTTGTCTCACTTATAATTTCGTGTTATTATACAAATTGTTGTAGTCTGTGTAGTAATTAAGCAATTAGCTTACCATAGAAAACTAGTTATATATGTGGTCACAATTTTATCGCATATTATTCAAATTATTTTGCCACAGTTTGCTTGTCAATTGTTTTGTTTAGTTTGTCTGTGTTGACATGAGTGGTGCTAAAAGCATCTTCTATTTCTATTTTTTTCCCTATGAAAAAGCAATACGAGGCTTCATTCTAGATAGAACGGTCAGCAACATATCATTGAGCCACAACAAAATGCTGATCAAATAAATTCGAGGACATAGTTCGAAATACCACATACTTGATCAACAACATAGTGTCCTAAAAACAAATTTAAAGAGTTCATTCGGGTAACATAACTGAATTAAATTAGGTATGACCAAGTAATCAACATATTATATGCTGATAAAACGAACTGGGAGAATGAAAATCAGAATGCAATTAGCTTCACATATATTTTTGTTTAGGAATATTTACGGAATTGATAAGCTATGCATGGACTGTTGAATAAATGATTAGATTGCGGATCTTGTTGATTTTCACTTCTTTTACAGGTGCGTTAACCAATTTTTAGGTCAGTAGTAACGATAAAAGAATATTTAATAGCAATCTTTTACAGGTGGAAGTTATGTTTCGCTCTTTGTTTATTTTTAGAAAAAATAAACCACTAATAATACATTCATTCACTCCATTAATACGATATGACACAATTTCAAATCTTATCTATGATTAGTTACTACATTAAAAAAATTCTAATTATTAGTATTACAAACCTAGGCATGTAGAATTCAAGATTATGCATGTGAGAGAGTTCAATGGTGCGTTTGCGGTTAATGGAAATGGTGAATCTGAGCGGAGCATTTTAATGAGGCATTATAGCAAGAAAGATTGGTGAACAGAGAATTCGTTTACGGCTATGAACGAGATATTTGAGTGACGCATTTGAGTTGGGATTTTTAATTTAATCGATTTATAGTTAATTAGTTATTTGTTTATTTTTTAGTAGATGGTATGTGTCAATAATTTACAAAAATAAATAAGCAAATAAATTGAAAATTTATAAATTGCTCCGCTTCAGTTCAAACTAACTCCATTTGATACGATCGCAACATAAAAAGCGATATCTCAAACGGACCTCATTTGGACGAGTTATTAATTTTAGAAATTTATAAAAATATAAATTTCATTAATTATAATAATTAATTCACCAAATGGGCCAACAATCTTCTTTCATTCAGATGAACGAGCCATTTTCCCTGTCTCCTTTTGTGATGCTTTCGACGCTGTCACAAATGGAAGCGGGAAAAAAAATACTGAAAACGGTATCCGTCCAACACAGTTTTATTTATTCCCTAAGCCTGGAGTTTTGCACGAGCGCATGGGCTTGTTCAGCAGTACCCAATTTTTAGCTCCGCGGTAACAATAAAGGAATTTTTAATAGCAATCGATTAACCATCAGTTAAATTAGTTAAATAGGGGAAATTTCAAAATCTTCTACAGGAGGAAGTTATGTTTGGCTCTTTGTTTCTTTTTAGTAAAATAAACCACTAATAACACATTCGTCTATTTCATTAATAAGATATGACACAATTTCAAATCTCATGTATGATTAGTTACTGCGTTAAAAACATTCTAATTATTAGCATTACAAATCTAGGCATGCAGAATTCAACATTATGTATCAGAGGGAGTTCAATGGATCTTATACATGGATCCCAATGCATGGGGCCACTATCTTTAAAAATCAAAGTTCTCTGTATAACAGCTCGGTTAGAAATATTGTCCAGTGTAGACCTATCAAAACCGACCCTAACCCATTTACCCAACCCAATAACCCTATTATTAAAAGGGTTGGGTCCGATCTGTTTATTTTTCTTTCAGTTTTTGCCCAACCCATTTGCAAGCAAGAAAAAACATAAGCAACCAAACCCAACCCGCCTAACCCTCTAACCCTAATTCTTATTTTTCAATTTTCTCTATCGGCTCAAATATGTAAAAGAGAAAAAGGCGATTCCTTATGATCCTTGATTTACAGCGTTTGGAATGGGATTCAGCATCTGGTTGTGTCGAATTCATGCGGAAGTTTGAATCTTAGCAAGTGAATCAGTCTGCGGTGCAAAGTGCGAATGACGTAAAGTGTGAGGGGGAAAATGCAAGTTGTTAGTGTTCTGGTAAAGGGGTGGACTTGGATTCTTGATAATTTGGACAATTTGTATCAATGTCGAGTGGGTTGGCTTGCTTGTGGACCAAGTCTTCGATTCTTACTGATAAGCCTGATGCTTTACAGTTTGAGAATATAATGATGCCGGTAATAGTTAGTTTCTTTTATTTACTGGATATCTTTTAGAATTTATATGCTTTATTTTGATTTTAATTTAGGCAGCACTTAGAAAGTTATAATGTGAAATGCTGAACACAAACTATTCGGTGTTTCCTCATCATGTCTGCTTTTATTTATGTACATTCTTAGTTTAGTGATTGGTATATGATTTTTTAACAGTAGACTTTTCACATACGAGGATATATGTTGCTTAAATCTGCGTGATGCCTACTTATTGGATAGATATCAGACAATCTCAGATAGATATCAAATAACAGTTCATGAAGCTGTTTTATGAATACATTTGATTATTCTTTATGACACAAATATCAGAGTTACATAAACATGAATAAATAAATAAATGTAGCGGAACAACATGATGCAGTGGAATACATATCATAAACAATAATAGTACAAATCATCGTCTTCGTCCTCCAGAAATAAGGTCTTCAACCCTGAAATGCTCAGGCAGACCTGAGCGAATTGAAAAGACAAAACACTCGAGTCAGTACTAAAAGATCTTATGTAAGTTAAATCAACGGTAAATATGCATGTGACGGCATCAAAGATGTTTACGGGGTTTGACATCTCCTATTCGGTGTCTAACGTGAGTGCAGTAATTTAAGAGATGTTCGGGATTCACTTCTCCTAAGGATCAGTTAAACTATCTTCTATGTAGTACAATACGCTATTATAATATGTTTACAGTAAAGTAAAAGTATTAAAATAGCGTTAAGGCGTTATCCATATCCCTCTTAACACATTTTATATATTCTCATAGTCTAACACATTTTATATATTCTCATAGTCTATACATTACCGTACGCTCCTCCGTAAACTGGAGGTTTACACAGAGGGCACCCCATAGGTATGGTACAAAACAAACTCGTAGAAGATGCGCTAGGGCATGTGAACACGGCATTCGAGGCAATGCCAGGGTAGATATACCAATTGCGTATCTAGACTGGTGGTAACGCATAGCAGCTACTACCGCCCACCTCGGAACACACTCCCAAATCAAAATCAAGGGATGGCCACCAAATCAATCACAAAGTAATAGAATGGTATCGATGAAATGTGTCCGGTAGGAGGAATGACCTCACTTGGCCCGGCGTGGCTCCTGTTTTAGTCACATCTAAGCTGACTCATGGGAGTCAGGGTCACGCCATACCTTATACAGAAATCGTTCGCCAAACAATCCTACTTCATTTCTGGAATCTCCACCACGTGCACAGTTGTTAAAGTGGTTTTGGTATTGGCAGAGAGTATGACAATATCCGATCTCGGTCTCTTTAACAACCAAACGCTTATTTCACACCGGGTGGTTCTTTTGCATTTCAAAAGTCAATTTATAGTTTATATCAAAATATCATATCCAGTTTCAAATCATATCTCCTTTGAAATCATATTCATTTCCAAACTATATTAACTTTCAAAATCATATTCAGTTTGAAATCATGTTCACCCTTGAAATCATATGGTTTCCGAAATCATAATTTCTTTCAAAAATCATATTTCCAATTAGGTTAAATCCTCACTTTAAAATCATCATATTCAATTAATTATAACATTTAAATCCCAAATTAGGTTACATCATCATTGAATCGTATTTGCTTTTAAACCAGTGAATTTGAATATAAACACTTCCCTCTACTTAGTCTGAAAAGTTAGAAAATAGTTAAAATAGTTATAGATAGTTAAAATCCTCTAAAATAGTTTAGTTATAGATTAAAGATACTGTTAAATTTGAATTAAGATAGTTAAATAATTTTAAAATAGATTAAATATAATTAAAATAGATCAAATAGCTTTAAAATAGATTAATTAGATTTAAAATAAGTTAAAATGGATTAATTAGTTTAAAATATAATAAATGGTTTAAAATAGGTTAAAATGATTTAATATAGTTAATATAGGTTAAAATAGTTTAATAGTTTGAAAATCTTAATAATTAAAGTCTTTAAATAACATATTTTTTTAAAACAGTTTATATTAAAATACGAGTTTTAAATTAATATCAATTTAATTATTTATTTTATTCCAACATATCTGGACCATTTACAATTCCAAATCAACAAAACCCAATTCCGAATTTTCAATTCAAATTCTTTCCAATCCATGTTTGAAATATCAATTTAAAATTTTCCGATTTCAATACATTTCAAAGTTATATTTCAAACCAATTCAATTACTCAATCCCGATAAAATTTCATTTATACTTAGAAATTCAACTTTAAACTTTCAATTTAATTTCTTAAAGTAGTTCCTTTAAACCAATTCACATTTCAACATAAACATGAATTTCCAATAGTAATTCAATTTATATAAATCAAATTTTATTTCAAAATATCATTTCATTGGATTTGAAATCAAGGATTTAAAATCATTTAATTTAACCAATCCGGTGTTCGTATATAATTCTCTACCCTAGGGTCAAGTGATATAGATATTTATCATTTCAATCCGCAATTTACAATTTTACGGTTATATATCATTTCAAACCACAATCCCGAATTTAAATAAATCCATAAAATTGCTCGAGTCTATCATTTCGACCCATAATGATTTTTCCCTAATCTATAGATCGTTCGGGTATGTATCATTTCAACCCATGGTGATATTCCAATATAATAGTAAAGGGAACTTGTAGAGTGATAGAATATATAAATAACATTCAATCATCTAATAATAAAATCAAACATCCATCATAATCATCATCTAATTCAACCAAATAAATTACAACAAATACCATATTAACATTTACAGGTAATTAACTAGCAATTTAAATTCAATAATAAATTAATTGACAATTTAATTCAAATAAATTCAAATCAACAGGAATGGCAATTTAAATATACCAAACAACCATAAATAAATTTCTAATCACACTATAACTTTAATTTAACTAACATAAGAAATTTTAGAAGTTGTGAGTGGGTCAAAACACTCACCTTTGGATTCAAATCGATTTGAAATCCAAATTAGGGCTCAAAATTTAACAGTCTCAGAATTCATCCAAACCAGCATCAAAATGTCCGGAATTTTAATACGATCGCAGCGGAGCAAACCGTGCATGAAACGGACCTCGTACACGAAAGTTATACGAGTTAGAAGTTATATAATTTAAATTTTAAAACAAATAAAATAATAATATTTTCATTACACGTCATACCTGAAACAATCGTTCAAACCCTAATTCTCAATCATGCGACATGCCTGCACAGTGATAGCCGCCCCTACGTTCGAACAAATACGCCGCTCCTCTGATCATCATCGACGTGATCCGCCCGTGCCACCATCTCGACCACCCCGAGCCACCCCTACCGGAACCACCGCGACGCACGCACATTCCCACTTGGCCTCAAGCCGAGCTCGACGTCGCACGCCTTCTAGGGACAAATCCTGTAATCTCCCTTACGACATCGTCCAACTAACCTCATGGATCAAACCTGCTCGACACCCTCTATGCGTCCATGCCCTCCGATCGTCCCCAGGATGCAGATCCACCGTTAAACGAGACCATGGCCAATGAATGGCCGAAACTTCTTCGTCAATTTTTGGTCAAATGATAATTCGAATTAGAAAACGAATCATTGCAGTGGATTATGCTCATCAAGAGCTTCGAACTGATATATAATTCGATATATTTTGGAGGAGATTGATTTTGGATTTGATTTTGAAATTGAATTGAGGGATTGGGAATTGGAGTTTGTTTCTACCATTGGAAAGGAGGAGCTATAGAGAATTGTACGTACAGACAATTGAAAATAAGAAGTAGCTAGGGTTTATAATGGGCTATTTATAGGCAGATCCAAAATAAAAATTGAATGGACAAGATTGATTTGAAAGTTTAACGATAAATGACTTGAAAAGCCCGTTTCGTTCCCGAAACGAAAATGGGTCATCCCATATATCAAAATAGATGTTTTCGATATCTTTAAATTCAATGAAACAGGTTTTAAGTCCAAATTCCATCGTATGAAGAAGTTAACTTAAAATCAGCTTATTTTCAAATTGATTTTAATCGAATTCAATTAAATTGATTACTAGGCGTTTCCAGTCTGTACGATCAAACGACAAGTTCGATCGCTGTGAAACTTGAAATCCTACAATAATTCACCGTTATGGATCCGATGAAACTGGTTTCGTCAAAATCCGAGTCAGTGGCCAAAATGGCTATTTTCACATTAATCGAATAAATTAATAATTAAATAAATTAAATCACCTTTTTATTTCAAAGTTAATAACTAATAGTTTCCATAATTTTTGATTGCTTGGAGATTTATAATAATTTAAAGTAAATTTACATATCAATTCCAGTGTTAATTATTTCAATAATTACAGTGTTCAATTTCAACTACAATTAATCCAATTAATTAAAATTTAATTCCAATAAATTGATTTAATTTGATTTCAAATCATTTTATTCAATCAATTATCATATAATGAATAAAATTTACATCGGGTTAATCTTATTGAATAAATATTCTACAATTATCAATTTAGTCAACATTAACTACATTAATTAAGTGAATTAATTGCAATTGATTTCCAATCTATTATCAATGAATTAAATAATGAATCTATAATTTCCCAATTTTAACTTTACAATCATTCCAGTTAATTTATTTATCTTGGTTTCATTCTTTTATTAAATCAATTAGTTTTCTTATGAATATAATTAACATTTCTATACATTTATTACATTCATAATTTGCAGTTATTGAATTAACTCGCATTAATATAACATTTATTTACATTTATAAAAATTGATTTCCAATTTAAATATAACAGACTAAATAAATATGTAACATATATTAATTGTTACCATTAACATTTAATCACACTTATAAGTTCATTATTTACAAGCAAATGTTACAATTACTTATCTAACACTAATTTTACTCAATTACCATTAATTATAAATTATTTCATTAAATTAATCCAATATCTACATTTGTTTCCTTATATTCAATTTATAGCTAAGCATAATATTTAACTTATTCCAATTAATTGGGATTTCATTCAAATTGTTAATGATTAACTTTGATTAACATTTTTACATTACATTTTGGTTATTATTTCATTAAATGAATTACAAATTTTATTTCTCCCAATATTAAACTACAAAACTTTATTAAATAAGAATTTTATTTATCGAAAATCATGGGTCGTTACAAAAAAACTAGAATGTAACGTTAGTAATGTTAATTTAAGGCAATTGACAACTATTTTAATGCAATTTCAATTGATTAAAATGATTGTAAAGTTGAATTTGGTATAAATAGTAAATAAGTAAATAAACCAAAAGTTGTAATAAATGATGAAATTGTATGAAATTAATTGAAATTGATTAATATAGAAAAATCAATCTATATATGAATTTATTTGTTTTGTTTGTAAACAATAAACTTGGAAATGTGTTTGAATTGGTAAGTTGTAACAATGGTTTAATTATCATTGCGTTATTTAATATGTTGAAACTTAATTGTAAATCAATTGCAATAAATGTAATTAAATATTGCGTTAATATGAATTAAGATGATAATTATAGAATATTAATGTAATAAGATATAAACAAATGTTAACTATGTCCATAAAGTAAATGATTGATTGAATAATAAGATTGAAATCAAAATAAATAAATTTATTGGAGTTTAAATTATAATTAATGAATTTATTGAAACTGAACGCGGTAATCAGCGCTATATTAATAATTGAATTTGAATGGGAATTTCTTTTAAAAAGTTGTTAACTTCTGTGTAATTAGAAATGATGAAAATTGTTAGTTATTAAATTTGAAATTAAAAGTGGATTAGATTAATTTAATAATAATTTATTTAATTAGCATGGGAATAGCCATGTTGGCCATGGTCTCGGATTTCGATGAAACCAGTTTCATCGGACCCGTAACGGTGAATTATAGTAGGATTTCAAGTTTAGTAGCGATAGGACTTGTCGTTTGATCGTACGGGCTTGAAACGCGTAGAAATCAATTTAATTGAATTCAATTTGAAATAAGCTGATTTTAAAGCTAACTTCTTTATATGATGGAACTAGGACCTTAAACCTGTTCCATTGAGTTTAAAAATATTGAAAATATCTATTTTGATATATGGGATGACCCACTTTCGTTTCGGAGGAAGAACGGGCTTTTCTGGCCATTATTGTCTATTCAAACCAACTCGATACGTGCTCATTTTCTTATCGGCCTTTGTTCATATAAATAGTTTTGTTCTAACCCTAATAGCCTTTTTATTTTTCATTACTGTCTGTACTGAAATTTCTGTCGTTCCTCTCTTCTCAATTCCTTAAAACCTAAATCCCCAAATCCAAATTCAAAGTATATACCTCTCCGAAAGCATAGAAAACTTCTTTTCAAAACACTAAGTATATACCTTTCGAAGCTCTTTAACTTATTCTTTTAGAGACAAAAGTATACCTTTCAAATGTATCAAAACATTGCTTCGAATACTAATGAAAGTACCCCGTTCAAAAGTATTGGGTTTTACTTTTAAAAACATTTTTGGGTCAAAGTGGTTACATACGAAAGTATCTCTTTTCAAACCCTTAATAAAAAATTTTGGGAAAGATTTGATGACATCGGAACCATCCCTTCAAAAGCTCATATAAAACATTGAAGGATAGCTTCGAAACTCCCTTTCGAAGCCATTGCCTTCGAAATCCCTGTACCCTTTCGAAAGCTTATAGGAATGACTTATCATAAAACAAAGGCACCCTTCGAAAGCATTGATGACTTCAATACACTCGAAAGGCCCAAACATGGCAGCTAAGTTTTGACTTGGTCAGAACCATCATATTCGAAAGCCTTATTAAAATATAAAGGGACTCATTCGAAAGCTCGGACTTTAAAACATAGGATGCCAACCTCTTCGAAAGCTACTTAGAAAACCCCCCTCCGAAAACCTTTATTTTGACTGATTCGAAAGCTCTTAATAAACAAAGCAGGCTCTTAACATTTGAAAACAAAACTAAGGTCTCGAACCCATTGGAAGTATTGCTTTCGACACCATGGCTTCCGCCTTTCCCCAAATCCACTTCGTACCATCTAAACGATATCTTGTGTATTGGTTTTGACTAGGTGGGTTTCGGCTGGGTTGGTTTCGACTAAGTCGAAGCGAAAGCAATGAAGTCAAAATGTCCATCTAAAGGAGGCGGATCTAACTTTTCTGAATAAAGGCTGAAATCGTACTAATTTTAGTAATTGCTTTATACCTAACCTACCTATTTGTAATCTTTTAATTTGTTGCCTTAAAACTTTCAAATCTTTTACAAAAATAACTACCGCATTTACAGATCTAAATCAAGGAAAAATTAACGTTTAAGCCCTTCTATTAAGCAAAACCAATATTACACATAAGTCCTTCATTTAAATAATTTATTTTCCATAGTAAATCAGTTAGGAAAAATCCCAAAAATCATAGAAATTCACTTTCATCATGTTATCTAACATATTAAAATTTCAGACCCAAATTCTTAATAAAATAATCGAAATTAATTTTAAACCCAATATATCATATCTTTTTTCAGAAATTCATAATAAATTTTCTATAACTTGGAAAATTATAAAAATTAAAACCGATCTCCAAAATCATAATCTTCATAACATAAAATTTTTCCATGGCATTCTAAAATAATTTATATTCAATTTTATCCTAAAACCATGCTAATCCATGTTTAAATTTTTTTGTTTAAATCCATCATATTATAATTCAAGCATATCATCACCCAAATAATTTTAAAAACGAATTTAATCATAAATCCGAAAACATATAATCATGAAATAAAATAGAGATGGTATAAAATTATTATTTACCTTGAGCATGATAGGAGCTTTGAGATTTTATTTGAAATTAATCCTCTAGTTTTAATTCCTTAGCTTGATTAAGTTTCTTCCCCCTTTTCTCTTTGCTAATGGTCGGCTCCTTAGGTTTATTTTTGCGTTTTTGAAATTGAAAAGTGTACGTCAATAAGAAAAAACATGAGATGTATAGCCATGAGTAATAATAGTGTGGCTATTTACCAATATGCGCATGTTTTGATTAATAACATAAAAGCCATTTTAAGCCCATTTAAGTTGTTAAGCACGACCTCCTTATTGATTTATTCAAATCTCAATCTCCTTATCATTCTAATTCTTATATTATTCTATTTAATTTATCTAATTAAATCTCCTGAATAATGTTATCAAAAATTAGGAGTGTTGCAATATATCAGATATATAAGCTAAAATTAATATCAATATCAATAATTATATAAAACTCAAACATTACCATCTCAAACTCAAACATTTCAAATCAATATAAAACAAACCATCCATCATCAGTCTCACACACCTAACTGCAATATATACATTTAACATCAATGTATAATATATACATCCTACATCCAACATCAAACCCCACAAATCAACATCAAACACCACATTTCCACAAATCAACCTCACTATCTCTCACTGTGTATATACACAAGTTTCAAAAACAAAAACTGCAAAACGTACTTCAGGATTCGTCATTGGCTCCAGAACCACCAAATGAGGGAAAGCTCCATGACGCTCCACATACTCGGCCAAACGCTGGTTCGGTTGCTCCATTTGCGCTGCTCGAAGGCGATCCTCCTCCTACAGCTATGTAATCTTCTGTATAGGCTCATTAATTTCAGCATTGTCCTGAGACTTTTGATAAGCATTTTATGAGACCCGGGCCTATAAATCAAGTCAAAATATGTTTAAGTTATTACGTAACTTTTATAAAAGTTAAGCAAATTTTACAACTTAGTTAATTTTTATAAATTACCGATTGATTGCCGTAGCCATAGCAGCTGTGTCGAGTCCATAACGAAGTTGAAGATAGCATCCTCCTCAGCAGTGGTCAGTTGCTCCTATCCCGAATGCTTAAGCTTTGGCGCACATGCTTGCATAAACCTTTCCTACGACGCAAAATTAAATACAATTAAATATTACATGAGATTATTATAATATTTTATAACTGATTTAATAAATTATAACTTAAAATATACCCAAATGTGCGGCGTATGCTTTATTATCCTCATGCCAAGCATAAGTCACTGGTCCCTCGTCATCGGTTTGCCTGACGGGATGGGTATGTGCAAATACGTCCATATACGAGATAGGAGCCCCACGTGCTCTTTCCTGCAATAATTGATATATATCATTTTGTTCATAGTTATAACACAAACCAAGTTCTGTTACACCCGTCCAAACTTTTGTGGGCAACAGTTCTTTGAAAGTGATGGGTTACAAATGGTCCGTTATTACATGACAATCACGATTTTCATTCCACTAAATTTACCATTCTTATAGTCGACACATCTACGAAGATTAGAGGAAATCCCATCAAGAAATCTTAATCCTTCCACCCACTTTAACGGTACATTAACGTAATTATTGTCTAGCTCATAACATGCTTTAGGTTTTTTGTGTCATTTGGCTTCATATGAAGCTCAGGACGATCACATGTTGCCTCTGTATCATGTCTTAATTTCAAATCGTCTTTAGTCCTTCCTTTAAAATTCAAAAATATGTTAAATACATTATTGAACACATTTTTCTCGTTGTGCATCACGTCGATATTATGATGAATTAGAAGATTTGTCCAATAAGGCAACTCCCAAAATATACTTTGTTTGCACCAAATATGAATCGCCGATTTACCTTGAATTTCAATTTGTTCGCCAGTTTCATATATCTTTTGATAATCCTTTATAAGGTCATAAATATCTTCGCTTGAACAAATCGTTGGTGGTTGCAAAGTCTCAAGTCTATTACTTGTAAAGTAATTTTTATCTTTTTCATGGGCCCGTTTAGATCGATTTAAATAAGATTTTTTTTCTTCTTAAAAGTCATAATGAATAGAATTTGACTTTCAAAAAACAAAAAAGTAGTTTATTTGAGTCAATCCAAACAAGCTATAAATTATATATGATGAAGTAAATTGATAAAACAAACTGTTAAAATGAAACAGAAACCATAGTACATTTAGCATTACTATATATCTTTGTTTGGAAACATTTACTAAGTTGATATGCTATGTTTGGACTACTTTTTTTAAGCAAAACGACTGTGTACTTCGTGCGAGACTACACGGCCCAAATATTATAACCACAAAATATGTGAAGTACATTTATTTATAGGTTCTGCTTCCAGCTACATACATCCATACGGTAGTAATCGGTACAAAGAAATTCAAACACAAAACGTCACAAGAAGCAAGACCGAGCATTGTTGGTATCTTCGTGGGCATCGCCCTCAATCACTTGGACTGCTTTGCAACTATCAACCGATTCCTCATCATCTACTATATGTATCCCATAACCCATATATGCATCGGTAGAGCATGGATGTTACTAATTTTTCTTATCCATAAAATGAGAAATATTGTTCAATCAGGTGCATCGGATAGTGAGGTAAAAGCGTCAAATTAAAAAAAATGTAGTATAGTAATTTTGCACTAGATCTTTTTAATGCGTTATCATGAGTAATATTGATTATACAAATCAAATTTGATTTTTCATTTGATATAGTGAGATTTCTGATTTAAAATTAATTTTATGTAACTTATTTTGATTAGTCTTAGATTACGATTAATGTTGAACATATATATTCACATACAATGTATGAAGATGTTAAAGAGGATGTAAAACATTTAATAATCAAATCTTTATAAATGTCATACATATATATTTAATAATCAAATCTTTATAAATGTAAATGTCATACATACATATTTAATAATCAAATCTTTACAAATGTCATACATACATACATATACATATACATTAATATTGTTAATAGTATATCCACTACATTAATGTGATATGATAAATATTCAAATCCTACCAACTATTAGCTATGTGACGTGAATTTTTTTTAAATCTTATCTACTACTTATTATATAATATGATGAAATTTAAGATCTTATCTATTATTATTACAACTTACATCTTTCCAACTATAAGTATTATCCAACTTATCCCAGATAAAATCCACACTTCAATTCTGTAAACAATGGTGCTTGAGAAGAAAGTTATGTAGAGCCTTTTGATACTGCTACTTTTACTAGTATTAGGTAAATAACTGTACAGGTTTGTTATTTTTTCAAATCCACATGCTGAAATTTCAGCATAAAAAAGGACCAAAACTGATTATAATTTTTTTTAATATTTGTTGTTCATTACAAGGATAACAAATGTAGGTTAGGTTCTTGCTAATGGATTGGTTTTGGTACCTAATATCACAAAAAGAAATTAAGTATTTGTTCACTTTTTTGTTGTTCTGATTTTCGATTACTATTTACATAATAATAGCATGTGGTAAATAAAAGTAAACTAAGGGTAAGTCGGATGTCTCATACTATTTAACTTTTGAACTATATATTATGATCTACAGGAAATGTTATAAAATCTGAAGCTAAGATGGTGAGTGTTGTGAGTCAACATTTCAAAGGACCTTGCTACCACAACAATGCATGCCGCCACATGTGCATTATCTACGACAAAGCAAAGGGTGAGGATAAAGGACACAAAGTCCATAAATGTCTTTGTGTTAAGGAGGTTGATGATTAAACTTATGTATGTGCATTGCACTATTTTAAACTTTATGATGATTAATAATAATAAAAATTAGTTTATCTACTAACACGTATAGTCATTTCGATCGTACGATTGCATACCACTAACTTTATAAGTCTCCCAATGAATTTAACATATATTTGTTAATATGGTTAAATGTTTTAATCATTGTATCTGTCTCACTTATAATTTTGTGTTATTATTCAAATTTTTGTAGTCTGTGTAGTAATTAAGCAATTAGCTTACCATAGAAAACTAGTTATATATGTGGTCACAAGTTTATCGCATATTATTCAAATTATTTTGCCACGGTTTGCTTGTGAATTGTTTTGTTTATTTTGTCTATGTTGACTTGAGTGGTGCAAAAAGCATCTTATATTTCCTTTATTTTTTTCCCTATGAAAAAACAATACAAGGCTTCATTCCAGATAGAACGGTCAGCAACATATCATTGAACCACAACAGAATGCGGATCAAATAAATTCGAGGTCATAGTACGAAACACCACGTACTTGATCAACAACAGTGTCCTAAAAACAAATTTCAGGAGTTCATTCGGGTAACATAACTAAACTAAATTAGGTATGACCAAGTAATCAACAAATTATATGCCGATAAAATGAACTGGGAGAATGAAAATCAAAGTGCATTTAGCTTCACATATATTTTTGTTTAGGAATATTTACTGAATTAATAAACTATGCATGGACTGTTGAATAAATGATTAGATTGCGGATCTCGTTGATTTTCACTTCTTTTACACGTGCGTTAACCAATTTTTAAGTCAGTAGTAACAATAAAAGAATTTTTAATAGCAATCTTTTACAGGTGGAAGTTATGTTTCGCTCTTTATTTCTTTTTAGAAAAATTAAACCACTAATAATACATTCATTCACTCCATTAATAAGATATGACACAATTTTGTTATCCCAACTTTTAGCAAAGCTGAGATACCCAAAACTGACTGAAAATCAATAATAACTAGCCATGAATGTCAACTATGTGTTGCAGGATAACCATGGATATCGATAAATTTTGACCGAGTCCGGATTGGGCTGCAGTTGACAAGATATGACAAGCAAAGCCGTGAAAGCCAGTGCTCCAAGTTTCAGGTAAATCGGAGTTCGTATGAACGAGATATGATCATTACAAGTTACATAAAACGTGCTGTTCGTATCCATCGGGTCTTGCATAGTTCGAATCCATCGGGTTCGTATCCATCATAATGGCCATACGTTCGTATACATTAACATCGCATTGGTCCATCTCGTATCCGCCAAGCGACCTCATTTCGTCTCGATCACCTACCATCTATCTCGTATCCATCGGCTGGAGAGCCTGTTGTCTCTAGTTCGTATTCATTAGGTGGCCATACCTGAATAATTGTTCGTATCCATCGAGCTAAGGCTGATACTGCTTGTTCGTATCCATCTACACTGGTCGATACGGATAAGGATCGGATTGATGGATTCGAACGAGGCTGCCTCTATTGTAACGACCCATATTTTTACGGATCGAAACATCGTAAAACAGTTGACATTTGGTCGCATTGTTGGTAAGTCGTCCAGAGTCTAAGTCTTAGGTCGTATGAGGGTTTGGAGCGACCTAAGGAAGTTGGCAAGTTAAGTGGGGTAGGTTAGGTCGGTTGGAGCGACCTATAGGATGTTGGCGACCTAAGGTTTTGAGTGACTTAAGGGTTTGCAGCGACCTAAGAGAGTGAGCGACCTATAGGAGTTAGCGACCTATAGAATTAGGCGACCTAAGGAAGTTTAGCGACCTAAGAGATTAGCGGTATAGGAAACAGGGTAAGTTAGCGACCTAAGAAGGATAGGTCGGCAACGACCTAAGGAAGGAGTAGTTAGGTTATATGACCTGTGTGTAGTTAGGTCGTATGACCTGTGTGTAGTTAGGTCGTGAGACCTTGTGTTGAAGTTAGGTCGTAAGCGACCTAAGGTAGATTGCTAAGTATAGTTAGGTCGCTAGGCCATTAGTCTGTTAGGTCGCGTGTGTGTTAGGTCGCGTGAGTGTTAGGTCGCGTAAGGGCTTAGCAGTTAGGTCGCTGATGCGCTATGTCGTTAGGTCGAAGAAGCGCTTAAGCGTTAGGTCGCATGGATGCGCGTCTGTTAGGTCGTAGAAGAGCATCTGGGTAGGTCGTAGGTCGCGAGGAAGCGCATCTGGTTAGGTCGTAGAGGCTTGGGGTTGTTAGGTCGTAGGGTTTTAGGTCGAAGGGTTTTAGGTCGTAGGTCGTGGACGACCTAACTCCGAGTGAGCGACCTAAGGTGGATTTCAGCCTATAAATAGGAGGGTACTTCTTCATTTTTGGGATCCAGATTTCGAAGCGACGAAGTGATGCCATTTTGAGAGTTCGACTTCTACACTTCTTCACTTCTTTTCTCCACTTTGATTTAGTACTTCCTTCCATCCAAGATCGAAGATCCAAGAGCTTAGATTGAAGATCTTCATCCTTCGAAGAGAGATTTCATCGTTTGAAGTGAATTTGTGATAGATCGATTTAGATCCTTCGCTGTCCAGATCTGAAGTGGGTTTCTTTTAAGGTGTTTAGGTGATTTGGCGAGTGGTGATTATCTCTCACACGGATCCAAAGGAGTATATCGGATCGTTGGCTTGATTTTGTGTTAAAGTAGTGGTTTCCATGCATTTTCTTAATCCTAAGTATAGATCCATATAGATCCATTGTTCATAATGATTTGGCATCCATTTTACTACATGTTAACCTATGCAAGTTCATTCATCAAGATTATAGAGATATTGCTCATGTTTTCATGCTTGTTAGACTTTTGACTCTTTAATTACGAAATTGCCATTATTGTTATAATTGTCTATTTAGATCATATTTGAATGCTTGTTTACTTGGATTAATGTTTGATTTGATAGATTGCTATGAATTAGATAATTGATGGTTTGATTTAGACAAGATGGTTGAAGATGATTCAAAAGCTAAGGGAAAGGCTCTTGAATTGGAAAAGCTGCTCGTGGCATATGTGGTGGATGATGAAGCTCATATGGATAGATTTGATAATGATGTTGAGATGAGGCTTTGCTATGATGATGATGAGGCGAAGCATAGTATGAGATATTCTTGGTCTAATCCAGACGGGATCATTCCAAGCATGTTGATGACTCGGTGATATGGTTCGAGTTGAGGATAATGGTTGGCTCGAGAGGCGCTTGAGCTAATATGGAAATAGTCGTCGAGGAGGATGACTAGAAGGCTGTGGTTTCATCGTTGTTGAAGGTTCTAGCATGCTCAAAGCAAGAGTACGTTGGGCAGATTCGATAGTCCCTGAAGGCCACTGATTGGTAGTCGAGTACTCTGGGCAGATTCGATAGTCCTAGGCACGGGTCACGATGACGTGCGAAGTTATGTCTAGAACCGGGGTTTCCATTAGCCCTTGACGGACGGCTGAAAGAATGTGTCGGTCATTCAATTAACGGTGGTATCGAAGCAATGATAACAGTGATAGCCAGAGTCATGGATGTTTGGTTGTATCATCACTCGGCCTCAAGAGTAGTATTTTCTGGGTGCTTATCTGATCTTGGTTTAGGCCTTGGGTGTTTGTACTTGGAAAGCATCGCCCTTGACTCGAGTGATAATTGCTTTACTTTACATTGTATGCTCTGCTATGTTTGCTTCTACTTAGTGTGTGTCTGGGGGCTATCACTGTAGAAAGAGGTGGAGTGGGAGGGTTGTATTCCTATTCCTTTTCCTTTATGCTCTTTTGGTATGTTGTTAGTTAATTTACCGCTCACTAAGACTGTTGTCTGACTCAAGGCTTTATGTTTTAACTCTTATTGCATTGGGCTGTTCGTCCATTTTGGGACGGGCAGACTAGGTAGCAGGTGACAGGTGCTGTTCTTGCTTTCCACGATGCTGATGTCGAAGACGAGCTGGAGGCTTGCATATTATCTTCTTACTATATGTACTGGATGTTCCGCTGTTTGTATATTCTTTGAGTGTTAGGGCTGCACACAACCCATATCCAACCCGACCTAACCCACCAACCGACCCAACCCACATAAACCCAATCCAACCCATCCTAGTTCGGGTCGGATATGAGTTACAATTTGTAACCCATACTATATATGGGTCGGGTGTGTTATTTTGTTCAACCCAATCCTACTTTAACCCAACCCAACCCTATATTAAAAACCTAATTTAATATCAATACACTTAAAATTAGAATAGTCTAATCCTAAAATAATGTTTATGTATTCTATAGTAAATATACAAAAAAGCATATTTTATGTTAACCCAAACAAGATAGAATTTGGCAAAGATATTCCAAAGAGCATTTTAATGTATTTTAAAATGAAACACTTGTTCTACTATGTAGTGAATTAATTTCATATGATGTGTTTTACAATGAAATTTTAATAAAATATATGTTATAATGAATTAGTTAGTTTAAGTGCGTTATGCTAGCAAAAATCTAATATATTATGTTGAACATTTTAATGTTATTTTTTGAAAATATTCCCTTATATTCTTATTTTTTATTAGATTCATGCAACCCAACCCAACCCTACTAAACCCGACCCAACCCATACTTCGACCCAACCCATATCCAACCTCATATAGGGTCGGATACGGGTTGAGCTACCTTAAACCCATACCTATGCGGGTCGGATGAAATATTTGGTCTGACCCGACCCAACCCATACTTTGTGCAGCCCTACTGAGTGTTATGTAGTGAGGCTTGATGTATTGACTATTCAGATGTTTGTATTCAACTATTATGAAGTTTTATTGATGAGATTCTATTCTGTGAAGCTTCACTATGTATATATTCTATTGTATTTTGTCCATGCGCTGTGAGTAATACGATAGATTCTGTTGTTTAAATTTACCCTGGCAATCACCCATGGTCGCCTGACACACTTTACAGCGCACTATCTCTAGGTTCGGTGCAGGGGTCATGGGCGGTCGTCACATTTGGTATCAGAGCATTGGTTAATCGATTTTACCCAACGCTCGCTGACGTAACTACGTATGAGAGACGTAATTGTATTTTGATGGATGATTACTATATATAATATAGTAGCTTGGTAGAGTTTGAGTCCTTTATGCAGTTGTTTCTCAAGGTGTGCTAATCATTCCTTTTTATAGATATTAAGGATGAGTCGAAGAGGGAGACCAGCTGCTAGGGAAGGCCGTGCTACTGAAGAGGCTGCTGATTATGCTGCTATGTTCGAAGCTATGATGACTTCGATCATGAGAAGGATGCCAGCTCCGGGGCCATCGGTGGATGTTGGAGTTCAAGTTCAAACTCCAAAACCGGTGGATTTCGCTAAGTTGTGTAAGGACTTTACTGCTCTTGGAGGAAAGGTTTTCTTGGGAACAGAATCAACCATTGAAGTCCAGAGGTGGATAGATACTTGTAGAAGGATCTTTGGTGATTTGGGAATCGATGATGCTACAAAGAGGAAGTTAGCATCAAGACAGCTTCAAGGGAGAGCTTCTGATTGGTGGAACTCTATCACCATTGATACTCCGGAGGAAGAGATTACTTGGGAGCAATTCCAAGTCAGATTTGAAGCTAAGTTCATTTCTACAGCTCAGAAGTCTGTTCTGTTCAAGAAGTTTGTGGAGCTCAAGCAAGGTGGAAGACCAGATCTTGAGTATGTTTCTGAGTTTGAAGCTTTGTCCAAGTATGCCCGGTCGTATATTGAATTTGCATATCAGAAGAATGAGAAGTTTATGACAGGCTTGGACAGTTATCTTGGGAGGCAGTTGGTGGATCATTTGGACGATCCATTTGAGAAGCTTGTGGAGAAAGCTCTTAGGCACGAGAATCTGTTTCTTAAAGAGGGATCTGTTGTTGCTGTGACCAAGGAAGAGTCTAGACCACAGCAGGGTGGAAACAAGAAGAGGAAGCAGCAGCAGCAAGAAGGGTAAGGATGGCCAGAAGAAGCCGAAGGGCGAAGTAACCTGCTACAATTGTCAGCAGAAGGGCCATTTCTCCAGAGATTGCAATAATCCGAAGGTGCCGGTGAAGTGCCACAACTGTGACAAGCTGGGGCATGTTAGGAGGAATTGTCCAGAACCGCGGAAGGACAAGCAGATTGTGCAAGCTTATGCTTTGGGAGCTGTTCCATCATCTTCGAAAGCTCCTACCGTTGAAGAGAAAGGAAAGAGTGTAGTGGTTCAAGGTACTCTTTTCCTATGTGGTGTTCCAGTTAGAGTGCTATTTGATACTGGGGCGTCGCATTCGTTTGTTTGTAATGAGCTTGTAGGCCGGTTGGGTTTAGAACCGGATATCGTTGATAGGCCATTGGTTGTGACTAATCCAGTTGGGGGTTCGTCTTGCTTGTGTATGTTATGCCGTGGTCTGATTGTATCGAGTCATGATTGCTCTTTTGTTTGTGATTGTTTTGTTCTGAACTTTGCGGGGTTCAGAATTATTTTGGGTATGGACTGGATTAGGAGATATACGGCAAAGGTTGATTGTGATAGGTTGGAGGTGACAATCGAGAATGTGGAGGGGCGAAAGATTGTGATACGATGTAAGCATGAAGAAGGCGTCTTCATGAGCTTCATGTATTCGCTGGTTGTTCCACGGGATGGACTGTCATCTGTGCCAATCGCTAATGGATTTGAGGATGTCTTTGACGAGGTCAAAGGATTACCGCCGCATAGAGAGATCGAGTTTCGTATGATCTAGTTGAAGGAGCCAGACCTGTTGTGATGCCTCTTAGGCGGATGGCACCTAGGGAACAGCAGGAGTTGAAGGTGCAGGTTGATGATCTTTTACAGAAAGGATTCATTCGGCGTAGTGTGTCCGAATGAGGTGCACCAGTTGTGTTTGCAACCAAAGCGGATGGATCGTTGAGGTTGTGTGTTGATTATCGTGAGCTGAATAAGGTGACTAAGAAGAACAAGTATCCATTGCCGAGAATAGATGACTTGTTTGATCAGCTTCATGAAGCTAAGGTGTTTTCTCAGATGGATTTGGCAATGGGATTTCACCAGTTAAGAGTGGCTAAGGATAGTGTGCCGAAGACTGCTTTTAGGACACCATCCGGTTTCTTTGAGTGGATGGTAATGCCGTTTGGATTGACTAATGCGCCATCATATTTTGTGGATCTTATGAATAGAGTGTTCAGAGATCAGTTGAGTAAGTCCGTGCTAGTGTTCATGGATGATATTCTGATTTATTCCAGAACTAAAGAAGAGCACAAGACGTACTTGCGTATTGTTTTGGAAATCTTGCGGAAACATCAGTTGAAGGCTAAGTTTTCGAAGTGTCACTTCTGGAAGAGTGAAGTGAGGTTCTTAGGCCATGTTATCTCTGGAAATGGAATAGCGGTTGATCCCGCTAAGGTGGCAGCAATCCAGGATTGGGGTAGACCTAAGAATGCATCTGATGTGAGAAGTTTTCTTGGATTAGCAGGATATTATTGACGGTTTATCAAAGACTTCTCCAAGGTAGCTGCACCGTTAACAGGATTGACGAAAAAGAATCTAGTATTCAGATGGGATGCTAAGTGTGAGCAAGCTTTCGGAATCCTGAAAGAGCGATTGACAAGTGCTCCTATTCTGACTATTCCAAGTGGGAATGATGAGATGGTGGTTTACACCGACGCATGTGGTACTGGACTTGGAGCAGTGCTGATAAAGAGGGATAAAGTTGTTACGTATGCAAGTCGACAACTGAAGCCGCATGAAAGGAATTATCCGACTCATGATTTGGAGTTAGCGGCGATTGTATTTGCTCTGAAGATGTGGAGACATTATCTATTGGGAGTTCGATTTGAGTTGTTTACGGATCATAAGTCGTTGAAGTATCTTTTCTCTCAAAAGGATTTGAATCTTCGGCAGCAGCGATGGTTAGAGTTTTTGGCATCATATGATTTTGGTATAGCTTATACTCCGGGAAAGGGTAACGCAGTGGCAGATGCGTTAAGTCGAAGACATGCAGGATTGGGAGCCATGTTTTCAGAATGGAAGAATCTCGAGTATTTAGCTGGATTTGACTTCAGGCCTAGATGTGAATTGGAACCTGAGATGTTGGAAAACTTATCGATAAGACCGACTCTTGTGGAAAGGATTGGCGAGAGTCAAAAGCGAGACGGTAAGCTTGTCAAGATTATCCGTGATTTGGAATCTAGATTGGACCCAGAAAAGGATAAAGGATTCGAGGTCGGTCAAGAAGGTTGGCTTCGGAAACAAGGACGACTAGTTGTTCCCGATATCGATGAATTGAGGAATGAAGTTCTGAGGGAAAGTCATCACTCGAAGTTGACAATTCATCCAGGTGGAAATAAGATGTATCGGGATATGAAGAGAACCTATTACTGGGAAGGTATGAAGAAGGATGTTGGAAATTTTATTTCCAAATGTATGAACTGCCAGTTGGTAAAAGCCGAGCAGAAGAAGCCAAGTGGATTGCTTCAGCCATTGGAAGTTCCTACATGGAAGTGGGAGAAAATATCGATGGATTTTATTGATGGACTACCTAGAACAAGAATGGGAAATGAAGGAATTTTGGTCATTGTAGATCGTCTGACTAAGAGTGCAAGATTCATATCTGTTCGATCGACTAGGACTGCATCAAAGTTGGCTGAGTTATATGTTAAGTGGATAGTTCGATTCCATGGTATTCCGAAGAGTATAGTGATCGATCGAGATCCATTGTTCACTAGTGGATTTTGGAAGAGCTTCCAGGAAGTTTTGGGAACCGAGTTGTGTTTGAGTACAGCTTATCACCCTCAAACAGATGATCAGACCGAGAGAGTCAACCGAGTTTTGGAAGATCTCCTCAGAGCTTGTGTTTTGGATTTCGAAGGATCATGAGAAGATCACCTTCATTTGGTGGAATTTTCGTATAATAACAGTTACCAGTCAAGCATTGGTATGGCACCGTATGAGGCATTGTATGGAAGACCGTGTAACTCTCCGACATGTTGGTTAGAAACAGGAGAAAGGTTTATACTTGGGCCAGAAATGATTCGACAGACTTCAGATGGTATAGAGATCATTCGGCGACGAATGAAGGCAGCACAAGACCGTCAGAAAAGTTATGCTGATAAGCGTCGAAAGGATTTGGAGTTCGACGTAGGTGATATGGTTTTTGTGAAGATTTCTCCACTGAAGAATGTTATTCGATTCGGGAAGAAAGGAAAATTGACTCCGAGATTTGTTGGACCATTCTCGATCACCGAGCGAATTGGAAAGCTCGCCTATAGATTGAAGTTACCAGAGAAGATGTTGGGTGTGCACAATGTTTTCCACGTATCGTATCTACGGAAGTATGTGCACGACTCGAATACAGTGGTTCCTACTGATAGCTGTGAAGATTTTGAGATTGATCCAGTCGATAAGAGACCTCGTAAGCTGCTTCGTGTTGTGGGAACCGACACGAAACAGCTTAGGAGGAAGGTAGTTAAGTTGCTCAAGATACAATGGAGTGATGATGATAACGACTGTACATGGGAGGTGGAAGAGAGGATGAAAGCAGCTCATCCTGAACTCTTAAAGGTATGGCCCTAAGGTGTCGTATCATCTAACGACATTGTAACTTGTTCTAAGTTTTAGAATTCTGCATGCTAAGCTAGAATTGGATGCATGGTTTGTTGATTGCTATGGATGGTAGGCATGCAGAATAGTCTTTGATTGCTATGGATGGTAGGCATGCAGAATAGACAAGATGGTTGAAGATGATTCAAAAGATAAGGGAAAGGCTCTTGAATTGGAAAAGCTGCTCGTGGCATATGTGGCGGATGATGAAGCTCATATGGATAGATTTGATAATGATGTTGAGATGAGGCTTTGCTATGATGATGATGAGGCGAAGCATAGTATGAGATAGTCTTGGTCTAATCCAGACAGGATCATTCCAAGCATGTTGATGACTCGGTGATATGGTTCGAGTTGAGGATAATGGTTGGCTCGAGAGGCGCTTGAGCTAATATGGAAATAGTCGTCGAGGAGGATGACTAGAAGGCTGAGGTTTCATCGTTGTTGAAGGTTCTAGCATGCTCAAAGCAAGAGTACGTTGGGCAGATTCGATAGTCCCTGAAGGCTACTGATTGGTAGTCGAGTACTCTAGGCAGATTCGAAAGTCCTAGGCACGGGTCACGATGATGTGCGGAGTTATGACTAGAACCGTGGTTTCCATTAGCCCTTGACGGACGGCTGAAAGAATGTGCCGGTCATTCAATTAACGGTGGTATCGAAGCAATGATAATAGTGATAGCCAGAGTCATGGATGTTTGGTTGTATCATCACTCGGCCTCAAGAGCAGTATTTTCTGGGTGCTTATCTGATCTTGGTTTAGGCCTTGGGTGTTTGTACTTGGAAAGCATCGCCCTTGACTCGAGTGATAATTGCTTTACTTTAAATTGTATGCTCTGCTATGTTTGCTTCTACTTAGTGTGTGTCTGGGGGCTATCACTGTAGAAAGAGGTGGAGTGGGAGGGTTGTATTCATATTCCTTTTCCTTTATGCTCTTTTGGTATGTTGTTAGTTAATTTACCGCTCACTAAGACTGTTGTCTGACTCAAGGCTTTATGTTTTAACTCTTACTGCCTTGGGCTGTTCATCCATTTTGGGACGGGAAGACTAGGTAGTAGGTGACAGGTGCTGTTCTTGCTTTCCACGATGCTGATGTCGAAGACGAGCTGGAGGCTTGCATATTATCTTCTTACTATATGTATTGGATGTTCCGTTGTTTGTATATTCTCTGAGTGTTATGTAGTGAGGCTTGATGTATTGACTATTCAGATGTTTGTATTCAACTATTATGAAGTTTAATTGATGAGATTCTATTCTGTGAAGCTTCACTATGTATATATTATATTGTATTTTGTCCATGCGCTGTGAGTAATACGATAGATTCTGTTGTTTAAATTTACCCTGGCAATCGCCCATGGTCGCCTGGCACACTTTACAACGCACTATCTTTAGGTTCGGTGCAGGGGTCATGGGCGGTCGTCACATCTATCGATATGAATTAGAGCTTCTCCACCAAGTCAATATATACAACGGTCATCGAGGCAAACGAGGCGAAGTTTGTGGAAACGAATCGGTCAATACGCCACTGAAATGGGATCGATCCAGGAAACTCGGCACCCGAAGTGAATCAGCCCAGGAATTACGCGCCATGCCACCACAAGTGCACGTGCCCCTATCGAGTCGAACGGAATGGACTCGAACCTATGGATACGAACGCGACAGCCCTCACAAGAATGAAATTCGTATCGATCATATCTCCCAAACCGGTGATCCAAATGCTATGAAATTTTCACAGTAGCTTGCGTGCAAGGTAAAGAATGTCCCTGCCAAGTTTCAACTCGATTGGATCATTTTTTGATGGATATGCAATGGTTTCGTATCGATCACAGATCGAGTCGAAACTTGGTGGGGTCGGTCGCGTGGGCCCCCTCACATGCCAGAAGAAGTCTCCCGAAGTTTGGGTGCAATCTCAGCCTCCTACGCCTATAAATATCCCCCTGAAGCCTACAGAAAGAGGATCTTTTGGCCATTCGACGTCCAGACTCTGCCGGATTCAATTCTATACCTTACCATTGCTGTTATATTCAAAATTCAATCGTTGTATCTGCTGTAATCATCTGTAACCAGCAAGGATAATCAATAAAGGATAAAAACCTTGAAGTGGACGTAGGCCGGAGATAGCCGAACCACTATAAATTGTTTGTCACTGTTCATTATTTCTGGATTGCTGTTTATTGCTTGCTTAGATCTGAGATTTGTGTTTGAATATTGCTGATTTGTATTCATACACTAGTGCTTTCACAATACTTGGGGTTTGTGACCATTTTTGGCGCAAACAAATTTCAAATCTTATCTATGATTAGTTACTACGTTAAAAAAATTCTAATTATTAGCATTACAAATCTAGGCATGTAGAATTCAAGATTATGCATGTGAGAGAGTTCACTGGTGCGTTTGCAGTTAGCGGAAATGGTGAATCTGAGCGGAGCATTTGAACGGGACATTTTAGCAAGAAATATTAGTGAACGGAGAATGCATTTGCAGCTATGAACGAGATATTTGAGTGTGGTATTTGAGTTGTGATTTTTAATTTAATCGATGTATAGTTAATTAATTATTTGTTTGTTTTTTAGTAGATGGTATGTGTCAATAATTTATAAAAATAAATAAGTAAATAAATTGAAAATTTATAAATTGCATCGCTTAAGTTCAAACTAACTCCATTTGATATGATCACAACATAAAAAACGATATCTCAAACGGACCTCATTTGGACGAGCTATTAATTTTAGAAATTTATAAAACTATAAATTTCATTAATTATAATAATTAATTCACCAAACGGGCCAACTTTCTTCTTTCATTCAGATGAACGAGCCATTTTCCTTGTCTCCTTTTGTGACGCTTCCTACGCTGTCACAAACGGAAGTGGGAAAAAAATACTGAAAACAGTATCCGTCGAACAAAATTTATTTTTTGCCTAAGCCTTGAGTTTTGCACGAGAGCATGGGCTTGGTCGGTAGTACCCAATTTTAGCTCAGCAGTAACAATAAAGAAATTTTTAATAGCAATTGGTTAATCATCAGTTAAATTAGTTAAATAGGGGAAATTTCAAAATCTTTTACAAGAGAAAGTTATGTTTAGCTCTTTGTTTCTTTGTAGAAAAATAAACCAATAATGACACATTCATCTACTGCATTAATAAGATATGACACAATTTCAAATCTCATCTATAATTAGTTATTGCGTTAAAAACATTCTAATTATCAGCATTACAAATCTAGGAATGCAGAATTCAACATTATGTATCTGAGAGAGTTTAATGGATCTTATACATGGATCCCAACGCATGGGGCCACTATCTTGAACAATCCTAGTTCTCTGTATAACAACTCGGTTATAAATATTGTCCAGCGTGTACTGAAAAATAATACTCATAGATTCTACAATTAAAAATGATTTTTGAGAAGAAATTTATGTCTCATCTTTTGGTATTTCTGCTTCTCTTATTACAAGGTAACTAATCATAATTTTTTTTCTTTATGTTCATAATTTGTTCAGTGAAAATGTTAAGCATTAACTTCTTATTTGACAAGTGTTTGTAAAAAATACAACTATCAGGCATTAAATACCTTTATATGTACTAAATGAAGTATTTTTGGTTGTTACTCAACGAGTACAAAAATCTGATGTAAATAAAATACATGTTAAAGTACTAAAAATGTGTAATCTTAATTGTTTATGCTTGTAGGAAATGTGAATAAATCTAAAGCTAAGGATGTCGCTGTCATCAGTCAGTATTACAAGGGAGTCTGTAGCAACACCCATGAATGCAACCATATCTGCCTTACTATGGATAAAGCAAATGGTGGAGGAGGATGTGCATATGTCAAAGATTATATAGGACATAAAACCAGCAAATGTGTTTGCATCAAGGACATTAATTGAATTTATGTAATATATATTGTGAAAAATAAAATCGATTTTATTTTAATTTAATTGAAGTTATAAAGATGATGATCTTTTATACTGAATTTTTTGTCTATTCCTATATGTTTTATTAGTCTCCTTTAACATAAAGTTAGTTAACACCACAAATAACAACTTTAATAATATCTTATTCGCCATACATATACATCTAAATGTATATATACATATATTTACATATACGTACCTATACACACACATGTATACATATATGTAAATATATATATATATATATATACACACACATATACATATATATGCATGTGTCTATGTCTATATCTATATATATATATATATTCATTGATGATTAATTCCTAGTTTTTAACAACATTATGTTGGTTAGGGTCACCTTGTTTTTCTCCTCATAATACCATTATTAAAAAATACGATAAAATTTTATGTTATACTCTTCATAATATATATATATATATATATATTCATTGATGATTAATTCCTAGATTTTAACAATAGTGTGTTGGTTAAGGTCACCACATTTTTCTTCTCATAATACCATTATTAAAAAATACCATAAAATTTTGTGCTATACTCTTCAAAATAACAGATTTTTTAAGGACTACCAAATGCATCATTTTCGACTCTTTTTTACACACTAAACAACTGTCATTGGTATTAGAAATGGCATTTTCCATGGCGATGGAAAACAATAGTTTCCACACCGAACTACTATAGCTCGGTGGTTGATGGTCGTGGAAAACGGTGTTGGTCGGTGCTTGTTCGCCGTGTAAAATGACTTTACGCGGTGTTTAATTGCCATGTGAAATGCCTTTGTTATTAGAAAGCATGCAATTTTATTGCGTTTATTATTTTTTCAATAGAATTGCAAAATGGATAATTGGGTGCCTTCAAGAAAACACTAACAGTACACTTCAACGTTGTTATAAAAAAAGGTATATATTTCCCAGACTAATTTGATCGGCTTTTCAACTAATAATTATGAATTAATGAGAATTATGAGTTATGAATTAAGGAGGGGTTATGAATTATGGAAATAAAGGTTATGAATTTAGATGGATAAAGAAAAGATGATAGCAATAAAAATGTAGATGAATGGAATTTGGTAATAAACAAATATATATATTATATTATTTTTCTTGTACTGAATCAATGATTAAAAATAAATAGAAAAAGTACATATGTATACATTTCTCAATTTTTCATTTTACATGTTCAGTTCTCCTTTCGAATGACGTATGCGATTTGAAACTATATAAATTTATTGCTTGCTTCTTCATTTACTATACTTCGTTATCATTTAGTACGAAGAGAAGTACAACTCGACTATCATAAACTTCAACGTTTCCAACCATTTTGCACATAAAAAGATTTTATGTATAGACATTTGATAAGTCGAAGGTCAAATACAAAAAGCATTGTGTAGACTTATGTAATATCCCGGAAATTTTGACAATATCAATTTAATAATCTGTTTAATAATTAAATTGATATGGATAATCTTTGATAATAAGATTTGAATTTAATTTAATAATCTGATTAAATTAGTATTTAATTGATGATTTTATCTTTTAAAAGTTAATAAGTATAATGTATTATTTTTAATATGTATGAATTTTAATGCTAAAAGGAATTGTTATTTTAAATTGAATAAATAATGTATGTAAATATATATATAACTTAACTTTTAAATTGAATCTTAGGATTTAATTTTATTTAAACTTGAATTTAAAGTTTTAAAATTCAAAAGAATATATATTTAAATTGTTTTGGATTTTAAAATACTTGTATAAACTTTTATTTATAAATATAATTAGTTTTTGTTTCTCTTTAAAAAGAAATATATATAGATAAGTGTTTAAATAAATAAGAAAAGGGCTTTTTAATTACTTTTAAAATAAATAGAATTATGAATAAATACTTATAAGACATGTGTCATTTATCTAAACCCTTAGTAAAACATGTGTAATTAAATAAACAAATGTATAGGACAAGTGTCCTTATTTATTTTCATTTTCTTTTATTTTATAAATCAAAAGTATACATGTATATTAACATTTGCATTTCTTCAATTCATTCTTTCTAATCTTCATTCTTTTTCAAAAGCCAAGAGAAACTTAAATCTTCTTCTCTAAATACAAATCTGAAAACCAAATCAGTAACCAAAACTCAAAACAATTCTCTAATAAAAATCTGAAATCAGAAATCAGTTGCCTCAAACCAAATCAAAGATCTGTAACACTCTTCAAACCATAATTGCAAATCAACTTGTAACATTCATCTTCCAAATCAAAAGACCAACCTGTAACCAAATTTCCTAATCAAAGAAACCAGTCTGCATTCTTTTCAATCTGGAACCAACTCAAAGACTGTCTGCATTCATTCTTCAAATCTGGAAGCCTGCATGTTCTTTAGTCTGGAAGAAATTCTGGAATCTAAGCAACACACATCTCAACAAACAAGATGTTATCATGCATGCAAGACTCAGTAGCCAACATTCAGTTTAAAGGTTTCAAAATCAAAAACAGTTTTCAAAAGATAGGCTCTGTCTCCATTTTAATGGTGAGTAACTTTTAAAAACTTAAAGTAAATTATGGTTGCATGCTAGTATAGTTGAAATGAATAAGTATTGCATGAATAAGTGAAAATATAATGTGAATGTTTATAGTGTGTATGCTCATAAACAATTAGATGCTCTGTTCATCTTCTTTAAATGGTGAGTAAATAATCTTTTTCAAAAAGTTAAAAAGGAAATTAAATTTGCTTTTAAATGATTTCTGAATAGAGTATATATGCATGTTTATTTATATGAATGTTCTCTGTGTGTATGTAAGAATTGAATTGTGCATGTATGATTTAAGTGTTAGTTGCTCTGTTATCTTTAATTTGAGAAAAACTCTTCTTTATAAGACCTTGAACTATATATATATCATGATCCCAGAAGTATATATGAGATATCCTAAGAATGTTTGAGTGCATTTTAGTTTGCATGTTTATAAATATGTAAATATAAAGATATGTATGTCTGTTCATATTTATGTCTCTGTTTATAACAGTACAGGCTTTAGATTTTAATAGAAAATTCCTATCTTCCTATTTAATTGATTTTAGTCTAGAGTTTGTAAATGAAAAGAGTTTCTAACCATGTACTTTAAATTTTAAAAGAAGATTCGAGGATTTGTAATAAGTATTAACTCTAAAATTTAAAGTTTACAGTAGAACTCAATGAAATGGGTAAATTTCGAAAATGTTAATTTAAAACTTTGACTCTATAATCTGATTAGTAATTACAAATGATGAATTTAGAAAAAGAATTCAAGAATTTTAAGGTTGAAATGGTAGAGAAATTGTAAGATGAACAGAAATGACATTTTCGTCATTTTCAGACGAACGATGGGGCTGGATTCATCGTGATTGATGTCGGAGGTAGGTTGAAGGCTGTAGATGATGGGAAAAATAGTGGATGAATTTATTATTCGTCGTGGTGGTTATTCGATGGGATTTTAGGGTTTAGTGAGTGGTTTTGGACAGCGTTGAAGTCGAGGCTTTTTCGTGGACGTGGTCGAGCCGGAAGCTACCGCACCTGGGGGAAATGAGGCATGGGTCGGAGACGAAGCTTTGGTCGAAGTCGTGGGGGTTCTGGTGGCCAGAGATGATCGGTCGAGGTGGTTCTTGGGTAAGATGTTGTCCAGGAAGTGGTCGAGATGGCTCTAATTTGATTTTCAAATTTCCTCGATGATCAGAGTTGACGTGGTGATCGAGGAGAAGGAGTGCGACTCGATGGTGATCGGCAACATGGTCGGAGTGGCAGCGTTCACCTGTGCACGTGCACGAAAATAACGTGTATCTGTGGGTTTCTTTTTTTTTTAGTTTGGGAAGATGGAGTTTCTCGAGTTCGTTCTCGAGAAGGGACTCGGGTAAACTAAGTTTTGGCTCGGGGATTTTTAGGGATATACGCGAGTGTTTAAGTGATAAATGTTTTAACAGTTTTAAGTTTTTTTTTACAAACAGTTTTAAAATTTGTTCGGGGAGGCACTCGTGAAATAAGGCTTTGAACTCGGGTATGTTGTCGGGTTGTACGCGAGAAGTAATGGGTGAACTGTTAAGTCTAAAACAGTTTAAAATTTAAATAAAGGCAAGATTTTTAAAAAATTTAACAATCAAGTTAAATCAATTTTCCTGGAAATTTATTTCTTAATAATTAATGTTTTGACTAAATTTAAGTTGTAACATTTGTTTAACTTAAATGTATTAAGATAAATTCTAAAGTTATTTTCAAACTTAATTTGAAATATAAAGGAAATGTTTTTTTTTATCTTAAAACTTAATTAAAGGATGATAGTTAATGAGAAAAGTTAAGAATGATTAATTAATGGAATTAGTTATTGATTAAAGACTTATTAGTTAACAATTAAGGGTTTCAAGTGTTTTATTAATTTGTAAATAAGGATTGTTAACCAATTAAAGATAAGTAGTTAATGATTATTTATTTTTAAACTTAATTAATGATTTAATTAAGTGAGTTAATTCTAAGATAAAATGTTTTATTGATAATGTTTTATCTCAAGATAATTTAGATTTTTTATGAGTTGAAATTAATTGAGTTAATTAAGAAATTTAAGTTTAATTTATTTAATTAATAAGAATTAATTAAATGATTAAGGGTTAATTAAAATAGTAATTAAGGAGTACTTAATAAAATTTTATTAAGTATTAATTAAGTTTTCTTAATTAATAATTAAGAGATTATTAATCTATGATTAGAGTTAATTAAGGATTAATTAACTGTTATTAATTTCCAATAAGGATTGATTAATTGATAATTAATAATTAATTAAAATTGTAATTAAAATTGTTAATTAATAATTGAGTTTTATTAATTAATAATTAAGAGATAATTAATTAGTTAATTAAGGTTAATTAATTAATTACAAAAGTAATTAGGAATTGATTACTTTGTATTAAAGGATATTGATTAATAATTAAGGTTTATTAATTAATAATTAATGAATAATTAATCTGTGATTAGGGATTAATTTGTTTAAAGGGTAATTAAGGATGAATTACTCAGTTATTATTTATGAAATGAATGTGATTAATTTAAGTTAATTAATTTGTTAATTAATTAAAGATAGTCACTTGGTAATTAATTAAGTATAATTACTTAATAAGATTCAATAAGTGAAATTACTTAGAGTAAGTAATTGATAAATGAACTACTAGATGTAATTGAGATAAGAGAAATTACTTAATGGAAAGTAATTTAAAAGAATAATTACTTGGTAAAAAGTAATTAAGGATTAATTAAATTGTGTAATTAATCAAAGGATTTATAAAAAGATTTATAAAACAAATAAGAAATAATTAAGAAGTAATTAAGAATAATTAATTACTGTTTATGATTATTTAAGGTTGATTAATGGAAGTAATTATTTAATGCATGATTAATTAATGTAATTAATTAAGGAATAATGTAATTAATTAAAGGTTAATTAATTAAAGTAATTAATTAAGGATCATTAATTAATGTAATTAATGAGAGTAATTAAAGGTTAATTACTGTTAATGGTTAAGAATAATTAATTTGTGAAGTTAATTAAAGGATAATTACTTTATGTAATTAATAATTAATCAAGAGTGATTAATATTTAATGATTAATTAATTAAATGGATTGTAATTAATTAATGTTGATTAAGCAAGGAAAGGAATTAATTCTTAAGTAATTAATTTAATTTAAGTTGATTAAATTAATTATAATAGAGATTAATAAATGGTTGCTTATGAATGATGGTTGAGTAGAATGTCTGATTTGGTTAATATCTATTGGATGATATACTATGATATTCTGTGATATGATATTGGATATATCTGTGATAAATGTGTGATATTTATCTAAGTTAATGCTATGTGAATTCAAGTATTGAATTGAATTGTTTAAACCTTTAAACAACTTGGCCTTAAAAGATACGTTTTGGATTTCGATGAGACCGGGATCGGGTTTCCGTATACCGGATTTCCAGGTCTGGAGACCCGAATACCACATCGATCCAAATTTACGATAGGTCGTGAATCAAGTGAAGATGAAGATTCAGAGTGCAAGGGTTATTGTCGTTAACTCTGAGGGTGATTCCAAAATGAGTGTAACGAGATAATGCCTTCGGTTTCGTTCGAACCCGGAACGAACTTGTATGGACTGAATGCTTTCAGAACATCGTCAGGTGGACGATGAGCATTCTAAGTGATGTGTTCTTTTCTAAGGTAATCGTGACCTCAAGCCTCACAAACCGGGAATGGCTAAAACAGGGGAGGTGCAGCAAGGTTAGTGGGTAGCACCCAAGTAGGACAAGATTACCTCTGTCTAGATGTCCCTTTTTATTTCGGCTTAGTGGTGCGGTTGCTGATCCCAACCGTGAGGTATCTTGTGCGGGAATTATCCAGTAAGGGATGTTCCGGCCTTGTGTTGCAGGGGATTGGGAGTGATCCTCGGTACGGTGATCTAGGCCACGTACTGTGACGGGCGGTACCCCGGTAGCCCTGCCATTGTATGGAATCCAAAATCCAATAAGTGCCAACGGACTTGATTGTATAACCCACTTTGTGGCTAGTATGCTGGAATTTAATAATGTAACAATTTCAGCTATTTCTTATTTACTTAAAAACCCTAGACCCTATTATAATACAATCGAATTTCCTATCAAATGTTTTGGTTAGCGTAAGGTAAAAACTTACCCATGTTTATTTGTGGGGAGTCTTACGTGATACCTTTTTCTTTCAAAAGGTTTGAAGTTAAACAAGTTTAACCTGTTACTCACACCAGACCCATGTCTGACCCAAGTTGTTTATTTCTGTTTTATAAACTCTTGGGTACTCAAATTTTTACGAGTAGCCAAGGGATTCAGGTTAGCCTTGACGAATTGTGGAGGAGCAATGGAGCAGGAGGCTTCGGCGTTGTAGATAGATAGTAGTTTCCGATGTGTTGATCTTGTTTAGATCTTTGTTTTGTATTCAGTTGTAATAACTAGACAGATGTTTATAACTGTCTAGTATGTGATGTGTAATCTGTGTAACTCTGATAAGTGTTGTATATGATACTATGTAATAGTTATGTGATATATTATATTTTGTTTCGTTCCGCTGTGAGATTCTGATATTGTTTAGTTCTTTCTTTCTCTTCTTTTCTCTTTTCTATCCCTTTCTTTCTTACTGTCGACGCGATTTTCCGGGAGTGGAAAGCTGGGTCGTCACACGTGGTATCAGAGCAGTAGGTTGAGTGAATACCTAGGCTCTGAAGTGGTGTCCATCTTGAGAGCGCGTAATTGTTAGTTATATAAAAATGGTTTTATATTGTGTTGATTGATCGGTTGAGTGGTATATGGATTCTGGTCAATACGAGTAGCTAACGTTATTGATAGGGATCTCTAAACACTTGAACCAGGCCAACGGACACAATATTGTTTTAAAGAGGTAAATGAAATAATTTTACCCAGAAATAATTTCTATATAAAAAAGTATCATTTTAAATATATATATATTTCTACCTATCTGTTGGGTTACCTGTTCGGGTTTTCCAATATAAGTTATAAAGGTAGATGGGGTAGTGGTGTGTGAAACACGACTACCAATGGTTGGAGTTTAAATGTTGAGGTTGGAAGTGTATTTGTCGAGACTGTAGACCCAATACCGTCTCGAGTAAGCTTTGCTGTGGTGAAGGATTTCATCGATCTCCGAAGGAAACTGTAATGGTTCGGAGTTTACCTCTGAAGTTTGGATGAGTAAAGTTGGATCTGTCGGTTGAACAGAAGTGAGTGATGGTACCTTGATACCTCAGGTAATAGTAGCTGTATGATGAGATACAGTGACGATAGATGTTCCCGAAGATGTTTTCTTTGGAACAAGCTTAAGGAAGTGTATCTGTTTCGGTAGTGTGGATGAGTTCAGCACAGTGTTTCTGTTGGTTTGGAGTCCGAGTTTCTCGAAGAGCTTTGGTTAGGAAGTCTTTGGCATTGTGGCAGCGTTGCAGCTCGGAGTATTCTTGGATTGGCAGGAAGTTTTTCTGGCTGAGCAGTTTTTCTGAAGTGGAGTTCAGAAGCAGCAGAGTATATCCATTTCTTCGATAAATTGGATAAATAAGTGTAAGCTGTTCTGATTGGTAAAGAGAGAACAGTCTGTTTGGGATTAGGATGGGTTGATCGCAAAAGTGACTTGCGATTGCTGAGTGTTCTCTTGGGTTGTCAGAATTTTTCTGGATGTCTTCAGAGAAGTCAGAAGTTTGTTCGCATCTGGATATTGAGTTTTCTTATCGACTGGATTCCAGGAGTGATACCGGTGGTTCAGTCTAGTGGAAGGATGTTTCCTAGAGATGGAGTTGGTGAAGCAGCTCAAGTTTTGCTGGAGTATCTGAGTTTTCTTTATGGATCAGTAAACCTTATTTCTGGAGTAAGTTGTCCAGTCTGTGCTTGTGTTCTACTTCAGATCAGGGTGGTGCAGCGAAAGCAGTTTGGAGTGTATCTCTGGATGGGAGAAGTAAGTTTGGAATCTACTGATGTTGTGAAATAGAGTTATGTTTGGATCTCGTCTGTGTTCTGACTTGGATAAGTATTTGGTCTTCTGAATTGAATTGTCAGTTTGGACAACTGGAATTCATTGTGTTTTACGTATCTCTGAGGGAGTACGTATTTGATCTATCTCTGGTTTTAGAATCTGCAGTTTGGGAAGTTTGGTAGTTGAGTCAGACTCGTCTGTAGTCTGATATTCTGTTTAGTTCTGTATATCTAGATGAGTAGGAGATCTATAGCTTGGTTGTTTAGATTGTTTGTAGAGCGAGTATCCCGGTATATATATATATATATATATACTTGGGGAAACTCGAGGAATTTTATCTAGAATTTAGTCTAGATAATTAGAATTGTTGATTGGATGATTTGGTTGCTATGGTTGCTATCATATGGATGATTGTATATGCTTGTGTTTTAAATTAAAATCTTTAATAAGATTATTAAATTACCTTTGTTTAAATTTCAGGGACGAAATTATTTTAAGGGGGGAGGAATGTAATATCCCGGAAATTTTGACAATATCAATTTAATAATCTGTTTAATAATTAAATTGATATGGATAATCTTTGATAATAAGATTTGAATTTAATTTAATAATCTGATTAAATTAGTATTTAATTGATGATTTTATCTTTTAAAAGTTAATAAGTATAATGTATTATTTTTAATATGTATGAATTTTAATGCTAAAAGGAATTGTTATTTTAAATTGAATAAATAATGTATGTAAATATATATATAACTTAACTTTTAAATTGAATCTTAGGATTTAATTTTATTTAAACTTGAATTTAAAGTTTTAAAATTCAAAAGAATATATATTTAAATTGTTTTGGATTTTAAAATACTTGTATAAACTTTTATTTATAAATATAATTAGTTTTTGTTTCTCTTTAAAAAGAAATATATATAGATAAGTGTTTAAATAAATAAGAAAAGGGCTTTTTAATTACTTTTAAAATAAATAGAATTATGAATAAATACTTATAAGACATGTGTCATTTATCTAAACCCTTAGTAAAACATGTGTAATTAAATAAACAAATGTATAGGACAAGTGTCCTTATTTATTTTCATTTTCTTTTATTTTATAAATCAAAAGTATACATGTATATTAACATTTGCATTTCTTCAATTCATTCTTTCTAATCTTCATTCTTTTTCAAAAGCCAAGAGAAACTTAAATCTTCTTCTCTAAATACAAATCTGAAAACCAAATCAGTAACCAAAACTCAAAACAATTCTCTAATAAAAATCTGAAATCAGAAATCAGTTGCCTCAAACCAAATCAAAGATCTGTAACACTCTTCAAACCATAATTGCAAATCAACTTGTAACATTCATCTTCCAAATCAAAAGACCAACCTGTAACCAAATTTCCTAATCAAAGAAACCAGTCTGCATTCTTTTCAATCTGGAACCAACTCAAAGACTGTCTGCATTCATTCTTCAAATCTGGAAGCCTGCATGTTCTTTAGTCTGGAAGAAATTCTGGAATCTAAGCAACACACATCTC
This sequence comes from Allium fistulosum, assembly GCA_030737815.1. Lineage (NCBI taxonomy): Eukaryota > Viridiplantae > Streptophyta > Magnoliopsida > Asparagales > Amaryllidaceae > Allium > Allium fistulosum. Next base: position 673,774,545 of record CM060901.1, read on the forward strand.
AACAAACAAGATGTTATCATGCATGCAAGACTCAGTAGCCAACATTCAGTTTAAAGGTTTCAAAATCAAAAACAGTTTTCAAAAGATAGGCTCTGTCTCCATTTTAATGGTGAGTAACTTTTAAAAACTTAAAGTAAATTATGGTTGCATGCTAGTATAGTTGAAATGAATAAGTATTGCATGAATAAGTGAAAATCTAATGTGAATGTTTATAGTGTGTATGCTCATAAACAATTAGATGCTCTGTTCATCTTCTTTAAATGGTGAGTAAATAATCTTTTTCAAAAAGTTAAAAAGGAAATTAAATTTGCTTTTAAATGATTTCTGAATAGAGTATATATGCATGTTTATTTATATGAATGTTCTCTGTGTGTATGTAAGAATTGAATTGTGCATGTATGATTTAAGTGTTAGTTGCTCTGTTATCTTTAATTTGAGAAAAACTCTTCTTTATAAGACCTTGAACTATATATATATCATGATCCTAGAAGTATATATGAGATATCCTAAGAATGTTTGAGTGCATTTTAGTTTGCATGTTTATAAATATGTAAATATAAAGATATGTATGTCTGTTCATATTTATGTCTCTGTTTATAACAGTACAGGCTTTAGATTTTAATAGAAAATTCCTATCTTCCTATTTAATTGATTTTAGTCTAGAGTTTGTAAATGAAAAGAGTTTCTAACCATGTACTTTAAATTTTAAAAGAAGATTCGAGGATTTGTAATAAGTATTAACTCTAAAATTTAAAGTTTACAGTAGAACTCAATGAAATGGGTAAATTTCGAAAATGTTAATTTAAAACTTTGACTCTATAATCTGATTAGTAATTACAAATGATGAATTTAGAAAAAGAATTCAAGAATTTTAAGGTTGAAATGGTAGAGAAATTGTAAGATGAACAGAAATGACATTTTCGTCATTTTCAGACGAACGATGGGGCTGGATTCATCGTGATTGATGTCGGAGGTAGGTTGAAGGCTGTAGATGATGGGAAAAATAGTGGATGAATTTATTATTCGTCGTGGTGGTTATTCGATGGGATTTTAGGGTTTAGTGAGTGGTTTTGGACAGCGTTGAAGTCGAGGCTTTTTCGTGGACGTGGTCGAGCCGGAAGCTACCGCACCTGGGGGAAATGAGGCATGGGTCGGAGACGAAGCTTTGGTCGAAGTCGTGGGGGTTCTGGTGGCCAGAGATGATCGGTCGAGGTGGTTCTTGGGTAAGATGTTGTCCAGGAAGTGGTCGAGATGGCTCTAATTTGATTTTCAAATTTCCTCGATGATCAGAGTTGACGTGGTGATCGAGGAGAAGGAGTGCGACTCGATGGTGATCGGCAACATGGTCGGAGTGGCAGCGTTCACCTGTGCACGTGCACGAAAATAACGTGTATCTGTGGGTTTCTTTTTTTTTTAGTTTGGGAAGATGGAGTTTCTCGAGTTCGTTCTCGAGAAGGGACTCGGGTAAACTAAGTTTTGGCTCGGGGATTTTTAGGGATATACGCGAGTGTTTAAGTGATAAATGTTTTAACAGTTTTAAGTTTTTTTTTACAAACAGTTTTAAAATTTGTTCGGGGAGGCACTCGTGAAATAAGGCTTTGAACTCGGGTATGTTGTCGGGTTGTACGCGAGAAGTAATGGGTGAACTGTTAAGTCTAAAACAGTTTAAAATTTAAATAAAGGCAAGATTTTTAAAAAATTTAACAATCAAGTTAAATCAATTTTCCTGGAAATTTATTTCTTAATAATTAATGTTTTGACTAAATTTAAGTTGTAACATTTGTTTAACTTAAATGTATTAAGATAAATTCTAAAGTTATTTTCAAACTTAATTTGAAATATAAAGGAAATGTTTTTTTTTATCTTAAAACTTAATTAAAGGATGATAGTTAATGAGAAAAGTTAAGAATGATTAATTAATGGAATTAGTTATTGATTAAAGACTTATTAGTTAACAATTAAGGGTTTCAAGTGTTTTATTAATTTGTAAATAAGGATTGTTAACCAATTAAAGATAAGTAGTTAATGATTATTTATTTTTAAACTTAATTAATGATTTAATTAAGTGAGTTAATTCTAAGATAAAATGTTTTATTGATAATGTTTTATCTCAAGATAATTTAGATTTTTTATGAGTTGAAATTAATTGAGTTAATTAAGAAATTTAAGTTTAATTTATTTAATTAATAAGAATTAATTAAATGATTAAGGGTTAATTAAAATAGTAATTAAGGAGTACTTAATAAAATTTTATTAAGTATTAATTAAGTTTTCTTAATTAATAATTAAGAGATTATTAATCTATGATTAGAGTTAATTAAGGATTAATTAACTGTTATTAATTTCCAATAAGGATTGATTAATTGATAATTAATAATTAATTAAAATTGTAATTAAAATTGTTAATTAATAATTGAGTTTTATTAATTAATAATTAAGAGATAATTAATTAGTTAATTAAGGTTAATTAATTAATTACAAAAGTAATTAGGAATTGATTACTTTGTATTAAAGGATATTGATTAATAATTAAGGTTTATTAATTAATAATTAATGAATAATTAATCTGTGATTAGGGATTAATTTGTTTAAAGGGTAATTAAGGATGAATTACTCAGTTATTATTTATGAAATGAATGTGATTAATTTAAGTTAATTAATTTGTTAATTAATTAAAGATAGTCACTTGGTAATTAATTAAGTATAATTACTTAATAAGATTCAATAAGTGAAATTACTTAGAGTAAGTAATTGATAAATGAACTACTAGATGTAATTGAGATAAGAGAAATTACTTAATGGAAAGTAATTTAAAAGAATAATTACTTGGTAAAAAGTAATTAAGGATTAATTAAATTGTGTAATTAATCAAAGGATTTATAAAAAGATTTATAAAACAAATAAGAAATAATTAAGAAGTAATTAAGAATAATTAATTACTGTTTATGATTATTTAAGGTTGATTAATGGAAGTAATTATTTAATGCATGATTAATTAATGTAATTAATTAAGGAATAATGTAATTAATTAAAGGTTAATTAATTAATTAAAGTAATTAATTAAGGATCATTAATTAATGTAATTAATGAGAGTAATTAAAGGTTAATTACTGTTAATGGTTAAGAATAATTAATTTGTGAAGTTAATTAAAGGATAATTACTTTATGTAATTAATAATTAATCAAGAGTGATTAATATTTAATGATTAATTAATTAAATGGATTGTAATTAATTAATGTTGATTAAGCAAGGAAAGGAATTAATTCTTAAGTAATTAATTTAATTTAAGTTGATTAAATTAATTATAATAGAGATTAATAAATGGTTGCTTATGAATGATGGTTGAGTAGAATGTCTGATTTGGTTAATATCTATTGGATGATATACTATGATATTCTGTGATATGATATTGGATATATCTGTGATAAATGTGTGATATTTATCTAAGTTAATGCTATGTGAATTCAAGTATTGAATTGAATTGTTTAAACCTTTAAACAACTTGGCCTTAAAAGATACGTTTTGGATTTCGATGAGACCGGGATCGGGTTTCCGTATACCGGATTTCCAGGTCTGGAGACCCGAATACCACATCGATCCAAATTTACGATAGGTCGTGAATCAAGTGAAGATGAAGATTCAGAGTGCAAGGGTTATTGTCGTTAACTCTGAGGGTGATTCCAAAATGAGTGTAACGAGATAATGCCTTCGGTTTCGTTCGAACCCGGAACGAACTTGTATGGACTGAATGCTTTCAGAACATCGTCAGGTGGACGATGAGCATTCTAAGTGATGTGTTCTTTTCTAAGGTAATCGTGACCTCAAGCCTCACAAACCGGGAATGGCTAAAACAGGGGAGGTGCAGCAAGGTTAGTGGGTAGCACCCAAGTAGGACAAGATTACCTCTGTCTAGATGTCCCTTTTTATTTCGGCTTAGTGGTGCGGTTGCTGATCCCAACCGTGAGGTATCTTGTGCGGGAATTATCCAGTAAGGGATGTTCCGGCCTTGTGTTGCAGGGGATTGGGAGTGATCCTCGGTACGGTGATCTAGGCCACGTACTGTGACGGGTGGTACCCCGGTAGCCCTGCCATTGTATGGAATCCAAAATCCAATAAGTGCCAACGGACTTGATTGTATAACCCACTTTGTGGCTAGTATGCTGGAATTTAATAATGTAACAATTTCAGCTATTTCTTATTTACTTAAAAACCCTAGACCCTATTATAATACAATCGAATTTCCTATCAAATGTTTTGGTTAGCGTAAGGTAAAAACTTACCCATGTTTATTTGTGGGGAGTCTTACGTGATACCTTTTTCTTTCAAAAGGTTTGAAGTTAAACAAGTTTAACCTGTTACTCACACCAGACCCATGTCTGACCCAAGTTGTTTATTTCTGTTTTATAAACTCTTGGGTACTCAAATTTTTACGAGTAGCCAAGGGATTCAGGTTAGCCTTGACGAATTGTGGAGGAGCAATGGAGCAGGAGGCTTCGGCGTTGTAGATAGATAGTAGTTTCCGCTGTGTTGATCTTGTTTAGATCTTTGTTTTGTATTCAGTTGTAATAACTAGACAGATGTTTATAACTGTCTAGTATGTGATGTGTAATCTGTGTAACTCTGATAAGTGTTGTATATGATACTATGTAATAGTTATGTGATATATTATATTTTGTTTCGTTCCGCTGTGAGATTCTGATATTGTTTAGTTCTTTCTTTCTCTTCTTTTCTCTTTTCTATCCCTTTCTTTCTTACTGTCGACGCGATTTTCCGGGAGTGGAAAGCCGGGTCGTCACAACTTATATTCAGTTAAGTCCATTAAAAACTACCTATAATTAGGCTTCAAAACGACGAGTTACAGTCCAATTAACTTAAAACTCAAACCGAGCTCTGTTACATAATCAAAACTCCAGCCCGATCCAAACTTGTTGGATATTCCAATGCAAAACCAAAGTTCGGCCCGTCGTGCCTTTTAAGTCCGCTGAGAATAAAAGTATGTAAAAACATCTACATGCAAACAAAAAAGGTAATCAAATAATATACACATTTATATTTGTAGTAATAGAGGAATCAAAATAGCAACCAACAATGAAAATATGAACAGCAGTGGCGGTACAAACAAACAGCAGTAGAATGCAATGAAAAGAAATGGAGATTTTGATGCTTGCCTTAGCAATTTCCATAAAACTTTTATTCGCAAGTTTCCCAAGATACAACAAGATCTTTCTGCTCGAGATTGTGATAAGTTCGACCTCTCTGTGATATATGGAAACTGCTTTGATTCAATGGCAGAAGGAGGAGGAAGAAGAAGAGTATTGGATTTATTTAGATACAAAATTGATTAGGTTTTGTTCCTTTTTATAACCTCCATGTAATGACCCGTATTTTTTGATAACTAAAATATTAAATTTAATAAGATTTTGAAATTTAATATTGTGAGAAATTAAAAAAAAATTATTAATGTGAAAAATAATTAGAATATAATATAATTTTATTGTTTGAATGTTATATACTACTATTTTAATGTAATTTCAATTAATTGATATTACTGTAAAGTTAATTTGGTTGTAATTGTAAATAAAGAATAAATTAAATGTTGGATTTAATGTTGAAATTATCTGTTATTAGTTGAAATAGGTTTATTATGGAATATGAAATCAATTAATTAGTACGTAAATTTATTAGCTTTTGTTTGTAAACAATAGACTTAGAAATGTGTTTGAATTACTAATGTGTAATAATTGTTTTAATAATTATTTTATTACTTAATCCGTTGAAATAATTTGGAAATCAATGTGAATTTAATATAATTAAATATTGTCGTTAATTTGAGTTAAGATGATAACTTTAGAATATGAATGTAATAAAATGTATACAAATGTTAATTATATTCATAAGGTAATAGTTGATTCAATAATAAGAGTGCAAATCGAAATAAAAGAATTTGGTTGAAATTAAAATATAACTAACTGGGGTTTTATTACAGTTGTAATTGAACCCTGAAATTAGTGCAATATTTAAATAGTGCATTTAAATGGGAAATTTGTTTTTAATAGATTATTAATTTCTATGCAATCAAGAGTGATAAAATCGTTAACTTTTAAATTTGAATTTAAAAGTGATTAAAACAATTTAATAATAATTTATTTAATTAACGTGAAAATTAGCCAATTTGGCCACTATCTCGGATTTCGACGAAACCAGTTTCGTCAGATCCATAATAGTGAAATATTGTAGGATTTCAAGTTCTGTAGCGATCGGACTTATCGTTTGATCGTGCGAGCTCGAAACGCGTAGAAATCGATTAACGGAATTTAAATGAATATAATTTGATTTTAAAAGCTAAATTCTGCATACAGTGGAATTAGGGTTTGAAACTAGTTCCATTGAACTAAAAAACATCGAAAACCTATATTTCGATATATTGGATGACCCTTTTTTTCGGAAACGAAACGGGCTTTTCGGGTCGTTGTTATCATTTCGACCCAATTAGATCCGTCCATTAGTTCTTGCCCATCTCTGTATATATTGTAACATCCCCTATCTAGATGCCCAAAACTAAGCGCTACTGATTCTGCGGTCATCTATAGTATTAGCTTCCGGCAACTAAATACGGCTATGTTAATGGTATCAGTAATATTAGAAGTACTTCAATATGAAACAAAACACAGATTTTAAAAAAACCACTTTTACTTTATTACATTTCAAAACCAAATGTTTCACATTCACAACACATAATCCCCAAATCGTTCCCAGGCACAGATAAAAATATAATTATTACAAATTACGTCAACAACGGTATTTGATGATACCCCCTTGGTTGATCAGAGTCATCTGGTCATAATACACCAAATACAATCACAGTGGAAATACATCAAAACATAACAAGAACTGCAAATCCTATAGCTATCCATTTGCCTCCCGCATTCCTCCGGTAGCCTTATTCGTCATCCTACTAAACCTGAAAAAGACCTAAATCCCTCAGCCTACTCAAATTAATTTTGAGCACCCGAGAGTTTAAGAGGAATATATAAACTTTGAGTCAGATATAAAGCCTGGTATGAATAATGTTATACATCCCGATTAAATATGTTAAGTGAGATGTAACGAACCGTAATTTTCGATAATTAAATTTATTAATAAAATAAGTTTTGGAATTTAATGTTGTGAAAAAATAAAATTTTAAGATTTAATAATGAGAGAAAAAACTAGAATGTAATGTTAATTTAAGGCAATCGACGACTATTTTAATGCAATTTCAATTGATTAAAATGATTGTAAAGTTAAATTTGGTATAAATAGTAAATAAGTAAATAAACCGAAAGTTGTAATAAACGATGAAATTGTATGCAATTAATTGAAATTGATTAATATGGAATAATCAATCAATATATGAATTTATTTGTTTTATTTGTGAACAATAAACTTGGAAATGTGTTTGAATTGGTAAGTTGTAACAATGGTTTAATTATCATTGCATTATTTAATCTGTTGAAACTTAATTGTTAATCAATTGCAATAAATGTAATTAAATATTACGTTAATATGAATTAAGATGATAATTGTAGAATATTAATGTAATAAGATATAAACAAATGTTAACTACGTACATAAAGTAAATGATTAATTGAATAATAAGATTGAAATCAAAATAAATTAATTTATTGGATTTTAAATTATAATTAATGAATTTATTGAAATTGAACGCGGTAATTAGCGCAATATTAATAATTGAATTTGACATGGGAATTTCTTTTAAAAAGTTATTAACTTCTTTGTAATTAGAAATGATGAAAATTGTTAGTTATTAAATTTGAAATTAAAAGTGGATTAGATTAATTTAATAATAATTTATTTAATTAGCATGGAAATAGCCATTTTGGCCATGGTCTCGGATTTCGATGAAACCAGATTCATCGGATGCGTAATGGTGAATTATTGTAGAATTTCAAGTTTCGTAGCGATCGGACTTGTCGTTTGATCGTACGGGCTTGAAAGACGTAGAAATCAATTTAATTGAATTCAATTTGAAATAAGCTGATTTTAAAGCTAACTTCTTTATATGATGGAATTAGGACTTGAAACCTGTTCCATTGAGTTTAAAAATATAGAAAACATCTAATTTGATATATGGGATGACCCACTTTCTTTTCGGAGGCAGAATGGGCTTTTCTGGCCGTTATTGTCTATTCAAACCAAGTCGATAAGTGTTCATTTTCTTATCGGGCTTTGTACATATAAATAGTTTATTTCTAACCCTAGCAGCCTTTTTATTTTTCATTACTGTACGTACTGAAATTTATGTCGTTCCTCTCTTCTCAATTGCTGAAAACCTAAATTTCCAAATCCAAATTAAAAGTATATACCTCTTCGAAAGCATAGAAAACTTCTTTCAAAACACTAAGTATATACCTTTCGAAGCCCTTTAACTTATTCTTTTAGAAACCAAAATATACCTTTCGAATGTATCAAAACATTGCTTCGAATACTGATGGAAGTACCACGTTGGAAAGTATTGGGTTTTTCTTTTAAAAACATTTTTGGGTCATAGTGGTTACATACGAAACTATCTCTTTTGAAACCCTTAGTAAAATTGTTTTGGGAAAGATTAGATGGCATCAGAACCATCCCTTCAAAAGCTCATAATAAAACATTAAAGGATAGCTTCGAAACTCCCATCCGAAGTGTAACGACCTGAAATTTTCAACCATTCACACTCATACATGTCGGATTTGAATTGCTCAAAATATCAGATTGTTAATTTAAATTTGGCAAAACTCAGCATATATAGTAAATAAAATAATCACAGATCACAGACACAGAGTAATATAACAATAATGCAACGGAAACAAAAGAATAGTAGTTCATGAAGCTACTATATATATATATATATAATAGAGTTAAACAAGAAACAACAGAAGTCACGAATACATAGATGTCTCGATACAATAATCAAATACAAGATCTGAATACATCACTGGAATTAACTGAACAACTGAAAGCTGGATAGATAGCTGGATCTCTAAGCGAAGCTCCAACTCCAAAGGTGAGTTTCGAATACTGTATCACTAAGTCTAACCCGAGCGTAAAGCAAAACACAGAACACTCGAGTCAGGATTAACATTCTTATATCAATAAATACAACTCAAGTGAAATATCAACTGAAATACAGTAACTTAAAGGATGTTTGGGATAACCATCCTCTAAGGATCCGTTAAACTATCTACTATGTAGTAATATACGCTATTATAATAATGTCTAATAGTAAAATAAACTTACTTTTAAATAGCGTTAAGGGGTTACCTATATAGCCCTTAACACATAATAGCGCCAATAGTCTATACAGTACCTGCATACCTCGAGAGGCTACGAGAAGATACTCCATAGGTACGACACAAATAGAAACTCATAGTAAAGATCGATATGGTAGGTGACATGGCACAACGAGGCAATGCTAGGGTAAATATACCAATTATGCATCCGGGCTGGTGGGAACGCATAGCAGCCACTACCGCCCACCTCGGAATACACTCCCAATCAAAATCGAAGGGTGGCCACCAAATAAATCACAAAGTAATAGAATGGTATCAAAGAAATGCGTCCGACTAGAGGTGCTACCTCATTGGCCCGTCAATCACTCCTGTTTTAGCCACCTTATGCCAACTCAAGGGAGTCGGGTCCACGTATATACCTCAATAGGAATCGTCGCCACCATCCTACTTCATTCTGGAATCTCCACCGTGTACACGGTTGTTAAAGTGGTTTTCGGTATAGACAGAGAGTATGCCCATATCCGATCTTGGTCTCTTTAACAACCAAACGTTATTATAACACCGCGGTCATTTCAAAACAGTTTATACTTCAAAACCAAAATATTATTTCCATTTCAAATATATCCATTTCCAAAAATCATATCACTTTCCAATGTTATAACACTTTCAAAATCATAGTCCTTAAAAATCAAAACACTTTGGAAATCACAGCATTGAAATCATAGCATTTTGGAAATCATAACACTTTGAAATTATAACATTTTGGAAATCATAAAACTTTTGAAATTATAGCATTTTGGAAATCATAACACTTTTGAAATTATAGCATTTTGGAAATCATAACACTTTCCTCTTAAATAGTTTAGATATTAAAATTAGTATATATAATAAAATAGTTTATAAATAAAATAGTTCATATAAATAGTTATAAGTTAAAATTGTTTATGAGAGCCTTATTTTATTTTTATTTTTATTTTTTTAAAGAAAGGAAGAAGAATGAACAGTTGGAAACAGTAAGTGGCAATATTGAATTCTGGGATTAATAGTGACTAGTGGCTTTACAGCTTTGCACGATGGGAATATTAAACAAGAGGCGGTTGGCATAACAGTTGGGATATATGAAAAGCCATATGGGAGCTAATAGGCCCAGATAACAGACTGCAACGGTTAACTGTTTACAGATTTCGTGGCGTACTGGGGTATGAAAAACAGAAATGAATATACCGCTGAGATCAGCAGGACGAGACGATCAAAACGGTATACAGATATCAGTGGTACGACCATCAAATCAAAAGTCGATATTTGGTACCGATAAACGCTGCTATTCCGTACGGAAAAATCCAAACGGAGCTAGAAACGTCCAAAATTTGCGAAACGAATTATGCAGTCTTATTCAGATTGTTCTAAATAAACTTTCTCATGTTGACATATTTAGGTTTCGGAACGCTTTTAAATTCAACTGTTATTAACTAATTTAAATTGGAATAAAATTACACAAGAAAATAAACTTCCAATTTTTCTTATGAAAATTCACCAGTTGCTATATTTAATTAGACGTATTCCAAATATCAAATTTTTATTTAAAATATTTTTATTTAAAATTTCACAAAATTTCAAATTAAATATATAAATAAACAAATAAAAATTATTAAAAAATTTCAGGTCGTTACACTCTCCCCCACTCAAAACTTTTCGTCCCCGAAAAGGAAGGAGGTAGGAGAGTAGAAGCAACCAGAAAGAAAAAAAAATAGATTGAAAGACAAGATAAAACAATTAATTTAAACCATATAATTCAAATTAAACGAATTAATATTTAACAATTTGGTTTAATCCACTTGGTTTCACTTAAGTTAAATCAATCTATCTATTTCTACATTCATTATCTTATTATCTAGTCATCCTAAAATAACAATTTCTAAATCATCAATTTGTATAATCATTGATTATACTCATATTTTATTCAACAAATTTAATTCTTTTATTCCAAATTATTATTAAGTTTATTCCACTTAATATATCTTATCATATATATTTAAACCATATAAATTAATTTAAACCATATAAATTTCGATTTAAATTAATTTATATTCAATAATTGCTTTGAACTTCAAGGTATTTCCATAAGTTGATCAAATTTCAATTTATTAATTCCTTCAAAACAAATTTATTTGTCTCATCTATTAATCAATTAACTTATTATCCTATTCATCTCTATTAACATCTTTATAATAAAATTTAAGTGTATAACATTTATTATAACATTCAAATTTTTTTCTTATAAAGTCATTTTATATTGTATACTGTCCAATTACATTTTTAACTTCTGAATAATTTAGGTAAGTTATATCAAAATGTAATTGAGTATTATACAAATAAAACTTTCCCAATTCGATTATTTCAAATTTAAATATTTATCCAAAATTTTTGACATCAGTTTATAATTGAAATCATCTTTAAATCATAAACTTAAGAAATTAAATCTCCGATTTACTTCAAACAATTTTGAGATAAATAAATAAATATATATATATATATATGTACACTATATATATCAAATCAGTTCTATAATCATATAGTAATATATATTATAACTCAAGTTAAAATTTAGAAATTTAAATCAATTTATTTTCCAAAACAGAACCGTAGCCAAGCTACAGAAAGGTCTCTCTACTTTGAAACTCAAAAATGAATGTCGATGATGCTGCAGTCATCACCGAAATTATTTTCCAACGACAAAAGAGAAGAGTACTGATTTTAAACATTTAATATTCTTTGAAAACCATTTCTATTCGAATTACTTTAAATAATATACACTTTAAAACTTTAAAACCAAAATTCGAAATCATCGGAAATTAAATTCTCAAATTCTTGATTTAAATTCATTTCAATTCCAAATAAATTTATAAACCACTATTTATAAATTCATTTATAGAACAATAAATGATAATCAAATATTATCATTTCAAACAACCAATTTAATTAACTTATTAAATTCCAGGAAATTTTACTTATATATATAATATAGAAATTTTTTATTTCATTTACCATTTGAAAAATAATACCGTGTCAGCTTGCTCTGTTCAAGTGTTTTGGAATTCCTATCGATAGCGTTGATCAGACGAATTGATCGAAAACCTAAATCTACATCAACAACTCAAACAACACAGTATATAAAACAGTTTTATATTAATTACAAATACACTCCGTCACTCGACGATACAAGAATAGATTCCAAAACAAGGATAGAGATTCAAATATAGAGGGATCCTAACCAAAAGAATTCTAATTCGAAGATAGGTTCGGAACGAAAAATGAGAAGGTTAAATGACAAAAGAGAAAGATGGATATACTGATATTAATCGCGGGCGACCTTAAATGGGTTAACCGTGACTTCAAGAATAAGATCGATGCAGAATTCTAAGGCAAATCGACATCCGATTACCAGAGATAGAATTCGGGTTTGACAAGAGATAGAAGCATTTGAACCGAGGATACAGAAATCTCCGGTGAATCAATATTGTTGTAAAGGAGTTTCACCCCTTTACAAATCATTCAGTGGAGCTATGGGATACTCCAGAATCAAGAAGAATATGAATAGGGAGAGACAGGAATGGATTTTGGAACCGAGGGGAACGTTTCAAAAATTCAAAAGAAAATTCGAATCATAGAGGAAGAGATTCAAGCTTGAACGAAAGTAATTCTATGATTGAATCAACTTTTTATGCTAAGTTTTGCCGAAAACCAAAGCTCTGATACCAAATGTAACGACCTTAAATTTTCAACCATTCGCATCCATACATGTCGGATTTGAATTACTCAAAATATCAGATTGTTAATTTAAATTTGGCAAAACTCAGCATATACAGTAAATAAAATAATCACAGATCACAGACACAGAGTAATATAATAATAATGCAGTGGAAACAAAAGAATAGTAGTTCATGAAGCTACTATATATATATATATAACAGAGTTAAACAAGATACAACAGAAGTCACAAATACATAGATGTCTCGATACAATAATCAAATACAAGATCTGAATACATCACTGGAATTAACTTAACAATTGAAAGCTGTATAGATAGCTGGATCTCCAAGCGAAGCTCTAACTCCAAAGGTGAGTCTCGAATACTGTATCACTCAGTCTGACCCGAGCGTAAAGCAAAACACAAAACACTCGAGTCAGGATTAACATTCTTATATCAATAAATCCAACTCAAGTGAAATATCAACTGAAATACAGTAACTTAAAGGATGTTTGGGATAACCATCCTCTAAGGATCCGTTAAACGATCTACTATGTAGTAATATACGCTATTATAATAATGTCTAATAGTAAAATAAACTTACTTTTAAATAGCGTTAAGGGGTTACCCATATAGCCATTAACACATAATAGTGCCAATAGTCTATACAGTACCTTCATACCTCGAGAGGATACGAGAAGATACTCCATAGGTAGGACACAAATAGAAACTCGTAGTAAAGCTCGATATGGTAGGTGACACGGCACAATGAGGCAATGCCAAGGTAGATATACCAATTACGCATCCTAGCTGGTGGAAACGCATATCAGCCACTACCGCCCACCACGGAACATACTCCCAATCAAAATCGAAGGGTGGCCACCAAATAAATCACAAAGTAATAGAATGGTATCGAAGAAATGCATCCGATCAGAGGTGCTACCTCATTGGCCCATCATTCGCTCTTGTTTTAGCCACCTTATGCCAACTCACGGGAGTCGGGTCCACGTATATACCTCAATAGGAATCATCGCCACCATCCTACTTCATTCTGGAATCTCCACCGCATACACGGTTGTTAAAGTGGTTTTCGGTATCGACAGAGAGTATGCCAATATCCGATCCCGGTCTCTTTAACAACCAAACGTTATTATAACACCGCAGTCATTTCAGAACAGTTTATACTTCAAAACCAAAATATCATTTCCATTTCAAATATATCCATTTCCAAAAATCATATCACTTTCCAAAGTTATAATGCTTTCGAAATCATAGTCCTTAAATGTAACGACCCAGTATTTTGGACCATTCAAATCGACAATAATCCACACATGTCAGACTTGAATAATGCAAAATAACAGATTGTAATAAATTTTGGAGCAAATAAAATCATTCACAGAATAACAGACACAGAAATATCAAAATAACTCACAGCGGAATTTAAAAATAACCATAGTGGTTCATGAAGCCACTAAAATACATAGTCTCAAAACAAGTACAAATTACATAGTCTAAAACCAATACAGTTTGAATAACAACAGAAAATCCCAAATTCATTGTCTTAATTACACAACCTAAAATAAAAGACTGAATAGAAAAACAGATAGCAGCTTGATAAAGATGATCCCCAATAGTCCTAGCTCCGTGAAGATGAAGTCCAACTGATACTCAGGCTGACCCGAGCGTTAAAAATAAAACATAAACACTCGAGTCAGGACATACATACTTATACAATGTAAACCAACTCAAGTGAACTGTAGTAAATGTCAAGACCCGCAAATACGTACCCTTGATTAAACACTAAATTCCATTGATTAACTCAAGATGCACGGAAATACGAACCCTGAGGGGTTTTAAGAAAAAGAAATAGAAGAAAAGATAGAAGAAAAAGAGAAGAAGAAGAAAGCAGAAGAACATAACAACATCAGAACAGAAAACAATATCAGAATCTTACACATCGCAGCGGAACAATATATAATAGATAATTACTAGTCTTTTAAAACAAAGAGCTATATCAGTTTATACATACATCAACAGAGTCAATATACAACTCAATACAACACAGCAAATCAATGGACAGTTGTATAACTTGTCCTCATACAGAATACACAGCGGAATAAATAATTTCAGATACAAATACTACGTCTCGCCATCCAGCTTGCTTCCAAAGCTCCAGAATATCCAGAATATCCTGATAACATAACTCTAGGCTGCCCGTGTGGAAATTGGTGGGCACCCAGAGTTTAGAAGGGAACAATAAACTCCGAGTCAGTCATGGTGACTGGTGTGAGATCGTAAAACAGTTTATCTTTAAAATAAATAGCAGAGAATTTTAAAATCAATTCGCAATGCTTTTGGAAAATGAAACTACCATAAGACCTCCCGCCACACACACAATGCAAACGCAGAATTGGAGGAGATTTCTTCTTATGATAGTCAAAGATGCTTGATACGCAAAATCAAATCATTTTTTGATATTATTATTAGTGCGTAGTGTAGAAATCATTTCGAAAGTACAATATAAATCTTAGCCAGCATATGTACCATTATAGTATGCTTACTATAGCTACCATATTAAATGGCAGGTTCTACAACTAAAACCGTACAAGGCTCGTATTGTTTCTTTGGATTTCCAACAAATGGTCAGGCTAAGGAACTTCCTATGCCACGATGGGTACGTCCCTGGAATAGACGACCCGAGAACCTAACCGGATCTCTGCCAACACAAGGCCGGGTTACCTCTGCAAAAATAGGTAACTACTGACACGCGTATGCCATCCCCCGATCGTAACCGATCTTCCCGAGGATCCCCGATTCGCAACAAACCACATAATAAGCAGTATCAACATAGGTTAAGTATCTGGGCTCCATACCATGATACCACCTCTATCCAGAAGGAATGACATACACTAAGGGGCGCTACTCCCTAGAACCTTGCTGCATCCTTCCTGTTTTGACCATTTCCGGGTTGTGAGGCTCGACGAAGTCTCGTCCACAAAGCTACGCTTTCTACAAAGCCATGCTTCGGGTCAAAAAAATGATCAACCTATGATCACAAAGATATAAGATCAAACAAATGATCATATCGCAAATGATCAAACACTGATCATTTCACAGCAACACTCAGTATGCCACGTTACCAAATTGGGAGTATATTGCTGATAAATTTCAACTACACAACCTCTGAGCTCGTACGTCTCAGAGAAGGGTGTTAAGCTAAGAGAATAAATTCTCCGCCACCAATAGAAATGTATTTGAAAGAAATAAGCTTTATATCTCAATTTGTAACGTCAGACATACAATCCATACAAGTCTGTTCCGGGATCGAACAAAACCGAAGGCACTCCTCACGAAGCCCTTACACTTCCGGATAATTTTCTAATCACGTCCGGACTTCCCATCACTAAGGGTGATAAAACCTCTAAACCGGAGATCAGCCGATGTAGAGTAACTCGACGGTAATCCTTCCATTTTCAAAAATATCTGGTCTTCAACACCGGTCATCAAATGCAATTCATCACGACGTATCACATATTCGGAATGGGTTATACGACCCCATGGTCCTTTCCCGGCTAACCCGAATAGTGAGCGTTAATTCAAAAATAAGTGTGGCATTCAAATTCATCCAATTCACAACAAATACCCATTCAAGGTAATTATTGATAGTCGGTTATTTAACTATCAATAAAGATGCGCAACATCATCAGATTCCAAATAATTTTCCAAATTATTTAATTTCCAAAATATCTTTACTAGATATAAAATTTCCACACTTCAAAAATAAATCAATATTTATTTTTTTAAACGAATTCCCATTTCTTTTATAAATTCCATAGTGAATTTATATCTTTCAAAATATCTACTGATATACGATTTTCAATCGATTTAAAATATTCGCTTTCAATTTATCTTTACAAAGATAAATCTCAAAAACGTTTCATTTCATTTTGGAAAAACATTTCCCTACTTATTTAATCATAAGAAATTCACAAATCTATTTATTTTCAACTTTTGAAAATATTCAATATACTTAAATCAAATTAAGTATATATTCATTCTTTAAGGAAAACATTAATTATAACAACATCTATTTGAGTCAAAACGAATGTTACGTAAAACATCGTTACGACGACTCAAAATCACTAGTATAGGGATTCGGAATTAAGATAGATGTATAAATCCCAATACTATTAAAACATTTCCTTTCGGAAATCATTTACTATAACAACAGTGTTATAGTCCACCATTTCCTTATTTTTCGAAAACGTCTATTTCAACAATAAAATGTTGAAATCTATGGTCTCGATATTTCCCACATTTAAAAACATCTTTAAAATGTTTAACTTCATTTTTAATATCACTTCTTCAAAAATAAATCCATTTTATTTAACAATATATTCACTGTCCAAAATCGTGAATATAATTCACTTAACCCAATTTCAATCATTTCTACACATTTTATTTCAATAATAATTCGCTATCCAAAATCGCGAATATATCTTCTTTAATAACCTCCTATATTAAATTTATCAAATTTTATTGATCTTCGAATTTATAAAACAACGTTTATAAATTCTATTCCTACTTTATAACAACTTCGATTTGTAAATCTCCTTTATTAACAAATTCGATCAATATTTCATTTGAAGGCAAAAACCCAATTTATAAGTTAATTTCTTATAAATCTTCCATTCTACAATTTCATTCATTTTAACTTCACAATTTATAAATCTATAAATTTCATTCATTTTAACTTCACAATTTATAAATCTATAAATTTCATTCACTTATGAATTCCATAAATATTTCATTTTTAACACTTATAAAAACTCGTTTTATAATTCCAATATTTGATTTATAAATATCAATTTTTATAAATCTTTTTATACAAATCGTTTATAGTTATTCAAAAATCCCAACTTAAACCATTTTATAAATAAATTGACTTTTATTTCAAAAACGACACTTTGGTTTTATTTCACTAAAAATTATAACTTTTATAACTTTAAAATTTTAACGTTTATAAATCAATTCAAAAATTCCATAAAACGTATATTTTCAAAAATCACTTTAAAAACCCTTTTAAAGTAAAAGTCGTTATTTTTAAACTTCAAAACTGAATCTGATGATGCAACAGCACCAACTAGTCAATCACAACAACAAACATCATATATCAATATGATAACAGAATATACATCAATATCTGTAAATAAATAAATACTGGTGAGGAATCCAGTTGGATCCCTCCAACTTGTTTCCCTACATCCACAGACGTTAGCACAATACCAATTCCACTTCAAGGTGGAATATCGCGGTATATGGGTTTTATAAAAATAATCCGCTTACTAACGGCGCAACAGGGTCTCATCCGCTATACGAGGCGGGAAGTCAATCAATCCAATATATACATATGCCAATATGTATATATTGCTATATATAATAGATATATCCTACTATATCTAATATCACATCCAATAGAAATCAAACTACAAACATCAAATTTATTTTGAGTGAGAAGATCTCACCTTAGCTTTTAATTTGCCATCCATTTCCATTTCTTCTTTCGTTTTCTCGACTTTAACCTTGTATAAATAATTTATACAATCTATTAATATTTGAATAAATTGGAAAAAAATTTCCATCTGTTAATTTCTTTAAACCAATTATTTAATTTTATCGAATGATTTATTTAAACAAATTTTCTATTAACTATTTAAATTGACCGAACAATTCATTACTATTTCTTTTAAATAAATTTATTTAACTAAACCTTTTAATTTCAACTAACTTTCCTTTTACTTTATACAAAAATCTCATTTACATAAACATTTTAAACATTTGCTTATATAAATTTCTTTGTATAAAATTCTTTTATATATCATAAACTTTTATATAAATTCTACAACACTTAAAATTTCTATGTATTTCTTTTAACAACTTTCCTATATATATATTTAAATCTCAACAGAAATTTATTAAATTTCAAAATTAAATTGCAACTAAAGAATACCTTACTGTAATAATCAAATACAGGTTTTACATTTTATTTTATTTTTCTTTCCTCTACTGTAAACTTATATACATATTTTTGTTCTCTGTATATATATTGGAACAAACTACTTCCTGTAAAAATTTATATAAATAAGAAAATTGAAAGTAATTAAGTTAATATACCTCACAACAATAGAAACCCTAGATGAAGCCCTATTTGATCGAATAACCAAAAATTTGGCTGCCGAAGATCCCACAGCACTGCACGAATAACTCACATCACAACGTTCGTTGCCAGCGACTCTCGTACGAGCTCGCGAATCCCATCATCGCGGTGCTCAACGCCGCACTGCCACGCTGCTGGCGAATTCGAGAAACCCCAAATCCACGTCGAACAACCCCTCACCGCCGAGTGCCAGGTTGCCGCTCGAACGCGAGCGCCTCCATCGCGATGCCTCTTCTCCGATTGAACTCGCGGCCACCATTGATTTTAATTTGAGAGTTCGGCCATTGTTATTTTTCTTTCTTCTGTGATTTTGAATAGAAGGGAGAAGCTCGAACTGTTATTTATTTCCTTTGAACGAGAGAATGGCTTCGGCCATAATTATTTTCTTCTTTGAATGGCCCGCTTGCGTGATAAAAGGAAAAGAAGGGGAGACAAGGGTACGCGATGTTCAGGAAATAGGTCTGCTAAATACATATCTAGGGTGGCTGATTTGAGTATATAAATTTATATTTAAATTAAATTGATAAATTACTGTCCAGACGTTTTTATCTCGTACGATCACACAATAGCTCTGAAAATTACAAAATTTAAAATCCGATAATAAAACAATATTACGGATCCAATGGAGCTGGTTTCGTCGGATTCCGAGACTGTGCCCCGGAACGCTACTTTCAAATATCGGTTGAACGATATAAATTTCAAAACTGAACAAAACATTTTTAAATTCGATTCTGAAGCTTCTATTATCTTCAGCATCATCAATATAAATTTTAAAAGCTTTTGAAATATTTTTCTTCAGCTTAAAATTGAAGATTCAAATTTTTATTCAGCATTCAATCGATTAAATTTTAAAGTTTAATCGCAAATTTCAAAGTTATATCGGTGATTCAAATTAAATCATCGTTCAAATATTTAAAATAAATTAAATATTTTCAATTTAATTTGTTCAAAATTCTGGGTCGTTACAGACTTTCCCCCTTAAAAGAATTTCGTCCCGAAATTACCAGTTAGGAAAAATGGTCCTTAACTCGTCTACTATGTTTCAACATTCAATAGTTTTCTCAAATTTTCAAAACAAATCTTTCTACTAAAGAATCGTTATCATTCAACTAGCTTTCAACTTCAATTATAAGTTCCAAACAACATTGTTTACTTCAAAATTCAAATTCGAGTTTAAATTCAAATTTTAAACTTTCAAAATTTCTCAAAAATTTTCTAACGCCCTAAGTTTCCGAAAAATTTCGCCAGCGTCTCCTTTGCGCGGCTAATACGGTACGACTACAAAACGTCCCTACGGACTCTCAGATTTCAAAAAGAAAAGAAAAATGCCAAGCGGCTAGACAAGAAAATCATCAAATCTCATATTTGAAATTCAAATACTTACCTTTTGTCGAGCAATTCACTTTATCTTTGAAATCAAAATCCCAATTCATTTACACCTGTATATCCTACTAGCCATAATATCTAGTTACATATATTCAAACCATTTTGCAAATTATATTACAAAATTTTCAATATAAACTGCTTATACATTTTTACTTCACTGTTGAAGTTACATATCCATTATCATTAAATTTTACATTTCAAATTTCATTTGAATTCAATTTACACTTCCAATTCTATTTTGGATTCAATTTAACTTCTGAATATATTGAATTTTATCGATTTACTTTCCTTTACAACTATACTATTTTAAATTAGTTCCAGTTACTAATTCATCACAAATTCTAATTCATTTATTCAAATTTGTCTTCAACATTCAGTTTCAATTCCAGTTTTATTCACTTTTGTTCGCTCCCAAAATTTATTTACAATTCACTATTTTGGCTTATAACCACTTATATTAAACTGGATTTCAATTCGAATTCAATTTACATTCATGTACTTGCAATTGCAAATTGATTCATTCATTCACAATTTTATTTTCATAATTCAATACTCAATTCCAGAGTCTTTTCAACCTTTTCAAAATCATTTTTCTGAAAACAATTCAAATTTATCTTTTGAATTTTCTAAAACAAAATCCAAATTTCCAAACAACTTCCATTTAAAACAATTTAGCAGCAATTCCTCTTTTAGAAACCCGAAAATGAACACCGGTGATGTCGCGATCATCATCGGAATTATTTTCCAGTGACCGAAAAGAGTTTAGAGCTTTCATCTCTTCAGAATACTTTCCAAAACCTTTGAAATTAATTTTCAAATCAAAAAGGAATTAAACTTTCCAAATCTCCAAAATTTTCAAATTCTTTTCAAAACATTTCCAAATACTTCTCTGGAATTCCGTTTCAAATTACAAATCACATTTATAATTTATATTCTCAAATTTCATTTGTATGTGGATTTATTTCTTAACTTTGGAGTTACGATTTCAATTTCTTATTCAATTTCATATAATAATGATAACATTTCAATATTATCACTTTCCTAACAAACAAGCATCCATATACTATAATAATTTACAGAAAATTATTTCCTTTATATACAAAAATAGTTTTAGGTAAAATTATTTCATTTACCCTATTTAAAACAATACTGTGTTGGTTTATCTTGTTTAGAGTTTAGAAACCCCTATCGATTACAGTTAGCTAGACTGCACCGACCAGAATCCATAAACAATCAACCGCTAAGTCAACACAATACTAAACAATTTCATATTCACTAACAAATACACACTCGTATCTATTATTACACTCAACTCATTCTAGAGTACTGCTGACTCTATCTCTAATGAGTATCACCCAACAAAGCAGGGTTGTCGCTTAACCATATGCTCTGATACCACGCTGTCAAGACACGCAAATCCGTACCCTTGATTAAACACTAAATTCCATTGATTAAATCAAGATGCATGGAAATACGAACCCTGAGGTGTTTTAAGAAAAAGAAATAGAAGAAAAGATAGAAGAAAAAGAGAAGAAGAAGAAAGCAGAAGAACATAACAACATCAGAACAGAAAACAATATCAGAATCTTACACATCGCAGCGGAACAATATATAATAGATAATTACTAGTCTTTTAAAACAAAGAGCTATATCAGTTTATACATACATCAACAGAGTCAATATACAACTCAATACAACACAGCAAACCAATGGACAGTTGTATAACTTGTCCTCATACAGAATACACAGCGGAATAAATAATTTCAGATACAAATACTACGTCTCGCCATCCAGCTTGCTTCCAAAGCTCTAGAATATCCAGAATATCCTGATAACATAACTCTAGGCTGACCGTGTGGAAATTGGTGGGCACCCAGAGTTTAGAAGGGAACAATAAACTCCGAGTCAGTCATGGTGACTGGTGTGAGATCGTAAAACAGTTTATCTTTAAAATAAATAGTAGAGAATTTTAAAATCAATTCGCAATGCTTTTGGAAAATGAAACTACCATAAGACCTCCCGCCACACACACAATGTAAACGCAGAATTGGAGGAGATTTCTTCTTATGATAGTCAAAGATGCTTGATACGCAAAATCAAATCATTTTTTGATATTATTATTAGTGCATAGTGTAGAAATCATTTCGAAAGTACAATATAAATCTTAGCCAGCATAGGTACCATTATAGTATGCTTACTATAGCTACCATATTAAATGGCAGGTTCTACAACTAAAACCGTACAAGGCTCGTATTGTTTCTTTGGATTTCCAACAAATGGTCAGGCTAAGGAACTTCCTATGCCACGATGGGTACGTCCCTGGAATAGACGACCCGAGAACCTAACCGGATCACTGCCAACACAAGGCCGGGTTACCTCTGCAAAAATAGATAACTACTGACACACGTATGCCATCCCCCGATCGTAACCGATCTTCCCGAGGATCCCTGATTCGTAACAAACCACATAATAAGCAGTATCAACATAGGTTAAGTATCTGGGCTCCATACCATGATACCACCTCTATCCAGAAGGAATGACATACACTAAGGGGCGCTACTCCCTAGAACCTTGCTGCATCCTTCCTGTTTTGACCATTTCTGGGGTGTGAGGCTCGACGAAGTCTCGTCCACAAAGCTACGCTTTCTACAAAGCCATGCTTCGGGTCAAACAAATGATCAACCTATGATCACAAAGATATAAGATCAAACAAATGATCATATCGCAAATGATCAAACACTGATCATTTCACAGCAACACTCAGTATGCCACTTTACCAAATTGGGAGTATATTGCTGATAAATTTCAACTACACAACCTCTGAGCTCGTACGTCTCAGAGAAGGGTGTTAAGCTAAGAGAATAAATTCTCCGCCACCAACAGAAATGTATTTGAAAGAAATCAGCTTTATATCTCAATTTGTAACGTCAGACATACAATCCATACAAGTCTGTTCCGGGATCGAACAGAACCGAAGGCACTCCTCACGAAGCCCTTGCACTTCCGGATAATTTTCTAATCACGTCCGGACTTCCCGTCACTAAGGGTGATAAAACCTCTAAACCGGAGATCAGCCGATGTAGAGTAACTCGACGGTAATCCTTCCATTTTCAAAAATATCTGGTCTTCAACACCGGTCATCAAATGCAATTCATCACGACGTATCACATATTCGGAATGGGTTATACGACCCCATGGTCCTTTCCCGGCTAACCCGAATAGTGAGCGTTAATTCAAAAATAAGTGTGGCATTCAAATTCATCCAATTCACAACAAATACCCATTCAAGGTAATTATTGATAGTCGGTTATTTAACTATCAATAAAGATGCGCAACATCATCAGATTCCAAATAATTTTCCAAATTATTTAATTTCCAAAATATCTTTACTAGATATAAAATTTCCACACTTCAAAAATAAATCAATATTTATTTTTTTAAACGAATTCCCATTTCTTTTATAAATTCCATAGTGAATTTATATCTTTCAAAATATCTACTGATATACGATTTTCAATCGATTTAAAATATTCGCTTTCAATTTATCTTTATAAAGATAAATCTCAAAAACGTTTCATTTCATTTTGGAAAAACATTTCCCTACTTATTTAATCATAAGAAATTCACAAATCTATTTATTTTCAACTTTTGAAAATATTCAATATACTTAAATCAAATTAAGTATATATTCATTCTTTAAGGAAAACATTTATTAAGACAACATCTATTTGAGTCAAAACGAATGTTACGTAAAACATCGTTACGACGACTCAAAATCACTAGTATAGGGATTCGGAATTAAGATAGATGTATAAATCCTAATACTATATAAAACATTTCCTTTCGGAAATCATTTACTATAACAACAGTGTTATAGTCCACCATTTCCTTATTTTTCGAAAACGTCTATTTCAACGATAAAATGTTGAAATCTATGGTCTCGATATTTCCCACATTTAAAAACATCTTTAAAATGTTTAACTTCATTTTTAATATCACTTCTTCAAAAATAAATCCATTTTATTTAACAATATATTCACTGTCCAAAATCATGAATATAATTCACTTAACCCAATTTCAATCATTTCTACACATTTTATTTCAATAATAATTCGCTATCCAAAATCGCGGATATATCTTCTTTAATAACCTCCTATATTAAATTTATCAAATTTTATTGATCTTCGAATTTATTAAACAACGTTTATAAATTCTATTCCTACTTTATAACAACTTCGATTTGTAAATCTCCTTTATTAACAAATTCGATCAATATTTCATTTGAAGGCAAAAACCCAATTTATAAGTTAATTTCTTATAAATCTTCCATTCTACAATTTCATTCATTTTAACTTCACAATTTATAAATCTATAAATTTCATTCATTTTAACTTCACAATTTATAAATCTATAAATTTCATTCACTTATGAATTCCATAAATATTTCATTTTTAACACTTATAAAAACTCGTTTTATAATTCCAATATTTGATTTATAAATATCAATTTTTATAAATCTTTTTATACAAATCGTTTATAGTTATTCAAAAATCCCAACTTAAACCATTTTATAAATAAATTGACTTTAATTTCAAAAACGACCCTTTGGTTTTATTTCACTAAAAATTATAACTTTTATAACTTTAAAATTTTAACGTTTATAAATCAATTCAAAAATTCCATAAAACGTATATTTTCAAAAATCACTTTAAAAACCCTTTTAAAGTAAAAGTCGTTAATTTTAAACTTCAAAACTGAATCTGATGATGCAACAGCACCAACTAGTCAATCACAACAACAAACATCATATATCAATATGATAACAGAATATACATCAATATCTGTAAATAAATAAATACTGGTGAGGAATCCAGTTGGATCCCTCTAACCTGTTTCCCTGCATCCACAGACGTTAGCACAATACCAATTCCACTTCAAGGTGGAATATCGCGGTATATGGGTTTTATAAAAATAATCCGCTTACTAACGGCGCAATAGGGTCTCATCCGCTATACGAGGCGGGAAATCAATCAATCCAATATATACATATGCCAATATGTATATATTGCTATATATAATACATATATCCTACTATATCTAATATCACATCCAATAGAAATCAAACTGCAAACATCAAATTTATTTTGAGTGAGAAGATCTCACCTTAGCTTTTAATTTGCCATCCATTTCCATTTCTTCTTTCGTTTTCTCGACTTTAACCTTGTATAAATAATTTATACAATCTATTAATATTTGAATAAATTGGCAATAAATTTCCATTTGTTAATTTCTTTAAACCAATTATTTAATTTTATCGAATGATTTATTTAAACAAATTTTCTATTAACTATTTAAATTGACCGAACAATTCATTACTATTTCTTTTAAATAAATTTATTTAACTAAACCTTTTAATTTCAACTAACTTTCCTTTTACTTTATACAAAAATCTCATTTACATAAACATTTTAAACATTTGCTTATATAAATTTCTTTGTATAAAATTCTTTTATATATCATAAACTTTTATATAAATTCTACAACACTTAAAATTTCTATGTATTTCTTTTAACAACTTTCCTATATATATATTTAAATCTCAACAGAAATTTATTAAATTTCAAAATTAAATTGCAACTAAAGAATACCTTACTGTAATAATCAAATACAGGTTTTACATTTTATTTTATTTTTCTTTCCTCTACTGTAAACTTATATACATATTTTTTTTCTCTGTATATATATTGGAACAAACTGCTTCCTGTAAAAATTTATATAAATAAGAAAATTGAAAGTAATTAAGTTAATATACCTCACAACAATAGAAACCCTAGATGAAGCCCTATTTGATCGAATAACCAGAAATTTGGCTGCCGAAGATCCCACAGCACTGCACGAATAACTCACATCACAACGTGCGTTGCCAACGACTCTCGTACGAGCTCGCGAATCCCATCATCGCGGTGCTCAACGCCGCACTGCCACGCTGCTGGCGAATTCAAGAAACCCCAAATCCACGTCGAACAACCCCTCACCGCCGAGTGCCAGGTTGCCGCTCGAACGCGAGCGCCTCCATCGCGATGCCTCTTCTCCGATTGAACTCGCGGCCACCATTGATTTTAATTTGAGAGTTCGGCCATTGTTATTTTTCTTTCTTCTGTGATTTTGAATAGAAGGGAGAAGCTCGAACTGTTATTTATTTCCTTTGAACGAGAGAATGGCTTCTGTAACGACCCGCCATTTTGGACCATTCGCATCCATTATAAGTGTATAGGTAGACACTCATGCCGGAGTTGAATTGCTCAAAATACCGCGTTGTTAATTTAAATTTGGCAAAACTGAACATATACAGTAAATAAAATATCACAGATCACAGACACAGAGTAATAAATGCAGCGGAAATAAAAGAGATAGTAGTTCATGAAGCTACTATATGAATATATAAAATACATCAGAGTTTACAATAGAAGAGTAATACGATACATCAGAGTTAAACTAAATACAACGGAAGAGTAACAGATACAAATCAGAATACATCACTGGAATCATCGAATATCTGAAAGCTGGATAGATAGCTGGATCTCCAAGCGAAGCTCCAACTCCAAAGGTGAGTCTCGAAAGCTGAACTACTCAGTCTGACCCGAGCGTAAAGCAAAACACAAAACACTCGAGTCAGGATTAACATTCTCATATTAATAAATCCAACTCAAATGAAATAGCAATTGAAATACAAGTAACTCAAAGGATGTTTGGAATAACCATCCTTTAAGGATCCGTCAAACTATCTACTATGTAGTAATGTACGATAAGTAGATAATGTCTATCAGTAATATAAGAAGATATCAAAATAGCGTTAAGTCATGGCCCATTCCACCCTTAACACATTTTTATTCCCAAAAGCATATACAAGACCGTAGTTTCCCCAAAACCGGAAGTAACCAGAGGGCAATCCATATACTAAAGGTACAAATCAAAATCGTAGTGGTCGCGAATAGGATAATCAGTATGACAAGGTACATGAGGCGATACCAACTAGGATACTAGTAGTTGCCTGATCCGGACTGATGTTGGGCATAGCAGCTACTACCCCAACACTGCGAAACAACACTCCCAAATCGAGGGGTGCACCCAAATCGAATCACAAAAGTAATAGATATGGTATCGAAGAAGTGTGCCCGCTAGAGATGGCGATCCTCAATGGCCCGGCGCGGCTCCTGTTTTAGTCATGTCAAGGGTCATCCAAAATCGTTCTCTTTCTTCAGTCATCACGTACATCAATCCAACCACTTCATTCTGGATCATCACTCCGCGTATAGTTATTAAAGTGGTTTTCGGTTTAGACAGAGAGTATATCCATAACCGATTCCGGTCTCTTTAATAACTTTCGTAATTATTACACCGATTGGTCGTTTATATATTTCAAAACCAAATCAATTTCAATTTCAAATAGAATTCGTAAATCAACATTTCATTTGTCTTTCTAAAACAATTTCCAAATTTTCGTTTCAAAACTTCCAATTTTCCGTTTCAAATCTTATAATTCAATTTCAATTTCTATTTAAAACAATTCGAATATTGATTCAAGTTCGTATATAAGTTTCATTCCGAAATCATTTAAATAAATTCTATTTAACATTCAAATCAATTTAAACTCATTTATCGATTTCATTCAATATTCGTTAAGTTACTTTATCATTCAAAACAATTTCTATTAAATTTCCAATTCATTTAATCAATTCTTAAGTTCAACTTCATTAAAACAAAACTTACAATTTTGAATTAAACTAAATTCATCAAATCAATTCTCCAATTACAAGTCTTACATTAATTCCAAAATATCACATTTCATTTTTGTTAAAGAAATCCAATTTCACTTATTGACTTCCTTAAATAATTTTCCAAAACTTAATTAATAAAGAAACTCAATTTCAATTCTTTACGAAGTAAAATCCACTTATTCAAAAGTTCAATTTTTCTTATTAAAGAATTTCAATTCAATTTAATCATTTAATAATTCATTATTAAATAGTTCAAAACTTAATTATTAAATAATTTCAAAGTTTAATGATTTCAAACTTAATTATTAAATCATTTCAAACTTAATTCAATCATTTCTCAAATTAAACAACATTCTTTCATTGATTACATTGTTAATCTTTTGTTTCAGATTATTAAATATTACCATTTTCCTTTCATCAAAAATTCAAATTTCAACTTCATTTCAAAACCATATTCTTTATTCAAATAAAATCTTCGTTTATTTTCAAATCAAATTATTGACCAATCGGGTTTTTATTTAATTTTCTATCCTAAGTCAAAGTTCAATTTGGGTATTTATCATTTCAACCCGATTCCAATTCAATTCAAAATCAAAACATATCAAAGGGAACTTGCAGTGTGATAACTGGGATGGTGTCAAAGTAAATAAACAAGCAATAACAACAACCAATATCAATCCAATAATCAATTCAAATAATCCCGAAATAACCGTATTAATTCGCATTGTTATTTGTACGAATTAATATAATTATTTCTAGAATCTACACTATCATTTCATGTAGATTAAAGATTATTACATTACGGTTTTTCACTTGTCATCTATTTACAATTTCATACATCATCAATTTAACAACATACATTCAGTGATTCAAAATGTAATTAAGCAAATCATATGTGTCAATGGATTTAACAGTTAAAGGGGTCATATTATACAAATGTCAGTTAATCAAATTTAACATTTAATTATCCTATATCAAGTTCAATTTCATACTATTTATCATTTTAACATTAACAATTTAACGTCCAATATAAACATCAACAATCAATCAATTATCAGCCAAACTGTATTATCAACGCATAAATAATTAACAGATAATGGTGTCAGATGTCACAGGTGAACTGATACAGGTAATAGCAGTGTAAATATCTAACAGCAGCATATTTCAATTGTCGTTTCAATTGAAATCAAATTTAATAAATAAAAGAACGTTAATCGTGAGTGAGGGCTCACCTTTCGAGGCTAGAGAGAACAGGAGAGGACACAGATACGAACACAGATACGGACGTTGAAATTGAGTTACAAATCCAAGCAAAGCAAAATCGACACGAATTGGACGACAAAGCTGATAGATAAGAATCGATGAGAACAAGGTAATCAGTTTTGATAGCACAGAAATGAAATGTACACTATATTATTATATATTTCAAATCAATATTAATTTTAAACACGTCCTAAATTAAATATATATATATATAGTTAAAATAAACAGATATTTAAATAAAAATCAATTTGGTTCAAAACCCTTTGAAATTCATGTACATATACATGCAACAGATCTTAAATAACTTATAAAACATCTATATATGTAAATCAACATCCTATATATAACTAATACCATTATGTGATGTGCAGACTTTGAAAAAATATGCAACCAAACTCAACATATGCAACTTAATATATTATACTATATATTTTACAGTACGGTTCTTCACTTCTATAAAATAAAGTGAACACATAAACAAAAGGATCAATATGCGTATAAACTTAAGTAAACTTGTATCTATATACATAGTACAGGTCTCGCAAATAAATACCTAACCAAAGTTATATTGCAAGTTTTCAACAAAGCAGATACATCTATACACATATATAATACTTTAATATTTTATTATTTATTTATTTTTTTAAAAAAACACAATAAGAACAAAGCAGACAATATAGATCTAATACAAACTTATGTACTTAATATATTTTATAATTCAAGTAAACTAACAAACAGTACAACTTATAAGTATAAACAGGTATTATAACTATTATATATTAGGGAATCAAAATATAAAGACTAACAGACTTTGTATAAGCCTATATTATAACTAATGTAATAAAACATATTACTGTAAACTAATGTATATAAAACACTGTAAACTCATCACATTACTGTAAGCGATAAACAAAACAATATAGCCTGTTTTTTTTATGTAACAACAAACATATACCTATATATATAATCTTAGGGAAGCAAAGAGGAGCATGGCAGTCACAGCTCGGAGGTGGCTACGAGTTGAAGGCGGAGGCCGAGGCTACTAACTGCGGCAGGCGAGGGTGGTGGGAAGGCGGTGGGGCAGAGCGGGCCTGGTGGGAGGCAGAGGCCTGGGCGGAGGAAGCAAAGGTGGGCGGAGAGGCTAGGAGCGTGCGGGATTTTTGGTGACGTGGGAGGAGATCGTGGCACAAGGCGGTGATGGAGATGATGGGCGGAGACGGCGGAGGAGGAAGGACGGAGCAAGGGTTTCAAGTATTAGCAATGGCAGTTTTTGGTCGTTTGTTTTTCTTTCTTTTTACGAGGGAATGGACGGAACGGGGTGGGTTGAGTTTGTGAGGCGGTGGTGGTTGACAGATCGGTGGGGTCCAGGTTCGTGGTGGTGGACTTGGAAGGTGAGCACGGTCAAGGTTGGATGCGGAGGGTAGCAGGCTGTTATGCACGGCTGATGGTGGGAGAGTTGATACAGGTTGGTAGGAAGTGCGTTAGCTGGTGGCTGCTGTGCACGGTTGATTGGAGGAGGGTGGATGTTGAGAGGAATGGAGGCCGAAGCTTTTGGACCTGAAGCTTCATTTTTTTTTATAAAGGAACAGGATGATTCATAAATGAAAAGGTGATAGCTAGTTACAGTTTCAAATAAATGTTGAAACTAAACCCCTTTCTCTTTGAAGAATGTAACGGCAATGAAGGAACCAAGAAAAAAATGGATGGACCGTATAAATGGACCTAGGGAGAAGATAAAGTCATAGCTTTGAATTTCTGGGAAAGATAAAAGGTTGCAACCATTGGATTATGCGGTAGACGAATGAAGGGTCACGGAAGCCAAAAAGTTTCGACAACGGTTACCGATACGATCCAACGTTTTACAGATTTCGCTGTCCACCGGACATCGGAATACACAAATAAATACACTGCAAAGATCAGTACGACGAGACGATCAAAACAGTATACAGATATCAGTGGTACGATCATCCGATAAAAATCGATATCGGTACCAGATTGCTGCTATTTTGCAGAAAATAAGAACGACGGAGCAATAGACGTCCGAATTTGGAAAAATGACGAACTGACATCTTGTTCAGAAGATGGTTTAGAATTTTTCTATGTAAAAATATTTAGGTTTCGGAAACATTTTATTTTCATCGCTTTTTAACTGATTAAATTGAAGTGAATTTACGCGTGAAATAAACTTTCGTATTTTCGGACGAAAATTTACCAGTTGCTATGTTTAACTAGACGTATTCCAAATATTAAATTTTATTTCAAAATTTTATGGTTTAAAATTTTTACAAAATTTCAACAAATTACGTTATTAAACAGTTGAAATTTACGGGTCGTTACACTCTCCCCCACTCAAAACTTTTCGTCCCCGAAAAGGAACGAGGTAGGAGAATAGAAACAACCAGGAAGAAAACAGATTGAAAACAAAATAAAACAATTAGTTTAAACCATATGAATTTCAATTTAAATTAATTAATATTTAACCAGTTGATTTAAACCATTTGATTTCACTAAAATCAATCTCAACTATTTCTAAATTCATTATCTTATCATCCAATTATCTTCAATTTACAATTTCCAAAAACCATAAATTTGAATAGTCTTTCATTATAATCATATTTTTCTTCAACAGATTTTAAATTCTTCTTTATTCCAAATTACTGTTAAATTTTCTACTTAATATATCTACTCACATATATTTAACCTATATAAATTAATTTAAAACATAAAAGTTTCGATTTAAATTAATTTACATCTATTTATTTCTTTTAAATACAAGGTATTTTCATAAGTTGATCAAATTTCAATTTATTAATTTTTTTCAAAACAAATTTATTAATTCTTTCAAAACAAATTTATTTCATTATTAACTGAGTTTTACTTATTATCCTATCTAACTCTATTAACATCTTTATAATCAAAATTTAGTGTATAACATTTATTATAACACTCAAATTTTATTTATAAAATTATTTTATATTGTATATTATCCAGTTACATTTTAACTTATGAATAATTTTGGTAAGTTATATTGAAATGTAATTCAGTACTATACAAATAAAATTATCAAATTCAATTATCTCAAGTTAAATACTTATTCAAAATTTAGCTTTATTTATAATTGAAAACATCTTTTAACATGATTTTTTTTAAAATTAGATTTCCGATTAACTTTAAACAATTTAGAGATATATATAATATATTTATATCATATCAAATTAAATTTTAAAATAAGATACCTATATATATGTGAATCAAAATATACTGACGAAATTCAAATCAAAAATTTTTGTTTTCTCAAAACAAACCCGTAGCAAAGCTACAGAATAGTATCTCCACTTCGAAACTCGAAAATGAATGTCGATGATGAGGCCGCCATCACCGAAATTATTTTCCAGCGACAAAGAGAAGAGCACTGATTTCAACATTTTAAAAATTCTTTGAAAACGATTTCTATTCGAAAATACTTCCAATACTATATCCTTTAAAATTTTAAAACCAAAG
The DNA here is from genome assembly GCA_030737815.1 of Allium fistulosum. Classification (NCBI taxonomy): domain Eukaryota; kingdom Viridiplantae; phylum Streptophyta; class Magnoliopsida; order Asparagales; family Amaryllidaceae; genus Allium; species Allium fistulosum. Next base: position 673,807,711 of record CM060901.1, read on the forward strand.
TTCGAAATCATCAGAAACTAAATTCTCAAATTTCTGAATTTAATTCATTTCAAATTCCAAATCAATTTATAAACCATATTTATAAATTTATTTAGAACAATAAATGATAATCAAATATTATCATTTCAAACAAACAATTTAATTTACCAATTAAATTCTAGAAATTTTTACTTATATTTTTATAATATAATCAAACAAATTTATTTCATTTTCCAAGTTTGAAAGTAATATTGTGTCAGTTTGCTCTGTTCAAGTGTTTTGGAAATCCTATCGATAGTGTTGATCAGACGAATCGATCGGAAACCCAAATCAACATCAACAACTCAAACAACACAATATATTTTAAAACATTTAATCTTAATTTACAAATACACTTCTTTGCTCGACGATACATGAATGAATTTTCAAAATAAGGATAGGGATTCAAATTTGATGGACTCAAAAAAAAAGAGAATTTTGATTCGAAGATAAGTTTGAAATAGAAGATAAGATAAGTCGATTACCACAATCGGGAGATGGAGGAATTTATTTAATTCACGGGCAACCTTAACCGGATCGACCGTGACTTAGATAATAAGATCGACGCTAAATTCCGAGGTAAATCAACATCCGATCTCGAGAAATAAAATTCAGGTATAGCATGAGATAGATAGCATCGTAAACCGAGGATACAGAAATATCCGGTAAATCGATGTCTATTATAAAGGAGTTTACTCCTTTACGAATCACTCTAAGATTGGCGAGACCGCCGATCTATTATAGATAACATTCAGAATGGAGTTATAGGGTGCTCCATGATTGAAAGAAGACGAATAGTGAAGGACACGAATGAATTTCGGAACCGAGGGGAACGTTCCAAAATTCAAAGAAATTGAGTCAAAGGAAAAGATTGAAACTCGAATGAGAGTGATTCTGTAAATACATTTTACCCTATATGTTAAGTTTTGCCTAGAGCTACCAAAGCTCTGATACCAACTGTAACGACCCGCCATTTTGGACCATTCGCATCCATTATAAGTGTATAGGTAGACACTCATGCCGGAGTTGAATTGCTCAAAATACCGCGTTGTTAATTTAAATTTGGCAAAACTGAACATATACAGTAAATAAAATATCACAGATCACAGACATAGAGTAATAAATGCAGCGGAAATAAAAGAGATAGTAGTTCATGAAGCTACTATATGAATATATAAAATACATCAGAGTTTACAACAGAAGAGTAATACGATACATCAGAGTTAAACTAAATACAACGGAAGAGTAACAGATACAAATCAGAATACATCACTGGAATCATCGAATATCTGAAAGCTGGATAGATAGCTGGATCTCCAAGCGAAGCTCCAACTCCAAAGGTGAGTCTCGAAAGCTGAACTACTCAGTCTGACCCGAGCATAAAGCAAAACACAAAACACTCGAGTCAGGATTACCATTCTCATATTAATAAATCCAACTCAAATGAAATAGCAATTGAAATACAAGTAACTCAAAGGATGTTTGGAATAACCATCCTTTAAGGATCCATCAAACTATCTACTATGTAGTAATGTACGATAAGTAGATAATGTCTATCAGTAATATAAGAAGATATCAAAATAGCGTTAAGTCATGGCCCATTCCACCCTTAACACATTTTTATTCCCAAAAGCATATACAAGACCGTAGTTTCCCCAAAACCGGAAGTCACCAGAGGGCAATCCATATACTAAAGGTACAAATCAAAATCGTAGTGGTCGCGAATAGGATAATCAGTATGACAAGGTACATGAGGCGATACCAACTAGGATACTAGTAGTTGCCTGATCCGGACTGATGTTGGGCATAGCAGCTACTACCCCAACACCGCGAAACAACACTCCCAAATCGAGGGGTGCACCCAAATCGAATCACAAAAGTAATAGATATGGTATCGAAGAAGTGTGTCCGCTAGAGATGGCGATCCTCAATGGCCCGGCGCGGCTCCTGTTTTAGTCATGTCAAGGGTCATCCAAAATCGTTCTCTTTCTTCAGTCATCACGTACATCAATCCAACCACTTCATTCTGGATCATCACTCCGCGTATAGTTATTAAAGTGGTTTTCGGTTTAGACAGAGAGTATATCCATAACCGATTCCGGTCTCTTTAATAACTTTCGTAATTATTACACCGATTGGTCGTTTATATATTTCAAAACCAAATCAATTTCAATTTCAAATAGAATTCGTAAATCAACATTTCATTTGTCTTTCTAAAACAATTTCCAAATTTTCGTTTCAAAACTTCCAATTTTCCGTTTCAAATCTTATAATTCAATTTCAATTTCTATTTAAAACAATTCGAATATTGATTCAAGTTCGTATATAAGTTTCATTCCGAAATCATTTAAATAAATTCTATTTAACATTCAAATCAATTTAAACTCATTTATCGATTTCATTCAATATTCGTTAAGTTACTTTATCATTCAAAACAATTTCTATTAAATTTCCAATTCATTTAATCAATTCTTAAGTTCAACTTCATTAAAACAAAACTTACAATTTTGAATTAAACTAAATTCGTCAAATCAATTCTCCAATTACAAGTCTTACATTAATTCCAAAATATCACATTTCATTTTTGTTAAAGAAATCCAATTTCACTTATTTACTTCCTTAAATAATTTTCCAAAACTTAATTAATAAAGAAACTCAATTTCAATTCTTTACGAAGTAAAATCTACTTATTCAAAAGTTCAATTTTTCTTATTAAAGAATTTCAATTCAATTTAATCATTTAATAATTCATTATTAAATAGTTCAAAACTTAATTATTAAATAATTTCAAAGTTTAATGATTTCAAACTTAATTATAATTTCAAACTTAATTATTAAATCATTTCAAACTTAATTCAATCATTTCTCAAATTAAACAACATTCTTTCATTGATTACATTGTTAATCTTTTGTTTCAGATTGTTAAATATTACCATTTTCCTTTCATCAAAAATTCAAATTTCAACTTCATTTCAAAACCATATTCTTTATTCAAATAAAATCTTCGTTTATTTTCAAATCAAATTATTGACCAATCGGGTTTTTATTTAATTTTCTATCCTAAGTCAAAGTTCAATTTGGGTATTTATCATTTCAACCCGATTCCAATTCAATTCAAAATCAAAACATATCAAAGGGAACTTGCAGTGTGATAACTGGGATGGTGTCAAAGTAAATAAACAAGCAATAACAACAACCAATATCAATCCAATAATCAATTCAAATAATCCCGAAATAACCGTATTAATTCGCATTGTTATTTGTACGAATTAATATAATTATTTCTAGAATCTACACTATCATTTCATGTAGATTAAAGATTATTACATTACGGTTTTTCACTTGTCATATATTTACAATTTCATACATCATCAATTTAACAACATACATTCAGTGATTCAAAATGTAATTAAGCAAATCATACGTGTCAATGGATTTAACAGTTAAAGGGGTCATATTATACAAATGTCAGTTAATCAAATTTAACATTTAATTATCCTATATCAAGTTCAATTTCATACTATTTATCATTTTAACATTAACAATTTAACGTCCAATATAAACATCAACAATCAATCAATTATCAGCCAAACTGTATTATCAACGCATAAATAATTAACAGATAATGGTGTCAGATGTCACAGGTGAACTGATACAGGTAATAGCAGTGTAAATATCTAACAGCAGCATATTTCAATTGTCGTTTCAATTGAAATCAAATTTAATAAATAAAAGAACGTTAATCGTGAGTGAGGGCTCACCTTTCGAGGCTAGAGAGAACAGGAGAGGACACAGATACGAACACAGATACGGACGTTGAAATTGAGTTACAAATCCAAGCAAAGCAAAATCGACACGAATTGGACGACAAAGCTGATAGATAAGAATCGATGAGAACAAGGTAATCAGTTTTGATAGCACAGAAATGAAATGTACACTATATTATTATATATTTCAAATCAATATTAATTTTAAACACGTACTAAATTAAATATATATATATAGTTAAAATAAACACATATTTAAATAAAAATCAATTTGGTTCAAAACCCTTTGAAATTCATGTACATATACATGCAACAGATCTTAAATAACTTATAAAACATCTATATATGTAAATCAACACCCTATATATAACTAATACCATTATGTGATGTGCAGACTTTGACAAAATATGCAACCAAACTCAACATATGCAACTTAATATATTATACTATATATTTTACAGTACGGTTCTTCACTTCTATAAAATAAAGTGAACACATAAACAAAAGGATCAATATGCGTATAAACTTAAGTAAACTTGTATCTATATACATAGTACAGGTCTCGCAAATAAATACCTAACCAAAGTTATATTGCAAGTTTTCAACAAAGCAGATACATCTATACACATATATAATACTTTAATATTTTATTATTTATTTATTTTTTTTAAAAAAACACAATAGGAACAAAGCAGACAATATAGATCTAATACAAACTTATGTACTTAATATATTTTATAATTCAAGTAAACTAACAAACAGTACAACTTATAAGTACAAACAGGTATTATAACTATTATATATTAGGGAATCAAAATATAAAGACTAACAGACTTTGTATAAGCCTATATTATAACTAATGTAATAAAACATATTACTGTAAACTAATGTATATAAAACACTGTAAACTCATCACATTACTGTAAGCGATAAACAAAACAATATAGCCTGTTTTTTTTTATGTAACAAAAAACATATACCTATATATATAAGCTTAGGGAAGCAAAGAGGAGCATGGCAGTCACGGCTCGGAGGTGGCTATGAGTTGAAGGCGGAGGCCGAGGCTACTAACTGCGGCAGGCGAGGGTGGTGGGAAGGCAGTGGGGCAAAGCGGGCCTGGTGGGAGGCAGAGGCCTGGGCGGAGGAAGCAAAGGTGGGCGGAGAGGCTAGGAGCGTGCGGGAGGTTTGGTGACGTGGGAGGAGGTCGTGGCACAAGGCGGTGATGGAGATGATGGGCGGAGACGGCGGAGGAGGAAGGACGGAGCAAGGGTTTCGAGTATTAGCAATGGCAGTTTTTGGTCGTTTGTTTTTCTTTCTTTTTACGAGGGAATGGACGGAACGGGGTGGGTTGAGTTTGTGAGGCGGTGGTGGTTGACAGATCGGTGGGGTCTAGGTTCGTGGTGGTGGACTTGGAAGGTGAGCACGGTCAAGGTTGGATGCGGAGGGTAGCAGGCTGTTATGCACGGCTGATGGTGGGAGAGTTGATACAGGTTGGTAGGAAGTGCGTTAGCTGGTGGCTGCTGTGCACGGTTGATTGGAGGAGGGTGGATGTTGAGAGGAATGGAGGCCGAAGCTTTTGGACCTGAAGCTTCATTTTTTTATTATAAAGGAACAGGATGATTCATAAATGAAAAGGTGATAGCTAGTTACAGTTTCAAATAAATGTTGAAACTAAACCTCTTTCTCTTTGAAGAATGTAACGGCAATGAAGGAACCAAGAAAAAAATGGATGGACCGTATAAATGGACCTAGGGAGAAGATAAAGTCATAGCTTTGAATTTCTGGGAAAGATAAAAGGTTGCAACCATTGGATTATGCGGTAGACAAATGAAGGGTCACGGAAGCCAAAAAGTTTCGACAACGGTTACCGATACGATCCAACGTTTTACAGATTTCGCTGTCCACCGGACATCGGAATACACAAATAAATACACTGCAAAGATCAGTACGACGAGACGATCAAAACGGTATACAGATATCAGTGGTACGATCATCCGATAAAAATCGATATCGGTACCAGATTGCTGCTATTTTGCAGAAAATAAGAACGACGGAGCAATAGACGTCCGAATTTGGAAAAATGACGAACTGACATCTTGTTCAGAAGATGGTTTAGAATTTTCCTATGTAAAAATATTTAGGTTTCGGAAACATTTTATTTTCATCGCTTTTTAACTGATTAAATTGAAGTGAATTTACGCGTGAAATAAACTTTCGTATTTTCGGACGAAAATTTACCAGTTGCTATGTTTAACTAGACGTATTCCAAATATTAAATTTTATTTCAAAATTTTATGGTTTAAAATTTTTACAAAATTTCAACAAATTACGTTATTAAACAGTTGAAATTTACGGGTAGTTACAGCTTCGGCCATAATTATTTTCTTCTTTGAATGGCCCGCTTGCGTGATAAAAGGAAAAGAAGGGGAGACAAGGGTACGCGATGTTCAGGAAATAGGTCTGCTAAATACATATCTAGGGTGGCTGATTTGAGTATATAAATTTATATTTAAATTAAATTGCTAAATTACTGTCCAGACGTTTTTATCTCGTACGATCACACAATAGCTCTGAAAATTACAAAATTTAAAATCCGATAATAAAACAATATTACGGATCCAATGGAGCTGGTTTCGTCGGATTCCGAGACTGTGCCCCGGAACGCTACTTTCAAATATCGGTTGAACGATATAAATTTCAAAAATGAACAAAACAGTTTTAAATTCGATTCTGAAGCTTCTATTATCTTCAGCATCATCAATATAAATTTTAAAAGCTTTTGAAATATTTTTCTTCAGCTTAAAATTGAAGATTTAAATTTTTATTCAGCATTCAATCGATTAAATTTTAAAGTTTAATCGCAAATTTCAAAGTTATATCGGGGATTCAAATTAAATCATCGTTCAAATATTTAAAATAAATTAAATATTTTCAATTTAATTTGTTCAAAATTCTGGGTCGTTACAGTAAAGGTACAAGTTACTTAGAAGATGCTTGGGACCGCCCATCCTCTAAGGATCCGTTAAAATATCTACTATGTAGTCATATTCGCTATTATAATAATGTCTAATAAGTAAAGTATAATCATATAGAAAATAGCGTTAAGGGGATGGAGAACCTTAACGCGGTCGGATCTTAAAATCATAATCGTAGTAAAGCTCGATATGGTAGGTGACACGGCACAACTAGGCAATGCTAGGGTAGATATACCAATTACGCATCCGGACTAGTGGTGACGCATAGCAGCCACTACCGCCCACCTCGAACAACACTCCCAAATCAAGGGTGGCCACCAAATCAATCACAAGTAATAGAATGGTATCGAAGAAGTGTGTCCGATAAGAGGTGCTACCTCCTTGGTCAATCGCTCCTGTTTTAGCCACCTTATGCCAACTCATGGGAGTTGGGTCCACGTATATACCTTAGGATCGTCGCCACCATCCTACTTCATTCCGAAAACTCCACCGCGTACACAGTTGTCAAAGTGGTTTTCGGTATCGATAGAGAGTATGTCCATATCTGATCCCGGTCTCTTTAACAACCAAACGGTATTATAACCCGTGGTTATAAATTTAACAAATTAATATCAAAATACTTCAAATTAAACCATTTAAAAACAAAGTCATTATTCTTTAAATCAAATATTAAATTCCCAAAAATTTAGCCCTTTTCTGAGTTCATTTATTCACTTAAAACAATAAAACGTTAAAATTTCAGCTTTCACAGCATTTAAAAAGTGCTGCGGTAAGTTATATTTGGAAACAATTTAATTCAGCAAAGACAGCATTTATAAACTGCTATAACAGTTCAGTTTTAAACAAAAGCATATTTCAGTCTACTACAGCTCTTAATAAGTGCTACAATAGCCCCTTTATTAGGTTCAGGTTCAAATTTAGTTTCTGCTACAATAGCACTTACCAAGTGCTATCATAGCCTTAGTTCATTTTAGTCTTTTGGTTCATATATATAACCACAACACTTAACAAGTGCTGCAGATTCTACTTAGTTCAGAATTGGTTCATTTCAGAGATGGTTGCATTTCTGAAGTGTTATGAATTAAATTTCCAGGTTTTAAGTGCAATTCCAGCCATAAATAAACTTCCATTTAAATCATTTAAACTTATAAAAATCATATTTTTCACATTAAAAAGTTCATTTAAAACCCTTAACTTATGATTTCTAAAGAGAAGTTTTACAAAAAAAAACAAACTTTTACAAAGTTCACTTATTAAATTTCAAGTGTGTCAATTCCCATTTTCTTTTAAACAATTTATTACAACACTTAAATTTAATTCTCCATTTTCCCACCATTTTAAAACTTAATTTCCATTTTAATTTAATAAATCTTAAGTTTCCATCTTTTCTTTTTAGTCAAATTTCAAATTTAAGTTACATTTTAAAGTCAATATTTTTCCATTTATTTACATTTATCACCTAGAAAAAAAATCTTTCTACTCTAAATAAATCATTTTAAAAACTCAATTTAAATAAATTTAATATTATTACAAATATTTAAAATATTTAAAAGTATCCAGATAAATACAGAAAATAACCACGGGTCTGTATAATATTTTCTAGCCTAAGTCAAGTGATACGGATAATATATCATTTCAATCCGTAGTTTACAAAGAAAAATCTGGGTTTTATCATTTCAAACCCGCAATCCCAAGTAAATAAAATTTAATTGAAAATCGTTCATGCCTATCATTTCAGCCCATAACGATCTTCCCTTATTCTAAAGTCCGTTCGGGTATGTATCATTTCAACCCATAGTGATTCTATTTTACAGGGAACTTGCTGTGTGATTTAACAGAATAGAATAACAGAAAATAAGAACAAAATATAACAGATGATACATTATGCAATTTTAATAATTCTAACATCAAATATAAATAAATCACAGGTAATTATAACATCATTTTTATTTATTTATTTAATTTCTACACATTCAGTTGCGGTCGTTTCACAATCATATAAGTATGAATATTCGTGTGAGATTTACTCACCTCTACGGAGCTGGAGATTCGATTCAAAAAGGAAATACGATGTCTATCGAAAGCAAGCGGAAAGCACGATCAGTTGTTAGCGGATGCGCCAACTAGATTCAAATTTAAAGCAAAATAAATAATCAAATCTAAGATTGCACGAATAACAAATTTTCAAATGAAGCAAACAAACGAAAAAGAAACAAGTTAAATACTAGAAAGGAATAGCTCGACCACTTTTTAAAATAGACAATAACTTCGAAACAACTTTTGTTCATTTTTTTTTTCAAATACAAGGCTAGGTAGAAATATATCTTCAAATTTTCCAAAAGTGACAAAAGCAAAATTTTCCATTCTTTTTCAAAACAAGGTCAGTGGAGAACATAGACTAGGATACCAAATACAAGGGACAAAACAGTTCACTTCAAAATACAGAGTGATAAAACAAAAATTTGTTCATTCTTCAGGTTCAAGTACAAGGGCTCGGTCTGGCAATTCAACCGAAAATGAAAATGCAAAAGGTGACAAACAAACTTTTCATTTCTCTTTTGTATTCAGACAACAGGCTCAGGGAAAATAGACAAATACAAAATACAAAAGGTGACCAAAAGGAAATTTGTTTATTTCTCAAAACCAAGCTCGGTCTGGCAGTCATGGACTTTGGGTTCACTGTTTTGGTTCAAGCATACGAAGGATCGGTCTGACCAGGGGCGTGGGTGGTCTTGCATGGGGTCGGTGGTGGTCTGGGGTTCGGCATGGTGTTGGAGGTGACGTGGTGGTTCATGGCTGGAGTGGCAGGTTGTGACGTGGTCTAGATCTGGCCTGGGTTCGTGGTGGTGGCAGGGGTTCTCTGGCGTGGGTTGTGGTAGCAGGCTGGTCTCGGCCTGGAGTAGGAGGTGTGGCTGGCGAAGGGGTTGGGTTCGGTCTGGTGATGTGGGGTTATCGGCTGGTGGCGAATGGGGTAGATCTGGCGAAGGGGTTGGGTGGTGGCTGGTCTCGACCTGGAGACGAATGGGGTAGGTGACGTCTAGCATGGAGTTGGCAAAAGAACAAAAGAAAACAGGGGAGGAGAGTAAACAAAATAATCAATTGAAAGAAAACAGGTGGCCATACCTTGGAGATGCTCACGCAAAATGCAAATGGAAGCTGAAAGAAAATTGCAGTCTGGAATTATGTTTGAACGTGGAATAGAATAAGACAGCTGCTCACAATTTGTAGAGAGAAGGCAAAAGAAAAGTTTTGGAACGGTAAAGAAATTAAGGCAATAAATAAAGTTGAACGGTAGCAAAAATTTAGGCAATCAATTTTATTAAATTGAAAGAAACGTAAGGAGTCAAAGGGAAAGAAATAATCTTTCACGTGCAACCGATTAAATGCAAGATTTTTGAATTCCAAGCTGAAATATACATGGCTGAACTTGAAATGTTAACGCAAGAAAAATCAATAGACAAAGAAAACAACGAACGTAAAAGTGTAATGCCCAAAGTAACGTACCATTGTTATTTGTTTCTTTTATTAAATAAATTTAAAAATGATAACGTTTCTTTAAATAAAATAACGTATCATTTAAACCAAAAATTAAATAGCTATTATCATAATTAGTAAAATTTGATTGTTTAATATAAGTTAAGAACGGATGTAAATATACGTAACGAAATGTAAAATTTAAATTTCCCTTTTCACACTAATTATTACACTTTTAATTCAAATCAACATTACAGAACGCTTATTTTTAAATAAAAATTTATTAAAAATTTTGGGCTGTTACACTCTCCCCCACTTAAAACTTTTCGTCCCCGAAAAGGAACGAAAAAGGAAAACAAAGAAAGATAAGACAGTAGAGCAAAAGTACCTGAAATAAACAATTCCGGATTCGAAGCACGAATGCTCTCCTCCATCTCCCAGGTGCAATCCCGTTCATCAGTGCTCCACTGCACTTTGACCAGGTTGACAGATTTCCTTCTTAGCTGCTTTGTACCTCGATCGACGATACGAAGTGGCTTCCTCTCAACAGTCAGATTTGGCTCAATATCCAAACTATCAAGAGCAGAAGGCTGGATAATAAGAGATGGATCATGCAGATAGCGACGAAGATGAGATACATGAAAGACGCTGTGTACTCCAGAAAATTTCTCGGGTAAATCCAGACGATAAGCAAGAGAGCCAATTCTTTCCAAAATGCAGAAAGGACCTACAAATCTAGGAGAAAGCTTTCCTCTACGACCAAAACGAATAACATTCCTTAAGGGAGAGACCGTAAGGAAAACCAAATCACCAACAACAAACTCTAAACTCCTCCTACGCCTATCAGCATACTTCTTCTGCCTATCTTGAGCAATCCTCATCTTCCTCTTAATCTCTTCAACTCTCTCGGAAGCTTCTAAAATTATCTCAGGACCAAGAACCAAACGATTACCGGATTCAATCCAACAAGAAGGAGATCTACAAGGTCGTCCGTAAAGAGCAGAAAACGGAGATGTCTCAATACTGGCCTGATAACTATTGTTATAGGTGAATTCGACAAGATAGAGATGATCTTCCCACGATCCTCCATAATCAAGCACACAAGCACGAAGAAGATCTTCTAGAATCTGATTCACCCTTTCCGTTTGACCGTCGGTCTGTGGATGGTAAGCAGTGCTCAGATTCAGACGAGTACCCAAAGAATCCTGAAAGGCTTTCCAAAACCTACTAGTAAAGATAGGATCACGATCACAAACAATACTGAGAGGAACACCATGGAGACGAACAATCTCCCTCATGTAAATCTCAGACAAACTAGAAGCTGAATGGGTAGACTTGACCGGAATGAAATGAGCTGATTTGGTCAATCTATCTACAATAACCTAGATACTCTCGTTACCCTTCCTAGTCCTCGGTAAACCATCAATGAAATCCATAGAAACTTATTCCCACTTCCAATTGGGAATCTCAAGAGGCTACAATAAACCAGGAGTCTTCTGATGATCTGCCTTGACTTGCTGACAAGTCGCACATCTATTAACAAAAATGGAAATATCTCGCTTCATACCTTTCCACCAATATAAATTCTTCATGTCCTGATACATCTTGGTCACGTCTGGATGAATAGAAAGTCTGGACTGATGATTCTCCCAAAGTAACTCCTTTCTCAATCCATCAACATTCGGGACACAGATCCTATTATTAATCCTCAACACACCCTTATCGTCAATCTGAGCACCACTGCCATCAAGACTACTACCTCTAACTCTATTTCGAACATTCTCCTTAATCAATCTAAGCATCTGATCCTCATCCTGCCTAGCCATAATACGATCCACAAGAGGTGAAGAAACAACAAGCTGGAACAACAAAGCTTTCTTTCTACTCAAAGCATCCACCACAACATTAGCTTTCCCTGGTGTATAGTTGATGTCGAGGTCATAAGAAGCAAGGAACTCTAACCACCTAACTTGTCTCTGATTCAAATCCTTCCGAGAGAAAATATACCTCAAAGACTGATGATCTGTGAAAAGCTCGAACTTAGTACCCAAAAGATGATGTCTCCAAAGCTTCAAAGCAAAAACAACAGCAAGCAACTCTAGATCATGAGCAACATAATTTACTTCATGGGTCTTCAACTGTCGACTAGCATAAGCAATCACTCTACCATCCTGCATCAGAACAGCTCCCAAACCTTCTCGACAAGCATCAGTGTATACCGTTAATCCCTCATTTCCATTTGGAACGGTAAGGACAGGTGCGGAAGTAAGCTTGTCTTTTAACTCATTGAATGCGGCCTTACACTCGTTACTCCAAATAAACTTAGCATTCTTCCGAGTTAAAGCAGTGAGAGGTGCAGCAATCCGAGCGAAATTCTCAATGAATCTCCGGTAATAACCGGCAAGGCCCAGAAAACTACGGATATTAGTAGGAGTCTTAAGAGTTTCCCAATCCTGCACAGAATAGGGAAAAAGAAGGATAATAGGAAAGATAGAGTGAATTGAATGAAACGAGGAAAGAGCAGGAAAAAGACTTACATTGATCGCAGCGATCTTGACTGGATCAACAGAAACTCCATTACCAGAAACAATATGCCCGAGGAATCGGACTTCAACTTTCTAGAAATGGCATTTGGAAAATTTAGCCTTTAACTGATGATTTCGAAGAGTCTCAAGAACAGATTTCAAATGTGACTCATGTTCTTCTTCAGACTTAGAGAAAATGAGGATATCATCCACAAAGACTAGAACAAATTTATTAAGCACATCACGAAAAACACGATTCATCAAGTCAACAAAGAAAGCAGGAGCATTAGTCAAACCAAAAGGCATGACTAACCATTCAAAGAATCCATTCTCAGTATGGAAAGCAGTCTTGGGAATACTTTCCTCGGCAACTCTGAGTTGGTGAAAACCCGTGGCAAGATCAAGCTGAGAGAAAACAGTAGCACCATAAAGCTGATCAAACATATCATTGATGTGAGGCATTGGATATATATTTTTCATAGTGAGCTTGTTCAACTCCCTATAATCAACACACATCCGGAGAGAACCATCGGACTTGGTGACGAAAACCACCGCAGCTCCCCATTCGAAATAGCTAGGTCTGATCAGACCATTGGAAGACAAGTCCTCAATTTGCTTCCCTAACTCAACCTTCTCGCGGGGTGCCATTCTTCTAGGAGGAAGAACTACAGGTCGAGATCCAGGAATAAGATCAATGCGGAAATCAATTTCCCGCTTAGGAGGTAAAGCAGTAACTTCACCAAATACATCGGGATAGAGATTGACTACACGAGTCGACTGAAGATCATCAGTAGAAGCATCTAGAGAAAAGATAAAGCTACCAGCATAATCATGAGGCATATGACCCTGAATAACCAAAGAGTTACCCCGATCATCCTTAAGAGAAACAATTCGGGATTTACAAGAGATACGGGCATCGTGCCCGTCAAGCCAATCACTTCCAAGCAACAAATCAAAAGTATCGAAACCAAGGACATAGAAATCTCCATTAAATTTATGACTAGAATAGAAGAGTCTCACTTGCTTACAAATCTTATCAAGATTTGCGGGACCACCAATAGGATTTGAAACACATAGAGGAACAGAAGCATACTCAGGAGAAAGGAGATGTTCAAACTTATTACACAAATGATCAGAAATAAAACTATGCGAAGCTCCAGTATCAAATAAAACACGAATAGGATGATGAAATAAAGTAAAGGTGCCTTGAAGAGTACCTTGATCATCGCTCGGAGCAGGAGTAGGTGCAGCAGGTGATGAAGCAGATGTGACAGCAAATACACCATATGGCTTTCCCTTCTGATATAAAGGACAGTCATTCCTAAAATGACCTGGCTGAAGACAAACATGACAAAGATTGTTCCTGGTTACCTGAGGTGGAGGAACAGCAGCACCAACCAAAGTAGGAAAACTATTAGCATAATGTCCCTTCTGGTCACATTTGAAGCAGGTAATAGTGGATAGATCAATAGGGTATTTCTGGGAAGGAGAAGATGCCGAAGATCCTAAGCCCGGATGTTTGAGCCAATTTTTCTTCTGCTGGTGGAAGTTGGGCTTTCTCTTCTTGGAATTTGCAGAGGAAGATTGTGAGACATGAGCACCAGAAGCAGCAGGACCCTTGGAAGTAGGGTTCTCATAGCGAATAGCCATATCCATGAGCTCAGTAAAAGTGCCATGAACATGTGAAATAAGACGGTCGTAGAACTCTGGACGAGCTCCAGCAATGAATTTCTCATTCTTCTTTAGCTGAGTGTCAATAAGACCAGGACCAAATTTGGAAAGTTCGTTGAACTTCCGCTCATACTCTGAAAAAGACATGGTACCTTGCTTGAGATCCATGAATTCACGATAAAGCTGAGATTTCCCGGCTTCAGGCATCCATTTTGCCACAAAAGCCTCCCTGGAAAGAAGATACAGAAACCAAACTTAAGATAGATTCAAAAGAAAAGGAAATGGGGAAAATTCAAGATAACGCAAAGGATACCTGAACTACTCCCACGAAAGATCACCTTCGTTAGTGTGAGCCGTAACCGACTCCCACCAATCTAAGGCTGACTCTTGCAGCTGCTAACTGACGCTTCTGGGCATCAGTGATCTCAAGACCAGTAAATATCCTCTCCAAACTTCGCAGCCATTGCTGGGCTTCGATAATACTCTCTGAACCGGTGAACTTAGTACCACCGAGCTGAGAGAATTCCTTGCAAAGAACAGTAAACCTAACAGGTGCAACAAGTGGAGGAGCTGGGGCAATACCACGACCCCTACCTCTAGTATTTCCACGATTAATCCTGGAAATATCAAGAATGAATTTAGGATAAAGGTACAGAGAAGACAAAGATAAGCTAAGATAAGACACGATAAGATCACTTGGATTAATATCCTAATAACAACCATCCTAACAAGGCAGATACGGAAAGAAGGAAGTTTAGAAAAAAAAATTTAAAATAAGAAATTTTTATATCAAAATAATCTTTGAAAAATCATTTGAAAATCATTTAAAATCATTTTATACTTTGAAGATACGTTCACTCACAAAGAAATGATTCTGAGTTTGATTTCACTCATTCTAGGGTATTTCTACCCTATCTCTAATGAGTTTTTGCTCCATAGGCTAAGGTTTTCCTAAAACCAAAGCTCTGATACCAAATGTAACGACCCGGTATTTTGGACCATTCAAATCGACAATAATCCACACATGTCAGACTTGAATAATGCAAAATAACAGATTGTAATAAATTTTGGAGCAAATAAAATCATTCACAGAATCACAGACACAGAAATATCAGAATAACTCGCAGCGGAATTTAAAAATAACCATAGTGGTTCATGAAGCCACTAAAATAAATAGTCTCAAAACAAGTACAAATTACATAGCCTAAAACCAATACAGTTTGAATAACCACAGAAAATCCCAAATTGATTGTCTCAATTACATAAGCTAAAATAAAAGACTGAATAGCAAAACAGATAGCAGCTTGATAAAGATGATCTCTAGTAGTCCTAGCTCCGTGAAGATGAAGTCCAACTAATACTCAAGCTGACCTGAGCATAAAAAATAAAACATAAACACTCGATTCAGGACATACATACTTATACAATGTAAACCAACTCAAGTGAACTGTAGTAAAGGTACAAGTAACTTAGAAGATGCTTGGGACCGCCCATCCTCTAAGGATCCGTTAAAATATCTACTATGTAGTAATATTCGCTATTATAATAATGTCTAATAAGTAAAGTATAATCATATAGAAAATAGCGTTAAGGAGATGGAGAACCTTAACGCGGTTGGATCTTAAAATCATAATCGTAGTAAAGCTCGATATGGTAGGTGACACGGCACAACTAGGCAATGCCAGGGTAGATATACCAATTACGCATCCGGACTAGTGGTGACGCATAGCAGCCACTACCGCCCACCTCGAACAACACTCCTAAATCAAGGGTGGCCACCAAATCAATCACAAGTAATAGAATGGTATCGAAGAAGTGTGTCCGATAAGCGGTGCTACCTCCTTGGTTCGTCAATCGCTCCTATTTTAGCCACCTTATGCCAACTCACGGGAGTTGGGTCCACGTATATACCTTAGGATCGTCGCCACCATCCTACTTCATTCCGGAAACTCCACCGCGTACACAGTTGTCAAAGTGGTTTTCGGTATCGACAGAGAGTATGTCCATATCCGATCCCGGTCTCTTTAACAACCAAACGTTATTATAACCCGTGGTTATAAATTTAAAACAATTTATATCAAAATACTTCAAATTAAACCATTTAAAAACAAAGTCATTATTCTTTAAATCAAATATTAAATTCCCAAAATTTTAGCCCTTTTCTGAGTTCATTTATTCACTTAAAACAATAAAACGTTAAAATTTCAGCTTTCACAGCATTTAAAAAGTGTTGCGGTAAGTTATATTTGGAAACAATTTAATTCAGCAAAGACAGCATTTATAAACTGCTATAACAGTTCAGTTTTAAACAAAAGCATATTTCAGTCTACTGCAGCTCTTAACAAGTGCTACAGTAGCCCCTTTATTAGGTTCAGGTTCAAATTTAGTTTCTGCTACAACAGCACTTACCAAGTGCTATCATAGCCTTAGTTCATTTTAGTCTTTTGGTTCATATATATAACCACAGCACTTAACAAGTGCTGCAGATTCAACTTTGTTCAGAATTGGTTCATTTCAGAGATGGTAGCATTTCTGAAGTGTTATGAATTAAATTTCCAGGTTTTAAGTGCAATTCCAGCCATAAATAAACTTCCATTTAAATCATTTAAACTTATAAAAATCATATTTTTCACATTAAAAATGTTCATTTAAAACCCTTAACTTATGATTTCTAAAGAGAAGTTTTACAAAAAAAAACAAACTTTTACAAAGTTCACTTATTAAATTTCAAGTGTGTCAATTCCCATTTTCTTTTAAACAATTTATTACAACACTTAAATTTAATTCTCCATTTTCCCACCATTTTAAAACTTAATTTCCATTTTAATTTAATAAATCTTAAGTTTCCATCTTTTCTTTTTAGTCAAATTTCAAATTTAAGTTACATTTTAAAGTCAATATTTTTCCATTTATTTACATTTATCACCTAGAAAAAAAATCTTTCTACTCTAAATAAATCATTTTAAAAACTCAATTTAAATAAATTTAATATTATTACAAATATTTAAAATATTTAAAAGTATCCAGATAAATACAGAAAATAACCACGGGTCTGTATAATATTTTCTAGCCTAAGTCAAGTGATACGGATAATATATCATTTCAATCCGTAGTTTACAAAGAAAAATGCGGGTTTTATCATTTCAAACCTGCAATCCCAAGTAAATAAAATTTAATTGAAAATCGTTCAGGCCTATCATTTCAGCCCATAACGATCTTCCCTTATTCTAAAGTCCGTTCGGGTATGTATCATTTCAACCCATAGTGATTCTATTCTACAGGGAACTTGCAGTGTGATTTAACAGAATAGAATAACAGAAAAATAAGAACAAAATATAACAGATGATACGTTATGCAATTTTAATAATTCTAACATCAAATATAAATAAATCACAGGTAATTATAACATCATTATTATTTATTTATTTAATTTCTACACATTCAGTTGCGGTCGTTTCACAATCATATAAGTATGAATATTCGTGTGAGATTTACTCACCTCTACGGAGCTGGAGATTCGATTCAAAAAGGAAATACGATGTCTATCGAAAGCAAGCGGAAAGCACGATCAGTTGTTAGCGGATGCGCCAACTAGATTCAAATTTAAAGCAAAATAAATAATCAAATCTAAGATTGCACGAATAACAAATTTTCAAATGAAGCAAACAAACGAAAAAGAAACAAGTTGAATACTAGAAAGGAATAGCTCGACCACTTTTTAAAATAGACAATAACTTCGAAACAACTTTTGTTCATTTATTTTTTTTTCAAATACAAGGCCAAGTAGAAATATATCTTCAAATTTTCCAAAAGTTACAAAAGCAAATTTTTTCATTCTTTTTCAAAACAAGGTCAGTGGAGAACATAGACTAGGATACCAAATACAAGGGACAAAACAGTTTACTTCAAAATATAGAGTGATAAAACAAAAATTTGTTCATTCTTCAAGTTCAAGTACAAGGGCTCGGTCTAGCAATCCAACCAAAAATGAAAATGCAAAAGGTGACAAACAAACTTTTCATTTCTCTTTTGTATTCAGACAACAGGCTCAGGGAAAATAGACAAATACAAAATACAAAAGGTGACCAAAAGGAAATTTGTTTATTTCTCAAAACCAAGCTCGGTCTGGCAATCATGGACTTTGGGTTCACTGTTTTGGTTCAAGCATACGAAGGATCGGTCTGACCAGGGGCGTGGGTGGTCTTGCATGGGGTCGGTGGTGGTCTAGGGTTCGACATGGTGTTGGAGGTGACGTGGTGGTTCATGGCTGGAGAGGCAGGTTGTGACGTGGTCTAGATCTGGCCTGGGTTCGTGGTGGTGGCAGGGGTTCTCTAGCGTGGGTCGTGGTGGCAGGCTGGTCTCGGCCTGGAGTAGGAGGTGTGGCTGGCGAAGGGGTTGGGTTCGGTCTGGTGACGTGGGGTTATCGGCTGGTGGCGAATGGGGTAGATCTGGCGAAGGGGTTGGGTGGTGGCTGGTCTCGACCTGGAGACGAATGGGGTAGGTGACGTCTAGCATGGAGTTGGCAAAAGAACAAAAGAAAACAGGGGAGGAGAGTAAACAAAATAATCAATTGAAAGAAAATAGGTGGCCATACCTTGGAGACGCTCACGCAAAATGCAAATGGAAGCTGAAAGAAAATTGCAGTCTGGAATTATGTTTGAACGTGGAATAGAATAAGACAGCTGCTCACAATTTGTAGAGAGAAGGCAAAAGAAAAGTTTTGGAACGGTAAAGAAATTAAGGCAATAAATAAAGTTGAACGGTAGCAAAAATTTAGGCAATCAATTTTATTAAATTGAAAGAAACGTAAGGAGTCAAAGGGAAAGAAATAATCTTTCACGTGCAACCGATTAAATGCAAGATTTTTGAATTCCAAGCTGAAATATACATGGCTGAACTTGAAATGTTAACGCAAGAAAAATCAATAGACAAAGAAAACAACGAACGTAAAAGTGTAATGCCCAAAGTAACGTACCACTGTTATTTGTTTCTTTTATTAAATAAATTTAAAAATGATAACGTTTCTTTAAATAAAATAACGTATCATTTAAACCAAAAATTAAATAGCTTTTATCATAATTAGTAAAATTTGATTGTTTAATATAAGTTAAGAACGGATGTAAATATACGTAACGAAATGTAAAGTTTAAATTTCCCTTTTCACACTAATTATTACACTTTTAATTCAAATCAACATTACAGAACGCTTATTTTTAAATAAAAATTTGTTAAAAATTTTGGGCTGTTACATTAAAAATCAAAACACTTTGGAAATCACAGCATTGAAATCATAGCATTTTGGAAATCATAACACTTTGAAATTATAGCTTTTTGGAAATCATAACACTTTTGAATTATAGCATTTTGGAAATCATAACACTTTTGAAATTATAGCATTTTGGAAATCATAACACTTTCCTCTTAAACAGTTTAGATATTAAAATTAGTATATATAATAAAATAGTTTATAAATAAAATAGTTCATATAAATAGTAATAAGTTAAAATAGTTTATATAAATAGTTATAAGTTAAAATAGTTTATAATAAAATAATTTAAATTAAAAATGATTTATATTAAAATAGTTTATATTAAAATAATTTATAAAGTAAAATATCAATAGTTCTAAATATAATTTCAAATTACTTTATAAAATAAAATAGTTTCCTCGACTTTCACAAATCGATTCAAATCAATTCAAATTCCAAATTCAAATTTAATCAAATCTAAATCATCAATTTCAATTCCAATTCAATTAAACATTTTCAAGTTATATCGTTTTCAAATACCAATTTGAACCACAAATAAACCATTTCAGTTTCAATATATTTCAAAGCTTCAAATAATCCACATTTCAAAACTAAATTCGATAATTTTATATATATATCAATTCACTTTTCTATTATTTAGTTTTGAAATATTTACCTAATTATTTCAATATCATTTGAATACAACTTCAACTTACAAAATATCCCATTTAAATTTATATAAGTTTGAAATATCCATTTAAGTCACCTTTAATCAAATTTCAAGTTGTAAAACACTTCTTTAAAATTTCAAATTCAATAAATTTCAAATCAAACTTATTTAAGTGTAATACTTAAACAAATAAAATTTCAAATCAATTTCAAATTTATCTTTACAACCCGAATCATTACAAACTCAATATTCTAAAATATAAATTTTAAATAAATACTTAAGCATATTATATATCAACTTTATTAAATCAACTTTAATAAATCAACTTTAATAAATCATTAAAATCAATATTTATCAAAACCATATATTTCCTTTCAAAACCATAGAAATCATTTTCAAAATATTTATATATAGACCAATGGTGTCTGTATATAATTTTCTATCCTATGGTCAAGTGATACAGATATTTATCATTTTAATCCGCTATTTAAATATATATACGGGTATATATCTTTTCAACCCGCAATCCCAAATTCAATTCGAATGAAAATCAATTGGGTTTATCATTTCAACCCATAACGATTTTCTCCTATTCTAAAGTCCGTTCGGGTATGTATCATTTCAACCCATAGTGATTTCTATACTAACAGGGAACTTGCAAAGTGATAACAGATATAATAATAATAATAATAATAACAGACATCTATCATCAATATAAATAGCAGACAATGGTGTTAGATGTCACAGGTTGATGCAGCAGCGGATAACAAAAATGATGATACGGTGAAAGTAGCGATCGATGGAATAGAAGATACCGAATGGCCCAAATCCGTTGATCCAAAGATGTCGGATTCTAGCTATCCCAAACACGTTGATCGCGCACGATACCATGTTTAAAGATCTACGATTCTTCGTACGTTGATCTAGCGCACTAGATACCGTGAATCGGCTTCAGTAGTCGTTGAATCGAGCGCACTCGATTACCGAAAGTGGAGATAGGAGATCACACTCAACTACCAATTTAATGAAAGCACAGAGCTAACAAACAAAAGTTTTATTCAAAATCAACTAACTTTACAAATGACCAACACTCCGCTATTTATAGAAGTTACAACTCAACACGACTTAATTCTGTACAACACTTAGGTCGGCAACGACCTATCAAAGACAACGGCCTACGACCTAAAAACAATGCGACTTAAAACAAACAAGTTTACAACTCACTCTTACATCACAAAACATCCGACCTAAAACAGGCCTGTGACCTACGACCTAACATAGGTCGTTAACGACCTAAGACATTACACATAACAAAGTACAACATCTCCCAAGGTCGAGCGACCTAAAAATACATGGCAGCGACCTAAAGAATAGCTTCTGGAAATCTTCATGCGACCTACCCCATGAGCGACTTAAGAAATGCAGCGGTGAACGACCTAACAACAGAAGGCAGTGACCTAAAATAAAGCGGCATCCAACTCAGCGACCTATCATAGGTCGTATCACGCTTCCGCGACCTAACATAGGTCGTAACTCTTCCCCACGACCTAGCATAGGTCGTAGCTCGTAAAAGCTGGTACTCGCAAGATCGGAGCAACCTACAGAACTGAGTAATTCGTTAGGTCGTTTGAGTGCCTTTTCCTTTAACTCGTTAGCTTGATCACATGCCTTCACACTGATTCTGTTAACTCGTGAGCAACCTTCCATAGGTCGTGAGCGACCTAAAGTTCCACTAGGTCATGAGCGACCTAAATTGGCAGATCGCGCTGCATCATCCTCCCCCGGTTGGCAAAAATTCGACCTCAAATTTGCACCTTCCTCTTCTACAACAAGTTCATCCCCATAATACGGAGTCAAATATTTGACATTGAAAACATCAAACGTATGAACATCATCCGGTAATCTCAACTGATATGCATTTTCATTGATTTTCTTCAAGACTTCCACTGGACCGATTTTTCGAGCTTTCAACTTATTATACGTTCCCACTGAAAAATGATCTTTTGTCAACACGGCGTAAACCAAATCACCTTCTCTGAAATTCACACATCTTCGCTTTTTATCTGCCAGTTGTTTATACTTCTCATTTGATGCAAGTAATCGTTCATGCACAATTCTGTGGCACTCCTGCAACTCAGTTACAAAATCACAAGCACGCTTAACAACTCCTTTCTGATATGGCACTGTCGTCAGATCCAATGGACCCTTCGGACTTGCTGAGTATACAACTTGGAACGGACTGAAACCCGTACTACGGTTAACAGCGTGATTATGTGCAAGCTCTGCCTGACATAATTTCATATCCCAGCTCTTCAAATTGTCTTTCACAAGACATCTCAACAAATTTCCCAATGATCTATTAACCACTTCCATTTTCCCATCTGTTTGCGGATGATAGGCGCTACTAAAATTCAACTTCGTTCCGACCATCTTCCACAAACTTAACCAAAAATGGCTTAGAAATCTAGTATCCCGATCCGAAACAATAGATTCAGGTAAACCATGTAATCGATACACCTCTTTAAAGAATAACTGAGCAACACGGACGGCATCAGCTGTCTTCTTACAAGCGATAAAATGTTTCATTTTGGAAAATCTATCCACCACAACGAATATAGAATCATTTCCCCTTTGAGTTCTAGGCAAACCCAAGACAAAATCCATGCTGATATCAACCCACGGTTTAATAGGCACCGGTAATGGCATATACAATCCCGCATTCGTCGCCGTCCCTTTAGACACTTGACAAATATGACATCTTTCCACAAATCGTTCAACTTCCTTTCTTATAGTAGGCCAAAAATATGATTGCGAAATCAACTGTAATGTACGGTCTCTCCCCACATGACCTTCCTCATGTAACTCTTTCACAATCTTCATTCGTAAAATGCCCTCTGGTATACACAATCTGTTACCCTTGAATAGAAAACCATCCACTAACACATACTCATCAGTTTTTCCTCCATTGACTTCATCCATGATCTTAGCAAAGTAAGGATCATCAACAAGCAATTCTGGCAACACATCAAACCCTGTCACTTCAACCTTCATTGTAGTCAACAAATGATTCCTTCGACTCAATGCATCTGCCACTCTATTCGTAATTCCCGATTTATGCTTCACCACAAATGTAAATTGTTGTAAGTACGCAATCCATGAAGCATGCCTTGCCGCAATCTTGTCCTGTCCCTACATATGCTTCAACGCCTCATGATCAATATATAACACAAATTCTTTATGAAACAAATAATGTCTCCAATGTTTGATAGCTTGCACGATAGCATAAAATTCCACATCATATGTATTATATCTCATCTTCGCTCCCGATAGCTTCTCACTGAAATATGCAATAGGTCGTCCTTTCTGACTCAACACCCCTCCAATTCCAACCTTCGATGCATCAGTATGCAATTCAAACAACAACTGAAAATCTGGCAACACTAGAATTGGTGCTGTCTTCAAAAGTTCTTTGATTCTCTCAAAAGCAAATCCTGCTTCCTCCGACCATGAAAATTGCTTCCCTTTCATACAATCGGTAACTGTAGCCATCACGCTTCTGAAGTGTGGAATGAACCTTCGGTAGAATGACGCCAAACCGTGAAAACTTCTAACTTCTGTTATTGTCCTGGGTTGTGGCCAATTTATGATCGCTTCAACTTTATTCTGATCCACCTGTATACCTCCTCCCGATATAACATACCCCAAAAATAAAACACTCTGCGTCATGGACACGCATTTCTTCGTTGCAGCATAAAATTGTTCCTGTCACAGTAACATCAACACTCCTCTCAGATGTTGCAAGTGTTCTTCTGGACTTCCACTATATATCAGTATATCATCAAAATACACCACTACAAACTTCCCAATAAATGGTCTAAAAATCTGATTCATCACCCGCATGAATGTACTAGGTGCATTCGAAAGACCAAACGGCATAACCAGCCATTCGTACAATCCTTCTCTCGTCTTGAATGCTGTCTTCCATTCGTCCCCTGGTCTAATTCGAATTTGATGATAACCACTTTTCAAATCAATTTTCGAAAAGATAGTAGCTCCACTAAGTTGATCCAACAAATCATCCAATCTAGGCATAGGGAATCTATATCTCACTGTAATCTTGTTCAGTGCCCGACTATCAGTACACATCCTCCACGTCCCATCCTTCTTCGGTACTAACAATGCTGGCACATCACATAGACTTAAACTTTCCTGCACACGCCCCTGTTCAAGCAATTCTTCCACTTGCCTTCTCAACTCCTCATGTTCTTTTGGACTCATTCTGTAGTGTGGTCTATGTGGCAACACAGCTTCTGGAACAAGATCAATTTGATGTTGAATGTCCCTCAACGGCGGTAACTCCATTGGTAGCTCCTCAGGAAATACATCGTCAAACTCTCCCAACACTGGTTTCACTTCTTCAGGAATCTCAACCACTTCATGACTCTCACGTCCAATCAACAAGAATACTTCAGGCTCCTCTTCTACCTCCTTAACAAACTCCTTCAAAGATAACAAAGTTTTCAACTCTTCAATCTCCTCCAACTTGCTTTCTTCGTGTTGTCGCTTCTTAGGAATTAAAGTAATCTTTGTACCCTAAAACATGAAACTGTAACTGTTAGCACATCCATCATGTTGCACAACCCTATCATACTGCCATGGTCTTCCCAACAACAGATGGCATACATCCATGTCTAACACATCACACCAAATTTCATCTTTGTATTTCTTCCCAATTGAAAAATTAACACAAGCTCTTCGTCCAACTTTCACCTACCCACCTTTCCTCAACCAAGCAAACTTGTAAGGTTTCGGACGCTTCTCAGTTTTCAATGACAACTTCTTCACAGCTTCTGTAGAGATAATATTATCACAGCTTCCCGCATCAATAACAAACTTGCAAACCCTTCCCAAGATAGTGCACGTTGATTGAAAGATGTTACTCCTCAACCAGCTAGTCCCTTCCTCCTGCTTTGGTGTTAAAAAAGATCTCTTCATCATCAATGAATACCCTTCATCTCCCGACACATTTTCTTCCTCCTCATCATGTAGTGAATTAGAACATTCAGCTTCCACCTCTTCATCTTCAACCTCAGCAATCATCGTTCGATTCTTTGGCTTTGGACATTCATTGCTTTTGTGACCAATCTCCTGACAATTGAAACATTTGATACCACTATTGATTCTGGTCTTAGCAACTTCATTAACAACCGGTTTTGCAACAGCCTTCGAAACATTCACATTGCTACTAGCCCCTTTCGTTGGATTGTTAGAATTTGTAAACACACCACCACCTCTCCTTCCTTGCTTCTCCCAAGCTAAAGCTTTCTGATGTGCTTCAGCGACAGATCTGGGATCAAACATATTCACCATATCTTTAATCTGCATTCTCAACCCTCCAACAAATCTAGCTGTCAATTGCTCCTCCGTCTCCATGATATCATTCCTCACAATCAGCTGATAGAACTCATCTGCATAATCATTCACTGACTTCGTTCCTTGTCTCAAGTTCTGCAAACGTTGATACATAAGAGATTGATAATTGTAAGGTAAAAACGTAGCCTTCATCAATTTCTTCATCTTATCCCATGATTCAATCTTTGACTTCCCCATTCTCTCCCGTGTTAGTTTAGTTTGCTGCCACCATGCCATAGCTCTCCCTTTCAAGCGTGTAGCAACCAACTTAACTCTTCGATGCTCAGGAACCTCCTTAAAGTCAAAAATTTCTTCCACATTAGACAACCAATCCAAAAATTCTTCAGCCACCATTCCACCCTTGAATTCTGTCATTTCAGTTTTCATTCCCGACTCCCATCAACGATCATCCTCAAAATCTCGATCCCGATCCCGATTCCGTCCCTGGCCATGATCTTGATAATGAAAACTCCCTCTATCACCATCTTCATCAACAACAGATGTACTTCGATAACGATCCCGTCCACCCACATCTCTATGATCTCGCATATCCCTTCTACTTTGTCTTTCATCATCTCGATATGGTTCATCTTCGAATTCTCTATGACTTCTTCTACCTTGATGAGATTGTGGCGATATTCTCCTTTCACCCGAAACCGATGGCGAAACCCTATTTCCACCTTGGTTTGAAATTGGTGATGTTCTTCTTCGGGGTTGATTCATATCCATCATGAGCTTCTCTAACCTCCCAATACCTTCATCCAACTTCTCATTGAATTTGTTACTTATGTGTTGTTCCATTTTTTCAGCATCTTCTCGCTTATACAAATCTTCAACATTTTGATGACGATTAGCTCTCCTTGGCGGCATTGTTAAATGAAACAAACTTCAACTCTCGGTGTGAACAAATATGATGCACGGCCTTCACTTGCTCTCGGCTCTAACCCCAAATACTTCACTTAGCTCGGCTTTGCTTGATGTAGCTCGGCTTCACTAACTCCTCAAACTTCTTCAATAAGAATTGGCTCCAAGACTCGGCTTAGCTATGATTGGCTAAGTCTAGCTCTGATACCAAATGATGCAGCAACGGATAACAAAAATGATGATACAGTGAAAGTAGCGATCGATGGAATAGAAGATACCGAATGGCCCAAATCCGTTGATCCAAAGATGCTGGATTCTAGCTATCCCAAACACGTTGATCGCGCATGATACCGTGTTTAAAGATCTACGATTCTTCGTACGTTGATCTAGCGCACTAGATACCGTGAATCGGCTTCAGTAGTCATTGAATCGAGCGCACTTGATTACCGAAAGTGGAGATAGGAGATCACACTCAACTACCAATTTAATGAAAGCACAAAGCTAACAAACAAAAGTTTTATTCAAAATCAACTAACTTTACAAATGACCAACACTCCGCTATTTATAGAAGTTACAACTCAACACGACTTAATTCTGGACAACACTTAGGTCGGCAACGACCTATCAAAAACAACGGCCTACGACCTAAAAACAATGCGACTTAAAACAAACAAGTTTACAACTCACGCTTACATCACAAAACATCCGACCTAAAACAGGCCTGCGACCTACGACCTAAGACATTACATATAACAAAGTACAACATCTCCCAAGGTCGAGCGACCTAAAAATACACGGCAGCGACCTAAAGAATAGCTTCTGGAAATCTTCATGCGACCTACCCCATGAGCGACTTAAGAAATGCAGCAGTGAACGACCTAACAACAGAAGGCAGCGACCTAAAATAAAGCGGCATCCAATGAGCGACCTAACAACAGAAGGCAGCGACCTAAAATAAAGCGGCATCCAACTCAGGGACCTATCATAGGTCGTATCACGCTTCCGCGACCTAACATAGGTCGTAACTCTTCCCCACGACCTAGCATAGGTCGTAGCTCGTAAAAACTGGTACTCGCAAGATCGGAGCGACCTACAGAACTGAGTAATTCATTAGGTCGTTTGAGTGCCTTTTCCTTTAACTCGTTAGCTTGATCACATGCCTTCACACTGATTCTGTTAACTCGTGAGCAACCTTCCATAGGTCGTGAGCGACCTAAAGTTCCACTAGGTCATGAGCGACCTAAATTGGTAGATCGCGCTGCATCACAAGTGAACAGATAAATATATATAGCAATGTAAATAACTAACATCAGCATATTTCAATTGTCGTTCCAATTGAAATCAAATTTGATAAATATAAGAACGTTAATCGTGAGTAATTGCTCACCTTTCGAGGATAGAGGAGTTTGACAATAGAACAAGCTACGAATTCCAAAGCAAACCAAGATTGGCACGAATTCGACAATAGAGCTGATAACAGGAATTGAAAAAAAATCGAATCAGAATCGGATTGATGAAGATAGATGGTATAAATGACCTTACATGCATAACTATATATAACTATTTATATGAAATCATATATTAAATTTCAAACACATATCGAATTAAATATATATATATATATACTTGGTTCCCAAATTCATAAATTAAAATTAAAACACATATATCAAATCACCATATATACATCATATAATTTGAGATAATTACTTATATATATACACACGTAGGAATTATATAAAATCAATGGTATTCAAACATCGCATATAGACTTTCGTATCAATATTTAAAAAGGCAAATGGAAAAATATCAAAATCTGTAAGCCCCAGCCTTTATATATTATATTATAGTATATATATATATATTTGAAAACTTATATATTTAAAATGAAAATACATACTTAAATATATAAACAGTCCACACATGGCATATATAACTAATAGTATATTAATATGCTTCTAACCAAAATCAAAGATATATATTGATGTTAGCTGATATAT
The DNA here is from genome assembly GCA_030737815.1 of Allium fistulosum. Classification (NCBI taxonomy): domain Eukaryota; kingdom Viridiplantae; phylum Streptophyta; class Magnoliopsida; order Asparagales; family Amaryllidaceae; genus Allium; species Allium fistulosum. The sequence goes on from CM060901.1 coordinate 673,836,332, forward strand.
ATAAGCTTGCATATATTTCATTATTATACAAATATCATTCAAATATGTTATAACATACGTACTAATATATAAACAAATTATGAACCATAAATTTTTATTCACTGTTAAGCAAATAAAACTTTTGAAAACATACATATACTTACTTTAATATAATAATATACTACAACACATACATCTATATACGGTAATATATATAGAATCTATACACATATATAATTCACAGAAGCATATTATACAAACTAAATTAAACTTTTATATGTATATATACCGATAGCAATCTTATATGATAAATAATATTATTTACAATATACAAATCACAAAATATTAACATACGTAACCTATATATATATATATATATAAAACAATAGTCTATATAGCTTGCACGTATAAGTTAACCCACCATAAAAGTTATATAACATATATATTAACTCAAACTGATAATACAAATCATATACAAACTTATATATAAACATATCTTATATATATACTTTAAATATCAATTACTAATGTAACGCCTCTGATTTTTCGCGCTCGAAAATCGACATCCATACTTTACATCATACTCGAATGCCGTAGATTCGACCATTCAAATCCGAGTCGCCAGAGCTTATAACACAATTAAGTATAAAAACACAGCGGAAGAAATGAATAATACATTGATATACAACACTGATACAATATCTGATACAACAGAATAATAAAATGAATATCAATATACATCAGAGATATGATACAACAAATAGCAGCGGAAAGAAAATAGATAACACCAGCAGCGGATAATCTCCATCTCCAAAGCACCAATCCATAAATAGCTCGAACTCCCAATAACGATACACCAAGATAAGCAAGTGCAGTCCGATCCAAAGACTGAACTAGCTCCAGAAAATCTACTAACCCTGACTATTTGAAAAACCCAACTCTAGACTGCCCGTGTAGAAAATTTTGAGCACCCAGAGTTTAGGAAAGAAACAATAAACTTCGGATCAGTCATGGGACTGGTGTGAGCAACAAAAACGGTTTATGTTTAAAAACGAACAACAAAAGAATTTAAAGTCAATTCGCAATGCTTTTGGAAAATGAAACTACCATAAGACCTCCCGCCACACACATAATGCAAACGTAGACTTGGAGGAGATTTCTTCTTATGATAGTCAAAGATGCTTACTACGCAGAATCATTTGATTATTATTATTATTATTAGTGCATAGTGTGGAAAAACATTTCGAAAGTAGAATATAAATCTTAGCCAGCATAGGTACCATTATATTATGCCTACTATAGCTACCATTTTATATGGCAGGTTCTACAATTAATACCGTATAGGGCTCGTATTGTTTCTTTGGATTTCCAACAAATGGTTAGGCCAAGGAACTTCCCATTGCCACATGGAAACACCTCTGGAAAGACGCCCCGAGAACCTAACCGGATCTCTGCCAACACAAGGCCGGGTTACCCCTAACTGGGTAACTACTAACACGAGTATGCCATCCCCCGGTTGTAACCAACCTTTATCCGAGATCCCGTCAACCAATAACCACAAAGAAATAAATTTGCAGCAACCACATAGGTTAAGTACCTAGGCTCCAGACCATGATACCACCTCTATCCAGAAGGAATGTACATGCCCTAAGGGGCGCTACCCCCAATAACCTTGCTGCATCTTTCCTGTTTTGACCATTCCGGGGTGTGAGGTTCGACGAAGTCTCGTCCACGAAGCTACGCTTTTCACAAAGCCATGCTATGGGTCAACAGATGATCAAAGTAATGATCACAAAGATAAATGATCAAACAAATGATCATATCACAAATGATCAAACAATGATCATAACACAGCAACACTCAGCATGTCACATTACCAAATTGGGAGTATATCGCTGATAACCTTCAACTACATAACCTCTGAGCTCGTACGTCTCAGAGAAGGGTGTTAACCTAAGAGAATAAATTCTCCGCCACCAACATAAATGTATTTGAAAGAAATCGGCTTTATATCTCAAAGTGTAATGTCAGACATACAATCCATACAAGTCTGTTCTGGGTTCGAACAGAACCGAAGGCACTTCCAAAGAAGCCCTTGCAAATTCGGATAATTTCTAATCACGTCCGGACTTCCCATCACAAAGGGTGCTAAAATCTCTATACCGGGGATCAGCCGATGCAGAGACAATCAATGGTAATCCTTTCGTTTTCGAAAGTATCTGATCTTCACCACCGGTCTTCAAATGCTATCCATATACGTCGTATCATTATTCGGAATGGGTTATATGATGCAAATGTCTTTTCCCGGCTAATCCGAATAACGAGCGTAATAAAAAATCATATGGATACTGGGGTCTCAGTTAAATCACAGCTTAAACCCAAAACTTTTCATTCGAATGGTTAAAACAAATTACCATTTCCAATCTTTTAAACAGAAAGATTCAATTCACAAAGTTAACCCCATTCAAAAAGATCCATTTATGGATTTCAAAACAATTTTCATTTTAATTGAATTAACTCGTTAAATCTTTAAGTCAAGATTTAACTTATAGCTTTCAAAACTCGTTTCTAAAGATTTATTCATAGCCTTTCAAAACAATTTTATTTCAAGTTGGATTAACTCATTCGGTCTTTGAATCAAAGACTCATTTCATAGTTTTCAAAACATTTCAATTTTTATTTCAAACTTGAAACCTTTCAACACAATTTAGAAATCCTTTCTTAAAATGAAAGCTATTATTATTTGAAAGCAAGTAGTTTTCGTTTTGGAAAAATCCAGTTATATTTACACGAGTTAAAACCCTTGAATTAAATTCAAATTCCCAAATCAAAACCTTTAAAATGGTCTAACCCATATATAACTTGTACAGCATCATTAATCCCTAGTTTCAAATCATAGGATCCAATTTCAAACTTGAATTCAAGTTTAAATCAAATTATTTAAATTTCAAAACTTAATCAAGTTATTCGAAAATAAGTTTTATCTTTGAAATTCCTTTTCAAAAGCTTTTCACTTTAAACCCAAATTTCCAATTTCAAAATCAATTGAAATTAAAATTTCAATTTCAAAAACATCAAATTTAAATTATCTGTGACTTAACCGATTTCCACGTGAAATCCATATTGGTGTGTGTATAAGTGTGGTCCAGGGTTTTAACACGATAGTGCATCATTCAATCATCATAGATTAAAACACAAAAATATAGTTGATAAGCGATATAAACTATAACGCTTATCGTCCATTCACAGATTCACAGATAATGTACAAATGTAAATAAATGAATAAATTATACGCATCTCAATCCATAGAACAAAATATCACAGATCAGATAGGACAATCAATTCAAGGCATCTCATATAATACAATCATTCATAAGTAAGGTCAAGCATTCAATTACCATTTATAATCAGGATAAATTAATCGTTTAACCCTAATTAATTCAATTTATTTCCAAGTACATTAATTACTTATGAATTATTTATCCAATCCTGATTTATTAATTACAAATCATTTGATATTAATTAATTTATCAAACACTTTAATTAATTTAATTATTCTTAATTAATCATATTAATCAAGTTAACCTTTAAAACAATTACATAATTTAAATTAACCCCTTAATTTATTCTCATTAAGTAATTAACAATTGCAATTGATTATCTTAAATAAATTAATTAAATTATCAAAGTTTATCACATTATTTTAATTACTTAATAATCCCTAGTTAATCATCCTTATTAACTACTAATATTTCCTTAATTGCTTTCTTAAGAAATTTTCATGGATTAATTCAGTATTAATCATTTCTAATTTTATAAATAAATCTAAATTATTTATTTATAAATTAAATAAATCACTCTTTAATTACCTTATTAATTTAAATCATTTTATTGCCGTAATTATTTCTAAGATAAAAATTTCTTTATCAATTTTTTCATAAATCTTTTTAAATGTAAATTAAACATTTTATTTAAATTAAAAGTCCATTTCAAAATTAACTTTTAAATAAAAGAATTTTATCAAAATCAAATTTAAACATTCGTTTTGAAACTAATTACTTTTAAAAGCTATTTAATTTAAACTTGTTTTTTTAAAACATTAAGATTTAAAAACTGATTTAAAATTTCAGATTTTGAATTCAAAGAAGAACATGAATCTATTAATTTAACTTTGATTTTAAACTTGACTTTAAACTTACTTTAAAACCTTAATCTAAAATTCTTGATTTAAAATCCAAATTCATTTAAAACTTTTAAAATTCAAAGTTCCATTTGATATTCTAACTTCATACTAGATTTAAACTTTGTTTAAATCTATCATCACAACTTTTAAATTCATTTAAATTTGTTTTAAATTCAAATTCATTTAAAAAAAACAGTGACAGGTTTAACAAAAACCTGTAACATACAAACTAACCCAAGGCAACAGCTTGCTTCGAGTCCTACATCCCAAAACATCGAGTAAAATACTCAAGTTACCCGAGATCAACTCGAGTTTGATCTCTGCACACACCTTACTTTATATATTCCAAATCACGGCACCGTGCACGTGCACGATCATCTGAGATCGCTCCGACCATCTCCAGACACTCACCCACATCGGTAACCATCCTCCTATCCATCCACGATCGTCGGATCATGCTACTCCAAATCAAATTCGAGAGCCCCTACCAAAAACCTGGAACAACAACAGGAACCTCCTCCACCAAAACCTAGCAATAGCTTATTTTCGCCGTCTTGACCACCGGAGGCCACCAAACTCCGGCCGTAACTTTGTCCACCTCCCCTCTTCCAATCCTCATAAGCGCGTCGAACTCGATCACCAATCAAAGGCGAACGAGACCCAAAACCGAACCATAGCAAAACTAGGTTTATGAAAAGAATTGCATCGCCGTTGCCACCACGTCCAGCTGCCGACCACCCTATTATTTTTCTCCGACACCCCGTAGGCTCCTCCACCTTCTCGAGAAACTCCGACACCCAAAACTCCTCCGTTCATCGGAAATTGATCGAAACCCATTTTCCGTTCATCACCAAACTGCTCTTAAACCCCACCTCTAAAAATCATTAAACCCATCTTAAAAATCATAGTTTGGAGTAAGAATTTGAATTATATACTTGAATCAATATTTTGTGTAGTTCGAAATTCCCAAAATTTAAAGCTTCCTCTATTATTTTCATTTTAGACATTATTTATTATGTTTTAAAAACCTAAAATTATTTTATAATCTTCACTATATAGTTACAAACTCTTTTCATTTAAATACTCCAAGCTAATATGGTATGGATTCGAAGATATTAAATTTTTTGTTTGAATTATAACCTGAGTTTGAAATGTTGAATAGAAGTGTTCTACAGGTTATACAAACACGCATTCATCATACACAGAAATTCAACAATATATAAACACAAATAGAAATTTATTTCAAACATACATCAAGCAACCATATAGAAGTACACTTAAGCATTTTTAAAAATGAAGTTACTCACATGGTCTGAGAAGAAGAATAGAGCCTGCTATGTTAAGACAGGCCTGAGTTGTTAACTGGAAACCTTTCTCTTCTTTAATCTCTGGTTTGCTTCAAAACTCAGGTTTTCATGCATGAAACAAATTTCCAGTTCATGTTTTATTGTTGTTTTAAGTTTTTGAAATAATATTCACTTCAGATTTTACAGTTTGGAATGTCGAACTGAAATGAGGAAAAGCTTGATATATAGAAAATGAGTTGTACAGGTGATGTTATTTTGTATAGTGTGATATCTTTGTTTATACAATAAGCATGGCTGAAATGTGTTGGAGGTATGTTGCATTAATTGCTAGAGGTGTAAACATGTAACGCATTAATTGCTACTTACTTGCCTGCATACCTTGTAACAACCCTGTATTTTACAATTATTTTTAAATTGATTTTTCCAGATTTAAAAGCTTTATTTATGAAAATAATAAATTTTGTTATTGTAAATATAAAAACTTTGATTTTGATGTGAATTAGAATTCCAAATATGACTAAATTTAATATTTCCAGAAAATGTAAATTTTGGTCAATAGTCAAACTTTGACTTTTAAGTTTAAATTTTAAATTGTTTGAAATTATATATTTTATCTTTTATTATGAAAATATATGTAATAACTTGAACACTACTTTTCGTTTCGTTGAAATCCGAATAATATTGTGAAAGTTATGCTTTTTACAAAATTAGATGTAAATTGTTTTATTTAACAATATTGTTTATTTTAAATTTTATAAATAATCTTTTTAATTGTCATATATTATTCTAAATTGTATTATATGTTATGTTACATATATTTTTACCTTTTAAATATTTTTAAAGTGATGTTTGAATTTTTCCAAAGCTCATTGAATTTATTTTCTATTTTTAAAGGTTAGTTTCCATTTTTCTATTATTTTCTTCATTTAAATTATATTTAATTAAAATTTATTTATTCATTTTTATGTATGCATTTTATTTTTATGTTTTTATCTTTATTTATAAATATTTTTCATGTACATACAATTTTCCCAAAGTTCATTTCATTTATTTTCAAATTTTCAAGCCTAACTTACATTTTTCTTTGTTATTTTCTTAATTTAATTATATTTAATTAATATTTATTTATTTATTTTTGTTTATTTACTATATTTTCGTGTTTTATCTGTATTTATACATATTTTACATGTATTTAAAATTTAAAAAGAAATGGTGGAAATTTGAAAGGTTTGTGACTCTTTATTTGCTTAAGCCTCTTTGTATTCTCACCTTTTCTTTATCAACCATTACCTTTTCATTGTTGCTGCCTTAACTCCATTGCTTCAGCCGTATCTTTTTCCTCATCATTTTCACGAAAATTTAAGCTTCTCAGCTCCAAAAAAATTCGGCCATATCAAATTGAGAAAAATTTGCAAGTTCTAATGTCTTCTTCTTCTACTTTTCCTTCCTATTTTTCAATGTTTAGCCTTCCTCTTCCTCTTGCTTGCTCGGCCCACTTCTCCTCCATCACCAATGACCATCACCACCACCATCTCCAGCAGCTCATAAGCCTCTCCTCTGACCAAGACAGTATCCATGACCATCCATTGATGTTGCACCACAAAATTTGCACCAAAGTTCCACCAAACTAGCCTAGCCAAACCCTTAAGGCCATAGCCTTCATTTTTCACCTAAAACCACCTCCATGGCTGCCACCACCAGTCCCTCCACCACCTCTGGCCGCCACTCCAGCCACCACCTGACCATCCCCTTGCATGACCAAGCCCAAGCCATGGCGAGCCGAACCTATAGTTTCACCAAAAATCCACTTAATTGCCTTGACCTTTAGCATTCTTTGCCTTGTAACTTACCATACCCTTCTTCATATCAAAGTTAGGCCGAGCCATATGAACCCAAACCAGATCCTAATTCATGCTTTAGCCGTGTATTTCCAGCCTAGGGCTGAAGTATTAGAGGTTGAAGGCAAGTGCAAGTGCATTGACTTTGTTTTGTGCATGTAAATTATATGTTGCTTAAAATTTGTGAAGTGTTTATTCATGTTATATTGTATTGTTTTGTCTCATGTATTCAAGGAGTTTAACCTTGTCTCTCTCTCACTCAAATCATCATCGTGCCCTCGTGTTTGTGTGGATCTTCGTTGTGTGTATTTGGTTGTAATCTCCATCTCAATACAGGTGAGTTATTCTCACCAGACAATATGTACATATATAACTAGTAAATTGACACCCTGTGAATCTGTAGAAATATATTATCATGTTATATATGCCTATATTATTATCATATGATGTTCACACCTGTTATTACACCTGTTATATCATATGTTACTGTTATTTAATGTTATTCTGTTATTTATATCTGTTATCACCATTGCAAGTTCCCTGTAGACTAGAATCACTATGGGTTGAAATGATACATACCCGAACGGACTTTAGAATAGGGAAAAATCGTTATGGGCTGAAATGATAGGCCTGAATGGTTTTATTTAATTTATTTTAACTTGGGATTGCGGGTTTGAAATGATAGAAGCCGAATTTTTCTTTTAAACTGCGGATTGAAATGATACATATCTGTATCACTTGACCTAGGTTAGAAAACTATATACAGACCCGTGGTTATTTTATAAAGTGTTTTGGATATTTTTAAGTATTTTAAAAATTATAAATTTATGAAATTTCATTTAAATAGATTTTGAAATGTTTTAAAATAAAGAAATTATGATTTTTATATGTGTTAAAAATGTAATTAATGAATGGTTTAACTGGATTTTTGAAATATAACTTAAGTTGGAAATTTGGAATTTGGTTAAAAATGATATTTAAGTTATATAAATAAAATGGATATTAAATTTTATTTGGAAATGGTAAATATGATAATTTGATTAAATTTTAATTTAAGTGATTTATTAAAGTATTATTGATTTTTCTATGAATTTAAGTGGTTAAATAAATGAATGTTTAAAAGTGATCTTTTAAAATATAACTTGACTTGGAAATGTGAAATTTGGTTTTAATTAAAGGTTTAAGTTAATTAAATAAAATTGGAAATTTAGTTAAATTTGTGAAATGGTAATTTAAAACTTGAAGTGTTAAGTTATTTGTTGAAATGTGAAGAATTGGAAACTTTTACACTTAAATTTATTAAGTAAATTGTTGAAAATTGGATTTAATTATAAGAAATTTATTGTGAAAAAGATACATGTTAAATGATATGTAAATGAACATTTTAAATGTTAAATTATGATTTTTAAAATGTTTAAAGAGTTTAAAATGAAGTTATTTAATTGCTGGAAATACACTAAAAAGCTGGAAATCACTTTTAATAGCATTCAGAAATGCTATGGTTCTGAATTACACTAAAAATTGAATAAAAGGGCTACTACAGCATTTCTGAAATGCTGTAGTTGCTGTAATTGAACTTATAGACTAATATTGAACTCAGGCATATTATAGCATTCCCTGGAAATGCTATAATGGTCTGCAGTCTTTGCTGAAACCAAATTTAACCCTTGTTTTGAAATATGAACTACCACAGCACTTCTGAAATGCTGTCTTTTCTGTTTTTGAACTATAATTCAACTAAAACTGAGTTTTAACAGCAGTTTTAAGTGCTGTCTTTGCTGAATTAAAAATGTTTTCAAATATCACTTATAGCAGTTATTTTTAAATGCTATGAAATGCTGAAATTTTAATAATTAGGGTTTTTGACTTAGTAAACGAATTCAGAATGGTTTGAAACTTTGGAAATTGAATACTTGATTTGAAAATATAATAATTACACTTTTAAAAGGTTTAAATGAATTATTTTGATTGGAATATAAACATTTAAAGGTGATTTGAAATTAAAAGGTATTTAAAGTTGAATATTTGGATTTGAACTGATAGGATATTTTATTATATTAAAATGATTTGAAATGAAGTTTTGTAAGGATATGATATTTTATTATATTAAAATGATTTGAAATGAAGTTTTGAAATGATATGAAAATTTTAAATATATGGAAATGGTTTGGAATTGATTTAATCTATATTTTGATAAAGATATGGTTTGAAATGATATTTTATTTTGAAGTAAAGTATTGTTTGTAAAAGTTATAACCACGGGTTATAATAACGATTGGTTGGCAAAGAGACCGGGATCGGATATGGACATACTCTCTGTCGATACCGAAAACCACTTTGACAACCATGTACGTGGTGGAGATTCCAGAATGAAGTAGGATGGTGGCGACGTTCTTAAGGTATGTTACGTGGACCCAACTCCCGTGAGTTGGCATAAGGTGGCTAAAACAGGAGCGATCTCGGACCAGTGAGGTAGCACCTCTTCTCGGACACATTTCTTCGATATTATACTCTTACTTGTGATTTTACTAGATGGCCATCCTCCGATTTGGGAGTGTTGTTCGAGGTGGAACGGTAGTGGCTGCTATGCGTATCCATCAGTCCGTGTGCGTAATTGGTATATCTACCCTGGCATTGCCTAGTTGTGCCGTGTCACCTACCATATCGAGCTTTACTACGATTATGATTTTAAGCTCCGACCGCGTTAAGGTTCTCCATCCCCTTAACGCTATTTTCCGATATGATTATACTTTACTTATTTAGACACTACTGTATATAGCGTATATTACTACACAGTAAATAGTTTAACGGATCCTTAAAGAATGGGCGATCCCAAGCATTCTTTAAGTTACTTGTACCTTTATTACAGTTCACTTGAGTTGGTTTACAATATATAAGTATATATTGTCCTGACTCGAGTGTTTTGTGTTTTGCTTTACGCTCGGGTCAGCCGGAGTTATTCACAGATTTGGATTTCCACTCTCTTGGAGATTTGAATCGCTGGAGATTATCTGCTTGTCATGTCCTATCTATTTCAGTTCCGTTGTTCTACTCAGCTTGTACTTGGTTATTTTATTGAGACTTTTGTTGTACACTATTTCTTCTTTTGTATCTTATGTAACTCTGACATATTTATATAGTAGCTTCATGAACTACTATTTCTTTTACTTCCGCTGCATTATTTTACTCTATGTCTGTGATCTGTGATTATATTTATTTACTGTATATTCTGAGATTTGCCAAATTTTAATTACAACGCGGTATTTTGAGCAATTCAACTCCGGCATGAGTGTCTACCTATACACTTATAATGGATGCGAATGGTTGAAAATACCGGGTCGTTACAGTTGGTATCAGAGCTTTGGCTTTGAGGCAAAACTCAGCATATGGAGTAGATTTATTTACAGAATCACTTTCGTTCGAGTTTGAATCTTTTCCTCTTGATTCGAATTTCCTTTGAATTTTGGAACGTTCCCTGCGGTTTCAAAATTCATTCTTGTCCCTCACTATTCATCTTCTTTTGATTATGGAGTATCACATAACTCCACTTCGAATGATCTTTATAGTGAATTGGCTGTCTCGCCAATATTCTAATTTTCTGGTAAAGGGGGAAACTCCTTTACAAATTTGCATCGATTCACCATTGATTTATATCTATCCTTGGTTTAGATGCTAATATCTTTTATTATTCCAAACTCTATCTCTTGAGATCGAAAGTAGATTTACCCCAGAAAATCCACATTTGATCTTATCCATTAAGTCACGGTTGACCCGGTTAAGGTTGTCCGCGATTTATCTAAGCTTACCCATCTCTCTACTCTGCTTAACCATCTTGTCTTTTGTTTCTAAACTATCTCCAAACATTTTAAATTGTACTTGTAAATCTATGTTTTGTTCTATATGTTGTGTTGTTTGGGTTGTTGATGTTGATTTGGGTTTCCGATCGATTCGTCTGACCAACGCTATCGATAGGATTTCTAAAACACTTTGACAGAACAAACTGACACAGTATTATTTTAAAATTTGGTTAGTGAAATAAATTTGGATGTGTAATTTTATGGAACTTGATAAATTGATTTGAATTGATAATTTGAAATGATAATACTTGGTTTATCATTTATTGTTCTACAAATGAATTTATAAATAGTTGTTTATAAATTTATTTGGAAACTGAAATGAATTTAAAACAAGAAATTTAAAGAATTTAATTTCCGATGGTTTCAAACCTTGTGTTTAAATTTTTTTAAAAGGATATTATTTAAAGTATTTCTAAGTAGAAATATGTTTCTAAAGGATTTTAAGGTTTAAAATTTAGTGCTCTTCTCTTTGTCGTTGGAAAATAATTTCGGTGATGACTGCAGCATCATCGACGTTCATTTTTGAATTTCGAAGTGAAGAGACTGTTCTGTAGTCTTGCTACAGCTTTGTTCTAGGGAATTTAATTAATGTGAATTTCTAAAATATGACTTGATTTATAATATATATATATATATGATTTAAATTTGATTTGACATATTATGTATATATAATTACTTATCTCCAAAAGGTTTGAAGATATTCGAAAATTTAATTCCTAAATTTTATCTTGAAGAACAATTTCAATTATAAAAAGAAAAAAAAATCAAAAAAATTTGGATAAATGATTCAAACTTGAGATAATTGAATTGGAAAGTTTTACTTGTATAATACACAATTTCATTCCAATATAACTTACCTAAATTACACAGAAGTTGAATATGAAATTGGATAATATACAATATAGAAAGGATTTTTATAAATAAAATTTGAGTGGTTATAATACATGTTATACACTTAAATTTTAGTTATAAAAGATTAACAGAGGCAAATAGTGAAAAAGGAATTTAAAGAGATTTTATTTAAATAACTTAATAATTAAATTTGATTTAATATGGAACCTTAAGTCTAACCTAGGAATTTTAATAATGGTTATTTCCTGAAATGAATATGTTGTATAATAAATAATGTATCTTTGAATAGATAAAATAAAATACATTGGAATTGGACATTTTGTAATAAAGTTTATTTAACTTGAATTCATAGTTTAATTAATGTCTAAATGAATAAATGTGTAAAGAAATTTGATTGTTATATTTGCTATATAAATATTTTATTAATGAAATAGATATGTCTTGAAAAATGAATGATTATGATTTAAATAGTTAAAATGTATTTTAACATCACTAAAAATTGATAATTGAGAATTTGGTTTTCAAATGGAAATTTTAAGTGTAACTTATTAAAGGAATATCTATTTGTGAAATGGGTATTTTAAATAAAGAGTTAGGTTATGTGTTAAATTGAGAGCTAACTAAAATAATGAACTTTTAACTTAATAAATGAAGTATAGTTTAATTTGGATATTCCATTCATAAAAGTTTGTTTTAATAAGTCATAAGTTAAATAATATCAAAATGAATATTTCTGGAATTAAACTAATTTGAAATACTAATATATCTACTGTAGCATTTTATAAGTGATGCCGTTTGAAAATACAATGTTTTGGAAATTTTTATAATTGAATGAACTTAGAAATGTTACAACTTTAAAATGAATATTATTTGACATTGAATTAAAATATTTTAAATGAAGATTATTTTAAAAGGTGTTATGATTTTCTAAGTATTATGTTTTTTTTAGAATAACATTTCCAAAGTGTTATGATTTTTAGTAGTATGATTCCCAAATGATAAACATCCCTAAATTGTTATGATTTCAAAGCATTATGGTTTCAAATTTATTATCTTATTTTATTTTTTCAAACTATCTTTTGGTTGTCCTTATTTCTCTTATCTTGTTACAGAATGGGAAGGCTATTGCTTATACCAGTCTGTTTAGAAATCTTTCTGTAATCTTTGATAATCTGTGTTACTCATCTGGATCTGAACACTGTTTTTCCATTCATAGACCGTCGGTCAAGTGAAAAGGGAGATTCATACTCTAGAGGATCTTTTTTCGTGCTTGTATTCTTGATTTGATCACCTCCATCTTGTTAAACTTACCTATAACAATAGTTAGCGGGTGTAATTCCAATTTTCTTATCATCCTGTTTTAATTCTATTCATTCTATCTTTTTCTGTGCTTTCCCGTACCTCGTTCCTTTTCGAGGACGAAAAGTTTTGAGTGGGGGAGAGTGTAACAACCCTGTATTTTACAATTATTTTTAAATTGATTTTTCCAGATTTAAAAGCTTTATTTATGAAAATAATAAATTTTGTTATTGTAAATATAAAAACTTTGATTTTGATGTGAATTAGAATTCCAAATATGACTAAATTTAATATTTCCAGAAAATGTAAATTTTGGTCAATAGTCAAACTTTGACTTTTAAGTTTAAATTTTAAATAGTTTGAAATTATATATTTTATCTTTTATTATGAAAATATATGTAATAACTTGAACACTACTTTTCGTTTCGTTGAAATCCGAATAATATTGTGAAAGTTATGCTTTTTACAAAATTGGATGTAAATTGTTTTATTTAACAATATTGTTTATTTTAAATTTTATAAATAATCTTTTTAATTGTCATATATTATTCTAAATTGTATTATATGTTATGTTACATATATTTTTACCTTTTAAATATTTTTAAAGTGATGTTTGAATTTTTCCAAAGCTCATTGAATTTATTTTCTATTTTTAAAGGTTAGTTTCCATTTTTCTATTATTTTCTTCATTTAAATTATATTTAATTAAAATTTATTTATTCATTTTTATGTATGCATTTTATTTTTATGTTTTTATCTTTATTTATAAATATTTTTCATGTACATACAATTTTCCCAAAGTTCATTTCATTTATTTTCAAATTTTCAAGCCTAACTTACATTTTTCTTTGTTATTTTCTTAATTTAATTATATTTAATTAATATTTATTTATTTATTTTTGTTTATTTACTATATTTTCATGTTTTATCTGTATTTATACATATTTTACATGTATTTAAAATTTAAAAAGAAATGGTGGAAATTTGAAAGGTTTGTGACTCTTTATTTGCTTAAGCCTCTTTGTATTCTCACCTTTTCTTTATCAACCATTACCTTTTCATTGTTGCTGCCTTAACTCCATTGCTTCAGCCGTATCTTTTTCCTCATCATTTTCACGAAAATTTAAGCTTCTCAACTCCAAAAAAATTCGGCCATATCAAATTGAGAAAAATTTGCAAGTTCTAATGTCTTCTTCTTCTACTTTTCCTTCCTATTTTTCAATGTTTAGCCTTCCTCTTCCTCTTGCTTGCTCGGCCCCACATCTCCTCCATCACCAATGACCATCACCACCACCATCTCCAGCAGCTCATAAGCCTCTCCTCTGACCAAGACAGTATCCATGACCATCCATTGATGTTGCACCACAAAATTTGCACAAAAGTTCCACCAAACTAGCCTAGCCAAACCCTTAAGGCCATAGCCTTCATTTTTCACCTAAAACCACCTCCATGGATGCCACCACCAGTCCCTCCACCACCTCTGGCCGCCACTCCAGCCACCACCTGACCATCCCCTTGCATGACCAAGCCCAAGCCATGGCGAGCCGAACCTATAGTTGCACCAAAAATCCACTTAATTGCCTTGACCTTTAGCATTCTTTGCCTTGTAACTTACCATACCCTTCTTCATATCCAAGTTAGGCCGAGCCATATGAACCCAAACCAGATCCTAATTCATGCTTTAGCCGTGTATTTCCAGCCTAGGGCTGAAGTATTAGAGGTTGAAGGCAAGTGCAAGTGCATTGACTTTGTTTTGTGCATGTAAATTATATGTTGCTTAAAATTTGTGAAGTGTTTATTCATGTTATATTGTATTGTTTTGTCTCATGTATTCAAGGAGTTTAACCTTGTCTCTCTCTCACTCAAATCATCATCGTGCTCTCGTGCTTGTGTGGATCTTCGTTGTGTGTATTTGGTTGTAATCTCCAGCTCAATACAGGTGAGTTATTCTCACCAGACAATATGTACATATATAACTAGTAAATTGACACCCTGTGAATCTGTAGAAATATATTATCATGTTATATATGCCTATATTATTATCATATGATGTTCACACCTGTTATTACACCTGTTATATCATATGTTACTGTTATTTAATGTTATTCTGTTATTTATATCTGTTATCACCATTGCAAGTTCCCTGTAGACTAGAATCACTATGGGTTGAAATGATACATACCCGAACGGACTTTAGAATAGGGAAAAATCGTTATGGGCTGAAATGATAGGCCTGAATGGTTTTATTTAATTTATTTTAACTTGGGATTGCGGGTTTGAAATGATAGAACCCGAATTTTTCTTTTAAACTGCGGATTGAAATGATACATATCTGTATCACTTGACCTAGGTTAGAAAACTATATACAGACCCGTGGTTATTTTATAAAGTGTTTTGGATATTTTTAAGTATTTTAAAAATTATAAATTTATGAAATTTGATTTAAATAGATTTTGAAATGTTTTAAAATAAAGAAATTATGATTTTTATATGTGTTAAAAATGTAATTAATGAATGGTTTAACTGGATTTTTGAAATATAACTTAAGTTGGAAATTTGGAATTTGGTTAAAAATGATATTTAAGTTATATAAATAAAATGGATATTAAATTTTATTTGGAAATGGTAAATATGATAATTTGATTAAATTTTAATTTAAGTGATTTATTAAAGTATTATTGATTTTTCTATGAATTTAAGTGGTTAAATAAATGAATGTTTAAAATTGATCTTTTAAAATATAACTTGACTTGGAAATGTGAAATTTGGTTTTAATTAAAGGTTTAAGTTAATTAAATAAAATTGGAAATTTAGTTAAATTTATGAAATGGTAATTTAAAATTTGAAGTGTTAAGTTATTTGTTGAAATGTGAAGAATTGGAAACTTTTACACTTAAATTTATTAAGTAAATTGTTGAAAATTGGATTTAATTATAAGAAATTTATTGTGAAAAAGATACATGTTAAATGATATGTAAATGAACATTTTAAATGTTAAATTATGATTTTTAAAATGTTTAAAGAGTTTAAAATGAAGTTATTTAATTGCTGGAAATACACTAAAAAGCTGGAAATCACTTTTAATAGCATTCAGAAATGCTATGGTTCTGAATTACACTAAAAATTGAATAAAAGGGCTACTACAGCATTTCTGAAATGTTGTAGTTGCTGTAATTGAACTTATAGGCTAATATTGAACTCAGGCATATTATAGCATTCCCTGGAAATGCTATAATGGTCTGCAGTCTTTGCTGAAACAAAATTTAACCCTTGTTTTGAAATATGAACTACCACAGCACTTCTGAAATGCTGTCTTTTCTGTTTTTGAACTATAATTCAACTAAAACTGAGTTTTAACAGCAGTTTTAAGTGCTGTCTTTGCTGAATTAAAAATGTTTTCAAATATCACTTATAGCAGTTATTTTTAAATGCTATGAAATGCTGAAATTTTAATAATTAGGGTTTTTGACTTAGTAAACGAACTCAGAATGGTTTGAAACTTTGGAAATTGAATACTAGATTTGAAAATATAATAATTACACTTTTAAAAGGTTTAAATGAATTATTTTGATTGGAATATAAACTATTTAAAGGTGATTTGAAATTAAAAGGTATTTAAAGTTGAATATTTGGATTTGAACTGATAGGATATTTTATTATATTAAAATGATTTGAAATGAAGTTTTGTAAGGATATGATATTTTATTATATTAAAATGATTTGAAATGAAGTTTTGAAATGATATGAAAATTTTAAATATATGGAAATGGTTTGGAATTGATTTAATCTATATTTTGATAAAGATATGGTTTGAAATGATATTTTATTTTGAAGTAAAGTATTGTTTGTAAAAGTTATAACCACGGGTTATAATAACGATTGGTTGGCAAAGAGACCGGGATCGGATATGGACATACTCTCTGTCGATACCGAAAACCACTTTGACAACCGTGTACGCGGTGGAGATTCCAGAATGAAGTAGGATGGTGGCGACGTTCTTAAGGTATGTTACGTGGACCCAACTCCCGTGAGTTGGCATAAGGTGGCTAAAACAGGAGCGATCTCGGACCAGTGAGGTAGCACCTCTTCTCGGACACATTTCTTCGATATTATACTCTTACTTGTGATTTTACTAGATGGCCATCCTCCGATTTGGGAGTGTTGTTCGAGGTGGAACGGTAGTGGCTGCTATGCGTATCCATCAGTCCGTGTGCGTAATTGGTATATCTACCCTGGCATTGCCTAGTTGTGCCGTGTCACCTACCATATCGAGCTTTACTACGATTATGATTTTAAGCTCCGACCGCATTAAGGTTCTCCATCCCCTTAACGCTATTTTCCGATATGATTATACTTTACTTATTTAGACACTACTGTATATAGCGTATATTACTACACAGTAAATAGTTTAACGGATCCTTAAAGAATGGGCGATCCCAAGCATTCTTTAAGTTACTTGTACCTTTATTACAGTTCACTTGAGTTGGTTTACATTATATAAGTATATATTGTCCTGACTCGAGTGTTTTGTGTTTTGCTTTACGCTCGGGTCAGCCGGAGTTATTCACAGATTTGGATTTCCACTCTCTTGGAGATTTGAATCGCTGGAGATTATCTGCTTGTCATGTCCTATCTATTTCAGTTCCGTTGTTCTACTCAGCTTGTACTTGGTTATTTTATTGAGACTTTTGTTGTACACTATTTCTTCTTTTGTATCTTATGTAACTCTGACATATTTATATAGTAGCTTCATGAACTACTATTTCTTTTACTTCCGCTGCATTATTTTACTCTATGTTTGTGATCTGTGATTATATTTATTTACTGTATATTCTGAGATTTGCCAAATTTTAATTACAACGCGGTATTTTGAGCAATTCAACTCCGGCATGAGTGTCTACCTATACACTTATAATGGATGCGAATGGTTGAAAATACCGGGTCGTTACATACCTATTACAAGCTACATACTTTATGTTTGCTTGGGTTTTGTTTAAGTGTACATAATAAATTTGTCTTACTTGTCCTTGTTCATACTTATTCTATTTTGTATGAATACTTGAGTATATCTATGTTGTTAAAATTTATCTATGTGTTTACTTTATATCATTACATAACTATATAATTTATCTTATGCATATTTCCTTATATACATATCCAATTTTAAGAATTATCCTAAGTATTTATTTATTGTTTTTATTAAGTACAATTTTGTTTGTGTTTTATTTTTCTTTTATTATTTTTGTTTGTTTTATTACTTGGTATTATTTTGTATTGATTTACTAAGATATATATTTACTTTATATTGAATAAAACTATAAAATTTATTTATTTCGTAATATAGAGGAATTTCTAGAGTTCTAATTTGTTGTTTATATTTTAGCAATTATTTGTTTCTTTATATTTATTTTCCAAAATTTTATCTTATGTATTTTCATATTTATTTCTATCTCAATTATTTATTTCTAAATTTAGTACTAATTATTTTTATTATAAATGATTTATACAGAATTTATTTTAATTCGGGGAAACTCGCATCACTTTAATCAATTTATCTTACAATTTTAATTCAATAATTTATTTAATTATCAATTTAAATGTAATTAAAATTCGGGGTCGTTACAGACTTCCCCTCTTAAAAGAATTTCGTCCTCGAAATTTTCCAAGGAGACACAAAGATAGATGAAGAATTTTTCATCGAATCAAACTGAATATTTATTCTGCACTTAGCTTACCAAATCAGAATATCAACAATATGAGAACGAACTCATTCAATACTACACAAGATACTCGGCCATCAAATCTACGAAATATGCAGTGGCATTAGTTAGTTCGAAGGGATAACTAACCATTCGTAGGATATATCGAGACCCAAGATAGATGGACTCAATCTTTACAATTTCTCAAGCACAAGCTATGGATTCCAAACTCAAGTAGGAATATCTCAAAATATTACCAATCTGCCCTTCTTCGGACTTTGATACTCACAAGAAATTACAATAGAATTCGAATTTGATTTTAAACAAAATTGTTTTATCGATTCAATTCAAATTTAGCCCCATATTCTATTAATCAAGCTAACTCATTTTAAAAATTTCCAATTTATTCAAAATTTTCAATTTCAAATTTCAAATTCATATTCATTAACGTTTAAATCGAAAACTGATAAGAAATCGATGAAGATACTAAGTAAGGCTCTTCTACAACGATTAGTAGAACCATCATCACACCGAAACTTCTTCTTGTAGCTGATACGAAGCAATCAAAAGAATTTTGGAAACGAATCAAAAGAGATTGATAAGAAAGTTGTTTCCACTGTTGCAGGGTATTGACCATTTGTAGTCGTATTCCCCCATCCCCTATCTCGTCCTCTTCTTGCACTCATACTGACTATTAGTGGATAGTAAGAGAATTTACTGAGACGTTTAAACGGATATCTTAGGGATACACTCATTCTAGGGATACTTCACCGTATCTCTAATGAGTTACTTAACGTGTTATACTCCTGAGCTAAAGTTTTACCCTCAGCTCTGATACCAAATGTAACGCCTCTGATTTTTCGTGCTCGAAAATCGACATCCATACTTTACATCGTACTCGAATGCCGTAGATTCGACCGTTCAAATCCGAGTCGCCGGAGCTTATAACACAATTAAAGATAACAACACAGCGGAAGAAATGAATAATACATTGATATACAACACTGATACAATATCTGATACAACAAAATGATAAAATGAATATCAATATACATCAAAGATATGATACAACAAATAGCAGCAGAAAGAAAATAGATAACACCGGCAGCGGATAATCTCCATCTCCAAAGCACCAATCCAGAAATAGCTCAAACTCCCAATAACGATACACCAAGATAAGCAAGTGCAGTCCGATCCAAAGACTGAACTAGCTCCAGAAAATCTACTAATCCTGACTATCTGAAAAACCCAACTCTAGACTGCCCGTGTAGAAAATTTTGAGCACCGACAGTTTAGGAAAGAAACAATAAACTCTGGATCAGTCATGGGACTGGTGTGAGCAACAAACACGGTTTATCTTTAAAAACGAACAACAAAAGAATTTAAAGTCAATTCGCAATGCTTTTGGAAAATGAAATACCATAAGACCTCCCGCCACACACACAATGCAAACGCAGACTTGGAGGAGATTTCTTCTTATGATAGTCAAAGATGCTTACTACGCAGAATCATTTGATTATTATTATTATTAGTGCATAGTGTGGAAAAACATTTCGAAAGTAGAATATAAATCTTAGCCAGCATAGGTACTATTATATTATGCCTACTATTGCTACCATTTTAAATGGCAGGTTCTACAATTAATACCGTATTGGGCTCGTATTGTTTCTTTGGATTTCCAACAAATGGTCATGCCAAGGAACTTCCCATTGCCACATGGAAATGCCTCTGGAAAGATGCCCCGAGAACCTAACCGGATCTCTGCCAACACAAGGCCGGGTTACCCCTAACTCGGTAACTACTGACACGAGTATGCCATCCCCCGGTTGTAACCAACCTTTATCCGGGATCCCGTCAACCAACAACCACAAAGAAATAAATTTGCAGCAACCACATAGGTTAAGTACCTGGGCTCCATACCATGATACCACCTCTATCCAGAAGGAATGTACATACCCTAAGGGGCGCTACCCCCAATAACCTTGCTGCATCTTTCCTGTTTTGACCATTCCGGGGTGTGAGGTTCGACGAAGTCTCGTCCACAAAGCTACGCTTTTCACAAAGCCATGCTTTGGGTCAACAGATGATCAAAGTAATGATCACAAAGATAAATGATCAAACAAATGATCATATCACAAATGATCAAACAATGATCATCACACAGCAACACTCAGCATGTCACATTACCAAATTGGGAGTATATCGCTAATAACCTTCAATTACATAACCTCTGAGCTCGTACGTCTCAGAGAAGGGTGTTAAGATAAGAGAATAAATTCTCCGCCACCAACAGAAATGTATTTGAAAGAAATTGGCTTTATATCTCAAAGTGTAATGTCAGAAATACAATCCATACAAGTCTATTCTGGGTTCGAACAGAACCGAAGGCACTTCCAAAGAAGCCCTTGCAAATCCGGATAATTTCTAATCACGTCCGGACTTCCCATCACAAAGGGTGCTAAAATCTCTATACCGCGGATCAACCGATGCAGAGACAATCAATGGTAATCCTTTCATTTTCGAAAGTATCCGATCTTCACCACCGGTCTTCAAATGCTATCTATATACGTCATATCATTATTCGGAATGGGTTATATGATGCAAATGTCTTTTCCCGGCTAATCAGAATAACGAGCGTAATAAAAAATCATATGGATACTGGGGTCTCAGTTAAATCACAGCTTAAACCCAAAACTTTTCATTCGAATGGTTAAAACAAATTACCATTTCCAATCTTTTAAACATAAAGATTCAATTCACAAAGTTAACCCCATTCACAAAGATCCATTTATGGATTTCAAAACAATTTTCATTTTAATTGAATTAACTCGTTAAATCTTTAAGTCAAGATTTAACTTATAGCTTTCAAAACTCGTTTCTAAAGATTTATTCATAGCCTTTCAAAACAATTTTATTTCAAGTTGGATTAACTCATTCGGTCTTTGAATCAAAGACTCATTTCATAGTTTTCAAAACATTTCAATTTTTATTTCAAACTTGAAACCTTTCAACACAATTTAGAAATCCTTTCCTAAATTGAAAGTTATTATTATTTGAAAGCAAGTAGTTTTCGTTTTGGAAAAATCCAGTTATATTTACACGAGTTAAAACCCTTGAATTAAATTCAAATTCCCAAATCAAAACCTTTAAAATGGTCTAACCCATATATAACTTGTACAGCATCTTTAATCCCTAGTTTCAAATCATAGGATTCAATTTCAAACTTGAATTCAAGTTTAAATCAAATTATTTAAATTTCAAAACTTAATCAAGTTATTCGAAAATAAGTTTTATCTTTGAAATTCCTTTTCAAAAGCTTTTCACTTTAAACCCAAATTTCCAATTTCAAAATCAATTGAAATTAAAATTTCAATTTCAAAAACATCAAATTTAAATTATCTGTGACTTAACCGATTTCCACGTGAAATCCATATTGGTGTGTGTATAAGTGTGGTCCAGGGTTTTAACACGATAGTGCATCATTCAATCATCACAGATTAAAACACAAAAATATAGTTGATAAGCGATATAAACTATAACGCTTATCGTCCATTCACAGATTCACAGATAATGTACAAATGTAAATAAATGAATAAATTATACGCATCTCAATCCACAGAACAAACTATCACAGATCTGATAGGACAATCAATTCAAGGCATCTCATATAATACAATCATTCATAAGTAAGGTCAAGCATTCAATAACCATTTATAAGCAGGATAAATTAATCGTTTAACCCTAATTAATTCAATTTATTTCCAAGTACATTAATTAATTATGAATTATTTATCCAATCCCGATTTATTAATTACAAATCATTTGATATTAATTAATTTATCAAACACTTTAATTAATTTAATTATTCTTAATTAATCATATTAATCAAGTTAACCTTTAAAACAATTACATAATTTAAATTAACCCCTTAATTTATTCTCATTAAGTAATTAACAATTGCAATTGATTATCTTAAATAAATAAATTAAATTATCAAAGTTTATCACATTATTTTAATTACTTAATGATCCCTAGTTAATCATCCTTATTAACTACTAATATTTCCTTAATTGCTTTCTTAAGAAATTTTATTGGATTAATTCATTATTAATCATTTCTAATTTTATAAATAAATCTAAATTATTTATTTATAAATTTAATAAATCACTCTTTAATTACCTTATTAATAAAAGAATTTTATCAAAATCAAATTTAAACATTCGTTTTGAAACTAATTACTTTTAAAAGCTATTTAATTTAAACTTGTTTTTTTAAAACATTAAGATTTAAAAACTGATTTAAAATTTCAGATTTTGAATTCAAAGAAGAACATGAATCTATTAATTTAACTTTGATTTTAAACTTGACTTTAAACTTACTTTAAAACCTTAATCTAAAATTCTTGATTTAAAATCCAAATTCATTTAAAACTTTTAAAATTCAAAGTTCCATTTGATATTCTAACTTCATACTAGATTTAAGCTTTGTTTAAATCTATCATCACAACTTTTAAATTCATTTAAATTTGTTTTAAATTCAAATTCATTTTTTTTAAAAACCAAACAGTGACAGGTTTAACAAAAACCTGTAACATTCAAACTAACCCAAGGCAACAGCTTGCTTCGAGTCCTACATCCCAAAACTTCGAGTAAAACACTCAAGTTACCCGAGATCAACTCGAGTTCGATCTCTGCATACACCTTACTTCATAAATTCCAAATCATGGCACCGTGCACGTGCACGATCATCTGAGATCGCTCCGACCATCTCCAGACACTCACCCACATCGGTAACCATCCTCCTATCCATCCACGATCGTCAGATCATGCTACTCAAGCTCGAATCAAATTCGAGAGCCCCTACCAAAAACCTGGAACAACAACAGGAACCTCCTCCACCAAAACCTAGCAACAGCTCGTTTTCGCCGTCTTGACCCTCGGAGGCCACCAAACTCCGGCCGTAACTTTGTCCACCTCCCCTCTTCCAATCCCCATAAGCACGTCAAACTCGATCACCAATCAAAGGCGAACGAGACCCAAAACCGAACCATAGCAAAACTAGGTTTACAAAAAGAATTGCGTCGCCGTTGCCACCATGTCCAGCTGCCGACCACCCTATTATTTTTCTTCGACACCCCGTAGGCTTCTCCACCTTCTCGAGAAACTCCGACACCTAAAACTACTTCGTTCATCGGAAATTGCTCAAAACCCATTTTTCGTTCATCACCAAACTGCTCTTAAACCCCACCTCTAAAAATCATTAAACCCATCTTAAAATTCATAGTTTGGAGTAAGAATTTGAATTATATACTTGAATCAATATTTTGTGTAGTTCGAAATTCCCAAAATTTAAAGCTTCCTCTGTTATTTTCATTTTAGACATTATTTTTTTTTAAAAAAAACCTGAAATTATTTTATAATCTTCACTATATAGTTACAAACTCTTTTCATTTAAATACTCCAAGCTAATATGGTATGGATTCGAAGATATTAAATTTTTCGTTTGAATTATAACCTGAGTTTGAAATGTTGAACAGAAGTGTTCTACAGGTTATACAAACACGCATTCATCATACACATAAATTCAACAATATATAAACACAAATAAAAATTTATTTCAAACATACATCAAGCAACCATATAGAAGTACACTTAAACATTTTTAAATATGAAGTTACTCACATGGTCTGAGAAGAAGAACAGAGCCTGCTATGTTAAGACAGGCCTGAGTTGTTAACTGGAAACCTTTCTCTTCTTTAACCTCTGGTTTGCTTCAAAACTCAGGTTTTCATGCAGAAAACAAATTTCCAGTTCATGTTTTATTGTTGTTTTAAGTTTTTGAAATAATATTCACTTCAGATTTTACAGTTTGGAATGTCGAACTGAAATGAGGAAAAGCTTGATATATAGAAAATGAGTTGTACAGGTGATGTTATTTTGTATAGTGTGATATCTTTGTTTATACAATAAGCATGGCTGAAATGTGTTGGAGGTATGTTGCATTAATTGCTAGAGGTGTAAACATGTAATGCATTAATTGCTTCTTACTTGCCTATATACCTATTACAGGCTACATACTTTATGTTTGCTTGGGTTTTGTTTAAGTGTACATAATAAATTTGTCTTACTTGTCCTTGTTCATACTTATTCAATTTTGTATGAATACTTGTGTATATCTATGTTGTTAAAATTTATCTATGTGTTTACTTTATATAATTACATAACTATATAATTTATCTTATGCATATTTCCTTGTATACATATCCAATTTTAAGAATTATCCTAAGTATTTATTTATTGTTTTTATTAAGTACAATTTTGTT
This sequence comes from Allium fistulosum, assembly GCA_030737815.1. Lineage (NCBI taxonomy): Eukaryota > Viridiplantae > Streptophyta > Magnoliopsida > Asparagales > Amaryllidaceae > Allium > Allium fistulosum. Next base: position 673,861,668 of record CM060901.1, read on the forward strand.
TGTGTTTTATTTTTCTTTTATTATTTTTGTTTTTTTATTACTTGGTATTATTTTGTATTGATTTACTAAGATATATATTTACTTTATATTGAATAAAACTATAAAATTTATTTATTTCGTAATATAGAGGAATTTCTAGAGTTCTAATTTGTTGTTTAGATTTTAGCAATTATTTGTTTCTTTATATATATTTTACAAAATTTTATCTTATGTATTTTCATATTTATTTCTATCTCAATTATTTATTTCTAAATTTAATACTAATTATTTTTATTATAAATGATTTATACAGAATTTATTTTAATTCGGAGAAACTCGCATCACTTTAATCAATTTATCTTACAAATTTAATTCAAAAATTTATTTAATTATCAATTTAAATGTAATTAAAATTCGGGGTCGTTACAACTTATATCAGTAAACATATATACGAAACACAGTACATGTTTTAAATTTATTTATATATAATATAGATAGAATAAGAGAAGTAACCATATATAATACCTTACAGCAACTTACATATAAAAGTTAATATATAACCAATATATATATATCAATAGTTTTGAAAACTAGTATAAAACTTTACGTATAAGTATATATATATGACCAACAATATAAATATATAACCAACATACATAATAATATCATAATACAGTTATAAAACTTATATTTTCTTTCTACATATTACATAAACATCACACTATATATATACACACAAAACCGAAAAACATAAAACGAAAGAATAAAATAGCTCTGTTTATGACAAAGTCAGAAAAACAAATACTTATTACATATCATATGCAAAACTTCTATAGATAACAAATAACAATATATATAATGTATAAATATAGTACCTTCATCTATAAATCAGAGAAAATAAGACCGAGTAATGCAGCGCGAGATACAGATGAACAAAATTACCTTAAGTCGTGTCCCTTAGCGAAGAAGCCCAAATCGACAGAACCCCTATGTCGTGAAGCAGAAGGTCGCGAACGACATACTGATGTCGCGAAACCCTATGTCCCGCTCAGTCTAGGCCGCTGCATACGTTGAATCGCGCTCCTCCACAGGTTGCGAACGAATCGTGCTCCAGTCTAGGTCGCGACATACCTTGAATCGCGAGATGCTCCAGAAGGTCGCGAACGACCTATGCCCTCCTCCTACCTTAGGTCGTGAATATCTCCAGTTCTTCTGAACAGTTAGGTTGCGAAGCTCTTAAGTCGCGAACGAGAATCCAGTTAGGTCGCGAAACTTTATAAGTCGCTCCAGATCCTTAAGTCGCGAAGTTTAGGTCGCTGAAGCTTCCTAATGTCGCGATTTTACTTAAGTCGCTGCTTGGTCTTGTTGAGTTGTATGCTGATAGGTCGTGCTTGTTTAGGTCATTATTTTTTTTAAGTCGTTTCTTTATATCGCACTGTTTGTTAAGTCGTTTGTTAAGTCATTTGTAATTTGTTTTCTTATGTCGCATGTTTTTTGTAATGTGTTGTAACTTGTTAAGTCGTGTGTGTGTTGTAACTTTCCCTATAAATAGGGGTGTGTTGTCATTTGTAATAGTTAGTTGATTTTTGAATAAAATTTGGTTTGTGCTTTGTGCCACCATTAAAATTTGAAGTTGAGTGTTATCTCCTTTCTCGATCTTCGGATATTCGAGTGCGCTCGAATCAACGAACTTGAAGCCGATTCACGGAATCTCGTGCGCGAGATCAACATCGAAGAATCGTAGATCTTTTAACGCGGTATCGTGCGCGATCAACGTGTTGAAGATAGCTAGAATCCGATATCTCGAGAGATCAACGGATTTGGGCATTGGGTATCTTCAATTCAATGATTCATTTTATTTCATCGAATCATTTTCCACGAATTCATCAATTCGTGAGTGTATGATCCTGTAGGCTGCGTCATTTGGTATCAGAGCAAGGAGACGAACTTTTCCAAGTTCATTGGGTGTGAAGATTCGAGATTTGAAGTTTGTGGAATTCGAATGTGAGTTTGCTTGTCCTTTTATGTTCGTGAAGATTCAAACAAGTTGGAAGTTTTGATTCTGAAAGTTTTTGATCGAAGTGGGAAAGTTGTATAGAGCTTGTTGGGAGCTAGATGTTTACATCTTTTCGTATTAGAGCTAGAAGCGAGCTTGTTCAAGTTTGTGCGAGATTTGTTCAAGTCGTGAGCTAGGAGTTTGTGCGTAGATTCTGCATCATTGAAAGTTGCGCTAGTTGAAGTGTTCATTTGGAAGATTCCAACAAGTTGGTGAAGTTTGATTTGAGATTTTTTTTAATCGAAGCGAAGTGTGAAGTTTCGAGATTTGAAGTTTTTGGAGTTCAAATTGAGTTGTTTGTTCATTTGGGTGTTCGTGAGACTTCAAACAAGTTGAGGAGTTTTGATTCGAGAATTTTTGGATCAAAGTGAAGTTTGTGTGTAGATCTGTTGAAGATTTGATCATGCCTCTGAGACATGTTAACCATCATCATAATGTTGCAGATTTGTATGGGAGTGAAGATCCTGAACAGATGGAACAACGTATCGATGAAAGGTTCAATAAGGGTTTCGAGAGAGTGGAGAGAATGATGTCTGACATGAATCGAAATCAAAGGAGAGTGTCGCCACATTATGATAGGGAAAGAAGAGAACCATCTTTGTCGATAAATCAAGATCGTGGATTTCGAGACAATCATGATTATCGGAATGAAGAAAGAAGAGCTTATCGTGGTTACGAGCATGAGCCATATTGTGATTATGAAAGATTTCGAGTAGAGGAAAGAAGAAGTAGAGAGGACATGCATGGACATAGAAGAGTCAATGTTCAGAATTGAAATCGAAGCTCATCTAATTTTGAAGAAGATAGTTATGGTCATAGTGTTCACTTTCGGTATCCAGGCCAAGGGAAAAATCAATATAGGAATGTGGAAGAGAATGGTCATACACGGGAGTCAAAGATGGACATAGAAATTCCAAAATTCCGAGGTGGTCTACAAGCAGAGGAATTCTTTGATTGGTTATCAAAGGTTGAAAAGATTTTTAAACTCAACAACGTGTCTGAAGATCGTTAAGTTAAGTTAGTTGCTACAAGACTGAGAGGAAGAGCTATGGATTGGTGGCAACAAACTAAATCTACCAGAGAGAGAATGAGGAAATCCAAAGTTGTCATGTGGGATAAGATGAAAAGGATGATCAAGGAAAATTTCTTACCCTACAATTATCAAGCTCGTATGAACCAACAGTTGCAGAAGTTGAGTCAAGGGAGTCGAGGAAAGGGTGTGATTACAAACTCCAGCAATCAGAATAAAGGTGTTAATTGCAGTATAAATGTTTCTAAGAGAGTCAACGAACCAGCTGTACATGGAATCACTAAGACAAATGTTGATGACCGAATTAAGCGCTATCATTATCAGGAGTCTGGCCATATAAGTATTGAATGTACGGAGCCCAAGATGAAAGCCTTAGTTGTAAGAGAATGTGAAAACGAGGATGTGGATGATTCGACTAAAAGCGAGCCGGAAAAGGAAGAGGAACCGAATAGTCCATTATCTTTCAGCGAAAGTGTTGAAGAAGCGGAAGGTAATGCTGAATCGTTGGTTAGGTATGAGCAAGTAAAGAGCTTAAAACTCCTGAGGAGGTTAAACCAATGGTAGGAAAGTTTGAATAGGTCGGTCCTACGGAATCGTTCGAAGAATTACCACCAAAGTTTGACAACGAAGATGAAGAGGTTGAGTTAGAGAACGATGAATGTAATTTGTTGATGGAATTTTATTCAATGTCAAAATATGTGGATGTAGAAGTTGATTACTCTTCACCGCCAAAGATTGATGTCGATAGTATGGAAGAATAAATTGTGTTCGGAGTTGAGGGAAATAGCTTGATTATGGAGGATTCTTACTTAACACTGGAGCTTATGGATGAGTGTAACGACCACGACTTTCTCTCCATAGAAAGTCGTATCGCTAATGAAGAAAGAAAGGGGTAGAAAATAGAAAAGAAGAGAAGAAAGAAAGAAACAACAACAACGATCTCACAGCGGAACGATTAAATTATATTAATAACATAAACTATTACATAGTATACAACAATTTACAGAGTTACACAGCATATACATCACTTACTAGACAGTTATAAACATCTGTCTAGACATTACAACTCAAATACAAGACAAGACACTATCACAGATATCAACACAGTGGAATACTATATCTACGAACGCCGAAGCCTCCTGCTCCATTGCTCCTCCAAAATATTCGTCAAAGCTAAACCTGAATCCCTTGGCTACTCGTAAAAATTTGAGTACCCAAGAGTTTATAAAACAGAAATAAACACTTGGGTCAGACATGGGTCTGGTGTGAGTAACAGGTTAAACTTGCTTAACTTCAAAACCTTTAGAAAGAAAAGGTATCACGTAAGACTCCCCACAAATAAACATGGGTAAGTTTTTACCTTACGCTAACCAAAACATTTGATAGGAAATCTGATTTTATTATAATAGGGTCTAGGGTTTTCAAATAAATATGAAATAGCTGAAATTGTTACATTATTAAATTCCAGCATACTAGCCACAAAGTGGGTTATACAATCAAAACCGTAAGGGCACGTAGGAAGAATGGGTTTCCATACAATGGCAGGGCTACTGGGGTACCGCCCGTCACAGTACGTGGCCTAGATCACCGTACCGAGGAGTACGCCCGCTCCCCTGCAACACAAAGCCGGAACCATCCCTTACTGGATAATTCCGAACAAGATAACCCCGTGGTTGGCGCGACCAACCACACACTAAGCCAAATAAAAAGAAAAGGGACCTCTAGACAGGGATCTATCTTGCTCTCAGTGGGTGCTACCCACGAAGCCTTGCTGCACCTCCCCTGTTTTAGCCATTCCCGGTTGATGAGGCTTGAGGTTACGATTACCTTTAATCAGAACATATCACTTAGAATGCTCATCGTCCGCCTGACGATGTGCTGAAAGCATTCAATCCATACAAGTTCGTTCCGGGTTCGAACGAAACCGAAGGCATTATCTCGTTACACTCGTTTTGGAATCACCCTCAGAGTTAACGACAATAACCCTTGCACTCTGAATCTTCATCTTCACTTGAGATTCACGACCTATCGTAAATTTGGATCGATGTGGTATTCGGGTCTCCAGACCTGGAATTCCGGTATACGGAAACCCGATCCCGGTCTCATCGAAATCCAAAACGTATCTTTTAAGGGCCAAGTTGTTTTAAGGTTAAAACAATTCAATTCTTATCTATACTACACAGATAGATAATTTACAATAGATAATCCATATTATCATCCAAACAGATAATTCATATTATCATTTCAATCCAACCAAACATCTATATCATAGATCAGCACATCTCTTATCAGAGATATCAACAATGCAAAGCATTCAAAATCATTCATCCATTCTTAAGTAATGATTTATCATCTCTAATTAATTTAAAGTGAATTAAATTAATTACTTCATCCTATAAATCCTGCTTATTTAATTATTAATTAAACCAATTAATTAATCATTACTCTAAGTATCCATCTTAATTAATCATTCCTGATTAATAATCCTTTAATTACTTTAAGTAATTAATACTTGATTAATTTCACAAATTAATTATCTTAAACCATTCAGTAATTAATCTTTAATTACTTCATTAATTAATTAACTATATTTAATTACATTAATCCTTAATTAATTACAATTAATTAATTACTTTAATCACTAATTATTTATTAATTAATCTTAATTAACCAATCCTTAATTACATCATTAATTTTATTAATTAATTAATGATCCTTAATTACTTCTTAATTAATTACTTCATTTAAATTAATTATGTTTAATAATTAATCTTTAATTAAACCATATTTATTAATCACCTTTGATTAATCACATTTAGTAATTAACTGCCCTTAAATACTTTTCCATAAATTAATTACTTCTTAATTAATTATCTTTTAATTAATCCCTTGATTAATTATTCAAAGTAATTAAACTCAAATTACTTTTATTCTCAAATCATCTTTAGTTAATTACATCTACTAATTAACTTTAATTACTCACCTAAGTAATTTATACTTTACTAATTACATTTAAGTAATTATCAAATCACCAAATCATTATCTTAAATTAATTTAACTAATTAATTTAACTTAATCACATAAATTTAATTAATTACCTTAAGTAATTAATTACTTTAATTACTTCCATTAAGTAATTATACTTAACCCATTTTCATATTAACTAATTAATCTAATTGATTATCAAATTTAATCATATTAATTAATTAATAATCCTTAATTAATGATCTCTCATTAATTATTAACCATTATTTAATTACTTCTTTAAGTAATTAAACTTTAATCAACTATTTATTTATTACAACTTAATAAATTCTTAATTACTAATTAATTAATTAATAATTACTAAATTAATTGCTTAATTAACCTTTAATCACTTGATTAATAAATTTCTAATCATTTATTAAAAATCTATACTTATCTAAAGAAAAGACTTTTAATCCCAAATTAATTAACCTTAATTAATTAACTTATAATCCTAATTATTTAATTAATTAACACTAAACCATTCATTAATTAAATTATTAAATTATTCTTTAATTACCCTATTAATTTAATGAACCTAAATCATTAAACCTTAATTAATCTTTAAAATAAAGATTAGCCTTTATAACTATTTTAATTATTATTAACAAAACTTTGAAAACATTTACTTTTAAATCTTCCCTTAATTCCATTTTAAATTAAAGAAATAATTACAATTTAACTTTAACTAAGACTTAAATCAAATTTACAAAAAATCTTTTTAAATTCAAATGTTAAGAACACTTAACATTTATAAGGACATTTATAAGATTTTTAAATCCAAACCTTTATAAAATTATACTTTTAACTTTTTTTCATTTTGTTAAAACATTATAAATTTTATCAATTTTTTTTTTATTTAAATTAAGATACAAATTAACTTGAAAACATACTTTATATTTGATTTAAAACTAGATTTAAATCTTGCTTTCAATTTTAAAATAAGTTTTAAAGTTTTTAAAAACAAACAGATTTTTAAAAACTGTAACAGGCTAATGACCCGAGTCCAATACTTCAAATACCCGAGCAAAATAACAGAAAACCCGAGCCTGTCTTCGAGTTTTTCCCCTTTTCATTTTTATTAAACTTTGTTATGTTTAATTTTTTAAAAACAGTTTAAACCCCCACACGAGTCTCCCCTTCGAAATCCCCAGCCAAGTCCCTATTTCCACGAGCACGACTTCGAGTCAATTCTTCGACTTACTCGAGATCATCTTCTTCTTCCTCTTAACTCAACTCTCAACCCAAACAGATACCACGTGTGCACGTGCACAGGCGAAACGATCGCCTCCGACCATCGATGCTATCACCTGCATATCGTCTACGACCACCCCTTACGATCGCGACCTCCAGAACCACGAACAAGCATCACCATCGAATTCGAGCAATCTCGATCACAAAACTGGAAACAGACCCAAACCTGGAAACTTCCTCGAACTCACTCCTCCGATCGCCTGAGCACCAGAACCTCTGACCACGTCTTCATCATCCATCGAGCTGCCGATTCCTAGAGTTCAGATGAACTCGATCACCTCTGGACGTCGTGACGAACGTATTTCCCAACCTCACTAAAACTAGGGTTATAAACTTCCCTGATCAAATCCCTTCGCCACAATGCTTTTCACCATCATCAGATAATTTTCTACAACTCTCCGATCATCACTCTATCTCCAGAGAAGATCACGATCTTCCAGATTTCATTGATCGCCAGATTTTCATCATTTTCCCATTTCCGTTCAAACTAGCATATCTCACCATTTATAAATCTAAAAATTTTGATTTCTCCTCTAAAAATCATTATTTGGTTTAAAGATTCAATTTATAATCCTGGAATGTTAAATTATCATCTTTGAATTTTATTCAAAACTTAAACTTCCCTGTTCCTTTTTATTTACAGAGTAGTTTTCTTTTTATTTTAACTTAATAAAAATTTAGACTCTAATCCATGATTTAACAAACAAATATAGTTTGAATTCTAAGTCCTATCAGGGATTATAACAAGAGGAATTAAATTTGATCATGATTTAACTTCTAAAAGTAAGAACAGGTAAGAACTGGTAAACAGCAACATGCATTTATACATCCAAATATATATACAGAAATTCAATCATGTACATATACTAAATAAACATTTATTCCAGAAATTTACATGCATACAGATATCTCTAAACTTAAGTTTGAGAAAGATGTTACTCATAGATTAAAATGAAGAACAGAGCTTATTCTTTGAAACAGAAATGTACAGGTAAACAAGCATGCACACATATATTCATACATATAAATATTCACTGCAAATTTCATAAAATATATTCATTTCAGATTAAATCCTGAAATCAACCTTTACCTATTTAAATTTTAAAAAGAGGAGTTACTCACCAGCTATAAGAAGATAAACAGAGCACCTTTGGTATTGAAAACAGCTTTTAAACTTTTAAAACTTGAATGCTGGAATTTGTATAAGAATTTGAAAACTTAGGTGCAGGCAAGATGATTTGAGCTTGCTTTGATTATCTGCTACATGCCCTCTTTCTTTTATTCTTTGAAAATGCTTTGCATGCTCCAGTTTTACTTGCTTTCAGATTTTGAAAAGTATGTTTACAGGCTTTGCCTTTGATTGTGGAAAATGCATTACAGGTTTTGAATTGATTTTCTGGTTTGAGGAGTATATTGATTTCATGTTTTGTTTGAGGAGTTGATTACTAAATTGGTTTGAGAGGAAGGTTTAATTTCAGATTTGTTTTCAGGAAATTTTGTTTCGAGAATTTATATTCAGTTTTCTTTAGCTTTAGGAATGAAGATAAGAAAGGAAATGAAGATAAAGAACAATGTTTATATAGGCTGAAATAATTTCTTAAAAATAAAAGAAAATAGAAATTTTAAAAGATTGACACTTGTCTTTATATGTGTTAATTAGTTTACACTTGTTATAACCAAGTCTTTAGAGAATTACACATGTCTTTTAAGTAATTTGTATTTATTTTAAATGTAAATAAAAGACTTTTCTTAATTTATTAAACACTTATTACTTATCTATTTATATATAAAGATAACTTTTTAAAGAAATAACCAATTATACTTATAAATAAAAGCTTATACATATATTTTAAAGTCTAAAACTATTTAAATATTACCTCTTTTGAATTTCAAAACTTTAAATTCAAATTCAAATTAAATTCTAAGATTCAATTTAAAAATTAAGTTATATATATATACACACTTATATAACTACTTATCAATTTAAAAATATAACAATTCCATAGTCTTTTAAAATCCATTCATATTTATAAAAATAATACATTATACTTGTTATTTGAAAATAACATATTTGATACTTATTTAATTAGATTATTAAATTAAATTCAAATTTTATTATCAAAGATCATCAATATCAATTTAATTATTTAACAGATTATTAAATTGATATTGTTAAAATTTCCGGGATATTACATTCCTTCCCCCTTAAAATAATTTCGTCCCCGAAATTTAAACAAAGGTAATTTAATAATCTTATTAAAGATTTAAATTTAAAACATAAGCATATACTATCATCCATATGCTAACAACCATAGCAACCAAATCATCCAATCAAACAATTTAACTATCTAGACTAAATTCTAGATAAAATTCCTCGAGTTTCCCCAAGTATATATATATACCGGGATACTCGCTCTACAAACAATCTAAACAATCAATACTACTAAACTATAAAGCTCCTACTCATCTATATCTATAGAACTAAACAGAATATCAGACTACAGACGAGTCTGACTCAACTACCAAACTTCCCAAACTGCAGATTCTAAAACCAGAGATAGATCAAATACGTATTCCCTTAGAGATACGTACAACTCAATGAATTCCAGTTATCCAAACTGACAATTCAATTCAGAAGACCAAATACTTATCCAAATCAGAACACAGACGAGATCCAAACACAACTCTACTTCACAACATCAGTAGATTCCAAACTTACTTCTCCCATCCAGAGATACACTCCAAACTACTTTCGCTGTTCAACTCTGATCTGAGGTAGGACACAAACACAGACTGGACAACTCATTCCAGAAATAAGGTTCACTGATCCATAAATAAAACTCAGATATTCCAGCAAAACTTGAGCTGCTTCACCAAATCCATCTCTAGGAAACATCCTTCCACTAGACTGAACCACCGGTATCACTCCTGGAATCTAGTCGATAAGAAAACTCAACCTTCAGATGCGGACAAACTTCTGACTTCTCTGAAGACATCCAGAAAAACTCTGACAACCCAAGAGAACACTCAGCAATCGCAAGTCACTTTTGCGATCAACCCATCCTAATTCCAAACAGACTGTTCTCTCTTTACCAATCAGAACAGCTTACACTTATTTATCCAATTTATCGAAGAAATGGATCCACTCTGCTGCTTCTGATCTTCACTTCCAGAAAAACTACTCATCCAGAAAACTTCCTGCCATCACAGAATACTCCGAGCTGCACTGCTGACACTGATGCTCTTATCCAAAGCTCTTCGAGAAACTCGGACTCCAAACCAAAGCAGAAAACTCCGTGCTGAACTCAGCCACAAAACCAAAGCATACACACTTCCTTAATCTTGTTCCAAAGAAAACATCTTCAGGAACATCCATAGTCACTGCATCTCATCACACAGCTACTTCTTCCAGAAGATACCAAGATACTATCACTCGCTTCTGCCCAACCGACAGATCCAACTCTACTCATCCAACTTCAAAAATAGTCTCCGAACCTTAACAGATTTACTTCATAGATTGGTGAAATCCTTACACAACTGTAAAGTTCACTCGAGACGGTACTAGGTTTACAGTCTCGACAAATACACTTCCAACCTCAACACTCAGACTCCTAATCCTAGATGATAAATTATTATCATCTCAACCAATCATTACAAATACCATATACATTTAAAATGATACTTTTTTTTATATATAGAAAATATATCTGGGTAAAATTATTTCATTTACCTTTTTAAAACAATATTGTGTCCGTTGGCCTGGTCCAAGTGTTTAGAGATCCCTATCAATAACGTTAGCTACTCGTATTGACCAGAATCCATATACCACTCAACCGATCAATTAACACAATATAAAACCATTTTATATAACTAACAAATACGCGCTCTCGTATATATATACTCAGACTCAACAGGTTGCTACAGATCCTATCTCTAATGAACAATCCTTCCGAACCTAGGTATTCACTCAACCTAGTGTTCTGATATTCACTTAACCAAAAGCTTAGGCATTCGCTCAACCTATGCTCTGATACCACTGTAACGACCACGACTTTCTCTCCATAGAAAGTCGTATCGCTAATGAAGAAAGAAAGGGGTAGAAAATAGAAAAGAAGAGAAGAAAGAAAGAAACAACAACAACGATCTCACAGCGGAACGAATAAATTATATTAATAACATAAACTATTACATAGTATACAACAATTTACAGAGTTACACAGCATATACATCACTTACTAGACAGTTATAAACATCTGTCTAGACATTACAACTCAAATACAAGACAAGACACTATCACAGATATCAACACAGCGGAATACTATATCTACGAACGCCGAAGCCTCCTGCTCCATTGCTCCTCCAGAATATTCGTCAAAGCTAAACCTGAATCCCTTGGCTACTCGTAAAAATTTGAGTACCCAAGAGTTTATAAAACAGAAATAAACACTTGGGTCAGACATGGGTCTGGTGTGAGTAACAGGTTAAACTTGCTTAACTTCAAAACCTTTAGAAAGAAAAGGTATCACGTAAGACTCCCCACAAATAAACATGGGTAAGTTTTTACCTTACGCTAACCAAAACATTTGATAGGAAATCTGATTTTATTATAATAGGGTCTAGGGTTTTCAAATAAATATGAAATAGCTGAAATTGTTACATTATTAAATTCCAGCATACTAGCCACAAAGTGGGTTATACAATCAAAACCGTAAGGGCACGTAGGAAGAATGGGTTTCCATACAATGGCAGGGCTACTGGGGTACCGCCCGTCACAGTACGTGGCCTAGATCACCGTACCGAGGAGTACGCCCGCTCCCCTGCAACACAAAGCCGGAACCATCCCTTACTGGATAATTCCGAACAAGATAACCCCGTGGTTGGCGCGACCAACCACACACTAAGCCGAATAAAAAGAAAAGGGACCTCTAGACAGGGATCTATCTTGCTCTCAGTGGGTGCTACCCACGAAGCCTTGCTGCACCTCCCCTGTTTTAGCCATTCCCGGTTGATGAGGCTTGAGGTTACGATTACCTTTAATCAGAACATATCACTTAGAATGCTCATCGTCCGCCTGACGATGTGCTGAAAGCATTCAATCCATACAAGTTCGTTCCGGGTTCGAACGAAACCGAAGGCATTATCTCGTTACACTCGTTTTGGAATCACCCTCAGAGTTAACGACAATAACCCTTGCACTCTGAATCTTCATCTTCACTTGAGATTCACGACCTATCGTAAATTTGGATCGATGTGGTATTCGGGTCTCCAGACCTGGAATTCCGGTATACGGAAACCCGATCCCGGTCTCATCGAAATCCAAAACGTATCTTTTAAGGGCCAAGTTGTTTTAAGGTTAAAACAATTCAATTCTTATCTATACTACACAGATAGATAATTTACAATAGATAATCCATATTATCATCCAAACAGATAATTCATATTATCATTTCAATCCAACCAAACATCTATATCATAGATCAGCACATCTCTTATCAAAGATATCAACAATGCAAAGCATTCAAAATCATTCATCCATTCTTAAGTAATGATTTATCATCTCTAATTAATTTAAAGTGAATTAAATTAATTACTTCATCCTATAAATCCTGCTTATTTAATTATTAATTAAACCAATTAATTAATCATTACTCTAAGTATCCATCTTAATTAATCATTCCTGATTAATAATCCTTTAATTACTTTAAGTAATTAATACTTGATTAATTTCACAAATTAATTATCTTAAACCATTCAGTAATTAATCTTTAATTACTTCATTAATTAATTAACTATATTTAATTACATTAATCCTTAATTAATTACAATTAATTAATTACTTTAATCACTAATTATTTATTAATTAATCTTAATTAACCAATCCTTAATTACATCATTAATTTTATTAATTAATTAATGATCCTTAATTACTTCTTAATTAATTACTTCATTTAAATTAATTATGTTTAATAATTAATCTTTAATTAAACCATATTTATTAATCACCTTTGATTAATCACATTTAGTAATTAACTGCCCTTAAATACTTTTCCATAAATTAATTACTTCTTAATTAATTATCTTTTAATTAATCCCTTGATTAATTATTCAAAGTAATTAAACTCAAATTACTTTTATTCTCAAATCATCTTTAGTTAATTACATCTACTAATTAACTTTAATTACTCACCTAAGTAATTTATACTTTACTAATTACATTTAAGTAATTATCAAATCACCAAATCATTATCTTAAATTAATTTAACTAATTAATTTAACTTAATCACATAAATTTAATTAATTACCTTAAGTAATTAATTACTTTAATTACTTCCATTAAGTAATTATACTTAACCCATTTTCATATTAACTAATTAATCTAATTGATTATCAAATTTAATCATATTAATTAATTAATAATCCTTAATTAATGATCTCTCATTAATTATTAACCATTATTTAATTACTTCTTTAAGTAATTAAACTTTAATCAACTATTTATTTATTACAACTTAATAAATTCTTAATTACTAATTAATTAATTAATAATTACTAAATTAATTGCTTAATTAACCTTTAATCACTTGATTAATAAATTTCTAATCATTTATTAAAAATCTATACTTATCTAAAGAAAAGACTTTTAATCCCAAATTAATTAACCTTAATTAATTAACTTATAATCCTAATTATTTAATTAATTAACACTAAACCATTCATTAATTAAATTATTAAATTATTCTTTAATTACCCTATTAATTTAATGAACCTAAATCATTAAACCTTAATTAATCTTTAAAATAAAGATTAGCCTTTATAACTATTTTAATTATTATTAACAAAACTTTGAAAACATTTACTTTTAAATCTTCCCTTAATTCCATTTTAAATTAAAGAAATAATTACAATTTAACTTTAACTAAGACTTAAATCAAATTTACAAAAAATCTTTTTAAATTCAAATGTTAAGAACACTTAACATTTATAAGGACATTTATAAGATTTTTAAATCCAAACCTTTATAAAATTATACTTTTAACTTTTTTTCATTTTGTTAAAACATTATAAATTTTATCAATTTTTTTTTTATTTAAATTAAGATACAAATTAACTTGAAAACATACTTTATATTTGATTTAAAACTAGATTTAAATCTTGCTTTCAATTTTAAAATAAGTTTTAAAGTTTTTAAAAACAAACAGATTTTTAAAAACTGTAACAGGCTAATGACCCGAGTCCAATACTTCAAATACCCGAGCAAAATAACAGAAAACCCGAGCCTGTCTTCGAGTTTTTCCCCTTTTCATTTTTATTAAACTTTGTTATGTTTAATTTTTTAAAAACAGTTTAAACCCCCACACGAGTCTCCCCTTCGAAATCCCCAGCCAAGTCCCTATTTCCACGAGCACGACTTCGAGTCAATTCTTCGACTTACTCGAGATCATCTTCTTCTTCCTCTTAACTCAACTCTCAACCCAAACAGATACCACGTGTGCACGTGCACAGGCGAAACAATCGCCTCCGACCATCGATGCTATCACCTGCATATCGTCTACGACCACCCCTTACGATCGCGACCTCCAGAACCACGAACAAGCATCACCATCGAATTCGAGCAATCTCGATCACAAAACTGGAAACAGACCCAAACCTGGAAACTTCCTCGAACTCACTCCTCCGATCGCCTGAGCACCAGAACCTCTGACCACGTCTTCATCATCCATCGAGCTGCCGATTCCCAGAGTTCAGATGAACTCGATCACCTCTGGACGTCGTGACGAACGTATTTCCCAACCTCACTAAAACTAGGGTTATAAACTTCCCTGATCAAATCCCTTCGCCACAATGCTTTTCACCATCATCAGATAATTTTCTACAACTCTCCGATCATCACTCTATCTCCAGAGAAGATCACGATCTTCCAGATTTCATTGATCGCCAGATTTTCATCATTTTCCCATTTCCGTTCAAACTAGCATATCTCACCATTTATAAATCTAAAAATTTTGATTTCTCCTCTAAAAATCATTATTTGGTTTAAAGATTCAATTTATAATCCTGGAATGTTAAATTATCATCTTTGAATTTTATTCAAAACTTAAACTTCCCTGTTCCTTTTTATTTACAGAGTAGTTTTCTTTTTATTTTAACTTAATAAAAATTTAGACTCTAATCCATGATTTAACAAACAAATATAGTTTGAATTCTAAGTCCTATCAGGGATTATAACAAGAGGAATTAAATTTGATCATGATTTAACTTCTAAAAGTAAGAACAGGTAAGAACTGGTAAACAGCAACATGCATTTATACATCCAAATATATATACAGAAATTCAATCATGTACATATACTAAATAAACATTTATTCCAGAAATTTACATGCATACAGATATCTCTAAACTTAAGTTTGAGAAAGATGTTACTCATAGATTAAAATGAAGAACAGAGCTTATTCTTTGAAACAGAAATGTACAGGTAAACAAGCATGCACATATATATTCATACATATAAATATTCACTGCAAATTTCATAAAATATATTCATTTCAGATTAAATCCTGAAATCAACCTTTACCTATTTAAATTTTAAAAAGAGGAGTTACTCACCAGCTATAAGAAGATAACAGAGCACCTTTGGTATTGAAAACAGCTTTTAAACTTTTAAAACTTGAATGCTGGAATTTGTATAAGAATTTGAAAACTTAGGTGCAGGCAAGATGATTTGAGCTTGCTTTGATTATCTGCTACATGCCCTCTTTCTTTTATTCTTTGAAAATGCTTTGCATGCTCCAGTTTTACTTGCTTTCAGATTTTGAAAAGTATGTTTACAGGCTTTGCCTTTGATTGTGGAAAATGCATTACAGGTTTTGAATTGATTTTCTGGTTTGAGGAGTATATTGATTTCATGTTTTGTTTGAGGAGTTGATTACTAAATTGGTTTGAGAGGAAGGTTTAATTTCAGATTTGTTTTCAGGAAATTTTGTTTCGAGAATTTATATTCAGTTTTCTTTAGCTTTAGGAATGAAGATAAGAAAGGAAATGAAGATAAAGAACAATGTTTATATAGGCTGAAATAATTTCTTAAAAATAAAAGAAAATAGAAATTTTAAAAGATTGACACTTGTCTTTATATGTGTTAATTAGTTTACACTTGTTATAACCAAGTCTTTAGAGAATTACACATGTCTTTTAAGTAATTTGTATTTATTTTAAATGTAAATAAAAGACTTTTCTTAATTTATTAAACACTTATTACTTATCTATTTATATATAAAGATAACTTTTTAAAGAAATAACCAATTATACTTATAAATAAAAGCTTATACATATATTTTAAAGTCTAAAACTATTTAAATATTACCTCTTTTGAATTTCAAAACTTTAAATTCAAATTCAAATCAAATTAAATTCTAAGATTCAATTTAAAAATTAAGTTATATATATATATACACACTTATATAACTACTTATCAATTTAAAAATATAACAATTCCATAGTCTTTTAAAATCCATTCATATTTATAAAAATAATACATTATACTTGTTATTTGAAAATAACATATTTGATACTTATTTAATTAGATTATTAAATTAAATTCAAATTTTATTATCAAAGATCATCAATATCAATTTAATTATTTAACAGATTATTAAATTGATATTGTTAAAATTTTCGGGATATTACAATGAGAGCCAGCCAAGTGTAAATTCCTTAGTTTCCGAAAAGCCCGAACAAAGTGAAAGTGAAACAAAAGAGAAGACAGAATCAGATAGTTTCGTATCTTTGAAAGAGTTCGTCAATAAAATGAAAGATAGTGATGAATTATCAATGTTGATTGGAAATGGAGAAAGTTCTGATTTTGAGAATCCTGAAGAGGTTGAAGTATTTGAAGAGTTTGAAGATGAGATTTCTGAGGAACTGCCTGAAGAAACTGGTCTTGTATTTTTGGAAGAGTCTGTTGAAAAGGTGAAAAATACTAATGAATTGTTTGTGTTGACCGGGCAAGGAACGAGTAAAGGCCTTGAGGTTTTTGAGGAAGTTGGATTAGAATTCGACGAGTCTGAAGTCGAATATCCTAAGGAGTTACCCGAAGAGTTACCACTAATACAGGACATTCAACATCAAACTGAACTAGTACCAGATGCTATTTTACTGCGGGAATCGTATGATCTTGTGAATCTGAAAGAACAGGAAGAGTTGAAAAGACATGATGAAGAGAATGATTATCAGTTGGAGTTGCCGGATCATGTCCGCACTACTGGCGTTGTCAACATCAACTGTTTGGAACCGTTTTATGAAAATAAACATGTCAAAGAAGAAGCGAGTGGTAATTCCTTTCAATCAGGGGAAATTGATGTAACACATCAAGGGAAGATTCTAAATGATGATACACCTGAACGAGATAAGGAAAGACAAGAATCTGGGCATGAGTCATCACCCTTCTTCAGTCGTGACTTCCTAAGTCGCTCCGCGATTTTAAAGTTCCTTATATCGTCTCGCATTTTCATCACAATTTGGTTCTATATCACACCTTCCTATTGGCACAAACATGATGAGGTCATCTCCCTCAGATCACTTCCTTATGCTGCCTGCTTAATGCCACATCTGCTTTATGCCATGCGTTCCTTATGTCGAACCACATCTTCAAAGGGTCAAGACAAGATCAATCTCAAGAGTGGTTATCACCAGAGCCACATCAGACCAGATAATGAATGGAAGACAGCGTCTCGAAGAAGAAAAAAATATGAATTCGGGACGAATTCTTTTCAACCAGGGGAGGATAATGCAGCGCGAGGTACAGATGAACAAAATTACCTTAAGTCGCGTCCCTTAGCGAAGAAGCCCAAATCGACAGAACCCCTATGTCGCGAAGCAGAAGGTCGCGAACGACATACTGATGTCGCGAAACCCTATGTCGAGCTCAGTCTAGGTCGTTGCATACGTTGAATCGCGCTCCTCCATAGGTCGTGAACGAATCGTGCTCCAGTCTAGGTCGCGAAATACCTTGAATCGCGAGATGCTCCAGAAGGTCGCGAACGACCTATGCCCTCCTCCTATCTTAGGTCGTGATATCTCTAGTTCTTCTGAACAGTTAGGCCGCGAAGCTCTTAAGTCGCGAACGAGAATCCAATTAGGTCGCGAAACTCTATAAGTCGCTCCAGATCCTTAAGTCGCGAAGTTTAGGTCGCTGAAGCTTCCTAATGTCGCAATTTTACTTAAGTCGCTGCTTGGTCTTGTTGAGTTGTATGCTGATAGGTCGTGCTTGTTTAGGTCGTTATTTTTTTTAAGTCATTTCTTTATATCGCACTGTTTGTTAAGTCATTTGTTAATTCATTTGTAATTTGTTTTCTTATGTCGCATGTATTTTGTAATGTGTTGTAACTTGTTAAGTCGTGTGTGTGTTGTAACTTTCCCTATAAATAGGGGTGTGTTGTCATTTGTAATAGTTAGTTGATTTTTGAATAAAATTTGGTTTGTGCTTTGTGCCACCATTAAAATTGGAAGTTGAGTGTTATCTCCTTTCTCCATCTTCAGATATGCGAGTGCGCTCGAATCAATGAACTTGAAGCCGATTCACGGAATCTCGTGCGCGAGATCAACGTCGAAGAATCGTAGATCTTCTAACGCGGTATCGTGTGCGATCAACGTGTTGAAGATAGCTAGAATCCGGTATCTCGAGAGATCAACAGATTTGGGCATTGGGTATCTTCAATTCATCGATTCATTTTATTTCATCGAATCATTTTCCGCGAATTCATCAATTCGTGAGTGTATGATCCTGTAGGCTGCATCACCGAGCAACAAAAATTGGAGAGAGATGGAACTCGGGTAGGCTAGCTTGAGAAGCTCAGTGGAGATGAGGCTGCGGCACTGGCGTGGGAAGACAAGGCCAATCATGGAATGCAGTGAGAGGTGATGACTGCATCGGCTCATAGGTGGATGGGAGGGCGTGGGAAGCTACACGAAATGATGGATCTAGGAAGATGTGTAACTTGTTTCGGCAGTTGAAGGTGTAGTGCCGAATAGGTTGTGGATGTAGCCGGGCGTGGGAGGTTGGGTGGTCAATGAATTGAAGGTGGTGATAGGTTCAGCCGTGGTGTGGGAAAACTGTAATGGTGGAAGGTTGAAAGAATAAGCAACAGTTTAATGAGAGCCTTCTTTTATTTTTATTTTTATTTTTTTAATGAAAGGAAGAAGATTGAACAGTTGGAAACAGTAAGTGGCAATATTGAATTCTGGGATTAATAGTGACTAGTGGCTTTACACCTTTGCGCGATGGGAATATTAAACAAGAGGCTGTTGGCATAACCGTTGGGATATATGAAAAGCCATATGGGAGCTAATAGGCCCATATAACGGACCGCAACGGTTAACCGTTTACAGATTTCGTAGCATACCGGGGTTTGAAAAACAGAAATGAATATACCGTTGAGATCAGCATGACGAGACGATCAAAACGGTATATAGATATCAGTGGTACGACCATCAATGTGATGACCCGCAGTTCCGTACCCCTTGAATCGACACTATTCTCCATCAATCATCTCAAGGAGAACGGAAATACGAACCATTTGGGTTAAAGAAGAAGAGGTAGAAGAAGAAAATAGAAGACAACATCAGAATCTAACCATCGCAGCGGAATAAAATATAATAGATATTAACTGATCTTTACACAAAGGAAAAATGTATATGTTTATACATTACATCATCAGAGTACAATAACCACAATACACCACTGGACAGCTATCACAGCTTGTCCTTACAAACCTGAATACATAACTAATCAACACAGCGGAATATTTAAACAAGTACGTATGTACGTATCGCCATCCAGCTCTTATCCTGAGCTCTACAGCATCCTATCATGTATATGTAATACTCGGTCTGACCCGAGCATTATAATAAAATAACACCCGAGTCAGTCTGGAAAACCAGCGTGAGGAAACACACTCAATTGGATTATTAAAGTTTTCCAAACCCTTTGAAATCAAAAGCATCTCGTAAGACCACGCCACAAATAAACATGTCGGGTTTTTACCTTACGATAGCCAAAACACTTTTTATCAAAATCCTCTGATATTATAATAGTGTCTATATACAAATACTTATTCAAATAGCTGAAATTGTTACATCTATTAAATTCCAGCTAGTAGGTATACAAACAAAACCGTAAAGGCACGTAGGGAGAATGGATTTCCAACTAATGACTAGGCACTGGGGTACCACCTGTCACAGTACCTGGTCTAGATCAGTGTACCGAGGACCACGCTCGATCCCCTACAACACAAGACCGGAACTACCTAAGGGTAATTCCGAGTAAGATCAACCCACGGTTGGGATCAGCAACCGCACCACTAAGCCGAAATAAAAAGGGACATCTAGACAGGGATGACCTCACCCTAATGGGCGCTACCCACATAGCCTTGCTGCACAACCCCTGATTTTCAGTCATTCCTGGTTGATGAGGTTTGAGGCTAAGCGTTACCATTATAGAACATATCCCTTAGAATGCCCATCGTCCACCTGACGATGTTCCGAAAGCA
Organism: Allium fistulosum; assembly: GCA_030737815.1. NCBI lineage: Eukaryota > Viridiplantae > Streptophyta > Magnoliopsida > Asparagales > Amaryllidaceae > Allium > Allium fistulosum. Next base: position 673,882,552 of record CM060901.1, read on the forward strand.
TTCATCCATACAAGTCTGTCCCGGGTTCGAACGGAACCGAAGGCACTACTCCATCTTCGATTTCAAACTCGTTTTCCCCATGAAAACGTACAAACCGGATCGAAGTGGTTTTCGAGAAATTAATCTCGATCCCGGTCTCTTCGAAACGTTCAGCGCATTAGCCAATATTGATAGTCGGTTATTTGACTATCAATTAACATTCACAAAACATCCATCAAACATAAATAATTTCCCAAATTATTTATTATCTTCAAAATATCTTCGCACGATATATTTCCATTTCAATCCTTTTGAAATCAGTTTTCAAAACACACTCCTCTCATGGAATAAGTTCCCAAATATTTATTACCACTGGAAACACCAAGTAAAAACACTTTAAATTTTAAAATAATTTAAAACACTATATTATAAAATATACTTTAAACAAAACATTTAAATTTAAAAACTACTTTAATGCTTTATTTAAAAATATATACTTTAAGAATATTTAAAATCAACCACTTTATAAAATATAAACTAACTTTATCTTTAAAACATAATACCCATTTAACCTTTAAATAATTACTACAAAATAAATTTGAAAAAAATACTTACTTTAAAATCTAAACAATTTAAAAATAATAATTTTCCAAACATACTTTGGACTTTAACTTATACTTAAGAATTTTCTTTGAAACGTACTTTAGATTTGAACAAAAATAACTTAAAACACTTTATTATAAAATATACATTAAACATTTAAAAATAATAAATTTTCTAAAACGTTTCTTTATAACAAATTTTTAAAGCCTTTAACTTATACATAAAAGTCTCCTTTAAAATATACTCGGCTTTCCAGTGAAATACACTTCCCATTCCATACCTTTAAAAATAAATCACTATTTATTTTTAAAACAAATTCCCATTCCTTTATAAATTCCCACCGTGAAATTTATACTTCCAAATATCTACTGATATCCATTTCACTTTATAAACCCAGTTTTTAAATTTCAAAATCTCACTTCTCTTTAAAATTCCAATTCCCAAACACTTAAATCAATTTACAATTGATTTCCAATTTACTTCGCTTTGAAATAAATTTCCTTACTTACTCCATTTATTCCAAAATCGGTTAACTTCAGATTTTATTTCTTTATTATGATTTAAAATTTGAAACTGAAAATTTAAATTCCAAATTTTTGAATTCCCTTTTTTCCCTTTTGATTAAATTTTAAACCTTGAATTAGAATAAATTCTTTATTTCTTTAAAATAATAATAATGCTTGAGTTTTAAAATCTATTATTTCTCAATTATTTCAAAATCCCCTTTTTATATTTGGAATTTATTTAACATAACTTTTATTCATCTCTAATTCATATTTTTAAACTTATTCAAATTCTCTATAATTATTTTACTTGAAAATTTACTCTTTCCATTTCTTTCAAAAATCCAATTTTATAGATTTTGATAACTCAGAGTATCGAAATATATTCAAACAATCCATATCATTCAATATTTCAATTATCAGTATTATTCATCACAGGATAACAAATAATCATAACAGAGAATGTTAAACAATCTAAATAATTTTTTTGAGGAATCCTATTGGATTCCTCCAACCTGTTTCCCTGCATCCATAGATGTTAGCACAATACCAATTTCACTACGAGGTGGAATATCGCGGTATATGGGTTTATAAAATATCATCCGCTATTATGCGGCGCATAGGGTCTCATCCGCTATAAAATGCGGGAAATCAATCACTCCAATATATAATATATACTACAATATAATATATCACATCCAATCAATTCAATCAAATATTTAAATTTAACCATTTAAATTTAAATAATAATCCAGAAGAGTGAGATTAACTCACCTTTGACTTTTAATTTGCAATCCACTTCATCCCGGCTTGGTTTCTCGATTTTAGACCTTGTATAAATATTTATATGATTAATATTTGAACTAGTTGAATAATTAATTTCCATTTAATAGATTGAATTAAGTAATTATTTAAATTTAAAACTAAATTTTCTTTAATATCTTCTAGAAATTAAATAATTTAATAAAACAAAATAGTCTCTTAATCCATTATTTAAAATTAATTAATAACATTTAAAATGTAGCTATTCATTATTATTATTATTTTCTTCTTAAAAACTACCTATATATATACACTTTTATATAACTTCCAAATAGTTTAAGATTCCCAATTTTCTAAGTATATTATTTTAGAACAGAATGGATTTTATAAATTTTAGAAATAACAGGTTAAGGGTATTAGCATTATATATGCATATATGTTTATTGTAAAATATCCCTTCTATTTTCTGTAATAGCAATAATAATTTCCTTTTCAATTCTAGTTTAAACTTGATTACAGTAAACAATTTGTAGCTCATTTACAATTCTTTTCAAACTAGGCAACTTCTATTTGAATATTATATTCTTCTCTCATCGTTTCTTTTTTTTTCTATATTAAATTAAATTAAAGATAAATCTGTTTACCTTTATCATTCGTTTCCAGGAAAAATCAACAGCCACCAACCCCTATCGGCAGCATCCCAATCCGCATGCCACCATCGATCCCCCCTTGCAGTTAAAGTCGCCAGTTTGCCTAAGGCATCACTTCAGAACTCCTCAATGCAACCACGCGGCACTTTAACAATACCGCTTAATTCGATTTTGATAGATCTTGGTACCGGGAAAAGCGAACAAAATCGAATGACAAGGACCAAAAATCGAATGCCGCAGCAGCGCTCCAGTCCGCCGTCGATAGAGTTTCTAGGCGCCTGAAATCGCGAGTGACTCGATCGAGTCTTTCGATTCGAAATGAGGGGAATTAAAGGAGATGAGAGAGGAAAAAAATGAGGGCTTTGGCCATTATTTCTTCGAATTGATCTGCCATTTATTTTTTTTATTTGCGAACGAATTTGAAAGAAGAAGGCTGAAGTCGTTCGGCCATTATAATTTTCTTCGTTCATTTTTCGTGAAGTTTGAAATTCAACGGAAACGAATGAGATTCGTGATTTAAAAAAATGGCAGAGGGTCGCGTGCTTGAGAAGACAAAGGAGGCATGTGATGCCCCACCTCTATACCCACGCTAGCCAAGAACACTACGGTGTAATGCTGTCAACTAGCACGGAGAATAAGGCTATTGAGGAGCGACCATCCATGTAACTTCTTTGTGCGAGCACCGATATGTCAGATAGAATAGCATGAACTTCATTTAAGGAGGAAGTCCGACATACCGATACAAACCCAAAGCTATCACACAGTGGCTAAAAATAATCTTCGGAAACAAACATAGAAATAAACATACCATAAATCAGTCACAGACATTCATATCACAAAGACGGAAAAAGATATGAATATATATATATAACACATGAAAGTGTACATCAGAGTAGTGGTCAGAAAGATCCACGATAATGCAAAAGAATAGCAACACATGCTATACAAAAGAATAAGTACACAACATAGAGTCTATGTCTCAAATGTGTACATCCAAAAACTACTAATCTAAGTAGTTAGCCAAAAGTCAGAATAATCCTAGAAGAGAAGTTAAGCAAAAGCACCTGTAACCTCTCGGTCTGACCCGAGTATTATTTATAAGAAAATAATAAATGGATCAGTCTAGCTATAAATATCAGATGACATGATATAGAATAAGGGATGTGGCATAAACATATAAAAACCATAATGGCATACTACTATAAGTATGTAAATGATAATCAACAAGAGATTAATCAATATCACAAGAATCTTCTCAAAGATCCAAACCCATAAAAGGTAATGACACATGAATTCACTAATACACAAGAATTGATAAAACATATCAACGAAAATCACGAAAATTGGTGAAGCACAAATTCCAGAAATCAACACACGAAACCCAGAACAAATCCCAAAAATCAGCACATGAAATCCAAAAATCACAAAAAGGGGGAAGGCCTATCACACGAACGAGAAGCTATCTCATGGAAGCTAACCATATAATTTTTCGAACACACGAATGGCCCGAAGACCTTTGACACACGAACGGCCCGAAGACCATGGGGTGATACCCCATATATGTGAGTAGAAACATCACACAAGCAGGGTCTAGTCTCCCTCGCAAACAAAGAGACATCGCTCAATCGCTAGTCTAAATAACAAAAAATGATCATCATGATCATAAAGAAGTGTCAATCACACCAAGCTAGTAAATATATGAGTTTAGCTTCATGTCCCATAACCACTTGCTTAACTTAAATATTTACGGACAAACTGTAGATCTTCACTAGAAAATTGTCACAAAAGGTTCAGTCGAACAAGTCCAAGAATTAACCGACGAAGTAAACGCAAGTGTTTCATACCACCTGTTTTGCTAAGCCGTTTAATTAGATTTCTCATCTGAGTGAAGTAAAGGCTTGTATATACTAACAGATTGGAAAACGGTTTAGGAAAAAGAGCTTTGTAATAAAATAGAGTTGAAATCGCTTTGATGAAAGAGTTTTGATATTCACTACTAGTATTGAAGCCTTCACATTTTTAAAGTGACAAGTCACAAAACGGTTGTTGAAACAAATCGAATCACAAAATTTCACATTCGAAGACGTGAGAAAAATCCAACGAATTCAATTCCAAATCCATCAAAGTAGAAATGCAGACTAAACTCCATGGCCTACGACCTAGGAAAGTCTTTGACCTAATGTGGCCGACCAAAAGTGCAAGCGACCTAAGGAGCTACGGCCCAGGGAGTAGCACGCGACCTAAAAGATGGCGCGACCTATGGAGCAAATAGGTCGAGCGACCTAAGGTGATGGAACAACCAAAGCATGGTGCGACTTATCGTATTTCGCGACCTAATGGGGTGAGCGACCTAACACGGTCGAGCTAAACGAATGATGCAACTAAGTCTGGGTTAACGAGTTAAAGAGGATAAGTCGAACGACCTAAGTATGTCATGCTGAGCGACCTAGGGAAGCGACCTAAGCATGTGGCGCGACCTAAAGGTAATAAGGTCTAACGACCTAAAGGAAATAAGGCAGGCCGACCTAACAGAATTGAGGTCATGCGACCTAACGACCTAATGGTGCGACCTAAGTGGTACGCGACCTTAGTGAAACGAGCTAGGCATGCGACCTAACTGGCGAACGACCTAACTGCGAGCGACCTAAGGTTCAAGCGACCTAAGGTATGCGCGACTTAAAGTGTGCGCGACCTAATTGGTTGCGACCTAAAAAGGCAACAAGGTCGAGCGACTTAGTGGTTGCGACCTAGAGCAAAACGACCTAACGATGTAACTAAGGTTGAGCGTCCTATTAACCGAAGCGACCTAACGGCTCAATGTCGAGCGACCTAACGTAAAACTGGTCGAACGACCTAAAGCCAAGCGACCTACGACCTTCGACCTAGCGACCTAACTCCGAGGCGACTCTTCCTCAAGAACGACCAAATGCACAGGCAGAACGACCTAAGTGCAGGAAACTGCTAACACTCGAAAATTCTGGGTTTTCCACCAATTCAATCCACACCAAATGCATGCACACAAAATAATGATAGGGAATCATTCCCAATAGTCCAATGACAGTTATAGGCAAGAATGTGAGATAAAAATCTCACCTTTGCACCAAAAATCAATAAAGATGAAGCTTGAAGCAAAGCAAGAACAGCCCCAAGCTTGAATCAATGTCTTCTTCTTGAATTTGGAGTTAGATGTTGAATTTGCTAAAGATCTTGAGCTTGGAATTTTAATTTCCCATTCCCTCCTCCATTTTTGATAAAGCTTCTATGTTTTAGAAATGAAGAATGAAGTTGTGAAGAGAAGGAGGGGGTTGGGATGAGTTAGTGAATTGTTCAGCCCCAAACCAAAGCTCAAAGCAAAAAGTGACGAAAATTTCACTATCTCCAAACATATTGAAGTTTACACTCAAAAAGATCGCAAACGTCATTTTAAACTCAATGGAAGTGGTCTCGAGTCCTAATTTGACCGTATGCCAAAAGTAGCTTTTCGGACCAAAATCCGATTAAAGATAAAATATTTAAATATAAAATCGATAAATATGCGGGTTGTTACAGACTCCCCTCCTTAAAGAAATTGCGTCCTCGCAATATATAAGTTGGAAATAAAAAGTAACAACCATAAAAGCGTATATTAACATAAAAGAAATTTGAAATAAGAAGTTTACCTCAAAGAGCATGAGAAAGTAAGTCCGGATGTGTACGCTCGATGAATTCTCTAGATTCCCAAGAGAAATCCTTAGGATTTGAGGACCATTGAACTTTAACAAGCGAAACATCTTTATTTCGAAGTCGTTTGATCTCCGAAGCAATAATTCGAATAGGCTGCTGCTCATAAGTTAAATTAGGCGAAACTTCAATCTCTTCCACAACACCGGGCTCAAGAATAGAATCGAAATCCTGAAGGCACTTCTGTAATTGAGAAACGTGAAACACGTTATGCATGGCAGAAAACTGAGCCGGTAATGAAAGGCGATAAGCCATGGAACCAATATGTTCAGTGATAGGAAATGGCCCAATATATCGAGGCGCTAATTTTCCCGATCGACTGAAGCGTACAACACCCTTCATAGGTGAAACACGAATAAATACAAGATCTCCCACAGAAAATTCTAATTTTCTTCTTCGGTTATCGGCATAGGATTTTTGTCTACTTTGGGCTTCTTTCATCCTATGTCGAATAAGGTCAATTTTCTCTGTGGAATCATGAATAAGATCTGGACCTAAAACCAGCTTCTCACCGGCCTCAAGCCAACAAGAAGGAGATCGGCATGGCCTTCCATAGAGTGCCTCGAAAGGTGCCATACCAATACTAGCTTGGAAGCTGTTGTTATAGGAAAATTCAACAAGTGAAATATGATCTTCCCAACTTCCACCGAAATCAAGCACACAAGAACGAAGAAGATCTTCAAGAGTTTGATTTACACGCTTAGTTTGTCCATCGGACTGGGGGTGATAAGTGTTTCCTGGAGAGTTGACCAGGCAACTGAGTGCTCGGCATTGGCCACTACTCGGCCTGAAGGACTACTCGGCATCCAGGAGTACTCGGCGTAGTACTCGGCATCAGCTGGAACTCGGCACGAAGGACTGCTCGGCATCCAGGAGTACTCGGCGTAGTACTCGGCATCAGCAGGAACTCGGCATGAAGGACTGCTCGGCATCCAGGAGTACTCGACGTAGTACTCGGCACCAGCTGGAGCTCGGCGTAAAGGACTGCTCGGCATCCAGGAGTACTCGGCATAGTACTCGGCATCAGCTGGAACTCGGCATGAAGGACTGCTCGGCATCCAGGAGTACTCGACGTAGTACTCTACACCAGCTGGAGCTCGGCGTACAGGGCTGCTCGGCATCAAGCAGCACTCGGCGTCAACTAGTGCTCGGCGACAGGAGTACTCGGCATCCAGAAAACGTTCGGTGTAGATAACTTTCAACATGACACTAGCATTCGGCCAGAATGCATCGTTCGGTCTGAAAGCATTATTCGGTCAAGAGCATCAGATAAGGGCACGTTCGGCTTCGATTAACAACCATCCTGCACTTCCCACACTTCAAGCATACCGTTCGGCATAGAAAGGTTCGTTCGGCATTAGGGTGTTCGGCATACATGGTTCGGCATACAACAACCACTGTACTGGGGCTGGAGTGTTCGGTCATCCAGCCCATTTGGGAAGTCCAGCCCATATTTGCCTATAAACAGAGGGGCAGGGTCACAGTGAAAGGGATCCTTTTTTGGAGAGAAAACACCGGGGACACTCTGCCATTTTCAAGACTCATCTTCTCTACTCAACAACTTCACTCAAGCATTTGATTCACGAATTGTATTTGTAATCAACCATAAAGGAAATCAATAAAGTTGAACAAAGTGGACGTAGGCAATTACGCTAAACCACTATAAATTTGGTGTTCTTACTTTCTGCATTTAAATTAGCATTGTCTTCTTTGTTTAATTTACTTTCATCACTTATATCTCTACACAATCTTTCTGAACGAGGTTAGTGACCAATTTTGGTGCTAACACTTTGGTCCTTTCACTGAGAATTGAATTCCCAAACCTCAAGGATCTGCTTTGAAGCTACTGGATTGAACAAATCCCCCAAAGAAGATCCGACTCACTGATAGGACATCCGTTGATTCTACTCAGAGTTCATACCAATAACTCTACAATGGCAAGACCACGTACCAGGTCAGCTTCTCACAATGCGGATGCCCACGAGACTGCTAGCGTGCAACAAGCAGGGCCTAGCAATCAACCAGCAATTCCAAATACAGGAGTTGCCACTCAGGACCAAACTCCAGTTGTCACCAGAATAGAGTTCAACGACTTGATGAGAGAGCTCAGGGAAAGTAGGAGACAATAGGAGAGCAGATGCAAGCCAATGCCAACCTGATGGCACAACTTACAAAACAGCAGCAACAGAATGCTGAGGGCAATCTCGCTGCTTACTCCTCATCTGACAGCTCTACTTCCTCTAATGAACCTCCCAGGCACAGATGCCGTAAGACTGATGCTGTGCGAGCAGATGCTGCTGTTCGAACAGCTGGAGACCGCGACCAAGCAAGAGCTGGAAGCTTCAGGACCGGGATACAGATGGAAGATAGAGGCCCAGATCGTCAAAATGCTAATGATGTCGAACCTCAAGATGCACGATTGGCAGATCGCCAGGAGAGGAGGCATCAGCATGGACAGGCGCGTAGAACAGACTCCAACCTTCCGCCTTCCATACAGACACCAGATCTGACAGCCATGATCAGGCAGTTGATGAAGGAAAATCAGGGGTTATCGAATGATGATTGGGGAGTGTCAAGAAGTCATACTCCGTTCACGGATGTTGTGTTGCAGGCGGCGTACCCCAGGAAGTTTAGTATGCCTACTATTCCCGCATATGAAGGAAAGACTGACCCTAGACAACATGTCATGAGGTACGAATGGATGATGGATTCAGCCAGAGCGAATGATGCCACCAAGTGTAGGTGCTTTCCGATTACTCTATCTGGGATCGCTACTATGTGGTTCACCCGACTTCCTCCGCGATCCATATCAAATTTCGAGGAGTTGGCAAAGAAGTTTATTGAGCAGTTCAGGATACACACTACACGCCCAAAGGACGTGATGTCTCTGTCAAGTGTAATCCAAAATCCTAGGGAATCGTTGAAGGAATATTTGCAAAGATTCCACGTAGCAGCAACTGAAGTCAGTAATCCCAATGACCATGCAATTCTGATGGCTGTAATGAGAGGTGTGGATCCAGACTCTGAGTTTGGAGACTGGCTGGCAGGAAAACCTCCAGCTACGCTAGAGCGTTTCTACTCTAAGGCACACTAGTTCATAAGAAGAGAGGAAGCTAGGTGGGTACGACGAGATAAGGCGCCAGGGCCTGTCCAAGAGTCAATAAAGAGCAACATCGCTGTGAAGCAATCTGGAGACAGCTCGGGAAAGGTCCAAGTGAATGTCTAGAACAAGCCTGGGCAACCCAAGGAGTCCGGAGGAAGGAGTCAAGGGAAAAGAAAAGAAGCAGGAAAGTGGAAGTCGAGAATTCCAAGCTACAGCGAGTACACTCCGCTAAACGCCCCACTTGAAAACATTTACCTATCCACTTGCAATACTTTTCAGTACAGAAAACCACGTCCAAAAGAATCAACCGAAGAACAGAAGCGGACCGGGAAATATTGTCGCTTCCATGAGACTTATGGACACAATATGGAAGAATGTAGACACTTGCACGACGCTATCGAGAAGTTGATCAGGCAGAAGAAATTGCAAGAATTTGTGAAGGATCCACAAGAAGGAGGACAGGGAACGTCCAACCCAGGTCGTGCACCAGCTCCACGTCATCCCGAGGAGCCTGCCCGGACCATTGGTAGACTGGTCATAAATACAATTATCGGCGGGCCTCACCCCGCGGATAAGAATTGGCAGGAGATGGAGCGATATGCAAGTTCCTTGAAGCATGCAGATTTTGAGTGTTGTTCGAAAGTGGAGGACAGAGCCCCTACTAAGCAGCAGCGCGTAATGACAGACGATATTGTGTTCAGAAGCAGAGACGCTGATCAGGTAGAGGCTCCGACCATCGACCCCATGGTCATATCTGCAACGATCGGACCAGCATATGTAAAAAGAATTCTGATTGATTCTGGAAGTTCAGTCAACATCATCTTCAAGAAGGCCTACGATCAAATGAAGCTAGAAACAAAAGACTTGAAACCATCCAAAGCTCGTATTCACGGCTTTAACGGCGCTGCCACTGATGCAGTGGGATATGTCGAGTTACCAGTTGAACTGGGACAAGGCGAGCGTCGGAGAGTGCGAATTCTACCCTTTGTAGTTTTGGATGTGGACTCTCCGTATAACGTATTCTTTGGTCGGCCGGCCCTGGTAGAGTTTAGGGCAGCGTTAGCCCCGTGGTGTTTAACTTTCAAGTTCCCGACTGACAAAGGAGTAGGCATTGTTCACGGCGACCAAGCAGCTGGTCGTTCCTGTTATGTGGCCGAGTTCCGAGAGGCCCACCGGAGGGAGAAGGGAAAGGTTGCGGACAATCCCGTCCGCATCCTCAATGCGGATAATTGACAAGTAGTGCCCGAGCCCTGGCTCGGGCATAGTTCTCGGATCTACGGAGATATAGATCCAAGAGACGACGATGAGAAACCCAGGGAAGAGAAGGCGGCACTGGCTGAATTAACAATTGACATTTCAGTTAGCCGTGACGACCCTTCGCGAATACTGAAGATCGGATCACAGCTAGGCCCCGCAATGACTGAAGACCTTAGCGACTTCCTCCGGGCGAACCTTGATGTTTTCGCCTGGACGCATTCTGATATTTGTGGGATTTCTCCCGCCATCACGAGTCATATGTTGAACATAGTCCCGAAATACGTCCCAGTCAAGCAAAAAAGGAGAGGAATGGATCCGGAGAGATCCGCCGCTCTTGGAGAGGAGGTGGACAAACTCAAAGCAAATGGGTTCGTCCGCGACGCCCTCTACCCGGAATGGGTCTCCAACCCCATGCTAGTAAAGAAGGCGAATGGGAAATGGAGGACTTGCGTAGATTATTCCGACTTGAACAAAGCATGCCCTAAGGACAGTTTCCCGTTGCCTAGGATCGATCAGTTGGTCGATTCCACCGCAGGACACGAGTTACTGTCATTCATGGATGCGTACTCAGGATACAACCAAATCCCAATGCATATTCCGGACCAAGAACACACCAGCTTCGTTACAAATGTCGGGCTGTATTGCTATGTAGTGATGCCCTTTGGATTGAAGAATGCTGGAGCAACTTACCAACGTTTGGTGAATCGAATGTTCAAGGACCAGCTGGGTAAAACCATGGAAGTCTATGTGGATGACATGCTCGTGAAGTCACGACGGTCAAACGACCACATTCAAGACTTGGCTGAAATGTTCGACATACTCAGGTTTTATGGCATGAAGATCAACCCGTTGAAGTGTTCTTTCGGCGTTGCATCAGGGAAGTTTTTGGGATTCATCGTCAACGCTAGGGGAATCGAGGCCAACCCAGAAAAGATCCAAGCTATTCGAGATGTACAAGCGCCCAGGACTATAAAGCAGGTACAGAGCTTGAACGGAAAAGTAGCTGCGCTGAGTCGATTTATATCCAAGGCAACTGATAAGTGCATCCCGTTCTTTGACATAATAAAAAAAGGAAAGAGAAAGTTTGAATGGACGTCTAGCTGTGAGGAAGCATTCCGGAATCTGGTGAGACATCTGGAGAGCCCACCAATGCTATCAAAACCAGTTGACCATGAGATGTTGTACGTATACTTGGCTGTATCCCCACATGCGATAAGTGCGGCTTTGGTACGAGAGGAGGATCGAGTCCAAAAGCCGGTGTATTATGTTAGCAAACGTTAAACAGGGGCCGAGAGGAATTACCCTAAAATAGAGAAATTGGCTTATTGCTTGGTGATTGCATCACGAAAGCTTCGCCCGTACTTTCAAGCACATTCAATCGGTGTTTATTCCGATCAACCCCTGAGGCAGGTACTCCAACAGCCGGAAACTTCTGGAAGATTGCTAAGATGGAACATCGAGTTGAGCCAATTCGATATCGCGTACTTACCACGGAGAGCCATCCGAGGGCAAGCGTTAGCAGACTTCATCGCTGAATTTACCATACCCATCAAACCGGATGATCACGACATCATTCCCCCCGTTCGATGGAAATTATACACTAACGGTGCATCAAACGACCGTTGCTCCGGCGCGGGCGTAGTTCTTGTAACTCCGGAAAACCGATCGATCTGTTATGCCCTGAAGCTCGATTTCCCGGCTACAAATAACGAAGCCGAATATGAAGCACTGATCGCTGGCTTGAAGCTCATCAGGGAACTCGGGATCGAATCAGTCGAAATCTTTTGTGACTCGCAGTTGGTGGTTTACCAAGTACGGGGAGACTACCAAGCAAAGGGACGAAAGCTTGCTCCGTACCTCATTCAGGTCCAAGAACTACTATCAAATCTTGAGCGTTATGACATCTCACATATCCCGCGCGAACAGAACAAAGAAGCCGACTTATTGGCTAAGTTCGCGAGTACCGACGATGCACAACAAATGGGATTGTATCCCGTCGAAGTCTTGCATGCCCCGAGCATAGACGAAATGAAAGTCGATCGCGTGTTGGGAACAAAAATCGAGAAGGAATCGTGGATAACCCCATTCAAACTGTACCTGACGACCGGGGCTTTACTAGGAAAAAGAAGCGAAAGACGGCAGGTCCTTCGAAAGGCCGCGCGATACATAATGCAGGATGGATCAATGTATCGAAAAGGATTCTCAGTCCCGTTATTATGATGCATCGCTCATGATGAAACAAAGCGAGTCTTGAGAGAGGTTCACGAAGGGGAATGTGGCGACCATACTGGGAGGCAAACGCTAGCAAAGAAGATCCTCCGCTATGGATATTACTGGCCCACCGTAAACTGGGATGCCGCGGACTACGCAAGAAAATGCGACAAGTGTCAAAGATATGCGAAAATCCCGAGGGCTCCATCAACGGAACTCACACAAATGATCAGTCCCTGGCCATTTTCGATCTGGGGAATCGACATAATCGGCTCTTTGCCTCTATCCAAAGGTGGTGCGAAATACGCAATAGTTGCAGTCGACTATTTCACGAAATGGGCTGAGGCAGAACCTTTGGCCACTATCACCTCTAAGAAGGTCATTAACTTCGTTGTACGAAACATTCTATGCCGCTTTGGCCTTCCACGCACCATCATTACAGACAACGGAACGCAATTTGAAAGTAGAGAGTTCAAAGAGTTCTGTTCAAAGTACGGCATCGAGAAAAAGTTCGCCGCCGTTGCACACCCAAAAGCTAACGGACAGGTCGAGGCCGTTAACAAAATAATCAAGTCCATACTGAAGAAGCGTCTGGAGAAGGTTGGAGGCAAGTGGGTAGATGAACTCCCGACAACATTATGGGCGTATAGAACTACCCACAAGTCCGCGACCGGCCACACTCCGTTCGCCTTGGCATACGGCTCTGAAGCCGTTATACCCGTGGAACTTGAAGTTCCATCGCACCGAGTGACATACTATGATCCCAAGACGAACCAAAACCTCTTGCTGGAATCACTGGACTGCATCGAAGAAAAGCATGAAGAAGCTGAATTAAGGGCGGCGGCGCACAGACATCGAGTCAAGCATTACTACGACGGCAGAGTCCGCCCAAGAATCTTTGATGTGGGTGATCTCGTTCTGAAACGAGTCTTCCCGGTACCATCACGCATGAATCCCAGCTGGGAAGGTCCATACGCCATTGAACGGAAGCTTGGAGAAGGAACATTCAAGCTAGCGACCGTTGATGGCGCGACACTCCCCCGAGCATGGAACAGTGAACATTTGCGGCACTATTACATTTAGCATGTTTTCCTTTCTTGTTGTAGGCACTGTTATTTCCTGCATGTTTCCATTACATAATGACTTAGTTTCTTTTTAAAGTTGTAATCAAGCAATTTAGTTGATTTTCATTAATAAAGGCTTGAAGCCATATTTTCCATGAAGTTTCTATATCTCTTAATTGGATGATAAATTACATTATCCTACACGACATACAGACTCGTACGAACGATTCCAAATCTCCAAAGCCCCAGAGCGCGGATCGAAGTACTCTAAGTCCCCAAAGCGCGGACTAGAGTATAAACGATTCCAAATCTCTGAATCCCCAGAGCGCGGATCGGAGTACTCTAAGTCCCCAGAGCGCGGACTAGAGTATAAACGATTTCAAATCTCTGAATCCCCAGAGCGCGGATCGGAGTACTCTAAGTCCCCAGAGCGCGGACTAGAGTATAAACGATTCCAAATCTCCGAATCCCCAGAGCGGGGATCGGAGTACTCTAAGTCCCCAGAGCGCGGACTAGAGAATAAACGAGGTCAAATCTCCGAGTCCCCAAAGCGTTGATCGGAGTACTCTAAGTCCCCAGAGCGCGGACTAGAGTATAAACGATTTCAAATCTCCGAATCCCCAGAGCGCGGATCGGAGTACTCTAAGTCCCTGGAGCGCGGACTAGAGTATAAACGATTCCAAATCTCCGAATCCCCAGAGCACGGATCGGAGTACTCTAAGTCCCCAAAACGCGGACTAGAGTATAAACGAGGTCAAATCTCTAAGTCCCCAGAGCGCGGACTAGAGTATAAACGATTTCAAATCTCCGAATCCCCAGAGCGCGGATCGGAGTACTCTAAGTCCCCAGAGCGCGGACTAGAGCATAAACGATTCCAAATCTCCGAATCCCCAGAGCGCGGATCGGAGTACTCTAAGTCCCCAGAGCGCGGACTAGAGTATAAACGAGGTCAAATCTCCGAGTCCCCAGAGCGCGGATCGGAGTACTCTAAGTCCTCAGAGCGCGGACTAGAGTATAAACGATTTCAAATCTCCGAATCCCCAGAGCGTGGATCGGAGTACTCTGTGTCCCCGGAGCGCGGACTAGAGTATAAACGATTTCAAATCTCCGAATCCCCGGAGTGCGGAGCGGAGTACTCTAATTCCCCGGAGCGCGGACTAGAGTATAAACTGTTTCAAGCCTCCAAGTCCCCAGAGCACAGAGTCAGCAAGAAGTCCAAGTACTCGAAAGATATAGGACGAGAGGTACGCCATGTCCAAAAATGTTTGAACAGCACAAGAATGGACCGGGAGACAATGCAACTCATAAGAACTTGAGTTATGGCAACAATTAGTCAGCAAACTAAGGAAAGACAAGAGAATCACCCAAGCGAAAAAGAAGCTAAAAACTTTATTCAATAAGTCCAAAATGGGGATACATGATCACTCCTACAAAATTCAGACCTCTCTATACAAACTACAAGTTGTGGAAGATAAAAGCAATTACAAGACTTAAGCAAAAAACTCGTTGAACGAGTGTATCGATTATTTCTTCGACTTCTTCTTCTTGTCTTCCTTCGTTGTTTCCGACGACTCCTCTCCCTCACGCTTTTTCTTGGACTTTTTGCTTGCTAGAGAAACGGAGTCGGGAGTAGGAGACGGAACATCTAGTGGTTTGGACCTGCCCGGGAGAATGATTTTCAAAGGTCTGTTCCGCGGGTCAGTGAGTTCCAGTATTTCAGACTCAACTTTGACTTTGACTTTTTTCTTCTCCTCGTCGGCGAGACGGTCCTTCATGCTCATCTCTGAAGTATGCTCAGAGGCGCCAGTGATTTCAATTTCATCGCTTCCTTCGGCAGGAGACGAAGTATCAAGTTTGTCATCATCTAGCGCCCCGATCACTTGAGCGTCTGGACCGGGAGTTACTCCTGCGTGAGCAACGTCGCTTGTTTTCTCTGCTTCCTCCTTGGCGTCATCGCTCCTCGGAGTTGGCTCGGCGTCAGAGCAACCTGCACGAAAACATAAGGAATGAGCATTAGAACGAAGAGCCACTGCTGAAAAATGACGGGATCTCTTCAACTTCTAGAGAAAGAAGAATTTCCTGCCAGGGTCTGGTTGGCTATCGGTGGCGCGAGGGGTTTCAACCTCCAAGATAGGTGACAGCACATGAACACCAAGCCCGGGATCTTCAGGATCATAACTAGCATGCTGCTCGAATGGATCAAGTGTTGGCCGACCGGCCGATTGAGCAGCGTAAGGAGCGGCAATGTGAGGAGTAGTAGTATCGGCCCCAGACGGGCCAGCTTCGTCATTCTTCTCTTTCAGAGGGGAAGAGCCTTTGCTATAAAGTGCCAATGCTGCGGATAAGTCCGATGGCTCATTCCCCCTTAGGAACTCCTTCACCAAGACATCCTCATCGACCTCGTTGGAGCCCGACTCGACCTTCCTGATCCTTATCAGAGTTTCCCACGCCTCAGCCAGGGATTCGAGGTAGCCGTCACCTAGAAATGTTAAGTCGCGGTGCATAAGGACGTGGGCTCCATACTCGGCGATCAACGGGTCAAACATACTTTTGACCTCTTCCCTGCCGGCTTCTGCGGCCGCCTCGAGACGAGAATCAAGCTCTTCCACAGCCATTCTTTTGCCCTCCTCACGAGCCTCGTCCTTCATTTTCTCGAGCCCGGCGAGTTCGTCATCGAGCTTTGTCTTCAGGAGTCGGGTAGCAACAATCTCATCACAATATCGCTGTGATTCTTCTTGAGCAGCTACTTTGTCTTCCTTCTCCTTGGAAAGTAATTCCTTCAGCTCTTTGACTTGAGTAGCGAGTGCGTCCCTTTCCTTTTGGACAGAGTCTTTTTCTAGGGCGAGGTAACCGCTGCGCTGGACTGCTTCGTCAAGCTCTTTTTTGTGAGCCGCCTCTAAACGAGTAACTGCCTCGGCAGTATTTTTTGCGCTTTGTTCAGCGGCTTCTAGCTTTGACTTATACGAAGCAAGCTCTTTGTCTTGGAGTTTGATGATTTTCTTATCGCTGTCAGCCTCCAGATTCAGACGGTCAATCTCGTGTTGACGCTCAACAGATACTTCCGAGACCTTCTCCACCAAGTGCACAAACGCGTCATGTTGAACATAGACGTCGTTATTGCAGGCAATGGCACTCTACTTCACATGCCCGGGAATATGATGAATGGCCGGGAGGAACTTCAGACCATCGAAGCAAATTTTTGGAAACTTGGCCTTAAGATCGACCATCTTTTCCGCAACAATTGGATCCACCGCAGGAGTAGGAGGAGGAGGCTTTGAAAACTCCGTTCTTTTACGTTGCTCTCGAACTTGCCTTGTACTCGATGAACTGGAATGTTGTTCTCGAGGAGCATCAGACTGATAACCCTTCTGTAAGGATTTCTCTCTATCCGGCTCAGTTGGAGGAGGAAGATCACGGGACTGGGAAGATTGAGAATGTGCTTTCTTGCGGTGAGACGACTCTCGGGGACGATTATCCCTATCTTCATACTCGCCTCGGTCCCTGCGTCTGCCTGAACTGGAATCCCATCCAGAGTGATGGAATATAGAAGACCCCTGAAGGCGATCAAGTCCGTGAGAGCGGCCCATATCACCTGCAAAGAATGGAGATAACAACGAGTTAAGGAGAATTCACGAGTTAAAAAGACTTGAAGTATATTATGGAATGCGCATGTGCGTGTGTGTCCTAGTGTTCCCCCCGACGGACCCATTCGTTTATCTTTGCTAATCGGAGTGTTGTCTCCTTGAGCCGGGAGTTGAACTCCTACATTGCCTCTAGCGGGCGAAGAGAATTTGAGAGCTTCAGGATCATCGAACCCGTAATTAAGTAAATCGTCGGGGATGGACAGGTTGGATAGACCCCTCAGAGAACTTTCCAGATGCTGTGAGGAGGCCTCTTTCTCAGGCGGAATAAGTGTGACTTTTTAAGTGCCACCAACTTTCTCCTTCTGAACTTTATGTTTTGACTTCTTCTTTCCTTTCGAAGGGGAGGACGACGTCTCAATGTCGTGAACTTCGACTGCCGGATTCTGAGCGGGACCCGCATTCTCGCCCTGAGTTTCAGGGGCATCATCCTCTTTGCGCTCGCCTTCTTCGTGCATGTCGGGAGCGCGGCGCGACGACGATCTGACAAGTTTTTTCCCTTTACCGGACGGAGGTTTGGGAATGGTAACACCTTCTGGAAGGCTGATCCGACGACCAGGAGCCAGCAAGCCGAACCCCGACAGTGATTCATTTGAAATGATAACTCGGATGTCTCAATCCTCGGCAGGAAGAGCTCTAATGGCATCGACAGCCTCAGAATATCCTCGGCCTTCCGGGCACGGGTTGATACCTGAAAAGATGAAATGAAGAGTTAGGAAAAGCATGACTCCGATCAAATACTAATAGTGACTCGGCAGAGAGACTTACTGCCTTCAACCCATATCCTAGCGAAACCAGAAGGGCAGCGCACATAGAACCATTCCTGTTTGTACAGGGCGAATTTGCTACAGGCCCCTGTCAAGATCTGGCATTTGTGGTATGGCTCGAGGAACATAAAAGAAGGACTGTCTTTCCGTCTCTTGAACATGTAAATATATCTGATATCACCGGCGGTTGGAGGTCTAGAGAAGACAGCCATGAAAAGTAGGTACGTCCCATATAGAAATGCATGGCCGTTCGGGTGCAGCTGCGACGGAGCTATGTCTATGTACTGCAGTACATCCCGGAGAAATAAGTTGAATGGAGGCACGCTGCCCATCCAACACATGAACTTGTTGCAGGTAGTGTACCCGACTGGGGGCAGATGAGGGCGATCGTGTCTTGAAGGAACTAACACGTCGGCAAAAGGAATCCCATGAATGGAGCATATCCATCGTAGAGCAGCTTCGTTAATCTTCGAGGCTTGTGAATCGATCGGGTTGTCTAGTAAGATTGTCGCCTCCAGAGCATCAGGCGCCAAGTTATGAGCAGGAGAAGTCGACGGATTAGAAGTATCAACGGCTCCTTGCCTTGATGACGGCCCAGGCCTGTCGGATATAGTGGCGGAGCTAGATTTTCTCGACATCCCAAATAAATAACGAACCTGGCTAAGTGCTTGAGAGAACTATACTTAAAAAACGTTGAACGTTAGAATTAGCAACACGAGTTTTCCCCCCACGTGGTGTGTGAACTAGTGCAAGCAATTGTGTACAAGCGATAAGAATCTAAAGATTTCGAAGATATAAAAATGAGCTTCGAATCGTTGCCTTCGAAGACCGTCATCGCTGACCGTCTCAAAGAGCCCGCCTGGTGGAGATTATAGTTCCAGATTCAAAAAACATATGATTTATAAAGTAACCGGCCTAAGTGTAGTTTGACATTTATACTGTCCGGCATTTAAATGTTGTTCGGCAATTGTATTGTTCATCCTAAGTATAGGTCGGCACTTATATTGTTCGGCCTAGGCAGTTATATTGGTCGGCATTTTTGGTGTTCGGCATATGTAGTGTTCGGTAGTTATATTGTTCGGCACATATATTGTTCAGCCTAGGCTGTTATATCGTTCGGCATATATGGTGTTCGGCAGTTGTATTGGTCAACATATGTGGTGATTCGGCATTTATAATTAGGCATTTATGTTGTTCGGCATGTGTGACTGTTCGAAAAAGCATCGCCCGGCCAAAATCTCGTTCGGCCGGGAACATACCCGACATCCTATTTGGCTTAAACACACCGTCCTCCACAGTGACTTCATTCCCTTTTCTTTTTTCTTTCCTTCCTCCATCTACACCGAACCATCCTGTTCGGCATTCTAACAAACTCCAACCTTCCTCCGCATCGTATGGCCCTAAAAATCCACACATCACCTGTGTCTCGTGTCGAAACTCCTTTAAGGATTTAGTAGAGGGATTGTTACCTATGTAATAGATCACGACTTGAAGAAGTTTGGGGTTGAGGACCGCGATTTTGATCAGCGCCGAGGGTGTTAGGAAGAGTTGTTAAGTCTTTGTAGGCCGGTAACAAGTGAGTTTCTCGAAAACAAGATAGGAGAAGTGAGCGTGAAAAGAGAAGGAGGAAGAAGGCCTCGACTTTTATAGACAGAAAGGGAAGTCGAAAAGGCCATATCCGGTGGAACCGGTCAAGGTCATGTCGTTCGGCATCGGTACATAATGGTTCGGCACTGAAGTATCGTTCGGCAAGGAAGCATCGTTCGGTTACAAATGTACCGTTCGGCATTTGGAACACGCTCGGCACACACCTGAGTCGTTGGAATTCACAAAGGCGGCATCTCCGCTCGAGGTTAGCCAAGGGTTTGAGACGAGACGAAAAGGTTACATGATTCAAAGCGTACCACGTTCGGTCACGCGATACACTTTGGGGGGCAAGTGTTTCCTGGAGAGTTGACCAGGCAACTGAGTGCTCGGCATTGGCCACTACTCGGCCTGAAGGACTACTCGACATCCAGGAGTACTTGGCGTAGTACTCGGCATCAGCTAGAACTCGGCACGAAGGACTGCTCGGCATCCAGGAGTACTCGGCGTAGTACTCGGCATCAGCGGGAACTCGGCATGAAGGACTGCTCGGCATCCAGGAGTACTCGGCGTAGTACTCGGCACCAGTTGGAGCTCGGCATAAAGGACTGCTCGGCATCCAGGAGTACTCGGCGTAGTACTCGGCATCAGCTGGAACTCGGCATGAAGGACTGCTCGGCATCCAGGAGTACTCGGCGTAGTACTCGGCACCAGCTGGAGCTCGGCGTACAGGGCT
The DNA here is from genome assembly GCA_030737815.1 of Allium fistulosum. Classification (NCBI taxonomy): domain Eukaryota; kingdom Viridiplantae; phylum Streptophyta; class Magnoliopsida; order Asparagales; family Amaryllidaceae; genus Allium; species Allium fistulosum. The sequence continues at coordinate 673,903,132 of CM060901.1, forward strand.
GCTCGGCATCAAGCAGCACTCGGCGTCAACTAGTGCTTGGCGACAGGAGTACTCGGCATCCAGAAAACATTCGGTGTAGATAACTTTCAACATGACACTAGCATTCGGCCAGAATGCATCGTTCGGTCTGAAAGCATTATTCGATCAAGAGCATCAGACAAGGGCACGTTTGGCTTCGACTAACAACCATCCTGTACTTCCCACACTTCAAGCATACCGTTCGGCATAGAAAGGTTCGTTCGGCATTAGGGTGTTCGGCATACATGGTTCGGCATACAACAACCACTATACTAGGGCTGGAGTGTTCGGTCATCCAGCCCATTTGGGAAGTCCAGCCCATATTTGCCTATAAATAGAGGGGCAGGGTCACAGTGAAAGGGATCCTTTTTTGGAGAGAAAACACCAGGGAGACTCTGCCATTTTCAAGACTCATCTTCTCTACTCAACAACTTCACTCAAACATTTGATTCACGAATTGTATTTGTAATCAACCATAAAGGAAATCAATAAAGTTGAACAAAGTGGACGTAGGCAATTACGCTGAACCACTATAAATTTGGTGTTCTTACTTTCTGCATTTAAATTAGCATTGTCTTCTCTGTTTAATTTACTTTCATCACTTATATCTCTACACAATCTTTCTGAACGAGGTTAGTGACCAATTTTGGTGCTAACAATAAGCGGTGCTAAAATTAAGCTTCGTTCCCAAAGATTTTTGAAGACTCTTCCAAAATCCACTAGTAAACAATGGATCACGATCACTAATAATGGAAGAAGGAACTCCATGCAGTTTAACAATTTCTTTGATAAAGAGATTGGCCAGAAGGGAAACGGTTCGGTTCGACCGAACAGGAATAAAATGGGCAGATTTAGTAAGTCTATCAACGATCACCCATAAACTATTATGACCCGAACGAGAACGGGGAAGGCCATCAATAAAATCAATGGAAATTTGATCCCACTTCCAAATTGGAATTTCCAATGGTTACAATAACCCACCGGGCCTTTGATGTTCAGCCTTAATAAGTTGGCAAGTCATGCAACACTTAACAAAGTTTGCGATATCAGATTTCATTCCCTCCCAATAATAAAGTCGCTTCATATCAGCGTACATTTTACTACTACCTGGATGAATGGAATACTTGGAACGATGAGAATCTTCTAGTATATCTTTACGAAGATGACTAATATTTGGTACGATAAGTCTACCAAATTTTCGAATGCCACCACGAGAATCGATATCAAAGTCTTTCAAACCTTCAATATCGGTTTTATCCCAAATATTCTGGCTAAGAAGAGCCAATTCGGGATCTAGCCTCTGAGCTTCAAGAATGCGGTCTAAAAGAGAAGGACGAGCCTCAAGGCTACATAAAACAAGAGATGAACATAAATGGGAAACACGATCTCGAATTTCACAAGTGGATAAAACCTCGAGATCTTTCCATTCGAATATCATCATGGAAACAACCGCTTGTTGCTTGCGACTAAGTGCATCGGCAACTCGATTTCCCTCTCCGGGGGTATAAAGAATATCAAGATCATAGGAGGTAAGGAATTCGAGCCAACGCTGTTGACGCAAATTAAGTTCCTTTTGAGAAAACAAATATTTCAAAGACTTATGATCAATATAAAGCATAAATTTCTCTCCCAAAAGATAGTGTCGCCAAATTCGAAGGGCGAAAACGATAGCCGCGAGTTCTAAATCATGTGTGGCATATCTAGTCTCAACCGGCTTCAATTGCCTAGAAGCATAAGCAATAACACGTTCTTTTTGCATAAGAACGGCACCCAAACCAACGCGACTAGCATCAGTATAAACGATAAAATCTTGATTCCCTTCGGAAATAACAAGAATAGGAGCATCAGAAAGGAGTTCTTTTAATTTCTGAAATGAAGTTTCACATTTGTCCGACCAAATGTATTTAACACCTTTCTTTGTTAAGCCAGTGAGAGGGACGGCAATTTTAGAAAAGTCCTTAATGAAACATCGGTAATAACCTGCCAATCCGAGAAAGCTACGGATTTCAGTCACGCTCTCCGGTCTCTTCCAATTTTGAATCGCTTCAATCTTTGAAGGATCCACTGATATTCCGGATTCGGAAATGATATGACCGAGAAACTTCACACTAGATTGCCAAAAGTGGAATTTAGAAAACTTTGCTTTTAATTGATTGCTCCTAAGAGTTTCCAATACGATCCGAAGATGCTTTTCATGTTCCTCCTCGGTTTTAGAATACACAAGAATATCATCAATAAAGATGAGGACAAACCGATCGAGGAAATCTTTGAAAACTCGATTCATAAGGTCAACGAAATAAGCCGGAGCATTCGTTAAACTGAATGGCATAACTAGCCATTCATAAGATCCATAACGAGTACGGAATGAAGTCAAAGGAATACTATCCTCGGCAATGCGAAGCTGATGAAAATCGGTAGCCAAGTCCAATTGTGAAAAGACTCTAGCACCACTAAGTTGATCAAACAGATCATCAATCCGAGGTAAAGGATATTTATTCTTGATAGTAAGATCATTAAGCTTGTGGTAGTCGACGCAAAGCCTAAGTGTACCATCAGACTTATTTACGAAAATAGCTGAAGCTCCCCAAGGCGAGGAACTAGAGCGAATAAGCTGCTTCGTCTCTAACTCGGATAATTGTTTGCGCATCTCTTCATTCTCCTTATTGGACATGCGATAAGGAGTACGGGTAATAGGTTGAGCTCCAGGTATAAGATTAATTTTGAACTCAATTGCTCGCTTAGGTGGTAATCCTAAGACGGGTTCGAATATGTCGGAAAATTCACGAACGACACGAATAAGAGAAATGACATCCTCCTCATCATCATTGTCATCATCACGAGGATTTAAAGAATATAAAGATGCAACCAAAGCAGAATCCGAATCTTTAAGAATAATAGAAATCTGATTAACAGATTGCGGATGTCGGAGATAAATAGTCCGCTCAGGACATAGGATATGAGCTTCATAACGGTTAAGCCAATCCATACCCAAAATCATTCCAAAGCCTAAATAACGCATGACATGCAAATCGGCTAGGAAAGGAAAATCACACAAAATAATCTCCACATCTTTACAAAGCAAACTAAGAGTTGTGGATCCACCAACCGGATTCGCAATTCTTAATGAAGTCATTAAAGCAACAACACTTAAAGAAAGAGTGTCTACAAGTTCCTTTGATATAAAAGAATAGGACGCACCCGTATCAAAGAGAACTATAATAGGTTGATCATGAAATATAATAATGCCATCAAGGACAGAATGAGACATACCTTGACCGCGAGATGTGTTGCCAGGGGCTTGAGCAACGTTTAACTTTCCCTCCTTCTTGCTTGGAAGCTTAGGGCATAGATGCATATAATGATTCGGACTTTTACAGTAGCGACAAGAACGGGGCTTTGAACACTTGTTCGCAAAATGGCCCCTAGCACCACAGTTGTAGCATTTCCCATCACTAGAGGAAAAAGTCTTTGCAGCAGGAGTTGCTTGCTTCCCCTTTTTGTTGGGATATGGACCTTTGAACTTGTTAGGCCTTTTCTTGTTGTTGAAGTTTGGTTTGGAAGCCACCACTTCAACATCACCGTCCTTATCAGCCTCTTCAAGACGAAGAGCGATATCAATGAGTTGGTCGAAAGAAACTTCTAATTTTAGAAGTAATGGCTTCTTGAGATTCTTGTTTAAGCCATAGACGAACCTCTGGTTCTTCTTCAATGGGACGTTGATGTATTCAACCCCATATTTAGACAGTGACTCGAAGGATGCGACATAGTCTGTCCCAGTGGATTCACCTTGAACGAGGTCTATGAAACATCGAGCCAATGTCACTTTCTCTGCTTCTGGTATGAATTTTGATTCGAAGCGTTCCCGGAATTGCTCCCAGGTGAGATCTGCTTCATTAATTTCAGAAATAAGAAGTTCGTACCAATCCAGTGCTCTCTCTTGGAGCATACTGGAAGCCACCTGAACACGGTGAAGATCGACAAGATTCATGCGAGAAAAGGTTCGATCGCATGTTCTTAACCAGCCTGGACCTCAATAATAGTTTCGGAACCTTTGAATGGTTTCCCACCCAAGTTGGTATAATCGTTCCACAAACGTGCAAATCCAGACTTAGTATGAGTAGGTTCCTGATTAGGACCAGCTGCTTGAGCATTCTTTACTAAATCAAGAAGCTGTTGAGTAGTCATAAAAACTCCATCCTGGGGAGTAACAGTAGATGGTCCAGCTCTGGGATGGCCTGGTCTAGACATTCTCTTCTTTAAGAAAGAGAGAAGAAGAAAAGTTATTCTCCTAATAAATATCAAGCAAATCTTGATAGGTATAACAAGGATACATAAAAGAAAATAGGATGAATCAGTACAAAGACTCGAATTAAATCCTAAGGCACGACTCCAAAGTTGGACTTAGGACGATGTCCTTGTTAAGTTATTCTACATTGTTCCGAAGTTTGGCTCTGATACCAAGCTGTGACGCCCCACCTCTATACCCACGCTAGCCAAGAACATTACGGTGTAATGCTGTCAACTAGCATGGAGAATAAGGCTGATGAGGAGCGACCATCCATGTAACTTCTTTGTGCGAACACCGATGTGTCAGATAGAATAGCATGAACTTCATTTAAGGAGGAAGTCCGACATACCGATACAAACCCAAAGCTATCACACAGTGGCTAAAAATAATCTTCGAAAACAAACATAGAAATAAACATAACATAAATCAGTCACAGACATTCATATCACAAAGACGGAAAAAGATATGAATATATATATAACACATGAAAGTGTACATCAGAGTAGTGGTCAGAAAGATCCACGATAATGCAAAAGAATAGCAACATGTGCTATACAAAAGAATAAGTACACAACATAGAGTCTATATCTCAAATGTGTACATCCAAAAACTACTAATCTAAGTAGTTAGCCAAAAGTTAGAATAATCCCAGAAGAGAAGTCAAGCAGAAGCACCTGTAACATCTCGGTCTGACCCGAGTATTATTTATAAGAAAATAATAAACGGATCAGTCTAGCTATAAATATCAGATGACATGATATAGAATAAGGGATGTGGCATAAACATATAAAAACCATAATGGCATACTACTATAAGTATGTAAATGATAATCAACAAGAGATTAATCAATATCACAAGAATCTTCTCAAAGATCCAAACCCATAAAAAGGTAATGACACACGAATTCACCAATACAGAAGAATTGATAAAACATATCAACGAAAATCATGAAAATTGGTGAAGCACAAATTCCAGAAATCAACACATGAAACCCAGAACAAATCCCAGAAATCAACACACGAAATCCAGAAATCACAAAAAGGGGGAAGGCCTATCACACAAACGAGAAGCTATCTCATGGAAGCTAACCATATAATTTTTCGAACACACGAATGGCCCGAAGACCTTTGACACACGAACGGCCCGAAGACCATGGGGTGCTACCCCATATATGTGAGTAGAAACATCACACAAGCGGGGTCTAGTCTCCCTCGCAGACAAAGAGACATCGCTCAATCGCTAGTCTAAATCACAAAAAATGATCATCATGATCATAAAGAAGTGTCAATCACACCAAGCTAGTAAATATATGAGTTTAGCTTCATGTCCCATAACCACTTGCTTAACTTAAATATTTACGAACAAACTGTAGATCTTCACTAGAAAATTGTCACAAAAGGTTCAATCGAACAAGTCCAAGAATTAACCGATGAAGTAAACGCAAGCGTTTCATACCACCTGTTTTGCTAAGCCGTTTAATTAGATTTCTCATCCGAGTGAAGTAAAGGCTTGTATATACTAATAGATTGGAAAACGGTTTAGGAAAAAGAGCTTTGTAATAAAATAGAGTTGAAATCGCTTTGATGAAATAGTTTTGATATTCACTACTAGTATTGAAGCGTTCACATTTTTAAAGTGACAAGTCACAAAACGGTTGTTGAAACAAATCGAATCACAAAATTTCACATTCGAAGACGTGAGAAAAATCCAAGGAATTCAATTCCAAATCCATCAAAGTAGAAATGCAGACTAAACTCCAAGGCCTATGACCTAGAAAAGTCTTTGACCTAATGTGGCCGACCAAAAGTGCAAGTGACCTAAGGAGCTACGACCCAGGGAGTAGCACGCGACCTAAAAGATGGCGCGACCTATGGAGCAAATAGGTCGAGCGACCTAAGGTGATGGAACAACCAAAGAATGGTGCGACTTATCGTATTTCGCGACCTAATGGGGTGAGCGACCTAACACGGTCGAGCTAAACGAATGATGCAACTAAGTTTGGGTTAACAAGTTAAAGAGGATAGGTCGAACGACCTAAGTATGTCATGCTGAGCGACCTAGGGAAGCGACCTAAGCATGTGGCGCGACCTAAAGGTAATAAGGTCTAACGACCTAAAGGAAATAAGGTAGGCCGACCTAACAGAATTAAGGTCATGCGACCTAACAACCTAATGGTGCGACCTAAGTGGTACGCGACCTAAGTTAAACGAGCTAGGCATGCGACCTAAGTGAATTTGCTAAAGATCTTGAGCTTGGAATTTTAATTTCCCATTCCCTCCTCCATTTTTGATAAAGCTTCTATGTTTTAGAAATGATGAATGACGTTGTGAAGAGAAGGAGGGGGTTGGGCTGAGTTAGTGAATGGTTCAGCCCCAAACCAAAGCTCAAAGCAAAAAGTGACGAAAATTTCACTATCTCCAAACATATCGAAGTTTACACTCAAAAAGATCGCAAACGTCATTTTCAACTCAATGGAAGTGGTCTCGAGTCCTAATTTGACCGTATGCAAAAAGTAGCTTTTCGGACCAAAATCCGATTAACGATAAAATATTTAAATAAAATATTTAAATATAAAATCGATAAATATGCGGGTTGTTACAAGGCGTATTTGAATACACTTGCTACAGTGTTTTGGAAAGGACAGGGAAAAGTTCTGGTTTGAGATAATTTCAGTTGGAGTTGACCAGAATTTTCATATATATCTATTTCAAATTTAAATTCAAAATTCCCTCGATAACCGCAATCAAACTCTTGACCTCCTATCGAGGCGTGCCGCTAGGCATTTATAATGTTATACCCCTATTCCGAACGCAAATGGAAAAGGTTTCGAGTCCTAATTCAATCGTATGAAGAAGATAGCTTTTTGGACCCAGTTATTATATTGAATTCGATATAAAATTTCAGCGTTTATCTATCATACGATCACACGACAACTCCAAACGCTCCAAAATTTGAAATCCGATAATAATACAATATTACAGATCCAATGGAACTTGTTTCGTTGAATTTCGAGACTGTGCCTCGAAAGGCTATTTTTAAATATCAATTTAAACGATAAATTTTCAAAATTGAACAAAACACCTTTAAATTCAATTTTAACACTTTTACTATCTTTAGTATTATTAATATGAATTTTGTAAGTCTTCAAACTATTTTTAACTGGCTTAAAATTCCCGATTTAGCATTTTACCCAATTCCAAGTAATTTTAAATTAAATAATTAAATTGTCCAATAAATAGTGATATTTGAAATTCACGTAACAAATCCACATTTTAATATTTAAAATCAATTAAATATTCCAATTTCAAATATCTAAAATTTCCGGGTCGTCACATTCCTCCCCCTTAAAATAATTTCGTCCCCGAAATTACTAGTTAGGAAGAATGATTTAATCCCCGTTAACTATTTTCTCAAATCCAAATAGTTTCAAACAACTTTCCAAAATAATCTTTTATTAAGACACTCTAACCCTCTTATTAACCTTTCAACCTTATTCACAAGTCCCAACAACTTTACTTAACAATTCAAATTTCTAATTCAAAATCAATTTTGAATTATCAAATTTTTTTTTTCAAAATTTTTTCTAACTCTTTAAATTTTCAAAATTTTTTGCCAGCGTCTCCTTTGCGCGGCTAACTCGGTACAACTACAAAATTGCCTCTACGGGCTCCCAAATCTCAAAAGAAACAAAAACCCAATCAAATTTCTTACTGAAATTTTTAAATACATACCTTTGTAGAGAAATTTTATTTATCTTCTGCAATCAAAATCCCAATTTCCCTTGTTTTTAAATTACCTGTATACTACTCTGCAATAATATCCAATCACAGCAATCCAATTTGATTTTCATCCAATTATTAACTTAGTATACTTCCAATACCAAATTTACTTCAGAATTCCACCATTCATTTCTTAAGTGCAATATAAATGTTTTATATTCTTCTTATAACTATTTTCACTTCACCACTTTGGTTTATCCATACTTTCATTCGAATTTTCATTTCAAATTCATTTGAATCCAATATCTCTTTCATTTTAAATATTGAATTCTATTCACATTATCTCATCTATTTTGATCTCCAAACTTTTATTATTCTAGTCCCTTTTGAATTAATTCTTCAACTTTACTTGAGCCAATTCAAAATGAATTCCAATACTTCAGTTTCCAATTCTATTTGCTTACAAATTTTAAATCATTTGTCGTTATTGAAAATTTTCAAAAAATTCCAAAATTTTTCTAACTTCCAAAATTTTCGGAAAATTTTGGCAGACTCTCCTTTGTACGGAGGAGCTTTTGCAATTTGACAAGAGATATAAATATATATACATCGACCCACACGGTCGGAAAAACAAAAACAGTTCATATTTCCTATTTTTATTGCGTAGGCGTACCTTATTTAGCATTTTTAATCAAGCGGATTATTATTTTAGCATTTTGCATGACCCAATCCAGCCAAACGGCTTCCGTGAACCTGTACTTACTCAATTTAAATGTGTAAGTACTAAATGTATGAAATTTATTAACATTTCACTTATTTTAATATAGCTAACACATCCATTTCACATATAATGCATGTTATACAATTTCCATAAGCACGTATGCAAGATTTCGACACTAGTTTTAAATTGTTTGCAACCAAATCACATACCATTCCATTAAATTCGAATAGTTTCCAACTTAATTTCTTACATTCAATTCTATTTTTAAACTAAATGAACTCATATTCATTTCAATTGATTTCAAAATCAATTTATTAAACTTCTATTGATTCATATAATTTAATTACTTCTGTTTACGTCAAACGACGATTTATTCTATGCAAATTTGTCGATATCCATGCATTTAAACAATCACTTTGTTCTATACCATTTTAAATTGATTCCAACTCAAGTTATATTAATTTCACTCCATTATAATTCATTTACAAACTATATACTTGCAATTTCATTTCATATCCAAAAAGTTTTATTCCAAACCATTTTATTAAACTCGAAAATCAAAATATTAAATAACTATCTCACAGTTTACTTAAGTTTATTTTATTCAACCAACTTCCCTTTCTTTTTGCAACAAGTTCTATTTCCATCTTTCATTTGACAACATTTCCACTTACATTTTATTTATTCCCAATTCAAGTTGAGTTTTATTTATAATCCAATTAGTATATTCATTCAATCCATTTTAAATCAAGTTCGCATCTACAATTCATTTTTGAATTTATTTTACAGGAAATTATTGTCAAGGACAAAATTTCTCAGCATTTTTGCCTCAAGGACAGGCCTTCAATATTTTATCCTGAAGGACAACTTTCTTTAGGTATCAGTTTTTAGTCATTGATAGCAGTTTTTAGGTATCAGTTTGTAGTTACCGGTAGTAGTTTTTAGGTATCAGTTTTTAGCTTGGTAGCAGTTTTGTTGTCCTTATGAATAATTTTGTAAAATGTTTGTCCTTATGAATAATTGTTAAAAGAATGTTTGTCCTTGTGGTAAAAATATTGAGGTTGTGTCCTTGAGGCAAAAAATATACAAATCTTTGTCCTTTAAATTAATTTCCCCTTTATTTTATTACTAACAAGACCATTTTAATTTATCTTCTTCTCACTTGAATTTTATTCGTAATTCAAACCATCACTATGTTAATCCATATTTATTTTATTCGACTACATATCCACTGTATATAATTTATTATCACTTTGAGTAGAATTTTATTTATAACACGAGTTTATTTCCAAACTTCATTATTAGCTTACAATCCATTTTATTTAACCGAGTTAAATTTTAATAACATACTCTATCAAATAATTTATTTAGATAAATAGATTACTTCCAATTTTTTTTAACCCAATATTTGATTTTATTTCAAAAATTACTTCATTTAGTATCATCAATAACTCATTTGAATTCCATTCAATTCACTTCTATTCCAATTTTTATTCAACTAGATTTTATCTTCATTTTAATCCAACTCCAACTCAATTTGATTTGGTTTAAGTTAATTTCAGTTTAATTCAAATACATCTGGATTTTATTTTCAGTTTAATTCAATTAATTTCAATCCAATTAAATTTTATTTCCCAATCCAAATTTAATTTCTATTTTATTTGTTCCATTCCAATCACACTCAAGATTTACCAATTTGTTTCTTCCAATCGTCAATTAATTTCAAAATTTAATCTTAATCTAAATTAAACTCTCATTTTTACTTTCACCTTTAATTTCAATTCCAAAATCCAATCCCCATATTCCTCATCTCATTCACCATTTATAAGTTTATAACTTATCTCCTGATGATCTTTAAATTATTTAAATAAGGATTTCAGGATTTTCAAACACCCGACTATTGTTTCAAATCATTTCGAAATCATTAATACCTCAAAATTACACTTCTCCGATTTTTAAACCAATCCTGGCTTTATTTTCGACAAATTTCCTTTGAAATTTCAAAAACAAAACTAATTTTTCTGAACAAATCAATTTGGCAGCAATCCGTTACTTAGAAACTCGAAAATGAACATCGATGATGCTGCAGTCATCACCGAAGTTATTTTCCAGCTACTGAAGTGAACTCAATGCTATATCCATTTTCAAAATTAATTTGTAACAATTTCTCTTCAGAAATACCTCCCAAAATAATAATGCTATTATTTATCTTCAAAACACTTCAAAAAACACTTCCAAAATCTCAAGGATTTTAAATTTACCAATTTGATTAAATCAAATTTTAACTATAATTCATTTGTATAATTTATGCTCATACAAATTTTTATTTGATTTTACAAGTCATACCAAATTTTTTGTATTTATAATCTTACTTATTTAGAATATTATCATCCAAACATCCAAGTTATATAACAATTGAAGAAAATATTTCTTTTATATCAAAATACATTTTTGGGCAAACATATTTCATTTACCCTATTTTAAAACAATACTGTGTCGAATTGTTCTATTCAAGTGTTCAGAAACCCCTTCGATACAGTTGTCCAGACTGTGCCGACGAAGGTTCATATGCCACTCAATAAATCAACCAACACAATATAAAACCATTTTATATTCACTAACAAATACACGCTCATATCTATTAATACACTCAACTCATTGCTAGAGTACTACAGACTCTATTTCAATGAGTGATTCCCACCAGAGCTAAGGTTCTCGCTTAACCTTTCAGCTCTGATACCAACTGTGACGACCCACAGTTCCGTACCCCTTGAATGAACACTATTCTCCATCAATCATTTCAAGGAGAAAGGAAATACGAACCATTTGGGTTAAAGAAGAAGAGGTAGAAGAAGAAAATAGAAGAAAACATCAGAATCAAACCATCGCAGCGGAATAAAATATAATAGATATTAACTGATCTTTACACAAAGGAAAAATGTATATGTTTATACATTACATCAACAGAGTACAATAACCATAATACACCACTGGACAGCTATCACAGCTTGTCCTTACAAAACTGAATACAGAACTAATCAACACAGCGGAAAATTTAAACAAGTACGTAAGTACGTATCGCCATCCAGCTCTTATCCTGAGCTCCACAGCATCCTATCCTGTATTTGTAATACTCGGTCTGACCCGAGCATTATAATAAAATAACACCCGAGTCAGTCTGGAAAACCAGCGTGAGGAAACACACTCAATTGTATTATTAAAGTTTTCCAAACCCTTTGAAATCAAAAGCATCTCGTAAGACCACGCCACAAATAAACATGTCGGGTTTTTACCTTACGATAGCCAAAACACTTTTTATCAAAATCCTCTGATATTATAATAGTGTCTATATACAAATACTTATTCAAATAGCTGAAATTGTTACATCTATTAAATTCCAGCTAGTAGGTATACAAACAAAACCGTAAAGGCACGCAGGGAGAATGGATTTCCAACTAATGACTAGGCATTGGGGTAGCACCTATCACAGTACCTGGTCTAGATCAGTGTACCGAGGACCACGCCCGATCCCCTGCAACACAAGACCGGAACTACCTAAGGGTAATTCCGTGTAAGATCACCCCACGGTTGGGATCAGCAACCGCACCACTAAGCCGGAATAAAAAGGGACATCTAGACAGGGATGACCTTACCCTAATGGGTGCTAGCCACATAGCCTTGCTGCATAACCCCTGATTTTCAGTCATTCCCGGTTGATGAGGCTCGAGGCTAAGCGTTACCATTATAGAACGTATCCCTTAGAATGCCCATCGTCCACCTGACGATGTTCCGAAAGCATTCATCCATACAAGTCCATCCCGGGTTCGAACGGAACCGAAGGCACTACTCCATCTTCGATTTCAAACTCGTTTTCCCCACGAAAACGTACAAACCGGAACGAAGTGGTTTTCGAGAAATTAATCTCGATCCCGGTCTCTTCGAAACGATCAGCGCATTGGCCAATATTGATAGTCGGTTATTTAACTATCAATTAACATTCACAAAACATCCATCAAACATAAATAATTTCCCAAATTATTTATTATCTTCAAAATATCTTCGCACGATATATTTCCATTTCAATCCTTTTGAAATCAGTTTTCAAACCACACTCCTCTCATGGAATAAGTTCCCAAATATTTATTACCACTGGAAACATCAAGTAAAAACACTTTAGATTTTTAAAATAATTTAAAACACTATATTAAAAAATATACTTTAAACAAAACATTTTAATTTAAAAACTAGTTTAATGCTTTATTTAAAAATATATACTTTAAGAATATTTAAAATCAACCACTTTATAAAATATAAACTAACTTTATCTTTAAAACATAATACCCATTTAACCTTTAAATAATTACTACAAAATTAATTTGAAAAAAATACTTACTTTAAAATCTTAACAATTTAAAAATAATAATTTTCCAAACATACTTTGGACTTTAACTTATACTTAAGAATTTGCTTTGAAACATACTTTAGATTTGAACAAAAATAACTTAAAACACTTTATTATAAAATATACTTTAAACATTTAAAAATATTAAATTTTCTAAAACGTTTCTTTATAACAAATTTTTAAAGCCTTTAACTTATACATAAAAGTCTCCTTTAAAATATACTCGGCTTTCCAGTGAAATACACTTCCCACTCCATACCTTTAAAAATAAATCACTGTTTATTTTTAAAACAAATTCCCATTTCTTTATAAATTCCCACCGTGAAATTTATACTTCCAAATATCTACTGATATCCATTTCACTTTATAAACCCAGTTTTTAAATTTCAAAATCTCACTTCTCTTTAAAATTCCAATTCCCAAACACTTAAATCAATTTACAATTGATTTCCAATTTACTTCGCTTTGAAATAAATTTCCTTACTTACTCCATTTATTCCAAAATCTATTAACTTCAGATTTTATTTCTTTATTATGATTAACATTTTAAACTGAAAATTTAAATTCCAAATTTCCAAATTCCCTTTTTTCCCTTTTGATTAAATTTTAAACCTTGAATTAGAATAAATTCTTTATTTCTTTAAAATAATAATAATGCTTGAGTTTTAAAATCTATTATTTCTCGGTTATTTCAAAATCCCCTTTTTATATTTGGAATTTATTTAACAAATCTTTTATTCTTCTCTAATTCATATTTTTAAACTTATTCAAATTCTCTATAATTATTTTACTTGAAAATTTACTCTTTCCATTTCTTTTAAAAATCCAATTTTATAGATTTTGATAACTCAGAGTATCGAAATATATTCAAACAATCCATATCATTCAATATTTCAATTATCAGTATTATTCATCACATGATAACAAATAATCATAACAGAGAATGTTAAACAATCTAAATAAATTTTTTGAGGAATCCAGTTGGATTCCTCCAACCTGTTTCCCTGCATCCACAGATGTTAGCACAATACCAATTACACTTCAAGGTGGAATATCGCGGTATATGGGTTTATAAAATATCATCCGCTATTATGCGACGCATAGGGTCTCATCCGTTATAAAATGCGGGAAATCAATCACTCCAATATATACTATATACTACTATATAATATATCACATCCAATCAATTCAATCAAATATTTAAATTTAATCATTTAAATTTAAATAATAATCCAGAAGAGTTAGATTAACTCACCTTTGACTTTTAATTTGCAATCCACTTCATCCTGGCTTGGTTTCTCGATTTTAGACCTTGTATAAATATTTATATGATTAATATTTGAACTAGTTGAATAATTAATTTCCATTTAATAGATTGAATTAACTAATTATTTAAATTTAAAACTAAATTTTCTTTAATATCTTCTAGAAATTAAATAAATTAATAAAACAAAATAATCTCTTAATCCATTATTTAAAAATAATTAATAACATTAAAAATGTAGCTATTTGTAACAACCCGCCATTTTGGACCATTCGCATCCATTATAAGTGTATAGGTAGACACTCATGTCGGAGTTGAATTGCTCAAAATACCGCATTGTTAATTTAAATTGGCAAAACTGAACATATACAGTAAATAAATATAATCACAGATCACAGACACAGAGTAATAAATGCAGCGGAAATAAAAGAGATAGTAGTTCATGAAGCTACTATATAAATGTATAAGTTACATCAGAGTTAGAACAAATACAACGGAAGAGTAATGCGATACATCAGATACAAATCAGAATACATCACTGGAATCATCGAATACTGAAAGCAGAATAGATGGTTGGATCTTCAAGCAAAGCTCCAACTTCAAAGGTGAGTCTCGAATAATGGTACACTCAGTCTAACCCGAGCATAAAGCAAAACACAAGACACTCGAGTCAGGATTAACATTCTTATATTAATAAATCCAACTCAAGTGAAATAGCAATTGAAATACAAGTAACTCAAAGGATGTTTGGAATAACCATCCTTCAAGGATCCGTTAAACTATCTACTATGTAGTAATGTACGATAAGTAGATAATGTCTATCAGTAATATAAAGATATCAAAATAGCGTTAAGTCATGGCCCATTCCACCCTTAACACATTTTTATTCCCAAAAGCATATACAAGACCGTAGTTTCCCCAAAACCGGAAGTCATCAGAGGGCAATCCATATACTAAAGGTACAAATCAAAATCGTAGTGGTCGCGAATAAATGGAATACAAGTATGACAAGGCACATGAGGCAATACGCAAGGTAGTGATACTACCGTTCGCCTGATCCGGACTGGTGAGAACGCAACGCCGCAGCGCCCACAACACCGTGAAACAACACTCCAAAATCAAGGGTGCACCAATCGACAACAAGTATAAGTAGTTCGAAGAAGTGTGTCCACTTGAGGTAGCTAATCCTCCATTGGCCCGGCACAGCTCCTGTTTTAGTCATTTCCAATTTGACACAAGTGTCAAGGCTATCCATTATCGTTCACTTTCTTCAGTTAGCACGTACATCATTCCAACCACTTCATTCTGGATCATCACTCCGCGTATAGTTATTAAAGTGGTTTCGGTTCAGATAGAGAGTATATCCATTACCGATCCCGGTCTCTTTAATAACTTTCGTAATTATTACACCGATTGGTTGTTTATTTATTTTCAAAACCAAATCAATTCAATTTCAAAAAGAATTCGTAAACCAACAATTCATTTGTCTTTCCAAATCAATTTCCATAATTTACGTTTCAAAACTTCCAAATTACCATTTCAAAATCTTATAATTCAATTTCAATTTCTATTTAAAACAATTCAAATATTGATTCAAGTTCGCATATAGGTTTCATTCCGAAATCATTTAAATAAATTTTATTTAACATTCAAATCAATTTAAACTCATTTATCGATTTCATTTAATATTCGTTAAGTAAATTTGTTATTTAAAACAATTTCCGTTAAATTTCCAATCCATTAAATCCATTATTTAAATTCAACTTCCTTATATCAAAACTTACAAATTGAATCAGATTAAATTCATCAAATCAAATTATTTACATTTCAAGCCTTACATTAATTCCAAAAAATATCACATTTTCATTTCTTGTTAAAGAAATTCAATTTCACTTATTTACTTACTTAAATAATTTTCCAAAACTTAATTAATAAAGAAATTCAATTTCAATTATTTACGAAGTAAAATCCACTTATTCAAAAGTTCAATTTTCCTTATTAAAGAATTTCAATTCAATTTAATCATTAAATAATTCAATCTTATTTAATTATTAAATAATTCAAAAATTAATTATTAAATAATTTCGAAGTTTAATAATTTCAAACTTAATTATAATTTCAAACTTGATTATTAAATCATTTCAAAGTTTAATAATTTCAAACTTAATTATTAAATCATTTCAAACTTAATTCAATCATTTCTCAAATTAAACAACATTCTTTCATCAATTACATCGTTAATATTTTGTTTCAGATTATTAAATATTAACATTTTCCTTTCATTAAAATTTAAATTTCAACTTCATTTCAAAACTCTATTTATTCAAATAAAATCTTCATTTTATTTTTAAATAAATTATTGACCAATCGGTTTTTATTTAATTTTCTATCCTAGGTCAAAGTTCAATTTGGGTATTGTAGTGTGATAACTGGGATGGTGTCAAAGTAAATAAACAAGCAATAACAACAATCAATAACAATCCAATAATCAATTCAAATAATCCCGAAATAACCGAATTTATTCGCATTGTTATTTGTACGAATTAATATAATTATTTCTAGAATCTACACTATCATTTCATGTAGATTAAAGATTATTACATTACGGTTTTTCACTTGTCATTCAATTTCAATTTTTTACACTACAAAAATTTTAATCCAATATACGTCGATGGTTCAAAGTGTAATGATCACTATTACATGTCAATTAATTTAACAAATAAAGGGGTCATATTATACAAATGTCATTTAATCAATTTTAACACATATATCAAATCTAACTATCCTACGTCAATTTCAATTTCAAATTATTTATCATTTTAACATTAACCATTTAACGTCCAATATAAACAACAACAATCAATAAATTATCAGCCAAACTGTATTATCATTGCATAAATAATTAACAGATAATGGTGTCAGATATCACAGGTGAACTGATACAGGTAATAGCATATATAACAGTGTAATTAACTAACAGCAGCATATTTCAATTGTCGTTTCAATTGAAATCAAATTTAATAAATAAAAGAACGTTAATCGTGAGTGAGTGCTCACCTTTCGAGGCTAGAGATGAACGAGAGTAAGATGAGTTATGGATCCAAGCACAAATTTCGAAGCAAAGCACGATGGAAACAATTTCGACAAATAAAGCTGACAAATAACGAAGACGAATCAAAACTAGCTTTATGTTACTAGAACTAGATGCACACACATTATGATATAACTTTTTCTCAAAATCAATTTGGAAACACATGTTAAAAATAAACTTTGTATATCGTAAATTAAAATCAATGTCCAAATAAAAATTCCCATTAATATAACATCCGCACGTATATAACAGCACTTATAAAAATATACATACTTTATAACATCTAACTAACCATTATATATTAACATGTATACGATATCTTTCTAGTATACTATACAGCAGGTATACGTATTAACAATAAAAACAAAACTTGTTACCTCTATACTTAAAATATAAACTAAGCTGCTATACCTATATACTTTAAAATAGAATATATATATAAATCATCTATATAACACGAACATCCACTAGAAAATAGGTTTGGAAATATTACTGTCAACACTATATATTCAACTAGTCTGTAGAATATACAATTAGTCTATTACACTATATACATACTTTCTCTAAAGTATAATTCAATTCACATATAAATACATCTATATATATATATATATAAAATTGGAAACCCGAACTCACGTATACTTTAAAAATATAATATATGTAGACATCTAAGGTATATAAAACTGCAATGCAAAAACTTATATATTTTATATTATGACTAAATATACAAAATATAAGTGAAACTGTTATATGATATGTATATTATATATAAAAATTTAAATATATACATAGGTATACTCACTGACATTATATAGCTCCAACAGGTGATACCCAAACAAATAAAACTTACTTTTGAAACTTTATATATATACAATAATATATATATGCAAATATAACTTAATATAGTATTGCATAACTTATACATTGAAATGACATATACAAATTACGTTTGTAAACAAAATATATGAATATAAACATACAGTAAACAAAACATGAAACAATGAATAATACTATTATTACTATATATATACTATAAGGCTATATAATATATACTTACGCAAAGAGGAGTGAAGGTGAGGCGAACGTGGGTTGAGGAATCTCGGCTGAAGGAGTAGACGCAAGGACGAGGTGGAGATGAGGTGCGGCCATGGTAGATGGGCTTGGCGTGACGCAGGCGGTGGAGGCAAGGCGAAGGATAGCTCGACGGCCACGTGTGGAAGGAGGCTGATGTGTTGCTGTCACTCGCATGGAGGAAGTTGGTGGCTGCTGTGCTCGCGTAGGTCGAACGGAGGATGGGGGCGAGTGCTAGGCCGGTTGTCAGGTTGACATGGCGGGGAGGCTGTTGCTCGCTCGGGTGGGGAAAAGAGGTACGGGGCTAAGGTGCATGTGGTTGAGGCGTGTGTTTGATTTGCCGTATGGGTAGTGGGAAGAGGGAAGATGAGGTCGAGTTTGGGATGCTTGTGGTGCTCGATGATGGAGGGATGAAGAGGAAGGAGCTGGCTGAGGATGGGCACGTCTATTTCTTATAGGCAAAATATGAAGTTGTTTACCTTCCCACAAATGAAAACGAACAGAGTACAAAGCAAGAGAACGAATGGAAGTTAATAAATATTGAGACAAGGTGAATAGCCACAGTACGGTTGAATTCAAGGAATGAAAGTATTAATGGTTGTTTGTTACAACCGATAAAGAAGTGTAGACGTACAGTCATTTCTTTTATACTTCAACTTCCAACAGATAGAAATAAAGGCACCAAGCAAGCCATCAATAATTTTAGCCGTTGGGAATAGTAATAGTTAAAGACTGAACTCAGGAATGGTCAATAGCTGATAGCTAGTTGCCTTACTTGAATGGCCAAGAAAAGGGCACAGAAATCTGAAAGGCACGAATGCGGAATCGGTACGAAGAATCGTTACGCTGATTTTTGTCGCGTATCGGTCGTCAAAATGCACAATTGAATATACTACAGGAATCCGTATGTCGAAACGATCAAAACGGTATACGGATATCAGTGGTATGATTTGAATTACGAAAATTCGAATTTCCTAATAGCGGAAAATGTAGGAAAAACGCTGAAAAATAAGATCAACGGAGCCAAAGATGTCCGAATTTGGAAAAATGACAAACTGACATCTTGCTCAGAAGATGGTTTAGAATTTTTCTATGTAAAAATAATTTGGTTTTGAAAATGTTTTATTTTCATTACTTTTTAACTGATTAAATTGAAGTGAATTTACGTGCGAAATAAACTTTTATATTTTCGGACGAAAATTTACCAGTTGCTATGTTTAACTAGACGTATTCCAAATATTAAATTTTTATTTCAAAATTTTATCGTTTAAAATTTCACAAAATTTCAACTAATTACGTTATTAAAACAGTTGAAATTTACGGATCGTTACACTCTCCCCCACTCAAAACTTTTCGTCCCCGAAAAGGAACGAGGTAGAAGAATGGAAACAACCAGAAAGAAAAACAGATTTGAAATACAAAATAACAATTAATTTAAACCATATAAATTCAGATTTAAATTAATTGATATTCAATAATTTATTTAATCCATTTGATTTCACTAAAATCAATATTAACCATTTCTAAATTCATTATCTTATTATCCGATTTCCTAAATTTACAATTTCTAAAACCATAAATTTGAACAGTCTTTTATTATAATCATATTTTTTCAGCAATTTAAATTCTTCTCTATTTCAAATTATTGTTAAATTTATTCTACTTAATATATCTAATCACATATATTTAACCCATATAAATTAATTTAAACCATAAAAGTTTCGATTTAAATTAATTTACATCTATTAATTTCTTTTAAATTCAAGCTATTTTCATATGTTGATCAAATTCAATTTATTAATTCTTTCAAAACAAATTTATTAATTATTAACTGAGTTTACTTATTATCCTACCTAACTCTATTAACATCTTTATAATCAAAATTTTGTATATAACATTTATTATAAACACTCAAATTTTATTTATAAATTCAATTTATCTTATATATTATCCAATTACATATTCGACTTCTAGATGATTTAGGTAAGTTGTATTAGAATGCAGTTGAACCATATACAAATAAAATTTTCCAAATTCAATTATTCAAATTTAAATGTTTATTCCAAATTTGGTTTTATTTATAAGTAAATCATCCTTTAACAAAATTTAAGAATTAGATTTCTGATTAACTTTAAACAATTTAAAGATATATATAATATATTTATATCAAATCAAATTAAATTTTAACATAAGATACCTATATATATAAATCAAATTATACTAAAGAAATTAAAATCAAAATATTTTTCAAAACAAAACCGTAGCAAAGCTACAAAATAGTATCTCCCCTTCGAAACTCGAAAATGAATGTCGATGATGCGGCCGCCATCACCGAAATTATTTTCCAGCGACAAAGAGAAGAGCACTGATTTCAACATTTTAAAAATTCTTTGAAAACGATTTCTATTCGAAAATACTTTCAATACTATATACTTTAAAATTTTGAAAACCAAAGTTCGAAATCACCAGAAACTATTAAATTCTCAAATTTCTGAATTAGATTCATTTCAAATTCAAATCAATTTATAACCAAGTTTATAAATTCATTTATTCATATTATGCAATAGTCAATGGTTTATAAAACAATAAATGAAAATCAATATTATTATTTCACACAACAAATTCATTAACAATTTAATTTCAGAAAACTTATATTTATATATAATATAATCATTCAAAACTATTTTGTTAATCAAATTTGAAAACAACATTTTATATAAATTTAGAAATACATTTGTTTGCTCGACGATACAGGAATGGGTTTTCAAAATAAGGATAGGGATTCAAATTTTTGTTGACTCAAATCAAAGAAATATTTGATTCGAAAATAAGTTTGAAACAGAAGATAAGATATTTCGATTACCACAATCGGAAGATGGATGAGTTTATTTAATTTACGGGCAACCTTAACCGGGTCGACCGTAACTTCAAAATAAGATCGATGTAGAATTCCGAGGTAAATCGACATTCGATCTCAAGGAATTGAATTCAGGTATAGCAGGAGATAGATAGCCACGTAAACCGAGGATACAGAAATCTCCGGTAAATCAATGCCTATTATAAAGGAGTTTTGCTCCTTTACGAATCATTCGAAGATGGGCGAGACCGCCGATCTATTATAGATATCATTGAAAATGGAGTTATGGGGTGCTCCAGAATTTAAAGAAGTCGAATAGTGAGGGACACGAATGAAATTTGGAACCGTAGGGAACGTTCCAAAATTCAAAGGAATCGAGTCAAAAGGAAGAGATTGAAACTCCACTGAGAGTGATTCTGTAAATACATTTACCCTATATGTTGAGTTTTGCCTAGAGCTACCAAAGCTCTGATACCAACTGTAACGGACCACGTTTTTGGACCATTCGCATCCATTATAAGTGTATAGGTAGACACTCATGCCGGAGTTGAATTGCTCAAAATACCGCGTTGTTAATTTAAATTGGCAAAACTGAACATATACAGTAAATAAATATAATCACAGATCATAGACACAGAGTAATAAATGCAGCGGAAATAAAAGAGAAAGTAGTTCATGAAGCTACTATATAAATGTATAAGTTACATCAGAGTTAGAACAAATACAACTGAAGAGTAATGCGATACATCAGATACAAATCAGAATACATCACTGGAATCATCGAATACTGAAAGCAGAATAGATGGCTGGATCTTCAAGCAAAGCTCCAACTTCAAAGGTGAGTCTTGAATACTGGTACACTCAGTCTGACCCGAGCGTAAAGCAAAACACAAGACACTCGAGTCAGGATTAACATTCTTATATTAATAAATCCAACTCAAGTGAAATAGCAATTGAAATACAAGTAACTCAAAGGATGTTTGGAATAACCATCCTTCAAGGATCCGTTAAACTATCTACTATGTAGTAATGTACGATAAGTAGATAATGTCTATCAGTAATATAAAGATATCAAAATAGCGTTAAGTCATGGCCCATTCCACCCTTAACACATTTTTATTCCCAAAAGCATATACAAGACCGTAGTTTCCCCAAAACCGGAAGTCACCAGAGGGCAATCCATATACTAAAGGTACAAATCAAAATTGTAGTGGTCGCGAATAAATGGAATACAAGTATGACAAGGCACATGAGGCAATACCCAAGGTAGTGATACTACCGTTCGCCTGATCCGGACTGGTGAGAACGCAACGCCGCAGCGCCCACAACACCGTGAAACAACACTCCAAAATCAAGGGTGCATCAATCAACAACAAGTATAAGTAGTTCGAAGAAGTGTGTCCACTTGAGGTAGCTACTCCTCCATTGGCCCGGCACAGCTCCGGTTTTAGTCATTTCCAATTTGACACAAGTGTCAAGGCTATCCATTATCGTTCACTTTCTTCAGTCAACACGTACATCACTCCAACTACTTCATTCTGGATCATCACTCCGCGTATAGTTATTAAAGTGGTTTCGGTTCAGATAGAGAGTATATCCATTACCGATCCCGGTCTCTTTAATAACTTTCGTAATTATTACACCGATTGGTCGTTTATTTATTTTCAAAACCAAATCAATTCAATTTCAAAAAGAATTCGTAAACCAACAATTCATTTGTCTTTCCAAATCAATTTCCATAATTTACGTTTCAAAACTTCCAAATTACCATTTCAAAATCTTATAATTCAATTTCAATTTCTATTTAAAACAATTCAAATATTGATTCAAGTTCGCATATAGGTTTCATTCCGAAATCATTTAAATAAATTTTATTTAACATTCAAATCAATTTAAACTCATTTATCGATTTCATTTAATATTCGTTAAGTAAATTTGTTATTCAAAAAAATTTCCGTTAAATTTCCAATCCATTAAATCCATTATTTAAATTCAACTTCCTTATATCAAAACTTACAAATTGAATCAGATTAAATTCATCAAATCAAATTATTTACATTTCAAGCCTTACATTAATTCCAAAAAATATCACATTTTCATTTCTTGTTAAAGAATTCAATTTCACTTATTTACTTACTTAAATAATTTCCAAAACTTAATTAATAAAGAAATTCAATTTCAATTATTTACGAAGTAAAATCCACTTATTCAAAAGTTCAATTTTCCTTATTAAAGAATTTCAATTCAATTTAATCATTAAATAATTCAATCTTATTTAATTATTAAATAATTCAAAACTTAATTATTAAATAATTTCAAAGTTTAATAATTTCAAACTTAATTATAATTTCAAACTTGATTATTAAATCATTTCAAAGTTTAATAATTTCAAACTTAATTATTAAATCATTTCAAACTTAATTCAATCATTTCTCAAATTAAACAACATTCTTTCATCAATTACATCGTTAATATTTTGTTTCAGATTATTAAATATTAACATTTTCCTTTCATTAAAATTTAAATTTCAACTTCATTTCAAAACCCTATTTATTCAAATAAAATCTTCATTTTATTTTTAAATCAAATTATTGACCAATCGGTTTTTATTTAATTTTCTATCCTAGGTCAAAGTTCAATTTGGGTATTTAACATTTCAACCCGATTCCAATTCAATTCAAAATCAAAACATTCAAAGGGAACTTGTAGTGTGATAACTGGGATGGTGTCAAAGTAAATAAACAAGCAATAACAACAATCAATAACAATCCAATAATCAATTCAAATAATCCCGAAATAACCGAATTAATTCGCATTGTTATTTGTACGAATTAATATAATTATTTCTAGAATCTACACTATCATTTCATGTAGATTAAAGATTATTACATTACGGTTTTTCACTTGTCATTCAATTTCAATTTTTTACACTACAAAATTTTTAATCCAATATACGTCGATGGTTCAAAGTGTAATGATCACTATTACATGTCAATTAATTTAACACATAAAGGGGTCATATTATACAAATGTCATTTAATCAATTTTAACACATATATCAAATCTAACTATCCTACGTCAATTTCAATTTCAAATTATTTATCATTTTAACATTAACCATTTAACGTCCAATATAAACAACAACAATCAATCAATTATCAGCCAAACCGTATTATCATTGCATAAATAATTAACAAATAATGGTGTCAGATATCACAGGTGAACTGATACAGGTAATAGCATATATAACAGTGTAATTAACTAACAGCAGCATATTTCAATTGTCGTTTCAATTGAAATCAAATTTAATAAATAAAAGAACGTTAATCGTGAGTGAGTGCTCACCTTTCGAGGCTAGAGATGAACGAGAGTAAGATGAGTTATGGATCCAAGCACAAATTTCGAAGCAAAGCACGATGGAAACAATTGCGACAAATAAAGCTGACAAATAACGAAGACGAATCAAAACTAGCTTTACGTTACTATAACTAGATGCACACACATTATGATATAACTTTTTCTCAAAATCAATTTGGAAACACATGTTAAAAATAAACTTTGTATATCATAAATTAAAATCAATGTCCAAATAAAAATTCCCATTAATATAACATTAGCACGTATATAACAGCACTTATAAAAATATACATACTTTATAACATCTAACTAACCATTATATATTAACATATATACGATATCTTTCTAGTATACTATACAGCAGGTATACGTATTAACAATAAAAACAAAACTTGTTACCTCTATACTTAAAATATAAACTAAGCTGCTATACCTATATACTTTAAAATAGAATATATATATAAATCATCTATATAACACGAACATCCACTAGAAAATAGGTTTGGAAATACTACTGTCAACACTATATATTCAACTAGTCTGTAGAATATACAATTAGTCTATTACACTATATACATACTTTCTCTAAAGTATAATTCAATTCACATATAAATACATCTATATATATATAAAATTGGAAACCCGAACTCACGTATACTTTAAAAATATAATATATGTAGACATCTAAGGTATATAAAACTGCAATGCAAAAACTTATATATTTTATATTATGACTAAATATACAAAATATAAGTGAAACTGTTATATGATATGTATATTATATATAAAAATTTAAATATATACATAGGTATACTCACTGACATTATATAGCTCCAACAGGTGATACCCAAACAAATAAAACTTACTTTTGAAACTTTATATATATACAATAATATATATGTGTGAATATAACTTAATATAGTATTGCATAACTTATACATTGAAATGACATATACAAATTACGTTTGTAAACAAAATATATGAATATAAACATACAGTAAACAAAACATGAAACAATGAATAATACTATTATTACTATATATATACTATAAGGCTATATAATATATACTTACGCAAAGAGGAGTGAAGGTGAGGCGAACGTGGGTTGAGGAATCTCGGCTGAAGGAGTAGACGCAAGGACGAGGTGGAGATGAGGTGCGGTCATGGTAGATGGGCTTGGCGTGACGCAGGTGGTGGAGGCAAGGCGAAGGATAGCTTGACGGCCACGTGTGGAAGGATGCTGATGTGTTGCTGTCACTCGCATGGAGGAAGTTGGTGGCTGCTGTGCTCGCGTAGGTCGAACGGAGGATGGGGGCGAGTTCTAGGCCGGTTGTCAGGTTGACAAGGCGGGGAGGCTGTTGCTCGCTCGGGTGGGGAAAAGAGGTACGGGGCTAAGGCGCATGTGGTTGAGGCGTGTGTTTGATTTTCCGTATGGGTAGTGGGAAGAGGGAAGATGAGGTCGAGTTTGGGATGCTTGTGGTGCTCGATGATGGAGGGATGAAGAGGAAGGAGCTGGCTGAGGATGGGCACGTCTATTTCTTACAGGCAAAATATGAAGTTGTTTACCTTCCCACAAATGAAAACGAACAGAGTACAAAGCAAGAGAACGAATGGAAGTTAATAAATATTGAGACAAGGTGAATAGCCACAGTACGGTTGAATTCAAGGAATGAAAGTATTAATGGTTGTTTGTTACAACCGATAAAGAAGTGTAGACGTACAGTCATTTCTTTTATACTTCAACTTCCAACAGGTAGAAATAAAGGCACCAAGCAAGCCATCAATAATTTTAGCCGTTGGGAATAGTAATAGTTAAAGACTAAACTCAGGAATGGTCAATAGCTGATAGCTAGTTGCCTTACTTGAATGGCCAAGAAAAGGGCACAGAAATCTGAAAGGCACGAATGCGGAATCGGTACGAAGAATCGTTACGCTGATTTTTGTCGCGTATCGGTCGTCAAAATGCACAATTGAATATACTACAGGAATCCGTATGTCGAAACGATCAAAACGGTATACGGATATCAGTGGTATGATTTGAATTACGAAAATTCGAATTTCCTAATAGCGGAAAATGTAGGAAAAACGCTGAAAAATAAGATCGACGGAGCCAAAGATGTCCGAATTTGGAAAAACGACAAACTGACATCTTGCTCAGAAGATGGTTTAGAATTTTTCTATGTAAAAATATTTTGGTTTTGAAAACATTTTATTTTCATTACTTTTTAACTGATTAAATTGAAGTGAATTTACGCGCGAAATAAACTTTCATATTTTCGGACGAAAATTTACTAGTTGCTATGTTTAACTAGACGTATTCCAAATATTAAATTTTTATTTCAAAATTTTATCGTTTAAAATTTCACAAAATTTCAACTAATTACGTTATTAAAACAGTTGAAATTTACGGGTCGTTACACTATTTATTATTATTATTATTTTCTTCTTAAAAACTACCTATATATATACACTTTTATATAACTTCCAAATAGTTTAAGATTCCCATTTTTCTAAGTATATTATTTCAGAACAGAATGGCTTTTATAAATATTAGAAATAATAGGTTAAGTGTATTAGCATTATATATGCATATATGTTTATTGTAAAGTATCCCTTCTATTTTCTATAATTGCAATAATAACTTCCTTTTCAATTCCAGTTTAAACTTGATTACAATAAACAATATGTAGCTCATTTACAATTCTTTTCAAACTAGGCAAATTATGTTTGTACTTTATATTCTTCTCTCATCGTTTCTTTTTTTTCTATATTAAATTAAATTAAAGATAAAACTGTTTACCTTTATCATTCGTTTCCAGGAAAAATCAACAGCAACCAACCCCTATCGGCAGCATCCCAATCCGCGTGCCACCATCGATCCCCCCTTGTAGTTAAAGTCGCCAGTTCGCCAAAGGCGTCACTTCAGAACTCCTCAATGCAACCACGTGGCACTTTAACAATACCGCTTGATTCGATTTCGATAGATCTTCGTACTGGGAAAAGCGAACAAAATTGAATGACAAGGACCAAAAATCGAATGTCGCAGTAGCGCTCGAGTCCGCCGTCGATAGAGTTTCCTGACGCCTGAAATCGCGAGTGACTCGATCGAGTCTTTCGATTCGAAATGAGGGGAATTAAAGGAGACGAGAGAGGAAAAAAATTAAGGCCTTCGGCCATTATTTCTTCGAATTGATCTGCCATTTTTTATTATTCGTAAACGAATTTGAAAGAGGAAGGCTGAAGTCGTTCGACCATTATAATTTTCTTCGTTCATTTTTCGTGAAGTTTGAAATTCGGTGGCAACGAATGAGATTCGTGATTTAAAAAAATGACAAAGGGTCGGGTGCTTGAGTAGGAAAAGGAGGCGTATTTGAATACACTTGCTACAGTGTTTTTGAAAGGACAGGGAAAAGTTCTGATTTGAGATAATTTCAGCTGGAGTTGACCAGAATTTTCATATATATCTATTTCAAATTTAAATTCAAATTCCCTCGATAACCGCAAGCAAACTCTTGACCTCCTATCGAGGTGTGCCGCTAGGCATTCATAATGTTATACCCCTATTCCGAACGCAATGGAAATGGTTTCGAGTCCTAATTCGATCGTATGAAGAAGATAGCTTTTTGGACCCAGTTATTATATTGAATTCGATATAAAATTTCAGCGCATTTATCTATCGTACGATCACATGACAACACCAAATGCTCCGAAATTTGAAATCCGATAATACTACAATATTACGGATCCAATGAAACTGGTTTCGTCGAATTCTGAGACTGCGCCTTAGAAGGCTATTTTTAAATATCAATTTAAACGATAAATTTTCAAAATTGAACAAAACACCTTTAAATTCAATTTTAACACTTTTACTATCTTCAGTATTATTAATATGAATTTTATAAGCCTTCAAACTATTTTTAACTGGCTTAAAATCCCCGATTTAGCATTTTACCTAATTCCCGGTAATTTTAAATTAAATAATTAAATTGTCCAATAAATAGTGATATTTGAAATACACGTAACAAATCCACATTTGAATATTTAAAATCAATTAAATATTCTAATTTCAAATATCTAAAAATTCCGGGTCATCACAATCAAATCAAAAGTCGATATTTGGTACCGATAAACGCTGCTATTCCGTACGGAAAAATCCAAACGGAGCTAGAAACGTCCAAAATTTGCGAAACGAATTATGCAGTCTTATTCAGAGTGTTCTAAATACATTTTCTCATATTGACATATTTAGGTTTCGGAAAACTTTTAAATTCAACTGTTATTAACTGATTTAAATTGGAATAAAATTACACAAGAAAATAAACTTCCAAATTTTCTGATGAAAATTCACCAGTTGTTAAGTTTAATTAGACGTATTCCAAATATCAAATTTTTATTTAAAATATTTTTATTTAAAATTTCACAAAAATTCAAATTAAATATATAAATAAACAAATAAAAATTATTAAAAATTTTCGGGTCGTTACACGAAGCCATTGCCTTTGAAATCCCTGTACCCTTTCGAAAGCTTCTAGGAATGACTTATCATAAAACAAAGGCACCCTTCGAAAGCATTGATGACTTCAATACACTCGAAAGGCCCAAGAATGGCAGCTAGGTTTCGACTAGGCCGGAACCATCATATTCGAAAGCCTTAATAAAATATAAAGGGACTCATTCAAAGGCTCAGACTTTAAAACATAGGATGGCAACCTCTTCGAAAGCTACTTTGAAAACCCCCCTCCGAAAACCTTTATTTTGACTGAGTTGAAAGCTGTTAATAAACAAAGCAGGCTCTTAACATTTGAAAACAAAACTAAGGTCTCGACCCCATTGGAAGCATTGCTTTCGACACCATGCCTTCCGCCTTTCCTCCAATCCACTTCATACCATCTAAGGGATATCTTGTGTATTGGTTTTTACTAGGTGGGTTTCGGCTGGGTTGGTTTCGACCGAGTCGAAGCGGAAGCAATGAAGTCGAAAGGCACATCTAAAGGAGGCGGATCTAACTTTTCTAAATAAAGGCTGAAATCATACTAATTTTTGTAATTGCTTTATAACTACCCTTCCTATCTGTAATTTTTTAATTGGTTACCTTACAACTTTCAATTCCTTTACAAAATAACTGCCGCATTTATAGATCTAAATCAAGGAAAAATTAATGTTTAAGCCCTTCTATTAAGCAAAAACAATATTACACATAAGTCCTTCATTTAAATAATTTATTTTCCATAGTAAATCAATTAGGAAAAATCCCCAAAAATCATAGAAATTCACTTTCATCATGTTATCTAACATATTAAAATTTCAAACCCAAATTCGTAATAAAATAATCAAAATTAATTTTAAACCCAATATATCATATCTTTTTTCATAAATTCATAATAAATTTTCTATAACTTGGAAAATTATAAAAATTGAAACCCATTTCCAAAATCATAATCTTTCCATGCCATTCTAAAATCATTTATATTCGATTTATCCTAATACCGTGCTAACCCATATTTAAACAATTTTGTTTAAATCCATCATATTATAATTCAATCATATCATCATCAAAATAATTATAAAAGCGAATTTAATCATAAATCTGAAAACACATAATCATGAAATAAAATAGAGATGGTATAAAATTATTATTTACCTTGGATTGATAGGAGCTTTGAGATTTTATTTGAAATTAATCCTCTAGTTTTAACTCCTTTGCTTGATTAAGTTTCTTCCCCCTTTTTCTCTTTGCTAATGGCCGGCTCCTTAGGTTTATTTTTGCATTTGTGAAAATGAAAAGTGCATGTCAATAGGAAAAAACGTGAGATGTATAGCAGTGAGTAAAATAGTGTGGCTATTTACGAATATGCGCATGTTTTGATTAATAACATAAAAGCCATTTTAAGCCCATTTAAGTTGTTAAGCACGACCTCCTTATTGATTTATTCAAATCTCAATCTCCTTATCATTCTAATTCTTATATTTTTCTATTTGATTTATCTAATTAAATCTCCTGAATAATGTTATCAAAATTAGGGGTGTTATAATATATCAGATATATAAGCTAAAATCAATATCAATATCAATAATTATATAAAACTCAAACATTACCATCTCAAACTCAAACATTTGAAATCAATATAAAACAAACCATCCATCATCAGCCTCACACACCTAACTGCAATATATACATTTAACATCAATGTATAATATATACATCCCGCATCCAACATCAAACCCCACAAATCAACATCAAACACCACATGTCCACAAATCAACCTCACTATCTCTCACTGTGTATATACACAAGTTTCAAAAACAAAAACTCCAAAACGTACTTCATGACTCGTCATTGGCTCCAGAACCACCAAACGAGGGAAAGCTCCATAATGCTCCACATACTCGGCCAAACGTTGGTTTTGTTGCTCCTTTTGCGCTGCTCAAAGGCGATCCTCCTACTACAGCAGTGTAATCTTCTAAATAATCTCATTAATTTCAGCATTGTCCCGAGACTTTTGATAAGCGTTTTATGAGACCCGAGCCTACAAATCAAGTCAAAATATGTTTAAGTTATTACGTAACTTTTATAAAAGTTCAGAAATTTTTACAACTTAGTTAATTTTTATAAATTACCGATTGATTGCCGTAGCCATAGCGGCTGTGTCAGGTCCATAACGAAGCAAAGATAACATCCTCCTCATCAGTGGTCAACTGCTCCTATCCCGAATGCTCAAGCTTTTGCGCATGTGCTTGCATAAACCTTTCCTACAATGCAAAATTAAATACAATTAAATATTACATGACATTATTATAGTATTTTATAACTAATTAATTAAAACTATCATTATTAATAAATTATAACTTAAAATATACCTACATGTGCGGCGTATGCTTTATCAACCTCATGCCAAGCATAAGCCACTGGTCCCTCATCATCAGTCTGCCTGACGGGATGGGTATGTGCAAATGCGTCCATGTACGAGACAGGAGCCCCACGTGCTCTTTCCTGCAATAATTGATATATATCATTTTGTTCACACTTATAACATAGACCAAGTTCTATTACACCTATCCAAACTTTTGTGGGAAACAGTTCTTTGAAAGTGATGGGTAACAAATGTTCCATCATTACATGACAATCACGACTTTTCATCCCACTCAGTTTACCATTCTTATATTCGACACATCTACGAAGATTAGAGGAAATCCCATCATGAAATCTTAATCCTTCCACCCACTTTAACGGTACATTAACTTAGTTACTGTCTAGCTCATAACATGCTTTAGGTTTTTTGTGTCATTTGGCTTCATATGAAGCTCAGGACGATCGCATATTGCCTCTATATCACGTCTTAATTTCAAATCGTCTTTAGCCCTTCCTTTAACATTCAGAATTATGTTAAATACATTATTGAACATATTTTTCTCGTTGTGCATCATGTCGATATAATGATGAATTAGAAGATTTTTTCAATAAGGCAACTCCAAAAATATACTTTGTTTGCACCAAAAATGAATCGTCGATTTACCTCGAATTTCAATTTGTTCGCCAGTTTCATATATCTTTGGATAACCCTTTATAAGGTCAAAAATATCATCGCTTGAACAAATCGTTGGTGGTTACAAGGTCTCGAGTCTATTACTTGTAAAGTATTTTTTATCTTTTTCATGGGCCCGTTTAGATCGATTTAAATAAGATTTTTTTCTTCTCCTTAAAAGTCATAATGAATAGAATTTGACATTCAAAAAACAAAAAAAGTAGTTTATTTGAGTCGATCCAAACGAGCTAGATATTAGATATGATGATGTACATTGATAAAACAAACTGGTAAAATGAAACAGAAACCATAGTGCATTTAGCATTACTATATATCTTTGTTTAGAAACATTTACTAAGTTGATATGCGAACGGCTGTGTAGTTCATGCGAGACTACACAGCCCAAATATTATAACCACATAATATGTGAAGTACATTTTCTTATAGGTTCTGCTTCTAGCTAAATACATCCATACGGTAGTGATCAGTACAAAGAAAATCAAACACAAAACATCACAAGAAGCAAGACCGAGCATTTTTGGTATCTTCGTGGGTATCACCCTCAATTGCTTGGATTGCTTGGCAACTATCAACCGATTCCTCATCATCTACTATATGTATCCCATAACCCATATATGCATTTATTTAATTCGGTAGAGCATGGATGTTACCGATTTTTCTTATCCATAAAATAAGAAATATTGTTCAATCAGGTGCATTAGATAGTGGGGTAAAAGAGTCAAATTTCAAAAAAATGTAGTATAGTAATTTTGCACTAGATCTTTTTAAAGCGTTATGATGAGTAATATTAATTATACAAATCATATTTGAGATTTGATTTGATATAATGAGATTTCTTATTTAAAATTAGTTTTATCTAACTTATTTTGATTAGTCTTAGATTACGATTAATGTTGAACATATATATTCACATACAATGTATGAAGATGTTAAAGAGGATGTAAAACATTTAATAATCAAATCTTTATAAATGTCATACATACATATTTAATAATCAAATCTTTATAAATGATATACATGCATATTTAATAATCAAATCTTTACAAATGTCATACATACATACATATACATATACATTAATATTGTTAATAGTATATCCACTACATTAATGTGATATGATAAATTTTCAAATCCTACCAACTATTAACTATGTGACGTGATATTATATTAAATCTTATCTATTACTTATTATATAATATGATGAAATTTAAGATCTTATCTATTATTATTACAACTTTAATCTTTCCAACTATAAATATTATCCAACTTATCCCAGATAAAATTCACACTTCAATTCTATAAACAATGGCGCTTGAGAAGAAAGTTATGCAGAGCCTTTTGATACTGCTACTTTTACTAGTATTAGGTAAATAATTGTACAAGTTTGTTATTTTTTCAAATCCACTTGCTGAAATTTCAGCATAAAAAAGGACCAAAACTGATTATAATTTTTTTATTTTTTATTTTTAATATTTGTTGTTCATTACAAGGATAACAAATGTAGGTTAGATTCTTGCTAATGGATTAGTTTTGGTACCTAATTTCACAAAAAGAAATTAAGCATTTGTTCACTTTTTATTGTTGTGATTTTCGATTACTATTTACTTAATCATAGCATGTGCTAAATAAAAGTAAACTAAGGGTAAGTCGGATGTCTCATACTATTTAACATTTGAACTATATATTATGATCTACAGGAAATGTTATAAAATCTGAAGCTAAGATGGTGAGTGTTGTGAGTCAACATTTCAAAGGACCTTGCTATCACAACAATGCATGCCGCCACATGTGCATTATCTACGACAAAGCAAAGGGTGGAGGATGTGCAGAGGTTGAGGATAAAGGACACAAAGTCCATAAATGTCTTTGTGTTAAGGAGGTTGATGATTAAACTTATGTATGTGCATTGCACTACTTAAAACTTTATGATGATTAATAATATTAATAAAAATCAGTTTATCTACCAACACGTATAGTCATTGCAATTAGCTTACCATAGAAAACTAGTTATATATGTGGTCACAATTTTATCGCATATTATTCAAATTATTTTGCCACGGTTTGCTTCTTAATTGTTTTGTTTATTTTGTCTGTGTTGACATGAGTGGTGCTAAAAGCATCTTATATTTCCTTTATTTTTTTCCCTATGAAAAATCAATACGAGGCTTCAGTCCAGATAAAACGATCAGCAACATATCATTGAGCCACAGTAGAATGATGATCAAATATTCGAGGACATAGTCCGACACAGCACGTACTTGATCAATAACAGTGTCCTAAAAGCAAATTTCAGGAGTTCATTCGGGTAACATAAATGAATTAAATTAGGTATGACCAAGTAATCAACAGATTATATGATGATAAAACGAACTAGGAGACTGAAAATCAGAGTGCATTTAGCTTCACATATTTTTTTTAGGAATATTTACTGAATTAATAAGCTATGCATGGACTGTTGAATAAATGATTAGATTGCGGATCTTGTTGATTTTCACTTCTTTTACAAGTGCGTGAACTAATTTTTAGGTCAGTAGTAACAATAAAAGAATATTTAATAGCAATCTTTTACAAGTGGAAGTTATGTTTCGCTCTTTGTTTCTTTTTAGAAAAAATAAACAACTAATAATACATTCATTCACTCCATTAATAAGATATGACACAATTTCAAATCTTATCTATGATTAGTTACTACATTAAGAAAATTCTAATTATTAGCATTACAAATCTAGGCATGTAGAATTCAAGATTATGCATGTGAGAGAGTTCAATGGTGCGTTTGCGGTTAATGGAAATGGTGAATCTGAGCGGAGCATTTGAACGGGGCATTTTAGCAAGAAAGATTGGTGAACGGAGAATTCGTTTACGGCTATGAACAAGATATTTGAGTGGGGCATTTGAGTTATGATTTGTAATTTAATCGATTTATCGTTAATTAATTTTTTGTTTATTTTTAGTAGATGGTTTGTGTCAATAATTTACAAAAATAAATAAGTAAATAAATTGAAAATTTATAAATTGCTCCGCTTCAGTTTAAACTAACTCCATTTGATACAATCGCAACATAAAAAAGAGATATCTCAAACGGACCTTATTTGGACGAGTTATTAATTTTAGAAATTTATAAAAATATAAATTTCATTAATTATAATAATTAATTCACCAAACGGACCAACTTCCTTCTTTCATTCAGATGAACGAGCCATTTGCCCTATCTCCTTCTGTAATGCTTTTGACGCTGTCACAAACGGAAGTGGGAAAAAAATACTGAAGAACAGTATCCGTCCAACACAATTTTATTTATGCCATATGCCTGGAGTTTTGCACCAGCCCAGCAGTAACAATAAATGAATTTTTAATAGCAATCGATTAATCATCAGTTAAATTAGTTAAATATGGGAAATTTAAAAATCTTTTTTACAAGAGGAAGTTATGTTTGGCTCTTTGTTTCTTTTTAGAAAAATAAACCACTAATAACACATTCATATATTGCATTAATAAGATATGACACAATTTCAAATCTCATCTATGATTAGTTACCGCGTTAAAAACATTCTAATTATTAGCATTACAAATCTCGGCATGCAGAATTCAACATTATGTATCTGAGGGATTTCAATGGATCTTATACATGGATCCCAACGCATGGGGCCATTATCTTTAAAAATCAAAGTTCTCTGTATAACAGCTCGGTTAGAAATTTTTCCAATGTGTGCTCAAAAATAATACTCATAGATTCTACAATTAAAAATGATTTTTGAGAAGAAATTTATGTCTAATCTTTTGTTCTTTCTACTTCTCTTATTACGAGGTAACTGATCATAAATTTTTTGTCTTTATGTTCACAATTTGTTTGGTGAAAATGTTAAGCATTGACTTCTTATTTGACAAGTGTTTGTAAAAATTTCAACTATCAGGCATTAAATACCTTTATATGTACTAAATGAAGTATTTTTGGTTGTTACTCAATGTGTACAAAAATCTGATGTAAAACAAATACATGTTAAAGTACTAAAAATGTGTAATCTTAATTGTTTATGCTGGTAGGAAATGTGAATAAATCTGAAGCTAAGGATGTCGCTGTCATCAGTCAATATTACAAGGGAGTCTGTAGCAGCACCCATGAATGCAACCATATCTGCCTTACTGTGGATAAAGCAAACGGTGGAGGAGGATGTTCATATGTCAAAGATCCTATAGGACCAAAAACCAGTAAATGTGTTTGCATCAAGGACGTTAATTGAATTTATGCAATATATAGTGAAAAATTAAATCGATTTTATTTTAATTTAATTGAAGTTATAATGATGATGATCTTTTTATACTGAATTTTTTGTTTATTCCTATATATTTTATTAGTCTCCTTTAACATAAAGTTAGTTAACACCACAAATAACAACTTTAATAATATCTTATTCGCCATACATATGTAACTAAATGTATATATACATATATTTACATATACGTACCTATACACACACACGTATACATATATGTAAATATATATATACACATATACATCTACATGTCTGTGTGTCTATATATATATATATATTCATTAATGATTAACTCCTAGTTTTTAACAACATTGTGTTGGTTAGGGTCACCTTATTTTTCTCCTTATAGTACCATTATTAAAAAATACGATAAAATTTTATGTTATACACTTCAATATATATATATATATATATATATATATATATATATATATATTCGTTGATGATTAATTCCTAGTTTTTAACAATTTTACGTTGGTTAGGGTCATCACATTTTTCTTCTCATAATACCAGTATTAAAAAATAACATAAAATTTTGTGCTATACTCTTCAAAATAACAGATTTTTTAAGGACTACCAAATGCATCATTTTCGACTCTTTTTCACACGGTAAACAACTGTCATTGGTATTAGAAAACAACATTTTCCATAGCGATGGAAAACAATAGTTTGCACACCGAACAACTATAGCTCGGTGGTTGATGGTCGTGGAAAACAGTGTTGGTCAGTGCTTGTTCGCCATGTAAAACGACTTTACACGGTGTTTAATTGCCGTGTGAAATGACTTTGTTATTAGAAAGCACGCAATTATATTGCGTTTATTATTTTTTCAATAGAATTACAAAACGGAAAATTGGGTGACTTCAACAAAACACTAACAGTACACTTCAACATTGTTATAAAAAAAGGTATATATTTCCCAGACTAATTTGATCGGCTTTTCAACTAACAATTATGAATTAACGAGAATTATGAGTTATGAATTTAGGAGGTGTTATGAATTATGGAAATAAAGGTTATGAATTTAGATGGATAAAGAAAAGATGATAGCAATAAAAATGTAGAAGAATGGAATTTGGTAATAAACAAATATATATTATATTATTTTTCTTGTACTGAATCTAAGATTAAAAATAAATAGAAGAAGTACATATGTACACATTTCTCAACTTTTTATTTTACATGTTCAGTTCTCCTTTCGAATAACGTATGCGATTTGAAATAGTATAAATTTATTGCTTGCTTCTTCATTTACTAAACTTCGTTATCATTTAGTACGAAGAGAAGTACAACTCGAGTATCATAAACTTCAACTTTTCCAACCATTTTGCACATAAAAAGATTTTATGTATAGACATTTGATAAGGTGAAGGTGAAATACAAAATGCATTGTGTAGACTTATATTCAGTTAAGTCCATTAAAAATACCTATAATTAGGCTTCTAAACGGCGAGCTACAGTCCGATTAACTTAAAACCCAAACCGAGCTCTGTTACATAATCAAAACTCAAGCCCGATCCAAACATGTTGGATATTCCAATGCAATACCCTAGTTCGGCCCATCGGGCTTTTTGAGAAGAAAAGTATGTAAAAACATCTACATGCAAACAAAAAAAGGTAATCAAATAATACACACATTTATATTT
This sequence comes from Allium fistulosum, assembly GCA_030737815.1. Lineage (NCBI taxonomy): Eukaryota > Viridiplantae > Streptophyta > Magnoliopsida > Asparagales > Amaryllidaceae > Allium > Allium fistulosum. Next base: position 673,941,384 of record CM060901.1, read on the forward strand.
GTAGTAATAGGGGAATCAAAATAGCAACCAGCACTGAAAATATGAACAGCAGTGGCAGTACAAACAAACAGCAGTAGAATGCAACGAAAAGAAATCGGGATTTTAAGGCTTGCCTTAGAAATTTCCTTAAAACTTTTATTCGCAAGTTTTCCAAGATACAACAGAATCTTTCTGCTCCAGATTTTGATAAGTACGACCTCTCTGTGATATACAGAAACTGCTTTGATTCAATGGCAGAAAGAGTAGGAAGAAAAGAGTATTGGATTTTTTAGATACAAAATTGATTAGGTTTTGTTCTTTTTTATAACCTCCATGTAACGACCCGTATTTTTTGATAATTAAAATATTAAATTTAATAAGATTTTGAAATTTAATATTGTGAGAAATTAAATTTTATTTTTTTATTAATGAGAAAAATAATTAGAATATAATTTAATTTTATTGTTTGAATGTTATAGACAACTATTTTAATGTAATTTCAATCAATTAAAATAACTATAAAGTTAATTTGGTTATAATTGTAAATAAAGAATAAATTAAATGTTGGATTTAATGTTAAAATTATCTGTCATTAATTGAAATAAGTTTATTTTGGAATATGAAATCAATTAATTAGTACGTAAATTTATTAGCTTTTGTTTGTAAACAATAGACTTAGAAATGTGTTTGAATTACTAAAGTGTAATAATTGTTTTAATTATTAATTTATTATTTAATCCGTTGAAATAATTTGGAAATCAATGTGAATTTAATATAATTAAATATTGTCGTTAATTTGAGTTAAGATGATAAATGTAGAATATGAATGTAATAAAATGTATACTAATGTTAATTATATTCATAAGGTAATAGCTGATTTCATAATAATCCCCAAATCGTTCCCAGGCACAGATAAAAATATAATTATTACAAATTACGTCAACAGCGGTATATGATGATACCCCTTTGGTTGATCAGAGTCATATGGTCATAATAGACCAAATACAATCACAGTGGAAATACATCAAAACATAACAAGAACTACAAATTCTATAGCTATCCATTTGCCTCCTGCATGCCTCTGGTAGCCTTATTCGTCATCCTACGAGCATGCCCGATGGAACTAGCACGTCATCAAAGGGGATTCCGTGGACAGAGCATATCCAACGGAGTGTACTTTCATTAATCTTCGAAGCATGTGAATCGATGGGGTTGTCCAAGAGAATTGCTGCCTCCAGAGCATCGGGAGCTAAGTCATGTGTAGAGGAAGTTGACGGGTTTGAAGTATCTGCGACTTCTCGTCGAGAGGACGGCCCATGTCTGTCTGAAATCGTGGAGGAACTAGATTTCCTAGACATCTCTGATAAAGATTGAATCTAGTAGAGCACCTATTTGAACTATACTTGAAAAATAATCGACGTTAGACTTGACAATATGAATATTCCCCCTCGTGTGGTGTGTGAACTAGTGCGATCATTCAGGTGTAAACGCTGAGAAATTATAAGTCACAGAATTGATGGTATAACGTTAAGCTTTGAACTGTCGTCTTCGAAGACCGTCATCGCTGACCGTCTCCAAAAGCCATCCTTGCAATGTTTTCAATTTTGGACTCGGACATTGGCACTGCGTGTTAAAAGCTTTTATCTGTTTTTATCGGTTTAAGTTCAGGCTTGTGATTATTGAAACTAGGAAGTTATCAGTCTAGATTAGTTCGATATGCTAGTATGCTAAGGTCCTTGTCCTTGTTTTTGTTATATGATTAGGCAAGGTGAATAGGTGTTCGGCCTAAATGTCGTTCGGCCTTCGTTCTGCTCGGTCTTTGTTCTATTCGGCCTTCGTTATGTTCGGCCTTTGTTCTGTTCGGCCTTCGTTATGTTCGGCCTTTGTTCTGTTCGGCCTTCGTTATGTTCGGCCTTCGTTCTGTTCGGCCTTCTTTCTGTTTGGCCTTCGTTCTGTTCGGCCTCCCTTCTGTTCGGCTTGAATACAAGTGCACGCGGCAAATCATGCCGAGCCGATTCGCTCGGCCTTCTGCCCTTAACATCACTTCTCTTCTTTTCCTCCATCTCTCCCGACCGGCATGGCCGAGTCTTTCGACAAGCCATGCCAAACCACGGCCATGCCGATCCACATCACTAGGCCTTATTTCCAATTCCGTGCACCCTTATACTCACTCGGCTTTAAAAGATCGTGCCGAGCCACAACAGTTCATCACCCACACGCCTCTTACTCCCTTTAATCTACGGAGGATTCACGAGTTCGAATTTTGTGTTATGCTTCCTAATTTGAGAAAACGATCGAAAGGTTCTTACCGAAGAGAAAAGCGGGAGCTTGGGGGTCTGTGAACTTAAGATTGAAAGTTGTTCGAGCTTAATTTGGGAAGGGCTTGTTGGATTCACAGTAGGAAGGGAAGATCGAAAGAGGTGAATAAAACTTAAGGGAGGTAAGTTACGTATTCTTGGAGAATCACGGAGGTAAAAAGTGAAAAAGAGAAGAAGAAGGAGAATGCCGGCCTTTATAGGAAAGGAGAGGAAGTCGAAGAGGCAATAACCGGTAGAACCGGTCAAAACGACATTGTTCGGCATCAGCTATGTCATTCGGCATCCAGAGTGCTCGGCTTCGGCTATGATGTTCGGTATTTGCATATCGTTTGGCACACATTGCCTCACCTGGAATTCGAGAGAAGATACTATCGTGAAGACAAAGCCACAGCTTGAAGCAAAGCACGGTGGATTCATGACTCAAAGCACATCACGTTTAACCACGTGATGCACTTTGGGGGGCAAGTGTTACCTGAAGATTTGACCAGGCAACTAGGGACTCGGCACTTGCAAACCGTTCGACATTAAGAGTCGTTCGGTATTGTATATCGTCCGGCATTAAGTGACGTTCAGCATCTATGGCTGTCACATACCGAAATTTTCGACTTTCAAAAATTCGACATCGATACTCACTTTATCGACTGCCGAGAAATCGAGTGCCGGAAACTCCAATAGTGAGGGTTTTAAAAAGAAGAAACGTCTATTTCAACAATTATTTGAGTCAAAACGAATGTTACGTAAAACATCGTTACGAGGACTCAAAATCACTAGTATAGGGATTCGGAATTAAGATAGATATATAAATCCCAATACTAGATAAAAATATTCCTTTCGGAAATCATTTACTATAACAACAGTGTTATAGTCCACCATTTCCTTATATTTTCGAAAACGTCTATTTCAACAATGAATGTTGAAATCTATGGTTTTCGATATTTAATCATTTTAAAACATCGTTAAAACAATTAACTTCATTTTAAAATATCACTTTCCCAAAACCATATCCATTTTGTTCAATAATATATTCACTGTCCAAAATCGTGAATATAATTCACTAACCAATTTTCAATAATCTCTACACCTTTATTTCAAGGATTTATCCACTATCCAAAATCATGGATAAAATTCTCTTAATAACCTTCTATATTCAATTCATCAAATTCAATTGATCTCGAATTTATAAAACAACGTTTATAAATTCTATTTCTATTTTCTAACAACTTCAATTTAATAAATCTCCTTTATTAACAATTCAATTCATAACTCAAATCTTATACCAACAATCCATAATTATAAGTTAAATACTTATAATTCCTTTATTTTACAAAATCATTTCCATTTATAAGTTCACAATTTATAAATTTCATTTATTTATAAATTCTTAAAAATTCATTTTAACGCTTATAAAAACTCGTTTTATAATACCAACATTTTAATTTATAAAATGTCAACTTTATAAACCTTTTAAGTACACCGTTTATAATATTTTAAAAATCTCAATTTAAAACATTTTATAAATCAATCAACTATTTATTCCAAAAATCACTTTTCGGTTATATTTCACAAAGATCTTAACTTTTATAACTTTAAAATTTGAACGTTTATTCATTTAAAATAAATCACTTCAAAAATTCAATAAAACGTATAATTTCAAAGATCACTTTAAAAATCCTTTTAAATTAAAAGTCGTTATTTTTAAAACTTGAATCCGATGATGCAACAGCACCAATTAGTCAATCACAACATCAAACATCATATATCAACATATGATAACAGAATATACATCAATATCTGTAAATAAATACTACTGGTGAGGAATCCAGTTGGATCCCTCCAACCTGTTTCCCTGCATCCACAGATGTTAGCACAATACCAATTCCACTTCGAGGTGGAATATCGCGGTATATGGGTTTTATAAAAATATCCGCTTACTAACGGCGCAATAGGGTCTCATCCGCTATACGAGGCGGGAAAATCAATCAATCCAATATATACATATGCCAATATGTATATATTGCTATATATATATAGATATATCCTACTATATCTAATATCACATCCAATAGCAATCAATCAAATCAATAATAACTGCAAATCATTTTGAGTGAGAAAAATCTCACCTTAGCTTTTAATTTTGCAATCCATTTCCGTTCCGATCATTTCTTCATTGTTTTCGACCTTGTATAAACAATTATACAATTTTATTAATATTCAAAATAGATCGAATAACAAATTTCCATTTGGTAAAATTTTACTTTATCTAATTAATTTAATTCCAAACAATTTCCTTTAAATTATTTTTAGCAACCAAAAAATATAAATTAGTTAACTGTTTAAATTTAATCAATAAATTTTAAGATCAAGCCAATTAAATTTATGTATATTTATCCTCATCATTTTTTTTCTTTTCGTAAAATCTTTTTTTTTCTTTAACTGATTTACCCTAACCTTGAATTTAAATCAATTAACTCCAGATTCAGAGATTTTAAACTAAAGAAATTTCAAAACAATACCTAACTGACTTCAGATCGAACGTGAGCTCCAGGCCATCGCTAGCATCCACGCCATCGAATTCGACCACCACCAGAAATTTACCGTGCCCTAACTCGATCGCGACACCACTGGCTCCATCCTCACACGCATATGCCAACACTTCAATCTTCGCCTGACGAGCTTTTCCAGCCATGCTTCTCCATCGCGAAAACAGTACCAGTATAAAGAGACTGCAGCAGGGCTTCAAATCGGCAGTAGAAAATATCACGTAGGAGGCAAGGACGAGTCGACGATGGCTGATGGAATAGCTGAGTATGCAGCGATGATTACCTCAAAGGCGTTGATTTACGAAACCCTAGTTTTCACGGGTTCAAGCATCGCGACATGGAGATTGCAATTGAACTGTAACTTCGAAGTAAAACAGAATTTTTCTTCGAACGATTTTGTTTCAAAAATGAATTGAGGAAGGAAGAATTCGTGTAGATTTAAACTGAGGAGAAGGGGAAAGTTTCACTCGGCAGTTATTTTTATTTATTTTTTTCTCGAGGCCATTGATTTTTTTGTTTAACTTTAAAAACTGAAAAGAGATGAGGACGAGATATTTAAAAATGAAAGAGGTATGGGTTGCGTGATTTTTCTTCGTGATTTTAGGCGTAAACAACGGGCCGTGTATAAAGGAGATAATGTGCTGATGTGACCAGATTTTAAATTTAAATTTAAATCAAATCCGTTTAAATTTCAATGCGTTTAACTATCGTGTGCACACATAACGACTCTGAAAAATACGAAAATTGAAATCCGGTAATAATTCAATATTACGGACCCAATGGAACTAGTTTCGTCGAATTCCGAGACTGTCCCTCGGACGGCTATTTTTTTTAAATTCAATTTAAACGATATGATTTTCAAAACTGAATAAATCAACTTTCAAACTCGATTCTAAAGCTTCTATTGTCTTCAATATTGATTGTCTTCAGTATTATCAATATAAATTTTAAGAGCTTTCGAAATATTTTTCTTCAGCTAAAAATTGAAGATATAAAACTTTATTCAATTCAATAGATTAAATTTTAAAGTTTAATTGCAAAATTCAGAGTTATATCGGGGATTCAAAATAAATTATCGTTCAAATATTTAAAATTAATTAAATATTCTAAATTTAATTTGTCGAAAATTCAGGGTCGTTACAAACTTCCCTCCTTAAAAGAATTTCGTCCCGAAATTACAAGTCAGGAAAAATGGTCCCTAACTCGTCTACTATTTTTTTTCAATTCAATGGTTTTATCAATTTTTCAAAACAAATCTTTCTACTAAAGATTCGTTATCATTTTAACTAACTCTCCAATTTCAATTATAAGTTTCAAAACAACATTGTTTTACTTAACCATTCAAATTTAAATTCAAATCGAATTTTAAACTTTCAAAATTTTCTAACGCCCTAAATTTTCGAAAAATATCGCCAGCGTCTCCTTTGCGCGGCTAATACGGTACGACTACAAAACGTCCCTACGGACTCTCAGATTTCAAAAAGAAAAGAGAAAGCCAAGCGGCTAGAGAAGAAATCATCAAAAACTCATATCGAAATTCAAATACTTACCTTTTGTCGAGCAATTCAAATTATCTTTGAAATCAAAATTTCCAATTCCTTTATAACCTGTATATCCTACTAGCCATAATATCTAGTTGCATATATTCAAACCATTTTGCACATTCGATTACAAAATTTTCAATATAAACTGCTTATACATTTTTACTATTGAAGTTACATATATTCTTTTCATTCCAATTTGAACTCTCATTCCAATTCATTTGTTACTACTCCAATTTATTTATTCAAATTCGGTTTCAACTTCATTTACTACCAAATTCAAAAGAAGTTTAACATTCAGATTTAATCTTATTCACTTCATTCAATAAGCTTCACTTACAATTTTTAGTTTAATACTTCACAAATCAAATTTAATTCCAGTTCTATTCATTTTCAAATCTTTTATAAGTTATCAACTTATTTACATTTCGGTTTATATAATCATTTATATATTCTTATTACTAATTCCATTCCTTTAATGAATTTTAATTTTCAATTACTTCCTGGAATTCCATTTTCAATTATAAATTCACTTACACTTTATATTTACAAATTTCATTCGTATATAAATTTTATTTTCTTATCTTTCAATTCACAATTATAAATTTCACTTGTTAAATGAATTTATCTTCAATCTTTGGTTATTACTTTAATTCAATTTCAATATAACAATGATAATATTTCAATGTTATTTCTTCCTAACAACCATGCAACCATATACTATAGAAATTCATAGAAAAACATTTCTTTTCTATACAAAAATAGTTTTAGGCAAAATTATCTCATTTACCCTATTTTAAAACAATACTGTGCCGAATTGTTCTATTCAAGTGTTTAGAAACCCCTTCGATCCAGTTGCGCAGACTGTGTCGACGAAGGTTCATATACCACTCAATAAACCAATCATCACAATATAAAACAATTTTATATTCACTAACAAATACGCGCTCGTATCTATTATTACACTCAAACTCATTCTAGAGTACTACTGACTCTATCTCTAATGAGTAACACCCAACAGAGCAGGGTTGTCGCTTAACCATATGCTCTGATACCACGCTGTCACATACCGAAATTTTCGACTTTCGAAAATTCGACATCGATACTCACTTTATCGACTGCCGAGAAATCGAGTGCCGGAAACTCCAATAGTGAGGGTTTTAAAAAGAAGAAAAAGGCAGAAGAAGAAGAAAACAGAAGAAGAAGGAAGAAGAAAGAAGAAAATAGAGAAGAACAAGAAAGAGAGAAGAACAACAGAACAACATCAGAAGCAGAAACAATATCAGAATCTTACACATCGCAGCGGAACAATATATAATAAATAAACACTAGTCTTTTAAAACAAAGAGCTATATCAGTTTATACATACATCAATCATCAGAGTCAATATACAACAATGGACAGTTATATAACTTGTCCTCATACAGAATACACAGCGGAATAAATACATCAGATACAAATACTACGTCTCGCCATCCAGCTTGCTTCCAAAGCTCCAGAATATCCAAAATATCCTGATAACCTAACTCTAGACTGCCCGTGTGGAAATTGGTGGGTACCCAGAGTTTAGAAGGGAAACAATAAACTCCGAGTCAGTCATGGTGACTGGTGTGAGATCGTAAAACAGTTTATTCTTTAAAACAAGAACGGGATAATTTTAAAGTCAATTCGAAATGCTTTTGAAAAAAATGAAACTACCATAAGACCTCCCACCACACACACAATGCAAACGCAGACTTGGAGGAGATTTCTTCTTATGTTAGTCAAAGATGCTTACTACGCAAAATCAAATCATTTTGATATTATTATTAGTGCATAGTGGAAAATCATTTCGAAAGTAGAATATAAATCTTAGCCAGCATAGGTACCATTATATTATGCCTGCTATAGCTGCCTCCTGAGGAGACATGTTATACAACTAAAACCGTACAAGTCACGTATTGTTTCTTGGGATTTCCAACAAATGGTCAGGCTAAGGAACTTCCTATGCCACGATGGGTACGTCCCTGGAATAGACGACCCGAGAACCTAACCGGATCTCTGCCAACACAAGGCCGGGTTACCTCTGCAAAAATAGGTAACTACTGACACGCGTATGCCATCCCCCGATCGTCACCGATCTTCCCGAGGATCCCCGATTCGCAACAAACCACATAATAATAATGCAGCAACCACATAGGTTAAGTATCTGGGCTCCATACCATGATACCACCTTTATCCAGAAGGAATGACATACACTAAGGGGCGCTACTCCCTAGAACCTTGCCGCATCCTTCCTGTTTTGACCATTTCCGGGGTGTGAGGCTCGACGAAGTCTCGTCCACAAAGCTACGCTTTCTACAAAGCCATGCTTCGGGTCAAACAAATGATCAACCTATGATCACAAAGATATAAGATCAAACAAATGATCATATCGCAAATGATCAAACACTGATCATTTCACAGCAACACTCAGTATGCCACGTTACCAAATTGGGATATATCGCTGATAAATTTCAACTACATAACCTCTGAGCTCGTACGTCTCAGAGAAGGGTGTTAAGCTAAAAGAATAAATTCTCCGCCACCAACAGAAATGTATTTGAAAGAAATCAGCTTTATATCTCAAATTGTAACGTCAGACACACAATCCATACAAGTCTGTTCCGGGATCGAACAGAACCGAATGCACTTCTCACGAAGCCCTTGCATATCCGGATAAATTTCTAATCACGTCCGGACTTCCGGTCACTAAGGGTGATAAAACCTCTAAATCGGAGATCAGCCGATGTAGAGTAACTCGACGGTAATCCTTCCGTTTTCAAAAATATCCGGTCTTCAACACCGGTCTTCGAATGCAATTCATAACGACGTATCACATATTCGGAATGGGTTATACGACCCCTTGGTCCTTTCCCGGTTAACCCGAATAGTGAGCGATTATTCAAAAATAAGTGTGGCATTCAAATCCATCCAATTCACAACAAATACCATTCAAGGTAATTATTGATAGTCGGTTATTTAACTATCAATAAAGATGTGTAACATCATCAGATTCCAAATAATCTTCCAAATTATTTTTTTCAAAATATCTTTACTAGATATATAATTTCCACACTTCAAAAATAAATCAATATTTATTTTTAAACAACTTCCCTTTCTTTTATAAATTCCATAGTGAATTTATATTTTCGAATATCTACTGATATTCGATTTTCAATTGATTTCAAAAATTCATTTTCGATTTATCTTTAAGAAGATAAATTCTCAAAACGTTTCGTTTCGTTTCATTTGGAAAAACATTTCCATACTTATTTAAAATTAAGTGTTTCACAAATCATTTATTTTCAACATTTGGAAAATATTCGATATACTTAAATCAAATTAAGTATATATTTCATTCTTTTAAGGAAACCGTTTACTATAACAACATTTATTTGAGTCAAAACGAATGTTACGTAAAACATCGTTACGAGGACTCAAAATCACTAGTATAGGGATTCGGAATTAAGATAGATATATAAATCCCAATACTAGATAAAAATATTCCTTTCGGAAATCATTTACTATAACAACAGTGTTATAGTCCACAATTTCCTTATATTTTCGAAAACGTCTATTTCAACAATGAATGTTGAAATTTATGGTTTTCGATATTTAATCATTTTAAAACATCGTTAAAACAATTAACTTCATTTTAAAATATCACTTTCCCAAAACCATATCCATTTTGTTCAATAATATATTCACTGTCCAAAATCGTGAATATAATTCACTAACCAATTTTCAATAATCTCTACACCTTTATTTCAAGGATTTATCCACTATCCAAAATCGTGGATAAAATTCCCTTAATAACCTTCTATATTCAATTCATCAAATTCAATTGATCTCGAATTTATAAAACAACGTTTATAAATTCTATTTCTATTTTCTAACAACTTCAATTTAATAAATCTCCTTTATTAACAATTCAATTCATAACTCAAATCTTATACCAACAATCCATAATTATAAGTTAAATACTTATAATTCCTTTATTTTACAAAATCATTTCCATTTATAAGTTCACAATTTATAAATTTCATTTATTTATAAATTCTTAAAAATTCATTTTAACGCTTATAAAAACTCGTTTTATAATACCAACATTTTAATTTATAAAATGTCAACTTTATAAACCTTTTAAGTACACCGTTTATAATATTTTAAAAATCTCAATTTAAAACATTTTATAAATCAATCAACTATTTATTCCAAAAATCACTTTTCGGTTATATTTCACAAAGATCTTAACTTTTATAACTTTAAAATTTGAACGTTTATTCATTTAAAATAAATCACTTCAAAAATTCAATAAAACGTATAATTTCAAAGATCACTATAAAAATCCTTTTAAATTAAAAGTCGTTATTTTTAAAACTTGAATCCGATGATGCAACAGCACCAATTAGTCAATCACAACATCAAACATCATATATCAACATATGATAACAGAATATACATCAATATCTGTAAATAAATACTACTGGTGAGGAATCCAGTTGGATCCCTCCAACCTGTTTCCCTGCATCCACAGATGTTAGCACAATACCAATTCCACTTCGAGGTGGAATATCGCGGTATATGGGTTTTATAAAAATATCCGCTTACTAACGGCGCAATAGGGTCTCATCCGCTATACGAGGCGGGAAAATCAATCAATCCAATATATACATATGCCAATATGTATATATTGCTATATATATATAGATATATCCTACTATATCTAATATCACATCCAATAGCAATCAATCAAATCAATAATAACTGCAAATCATTTTGAGTGAGAAAAATCTCACCTTAGCTTTTAATTTTGCAATCCATTTCCGTTCCGATCATTTCTTCATTGTTTTCGACCTTGTATAAACAATTATACAATTTTATTAATATTCAAAATAGATCGAATAACAAATTTCCATTTGGTAAAATTTTACTTTATCTAATTAATTTAATTCCAAACAATTTCCTTTAAATTATTTTTAGCAACCAAAAAATATAAATTAGTTAACTGTTTAAATTTAATCAATAAATTTTAAGATCAAGCCAATTAAATTTATGTATATTTATCCTCATCATTTTTTTTCTTTTCGTAAAATCTTTTTTTTTTCTTTAACTGATTTACCCTAACCTTGAATTTAAATCAATTAACTCCAGATTCAGAGATTTTAAACTAAAGAAATTTCAAAACAATACCTAACTGACTTCAGATCGAACGCGAGCTCCAGGCCATCGCCAGCATCCACGCCATCGAATTCGACCACCACCAGAAATTTACCGTGCCCTAACTCGATCGCGACACCACTGGCTCCATCCTCACACGCGTATGCCAACACTTCAATCTTCGCCTGACGAGCTTTTCCAGCCATGCTTCTCCATCGCGAAAACAGTACCAGTATAAAGAGACTGCAGCAGGGCTTCAAATCGGCAGTAGAAAATATCACGTAGGAGGCAAGGACGAGTCGACGATGGCTGATGGAATAGCCGAGTATGCAGCGATGATTACCTCAAAGGCGTTGATTTACGAAACCCTAGTTTTCACGGGTTCAAGCATCGCGACATGGAGATTGCTATTGAACTGTAACTTCGAAGTAAAACAGAATTTTTCTTCGAACGATTTTGTTTCAAAAATGAATTGAGGAAGGAAGAATTCGTGTAGATTTAAACTGAGGAGAAGGGGAAAGTTTCACTCGGCAGTTATTTTTATTTATTTTTTTCTCGAGGCCATTGATTTTTTTGTTTAACTTTAAAAACTGAAAAGAGATGAGAACGAGATATTTAAAAATGAAAGAGGTATGGGTTGCGTGATTTTTCTTCGTGATTTTAGGCGTAAACAACGGGCCGTGTATAAAGGAGATAATGTGCTGATGTGACCAGATTTTAAATTTAAATTTAAATCAAATCCGTTTAAATTTCAATGCGTTTATCTATCGTGTGCACACATAACGACTCTGAAAAATACGAAAATTGAAATCCGGTAATAATTCAATATTACGGACCTAATGGAACTGGTTTCGTCGAATTCCGAGACTGTCCCTCGGACGGCTATTTTTTTTAAATTCAATTTAAACGATATGATTTTCAAAACTGAATAAATCAACTTTCAAACTCGATTCTGAAGCTTCTATTGTCTTCAATATTGATTGTCTTCAGTATTATCAATATAAATTTTAAGAGCTTTCGAAATATTTTTCTTCAGCTAAAAATTGAAGATATAAAACTTTATTCAATTCAATAGATTAAATTTTAAAGTTTAATTGCAAAATTCAGAGTTATATCGGGGATTCAAATTAAATTATTGTTCAAATATTTAAAATTATTAAATATTCTAAATTTAATTTGTCGAAAATTCAGGGTCGTTACAAACTTCCCTCCTTAAAAGAATTTCGTCCCGAAATTACAAGTCAGGAAAAATGGTCCCTAACTCGTCTACTATTTTTTTTTCAATTCAATGGTTTTATCAATTTTTCAAAACAAATCTTTCTACTAAAGATTCGTTATCATTTTAACTAACTCTCCAATTTCAATTATAAGTTTCAAAACAACATTGTTTTACTTAACCATTCAAATTTAAATTCAAATCGAATTTTAAACTTTCAAAATTTTCTAACGCCCTAAATTTTCGAAAAATTTCGCCAGCGTCTCCTTTGCACGGCTAATACGGTACGACTACAAAACGTCCCTACGGACTCTCAGATTTTAAAAAGAAAAGAGAAAGCCAAGCGGCTAGAGAAGAAATCATCAAAAACTCATATCGAAATTCAAATACTTACCTTTTGTCGAGCAATTCAAATTATCTTTGAAATCAAAATTTCCAATTCCTTTATAACCTGTATATCCTACTAGCCATAATATCTAGTTGCATATATTCAAACCATTTTGCACATTCGATTACAAAATTTTCAATATAATGCTTATACATTTTTACTATTGAAGTTACATATATTCTTTTCATTCCAATTTGAACTCTCATTCCAATTCATTTGTTACTACTCCAATTTATTTATTCAAATTCGGTTTCAACTTCATTTACTACCAAATTCAAAAGAAGTTTAACATTCAGATTTAATCTTATTCACTTCATTCAATAAGCTTCACTTACAATTTTTAGTTTAATACTTCACAAATCAAATTTAATTCCAGTTCTATTCATTTTCAAATCTTTTATAAGTTATCAACTTATTTACATTTCGGTTTATATAATCATTTATATATTCTTATTACTAATTCCATTCCTTTAATGAATTTTAATTTTCAATTACTTCCTGGAATTCCATTTTCAATTATAAATTCACTTACACTTTATATTTACAAATTTCATTCGTATATAAATTTTATTTTCTTATCTTTCAATTCACAATTATAAATTTCACTTGTTAAATGAATTTATCTTCAATCTTTGGTTATTACTTTAATTCAATTTCAATATAACAATGATAATATTTCAATGTTATTTCTTCCTAACAACCATGCAACCATATACTATAGAAATTCATAGAAAAACATTTCTTTTCTATACAAAAATAGTTTTGGGCAAAATTATCTCATTTACCCTATTTTAAAACAATACTGTGCCGAATTGTTCTATTCAAGTGTTTAGAAACCCCTTCGATCCAGTTGCGCAGACTGTGCCGACGAAGGTTCATATACCACTCAATAAACCAATCATCACAATATAAAACAATTTTATATTCACTAACAAATACGCGCTCATATCTATTATTACACTCAAACTCATTCTAGAGTACTACTGACTCTATCTCTAATGAGTAACACCCAACAGAGCAGGGTTGTCGCTTAACCATATGCTCTGATACCACGCTATCACATACCGAAATTTTCGACTTTCGAAAATTCGACATCGATACTCACTTTATCGACTGCCGAGAAATCAAGTGCCGGAAACTCCAATAGTGAGGGTTTTAAAAAGAAGAAAAAGGCAGAAGAAGAAGAAAACAGAAGAAGACGGAAGAAGAAAGAAGAAAATAGAGAAGAACAAGAAAGAGAGAAGAACAACAGAACAACATCAGAAGCAGAAACAATATCAGAATCTTACACATCGCAGCGGAACAATATATAATAAATAAACACTAGTCTTTTAAAACAAAGAGCTATATCAGTTTATACATACATCAATCATCAGAGTCAATATACAACAATGGACAGTTATATAACTTGTCCTCATACAGAATACACAGCGGAATAAATACATCAGATACAAATACTACGTCTCGCCATCCAGCTTGCTTCCAAAGCTCCAGAATATCCAGAATATCCTGATAACCTAACTCTAGACTGCCCGTGTGGAAATTGGTGGGCACCCAGAGTTTAGAAGGGAAACAATAAACTCCAAGTCAGTCATGGTGACTGGTGTGAGATCGTAAAACAGTTTATTCTTTAAAACAAGAACGGGATAATTTTAAAGTCAATTCGAAATGCTTTTGAAAAAAATGAAACTACCATAAGACCTCCCACCACACACACAATGCAAACGCAGACTTGGAGGAGATTTCTTCTTATGTTAGTCAAAGATGCTTACTACGCAAAATCAAATCATTTTTGATATTATTATTAGTGCATAGTGGAAAATCATTTCGAAAGTAGAATATAAATCTTAGCCAGCATAGGTACCATTATATTATGCCTGCTATAGCTGCCTCCTGAGGAGACAGGTTATACAACTAAAACCGTACAAGTCACGTATTGTTTCTTGGGATTTCCAACAAATGGTCAGGCTAAGGAACTTCCTATGCCACGATGGGTACGTCCCTGGAATAGACGACCCGAGAACCTAACCGGATCTCTGCCAACACAAGGCCGGGTTACCTCTGCAAAAATAGGTAACTACTGACACTCGTATGCCATCCCCCGATCGTCACCGATCTTCCCGAGGATCCCCGATTCGCAACAAACCACATAATAATAATGCAGCAACCACATAGGTTAAGTATCTGGGCTCCATACCATGATACCACCTTTATCCAGAAGGAATGACATACACTAAGGGGCGCTACTCCCTAGAACCTTGCCGCATCCTTCCTGTTTTGACCATTTCCGGGGTGTGAGGCTCGACGAAGTCTCGTCCACAAAGCTACGCTTTCTACAAAGCCATGCTTCGGGTCAAACAAATGATCAACCTATGATCACAAAGATATAAGATCAAACAAATGATCATATCGCAAATGATCAAACACTGATCATTTCACAGCAGCACTCAATATGCCACGTTACCAAATTGGGATATATCGCTGATAAATTTCAACTACATAACCTCTGAGCTCGTACGTCTCAGAGAAGGGTGTTAAGCTAAAAGAATAAATTCTCCGCCACCAACAGAAATGTATTTGAAAGAAATCAGCTTTATATCTCAAATTGTAACGTCAGACACACAATCCATACAAGTCTGTTCCGGGATCGAACAGAACCGAAGGCACTTCTCACGAAGCCCTTGCATATCCGGATAAATTTCTAATCACGTCCGGACTTCCGGTCACTAAGGGTGATAAAACCTCTAAATCGGAGATCAGTCGATGTAGAGTAACTCGACGGTAATCCTTCCGTTTTCAAAAATATCCGGTCTTCAACACCGGTCTTCGAATGCAATTCATAACGACGTATCATATATTCGAAATGGGTTATACGACCCCATGGTCCTTTCCCGGTTAACCCGAATAGTGAGCGATTATTCAAAAATAAGTGTGGCATTCAAATCCATCCAATTCACAACAAATACCATTCAAGGTAATTATTGATAGTCGGTTATTTAACTATCAATAAAGATGTGTAACATCATCAGATTCCAAATAATCTTCCAAATTATTTTTTTCAAAATATCTTTACTAGATATATAATTTCCACACTTCAAAAATAAATCAATATTTATTTTTAAACAACTTCCCTTTCTTTTATAAATTCCATAGTGAATTTATATTTTCGAATATCTACTGATATTCGATTTTCAATTGATTTCAAAAATTCATTTTCGATTTATCTTTAAGAAGATAAATTCTCAAAACGTTTCGTTTCGTTTCATTTGGAAAAACATTTCCATACTTATTTAAAAATAAGTGTTTCACAAATCATTTATTTTCAACATTTGGAAAATATTCGATATACTTAAATCAAATTAAGTATATATTTCATTCTTTTAAGGAAACCGTTTACTATAACAACATTTATTTGAGTCAAAACGAATGTTACGTAAAACATCGTTACGAGGACTCAAAATCACTAGTATAGGGATTCAGAATTAAGATAGATATATAAATCCCAATACTAGATAAAAATATTCCTTTCGGAAATCATTTACTATAACAACAGTGTTATAGTCCACCATTTCCTTATATTTTCGAAAACGTCTATTTCAACAATGAATGTTGAAATCTATGGTTTTCGATATTTAATCATTTTAAAACATCGTTAAAACAATTAACTTCATTTTAAAATATCACTTTCCCAAAACCATATCCATTTTGTTCAATAATATATTCACTGTCCAAAATCGTGAATATAATTCACTAACCAATTTTCAATAATATCTACACCTTTATTTCAAGGATTTATCCACTATCCAAAATCGTGGATAAAATTCCCTTAATAACCTTCTATATTCAATTCATCAAATTCAATTGATCTCGAATTTATAAAACAACGTTTATAAATTCTATTTCTATTTTCTAACAACTTCAATTTAATAAATCTCCTTTATTAACAATTCAATTCATAACTCAAATCTTATACCAACAATCCATAATTATAAGTTAAATACTTATAATTCCTTTATTTTACAAAATCATTTCCATTTATAAGTTCACAATTTATAAATTTCATTTATTTATAAATTCTTAAAAATTCATTTTAACGCTTATAAAAACTCGTTTTATAATACCAACATTTTAATTTATAAAATGTCAACTTTAAAAACCTTTTAAGTATACCGTTTATAATATTTTAAAAATCTCAATTTAAAACATTTTATAAATCAATCAACTATTTATTCCAAAAATCACTTTTCAGTTATATTTCACAAAGATCTTAACTTTTATAACTTTAAAATTTGAACGTTTATTCATTTAAAATAAATCACTTCAAAAATTCAATAAAACGTATAATTTCAAAGATCACTTTAAAAATCCTTTTAAATTAAAAGTCGTTATTTTTAAAACTTGAATCCGATGATGCAACAGCACCAATTAGTCAATCACAACATCAAACATCATATATCAACATATGATAACAGAATATACATCAATATCTGTAAATAAATACTACTGGTGAGGAATCCAATTGGATCCCTCCAACCTGTTTCCCTGCATCCACAGATGTTAGCACAATACCAATTCCACTTCGAGGTGGAATATCGCGGTATATGGGTTTTATAAAAATATCCGCTTACTAACGGCGCAATAGGGTCTCATCCGCTATACGAGGCGGGAAAATCAATCAATCCAATATATACATATGCCAATATGTATATATTGCTATATATATATAGATATATCCTACTATATCTAATATCACATCCAATAGCAATCAATCAAATCAATAATAACTGCAAATCATTTTGAGTGAGAAAAATCTCACCTTAGCTTTTAATTTTGCAATCCATTTCCGTTCCGATCATTTCTTCATTGTTTTCGACCTTGTATAAACAATTATACAATTTTATTAATATTCAAAATAGATCGAATAACAAATTTTCATTTGGTAAAATTTTACTTTATCTAATTAATTTAATTCCAAACAATTTCCTTTAAATTATTTTTAGCAACCAAATAATTTAAATTAGTTAACTGTTTAAATTTAATCAATAAATTTTAAGATCAAGCCAATTAAATTTATGTATATTTATCCTCATCATTTTTTTTCTTTTCGTAAAATCTTATTATTTTTTTCTTTAACTGATTTACCCTAACCTTGAATTTAAATCAATTAACTCCAGATTCAGAGATTTTAAACTAAAGAAATTTCAAAACAATACCTAACTGACTTCAGATCGAACGCGAGCTCCAGGCCATCGCCAGCATCCACGCCATCGAATTCGACCACCACCAGAAATTTACCGTGCCCTAACTCGATCGCGACACCACTGGCTCCATCCTCACACGCGTATGCCAACACTTCAATCTTCGCCTGACGAGCTTTTCCAGCCATGCTTCTCCATCGCGAAAACAGTACCAGTATAAAGAGACTGCAGCAGGGCTTCAAATCGGCAGTAGAAAATATCACGTAGGAGGCAAGGACGAGTCGACGATGGCTGATGGAATAGCCGAGTATGCAGCGATGATTACCTCAAAGGCGTTGATTTACGAAACCCTAGTTTTCACGGGTTCAAGCATCGCGACATGGAGATTGCTATTGAACTGTAACTTCGAAGTAAAACAGAATTTTTCTTCGAACGATTTTGTTTCAAAAATGAATTGAGGAAGGAAGAATTCGTGTAGATTTAAATTGAGGAGAAGGGGAAAGTTTCACTCGGCTGTTATTTTTATTTATTTTTTTCTCGAGGCCATTGATTTTTTTGTTTAACTTTAAAAACTGAAAAGAGATGAGGACGAGATATTTAAAAATGAAAGAGGTATGGGTTGCGTGATTTTTCTTCGTGATTTTAGGCGTAAACAACGGGCCGTGTATAAAGGAGATAATGTGCTGATGTGACCAGATTTTAAATTTAAATTTAAATCAAATCCGTTTAAATTTCAATGCATTTATCTATCGTGTGCACACATAACGACTCTGAAAAATACGAAAATTGAAATCCGGTAATAATTCAATATTACGGACCCAATGGAATTGGTTTCGTCGAATTCCGAGACTGTCCCTCGGACGGCTATTTTTTTTAAATTCAATTTAAACGATATGATTTTCAAAACTGAATAAATCAAATTTCAAACTCGATTCTGAAGCTTCTATTGTCTTCAATATTGATTGTCTTCAGTATTATCAATATAAATTTTAAGAGCTTTCGAAATATTTTTCTTCAGCTAAAAATTGAAGATATAAAACTTTATACAATTCAATAGATTAAATTTTAAAGTTTAATTGCAAAATTCAGAGTTATATCGGGGATTCAAATTAAATTATCGTTCAAATATTTAAAATTAATTAAATATTCTAAATTTAATTTGTCGAAAATTCAGGGTCGTTACAATGGCCGTTCGGCATTCGAGAGTGTTCAACATCAAACCTTGTTCGGCATTCGAGAGCATTCGGCATTCGAGAGCGTTCGGCACTCAAAGAGCGTTCGTTATTCAGGAACGTTCGACACTCAAAGAACGTTCGGCATTCGAGAGTGTTCGGCATACGTGGATCGTTCGGCATTCGAGAGTGTTCGGCATACATAGAGCGTTCGGCATACATGGACCGTTCGGCATGGCAGAGTCATTCGGCACTTCATGCTGCTCGGCATCCACACCTCATTTGGCACTCCATACTGCTCGGCATCCAGACCTCGTTCGGCACTCAACCTCGTTTGGCATAAATCTCGATCGACATTCGAGATCGTTCGGCATCCAGAGGTGTTCGGCATTCAGAGTTGTTCGGCATCTAGAGATGTCCGACATCCAGAGGTGTTCGGCATTCATCCAATCTCGACCGGCTTCGACTATTGCTCGGCCTGCACTCTCCACTCAGCACATCACTTCGTTTGGCATGACGATATCGTTCGGCATCACTTCGTTCAGCATGACGATATCGTTCGGCATCACTTCGTTCGACATCTATGGTTCGGCACACAGAGCTCACTCTTTTTGGGCCGAGGTATTTAGCTGCCAGGCCCTCCAGGGAAGTCCAACCCATCTTTGTCTATAAATAGAGAGGCAGGGGCACAGTGTAAAGGACCTTTTTTCGATAACATTGGGAGACTCTGCCGCTTTCTAGACTCGTTCTTTTTACTTAGCAATTGTATTCGAGTAGTTGGTGTACGGATTGTATCTATAATCAATTATCAAGTAAAGCAATAAAGGATTAACCTCAAAGTGGACGTAGGCAGTTACGCCGAACCACTATAAATCCGGTGTTATCATCTTTACATTCAATTTAGCATATTGCTCTCTGTTTAAATTTACTTTCCTCATTTATCTCTCTATGCAATCTTTCTCAACGAGGTTAGTGACCAATTTTGGTGCTAACAATGAATTAAGATGATAATTGTAGAATATTAATGTAATAAGATATAAACAAATGTTAACTATGTCCATAAAGTAAATGATTGATTGAATAATAAGATTGAAATAAAAATAAATTAATTTATTGGATTTTAAATTATAATTAATGAATTTATTGAAATTGAATGCGGTAATACACGCAATATTAATAATTGAATTTGACATTGGAATTTCTTTTAAAAAGTTATTAACTTCTGTATAATTAGAAATAATGAAAATTGTTAATTATTAAATTTAGCAATGTTCAATATTTATCAAATATTATGTATTAAGTTGGTAGTTTTCATTAATAGTTTTAGAATGGACGGATGTTTCGGCGATTTTGACTGGTTCGAAAACCCGGGTCATCACATTTGGTATTAGAGCTTTGGTTAGGTGTCTAAGTAAAAAAAATTTCTAGGTTTGTAAATCAACCAAGGAATTTAAAAAATGAAATTACCTTAATTTGATAAATAAAATGGATAGAATAAGGCACCATACTTCCAACCGGGGCTATGGGTGATATACTATTTTTGTTGTGCTTAACTTTCATTAATTGTTGTTTTTTCGTTATATTTTTCCATCCTTGTAATTTCGAGGATGAAATTCTTTTAAGTAGGGGAGAATGTGATAATCCAGAATTTGACCACTTTAAAATATACTATTTACAGTGATTTTAAATGTAAAATATATAAAATTTTATGATTTAAATAACATTAGATAGGATGTGCAAAGAGAAATATACACAAAAATAGGAATAATTGCTTATATCGACAAAAGTGACAAAATCTTGATTTTAGAAAAGTAAGTTTCAATAATTAAATAAATTATTTTAATTAATTTATGAGTGTTTATATTTTTAAATAATACTATACAAATTTAGTTTTAAATTTGGTTTACATAGATAAGTAGTTTAACTAAAATGTCAAAATGTCACCGTAAAACATTTTGTCAAAAATCAACGTTTTGTCGAATAAAAGTTGCCGCAACATTTTTGCACCTTTATGTACATATACATGCACACATTTTTAAATATGTTAAGTTTTAAAAATTAACTAAACAAGTTTACTTTTACTAATTATGATTAGGAAACTTCTAGAATATAATTAAGAAAAGTAAGTAAGGAAAAAGTTTAAAAAGTAAACATCAAATCACATCAAAAATCTAAACAAATCTTCTCATTAATTCTCTTTTCCATCCAAATACATTTACTTAAGTCTTAAGTGAGCGAGACATAAAGTAAGATGTGAAAGGTGAAGGTAAGTGTTGAAAAAGTAAGTTTACTTTAAGTTCAAATAAGGGTATTTTTGTCATTTCATATACACTACGCCATAGATGACCTTCTGCAATATTTTTGCAAGGTGTTGCCAGCTAAAATGTTGCGACAGCTATAAAATTTTGGTCCTACTGCAACGTTGTATTTTTGGTGTTACCTTAGCCATAAAAATGTGTTGCTCTAGCTAAACAAGTGTAACAGGATGAAACATTTTTATATAGTGTTGCTATAGATGTATTCAAATTAAAAAATTAATAAAATTAGCAATCCGCATGAATACGATCCAACGGTCTACATTTAATCTGATTGTTAAAATGGATCACCACTACAATTTGTCCCAAAATTTCGTTTTCCCGCTTTACTATTCATAACATTTCGTTCTCACCCCCAATTTCCAAATCCCTAATTTCCAAATCATATTTTCGTTCCTCACCCCCAGCTACCCCTTGACCCATCGCCCCCAGCTACCCCCTGAGCCATCGCCACCAAATTGTCACCCTCACCCCCAGCTACCCCCTGACCCATCGCGACCATCTAGCTCCAACCAGAGCCCCGTCACGACACCAAAACCCGAAGCCAAACAAATTTTTCCGTTCAAACCCTTTTTGCCACCGCTGTCGTCGCCATCAGTTCTTCTTTTTCGTTCCTCTCTATGTGAAAATTAGGGCACGCGATTTTTCTTTCTCGTTCCTCTCTGTGAAAACTAGGGCACGCGATTCCAGTTGCTTTGATGCTCTGATTGATCGAATCTAGTGTGAGAAACGTTCCTGGTAGCTTGCTCCTTCGTTCTCCTAGATTGATTGCTCGAATTGCTTTGACTTCGTCGTCGGCTGCGATGTGATATTATTTGGTATGTTTTCTGCCTTCTGGTTTACTTGATTATTCTCGATTTTGGTTACACTCGCACGCTTTTGCCGATGATGAATTGGGATTTATTTATAGGCTTTATTTTCTATAATCTCGAGTTTAATCTTTCTGTTGGACTTTGAGAAATCTGGTATGTTGGATTGCGATGATGTATTGGTATGTTGGATTTTGGTTCATTGGCTTGATTTTGCTTTGCCGATGATGAATTGTGATGTGATATTATTTGGTATGTTGGATTTTGGTTCACTGGCTTGTTTTTTATTTCTGATCTGAGCTTGTTAGCTCCTTTCTGCTGCATTTGTTAAACCAGAACTTGAACCTTTGTTAAACTTGTTCACATACCTTTGTACCTTGCTGCATTTGTTAAACCAGACCTTGAAGTATTTGTATTCTGCTGTCCTCTTGAAAACTGCTTCACTTGAAAACTTCTGCATTTTTGAAAATCAGAACTTGTATATCATTTTTGAAAATCAGAACTTGTATATCATTTTTGAAAATCAGAACATGAACTGATGCTCCAAGTCCTCTGTATATCATATTACTGCCTATGTTTCTCTTGTACATGCCTGATGCATTCACTGTTTTTGCTTGATGGGCTGCCTATGTGTACTGCTTTGTTTCTTGCACTGGCTTGTCTACATTTTGCTGAACCTGGTTCTTGTTTGTTTTGTTGGTTGCTTGGCCCTGAGTTGAATCCAGTCGATGACTCGGGTTTGACCTTGTGCCGTGTATATCACAGGTTGTCCGTGCAAATATTTGGTCCCTGTCAGAAAAAAATATGAAAAGAAACAACCCAAATACCAGAGGCAAATAATATAACAAAAATATTTTCATTTTCTGTTCGAGTTAAATATTATTTTCCAGATTACTGCTTTTGAATTATATGTGACAGGTATTGAAGACTGGACAGCTGGATACAAGCTAGAAGACAGAGTCAAATCAAATGTGCATGAGTGCATGAGCTTGAAGACAGGTTTCAAAGAAGGCTCGATCTTCCGAAATCGGAAGAATCGGGCCGGTTAGGTCGATCCCCGCCGGGACTGCGGGGCCCCGGACACCCGCCGGCGCTGCGCCCGGACCCGCTACTCGGCTCGCCTTCGGCTCGGCACTCTGCTCGTTATATATTTGTCAGTGTCTGTATAAATTGAAACTGCATATGTAATGAGTGAACTAGGTGTTGTAGTGAGGAATATCTGTATATGTGAATATCAGTATTATATACCATTGAATTATAAAATAGTGGAGTCAGTAATTTGTACTATTTCAAATGTTGAAATAAAATATTTATTTAAATAAATTACTGTTTAAATATCAAATTCTGTGCAATAGAATTTTATTAAATAAATATTTATTTTTATTAAAAAATCAAATATGCTCTACATTGTGGGCCCCACAAATTCAGAAAGTTAATATCTATAGCAACATTTTGGAATGTTGCTACAGATACCTATGGGTGTTGCCATAGACCCAAATAGGGTTCTATTGCAACAATATTACTTATGTTGCCTTAGATAGTCAAAATGTTGCCTTTGAGGTCTAAGGCAACGGCAAAAATTGCATCACCCTAAAATTGTTGCCATAGACCTATGGTAACATTTTTCGGGCCTGAGCCAACATTTCTTTTGTGTTGCAGAAGGTCATCTATGGCCTAGTGATAATAATAATTTATTCCAAAGTTTTCCTATAAATACCTACCACTTCTTTCACAAATTATACATTCTTCTTCTTCTTCCTTCTCTAAGCTTCTCCTTCTTCCTCCCTAGAGTTTTAATAGCTTCCATGCCTTTCTCAAAAAATTCATAAAGTTATGGCAAAAATAACCGACAAAAAAGTATACCACTTAAGTCAAGTTCAAGCTAGTAAGTTCCATCCATCCATCCAAGGCCATGCCCACCTAGAAGCCATCTCCATCTCTTTTCATCTCAACTTCTAGGATAGCGGAGCTATAGCCGGATTTTAAGAAGTTTCGGGAAATAGTAGCGAAGCTATAGTCAAATCTGTAGTGACAAAGTTAGCAAAATTGGTAGAAAGTATGGTTTAGATCTAGAGTCCTTGCCAAAGTTTGACGGAATGGAATCCCAAGTGATTTATTTCTTCCCTTTAGTTTATTAAAATCATTGCTAAGTTGAAGGAACTTTATGTGTTTAGTGTTGTTTGAAAACCCTTGTTGAATTCTTGTCTACTTTGTTTGCTAAAAAATGGTTTTATTTCCTTGTTTGACTATTTGGATGGTTAATTAAGTATTTTAAAATTTTGAAGTTAAATACTTAATGGGGTATGCGGAAATGACTAGTACGCATGTTTCGTCTGTGAGATCCAAGGAGGCTTGAGCGAGGGACGGAATATGTCGAAGGGAAAGCTCGGATGCTCTAAGATAAATATCAAACGGTTTTAACCCAAGATAAAATAAAGAGTTATAAATATGTTGAAGCATTTATTATCATTTATTGTTGTGTTTATTTCATTGATTGATTGTTTGAATTAGGCTCGG
This sequence comes from Allium fistulosum, assembly GCA_030737815.1. Classification (NCBI taxonomy): domain Eukaryota; kingdom Viridiplantae; phylum Streptophyta; class Magnoliopsida; order Asparagales; family Amaryllidaceae; genus Allium; species Allium fistulosum. The sequence continues at coordinate 673,966,558 of CM060901.1, forward strand.
CTAGTTTATGAGCACCGATTATTATTAGTTGATTGTTGACTTTGCACGACCAGTTTATGAGAAATTAATTATCCATATGCATGGGCTGGGTAGAAAATAATTGTAGGCTAACACCTTATGATTATATCACGATTTGACTATAAGGTGTTTAGCGGTAATATTAGGTTCACTTCAATTTAATGAATTATTTTGAAAATTGGTTTTCAAGTTGAAATGTTATGAAATGTTTTCCTTTAAAAGAATAAAAAGAGATATTTGAGGATAAATATTTGGGAGTGGCTTTATATAAAGAATGGTTTTATTAAAATGTTTTATAAAACGGAAAGAATTTCAAGGACTAAACCCGATGGTTTTTAAGATGATTTTTGAAAGGATTTGGAAATGGAAATTATTATAGATTAGAATTATTTGTAATTATTAGTGCAAATGATTTTGCCACTTTGGGATATAAAGTGATTTGTTATGTTACCAAAGATTCGGGTAACCCATAATCTACGAAACACATTGACAAAGGAGGTGCAAATGTTCTGTAGCCTCGATGTAGTCTGATCTTGGAATAGAGGGATGCACCAATCTATTATTTATTCGGAAGGCTAGACCCAGGGGCTTGGTTATGGCTAGAAACCTCCCAGATTTGATAGCATATAGCTTTGTATGCTTCTATAGTGATATCATTTAAAAGGTGATTTGTTTTCAGATCCCGAAGTAAAGGAATATATTGAATATAAAAGATATATATATATATATATATGTGTGTGTGTGTGTGTGTGTGTGTGTATGTTTCAAAAGTTTTGAAATAAGAATTCGGGAATAAAGTCCAAACAGATGATTTCCGTAAAGGTAATTAGATTTGAGAAATCAAAATGTAAAGATTATGTCCAAGTGGGTAGTTTTGGGAATTGCATATTGTTTGTTGCATCATTGGCTCCATGAGTCCTATTTGCGGTAGTAGAACTACGTTGGTTTGATCCCATATCTAATTAGGTACCCGATTAGATAGGGGTACGTAGGCATTCATAAGTGGTTGTGATGCAACCCCAATAATAACATGACATTTTTCTGGTTATCTGTTGTTGGTTGTTGTTTATCTTGTGTAGTTATATCTTTCCCCTTACTATTTTATTCCACATTTACATTGTTTATGGAGTTCACAGATAAGGATGTTGCTATCTCTCTCACCAGAGTGTACAGCGGTAGATTTATTGCATATGAGTTCTATGTGCACACGTTGTAGAATAAATAAATTAATTACTCTGGTAAGTTGTATAATTGAAATTGTATCCTATAAATTTAGTAATGTTGAATATTTATCAAATATTATGTATTAAGTTGGTAGCTTTCATTAGTAGTTTTAGAACAGGCGGATGTTTTGGTGATTTTGACTGGTTCGAAAACCCGGGTCGTCACAGTAACCGTTAGTTTTGGGTTTCCAAGTGGGGGATGTTACACCGATCTTATCTATTATTACTATCACTAAAATGTTTCCAACTATAAATATTGTCCAACTTATTCCAAATATAATACACACTTCAATTCTGTAAACAATGGTGCATGAAAAGAAAGTTATGTAGAGCCTTTTGATATTGCTACTTCTATTAGTAATTGGTAACTAATTGTATAAGTTGTAATTTTTTCATATCTACTTGCTGAAATTTCAGAATAAAAAGGGATGAACACTCGTTATAAATTTTTTTAATGTTTAATAATATTAACATGGTGCAAATAAAAATAAACTAACAATTAGGCCGATGTCTTACCATATTTTGTTTTTGATACACACACACACACACGCACACGCACACATATATATATATACACATATATATAGACCAGCTATCGAGACATAAAATTATACACAATAAATCTTATTCATTGGATCCTTTTGTATTTACATGGATGGTGAAAATCAGAATGAAATATAATGGGTGAGATCTCCTGTGTTAAATTTTGTGTCCTAAAAGATTTTCGTGTGTGTGTGTCTACACACACACACACACACACACATATATATATATATAATGATTTATAGAAAATGTCATAAAATCTGAAGCTAAGATGGTGAGTGTTGTGAGTCAACATTTCAAAGGACCATACTACCACAACAGTGCATGCCGCCACATATGCATTAGTTACGACAAAGCAAAGGGTGGAGGATGTGCAAAGATTGAGGATAAAGGACACAGAGTCCATAAATCTCTTTTTGTTAAGGAGGTTGATGATTAAACCTATGTATGTGCATTTAACTACTTAAACTTTATGATAATTAATATAAAAAAATAGTTTATCTACCAACACATTATCATTTCGATCATATGATTGCATACCACTAACTTTATAATTCCCAATGAATTTTTTATATTTGTTGATATAGTTAAATGTTCTAATCATTGTATTTGTTATTATTCAAATTGTTGTTGTGTGTGTTGTAATTAAGTAATTAGCCACCTTAAAAACCTAGCTATATATGTGGGCACAATTTTACCACATATTATTCAAATTGTTTTGCCATGGTTTTCTTGTCAATTTTTTTGTTTAGTTTATCTATGTTGTCATGAGAGGTGCTAAAAGCATCTTATATTTCATTTATCTTTTCCATATGAAAAAGCAATACGAGTCATTATTCCAGAAAGAATGGGTGGTACCATATTATCGAGCCACAATAGAATGTTGCTCGAATAAATTCAACGACGAAGTCCAAAAGACAACATTCTTGATCAACAACATAGTTTCGTGAAAACAAATTTCAGTGGTTCATTTGGGAAAGGTAACTCAATCAAGGGCCTGTTTAGATCGATTTAAATAAGATTTTTTTTGCTTCTTAAAAGTCATGATAAATAGATTTTGACTTTCAAAAGACAAAAAATTAGTTTATTTGAGTCGATCCAAACGAGCTATAAATTAGATATTATGAAGTAAATTGATAAAACAAACTGGAAAAATGAAAAAGAAACCATAGTGCATTTAGCATTACTATATATCTTTGTTTAGAAACATTTAATAAGTGGATATGCTATGTTTGGACAAATTTTTTTGGGCAAAACGGTTGTGTGGTTCGTGCAGGACTGCACAGCCCAAATATCATACCTAAGTAAAATAGAGTTCTCCAATCAACATGTCTAATCGATAACCACAATATATGTTAAGTACATTTTCTTATAGGTTTTGCACTGGGTATATACGTCCATACGGAAGTAATTTGTACAACGGAAATCAAACACCAAACATCACAGGAAGCAAGACTGAGCATCGTTGGCATCATCATGGGCATTATCCTCAATCATTTGGATTGCTTCGCAACTATCAACCGATTCCTCATCATCTACTCTAGCCATGTTTGGACAATTGGACAAATTATATGTATCCCATAACCCATATATGCATTTATTTAATTCAGTAGAGCATGGATGTTACCCATTTTACTTATACATAGAATGAGAAATATTGTTCAATCAGGTGCATTAGACAATGGGGTAAAAGCATCAAATTTCAAAAAAAAAAGTTTTGTACTAGTTCTTTTTAATGCGTTCTCATGAGTAATATTGATTCTGTAAATCAGATTTGATTTTTGATTTGATATAATGAGATTTTGTGATTTAAAATTAATTTTATCTAACTTATTTTGATTAGTCTTAGATTATGATAAATGTTGAACATATATATTCACATACAATGTATGAAGATGTTAAAGAGGATGTAAAAAATTTAATAATCAAATCTTTATAAATGTCATACACATATATACATATGCATATACATATACACACATTTACATGCATACATAAATCTATATATGCATGTAAATGTGTATGTATATGTGTATGTATATATATGTGTATATTTATATGTATTTGTATATGTATAAGACCTTCTACGTGGATGCAAACCAGTAACACAGAATTTGGCACAAATAATCTCAATCATTAGATCTTCTCCTGATTTCCACCTTCGATGTATTTACTTGTAACAACCCAGTATTTTGCATCAATTGATTATCGAAATTAGATGATTAAAATTGCTATTGAAATTTAAAATCAATTTGAAATTCTTTTATAAAAATGGTTGAGAAATTATTTTGGGCTTTAAATAAATGTATTTCTTTTTCTTTTTTTAAAAAAAGCCCAGCCCTATTCCTTTTTGTTATTTGCCCTAACATGTCGGCCCGCTTCATTTTGTAACTTGGATTCCCTTTCTTTTATTATGCTGGCCCGATCCCTTGAGAAAGAAAAATGGCGAACAAATTAGGGCTTCGGTGATTCTTTTTGTTGATTCTGGAATTCTTAGCTTCGCTTTCTTGAATCTCTGTTGATTCTTGAATCTGGAATCGAGGCTTTGGCTCTACTCTCGAGTCTGGAATTAGGGCTTTGGTCTGTTGTCTTTTTGCTGGCGAATTGTGGCTTCGGCCTCTCGATGATTTGCTCTGAATTCGGCTTGTCGTCTCTGGCGATTCTAGTTTGGAGCTACAGCTTCGTCTTCCTTTTGAGATTACGAATGGCTTTGGCACGATTCTGAAATTAGAGCTTTTGGTTTCTAGAAGGCGATTGCCTTCATTCTGCTCGATCGAGTAAGGAATTGTGCTTGCTCGTCGAATTGAAGGTGAGTAATTCTCACATCTAATTCATCCTACAGCTTGATTTTGTTTATATGTGCTCGATCTTTTTATTTGCATTCGCATATATATATATATATATATATATATATATATATATATATATATATAGTTTGAATTGTTCATTGATGATTTGGGTTTTCTTTTCTCTGCATCCCCCAGTCGATGATGATATTAGGGGTTTATATACACGTCTGATTTGCTTTACGTGATATTCACGTTGTTGATTCTTTCCGATATTACTCTCTCATATTTTTGGTAATTCCTTTGAATACACGGCTTTTATTTTTTTATCGTTTGATCTTCTGATTTTTAAACCAGTCGTTCCAGAAACTTTCCTATTATAATTTTTACTTTTTCAACTTTGATTTGAAGATTATACGGCTTTGACTTGTTCTTGACTTCTGAACTGATTTTTGAACGTTTATGACTTTCATGTCTCTGATCATCTGACTTTTACCACTGCCTTGACATTTTGGTTACTGGTGATCTTTGACTGGTTTTCTGCCCATTCCTTGTTCACTGCTATCATGTTTCCACTGTTTGTATTGATGGTGCCTTTGTTTCTCCGTTGCATTCGAATTGATAGTGTTTGTTTACTTGAACAATTGCTTATGTCTGCACACTCTTATGCTCTTGAAATTGTGATGTTGAACTTTACTTGTTTGTTAAACTGTAGACCTTTATTGAAGCTGCTGTGTTCATGTGCTCACTTGTACATTGTTGATCTTGTACCTGACTTTGGTTGTTGAACTTGTTTGTTCATTTCTATAGTCACTGGACTGTTGTTTTGGTTATATGTGCATGTTGTAGCTTTGACCATTTGTAGTTCATCACTGTAGTCATTGCACTGTTGCCATTGTGTAGTTGTCAGTGTAGCTTGATCATTTCCAGTTGTACTGCTATTTGAATTGCAGTGCTTCATGTCGCATGTGTTCTCTTGAGTCTGCACTTGAATATTGTCTTGTGCTGCTTGTTTATCACTTGAGCCTGTTCATGTTAGCACTCTTGTGTACTTTTGACCATTTGCTTGTAGACTTTACTGTGTACCCTTTGTTGATCTTGTACATGTTCATAAGTCTGGTCTTTGATCTTGAGTCACTTGAACCTGACTTTGACATAACAACTTGTTGCTTGCTGTCACTTACTTGCTGCATTGTGCTCTGTTGTTGTCTGGACATTTGCATCATTTCAGTGCTTCATCACTTGAGTCATTTGAGGCATTGGGTCTGCATACATATGCTTCGATGCTGTTTTGATTTGTTGAAACTTTGCATTTGAGTTGAGTCATGACAACCATGCCTTGACCTCTGCATTTTGTTTGTTGTCTGGTGCTTTCTTCTGATTCATTTTGGTTGCAGTAGTGTTGAGTCACGATTGTCGTGACTTGACCTCTGTAGTTTCGTTTTGATGATTTACATTTGGTGATGTGATGATTTTATATTCTGTTGTGGCGAGGTAGTACACGCATGCGTGTACTGCAGCCACACAGTTTTAACATTTTAATGTGGCGAGGCAGTACACGCGAGCGTGTACTGCAGCCCAATCAGATTTGACAATTTAAATTGTTGTTTCAATTGTTTGAATTAATTTGGTTTAATTTGATGATTCTGTTGTTAATTGCCGTTTTTGGCAATTTGGATGTTTTCTAAATTATCTTTATTGATAATCATTTCATCTATCTTTGTTGATATTTTGAATCTGCTGATTTGTCGTTTAACACTGTTAGGTGTTATATTTACCGTTAGCCGATTCTCTTATTGAATAGTTGGAGATACGAGATTACTGTGACTGTCGTCTATTTTGATATTTGATTATTATTGCTTCTTTGCACTAATAGCTGAGTTTGAATTAGACTGACCCGGGTATTATTTTCTTTTGAATGTAATACTCGGGTCAGACCCGAGTTATTTCAGGTTGTAGATTTCCTGCTTGAGTTGCTGTTTGAGCTATGAAGACTTTTTCATACCTTTCGAAGTAGTCTTCGTCTTTTTGTAGTAGTCAGTGTATTGATTTAGGTTGATATGTATTCATGTATATTAGACGATAATGTACTTGTATATATATAACTTCCAGAGTCGACATTTTGTAGTTGTATCATTTGTATCGTGTCAAAATGTATTGTAACTGAGATCAGTTATTATATATATGGGACTTTTTGTTCCATCTGTGTTCAGCATTTATGTTATCTGTGTTATTTTTATATCTATTGTCCTAAACTATTATAGCCACTGTGTAGTAGCTTTGTGTTTGTACCGGTACGTCGGATTTCCTCCTGAAATAAGAATGCATGTTATACTATCTGACATATCGGTGCTCCCACAAAGCAATTACACGGATGGTCGCTCCTCAACAGCCTTATTCTCCGTGCTAGTTGACAACATTACACCGTAGAGTTCTTGGCTAGCGCGGGTATAGAGGTGGGGCGTTACAGCTTGGTATTAGAGCCTGGGGTTTAGGACAATTATAAAACATAACTTCGATGGAGCATGTGTTACAACTATTTGTCGATGTTTTATCTCTCGTCTTTACATATGATTATCTTTGATTGTTAGGTATGAATTCCTAACGCTTATTCATGTGCATTTGATTTTGATTTCGTGAAAGTATTTTGGCTTCTGCCTCCGTTTACTTTGCGAACTCATGTTGGGTTTTTGGATGATGAGGAATTTGTTCTTGTGTTTTCGGCTTGAATTGATTTAGCTGATGTTGAGTTTGTTCGAATCTCAGCAATTTTGAACTTGATACTTTGTGTTTTCCTCGGCTTGAATTCCATTCGACTTCGATCCTTTTGTTTTTGAGAAATTGCTAATTTCTTGATTTTCAAGGCTCTGACTTTGTTTGCTATTGAATTCTTTGATGATGATGTTGATTCATTTTGTACTCGACAGTTGCCATTAATTGTTGACTTCGACATTGACTTGATTCTTAATTTTTGTTGAAGCCATTTATGCATTTATGCTCGTTTTGCTTTGTTTTTCCAAGTGTTAATCGATTCTTCTTTTCCAATTGGTTGTTATCACTTTTGTCAACTTTGATAACTTCTACTTCCGGAATTTTTGGGTATTTCTACTTTGATGAATTTGGAATCAAAATCTTTGGATTTTATTCACGTCTTCGAATGAGAAATTTTAGTGAATTGACATGGTTTCCAAATTTAATCGATTCTTGATTATTTCCCCGATTTGTTGCTATCAATTATTAGCAGCTTTGATGACATTTTCTTCGGGATTTTTGTGAACATACTTTTTGATGGATTCGGTATCGATTTCTTTGGATTCTATTCACATCTTTGTATGTGAATTCTTGTGATTGATTGTTTCTACAATCATTTTTGTGATTTGTCACTTTGAAAATATAAAGGTTTTCTATACTAGTAGTAAATATTAAAATCTTTTTCTCCAAACGATTTCAAAACTATTTTACTACAAAGCTCTTTTTCTTAAACCATTTTCCAAACCTATTAGTATATACAAGCCTTTATTTCACTCGTATGAGAAATTGAATTAAACGGCTTAGTAAAACAAGTGGTACGAAACGCTTGCGTTTACTTCGTCGGTTAACTCCTGGACTTGTTCGATTAAACCTTTTGTGACAATTTTCTAGTGAAGATCTGTAACGACCCAGTATTTTCAACCATTCGCATCCATTATAAGTGTATAGGTAGACACACTGCCGGAATTGAATTGCTCAAAATACCGCATTGTAAATTGGCAAATCTCAGAATATACAGTAAATAAATATAATCATAGATCACAGACATAGAGTAAAATAATGCAGCGGAAGTAAAAGAAATAGTAGTTCATGAAGCTACTATATAAATATATCAGAGTTACATAAGATATAACAAAAGAAATAGAGAACAACAGAAGTCTCAATAAAATAACCAAGTACAAGCTGAGTAGGACAACGGAACTGAAGTAGATAGGACAAGACAAGTAGATAATCTCCAGCGATTCAAATCTCCAAGAGAGTGGAAGTCCAAATCTGTGAATAACTCAGGCTGACCCGAGCATAAAGCAAAACACAAAACACTCGAGTAAGGACAATATATACTTATATAATGTAAACCAACTCAAGTGAACTGTAATAAAGGTACAAGTAACTTAAAGAATGCTTGGGATCGCCCATTCTTTAAGGATCCGTTAAACTATTTACTATGTAGTAATATACACTATATACAGTAGTGTCTAATCAGTAAAGTATAATCATATAGAAAATAGCGTTAAGGGGATGGAGAACCTTAACGTGGTCGGATCTTAAAAATCAAAATCGTAGTGGATTCGATATGGTAGGTGACATGGCACACAAGGCAATGCCAGGGTAGATATACCAATTACACACATGGACTGATGGATACGCATAGCAGCCACTACCATTCCACCTCGAACAACACTCCCAAATCAAGGGTGGCGACCAAAAATCACAAAGTAATAGAATGGTATCGAAGAAGTGTGTCCGATACGAGGTGCTACCTCACTGGCCCGAGATCGCTCCTGTTTTAGCCACCTTATGCCAACTCACGGGAGTTGGGTCCATGTATATACCTTAGGATCGTCGTCACCATCCTACTTCATTCTGGAAACTCCACCGCGTACACAGTTGTCAAAGTGGTTTTCGGTATCGACAGAGAGTATGTCCATATCTGATCCCGGTCTCTTTAACAACCAATCGTTATTATAACCCGTGGTTATAAATTTAAAACAATTTATATCAAAATACTTCAAATTAAACCATTCAAAAACAAAGTCATTATTCTTTTAAATCAAATATTAAATTCCCAAAAATTTAGCCTTTTCTGAGTTCATTTATTCACTTAAAAACAATAAAACGTTAAAATTTCAGCTTTCACAGCATTTAAAAAGTGCTGCGGTAAGTTATATTTGAAAACAATTTAATTCAGCAAAGACATCATTTATAAACTGCTGTAACAGTTCAGTTTTAAACAAAAATCATATTTCAGCTTACTGCAGCTCTTAACAAGTACTACAGTAGCCCCTTTATTAGTTTCAGGTTCAATTTTAGTTCCTGCTACAACAGCACTTACCAAGTGCTATCATAGCCTTAGTTCATTTTAGTCTTTTGGTTCATTTATATTACCACAGCACTTAACAAGTGCTGTAGATTCTATTTAGTTCAGAATTGGTTCATTTCAGAGATGGTAGCATTTCTGAAGTGTTATGAATTGAATTTCCAGGTTTTAAGTGCAATTCCAGCCATAAATAAACTTCAATTTAAACCATTTAAACTTATAAAAATCATATTTTTTCAGATTAAAATGTTCATTTAAAAACTTTAACTTATGATTTCTAAAGAGAAGTTTTACAAATAAAATCAAAAATTTACAAAGTTCACTTATTTAATTCAAGTGTGTCAATTACCATTTTTCTTTTAAACAATATATTTCAACACTTAAATTTAATTCTCCATTTTTCCACCATTTTAAAACTTAATTTTCATTTTAATTTTATAAATCTTAAGTTTCCATCCTTTCTTTTTAGTCTAATTTTCAAAGTTAAGTTACACTTTAAAGTCAATATTTTTTTCCCATTTATTTACATTTATCACATAGAAAAATCATTTCTACTCTAAATAAATCATTTTAAAAACTCAATTTAAATCAATTTAATATTATTACAAATATTAAAAATATTTAAAAATATCCAGAAAAATACAGAAAATAACCACGGGTCTGTATAATATTTTCTAGCCTAAGTCAAGTGATACGGATAATATATCATTTCAATCCGTAGTTTACAAAGAAAAATCCGGGTTTTATCATTTCAAACCCGCAATCCCAAGTAAATAAAATTAAATTGAAAATCGTTCAGGCTTATCATTTCAGCCCATAATGATCTTCCCTTATTCTAAAGTCCGTTCGGGTATGTATCATTTCAACCCATAGTGATTCTATTCTATAGGGAACTTGTAGTGTGATTTAACAGAATAGAATAACAGTAAAATAAGAATAAAATACAACAGATGATACGTTATGCAATTTTAACAATTCTAACATCAAATATAAATAAATCACAGGTAATTATAACATCATTTTTATTTATTTATTTATTTTCTACACATTCAGTTGCGGTCGTTTCACAATCATATAAGTATGAATATTCGTGTGAGATTTACTCACCTCTATGGAGCTGGAGATTCAGAAAAAGGAAATATGCTATCTATCGAAAGCACGCGGAAAGCACGATCAGTTGTTAGAGGATGCGCCAACTAGATTCAAATCTAAAGCAAAATAAATAAACAAATCTAAGAATGCACGAATAACTATTTTTCAAATGAAGCAAACAAAACGAAAAAAAAACAAGTTGAATACTAGAAAGAAATGGCTCGACCACTTTTAAAAATAGACTATAACTTCAAAACAAAAGCTAGTGGGAAAATAGATTATAACTTCAAAATACAAAGTGACAAAAGCATTTTTTTTCCTCCCTTTCAAAACAAGGCTCGGTAGAAATATAGCTTCAAAATTTACAAAAGTGACAAAAGCAATTTTTTTTGTTCATTCCTTTTTTTTTCAAAATAGAGGCTCAGGGAAAAATAGACTAAAATACAAAATACAAAGGTTACAACAATTTTTCATTTCTCTGGTTCAAATACAAGGGCTCGGTCGAAAATATGAACTATAACTTCAAAATAGACTATAACTTCAAAACAAAGGCTCGACCACTTTTAAAGGCATAGGGGCATGGGTTTGGTCAGGCGTGGGGTTCATGGTGGCGTGGGGTTCAGTCTGGAGAGCGTGATACTGGTGGTGGCAGGGGGTTCGATCTGGAGGAGTCGGAGCCGTGGGGTTTGGTGGTGGCAGGGGTTCGAGTCGTGGCTGGTGGTGGTGTCTCTAGGCTGGGGTAGGAATTGTGGCTGGTGGTGAATGGGTCGAGCATGAGGCAGGCAATAGAATGGTACAGCAAAACAAAGCAGGGGACAAAAAAATAAAACAAAATGAAAGAAAAGCATGCGGTGGTTCACTCACCTTTATGAAGAATGCTCACAAAAATTTGCAATGGAAGCTAAAGAGAAAATATTGTGGTCTGGGAATTTGAACGTGATATATATTAACAGTTGCTCATTATGATTTGTGTAGAGAGAAGGCAAGAATATAAAAGGTTTGAACGGTAGAAAAATTTAAGGCAATTAATTTTATTAAATTGGAGGAAAGGAACGGAAGGCAAAGGGAAAGAAATAATAATTCTCACGTGACAAAGATTTAAGGCATGATTTTGGGCAAGATTTGAATTCTCAAAAGAGAATATACGGCTGAAACTTGCAATGTTAACGCAAGACAATCAAAATGGACAAAGGAAAAACAGCAAGAGAAATTATAAAATGCCCAAAGTAACGTACAAATTTTATTTGTTTCTTTCAATTAGTAAATTAACATGCTAACGCTTTCTTTCAATAAAATAACGTATCATTTTAAACCAAAAAATTAAATAGCTATTATACCATAATTAATAACATTTGATTGTTTAATATAAAGTTAAGAAACGGATGTAAATATACGTAAAAGAAATGTAAAGTTTAAATTTCCCGTTTCACACTAATTATTACTAACTTTAAAAGTATACAACAAATCTGACCAAAACAAAAGTGAACAATTGTTACACAATTGTATACAGTTCAAGATGAAAAATTTAGCAGTCTAGAATTATAAAATATAAAAAATTAAAATTTCTATTATAGTTACATTTTTTTTTCCAAATCAACATTACAGAAATCGTTTATTTTTATTACAAATTGGGCAATTGACATAAAATCATTACAAGAAAAACTTCCAAAATTGAAATGGATATGCTTCATTCTTACTCAAAATGTACGTTTACTGATTTATTTAACCATTTTAAGTTACGGTATACACATTTGGAATGCGCACTATAGACGCAATAACTCTCTCAAAATTACGCTTAAAATGACGCCTAAATTCCTATACGTTTCCTTGTATACATTATTTACTCCATCAAATAACGTGCCCCTTTAAATGCATACTTAAAAAGTTTCTTTACACTCTATGAATCTTGAAATTTATTACTTATTAAGATATGTTTTGTTTACACTGGGCTTTTATTCATTCATTTATCATTTACCCAAAATTTATTACAAAAGTGTATTTAAGTAAAGGTATAAATTATTTTATTTTGAAAAGGTATAAAATCTATTTTAAAGAGCAAAAGTGAAATAAAGGTTGTTGTGAATTTATTCAATTAAACTGACAGATTTGAAAACTAGAAAAAGATTTAGATTCCGATGAACGTAAATTTATAACCAAAATATGCATTTTAGAGTTTAATTATGTATATGGAGAGAGAAATCTTTCATTCTTTCTCTAATCAAATTGCTTGATTAATTAAATGTCATTAACAAGCTATTTATTCATGGCATGGAATGTAACTATGTCCAAATGTATTCTACAGTAAATTATGTAAGTGCAATATACTAGATTGTGTCCAAAGATGATGTTTCCTTCATATATATCTTTATTGGTCATAGTATTATTATTAAAAACATATACGTATACGTATATACATATATACTAGACTTATACATATAAATGTGTTAAAATTAAGTTTCACTATTTTATGAGCCTAAAATTAAAGACAACAATTTTGAACCTAATCTCCAGATTAAAAGGGTTTAAGGTCAAAAAGTTATAACTTTCATACAAGTCCATCTTATAAATCTTAAGTCAAATTAACGCACACAAATATGTATATACAAATCACTGTAAATAATGTCTTATACTTAATACAACATTTTTATGTTAAAATTTATAATTTAGTAAATTCTTTAATATTAAGCAACAAATTAAGGTCTAACGTTAATTTAAAAGGAAATAAAAGGAATCGTGATATTTTGCAATAAATTCAAGTTAGTTTTATAAAGAAGCCCCAATTTTTTTTACAAAACTTATTAACTTAAAATTTTAATTATTGAAAATTTTACAGGTCGTTACACTCTCCCCCACTCAAAACTTTTCGTCCTCGAAAAGGAAGAAGGTAGGAGAATAGAAACACCCTGAAAGAAAATTAAATTGAAACTCAAAATAGAATCATTGATTTAAACCATTATAAATTCAATTTAAATTAATTAATATTCAATAATCGATTTAATCCATTTGATTTTTACTGAAGTCAAATCTATCTTAACTATTTCCAAATTGATTATCTTATCATCCAATTATTTTGAAATTAATAATTTCTAAAATCATAAATTTGTATAATCATTTATAATAATCATCTTTTATTCAACAAGTTTCATTCTTCTTTATTCCAGATTATTATTAAATATATTCTACTTAATATATCTTATCACACATATTAAGTAGATTACATTTATTATAACTGTTTTAATTTATTTTTAATTCCCTTAACATCATTTATATTGTAAATTATTCAATTAACCTTTTAGTCTATTTATCTCTGTTATTCTTTTTATAACTAAAATTTAAGTGTATAATATTTATTATAACCACTCAAATTTTATTTATAAAAATCTTTTTATATTATATATTATCCAATTACATTATTAACTTCTAAAAATTTAAGGTAAGTTATATTGGAGTGCAATTGAGAATTATACAAATAAACTTTCTAAAACATTCTAATTCAATCATTTCAAGCTTGAATATTTATTCAAAATTTTGATTTTCTTTTTATACTTGAAGTTATTATTTAAGATAGAATTTAAGAATAAAATTTCCGATTCTTTTCAAACCATTTAGAGATAAATAAATGTATGCACAAAATTTGTCAAATCAAATTTTAAATCATATATCTATATATATTATAAATTAAATCATCTTTTAGAAATTCAAATCAATTAGATTTCCAAAAATAAAGCTGTAGCAAGACTACAGAATGGTTTCTTCACTTCGAAACTCGAAAATGAAAGTCGATGATGCCGCGGTCATCACCGAAATTATTTTCCAGCGACAAAGAGAAGAGCACTAAAATTTTAAAACTTTAAAATTCTTTGGAAACAAATTTCTATTTAAAAATACTTTAAATAATATATCCCTTTTAAAACTTTAAACCAAAGTTCGTAATAATCGGAATTTAAATTCTCAAATTCTTGTTTTAAATTCATTTGAGTTCCTAAATCAAATTTATAAACAACTATTTATAAATTCATTTATAGAATGATAAATCAAATATTATCATTTCAAATAATCAATTTAAATCAATTTATTAAGTTCCAAAATATTTACTTATATCAAAATTTATTTCATTAACCCAATTTTAAAATAATATTATGTCAGTTTGTTCTGTCAAAGTGTTTTAGAAATCCTATCGGTAGCGTTGATCAGACGAATCGATCGGAAGCCCAAATCAACATCAACAACTCAAACAACACAATATATAAAACAAAAATAGATTTACAGGTACAATTAAAAATGTTTGTAGATATTTTGGAAAAAAAGACAAGATGATTAATTAACAAAATATGAAGATGGATATGCTTAGATAAATCCCAGGCAACCTTAACCGGGTCAACTGTGAATTAAGGAATAAGATCAAATATGGATTTTTTTTCGGGGTAAATCTACATCCAATCTCAAGAGATAGAGTTTGGAATAACAAAAGATATTAGCATCTAAACCAAGGAAAGATATAAATCTCTAGTGAATCGATGCAAATTTGTAAAGGAGTTTCCCCTTTTACCAGAAAATTAGAATATTGGCGAGACAGCCAATTCACTATAAAGATCATTTGAAGTGGAGTTATGTGATACTCCAAAATCAAAAGAAGATGAATAGTGAGGGACAAGAATGGATTTTGGAACCGCAGGGAACGTTCCAAAATTCAAAGGAAATTCGAATCAAAAGGAAGAGATTCAAGCTCGAATGAAAGTGATTCTGTTAAATAAATTTACCATACATTCTAAGTTTTGCCTAGAGCCAAAGCTCTGATACCAACTGTAACGACCCGGTATTTTCAACCATTCGCATCCATTATAAGTGTATAGGTAGACACACTGCCGGAATTGAATTGCTCAAAATACCGCGTTGTAAATTGGCAAATCTCAGAATATACAGTAAATAAATATAATCACAGATCACAGACATAGAGTAAAATAATGCAGCGGAAGTAAAAAAAATAGTAGTTCATGAAGCTACTATATAAATATATCAGAGTTACATAAGATATAACAAAAGAAATAGAGAACAACAGAAGTCTCAATAAAATAACCAAGTACAAGCTGAGTAGGACAACGGAACTGAAGTAGATAGGACAAGACAAGCAGATAATCTCCAGCAATTCAAATCTCCAAAAGAGTGGAAGTCCAAATCTATGAATAACTCAGGCTGACCCGAGCGTAAAGTAAAACACAAAACACTCGAGTAAGGACAATATATACTTATATAATGTAAACCAACTCAAGTGAACTGTAATAAAGGTACAAGTAACTTAAAGAATGCTTGGGATCGCCCATTCTTTAAGGATCCGTTAAACTATTTACTATGTAGTAATATACGCTATATACAGTAGTGTCTAATCAGTAAAGTGTAATCGTATAGAAAATAGCGTTAAGGGGATGGAGAACCTTAACGTGGTCGGATCTTAAAAATCAAAATCGTAGTGGGTTCGATATGGTAGGTGACACGGCACACAAGGCAATGCCAGGGTAGATATACCAATTACACACACGGACTGATGGATACGCATAGCAGCCACTACCGTTCCACCTCGAACAACACTCCCAAATCAAGGGTGGCCACCAAAAATCACAAAGTAATAAAATGGTATCGAAGAAGTGTGTCCGATAGGAGGTGCTACCTCACTGGCCCGAGATCACTCCTGTATTAGCCACCTTATGCCAACTCACGGGAGTTGGGTCCACATATATACCTTAGGATCGTCGTCACCATCCTACTTCATTTTGGAAACTCCACCGCGTACATAGTTGTCAAAGTGGTTTTCGGTATCGACAAAGAGTATGTCCATATCCGATCCCAGTCTCTTTAACAACCAATCGTTATTATAACCCGTGGTTATAAATTTAAAACAATTTATATCAAAATACTTCAAATTAAACCATTCAAAAACAAAGTCATTATTCTTTTAAATCAAATATTAAATTCCCAAAAATTTAGCCTTTTCTGAGTTCATTTATTCACTTAAAAACAATAAAACGTTAAAATTTCAGCTTTCACAGCATTTAAAAAGTGCTGCGGTAAGTTATATTTGAAAACAATTTAATTCAGCAAAGACAGCATTTATAAACTGCTGTAACAGTTCAGTTTTAAATAAAAATCATATTTCAGCTTACTGCAGCTCTTAACAAGTGCTACAGTAGCCCCTTTATTAGTTTCAGGTTCAATTTTAGTTCCTGCTACAACAGCACTTACCAAGTGCTATCATAGCCTTAGTTCATTTTAGTCTTTTGGTTCATTTATATAACCACAGCACTTAACAAGTGCTGCAGATTCTATTTAGTTCAGAATTGGTTCATTTCAGAGATGGTAGCATTTCTGAAGTGTTATGAATTGAATTTCCAGGTTTTAAGTGCAATTCCAGCCATAAATAAACTTTAATTTAAACTATTTAAACTTATAAAAATCATATTTTTTCACATTAAAATGTTCATTTAAAACCTTTAACTTATGATTTCTAAAGAGAAGTTTTACAAATAAAATCAAAAGTTTACAAAGTTCACTTATTTAATTCAAGTGTGTCAATTCCCATTTTTCTTTTAAACAATTTATTTCAACACTTAAATTTAATTCTCCATTTTTCCACCATTTTAAAACTTTATTTTCATTTTAATTTTATAAATCTTAAGTTTCCATCCTTTCTTTTTAGTCAAATTTTCAAAGTTAAGTTACACTTTAAAGTCAATATTTTTTTCCATTTATTTACATTTATCACATAGAAAAATCATTTCTACTCTAAATAAATCATTTTAAAAACTCAATTTAAATCAATTTAATATTATTACAAATATTAAAAATATTTAAAAATATCCAGAAAAATACAAAAAATAACCACGGTTCTGTATAATATTTTCTAGCCTAAGTCAAGTGATACGGATAATATATCATTTCAATCCGTAGTTTACAAAGAAAAATCCGGGTTTTATCATTTCAAACCCGCAATCCCAAGTAAATAAAATTAAATTGAAAATCGTTCAGGCTTATCATTTCAGCCCATAATGATCTTCCCTTATTCTAAAGTCCGTTCGGGTATGTATCATTTCAACCTATAGTGATTCTATTCTATAGGGAACTTGCAGTGTGATTTAACAGAATAGAATAACAGTAAAATAAGAATAAAATACAACAGATGATACGTTATGCAATTTTAACAATTCTAACATCAAATATAAATAAATCACAGGTAATTATAACATCATTTTTATTTATTTATTTATTTTCTACACATTCAGTTGCGGTCGTTTCACAATCATATAAGTATGAATATTCGTGTGAGATTTACTCACCTCTATGGAGCTGGAGATTCAGAAAAAGGAAATACGCTATCTATCGAAAGCACGCGGAAAGCACGATCAGTTGTTAGAGGATGCGCCAACTAGATTCAAATCTAAAGCAAAATAAATATACAAATCTAAGAATTCACGAATAACTATTTTTCAAACGAAGCAAACAAAACGAAAAAAAAACAAGTTGAATACTAGAAAGAAATGGCTCGACCACTTTTAAAAATAGACTATAACTTCAAAACAGAGGCTAGTGGGAAAATAGATTATAACTTCAAAATACAAAGTGACAAAAGCATTTTCTTTCCCTCCCTTTCAAAACAAGGCTCGGTAGAAATATAACTTCAAAATTTACAAAAGTGACAAAAGCAATTTTTTTTGTTCATTCCTTTTTTTTTCAAAACAGAGGCTCAGGGAAAAATAGACTAAAATACAAAATACAAAGGTGACAACAATTTTTCATTTCTCTGGTTCAAATACAAGGGCTCGGTCGAAAATATAAACTATAACTTCAAAATAGACTATAACTTCTATTAAAGGCATAGGGTTTGGTCAGGCATGGGTTTGGTCAGGCGTGGGGTTCATGGTGGCGTGGGGTTCATGGTGGCGTGGGGTTCAGTCTGCAGAGCATGACACTGGTGGTGGCAGGGGGTTCGATCTGGAGGTGTCGGAGCCGTGGGGTTTGGTGGTGGAAGGGGTTTTAGTCGTGGCTGGTGGTGGTGTCTCTAGGCTGGGGTAGGAATTGTGGCTGGTGGTGAATGGGTCGAGCATGAGGCAGGCAATAGAATGGTACAGCAAAACAAAGCAGGGGACAAAAAAATAAAACAAAATGAAAGAAAAGCATGCGGTGGTTCACTCACCTTTATGAAGAATGCTCACGAAAATTTGCAATGGAAGCTAAAGAGAAAATATTGTGGTCTGGGAATTTGAACGTGATATATATTAACAGTTGCTCATTATGATTTATGTAGAGAGAAGGCAAGAATATAAAAGGTTTCAACGGTAGAAAAATTTAAGGCAATTAATTTTATTAAATTGGAGGAAAGGAACGGAAGGCAAAGGGAAAGAAATAATAATTCTCACGTGACAAAGATTTAAGGCATGATTTTGGGCAAGATTTGAATTCTCAAAAGAGAATATACGGCTGAAACTTGCAATGTTAACGCAAGACAATCAAAATGGACAAAGGAAAAACAGCAAGAGAAATTATAAAAAGCCCAAAGTAACGTACAAATTTTATTTGTTTCTTTCAATTAGTTAATTAACATTCTAACGCTTTCTTTCAATAAAATAACGTATCATTTTAAATCAAAAAATTAAATAGCTATTATACCATAATTAATAACATTTGATTGTTTAATATAAAGTTAAGAAACTGATGTAAATATACGTAAAAGAAATGTAAAGTTTAAATTTCCCGTTTCACACTAATTATTACTAACTTTAAAAGTATACAACAAATCTGACCAAAACAAAAGTGAACAATTGTTACACAATTGTATACAGTTCAAGATGAAAAATTTGACAGTTTAGAATTATAAAATTTAAAAATTTAAAATTTCTATTATAGTAACATTTTTTTTCCAAATCAACATTACAGAAATCGTTTATTTTTATTACAAATTGGGCAATTGACATAAAATCATTACAAGAAAAACTTCCAAAAATTGAAATGGATATGCTTCATTCTTACTCAAAATGTACGTTTACTGATTTATTTAACCATATTAAGTTACGGTATACACATTTGGAATGCGCACTATAGACGCAATAACTCTCTAAAAATTACGCTTAAAATGACGCCTAAATTCCTATACGTTTCCTTGTATACATTATTTACTCCATCAGATAACATGCCCCTTTAAATGCATACTTAAACAGTTTCTTTACACTCTATGAATCTTGAAATTTATTACTTATTAAGATATGTTTTGTTTACACTGGGCTTTTATTCATTCATTTATCATTTACCCAAAATTTATTACAAAAGTGTATTTAAGTAACGGTATAAATTATTTTATTTTGAAAAGGTATAAAATCTATTTTAAAGAGCAAAAGTTAAATAAAGGTTGTTGTGAATTTATTCAATTAAACTAACAGATTTGAAAACTAGAAAAAGATTTAGATTCCGATGAACGTAAATTTATAACCAAAATATGCATTTTAGAGTTTAATTATGTATATGGAGAGAGAAATCTTTCATTCTTTCTCTAATCAAATTGCTTGATTAATTAAATGTCATTAACAAGCTATTTATTCATGGCATTGAATGTAACTATGTCCAAATGTATTCTACAGTAAATTATGTAAGTGCAATATACTAGATTGTGTACAAAGATGATGTTTCCTTCATATATATCTTTATTGGTCATAGTATTATTATTAAAAACATATACGTATACTTATATACATATATACTAGACTTATACATATAAATGTGTTAAAATTAAGTTTCACTATTTTATGAGCCTAAAATTAAAGACAACAATTTTGAACCTAATCTCCAGATTAAAAGGGTTTAAGATCAAAAAGTTATAACTTTGCATACAAGTCCATCTTATAAATCTTAAGTCAAATTAACGCACACAAATATGTATATACAAATCACTGTAAATAATGTCTTATACTTAATACAACATTTTTATGTTAAAATTTATAATTTAGTAAATTCTTTAATATTAAGCAACAAATTAAGATCTAACGTTAATTTAAAAGGAAATAAAAGGAATCGTGATATTTTGCAATAAATTCAAGTTATTTTTATAAAGAAGCCCCAATTTTTTTTACAAAACTTATTAACTTAAAAATTTAATTATTGAAAATTTTACAGGTCGTTACAAGATCTACAGTTTGTTCGTAAATATTTGAGTTAAGCAAGTGGTTATGGGACATGAAGCTAAACTCTTATATTCACTAACTTAATGTAATTGACACTTCTTAATGATCATGATGATCATTTTTGTGATTTAGACTAGCAAATGTGCGATGTCTTTTTCTCTGCACGGTTAGACTAGACCTCATCGGTGTGATTTCGTCTCACACATATCTCTTGGGCTTTGAGGATTGTCTAGACACCATTTGTGTGATTTCGCCTCACACATATTTCTTTGTTGCACGGTTAGACTAGACCTCATCTGTGTGATTTCGTCTCACACATATCTCTTGGGCTTTGAGGATTGTCTAGACACCATTTGTGTGATTTCGTCTCACACATATTTCTTTGTTGCACGGTTAGACTAGACCTCATCGGTGTGATTTTGTCTCATACATATCTCTTGGGCTTTGAGGATTGTCTAGACACCATTTGTGTGATTTCGTCTCACACATATTTCTTTATTGCACGGTTAGACTAGACCTCATCGGTGTGATTTCGTCTTACACATATCTCTTGGGCTTTGAGGATTGTCTAGACACCATTTGTGTGATTTCGTCTCACACATATTTCTTTGTTGCACGGTTAGACTAGACCTCATCGGTGTGATTTCATCTCACACATATCACTTGGGCTTTGAGGATTGTCTAGACACCATTTGTGTGATTTCGTCTCACACATCTTGTGTGATGTTTCACCATCACATATGTGGGGTAGCGCCCCACGGTCTTCGGACCATTCCTGTGTGAAAATTTAATGGTTAGCCAACATGAGATAGCTTCTCGTTCTTATGATACCGGTGTTTTGAGTTTTCATACCCCCGTTTTCTGATAGGCCTCCCCCTCTTTGTGATTTCTGGATTTCGTGTGTAGATTTCTAGAATTTGTGCTTCACCAACTTTCGTGATTTCTATTGATAAGTTTTATCAATTTCTGGTGTATTGGTGAATTCGTGTGTTATTGACTTGTTATGAATACAAGTTTAGGGTATGGTATCCCTTTCTATCTTTGAGAAGATTCTTGTGACATTTTTGATGAATGAAAATTCATTGGTATTATATTTTGATGCCAGTTATTTTGATGAGATTTTGATGTGTTAACTTCAGTAACCGTCAATTTTGAAATGGATTTACAAGCGGTTCTCCCGCAATGCTGATTTTGTTGTCCGTTTTTACGATATTTTGAGAAGTGCAATTTCCTTACCAAAATTGCTACTAATATTGCTAATTTAATCACGTGTTTTCAAAATTCGTTATTTTTAAAAGTTGTTTCAAAATATAAATTAAAATTGTTTTCAAAATCTTTATAGTTTGCATTTTCAAAAGAATGAGGAAGCGATTTAAACATTTCAGCAAAATCGAGGACTATGACCCCTTTCTTTTACTGATTCGCTTAATTCCAGACTTGTCCGTTTGAAAATGTGGAATGTTATTTTTAGAATACACAATTTTGCACTTTCAAGGAAACGATAAAGAGATTTAAACGATTTAGCAAAAGTACGAAGTATGGAACCATACTTTTACTATTTCGGTTAATTCCGGACTCGTTAATTGAATATTTATGATTTCTAATTATCGTTTTTGATAATCGGTAATTTGTGATTTTTGATTATCGTTTTTGATAATCGGATATTTGTGATTTCTGATTATCGTTTTTGATAATCAGATATTTGTGAGATTTGATTATCATTTGAGATAATTAAATATTTGTGATTTCTGATTATCGTTTTTGATAATCGGATATTGTTCGATTGGATTATCGTTTGTGATAATTGAATATTTGCGATTTATGATTATCGTTTTTGATAATCAGATATTTGTGATTTTTTATTATCGTTTTTGATAATCGAATATTATTCGATTGGATTATCGTTTGTGATAATTGAATACTTGTGATTTCTGGTTTAATTATCGTTTGAGATAATTAAATAATTATGATTTGAAAATCTGATTATCGTTTTGATAATTAGGTAATTGCTAATTTTGCTGATTATAAGGTTTTCTAGTCTCTAATTGATTCTAGATTATGTTGATGATATTGAATTGCTGTTTTCTATCTATCTCTGTTGATAGTTAGAGTTTACTGATTTTGAAGTTCGTGTGTTCTATTTATCTGTTGGATAACTAGATATTTGCAGTTTTGCGATTTGCGAATTGTTGTTTTCTAATTATTGTATCGATAATTAGATATTGTTGTTTTGTGATTTCTGAATTCTAATTGTTTAATTGATAATTGAATATTGCTGATAATTGCGTTCATTTAGTTTTGTGGTTTTCTGACTATCTATTTGATAGTTAGATTTTGTTGAGAATTGCGAATTTCTTTTTTGAAATTAAAAGATTTCTTTGAAGTTTGAATTCTCTACTTTTAATTTTCTTGCTTTACCAATTTATGTTAGAAAAATAATTATTAGTGATGACATTAATTATGAAAATTGTAGGGACGCAATTTCTTTAAGGAGGGAAGTCTGTAACAACCCAAAATTTTGCATCAATTGATTATCGAAATTAGATGATTAAAATTGCTATTGAAATTTAAAATCAATTTGAAATTCTTTTATAAAAATGGTTGAGAAATTATTTTTGGCTTTAAATAAATGTATTTCTTTTATTTTATTTTTTAAAAAAAAGCCCGGCCCTATTTCTTTTTGTTATTTGCCCTAACATGTCGGCCCGCTTCATTATGTAACTTGGATCCCCTTTCTTTTATTATGCTGGCCCGATCCCTTGAGAAAGAAAAATGGCGAACAAATTAGGGCTTCGTGATTCTTTCTGTTGATTCTGGAATTCTTAGCTTCGCCTTGTTGAATCTCTGTTGATTCTTGAATCTGGAATCGAGGCTTTGGCTCTACTCTCGAGTCTAGAATTAGGGCTTTGGCCTGTTGTCTTTTTGCTGGCGAATTGTGGCTTCGGCCTCTCGATGATTTGCTCTGAATTCGGCTTGTCGTCTCTGGCGATTCTAGTTTGGAGCTACAGCTTCGTCTTCCTTTTGAGATTACGAATGGCTTTGGCATGATTCTGAAATTAGGGCTTTTGGTTTCTCGAAGGCGATTGCCTTCATTCTGCTCGATCGAGTAAGGAATTGTGCTTGCTCATCGAATTGAAGGTGAGTAATTCTCACATCTAATTCATCCTACAGCTTGATTTCGTTCATACGTGCTCGATCTTTTTATTTGCATTCGCATATATATATATATATAGTTTGAATTGTTCATTGATGATTTGGGTTTTCTTTTCTCTGCATCCCCCAGTCGATGATGATATTAGGGGTTTATATACACGTCTGATTTGCTTTACGTGATATTCACGTTGTTGATTCTTTCCGATATTACTCTCTCATATTTTTGGTAATTCCTTTGAATACACGGCTTTTATTTTTTTATCGTTCGATCTTCTGATTTTTAAACCAGTCGTTCCAGAAACTTTCCTATTATAATTTTTTTTAGTTTTTCAACTTTGATTTGAAGATTATACGGCTTTGACTTGTTCTTGACTTCTGAACTGATTTTTGAACGTTTATGAATTTCATGTCTCTGATCATCTGACTTTTACCACTGCCTTGACATTTTGGTTACTGGTGATCTTTGACTGGTTTTCTGCCCATTCCTTGTTCACTGCTATCATGTTTCCACTGTTTGTATTGATGTGCCTTTGTTTCTCCGTTGCATTCGACTTGATAGTGTTTGTTTACTTGAACAATTGCTTATGTCTACACACTCTTATGCTCTTGAAATTGTGATGTTGAACTTTACTTGTTTATTAAACTGTAGACCTTTATTGAAGCTGCTGTGTTCATGTGCTTACTTGTACATTGTTGATCTTGTACCTGACTTTGGTTGTTGAACTTGTTTGTTCATTTCTGTTGTCACTGGACTGTTGTTTTGGTTATATGTGCATGTTGTAGCTTTGACCATTTGTAGTTCATCACTGTAGTCATTGCATTGTTGCCATTGTGTAGTTGTCAGTGTAGCTTGATCATTTCCAGTTGTACTGCTATTTGAATTGCAGTGCTTCATGTTGCATGTGTTCTCTTGAGTCTGCACTTGAATATTGTCTTGTGCTGCTTGTTTATCACTTGAGCCTGTTCATGTTAGCACTGGATTCACTTGTGTACTTTTGACCATTTGCCTGTAGACTTTACTGTGTACCCTTTGTTGATCTTTTACATGTTCATAAGTCTGGTCTTTGATCTTGAGTCACTTGAACCTGACTTTGACATAACAACTTGTTGCTTGCTGTCACTTACTTGGTGCATTATGCTCTGTTGTTGTCTGGACATTTGCATCATTTCAGTGCTTCATCATTTGAGTCATTTGAGGCATTGGGTCTGCATACATATGCTTCGATGTTGTTTTGATTTGTTGAAGCTTTGCATTTGAGTTGAGTCATGACAACCATGCCTTGACCTCTGCATTTTGTTTGTTGTCTGGTGCTTTCTTCTGATTCATTTTGGTTGCAGTAGTGTTGAGTCACGATTGTCGTGACTTGACCTCTGTAGTTTCGTTTTGATGATTTACATTTGGTGATGTGATGATTTTATATTCTGTTGTGGTGAGGCAGTACACGCGTGCGTGTACTACAGCCACACAGTTTTAACATTTTAATGTGGCGCTGCAGTACACGCGAGCGTGTACTACAGCCCAATCAGATTTGACAATTTAAATTGTTGTTTCAATTGTTTGAATTAATTTGGTTTAATTTGATGATTCTGTTGTTAATTGCCATTTTTGGCAATTCGGATGTTTTCTAAATTATCTTTATTGATAATCATTTCATCTATCTTTGTTGATATTTTGAATCTGCTGATTTGTCGTTTAACACTGTTCGGTGTTATATTTATCGTTATCTGATTCTCTTATTGAAGAGTTGGAGATACGAGATTACTGTGACTTTCGTCTATTTTGATATTTGATTATTATTGCTTCTTTGCACTAATAGCTGAGTTTGAATTAGACTGACCCGGGTATTATTTTCTTTTGAATGTAATACTCGGGTCAGACCCGAGTTATTTCAGGTTGTAGATTTCCTGCTTGAGTTGCTGTTTGAGCTATGAAGACTTTTTCATACCTTTCGAAGTAGTCTTTGTCTTTTTGTAGTAGTCAGTGTATTGATTTAGGTTGATATGTATTCATGTATATTAGACGATAATGTACTTGTATATATATAACTTCCAGAGTCGACATTTTGTAGTTGTATCATTTGTATTGTGTCAAAATGTATTGTAACTGAGATCAGTTATTATATATATGAGACTTTTTGTTCCATCTGTGTTCAGCATTTATGTTATCTATGTTATTTTTATATCTATTGTCCTAAACTATTATAGCCACTGTGTAGTAGCTTTGTGTTTGTACCGGTACGTCGGATTTCATCCTGAAATAAGAATGCATGTTATACTATCTGACATATCGGTGCTCGCACAAAGCAATTACACGGATGGTCGCTCCTCAACAGCCTTATTCTCCGTGCTAGTTGACAACATTACACTGTAGTGTTCTTGGCTAGCGCGGGTATAGAGGTGGGGCGTTACATTACTGGTCACTGTCTATTGTGTCAAATTTTGTATTTTATTTCGTGCCATACATGCATGCATGCACACACATACAAATATGTATGTATGCGTGTATGTATGTAC
This sequence comes from Allium fistulosum, assembly GCA_030737815.1. Lineage (NCBI taxonomy): Eukaryota > Viridiplantae > Streptophyta > Magnoliopsida > Asparagales > Amaryllidaceae > Allium > Allium fistulosum. Next base: position 673,993,118 of record CM060901.1, read on the forward strand.
AAACATGTGTGTATGTAACATATGTATGTATGTGTCTATATGTATGTATATATATACATATAAACACATAGAGACATATATTACACTTTAATTACATACCTATATTGATTTAAAACTTATTGGATTTGACCTATATTTATTTTATAAAATATGTTATATATTATATGGGCTAGGACAAAAAATAGTTTATTTAGTAATATAGTTTAATTCAACATTATATATATATATATGTATGTATGTACGTACGTACGTATGTATGTGTACACACAAACATATTTATACATTAATTTTAAATTCAGATTCAAATGAAACATAAATCAATATTTTGATTAAATAGTTTTAACATCAAAAAGATTTTTTTTTGAAATTTAAATATGTAAATACTTAGAAATATGTATTTAAAATTTAAATCCAAATTTTATAATACTTAGTTAATTTGTTAAAAAAAATTAATTATTTAAACATATACGTATAATTTGTATACATAACATTTGGCCACAAAAATATCCTTTTTTTGAAAAGATTTAATTTATTTCATTTTGGATATTTGTATTTATATGTTTCAAAATTAATATATGCATATAAATATTTTGAGCATGTATGTATATGTATATTTAAATGTGTATGTGTATGTATATGTATATGTATATGTATATGTATATGTATATGTATATGTATATGTATATGTATATGTATATGTATATGTATATGTATATGTATATGTATATGTATAAGACCTTCTACATAGACGCAAACCAGTAACACAAAATTTGGCACAAATAATATCAAGCATTAGATCTTCTCCTGATTTCCACCTTCCATGTATTTAATGGTCACTGTCTGTTGTGTCAAATTTTGTATTTTATTTCGTGCCATACATACATGCATGCACGCACACACAATTATATGTATGTATGTATGTATGTACACACATGTGTGTATGTAATATATGTATGTATATGTTTGTATGTATGTGTGTGTGTGTATATATATATATATATAGATACACACACAGAGACATATATTACACTTTAATTACATACCTATATTGATTTATAACTTATTTGATTTGACCTATATTTATTTTATAAAATATGTTACATATTATATGGGCTAGAAAAAAAATTGTTTATTTAGTGATTAAATTTAAATCAACATTATATATATATATATGTGTGTGTGTTTGTGTGTATGTACACACAAACATATTTATATTAATTTTAAATTCAAATTCAAATTCAAATGAAATATAAAGTAATAATTTGATTGAATAGTTTTAACATCAAAAAATTTTATTTTAGAAATTTAAATATGTAAATACCTAGAATATGTATTTAAAATTTAAATTCAAATTTTAAAATAATACTTAGTTTATTTGTTGAAAAAAATTAATTATTAAACCATATGCATATAATTTGCAAACATAACATTTAGCCATAAAAATAACTTTTTTTTGAAAAGATTTAAATTATTTCATTTTTAATATCTGTATTTATATGTTTAAAAATTAATATATGCATATAAATATTTTAAGCATGTATATATTAGTAAAACTAAAATATATTATGTATGAAAATTAATTTATTTTAATTATAAATAATCCTATAGCCAATTTTTTTTAAATACATACACATACAAAAGGATCAGTTGCACCTCATTTTTACTACACCTCAAATCCTCATTGGTTTCAACTACAAGCTCCTAATTAAATGGTAGAGCGAAGTGGCAAGAGAAAGAAAGTATATTATATAATTAAGAACTTGTGGTTGAAATAACTAAGATTTGAAGTGTACCAAAAATGGTGTGTAGCCGATCCTTAGCATACATACACATACGAGCATTAAGGCACGCGCATCGCGCGAGATGATAACACTCGCTTTGCACAAGAAATTACAAATTGTATATACTTAGCACATTCAAGAGAAAATGATTTGTAGAAATATCTAACCATATTTTTGTGTTGAAATCATTTGTCGTTAGGATAAAATTTACTTTAAGTTTCAAGATATTTTTTTTAAGTTTGAATTTTTTCCTATATTATTAATTAATAATGAATTTGTTAGATTATATTTTTAATTCATATTAAGTTTGATAGTATGTGTAGATGCACATTTTGAATTTGTAAAAGAACTTTATTTGTTAGATCATATTTTTAAATCATATTAAATTTTGACAATATTTGTAGATAGACGCTTTGAATTTGTAAAAGAAATTTAATTTTTAGATCATATTTTCACGTAATATTAAGATTTTCTATAATGCACGTTTTTGATAGTTCATGCTGACACAAAAAAATGTAACATCCAAATATTTTTTGAAGTAAAGAAAATTTGAGCCTTTATTGAAAAGGGAAAAAAATTGAAAAAATGTTGTTAATAGTATATCCACTACATTAATGTGATATGATAAATTTTCAAATCCTATCAACTATTAATTATGTGACGTGAAGAAATTTTAAATCTTATCTACTACTTATTATATAACATGATGAAATTTAAAATCTTATCTATTATTATTACAACTTAAATCTTTCCAACTATAAATATCATCCAACTTATCCCAAATAAAATCCACACTTCAATTCTGTAAACAATGATGATTGAGAAGAAAGTTATGTAGAGCCTTTTGATACTACTACTTCTACTAGTATTAGGTAACTGTTAATCCTCTTTCGTTCGCGACCTAAGACTTACGACATAACGATTTAAAGATGATTCCGGCTAAACAGGCTACGACCTAAGGAAGCTTATCGACTTAACAAATTGCGAGTTAACAAGGGATTCCGACTCAAGAAGTTTAACAACCTATGGGAACTTACGACCTACCGAGTTAAGAAAGTTTCGACCTAAAAACGTACGAGTTAAAGTGTGCCGACTTAACCGGTCCGACTTAAAGCAGCATACGACCTAAGCTACAGGTCCGACCTAACAGTGTACGACTTAAGATAATCTATCACTTAAGAGCTAACACCGACTTAAGTAGGTTGCCGACCTAAGGAATGCTCCGAGTCAAGGAATGCTCCGACCTAACAGTGTACGAGTCAAAATGGCCCGACTCAAAAAGCCTACGACTTAAGGCTGTTGCCAACTTGATGACTTAAGGGACCTAAGACTTACGACTTACGTTAAGTCGCTGCCGACCTAGGACTTCAGTTGAATAGCTCATATTCAGGAGTAACTAAAAGGCAAGAACTCCTATCTCGTCGCCGACCTAAGACCTACGGCTTGCTATAAGTCGGCTCCGACCTAGGACTTGGCGAACAGAATCTCACCCAGATTCAATCCTATAAATAGAGCTCCAACTCCAACGAGAGAGGGACTTTTTTCCATTCATTTCTTGAAGCGCCGTTACTCTGTCGAAATCTCCATTCATTCAGCAATCAAAGATCTCCAAACATTCGAGACGCTACAACAAGCTTCGAGAGGAATTCCTTACATCCAACACGGATTCATCGAGTTTCATCGTAGAAGATTGAGCTAGTAGTCAAGATTGTTTCTTGTGATCAAATTGTACTGTTTTCATAAGAGATTTGTATCGATTTGTAACCGGATTCAGTAATAAAGAGATTCAAAGTGGACGTAGGCTTAATCTCAAGCCGAACCACTATAAACTTCTGTCTTTTACTGTTTTTCTGCTGTTTTACTGCTTAAATTTTTTTCCCGTCACGCGGGAGGTGCTTTCACAACTCAACCACACACACCGGGTGTTAGCGTTCACTTTTTAGCGTTAACATTTTGGTGCTTTCACTGAGAATCCAACTCAGGCTACTACTCACCATTACTTCACAGAAGTTTGCTGAAAGAATTTCCTACAAAACCAGAAGTCTATCAGACATAATGGCTCCTGGAAGCAAACGAAAGTCTGTCAGAACTGATGATGACCGTGACAATACTGCCACTTCTCTTTCTTCAAATCAGGTAGCTCCAAGCGTTGGTGTGACGCGACAAGAGTTAGATGCTGCTGTATCCGGACTGTACCAGCAGATTGAAACTCAGAATAATCTGATGATGGAAAAGCTGAATGCTTATTTGGGACTAATCAAAAACCAGTAAGTAATGAGGAAAACTTTGCTAATGCTGCTCCCAATTCCGAAGGGAGAAATATTCCTCAAGGGGGATCAGGTGCTGCTGAAGGGGCACCCCTCCAGGCTGAAGGATCCAGGCCGTCACCAGTTCTCCGTGAGCATTTACCTGGACAAACCTCCGAAAAGATGGCCGAGGTCTATTCTGCGAAATCTCTAAACAATGAGGAATATCTCTCTAGCATAATTCGGCAGATAATGAAGGAAAGCATGCAAAGAAACGAGGATGAGAATGATTGGGGATTCGCCCCGAGTAAAACTCCATTCACTGAAAGGATCTTAAAAGCTGAGTTTCCGAGAAAATTCGTTCCTCCCACCATTCCTTCTTATCGAGGAACGAGTGACCCAAATCAATTCCTATACAAATATGATTGGCACATGACTGGTGCCAGAGCAACTGACGAGATTAAATGCCGGTATTTCCCGGTATACTTAGAAGGAGTGGCGTTACTTTGGTTCACCAAGCTTCCCGTGCGATCTGTCGACCAATTTTCTGATCTGACCCGAAAATTCAAGGAACAATTCAGATTATACATCTCAAGGGCAAAGGATATAATGTCTCTCTCAAGTCTTGAACAGAATCCTGGAGAGCCCATTAAATCCTTCTTGTATTGCTTTAGTCTAGCCCTAGCAGAAGTTGATAACGCGGAACCACGAATGATCTTAACCTACTTGATGCGGGTTGTTGACAAGTCTAGCGAGTTTGGAAAATGATTAAAAATGAAAGAACCAAATTCGCTCGAAAAATTCTACAAAAAGGCTGATGAGTTCATGCGCTTAGAGAATCTCTCCGCGTCAGCTAAAGTTGTGACAACAGTGGTGGAAAATAATGCTACAGTTCAGAACAAGAAAGAATCTGCAAATTAGAAGAGGGAAAGTAATGGTGGGAAGAAGCAGAATGATCTCAAAAAGCCCCGCTTCCTCAAACCTTCGGATTTTACTCCTCTAACTGATACCCCTGAGAATATTTTCATCGCCACTAAGGATGCTGTCGATTTTCCAAAACCATCAGCAGTAAAAGTTGGGAAAAATGCTGTTCAAAGCGGAAGATTTTGCAAATTTCATAATCAACTAGGCCACGAAACCAACGAATGCCGCCACTTGAAAAGCCTAATTGAGGAATTGTTGAGAGAGAATAAGTTGCAGCAGTATGTGAAAAGAAATAGGAAAGACCCGTCTTCATCTAACCAAGGACAGTTACCCCCAGCTCATTCATCTGATTTAGGAGAGAGGCCTGTTGGAAAGGAAAGACCTGTTATCAATGTGATCACAGGAGGACCTCACCCGGCTGGCAGGAGTTGGGGTGAAATGGAAAGGTATGCTAGAGCTTTGAAGTATGCCCCAGCTGAAGAAAGTATCTTAATCTTAGAAGATGCTTCACCTCTAAAGCAGCAGAAGACTTTTCATGATGATATTATGTTCAGAGCCAGGGATTCTATTGATGTGGAAGCTCCTACTGAGGACCCTTTAGTTGTTTCTGTCGGTATTGGGCCGGCTATTGTCAGAAGAGTGTTGGTTGACAGTGGTGCCTCGTGCAACATACTCTTTAAAAAGACATTTGACCAAATGAAAATTCCTATGACAGACGTACAAGCCTCTTCGCACAAGATTGCCGGATTTACAGGAGAGCTGAAACAGCCAATTGGAACGGTGGATTTGTTTGTTGAAATGGGCGAAGGGCATAAGAAGTTGGTTCGAAAGCAAACCTTTGTAATTGTTGATGGATTCTCTGCCTATAATGCTTTCTTGGGTCGGCCTACTCTTGCTGCTTTCAGGGCTGTCCTCGCTCCGTGGTGCTTAACAATGAAATTTCCCATTGATAATGGGGTTGCTGTCATTAAGGGAGATCAGAACGCAGGGCGAGAATGTTATCTTGTAGAGCTCCGTGAGGCCCGAAAAAGAGAGATGGGAAAAGATGCGGCAGCTCCGCTCCGCATCAAAGAACCAACCTTGTAGCAGCTACGGAGTGGCCCCTGTACCGGCGAACACAGCAATGTAAGGAAAGAAATGGACCCTAGAAAAGCCAGTACATGGGAGAATAGGGTGGTACCTGTGGAAGTAACGGTACCAATATCTGTTGATTCAAAAGACCCGAACAAAGTACTCAATGTGGGTTCACAGCTGAGCATAGCAGTTCAAAACACACTGACATCATTCTTAAATCCAATCTGGATGTATTCGCTTGGTGTCATGCTGATATGTGTGGGATCTCCCCGGAAATTGCCGTACATACTTTGAACATTGATCCGAAATTCACACCAGTGAAACAGAAAAGAAGAACTCAAGGCCCAGAAAGGTCGACAGCACTAAAGGAAGAAGTCGACCGGCTCATGGAAAACGGCTTTATCAGAAACTCCACTTATCCAAATTGGGTTTCAAATCCAGTATTGGTCAAGAAGGCAAATGGAAAGTGGAGAGTATGCATAGATTTCTCAGATCTAAACAAAGCATGCCCCAAAGATTGCTTCCCGCTGCCCAGAATTGATCAATTAGTGGATGGAACAGCTGGGCATGAGCTGTTATCGTTTATGGATGCTTACTTCGGATACAATCAGATTATGATGCATGAGCTGGATCAAGAAGACACGAGCTTTATTATAGATGTGGGTCTCTACTGCTACAAAGTTATGCCTTTCGGATTGAAGAATGCTGGGGCAACCTACCAAAGGCTCGTCAATGCAATGTTCAAGCCTCAGATTGGTAGAACCATGGAAGTTTATGTCGACGATATGTTGGTAAAGTCAAAGAAAGCTGTAGATCACATGGGTCACTTGGAGGAAATGTTCGCAATTCTTCGAAAGTACGGAATGAAGCTCAATCCGTTGAAATGTTCGTTCGGAGTAGAGTCCGGGAAATTCTTGGGTTTCATTGTGAGCGCCAGGGGCATTGAAGCCAATCCTACTCAAATCACAGCTCTAAAGGAGGTCAAAGCCCCTAAAACAAAGAAAGAAATGCAAAGTCTCAATGGAAAAGTCGCTGCTCTGAGTCGCTTCATTTCCAAAGCCATAGACAAATGCATTCCCTTCTTTGACGCTCTAAAGAAAGGAAAGAAAATTTTTGAATGGACTCCCGAATGCCAGAATGCTTTCGATGAACTAATTCGTCATATGGAAACACCTCCGGTTCCTTCCAAGCCTACTGACGGTGAAGACCTTTTCATCTATTTGGCAATTTCATCCCACGCCCTCAGTGCAGCACTTGTACAGGAAGATATGAAAGTACAGCGTCCAGTCTATTACATCAGTAAACGGTTCACTGGGGCAGAGATGAATTATTCGAAGATAGAAAAGCTCGCCTATTGTTTGCTAATTGCTTCCAGGAAATTGAGACCATACTTTCAAGCTCATCCTATCAAGGTTCTTACTGATCAACCTCTAAAGCAAGTCCTGTTTCGTCCTGAAACTTCGGGTCGTCTTTTGAAATGGAATATTGAACTTAGCCAGTATGACATCACTTACAACCGCCGAAGAGCAATCAACGGACAAGCTTTAGCAGATTTCATTGCGGAGTCTACTGACAAAGGTGACAATAAGGAAGAAACAACTGACTGCATTCCAATACAGTGGAAGTTATATGTTGACGGCTCAAGATATGATTATTGTTCTGGGGCAGGGGTTGTACTTGAAACCCTCGAAGGACGATCATTATGTTATGCATTGAGACTGGAATTTCCTTTAACAAACAATGAAGCAGAATATGAAGCACTTATTGCCGGTTTAAAAATCGCCAAGGAACTAAACATCAAAGTGTTACAGATTTTCAGCGATTCTCAGCTTATTGTTTGCCAGGTGAAGAAAGAATTTCAAGCCAAAGGAGGAAATTTGCCTGCATATTTGACAAAAACTTCCGAACTCCTCAATGATTTCGATCACTATTCAATAAGCCACATACCTCGAGAGGAAAATATTAAGGCAGATTCTCTAGCAAAGTACTCAAGTTCCGGAGAAGCTCAATTACTGGGGTTAGTTCCTGTAGAAGTTCTGTCAGCTCCAAGCATTGATGAAATGGATGTTGATTGGATTATGGCTACGTCTCAAGAGCATGAATCATGGATGACTCCAATCAAAGAATACCTACTCAATGGTTCCCTGCCAGAAAGTTCTAGGGAACGTCGAAAACTATTGAGGAAAGCGTCAAGATATGTAATTCAAGATGGCCGATTATATAGACGGGGATTTTCAATGCCACTGCTCCGATGTGTAACTAAGGAAGAAGCCAAGACAATTCTAGCCGAGATACACGGAGGAGAATGTGGAGATCATTCAGCCGGTCAAACTCTCGCCAAGAAAGTCCTCCGATATGGGTACTTCTGGCCCGATATTAATCGAGATGCAGCTATCCACTCCCGAAAATGCGACAAGTGCCAAAGATTTGCAAAGATTCCAAGGGCACCTTCCACTGAACTAACACAAATGGTCAGTCCGTGGCCATTCGCTATTTGGGGGATAGATCTAATCGGACCATTACCAGTTGCCAAATCAGGAGTCAAATATGCTATTGTTGATGTCGATTATTTCACCAAATGGGCTGAAGCTGAACCTTTGGCCACCATTACTTCTAAAAAGATGATAAATTTTGTAACGAAGAATATCATTTGTAGATATGGTGTGCCACAGAAGATAATCACAGACAACGGTACTCAGTTTCAAAGTGAAGAATTCCAGGATTTTTGCAAATGGTTCAGAAATCGGAAAAGCTTCTCAGCAGTGGCTCATCCGCAGGCAAACGGGCAAGTGGAAGCAGTGAATAAAATCATCAAGTCAACCATCAAAAAGCAACTCGAAAGAGCAAAAGGTGGTTGGGTCGATAAGCTTCCCTTAGCACTATGGGCATACAGAACCACTCACAAAACTGCGACTGGGCACACTCCATTTTCACTGGCATACGGATCAGAAGCAATGATTCCAGTGGAAGTAGAAGTTCCTTCACATAGAAGAGTTCATTTCAACGAAGCTGAAAATGAAAAGCTGCAACTTGAAGCACTTGATTTTCTTGATGAGAAAAGAGAAGAAGCAAGGCTCAGAGTTTCAGCTTATCAACAAAGGATAGCCAGGCACTTCAACTCTAAAGTTCGCCAACGCAGCTTTGAGGTCGGGGACTTAGTTTTGAAAAGGGTCATGACGGCAACTGGTGTGTTTGGACCAAACTGGGAAGGACCATATGCCATTGGCAGTAAACTTCTTGATGGCAATTTCAAACTCATAACTGTTGAAGGAGATCCAATTCCAAGAGCCTGGAACAGCAACCACTTACGTCCTTATTTTACTTAAAAAAAGGGGGGCTTTGCTCAAAATTGTAAAATAGTGATGAATGTATCAGTTGTATTGTAAAACATTGTAAATCAGTGTGAATGAATGGAAGCTATAAAGTGGATGTAGGCCCGATTCTTGGCCGAACCACTATAAATCTTGTGTTCTTTACTATTTCATAATGCCTGTTTTATTTCGATATGTAAATACTTTAAATGTATTGCTAAAATGTCGATTCAAAATTGCAGGACATTAAAACAAGGCTTGCTCGTTACAAAGCCAAGCGACCTCTATAAATCACCTATTATGCAAATACCAAGCGACAAAAAATTCCAAAATTCAAATCCTATACAAGGAGAACTTCACATAAAAAGTTGGCGACTCCACTGTGGCAAACCTTTGTTAATTGGTTGAGATTGTCGATATGAACAGACATCCAACTAGATAACTTGCGTTTGTCCCGTGAAGTCGTTCAACAGTGAAGTCCACTTCTTCGGATGAAGCAATTTACTTGTAAAAGGAAAGAAGATGCGCTTGGAAACGATAATAAAAGATCGCTAATGAGCAGATGATGAGAGAACATTGCCAAGCAAACAAAGAAGCAGCCAAAAGGAGGTATGCTTCTCAATAAAAGGGCCGGTAAGAACCACCGAAGGGACACCTTCCCAAGCAGAAGGAACAGGGCCCTTGCTAACTGATCGTGATGCATCCGATCAGGCAGCTTGCGTCTGTCCCATGGATCTACTTGCCCCTGAGACGCAACCTTCCTGGCACACCAACCAACCAACGCTCCTTCTCAAAGGTCAACAAAGCCCTCTAACGAGGCACGCCAAAAAATGAAAGTGCTTTCCTCAATCAAAAAAGATTGGTGGAACCACCGGAGGGGAACCTTCCCAAGCCGAAGGAACAGGGCCCTTGTTAGTTAATTGCGATCGTTTGTGCAAACGGACATCCAATCAAGCAACTTGCGTCCGCCCCGTGGATCCACTCAACCATGAGAAAGTAATTTCCAGGCAATCAAAAAGCCCTCTTCGGAGGCACAAGCCCTTTTCGGAGGCACAAGCCCTCTTCGGAGGCACATGACCTCTTCGGAGGCAAAAGCCCTTTCCCAAGGCACCACAAGCCCTCTTTGGAGGCACATGACCTCTTCGGAGGCAAAATCCCTTTCCCAAGGCACCGCAAGCCCTCTTCGGAGGCACAAGCCCTTTTCGGAGGCACAAGACCTCTTCGGAGGCACAACTCTTTAAGAGAAGCCCTCTCCGGAGGCATGTCCCAAAATAGAATACTCGAACGAAAAGCCTTCTCCGGAAGCACAGTTCAACTCTCAAAGGAAGGTTAACTTGTTCATCTCAAAAAGTTCCTCCTAAAAAAGTTGAAATGCTACAAAATTCTTTCAGAAAAGTTCATTTCACTGCATAGGGAAATCTACTTTCTTCTTTGACAAATGAAAGTGATCATCCCCGATAGTTGAAGTGTTCTTCAGAAAGAAAGAAAAAATAAAAATTTCTCCAAAAAACGAGATATATTCTATTAAAAGCAGAATGATTCTTCCCCTAAAAGTGGAATTGTTATTCTCTGAAGTGAGAATATCAGTCTTGTAAAAGCTAGAAATATTGCAATGCACTTGTGGTATGGGGGCAACACTATACAATTCAATTATATTAATAAAAGCAACACACCACAAGTTCATTGCAATATCACGAAAAATAGATGTGGAATAAATGTATTCCCAAACACAGACAAAAAGTTTGTACAAGTAAAAGGAATCGTTTATTCTACACCAAAAAAGAGAAACAGATGCGTTCTCACATAAACAAGAATTTGTACAAGTAAAATTACTGTTTTATTTAGTACTATGAAAATTCTTTACATGTGCAGATATCTCAAAAAAGCAAAAGCAGGGACCGGTATCCGCACAATCTCCGGTCTATACATGTAAGAAGCAAAATAAGAAGTAGAAAGTCCAGCTTGTCATTCCTTCTTCCCACCACCCTTGGAGCCTTTGCTTGGCCTAATAGTTAATTTCGGAATCCGATGTGGGCGGGACGGAGAAGGAGGAGTGGTTGGGTCTTCTTCTGTTTTGTCTTCCCCTGTCGAAGCACTTCTCTTCTTCTTCCTTATGGCACGCTTCCCATTCCTCTTCGAAGAAGATTCGCTCCCCGGAGTAGCAAGCAATGTTGAAAGCTTCGTGTCATCATCTAGAGACCGCTCCGGGGTCTTCTCGATGTTTTCAAGATCCTCCGCCTTCTGCTCCTGCGAAACAGCCGGCTCATCCAGGCCTTGAAGAGCTTCGATTTTCTCTGCCTGTGATCCCGGTTGGGAAGTAGAAGGAGGAGTAATCTGTGAAGATGGAGGAACGGCAACTGAGGGAGTGGAAACTTGTGCAGTTTTTGGTGCCTCCGCTGTAGAAGGAAAGAAGTTAAAATCGGTATTCTCCGAGAAAAGAGAAGGTATCGATTCACCAAAGTTTAAGTAATAGGTAAGAAGGTCGTCAAACTCGGTTAAATCAATTGAATGATTCACTGGATCTAGATCGACACCAAAATTACCTGGAGAAGTCGGTTTTGACAAGTCAATTTCAAATTTATCAGCCTCAGTGTCTTCTTGGCTCTGCTCCTCAATACGAGTAAGGGGAGATTCGGTTGTGACGGGCTTGGCCTCCACGGTTTTTGCAGGAGAAGAAAAGTGAGAGCTGGAACCAACAATATCGACGTCAGTTGAAGTCGAAGTGTGGACAGGGGTAGTCAAAGATATTCTCTTCTCTAGATGGTCTTCTGCTAATATTCCAGCTCTAGCTTCAGCAAGTTGCTTTTTTCCCTTGGCAAGAGCAGCACGAGCTTCTTCGTCAAGGTAGCGTACCTCGAGTTCCGCCTCATCATAGCCGGCCCCGCCAAGCATGTCAACTGTTACTTCCCATACTTCGGCCAGGGTAACCTCATAGTCAGGATCCAGAAAAGAGAGGCTCCCATGACCCAGAACGCTATGCAGATAAAAGTCAAATAAGGTGGAGCTGATGTTAGCTTTTGTTGTCTCATGTGATTGCTCGGCCGCCTCTTTTTCGGCGACAGCTGCAGCTCGACCAGCAACGGCCTCATCACGCTCTTTCTCAGCGTTAGCAAGTTGAGACTTCAGTAATTCAATCTCCACGTTCTGGGAAGTAACTTTTTCCCATAATTTAGCATTTTCTATGCGATATTTCTCAACAATGTGCTGTTCGGCGGCAAGCTTCATTTCGACATCTCTTTGTGCAGCATGTGCATCCCGCACTTGCTTCTGAAAGACTTCTTCTTTTTGAGTATGTGATGCAGAAGAAGAGGCGATATTTTCCTTAAGCTGCTTGACTTCAGATTCAAGCCTTGCATTGTCATCCGCGATATCCGTCATCTCCGTGTCATGCTGCTTACACCATTTATCCCATTCAGCTTTATCATTCTCCAGAGTCAGCATGTTTTCAAGATTCATATGGTTGACTCTCTGGAGTTCATCAACAAGTTTCTGCCATTGCGACATCCTCTCAATGTTAAGCCTAACTGCATCAAGACTTTTAAGCATGTCTTGCTTATCGATTGGGACCAAATCCAGGTCAAAACGCACTCCTTTTATGCACCAGTTCGGAAACCGGCTTTGAAGTGTTGGAGGGCCATCTTTAACCTGATATTGGGGCCTGCTGATGATCGTTTGGATATCGGTTTTCTTTAAAGGAGGAGAGCCGGCCGGAGTGTCAGAAGGGATAGGAGCATCAGTTTTCTCAGAAATTACAGACGCGTCACTTGGCTTGGACCGTTTGCTCAATTCGTCAGTAATATGAGTCTTCCCCTTGTCATCATAAGACTTTCGCTTATGAGAATCGTAACTTCTGTAAGAAGAATCATATCGATCAGCGTCTCTTCTTCTCTGCCGCTGCTCATAATCCCATTTTTCTTGAGCCTTCCTTTGAGCCCTTTCCTCATCTGTCTCTCTCTGGTCACCAAGGTATCTCCTAAAGTCATAAGATCCACGACCTCCATGGCGCTGAAATGAGTCATAGTATGAGCCGGTACGCCCCATTGGAGAATCTGAAAACCAAAAAAGAAGTAAAGTTTAGAAATTTCCAGAAAAAGAGGATAAATGCTTATAAGTGCTGAAAAATCCTAAGTGTGTGGGGCGTGCGAACTACGTGCGTCAAACTACAAACCACGCTTTAGTGCGGTAACGGAGACGACAGGTGTAGAAGGCATCGAAGTTTGTTTCAAAGAGGAAGTCGCTTCAACGACAGGAGAGTTCGCTTTTGGAATATTATCCTTGAAAAGCTCTTGAGAAGTTATCATTATGTCACTCAAGTCATCAAAGGTGTCATCATTATGATGCTCAGCAGAATTCTCCTTTTCAACTTCCACATCGGCTGATTTTTCAGAAATTCGAGGATTTTCTTCCTCTTCAATAATTGGAGCAAGCGCCGGTTTGCTGGACGTTCCCGCAACGCCAATAGAAGTAGAACACTTTACTAGTGTAGTGTCTACAGTTGGCTCCTTTGAAGCCATCTCTTCCGTTGAAGCTGGGGCATCTGGTGTTTGTGCTGGAAGATTTGAAACTTCACGAGGCTGGGTAAAGTGAGAAGAGTGTAAAAGACCGAATTGATGTAAAAATTCGTCTGTCAATAGAAACTGGATACTCCTTTCCTCAACCGGCACCGCCATAAGCCTCTCAAAAGTCACCTTGTGACCGGGATCTCTAGAAGGAGGAGGAAGTGCTGGAAAGAAAAAAGGCAAAGTTAGCACTTGATAACTCGGACTTCGGTAAGTTTGAAAGAACATGAAAAATAGAGGCAAGTGATCTTACTTCCTACTCTCCAGATAGCGTAAAATCCCGGGGGACAGCGAACATAGAAAAACTAGCTTAGGAAACTATGAACACTCTCAGGGAGACCGGTGATCAACTTACGATTTCTTGCACTCCTCACGACTGTGATAGAAGGATGATCTTTGCTTTTAGCGAAAGTGCACAGATAGCGAATTTCTGCAAAACTGGGAAAACGGTCCAGCGTTCTCCTAAAAAGCACGCACAGTCCCAGCAGGATGAAGTAGCCGTTAGGGTGTAGTTAAAAAGGGGAAATAGATAGTCGGAGGAGAAGTTCTCGAAGACAGTCGTTAAATGGGGGGATAGCCCCACTCAAACACATTTGGCGGTTAACTGCGACAAAGCCATGGGGCGGCCTATCAGCAGTATCATTTATTCCAGGGAACAAAGCGTCAGCTTCGGCAATGCCAAACTGGATGCATAATTGACAAAAGACTTTATGGCTCAGGGTGGTAGGAGTCCTTTCTGGAGAATCATTCAGCGGGACAGCAACTGGAAATGTCTCTTCAACTTGCTCTATTTCTTCTTGTGGAGAAGACATTCTACACAATCAACTGGATGTTCAAATGTGAAGGTGCATGTTTCTTAATAAGTGTGAAGTGTTTGTGCAAAACTAATGAAAGTAAAAGGCAAGCATAAGTGGAATTAAACTAGTTGACAATCAATCGATTACAAAATTTCAGAACCTATTAATGTTCAAGTGCAGTGTTAATGCAGACAAATCAGTTTCAGTTGACTATTACGATTTTGTTTTAATACTTCACTTGAATTGGTTATTGTACAGCATTTCATTCATATTCATTCAATTTAACTTTTTCTTTATCAACTAATCCGTCGTTCGATGTGGGCAGTCAGTGACAGTATATTCGACCCAGTATTTTGTAAATGTTGTATTAAGCAGGATTGTTAGCTTGCAAATTGAAGCAATCTGTAAAAAGAAATACATGCAACACAGTTCATAGTTCAACAGTTCGAAGTCCAGGCAAAGTTTAAAAGTCAAGTGCTAAGTCGCCGAAGACTCAAGTACTAACTCGGTGACGACTTAAGAAAGATTTCCTATGGGTTAAGTTAAGTCGTTGGTCCTCTAGTTCTTTGGGTCATCAGCCATAACTCTTATAGAGCTATGAAGCTTCAGTTCAAGAACATATGTGCTAACTCGTCCACGACTTAAAGGTTATGGGACAAGCTAGGGTAAGTCGTTTATACTACAAGTCATTGACATATCAGGCCAGCAGTCCCCGAGTCTTAAGTCGGAGAAAGAAGAAAAGGCCCCAATTCAAGGCAACAAGAAATCCTCCAAGTCCTAACTCAGAAGCGATTCAAAGCGTAGGTCGCTCGAAACTGTTAAGTCGGTTCCGACTTAAACCATGGAAGTCACTGAGTCACACGGAATCACTAAGTCATGACCGGGCCAGTACCTCGACAATTTTCCTCCCTAACTCTTAACCCGTTAACCCAATAGCCTCACTGCCAATGGCGATCCTCATTCCATCACACCGTTCGATCACCCAAAAAGCCAATTCGAATCGCCTCAGATTTGCTGCGAATCCGATGTACTGTTATCCTATCACAACTACAACATGGTCGATGGTAATTGCAGGACAATCGAAGGGTTATTCATGGTGAATCGCGGCACCTAAAAACAAGTGGGAATCGAAAATTGGGAGGTTATCAATTCGATAATGGACATGGGTGAACGAAGATCGGATCGACTTACGGAGTATAACAGGAGGATGATCGGCGATTGGATGGTTGGAATTTATCTCTGGGAGCTCTAAATTGCGTCAATGGCTGATTCGAGAAGAACGATAAGTGAGAGAGAGGGAGGATGTCTTAACTATTTATACACTGGAAGGCGAGTCGACTTGTACGGTGTACGACCTAAGGCATATGTTAAGTCGTTTCCGACCTAACCAAAGAGAGTTAAGGGAATCGAAGCATACGACATATGGTTTAGGCATATACTTCGAGGGGCAAATGTTAATCCTCTTTCGTTCGCGACCTAAGACTTACGACATAACGACTTAAAGACGATTCCGGCTAAACAGGCTACGACCTAAGGAAGCTTACCGACTTAACAAATTGCGAGTTAACAAGGGCTTCCGACTCAAGAAGTTTAACAACCTATGGGAACTTACGACCTACCGAGTTAAGAAAGTTCCGACCTAAAAACGTACGAGTTAAAGTGTGCCGACTTAACCGGTCCGACTTAAAGCAGCATACGACCTAAGCTACAGGTCCAACCTAACAGTGTACGACTTAAGATAATCTATCACTTAAGAGCTAACACCGACTTAAGTAGGTTGCCGACCTAAGGAATGCTCCGAGTCAAGGAATGCTCCGACCTAACAGTGTACGAGTCAAAATGGTCCGACTCAAAAAGCCTACGACTTAAGGCTGTTGCCAACTTGATGACTTAAGGGACCTAAGACCTACGACTTACATTAAGTCGCTGCCGACCTAAGACTTCAGTTGAATAGCTCGTATTCAGGAGTAACTAAAAGGCAAGAAATCCTATCTCGTCGCCGACCTAAGACCTACGGCTTGCTATAAGTCGGCTCCGACCTAGGACTTGGCGACCAGAATCTCACCCAGAACCAATCCTATAAATAGAGCTTCAACTCCAACGAGAGAGGGACTTTTTGCCATTCATTTCTTGAAGCGCCGTTACTCTGTCGAAATCTCCATTCATTCAGCAATCAAAGATCTCCAAACATTCGAGACGCTACAACAAGCTTCGAGAGGAATTCCTTACATCCAACACGGATTCATCGAGTTTCATCGTCAAAGATTGAGCTAGTAGTCAAGATTGTTTCTTGTGATCAAATTGTACTGTTTTCATAAGAGATTTGTATCGATTTGTAACCGGATTCAGTAATAAAGAGATTCAAAGTGGACGTAGGCTTAATCTCAAGCCGAACCACCATAAACTGCTGTCTTTTACTGCTTTTTCTGCTATTTTACTGCTTAAATTCTGTTCCCGTCACGCGGGTGGTGCTTTCACAACTCAACCACACACACTGGGTGTTAGTGTTCACTTTTTAGCGTTAACATTTTGGTGCTTTCACAGAGAATCCAACTCAGGCTACTACTCACCATTGCTTCACAGAAGTTTGTTGAAAGAATTTCCTACAAAACCAGAAGTCTATCAGACATAATGGCTCCTGGAAGGAAACGAAAGTCTGTCAGAACTGATGATGACCGTGACAATACTGCCACTTCTCTTTCTCCAAATCAGGCAGCTCCAAGCGTCGGTGTGACGCGACAAGAGTTAGATGCTGCTGTATCCGGACTAGACCAGCAGATTGAAACTCAGAATAATCTGATGATGGAAAAGATGAATGCTCTATTTGGGGCTAATCAAAAACCAGTAAGTAATGAGGAAAACTTTGCTAATGCTGCTCCCAATTCCGAAGGGAGAAATATTCCTCAAGGGGGATCAGGTGCTGCTGAAGGGGCACCCCTCCAGGCTGAAGGATCCAGGCCGTCACCAGTTCTCCGTGAGCATTTACCTGGACAAACCTCCGAAAAGATGGCCGAGGTCTATTCTGCGAAATCTCTAAACAATGAGGAATATCTCTCTAGCATGGTTCGGCAGATAATGAAGGAAAGCATGCAAAGAAACGAGGATGAGAATGATTGGGGATTCGCCCCGAGTAAAACTCCATTCACTGAAAGGATCTTAAAAGCTGAGTTTCCGAGAAAATTCGTTCCTCCCACCATTCCTTCTTATCGAGGAACGAGTGACCCAAATCAATTCCTATACAAATATGATTGGCACATGACTGGTGCCAGAGCAACTGACGAGATTAAATGCCAGTATTTCCCGGTATACTTAGAAGGAGTGGCGTTACTTTGGTTCACCAAGCTTCCCGTGCGATCTGTCGACCAATTTTCTGATCTGACCTGAAAATTCAAGGAACAATTCAGATTATACATCTCAAGGGCAAAGGATATAATGTCTCTCTCAAGTCTTGAACAGAATCCTGGAGAGCTCATTAAATCCTTCTTGAATCGCTTTAATCTAGCCCTAGCAGAAGTTGATAACGCGGAACCGCGAATGATCTTAACCTACTTGATGCGGGCTGTTGACTAGTCTAGCGAGTTTGGAAAATGGTTAAAAATGAAAGAACCAAATTCGCTCGAAAAATTCTACAAAAAGGATGATGAGTTCATGCGCTTAGAGAATCTCTCCGCGTCAGCTAAAGTTGTGACAACAGTGGTGGAAAATAATGCTACAGTTCAGAACAAGAAAGAATCTGCAAATCAGAAGAGGGAAAGTAATGGTGGGAAGAAGCAGAAAGATCTCAAAAAGCCCCGCTTCCTCAAACCTTCGGATTTTACTCCTCTGACTGATACCCCGGAGAATATTTTCATCGCCACTAAGGATGCTGTCGATTTTCCAAAACCATCAGCAGTAAAAGTTGGGAAAAATGCTGTTCAAAGCGGAAGATTTTGCAAATTTCATAATCAACCAGGCCACGATACCAACGAATGCCGCCACTTGAAAAGCCTAATTGAGGAATTGTTGAGAGAGAATAAGTTGCAGCAGTATGTGAAAAGAAATAGGAAAGACCCGTCTTCATCTAACCAAGGACAGTTACCCCCAGCTCATTCATCTGATTCAGGAGAGAGGCCTGCTAGAAAGGAAAGACCTGTTATCAACGTGATCATAGGAGGACCTCACCCGGCTGGCAGGAGTTGGGGTGAAATGGAAAGGTATGCTAGAGCTTTGAAGTATGCCCCAGCTGAAGAAAGTGTCTTAATCTTAGAAGATGCTTCACCTCTAAAGCAGCAGAAGACTTTTAATGATGATATTATGTTCAGAGCCAGGGATTCTATTGATGTGGAAGCTCCTACTGAGGACCCTTTAGTTGTTTCTGTCGGTATTGGGCCGGCTATTGTCAGAAGAGTGTTGGTTGACAGTGGTGCCTCGTGCAACATACTCTTTAAAAAGACATTTGACCAAATGAAAATTCCTATGACAGACGTATAAGCCTCTTCGCATAAGATTGCCGGATTTACAGGGGAGCTGAAACAGCCAATTGGAACGGTGGATTTGTTTGTTGAAATGGACGAAGGGCATAAGAAGTTGGTTCGAAAGCAAACCTTTGTAATTGTTGATGGATTCTCTGCCTATAATGCTTTCTTGGGTCGGCCTACTCTTGCTGCTTTCAGGGTTGTCCTCGCTCCGTGGTGCTTAACAATGAAATTTCCCACTGATAATGGGGTTGCTGTCATTAAGGGAGATCAGAACGCGGGGCGAGAATGTTATCTTGTAGAGCTCTGTGAGGCCCGAAAAAGAGAGATGGGAAAAGATGCGGCAGCTCCGCTCCGCATCAAAGAACCAACCTTGTAGCAGCTACGGAGTGGCCCCTGTACTGGCGAACACAGCAATGTAAGGAAAGAAATGGACCCTAGAAAAGCCAGTATAGGGGAGAATAGGGTGGTACTTGTGGAAGTAACGGTACCAATATCTGTTGATTCAAAAGACCCGAACAAAGTACTCAATGTGGGTTCACAGCTGAGCATAGCAGTTCAAAACACACTGATATCATTCTTAAAAGCCAATCTGGATGTATTCGCTTGGTGTCATGCTGATATGTGTGGGATCTCCTCGGAAATTGCCGTACATACTTTGAACATTGATCCGAAATTCACACCAGTGAAACAGAAAAGAAGAACTCAAGGCCCAGAAAGGTCGACATCACTAAAGGAAGAAGTCGACCGGCTCATGGAAAACAGCTTTATCAGAAACTCCACTTATCCAAATTGGGTTTCAAATCCAGTATTGGTCAAGAAGGAAAATGGAAAGTGGAGAGTATGCATAGATTTCTCAGATCTAAACAATGCATGCCCCAAAGATTGCTTCCCGCTGCCCAGAATTGATCAATTGGTGGATGGAACAGCTGGGCATGAGCTGTTATCGTTTATGGATGCTTACTCCGGATAGAATCAGATTATGATGCATGAGCCGGATCAAGAAGACACGAGCTTTATTATAGATGCAGGTCTCTACTGCTACAAAGTTATGCCTTTCGGATTGAAGAATACTGGGGCAACCTACCAAAGGCTCGTCAATGCAATGTTCAAGCCTCAGATTGGTAGAACCATGGAAGTTTATGTCGACGATATGTTGGTAAAGTCAAAGAAAGCTGTAGATCACATGGGTCACTTAGAGGAAATGTTCACAATTCTTCGAAAGTACGGAATGAAGCTCAATCCGTTGAAATGTTCGTTCGGAGTAGAGTCCGGGAAATTCTTGGGTTTCATTGTGAGCGCCAGGGGCATTGAAGCCAATCCTACTCAAATCACAGCTCTAAGGGAGGTCAAAGCCCCTAAAACAAAGAAAGAAATGCAAAGTCTCAATGGAAAAGTCGCTGCTCTGAGTCGCTTCATTTCCAAAGCCACAGACAAATGCATTCCCTTCTTTGACGCTCTAAAGAAAGGAAAGAAATTTTTTGAATGGACTCCCGAATGCAGAATGCTTTCGATGAACTAATTCGTCATATGGAAACACCTCCGGTTCTTTCCAAACCTACTGACGGTGAAGACCTTTTCATCTATTTGGCAATTTCATCCCACGCCCTCAGTGCAGCACTTGTACGGGAAGATATGAAAGTACAGCGTCCAGTCTATTACATCAGTAAACGGTTCACTGGGGCAGAGATGAATTATTCGAAGATAGAAAAGCTCGCCTATTGTTTGCTAATTGCTTCCAGGAAATTGAGACCATACTTTCAAGCTCATCCTATCAAGGTTCTTACTGATCAACCTCTAAAGCAAGTCCTATTTCGTCCTGAAACTTCGGGTCGTCTTTTGATATGGAACATTGAACTTAGCCAGTATGACATCACTTACAACCCCCGAAGAGCAATCAACGGACAAGCTTTAGCAGATTTCATTGCGGAGTCTACTGACAAAGGTGACAATAAGGAAGAAACAACTGACTGCATTCCAATACAGTGGAAGTTATATGTTGACGGCTCAAGAAATGATTATTGTTCTGGGGCAGGGGTTGTACTTGAAACCCCCGAAGGACGATCATTATGTTATGCATTGAGACTGGAATTTCCTTCAACAAACAATGAAGTAGAATATGAAGCACTTATTGCCGGTTTAAAAATCGCCAAGGAACTAAACATCAAGGTGTTACAGATTTTCAGCGATTCTCAGCTTATTGTTTGCCAGGTGAAGAAAGAATTTCAAGCCAAAGGAGGAAATTTGCCTGCATATTTGACAAAAACTTCCGAACTCCTCAATGATTTCGATCACTATTCAATAAGCCACATACCTCGAGAGGAAAATATTAAGGCAGATTCTCTAGCAAAGTACTCAAGTTCCGGAGAAGCTCAATTACTGGGGTTAGTTCCTGTAGAAGTTCTGTCAGCTCCAAGCATTGATGAAATGGATGTTGATTGGATTATGGCTACGTCTCAAGAGCATGAATCATGGATGACTCCAATCAAAGAATACCTACTCAATGGTTCCCTGCCAGAAAGTTCTAGGGAACGTCGAAAACTATTGAGGAAAGCGTCAAGATATGTAATTCAAGATGGCCGATTATATAGACGGGGATTTTCAATGCCACTGCTCCGATGTGTAACTAAGGAAGAAGCCAAGACAATTCTAGCCGAGATACACGGAGGAGAATGTGGAGATCATTCAGCCGGTCAAACTCTCGCCAAGAAAGTCCTCCGATATGGGTACTTCTGGCCCGATATTAATCGAGATGCAGCTATCCACTCCCGAAAATGCGACAAGTGCCAAAGATTTGCAAAGATTCCAAGGGCACCTTCCACTGAACTAACACAAATGGTCAGTCCGTGGCCATTCGCTATTTGGGGGATAGATCTAATCGGACCATTACCAGTTGCCAAATCAGGAGTCAAATATGCTATTGTTGATGTCGATTATTTCACCAAATGGGCTGAAGCTGAACCTTTGGCCACCATTACTTCTAAAAAGATGATAAATTTTGTAACGAAGAATATCATTTGTAGATATGGTGTGCCACAGAAGATAATCACAGACAACGGTACTCAGTTTGTAACGAAGAATATCATTTGTTATTTTTTTCAAAACCACTTGCTGAAATTTCACCATAGAAAAGGACCAAAACTGATTATAATTTTTTTAATATTTGTTGTTCATTACAAGGACAACAAACGTAGGTTAGGTTCTTGCAAATGGATTGGTTTTGGTACCTAATTTCACAAAAAGAAATTAAGCATTTGTTCACTTTTTTGTTGTTGTGATTTTCGATTACTATTTACTTAATAATAGCATGTGGTAAATAAAAGTAAACTAAGGGTAAGTTGGATGTCTCATACTATTTAACTTTTGAACTATATATTATGATCTACAGGAAATGTTATAAAATCTGAAGCTAAGATGGTGAGTGTTGTGAGTCAACATTTCAAAGGACCTTGCTATCACAACAATGCATGCCGCCACATGTGCATTATCTATGACAAAGCAAAGGGTGGAGGATGTACAGAGGTTGAGGATAAAGGACACAAAGTCCATAAATGTCTTTGTGTTAAGGAGGTTGATGATTAAACTTATGTATGTACATTGCACTACATAAAACTTTATGATGATTAATAATAATAATAAAAATCAGTTTATCTACCAACACGTATAGTCATTTCGATCATACGATTGCATACCACCAACTTTATAAGTCTCCAAATGAATTTAACATATATTTGTTGATATGGTTAAACGTTTTAATCATTGTATCTGTCTCACTTATAATTTTGTGTTATTATTCAAATTGTTGTAGTTTGTGTAGTAATTAAGCAATTAGCTTACCATAGAAACTAGTTATATATGTAGTCACAATTTTATCGCATATTATTCAAATTATTTTGCCACGGTTTGCTTGTTAATTGTTTTGTTTATTTTGTCTGTGTTGACATGAGTGGTGCTAAAAGAATCTTATATTTCCTTTATTTTTTCCCTATGAAAAAGCAATACGAGGCTTCATTCCAGACAAAACGATCAGCAACATATCATTGAGCCATAGTAGAATAATGATCAAATAAATTCGAGGACATAGTCCGACACACTACGTACTTGATCAATGACATTGTCCTAAAAACAAATTTCAGGAGTTCATTCGGGTAACATAACTGAACTAAATTAGGTATGACCAAGTAATCAATAAATTATATGCTAATAAAACGAACTGGGAGAATGAAAATCAGAGTGCATTTAGCTTCACATATTTTTTTTTAGGAATATTTACTGAATTGATAAGCTATGCATGGACTGTTGAATAAATGATTATATTGCGGATCTCGTTGATTTTCACTTCTTTTACAGGTGCGTTAACCAATTTTTAGGTCAGTAGTAATAATAAAAGAATGTTTAATAGCAATCTTTTACAAGTGGAAGTTATGTTTCGCTCTTTGTTTCTTTTTAGAAAAAATAAACCACTAATAATACATTCATTCACTCCATTAATAAGATATAACACAATTTCAAATCTTATCTATGATTAGCTACTACATTAAAAAATTGTAATTATTAGCATTACAAATCTAGGCATGTAGAATTCAAGATTATGCATGTGAGAGAGTTCAATGATTTGTTTGCGGTTAACGGAAATGGTTAATCTGAGAAGAGCATTTGAACGGGGATTTTAGCAAGAAAAATTGGTGAACGGAGAATGCGTTTGCGGCTATGAACGAGATATTTAAGTGGGCCATTTGAGCTGTAATTTTTAATTTAATCGATGTATAGTTAACTAATTATTTGCTTGTTTTTTAGTATAAGGTCTGTGTCAATAATTTACAAAAATAAATAAGTAAATAAATTGAAAATTTATAAATTGCTCCGCTTCAGTTCAAACTAACTCCATTTGATACGATCGCAACATAAAAAAGAGATATCTCAAAGGGATCTCATTTGGACGAGTTATTAATTTTAGAAAATTATAAAAATATAAATTTCATTAATTATAATAATTAATTCACTAAATGGACCAACTTCCTTCTTTCATTCAGATGAACAAGCCATTTGCCTTATCTCCTTTTGTGATGCTTTCGATGCTGTCCCAAACGGAAGTGGGAAAAAATACTGAAAACGGTATCCGTCCAACACAATTTCATTTATGCCCTAAGCCTGGAGTTTTGCACCAACTCAGCAGTAACAATAAATGAATTTTTAATAGCAATCGATTAATCATTAATTAAATTAGTTAAATAAGGGAAATTTCAAAATCTTTTTTAAAAGAGGAAGTTATGTTTGGCTCTTTGTTTCTTTTTAGAAAAATAAACCACTAATAACACATTCATCTATTGCATTAATAAGATATGACACAATTTCAAATCTCATCTATGATTATTTACTGCTTTAAAAACATTCTAATTATTAGCATTACAAATCTAGGCATGCAAAATTCAACATTATGTATCTGAGGGAGTTTAATGGATCTTATACATGGATCCCAACCTTGAAATAGTATAAATTTATTGCTTACTTCTTCATTTACTAAACTTCGTTATCATTTAGTACGAAGAGAAGTACAACTCGAGTATCATAAACTTCAACTTTTCCAACCATTTTGCACATAAAAAGATTTTATGTATAGACATTTGATAAGCTGAAGGTGAAATACCAAATGCATTGTGTAGACTTATATTCAGTTAAGTCCATTAAAAATACCTATAATTAGGCTTCTAAACGCCGAGCTACAGTCCGATTAACTTAAAACCCAAACCGAGCTCTGTTACATAATCAAAACTCAAGCCCGATCCAAACGTGTTGGATATTCCAATGCAATACCCTAGTTCGGCCCATCGGGCTTTTTAAGAATAAAAGTAGGTAAAAACATCTACATGCAAACAAAAAAAGGTAATCAAATAATACACACATTTATATTTGTAGTAATAGGGGAATCAAAATAGCAACCAGCACTGAAAATATGAACAGCAGTGGCAGTACAAACAAACAGCAGTAGAATGCAACGAAAAGAAATCGTTATTTTAAGGCTTGCCTTAGCAATTTCCTTAAAACTTTTATTCGCAAGTTTCCCAAGATACAACAGAATCTTTTTGCTCGAGATTTTGATAAGTACGACCTCTCTGTGATATACAGAAACTGCTTTGATTCAATGGCAGAAGCAGTAGGAAGAAGAAGAGTATTGGATTTTTTTAGATACAAAATTGATTAGGTTTTGTTCCTTTTTATAACCTCCATGTAACGACCCGTATTTTTTGATAATTAAAATATTAATTTTAATAAGATTTTGAAATTTAATATTGTGAGAAATTAAATTTTATTATTGAGAAAAATAATTAGAATATAATTTAATTTTATTGTTTGAATGTTATAGACAGCTATTTTAATGTAATTTCAATCAATTGAAATAACTGTAAGTTAATTTGGTTATAATTGTAAATAAAGAATAAATTAAATGTTGGATTTAATGTTGAAATTATATGTTATTAATTGAAATAGTTTTATTATGGAATATAAAATCAATTAATTAGTACGTAAATTTATTAGCTTTTGTTTGTAAACAATAGACTTAGAAATGTGTTTGAATTACCAAAGTGTAATAATTGTTTTAATTATTATTTTATTATTTAATCCGTTGAAATAATTTGGAAATAAATGTGAATTTAATATAATTAAATATTGTCGTTAATTTGAGTTAAGATGATAAATGTAGAATATGAATGTAATAAAATGTATACTAATGTTAATTATATTCATAAGGTAATAGATGATTCAATAATAAGAGTGTAATCAAAATAAAAGGAATTTGGTTGAAATTAAAATATAATTAACTAGGGTTTTATTACAGTTGTAACTGAACGCTGAAATTAGTGCAATATTTAAATAGTGCATTTAAATGGGAAATTTTTTTTAATAGATTATTAATTTCTATGTAATCAAGAATAATAAAATTGTTAACTTTTAAATATGAATTTAAAAGTGATTAAAATAATTTAATAATAATTTATTTAATTAACATGAAAATTAGCCATTTTGGCCACTGTCTTGGATTTCGACGAAACTAGTTTCATCGGATCCGAAACAGTGAATTATTATAGGATTTCAAGTTTCGTAGCGATCGGACTTATCGTTTGATCGTGCGAGCTCGAAACGCGTAGAAATCGATTAATGGAATTTAAATGAATATAATTTGATTTTAAAAGCTAAATTCTGCACACAATGGAATTAGGGTTTGAAACTAGTTCCATTGAATTTAAAATATCGAAAACCTATATTTCAATATATTGGATGACCCATTTTTGTTTCGAAAATGAAACAGGCTTTTCGGGTTGTTATCGTTTCGACCCAATTAGATCCATCCATTCGTTCTTGCCCATCTCTGTATATATTGTAACATCCCATATCTAGATGCCCAAAACTAAGCGCTATTGATTCGGTAGTCATCTATAGTATCATCTTTTGGCGACTAAATACGGCTATGTTAATGGTATCAGTAATATCAGAAGTACTTGAATATGAAACAAAACACAAATTTCAAAAAAAAAACACGTTTACTTTATTACATTTCAAAACCAAATATTTCACATTCACAACACATAATCCCCAAATCGTTCCTAGGCACAGATAAAAATATATTATTACAAATTACGTCAACAGCGGTATATGATAATACCCCTTTTGTTGATCAGAGTCATATGGTCATAATAGACCTGATACAATCACAGTGGAAATACATCAAAACATAACAAGAACTACAAATCCTATAGCTATCCATTTGCCTCCTACATGCCTCTAGTAGCCTCATTTTTCATCCTATTAAACCTGAAAAAGACCTAAACCCCTCAGCCTACTCGAATTAATTTTGAGCACCCGAGAGTTTAAGGGGAAACATAAACTTCGAATCAGACATAAAGCCTGGTATGAATAATTCTATACATCCCGGTTAAATATGTTAAGTGAGATGTAACGAACCGTAATTTTCGATAATTAAATTTATTAATTAAATAAGTTTTGGAATTTAATGTTGTGAAAAATTAAAAATTTAAGATTTAATAATGAGAGAAAAAACTAGAATGTAATGTTAATAATGTTAATTTAAGACAATTGACAACTATTTTAATGCAATTTCAATTGATTAAAATGATTGTAAAGTTAAATTTGGTATAAATAGTAAATAAGTAAATAAACCAAAAGTTGTAATAAACGATGAAATTTTATGCAATTAATTGAAATTGATTAATATAGAATAATCAATCAATATATGAACTTATTTGTTTTGTTTGTAAAACAATAAACTTGGAAATGTGTTTGAATTGGTAAGTTGTAACATTGGTTTAATTGTCATTGCATTATTTAATCTATTGAAACTTAATTGTAAATCAATTGCAATAAATGTAATTAAATATTGCGTTAATATGAATTAAGATGATAATTGTAGAATATTAATGTAATAAGATATAAACAAATGTTAACTATGTCCATAAAGTAAATGATTGATTGAATAATAAGATTGAAATCAAAATAAATTAATTTATTGGATTTTAAATTATAATTAATGAATTTATTGAGATTGAACGCGGTAATCAACGCAATATTAATAATTGAATTTGACTTAGGAATTTCTTTTAAAATGTTATTAACTTCTGTATAATTAGAAATGATGAAAATTGTTTGTTATTAAATTTGAAATTAAAAGTGGATTAGAATAATTTAACAATAATTTATTTAATTAGCATGGAAATAGTCATTTTGGCCACGGTCTCCGATTTTGATGAAACTAGTTTCATCGGATTCGTAACCGTGAATTATTGTAGGATTTCAAGTTTCGTAGCGATCAGACTTGTCGTTTGATCGTACGGGCTTGAAACGCATAGAAATCAATTTAATTGAATTCAATTTGAAATAAGCTGATTTTAAAGCTAACTTCTTTATACGATGGAATTAGGACTTAAAACTTGTTCCATTGAGTTTAAAAATATCGAAAACATCTATTTTGATATATGGGATGAACCAATTTCGTTTTGCAGGCAGAACGGGCTTTTCTGGCCGTTATTGTCCATTCAAACCAATTCGATACGTGTTCATTTTCTTATCGGGCTTTGTTCATATAAATAGTTTTGTTCTAACCGTAGTAGCCTTTTTATTTTTCATTACTGTACGTACTGAAATTTCTGTCATTCCTCTCTTCTCAATTGCTAAAAACCTAAATCCCCAAATCCAAATTCAAAGTATATACCTCTTTGGAAGCATATAAAACTTCTTTTCAAAACACTAAGTATATACCTTTTGAAGCTCTTTAACTTATTCTTTTAGAAACCAAAATATACCTTTCGAATGTATCAAAACATTGCTTCAAATACTAATGAAAGTACCCCGTTCGAAAGTATTGGGTTTTACTTTTAAAAACAATTTTGTGTCAAAGTGGTTACATACGAAAGTATCTCTTTTGAAACGATTAATAAAATTGTTTTGGGAAAGATTTGATGACATCGGAACCATCCCTTCGAAAGCTCATAATAAACATTGAAGGATAGCTTCGAAACTCCCTTTCGTAGCCATTGCCTTCGAAATCCCTGTACCCTTTCGAAAGCTTCTAGGAATTACTTATCATAAAACAAAGGCACCCTTTGAAAGCATTAATGACTTCGATACACTCAAAAGGCCCAAGAACGGCAGCTAGGTTTCGACTAGGTCGGAACCATCATATTCGAAAGCCTTATTAAAATATAAAGGGACACATTTGAAAGCTCAGACTTTAAAACATATGATGGCAACCTCTTCGAAAGCTACTTAGAAAACCCCCCTCCGAAAACCTTTATTTTGGTTGAGTCAAAAGCTCTTAATAAACAAAGCAGACTCTTAACATTTGAAAACAAACTAAGGTCTCGACCCCATGGGAAGCATTGCTTTCGACACCATGGCTTTCGCCTTTCCTCCAATCCACTTCATACCATCTAAGGGATATCTTGTGTATTGGTTTTGACTAGGTGGGTTTCGGCTCTGTTGGTTTCGACTGAGTTGAAGCAGAAGCAATGAAGTCGAAAGGCACATCTAAAGGAGGCGGATCTATCTTTTCTAAATAAAGGCTGAAATTGTACTAATTTTAGTATTTGCTTTATAACTAACCTGCCTATCTGTAATCTTTCAATTGGTTGCCTTAAAACTTTCCAATCCTTTACAAAAATAACTACCACATTTACAGATCTGAATCAAGGAAAAATTAACGTTTAAGCCCTTCTATTAAGCAAAACCAATATTACACATAAGTCCTTCATTTAAATAATTTATTTTCCATAGTAAATCAATTAGGAAAAATCCCCGAAAATCATAGAAATTCACTTTCATCATGTTCTCTAACATATTAAAATTTTAGACCCAAATTCTTAATAAAATAATCGAAATTAATTTTAAACTGACAATATCATATCTTTTTTCAGAAATTCATAATAAATTTTCTATAACTAGGAAAATTATAAAAATTGAAACCCATATCCAAAATCATAATCTTCATAGCATACAATTTTTCCATGGCATTCTAAAATCATTTATATTCGATTTTATTCTAAAACCATGCTAATCCATGTTTAAAGAATTTTGTTTAAATCCATCATATTATAATTCAAGCATATCATTATCCAAATAATTATAAAAACGAATTTAATCATAAATCCGAAAACACATAATCATGAAATAAAATAGAGATGGTATAAAATTATTATTTACCTTGAATATGATAGAAGCTTTGAGATTTTATTTGAAATTAATCCTCTAGTTTTAATTCCTTAGCTTGATTAAGTTTCTTCCCCTTTTTCTCTTTGCTAATGGCCGGCTCCTCAGGTATATTTTTGCGTTTGTGAAAATGAAAAGTGTACGTCAATAGGAAAAAACATGCGATGTATAGCCGTGAGTAATAATAGTGTGACAATTTTCCAATATGTGCATGTTTTGATTAATAACATAAAAGCTATTTTAAGCCCATTTATGTTGTTAAGCACGACCTCCTTATTGATTTATTCCAATCTCAATCTCCTTATCATTCTAATTCTTATATTAGTCTATTTATTTTATCTAATTAAATCTCCTGAATAATGTTATCAAAAATTAGGGGTGTTACAATATACCAGATATAGAAGCTAAAATCAATATCAATATCAATAATTATATAAAACTCAAACATTACCATCTCAAACTCAAACATTTGAAATCAATATAAAACAAACCATCCATCATCAGCCTCACACACCTAACTGCAATATATACATTTAACATCAATGTATAATATATACATCCCGCATCCAACATCAAACCCCACAAATCAACATCAAACACCACATGTCCACAAATCAACCTCACTATCTCTCACTGTGTATATACACAAGTTTCAAAAACAAAAACTCCAAAACGTACTTCATGACTCGTCATTGGCTCCAGAACCACCAAACGAGGGAAAGCTCCATAATGCTCCACATACTCGGCCAAACGTTGGTTTTGTTGCTCCTTTTGCGCTGCTCAAAGGCGATCCTCCTACTACAGCAGTGTAATCTTCTAAATAATCTCATTAATTTCAGCATTGTCCCGAGACTTTTGATAAGCGTTTTATGAGACCCGAGCCTACAAATCAAGTCAAAATATGTTTAAGTTATTACGTAACTTTTTTAAAAGTTAAGCAACTTTTACACTTAGTTAATTTTTATAAATTACTGATTGATTACTGTAGCCATAGCGACTGTGTCGGGTCAATAACGAAGTCAAAGATAGCATCCTCCTAATCAGTGATCAGCTGCTAATATCCCGAATGTTCAAGCTTTTGCGCACGTGCTTGCATAAACCTTTCCTACAATGCAAAATGAAATACAATTAAATATTACATGACATTAATATAATATTTTATAACTAATTAATTAAAATTATCATTATTAATAAATTATAACTTAAAATATACCTAAATGTGCGGCGTATGCTTTATCATCCTCATGCCAAGCATAAGTCACTGGTCCCTCGTCATTAGTCTGCCTGACGGGATGGGTATGTGCAAATACAACCATATACGAGACAAGAGCCCCACGTGCTCTTTCCTGCAATAATTGATATATATCATTTTGTTCATACTTATAACACAAACCAAGTTCTATTACGACTGTCCAAACTTTTGTGGGCAATTGTTCTTTGAAAGTGATGGGTAACAAATGTTCCATCATTACATGACAATCACGACTTTTCATCCCATTCAGTTTACCATTCTTATAGTCAACAAATCTACGAAGATTATAGGAAATCCCATCAAGAAATCTTAATCCTTCCACCCACTTTAACGGTACATTAACTTAGTTACTGTCTAGCTCATAACATGCTTTAGGTTTTTTGTGGCATTTTGCATCATATGAAGCTCAGGATGATCGCATATTGCCTCTGTATCACGTCCTAATTTCAAATTGTCTTTAGTCCTTCCTTTAACATTCAGAACTATGTTAAATACATTATTGAACATATTTTTCTTGTTGTGCATCACGTCGATATTATGATGAATTAGAAGATTTTTCCAATAAGGTAACTCCCAAAATATACTTTGTTTGCACCAAATATGAATCGTCGATTTACCTTGAATTTCAATTTGTTCGCCAGTTTCATATATCTTTGGATAATCTTTTATAAGGTCATAAATATCTTCGCTTGAACAAATCGTTGGTGGTTGCAAGGTCTCAAGTCTATTACTTGTAAAGTATTTTTTATCTTTTTCATATGCCCATTTAGATCGATTTAAATAAGGTTTTTTTTTGTTCTTAAAAGTCATAATATATAGAATTTTACTTTCAAAAAACAAAAAAGGTAGTTTATTTGAGTCAATCCAAACGAGCTATAAATTAGATATGATGAAGTAAATTGATAAAAAAAACTGGTAAAATGAAACAGAAACAATAGTGCATTTAGCATTACTATATATCTTTGTTTACAAACATTTACTAAGTTGATATACTATGTTTAGACAACTTTTTTTTGAGCAAAATGGCTGTGTAGTGTCCGCAAGTAGTGGCATAGTGGTAAGATACTCGCTTCCTGGTAAGCAGGTCGCAGGTTCGATTCCCGTCTGCCCTACTCCCATTTCAAGGCGCGGAGGTGGGTCCCCATAAAACCTATAAACGGGTTGGGGGCATCAAATCTCTACGCTGGGCTGGCTAAAAACCCTCCTGTCTGTGGTCGGACCAGGCTAGGGGGGAGCTCATCTCATCCCTTCGATTTCATCAGGGCTCTGGGTTGAGTTTTATAAAAAAAAATGGTTGTGTAGTTCGTGCGAGACTACACAGCCCAAATATTATAACCATAAAATATGTGAAGTACATTTTCTTATAGGTTCTGCTTCTAGCTACATACATCCATACGGTAGTAATCGGTACAAAAAAAATCAAACACAAAATGTCACAAGAAGCAAGACCGAGCATTATTGGTATCTTCGTGGGCATCACCCTCAATCACTTGGATTGCTTTGCAACTATCAATCGATTCCTCATCATCTACTATATGTTTCCCATAACCCATATATGCATTTATTTAATTTGGTAGAGCATGGATGTTACCGATTTTACTTATCCATAAAATGAGAAATATTGTTCAATCAGGCGCATTATGTAGTGAGGTAAAAGCGTCAAATTTCAAAAAATCTAGTATAGTAATTTTGCACTAGATCATTTTAATGCGTTATCATGAGTAATATTGATTATACAAATCAAATTTGATTTTTGATTTGATATAATGAGATTTCTGATTTAAAATTAATTTTATCTAACTTATTTTGATTAGTCTTAGATTACGATTAATGTTGAACATATATATTCACATACAATGTATGAAGATTTTAAAGAGGATGTAAAACATTTAATAATCAAATCTTTATAAATTTCATACATACATACATATACATATACATTAATATTGTTAATAGTATATCCACTACATTAATGTGATATGATAAATATTCAAATCTTACCAACTATTAACTATGTGACGTGAATTTTTTTAAATCTTATCTACTACTTATTATATAATATGATGAAATTTAAGATCCCATCTATTATTATTACAACTTAAATCTTTCCAACTATAAATATTATCCAACTTATCCCAGATAAAATCCACAATTCAATTCTGTAAACAATGGTGCTTGAGAAGAAAGTTATGCAGAGCCTTTTGATACTGCTACTTTTACTAGTATTAGGTAAATTATTGTACAAGTTTGTTAATTTTCAAATCCACTTGCTGAAATTTCAGCATAAAAAACGACCAAAACTGATTATAATTTTTATTATTACTATTTTTTTAATATTTGCTGTTCATTACAAGGATAACAAATGTAAGTTAGGTTCTTGCTAAAAGGATTGGTTTTGGTACCTAATTTCACAAAAAGAAATTAAGCATTTGTTCACTTTTTTGTTATTGTGATTTTTGATTACTATTAACTTAATAATAGCATGTGGTAAATAAAAGTAAACTAAGGGTAAGTTGGATGTCTCATATTATTTAACTTTTGAACTATATATGATGATCTACAGGAAATGTTATAAAATCTGAAGCTAAGATGGTGAGTGTTGTGAGTCAACATTTCAAAGGACCTTGCTACCACAACAATGCATGTCGCCACATGTGCATTATCTACGACAAATCAAAGGGTGGAGGATGTGCAGAGGTTGAGGATAAAGGACACAAAGTCCATAAATGTCTTTGTGTTAAGGAGGTTGATGATTAAACTTATGTATGTGCATTGCACTACTTAAAACTTTATGATGATTAATAATAATAAAAATTTGTTTATCTACCAACACGTATAGTCATTTCGATCATACGATTGCATACCACTAACTTTATAAGTCTCCCAATGAATTTAACATATATTTGTTGATATGGTCAAACGTTTTAATCATTGTATCTGTGTCACTTATAATTTTGTGTTATTATTCAAATTGTTGTAGTTTGTGTAGTAATTAAGCAATTAGCTTACCATAGAAAACTAGTTATATATGTGGTCACAATTTTATCGCATATTATTCAAATTATTATGCCACGGTTTGCTTGTTAATTGTTTTGTTTATTTTGTCTATGTTGACATGAGTGGTGCTAAAAGCAGCTTATATTTCCTTTATTTTTTTCCCTATGAAAAAGCAATACGAGGCTTCATTCAAGATAGAACTGTCAGTAACATATCATTGAGCCACACTAGAATGCTGATCAAATAAATTCGAGGACATAGTTTGAAACACCACGTACTTGATCAACAACAGTGTCCTAAAAACAAATTTCAGGAGTTCATTCGGGTAACATAACTGTACTAAATTAGGTATGACCAAGTAATCAACAGATTATATGCTGATAAAACGAACTGGGAGAATGAAAATCAAAGTGCATTTAGCTTCACATATATTTTTGTTTAGGAATATTTACCAAATTGATAAGCTATGCATGGATTGTTGAATAAATGATTAGATTGCAGATCTCGTTGATTTTGACTTCATTTACAGGTGCGTTAACAAATTATTAGGTCAGTAGTAACAATAAAAGAATGTTAATAACAATCTTTTACAGGTGGAAGTTATGTTTTGCTCTTTGTAGAAAAAATAAACCACTAATAATACATTCATTCACTCCATTAATAAGATATAACACAATTTCAAATCTTATCTATGATTAATTACTACGTTAAAAAAATTCTAATTATTAACATTACAAATCTAGGCATATAGAATTCAAGATTATGCATGTGAGAGAGTTTGTCAATAATTTACAAAAATAAATAAGTAAATAAATTGAAAATTTGTAAATTGCTCCGCTTAAGTTCAAACTAACTCCATTTGATACGATCGCAACATAAAAAACGATATCTCAAACGGACCTCATTTGGACAAGTTATTAATTTTAAAAGTTTATAAAAATATAAATTTCATTAATTATAATAATTAATTTACCAAACGGGCCAACTTCTTTCTTTCAGACTTGTCCTTTGATCGTACGGGCTTGAAACGCGTAGAAATCAATTTAATTGAATTCAATTTGAAATAAGCTGAATTTAAAGCTAACTTCTTTATACGATGGAATTAGGACTTGAAACCTATTCCATTGAGTTTAAAAATATCGAAAACAACTATTTTGATATATGGGATGACCCACTTTCGTTTCGGATGAAGAATGGGTTTTTTTGAGCGTTATTGTCTATTTAAACCAATTCGATACTTGTTCATTTTCTGATTGGGCTTTGTTCATATAAATAGTTTTGTTCTAACCGTAGCAGCCTTTTTATTTTTCATTACTGTGCGTACTAAAATTTCTATCGTTCCTCTCTTCTCAATTGCTGAAAACCTAAATCCCCAAATCCAAATTCAAAGTATATACCTCTTTGGAAGCACAGAAAACTTCTTTTCAAAACACTAAGTATATACCTTTTGAAGCTCTTTAACTTATTCTTTTAGAAACCAAAATATACCTTTCGAATGTATCAAAACATTGCTACAAATACTAATGAAAGTACCCCGTTCGAAAGTATTGGGTTTTACTTTTAAAAACATTTTTGTGTCAAAGTGGTTACATACGAAAGTATCTCTTTTGAAACGATTAATAAAATTGTTTTGGGAAAGATTTGATGGCATCAGAACCATCCCTTAGAAAGCTCATAATAAACATTGAAGGATAGCTTCGAAACTCCCTTTCGTAGCCATTGCCTTCGAAATCTCTGTACCCTTTCGAAAGCTTCTAGGAATTACTTATCATAAAACAAAGGCACCCTTTGAAAGCATTAATGACTTCGATACACTCAAAAGGCCCAAGAACGGCAGCTAGGTTTCGACTAGGTCGGAACCATCATATTCGAAAGCCTTATTAAAATATAAAGGGACACATTCGAAAGCTCAGACATTAAAACATAGGATGGCAACCTCTTTGAAAGCTACTTAGAAAACCCCCCTCCGAAAACCTTTATTTTGGTTGAGTCAAAAGCTCTTAATAAACAAAGCAGACTCTTAACATTTGAAAACAAACTAAGGTCTCGACCCCATGGGAAGCATTGCTTTCGACACCATGGCTTCCGCCTTTCCTCCAATCCACTTCATACCATCTAAGGGATATCTTGTGTATTGTTTTTGACTAGGTGGGTTTTGGCTCTGTT
This sequence comes from Allium fistulosum, assembly GCA_030737815.1. NCBI lineage: Eukaryota > Viridiplantae > Streptophyta > Magnoliopsida > Asparagales > Amaryllidaceae > Allium > Allium fistulosum. The sequence goes on from CM060901.1 coordinate 674,029,398, forward strand.
GGTTTCGACTGAGTCGAAGTAGAAGCAATGAAGTCGAAAGGCACATCTAAAGGAGGCGCATCTAACTTTTCTAAATAAAGGCTGAAATCGTACTAATTTTAGTAATTGCTTTTTAACTAACCTGCATATCTGTAATGTTTTAATTGGTTGCCTTAAAACTTTCAAATCCTTTACAAAAATAACTACCACATTTACAGATCTGAATCAAGGAAAAATTAACGTTTAAGCCCTTCTATTAAGCAAAACCAATATTACACATAAATCCTTCATTTAAATAATTTATTTTCCATAGTAAATCAATTAGGAAAAATCCCCAAAAATCATAGAAATTCACTTTCATCATATTATCTAACATATTAAAATTTCAGACCCAAATTCTTAATAAAATAATCAAAATTAATTTTAAACCGACTATATCATATCTTTTTTCAGAAATTCATAATAAATTTTCTATAACTTGGAAAATTATAAAAATTGAAACCCATATCCAAAACCTTAGTCTTCATAACATACAATTTTTCCATGGCATTCTAAAATCATTTATATTCGATTTTATTCTAAAACCATGTTAATCCATGTTTAAACAATTTTGTTTAGATCCATCGTATTATAATTCAAGTAATCATCATCCAAATAATTATAAAAATGAATTTAATCATAAATCCGAAAACACATAATAATGAAATAAAATAAAGATGGTATAAAATTATTATTTACCTTGAATAGTATTCCGGATTTTAAATGAAGTATGGTTTGTCGATTTTAAATAATGTACTTAGTCTATTTATATAATAGTATATTAAGGTATATGCCTGTACATTTTATTGTATATATAAAGGGTTTTCGCACGCATATTTATAATATAAGTTGTAAAAGAATATTGGTACTGACTTTTGATGTTATGTGTATATCATTGTATACGTATAAAAGATTTGAAATAAATGTAATATGTTTTGTTAAGTATACATGTTATGTAAGTCTGGTTTATATTTTATGGCTACAGTATTTTAAATGTATAAATATTTCTTACGCAAGTTTGAGTTATAAAGTGTTTTTAAAGTATACAATATAATATATGTATAAAGTTTTACTGTTTATGAAAATGTATAAAGTTTTAAGTGTTGTTAAAGTTTTGCTATATATAGGTTGGAATTTTGCTTACGGTACACTTTAATGTATTGGATTATTAATAGTTAAATATTTTATACACTATAAAGTTGTTCTGTGATTTTATAAAAATAAATAGATGTCAGTTTTTATATGTGTTACTAGTTATGTAATCTTTGGGTTTGGTTATATATTGGTTGCGTAGAATAGTTATATGAGCTATTTACGTAATTGTGTTTTATATGTGTTTATTATTATTCAAAATAATATGTGTTTAAATTAATATTGATTTCATGGAAATAATAATAAAATATGTTTAGCGTTGCTGTTTTATCAAATTTATTCTGATTTGTTTTATTGATCCTGTTATCAGCCTTGTCCGTCGTGCATGTTCTCTCCGTCGAATCGTGTCCAATTTGCTTTGTTTCGAAGTTCGTGTTTGGATTCGTAACTCACTTCATTGTCCGTCCTCTCTAGCCGCGAAAGGTGAGAAATCACTCACGATTAACGTTCTTTTATTTATTAAATTTGATTTCAATTAAAACGACAATTGAAATATGCCACTGCTATTTATTTACATTGCTATATATATACATGCCATCATCTGTATCTGTTCACCTGTGACATCTGACACCATTATCTGTAATTTATATTTCTATATATATGCCATCATCTGTATCTGTTCACCTTTGACATCTGACACCATTATCTGTAATTTATATTTCTATATATATGCCATCATTTGTATCTGTTCACCTGTGACATCTGACACCCTTATCTGTTATTTATACTGATGATATATGCCTGTTACCGTTGTTATATTATTATCATATCTGTTATCACTCTGTAAGTTCCCAGTTAGTATAGAATTCACTATGGGTTGAAATGATACATACCCGAACGATCTGTAGAATAGGATAAAATCGTTATGGGTTGAAATGATAAACCCAAGCGATTTTCAATTGAATTGAATTTGAGATTTCGGGTTGAAAAGATATATACCCGAATATAATCTAAATTACGGATTGAAATGATAAATATCTGTATCACTTGACCATAGGATAGAAAATTATATACAGACACCATTGGTCTATATATATAAATATTTTGAAAAATGATTTCTATTGTCTTGAAAAGAAATATATGGTTTTAATAAATATTGATTTTAAAGATTTATTAAAGTTGATTTGAATCAATTTAAAAATATGTTTTGAGTATTTATGTAAAATTTATATTTTCAAATATAGAGTTTATAATGTTTCAGGTTGAAAGATAAATTTGAAATTGATTTGGAATTCTTAATTATTTAATAATTATAATTAAATAAGTTTGATTCGAAATCTATTAAATTTGAAATCTTAAGATATGTTTTATAACTTGAATTTGATTAAAAGGTGGCTTAAATGAATATTTCAAACTTATATAAATTTAAAAGGGATATTTTGTTTAAATAAATTTGTAAATTGAAGTTGTATTTAGATGTATTGAAATGATTAAAGAAATATCTCAGAAACTAAATGTAATGAAATTAAATTTAGATATAAATGGAATTATCAAATTTAGTTTTGAATTGTGAATATTTAAAGCTTTGAAATATATTGAAATTGAAATGGCTTATTTTGTGGTTCAAATATGTATTTGAAATTGATAATTTGAAATGGTTTATTGAGAAGCTGAATCGAGTTAAAATTGATGATTTGAGATTTGATTAAATTTTAATTTTGGAATTCGAGTTTATGTGAATCGTATTTTGAAATTTGAGGAAGCTATTTTATATAAAGTATTTTAAACTATATCTAAAACTATTTATATTTTACTTTATAAATTTTAATATAAATTATTTTAATATAAATCATTTTCAATATAAATTATTTTATTATAAACTATTTTAACTTATAACTATTTTATATAAACTATTTTATTTTATAAACTATTTTTCTATATATACAAATTTTAATATCTAAACCGTTTAAGAGGAAAGTGTTAGGATTCCAAAATGTTAAGATTTCAAGCTATGATTTCCAAAGTGTTTTGATTTTAAAAGGCTACGATTTCGAAAGCGATATAACTTTGGAAAGTGATATGATTTTAGAAATGGATTTATTTAAAGTGAAATTGATATCGTATGGATATGGTTTTGAAATGGCAATGATATTTCGGTTTGAAATATAAACTATTTTGAAAGTTTACTAAATGACCATTAGTGTAATTAATACGTAGTTATTAAAGAGACCGGGATCGGATATGGACATACTCTCTGTCGATATCGAAAACCACTTTAATAACTAATATACGCGGAGTGTTGATCCAGAATGAAGTGGATGGTTTATTGAACGCGTTGACTGAAGAAATAGAATGATATTGGATGACCCCTGACATGACTAAAACAGGAGCCGCGTCGGGCCATTGAGGTTCGCCACCTCTAGCGGACACACTTCTTCGATACCATATCTATTACTTATGTGATTCGATTTGGGTGCACCCCTTGATTTGGGAGTGTTGTTTCGCAGTGTTGAGGTAGTAGCTGCTATGCTCAACATCAGTCCAGATCACCCAACTACTAGTATCCTAGTTGGTATCGCCTCATGTACCTTGTCATACTGATTATCCTATTCGCGACCACTACGATTTGTTTTGTGTTATACCTATGGGGTACCCTCTGATAACCACTAGTTTACGGTTGGGCTTACGGTGCTGTATAGACTATGACATGGTAAAAATGTGTTAAGGGTGGAATGGGCCATGACTTAACGCTATTTTGATATCGTACTTTACTAATTAGACATTATCTACTTAGCGTATTCTACTGTATATATAGATAGTTTAATGGATCCTTAGAGGATGGTTATCCCAAACATCCTTTGAGTTACTTGTATTTCAGTCGTTATTTCACTTGAGTTGGATTTATTGATATAAGAATGTTAATCCTAACTCGAGTGTTTTGTGTTTTCTTTACGCTCAGGTCAGACTGAGTGTACCAGTATTCAAGACTCACCTTTGGAGTTGGAGCTTCGCTTGGAGATTCAGCTATCTATCCAGCTTTCAGTTATTCAGTTGATTCCAGTGATTTATTCAGATCTTGTATTTGACTATTGTATTGAGATATCTATTGTATTCAAGACTTCTGTTGTATCTTGTTTAACTATGTTATATATATAGTAGCTTCATGAACTACTATTCTTTTGTTTCCGCTGCATTATTATTATATTACTCTGTGTCTGTGATCTGTGATTATTTTATTTACTGTATATGCTGAGTTTTGCCAATTTAAATTAACAATCTATTGTTTTGAATTATTCAAGTCCGACATGTGTGGATTTATTATCGATTTGAATGGTCCAAAATAGTGGGTCGTTACAAAACCCATATACCGCGATATTCCACCTCGAAGTGGAATTGGTATTGTGCTAACATCTGTGGATGCATGGAAATAGGTTGGAGGGATCCAACTGGATTCCTCAAAATTATTTAGGTTTTTTAAAATTCTGCGTTATGAATATTTGATATTCTGTGATGAATTATATTAATAATTGGAGTATTGAATGCTATGGTTTGCTTGAATATTTCGGTACACTAATTTACCAAAATATATAGAATTGGATTTTTGAAAGGAAAAAAATAAAAAGTAAATTTTTAAGTAAAATAATTATGAGAATTTGAATAAATCAAAGAATGGATTGGAAAAGAATAAAAGTGATTTTAAACCTCAGATAAGTAAATACCGAGTATGGGAAAGGGAATTTTAAATAAACAGAGAAATATTGAATTTTAAACTTAAGTGATATTATATCAAGGAATAAAGAATTTATTTTTAAATTCAAGGTTTGAATTTATTTAAAGGGATAAGGAAGGAATTTGGGAAATTTGAAATTGGTATTTTCAGTTAAAAGATTTAAATCATAATAAAGAAAATAAAATCTGAAGTTACTAGGTTTGAAATAAATTTAGTAAGTAAAGAAATTTATTTTAAAATGGAGTAATTTGGAAATCAATTTGAAAATTGATTTAAGCGTTTGAAATTGGAATTCCAAAAGAAGAATGAGACTATGAAATTTATAAACTGGGTTTATAAAGGTGAAGTAATATATCAGTGGATATTTGGAAGAATAAATTCATTGTAACAACCCGCATATCTATCGATTCTATATTTAAATATTTTATCGTTAGTCGGATGTTAGTCCGAAAAGCTACTTTTTGCATACGGTCAAATTAGGACTCGAGACCACCCCCATTGGGTTCAAAATGACGTTTGCGATCTTTTTGAGTGTAAACTTCGATATGTTTGGAGATAGTGAGATTTTCAACACTTTTTCCCGCCTTTGACTTTGGTTTGGACTGCACCCCTTTAGTTCAGCCCAACCATCTTCCTCACTCTATCAAAACACTTCAAGCTTTGTCAAAAATGGTGGTGGGAAGTGGAAATTAAAACTCCAAACACAAATTCCATTGCAAATCCGAGATTCAACATCAAATTCACGTGAAGACCATTGATTCAAGCTTGTAGGTGTTCTTGCTTTGCTCTCAAATCTCCATCTTCATCAAATTCCATGAAAAGGTGAGATTTTTGATCTCACATCTTGCCTATATCTATCTTGGACTGTTGGGAATGATCCCCTATTGCATTTGCATCAACATTTGCATTTGGTTTGAATTGGATTGGCGAAAAACTTCAATTTTCAGCGTTTTGGTGATTTTTCTGGCCTTAAATCGTTTCTGGCATTCGCTGAGTCGTCCACGAGTTAAGCCTAAGTCGTGAGTCGTTCACGAGTTAAGGGCTTAAGTCGCGCGCGTGCATTTCTGTTCGCCTGGCTTGAGTCGTTCACGAGTTAAAGGCCTGAGTCGTTCACGAGTTAAAGGCTTGAGTCGTTCACGAGTTAAAGGCCTGAGTCGTTCACGAGTTAAAGGCCTGAGTCGTTCACGAGTTAAAGTGTTAAGTCGTTCTGGGTGTTCTGCCTTCGCTAGGTCTTTCGCGAGTTAAGTGATAAGTCGTAGCTCGTATTTGAGCTTAAGTCGTAGCTCGTATGGCTCTTAAGTCCTAGGTCGTTGGCTTTTAAACCGTTAAGTCGTATGACCTTAAGTCGTAGGTCGTCCCCGACCTAACTCCACTAGGTCGTTCCAGTCTTAGCTCGTAGCTCGAATAGAAGATTAAGTCGTTAAGTCGTTCGCGAGTTAGTACTTGGTCGTTTGACCTGTTTTTCCCCTAGGTCGTTCGACCTGTTCTTCTGCTAAGTCGCGTGGCATTCTCCACTTAGGTCGTATGACCTTATCCCTTAAGTCGTAAGTCGCTTGCCTCCCTTAAGTCGTAAGTCGTTCGCGAGTTAGTACTTGGTCGTTCGACCTGTTCTTCTGCTAAGTCGCGTGGCATTCTCCACTTAGGTCGTATGACCTTATCCCTTAAGTCATAAGTCGCTTGCCTCCCTTAAGTCGTAAGTCGTTCGCGAGTTAGTACTTGGTCGTTTGACCTGTTTTTCCCCTAGGTCGTTCGCGAGTTAGTACTTAGTCATTTTACCTGTTCTTCAGCTAGGTTGCACGGCAGTCTTCCCTTAGGTCGTATGACCTACTTTTCCTTAGGACGCTTGACCAGCCTGCCTTCTCTAAGTCATACCGTGACGGGGCGCTGCCCCCTGGACCCCCGCGACCTGACCGGGCAGGTCGAACCCCGTATTACTCTGCGTAGGCAATCTCTTCTGAAAAACATTTATCAGAATTTCTACTTTGATGGTTTTGGGATTGACTTCTTTGGACTTTACTCACGTCTTCGAACGTGAATTGATTTGTTTCTACAATCGTTTTATGACTTGTCACTTTAAAGATATATGAAGGTTTCAATACTAATAGTAAATATCAACACTCTCTCATCAAAGCGATTTCAACACTATTTTAAATATCAAAAGTTCGTTTTCTCAAACCGATTTTCAATCTACTAGTATATACAAGCCTTTACTTCACTCGAATGAGAAATCGACTTAAACGACTTAGTAAAACGAGTGGTATGAAACGCTTGCGTTCACTTCGTCGGTTAGCTCTTGGACTTGTTCGATTGAACCCTTTTGTGACAATTTCCTAGTGAAGATCTACAGTTTGTTCGTAAATATTTAAGTTAAGCAAGTGGTTATGGGACATGAAGCTAAACTCATATATTTACTAGCTTAGTGTGATTGACACTTCTTTATGATCGATGATGATCATTTTATGGTTTAGACTAGCAATGTGCGATGTCTCTTCGTCCGTGTGTCGGACTTGCCTTCGGGCCATCCGTGTGTTCGGAAAATTTAAATGGATAGCTTCCATGAGATAACTTCTCGTCCGTGTGTCGGACTTCCCCCTTTTAGTGATTTCTGGATTTCGTGTGTTGATTTCTGGGATTTGTTCTGGATTTCGTGTGTTGATTTCTGGATTTAGTGCTTCACCAACTTTTGTGATTTTCACTGATATGATATCAGGTTTTTGTGTATTGGTGAATTCGTGTGTCATTACCTTTTTATGTGTTTGGATCTTTGAGAAGATTCTTGTGATATTGATAAATCTTTTGTTGATTATCATTTACGTACTTATAGTAGTATGTCGCTATGGTTATTACATGTTCATGTCATGCCTTTTACTGTATACCATATCATCTGATATTTATAGTTAGACTGATCCGTTTATTATTTTCTTATAAATAATACTCGGGTCAGACCGAGATGTTACATGTGCTTCTGCTTGACTTCCTCCCGGGATTTGCTACTCTGACTTTTGGCTAACTACTCTAGTTTAGTAGTTTTTGTTTGTATACATTTGAGATTAGACTCCTTGATGTATACATATTCCATTATCTTGCACTTGTATCTATTCATTCGTGTTATTGTGGATCTTATTTGACCACTACTCTGATGTACACTTTCATGTGTTATATTCATATCTATTTCCGTCTTTGTGATATGAATTGTCTGTGACTGATTAATGTTACGATTATTTCTATATTTGTTTCCGAAGATTATATATAGCCACCGTGTGATAGCTTTGTGTTTGTATCGGTATGTCGGATTTCCTCCTTAAAAGATATGCATCCTATTCTATCTGACATATCGGTGCTCGCACAAAGAAGTTACATGGATGGTCGCTCCTCAACAGCCTTATTCTCCGTGCTAATTGACAGCACTACACCGTAGTGTTCTTGGTTAGCGTGGGTATAGAGGTGGGGCGTCACAGCTTGGTATCAGAGCCAAACTTCGGAACAATGTAGAATTATCTAGCAAGGATCATGTCCTAAGTCTTTCTTAGGAGTTGTGCCTTAGGATTTTATTCGTGTCTTCGTACCATTCTATCCTATTTTCTTTTATGATTCCTTGTTTTATCAATCATGATTGTTTGATTTTCATTCTGAGAATAACTTTTTCTTCTTCTTTTCTTTCTTTCTTAAAGAAAGAAATGGTTGGTTCTGGCAGTCCTAGCGCTGGTCAATCTAGTAGTCCTTCTCTGGATGGCGTATTCATGTCTGCCCAACAACTCTTGGATCTTGCTCAGAATCAAGGGTTTATCTGTGCTTTGGGTAAGGACCCAGAAATGGTTTTACCTCTGAAACTTGTAGTTCCTTTCCATCAGCTTGTGGATATCACTCTTCAACATGAAGAGGCTGCTAAAGGAATTGCTAGTAATATTGGGATTTCCAAGAAGAGGCATATCAAGTTCAAAAGCCCTTATCCCGATAAGAAGGTAAAGCAACCTACTTTGGTAGCAAAGACTCCAAACTCTTTTTGTAGAGGATGCTACAATTGTAAATCTAAGTACCACTACGCAAAGGAGTGTCCGGAACCACTCTTTTGTCGTTATTGCAAAAATTCAAGTCATCATATTTCTGTCTGCCCCATGCTTCTAAGCAAGAGTCGGGTGGAACAAGAAATTCCGGTAGTTGAGACTCCTACCGCTAGTCGTAAGCAATGCTACAATTGTGGTTCCACAGACCACTATGTAATTAAGTGCCCGAAACCCCTTTATTGCCGCTACTGCAAAAGTTCGGGCCATCTTATATCTACATGTCCCATACTCCAAAGTAGGAGAGAGGGAGAGCTAAATGTTGTGCAAGCCCCTAGCAGCTCTTCTTTTAGTCAAGGTAATTCTCCTTTTACCCTTGACGATATTTATTTCGTGATTATCTTGTTCGAGTTCTTTTTGATATGGGTTTCATCTCATTATTTTTATATCAAAAGAACTTGTGATTCTTTTTCTTTAAAACATTTTTGGGCTTGTTGACTTCTTTGAGGATTGCGAATCCGGTTGGTGGATCCGCAACACTCAATTTGCTTTTTATTTTATGTCAAGATTATTTTACGTGATTTTTCTTTCCGAGCCAATTTTTACTTGTGCCTCGGAATTGACTTTTGTCAGGATTGGCTTAATTATTATGAAGCCACATCCCTTGTCCCGTGTGGACTATTCATCTTCGACATTTTCAATCTGTTAAGCAGATTTCTGTTTTTCCTTTGTGATTTTGATTCCAATTTGATGGCATCATTTTATTCTTTAAGCTCACATGATGAGGAAGTGTTATTTCTCTCATTCATGTAGTTTGAGAATTTTCCGGTATTTTTGAGTTTGTTTTAGGATTATCACCTAAGCAATCTTTTGTGTGGATTTAAGGTCCGTTTAGCTCGACCTTGCCACCGATTTTCATTTGCTACGAGTTGCGGAAGTTAGCATTCCACTTACCGCATTCCGCACTCGTTATGCTTCTTGTGAATGACTTATTATGTCATTCAGTTTGTCTAGCTTATTTCATCCATTTTATGAATCGAGTATTCTATGAATATCTCGATGACTCCATTCTTGTATATATTGATTTTGGATGAAAACTGCAATTTAAAATTTTGCAAATCTTTTTCATAAGATTTATTTATAAGTACAATTTGACTTTGCTCTTAAACAAGCAAAGAATATTCTTAAAGTTTTTTTTTAGAAAACATGTTTATCATATAAAAGGTGATTTTGTGATTGTATTGCCCACTGAGTGCTTTAAGAATTTTGGTCGATGCGCTTGATCAACGTTATCGATAGGAATTTCCTAAACGCTTTGATGAGACAATCAGACACGATATATTGACTTGTAAAAATGTAAATTTATCTAGAAAGATTATTACATAGAGATAAATGTAATTTTGTAAGTTTTAACTTTTCGGAAAAAGAAGATTATTTAAAAGAACTCTTTTCCGATACTCTTATTCTTGTGATTCCCGTAGGGAACCAAGACTTTATCTTTTGTACGAATGCTAATTGTATTGGTTTGGATGCCGTTCTCTTGCAAAATAGAACGTGCTATCACTTGTGCTTCTAAATCATTAAAGCCGATCGAGACTGGGTATGCCACTCATGATCTAGTGCTCGCGGCTATTGTTTTCTCTTTTAGAGTTTGGCATCATTATTTTGGGGAAGAAGTTCGTTCTCCACTCCGACCATAAATCTTTGAAATGTTTATTTTCTTATAAGGAATGAAATTTGATATTGCTAACTTCATTAAGCGTTGCATGGCTTACCAACTCATAAAGGCCAAGCATCTAAGGCCCAGTGGGTTATTGCAACCTTGGACATTCCAATTAAGGAGAGGGATCAAATTTCCATGGTCTTTGTTGACGGACTTCTCCGTTCTCGTTCGGGTCATGACAGTTTATGGGTAATTGTAGATAGACTTACAAATCTACCCGTTTTCTTCCCGTTCGGTCCAATCAGACCGTATCTCTTTTCACTAAACCCTGTGTTTAGTTAAATTTCATGGAGTTCCTACTTCTGTTGTTAGCAATCGTGATCCATTATTTTGCTGATGGATTTTGTAAGGTCTTCAAAAAGCTTTGGGAACAAAGCTTAATTTTAGCACCGCTTATCACCCCCAGTCCGATGGACAAACTGAGCGTGTGAATCAAACACTTGAAGATCTTCTTCGTGCTTGTGTTCTTGACTTTGGTGGAAGTTGGGAAGATCATATTTCACTTGTTGAATTTTCCAATAATAACAGCTTCCAATCTAGTATTGGTATGGCTCCTTTCGAGGCACTTTATGGAAGGCCATGCCGATCTCCTTCTTGTTGGCTTGAGGCCGGTGAGAAACTGGTTTTAGGACCAGACTTTATTCGAGATTCCACAGAAAAGATTGGACTTATTCGACATAGGATGAAAGAAGCCCAGAGTAGACAAAAATCCTATGCCGACAACCGAAGAAGGAAATTAGAATTTTCTGTTGGTGATCTTGTATTTATTCGTGTTTCACCAATGAAGGGTGTTGTACGTTTCAGTCGATCGGGAAAGTTAGCGCCTCGATATATTGGGCCATTTCCTATCACCGAGCGTATTGGTTCCTTGGCTTACCGCCTTTCATTACCGGCTCAGTTTTCTGCTATGCATGACGTGTTTCACGTTTCTCAATTACGGAAGTGCCTTCGGGATTCCGATTCTACTCTTGAGCCCGGTGTTGTGGAAGAGATTGAAGTTTCACCTAATTTAACTTATGAGCAGCATCCTGTTCGAATTATTGCTTCGGAGATCAAACGGCTTCGAAATAAAGATGTTCCGCTTGTTAAAGTTCAATGGTCCTCAAATCCTAAGGATTGCTCTTGGGAAACTAGAGAATTCATCGAGCGTACACATCCGGAATTACTTTCTCATGCTCTTTGAGGTAAACTTTTTAATTCCAATTTCTTTTGTGTTAATATGCTTTTATGGTTGTTACTTTTTATTTCCACCATATATATTGCGAGGACGCAATTTCTTTAAGGAGGGGAGTCTGTAACAACCCGCATATCTATCGATTCTATATTTAAATATTTTATCGTTAGTCGGATGTTAGTCCGAAAAGCTACTTTTTGCATACGGTCAAATTAGGACTCGAGACCACCCCCATTGGGTTCAAAATGACGTTTGCGATCTTTTTGAGTGTAAACTTCGATATGTTTGGAGATAGTGAGATTTTCAACACTTTTTCCCGCCTTTGACTTTGGTTTGGACTGCACCCCTTTAGTTCAGCCCAACCATCTTCCTCACTCTATCAAAACACTTCAAGCTTTGTCAAAAATGGTGGTGGGAAGTGGAAATTAAAACTCCAAACACAAATTCCATTGCAAATCCGAGATTCAACATCAAATTCACGTGAAGACCATTGATTCAAGCTTGTTGGTGTTCTTGCTTTGCTCTCAAATCTCCATCTTCATCAAATTCCGTGAAAAGGTGAGATTTTTGATCTCACATCTTGCCTATATCTATCTTGGACTGTTGGGAATGATCCCCTATTGCATTTGCATCAACATTTGCATTTGGTTTGAATTGGATTGGCGAAAAACTTCAATTTTCAGCGTTTTGGTGATTTTTCTGGCCTTAAATCGTTTCTGGCATTCGCTGAGTCGTCCACGAGTTAAGCCTAAGTCGTGAGTCGTTCACGAGTTAAGGGCTTAAGTCGCGCGCGTGCATTTCTGTTCGCCTGGCTTGAGTCGTTCACGAGTTAAAGGCCCGAGTCGTTCACGAGTTAAAGGCTTGAGTCGTTCACGAGTTAAAGGCCTGAGTCGTTCACGAGTTAAAGGCTTGAGTCGTTCACGAGTTAAAGTGTTAAGTCGTTCTGGGTGTTCTGCCTTCGCTAGGTCTTTCGCGAGTTAAGTGATAAGTCGTAGCTCGTATTTGAGCTTAAGTCGTAGCTCGTATGGCTCTTAAGTCCTAGGTCGTTGGCTTTTAAACCGTTAAGTCGTATGACCTTAAGTCGTAGGTCGTCCCCGACCTAACTCCACTAGGTCGTTCCAGCCTTAGCTCGTAGCTCGAATAGAAGATTAAGTCGTTAAGTCGTTCGCGAGTTAGTACTTGGTCGTTTGACCTGTTTTTCCCCTAGGTCGTTCGACCTGTTCTTCTGCTAAGTCGCGTGGCATTCTCCACTTAGGTCGTATGACCTTATCCCTTAAGTCGTAAGTCGCTTGCCTCCCTTAAGTCGTAAGTCGTTCGCGAGTTAGTACTTGGTCGTTCGACCTGTTCTTCTGCTAAGTCGCGTGGCATTCTCCACTTAGGTCGTATGACCTTATCCCTTAAGTCATAAGTCGCTTGCCTCCCTTAAGTCGTAAGTCGTTCGCGAGTTAGTACTTGGTCGTTTGACCTGTTTTTCCCCTAGGTCGTTCGCGAGTTAGTACTTAGTCATTTTACCTGTTCTTCAGCTAGGTTGCACGGCAGTCTTCCCTTAGGTCGTATGACCTACTTTTCCTTAGGACGCTTGACCAGCCTGCCTTCTCTAAGTCATACCGTGACGGGGCGCTGCCCCCTGGACCCCCGCGACCTGACCGGGCAGGTCGAACCCCGTATTACTCTGCGTAGGCAATCTCTTCTGAAAAACATTTATCAGAATTTCTACTTTGATGGTTTTGGGATTGACTTCTTTGGACTTTACTCACGTCTTCGAACGTGAATTGATTTGTTTCTACAATCGTTTTATGACTTGTCACTTTAAAGATATATGAAGGTTTCAATACTAATAGTAAATATCAACACTCTCTCATCAAAGCGATTTCAACACTATTTTAAATATCAAAAGTTCGTTTTCTCAAACCGATTTTCAATCTACTAGTATATACAAGCCTTTACTTCACTCGAATGAGAAATCGACTTAAACGACTTAGTAAAACGAGTGGTATGAAACGCTTGCGTTCACTTCGTCGGTTAGCTCTTGGACTTGTTCGATTGAACCCTTTTGTGACAATTTCCTAGTGAAGATCTACAGTTTGTTCGTAAATATTTAAGTTAAGCAAGTGGTTATGGGACATGAAGCTAAACTCATATATTTACTAGCTTAGTGTGATTGACACTTCTTTATGATCGATGATGATCATTTTATGGTTTAGACTAGCAATGTGCGATGTCTCTTCGTCCGTGTGTCGGACTTGCCTTCGGGCCATCCGTGTGTTCGGAAAATTTAAATGGATAGCTTCCATGAGATAACTTCTCGTCCGTGTGTCGGACTTCCCCCTTTTAGTGATTTCTGGATTTCGTGTGTTGATTTCTGGGATTTGTTCTGGATTTCGTGTGTTGATTTCTGGATTTAGTGCTTCACCAACTTTTGTGATTTTCACTGATATGATATCAGGTTTTTGTGTATTGGTGAATTCGTGTGTCATTACCTTTTTATGTGTTTGGATCTTTGAGAAGATTCTTGTGATATTGATAAATCTTTTGTTGATTATCATTTACGTACTTATAGTAGTATGTCGCTATGGTTATTACATGTTCATGTCATGCCTTTTACTGTATACCATATCATCTGATATTTATAGTTAGACTGATCCGTTTATTATTTTCTTATAAATAATACTTGGGTCAGACCGAGATGTTACAGGTGCTTCTGCTTGACTTCCTCCCGGGATTTGCTACTCTGACTTTTGGCTAACTACTCTAGTTTAGTAGTTTTTGTTTGTATACATTTGAGATTAGACTCCTTGATGTATACATATTCCATTATCTTGCACTTGTATCTATTCATTCGTGTTATTGTGGATCTTATTTGACCACTACTCTGATGTACACTTTCATGTGTTATATTCATATCTATTTCCGTCTTTGTGATATGAATTGTCTGTGACTGATTAATGTTACGATTATTTCTATATTTGTTTCCGAAGATTATATATAGCCACCGTGTGATAGCTTTGTGTTTGTATCGGTATGTCGGATTTCCTCCTTAAAAGATATGCATCCTATTCTATCTGACATATCGGTGCTCGCACAAAGAAGTTACATGGATGGTCGCTCCTCAACAGCCTTATTCTCCGTGCTAATTGACAGCACTACACCGTAGTGTTCTTGGTTAGCGTGGGTATAGAGGTGGGGCGTCACATTCATGGTGGGAATTTATTAAAGAAATCGTTAAATTTGTTTAAAAATAAATAGTGATTTATTTTTAAAGATGTGAGAGAGAAGTGTATTTCCCTGGATAGCCAAGTACGTTTCCAAAGCAAACTTTTAAGTATGAGTTAAAGGTTTTAATTTTTTTTAAAGTATGTTTTAGAAAAATTATTATTTTTAAATGTTTAAAGTTTAAAAGTAAGTATTTCTCAAATTTAATTTAGCCGTAATTATTTAAAGGTAACTTGGTATTGTGTTTTAAAGGGATAAAAATGTAGTTTTATATTTTATAAAGTAGTTTATTTTAAATATTCTTAAAGTATATATTTTTAAATAAAGTATTAAAGTAGTTTTAATTTAAATGTTTAAAGTGTATTTTATAATAAAATGTTTTTAAATTATTTGAAAAATCTAAAGTAATTGTACTGGGTGTTTTCAGTGGAAATAGGAAATATTTGGGAAATTTATTCCATGAGAGAAGAACGGTTTGAAATTCATTTTTAAAGGGATGAAAATGAAAATATATCTTGCGAAGATATTTGTGAGGTAAATAAATAATTTGGAAAATTATTTATTGTTTGATGGATGTTTGTGGATGTTAATTGATAGTTAAATAACCGACTATCAATATTGGCCAATGCGTTGATCGTTTCGAAGAGACCGGGATCGAGATTAATTTCTCGAAAACCACTTTGATCCGGTTTGTACGTTTTCGTGGGGAAAACGAGTTTGGAGTCGAAGATGGTACAGTGAAGTGCAAGGGCTAGTCGCTACTAATCCTGAGGGTGATTCCAAAATGGATGTAGTAGGAGTAATGCCTTCGGTTCCGTTCGAACCCAGAACGGACTTGTATGGATGAATGCTTTCGGAACATTGTCAGGTGGACGGTGGGCATTCTAAGTGATATGTTCTAAAAAGGTAACGCTTAGCCTCGAGCCTCATCAACCGGGAATGACAAAAAATCAGGGGTAATGCGGCAAGGCTATGTGGGTAGCGCCCATTAAGGTGAGGTCATCCCTGTCTAGATGTCCCTTTTATTTCGGCTTAGTGGTGCGGTTGTTGATCCCAACCGTGCGGTGATCTTACTCGGAATTACCCTTAGGTAGTTCCGGTCTTGTGTTGTAGGGGATCGGGTGTGGTCCTAGGTACGCTGATCTAGACAAGGTACCGTGATAGGTGGTACCCCAGTGCCTAGTCATTAGTTGGAAATCCATTCTCCCTACGTTCCTTTACGGTTTTGATTGTGCCCAATTATTTTTGAAACGTGAGATGCAAGCATTTCAGCTAGATTCTATTTTACTTTGTATAGACATTATTATAATATCAGACGGATTTGATAAAAGTGTTTTGGCTATCGTAAGGTAAAAACCCGACATGTTTATTTGTGGCGTGGTCTTATGAGATGCTTTGATTTCAAAGAGTTTGGAAAACTTTAATAATCCAATTGAGTGTGTTTTCTCACGCTGGTTTTCCAGACTGACTCGGGTG
Source organism: Allium fistulosum (assembly GCA_030737815.1). Lineage (NCBI taxonomy): Eukaryota > Viridiplantae > Streptophyta > Magnoliopsida > Asparagales > Amaryllidaceae > Allium > Allium fistulosum. Next base: position 674,045,825 of record CM060901.1, read on the forward strand.
TTATTTTATTATAATGCTCGGGTCAGACCGAGTATTACAGATACAGGATAGGATACCGTGGAGCTCAGGAGACGAGCTGGATGGCGAGGCGTATCACTTGTATATGATGTATATTCCGCTCTGTTGTGTATGTTGTGTATTCTGTATGGGACAAGTTATTATAACTGTCCAGTTGTGTGCTATGGATTGTGTTGTACTCTGATGATTGTATGTATTATACAGTTACAGTTTCTTTTATATAAAAATCTGTTGTTATCTATTATATGTTATTCCGCTGCGATTGTGAGATTCTGATGTTGTTTTCTATTTTCTCCTTCTACCTCTTTCTTCTTTAACCCTGATGGTTCGATTTTTTGGGTATGAAAAATCAGGCTATCACAGTAATGGATAAAGCAAACGGTGGAGGAGGATGTGCATATGTCAAAGATCCTACAGGACACAAAACCAGCAAATGTGTTTGCATTAAGGACGTTAATTGAATTTATGTAATATATAGTGAAAACTAAAATCAATTTTATTTTAATTTAATTTAAGTTATAATGATGATGATCTTTTTGTACTGAATTTTTTGTCTATTCCTATATATTTTATTAGTCTCTTTAACATAAAGTTAGTTAACACCACAAATAACAGATTCAATAAAATCTTATTCGCCATACATATCTAAATGTATATATACATATATTTACATATACGTACCTATACACACACATATACATATATGTAAATATATATACACATATACACATATATGTCAGTGTTCCTATATATATATATATATATATATATTCATTGATGATTAATTCCTAGTTTTTAACAACATTGTGTAGGTTAGGGTCACCTTATTTTTCTCCTCATAATACCATTATTAAAAAATACGATAAAATTTTATGTTATACTCTTCATAATATATATATATATATATATTTTGAACGTAATATATATATATATATATGTTGATGACTAATTCCTAGTTTTTAACAATAGTGTGTTAGTTAGGGTCACCACATTTTTTTTCTCTTAATACCATTATTAAAAAATACCATAAAATTTAGTGCTATACTCTTCATAATAACAGACTTTTTAAGGACTACCAAATGCATTATTTTCGACTATTTTTTGCACGGTAAACAACTGTCATTGGTATTAGAAATCAGCATTTTCCACGGCGATGGATAACAATAGTTTGCACACCGAACAACTATAGCTCGGTGGTTGATGGTCATGGAAAACGGTGTTGGTCGGTGCTTGTTCGCCATGTAAAACGACTTTATACGGTGTTTAATTGCCGTGTGAAATGACTTTGTTATTAGAAAGCATGCAATTTTATTGCGTTTATTATTTTTTCAGTTGAGTTACAAAACGGAAAATTGGGTGCCTTCAACAAAACACTAACAGTACACTTCAACGTTGTTATAAAAAAAGGTATATATTTCCCAGACTAATTTTATCGGCTTTTCAACTAACAATTATGAATTAACGAGAATTATGAGTTATGAATTTAGGAGGGGTTATGAATTATGGAAATAAAGGTCATGAATTTAGATGGATAAAGAAAAGATGATAGCAATAAAAATGTACATGAATAGAATTTGGTAATAAACAAATATATATATTATATTATTTTTCTTGTACTGAATCTAAGATTAAAAATAAATAGAATAAGTAAATATGTACACATTTCTCAACTTTTTATTTTACATGTTCAGTTCTCCTTTCGAATAACGTATGTGATTTGAAATAGTATAAATTTATTACTTGCTTCTTCATTTACTAAACTTCGTTATCATTTACTATGAAGAGAAGTACAACTCGATTATCATAAAATTCAACTTTTCCAACCATTTTGCACATAAAAAGATTTTATGTATAGACATTTGATAAGTTGAAGGTGAAATACAAAATGCATTGTGTAGACTTATATTCAGTTAAGTCCATTAAAAACTACCTATAATTAGGCTTCTAAACGCTGAGTTACAGTCCGATTAACTTAAAACTCAAACCGAGCTCTGTTATAAAATCAAAACTCAAGCCCGATCCAAACATGTTGGATATTCCAATGCAATACCATAGTTCGACCCATCGGGCTTTTTAAGTCCGCTGAGAATAAAAGTATGTAAAAACATCTACATGCAAACAAAAAAAGGCAATCAAATAATATACACATTTATATTTGTAGTAATAGGGGAATCAAAATAGCAACCAGCACTGAAAATATGAACAACAGTGGCAGTACAAACAAACAGCAGTAGAATGCGATGAAAAGAAATCGGGATTATGAGGCTTGCCTTAGCAATTCCCTTAAAACTTTTATTCGCAAGTTTCCCAAGATACAACAGAATCTTTCTGGTCAAGATTGTGATAAGTACGACCTCTCTATGATATACAGAAACTGCTTTGATTCAATGGTAGAAGGAGGAGGAAGAAGAAGAGTATTAGATTTTTTTAGATACAAAATTGATTAGGTTTTGTTCCTTTTTATAACCTCCATGTAACGACCCGTATTTTTTGATAATTAAAATATTAAATTTAATAAGATTTTGAAATTTAATTGTAACGACCCAGAATTTTGAACAAATTAAATTGAGAATATTTAATTAATTTTAAATATTTGAACGGTAATTTAATTTGTATCCCGAATATAACTTTGAATTTGACAATTAAATTATAAAATTTAATCGATTGAGAGTTGGATAAAAATTTATATCTTCAATTTACAGTTGAAGAAAAATATTTCAAAAGCTTTTAAAATTCGTATTGATGATACTGAAGATAACAGAAGCTTCAGAATCTAATTTCAAAGTGTTTCGTTCAATTTTGAAATTAAATCGTTTAAATTGAATTTAAAAATAGTCATTTTTCAAACAGTCTCGGAATTCGACGAAACCAGTTCCATTGGGTCCGTAACGTTGAAATATTGTCGGATTTCAATTTTCGTAATTTTCGAAGTTGTTATGTGAGCACACGGTTAGAAAGCGCGTTGAAACTTTAAATCGAATTCAATTTAAAATTTAAAATTTAAACTATTGCCGACACACACAGGTTCACGCCTTTAATCACGCAGAAAATCACGTAAAGAGATCGTGCAACCCATACCCGAGAAATTTTAAAGTAATCCCTCTCGTTCGAAATAAAATAAATCGAGTCTTCTTTCCTCTCGTCTGATTCGAAACAAAGAAAAAAATGGCGTCCTCTTTTGAATCTTCGTCTGAACTTTTGGATCACAAATCGAACTGCTGCCTCGTCTCTGCCCTAAGTATATTTACGAGCCTCCTTGCCTCTCAGCTTATTAAGTCACCAACTCAAAATCAACGAAAACAAAAATGGCTCTCGAGTTCGATTTTGAAATAGGGAAGGGAATCGCGAATCTCAATCGCGATGGAAGCTCTCGACCTCGGCAGGGAGTCGACGACTTCGAATTCAGGTTGGCGAAGTGGCGGCCCAGAGCAAACGCGAGGGTAGGCGCGACATGAGGGAACTCGATGGCGAGCTATTGGAATGATGATCGAATGGTGGCGACGCGATCGATGGAACTGGGGGCGGACGCGTTCGCGAGTCGAGCAAGCGAGGCTGCGGCAGCACGTTCGTGACTGGAGATGGAAGGCGTACGAAAATCAAGGTCTGGAAGTCCCGTGCGATGGTGCTCGCATCTGATTCGAACAGTGGAGGTTGGGTGAGAATTTTTGTTTATTTGAATTAGTATAGTTCAATTTAATTGGTTATATAAGAGATTGAAAAAAAGAAAAAAAATAGAAACTGTTTATTTCTCAACTTATATGAAATTTTATTTGTGCAGAAAAAGGGAAATTCTATTTTTACAGTGAAGTTTTTTATATATACAGTAAAATATACATAAGCAGTTTTAAAATTGTATATATATATATATACATGAAGAAATCAGAAAAAGAAAATTTGTTTAAAAATTTATCCTTTGATTTAAATTAAATCATTAAGTCAAAGTAAATCAATGGTTGATTAAAATTATTAAAAGGGAATAAATTGTTCGATTTACATTCGAATATTAATAAAATCATATAATTGATTATGCAAGGTCGAAACCCGTGAAATCAAGACGAAATGGGAAAATGGATGGCAAATTTAAAAAGCTAAGGTGAGATTTTTCTCACTCAAATTGAATGTGGAATTTTTGCAGTTATTGATTTGATATGAGTGCTATTGATTGTGATATTAGATATGATAGGATATATCTATTATATATAGCAATATATACATATTGGCATATGTATATATTGGATTGATGATTTCCCGCCTCGTATAGCGGATGAGACCCTATTGCGCCGTTAGTAAGCGGATTTTTATAAAACCCATATACCACGATAATTCCGTACTGGAGCGGAATTGGTATTGTGCTAACGTCTTTGGATGCAGGGAAACAGGTTGGAGGGATCCAACTGGACCCCTCATATTGATTGAATTTATTTATACTGTGATATGAATCTGTGAATGATTATATTGATCATATTGATGCCTGGAAATTGTTTGAAAGCTAAAATTTAGCTGAATGGATGTTTGATATCATTGGATTCCAAAAATAAACGAAATTGAATTTTTGAAATTCAAGTAGGAATTTTTAAGTGAATTAACTTTAGAAATTTAATAAATTTGAAGAAAAGAATTTAAAAGAATAAAGGCTGATTTTTATAATCTTATCGAATAAATTCCAGAATCAAGTGAAAATGTTAAATAAATGGATTTCGTAAAATAGTGATTATAATTTGAAGAATTTAATTTAAGAAATTGGATTTTTAAATAGATTGAAAGAAACGATTGAAATTTATTTCCTTAAAAAGGAATTTATTAAAAGAAGATAAGCTGGAAATCCAACTAGAAATTTAATTGGTAAATTGAAATAAATTGGGAAATCAATGGGAAATGATTTCAATTTGAAGAATCCATTTTAAAACAGAATATTGAATCATTTGAGAAAAAAAATGAGGAATTTACTTAGTAGTGATAAATAAATTTTTAAATCAATATCGAAATTGATTTGGGATTGAAGTTTTTATAAATAGAATTGGAATTTATAAAAGTTGTTGATAAATCCGAAATCACTTATTTTGATAAGAAAAAAAAATATAGAAGTTGATAAAAAGAAGATTTATAAGTCGAAGTTGTTATTAAAATAGAGATAGAATTTATAACCGTGTTTATAAATTCGAAATCGATTGAATTTGATAAATTAAATATAGAAGATTTTTAAAGAAGATATATGCGCGATTTTGGATAGCGAATCTCTATTGAAATAAATGTATAGAAAAGACTGAAATTTGGTTAGTATATTCACGATTTTGGGACAGTGAATATATTGTTAAGTAAAATGGATTTATTTTCGAAGAAGTGATATAAAAAATGAAGTTAAACATTTTAAAAAAAATGTTTTAAAATATATTATGAATCGAAATCGTAGATTTCAACATTTATTGTTGAAATAGACGTTTTCGAGGAAGAAGGAAATGGTGGACTATAACACTGTTGTTATAGTAAATGATTTCTGAAAGGAAATGTTTTTATGTAGTATTGGGATTTATATATCTATCTAAATTCCGAATCCCTATACTATTGATTTCGAGTCGTCGTAACGATGTTTTACGTAACATTCGTTTTGACTCAAATAAATGTTGTTATAGTAATGTTTTCCTTAAAGAATGAAATATATACTTAATATTGATTTAAGTATATCGAATATTTTCAAATGTTGAAAATAAAAGATTTGTGAAACACTTATTATTAAATAAGTATGGAAATGCTTTTCCAATATGAAATGAACTGTTTTGAGATTTTATCTTCAAAGATAAAATGAAATGTGAATATTTGAAATTTGTTTTCAAATGGTTAAAGTGTGGAAATTTTATATCTAGTAAAAGATATTTTTGAAGAATAAATAATTTGGAAAATTATTTGGAATCTGATGATGTCGCGCATCTTTATTGATAGTTAAATAACCGACTATCAATAATTACCCTGAATGGTATTTGTTGTGAATTGGATGTATTTGAATGCCACACTTATTTTTGAATGATCGCTCACTATTCGGGTTAACCGGGAAAGGACCATGGGGTCGTATAACCCATTCCGAATATGTGATACGTCGTTATGAATCGCATTCGAAGACCGGTGTTGAAGACTGGATATTTTTGAAAACGGAAGGATTACCGTCGAGTTACTCTACATCGGCTGATCTCCGGTTTAGAGGTTTTATCACCCTTAGTGACGGGAAGTCCGAACGTGATTAGAAATTTATCCGGATATGCAAGGGCTTCGTGAGAAGTGCCTTCGGTTCTGTTCGATCCCGGAACAGACTTGTATGGATTGTGTGTCTGACGTTACAATTTGAGATATAAAGCTGATTTCTTTCAAATACATTTCTGTTGGTGGCGGAGAATTTATTCTCTTAGCTTAACACCCTTCTCTGAGACGTACGAGCTCAGAGGTTATGTAGTTGAAATTTATCAGCGATATATCCCAATTTGGTAACGTGGCATACTGAGTGTTGCTGTGAAATGATCAGTGTTTGATCATTTGTGATATGATCATTTGTTTGATCTTATATCTTTGTGATCATAGGTTGATCATTTTGTTTGACCCGAAGCAGGGCTTTGTAGAAAGCGTAGCTTTGTGGACGAGACTTCATCGAGCCTCACACCCCGGAAATGGTCGAAACAGGAAGGATGCGGCAAGGTTCTAGGGAGTAGCGCCCCTTAGTGTATGTCATTCCTTCTGGATAAAGGTGGTAACATGGTATGGAGCCCAGATACTTAACCTCTGTGGTTGCTGCAAAAAATTTATTTCTTTGTGGTTGTTGCGAATCGGGGATCCTCGGGAAGATCGGTGACGATCGGGGGATGGCATACGCGTGTCAGTAGTTACCTATTTTTGCAGAGGTAACCCGGCCTTGTATTGGCAGAGATCCGGTTAGGTTCTCGGGTCTTCTATTCCAGGGACGTACCCATCGTGGAAAAGGAAGTTCCTTAGCCTGACCATTTGTTGGAAATCCAAAGAAACAATACGAGCCTTTACGATTTCAATTGTATAACCTGTCTCCTCAGGAGGCAGCTATAGCAGGCATAATATAATGGTACCTATGCTGGCTAAGATTTATATTCTACTTTCGAAATGTTTTCCATTATGCACTAATAATAATATCAAAAAGAATTTGATTTTTGCGTAGTAAGCATCTTTGACTATCATAAGAAGAAATCTCCTCCAATTCTGCGTTTGCATTGTGTGTGTGGTGGGAGGTCTTATGGTAGTTTCATTTTCCAAAAGCATTGCGAATTTACTTTAAAATCTTTCTGTTGATTATTTTAAAGATAAATAACTGTTTTACGATCTCACACCAGTCACCATGACTGACTCGGAGTTTATTGTTTCCCTTCTAAACTCTGGGTGCCCACAAATTTCCACACGGGCAGTCCAGAGTTATATTATCAGGATATTCTGGATATTCTGGAGCTTTGGAGATAAGCTGGATGATGAGACGTAGTATTTATATCTGATATATATATTCCGCTGTGTATTCTGTATGAGGACAAGTATAAAACTGTCCATTGTTGTACTGAGTTGTATATTGACTCTGATGATTGATGTATGTATAAAATGATATAGTTCTTTGTTTAAAGATTATTCATTTATCTATTATATATTGTTTCGCTGCGATATGTGAGATTCTGATATTGTTTTCTGTTTCTGTTGTTGTTCTGTTGTTCTTCTTTCTTTCTTCTCTTTTTCTTCTATCTTCTTCTTCTTCTATTTTTTTCTTTTTCTTAAAACCCTCACTATTGGAGTTTCCGGCACTCGATTTCTCGGCAATCGATAAAGTGAGTATCGATGTCGAATTTTCGAAAGTCGAAAATTTCGGTATGTGACAAAGTGGTATCAGAGCATATGGTTAAGCGACAACCCTGCTCTGTTGGGTGTTACTCATTAGAGATAGAGTCAGTAGTACTCTAGAATGAGTTGAGTGTAATAATAGATACGAGCGCGTATTTGTTAGTGAATATAAAAATGTTTTATATTGTGTTTGCTTATCCGTTGAGATGTTTATGAATTTTGGTCGGTATGTGGGACGCCATATTATCGATAGGGATTTCTAAACACTTAAACGAGGCAAGACGACACAGTATTGTTTTAAATAGGGTGAATGAAATAATTTTGCCCAAAACTATTTTTGTATAGAAAAGAAATGTTTTTCTATGAAGTACTATAGTATATGGTTGCATGGTTGTTAGAGGTGATAATATTAATCTATTATCATTGAAATTAAATAAGGAATCGAAATCATAACTCCAAAGTTAAGAAATAAATTCACATACAAATGAAATTAAAGAATGTAAATTATAAATGTGACTTATAATTTGAAACGGAATTCCAGAGAAGTTTTGGAAATGTTTTGAAAAGAATTTGAAAATTTTGGAGATTTGGAAAGTTTAAATCCTTTTTGGAGTTGAAAATGAATTTCAAAGGTTTGAAAAGTATTTTGGAGAGATGAAAGCTCTAAACTCTTTTAGGTCGCTGGAAAATAATCCTGATGATGGTGGCCACATCATTAGAATTCATTTTCGGGTTTCCAAAAGAGAAATTGCTGCCAAATTGTTTTAAATGAAAGTTGTTTGGAAAATTGAGTTTTGTTTTGGAAATTCAAAAGATTTGAAAATAAATTCATTTAACAAATGAGAATTATTAATGTGAATTAAGAATATTAAGAGATGAATTCATATATGAATAAAATTGTAAATATAAATTGTAAGTGAATTTATAATTGGAAAATGGAATTCCAGAAAAGATAATTGAAATTAAAATTCATTAGTAGAATGAAATTGTAAGTAAATGTATAAATGATTTGATGAATCGAGATGTAAATAAGTTAATGACTTATAAAATATTTGAAAATTTGATTGGGATGAGATTCAAATTGAAAACGAATGAATTAGTGAATGAACAGATAGATTTGCAATTGCAAGTGCAAGAAAATGAAATGAAATGTTAAAATTCATTTTGAATTTGTAAGTAAATGAGACTGAATTGAATTTGATTTGTAATAAACAAAGTGAAGTATTGAAATAAGAAAATTAGTAAGCGAAACTAAGTGAAAAATATAGTGATATGAATCAGCTATAATTGAAAGATAAAATTCAATATTTCAAAATTGAAGATAAAATTGAATTCAAATAGAATTGAAATTGTAAACTGAATCCAAATTAGATTGAAATTGTAAATTGAATTTAAATGAGAACGTGAAATGCAAAATTTAAAGAAACTGAATATGTAACTTCATTAGTGAATTTAAAAATGATATAAGAAGTAAGCATCGAAATTTGGTAACAGAATTGGCAGATTGGATTGAATATGTAACTAGATATTATGGCTAGTTGGATATACATGTGTTATAAAGGAATTGGAATTTTGATTTCGAAGATAAATTTGAATTGCTCGAAAAAGGTATGTATTTGAATTTCAAATATGAGATTTGCTGATTTCTTGTCTAGCCGCTTGGCTTTTTCTTTTCTTTTTGAAATCTGAGAGTCCGTAGGGACATTTTGTAGTAGTACCGTATTAGCCGCGCAAAGGAGACGCTGGCGAAATTTTTCGGAAATTTAGGGCGTTAGAAAATTTTTGAGAAATTTTGAAAGTTTAAAATTTGAATTTAAACTCGAATTTAAATTTTGAAGTTAAACAATATTGTTTGAAAACTATGAAAGGTTTGGAAAACTAGTTAAAATAATAATGAATCTTTAGTAGAAAGATTTGTTCTGATAAATTTGATGAAACTATTGGATATTAAAAATAGTAGACGAGTTAGGGACTTTTTCTTCCTGACTTGTAATTTCGGGACTAAATTCTTTTAAGGAGGGAAGTCTGTAACGACCCAGAATTTTGAACAAATTAAATTGAGAATATTTAATTAATTTTAAATATTTGAACGGTAATTTAATTTGTATCCCGAATATAACTTTGAATTTGACAATTAAATTATAAAATTTAATCGATTGAGAGTTGGATAAAAATTTATATCTTCAATTTACAGTTGAAGAAAAATATTTCAAAAGCTTTTAAAATTCGTATTGATGATACTGAAGATAACAGAAGCTTCAGAATCTAATTTCAAAGTGTTTCGTTCAATTTTGAAATTAAATCGTTTAAATTGAATTTAAAAATAGTCATTTTTCAAACAGTCTCGGAATTCGACGAAACCAGTTCCATTGGGTCCGTAACATTGAAATATTGTCGGATTTCAATTTTCGTAATTTTCGGAGTTGTTATGTGAGCACACGGTTAGAAAACGCGTTGAAACTTTAAATCGAATTCAATTTAAAATTTAAAATTTAAACTATTGCCGACACACACACGTTCACGCCTTTAATCACGCAGAAAATCACGTAAAGAGATCGTGCAACCCATACCCGAGAAATTTTAAAGTAATCCCTCTCGTTCGAAATAAAATAAATCGAGTCTTCTTTCCTCTCGTCTGATTCGAAACAAAGAAAAAAATGGCGTCCTCTTTTGAATCTTCGTCTGAACTTTTGGATCACAAATCGAACTGCTGCCTCGTCTCTGCCCTAAGTATATTTACGAGCCTCCCTGCCTCTCAGCTTATTAAGTCACCAACTCAAAATCAACGAAAACAAAAATGGCTCTCGAGTTCGATTTTGAAATAGGGAAGGGAATCGCGAATCTCAATCGCGATGGAAGCTCTCGACCTCGGCAGGGAGTCGACGACTTCGAATTCAGGTTGGCGAAGTGGCGGCCCAGAGCAAACGCGAGGGCAGGCGCGACATGAGGGAACTCGATGGCGAGCTATTGGAATGATGATCGAATGGTGGCGACGCGATCGATGGAACTGGGGGCGGACGCGTTCGCGAGTCGAGCAAGCGAGGCTGCGGCAGCACGTTCGTGACTGGAGATGGAAGGCGTACGAAAATCAAGGTCTGGAAGTCCCGTGCGATGGTGCTCGCATCTGATTCGAACAGTGGAGGTTAGGTGAGAATTTTTGTTTATTTGAATTAGTATAGTTCAATTTAATTGGTTATATAAGAGATTGAAAAAAAGAAAAAAAATAGAAACTGTTTATTTCTCAACTTATATGAAATTTTATTTGTGCAGAAAAAGGGAAATTCTATTTTTACAGTGAAGTTTTTTATATATACAGTAAAATATACATAAGCAGTTTTAAAATTGTATATATATATATATATATACATGAAGAAATCAGAAAAAGAAAATTTGTTTAAAAATTTATCCTTTGATTTAAATTAAATCATTAAGTCAAAGTAAATCAATGGTTGATTAAAATTATTAAAAGGGAATAAATTGTTCGATTTACATTCGAATATTAATAAAATCATATAATTGATTATGCAAGGTCGAAACCCGTGAAATCAAGACGAAATGGGAAAATGGATGGCAAATTTAAAAAGCTAAGGTGAGATTTTTCTCACTCAAATTGAATGTGGAATTTTTGCAGTTATTGATTTGATATGAGTGCTATTGATTGTGATATTAGATATGATAGGATATATCTATTATATATAGCAATATATACATATTGGCATATGTATATATTGGATTGATGATTTCCCGCCTCGTATAGCGGATGAGACCCTATTGCGCCATTAGTAAGCGGATTTTTATAAAACCCATATACCGCGATAATTCCGTACTGGAGCGGAATTGGTATTGTGCTAACGTCTTTGGATGCAGGGAAACAGGTTGGAGGGATCCAACTGGACCCCTCATATTGATTGAATTTATTTATACTGTGATATGAATCTGTGAATGATTATATTGATCATATTGATGCCTGGAAATTGTTTGAAAGCTAAAATTTAGCTGAATGGATGTTTGATATCATTGGATTCCAAAAATAAACGAAATTGAATTTTTGAAATTCAAGTAGGAATTTTTAAGTGAATTAACTTTAGAAATTTAATAAATTTGAAGAAAAGAATTTAAAAGAATAAAGGCTGATTTTTATAATCTTATCGAATAAATTCCAGAATCAAGTGAAAATGTTAAATAAATGGATTTCGTAAAATAGTGATTATAATTTGAAGAATTTAATTTAAGAATTTGGATTTTTAAATAGATTGAAAGAAACGATTGAAATTTATTTCCTTAAAAAGGAATTTATTAAAAGAAGATAAGCTGGAAATCCAACTAGAAATTTAATTGGTAAATTGAAATAAATTGGGAAATCAATGGGAAATGATTTCAATTTGAAGAATCCATTTTAAAACAGAATATTGAATCATTTGAGAAAAAAAATGAGGAATTTACTTAGTAGTGATAAATAAATTTTTAAATCAATATCGAAATTGATTTGGGATTGAAGTTTTTATAAATAGAATTGGAATTTATAAAAGTTGTTGATAAATCCGAAATCACTTATTTTGATAAGAAAAAAAAATATAGAAGTTGATAAAAAGAAGATTTATAAGTCGAAGTTGTTATTAAAATAGAGATAGAATTTATAACCGTGTTTATAAATTCGAAATCGATTGAATTTGATAAATTAAATATAGAAGATTTTTAAAGAAGATATATGCGCGATTTTGGATAGCGAATCTCTATTGAAATAAATGTATAGAAAAGACTGAAATTTGGTTAGTATATTCACGATTTTGGGACAGTGAATATATTGTTAAGTAAAATGGATTTATTTTCGAAGAAGTGATATAAAAAATGAAGTTAAACATTTTTAAAAAAAATGTTTTAAAATATATTATGAATCGAAATCGTAGATTTCAACATTTATTGTTGAAATAGACGTTTTCGAGGAAGAAGGAAATGGTGGACTATAACACTGTTGTTATAGTAAATGATTTCTGAAAGGAAATGTTTTTATGTAGTATTGGGATTTATATATCTATCTAAATTCCGAATCCCTATACTATTGATTTCGAGTCGTCGTAACGATGTTTTACGTAACATTCGTTTTGACTCAAATAAATGTTGTTATAGTAATGTTTTCCTTAAAGAATGAAAAATATACTTAATATTGATTTAAGTATATCGAATATTTTCAAATGTTGAAAATAAAAGATTTGTGAAACACTTATTATTAAATAAGTATGGAAATGCTTTTCCAATATGAAATGAACTGTTTTGAGATTTTATCTTCAAAGATAAAATGAAATGTGAATATTTGAAATTTGTTTTCAAATGGTTAAAGTGTGGAAATTTTATATCTAGTAAAAGATATTTTTGAAGAATAAATAATTTGGAAAATTATTTGGAATCTGATGATGTCGCGCATCTTTATTGATAGTTAAATAACCGACTATCAATAATTACCCTGAATGGTATTTGTTGTGAATTGGATGTATTTGAATGCCACACTTATTTTTGAATGATCGCTCACTATTCGGGTTAACCGGGAAAGGACCATGGGGTCGTATAACCCATTCCGAATATGTGATACGTCGTTATGAATCGCATTCGAAGACCGGTGTTGAAGACCGGATATTTTTGAAAACGGAAGGATTACCGTCGAGTTACTCTACATCGGCTGATCTCCGGTTTAGAGGTTTTATCACCCTTAGTGACGGGAAGTCCGGACGTGATTAGAAATTTATCCGGATATGCAAGGGCTTCGTGAGAAGTGCCTTCGGTTCTGTTCGATCTCGGAACAGACTTGTATGGATTGTGTGTCTGACGTTACAATTTGAGATATAAAGCTGATTTCTTTCAAATACATTTCTGTTGGTGGCGGAGAATTTATTCTCTTAGCTTAACACCCTTCTCTGAGACGTACGAGCTCAGAGGTTATGTAGTTGAAATTTATCAGCGATATATCCCAATTTGGTTACGTGGCATACTGAGTGTTGCTGTGAAATGATCAGTGTTTGATCATTTGTGATATGATCATTTGTTTGATCTTATATCTTTGTGATCATAGGTTGATCATTTTGTTTGACCCGAAGCAGGGCTTTGTAGAAAGCGTAGCTTTGTGGACGAGACTTCATCGAGCCTCACACCCCGGAAATGGTCGAAACAGGAAGGATGCGGCAAGGTTCTAGGGAGTAGCGCCCCTTAGTGTATGTCATTCCTTCTGGATAAAGGTGGTATCATGGTATGGAGCCCAGATACTTAACCTCTGTGGTTGCTGCAAAAAATTTATTTCTTTGTGGTTGTTGCGAATCGGGGATCCTCGGGAAGATCGGTGACGATCGGGGGATGGCATACGCGTGTCAGTAGTTACCTATTTTTGCAGAGGTAACCCGGCCTTGTGTTGGTAGAGATCTGGTTAGTTTCTCGGGTCGTCTATTCCAGGGACGTACCCATCGTGGAAAAGGAAGTTCCTTAGCCTGACCATTTGTTGGAAATCCAAAGAAACAATACGAGCCTTTACGATTTCAATTGTATAACCTGTCTCCTCATGAGGCAGCTATAGCAGGCATAATATAATGGTACCTATGCTGGCTAAGATTTATATTCTACTTTCGAAATGTTTTCCACTATGCACTAATAATAATATCAAAAAGAATTTGATTTTTGCGTAGTAAGCATCTTTGACTATCATAAGAAGAAATCTCCTCCAATTCTGCGTTTGCATTGTGTGTGTGTTGGGAGGTCTTATGGTAGTTTCATTTTCCAAAAGCATTGCGAATTTACTTTAAAATCTTTCTGTTGATTATTTTAAAGATAAATAACTGTTTTACGATCTCACACCAGTCACCATGACTGACTCGGAGTTTATTGTTTCCCTTCTAAACTCTGGGTGCCCACAAATTTCCACACGGGCAGTCCAGAGTTATATTATCAGGATATTCTGGATATTCTGGAGCTTTGGAGATAAGCTGGATGACGAGACGTAGTATTTTTATCTGATATATATATTCCGCTGTGTATTCTGTATGAGGACAAGTATAAAACTGTCCATTGTTGTACTGAGTTGTATATTGACTCTGATGATTGATGTATGTATAAAATGATATAGTTCTTTGTTTAAAGATTATTCATTTATCTATTATATATTGTTCCGCTGCGATATGTGAGATTCTGATATTGTTTTCTGTTTCTGTTGTTGTTCTGTTGTTCTTCTTTCTTTCTTCTCTTTTTCTTCTATCTTCTTCTTCTTCTATTTTTTTCTTTTTCTTAAAACCCTCACTATTGGAGTTTCCGGCACTCGATTTCTCGGCAGTCGATAAAGTGAGTATCGATGTCGAATTTTCGAAAGTCGAAAATTTCGGTATGTGACATTAATATTGTGCGAAATTAAATTTTATTTTTTATTAATGAGAAAAATAATTAGAGTATAATTTAATTTTATTGTTTGAATGTTATAGACAACCATTTTAATGTAATTTCAATCAATTGAAATAACTGTAAAGTTAATTTGGTTATAATTGTAAATAAATAATAAATTAAATGTTGGATTTAATGTTAAAATTATCTGTCATTAATTGAAATAGGTTTATTATGGAATATGAAATCAATTAATTATTATGTAAATTTATTAGCTTTTGTTTGTAAACAATAGACTTAGAAATGTGTTTGAATTACTAATGTGTGATAATCGTTTTAATTATTATTTTATTATTTAATCCGTTGAAATAATTTGGAAATCAATGTGAATTTAATATAATTAAATATTATCGTTAATTTGAGTTAAGATGATAACTGTAGAATATGAATGTAATAAAATGTATACTAATGTTAATTATATTCATAAGGTAATAGTTGATTCAATAATAAGAGTGCAATCGAAATAAAAGGAATTTGGTTGAAATTAAAATATAATTAACTATGGTTTTATTACAATTGTAATTGAACGCTGAAATTAGTGCAATATTTAAATAGTGCATTTAAATGGGAAATTTATTTTTAATAGATTATTAATTTCTATGTAATCAAGAATGATAAAATTGTTAACTTTTAAATTTGAATTTAAAAGTGATTAAAACAATTTAATAATAATTTATTTAATTAACGTGAAAATTAGTCATTTTGACCACTGTCTCGAATTTCGACGAAACCTGTTTCATCGGATCCAGAACAGTGAATTATTATAGGATTTCAAGTTTCGTAGCGATTGGACTTATCGTTTGATCGTGCGAGCTCGAAACGCGTAGAAATCGATTAATGCAATTTAAATGAATATAATTTGATTTTAAAAGCTAAATTCTGCATATAATGGAATTATGGTTTGAAACTAGTTCCATTGAATTTAAAAATATTGAAAACCTATATTTCGATATAATGGATGACCCATTTTTGTTTCAGAAACGAAACGGGCTTTTCGGGTCGTTGTTATTGTTTCGACCCAATTAGATCCGTCCATTCGTTCTTTCCCATCTCTATATATATTGTAACATCCCCTATCTAGTTGCCCAAAACTAAGCGCTACTGATTCTATAGTCATCTATAGTATTAGCTTTCGGCGACTAAATACGGCTATGTTAATGGTATCTGTAATATCAGAAGTACTACAATATGAAACAAACACAGATTTCAAAAAAACCACTTTTACTTTATTACATTTTAGAACCAAATGTTTCGCATTCACAACACATAATCCCCAAAGCGTTCCCAGGGACAGTTAAAAAATATAATTCTCAACAGCGGTATATGATGATACCCCATTGGTTGATCAAAGTCATATGGTCATAATAGACCAAATACAATCACAGTGGAAATACATCAAAACATAACAAGAACTAAAATCCTATAGCTATCCATTTGCCTCCTGCATGCCTCTGGTAGCCTTATTCATCATCCTACTAAACCTGAAAAAGACCTAAACCCCTCAGTCTACTCGAATTAATTTTGAGCACCCAAGAGTTTAAGGGGAAACATAAACTTCGAGTCAGACATAAAGCCTGGTATGAATAATGCTATACATCCCGGTTAAATATGTTAAGTGAGATGTAACGAACCGTAATTTTCGATAATTAAATTTATTAATTAAATAAGTTTTGGAATAAAATGTTGTGAAAAATTAAAATTTTAAGATTTAATAATAAGAGAAAAAACTAGAATGTAATGTTAGTAATTTTAATTTAAGGCAATTGACAACTATTTTAATACAATTTCAATTGATTAAAATGATTGTAAAGTTAAATTTGGTATAAATAGTAAATATGCAAATAAACCAAAAGTTGTAATAAACGATGAAATTTTATGCAATTAATTGAAATTGATTAATATAGAATAATCAATCAATATATGAATTTATTTGTTTTGTTTGTAAACAATAAACTTGGAAATGTGTTTGAATTGGTAAGTTGTAACAATGGTTTAATTATCATTGCATTATTTAATCTGTTGAAACTTAATTGTAAATCAATTGCAATAAATGTAATTAAATATTGCATTAATATGAATTAAGATGATAATTGTAGAATATTAATGTAATAAGATATAAACAAATGTTAACTATGTCCATAAAGTAAATGATTGATTGAATAATAAGATTGAAATCAAAATAAATTAGTTTATTGCATTTTAAATTATAATTAATGAATTTATTGAAATTGAACACATTAATTAGCGCAATATTAATAATTGAATTTGACATGGGAATTTATTTTAAAAACTTATTAACTTCTGTGTAATTAGAAATGATGAAAATTGTTAGTTATTAAATTTGAAATTAAAAGTGGACTAGATTAATTTAATAATAATTTATTTAATTAGCATGGAAATAGACATTTTTTCCACGGTCTCGGATTTCGATGTAACCTATTTTATCAGATCCGTAACGGTGAATTATTGTAGGATTTCAAATTTCGTAGCGATCGAAGTTGTCGTTTGATCGTACGGGCTTGAAACGCGTAGGAATCATTTTAATTGAATTTAGTTTGAAATAATATGATTTTAAAGCTAACTTCTTTATACGATCGAATTAAGACTTGAAACCTGTTCCATTGAGTTTAAAAATATCGAAAACATCTATTTTGATATATGGGATGACCCACTTTCATTTCGGAGGCAGAACGGGCTTTTCTGGCCGTTATTGTCTATTCTAACCAATTCGATACGTGTTTATTTTCTTACCGGCTTTGTTCATATAAATAATTTTGTTCTAACCCTAGCAACCTTTTTATTTCTCATTACTGTACGTACTGAAATTTATGTCGTTCCTCTCTTCTCAATTGTTGAAAACCTAAATCCCCAAATCCAAATTTAAAGTATATACCCCTTCGAAAGCATAGAAAACTTCTTTTCAAAACACTAAGTATATACCATTTGAAGCTCTTTAACTTATTCTTTTAGAAACCAAAATATACCTTTCGAATGTATCAAAACATTATCTTAAAACATTGCTTCGAATACTAATGAAAGTACCCCTTTTGAAAGTATTGGGTTTTACTTTTAAAAACATTTTTGGGTCAAAATGGTTACATACGAAAGTATCTCTTTTGAAACCCTTGATAAAATTATTTGGGGAAAGATTTGATGGCATCGGAACCATCCATTCAAAAGCTCATAACAAAACATTGAAGGATAGATTCGAAACTCCCTTTCGAAGTCATTGCCTTCGAAATCCCTGTACCCTTTCGAAAGCTTTTGGGAATGACTTATCATAAAACAAAGGCACCCTTCGAAAGCATTGATGACTTCAATACACTCGAAAGGCCCAAGCACGACAGCTAGGTTTCGACTAGGTCGAAACCATCATATTCGAAAGCCTTATTAAAATATAAAGGGACTCATTCGAAAGCTCAAACTTTATAACATAGGATGGTAACCTCTTCGAAAGCTACTTAGAAAACCTCCCTCCGAAAACCTTTATTTTGACTTAGTTGAAAGCTCTTAATAAACAAAGCAGGCTCTTAACATTTGAAAACAAAACTAAGGCCTCGACCCCATTGGAAACATTTGTTTCGACAACATGGCTTCCGCCTTTCTTCCAATCCACATCGTACCATCTAAGGGATATCTTGTGCATTGGTTTTGACGTGGTGGGTTTCGGTTGGGTTGGTTTCAACTGAGTAATTTCTTTATAACTAACCTAAAGGAGGCGGATCTAACTTTTCTGAATAAAGGCACATCTAAAGGAGGCGGATCTAACTTTTCTGAATAAAGGCTGAAATCATACTAATTTTAGTAATTGCTTTATAACTAACCTGCCTATCTGTAATCTTTTAATTAGTTGAGTTAGAACTTTCAAATCCTTTACAAAAATAACTGCCGCATTTATAGCTCTAAATCAAGGAAAAATTAATGTTTAAGCCCTTCTATGAAGCAAAACCAATATTACACATAAGTCCTTCATTTAAATAATTTATTTTCCATAGTAAATCAATTAGGAAAAATCCCCAAAAATCATAGAAATTCACTTTCATCATGTTATCTAACATATTAAAATTTCAGATCTAAATTCTTAATAAAATAATCGAAATTAATTTTAAACCCAATATATCATATCTTTTTTCAGAAATTCATAATAAATTTTCTACAACTTGGAAAATTAAAAAATTGAAACCCATCCCCAAAATCATAATCTTCATAACATACAATTTTTCCATGGCATTCTAAAATCATTTATATTCGATTTTATCCTAAAACCGCGCAAATCCATGTTTAAACAATTTTTTTAATTCCATCATATTATAATTCAAGCATATCATCATTCAAATAATTATAAAAACGAATTTAATCCTAAATCCGAAACATATAATAATGAAATAAAATAGAGATGGTATAAAATTATTATTTACCTTGAATATGATAGGAGCTTTGAGATTTTATTTCAAATTAATCCTCTAGTTTTAATTCCTTAGCTTGATTAAGTTTCTTCCCCTCTTTTCTCTTTGCTAATGGCCAGCTCCTTAGGTTTATTTTTGCGTTTGTGAAAATGAAAAGTGTACGTCAATAGGAAAAAACGTGAGATGTATAGCCGTGAGTAATAATTGTGTGGCTATTTACCAATATGCGCATGTTTTGATTAATAACATAAAAGCCATTTTAAGCCCATTTAAGTTGTTAAGCACGACCTTCTTATTGATTTATTCAAATCTCAATCTCATTATCATTCTAATTCTTATATTATTCTATTTAATTTATCTAATTAAATCTCCTGAATAACGTTATCAAAAATTAGGGGTGTTACAATATATCAGATATATAAGCTAAAATCAATATCAATATCAATAATTATATAAAACTCAAACGTTACCATCTCAAACACAAACATTTCAAATCAATATAAAACAAACCATCCATCATCAGTCTCACACACCTAACTGCAATATGTACATTTAACATCAATGTATAATATATACATCCCGCATCCAACATCAAACCCCACAAATCAACATCAAACACCACATGTCCACAAATCAACCTCACCATCTCTCACTGTGTATATACATAAGTTTCAAAAACAAAAACTGCAAAACGTACTTCATGACTCGTCATTGGCTCCAGAACCACCAAATGAGGAAGCTCCATGATGCTCCACATACTCGGCCAAACGCTTGTTCGGTTACTCCATTTGCGCTGCTCGAAGGCGGTCCTCCTCCTACAGCTGTGTAATCTTCTGTATAAGCTCATTAATTTCAACATTGTCCTGAGACTTTTGATAAGCCTTTTATGAGACCCGAGCCTACAAATCAAGTAAAAATATGTTTAAGTTATTACGTAACTTTTATAAAAGTAAAGCAATTTTTATAACTTAGTTAATTTTTATAAATAACTGATTGATTGCCGTAGCCGCACCGGCTGTGTCGGGACCATAACGAAGTCGAAGATAGCATCCTCCTCATCAGTGGTCAGCTGCTCCTATCCCAAATGCTCAAGCTTTTGCGCACGTGCTTGCATAAATCTTTCCTGCAATGCAAAATTAAATACAATTAAATATTACATGACATTATTATAATACTTTATAACTAATTAATTAAAATTATCATTATTAATAAATTATAACTTAAAATATACCTACATGCGCGGCGTATGCTTTATCATCCTCATGCCAAGCAAAAGTCCCTGGTCCCTCGTCATCGGTCTGCCTGACGGGATGGGTATGTTCAAATACGTCCATATACGAGACAGGGCCCCATGTGTACTTTCCTGTAATAATTGATATATATCATTTTTTTCATACTTATAACATAAACCAGGTTCTGTTACACCCGTCCAAACTTTTGTGGGCAACCGTTCATTAAAAGTGATGGGTAACAAATGTTCCATCATTACATGACAATCACGACTTTTAATCCCACTCAGTTTACCATTCTTATAGTCGATACATCTACGAAGATTAGAGGAAATCCCATCAAGAAATCTTAATCCTTCCACCCACTTTAACGGTACATTAACTTAGTTACTGTCTAGCTCATAACATGCTTTAGGTTTTTTTGTGTCATTTGGCTTCATATGAAGCTCAGGACGATCGCATATTGCCTCAGTATCACATCTTAATTTCAAATCATATTTAGTCCTTCCTTTAACATTCAGAACTATGTTAAATACATTGTTGAACACATTTTTCTTGTTGTGCATCATGTCGATATTATAATGAATTAGAAGATTTTTCTAATAAGGCAACTCCCAAAATAAACTTTGTTTGACCAAATATGAATTGTCGATTTACCTTGAATTTCAATTTGTTCGCCAGTTTCATATATCTTTGGATAATTCTTTATAAGGTCATTAATATCTTTGCTTGAACAAATCGTTGGTGGTTGAATGGTCTCAAGTCTATTACTTGTAAAGTATTTTTTATCATTTTCATGGGCCCGTTTAGATCGATTTAAATAAGATTTTTTTTCCTTCTTAAAAGTCATAATGAATAGAATTTGACTTTCAAAAAACAAAAAAAGTATTTTATTTGAGTCGACCCAAACGAGCTATAAATTAGATATGAAAGTAAATTGATAAAACAAACTGGTAAAATGAAACAGAAACCATAGTGCATTTATCATTACTATATATCTTTGTTTAGAAACATTTACTAAGTTGATATGCTATGTTTGGACAACTTTTTTTGAGCAAAACGACTGTGCAGTTCGTGCAAGACTACACAGCCCAAATATTATAACCACAAAATATGTTAAGTACATTTTCTTATAGGTTCTACTTCCAGCTACATACATCCATTCGGTAGTAATCAGTACAACGAAAATCAAACACAAAAAGTCACAAGAAGCAAGACAGAGCATTTTTGGTATCTTCGTGGGCATCACCCTCAATCACTTGGATTGCTTTGCAACTATCAACCGATTCCTCATCATCTACTATATGTATCCTATAACCCATATATGCATTTATTTAATTCGGTAGAGAATGGATGTTACCGATTTTACTTATGCATAAAATGAGGAATATTGTTCAGTCGGGTGCATTAGATAGTGAGGTAAAAGCGTCAAATTTCAAAAAAATGTAGTATAGTAATTTTGCACTAGATCGTTTTAATGCGTTACAATGAGTAATATTGATTATACAAATCAAATTTGATTTTTGATTTTATATAATGAGATTTTTGATTTATTATTAATTTTATCTAACTTATTTTGATAAGTCTTAGATTACGATTAATGTTGAACATATATATTCACATACAATGTATGAAGATGTTAAAGAGGATGTAAAAATTTTAATAATCAAATCTTTATAAATGTCATACATACATATTTAATAATCAAATCTTTATAAATGTCATACATACATATTTAAAAATCAAATCTTTATAAATGTCATACATACATACATACATATACATATACATTAATATTATTAATAGTATATCCACTACATTAATGTGATATGATAAATATTCAAATCCTACCAACTACTAACTATGTGACGTGAAATTTTTTAAATCTTATCTACTACTTATTATATAATATGATGGAATTTAAGATCTTGCCTATTATTATTACAACTTACATCTTTCCAACTATAAATATTATCCAACTTATCCCAAATAAAATCCACACTTCAATTCTGTAAGCAATGGTGCTTGAGAAGATAGTTATGTAGAGCCTTTTGATTATGCTACTCTTACTAGTATTAGGTAACTAATTGTACGAGTTTGATATTTTTTCAAATCCACTTGCTAAAATTTCAGCATGAAAAAGGACCAAAACTGATTTTTTTTTTAAATTTGTTGTTTAATACAAGGACAACAAATGTAGGTTAGATTCTTGCTAATGGATTGGTTTTGGTACCTAATTTCACAAAAATAAATTAAGCATTTGTTCACTTTTTTGTTGTTGTAATTTTCGATTACTATTTACTTAATAATAGCATGTGGTAAATAAAAGTAAACTAAGGGTATGTCAGATGCCTCATACTATTTAACTTTTGAACTGTATATTATGATCTATAGGAAATGTTATAAAATCTGAAGCTAAGATGGTGAGTGTTGTGAGTCAACATTTCAAAGGACCTTGCTACCACAACAATGCATGCCGGCACATGTGCATTATCTATGACAAAGCAAAGGGTGGAGGATGTGCAGAGGTTGAGGATAAAGGACACAAAGTCCATAAATGTCTTTGTGTTAAGGAGGTTGATGATTAAACTTATGTATGTGCATTTGTAACGCCCCACTCCGAGACCCATTCTAACAAAGAGTATTACGGAGTAATACCGTGTGACGCCCCACCTCTATACCCACGCTAGCCAAGAACACTACGGTGTAGTGCTGTCAACTAGCACGGAGAATAAGGCTGTTGAGGAGCGACCATCTATGTAATTTCTTTGTGCGAGCACCGATATGTCAGATAGTATAGCTTGCATTTCGTTTAAGGAGGAAATCCGACATACCGATACAAACTCAAAGATATCACACAGTGGCTATATATAATCTTCGGAAACAAATATAGAAATAAACATAACACAAATCAGTCACAGACATCCATATCACAAAGGCGGAAAAAGATATGAATATAAACTAACACATGGAAGTGTTCATCAGAGTAGTGGTCAAGAAAGATCCACGATAATACAAAAGAATAGCAACATGTGCTATACAAAAGAATAAGTACACAATATAGAGTCTATATCTCAAATGCGTACAACCAAAAACTACTAATCTAAGAAGTGCCAAAAGTCAGAGTAGCAATTCCCGGGAGGAAGTCAAGCAGAAGCACCTGTAACATCTCGGTCTGACCCGAGTATTATTTAAGAAAATAATAAACGGATCAGTCTAACTATAAATATCAGATGACATGATATAAAATAATAGATAAGGCATAAACATAGAATACCCATGCTGACATACTACTATAAGTATGAAAATGATGATCAACAGGAGATCAACCGATGAGAAATGATAAATATCACAAGAATCTTCTCAGAGATCCAAAGAGGGCATCATACCCTAAACTTGTACTCATAACAAGTCAATGACATAAAAATCCAGAAATCAAAACAAGAAATCCAGAAATCATAAAAAGAGAAAGAGGCCTATCACATGACGGTCCGAAGACCATGGGGAGCTACCCCATATGTGTGAGTCGGAATCACACTGATTGAGGCCTAGGCTAACCAAAAAGCAGAAAGGTATGTGTGAATGGAATCACACAAGTGGTGTCTAGCCTACCCTCGCAAACAAAAAAGATATGTGTGAGTCGGAATCACACTACTGCGGCCTAGACTAACCTTGCGGACAAGAGATGTGTGTGAGTCGGAATCACACTATTGCGGTCTAGTCTTACCTTGCGAACAAAGAGACATCGCACAATTGCTAGTCTAAATCATAAAATGATCATCATGATCAGCGAGAAGTGTCAACCACAGCAAGCTAGTAAATATATGAGTTTAGCTTCATGTCCCATAACCACTTGCTTAACTTAAATATTTACGAACAAGCTGCAAATCTTCACTAGGAAATTGTCACGAAAAGGGTTCAGTCGAACAAGTCCAAGAGCTAACCGACGAAGTGAACGCAAGCGTTTCATACCACTCGTTTTACTAAGTCGTTTAAGTCGATTTCTCATTCGAGTGAAGTAAAGGCTTATATATATTAGTAGATTGGAAATCGGTTTGGGAAAACGAACTTTTGATATAAAAAAAATAGTGTTGAAATCAATTTGATGAAAGAGTTTTGATATTTACTACTAGTATAGAAAACCTTTATATTTTGAAGTGACAAATCATAGAAGTGATTGTAGAAACAATCAATCATAAAAATTCACGTTTGAAGACGTGAGTAAAGTTCAAAGAAATCAATTCTCAAAACCATCAAAGTAAGAAGTTCGGTTAAATGGCTCTCGGATAAGATTGCCTACGCAGAGTAATACGTCTAAATTCAGACGTCTGAATATTTAGTGACAGACGTCTAAATTTTACCTCAGACGTCTGAATATTTATGACAGACGTCTAAATTTGGTGACAGACGTCTGAAATAAATTTCAGACGTCTGAATTTTCCTGCTAGGCAAAAAAAAACAGCCTAGCTCTAAAATCGACGAATCCGAACCAAAATGCGATCGAACGAGCGATGAACACTAAGGGTTTACGCCAATCGGCAACCCAGTCTAATAGGCACTTTGATGCATCACCAAAAACATGTTCAAACATCCATAAAAGGATTTTCAAAGAATTGAACTCAAAACACTAAAAATTGGAATATTCACCAAATCAATCCAAACCAAGTGCAATTGCACAAGAATAAGTGTTAGGAATTCATACCTAACAATCGAAGATAAATATAGTTTAAGATGTGAGATAAAAATCTCACCTTTTCACAAAATCAATGAAGAAGGAGCTTTGAAGCAATGGCAAGAGCAATCACTCTTCAATTCCAACTTAACAAGCTTGAATCTAAGCAATGGCTTCAACTTGGATTTGGAGGTAGAAGCTTGAATTTGCAATTGAAGCTAGGGCTTAGGAATTTCCATTTCCAATCTCTTCCCCCATTATTCTCTTGAGCTTGAGGGTGTTAAGAAGTGAGGAATGAATGAAGAGAAGTGGAGTGGAGAGGGGTAATGATATAACCAGATTTGGGCAAGTGGGCTGAATCCAAACCCAAACCCAAAGTCCAATAGAAAATAGCAAAATTCGACTTTCTCCAATCATATCGAAGCTTATACTTAAAAAGGTCGCAAACGGCATTTTGAACTCAATGGAAGTGGTCTCGAGTCCTAATTCGACTGTTTGCAAAAAGTAGCTTTTCGGACAAAAATCCGATGAACGATGTTATATTTAAATAAAATATTTAAATATAAAATCGACAAATGTGTGGGTTGTTACATACCGTCTGCTGGAACGGAGAATAGAGTATAATGGAAGCGACCATATATAATCAAGCTATAACTATCTACTGAATACGTCGAAATGTGGTATCGTTTTTTTTTCAAGTGGTTCGACATATCCAATAGATATTTATAACGAAATTACAATGGCTAAGGAAAATAGGTTCAGAACAAACATAATACTAAATGATAACATCATCATCACAGAACAGTCACATAACAGTCACAGAACATAGGTACAATATATCGTCAATACAGATCCAAATATTAAAAAGGTGGGTACAAAACCACTGCTCACACATGTGAGTCAAATATATGTACATAACAGACTGAATAATCAGAGTATCAAAATAGTGGAGAAATATAAAGAGCTATCTATCAGCATAGCAGATAATGTCTAAGCGGAAGCACAAACAGCTAAGTCCAGAGACCTAACCTAAAACAACTCAGTCTGACCCGAGCGAAAAACACTTGGGTCAGGCTAGCTAAACAATCAGTTAATAAACTGAGATAAACATGATAGATAATGAGGCGATATATAACATAGTACTATAGACCACAAACTCTCACATAGAGAAGAAATAAACATCTAAGTAGAGATGTATAGCAAGCCTTGTATCATTGGCATAACATAGTCACAAATGTCAGAACAAAACATATAAGTAGAGATGTATAATAAGCCTCATATCATCGGCATAACATAGTCACAAATGTCAAAACAAAACATCTAAGTAGAGATGTATAATAAGCCTCATAACATCGGCATAACGTAAGCACAAATGCCAAAACATAAACATCTAAGTAGAGATGTCAAAAACGATACATCTAAGTAGAGATGTATAACATGCCATCTAAGTAGAGATGCCAAACACGATACATCTATGTAGAGATGTATAATGGCCATCTATATAGAGATGCCAAAAACGATACATCTAAGTAGAGATGTATAACGGCCATCTAAGTAGAGATGCCAAAACGATACCTCTAAGGGAGATAGTCCGAAGACACTATCCTAAAGGTAATAAAAGGAATGTGTCACGAACTTTTAGCAAGAAACCCGTAAAGTGTTAACATGAGTCTCATACCCCACGTTCGCACTAAACAGTTTACTAACCAATAGTAAGCTTCCACACTCAAAGCAGTAAAAAGTTCACCTCATATCATCGGTAAACTAGGCCGAAAGGACAAAACGATCAATCGAATAGGTCTGGGATTAACCGGAAAGGAAATACACACGGTTTCATAGGCCGGAGTTTTTCCCAACCGTTTAAGCACCTTTCCACTTCGCTCGAAGTGCTAAAATGTGAGTGTGGGATTTTATTATAGAAAATAATTATGGAAAACGGATTTATAATTGGTTTGAAATCACTTTAAAACGGCCTTTGAAAACTCTCCTATTATGGAGTAATTAATTTAATAATTAAAAATAATATTATATAATAATTTCGAAAGACATTTCGGAGTGAAAAATCCTTTTAAAACCTTTTTATTAGGCCCGTGTATGAAATCCAGAGACAAATCTCAAAGAAATCGATAAAACCAGAAAATCACTGAAAATATTCAAGTGTTGGAAAATAGTCCAAAACTGACGCGAACCCAAGTTCGGAAAATTATTCGGACCAGCAGACTGAATCCGAATGGCATGAAAATTGGTAGGAACGTAGTCCGATATTCCTACTTCAGAACTCAAAAAGAAGTATTTGATTCCGACTTGAAACGAAGTCGCTGGGCGCTCCAAAGTCGGACCCGAAAACAGTGAATACATTGTTTCAGGCTGAGATCCGGGTCCCTCTTCGACAGCAATTTCGAAGAGTCAACTGAACTCGGATACTAATCAAACTTTCTAGAGATAGAGTTCGGAACTCAATCTTTCCACGAGTCCGAAAACGTTGGAATCCGACAAAGGACGAGCCCGGGATGGCGTCGCAAAGTCGGGTTCTGTACTGAAAACAACGGGAGAAAAGGGACTAAGGCCTATAGTTATGCACTAACAGACCAGAGATGAAAAACCACAATTTTGGCATAGTAAACTTCCAATACTGATAAAATGAATAAAATAAAAGTTGTAGCTTAGTTTCTAAGCTTTCTGTAATGACCAAGATCGTCAAATTCCGATCGGGGATGAAAATTTTATGACTAAAACAATTCTCAGATTTAAATTCTTTATCACTGTCAATGTGCTCTCGGGACAGTAGTAAGAATGCATAGTTTTGACCCAATTAACTTCGAAATTTCATGAAACTCAAAATATGAAAGTTTTAGCCGTAAATCTATGCTTTCCATAACATCCAAAAATTTTAGATTTGGATAAGAAACGAGTAACTTATGGCCAAAACTATTTCAGGGTTTTATTTTATCAACCCTGTAGTTTGTTGTCAGGTCAGCGACAAACAAACGTGATTTCGACCATTCAAACCATAAAATTAGGCAAATCTCAAAACATAAAAGTTATAGCCTACAGAATAAGCTTTCCAGAACATCAAGAAAATCTTAATTCCGATTTAAGATGAATGAGATATGCCTAATTTACTAACAGCAATAAACTAATTATAATTTCAGCTAGCATATATTACCTCTTTCCCAAGCAATAAAAAGAAGATCAAAGAGTTTTACAATCTAAATGCACAAAAAAAAGGATTACAAAATAATTTCAGAAATTAAACAATGGATTAGAGGTGGGTTTTGTGATTGCTATTACCTTCAAATGATTAGATTAAAACCCCTTTGACTTTGATGAGGATTAATGAAGCTTTGCTCTAGGTTTGGAGGCCATTATTTAGTGTTTTGCTCTAGGGTTTAAGGGATTATGGAATGAGATGTTGGCTGAAACAAATGGGTAAAAGATGATTTATAGGCTAATGGAAGTGGGTTAGTGCGCCTAATACCCATTAGGACTTGGAATATGTTCCATATCTCAAGTTAGCTAATTTCTCTAAGTACAAACTACACATTATTTACCCATAAAATTTTTAAATATGTTACCAAAATAATTTAGCTAT
The DNA here is from genome assembly GCA_030737815.1 of Allium fistulosum. Lineage (NCBI taxonomy): Eukaryota > Viridiplantae > Streptophyta > Magnoliopsida > Asparagales > Amaryllidaceae > Allium > Allium fistulosum. The sequence goes on from CM060901.1 coordinate 674,074,988, forward strand.
AGTTATAAAATTTTACATCACAATATTTTCCAACTTACAATTTAACCCCTTTTTATTCCAAAACACATTTTAGTCAAAATCACCCAAAATCACCGTTTTGAAATTTAATTGTAAATTAAATTCCCAATTCAAATATTGAACTATTTTACACATATAAAATTTTGCAATATTATAAATTTCCGTTTACCCTAATTAATTTCCATTAAATTCTCCATTTTACACTTAGGCCCAAAATATTAATTTATTCAAAATAACTAACTTTTGAACAAATTAGTCACATAAAAAAATCATTAATAGCTCCAATTAAATTAAAATCCCAATTTTAATTTATTATTTGGTAACCGCAATCACGGGTTGTTATAGACTCCTCCCCTTAAGAAAATTGCGTCCCCGCAATTCCCTATCATGGAAGTTATCTATAACATCTAATCCTCAAAATAAATCAAACGAAGGTGAAGTAAAAATACTCACCAACAACAGATGAAGATAGAAAACCGGGATAAGTACGCTCGATAAACTCTCTGGTCTCCCAAGTGCAGTCCTTAGGATTAGACGACCATTGAATCTTCACGAGCGGGACCTCTTTGTTTCGAAGGCGTCTAACCTCCGAATCAAGCACACGAAGAGGTTGCTGCTCAATAGATAAATCAGGAGAAATCTCTAAATCCGGTATAATAAGTGGATCAATAACAGAATCAGGATCGCGAACACACTTGCGAAGCTGAGAAACATGGAACACGTCATGCATTCCGGAAAAATGAGCAGGTAGAGCCACACGATAAGCAACGGGGCCGATGCGTTCCGTGATAGGAAATGGTCCAACATAGCGAGGAGCCAATTTCCCTGTAGAGCTGAAACGCATAACCCCCTTCATGGGAGAAATCCGACTGAAGACAAAATCACCAATGGAGAACTCAAGGGGCTTCCTACGGTTGTCCGCGTAGGATTTCTGGCGATCTTGTGCCTCTCTCATTCTCTGACGGATAAGAACAATCTTTTCAGAAGATTCCCGAACTGAATCTGGACCAAGAATGAGCTTCTCGCCAGATTCTAACCAACAAGCAGGAGAGTGACATGGCCTTCTGTATAGAGCCTCGAAAGGTGCTATGCCAATACTAGACTGATAGCTATTGTTGTAGGAGAACTCTACGAGAGGTAAATGAACCTCCCAACTACCCCCGAAATCCAGAATACAGCAACGCAAAAGATCCTCCAAAACACGATTCACCCTCTCAGTCTGACCGTCAGTCTGAGGGTGATAAGCAGTAGAGAGATTTAGCTTTGTGCCCAAAGCTGACTATAGGCACTTCCAGAAGTGACTAGTGAAAATGGTGTCTCGATCACACACGATAGAGCTAGGAATGCCATGAAGTCGTACGACTTCCTTCACATAGAGCTTGGCCAACTGAGGTGCAGTCCGAGTGGACTTAATCGGAATGAAATGAGCCGATTTGGTCAAGCGATCAACAATAACCCAGATAGAAGTATGGCCTGACCTCGATCGAGGTAGACTGTCAATGAAATCCATGGATATCTGATCCCATTTCCATAATGGAATCTCTAGAGGCTGAAGAAGACCAGATGGACGTTGATGCTTGGCCTTGATCTGTTGACAAGTCATGCAAACGCTCACATAACTTGCAACATCTCTCTTCAAACCCTCCCAATAATATAGCCGGCATATATCGGCATACATCTTACTCGAACCGGGATGTATAGTGTACTTAGAGCGATGGCACTCGTCCAGAATGTCACGCCTAAGTGATAAATCAGATGGTACAACAATACGGTTCCTCCTACGAAGAAACCGATGAAAATCAAGAGAATAATCCAGTAATGTCTCATCACTGGATCCCGACTCGAGAAGATGAATAAGATGCAATAAGTCTGGATCCTGCCGCTGAGCATGGGCAATGCGATCCAATAAGATAGGACGAGCTTCCAAGCTGAATAATAAGACAGGAGAATCAGAAGATGGAGCTCGATCTCTAATATCACACAAAGATAGGGTCTCAAGAATATCACACTCGGCAATCATCATAGAAACTACCGCCGAGTGCTTGCGACTGAGCGCATCTGCAACACGATTACCCTTGCCAGGGGTATACTGAATATCTAAATCATATGAGGCGAGAAACTCAAGCCATCGTTGCTGCCTCATATTGAGATCCCTCTGACTGAATAGATACTTCAGCGACTTATGATCGGTGTAAAGAATGAAGCGTTCGCCAAATAGAAAGTGACGCCACGTCTTTAAGGCAAAGACGATAGCTGCTAACTCAGAATCATGAGTAGGATAGCGAACCTCATTCGAACGCAGTTGCCTGGAAGCATAAGCAACTACCCGATCCTTCTGCATAAGCACAGCACCGAGCCTGCTACCACAAGCATCGGTGTAAACAACAAGATCATGGTTACTCTCTGGAACCACTAGAATAGGAGCATGAGTGAGAAGTTCCTTCAGTCGTTGAAAGGAAGCTTCACACTTATCAGACCAAATAAAGCGAACACCCTTACGAGTCAGCGTCGTAAGGGGAAGTGCAACTCGAGATAAATCCTTGATAAACCGACGGTAATAACCCGCCAGACCAAGGAAGTTGCGAATATCATGAACGTTCTCGGGCTGCTTCCAATTCTGAATAACTTCGATCTTGGCAGGATCGAAAAAAATATCCTCAGTTGATACAATATGGCCCAAGAACTTGACCTTGCTCATCCAAAAATGGAAGTTGGAAAACTTGGCCTTAAGCTGATGCTGATGAAGAGTATCCAAGACGATCCGCAATTAATGAGCATGCTCTGCCTAGGATCTAGAATAAATAAGAATATCGTCGATGAAAACCAAAACGAATCTATCGATGTATTCCCGGAATACTTGATTCATAAGATCGACGAAGAAAGCCGGTGCGTTCGTCAAGCCGAATGGCATGACCAACCACTCAAAAGAACCATAACGAGTGCGGAAAGCGGTAAGAGGAATGCTATCTTCCGCAACTCGGAGCTGATGAAATCCGGTGGCAAGGTCGAGCTGGGAAAAGACCTTCGCACCGCTCAACTGATCAAACATATAGTCTATCCGTGGCACTGGATAACGATTTCTGATGGTCAACTCATTAAGCTTGCGATAGTCAATGCAAAGCCTAAGAGAGCCATCGGGCTTCTTAACGAAGACCACAGCAGCACCCCATGGCGAAGAACTGGACCGAATGAACTGCTTCGCCTCAAGCTCTACTAACTGCTTCCTGAGTTCCTCATTCTCTTTAGTAGACATCCTCGTGGGAGGACGCCCAAGTGGGTGGGAGCCTGGAATGAGATCGATGCGGAACTCAATGGCCCGCTTTGGCGGCAGGCCTGATACTGGCTCGAATATATCGGGGAAATCCCGAACAACAAGAATACGAGATATGTCCACATCCTCATCTTGTGAATCAAGATCAAATAAAGTAATATCAGAAATCCCAACATCTTGAAGAGCAATAGCTAACGGAGCGGACGAGTCAGGATGACGAAGAAATAATATCCGCTCCGAACAAATGATTTTGGCGTCGTACTGAGCGAGCCAATCCATGCCAAGAATCATGTTAAAGTCCAAATACTCCATCACGTGAAGATTCACATGGAAAGAAAATCCACAAAGATCAATATCTATATCCTCACAAAGCAAGCTAAGGGTCGTGGATCCGCCGATGGGATTCACAATCCTTAGTGAAGAAACCAAACAAGTAACATCCAAAGATAAAGTATCAACTAGTTCCTTTGATACGAATGAGTGAGAGGCACTCATATCAAAGAGAACACTACAAGATCTACCATGAAATAAAATAGAACCTTCGAGAACGAAAGGATGCGTACCTCGAGGCTGAGCTAAAGATTTAGGAGCCTTGGCAGCATTAAGCTTTCCAGATCTAGGAGGTGCAGTAGGACAAGTGGAATAATGATGACCCTCCTTCTTACAATAGCGGTAGAAAAGAGGCTTGGGACACTCTTTAAACATATGATCGGTAGATTTAGTTAAGCACGATTCAAAGATAGATAATTCATTAAGGAATATTACAGAATATAATAGATTCCTACACTATTCCTAACTTATTTATCTAAAGGTGGATAAGTTCAATTTGGATCGTATTATAACGTATTGTACTACGTGTCTGTTCTGTGTTTGTTATGCTTATCTGAACCTTGACTCCGATACCAAGATGTAACGCCCCACTCCGAGACCCATTCTAACAAAGAGTATTACGGAGTAATACCGTCTGCTGGAACGGAGAATAGAGTATAATGGAAGCGACCATATGTAATCAAGCTATATCTATCTACTTAATATGTCGAAATGTGGTATCGTTTTTTTTTAAGTGGTTCGACATATCCAATATATATTTATAACGAAATTACAATGGCTAAGGAAAATAGGTTCAGAACAAACATAATACTAAATGATAACATCATCATCACAGAACAGTCACATAACAGTCACAGAACATCGGTACAATATATCGTCAATACAGATCCAAATATAAAAAAGGTGGGTACAAAGCCACCGCTCACACGTGTGTCAAAGATATGTACATAAGAGACTGAATAATCAGAGTATCAAAATAGTGGAAAAATATAAAGAGCTATCTATCAGCATAGCAGATAATGTTCAAGCGGAAGCACAAACAGCTAAGTCCAGAGACCTAACCTGAAACAACTCGGTCTGACCCGAGCGAAAAACACTCGGGTCATGCTAGCTAAACAATCGGTTAATAAACTGAGATAAACATGATAGATAATGAGGCGATATATAACATAGTAATATAGACCACAAACTCTCACATAGAGAAGAAATAAACATCTAAGTAGAGATGTATAGCAAGCCTTGTATCATTGGCATAACATAGTCACAAATGTCAAAACAAAACATCTAAATAGAGATGTATAATAAGCCTCATATCATCGGCATAACATGGTCACAAATGTCAAAACAAAACATCTAAGTAGAGATGTATAATAAGCCTCATATCATAGGCATAACGTTAGCAGAAATGCCAAAACATAAACATCTAAGTAGAGATGTCAAAACCGATACATCTAAGTAGAGACGTATAACAGGCCATCTAAGTAGAGATGCCAAACACGATACATCTATGTAGAGATGTATAACGGCCATCTATGTAGAGATGCCAAAAATGATACATCTAAGTAGAGATGTATAACGGCCATCTAAGTAGAGATGCCAAAACGATACCTCTAAGGGAGATAGTCCGAAGACACTATCCCAAAGGTAATTAAAGGAATGTGTCACGAACTTTTAGCAAGAAACCCGTAAAGTGTTAACATGAGTCCCATACCCCACGTTCGCACTAAACGGTTTACTAACCAATAGTAAGCTTCCACACTCAAAGCAGTAAAAATTTCACCTCATGTCATCGGTAAACTAGGCCGAAAGGCCAAAACGATCAATCGAATAGGTCTGGGATTAACCGGAAAGGAAATACACACGGTTTCATAGGTCGGAGTTTTTCCCAACCGTTTATGCACTTTTCCACTTCGCTCGATGTGCTAAAGTGTGAGTGTGAGATTTTATTATAGAAAATAATTACAGAAAATGGATTTATAATTGGTTTGAAATCACTTTAAAACGGCCTTTGAAAACTCTCCTATTATGTAGTAATTAATTTAATAATTAAAAATAATATTATATAATAATTTCGAAAGACATTTCGGAGTGAAAAATCCTTTTAAAACCTTTTTATAAGGCCCGTGTATGAAATCCAGAGACAAATCTCAAAGAAATCGATAAAACCAGAAAATCACTGAAAATATTCCAAGTGTTGGAAAATAGTCCAAAACTGACGCGAATCCAAGTTCGGAAAATTATTCGGACTAGCAGACTGAATCCGAATGGCATGAAAATTGGTAGGAACGTAGTCTGACATTCCTACTTCAGAACGCAAAAAGAATTACTCGATTCCGACTTGAAACGAAGTCGCAGAGACGCTCCAAAGTCGGACCCGGAAACAGTGAATACACTGTTTCAGGCTGAGATCCGGGTCCCTCTTCGACAACAATTTCGAAGAGTCAAATGAACTCGGATACTAATCAAACTTTCTAGAGATGGAGTTCGGAACTCCATCTTTCCAACGAGTCTGAAAACGTTGGAATCCGACAAAGGATGAGCCCGGGATGGCGTCGCAAAGTCGGGGTTCTGTACTAAAAACAACGGGAGAAAAGGGACTAAGGCCTATAGTTATGCACTAACAGACCAGAGATGAAAAACCACAATTTTGGCATAGTAAACTTCCAATTCTGATAAAATGAATAAAATAAAAGTTGTAGCTTAGTTTCTAAGCTTTCCGGAATGACCAAGGTCGTCAAATTCCGATAGGGGATGAAAATTTTATGACTAAAACAATTCTCAGATTTAAATTCTTTATCACTGTCAATGTGCTCTCGGGACAGTAGTAAGAATGCACAGTTTTGACCCAATTAACTTGAAATTTCATGAAACTCAAAATATGAAAGTTTAAGCCCTAAATCTAAGCTTTTCAGAACATCCAAAATTATTAGATTTGGATAAGAAACGAGTAACTTATGGCCAAATCAATTTCAGGGTTTTATTTTATCAACCCTGTAGTTTGTTGTCAGGTTAGCGACAAACAAACGTGATTTCGACCATTCAAACCATAAAATTAGGCAAATCTCAAAATATAAAAGTTATAGCCAACATAATATGCTTTCCAGAACATGAAGAAAATCTTAATTCCGATTTAAGATGAATGAGATATGCCTAATTTACTAACAGCAATAAACTAATTATAATTTCAGCTAGCATATATTACCTCTTTCCCAAGCAATGAAAAGAAAATCAAAGAGTTTTACAATCTAAATGCACAAAAAAAGAGGATTACAAAATAATTTCAGAAATTAAACAATGGATTAGAGGTGGGTTTTGTGATTGCTATTACCTTCAAATGATTAGACTAAACCCCTTTGACTTTGATGAAGATTAATGAAGCTTTGCTCTAGGTTGGAGGCCATTATTTAGTGTTTTGCTCTAGGGTTTAAGGGGTTATGGAATGAGATGTTGGCTGAAATAAATGGGTAAAAGATGGTTTATAGGCTAATGGAAGTGGGTTAGTGGGCCTAATACCCATTAGGACTTGGAATATGTTCCATATCTCAAGTTAGCTAATTTCTCTAAGTACAAACTACACATTATTTACCCATAAAATTTTAAAATATGTTACCAAAATAATTTAGCTATAGATATAAAATTTTACATCGTAATATTTTCCAACTTTCAATTTAACCCCTATTTATTCCAAAACACATTTTAGTCAAAATTGCCCAAAATCACCGTTTTGCTATTTAATTGTAAATTAAATTCCCAATTCAAATATTGCACTATTTTACACATATAAAATTTTGCAATATTATAAATTTCCATTTACCCTAATTAATTTCCATTAAATTCTCCATTTTACACTTAGGCCCAAAATATTAATTTATTCAAAATAACTAACTTTTGAACAAATTAGTCACATAAAAAAATCATTAATAGCTCCAATTAAATTAAAATCCCAATTTTAATTTATTATTTGGTAACCGCAATCACGGGTTGTTACAGCATTACACTACTTAAAACTTTATGATGATTAATAATAATAAAAATTAGTTTATCTACCAACACGTATAGTCATTTCGATCATACGATTGCATACCACTAACTTTATAAGTCTCCCTATAAATTTAACATATATTTGTTGATATGGTTAAATGTTTAGATCATTGTATCTGTCTCACTTATAATTTTGTGTTATTATTCAAATTGTTGTAGTCTATGTAGTAATTAAGCAGTTAGCTTACCATAGAAAACTAGTTATATAAGTGGTCACAATTTTATCGCATATTATTCAAATTATTTTGCCACGGTTTGCTTGTCAATTGTTTTGTTTATTTTGTTTGTGTTGACATGAGTGGTGCTAAAAGCATCTTATATTTCCTTTATTTTTTCCCTATGAAAAAGCACTACAAGAAATTTGATTTTTAGTGGTGCACAAAAAACGCTACAAAAAGATTTGGTGGCGTTTTGATAAACGCCGCTAGAAAACATACGACTAAAAATCCATGATTTTTTGTTGCATTTATTATAACGCCGCTATAAATGAATTTTTGGCAGCGTTTTTTAAACGTTACTAAAGACATTTTTTACAGCGTTTAAGAAACGCCACCGAAAAGTTTCCGTTTACTATCTTATTTTTTTGTTGCACTTATTATTATTTTTTGCAGCGTTTTTTAAACGCCACGGAGATTATCTGAGTTACTATAATTGCTGATTCTGTAGCGCTTTTTAAACGCTACAAAAAATATTTTTGGTGGCGTTTTTTCTCCGCCACCGTATGTTTCGATTTTATTGCCTGCTGTTCCACGACTACATCTGATTTCGCCTCCAATTCAATTACTTCAAAACTTATACAATAACGTAATATATAAACACATACACATTCAATGAACCACAATAACACAAACAAAAGCAATTACATAATCACCACTATATCATAACATTAGTGTCAAGACAAAAGGTTAACCATACGTTTACACAACCAAACTACCATAAACAGTTTCATAATAGTACATGCAGCTAAAGTAGTGCTGCTACCATACATACTAGTTTCATAATAGTTTCATAACAGTTTTAATCAACCTAACTACATACATGTGATGCTACCATACCAAAAACCAGTGCTGCTGCTTGAATTCTTCACAAACGTTTATCTACCTGTAAACAATAATAATCATGTTACTAAATATTTGTGAGGTGAAGGTATCAAAGATCAAAAATGGACAAATATAGAAGTTCTTAGACTATAATACTTCAAACAAATATGCCTCTGCGTATTAACCACTGATGTGAGCACATTGTAATCATCCAACAACTTTTACATCATATTTGTGAAGTCAGTGCACTAGACTTGCACATTAGCAGATGAACTTATGACAAAGATAAATGTCTTTATCATGTGGCAGATTGTAACCATTCAGTGCTTAAGTGTAGAATGATATTTAACTAACTACTAGGGGTTTAGATATGTTAAAGAATGAATGTGTGTTCGCCTTAGTTGTAGCGAGCAACGCGACCCTGTTGGCTCATAGCACCTACAGTTGGGGCAACGCAGTTTCACTATGTTGGTTGATGTTGAATACAAGTTGGTGGTTAATATACCAAAGTATTGCATTATTGCTAGAACAATATGTTGTTGATAATGTGATAGCTTATCAGGCTATGCAGTGAGTACACTGAAGGTGTTAAAACTGGTTCTGTTACATCAACTAGGGATATACTTTTCTATCAAAGTTGTACCAGGCTCCCGTAACCTTTATTAGTACACGGTGAATGTGTTAAAATTAGTTATATAAATTCAACACTTCATCCACACAAACTCTGTTCCATCCACTATCAACAGCCACACAAACTCTAGCTCTACACCAATATTTATTGAGTAATATAACTAATTTTTATAGTCGATTATCTAGGAATATTGTCAGGGTATTAGAATCAAAGTTTGAAAACATTTATGATGAACAAGTTATATACCTTTCAGTTTGTTTTCAGAATGACTTTTTCCGTTGGCCAAGCTATGGGAATGCCAAGTGCATCTTCCATGCACGTCAACGCCGATGTTGGTCTCCATAGCTCTGCATTTGCATCTCTCACAATATCAACCCAAACTTTTACAGCATTAAGTCCAAATATACGACTATGGACCATCGTTATCGGATCAGTTGATGCAATAGTTCCTTCAGCCACTACGTTTGTTCCACCCAAATCGATCAACTGGCATTTGCTATCTTTTGTCAACTTTGCAATTGGCTGGAAAAAAAAGAGATTATTATGCAGAATATATACATACACATAATAAATAAACTTTCATACACAGGTAATTTCTTCAATTTTGAAAATTAATACTTACATGCTCTGATTTCTTCATGACCAAGGGTGTAGATTTCATGGGAGAAGTCACACAATTTACACTGTCATTTACATTTTCTTTATCAACTTCAACTTTTGATTTTGACCATGCTACTTTGCTAGCAACTGCATCTCCAATGCACGACATATCACATGTGGGTCGCCACAAATAAGCATCTTTATTTATTACTTTGTCGACCGAAATCACAACGGTAGACGAACTGAGCGGAATACCATTATCAACATATTGTGGCTCTCTAGAGTAGACTCTTCCTTCAGCAACTACCCCTTCACCCTCATTTCGACCATAAATCTTGCATTTGTCGTCTTGGACAGTGATGTTACTCTAAAAATGAGAAGTGTAATTTTAACAAACAAATAAATATAAAGATGGTTTATTTTAACAAACAAATAAATTTCTACTTAGCAAATTACTTAGCAAATCATTCACAGGTTATAAAATGAGAAGTGTAATTTTAACAAACAAATAAATATAAAGATGGTTTATTTTAACAAACAAATAAATTTCTACTTGGCAAATTACTTAGCAATTCATTCACAGGTTATAAAATGAGAAGTGTAATTCCAACCATAATATTGTGGACAGTGCTATTAATATAAAAAAATTATTCAAATTTTTATTAAGATTTTAACAAACAAATAAATATACAAATGGATTAATTTGGGGTACTAATATCTAAAAACTAAAACTAAAACTTTAGTATGTTTCAATGAGAAGTGTAATTCAACAGTTTAGTATCAGAAGTGTAAAATTTACCGTACTGACGTCGTTCAAATTTACTCGCAGCGCCATCTTAATGCAAGTTGATGGCCAAGCTACTACCTTATTCACACCGTCTGCTAATACTGCCATTTTAGGTGTAGGCCTCCATAAATAAGTATCTGGTTTGTCCACGATATCTACAATAACGCTCACAACATTTGGTCCAAGACGAATGCCATTGACAATCGCAGTTGAGTCCCTGGACAACACCCTCCCATTGGCAACAACTTCATAGTTTCCATCCCAATTAAACATCGAACATACATCGTCATTGATCTGTAATTATTCAACCAAAAATTATAGCAATCACTGGATCAAAATTTAAAATCTAAATGTTATTTCTTGAGTAATATAATTATTATTTTTACCAATTCAGATGTGCTCCTTTTCGAATTTTCTACACCCTGCAGCAAAGCTCTAATATCAGGATATTTTAATCTTAAAAGCACTCAATTAAATGTAACGTAGGCGTTTAATTGACTATCGAAAACTACTAAATGGACTTTGATCAGTTAATGTATTTTACAGCTATAAATGATGGGATGAAATTACTATGGCTATCGAAACCAGCAAGTGAAAAAAATAAAATTGAGTTGCTAAAATTAAAATGACCATACTTAAAATGGCAGAGAACATATAATAAGTTTGTGAGAGAGAATAAATTTGTTCTATTTAGTATTTTAAATTATATGGCGCTTTGAATTTTTTATTTTACATATATAAATTACTTTTAATAGTTTACCTTCTGGTTCATCAGAACCTGCAGCATCTCTTCATTTCTGCTATTTCCTCTCAACACTGCGATACTTGTTTATCTTTGGACTGGGCCACAACTAGCTTGTTTAAAGTGCAACCCCTTTCCAATGCCCTTAATCGTCCTGATTTATCTTGTCCGAGTACATGTACAAGAGCATCTCCACTGACATTCTGTGACGAACCGGAATGTGATAGGCTACCAAATTTTTTAATCTCCTCCTACATAAATAAATACAAATAGATAATGTACAATGGTCAAATTATCGTAGTTTCGGACAATTTTTTATATACAGATAAAATAAAAAAAATTACAATAGCATTTCCAGCTTCCGCGGTCACCGGTTCACCATTTGTTTTTATGTGAGATTTAATCCAAACATCAGCTCTAGTTATGGACGATGGACTTGGACTTTCTGTTTTCTAAATTTAGGATAACATTAAATAAAAAACCGAACAGGTATAAAATAATATTAAATAAAGCTATACTTAATTAACTAACCATGTCTTCGGTCAATCTAGCCATTCCCTTACGACCAGTTGTGTGTGGAAGTTGTTTATCCCTAAGGGCTGAATATTACTCACTTCGTTTCTATAAAATAGAAAGATATATTGTTGATATATTGTTGTAGGATAATGGCAGCTTCGTTGTTTGAGAAAGTGAAGAGTGACAGAGAGAAGTTGATATATTGTTATAGGATAATGGCAGCTTGGTTGAGGAAGTGAAGAGTGATAGAGAGAAGTTGTTTGAGAAGTGTTTGATAAAGGCAATGTAAAGAAGAAACATGGATATTTTGTTTTGTAAATAGAGAACAAAAACTTGAAAACAGTTGCTTTTAGTAGAGGAAAATTCAATGTATCAGAAACTAAAAGAAAAATGAAATAAAACAATGAACATAATATCAAGTGAAAACAGTGAGCACAAGAAACAGATATGTAAAAATGAAAACTAAAATCTAAGATGCAATGCAATGTTTTTTGTTTTATTTTGTTTTTGGGTATATGCAATGCAAGCTTGTTGAAGTATGAAATGCAACAGCAATGTAAAATAGAAAATGAAACGCAAAAGCCAGGAAATGAAATGTAATAGCAAACTAGTTGAAAATTCCAATGCAAGATGAAAACAAATCCAACAATTTTTTTAATGCAAGAAAACACAATACAAAACCAAACACACAACACTAAACTGAACTAAATTCAAGTGAACAAGAAATGTGTACAGAATGAACAAAGTTAAAATGGAAAGTGTTGAGTTGACATGCACACAAGAACAAAGAACAAAAATGCACAGTGAACATAAATGCAAAACAAAAGAAACGCAAAATGTTTTCTTTTTTTTGAGACTAAAACAAAACCATATGTGTTATTAGATAATAAAATTGTTTTTTTGAAAATGATAATCAACTCTGCTGTGCAAATAATCATATGTGTTATTGGATCCCAATCATTAACTTTTAAAGTGTTCTAGCAAATAAAATAGTGAATAGTGTTACCTTAAACTCATGACTTGTTTTCGCCTTCAAAAACCTTCTCCATTCGTTCATGCTTTTGATGTTGGTAGGTTTCAGTTTTAGTCTTTCCTCTTCGTTCTCTGCTTTATTTAATTTTCGAACCAATTTACTTTTTGACGATCTCCAAATTACTCCCATTTGTTGAAATACAGCTTTTCTTTGCCAATCCTCTTCCAGTTTAAATCTAATCTGCAACAATACATGAAAACATGATATTAAAATCAAACAACAGCCATATGTATGCATCAAACAATTTTTTTCAGCCATAACTATAATACGTGATGTAATAATGTAGCAATGTAGCAACTTGCAAACAGATGTATAAACAACAAAAACAATTTTTAACTCATACCTGAATCGATTGCCACAAAACAACTTTTAACTCATCACTTAGATTCCTCCAATCATCAAGTGTGTATGGAACCAGCTCCCGCACAAGCGCTCCAAGAAAAGAGGATAAATGTACTGACCCTTTCACTATTGGTATACCTATATCATTGAACTCAACTTCAATTCGATCCTGACTGCTTAACGGGAGTCTTTTTGCTTTTGCTGGACCTTTACCGCCTCTTTTTCGAGATGTAATTCTGGATTCAGCTTCACTTGCTCTCCCAATTTCTCCCTCAGCATCATCAGTTTGTTCAGGAAGGATTTCATTTTCTGAGCGAAGTCCTTCTTCATTTGGGTCGGAGGGGGTAACCGGTGGCTCTTGTTCTTTGTCTTCATTGCAAACAATGGCTTGCTTCTTAGCGTTGACTGTTGGTTCTTCACTGTCGGTGCAAGCACCAGCTGGAATCTTAACCTTTTTCTTTGGATTATACTCCCGCTTTGACTTATACTTCTGAGATTCCTCATCAGCCTTTCTCTGGTTGCAAGTATGCACAAAGCTTGAATGCATCTTTTTTCTGAAAATGAAACAAAAAACAGTAACTTATTTTGAGAATACTTCATATAGAGGATAGTTAACAGTATCTATTATGTAACCTTGAATACAATAGTTATTAATACATGTATATGAACTCTGTAATGTAAACTCTGTAAATAATCACATTAATACTTAATAATGGAATAATCAAAACATATTATTTCTATAAATGTATATTAATATGTTTTCTATGCTTGCATTTACAAATGAAGGCACCTAACATCTAATAAAAAAAGCACAACACACTCAACAAAATTTGCAACCTCTCACAAACACAAAACATTGCAATGCTAACTCACACACAACTCACACAAGCACACAGTACACAACATATTCACAAACCCAACTCACCATACAGACAGTTAGACAACCCTCACAAACACAGTACACACAAACACATATGTAGACTAACTACCCACTTACCTTATCAGTCACTATCCTCTGGTTATCACTCACTGTCTTCTGAGTTCCAATTCTTTAATATTATTTATCTGTTAATATGGAGCAAATACTTGGTACTTTAAGCAAAACCATGCTCAAGTATTTGTTTTATATAGTAGATAAATGTTGTGTAAAAAAAAGATAGTATTAATATGCACCTTATGTAAATGAAAATTTTCCAAAGTTGAAAAATTGTATTACATAAACAGTTTTACAGTGCCTTGTGATCTGAGTTTGGGAGAGGACATGCCCAAATCATAATTTGATATCATATAACTCATAAAGCAATATGAATACACTGTTGAAGTTACATACTAAATCTATCAAAAAACAACAAAATATGCCCAACTTCCAATTATGGACCACATATGTCAAGGGAAGATTATCAAACAAACATTAGCTTGAATCGCTATTAGACTAGAAAAAATATGCTAATGATTATGTAAAGAAAAAGAAAAAGGGGAGGAAATATTTACTTAAACTAAGAGAAACATGCAATACTTATAACCGAAAAATATCACTGAATCATTCTTAAATGTGATTCTAAATGTTAGAATGATGTGAAAAGGAGACTTGAGATGGAATGAACAAATTTAATGATGCATGCTAGAGTAGAAATGAAGATCCTCAATCAGAAGCTGACCATACATCTTCAAATGACATATATGTAAGGTTTAATGCTAGGTTTTGATTCTTGAATAGTAGACAGAACAAAGGTGGTAAATGTCAAAGCTGTCATGAAACAAGGAAAAGAAACTACTTGATTGTAATACATTTTTCAAATGATAGTACAACAAATTTTATAATCTACTCAAGTAGAATATATAATCTACTCAAGTATGCCTTCGCAATCCTCTCTAACATAACTAACATCTTCATCATCCATTTCGGTTATTTCATTATCTTCCACGACTTGGATATCTTCCTCGATGCAATCGTGACCCTCTAAATCATTAAAACCTATTGATGGTGCTTTCATTACAACATACCAATTAGAAACATTATTCTCTCTTGAATAAAATACTTGTCTTGCTTGAGATGCAAGTATGTATGGATCTCATGAAAATGATGCTTGTTGTAAATTAACAAGAGTGAACCCATCATCATCAACTTTTACTCCATTTCCTTTATACGCCCAACGACACTTAAAAAACGGAATATAAAACGTATGATAATCTAATAAAATTATATCTGTCAATATTCTATAGTAAGTGACCACATCAATCACTTGGGACATATCTTTTGCACTTGCTCTACACATAGTAGTCGCATCAAAAGTCACCCCACAATTCTGAGTTTCTCTCCCTACATCTTTTATATGAAAACGTTACTCATTGATGATATATTCGTTGTAAGACATGGCATCATCCTTCGGACCAAAAGCAATCCATCTTAACATGTCATCATGATCCTTGGAGGTAATAGGTATCTATAACAAATTTTATTTAGCATGTATATTTTATAGTAAGATTAATAGTCAAAAGAGAATATATTTGAAATCTAACTAACCTTTCTTTTAATCCAATCGGCAAAAATTTTTGTATGTGTTTCCCAAAGTAAGGTCGCATTTTTTGTCATGCATGGGTTTGACTTTTCTAAATCCTCCAAATGCAAACTAGTATTGAATAATTGATTATAAGTTATATATAGAATTACGAACACATCAAAATAATTAAAACAATATAACATACACTTACTCTATAAATGGTTCCACCACAGCCATATTCATTAACACGGCTAAATGAGCACTTTCTTTGTCATTAACTGACAGTTTAACTGTCTTGGATATTGAAATCGGACGTCCCTCGAGTATTACACTGCTTTCATAATCTTCATTTTGAGCTTCTTTCTCCTCTATATGTCCTGATTTTTTCAAAAATTCATCGAAAAACATCATGGATTCTTTTGCAAGATAGGATTCTGCAATACATCCCTCTGGTCGTGCATAGTTTCAGACATAGTCTTTAAGTGTATTCATGTATCTTTCGAATGGGTACATCCAACGAAAATGAAACGGTCCACACATTAGTGCTTCTTTTCCAAGATGAATGGATAAATGTACCATTATATCAAAAAAAGATGGTGGGAAATATTTTTCAAGCTCACATAAAACTTCAATAATCTCAACATTGATTTGTTCTACCTTCTCTCTATCAAGAACACGTTGACATAATTTTTTGAAAAAAGAACATAAGCGAATTATTGTTTTTCTTGCCTTCTTTGCCATTAATCCTCTCGATGCTACTAGCAATAACTGTTGCATTAATACATGGTAATCATGTGACTTCAATACCCTAATTTTGCAATACTGCAACGAAATCCGATTTTTCAAATTTGAACAGTAGCCATCTGGTCCTTTGAAATCGTACAGTCTTTTGCAAAATACTTTTCTCTCGGATTTTGACAACAGGTATGGAGCCGGTGGAAGATATGTTTTATTCCCACGAGGTTGTGCATGAATCTCACTTCGAATTCCCAAATCCTCTAAATCCTTTCTACAGTTGGTTTCATCTTTTGATTTATTACCATGCAACATCGTGCCCAATAGGCTTTCACCAATGTTTTTCTCCACATGCATCACATCTATATTGTGACGTAATGGAAGCTCCTGCGAAAACCAAAACTATAACGCATTATTGGGTTTTTATTCTATTAAAACAATGAAAAATAAATAAACTAACCACTAACCTTCCAATAAGGCAAATCAAAGAAAATTGATCTTTTTTTCCACCTCGATAGCTCCATTTTTGTAGAATCGTTAGTAGTATCATCTTCATCTTCTGTATCATAAACACACTTTCTCTTCTTACTTTTCTCTTCTTTTTCTTTTCCAAAATCATTTGGATAATCCTTCAACACTGCATGAATGTTTCTCCCAGTTAGTATTCTAGGAGCACTACCTTTCTCTATGGTGTTATCAAACAATGCCTTTTGTTTCCTCCGTGAATCTGAAGCAGGTAGAAATCTTCTATGACCCATGTAGACGCTCTTTCGACTATGATTCAACCAATGAGAATGGGTATTGACACCACATAATGGGCAAGCTTTTCCCCACTTCACACGACATCCAGCAAGATTTCCATAAGCCGGAAAATCGTTAATCGTCCATAGAAAAATTGCATTCAGTTTATACAAAGTTTTACTAAATGCATCATAAGCATCAACTCCATTACACCACAAATGATGCAAGTCTTCCACCAAAGGCGCCAAATATACATCAATATCATTCCCGGGTTTCTTTGGGCCTGGAATAAGTAAAGTTAACATAATATTTTCCTTCTTCATACACAACATAGGCGAGAGATTGTATGTCACAAGCATCACCGGCCAGCAACTATATTTCGAACTCAACATGGAAAATGGATTGAATCCATCTGTAGCAAGACCAAGCCTAAGATTGCGTGGATCAGATGAAAAAGATTTATACTTTTCATCCACCATTTTCCATGTCGTAGAATCCACGGGATGACGCATTTTTCCATCGTTGCTTGTATTATTAAAATGCCATCTTAAATCTTCTACCATCTTTTGAGATCTATACATTCTTCTAAATCTCGGAATTATTGGAAAGTATCTCAATACTTTAACTGGAATACCTTGTATAACCTTTTCAGTATCTTGATTTTTCTTCCATCTTGAAGAACCACATTTTGGACAACTTTCTAAATCTTTGTATTCTTTTCTGTAAAGGCAACAGCCATTCTCACAAGCATGTATCTTTTCAAAACCCATGTCGAATGCTCTAAGAAATTTCTTTACTTCATATAAGTTTTTGGGAAGCACGTTATCCTTCGGCAGAAATAAATGTTGCACAGTTAAAAGCTTATCAAACCCACTATCAGACAAGCCAGTCTCACATTTAAGATTATACAAGACGATGATAGCAGATAATTTTGTGTGATTTATGCAACCAGGATATAATGAAGTTTCTGCATCTTCCAAGTTCTTGAGTAACTCATCCTCTTTTCTTTGAGAATTAACATTATCTTTATCATCATCAAAAAAATCTTGATTCAAAAAATCTTTATCTTCATAGTGAATCATCTTGAATAGATCATATACATCAAACGAATTTATTTTCTTCTCTACATTTATCTCTTTACCATGGTTAAACCATACACCACCCATGTATTTAGATCCATTCCTTTTATAATTAAATGTTAAACAATGATTTGTTCATCATGACGACTAAGATTCCGACAATCCTTGCAAGGGCATAAAATTTTTTCTACACTTCTTGCATTCCTCTTTGTAGCATTCACAAAATTCATTGCTCCTTGTCGGTACTCTATACTAGTTCTATGAAAAAAGTAAAACAAATAAAAAAATTGAGCTTTAATATTATATTATATGTTATAATTCTCAAAATACATATTAAGTTAATCATGGTTTTATCACCTGCTTAAAAAAACCCAGTCTTTTTCCATTTTCGACATATGAAGACAAATAAGTTTTCAATCTTTGACGTATAAATTGGTTATCTGTTGTAATAAAAAAAAACTAGACGTTGAAGTTATTACCCAAAAAAACATCCAAGCATCTTATAAATAATGCACTATCTGGAACATTGGTAACACGCCCATAGTAAGGATAATAAACTACAATAAACAACATAAAATGAATAATAACAGAGATAGCATGTGCTGCAGTGAATGAAATAACAGAGATAGTTTTTATTTTTAGGATACTGCACACATGAATCAAACCCCGTTCACAAGATTACATAGATTTGTTTTTCTTCGTTTGGTGATTGAAATTATGATGCATTTGCTGACCATGTAAACGCATCTGCCGAAAAATTATTTATATTGTGAATGCACAAAAATGTGAAGCCATTTAGCAAATGGTAATTAAAATTGCATTCGGATCAGTTTAATTTCAACACTCGTCGCGTCCAACTTATGTTTGCAGTTGGAGATAACAGCTAGGATAAAAATTATATCAAGGTAATATTACGATTCATGAGTATGTAGTATGTACACAGTCTCAGCTTGTGCCTGAACAAAATATTCATTAGTTTGCCAATGCGCTATCAAAATACAAACTCATGTTCTTACTTCATGTTGATGTCATATATACTACCAAAATCAGTTAACTATATGAACCTTAGCATAAAAGTAAAGCCTCAATATAAATTTTTTTGGGTAAGAAATTAAATCTTTGCCCTTGTAGTATAATAGTTACAGTTCACGGGAGAGGAGTGACATCAGGGTATGACAAGCTAATGTATAACTGTTTCAAAGATAGTCTATATTAAGCTCTAGCAGATAGTCGTTTATTAACCCACAATTAGTAATTTCCCATTGAAATTCTAGTTTCTTTTGATAGAAATTTATATTTTTAGCATTGGTAAAACCAGAAATGAGAGAATAATTATTTCAGGTGACACAGTAAGTCAAAATTTGTTAATAGTGGACATTGACATATTATTGTTAATTGCTTCCTAACATATTAAACTGACTATACTAAATTACTCAGAGACGCAGGTAGGTAATTCTACCATGATATATTGATATGTATCGTATCTGTATTTGTATTTGATGAATAGATTCGACACAAATTAGTGTTCAAAGACAAAATTAATATAGAGAAATTCACATTATAGGAAACTAAAATTAATCCTCACTCACGCAAAGATGCATGTCAAAGAGGATTCGATATCAAAATGTAATGCCATGACGCAGAACAATGAACTGATGCTACATATATGAAACAAATGTCCACATTGCAGCTATGTGACACTGCTTAGGATTAAAACAACTAAAAAATGTAACTTATCAAAAATTTGCTTAGCAAACATTAAAGGTACAAATTATTTTGACCAACGAACCTATTAGACGAATTCGTTTGTACTAACGAGATTCAATGACATGTGCAACGCACGTGCATATCAATTTTTTATAAAATTATAATTTAAATTTTCAACATAAGTTTGATAAAGATAAATTGAAAAATATAAAAGAAAAGGTAGTAATTTTTTTGTTTTTGTTGGAATAGAATTTTGAACTCTTAACCTTATTACATTCCAAAATTTTCATTTGAAATGAATGTTAATTTTAGTTTTTTGTGGAATTCGAACTCCTGACCTCTTGTTTGCATATAAAGGTATTTTGAAACTTCGCAGTCGGACAAAAAGATTGCATTTTTATTTCAACTATCAATAAAGATAACCATAGTATGACGTAGTAAAACATAACCTATTACTCATGCACAACTAAGTCTAAATGCATAAGGTCATCAAATTTAACCTGTAAATATTACTCTGCAACAAGTACAAAAAACATATGAGCAAAGCAGCACTACCAAAAATAAGATTATTTGAGACATATACAAATGCCATTATTGTTAACAATAAAGGCTAATAATTAAATAAAACTGCCCCTAGAATAATGAGAGGCAAAAGAAGAAATGCCTTTAAAAATCAAGCCCCTAATAATATATAGGGGCATATTTGTTAGTAAAACTGCCCCTAATAATACATGTGACATGTAAGATTCTTGAATTCAAACTTAAAAAATAAAGGCACAACTATGTGCCTCTAATTAATTTAATTTAACTAAAAAAACAGAAACCGCACATTATAATATGTTAAACTATTTCTAAGTAAGTAAACTACACATTAACTAACACATTATAACCGCACATTATAATATGTTAAACTACACATTAACTAAGTAAATAAAAATATGCAGTCAAAATACCCAGATGAAATATTTTATTATTAGTACAAAAACAAAACTTTCTATCCACACATAACATTTTATTGAGAATCCATAAATAGAAACATAACTGGTAACAATGATGTATATTTCCTATTGATTATTGCAGTTACACATAACATCTACATATGGGAACAACTGAGCTCGCATTGACATATATTATGTTAATATGCAAATGTATTAACCATGTTTTGCATTAGTATGTGGAAAATTTCCAGATGCATTAGCCGTTTGAGGCCGAACCATCAGATTTTGTGGTTTTCTTCTCCAACTTTTCCCTACTTGCAACAACAGTCTAACTAGCAGCCTGTTGCGTATAAGCACCTGTAGATACAACATGCACATCGTCTTCCTTTCCAGCATTACCTGATTTCTAGAAGGGTGGAGCTAAAATTTCAGCCTTCCTTTTAGGCAAGGGAATTTCTTCTGATGACTCAACTGTCTTGACATTATTTGCAGAAGTAGCCTTATCAGCATCATCATAGCTTTCATATTTCTGCTTCCTTGTTGCCAGCAAAAGTATAATCTAAATCCCTTCTTTTTCCTTGTCTTCTGCAACTAGTACTAATGGTGGTTGTGAGTAGTTCAAAGCATTATACATAAAGATTAATGATTATAAAATTCGAACGGGAGAAAATATATGTCATGTCAGATATCCTTGATAAAGGTGTGTAATGAAAGTCTGACATTTGAGTAAATAACTTGAATCGTATAAAGTAGAAACCAACACTTCAGGATATTCTTCTCCTAAATACTCATATAAAATAACACTTAAGTGACCGATGTGCTACTCTTCTTGGCATTACTTGATCACGGCTACAGTTTGAGAGATAAGATCAGTAGCTTGCAGCCTTACTTTTGTGCTTTTATCATTTAGCCGTCATTTGATTGTATAATAAATCCGAGCAAGATAAGCCATCACTCTTTGGCCAAGAGAATTCACCACACCATAATCATATAAAAATTCTATCTTCCTAAATGAGTAACATTTTTAGCTTTATTTAAAACACTAACTTAACTTTCTTTATATTACATCTGCATTAATTATATAATGTTTATATAACTACTTAATTAACTCAATATTCCATTTGTACTAAAAAATGTCCAGAAATTGACTTGCTTAGGCCAAAACCATTTAATAAATTTTGTTTGACTTGTATTTCATGCCTTTTGGTTCTCAAGGATTAGTTTGGTTTTTATTACCGTGGTTGCTCAAAGTAGAAATTGATACTCTTTACTCATAGATTGGAAGTGTACAGACCGTAGGAAATATGTATGTTTATACCAAAATATATCCTAAATATGATTAATTTGAAAGGGAAAACATTGTACTTAAAACCAAGGACAACACCAAAGTACTTTTGAAGAATATCAATTAGCCGAAACCAATGTAAACTTAGTTAATTTTCATGAAACCCAGTTAGCATAGTAATTTTTATAAAATTCGGCTAATTTTTATATACTTAGTTAAATTTCCATAGAACTTAGTTCATTTCCAAAAAAAATTATTTATTTTATAAATTTAGTTAATTTTTTTTAACAACAAGGATTAGTTAAATTTTTACAAATTTAGTTAATTAGTGAACTTTTTATATAATTTAGTGGACTTAGTTGAATTTTTATGAAATTTAGTTGACTTGTATACAATTTAGTTAACTTTTACAAAACTAACTTGATTACAAAACATAAATTCCTTAAGCTTAGGTAATTTTTATAAAACTTGGTTAATTTGGTTAACTTTTATAAAAACCAGTTTCATAAGCTTGGCTAATTTGATAAAACTTAACTTAGTTGATTTTTATAAACAAGGCTAATTTTAATATAACATAATTCACTTAGTTAATTTTTTATAACGTTTATTTTATTTTTATAAAACTTAGTTAATTTATACTTATTTAGTCTTTATAAAACTTAGCTAACTTAAAGTCAAATTATTATAGAACTTGGTTCATTATTTAGAACTTAGTTAATTCATATAATACGAGACACCGCCGAGACATCGTTGAGCACTGATTAGACGCAACTTTGCAATTTTATTATCCCGCCTTTTAATTACAACGCTTTGTTAAACACTTTGTCCGAGGCGTCGTCTAAGCGTTGAGCTTTTCATGTTGTGCCACAAAATAGGCGTTTTATTATAACTTTATTATTTTTTACTTGACTAAATTAGATACATTTATAATAAAATCATATGATTACTTCGTTTATTTATTGTATATCTTTTTATTTCAAGAATTTCAATGCTTGAATCATTTTTCTATATCTTTTTTTTAAATATATAAATAATCAATTAATAAATAATAACAATTCTTTGTTATCTTTGAAATCGAAAGTTACTCTTTAATTTCTCACTCCTTTGAAATTTGACTTTACTAATTTCTTAATTTATAATCTTAATTATGTTAGAAGTTATTTCAAAATATTTTCTTAATCAAACACGAAATAACTAACTATATATTGAAATATATAATTTTCAATGTAAATCATTCATGTATTACTTGCATTATACTATGCTTGCAGAATTTATGCATTTGCCAATCCTGATACTAGAATTAAATGGTAAAACTATCATTTTACAATTTATTACCTTATCATGCTTAAGTATTGTTAGTTCTAAGTTGTTATGGTATTGGTAATCATTACCGATATGTGAAAATCATTACCGTAATGATACCATTAGTATGCCAAAAATGACCACCGATACTTTACCTTACCGTTACTGTTGGTAAAATGATTATTGGTGAACCAATAAATTGGAATATGATTTTACGTAAGTAGTTGATATCGTAAAAAGTGGAAATGCATAAAGGGATAAATAGATAACCATATATACTTATGTACCTTGACACAAGGAAGCATGTGCTGTATTGCAAGCTATGGGTTCAAAATATAATAGAATTTTATCACTTTTCCAGCAGGCTATAGTTCAAAATACAATAGAATTTAGCCACTTTTCCAACAGCAGCGATACGTACTTCAGCCTCATTGTCCCAAAAAAAGGCGAACACGAGCAGACACCAAATTAGATCTACACTAGTAAACATGAAGTCTATATGTGGTCGTCAAATAATATAAATTTGGAAGCTTCATATTTGACTTATTAACATAAAATTACCTGGTAGGTTCAGGGCCAACAACTTCACATAGTTCATATAGTTTGCTTGCAACCGTATACCTTCATGATTCATCCTAAATGGAGAAATAGACATGCATTAATTTATATAAAGAACTACAATATAAGAAACTTTAGTCAAATTTCTTAGATTCATGTGAACAACCAAAACATCAAATTAAAAAAAAGACGTGAGTAATGTATTTAAATTACTACCACTAGTCTATTCAAGTATAAAGCCAACTGCAATACATATTCAAGTGTACTCTTGTGGTTCCAAAAAAATTTCAAGTGCAACACAACCCTCAATAAGCAACAGGTGTACAGAATCTTGATCTTAATTGAAGTGATAATAGTGTTACAATAAAGAAAGTGTTGAAATCATGAAATGCAATTACTCAATAATCTACGATGTTCTTTTTAGATGATTGTTGACAAATCTAGTGCGTTTTTTTGGGGTGTTACTGTTAGTCCTAAGGACGAAGAAAGGGAATCCATTTGTTCCATATCTACATGATTTGGTAATCAAAAGTTTGGATGTCGTAGAATGCTCCAAGCCTCTAAATAGCCAATTATGACATGAAAATGACTACTTTGATTATTAGCAGATTTAGTCCACTAAACATATGTCATACTAACTCTCTTTACTTAACTCTGGCATGTGCATGAATGCATGTTCAACTTGAACGACAATAAAACTACTTACTTTTCCAATTAAACAGAATTTATTTTAACAAACTATGATTTTAAAATTACTCAATCGAGAAGAAAAAAAATATAAATGTACAGATGAACAGGAAGTATACCATTGTTTGTCAAACCATCAAATATTGACATAATCTCTGTTTTCAAATGGTTTGGCTCAAATGTAGCAGCAAATTTTCCTAGGTTGGATGTAGTAAATCTTCTCACCATTGGCATGCCGTCTTGACATAATTAACTGTATATAGAACTTAGCCCAGTATTTAAAGGCTCTGTTGCACTTGGATAAGCAATGTGGAAAGGTCTACATGATGAAACTCTAGCAGTAAACCATTCACCAGCAGCTACCCTCTGAAAGCATAAGATGGTAATAAAATAATAAGTACGTTGGATAAATTCTAGTATAAAATATCCTAGTAAGATACAAACAAGAATGCAAGCTATCGAGGAAGCTTTATACACAGTCACAAATAAATTTACAAAGGCAAAAAATCCGATTTGTCTGAAGTGCATGGTAGAAATTATGATGTAACTTGATGCAGGCCAGAATGAAGACTTAGGTCGAATACGACCTAACAAGTTGATAAGTCGAGACCGACCTAAAAAGAATACCACCGAGTTAAGATTGGGTGAGCAATGTTGGGAGAATGAAGTTCTAGGTCGCAACCGACTTATGGAAGGATGCTCGCGACCTAATGAAGATGATAAGTCGTCCCAGTGACCTAGTATAACTCGGCAGCGAGTTAACTCGAGTTCGCGACCTAACGAAGGCGCTAAGTCGTCCCAGCGACCTAGTATAACTCGACAGCGAGTTAACTCGAGTTCGCGACCTAACGAAGGTGCTAAGTCGTCTGAACGACCTATGGAGCTACGCGGTGAAGAGGCAGAACAATTTGATGAAGTGTTAGGTCGTGAACGACCTAACGAGTCAATGGATAGATCGGTGAAGACTGGAGGCGTGGATCTTCTCTGCCGACTTAATCTCAGCTGTTGATTTCTTAAGTCGTTGATGCCGCCTATTCTTAAGTCGCGCGAAGCCTGGTGCGTTGATTCTGCTGCGAGTTAATCTCCACCACTAGTTTCTTTAAGTTGCCGCATGGTTTAAGTCGCTGAAGGCAAGTGTTGTAGCTGTCTGTCTTAAGTCGTCCCCGTGTTAGGTCGTAGGTCGTTTCCGACCTAAGTATTTGTAATATTTTTAAGTTTTTCTGAACTGTGTTGTAAGTAGTATACGACTTGTGTTAAGTCGGAGATGTTGTTAAGTCGGTTGCCGACTTAGGAGTTGTATTTTTTTCTGCTTTGCATGTTGTAGCCTATAAATTGGCAAGTTGTTTCATTTGTAAAGGTTGTTGAATATTGAATAAAATTCTCTTTTGATTGCTTTGTGCTTTCATTTAAATTGGTAGTTGAGTGTAATCTCCTATCTCCTCTTTCGGTTAATCGAGTGCGCTCGATTCAACGATTGTAGAAGCCGATTCGCGGAATCAAGTGCGCTTGATCAACGCTTGAAGAATTGAAGATCTTTGAACCCGGTATCGTGCGCGATCAACGAGTTCGAGATAGCTAGAGTTCGGTATCTTCGGATCAACGAATTCGGGCATTCCAGTATCCTTCCAATCCACCGATTACTACATTCACCGTTTTACATCGTTTTGAATAATCCGCTGCGTCATTTTTTGGTATCAGAGCTTGTTCTAACCAATCATAGTTAGATCGAGTCTTGGAGCCAATTCATTTGAAGATTTGAAGTTATCAATCATGGCCGAGAGTTTGAGGAAGTGGGTCGTGCATACTTTTGAAGTTTGAAGTTTGGATTTGTGATTTGGAGAAGTCGTGTTCATCGTGTTCATCGAGATTTGCAACAAAGTGGAAGATTTCGATCCGTTTCATTTCGGATCAAAGTTCGAAAAGTGTTTGAATTTGAAGTGTTTGAGAATTGTGAAGTATTCAAGTATGCCGCCAAGAAGAGCTAATCGCCACCAAAATGTAGAAGCTTTGTATCGAAGAGAAGAAGCTGATGAGATGGAGCAAAGAATCAATGAGAATTTTAGTGAGAAGCTTAATGAAGGAATTGGCCGGTTAGAGAGGCTTATGACGGAGATGAATCAAAATCGGAGAAGGGTTTTACCAGAATCTAACCATGGGGGTAGTAGAGTCTCGCCACATTCCAATCGAGACAGAAGTGTTGAAAATGATCAAGGGCGTGGGAGGAACGTGAATGATCGTGAACGGAGGAATGTAGATAGAAGGGATGGTGGAAGACGCAATGGTAGTAGAGATGTTGGTGGTCAGAATCGACATCGTTATGCATCTGATTTTGAAGAGGAGTATGATGGTGGTAGTGTTCAAGGAAGAGGTCAAGGAAGAAACTATTCTGAATATGATCACAAGTGGGAGTCGGGAATGAAGACAGAAATTTCTGAATTCAAAGGTGGTATGCAAGCGGAGGAGTTTCTAGATTGGGTAGCTAATGTTGAGGAGATTTTTGACTTCAAAGAAGTACCGGAACATCGTAGAGTGAAGTTGGTTGCTACGAGGCTGAGGGGTAGAGCTTTGGCATGGTGGCAGCAAACCAAGCTTACACGTGAACGTATGGGGAAGTCAAAGATTGAATCTTGGGAAAAGATGAAGAAATTGATGAAAGCAACGTTCTTACCTTACAATTATCAATCTTTGATGTATCAACGTTTGCAGAACTTGAAGCAGGGCACAAAGACAGTTAATGACTATGCTGATGAATTCTATCAACTTATTGCAAGGAATGATATTATGGAAACAGAAGAGCAGCTGACATCTAGGTTCATTGGGGGATTGAGAATGCAGATTCAGGATATGGTGAATATGTTCGATCCAAGATCTGTAGCGGAAGCACATCAGAAAGCGTTGGCTTGGGAGAAGCAGGGTAGACGAGGAGGTGGTGTGTTTACTAATTCCAGCAATCAAATAAAGGGTGTTAGTGGGGGTTCTAACATTTCTAAAACTATCAATAGACCAGTGTTGAAGGAGGTTGAGAAGGCGAAAGTTAACAATGGGTTTAAATGTTACAATTGTCAAGAATTGGGTCACAAAAGCAGTGAGTGTCCAAAGCCAAAGAAGAGAACCATGATTGCAGAAGTTGAGGATGAGGATGGTGATAGGGATTGTTCTAGCCCAGTAGAGGAGGACGAGCAGGATATTGCGTCAGGAGATGAAGGTTGTAATCTAATGTTGAGGAGATCATGTTTAACACCGAAGCAGGAGGAAGATAGTTGGTTGAGGAGTAATATCTTTCAGTCAACATGTACTATTCTGGGGAAGGTGTGTAAGTTTGTGATTGACGCAGGAAGCTGTGATAATATTATTTCAACCGAGGCTGTGACAAAGTTGAAATTGAAAACAGAGAAACATCCGAGTCCATACAAGTTAGCATGGTTGAGAAAAGGAGGAGAAGTGAAAGTGGATAGACGAGTTCGTGTTCCATTCTCTATTGGGAAGAAATACAAAGATGAAATATGGTGTGATGTAGTAGAGATGGATGTTTGCCACTTATTATTGGGAAGACCATGGCAATATGATCGAGCAGTACTACATGACGGACGGACCAATAGCTACAGTTTTATGTTTAAAGGCACGAAGATTATCTTAGTTCCGAAGAAGAGATCGCAAGAAGAAAGTAAGTCCGAAGAAATCGAAGAGCTGAAAACTTTATTATCTTTGAAGGAGTTTGTTAAGGAGGTTGAGGAAGAACCAGAAGTATTCTTGTTGATTGGACGAGAAAGCAGTGAAGAGATTGAAATTCCAGAAGAAGTTAAACCAGTTTTGGAAGAATTTGACGATGTATTTCCAGAGGAGTTACCAACGGAGTTGCCACCGTTGAGGGATATACAACATCAGATAGATCTTGTTCCAGGTACTGTGTTGCCACACAGACCACATTATCGAATGAGTCCGAAGGAACATGAAGAGTTGCGAAGGCAGGTAGAGGAATTGCTTGAGCAGGGGCGTGTGCAGGAGAGTTTAAGTCCTTGTGCTGTACCAACTTTATTGGTACCCAAGAAGGATGGAACGTGGAGGATGTGCACTGACAGTCGAGCATTAAATAAGATTACGGTGAGATATAGATTTCCAATGCCGAGGTTGGATGACTTGTTAGATCAAATAAGCGGAGCTACTATCTTTTCAAAGATTGATTTGAAGAGCGGATATCATCAAATTCGTATCAGACCAGGAGATGAGTGGAAGACTGCTTTTAAAACCAGGGAGGGTCTATACGAATGGTTGGTCATGCCATTTGGTTTATCCAATGCACCGAGTACTTTTATGAGGGTGATGAATCAGATTTTTAGACTGTTCATTGGGAAATTTATGGTGGTGTATTTCGATGATATTCTGATTTACAGTGAGAGTCCAGAGCAACATTTGAATCATCTTAGAGAAGTGCTGATGGTGTTACGACAAGAACAGTTTTATGCTGCAACGAAGAAATGCGTGTTCATGACGCATAGTGTTTTATTTTTGGGTTATGTTGTTTCGAAGGAAGGTATACAGGTTGACCAAAGTAAAGTTGAAGCTATCAGAGAATGGCCGCAGCCCAAGACGATAACAGAAGTTCGTAGTTTTCATGGGTTGGCTTCATTCTATCGAAGGTTTATACCACACTTCAGTAGTGTGATGGCACCTGTTACTGATTGTATGAAGGGTAAATAATTTACATGGTCAGAGGAAGCAGGGAATGCTTTTGAGAAGATCAAGGAGTTGCTGACATCTGCACCAATTCTAATATTACCTGATTTTCAGTTGGTGTTTGAACTACATACTGATGCATCCAAGGTTGGGATTGGAGGGGTTTTGAGTCAGAAGGGACGTCCAATTGCATATTTCAGTGAGAAATTGTCAGGAGCGAAGATGCGTTACAGTACATATGATGTGGAATTCTATGCTGTTGTACAATCTATTAAACACTGGAGACACTATCTATTTCAGAAGGAGTTTGTTTTGTATACTGATCATGAAGCGTTGAAGCATTTACAAGGGCAAGACAAGATTTCAGCAAGACATGCATCGTGGATTGCATATCTGCAACAGTTTACTTTTGTTGTTAAACACAAGTCAGGGGTGACAAATCGTGTAGCTGATGCTTTGAGTAGGAGGAGTCATTTGTTGACTACACTAAAGGTTGAAGTGACGGGGTTTGAAATATTGCCAGAATTATTTACTGATGATCCTTACTTTGCAAAATTTGTTGATAAAGTCAAGAAGGGAGAGACGGATGACTTCGTGATGGTAGATGGTTTTCTGTTCAAAGGAAATCGATTGTGCATTCCGGAGGGTAGTTTGAGAATGAAGATTATCAAGGAGTTACATGAAGAAGGACATGTTGGAAGAGACCGTACCTTACAGTTGATTTCACAGTCCTACTTTTGGCCATCAATGAGGAAAGAGGTGGAAAGATTTGTTGAGAGATGCCATATCTGTCAAGTTTCGAAAGGAACTGCGACTAATGCGGGTTTATATATGCCGTTACCGGTACCCACTAAACCATGGGTTGATGTGAGTGTGGACTTTGTGTTGGGGTTGCCGAGAACGCAGCGTGGTAATGATTCCATTTATGTGGTGGTTGATCGATTTTCGAAAATGGCACATTTTATTGCTTGTAAGAAGACGGCGGATGCTGTTCATGTTGCTCAGTTATTTTTCAGGGAGATCTATCGACTTCATGGATTGCCAGAATCTATTGTGTCGGATAGAGATACTCGGTTTCTGAGTCACTTTTGGTTGAGTTTGTGGAAAATGGTGGGAACGAAGCTGAAATTTAGTAGTGCTTATCATCCGCAAACGGATGGACAGACTGAGGTGGTTAACAGATCATTGGGAAACTTGTTGAGATGTCTTGTGCAAGATAATCTGAAGAGTTGGGACGTGAAGTTATGCCAGGCAGAGTTTGCCCATAATCATGCAGTGAATCGTAGTACTGGGTTCAGTCCATTCCAGATAGTTTATTCAAGCTTACCGAAGGGACCGTTGGATTTAACGGTAGTGCCACAATCACAGAAGACAGTTAAAAAAGCTGCTGATTTTGTTGAAGGGTTGACGGAAAGTCATAAAATCGTTCAGGAACGATTGGAGAAAGCAAATGAGAAGTATAAACAATCTGCAGATTTGAAACGACGAAATGTTGAGTTTAATGAAGGAGATTTGGTTTATGCAGTATTGACGAAAGATCGTTTTCCGGTGGGAACGTATAATAAATTGAAAGCACGAAAGATTGGCCCAGTTGAAATTTTAAAGAAAATCAATGAAAATGCTTATAAACTGAAGCTGCCAGATGATGTGTACACGTCAGACGTATTCAACGTTAAGCATATCATACCATATCATGGAGAAGAGTTTGTTGTGGATGAAGAAAGTACAAATTCGTGGACGAATTTTTCTCAACCTGGGGAGGATGATGCAGGCCAGAATGAAGACTTAGGTCGAATACGACCTAACAAGTTGATAAGTCGAGACCGACCTAAAAAGAATACCACCGAGTTAAGATTGGGTGAGCAATGTTGGGAGAATGAAGTTCTAGGTCGCAACCGACTTATGGAAGGATGCTCGCGACCTAATGAAGATGATAAGTCGTCCCAGCGACCTAGTATAACTCGGCAGCGAGTTAACTCGAGTTCGCGACCTAACGAAGGCGCTAAGTCGTCCCAGCGACCTAGTATAACTCGACAGCGAGTTAACTCGAGTTCGCGACCTAACGAAGGTGCTAAGTCGTCTGAACGACCTATGGAGCTACGCGGTGAAGAGGAAGAACAATTTGATGAAGTGTTAGGTCGTGAACGACCTAACGAGTCAATGGATAGATCGGTGAAGACTGGAGGCGTGGATCTTCTCTGCCGACTTAATCTCAGCTGTTGATTTCTTAAGTCGTTGATGCCGCCTATTCTTAAGTCGCGCGAAGCCTGGTGCGTTGATTCTGCTGCGAGTTAATCTCCACCACTAGTTTCTTTAAGTCGCCGCATGGTTTAAGTCGCTGAAGGCAAGTGTTGTAGCTGTCTGTCTTAAGTCGTCCCCGTGTTAGGTCGTAGGTCGTTTTCGACCTAAGTACTTGTAATATTTTTAAGTTTTTCTGAACTGTGTTGTAAGTAGTATACGACTTGTGTTAAGTCGGAGATGTTGTTAAGTCGGTTGCCGACTTAGGAGTTGTATTTTTTTCTGCTTTGCGTGTTGTAGCCTATAAATTGGCAAGTTGTTTCATTTGTAAAGGTTGTTGAATATTGAATAAAATTCTCTTTTGATTGCTTTGTGCTTTCATTTAAATTGGTAGTTGAGTGTAATCTCCTATCTCCTCTTTCGGTTAATCGAGTGCGCTCGATTCAACGATTGTAGAAGCCGATTCGCGGAATCAAGTGCGCTTGATCAACGCTTGAAGAATTGAAGATCTTTGAACCCGGTATCGTGCGCGATCAACGAGTTCGAGATAGCTAGAGTTCGGTATCTTCGGATCAACGAATTCGGGCATTCCAGTATCCTTCCAATCCACCGATTACTACATTCACCGTTTTACATCGTTTTGAATAATCCGCTGCGTCATAACTTCTACTGTTGCAAGATTGCTCTTTAGATTTTTTTTTTCAGATCCACTTTATTTTGCTAAGAGCGATGGCAAAGTCATTATTAAACTTAAGGACTTTGCTTCCAAGTTGACTTTGACCGATATGAGTAAGTTTCCAACTGGTAGAACTTTGGTGAACGACCAAAACAAGTTTCCTTTGTGCATTCTGTAACCTAGGAAAAACATTTTCATCCATTTGAATTTTTTTTGTGTCATGTTTGTTTTCATTAGGAAATTCCAAACAAAGGCTGCTAGATTTTCAAGTAGCTTTTCTGGAAAATAATAAACCTGAATGTGTTTTTATTGCAACAAATTTGGTGAGAATAAAAGTTTAATTTGATGATGCACAATCATACTACCAAATATATGTTCCCACTTTACCTCGAGTGGGGTTTCAATGTGCAACAAATTTAGAGTGAATAAAATATTGTTTGATGATTACAGTTGAACTAGCAAACATAGGGAGTCATATTTCATGTAGGAAATTACATTTCAATCTTTAAATCAACTACAATTATAACAGCATATTAAACTTGAGAAGATGATGAGTTTTATTTAAGAAAAGTCTTCATAGTACAATGTGATGTACTCTAATGTCTTAACAGTTAACAAAATCCCAAGTCTAAATGCTATTCTCATCTTAAAAATTCACAGAACTTATAAAATCTACCTGGTCAAGGGGATAAAAGATATGGTAGAATTTTTTTTTACCAGGAGGCCTAGTTTGCCTTTACCATCAATAGACCACATCATGAATGCCAACTTTGCCTTTCTTGCTAGTATGACCACCTCCAGCACTACTTCCTCTCTTATTCTTCCATTTCACAGGCCATATATGTGGTTTCTTATATGCATACCAAGACAAATTAGCTGCTCGATAGCTTGCATAAAGCATGCTCTTAAAGCATAAACCTAGAAATTGTTCACATTTATTGTGCGATGATATGCTAAAAAGCCATGTTAAAATTTCAGTAACAATGAAAAGATGGAAAAGTAATAAGAACAAGTGTTACATTCAATAGTGTGTAAAATAAATTAGCTTAGCTATTGCAGCAAATATTACAACAGAACTAGATATTACAATAGAACTAGATATATCATCTTCTAAAAGACGTGTATAGTTGCAAATTTTTAACAAAATTTCAAAAGCATGGTAGACCCTGGTAATGTCAATGCCTTAACTAACAAAACATGTATACCTTAAGTTCAATTGTAAACACTATATTGTATCGAATCTATACTATATTTCACATTGTAACTAATGTCATATAATATATGATTCCAAACTTGTTATTTCATGTCTTCATTGGGAGTCTCTTAGTAGACATGTTAACGCCTTGATAATAAAAAATTATTCAAAAATACAAAAAATGTATTGTTTCTCTTTTAAAATTGTAAATGGATCAAAAGAAACTTCGTAATGATCAACATCAAATAGTCCATTACTTGAACTAGTGTTTATAGGTTGAACCATCCGACAAATTCTACTCAAAAGCATAGTATAGAGCTCCATCGAAAAATCTCCCTCTTCATTAAATTTGATACATGAGTTGGGTTGGTGAACACTATTGTAACATAGGTTACAAATTTAAAAGTGAATGAAAAATGTCATCCTTTGGTGGGTACAGTTTGAAGAACATACACAAAGTAAACTGTAAACATGTAGTTTTTGACTTTACAAATCTTGGAGATAGCAAATTACTTGTTATTTTCTTCAAAAGAATCCTGTTTGATAAATAAAAAAATTCAGTACGTACATTAAAATGAATATGTAAGAAGATCTGTGGACATAAATAAACATCATCATAGTTCAAGATATGAACCAACTTTGAAAGCATAAATAAACAATCGTAAGTGAACACATAGTGATGTAGTGCTTAATATATACATAAGCTTAAAACAAATGGACATACAGTTAAAGTTCAAATAGAGAATTGGAAGGCTTTAAAAAAAACAGAGCTGCTGGTAATAGATGTGTGGATTTTAGGTGATCATTGTGTTTTGAGATGTTCAACTTTCTTTCTTGCATCACTTTTCGGTTCTTAGCGATGTTGGAGTTAGAGTTGTTTGGTACATCTTCAATACCTAGGTACTTGCACAATTGAAATGTCAGTTGGCACATAAAAAGTTTTAATTGTAAGGCGACACAAAATTGAATAAATCAATTGTGCAGTACATATTAATTTGTATTGTATGTTCATAAAAACAATAGGATAATTCAGTTGGATGTTAGCCATTTTGGAGCATAAAATGAAATATCATCAGTGACTTGAACATTATTGTCTGATTATTTAAAAACCTACCAGAAGATTAGTTTCCAAAAACATCAATATCTCGCATATACTAATTTACAACTACCGTTAGGTTAATTAATTTATAACGGGCAGATACTAATTTATATTTGTACATATAAATAGGCATGTAAATATACATATATAGGTTGACTAATTTATAATAAACAAATATCATTTGGCAATACTCCCACATTATAAGTAGTCTGAATGAACATATCATACATAAATTACGGCTACAGAATAGACAAATTTCATTAATTTGTCTAAAACATTATACAAATGACTGTCTAGTATAAATAAATGATCGAAATACCATCTTTTTTTTGCAATATTACCATAGACAGGACCAGTTAAAACATTCAACGGTACATGTAGAGGAGCATACATATATCACTACTATACAAGAGACCTATATGTAAACCTAATTTTTAAGCTAGGTATGAATAGTGCCATTGCGAACTTACATGTGTATTTCAACTATTCACGCTACTCTCACTCATTTACATAAAATAAGCTAATTGAATCAAAGTATAAGATATTATTGATATTAAATATTTCCACATTAATGCATCATTCAAAAAAAAATACAATCAATAATAGTATCTAAAGAAATACATTACTGACATACATCTACTACGCTGCAAGTTTCAACAAATAAGTCATTCAGTTCACCAACAGATTTTTTTAATGCTTATAAAGCTGAAAATAAATTTACTGAACTGAAAACAGTTATGTACTTGATCGAACATATAAACAAACTACTTATGTGCAACTAGTTTTGAACTGAAATTCTTTTGTAAAAATTGAAAAAATTGGAATACCAAAGACTAACAACTGAAACATTGAGTTAACAATAAAGTAAAATACAAATATATCTATTAAATTGTAGGAAACTGGACCATAATTGTTTAACCCAAAATGTTTTCATTTTCAAATTCAACAAGGAAGTATAATTAAAAGAATATGAAAGGAAACAACATAAATAACGAACCAAGTAGAAAAGGTTAATTAAAAATGAAGGTTTACATCTAATCTAACTGGACTGTAAATTTTTCATAGAAAATAACATGCGATTAGGGTTTAGTTGGTATTTAAATGATGATTTCATATAAATACTTACCAATATTGGTGTCTGGTTAAATTGGAGAGTAATCGATTGAATCCCAGCAAGAGTTTTGATTAAGTAGGAGTAATTTGTGATTTTGTTTAAAACGATGAATTGATTTTTCAGAACATAGAATTGAGGAAAAATGATATAACAAGGTGGAGTTTAGCGGGTATCTCAAATTTTACCGCCAGGTGTGAAAAAATTGATGAACAATATGGGCGTTGATTTTTGCCTTGATAGGTACCATTAGGGGCCAAATTTAATTATGTCGTTAGTTATTTATAGGTGCATTTCTAATTGCCTCAATAGTTATCGCTACCGGCTAATATTAATTTTGCCTCTAAAAAGATATCATTAGAGGCTAATCATTTTTTAAGCCTCCAGTTTGGTGCCCCTATATCACATTGAATACACTCTCATAGCTTCATTTTTAGTTTTTTTACATACAATTTCTTTTGTTTCTCATATTTCATTAGTAGCTCTTCTGCTCAACTTTCGACTGCGTTTTACTTAAAATCGTATCTGAAATTGTTTGACCCAACAAATATAGGGTTCAATAACGATGAATTTCTCAATGGTTGAAAAATCAACGATTTAGTAATATTCCAAAAACCGATAAACATTCTGCATCAGTAATTGAAAATTTGTAAACTGGATTTTAGTGAAGTGATACAATACTTAGCTATATTCTGCTGTTCAAGTATTAAGGTAAGTTACCCAGTTCACAAAGTTTTAACATCCAAATCTTCTTAAGTGAAGTCTGTATCGTATGAGATCGATTCCATTGACAAATGCATACATTTTGGACACCAATTGGATAATATTCCAGAAGCAGAATTCACAAAGTCTTAGCAAATACTTACAAGACTTTGTTTATTCTGCCATTTTCTTGGTGTGATAACTCTTTCAA
Source organism: Allium fistulosum (assembly GCA_030737815.1). Lineage (NCBI taxonomy): Eukaryota > Viridiplantae > Streptophyta > Magnoliopsida > Asparagales > Amaryllidaceae > Allium > Allium fistulosum. The sequence continues at coordinate 674,111,778 of CM060901.1, forward strand.
CTTCTTCTCCCATATTTCATATAAAATTTATAAAAAAATAGCTCGAACATAATCATATAAAATCAATTATTCCAGTTAGGATTTATTCCAATTAGGGTTTACGTAGAAATTCAGATAGAGTATCCATACATAATCATATAAAATCAAGTAGACTCAAAAAATCGGTTTATAAAATTTCGTACCTAAATATACCTATTTAGCGTTCCGCGAGGAGAGATCTGTGAAGGGCTACCGCGACGATGTGGAGAGGAGTAGAATGAAGGACGTCTACCGCAACAATGATAACAAAGCAAGGTGGATTTTGTTGGAGGGTGAGGTAGATTTTGCTGGAGCGAAAAGGAAAGCGTGAGAAGAAAAGTTTCTCAATAATGAAGAGAAAGGGAAACGTGATAGTAAATAAAAAAATTTCCTGAAATATTTTTTACTTTACGCGGGTGCAAAGCGGGAACGTGAAATCTTTTTAGCCGCATTTATATTTTTTAGGGAAATACTTTTTGGTTGCACTTAGAAAGAAACGCCACCAATTTTTTCAACTATAAATGGTTTTTCTTGTAGTGAAGCGATATGAGGCTTCATTCCAGATAGAACGGTCAGCAACATATCATTGAGCCGCAGTAGAATGCTGATCAAATAGATTCGAGGACATAGTCCGAAACACCACGTACTTGATCAACGACAGTGTCCAAAAAACAAATTTTAGGAGTTCATTCGGGTAACATAACTGAATTAAATTAGGTATGACCAAGTAATCAACAGATTATATGCTGATAAAACGAACTGGGAGAATGAAAATCAGAGTACATTTAGCCTCACATATATTTTTGTTGAGGAATATATACTGAATTGATAAGCTATGCATGGACTGTTGAATAAATGATTATATTGCGGATCTCGTTGATTTTCACTTCTTTTACAGGTGCGTTAACCAATTTTTAGGTCAGTAGTAACAATAAAAGAATGTTTAATAGCAATCTCTTTTACAAGTGGAAGTTATGTTTCGCTCTTTGTTTCTTTTTAGAAAAAATAAACCACTAATAATACATTCATTCACTCCATTAATAAGATATAACACAATTTCAAATTTTATCTATGATTAGCTACTACATTAAAAAATTGTAATTATTAGCATTACAAATCTAGGCATGTAGAATTCAAGATTATGCATGTGAGAGAGTTCAATGATTTGTTTGCGGTTAACAGAAATGGTGAATCTGAGCAGAGCATTTGAACGGGGATTTTAGCAAGAAAAATTGGTGAACGGAGAATGCGTTTGCGGCTATGGACGAGATATTTAAGTGGGCCATTTGAGTTGTAATTTTTAATTTAATCGATGTATAGTTAACTAATTATTTGCTTGTTTTTTAGTATAAGGTCCGTGCCAATAATTTACAAAAATAAATAAGTAAATAAATTGAAAATTTATAAATTGCTCCGCTTCAGTTCAAACTAACTCCATTTGATACGATCGCAACATAAAAAACAATATCTCAAACGGGCCTTATTTGGACAAGTTATTAATTTTAGAATCTTATAAAAATATAAATTTCATTAATTATAATAATTAATTCACCAAATAGGCCAACTTCCTTCTTTCATTAAGATGAACGAGCCATTTGCCCTGTCTCCTTTAGTGATGCTTCCGACGCTGTCACAAACGGAAGCGGGAAAAAAACACTAAAAACGGTATCCGTCCAACACATTTTTTTTTGTTTACCCTAAGCTTGGAGTTTTGCACGAGCGCATGGGTTTGGTCACCAGTACCCAATTTTTAGCTCAACGGTAACAATAAAGGAATTTTTAATAGCAATCGGTTAATCATCGGTTAAATTAGTTAAATAAGGGAAATTTCAAAATCTTTTACAGGAGAAAGTTATGTTTAGCTCTTTGTTTCTTTTTAGAAAAATAAACCACTAATAACACATTCATCTACTACATTAATAAGATATGACACAATTAAAATCTCATCTATGATTAGTTAATGTGTTAAAAACATTCTAATTATTAGCATTACAAATCTAATCATGCAGAATTCAACATTATGTATCTGAGAGAGTTCAATGGATCTTATACATGGATCCCAACGCATGGGGCCACTATCTTTAAAAATCAAAGTTCTCTGTATAACAGCTCGGTTATAAATATTGTCCATTGTGTGCTCAAAATAATACTCATATATTCTACAATTAAAAATGATTTTTGAGAAGAAATTTATATCTAATCTTTTGGTATTTCTACTTCTCTTATTACAAGGTAACTGATCATAAAATTTTTGTCTTTATGTTCACAATTTGTTCAGTGAAAATTTTAAGCATTAACTTCTTATTTGACAAATGTTTGTAAAAATTACAACTATCAGGCATTAAATACCTTTATATGTACTAAATGAAGTATTTTTGGTTGTTACTCAATGAGTACAAAAATCTGATGTAAACAAAATACATGTTAAAGTACTAAAAATGTGTCATCTTAATTGTTTATGCTGGTAGGAAATGTGAATAAATCTGAAGCTAAGGATGTCGCTGTCATAAGTCAATATTACAAGGGAGTCTGTAGCAGCACCCATGAATGCAACCATATTTGCCTTACAATGGATAAAGCAAATGGTGGAGGAGGATGTGCATATGTAAAAGATCCTACAGGACACAAAACCAGCAAATGTGTTTGTGTCAAGGACGTTAATTGAATTTATGTAATATATAGTGAAAACTAAAATCGATTTTATTTTAATTTCATCGAAGTTATAATGATGATGATCATTTTGTACTGAATTTTTTTGTCTATTCCTATATATTTTATTAGTCCCCTTTAACATAAAGTTAGTTAACACCACAAATAACAGATTCAATAATATCTTATTCGCCATACATATACATCTAAATGTGTGTGTGTGTGTATATATATATATATATATATATATATATTTATTTATTTATTTATTTATGTCAATATAAAAGTACACATATACATATATATGTGTGTGTCTCTCTCTCTCTATATATATATTTATTTATTTATTTATTTATTTAGTCTTTTATTTATTCATTAATGATTAATTCCTAGTTTTTAACAACGTTGTGTTGGTTAGGGTTACCTTATTTTTCTCCTCATAATATCATTATTAAAAAACGCGATAAAATTTTATGTTATACTCTTCATAATATATATATATATATATTGAACGTAATATATATATATTTGTTGATGATTAATTCCTAGTTTTTAACAATAGTGTGTTGGTTAGGCTCACCACATTTTTCTTCTCATAATACCATTATTAAAAAATATCATAAAATTTTATGCTATACTCTTCATAATAACAAAAATTTTAAGGACTGCCAAATGCATCATTTTCGACTCTTTTTGGCATGATAAACAACCGTCATTGGTATTAGAAAACAACATTTTCCACGGCGATGGAAAACAATAGTTTCCACACCGAACAACTGTCGCTCGATGGTTGATGGTCATGGAAAACGGTGTTGGTTGGTGCTTGTTCGCCGTGTAAAATGACTTTACGCGGTGTTTAATTACTGTAACGACCCATAAAATTTTATTAATTTTTAATTGGTTTCATAACGTATTTAATTTGGATTTTGAGATCCGATACGCGACGGAAATAATAAAAATGTGCATCATCGGTGCTGAAATTTATGACTTGAATTTATCTACTTTTCAAATTTGAAACCGTACAACTCATACCATATTAAATTTCTTTTAAAGGTTTAAGCTAAATCTATGGGTGAGCGTTGCCACACCTTTCCATCTTATATTTAATTCTCTACCGTTTCCATTTGCATTCTATCCGTTCACATTTCATTTATTCCTTTTCTACCATATATTCCATTATGATGCAGCCCAGAAAGTTGAAGACATAGGTAGTGTGCGACCTATGATGCTGGTAAGTCGGGTACGACTTAAGAAGGAAGCCACCAAGTCAAGATTTGGTGAGAAATGGTGGAAAAGTGAAGTTCTAGGTCGCAACCGACCTAACAAAATCTTTAAGTCGTCCCAACAACTTAGTGAAGATCGGCAACGACTTAGTGGGAGGGTGCGAGTTAACGAAAGGCTGGAACGACTTACCGGGTTAACATGTATACGACCTACCGAGTTACGAAATAAGAAAACAGAGCAAATTGGTGAAGTATTAGGTCGTGGACGACCTAATGAAGCAGGAGTTAAGTCGCAAGGCTTAGGTCGCATAAAGCTTAGGTCGCGAAGGTCAGATGCCGCTTTTATCTTAAGTCGCGAAGTCCTGGAAACCATTGATGTGTCTGCCGAGTTAATCTCTGCCTTTGATTCCTGATGCCGCTTTGTGTTAGGTCGCAAACGAAAGGATGCCGTTCATTCTTAGGTCGTAAAGCTCTGGATACCATTGATTTCCTTAAGTCGTTGAGTTGGGATACCGCAAAGTTCTTAAGTCGCAAAGCTCTGGAGGCCATTGATTCTTATGCCGCGTGGATCTCTGCCGTTGATGGTTAAGTCGTCAAGTCATTGTGTTGTACTTTCTTATGATTGAACTGTTAGGTCGCTGCCGACCTATACTAAGTCGTGTTTGTCCTTAGGTCGCGCCATGTTAGGTCGTAGGTCGTTGCCGACCTAAGTACTTGTATTTTCTTTAATGTTTTGTCTGTTTGTTAAGTCGCTGAAGGCTTGTAAAGTTGTACTGTTGAGTCGAAGTCTTTGTTAAGTCGTAGGTCGGAAGCCATAACTCGGAACCGACTTAGTACTTGTAATTTTTGTTGTTTTTTTTTAGTTGTAAAATGCCTATAAATAGGCCGAGACTCTCATTTGTAATGGTTGTTGAATATTGAATAAAATTCTCTTTTGATTGCTTTGTGCTTTCATTCAAATTGGTAGTTGAGTGTAATCTCCTATCTCCTCTTTCGGATAATCGAGTGCGCTCGATTCAATGATTGTAGAAGCCGATTCGCGGAATCAAGTGCGCTTGATCAACGCTCGAAGAATTGAAGATCTTTGAACCCGGTATCGTGCGCGATCAACGAGTTCGAGATAGCTAGAGTTCGGTATCTTCGGATCAACGAATTCGGGCAATTCAGCATTCATCAATCCATCGACTGCTACTTTCACCGATCTACATTGTTTTGAATTATCCGCTGCGTCAGTTTTGGTATCAGAGCTTGTTCTAGCCAATCATAGCTAGATCGAGACTTGGAGCCTAATCATTTGAAGAGATTTGAAGTTTCCTTATTCACGGCCGAGAATTTGAAGAAGTGGGGCGTGCATACTTTTGAAATTTGAAGTTTGGACTTGTGATTTGGAGAAATCGTGTTCATCGAAATTTGCAACAAAGTGGAAGATTTCGATCCGTTTTATTTTGGATCAAAGTTCGAAAAGTGTTTGAATTTGAAGTGTTTTGGAATTTGGGAAGTATTCAATCATGCCGCCAAGAAGAGCTAATCGCCACCAAAACGTAGAAGCTTTGTATCAAAGAGAAGAAGCTGATGAGATGGAGCAAAGAATCAATGAGAATTTTAGTGAAAAGCTTAACGAAGGAATTGGCCGGTTAGAGAGGCTTATGACAGAGATGAATCAAAATCGGAGAAGGGTTTCACCAGAATCTAACCATGGGGGTAGTAGAGTCTCGCCACATTCCAATCGAGACAGAAGTGTTGAAAATGATCAAGGACGTGGGAGAAACGTAAATGATCGAGAACGGAGGAACGTAGATAGAAGGGATGATGGTGGAAGGCGCAATGGTAGTAGAGATGTTGGTGGTCAGAATCGACATCGTTATGCATCTGATTTTGAAGAGGAATATGATGGTGGTAGTATTCAAGGAAGAGGTCAAGGAAGAAACTATTCTGAGTATGATCACAAATGGGAGTCGGGGATGAAGACAGAAATTCCTGAATTCAAGGGTGGTACGCAAGCGGAGGAGTTTCTAGATTGGGTAGCTAATGTTGAGGAGATTTTTGACTTTAAAGAAGTTCCAGGACATCGTAGAGTGAAGTTGGTTGCTACGAGGCTGAGGGGTAGAGCTTTGGCATGGTGGCAGCAAACCAAGCTTACACGTGAACGAATGGGAAAGTCAAAAGTTGAATCTTGGGAGAAGATGAAGAAATTGATGAAAGCAACGTTCTTACCTTACAATTATCAATCTTTGATGTATCAACGTTTGCAAAACTTGAGACAAGGGACGAAAACTGTGAATGACTATGCTGATGAATTCTATCAACTCATTGCAAGGAATGATATTATGGAAACAGAAGAGCAGCTGACATCTAGGTTCATTGGAGGATTGAGAATGCAGATTCAGGATATGGTTAATATGTTCGATCCAAGATCTGTGGCAGAAGCACATCAGAAAGCGTTGGCTTGGGAAAAACAAGGGAGACGAGGAAGTGGTGTGTTTACTAATTCTAACAATCAAGCGAAGGGTGTTGGAGGAAGTTCTAATGTTTCTAAACCTATCAGTAGACCAGTGGTGAAGGAGGTTGAGAAGACAAGGGTTAACAATGGTTTCAAATGTTACAATTGTCAGGAATTGGGTCATAAAAGCAGTGAGTGTCCAAAGCCAAAGAAGAGAACCATGATTGCAGAAGTTGACGATGAGGATGTTGATGGAGATTGTTCTAATCCAGCTGAGGAGGATGAGCAGGATATTGTGTCAGGAGACGAAGGTTGTAACCTAATGCTGAGGAGATCGTGTTTAACACCGAAGCAGGAAGAAGCTAGTTGGTTGAGGAGTAATATCTTTCAGTCAACATGTACTATTCTGGGGAAGGTGTGTAAGTTTGTAATTGACGCAGGAAGCTGTGATAATATTATTTCAACCGAAGCTGTGACAAAGTTGAAATTGAAGACAGAGAAACATCCGAGTCCATACAAGTTAGCATGGTTGAGAAAAGGAGGAGAAGTGAAAGTGGATAGACGAGTTCGTGTACCATTCTCTATTGGGAAGAAATACAAAGATGAAATATGGTGTGATGTAGTAGAGATGGATGTTTGTCATTTATTATTGGGAAGACCATGGCAGTATGATCGAGCAGTACAACATGACGGTCGGACCAATAGCTACAGTTTTATGTTTAAAGGCACGAAGATTATCTTAGTTCCGAAGAAGAGATCACAAGAAGAAAGTAAGTCCGAAGAAATCGAAGAGCTGAAAACTTTATTATCTTTGAAGGAGTTTGTTAAGGAGGTTGAGGAAGAACCAGAAGTATTCTTGTTGATTGGGCGTGAGAGCAGTGAAGAAGTTGAAATTCCTGAAGAAGTTAAACCAGTTTTGAAAGAATTTGACAATGTATTTCCAGAGGAATTACCAACGGAGTTGCCACCGTTGAGGGACATACAACATCAGATAGATCTTGTTCCAGGTGCTGTATTGCCACACCGACCACATTATCGAATGAGTCCGAAGGAACATGAAGAATTGCGGAGGCAGGTAGAGGAATTGCTTGAGCAGGGGCGTGTGCAGGAGAGTCTGAGTCCTTGTGCTGTACCAGCTTTATTGGTACCCAAGAAGGATGGGACGTGGAGGATGTGCACTGACAGTCGAGCATTGAATAAGATTACTGTGAGATATAGATTTCCAATGCCGAGGTTGGATGACTTGTTAGATCAAATAAGTGGAGCTACTATCTTCTCGAAGATTGATTTGAAGAGTGGATATCATCAAATTCGTATCAGACCAGGAGATGAGTGGAAAACTGCTTTTAAAACCAGGGAGGGTCTATACGAATGGTTGGTCATGCCATTTGGTTTATCCAATGCACCAAGTACTTTCATGAGGGTGATGAATCAGATTTTTCGACCGTTCATTGGGAAATTCGTGGTGGTGTATTTCGATGATATTCTTATTTACAGTGGGAGTTCAGAGGAACATCTGAATCATCTTAGAGAAGTGCTGATGGTACTGAGACAAGAACAATTTTATGCTGCTACGAAGAAATGCGTGTTCATGACGCACAGTGTTTTATTTCTGGGGTATGTTGTTTCAGAGAAAGGAATACAGGTTGACCAAAGTAAAGTTGAGGCGATCAGAAATTGGCCGCAACCCAAGACGATAACGGAAGTTCGTAGTTTTCACGGGTTGGCTTCATTCTATCGAAGGTTTATACCACACTTTAGTAGTGTGATGGCACCTGTTACAGATTGCATGAAAGGTAAACAGTTTGCATGGACAGAGGAAGCAGGGAGTGCTTTTGGGAAGATCAAGGAATTGCTGACGTCTGCACCAATTCTAGTATTACCTGATTTTCAGCTAGTGTTTGAACTACACACTGATGCATCCAAGGTTGGAATTGGAGGAGTGTTGAGTCAGAAGGGACGTCCAATTGCCTATTTCAGTGAGAAGTTGTCAGGAGCGAAGATGCGATACAGTACATATGATGTGGAGTTTTATGCTGTTGTACAATCTATCAAACACTGGAGACACTATCTATTTCAGAAGGAGTTTGTTCTTTACACTGATCATGAAGCGTTGAAGCATTTACAAGGGCAAGACAAGATTTCAGCAAGACATGCATCGTGGATTGCATATCTGCAACAGTTTACTTTTGTTGTGAAACACAAGTCAGGGGTGACAAATCGTGTGGCTGATGCTTTGAGTAGGAGGAGTCATTTGTTGACTACGCTAAAGGTTGAAGTGACGGGGTTTGAAATATTGCCAGAGTTATTCACTGATGATCCTTACTTTGCAAAATTTGTTGAAAAGGTCAAGGAGGGAGAAACGGATGATTTCGTGATAGTAGATGGTTTTCTGTTCAAAGGAAATCGATTGTGCATACCGGAGGGTAGTCTGAGAATGAAGATTATCAAGGAGTTACATGAAGAAGGACATGTTGGAAGAGACCGTACCTTACAGTTGATTTCACAGTCCTACTTTTGGCCATCAATGAGAAAAGAGGTGGAAAGATTTGTTGAGAGATGCCATATCTGTCAAGTTTCGAAAGGAACTGCGACCAATGCGGGTTTATATATGCCGTTACCGGTACCCACTAAACCATGGGTTGATGTGAGTATGGATTTTGTTTTGGGTTTACCTAGAACTCAAAGGGGGAATGATTCTATATTTGTTGTGGTGGACAGATTTTCGAAAATGGCACATTTTATTGCTTGTAAAAAGACGGCGGATGCTGTTCATGTTGCTCAGTTGTTTTTCAAGGAGATCTATCGACTTCATGGATTACCAGAATCGATTGTGTCGGACAGGGATACTCGTTTTCTGAGTCATTTTTGGCTAAGTTTGTGGAAAATGGTGGGAACGAAGCTGAAATTTAGTAGTGCTTATCACCCGCAAACGGACGGACAGACTGAGGTGGTTAACAGATCATTGGGAAACTTGTTGAGATGTCTTGTCCAAGATAATCTGAAGAGTTGGGATGTGAAGTTATGCCAGGCAGAGTTTGCACATAATCATGATGTGAATCGAAGTACTGGTTTCAGTCCATTTCAGATAGTATATTCAAGTTTACCGAAGGGACCGTTGGATTTGACGGTAGTGCCACAATCAAAGAAGACAGTTAAGAAAGCTGCTGATTTTGTTGAAGGATTGGCGGAATGTCATCAAATCGTTCAGGAACGATTGGAGGAAGCAAATGAGAAATATAAACGATCTGTAGATTTGAAACGAAGAAGTGTTGAGTTTCATGAAGGTGATTTGGTTTATGCAGTATTAACGAAAGATCGTTTTCCAGTAGGCGCGTACAATAAATTGAAAGCACGAAAAATTGGTCTGGTGGAAGTTGTGAAACGAATCAATGAAAATGCTTATAAACTGAAGCTGCTAGAGGATGTGTATACATCTGACGTGTTCAATGTTAAGCATCTCGTACCATATCACGGGAATGAACGAGCTGATGAAGATAAATTTACAAATTCGAGGTCGAATTTCTCTCAACCTGGGGAGGATGATGCAGCCCAGAAAGTTGAAGACATAGGTAGTGTGCGACCTATGATGCTGGTAAGTCGGGTACGACTTAAGAAGGAAGCCACCAAGTCAAGATTTGGTGAGAAATGGTGGAAAAGTGAAGTTCTAGGTCGCAACCGACCTAACAAAAGCTTTAAGTCGTCCCAACGACTTAGTGAAGATCGGCAACGACTTAGTGGGAGGGTGCGAGTTAACGAAAGGCTGGAACGACTTACCGGGTTAACATGTATACGACCTACCGAGTTACGAAATAAGAAAACAGAGCAAATTGGTGAAGTATTAGGTCGTGGACGACCTAATGAAGCAGGAGTTAAGTCGCAAGGCTTAGGTCGCATAAAGCTTAGGTCGCGAAGGTCAGATGCCGCTTTTATCTTAAGTCGCGAAGTCCTGGAAACCATTGATGTGTCTGCCGAGTTAATCTATGCCTTTGATTCCTGATGTCGCTTTGTGTTAGGTCGCAAACGAAAGGATGCCGTTCATTCTTAGGTCGTAAAGCTCTGGATACCATTGATTTCCTTAAGTCGTTGAGTTGGGATACCGCAAAGTTCTTAAGTCGCAAAGCTCTGGAGGCCATTGATTCTTATGCCGCGTGGATCTCTACCGTTGATGGTTAAGTCGTCAAGTCATTGTGTTGTACTTTCTTATGATTGAACTGTTAGGTCGCTGCCGACCTATACTAAGTCGTGTTTGTCCTTAGGTCGCGCCATGTTAGGTCGTAGGTCGTTGCCGACCTAAGTACTTGTATTTTCTTTAATGTTTTGTCTGTTTGTTAAGTCGCTGAAGGCTTGTAAAGTTGTACTGTTGAGTCGAAGTCTTTGTTAAGTCGTAGGTCGGAAGCCATAACTCGGAACCGACTTAGTACTTGTAATTTTTGTTGTTTTTTTTTTAGTTGTAAAATGCCTATAAATAGGCCGAGACTCTCATTTGTAATGGTTGTTGAATATTGAATAAAATTCTCTTTTGATTGCTTTGTGCTTTCATTCAAATTGGTAGTTGAGTGTAATCTCCTATCTCCTCTTTCGGATAATCGAGTGCGCTCGATTCAACGATTGTAGAAGCCGATTCGCGGAATCAAGTGCGCTTGATCAACGCTCGAAGAATTGAAGATCTTTGAACCCGGTATTGTGCGCGATCAACGAGTTCGAGATAGCTAGAGTTCGGTATCTTCGGATCAACGAATTCGGGCAATTCAGCATTCATCAATCCATCGACTGCTACTTTCACCGATCTACATTGTTTTGAATTATCCGCTGCGTCACATTATCTCTTTCTGCTATTTGCTAATTGCTATTTGCTCATTCACGCGAACATTTAATTGAAATCAAATTAAAATTTCAACCCTTACTTCTCTTTTCTTTTCAAATTTGAAACGTACTATTAAATCAAGCCATTAATTGCTTTTATTTTTTTCCTTAAATTAACGTACAGCTCACACAATTATAAATTGCATTAAATTTTCTACTGAACCACACCATGACCGTTTATATTACATTCATTTGGAATATATTCATTTGTTTGAAATCTTTCCCTTTCTCTCTCATCTCAGTTGGGAATAAAATAAATTTCAGCAGAAATCACATTTCAATGCTTTTTAACTCTTTATAACTTTTGATAAAAATTTCTGTCCTTTTTGAAACTAAAATGTATAGGGATATACATTTTTCATTTATTAATTTCTAAATCGTCCTGTTGTCCTTTTCATGTATGTTATATTTAATTATATTTTACATTTTCTATTTATTTCACTCATCTCCCTGCACGTTTCTATTTATTTGCTGATTTGTTGCATACGTTTCATTTTGGAAAAATGCGGTTCATTCCTATTTATTTTCATTTCTCACATTTATTTCATCTTTTACTGAAATTCGACCGTTGCCACGTCATACCATTTTGGAAGTATGAATGTACAAAACATGCATACGTTTTATATTCATTTAATTGGAATGGTCACTTTAATTTTTGCCTTTAAAATTCCATTTTCTTCACTACAGCTGGACAGTTATAAAACATCAAAAAAAATTTGAAAGCTCACCTTAAATTGTGCAAAGCGTTTTCCTCTGCCTTTATAACTTTGGGTTATGCCAGCTGTTATTTTTTCCATCAATTCAAAATTATTATTTGTCATTCCATTTTAGGGTCTCTTCATTCTCCTTTATCAACTTCCATATATTTATTTCCCTAGTCACTTTAAAACGTTTTATAATAATAATTAATATATAGCCGTTTCATTTTAAAGCTTTTCATACGTTTATATATGCCAAAAAAAGATGTGAATGGATATTTACCTGAGGCCCACACCGTTTTGAATTATACGTTTTTTTTTGTATTCATTAATTCTTTTACGGCTCATTTTATTTCACCTTTATAAGCTTTTTTTTTGGTAAAGCAAGGATCTACTGTCACTTTCTTCTCCTCAATTTTTCTTTCTCCACCCTCTCTCTTCTTCCACACTCTTACATGCAGCCGTACCTCACCTTTCACCCATTCTGCCTTGCAACAAACTTTTAACATATATATATGATATCTTGAAAGGTAATACAACTTGTGCGATTGTCTCATTAAGTATTGTGTTTTTTTGTGTGCGTAAGTTATTGTTTTATTTTATTTTATATATATAAGTCTGAGTATTGTTTCTAAAACTTTAGATATTTGCATGGGTACATATTTTCATATTGGGTTGGTTGTATAGATATACTAGTATACATTTAAGAGCTTTATAGGTTTGTATTAGTTATAATATATATATATATATATATTATTTTTATTTTACCTTCATCTATTGTCAGGTATTGTTTAAAATATAATAGGTATAAAAGTTAGGTATAACGGCTGTTGTGAATATGTGTAACAATATAAGTATAACATTTTTTAAAACATGTATATAGCAGCCCATTTAAAGGTTTGTTTGTACACACTTTATTGTACATATAAAACGTAGGTTTTCATGTCAATATTGGTAGGCATAAGCATCCTTTCTCCATTTTTCTACTAGCATTGCATTAGCATATTTTTATTTTTGGTAAAAATAAATAAATAAATAAAAAATAAAAAATAAAAATAATGATTACAGTATATTATTTGTAAAGGAAGTCTGCATTTGGTTAAACTATTAGATTTCTTTAAACTTACATTATTTACTGTTATGTATATCTTTGGATGTTAATTTGGTTATGTACATTTAGTTTCAGATATTGATGTTTCAAATATAACGTATATACTATAAGATAGAGTGAATTTGGTTTTGATTTTTTTTTATTTCAATAAATATATTTAATTTAAGACTTATATAAAATGTATATATACTTTAATTTGAATTTTGGGTTTAAGGAGGATATAATAATATAAAATACATCTTGCCTAAATTTTTATCGAGTTAATTTGACCCGTTCCCATCGATTTCTTTTATCAGCTTTGATCGTCGATTCGTGCCGATCTTACTTTGCTTTGAGATTCGTGCTTGGGTTTCGTAACTCAACTTCATTGTCTATCTCTCTAACCTCGAAAGGTGAGTAATCACTCACGATTTAGCGTTTTTATATTAATTAAATTTGATTTCAATTGAAATGACAATTGAAATATGCTGCTGTAGTTATTTAAATTGTTATATATGCAAATTATCTGCAACTGTTCACCTGTGGGATATGACACCATATCCTGTTGTTTATATTATATTGTTATTGATGATATATGCCTGTTGTTGTATTTTATATTAGTAACTGTTATCACTTTGCAAGTTCCATGTTAGTATAGAATTCACTATGGATTGAAATGATACATACCCGAACGGACTTTAGAATAGGAGAAAATCGTTATGGGTTGAAATGATAAACCCAAACGATTTTCATTTGAATTGAAATTGGAATTACGGGTTGAAATGATATCTACCCGTATATATTTAAATTTCGGATTGAAATGATAAATATCCATATCACTTAACCATATGATAGATATATATACAGACACCGTTGGTCCATATATATAAATATTTGGAAAATAAATTCTATGGTTTGGAAAGAAATATATGGTTTTAATAAATGTTGAGCCTTAAATTATTATATATAAATGGGAATGATTTATATAGATTTAATAATGATATTTAATTTAATTAAGATTGATTAAATACATATAATATGGTTGAGTATTTAAATTTATGTTTCAAAATAGATTTCAGTAATAATTTGAATAAGTTAAGGTTGGGAAGATAATTTGAATTTAGTAAAGAATTTTATTTAATTAAACCGATTTAAAACTTATTGAAATTGAGATTTAAGATATGATTTATAACTTGGGTTTGATTTAAATAATTTAATGAATATTTCTTGTTTAAATAAATTTAAGGAAATATTTAGTAAAAAAATGAAATTTAAGGCTAGTTAAATGATATTGAATTTATTAAGTGAATATTCCCTGATTAAATAATAATAAAGTTAAATCAAGAGCTATATGAAACTGTTAAATTTAACTTTGAAAATGTTGAATATTAAAGCTTTGAAATATATTGAAAATTTAAATGGTATATTTAGAAGTGAATTGAATTGATGAATTGAGCTTTGAATAAATTTGAATTTGGAATTTGGGTGGATGTGAAGCAATTTGTGAGACTTGAGGAAATTATAAATACTTTACTTTTAAATTATTTAACCTATATATATACTATTTTGGAAAATAGATATATTTGAAATGAAATGATATTTTGGTTTTGAAGTATAAATTAATTTGGAATGACCACGGTATTATAGTGTATATTTCCACCTTGTAGATAGTTCCACAGATCCTTAGAGGATGGTTATCCCAAACATCCTTTAAGTTACTTGTATTTCAGTTGATATTTCACTTGAGTTGGATTTATTAGTATAAAAATATTAATCCTGACTCGAGTGTTTTGTGTTTTGCTTTACGCTCGGGTCAAACTGAGTGATACAACATTTGAGACTCACCCTTGGAGTTTGGAGCTTCATTTGGAGATCCAACTATCGATTCAACTTTCAGTTTTTTTTCAGTTGATTTGTCCAGAGAGGTAATCTATTCGTACTGAAGACTTCACTGTATTTGAGATATTCTGTTGTATTTTACTTTAACTCTGATGTTTATGTAGTAGCTTCATGAACTACTATTTTATCTATTCCGCTGCGTATTATTGTATTACTCTGTGTCTGTGATTCTGTGATTGATTTATTTACTGTATATGCTGAGTTTTGCCAAATTTAAATTAACAACCTGATATTTTGAACAATTCAAGTGCGACATGTGTGGATTTATTGTCGATTTGAATGGTCCAAAATAGCGGGTTGTTACAGTTGGTATCAGAGCCAGGTTCTAGGCAAAACTTAGCATATATGGTAAATTTATTTACAGAATCACTTTCATTCGAGTTGAATCTCTTCCTTTCTGACTCAATTTCCTTTGAATTTTGGAATGTCCCTCGGTTAAGAAATTAATTCTTGTCTCTTTCTATTTATATTCGTTTGATTCTGGAGTATCCCATAACTCCACTGAATGATTTGTAAAGGAGGGTGAAACTCCTTTACAATTGGCATTGATTCACCGAAGATTTATGTATCCCTCTATTTAGATGCTACTATCTCCTGTTATTCCAAATTCTATCTCTAGCGATCGAATGTCGATTGCCTTAGAATTCTGCATCCATCATATTGCTAAATACACGATTGACCCGATTAAGGTCGCCCACGATTTATAAAAATATATCTATCTTTTATTTTGTAATTTAGTTATCTCATCTTCGTTCGAGCCTATCTTCAAGTCATAATTCTATCCGATTGGAGTCCCTCTAATTGGAATCTCTATCTTCATTTTGAAATCCATTGAAATCGGGTTTGTTTGTATTTTAGAAATTTCTTTATAAACCGATATTATTATTTTGATAAGTATGATTATATTCTATATATAAAAGAGAAAATGTTTTCAATAGCTTCTTTGTAAATATAACTAATGATGCAAATAATTGTTTTCAAATAGCTTTCATATATGTATAAAGGTGTTAGTTAAACATATTAAATTCCAATGAGTTTTGAAAATTTTAAAGTATTAAAGATAACTGAATCACAAATGAAGTTTTCAAATGAATATTTCAAGTAAAATTTATTTAGTTTTAAATTAATTATTTACCCTTGACTTTCAATCTACCTTTATTTCTGGTTGTTCTATTCTCCTACCTCCTTCCTTTTCGGGGAAGAAAAGTTTTGAGTGGGGGAGAGTGTAACTACCCATAAAATTTTATTAATTTTTAATTGGTTTCATAACGTATTTAATTTGGATTTTGAGATCACTGGAGCAGAGGAGGGGAGGAAAGATCAGGGCGCGGGTTGTTTGGCTATACGGCGTGGAGGAGAAGGAGCTGGGTAGGGCGGCCGAAGGGTGGTGTTGGGCGTGAGTCGAGGCAAGGAGGGGAGAGAGGGGCTGGACGTATTATGAGGAAAAATGAAAAAAAAATGGGAAGAAGAATATGGGTTAAACATATTTTATATTAAACATGAAAAGGATGAACTGAAGGAAGAAAAGAAATAGGGAAGGCAGAATGATTTGTGAACCGATGGGAATAGAAGAGTCAGCACTGTTATAAAGTGAACAGTGGAACAATGCAGGTCACACAATATATGCAAGTAAAGAAATAGCAACGACTATCCCAAAAAATGCAGCTGAATCATTAAGGCAAATTGATGGTTTCATTATACAGCATGTTTCAAATTTGAAGAGGCAGGGAAAGTAACGGTTGAAATTTGTGGTACCGATACAACGAACAGTTATATCATATCCGTCGCGTACTGGACCTCAAAATACATAAATAAATATACTATGGAGATCAGCGCGATGAGGCAGATTGAATGGTTCACAAATATTGGTGGTACGATCATCCTATCAAAAGTCGATAATCAGTATCTTAATTAAATTAAATATTATTATTAAATCTATATATATCATTACCATTTATATATAATATTTTAAGAATAAACATTTATTAAAAACCATATATTTCTTCCCAAATTCATAGAATTTATTTTTAGAATATTTATATATATGGACCAACGGTGTTTGTATATATATCGATCATATGGTTAAGTGATATGGATATTTATCATTTCAATCCGTAGTTAATATATACGGGTAGATATCATTTCAACCTGTAATCCCAATTTCAATTCAAATGAAAATCGCTTGGGTTTATCATTTCAACCCATAATGATTTTCTCCTATGATCTGAAGTCTGTCCGGGTATGTATCATTTCAACCCATAGTGAATTCTATACTAACATGGAACTTGCAGAGTGATAACAGATAATATAAAATACAACAACATGCATATATCATCAATAACAATATAATATAAACAACAGGATATGGTGTCATATCCCACATGTGAACAGTTATAGATAATAGCATATATAACAATTTAAATAACTACAGCAGCATATTTCAATTGTCGTTTCAATTGAAATCGAATTTAATAAATATAAGAACGTAAATCGTGAGTGATTGCTCACCTTTCAAGGCTAGATAGATTTGACAAGGAAAAGAGCTACGAATCCCAAAGCAATGCTAGATAAACACAAATAAGCACAGATCGACGCGGGACGAGATTGAAACTGCTGTCGCGAATCTGAACAGTGGTGAAACAAAGCAATTAATAGCTAGAGGTTGATGGAACAATATACATATTATACTTTTAAGTCAATACTTATATATATATTTGAACTAAAGAAATGTATACTTTATAAAACATACTGTAACACATCAGTCTTATCACACGGACAACACAGCAAAACCCATCAAATAGTATAACTTATATTTATATGCATATCTTTATTAAATGTTAATAAAATATACGTACAAGACATATATTTTTAAAACACATAAAAAAATGAAACTATATAAATATATAATTTAAACCAAGATATCTATACATATCATTTTTGATCTGGGTACATTCCAGAATCGACATAACTATTTATATACAAACAATATAGGTGAGCTTTTCAAACAGACGTGTGCAGACGACTTTATAAATATGTAGACAAAGAAAAAAAACCTCAATATTAAAATATAAAAGTACCTATGGACAGTAAATCTATAAACCTTACCGTAAAACATATTATACATAGATACTATAAATATATGTAGCCGAACAAATGGACACACAGTTGCAAAAATGTAGAGAAAGTCAATATATATACTATATTATATATATATAGATGCGACTGTATAGATACAAAACAGAATATGTGCATATGCAGACCAAATCCACAAACGTGTATGCTAATTTTTTTTGATACATATTTATTTTTAATATGTATAATATATGTAGCTACTCCAAGAATATCTGTGGCTTAAAATTTATTTTAAATACATGCACTTTAAAGTTAAACATCATAATATATACCATAACTATACTAATAGATCAAAACTTAAATACGTATATACTTTGAAATCAATATCACAAATATATAATATACATGTGAACTCAACAGAGGATTGTAAAGCTGATGTGAACTTATATATGCACAACATATTATAAAATTCATATATATATCGACATACAAAATCGATATATATATATAAATACCATATATACAACTTTCAATATATGTAGTTAATATCCAGTATACACTACTTTATATATCTGTAGAACTATAAAATGTTATGCCTTTCAAAATATATATACCTTTATATCTCTATATATATAGATCTATATACACAAATTTTCTGGAAATATTATTATTTTTGTGAACAGATTTGCCGACCCAAAACCCAAAGTAAAATAAACTTACAACTACATACACTCTTACAAATAACAAAACGTATGCATATAATATATAACTGTTTCAAAGCAAATGTTATAAACAAATTAGAGATATATATAAAACATACATATGTAAAAGGCTAGAATTCGTCAAGAACGGGGTAGTATAGTGTATATATATAGGCTAAATGTGTGTATATATATATATATGTTCACAAACAACAGATTAAATATTACTTACGTAACCATATATATGATAAATACTGTAATATATACAGCTTAATATATTATTATATACTAATATATATATAATATCTAAACTCACCTATGCAAAAGTAACAGAGGAAGAAATGGTAGCCGAATGGAAGAGGGAAGGTTGAGGTGTTGCGCTGCTTGGTAGGTAAGGAGGAGGCGGCTTCTCGGTTGTGGTGGCGGAGGCCGGTGGGATGAAGGAGAAAAGGTGGAGCGCGGGTGCAGCCTATGGTGGTGGAAACTGGGTCAGGGCGAAGGAAGGGATGGAGACTGGCGAGGCTACACGTGGTGGTGGAAGTTGCGGCAGCGGTTGGGGAGAAGCTAGGTGGAGCGAGGTGGTGACAACCCGCTATTTTGGACCATTCAAATCGACAATAAATCCACACATGTCGGACTTGAATTGTTCAAAATATCAGGTTGTTAATTTAAATTTGGCAAAACTCAGCATATACAGTAAATAAATCAATCACAGAATCACAGACACAGAGTAATACAATAATACGCAGCGGAATAGATAAAATAGTAGTTCATGAAGCTACTATATAAACATCAGAGTTAAAGTAAAATACAACAGAATATCTCAAATACAGTGAAGTCTTCAGTACGAATAGATGACCTCTCTGGACAAATCAACTGAAAAAAAACTGAAAGCTGAATCGATAGTTGGATCTCCAAATGAAGCTCCAAACTCCAAGGGTGAGTCTCAAATGTTGTATCACTCAGTCTGACCCGAGCGTAAAGCAAAACACAAAACACTCGAGTCAGGATTAACATTCTTATACTAATAAATCCAACTCAAGTGAAATATCAACTGAAATACAAGTAACTTAAAGGATGTTTGGGATAACCATCCTCTAAGGATCTACGGAACTATCTACAAGGTGGAAATATACACTATAACACCGTGGTCATTCCAAATTAATTTATTCTTCAAAACCAAAATATCATTTCATTTCAAATATATCTATTTTCCAAAATAGTATATATATAGGTTAAATAATTTAAAAGTAAAGTATTTATAATTTCCTCAAGTCTCACAAATTGCTTCACATCCACCCAAATTCCAAATTCAAATTTATTCAAAGCTCAATTCATCAATTCAATTCAGTTCTAAATATACCATTTAAATTTTCAATATATTTCAAAGCTTTAATATTCAACATTTTCAAAGTTAAATTTAACAGTTTCATATAGCTCTTGATTTAACTTTATTATTATTTAATCAGGGAATATTCACTTAATAAATTCAATATCATTTAACTAGCCTTAAATTTCATTTTTTACTAAATATTTCCTTAAATTTATTTAAACAAGAAATATTCATTAAATTATTTAACAAACCAAAGTTATAAATCATATCTTAAATCTCAATTTCAATAAGTTTTAAATCGGTTTAATTAAATAAAATTCTTTACTAAATTCAAATTATCTTCCCAACCTTAACTTATTTAAATTATTACTGAAATCTATTTTGAAACATAAATTTAAATACTCAACCATATTATATGTATTTAATCAATCTTAATTAAATTAAATATCATTATTAAATCTATATAAATCATTCCCATTTATATATAATAATTTAAGGCTCAATGTTAACGCTAAAAATTGAACGCTAACACCCGGTGTGTGTAGTAATGTTGTGAAAGCACCACCCATGATACGGGAACAAAATATAAGTTGAAAAATAGCTGAAAAGGTAAAGAGACAATGATTTTATAGTGGTTTGGCTCGTAATTAAGCCTACGTCCACTTTATATTCTTTTATTGCTGATTTGGTTACAAATTTATACAATGCACTTCAGAATACAATATATTTTGATTCCTAAACACTTTAGACTAGTAGCCCATGCTTCGATGTAGAAGATCTCCTTGAATTCATGTTGAATGCGGTCGATTTCTTTCAAAGCTTGTTGTAATGTCTTGAATGTTTGGAGTTCTTTAAGTGTTGACTGAGTTGTGAATTCTACAGAGTAACGGCGCTTCAGAGAATGATCGGAAAAGCCCCCCCCCCCCCGTTGTTGGAGTTAGGGGGGTATTTATAGGAGTGATTCTGGGTGGAATCCAATCTCGCAAGTCCTAGGTCGTTCACGACCTAAGGTATGTCGTAGGTCGGGAGCGACCTAAGATAGGTCGTGATATTGCTAGGTCGCAATACTCCATAAGTCGTTAGGTCGTTGAGAACTGGAGCCACTAGGTCGTTCACTCCTTAGCTCGTTAAGTCGTTGAGAATTGGAGCCACTAGGTCGTTAACTCCTTAGCTCGTTAAGTCGTGAAACTCCTTAGGTCGTCTCTGTAGTTAGGTCGTGAAGACTCTAGGTTGTTAGGTTGCTCTGCCTCTTAAGTCGTTTGGTCGTGAAGTCTGTTAGGTCGTTAAGTCTCTAGGTCGTTAGGTTGCTCTGCCTTTTAAGTCGTTAGGTCGTGAAGTCTGTTAGGTCGTTAGGTCGTTCTGCCTCTTAGGTTGTTAAGTTCCTTAGGTCGTTAGGTTCCTTAGGTCGTTAAGTTCCTTAGGTCGTTAATAGCTGTTAGGTCGCAGAGTTTTAGGTCGCCGAAATAAAGGAGTTAACATTTGCCCCTCGAAGTACATGCCTATGTTATAGGTCGTGTGCTTCGACTTACCTTTGCTAGGTCGTGGACGACCTAAAACTGTGTTAACTCATGTGCCTATTCGCCTTCTTCTCTCAGCCCCATATAAACTGTTAGGTCGCTTTCTTCCTCCTTACCTTACTGCTCTGATTTCCCACTGCCATTGACGAATCTTTGAACTTCCAAGGGAGAATTCAACTCATTTAGTTGTCGATTCATCCTTACTAACATACTACGTAAGTGAATTCAATCTCTGCCCCACCATAATCGTCGCCCAATCGTGAATTCGTGTTTTCCGACCCAAGTCCAATTCCATGCATCGTGTTTCATTTTTTGAACGATTATTACAATCGACTTCCGATCGTCGTTTGATATGTTGATGTGATTCACGAACGCATGGTAATGTTTGTAATGGATCGGAGGGATTTGAAATCGATTATTTGGGTGATCTGGCGGTATGTGGAGATGAATGAAATTCACGGAGAGGATGATAGTTTTCTTTGTAATGGCGATATCGGGTTATCGGATCTAGTAAGTGATTGCGTGGAGAAGAAGTCAGCGACTTAACAGATCTGCACGACTTAAGAGTTAGGTCGTGTTGAGACTTTTGCGACCTACAACTTATGACCTAAGATACCAGACCGACCTAAACATTCTTGCGACCTAAGATATTGTACTTTGAAAAGAACGACTTAACAATTCAACGACCTAATTACCTTGAGTGAATGCTGGACGACTTAATATACCAACGACCTAACTTTTGCGGCATAAGCTCTAAGTCGCGGCCGAGTTAGGACTTGGCAAATTTACATCGCCTTGAACTTTCTAACTTGCATTGTGCGACCTAACGAGACTCTGACCTATGTTAGGTCGTTGGACGACCTAACACTTGTGAAGGGCAGAACTTGACTGAACTTTGAATTTGAACTGTGTTGCACTTCTTTGCAGATTGTTTTAACTTTTATGTTAATATCCTGTTAAACACAACATTTGCAGAAAAATGGGACAAATATACTGCCATTGACTGCCCACATCGAATGACAGATTAGTCGATAAAGAATAATCAACTTAAATGTACTTATGTGAATGAAATGTTGTGAATTAACAAGTCTAAGTGAAGTATTAAAGCAAAGCTAAGATAATCAACTAAAGCTGATTTGTTTGCACCAACACAACACTGTACTTGGACTTAAGATAACAAGCCTTGAAACTTTATAATCGACAAATATCAATTAACTTGGTTTCATTTATATTTGCTTGTTATTGTATTAGTTTTGCACAACACTTCACACTCTTTAGGAAACATGCACCTTCATATTTGAATGTCCAGTTCCTTGTGTAGAATGGCATCTCAGCAAGAAGTTACAGGACCAGCTGGAGAAGCTTTTCCGATTGCTACCCCATTAATTGATCCTCCGGAAAGGACTTCTACTACATTGAGCCATAAAGTTTTCAGACAGTTGTGTATCCAGTTCGGTATTGCCGAAACAGATGCTTTATTTCCCGGGGCAAACGATATTGCTGACAGGCCTCCCCTTGGTTTTGTCGCAGTTAATCGTCAGATGTGCTTGAGTGGAGCTATTCCACCTTTCAACGAATTTCTCCGAGAACTTTTTCTTCGACTAGCTATCTCGCCCTTCCAGCTACACCCCAACGGTTACGCCGTCTTGATGGGGTTGTGTGTTCTGTTTAGGAGGACACTCAACCGTCTTCCAAGCTTCGATGAAATTTGCTATTTATGCACCTTTTCGAAGAACAAAGATCACCCTTCAATCGTGCTTGTAAGAGGCGCCAGAAACTGGAAATTGATCTTGGATTTGCCCGATAGTGCACATGGGTTTCTGAGTCAATTCTTCTTTGTCCGATGTCCTCCGGGATTCTATGCTGTCTGGAGAATCGGAAGTAAGATTGCCTTTCTCTGTTCATCTCATGAGCTTTTCGAAACCCGAATTATCAAATGCTTAATTTCATTATTTTCTTTTTTCAGCACTTCCTCCCCCGCTTAGGAATCCCAGCCTCAAGTCAATCCTTGAAACTTTAAATGCTGTGGCTGTGGAAGAGAGAAGCGCTAAATTTTTGTTAAAAGATGAGCTTTTGCATCAGTTCGAACTTCTGCACTCCTCCAGGGCTATTCAGATTCACGAAATTTCTAGTTCTGAGACCGAAACATCGGGTGCCCCAGGCTCTCAAGCAAAGACACTAAATGTCCCAATTTCTGTAGAAGGAAATGCATCGGAAGGACCTATTGTAGAGGCTACACTAGTGAAATGTTCTACCACTGTTGACGTTGCGGGATCATCCGGCAAACTCGCACTCTCTCCAGTGATTGAAGAAGAAGAAACTTCTCATCATTCTGATAAAGCTGATAATAAAGGAGTTGAGAGAGAGAAAGTCCCACTAAGCACGACGATGACGATACCTTTGAGGATTTGAGTGATCTGATGATTATTCACAGGAGCTCTTTAAAGATGATATAATTAAAGTTTCATCTCCTGCGGTTGAAGTGACATCTGCTTTGCAGCAAACTCCGTCAGCTCAAAAAATGACTCCTTCTTCACAATCCGTTATTACTCCTAAGCCGACGAGTGGTTCGTAGTCTGACGCGCGTAGCTCGCACATCATACACACTTAAGATTTTTGGCACTTATACGCACATAGCTTCTTTAATTTGAAGATTTCTAAGACTTGTCTTTTCTTTAATTTCAGGTTCTACGATGGGGCGAAGTGGTTCATATTATGATAACTTTCGGCGCTACGGAGGGCGTGACTCTTATGATTATGGACGCTATCTCCCTGCTCATAGGGAAACTAATGAGGAGTGTGCGGTCAGAAAAGCTCGAGAGAGACAAGCTTATGAAGAGCAGCAGAGAAGAAGGGATGACGACTCCCACAAAAGAAAATATCACGATGATAAAGGGAAGAGGCACAGTGCTGATGATCCGAGTAAACGGGTCAAACTTAGCGAAAGAGACGCGTCTGCAATTTCTCAAAAGGCCACTGCTCCTTCTTCTCTTGATATTCCCTCTGGTTCTCCTACTCTAGAGAAAACCGACATTCAGGCAATCATAAATAGGCCTCAATATCAAGTCAAGGATGCTCCGCCTAAACTTCAAAGCCGATTCCCGAATTGGTGCTTAAAAGGAGTGCGCTTTGACTTAGATTTGGTCCCCATCGATAAGCAGGCCATGCTGAGGAATCTTGATGCTGTTAAGCTCGACATTGAGAGAATGTTTGGATGGTAGAAACTGGTTGATGAACTTCAAAGGGTCAACCATATGAATCTTGAGGCCATGCTGACAATGGAAAATGATCACTCGGAGTGGAAGAAAATTGTCAAGCAACACGATGTAGAAATGTCGAGCATTGCCGACGATAATGCAAGACTTGAGTCTGTAGTTAAGAAACTCAAGGAGGATCTTGCTACATCTTCCGCTTTGCATTCCCAAAAAGAGGAAGTTTTTCAAAAACAAGTGCGGGACGCGCACGCTGCTCAAAGGGACGCCGAGATGAAATTTGAAGCTGAACAGCATATTACTGAGAAATACCGCAAAGAAAATGCTCAACTGCGGGAAACAGCTAACTCCCAGAACATGGAGATCGAAATGTTAAAGGCTCGTCTTCTTAAAGTTGAGAAAGAGCGCGATGATGTGGTTGCCGGACAAGTTGCAGCCGAAGAGTCTCACGAGGCAACCAAAGTCAGCATCGACTCTACTTTATTTGACTTTTACATGCGCAGTGTTCTGGGTCGTGGTAGTCTTTCATTCTTGGGCCCTAAATATGAGATTACACTGGCCGAAGTTTGGGAGGCCATACTTGATATGTTTGCTGGCTATGCGGAGGCAGATCTTGCGGCGCTTTATCTGGATGATGAAGCACGTGTTGCGCTTGCCAAGGGAAAAGAGCAGCTTGCTAGGGAGCGAGCCGAAGTGGCAGGAGAAGAGCGTTTGGAGAAAGCGTCTTTAACCGACCCCGCTCATCTTCCGGCTTCGGTTGATCCTGACATTATTGGCTCTAGTTCTTATTCTCCACCTCCCACAAAAGCCGAAGTTAAAATCGCAACTACCGAGCCTCCCACTACTCAAGTTGAGGAGAAGACCCAAGACGACACCGAAGCTGAAAATTTTGAAATTGAACCGACAAAACCGACATCTCCAGGTAACTTCGATTCAGATCTGGCTCAAGTGGATTGCTCATTCGGTTCAATTGAACTTGATGAATTTCTCGCTTATTACTTAAGTTCTGATGATCTGATATCTTCTCTTTTTTCTGTAGCGGAAGCACCGGGCGCTGCGCACTCTTCTCCCCTTCCAGCTGTTCCTCCTCCATCTCTTCAAGTCACTCCCGCTTCTCAGCCAGGGTCACAGGAAGAGCAAATAGAGGCCCTTCGAGGCTTGGATGAACCACCTACTTCTCAAGAGCAGAAAGCGGAAGATCTGGAGGACAGCGAGAAGACCCCGGAGCAATCCTTTGACGACGACACGAAACTTTCTACGTTGCTTTCTCTAGGAACTGAGCCTTCTTCGAAGAGGAAGGGGAAGCGTGCCTTGAGGAAGAAGAAGAAAAGTATCTCAGCTGGAGAAGATAAAGTGGAAGAAGATCCAGCTACACCTTCTTCACCTTCCTCTCCGACCCGTCCACGCCGGATTCCGAAACTAGTCATCAAACCGGGCAAGGGTACTAAAGGTGGGAAGAAGGAGTGATAAGCTGGACTCTACTTTTCTTATTTTGCTTTTTGCTTGTATCGACCGAAGATTGTGCGGGTACCGGTCCTCGCTTTTTTGAGATCTGCATATGTAAAGAATTTTCATAGTATTGAATAAAATAATTCTTTTACTTGTACAAATTCTTGTGTATGTGAGAATGCATTTATTTCCCGTTTTAGTGTAGAATAAATAATTCTTTTTACTTGTACAAACTTTTGGTCTGTGTTTAAGAATGCATTTATTCCACATCTTTTTTGCGTGATATCGTAATGAACTTGTGGTATGTTGCTTGAATACTACTTTTATTGATGTAGTTATCTTGTATAATATTGCCCCATGCCACAAGTGCATTGTAATATACTTTGCTTTGACGAGACTTGTACTTTTATTTTGGAGAATATCTATTCCATTTTTGAGGAAAAATTATTCTGCCTTAATGAAGCGTGTCTCGTTTTTGAAGAAGTTTTATTTTTACGCTTCAACCTTCGAAGATGGTCACTTCATATTTTTGAGAAGTGAATTCTCCTACGTGGTAAAGCGGGCCTCTGAAGAGGGCTTTATGTAGCGTTTCAATTTTTAGGAACAACTTTCCAAGATGAATGAGTTAATCTTCCTTTGAAAATTGAAGTGTGCCTCTGAAGAGGGCTTGTGCTTGGTACTTCAAGCATGGTGAAGTGTGCCTCCGGAGAGGTCTTTTGTTTGGTACTTCAAGCATGGTGAAGTGCGCTTCCGAAGAGGTCTTTTGCTTGGTACTTCAAAGCATGGTGAAGTGTGCCTCCGGAGAGGTCTTTTGTTTGGTACTTCAAGCATGGTGAAGTGCGCCTCCGAAGAGGTCTTTTGTTTGGTACTTCAAGCATGGTGAAGTGTGCCTCCGGAGAGGTCTTTTGTTTGGTACTTCAAGCATGGTGAAGTGCGCCTCCGAAGAGGTCTTGTGTTTGGTACTTCAAGCATGGTGAAGTGTGCCTCCGGAGAGGTCTTTTGTTTGGTGCTTCAAGCATGGTGAAGCACGCCTCCGAAGAGGTCTTGTGCCCCCGGAGAGGTCTTTTGTTTGGTGCTTCAAGCATGGTGAAGCGCGCCTCCGAAAAGGTCTTGTGCCCCCGGAGAGGTCTTTTGTTTGGTGCTTCAAGCATGGTGAAGCGCGCCTCCGAAGAGGTCTTGTGCCCCCGGAGAGGTCTTTTGTTTGGTGCTTCAAGCATGGTGAAGCGCGCCTCCGAAGAGGTCTTGTGCCCTCAGAGAGGTCTTTTGTTTGGTGCTTCAAGCATGGTGAAGCGCGCCTCCGAAGAGGTCTTGTGCCCCCGGAGAGGTCTTTTGTTTGGTGCTTCAAGCATGGTGAACCTGCTCCTTAACGATTCCTCTTTATCACTCCAAGTACATATTGCATTCTTTTGCAAGATGTTTGCTCATTGCCAGAGGAGTGTACTTTATCGTTGAGTGGATCCACGGGGCAGACACAACCTACTTTATTGGATGTTCGTTTACACAAACAATCTTGATTAGTTAGCAAGGGTCTGGAACCTTCTCGTTAGGAAGGTGCCCGCTTTGGCGGAATCATCAACTGTTTGAGAATAGCACCCTTGTTGTTTGACATTGTTGAGCGATTCGTAGGAGTTGCTAAGTCTTGTGATGTTTTGAATGGGTAAGCTTTGCTTTGATATCTTGTAATATTAAATCGACATTTTAGCAATATTTTAAAGATACTTGCATATCGAAATGGGACAGGCATTTTATAGCATTAGAGAACACAAGATTTATAGTTCTTTATTACTGAATCACACTGATTTCTCAGCGGTTTACAAACAAAAGTTATACATCCACCATTGTTTTACAAATTTAAGCAATGCTGTTAAGTAAAAAATGGATGCAAGTGATTGTTGTTTCGGAATCTCTGGGCTGAATTTCCATTTGCACTAGCTTCATAGCTTTTGGATTTATATGCCGGAGAATGTGAAAGATGCCCCAGGTGTAGTTTTGTGGGTAATTAGCAGTTGTCCCAACTTCCGCTTGCTGGGTGCGGACCCCCTGTGACAACATTAATGATAATCTTTTCGGATTCTTGCACTGCAGTGTTGTTGCGAGAACCGGATTGATTGGTAGGATGTT
Source organism: Allium fistulosum (assembly GCA_030737815.1). NCBI lineage: Eukaryota > Viridiplantae > Streptophyta > Magnoliopsida > Asparagales > Amaryllidaceae > Allium > Allium fistulosum. The sequence continues at coordinate 674,140,066 of CM060901.1, forward strand.
ATTGTCCCTGAGTGGATGAGGTTGGGTCGACTCCATTTTTCTTCATATATTGTTGGAGTTTACCCTGTTTCAGCAATTCTTCAATCACATTTTTCAACTGGCGACACTGGTCAGTGTCATGGCCAGGTTGATTGTGAAATCGGCAGAATTTCCCATTACGCACTACACCTCTTCCCATCTCAGGCGGTTTAGGATACTTGACATCATCCTTTGTTGCGAAGAAGATATTTCCCGGTGTATCAGTTAAAGGAGTAAAATCTGAAGGATTAAAGCAGCGTAGTTTCTTCTCACTCCCCTGCTTCTTTCCTCCGTCATTTTCCCTTTTCTGATTTCCAGATTCTATTTTGTTAGAAGCAAGATCATTATTGTTGTCTTTAGCAACATCCACCTTCGCTGGTGCAGAAAGGTTCTCTAGGCGTATGAACTCGTCGGCCTTTTTATAAAACTTTTCAAGCGAGTTTGGTTCCTTCATTTTTAGCCATTTTCCAAATTCACTCGATTTATTGATGGCTTGCATCAAGTAAGTCAGGATCATACGCGGTTCTGCATTGTCGACTTCGGCTAAAGCTATATTGAAACGGCTCAAGAAAGATTTGATTGATTCTCCGGGAGCTTGTTCAAGACTAGACAGTGACATTATATCCTTAGCTTTTGAAGCATACAATCTGAACTGTTCTTTGAACTTTCGCGTTAAGTCGGAGAATTGATCTACAGACCGAACCGGAAGCTTTGTGAACCAAAGTAGAGCCACACCTTCCAAATATACTGGAAAGTATCGGCATTTAATCTCATCCGATGCTCTTGCACCAGTCATATGCCAGTCGTACTTGTATAAGAAATGATTAGGGTCACTCGTTCCTCTATAGGCTGGAATAGCAGGAGGTGCAAATTTCCTTGGAAATTCTGCTTTCAGGATCCTTTCGGTAAACGGGGTTCTGCTTGGTGCAAATCCCCAGTCACTCTCATTTTCTTCCCTCTGCATTCTCTCTTTCATGATGCGGCCAACCATCTCGGACAGGTACTCTTTATTGTTCAGAGACATCGCTGGGCAGGCATTTGAAGTTGGCTGCGGCCTTGAACCTTCAGCTTGGAAAGGTGGCACCTCGGCAAAGGTTGTTTCATGGTTTTTTGGCTGACGATTTGCCCCAAGCAGAGCATTTAATCTATCCATCATCAAAGCGTTTTGAGCTTCAATTTGTTGATATAATCCAGAAACTACGTCATCTAATTCAGCCCTTGTGATAAAAGCGGTAGGAGTTGCTTGGTCTGCTGTTGGGGAAGCAGAGGTCCCCTCATGAGCATTTCCGGATCTGGTAGGTCTACCTCTTCTTCCTGGAGCCATTATTTCAGATTGACCTTTGGCTTTTAAAGAAACTTTTCCCACAAACTCTCGCGAAGCAATGATGACAATGGTCCTGAGTTCAATTTTCTCAGTGAAAGCACCAAAATGTTAACGCTGAAAATTGAACGCTAACACCCGGTGTGTGTAGTAATGTTGTGAAAGCACCACCCGTGATACGGGAACAAAATATAAGTTGAAAAATAGCTGAAAGGGTAAAGAGACAACGATTTTATAGTGGTTCGGCTCGTAATTAAGCCTACGTCCACTTTATATTCTTTTATTGCTGATTTGGTTACAAATTGATACAATGCACTTCAGAATACAATATATTTTGATTCCCAAACACTTTAGACTAGTAGCCCTGCTTCGATGTGGAAGATCTCCTTGAATTCATGTTGAATGCGGTCGATTTCTTTCAAAGCTTGTTGTAATGTCTTGAATGTTTGGAGTTCTTCAAGAGTTAAATGACTTGTGAATTCTGCAGAGTAACGACGCTTCAGAGAATGATCGGAAAAGTCCCCCCATTGTTGGAGTTAGGGGGGTATTTATAGGAGTGATTCTGGGTGGAATCCAATCTCGCAAGTCCTAGGTCATTCACGACCTAAGGTATGTCGTAGGTCGTGAGCGACCTAAGATAGGTCATGATATTGCTAGGTCGCAATGCTCCATAAGTCGTTAGGTCGTTGAGAACTGGAGCCACTAGGTCGTTCACTCCTTAGCTCGTTAAGTCGTTGAGAACTGGAGCCACTAGGTCGTTAACTCCTTAGCTCGTTAAGTCGTGAAACTCCTTAGGTCGTCTTTGTAGTTAGGTCGTGAAGACTCTAGGTCGTTAGGTTGCTCTGCCTCTTAAATCGTTAGGTCGTGAAGTCTGTTAGGTCATTAAGTCTCTAGGTCGTTAGGTTGCTCTGCCTCTTAAGTCGTTAGGTCGTGAAGTCTGTTAGGTCGTTCTGCCTCTTAGGTCATTAAGTTCCTTAGGTCGTTAGGTTCCTTAGGTCGTTAAGTTCCTTAGGTCGTTAATAGCTGTTAGGTCGCAGAGTTTTAGGTCGCTGAAATAAAGGAGTTAACACTCAACATTTATTAAAACCATATATTTCTTTCCAAACCATAGAATTTATTTTCAAAATATTTATATATATGGACCAACGGTGTTTGTATATATATCTATCATATGGTTAAGTGATATGGATATTTATCATTTCAATTTGAAATTTAAGTATATACGGGTAGATATCATTTCAACCCGTAATTCCAATTTCAAATGAAAATCGTTTGGGTTTATCATTTCAACCCATAACGATTTTCTCCTATTCTAAATTCCATTCGGGTATGTATCATTTCAACCCATAGTGAATTCTATACTAACAGGGAACTTGCAAAGTGATAACAGATACTAATATAAAATACAACAACAGGCATATATCATCAATAACAATATAATATAGACAAGAGGATATGGTGTCATATCCCACAGGTGAACAGTTGCAGATAATTTGCATATATAACAATTTAAATAACTACAGCAGCATATTTCAATTGTCGTTTCAATTGAAATCAAATTTAATTAATATAAAAACGCTAAATCGTGAGTGATTATTCACCTTTCGAGGTTAGAGAGATAGACAATGAAGTTGAGTTACGAAACCCAAGCACGAATCTCAAAGCAAAGTAAGATCGGCATGAATCGACGATCAAAGCTGATAAAAGAAATCGATGGGAACGGGTCAAATTAACTCGATAAAAATTTAGGCGAGATGTATTTTATATTATTATCCTCCTTAAACCCAAAATTCAAATTAAAGTATATATACATTTTATATAAGTCTTAAATTAAATATATTTATTGAAATAAAAAAAAATCAAAACCAAATTCACTCTATCTTATAGTATATACGTTATATTTGAAACATCAATATCTGAAACTAAATGTACATAACCAAATTAACATCCAAAGATATACATAACAGTAAATAATGTAAGTTTAAAGAAATCTAATAGTTTAACCAAATGCAGACTTCCTTTACAAATAATATACTGTAATCATTATTTTTATTTTTTATTTTTTATTTTTTTATTTTTTTTTATTTTTTTTTACCAAAAATAAAAATATGCTAACGCAATGCTAGTAGAAAAATGGAGAAAGGATGCTTATGCCTACCAATATTGACATGAAAACCAACGTTTTATATGTACAATAAAGTGTGTACAAACAAACCTTTAAATGGGCTGCTATATACATGTTTTAAAAAATGTTATACTTATATTGTTACACATATTCACAACAGCCGTTATACCTAACTTGTATACCTATTATATTTTAAACAATACCTAACAATAGATGAAGGTAAAATAAAAATAATATATATATATATATATATTATAACTAATATAAACCTATAAAGCTCTGAAATGTATACTAGTATATCTATACTACCAACCCAATATGAAAATATGTAACCATGCAAATATCTAAAGTTTTAGAAACAATACTCAGGCTTATATATACAAAATAAAATAAAACAATAACTTACACACACAAAAAACACAATACTTAATGAGACAAACGCACAAGTTGTATTACCTTTCAAGATATCATATATATATGTTAAAAGTTTGCTGCAAGGCAGAATGGGTGAAAGGTGAGGTACAGCTGCGTGTAAGAGTGTGGAAGAAGAGAGAGGGTGGAGAAAGAAAAATTGAGGAGAAGAAAGTGACAGTAGATCCTTGCTTTACCAAAAAAAAAAGCTTATAAAGGTGAAATAAAATGAGTCGTAAAAGAATTAATGAATACAAAAAAAAACATATAATTCAAAACGGTGTGGGCCTCAGGTAAATATCCATTCACATCTTTTTTTGACATATATAAACGTATGAAAAGCTTTAAAATGAAACGGCTATATATTAATTATTATAAAACGTTTTAAAGTGACTAGGGAAATAAATATATGGAAGTTGATAAAGGAGAATGAAGAGACCCTAAAATGGAATGACAAATAATAATTTTGAATTGATGGAAAAAATAACAGCTGGCATAATCCAAAGTTATAAAGGCAGAGGAAAACGCTTTGCACAATTTAAGGTGAGCTTTCAAATTTTTTTTGATGTTTTATAACTTTCCAGCTGTAGTGAAGAAAATGGAAATTTAAAGGCAAAAATTAAAGTGACCGTTCCAATTAAATGAATATAAAACGTATGCATGTTTTTTACATTCATACTTCCAAAATGGTATGACGTGGCAATGGTCGAATTTCAGTAAAAGATGAAATAAATGTGAGAAATGAAAATAAATAGGAATGAACCGCATTTTTCCAAAATGGAACGTATGCAACAAATCAGCAAATAAATAGAAACGTGCAGGGAGACGAGTGAAATAAATAGAAAATGTAAAATATAATTAAATATAACATACATGAAAAGGACAACAACAGGACGATTTAGAAATTAATAAATGAAAAATGTATATCCCTATACGTTTTAGTTTCAAAAAGGACAGAAAATTTTATCAAAAGTTATAAAGAGTTAAAAGCATTGAAACATGATTTCCGCTGAAATTTATTTTATTTCCAACTGAGATGAGAGAGAAAGGGAAAGATTTCAAACAAATGAATATATTCCAAATGAATGTAATATAAACGGTCATGGTGTGGTTCAGCAGAAAATTTAATGCAGTTTATAATTGTGTGAGCTGTACGTTAATTTAAGGAAAAAAATAAAAGCAATTAATGGCTTGATTTAATAGTACGTTTCAAATTTGAAAAGAAAAGAGAAGTAAGGGTTGAAATTTTGATTTCAAGTAAATGTTAGCGTGAATGAGCAAATAGCAATTAGCAAATAGCAGAAAGAGATAATGGAATATATGGTAGAAAAGGAATAAATGAAATGTGAATGGATAGAATGCAAATTGAAACGGCAGAGAATTAAATATAAGGTGGAAAGGTGTGGCAACGCTCACCCATAGATTTAGCTAAAACCTTTAAAAGAAATTTAATATGGTATGAGTTGTACGGTTTCAAATTTGAAAAGTAGATAAATTCAAGTCACAAATTTCAGCACCGATGACGCACGTTTTTATTGTTTCCGTTGCGTATCGGATCTCAAAATCCAAATTAAATACGTTATGAAACCAATTAAAAATTAATAAAATTTTATGGGTCGTTACAATTACCGTGTGAAATGACTTTGTTATTAGAAAGCACGCAATTTTATTGTGTTTATTATTTTTTCAACAGAATTAAAAAAAGGAAAATTAGGTGCCTTCAACAAAACACTAACAGTACACTTCAACGTTGTTATAAAAAAAGGTATATATTTCCCGGACTAATTTGATCGGCTTTTCAACTAACAATTGTGAATTAACGAGAATTATGGGTTATGAATTTAGGATGGGTTATGAATTATGGAAATAAAGGTTATGAATTTAGATGGATAAAGAAAAGACGATAGCAATAAAAATGTAGATGAATGGAATTTGGTAATAAACAAATATATATATTATATTACATTTCTTGTACTGAATCTAAGATTAAAATAAATGGAACAAGTACATATGTACACATTTCTCAATTTTTCATTTTACATGTTCAGCTCTCCTTTCGAATGACGTATGCGATTTGAAACAGTATAAATTTATTGCTTGCTTCTTCATTTACTAAGCTTCGTTATCATTTAGTACGAAGAGAAGTACAACTCGACTATCATAAACTTCAACTTTTCCAACCATTTTGCACATAAAAAGATTTTATGTATAGACATTTGATAAGTTGAAGGTGAAATACAAAATGCATTGTGTAGACTTATATTCAATTAAGTCCATTAAAAACTACCTATAATTAGGTTTCTAAACGCCAAGTTACAGTCCGATTAACTTAAAACTCAAACTGAGCTCTTCTATATAATCAAAACTCAAGCCCGATCCTAACGTGTTGGATATTCCAATGCAATACCCTAGTTCGGCCCATTGGGCTTTTTAGGTCCGCTGAGAATAAAAGTATGTAAAACCAACTACATGCAAATAGAAAAGGTAAACAAATAATATACAAATTTATATTTGTTGTAATAGAGGAATCAAAATAGCAACTAGCACTGAAAATATGAACAGCAGTGGCAGTACAAACAAACAACAGTACAATGCAACGAAAAGAAATGGGGATTCTGATGTTTGCCCTAGCAATTTCCTTAAAACATTTATTCGTAAGTTTCCCAAGATACAACAGAATCTTTCTACTTAAGGTTGTGATAAGTACGACCTCTCTGTAATATACAGAAATTGCTTTGATTCAATGGTAGAAGGAGGGGGAAGAAGAAGAGTATTGGATTTTTTTAGATATAAAATTGATTAGGTTTTGTTCCTTTTTATAACCTCCATGTAACGACCTGTATTTTTTGATAATTAAAATATTAAATTTAATAAGATTTTGAAATTTAATATTGTGAGAAATTAAAATTTATTTTTTTATTTATGAGAAAAATAATTAGAATATAATTTAATTTTATTGTTTGAATGTTATAGACAACTATTTAATGTAATTTCAATCGATTGAAATAACTGTAAAGTTAATTTGGTTATAATTGTAAATATATAATAAATTAAATATTGGATTTAATGTTGAAATTATTTGTTATTAATTGAAATAGTTTTATTATGAAATATGAAATCAATTAATTAGTACGTAAATTTAATAGCTTTTGTTTATGAACAATAGACTTAGAAATGTGTTTGAATTACTAATGTGTAATAATTGTTTTAATTATTATTTTATTATTTATTACGTTGAAATAATTTGGAAATCAATGTGAATTCAATATATTTAAATATTGTCGTTAATTTGAGTTATGATGATAACTGTAGAATATGAATGTAATAAAATGTATACTAATGTTAATTATATTCATAAGGTAATAGTTGATTCAATAATAAGAGTGCAAATCAAAATAAAAGAATTTGATTGAAATTAAAATATAATTAATTGGGATTTTATTACAGTTGTAATTGAACGCTAAAATTAGTGCAATATTTAAATAGTGGATTTAAATGGGAAAAATTTATTTTTAATAGATTATTAATTTCTATGTAATCAAGAATAATAAAATTGTTAACTTTTAAATTTGAATTTAAAAGTGATTGAAATAATTTAATAATAATTTATTTACTTAACGTGAAAATTAACCATTTTGGGCACTATCTCGGATTTTGACGACAAGGAACGGCTGCCAAGTCCCTTGAATTGAAAGATGATGGAAGAAATGTCCCTTCCGAAAAAGTTATGAAAATTTGGTCCTTATTTTTAGTTTTTGGCTAATTTATGCTACTTTTGCCCCTGATTTCAGTGATGGGCCGATTTTCTAGAAGGGGACAATTTGGTAAAAAAATAACAAAATAGGGACATAATTTACATGGATTTATGAGTAGGGACTTTTTGTGCATGGACTTTGAAAATAGGGACCTTTGATCCAAAACCCCTTTCGACGAAATCAGTTTCATCGGATTCGTAACAGTGAATTATTGTAGGATTTAAAGTTTCGTACCAATCGGACTTATCGTTTGATCGTCCGAGCTCGAAACGCGTAGAAATCTATTAATGGAATTTAAATGAATATAATTTGATTTTAAAAGCAAAATTCTGCATACAATGGAATTAGGATTTGAAACTAGTTCCATTGAATATAAAAATACGAAAACCTATATTTTGTTATATTGGATGACCCATTTTTGTTTTGAAAACGAAACGGGCTTTTTGGGTCGTTGTTATCGTTTCGATCCAATTAGAACCATCCATTCGTTCTTACCCATCTCTGTATATATTGTAACATCCCCTATCTAGATGCCCAAAACTAAGTGCTACAGATTCTGTAGTCATCTATAGTATTAGCTTCCGGCGACTAAATACGGCTATGTTAATAGTATCAACAATATCATACGTACTTGAATATGAAACAAAACACAGATTTCAGAAAAACCACTTTTACCTTATTACATTTCAAAACCAAATGTTTCACATTCACAACACATAATCCCCAAATTGTTCCCAGGCACAAATAAAAATATAATTATTACAAATTATGTCAAGAGTGGTATACGATGATACCCCTTTGGTTGATCAGAGTTATATGGTTATAATAGACCTAATACAATCACAGCGGAAATACATCAAAACATAACAAGAACAGCAAATCCTATAGCTATCCATTTGTCTCCTGCATGCCTCCGGTAGCCTTATTCGTCATCCTACTAAACCTGAAAAAGACCTAAATCCTTCAGCCTACTCAAATTAATTTTGAGCACTCGATAGTTAAAGGGGAAACAAAAACTTCGAGTCAGACACAAAGCCCGGTATGAATAATGCTATACATCCCCGTTAAATACGTTAAGTGAGATGTAACGACCCGTAATTTTCGATAATTAAATTTATTAATTAAATAAGTTTTGGAATTTAAGGTTGTGAAAAATTAAAAATTTAAGATTTAATAATGAGAGAAATAACAGGAATGTAATGTTAGTAATGTTAATTTAAGGCAATTGACAAGAATTTTAATGCAATTTCAATTGATTAAAATGATTGTAAAGTTAAATTGTATAAATTGTAAATAAGTAATTAAACCAAAAGTTGTAATAAACGGTGAAATTGTATGTAATTAATTGAAATTGATTAATATAGAATAATCAATCAATATATGAATTTATTTGTTTTGTTTGTAAACCATAAACTTGGAAATGTGTTTGAATTGGTAAGTTGTAACATTAGTTTAATTATCATTGCATTATTTAATCTGTTGAAACTTAATTGCAAATCAATTGCAATAAATGTAACTAAATATTACGTTAATATGAATTAAGATGATAATTGTAGAATATTAATGTAATAAGATATAAACAAATGTTAACTATGTCAATAAAGTAAATGATTGATTGAATAATAAGATTGAAATCAAAATAAATTAATTTATTGGATTTTAAATTATATTTAATGAATTTATTGAAATTGAACGTGGTAATTAGCGCAATATTAATAATTGAATTTGACATAGGAATTTCTTTTAAAAAGTTATAAACTTCTATATAATTGGAAATGATGAAAATGGTTAGTTATTAAATTTGAAATTAAAAGTGGATTAGATTAATTTAATAATAATTTATTTAATTAGCATGGAAATAGCCATTTTGGCCACGGTCTTGGATTTTGATGAAACCAATTTTATCAGATCCATAGCGATGAATTATTGTAGGATTTCAAGTTACGTAGCAATCGGACTTGTCGTTCGATCGTATGGGCTTGAAACGCGTAGAAATCAATTTAATTGAATTCAATTTGAAATAAGATGATTTTAAAGCTAACTTCTTTATACGATTGAATTAGGACTTCAAACCTATTACATTGAGTTTAAAAATATCGAAAACATCTATTTTGATATATCGGATGACCCACTTTCGTTTCGGAGGTCGAATGGGCTTTTTGGGTCGTTATTGTCTAATCAAACCAATTCGATACTTGTTCATTTAAATAGTTTTGCACTAACCCTGGCAGCCTTTTTATTTCTCATTACTATACGTACTGAAATTTATGTCGTTCCTCTCTTCTAAATGGCTGAAAACCTAAATCCCCGAATCCAAATTCAAAGTATATACCCTTCGAAAGCATAGAAAACATCTTTTCAAAACACTAAGTATATACCTTTCAAAGCTCTTTAACTTATTCTTTTAGAAACAAAAATATAACTTCCGAATGTATCAAAACATTATCTTAAAACATGGCTTCGAATACTAATGAAAGTACCCCTTTCGAAAGTATTGGGTTTTACTTTTAAAACCATTTTTGGGTCAAAGTGGTTACATACAAAAGTATCTCTTTTGAAACTCTTAATAAAATTGTTTGGGGAAAGATTTGATGGCATTGGAACCATCCCGTCGAATGCTCATAATAAAACATTGAAGGATAGCTTCATAACTCCCATTCAAAGCCATTGCCTTCGAAATCCCTCTACCCTTTCGAAAGCTTCTAGGAATGACTTATCATAAAACAAAGGCACCCTTCGAAAGCATTGATGACTTCAATACACTCGAAAGGCCCAAGAACGGCAGCTAGGTTTCGACTAGGTCGGAACCATCATATTCGAAAGCCTTATTAAAATATAAAGGGACTCATTCGAAAGCTCATACTTTAAAACATAGGATGGCAACCTCTTCGAAAGCTACTTAGAAAACCCCCTTCCGAAAACCTTTATTTTGACTAAGTCGAAAGCTCCTGATAAACAAAGCAGGCTCTTAACATTTGAAAACAAAACTAAGGTCTCAACCCCATTGGAAGCATTGCTTTCGACACCATGGCTTCCGCCTTTCCTCCAATCCACTTCGTACCATATACGGGATATCTTGTGTATTGGTTTCGACTAGGTGGGTTTCGGCTTGGTTGGTTTCGACTGAGTCGAAGCGGAAGCAATGAAGTTGAAAGGCACATCTAAAGGAGGCGGATCTAACTTTTCTGAATAAAGACTGAAATCATACAAATTTTAGTAATTGCTTTATAACTAACCTGCCTATCTGTAATCTTTTAATTGGTTTCCTTAAAACTTTTCAAATCCTTGACAAAAATAACTGCAGCATTTACAGATCTAAATCAAGGAAAAATTAAAGTTTAAGCCCTTCTATTAAGCACTACCAATATTACACATAAGTCCTTCATTTAAAATAATTTATTTTCCACAAAAAATCAATTAGGGAAAATCCATAAAAATCATAGAAATTCACTTTCATCATGTTATCTAACATATTAAAATTTCAGACCCAAATTCTTAAAAATATAATCGAAATTAATTTTAAACCCAATATATCATATCTTTTTTTAGAAATTCATAATAAATTTTCTATAACATGGAAAAGTATAAAAAATGAAACCCATCTTCAAAATCACAATCTTCATAACATACAATTTTTCCATGGCATTCTAAAATCATTTATATTCAATTTTATCCTAAAACCGTGCTAATCCGTGTTTAAACAATTTTGTTTAAATCCATCATATTATAATTCAAGCATATCATCATCCAAATAATTATAAAAATGAATTTAATCATAAATCTGAAAACATATAATCATGGAATAAAATAGAGATGGTATAAAATTATTATTTATCTTGAATATGATAGAGCTATGAGATTTTATTTGAAATTAATCCTCTAGTTTTAATTCCTTAGCTTGATTAAGTTTCTTCCTCCTTTTCTCTTTGCTAATGGCCTGCTCCTTAGGTTTATTTTTGCATTTGTGAAAATGAAAAGTGTACGTCAATAGGAAAAAACGTGAGATGTATAGCATGAGTAAAAATAGTGTGGTTATTTACCAATATGCGCATGTTTTGATTAATAACATAAAAGCCATTTTAAGCCCATTTAAGTTGTTAAGCACGACCTCCTTATTGATTTATTCAAATCTCAATCTCCTTATCATTCTAATTCTTACATTATTCTATTTAATTTATCTAATTAAATATCCTGAATAATGTTATCAAAAATTAGGGGTGTTATAATATATCAGACATATAAGCTAAAATCAATATCAATATTAATAATTACATAAAACTCAAACATTACCATCTCAAACTCAAACATTTCAAATCAATATAAAACAAATCATCCATCATCGGTCTCACACACCTAACTGCAATATATACATTTAACATCAATGTATAATATATACATCCCACATCCAACATCAAACCCCACAAATCAACAAACACCACATGTCCACAAATCAACCTCACTATCTCTCATTATGTATATACACAAGTTTCAAAAACAAAAACTGCAAAACGTACTTCATGACTCGTCATTAGCTCCAGAACCACCAAACGAGGGAAAGCTCCATGACGCTCCACATATCGGCCAAACGCTGGTTCGGTTGCTCCATTTGCGCTGCTCGAAAGTGGTTCTCCTCTTACAGCAGTGTAATCTTCTGTATAAGCTCATTAATTTCAGCATTATCCTAAGACTTTTGATAAGTCTTTTATGAGGCCCGAGCCTACAAATCAAGTCGAAATATGTTTAAGTTATAGCGCAACTTTTAAAAAAGTGAGCAATTTTTACAACTTAGTTAATTTTTATAATTACCGATTAATTTCCATAGCCATAGCGGCTGTGTTGGGTCCATAACAAAGTCGAAGATAGCGTCCTCCTCATCAGTGGTCAACTGCTCCTATCCCGAATGCTCAAGCATTTGCGCACGTGCTTGCATAAACCTTTCCTACAACGCAAAATTAAATAAAATTAAATATTACATGACATTATTATAATATTTTATAACTAATTAATTAAAATTATCATTATTAATAAATTAATTATAACTTAAAATATACCTACATGTGCGGCGTATGCTTTATCATCCGCATGCCAAGCATAAGTCACTGGTCCCTCGTCATTGGTCTGCCTGACGGGATGGGTATGTGCAAATACGTCCATATACGAGACAGGAACCCCACGTGCTCTTTCCTGCAATAATTGATATATATCTTTTTGCTCATACTTATAAAACAAACTAAGTTCTGTTACACCCATCCAAACTTTTGTGGGCAATAGTTCTTTGAAAGTGATGGGTAACAAATGTTCCATCATTCATGACAATCATGACTTTTCATCCCACCCAGTTTACCATTCTTATAGTCGACACATCTACGAAGATTAGAGGAAATCCCATCAGGAAATCTTAATCCTTCCACCCACTTTAACTCTATATTAACTTAGTTACTCTTTAGCTCATAACATGCTTTAGGTTTTTTTTGTGTCATTTGGCTTCATATGAAGCTCAGGACGATAACATATTGCCTTTGTATCACGTCTTAATTTCAAATCGCCTTTAGCCCTTCCTTTAACCTTCAGAACTGTGTTAAATACATTATCAAACACATTTTTCTCGTTGTTCATCACATCGATATTATGATGAATTAGAAGATTTTTCCAATAAGGAAACTCCTAAAATATTCTTTGTTTGCACCAAATATGAATCATCGATTAACTTGAATTTCAATTTGTTCACCAGTTTTATGAATCTTTGGACAATCCTTTATAAGGTCATAACTGTCTTCGCTTGAACAAATCATTGGTGGTTGCAAGGTCTCAAGTCTATTATTTGTAAAGTATTTTTTTATCTTTTTCATAGACCCGTTTAGATCGATTTAAATAAGATTTTTTTTTGCTTCTTAAAAGTCATAATGAAAAGAATTTGACTTTAAAAAAACAAAAAAGTAGTTTATTTGAGTCGATCCAAACGAGTTATAAATTAGATATGATGAAGTAAATTGATAAAACATACTGGTAAAATGAAACAAAAACCATAGTGCATTTGGCATTACTATATATCTTTGTTTAGAAACATTTACTAAGTTTATATGCTATGTTTGGACAACATTTTTTTGAGCAAAACGGCTGTGCAGTTCGTGCGAGACTACACAACCCAAATATTATAACCACAAAATATGTTAAGTACATTTTCTTATAGGTTCTGCTTCCAGCTACATACATCCATACGGTAGTAATCAGTACAACGAAAATCAAACACAAAAAGTCACTAGAAGCAAGACCGAGCATTTTTGGTATCTTCATGGGCATCACCCTCAATCGCTAGGATTGCTTTGCAACTATCAACCGATTCCTCATCATCTACTATATGTATCTCATAACCCATATATGCATTTATTTAATTTGGTAGAGCACGGATGTTACCAATTTTACTTTTGCATAAAATGAGAAATATTGTTCAATCCGGTGCATTAGATAGTGAGGTAAAAGTGTCAAATTTCAAAAAAAATGTAGTATAGTAATTTTGCACTAGATCTTTTTAATGCGTTATCATGAGTAATATTGATTATACATATCAAATTTGATTTTTGATTTGATATAATGAGATTTCTGATTTAAAATTAATTTTATCTAACTTATTTGATTAGTCTTAGATTACGATTAATGTTGAACATATATATTCACATACAATGTATGAAGATGTTAAAGTGGATGTAAAACATTTAATAATCAAATCATTATAAATGTCATAAATACATATTTAATAATCAAATCTTTATAAATGTCATACATACATACATATACATATACATTAATATTGTTAATAGTATATCCACTACATTAATGTGATATGATAAATATTCAAATCCTACCAACTATTAACAATGTGACGTGAATTTTTTTTTAAATCTTATCTACTACTTATTATATAATATGATGAAATTTAAGATCTTACCTATTATTATTACAACTTAAATCTTTCCAACTATAAATATTATCCAACTTATCCCAGATAAAATCCACACTTCAATTCTGTAAACAATGGTGCTTGAGAAGAAAGTTATGCAGAGCCTTTTGATACTGCTACTTTTACTAGTATTAGGTAACTAATTGTACAAGTTTGTTATTTTTTCAAATCCACTTGTTGAAATTTCAGCATAAAAAAGGACCAAAACTGATTATAATTTTTTTTAATATTTGTTGTTCAATACAAGGATAACAAATGTAGGTTAGGTTCTTGCTAATGGATTGGTTTTGGTACCTAATTTCACAAAAAGAAATTAAGCATGTGTTCACTTTTTTTGTAGTTGTGATTTTGGATTACTATTTACTTAATAATATCATGTGGTAAATAAAAGTAAACTAAGGGTAAGTCGGATCCCTTATACTATTTAAATTTTGAACTATATATTATGATCTACAGGAAATGTTATAAAATCTGAAGCAAAGATGGTGAGTGTTGTGAGTCAACATTTCAATGGACCTTGCTACCACAACAATGCATGCCACCACATGTGCACTGTCTATGACAAAGCAAAGGGTGGAGGATGTGCAGAGGTTGAGGATAAAGAACACAAAGTCCATAAATGCCTTTGTGTTAAGGAGGTTGATGATTAAACTTATGTATGTGCATTACACTACTTAAAAATTTATGATGATTAATAATAATAAAAATTAGTTTATCTACCAACACGTATAGTCATTTTGATCATACGATTGCATACCACTAACTTTATAAGTCTCCTTATGAATTTAACATATATTTGTTGATATGTTTAAAAATTTTGATCATTGTATTTGTCTCACTTATAATTTTGTGTTATTATTCAAATTGTTGTAGTCTGTGTAGTAATTAAGCAATTAGCTTACCATAGAAAACAAGTTATATAAGTGGTCACAATTTTATCGCATGTTATTCAAATTATTTTGCCACGGTTTGCTTGCCAATTGTTTTGATTATTTTGTCTGTGTTGACATGAGTGGTGCTAAAAGCATCTTATATTTCCTTTATTTTTTTCCCTATGAAAAAGCAATACGAGGCTTCATTCCAAATAGAACGGTCAGCAACATATCATTGAGCCACAGTAGAATGCTGATCAAATAAATTCGAGGACAGTCCAAAACACCACATACTTGATCAACAACAATGTCCTAAAAACAAATTTAAGGAGTTCATTCGGGCAACATAACTGAATTAAATTAGGTATGACCAAGTAATCAACAGATTATATGCTGATAAAACGAAATGGGAGAATGAAAATCAGAGTGCATTTAGCCTCACATATATTTTTGTTCAGGAATATTTACTGAATTGATAAGCTATGCATAGACTATTAAATAAACGATTATATTGCGGATCTCGTTGATTTTCACTTCTTTTATAGGTGCGTTAACCAATTTTTAGGTCAGTAGTAAAAATAAAAGAATGTTTAATATCAATCTTTTATAGGTGGAAGTTATGTTTCGCTCTTTGTTTTTTTTTAGAAAAAATAAACCACTAATAATACATTCATTCACTCCATTAATAAGATCTGACACAATTTCAAATCCTATCTATGATTAGTTACTACATTAAAAAAATTGTAATTATTAGCATTACAAATCTAGGCATGTAGAATTCAAGATTATGCATGTGAGAGAGTTCAATGGTGCGTTTGCGGTTAACGGAAATGGTGAATCTAAGCAGAGCATTTGAACGGGGCATTTTAGCAAGAAAGATCGGTGAACGGAGAATGCGTTTGCGGCTATAAACGAGATATTTGAGTGGGGCATTTGAGTTGTGATTTTTAATTTAATTAATGTATAGTTAACTAATTATTATTTTTGTTTTTTAGTAGAAGGTATGTGTCAATAATTTACAAAAATAAATAAGTAAATAAATTGAATATTTATAAATTGCTCCGCTTCAGTTCAAACTAACTCCATTTGATACGATCGCAACATAAAAAACAATATCTCAAACGGACCTTATTTGGACGAGTTATTAATTTTGGAAACTTATAAAAATATAAATTTCATTAATTATAATAATTAATTCACCAAACTGGCCGACTTCCTTCTTTCATTAAGATGAACGAGCCATTTGCCCTGTCTCCTTTTATGATGCTTCCGATGCTGTCACAAACGAAAGCGGGAAAAAATACTGAAAACGGTATCCGTCCAACACAATTTTTTTTGTTTACCCTAAGCTTGGAGTTTTGCACGAGCGCATAAGTTTGGTCAGCAGTACCCAATTTTTAGCTCACAGTAACAATAAAGGAATTTTTAATAGCAACTGGTTAATCATCGGTTAAATTAGTTAAATAAGGGAAATTTCAAAATCTTTTACAGGAGAAAGTTATGTTTAACTCTTTGTTTCTTTTAGAAAAATAAACCACTAATAACACATTCATCTACTGCATTAATAAGGTTGCATTTGTTTTAATTCAGAACTGCTGAATTTAGTTCTAAAATTATAAAATTTCAGCATTCAGAACTTTTGGGGTCGTTTTCCCGGATGCATAAGTTCTGAATAACCTAGTCAATTCATATATTATTTTTAAGCAAAATATCATCACTGATTTTAAGCTTCTGAACATTTCTTCCTGGTTTGCAGTATTGAACCGGTGAAACATTTATATAAGTAATAGCACTGCAGGCTATTTATTCCATTATCTCTCTCATCTCAAAAAAGTATTCATCAGTCTGCTTCTACAAACCAGAATGTAAAGACCCGATCTTCCAGGCCCGGAAAATCGAACCATTTGTGATTAAAAAGAAGAGGTAGAAGAAGAAGAATAGAAAACAATAGTAGAATCTAACCATCACAGCGGAATAAACTATAATATATACATATAGATCTTTACTCAACAGAAAAATATATCTATTTATACATTACATTCATCAGGGTACAACAATTCAACATCACATCTCAGGACAGTAATCATAACATGTCCTATAACAGAATACACAGTACAGTGGAATAAATAAAACAAATACGAGTAATACGTCTCGCCATCCAGCTCGTAACCTGAGCTCCACAGAATCCTATCCTGTATCTGTAATACTCGGTCTGACCCGAGCATTATAATAAAATAACACCCGAGTCAGTCTGGAAAACCAGCGTGAGAAAATCACACTCAAATTTATTATTAAAGTTTCATAATTCTTTGAAATCAAAAGCATCTCGTAAGACCACGCCACAAATAAACATGTCGGTTTTTTACCTTACGATAGCCAAACACTTTCTTATCAAATCCTCTGATATTATAATAGTGTCTATATACAAGTACTTATTCAAATAGCCGAAATTGTTACATTCATTAAATTCCAGCTAATAGGTATACAAACAAATACCGTACACGGCACGTAGGGAGAATGGATTTCCAACTAATGACTAGGCACTGGGGTACCACCTGTCACAGTACCTGGTCTAGATCAGCGTACCAAGGACCCACCCTAAGTCCCCTGCAACACAAGGCCGGAACCATCCCATACTGGATGATTCCGAATAAAATCACCCCACGGTTGTGATCAGCAACCGCGCCACTAAGCCGAAATAAAAAGGGACATCTAGACAGGGATGACCTTACCCTCCAGTGGGAGCTACCCAAGCCTTGCTGCATAACCCCTGATTTTCAGTCATTCCCGGTTGATGAGGCTCGAGGCTAAGCGTTACCTTTAGAGAACGTATCCCTTAGAATGCCCATCGTCCGCTGACGATGTTCCGAAAGCATTCATCCATACAAGTCCGTTCCGGTTCCGAACGGAACCGAAGGCACTACTCCTACTACATCCATTTTGGAAATATCCTCAGGATTAGTAGCGACTAGCCCTTGCACTTCACTGCTCCATCTTCGACTCCGAAATCGTTTCCACGAAACGTACAAACCGGATTGAAGTGGTTTTCGGGAAAAACTCCCGATCACGGTCTCTTCGAAACGATCAACGCATTGGCCAATATTGATAGTCGGTTCTTTAACTATCAATTAACATTCACAAACATCCATCAAACAATAAATAATTTCCCAAATGATTTATTAACCTCAAAATATCTTCGCAAGATATTATTTCCATTTTCAATCCTTTGAAAACAATTTCAAAACAGTTTCCTTTCACGGAATGCATTTTCCCAAATATTTATTTCCAGCGAAACACCAAGTACAAAATACTTTTAGATTTTTAAAATAATTTAAAAACACTTTATTATAAATATACTTTATAACATTGAAATTTAGAACTACTTTAATACTTTACTAAAATATATATTTTAAGAATATTTAAAATAGAACCATTTTATAAACATAAACTAAATTTCTTTTTAAAACATAATACTAAGTCACTTTTATATAATTATTACAATAATAGGTTTTGAAAATCTTACTTTGGGATTTAACATCAATTTTCTAAAACATGCTTTTTAAAACTACATTAAACCTCTAATTTATACTTTAAATTTGCTTTTGAAAACGTACTTGGTTATCCAGAGAAATACATTTCTCTTTCACATCCTTTAAAAATAAATCACCATTTATTTCTAAACACATTTACATTCCTTTATAAATTCCCACCTTGAATTTATACTTCCAAATATCCACCGATATCTTATTCCACTTCATAACCCAGTTTATAAATTCCAAAATCTCATTTCTCTTCTAAATTTCGAATTTTTAAACACTTATATCAATTTCCAAATTTGATTTCAAGATTTTTCCATTTTGAAATAAATTATTTTACTTACTTATTTACTTCAGAATCCATTAACTTCAGTGTTTATTTCTTAATTTACAATTAGAAATCCTTTTTAACTGAATACCAATTTTCATATTTCCCAAATTCCTTTTTATCCTTTTAAATAAAATTTAATCCTTGAAATGTTAAAGTAAATTCTTTATTACTTTAAATTATATCACTTTAAGTTTAAAATTCATTATTTCCCCTTTTTATTAAACATCCCCTTTTAATTCATCCTTAAATTTATCCAAACCTCTATAATCATTTACTTAAAGATTTCTCTTTTATTTTCTTTCCCAAAATCCAATTTATTTATTTTGGTAACTCATTATACTCAAATGTATTCAATCAGACCATAATATCCAATATTCCAATTATCAATATAATTCATCACAGAATATCATAACATAGGATAATAAACAAATCTAAATAAATTTGTTTGAGGAATCCAATTGGATCCCTCCAACCTGTTTCCCTGCATCCACAGATGTTAGCACAATACCAATTCCACTTCGAGGTGGAATATCGCGGTATATGGGTTTATATAATATCATCCGCTATTATGCGGCGCATAGGGTCTCATCCGCTATATAATGCGGGAATATTAACTCCAATATATACATATTCCAATATATATATATATATATATATATTGATATATATACTACTATATATACTATCATATCAGATCAATCCAATCATTCACCAAATATTTAAATTTAACTAATTAAATTTAAATAGCAACCAGATGAGTGAGATTAACTCACCTTTGATTTTTGGTTTACAATCCACTCTATTCTGGCTTGATTTCTTCACGATCTTTAACCTTGTATAAATATTATGAGGTTTATTAATACCCGAATAGATAGAACAAATTAATTACTATTTAATAGTTCTAATTTTAACTAATGAATTAATTTAAACCGATATTTAAACTTCAATTAATTTTCCTTATATAAAATAAATTTGATACTAAAATAATTTAAATAAATAAGTTTAACAAATAAATCCCTTAATAAATTATTTTAGGATAATCTATTAAGTTGAAATATGTTTATATATGTTTACTATATATTATTATTTCTTTCATTTTGAAAATACATATATCTTTATAAAATGGTTTATATATATTTCAAAATTAATACTCCTAAAAATAAACTATATTGCCTCTAAAAGTTTTTAAAGTGAAATCATACATATTTTTTTTCCTGTTATCCTATATATATTTTAAAATGGAAATCTAAATTTATATAAACTGTTCAGCTCTTACAATCACTATTTTCCCAAAGTTTTATACTTATATTAACCAGTATTTCATTTCTGAATCTTACTGACAAAATAATTACTGTTTATCTACACTATACATACATATATACATTTAAATTAAATTTAATTAAAATTTAAAAACAAAATCCAAATATCTTACAGCGAAGGTGAACCAGATCTCTCGAACGCGTCTCCACCTATGATCGAACTCGAGCTAACATCGACATCACCAACACGTGCGCGGTGACTTCCATCAATCTCCAAATCGAGATCGACCCGCACCTCCAGTGCCTCGCCTTGCCTCCATAACGGCCGCAACCCCCAAGCCCAAATCGCGACCAGCCTTCGATAAAAGTGAAACCCTAGACTCGTCGTGCCTTTCCTATTCGCACCCGAGCTCGAGCTAAGACGAGCCTCAAATCGAACGTCGAAGTAAAGAGTAGATACGTCTTCGAGCATTTCCCCTTTTTTTTTTGAACTCGATTTCCTTTTCGCGAACTAGTGGGAGAGTGGAGAGGAGAGGCGCGATTTGGATGAGCTCTGATTTATTTTTATTTTTTTATATATATACGAACGAATTTGATTTATCTCATTCGATTTTGAACTGGAATGAAGGAAACATTTATGCGGCCATTATTTCAGAAGAAGGGAAAAAATGCGCGATTCAGTGTGTTTAATGGATTGGAATATCTTCTTCTTAGACTAGTTGATTTATGAAGGAAATGACGTGATTTGAAAGAAAAGAGGGAGGCGTGCAGAACAAGCTTGGCTATAGTGGAAGCAAAAAGTCTTGATATAGAAAGGAAAAAGGCTGATGGGGAGGGATTCCAGCTGAAGTTGATTAATATATATATATATATATTGTCACGTCCCGAAATTTTCGACTTTCGAAAATTCGACATCGATACTCACTTTATCGACTGCCGAGCAATCGAGTGCCGGAAACTCCAAGAGTGAGGGTTTTAAGAAAAAGAAAAAGTAGAAGAAGAAGAAGATAGAAGAAAAAGAGAAGAAAAGGAAAAGAAGAACAACAGAACAACATCAGAACAGAAACGATATCAGAATCTCACATATCGCAGCGGAACAATATATATTAGATAAATGAATAATCTTTAAATAAAGAACTATATCATTTTATACATACATCAATCATCAGAGTCAATATACAACTCAGTACAACAATGGACAGTTATATAAACTTGTCCTCATACAGAATACACAGCGGAATAAATATATCAGATACAAATACTACGTCTCGTCATCCAGCTTATCTCCAAAGCTCCAGAATATCCAGAATATCCTGATAATCTAACTCTAGACTGCCCGTGTGGAAATTTGGTGGGCACCCAGAGTTTAGAAGGGAACAATAAACTCCGAGTCAGTCATGGTGACTGGTGTGAGATCGTAAAACAGTTATTTTATCTTTAAAATAAACAACAGGATAACTTTAAAGTCAATTCGAAATGCTTTTGGAAAATGAAACTACCATAAGACCTCCCGCCACACACACAATGCAAACGCAGACTTGGAGGAGATTTCTTCTTATGATAGTCAAAGATGCTTACTACGTAAAATCAAATTCTTTTTGATATTATTATTAGTGCATAGTGTAGAAATCATTTTCGAAAGTAGAATATAAATCTTAGCCAGCATAGGTACCATTATAGTATGCTTACTATAGCTGCCATATTAGATGGCAGGTTCTACAACTAAAACCGTACAAGTCGCGTATTGTTTCTTTGGATTTCCAACAAATGGTCAGGCTAAGGAACTTCCTATCCACGATGGGTACGTCCCTGGAATAGACGACCCGAGAAATAACCTAACATTACGGTTAGATCTCTGCCAACACAAGGCCGGGTTACCTCTGCAAAAGTAGGTAACTACTGACACGCGTATGCCATCCCCCGATCGTCACCGATCTTCCCGAGGATCCCCGATTTCCAACAAACCACAAAGTAATAATAACTGTGCAGCAACCACAGAGGTTAAGTATCTGGGCTCCATACCATGATACCACCTTTATCCAGAAGGAATGACATACACTAAGGGGCGCTACTCCCTAGAACCTTGCTGCATTCGTCCTGTTTCGACCATTTCCGGGGTGTGAGGCTCGACGAAGTCTCGTCCACAAAGCTACGCTTTCTCAAAAAGCCCTGCTTCGGGTCAAACAAAATGATCAACCTATGATCACAAAGATATAAGATCAAACAAATGATCATATCACGAATGATCAAACACTGATCATTTCACAGCAACACTCAGTATGCCACGTTACCAAATTGGGATATATCGCTGATAAATTTCAACTACATAACCTCTGAGCTCGTACGTCTCAGAGAAGGGTGTTAAGCTAAGAGAATAAATTCTCCGCCACCAACAGAAATGTATTTGAAAGAAATCAGCTTTATATCTCAAATTGTAACGTCAGACACACAATCCATACAAGTCTGTTCCGGGATCGAACAGAACCGAAGGCACTTCTCACGAAGCCCTTGCACATCCGGATAATTTTCAATCACGTCAGGATTTCCCGTCACTAAGGGTGATAAAACCTCTAAATCGAAGATCAGTCGATGTAGAGTAACTCGACGGTAATCCTTCCGTTTTCAAAAATATCCGGTCTTCAACACCGGTCTTCGAATGCAATTCATAACGACGTATCACATATTCGGAATGGGTTATACGACCCCATGGTCCTTTCCCGGTTAACCCGAATAGTGAGCGATTATTCAAAAATAAGTGTGGCATTCAAATTCATCCAATTCACAACAAATACCTATTTAAGGTAATTATTGATAGTCGGTTATTTAACTATCAATAAAGATGCGCGACATCATCAGATTCCAAATAATTTTCCAAATTATTTATCTTCAAAAATATCTTTTACTAGATATAAAATTTCCACACTTCAAAAATAAATCAATATTTATTTTTAAACAACTTCCCTTTCTTTTATAAATTCCATAGTGAATTTATATTTTCAAATATCTACTGATATTTGATTTCCAAATCGATTTCAAATATTCAATTTCAGTTTATCTTTAAGAAGATAAAATCTCAAAACGTTTCATTTCATTTTGGAAAACATTCCCATACTTATTTAATAATAAGTATTTCACAAATCATTTATTTTCAACATTTGAAAATATTCGATATACTTAAATCAAATTAAGTATATATTCATTCTTTAAGGAAATCATTTACTATAACAACATTTATTCGAGTCAAAACGAATGTGGCGTAAAACATCGTTACGACGACTCAAAATCATTAGTATAGGGATTTGAAAATTTAGATAGATATTTATAAATCCCAATACTACGTAAAAACATTTCCTTTCGGAAACCATTTACTATAACAACAGTGTTATAGTCCACCATTTCCTTAAATTTCTCGAAAACGCCTATTTCAACAAGTATGTTAAAATCTATGTTTTCGATTCATAATACATTTTAAAACATCGTTAAAAACAATTTAACTTCATTTTAAAATATCACTTCTTCAAAAACGTATCCATTTTACTTAACAATATATTCACTGTCCAAAATCGTGAATATATCTTCTTTAATAGCCTTCTATAATTCACTTATCAAATTTAGTCGATTCTGAATTTATAAACACGGTTATAAATTCTATTCTATTCTTCTAACAACTTCGATTTATAAATTCCTTTTATTAACAAATTCAATTTATAACTCGATATAAATATCACAAGTCCATATTATAAGTTAATAACTTATCATTCATTTTCAACTTCACAATTTATAAGTCTATAAATTTCATTCACTTACGGATTCCATAATATTTCATTTTTCACACTTATAAAAACTCATTTTATAATTTCACCATCCTTAATTTTGTGGATATCAATTTCATAAATCTTTTATATAAACCGTTTACAGAAATTTAAAATCTCAATTTAAACCATTTCATAAATCAGTCAACTATTTATTCCAAAAATAACTTTTCGGTTATATTTCCCAAATCTATAAATTTTTGTAACTTTAAAATTTGAACGTCTATTTATTTAAAATAAATCACTTCAAAAATCCCATAAAACGTATATTTTCAAAAATCATTTTAAAATCTTTTTAAAGTAACAGTCGTTATTTTTACATTTCAAAACTGAATCCGATGATGCAACAGCATCAATCAGTCCATCACAACAGTCAATATCATATATCAATATGATAACAAGATATATCAATATATCTGTAAATAAATAAATACTGGTGAGGAATCCAGTCGGATCCCTCCAACCTGTTTCCCTGCATCCACAGATGTTAGCACAATACCAATTCCGCTCCAGTACGGAATTATCGCGGTATATAGGTTTTTATAAATCCGCTTACTAACGGCGCAATAGGGTCTCATCCGCTATACAAGGCGGGAAATCATCAATCCAATATATACATATGCCAATATGTATATATTGCTATATATATAGATATATCCTATCATATCTAATACAAACAGCAATCATAGCAATCAAACAATAACTGTAAACATTCCACATTTTATTCGAGTGAGAAAAATCTCACCTTAGCTTTTTAAATTTTGCCATCCAATTCCATTTTTGATCGTTTCTTCACGGTTTAACCTTGTATAAATATTTATACAATTCATCAATATTCAAACAGTCGAATAAGTCAATTACCGTTTAATAGTCGAATTAACTGATAGTTTTATTTAAACCAATTCTCCTTTAAATAAATTTATTTGACTAAAAATTTAAATTTAAAACTATATTCTCGTCAAAAAAAAAAAAAAATATTTTTCTAGTTACCTAAAATAATTATATAGGTTAACCAAATAATTTATCCATTATAATTTATTATTTAAAAATCTACTATTTAGTTTAACTTATAAAATTTCTTTTAATAAATTTATCTAACTAAAATTTAGGTAAAAACTAATTTTTTTTTATTTTAAATAAACCTTCACTGTAAATTTTTTTTTTTCCTTTCTTTTCTGCAAACATTCATTTTTGTTTTTACTAATTAAATTGAAACATGAACCTTACCTATTTGGATACCTCTCGAGCTCGAAGACGCATCCCAAATCACGAATCGATGGCCACGATGGAGCAACCCTCCCCTAGCTGCTCTGCCTTCGTCAGAGCACCACGCGGCATCCACTGTCTCGAGCTCGCGATACCAGACCACGGCAAATACCTCCCAGTCGAACGCGCGTGCCACCCTCTTCGCCTATGAGCTCGACCCCATCCAGTCGCGAATCCCCAATCCTTCCAGATCGTCGTCGCCGTTGTTGCCTACCCCTGTCGCGACTCTAACCCAACAGCCCTAGTTTCCATTGCCTCGCGACCTCGAACTGCCGTACGCGAGTTCGCCAGAGTGACGCGAGGTCGAACCCTAGCCCAGCCTTGCCTCGCGATTCGATTTCCTGGCCGCCATCATCTCCCGGAGCCACGCGCCTTGACGTTGTCGCGCTTTTGAGAAATCGCGATATGATTTCGATATCAACTCGAATCACGCCACTCCCTTTTCGACGTCGAGCATCACAGTGTCGCGGCGTCCACTCGATTTTTACTTGAATTATGAAATGTTGAGGTGAGGCTGAGCGATTGAATTTTGGAGGAGAGGGCGAATGGCCATTAAATTGATTTAGTTTTCTTTTGGTTTCGTTCGTTTGAACTTTATTTGGACCGGGACGAACAGATAAAGGAAGAGAGAAGAGGGGTTGCACGTTTTTGTCTCGAGATTACAGGCGCGATTTTAGGGAGGAGAACGTGGTGATGATTTTGACCGTAAATTTAAAAATTAAAATTTAAATTTAAATCTCGATAAAAACTTCAATGCATTTTTGTGTCGTATCCTCACATACGAACTCCGAAAAATACGAAATTTGGAATCCGATAATAATTCGATATTTCGGACCCAATGGAACTGGTTTCGTAGAATTCCGAGACTGTTTGAAAATTGACTATTTTATAAATATCGGTTCGAGTGATTATTTTCAAAACTGAACAAAACAGTTCGAAATTAAATTCTGAAGCTTCTATCATCTTCAGTATTATCAATACGAATTTTAAAAGCTTTCGAAATATTTTTCTTCGACTTAAAATCGTAGATTCAATTTTTTATTCAGCATTCAATCGATTAAATTTTAAAGTTTAATCGCAAATTTCAAAGTTATATCGGGGATTCAAATTAAATTATCGTTCAAATATTTAAAATTAATTAAATATTTCAAATTTAATTCGTTCGAAATTCTGGGTCGTTACAAACTTCCCTCCTTAAAAGAATTTCGTCCTCGAAATTACAAGTTAGGAAAAAAATGTCCTTAACTCGTCTACTATCTTTCACAATCTAAATAGTTTTATCAAATTCTTTCAAAACAAATCTTCTTACTAAAGATTCGTTATCATTCAACTAAATTTTCCAACTTGAATTCTAAGTTCCAAACAACATTGTTTAACTTCTAAGTTCAAATTCGAGTTTAAATTCAAACTTAAACTTTCAAAATTTTCTCAAAAATTTTCTAACACTCGAAATTTTCGAAAAATTTCGCCAGCGTCTCCTTTGCGCGGCTAATACGGTACGACTACAAAACGTCCCTACGGACTCTCAGATTTCAAAAAGAAAAAGAAAAAGCCAAGCGGCTAGAGAGAAATCATCAAAACTCATATTAAAACTCAAATACGTACCTTTTTCGAGCAATTCAATTTATCTGTGAAATCAAAATCCCAATTCCTTTACACCTGTATATCTACTAGCCATTATATCTAGTTACAGCATTCAAATCATTTTGCAAATTCAATTACAAATTTTCAATATAAACTACTTATATCATCTTTTAGTTCACTATTGAAGTTATATCCATTATCTTCAATTTTACATTTCATATTCATTTGAATTCAATTCACCATTCCAATCTAATTTGGATTCAGTTTACAATTTCAATTCTATTTGAATTCAATTTTATCTTCTATTCTGAATATTGAATGTCTATCAACTATCTTTCATTCAACTGCACTATTTCAGATTAGTTTCATTTACTAATTCAATTTCCATTTCTAATTATTCAATTCAAACTCGTTTTCAACATTCAGTTTTTATTTCCAGTTTTATTCTTTCGTTCATTTCCAAAATTTATTTACAATTCACCATTTTGGTTTATAACCACCCATATTTAAACTGGATTTCCAATTCCATATGAATTCATTTCACTTTATTTAATTGATTCACTTATACTTAATTTAATTTAACTCCATCTTTTAAATTGAATTTATTCTATCAATTCAAATTGTATAAGTTATCAACTTAATAATATTTCATAAATATCTTTATATAGCATTCCAGAGTTTACCAACATTTCAAAAATCATTTTTGAAAACAAATCAAATTATCCTGGAATTTCCAAACAAAACATAATTTTTCAAACAACTACCATTTAAAACAATTTGGCAGCAATTCCTCTTCTGGAAACCCGAAAATGAACACCGGTGATGCCATGGTCATCATCGGAATTATTTTCCAGCGACCTAAAAGAGTTTAGAGGTTTTCATTTCTCTAAAACAATTTTCTACAATATCAAATCCTTTGAAAAATCATTTTCAAACCAAAAAGATTTAAACTTCCCAAATCTCCAAAATTTTCAAATTCTTTTCAAAACGTTTCCAAAAACTTCTCTGGGATCCCGTTTCAAATTATAAGTTACAATTATAATTTACATTCTTAAATTTCATTCGTATATGAATTTATTTCTTAACTTGGGAGTTACGATTTGAATTTCTCATTCAATTTCAACATAACAATGATAATATTTCAATGTCATTACTTTCTAACATCCAAACATCCATATACTATGATAATTCATAGAAAACCATTTCTTTTCTATACAAAAATAGCTTTGGGCAAAATTATTTCATTCACCCTATTTTAAAATAATACTGTGTCGTCTTGCCTCGTTTAAGTGTTTAGAAATCCCTATCGATAATATGGCGTCCCACATACCGACCAAAATTCATAAACATCTCAACGGATAAGCAAACACAATATAAAACATTTTTATATTCACTAACAAATACGCGCTCGTATCTATTATTACACTCAACTCATTCTAGAGTACTGCTGACTCTATCTCTAATGAGTAACACCCAACAGAGCAGGGTTGTCGCTTAACCATATGCTCTGATACCACTTGTCACGTCCCGAAATTTTCGACTTTCGAAAATTCGACATCGATACTCACTTTATCGACTGCCGAGCAATCGAGTGCCGGAAACTCCAAGAGTGAGGGTTTTAAGAAAAAGAAAAAGTAGAAGAAGAAGAAGATAGAAGAAAAAGAGAAGAAAAGGAAAAGAAGAACAACAGAACAACATCAGAACAGAAACGATATCAGAATCTCACATATCGCAGCGGAACAATATATATTAGATAAATGAATAATCTTTAAATAAAGAACTATATCATTTTATACATACATCAATCATCAGAGTCAATATACAACTCAGTACAACAATGGACAGTTATATAAACTTGTCCTCATACAGAATACACAGCGGAATAAATATATCAGATACAAATACTACGTCTCGTCATCCAGCTTATCTCCAAAGCTCCAGAATATCCAGAATATCCTGATAATCTAACTCTAGACTGCCCGTGTGGAAATTTGGTGGGCACCCAGAGTTTAGAAGGGAACAATAAACTCCGAGTCAGTCATGGTGACTGGTGTGAGATCGTAAAACAGTTATTTTATCTTTAAAATAAACAACAGGATAACTTTAAAGTCAATTCGAAATGCTTTTGGAAAATGAAACTACCATAAGACCTCCCGCCACACACACAATGCAAACGCAGACTTGGAGGAGATTTCTTCTTATGATAGTCAAAGATGCTTACTACGTAAAATCAAATTCTTTTTTATATTATTATTAGTGCATAGTGTAGAAATCATTTTCGAAAGTAGAATATAAATCTTAGCCAGCATAGGTACCATTATAGTATGCTTACTATAGCTGCCATATTAGATGGCAGGTTCTACAACTAAAACCGTACAAGTCGCGTATTGTTTCTTTGGATTTCCAACAAATGGTCAGGCTAAGGAACTTCCTATCCACGATGGGTACGTCCCTGGAATAGACGACCCGAGAAATAACCTAACATTACGGTTAGATCTCTGCCAACACAAGGCCGGGTTACCTCTGCAAAAGTAGGTAACTACTGACACGCGTATGCCATCCCCCGATCGTCACCGATCTTCCCGAGGATCCCCGATTTCCAACAAACCACAAAGTAATAATAACTGTGCAGCAACCACAGAGGTTAAGTATCTGGGCTCCATACCATGATACCACCTTTATCCAGAAGGAATGACATACACTAAGGGGCGCTACTCCCTAGAACCTTGCTGCATTCGTCCTGTTTCGACCATTTCCGGGGTGTGAGGCTCGACGAAGTCTCGTCCACAAAGCTACGCTTTCTCAAAAAGCCCTGCTTCGGGTCAAACAAAATGATCAACCTATGATCACAAAGATATAAGATCAAACAAATGATCATATCACGAATGATCAAACACTGATCATTTCACAGCAACACTCAGTATGCCACGTTACCAAATTGGGATATATCGCTGATAAATTTCAACTACATAACCTCTGAGCTCGTACGTCTCAGAGAAGGGTGTTAAGCTAAGAGAATAAATTCTCCGCCACCAACAGAAATGTATTTGAAAGAAATCAGCTTTATATCTCAAATTGTAACGTCAGACACACAATCCATACAAGTCTGTTCCGGGATCGAACAGAACCGAAGGCACTTCTCACGAAGCCCTTGCACATCCGGATAATTTTCAATCACGTCAGGATTTCCCATCACTAAGGGTGATAAAACCTCTAAATCGAAGATCAGTCGATGTAGAGTAACTCGACGGTAATCCTTCCGTTTTCAAAAATATCCGGTCTTCAACACCGGTCTTCGAATGCAATTCATAACGACGTATCACATATTCGGAATGGGTTATACGACCCCATGGTCCTTTCCCGGTTAACCCGAATAGTGAGCGATTATTCAAAAATAAGTGTGGCATTCAAATTCATCCAATTCACAACAAATACCTATTTAAGGTAATTATTGATAGTCGGTTATTTAACTATCAATAAAGATGCGCGACATCATCAGATTCCAAATAATTTTCCAAATTATTTATCTTCAAAAATATCTTTTACTAGATATAAAATTTCCACACTTCAAAAATAAATCAATATTTATTTTTAAACAACTTCCCTTTCTTTTATAAATTCCATAGTGAATTTATATTTTCAAATATCTACTGATATTTGATTTCCAAATCGATTTCAAATATTCAATTTCAGTTTATCTTTAAGAAGATAAAATCTCAAAACGTTTCATTTCATTTTGGAAAACATTCCCATACTTATTTAATAATAAGTATTTCACAAATCATTTATTTTCAACATTTGAAAATATTCGATATACTTAAATCAAATTAAGTATATATTCATTCTTTAAGGAAATCATTTACTATAACAACATTTATTCGAGTCAAAACGAATGTGGCGTAAAACATCGTTACGACGACTCAAACTTTAGTATAGGGATTTGAAAATTTAGATAGATATTTATAAATCCCAATACTACGTAAAAACATTTCCTTTCGGAAACCATTTACTATAACAACAGTGTTATAGTCCACCATTTCCTTAAATTTCTCGAAAACGCCTATTTCAACAAGTATGTTAAAATCTATGTTTTCGATTCATAATACATTTTAAAACATCGTTAAAAACAATTTAACTTCATTTTAAAATATCACTTCTTCAAAAACGTATCCATTTTACTTAACAATATATTCACTGTCCAAAATCGTGAATATATCTTCTTTAATAGCCTTCTATAATTCACTTATCAAATTTAGTCGATTCCGAATTTATAAACACGGTTATAAATTCTATTCTATTCTTCTAACAACTTCGATTTATAAATTCCTTTTATTAACAAATTCAATTTATAACTCGATATAAATATCACAAGTCCATATTATAAGTTAATAACTTATCATTCATTTTCAACTTCACAATTTATAAGTCTATAAATTTCATTCACTTACGGATTCCATAATATTTCATTTTTCACACTTATAAAAACTCATTTTATAATTTCACCATCCTTAATTTTGTGGATATCAATTTCATAAATCTTTTATATAAACCGTTTACAGAAATTTAAAAATCTCAATTTAAACCATTTCATAAATCAGTCAACTATTTATTCCAAAAATAACTTTTCGGTTATATTTCCCAAATCTATAAATTTTTGTAACTTTAAAATTTGAACGTCTATTTATTTAAAATAAATCACTTCAAAAATCCCATAAAACGTATATTTTCAAAAATCATTTTAAAATCTTTTTAAAGTAACAGTCGTTATTTTTACATTTCAAAACTGAATCCGATGATGCAACAGCATCAATCAGTCCATCACAACAGTCAATATCATATATCAATATGATAACAAGATATATCAATATATCTGTAAATAAATAAATACTGGTGAGGAATCCAGTCGGATCCCTCCAACCTGTTTCCCTGCATCCACAGATGTTAGCACAATACCAATTCCGCTCCAGTACGGAATTATCGCGGTATATAGGTTTTTATAAATCCGCTTACTAACGGCGCAATAGGGTCTCATCCGCTATACGAGGCGGGAAATCATCAATCCAATATATACATATGCCAATATGTATATATTGCTATATATATAGATATATCCTATCATATCTAATACAAACAGCAATCATAGCAATCAAACAATAACTGTAAACATTCCACATTTTATTCGAGTGAGAAAAATCTCACCTTAGCTTTTTAAATTTTGCCATCCAATTCCATTTTTGATCGTTTCTTCACGGTTTAACCTTGTATAAATATTTATACAATTCATCAATATTCAAACAGTCGAATAAGTCAATTACCGTTTAATAGTCGAATTAACTGATAGTTTTATTTAAACCAATTCTCCTTTAAATAAATTTATTTGACTAAAAATTTAAATTTAAAACTATATTCTCGTCAAAAAAAAAAAAAATATTTTTCTAGTTACCTAAAATAATTATATAGGTTAACCAAATAATTTATCCATTATAATTTATTATTTAAAAATCTACTATTTAGTTTAACTTATAAAATTTCTTTTAATAAATTTATCTAACTAAAATTTAGGTAAAAACTAATTTTTTTTTATTTTAAATAAACCTTCACTGTAAATTTTTTTTTTTCCTTTCTTTTCTGCAAACATTCATTTTTGTTTTTACTAATTAAATTGAAACATGAACCTTACCTATTTGGATACCTCTCGAGCTCGAAGACGCATCCCAAATCACGAATCGATGGCCACGATGGAGCAACCCTCCCCTAGCTGCTCTGCCTTCGTCAGAGCACCACGCGGCATCCACTGTCTCGAGCTCGCGATACCAGACCACGGCAAATACCTCCCAGTCGAACGCGCGTGCCACCCTCTTCGCCTATGAGCTCGACCCCATCCAGTCGCGAATCCCCAATCCTTCCAGATCGTCGTCGCCGTTGTTGCCTACCCCTGTCGCGACTCTAACCCAACAGCCCTAGTTTCCATTGCCTCGCGACCTCGAACTGCCGTACGCGAGTTCGCCAGAGTGACGCGAGGTCGAACCCTAGCCCAGCCTTGCCTCGCGATTCGATTTCCTGGCCGCCATCATCTCCCGGAGCCACGCGCCTTGACGTTGTCGCGCTTTTGAGAAATCGCGATATGATTTCGATATCAACTCGAATCACGCCACTCCCTTTTCGACGTCGAGCATCACAGTGTCGCGGCGTCCACTCGATTTTTACTTGAATTATGAAATGTTGAGGTGAGGCTGAGCGATTGAATTTTGGAGGAGAGGGCGAATGGCCATTAAATTGATTTAGTTTTCTTTTGGTTTCGTTCGTTTGAACTTTATTTGGACCGGGACGAACAGATAAAGGAAGAGAGAAGAGGGGTTGCACGTTTTTGTCTCGAGATTACAGGCGCGATTTTAGGGAGGAGAACGTGGTGATGATTTTGACCGTAAATTTAAAAATTAAAATTTAAATTTAAATCTCGATAAAAACTTCAATGCATTTTTGTGTCGTATCCTCACATACGAACTCCGAAAAATACGAAATTTGGAATCCGATAATAATTCGATATTTCGGACCCAATGGAACTGGTTTCGTAGAATTCCGAGACTGTTTGAAAATTGACTATTTTATAAATATCGGTTCGAGTGATTATTTTCAAAACTGAACAAAACAGTTCGAAATTAAATTCTGAAGCTTCTATCATCTTCAGTATTATCAATACGAATTTTAAAAGCTTTCGAAATATTTTTCTTCGACTTAAAATCGTAGATTCAATTTTTTATTCAGCATTCAATCGATTAAATTTTAAAGTTTAATCGCAAATTTCAAAGTTATATCGGGGATTCAAATTAAATTATCGTTCAAATATTTAAAATTAATTAAATATTTCAAATTTAATTCGTTCGAAATTCTGGGTCGTTACATATATATATATATATATTTTAAATTCAATTTTGTTTCAATATAAATCTCAATGCGTTTATATATCCTATACTCACAAAACAATCCCAATCACTATGAAATTTGAATCCGATAATAATACAATATTACGGATCCAATGGAACTGATTTCATCGAATTCCGAGACTGTGCCCCGGAAGGCTATTTTTTTAAATATCATTTTAAACGGTATATTTTCAAATCTGAACAAAACACTTTTAATTTCAGTTTTAAAAGTTCTATTATC
The DNA here is from genome assembly GCA_030737815.1 of Allium fistulosum. Taxonomy (NCBI): domain Eukaryota; kingdom Viridiplantae; phylum Streptophyta; class Magnoliopsida; order Asparagales; family Amaryllidaceae; genus Allium; species Allium fistulosum. The sequence goes on from CM060901.1 coordinate 674,174,478, forward strand.
TTCAGCATCATTAATATGAATTTCCTAAGCCTTTAAAATATTTTTAACAAGCTTGAAACTCTTGATTCAGTATTTTGCCCAACTTCCAATTGTCTAATTCAATAATTAATTATCAAATAAATAGTGATATTTGAAATTCAAGTCAAAATTACCTTTTTGAATATTTAAAATTAATTAAATATCCTTATTTTAAATATCTGAAATTCCGGGTCGTCACATTCCTCCCCCCTTAAAAGAATTTCGTCCCCGAAATTACTAGTTAGGAAGAATGATTCAATCCCCGTTAACTATTTCCTTAACCCAAATAGTTTTAACCACTTCCCAAAACAAATCTTTTAATAAAGATACATTATCCCTCTTTCTAACCTTCCCAACTTACTCATAAGCCCCAAACAATATTACTTACTTAACCATTCAAATTCAAATTCGAAATCAAAATTTTGAATTATCAAAATTTTTTCTAACTCTCTAAATTTCCAAAAAATTTCGCCAGCGTCTCCTTTACGCGGCTAGCTCGGTACTACTACAAAAATGCCTCTACAGGCCCCTAAATTCCAAAAGAAATCAAAATGCCAAGTGGCTAAATCAAAAACCCAATCAAATTTCATATAGAAATTTAAATACATACCTTTTTGTTGGGCCATTTAAATTTATCTTCTGAAATCAAACATCAATTCCCTTTCTGCCTTTAAAACACCTATACCTTACTAAGTAAGAATATCCACTTACAAGTTCAAAATTGTTTTATTTAGCTCGTTACACAATTTCAATTGATTATCCATTATATAAATTTTCTTTTACTCTCATTCCTTTTGATTGTTATTCACTTTTCCACCATTATCCCATTTCATAACTTTAGTTTTAATCTCCACTTAATTATTTACTTAGGAAAATTTTTCTCAATACCGATTTACTTAAGATTTTCATCTTTCATTACTTAAGTTCAATATATTTTTCTTATATTGCACTTTTACTTTACTTCACTACTGAAGTCTATATCCATTTCCATTCATTGTGCCTTTACAATTCCATTTAAATTCAATTTACTTCAAGCTTTGTATATTGAATTTATTTATCATTATCTCAAATCTCAAAGTCTAATTTCATATCATTTGTCGTTAGTGGAGATTTCCAAAAATTTCAAAAATTTTCTAACTCCCAAAATTTTTAGAAAATTTTGGCAGAGTCTCCTTTGTACGGAGGAGCTTTTGCAATTTGACAAAAGAGATAAATATATATACATCGACCCACACGGTCGGAAAAAGCAAAAACAGTTCATATTTCCTATTTTAATTGCGTAAGCGTACCTTATTTAGCATTTTAAGCAAGCGGCTATTTATTTTAGCAAACTAACGCAACCAAAGCCAGCTACACGGCTTCCTTGCACCTGTACTTACTCAATTTAAATATGTAAGTGACAAAATCATGTAACTTAACAACATTTTACATGTTTTAACTAGCAAACATTCCAATTTTAATAGACAATGCAGATTAAACAACACTTATAAGCAACTTATAGGGTTTCGTCATTAATTTAAATTGTTTACAACCCATTTATATACAACTTCATTCAATTTAAATGGTTTACAACTCAATTTATTACATTCAATTTATTTTTAATCCAAACTAACTCTATTCCTTTCAATTAATTCCAAAATCATTTTTGTTCAACTACTCTTAACTCCTAGAATTCTAATTAGTCTTGTTTACATCAAACGACGATTCATTCTATGCAATTTGGCGATATCCATGTGAATAAATAATTACTTAAGTTTTACAATCAATTCAAATTGATTCCAATTCAATTTATATTTAATTCCATTCCACCTTTAAAGTTAATTGGTATATTCATTGAATCCAATATAAATTCTAATTCACATTCAATAATTTATTTCTGAATTGAATTTTATTTATAACAAGGCCACTTCATATCATTTCTACTCACCTGAATTTATTTACAATTCAAATCACCTCTATTATTATCCCGTTCATTTCATTAACCATTTAATTTCTGATTGGTTCGCTTTAAATTTACAATTCCATATTTGATTTTTATCTCAATATCACTTTACTTAGTTTACTTGAATTCAAATTTATTTTATATATCAAGTTTAGATTTTCCAATGTACTAAACAAATCTTCTTTTGGTTTTTGTTCAACCTTCCAATTTCTGATAAACCACACACTTATATTTTCATACTTCCATTCATTTATAATTAAACACATTCCCATTTAATTCAATTAACCATACTATCCAAACTCATATTTAATTTATACATACTCAAACAAGATTTATTTGCATCCCAAATCGTTTTATTTTAATTCAATTCCATACAATTTCAATTCATATTTTTCACTTACAATTTCAAGTTGAATTTCTATTAACAACTCAAGCTTCACTCTCAAATTCTATTATTAATTCCATTTCCAAATTTAATAAGTCACAAACTCATTTATATCCATACTTCCATCTATTTACAACTAATTCCATTCACATTTTTACTTTTTAACTCGGGATTATACCTTTTATTTAAAAATATGTATATTTTTATTGTTCCATAAACACTTGTAATTAACTTCCAGAGTTTAAACAATTTTCCAAAATCTCAATATCACCTTTGACATCAACTATATCAAAACCCTTGCAAATTCAATTAGTCCTTTGAATTTCAAATCCAAACCCAGTTCGCAACAATCCCAATTTAAAATAATTCAGTAGCAATTTCTCTCTCAGAAACTCGGAAATAGACGTCGATGATGCTGCAGTCATCACCGAAGTTATTTTCCAGCGACCGAAAGAGTTTAATGCTTTTATCCAAATCAATGCATTTCAAATATATTTAAATTTCCAAATCTCCCCAGATTTCAAATCCAATTCAAAATATTCTTCCAATACTATCACCCTCATTTCTCAAAGCCCTTGAAACTATTTCCAAACCCAATGGAATTTAAATTCCCAAATTTTCAAAATTTCAAAACTGCAAAACCTTTCAAATTTTTTTTATTCAAATATTGCCCTGGAAGTTTATTTCAATTTATAAGTTACATTTATAACCCATATTTTCAAATTCCATTTTGTTATATAAATTTATTCTTTAACTTTGGTTATAAGTTTTCAATTTCTGATTCAATTTTTACACAACCATGCTAATAATTTAATATTATCATTTTCTAACAACCAAACAACCAAATATATAATTTCTAAAACTTATTTCTTTCATATACGAAAATAAGTTGGGTAAAATTATTTCATTTACCCTATTTTAAAACAATACCATGTCGGTTTATCTTGTTTAAGAGTTTAGAAATCCCTATCGATGTTGTAGCGTCCCACACATCGACCAGAATCCATAAACACTCAACCGATAAATCAACACAATATAAAACCATTTTATATTCACTAACAAATACGCGCTCATATCTATTAATACTCTCAAAGTTACCACCAGAGCCAAGGTTATTGCCAACCTTTGCTCTGATACCAAATGTAATGACCCGATCTTCCAGGCCCGGAAAATCGAACCATTTGTGATTAAAAAGAAGAGGTAGAAAGAGAAGAATAGAAAACAACAGCAGAATCTAACCATCGCAGCGGAATAAACTATAATATATACATACAGATCCTTACTCAACAGAAAAATATATTTGTTTATACATTACATTCATTATGGTACAACAATTCAACATCACATCTCAGGACAGTAATCATAACATGTCCTATAACAAAATACATAGTACAACGGAATAAATAAAACAAATACGAGTAATACGTCTCGCCATCCAGCTCGTCTCCTGAGCTCCACAGCATCCTATCCTGTATCTGTAATACTCGATCTGACCCGAGCATTATAATAAAATAACACCTGAGTCAGTCTGGAAAACCAGCATGAGAAAATCACACTCAAATTTATTATTAAAGTTTCAAAATTCTTTGAAATTAAAAGCATCTCGTAAGACCACGCCACAAATAAACATGTCGGGTTTTTACCTTATGATAGCCAAACACTTTCTTATCAAATCCTCTGATATTATAATAGTGTCTATATACAAGTACTTATTCAAATAGCCGAAATTGTTACATTCATTAAATTCCATCTAATAGGTATACAAACAAATACCGTACACGGCACGTAGGGAGAATGGATTTCCAACTAATGACTAGGCACTGGGGTACCACCTGTCACAGTACCTGGTCTAGATCAGCGTACCGAGGACCCACCCTAAGTCCCTTGCAACACAAGGCCGGAACCATCCCTTACTGGATGATTCCGAATAAAATCACCCCAAGGTTGTGATCAGCAACCGCGCCACTAAGCCGAAATAAAAAGGGACATCTAGACAGGGATGACCTTACCCTCCAGTGGGAGCTACCCACGAAGCCTTGCTGCATAACCCCTGATTTTCAGTCATTCTCGGTTGATGAGGCTCGAGGCTAAGAGTTACCTTTAGAGAACGTATCCCTTAGAATGTCCATCGTCCACTGACGATGTTCTGGAAGTATTCATCCATACAAGTCCGTTCCGGGTCCGAACAGAATCGAAGGCACTACTCCTACTACATCCATTTTGGAAATATCCTCAGGATTAGTAGCGACTAGCCCTTGCACTTCACTGCTCCATCTTCGACTCCGAAATTGTTTCCACAAAACGTACAAACCGGATCGAAGTGGTTTTCGGGAAAAACTTCCGATCCCGATCTCTTCGAAACGATCAGCGCATTGGCCAATATTGATAGTCGGTTCTTTAACTATCAATTAACATTCACAAACATCCATCAAACAATAAATAATTTACCAAATTATTTATTAACCTCAAAATATCTTCGCAAGATATTATTTCCATTTTCAATCCTTTGAAAATAATTTCAAAACAGTTTCCTTTCACGGAATGCATTTTCCCAAATATTTATTTCCACCGAAACACCAAGTACAAAATACTTTTAGATTTTTAAAATAATTTAAAAACACTTTAGTATAAATATACTTTATAACATTGAAATTTAAAACTACTTTAATACTTTACTAAAATATAAATATTTTAAGAATATTTAAAATAGAACCACTTTATAAACATAAACTAAATTTCTTTTTAAAACATAATACTAAGTCACTTTTATATAATTATTACAATAATAGGTTTTGAAAATCTTACTTTGGGATTTAACATCAATTTTCTAAAACATGCTTTTTAAAACTACATTAAACCTCTAATTTATACTTTAAATTTTCTTTTGAAAACGTACTTGGTTATCCAGAGAAATACATTTCTCTTTCACATCCTTTAAAAATAAATCACCATTTATTTCTAAACACATTTACATTCCTTTACAAATTCCCACCTTGAATTTATACTTCCAAATATCCACCGATATCTTATTCCACTTCATAACCCAGTTTATAAATTCCAAAATCTCATTTCTCTTCTAAATTTCGAATTTTAAACACTTATATCAATTTCCAAATTTGATTTCAAGATTTTTCCATTTTGAAATAAATTCCTTTACTTACTTATTTACTTCAGAATCCATTAACTTCAGTGTTTATTTCTTAATTTACAATTAGAAATCCTTTTTAACTGAATACCAATTTTTATATTTCCCAAATTCCTTTTTATCCTTTTAAATAAAATTTAATCCTTGAAATGTTAAAGTAAATTCTTTATTACTTTAAATTATATCACTTTAAGTTTAAAATTCATTATTTCCCCTTTTTATTAAACATCCCCTTTTAATTCATCCTTAAATTTATCCAAACCTCTATAATCATTTACTTAAAGATTTCTCTTTTATTTTCTTTCCCAAAATCCAATTTATTTATTTTGGTAACTCATTATACTCAAATGTATTCAATCAGACCATAATATCCAATATTCCAATTATCAATATAATTCATCACAGAATATCATAACATAGGATATTAAACAAATCTAAATAAATTTGTTTGAGGAATCCAGTTGGATCCCTCCAACCTGTTTCCCTGCATCCACAGATGTTAGCACAATACCAATTCCACTTCGAGGTGGAATATCGTGGTATATGGGTTTATATAATATCATCCGCTATTATGCGGTGCATAGGGTCTCATCCGCTATATAATGCGGGAATATCAACTCCAATATATACATATTCCAATATATATATTGATATATATACTAATATATATACTATCATATCAAATCAATCCAATCATTCACCGAATATTTAAATTTAACTAATTAAATTTAAATAGCAACCAAATGAGTGAGATTAACTCACCTTTGATTTTTGGTTTACAATCCAGTCTATTCTGGCTTGTTTTCTTCACGATCTTTAACCTTGTATAAATATTATGAGGTTTATTAATACCCGAATAGATCGAACAAATTAATTATTGTTTAATAGTTCTAATTTTAACTAATGAATTAATTTAAACCGATATTTAAACTTCAAATAATTTTCCTTATATAAAACAAATTTGATACTAAAATAAGTTAAATAAATAAGTTTAACAAATAAATCCCTTAATAAATTATTTTAGGATAATCTAGTAAGTTGAAATATGTTTATATATGTTTACTATATATTATTATTTCTTTCATTTTGAAAATACATATATCTTTATAAAATGGTTTATATAGATTTCGAAATTAATACTCCTAAAAATAAACTATATTGCCTCTAAAAGTTTTTAAAGTGAAATCATACATATTTTTTTTCCTGTTATCCTATATATATTTTAAAATGGAAATCTAAATTTATATAAACTGTTCAGCTCTTACAATCACTATTTTCCCAAAGTTTTATACTTATATTAACCAGTATTTCATTTCTAAATCTTACTGATAAAATAATTACTGTTTATCTACACTATACATACATATATACATTTAAATTAAATTTAATTAAAATTTAAAAACAAAAGCCAAATATCTTACAACGAAGGTGAACCAGATCTCTCGAACGCGTCTCCACCTATGATCGAACTCGAGCTAACATCGACTTTACCAACACGTGCACAGCGACTTCCATCAATCTCCAAATCGAGATCGACCCGCACCTCCAGTGCCTCGCCTTGCCTCCATAACGGCCGCAACCCCCAAGCCCAAATCGCGACCAGCCTTTGATAAAAGTGAAACCCTAGACTCGTCGTGCCTTTCCTATTCGCACCCGAGCTCGAGCCAAGACGAGCCCCAAATCGAACGTCGAAGTAAAGAGTAGATACATCTTCGAGCATTTCCCCTTTTTGTTTCGAACTCGATTTCCTTTTCGCGAACCGGTGAGAGAGCGGAGAGGAGAGGCGCGATTTGGACGAGCTCTGATTTTTTTTTTTTTTTTTTTTTATATATACGAACGAATTTGATTTATCTCGTTCGATTTTGAACTGGAATGAGGGAAACATTTATGTGGCCATTATTTCAGAAGAAGGAAAAAAATGCACAATTCTGTGTGTTTAATGGATTGGAATATCTTCTTCTTAGACTAGTTGATTTATGAAGGAAATGACGTGATTTGAAAGAAAGGAGGGAGGCATGCAGAACAAGCTTGGCTACAGTGGAAGCAAAAAGTCTTGATATAGAAAGGAAAAAGGCTGATGGGGAGGGATTCCAGCTGAAGTTGATTAATATATATATATATATATATTTAAATTCAATTTTGTTTCAATATAAATCTCAATGCGTTTATATATCCTATACTCACAAAACAATCCCAATCACTACGAAATTTGAATCCGATAATAATACAATATTACGGATCCAATGGAACTGATTTCGTTGAATTCCGAGACTGTGCCCCGGAAGGCTATTTTTTTAAATATCATTTTAAACGGTATATTTTCAAATCTGAACAAAACACTTTTAATTTCAGTTTTAAAAGTTCTATTATCTTCAGCATCATTAATATGAATTTCCTAAGCTTTTAAAATATTTTTAACAAGCTTGAAACTTTTGATTCAGTATTTTGCCCAACTTCCAATTGTCTAATTCAATAATTAATTATCAAATAAATAGTGATATTTGAAATTCAAGTCAAAATTACCTTTTTGAATATTTAAAATTAATTAAATATCCTTATTTCAAATATCTGAAATTCCGGGTCGTCACACAACTGAATTCATACTTTAAGGTACATTTTTGCAGCTGTATTTTGTTTAATGTATGTTAATATGCTGGTGGAAGATAGGTAAGGATATTATGTAAGCTTCATGATGTGATGTTTTTGTCAATTGTTGTATGCTATACCATGTGACAAACAACCCAACCAATATAAGTACTGTATGTGTACGCACAAATTGAAATATTTCTTTTTATTTGTTGTAAGCTAAGATTTTCAGTAAGCACAAAAATGCAAAGAGAAACTTGTTCATAGGTTTTTAAGAAGAAATGAAAAGCGAAATAGTTGTTTATTAGAAATTCGAAAACAGATGCTAAAATGAGTTGACCTGTCAGGTGTGTATTTATAGGCTTACCTCAACATATAAACTAATGTGAAAGGTATCTTTTTATTTGTTATAAGCAACCTCTATTTGTGTAAAGTATTTTGTGTTGTACGTATAAACTGATGTGAATGGTATCTTTTTATTTGCTTGATTCAACGATAACATTCAAAGACACCATTGATGTACTTTCTGTTGTAATTACTGTATGCTATACAACTGTCTAATTAGTGTTTTTTATATCCAACAGCTACTAGTAATAATTTTTTTTTGTTTGACCATTTAAAGCACACAAATAATTTAATAGCAGCGAATATAATTACACAAAGTGTGTTACAACTGACGTGTAATACAAAAAAAAAACAACTAAACAGTAGTTAGTTTCGTACCAATTTTTTTTTGTAATACTACTGTATATATTTGTTTATGGTTCTATCGTCGATGAATAAAAAAGGGAAATTTTTTTGATATAACAAAAAATATTTTCATTAGTGTTAGTAAAAGTTATGGCATTAAGGAGAAAAACTAAGATAAGAATATCTGACAACGATGAAGATAGCGAGAGTTGCGACGACAGGGCTGCTTTCACAAAGGATCCTGAAATGGAAAAAGACTTCCTTGAATTGTGCTTTAGGGAAGTTGAGCGCCAAGGTTATAAAGGAATGTCTCTTACGAAAGATTCCTGGACAAGGTTAGAGACATAGTTTAACAAAAAATGGAATGTGAATTTTGCCCATAAAATTTTTAAAAATCGTTACGACTATTTGCGAAGAGATTACGATGCATGGATAAAAATTATTGGACTATCTTGACATGGCTTTTGTGCTGCTACCAACTCTGTACGCTTGCCACCTGAAAAGTGGAAGGACGTTATTCAGGCAAGTTAATCAATTCTACAAGCATTTTATTGTTCGTGTATTATGATGATATATTTATATTATAAATGTTTACCTTTAGCAGAAAAATCCAAGAGCAGCGAAGTTTCAGAATGGTTCTCTTAAATATCCTGATCTAATGAAAGGCATGTTTGAAAAAACATTGGCAAAAGGATCATATGCTTGGTCATCTTCATTATCAGTCCCACGTCCTACCAACGGTAATGAAGATGATGCTGACCATGTTGAAACGGAAGACGATGCAAATGTAGATACTACTGACTTGAACAGTAATATGAATAACGACTACTTTGATGGTATAAGAGTTACTAAAGATACAAATAATACTCCATATGATGAAGACACCAATCACACTCGACCTTCGAAGGCAATGCCCTGTCGACCTAATAAAAAACAGCAAAAAACTCAAATGGCGAGACATTAGAAAATAAAATATAGGGATCACTTGGCATCTTGAAGCAACAAATTGATGAAGAGAAGGTTAGAAAAGGACCTTCGTACGCGGATATTACAGTTTCCCTAAGAGAGATGAAAAGTTTGGGTCTTTTATCACAAGACGAATATAGACAGGCAAAAGTATTATTTTGTGACAAGCTTGAACTAAAGGTTGCTTTCATGGATGAACCTACTTTTGACGAGAAAGTAGAATTTTTGAATTATGTTCCATATCACTAGTTGTCTAGTGTTTGTTCTCATAATGTATGATGACTGAATAATTTATTGTACCATCCATCGGAATAATTTGCAAGTTTTGTTTGAATTTACAATTGTAGTTATTACAGTTAGGCCTAATACTGATAAATTGTTTAAATATTATAGAATGACACCGAAGTTTTGGATATTCGTTGGTTGGCACCTACTGCTAATATTACTTAAACACAGAAATCGTAGGGTAATGCGGCAAAAAGTGTTAACTTCATCTCTTTTTGGAAAATAGTACATGAAGGAGTTGTTGGAGGGTTCTTCCATTGTCATATACGATGAATTTCGAATGGATAAGCAATCTTTTAAAAACCTTTGTCTTTACTTTCGGCAGAAGAATTGGCTTTTTAATAGCAGACATATAGACGTCGTAGAAAAAATGGCAATGTTTCTATCCACCATAAGTCATAACAACCGAAATCGTATAATAAGGTATAGATTTCAACACTCTGGACAAATGGTTCACAAATACTTTCATGAGGTATTAAACGCGATGATGAATTTTGCTTAAGAAATGATCGTTCCTCCAGATTTTACCAATCCTACTGAAAATATTCGATCTCATATTGACCTACGAGAAGGGGCTTCCATAGGTGCAGTTGGAGCATTAGATGGCACATTAATAGATGCAAACATTCCAATAGATGAGCAAGTACCATTCAGAGGACGAGGTCAAGGAAATTGTTATCAAAATATAATGGCGGTTTGCGACTTTGAAATGAAATTCATATACGTGATGGCTGGGTTGGAAGGAATAGCGCATGACTCAAAGGTCTTAAATGAAACATTGCGTGATCCTGCAAATAATTTTCCTATACCACCTCCAAGTAAGTACTTTACAATTTAAATAACATCTTGATTTAATACTATTATTAACTTCGTAATTACGCTGCTGTAGGTATGTATTACCTTTGTGATGCGGCGTATATTAACACTAGAGGTTTCTTATCTCCATATCGCAACACCCATTATTGGTCAAGAACCTACAGAGGTAATAATGCTACAAATAGGAAGGAAAAATTTAACCATGCTCATGCAAAACTAAGAAATTTTATTGAGAGAAGCTTTGGTGTGTTAAAAAAAAGGTTTTCCATTCTAAATAAAATGCCTCCGTACAAGTTTTTTGTACAGCGAGACATAGTTATTGCTTGTATGGAAATACATAATTTTTACATCATGTGTCTTGTCGTGATGAGTTATTTGAGCAAGCCGAACAAAATGAGGAAGATGAGAACGATAGTAATGAAATGTACTACACCATGGACGAATCAGAACCGCCACTAGTACCACCAAGCCATGGTGATATATTTTCTACTCAATCACAAAAGTTCATGAATAATATGCGTGATTAAATTGCCAATTTCCTGTAATTAGTAGACAATGGAAGTAAATAAACAGGTAATAGTCATGTATGATTTTTTTTGTCTACGATGGATGTATTTCTATTTTCTTTCCATCAATAGTGTAATAAGTATTGAATTAGAGTTGAGAAGAATTTTTTAGTTCCTAAAGTCTTAATAATGTAACAAAAACAAAAACAAACAACATTTCAGTATGCAGCATTAAGCATTTAGCATTCAACATTCAACCAAAAAAACAAACGAAGCCTAAGGTATGACACAATTTCAAATCTCATCTATGATTAGTTACTGCGTTTAAAACATTCTAATTATTTGCATTACAAATCTAAGCATGCAGAATTCAACATTATGTATGAGAGAGAGTTCAATGGATCTTATACATGGATCCCAACGCATGGGGCCACTATCTTTAAAAATCAAACTTCTCTGTATAACAGCTCGGTTATAAATATTGTCAAGTGTGTGCTCAAAAATAATACTCATAGATTCTACAATTAAAAATGATTTTTGAGAAGAAATTTATATCTAATCTTTTGGTATTTCTACTTCTCCTATTACAAGGTAACTGATCATAAAAATTTTGTCTTTATGTTCACAATTTGTTCAGTGAAAATTTTAAGCATTAACTTCTTATTTGACAAGCGTTTGTAAAAATTACAACTATCAGGCATTAAATACCTTTATATGTACTAAATGAAGTATTTTTAGTTGTTACTCAATGAGTACAAAAATCTCATGTAAATAAAATACATGTTAAAGTACTAAAAATGTGTCATCTTAATTGTTTATGCTGTAGGAAATGTGAATAAATCTGAAGCTAAGGATGTCACTATCATCAGTCAATATTACAAGGGAGTTTGTAGCAGCACCCATGAATGCAACCATATTTGCCTTGGTAAAGCAAACGGTGGAGGAAGATGTGCATATATCAAAGATCCTACAGGACAAAAAACTAGCAAATGTGTTTGCATCAAGGACTATAATTGAATTTATGTAATATATAGTGAAAACTAAAATCGATTTTATTTTAATTTAATCGAAGTTATAATAATGATGATCTTTTTGTACTGAATTTTTTGTCTATTCCTATATATTTTATTAGTCCCCTTTAACATAAAGTTAGTTAACACCACAAATAACAACTTCAATAATATCTTATTCGCCATACATATACATCTAAATGTATATATACATATATTTATGTACATATAAAAGTACACATATACATATATATGTCTGTGTGTCTGTATATATATATATATTTATTTATTCATTAATGATTAATTCCTAGTTTTTAACAACGTTGTGTTGGTTAGGGTTACCTTATTTTTCTCCTCATAGCATCATTATTAAAAAACGCGATAAAATTTTATGTTATACTCTTCATAATATATATATATATATATTGAATGTAGTATATATATACATACATACATATGTGTATATATATATATATATATATATATATCCGTTGATGATTAATTCCTAGTTTTTAACAATAGTGTTGTAACGACCCTGAATTTTTGACATTTGAAATTTGAATATTTAATTGAGTTTAAATATTTGAATGATAGTTTAATTTGAAATTCAAAAATATTGCTATGAATTTGGCAATTTAGTTAGTGAATTTAATTGTATGGAATTTGGTAAAATTTTGAAATTGGAATTTCAAGCTTGTTAAAAATATTTTAAAGGCTTAGGAAATTTATATTGATAATTCTGAAGATAATGGAAGCTTCAGAATTGAATTTGAAACTATTTTGTTCAGTTTTGAATTTTATCATTTAATCGATATTTAAAAATAGTCTTCCGGGGCATAGTCTCGGAATTCGACGAAACAAGTTTTATTGGATCCGTAATTTTGTATTATTATCAGATTTCAATTTTCGTAGCGTTCGGAGTTGTTGTGTGACCGTACGGTAAGCAAACGCGCTGAAATAATATAACGAGATATTTTTGAATATAAAAATATAAATTTTTAATCAATAGCCACGCCTCCTTTCTTTCACTTCAGTTAAATCACGGAAGAAATATCTCCCATTGTCCCCATTTCCTTCTTCTATACGATCAAATTAAATCAAAATTTATAGAAGAAAATAATGGCTGAGTGTATTCTCTCCTCTTCCTTCCTTCAAGGTAAAATTCGCGGCCTCCTTTTTCATTCAAAGAAAAAAAAAGTATGTTTTAAATTTTGTGAAAATAGAAGTTTAAATAATTTATATTGAGATAGTATAGTTAATAGAAAATTTGTTTAAAATAAATCATTCGATAAAATTAAATTATTAGTTTAGATAAATTAACAGATGGTAATTTATTGTCAATTGATTCAAATATTAATAAATTGTATAAAATTGTTTATACAAGGTTTAAAAATCGAGAAACAAGCCGGAAATGGAAAGGAGTTGGTTTAAATGGATTGCAAATCAAAGGTGAGATTTTCTCACTCAAATTAAAATTAAATTGCAGTTATTGATTGACTGTTTGGATGTGATAGTATATATAGTAGTATATAGCAATATATATATATATTGGAATATATATATATATTGGAATATATATATATTGGAGTTGTTGATTTCCTGCATTATATAGCGGATGAGACCCTATGCGCCGCATAATAGCGGATGATATTTTATAAATCTCATATACTGCGATATTCCACCTCGAAGTGGGATTGGTATTTAATTGTTGTGCTAACGTCTATGGATGCACGGAAACAGGTTGGAGGGATCCAACTGGATTCCTCAAATTATATGAATTTGTTTCATATATAGTATGAATTTGTTTCATATGCTGTGTGATTATTTATTTATAATCTATGAATGATTATATTTGTGATTGAATTTGTTAAAGGCTATAATTTAGCCGAATGTATTTTTGGTATCGTTGGATACCAGAAATAAATAAAATTAGATTTTGGGAATTTATTTTTAAGAATTGAATTAATTTGAAAGAAGGAATTTAAAAGCATAAAGTTGATTTTTGAAATCTTATCGAATTATTTCCAAAATATGGGAAAAGATTTTCTTTATAAATGGATTTTGAATAGTATTATTCGAAAGTTGGAAAATTTATTTAAAATGGAATTTTAAATGGTTTTGAAGAGATAAAGGAATTTATTTTAAAAAGGGATAAATTTGTTTGAAATCCAATTGATAATTGATTTGGTATTTGAAAATAAATCTTTGGGAAATCGATATGAAAATTTATTTGATGTTGAATGAAAAATTGATTTGTGTTGAAATAAATTTGGAAATCGATTTGCAAATGATTTGGTATTTGGAAATAAACTTAGAAATCAATTTGTAATTGATTTGGTGTTGAAATAAATTTAGAAATCAATTTGTAATTGATTTGGTGTTTGAAAGTGAATATTTGGAAAATGACTTGAAAATCATATATAAGTGAATATTTGGAAATTTACATTTACAATGGAATTTGTAAAGGAAAAGTGAAAATAAATAACATTCGGAAATTTTATTTCATGAGAAAAAATATGATTTGAAATTGGTTTTCAGAATGTTGAAGTGTGGAAATATATATATATATATATATATATATATATCTTGTGAAGATATTTTGAAATTTAATAATTTGGGAAAATTATTTAAATTGGTTGATTGTTGTGAATGTTGTCGATAGTTAAATAACCGACTATCAATATTTTCCTTTGAAATGGCACTTGAATTTGTTTTTAAAACAAGCGCTCATTATTCGGTTAAGCCGGGAGAGGACTTTGTGTCATATAACCCATTCCGAATAGTGATACGACGTAATGAATATCATTTGTAGACCGGTGTTGAAGACTGGGCATTTGCGAGAACAATAGGATAACCTATTGATTGTCTCTACACCGAGTAGCTACGGTATGGAGATTCCCTATGTGATGGGAAGTCCGATCGGGATTATGAATATCCGGATTTCAAGGGCTTCTTTGGAAGTGCCTTCGGTTCTGTTCGAACCCGGAACAGACTTGTATGGTTGTATGTCTGACACTACACTTTGAGATATAAAACTGATTTCTTTCAAATACATATCTGTTGGTGGCAGAGAATTTATTCTCTTAGCTTAACACCCTTCTCTGAGACGTACAAGCTCAGAGGTTATGTAGTTGAAGGTTCTCAGTGATATACTCCCAATTTGTTAGTGTGGCATGCTAAGTGTTGCTGTGTGTTGCTGATCATTTGTTGATCATTTGTGATCAAAGCATGGCTTTGTGAAAAAGGTAGCTTTGTGGACGAGACCTCATCGGACCTCACAACCTGAAAATGGGTCGAAACAAGAAAATGCGGCAAGGTTATGAGGGTCGCTCCCTTTAGGGTATGTCATTTCCTTCTAGAAAGGGTGATATTATGGTATGGAGCCCAGATATTTACATGTGTGGTTGCTCCAGTCTCATTTACTGTGTGATTGTTGCTTTGTGATCGAGGGCCCTCGGTTAAAGGTCCCAAAGGACCGAGGAGTGGCATACTCAAGTAGTAGTTACCTAGTGGAGAGGTACCCCGGCCTTGTGTTGGCAAAGAGCCGGGTAGGTTCTCGGGACGTCCATCCAGAGGCGTACCCATTGACAGTGGGAAGTTCCTTAGCCTGACCATTTGTTGGAAAATCCAAAGAAACAATACGAACCTTGTACGGTTTTAGTTGTATAACCTGCTATGGAATGTGGCGGTAACCTGCTATTGAACATAGTAGCTATAGTAGGCATACAATAATGGTTGTATGTTGGCTAAGATTAATATTATACTTTCGAAATGTTTTCCACACTAGACATTAATAATAATATCAACTGATTTTTCGTAGTAAGCATCTTTGACTATCATAAGGAGAAATCTCCTCCAATTCTGCATTTGCATTGTGTGTGTGGCGGGAGGCCTTATGGTAGTTTCATTTTCAAAAAGCATTGCGAATTTCTTTATTTTCTTTGTGAAAATAATTGTTTTACGATCTCACACCAGTCACTATGACTGACTCGGAGTTTATTGTTCCATTTCTAAACTCTGGGTGCCCATAATTTTCCACATGGGTAGCCTAGAGTTATGTTATCAGGATATTCTGGATATTCTAGAGCTTTGGAGATGAGCTGGATGGCGAGACGTACACTCGTACTTATTTATTTATTCCGCTGTGTATTCTGTGTGAGGACAAGTTTATATAACTGTCCATTGTTGTATTGACTTGTATATTGACTCTCATTGTTGTATTGTATAAACTGATATAGTTCTTTGTTTAAAAGACTAGTGATTATCTATTATATATTGTTCCGCTGCGAATGTGAGATTCTGATATTGTTTCTGTTTCTGTTTTTCTGTTCTTTCTTTTCTTCTTCTACTTCTACCTCTTCTTTTTAACCCTAATGATTCGGTTTTCCGGCATTCAATTGTGCGGCATTTGATACCGTGGACGTATTAATGTCGACTTTCGAGTGTCGAAAGATCTCAATCGTTACAAGTGTGTTGGTTAGGCTCACCACATTTTTCTTCTTATAATATAATTATTAAAAAATATCATAAAATTTTGTGCTATACTCTTCATAATAATAGACTTTTTAAGGACTACCAAATGCATCATTTTCGACTCTTTTTTGCATGATAAACAACCGTCATTGGTATTAGAAAACGGCATTTTCCAAGGCGATGGAAAACAATAGTTTCCACACCGAACAACTGTCGCTCGGTGGTTGATGGTTATGGAAAACGGTGTTGGTCGGCGCTTGTTCGCCGTGTAAAATGACTTTACGCGGTGTTTAATTACCGTGCGAAATGACTTTGTTATTAGAAAGCACACAATTTTATTGCGTTTATTATTTTTTCAACAGAATTAAAAAAAGGAAAATTAGGTGCCTTCAACAAAACACTAATAGTACACTTCAACGTTGTTATAAAAAAGGGTATATATTTCCCAAACTAATTTGATCGGCTTTTCAACTAACAATTGTGAATTAACGAGAATTATGGGTTATGAATTTAGGAGGGGTTATGAATTATGGAAATAAAGGTTATGAATTTAGATGGATAATGAAAAGACGATAGCAATAAAAATGTAGATGAATTGAATTTGGTAATAAACCACTATAGATATTATATTATATTTCTTGTACTGAATCTAAGATTAAAATAAATAGAAGAAGTACATATGTACACATTTCTCAACTTTTCATTTTACATGTTCAGCTCTCCTTTCGAATGACGTATGCGATTTGAAACAGTATAAATTTATTGCTTGCTTCTTTATTTACTAAGCTTTGTTATCATTTAGTACGAAGAGAAGTACAACTCGACTATCATAAACTTCAACTTTTCTAACCATTTTGCACATAAAAAGATTTTATGTATAGACATTTGATAAGTTGAAGGTGAAATACAAAATGCATTCTGTAGATTTATATTCAATTAAGTCCATTAAAAACTACCTATAATTAGGTTTCTAAACGCCAAGTTACAGTCCGATTAACTTAAAACTCAAACCAAGCTCTGTTACATAATCAAAACTCAAGCCCGATCCAAACATGTTGGATATTCCAATGCAATACCCTAGTTCGGCCCATCGGGCTTTTTAGGTCCGCTGAGAATAAAAGTATGTAAAACCAGCTATATGCAAACAGAAAAGGTAAACAAATAATATACACATTTATATTTGTTGTAATAGGGGAATCAAAATAACAACCAGCACTGAAAATATGAACAGCAGTGGCAGTACAAACAAACAACTGTAGAATGCAACGAAAAGAAATAGGGACTCTAATGTTTGCCTTAGCAATTTCCTTAAAACATTTATTCGCAAGTTTCCCAAGATACAACAGAATCTTTCTGCTCAAGGTTGTGATAAGTACGACCTCTCTGTAATATACAGAAACTACTTTGATTCAATGGCAGAAGGAGGGGGAAGAAGAAGAGTATTGGATTTTTTTAGATACAAAATTGATTAGGTTTTGTTCCTTTTTATAACCTTCATGTAACGACCTGTATTTTTTTGATAATTAAAATATTAAATTTAATAAGA
This sequence comes from Allium fistulosum, assembly GCA_030737815.1. Taxonomy (NCBI): domain Eukaryota; kingdom Viridiplantae; phylum Streptophyta; class Magnoliopsida; order Asparagales; family Amaryllidaceae; genus Allium; species Allium fistulosum. The sequence goes on from CM060901.1 coordinate 674,192,846, forward strand.
TTTTGAAATTTAATATTGTGAGAAATTAAAATTTGTTTTTTTATGAGAAAAATAATTAGAATATAATTTAATTTTATTGTTTGAATGATATAGACAACTTTTTAATGTAATTTCAATCGATTGAAATAACTGTAAAGTTAATTTGGTTATAATTGTAAATATAGAATAAATTAAATATTGGATTTAATGTTGAAATTATCTGTTATTAATTGAAATAGTTTTATTATGAAATATTAAATCAATTAATTAGTACGTAAATTTACTAGCTTTTGTTTGTGAACAATAGACTTAGAAATGTGTTTGAATTACTAATGTATAATAATTTTTTTAATTATTATTTTATTATTTAATCCGTTGAAATAATTTGGAAATCAATGTGAATTCAATATATTTAAATATTGTCGTTAATTTGAGTTATGATGATAACTGTAGAATATGAATGTAATAAAATGTATACTAATGTTAATTATATTCATAAAGGAATAGTTGATTCAATAATAAGAGTGAAAATCAAAATAAAAGAATTTGATTGAAATTAAAATATAATTAACTGGGATTTTATTACAGATGTAATTGAATGCTAAAATTAGTGCAATATTTAAATAGTGGATTTAAATGGGAAAATTTTATTTTTAATAGATTATTAATTTCTATGTAATCAAGAATGATAAAATTGTTAACTTTTAAATTTGAATTTAAAAGTGATTGAAATAATTTAATAATAATTTATTTAATTAACGTGAAAATTAACCATTTTGGGCACTGTCTCGGATTTCAACGACAAGGAACGGCTGCCAAGTCCCTAGAATTGAAAGATGATGGAAGAAATGTCCTTTCCAAAAAAATTTATGAATATTTGGTCCCTATTTTTAGTTTTTGGCTAATTTATGCTACTTTTGCCCTTAATTTCAATGATGGACCGATTTTCTAGAAGAGGACAATTTGGTAAAAAATTACAAAATAGGGACATAATTTACATGGATTTATGAGTAGGGACTTTTTATTCATGGGCTTTGAAAATAGGGACCTTTGATCTAAAACCCCTTTCGATGAAATTAGTTTCATCAGATTCGTAACGGTGAATTATTGTAGGATTTAAAGTTTCGTAGCAACCAGACTTATCGTTTGATCGTGCGAGCTCGAAACGCGTAGAAATCTATTAATGGAATTTAAATGAATATAATTTGATTTTAAAAGCTAAATTCTACATACAATGGAATTAGGGTTTGAAACTAGTTCCATTGAATATAAAAATATCGAAAACCTATTTTTTTTATATTGGATGACCCATTTTTGTTTTGGAAACAAAACGGGCTTTTTGGGTCGTTGTTATCGTTTCGATCCAATTAGAACCATCCATTCGTTTTTACCCATCTCCGTATATATTGTAACATCCCCTATCTAGATGCCCAAAACTAAGCGCTACAGATTTTGTAGTCATCTATAGTATTAGCTTCCGGCGACTAAATACAGCTATGTTAATAGTATCAATAATATCATACATACTTGAATATGAAACAAAACACAGATTTCAGAAAAACCACTTTTGCCTTATTACATTTCAAAACCAAATGTTTCACAGTCACAACACATAATCCCTAAATTGTTCCCAGGCACAAATAAAAATATAATTATTACAAATTACGTCAAGAGCGGTATACGATGATACCCGCTTGGTTGATCAGAGTTATATGGTCATAATAGACCTAATACAATCACAGCGGAAATACATCAAAACATAACAAGGACTGCAAATCCTATAGCTATCTATTTGTCTCCTGCATGCCTTCGGTAGCCTTATTCGTCATCCTGCTAAACCTGAAAAAGACCTAAATCCTTCAGCCTACTCAAACTAATTTTGAGCACTCGATAGTTAAAGGGGAAACATAAACTTCGAGTCAGACACAAAGCTCGGTATGAATAATGCCACACATCCCGGTTAAATACGTTAAGTGAGATGTAACGACCCATAATTTTTGATAATTAAATTTATTAATTAAATAAGTTTTGGAATTTAAGGTTGTGAAAAATTAAAAATTTAAGATTTAATAATGAGAGAAATAACAGAAATGTAATGTTAGTAATGTTAATTTAAGGCAATTGACAAGTATTTTAATGAAATTTCAATTAATTAAAATGATTGTAAAGAAATTGTATAAATTGTAAATAAGTAATTAAACCAAAAGTTGTAATAAACGGTGAAATTGTATGTAATTAATTGAAATTAATTAATATAGAATAATCAATCAATATATGAATTTATTTGTTCTGTTTGTAAACAATAAACTTGGAAATGTGTTTGAATTGGTAAGTTGTAACATTAGTTTAATTATCATTGCATTATTTAATCTGTTGAAACTTAATTGTAAAACAATTGCAATAAATGTAACTAAATATTACGTTAATATGAATTAAGATGATAATTGTAGAATATTAATGTAATAAGATATAAACAAATGTTAACTATGTCCATAAAGTAAATGATTGATTGAATAATAAGATTGAAATCAAAATAAATTAATTTATTAGATTTTAAATTATATTTAATGAATTTATTGAAATTGAACGCGGTAATTAGCGCAATATTAATAATTGAATTTGACATAGGAATTTCTTTTAAAAAGTTATAAACTTCTATGTAATTAGAAATGATGAAAATTGTTAGTTATTAAATTTGAAATTAAAAGTGGATTAGATTAATTTAATAATAATTTATTTAATTAGCATGGAAATAGCCATTTTGGCCATGGTCTTGGATTTCGATGAAACCAGTTTTATCAGATTCGAGTGGTGAATTATTGTAGGATTTCAAGTTTCGTAGCGATCGGACTTGTCGTTTGATCGTACGGGCTTGAAACGCATAGAAATCAATTTAATTGAATTCAATTTGAAATAAGCTGATTTTAAAGCTAACTTCTTTATACGATAGAATTAGGACTTGAAACATGTTCCATTGAGTTTAAAAATATCGAAAACATCTATTTTGGTATATCGGATGACCCACTTTCGTTTCGGAGGCAGAATGGGCTTTTTGGGTCGTTATTGTCTAATCAAACCAATTCGATACGTGTTCATTTAAATAGTTTTGCACTAACCCTAGCAGCCTTTTTATTTCTCATTACTGTACGTACTGAAATTTATGTCTTTCCTCTCTTCTAAATGGCTGAAAACCTAAATCCCCAAATCCAAATTCAAAGTATATACCCTTCGAAAGCATAGAAAACTTCTTTTCAAAATACTAAGTATATACCTTTCGAAGCTCTTTAACTTATTCTTTTAGAAACAAAAATATAACTTTCGAATGTATCAAAACATTATCTTAAAACATGGCTTTGAATACTAATGAAAGTACCCCTTTCGAAAGTATTGGGTTTTACTTTTAAAAACATTTTTGGATCAAAGTGGTTACATACGAAAGTATCTCTTTTGAAACTCTTTATAAAAATTTTTGGGGAAAGATTTGATGGCATCGGAACCATCTCGTCGAAAGCTCATAATAAAACATTGAAGAATAGCTTCATAACTCCATTTCGAAGCCATTGCCTTCGAAATCCCTCTACCCTTTCGAAAGCTTCTAGGAATGACTTATCATAAAAAAAAAGGCACCCTTCAAAAGCATTGATGACTTCAATACACTCGAAAGGCCCAAGAACGGCGGCTAGGTTTTGACAAGGTCAGAACCATCATATTCGAAAGCCTTATTAAAATATAAAGGGACTCATTCGAAAGCTCATACTTTAAAACATAGGATGGAAACCTCTTCGAAAGCTACTTAGAAAACCCCCTTCCGAAAACCTTTATTTTGACTAAGTCGAAAGCTCTTGATAAACAAAGCAGGCTCTTAACATTTGAAAACAAAACTAAGGTCTCAACCCCATTGGAAGCATTGCTTTCGACACCATGGCTTCCGCCTTTCCTCTAATCCACTTCGTACCATCTACGTGATATCTTGTGTATTGGTTTCAACTAGGTGGGTTTCGGCTTGGTTGGTTTCGACTGAGTCAAAGTGGAAGCAATGAAGTTGAAAGGCACATCTAAAGGAGGCGGATCTAACTTTTCTGAATAAAGACTGAAATCATACAAATTTTAGTAATTGCTTTATAACTAACCTGCCTATCTGTAATCTTTTAATTGGTTGCCTTAAAACTTTTCAAATCCTTTACAAAAATAACTGCCGCATTTACAGATCTAAATCAAGGAAAAATTAACGTTTAAGCCCTTCTATTAAGCAATACCAATATTACACATAAGTCCTTCATTTAAAATAATTTATTTTCCACAATAAATCAATTAGGGAAAATCCATAAAAATCATAGAAATTCACTTTCATCATGTTATCTAACATATTAAAATTTCAAACCCAAATTCTTAAAAAAGTAATCGAAATTAATTTTAAACCCAATATATCATATCTTTTTCAGAAATTCATAATAAATTTTCTATAACATGGAAAATTATAAAAAATGAAACCCGTCTTCAAAATCACAATCTTCATAACATACAAATTTTCCATGGCATTCTAAAATCATTGATATTCGATTTTATCCTAAAACCATGCTAATCCGTGTTTAAACAATTTTGTTTAAATACATCATATTATAATTCAAGCATATCATCATCCAAATAATTATAAAGCGAATTTAATCATAAATCTGAAAACATATAATCATGGAATAAAATAGAGATAGTATAAAATTATTATTTACCTTGATTATGATAGGAGCTGTTTCCTGAAGGTCCGCCCAGGCAACTAAGGGTTCAACAATCTCGTTCGGCATGAAAAGATGGTTCGGCAATCAAGAGTATTCGACTTACAAGAGTACTTGGCCTAAAGGTACGCTCTGCCTAAAGGAGCACTCGGCCTAAGGGTACGCTCGGCCTAAGGGTACGCTCGGCCTAAGGGTACGCTTGGCCTACGGGTACGCTCGGCCTAAGGGTACGCTCGACCTAAGGGTACGCTCGGCCTACAATTATGCTCGGCCTACAAAGACGTTCGGCATACAAGTTACGGTCGGCCTACAAGGACGTGCGGCCTATAGCTACACTCGGCTTACAAAGACGTTCGGCATACAAGTTACGATCGGCCTACAAGGACGTTCGGCATACAAGTTGCGTTCGGCATCAAGTGACGTTCGGCATGGTGAGGGAGGTTCGGCATTTGGTCGTTCGACATGTTTGGGTCGGCATGCGGGGCTTATTCCATCTGGACCGAGATATCCAGCTACAGGCCCACCAGGGAAGGCCAACCCATCTTTGTCTATAAATAGAGAGGCAGGGGCACAGTGAAATGGACCTTTTTTCGAGAACACTGAGGAGACTCTGCCGCATTAAAGACTCACTCTCTCTACTTAGCAATTGTATTCAAGTAATTGGCAAATGGATTGTATATGTAATCAATTATCAAGTGAAGCAATAAAGATTAATCTCAAAGTGGATGTAGGCAGTTACGCCGAACCACTATAAATCTGGTGTTCTCGTCTTTGCATTCAATTTAGCATATTGATCTTTGTTTAAATTTACCTTCGTCACTTATATCTCTACACAATCTTTCTCAACGAGGTTAGTGACCAATTTTGGTGCTAACGCTTTGGTGCTTTCACTGAGAATTGAATTCTCAGACCTCAAGGATCTGCTTTGAAGCTACTGGATTGAACAAATCCCCCAAAGAAGATCCGACTCATTCATAGGACGTCCGCTGATTCTACTCAGAGTTCGTACCAATAACTCTACAATGGCAAGACCACGTACCAGATCAGCTTCTCATAATGTGGACGCCCACGAGACTGCTAGCGTGCAACAAGCAGGACCTAGCAATCAGCAAGCGATTCCAGGTGCAGAGACTACCGACCAGGACCAAATGCCGGTTGTCACCAGAATAGAGTTCAACGACTTGATGAGAGAACTCAGGGAAAGCTGGAGACAACTTGGAGAGCAGATGCAAGCCAACGCCAACCTCATGGCACAACTCACTCAACAACAACACCAGAATGCTGGGGCCAATCCCGCTCCTTATTCCTCATCCGACAGCTTAACTTCGTCCGATGAACCTCCTAAGCGTAGATGCTGTAAGACTGAAACTGCGCAGGCATGTGCTGCTATCCGAACAGCTGGAGACCGTGACCAAGCCGGAGCTGGAAACTTAGGAGCTGAAGTGCAGGTGGAGGCTGGAGGCCCAGACCATCAAGATGCCAACGATGTTGAACCTCAAGATGCACATTTGGCAGATCGCCAGCAGAGGAGGCATCAGCATAATCAATCACATAGAACAGACTCCAACCTTCCACCTTCCATTCAAACACCAGACCTAACAGCCATGATCAAACAATTGATGAAAGAGAATCAAGGCTTATCGAATGACGATTGGGGAGTGTTAATAAGTCATACTCCGTTCACAAACATTGTTCTACAAGCAGCGTACCCCAGAAAGTTTAGTATGCCAACTATCCCGGCTTATGAAGGAAAGACTGATCCCAGGCAGCATGTCATGAGGTACGAATGGATGATGGATTCAGCTAAAGCAAATGAAGAAACCAAGTGTAGATGCTTTCCAATAACTCTATCTGTGATCGCTACTATGTGGTTCACCCGACTTCCTCCGCGGTCCGTATCCAGTTTCGAGGAGTTGGCAAAGAAGTTTATAGAACAGTTCAGGATACACACTACTCGTCTAAAGGACGTGATGTCTCTATCAAGTGTAATCCAGTCTCCTGGGGAGTCATTGAAGGAGTATTTACAGAGATTACATGTTGCGGCAACTGAAGTCAGCAATCCCAATGATCATGCAATTCATATGGCCGTGATGCGAGGCGTGGATCCGAATTCAGAATTTGGAGACTGGCTGGCAGGAAATCCTCCGACTACGCTGGAGCATTTTTACTCGAAGGCATATTAGTTCATAAGAAGAGAGGAAGCTAGGTGGGTAAGGCAAGATAAGGCACCGGGACCTGTCCAGGAGTCCGTGAAAAGCAACATTGCTGTGAAGCAGTCCAGAGACAACTCGGGGAAAGTTCAAGTCAATGTCCAAAACAAACCCGGGCAACCTAAGGAATCCAGAGGAAGAAATCAAGGGAAGAAGAGAGAAGCGGGGAAGTGGAAGCCGAGAATTCCGACCTACAATGAGTATACCCCACTGAATGCGTCTCTTGAGAACATTTACCTATCAACCTACAATACCTTTCAATATAGAAAGCCGCGTCCAAAGGAGTCAACCGAAGAACAAAAGCGGACTGGGAAATACTGCCGCTTCCATGAGACTTATGGGCATAATACGGAAGAGTGCAGACACCTACACGACGCTATAGAGAAGTTGATTAGGCAGAAAAAGTTATAGGAGTTTGTGAAAAATCCGCAAGAAGGTGGACAGGAAACATCCAACCCAGGTCATGCACCAGCTCCGCGTCTTCCCGAGGAGCCTGCCTGGACTATGGGCAGATTAGTCATAAACACGATCATCGGCGGGCCTTACCCTGCTGATAAGAACTGGCAAGAGATGGAGCGGTATGCTAGTTACCTGAAGTACGCAAATTTCGAATGTTGTTCTAACGTAGAGGATGGGACCCCTGCTAAACAGCTGCGCGTGATGACAGACGATATAGTATTCAGGAGCAGAGATGCAGACCAAGTAGAGGCTCCTACCATCGACCCGATGGTCATATCTACGACAATCGGGCCAGCTTATGTTAAAAGAATTTTGATCGATTGTGGAAGTTCTGTCAACATCATCTTCAAGAAGGCTTATGACCAGATGAAGATGGAAATGAAGGATTTGAAACCGTCTAAAGCTCGTATACATGGCTTTAATGGCGCAGCAACCGATGCAGTAGGGTATGTTGAGTTACCAGTTGAACTGGGACAAGACGAGCGTCGGAGGGTGCGAATCCTACCCTTCGTAGTTTTGGATGTGGATTCTCCATACAATGTGTTCTTGGGCTGACCGGCCCTGGCTGAGTTTAAGGCAGCATTAGCCCCGTGGTGCTTGACTTTGAAGTTTTCGACTGACAGAGGAGTAGGTGTTGTTCATGGTGACCAGGCGACTGGTCGTGCCTGTGATGTGGCTGAGCTTCGAGAGGCCCAGCGGAGGGAGAAAGGAAAGGTCGCGGACAATCCCGTCTGCATCCATAATACTGATAATTGACAAGTAAAGCCCGAGCCCTGGCTCGGCCATAATTCTCGGATCTTTAGAGACCTAGATCCGAGAGACGACGATGAGAAACCCAGGGAAGAAAAGGCAGCGTCGGTTGAATTAACAATTGACATTTCAGTCAGCCGAGACGATCCATCGCGAGTACTGAAGATTGGATCACAACTCGGCCCCGCAATGACTGAAGACCTTAGTGATTTCCTCCGAGTGAATCTAGATGTTTTCGCCTGGACGCATTCTGATATGTGTGGGATTTCTCCTGCTATTACGAGTCATATGTTGAACATAGACCCGAAATACGTCCCGGTTAAACAAAAGAGGAGAGGAATGGACTCGGAGAGGTCCGCTGCTCTCAGAGAGGAGGTGGACAAACTCAAAGCCAATGGGTTCGTCCGCGACGCCCTCTACCCTGAATGGGTATCGAACCCCGTGCTGGTAAAAAAGGCGAACGGGAAATGGAGAACTTGCGTAGACTATTCCGATTTGAACAAAGCATGCCCCAAGGACAGTTTCCCATTGCCTAGGATTTATCAGTTGGTCGACTCCACTGCAGGACACGAGTTGTTATCATTCATGGATACATACTCGGGATACAATCAAATCCCGATGCATATTCCAAACCAAGAACACACCAGTTTCGTCATAGACATTGGGCTATATTGCTATGTAGTAATGCCTTTCGGATTGAAAAACGCAGGAGCGACTTATCAGCGACTGGTGAATCGAATGTTCAAAGACCAGCTTGGTAGAACGATGGAAGTCTATGTGGATGACATGCTCGTGAAGTCACGATAGTCAAACGACCACATTCGAGACTTAGCAGAGATGTTCGATATACTCAGATATTATGGGATGAAGTTCAACCCTCTGAAGTGTTCCTTCAGCATTGCGTCGGGGAAGTTTTTGGGATTCATTGTTAACGCTAGGGGAATTGAAGCTAACCCAGAGAAGATTCAAGCTATTCGAGATGTGCAAGTGCCCAGAACTATAAAATAGGTGCAAAGCTTGAATGGGAAAGTGGCTGCGCTGAGTCGATTCATATCCAGAGCCACGGACAAGTGCATTCCTTTCTTCGATATAATAAAGAAAGGGAAGAGGAATTTCGAATGGACATCTAACTGTGAGGAAGCATTCCGAGATCTGGTGAGGCATCTGGAAAGTCCTCCAGTGCTGTCGAAGCCAGTAGACCACGAGATGTTGTACGTATACTTGGCCGTATCCCTGCATGCTATAAGTGAGGCTTTGGTCCGCGAGGAGGACCGAGTCCAAAAGCCGGTGTATTACGTTAGTAAACGTTTAACGGGGGCAGAAAGAAATTACCCCAAAATCGAGAAATTGGCCTATTGCTTAGCGATTGCATCACGTAAGCTACGTCCATACTTTCAAGCACACTCGGTCAGTGTCTATACCGATCAGCCCTTACGGCAGGTACTCCAACGACCAGAAACTTCTGGAAGGATGTTAAAATGGAATATTGAGTTGAGTCGATTCGATATTACCGACCTGCCAAGAAGAGCCATACAAAGGCAAGCACGAGCAGATTTCATCGCTAAGTTTACTGTACCTGACGAACCAGATAGTCGCAGTGTCATTCCCCCCATTCGATGGAAATTGTACACCGATGGGGCATCAAACGACCGTTGCTCCGGAGCTGGTGTAGTTCTCATAACTCCGGAAAATCGATCGATTTGTTACGCTTTGAAGCTCAATTTCCCGGCTACGAATAATGAAGCAGAATATGAAGCATTGATTGCTGGTCTAAAGCGTATTGGAGAACTCGGGGTAAGGTCAGTTGAAATATTTTGTGACTCACAATTGGTGGTCTACCAAGTGCGGGGAGATTACCAAGCAAGGGGACAGAAGCTTGCTCCGTACCTTGCTCTGGTTCAGGAACTATTGGCGAACTTTTAACATTATGACATTTCGCATATCCCACGTGAATAGAACAAAGAAGCCGACTCGTTGGCCAAATTCGCAAGCACTGGCGATGCGCCGCAAATGGGATTAGTTCCCGTCGAAACCTTACACACTCCAAGCATAGATGTGATGGAAGTCGATTTTGCATTGGAAACGGAAATCGAGAGAGAGTCATGGATAACCCTATTCAAACTATACCTGATAACCGGGGCTTTACCAGAAAAAAGAGCAAAAGACGACCGGTCATTCGAAAAGCCGCACGATATGTATTGTATGATGGGATAATGTATCGGAAGGGGTTCTCGGTCCCCTTATTACGATGCATTGCCAATAATGAGACAAAGCGGGTCATGGAGGAGGTTCATGAAGGGGAATGTGGCGACCACACTGGGGGGCAACCGCTAGCAAAAAAGATCCTCCGTTACGATACTATTGGCCAACTGTGAATCAGGATGCTGCAGACTATGCAAGAAAATGTGACAAGTGTCAGAGATATGTGAAAATCCCGAGAGCTCCTCCAACGGAACTCACACAAATGGTTAGTCCCTGGCCGTTTGGAATCTGGGGAATCGACATAATCGGTTCTTTGCCTATATACAAAGGTGGTGCGAAATACGCGATAGTTGCAGTCGACTACTTCACGAAATGGGCCGAGGCAGAACCTTTAGCCACAATCACCTCCAAGAAAGTCATTAATTTTGTTGTACGAAACATTATATACCGCTTTGGCCTCCCGCGAACCATCATTACGGATAACGGAACTTAGTTTGAAAGTAAAGAGTTCAAAGATTTCTGTTCGAAGTACGGCATTGAGAAAAAGTTCGCCGCTATTGCTCATCCGAAGGCTAATGGGAAGTTGAAGCCGTGAACAAAATAATCAAGTCCATATTGAAGAAGCATTTAGAAAAGGCTGGAGGCAAGTGGGTAGATGAACTCCCAATAGCACTGTGGGCTTATAGAACTACTCACAAGTCCGCGACTGGCCATACTCCATTCGCATTGGTGTACGGCTCAGAAGCTGTTATACCCGTGGAGCTTGTAGTTCCATCACATCGGGTGACACATTATGATCCTAAGACGAACTAGAATCTCTTGTTGGAATCACTGGACTGCGTCGATGAAAAACGTGAAGAAGCTGAATTAAGGGTGGCAACATATAGGCATCGAGTCAAGCGATATTACGACGAGAAAGTCCGCCCAAGAATCCTTGATGTGGGTGATCTCGTTTTGAAACGAGTTTTCCCGGTACCATCACGTATGAATCCCAACTGGGAAGGTCCATATGTTATTGAACGGAAGCTTGGAGAGGGAACTTTCAAGCTCGCGACCGTTGATGGCGTGACACTTCCCTGAGTGTGGAACAATGAACATTTGCGACGTTATTACACTTTTGTTCCTTTCATGTTTTAGATGCAGTTATTTCCTGTATGTTTTTGTTCCATTGTCTCTTAGTTTCTTTTCAGCATGTAATCAGACGATTTAGTTTGTTTCATTAATAAAGGCTTGAAGCCGTCTTTTCCATGAATTACTAATGTTTCTATACCTTATAGTCGGGTGATAAACAACTAGAGTCACATTATTCTGTACGACCTACGAACTCGTATAAACGACTCGAATCTCCGAGTCCCCTAAGTGCGGACCGGAGTACTCTAAGTCCCTGGAGCGTGGACTAGAGTATAAACGACTCGAATCTCCGAGTCCCCTGAGTGCGGACCGGAGTACTCTAAGTCCCCGGAGCGCGGACTAGAGTATAAACGACTCAAATCTCCGAGTCCCCTGAGTGTGGACCGGAGTACACTAAGTCCCCGGAGCGCGAACTAGAGTATAAATGACTCAAACCTCCGAGTCCCCTGAGTGCGGACCGGAGTACTCTAAGTCCCTGGAGCGCGGACTAGAGTATAAACGAATTAAACCTCTGAGTCCCCTGAGTGCGGACCGGAGTACTCTAAGTCCCTGGAGCGCGGACTAGAGTATAAACGACTCAAACCTCCGAGTCCCTTGAGTGCGGACCGAAGTACTCTAAGTCCCTAGAGCGCGGACTATAGTATAAACGAATTAAACCTCCGAGTCCACTGAGTGTGGACCGGAGTACTCTAAGTCCCCGGAGCACGGACTAGAGTATAAACGACTCGAATCTCCGAGTCCCCTGAGTGCGGATCGGAGTACTCTAAGTCCCCGGAGCGCGGACTAGAGTATGAACGACTTCAATCTCCGAGTCCCCTGAGTGCGGACTGGAGTACTCTAAGTCCCCAGAGTGCGGATTAGAGCATAGACTCTTTGAATCTCCGATTCCCCTGAATGCAGACCGGATTACTCTAAATCCCTGGAGCGTGGATCAGAAAAAATTCTAAGTATCCAAAGAATGTTCGAACACTGTAGGAATGGAAGGAGAAAAATACCGGACTCATAAGAACTTGAATTTCGACCACAGTTATACAGAAAGATGAAAAAGCAAAGGAATCGTTCAAGTGACAAGGAAACTAAACTTTATTCAACAATCCAAAATGGGGTTACACAACTACTCCTTTAAAACTTGGAGTTAAACATTCTATCTACATGAACTATGAAAGCGAAAAAGTAAAAGTAGTTACACGACCTAAGCAAAATCTCGTTGAACGAGTATAGCGACTATTTCTTCGGCTTCTTTTTCTTGTCTTCCTTTGATTTCTCAGAAGACTCCTCTCCCCCACGCTTCCTCTGGGATTTTTTGCTTGCCAACGAAGCGGAGTCAAGAGTGGGAGAAGGAACATCAAGCGGTTTGGATTTGCCGGGGAGAATGATTTTCAGAGGCCTATTCAGCTGGTCGGTAAGTTCCAGTATTTGAGGCTCGACCTTGATCTCGACCTTCTTCTTCTTCTCTTCTGCTAGTCGCTCTTTCATGCTCATCTTCGAAGTATGTTCTGAGGCGCTAGTGATCTCGATTTCATCACTCCCTTCAACGGGAGATGAAGTGTCAAACTTATCATCATCTAGCGCCCCGATCACTTGGGCGTCAGGGCCGGGAGTTACACCCGCATGAGCGACATCGCTTTTTTTCCCTGCCTCCTCCTTGGCGTCATCGCTCCTCGGAGTTGGTTCAGGATCAGAACGGCATGCATAAAAAACAGAAAGAATGAACGTTAGGACTAATAACCGCTAACGGAAAGTGACAGATCTTTGAACTTCTAAAAGAAGAGTTTTATACCGGGTTCTGGCTGGCTATCAGTTGCGCATGGAGTTTCACCCTCTAGAATAGGGGATAGCACATGAACGCCAAGCCCGGGATATTCTGGATCATAGCCGGCATGCTGCTCAAATGGGTCAAGTGTTGTCCGACCGGCCGATTGAGCAGAAGGAGGAGCAGCAGAAGGAGGAGCTGCAGCCTTAGCCCCAGATGGACCAGCTTCGTCGTCTTTCTCTTTTGATAGGGGAGAGCCTTTACTATAAAGAGCCAAAGCTACAGACAAGTCCGCAGGCTCGTTCCCTCTGAGAAATTCTTTCACTAGAGCCTCCTCATTGACTTCCTTAGTGCCCGACTCAATCTTTCCGCTCTTTATTAAAGTCTCCCAGGCCTCAGCTAGAGATTTAAGATAGCCCTCGCCTAGGAATGTCAAGTCGCGGTGCATAAGGACGCGGGCGCTGTATTCGGCAATCAGCGGGTCAAACATGCACTTAACCTCTTCTCTACCGGCCTCTACAGCTGCTTCAAGACGAGAGTCAATCTCTTCGGAAGCTAGTCCCTTGCCCTCCTCACGGGCTTCGCTCTTCATCGTCTCAACTTTAGAGAGCTCATCATCGAGCTTTGCTTTTAGGAGACGTGTATCAACGATCTCATTACAATACCGTTGAGACTCTTCCTGAGCCGCTATCTTTTCTTCCCTCTCCTTAGAGAGTAGCTCCTTCAGCTCTTTGGCCTGTAGAGCAAGTCAATCCCTTTATTTTTGAATGGAGTCTTTTTCTAGGGCTAGGGCTCCACTTCGTTGGACTGTGGTGTCAAGTTCTTTCTTATGGGTCGTCTCAAGATGAGCGACGTCCTCCGCAGTCTCCTTAGCATTCTGTTCTGCGGCTTCAAGCTTGGACTTGTACGAAGCGAGCTCTTCGTCTTGATTCTTGATGATGTCCTTGTCGAAGATAGCTTCAAGCTTTAAACGGTCAATTTCCTACTGTCGCTCAACGGATACTTCCGAGACTTTTTCGACCAAGTGTACAAACGCGTCATGTTGAACATAGACGTCGTTGTTGCAGGCAATGGCACTCTGCTTGACGTGCCCTGGGATGTGATGAATAACTGAGAGGAATTTCAGGCCGTCAAAGCAGATTTTTGGGAATTTAGCCTTAAGATCAACCATCTTCTCTGCTATAGTTGGGTCAGCCGCAGTAACAGGGGGAGGAGGCTTTGAAAGTTCTGTTCTCTTCCGATGTACCCGAGATTGCCTTGTGCTCGATGAACCGGAATGTTGATCTCGGGAGACATTGGGTTGAGACCCCTTTTGCGGAAGTTTTTCTCTGTCTGGCTCAGTTTGAGGAGGGGGATCACGAGAATATGAAGACTGGGAGTATGCTTTCTTCCGATAAGACGACTCACGAGGACGGTTGTCTCGATCTTCGTAATCTACTCTGTCCTTGCGTCTACCGGAGCCTGAATGCCGTCCAGGATGGTGAAATATAGAAGAGCCGGGGAGGCGATCGAACCCGTGGGAGCGCCCCATGTCACCTGCATAGAATAAAAATAACAGCGAATTAGGAAATATCGGGGTTATGGCAAAAGTTGAAGTGCATGGTGAAGTGCGTGTGTGCATGTGTGTCCTAGTGTTCCCCCCGACGGACCAGTTCCTTTGTCTTTACTGATTGGAGTGTTATCTCCCTGGACTAGGGCTTGAACTCCCGTATCGCCTCTAGCGGGAGAATGAATTTTAAGGGCTTCTAGATCGTCGAAACCGTAATTGAGTAGATCATCGGGAATGGTAAGGTTTGACAGACCCTTTAAAGAACTTTCCATGTGCTGTGAAGAAGCCTCTTTCTCTGTCGGGATGAGCGTAACTTTGGAAGTTCCGCCAACTTTCTTCTTCCGTATCTTATACGTCAATTTCTTTTTCCCCTGCGAAGGGGAAGATGACGTTTTAATATCATGCACTTCGACCACCGGGTCCCAAGCAGGACCCACATTCTCGCCTTGTGTCTCAGGAGCTTCATCCTCTTTGTTTTTCTCCCATTCCTGTACATCAGGGGTATGGCGTGATGACGATTCAGCTAGTTTTTTCCCGTTACCGGATGCAGGCTTTGGAATGGAAACGCCCTCAGGAAGGCTAATCCGGCGACCTCCTGCTAACAGTCCGAACCTCGATAATGACTCATTTGAAATGAGGGTTTGGATGTCCCGTTCCTCAGCAGGGAGAGCTCTGATGGCTTCGACGGTCTCAGAATATCCTTGACCCTCAGGACGTGGGTTGATACCTGGAAAGATGAAACCAGAAGTTAGAAAAAGAATAGCTCCGATAAAGCGCGAATGTCGACTCAGGGAAAAGACTTACTGCCTTCAACCCATCTCCTTTCGAAGCCAGGAGGGCAACGCACATAGAACCATTCCTGTTTTTACAGGGAAAATTTGCTGCATGCTCCGGTCAAAATCTGGCATTTGTGGTACGGCTCGAGGAACACAAAGGAGAGGCTATCTTTTTGCTTCTTAATCATGTAAATATATCTGATGTCGCCGGAAGTTGGAAGCCTGGAGAAGACGACCATAAAAAGGAGGTAGGTCCCGTATAAGAAAGCGTGGCCGTTTGGATGCAGCTGCGACGGGGCAATGTCCATGTATTGCAATACGTCTCGAAGGAATAAATTGAATGGAGGCACGCTGCCCATCCAGCACATAAACTTATTACAGGCGGTATACCCAACTGGAGGCAGATGTGGGCGATCATGTCTCGACGGAACCAACACGTCGGCGAAAGGGATTTCGTGGATAGAACATATTCGCCGAAGCGCGACTTCATTAATCTTTGAAGCCTGTGAATCGATCTGATCATCCAAGAGAATCGATACATCCAGGGCATCAGGAGCTAAGTTATGAGCAGGGGAAGTCGACGGATTTGAAGTGTTCGCGGTTTCTTGCTTTGAAGACGGTCCGGGCCTATTTGAGATAGTGGCGGAGCTAGATTTTTTAGACATCTCCAATAAATAGTGAATCTGGCTAAGCACCTATGAGAACTATACTTGAAAAATGTTCAATGTTAGAATTAACAACGCAAATATTCCCCCCACGTGCTGTGTGAACTAGTGCAATCAATCGTGTATAAGCATTGAAAGTCGAAAGGTCACAAGGTTACTGATATAAAACTGAGCTTCAAATCATCGCCTTCGAAGACCGTCATCGCTGACCGTCTTCGAAAGCCTACCTTGTGGTGATTACAGTTTCAGATTCAGAGAACGTTAAAAGAAGCTATCCGAGTATGTCAATCTAAGTTCAGGTTTATGTCTACTGAAGCTAGGAAGTCAGTAGTCCGGATCAGTTTGATATGCTAATATGCTAGAGTACCTGTCCTTGTTTTGTTATGTGATTAGGCAAGGCAATTGTCTGTTTGGCATTTATGTTCGATCGGCCTAAGTATGGTTCGACATTCACGTTGTTCGGCCTAAGTCATGTTCGGTTTGTCTACTGTTCGGCCTAAGTCATGTTCGGCTTGTATATCGTTCGGCCTAAGTCATGTTCGGCTTGTCTATTGTTCGGCCTAAGTCATGTTCGGCTTGTATATCGTTCAGCCTAAGTCATGTTCAACTTGTCTATCGTTCGGCTTAAGTATGGTTCGGCATTCACGTTGTTCGGCCTGAGTCATGTTCGGTTTGTCTACTGTTCGGCCTAAGTCATGTTTGGCTTGTATACTGTTCGGCCTAAGTCATGTTCGGCTTGTCTATCGTTCGGCCTAAGTCATGTTCGGTTTGTCTACCGTTCGGCCTACCTATCGTTCATTCGAATTGTGCATTGTAAGACAAGGCTTGGTTTGGCCTGAGTTCTGTTCGGTCGAGATGACGTTCAGCATCCGACCTAGTTCATACTTCCTCCTTAACCTTCCACTTCCCGGCATGCGATGAGTCATGCCAAGCCAAAGTTAAGCCGAGCGCTAACGCTCGGCACTCCATCCTTAAAAACCACCTCATCCTCCTTCATTCTTTCCCTCCAATATCATTTCGGTACAAGAAGACCGAACCACAGCGTAACTCCCTCGTGTGCTCATCTCTGGCCACATCTCCTTTCTTCCACATCGTCCAGCCCTAAAAGAAACAACCTAGTCTCGGCTCGATCCTCCACGAAATACAGCCTTGAATTAAAACTTTTAGTAAGGTAAAATGGTTTAGTAGAAGGGATTGATACCTAGCAAATAGATTGAAACTCGGGAAAACTCTGGAATTAAGGCTTTGAGTTGTAGGATCTAGATTAACCTTAGAGGGGGGGTGAATAGGGTTATAGCAAATTTTCTCGAATTTAAACAAACTAAACACAAAAACAAACTGCAGAGAAGTAAATATGCTGAAAAGTAAATCACACACAAAATTTACCCAGCTTCGGCAACCCCTGCCTACTACTACATTCCCAGATTTCTATTAGAATTAAACAGTCTCCCGCTTACAAACACTCTAACAGACTCGCAAACCCTACTACCGCCTATAGAGTTTTGCAAACTCGCAAACCCTGCTTACTGAACTAATCCTAACTAGACAATCTGACACAACCTAAATCCTAGGTGGTGATTTACCAAGGTTTGATTCGAAAAGTACAGACTTTTTAAAAAATAAAAACAAGAACAAACCGAAACCCTAATTTAAAATATACCAAAGCCTTATAATTAATAACATAATAAAAACGGCCCAAACTATTATCACTTAAAAAGAAAATACGGCCCTTTTTCTTTTATCAATGTCGGCCCGTTCCTTTTTCAATCTCGTGAAAAATAATAGCGTTCCTCTTTGCGCTCTAAAATTAGGGCTTGTAATTTCTAGTCTTTGACGATCGACCCTACACCGTGGCTTCTATTTGCTTGATTGTTGCTTATGAAATTAAGGCTTGTGAATCGACTGGATGCTTTGATCGAATTCGACTTATCTCTGGTATGTTCTTCGTTCCTTTTGCTTTCTCGATTGATTGCTTGAATTCGATAATTAAATGCCGATGATGAATAGGATTTTATATAGGGTTCGATCCCCTATGTTTTCGTTCGTACGAATTAATTTGAATTCGTCAATTAATTTTGCTTAGCCGCTTGATTTTCTTTAATTGCTTGAGATTGATTCTGACTTTGTCACTTACGTATATTTGATCTTGGTTGACACGGTTTTGTAACTTGGTTATCACGGTATTGATATTGAGCTGTTCGATTCAGTTTGAATTTTCCTTGATTGATACGTCATAAACTTTCCTGATTTAGTTTGGCTTTGATTTTTGACATGGTCAACACAGTACTGTTGAATTCCGTGACCATCACGTCTTTAGTTGTTTTGACGATATTGAATTCGAGTTGACTTCGAATTCCTTGTTTTGAACTGCACCATCTGTTCCATGATGACGAATTTCGTTTCATTTTTCGTTCTCAGCTTCATACTAATTTTGGCATGTCTGCATCCATATATGCATTTGGTCATTCATTGGTTTGTTTGCATTTGTGAACATCGTCGAGTCTGGTTGTATTTGCATTGAACCATGCTGCAGCTTTGAGTAATTTTGGTTTTCTTGACAATTTGATGTCGAGGCTGTTGCACTATTGCTTTTTGCTACCTTGTTGTCATATTGACTTCATGTGTAAAAAATGTTGCTAGTTGTCCTGTATCTGGTCATGTACATTTGGGCTATGCATTGCTTCATCATGTCACTTGATCTGTTTCATTTGGGTTGTAGCTTGATAATCATATCTCCATTCTTGCTTTCATATGCGTTGAACTCTTATCCTTAGCTGTTCATTTCAAGTAGTCTTCATGTAGCTTGTTCTCTGATTTATGTCTTTACTGGTCTGATCTTTGATATTGAGGCTGCATTGTTGATTCACCTGTGTGCTTCTGCTTTAACACTGCATAGTTGTTTGAGCATTTCCTTCATATGATCTGCACTTGCATACTGCTACTTGTTGTTTCCAGTTGTACTTGGTCATTTTGTATTTGCATGTGGTACTGATGCACTTGAACTTGTATTTGAGCCTAGGCAGTGTGAACCAATTCTTTGTAGTATGTATTGTGCACTAGCATGCATACAGTCTGGTTGATTTTGTAGTTGTGCATGTTGTTTCAGTCTGGATTTGATTTCTTGAGTTTGCATTGTTGCAGTTGCTTTTGTTGACTGTGCACACGAGTTGGCGAGGCAGTGCACACATGTATAAATGTACACGTGTGTATTGCAGCCACTCATGATTACCTGTCCCTGATAAGAATACTGATATGCACAGATATTACACAATCAAAAATGATGACAATAACCCATATATCTGAGGCAACAATAAAGAACAAATTTATATTTTTGCAAATTCAAATTTGTTTATTTTCAGATTACTGCTGCAGTTGCTAATTATACAGGTACACAGGAGTCAGGACAAGAACTGGAGCTGGACAATGTAGATAGATGCAGATGTGCAGATAGGGTGAAGAACTGAGTGTTGAGTGTTGTAGTGAGAAAAAATAATGTAAATGTGAAATGTATGAAACCGGTGTATGTATAGAGAGAGCTGAAAACTTTGTACTATAAAAGTTTTGAAATAAAATATTATGTTGAATAAAAAATACTGATTGAATTATATAAATTATGTGCAATAGTATTATTATTCAATATGAATATTTATTCCAATATGTGTATAGTACAATCTGCAAATTGATATATGTTTGTTATCATCAAACAAAAAATCACATCAAACCATCTCCCCCTTTTGATGATGATAAACATATATATTAAAGATTTTGAAATTCTAATAAATGTGTTTGAGCATGAAATATTTGGCTTCCCCTATATGAATGCTACCCCTATATGAATGCTCCCCCTACAACTGAGACCACTCCCTATTTAGAAGATTTAGAAAATTACAGAAGAATAAAAGAACTAAAGAAAATTAACTAACAACATTTAACAAATTTGTTGAAGTATTCCAAAAATATTTACTTCCTTATCAAAATCTTGTTCTTCTCCCCCTTTTGTTATCATCAAAAGACTGACAAAACTAATGGAATAGTAGTGAAAAGAAGGAAAAAAAATTGGGTTTTTTTTAAATAAAAAACAAATGGAAAACAAAGAAAAATCATAATATATCATAACGAGGTAACAATTTCCACATTTTAGAGAATGGATTGATGATTCGGTTTTTATATAATGAGAAGAGAGATAATTTGACATTTAAGCACAAAAATAAGCACTTACTAACCACGCATAACCATAAGGACTTTTAAATGGGATTAGCAGTTACTTATTAGTCTAAGCATCCGGACTTTTAAGTGAGACCAGAAAAATACTTAGCTACCATACTCCATCCATGCATAACCATAAGGACTTTTAAATGAGAATGGAATGATGGTAAAATAATTCACTCACATGCTCCATCCATGCATAACCATAAGGACTTTTAAATGAGAATGGACGCATGAGATTTTTTTTTAATTTTAAAAGAATCACTCTTCTCATTTTACAAAACCATTATGAATGATAGAAAGATGGTATAAATAGAAATGATCGTGGAATAAGTTACCAAGTTAATTATATTATGAAATATATTTTTTAATTTTGAAAAGAAATAAAACAAAACATATTTCCACTACTGAATACCATATTCGAATAAATCTTTAAATAATATCCAAAACTGGTTTAATCCTAGAAATTGATGTTGAAAATAGATATCCAAGAATATTTCAACCAAAAAATGGAAAATGTTTAGTCAATTTCTATACTCCCCAAATCCAAACGTAATCTGGAAAATCTATCTTCAGGGAGGGGTTTTGTGAAAATATCAGCAAGTTGAATCTCAGTTGAAATATGTTCACTGCAAATGTCTTCCTTAGCAATGTGATCTCTAAGAAAGTGGTGTCTCACATCAATGTGTTTTGTGCGTGAATGATGAACAGGATTATTTGACAAGTCTATTGCACTTTTACTATCACATTTTAATGGAACTTGTTTATAAACTAAGCCAAAATCAGAAAGAGTTTGCATCATCCATAAAATTTGAGCACAACAACTTCCTAAAGCAATATATTCTGCTTCAGTGGTGGATAATGCAACACAATTTTGTTTTCGACTAGACCATGAAACTAATGAATGTCCTAGCATGAAACATGTCCCACTAGTACTTTTCCTGTCTACCAATGAACCAGCATAATCAGCATCTGAATAACCAACTAAATCAAAATTTTCACAAGAAGGGTACCATAGTCCAAATTTGTGTGTGTGTGAAAGATATCTTAAAATTATTTTAGTGGCTTTCAAATGAGATTCTTTAGGATTAGATAGAAAACGAGCACACAAACACACAGAAAACATAATATCAGGTCTAGAAGCAGTAAGATAGAGAAGTGAACCAATTATCCCTCGATATTTCTTCTGATCAACAGCAACTCCTTTCTCGTCTTTGTCCAACTTTGTTGATGGGCTCATAGGATTTCTCAATGGTTTGGAGTTCTCAACTCCAAATTTCTTCAATAGTTCCAACACATATTTGGATTGTGAAATGAAAATACCAGCACTGCTTTGCTTGATTTGAAATCCAAGGAAAAATTTCAATTCTCCAACCAAGCTCATCTCGAATTTAGCCTGCATGACTTGTTCAAATTCGCACAAGAGTTCATTAGTAGCACCATAAATGATATCATCGACATAAATCTGAACAATCAAAAAATCACTTTCTTTATGTAATAGAAACAGTGTCGTGTCAGCACTCCCCTTTTTAAAACCATTTTCCAAAAGATATGTACAAAGGCAGTCATACCAAGCTCTAGGAGCTTGCTTAAGACCATATAATGTTTTTCCAGTTTATACACATGATTTGGAAAATCATGATTTTCAAAACCGGGGGGTTGTTCAACAAAAACTTCTTCTTTCAAATCACCATTTAGAAAGGCACTTTTTACATCCATTTGTTTAAGTTTGAAACCCTTATAACATGCAAAACTTAGCAAAATCCTAACGGCTTCTAACCTAGCAACTAGAGCAAATGTTTCATCAAAATCTATGCCTTCTATTTGGTTATATCCTTTTGCGACCAACCTAGCTTTGTTTCTAATTACATTTCCTGATTCATCAAGTTTATTTTTGAACACCCATTTAGTTCCAACAATTGGATAGTCATTAGGCCTAGGAACTAATTTCCAAACTTTATTTCTCTCAAATTGATTAAGTTCATCTTGCATTGCTAAAATCCAACTTTCATCATTAAGTGCCATTTCAACAGAATCAAGTTCAATCTCAGAGATAAAACCACTGTGACAACAAAACGCACATAAATTTTTATCAAATGAAGAGCGAGTGTGTATACCTTCCGTAGGATCACCTATAACCAATTCAGGAGGATGATTGGATTTGAACTTCAATCTATCAGCATTAACAGTCCTACTTTCAGCTTTCTCACTAGACATCCCTTCTTCAATGCCTTCATGATCTACCCCATCGTCAACCGCCTTTTCAGTCGTCCTTTCCAGGTCAGATTCATAGAATTTCACATTGATCGATTAAACAATTGTTTTTGTTCGTTTGTTGTATATTCTGTAAGCCTTGCTCCTTGTTGAATAGCCCATGAAAATTCCCTCATCAGCCTTTGATTCGAATTTTCCAAGTTGATCACCTGTGTTAAGAATGAAACAAGGACATCCAAATACACGAAAATAAGAAATGTTAGGTTTCCTTTCATGCCACAATTCATAAGACGTTTTGCCAAGTATTGGTCTAATCATTACTCTATTCATTACATAGCACGAAGTATTCACTGCCTCTGCCCAAAAGGTTAAAGGTAGTTTATACTCACTCAACATGGATCTAGCCAATTCTTGCAATGTACGATTTTTCCTTTCAACCACCCCATTTTGTTGAGGTGTTCATGGAGCAAAAAATTTATGTTTTAAACCATTTTCTTCACAAAAGCTTTCACAATCCAAAATTTCAAATTCGCCTCCATGATCACTTCTCAAAGTTTTAATTGAAACTCCTTTTTCATTTTGAACAAGTTTTGCAAATTTTGAAAAATAATCAAAAGATTCAGACTTTTTGGCTAAGAAATAAACCCATGTAAATGTAGAATAATCATCAACCAATAGATAACAATAACGTTTTCCATTCAAGCTTGCAATTTCATTTAGTCCAAATAAGTCCATGTGAATTAATTCGAGGACCCTTGATGTGCTAACAATATTTTTAGGGCGAAATGATAATCGACTAAGCTTGTCCAAGGAACATGCTTTACACACTTTATTATTTTTAAATTTCTGATGTGGTAACCCTCTGACTAATTCTTTCATTTCAAGTTTTTCCAAGAGGCCCATGCTAGCATGTCCAAGTCTCCTATGCCATAAGGATGCCTCTTCGTCAGTGGCTACCAAACATCTAGAAAGATTTAGATTATCAAAAGAAAGCATGTAAACATTTCCTTTTCTTTTGCCCATAAAAACAATGTTATTAGAAGATTTATCAATGTTTTTTCAAGTATCACTCTCAAAAACCACATTCATACCTTTGTCACATAGTTGGCTAATAGAAATGAGATTGTGATGCAAATTATCGACGTATAAAACATTAGTCATGGAAAAGGTACCGTTACCTACTTCACCTTTAACAATAATCTTACACTTGCTATTGTCTCCCATGATCACATTTCCACCTTTAAAATTCTCTAGGCTAAGGAACTTTGATTTGTCACCTGTCATATGTCTAGAACAACCTGAATCTAGAAACCATTCTTGTTGCTCCTTAGCCCGCCAACAAACCTACATAGAGAAAGAGGAGGATGACCTAGAGAAACTCTTAGGTCCAATGATATTAGTGTCTGAAGCATTGTGAATAAACAATCCCTTTGGAACCCAAACTTGTTTTGTCCTTTCATTCTTGTTCCAATAGACATGAAATTTATTTGTAGAATTCTTAGGAACCCAAACTTGTATATATTTTGTGTTCTTGTTCCTATGACTATAATTTTTAGCATGATATCCATTTATTTCACATCTAGCAAAGACACTCTTACCTTTTGCATTATCATCAACTTGTGTTTTCCCAAAACCTAGTCCTTTTCTGTTGTTAGCAAAAAGTTGATTTCCCAATAACATGTTGAATGATTTTTTTCCTCTTGAAAAGTTATTCAGAGTTTTCTCAAGATTTTGGACTTCGGTTTTTAGTGTTGTGTTTTCAGTCACAAGTGAGGTGCATCTATTTATAAAATCCTTTTTCCTAGTGTCAATGGTTTCCTTAAGACTCAAGTTCTCTTTTTCAAGATTCTCAAAGCTATTCTTAAGTTTTGATAATTCTGAATCTAAAATTTTACATTTTTTACAGTCTAGGTTTTGAATATTTTCACGTTCAGTTTCTAACCTAGTATTTTCATGGACAAGTTCTCTCCTATCAGATTTCAGTTTTTCAATTTTAGATTCAAGAGTATCAATTGTTTTAGTAAGATCATAACACATCAAAACAAGTTCTTTATAAGAATAGTCACTTACCTCACTAGATTCCTCTGAGCTTGCTTCTGAATCTGATTTTGCCATAAGACACAAATTAGCCTCCTCTGAGCTGTTATTCGAAACTTCATCTCCTTCTTCATCATCCCAAGTTGCTGCAAAGGCCTTCTTCTTCTTTTTCTTTCCTTTGTTGTTTTTGAGAAGTGGGCATTTTTGTTTGAAGTGGCCAGGCTTCTTGCAGTTATAACAAGTCAATTCATTATCGGAATTGTCAGAATCTTTTGACCTATTACCACTTGTTTTCTTTTTGCTTGGCCCGAATCTTGACCATTTTCTAAGATTATTGACAGCCATTGCAAGCTCTTCAATTGGATCTTCTTCTTCTTCATCGCTCTCTTCTTTGCTCTTTAAGGCAATCGTCTTTTTCTTTGATTCGGAGTTGTTGCGTTCCTCCTTTGTTTTTAGCTCAAGCTCATATGTCATCAAGTTGCCGATCAACTCCTCCATGCTTAGTTTACTCAGATCTTTCGATTCTTGTATTGCCGTGACTTTTGCCTCAAAGTTCATCGGTAAGACTCATAGCACCTTCCACATAAGCTCTACCTCAGTGAATACCTTCCCAAGTGCTCTAGCATTGTACACCAAAGTTGAAAAGCGTCCAAACATGTCCTTTATGCTCTCGCCTTTGTCCATCACAAAGTTCTCGTATTCATTGCTGAATAGGGCTAGACGGGACTCCTTGACTTGAGAAGTTCCTTTATGTGTCACCTCCAAGGTATGCCAAATTTCCTGCGTAGTTTTACAATGAGAAATTCTATTAAATTAATTTTTATCAAGAGCACAGATCAAAGCATTCATGGCTTTAGCATTAGTAGTTTTTAATTTCTTATCGTTAGCGTCCCACCTATCCTTAGGTTTAGGAATCTCAGTATCACCAACAGTTATAGTGGGAGATTTATAGCCAGTTTCAATAATGTCCCAAACATCATAATCAACAGAACTAAGATAAATACCCATCCTAACTTTCCAATAAGCATAATCATTCCCATTAAACATGGGTGGCCTAGCAATAGATTGCCCATTAGAAAAAGCATTATTTGGTGGATTCATGACTCTAGAGTTAAAGAAAAATACCGGGCTCTGATACCACTTGTAGGATCTAGATTAACCCTAGAGGGGGGGTGAATAGGGTTATAGCAAATTTTCTCGAATTTAAACAAACTAAACACACAAAAATCTACAGAGAAGTAAATATGCTGAAAAGTAAATCACACACAAAATTTACCCAGCTTCGGCAACCCCTGCCTACTGCTGCATTCCCAGATTTCTATTAGAATTAAACAGTCTCCCGCTTACAAACACTCTAATAGACTCGCAAACCCTGCTACCACCTATAGAGTTTTGCAAACTCGCTAACCCTACTTACTGAACTAATCCTAACTAGACAATCTGACACAACCTAAATCCTAGGTGGTGATTTACCAAGGTTTGATTCGAAAAGTACAGACTTTTTTAAAAATAAAAACAAGAACAAACCGAAACCCTAATTTAAAATAAACCAAAGCCTTATAATTAATAACATAATAAAAACGGCCCAAACTATTATCACTTAAAAAGAAAATACGGCCCTTTTTCTTTTATCAATGTCGGCCCGTTCCTTTTTCAATCTCGTGAAAAATAATGGCGTTCCTCTTTGCGCTCTGAAATTAGGGCTTGTAATTTTTGGTCTTTGACGATCGACCCTACACCGTGGCTTCTATTTGCTTGATTGTTGCTTATGAAATTAGGGCTTGTGAATCGACTGGATGCTTTGATCGAATTCGACTTATCTCTGGTATGTTCTTCGTTCCTTTTGCTTTCTCGATTGGTTGCTTGAATTCGATAATTAAATGCCGATGATGAATAGGGTTTTATATAGGGTTCGATCCCCTATGTTTTCGTTTGTACGAATTAATTTGAATTCGTCAATTAATTTTGCTTGGCCGCTTGATTTTCTTTGATTGCTTGAGATTGATTCTGACTTTGTCACTCACGTATATTTGATCTTGGTTGACACGGTTTTGTAACTTGGTTATCATGGTATTGATATTGAGCTGTTCGATTCAGTTTGAATTTTTCCTTGATTGATACGTCAGAAAATTTACTGATTTAGTTTGGCTTTGATTTTTGACATGGTCAACACAGTACTGTTGAATTTCGTGACCATCAAGTCTTTGGTTGTTTTGACGATATTGAATTCAAGTTGACTTCGAATTCCTTATTTCGAACTGCACCATCTGTTCCATGATGACGAATTTCGTTTCTTTGTTCGTTCTCAGCTTCATACTAATTTTGGCATGTCTGCATCCATATATGCATTTGGTCATTCATTGGTTTGTTTGCATTTGTGAACATCGTCGAGTCTGGTTGTATTTGCATTGAACCATGTTGCAGCTTTGAGTAATTTTGGTTGTCTTGACAATTTGATGTCGAGGCTGTTGCACTATTGCTTTTTGCTACCTTGTTGTCATATTGACTTCATGTGTAAAAAATGTTGCTAGTTGTCCTGTATCTGGTCATGTACATTTGGGTTATGCATTGCTTCATCATGTCACTTGATCTGTTTCATTTGAGTTGTAGCTTGATAATCATATCTACATTCTTGCTTTCATATGCATTGAACTCTTATCCTTAGCTATTCATTTCAAGTAGTTTTCATGTAGCTTGTTCTCTGATTTATGTCTTTACTGGTCTGATCTTTGATGTTGAGGCTGCATTGTTGATTCACTTGTGTACTTCTGCTTTAACACTGCATAGTTGTTTGAGCATTGCCTTCATATGATCTGCACTTGCATACTACTACTTGTTGTTTCCAGTTGTACTTGGTCATTTTGTATCTGCATGTGGTACTGATGCACTTGAACTTGTATTTGAGCCTAGGCAGTGTGAACCAATTCTTTGTAGTATGTATCGTGCACTAGCATGCATACAGTCTGGTTGATTTTGTAGTTGTGCATGTTGTTTCAGTCTGGATTTGATTTCTTGAGTTTACATTGTTGTAGTTTCTTTTGTTGACTGTGCACACGAGTTGGCGAGGCAGTGCACACGTGTATAAATGTACACGTGTGTATTGCAGCCACTCATGATTACCTGTCCCTGATAAGAATACTGATATGCACATATATTATACAATCAAAAATGATGACAATAACCCATATATCCGAGGCACCAATAAAGAACAAATTTATATTTTTGCAAATTCAAATTTGTTTATTTTCAGATTATTGCTGTAGTTGCTAATTATACAAGTACACAGGAGTCAGGACAAGAACTGGAGCTGGACAATGCAGATAGATGCAGATGTGCAGACAGAGTGAAAAACTGAGTGTTGAGTGTTGTAGTGAGAAAAAATAATGTAAATGTGAAATGTATGAAACCGATGTATGTATAGAGAGAGCTGAAAACTTTATACTGTAAAAGTGTTGAAATAAAATATTATGTTGAATAAAAAATACTGATCGAATTATATAAATTCTGTGCAATAGTATTATTATTCAATATAAATATTTATTCCTATATGTGTATAGTACAATCTGCAAATTGATATATGTTTGTTATCATCAAACAAAAAATCACATCAAACATGAGTAGTTCCAAGCGATTGGAAGAAAGGGTGATGCCGGGTATGAAGTTCGAGGAAAGATAGGTAATGAGATTCTTGGTGTTTGACGAAACTCGTGAATACAGGATAGCAGATGTAAAAAGTGAGAAGAGAAGAGGGGTAAAAACGTTGGCTTTTATAGGAGAAGAGGGGAAGTCGTACAAACTATGGCAGGTAGTGCCGGTCAGAGCGTATTTGGTCGGCTTCCGCATACAAAGTCGCTCGGCATACGTAATATGTTCGGCTTCGGTAATCCTATTCGACGCGCACCACTTCATCTGGCAATCAAGGAAAACCACCTCAACTCGTGATTAAGAGAGAAAACAGAATTATATCTCGAAGCCTAGCCAGTGGACTCGTAGTTCAAAGCGCATCATGTTCTACCACGCGATGCACTTTGGGGGGCAAGTGTTTCCTGAAGGTCTGCCCAGGCAACTAAGGGTTCAGCAACCTCATTCGGCATGAAAAGATGGTTCGGCAATCAAGAGTATTCGGCTTACAAGAGTACTCGGCCTAAAGGTACGCTCTGCCTAAAGGAGCACTAGGCCTAAGGGTACGCTCGGCCTAAGGGTACGCTCGACCTACAGGTACGCTCGGCCTAAGGGTACGCTCGGCCTAAGAGTACGCTCGGTCTACAGCTACGCTCGGCCTACAAAGACGTTCGGCATAAAAGTTACGATCGGCCTACAAGGACGTGCGGCCTACAGCTACGCTCGGCCTACAATGACGTTCGGCATACAAGTTACAATCAGCCTACAAGGATGTTCGGCATACAAGTTGCGTTCGGCATCAAGTGACGTTCGGCATGGTGAGGGAGGTTCGGCATTTGGTCGTTCGGCATGTTTGGGTCGGCATGCGGGGCTTATTCCATCTGGACCGAGATATCCAACTACCAGGCCCGCCAGGGAAGGCCAACCCATCTTTGTCTATAAATAGAGAGGCAGGGGCACAGTGAAATGGACCTTTTTTTGGGAACACTGGGGAGACTTTCCACATTAAAGACTCACTCTCTCTACTTAGCAATTGTATTCAAGTAATTGGCAAACAGATTGTATCTGTAATCAATTATCAAGTGAAGCAATAAAGATTAATCTCAAAGTTGACGTAGGCAGTTATGCCGAACCACTATAAATCTGCTGTTCCCGTCTTTGCATTCAATTTAGCATATTGATCTTTGTTTAAATTTATCTTCATCACTTATATCTCTACACAATCTTTCTCAACGAGGTTAGTGACTAATTTTGGTGCTAACAGGAGCTATGAGATTTTATTTGAAATTAATCCTCTAGTTTTAATTCCTTAGCTTGATTAAGTTTCTTCCTCCTTTTCTCTTTGCTAATGGCCTGCTCCTTAGGTTTGTTTTTGCATTTGTGAAAATGAAAAGTGTACGTCAATAGGAAAATACGTGAGATGTATAGATATGAGTAAAAATAGTGTGGTTATTTACCAATATGCGCATGTTTTGAAATAACATAAAAGCCATTTTAAGCCCATTTAAGTTGTTAAGCACGACCTCCTTATTGATTTATTCAAATCTCATTCTCCTTAT
Source organism: Allium fistulosum (assembly GCA_030737815.1). Taxonomy (NCBI): domain Eukaryota; kingdom Viridiplantae; phylum Streptophyta; class Magnoliopsida; order Asparagales; family Amaryllidaceae; genus Allium; species Allium fistulosum. Next base: position 674,222,687 of record CM060901.1, read on the forward strand.
CATTCTAATTCTTACATTATTCTATTTAATTTATCTAATTAAATCTCCTGAATAATGTTATCAAAAATTAGGGGTGTTATAATATATCAGACATATAAGCTAAAAACAATATCAATATTAATAATTACATAAAACTCAAACATTACCATCTCAAACTCAAACATTTCAAATCAATATAAAACAAAACATCCATCATCGGTCTCACACACCTAACTGCAATATATACATTTAACATCAATGTATAATATATACATCCCACATCCAACATCAAACCCCACAAATCAACAAACACCACATGTCCACAAATCAACCACACTATCTCTCGTTGTGTATATACACAAGTTTCAAAAACAAAAACTGCAAAACGTACTTCATGACTCGTCATTAGCTCTAGAACCACCAAACGAGGGAAAGCTCCATGACGCTCCACATACTCAGCCAAACGCTGGTTCGGTTGCTCCATTTGCGCTGCTCGAAGGCGGTTCTCCTCTTACAGTTGTGTAATCTTCTGTATAAGCTCATTAATTTCAGCATTATCCTGAGACTTTTGATAAGCCTTTTATGAGGCCCGAGCCTACAAATCAAGTCGAAATATGTTTAAGTTATAGCGCAACTTTTAAAAAGTGAAGCAATTTTTACAACTTAGTTAATTTTTATAATTACCGATTGATTGCCGTAGCCAAAGCGGCTGTGTCAGGTCCATAACGAAGTCGAAGATAGCATCCTCCTCACTATCCCGAATGCTCAAGCATTTGCGCACGTGCTTGCATAAACCTTTCCTACAACGCAAAATTAAATAAAATTAAATATTACATGACATTATTATAATATTTTATAACTAATTAATTAAAATTATCATTATTATTAAATTATAACTTAAAATATACCTACATGTGTGGCGTATGCTTTGTCATCCTCATGCCAAGCATAAGTCACTAGTCCCTCGTCATTGGTCTGCCTGACGGGATGGGTATGTGCAAATACGTCCATATACGAGACAGGAACCCCATGTGCTCTTTCCTGCAATAATTGATATATATCATTTTGTTCATACTTATAAAACAAACTAATTCTGTTACACCCATCCAAACTTTTGTGGGCAATAGTTCTTTGAAAGTGATGGGTAACAAATGTTTCATCATTCATGACAATCACGACTTTTCATCCCACTCAGTTTACCACCCTTATAGTCGACATATGTGACGCCCCACCTTTATACCCACGCTAACCAAGAACACTACGATGTAGTGCTGTCAATTAGCATGGAGAATAAGGCTGTGGAGGAGCGACCATCCATGTAACTTCTTTGTGCGAGCACCAATATGTCAGATAGAACAGAATGCATATCTTTTAAAGGGGAAATCCGACATACCGATACAAACATAAAGCTATCACACGGTGGCTATCTATAACCTTCGGAAACAAACATAGAAACAATCATAACATAAATCAGTCACAGACATCCATATCACAAAGGCGGAAGAAGATATGAATAAATATATAACACATTAAAGTGTACATCAGTGTAGTGGTCAGAAAGATCCACGATAATACAAAAGAATAGCATCACGTGCTATACAAAAGAATAAGTACACAACATAGAGTCTATATCTCAAATGTGTACATCCAAAAACTACTAATCTATGTAGTTAGCCAAAAGTCAGAATAATCCTGAAGAGAAGTCAAGCAGAAGCACCTGTAACATCTCGGTCTGACCCGAGTATTATTTATAAGAAAATAATAAACGGATCAGTCTAGCTATAAATATCAGATGATATGGTATATAAAGTAAACGACATGACATGAACATGTAATAACCATAACGTCGTTCTACTATAAGTACGTAAATGAAAATCAACAAGAGATTAATCAATTTCACAAGGATCTTCTCAAAGATCCAAACCCATAAGCAGGTAATGACACACAAATTCACCAATACACAAAAAGGGATATCATATCAATGAAAACCACAAAAGTTGGTGAAGCACTAAATCCAGAAATCAACACACGAAATCCAGAAATCACAAAAAGGGGGAAGTCCGAGCACACAGATGAGAAGCTATCTCATGGAAGCTATCCATTTAATTTTCCAAACACACGGATGGCCCGAAGGCCTTTGACACACGAACGGCCCAAAGACCATGGGGTGCAGCCCCATATATGTGAGTAGAAACACCACCCAAGCGGGGTCTAGTCTCCCTCGCAGACAAAGAGACATCGCTCAATCGCTAGTCTAAATCACAAGAATGATCGTCATGATCATAAGGAAGTGTCAATCACACCAAGCTAGTAAATATATGAGTTTAGCTTCATGTCCCATAACCACTTGCTTAACTTAAATATTTACGAACAAGCTGTAAATCTTCACTAGAAAATTGTCACAAAAAGGGTTCAATCGAACAAGTCCAAGAGCTAACCGACGAAGTGAACACAAGCGTTTCATACCACTCGTTTTACTAAGTCGTTTAAGTCGATTTCTAATCCGAGTGAAGTAAAGGCTTGTATATACTAGTAGATTGGAAATCGGTTTTAGAAAACGAGCTTTTGATATTTAAAATAGTATTGAAATCGCTTTGATGAAAGAGTTTTGATATTTACTACTAGTATTGAAACCTTCATATCTTTAAAGTGACAAAACACAAAAATGATTGTAGAACAATCGATCACAGAAATACACAAACGAAGACGTGAATAAAATCCAAGGAAATCAGCTCAAAATCATCAAAGTGGAAGTTCTGTTGAATGTTTTTCAGATAAGATCCCCTACGAAGAGGGGTATGGGGTTCGACCTGCCCAGTCAAGTCACGGGGGTCCAGGGGGCAGCGCCCCGTCAAAACGGTACGACCTAAGTGAAGATAAGCGGCCTACGATCTAAAGCAAAATGAGGTCTGACGACCTAAGGGTTCACGCGACCTATCAAAATGGCCGAGCGACCTAACTGGAGTTAAGGGAGGCGAGCGACTTAAGGACAGTCGACTTAACAACTTGCGACTTAGTGGGGAATATGTCGGAGACGACCTACGAGGTAAACTAGGCCGACTTAGTAGAGGAGCGACCAAAAGTAAACGGTCCAACGACCTAACTCGAACGACCTAAAGGGTCGAACGACTTAACTGGAGGATAGGTCGGGCACGACCTACGACTTAACTGAGCCGAGCGACCTACGACCTAACAAAGTCGGGCGACCTACGACTTAACAGAGTCGAGCGACCTACGACATAACAAAATCGAGCGACCTACGACTTAACAGAGTCGAGCGACCTACGACATAACAAAGTCGACCGACCTACGACTTAACAGAGTCGAGCGACCTACGACATAACAAAGTCGAGCGACCTATGACTTAACACACGAACGTCTTAATGACCTAAGCCTTGAACGACTTAGTGGAACGAACGACTTATGAGTTAACTCACGAACGTCTTAACAGGAGCTTAAGTCGAAAGCGACCTACGAGATAAACCAGGGCGAGCGACCCAACGTTTGCCTGGGGGATTATAGGTCGGAAACGACCTATGACTTAAGGTTGACACGACCTATGACGTAAGATGGACACGACCTACGACTTAAGGCCTAACCCTGTGCGACTTTTCAACACAGCGACCAAAGTCTTAACCCGTGTACGACCTAGCGAAGGCCAGAACGACTTAGAGCCAGAAAATCATCAAAACACCAAAAATTGAAGTTTTTCGCCAATTCAATCCAAACCAAATGCAAATGAGCATGCTAAAGTGATAGGGAACCATTCCCAACAGTCCAAGATAGTTCTAAGCAAGAGTGTGAGATAAAAATCTCACCTTTTCACTAAAATGGATGAAGATGGAGATTGAAAGCAAGGAGAAGCAATCCAAAGCTTGAATCCACTATCTTCAACTTGAATTTGATGTTGAATCATAGATTTGCAATAGAATTTAAGTTTGGAGTTTTAATTTCCACTTCCCACCACCATTTTTGATGAAGCTTGAATGTTATTTGATGAAGTGTTGAAGAGAAGAGGGGGTTGGGCTGAGTTAGTTTGTGCAGTCCAAACCAAAGTCAAAGGCGAGAAAAGAGACGAAAATTTCACTATCTCCAAACATATCGAAGTTTACACTCAAAATGATCGCAAACGTCATTTTGAACTCAATGGAAGTGGTCTCGAGTCCTAATTTGACCGTATGCAAAAAGTAGCTTTTCGGACTAACATTCGACTAACGATAAAATATTTAAATAAAATATTTAAATATAAAATCGATAGATATGCGGGTTGTTACAACATATCTACGAAGATTAGAGGAAATCCCATCAGGAAATCTTAATCCTTCCACCCACTTTAACGCTATATTAACTCGGTTACTCTTTAGCTCATAACATGCTTTAGGTTTATTTGTGTCATTTGGCTTCATATAAAGCTCAGGACGATCGCATATTGCCTCTGTATCACGTCTTAATTTCAAATCGTCTTTAGTCCTTCCTTTAACATTCAGAACTGTGTTAAATACATTATCGAACACATTTTTCTCGTTGTTCATCACGTCGATATTATGATGAATTAAAAGATTTTGCCAATAAGGCAAATCCTAAAACATTCTTTGTTTGCACCAAATATGAATCGTCGATTTAACTTGAATTTCAATTTATTCACCAGTTTCATGTATCTTTGGATAATCCTTTATAAGGTCATAACTATCTTCGCTTGAACAAATCATTGGTGGTTGCAAGGTCTCAAGTCTATTATTTGTAAAGTATTTTTTATCATTTTCATGGACCCATTTTGATCGATTTAAATAAGAATTTTTTTTGCTTCTTAAAAGTCATAATGAAAAGAATTTGACTTTCAAAAACAAAAAAAAGTAGTTTGTTTGAGTCGATCCAAACGAGTTATAAATTATATATGATGAAGTAAATTGATAAAACAAACTGGTAAAATGAAACAGAAACCATAGTGCATTTGGCATTACTATATATCTTTGTTTAGAAACATTTACTAAGTTGATATGCTATGTTTAGACAACTTTTTTTTGAGCAAAACGGCTGTGTAGTTCGTGCGAGACTACACAGCCCAAATATTATAACCACAAAATATGTTAAGTACATTTTCTTATAGGTTCTGCTTCCAGCTACATACATCCATACGGTAGTAATCAGTACAACAAAAATCAAACACAAAAAGTCACAAGAAGCAAGACCGAGCATTTTTGGTATCTTCGTGGGCATCACCCTCAATCGCTAGGATTGTTTTGCAACTATCAACCGATTCGTCATCATCTACTATATGTATCTCATAACCCATATATGCATTTATTTAATTCGGTAGAGCACGGATGTTACCAATTTTACTTAAGCATAAAATGAGAAATATTGTTCAATCCGGTGCATTAGATAGTGAGGTAAAAGTGTCAAATTTCAAAAAAATGTAGTATAGTAATTTTGCACTAGATCTTTTTAATGCTTTATCATGAGTAATATTGATTATACAAATCAAATTTGATTTTTGATTTGGATTTAAAATTAATTTTATCTAACTTATTTTGATTAGTCTTAGATTACGATTAATGTTGAACATATATATTCACATACAATGTATGAATATGTTAAAGTGGATGTAAAACATTTAATAATCAAATCATTATAAATGTCATAAATACATATTTAATAATCAAATATTTATAAATGCCATACATACATATTTAATAATCAAATCTTTATAAATGTCATATATACATATACATATACATTAATATTGTTAATAGTATATCCACTACATTAATGTGATATGATAAATATTCAAATCCTACCAACTATTAACTATGTGACGTGAATTTTTTTTTAAATCTTATCTACTACTTATTATATAATATGATGAAATTTAACATCTTACCTATTATTATTACAACTTAAATCTTTCCAACTATAAATATTATCCAACTTATCCCAGATAAAATCCACACTTCAATTCTGTAAACAATGGTGCTTGAGAAGAAAGTTATGCAGAGCCTTTTGATACTGCTACTTTTACTAGTATTAGGTAACTAATTTGACAAGTTTGTTATTTTTTCAAATCCACTTGCTAAAATTTCAGCATAAAAAGGGACCAAAACTGATTATAATTTTTTTTAATATTTGTTGTTCAATACAAGGATAACAAATGTAGGTAAGGTTCTTGCTAATGGATTGGTTTTGGTACCTAATTTCACAAAAAGAAATTAAGCATTTGTTCACTTTTTTGTTGTTGTGATTTTTGATTACTATTTACTTAATAATAGCATGTGGTAAATAAAAGTAAACTAAGGGTAAGTCGGATCCCTCGTACTATTTAAATTTTGAACTATATATTATGATCTACAGGAAATGTTATAAAATCTAAAGCTGAGATGGTGAGTGTTGTGAGTCAACATTTCAAAGGACCTTGCTACAACAACAATGCATGCCGCCATATATGCACTATCTACGACAAAGTCCATAAATGTCTTTGTGTTAAGGAGGTTGATGATTAAACTTATGTATGTGCATTGCACTACATAACAATTTATGATGATTAATAATAATAAAAATTAGTTTATCTACCAACACATATAGTCATTTCGATCATACGATTGCATACCACTAACTTTATAAGTCTCCCTATGAATTTAACATATATTTGTTGATATGGTTAAATTTTTTGATCATTGTATCTGTCTTACTTATAATTTTGTGTTATTATTCAAATTGTTGTAGTCTGTGTAGTAATTAAGCAATTAGCTTACCATATAAAACAAGTTATATAAGTGGTCACAATTTTGTCGCATGTTATTCAAATTATTTTGCCATGGTTTGCTTGTCAATTGTTTTGTTTATTTTGTCTGTGTTGACATGAGTGGTGCTAAAAGCATCTTATATTTCCTTTATTTTGTTTCCCTATGAAAAAGCAATACGAGGCTTCATTCTAGATAGAACGGTCAGCAACATATCATTGAGCCACAGCAGAATGCTGATCAAATAAATTCGAGGACATAGTCCGAAACACCACGTACTTGATCAATAATAGTGTCCTAAAAACAAATTGAAGGAGTTCATTCAGGTAACATAACTGGATTAAATTAGGTATGACCAAGTAATCAACAGATTATATGCTGATAAAACGAAATGGGAGAATGAAAATCAGAGTGCATTTAGCCTCACATATATTTTTGTTTAGGAATATTTACTGAATTGATAAGCTATGCATGGAATGTTGAATAAACGATTAATTATATTGCGGATCTCGTTGATTTTCACTTCTTTTACAGGTGTGTTAACCAATTTTTAGGTCAGTAGTAACAATAAAAGAATGTTTAATAGCAATCTTTTACAGGTGGAAGTTATGTTTCGCTCTTTGTTTCTTTTTAGAAAAAACAAACCACTAATAATACATTCATTCACTCCATTAATAAGATATGACACAATTTCAAATCTTATCTATGATTAGTTACTACATTAAAAAAATTATAATTATCAGCATTACAAATCTAGGCATGTAGAATTCAAGATTATGCATGTGAGAGAGTTCAATGGTGCGTTTGCGGATAACAAAATGGTGAATCTGAGCAGAGCATTTGAACGGGGCATTTTAGCAAGAAAGATTGGTGAACGGAGAATGTGTTTGCGGCTATGAACGAGATATTTGAGTGGGGCATTTGAGTTGTGATTTTTAATTTAATCGATGTATAGTTAACTAATTATTTGTTTGTTTTTTAGTAGAAGGTATGTGTCAATAATTTACAAAAATAAATAAGTAAATAAATTGAATATTTATAAATTGCTCCGCTTCAGTTCAAACTAACTCCATTTGATACAATCGCAACATAAAAAACGATATCTCAAATGGACCCTATTTGGACGAGTTATTAATTTTAGAAACTTATAAAAATATAAATTTCATTAATTATAATAATTAATTCACTAAACGGGCCGCGACTTCCTTCTTTCTTTAAGATGGACGAGCCATTTGCCATGTCTCCTTTTGTGATGCTTCCGACGCTGTCACAAACGAAACTGGGAAAAAATACTGAAAACGGTATCCGTCCAACACAATTTCTTGTGTTTACCCTAAGCTTGGAGTTTTGCACAAGCGCATGGGTTTGGTCAGCAGTACCCAATTTTTAGCTCAGCAGTAACAATAAAGGAATTTTTAATAGCAACTGGTTAATCATCGGTTAAATTAGTTAAACAAGGGAAATTTCAAAATCTTTTACGGGAGAAAGTTATGTTTAGCTCTTTGTTTCTTTTTAGAAAAATAAATCACTAATAACACATTCATCTACTGCATTAATAAGGTTGCATTTGTTTAAATTCAGAACTACTGAATTTAGTTTTGAAATTATAAAATTTCAGCATTCAGAACTTTTGGGGTCATTTTCCCGGATGCATAAGTTCGGAATAACCTAGTCAATTCAGATATTATTTTTAAGCGAAAAATCATCGCTGATTTTAAGCTTCTGAACATTTCTTCCTGGTTTGCAGTCTTGAACCGGTGAAACATTTATATAAGTAATAGCACTGCAGGCTATTTATTCCATTATCTCTCTCATCTCAAAAAAGTATTCGTCAGTCTGCTTCTGCAAACCAGCTGAATTCATACTTTAAGGTACATTTTTGCAGCTGTATTTTATTTAGTGTATGTTAATATGCTGGTGGAAGATAGGTAAGGATATTATGTAAGCTTCATGATGTGATGTTTTTGTCAATTGTTGTATGCTATACCATGTGACAAACAACCCAACCAATATAAGTACTGTATGTGTACGCACAAATTGAAATATTTCTTTTTATTTGTTGTACGCTAAGATTATTAGTAAGCACAAAAATGCAAAGAGAAAATTGTTCATAGGTTTTTAAGAAGAAATGAAAAGCGAAATAGTTGTTTATTAGAAATTCGAATACAGATGCTAAAATGAGTTAACCTGTCAGGTGTATTTATAAGCTTACCTCAACATATAAACCGATGTGAAAGGTATCTTTTTATTTGTTATAAGCAACCTCTATTTGTGTAAAGTATTTTGTGCTGTACATATAAACTGATGTGAACGGTATCTTTTTATTTGCTTGATTCAACGATAACATTCAAAGACACCATTGATGTGCTTTTTGTTGTAATAGCTGTATGCTATACTACTGTCTAATTAGTGTTTTTTGTATCCAACAGCTACTAGTACTAAATTTTTTTGACCGTTTAAAGCACACAAATAATTTAATAGCAGCGAATATAAGTACACAAAGTGTGTTACAACTGACGTGTAATACAAAAAAACAACTAAACAGTAGTTAGTTTCGTACCAATTTTTTTCTGTAATATTACTGTATATATTTGTTTATGGTTCTATCGTCGATGAATAAGAAAGGGAAATTTTTTTGATATAACAAAACATATCTTCATTAGTGTTAGTAAATAGTTATGGCATCAAGGAGAAAAACTAAGACAAGAATATGTGACAACGATGAAGATAGCAAGAGTTGCGACGACATGGCTGCTTTCACAAAGGATCCTGAAATGGAAAAAGACTTACTTGAATTGTGTTTTATGGAAGTTGAGCGCCAAGGTTATAAAGGAATCTCTCTTACGAAAGATTCCTGGACGAGGTTAGAGACATAGTTTAACGAAAAATGGAATGTGAATTTTTCCCATAAAATTTTTAAAAATCGTTACGACTATTTGCGAAGAGATTACGATGCATGGATAAAAATTATTGGACTATCTAGATATGGCTTTTGTGCTGCTACCAACTCTGTACACTTGCCACCTAAAAAGTGGAAGGACGTTATTCAGGCAAGTTAATCAATTCTACAAGCATTTTATTGTTCATGTATTATGATGATATATTTATATTATAAATGTTTACCTTTAGCAGCAAAATCCAAGAGCAGCGAAGCTTCAGAATGGTTCTCATAAATATCCTGATCTAATGAAAGGCATGTTTGAAAAAACGCTAGCAAAAGGATCATATGCTTGGTCGTCTTCATCATCAGTCCCACGTCCTACCAATGGTAATGAAGATGATGCTGACCATGTTGAAACGAAAGACGATGCAAATGTAGATACTACTGACTTGAACAGTAATATGAATGACGACTACTTTGATGGTATAAGAGTTACTGAAGATACAAAGAATACTCCATATGACGAAGACACCAATCAGACTCGACCTTCGAAGGCATTTCCCCGTCGACTTAATAAAAAACAGCAAAAAAACTCAAATGGCGAGACATTAGAAAATCAAATATAGGGATTACTTGGCATCTTGAAGCAACAAATTGATGAAGAGAAGGTTAGCAAAGGACCTTCGTATGCGGATATTATAGTTTCCCTAAGAGAGATGAAAAGTTTGGGTCTTTTATCACAAGACGAATATAGACAGGCAAAAGTATTGTTTTGTGAGAAGCCTGAACTAAAGGTTGCTTTCATGGATGAACCTACTTTTGACAAGAAAGTAGAATTTTTGAATTATGTTCTATATCAGTAGTTTTCTAGTGTTTGTTCTCATAATGTATGATGACTGAATAATTTATTGTACCATCCATCGGAATAATTTGCAAGTTTTGTTTGAATTTACAATTGTAGTTATTACAGTTAGGCCTAATACTGATAAATTGTTTAAATATTATAGAATGACACCGAAGTTTTGGATATTCGTTGGTTGGCACCTACTGCTAATATTATTTAAACACAGAAATCGTAGGGTAATGCGGAAAAAAGTGTTAACTTCATCTCTTTTTGGAAAACAGTACATGAAGGAGTTGTTAGAGGGTTCTCCCATTGTCATATACGATGAATTTCGAATGGATAAGCAATCTTTTAAAAACCTTTGTCTTTACTTTCGGCGGAAGAATTGACTTTTTAATAGCAAACTTATAGACGTCAAAGAAAAAATGGCAATGTTTCTATCCACCATAAGTCATAACAACCAAAATCGTATAATAAGGTACATATTTCAACACTCTGGACAAACGGTTCACAAATACTTTCATGAGGTATTAAACGCGGTGATGAATTTTGCTCAAGAAATGATCGTTCCTCCAGATTTTACTAATCCTACTGAAAATATTTGATCTCATATTGACCTACGAGAAGGGGCTTTCATAGGTGCAATTGGAGCATTAGATGGCACATTAATAGATGCAAACATTCCAATAGATGAGAAAGTACCATTCAGAGGACGAGGTCAAGGAAATTGTTATCAAAATGTAATGGCGGTTTGCGACTTTGAAATGAAATTCATATACGTGATGGCTGGGTGGGAAGGAATAGCGCTTGACTCAAAGGTCTTAAATGAAACATTGCGTGATCCTGCAAATAATTTTCCTATACCACCTCCAAGTAAGTACTTTACAATTTAAATAACATCTTGATTGAATACTATAACTTCGCAATTACGCTGCTGTAGGTATGTATTACCTTTGTGATGCGGCGTATATTAACACTAGAGGTTTCTTATCTCCATATCGCAACACCCGTTATTGGTTAAGAACCTACGGAGGTAATAATGCTACAAATAGGAAGGAAAAATTTAACCATGCTCATGCAAAACTAAGAAATTTTATTAAGAGAAGTTTCGGTGTGTTAAAAAAGAGGTTTCCCATTCTAAATAAAATGCCTCCATACAAGTTTTCTGTACAACGAGACATAGTTATTGCTTGTATGGCAATACATAATTTTTTACGGCATGTGTCTTATCATGATGAGTTATTTGAGCAAGCCGAACAAAATGAGGAAGATGAGAACGATAGTAATGAAATGTACTATACCATGGATGAATTAGAACCGCCACCAGTACCACCAAGCCACGGTGATATATTTTCTACTCAATCACAAATGTTCATGAATAATATGCATGATCAAATTGCCAATTGCCTGTAATTAGTAGACAATGGAAGTAAATAAACAGGTAATAGTCATGTATGATTTTTTTTGTCTACGATGGATGTATTTCTATTTTCTTTCCATCAATAGTGTAATAAGTATAGAATAAGAGTTGAGAAGAATTTTTTTTAGTTCCAAAAGTCTTAATAATGTAACAAAAACAAAACAAACAACATTTCAGTATGCGGCATTAAGCATTTAGCATTCAGCATTCAACCAAAAAACAAACGAAGCCTAAGATATGACACAATTTCAAATCTCATCTATGATTAGTTACTGCATTAAAAACATTCTAATTATTAGCATTACAAATCTAAGCATGTAGAATTCAACATTATTTATGAGAGAGTTCAATGGATCTTATACATGGATCCCAACGCATGGGGCCACTATCTTTAAAAATCTAACTTCTCTGTATAATAGCTCGGTTATAAATATTGTCAAGTGTGTGCTCAAAAATAATACTCATAGATTCTACAATTAAAAATGATTTTTGAAAAGAAATTTATGTCTAATCTTTTGGTATTTCTACTTCTCTTATTACAAGGTAACTGTTCATAAACTTTTTGTCTCTATGTTCACAATTTGTTCAGTGAAAATTTTAAGCATTAACTTCTTATTTGACAAGCGTTTATAAAAATTACAACTATCAAGCATTAAATACCTTTATATGTACTAAATGAAGTATTTTTAGTTGTTACTCAATGAGTACAAAAATCTGATGTAAACAAAATACATGTTAAAGTACTAAAAATGTGTAATCTTAATTGTTTATGCTTGTAGGAAATGTGAATAAATCTGAAGCTAAGGACGTCGTTGTCATTAGTCAATATTACAAGGGAGTCTGTAGCAGCACCCATGAATGCAACCATATCTGCCTTACTAGGGATAAAGGAAAAGGTGGAGGATGCGCATATGTCAGAGATCTTACAGGACATAAAACCAGCAAATGTGTTTGCATCAAGGATGTTAATTGAATTTATGTAATATATAGTGGAAAACAAAATTGATTTTATTTTAGTTTAATTGAAGTTATAATGATGATGAACTTTTTCTATTGAATTTTTTGTCTATTCCTATATATTTTATTAGTCTCCTTTAACATAAAGTTAGTTAACACCACAAATAACAACTTCAATATTATCTTATTCACCATACATATACATCTAAATGTATATATACATATATTTACATATACGTACGTACCTATACACACACACGTATACATATATGTAAATATACACACACACATATACATATATGTGTGTGTATCTATATATATATATTTATTTATTTAGTTATTTATTTATTCATTGATGATTAATTCCTAGTTTTTAACAACATTGTGTTGGTTAGGGTCACCTTATTTTTCTCCTCATAATACCGTTATTAGAAAACACGATAAAATTTTATGTTATACTCTTTATAATATGTATATATACATATATATATACAAATACACACACACACATATATATATATATACATATATATATATATATATATATATATATTCGTTGATGATTAATTCCTAGTTTTTAACAATAGTGTGTTGGTTAGGGTCACCACATTTTTCTTCACATAATACCATTATTAAAATATACCATAAAATTTTGTGTTATACTCTTCATAATAACAGACTTTTTAAGGACAACTAAATGCATTATTTCGACTCTTTTTTGCATGGTAAACAACCATCATTGGTATTAGAAAACAGCATTTTCCACGGCGATGGAAAACAATAGTTTCCACACCGAACAACTATAGCTCGGTGGTTGATGGTCGTGAAAAACGGTGTTGGTATGTGCTTGTTCGTCGTGTAAAATGAATTTACGCGGTGTTTAAATTTCATGTGAAATGACTTTGTTATTAGAAAGCACGCAATTTTATTGCATTTATTATTTTTTCAATAGAATTACAAAAAGGAAAACTGTGTGCCTTCAACAAAACACTAACAATACACTTTAACGTTTTTATAAAAAAAGGTATATATTTCCCAGACTAATTTGATCGGCTTTTCAACTAACAATTATGAATTAACGAGAATTATGGGTTACGAATTTAGGAGGGGTTATGAATTATGGAAATAAAGGTTATGAATTTAGATGGATAAAGAAAAAATGATAGCAATAAAAATGTAGATGAATGGAATTTGGTAATAAACAAATATTTATATATATATATATATATTATTTTTCTTGTTCTGAATCTAAGATTAAAAATAAAGAGAACAAGTACATATGTATACATTTCTCAATTTTTCATTTTACATATTCAGTTCTCCTTTCGGATGACGTATGCGATTTGAAATAGTATAAATTTATTGCTTGCTTCTTCATTTACTAAACTTCTTTATCATTTTGTAAGAGAGAATTACAACTCGACTATCATAAACTTCAACTGTTCCAACCATTTTGCACATAAAAAGATTTTATGTATAGACATTTGATAAGTTAAAGGTGAAATACAAAATGCATTGTGTAGACTTATATTCAATTAAGTCCATTAAAAACTATCGATAATTAGGCTTCTAAACTCTCAGTTACCATCCGATTAACTTAAAACTCAAACTGAGCTCTGTTACATAATCAAAACTCAACCCCGATCCAAACATGTTAGATATTTCAACGCAATACCCAAGTTCAGCCCATCGTGCTTTTTAAGTCCACTGAGAATAAAAGTATGTAAAAACATATACATGCAAACAAAAAAAAAGATAAACAAATAATATACAAATTTATATTTGTAGTAATAGGGGAATCAAAATATTAATCAGCACTGAAAATATGAACAACAGTGGCAGTACAAACAAACAACAGTAGAGTGCAATGAAAGGAAATGGGGATGCTGAGGCTTGCCTTAGCAATTTCCTTAAAACTTTTATTAGCAAGTTTCCCAAGATATAAAAAAATCTTTCTGTTCGAGATTGTGATCAGTACGACCTCTCTGTGATATACATAAACTGCTTTGATTCAATGGCAGAAGGAGGAGGAAGAAGAAGAGTATTGGTTTTTTTGGATACAAAATTGATCAGGTTTTGTTCCTTTTTATAACCTCCGTGTAACGACCCTTATTTTTTGATAATTAAAATATTAAATTTAATAAGATTTTAATATTTAATATTGTGAGAAATTAAAATTTATGATTTATTAATGAGAAAAATAATTAGAATATAATTTAATTTTATTGTTTGAATATTATTGACAAGTATTTTAATATAATTTCAATCAATTGAAATAACTGTAAAGTTAATTTGGTTATAATTGTAAATAAAGAATAAATTAAATGTTGGATTTAATGTTAAAATTATTTGTTATTAATTGAAATAGGTTTATTATGGAATGTGAAATCAATTAATTGGTACGTAGATTTATTAGCTTTTGTTTTTAAACAATAGACTTAGAAATGTGTTTGAATTACTAATGTGTAATAATTGTTTTAATTAATATTTTATTATTTAATCCTTTGAAATAATTTGGAAGTCAATGTGAATTCAATATATTTAAATATTGTCGTTAATTTGAGTTAAGATGATAACTGTAGAATATAAATGTAATAAAATGTAAACTAATGTTAATTATATTCATAAGGTAATAGTTGATAAAATAAGAAGAGTGTAAATCGAAATAAAAGAATTTAATTGAAATTAAAATATAATTAACTAGGGTTTTATTACAGTTGTAATTGAACGCCGAAATTAGTGCAATATTAAGTAGTGGATTTAACATGGGAAATTTACTTTTAATAGATTATTAATTTCTATGTAATCAAGAATGATAAAAATTTTAACTTTTAAATTTTAATTTAAAAGTGATTAAATAAATTTAATAATAATTTATTTAATTAACGTGAAAAATAGTCATTTTGGCCACTGTCTCGGATTTCGAGGAAACTATTTTCATCGGATCCGTAACAGTGAATTATTTTAGGATTTCAAATTTCGTAGCGATCAGACTTGTCGTTTGATCATGCGAGCTCGAAACGCATAGAAATCGATTAAAGGAATTTAAAAGAATATAATTTGATTTTAAATGCTAAATTCTTCATACAATGGAATTAGGGTTTGAAACTAATTCCATTGAATTTAAAAATATTGAAAACCTATATTTCGATATATTGGATGACCCATTTTTGTTTCGAAAACGAAACGGGCTTTTCTGGTCGTTGTTATTGTTTCGACCCAATTAGATCTGTCCATTCGTTCTTGCCCATCTTTGTATATATTTAGCCTGTTATAAACCCTAATAGTTTCTCATTTTTTTGTACGTATCTGTTCATTCATCCATTCTTCCTTCTCAATGCCAGAAATATTGAAGCCCTAATTTCCAAATTCAAAATCAAATTGAAAATTCATACTCCTCAAACCATAGCAAATTATATATCGTTGGAAAGCTCTTGACGAGCATAATCTATTTCTGAAATTCGTTTTTGCAATTGATTCTCGGTTTGGCCAGAATTTGGCGATCTTTCCCAACCGTTTGTTGCTAGGGTTTTGGATTTAACGGCAGATCGTCGACCAATCGACGATCGGAGGACACCGGTGCGTAGAGTGGATCGAGCAGACATCATCCAGTGGAGTAGTTCATCGAGATGACGATGAATTTTGCTAGAATTTGAGCTTATATGGTGGCGACGACGCAGTAGCCAAAGCAGGCCGGAGGTAGCCGTAGGTACGGCGATGGAGCGGCTCGAGGTGGGCGTCTCTATGGCGCAGCTGGATTGGGTGATGGCGACCTCCAGGTGCCTGCGGCAGTGGTCTAACGCAGGCTGCTGATGGGTTCATGCACGATGCGGCTAGGGTTTGGTAGGTAGATGTAACAACCCTGTTTTTAGTGATTACTTATAATATTAAATTATAACAATGGTTATAATTTAATATTGGAAATGGAAATTTGGTTAAAAATTGTTTATTTTAAATAAACAATGAGATTTGGGAGAATAAAATTTGATATAAGATTATTTCAGTGTGATTTAAGTTGAATAAATGGTGAATAATGGGAATAAGTTAATTTTGAGATGATAAATTAATAAAGAGATTCTTTTCAACGTTAATTTGTTGAAATAATATAAATGGTTGAATAATTAAAGTTTTAAAAACTTTATTTTGATAGTTTGGAAAGAAAATGATCATTTTATGATTTTAATTTGAGTAAATGCAATAATATTGTAAATTATTGCCAATATTGAATTTTTATTGATTATAAAGGGGAAATTAGAAGTGTTTATGTATTTTTATAAATACAAAAAGGTAAAATATTGTTTAAAATGATATTTTGTTGTAAAAGTGAAGTTGATATGGTTTGTTGTGTTTATTTTGATAAGAAAATAATTTTTATGTAAATTCTTATGTTTAAAATGGTGTTTTGTAATAAAAAGGCGTAACTTTTGAAATTTAAGTATAAATTAAGGTTTTATTGATAAAAAAGAGATTTTTTTTAGTTAAAACACATTTTAGTTTGTTGTGAAAACAATTTTGTTTACATAAACTTTTGTTGTATAAATTTTGTTTGAGAAAGTGTGTGTATTAAGAAAATAGGTGAAAATGTGTATTTTACTTAGTTGAATTTTTACTAAGTATAGTTTTTGGGCTAATGGGTAAAGGGTTAGATCCATTACCCATCTCTAAAACTATCAGGAGAAAAGAGAAAACTAAACTGTACGTTGGTTTCTCTCTTCTCACTTATATTCTTCCCTTGAAAATCAACAGTAAATGAAAAATGGCTTTCCTCTTTCAAATTAGAATCTTTCTTCAAAATTTGATGAAATTATAGAGAAATCAAGAAAGTAATTTGCAAATTAGTATCAAATTCAGGTAATCACCACCAATCTCTCAAGCAACTTCATCCAACTTTGTTCTTGATAAGGGGATTGTCTGTAATCTTTTTTTCTTTCTCTCTGCATATTCTTGTTTCAGCATTTATAGATGTTTAGAGCCTCAAATCGCCTCAAAAGATCACAACTTTCTACCAAATTCACTGCAAACAAACCCTAAGGTGAGTAATCTCACTCATGCTAGCTGTAAAAAATCTTGCTTATTCATATTTAGTGCAAAATTGGATGTTTGGAGATATAAAAATCAAGTTTTGATCATATTTTGTGCTCAATCCAAAAGCTGAATTCTATCCATCTTTGAAGCTGAAATGAAATTGGCCATAACTTCTTCGTTTTTTAACCTATTTTGATAATTTTGGATGTTCCAGAAAGTTTAAATCATGTACTACAACTTTTATGTATTGAGTTTTCTGTAGTTTTGAGGTTAGCTATGTCAAAATCGAATTTTTTCTACTGCTATCCCGAGAGCAAAACCAATATTTGTTCTGTGCTTAAAGCTAAAACAAAATTGGCCATAACTTCTTCGTTTCTTAACCAATTTTGATAAATTTAGATGTTCCAGAAAGCTTAAATCATTTAATACAAATTTCATGCATTGAATATTCTATAATTTTGAGGTTAGCTATGTCAAAATCGAATTTTTTTACTGCTATCCCAAGAGCAAAACTAATATTTGCTCTGTGTTTCAAACTGAAATAAAATTGGCCATAACTTCTTCATTTCTTAACCGAATTTGATAATTTTGTATGTTTTGGAAATCTTAGATCATGTGCAACAAGTTTCATTTATTGTGTTTTCTGAGATTTTGAAGTTTACTTGATCGAAATTATGGTTGTATGTTGCTGTCCATAGAGCAAAATGACAGCAACAACAATCATTGACCTTAAAATTGTATTAGCTCATTTTCCCTCTCATTCTCTTTCGGTTTTGATGACTTTTTGAGATATTTTGAGAGCTATCATGACTATCAGTAGGCTAGCTATATTTGGAGAATTTGAAATTCAAATTTAAATAGAATTTGAATTGATTTTGGGTTAAATTTGAATTGAATTCGTATTGAATTCAAGTTATCGGTTTTGAGATTTCCTTCTTAGTTTTCATTGCTTTCAAGAATAGTTTTCACTAAACCATTTCTGAAATACATGGACATTTCAAATTATTATTATATAGTAAATTTTAAATTATTTTTCTAAATAAAGATATATTTATTTCCTATAATAAAGGAATTTTAAATATTGGCTTTTAATAATCGTTTTCGGAAAATCATTTTAAATTCATGTTTTCTCTAATAAAATTATTTTATAAATAAAATTACTTATTTTTATGAATTTTGGACGTATGAGAAAGACAATTAAACGATAGAGTAACACATGTGGTATGGGACGCATGGATTTGATTTATCACTTAATTTCGGACTTATACGATTGAAACTGTTTCGATGAACTGTTTGAGATGATTTAAAATGTTATTAAATTTTGGGTAGATTATAAGGTCCGAGAACTTCAATTTAGGAGTATATTCGATGAAGGACCATTTTTAGATGTATTTCTTAATCGGCGATGAAATGAGGTGAATTAAGAGCTAGAAATTCCTATTTGGAATTATTGTTATAAATAACCATCTAGATGTTATTTTCACTTGTCGATGAGATGAGGTAAGCTTCTTTATGATGATTTTACGATGTTGAGATGTATTATGATAGTTTTACTTGTCGATGAGATGAGACAATTCATGATGCCACTAGTACTCGTCAATGAGACGAGACGAGTAGGGTATCGTATTTACTCGCCAATGAGATGAGGCAGAGTATATTTTCATGATGTTTATGATGTTTTACTAGTGTGGTACCAACTAACGGCTAGTAAACCGTTAGGTGCGAACGTATGGTATGGGACGTACGTTAACACCTATTGGATTCCTATTCGAGAAGTTGAGACACATTCACGATGTTTACTAGTACTACAGACCACGAGTACTCGATTGGAGTCATCACGATGTAGTTGCTACTCCGATCATCACGATGTTATTAACTTGAATCTTTGTGACTGGGAGTCATTATGATGTATAGACTATAGTCATTCACGATGTTAAGATGTTATTTGACTCTAGTCATCACGATGTTTATGGTACAAAATAGTAGTACTAGTCACGATGTAGCGCGCGTAGCATTGCTTCGGCATGCAATCGAGGATCTGGCCAATCTGGGATTTCTTTGAGTTTTGATGTTTTAGACTTCACCGTCTTTAGATGATTATTACATTGATAGCCTAGTGCCAGAAGAGATGTATATACATATGGTGAAATCATTTATGATGTTACTCTTTGATTGAGTTATTTGCATTACAGATTGATGATTTTATAGACTACTTGATGTTAAGATGGAGTTGAGATGTTTTTATATATTTAAACCGTTGCGATGAGGTATAAATGATTATGAAGAATCTTTTATGATGATTTTTAGTGATGGATTTGAGATGTATCTATATTCATACCCATGAGATGAGGTATGAATAAGTATGATGCTTCTATTATGATTGGGTTTTATATTTCCTTGAATGATCCTTGGGATGTGCCGATGAGATGAGGCACATCCATATGCATTTTATTCTATGTATGAAGGATATGTACCTTTGATGTATTGTTATATTGACGACCACTTCTAAGAAGATAGTTGAACCATTTGAAGTCATTATCCATATTCTTTTATACCACCGATGATATGAGGCAAAAGCAATGTTTATTGAGTCTTATCTTTAAAACTTTGCCCACCGATGTTCCATTTACTTAAGTGTCAGTTATGCCACTTAAGTATGACTTTATCATCATTATCTCTTCTACTTGCCAAGAAGAGATGTTGTCCTTTCTTATGATGTTGGAACCCTGTTTAGGGCATGGCATCCTTTAAGAAAAAGGATACCATAGCTTTCACCTACTTATCCTTATCGATTATTTTGTTTAACTGATGATTTTAGCTAGCCTAACCTGTGTGTTTTCACTCGGGTCAAACCGAGTTTGTTACAGGTTTAGTCTTCTTTATTGGACTTGCTATTGCTTGACGCTTTCCCATGGATCTTGAGTCTCCATCTTTAGATGTTTTGTTCCTTTATGTAGCATTTGAGTTGCTATCCCTTGACTTGTATTTATTGGGTGGTCGTCATACCACATTGATGTAATATTTGTATTGTATTTGACGTATCATTGTATATGTATGTATATGTATATATGTTACTGTTCTGTGATGAGTTATTCATTTAGTTATGGTGTTTTTTTATGATAGATCCATAGCTATCTATAACTTTGTATTGATTATTTATTGAATATGTCGATCCATTCGAGTTGAAAAAAATAGATAGCATTTGTCGACATGTTCAGTAGATAATTAAGACAAGGTTATAGTTGGTCGCCCTTAGCCAGCCCTATTCTCTGCATTAGCAGACATAATTACTATGTGATTCTCTTTGTTAATGTGGGTCTCGGGGTGGGGTGTTACAGTAGAGGTAAACAATTACGAAAATGCCCTTTGTTTTATTTTATTTTTAATCTCAATTTTCAAACCTTCTAATGTTAATAACTTTTTCATACGAGCTCGGATTTGGACGCGGTTTCTTCCACTGCAATCGTATCAAAATTTCGGACGACTTGGATCTAGTTTTGGTTGGTTTGTAGACTATTCAAATTTTGGGCTTTATTTGGATTTTAAATCAACTATAAATCAAAGGTGAGTGATTTAACCCACTCACAAATACTAAACAATCTTATGTTTGTTAAATTAAATTTAAGGTGTGATAAAAATATTTTTGGTTGTTGTTTGGTAGTTTAATTTGACATTTTAATTGAATTGAATTTTATTGAATTGAATTGCCATTTAAATTAATATTGAATTTAAGTTGTTAGTTAAATTCCTGATAATTATAACCGGTTAATTGTTGTGATTTATTAGCTGATTTGGATGATGATTGTGATGGATGTTTATTTGTTGACATTATTGGATGATTGGATGTTTATATCCGTGTTATCATTATGGGTTGAAATGATACATATCCGAACGATCTTATAGATTAGGGAAAATCGTTATGGGTTGAAATTATAAATCCGAGCGATTTTATTGATTTTGAAATTATTGATTCAGGATACGGGTTGGAATGATATATACCCGGAAACTTAACTATTTTGGGTTGAAATGATACATATCCAATCACTTGACCATAGGGTAGAAATTATATACGGACATTGTTGGTCAGTTTTAAATTATTTTCTAAATGGTAAAGTATGTTTGATTTTTAAATTTAATTTTTAAATTAAATTTAATTATTTTATTTAAAATTTATATTTAGAAAATAATTTATTTTATATGTTTTAAAGTTTCAAATTATAAGTTAATATTTGGTTTAAAAAGTAAATTTAAGATTTTTACTTATAATTTTATTTAGTTTTAAAAATATATTTTTAAATGGTTTAAGTTCTTAATTTAATAAAATATTTAATATAGTTTTAAGAATTTATTTAAATTCAATTTAATATAATAAATATATAATAACTTTTTATAAAAACGTAAAAGATTTTTTAAGGAATTTATAAAAGTTTTGTAAGAGATTTTATAATGGATTTTTATAAAGGATTTCATAATGGTTTTATAAAGGATTTTATAAAAGAATTTTATAAAGGGTTTTATAAAAGAACTTGTGTAAAGTAATTTGGAAGCGTTTAAAGGAATTTGCGAAGAAGCTTATGAAAATGGGAAGATTTCTAAACTGTATTGGAATTTATAAATAGCTTTGTAAATGGTTATAAAGCGTATAAATAGTTTATAAATGGGTTAAGAGAGATTTATAAATTATTTTCGAAATTGATTGAAAGAAACCTTCCTCAGTATTTATGAATATATTTATACTTTTGAAATAAGTATATGGATATCTTGATACAAAGGTATAAACTGTTTTCTAGATTTATTATTGTAAATATTTTATAAAATGACCACGGTGTGAAAAATATAACGATTGGTTGTTAAAGAGACCGAGGTCGGATATTGACATACACTCTACCAATTCCGAAACCACTTTAACAACTATGCATGTGGTGAAGAATCCAGAATGAAGTAGGATGGTTTGGCAAACGCTACTGGTACGAGGTAAGAACGTAGCCTGACCCCCTTAGGTCAGCTTGATATGACTAAAATAGGAGCTATCCCGGGCCAAGTGAGGTCGCTCCTCCGATCGGACATGCTTCTTCGATACCATATATGTTACTTTGTGATTGATTTGGTGGCCACCTTCGATTCGATTATGGGACTGTGTTCCGAGGTGGGCGGTAGTAGCTGCTATGTGTTACCACCAGTTCGGGCATGCAAAACGGTAGAATCCTACCTTGGGAATTGCCTCGCGTGCCTTGTCATACGCCTTATCAATCCCACTATGATTTTGGTTTGTGCCATACCTATGGAGTTGTGACGCCCCACCTCTATGCTCATAATAACAAAGAGTATTAAAGGAAATACTGTCTATTATTACGAAGAATAAGGCTGGATAGGAGCGACCATCCGTAATTGGCCTTACACTAACATTGGTTATCTCGATAGGAGTGGTACATACTTTTTATTTTTCTTCTATTATTTATTTACTCCCGTCGACACACCCAATACTAGTATAAAACGAACTATGACGGTTCATAATAGTTTAGGACATTAGATATAACAATAACACAGATAATATAAATGCGGAACACAGATAAAAACAAAAGTCTCATATATATATAACTGATGTCAGTTCATACATAGTTGACACAATACATATGATACAACTACAACTGTCGACTCTAGAAGTTATATATACAAGTACATTATCGACTAATATACATGAATACATATCGTTCTATACAATGACACGTCTACTACAAAATGACATTGAGAACTTCAGAAGATGTGAAAAGTCTTCATATCCTGAACAGCAACTCAAAGAAGAAAATCTACAACCTGAAATAACTCGGGTCTGACCCGAGTATTACATTCAAAAGAAAATAATACACGGGTCAGTCTAATTCAAACTCAGTTATTAGTGCATAGTAGCAATAATAATCAGATAGTCAAATAGACGACAGTCACAGAAATCTCGTATATCCGACTCCTTGATAAGAGAATCGAATAACGACAAATATAACACTAAACAGTGTTAAACAACACCAGCAAATCCAAATCATCAACAAGGATAGATAAAAGGTTACCAATGCAGATAATTCGGAAAACAACAGAATTGCTTAATGGCAATTAACAACAAAATGATCAAATCACAAAGCAAAACACAATATCGGACTATCGAATTGGCAACACAAATCAATTTCATCAATTGAAATCAATCAATTCAAAATGTCAAATTATGAATTGGCTGCAGTGCGCGCACGCGTGCACTGCCTTGCCAATACAGTGATGAAATACACAAAAGCTCAATGAAAATTCACAAACGGGCACAAGGTCAAACCCAAGAAAATCAGGTTCAACTCAAATGCCATTCAAATAAAATCACAACGCGAGCACAAGGTCAAACCCGAGCGTTTCAGCCGGATTCAACTCAAGTGTAATGAGAAAAACAAATCCAATGTATATCAGATCAGTGATGCTCAACCCAAACCAAACTACAATGAACCAAGGGACGGGACAAGTGCAGCCCCTATATGAATAATGGAAAACATAAGTGATACAACAGTTCAGTGAACTGCAAGTATTGACCCGGTAACCACAAGTATAAGAAATGCCCAACACAAATGAATGCAGTGAAGGGTTCATGGATGTAACATGCACCAGATCAGGTCGGAGTGAACCAGATTCAAGTGCAGACCGAAGGCAACAACCAATAACAAAATGCAAAGGTCAAGCCATGGTGGTCATGACTCAACACAAATGCAAAGCTTCAACAAATCAAAACAGCGTCATAGCATATGTATGCAGACCCAATGTCTCAAATGACTTAAGTGATGAAACACTGAAATAATGCCAAGGTCCAGACAACAACAGAGCACAATGCACCAAGTAAGTGACAGCAAACAACAGGGCCAGACCACAATAATGCAAGCATGAAGTGAATGCAACTACAGGTAAACACCCTAGGGCCAAGCACTGATATATGCAAACAAAAGAAATGCAACATAAATTAAAAGCTATGCAGTGATCAAACAGACTGCAAGATGTATGCAAACCTAAGGCATGAAACCACAGTGCAACGGTCAAGGTTGTATACCAAACTGAAACAAGCACATATCTATGTATATGTATATGCAAAAGTCATGCGCAACTGGATATCAACACGATTCAAAACTGTATACCAGATGCAACAAGGAACCAGAACTAAATGTCATGCAATGGGATTATCAAATTATGCTATAGTGATGATACAAGCACTTACAAAACGTATGTATGCATGCACAAATATGGTAAGACTCGAGCATGCAAGTGCAGACTATAAAGTGGTCACGTATACTGCAATAACAAAAGGCCACTGACTTGAGTACATTAGTGCAACAGGGACCAAAGGTCAAGTAATACAAGTATTACAGACCAGAATTTGAGTGATAAATGCACTAAGGACATAGCCATGAACTCAAATCATAAGTGATACGAAACTGCACAAAGAATACAACCAGGAAAACAAATACCTGAATGATATCAAGTGCAACTGCAACAGAAAGAAAAATATGTACAAGTGAATTCCACCAATGTCAAATGATGGAACCAGACCACATGGATAGGCAACCGACAGGAAAATATGCATAAGTGCGATAACGAATAAAATCAATTCAAGATATAGAGGTAATATCGAAACTAGTAGTGACCATGCTAGAGTCTCGGAGGAAAACAAAATTCGAGTTAAGGCCGAAGACAACAAGAATCTGTCCAAGTTAAACTAACTCATCAACATCATAACAAAATAATTTGCTTCGAATGAACGAAGTCATAATAACCACAAAAATCAAAACCGAGAGCATCCAGTATAGGCAAAATAAAAACAAATGGACAAACAAATGCTACCGTGAATCGCCAAAACAAACTCAAAGCCGAAGCTTAGTTTTTCCAACCAAAACAATGCTACACTCCGATGATCAGAGGATCGAAATAACCAGGGTGCATATTTAAACAAATTCAAGTGACCAAAATCAATTAGATCACTACCAAAGAAATGGTGAAAACCGAACTACCCAAAATAAACACTGTAATGACCATGAAGATCAATTAGATTAAACGTCATCAAAAGCAAAAGAATTCGAACACTGATAGCCAAGAGAATGAACAGCCTACAGAACAAAATCAACACTTGAACCAAAATCACTGCCGAGCATAGCTGAATTAGATGTGAGTGACGCATTAATCACTCACCTTTGCCAAAACAAAGCAGAGACCATCGAAGTCGAACACGAAAAGTCGATTGCCGAAGCCCTAATTTTTGAGCGAGCACCAGAAATCGGCAGCAAAGCTCTAGCTGCTGATGATTGAACGAGCATTGAAATCGACGGCCCTTATTTTGAAAAGCCCTAATTACTGAACGAAGAGGAAGGAGGACGAAGCCGCCATTTTCGTTTCTCTCGATCGATGTAGTTCGTGCCTTAGGTTTCGAGTGAACGAAAGAATTAAAAAGGGGAACAGCTTTGGATTATCACGGCATCACAAGGGAAACGTGGGCCAATATGATTTTTAAAGCCCACTAACAATTTTAATCAAATTTTTAAAAGAATTTACAATCGATAAAAGCACTTAACAATTATTCAAAAGAATTTAAACCGGGTGTTAAAAACTTCAAACAGTAATTAGCTGGCATTTTAATCGTTTAATGACGATATTAAATTAACATCAAAATCTCAGGTTGTTACAGACTTCCCTCCTTATAAAAATTGTGTCCCCGCAATTTCCATAATTAAGGTCGTCATTAACAATAAATTTCCTAACATAAACTGGTTAAGCTAGAAAAATAAAGGTAGAGAATTCGAACATCAAAGAACTCTTTTAATTTCATAAAGAAATTCACAATTCTCAACAAAAATTTAACTATCAAATAGACTATCAGAAAACAACAAAACTGAATGAACAAAATTTTCAGCAATATTCAATTATCAACTAGATAATTAAACACCGAAATTCACAAAACAGCAATATCTAATTATCGATACGATAATTAGAAGACAGCAAAATCCAATTATCAACAAAGATAATTATAAAACATAAATCGCAATTCGCAGAACTGCTAAAATTCTAGTTATTCAATAATTAACTGGAAAACACAATTTCCATAATCAACAAAATTAGCAATCATCCAATTTTCCAAACGATGCTCAGATAACAAATCAACAAATATCAAATTATCAAAAACGAAAATCAGAAAACATCAAATTTCTAATTATCTCAAACGATAATCAGAAAACAAATCAGCACATATCTAATTACCACAAACGGTAATTAAAATTTCGTATCAACAAATATTTAATTACCACAGACGGTAATCAAATTTCAAATTCAACAAATATTCGATTATCACAAAACGATAATCAAATTTCTCAAATTCACCAAATATTCGATTATCAAAGACGATAATCAAATTTCAAAAATCAACAAATATTCGATTATCACAAAACGATAATCAAATTTCTCAAATTCACCAAATATTCGATTATCAAAGACGATAATCAAATTTCAAAAATCAACAAATATTCGATTATCACAAAACGATAATCAAATTTCTCAAATTCACCAAATATTCGATTATCAAAAATGATAATCAAATTTCAAAAATCAACAAATATTCGATTATCACAAAACGATAATCAAATTTCTCAAATTCACCAAATATTCGATTATCAAAGACGATAATCAAATTTCAAAGATCAACAAATATTCGATTATCACAAAACGATAATCAAATTTCTCAAATTCACCAAATATTCGATTATCAAAAATGATAATCAAATTTCAAAAATCAACAAATATTCGATTATCACAAAACGATAATCAAATTTCTCAAATTCACCAAATATTCGATTATCAAAGACGATAATCAAATTTCAAAAATCAACAAATATTCGATTATCACAAAACGATAATCAAATTTCTCAAATTCACCAAATATTCGATTATCAAAAATGATAATCAAATTTCAAATCAACAATTATTTGATTATCACAAGCGATAATCAAATTTCAAATTCAATAATTATTTGATTATCTCACGCGATAATCAAATTTCAAATTCAACAAATATTTGATTATCTCAAGCGATAATCAAATTCAAATCAACCAATATTTAATTATCTAAAGCGATAATTAAATTTCAAATCAGCAAATATTTAATCATCTCAAGCGATAATTAAATTTAAAATCAACAAATATTTAATTATCTCAAGCGATAATTAAATCTTAAATCAACAAATATTTAATTATCTAAAGCGATAATTAAAAGCAACAAATATCCGATTATCGAAAACGATAATCAGAACGCATATCAGCAAATATCCAATTATCACAAGCGATAATTAGAAACAACAAATATCCGATTACCAAAAACGATAATCAGAACTCATATCAACAAATATCTAATTATCACAAGCGATAATTAGAAACAACAAATATCCGATTATCAAAAACGATAATCAGAACTCATACCAACAAATATCTAATTATCACAAGCGATAATTAGAAACAACAAATATCCGATTATCAAAAACGATAATCAGAACTCATATCAACAAATATCTAATTATCACAAGCGATAATTAGAAACAACAAATATCCGATTATCAAAAACGATAATCAGAACTCATACCAACAAATATCTAATTATCACAAGCGATAATTAGAAACAACAAATATCCGATTATCAAAAACGATAATCAGAACTCATATCAACAAATATCCAATTACCTGCAGATAATTGGAAACAACAAATATCTAGAAATCAATTAAGAAGACTAGAAAATCAACATAAAAGCTTGGATCGATCCCATCAGATGGCGAGTTTTTAATTCGCCGCACGTGCATCAACAAATGGCCGAAGCCTACCAAGTACTCAACATAATTTTGGCGCCCAACAAATGACCCGAAGGTCCAACATATGACCCGAAGGTCTAGTACTGGTATTTGACCCGAAGGTCCAACATATGACCCGAAGGTCCAACATAGTGGCTCGAAAGCACACGAAAACATCAAATATTTCAATTAACGAGTCCGGAATTAACCGAAATAGCAAACGCACATGTCCCATACCACGTGTTTTACTAAATCGTTTGATTCTCTTCATCGTTTCCTTGAAAGTGTAAAATTCATCAAAATCATCAAAACAGCAGATATTCAATTAACGAGTCCGGAATTAACCGAAATAGTAAAAGTGTGGTTCCATACTCCGCACTTTTGCTAAATCGTTTAAATCTCTTCATCGTTTCCTTGAAAGTGCAAAATTGTGTATTTTGTAAAAATACACTTTACATTCTCAAACGGACAAGTCCGGAATTAAGCGAATCAGTAAAAGAAAGGGGTCATAGTCCTCGATTTTGCTGAAACGTTTAAATCGCTTCCTCATTCTTTTGAAAGCGTAAACTGTTAAATTTCTGAAAACAATTTTTATTTATTTTGTAAAAATAACAATTCACCTTCTCAACTGGACAAGTCCGGAGTTAAGCGAAACAGTAAAAGAAAGGGGTCATAATCCTCGATTTTGCTGAATCGTTTAAGTCGCTTTCTCATTCTTTTGAAAACGCAAACTGTTACAATTTTCTAAAACAATTTTCATTTTAAAACAATTTTCCAATCACGTGATTAAAATAGCAAATCAGTAACAATTTCGATAAGGAAATTGTACTTCTCAAAATACCGTAAAAACGGTCACAAAACAGCATTGCGGAACAACCGCTTGAAAACCCACTTTTTTTATAAAAAAAAAATTGACGGTTACTGAAGCCAAAGCGACAGTAGTTTTAAAACGTCAAAAAATCACATCAAAACAATCTACATCAAAATGTAATATCAGTGAATTCTCATTCATCAAAATGCCACAAAACACCGTGCTTCAAAATATAGCATTGGTGTAAAATCCCGTTATAAAATAACGGCAACAAAATACGTATCATAACCAAGCATCGGTTCAACGTAAAATAAATGCAGTAACGTGCAATTCAAATTTTGCACGTACAACAAAAGGAACAAAGAAATCATTCGAATGTATCTTCAATGAAGATAATTCAAAACAGCAAAAATCTAATCAATAAATGATTAGTACCAAAGAAAGCCAGCGGAAATTTCAACAAAAATCACATATCTGCAATTTCTTCGAATCCTCAATTCGGATTCGAAATTCTCAAAGAAACAAAATAATTACAGCTATGTAAACGACAAATGAAATTCATATCAATTTCGTATTTTGATTTTTTAAATCAAAAAGATTATCAGTTGTACTCAGCGAAGACAGTTTTACTGTTTCCGCTGCGCACTCTGATAAACAGAACACAAATCAATCAAATCATCAGAACACAATTTCACTATTATTTTTAAATAAAGATATTTAAAAATTCCATCAAAATTTCAAAACTTTAGTTTTGACTCAAATCATAGATAAAACATCGACCAATAGTTGTAACATATGTTCCATCCAAGTTATGTTTTATATTATGTCCATAAACCCCAAGCTCTGATACCAACTGTGACGCCCCACCTCTATGCTCATAATAACAAAGAGTATTAAAGGAAATACTGTCTATTATTACGAAGAATAAGGCTGGATAGGAGCGACCATCCGTAATTGGCCTTACACTAACATTGGTTATCTCGATAGGAGTGGTACATACTTTTTATTTTTCTTCTATTATTTATTTACTCCCGTCGACACACCCAATACTAGTATAAAACGAACTACGACGGTTCATAATAGTTTAGGACATTAGATATAACAATAACACAGATAATATAAATGCGGAACACAGATAAAAACAAAAGTCTCATATATATATAACTGATGTCAGTTCATACATAGTTGACACAATACATATGATACAACTACAACTGTCGACTCTAGAAGTTATATATACAAGTACATTATCGACTAATATACATGAATACATATCGTTCTATACAATGACACGTCTACTACAAAATGACATTGAGAACTTCAGAAGATGTGAAAAGTCTTCATATCCTGAACAGCAACTCAAAGAAGAAAATCTACAACCTGAAATAACTCGGGTCTGACCCGAGTATTACATTCAAAAGAAAATAATACACGGGTCAGTCTAATTCAAACTCAGTTATTAGTGCATAGTAGCAATAATAATCAGATAGTCAAATAGACGACAGTCACAGAAATCTCGTATATCCGACTCCTTGATAAGAGAATCGAATAACGACAGATATAACACTAAACAGTGTTAAACAACACCAGCAAATCCAAATCATCAACAAGGATAGATAAAAGGTTACCAATGCAGATAATTCGGAAAACAACAGAATTGCTTAATGGCAATTAACAACAAAATGATCAAATCACAAAGCAAAACACAATATCGGACTATCGAATTGGCAACACAAATCAATTTCATCAATTGAAATCAATCAATTCAAAATGTCAAATTCTGAATTGGCTGCAGTGCGCGCACGCGTGCACTGCCTCGCCAATACAGTGATGAAATACACAAAAGCTCAATGAAAGTTCACAAACGGGCACAAGGTCAAACCCAAGAAAATCAGGTTCAACTCAAATGCCATTCAAATAAAATCACAACGCGAGCACAAGGTCAAACCCGAGCGTTTCAGCCGGATTCAACTCAAGTGTAATGAGAAAAACAAATCCAATGTATATCAGATCAGTGATGCTCAACCCAAACCAAACTACAATGAACCAAGGGACGGGACAAGTGCAGCCCCTATATGAATAATGGAAAACATAAGTGATACAACAGTTCAGTGAACTGCAAGTATTGACCCGGTAGCCACAAATATAAGAAATGCCCAACACAAATGAATGCAGTGAAGGGTTCATGGATGTAACATGCACCAGATCAGGTCGGAGTGAACCAGATTCAAGTGCAGACCGAAGGCAACAACCAACAACAAAATGCAAAGGTCAAGCCATGGTGGTCATGACTCAACACAAATGCAAAGCTTCAACAAATCAAAACAGCGTCATAGCATATGTATGCAGACCCAATGTCTCAAATGACTTAAGTGATGAAACACTGAAATAATGCCAAGGTCCAGACAACAACAGAGCACAATGCACCAAGTAAGTGACAGCAAACAACAGGGCCAGACCACAATAATGCAAGCATGAAGTGAATGCAACTACAGGTAAACACCCTAGGGCCAAGCACTGATATATGCAAACAAAAGAAATGCAACATAAATTAAAAGCTATGCAGTGATCAAACAGACTGCAAGATGTATGCAAACCTAAGGCATGAAACCACAGTGCAACGGTCAAGGTTGTATACCAAACTGAAACAAGCACATATCTATGTATATGTATATGCAAAAGTCATGCGCAACTGGATATCAACACGATTCAAAACTGTATACCAGATGCAACAAGGAACCAGAACTAAATGTCATGCAATGGGATTATCAAATTATGCTATAGTGATGATACAAGCACTTACAAAACGTATGTATGCATGCACAGATATGGTAAGACTCGAGCATGCAAGTGCAGACTACAAAGTGGTCACGTATACTGCAATAACAAAAGGCCACTGACTTGAGTACATTAGTGCAACAGGGACCAAAGGTCAAGTAATACAAGTATTACAGACCAGAATTCGAGTGATAAATGCACTAAGGACATAGCCATGAACTCAAATCATAAGTGATACGAAACTGCACAAAGAATACAACCAGGAAAACAAATACCTGAATGATATCAAGTGCAAGTGCAACAGAAAGAAAAATATGTACAAGTGAATTCCACCAATGTCAAATGATGGAACCAGACCACATGGATAGGCAACCGACAGGAAAATATGCACAAGTGCGATAACGAATAAAATCAATTCAAGATATAGAGGTAATATCGAAACTAGTAGTGACCATGCTAGAGTCTCGGAGGAAAACAAAATTCGAGTTAAGGCCGAAGACAACAAGAATCTGTCCAAGTTAAACTAACTCATCAACATCATAACAAAATAATTTGCTTCGAATGAACGAAGTCATAATAACCACAAAAATCAAAACCGAGAGCATCCAGTATAGGCAAAATAAAAAAAAATGGACAAACAAATGCTACCGTGAATCGCCAAAACAAACTCAAAGCCGAAGCTTAGTTTTTCCAACCAAAACAATGCTACACTCCGATGATCAGAGGATCGAAATAACCAGGGTGCATATTTAAACAAATTCAAGTGACCAAAATCAATTAGATCACTACCAAAGAAATGGTGAAAATCGAACTACCCAAAATAAACACTGTAATGACCATGAAGATCAATTAGATTAAACGTCATCAAAAGCAAAAGAATTCGAACACTGATAGCCAAGAGAATGAACAGCCTACAGAACAAAATCAACACTTGAACCAAAATCACTGCCGAGCATAGCTGAATTAGATGTGAGTGACGCATAAATCACCCACCATTGCCAAAACAAAGCAGAGACCATCGAAGTCGAACACGAAAAGTCGATTGCCGAAGCCCTAATTTTTGAGCGAGCACCAGAAATCGGCAGCAAAGCTCTAGCTGCTGATGATTGAACGAGCATTGAAATCGACGGCCCTTATTTTGAAAAGCCCTAATTACTGAACGAAGAGGAAGGAGGACGAAGCCGCCATTTTCGTTTCTCTCGATCGATGTAGTTCGTGCCTTAGGTTTCGAGTGAACGAAAGAATTAAAAAGGGGAACGGCTTTGGATTATCACGGCATCACAAGGGAAACGTGGGCCAATATGATTTTTAAAGCCCACTAACAATTTTAATCAAATTTTTAAAAGAATTTACAATCGATAAAAGCACTTAACAATTATTCAAAAGAATTTAAACCGGGTGTTAAAAACTTCAAACAGTAATTAGCTGGCATTTTAATCGTTTAATGACGATATTAAATTAACATCAAAATCTCAGGTTGTTACAGAATTCCCTCCTTATAAAAATTGCGTCCCCGCAATTTCCATAATTAAGGTCGTCATTAACAATAAATTTCCTAACATAAACTGGTTAAGCTAGAAAAATAAAGGTAGAGAATTCGAACATCAAAGAACTCTTTTAATTTCATAAAGAAATTCACAATTCTCAACAAAAATTTAACTATCAAATAGACTATCAGAAAACAACAAAACTGAATGAACAAAATTTTCAGCAATATTCAATTATCAACTAGATAATTAAACACCGAAATTCACAAAACAGCAATATCTAATTATCGATACGATAATTAGAAGACAGCAAAATCCAATTATCAACAAAGATAATTATAAAACATAAATCGCAATTCGCAGAACTGCCAAAATTCTAGTTATTCAATAATTAACTGGAAAACACAATTTCCATAATCAAAAAAATTAGCAATCATCCAATTTTCCAAACGATGCTCAGATAA
The DNA here is from genome assembly GCA_030737815.1 of Allium fistulosum. Taxonomy (NCBI): domain Eukaryota; kingdom Viridiplantae; phylum Streptophyta; class Magnoliopsida; order Asparagales; family Amaryllidaceae; genus Allium; species Allium fistulosum. The sequence continues at coordinate 674,256,911 of CM060901.1, forward strand.
CAAATCAACAAATATCAAATTATCAAAAACGAAAATCAGAAAACATCAAATTTCTAATTATCTCAAACGATAATCAGAAAACAAATCAGCACATATCTAATTACCACAAACGGTAATTAAAATTTCGTATCAACAAATATTTAATTACCACAGACGGTAATCAAATTTCAAATTCAACAAATATTCGATTATCACAAAACGATAATCAAATTTCTCAAATTCACCAAATATTCGATTATCAAAGACGATAATCAAATTTCAAAAATCAACAAATATTCGATTATCACAAAACGATAATCAAATTTCTCAAATTCACCAAATATTCGATTATCAAAGACGATAATCAAATTTCAAAAATCAACAAATATTCGATTATCACAAAACGATAATCAAATTTCTCAAATTCACCAAATATTCGATTATCAAAGACGATAATCAAATTTCAAAAATCAACAAATATTCGATTATCACAAAACGATAATCAAATTTCTCAAATTCACCAAATATTCGATTATCAAAAAGGATAATCAAATTTCAAAAATCAACAAATATTCGATTATCACAAAACGATAATCAAATTTCTCAAATTCACCAAATATTCGATTATCAAAGACGATAATCAAATTTCAAAAATCAACAAATATTCGATTATCACAAAACGATAATCAAATTTCTCAAATTCACCAAATATTCGATTATCAAAAATGATAATCAAATTTCAAATCAACAATTATTTGATTATCACAAGCGATAATCAAATTTCAAATTCAATAATTATTTGATTATCTCACGCGATAATCAAATTTCAAATTCAACAAATATTTGATTATCTCAAGCGATAATCAAATTCAAATCAACCAATATTTAATTATCTAAAGCGATAATTAAATTTCAAATCAGCAAATATTTAATCATCTCAAGCGATAATTAAATTTAAAATCAACAAATATTTAATTATCTCAAGCGATAATTAAATCTAAAATCAACAAATATTTAATTATCTAAAGCGATAATTAAAAGCAACAAATATCCGATTATCGAAAACGATAATCAGAACGCATATCAGCAAATATCTAATTATCACAAGCGATAATTAGAAACAACAAATATCCGATTACCAAAAACGATAATCAGAACTCATATCAACAAATATCTAATTATCACAAGCGATAATTAGAAACAACAAATATCCGATTATCAAAAACGATAATCAGAACTCATACCAACAAATATCTAATTATCACAAGCGATAATTAGAAACAACAAATATCCGATTATCAAAAACGATAATCAGAACTCATATCAACAAATATCTAATTATCACAAGCGATAATTAGAAACAACAAATATCCGATTATCAAAAACGATAATCAGAACTCATACCAACAAATATCTAATTATCACAAGCGATAATTAGAAACAACAAATATCCGATTATCAAAAACGATAATCAGAACTCATATCAACAAATATCCAATTACCTGCAGATAATTGGAAACAACAAATATCTAGAAATCAATTAAGAAGACTAGAAAATCAACATAAAAGCTTGGATCGATCCCATCAGATGGCGAGTTTTTAATTCGCCGCACGTGCATCAACAAATGGCCGAAGCCTACCAAGTACTCAACATAATTTTGGCGCCCAACAAATGACCCGAAGGTCCAACATATGACCCGAAGGTCTAGTACTGGTATTTGACCCGAAGGTCCAACATATGACCCGAAGGTCCAACATAGTGGCTCGAAAGCACACGAAAACATCAAATATTTCAATTAACGAGTCCGGAATTAACCGAAATAGCAAACGCACATGTCCCATACCACGTGTTTTACTAAATCGTTTGATTCTCTTCATCGTTTCCTTGAAAGTGTAAAATTCATCAAAATCATCAAAACAGCAGATATTCAATTAACGAGTCCGGAATTAACCGAAATAGTAAAAGTGTGGTTCCATACTCCGCACTTTTGCTAAATCGTTTAAATCTCTTCATCGTTTCCTTGAAAGTGCAAAATTGTGTATTTTGTAAAAATACACTTTACATTCTCAAACGGACAAGTCCGGAATTAAGCGAATCAGTAAAAGAAAGGGGTCATAGTCCTCGATTTTGCTGAAACGTTTAAATCGCTTCCTCATTCTTTTGAAAGCGTAAACTGTTAAATTTCTGAAAACAATTTTTATTTATTTTGTAAAAATAACAATTCACCTTCTCAACTGGACAAGTCCGGAGTTAAGAGAAACAGTAAAAGAAAGGGGTCATAATCCTCGATTTTGCTGAATCGTTTAAGTCGCTTTCTCATTCTTTTGAAAACGCAAACTGTTACAATTTTCTAAAACAATTTTCATTTTAAAACAATTTTCCAATCACGTGATTAAAACAGCAAATCAGTAACAATTTCGATAAGGAAATTGTACTTCTCAAAATACCGTAAAAACGATCACAAAACAGCATTGTGGAACAACTGCTTGAAAACCCACTTTTTTATAATAAAAAAATTGACGGTTACTGAAGCCAAAGCGACAGTAGTTTTAAAACGTCAAAAAATCACATCAAAACAATCTACATCAAAATGTAATATCAGTGAATTCTCATTCATCAAAATGCCACAAAACACCGTGCTTCAAAATATAGCATTGGTGTAAAATCCCGTTATAAAATAACGGCAACAAAATACGTATCATAACCAAGCATCGGTTCAACGTAAAATAAATGCAGTAACGTGCAATTCAAATTTTGCACGTACAACAAAAGGAACAAAGAAATCATTCGAATGTATCTTCAATGAAGATAATTCAAAACAGCAAAAATCTAATCAATAAATGATTAGTACCAAAGAAAGCCAGCGGAAATTTCAACAAAAATCACATATCTGCAATTTCTTCGAATCCTCAATTCGGATTCGAAATTCTCAAAGAAACAAAATAATTACAGCTATGTAAACGACAAATGAAATTCATATCAATTTCGTATTTTGATTTTTTAAATCAAAAAGATTATCAGTTGTACTCAGCGAAGACAGTTTTACTGTTTCCGCTGCGCACTCTGATAAACAGAACACAAATCAATCAAATCATCAGAACACAATTTCACTATTATTTTTAAATAAAGATATTTAAAAATTCCATCAAAATTTCAAAACTTTAGTTTTGACTCAAATCACAGATAAAACATCGACCAATAGTTGTAACATATGTTCCATCCAAGTTATGTTTTATATTATGTCCATAAACCCCATGCTCTGATACCAACTGTGACGCCCCACCTCTATGCTCATAATAACAAAGAGTATTAAAGGAAATACTGTCTATTATTACGAAGAATAAGGCTGGATAGGAGCGACCATCCGTAATTGGCCTTACACTAACATTGGTTATCTCGATAGGAGTGGTACATACTTTTTATTTTTCTTCTATTATTTATTTACTCCCGTCGACACACCCAATACTAGTATAAAACGAACTACGACGGTTCATAATAGTTTAGGACATTAGATATAACAATAACACAGATAATATAAATGCGGAACACAGATAAAAACAAAAGTCTCATATATATATAACTGATGTCAGTTCATACATAGTTGACACAATACATATGATACAACTACAACTGTCGACTCTAGAAGTTATATATACAAGTACATTATCGACTAATATACATGAATACATATCGTTCTATACAATGACACGTCTACTACAAAATGACATTGACAACTTCAGAAGATGTGAAAAGTCTTCATATCCTGAACAGCAACTCAAAGAAGAAAATCTACAACCTGAAATAACTCGGGTCTGACCCGAGTATTACATTCAAAAGAAAATAATACACGGGTCAGTCTAATTCAAACTCAGTTATTAGTGCATAGTAGCAATAATAATCAGATAGTCAAATAGACGACAGTCACAGAAATCTCGTATATCCGACTCCTTGATAAGAGAATCGAATAACGACAGATATAACACTAAACAGTGTTAAACAACACCAGCAAATCCAAATCATCAACAAGGATAGATAAAAGGTTACCAATGCAGATAATTCGGAAAACAACAGAATTGCTTAATGGCAATTAACAACAAAATGATCAAATCACAAAGCAAAACACAATATCGGACTATCGAATTGGCAACACAAATCAATTTCATCAATTGAAATCAATCAATTCAAAATGTCAAATTCTGAATTGGCTGCAGTGCGCGCACGCGTGCACTGCCTCGCCAATACAGTGATGAAATACACAAAAGCTCAATGAAAGTTCACAAACGGGCACAAGGTCAAACCCAAGAAAATCAGGTTCAACTCAAATGCCATTCAAATAAAATCACAACGCGAGCACAAGGTCAAACCCGAGCGTTTCAGCCGGATTCAACTCAAGTGTAATGAGAAAAACAAATCCAATGTATATCAGATCAGTGATGCTCAACCCAAACCAAACTACAATGAACCAAGGGACGGGACAAGTGCAGCCCCTATATGAATAATGGAAAACATAAGTGATACAACAGTTCAGTGAACTGCAAGTATTGACCCGGTAGCCACAAGTATAAGAAATGCCCAACACAAATGAATGCAGTGAAGGGTTCATGGATGTAACATGCACCAGATCAGGTCGGAGTGAACCAGATTCAAGTGCAGACCGAAGGCAACAACCAACAACAAAATGCAAAGGTCAAGCCATGGTGGTCATGACTCAACACAAATGCAAAGCTTCAACAAATCAAAACAGCGTCATAGCATATGTATGCAGACCCAATGTCTCAAATGACTTAAGTGATGAAACACTGAAATAATGCCAAGGTCCAGACAACAACAGAGCACAATGCACCAAGTAAGTGACAGCAAACAACAGGGCCAGACCACAATAATGCAAGCATGAAGTGAATGCAACTACAGGTAAACACCCTAGGGCCAAGCACTGATATATGCAAACAAAAGAAATGCAACATAAATTAAAAGCTATGCAGTGATCAAACAGACTGCAAGATGTATGCAAACCTAAGGCATGAAACCACAGTGCAACGGTCAAGGTTGTATACCAAACTGAAACAAGCACATATCTATGTATATGTATATGCAAAAGTCATGCGCAACTGGATATCAACACGATTCAAAACTGTATACCAGATGCAACAAGGAACCAGAACTAAATGTCATGCAATGGGATTATCAAATTATGCTATAGTGATGATACAAGCACTTACAAAACGTATGTATGCATGCACAGATATGGTAAGACTCGAGCATGCAAGTGCAGACTACAAAGTGGTCACGTATACTGCAATAACAAAAGGCCACTGACTTGAGTACATTAGTGCAACAGGGACCAAAGGTCAAGTAATACAAGTATTACAGACCAGAATTCGAGTGATAAATGCACTAAGGACATAGCCATGAACTCAAATCATAAGTGATACGAAACTGCACAAAGAATACAACCAGGAAAACAAATACCTGAATGATATCAAGTGCAAGTGCAACAGAAAGAAAAATATGTACAAGTGAATTCCACCAATGTCAAATGATGGAACCAGACCACATGGATAGGCAACCGACAGGAAAATATGCACAAGTGCGATAACGAATAAAATCAATTCAAGATATAGAGGTAATATCGAAACTAGTAGTGACCATGCTAGAGTCTCGGAGGAAAACAAAATTCGAGTTAAGGCCGAAGACAACAAGAATCTGTCCAAGTTAAACTAACTCATCAACATCATAACAAAATAATTTGCTTAGAATGAACGAAGCCATAATAACCACAAAAATCAAAACCGAGAGCATCCAGTATAGGCAAAATAAAAACAAATGGACAAACAAATGCTACCGTGAATCGCCAAAACAAACTCAAAGCCGAAGCTTAGTTTTTCCAACCAAAACAATGCTACACTCCGATGATCAGAGGATCGAAATAACCAGGGTGCATATTTAAACAAATTCAAGTGACCAAAATCAATTAGATCACTACCAAAGAAATGGTGAAAATCGAACTACCCAAAATAAACACTGTAATGACCATGAAGATCAATTAGATTAAACGTCATCAAAAGCAAAAGAATTCGAACACTGATAGCCAAGAGAATGAACAGCCTACAGAACAAAATCAACACTTGAACCAAAATCACTGCCGAGCATAGCTGAATTAGATGCGAGTGACGCATAAATCACTCACCTTTGCCAAAACAAAGCAGAGACCATCGAAGTCGAACACGAAAAGTCGATTGCCGAAGCCCTAATTTTTGAGCGAGCACCAGAAATCGGCAGCAAAGCTCTAGCTGCTGATGATTGAACGAGCATTGAAATCGACGGCCCTTATTTTGAAAAGCCCTAATTACTGAACGAAGAGGAAGGAGGACGAAGCCGCCATTTTCGTTTCTCTCGATCGATGTAGTTCGTGCCTTAGGTTTCGAGTGAACGAAAGAATTAAAAAGGGGAACGGCTTTGGATTATCACGGCATCACAAGGGAAACGTGGGCCAATATGATTTTTAAAGCCCACTAACAATTTTAATCAAATTTTTAAAAGAATTTACAACCGATAAAAGCACTTAACAATTATTCAAAAGAATTTAAACCGGGTGTTAAAAACTTCAAACAGTAATTAGCTGGCATTTTAATCGTTTAATGACGATATTAAATTAACATCAAAATCTCAGGTTGTTACAGGAGTGCTCTCGGATAGCCCACTGGTTTGGTGGAGTTTACAGTACTGTATAGACTACGACATTTATAAAATTTGTTAATGGGGATATGGGTAACGCCATAATGCTATTTTAATACTTTACTTTACTGATAGACACTACATATATAGCGTATATTACTTCATATAAACAGTTTAACAGATCCTTAGGAGATGGAAATCCCGGACATATCTTAAGTTACTGCACGCATGTTATACATTAGATGGGAGATGTAATATCCCGTAAACATATCTGAAGCCATTGCACTCATATTTATTTACTGATGATTTAACTTACATAAGATCTTTTAGTTCTGACTCGAGTATTTTGTCTTTTCATTACGCTCGGATCAGCATGAGCTTTTCAGTGTTGAAGACTTTATTTCTGGAGTACAAAGATGGAGTTTCGTATTATATTATTAATATTATTCCACTGCATCATGTTGTTCCGCTACATTATCCTATATTACCCGATGTATGTATAACTCTGATTGTATTGTAAAAGTATAATCAAATGTTATTTGTAAAACAGCTTCATGAACTGTTTATTTGAGTTTTTTATTTTGTCATTCCGCTGTGTTTTGTTTTTCCTTATTTTTCTCTTATTTTCTTATTTACCCCATTGACAATCCTCCCTTTTGAATGGTTTGAGTTGACATGTGTAGTTAATTGTCGATTTAAACCGTCCAAAAAGGTGGGTCGTTACAGTCCAACAGTCAATGGTCGAGCCTCTACGAAAGGTCGCGTCCGTTTATTTGAATCTGGCAGTCATTAGCGACAGTTACATCTGTTGGTAATTCGCAACACTTTTATTTCTATTTAAAAATTCGCAACACCAATATTCAACGGTTGCTTCCGTTTGAAAAACTGTGTCCCTTTAAATAGCCGCACTGTTTAATTTTAAACAAAAAACATTTGTTTTCATTTTACTAAAAAATATAACACGATTCACTCCTATTGGACCCGCACTAGCACCCGGCCCGGTACGAGACGGGCGGGCGGTGGTGTGCGCGCGTTAGATCATGTCCCTAAAGGTCCTCCCCCTCGCACAAAATTACCTAACCTTAAGGGCCAACATGGGTTTGAGGGAAAGGCTATATAAGCATGAAAATTTAATAATTTTTGGGCGATGTGGGACTTTAGACATACATGTTCATTCACACTTTCTAAGATCTCTAACAATCCCCCACATAAATGACGATATTTGTCTCCCTCACACAAAGTATAATATCAAAGAGTTCATATGAAAATAACGCTATATCGAGGATAAGTAGATAGAAAGCTATCTTCCAGACAAGCTTTGTTCAAATATAGGTAGTCAATACAAGTTCGGCACTTTCTATTCAATTTTTGGACTAACATATAGTATGACACCCACCCAGGATATGTGGCGTCAGGGATGATGCCATTGGCTAACAGCTTATCCACTTCTTCCTTTAGTGCAGTGGATCACTCCGGACCCAGGTTGCGTCTCTTCTACCTAACTGGCGTGAACTTGGGATCGATGTTAAGTGCATGACATGTTTCACTTTAAACTTTCCCTAGTTAGAACTCATTGGATATACTTGGCTAATCGGTGAATTATTTCATCTTGAACCGTCAGCCGTTATTGTAATGGCTCGGGATTTTTGACCCTCGAAAATCGACATCAATACGTTCAATATATAGCATGCCAAGCAATCGAGTGCCAGAAATACCAGATCATTAAGGGTGAAGAAGGAAAGAGGTAGAAGAAAACAGAAACACAACACATAATCTCATAATCGCAGCGAATAATATATAATAGATAAATACATATCTTTATACAAAAAAAGGAACTGTAACTGTTAATATACATACAATCATCGAAGTACAACAATCGATACATCAATATGGATAGTTATTATAACTTATCCTCACCAGTGCTGACTATACAATCTACACACAGCGAAATATAATCAAGTACGTGATATACGTCTGAAATCCACCATCTTGTCTCCTGAGCTCCAAAACACCCTAACCAGAATCTGTAATACTCGGTCTGACCCGAGCATTATAATAACACCCGAGTCAGTCTAGAAAATCAACGTGAGAAAACACACTCAATTTTAATTATTAATGTTATCAAAATCCTTTGAAAACAAAGGTATCTCGTAAGACCACGCCACACATAAATACGACGAGTTTTTACATTATGATAACCAAAACATTTTATATCAAAATCATCTGATATTATAATAGTGTCTATAGAAAATAAACTAGAAAATAGCTGAAATGCTTGCATCTCACATTTCAGCATATTGGGTATACAACTAAAAATGTATAGGCTTGTAGTGGATATTGGATTTTATACAATGACCGGGCTACTGGGGTATCGCCCGCCATAGTATATCTCTAGAAAAATGTATCGAGATAGTACCTAACGATCCCTGCCAACATAGGACCGACCTACGCCTTGTTGGATAGTACCGAATATGTTGTCACCATGGGTGTTCACACCCTAAACGAGCACTCTCTTTTTCATGCACAAGCATATCCATAATTTTATTATAATATATCTGAGGGTATCTAAAAAACGATAACATACCCTACTTGGGTGCGACCCACTTAGCCCTGCTACATCTCCCCTGTTTTAGTTATTCCTGGTTGATGAGGCTTGAGGCTACGTTTACCTTAAGAATAGCATTCATACTTGGAATGTTAACTGTGCCTTCTCGACAATGATGCAAATGATAACATTTATCCATACAAGTTGTTTTGGGTCTGAACAAACCGAATCTCCTTCCAAATCACCATCTCCATTATCTTTGAGATAACATAATTCGTAACCCACAAATCGGGTCGAAGTGGTTTTCGGATATTAAATCCAATCCCGGTCTCTTCAAAACGATCAACGAGTTTTTCCATATTTGACAGTCGTTTATTTAACTATCAAATTACACACATAAGCAGTCACTAGGCCCTATTATAAATTTTCCAAAATATTTATTTCAAATTATCTTTACAAAGATATATATCAAATCACTCCAATATTTTAATATTCGAAAACAAATTCAAATACTTATATCCATAACAGGATATTTTTCAATCCATCTTAATACTTAGAAATATTTCTTCTAAATCCATTTATAATTCAACACTTTGAAAATATTCCTATAATAATAATCTGTAGTTAAAATATTTCAAATCTTCCTAGTCCAATACTTAGGAAATATTTATAAGTATGTTCCCTAAAAATATTTTATTTCCAATACTTAGGAAATATTCCATTTATTTCCCATCTCTTAAAATCTTTTACAATTTATTTGTAAATGCTTTAGCTCACTTATAACGAATTCTATAAATTCCAAGAATCCATTGATTTACTTCCTTTAAGATTTCCAAAATCGGTTATACTTTCCTATAATTTCAACAATTCATTTCTATCTTCTTTTATGAATTCTAATTCATTTTTCGAAGTTCTCCTATTTCAATGATTTGGAAATTTTCTCAAGTTCCATAATTTCACTACAAGATCTTTCTTGTAAAAATCATATCCGTTAAATAAACCCCGTTTACAAATCTCGAGAGTATTTATAAATAAATTTCAATCATTTCAAACTCTATATATATAATAAGTATTTTTAAAGAATAATAAATTATTTTTAAAAACATATTTAACTAATTATTTAAAATATTAAAACATTTTAAACAAACATCAATAATTCATTTCCAATTAATTTTTAAATAAAATCCAATCAATTTACAAAGCTGATTATAAAAATTAGAATTTCATTTCAATAAATATTAAATATTTGAATAACTAACTTTTTCGAATTATTTTAATCTAAATAATAGTTTTTAAACTACATAGTTTAACAAATAAAAATATCATTTAAAGAAATTTAGTTTCTCGACAAATCTATTTTTAAAATTCAATATTACCAATTTTAATTTATAAATCCCTCTCGACTCATATCACACCACCTACATTTCAATTTCATAATCATTCTCACATTCCAAAAATAGAATCCACCATTTTTCCCAAATCGATTTCAATATCCCAATATAAATTTACACTGTAAATTTATATTCCCAATTTATCTACTATTAATCATTTCCCTCTATTTATAACGTCTCTAATAAATTTATACACTCATTTCCCGTTCTTCCCTATAAATAACAGATTCATATTACTAAATCCATTTAAAAAATCGATTTCTATTTAAAGCTCAATTAGAAATCTATTTCTTAATAAATCCTAACTATATTCCAAATTAATTCAAAACCTCATTTTCGCCTTCCATTTTATATTTTTAAGAAATCTCATTTCAAATCCATTGTTTAAAAATACTTAATTTAAAATTCTCTATTCGAAACCATTTTACTAAATAGCTAATTAAATATCCAAAATCGAATTATTTATCTTATCCAAAACAATTTCTTTTCATAAATCCCAAAATTTAATATAAATATTTTCATTTTCAAAATTGTCTTTTAATTTATTTCCAATTTCAAAAAAAAATCATGGTATTTAAAATACCAAAATTAATGTCAGTGCTACTATGGCATCCAAAAATCAAACATATCACAATCCATTACAGGATATTCACACACATCATATATCAATACATATGAACAATTAATATATCTTTGAGGAATCCAGTTGGATCCCTCCAACCTATTTTCCTTGCATCCACAGATGTTTTATCACATAAAATACCAATCCCGCTTCGAGGTGGGATATCGCGGTAATAAAGGGTCATCCGCTATTATTCGGGGCGCATAGGGTCTTATCCGCTCCAACGTCGGAAAATATAACAAACTACTAACAAACACACACACACACACATATACACACACACACTAATATATATAATATAACATCCAATTGATAATAATTTATCAATCCATCCAAACAACTGATAAAAATTTAACTATTTAAAAAAAACCAAATTTCCACAAATGAGTGAGATTTAATTACCTTGATTTTTATTTTGCCGAACATCTAGATTTTAAATTTTCTGAAATCCCAACTGACTCCGAAAAATCCTAACCAATTTTGTTGTGTAGATTTCGCAATAACGATCGAACTGTTGTTTCGTTTGATTTCGACCTCGTATGAAAACATTATAATATTTATAGGATTTCAATTCATTAATATAAATAATTTTTCAATTAATTACAGAGTAAGTATTAATTACCCTCAATCGCATGTTTAAGAGAATCTGGGCCGCACGTCTTCTACCCGTCGATGAACATCAGGTCATGAAATCCTAACTGCCTGTTTGTTCAAACCATCGACGTCGATACTCGGGCCACTGCCGGCCGCCCACCTCTATCGCGAGCCTCAATGTGAAAGCACGTGATTTTTAGATTGCCAAAGCCCTCCGTGTACGCTACCTTCCCACAGCTTGCCCCGAATCCAACCTATCGCATATGACATCCCACCACTGCCTCATCAGAACGTGACTCGATCATATAGCTCATTCCCCCAAGTCGCCGCACTCGAGCTCGAACATAGCAGTCGCGGCTTAATTGCGATTTTTTTTCCTTTTCGTCTTTGATTCCGTTCGAGCAAAAAGAACATAAGGAGACGCGATTTTAAAAGATAAGGGAGCATAGGCCGGCTATGTTCAGAGATTAGGGTGGTAAAGACAGGCTAGGGTGTTGACTTTTATAATTATAAATAATTTTTATATCCAAAATATCCCGTATTGGGTAAGTAAAAATCTACAATCCCTATTGAGGCATGCCGTTTAGCATTCCTAATGTTATACCGCTATTCTAAACCTAATGGAACTAGTTTCGGGACCTAACTCGATCGTATGTGGAAGATAGCTTTTTAAATCGACTATTTAAATTAAATTCAACTAGATTATTTCTAGGCGTTTTCAGATCATATGACCAAACGGTACTCCAAACGCTATGGAATTGAAATTCGATAATAATACACTAATACATATCCAATGGAACTGGTTTCGTCGAATTCCGAGATTGTGCCCGGATCGCTATTTTAACCCGTCGATTTACATCGACGATTTCAAAATTGACGAAATCACTTAAAATTTTTAGTTTTAAAAGCTTACTAACTCAATTCTAATTCAAATAGAATTTATATTAGCATTAGAAATCGTTTCAATTCATATTCAACTCAATTTCAATTATTTGACGTATTTGTATTACAATAAATCATTCTATTTGAAATTTAAATTCATTCTAAAATTTCAACCAAAATCTTCATATTCAAAAAACCAATTTCTATTCCAAATCCAATATTTAAACCATTTACATATTCAAAATCAACTGACAAAAAACCCGGGTTGTTACATTCTTTCCCCCTTAAAAGAATTTCGTCCCCGAAATTGCTAAGGTAGGACGAATGATCCAAACCCATTACTATTCATAAACCCACTTAGTTAAAATTCGATATTCCATTTTCCCAAATCTTTTAGTTCCAACCAAAAAAAATTTGTTTTCCATTTCTAAACCAAAACTCTTTATTCCAATTACAATTCAAAAATCAATCTTTTTAAGTTAACAAAAATTTTCCAAAAATTTTCTAAAATTTCCTAACACCATAATTTTTTGAAAAAATTTGGCAGTCTCCCTTGTACGGAAAGCCTTTTGCAATATGAAAAAAAGGATAAAAAGATATACATCAACTCATACGGTCAGAAAACACAATATATATCAATATTTATTCCATTTTTTCTTTTAATGCATAAGCGTACCTTATATTAGCGTTATTAAGCGAGTGAACTTACTTTACATGCAATTTCGCAACCCAAATCTAGCCCAATAGCCTCCTTGTACCCGTACTTACTCAATTTAAAAAACATAAGTACCAAAACATGAATATTTAATAACATTTCATTTACTTAACTAGTGCAAACACATAGATTTCATAACCAAACATGTTATAGCATGAATTTATCAATAATCACAAGGTTTCAACATTCGATCCTTTATTTCAATCGATTTATATATCATTTTATTCAATTCGAATGATTTACAACCAAATTATTAGTATTCAATTTATATCTATACACAATATATTCATATCCATTACAAATTGGTTTGAAACCAATTTATTCACTTTCCATGAGTTCACAAAATATTGTTTACTTATATTTAAGTCGAATGACAATTCAATCCATTCTATTTACTTATGAATCATTCCATAAATTCATTCGGACCAAGTTTCCATCTAAATAATTAACTTAAGTTAATTCTTTTATTTCCAATCATTTCAACTATATAACTTAAGTTCATTTCCGTTGCAATAAAATTTCATTTCCTTTAAATTGATTCTTATTCAATTTATTTACCTTCGATTGATTTGCATTTCCATTTACTTGGTATATCTCAATTTATACTATATTACTTGAGAGTCATTTCATAAAATTAATACTAAGGTGTATTATAACCTTTTATACAACACATATACACATTTCCACTTCAAAACTTAATTTCATACTCAAATCCATTTAAATAATATCCCAAAGCCATATTCAATTTGTTTACACTTAGATTGAATTTATTTATAACTTAAGTCATCACCATTCCAATCCATTCCTATTTTATTCGACAACATTTCAAAATATATTTAATTCGCTTATATTTAAGTTGAATTTTCATTTATAACTCAAGTTCCATATTCAATTTCAATTTCAATCCATAATCCATTTTACTTAACCAAGTTAAGTTCCTTTTCTATATTCAATTAACTAATTAAATTATCTAATTAGTTCACTTCCCTTTTATAATTCAATATCTGATTTTTATTTCTTCATTAGAATATCAAACCATTTTCATGTTTTTTTACCATTCCATTTTTCCCAATTATAAGTTACACAATTTATTTTCCACATTTTCATAAATTCTTTATTTGAGTTGATTCCATTTCAAAATTTATAACTTATAGTGATATTTCCATTTCACAACTCAAATTTTATATTCAATATCTTCCATTACATTCAATTCAATCAACTATTAGCATTTAGTTCAATTCATATTATTAGTTCCCTTCATTTATACACATCAAATTCCTTACCATTTAATTAATTCACATTCCTTCGTCACCTTATTTATCACTTAGAAACCATTCCATCAAATTTATTTTACAACTTATGTAACAACCTAAATTTCGGAGCCAATTTAAAAAAAAATTTAATAAAAGTTGAGTTGAATTTTCATGAAAAATAAATAAATAAACGTTAATGAGTTAAAAATTTAAACCATGAATATGAAATTAAAAATTTAAATAGTGAATACGTCTAAATGAAGTCACCAAAATTTGTACGTTCACAAATTTTGTACGTCAACTAGCAAGCCGTTTAGTGAAATTTGTCCAAATTTAAAATCCAAAATTTTTTTTTTCCACAGAAAAGTCGTAGAAGTTTTCTAACAAAAATAACGCAATTCGTTTCGTCCAATTTCGATTCCGTTTGCTCATTTTAACGATGCAAAACAATTTTCAAGTGGTTTGAAAACAATAAGTGCACTAACACATGGAACAAAACACAGGACAGCGGATAAAATCCACTATTTTGAGCTAGAAAACATTGAAATTGTTTAGAACAATCTGAATGAAAGTTGTTTCATTTAATTCAAGGTTTCCAGAATGACCAAGATCATCGAATTCCGATCATTGGTTCAAAAGTTATGATCATTTTACTAAAAACATCAAACTTAGACTGAACTTATGCATTTGGAGGACAGCGACGAATAATTGGAATTTTAACATAGATAACTCCAAAATCAGACAAAATAAATAAAACAAAAGTTGTAGCTAAGTTTCTAAGCTTTCCAAAACATCCAAAATTATCAAATTCGGTAAAGAAACGAAGAAGTTATGGCTAATTTTGTTTCAGCTTCAAACATAGAGCAAATATACTTAAATTCAAATCAGAGAAATCGGCGTCCCTAACGCCATTTTGATCAGTCTTTCAAAACGCAAATATCTGTATACCATTGCGACCGTCTCGTCGCGGCGAATTTTTCGGTATATTCATTTGCGTATTTTGACACCCGGTTCGCGACGAAATGAGTAAAACGTCGTCCGTATCGGTGCACACTTCTTCCAACTCAGCAGCCACCTCACCTTCCACCTCAGCTGCCCCGTCACTGCCACATCAGCCGTCCACACCTGAGACAATATCTCCACCCATCAGAACAAAATCTAAGCCTTTTGGCTTCCCCATAACATGATTACCCATCTCCTTCTCCTATTGGCCAGCAGAAGAGGTGCCTTCTGCCATACACTGTACAACTCATCTCCTCAAAAAATAAACCTACCTTCAACACCCGTATACTTCCTCCCCTCCCTTCTCTTTTCATTCAACAGCAAAAATTATAACTCCAAAAAGAAAAAAAAATTAAAACAAACAAAAAAAAAAGAAAAAAAAAGGAAGAACCCAAACTCTCTTTCCCTGCCCAGCTCACGCCTTGCCACCAACCTTTCCACCTTCACCCGCGCCTGCTGCTCTGCCCAATCCCCTCCTCTGCGCGCCCAGCCATCCAACACCCCGCTGCACCTCCCGCAACCCACTGCAGCGCCTCCCACTGCTCCGCCTTGACCTCAACAACAACTCCATCAACTCATCGCTCGTGCTACATCACACTAGCCTCCCTCTTACTCGTGTCGTAGTGTAAGTACTATATCCATAATTGTATACATATGAATATATGTATATTTGGTTATAATACTAAATTTGTGTTCATTTCCATTTGATCGCAGCGAGCCTTGTTCGTCGAAATTAGTTGGAGTGTTCAAGTTGAGTTCTAGTAGGAATCACCGTGCTTCTATTCGTGCCTCTTCTCACCTTCGTCGATCTAGTTTCACTAACCACGAAAAGGTGAATATCGTTCACGACTAATGTTCTTGCTTGTTAATATGTTTGTATATGAATGTTGTAGTGAGTTGTTGGTTAAATTTAGTTATAACTGAAATTGTGAAAACAGTAAATTTTTCTAAGTGCTGAAACGGCGATAAAACCCCAACTTTAAGGCCTTGTATCTCACTAATGGCTCACCGGAATTTGACGATTCCAATTGTGAAAAATAGACAATGTTTCATAGTTTAATTCTGCAAATTTTTACAGAAAAATACTGTCGTTTGGTTGTGCAAAATATATCTGAAAGTAGCACCCGAAACCAATTTAAACTCTGAACTTTAGTGTAAAAAAACAGAGCCTGAGTCCAACTTTGAGACATCATAACTCTCTGGTATTTTACCCAAATGAAGTAAATCTTTTTGCAGTTTAAAGTAGACATCTTGAACTTTATGCCTGTAAAATTTCATGACATTTGGACACAATTACAGTACCTAAAAACTGTCACCAAGTTGAACCCAGACCTGTTCGAACAAGTTCAAATTTGTAGAAATTGAGTCGTAAATCACATGAAATGACGAGCTATATTACTCGGATTGACCCGACACTTTTTTTTCTGAGTAATTCATAGCATAAAAAATTTTACTGAAAAATTTGACATTTGAATTATTTTATATGAAGTGACAACTAGAGTAATATGTTAATATTAGCAGTTGTTAACACTTAGAAAAATTTTGACCTATAAAATTTTTGAATAAAATTTGTGTACATAAATTTTACCTCATCTTCACATAGTAATATGTGTTAGAAATTATACGAAATTGATAATATTGACCAATATGAATATTGTGATGATTGTTTATTTAATTTATGCATTTACTTTATGTAATTTACTTTGACACCATCCCTGTTATAACACTGCAAGTTCCCATATTATATGATTGTGAACCAAAAACCTTGAAATCCAAATTTGGATAAGGGTTGAAATGATATACCCAAAAATTTAAATCACTTGGCCTAGGTTAGAAAATTTAAAATAAAAATCACCGATTTGGTCAAGTAAATTGATTTTTGAAACTATTATTTAAAAACGAACAAATGAATTGATTTTAAAATTATGGTAAATGGATTTTTAGAAATCAAAAACAAATGAACAAATTTTGAAAATTTGTTAAGTGTATTCTTAAAATCAAAATAAATAAAAATGGTTTTGGAATTTATTTAAATTGATTAGGAATAAAGTGAATGGAATAGATTCTAAAAACACTTGAATTGATTAAAAAAAAATGAACGTTGTGGAAAATGGAATTTGGGATGTTTTGAATCATAATAAAGTTATGATAAAATTTAAGAATTTAAATATCAAGACTTTATCTTAATTAATTTAGTGTAAAACTAAATTTGTGAAATTGTTTAAAGGGGAATTTTATTAAGAGACTGTTTAGAATGAAATTATAAGATTTGTCATAATAAAATTTTATAAATTGTTCAAGCGGGTAAATTATTAAGTGATAGGAATACATTAGTATCTTGTTATAAATTAAATTGGAAATTGTAACTAATTCGAATTTTGTCAACTAAATTTCGGATGAAATAATATTTTGAAAGTGAATGATGGATTCTTTATTCATGAATGGGTGAAAGATTATATCGAATGAAAACAAATTTTGTTAAATTAAATGACCAATCGGTGAAATAATAACGTTAGTTATTAAAGAGACCGGGGTCGGATATGGACATACTCTCTGTCGATACCGGAACCACTTTAATAACTATATTCGTGGAGTTGATCCAGAACGAAGTGGTTGGACTTGATGTACGTTGTTGATTTGAAGTAAGAGAACGTTAATGGATGCCTTGACACTCGTGTCAAATTTGAAATGACTAAAACAGGAGCCATACCCGTGCCAGTGAGGTTAGCTACCTCTAGCATTCACACTCCTTCGTATACTATATCTACTTTGTTGTCGATTGGTGATCACCCTTGATTTGGGAGTGATGTGATGCGGTGGGCGATCGTAGCAGCGATGCGTTACCACCAGCCGGAGACGCGAAACGGTAGTATCCTACCTTGGGCATTGCCTCACGTGCCTTGTCATACTTTTAACCTTATGCGCGACCACTACGATTTTGATTTAGTGTTAGTGTATCACGGCGCGTCACTATCCACCGACGGTTTACTGGTGTGTTATATGCAAACTGTACACTAGGGCTTAAAAATGTGTTAAGGGGGATCAATGTAAAGCCTTAACACTATGAAAAATATTTATTTTACTTGATAGACATTACATATATAGCGTATTCTACTTTTTTTTAAATGATTTATCGGATCCTCAAGGAGGAAATACCATAATTACCTTGAGTTACATTGTATCTTATTGCACTTGAGTTATTTGACTTGATAAGAACATTAGTCCTGACTCGAGTGTTTGCTTTCTGTATGCTCGGGTCAGCCTGAGGATTGCACTATTTTGAGGAGCATATTTTGAGGAGCCGAAGACTTTGAAGACCCCATCTATCTATTATTTCCCTATTTCAGTTTGCATATACTATTATTAGACATCTATGTATTTCTATTTCAGCTCTTTTGAGTTGGAACTTTGTTGTAACTTATTGAGTAGCTTCATGAACTACTTATGTACTATTTGTATTCCGCTGCGAACTTTGTAACTTATTCTGTGTCTGTGATATGTGTTGATTTTCATTTATAAACTCCATTGATAATTCGTAGTTATGAGTAATTTACGTTGACATGTGTGGATTATTGTCATCTTAAACTACTCAAAATTACGGGTCGTCACAGTTGGTATCAGAGCTTTGGTTCCCGAAAACCTTAGCCTGTGGAGTTTAAACTCATTAGAGATGGGGTAATCATACCCTAGAATGAGTAGAAATCACCATTGAGAACACATGCTTTAAGCTTCAAATCTCTTTCGAATTCTATTCATTTGTATCCACTTCCGTAGCTTGAATTAATTTGCTTAAGATTCCTTAAGTTGAATTTATCTATCTTTGATTCTAATCCACTCTTAACTTTTCAGGATGAACAACCGTAGGAATGTTCGTGGTAGGGGTCGTGGAAATGCACCTGCACCCGTTGCACCAGCCCCAGCTGTCCGTTTCACCATCCTTAGTAAGGAGTACTCTCAACTAGGAGGAACCAAATTCATAGGTTCCGAGGGCATCATAGAAGCCCAGCAGTGGCTTAAGAGCATTGAGAGGATATTTACCGGGCTAGAGGTTACAGACGCGCAGAAGCGCCAGCTTGCCGCATGGCAACTTCAGGATGCCGCCCATGATTGGTGGGAATCCGTTACCGCCCAGACCGCCGAGGAAGACATCACTTGGGCCCAGTTTAGGTGAAATTATACTATAAGAAAATTACTTTCCATTTGTTTCTACTTCTTCAAATTTTGACTCAACCTCATACCATGGTACAGGGACTCATTCATCACTCAGTGGATGCCCGAAGCCGGGAAATCCCAACTTTACCGGACTTTCATGGATCTCCGACAGGGAAACATGACTATTTCAGAGTATGAGCGCAAGTTCAACGAGCTATCCAGATTTGGTCTTAGCTTGATCGACACACCTCTCAAGAAAAATGAGAAGTTCATTTCAGGAGCTCGTCCAGAATTCCAGAGCTACCTCACTAGTCACATCCATGGCACCTTCACAGCCTTGATGGACATGGCCCTTAGATATGAGAATCTGAAGGTTACACCGGGGGGAAAAGCCCCTATTTCTCAGCCGTCTTCCAGCCATACTGGGAAGAGGAAGCCGAACTTCGAGCAACAAAAGAAGAATTGGCAGAGGACCACTGGCATAGGCTATTCTCAGAAGAAGCCTATTGACATCTCTTCCATCACCTGCTTCAACTGCCACCAGAAGGGGCATTATGCCAATAGCTGCCCAGTTTCGGCAAGAGCTGCAGTTCCACCACCACAGCTGACTAGGAAAGACCTTTGCCATGTATGTTTGCAACCGGGCCATATCAAGAAGGACTGTCCTTTTCAGAAGCGGGGCACACCTTCTGGAGTCTTTGCTATTTCCACCCCAGTTGCTATTTCCACCTCAGCTCCTAAGCCAGATGACGAAAAAGGTACTCTTCAAGGCACCTTCTCTTTACATCTTAGCCCTGTTCGTGTTTTATTTGATACAGGTGCATCTCATAGTTTCGTATCTACACATTTATGCAACAAACTTGAAAAAATTCTAAAACCCGAATATGCATCCAAATCTTTATGTGTATCAAATCCAATTGGCGGTCCAGCCCATCTTCATATGATTTGTGAAGAAGTAAGGCTCACAACAGGCCGACATTCATTCACTGCAAATTTCTATGTCCTTGGCTTCGATGCTTTTGATATATTACTTGGTGCACATTGGCTAAAAAAATTCAAAGCAGTTATTTCTTGCCAGGACCGTATTGTCTCTCTAATCGATGACGAGGGTACACCTTTGATAATCAAATGCAAATCACCTCAAGAATGTGTGGGAAGTTTTATTTTCTCACTTGACTCTCATCTTGATGACCTTGGCTCTACTCCAGTTGTCAAACTCTTCCCAGATGTATTCGGTGAAGTCACTTCTTTACCGCCTCACCGCGAAATTGAGTTTCGCATTGATCTAATTCCTGGAGCTAGACCCGTAGTTCTCCCTCCAAGAAGAATGGCACCCAAAGAGAAATTTGAATTGAAAGTCCAAATTGAAGATCTATTCTCCAAAGGACTCATTCGGAGAAGCCATTCAGAATGGGGAGCAGCAGTCGTTTTCGTCACAAAATCTGATGGCTCATTAAGGATGTGCGTAGATTACCGAGAGCTGAACAAGCTCACCCACAAAAACCGCTATCCCATGCCTCGTATCAATGACATGTTCGATCAGCTCCATGGAGCCAAAGTATTTTCTCAACTTGATCTTGCAACCGGTTTCCATCAACTCAGAATTTCTGAGGAAAGCATTCCTAAGACAGCTTTCCGTACAGAGGATGGCTTTTATGAATGGTTAGTTATGCCGTTCGGCTTAACTAATGCTCCAGCTTATTTTGTGGACCTCATGAACCGAGTATTCCGAGATGTTCTCAACAAATTTGTTCTAGTTTTCATTGATGATATATTGGTCTTTTCTAAAACTGAGAAGGAGCACGAAAAACACCTAAAGTTCGTTCTTGAAACTCTTCAAAATCATCAGTTGAAGGCCAAGTTCTCCAAATGCCACTTTTGGAGAGATGAAGTCAGATTCCTTGGTCATGTTGTTTCTGAAAATGGGATTTCGGTTGATCCAGCTAAGATCGCCGTAATCAATGTAATCTCTATCTTATTCTTTCTTTTAAACCAAACCTTCATATCTTATTAAATTCGAAATTCACTTCTCTCGAATTTGCAGGATTGGGAAACTCCCAAGACTCCTACGGATATCCGTAGCTTCTTAGGTCTTGCGGGGTATTATAGAAGATTCATAGAAAATTTTGCTCGAATTTCTGCACCTCTCACTACATTAACCCGAAAGGGTGTAAAATTCAATTGGAATGAGAAGTGTGAAGCCGCTTTCAATGAGCTCAAACGCAAGCTAACCTCCGCCCCTGTCCTCACTGTTATTGATGGGAGCGAAGGATTAACCGTATACACAGATGCTTGCAGAGAAGGATTAGGAGCCGTCCTAATGCAACATGGTAAAGTCATTGCCTATGCGGGGCGACAATTAAAGATCCACGAGGTCAACTATGCAGCCCATGATCTAGAACTCCTTGCGGTTGTCTTTGCTCTAAAGCTATGGAGACATCATCTCTTGGGAACTAAATTCGAACTCTTCACCGATCACAAATCTCTCAAGTATATCTTCTCCCAAAAAGATCTCAACCAAAGACAAGTTCGATGGCTCGAATTTCTAGCTTCATATGACCTTGACATCAATTATACTCCGGGCAAGGCTAATGTAGTAGCCGACGCTTTGAGTAGAAACAATGCAATGCTTAATAATCTTGTTGAAGCGATGATGTATCAGCTTGTTATCTCCCCAACTCTTATGGACCGCATTGTGGCTAAACAATATGAGGATACGTTGCTCAAGCATATCAAAGAAGTTATTCTTAACAAAGAAGGTGGTGAGAATAAGGACTGGGGTGCACATATCGATAGAGATGGAGTTTTGAAAATCAATAATCGAATTTGTGTTCCAAATGTTGATGGTCTAAGGCAGGAAGTGCTTAAAGAAAATCATCATTCCGTACTCTCTATCCATCCAGGGGTCAATAAATTTTTCAGAATATGAAGAAACTATACTGGTGGAGTGGAATGAAGCGTGATATTTCTACTTTCATTACTAGATGTGCTACTTGCCAACAAGTAAAAGCTAGTCACCAGAAGACTGCCGGTTTACTACAACCACTTGAGATTCCTAGTTGGAAGTGGGAACAGATATCTATGGACTTCATAGATGGTTTGCCAAGAACCAGAAGAGGTAATGTGAGCATATGGGTAATCGTAGACAGACTGACCAAGTCGGCTCATTTTATCCCAGTAAAAGCTACTCGTACAGCTTCGAGTTTAGCTGAGATTTACATGAAGGAGATTGTTCGACTTCATGGTGTTCCTACTAGCATTGTTTGCGATAGAGATCCCATATTCACTAGCAAATTTTGGGAAGCTTTCCAAAACTTATTGGGCTCTAGGCTGAATCTGAGTACCGCCTACCATCCTCAGACTGATGGGCAAACCGAGAGGGTAAATCAAATTCTCGAAGACCTTCTTAGAGCGTGTATCTTAGACTTCGGTGGATCTTGGGAAGCCCACCTTCATCTTGTTGAATTCACTTATAACAATAGCTACCAGGTAATAAATTTGAATTTAAAATAATAAAGATGATAATAAATTGTCAACCAATGAATTTTATCTTTGAAACTCAGGCTACCATCAAGATGGCTCCATTCGAGGCTCTATACGGACGACCGTGTAGATCTCCAGCTTGTTGGATAGAATCAGGCGACCGAATCATGCTTGGTCCCGATATGATTATGGAAGCCTCTGAGAAAGTAGAAGAAATCAGAAGGAATATGAAAATCGCTCAAGATAGGCAAAGGAAATACACTGACAGAAGAAGGAAGGATCTAGAATTTTCGGTGGGAGATCAAGTGTTTCTCAAAATTTCTCCATTGAAAAATGTAATCCACTTTGGAAGGAAGGGAAAACTAGCTCCTAGATTCATTGGACCTTTCCGCATCTCTGAAAGGATTGGGACATTAGCTTATAGAGTTGAATTACCAGAAAAACTTTCTGGCGTGCACGATGTTTTCCATGTCTCTAATCTTCGGAAATACTTGCACGACCCATCCATGATTGTTCAACCAGCTCTATTGGAAGATCTAGATATTGAGCCAAATCTCACTGTTGAGCGTACACCACTTCATATTGTCGATAGAGGTACGAAGCAGCTTAGAAGGAAGACAGTCAGTCTAATCAAAGTTCAATGGAGTACCGATGATCGTGATTGCACTTGGGAAACCGAGGAGAGTGTTCGCGATTCAAATCCTGAATTGTTTGAAACAATGACAGGTACACCTTATTTCAAATCTGTTATATCTTTCTGCTCTATTATATTCTATTCTCCTATCTTGTTCCTTTTCGAGGACGAAAAGTTTTGAGTAGGGGAGATTGTAACAACCTGAATTTCGGAGCCAATTTAAAAAAAAATTAATAAAAGTTGAGTTGAATTTTCATGAAAAATAAATAAATAAACGTTAATGAGTTAAAAATTTAAACCATGAATATGAAATTAAAAATTTAAATAGTGAATACGTCTAAATGAAGTCACCAAAATTTGTACGTTCACAAATTTTGTACGTCAACTAGCAAGCCGTTTAGTGAAATTTGTCCAAAATTAAAATCCAAAATTTTTTTTTTCCACAGAAAAGTCGTAGAAGTTTTCTAACAAAAATAACGCAATTCGTTTCGTCCAATTCCGATTCCGTTTTCTCATTTTAACGATGCAAAACAATTTTCAAGTGGTTTGAAAACATTAAGTGCACTAACACATGGAACAAAACACAGGACAGCGGATAAAATCCACTATTTTGAGCTAGAAAACATTGAAATTGTTTAAAACAATCTGAATGAAAGTTGTTTCATTTAATTCAAGGTTTCCAGAATGACCAAGATCATCGAATTCCGATCATTGGTTCAAAAGTTATGGTCATTTTACTAAAAACATCAAACTTAGACTGAACTTATGCATTTGGAGGACAGCGACGAATAATTGGAATTTTAACATAGATAACTCCGAAATCAGACAAAATAAATAAAACAAAAGTTGTAGCTAAGTTTCTAAGCTTTCCAAAACATCCAAAATTATCAAATTCGGTAAAGAAACGAAGAAGTTATGGCTAATTTTGTTTCAGCTTCAAACATAGAGCAAATATACTTAAATTCAAATCAGAGAAATCGGCGTCCCTAACGCCATTTTGATCAGTTTTTCAAAACGCAAATATCTGTATACCATTGCGACCGTCTCGTCGCGGCGAATTTTTCGGTATATTCATTTGCGTATTTTGACACCCGGTTCGCGACGAAATGAGTAAAACGTCGTCCGTATCGGTGCACACTTCTTCCAACTCAGCAGCCACCTCACCTTCCACCTCAGCTGCCCCGTCACTGCCACATCAGCCGTCCACACCTGAGACAATATCTCCACCCATCAGAACAAAATCTAAGCCTTTTGGCTTCCCCATAACATGATTACCCATCTCCTTCTCCTATTGGCCAGCAGAAGAGGTGCCTTCTGCCATACACTGTACAACTCATCTCCTCAAAAAATAAACCTGCCTTCAACACCCGTATACTTCCTCCCCTCCCTTCTCTTTTCATTCAACAGCAAAAATTATAACTCCAAAAAGGAAAAAAAATTAAAACAAACAAAAAAAAAGAAAAAAAAAAGGAAGAACCCAAACTCTCTTTCCCTGCCCAGCTCACGCCTTGCCACCAACCTTTCCACCTTCACCCGCGCCTGCTGCTCTGCCCAATCCCCTCCTCCGCGCGCCCAGCCATCCAACACCCCGCTGCACCTCCCGCAACCCACTGCAGCGCCTCCCACTGCTCCGCCTTGACCTCAACAACAACTCCATCAACTCATCGCTCGTGCTACATCACACTAGCCTCCCTCTTGCTCGTGTCGTAGTGTAAGTACTATATCCATAATTGTATACATATGAATATATGTATATTTGGTTATAATACTAAATTTGTGTTCATTTCCATTTGATCGCAGCGAGCCTTGTTTGTCGAAATTAGTTGGAGTGTTCAAGTTGAGTTCTAGTAGGAATCACCGTGCTTCTATTCGTGCCTCTTCTCACCTTCGTCGATCTAGTTTCACTAACCACGAAAAGGTGAATATCGTTCACGACTAATGTTCTTGCTTGTTAATATGTTTGTATATGAATGTTGTAGTGAATTGTTGGTTAAATTTAGTTATAACTGAAATTGTGAAAACAGTACATTTTTCTAAGTGCTGAAACGGCGATAAAACCCCAACTTTAAGGCCTTGTATCTCACTAATGGCTCACCGGAATTTGACGATTCCAATTGTGAAAAATAGACAATGTTTCATAGTTTAATTCTGCAAATTTTTACAGAAAAATACTGTCGTTTGGTTGTGCAAAATATATCTGAAAGTAGCACCCGAAACCAATTTAAACTCTGAACTTTAGTGTAAAAAAACAGAGCCTGAGTCCAACTTTGAGACATCATAACTCTCTGGTATTTTACCCAAATGAAGTAAATCTTTTTGCAGTTTAAAGTAGACATCTTGAAATTTATGCCTGTAAAATTTCATGACATTTGGACACCATTACAGTACCTAAAAACTGTCACCAAGTTGAACCCAGACCTGTTCGAACAAGTTCAAATTTGTAGAAATTGAGTCGTAAATCACATGAAATGACGAGCTATATTACTCGGATTGACCCGACACTTTTTTTTCTGAGTAAATCATAGCATAACAAATTTTACTGAAAAATTTGACATTTGAATTATTTTATATGAAGTGACAACTAGAGTAATATGTTAATATTAGCAGTTGTTAACACTTAGAAAAATTTTGACCTATAAAATTTTTGAATAAAATTTGTGTACATAAATTTTACCTCATCTTCACATAGTAATATGTGTTAGAAATTATACGAAATTGATAATATTGACCAATATGAATATTGTGATGATTGTTTATTTAATTTATGCATTTACTTTATGTAATTTACTTTGACACCATCCCTGTTATAACACTGCAAGTTCCCATATTATATGATTGTGAACCAAAAACCTTGAAATCCAAATTTGGATAAGGGTTGAAATGATATACCCAAAAATTTAAATCACTTGGCCTAGGTTAGAAAATTTAAAATAAAAATCACTGATTTGGTCAAGTAAATTGATTTTTGAAACTATTATTTAAAAACGAACAAATGAATTGATTTTAAAATTATGGTAAATGGATTTTTAGAAATCAAAAACAAATGAACAAATTTTGAAAATTTGTTAAGTGTATTCTTAAAATCAAAATAAATAAAAATGGTTTTGGAATTTATTTAAATTGATTAGGAATAAAGTGAATGGAATAGATTCTAAAAACACTTGAATTGATTAAAAAAAAAATGAACGTTGTGGAAAATGGAATTTGGGATGTTTTGAATCATAATAAAGTTATGATAAAATTTAAGAATTTAAATATCAAGACTTTATCTTAATTAATTTAGTGTAAAACTAAATTTGTGAAATTGTTTAAAGGGGAATTTTATTAAGAGACTGTTTAGAATGAAATTATAAGATTTGTCGTAATAAAATTTTATAAATTGTTCAAGTGGGTAAATTATTAAGTGATAGGAATACATTTGTATCTTGTTATAAATTAAATTGGGAATTTAATAGTAGATTTAAATAATGAAAAGGGGATAGATTGAAATTTTTCTAACTTAATAAATTGATAATTTAATTAAACTTTGATTTAATTAAATTGGTAAATAAATGAGTTTTGAGATGTAGATACTAGACTTGAAACTAAGTTGAATTGAAACCTAAGTTGAATTGATAAATGGCTTGTGTTCAAATATTTAATTTGGTAAAATTAAATAATTGATTGAAACTAAATCTAATTGGAAATTGTAACTAATTCGAATTTTGTCAATTAAATTTCGGATGAAATAATATTTTGAAAGTGAATGATGGATTCTTTATTCATGAATGGGTGAAAGATTATATCGAATGAAAACAAATTTTGTTAAATTAAATGACCAATCGGTGAAATAATAACGTTAGTTATTAAAGAGACCGGGGTCGGATATGGACATACTCTCTGTCGATACCGGAACCACTTTAATAACTATATTCGTGGAGTTGATCCAGAACGAAGTGGTTGGACTTGATGTACGTTGCTGATTTGAAGTAAGAGAACGTTAATGGATGCCTTGACACTCGTGTCAAATTTGAAATGACTAAAACAGGAGCCATACCCGTGCCAGTGAGGTTAGCTACCTCTAGCATTCACACTCCTTCGTATACTATATCTACTTTGTTGTCGATTGGTGATCACCCTTGATTTGGGAGTGATGTGATGCGGTGGGCGATCGTAGCAGCGATGCGTTACCACCAGCCGGAGACGCGAAACGGTAGTATCCTACCTTGGACATTGCCTCACGTGCCTTGTCATACTTTTAACCTTATGCGCGACCACTACGATTTTGATTTAGTGTTAGTGTATCACGGCGCGTCACTATCCACCGACGGTTTACTGGTGTGTTATATGCAAACTGTACACTAGGGCTTAAAAATGTGTTAAGGGGGATCAATGTAAAGCCTTAACACTATGAAAAATATTTATTTTACTTGATAGACATTACATATATAGCGTATTCTACTTTTTTTTAAATGATTTATCGGATCCTCAAGGAGGAAATACCATAATTACCTTGAGTTACATTGTATCTTATTGCACTTGAGTTATTTGACTTGATAAGAACATTAGTCCTGACTCGAGTGTTTGCTTTCTGTATGCTCGGGTCAGCCTGAGGATTGCACTATTTTGAGGAGCATATTTTGAGGAGCCGAAGACTTTGAAGACCCCATCTATCTATTATTTCCCTATTTCAGTTTGCATGTACTATTATTAAACATCTATGTATTTCTATTTCAGCTCTTTTGAGTTGGAACTTTGTTGTAACTTATTGAGTAGCTTCATGAACTACTTATGTACTATTTGTATTCCGCTGCGAACTTTGTAACTTATTCTGTGTCTGTGATATGTGTTGATTTTCATTTATAAACTCCATTGATAATTCGTAGTTATGAGTAATTTACGTTGACATGTGTGGATTATTGTCATCTTAAACTACTCAAAATTACGGGTCGTCACAACTTAAGTTCATATTCAATTTTTATCAATCAACATTCTGAACTATATGCCATTCACCAATTCACTTCCAATTCAATTCATTTAATTAGTTCACTTCACTAATTTATTCCACTATCACAATCACTTTCAGTTAACTTTTCTTAAGTTAAATTCCCATTTAATTTCTTATCTAAAATTCACATTTCCTCTCTTATCTATACTATTTCTTAAATTATAAGTTAAAAAAACTTATTCATAATCATTTCACCAACACTTAGATAGAAATTTCAGAATTTAAAAACCTGGTTTTATTTCAAATCATTTTGAAATCCTATATATAAATATATATTCTTTTCTGTATACCAAATCTTACTTTTGGAATTTTTAAGTCAAAACCTGATTTTACCCAAACAATTCTAAAGCCAAATAATCACAGTAGCAATCCGTCACTTAGAAACTCGAAAATGAATACTGATGATGTTGCGCAGTCATCATTAGGATTATTTCCCAGCGACTGAAGTGAGTTCACTGTTATATCACTTCCAAAAGCCATTTTGAAATCCAATTTAAAGCATTTTCTATTCCAAAAATAATATCATCATCATTTATTTCAAAACGCCTTGGAAAACATATCCAAAAATCCCTAGGATTTAAATTTCCAACTTTAGATTTGAATCAATTTTTAGTTTATTACTCATTTTATATAATTCATACTTATACCTTTTAATTTGGTTATATATGACCATTCCAATTTATAATCTTGTTTTGATTATAATAATCAACAACCAAACACATAAATATACTATAATAATTTCAGAAAATTATTTCTTCTATATCAAAAATAAAATTTGGGTAAAATTATTTCATTTACCCCATTTCAAAACAATAATGTGTCTTACTCGATTCAAGTGTTTAGAAACCCTTATCGATATAGTTATATGGACTGTGCCGACCAGAATTCATAAGCCACTCGATAAATCAACCAACCCAATATAAAACATTTTATATTCACTAATAAATACGCACTCATATCTATTAATACACTCAAACTCATTCTAGGGTACTACTGACCCTATCACTAATGAGTAATCCCAACCAAAGCCAAGGTTCTCGCTTAACCTTTAGCTCTGATACCAAGTGTAATGGCCCGAGATTTTCGACCCTTGAAAATCAACATCAATACATTCACTATATAGCATGACGAGCAATCGAGTGCCGAAAATACCAGATCATTATGGGTAAAGAAGGAAAGAGGTAGAAGAAAATAGAAACACAACAAAGAATCTCACAATCGCAGCGGAATAATATATAATAGATAAATACAGATCTTTATACCAAAAAAGGAACATTAACTGTTAATATACATACAGAGTACAACAATCAATACATCAATATGGACAGTTATTATAACTTGTCCTCACCAGTGCTGACTATACAGTCTACACACATAGTGGAATATAATCAAGTACGTGATATACGTCTGAAATCCTCCAGCTCGTCTCCTAAGCTCCAAAGCATCCTAACATGAATCTGCAATACTCGGTCTAACCTAAGCATTATAATAACAACCGAGTTAGTCTGGAAAACCAGCGTGAGAAAACATACAAAATTTGAATTATTAATGTTATCAAAATCCTTTGGAAACAAAAGTATCTCATAAGACCACGCCACACATAAATACGACGGGTTTTTACCTTACCATAACCAAAACATTTTATATCAAAATCATCTAAAATTATAATAGTGTCTATAGAAAATAAACTAGAAAATAGCTAAAATGCTTGCATCTCATGTTTCAGCATATTTGGTATACAACTAAAACTATAGAGGCTCATAGTGGATATTAGATTCTATACAATGAATGGGCTACTAGGGTACCGCCCGCCACAGTGCATCTCTAGAAAAATGTACAGAGATAGTACCTAACGATCCCTGCCAACACAGGACTGGCCTACCCCTTGCTGGATAGTACCGAATATGTTATCACCCCGGGTGTTCCCAGCCTAATCGAGTGCTATCTTTTTCTACATAACCATATCCATAATTTTAATATAATATATTCAAGGGTATCTAGAAAAGTGATAACATACCTTACTTGGGTGCGACCCACTTAGCCATGTTGCATCTCCCCTGTTTTAGTCATTCCCGGTTGATGAGGCTTGAGGCTACGTTTACCATAAGAATATCATTCATACTTGGAATGCTAACACTACCTTCCCGGCAACGATGCAAATGATAGCATTCATCCGTACAAATTGTTTTGCGTTTGAACAAACCGAATCTCCTTCCAAATGACCATCTCCATTATCTTCGAGATATCATAATTCGTAACGCACAAATCAGATCGAAGTGGTTTTCGGATAATTAAATCCAATTCCGGTTTCTTCGAAACGATCAACGAGTTTGGCCAGATTTGATAGTCGGTTATTTAACTATCAAATTACACTCATAAGAATTCACTAGGCCTTATTATAAATTTTCCAAAATATTTATTTCAAATTATCTTTACAAAGATATATATCAAATCTCTTCCAATATTTCAATATTCGAAAACAAATTCAAATATTTATATCCATAACAGGATATTTTTCAATCCATCTCAATACTTAGAAATATTTCTTCTAAGTCCATTTATAATTTAATACTTTGAAAATATTCCTATAATAATAATCTCGTAGTTAAAATATTTCAAATCCTCCAAGTCCAATACTTAGGAAATATTTATAAGTATGTTTCCTAAAAACATTTTATTTCCTATACTTAGGAAATATCCCATTTATTTCCCATCTCTTAAAATCTTTTACAATTTATTTGTAAATGCTTTAGCTTACTTATAACGAATTCTATAAATTCCCAAAATCCATTGATTTACTTCCTTTAAGATTTCCAAAATCGATTATACTTGTCTATAATTTCAACTATTCATTTCTAACTTCTTTTATGAATTCTAATTCATTTTTAGAAGTTCTCCTATTTCAATGAT
This sequence comes from Allium fistulosum, assembly GCA_030737815.1. Taxonomy (NCBI): domain Eukaryota; kingdom Viridiplantae; phylum Streptophyta; class Magnoliopsida; order Asparagales; family Amaryllidaceae; genus Allium; species Allium fistulosum. Next base: position 674,288,736 of record CM060901.1, read on the forward strand.
TTGAAAATTTTCTCAAGTTCCATAATTTCACTACAAGATCTTTCTTGTAAAAATCATATCCATTAAATAAACCCCATTTACAAATCTCAAGAGTACTTATAAATAAATTTCAATCATTTCAAACTCTATATATATACAATAAGTATTTTTAAAGAATAAAAAATTATTAAAAAAATTTATTTAAGTAATTATTTAAAATATTAAATTTTTTTAAATAAACATTGATAAATCATTTCCAATTAACTTTTAAATAAAATCCAATCAATTTACAAAGCTGATTATACATTTAGAATTTTATTTAAATAAATATTGAATATTTGAATAAATAACTTTTCCGAATTATTTTAATCTAAATAATAGTTTTTAAACTACATAGTTTAACAAATAAAAATCTCATTTAAAGCAATTTTAATTTCTCGACAAAATCTATTTTTAAAATTCAATATTACCAATTTCAATTTATAAATCCCTCTCGATTCATATCACATCGCCAACATTTCAATTTCATAATCATTCTCACATTCCAAAAATATAATCCACCATTTTTCCCAAAACGGATTTCCATATCCCGATATAAATTTATATTGTAAATTTATATTCCCAATTTATCCACTGATTATCATTTCCCTTTATTTATAACGTCTCTTATAAATTAATACACACATTTCCCATTCTTTCCCAGTAAATAACAGATTCATAGTACTAAATCCATTTATAAATCGATTTCTATTTAAAACTCAATTAGAATTCTATTTCTTAATAAATCCTAACTATATTCCAAATTAATTCAAAATCTCATTTTTGCCTTCCCTTTTATATTTTTAAGAAATATCATTTCAAATCCATTGTTTAAAAATACTTAATTTAAAATTCTCTGTTCGAAACCATTTTACTAAATAGCTAATTAAATATCTAAAATCGAATTATTTATCTTATCCAGATCAATTACTTTTATAAATCCCAAAATTTAATATAAATATTTTCATTTTCAAATTTGCCTTTTAATTTATTTCCAATTTCAAAAAAAAATTCATGTTATTTAAAATACCAAAATTAAAGCCAGTGCTACTATAGCATCCAATAAATCAAACATATCACAATCCATAACACGATATTCACACATGTCATATATCAATACATATGAACAATTAATATATCTTTGAGGAATCTAGTTGGATCCCTTCAACCTGTTTTCCCGGCATCCACAGATGTTTTATCACATAAAATATCAATCCCACTATGATGCGAGATATCGCGGTAATATAGGGTCATCTTCTATTATTCGTGGCGCATAGGGTCTCATCCATTCCAACGGTGGGAAATATATCTAACTACTAATATATATATATACACTAATATATATAATATAATATCCAACTGATAATACTTTATCAATCCATCCAAATAACCAATAAAAATTTAACTATTTAAAACAAACCAATTTTCCACAAATGAGTGAGATTTTACTCACCTTGATTTTTATTTTGCCGAATATTTAGATTTTAAATTTTCTAAAATCCGAGCTGACTCCGAAAAATCCCAACCAATTTTATTCTAGATTTCACAATAACGATCGAATTGCAACTTGTTTCGTTTGATTTCGACCTCGTATGAAAACATTGTAATATTTATAGGATTTCAATTCATTAATATAAATAATTTTTCAATTAATTATAAAGTAAGTTTTAATTATCCTCAATCCCATGTTTAAGAGAATCTAGGCCGCACGTCTTCTACCTATCGATGAACATCAGGTCATGAAATCCTAACTGCCTGTTTATTCAAACCATCGACGTCGATACTCGGACCACTACCGGCCGCTCACCTCAACCGCGAGCCTGCATGTGAACGTGCGCGATTTTGAGATCGCCAAAGCCCTCCGCATATGCTACCTTCCCACAGCCTGCCCTGAATCCAACATTTCGCATACGACATCCCACCACCGCCTCATCAGAACGCGACTCGATCGCGTAGCTCATTCCCCCAGGTTGCCGCACTCGAGCTCGAACATAACAATCGCGACTTAATCGCGATTTATATTATTTTTTTCTTTTCGTCTTCGATTTCATTCGAGCAAAAATAACAGAAGGAGGCATGATTTTAAAAGATAAGGGAGCGTAGGCCGGCTATGTTCAGAGATTAGGGTGGCGAAGACAGGCTAGGGTGTTGATTTTTATAATTATAAATAACTTTTATATCCAAAATATCCTGTATTGGGTAACTAAAAACTACAATCCCTATCGAGGCATACCGCCTGGCATTTCCAATGTTATACCGCTATTCCAAACCCAATGGAACTAGTTTCGGGACCTAACTCGATCGTATGTGGAAGATAACTTTTTAAATCGACTTTTTAAATTAAATTCAATTAAATTATTTCTAGGCGTTTTCGGATCCTACGACCCAACGGTAACTCCAAACACTATGGAAATTGAAATATGATAATAATAATACACGATTACGGATAATAATACACTATTACAGATAAAATGGAACTGGTTTCATCGAATTTTGAAACTATGCCCTGGATCGCTATTTTAATGCGTCGATTTAAATCGACGATTTCAAAAATTGATGAAATCACTTAAAATTTTCAGTTTCAAAAACTTACTAAGTCAATTCTAATTCAAATAGAATTTATATAAACATTATAAATCATTTCGATTCATATTCAACTCAATTTCAATTATTTTCCCTATTCGTATTACAATAAATCATTCTATTTGAAATTTAAATTCATTCTAAAATTTCAACCAAAATCTTCATATTCAAAAATCAATTTCTATTCCAAATCCAATATTTAAAACCATTTAAATATTCAAAATCAACTGATGAAAAATCTTGGTCGTTACAGTTATTATATAACCGAACAATTAGTTTTACAAAGCATTGTTTCCCTTTTCATCCAATCTCTTGGTTGTGTTCATTTCGGTCCTGAACAAATTTGGTTCTACGGTATTTATATTGAATTTAAGCCTTTAATATTCTCATAGAGCCGACCCAGCTCACACTAACTTAGGTGATCGCATCCATTAAGAGTATCCTACATATATCCCACTTGTTATTTCCAAGATATGGTCATCATTAAAAAGCATAGCTCTATCCTTTTAATACATCTTTAGGCATGCATTTGAATGTACATCTTAGGAATGGTATGTAAGGACTTAGTCCATAAATGCATTACTTCTACAATTACTCAGAACCGGTTTGCCTATTGATCCTAGCACGTAGGATATCCAGTCGCTAGGATAGGTTTCCGTATAAGGTAACTCTTTTTGGTTTTAGGATTTTAAACCCATTTCCCTCGATGCGCAGTCGATTTCCTCTCTTGATAAACCTTAGTAAATGGATCCTCAAGGTTATCTTTGGTTCTTAAATAATCAATGGAAATAGTTCCATTAGAGAGTATCTGCCTAACTGTGTTGGGGTGTCGACGAATGTGTCGTGATTTTCCATTATGCACAAAGTTTTGCGCTCTTCTTAACGCAGCTTGGTTATCGTAGTGAATATGTAACGACCCTGAATTTTTGGACATTTGAAATAGAATATTTAATTGATTTTAAATATTTGAATGATGGTTTAATTTGAATTTCAAATGTAAAAATGAAAATGGCAATTTAATTAGTAAATTTAATTGTTGAAATTGGGTAAAAATTTGAATCTTCAATTTGAAGCCTGTTAAAAATATTTTCAAGGCTTAGAAAATTCATATTGAGGTATTCGAACTTTCAGAATTGAGTTTGAAACTGTTTTATTCAGTTTTGAAATTTTGTTGTTTAAATTGAATTTAAAAATAGCGTTCTAGGGCACAGTCTAGGAATTCGATGAAACCAGTTCCATTGAATCCGTAATATTGTATTATTATCGGGTTTCAATTTTGGTAATGTTTGGAGTGATCGTTTGGCCGTACGATAAGCAAATGCGCTGAAATTTATATCGAAATTTAATTTAATAACTGGTCCAAAAAGCTATCTTCTCCATACGATCGAATTTGGACTCGGAACCTTTTCCATTGCTTTCGGAATAGGCGTATAACATTACGAACGCCTAGCGGCACGCCTCAAAATTTCGAGTTGCGTTTATTAAGACAATTTGAATTTGAATTTAATTAATATATATATTTATATACCCTAATCAACTCAGTTGAAATTCTTTTCCCTCAGCCTGCCTTGTTTCACATCAAACTTTTTTTTGCCCTCTCTGTAGCAGACAATTCAATAAAGAAATCTTGTCCATCTCCTTTCGATTAAATCACGGTCTCCCCTTCAATTCATAATAGCCGAAGCCTTCATTCAAAAGTAAAGAAAAATAAATAATGGCCAGAGCAAATCGCGAGTACCCTCTGTTTCCCCTTCTGTTCAAATTCTCGGCATCAAATAAAAGGTTCGATCTTCATCTCACTTCCTTTCGAAACCCAATCGATCGAAGAGAAAGAAAAAAATAAATAAAATATATGCAAGAATCAATTTCTTTCGTTCGAACTGAAGCTAGGGCACGAGGCGAAGAAACTCGCGATGGTCGCGATGGGTCTGGCAAAGCTCGGAGTCGCGGCAAGCGATCAGAGTTTGTGGTGTGGATGGCGATTCGAAAAGCGTGAGCAGGTCGCGAGTGAGTGGGATGTCGCGAGCTAGGGTTACGCGATTGTGGTGTTCGAGTTCGTGAGGGAAGGTGATGGCAGTGATTGTGGATTGTGGCGATCATTGGTAGGCGAAGTCACGATCGAGTGCGGGTTTGGGTAAGGTAATTTATAATTTTTTGTTGAGTTCTAATAAGTACCTTAACTGGTTATTTTAAACATTTATTTTCAAGTTTAAATCCTTGAATAAATCTGTTGATCTGCTGGGTGAACGAATATTTGGGATAAAAATATATATTAACAGTAAAGTTAATTTATGTTTTAATTGGCAGAAAAGAAAATAATAAAAATACAGATTTGAAAATACATGTAAGATTTAAAATAAGATTTTGGAAAAAAAAAATATGTGGGAATTTATATGAAAGATTTGATCGATACAGATTATTTTTAGCATATATAGTTCAAAGGAAATTTAATTTTAGCTAAATTAATTTATTAAAAAGGAATTGGTTTAAAGTTAAAAAATATTGGTTGAAATAAAAATCAATAATTGATTAAATTTTTTAAAATGGAATAAATTGTTCGATTAATCCAAATAGTTATAAATGGTGAATTGTTTATACAAGGTTTGAAACCGTGAAGAAATGGTCAAAATGGAAAATGGACTGCAATTTAAAGCTAAAGTGAGATCTTCTCGCTCAAAATGAAAAGTGGATTTTGCAGTTATTGATTGATTGCTGTTTGGATGTGATATAGTATATATAGTAGTATATAGCAATATATATATTGGCATATGTATATATTGGTGATTGATTTTCCCACATTATATAGCGGATGAGACCCTATTGCGCCGCATAATAGCGGATTGATTTTTTATAAAATCCCATATACCGCGATATTCCACCTCGAAGTGGAATTGGTATTGTGCTAACATCTGTGGATGCAGGGAAACAGGTTGGAGGGATCCAACTGGATTCCTCAAATTGTATGAATTTGTTTCATATTATTGTATAAATTTGTTTCATATGCTGTGTGATTGTTTATTTATAATCTGTGAATGATTATATCTGTGATTGAATTTGTTGAAGGCTAAAAATTTAATCGAATGTATTTTTGGTATCGCTAGATACCATAAATAAAGGAAAATGGATTTTTGGAAATTAAAGTTGAAATTTTAAGTAAATTCTTTTGAAAGAATTTGGTGAATTTAAAAGAAGGAATTTAGAATTTATAAAGTTGATTTTGGTAATTTTATCGAATTATTTCCAAAATATGGTGAAAAGATTTTTTTAAATGGATTTTGAATAGCATTATTTGAGAGTTGGAAATTTTATTTAAAATGGAATTTTAAATGGTTCAGAATAGAATTTATAAAGGAATTTATTTTTAAAGGTGATAAATTTGTTTGAAATCAATTTTATAATTGATGTGGTATTTAAAATAAATCCTGGGAAATCCATTTTTAAATCGATTTGGTGTTTGGAATAAATGTTTGGAAAATCAATTTGGGAATTTGAAATAAACTTAGAAATCGATTTGTAAAATGATTTTGTGTTGAAATGAATTTAGAAATCAATTTGGAATTTGATTTGGGGTTTGAAATAAAATCGAGAAATTAATTTGAAAGTTGATTTGGTGTTGAAAGTGAATATTTGAGAATGTAAATTCAGAATAGAATTTATAAAGGAAAGGGAAATTGTTGAAAAAAAAATAAACATTGATTTATTTTTAAAGTGTGGAAAATATGATTTGAAATTGGTTTTCAAAATGATGAAGTGTGGAAATAAATTTACAGATTTGGGATGTAAATTTGAAATAAATCGATAAGGATTTATTTAATTGGTTTAAATGAATGTGATTTGAAATTTGTTTTTAAAGTGTTGAAGTGGAAAAATTTATATCTTGTGAAGATATTTTGAAAATAAATAATTTGGGAAAATTATTTAAATCTGATGATTGTTGTGAATATTGTTGATAGTTAAATCACCGACTATCAATATTTGCCTTTGAAATGGCACCTGAATTTGTTTTTAAAACAAACAATCACTATTCGGTTTAGCCATGAAAAGACCTTTGTGTCATATAACCCTTTCCGAATTAGTGATACGACGATATGGATCGTATTGAAGACCTGTGGTGAAGACCGGGTATTTGTAAAAACGATAGGATGACCTATCGATTGTCTCTGCACCGTTAGCTACGATATAGAGATTTCCTTTGTGATTGGAAGTTTTATCGGGATTGTGAATACCCGGATTGCAAGGGCTTCTTTTGAAGTGCCTTCGGTTCTGTTCGAACCCGGAACATACTTGTATGGTTACATGTCTGACATTACATTTTGAGATGTAAAGCTGATTTCTTTCAAATACATTTCTGTTGGTGGCGGAGAATTTATTCTCTTAGCTTAACACCCTTCTTTGAGACGTACGAGCTCAGAGGTTATGTAGTTGAAATTTATCAGCGATATATTCCCAATTTGGTAATGTGGCATGTTGAGTGTTGTTGTGGTTTGATCATTTATTGATCAATTGTGATCAAAGTGCGGCTTTGTGAAAAAGCGCGGCTTTGTGGATGAGACTTCGTCAGACCTCACACCCCGGAAATGGTCGAAACAGGAATATGCGGCAAGGTTATGAGGGTCGCGCCCTTTAGGGTATGTCATTTCCTTCTGGAAAAGGGTGGTATCAGGTATGGAGCCCTGGTATTTAACCTATGTGGATACTCCGATCTCATTTATTATGATTGTGTGTTTATCGAGGCGCCTCGGATAAAGGTCCAGAAGGATCGGGGGTGGCATATTCGTGAGTTACTTGTTACAGGGGTAACCCGGCCTTGTGTTGGCAGAGAGCAGTTGTCTCTCTGGACGTCTAGCCAGAGGCGATCCCATGTGGCGGTAGGAAGTTCCTTAGCCTGACCATTTGTTGGAAATCCATTTCCCAATACGAAACTTGTAGGGTTTTAGTTGTAGAACCTGCCATTTACTTATGGTGGTCACCACTGTTTAGATGGTAGATATTGTAGGCATAGTTCGGAATGTCTATGCTGGCTAAGATTAATATTATACTTTCAAAATGTTTTCTACTCTAGACATTAATAATAATAATCCAATGATTTGCGTAGTAAGCATCTTTGACTATCGTAAGAAGAAATCTCCTCCAATTCTAAGTTTGCATTGTGTGTGTGGCGGGAGGTCTTATGGTAGTTTCATTTTCCAAAAGCATTGCGAATTAATTTTATTTTCTTCGTGAAAATAACTGTTTTACGATCTCACACCAGTCACCATGACTGACTCGGAGTTTATTGTTTCCTTTCTAAACTCTGGGTGCCCATAATTTTCCACACGGGCAGCCTAGAGTTATGTTATCAGGATATTCTGGATATTCTGGAGCTTTGGAAGCAAGCTGGATGGCGAGACGTACTTCCGTACTTGTTATTTATTCCGCTGTGTATTCTGTATGAGGACAAGTTTATATAACTGTCCATTGTTGTATTGAGTTTTATATTGACTCTGATTGATGTATGTATAAACTGATATAGTCTTTTGTTTTAAAGATTATTGATTTATCTATTATATATTATTCCGCTGCGATATGTGAGATTCTGATATTGTTTATGTTTCTGTGTTTTTCTGTTCTCTTTTTCTTCTATCTTCTTCTACCTCTTCTTTTTAACCCTAATGGTTAAGGTTTCCGGCATTTGATTGCGCGGCATTTGATAAAGTGGACGTATTAATGTCGACTTTCGAGCGTCGAAAAATCGTATCATTACATGTGGTATCAAAGCAGCCGGTTAAGCGACAACCCTGGCTCTGTTGGGTGTTACTCATTATAGATAGAGTCAGTAGTACTCTAGAATGAGTGTGAGAGTAATAATAGATATGAGCGTGTATATGTTAGTGAATACAAAATTTGTTTTGTATTGTGTTGACTTATCGGTTGATTGTTTATAGATTCTGATCGGTGCAGTCTGGACAACTGTAATCGATAGGGGTTTCTAAACTCTTAAACAAGATAAACCGACACAGTATTTTTTTAACATACGGTGAATGAAATAATTTTACCCAAAAATATTTTTGTGTAGAAAAGAAATGATTTTCTATGAATTATTATTGTATACGGATGTTTGGTTGTTAGGAAGTGATGACATTGAAATATTATCATTATTATATGGAATTGAATAAAAAATAATTGTATAACCAAAGATTTGAAGATAAATCCATTTAACAAATGGAAATTATAAATATGAATTAAAAATATAAGGAAATGAATTCATATACAAATGAGATTCGTAAGTAAATTATAAATCTGATCTACAATTTGAAATAGAATTCCAGAGATAATATTTGAAAATAAATTCATTAATGGAATAATAAATGAGTTGATAACTTATACAATTTGAATTTTGATAAAATAAATTTAACTTAAAGGATGGAGTTAAATTAAAGTAAGTATAAGTGAATCAATTAAAAAAAGTGAAAGTTGATTTGGAATAAGATTTAAATTGAAAAGAAATGAATTTTTGAATGAACAAATGAGTTTACATTTGTAAATAAATGAATTGGAAATTGAAAAATTGTGACGACCGCCCATGACTCCTGCACTAAACATAGAAATAGTGCGTTGAAAAGTGTGCCAGGCAGCCATGGATGATCGTAAGAGGTAAGTTAAAACAGCAGAATCTATCGTATTACTCACAGCGCATGGACAAAATACAATAGAATATATATATAGTGAAGCTTCACAGAATAGAATCTCATCAATAAAACTTCATAATAGTTGAATACAAACATCTGAACAGTCAATACATCAAGCCTCACTACATAACACTCAGAGAATATACAAGCAGCGGAACATCCAGTACATATAATAAGAAAATAATATGCAAGCCTCCAGCTCATCTTTGTCATCAGCATCGTTGGAAACTAAGAACAGCACCTGTCACCTGCTACCTAGTCTTCCCATCCCAAAATGGATGAACAGCCTAAGGTAATCAGAGTTGAACATAAAACCTTGAGTCAGACAACAGTCTTAGTGAGCGATAAATTAACTAACAACATACCAAAAGAGCATAAAGGTAAAATGTATAGGAACCCAACCCTCCCAGTCCACCTCTTTCTACAGTGATAGCCCCCAGACACACTAAGCAGAAGTAAACATAGTTAAGCAAACATTTAAAGTAAAGCAATTATCACTCGAGTCAAGGTCAATGTTTTCCAAGTACAAACCCCCAAGGCCTAAACCAAGATCAGATAAGCACCCAGAAAATATTGCTCTTGAGACCGAATGACGATATAACCAAACATCCATGACTCTGGCTATCACTGTTATCATTGCTTCGATACCACCGTTAATTGAATGACCGGCACATTCTTTCAGCCGTCCGTCAAGGGCTAATGGTAACCCCGGTTCTAGACAGAACTCCGCACGTCGTCGCAGCCCGTGCCTAGGACTATCGAATCTGCCCAGAGTACTCGACTACCAACTGTAGTCTTTTGGAACTATCGAATCTGCCCAGCGTACTCTTGCTTTGAGTCTGCTAGAACCTTCAACAACGATGAAATCTCAGTCTTCTAGTCATCCTCCTCGATGACTATTCTCATACTAGCTCAAACCCCTCTTGAGCCAACCATTATCAACGAACTCGAACCATCCCTCGAGTTATCAACATGCTTGGAATGATCCCGTCTGGATTATACCAAGGCTACATCACATCATAGCAAAGCCTCATCTCATCATCATCATCAAATCTATCCATATGAGCTTCATCATCCGCCATATATGCCACGAGCAGCTTTTCCAATTCAAGAGCCTTTCCCTTAGCTTTTGAATCAACTTCGACCATCTTGTCTAAATCCAACAACTAATCAACTAATTTATAACAATCAATCAAATCAATCATTAATCCAAGTAATCAACCATGCAAACAAGATCTAAAAACAATTATAACTTACAATGGAAATTTTGTAAATAAAGAGTCCAAATCTAACAGGCATGAAACATGAGCAATATCTCTACAACTTGATGAATGAACTTGCATAGATTAACATGTAGTAAAATGGATGTCAAATCATCATGAACAATGGATCTATACTTAAGTTTACGAAGATGCATGAAATCACTATTTTTAACACATAATCAAGACACCGATCCGATGTACTCCTTTGGATCCGTGTGAGAGATAACCACCACTCACCAAATCACCTAAACACTTCAAAAGCAACACACTTCAGATTTGGACAGCGAAGGATCTAACTTGATCCGTCAAAATTCCACTTTAAACGACGAAATTCCTCTCCGATGGATGGAGATCTTCAATTAAATCTCTTGGATCTTCGATTTGGATAGAAGGAATCACAAGATTAAAGTGGAGAAAAGAAGTGAAGAAGTGCAGCACTCGAGCTCTCAAAATGGCAGGGCTTCGCCGATTCAAAAATCCCGCCCCCAAAAAGTGAAGATACCCCGCGAATTTATAGGCAGTTCCTTAGGTCGTTCGCCCTTAGGTCGTCCACGACCTAAAAATTGCCGACCTAATAGTTGCCGACCTAAAAACCCCGACCTAACAGTTGCCGACCTAAAAACCCCGACCTAACAGTTGCCGACCTAAAAACCCCGACCTAACAGTTGCCGACCTAAAAACCCCGACCTACGACTAAACGACCCAAGCCTATGCGCATCCACGACCTAACGATCTAACGCATAGCCGACCTAACGATCTAACAGGAGTACCAACCCAACACACACCTTCACGCGACCTAACAACTTAGCCTTTACACGACCTAACTAGGTCGTCCCACGACCTAACTAGGTCGTCCCACGACCTAACTACACCCAGCATACTAACATAGGTCGTCTACGACCTAACTAAACACGGCATAGCGACTCAACGACCTAACACTTTACATAGGGTCTCAACGACCTATCCTTAACTCGTCCACGACCTAACTTCCTTAGGTCGTTAACTCACTCAACCCCTAGGTCGCTAAACCCCTTAAGTCGCCAACTTCTACCACTAACTTCCTTAGGTCGCTCGACCGACCTAAACTATAACACGATCTAACCCCTTAGGTCGTCTAAACCCTTAAGTCGTCTACCCCTTAAGTCGTCAACTTCCTTAGGTCGCTCACCTAAGCCACTAAGTCGCTCCATAACCCAACCTACTGCACGACCTAACTCTGGACGACTTAAACTCTGGTCGACTTAACAACACTAACGACCTAATGACAACAGTTCTACAATCTTTCAATCCGTAAAAATACGGGTCGTTACAAAAATGGAATGAGATTTGATTCGAATCAAGTTGAATAAAATAAATCCAAACTTGGAAAAAATAAAATGGATTGAATTCAAGTGAACTGATATGAAAAGGAATTAATTCATGAAATAAGGAAGTTGAGTTAGTTAAAAAAAAATTCAATTGTGAGTTAAATTTGCAAATAAAATTCAAGTAAGTAGAAATAAATTTCCGAATGAATGAATGGAATTTACAATTGTAAGTAAATAAAATTTAAACCGAATGTTAAACTTAGTTTTGAATTTGTTAGTAAATGAAATTCAAGCTGAATATTGGAAATTTAATTTGATTTTTGATAAACAAAGTGAAGTATTGAAATAAAATTAGTAAGTGAAACTAATTGAAGGAATGACAAAGTAAATATGATTTGGAAATGAATTGAATTCAATAATTATAAATGGAAGTTAAATTGAATTCGAATGGGATTGGAAATCCAGTTTAAATATAAGTAGATATTCACCGAAGTGGCAAATAAAAAATAAATATAATGTGTATATGGAATATTTATATTGAACCTAAAAAATGACGAATGAAATTGATAATGCAAGATTGAATTAAAATGGAAATGAAACTGATATGAATTGAGTTAGAATCAATTTAAAATGGTTATGAGTTCAAGTGATAGTTTATTTACAAAAATTTCATCGAATTGCATAAAAAAATTGTTTGTCGTTGACATAAACAAGATATATAAATCCTATGGTTTAATAAAAACAAATAGAATCGATTTTGGAATCAACTGAATTTGATATGAGCTCGTTTCGCTAAAAAAATGAATAGAATGAAGAAAATGAGTTGTAGATCACTTGAAGTAAATGGAAATGGTATGTGAATTGGTCGTAAGCGACTAAAGTTGAGTTGAAACCATATGAATTGCTATTGGAATTTATTTTGAGTGTATTGTTTATGGAAACTATTTGTTTATTGTTAAAAATCAATGAAATGTAAATGAATCTCTTATATATGTCACTTACATATTTAAATTGAGTAAGTGCAGGTTTTTGAAAGTCGTTTGGCTGCTTTTGAGTTGCGCAAATGCTAATAAATAAATTGCTTTGCTTAAAATGCTAATAAAGGTACGCATACGCAATAAAAATAAGAGATATGAACTGTTTTTCTGCTTTTCCGACCGAGTGGGTCGATGTATATATATTTATATCTTTTGTCAAATTGCAAAAGCTCCTCCGTACAAAGGAGACTCCGCCAAAATTTTCCGAAAATTTTGGGAGTTAGAAAATTGGAAAATTTTTGTTAACGGAAATTTGATTTTAAAATTGTAATGGAAGTGTAAGAATTGAACTAGAAAAGTGAATTTTTAGCTTTTAAAGGTAAAATGAATTCAAATTGAATTGAAGATAAGTTGAATTCAAAAGGAATTGAAAATGCAAAGTTGAATGGAAATGAATATATAACTTCAATAGTAAAGTAACAAAATGGTATAAGAAGTATATATTAAAAAATTTGTAATGGAATTGGCAAAATGGTTTGAATGTTGTAACTGGATACTACTACTAGTAGGATATACAGGTGATTTAAATACAAATGGAATTGGATTTTTATTTTGAAGATAATTTAAATTTGTTCAACAAAAGGTATGTATTTAAATTTCAGTATGAAATTTGATGAGCTTCTGATTTTGCCACTTGGCATTTTGTTTTCTATTGGGATTTGAGAGTCCGTAGGGACATTTTTTAGTTGTACCGAGTTAGCCGCACAAAGGAGACGCTGGCGAAATTTTTCGAAAATTTAGAGATTTAGAAAATTTTTGAGAAATTTTGAATAATTTACAATTTAAATTTAAATTTAAATTTGAATTGTGAAGAAAAATAAAGTTGCTTGAAACTATGAAAGTCTTTGGAAAGTTAACTGAAGTGATAACGAATCTTTAAATAAAAAGATTTGTTTAGAAAATTTGATAAAACTGTTTTGTTTTGGGAAAATGATAAACGGGTATTGGAGCATTCTTCTTTACTTGTAATTTCGGGACGAAATTCTTTTAAGAGGGGAAGATTGTAACGACCCTGAATTTTTGGACATTTGAAATAGAATATTTAATTGATTTTAAATATTTGAATGATGGTTTAATTTGAATTTCAAATGTAAATATGAAATTGGCAATTTAATTAGTAAATTTAATTGTTGAAATTGGGTAAAATTTTGAATCTTCAATTTGAAGCCTGTTAAAAATATTTTCAAGGCTTAGAAAATTCATATTGATAATACTGAAGGTATTGGAACTTTCAGAATTGAGTTTGAAACTGTTTTATTCAGTTTTGAAATTTTGTTGTTTAAATTGAATTTAAAAATAGCGTTCCGGGGCACAGTCTCGAAATTTGACGAAACTAGATCCAGTGAATCTGTAATATTGTATTATTATCGGGTGTCAATTTTCGTAATGTTTGGAGTGATCGTTTGGCCGTACGATAAGCAAATGCGCTGAAATTTATATCGAAATTTAATTTAATAACTGGTCCAAAAAGCTATCTTCTCCATACGATCGAATTTGGACTCGGAACCTTTTCCATTGCGTTCGGAATAGGCGTATATCATTACGAACGCCTAGCGGCACTCCTCAAAATTTCGAGTTGCGTTTATTGAGACAATTTGAATTTGAATTTGAATTTAATTAATATATATATATATTTATATACCCTAATCAACTCAGTTGAAATTCTTTTCCCTCAGTCTGCCTTGTTTCACATCATACTTTTTTTTGCCCTCTCTGTAGCAGACAATTCAATAAAGAAATCCTGTCCATCTCCTTTCGATTAAATCACGGTCTCCCTATCAATTCATAACGGCCGAAGCCTTCATTAAAAAGTAAAGAAAAATAAATAATGGCCAAAGCAAATTGCGAGTCCCCTCTGTTTCCCCTTCTGTTCAAATTCTCGGCATCAAATAAAAAGTTCGATCTTCATCTCACTTCCTTTCGAAACCCAATCGATCGAAGAGAAAGAAAAAAATAAATAAAATATATGCAAGAATCAATTTCTTTCGTTCGAACTGAAGCTAGGCCACGAGGCGAAGAGACTCGCGATGGTCGCGATGGGTCTGGCAAAGCTCGGAGTCGCTGCAGGCGATCGAAGTTTGTGGTGTGGATGGCGATTCAAAAAGCGTGAGCAGGTTGCGAATGAGTGGGATGTCACGAGCTAGGGTTACGCGATCGTGGTGTTCGAGTTCGACAGGGAAGGTGATGGCAGCGATTTCGCGTGGGCACGGCGACAGTGGATTGTGGCGATCATTGGTAGGCGAAGTCGCGATCGAGTGCGGGTTTGGGTAAGGTAATTTATAATTTTTTTGTTGAGTTCAAACAATTATCTTAATTGGTTATTTTAAACATTTATTTTCAAGTTTAAATCCTTGAATAAATCTGTTAATCTGCTGGGTGAATGAATATTTGGGGAAAAAAATATATTTTAACAGTAAAGTTAATTTCTGTTTTAATTGGCAGAAAAGAAAATAATAAATATACAGATTTGAAACTACATTTAAGATTTAAAATAGGATTTTGGAAAAAAATATATATGTAGGAATTTATATGAAGGATTTGATTGATACAGATTATTTTTAGCATATATAGTTCGAAGGAAATTTAATTTTAGCTAAATAAATTTATAAAAAAGGAATTGGTTTAAAGTTAAAAAATATTGGTTGAAATAAAAATCAATAGTTGATTAAATTTGTTAAAATGGAATAAATTGTTCGATTAATCCAAATAGTAATAAATGGTGAATTGTTTATACAAGGTTTGAAACCGTGAAGAAATGGTCAAAATGGAAAATGGACTGCAAATTAAAGCTAAGGTGAGATCTTCTCACTCAAAATGAAAAGTGGATTTGTAGTTATTGATTAATTGTTGTTTGGATGTGATATAGTATATATAGTAGTATATAGCAATATATATATATATTGGCATATGTATATATTGGTGATTGATTTTCCCGCATTATATAGCGAATGAGACCCTATTGCGCCGCATAATAGTGGATTGATTTTATTATAAAATCCCATATACCGCGATATTCCACCTCGAAGTGGAATTGGTATTGTGCTAACATATGTGGATGCAGGGAAACAGGTTGGAGGGATCAAACTAGATTCCTCAAATTGTATGAATTTGTTTCATATTATTGTATGAATTTGTTTCATATGCTGTGTGATTGTTTATTTATAATCTATGAATGATTTTAACTGTGATTGAATTTGTTGAAGGCTAAAAATTTAGCCGAATGTATTTTTGGTATCGCTGGATACCAGAAATAAAGGAAAATGGATTTTTGGAAATTAAAGTTGAAATTTTAAGTAATTTCTTTTGAAAGAATTTGGTGAATTTAAAAGAAGGAATTTAGAATTTATAAAGTTGATTTTGGTAATTTTATCGAATTATTTCCAAAATATGGTGAAAAGATTTTTTAAATGGATTATGAATAGCATAATTTGAGAGTTGGAAATTTTATTTAAAATGGAATTTTAAATGGTTCAGAATAGAATTTATAAAGGAATTTATTTTTAAAGGTGATAAATTTGTTTGAAATCAATTTGATAATTGATGTGGTATTTAAAATAAATCCTGGGAAATCCATTTTTAAATCGATTTGGTGTTTGGAATAAATGTTTGGAAAATCAATTTGGGAATTTGAAATAAACTTAGAAATCGATTTGTTAAATGATTTTGTGTTGAAATGCGTTTAGAAATCAATTTGGAATTTGATTTGGGGTTTGAAATAAAATCGAGAAATTAATTTGAAAGTTGATTTGGTGTTGAAAGCGAATATTTGAGAATGTAAATTCAGAATAGAATTTATAAAGGAAAGGGAAATTGTTGAAAAAAAAATAAACATTGATTTATTTTTAAAGTGTGGAAAATATGATTTGAAATTGGTTTTCAAAATGATGAAGTGTGGAAATAAATTTACAGATTTGGGATGTAAATTTGAAATAAATCGATAAGGATTTATTTAATTGGTTTAAATGAATGTGATTTGAAATTTTTTTTAAAAGTGTTGAAGTGGAAAAATATATATCTTGTGAAGATATTTTGAAAATAAATAATTTGGGAAAATTATTTAAATCTGATGATTGTTGTGAATATTGTTGATAGTTAAATCACCGACTATCAATATTTGCTTTTGAAATGGCACTTGAATTTGTTTTAAAAACAAACGCTCACTATTTGGTTTAGCCGGGAAAAGACCTTTGTGTCATATAACCCATTCCGAATTAGTGATACGACGATATGGATCGTATTGAAGACCGGGTATTTGTGAAAACGATAGGATGACCTATCGATTGTCTCTGCACCGTTAGCTACGATATAGAGATTTCCTTTGTGATGGGAAGTTTTATCGGGATTGTGAATACCCGGATTGCAAGGGCTTCTTTTGAAGTGCCTTCGGTTCTGTTCGAACCCGGAACAGACTTGTATGGTTACATGTCTAACATTACATTTTGAGATGTAAAGCTGATTTCTTTCAAATACATTTCTGTTGGTGGCGGAGAATTTATTCTCTTAGCTTAACACCCTTCTCTGAGACGTACGAGCTCAGAGGTTATGTAGTTGAAATTTATCAGCGATATATTCCCAATTTGGTAATGTGGCATGCTGAGTGTTGCTGTGTGTTGATCATTTATTGATCAATTGTGATCAAAGCGTGGCTTTGTGAAAAAGCGCGGCTTTGTGGACAAGACTTCGTCAGACCTCACACCCCGGAAATGGTCGAAACAGGATTATGCGGCAAGGCTATGAGGGTCGCGCCCTTTAGGGTATGTCATTTCCTTCTAGAAAAGGGTGGTATCAGGTATGGAGCCCTGGTATTTAACCTATGTGGATACTCCGATCTCATTTATTGTGATTGTGTGTTTATCGAGGCGCCTCGGATAAAGGTCCCAAAGGACCGAGGGGTGGCATATTCGTGAGTTACTTGTTACAGGGGTAACCCGGCCTTGTGTTGGCAGAGAGCAGTTGTCTCTTGGGACGTCCATCCAGAGGCGATCCCATGTGGCGGTAGGAAGTTCCTTAGCCTGACCATTTGTTGGAAATCCATTTCCCAATACGAAACTTGTACGGTTTTAGTTGTAGAACCTGCCATTTACTTATGGTGGTCACCACTGTTTAGATGGTAGCTATAGTAGGCATAGTTCGGAATGTCTATGCTGGCTAAGATTAATATTATACTTTCGAAATGTTTTCCACTCTAGACATTAATAATAATAATCCAATGATTTGCGTAGTAAGCATCTTTGACTATCATAAGAAGAAATCTCCTCCGATTCTGCGTTTGCATTGTGTGTGTGGCGGGAGGTCTTATGGTGGTTTCATTTTCCGAAAGCATTGTGAATTAATTTTATTTTCTTCGTGAAAATAACTGTTTTACGATCTCACACCAGTCACCATGACTGACTCGGAGTTTATTGTTTCCTTTCTAAACTCTGGGTGCCCATAATTTTCCACACGGGCAGCCTAGAGTTATGTTATCAAGATATTCTGGATATTCTGGAGCTTTGGAAGCAAGCTGGATGGCGAGACGTACTTCCGTACTTGTTATTTATTCCGCTGGGTATTCTGTATGAGGACAAGTTTATATAACTGTCCATTGTTGTATTGAGTTGTATATTGACTCTGATTGATGTATGTATAAACTGATATAGTCTTTTGTTTTAAAGATTATTGATTTATCTATTATATATTATTCCGCTGCGATATGTGAGATTCTGATATTGTTTCTGTTTCTGTGTTTTTCTGTTCTCTTTTTCTTCTGTCTTCTTCTACCTCTTCTTTTTAACCCTACTGGTTCAGGTTTCCGGCATTCGATTGCGCGGCATTTGATAAAGTGGACGTATTAATGTCGACTTTCGAGCATCGAAAAATCGTATCGTTACAGAATACATATGGCCGTTATAGGTTTGGGCCAAAATGGAATATCTTCTAAGAATTGATGAAGCCATTCTGCTTCTTCGCCTGCTTTATCTAATGCAATGAACTCAGATTCCATAGTTGATTGAGCAATGCATGTTTGTTTAGTAGATTTCTGAAGCAACCCTCCCCAGTCTACAAATTGTTTGAGTGACTTAATTTAGTTTATGCTAAATTCGGGGTTACTTACTTCCAAAACCAACTATTTCCTTTTTTTTATCATTTTATTTATTTCCCAAGATCCAACTTGATCAATATAGAAATATTGATATACTTCTTGTAAAAAAACTATTTGTATATATATATAAACATACAAATCATTTTAATTCTAATATCATAGTTTTTTTTTTTGAATAAAGAATAACTCAGTTTATTCTAAACAAAATAACTATGTTTTAGCCATAGTAAAAAGGATTGGGAAAAACCCTCTCCCATTTAAATCTTTGTGCAATTATTTTCAAACTAATTCTTGTTTGTTTGTTTGTGTTTACCTCTGTATATTTAATGAAACATGTGAGTTGAGTCATAACACTTAGACTTTTGCAATATGGCTTTTCAGATAGCAAAGCAGAAGGTTGTGCATGCTTCTGTGCACCTGTGTGCACATAAACATGTACAACTGCTATTTACTACACCTTAGTTTGCAGATTGATCAACTTGATTAGGTTGGATCCCTATACTGTCTTGTTATGATTACTATCTCTGCTTATTCATTTAAAACCTCAAACTCATACAAAAATCTGAGTTCATGCTTCCTTTGTTTTTATTTTTTTTCCTTTTCTACCTATGGGTTTATCCTTACTTCATAATGTTACAGTTAGTTTGTAAATAGGTTCTAACCTCTAAACAATCTAACACATATGTATACATTACTGGTTCACATATGCTTCAGATTTACTACTGAATTCACTGCTTGACTCATGAAAATTTGCATACTTACAGGTTATGATATAAAGCTAAACACATTTATCTTTTCTACTGAAAGCAGTTTCATCCCATAATAACCTTTTAGACCATTCCTTACATCACCATCAAAATCCAGCACAAATACAATATTATTACAGAAAGTCTTCTAATTAAAAATAAAACATGGAGGACATTCTTCAGCAAACATTCATAGTTCACTGAATCACCAAATTTCTTCTTAGCATCACACATCTGCATCTTATCACTTAGCCTTCTCTTTTCCTGTAGACATCTCATGATCTACTCCATAATACATATGAAGCACCCATTTGATGCAAGCAACAAACAGGTCAGACTTATGTCTGGTGTGAGTAGAATCACTTGTTAATGCATAAAGACTAATGAAGTATGTTCCATTATTATAGTTTCTGTTCTCAGAGGCTAAATATGTTATTAAAGATAACAAGTCTCCTTCTCATGTTCAAATTTACAAAGTGTTTATCCAGTGGTGTATGTGTAATGACAAGTGTGTATTCTTAGACTAACTTGTCATCAAAACATTGGTCCAGAAATCCTATCAACCATCATACATACACACAAGTTGGTGCTAACACCCAAAACATGCACAATCATACATAAACATGCACAGACCATATCCATGGTATTGGGCCAAAGTATCAAACCTGAGTCTACATGTTAGGACTCCCATATACTTCTAGCCTATTTACCCTTGCATGTATAATTATTTCATGTTATTCTAAAGTCCAGTATTACATTCATGGTTGCACTGGTGCACACTGCCTAGAACCACTACCTGGTTTCCAGTGCACTATAAGCTATTTGGGCATAAACATGCCATGTGCAAACTCACACCCCAGCCTTGATGCGAGCCAACCACTATGTCATACCCACTTCCCTCATACCCAACCTGATAGAGGTGACCCACATCCTTAGTTTAATCACTAAGTTCTTTCATATGACCCAATATTACAGATGCAGTGTCATGCCCAAAACTGTGGTATGTTAACTAATATGTGCTAGCAGTTTTCATACATCCATCAATCATTCACCCATTCATCCATTCAACAATTTAATCAGTCACACTTGTAGATATTTCAAGTCAGTTTCATTCAGAGATATATCTTTAGCTAAGCATAGGTCTGAGCATTTTAGAAAGTGAAATGCCTCTGTGGTTTCCCCAGTAATAAGGTTCTCACAATCAATCCACATATTAAAGTGTGTTTGCTTGTTACTCAACCCTATTTCCAAAGAATACTTACTGATGGATTAGGACTCAACACATGGAAATTCCATTGCACCCCAACCATCTTTTCAATTGCAAGACATAAGCCAGAGAACCCCTTCCTCTTACTGCCTTGCATCCTACTTTCCTTATTAATCCATGCTTTAACTAAAAATATTTCTCAAATTCATAAACATATAAATAAATCGGTTGTTATTCCTTCAATAAGTTGTCATATATAAACAAGCATAGGTTGAGTGACAACAAAGCAATGAAAGTCACAAAATCTCAGGAACAACAGAAAATTTCTAAACTAAGAAAATGCAAGCAAAACATCAAACATAAATTAAAATAACTAAAGGTTAATGGCTGCCTTTCATAGGTCTTAATGCCTTGCCAAGTGAGGATTTACTCACCATAGTTCTCCTTCCCAAGTCTTGGTTCAGGCCTGCCATTGATTTTCTAAACTGCTGCCTATTTTTTTTCTAATTTTTGTTTCCTGGTTCTAACATGTAACCGTAGGAAATAATGATGTATATAAGGGAGTTACTAGGGTTTTAAGGTTAGTTAAGTAATTTATTTTTATCAGAATTCCCATTACCATTTCTGGTTTCACCCATAGTTCACCCTCTCCACTTTACTTTCCCACCATTTCTTTTTTTTCTTGTCTTGGCTACTTTTGGCAAATTTCTCCACATATTATTTGCATGACTGTGGCTCAGACATTATTTGTCTTTTCTAGTTTTAATCATGTATATAAACCTACTTGTATAACCAGCTATATGTGTGTATGAATCAAACATTTTGCACATCATATATATTCATGCATTTCCTACCTACACAAGCAACTATGCTCCTATTTAATCTATGGAAATTAAGACTAAAGTCTGCCTAAGTTAGTTATGTATTGTAACTAGGCTAATGTGTACACACTAACAAGTCATGTACTCATTTGTTATTACTGCTATTTTGTATTTATTTATAAGGCCTCTACTCACAAAAGTGCCTTGTTCATGTAGCTGACTAAAACAGTGTGCACATGCACAAGAGCATGCACACTCATACACACACAAGTATTTTCAGAGAAAAAGTTTTATTTTAATTAATTATCTTTCTTTAATAAAATATTCAAAATACATATATACATATATTATATATTTATATATATATATATATATATATATTTGCCTAACTATGGGCTGTCACAATTTCCATGACACTGCTACTCCTGGAAGGGTGAAGACATAACCAACTGTGGATTTTGAGTCCTCTGAATCTGAAATCCAGTTTGCATCACTATATCCTTCTATGACAGTAGGATATTTTCCTTAATACAAGGAAAAATTAGTGGTATTCTTTAAATTTACCAACACTCTCATTAGTGCTTTCTAGTGTTCCTTCCCTAGGTTACTTCTATACCTGCTT
The DNA here is from genome assembly GCA_030737815.1 of Allium fistulosum. Taxonomy (NCBI): domain Eukaryota; kingdom Viridiplantae; phylum Streptophyta; class Magnoliopsida; order Asparagales; family Amaryllidaceae; genus Allium; species Allium fistulosum. The sequence continues at coordinate 674,311,089 of CM060901.1, forward strand.
AGTCGACTTACTGCATAAGCGATATCTGGTCTAGTGCAGTTCATGAGATACATTAAGCATCCTATTACACGATAGGTATTCCAGTTGCATTACACTCTCTTCAGGTTTTTTATGCAGTACTTCTGATGGATTAAAAGGTGTTCTCACTCCTTTAATCCCGTAGTCCTGAAATTTTTCAATCACTTTGTCTACATAATGTGACCGAGATAATTCAATTTCATTAGGTGTTCTTATTATTTTTATTCTTAAAATAACGTTTATGCAACTCCTAAGTATTTCATATCGAAATTGTTGATTAACATCTTCTTTATGGTCTCTATTACTGTATTGTTAGGACCAAAGATTAGCATATCGTCAACATATAGACAAATCATTATATATGATTGTCCAACTTGTTTGTAATAAACACATTTATCACATTCATTTATAAGAAAACCATTTCTCATCATGACACTATCAAATTTTTCGTGCCATTGTTTTGGAGCTTGTTTGAGTCCATATAGTGATTTCACTAATCGACATACCTTGTTTTCATTTCCTTTAGAAATAAAACCCTTAGGTTGCTCCATGTAAATCTCCTCATCAAGATCACCATTTAAGAATGCTATTTTTACATCGATATGATGAATTTCTAGATTATAGATGGATGCAATTACTATTGACCTTCTTATAGAAGTTATTCATGTAACCGGTGAATAAGTATCAGAGAAGTCTACACCTTCTTTTTGATGATATCCTTTGGCTACTAATCTAGCTTTACGTTTGTTGATAGAGCCATCTGGTTTCATTTTCTTCTTGAAAATCCATTTACAACCAATTGGTTTTATCCAAGGTGGAATATCAACTATTTCCTAAGTTTTATTACTTAGAATTGAATCAATATCGCTTTTGATTGCTTCTTTCCAACATGAAGATTCAGAAGAAGACATTGCCTCTTTATATGTTTGAGGTTCATGTTCTAGTAGGTAAGTTAGGAATTCCGAGCCAAAAGACTTGGAAGTTCTAGCCCTTATGCTTCTTCTTGGTTCAACTTCATCTTTGTCTCGGCGAGTTTCATCTTCATGTGGTTTATCTTTGTCGTCTCTTGTCCTTTTTGGGCAAGATTTCCATTGTTTCTTTTATGTGGAACACATCTTCAAAGAACGAGGCATCTCTTGACTCAATTATAGTATTTACATTGATGTCCTTTATATCAGACTTGAAAACTAAACATCTTTATGCACAACTATTTTCGGCAGGGCCTAAATAGTAGCTATCCATTGTTTTAGGTCCAAGTTTGGCCTTTTTGGTGGGCAGAACCGAAACCTTTGCCAAGCACCTCCACACTTTGAGGTATTTGAAACCAGGTAGGTGTTCTTTCCATAACTCATATGGAATTGTTCATGTTTTGTTGTGAGGAACCCTGTTTAATATATGATTAGACATATGTACGGCTTCTCCCTACAAGTTCGTCGGTAAGCCTGGAGTTAAAAGCATAGCGTTAATCATGTCTTTTAACGTTCTATTTTCTCTCTCGGCAATACCATTTTGTTGTGGTGAATATGAGGCAGTTCTTTGATGAATTATACCATTTTCGGCACATACTTGTTCAAATGGCGATTCATATTTTCCACCTCGATCAAATCGCAATATCTTGATCTTTCTACTTCGCCTTTGTATTTTATAAACGATGTAATTGCTTCATGTTTACTGTTTAAAAGATATACATAGCAATATCGTATATGGTCGTTAATAAATGTGATAAAATACTTTTTCCCACCTCTTGTAGGTAATGATTCAAAATCACATAAATCAGTATGAACCATCCCTAGTAGTTCAGGACTTCTGTCAATAGTATGAAATGGTTTCTTGACCATTTTTGCTTCTACACATGTCTCACATTTGTATTTTTATCTACCTGAATTTTAGGAATCAATCCTAAGTTGGCAAGTGATTTCATTTTACGGAAATTTATGTGTCCTAACCTAACATGCCATAACAAAGTTACATGATCAACCAAGTAAGAAATTTCAATTTTATTAATTGCACAATCAGAATACATAGTGTTTTTGCCGACTATGGCTACATTAGCCTTAAATAGGCCATCGCATAAATAACCTTTGCCTATGTACATTCCAGCCTAGGACAAATCCGTCTTGTCCGACTCGAAGACATTTTTGAATCCTTTCTTTGACAGTGCTGAACCAGAAATGAGATTTTTGTGTATGTTTGGAACATGAAGCACATTAATCAACTTTAACAGTTTTTTCAGAAGTAAACTTAAGGATTACTGTGCCACTGCCCTTGATTATTGAAACTACAGAATTACCCATGTAGAGTTTTTATTCCTGATCGAACTTCTTGTAAGTAGAGAACATGGACTTGTCGAAACAAACATGACAAGTAGCACCTGTGTCTACCCACCATTGTGCAGGGTTCTAAACTAAATTTCATCAGACACAAATACTAAAAAGTTGGGCTCATCCACTTCCATGTTGTCCACCATATTTTCCTCAGAATTGCGCTCCTTCTTGTGTCTACAATCTAGCGGCATGTCCTGCTTTTCCACATACCCAACACTCAGCATTAAACTTCTAGGTTTGTTTGTTATCTTTAGGTTTGTTTTCAAGAGCTTTTCTCTTCTGTGAGAACTTCTTCCTTTTGTTTTAGTTGAAGTGTCCTTTGTTCTTCGACCCTTCAACAACAAACACCTCCTCTCTTTGTTTTGTAACTCCATGGTTATTTGCTTTAATCTTTAGTCAGACGATGAGATCCTATAAAGTGATTTCCTCCTTTATATGGTTTAGATAGTTGCGGTAGTTGTTCCATGATGGAGGCAACTTCCTTGTTATGGCTTCAACCAAGAAAGATTCTCCAACCTTATGGCCTTCGATTCAAGTTCATAAATGAAAATTTGAAGTTCATGCAATTGAGTAGTCATAGATTTGGAGTCTATCCTTTTGTAGTCCATGAATTTGTCCATAATGAATTTTTTCAAACTGATATTCTGTGTCTTATACTTTGCGACAAGTGCATTCCAAAGGGCCTTTGCTATCTTTAGAGGCTGATATACTTTGTATAGCATCTTATCTAGACAGTTCAGAGTATAATTTCTACACAGGAAGTCGGAATGCTTCCATGTATAAATAGCAAGAAATGCATCTTTGTGTGTTTCCCTGGTTTGGCCAGGTGCAGGCACTGGTTCCTCCTCCTTGAGATACCTTTATAGACCGATTATGGTGAGATAGAATAGCATCTGACTCTACCTTGTTTAAAAATCATCGCCATCTCCTTTAAAAGTATCAGGTCTGTTGTGAGTAGCATTTTTGCTTGATAGAGTCAGATTAGCAAATAAATAAACCTGCCTACGAACAGATTAGCAACTAAAAGTTCGTAGCTTTCTGTTTTCAGGAAAATTCCCCGAATTTTAAATAAGTGAATAAGGCCGTTACAGGTTTGGGCCAAAATGGAATATCTTCTAAGAATTGACGAAGTCATTCCGATTCTTCGCCTACTTTATCTAATGCAATAAACTCAGATTCCATAGTGGATCGGGATATGAATGTTTGTTTAGTAGATTTCCTATGGCACTGCTACTCCTGCAAGGGTGAAGACATAACCACTTGTGGATTTCTATTCCTCTGAATATGCAATCCAGTTTGCATCAATATATTCTTTTAAGACAGCAGGATATTTTCTGTAATGTAAGGAAAAATTAGTGGTATTCTTTAAATATCCCAACACTCTCATTAGTGCTTTCCAATGTTCCTTCCCTGGGTTACTTGTATACCTGCTTAGTCGACTTACTACATAAGCGATATCTGGTCTAGTGCAGTTCATGAGATACATAAAGCATCCTATTACACGCAGTTTCATTACTCTCTCATCAGTGTTTTTATGTCGTACTTCTGATGGATTATATGGTGTTCTCACTCCTTTAATCTCGTAGTCTTGAAATTTTTCTATCACATTGTCTACATAATGTGATTGAGATAATTGAATTACATTAGGTGTTCTTATTATTTTGATTCCTAAAATAACGTCTGCAACTCCTAAGTCTTTCATATCGAAATTGTTGATTAACATTTTATTTATGGTCATTATTACTTTATTGTTAGGACGAAAGATTAGCATTTCATCAACAAATAGACAAATCATTACATATGATTGTCCAACTTGTTTGTAATAACCACATTTATCACATTCATTTGTATGAAAACTATTTTTCATCATGACACAATCAAATTTTTTGTGCCATTGTTTTGGAGATTGTTTGAGTCCATATAGTGATTTCACTAATCGACATACCTTGTTTTCATTTCCTTTGGAAATAAAACCCTCAGGTTGCTCCATGTAAATCTCCTCATCGAGATCTTTATTTAAGAATGTTGTCTTTACATCCATCTGATGAATCTTTAGATTATAGGTGGATGCAATTACTATTAACATTCTTATAGAAGTTATTTGTGTAACCAGTGAATAGGTATTAAAGAAGTCTACACCACCTTTTTGACGATATCCTTTGGCTACTAATCTAGCTTTATATTTATCGGTAGAGCCATCTAGTTTCATTTTCTTCTTGAAAATCCATTTACAGCCAATTGGTTTTATTCTTGGTGGAATATAAACTATTTCCCAAGTTTTATTACTTAGAATTGAATCAATCTCACATTTGATTTCTTCTTTCCAACACGTAGATTCAGAAGAAGACATTGCCTCTTTATATGTTTGAGGTTCATGTTCTAGTACGTAAGTTAAGAATTCTGAGCCAAAAGACTTGGAAGTTCTAGCCCTTATGCTTCTTCTTTGTTCAACTTCATCTTTGTCTCGACGAGTTTCATCTTCATGTGGTTTATCTTTGTCGTCTCTTGTCCTTTTTGGGGTAAGATTTCCATCATTTCTTTTATGAGGGAACAAATCTTCAAAGAACGAGGCATCTCTTGACTCAATTATAGCATTTACATTAATGTCATTTATATCAGACTTGAAAACTAAACATCTGTAGGCACTATTATTTTCAGCAGGGCCTAGATAATAGCTGTAACAACCCGTATATTTTACGATTATATATTTAACTGTTTTATTTAAATATAGCATTGTTTTATGAATTAAAGTCTAAAATGTGATATTTTGTAAACAGTCGAATTCGGACTCGAGACCACTTTCATTGAGTTCAAAACGAGGTTTACAACTTGTTTAAGTATAAACATCGATATATTTGGAGTTGATTAGGATTTTGGTATTTCATTTGGGCTTTGGGTTGGGTTCTATCCCATTAACCAAATAAGCTAACCCAAACTCTTCTACCAAATACCATAACTCCTCTCCCTTTCATGGGGGAAAGAGAGGAGATTAGAAATTCCTAAGCCCTAGTTCTCTTAGGAAATTCAAATTCAAGTTCTAAAATCAAGGAGAAGCTTAGGTAAGCATGCTCTTCATCTTCTCCATCTCAATTCCTCTTCAATTCTTGATTTTTCCTATAACCTAACTTAGGAAATTCATTCCATGTGATCATATATTGAAGGTTCTTGAAGTGAAGTTGAAGAGAGATTGATCTTGCTTTGTTTTAGAGCTTCTCATTCCTTGTTTTTGAGTTTAGAGGTGAGTTCTTGAACTCACATCTATGTCTATAACTTTCATTGTTGTTAGGTATGAATTTCTAACATCTATTTCATGTTCAATTGCTTTTGATTTGAATTAGTTTGGTGAATTTTCCAATTTTGGTTTTGAAGTCAAAATTTATGAAAATCCTATTATGGATGTTTGGACATGTTATTTGGGGTGTATCGAAGAGCCTATAGGGCTGGGTTGTCGCTTGGCATAAATCCCTAGCCTCCATCGCTCGTTTGATCGCTTCCTAGTTTGTAACCACCGGCAAACCCGTACCCCTTGAGTCGACACTATTCTCCTACAAATAAAATCAAAGTGAATAGAAATACGGACCATTAGGGTTAAAGAAGAAGGAGGTAGAAGAAGAAATAGAAACAACATCAGAATCTCACAAACGCAGCGGAACAATATATAATAGATAAAAGACTAATCTTTAAAACAAAAAGAATTATATCTGTTTATACATTACATCATCAGAGTACAACAAAATTCGTAGCACACAACTGCACAGTTATATTAACTTGTCCTCACAAAAGCTGACTATACAACTCATACTACACAGCGGAATATACTTCAAATACGAGTGATACGTCTCACCATCCAGCTCGTCTCCTGAGCTCCACAGCAGTCCATCCAAAATCTGTATTCTATAATACTCAGTCTGACCCGGACACCATAATAAAACAATACCCGAGTTAGTCTGGAAAACCAGCATGAGAAAACACACTTAATTGGATTATTTTAGTTTTTTAAATCCTTTGAAATCAAAGGTATCTCGTAAGACCATGCCACAAATAAACATGTCGGGTTTTTACCTCACGATAACCAAAACACTTCTTATAAAATCCTCTGATATTATGATAGTGTCTATATACAAATACTTACTCAAATAGCCGAAACTGTTACATTATTAAATTCCAGCATAATAGGTATACAAACAAAACCGTAAAAGCATGTAAGGAGAATGGATTTCCAACTAATGACTAGGCACTGTGGTACCACCTATCACAGTACCTGGTCCAGATCAGCGTACCGAGGACCCCTCCATTCCCCTACAACACAAGACCGGACTACCCCTTATTGGATAGCCCGAATAAGATCACCCCGCGGTTGGGATCAGCAACCGTCCACTAAGCCGAATAGAAAACGGAACATCTAGACATGGATGACCTTACCCTAATTGGGTGCTACCCACTTGGCCTTGCTGCATAACCCCTAATTTTCAGTCATTCCCGGTTGATGAGGCTCGAGGCTAAGCGTTACCATTTTAGAACACATCTCTTAGAATGCTCACCGTCCCCTGGATGATGTTCTGAAAGCATTCATCTATACAAGTCCGTTCCGAGTTCGAACGGAACCGAAGGCACTACTCCTACTACATCCATTTTGGAATCACCCTCAGGATTAGTAGCGATTAGCCCTTGCACTTACTGCTCCATCTTTTACCAAGCTGTTGTCTTCCACACGAAAATGTTCAAATCGGATCGAAGTGGTTTCGGGAAATAAATCTCGATCCCGGTCTCTTCGAAACGATCAACGCATTAGCCAATATTGATAGTCGGTTATTTAACTATCAAATAACATTCACAAACATCCATCAGACATTAATAATTTTCCAAATTATTATTTATTTCAAAATATCTTCGTAAGATATTTTCCTATACTTCAACCCTTTGAAAACAGTTTTTAAATCACTTTTTCTCTTACGGAAATAATTTTTCCAATTATTGTTTATTTCCACTGAAAATCACCAAGACTAAATGCTTTAGATTTTAAAATAATTTAAATCGCTTTATCTAAATATATATATGCTTTAAAATACTTTGAATAAAAACTATTTAAAACAATTTATTTAAAATACCAGTTATGAAATTTAATAAAAAAAATTCATGTAAAACTTAAGCCAAAACCGATTTAAAAATAAAGGTTATTGAATCCTATACAAGTTTTCCAAATAAAACTTTAGCCAAACTATATTTAAAATAATACTACTTTATAAAACATAAATATTAATAATTATCTTTTTAAATCATAATACCAATTAACCTTTCAAAATAATTACTACTATAACTAATTTAATAAAAAATTACCTTTAAAATTTTAAACAACTTAAATAATAATTTCTCAAAAAAATTCTTTTAAAACAACTTTAAAACTTTTAACTTATACTTAAAAATCCTCTTTGAAAACGTATTTGGCTTTTCAAAGAAATACACTTTTCTTTCACACCTTTAAAAATAAACCACTATTTATTTTTAAAACAAATTACCCATTCCTTTATAAATTCTCACCATGAATTTATACTTCCAAATATCCACTAATATCTTATTTCACTTTATAAACCCAGTTTATAAATTCCATAGTCTCATTCTCCTTTTAAAAACACAGTTTCAAACACTAAATCGATTTCCAAAATCAACTCCATTTAAAATAAATTCCTTTACTTACTCAAATTTATTTTAAAATCCATTAATTCCATTAATTCTAGATTTAACATCTTTATTATGATTTAAAATCTTATTTAAACTGAAAATACCAATTTCATAAAAATTTATTTTATTTCTTCCTAAACCATTTAAATTCTGAATTTTTAATAAATCTTTTATTCCTTTAATTAATATCACTTAAGTTTTAAAATTCATTTATTCCCATTTATTCAAAAATCTCCTTTCCCATACTTGGAATTTATTTATTAGAATTTAAAAATCAACTTTTATCCTTTTTCAATTCATTCTTTAATTTATCCAATTTCTCCAAAATTATTTTACTTAAGAATTCACTCTTTTATTTCCGTTTAAAAATACAATCTATATATTTTTGATAACTCAGTATACCCAATATATTCAATCAAACCATAGCATCCAATATTTTCAATTACCAATAGAATTTATCACAGATTATCAAATAATCATATCACAGAATATTAGAACAATCTAAATAATTTTGAGGAATCCAATTGGATCCCTCCAACCTGTTTTCCTGCATCCATAGATGTTAGCACAACAATTTTAAAATACCAATTCCACTTCGAGGTGGAATATCGCGGTATATGCGGTTATATCATCTCATCCGCTATTATGCGGTGCATAGGGTCTCATCCGCTATATAATGCAGGAATATCAATCACTCCAATATATATACTACTATATATAATATCACATCTAGTCAATTCAATCATTCAACCAATAATTTAAATTAACTATTTAAATTAACTATTTAAATTAAACAATAATCCAAATGAGTGAGATTAACTCACCTTTGATTTTATTTGCAATTCACTTCGATCTCGACTTGGTTTCTTCATGATTTGGTCCTTGTATAACAATTTACGATTTATTAACATTTGAATAAATCAAACAGTTATCACTATTTATTTAATATTAAACTAATAATTTGGTTTTGAATTAATAATTTAAATTAAAACTAACCTTCCTATAATAAATAAATTTAACAAGTTAATTACCTTATTACATATCTTTAGAATTCAAACAATAGGTCCACTATGTATGTTTATTTTTATTCTCTGTTTATTAATTAATTAAAATAACAAGATAACCCACTACCTCACCCGCCCTGTTGACCACGACCATCGCGAGCAGCACCTCGTCTTCGTTCGCCTGAGCACGTCCACGCGAACAACGCACAAACACCCCTTCGAACGAACACGCCGCCTGCTACTGCCACTTCACCCCCAAAGCCACTGCCACACCATCACGACAAATCGCCACCGCTAGCGTCGATCGATGACCTTCCAATTTGCTGACGAACCCTAGCCAAGGAAGCCGACACAACTTCCAGGTTGCGAAACTTGGTTTCGCAATTCAAATTGTTAGCCTTCTCGTGCTGCGTGCCATCTCCCTTACTCGATTTATTCGAGAATCCCCTCTTCAAAGTTTCTTTAGTGAATCGATTAGAAAACGAAGAGGGTCCAGTCATGAATGAGGGAAGAGAAGAAAGACACGATCGATTTGTATTTCAGTCACCAAGGATTTCAAACGAAAACGATTTCGTTTGGCAATTGATTTTTTTTTGATGGTAAAGAACTGGAATGAGAAAAGATATAGTTTTCGTCATTTTTTTTTCAAAGAGTACGCATGTCCTCAGGGAAGACACGTGCTTTAAATTTCTTTACGTGTTTGCAAAGGCTAGCCACAGTATCCAATGCAATAATATTATCTATATTCAAATTTAAAACCAAATTTAAATTGTCTTGAATTCGTAGCTTAAAATCTTGACATTCTATCGAGGCGTGCTGCTAGGCATTTATAAGGTTATACCCCTATTTCGAATGAAATGGAAAAGGTTTCGAGTCTTAATTTGATCGTATGGAGAAGATAGCTTTTTGGACCCAGTTATTATATTGATTTTTCGATATAGATTACAACGCGTTTACTTACCGTATGATCTTACGAAAACTCCAAACACTACGAATTTGAAATCCGATAATGATACAATATTACGGATCCAATGGAACTGGTTTCGTCGAATTCCGAGATTGTGCCTCGGAAGGCTATTTTTAAATATCGATTGAAACGATATATTTTAAAACTGAACAAATCACCTTTAAAATCAAATTTTTAAAAGTTCTATTACCTTCAGTATTATCAATATGAATTTTATAAACCTTCAAATTATTTTTAACAGACTAGAAACCCCAAATTTCATATTTTACCCAATTTCCAATTATTTAATTCAAAAATTAAATTGCCAAATAAATAGTGATATTTGAAATTCAAGTTAAAATTAACCTTTTGAATATTTAAAATCAATTAAATATTCCAATTTCAAATACTCAAAAATTCCGGGTCGTCATAGAGTTGATTTGGCCATCAATGGCCTAGGCAAATTTCTGCCCAGCTCAAGCAACCAGATGTCTGGTTGAACCTACCAGACGTTTGGTAGGGGCTTCTGAAAAAAAAATAAAAAAAATTCCAGAGCCAAGGGTCAGACGTCTGGTTAAACCCACCAGTCGTCTGGTCCTGTTAAATTTTGCCTATTTGCATATTTTTGAGTGGATTTCCAATTTTTATCGATCTTTGACGATCGGAATAGCTATTCTCAATCAATACTTACTTTGATGACTTCTTTTCTGGATTTTTGGTGTTTCCATTGGATGGATTTGATATCGATTTCCATGGTATTGATTCACGTTATTAAAATGTGGATTTTGGTGATAGATTGTTTTTATAATCATTTCTATGATTTGTCACTTTAAAATTACAAAGGTTTTTATACTAGTAGTAAATACTAAAACTCTTTCACTAAAACGATTTCAACACTATTTTTAATACAAAACTCGTTTTAAAACCGTTTTCCAATCTATTAGTATATAAAAACCTTTACCTCATTCGTATGAGAAATCCAATTAAACGACTTAGCAAAACGAGTGGTATGAAATGCTTGCGTTTACTTTATCGGTTAATTCTTGGACTTGTTTGATTGAAATCTCATGACAATTTTCGAGTGGAAGTCTACAATTTGTTCGTAAATATTTAAGTTAAGCCAGTGGTTATGGGACATGAAGCCTTACTCATTTATTTACTAGCTTAGTGTAATTTACAATTATTGATCAATGATGATCATTTTGTGGTTTAGACTGGCTATATGCGATGTCTCTTTGTCCACGTGGGGGACTATACCCCGTTCTATGGAGCTTCGGCTCAATTTGGTGAGGTAGTGACCCATGTTCTTTTGACCGTTCGTGGAGAAATCGGCTCAATAAGTCTATGCATGGGGCGTATCTTTTTAGCTGCGTCGATGTTCGGCTCAATAAGTTTGTGCATGGGGCGTATCTTTTTAGGTGCGTCGATGTTCAGCTCAATAAGTCTGTGCATGGGGCATATCTTTTTAGGTGCGTCGATGTTCGGCTCATTCGTCCCCAAGGGGGGACTGTACCACGTATTTTTATGGGTTAACGACCCATAGGATAGCGTCTTATTTATGATACACGTGTTGGTGGGTTTTCATGCTACCATTTATGATAGGCCTCCCCCTTTGTGTTTTTCTGGATTTCTAAATATTGATTTCTGGAATTTGTGTTTCACCAATTTTTGCGATTTGCATTGATAAGCTCTATCAATATTTTTTATTTGGTGAATAAGGATAAAGAATATGACATTCTTTTTGGTGCTTTGAGAAAGTTTGGGATATTATATGATTTTCATTGTTATCAAATATATACTTGTCACCGCATGGCATTATTGTGATCATATGTTTTAGACATATCTCTTATCTTATCTCATCTTACATGATAATTATAGCTAGATTGATCCGTTTATTATTTTTCTTCTCAAATAATACTCGGGTCAGATCGAGGTGTTGTAGGTACTTCCACTTGACTTCTTAGCAGGGACTATCTTCGGACTTTTGGCTAACTACTTTAGCTTAGTAGATTTTTTCTTTCATGTATACGAGATAGAGACACTTTGATGTATATTATTCTTTTGTGTAGTACATGTACATATTCTTTTGACTTGTAGTGGATCTTGAATGACCACTACTATGATGTTCATTTCTATATGTTATATTCATATCTATTTCCGCCTTAGTGATATGAATATTTGTAACTGATTTTATGTTATGTTTATTTTATCTTGATTCCGAAGGCCACTTAGCCACTATGTAGTAGATTTGAGTTTGGATTGGATATGCGGATTTCCTCTTGAAATGAAATGCATGATATACTATCTGACGTATCGGTTCTCGCTCAAACCAATCACATAAATGGTCGCTCCTCAAAAGTCTTATTCTTCGTGCTAGTTGACAGCATTACCCCATAGTGTCCTTGGCTAGTGTGAGTATAGAGGTGAGGCGTTACAGCTTGGTATCGGAGCCAAACTTCGGAACAATATAGAATATTATGACAAGAATCATTGTCCTAAGTCTTTCTTAGGAATCGTGCCTTAGGATTTAATCCGAGTCTTAGGACCCGTTCTATCCTATTTTCTTTTATGATGCATTGTTTTACTAATCAAGATTATTTGAATTCATTCTGAGAATAACCTTTTTCCTCTTCCTTCGTTCTTTCTTTCTTAAATAAGAAGAGATTGTTAGACCTGGCAGTCCTAGCGCTGGTCAATCCAGTGGTCCTCCTCTGGATGGCGTATTCATGTCTGCCCAACAACTTTTGGATCTTGTAAAGAATCAAAGGTTAATCTGTGCTTTGAATAAGAACCCCAAAAAGTTTTACCTCTGAAATTAGAAGTGCCTTTCGACTAGCTTGTAGATATCACTCTTCGACTTGAAGAGGCCGATAAAGGAAGTAATAGTGATGTTGGAGGTGCCAAGAAGAGCCTCAATAACAATAAGAAGAGGCATATTAAGTTCAAAAGCCTTAATCCCAATGAAAAAGGGAAGAAAGCAACTTCGGTAGCAAAGACTCCTACCCCTGATCGTGGAGTACCACAATTGTAGTTCTAAGGACCACTATGCAAATAGGTGTCCAAGGCCCATTTCTTGCCGTTATTGCAAAAGTTCGGGTCATCATATATCTGCATGTCCCAAACTTCAATGCAAAAAAGAAGGAAAGATGAATGTTGTGCAAGCCCCTTGTAACCCTTCTCTTGGTAAAGGTATTTCTCATTCAGTCCTTGATGGCATTATTTTGTTTCGTGATTATCCTATTCAAATCCTTTTTGATACGGGTGCATCACATTCTTTTATATTAAAAGAACTTGTTGATACTTTTTCTTTAAATATTACGGGCTTGATGACTTCACTGAGAATTGCGAATCCGGTTGGTGGATCCACAATGCTCAGTTTACTTTGTAAAAATGTCGAGATTATTTTATGTGATTATGCTTTCCGGTCCGATTTGCATGTTATGCACTACTTAGGTTTCGGAATTGATTTTGGGAAAGGATTGGCTTAATCGTTATGAAGCCCATATCCTATATCCCGAGAGGACTATCCATCTTTGACATCCTCAATCTATTAAGAATTTTTCTATTATTCTTAATGATTTCGATTCCAATTCGATGGCATCATTCTATTCTTTAAACCCACATGATGACGAAGATGTTATTTCCCTCATTCAAGTAGTTCGTGAATTTCCCGATATCTTTGAGTCTGTCTTAGGATTACCACCTAAGTGATCAATTAAGTGGTGCTAAGGTCTTTTCAGCTCGACCTTGCCACCAGTTTTCATCAGCTACGAGTTGTAGAGGATTTGCGTTCGATTTACCGCATTCCGCACTCGTTATGATATTTATGAGTGGCTCGTTATATCGTTCGGTTTGATGAACCCTCCAGCTTATTTCATCCATCTTATGAATCGAGTATTCTTCGAATATCTTGATAAGTCTGTCCTTGTATTCATTGATTATGGATGAAAATAGCAATTTAAAATTGCAAATCTTTCTAATAAAATATATATTTATAAGTATAATTGGATTTTGTTTTTAAAATGAGCAAAGAATATTCGTAAAAATTTTAAGAGACATGTTTATCATATAGAAGATGATTTTATGTTGTATTACCCATTGAGTGCTTTAAGAATTCTGGTCGATGTGCCCTATCAACGTTATCGATAAGAGTTTCCTAAATGCTATGATGAGACAGTTAGACACAAAAAATTGACTTGTAATAAGTAAATTTGTTTTTCTTAAAAATATGGTTACATAAAGTTAATCATAATTTTGAATGTCTTAGCTTTTTGAGAAAGAGGATCATGAAATAAATGATTTAGCATAGAAGCTGCTTTTCAAAAAAAATTAAAAGAACTCCTTTCCGATGCTCATATTCTTGTGATTCTCGAAGGGAACCAAGACTTCACTGTTTGTACCGATGCTAGTCGTATTGGTTTGGGTGTCGTTCTCATGCAAAAGGGAACGTGTTATCGCTTATGCTTCTAGACAATTAAAGCCTGCCGAGACTAGATATGCCACTCATGATTTATACCTCGCGACCATTGTTTTCGCTGTTAGAATTTGGCAGCATTATCTTTTGGGAGAGAAATTTTTTCTCTACACTGATCATAAATCTTTTAAGTATTTATTTTCTCAAAAGGAACTTAATTTGTGTCAACAATGTTGGCTCGAATTCCTTGCATCTTATGATCTTGATATTCTTTATACTCCCGGAAAGGGAAATCGTGTTGCCGATGCCCTTAATCGTAAGCAACAAGCGGTTGTTTCCATGATGATATCCGAATGGAATGATCTCGAGACTTTTTCTACTTGTGAGATTCAAGATTGTGAATCTGATTCGTGTTCATCTCCTGTTTTATGTAGCCTTGAGGCTCATCCTTCTCTTTTAGATCGCATCCTTGAAGCTCAAAAGCAAGATCCCAAATTGGCTCTTCTTAGCCAAAGTTGAAGGGATAAAAATAAGGTTGATGGTTTGAAAGACATTGAAATCGATGCTCGTGGAGGCATTCAAAAATTTGGTAGACTTATTGTGCCAAATATTAGTGATCTTTGTAAAGGCATTTTAGAAGATTCTCATCGTTCTAAATTTACCATTCATCCCGATAGTAGTAAAATGTATGTGGATATGAGATGACTTTATTATTGGGATGGAATGAAATCTGATATTGCTAACTTTATTAAGCGTTGCATGACTTGCCTACTCGTAAAGGCCAAGGATCAAAGGCCCGGTGGGTTATTGCAACCTTTGGACATTCCTGTTTGGAAGTGGTATCAAGTCTCCGTGGACTTTATTGACAGTCTTCCCCGTTCTCGCTTGGGTCATGACAGTCTATTGGTGATTGTAGATAGACTTACAAAATCCGCCCATTTTCTTCCCGTTAGGTTCAACCGGACCGTACCTCTTTTGGCCAAAATCTATGTCAAAGAAAATGTTAAATTGCATGGGGTTCCTACTTCTATTGTTAGCGATCATGATCCATTATTTACTAGTGGATTTTGGAAAGGTCCTCAAAAAGCATTAGGAACGAAGCTTAATTTTAGCACCGCTTATCATCCTCAATCCAATGGACAAACAGAGCATGTGAATCAAACTCTTGAAGATCTTCTTCGTGCATGTGTTCTTGATTTTGGTGGACGTTGGGAAAATATATTTCCCTTGTCGAGTTTTCTTACAATAATAGCTTCCAATCCAGTATTGGCATGGCACCTTTCGAGGCACTCTACGGAAGGCCATGCCGATCTCCTTCGTGGTTGCTTGGAACCGGTGAGAAGCTGGTTTTAGGTCCAGATTTTATTCGTGACTCCATAGAAAAGATTGACCTTATTCGTCATAGGATGAAAGAAGCTCAAAGTAGAAAAAAATCCTATGCCGATAACCGAAGAAGGAAATTAGAACTTTCTGTGGGAGATTTGGTATTTATTCGTGTTTCACCTATGAAAGGTGTTGTGCATTTTAGTCGTTTTGGAAAATTAGCGCCTCGATATATTGGTCCATTTCCCATCACCGAACGCATTGGTTCCACGGCTTATCGCCTTTTACTACCGGCTCAATTTTCTACTATTCATGACGTATTTCACATTTCTCAACTACGGAAATGCCTTAGAGATTCCGATTCTATTATTGAGCCCAGTGTTATTGAAGAAATTGAAGTTTCACCTAATTTGACTTATGAGCAACATCCTATTCGTATCATTGCTACGGAGGTTAAACGCCTTCGTAATAAAGATGTTTTGCTTGTGAAAGTTCAATGGTCCGAAAATCCAAAGAATTGATCTTGGGAATCCAGATAATTCATCGAGCGAACATCCGGACTTACTCTTTGTGCTCCTTAAGGTGAACTTCTCACTTCAAAATTTTCTTTTATGTTGTTATGCCTTGGAGCGGTTGTTACTATTTATTTTCTTCTTAAGTATTGCGATGACGCAATTTCTTTAAGGAGGGGAGTCTGTAACAACCCACACATTTTACGATTATATATTTAAATGTTTTATTTAAATATAGCATCGTTAGTTGAATTAAAGTCCAAAATGTGACTTTTTGTAAATAGTCGAAGTCGAACTCGAGACCACTTTAATTGAGTTCAAAACGACATTTACAACTTGTTTAAGTATAAACATTGATATGTTTGGAGTTGATTAGGATTTTCGTATTTTCATTTGGGCTTTGGGTTGGGTTCTAGCCCATTAACCCAATAAGCTAACCCAACCTCTTCTACCAAATACCCTAACTCCTCTCCCCTTCATTCATTCTACTCATAATAATTCCTAACACTCAAGCTAAATGAAAAATGGGGGAAAGAGAGGAGATTAGAAATTCTTAAGCCCTAGTTCTCTTAGGAAATTCAAATTCAAGTTCCAAAATCAAGGAGAAGCTTAGGTAAGCATGCTCTTTATCTTCTCCATCTCAATTCCTCTTCAATTCTTGATTTTTCCTATAACCTAACTTAGGAAATTCAATGCTTGTGATCATAGATTGAAGGTTCTTGAAGTGAAGTTGAAGAGAGATTGATCTTGCTTTGTTTTAGAGCTTCTCATTCCTTGTTTTTGAGTTTAAAGGTGAGTTCTGGAACTCACATCTATGTCTATAGCTTTCATTATTGTTAGGTATGAATTCCTAACATCTATTTCATGTTCAATTGCTTTTGATTTGAATTGGTTTGGTGAATTTTCCAATTTTGGTTATGAAGTCTAAATTTATGAAAATCCTACTATGGATGTTTGGACATGTTATTTAGGGTGTATCGAAGAGCCTATAGGGCTGGGTTATCGCTTGGCATAAATTCCTAGCCTCCATCGCTCGATCGATCGCTTCCGAGTTGATTTGGCCATCAATGGCCTAGGCAAATTTCTGCCCAGCTCAGGCAACCAGATATCTGGTTGAACCTACATACGTCTAGTAGGGGCTTCTGAAAAAAATATAAAAACGAAAGATAAAATAAAATTCCAGAGCCTAGGGTCAGACGCTAGTTAAACCCACCAGTCCTCTGGTCTTGTTAAATTTTGCCTATTTTCCTATTTTTGAGTGGATTTCAAAGTTTTATACTTATTTTATTAATATATTTAATTGAAAATTTAAATAATAAAATTTTGAAATAAAAATTTAATATTTGGAATATGTCTACTTAAACATAACAAATGGTAAATTTTCATTTAGAAAAATAGAAGTTTATTTTATTGTGTAATTTCAATTTCAATAAATCACTTAATATTGATGATAATAAAATATTATTCAAAACTGAATATTTTTATATAATAAATTTATAAATCATCTTCTGAGTGGAACATCATATTTCGTTTCTCCAAATTTGGACAGCTATTACTCTGTTTATCTTATTTTCGGCGTTTTAGCAACATTTTCGGTACCGATTATCGGCTTTTGATAGGATGATCGTACCGCTAATATCTGTATACCGTTTTGATCGTCTCATCTTACTGATCTCTGTGGAATATTCAATTCTGTGTTTTGAAGTCCGGTACATGGTGGAAACAACGAAATGGTTAATCGCATCGGTACCGTTTTTGAGTCCTTTCATTTTTGAGTCCTTTTGTGACGCAGCAGCGGAATACTCAAATGAATGTGATGATGAAAGTAGCAATCGATGAAGTAGAAGATACCAAAAGGCCCAAATCCGTTGATCCAAAGATGCCGGATTCTAGCTATCCCAAACACGTTGATCGTGCACGATACCGTGTTTAAAGATCTACGATTCTTCGTACGTTGATCTAGCGCACTAGATACCGTGAATCGGCTTCAGCAGTCGATGAATCGAGCGCACTCGATTAACCGAAAGTGGAGATAGGAGATTACACTCAACTACCAATTTAATGAAAGCAGAAAGCTAACAAACAAAAGTTTTATTCAAAATCAACCAAGAGTTACAAATGAAACCACCCGCCTATTTATAGGCTTACAACTCACACAACACAAATCTGTACAACACTTAGGTCGGGCACGACCTAACACCTACGACCTAAAACATTACAACACAACACAAGTCTTCACCGACCTAACCTAGGTCGTCAACGACCTAACAGATCAACAATATACACGTTACAACACAGAAACGACCTAGTACATACACATAGCGACCTAAAAGACAACACACGCGACCTAAGTTCAACATCACATAAGGTCAAGCGACCTAAACATACACGGCAGCGACTTAAGGAATAGCTTTTGCGACCTACCCCATGAGCGACTTAAAGAAATGCAGCAGTGAGCGACCTAACAAGAGAAAGCAGCGACCTATTTCCCAACAATAGAAGTCAGCGACCTATCTCCCCAGTACATAAGGTCGAGCGACCTAAAATAAAGCGGCATCCAAATCAGCGACCTAACGTAGGTCGTATCTCGCTTCCGCGACCTAACATAGGTCGTAACTTTTTCCCGCGACCTAGCATAGGTCGTAGCTCGTAAAAACTGGTACTCGAACGATCGGAGCGACCTAAAGAAATGAGTAATTTTTAGGTCGTTTGAGCGCCTTTCCCTTTAACTCGTTAGCTCATTCACATGCCTTGACACTGATTCCGTTGACTCGTGAGCGACCTTCCATAGGTCGGAAGCGACCTTCACTAGGTCGTGAGCGACTTAAAGTTCCACTAGGTCGTGAGCGACCTAAATTGGCAGATCGCGCTGCATCATCCTCCCCCGGTTGGCAAAAAATTCGACCTCGAATTTGCACCTTCCTCTTCCACAACAAGTTCATCCCCATGATACGGAATCAAATATTTGACATTGAAAACATTAGACGTATGAACATCATCCGGTAATCTCAACTGATATGCATTTTCATTGATTTTCTTCAAGATTTCCACTGGACCGATTTTTCGAGCTTTCAACTTATTGTATGCCCCTACTGGAAAACGATCTTTCGTCAGTACAGCATATACTAAATCTCCTTCATTAAATTCAACACTTCTTCATTTCAAATCTGTAGATCATTTATACTTTGCATTTGCTTTCTCCAGTCGTTTCTGAACGATTTTATGACATTCCGCCAATCCATCAACAAAATCAACAGCCCGCTTAACTGTCCCCTTTGGTTGTGGTACTATCTTCAAATCCAACGGTCCCTTTGGTAAACTTGAATATACAATCTGAAATGGACTGAAACCCGTACTACGGTTGATATCATGATAATGAGCAAACTCCGCTTGACATAACTTCACATCCCAACTCTTCAGATTATCCTTTACAAGACACCGCAATAAATTTCCCAGGGATCTGTTAAAAACTTAGGTCTGTCCATCGGACTGCGGATGGTAAGCACTACTGAAATTTAGTTTCGTTCCCACCATCTTCCACAAACTTAGCCAAAAATGACTTAGAAATCTAGTATCCCGATCAGAAACAATGGATTCCGGTAGCCCATGCAATCGATACACCTCTTTAAAGAACAACTGAGCAACACGGACGACATCCGCTGTCTTCTTACATGCTATGAAATGTGCCATTTTCGAAAACCTGTCCACCACAACGAATATAGAATCATTTCCCCTTTGAGTTCTAGGCAAACCCAACACAAAATCCATGCTCACATCCACCCACGGTTTAGTAGGCACAGGTAACGACATATATAATCCTGCATTTGTAGCGGTTCCCTTCGACACTTGACAGACATGACATCTCTCCACAAATCTCTCCACTTCTTTTCTCATTGACGGCCAAAAGTAAGATTGAGAAATCAGCTGCAATGTACGGTCTCTACCCACATGGCCTTCTTCATGTAACTCCTTTACAATTTTCATCCGTAAACTACAATCTGGTACACATAATCGATTTCCTTTAAACAAAAAACCATCCACCAATACAAACTCATCCGTCTTTCCCTCCTTGACTTCATCTACAAACTTTTCAAAGTAAGGATCTTCAACACATAACTCTGGAAGTACTTCGAACCCCATCACTTCAACTTTCATTGTAGTTAATAAATGATTTCTTCTGCTCAACGCATCCGCCACACGGTTTGTAACTCCAGATTTGTGTTTCACAATAAATGTAAACTGCTGCAGATATGCAATCCACGATGCATGCCTTGCTGAAATTTTCTCCTGTCCTTGCAGATGTTTCAAAGCCTCATGATCAATGTATAGCACAAACTCCTTGTGAAATAAATAATGCCTCCAATGTTTAATGGCTTACACAACAGCATAAAATTCCACATCATACGTACTATATCTCATCTTCGCTCCTGATAACTTTTCACTGAAATATGCAATAGGACACCCCCTCTGACTCAACACCCCTCCAATTCCAACCTTGGATGCATCGGTATGTAGTTCAAACAATAACTGAAAATCCGGTAATGCTAAAATTGGTGCTGTCGTCAAAAGTTCTTTGATTCGTTCAAAAGCAACTTCTGCTTCCTCCGACCATGAAAACTGCTTGCCCTTCATACAATCTGTAACAGGCGCCATCACACTACTAAAGTGTGGAATAAACCTTCAATAAAATAAAGCCAACCCATGAA
The DNA here is from genome assembly GCA_030737815.1 of Allium fistulosum. Lineage (NCBI taxonomy): Eukaryota > Viridiplantae > Streptophyta > Magnoliopsida > Asparagales > Amaryllidaceae > Allium > Allium fistulosum. The sequence goes on from CM060901.1 coordinate 674,332,015, forward strand.
AACTTCGAACTTCTGTTATAGTCTTGGGTTGCGGCCAATCTCTAATTGCCTCGACTTTACTTTGGTCCACCTGTATCCCTCCTTCCGATACAACATATCCCAAAAATAAGACACTCTGTGCCATAAACACACATTTCTTTGTAGCAGCATAGAATTGTTCTTCCCGAAGAATAATAACCACCTTCCGCAAATGCTGAATATGCTCCTCTGTACTAGCACTATAAATCAAAATATCATCAAAGTAAACTACCACAAACTTCCCAATGTACAGCCTGAAAATTTGGTTCATCACCCTCATGAATGTACTTGGTGCATTCGATAGACCAAACGGCATCACCAGCCATTCATACAATCCTTCCCTCGTCTTGAATGCTATCTTCCATTCGTCCCCTGGTCTAATTCGAATTTAATGATAACCGCTTTTCAAGTCAATCTTAGAAAAGATTACAGACCCACTGATTTGATCTAACAGATCATCAAGCCTCGGCATCGGAAATCTGTATCTGACTGTTATCTTGTTCAGTGCCCTGCTATCCGTACACATCCTCCACGAACCATCCTTCTTCGGCACTAACAATGCTGGTACAGCACAAGGACTTAAGCTTTCTTGTATGCGCCCCTGTTCAAGCAATTCTTCTACCTGCCTTCTCAACTCCTCATGTTCCTTTGGACTCATCCTGTAGTGTGGTTTATGTGGCAACATAGCACCTGGAACAAGATCTATTTGGTGTTGTATATCCCTCAACGGTGGTAACTCCGTTGGCAACTCTTCAGGAGATACATCTTCAAATTCCTCCAGCACTGGCTTTACTTTTTCAGGAATTTCAACCACTTCATGACTCTCCCGTCCAATCAACAATAATACTTCAGGCTCCTCTTCTACTTCCTTAACGAACTCCTTCAAAGATAGCAAAGTTTTAAGCTCTTCAATCTCCTCCAACTTGCTTTCTTCTGGTTGTCGCTTCTTGGGAACTAAAGTAATCTTGGTGCCTTCAAACATGAAACTGTAACTGTTAGTACGCCCATCATGTTGCACAGCTCTATCATACCGCCATGGTCTCCCCAACAACAAATGGCATGCATCCATGTCAACCACGTCACACCAAATTTCATCTTTGTATTTCTTCCCAATCGAAAAATTTACACAAGCCTTTCGATTAACTTTCACCTCCCCACCTTTCCTCAACCAAGCTAACTTGTAAGGCTTCGGATGCTTCTCAGTCTTTAATGCTAATTTCTTCACAGCCTCTGTAGGGATAATATTTCACAGCTTCCCGCATCAATAACAAATTTGCAAACCCTTCCCAAGATAGTGCATGTTGACTGAAAGATGTTACTTCTCAACCAGCTAGTCTCTTCCTCCTGCTTTAGTGTCAAGCAATTCCTCCTCATCATTAATGTATATCCATCATCTCCTGACAATAATTCTTCCTCCTCAACCGGTAATGAATTAGAACATTCAGCCTCCTCATCCTCAACCTAAGCTATCATCGCTCGCTTCTTCGGCTTCGGGCATTCATTACTTTTGTGACCAAACTACAGACAATTGAAACATTTGATACCACTATTGACCTTGGTCTTAGAAACTTCATTAACAACTGGTTTTGTAACAGCCTTGGGAACATTCACATTGCTACTAGCCCCTTTCATTGGATTGTTAGAATTTGTGAACACACCACCTCCTCGTCTACCTTGCTTCTCCCAAGCTAACGCTTTCTGATGTGCTTCAGCAACAGATCTGGGATCAAACATATTCACCATATCTTGAATCTGCATTCTCAACCCTCCAACAAATCTAGTTGTCAGTTGCTCTTCTATCTCCATGATATCATTCCTGGCAATATGTTGATAAAATTCATCTGCATAATCATTCACAGTCTTTGTTCCTTGCCTCAAGTTTTGCAAACGTTGATACATCAGAGAATGATAATTATATGGCAAGAATGTAGCTTTCATTAACTTCTTCATCTTTTCCCATGATTCGACCTTTGACTTCCCCATCCGTTCACGTGTAAGTTTGGTTTGCTGCCACCATGCCAAAGCTCTACCCCTCAACCTTGTAGCAACCAACTTCACTCTACGATGTTCTGGAACTTCCTTGAAGTCAAAAATCTCTTCAACATTAGACATCCAATCCAAAAACTCCTCAGCTTGCATACCACCCTTGAATTCTGGAATTTCCGTTTTCATTCTCGATTCCCATCTATGATCATATTCTGAATAATTTCTTCCTTGACCTCGTCCTTATCCACGAATACTACCATCATCAAACTCCTCTTCAAAATCTGATGTATATCGATGTCGATTCTGACCACCAACATCTCTACTACCATCATTTCTTCCACCTACATCCCTTCGATCTACATTCCTCCGATCACAACCATTCACAATCCGATCACGACTTCGATCATCAACATTTCTATAACAATCTCGACCCATACTTCTATGATCACTATCAACACTTCTCTCTCAATTGGAATGTGGTGAAACTCTACTTCCCCCATGGTTAGATTCAGGTGAAACCCTTCTCTGATTTTGATTCATCTCTAACATCATCTTCTCTAATCGACTAATCCCTTCATTAAGCTTCTCATTAAAGTTTTCGTTAATTCTTTGCTCCATCTCATCGGCCTCTTCTCTTCTATACAATGCTTCAACATTTTGATGGCGATTAGCTCTTCTCGGCGGCATTTTCAAACTTCAGTTCTCAAAGTGATGCACGGCTTCACTAACTCCTCAAACTCTTCAATAAGAATTGGATCCAAGACTCGGCTTTGCTATGATTGGCTAAGTCTCGCTCTGATACCAAATGACGCAGAAGCGGAATACTCAAATGAATGTGATGATGAAAGTAGCAATCGATGAAGTAGAAGATACCGAAAGACCCAAATCCGTTGATCCAAAGATGTCGGATTCTAGCTATCCCAATCACGTTGATCGCGCACGATACCATGTTTAAAGATCTACGATTCTTCGTACGTTGATCTAGCGCACTAGATACCGTGAATCGGCTTCAGCAGTCGTTGAATCGAGCGCACTCGATTAACCGAAAGTGGAGATAGGAGATTACACTCAACTACCAATTTAATGAAAGCACAAAGCTAAAAAACAAAAGTTTTATTCAAAATCAACCAAGAGTTACAAATGAAACCACCCGCCTATTTATAGGCTTACAACTCACACAACACAAATCTGTACAACACTTAGGTTGGGCACGACCTAACACCTACGACCTAAAACATTACAACACAACACAAGTCTTCACCGACCTAACCTAGGTCGTCAACGACCTAACAGATCAACAATATACACGTTACAACACAGAAACGACCTAGTACATACACATAGCGACCTAAAAGACAACACACGCGACCTAAGTTCGACATCACATAAGGTCAAGCGACCTAAACATACACGGCAGCGACTTAAGGAATAGCTTCTGCGACCTACCCCATGAGCGACTTAAAGAAATGCAGCAGTGAGCGACCTAACAACAGAAAGCAGTGACCTATCTCCCAACAATAAAGTCAGCAACCTATCTCCCCAGTACATAAGGTCGAGCAACCTAAAATAAAGCGGCATCCAAATCAGTGACCTAACGTAGGTTGTATCTCGCTTCCGCGACCTAACATAGGTCGTAACTTTTTCCCGCGACCTAGCATAGGTCGTAGCTCGTAAAAACTGGTACTCGAACGATCGGAGAGACCTAAAGAAATGAGTAATTTGTTAGGTCGTTTGAGCGTCTTTCCCTTTAACTCGTTAGCTCGTTGACATGCCTTGACACTGATTCCGTTGACTCGTGAGCGACCTTCCATAGGTCGGAAGCGACCTTCACTAGGTCGTGAGCGACTTAAAGTTCCACTAGGTCGTGAGCGATCAAAATTGGCAGATCGCGCTGCATCATTTTGTTTCATTCATCTATTCATTTTCCATCATGCAAGCTGTCAGCCACTAGAATTTATTATTTCTTGAATACAACTGTGACTTTCTATTTCTTATTTCTGTTCATAGTTTGTTTCGTTCAATTGTTACTTGGCTCTTTCTCTCCTCTTCTTTTCTCTGTTATGTTGCTTCCATTGTTCTTCTTTCTCCCTTGCCTCCGCCCCATTTCACAAAAAACAACCGTGCCACCTGCCCTACTGCGGACCCGAGCCTCCTCTCATCTCCTCACCCACGCACAACAATCTGAGCCCACCCGAGCACGTCGTACCCTTCCCCTTCCTCGGCCATCAACTCGTGCCTTGGTCACCACTTGACTTCGGCTCCTCCTCTCGCAGCGCACGCCTTCACTCGCCTCCCCTGGTTTGTATATAAGTAAGAATATATGATAGATGATATATATATATAAGTTTGTTGTAATATCCCGGAAATTTTAACAATATCAATTTAATAATCTGTTGAATAATTAAATTGATATGGATAATCTTTGATAATAAGATTTGAATTTAATTTAATAATCTGATTAAATTAGTATTTAATTGATGATTTTATCTTTTAAAAGTTAATAAGATATTTCTATTTGGATATATATATATATATATATATATATATTTATATATATTTTTAAATAGAAGCTTTGGTAAATTGGAAATTTATATTTAATTTAATCTGAACTTTTCAAAGATATTTAAATAAGTAACTTTATAGTTTTAAATATACTTTGGATAAATGTTTAAATTTGTTAAGATATATTTTAACTTAAGTTTAAATAAATAAGATTTACAAAAATGGTTTGTTTTATTTCTTTTTAAATATTTCTTGATAATATAATCTCTTGTTTAAATTATAAAATATGTTATTTTCAAATAATAAGTATAATGTATTATTTTTAATATGTATGAATTTTAATGCTAAAAGGAATTGTTATTTTAAATGGAATAAATAGTGTATGTAAATATATATAACTTAACTTTTAAATTGAATCTTAGGATTTAATTTTATTTAAATTTGAATTTAAAGTTGAAATTCAAAAGAATATATATATATATTTAAATTGTTTTGGATTTTATAATATTTGTATAAACTTTTATTTATAAATATAATTAGCTTTTGTTTCTCTTTAAAAAGTAATATATATAGATAAGTGTTTAGATAAATAAGAAAAAGGCTTTTTATTTACTTTTAAAATAAATAAAAATATGAATAATTACTTAAAAGACATGTGTCTTTATCTAAAGCCTTGTTTTAACATGTGTAATGTAAGTAATCAATGTTTATGACAAGTGTCTTATATATTTTCTTTTTCTTTATTTTTATAAAATCACAATTTACTTACATATATACATTTGCATTTCTTTATCCCATTCTTTCTATTCTCCTTTTCAAAACAAGATAAACTCAAATCTTTCTTAAATACACATCTGAAATAAATCAGTAACCACTTCTCAAATGCAATCCTCTAATCTAAAATCTGAAATCATTAAAAATGCCTCAAACTAGAAATCAAAGAATCAGCCTGCAACCTTCATTTTCTCAAATCTGAAATCAACTCAGAAGCAACTGCTGCATTCTTTTCAAAACTGGAAGCCAACTTGCATGTAGATTTAAAGCAATTTAAAGATTCAACAATTCAAGCTTTTAAATCAATGAGGCATTCCAGTTTAAGATTCCCAGTTTCAAAAACTATTTCCAAAAGATAGGCTCTGCCTCTGTTTCATCTTTAATCAGGTGAGTAACTTTTAAACTTAAAGTAAATTAGGGTTGCATGTTGAATCTCTGTGACATATATATGTATTGATGTATGAATAAGTGCATTCTCCTGTTTGTATATATGGATGTATTGTGTGCATGTATGACAGTGTACTCTGTTATTGTTTTGTCTGCCCAGGCTAAAAATTTTATTTGAAATTTCTCAACACTTGATCTAGATTTTGTTAGGACTTGATTTACAAACTAGGAGTGTTTAAAATAATGTAGATTAAGTTTAAAAACTTAAAATTTGTTAAATCAAATCTGGTATTGCTGTAAAGCCAGGATATCAAAATATGTTGAATAATATGAAAACTTCAAATTGAGAAATAGATAGATTCAGTATGAGGAATTAAAAACTAAAATCAAAACATGATTTTTAGAACAAAAATTTGGATTTTTAGTTAAGAGGGTATGGTGCAGTTCTGTGTTGAACAGAAAATGGAAATAAGGGATTTTTGAGTGATCTCGGGAATTTGAAGTGTCGAGTTTCTTCTGGTAGGTGGAGGAATAGTCAGTATTGCCGAGAAAAATATTGGGTGGCGTTGCAGTTCATCGTGGTGGCTACGGTGATGAGATTTTGCCAGTAGCCCTAGTTTAAACTAGGCCTCTTGTTTGAGTCAGAACTACCTGTAGGAATGATCGAGTGATGTGAGGTTTGGGTAGAGGGAAGTATGGCCATTGACGAGATGATGGTCGGAGTCGCTGCTATCCTGGTGGACGGAGGGCCGTGAATGTGGCGTTGACAGGTTAGAGATTGAAGAGGGGAAACTGTTCCAGGTTTTTGATTTAGGCTCGAGTTTGATTTCGACTTAGTTTCGTTGATCGAGTGATGGGATTCTGGCATAGGAAGGATCGTCGAGATGGTGACGTCGTCGTAGATGATCGGAGTTGCCGCTGGTGGATGTGCACGTGCACGAGATCGAGGATGTATCTGGGTGAAGTCTGTTTTACTGGAGAAGGCAATGCAAGTCTCGGGTTTTGTTCGTGGAAGTCTCGGGGATTTTGATGTACGACTCGAAGTAGTTGGAACTGGAAGGTTGGACTCAAGTGGCAGGAAGGGCTCGAGATTTTTGAGGGTTTTTGCGGGGAAGACTCGGGTAATTTTGGGTTACGACTCGAAGTGATTTAGAAGTGGGCTCGAGAGTTTTAGTGTTGTCAGGTTTTATACCTGTCTGTTTGAAATTTAAATCTAATTTAAATTTTGAAGCAATAGTTAATCAGTAAATCAAAGTTTGATATATGAAGACAAGTTTAGTTTTAAACTTTAATATTAGATAAATAGTTTTATGAATTTAAATGTTTAAATAGGTTTAAATGTAGTTATGTTTAAATGTTTTAAATCTAAGAAGAAATTTGATTTAAGTTCTTTTAAAAACTTTTTAGAAAATATAAGGTTCTTTAACAGGTAAAGGTTTTTAAATTGGTTTTAAAAACTTAGTTAAAAATAAATTGGTATTCATTTTAAATACAGAATTTAAAATGAAATTTAAAAGTAGATGTGAAATGGATGTTTCAAATATGAATGGTAAATGATAACTTGTTTATCAATAAGAATAAAGTTTATCTTAAAATAATTAAAGACTTGTGTTTATTTAATTTATTAGGAGATTTAATGGATAATTAAATTGTTTGATTAATTAATCATTTGGATTAATTAAATAAATAATTAAAGGTTTAAACTAATTTAGTTAGGATTAAGATAAATAAATTAGGAATGATTAATTTATAATTGAGGATTATAAATTAGAGTATTAATTAATGGTTAAGAATTAATTAATAGAGTAATTATATATTAATTTAGTTATGGTTAACACTTAATTAATTTAGTAATTAGAGATTAATAAATTGGTTATTAAGATTTATTAATTTAGGATTAATAATAATTAATATAAGTTAATTACTTAAGGAAAGTAATTAAATAATAGTTAATGAGGTCATTAACTATGGGTTATTAAATAATGAATTAATAGGATTAATTTTGATAATTAATTAGTTGAATTAATTTAAGAATAATCATTTATGAAATTATTTAAATGTAATTACTTATTGGAAGTAATTAAGAATTAATTACTTATTGTAATTAATTGAAGTTAATTGATTTAGTTAAGTTAATTAATTAAGTTTAATTAATTTAAAATAATCAATGGATGATTTGATAAATAATTACTTAATGTAATTAATAAGGTATGATTATTTAGAGAAGTAAATAATAGATAATTACTGGAAGTAATTAATTGAATGGTGATGTATTAATGGAAGTAATTTGAGTTTAATTACTTGTGAATTAATCAAGGGATTAATTAAGAAATTAATTAAGGAATAATTAATTTAGTTAATGGAAGTAATTAAGGGTAATTAATTACTGATTGAAGATTAATCAAGGGTGATTAATAAATGTTGTTTAATTAAAGGTTAATTACTTAATGTAATTAATTTAATTAGGTAATTAATAATTAAGTTGTAATTAAGGATCATTAATTAATATAATTAATGATGTAATTAAGAATTGATTAATTAAGTAATAATTAATAAATGAAGTAATTAATTAATGTAATTAATTAAGGATTAATATAATTAAATATAGTTGATTAACTTAATAAATTTTAGTTAATTAATTAATGAAGTAATTAAAGGTTAATTACTATAAGTGGTTAAGGATAATTAATTTAAGTAATTAATTGAGAATAAATTACTTGAATGTAATCAAAAGATAATAAATCAAGATGATTAATTGAAATGAACTATTAGAGGATAATTAATTAATTGATTATAATTAATTAATGGTTAAGTAAGAAGGATTTATAAAATGAAGTAATTAATTTAATTCAATTTAAATTAAGATGATATAAATCATTACTTATGAATGGGTGTTAGTATTGGATACTTTGCATTGATTGATATCTCTGATGAGATATATGCTGTGTGATATGGATGTTAGTTGAATTGTATGGATTATCTGATAATGTTGATTATCTGTTATCTTCCTTTGTGAATAAAGATAATGAATTAAATTGTTTTAACCTTTAAAACAACTTAGCCTTAAAAGATACGCTTTGGATTTCGATGAGACCGGGATCGGGTTTCCGTATACCGGATTTCCAGGTCTGGAGACCCGAATACCACATCGATCCAAATTAACGATAGGTCGTGAATCAAGTGAAGATGAAGATTCAGAGTGCAAGGGTTATTGTCGTTAACTCTGAGGGTGATTCCAAAACGAGTGTAACGAGATAATGCCTTCGGTTTCGTTCGAACCCGGAACGAACTTGTATGGATTGAATGCTTTCAGCACATCGTCAGGTGGACGATGAGCATTCTAAGATAGATGTGTTCTTTTTAAAGGTAATCGTGACCTCAAGCCTCACAAACCGGAAATGGCTAAAACAGGGGAGGTGCAGCAAGGTTAGTGGGTAGCACCCAAGTAGGACAAGGTTACCTCTGTCTAGATGTCCCTTTCTATTTTCGACTTAGTGGTGCGGTTGCTGATCCCAACCGTGAGGTATCTTGTGCGGGAATTATCCAGTAAGGGATGTTCCGACCTTGTGTTGCAGGGGATTGGGAGTGATCCTCGGTACGGTGATCTAGGCCACGTACTGTGATGGGCGGTACCCCGGTAGCCCTGCCATTGTATGGAATCCAATTTCCAATAAGTGATGACGGATTTGATTGTATAACCCACTTTGTTGGCTAGTATGCTAGAATTTAATAATGTAACAATTTCAGCTATTTCATATTTATTTGAAAACCCTAGACCTATTATAATACAATCAAATTTCCTATCAAATGTTTTGGTTAGCGTAAGGTAAAAACTTACCCATGTTTATTTGTGGGGAGTCTTACGTGATACTTTTGTTTTCAAAAGGTTTTGAAGTTAAGCAAATTTAACCTGTTACTCACACCAGACCCATGTCTGACCCAAGTTGTTTATTTCTGTTTTATAAACTCTTGGGTACTCAAATTTTTACGAGTAGCCAAGGGAATTCAGGTTAGCTTTGACGAGTAATCTGGAGGAGCAATGAAGCAGGAGGCTTCGACGTTGTAGATAGATAGTAGTTTCCGCTGTGTTGATCTTGTTTAGATCTTTGTTTTGTATTGAGATGTAATAACTAGACAGATGTTTATAACTGTCTAGTATATGATGTGTAATCTGTGTAACTCTGATAAGTGTTGTATATGATACTATGTAATATTTATGTGATATAATATATTTTGTTCGTTTCCGCTGTGAGTATTTGTGTTTGTTTCTTTCCTCTTCTTCTCTTTTCTACTTCTCACCCCTTTCTTTCTTACTGTCGATGCGATTTTCCGGGAGTGGAAAGTCGGGTCGTCACACGTGGTATCAGAGCAATAGGTTGAGTGAATACCTAAGCTCTGGAGTGGTGTCTATCGTGAAAGAGCGTATTTGTAATTTTAATATAACTATATATATATATATATTCTACCTATCTGTTGGGTTACCCGTACAGGTTTTCCAATATAGGATATAAAGGTAGATAGGTTGGTGGTGTGTGAAACACGACTACAAATGGTTGGAGTTTGAATGTTGAGGTTGGAAGTGTATCTGTCGAGACTGTAGACCCAATACCGTCTCGAGTAAGCTTTGCTGTAATAAAGGATTTCATCGATCTCTGAAGGAAGACTGTAATGGTTCGGAGTTTATCTTTGAAGTGTGGATGAGTAGAGTTGGATCTGTCGATGAGGCAGAAGTGAGTGATGGTACCTTGATACCTCAGGTAATAGTAGCTGTATGATGAGATACAGTGACGATGGATGTTCCTGAAGATGTTTTCTTTGGAACAAGATTAAGGAAGTGTGTATGCTTCGGTGTTGTGGCTGAGTTCAGCACGGTGTTTCTGTTGGTTTGGAGTCCGAGTTTCTCGAAGAGCTTTGGATAGGAGCATTTGTGTCAGCAGTGCAGCTCGGAGTATTCTGTGATGGCAGGAAGTTTTCTGGATGAGCAGTTTTTCTGGAAGTGAAGTTCAGAAGCAGCAGAGTGGATCCATTTTTCGATAAATTGGATAAATAAGTGTAAGCTGTTCTGATTGGTAAAGAGAGAACAGTCTGTTTGGAATTAGGATGGGTTGATCGCAAAAGTGACTTGCGATTGTCTGAGTGTTCTCTTGGGTTGTCAGAATTTTTCTGGATGTCTTCAGGGAAGTTAGAGTTTGTCCGCATCTGAAGGTTGAGTTTTCTTATCGACTGGATTCCATGAGTGATACCGGTGGTTCAGTCTAGTGGAAGGATGTTTCCTAGAGATGGAGTTTGGTGAAGCAACTCAAGTTTTGCTGGAGTATCCGAGTTTTCTTTATGGATCAGTGAACCTTATTTCTAGAAGTGAGTTGTCCAGTCTGTGCTTGTGTCCTTCCTCATATCAGAATTGAGCAGCGAAAGCAGTTTGGAGTGTATCTCTGGATGGGAGAAGTAAGTTTGGAATCTACTAATGTTGTGAAGTAGAGTTATGTTTGGATCTCGTCTGTGTCTGATTTGGATAAGTAATTGGTCTACTTGGTTGAATTGTCAATTTGGATGACTTGAATTCATTGAGTTTTACGTATCTCTGAGGGAATACGTATTTGATCTATCTTTGGTTGTAGAATCAGCAGTTCTGGAAGTTTGGTAGTTGAGTCAGACTCGTCTATAGTCTGATAGTCTGTTTAGTTCTGTAGATCTAGATGTGTAGGAGATCTATAGCTTAATAGTTTAGATTGTTTGTAGAGCGAGTATCCCGGATATATATATATACTTGGGGAAACTCGAGGAATTTTATCTAGAATTTAGTCTAGATAGTTAGAATTGTTTGATTGGATGATTTGGTTGCTATGGTTGTTAGAATATGGATGATAGTATATGCTTATGTTTTAAATTTAAATCTTTAATAAGATTATTAAATTACCTTTGTTTAAATTTCGGGGACAAAATTATTTTAAGGGGGGAGGAATGTAATATCCCGGAAATTTTAACAATATCAATTTAATAATCTGTTGAATAATTAAATTGATATGGATAATCTTTGATAATAAGATTTGAATTTAATTTAATAATCTGATTAAATTAGTATTTAATTGATGATTTTATCTTTTAAAAGTTAATAAGATATTTCTATTTGGATATATATATATATATATATTTATTTATATATATTTTTAAATAGAAGCTTTGGTAAATTGGAAATTTATATTTAATTTAATCTGAACTTTTCAAAGATATTTAAATAAGTAACTTTATAGTTTTAAATATACTTTGGATAAATGTTTAAATTTGTTAAGATATATTTTAACTTAAGTTTAAATAAATAAGATTTACAAAAATGGTTTGTTTTATTTCTTTTTAAATATTTCTTGATAATATAATCTCTTGTTTAAATTATAAAATATGTTATTTTCAAATAATAAGTATAATGTATTATTTTTAATATGTATGAATTTTAATGCTAAAAGGAATTGTTATTTTAAATGGAATAAATAGTGTATGTAAATATATATAACTTAACTTTTAAATTGAATCTTAGGATTTAATTTTATTTAAATTTGAATTTAAAGTTGAAATTCAAAAGAATATATATATATATTTAAATTGTTTTGGATTTTATAATATTTGTATAAACTTTTATTTATAAATATAATTAGCTTTTGTTTCTCTTTAAAAAGTAATATATATAGATGAGTGTTTAGATAAATAAGAAAAAGGCTTTTTATTTACTTTTAAAATAAATAAAAATATGAATAATTACTTAAAAGACATGTGTCTTTATCTAAAGCCTTGTTTTAACATGTGTAATGTAAGTAATCAATGTTTATGACAAGTGTCTTATATATTTTCTTTTTCTTTATTTTTATAAAATCACAATTTACTTACATATATACATTTGCATTTCTTTATCCCATTCTTTCTATTCTCCTTTTCAAAACAAGATAAACTCAAATCTTTCTCAAATACACATCTGAAATAAATCAGTAACCACTTCTCAAATGCAATCCTCTAATCTAAAATCTGAAATCATTAAAAATGCCTCAAACTAGAAATCAAAGAATCAGCCTGCAACCTTCATTTTCTCAAATCTGAAATCAACTCAGAAGCAACTGCTGCATTCTTTTCAAAACTGGAAGCCAACTTGCATGTAGATTTAAAGCAATTTAAAGATTCAACAATTCAAGCTTTTAAATCAATGAGGCATTCCAGTTTAAGATTCCCAGTTTCAAAAACTATTTCCAAAAGATAGGCTCTGCCTCTGTTTCATCTTTAATCAGGTGAGTAACTTTTAAACTTAAAGTAAATTAGGGTTGCATGTTGAATCTCTGTGACATATATATGTATTGATGTATGAATAAGTGCATTCTCCTGTTTGTATATATGGATGTATTGTGTGCATGTATGACAGTGTACTCTGTTATTGTTTTGTCTGCCCAGGCTAAAAATTTTATTTGAAATTTCTCAACACTTGATCTAGATTTTGTTAGGACTTGATTTACAAACTAGGAGTGTTTAAAATAATGTAGATTAAGTTTAAAAACTTAAAATTTGTTAAATCAAATCTGGTATTGCTGTAAAGCCAGGATATCAAAATATGTTGAATAATATGAAAACTTCAAATTGAGAAATAGATAGATTCAGTATGAGGAATTAAAAACTAAAATCAAAACATGATTTTTAGAACAAAAATTTGGATTTTTAGTTAAGAGGGTATGGTGCAGTTCTGTGTTGAACAGAAAATGGAAATAAGGGATTTTTGAGTGATCTCGGGAATTTGAAGTGTCGAGTTTCTTTTGGTAGGTGGAGGAATAGTCAGTATTGCCGAGAAAAATATTGGGTGGCGTTGCAGTTCATCGTGGTGGCTGGGGTGATGAGATTTTGCCTGTAGCCCTAGTTTAAACTAGGCCTCTTGTTTGAGTCAGAACTACCTGTAGGAATGATCGAGTGATGTGAGGTTTGGGTAGAGGGAAGTATGGCCATTGACGAGATGATGGTTGGAGTCGCTGCTATCCTGGTGGACGGAGGGCCGTGAATGTGGCGTTGACAGGTTAGAGATTGAAGAGGGGAAACTGTTCCAGGTTTTTGATTTAGGCTCGAGTTTGATTTCGACTTAGTTTCGTTGATCGAGTGATGGGATTCTGGCATAGGAAGGATCGTCGAGATGGTGACGTCGTCGTAGATGATCGGAGTTGCCGCTGGTGGATGTGCACGTGCACGAGATCGAGGATGTATCTGGGTGAAGTCTGTTTTACTGGGGAAGGCAATGCAAGTCTCGGGTTTTGTTCGTGGAAGTCTCGGGGATTTTGATGTGCGACTCGAAGTAGTTGGAACTGGAAGGTTGGACTCAAGTGGCAGGAAGGGCTTGAGATTTTTGAGGGTTTTTGCGGGGAAGACTCGGGTAATTTTGGGTTACGACTCGAAGTGATTTAGAAGTGGGCTCGAGAGTTTTAGTGTTGTCAGGTTTTATACCTGTCTGATTGAAATTTAAATCTAATTTAAATTTTGAAGCAATAGTTAATCAGTAAATCAAAGTTTGATATATGAAGACAAGTTTAGTTTTAAACTTTAATATTAGATAAATAGTTTTATGAATTTAAATGTTTAAATAGGTTTAAATGTAGTTATGTTTAAATGTTTTAAATCTAAGAAGAAATTTGATTTAAGTTCTTTTAAAAACTTTTTAGAAAATATAAGGTTCTTTAACAGGTAAAGGTTTTTAAATTAGTTTTAAAAACTTAGTTAAAAATAAATTGGTATTCATTTTAAATACAGAATTTAAAATGAAATTTAAAAGTAGATGTGAAATGGATGTTTCAAATATGAATGGTAAATGATAACTTGTTTATCAATAAGAATAAAGTTTATCTTAAAATAATTAAAGACTTGTGTTTATTTAATTTATTAGGAGATTTAATGGATAATTAAATTGTTTGATTAATTAATCATTTGGATTAATTAAATAAATAATTAAAGGTTTAAACTAATTTAGTTAGGATTAAGATAAATAAATTAGGAATGATTAATTTATAATTAAGGATTATAAATTAGAGTATTAATTAATGGTTAAGAATTAATTAATAGAGTAATTATATATTAATTTAGTTATGGTTAACACTTAATTAATTTAGTAATTAGAGATTAATAAATTGGTTATTAAGATTTATTAATTTAGGATTAATAATAATTAATATAAGTTAATTACTTAAGGAAAGTAATTAAATAATAGTTAATGAGGTCATTAACTATGGGTTATTAAATAATGAATTAATAGGATTAATTTTGATAATTAATTAGTTGAATTAATTTAAGAATAATCATTTATGAAATTGTTTAAATGTAATTACTTATTGGAAGTAATTAAGAATTAATTACTTATTGTAATTAATTGAAGTTAATTGATTTAGTTAAGTTAATTAATTAAGTTTAATTAATTTAAAATAATCAATGGATGATTTGATAAATAATTACTTAATGTAATTAATAAGGTATGATTATTTAGAGAAGTAAATAATAGATAATTACTGGAAGTAATTAATTGAATGGTGATGTATTAATGGAAGTAATTTGAGTTTAATTACTTGTGAATTAATCAAGGGATTAATTAAGAAATTAATTAAGGAATAATTAATTTAGTTAATGGAAGTAATTAAGGGTAATTAATTACTGATTGAAGATTAATCAAGGGTGATTAATAAATGTTGTTTAATTAAAGGTTAATTACTTAATGTAATTAATTTAATTAGGTAATTAATAATTAAGTTGTAATTAAGGATCATTAATTAATATAATTAATGATGTAATTAAGAATTGATTAATTAAGTAATAATTAATAAATGAAGTAATTAATTAATGTAATTAATTAAGGATTAATATAATTAAATATAGTTGATTAACTTAATAAATTTTAGTTAATTAATTAATGAAGTAATTAAAGGTTAATTACTATAAGTGGTTAAGGATAATTAATTTAAGTAATTAATTGAGAATAAATTACTTGAATGTAATCAAAAGATAATAAATCAAGATGATTAATTGAAATGAATTATTAGAGGATAATTAATTAATTGATTATAATTAATTAATGGTTAAGTAAGAAGGATTTATAAAATGAAGTAATTAATTTAATTCAATTTAAATTAAGATGATATAAATCATTACTTATGAATGGGTGTTAGTATTGGATACTTTGCATTGATTGATATCTCTGATGAGATATATGCTGTGTGATATGGATGTTAGTTGAATTGTATGGATTATCTGATAATGTTGATTATCTGTTATCTTCCTTTGTGAATAAAGATAATGAATTAAATTGTTTTAACCTTTAAAACAACTTGGCCTTAAAAGATACGCTTTGGATTTCGATGAGACCGGGATCGGGTTTCCGTATACCGGATTTCCAGGTCTGGAGACCCGAATACCACATCGATCCAAATTAACGATAGGTCGTGAATCAAGTGAAGATGAAGATTCAGAGTGCAAGGGTTATTGTCGTTAACTCTGAGGGTGATTCCAAAACGAGTGTAACGAGATAATGCCTTCGGTTTCGTTCGAACCCGGAACGAACTTGTATGGATTGAATGCTTTCAGCACATCGTCAGGTGGACGATGAGCATTCTAAGATAGATGTGTTCTTTTTAAAGGTAATCGTGACCTCAAGCCTCACAAACCGGAAATGGCTAAAACAGGGGAGGTGCAGCAAGGTTAGTGGGTAGCACCCAAGTAGGACAAGGTTACCTCTGTCTAGATGTCCCTTTCTATTTTCGACTTAGTGGTGCGGTTGCTGATCCCAACCGTGAGGTATCTTGTGCGGGAATTATCCAGTAAGGGATGTTCCGACCTTGTGTTGCAGGGGATTGGGAGTGATCCTCGGTACGGTGATCTAGGCTACGTACTGTGATGGGCGGTACCCCGGTAGCCCTGCCATTGTATGGAATCCAATTTCCAATAAGTGATGACGGATTTGATTGTATAACCCACTTTGTTGGCTAGTATGCTGGAATTTAATAATGTAACAATTTCAGCTATTTCATATTTATTTGAAAACCCTAGACCTATTATAATACAATCAAATTTCCTATCAAATGTTTTGGTTAGCGTAAGGTAAAAACTTACCCATGTTTATTTGTGGGGAGTCTTACGTGATACTTTTTTTTTCAAAAGGTTTTGAAGTTAAGCAAATTTAACCTGTTACTCACACCAGACCCATGTCTGACCCAAGTTGTTTATTTCTGTTTTATAAACTCTTGGGTACTCAAATTTTTACGAGTAGCCAAGGGAATTCAGGTTAGCTTTGACGAGTAATCTGGAGGAGCAATGAAGCAGGAGGCTTCGACGTTGTAGATAGATAGTAGTTTCCGCTGTGTTGATCTTGTTTAGATCTTTGTTTTGTATTGAGATGTAATAACTAGACAGATGTTTATAACTGTCTAGTATATGATGTGTAATCTGTGTAACTCTGATAAGTGTTGTATATGATACTATGTAATATTTATGTGATATAATATATTTTGTTCGTTTCCGCTGTGAGTATTTGTGTTTGTTTCTTTCCTCTTCTTCTCTTTTCTACTTCTCACCCCTTTCTTTCTTACTGTCGATGCGATTTTCCGGGAGTGGAAAGTCGGGTCGTCACATTTGTAATAAGTTTATTCATAATCTATTAGTATATATATGTGTGTGTGTGTGTGGTTTATATAAGATTTATTGTTTATACTATATATATATACAGGTTATTATATATATTAAGTTCTAGCATGTATATTTGAGTTGTAGCATATATATTGTTGAATATATGGTCTAATAGTTTCGGCATATATGTATAAGTTTTGCTTTGCCTGCTCATTTCATTTTTCATTTCCATCTTTGCTTTTGAAATGGGTCTAGTTTAAGTTGCATTATTTGGTAAGTTGGTACTAGTTATTATATATTTGCGCAATCAGTTCATCTATATATTTATTGTTATTTATATTCATAGTTCGGCTATAGTTTTTAGCTTGAAAAGGGTATATATATATATATATATCTGTTTATTTGACAGAGTTGATTTTGAAGGCTTGTATGTATGTCCGGTCTATATATTTTATTGAATGGGTATATATATATATATATATATATATATATATATATTATACATAAAGTTTATAAGTTGCGTTGATATTTTTGATATGTATAATCTACATATATAGTGTGCATACAATTTGTTTAACTTGTTTACCTATTTTGTTTGTTTTGTGATCTGCATACTCATATTTAGCCTGTACATATATTTGTTCATATATGAAGTCTGCAGTTTACTGTTGGTTGCATATACTTGCTCATTAGTTTACCGTTAGTTTGCATGTTTTATACAAGGCCTGATATAAAATACATATAGTCGAAGTTATTGATTATGTCTGTGCATTGTTTTAATCTGCATAGTATATTTATATGTATATTTTATATACTAGTATGCCTATGTTTGTGTATTTTGAGATGAATATATGGAAGTTGATTTGCATACATGTAGATATGTCGCATTGTAAATTTTTATGTGTTGAAAGGTAAATGTGAATTTTAATTATTTATAAAAACATATTATTTTAATACATGGGTTTTTATATATATAGTGATAGTTTATATATATTGAAAAAAAGAAAATTTATTTCGACTTTTAAATGTAAATTATATTTATATTGGGATTTTGTAGCCTGCATATATAAGCTTATTTCTGTATTAAGTATTGATTTTTAATATATTATGTATATATATAGATTTTGAAAGTTATTTGTTTATTTTAAACTATAGGTTGTATATGATTTTTATATATATAGTTATATATAGTTATATATATAAGTTCACTTATATCTATTAGCTTCATCGATCTAGTCTGATTGATTTCGTCAACTCCAAGCTATCAGCCTTCCTCGTCAAATTCGTGCCAACCTTGTTTATTTTGGATTCGTGCCTGGATTTTCTAACTCAACTTCATGGTCTATCCTCTCTAGCCTCTAAAGGTGAGCGATCACTCACGATTAACGTTCTTATATTTATTAAATTTGATTTCAATTGAAACGACAACTGAAATATGCTGCTGTTAGTTATTTAAATTGCTATATATATGCTATTATCTGTATCTGTTCACCTGCGACATCTGACACCATGATTTGTTATTTATTTTATCACTGATGATATATGCCTGTTGATGATTATTATGTTATTATCATATATGTTCTCACTCTGCAAGTTCCCTATTATTTTAGAATTCCCTATGGGTTGAAATGATACATACCCGAACAATCTTTAGAATAGGAGAATATCGTTGTGGGTTGAAATGATAAACCCAAGTGATTTTCATTGAGTTGAATTTGGGATTGCGGGTTGAAAAGATATATACCCGTAGATATTTAAATTACGGATTGAAATGATAAATATCTGTATCTCTTGACCATAGGATAGAAAATTATATACAGACACCGTTGGTCTATATATATATATATATTTTGAAATGATTTCCAAGGTTTAAAAGATATATATATATATATGGTTTTATATAAATATTGATTTTTAAATATTATATATATAAATGTTATTTTATATATATAGTTAAATTCTTGATTTTTAAAATTATATGTCTGAAAATTTTAAAATTATAAGTTAGTTTAGAAATTATAAATTTGAAGAATTTACTTATAATTTTACTATTTTAAAATATGTATAATTAGTTTTAATATAAAATAAGTTTAATAATAAGATTTAATTTAATAAAGTTTAATTTAATTAATATATAATATGTTTAAGTATTTATAGAAAAAAATAGATTTTATAATAATTTTATAAGTTAAGGTTGGAAAGATGAATTTAAATTAATTTGAAATTGTATTCTTTAAGAATTATATTTAATTAAAATTAATTTGAAACTTATTGAATTTGAGATTTTAAAGGATATGATTTTATAACTTGATTTTGGTTTAAGGTGATTAAATGAATATTTCAAGTTTAAATAAATTGAAAGAAATATTTAGTTTATTTGTAATTTCAGGTTTTATTTAGATGATATTGGATTTATTAAGTGAATATTTCAAAACTAAATAATAATGAAGTTAAATTAAGATATATATGAAATTATCAAATTTAGTTTTGAAAATGTGGAATATTTAAAGCTTTGAAATATATTGAAAATGAAATGGTTTATTTTGTGGTTCAAATCTGTATATGAAATCGATATAATTTGAAATGGTTTATTTAGAAACTGAATTGAGTTGAAATTGATGAATTGAGATTGAATGAAATTTGAATTTTGGAATTCGAGTTGATTTGAATCGATTTGTGAAATTTGAGGAAGCTATTTTATTATATGGAGTATTTTTAAATTTTATTTAAACTATTTATATATTTTTTACTTTATAAATTATTTTAATATAAATCATTTTAATATAAACTATTTTAATATACTAACTATTTAATATAAACTATTTTAACTTATAACTATTTTTATATAAACCATTTTATTTTATAAACTATTTTATTATATATACTATTATTAATATCTAAACTGTTCAAGTGGGAAGTTATGATTTCAAAGTTATGAATTTCAAAGTATTATGTTATCAAGTGTTATGATTTCCAAAGTGTTATAATTTCTAAGCTTTATAATTTCGAAAGTGTTATAACTTTGAAAGTGCTATGATTTTTGAAATGGATATATTATTAAAGTGAGTAATGATATCGTATTGATATGGTTTTGAAATGGAAATGATATTTTGGTTTTGAAGTATAAAATATTTTGAAATAGCCACGGTGTTTTAATAACAATTGGTTGGTAATGAGACCGGGATCGGTTATTGCCATACTCTCTACCAATGCCGAAAACCACTTTAGACCCCGTGTACGTGGTGGAGATTCCAGAATGAAGTAGGATGGTGGCTACGTCCTATTGAGGTATATACGTGGACCTGACTCCCATGAGTTAGCTTAAGGTGGCAAAAACAGGAGCAATCGGCAGGCCAAGTGAGGTCATTCCTCCGATCGGGCACACTCCTTCGATACTATATTTTGACTTTGTGATTGATTTGGTGGCCACCCTTGATTTTGATTTGGGAGTGTGTTCCGAGGTGGGCGGTAGTAGCTGCTATGCATTACCACCAGTCCGGAAGTGTAATTGGTATATCTACCCTGGCATTGCCTAGTTGTGTCGTGTCACCTACCATATCAAGCACACTACGAGTTTGTTTTGTACCATACCTATGGAGTGCCCCCTGATAAGCCCAGTTTACGGGAAGTTATGGTACTGTATAGACTATGGGAATATATAAAAATGTGTTAAGGGGTATACGGGTAACGCCTTAACACTATTTTAATAGTTTACTTTACTTTAGACATTATTATAATAGTGTATATTACTACATAGTAGATAGTTCCATGGATCCTTAGAGGATGGTTATCCCAAACATCCTTTAAGTTACTTGTATTTCAGTTGATATTTCACTTGAGTTGGATTTATTGATATAAGAATGTTAATCCGGACTCGAGTGTTTTGTGTTTTTGCTTTACACTCGGGTCAGACTGAGTGTCACAGCATTTGAGACTCACCTTTGGAGTTGGAGCTTCACTTGGAGATCCATCCATCTATTCAGCTTGCAGTTATTCAGTTGACTCATGTTATATATTCAGATCTTGTATTTGACTATTGTATTGAGACTTCTATGTATTCGAGACTTCTGTTGTATCTTTTTTTAACTCTGTTATATATATATATATATTTAGTAGCTTCATGAATACTATTCATTTGTTTCCGCTTCTTATTATTGTAAAACTCTATGTCTGTGATTCTGTGATTGATTTATTTACCATATATGCTGAGTTGTGCCAAATATAAATTAACAATCTGATATTTTGAGCAATTCAAGTCTGACATGTGCGGATGTGAATGGTTGAAAATATTGGGATGTTACAGTTGGTATCAAAGCGAGGTTTTAGGAAAAACTTAGCATACAAAGTAAATTTAATTACAGAACCACCTTCGTTCGAGCTTGAGTCCCTCCACTTTGACTCGGATTTCCTTTGAAATTTGGAATGTTCCCTCGGTTCCAAAATCCATTTTGTCTCTCCCTATTCATGTTCTCTTGATTCTAGAGTATCCCATAGCTCCACTAAATGATTTGTAAAGGGGTGAAACTCCTTTACAATAGACATTGATTCACTGGAGATTTATGCATCCTCGGTTTAGATGCTGCTATTTTTGCTATACTCGAATTCTATCTTCTACGATCGAATGTCGATTTGCCTAAGAATTCTGCATCAATATTATTCTTGAAGTCACAGTTGACTCGGTTAATGTCATCCACGATTTATATAAGTCTATCCATATATTCTCTTTGCTATTTAATCATCTTATTTTCATTTCGAGCCTATCTTAGTTAGAATTCTTTGATTAGGGTCCCTTTGAATTTGAATCCCTATCTTTATTTTGAAATCTCTTCTAGAATTATCGAGTGAGGGAGTGTATTGTAATTAATATTAAAATGTTTTATATATTGTGTTGTTTGAGTTGCTAATGTTGATTTGGGGTTTCGATCGATTCGTCTGAACAACGCTATCAATAGGAACTCCAAAACACTTGAACAGAGCAAACTGACACAATATTATTTTCAAATTTGGTAAATGGAATTTTTTTTTGTATGATTTTATTTTATATAAGTATAAGTTTTTTTGAAATATAAAAGTTAAATGAATTGGTTAACAGAAATGATAATATTTGATTTTCATTTATTATTTTGTAAACCATTGACTATTTGCCACGGTATCAATAAATGAAAATATAAACATGGTTTATAAATTGAAATAACTTTAATCAAGATTTTGAGAATTTAATTTTTTGTGATTCCAAACTTTGGTTTTAAAGTTTTAAAATGCATATTATTTAAATTATTTTCGAATATAAATTGTTTACAAAGAATTTCTAAATGTTTCAATCAGTATTCTTCTCTTTTCTCGCTGGAAAATAATTTCGGTGATGGCGGCTGCATCATCGACATTCATTTTCGAGTTTCAGAGTAGAGAGACCATTCTATAGTTTTGGAAAATAAATTGATTTAAATTTCTTAAGTATGACTTGATTTATTATATATATAGGTATATGATTTTAGATTTGATTTGATATATAGAATATGTGTATATATATATATAATTATCTCTAAATTGTTTGAAGTTAATTGAAAATTTAATTCTTAAATTTTATGTTAAAGGATGATTTCAATTATAAAATAAAGCTTAATTTTGAATAAATATTTAAAATTGAATAATGGAACTGAAAAAAAAATTACTTGTATAATACTCAATTACTTTCCAATATAACTTACCTAAATCATTCAGAAGTTTAATATGTAATTGAGTAATTACAATGTAAATTGATGTTAAAGGAATTTATAAATAAATTTGAGTGATTATAATAAATGATTAAACACTTAATTTATAATTTATAGAAATGTTAATTGAAATAAAATTGAATAATTAGATAATGAATAAATAAGATAAATAAAATAAATTTTGTTTTGAAGGGATTAGTAAATTGAAATTAAGTAAACTTAATGAAATACCTTGAATTTAAAATCAATTATTGAGTATTAATTAATTTAAATTGAAATTTATATGGTTTTAAATAAATTGTTTATTTTGTTTTCAATCTATTTTCTTTCAGGTTGTTTTATTCTCTTACCTCATTCCTTTTCGAGGACGGAAAGTTTTGAGTGGGGGAGAGTGTAACGACCCGTAAATTTTATTTATTTTATTAATATATTTAATTGAAAATTTTGTGAAATTTTAAATAATAAAATTTTGAAATAAAAATTTAATGTTTGGAATACGTCTACTTAAACATAACAAATGGTAAATTTTCATCTAGAAATATAGAAGTTTATTTTATTGTGTAATTTCAATTTCAATAAATCACTTAATATTGATGATGATAAAATATTTTTCAAAACTGAATGTTTTTATACAATAAATTTGTAAATCATCTTCTGAGTGAGACATCATATTTCATTTCTCCAAATTTGGACTGCTATTAATCTGTTTATCTTATTTTCGGCGTTTTAGCAACATTTTCGGTACCGATTATCGACTTTTGATAGGATGATCGTACCACTAATATTTGTATACCATTTTGTTCGTGTCATCGTACTGACCTCTACGGAATATTCAATTCTGTATTTTGAAGTCTAGTACGTGGCAGGAACCACGAAATGGTTAATCGCATCGGTACCCATTTTTGAGTCCTTTCATTTTTGAGTCCTTTTGTTTCATTTGTCTATTCATTTTCCATCGTGCAAGCTGTCAGCCACTATAATTTATTATTTCTTGAATTCAACTGTGACTTTCTATTTCTTATTTCCATTCATAGTTTAGTTCGTCGATTTGTTATTTGGCTCTCTCTCTCCTCTTCTTTTCTTTGTTATGTTGCTTCCACTGTTCTTCTTTCTCCCTTGCCTCCGCCCCACTTCACAATAGCCAAAACCACCACGCCACCTGCCCTGCTCCGGACCCGAGCCTCCTCTTATCTCCTCACCCACGCACAGCAATCCGAGCCCACCCGAGCATGCCGTACCCTTCCCCTTCCTCGGCCATCAACTCACACCTTGGCCACCACCTGACTTCGGCTCCTCCTCTCGCAGCGCCCGCCTTCACTCGCCTCCCATTGTTTGTATATAGGTAAGAATATAGGATAGATGATATATATATATATATAAGTTTGTAAATAGTTTATTCATAATTTATTAGTGTATATATATATGTGTGTGTGTGGTTTATATAATATTTGTTGTTTATACTATATATATACAGGTTATATATATTAAGTTCTAGCATGTATATTTGAGTTGTAGCATATATATTGTTGAATATATTGTCTAATAGTTTCGGCATATATATATATATATATATATGTTTTTCTTTGCCTGCTCATTTCATTTTTCATTTCCATCTTTGCTTTTGAAATGGGTCTAGTTTAAGTTGCATTATTTGGTAAGTTGGTACTAGTTATTATATATTTTCACAATCAGTTCATCTATATAATTATTGTTATTTATATTCATAGTTCGGCTATAGTTTTTAGCTTGAAAAGGGTATATATATCTATGTTTATTTGACAGAGTTGATTTTGAAGGCTTGTATGTATGTCCGGTCTATATATTTTATTGAATGGGTGTGTGTGTGTGTGTGTGTGTATATATATATTATACATAAAGTTTATAAGTTGCGTTGATTTTTTTAATATGTATAATCTACATATATGGTCTTCATACAATTTGTTTAACTTGTTTACCTATTTTGTTGGTTTTGTGATCTGCATACTCATATTTAGCCTGCAAATATATTTGTTCATATATGAAGTCTGCAGTTTACTGTTGGTTGCATATACTTGCTCATTAGTTTACCATTAGTTTGCATGTTTTATACAAGGCCTGATATAAAACACATCTAGTCGAAGTTATTGATTGTGTCTGTGCATTGCTTTAACCTGCATAGTATATTTATATGTATATTTTATATACTAGTATGCCTATGTTTGTGTATTCTGAGATTAATATATGGAAGTTGATTTGCATACATGTAGAAATGTTGCATTGTAAATTTTTATGTGTTGAAAGGTAAATGTGAATTTTAATTATTTATAAAAACATATTATTTTAATACATGGGTTTTTATGTACATAGTGATAGTTTATATATATTGAAATAAAGAAAATTTATTTTGATTTTTAAATGTAAATTATATTTATATTGGGATTTTATAGCCTGCACATATAAGCTTATTTCTGTATTAAGTATTGATTTTAAATATATTGTGTATATATATAGATTTTGAAAGTTATTTGTTTATTTTAAACTATAGGTTGTATATGATTTTTATATATATAGTTATATATAGTTATATATATAAGTTCACTTATATCTATTAGCTTCATCGATCTAGTCTGATTGATTTCGTCAACTCCAAGCTATCAGCCTTCCTCGTCAAATTCGTGCCAACCTTGTTTATTTTGGATTCGTGCCTGGATTTTCTAACTCAACTTCATGGTCTATCCTCTCTAGCCTCTAAAGGTGAGCGATCACTCACGATTAACGTTCTTATATTTATTAAATTTGATTTCAATTGAAACGACAACTGAAATATGCTGCTGTTAGTTATTTAAATTGCTATATATATGCTATTATCTGTATCTGTTCACCTGCGACATCTGACACCATGATTTGTTATTTATTTTATCACTGATGATATATGCATGTTGATGATTATTATGTTATTATCATATACTAGTGCGCCGCCCGTGCTACGCACACGGGTAAGTGTGTAATTAAAATCTGAGGAATTTATGTTGTTGTTAAAGATATGTTTAATTGTTTAATTTCTACAACAAATTTTTTGGTAGAGTACCTGATGCAGCGCAACAAAGCAAGGAGGAAACGAGACATACCTTAAATCGTGAACGCCCATCTCCTAACTCATCAACGACCCACGACTTAAAACCCCACTGCAACCTACGACTTAGCCACACCCATGACCTAACGATCCAGACCTTAACCCGAAACCGCGACCCAAAATCTCACGACCTAACTCCAAGTTTTCGACCTAGCAGAAAGCTTCGCCGCGACTTAACTCCAATCGTCCCCGACCTAATACCAATATCCGACCTAATTCCAATAGAGCTCCGACCTAATAATAAGTCGCAAACGAAGTCCAGAAGCTCCGACCTAATTCCAATAGCTCTTCGACCTAACAATAGGTCGCAAACAATGTCCGACCTAAGTAAGTCGCGCCTTCTCTAGCCTATGTCGCGAAGCTCCTTTACTTGTCGCTGCTATACTCTCCTTAGCTCGCAGGATCATTTTGATAAGTCGCGAGACATTTTGATAAGTCGAGAAACATTTTGATAAGTCGTGAAACGATTTTGATAAGTCGTTAAGACGATTTTGATAAGTCGCGAGAAATTTGAAACGGATGCCTATTGTTTCTTTAAGTCATTGAGGCACTATTGATAAGTCGTGTACTGAAGTGTTGCTTAAGTCATAGTATGTTGTAATTACTGTTGAAGGTCATGTAACGACCTAAGTGTTTGTATTTTCTTTGTTAAGTCGTTAAGTCGTATACGACATATGCGAGTTGTGTGTTGTAAAATCTCTATAAATAGGGGTGTGCGTCATTTGTAAAAGGTTGGTTGATTTTGAAATAAAATTTCCTTTGTTAGCTTTGTGCTTTCATCCAATTGGTAGTCGAGTGTGATCTCCTATCTCCACCTTCGGTCAATCGAGTGTGCTCGATTCAACGATTGTGAAGCCAATTCGCGGTATCAAGTGCGCTTGATCAACGTCGAAGAATTGTAGATCTTCTCTCACGGCATCGTGTGCGATCAACGTGTCGAAGATAGCTAAAGTCCGGAATCTTCGAGATCAACGGATTTGGGCGTTTGGTATCATTAATTCATCGATTCATATTACTTCTTCTAATCGTTTCATCGATTAGTTTGACACGAATTCTTCAATTCGTCGTGAAGTGTTATTTTCGCTGCGTCATTTGGTATCAAAGCCAGATCGCAAGGAGTTTGCGTAGATTGTTGGAGTTGTGCGAGATTTACATCATTTGGAGAAGTGGGTTCTCGAGATTTTGAAGAGATTTGTTCGTATTGGTGATTTTTGAAGATTTCAACAAGTGGGTAGTTTTGATTTGAAAATTTTTAGATCGAAGTGAAGTTTTTGTTGGAATTTTTTGAAGAGTGATCATGCCTCCGAGAAGAGCTAACCGTTATCGCAACATTGATGCTTTGTATGGGAGAGAAGAGGCCGATGAGATGGAGCAAAGAATTAACGAAAACTTTAATGAGAAGCTTAATGAAGGGATTGGACGATTAGAGAGAATGATGTTGGAGATGAGTCAAAATCAGAGAAGGGTTTCACCTGAATCTAACCATGGAGGAAGTAGAGTTTCACCACATTCAAATCAAGAGAGAAGTGTCGATAGTGATCATAGAAGTGTGGATCGAGATTATGATAGAAATGTTGATGATCGAAATAGTGATAGAAATGTGAATGATCGTAATCAGAGGAATGTAGATCGTAGGAATGTTGGTGGAAGAAATGGTGGTGGTAGAGATGTTGGTGGTCAGGATCGACATCGATATACATTGGATTGTGAAGAAGAGTATGATGGTGGTAGTGTTCATGGACGAGGACGTGGACAAGGAAGAAATCAGTCGGAGTACGATCACAAGTGGGAATCTGGGATGAAGACTGAAATTCCAGAATTTAAAGGTGGTATGCAAGCTGAGGAGTGTTTGGATTGGTTGTCTAATGTGGAGGAGATTTTTGACTTCAAGGAAGTTCCAGAACATCATAGAGTGAAGTTGGTTGCTATAAGGTTGAGGGGTAGAGCTTTGGCATGGTGGCAGCAAACCAAACTTACGCGTGAACGGATGGCAAAGTCAAAGGTTGAATCATGGGAAAAGATGAGGAAAATGATGAAAGCCACATTCTTACCTTATAATTATCAATCGCTTATGTATCAGAGGCTGCAAAACTTGAGACAGGGGACGAAATCTGTGAATGACTATGCTGACGAATTTTATCAACTGATTGCAAGGAACGATATTATGGAGATAGAGGAACAATTAACAGCTAGATTTGTTGGAGGGTTGCGAATGCAGATTCAAGATATGATTAACATGTTTGATCCCAGATCTGTAGCGGAAGCACACCAGAAAGCGTTGGCTTGAGAGAAACAGGGAAGGCGAGGAGGTGGTGTGTTTACAAGTTCCAACAATCCAGTGAAGGGTGTTAGTGGAAGTTCTAATGTTTCAAAAGTTGTTGCAAAACCAGTTGTGAATGAGGTTGGGAAGACGAAGGTCAATAATGGTTTCAAGTGTTATAATTGCCAAGAAATGGGCCACAATAGTAATGAATGTCCAAAGCCGAAGAAGAGAGCTATGATAGTGGAGATTGAGGATGAGGATGAAGAAGCTGAATGTTCCAATTCACCACCTGATGAGGAGGAAGAAGAAGTGACGGGAGACGAAGGTTATAATCTAATGATGAGGAGGTCCTGTTTAACACCAAAGCTAGAGGAGGATTGTAGTTGGTTGAGGTGCAATATTTTTCAGTCGACATGTACTATTCTGGGGAAAGTTTGCAAATTTGTTATTGATGCCGGAAGCTGTGATAATATAATTTCTTCAGAAGCGGTGAGGGAATTGGCATTGAAGACTGAGAAACATCCGAAACCGTACAAGTTGGCTTGGTTGAGAAAAGGCGGGGAGGTGAAGGTTGGACGAAGGGCTTGTGTGAATTTTTCAATTGGGAAGAAATATAAAGACGAAATCTGGTGCGATGTGGTAGACATGGACGTATGTCATTTGTTGCTGGGGAGACCGTGGCAGTATGATAGGGCGGTGCAACATGACGGGCGTACCAACAGTTATAGCTTTATGTTTGAAGGCACAAAGATCACGTTAGTTCCCAAGAAGCGACAACAAGAAGAAAACAAACTGGAGGAGATTGAAGAGCTGAAAACTTTATTATCCTTAAAGGAGTTTGTTAAAGAAGTTGAAGAGGAGCCTGAGGTATTTTTGTTGATTGGGCGAGAGAGCCGTGCAGAGGTTGAAATTCCAGAAGAAGCGAAGCCAGTTTTGAAAGAATTTGAGGATGTATTTCCAGATGAGTTACCGGAGGAGTTACCGCCACTAAGAGACATTCAACATCAAATTGATCTTGTTTCGGGAGCAATGTTGCCGCACAGACCACATTATCGAATGAGTCCGAAGGAACATGAAGAATTAAGGAGGCAGGTGGAAGAGTTGCTTGAGCAGGGACGTGTGCAGGAAAGTTTGAGTCCATGTGCTGTGCTAGCTTTGTTGGTACCAAAGAAGGACGGGACGTGGAGGATGTGCACAGACAGTAGAGCATTGAATAAGATTACAGTTAGGTATAGATTTCCAATGCCAAGGTTGGATGACTTGCTAGATCAGTTGAGTGGGGCAACTATCTTTTCGAAAATTGATTTGAAGAGCGGATATCATCAAATTCGTATTAGACCAGGTGATGAGTGGAAGACAGCTTTTAAAACCAGGGAGGGTCTATACGAATGGTTGGTTATGCCATTTGGCTTATCAAATGCACCAAGTACTTTCATGAGGGTGATGAACCAGATTTTTAGACCATTCATTGGGAAGTTCGTGGTGGTGTATTTCGATGATATTCTGATATATAGCAGGAGTATGGAAGAGCATGTTCAACATTTGAGGGAAGTGCTAATTATTCTACGCGAGGAACAATTTTATGCTGCTACGAAGAAATGCATGTCCATGATGCATAGTGTTTTATTTCTGGGGTATGTTGTATCGGAGGGAGGAATACAGGTTGACCAAAGTAATGTCGAAGCGATTAGAGATTGGCCACAGCCTAAGACGATAACAGAAGTTCGAAGTTTCCATGGGTTGGCTTCATTCTATCGAAGATTTATTCCACACTTTAGTAGTGTGATGGCGCCTGTTACTGATTGTATGAAGGGCAAACAGTTTTCATGGACGGAGGAAGCAGGAGTTGCTTTTGAACGAATCAAGGAGTTGTTGACGACAGCACCAATTCTAGCATTACCTGATTTTTAGTTGTTGTTTGAATTACATACTGACGCGCGAAGGTTCGAATTGGAGGGGCGTTGAGTCGGAAGGGGCGTCCTATTGCATATTTTAGTGAGAAGCTATCGGGAGCAAAGATGAGATATAGTACATATGATGTGGAATTTTATGCTGTTGTGCAAGCTATTAAACACTGGAGACACTATCTATTTCAGAAAGAGTTTGTTCTTTACACTGACCATGAGGCGTTGAAACATTTACAAGGGAAAGACAAGATTTCATCGAGACATGCATCATGGATTGCATATCTGCAACAGTTTACATTTGTTGTGAAACACAAATCTGGAGTTACAAACCATGTGGCACATGCGTTGAGCAGAAGAAGTCATTTATTAACTACAATGAAAGTTGAAGTGTTGGGGTTTGAAGTACTTCCAGAGTTGTGTGTTGAAGATCCTTATTTTGCAAAGTTTGTTAATAAAGTCAAGGAGGGAAAGACGGATGAATTTGTGTTGGTAGATGGTTTTCTGTTCAAAGGAAATCGATTGTGCATACCTGATTGTAGTTTGAGAATGAAGATTGTAAAGGAGCTACATGAAGAAGGTCATGTGGGAAGAGACTGTACGTTACAGTTGATTTCACAATCTTATTTTTGGCCATCAATGAGAAAGAAGTGGAAAGGTTTGTGGAGCGATGTCATATCTGTCAGGTTTCGAAAGGAACTACGACCAATGCTGGATTATATATGCCGTTACCTGTACCAACTAAGCCTTGGGTTGATGTGAGTATGGATTTTGTTTTGGGGTTACCGCGAACTCAAAAGGGGAACGATTGCATTTATGTGGTGGTTGACTGATTTTTGAAAATGGCACATTTTATTGCTTGTAAGAAGACGGCGGATGTTGTTCATGTTGCTCAGTTATTTTTCAAAGAAATATATCGACTTCATGGATTGCCAGAATCTATTGTGTCGGATAGGGATACTCGATTTCTAAGTCATTTTTGGCTAAGTTTGTGGAAGATGGTGGGAACGAAGTTGAACTTTAACAGCGCTTATCATCCGCAAACGGATGGACAGACCGAGGTCGTGAATAGATCGTTGGGAAACTTGTTGCGATGTCTTGTACAGGACAATTTGAAGAGTTGGGACTTAAAGTTGTGTCAAGCAGAGTTTGCTCATAACCATGATGTTAACCGAAGCACTGGTTACAGTCCATTTCAGATTGCATATTCAAGCTTGCCAAAGGGGCCGTTGGATTTAACGGTAGTACCACAACCAAAAGGAGTGATTAAACGAGCGTCAGATTTCGTTGATGAGTTGAAAGACTGTCATAGAATCATTCAGGAACATGTGGAGAAGACGAATGAGAAGTATAAGCAAGCGGCAGATAAAAAGAGAAGAAATGTAGAGTTCAACGAGGGTGATTGGGTGTATGCTGTGTTAACAAAGGATCGTTTTCCAGTGGGTGCTTATAACAAGTTGAAAGCCCGAAAGATTGGTCCAGTAGAAATTATAAAACGGATCAATGAAAATGCTTATAAGTTGAAGCTGCCAGAGGATGTTTACACTTCTGACGTGTTTAATTTTAAACATCTTATACCTTATTATGGAGATGAACAGTCCAATGGGAAAGAACTTTTAAATTCGAGGACGAATTCTTTTCAACAAGGGAAGGATGATGCAGCGCAACAAAGCAAGGAGGCAACGAGACATACCTTAAATCGCGAACGCCCATCTCCTAACTCATCAACGACCCACGACTTAAAACCCCACCGCGACCTACGACTTAGCCACACCCACGACCTAACAATCCAGACCTTAACCCGAAACCGCGACCCAAAATCTCACGACCTAACTCCAAGTTTTCGACCTAGCAGAAAGCTTCGCCGTGACTTAACTCCAATCGTCCCCGACCTAATTCCAATATCCGACCTAATTCCAGTAGAGCTCCGACCTAATAATAAGTCGCAAATGAAGTCCAGAAGCTCCGACCTAATTCCAATAGCTCTTCGACCTAACGATAGGTCGCAAACAATGTCCGACCTAAGTAAGTCGTGCCTTCTCTAGCCTATGTCGCGAAGCTCCTTTACTTGCCGCTGCTATACTCTCCTTAGCTCGTAGGATCATTTTGATAAGTCGCGAGACATTTTGATAAGTCGAGAAACATTTTTATAAGTCGTGAAACGATTTTGATAAGTCGTGAAGACGATTTTGATAAGTCGCGAGAAATTTGAAACGGATGCCTACTGTTTCTTTAAGTCATTGAGGCACTATTGATAAGTCGTGTACTGAAGTGTTGTAATTTTCTTAAGTCGTAGTATGTTGTAATTACTGTTGAAGGTCATGTAACGACCTAAGTGTTTGTATTTTCTTTGTTAAGTCATTAAGTCGTATACGACTTATGCGAGTTGTGTGTTGTAAAATCTCTATAAATAGGGGTGTGCATCATTTGTAAAAGGTTGGTTGATTTTGAAATAAAATTTCCTTTGTTAGCTTTGTGCTTTCATCCAATTGGTAGTCGAGTGTGATCTCCTATCTCCACCTTCGGTCAATCGAGTGCGCTCGATTCAACGATTGTGAAGCCAATTCGCGGTATCAAGTGCGCTTGATCAACATCGAAGAATTGTAGATCTTCTCTCACGGTATCACGCGCGATCAACGTGTCGAAGATAGCTAAAGTCCAGAATCTTCGAGATCAACGGATTTGGGCATTTGGTATCATTAATTCATCGATTCATATTACTTCATCTAATCGTTTCATCGATTAGTTTGACACGAATTCTTCAATTCGTCGTCAAGTGTTATTTTCGGTGCATCAGTACCGCACATTGGTGGAAATAGTATGAAGTATTGTTTAGCTTATGTCGTTGGATCTACCACATCTAACCCGAATAGAGATCAAAATGTTTGCATGCACATACATACATATGTGCAAACTGTCCCTTGTGCAGGAATGGTGAATATTTTTGATGGTTTTTTTGTTTGGTATTCCAACAGCAATGTCAGTTGGATATTATAAGTTGTCCTAAATCGTTTGGAAAGATTCTAAATTTAGTAGCCTGGTGGAGGGTAGTTGAAAGTGTAAGATAGTGGGGAAGTTGTTACAAATGTAGAAATAGTCAATCAAGGCGTAAGCAGATCCAAATCTAGTGATGTTGAGGTTTCAGAGTTATGCAAATGCTATCAGTATATGAAATTCGAAAGCCGTAGTACAAATGGAGAAATAATTGTGCATATCATTTTACATAAACAGTAGTGGAATATATGGTTTGTACATAATCAGAATAAAACGAAGAGAAAGGTATGATGTTTTCTGTTTTCTGAAATTCGAATTGTATTTGGCTCTGCAAACTTATTGCAGTCACTTCTTTAGCTTAATCCAATGACAGACAAAATATAGTAGGAACATCCACAAATTTATTTATTTCACCCAGTGAACTAAAAAGCAAAACAAATAATTAGATTTGATCTTCAGGTGTAGTTAGTTGTATAAATGTAGATCATTAACATAATTAAGAAAGTTTCTCCCTGAACCTGACATGAAAATGGAGGAGTTGTGGTGATAATTGTTAGAAAATACAAAGATGATTAAATTGTAAAGGTTTTTTTAGTATGATAGAATAATATATTTATTTAATTATTTTCTACTTGCTTGTATGATATTTGTAATCTGTGATATAACAGTCGATGAACTTTCAGTTTGAAAGCACCACTAAATATAAAGACCTATAAATATTCCATTGTTTGTATTATTACCACTATTTTCATTCCTTTACGCAGCCTGTTTGTTTATTCAAATGGGATCAAAAATAAAGATAAAGTGAACATACATTCCTATTTTTACTGTTACAAAATTGAAAATATTAGATTAAAATAATGAGGTTGTATGTATGTTAGTGCATATAAAAGTAAGCGACTGTGTCCATAAATACTTACACAAACATGCACATATACGCATATATAAATCTTATATGTTCTGTGAATCTTTTATGTGTCTGTCCATCCCGTTCATATTCAAAAATTTGGAATTATTGTAATACGCTAAGAGTGCACAAATTTTTGAAGAACTCAATACTATTAACATAATTTAACAAAAAAGAAATTGAAGTAGATATAATATTGATTTACTTGTGGAGTAGAAATAGTTTTACTAATCGTACTTTATTTGAAAGATATTACAATATAAATATTAGTTGCTTAACAGATAAGTTGGAACAGTAACAAAATGATATAGTACTTTTATGATGCAATTTATGTAAAATGCAAGCATAATTCAAGATATTATGTATATATTTTTCTAAGTTTAAAATTTTAAACTCATTCAATTATATAAATTTTCAAAACAATTGCAATTAAAAAATCATATGTACAATCAAAGACCGCTACCCCTGCATACACTGTGATCGGTATTTATTATGGGTTTAAAAAGAGGAGTTAAGAGAAGAAACAAATATGGACTCATATTAACTGGTAAATGTTGAGCAAGATACTTTCAACTTTGGTTCCATCTTATTTGGTGTTTATATGGGATTATTATTCAATAAGCCACCTGGTGTGAGCAACAAAACATCCGATCCATTGAAAATCATCTCACTTTGCATTCCTAACAAAAATATGTTTAAATTAATAGAGTCATCTTTAAAGTCTTAACCTGATGATTAATTGAAAAAGTTGCAGTTGGAATAAGATTTGATAAGGAATAAAACTACAGGATATATTTAACAGAGTCATTCCTAAAGTCATAATCTAATCGTTATTTGCAAAAATTGCAGTTAAGAAAAAATTTGATCAAGAATAAAACTACAGAACACTGTGAATGGTGCATGTAGGTACAATTAGAGTGATAGCACTACGTTAGGGAAATAATTTTAATGTAATAATTTTAAAAAGAATTTTCATTTCAGATTATTTCGTTTTTAGGAAAAGAAATTATGAGAGATTTTAGATTAAAATATAGGAGTTCACACTGGTACTTAACCTTTATTTTCAAGTGCTTAGTGTTGTCATTAGCTTTTTGAGAAGCGACGGCAGTGCAATGACCTAAGTTGATGATTTAGCTTGTAATGTAGATGGTTGATAAATTGCAACACTTGATAGTTTGAAGATTATTTTCATCCATTTGTTGATATGAGTTGAGCATAATTACATTAGGGTTCTTACAGCTATCTTCTGTGTTTAGTTCCTATCGCATTCATTTGCATTCAAGATATATAGGTGTAGCAGAAATTGACATTTGAAAAACATTTCCAATATATTTGTTCATATGACACAGAGTTTACCACATAATTGAAGAGTAGAATTGTAACGACCCAGAATTTTGAACAAATTAAATTGAGAATATTTAATTAATTTTAAATATTTGAACGATAATTTAATTTGAATTCCCGATATAATTTTGAAATCGGCGATTAAATTATAAAATTAAATCGATTGAAGTTGAATAAAAATTTGAATATTCAATTTAAAGCTAAAGAAAAATATTTCGAAAGGTTTTAAAATTCGTATTGACAATACTGAAGATAATTAAAATTTCAGAATCGAATTTAAAATAAATTTGATCAGTTTGAATCTATATCGTTCGTACCGAATATAAAAATAGCCGTCCGAGGCACAGTCTCGGAATTCGACGAAACCGGTTCCATTGGGTCCGTAATATTGAATTATTGTCGGATTTCAATTTTCATATTTTTCGGAGTTAATACGTGATCGTACGGCGAGCAAACGCGTTGAAATCAAATCAAATTCAATTTAAATTTAATATTTAAATTTGTCAAACATCAGCCACTTTCGTTCCATTTTATCACGCCTAAAATCACGCCTGAAATCACGATACAAAATCGTGTATGCACGTTCTTCTACAAAAATCACGTATGCTCGTCCCTCCCCCCTTTCGTTCTTTAAATGCAGACCGATCTTTATATTCTTCTTCCCTCCTTAAAAATGAAATCTTCAGAGAGAAAAAAAATAATAAACGAGTTCGTTCTCGTTCAAAAATAAACCATGGCCGCTCCCATTTTCTTCTGGTTGTTCGAAATCGTGAAATCCTCTTCCTATCATTCCTAATCCAATCGAATCAAAGCCAAGTAAAGTCAGTTGTACGAGGCAGATGCTCGATCGCGTGAGTGGGCAAGGGATAGGGCAACTCGAGATTTCTGTTGGAGGCGGAAGTGGTGGCGAACGGCGGCGATGATTGATTTGGGGGTGGTTCTCGAGGAGCGGCGACGTCAGATTGGAGGGTCGCAGGCGAGATTGGTTAGGGTTTCGGCGATGTTGTCTTCGATATCGCGAAGGAAGGCGACGATTCGGGTGGCTGCAAGCATTCGCGTGGGTCGCGATGTCGTGAACAAAAGTGAGGGTTTAAGCGAAGTGCGATGACGATGTTTTGGGGATCGCATTCGTACGCCGTGAGCAAGCAGTGGAGCGGCGACAACATGGAGCTGCGATTGAGCGATTCAGTGGTCGATTTCGTGTAGTCGGAGGCTGCGATGACGGCAAGAGGGCTTGGGCTCTGTTCGATTCTCGAACTCGGCAGAGGTAAAGTCCAGGTCTAATCTTATTTATTTGAAATTGATTTTTAAGGTGATTTTATTGTTAAATTAAATTGGTAGTTAACTAAATGGTAATAATTTTACATAGTTTGAACAATAAATATTTATGAGATTTAGTGAACTTTAATTTAATTTAGGTAAATTGTTTATTTATTTAGTTATCAAACATTAACAGTAAGTTTATTTTGGAGATAATTTATTAAGGTAGCATATGAGGTTAATGGTTTTATTTCAATTATTTAGTTATCAAATTTATTAAAAAAAATAATCAGTAAAAAAGAAAATTAGTTGAAATAAAATTTAGGGTTAAGTAAATAAATTTAAAACGAAAAATTTTATTGTTCGATTCTTTCGAATGTTAATTAAATTGTAAATTTATTTATACAAGGTTAAATCAAGAAAACAAATTGGATGGAAATGGATGGCAAAATAAAGCTAAGGTGAGATCTTCTCACTCAAAATAAATTTGGATTGCAGTTATTGATTTGTTTGATGATTGGATGTGATATTAGATATAGTAGGATATATCTATATATATATAGCAATATAAACATATTGGCATATGTATATATTGGATTGATGATTTTCCCGCCTCGTATAGCGGATGAGACCCTATTACGCCGTTAGTAAGCGGATTTTTATAAAACCTATATACCGCGATATTCCACCTCGAAGTGGAATGGTATTGTGCTAACGTCTGTGGATGCAGGGAAACAGGTTGGAGGGATCCAACTGGATTCCTCAACTGTATTTTTTTATTTACAGATATTGATATATATTCTGTTATCATATGATGATATATGATGTTTGATGTTGTGATGGACTAATTGATGCGTTGCATCATTGGATTCAAATTTTGAAATTTTAAAAATAACGATGTTGATTTTAAAAGTGAAATTTTAAAAGTGATCTTTGAAAAATATACGTTTATTTAAATTGTTGAATTGATTTACTTTAAATAAATAAACGTTAAAACTTTAAAGTTATAAAACTTAAGATTTTGTGAATTTTAACAAAAAAGTAATTTCTTTTGAAATAAAGAGTTAAGAAATTTATAAAATGGTTTAAGTTGAGATTTTTGAATTATTAAACCAACGTATATAAAAGATGTATCAAATTGATATTTATCAATTAAAGTTATTGGAATTTTAAAATGAGTTTTATAAGTGATATGAAATTTATAATTATAAATTATAAGTGATATGAAATTTATAATTATAAAATGTGAAGATATGAAATGTATAGAATTATAAATTGTAAAGATATGAAATTTATAGATTTATAAAGTATGAAGTTGTAGAATGAATGATTATAAGAAATTTACTTATAAATTGGATTTTTGCTTTTAAATGGAATATTGATCGGATTGTTAATAAAGAAGATTTATAAATCAAAGTTGTTAAAAAAATATAGAAATAGGATTTATAAACGTTGTTTTATAAATTCAAAATCAATGGAGTTTGATAAATTAAATGTAGGAGGTCATTAAAGAAGATATATTCGCGATTTTGGATAGCAAATCTTTATTGAAATAAAAATGTGTAGAAATGATTGAAAATTGGGTTTAGTGAATTATATTCACGATTTTGGACAGTGAATATATTATTGAATAAAATGGATTCATTTTTTTGGAAGAAGTGATACTTTAAAATGAAGTTAAACATTTTAAAGATGTTTTAAAATGTATTATGAATCGAAAGCATAGATTTCAACACTTGTTGTGGAAATAGACGTTTTCGAGAAATAAGGAAATGATGGACTATAACACTGTTGTTATAGTAAATGATTTCCGAAAGGAAATGTTATATAGTATTGGGATTTATATATCTATCTAAATTTCGAATCCCTATACTAGTGATTTTGAGTCGTCGTAACGATGTTTTACGTAACATTCGTTTTGACTCAAATTGATGTTGTTATAGAAAATAATTTTCCTTAAAGAATGAAATATATACTTAATTTGATTTAAGTATATCGAAGGTTTTCCAAGTGTTGAAAATAAATGATTTGTGAAATACTTATTTTTAAATAAGTATGAAATTTCTTTTCCAAAATGAAATAAACGTTTTGAGATTTTATCTTCTTAAAGATAAAATGAAAATGAATATTTGAAATCAATTGAAAATCGTATATCTGTAGATATTTGGAAATATAAATTCATATGGAATTTATAAAGGAAATGGAAACTGTTTAGAAAAATAAATGTTGATTTATTTTTGAAGTGTGGAAATTTTATATCTAGTAAAGATATTTTGGAAGATAAAATAATTTGGAAAATTATTTGGAATCTGATGATGTTGCGCATCTTTATTGATAGTTAAATAACCGACTATCAATAATTACCTTTAGATAGGTATTTGTTGTGAATTGGATGAATTTGAATGCCACACTTATTTTTAAATAAATGCTCACTATTCGGGTTAGCCGGGAAAGGACCATGGGGTCGTATAACCCATTCCGAATATGTGATACGTCGTTGTGAATTGCATTCGAAGACCGGTGTTGAAGACCGGATATTTTTGAAAACGGAAGGATTACCGTCGAGTTACTCTACATCGGCTGATCTCCGGTTTAGAGGTTTTTATCACCCTTAGTGACGGGAAGTCCGGACGTGATTAGAAAATTATCCGGATGTGCAAGGGCTTCGTGAGAAGTGCCTTCGGTTCTGTTCGATCCCGGAACATACTTGTATGGATTGTGTGTCTGACGTTACAATTTGAGATATAAAGCTGATTTCTTTCAAATACATTTCTGTTGGTGGCGGAGAATTTATTCTCTTAGCTTAACACCCTTCTCTGAGACGTACGAGCTCAGAGGTTATGTAGTTGAAATTTATCAGCGATATATCCCAATTTGGTAACGTGGCATACTGAGTGTTGCTGTGAAATGATCAGTGTTTGATCATTTGTGATATGATCATTTGTTTGATCTTATATCTTTGTGATCATAGGTTGATCATTTTTGTTTGACCCGAAGCAGGGCTTTTTGTAGAAAGCGTAGCTTTGTGGACGAGACTTCGTCGAGCCTCACACCCCGGAAATGGTCGAAACAGGAAGAATGCGGCAAGGTTCTAGGGAGTAGCGCCCCTTAGTGTATGTCATTCCTTCTGGATAAAGGTGGTATCATGGTATGGAGCCCAGATACTTAACCTCTGTGGTTGCTGCAAAATTTATTTCTTTGTGGTTGTTGCGAATCGGGGATCCTCGGGAAGATCGATGACGATCGGGGGATGGCATACGCGTGTCAGTAGTTACCTATTTTTGCAGAGGTAACCCGGCCTTGTGTTGGCAGAGATCCGGTTAGGTTCTCGGGTCGTCTATTCCAGGGACATACCCATCGTGGATAGGAAGTTCCTTAGCTTGACCATTTGTTGGAAATCCAAAGAAACAATACGATCCTTTACGATTTCAATTGTATAACCTGTCTCCTCAGGAGGCAGCTATAGTAGGCATAATATAATGGTACCTATGCTGGCTAAGATTTATATTATACTTTCGAAATGTTTTCTACACTATGCACTAATAATAATATCAAAAAGGATTTGATTTTTGCGTAGTAAGCATCTTTGACTAACATAAGAAGAAATCTCCTCCAAGTCTGCGTTTGCATTGTGTGTGTGGTGGGAGGTCTTATGGTAGTTTCATTTTCCAAAAGCATTGCGAATTGACTTTAAAAATATTTCTGTTGTTTAATTTAAAGATAAAATGTTTTACGATCTCACACCAGTCACCATGACTGACTCGGAGTTTATTGTTCCCTTCTAAACTCTGGGTGCCCACAAATTTTCCACACGGGCAGCCTAGAGTTATGTTATCAGGATAGTCTGGATATTCTGGAGCTTTGGAGATAAGCTGGATGGCGAGACGTAGTATTTGTATCTGATAGTATTTATTCCGCTGTGTATTCTGTATGACGACAAGTTATATAACTGTCCATTGTTGTATATTGACTCTGATTGATGTATGTATAAACTGATATAGTTCTTTGTTTTAAAAGACTATTGTTTATCTATTATATATTGTTCCGCTGCGAATGTGAGATTCTGATATTGTTTTCTGTTCTGATGTTGTTCTTCTTTCTTTCTCTTCTATCTTTTCTTCTATCTTCTTCTTCTTCTGCCTTTTTCTTCTTTCTAAACCATCACTATTGGAGTTTTTGGCACTCGATTGCTCGGCAGTCGATAAAGTGAGTATCGATGTCGAATTTTCGAAAGTTGAAAAACCTGGTATGTGACAAAGTGGTATCAGAGCATATGGTTAAGCGACAACCCTGCTCTGTTGGGTGTTACTCATTAGAGATAGAGTCAGTAATACTCTAGAATGAGTTGAGTGTAATAATAGATTCGAGCGCGTATTTGTTAGTGAATATAAAAAATTGTTTTATATTGTGATGATTGATTTGTTGAGTGGTATATGGATTCTGGTCAATACGAGTAATTAACGATCATTGATAGGGATCTCTAAACACTTGAATAGAACAATTCGGCACAGTATTGTTTTAAATAGGGTAAATGAAATAATTTTGCCCAAAACTATTTTTGTATAGAAAAGAAATGATTTTCTGTAAATTATTACAGTATATGGTTGCATGGTTGTTAGGAAAGTGATGATATTGAAATGTTATCATTACTATTGAAACTGAATAAGAAACTGAAATTGTAACTCCAACGTTAAGAAATAAATCCATATACAAATGAAATTTGAGAATATAAATTATAAATGTGATTTGTAATTTGAAACGGAATTCCAGAGAAGTATTTGGAAATGTTTTGAAAAGAATTTGAAAATTTTGGTGATTTGGAAAGTTTAATTCCTTTTTGATTTGAAAATGGATTTCAAGGGTTTTGAAAAATGTTTTGAAGGAATGAAAAGCTCTAAACTCTTTTAGGTCGCTGGAAAATAATCCTGATGATGATGGCCACATCATTAGAATTCATTTTCGGGTTTCCAAAAGAGAAATTGCTGCCAAGTTGTTTTAAATGGAAATTGTTTGAAAATTTGGATTTGGTTTTTGAAATTCAAAAGGATAATTTGAATTGTTTTCAAAATGGCTTTGAAAGGTTGGAAAGACTCTGGAATACTATATAAAAATAATTATGAAATATTATGAAATTGATAAATTATAGAATATTTGAAATCTGATTGGAATGAAATTCAAAATTGAAGATAAATTGAACTCAAATAGAATTGAAATTGTGAATTAAATTCAAATGAAATTGAAATGTAAAGATTGAACAAAATTGAATAGGTGTAACTTCAATAGTGAAGTAATGATGATATAAGCAGTTATATTGAAATTTTTGTAACAGAATTTGCAAAATGGTTTGAATGTGTAACTAGATATTATGGCTAGTAAGACATACAGGTGTTATAAAAGGAATTGGAAAATTTATTTCAAAGATGAATTTGAATTGCTCGAAAAAGGTATGTATTTAAATTTGAATATGAGATTTGATGACTTATTTCTCTAGCCGCTTGGCTTTTTCTTTTTCTTTTTGAAATCTGAGAGTCCGTAGGGACGTTTTGTAGTCATGCCGTATTAGCCGCGCAAAGTAGACGCTGGCGAAATTTTTCGAAAATTTCGAGTGTTAGAAAAATTTTTGAGAAAATTTTGAAAGTTTAAAATTTGAATTTGAATTTAAATTTGAAAAGAGTAGTAAAACAATGAAGTTGTTGAAACTTATAATTGAAGTTAGAAAGTTAGTTGAATTGATAACGAATCTTTAGTAGAAAGATTTGTTTGAAAATTTGATAAAACTATTGATTGTGAAAAATAGTAGACGAGTTAAGGACCACTTTTCCTAACTTGTAATTTCGAGGACGAAATTCTTTTAAGGGGGAAGTTTGTAACGACCCAGAATTTTGAACAAATTAAATTGAGAATATTTAATTAATTTTAAATATTTGAACGATAATTTAATTTGAATTCCCGATATAATTTTGAAATCGGCGATTAAATTATAAAATTAAATCGATTGAAGTTGAATAAAAATTTGAATATTCAATTTAAAGCTAAAGAAAAATATTTCGAAAGGTTTTAAAATTCGTATTGACAATACTGAAGATAATTAAAATTTCAGAATTGAATTTAAAATAAATTTGATCAGTTTGAATCTATATCGTTCGTATCGAATTTAAAAATAGCCGTCCGAGGCACAGTCTCGGAATTCGACGAAACCGGTTCCATTGGGTCCGTAATATTAAATTATTGTCGGATTTCAATTTTCTTATTTTTCGGAGTTAATACGTGATCGTACGGCGAGCAAACGCATTGAAATCAAATCAAATTCAATTTAAATTTAATATTTAAATTTGTCAAACATCAGCCACTTTCGTTCCATTTTATCACGCCTAAAATCACGCCTGAAATCACGATACAAAATCGTGTATGCACGTTCTTCTACAAAAATCACGTATGCTCGTCCCTCCCCCCTTTCGTTCTTTAAATGCAGACCGATCTTTATATTCTTCTTCCCTCCTTAAAAATGAAATCTTCAGAGAAAAAAAAATAATAAACGAGTTCGTTCTCGTTCAAAAATAAACCATGGCCGCTCCCATTTTCTTCTGGTTGTTCGAAATCGTGAAATCCTCTTCCTATCATTCCTAATCCAATCGAATCAAAGCCAAGTAAAGTCGGTTGTACGAGGCAGATGCTCGATCGCGTGAGTGGG
The DNA here is from genome assembly GCA_030737815.1 of Allium fistulosum. Classification (NCBI taxonomy): domain Eukaryota; kingdom Viridiplantae; phylum Streptophyta; class Magnoliopsida; order Asparagales; family Amaryllidaceae; genus Allium; species Allium fistulosum. The sequence continues at coordinate 674,375,493 of CM060901.1, forward strand.
CAAGGGATAGGGCAACTCGCGATTTCTGTTGGAGGCGAAAGTGGTGGCGAACGGCGGCGATGATTGATTTGGGGGTGGTTCTCGAGGAGCGGCGACGTCAGATTGGAGGGTCGCAGGCGAGATTGGTTAGGGTTTCGGCGATGTCGTCTTCGATATCGCGAAGGAAGGCGACGATTCGGGTGGCTGCAAGCATTCGCGTGGGTCGCGATGTCGTGAACAAAAGTGAGGGTTTAAGCGAAGTGCGATGACGATGTTTTGGGGATCGCATTCGTACGCCGTGAGCAAGCAGTGGAGCGGCGACAACATGGAGCTGCGATTGAGCGATTCAGTGGTCGATTTCGTGTAGTCGGAGGCTGCGATGACGGCAAGAGGGCTTGGGCTCTGTTCGATTCTCGAACTCGGCAGAGGTAAAGTCCAGGTCTAATCTTGTTTATTTGAAATTGATTTTTAAGGTGATTTTATTGTTAAATTAAATTGGTAGTTAACTAAATGGTAATAATTTTACATAGTTTGAACAATAAATATTTATGAGATTTAGTGAACTTTAATTTAATTTAGGTAAATTGTTTATTTATTTAGTTATCAAACATTAACAGTAAGTTTATTTTGGAGATAATTTATTAAGGTAGCGTATGAGGTTAATGGTTTTATTTCAATTATTTAGTTATCAAATTTATTAAAAAAAATAATCAGTAAAAAAGAAAATTAGTTGAAATAAAATTTAGGGTTAAGTAAATAAATTTAAAACGAAAAATTTTATTGTTCGATTCTTTCGAATGTTAATTAAATTGTAAATTTATTTATACAAGGTTAAATCAAGAAAACAAATTGGATGGAAATGGATGGCAAAATAAAGCTAAGGTGAGATCTTCTCACTCAAAATAAATTTGGATTGCAGTTATTGATTTGTTTGATGATTGGATGTGATATTAGATATAGTAGGATATATCTATATATATATAGCAATATATACATATTGGCATATGTATATATTGGATTGATGATTTTCCCGCCTCGTATAGCGGATGAGACCCTATTGCGCCGTTAGTAAGCGGATTTTTATAAAACCTATATACCGCGATATTCCACCTCGAAGTGGAATGGTATTGTGCTAACGTCTGTGGATGCAGGGAAACAGGTTGGAGGGATCCAACTGGATTCCTCAACTGTATTTATTTATTTACAGATATTGGTATATATTCTGTTATCATATGATGATATATGATGTTTGATGTTGTGATGGACTAATTGATGCGTTGCATCATTGGATTCAAATTTTGAAATTTTAAAAATAACGATGTTGATTTTAAAAGTGATCTTTGAAAAATATACGTTTATTTAAATTGTTGAATTGATTTACTTTAAATAAATAAACGTTAAAACTTTAAAGTTATAAAACTTAAGATTTTGTGAATTTTAACAAAAAAGTAATTTCTTTTGAAATAAAGAGTTAAGAAATTTATAAAATGGTTTAAGTTGAGATTTTTGAATTATTAAACCAACGTATATAAAAGATGTATCAAATTGATATTTATCAATTAAAGTTATTGGAATTTTAAAATGAGTTTTATAAGTGATATGAAATTTATAATTATAAATTATAAGTGATATGAAATTTATAATTATAAAATGTGAAGATATGAAATGTATAGAATTATAAATTGTAAAGATATGAAATTTATAGATTTATAAAGTATGAAGTTGTAGAATGAATGATTATAAGAAATTTACTTATAAATTGGATTTTTGCTTTTAAATGGAATATTGATCGGATTGTTAATAAAGAAGATTTATAAATCAAAGTTGTTAAAAAAATATAGAAATAGGATTTATAAACGTTGTTTTATAAATTCAAAATCAATGGAGTTTGATAAATTAAATGTAGGAGGTCATTAAAGAAGATATATTCGCGATTTTGGATAGCAAATCTTTATTGAAATAAAAATGTGTAGAAATGATTGAAAATTGGGTTTAGTGAATTATATTCACGATTTTGGACAGTGAATATATTATTGAATAAAATGGATTCATTTTTTTGGAAGAAGTGATACTTTAAAATGAAGTTAAACATTTTAAAGATGTTTTAAAATGTATTATGAATCGAAAGCATAGATTTCAACACTTGTTGTGGAAATAGACGTTTTCGAGAAATAAGGAAATGATGGACTATAACACTGTTGTTATAGTAAATGATTTCCGAAAGGAAATGTTATATAGTATTGGGATTTATATATCTATCTAAATTTCGAATCCCTATACTAGTGATTTTGAGTCGTCGTAACGATGTTTTACGTAACATTCGTTTTGACTCAAATTGATGTTGTTATAGAAAATAATTTTCCTTAAAGAATGAAATATATACTTAATTTGATTTAAGTATATCGAAGGTTTTCCAAGTGTTGAAAATAAATGATTTGTGAAATACTTATTTTTAAATAAGTATGAAATTTCTTTTCCAAAATGAAATAAACGTTTTGAGATTTTATCTTCTTAAAGATAAAATGAAAATGAATATTTGAAATCAATTGAAAATCGTATATCTGTAGATATTTGGAAATATAAATTCATATGGAATTTATAAAGGAAATGGAAACTGTTTAGAAAAATAAATGTTGATTTATTTTTGAAGTGTGGAAATTTTATATCTAGTAAAGATATTTTGGAAGATAAAATAATTTGGAAAATTATTTGGAATCTAATGATGTTGCGCATCTTTATTGATAGTTAAATAACCGACTATCAATAATTACCTTTAGATAGGTATTTGTTGTGAATTGGATGAATTTGAATGCCACACTTATTTTTAAATAAACGCTCACTATTCGGGTTAGCCGGGAAAGGACCATGGGGTCGTATAACCCATTCCGAATATGTGATACGTCGTTGTGAATTGCATTCGAAGACCGGTGTTGAAGACCGGATATTTTTGAAAACGGAAGGATTACCGTCGAGTTACTCTACATCGGCTGATCTCCGGTTTAGAGGTTTTTATCACCCTTAGTGACGGGAAGTCCGGACGTGATTAGAAAATTATCCGGATGTGCAAGGGCTTCGTGAGAAGTGCCTTCGGTTCTGTTCGATCCCGGAACATACTTGTATGGATTGTGTGTCTGACGTTACAATTTGAGATATAAAGCTGATTTCTTTCAAATACATTTCTATTGGTGGCGGAGAATTTATTCTCTTAGCTTAACACCCTTCTCTGAGACGTACGAGCTCAGAGGTTATGTAGTTGAAATTTATCAACGATATATCCCAATTTGGTAACGTGGCATACTGAGTGTTGCTGTGAAATGATCAGTGTTTGATCATTTGTGATATGATCATTTGTTTGATCTTATATCTTTGTGATCATAGGTTGATCATTTTTGTTTGACCCGAAGCAGGGCTTTTTGTAGAAAGCGTAGCTTTGTGGACGAGACTTCGTCGAGCCTCACACCCCGGAAATGGTCGAAACAGGAAGAATGCGGCAAGGTTCTAGGGAGTAGCGCCCCTTAGTGTATGTCATTTCTTCTGGATAAAGGTGGTATCATGGTATGGAGCCCAGATACTTAACCTCTGTGGTTGCTGCAAAATTTATTTCTTTGTGGTTGTTGCGAATCGGGGATCCTCGGGAAGATCGGTGACGATCGGGGGATGGCATACGCGTGTCAGTAGTTACCTATTTTTGCAGAGGTAACCCGGCCTTGTGTTGGCAGAGATCCGGTTAGGTTCTCGGGTCGTCTATTCCAGGAACGTACCCATCGTGGATAGGAAGTTCCTTAGCCTGACCATTTGTTGGAAATCCAAAGAAACAATACGAGCCTTTACGATTTCAATTGTATAACCTGTCTCCTCAGGAGGCAGCTATAGCAGGCATAATATAATGGTACCTATGCTGGCTAAGATTTATATTATACTTTCGAAATGTTTTCTACACTATGCACTAATAATAATATCAAAAAGGATTTGATTTTTGCGTAGTAAGCATCTTTGACTAACATAAGAAGAAATCTCCTCCAAGTCTGCGTTTGCATTGTGTGTGTGGTGGGAGGTCTTATGGTAGTTTCATTTTCCAAAAGCATTGCGAATTGACTTTAAAAATATTTCTGTTGTTTAATTTAAAGATAAACTGTTTTACGATCTCACACCAGTCACCATGACTGACTCGGAGTTTATTGTTCCCTTCTAAACTCTAGGTGCCCACAAATTTTCCACACGGGCAGCCTAGAGTTATGTTATCAGGATAGTCTGGATATTCTGGAGCTTTGGAGATAAGCTGGATGGCGAGACGTAGTATTTGTATCTGATAGTATTTATTCCGCTGTGTATTCTGTATGAGGACAAGTTATATAACTGTCCATTGTTGTATATTGACTCTGATTGATGTATGTATAAACTGATATAGTTCTTTGTTTTAAAAGACTATTGTTTATCTATTATATATTGTTCCGCTGCGAATGTGAGATTCTGATATTGTTTTCTGTTCTGATGTTGTTCTTCTTTCTTTCTCTTCTATCTTTTCTTCTATCTTCTTCTTCTTCTGCCTTTTTCTTCTTTCTAAACCATCACTATTGGAGTTTTTGGCACTCGATTGCTCGGCAGTCGATAAAGTGAGTATCGATGTCGAATTTTCGAAAGTCGAAAAACCTGGTATGTGACAAGAATACAAAAAAGATCAAATACAACCACCTTAAGATAATGAGGAACAAACTAAATCCACTAATTGCTTTAATATCGAGTATATACTTCATCGGGTTTTTCTATTTTTGTTACCAAATTACATTTTTTGATGATCTGGTATGTTTTATTTTTTCTTTGTTAAGTGAATGAATCCTAAATCACCTTGTTCAAGTTTAAATGCTTGTGATATTGAATTTTTGTTTCTTATGTCAGTGTGCAACTATATACATATAATACAATGTCCCTATATTTTACCTGTATTTGGTTTTAATGCAAGCTTGTGAGATTAATTTTCTAAGCACCTAGAAAAAAGTAATAGATAAAATACTTAAGCATGCTATATCGAATGATACAATCAACAGTAAACATAAGGTTTAAGATAGTCCATAAATTAAAATGATGTTTGTAATATTTCAGTAGATACATCAACCATTATTTTTAAAGTGTGCTACCAATTAAGATTAACAAAAAATAACATCCCTACATGCAATGTTCATCAACTTATAATCAACGTCCAGAAACCTCCTTGCTAGAGAACCAACTTGGACTTTCTAAGAAAAAAGAATCGGTTTTCCTTGTCCAATCCCTAGGTCACACATATCAGATCAATCTTGAATGGTCTAAATCTACTTTGAAAAACCATTCAGATCAGGTTGTGAAACCCAGTTATCTATATTTAGTCACTTTCTATCACATAGCTTGCTCAGACATCCATACCTCATCACTGCACTCATCATCGGCGTGCTCATATTGTGCAGTCCATTCAGAGATTCTTCTCAATACCGGTGCATTCCACATCAAGCTCCGCCTTTTCACAATGCTCTACCTTTTCATCTCATGTCTTGTTCAAATTGTGCATTCTATTCAAACTGTGCACTCAGCTCATCTCTCGCATGTTTAGTTCAACTATATTGGTCAGTTGACAACCAAAGTGCATCATGCTCTATCTTTTCATGTTTTCACGCCAATCCACATTAATCACACACATACTTCCCATATATGCACTACCCATACACGCAAAGGTATGGTCAACCGAAAGCTCTACTACCAAGTTTAGTGCCTAAGTTCGCTTCAACTTTGCCTAAGTTCGCTTGCTCTTCATGTTATTCTAGTAACATTTACAGTCATGTTCAACTTTTACTCTCTGATGTAATTTCACTGTCATGACCATTTCAGCTCGGTTATGCACAAAAGTCATATTTCATTTCAGACTATGTCATCCAGTTTGGCATATCAGCACTTCCTCTATCTAGTTCAACACTACAGTATTTTCAGACCAGGCAGTGCAGTTGCAGAAGGAAATATTTCATTTCAGCCTTTCCTGTACATATCACACTTTAGCTTCATTTCCAATTAATTCATTCACTTCGTTTGCTTCAACAGTCACAGCAGGCTGCAGTTCATGTTCAAATCAAGGTGCAGCTCAGTCTCATGCCCAATTGCATCTCTTCCTCGCAATAACATTTGCTCCCCATTTTTTTTAAGTCTAAAATCACACAAGGATACATCTATTTATGAACTAATACATCCTTACATATAGAAAGGGATATCTGCAGTACACTTCATAGGTACTCAGAAATAGTGAATCATAATATTCAACAGTTGCATCAGTGAATCAATGAGAAACCCAACGAAAACACATTCATACAGTCTGTAAAATCTTAAAACAGATAGAATCCATCCTAAATTGTAGCATGAAGCTATTTTACAATACATAATCATATAGCTAATAAAACAACATTATTATTTCATCATTAAGGTTTCATTCATCATCAGTTATGTTCTTCCGGCAAACAGTCTAAGATAGAATATAAGCATCACTTGCCACCACTTCCAAAGAGGTATCCAAGCGAGGAACCTCCACCAGGAGCAGCTGGCACCTTTGTTGATGGCCGATCAGTGATAAAATTTCCACTGTTCTGCCCATCAGCTAGAAAATAGTTGTTTCCAGCTGTCCCTTGAATGCCTGCAGGAATTTCTTTGAGTTTCTTAACAGGGGGAGGAGCAGCACGTTTCAATGAGTGTCGTATCTCTAAATTATGTAAGCAGGCAGATCATGGCACCATACTGTACATGCGTAAATATAACTTAAGTATCTTGTTATTTCTTGCATACACATGGTAAAATATTATAATATCAAAGTAAATTATACGCTATCTGCAGTTGCCTGTAGTGTGTGGTGATCTCCCCATTCCCCAGATCTAAAATACAACCACAATATAAATCAAAAAAGAGAAGGAAGAAGTAGAAGAAAAGGTAGCTATTGAAATTTTATTTTATTTTCGAGAAACTAAAGTACACTTTCCAATTTGTGGTAGATAGAGTTCCTAAGTTGGTCTATACAATTTTGATTACTTTCTCCATATACATCCTCCTAATGCATGTAAATCTTCCTTATAAAACGTAATCATCTATCATATCAAAAGTAATTAGGATTTATCTGAATAGTTGTTGGTTTTTGATAGCATAACTAATTTCATACTGAGAGGGATTCCAATGTTACCATTTCAAATTATTGAGTACGATATTGACAGATCATAGAACCCTTTGAAGAAGTCTGCTAAAAATATCTAAATAAGTTGAGATTGCTAACCTTTTCATGTTTTTCAAGTAAGTTCTTTATTTCATTAGAATGTAGCTTTCATAAAACTTCTGGAACCGTTTAAGCTGAAAAGAAGGGGAAATAACATGGTATAATTTTCATGAACTAATAGTGGCATCAAATATTTGCCATCAGGCACTATATATTTGTAGAGTACTTCGCTTCAAATATTGTTACTGTATCATTGAATATCTTAAACAATATATTTACCGGCTTAACTACTTATCTTCGAACATGTTTATGGTAATCAGGATTGCGGAAGAGCTAATCTGCTAGATATCAAAACTTATATGTAGAAAGTAAAATTGATAAAAATAATTAGTGAAAGAAATGGTCTAAAAATTTACACAATAGATAATATCATAAGTCAATGCTAAATTTTGCTTCAAAGACAAATTATTTTAAGAAACAAACCTGGCAATTCCCATCACCTTCCAGTTGCAATTCAGCTAATCCATATGTAGCAAGTCTGATTACATATATCAGTAGAAACTATACGTATTAGAGAACAATGATAATAAACTGTAATAAAACATATTATCAAATAAACTCAAATGATTATAATTCTTCCCAATTTACAAAGAGTTGCTGAGTATGTCATGTTAATTATTTAAAATTCAAGTTTTGTTGGGTGAACAGGAATGCAAGTCTCAATAGGTACATTACAGTTAGTGAATTGATATTATTGCTAAGAGCAAACAATATCACTAATCCAGTCATGATTTCCGTTGCAAAAATAGACAACAAATATTAACTATATATATCAGGCACTGAAGAGTAAATGTTGTTCTGCCTACCGAAATCGTACACTGCCGAAGAATATTACTTTAAGTACTTGCGGGCTGCTAACAAATGATAACCAAATCCAAAATTCGGAAGTAGATCTGACCCAAATCTTGTTTTAGGTTATCGGCATATGATTTTGTAGATCGTAATCTGGAAATTGCCAGTAACACACACGAATTCCAGATCTTGCCAGATCCGCAAAGAGAAATGGAGTGCAAAGACGGAGACAAAATCGACAATGACGCACACGGGCAGTTGTGAAATTGATAATTGTGTCTTATTGTATGATTATATTGTTATTTCTCGTATTTATATGTATAGAGTGGAATAATATATATCTGTTCTGTACTAAATTTTCCTTCTTAGTAGATGTGCTCAAATGTCTTGGATATGAGGATTAGTAATTATATTTTTCAAATTTATGTTGGATATTAGTGACCTACCATGGACATGGTCTTAAAATATGATGTTCGTAATGTAGTGTATGTGTGAAATTTTTATATGATCACCTATACATTTTTGTGCGTGACTATATAAGTTGTATATATTGATGTGCATGCATATTGTATTTTATAGAATAATCATGAAGGCTTAAAAGTATGTAGCAAGTGGTTCAAAAGTAAAATTATCAAGTATTGTACTGTGATTTGTCCAAAAATAATAGTAAGAAAACTTATGATCTAAGCATGGCATATCTAAATTTTATACACCCTCATTTATATCGGTTTACATGATACAATTTTGCATTCTTTTCGTGTATAAATTTTTTGCACATTGCTTTTACCAAGATATTATCCCCATAGAGATCTATATACTTTTTAACATGGATGCGGTAAAAATTATGACACATTAGTTGATAAAAATTATGACATGGAAAGGAAGAAAGGTAAGAAAGAAAATTATATATGATGCAACAAAATACATCGCTTGAATATCCTTGTTTTTTGAATATCATATCATTAGCTAAAATTGATTGATGTCAAATACTAACCACTTTGTTAAACAATAAAACAAAAAACAACATCATCATTTCTGTTGGTATACCGAGTAGGAAGATAGATTATAATCTGTACAAATAATAAGATACCCCGTTTCAATATACCTATTTAGTCTATATGTATTTTACAGTCAATAAACAATAAGTTCTAAATTATATTCTAGTTTTACATTGAAATCTTATTAAGTACGGATTCATGATGATATACGAAAATGCACATTTCAAGAGGCAATATGAGATTTGATAGAGTCTACCCTCACCTCCTTGCTTGTTCAAACAACTCATCTGTTACCAATATAATTGACTTATCATGACCCAAGCCTAATGAAACGTTATAAAACATCTCATGCTAGCATGTTGTAAGTTAAAAATTAAAAGGATATATAAATTTCCTTAAAGCGTAGGAATGATATATCTTGATATTGGTTTGGTTGAACTCCCTTAGAGAGCAAGCATTATATTATGAAGGTCGATATTAGAAAATTAGAAATGCTACCTGGTAACATGTACATTATTTATGTTTCACGGGAAGTAAGAGCATACATATCATTCAGACCGCAAATTCAGTGTATTTGAACTTCTATGCCACATTTCATAGCCATTTTGGCTGCTAGTTGTGAAACATTTTTTTCCATGACAAATTAAATGGCTTGGTAGCATGCTAGTTTGGCCAGTTCATCACATTTTTTGTAGTTGAGACTCTAAATGCACCACCTGACATGATTGGCAATCAACAGACAATATTTTGTTAAGATGATCCAAATCTATCAAGACTACCAATTATAAATATTTGATGCTCAAAAAACAATTTTTCTTACACTTACAAATGTGTAAAATGTTCAATGGCTAACATGTGTAATAGTTAGTTTTGATGGCTTAACCTTATTACATTGAAATATCATCCTCAAAACTATCCATACAAAAATTCTTTGTCACCTTACCTTTCCATATTGATTTACATTTTGCCACCTTAATGCCAAAGATGGTCTACTGACTCACAGAATTGTACAATGTTAATGTAAATATTAAAATCCTTTTGAAAAATTAGTAACCTTGGAAATAGCTAAATTTACACACCAATTTGATTAAATGGCAGAGAAGAATAAACTAATACAATAACAGAGTTGTGGATAAATGGATCGCTACACCTCCCATTACTAAGGTTGAAGACCAAGCGACATCCTACTCCCTTGGTTAATTGTGACTTCCCTTTGAATACTGTTTTTATCTGCAACAATCCCATTGGCATCACTCAACTAAGGAGGTTAGTAACAATTATTAAAGATGTTATGCAGATATTTAGAGTTATGTTACAGGACCGAAAACCAGTTGGCCAAAGAAGTGCGAAAATAGGGCGGAATTCACGGGGCAACATGGATTTCAAAGTGTGCAATGAAAAGCAGCCATTGGATGATATTCGAGCCTTATTTCATTCTTAACATTCGGGTCTTGTAGCTTTACTGAGATATTTAGGTTGTGATTGTACTTCTATTAAAAGGCTATCAATAGAATAATTCAAGGAAAACATAGAGTAAATTAGTCTTACTTTATGATTGTTCCTCATCACGCATGAATAAATATTATAATTCTAATAGAATAAAACAATGCTCTAAACTTTATGATATCATTTCCATTATAGGCAGTTGGAAGTGTATCTGAATAAAGTGTACCCAAAACGGGGTTGCCAATACAAACCCAAAAATTGTAAAGCGAATTTCAGCAAATAAACACACGAAACAATGGTGAAAATATGCAATCTTCATTTAGCCTTTACACTGTACAAAGTATAATTAATTAAAGAATACCGATTCAAGTGGAATGAACCCGTTTCCACTCCTGAAATTATATAAAGCGATTCCTTCCAGTTGGGTTGTTGCCATAATTTCCTTAATCAGTGGGCAACATAGCCAAAATGATAAAATCTGCATAACCATTGTATTTAGAAGCGAGATCGTAGTAACTGAAAAGGAATAAAATACAATGATAGGATAGAGGAAATAAAAAACTATTACCAAGACACAGTCTAAAACTGTGGAAACTTCATACAAAATAATATTATTCCCCAATGGATGAGAATATTCAAAAATACATGGCTCAGATTTACTTATGTTTAGGAAAAGAAACGTGAACATAAGAATTTAAAAGCAGAAAATATCAACATAATAGTAAACACAACTTTAAGAGGAGGAAAAACGATTGGAGCATGCATTTCTTTCGATCCATAAGGAATTAAATCTACAAAACATTATTTTAGTATAAAGGCATGAGGAGAGCTATACTTAAGTAAGAAGAGAGTCTTAGGATAGAGGAAAAAAATATGAACTACGGTAACAGGCACACCATGGAGGCATCATTTAGGTGCTACTTTGCAAGTTTAATGCTTGCATTTTTACTTTGGGTATTTCTTTCACCCTTTGTCCAAGTTATGGCATGAACGCTAATATATATAATTGCAAATACGGTACCGTAATTTACCGCATAAAAAGTTTGCAGTAGTAAATGGACACCAGAATTGGACAAAAATCTCCAAATAGTTTTTTAATTTTCCTAGTGGTGGAACTTTTTTTGTACATGAGCAATGCACTCCACTGTTGAGCATTTCACATGCTTAAACAAAGATTTACTATGCACGTGTCCTAGAATATGAATATTACAATGGATAAGAGAAATGATGGGCGGGATATATTTGAACTGTTAAATTTATGTCATACATAATCGCATTTAGAAGAGGAATAATATAGAAAAATTAAAAAGAACAAATTCAGAGTTTTCCAAGTTAATATTGCGTATATAAATATGCATATTATAATAAAGAAATTAATTTTACTCTTTTTAATTGTATGGTAACAATTTTTCTACCATTATATGCTTGGTGACTTGAACACAAAGCAATTTACTTCTATAAATATAGACTGGTATGAGTCAGTAGTATGTACGTCAAAATTCATCTTCTAAGTCAATATGCTGTTATGAGTTGAATGCATGCATGTGAACATCTCATGGAAGAAGTGAAATATCACCAACCTTGGTTTATTGCAATGAAAATTTTAGTCAGAAATTTTATAACAATCAAAAAGTTGTGCCCATTTAGATGCAGCAAAAGGAATCTGGTACATTAAATGCATATGAAATGCATAAAGAAATGAATTGAACAACTCTTTTTGCAAGAGATTGAAGGATGTCAATAATGAACATTCGGTAAGTCAGATGTATGTATTTGTGTGTGCGCATAAATAATCGTAAAAAATAAAAGCAAAATTTTCATGTGGATATATTTGGAAAGAGCTAAGTAATGACAGCACGTAATGGTAACACAGCTTAAAAATTAAAACTTCTCAGAAGAAACTAATGAATTAAACATGATGAAACAACTGCAGAATTAAAATGAAAATGTATTAATATCAGCTTGTAAAAATTTAAATGGAAACAAAAAAAGCAAATGAAAAGAACTTAAATATTGATATTATGAATAGTAATCAACATATCACAGAGTGTCACAAAAATTTTGGATGACATAGAATATTTTAATTCGAACAATTCATACGGCTTCATAGTATGAATACAGACAAAAAATACACGAATTTTAGTTTCTCGCAGTTAGTCACGTCTAATGAATTTGAAATGCATTTAAATACCAACATCTTCAACATCAAATAATCATAACTGAATAATCACAATCGAAAGTGTAGTAAAATATACATACAAATTATGTATGATAATATAGAGGAATTATAAATACCACTGTCATTTTATCTTCAGTATGTCGACTGAATAAAATCCAACTATTAAGTAAAACATCAACAAACAATTCACATAATGTCGAAGAAGTTTATGTGTAAATACATTCTAACATATTCATAAATTAACAGTACTAAGTAAATCAAACAAATCGAAGAAAATTTGAGAAAATCGCTACCTTAAAAGGAGGGGACATAATTTCCATTTTCAGTTGAGAAGGCGTGAAGTCGCCAATGGAGAAGAAGAAGGCGCCTACAGTGAAGTGATTGCCACTGTCGCATCCACAAAGTTCTAGGTTTTAGTTGAAGTCTCCGGATAAAAGGAATATACCCATCAGTAATCCTAAATACATTCTAACATATTCCTAAATTAACAGTACTAAGTAAATCAAACAAATCGAATAAATTTTGAGAAAATCGCTACCTTAAAAGGAGGGGACATAATTTTCCATTTTGAGTTGAGAAGGCGTGAAGTCGCCAGTGGAGAAGAAGAAGGCGCCTCCGTTGAAGTGATTGCCACTGTTGCATCCACAAAGTTCTAGGTTTTAGTGAAGTTATGGATAACAGACGATAATTGCAACTGCCTTGGTTATTTTTATTTGGAAAAAAAGAAAATAAAAAATGACGTGCACGAAAGTTCTATTGCATGACAGATGTCAATTAATTAGAGCATTGGTTTCTGTTTTCCATTTTAAGTAATAGATAGATGTTCTCACTCTGTAAGTTCCCTGTTAGTATAAAATTCCCTATGGGTTGAAATGATACATACCCGAACGATCTTTAGATTAGGAGAAAATCGTTATGGGTTGAAATGATAAACCCAAGTGTTTTTCATTGAATTGAATTTGGGATTACGGGTTGAAAAGATATATACCCGTAGATATTTAAATTGCGGATTGAAATGATAAATATCTGTATCACTTGACCGTAGGACAGAAAATTATATACAGACACCTTTGGTCTATATATATATATATTTTATGAAATGATTTCCATGGTTTAAAAGATATATATATGGTTTTATATAAATATTGATTTTTAAATATTATATATATAAATGTTATTTTATATATATAGTTAAATTATTGACTTTTAAAATTATATGGTTGAAAATTTTAAAATTATAAGTTAGTTTTGAAATTATAAATTTAAAGAATTTACTTATAATTTTACTATTTTAAAATATGTATAAATAGTTTTAATATAAAATAAGTTTAATAATAAGATTTAATTTAATAAAGTTTAATTTAATTAATTTATAATATGTTTAAGTATTTATTTTAAAAAAAATAGATTTTATAATAATTTTATAAGTTACGGTTGGAAATATGAATTTAAATTGATTTGAAATTGTATTCTTTAAGAATTATATTTAATTAAAATCAATTTGAAACTTATTGAATTTGAGATTTTAAAGGATATGATTTTATAACTTGATTTTTGTTTAAGGTGATTAAATGAATATTTCAAGTTTAAATAAGTTAAAGGAAATATTTAGTTTATTTGTAATTTCAGGTTTTATTTAGATGATATTGGATTTATTAAGTGAATATTTCAAAACTAAATAATAATGAAGTTAAATTAATATATATATGAAATTATCAAATTTAGTTTTGAAAATGTGGAATATTTAAAGCTTTGAAATATATTAAAATTGAAATGGTTTATTTTGTGGTTCAAATCTGTATTTGAAATTGATATAATTTAAAATGGTTTATTTAGAAACTGAATTAAGTTGAAATTGATGAATTGAAATTGAATTAAATTTGAATTTTGGAATTCGAGTTGATTTGAATCGATTTGTGAAATTTGAGGAAGCTATTTTATTATATGGAGTATTTTTAAATTTTATTTAAATATTTATATATTTTTTACTTTGTAAATTATTTTAATATAAATTATTTGAATATATATCATTTTAATATAAACTATTTTTAATATAAACTATTTTAGTATACTAACTATTTTAATATAAACTATTTTAACTTACAACTATTTTTATATAAACCATTTTATTTTATAAACCATTTTATTTTATAAACTATTTTATTATATATACTATTATTAATATCTAAACTGTTCAAGTGGGAAGTTATGATTTCAAAGTTATGAATTTCAAAGTATTATGTTATCAAGTGTTATGATTTCCAAAGTGTTATAATTTCTAAGCTTTATAATTTCTAAAGTGTTATAACTTTGAAAGTGCTATGATTTTGGAAATGGATATATTATTAAGTGAGTAATGATATCGTATTGATATGGTTTTGAAATGGAAATGATATTTTGGTTTTGAAGTATAAACTATTTTGAAATGGCCACGGTGTTATAATAATGATTGGTTGTTAAAGAGACCGGGATCGGTTATTGTCATACTCTCTGCCAATGCCGAAAACCACTTTAGCAACCGTGTATGCGGTGGAGATTCCAGAATGAAGTAGGATGGTGGCGACGTCCTATTGTGGTATATACATGGACCTAACTCCCATGAGTTAGCTTAAGGTGGCTAAAATAGGAGCAATCAACTGGCCAAGTGAGGTCATTCCTTCGATCGGGCACACTCCTTCGATACTATATTTTGACTTTGTGATTGATTTGGTGGCCACCCTTGATTTTGATTTGAGAGTGTGTTCCGAGGTGGGCGATAGTAGATGTTATGCGTTACCACCAGTCCGGAAGTGTAATTGGTATATCTACCCTGGCATTGCCTAGTTGTGCCGTGTCACCTACCATATCGAGCCCACTACGAGTTTGTTTTGTACCATACCTATGGAGTGCCCCCTGATAAGCCCAGTTTACGCGAAGTTACGGTACTGTATAGACTATAGGAATATATAAAAATGTGTTAAGGGGGATACAGGTAACGCCTTAACGCTATTTTAATAGTTTACTTTACTTTAGACATTATTATAATAGTGTATATTACTACATAGTAGATAGTTCCACGGATCCTTAGAGGATGGTTATCCCAAACATCCTTTAAGTTACTTGTATTTCAGTTGATATTTCACTTGAGTTGGATTGATTGATATAAGAATGTTAATCCTGACTTGAGTGTTTTGTGTTTTTGCTTTACACTCGGGTCAGACTGAGTGTCACAACATTTGAGACTCACCTTCGGAGTTGGAGCTTCACTTGGAGATCCATCCATCTATTCAGCTTGCAGTTATTCAGTTGACTCCTGTGATATATTCAGATCTTGTATTTGACTATTGTATTGAGACTTCTATGTATTCGAGACTTCTATTGTATCTTGTTTTAACTCTGTTATATATATATATATTTAGTAGCTTCATGAATACTATTCATTTGTTTCCGCTGCTTATTATTGTAATACTGTGTCTGTGATTCTGTGATTGATTTATTTACTGTATATGTTGAGTTTTGCCAAATATAAATTAACAATCTGATATTTTGAGCAATTCAAGTCTGACATGTGCGGATGCCAATGGTTGAAAATATCGGGATGTTACATATTTGATATCGATTTCCATGGTTTTAATCCATGTTATTAAAATGTGGATTTTTGTGATAGATTGTTTTTACAATCATTTCTATGATTTATCATTTAAAATTACAAAGGTTTTTATACTAGTAGTAAATACTTAAACTCTTTCACAAAAACGATTGCAACACTATTTTTAATACAACTCCATTTAAAACCGTTTTCTAATCTATTGGTATATACAAACCTTTACCTCATTCAAATGAGAAATCCAATTGAACGACTTAGCAAAACGAATGGTATGAAACGCTTGCGTTTACTTTGTCGGTTAATACTTAGACTTGATCGATTGAAATCTCGTGACAATTTTCGAGTGGAAGTCTACAATTTGTTCGTAAATATTTAAGTTAAGCCAGTGTTTATGGGACATGAAGCCTAACTCATTTATTTACAAGCTTAGTGTAATTTACATTTATTGATCAATGATGATCATTTTGTGGTTTAAACTGGCTATATGCGATGTCTCTTTGTCCGCGTGGGGGACTATACCCCATTCTGTGGAGCTTCAGCTCAATTTGGTGGGGTAGCGACCCATGGTCTTTTGACCGTTCATGGAGTAATCAGCTCAATAAGTCTATGCATAGGGCGTATCTTTTTTGGTGCGTCGATGTTCGGCTGAATAAGTCTGTGCATGGGGCGTATCTTTTTAGATCCGTCGATGTTCGGCTGAATAAGTCTGTGCATGGGGCGTATATTTTTAGGTGCATCGATGTTCGGCTCAATAAGTCTGTGCATGGGGCGTATCTTTTTAGGTGCATTGATGTTCGTCTTATTCATCTCCAAAGGGGGACTGTACCCCGTATTTTTATGGGTTAGTAACCTATGGGATAGCGTCTCGTTTATGATATACGTGTTGGTGAGTTTTTAAGCTCCCATTTTTGATAGGCCTCCCCCTTTGTGTTTTTCTAGATTTCTAAATATTGATTTCTGGAATTTGTGTTTCACCAATTTTTGTGATTTGCATTGATAAGCTCTATCAATATTTGTGATTTGGTGAATAAGAATAAAGAATATGACATTCTTTTTGGCTCTTTGAGAAAGTTTGAGATATTATATGATTTTCATTGTTATCAAATATATACTTGTCACCGCATGGCATTATTGTTATCATATGTTTTAGACATATCTTTTATCCTTTTTCATCTTACATGATAATTATAGCTAGACTTATCCGCTAATTATTTTTCTTGTTAAATAATACTCGGGTCAGACTGAGGTGTTGCAGGTGCTTCCACTTGACTTCTTAGCAGGGACTGTCTTTTGACTTTTGGCCAACTACTTTAGCTTAGTAGTTTTTGTCATTCATATATACGAGATAGAGACTCTTTTCTCCCCAAATTAATCTATTACTTACTCCCCAAATTAAATTATCAGATAAATTTATTGTTTCCGTTCAGCGTAATTTATTGCAGAATTCCACTTTTCTAATTTTATTCCAATTTTCCAATTTTCTTATTTTACATCTACTTCTATAAAGTCTAGCATTTTAATTCATAACCGCGAATTCTCTTTCTAACTATATTATTTGCATAAAAACGGAATAAAAGGAACCGGTCTTAAGACTAAATTATGACTTTTAAAATAGATATAAATAACTGTAAATTTCTTGCTTTTAGGCCTATGCCCTTTCTAACTGTCAAGCCTAAATAAATATAAATAAAATTTACAGTGTTTGCATAACTGATAGAATTAATTACTGGAATAAATTATCTAATGGAAATTCAACGATAAAATATATTATAAACGTAAAGGAATATAAATAAATCTACTCACATGTCGTCATTAGCTTCAATCTCTATCCCTTTTAATTTGCTACGCTTTTCTCCACTTTTCCCCCTTTTTAATTCGCTGTAAATTCCCTAATTTGTTTGCGCAATTCTCTGATTTGCTTGTATGTATATACTTGCTTAATTTAATTTTTTTGTTTGGGGAAAGATTTGATTGATAGAGGAGAAATGAAGAGGGAGAAGAGAAGAGGAGTTTGCTGTAAATGACAGTAGCTGATTCAGAGAAAATAGTGTGGGCTAGGGTTAAGTTACGTTCAATTTATAGGTGTAGTGAATAACTATGAACCATCTGATTAACCCTAAAAACAATCCTCACCATCATTTATTGATTTGTTTACATTAGCTTATAACGTATAATTCTCCAATGTCATTCATTTATTCCATTGTTATACGACCCTATTAATTCACGTTTCCTTCTAAATAAGATTCTCCCATTAATTACACAATTAATTAGATCATACACACACACACACACATATATGTGTGTGTGTGTATGTATGTATATCCAATATTAATTGATTCTTATACGTTATAATTTCTTACCTATTTGAACACGTCAATTAATAACTCTATTAATTGATTGTATATAAAAGTTATACTTTTTAATTTATTCTTATTAACTTACCTTCATCATAAACTTAATTACTCCGTTTGATTTTTGTAAGTTTCTAATTTTTTTTCTTTTTAACTTGGAAACAAATAATCCTATAACTGGCATTTTCTTCTAGCTAATTAATTTACATTATTAGCTATTGTAATAAGGGCATATTCTTTGATTAATTAACACCCTTTTTAAAACGCTCAACTAATTGCCAATTAATTAATTGACATTTTTTCCTATTTTAATCGATATACAAATTAATTCCTATGTGTCACTCAATCACACATTTATTAGTTGTATATATTTAAACCGCCAATTAACCAATTAATTGGCATATAAGTTTCCCACTTTTATTAATTGGCGCTTACTTAATGTCTTTAATTAATGTCTTAATTAATTGACTCCGTTAATTATAAGTTAATATATGTATGTTATCATTTAATTTATTCCCCACATACATTTCCCTTTATTAGAAGATCCCTTAATTAATTTATGTTATAAAAGTAACATATTCTCTGATTAATTGACGTCTCAATGTCTCTTAATTAATTCCCCTTTTAATTGATTGATACGTCAATTAATCACACAGTCATTGCTTGCATAAATCTATGTAACCTCTTAATTCTTAAATGCATATATTTGACATTTATATTCTGTTTTGCAATTATGTTAATTCAATTGATTTTATTTAATTATATAAAAATGCGGGGTGTTACATTCTCCCACCCTTTAGGAAATTTCATCCCCGAAATTCGACAAGGGTAAAATTATGTAATTCCTCGCATCAATCACATCCATTTTGTGTACATCCAATTTTTCGACCACCCGTGCTCTTGTGCAAAAGTGTTATTCAATACAAAATATATGCATGTACATGAATTTCTAAGCGGTACCTCCTATATGAATGCTTTGCTTATTTAAAAATTTAATGAATGCAATCTTTTGAAAATTTAAATCACTTTTCATCCAATTTTTCCCACACTCCTATTGAATAGGGGTGTAGTTCAACAAATTTTGCATCAAACCCTACCATACAACTTTAAATATTCGAATTTCAGAAAAATCTAATTTTCTGAATTCGATCTCTTATGTTAGAAAGAAGGTAGAAAACGGCAAAACTTCATATTTCTTTGATTTTCTTTTACGCACATCTTCCTCCGTACTTGGGATTTAGGCTACTATCCTAAAAAAAATTATTTACTTCCCCAAGCACAGTTTACATAAGAAAATATCTCTTTTTAAAATATTCTGTTGACGTTTCTGTTGCATTCTTTAAATTTGTTGTTGTCCTTTTAGGTACCTTATTCTACTTTTACTCTTTTTTTTATACAGCAACTAAACACAGCTATCATCTAGGTCAAGGAGGTCTAGGGCCATGTCCACTTTGACACAGAAAGGTCCTACTCTAGGAATCCAAGTAACTCATATGCTCCTCCTGCCGCCTATTACTTATTACCAACATACGCTGTATTACTCGTGACAGATAAGATCTATTCATCTCTTCTATTCCATGCTCAAAAATGAATAACTAAGTCTCATTTACTGTAATGGTTAAGAATTTCAATCTATGCGGTCTCTATCTAAAAAGGAAACTAAACTTGGGGAAATTTTCTCTTTACTCTTCATTTTTCCTATTACACCTAGGAAATGATTCATATCTACTCCATATTTAAAAGTCTGGTTCGGTTTGGTATTTATCATTTTACTTCAAAAATTAAAGCTTCTAAATTTTTGAAACATCAAATATTGCCTTTGAAAGTGTTATTTTGAAGTTTTCTGTTAAATTCAAAGGTATTGGGTTACTTAAAATTTTATCTTTCCAGAAACTTACTACTTACTTTTCCACCAAACCGTCTTTCTTTAAAACATGTCTTGCTTGTTCTTAAAACATTTGTCTTTTTTTTCTTGACTAAAAAAGAATGTCCTCACATGTTTCAAAGTATCCTATTTTATTTCATAGATTTTCAAATTTACTAAAACTGGAGTAGATAAGAATAATTATTTTATCAAAAATCTCTTAACTTTCCAACTCTTCCAATTACTTAACCTTGAAGGAGTTTCTAACTTACTACACTTAATGGTTTTATACCTTAATTTATTGGAATTACTTTCTCTTATGAGAAACCCTTAATGCTAAAACCTTCTATGAATCCTTTAGAGGAGGATTTCATGTTTATGTGAAATTATAAGGAATTTATTTTATATTTTATCGAAATAGGCTATACAAAATATGGTGCTTTCCATACCGTGTACAACTCTTTCATGTATTCCTTATAACTTGCACAAACCATCTTTATTTATGATTCATAGAAAATTATATTATTATTCATTTCATTCCAATAAATTAAAGTATGTTTACCCTATATTCACATAAATAAGATATTTCATACTAAATTCATTAATTTATCGTACATTATTTTTCAAAAGAACTCATTTTCAAAACTGCTTTAATATTTTCATAACTAGAAAATATTTTCATATACTTATTTGAATAATAAGTGTACATACAAACCACTTTAGAAATTATCTCCAAAACTCATTTGGTTCAAAACAGATGTTGCGTAAAACACCGTTACTACAACCCAAAAATACTAATATATGGATTCAAATAAGTATTTATAAATCCCATATGATATGTAAAAACATTTACTTTGGGAGTCCTTACTACAACAATAGTGTTATAGTCTATGCTTCCTTTATTTTTACTGAAAACATCTATTACAACAATAAATGTTGTAAACTACGGTTCGATACTTAACACAATCTAGGTTTTTATATTTAAAATCTTTGTTCACCTACAAGGAAACTAGCGAGCTATACACGCTTTATAATTCTTCAAAAGGAATTTCACTTTTAACAAAATTTACATCATATAAAAACTAATTTAAATTTCATACCACTTTTTTTTCAAAAACCCAATATTTACTTCCTTAAATATATTAACAATTATATTTTTCAACTTTTCAATTCCAAAAGTTTCTTTTTATTGGGCTAGACGTAAAGTGGATTTTCTTCTTACTAAAACCTCTTATTTCTTTCAAAATAAAAACACTCTCCCTACTATCCCTAGGGAACTTCTCCACTTCCTATAACATATGGATACCAATCTTCTCTCAAAACATGGCTTATTTGTATGCTATAAATCGGTAATTAATATAGGGCTCAACATACTTGGGTCATCCCAAACCCAACTAGCAAACTATGCACAAATATACTTCTAAAAACTTTCCACATGTTAAAATCTATGGTTGGGGTCTATTTGGATTTTAGTACATAATATATTTATATTTTATTCAAAAATACAAATATGTTCACTCACTATCTACCTAGGCTCTGATAACAAATGTAACAACCCGAACTCTAATGGGCCTGGATTTTTCACAAAAATGCTAAAATCCAAGCCCATTGAAACCTGAGTTGGGAATCTGGTATCCTGCAAATAGGCAAAGATAAATATATCAGAGCTCAATTATCTATCTCACAGCGAAATTGATTAAAATATAATAGTAAGTACTCACCCAAATAATGACACTTCCCTATGTCATATAGCTGAGAAGTCTCTGCCATCTACCTAACTTGTAGGATATTGTGAGGAGGGGGTCGGAACAAAAGTTCTGGTGAATAGATAAGTTATATACTTCTAGGCTTAATTCTACATATATCGTTTTATTTCCATTTACTCTTATATTAGGTTCATTAGGTTACAATATTCTCACCTCTATTCAAGAACCGTGCCCATCTAATCCATAGTAGATAAAAACCTAATAACTAATATATACATATATGTAGCTATATGCCCAATGACCGTATTGGTCCTAGGTACCACCCATGATATCTTCCGTATCCTCCTCGAAAATGACTCCATCATCTAGCTTCGAGAGCATTCCATAACTACATCTGTAAAGGACCGCTTCGTAAGGCCTACAATATAGATGCTCCAATACTTACTATGAAAATGTAAATCGTGTCCGCACTAGCCTATACCAGTGCTCGGACATCCATAATGTACCACCCAGTGCGTACATTGAGGAGTATGTAATCGTTCTGTCTACTATTTGAATCCCGCTAACAAGGTCTACCTTGGACGGAACTCAGTCGGAGATTTTCTATATCTGTAAAGGACCACTTCGTTAGGCCTACAATACAGATATTCTAGTTGGTCTATCCCTTTCTCATCGTGGCTATGGCCCTACGCAACCACCCCTCAACTAATTGAAAGATTCTAAAGAGTTAAGTGGCTGTGCCCTACTACAAACAATCTAACATCCAATTGGCGGTGCCCCCCATCCAATGTCTCGATAGTGAAAGAATCATTGGCCTATTGGTTTAACTCTAGTATTTCCCAAAATCGCTCTTGGGCTTGATGCTGGTGATATCCACATGCGACTATCCTTAACCTCACTTGCAAGTACAGGACATATGAATACCCTACTCCGAACACCAAGCCATTCTGACTGCCTACAAAGGTCCGCTTCGTTAGGCCTACAATGCAAATGCAATCAAGACATACTCTTTTGATGAAACACCTACAGACCTGCCTCCGGGGATGCAAGTTCATTAAGCCTACCCAGAGGGCCATCCTAGAGTATCCTCAAGTCCCATTGAAGTCTCGTACTTCCTTGAAGCTTAAAAATACTAAGTTGGACCTACTTCTCCATTTCTGAAATCTGTGATGAAATGCTTCGTTAGGCGCTTCATCCTTTGGGCTGCTCCAAATGCATCTCAATTCTTTTATTAAACCCTAAGTCTAATCTTCTAATTTGCGTTTAGTTTACTTTTCTTATTCTGTTAGCTACTTATTTACCCTAATTAGCATATTCTTGCCCTCATCTCCCTTCTAGCTATTATGAGACCACCATTGATCTAATAGGGAATGCTATTGGTATTGCCACTTCTTGCTTATTAACTTAATTTAAGTCTTAAGTTTATTAAATAAGCATCTTTTGTTCTATTTGATTATTAATTTAATAGAAATCTAAAATAAGATTTTACTATTTATCTTTGCATCATTTCTTATTTATTCTAAGTTCCCAAATAAGCCTTTCTATTCTTTTACTTAATCATAACTTATGTTATAATTATAATTGTAATTGTTACTATTATTTCTTTTAAAATCTGTATATAATCGCAAGTGTTTCTTTTCTATTCTAGTCTATCTTCTTTTATTATGATATAGAATTCTTTTTTGTTCTCTTTTATTATATAATTAACTTATCATAATAACTGTCTTTTTATATAGTCCGTGCGATAAATGCAGACCTAGGTTCGTTTATTGTTCACAGCCATAATTTCTTATCTAATATTTATTTGATTCATTTCATACTCTACTTTATTTTCTTTTATTCTAGGAAGTAATTCTATTTTATTTGGTTAGTTGTGAAAGCTATACTAAAATCTATTTTCATAATTTAATACTAAACAATACTATAAACAATAATTCGTAATTGCAAGTTATTTCTTTTATTATTTTGGGCTAGAGTAAAATACAGTGGTCCCTCTATTTTACATTAGTTCCCTTTTTCTTTCTTTTTATTCTTGCAGTTAAGTTTACCATTATCTTTTAATTATTAAATTATAGAAATGTATTCTAGTTTCTAATCCAACCAATTAATCTATTACTTACTCCCCAAATTAAATTATCAGATAAATTTATTGTTTCCGTTCAGCGTAATTTATTGCAAAATTCTACTTTTCTAATTTTATTCCAATTTTCTTATTTTACATCTACTTCTATAAACTCTAGCATTTTAATTCATAACCGTGAATTCTCTTTCTAACTATATTATTTGCATAAAAAAGGAATAAAAGGAACCAGTATTAAGACTAAATTATGACTTTTAAAATAGATATAAATAATTGTAAATTTCTTTCTTTTGGGCCTACGCCTTTTCTAACTATCAAGCCTAAATAAATATAAATAAAATTTACAGTGTTTGCATAACTAATAGAACTAATTACTGGAATAAATTATCTAATGGAAATTGAACGATGATATATATTATAAAATTAAAAGAATATAATTAAATCCACTCACATGTCGTCCTTAACTTCAATCTCTATCATTTTAATTTGCTACGCTTTTCCCCGCTTTTCCCCATTTTTAATTCGCTGTAAATTCCCTGTATTGTTTGCACAATTGTTTGATTTGCTTGTATGTATATCCTTGCTTAATTTTATTTTTTTTGTTTGGGGAAAGATTTGATTGATAGAGGAGAAAGGAAGAGGGAGAAGAGGAGTTTGCTATAAATGACAGCAGCTGATTCAAAGAAAATAATGTGGAATATGGTTAAGTTACGTTCAATTTATAGGTGTAATGAACAACTATGAACCATCCGATTAACGCTAAAAACAACCATCACCATCATTTATTGATTTGTTTACGTTAGCTTATAACGTATAATTCTCCAATGCTATTCATTTATTTCTTTGTTATATGACCGTATTAATTCACGTTTTCTTTTAAATAAAATTCTTGCATTAATTACCCAATTAATTAGATCATACATACATACATACATACATATATATATATATATATCTGTGTGTGTATGTATATGTATATCCAATATTAATTGATTCTTATACGTTATAATTTCTTACCTATTTGAACACGTCAATTAATACCTTTGTTAATTGATTGTATATAAAAGTTATACTTTTTAATTTAATCTTATTAACTTACCTTCATCATAAACTTAATTACTCTGTTTGATTTTTGTACGCATTCCAATTCTTTTTTTTTCTTTTTAACTTTGAAACAAATAATCCTATAACTGGTGTTTTCTTCTAGTTGTTTACATTAATAGCTATTCTAATAAGGGCATATTCTTTGATTAATTGACACTTTTTTTAAAACGCTCAACTAATTGCCAATTAATTAATTGACACGTTTTTTCATTTTAATCGGTATCCAAATTAATTCCTATGTATCACACATTTATTAGTTGTATATATTTAAACCGCCAATTCATTGCCTAATTAATTGACATATAAGTTTCCCTTTTTTATTAATTGACGCTTACTTATTGTCTTTAATTAATTGATTGCGTCAATTATAAGTTAATATATATATGTTATCATTTAATTTATTCCCCACATACATTTCCCTTTATTAGAAGATCCTTTAATTAATTAATGTTATAAAAGTGACATATTCTCTAACTAATTGATGCCTCTAAGTCTCTTAATTAATTTCCCTTTTGATTGATTGATGCGTCAATTAATCACACACTCATTGCTTGCATAAATCTATGTAACCTCGTAATTCTTAAATGCATATATTTGACATTTATATTCTGTTTTGCAATTATGTAAATTCAACTGATTTTATTTAATTATATAAAAATGTGGGGTGTAACAATCGTCGTACGAAAAGATCCTAAAAACTCATCAATCCAAAATACGGATAAGTGGTAATATTGGCTCTTCTATCTTAGGATCAAGCAGATTAAAAACATCATCGAAAAAAATCCATGTAAAACAATTCAAATGTTCAGCTGGAACAAAACATGCTCCGATTCAAAGTTCAAGGCAAATTTTTAACTAGTCACGGAGGTTTAAAAGCTTTGAAATTTTGCAAGCATAGAGTTCAACAACTCTAATTTAAATAAAAATAATAATGGATACAATCGGACAAGGAACGAGAGAGATATAATCTCTCAAAGTTGGACTCATAGCCAGATTTCACTGTCAACCGCTGGAGCAAAACATGCTCCAATTCAAAGTTTGACAATACGTTACGATAGGCTAAATAGGTAGGAATGACCTAAAATTTGACATGCATAAAGTTAAACAACAATACTTTAAACTGGAAAAATAATCACATAATTTTGACAAATTATGAGATAGTTATGATGTCTCAAAGTTAAAACCAGACAGTGATTTCACTGTAAAAATCTAGGCAAAAACATGCTCCAAATCAAAGTTTGGCAGCATATTTCTATAAGCTACATAGGTCAAAATGACCTGAAATTTGGTATGCATAATTTTTAACACTCATTCTTAAAATTAGAAAAAGAATCACGAAATTTGAACAAGCTATGAGAAAGTTATGATGTCTCAAAGTTGAACCCATGCAGTGTTTTCACTGTACAAATCTGAGCAAAAAATGCTCCGTATCAAAGTTCGGCAGCATATTTCTATAACTACATAGATCAAAATGGCCTGAAATTTGGTATGCTTAATCTTCAAAACATGGCCTACAAAACAAAAAAAATTCGACAGCATTTGGTGGCCGGAGTAGAGAGATATGACTGCATAAATGTGCTACTTAAAATAGTTTTCCCAATCAAAACAATTCAAAAATGATTTTAAGCAAATTTTCACTTCAACTTGCGATTTTTGGCATTGCATAAGCTAGCTATTGTGAGATTGATACTCACCTTTCAAATACCTAAGCTACAAAATCAAATTTTGTGCAAAGAGGCGAGCTTTGGATTTGGAATGGCTTCAAGAGGCTTCAATGACCTAGATAAGAAGTTTTAACAAACATGCAAAACCAAAATAAAGTTACAAACAATCAAATAATCTTCAAAACTGAAATTTGATGAAGGAATTAGGTTTAGAAGTTGATTACCTATCAAAATTGACTTAATTTGATAAATTACATCAAAGATTTCGATAAAAATTAGAGATTTTGCAATTTATTTGAGAAAGGAGAAGTGGGTTTTTAGTTTTCTCAAAGTTTCTGGAAGAAGAAGCTTTGACAGTACGTACAACAAAAAGGAGAAGGAGATGTTTCTCTAATTTCTGGTTAAGTTTCTAAATGGGCCAAGACCCAAAATTAATTAACTTGGCCTTTAATTGAAATTAACACACAAATTCATCTTTACACTATTATGCACACAAGTTATACCATATACATATAATGTTTTCACTTTATAAAATCACACAACATATTCTTATGTACCAAAAATTTATTTTACGTCAAAATAAAAGATTATTTAACTCTAAAAATTTATTTTCATTAATTAGAACTCTTATTTTAATTAAAATACACAAATTACACAATTATTACTTAAAACTTCACTTTTAACTTCAAAAATTACATAAAATTTATTTTCTTGTGTTATTAACTATAACAAATCATATTTTCAACATTTTTACAACCAAAACTTATTTTTAAACCAAATTTCTCATTTTTATTATGGTAAATTACTTATTAAATCAAATGCTTCTTTTTAAAATATATAAAAGAAACATTTGGCAATAATTATCAAAATTATTGCATTTCTTTAAATTAAAATCATGTTTTGCTCATTTTAATACAAACAATCAAAAATAAAGTTTCAACACATTATTTTCACATTTTAAACCCATTGTTTATTCAAAATAAATAATTTAACCTCCAATTAATTTTTATTTCATAATATTAAATTATAATCACCGTTATAATTTAATATTACAGGTAATCATCTAAACCAGGGTTGTTACAGGTATTTTCATTGGTTTTAAAATTATGTTTCTAAAGATTTTTGAGTAATTCTTTGACACTCTCGAAAGTATATTTTGGTTTCGAAAGAGATGCTTTAAAAAGCATCGAACGGTAAATAATTAGTGTTTTGAAAAGGATATTTCTATGCTTTCAAAGGAGGTTATCCAGGCGTTTCGAAATTGATGTTTTATGGTTTTCAAAACAAATCACCCAATCTCATTTTAAAGGAAAAACCATGACATAAATTAAAGAGTTTTGAAATAGAGTCTTTGAAGAAGTTTTCCTTGATTAACAGGTTAAAGGGATTAACAAAGTTTTATATAAAATGATTTCAAGGATATTAACCCATAGGTGTTGGTATATTATGTTGTTATGATTGCTTCTTCGTATATTCATTCACATTGTAATGAACATATAATGGTATTTTAGGGAAGGACGGAATAACCAGCTAGGTTGACCTAGTAGTAAATATAATTTAAAGATGCTAAAATCTTAATTAAAGACATTGGCAGGGGCCAATAGGTTCAGAGTAAGAGCATGAAAACTGTGTATAGGAAAAGATATTTGCAGGGGCCAATAGGTTCATGATAAGCCAATGAAAACTATGATTTGATATTGGCATGGGCCAACAGATTTGTAGTTAGCCCATGAAAACTATATCTGGATTAAGTTATTGACAGAAGTCGATAGGTTCCTAATCAGCCCATGAAAACTAGGAAGAAAAAAGATACTAGGTTCTTTGTGATCCCATGAAAACCATGAAATCGGACAGGGAGTCCATAAACATTTAACAGGTTATTGGTAAACCGTGAAAACTAATAGGGCTTGCGATTTAGGGTTTGATATTATTTTTTATTGCGGCTATGAAAAATCAAATTGTAAGTTTGAAACAAATATGAGTAGTAATTTTGTTGCGGCTGTGAAAATTGAATTAGGGTCTAGTACTTTGTTGGACTTGGGCCAGCTTTATTTTTAAATAAATTCTAAGTATAACTTATTACGGGTATCTTTAAATAATAATTCAATATAATAATAATAATTTTTATCATAATTAATTTCGGATCAGACGGATGTTTTTCGGATACGGATACACACATATCTGCATCCAAAATTCTTTTCGGATATCGGATATCTGCATCCGCTTTTTGGATATCGGATAATATCTGTATTTTCGGATACGGATTCGAACGAATTTTGGATTTTTTGAGTATCTATTGACAGGCCTAGTCGTAGGCCGTCGCTAGCTGTCGCTAAAAGCCATCGTTATTTAGCCCACCGCCATATAGTAAAGCGACGGCTATAGCAACGACTCTGTCACCAAAATCGCGACGGTTGGCGACGCCTTGTTGGACATGTGGAAAATTAGTTATCACAGGGATGGCGCCTCAACTCGTCACTAGCCATCGCAAACCTGAACCAGTTAGCCATCGCTAGCCATCACTAATCTGGGCCATTCGGCAGTCGCTGGCCTGGGACAAATTTTCTAAACCAATTATGCCATTCAATCCATCCAACCACACGACCAAATTCATGTCTCTTTCCAACACATATACATTCAATTTCACAATTAATACCACTCCATCCATCATATAATCTCACACATATCACAAATAATCATATATATAATGCAACATATATTTTTACATAGACATTTCATCACCACCATATAAATATATTATACCAATCAAACGGAACATTCCAAATCCATCAAAAAATGTAACCATATGTACAAATACTATCCATCAATCACACGTATACACAAATGTCCACTAACCCATCAAACACAACAACCAACGAACATGTATCAAATATATACACAAATGTCACAGACTGCAAAACAAGATGATGAAAATCAAACAGAAACACAAGCATACCTACTCCTCCTCATCGCCCAACCCATCCTCTCCAGGCATTGTCCCATGCTGTGTCAAGTAGGCTGCAATATGCTTGTCTAGCTAGTGCGCCAATGCGCTCTTCCTCCAATCATTTATCTCCTCCAGCTATTTTTTCATTTGAGCAATCTCCTCCTCGGCTTGGGATCTCCTGTAAGTCTTCTGGGACATTATCGCCTATGAACTAGTTGATATATAGTTATAATTTATGAACATTATAAACAGTATGAACAAAAATGTTGATTAATTATGCGACTAATATTTATAATTAACCGTTATACATTGGTTACAATTTATTTATTTTAATTATTCAGGTTCCTTATTCAATTTATAATTTGTTCACTTAAGTTTAAATTCATTTGCATGTGTAAATTAATATATTAGTAAATGAAGAAGTTTACCTCCTGATTTCCATAATTGTACCGCCTATTTCTCGAAGATAGCATCCCAAATACGGTTTGACTCCTCAAACGTTAACTTTGCCCGCCCAATGGACTGCGCTACTCGTGCTCGCTCTGCTTCATATTTCTTCTGCGATTACGAACAATAGTTTGACATGATAAATATTCAATTTAAAGTTTGTGAAATGTGAAATAAAGGAATATGAAACATTATCATTAAGGATAAGCATGTTTACCATTACAGATCTAGATTTATCGTCCGACCATTCATATGAAACGTTACCTTCCACATCTGTCTGCTCAACGACATGCGTGGCCATGAACACCTCAGCCATAGTAGGCTCGCGATCGTACCTCGCTGCCTGAAAATATATACATATGAATATGCAATGTTACAAATATGATTAAACAACATTTTAGATTTTTATAAACACAATTTATAAACTTACCAACTCTCTCCTTTGTTCTTGGAAGGATTTGGAGCCGCCATGGTGCAAAGAAGGATTTGTATTCCTATTTGCACGGTTCTGGGCAGATAATTCCTACAAATTTAGATACACGATTAACTAAATTACTACAACTAACATACAAAATTTAAAAAAAATTAACAATAATGCAAAAGTTTATAACTTACTTTCATTTCTGGAGTGTCCCAGAGCTAGAGATACTCAGCCCACACATCAGTGCCCATCTGATTGGGTTTTTTACCTGCATTTTTAGCCTTAGACAAAGTGTCCTTATAATTGTTTCTCATCCTTTTATTCCAGTGATTGGTAAAAATATCCATATCCTCTGGATCTACACGCACGGCTGCCTGCATATTGAAATTAGTTTGAATTATGTACATTATATTAATTTTCAACTGAAATTCGAATTATACATATGAGTACATCAATCAATATAGCATTCTTGATATGTAGTGGGATGTCGTCTCAATGAGGCCAACGGCTGGATATCCTACTCATAAATGCCTTCTTGGAAACTTGTAGGATGAAACCCGAAGGCTCCATCTTAAAGCCCCTGTATAAATTTTGATGTAGATATTTAATAAATATTAAAAAATACACTTCAAATAAATTTGATACTTGCCCGGCGCTTTTCGGAACTACCTCCGCCAATGGGCGTAAATCCGGTGCCATGCCACTAGCACCTGCACTAGGAGACGGAGAAGGCTCGGATCTCTAACTACGTCTCCTACCAAACATATCTACCACAGAAAAATAATATCACAAAATGAAAAGACATAAATTTATTAGTACAAAGCATGTTTCAGTAATCATCACATAAAACTTCCACTAAATCATAATAAATGGGATAAGATCTCATGAATATGTAAATAGTAATTTCAACACAGAATAGTACATAGCTCATACCATAGTCATCATTATTAATACATAGCTCAGAATAATATGCAGCTCGGAATAATACATTATACAACTAGCGATGCAAATATTTAGCGTTTATAGTCTTCGACGTTTTCTGATTCAGACTCAGTCTCCTACTCTATCTCATTTTCTTTGGTACTTTCAAATGCATCTAATAAGACATTCGATTCATCAGTCAATGGCCCTAAATCAATGTCATCGGTTATTATTATTTTTTTATTTGGTTCAAGATCCTTTTGATACACTACTTTGTCTGGAATATTATTTCTATCAAACGTAAACCTTGGCTTTGTTTTAAAAATAGCAGACCAATCCGCTTTATCTCACTTTAAGGATGGATACAGAGCAAAATAAACTTGTAATGCTTGCTTGGCTAATACGAAAGGATCATACTTATAGTAATGTGAGGTATGGTTTATTTCAATATGCTTATAATCTTTATGCACGTTGATTCCAAAACCAGGAACATTGCTGAACCATTTGCATTTGAATAAAAAAAATTCTGCAGGTTCTACATAATATGTCAACTCTAGAACCCATGTTAAGACGCCATAAAAATCTTTTATATGCTCATATGGATCATCACTACCTTTGACAAATACACCGCTGTTATATGTTAAATTTTCAGCCTCGTAATCTTTCGTGTTGAACTTAAATCCATTGACGAAGAATATTGAATAAGTCTTCACATTTCTTTTGGTCCGATCGCAAGATGTCATAAATCTTCATCAACGACATAGTTTCTTGGATCATGAACGTAGTTCGAAAACCATTTAGCAAATTCTTTACCAAGATCACCAGATGGATGCTGTAATTTGTAGATACTGCAAATATGTAATATGGCTTATAATTAATATGTACGTATAGGTGAATTATGTATGAATTTATTATTACCTAACCATTGGTGCAACTTCAACACAATTTAGAAGAACATACGTGTGTGCTACATGGTAATCTCTATCGTCTAACCATATTTCCACACATTTTCCAGCAGGTCGGCCATGTTGTCTAAAAATAGATAACATTGTTTGATAAGAATCTTGTTCAACGACTTCATCATTACGAGGAACGCTTACAAACGATAAGTTCACGTCGTCACTGAAGTAATGAGAGAAAAAGAATGAAGCCTCTTCTTCAAGATATGATTTGCAAATCGAACCTTCAACTCGTGCTTTTTGTCTAACTTTTGTCTTCAGATGATTCAAGTACTTATTACAAAATAAATTTAATTTATATTTAGATATAGAATCTAAATTTTAAACTGACATAAATATTGTAGATATTCAATATTACCTCTCAAATGGATACATCCATCCATATTGCATAAGACCTCAAAGAAGTGCTTCGGATGGAAGATGAACAGGTAAATGCTCCATTACATTAAAGAAACCTGGCAGAAATATTTTCTCCACTTTGTAGAGCAGTATGGGGATTTCTACTTCAAGTTTACATATACGATCTACTTTTAATGTCAGCGAACAAAGCTGTTTATAAAACATACTTAATTCTGTTATAACACTCCATACTTTTACGGGCAACAGTTCTTTGAAAGCCAAGGGTAGTAAATATTCCATCATGATATGACAATCATGACTTTTCATCTCACTCAATTTACTGTTTTTAAAGTCAACACATCTACGAACGTTAGAAGAAATCCCATCGAGAAACCTTAGTTCTTCCACCCACTTTAGCACGAGTTTTACTTTCTTGCTGTTTAGCTCATAGCATGCTTTGGGTTTTTATTGTCATCGGGCTTCATATGAAGTTCAGGACATTAACAAAAGTGTGCAATATCAAGTCTCGAATCCAAATCGTCCTTAGTTTTCCCCTTTACATTCAAAATTATATTAAACACATTATCAAACACGTTTTTTTGTTGTGCATCACGTCAATATTATGTCGGAGTAAGAGACCTTTCCAATATGGTAACTCCCAAAATATATTTTGTTTGCTCCAATTATGAATGTCAGATTTTCCTGGAATTTCAATATGTACTCCAGTTTCATGTATCTTTGAATAGTCCTTTACAATTTCATATAATTCTTCGCTTGACCAAATCTTTGGTGGTTGCATATTATCTTCTCTGTTAGCTATAAAGTTTTTTCTATCTCTTCTAAAAGTATGATTGGGATGGAGAAAACAACGATGATAATCAAACCAAGAAACTTACTTCCCATGCCATAAAGAAAATGCTCGTGTTTCTTCCATGCAATAAGGGCAGGCTAGACGACCGGTCGTACTCCAACAAGAAAGCATCCCATATGTAGGAAAATCACTAATAGTCCATAATAAAGAAGAGAACATACGAAGAAAAAAAATTTCTTGAAATGTCGTATGTTTCAACTCCTTCATTCCACAGTTTTTTCAACTCTTCGATCAATGGTTGTAAATAAACATCGATTCCTGTATTGGATCATGAGGTCCGGGGACGACAATAGTGAGAAAAATATATGGTGTTTTCATACACATCCATGGACGTAAATTATACAGAGTAACGATAAATGGCCAGGATGAATATTTACTACCAAACTGAGAGAATAGTGAAAATCCATCCGTACATAAACCGAGTCTGACATTACGGCTTTCTGCAGCAAATGTGGGATAAGTCTTATCGAAATGTTTCCATGCTTCTCCGTCAGATGGATGTATCAAAGTTCCTTCTTTCGGTGTTCTCACACTATGCCATCGCATATGACATGCCGTAGTAGAAGATGCATATAACCTTTGAAGTCTGGGAGTGATGGGTAAATAATGCATTCTCTTGTATGTAACTTCTTTTCCTTTCTTCTTTCTTGGTTTGTATCTTTCCTCGTTACATATTCTGCATTTTCTAAGGTCAACGTCATCTTTCCAATACAACATGCAACATTTTACACATGTATCTATCTTTTCGTACGGCAGACCGAAAGCAGACATCAGTTTTTTCACTTTATAATGACTATTGTATATAGATTGTTGGATATCATGTGTCGGTTTGTAGCTTGTACAACTGTTGTAAATGCAGCTTCTGTAAGGTTGAATTTTGATTTCATAGTAATGTATTCGGCGATTACTGATAGTTCAGTTCCGCTTTTACAACCATCCCATAACGGCCTCTTAGCAGAATCCAATAAATCATATATTCTTTTAGCTCCCACAGTCGGTTCTTCTTCGACATTACGTCTTCATCGTCAGCTTGAATGGTAGGAAAAATTGATCGTGCGGCATCTTCCACCATATTTTCTATCGGATTCATCATAATATTATCGTCCTCTAACACTACAGGATTAGTTGTAGGTTCAACAAGTTCTCCATGACGATCGCAGAAATAATAATTCGGCACGAAACCATATTTATACAAATGTACTTCAACTATATCTTATTTCCAATGCTTCAAATGTTGGCACTTACTACACATGCAACGAATTTCTTTGTTATTTCAATTATTAGGTTTAGTGAATCTAATAAATTCGTGTACACTGTTATAGAAATGTTCCTTTATTGAACCTTTCCTACCAGTTCTGACTTCGTACATCCAAGTACGGTCGAGGAAATAATCGAACATTTTTCCTGATTTGAAAATATATGTTAGTAATTTCGACAGCACTTCAGTTCACTTCTCTTCTACGCATAACTTGCACTCATATGGTATATTGTTGTTGTATTTTCTAAAATAAAGTAAAGCCATTTAGGACTAAAGGCTTCACACACCACACTTCTGTCTAATTTCGACAGCACTTTAGTTCACTTCTCTTCTACGCATATCTTTACATCCAAGGGTTGTATTTTTGTCGTATTTTCTAAACTAAATTAAAACCTTTTGGGACTAAAGGTTTTAATTTTTTAGCGTCAATTATTTGTTGAAATAATATTTAATGCTTATTTTCAAATCAACATTATATTCATTTCAAATTTTTTTAAAAATTGATTTAGGTAAAATATTTGTTCTTGTTATATTTAATTCTCAATTTTTTGGAAAATCGGTTTTAGTACAATATTTGTTCTTATATTCATTTCTAATTACTTTACAAAATTGATTTTAGTAGAATATTTGTTGTTGTTATATTCATTTCCTAATTTATTTTTTCAAAAAATCGATTTTAGCAGAATATTTAATGTTCTTAAATTCATTTTTTTTACAAAATCAATTTCAACATAATATTTGTTGTTGTTATATTTGTTTCTTAATTATTTACAAAATCGATTTCATTAGAATTATTTGTTGTTGTTATATTCATTGCTTAATTTTTTTACAAAATCCATTTCATTAGAATATTTGTTGTTGTTATGCACTTTTCAAAATTTAATAACTCATTCAACTATTTAAATATTTTATTTAATAAATTTGAAATTTTAAAACTTATTTCAACATTCAGTTAACTATTTTAAATGTTAACTTAACTATATTGTAAACTAAAATTTTAACTTACTATTTTATACTAACCACTAAAACTTATAATTAACAAACACTTATTAAACATTGTACACTTATCAATAAGCATATATTAATCAACGATACAAACTAATTTTTGAGTTTTAAATCAGCCTTAATTTTTATTTTCAAATTAAATAATCAAACCACTTATTAACTTCCCTAAATCAACTAACATACCATTATCATCAATTAATACATAATAATCATCAATTTCAAATCCATAATCAACTAATTTTCTAAATAACGGTTTTAATTTTATCCCCAAATTGACAAAATAAACTATTACCATCATCTATAACAAATTCAAACACATAATCAAATTATTTTCAGAAATTTAGGTTTAGAGATTATACCTAGAAATTGAGAAATCGAAGAAGACGGAGGAAACGCAACAGCATCGGAGGGCGGCGACGGCTTCAGGAGGCGGTTGGCATTGGCAGGAGGTGGTTGGAGGCGGGGGATGGAGCTGGCGGCCAAAAATTTAGAGGAAGATGGGTGGAAAAATGAACAAAATGGTCTCGGCTTCGTGGTATAACCCGCATTTGGTGACGACCGGCGACGGCCACCTTCTTTTAGTTGTCACTAGCCGTCGCTAGGCAACGTCACCAAACCAAGCCTGTTTTGTAGTGTAACAGAATGCATGGCAACATATTATTGAGCCACAATAGGGTGATGGTCGAATAAATTCAATGACGAAGTCGAAAAGACAACATTTTTGATCAACAGCATAGTTTCGTGAAAACAAATTTCAGCAGTTCATTTGGGAAAGGCGACTCAATCAAGGGCCCATTTAGATTGATTTAAATAAGATTTTATTTGCATCTTAAAAGTCATGATGAATCGATTTTGACTTTCAAAAAACAAAAAAGTAGTTTATTTGAGTCGATCCAAACGAGCTATAAATTAGATATGATGAAGTAAATTGATAAAACAAACTAGCAAAATGAAACATAAACCATAATGCATTTAGCATTATTGTATATATTTTTTTATAAACATTTACTAAGTTTATATGCTATATTTGGACAAATTTTTTTAAGCAAAATGGTTGTTTAGTTCGTGCAAGACTACATGACCAAAATATCATACCTAAGTAAAATAGAGTTCTTTGATCAATATATCTTATCGATAACCACAAAATATGTTAAGTACATTTTCTTATAGGTTCTGCATTCGACTACATACATCCATACGGTTGTAATCAGTACAATAAAATCAAACACCAAATGTCACAGGAAGCAAGACTGAGCATCGTTGGTATCATCGTGGGCATCATCCTCAATCGCTTGGATTGCTTCGCAATTATCAATCGATTCCTCATCATCTACTGTATTTGGTCAATTGGACAGATTATATGTATCCTATAACCCATATATGCATTTATTTAATTTGGTAGAGCATGGAAGTTGCCCATTTTACATATACATAGAATGAGAAATATTTTTCAATCAGGTGCATTAGATAGTGGGGTAAAAGCATCAAATTTCAAAAAAAAAGTAGTTTAATAATTTTGCACTAGATCTTTTTAATCCATTATCATGACTAATATTGATTATATAAATCAAATTTGATTTTTGATTTGACATAATGAGATTTCATGATTTAAAATTAATTTTATCCAACTTATTTTGATTAGTCTTAGATTATGAATAATGTTGAACATATACATTCACATACAATGTATGAGGATGTTAAAGAGGATGTAAAACATTTAATAATCAAATCTTTATAGATGTTATACATATATATGCATATACATATACACACATTTACATGCATACATATATCTATGTATGCATGCAAATGTGTATGTATATGTATATGTATATGTATATGTATATGTATATGTATATGTATATGTATATGTATATGTATATGTATATGTATAAGACCTTTTACGTGGATGCAAACCAGTAACACAGAATTTGGCACAAATAATATCAATCATTAGATCTTCTCCGGATTTCCACCTTCCGTGTATTTAATGGTCACTATCTGTTGTGCCAAATTTTGAATTTTATTTCGTGCCATACATATATACATGCACGCACACATAAATATATGTATGTATGTATGTATGTATGTATGTATGTATGTATGTATGTATGTATGTATGTATGTATGTAATACATACATGTGTGTATGTATGTACAAACACACATGTGTGTATGTACATACTGTTGGGGAAGATCCCTTCAGATGATCAGTCTAAAGGAATAAAAAACCCAACGCAGAGGAAAACAACTGGATCGTGATTGTAGTGAGACGGAACAAACAAAATATGAACACCAGAATAGATAGTCACAAATCAATGCAATGCAGAAAAATAAATAACACCAGTATTTATAGTGGTTCCACTACCGCTAGGCAGTGTACGTCCACTTGGGGAGAGGAGATTTTATTACTCACTGAAAGATTAGAGTTACAAGATTGATTCACTTTTGGAGGCTATACATAAGAAGAATTAACAATACAGACAAAATTCTGCAGAGTTGCAGCTCTCTAGGATGGCTCTGAAATTGGCTGAAATTAGCTCTCAATTTCGGCTCCCATTGTTGTCCGGAAGCTCCCCTATTTATATAGTGAAGAAATGAGGAGGGGTAGCTACTATATAGCAGCCCTGGGGTTTGGTTCGACATGCATCTGGTTTGGTTTGGCAAAACGCCGAGCAAAAATTTGGACCGACATCAAAATACCGAACGAAATATCTCGTTCGGTAGATTACCGAATGAAATAATTCATTCGGCAAATTACTGCTTCAAATTGCCGAACAAAGCTTTCTTCTCTCCGCTCCAAATTGCCGAATGAAGCTTCAACTACCGCTCCAGATCTCGAGCGGCATTTGCCTCTTCACGTGCCTCTTTTATTTTGCCGAACATAGCCTTTTACCGCTCCAAACACATCCCTAGCCTTCACCAAATCTCGTTGCTTCATCTTCGATCAGCAGTACCAAGGTTAGGGTTTCTCTTGATTTGGGAATTTAGGTATCAATTTCTAACAATCTCCACCTTGATACCAGATTTCCAAACAAGCCTTTCAACTTCATCTACACCTTTATGCTCCAGGCAATGGATACTTACCTAGTGAGCTTCGGCAATGCCATCACCCATTACACTCTGTCAACGAACTCCAGCTAGGCCACCGCCCATCAACAAAGTGTTCGAAGTACCCAGTCCGTGTAGAACCTATCAATCTCCACCATGAAAACATACGTCTTCATGAACCATCTCAACTCTCCCCCCGTGGCACCTAGCACTTCATTAAGCGAATCAAGTCCGAGCAATGCTCGAACTTAGCAACAAGCAACGACTTGGTAAACATGTCTGATGCTTTCTCCTTTGTGTGAACTTTCTGAAGACGAACTAGCTTCTCTTCACTCATCGAGATAAGAAATGACTCTCTCACCTCACTATGCTTCGTCCTTGAGCTGAACGCCAGATTTTCAGCTAAATGAATTGCACTCTGACTATCACAGTACACATTCACTCCTTCGTATATGAAGCCCAAATCACACAACAGTCGACTCAAATAAAGTGCCTCCTTAGCTGCTTCAACTACAGCTATGAGCTCTGCCTCTATAGTAGACAAAGCCACAATCGTTTGCAACCTTGCTCTCTAACTGATCCTTGTCCTACCAATGGTGAACACATATTCGGAGGTTGACTTCCTTCGATCTCTATCACCGGCATAGTCAGAATCACAAAATCTAACCAAGCTGAAATCTCTTCCTTTGTCGCCAAAGACAAGTCCATGGTTTGGAGTTCCTCTAAGGTATTTGAAGATACACTTCACTGCTTCCCAATGCATCTTTCCTGGATTTGCCATGAACCTACTCACCATTCCAACAGCCTATGCAATGCAGACCTAGTGCAGACTATGGCATACATCAAGCTGCCAACCGCACTTGCATATGGGTCCTTCATCATATAAGCCTTGTCCTTTTCTGAGATCTGAGAGCCTTTACTAGAAAGCTGTATGTGCGAAGGCATGGGTGTGCTGATTACCTTTGCCCCTTCCATGCTAAACCGAGCAAGCACCTTTCGAATGTACTCCTTTTGAGTGAGGCTCAAAAGTCCTAACTTTCTATCTCTTTGGATTTCCATATCCAAAATTTTCTTTGCTTCTCCAAGGTCCTTTATTTCAAATTCTACTTTTAGCTTTCGCTTTAAACTATCGATTTCAGCCTTATCCTTGGAAGCAATCAACATATCATCCACGGACAAGAGTAGGTACACCCATCTACCATTCTTTGAATGCTTGAAGTACACATTAGCATCTTTGATGCTATGATCAAAACCAATTGAAAGCATAAAAGAGTCAAGCCTCTTGTACCATTGTCTAGGCGATTGCTTTAGTCCATACAATGACTTCTTCAATTTGCAAACCCAATTTTCTTTCCCATCTACAACAAATCCTTCTGGTTCCTTCATGTAGATGGTCTCGTCCATGTTTCCATGCAAGAAAGCGGTTTCACGTCCAGTTGCTCCAGCTCCTAGTCATGAGCTGCGACGATAGCGAGCAAAATGCGGATGGACGTATGCCTCACTACTGGAGAGAATATCTCATCATACTCCAATCCCTTTCTTTGTGAAAACCCTTTAGCAACTAGTCTAGCCTTGTATCTCCTATCATCCTTCACCTTGAATACCCATTTGCAACCTATGGCTTGGCTTCCTTGAGGAGGTGGTACCAAATCCCAAGTCTTGTTCTTCTTCAACGACTCTAACTCCTCTTTCATAGCACACATCCACTTCGAACTGTCACATGACTTCAAAGCTTCATCAAGGTCAATCGGCTCCTCGAGAACCACATGAGGGCATTGTCAAACTGATCATCAATGCTAAGGTTTCCAAACTGCCAATCACCATACCTATCGGGCGGCCTAATAGTCCTACGACTGACCCAGGTAGGTACTGCTTCGCCTAAACCCCTTTCAGCTCCACTTTGAACTGAACTTCCTCTAGATTCATGCACATCACCAGCACTACTAGAAGGTACCTGTGGACTATCCTGTGATGTCTCATCAACCGCGTTTTCTCAATAGCATCAACAACGACTCTACTATTTGGCTGGAACATGGGAACTTCTTCCATCTCCTTAGGCCTACCAGAATCTTCTGATGTGGTAGGTAGCTTCTCCTTCGGATTGAACATAGTAGACTCATCAAAAGTAACATGTCTGGAATGAACAATCTTCCGATCAATAGGGTTCCAAATTCGATGCCCTTTGATACCATCGATGTATCCCATTAGTATGCCCTTGTATGCTCTAGCCTCCAACTTGTCATCACTTGTATGGTAATGTACATAGGACAACCAAAAATTCGGAAGTAACTAAGATACACTGCTTTACCTCTCCACTTTTCCTCTGGAATCTTCCCATCTATGGCTGAGCATGGAATTCGATTTATGATATGCGCCGTAGTTGATAATGCCTCAGCCTAAAAGCCTCTAGACAAGCCCGCCGTCAATCTCAAGAAACGAGCCTTCTCCAGTAGAGTCCTATTCATCTTTTCTGCAACCAAATTGGATTGTGGATCACCGGGTGTAGTGAAATGTCTTTGAATGCCATGCTGTCTACACAAATCGAGGAACTCCCTAGAGACAAATTCACCACCATTATCAGATCTCACCACCTTCAACCTAGAACCAGATTGATTCTCAACAAGCACTTTCCAGTCTTTGAACTCCTCAAAACTCTCTAATTTGGCCTTCATCACATATACCCATACTTTTTGAGAAAAGTCATCAAAGAAAGAGATAAAATACTTTGCTCCTCCAAGAGAAGGTGTAGCAACCGGTCCCCAAACATCTGTATGCACGTACTCAAGTACTTGCCTCGATCTATGGAGTCCAACTCCAAAAGATACTTTAGTTGGCTTGCCTAACACACACTCTTGGCAAAAGTCCATCTTGTCGAAGCTTTCTCCTTTGATCATCTTCCATCTCTGAAGCAACTCTAAGCCCTTCCCTGAAATATGACCCAACCTGAGATGCCAAAGCTTTGTGGCATCCAGTGCACGAGAACTATCTACTCCAACATACGACTCTTCAAGAACTATGGTTCTTTTCAGCAAATACAGATTTCGAAACACATCTTCTTTCATAAAAACTAGTGCATCCACCTCTCGAAACCTTCAGGCTATCCTTCTCAATAGTTACCTTTCATCCCAAAGATGCCAATTGTCCTAAAGAAACTAAGGACTTCTGAAGACCTGGAACATATCGGACACCTTTCAAAGTGCGTATAACTCCATCAAACATTCTGATCCTCACTGTACCTTCACCCACTGCTCTACAGCTAGCATCATTGCCCATAAGAATAGAGCTTCCCTCTCATCCAATGAAAGAACTGAAGTAATCCATATTAGGCGTCATATGGAAAGACGCCCCCGAGTCCAACACCCAATGGTCTGAGACATCCGATACTGCTGCAGACAACACATCGTCAAATACAGACTTCTCCACCGCAAATGATGAAGATCCATCTTCTTCCTTCTTCTTCAAATCTGGATAATCCTTTTTCCGATGACCAGGTTTCTTGTAGATAAAGCACTTCCTGTCCTTAAACTTTCCTCTCCTGCCATTACCGGGCTTCCTAGACTTAGAATGCCCTCTAGAGTGCCAATTCTTCTTATCTTCTCCACCTCTTTCAACAAACAGGCCATGACTACTACTTCCACCTCTACTTCCTTCACTTACCTTCTTCATCTTATCTCTCAAGCCCTTAGACAGAAGGCTTGACTTTACATCTTACACTGTCAATGTGTCTCTAGCAAAGATAAGGCTGTTAGCAAAAACTGTGTATCACACCGGAAGAGAACACAAAAAAATCATTGCCATTTGCTCCTCATCCATCTTCAAGTCAACAGTCTTCATCTTCATCACGAGATCATCAAAGAAATTAAGATGTTCCTTCACTGAAGTACCCTCTCTCATCCGCATGGTGAAAAATATCATCAGAAATATCAGACGGTTAGTCAGAGATTTCTTCAAGTGGAGGTTTTCTAGCTTGGTCCAAATGCCCCTAGCAATGGTCGCACTGCTAATCTCTGAGATAACATTCTCTTCCATAGCTAGTTGTAAAGTAGTGAACGCTCATTTCTCCATCTCCTTCCTTTCTGCGATTGAGATGTCAACCGTCAACTTCTCATGGGAAAACACTATTGGATGGACTTCATTCCTCATTAGAATAGCCTTCATCCTCCATTACTACTTCTCGAAGTCTTTATCCTCATTCAATTTCTCAATTTCCTACTGTGATCCTAATGCGATATACATCCCTCTAGTATAGGGTCTTGTAACAACTGGAGTTGCTTCATCTCCTGCCATAGCGTCTAACACTCCTCAATCAACCTTACAGCTCCAATACCAAACTATTGGGGAACATCCCTTCAGATGATCAGTCTAAGGGAATAAAAAACCCAACGTAGTGGAAAACAACTGGATCGTGATTGTAGTGAGATGGAACAAACAAAAGATGAACACCAGAACAGACAGTCATAGATCAATGCAATGCAGAAAAATAAATAACACCAGTATTTATAGTGGTTCCACTACCGCTACCGCTAGACAGTGTACGTCCACTTGGGGAGAGGAGATTTTATTACTCACTGAAAGATTAGAGTTACAAGATTGATTCACTTTTGGAGGCTATACATAAGAAGAATTTACAATACAGACAAAATTCTAAAGAGTTTCAGCTCTCTAGGATGGCTTTGAAATTGGCTGAAATTAGCTCTTAATTTCGACTCCCATTGTTGTCCGGAAGCTCCCCTATTTATATAGTGAAGAAATGAGGAGGGGTAGCTGCTATATAGCAGCCTTGGGGTTTAGTTCGACATGCATCTGTTTTGGTTCGGCAAAACACCGAGTAAAAATTTGGACCGACGTCAAAATACCGAAAGAAATATCTCGTTCGGCAGATTACCGAACGAAATAATTCGTTCGGCAAATTACCGCTTCAAATTGCTGAAAAAAGCTTTCTTCACTCCGCTCCAAATTGCCGAATGAAGCTTCAACTACCGCTCCAGATCTCGAGCGGCATCTGCCTCTTCACGCGCCTCTTTTTTTTCCGAACGTAGCCTTTTACCTCTCTAAACACATCCCCATCCTTCACCAAATCTCGTTGCTTCTTCTTCACATTGCTTCATCTTTGACCGACCGTACCAAGGTTAGGGTTTCTCTTGATTTGGAAATTTAGGTATGAATTTCTAACACGTACATATGTATGTGTATATATATATAGACACACATAGAAACATATATTAAACTTTAATTACATACCTATATTGATTTAAAACTTATTGGATTTGACCTATATTTATTTTATAAAATATGTAATATATTATATGGGCTAGGACAAAAAATAGTTTATCTAGTGATTTAATTTAATTTAACATTATATATACATATATTTATATATATATATATGTATGTATGTATGTATGTATGTATTTATGTATGTACGTACATACTTGTACACACAAACATATTTATATATTAATTTTAAATTCAAATTCAAATGAAATATAAATTAATATTTTGATTAAATAGTTTTAACATCAAAAAAGTTTATTTAGAAATTTAAATATGTAAATACCTAGAAATATGTATTTAAAATTTAAATTCAAATTAAAAAAATACTTAGTTTATTTTTTGAAAAAAATTAATTATTAAAACATATACGTATAATTT
Organism: Allium fistulosum; assembly: GCA_030737815.1. NCBI lineage: Eukaryota > Viridiplantae > Streptophyta > Magnoliopsida > Asparagales > Amaryllidaceae > Allium > Allium fistulosum. The sequence goes on from CM060901.1 coordinate 674,420,388, forward strand.
GTTTACATAATATTTGTACATAAAAATATCCTTATTTTTAGGATTTAAATTATTTCATTTTGGATATTTGTATTTATATGTTTAGAAATTAATATATGTATATAAATATTTTAAGCTCGTATATATATTTATGTATTTATTAGTAAAACTAAAATATATTATGTATGAAAATTAATTTATTTTAATTATAAATAACCCTATAGCTAAAACAAAATATTACACACACACACACAAAAGGATCGGTTGCACCTCATTTTTGCTATACCTCAAATCCTCATTGGTTTCAACTACAAGTTCCTAATTAAATGGTAGAGTGAAGTGACAAGAGAAAGAAAGTATAATTATTTAATTCAGAATATGCGATTGAAATAAATGAGATTTGAAGTGTACCAAAAATGATGTGTAGCCGAAACTTAGCATACATACATATACAAGATTTATGGCATGCGCTACGCGCGTGATGATGGCACGCACTTTGTGCATGAATTATTTTTTTACAAATTGTATATGCTTAGCACATTCAAGAGAAAATGATTTGTAGAAATATTTAACCATATTTTTGTGTTGAAATCATTTGTTGTTAAGATAAATTTTACTTTTAAGTTCCAAAATCTATTTTTTTAAGTCTGAATATTTAGTTAAATTATTAATTAATAATGTATTTGTTAGATTATATTTTTAATTGATAATAAGTTTGATAGTATGTGTAGATGGACATTTTGAATTTTTAAAAGAACTTTATTTGTTAGATCATATTTTTAAATGATATTAAATTTTGAAAATATTGGTAGATAGATACTTTAAATTTGTAAAAGAAATTTAATTGTTAGATCATATTTCTAAGTGATATTAAGATTTTCTATTATGCACATTTTTGATAGTTCATGCTGACACAAAAAAGGTGTAACACCTAAATATTTTTAGAAGTAAAGAAAATTTTGAGCCTTACTTGAATGGGAAAAAAATGAAAAAATATTGTTAATAATATATCCACTACATTAATGTGATATGATAAATTTTCAAATCCTATCAACTAATAATTATGTGATGTGAAGAAATTTTAAATCTTATCTACTACTTATTATATAACATGATGAAATTTAAGATCTTATCTATTATTATTACAACTTAAATCTTTCCAACTATAAATATTATCCAACTTGTCCCAAATAAAATCCACACTTTAAGTCTGTAAACAATGGTGGTTGAGAAGAAAGTTATGCAGAGCCTTTTGATACTGCTACTTCTACTAGTACTAGGTTACTAATTGTACAAGTTTGTTATTTTTTCAAATCCACTTGCTGAAATTTTAGGAAAAAAAGGACCAAAACTGATTATAGTTTTTTTTAATATTTGTTGTCCATGATAAGGATAACAAATATAGATTAGGTTCTTGCTAATGGATTGGTTTTGGTACCTAATTTCACAGAAAGAAATTAAGCATTTGTTCACTATTTTTTTGTGATTTTTCATTACTGTTTACTTAATAATAGCATGTAGTAAATAAAAGAAAACTAAGGGTTAGTCAGATGTCTCACATTATTTAACTTTTGAAATATATATTATGATCTACAGGAAATGTTATAAAATCTGAAGCTAAGATGGTGAGTGTTGTGAGTCAACATTTCAAAGGACCATGCTACCACAACAATGCATGCCGCCACATGTGCATTATCTACGATAAAGCAAAGGGTGGAGGATGTGCAGAGGTTGAGGATAAAGGACACAAAGTCCATAAATGTCTTTGTGTTAAGGAGGTTGATGATTAAACTTATGTATGTGCATTGCGCTACTTAAAACTTTAAGATAGTTAATAATAATAATGTAACAACCCGGGGTTTTAAAATAGTTGATTATCGTCAAATGACGATTTAATTGGTTAAACAACTGCAATTCGAATTTTTATTCAAGTTGACATTCGTTTATATAAATGGTGATTGGAGTTTCTATATCGAGTGGAAATACCTTTGATAAAAATTGTTAAGTGTTAGTGGGCCTTTAAAGCTAGCCCATGCTTTATTTTATTTGAGTGCCTTATTATCAAACAAAAACCGGGTCTTCCCTCATTCTTATTTTTCTTCGTTCGAAATCAAAAGAAAAAAAAATGGAGGCGGCTAGGTTATTCGTTCTCGTCCCCAAATTAAAGAATTAGGGCTTCTGTCAATTGGCTTCAATCGACTTCGTGATGCCTGCTTCGTCCCAGCTTCGATTCGTACTGCGCGGTCTTTGGAGGTCGTCGAACCTAAGGTGAGTGAATATTCACTCGCATCTAGTTCTTCTTGGTTGCTGTACTTCGACTGTTCGTTTTGGGTTTTAAAAGCTGATATTGTTTTCGACTTAGTCGATTTCCTTGTCATCTGATTTTGTGATATTTGTATTTGGTTCGATTATTTCGTGATTGTCACGGCGTTGAATTCGTTGTCGTTGATCTTTGAATTTCTGAAGACTTCGGCAACATTGGTTTTGTGAAAATATTTTGTAGTTGTGAAATTCTTCGGTCTTGAGAACTTTATCGTGGTTGATTTCAATTGACTGTTGCTTACATCCCTGTATTTCGACTCTGGCCATTCCAGTTTGTACTTTGTCGAGCACCCACTTATTCATGGTTGCTAATTGCCATTGCATACTTTTGCATAATTGTCTGGTCATTGTGTATCTTCATTCTCTTGTATAGTTGGTCACTTGGAATGATTTTGTTCATCCTGTCATTGCCACCATGGTTCTGACTTGATGCTGTAGTTGCAGTAATGTTGTAGTTTTCTTAGACGAGTCTGGTATAGTTGTACACTTGATTACTTTATAATTGTACATATATCTTCAAGTTTGCACTGCGAATATATGGGCTAGTGGCTATGCACCTTGTTCTGATTCTTTATAAGGTCGCACCTGTACACTTGTAGTTGACTTAGTCGGTTGCATCGAGTCCGCATTGAGCTCTGGTGACAATTGAGTCTTGTTCAAGCTTGCATCTGTACCATTCTGTTTTCACTTGAACTGGTCTGGTTTGCTTACATATCATGATTGGTTTGAGTTCTGCTGCCTTCACGTCTGTATCATATTCACTGAGTCATGTTTGGACTCCATGTAGTCTGACATGTGCATATTGAAGTTTGTCCCATTGTGAGTTTGAGTTGTTTTGTTAAGCTCGTCCACTGTTTCTGCATATATGTGCATATGTACATATGTATGTGTGTATGCATATATAGGTGGGTTGGCTTGAATTGCAAATCGAGTCTGGCACATTTGTATGTAGACTTGATTTTGTTCACTGTGTTCCCTGTGTCACTGTTGAGTTTGTAGATCCATTTTGTTCGCCGATTCGATTTATTGACTTTGGCATGGAACCATATTTGATTTTGAGATTGATACACCTGCCACTGTTCGAACTTGGCACTGGTTGATTTTGACCTTATATTCTTGTATTGGTTTGAGTTGGTCTTGTAGCATTGTTATTATGTTGACATGTGTAGTTTGGAGTCTTTGTATACATCTGTGCACATTGTAGTCTTCGTTGTTGTAGCATTCATGACTTCAGTTGTGTTTGCCTTAGAGATTCAGACATGTAGCCTTACTATTCACATGTTTGATGTGGTGTGCTCGAGTTCATTGTTCGGGTGATTCCATGGCACTCTGGTTTGTCTTGAATCTGCATTGCACTATCTTGGATGCAACGTTGTTGCACACTACTGGTCTTCATTTGCTTTTTTGGTCTTTGATGCCGAGACACTTCTGCCATGTCTTGTTCATCTGGTTCATGATGATCTTGTATTTCCTGGTCACTGCTTGATTATCTGGTCCGGTTCCTTTTTGGTAGTTTGTACCATTGCCTTCGTGCACTGGGTCATTCGTGCCTCTGTGTTCTGCATTCGAGCTAAATCAGTGTCTTGACCCTGGTAGATTCGACTTACGGTAGTGGCGAGGCAGTACACGCGTGCGTGTACTGCAGCCACATCGGGATCTTATTTCGTTTGATGCCATCTGTTCTGATTCCTTGAGCTTTAGTGTATCTCCTGCGATAGTGGCGAGGCAGTACACGCGTGCGTGTACTGCAGCCCTATTAGTCTTGACAGTTTTAAATTGATGTTTCGATTTGTTGAATTGTTTCGTTGGTGAATTTCAATGTTTTGGAGTTGTATCCTGATTTGAATTGTTGATTTATCATTTAACACTGTTAAGTGTTATATTGACCGTTATCCGGTTTCTTTGTTTAAAGAATCGGATAGACGGGAATTATTGTGACTGTCGTCTATTTAAATTATTACTGCCTATAAGCACTAATAAACTGGTTTGAATTAGACTGACCTGGGTATTATTTTCTTTTGAATGTAATACTCGGGTCAGACCCGAGTATTTCAGGTTGTAGATTTCTTTCTTTGAGTTGCTGTTCGGGATTGAAGACTTTTCACATCTTCTGAAGTTGTCAGTCATTTTGTAGTAGTCGTGTCATTGTATAGAATGATATGTATTCATGTATATTAGTCGATAATGTACTTGTATATATAACTTCTAGAGTCGACAGTTGTAGTTGTATCATATGTATAGTGTCAACTATGTATTAACTGACATCAGTTATATATATCTGAGACTTTTGTTTTTATCTGTGTTCCGCATTTATATTATCTGTGTTATTGTTATATCTAATGTCCTAAACTATTATGAACTATCGTAGTTTGTTTTATACTGATAATTGGATATGTCGATGGGAGTAAATAATTAATAGATGAAAAATAAAAAGTATATACCACTCCTATCGAGATAACCAATATTAGTGTAAGGCCAATTACGGATGGTCGCTCCTATCCAGCCTTATTCTTCGTAATAATAGACAGTATTCCTTTTAATACTCTTTGTTATTATGAGCATAGAGGTGGGGCGTCACAGTTGGTATCAGAGCTTGGGGTTTATGGACATAATATAAAACATAACTTGGATGGAACATATGTTACAACTATTGGTCGATGTTTTATCTGTGATTTGAGTCAAAACTAAAGTTTTGAAATTTGGATGAAATTTTTAAATATCTTTATTTAAAAATAATAGTGAAATTGTGTTCTGATGATTTGATTGATTTGTGTTCTGTTTATCAGAGTGCGCAGCGGAAACAGTGAAACTGTCTTCGCTGAGTAAAACTGATAATCTTTTGATTTAAAAATCAAAATACGAAATTGATATGAATTTCATTTGTTGTTTACATAGCTGTAATTATTTTGTTTCTTTGAGAATTACGAATCCGAATTGAGGATTCGAAGAAATTGCAGATATGTGACTTTGTTGAAATTTCCGCTGGCTTTCTTTTGGTACTAATCATCTATTGATTAGATTTTTGCTGTTTTAAATTATCTTCATTGAAGATACATTTGAATGATTCTTTGTTCATTTTATAGTACGTGCAAAAATTTAAATTGCACGTTATTGCAATTATTTTACGTTGAACCGATGCTTGGTTATGATACGTATTTTGTTGCCGTTATTTTATAACGGACTTTTTACACCAATGCTGAATTTTTGAGGCACGGTGTTTTGTTGACAATTTTAATAAATGAAAATTCACTGATGTCACATTTTGATGTGAATTCTTTTGATGAGATAATTGATGTTTTAAAATTTCGGTCGCTTTGACTTCAGTAACAACCAAATTTTTAAAAGTAGATTTTCAAGCGGTTATTCCGCAATACTGATGTGTAACCGTTTTTACGGTATTTTGAGAAGTACAATTTCCTTATCGAAATTGTTACTGATTTGCTGCTTTAATCACGTGATTGGAAAATCGTTTTAAAATGAAAAGTGTTTTATAAATTTTTAACAGTTTGCGTTTTCAAAAGAATGAGAAAGCGACTTAAACGATTCAGCAAAATCGAGGATTATGACCCCTTTCTTTTACTGTTTCGGTTAACTCCGGACTTGTCCAGTTGAGAATGTGAATTGTTATTTTTATAAAATAAATAAAAATTGTTTTCAGAAATTTTAACAATTTGCGCTTTCAAAAGAATGAGGAAGCGATTTAAACGTTTCAGCAAAATCGAGGACTATGACCCTTTTCTTTTACTGATTCGCTTAATTCCGGACTTGTCCGTTTGAGAATGTGAAATGTATTTTTACAAAATACACAATTTTGCACTTTCAAGGAAACGATGAAGAGAATCAAACGATTTAGTAAAACACGTGGTATGGGACATGTGCGTTTGCTATTTCGGTTAATTCCGGACTCGTTAATTGAAATATTTGATGATTTTGTGTGCTTTCGAGCCACTATGAGGACCTTCGGGTCATTTGTTGAACCTTCGGGTCATTTGTTGGGCTTTCGAGCCACTCTGCGGACCTTCGGGTCAAATACCAGTACTAGACCTTCGGGTCACTCTGCGGACCTCCGGGTCAATCTGATGGGCACCAAAAATTATGTTGAGTACTTGGTAGGCTTCGGCCATTTGTTGTTGCACGTGCGGCGAATTAAAAACTCGCCATTTGATGGGATCGATCCAAGCTTTTATGTTGATTTTCTAGTCTTCTTAATTGATTTCTAGATATTTGTTGTTTCTAATTATCTGCAGGTAATTAGATATCTGATGTTATGAGATTTAATTATCGTATCAATAATTAAATATTTGTTGTTCTAATTATCGCTTGTGATAATTAGATATTTGTTGATATGAGTTCTGATTATCGTTTTTGATAATCGAATAATTGTTGTTTCTAATTATCGCTTGTGATAATTAGATATTTGTTGATATGAAATCTGATTATCGTTTTGATAATCGGACAATTGTTGTTTCTAATTATCGCTTGTGATAATTAGATATTTGAGATTTAATTATCGCTTTTGATAATTAAATATTTGTTGATTTTAGATTTAATTATCGCTGTTAGATAATTAAATATTTGTTGATTTTGGATTTAATTATCGCTGTTAGATAATTAAATATTTGTTGATTTTGGATTTAATTATCGCTTTAGATAATTAAATACTTGTTGATTTGAGATTTAATTATCGTCTTTGATAATTAAATAATTGTTGATTTTGGATTTAATTATCGCTTTAGATAATTAAATACTTGTTGATTTGAGATTTAATTATCGTCTTTGATAATTAAATATTTGTTGATTTTGGATTTAATTATCGCTTTAGATAATTAAATACTTGTTGATTTGAGATTTAATTATCGTCTTTGATAATTAAATATTTGTTGATTTGAAAATTTGATTACCGCTTGAGATAATCAAATATTTATCGATTTTGAAATTTGATTATCGCTTGAGATAATCAAATATTTATTTGAGTTGGAAATTTGATTATCGCTTGAGATAATCGGATATTTGTTGAATTTGAAATTTGATTATCGTTTTTGATAATCGAATATTTGTTGAATTTGAAATTTGATTATCGTTTTTGATAATCGAATATTTGTCGATTTGAGAAATTTGATTATCGCTTTTGATAATCTAACAATTTTTGATTTGTTTTCTGATTATCGTTTGAGATAATTAGATAGTTGATTTGTTTTCTGGCTATCGTTTGGATAATTGGATGGTTGCTGATTTTATTGAATCGCTGTTTTCTATCTATTTCTGTTAATAGTCAGAGTTTACTGATTTTGAAATTGTATTTTCCAGTTAATTGTTGAATAACTGAATATTGTCAGTTTGCTATTTGTGAATTGTGCTTCATAATTATCTTTGTTGATAATTATATTTTGTTGTTTTCTAATTATCGTATCGATAATTAGATATTGCTATTTTTGAGATTTTTGTATTTCTGAATATCTAACTGTAGTTGGATATTGCTGATGATTGCATTTATTCGGTTTTGATTGTTTTCTGATTATCTTTTGATAATTGGACTATGTTGAGATGTTGTGAAATCCTTTATGGAATTAAAAGATTACTTTGGCATTTGAATTCTCGACTTTTATTTTTCTAGCTTAACCAGTTTATGTTAGAAGAATAATAGTGGTTGACGACCTTAACTATGAAAATTGCGGGGACGCAATTTTTATAAGGAAGGGAGTCTGTAACAACCCGGGGTTTTAAAATAGTTGATTATCGTCAAATGACGATTTAATTGGTTAAACAACTGCAATTCGAATTTTTATTCAAGTTGACATTCGTTTATATAAATGGTGATTGGAGTTTCTATATCGAGTGGAAATACCTTTGATAAAAATTGTTAAGTGTTAGTGGGCCTTTAAAGCTAGCCCATGCTTTATTTTATTTGAGTGCCTTATTATCAAACGAAAACCGGGTCTTCCCTCATTCTTATTTTTCTTCGTTCGAAATCAAAAGAAAAAAAAATGGAGGCGGCTAGGTTATTCGTTCTCGTCCCCAAATTAAAGAATTAGGGCTTCTGTCAATTGGCTTCAATCGACTTCGTGATGCCTGCTTCGTCCCAGCTTCGATTCGTACTGCGCGGTCTTTGGAGGTCGTCGAACCTAAGGTGAGTGAATATTCACTCGCATCTAGTTCTTCTTGGTTGCTGTACTTCGACTGTTCGTTTTGGGTTTTAAAAGCTGATATTGTTTTCGACTTAGTCGATTTCCTTGTCATCTGATTTTGTGATATTTGTATTTGGTTCGATTATTTCGTGATTGTCACGGCGTTGAATTCGTTGTCGTTGATCTTTGAATTTCTGAAGACTTCGGCAACATTGGTTTTGTGAAAATATTTTGTAGTTGTGAAATTCTTCGGTCTTGAGAAATTTATCGTGGTTGATTTCAATTGACTGTTGCTTACATCCCTGTATTTCGACTCTGGCCATTCCAGTTTGTACTTTGTCGAGCACCCACTTATTCATGGTTGCTAATTGCCATTGCATACTTTTGCATAATTGTCTGGTCATTGTGTATCTTCATTCTCTTGTATAGTTGGTCACTTGGAATGATTTTGTTCATCCTGTCATTGCCACCATGGTTCTGACTTGATGCTGTAGTTGCAGTAATGTTGTAGTTTTCTTAGACGAGTCTGGTATAGTTGTACACTTGATTACTTTATAATTGTACATATATCTTCAAGTTTGCACTGCGAATATATGGGCTAGTGGCTATGCACCTTGTTCTGATTCTTTATAAGGTCGCACCTGTACACTTGTAGTTGACTTAGTCGGTTGCATCGAGTCCGCATTGAGCTCTGGTGACAATTGAGTCTTGTTCAAGCTTGCATCTGTACCATTCTGTTTTCACTTGAACTGGTCTGGTTTGCTTACATATCATGATTGGTTTGAGTTCTGCTGCCTTCACGTCTGTATCATATTCACTGAGTCATGTTTGGACTCCATGTAGTCCGACATGTGCATATTGAAGTTTGTCCCATTGTGAGTTTGAGTTGTTTTGTTAAGCTCGTCCACTGTTTCTGCATATATGTGCATATGTACATATGTATGTGTGTATGCATATATAGGTGGGTTGGCTTGAATTGCAAATCGAGTCTGGCACATTTGTATGTAGACTTGATTTTGTTCACTGTGTTCCCTGTGTCACTGTTGAGTTTGTAGATCCATTTTGTTCGCCGATTCGATTTATTGACTTTGGCATGGAACCATATTTGATTTTGAGATTGATACACCTGCCACTGTTCGAACTTGGCACTGGTTGATTTTGACCTTATATTCTTGTATTGGTTTGAGTTGGTCTTGTAGCATTGTTATTATGTTGACATGTGTAGTTTGGAGTCTTTGTATACATCTGTGCACATTGTAGTCTTCGTTGTTGTAGCATTCATGACTTCAGTTGTGTTTGCCTTAGAGATTCAGACCTGTAGCCTTACTATTCACATGTTTGATGTGGTGTGCTCGAGTTCATTGTTCGGGTGATTCCATGGCACTCTGGTTTGTCTTGAATCTGCATTGCACTATCTTGGATGCAACGTTGTTGCACACTACTGGTCTTCATTTGCTTTTTTGGTCTTTGATGCCGAGACACTTCTGCCATGTCTTGTTCATCTGGTTCATGATGATCTTGTATTTCCTGGTCACTGCTTGATTATCTGGTCCGGTTCCTTTTTGGTAGTTTGTACCATTGCCTTCGTGCACTGGGTCATTCGTGCCTCTGTGTTCTGCATTCGAGCTAAATCAGTGTCTTGACCCTGGTAGATTCGACTTACGGTAGTGGCGAGGCAGTACACGCGTGCGTGTACTGCAGCCACATCGGGATCTTATTTCGTTTGATGCCATCTGTTCTGATTCCTTGAGCTTTAGTGTATCTCCTGCGATAGTGGCGAGGCAGTACACGCGTGCGTGTACTGCAGCCCTATTAGTCTTGACAGTTTTAAATTGATGTTTCGATTTGTTGAATTGTTTCGTTGGTGAATTTCAATGTTTTGGAGTTGTATCCTGATTTGAATTGTTGATTTATCATTTAACACTGTTAAGTGTTATATTGACCGTTATCCGGTTTCTTTGTTTAAAGAATCGGATAGACGGGAATTATTGTGACTGTCGTCTATTTAAATTATTACTGCCTATAAGCACTAATAAACTGGTTTGAATTAGACTGACCTGGGTATTATTTTCTTTTGAATGTAATACTCGGGTCAGACCCGAGTATTTCAGGTTGTAGATTTCTTTCTTTGAGTTGCTGTTCGGGATTGAAGACTTTTCACATCTTCTGAAGTTGTCAGTCATTTTGTAGTAGTCGTGTCATTGTATAGAATGATATGTATTCATGTATATTAGTCGATAATGTACTTGTATATATAACTTCTAGAGTCGACAGTTGTAGTTGTATCATATGTATAGTGTCAACTATGTATTAACTGACATCAGTTATATATATCTGAGACTTTTGTTTTTATCTGTGTTCCGCATTTATATTATCTGTGTTATTGTTATATCTAATGTCCTAAACTATTATGAACTATCATAGTTTGTTTTATACTGATAATTGGATATGTCGATGGGAGTAAATAATTAATAGATGAAAAATAAAAAGTATATACCACTCCTATCGAGATAACCAATATTAGTGTAAGGCCAATTACGGATGGTCGCTCCTATCCAGCCTTATTCTTCGTAATAATAGACAGTATTCCTTTTAATACTCTTTGTTATTATGAGCATAGAGGTGGGGCGTCACAAATAAAAATTAGTATATGATTGCATACCGCAAACTTTATAAGTTTCCCAATGAATTTAACATATGTTTGTTGGTATGGTTAAATGTTTTGATCATTGTATTTGTCTCGCTTATAATTTTGTGTTATTATTCAAATTGTTGTAGTGTGTGTTGTAATTAAGCAATTAGTTACCTTAGAAACCTACTTATATATTCGGACACAATTTTATTGCGTATTATTCAAATTATTTTTTCATGGTTTGCTTGTCAATTGTTTTGTTTAGTTTGTCTATGTTGAAGCGAGTGATGCTAAAAGCATCTTATATTTCCTTTATTTTTTCCATATGAAAAAGCAATACGAGGCTTCATTCTAGATAGAACGGTCAGCAACATACCATTGAGCCACAGCAGAATGCTGATAAAATAAACTCAAGGACATAGTCTAAAACACCACAAACTTGATCAACAACAGTGTCCCAGAAACAAATTTCAGCAGTTCATTTGTGTAACGTAACATAATTAAATTAGGTATGACGAAGTAATCAACAGATTATATGCTGATAAAATAAACTTGGTAGAATGAAATAGAAATCAGATTGCATTTAGCATCACTATATATCTTTGTTAAGGAATATTTACTGAACTGATAAGCTATGCATGGACAGTTGAAGAACTGACTGGATTGCGGAACTTGTTTGTTTTCATTTCTTTTACAGGTGTGTTAACCAATTTTTAGGTCAGTAGTAACAATTGAAGAATGTTTAATAACTATCTTTTAAAGGTGGAAGTTATGTTTCCCTCTTTGTTTCTTTTTAGAAAAAATAAACCACTAATAATACATTCATTCACTCCATAAATAAGATATGACACAATTATAAATCTTATCTATAATTTGTTACTACATTAAAAACATTCAAATTATTAGCATTACAAATCTAGGCATGTAGAATTCAAGATTATGCATGTGAGAGAGTTCAATGGTGCTTTTGCGATTAATGGAAATGGTGAATCTGAACGGAGGATTTGAATAGGGCATTTTAGCGGGGAAGATTGGTGAATGGGGAATGCGTTTGTGGCTATCAACGAGATATTTTAGCGGAGCATTTGAGTTGTGATTTTTAATTTAATCGATTTATAGTTAATTAATTATTTGTTTGTTTTTTAGTAGATAATATGTGTCAATAATTTACAAAAAAAAATAAGTAAATAAATTGATAATTTATAAATTGCTTCGATTCAGTTCAAACTAACTTCATAATGTAGAGCACAATGATACGATCGCAACGTAAAAAACGGCATCTCAAATGGACCTCATTTGGATAAGTTATTAATTTTAGAAATTTATAAAAATATAAATTTTACTAATTATAATAATTAATTCACCAAACGGGCCAACTTCCTTCCTTCATTCGGATGAACGAGCCATTTCCCCTATCTTCGTTTGTGATGCTTCGAACGTTGTCACAAACGGGAGCAGAAAAAAATACTGAAAACGGCATCCGTCCAACGCATTTTTTTTGTTTGCCCTAAGCCTCGAGTTTTTCTCCAGCACATGGGCTTGGTCAGTAGTAACCAATTTTTAGCTCAACAGTAACAATTAAGGAATTTTCAATAGCAATCGATTAATCATGTGTTAAATAAGTTAAACAGGGGAAATTTCAAAATCTTTTATAGGAGGAAGTTATGCTTCGCTCTTCCTTTCTTTTTAGAAAAAAAAACCACTAATAACACATTCATCTACTGCATTAATAAGATATAACACAATTTCAAATCTTATCTATGATTTGTTACTGCGTTAAAAACATTCTAATTATTAGCATTACAAATCTAGGCATGCAGAATTCAAGATTATGTATTTGAAAGAGTTCAATGGATCTTATACATGGATCCAACACATAAGGCCACTATTTTTAAAAATCTAAGTTCTCTGTGTAACAGCTCGGTTATAAATATTGTCCAGTGCCTTTATATGTACTAAATGACGTATTTTTGGTTGTTACTCAATGAGTACAAAATCTGATGTAAACAAAATACATGTTAAAGTATTAAAAATGTGTAATCTTAATTGTTTATGTTTATAGGAAATGTGAATAATTCTAAAGCTAAGGATGTCACTATCATCAATCAATATTACAAGGGAGTCTGTAACAACACCCATGAATGCAACCATATCTGCCTTACTATGGATAAAGCAAAAGGTGGAGGATTGGCATATGTCAGAGATCCTATAGGACACAAAACCAGCAAATGTGTTTGCATCAAGGATGTTAATTGAAGTTATGTAATATGTAGTAAAGAAAAAAATTGATTTTATTTTAATTTAATTGAAGTTATAATGATGATGATCTTGTTCTACTGAATTTATTGTCCATTCCTATATATTTTATTAGTCTCCTTTAACATAAAGTTAGTTAACACCACAAAGAACAACTTCAATAGTATCTTATTCGCCATTACTACAGTGCATAGTTGTGACGACCCGCAAATCCGTACCCTTTGAATCGACAATAAACCACACATGTCTGATCCAAAAAGCACAGACTGACAAAAAGTCATGAGAAAGAAAAGATGAGAGAAGAAGAGAATAGAAGAAAGGAAGAAGAAGAACAAAACAGAACAATACAGAATCTCACATCGTAGCGGAAAACATATAATTTCATATCAATGATCTTTACAAAATAGAAATTGTATATACATAAATCAATCAGAGTTTAATAATAATCACCAATCATCAGCCCGGATTGTTATAATAACCTATCTAATTGCTGATAATATAAATAACAAAGCAACGGAAAATAAACAGATACGTGTATACGAAAATGAAGATCTCCAGCTCTTCTACTGAAGCTCCAAAAGCACCAAATCTAAACCTGAAAATATACTCGGTCTGACCCGAGCATTAAACGGGAAGAACGCCCGGATCAGTCTGGTAAACCAGCGTGAGAAACACACTCAACTGAATTTATTAAATTACCAAAACTTTCCTTTCAAAATAAAAGTTTAAGAAATGCCCACACATAAACAAGGACATGTTTTTACCTTACGATAACCAAAACCTTTCATATCAATTCATCTTATATTATACTAGTGTCAAGTATACAAATAATATTAATCATAGCCGAAATTGTTACATTGATAAAATTCCAGCATATAGCCCAAAATGGGTAATAGAGTCAAAATGGCTGGCACCTAGCGGAGTTTGGATTTCCATACAAATGACCAGGTGAAGGGACTACCTTCCGGTAGTACATCTCTAGAGGAATGTACCGAGAAACATCACCAAGGAACCTCGACCAACGCAAGACCGGCCTACCTCTACAACTAGGTAGTACCGAATATATCATCCCATGGTCATTACCGACCTTTCCTGAGGGCCCTCATAGCATACAAAACCACATTAATTTACATCTCGAACGTCATAGCGGAAAGAAATATATCTAGAAGGAGATGATCATATCCTAATTGGGAATGACCCACTTAGCCCTGTTGCATCTAACTCTGTTTCGGTCATTTTCTGGTTGATGAGGCCAAAGGTAACGATTACTTTTGACATATCACATATCACATCACTTTTGAATGCCACATTTGCCATTTCTGTTGACTACTAATTGCCTTTCACAAAAATACAACCCTTGAGCTCCTACATCTCAAGGAAGGGTGTTAAGCTAAGAGAAGTTGCCTTCTTCGCCACCAAACAGAAGTACGTTTGTAAAAACCAATGTATGTAATCTCAGAAAATGCAATGTCAGACATTCATCCATACAAGTTGTCTAAGAACAGGACAAACCGAAGGTACTCTCCTACCACATCCTATCGGGAAATCCCTAGGATTAGTAGCGAATAGTCCTTGCATTGGATATTTCATAACGAAGAGAATACTACTACTATATGTATATTGGGATTTTAACCCCAAATGATCAACAAGTGGTCCTTCACTATGAAAAATCCTAAACGTTAATATCATCGATGACCTGCACCAATAGAACGCATATACGTTGGTCTGAAGTGGTTTTTGGATAAACCGATCCCGGACTCTTCGCATCAACAACGCAAAAGCGTTTCTCAACCTCACACAGAAACTAAGTCTCATAGACTTATCACGTCTCCAACTTTCAACTTGCTATCCTTCGGCCAAGAAGGAAGCTCGATAAATTGGAGTAATACTCTGCACTACATGAATCAACATACTCAACACAAACGATAATCAAGTCTACACAGATGGCTACATACTAAGTGTATGACTAAATAGTTCCCACATCAAGTCGAGGAACTAAAAATGGCCAAATTTGATAGTCGGTTTTATAACTATCAAAGCAACAAACAAATATTTAACACCATAAGAAATCACTAGGCCCTTTTAATTAATCTTTTATTAATTAAACCACTTTCCAAATATTCACGTCAAATTATCTTTAAAACGATATAATTCCAAAACCATTTCAATATTTCACTATTTGGAAAACATTTCCATATACTTATTTTCATAATAAGTGAATTCACATTTTACTTTACTTTCAAATCATTCAAACTTCATTTTAAAATATCACTTTCCAAAAATATCCATTTTATTTAAAGGATTATTCACTGCCAAAATCGTGAATGAAATTCCTATACCAAATTCATTATTTCTACACGTTTATTAAAGGATTATCCACTATCCAAAATCGTGAATATATTCCTTTAATAAACTTTCATATTTAACTTATCAAAATAAGTTGATTTCACATTTATAAAACAATGTTTATAATTCACATTTCTATTTTATAAAAACATCATTTTATAAAATTCCTTTATTAACTAATTCCATTTATATCTTATTTATATGCCAAAATTCGATTATAAGTTAATTTACTTATAATTCTCCTATTTACAAATTCATTGTTTTTATAACTTCATAAATTTATAGATCTTATTCACTTATAAGATTCATTTATAACTTCATTTTAAGACTTATAAAACTCCTTTATAATTCCATTATTTTTATTTATAAAATATCAATTTTATAAATCTTATAAATAAACCATTTATAATAAATCAAAATTCTCAATTAACATATTTTACCAAATAGTTAACTCCATATTTCAAAAATCATATTTTGATTCCATTTAAATAAACTTCGTCTTTTAACAATTTACAAATCATTATTAAAACTCATATAACTCTAAAAATCACATAAACAGCCTTTTTAATTTGAAATCATCATTTTAATATTTTTAAAAATTCCAAAATATGGCTCAATGCTACAAAAATGCTACATAAGGTGATTCACATCAATCATATCCATCACGACATCCAAATCATCATATATTATATGATAATAACATATATCACAATATGTATATATAAAAATCAACATTGGTGAGCAATCCAGTTGGATCCCTCCAACCTATCACCTACAACAAATAAACATATTAGAAAATATGTACAATATCTGCTTCGAGACAGACGCGCGTACAAAAGGTCATCCGCTCATACACGGGAACGTATAGGATCTCATCTGCTCCAATAGGCAGGAATATATCCAACCAAATCAATATATATATATATATAATATCATATATCACCCAAACAATCATCAATCAGCACAAAATAAATTTATTCTCACTTATATAAAAATATAAGTGAGTCAGAAAGAGTGAGTTGTACTCACTTTGATTCCAATAGTCGTTGCAGCGTTTTATTCCAAATAAAATTAAACTAACGTTTAATTTTACCCAAAATTTTCACTAGCTCCAATAACCTCCAATCTAGCACCATCGCGTAGTGTTTGTCAAAACGAACCCAACGCAACTTGTTTCGTCAAATTCTGACCTCGTATGACAAAGATACGCTATTTATAAATTACACGATTTATAAATATAAGTAATACCATCATTAACTACTTTAATTACCTTAATTAATTTTTTTTTTAAACATCTTCCCTCCCAGGCAAAGGCTGCATGCCTGCTTCTTCCTTCTTCTTTTTTATATGCATTCGTTTCAATTTTTTTTCTTCCGATAACCTCATCATGCCACCCACAGTCGACGTCGACATTTTCCAACGACCTACCGCCGAACACCCCCCCCCCCCCCCACAAATGTCGTGCCGACCTCGCCCTCAGCCCCAAATCCTACGCGCACGCGTGAAAACACCCAGCGCTGAAACCCAACTGCTCATGAACGGAGGCGATTTCCGGCCTCTCTGTGATGAGTTAGCCCACCTCCAGCGTTGATCGAGTCGATCTTGCCATGCTCTTCAAGTTTGTAGTAGAAGTCGTGGTCCGATTTTGCCTTTAGAGGCGCCGTTAAAGAGCGGTCGTTGGACGTGAAGGAGGGTGGCGGCTGTGAATTTAGTTGCTAGGGTTTTGGGCCAAAAGGAAAGGTAGGCTCCTCTATTTATAGGCAATATAAATTACTATTCACCTGAATATTTTCCGGACTCCAAACGAAGCGTGCCGCTTGGTGTTTATAATGTTGCACCCCTATTCTGAACGCAATGGAATATATATCGTGAGCCAATCCCATCGTATTTGAAAGATAGGTTTTTGAATCGAATTATTTTAATTAAAAATTTACTTAAATAAATTTCTACGCGCTTTAGCTTCGCACGACCAAACCGTAAGTCCGATCGACACGAAATTTGAAATCCTACAATAATATAACATTACGGATCCAATGAAACTAGTTTCGTCGAAATACAAGACCGTATCAAAAATGACTATTTTCACACGTTAATTAAATATTAAAATATCCAATTTCTATAAATTAACTTAATTCAATTTTAAAAGTTCACTAACATCATTCTAATTCAAATAGAATTTATATCAACTTTATAAATCATTTTCATTCTCATATAATTCAAAATCAAATTATTTCTACAATTTCAAATATTAAATTAACGATTTAATTATCCAACTAAATCACTATATTTGAAATATAAGTTATTCAACTTATAAAATTAACTTGTGAATATTTAAAATCAGTTAAATATTCCTATTTCAAATGACCGAAATTCTAGGTCGTTACAATAATGCATGGTGGGAATCTACCATCAGTTTTTGTTAATATTCATACACTGCATGTACTAAAAAGCTAGTAAAGGAGCAATTTCCCGTAAACCATTTGTGATAAAAAGACATTTTTTTATTCAAAAGAAAGCAATAGTTACTAAATTGGATTTTATACATACATTCACACATACACATACATACATAAATACGTATATACACACAGAAACACACACACACACATGTATGTGTGTGTATAGGTACGTATATGTATACATACATACATATATATAGGTACATATATGTATACATACATACATATGTATGTATGTATGCATACATACATATACATATAAATGTATACATATATATGTACATATATGTACCTATAAACACACACGTATATATATGTACATATATATGTATACACATATACATATCTATGTATACATACTCATTGATGATTAATTCCTAGTTTTTAACGACAGTGTGTTGGTTAGGGTCATCTCATTTTTCTCCTCATAATACAATTATTGAAAAATACAATAAAATTTTATGTTATACTCTTAGAATATCCATTGGATCTATGCAAATAAAACTATAAGCAAATTCATTTTATTGTACAATAATGGTTGTATGCATAGACAAAAATAATCACTCAATGTAGTGAAAATATAGCGTTGTAGGAAATGTGGGGAATATAAAGAAAAAAATTACCCCTCTATGTCGTAAAAATTTAAAGTGCATTTTGGATAATTCAAAAGCTTCAAATGAGCATGTTCATTGGACATGTGCGTTGGACAGTTTTAGCAAAATTGGGAATGAGAAGTAATTTCAATCACTCTTGCCTAATCTTTGGTTTAATGTTTTATAGATGAAGCACACCCACCTATTTTCTTCAGGCTTGTTTATTTGTTAGTATAGTTTAAAAACTATGAATTCATTCGGTTTAAGTAGTAAAAGAGATAAATGAATCAGCTTGAATATAATAATAACTATATAAATGAGTAGGCAAGGCTATAAAAATTGATTCATTTTTTTATAACAACACAAAACTTCTATGCAAATAGGTCTACCAATGGATACTTTCAAATATACATGTGTCATATTTGCGAAAGTAACCAAATTTGTCTATGATTCAGATATATATCTGCATCTCTGAATTGCAAATGTATATCAAATATTTTCCTATGGTTAATGAATCTAAAGACGTGAATAAGAATTCTCAGTTTAACATAAAATTGTTTGGTTATCCTATGATTAATGAATCTAAAGACATAAATAAGAATTCTCAGTTTAACATAAAATTGTTTGGTCCTAATGATTAGAAAAGTACAAAAAATAAAAATAAAAATGATAAAAACAATATTTAGCAGTGAATATGCACACGCACATGCATATATATCTTGATAAAAATAGAATGGAATATTTTTGAATGTGAATACCATCATATTTGCATGTGTATTTGTTTTTCAAAATATTGGAACAAATTTTGGGTTAATGGGCATCCATTAACATATATGTATGTAAAGATTGGATGATATGTAGGTCTACCAATTGATAATTTTTAATGTAGATAGTGCCATATCCGTATCCGCATCCGATCATTTTCGGCTATCGGATATCCGTGTCCACGGATATGGATGGATATCGGATTATATATATATATATATATATGTATGTATATATATATATATATTCATTGATGATTAATTCCTAGTTTTTAACAATAGTGTGTTGGTTAGGGTCGCCTCATTTTCCTTCTCATAATACCATTATTAAAAAATACCATAAAATTTTGCGATATACTCTTCATAATAACAGACTTTTTAAGGACTACCAAATGCATCATTTTTTACTTTTATCGCACGGTAAGCAACCGTCATTGGTATTAGAGAACTAAATTTTCCATGATGATGGAAAACGATAGTTTCCACACCGAACAACTATAGTTCGATGGTTGATGGCCATGGAAAACTATGTTGGTCAGTGCTTGTTCTCCATGTAAAATGACTTTACGCGATGTTTAATTGACGTGTGAAATGACTTTATTATTAGAAAGCATGCAATTTTATTGCGTTTATTATTTTTCAATAGAATTACCAAAGGGAAAACTGGGTGCCTTCAACAAAACACTAACAATACGCTTTAACGTTGTTATGAAAAAAGGAATACATTTCACAGACTAATTTGATTAACTTTTCAACTAACAATTATGAATTAACGAGAATTATGGGTTATGAATTTAGGAGGGGTTATGAATTATGGAAATGAGGGTTATGAATTTAGATGGAGAAAGAAAAGATGATAGCAATAAAAATATAGATGAATTGAATTTGGTGATAAACAAATATATATATATATATATATATATATAATTTTCCTTGAACAGAACTCAAGGATAAAATAAATAGAACAAGTACATATGTACACATTTCTCAATTTTTCATTTTACATGTTCAGTTCTCCTTTTGGATGATGTATGCAAATTGAAACAGCATAAATTTATTGCTTGCTTCTTCATTTACTAAACTTCGTTATCATTTAGTACGAGAAAAGTACAACTCGACTATCATAAACTTCAACTTTTCCAACAATTTTGCACATAAAAAGATTTTATATATAGACAGTTGATAAGTTAAAGGTGGAATACAAAATGCATTGTGTAGACTTGTTGTAACGACCCACCTTTTTGAATGGTTTAAATCGACAATAAACCAAACATGTCAACTCAAACCATTCAAAAGGGAGGATTGTTAATGGGATAAATAAAAAAATAAGAGAAAAGGAAGAAAAAACAAAACACAGAATCTTATAGTGGAACGACAAAATATAATAATAAAAAAATAGTTCATGAAGCTGTTTTACAAATAACATTTTATTACACTTAACAATACAATCAGAGTTATACATACATCATGAATAAATAAATAATGCAGCGGAACAACATGATACAATGGAATATATATAAAATAAATAGCATACAATCTCTGTCTTCGTCCTTCAGAATAAAATGGTCTTCAATACACTGAAAAGCTCAAACTGAAACGAGTGTAATGAAAAGACAAAACACTCGAGTCTGAACTAAAAGATCTTATGTAAGTTAAATCAACAGTAAATAAATATGAGTGTGACGGCTTCAGAGATATTTACGAGCTTTTACATCTCCTATCCGGTGTCTAACGTGCATGCAATAACTTAAGATATGTTTGGATTCCATCTCCAAAGGATCCTTTAAACTATCTATAGGTAGTCGAATACGCTATTATAATATGTCTACAGTAAAGTAAAGTATTAAAATAACATTAAGGCGTTATCCATATCCCCCTTAGCACATTTTATATAAATGCCATAGTCTATACAGTACTGTAACTTCACCGTAAACTAGTAGGCTATTAGCGAGCACTCCATCAGTACGACACAAACCAAACTCGTAATGGGCTTAAGAAGGCATATGACAAGGCACGCGAGGCAATGCCCAGGGTAGGATACTAATTTTTTGTGGATTTGGACTGGTGGTAACGCATAGCAGCTACTATCGCCCACCTCGAGACACACTCCCATAATCAAAATCGAGGGGTGGCCAACAAATCAATCACAAATAAATATGGTATCGAAGAAATGTGCCCAATCAGAGGAGCGACCTCACTTGGCCCGGCGTTGCTCTTGTTTTAGTCATATCAAGCTGACCCGACGGGGTCAGGGCTGCGTTCATACCTCATACAGTAGCGTTCGCCAAAACATCCTACTTCGTTCTGGATTCTCCACCACGTGCACAGTTGTTAAAGTGCTTTCGAAATTGGCAGAGAGTATGATAATGTCTGACCCCGGTCTCTTTAACAACCAAACGCTTATTTCACACCGGTTGGTTCTCTTACATTTTCAAAAACCGATTCATAATTGATATCAAAATATCATATTTAATTCAAAATCATATCACTTTCGAAATCATATTCGCTTCAAAATCATCTCACTTTCGAAATCATATTCACTTTCGTAATCATTATTCACTTTAAATCATATCCGTTTTCAAAATCATAACCACAAAATAGGCTAAACCAACATATCAAAATATTCGCATTTAAATCAATTAAATCTAATTCATAACAATTCCAACTTTAAACAGTTTGGATATTGAAAGTAGTTTATATATATTGGAATAGTTATACATTAAAATATATATTACAAGTTGTTTATAAATTTAAAATAATATATATATATTAAAATAGTTAATATATTAAAAATAGGTTACAGATTAAAATAGTTTATATATTAAAAATAGGTTATAGATTAAAATAGTTTATATATTACAAATAGTTTATAGATTAAAATAGGTTATAAATTAAAATAGTTTATATATTAAAATAGGTTATAAATTAAAATAGTTTATATATTAAAAATAGTTTATATATTAAAATAGGTTATAAATTACAATAGTTTATATATTGAAAATTATTAATATATATTAAAATCGTTTATATGAGAAAAATAGTTTATTTGTTAAAAGAGTTTATATATTAATGGAGTTTATATCGAAAACAATTTCAAATTAGAATTGTCTCTTCCTTAGCATACATATACACATACGAGTGTTAAGGCACGCGTTTCGCGCGTGATGGTGGCACTCGCTTTGCCCATGAACTTACAAATTGTATATATTTAGCACATTCAAGAGAAAATGATTTGTAGAAATATCTAACCATATTTTTGTGTTGAAATCATTTGTTGTTAGGATAAATTTTACTTTAAGTTTCAAGATCTATTTTTTTTAAGTTTGAATTTTTTCCTATATTATTAATTAATAATGTATTTATTAGATTATATTTTTAATTGATATTAAGTTTGATAGTATGTGTAGATGTACATTTTGAATTTGTAAAAGAACTTTATTTGTTAGATCATATTTTTAAATTATATTAAATTTTGATAATAATTGTAGATAGACACTTTGAATTTGTAAAAGAAATTTAATTATTAGATCATATTTTCAAGTGATATTAGGATTTGCTATAATGTACGTTTTTGATAGTTCATGCTGACACAAAAAAAGTGTAACACCTAAATATTTTATGAAGTAAAGAAAATTTGAGCCTTTATTGAAAAGGAAAAAAAATTGAAAAAATATTGTTAATAGTATATCCACTACATTAATGTGATATGATAAATTTTCAAATCCTATCAACTATTAATTATGTGACATGAAGAAAGTTTAAATCTTATCTACTACTTATTATATAACAAGATGAAATTTAAGATCTTATCTATTATTATTACAACTTAAATCTTCCAACTATAAATATTATCCAACTTATCCCAAATAAAATCCACACTTCAATTCTATAAACAATGGTGCTTGAGAAGAAAGTTATGCAGAGCCTTTTGATACTGCTACTTCTACTAGTATTAGGTAACTAATTGTACAAGTTTGTTATTTTTTTCAAATCCACTTGCCGAAATTTTAGCATAAAAAAGGACCAAAACAGATTATGATTTTTTTAAATATTTTTTGTCCATTACAAGGATAACAAATATAGGTTAGGTTCTTGCTAATGGATTGGTTTTGGTACTGTGATATCCCGGAATTTTTGGCAATATAAATTTAATAATCTGGGTTAAAATTAAATAGATTTGATAATAATAAATCTGAATCTTCTTTAATAATTATTTTTATGGGTGATTTATCTTATAAAAGCTAATAAAATTGTTTCTATTTATAATGTATATATATTTGTATATATATTGTAAATAGATCAGTTTTGTTTTAAATTTAATAAATAAGGACATGTTTTTTAATTCTCATATTTTGGTGATTTGGAAATTTGATTTAAATTTAATATTAAATAAATAACCATATGGCTTTAAAATACTTAAGATAAAAGTTATTTGTTTAAAATTATTCTAGCTTAGGTTAAATTTAAACTAAAAGATTTGTTTTGTTTTTAAATATAGCTTAATAAAATAGGTAATTTATGAATAAAGAGATAACTTCTTTTATAAATTATTTTAAAATTTAAGAATGAGCTATATTAATAATGTAATGTCTTTACAAATGGATTTTTATATAAATAGAAATTGTTATTTTAAACTTACATACATATATATATATATTGGAAAGCTATGATTTGTAAATTTAACATAAAATAAATGTTATAATTATTTACATAAGTATATTAATAAATAATAGTAGACTAAGTATTTGATAGTTAAGTTTTAAAATAAAAAGGAGAAATAAAAATAAGCATTTGTGTTGAGAATAGAACTAAATACTTAAGTCAAAAATTTATAACAATGACTAAACCAACTTTATATTCTTTACGTAAAGTAAAAGCAAACAAAGGCAAGTAAAAATATGTATAGGCCTGTAAGTTTAGATATGCAGGCAAGTATAGAAAATAAAGTAAATATAAATGTGAAGCTTAGTATGCAAAACAAAGTTGATATGTACATGAAGTTAAAAACAACCTGGTAAAAATAAAATGTGTATGTATGTAGGCAAGAAATATGTAGCTATAAGTAGTTACAGGCAAGAACAAGCAAGGTAAAAATATAAAATATCTTTGTATATAAAATGGTTAAGAGAAACACGAAGTACATTAACAATTAATGTTTTCATCTCAGCAAACATAGAAGTCAACTCGAGATGCATAAAAATCTTGCCAGCCTCCAAAGCAAGAAATCAATCTCTGATCAAAGATAAAATAATGAAAAGTGTACCAGTATACCCAGAACACATAACCCTCCCTGTAATCTTTTCTTTCTATTTATTCATCTCTTTTTTTTAGTTCGTTCACTAGACTTAGCAAGCATTTCTTTTCTTTTTCCAAACTGAAGCATTTATTCATGTAAACAAAAACAAGATAATTAATCAAGGAAGATCAAGCTTGCTGCTTTTCAAAACAATGAGCTCTGTTATCTTCTCAAGAACAAAAGTGAGTAACATCACAACTTAGATGGTTTAAGTATATAATTATGTTGCATATTCATCTCTGAAAAATATGTTGTTGAATATATTTGTAAGTATAGTTCTGTGTTTATGTATGAATATATTAGTGTGCATACTGGTATCTGTTTTCTTCTTCTCTGATTCTAGTTCCAGGCAAGATCAAATTAAAACCCACTTGCTCTTGATTCAATTTGTGTTAGTACTTAAGTCCTGATCAAAGTATGGTGGTTATATCATAGATTTAGGTTTAAGTAAAAACAAATTGGATTGTCTATGAAAATATTAAGCCATAGGAATTCAAAAAAAAAGTTAAAAATCAATTACCTTATTTCTTCGATTCAGGGATCTGAATCAATTACTAAGCCTAAAGCTGGATTTTTAAAAACAAAATTTACGATTTTTAGCATGGGAATTGAGTGCATTTCTTGTTTAACCAGAAATTGGAATTTGAAGAAATCCTGATGATCTCGTTAGTTTGGAAGGCCGTGGTTCTTTCTAGAGGAAGAAGAGTTGTCAGTGACTAGGGGAAAAATGGTGGAAGTGGTGGCAGATCATGGGACGGTGGCGACTGTTTTGAGTTTCTAAACTTAGTTATGGCTGGGTAAGGGATTTTGATCACCTCGGTATCTATGTGCGATTGAGTGCTATAAGATTTGAGGGGATGATAGTCTGAGGGCTGAAGTAAGCTTGGCCGGAGTCGCTGGTGCTCTGATGATCGGAGAGATGGGTTCGAGACGATTTCTAGGCTTTGGGTGATGGTTCAGTACTTTGTTCCAGGTTCTGGTTCCAGCTTTGTCACTCGAGTTTGTTTTCGAGTTGGAGATGTCGATCTGAAATCGAGGTAGGGTGCTTGGGTAGTTTTCGACTTGTGGAGGCCATCGTTGTTGATCGACGATGAGCGGCGCCACCGTGCATGTGCATGGTGGATTTCTTGTGTGCTGTTGAGATGGAAGGGAAGTAGGTTACACGAGTTTTCTCGAGTAATTCGTGTACCAGGCTCGAAGTGAATGAGGCTGTGACTCGAAGGAGAGAGTGATTGCCTCGGGTTGATTTTTGTTGCAACAGGTTTTGCAGAAAACCTGTTACCCAGTTTTAATTTTTAAATAAAATCTAAAAGCTAGTTTAATGGAAATCAAAGTTTTAAAATGAGTTTAAATTCAAGTTGAAATCTGGTTCAAGTTATTTTTGAATTTCAATTCAAAATAAATAAGGTTTTAAACTTCAAATTGTTTAACTACTCTAAAAATGCTTAAATGGTTTGAATTTTTAGGAATGAAGTTTTAACATAAGTAAAGTTTTTAAAACCTAAGTTTAATCTGGAATCTAAATTTGGTATGTATTCCAGTTCTGGAATAAATGGAAGATTTTAAATATAAAATGATTTAAACAAATATGGATTTGTTAAAATGTCTTTTTAAAAGTTGATTTAAATTTAAAGTAAATTTGGTTTTAAATTCTTTTAAAACTTCTTTATAAAATAAATATTTCTTTAACATGAGAATCTAAAAGGTTTTTAGTTTGTTCTCTAAAATTTGTTGAAATTAAATTTATATTCATTTTAAATCCTAAATTTAAAATGGAATTTAAAGTAAATTGGAAGCAAATTGTGTTAAATACCTTGATTTAGTAAGAAATGTTTTAACTTAAAGATAAATAGAATGTAATGATTTGGATACATTAAATTTTTAAGAAAATTAAAATGGATAATGAATTTATTTAATTAATTAATGTTCGGATTAATTAAATAAGTAATTGAAGGGTTAAATTTAGTAATTGAGGTTTAAGATTTATTAATTAAGGGATGATTAATTTAGAAATTAAGTAACAGTTAATGCTTAATTAAATTCAACAACTATGGATTAATTAATGAGTTATTAAAATTTATTAAATTGAATTTAATAATGAATAAATCTTAGTTAATTACTGTAGAAAAGTAATTAAAGAATTGTTAATAGTTAATGAATGTCATTAACTAGAATTAATTAATGATGGAAGTAATTCAGGAAATTAATTACTTATTGTAATTAATTAAGTTTAATATGAAGTGTTTAAGTTAATTAATTAATTTTAATTAATTTATATAACCATTTGATGTTGTGATAAGTATAATTACTTAGGGAAGTAATTAATGATAATCACTAGATGTAATTAACTGAGGATGATTTAATGATGAAAGTAATTTGAGTATAATTACTTTGTATAATTAATCAAGGGATTAATTAGAGGAAATTAATTATGGAGTAATTAATTTATTTGATGGAGTAATTAAGGGTAGTTAATTACTGAATGGAATTAATCAAGGGTGATTAACAATTTGATTAACTTAAGATAAATTACTTTGTGTAATTAATTTAAAATAAATGTAATTAGAGATCATTAATTACTATAATTAATGATGTAATTTAGAACGGATTTATCTTAAAATAATTAATAACTGCAGGGATTTATTAATGTAATTAATTAAGAGATAAATTTAGTAATTTAAAGGTTAACTCCTATTTTTGGTTAAAGATAAATTTGAGAAATTAATTAAAGGGTAATTACTTGAATGTAATTAAAGGATAATTAAATCAAGGATGATTAATTAAGATGGAGATTTGAGAAGGATCAATTAATTGATTTGTAATTAATTAATGGTTATATAAGCAAGATTTATAATGATGAAGTAATTAATTTAATTTACTTTAAATTAATTAGAGACAAGTAATTAATTTAATTCATTTTAAATTAATTATAATTGGTGTGTTTATGAATCATTGCTTATGTATTGATGGATGATATTGATTTCCTTGAATGGTTTGAGATCTCAGATATGAGATAAATAATGCTGTGTGATATAGATGCTTTGGTTGAAGTGTGCTGATAATGTAGATTATCTATTTATGATGATATGTGAATCATCTATCTGTGATATTATGAATTATCTATTTGTGTGTATATAGATAATAGAAATGAATTGTTTTAACTTTAAAACAATTTGGCCTTAAAAGATACGGTTTGGATTTCGATGAGACCGGGATCGGGTTTCCAGATTTGGACATCCGAAAACCACATCGATCCAAATTAACGATAGGTCGTGAATCTCAAGTGAAGATGAAGATTCAGGGTGCAAGGGTTATTGTCGTTAACTCTGAGGGTGATTCCAAAATAAGTGTAACGAGATAATGCCTTCGGTTTCGTTCGAACCCGGAACGAACTTGTATGGATTGAATGCTTTCAGAACATCGTCAGGTGGACGATGAGCATTCTAAGAGATGTGTTCTGATGAGGTAATCGTAGCCTCAAGCCTCATTAACCGGGAATGGATAAAACAGGGGAGGTGTAGCAAGGCTTCGTGGGTAGCACCCACTTGAGAGCAAGATATACCCCTGTCTAGAGTCCCTTTTTATTCGGCTGTGTGGGCGGTTGAATAGCGACAACCGCCGGGGTTGTCTTGTTTGGGACTGTCCAGTAAGGGATGGTTCCGGCTTTGTGTTGCAGGGGATTTAGGGTGGGTCCTCGGTACGCTGATCTAGGCCAGGTACTGTGACGGGTGGTACCCCAGTAGCCCTGCCATTGTATGGAATCCAAACTCCAATAAGTGCCCTCGGATTTATTTGTATTACCCACTTGTTGGCTAGTATGCTGGAATTTAATCATGTAACAATTTCAGCTATTTCTTATTTACTAGAAAATCTAGACCTATTATAATATCATAGAATTTCCTATCAAAGCTTTGGTTAGCGTAAGGGAAAAACTTTTCCATGTTTATGTGTGGGAAGTCTTACGTGATACCTTTTGTTTTCAAAGGATTTTCAAAGTTAAGCAACTTTAACCTGTTACTCATACCAGACCCATGTCTGACCCGGAGTTTATTTCTGTTTTCTTAAACTCTCGGGTACTCAAATTTTTACAAGTAGCCAAAGGATTCAGGTTAGCTTTGATGAATTGTGGAGGAGCAATGGAGCAGGAGGCTTCAGCGTTGTAGATATATATAGAGTTCCGCTGTGTTGGTATCTCTGTGTTGTATTTGAGTTGTATCGAGTTGTATTTACTAGACAGGTGTTTATAACTATCTAGTATGTGTTGTATTATCTATGTAACTCTAATGTATATGATACTATGTAATCTCTTTATGTGATATATTATATTTCATTCGTTCCGCTGTTGAGATTCTGATGTTGTTTTCTGCTTCCTTCTTTATCTTTTCTATTTCTCACCCCTTTCTTTCTTAAAGATGATGCAACTTTCTGGTAGTAGAAAGTTGGGTCGTCACACTTGGTATCAGAGCATAGGTTGAGCGAATACCTAGGCTCTAGAGTGGTGTCTTTCTTGAGGGAGCGTATTTGTAATTTTGAATATATATACATATATATTTATTTCTACCTATCTGTTGGGTTACCTGTTCGGGTTTTCCAATAATAGTTATAAAGGTAGATAGGGTGGTGGTGTGTGTAGCACGACTACCAATGGTTGAATTCGTTGAGATTGGAAGTGTATCTAACGAGACTGTAGATCTAATACTGTCTCAAGTGAATTTGCGGTGTAAGGATTTCACCAAGTCTCTGAAGGGAATCTATTAGGGTTCGGAGTCCATTTTTGAAGTGCAAGTTTGGATGAGTATAATTTGGATTCTGACAGTTGAGCAGAAGCAAGTGATGGTATCTTGATACCTCAGGAATTAGTAGCTGTGTGATGAGACACAGTGACTATGGATGTCTCCGTAGATGTTTCTTTGGAGCAAGTTTAGGGAAGTGTGTCTGCATCGGTGTTGAGGCTGAGTTCAGCTGGGTGTTTGTGTTTGGCTTTGAGGCCTGAGTTTCTCGAGGAGTTTGGATTAGGAAGTCTTTGTCGTCAGTGGCAGCGTCACAGTTCAGATTGTTCGGTATGCAGGCAAGGAGGCCATCTGTCAGCAGTTTCCTAGAGGTGAAGTTCAGAAGCAACAGAGTCGTTCCGTTTCTTCGTTGGATTGGCTAGATAGGCTTAAGCTGTTCTGTTTGGTAAAGAGATAATAGTTTTCTTTGGATATTAAATTGGATTGATCGTGAAAGTGACTTGCGATAGTTGAGTGTTCTCTTGAGTTTTCAGAGATTTTTCTGGATGTCTTCAGGATGTCAGAATTTTGTCAGTATCAGGAGATTGAGTTGGTATCGACTGGATTCCAGAAGTGGTACCGATGGTTCAGCTTAGTAGTAGGATAGTTTCTGAAGTGAGTTGGTGAAGCAGCTCAAGTTTTGGAGGACCTTCTGAGTTTTATTTTTGGATCTATTGAACCATATTTTTGGAATGTGTTATCCAGTCTGTGCTTGTGTTCATCATCAGCATTTTTCATCTGTTTAGACCAGAGTTGCGCAGTGGAAGCATGGTGGCAGCTGTTTTCGTATGGAACCATTTGGAAGTTGCTGTATTTTGGATTAGAAAATTTCTTCAGGGAATTGTTCGGGATCTGAGACCAGATTGGGAGTGCATCTGTTTATCTCTTCCGGATAAGAGCAGTAAGATCTCTCTTCTGATTTTGGAATAGAGTTTGTGTCCAGAGTTTTGTTTGATCTTGGAAAGATCATTTTGTTGGATTGTTTCTAGTTCAGTTGTTTCTAAGGGCATCAGTAAGGGTTGAGCTGATCAGGAAGGATATAGGCGGCCCAGGATCGTCCGAAGAGTTTTGTGGATAAGAGACGGAGGAATTTAGATTCCAAAGTCGGAGATTTTATTTTGGATAAGTGTTTGGTCTTCGGGATTGAATTTTCAGTTTGGATAACTGGGATTCGTTGTATTTCACGTATCTTTGAGGGAGTACGTGTAAGATCTATCTCTGATCGTAGAGCCAGCAGTTCAGGGAGTTTTGATTGTTGAGTCAGACTTGTCAGTAGTCTGATATCCTATCTTGTTTTGTAGATCTAGATAAGTGGAAGCTTTGTAGCTTAGTAGTGTTGATTGTTTGGATTTTGTAAAGTGAGTATCCCGGTATTTATACTTAGGAAACTCGAGAGAATTCTATCCAGAATTTTGTCTGGATAGTTAGATTTGTTTGATTGGATGAATTGGTTGCTATGGTTGTTAGCATATGATTGATATATGCTTATGTTCTAAAATTAAAACT
This sequence comes from Allium fistulosum, assembly GCA_030737815.1. Classification (NCBI taxonomy): domain Eukaryota; kingdom Viridiplantae; phylum Streptophyta; class Magnoliopsida; order Asparagales; family Amaryllidaceae; genus Allium; species Allium fistulosum. The sequence continues at coordinate 674,451,435 of CM060901.1, forward strand.
TTAATTGGATTATTAAATTACCTTTGTTTTAAATTTCGGGGACGAAATTCTTTTAAGGGGGGAGGAATGTGATATCCTGGAATTTTTGGCAATATAAATTTAATAATCTGGGTTAAAATTAAATAGATTTGATAATAATAAATCTGAATCTTCTTTAATAATTATTTTTATGGGTGATTTATCTTTTAAAAGCTAATAAAATTGTTTCTATTTATAATGTATATATATTTGTATATATATTGTAAATAGATCGGTTTTGTTTTTAAATTTAATAAATAAGGACATGTTTTCTAATTCTCATATTTTTGGTGATTTGGAAATTTGATTTAAATTTAATATTAAATAAATAACCATATGGCTTTAAAATACTTAAGATAAAAGTTATTTGTTTAAAATAATTCTAGCTTTGGTTAAATTTAAACAAAATGTTTGCACCAAAAATGGTCACAAACCCCAAGTGTTGTGAAAGCACCAGTGTATGAATACAAATCAGCAATATTCAAACACAAATATCATATCTAAGCAAGCAACAAACAACAATCCAGAAATAATGAACAGTGACACGCAATTTATAGTGGTTCGGCTATCTCCGGCCTACGTCCACTTCAAATATTTTTATATTTTATTAATGTTCTTCGCTGATTACAGATGATTACAGCAAATACAATGAATGAATCTGAGTATAACAGCAATGGAAAGGTAAAAATATTTGAAGTGGACGTAGGCCGGAGATAGCCGAACCACTATAAATTGCGTGTCACTGTTCATTATTTCTGGATTGTTGTTTGTTGCTTGCTTAGATCTGATATTTGTGTTTGAATATTGCTGATTTGTATTCATACACTGGTGCTTTCACAACACTTGGGGTTTGTGACCATTTTTGGTGCAAACACTTTGGTGCTTTCACTGAGAAGAACTAGCACCCGCTACACCAGATTCGAAGTTCAGATTTGAAAACTCGAAGATTTGAAGACAATGACTCGACAAACAAGTAGAAGACAAAGAGCCGAGAGAAGCCATCAAGGAGGAAGTCAAGAGGCATCCTCTGGTGCTGGGGAAGAACCAGCTTCGATCTACATCACTAAAGACGAAATGGAGACCATGACCAATCTGATGCACGAAAGAATGATGAAAAGTCAACAAGAGATGCTGCAGAATTTCTTTGAACAGATGAGAGCTGTAGGGATGCAGAGCCTAGGACCAACTACAGCAGCTATGAATGTGGAACAAGGAGCTAGGGTTGCGGAACCTGATGAAGGACAGAATGCAAATCCAGAGGACAATCGACAAGGACTCGGGGGCAGACCCTCGGGATCCGATGCTGGAAGGCCGACAGACGGAGCTCAACAAGCTAGGGCCAATGCTGATGCTAACGGGCCACACGAAGAATACATACCAGAATACCCTTCAAGACCAAGAGGGCAACCCCAAGATGGAGATGAAAAGATGGCTGGATTAGTGCGACGACTCATGAGAGGAGGATTGTCTAGCGGAGGATTGGAGGAAGTCAGTCGGAGTCCGTTCACTCCAAATATCAGGAATGCAAGGAACCCTCCAAAGTTCAAACTGCCGACGCTGAATCCGTATGACGGAAAGTCAGACCCGACCATGCACGTTACCAGATACATCAGGCATATGGAAGTGCTGGGAGCATCCGAGGAAGTGATGGCACGATGCTTCCCTTTGTTTCTATCAGATTTGGTTGCGCTTTGGTTCAGACAACTAGAGACTGGATCAATCAGGACATGGGGTGAGCTAGTGGAATGCTTCATGAGACAGTTTAGGGTCCATGTGACGCGACCCAAGAGTGTGATGACTTTAGCCTCGATAAAGCAAAGGACCGGAGAGTCCATAAATGATTTTCTATTGCGATTCAATGCAACGGTGGCTTCTGTAGATCGCCCGGATCCATCAATGATTTTGATGGCGGCAGTAGCAGGAATTGCAGAAGGCACCGAATTCAAAGATTCTCTGACCAGAGACCCACCGCAAGATCTAGGAGAGTTCTATCATGAAGCTGAAAAATTCATTCGACTAGAGGAATCACGAGCCGAGAGGCAGGAAATAAACACTACACGAAGCGAAGGAACCGCAGGAGGACAGTCTGGAGCAGACAAAGGAAAGAGAAAGCAAGACGATGCACAGGACGGTCCTGATAAACGGAAGAAATTCTGGGAACCCAGATTCAGGCAATACACCGGTTTGACGACAAGCCTGGAACGAATTTACACTGAAACTCGGGGGCAGCTCCCTTATCGAAAGCCGCCGAGAAGAGATCCCACAGAGCGGGAACGCAGAACTGGAAAATATTGCCTATTCCATGAGCTGGATGGGCACACGACCGATGAATGCCGCCACCTAAAGGATGAGGTGGAAGAACATGCTAGGAGTGGTAGATTGCCACAATATGTCAGAGAACCGACAGCAGCGGTAAGGCCTGAACAGCCACCGCCTCCACATAACAGGAACGATCCAGGATCGGGATCACGACTCATCATCAACTGATCATGATGGCAAGGGCCAAGTTCAAGATATGAACTCTGGTCAATCACTTTTCTTAGATTTGCTTTCAAAATAAAACGGCTATTCCACTCACTCATGTATGGGAACCAAAGAGATCCCTAGGCATGCTCTGAGATGGTATAGACCGTTCAGCCCGGAGAGGCATTGCGTAGCTTTTCCCTGATGTTTGAGATTGAACATCTAGGGTCTGAATTTAATAAATGAACTTGAATTTCCTGAATAAGCCTTTGACCGGAGAGTTAAAGGACGAATATTACGTACTGATACAAAATGATGTTCGCTTTATGACCCTACCCGGAGAGACGGGGTCCGGAGTGCAAGAAGTGAGTTGCTTCGCCGGATAGCGACAGGATCGACTCACTTAAGCGCTGTTTCCCCTTCACCGAAGAGTGACAGGATGGGATCCAACAAGGGCCCGGAGAGGCTATGATCGGCCGACGATTTAGGCCAAGACATCGCTTAATGTTCAGATACACTGAACTGGAGTGCAAGAATGGATCGCTTCGCCGGAGAGCGACAGAATCGACCCACTTAACGTTGTTTCCCCTTCACCAGAGAGTGACAGGATGGGATCCAGCAGGAGCCCGGAGAGGCTACGATCGGCCCAGAACGGCCAAGACATCGCTTCACGTCCTAACTGGGGCCAGAGTGCAAGGAATAGAAAGCAGCGCCGGAGTGCAATAGGACCTTTCTATTCAACCGCTAAGTCTAGAATGGGCTTCGCAAGGGTCCGGAGCGATCGTCAACAGTCCGGAAAGACTGTAGAAGTTCATTCTTAAACTTCCACTGGAAGAAATTGATAACAATTCGGCTTCGAACGGCCATGAATTTGATTGATAACACTCTAGCCATGAATAACACATGAGCCCACAGCATTCGATTTGAAGTTATTCAAAACACGCCTTTTACAAAAAAAAGGCATGTTTTGGGGGGCAAAATGTTATCCCACTTTTTGGCAAAGCTGGGATACCCAATAATTTGCTGGAAATCGATATTAACAAGTCATTAATGTCAACTATGTGTTACAGGATAACCATGGATATCGATGAATTTTGTCCGAGTCCGGATCGGGCCGCAATTTACGAGACATGACAAGCAAAGCCATGGAAACCTGCATTCCAAATTTCAAGACAATCCGAGTCCATATGCTCAGGATATGATCGATGCAAGTTGATGAAAAAAGTCACATTTTCGTATCCATCAGGCAGCATTAGCTTCGTATCGATAGAGTATGTATTCACCATCACGTCCCCATTCGTATCCATCAACTTCGCATCGATCGAGTTCGAATCCATCAGTGAACCTCAACTAGCATTGACCGAGTTCGTATCCATCAACAGGACATGCGCTTCGTATCAATCAGCAACGTCCTGTTTCGTATCCATCCAACCAAACACGGTCTGTATCCATGGATGAGATTCCATTCGAATCCATCGTCTTCGTATCGATCGGGGATGCAAGTCCTTCGTACCCATCTGTCTTGAATCCATCAGATGACTTTGCATCCATGAGGCGCTGACCACTTCGTATCCATCAGGAATCCTTGCTCACATCCGCGAATAATTGCTTGTTCGTAACCACTGAGTCAAACAGGCCAGAGATGACGCGTGAGTTATGGATGAAAACGCGGCGAAATACCCGGAGTGACTCGATCAAACCGGAGTGAGAAGCGGATCGACACGAAGAGCGCGCGCCACGTCAACCTACTCACGCGCGTTGCCATCGAGTCGAAGGGATCAGTTCGAATGAATGGATTCGAACCTAACAGCCATCGAGCAAACCAATTTCGTATCGACCATATCTCGCAAACCCTCGATCCAAATGCAACGAAATTTTCACAGTAGCTCCCACACAAGGTAAAGAGCAATCCTGCCAAGTTTCAGCTCGATTGGAGCATTTCCTGATCGATACGAAGTTGATTCGAATCGATCACAGATTGAGTTGAAACTTGGTGGGACCGGTCGCGTGGGCCCCCTCACGTGCCAGAAGAAGTCTCCTGAAGTTTGGGCGAGATCTGGGCCTCCTACGCCTATAAATAGCCCCCTGAAGCCTACAGAAAAGAGATCTTTTTCAGCCATTCAACGTCCAGACTCTGCCGGATTCAAATCTACTCCTTTCCATTGCTGTTATACTCAGATTCATTCATTGTATTTGCTGTAATCATCTGTAATCAGCGAAGAACATCAATAAAATATAAAAATATTTGAAGTGGACGTAGGCCGGAGATAGCCGAACCACTATAAATTGCGTGTCACTGTTCATTATTTCTGGATTGTTGTTTGTTGCTTGCTTAGATCTGATATTTGTGTTTGAATATTGCTGATTTGTATTCATACACTGGTGCTTTCACAACACTTGGGGTTTGTGACCATTTTTGGTGCAAACACAAAAAGATTTGTTTTGTTTTTAAATATAGCTTAATAAAATAGGTAATTTATGAATAAAGAGATAACTTCTTTTATAAATTATTTTAAAATTTAAGAATGAGCTATATTAATAATGTAATGTCTTTACAAATGGATTTTTATATAAATAGAAATTGTTATTTTAAACTTACATACATATATATATATATTGGAAAGCTATGATTTGTAAATTTAACATAAAATAAATGTTATAATTATTTACATAAGTATATTAATAAATAATAGTAGACTAAGTATTTGATAGTTAAGTTTTAAAATAAAAAGGAGAAATAAAAATAAGCATTTGTGTTGAGAATAGAACTAAATACTTAAGTCAAAAATTTATAACAATGACTAAACCAACTTTATATTCTTTACGTAAAGTAAAAGCAAACAAAGGCAAGTAAAAATATGTATAGGCCTGTAAGTTTAGATATGCAGGCAAGTATAGAAAATAAAGTAAATATAAATGTGAAGCTTAGTATGCAAAACAAAGTTGATATGTACATGAAGTTAAAAACAACCTGGTAAAAATAAAATGTGTATGTATGTAGGCAAGAAATATGTAGCTATAAGTAGTTACAGGCAAGAACAAGCAAGGTAAAAATATAAAATATCTTTGTATATAAAATGGTTAAGAGAAACACGAAGTACATTAACAATTAATGTTTTCATCTCAGCAAACATAGAAGTCAACTCGAGATGCATAAAAATCTTGCCAGCCTCCAAAGCAAGAAATCAATCTCTGATCAAAGATAAAATAATGAAAAGTGTACCAGTATACCCAGAACACATAACCCTCCCTGTAATCTTTTCTTTCTATTTATTCATCTCTTTTTTTTAGTTCGTTCACTAGACTTAGCAAGCATTTCTTTTCTTTTTCCAAACTGAAGCATTTATTCATGTAAAAAAAAACAAGATAATTAATCAAGGAAGATCAAGCTTGCTGCTTTTCAAAACAATGAGCTCTGTTATCTTCTCAGGAACAAAAGTGAGTAACATCACAACTTAGATGGTTTAAGTATATAATTATGTTGCATATTCATCTCTGAAAAATATGTGGTTGAATATATTTGTAAGTATAGTTCTGTGTTTATGTATGAATATATTAGTGTGCATACTGGTATCTGTTTTCTTCTTCTCTGATTCTAGTTCCAAGCTAGATCAAATTAAAACCCACTTGCTCTTGATTCAATTTGTGTTAGTACTTAAGTCTTGATCGAAGTATGGTGGTTATATCATAGATTTAGGTTTAAAATTTGTTTAAGTAAAAACAAATTGGATTGTCTATGAAAATATTAAGCCACAGGAATTCAAAAAAAAAGTTAAAAATCAATTACCTTATTTCTTCGATTCAGGGATCTGAATCAATTACTAAGCCTAAAGTTGGATTTATTAAAACAAAATTTACGATTTTTAGCATGGGAATTGAGTGCATTTCTGGTTTAACCAGAAATTGGAATTTGAGGAAATCCTGATGATCTCGTTAGTCTGGAAGGCCGTGGTTCTTTCTAGAGGAAGAAGAGTTGTCAGTGACTAGGGGAAAAATGGTGGAAGTGGTGGCAGATCGTGGTGGTGATGGTGGCGACTGTTTTGAGTTTCTAAACCTAGTTATGGCTGGGTAAGGGATTTTGATCACCTCGGTATGTATGTGCGATTAAGTGCTATAAGATTTGAGGGGATGATAGTTTGAGGGCTGAAGTAAGCTTGGCCGGAGTTTCTGGTGCTCTGATGATCGGAGAGATGGGTTCGAGACGATTTCCAGGCTTTGGGTGATGGTTCGGTTCTTTGTTCCAGGTTCTGGTCCCAGCTTTTTCACTCAAGTTTGTTTTCGAGTTGCAGATGTCGATCTGAAATCGAGGTAGGGTGCTTGGGTAGTTTTCGACTTGTGAGGCCATCGTTGATGATCGACGATGAGCGGCGCCACCGTGCATGTGCCGGTGGATTTCTTATGTGCTGTTGAGATGGAAGGGAAGTAGGTTACACGAGTTTTCTCAAATAATTCGTGTACCAGGCTCGAAGTGAATGAGGCTTTGACTCGAAGGAGAGAGTGATTGCCTCGGGTTTATTTTTGTTGCAACAGGTTTTGCAGAAAACCTGTTACCCAGTTTTAATTTTTAAATAAAATCTAAAAGCTAGTTTAATGGAAAGAAAAGTTTTAAAATGAGTTTAAATTCAAGTTGAAATCTGGTTCAAGTTATTTTTAAATTACAATTCAAAATAAATAAGGTTTTAAACTTCAAATTGTTTAACTACTCTAAAAATGCTTAAATGGTTTGAATTTTTAGTAATGAAGTTTTAAAATAAGTAAAGATTTTAAAACCTAAGTTTAATCTGGAATCTAAATTTGATATGTATTCCAGTTCTGGAATAAATGGAAGATTTTAAATATAAAATGATTTAAACAAATATGGATTTGTTAAAGTGTCTTTTCAAAAGTTGATTTAAATTTAAAGTAAATTTGGTTTTAAATTCTTTTAAAACTTCTTTATAAAATAAATATTTCTTTAACATGAGAATCTAAAAGGTTTTTAGTTTGTGCTCTAAACTTTGTTGAAATTAAATTTATATTCATTTTAAATCCTAAATTTAAAATGGAATTTAAAGTAAATTGGAAGCAAATTGTGTTAAATACCTTGATTTAGTAAGAAATGTTTTAACTTAAAGATAAATAGAATGTAATGATTTGGATACATTAAATTTTTAAGAAAATTAAAATGGATAATGAATTTATTTAATTAATTAATGTTCAGATTAATTAAATAAGTAATTGAAGGGTTAAATTTAGTAATTGAGGTTTAAGATTTATTAATTAAGGGATAATTAATTTAGCAATTAAGTAACAGTTAATGCTTAATTAAATTCAACAACTATGGATTAATTAATGAGTTATTAAAATTTATTAAATTGAATTTAATATTGAATAAATCTTAGTTAATTACTGTAGAAAAGTAATTAAAGAATTGTTAATAGTTAATGAAGGTCATTAACTAGAATTAATTAATGATGGAAGTAATTCAGGAAATTAATTACTTATTGTAATTAATTAAGTTTAATATGAAGTGTTTAAGTTAATTAATTAAGTTTAATTAATTTAAATAACCATTTGATGTTGTGATAAGTATAATTACTTAGGGAAGTAATTAATGATAATCACTAGATGTAATTAGCTGGGGATGATTTAATGATGAAAGTAATTTGAGTATAATTACTTTGTATAATTAATCAAGGGATTAATTAGAGGAAATTAATTATGGAGTAATTAATTTATTTGATGGAGTAATTAAGTGTAGTTAATTACTGAATGGAATTAATCAAGGGTGATTAACAATTTGATTAATCTAAGATAAATTACTTGGTGTAATTAATTTAAAATAAATGTAATTAGAGATCATTAATTACTATAATTAATGATGTAATTTAGAACGGATTTATCTTAAAATAATTAATAACTGCAGGGATTTATTAATGTAATTAATTAAGAGATAAATTTAGTAATTTAAAGGTTAACTCCTATTTTTGGTTAAAGATAAATTTGGGAAATTAATTAAAGGGTAATTACTTGAATGTAATTAAAAGATAATTAAATCAAGGATGATTAATTAAGATGGAGATTTGAGAAGGATCAATTAATTGATTTGTAATTAATTAATGGTTATATAAGCAAGATTTATAATGATGAAGTAATTAATTTAATTTACTTTAAATTAATTAGAGACAAGTAATTAATTTAATTCATTTTAAATTAATTATAATTGGTGTGTTTATGAATCATTGCTTATGTATTGATGGATGATATTGATTTCCTTGAATGGTTTGAGATCTCAGATATGAGATAAATAATGCTGTGTGATATAGATGCTTTGGTTGAAGTGTGCTGATGATGTAGATTATCTATTTATGATGATATATTGATATGTGAATCATCTATCTGTGATATTATGAATTATCTATCTGTGTGTATATAGATAATAGAAATGAATTGTTTTAACTTTAAAACAACTTGGTCTTAAAAGATACGGTTTGGATTTCGATGAGATCGGGATCGGGTTTCCAGATTTGGACATTCGAAAACCACATCGATCGAAATTAACGATAGGTCGTGAATCTCAAGTGAAGATGAAGATTCAGAGTGCAAGGGTTATTGTCGTTAACTCTGAAGGTGATTTCAAAATGAGTGTAACGAGATAATGCCTTCGGTTTCGTTCGAACCCGAAACGAACTTGTATGGATTGAATGCTTTCAGAACATCGTCAGGTGGACGATGAGCATTCTAAGTGATGTGTTCTGATGAGGTAATCGTAGCCTCAAGCCTCATCAACCGGGAATGGCTAAAACAGGGGAGGTGCAACAAGGCTTCGTGGGTAGCACCCACTTGAGAGCAAGATATACCCCTGTCTAGAGTCCCTTTTTATTAGGCAGTGTGGGCGGTTGAATAGCTACAACCGCCGGGGTTGTCTTGTTTGGGACTGTCCAGTAAGGGATGGTTCCGGCTTTGTATTGCAGGGGACTTAGGGTGGGTCCTCCGTACGCTGATCTAGGCCAGGTACTGTGACGGGTGGTACCTCAGTAGCCCTGCCATTGTATGGAATCCATACTCCAATAAGTGCCCTCGGATTTATTTGTATCACCCACTTGTTGGCTAGTATGCTGGAATTTAATCATGTAACAATTTCAGCTATTTCTTATTTACTAGAAAATCTAGACCTATTATAATATCATAGAATTTCCTATCAAAGCTTTGGTTAGCGTAAGGGAAAAACTTTTCCATGTTTATGTGTGGGAACTCTTGCGTGATACCTTTTGTTTTCAAAGGATTTTCAAAGTTAAGCAACTTTGACCTGTTACTCATATCAGACCCATGTCTGACTCGGAGTTTATTTCTGTTTTCTTAAACTCTCGGGTACTCAAATTTTTACAAGTAGCCAAAGGATTCAGGTTAGCTTTGATGAATTGTGGAGGAGCAATGGAGCAGGAGGCTTCAGCGTTGTAGATATATATAGAGTTCCGCTGTGTTGGTATCTCTGTGTTGTATTTGAGTTGTATCGAGTTGTATTTACTAGACAGGTGTTTATAACTATCTAGTATGTGTTGTATTATCTATGTAACTCTAATGTATATGATACTATGTAATCTCTTTATGTGATATATTATATTTCATTCGTTCCGCTGTTGAGATTCTGATGTTGTTTTCTGCTTCCTTCTTTATCTTTTCTATTTCTCACCCCTTTCTTTCTTAAAGATGATGCAACTTTCTGGTAGTAGAAAGTTGGGTCGTCACACTTGGTATCAGAGCATAGGTTGAGCGAATACCTAGGCTCTAGAGTGGTGTCTTTCTTGAGGGAGCGTATTTGTAATTTTGAATATATATACATATATATTTATTTCTACCTATCTGTTGGGTTACCTGTTCGGGTTTTCCAATAATAGTTATAAAGGTAGATAGGGTGGTGGTGTGTGTAGCACGACTACCAATGGTTGAATTCGTTGAGATTGGAAGTGTATCTAACGAGACTGTAGATCTAATACCGTCTCAAGTGAATTTGCGGTGTAAGGATTTCACCAAGTCTCTGAAGGGAATCTATTAGGGTTCGGAGTCCATTTTTGAAGTGCAAGTTTGGATGAGTATAATTTGGATTCTGACAGTTGAGCAGAAGCAAGTGATGGTATCTTGATACCTCAGGAATTAATAGCTGTGTGATGAGACACAGTGACTATGGATGTCTTCGTAGATGTTTCTTTGGAGCAAGTTTAGGGAAGTGTGTCTGCATCGGTGTTGAGGCTGAGTTCAGCTGGGTGTTTGTGTTTGGCTTTGAGGCCTGAGTTTCTCGAGGAGTTTGGATTAGGAAGTCTTTGTCGTCAGTGGCAGCGTCACAGTTCAGATTGTTCGGTATGCAGGCAAGGAGGCCATCTGTCAGCAGTTTCCTAGAGGTGAAGTTCAGAAGCAACAGAGTCGTTCCGTTTCTTCGTTGGATTGGCTAGATAGGCTTAAGCTGTTCTGTTTGGTAAAGAGAGAATAGTTTTCTTTGGATATTAAACTGGATTGATCGTGAAAGTGATTTGCGATAGTTGAGTGTTCTCTTGAGTTTTCAGAGATTTTTCTGGATGTCTTCAGGATGTCAGAATTTTGTCAGTATCAGGAGATTGAGTTGGTATCGACTGGATTCCAGAAGTGGTACCGATGGTTCAGCTTAGTAGTAGGATGGTTTCTGAAGTGAGTTGGTGAAGCAGCTCAAGTTTTGGAGGACCTTTTGAGTTTTATTTTTGGATCTATTGAACCATATTTTTGGAATGTGTTGTCCAGCCTGTGCTTGTGTTCATCATCAGCATTTTTCATCTGTTTAGACCAGAGTTGCGCAGTGGAAGCATGGTGGCAGCTGTTTTCGTATGGAACCATTTGGAAGTTGCTGTATTTTGGATTAGAAAATTTCTTCAGGGAATTGTTCGGGATCTGAGACCAGATTGGGAGTGCATCTGTTTATCTCTTCCGGATAAGAGCAGTAAGATCTCTCTTCTGATTTTGGAATAGAGTTTGTGTTCGGAGTTTTGTTTGATCTTGGAAAGATCATTTTGTTGGATTGTTTCTAGTTCAGTTGTTTCTAAGGGCATCAGTAAGGGTTGAGCTGATCAGGAAGGATATAGGCGGCCCAGGATCGTCCGAAGAGTTTTGTGGATAAGAGACGGAGGAATTTAGATTCCGAAGTCGGAGATTTTATTTTGGATAAGTGTTTGGTCTTCGGGATTGAATTTTCAGTTTGGATAACTGGGATTCGTTGTATTTCACGTATCTTTGAGGGAGTACGTGTAAGATCTATCTCTGATCGTAGAGCCAGCAGTTCAGGGAGTTTTGATTGTTGAGCCAGACTTGTCAGTAGTCTGATATCCTGTCTTGTTTTGTAGATCTAGATAAGTGGAAGCTCTGTAGCTTAGTAGTGTTGATTGTTTGGATTTTGTAAAGTGAGTATCCCGGTATTTATACTTAGGAAACTCGAGAGAATTCTATCCAGAATTTTGTCTGGATAGTTAGATTTGTTTGATTGGATGAATTGGTTGCTATGGTTGTTAGCATATGATTGATATATGCTTGTGTTCTAAAATTAAATCTTTAATTGGATTATTAAATTAATTACCTTTGTTTTAAATTTCGGGGACGAAATTCTTTTAAGGGGGGAGGAATGTGATATCCCGGAATTTTTGGCAATATAAATTTAATAATCTGGGTTAAAATTAAATAGATTTGATAATAATAAATCTGAATCTTCTTTAATAATTATTTTTATGGGTGATTTATCTTTTAAAAGCTAATAAAATTGTTTCTATTTATAATGTATATATATTTGTATATATATTGTAAATAGATCGGTTTTGTTTTTAAATTTAATAAATAAGGACATGTTTTCTAATTCTCATATTTTTGGTGATTTGAAAATTTGATTTAAATTTAATATTAAATAAATAACCATATGGCTTTAAAATACTTAAGATAAAAGTTATTTGTTTAAATAATTCTAGCTTTGGTTAAATTTAAACAAAAAGATTTGTTTTGTTTTTAAATATAGCTTAATAAAATAGGTAATTTATGAATAAAGAGATAACTTCTTTTATAAATTATTTTAAAATTTAAGAATGAGCTATATTAATAATGTAATGTCTTTACAAATGGATTTTTATATAAATAGAAATTGTTATTTTAAACTTATATACATATATATATATTGGAAAGCTATGATTTGTAAATTTAACATAAAATAAATGTTATAATTATTTACATAAGTATATTAATAAATAATAGTAGACTAAGTATTTGATAGTTAAGTTTTAAAATAAAAAGGAGAAATAAAAATAAGCATTTGTGTTGAGAATAGAACTAAATACTTAAGTCAAAAATTTATAACAATGACTAAACCAACTTTATATTCTTTACGTAAAGTAAAAGCAAACAAAGGCAAGTAAAAATATGTATAGGCCTGTAAGTTTAGATATGCAGGCAAGTATAGAAAATAAAGTAAATATAAATGTGAAGCTTAGTATGCAAAACAAAGTTGATATGTACATGAAGTTAAAAACAACCTGGTAAAAATAAAATGTGTATGTATGTAGGCAAGAAATATGTAGCTATAAGTAGTTACAGGCAAGAACAAGCAAGGTAAAAATATAAAATATCTTTGTATATAAAATGGTTAAGAGAAACACGAAGTACATTAACAATTAATGTTTTCATCTCAGCAAACATAGAAGTCAACTCGAGATGCATAAAAATCTTGCCAGCCTCCAAAGCAAGAAATCAATCTCTGATCAAAGATAAAATAATGAAAAGTGTACCAGTATACCCAGAACACATAACCCTCCCTGTAATCTTTTCTTTCTATTTATTCATCTCTTTTTTTTAGTTCGTTCACTAGACTTAGCAAGCATTTCTTTTCTTTTTCCAAACTGAAGCATTTATTCATGTAAAAAAAAACAAGATAATTAATCAAGGAAGATCAAGCTTGCTGCTTTTCAAAACAATGAGCTCTGTTATCTTCTCAGGAACAAAAGTGAGTAACATCACAACTTAGATGGTTTAAGTATATAATTATGTTGCATATTCATCTCTGAAAAATATGTGGTTGAATATATTTGTAAGTATAGTTCTGTGTTTATGTATGAATATATTAGTGTGCATACTGGTATCTGTTTTCTTCTTCTCTGATTCTAGTTCCAAGCTAGATCAAATTAAAACCCACTTGCTCTTGATTCAATTTGTGTTAGTACTTAAGTCTTGATCGAAGTATGGTGGTTATATCATAGATTTAGGTTTAAAATTTGTTTAAGTAAAAACAAATTGGATTGTCTATGAAAATATTAAGCCACAGGAATTCAAAAAAAAAGTTAAAAATCAATTACCTTATTTCTTCGATTCAGGGATCTGAATCAATTACTAAGCCTAAAGTTGGATTTATTAAAACAAAATTTACGATTTTTAGCATGGGAATTGAGTGCATTTCTGGTTTAACCAGAAATTGGAATTTGAGGAAATCCTGATGATCTCGTTAGTCTGGAAGGCTGTGGTTCTTTCTAGAGGAAGAAGAGTTGTCAGTGACTAGGGGAAAAATGGTGGAAGTGGTGGCAGATCGTGGTGGTGATGGTGGCGACTGTTTTGAGTTTCTAAACCTAGTTATGGCTGGGTAAGGGATTTTGATCACCTCGGTATGTATGTGCGATTAAGTGCTATAAGATTTGAGGGGATGATAGTTTGAGGGCTGAAGTAAGCTTGGCCGGAGTTTCTGGTGCTCTGATGATCGGAGAGATGGGTTCGAGACGATTTCCAGGCTTTGGGTGATGGTTCGGTTCTTTGTTCCAGGTTCTGGTCCCAGCTTTTTCACTCAAGTTTGTTTTCGAGTTGCAGATGTCGATCTGAAATCGAGGTAGGGTGCTTGGGTAGTTTTCGACTTGTGAGGCCATCGTTGATGATCGACGATGAGCGGCACCACCGTGCATGTGCCGGTGGATTTCTTACGTGCTGTTGAGATGGAAGGGAAGTAGGTTACACGAGTTTTCTCAAATAATTCGTGTACCAGGCTCGAAGTGAATGAGGCTTTGACTCGAAGGAGAGAGTGATTGCCTCGGGTTGATTTTTGTTGCAACAGGTTTTGCAGAAAACCTGTTACCCAGTTTTAATTTTTAAATAAAATCTAAAAGCTAGTTTAATGGAAAGAAAAGTTTTAAAATGAGTTTAAATTCAAGTTGAAATCTGGTTCAAGTTATTTTTAAATTTCAATTCAAAATAAATAAGGTTTTAAACTTCAAATTGTTTAACTACTCTAAAAATGCTTAAATGGTTTGAATTTTTAGTAATGAAGTTTTAAAATAAGTAAAGATTTTAAAACCTAAGTTTAATCTGGATCTAAATTTGATATGTATTCCAGTTCTGGAATAAATGGAAGATTTTAAATATAAAATGATTTAAACAAATATGGATTTGTTAAAGTGTCTTTTCAAAAGTTGATTTAAATTTAAAGTAAATTTGGTTTTAAATTCTTTTAAAACTTCTTTATAAAATAAATATTTCTTTAACATGAGAATCTAAAAGGTTTTTAGTTTGTGCTCTAAACTTTGTTGAAATTAAATTTATATTCATTTTAAATCCTAAATTTAAAATGGAATTTAAAGTAAATTGGAAGCAAATTGTGTTAAATACCTTGATTTAGTAAGAAATGTTTTAACTTAAAGATAAATAGAATGTAATGATTTGGATACATTAAATTTTTAAGAAAATTAAAATGGATAATGAATTTATTTAATTAATTAATGTTCAGATTAATTAAATAAGTAATTGAAGGGTTAAATTTAGTAATTGAGGTTTAAGATTTATTAATTAAGGGATAATTAATTTAGCAATTAAGTAACAGTTAATGCTTAATTAAATTCAACAACTATGGATTAATTAATGAGTTATTAAAATTTATTAAATTGAATTTAATAATGAATAAATCTTAGTTAATTACTGTAGAAAAGTAATTAAAGAATTGTTAATAGTTAATGAAGGTCATTAACTAGAATTAATTAATGATGGAAGTAATTCAGGAAATTAATTACTTATTGTAATTAATTAAGTTTAATATGAAGTGTTTAAGTTAATTAATTAAGTTTAATTAATTTAAATAACCATTTGATGTTGTGATAAGTATAATTACTTAGGGAAGTAATTAATGATAATCACTATATGTAATTAGCTGGGGATGATTTAATGATGAAAGTAATTTGAGTATAATTACTTTGTATAATTAATCAAGGGATTAATTAGAGGAAATTAATTATGGAGTAATTAATTTATTTGATGGAGTAATTAAGTGTAGTTAATTACTGAATGGAATTAATCAAGGATGATTAACAATTTGATTAATCTAAGATAAATTACTTGGTGTAATTAATTTAAAATAAATGTATTTAGAGATCATTAATTACTATAATTAATGATGTAATTTAGAATGGATTTATCTGAAAATAATTAATAACTGCAGGGATTTATTAATGTAATTAATTAAGAGATAAATTTAGTAATTTAAAGGTTAACTCCTATTTTTGGTTAAAGATAAATTTGAGAAATTAATTAAAGGGTAATTACTTGAATGTAATTAAAGGATAATTAAATCAAGGATGATTAATTAAGATGGAGATTTGAGAAGGATCAATTAATTGATTTGTAATTAATTAATGGTTATATAAGCAAGATTTATAATGATGAAGTAATTAATTTAATTTACTTTAAATTAATTAGAGACAAGTAATTAATTTAATTCATTTTAAATTAATTATAATTGGTGTGTTTATGAATCATTGCTTATGTATTGATGGATGATATTGATTTCCTTGAATGGTTTGAGATCTCATATATGAGATAAATAATGCTGTGTGATATAGATGCTTTGGTTGAAGTGTGCTGATAATGTAGATTATCTATTTATGATGATATGTGAATCATCTATCTGTGATATTATGAATTATCTATCTGTGTGTATATAGATAATAGAAATGAATTGTTTTAACTTTAAAACAACTTGGCCTTAAAAGATACGGTTTGGATTTCGATGAGACCGGGATCGGGTTTTCAGATTTGGACATCCAAAAACCACATCGATCCAAATTAACGATAGGTCGTGAATCTCAAGTGAAGATGAAGATTCAAAGTGCAAGGGTTATTGTCGTTAACTCTGAGGGTGATTCCAAAATGAGTGTAACGAGATAATGCCTTCGGTTTCGTTCGAACCCGAAACGAACTTGTATGGATTGAATGCTTTCAGAACATCGTCAGGTGGACGATGAGCATTCTAAGTGATGTGTTTAGATGAGGTAATCGTAGCCTCAAGCCTCATCAACCGGGAATGGATAAAACAGGGGAGGTGCAACAAGGCTTCATGGGTAGCACTCACTTGAGAGCAAGATATACCCCTGTCTAGAGTCCCTTTTTATTCGGCAGTGTGGGCGGTTGAATAGCTACAACCGCCGGGGTTGTCTTGTTTGGGACTGTCCTGTAAGGGATGGTTCCGGCTTTGTATTGCAGGGGACTTAGGTTGGGTCCTCCGTACGCTGATCTAGGCCAGGTACTGTGACGGGCGGTACCCCAGTAGCTCTGCCATTGTATGGAATCCAAACTCAAATAAGTGCCCTCGGATTTGATTGTATTACCTACTTGTTGACTAGTATGCTGGAATTTAATCATGTAACAATTTCAGCTATTTCTTATTTACTTGAAAACCCTAGACCTATTATAATATCATAGAATTTCCTATCAAAGCTTTGGTTAGCGTAAGGGAAAAGCTTTTCCATGTTTATGTGTGGGAAGTCTTACGTGATACCTTTTGTTTTCAAAGGATTTTCAAAGTTAAGCAACTTTAACCTGTTACTCATACCAGACCCATGTCTGATCCGGAGTTTATTTCTGTTTTCTTAAACTCTCGGGTACTCAAATTTTTACGAGTAGCCAATGGATTCAGGTTAGCTTTGACGAATTGTGGAGGAGCAATGGAGCAGGAGGCTTCTGCGTTGTAGATATATATAGAGTTCCACGGTGTTGGTATCTCTGTGTTGTATTTGAGTTGTATTAACTAGACAGGTGTTTATAACTGTCTAGTATGTGTTGTATTATCTGTGTAACTCTAATGTATATGATACTATGTAATCTCTTTATGTGATATATTATATTTCATTCGTTCCGCTGTTGAGATTATGATGTTGTTTTCTGCTTCCTTCTTTATCTTTTCTATTTCTCACCCTTTCTTTCTTAAAGATGATGCAACTTTCTAGTAGTAGAAAGTTGGGTCATCACAGGTACCTAATTTCACATAAAGAAATTAGGCATTTGTTCGCTTCTTTTTTTGAGATTTTCGATTACTATTTATTTAATAATAGCATGTAGTAAAACTAAGGGTTAGTCAAATGTCTCATAACATTTAACTTTTGAAATATATATTATGATCTACAGGAAATGTTATAAAATATGAAGCTAAGATGGTGAGTGTTGTGAGTCAACATTTCAAAGGACCTTGATACCACAACAATGCATGCCGCCACATGTGCATTATCTACGACAAAGCAAAGGGTGGAGGATGTGCAGAGGTTGAGGATAAAGGACACAAAGTCCATAAATGTCTTTGTGTTAAGGAGGTTGATGATTAAACTTGTGTATGTGCATTGAACTACTTAAAACCTTATGATAATTAATAATAATAAAAATTAGTATATGATTTCATACCGCTAACTTTATAAATTTCCTAATGAATTTAACATATGTTTGTTGATATGGTTAAATGTTTTGATCATTGTATTTGTCTCGCTTATAATTTTGTGTTATTATTCTAATTGTTGTAGTGTATGTTGTAAAAAATTCTAATTATATGCATCCCATAACCCATGTTCGGACAATTGGACAAATTATACGTATCCCATAACCCATATATGCATTTAATTAATTTAGTAGTGCATGGATGCTACCCATTTTATTTATACATATAATGAGAAATATTGTTCAATCAGGTGCATTAGACAGTGGCGTAAATTAAAATTTTAAAATATGTAAATACCTAGAAATATGTATTTAAATTCAAATTTTTAATACTTAGTTTATTTGTTGAAAAAAATTAATTATTAAAACATATACGTATAATTTGTATACATAACATTTGGCCATAAAAATATCTTTTTTTAAAAGATTTAAATTATTTCATTTTGGATATCTTTATTTATATGTTTAAAAATTAATATATGCATATGAATTTTTTAAGAATGTATATATATGTATATATTAGTAAAACTATAATATATTATGTATGAAAATTAATTTATTTTAATTATAAATAATCCTATATCTAAAAAAAATTTATATACATACACACACAAAAGATCAATTGCACCTCATTTTTGCTACACCTCAAATCCTCATTGGTTTCAACTACAAGTTCCTAATTAAATGGTAGAGTGAAGTGACAAGAGAATCAAAGTATATTATTTAATTAAGAACATGTGGTTGAAATAAATGAGATTTGAAGTGTACCAAAAATGATGTGTAACCGATCCTTAGCATACATACACATACAAGCGCTAAGGCACACGCTTCACGCGTAATGATGGCACTCGCTTTGCACATGAAATTACAAATTGTATATACTTAGCACATTCAAGAGAAAATGATTTGTAGAAATATTTAACCATATTCTTGTGTTGAAATCATTTGTTGTTAGGATAAATTTTACTTTTAAGTTTCAATATCTAATTATTTTTTAAGTTTGGATTTTTTCCTATAATATTAATTAATAATGTATTTGTTAGATTATCTTTTTAATTGATATTAAGTTTGATAGTATGTGTAGATGTACATTTTAAATTTGTAAAAGAACTTTATTTATTAGATCATATTTTTAAATCATATCAAATTTTTATAATATTTGTAGATAGACGCTTTGAATTTGTAAAAGAAATTTAATTGTTAGATCATATTTTCAAATGATATTAAGATTTGCTATAATGCACGTTTTTGATAGTTTATTCTGACACAAAAAAGTGTAACACCTAAATATTTTTTGAAATAAAGAAAATTTGAGCCTTTATTGAAAAGGTAAAAAAATTGAAAAAATATTGTTAATAGTATATCCACTACGTTAATGTGATATGATAAATTTTCAAATCCTATCAACAATTAATTATGTGACGTGAAGAAATTTCAAATCTTATCTACTACTTATTATATAACATGATGAAATTTAAGATCTTATCTATTATTATTACAACTTAAATCTTTCAAACTATAAATATTATCCAACTTATCCCAAATAAAATCCACACTTCAATTCTGTAAACAATGGTGCTTGAGAAGAAAGTTATGCAGAGCCTTTTGATACTGCTACTTCTACTAGTATTAGGTAACTAATTGTACAAGTTTGTTATTTTTTTCAAATCCACTTGCTGAAATTTCAGCATAGAAAAGGACCAAAACTGATTATATTTTTTTTAATATTTGTTATCCATTACAAGGATAACAAATATTGTTAGGTTCTTGCTAATGGATTGGTTTTGGTACCTAATTTCACAAAAAGAAATTAAGCATTTGTTCACTTTTTTTTGTGATTTTTGATTACTGTTTACTTAATAATAGCATGTAGTAAAACTAAGGATTAGTTAGATATCTCACACCATTTAACTTTTGAAATGTATATTATGTTCCACAGGAAATGTTATAAAATCTAAAGCTAAGATGGTGAGTGTTGTGAGTCAACATTTCAAAGGACCTTGCTACCACAACAATGCATGCCGCCACATGTGTATTATCTATGACAAAGCAAAGGGTGGAGGATGTGCAGAGGTTGAGGATAAAGGACACAAAGTCCATAAATGTCTTTGTGTTAAGGAAGTTGATGATTAAACTTATGTATGTGCATTGCACTACTTAAAACTTTATGATAATTAATCATAATAAAAATTAGTATATGATTGCATACCGCTAACTTTATAAGTTTCCCAATGAATTTAACATATATTTTTTGATTTGGTTAAATGTTTTAGTCATTGTATTTGTCTCACTTATAATTTTGTGTTATTATTCAAATTGTTGTGGTGTGTGTTGTAATTAAGCAATCAGCTTACCTTAGAAACCAAGTGGTACTAAATATATTTCCTTTATTTTTTCCATATGAAAAAGCAATACGAGGTTTCATTCCAGATAGAACAGTCAGCAACATACCATTGAGCCACAGTAGAATGCTGATCAAATAAATTCAAGGACATAGCCCAAAACACCACATACTTGATCCACAACATAGTGTCCTAGAAAAAAAATTTCAACGATTCATTTGGGTAACGTAACATATTTAAATTAGTTATGACGAAGTAATCAACAGATTATATGCTGATAAAATAATATGGGTAGAATGAAAGAAAAATCAGAGTGCATTTAGAATCACTATATATTTTTGTTAAGGAATATTTACTGAATTGATAAGCTATGCATGGACAGTTGAATAACTGATTGGATTGCAGATCTCGTTAGTTTTCATTTCTTCTACAGGTGCGTTAACCAATTTTTAGGTCGGTAGTAACAATTAAAGAATGTTTAATAACAATCTTTTCCAGGTGGTAGTTATGTTTTGCTCTTTGTTTCATTTAGAAAAAATAAACCACTAATAATACATTCATTCACTCCATTAATAAGATATGACACAATTTCAAATCTTATTTGTGATTAGTTACTACATTAAAAAAATTCTAATTATCAGCATTACAAATCTAGGCATGCAGAATTCAAGATTATGCATGTGAGAGAGTTCAATGGATCTTTTTCTTGAAAAGAGATTCAATGGATCTTATACATGGATCCCCACACGGGGCCACTATCTTTAAAAATCAAAGTTCTCTGTGTAACATCTCGAATTTGAATATTGTCCAGTGTGTGCTTAAAAATAATACTCACAGATTCTACAATTAAAAATGGCATTTGAGAAGAAAGTTATGTCCAATCTTTTTATATTTCTACTTCTCTTAGTATCAGGTAACTGATCGTAAATTTTTTGCCATTTTTTTTAGATTTTGTTCAGTGAAAATATTAAGCATTAAATACTTATTTGATATGTGTTTGTAAAAATTACAACTATGAGGCATTGAATACCTTGTTATACACTTACTAAAGGTATTTTGCCTGTTAATTACTCAATGAGTACAAAAATCTACTGTAAACAAAATACATATTAAAATATTAAAAATTTATAATCTCAATTGTTTATGTTTGAAGGAGATGTGAATAAATCTAAAGCTAAGGATGTTGCCGTCGTTGGTCAATATTATACCAGAGTCTGTAGCAGCACCCATGAATGCAACCATATCTGCCTTACTATATATGGATAAAGCAAAAGGTGGAGGAGGACGTGCATATGTCAAAGATCCTACAAGACACCAAACCAGCAAATGTGTTTGCATCAAGGAGGTTAACTGATTTTATGTAATAAAATTGATTTTATCTTAATTTAATTGAGGTTATAATGATGATGATCTTGTTCGACTGAATTTATTGTCTACTCTATTTTATTAGTTTCCTCTAACATATAAGTTAGTTAACACCATAAATAACAACGTCAATAGTATCTTATTCACCACTACTACTGTGCATGGTGGGAATGAACCATCAGTTTTTGTTTATGTTTATGCACTGCATGTAATAAAAAGCTAGTAAAGGCGCAATTTTCCATAAACTATTTGTGATAATAGACATCTTTTTATTCAAGAGAAAGCCATAGTAAAAAAATTTAGTAATATATACATAGACGTACATATATATATATATACATATATATATATATACATACATATATATATATACATATATATATATACATATATATATATATACATATATATATACATATATCTAGATACATAGACGTTATATATCTAGATACATAGACATACATACATATATATATATATACACACATATATATATATATATATGTGTGTGTGCACGCATGCGTGCGCACGCAGATATATATAGACATATATATACATATAGATACATATACATACACACAAGCACACACATATGTGTGTGTGCGCGCGCGTGCGCATGTATGTATGTATATATGCATATGTATGCATGTATGATTAATTCCTAGTTTTTTCCAATAGTGCTGGTTAAGGTTATCTCATTTTTCTCTTCATCATACCATTATTAAAAAATACCAATTTTTTTTACACTATACTCTTCGTAATAATAAACATTTTAAGGGCTACCAAAGGCATACTTTCGACTTTTTTTGTACAGCAAACAATTGCCATGGGTATTAGAAAATAGTAGTTTCCACGGCGATGGAAAACGGTAGCGCCCACACCGTGTAAAACGACTTTACTTGCTACCAAAAAAAATTGAGTTAGAGACAGGAAATATCAATCTTTAATTACACAATTCAGACTTTAAATAACATTTAGATATCGATTAAAGACAAACAATTTCTATCACTAATTCTTAAATCCTAAAAGAAACATAAGACCGAACTTCAGTCTTAAAATTTTATGACCGAAAATTGGTCTTAAATTATTTTAAAAACTGAATTTGAAGGACTAAAATATAATTACAAATCAGTCTCAAATTACGAATGTATTACCATTATTATTGTTGTCGTTGTTGTTATATTATCATGTAAGTCATACATTACCATTGTGTTACCTTTTGAAAGTCCAGACTAAAGTCTATATTTAATTGAAGATAAAAACACATGCATGTATAAACTATATAAGACCATAAATATATCATAATCATTAATGTCATTACATCAGAGACCTTAGCCTATCAGTTCCACAACTTCCTTCATATTACATAGTGGTAACAAATACATGACGCTGTGTCAAATACCTTAGTCAATCATCATTAATGTACAAAATGGAGAACTAGGAAACTGTGTAACCACTTTACTGTACAAAGCTAAAAGAATTAAATGAACTTAATAATAAGAGAATTACTTTACTTCAATATTAGTCTTATATTATGTTAGAGGGTATTTCTGTAAACTAACTTTGTACAACTGTATTATTAACTGCTGAACAAGTCAAAGGGAGAATTATATATAACAGCAGCACTGTATCATGTAAAAATATACTGCTCTTCATTTTACAATTCTACAATCTTCTCAATACTCACTTGCATATCAAACATTATCAAATCCTCTCAAATCTATTATGGTATCAGAGCAATTAAGCCTAACGACATAAAACTCCGATAAATCAAAGATCCGTCAGATTTTGTATCATCATTTGAGTTTGATAGAGACTCTACTTCAAGTTTATCACAAGAAAGATAAGTGCCTCTCCAAGAAATTTGGCTGCAATATACCTCCGTTCAAAATGAGCAAAATCTAATCAAAAAAATCAGAAAACAGATTTCAGAAACTAAAGAAATCATAATCAAACATCAAGAAAATACCTGTCATTGACAAAGATCATCCTGACCTGAAGCCCAATCTGTTTCATCATGTCTGAAGAGAATGATAACTCTGCCACATCGGAAAATTCCAATCTCAACCAAATAGCAACTGAAAATCTCATCAAAACTACGGTAAGCCCTCAAAGCCAATTGGTTACTGCTCAATTAGAAGAAGATAACTATCTTCTTTGGAAAGTTCAAGTTGAAACTGCCATTAGAGGTTATGGTCTTGAAGATTTCATTCTTGGCACTTATATTATCCCTCCAAGATTCATCACTAACACTGAAAACAAAACTGTTAGCAATCAAAAATTCACAAAATATCAATGGCAAGATAGTTTGATATGTTCATGGCTGATATCATCAATTAGTGTCAAGTTATTACCACAAGTAATTGGAAGTAAAACTACTCATAGAATTTGGACAACAGTTGAAAGAATTTTCAATTCACAATATGCTGCCATGGTTATGCACCACATGGGACAATTACACAGCATAAGAAAGGATAATCAATCTATGGCAGAATACCTCACAAAGATTAAGACAACATGCGACTTACTAGAAGAAGCCGGACATAAAGTTGTTGACAGTGAATGGGTTTTAATCATTTTTAGTGGACAAAGTGATGAATATGAAGCTATAGTGGCTGTCATATCATCTCAAAGAACCACACCCTCAATTGAAGATGTGCATTCAATACTTCATGCACATGAAGGGAGGATCAATTTCAAGAAGCCAGTGGACTCAGATTTGTCAATCAGTTATGCAGCAAATTATAAAGGCAAGAATCAATACAACAATAAGTCTGATCAATCAAATCAAAGGGCAAATCAATCTGGTAGAGGCAGAGGTAGAGGTAGATGGAATAACAATAATAGATCAAGATGTCAGATTTGTGAAAAATAGGACATACTGTAAAACAATGTTACTTCAGATATCACTAAAATCTAAACTCATCAAAAAGCCCAAACTCTTAAAGGAATAGCAACATGAATGCAAACATGGCAAGTATGCATCTTGAGGTCGGTACCTAACACTTCCTGTAGACTCTTCCAAAATTCACTAGTAAATAATGCATCTCTGTTACTGACTATGCTACCAGGAATCTCATGCGGTCTAACAATGTTTTTCATAAATAACTTGGCTAAAACGGGTTTTGTCCTGGTTGACTTAATGGAAATGAAATGGGCACTCTTGATCAACCTGCCCACTATGACCCATATACTCTCATTTCCTCTACTTGACCTTTGCAACCCGTCAATAAAATCCATGGAACTCGAATCCCATTTCCAAACTGGTATGTTTAAAGGCTAAAGCAATCCACTTAGCTTGTAATGCTCGGCTTTCACTTGCTGGCAATTTGCACGCTGCTTTACCCATAAGCTTACATCCCTTTTCATACCTTCCCAGATGAAACTTCTCTTCATATCTTAGTACATCTTGGTTCCTCCAGGATGAATCTTAAACTTCGGTCGATAACATTCCCTAAGAACTTCCCTCCTTAGGTTACCAATGTCTAGAACACGCAATCATCCCTTCTTCCTCAACCGTCCTCTTTGGTCAAGTCTAAAATCTTTTAGGTCATCGATCTCACTTCCATTCTCCAATCTTTTAAACCATTTAGCTAACACTGGATCATCTCTTTGCTTAAAAGCTATCTTTTCTATCAATATTGGTCGAACTTCTAAACAAGATGACATGGTCGTATTTTGACTAGAAATAGTAGTCGATCTTAACTGCATATTACAAGTAGTCAATGCCTCTAGATCCTTCCATTCCGCCAACATAGCTAACATCATATTGTGATGTTTCCTACTAAGTGCATCCGCAACTTTATTTCTCTTCCTCGGTGTATACACAATACCTAAATAATAAGCTGCTAAAAACTCCAGCCACTTCTGCTATCTCAAATTCAACTCTTTTTGAGAGAATAAATAGTTCAAAGACTTATGATCCTTATATAACTCAAATCTTTCTCCCAAAAGATAATGCCTCCACACTTTCAATGCAAAGATCATCGCTACCAACTCAAATCATGCGTCGGATATCACATTTCATGCGGTCTGAGCTGTTTGGAAGCATAGCCAATTAATTTACCCCTTTGCATCAACATAGCTCCTAACCAATTCCATATCCATCTGTATACACTAGTAAATTCTGATTCCCATCCGAAACAACTAACACGGGCGCATTAGTCAACAATTTCTTTAACTTAAGGAATGCTTCCTCACATTTGTTGGACCAAGCGAACTTCACATCTTTTCTGGTTTGCTTAGTCAAAGGCGATGCTATCTACGAGAAGTCTTTGATAAATCTCTGGTAATAGCCAATGAGTCCAAGAAAACTTCTTATCTCGATCACCATCTTGGGTCTCTTTCAAATATTAACAGCTTCAATCTTAGCTGCATCGATTGACAACCCCTTCTCTGAAACTACATGAACAAGGAACTTCACTTCTTTCTTCCAGAAATGACACTTCGAAAACTTTTCTTTAAGTTGATGCTACCTTAACATCTCAAGCACAAATCTAAGATGAACTTCATGCTCTCTTTTATCTTTAGAATATATCAATATGTCATCTATAAACACCAACACGAACCTATCCAAGTGCTCTCAAAAAACACAGTTCATCAAGTCTATGAAGAAAGCTGACGCATTCGTTAACCCGAATGGCATTACTAACTATTCATACGAACTATATCTTGTTTGAAATGTCATTAAAGGGATAGTATCCTCCGCTACTTTTAGTTGATGGAACCTTGTAGCCAAATCCAAGGGGAAAACACTTTGGCTCCACTCAACTGATTGAATAAATCATCGATTCTCAGCAAATGATATTAATTTTTTATCATCCTTTCATTCAGCTTATGATAGTCGATACACAATCTCAATGATCCATTCGGTTTCTTCATGAATACCGCGGCTGCTCCCCAAGACAAACTGCTTAGTCTAATAAAACTTTTTCCTCCTAAGTCCACTAGTTGCACCTTTAACTCCTTCATCTCGATAGGTGTCATCCTACTAGGTGTTCTACTTATGGGTTCAGCTCCAGGTACAAGATCTATATGAAACTCAATAGCTCGTTTCAGTGGTTATCCTAACACTGGTTCGAAAACATCAGCGAATTCTCGTACAACTAAAACCTGATTCAATTCATCTTCCACTTCTGTGGTGCCCAATAAAGCACAAATTTATGCACTCGAATTCTCAACTGAGTATACTATTCATTCACTTCTATCAGGAGGTCTCAATGATATTTTCCTATCCTGGCAAAATATCCTAGCATCATATTTGCTTAACCAATCCATACACAAAATAATCCTGAAACATGCGAAATCAAATACATACAAAATGTAGGTAAAAGTATAACCTAGCAATTCAAACTATAGATGGTCACATCTCATCCCTAGATTTGTGTGCCCTCCTATTGGATTAGCTATCCTTAAAGAAGTAACAAGGTATGATGGTTCTAAACATGACTTATCTACCAAACATTGAGATATAAATGCATGTGATGCATGCATATCAAACGATACTCTAACTGGTATGCTATGAATCAAAAGTGTGCATTCCATCATAGACTTTCCTTTCTCAACAGCAATAGGTCCGGAAGATGATGGGTCTAAAGTGAAAACTTCTCCTTTGTCTGCTCTGACCAGCTTTGAATACTGATTCTTATTGTTCCCTATCTAGTCATAATTTAAGCACTTCACACTTTTCTTTTCTACAACCTTCTTCCCTTTACCCGTCCGTCACTCATGAGCATAATGTCCTTTCTTATCGCACTTGGAGCAGACAACGTTAGCGTTCCCTTTCTTGGCAGCTCCACTTTTCTGAGCTCCTTTCTTCTTAAAGAACTACCTCTTTTTACCATGTGAATTCTGAGTTTCAACTGTGTAACAACCCAAAATTTTGGCCATTTGATTTTAAATGTTTAATTACTTTTAAATATTTGAATATTTAGATTTTAGAATTTAATAACTTATAATTCAAATATAGGGAATGATTAAATCTTTGAATTGTGAAATTAAATGTTAGTTAAAGATTTAATAATATTATTAAGCTCATTTTAATTAATAAATAATATTGGTGAATTCAATTTGTAGATTTATTTACAAATATAAATAGATTGGATAAATATCAATAACTGGATCGAAATTATAAAACAATATTTAAATCTGTGAAATTAGCCTTTCAGGGAACTTTCTCGGATTTCAATTAAACCAGTTTCATTGGATCCGTAATAATGAACATAATATGTCGTCGAATTTCATGGCGATTAGACGTATCGTTTGGCCATGCAAGATTGAAACGCGTAGAAATTAATTTCGAAAATTTAATATAATAATTGGGTTTGAAAAGCTATCTTCTACATATGATCAAATTAGGGCTTAGGGCTAGTTCCATTGTGTTTAGAATAGGGTATAACATATAGAACGTTGGGCGCACATCTCGTTTGGAGTTCGAGATTTGCGAACATTTAATGATGAAAATTTTAAATTTAAATAATATATATATTCCTTAAATTTAGTCATGCCCATACCCATGCCATACTCCTCATGTACACCCATACCCCCCATCACATTGCTGCCATATCTCCTTCTTCTTATATGGTGTTGCCAGTAACCAAGAAAAGGGGATTTTCTAATTTTAAATTTTAAATTTAAATTCTATGCTCATTCTAAAATTATGAAACTTGTTCTAATGAGTCGTGGGTTGGGTGCTTCGATCTGAGTATGTTTTAGTGATGATCGACGTTGTTTTGGGAGGCTTGGCCTTAAGGGAAGTAACTAGGGTTTGGTTTTGAGGGGATTGTAGTCGTCGATTCGAAGAATGGAGCTTCGATTTGGACTCGAGGTAGCGGAGTGTAGCTTTTCATCGAAAATGATGGAGGGCGATGCGCGATTGGGAATCGCAATTTTGACAGCAATGAGGGGAATCTTGTGTCAGGTTGCGTTTCTTCTTGGTGGCTCCGGGGTTGCCGCCGTGGTGATCGATGCGTAGAGGAGAAGATGAGAAACTCAATGGTAAAGACGAAATTGAATTTCGTTGAGTATTTCTCTATGTCACTGCTTCTTCGCGCACGCATGTTTAGGTTGGAGTGTCAGCTGTGCACATTTTTGTTGAGGAAGAAGGAGAAGTTTGGGAGAGGGGTAAAGTTGTAATTATTAAGTAGATTAGTTATTTATTAATTTAAATTAATCGATAACTTATCAAATGTGTATCTCACTCGTACGAGGTCAGAATTGAACGCCGTTTTTTGCACTGTACTCATGTCGTTGAGGTCTTTGCAATTGAGTTGGTTTGGTTGGATTTGATGCTTATTGGAATTTATGCTAAAATCGAATGGTCGTTCGGTTTTTATCCAAATCGGAATGTTTCGGCGAAAACGAAAATCAAGGTGAGTTTAACTCACATTCAATCTTACTATATCATATCTATGATTTTATCAATGATTATTGATTGCTTTAATGTTTGTAAAATTATTTAATCGGTTATTTGGTTGAATTTCCATTTGGAAAATTGATGACATATTAATTTGATCATTATGAACCCATATGATTATATATTTATATAAATATATTATCCATAACCATTGTTTTGCAGGGAATATCTTAAGAGAGACCCTGAAGTGTTTCTCGCCAATAATTATTTATTTACATCCTTATGCTGCTATATTGATGGTAATTGAAATAATTCCTGATATTCCTTTTAATTAGTTAAGTGTCGTTATAGCGATTTCACTATATCATCATTTATTAAATTTCATCCCTAAATCCCTGTTGTATGTTTTTGAACATGAGCTTGTGTTTTCACTAAACAGAATTTTAAAATTCATTAATCATTTTAATTGATGATTGTTTAAAATATAATTGATCATTTTAACTAATGATTTTGATATTAATTAACCAATTTAATTAATGATTAGTTTATCTTTTGATTTAAATGAGATTGAATTAAATTAATCATTTCAACTAATGATTATTTGAGTTTAATCAATTAGTTTAGCTATGGAAAATGGAGTTTAAATAATCATTTTAAATTAATGATATTCAAAATTAAAAATCATTTTAATTAATTGATATTTAAAAGTAATTAATCATTTCAATTAATGATATTTGATTTTAGTTGATCATCCTAATTTCTGGTATTTGAATATAATCAATCATTTTAACAAATGATGTTTTAATTTATCATTTTAATGATATTTGAAATTTAATTAATCCGATTAATTTACAAGAACTTAGTTAATTATTTTAATTAATGTATTAAAAATTTATTAATCATTTTAACTAATGATGTTTGAGATTAATTATTCATTTTAATTAATGATTATTTGAATTTAATAAATCCTTTTAAATTAATGATATTTAAAGTTAACTAATTGATTTAATAAAAGTGATTAAAGTAAATTAACTAATTAACTTAATTAACCGATTTAGTGTTTTTAATGTTAATGAGCTAATTTAACGAAGATTTTAAAGTTAATTTACTGAAGATATAAAAGTGTTTGGAAATAATTAACTATTTTATTAAAGATAATGGATTCCTTTATTTAAAAGAGATTATAAATGTGATTAATTATCTGTCGGGATAATTAATATTGTTTTGAATTATAAGGGTATTTAAATTGTTTTATTATCTTTTGGGATAATAAATATTGTTTTAAATTTACAAATGATGGTTTTAAATGAGAAAATCCATTAAAAGGAATTATTTGTAACTAAATCTAAGTGTAAATTGTTTTTGGGCTTATAATAAACAATATTTTAACAACATTTATTTTGAACCTTGTTTTAATACACTTAGTCTTATAAAAATTTATCTTTTAAAAGTATTTCCAAAGTGTTTTTACAAATGTTATAATATGGAAATCAAGCGCAAGTTCAAATTTAAAAGTTAAAGTTCGATTTCAGTTATGGAAGAATAATTCCGTAAACAATATCGCTTATATAGAAGGATTTAGTCGTACTTTTAAAGCTAAACGTTGAGGCTTGGACTTATTTCTATCTTGAAGGTTAAAAATGCCATCAAGGCGATGCCGATAGGTAACACTACCTCAACTTGGCTAGCTTCATTTTCAACCGAGAGAGAACACTAGTTTGGAACCGACGAGTAGTGTTAAATATATGATATTTAATTTCGATATACGATCTTTTTAATTATCCCTGATAGTTGATTTATTAATTATCGGATTCGGCTTTCTTCATGGTGTATCATCACCTTAAAAATGATTTGCTGCTATTGGAGCTTTGATATCCTTTGTCGGAAATGACTAAAACCAAAGCACGACAGGGGGCCAAGCTATGTGGGGTTGCTTCCATCAGGGTATTTTCACAACTCATCTAGATTTTGGTGTACCATCGCCTCAAAACTGTTAACATTTAGATGTGAAATATTCAGATACTAGGTAAGGTTTGGCATTTCCGACTTGGAGGTTTCCGAGAAGTGTCACAGAGTAAATGAGCTTCTCAAAAGTATATTACTAGAGGTATACTTCAAGGGGGGTGCACCCTCCTAGTCATTTGTTAGAATTTTTCCTTTCCTTATTTGATTCGAACTCTTGAATCTGTTTATCTTTAAATTTCCACGAGAAGAGTCAACCACTCTTCGCGGCATTTAAGTATTTATTTTGTCCATTCTATCAAATTTGGAATGTTACCTTATTTTGTCCATTCAATCAGATTTGGACTGTTTCCTTGTTTTATCCATTCTGTCCAGTTTGGATTTTACTCGGGTTATTTTCATTCTTTCAAGTCTAGTCTTAATATTATTTATGTCCATTCTTATTTGGAATTGTTTTCCTGATGTTTATTTCTACTCTTCCTATATGGATGTTATTCTTGTGAAGTAAAACCCATTCCGCGTTAGCGGCGTGGTCTCACAGAACTTTATATGTTTCCCATTATTTGAGTTATCTCACGCTGGTATTTCCAGACTGATCCAGGTGTTATTTTATTATAATTCTTGGATCAGACAGAGTATTTTCCCCAGATTTTCCTTGGTGTTATGGAGATTTTGGAGGGGAGCTAGAGAATCACCTATCGTAGTGTTTTATTTTCCGTTG
Source organism: Allium fistulosum (assembly GCA_030737815.1). Taxonomy (NCBI): domain Eukaryota; kingdom Viridiplantae; phylum Streptophyta; class Magnoliopsida; order Asparagales; family Amaryllidaceae; genus Allium; species Allium fistulosum. Next base: position 674,483,371 of record CM060901.1, read on the forward strand.
TATTATATAGTATCCATATCAGCAATTGTAAGGTCGGGATTTTATAACTGATCAACTGATAAGCTTTGTTTTAACTCTAGTATACTCTGTATTTTGGAGTGACAGTTATTACTGTCCATGTTATATTATATGTTGTCGATTCCACTGTGAGATTCTAATTTTCTATGTGCTATGTTCTTTTCTTTTTTTATTTACCCGAACAATCTGCTCTTTTGTCGATTGGATGCACGACATTTCAACACAGTGGTAATGTTCGGTGTCGATTTTCGATGGTCAAAAAGGTGGGTCGTTACAGCATGGTATTAAAGCACAAAGTTAAGCGAGAACCTTGGCTTCGATATGGTCTGGCTCATTAGAGATAAGGTAAGTGACACCCTAGATTGAGTTTGAGAGTATTATATATTTGAGAGTGTGTTTGTTAATGTTATAAAAACATATTATGTTAATTGGTCTGTTGAGTTTTTATGCATTCTGGTCGAGATGTGGGACGCCATGGTATCGATAGGGGTTTCTAAAACTTAAACAAGGCCAATGGACATGGTATCAAAAATTTTGAAAAAAAAATGGCAAATTAAATATTTTTCCTAGGATTAAATTTTATATATAAAAAGAATAATTTTCAAAACTTTATATAGTTATAAAGTGTGTGATAATATTTATTTATAATCACTATTATTTATTTAGTTATGCTTAATTAAATTAGAAGCGTTGACTATTATTTGATAGTCGTTAAATTGTGCTCGGTTTATTTGGGAGCATTTATCGCTTTGATTTGAAAACGAACCCTTGTAAATTAATTTTCACAATTTGACTATAAGGTGTTCGGAGAATATGTTAAGTTAAAATTCATATTTTAATAATGATGAGTTTAAGGATTAAACTTTAATAAAAAAAAGTTGTTGAATATAATCTAAATGGTAGAATGGGACCTTTAAAGAATAAATATTCGAGATAATTTTATTATAATAAAGAGGAATTGCTATAATATGAAATGATTTTCATATAAAGGAAATTTTATATAAATTTAGTTTGTAAAATGTGATTAAAAAGGATTTTTGAATCTCAATCCTGAAATTTTTGAAAATAATTTCGAAAGAATTTTGAGAAATCAAATAGTAGTATTTTTTTTGGAAGTAATTGAAACTAAAAAAAATATTTTGGGAAATAAAATTTTAAATAGAATGCATTTTCTTTGGGATAATTAGGAGGAAATCATTTCGATTAGTTTTGTGGTAATTTGAATAATCTTCTTAGTGACGATCAGATGTTTGCTTAGGTGAACATTGTGGAATACTTAGTAAATTATTCTTTTTATCATTGTGCGGTCGAAATGAGTTCAAAATTCGAATGAGCCCAAAGTGAGTTTTAATAAATAAATCATTTGAGGTTATTATATATCAAAATATATGTAGTATGCTTTCAAAAATGAGTTTTTTTTATAAAAAAAACTGGGTATTTAATTTTTAAGTTCCCTAAAAGGGAATTATTTTCTAGAACAAAAAGTATTTCTGATAAGAGGTTGTTTTAATAAATGATATTTTTCCCTTAGATATGGTAGGGGATAATTTAACACGGGTTTAAAATGGGTTAAATTGGATAAGAAAGTTTTGATAAATATTGTTTTATTAAACCATAACTTTTGTCTAAAAATATCTAAGCAGTATAAATTATTTGCTGATTAGGTCAACCCATAAATATCTTCCATTATAACACTCTACGCTAAAGAGGTCAAGAGGTTGACTCGGTTTTAAAAGACCCAAATTTTGATTAGGTCTCCACCTAAATTGTGAAAAGTAAAATAAAATTTGTTTGTACTCTTAAGATATAGAATAATATTATACAAGTAAGTAAAGTGGAAATAAGTTATTATTTGATGTTTTATAAAGAAATGACTTTATAAAATATTTTTAAACTTGGTTAAGAATTTATGAAATAATTTACAAATAATTTTAGTATTGAATAAAATACTAAGTGAAAATTTAAGTTGTTAAGAAAAAAATTCATGTAGTTAAGAAACTAATGAATTTGGAATGTAACTTTCCATGTTTTCCGAGTGAGTTTTGATAGTCTCCTAAGCAATAACCAAAGGTTAATAAGCAAAACAGTATGCTTACATAATTATCAATATTTTTAGACAATCAAGAAAGTTTTGAACCAAAGTTGAGATTTGTTTGTTAGTCATTTGACATTTTGAAACAATGTTAAGTGATAAGTTTCCCCTTATGGAATTTGATTGGCTGTTAGTGTTAGTTTATTCCTTCATAAAATTTGATTGATTTGATTTGATTGAATTAAATTTATTGGTTGTGTAATTTTATATACCATTGATTATAAAGTTTAAATTTATAGACCAAGGATTTTGAATTGTTGTTATTAGGACCTAAATCCCGGTGATTTTGAAAAAAGATATTTTTGAAGATTTTGGAAAAGGAATGATATTTATTCACTCTAGTTGATATTTTGAAGGAACCAAAATACCATTGGACGCTCCATGTTGTTTTGACTCTAGAGTTTCACCATACTTTATGAGGAGCAATCCTCTCCTTGTCACTTTGATTTTGATCTTTGATTAAATTCCCATCTGAGAAAATTTGAAGATAAATTTATGAATTTAAAAACCTATACATTTAGTCTAAATTTATATTTTGAAAATATTGGATGTATAAGCATTTGTTATAGAATATTCTCTGTGTATTATTGCCTATGATTGTGACATGGTTGTTGGTTGCATGTAGCTTTAGTTTATACTGGAGTTACATCATATTGCTTTTGTAAACCTGATTCTCTTTTAGATTATGTAAGTACAGAGAAGCAAGAGATTTCCACTTGACTTCTTGCGCATCTACATTTGCATAGAGATGATAAATTACTTGCCAAAAATATAAAATCAAATGCAAAAAAGGTTCGTAATAAATTTAGAAAATTTAAATTGGTTGATGATTTTATGCCCTAGATATGGGAGGCCACTTGGGTTTTGTTTTCATTTTTAGGTTTAGAGCCCATAAAGGCAATTTGTAGTTGTTCCGATCGAGTTGCGCAAAGGAGACGCTGGCGAAATTTTCTGTAAATTTAGGAGTTAGAATTTTTTTGAGAATTTTGGAAAAGTTTTGATAACTAAATTTGATTTTTGAGTTATAACTTGGAATGAATGAATGGAAGGAATTAATTAGTATAGGTGGGTGAATTTAAAAGACTCGAAAATTTTGGAATCTATTCCAGCTAATTTGATTTTGAAAAGTTAATAAGTTTAATAACTCATTTTAATTAATAATTTTAAAATTAAGGGTTTGGAAACATTTTCTTCTTTAGGAATTTCGGGGACGAAATTCATTGGGGGGGGGTATGTAGCAACCCAAAATTTTGGCCATTTGATTTTAAATGTTTAATTAATTTTAATTATTTAAATAATTGGATTTTAGAATTTAATAAGTTATAATTCAAATATAGCGAATGATTAAATATTTGAACTGTGAAATTGAGTGTTAGTTAAATGGATTGATTTACAAATATAAATAGATTGGACAAATATAAATAATTGGATCGAAAATATAAAATGATATTCAAATCTGTGAAATTAGTCTTTCGGGGCATTGTCTCGGATTTCGACGAAACCAGTTTCATTGAATCCGTAATAGTGAATTATAATATGCCACCGAATTTCATGGCAATCAGGCGTATCGTTTTGTCATGCGAGATCGAAACACGTAGAAATTAATTTCGGAAATTTAATATAATAATTGAGTTTGAAAAGCTATCTTCTGTATATGATCGAATTAGGGCTCGAGACAAGTTCCATTATGTTCAAAACAGGGGTATAACATATAGAACGTCAGGCGGCACATCTCGTCTGGAGTTCAAGATTTTTGGACATTTAAAGATGAATATTTTAAATTTAAATATTATATATATATTCTTTAAATTCAACCATGCTTGCCCATACCCATGCCATACTCCTCCACCCATACCCCCCATCACATGGCTGCCATACCTCCTTCTTCTTATATGGTGTTGCCAATAACCAAGAAAGGGGATTTTCAAACTTCAAAATTTAAATTTAAATTCCATGCTCATTCTAAAATCATGAAACTTGTTCCAGTGAGTCATGGGGTTGAGGGCTTCGATTTGAGTATGCTTTGGTGATAATCGATGTTGTTTTGGGAGGCTCGACCCTAGGGGCAGTAACTAGGTTTGGGTTTTGAAGGGATTGTAGTTGTCGATTCGATGAATGGAGCTTCAATTTGGACTTGGGGTAGCGGAGTGCTGCTTATCGTCGAAAATGGTTCAGAGTGATGCGTGATTGCAAATCGTGATTTTGGCAGCGACGAGGGGAATCTTGGGTCAAGTCACATTTTTCTTGGTGGCTCCGGGGTTGTTGCTGTAGTGATGGACGCGTAAAGGAGGAGATAAGAAGCTCAATAGTGAAGATGGAATTGAATTTCGTCAAGCATATCTCTGTGCCACTGCTTCTTCGTGCATGCATGTTTGGGTTAGAGTGTCAGTTGTGCACATTTTTTGTTGAGGAAGAAGGAGAAGTTTTGGTGAGGGGCAAAGTTGTAATTATTAAGTAGATTAGTTATTTATTAATTTAAATTAATTGATAACTTATAAAATGTGTATCTCACTCATATGAGGTCGGATTTGAACGCTGTTTTTTGCGTTGGACTCATGTCATTGAGATCGTTGCAATAGAATTGGTTTGGTTGGATTCGAAGCTTGTTGGAATTTATGCTAAAATCGAACGTTCATTCGGTTTTAGTCCAAATCGGAATGTTTCGGTGAAAAGGAAAATCAAGGGGAGTTTAACTCACATTCAATTTTACTACATCATATCCATAATGTTATCAATGATTATTAATTGTATGGATGTTAGTTAAATTGTTTAATTGATTTTTTTGGTTGAATTTCTGTTTGGAAAATGGATGACATATTAATTTGACCTTTATGGACCCATATGATTATATATATATATATATATTATACATAACCATTGTTTTGCGGGGAAAATCTGTAGAGAGACCCTAAGGGGTTTCTCACCAATAATTATTTATTTACATCTTTATGATGTTTATTGATGGTTAATTGAAATAAATCATGATATTCCATTTGATTTGTTAAGTGCGTTATAGCAATTTCACTATATCATAATTTATTAATTTTCAACCCCAAAACCCTGTCGTATGTTTTTGAACTTGAGCTTGTGTTTCTACTAAACAGAATTTTAAAATTCATTAATCATTTTAATTAATGATTGTTTAAAATATAATTTATCATTTTTACTAATGATTTTGAGATTAATTAACCAATTTAATTAATGATTGGTTTATATTTTGATTTAAATGAGACTGGATTTAATCAATCATTTTAACTAATGATTATTTGAGTTAATCGATTATTTTAGTTAAGGAAAATGGAGTTTAAATAATCATTTTAAATTAATGGCATTTCAAATTAATAATCATTTAAATTAATTGATATTTAAAAGCAATTAATCATTTCAATTAATGATGTTTGATTTTAATTAATCATCCTAATTTCTGGTATTTGAATGTAATTAATCATTTTAACAAATGATGATTTAATTTATCATTTTAACTAATGATATTTGGAATTTAAGTAATCCAATTAACTTATGAGAATTTAGTTAATTGTTTTAATTAATGGTATTTAAAATTTGTTAAACATATTAATTAATAATGTTTGAGATTAATTATTCATTTCAATTAATAATTATTTGAATTTAATAAATCTTTTGTAACTTAATGATATTTAAAGTTAACTAATTGATTTAATAAAAGTGATTAAAGTAAGTTAACTAATTTCAAAAAGTGTTTTAAGTTAATTAACTAAATTAGTGTTTTTAAAGTTAATAAATTGAGTTAACGAAGATTCTAAAGTTAATTTACTGAGGATATAAAAGTGTTTGGAAATAATTAACTATTTTATTAAAGATAATGGATTTGTTTATTTAAAAGAGATTATAAATGTAATTAACTATTTGTCGGGATAATTAATATTGTTTTGAATTTATAAGGGTATTAAAATTGTTTTATTATCTTTTGGGATAATAAATTTGTTTTAAACTTACAAATGATGGTTTTAAATGAGAAATTCCATTAAAAGGAATTATTTATAAATAAAGCTAAGTGTAAATTATTTTTAGGTTTATAATAAACAATGTTTTAACGACATTTGTTTTGAACCTTGTTTTAATGCACTTAGTCTTATAAAAATTTATCTTTTACAAGAATACTTTTGAAAGAGTATTTCCAAAGTGTTTTTACAAATATTATAATATGGAAATCAAGCACAAGTTCAGTTTTAAAAGTTAGAGTTCGATTTCAGTTATGGAAGAATAATTCCGTAAACAATATCGCTTATATGGAAAGGATTTAGTCGTATTTTTAAAGCTAAAGGTTGAGGCTTGGACTCATTTCTACCTTGAAGGTTAAAAATGTCGTCAAGGCGATGCCTAGAGGTAACACTACCTCAACTTGCCTGGCTTCATTTTCAACTGAGAGAAAACACTAGTTTGGAATCGACAAGTAGTGTTAAATATATGATATTTAATTTCCATATATGATCTTTTAATTATCCTCAATAGTTGATTTATTAATAATCGGATTCAGCTTTCTTCATGGTGTATCGTCACCTTAAAAATGATTTGCTGCTCTTTGAGCTTTGATATTCTTTGTTGGAAATGACTAAAACCAACGCATGAGAAGGGGGTGAAGCTATGTGAGGTTGTTCCCATTAGGGTATTTTCACATCTCATCTGAATTTTGGTGTACCGTCACCTCAAAACTGTTAAAATTTAGATGTGAAATATTCGGATACTCTGTAGGTTTAGCGAGGTCCGGCTTAGAGGTTTCCGAGAAGTGTCACAGAGTAAATGAGCTTCTCAGAAGTATATTATTAGAGGTATACTTCAAGAGGGGTGCACCCTCCTAGTCATTTGTTGGAAATTTTCCGTTCCTTATTTAATTCCAACCCTTGAATCTATTTATCTTTAAATTGCCACGAGAAGAGTCAACCACTCTTCGTGGGGTTTAAGTATTTCTTTTGTCCATTCTATCAAGTTTTGAATGTTACCTTGTTTTGTCCATTCAATCAAATTTGGATTGTTTCCTTATTTTATCCATTTTGTCCAGTTTGGATTTTACTCGGGTTATTTTCATTCTTCCAAGTCCGGTTTTAATATTATTTATGCCCGTTCTTATTTGGAATTGTTTTCCTGATGTTTATTTCTGCTTTTGCCTATATGGATGTTATCCTTGTGAGGTAAAACTCGTTCCGCATTAGCGGCGTGGTCTCACAGAACTTTATATGTTCATCATTATTTGAGTTATCTCTCGCTGTTATTTCCAGACTGATTAGGGTGTTATTTTATTATAATGCTCAGGTCAGACTGGGTATTTTTTCCAGGTTGTCCTTGGTGTTACGGAGATTTTGGAGGGGAGCTGGAGATTCACCTATCGTAGTGTTTTATTTTCCGTTGTATTATATAGTATCCATATTAGCAATTGTAAGGTCAAAATTTTATAACTGACTGGCTGATAAGGTTTGTTTTAACTTTGATATACACCGTATTTTGGAGTGACAGTTTTTACTGTCCATGTTATATTATATGTTGCCGCCTCCACTGTGAGATTTTGATTTTCTATGTTCTCTGTTCTTTTCTTTTTTCATTTACCCTAACAATCCGTCCTTTTGTCGATTGGATGCGTGACATTTGAACATAGTGGTAGTGTTCGATGTTGACTTTCGATTGTCAAAAAGGCGGGTCATTACAAACTGGCTTCTCCTTTCCGAAGGTGGAGAACATCTCTTCATTCCTGATCGTCATCTCCACTACTACATTCGATGGATCTCGAAGATGTGGCATGGTTGCCCTACCAATCTCCGACCTCAGCCCCTAGATAAACTTCTCACTTCTCTTAATCACCGTGTCAATAGTAATGTATCCATATCTTGATAGCTCATCAACTTAGCAGAATATTCCAATACCATCATATCCCCTTGTTCCAATTCCATAAACTTCCTTAGCAAAGCGGACTTAGCTACTTCAGACAAAAATCTCTCCTTGAATCTTCTTCGAAAATCCGCCCAAGTCAACTCCTCCTCAGGCACTCATATGGTAACTCCGTTCCACCAGAATAAAGCGGGTCACTGCAACTTTCTCGAAGCTAATCTCCTTTTCTGATCATTATTCAGACCTAAATTAGCAAAGATCATTTCATAGTGCAACAGCCAGTTCTCCACTTCTATTGCATCCTCAGTCTCCAGAAAAGGCTTTCCACCCAGACTGGTGTAATCTATACTTAGCTTAGCATAGTTATTACCAACTGGCGCTCCCGTATTAGCAACATTTCCTCCAGCTACCCTGCAGCCGCTCCAGCTTGCCTCAGATTGACAAAGAACTGATACATAGTCCCATGTCTACTAGTGGGGTTCCGGCACCTGCATTGGCATTTGCATTTTGATTAACATTTGCATGTCGACCCTAGTTTCTCCTGGTGTTGTGTCAAGCATTTCCATTGGTTATGGTGCTTCCTCTACCTAGATTCACTCTTCCATTTTCTACCTCCGTAGCTTTCTTTCTTATAAATCTACATACGAGTCTTAGTAAGATACAGAAGAATGGACTAAGAGAATGGGGAGAATACATACTTATACATAGCAAATATAATACATTACTATAGCGCTATCCCATAACCCCGACCTTATCCACTGATTCATTAGGATTATGTTTTCAAAACCTTGTTAGTTCATTTTAAGTTTTATCATAAACCTATGCTCTGATACCAACTTGTAACATCCCTCATTCTAAGGCCCAAAACTAATGGCTACAGATGCTGTAGTCATTCATAGTTACTAATTCTCATGACAAAATAGGGCTATGTTAATCATATCAATAATCAGAAGCACATGAATATGAAAAAATTTCAAACACAGTTCAATAACAAATTTTCCCTTCTCATTTCACAATTAATATTTCATATTCATTACATAATCTAATTCGTAATCCCACGTTTATAAGTATTACAAAATACTCCAAGAGAGACATATGAAGATGCCCCCTTGGTTGATCAGAGTCAAATACTTGGCAATTATACAACTTTTCCATTACATCCAAATAGACAAACTCAAATAACATAGCAGATTAGAATAGAACTCCTGCATAGCTAGAACGCCTCATGCACGTCTTCGGAAGCTTATCCATCCTACTAGAAAACCAGAAAAACCCTTACTCTCAATCTACTCAATTTAATTTTGAGCACTCGAGAGTTTAAGGGGAAAATATAAACTTCGAGTTAGAAGAAAAGTCAAGTATGAATAATAACTTACCATCTCGAACCAAATTGATATATAGTGAGACCACGCTATTGAGCGAAACGAGTTTTGTCCCTATTAGTATCTTTACCAAATTATTAACCATATACTGTTCTCTTGCATCCACAATGGTTAAAACATAGAAATGATAACATAATGATCTGCAAATATGAAATGCACAATGGATTAGCCATTCCCCCAGTTTATCTAACAATCTGTCCCAATTCAGTCTTCCTAAGGTCACTATTAACCTATTAGTTTTCATGGGCTGACTATTAACCTGTCTCAATCCTTTGGGACTACCTGTAATACTTCATGGTTTTCCTGGGATCACGAAGAACCTATTGGTTTCAACCAATAACTTTTCAATCATAGTTTTCATGGGCTCACTATAAACCTATTGATTTCTATCAATAACATCATTCGAACATAGTTTTCATGGGATAACTAGGAATCTATTGGACCCTTCCAATAACATTTCTCATGACATGGTTTTTATGGGATGACAATGAACCTATTGGTCCCCTTCCAACAACTGGCCTAAATCAATAATCTTTTGATCGGTTCTGGGCATCCTATGCTTCGGATCCTGGATGCAATTCTACTCACTCAGGGGTTAATTCTGTTTATACTCACTAATGGGTCAACCTAGCTGATCATTCTACCCTTAATACTCCAAAATGCAATTATGGGTCATAAATGATATGAGTATGACACTAATGATCGGTATATTAAATAATCAAGTAAACATAAGAGTATATATGTATATATCATCTATCATTCAACATTTTCTATTTACTTAATCTTAAGTAATATTTTCTTTGGGAATCTTTAACTCAAAACTTGGGCAATTTCATAATTAAAATCCTTGAAACCATTTTCATAATGATGTACGAGTAATCCCCTTAATCCATATCTAAAATAAGGAAATATATAGCCCTTTAAATAGTTTAAAACCATTGGTGTCGAAGTCATAATGACATCGTCATAAAAACTTAAGCTCTCTGCCCATTTTATAAAACAGGGTTTAATACTTGGGGTATTAACCACTTCGACCTTCATATGGGTCTAAATCAAAACTTAAAACTTTTATATGATTTTATGGCTCACTACTGAAGTGATATGGGTTCGTCGACCTTCTTTTAAAACATAGGCCCCTCGCCTCTTTAAAACAGTTTTACTTGGCTTCAAAAACAAGCCTCTTCGATATTAAAGGGAAAAAGTGCAGCGTCGTGGCCAAATGGCATTGACATGAGGACATAAGGTCTTCGACCTTGAGGTACATTGACACCCAAGACCTTCGACAATGCTATAAAGCTTCTTTACTTAAACTACTTCGGCTATTATGCCGCATTTTATATAGGGTCAAATTCAAAGTCATTACATAAATTGAAAGTCATTGAAAGCGGCGTCATCGCCTTAGTTTTGGAAAACATGCAAAGAGATGAAATGAGGCATGCTTTAAAATAGTGGTGAAGATGTACGACGTCGTCAACGTCATCATTAAATCCTTTAAAGTGTTTGAGGGGAATTACGAAGTGCCCTTGCCACTAGTCCAATGTCATCGACGAGGTCGACTTCGGCCTACTTGAGACATTACATGGTTACTAAAGAAACTATCTTATACTTCCTTCCAGCTCGACTTTGACACTCATGTAATGCGGCCTTCTATAGACGTGGAGAGGGTACAGGCGGCATGACAGTATCGTAATTCTATTGAAAACTTTTTTATTACTATTAAAAGTCATTTATTTTCACCAAATCATGATTCTTGTCTTATTTCTATTGGATAAAAACATCTTTTACAAATCCTTTTCAGAAATCACTACCGCGTATCATTTCCAAGATCCAAAACATATTTTAAAATAATTAATTAACATATGTAATTAAGTAATCCTTAAAATGCTCATCTAGCCTAATAAATTCGTTTTAATTCGAAGTTACTCGGGGAAAATCCCAAAAATTCAAAGAAATTCAAAAATAACATTTCCTTTGCCTCATAAAATTTTCAGGGCCAAATTCCATAATTAAACCCGAAAATAAATCCATTTCCTTCTTAGAAAATTCATAAAAAATTCTCTTTATTTTGTAAAATTATGAAATTAAAAATCATTTGCAAAGTAATGTTTTACTTAACATATCAAAAATTCAAATCATTTGAAAATAAAAATCTTAGGTTTTACCCTTAAAACCCATATAGATAATTCCATAAAAGTTCTCATAATCATTATTTTATCCAAACAATGATAAAATCATTATTAATTTACCAAATCTCTTTCTCCTTAACTATTTACATTATTATATTTAATTTATCCAATTAAATGTCTTGAATAATGTTAACTAAAATTAGGGGTGTTACAGTACCAAGATGATTTTGTTGGTAAGGGGACTCCTCCTCCCCTCCTACATTTTCGATTCTAAAGTTAGACTTCGTATATCGAGATCCAACGATTTCATTGGACGACTTCTTTATAAATTGCAAGCATTTGACAACTCAAAAAAGGCTTTTAACATTTCATAACCGTCTGTTGGTCGATTTGTCGAACCACTATACAATTTCTCGTATTTCTTACTTTGTTTTTACTAGATCTCTATTCAATTCGTTTTGGGGGCGTTGTGCTACTTTATTTTGTTCAAAACTCAATTCAAAATTTAAGATTAACATTGTTTACCAGATTTTATCTTATTACCTAGACTATTGAACATATTAAGTTATGAACTTGAAAATGTTTTAAAACTCATAACTGCCTGTAGTCCCTTAAATTGGAGGATCAGCTCTGCCTATATCTCGCTACTGAGTTGCACAAAAACACTTCTCAGTTGATAGGATAGCGCACGAATACGAACACAGACTGATCTTATTCACGTCGAAGGAGAACAAAGGCAAAAGGAGATAAGAAATGTTAGCTTCGGCGAATAATTCAATTGCACTTCCCAAACTACCCCTTAATTTTCTCAAATCACCCCCACCAAAACCCTACTCCTCTCTCTATACGTTATCGCTCCGCTCCTCTCTCCGGTTGATGCGCTCCGCCGCCTTATCCGGGTCTGGCGGCGGAGGCGGTGATGCATTGTACGGCGGTGGTTGGGGAAGTTCCGGAGATGGAGGAGGAGAGACGAAGTCGAGCTCGATTATGTCTGCTGGAGTTTCTGATTTGGGAATTGCTGACAACGAGGATGATGTCATAATTCTGAGTGTCACTGTAAGAAACTTTCTATTCTTTTTCTATTAACATATTCAAAATTGAAGGGGAAAACCTGATTGTAGTTGTTGTTGTAGGGGATGTCTTGTGATGGATGTGCTGCGAGTGTGAAAAGGATTCTGGAAAATCAAGTAAGCCTTCGTGCTTCTCATATATTTTCATTTTACTTCCTTCGTCTTTCTCTTTGGTTGTGCGTATCAGCATTAGTTTGTTACCTTTCTTGAGAATGGCTAACTTGATATTTACTAGGTATGTAAAATTTGCTGCTTACATCTCGTGGAATTGGATTATGATTTGATACTTGTAGCACTTCCAAGTATGAGTGTAAATTTTATAACAGTATTCAATGTCCATTCGAGTCCAAACTCAAAATATGTCTATTTCTGTTTGTCTCTGTTTGATTGACAAACAAAATATATGAAATCATGTTCGTCCAGATTGTTCGATATTCTTGTTCGTGCGTTATCCGATTTGTTCAAAGGCTGTTTGAACTCAGAAATGTTCATGTCCGTTTGAAATTCTTTTATGATTGAACATGAACACATCTGTGTATGATCTGATCCGACTGATTTACACCATTTTCTCTAAAAAAATCGCATCACGGGCTGATCAACCCAAGATATAAAAATGTACTGTTTCTCTTTCAAGTACTCGGTGAATTTATACTAGTATCAGCACGCAACTATGGGTATACTTTATTACTATTCAGTTTATTGCATTCAAAATGTAAAATACTACTCAATGTTTTATGCAAGTTAAGTTTATTTCAAATTAGAATTTTCGATGATTTTAATGTTTCGATTAAAAATGATGTAAAATAGTCACGAACCACTAACTCAAGCGTCAAGTGGTAAGACTATCTAGACTAAGCTTTTAGAGGTTTAGGGTTCGAACCCGGCAAATCAAAATGTATGCTCTGCTTGAATAACGTATCATTCATATTCTCAAAGAAAAATGATGTAAAATGTTATTATTATTTTGTAGCAAAATAGGAATATTTTTTTGTAATTTTCACCTTTTTAGATGTTTTTAAATTTCAATGAACAAACTTGAAAATTTGTTAAATTTTTTAAAGAAATTCTTAACGTTTTTAGTATTTTTTCAAGTTTTATTGAACAATTTCAAACCTTTTTGAAGAATATTGTATTTTTTTCCATCAAAACTGACTTTTAGAAAATAACAAAAGTGAATTTATTATAAAGATGCCAAACTTTACAAGAAAAGGTGAAGAAAATATTTGATTTCAATACATAATTGATTTCAAAATGATTTTTTTGAAAATTATTTGGCTAAACGATAACTATGTAAAAAATTCCTTGTCTAAATATCGAAATAAATATAGAAAAGTTTATCTGAAATATTTGTAGGTTGAATCAAAGTAGAAATTTTGGAGAGATTTAAGAGTCATGTTTAAAGTAAAATCTTTATTGCCCTTAGAAATTTTGGCTTTAAGTGTCCATTTTGTATAAGGCAAACCTCTAAATCGACTAGTTTTATGATGTTGAAGTATTTGAAAACATCTTGTTCTTACAAAAGTAGCAAATAAGTTGGTAACTTATAGACACAAACGTTTGGTCATGATTTATTTCAAACTTCACAGTTAAATATCACAATTTCAACTTATATATCTAATCACTTCTTTCCTTTCTTATTATATGCACAAAACTTGCTTAAAATTTACTATTTAAAACTCTTTTTGAAAAAAAATTCTAAAATAAGTTGCCCAACGAGTCTTATTGTCTTCACATTTCAATATACATATATGAAACTCTATTTGAACCCAAAATATAGACACAAACTGGGACATAAGAATATTGACCGTTAGATCTTCCCATAAATTCCACTTCTCATGTGAAGACAAAATGATCCAATGGTTAACACTTAGAGCATTCCCAACCATGCGTGTTGTCACACGTCAATTCAAACTCATTCAATCAAAACTCATCCCACTCTGAAAAAAAGAAGCACGATTGTATTTCTCCTTAGTCGGCTTTAATTTATATTTTACCTTAGCAGGCTTTAATTGTGCTATAAGGAAATAGAACCTTAGCCGGCTAAAAGAAAGCTGGTTAAATTCGTATTTTACCTTAGCAGGTTTTTTTTTAGCCTGGTAAGGCAAAATATGAATTTAGTCGGTTTTCTTTTAACCGGCTAAGGCCACAACTGCCAGGTTGACCCAAAAGTGGACAGCTGACCCCTTGTTGGAGGTCGGTGGCTTTCCAGCCAACCCACGGTTGGGAATGCTCTTTTCGTGTCTAGTTTTGTGTTTTATTTTATGTTCCGGTAGTTGCTATATATATATATATATCCGTGTTGGATATAATAAATGTTTAACAGTTATGTCACCATAGTTCATGAGTAAAAATTGTAAATACACAAAATGGATTATAAAAGCTTAGTAAAAGAGTGTTTGGCACCTCCTTGTATACCTTGTAATTTGAGCGTGCTAAGAATTTTAAATTCTAATTTATACTTATTAAGAAAAGGTAAAAATAAAAGCAAATTATTATTTTATGTTTTATATACATGTTACGATCGAATTTTTCGCAGTCTTCGAAGGGACTCAAACGATCGAATTGGACGGATTAACAATGACAAATGAACTCGAAAACTTAGGAAAGATCATATGCAACTCCCCCCCGGCCCCAACCCACAGATCGGACCCAAGCCATAGCTCAGAGCGAGCGAGTAAAGAACATGGGTTGGACTCGACACAAGCAAAGGAAAACTCGGGGTAAATGGCACAAAGCATGAAGCATAACAACTCGAAGCATGGTTCGGAGCAAATGAGGTGATAGCCTGGAGTTGGACCCGAGCCAAGTCGGCGCCGACCTATGCCTCATGGTTCGGCACCAAACCATGGTGATGGGTCGGGGTCGGTCAAGCTACTTTCGTGGAAGAACGTGCATAATGTGGTAAGCATGTGGAGCAATTTTCGAAGATTATCTCGGAGGTTTTGCCTATAAATAGAGGTGGAGAGCACTTAGAAAGGGACTTTTGATTCACTTCTCCAATCTGGATTTCTAACAACAACGAGTTGTAAAATTTTAACTCTGAAAAATTACTGAGCTGGATTACTATCGAGTTGTAATTACCGAGTTGTAAAAACAGCTTTGTAAAAATAGAAAATAATCAGCAGAAATCAACTAAGTGAACGTAGGCCGAAATATTCGTCGAACCACACTATAGAAATGATATGTTATTTTCTTACTATTTCTTTCTTTTCTTCGATATTTTTCATTTTTAATACTCAATTCGATGTATGCCAATTTTGGTGCGAACAATACAATTATATTTCATCAATATTTCACCTTAACATCCAAAATATTATTATATTAGCCTAAACCTCAGTTATCGCAATTCATGCTTTAGCTATCGTATTCCATTTTGGTGCATGCGTTTCAAAATGCAATACACCCGCGTTCCGATACACCATGCGCTGACAATTTGGTACGCTAATTTCTATGTTTCGAAATGTTGAATTTAGCGTTCCGAAACGTTTAATTTGATTTTTCAAATTATTGATTTTGATATTTCAAAATATTTAGTTTGATGATTTTAAGTGTACTATATTAATATGTACAAGCCATAATTATTTCCTATTGAAATGTAAAACATCAAGTAATAATGATTTCCTATTAAAACTGAAAACAAATAACGAAGAATGATTTCTAATCAATCTTGAGAAGACTACGAACTTTATTTCCTACTTGTTTTAACTCTCAATTATCATAATAATAATGTAAAATAACATACATATATTTATAAACTCTCCATTTATACTCATATTTTCTCTTGTTTTTCCACATAACTATCTTTCAGATGTTCTTTTTCTTTACATATTTTTTTTTTAAATAATTAATATATTCAAATAATCTATTCAAATATTTTATTCGGAAAAAGAAGAAACATTGATTGTAATGATAACATATTTGAAGGAGATATAATGTGGTGTCAATCAAGGTTCGAGATCTCGGTTTCAGCCTCGATTTCGATCTTTTGTAATTTCAAGAACGTCGATGTTCGTAAATTTCGACATTAGTTTTGGATTTTGTTTATTATTTTTCAAATAGTTACATATATACAGAGGCGGAGGCAGTATATGCTAAGTTAAGGCATTGGTCCAACCTCATTTTTTGCATTTCCTTTATGACAAATAATATTTTAAATTTTGTCTTTTTCCACAAAAATTGACTACTTTGTCCTATCTGTAAGTATCAAACAGCCATGCATAGAACTTTGTCCTATCTTAATTCAGCAGCGGGCTCCGCCACTGCATATATATTTGTTCATTTTATTGAAATAAAATATATAAATTTATCTTTAATTGAAAGTAAGATATAAACAAACAATGATGATTAAATATTTATAACACTAAAAAAATGTTTATTCATTACTTTCTTTTTAACATTTTTTAGTTACATTAGATTTCGTATGTTTACCAAGTTAAAATTTCAAATTTTGAATATTCATATATTAGAAACTGAAACTAATTCTTGTTTCAAGTTTCTTCTATATAATTTGAAGTTCAACAACTGTTTTTAGAGAATCGGGGTTTCTATTTGGTCTCGTTTTGGTCTTCACTGAAACCGAAATAAAATGGTCGGAATCTTGATATTTCGGTCGAAACCTCAAACCTTGGTATCAATGTATGAAAACTAATCCAACTTCAAGGTTCAAGGCAAATGGGAGGGTCATGATAAAAAATTATAAAAAACATTATGTAATTTTGTCATAATTTTCGAGTACTTGAACTATAAAAAAGAGCTTAGTAAACAGAGTGTTCAAAAATATTATACGTTCCGTTTAAACGTATTCTGTTTTGGTTAAGCGTTCTGATTAATCCTGCCCCAACGTATTGCGTTCATGGGCATGTACTGTTTTTCCGTTTTCGTTTTTGTTCCACGTACCAGGTAAACATAGGCTTAAAAGTACTTAAAAATTACAAGTTAAGAGCCTTGCAACCTGTTAACGAGGTCACGAGTTCGATACCATCTGCCATACTCCCTCAAGGCGGGAAGTTGTGTTTCCTGCATAACCAAAATCGGTTGGGAAATGAATGCTTCCTGCTGGGCAGGCTTAACCTCTCATCGCTGACTCTGGTCGGACCAGCTGGGGTGGGGCTCTACTCTTCGGAGTGGAGTTTTTTGAAAAATATCCTTGAAATAATTTTGAAAAATGGTTTTAAAGTGTGGGGATGTAACTTATGTTTTAAGTTAATATATGTTAATTTTGATGTTTTCTATGACCCATAAGTAATAAATGCATAGCAAGCTGCAAAATTTGACATGTCTTCTGTATGTAAATAATGACATTTCTTTGTAAGTCGTGAAACCGTTAGCTTATTTTAATTATTTCCTTGATTAAAATTACTTATGAAATTTCTTCTTTTAAGTCAAAAGCAATAAATAATTGCTTCTCAAGCCTCTATCTTTAGGTACCTTTAAAGCCCCTTAAAAAGGAGCATACGAACATCAAGTTGGAATGGGTTGCTTTCAAGTACTTTTGGCCAACTTGTAATGAGTTACTGAACCTTCTTTAAATCTACTGTTTAAACATTTGAAGCCAGAAAAAAGCAGGAAGATAATAAAGTTACCCACAAAGCGGGGTCTGAGTTTGACTAAATAATAACAGAGAGTTAACATATGATGGCTCAAAATCTGTTAGCTGCTTTCAGTTTTGTGCTTCGCTGTGTGGAACTCAGCTGCAATTCAATAACATTGAAGTGGAAATTTCAATGTACTGACATAAGAAAAACAGCGTAAGCATCTTACGCTTTCATGTGATTGCAATTATCTATTTTGTGCAGCCTCAAGTATCACAAGCAACAGTAAGCTTTGAGAAGGAACAAGCGGTTATTTGGGTTGTTCCGGAAGCAAAAGCCACAGATAATTGGCAGCAAGAGTTGGCACAGATACTTGCAAGCCATTTAACTACTTGTGGATTCAAATCTAACCATCAAGGTATGTGAACTTGAAACGCAATGCCATTATTGTTTTTCCACATATTTAGCATAGCAAATTGAAATTTTAATATCAGTTAGTTCCAATTATATGTGTTTTAATATATACTGTAAACCCCCAATTGTCAATCATAATGGTGAATATAACTAACTATTATTTTTGGTGGCAGAACTAGGAAAAACATTCGGGGGCTAACTACTGGCCTAGGTGGACAATAAATTCTTTTGAGTAAATACCATTCTGAAGCAGCAAATCAATCTAGAAAAAGAGAAATGTATTGCAGCTACTGTTAATAACATTTTCCTTACAATACTAGCTTTATATAATGTTGTGCTTTACAGCTTTAATAACTTTATATAATGTTGTGATTTATGGTTTTAGTTAGGGCTGTTATGGTAATGGTAAATTTAGCATTACCATACCATTACCAGTCGATCAGTTACCATTTTAAAGTAAAGTCGGTATACCAGCATTATCGGTACGGTAACGGTAAATTTACCACTTTTTATGGTAAAACATCGGTAATATTTTTTCAAAGCCAACGGTAACGGTAATTTACCAGTCCATTCATAATACATTGATATTCATATAAGATGTTGTATTACGGGAATTTAGAAGCAAGAAAACAGTTCAATTTATTTCAGTAATTCAACTTAAATGGTGATAAATACATTTCTTTTCTATGTTCTTTATTAAGTGATCCAATGAGATATATAATGAAGCATCATTCAGTGTAAAAATATATCAACTTATCATTTTTCTAGACAAACGGTAATTTACTATTACCATTGGTTACCAGTTCATCGGTATACCAGTCAATCGGTACGGTAAACAATTTTAGTTTCCCAGTAAAATCGATACGGTAACGATATTTACAAAATGGTAACGGTAACCATTACCGTAACCGTCCTGGTTTTAATGTTTTCCAACGTTACTGACAACAATACTAAACACCTTTGAAGTTTTAACATTTGATACCAGCTTACAAAATATCATCACATAGCATAAATTTTCAAAATTATCACAACATAGCATACATTTCTCTTACACTAGCACCCCTTAGGACGGCTTTGAATAATTTGTCGGTTTCAATAGCAATATGTTATAATCTATACATGCAACTTACAACCATTCGTAATCTTACCTTCTAATAAATTATGCAGTGAATTGTTAGACAATTTTCATTGCAGAAAAATCCTTTTTAATTTTGTAAAATAAATCAATAATTTTATCTAAATTTATTCGTGCTTTCTAGTAAAATTAAAACCTATTCGCATTAGAAATTGGTAAGGTTTGGTCCATTTGGCTGGAAGAAAAATAACTCTGAGACAGAATTTGTTTCTCTCATTTACTTTACGCTCAGGATTTTCTCACGTCTAGCGTCGCAGCACGAAAAAAATATCGTGTACATTACCGTCCTCTCCAAAGCCTGCCATTGGGTTTCACCTTTAGCTGAGATAAAATAGCCTTTGGAGAGAGAATCTATTATTATTTTTAACAAAAGAATTGCTAGAAATGGATGATTTGAGAACCAGCTATAGGGATCATAAAATGAAGGTGAATATAAGAGGGCCCTGAAAAACATCTGAGGCTTAGATCATCATCATTCAATGTCAAAAAGACAACCGAAAAGCTTTTAACTTGTAAGAAATACTTAACATCGACCAATAATACATGTTGACTGTATAAACGAGCTTAGGATTTGCAATGGTGAGAATCTATCGTGATTCATTGATTCAAATTATCATTTGATAATAACGATACATATAAAATAAAAAACGCATCAAAGTAATTACAGCCAGACAACCATTATTCAACCACTTTCTGCTCAAATGCATTGCTCCAATATATGACCAATGCATATAAATAGGCCACTGTCGAATAATACAGCAAAAACCAATCATACTATTCCGAGTTACAATACACGCATATCAATCAACTACACAATTAGATGGCAACATCCAAATGCTATCATTTTACTAGGGCAAAGAAAACCATCATAAACCAACCCTTCTCTCAGCATAAGGCAGAAACAGCAAAGATCATCAAAATAAAAAACTTCCATCATCATCTTGAAGACACGGCTTCAGCTACACAATCACCCTACTCATCATGCTTATCTCACCATGTTCGGCTATTAAAAACTAGTCAAGTGGAACTAAAAGAGCGACCCGTTAGTTAAGATGACTAACAAGTACAAATAACATAAATCAAGTTATTTTTTTAATTTTATTTTCAATACATGCCTAAAATATCAAGTAATGTTGTTCCTTTCACAGAATTCCGTTTTATAGCATATGAACTTACTGCTCCATGGCACTCGCTCAATATAGGCATAGTTGAATCAATTGTAAAGAAAAAGAGGGTGAACTGGTGATGTACTTTCGTTTAAAAAATAGTGGTATACTTACAAAAAAAATTGGAAAAAAAAATATATCTTTTCCCTACCGTATAACTTATAGGACAACACAAGACAGCCATTCAAAAGGAGGGTAACAAAGGGAATATAAACACTAAGAAACATTACGGATGAGTACATAGCAAGCATTTACCAGTAAGAACAAACATTACGGATGTCAATGCATCAAAAATCATCAGTGATTTGGAAATCAACATCATCGTCATCAAGAAATTGCAATAAGATCATCATCATCATCATCATCAAACAAAATATCATCAAAAAGCATCAGCTAAGCCTTTCACTTGCATCATTTCACTGACTGCCAGCACTCAGCTACCAGTACTCAACTGACGGATACAACTAAAAATTTCAGAGTAATATGTTACCAAAAGTTTGATCAACCAGTTATATAAACAGGTCTATGATAGACTCAAAACAAAAATCATACATCTTGTCCAAAGAAGTACTTGCATAGACTCTTAAATCTTAATAGAATACTTGTAGTGACAACAGTTAAGATATAATGAAAACAACTTGACATGAACTACATAACCTTTTGTAATTCAGCTGATGGCTACCGAAAGCATCACATGCAGCTTGCATCACAAAATTTCATTTCAACTGTCATGCCTTTCTTTAATCCTGTTAAATTGACAAAAATTAAAATAAGTTAAGTTTTTCTAACATGTCGCAATGGTACGCATTAAGGTTTTAAAATTAAAAAAGTAACCGAAACTGTTAATCATACCCAACCATGATTAACAAAAAATGCAAGTTTATTAACTAGTCAGTGTAATTCTTCTTCTAAACATACACCCCAAGGGAACACAAAAACATATCCATTAACGGATAATCTAACCATACCTTGTCAGAAATAGGAGAACTAGAGCGCCTACCACGTGGTGTAGGGCTTCTAGAAATGGGAGATCTACGTCTAATAGGTGAAGCACTGTAAGCAATGAAACCAAATTTTACATCACAAACATAGGAATGCAGTTGTTTGATGCTAAAGTGAGATGTCACACGACTTGCCTATCAATTGAGCGACTCCTGCTCCTGCTTCTGCTTCTGCTTCTACTCCTGCTCCTGTCATCATCATACCTTCTTCTCCCACGTCGCCTGTCATAATCTGGACTGAGGCTGCGACTTATGCTTCTACTTCTGAGACCATACCTATCTCTTTCTCTCTCGTAGTGCCTTCCATAGCTATACCTTTCCCTGCTTCTACTACGGCTTCGCCCTCTATGATATCTGTCACGATGATAATCATCCCTAGACCTGAAAAGAAAATTAACATAAACCTCCATATATCATCGAAAGTTCATTTTTCAACTTGGGTTAGTCATAAATACGAATAAGCTCCATACAGCTCCTGAATCAAGTACCATTATATTTGATACTTGTCCTCTGAAGGAAAATTAATTGTATACAGCTGTTCTGATAATGTATGTATTTATAATTGCTACAGCTAAAAATTTTAGATAATTTCGCACACTAGCACATAAATACTTGTAAAGTTCAACAAACTATCCAGTTTTTTTTTGTTTTTTAAAGAGAGAAATCAATGTCTATACCTCAGAACTCACAAGCTCCACTAAATAATCATTAATACAGTACAATTTATAATCCTATTGTTTCCAATACAGATAAGTATGACAGAATAATAAATATTGTAATTATATTTCTGAATAGGGGTTGATAGACAACTGAAGCTGTAGATGCAGACTTTAGAATTAAAGAGATTTAGACTTAGCAGAACTATAACAGAGTATATGAAGTGTGAGCATATGAAGACAGAATAATAAATAGTGTCCAAGAAGGAATCATTTCGATGTTTAGGATCAAGTTGCAATATGATGGTGAGATTGATGAAGATGTTAGTTTTAGAATTCGAACGAGACGGGTGACAGAAAGTCCCACAAAAGCTTAAATAAAAGTTATACAGAACGGCAATCAGACCTGCTATGTTGTATGGTGCAGAATGTCGGCCCATTAAAAGACAAGATGAGAGAGATCGAATTAAAAATGATGATATACGTGACAAACTTGAAGTAGCACCAATTGAAGAGAAGCTAGTCCAACACCGCTTAAGATGTTTTGGACATCTCCAACGGAGGCCTCCCAAGGCACCTGTGCGCAGTGAAATTATAGGCCGCATTGAATGCTCAAAGAAAGATAGAGATCGACCAAAATTGACATGGGAGGAAGTAGTAAAAAAGGGACTGGAAGGATTGGAACATATCCAAAGAGCTGATGTCGGATAGAAACGCGTGGAAGTTACCGATCCACGCACCAGAATCATAAGCTAGGAGTTCTTTTTTCTTAGGATTAGTTTAGGGGTAGCGTTATAAGTTTTAGATTATATGACTCGTGAATATGAGCTTAAGCCTAGTGAATATGAACTACTACTATTATTATCATCATCATCATCGTTTTTTCAATTTCTTTATATATTTTTATCTTTATTTTTATTGTACTTATTATTATTATTATTATTATCATTATTATTTCTTTAATTATTTTACTTTATTATTATTATCATGGTTTATTATCATTATTATAACTTTTAAATTAACTTTGCCATTTAGTTTTGAATTTCATCTCTAGCCGACCCCAACTTGTCTGAAAATAATGGCCGTTGTTGTTGTATATTTCTATGAATATTAATCTTCTTGTAACAAAGAAATTAAACTAATTTACATTTTGACTACTAGTAAAAGTGATATGCAAGATGTGTCTCTGTGTTGTATGCACATCCCTTCTCGATGTTGTTTATACACCAGTCATTTTGTTTAAAAATACAATATACAAATTTAGAAGGAAAAAACAATAACAAAGAAATAATTGAGTTATATGATTCAAATTATTATTGAAGTATTTACTTTTTGGTTTAAATATCTCTACTATTAATAAGGAGAATTCAATGAATAGATTTCCTCGGTGTCTTTTTGAAATTCCAAAAATACACTCATCCGTCAAAGGAAACTCACTATTTCCATCACCGTCATCTTTCCGATCATCCATCAATGAAATTTTGATATTAATTTGTCACCAGCATCATCAACAAAATTGCTTGAAATAAAAGTGTTGTGGCTATCAAATGTTTTGCACTTATAGCACACATACGTCTATTAATTATTTATTAAATACAAATTAAATATCTCTGATTCCTAGATGCACATACGTGCGTTTCATACTAGTATAAATTAAGAAGATGGTAAATAAGTCTCTAGAATTGAATATGTTTACTTTGCAAACGAAAAAAAAAAGCAAATAAATTGAGCAACATAATAAAATTAAATAATATCAACAAATAAAGTTTGATTTTCTCATAGAGGTTACAATTCAGGTGTTAGTTGCAATTAACATACATAGACATGCAAAATGGAAGCTATTCAGGAAAACACGGTTGAATCGAATAAAATGTTGAATTTATAATTTGTTTTCTTACCTTGGTCTAGGACTACGGCTTCTCGAACTCCTTACGACTTCAACTATTCTTCCTTTACGGCTTCATACATTAAAAAAGATCAATCAGTTACTACAATGTTGAATGGAAAAACAAAATGTTGCAGCCTTTTGCAGACCTACACAATAATAGAAGTTTGGGCAAAAGGCTGCTAGGAAATAAGCATATATTGTGGAAATACTCGCACCAGAGAGCGCCTCTGAATAGCATAAGCATGCTGACAAAAGTCAGCAGTTCATGATGAGCATCTAATATCTGATGGTTTCTTTTAAATGATAGCGCAAGAAGAGATTGCAATGGGAAGACATAGATGCAGCAATTTAATAACCAACAAATTCAACAAGATTATGAATAATCACTCACATAGGTTCAGCATTAGGCCCATATTTCGCAAATTGCACCATGATTTCTCGACCATCGACATTCTTCCCTAGAAAGGAACAATTCCAAATATTTTAAAGAAAATGGCTATTGCTTTTTCACATTCATTGAATGATATTATGCAAGAAAATGAAAGTCAAAAATCTTGGTAGCAAGTAAACGAACTACATTGCACGCATTACAAAGAGGATGTTCGATATAACATAAGGAACACCAACAGACTGCATATGGCATACCGAATGCTAGATAATGAACTCAGCTAGCTAGGCACAGTTGAAGTTTGAAGACAATAGGTACAATACAAGTGTCAATGAACTTCCATAATCTGCTAGCAAATGAACTCACCAGCAAGTTTGTCCACAGCCTTCTGTGCCTCGTCAGCATACTTGTATCTCACAAATGCAAACCCTCGAGATTCTCCAGTCCTTTGGTTCAAAAATAATATACACAAAATTTACTACTATCATCCAAGCCATCTCAGAGTAGGTTGAACATTGATAAACATTTTAGAAATTCAGAAATTTAAAACGATCAGCTTAATTTACACATTTACCCAACTACAGAAAGATCAGCATCTAGTTCTGCAGTCACTGAACACCAAAAATCCCATATATACAACACACAAAGTAGCGTTCAGCACTTAGATTCCCCTTAATTCTATCCACTACATTGGATTACAGTACCCACAGGGTATTGATGAACGCTACTATATGCATGTTTTTGACAATTTTGGTAGTCCATAAACGTAGACGTAGCTGCTAATCATTTTGTAATTTTTTATAGGGTATTATTAGTGACACTCCAAAAGCAGATATGGGAAGGACAGCCCAAAAAAATCCGACGTCCCCCCGAAGTAGACAATTTTTTATACTATGTGTGCACCCCCATTGAATTTCAAAGTTAAATTCGGCACAACCCTGCCAAATTTCAACCCCGAATTCGACAGACCCCACCGAAATCTCCCTCCTATCCAAATTTGAAATGTCAATAACAATACCCATTTTTATACACACGGACACAAATAGCTTATCACTAATATATAGGTTAAGGCAATTTCTATTCATGAACCAAACAATTAATTAACATATACCGAAAAAATAACAAAGTAGTCAGTACACAACAATAATTACTTAACACAAAGTTCATCTTGCTCGTCCTCATTATCTTCCTTCTTACAAACCTGAAACCACAATTATCAATGTGCGCGCCTAGGCGATAGAAAGGCGCAGGTACACCACACGCGCCTTTGGAGGTGATGAGGCACCTCAGCTAGTGGAGGTGCAAGGAAAGCGCAAAAGTCGCGCTTTTTTTTCGAAGCGAGGAAGCCCAATTAGGCGCGCCTCGAGTAGGCAGTGATAATTTTGTAGGCCAACCATTGTTCGACCCGAAACCGACCTGATTGCAAAAGAAATCGACTTCGACTTTTCGATTTTGATCCAAGGTTACAAAATATTAGTCGACTTCGAACAAAAAAAAGAACCGATGCTGCCATCGACTCCTCCCACCGCACCACCTACAGCTGCTGCCGTCGCCAGTTGCTCGCCGCTGCTCCGCCCTCACCTTCCTGCTTCGACTCTGTCAAGTATACGGTTTTTTTTTCCTCGCAGCACTATGTAATTAGTTTTTTTTAATATAAACTTTGAAGTTAGAATGTTAGATTATAATTAGTTTTAAGTTTAAACGTTTAAAAGTTGATTTAAATTTTTTAAGTTAATTTAAAAGTTTTAAGTAAAATTAAAGCTTTAAGTTTAAACTTTTAAAAGTTAATTTAATTTTTAGGTTCTAAGTTTTAAGTTTTAAGTTTTAAGTAAAATTAAAGTTAATTTGAAGTTTTAAGATTTAAGTTTAATTTAATTTAAAGTTTTAAGTTAATTTAAAATTAAAGTTAATTTAAAGTTAAGTCAATTTAAAATCAATTTAAAGTCAATTTTAAAGTTAATTTAAAGTTAATTTAAAATAAAATTAAAGTTGATTTAAAGTTCTAAGTTTTAAGTTTAAACTTTTAAAAGTTAATTTAATCTTTAAGTTTTAAGTTATTAGTAAAATTAAAGTTAATTTGAAGTTTTAAGTTAATTTAAAGTCTATATTAAAGTTAATTTAAAGTTTTAACTTTTAAGTTAAAGTAAAATTAAACTTGAATTTGTGATCGTTTTAGTTTCGAATTACCATTTGTGACTTCGTACCTATTAACCTTTTTTTTGCACAGAATGGTTATTAACAATAAATTATCATTTTTAATAGTATTTTATAGTACAGTTTTTTCCCACCAAAAATGCCCACACTGGTATAAAAGTCGCAGAAAAAGGCCTAAGGCTCAAAAAAGCCCAAGGTTCAAGCCTTGCGTCTTTTTGTGCCTTAGCGCCTTAACTACTATGCCTGAAACCCACTTACACAAAAATCCCAGAAATTTCTAGCACTAAATCAAATCAAACTTTCAAAGAAAAAACTTGTAGCTTCAACATTTACTTTCTATTTCTTCAATTTTAGCAAAATTATGTCTATTTTAGAAAAAGAAGAAGAAAGAAGGAGTTGAATACTCCGAAGTTGGACTGATCAGTGGTGAAGGTTGTCTTAGCTGATATCTCAGGTTTCCTGATCAAAGGTATCATTGACTTCTTCGTCATAATGTACTGGTTTCATCAAATTTCATTAGTATAAAGAAGTTTAACTTGACGTGTTATAAAAAAAGAGGTAAAAAATGCAATATAAATGACAATTTAGTTACTATATTTATTTGAATAAATAATGTTATATGTTGGAAAATATTTGGTTTAAGAATCGAATTGGCCATAATTTAGAATTCATCTAGTATGCCCTAAAATATCAAAAAATACATAATTATACCTGCGATCTCTAGGAATATGAACATCGACGACCTTCCCATATCTATCGAACAATTCGTATAAATCATCGACAGTAGTACCTGCAAGGACAAACACAACAAAAATAAACCAAGGAAAACGGAAGATAAAACAGCACGGGTGAAATGGGTAAAATAGGGACAATTACGGAATGAGATGTTAAGGACTAGGAGAGAGTAAGTGTCTCTAATATCAGGAGGGCCAGATCGACCAAAGTGCGACATATCCAACTGTTGAGATGTATGGAAAGAGGAAAATTAGGGTTAGGGTTTCAGAAACGGAGATAAATTTTAATCAGTAGCGAATAAATATGTAATAACGAGGGGAAATTTTGAAAAGCTGGAGCGACTAGAATGTTCCTCACAGCGCATGCGTCGCACGTGCTTGAGAAATTGGTGAAGAACCCATACCGACTCATGAATGCACCTTCAATTATACCATGGATATGTAAAGTGAATTATTTTTATGAATTTAGTTAGTTTTATCATATTTCTTCTTATGAAGTTTACTCATAAAATAAACGCCATTTCAGATTTACTACCAAAAATTATATTACTTGGATTGTATTACATATTCATCGTCTACTCTACCCGATAAGTTTAAAAGGATAGATGATTTGTTTGTTCATGAAAACAACCTTAAAAGAGAACTTTGGAATATCCTCGTAGAAATTGAAAAGGTTATAAAGCTTTTGTTGTTTATCCTTTTAGTTAATCCAGAATAAACATGAAAAATGAGTAGTAATTAATTTATTCCTAAATGGGAATCGATATGCGAGGATTAATGCAGTGATAATGTATCGTCTCACTATCCTAAATGTCTAAGTTTAACTTAAAATGTTGATCATTAATGTCAAATTTAAACATTAAAGAGAGTGTGTCGTTGTGTGAATAATTTAAAATTAGCTTTTCAAAAACAAATATATAACCTCACAACGAAACAGCCATTAATACAACAAAAAACAATCAATGCAGCATATAATATCTCCACGGTTTATATGTGTGTTTATCTGCTCAAAAAAAACATATCTATACTATATTATTATTAGTGAGTTGAATTTCAAGCTCATACAGGCCCCCTTGAAATTTGGCAACTGAACAGTCGCATTTTTATTCTTTATATTCCAAACTTTAAAATGTGATAACTTTTTCTACATTGATTGGATTTAAGAATCGTTTTCACTATTAAATCTCAAATTTAATTTGCTTTCCAATGATATCCATTGTTGATAGCTAAAAATAAATTTTTTAAAATCATAATTTTATATAGCAGCTTTAATTGCACAATTATTTTGTGTCACCGCTGTGTACCGCATTTCTGTAACAGCATTATTATGATGATCATAAACATTACATAGTAGTTTTACCTAGATTATTATAATGTATTTATTATCTTTTAACATATTTGAAAGGAATATTTTTTTTGAATTATACAATTATGGTTGCCTTTGAATATTGTAACTACATTATGTAATGAAGTAATAATCTTGATTGTGTTTGATAGTATTCAAACTTAGTGCAGTTATAATTTAACTCCATCAAAAAATGGTGTAATAATTTATAGGCATTTTTTGAATTAATTTAACTACGTTATCATTTTTTTATTGCATTTACTATTGATGATTTTGACTATATTTGATAATTTTATTCAATTTTAAAACAGTTATAAATTAATGAAATTAAGAAAATGCAATTATAATTTACCAACAAGTTTTGGGTAAATTTAACTATATTTGAAGATTTTTAACCACATTTATGTGATGAAGTAATAAATTTGGCTACATTTCAGGAATTTATTCAATCTTAAAACAATTAAAATTTAACTACATTAATAAAATGCAGTTATAATTTAATGACAATTTTGAATTATGCATGGTAGAAATTGAATATTTCAGCTATATTTATGTAATGCAGTAATAATTTTGGTTGTACACGATGATTTATTCGAGCTTACTGTAGTTAAAATTTAAATGCATTAAGCAAAAACGGTTATTATTTTGCAGTATTTTTGGAATTAAGCAATTATTGTTTTTGAATATTTTAACTGCATTTGTGTGATACAATACTAATTTAGTTGTATTAATAATTTTGTTTGATGTTAACGATAGTTATTTAGCCGCATTATGAAAATATAATTGAAAAATGAATTTTGATTTTTGATAGCTTGAGATGATTATATAATGACTTCACATAATTAATGCTTGATTCAACCGTGCAGCTCAGCGTTTAATACATTGCTTCCAGGTTTGATGACATAATTTGGCTAAGTTTACTCAATTTCGTTTACAATTACGATGATCAATAATACAATAAGCATATTAGTTGTTGTATTCGGGCTTAAGGTAGATGCACAGTTTAAGTGTTGGGTCAAAACATGTGTTGTAGTGAGAATAATGTTGATAACCACCTAAAAGAGTTTATTTTTTATTTTTTGCAGTAAATTCTAAAATCACTTGCACCGCCACCGTCGGAAAACTTCTAGAAAACAATTGATGAATGTATCTTTGTATAGATGATTATGTAGTCAAAGTTTGATTATTAGATATAGTTAAAAGGTCAGACGAGCAGTGAGAGAATTTAGTAATAATACTGCATCAATGACACTTTTGCCTTTTTTGGCTGCAGGTACAAATACCTTCAATGGTTAAAATAATTGACTGATGTAATGCATCTATTAAGGCCAAGAAAACATCACCTATTTGTGCTCAAGCCAATAGCATACATGCGTTGCTAGCAGTTATTTCTAAGGCTAAAAAATGAATGGACTTCTCATAATTGTTCTCTTCTGTATGTTTTGGATATTTTCAAATATTGGTTACTGCGACCAGCTGTATGTCGTGTTTTGTACCCTGCATTGACATAGATCAGATTCGGTGAACAATAGTAATTTATATTGGAATCCATGTTATTTTCTTATTGCATCATCATTTCTATTTCAATTGAATCTTCTGTTTTACTATTTTTCCCCTGTACTACATCTGTTGCTTTTTTCTTTTTTCTTTTGCTCTTTTTTTCAGCTGTTGATAAATACTTTTCCTGACTGTTTACAAATTTCATTCTATTACTGTATTTCTCCCCATTGCAAAAAACTTTTGTTACTCTTATTTAATTGAATCGAACTGCACTATGTCTTTGTGTCTGCAGTTCACAGTGAATACTTCAACTATATCTATGCACATTGAAGCAGCTGTGTAATTGCAAAAGCAACAACATTGGCGTTATATGTCACAGTGAATATATCTATGCATTAGCGGATAAATTTTTAACACATTATCCTCTAAATAGTCTGTGAACTTTAACATATTCACTGTAATTGTTTTGTTCGATTTTAATTGTGATTATCATAACCAAATATATCTATGTATTCTTTATCCTACCAAATTGTTATTCATGATGTAACACTATCGTTCAACAATGTTTTTTCATTACCACCGTATTAAATTTCTTATACATTTGGATATGACCTATGCAACAACAATATTTTTTCAAAATCCGTATGCGAAGCACGGGTTCGCACTAGTACACTAATAATAACATATACATTGTGAGTGTATTTGTAGGTATGAGCTATAGATAAACTTGTTCCTCTGTTTTTGTTCACCTTGCAAATCCAAATAACACATATACATACGCAAATATACATATACTAATAAAAAGGAAAATGGGGAGACAATCGAAGGAGCTGCATTCTCGCATATGCGCATCCCAACATGAAGGCCATTACTTTCACATAGAAATAGACTATCTACGTGCTCTTTTCAAATCAAACTCACATGGTTCTTTTTCTATTACTATTATCATACTCGACTTATTCTTTATGTCAAAGTGGGAATGAGTCTGGCCTAGATGCACTAAGCTCAACATACCATCATCTGCTTACATCCAACCTTGTTAGCAAAAAATAGAATGCCACTAACAATACATACATGAGCATTACAATAAATATCACCTACTATCATGGTAAATCAAATCGTATATCATAAATGTCGTGATAATAACTCATCGTTAAAAAAGTGCCAGCTTCATATGCACTTCCTATCTGCCAACACACGATGTTAGCTACATAAACCCAACACACGATTATATCAATACAAGTTGTTGCTCAAAAGATTAGCCGACCAACACATCTTAGCCTACGTCGGCTCAAGCCAACCAACAAAGCAACAACAAGAGAACATCAAAGATACAGTCGTCCGTTGTCCTATTTCGACCGGCACAACTCAAACCAGCATCAATAACCAACTCATCGGCTAGACTCAGCCCAGAAGCAATCATCCCCTGGCTCGGTTTCTTCTCAGCTCACCTACACACAACAGCAGTCCCCGTTTGAGTAGACCTGGCTCATAAGCGAACATCCCCTGGCTTGACATTTTCCCAACCCGTCTACATCCGACACCACTCAGTCCACTTTGTCACAGTATGCACAGCTCAACTCATCCTATTTAACCTTGTATTTACTCAACAAGCTCTAGCTATAAATTTTCGACCACCATTGTGCAAAAGAATCTTTTCTCCGGCCTTATTTTCTGGAAAAGCATACTACACGACCGTGTTCATCTGATAAAGTGTCACTGTGCATACCAACTATTGCTCAATTTTCTCGTAAGTGTAATTAGCAAGCGATTAAGGTACAACTCCAGCCCAATCAAAGTCGGCCCAACTAATCTACGAGCGGCCCTCTCATGTCGGTCCAAACTCCAGCTGGCCTGAAGTCAACCCAATTACTTAGTAGCACATTAGGTCGACAATCGACCGACTCAACCCGAAGCGGCTTCAACAGCCAATTCGTCAGTACAAAGACAGGACGACTGAGCATAGCCTAGTTCGGTGTACATTAGCCCGACTCACCTACGACTGGCCTCTCATGCCGGCCCATAAAAAATGGATTCAAGATAGTCCATCTACTCAACAGCATTCCAAGGCTATCGTCGGTCGACATGGCTTGTGTTGGCTCCAACTCACCAGGCGAGACCGGTTCAAGCGCGATCGGTCTTTGGCCCGGCTTCATCACAGCCGCTTTTGACTAGTCCCAAGTAGATCGTCTCGTCGTCTCGTGATCGACCTAATACCTCTCTTGCAACTCGGTCCTTAACACCATTCAACTCTCCTAGGCAAACTTAGGCATTAAGCAACCAGGCCACTCATGGTAGTCCCTATTCAATCTGGTTTTAGGCAGTCCATCAAGGCCAGCTCCATCGTCGGCCGGCTGGCACAACTCAAGACAGCTTCAACTACCAACTCACCTGCTAAGACCGACTCAGGTATAACCTGTCTTTGAATTGACATCACCGCAACCTTTCTCGTCATGTCACAATAGGCTCAACACATTCTTTGCACCTTATTCCTTTACAGTATTCAGCTTCCTTCAAGTATCATCTACAACAAACTGGCCATCCTCACCTGGGGGAAGTCACTCATCCACCTTGCCACATGGGCATGCAAAATTAAATGACAAGTCGTACAGCAGGATATACTAAGTACTATAGCAAGGGGCCAAAAGAATACCTACTCTTATACCATGTCATCAACATTTAATGTGCATCAAATGCAATGCATGCGCTGATACAGAGAGACAACTGACATGCTTCTCCTCCACACATTACAACATTCTTTTATAGCCGTCTTCCATCAACCAAGGTGTCTAGATCAGCGGCCCAGTGCTTTTCTCGCTTATTTTCCTATGTGATCTTAGTCATCCATCATATTCCATAATCATTATAAATACCAAGGTATCAAAGTCCGGCCGGCACGCCGGAGTTCTGGCCATCACGGCCCGGTTCCGGCATGGACTGGACCGAAACAATCAAAGAAAACCGATTTCAGTTTTCTTCTTCAAAGAAAACAAACAGAGAAGAAAGGAAAAGAAAACAAACTACTGTCAATTTGTTCAAATCTTGTGAAGCAAACAAAAAAAAATCAAAACTTTATAAAACCAGAGATACAAATCAAACTCATGTGAAGCAAACCAACAAAGATCAAAACTTTATTCTAATCAATCAAAGTTCTGTCTACCATATACAAATTCGATCCAACAAATTCACGCGAACAAGAATCAATTTTTGCTCTATAAAACCAAAGACGATTCATACAATATAGGCAATAAAATTTACCTCTTCATTCGCTTCGGCTCTGACGATCCTTGCTCGAGCTTGACAGCACCTGATTGAACGCGGCAGCGTCGATCTTCCTTTGACATACAGCGGCGACCAGGTTTTTTTTCCCTCTTTCGTCTATTTTGATTTGCGTCTGTTTGATGGCTGGGGCATAAACGAACGTGGGAAGATAGGGTTGAGGTAGAATAATGGGCCGGCTGAGGAAGTTGGATTTATAAATAGTATATTATAGTCGGTAGCAGACAATGTTATTAACCTGTAATGTTTTGAATGTCAAATTAAGTAACAACATAAGGCAATGTTATTTTAACCCAACTGATAATGTTTTGTTTGTAATTTATAGTACGAAAATTGTGATAAAAATTATTATGTAAAAACATATATTGGTTACTTTAATTTGATAAGTGAACAACTATGAATGGAAGTTCTATAATGCAAATAATATATTGTTTAGTTTGCATTAAAATGTATTATTGTTAAGTAATTAAATATTAAATTATTTTGTTTCTTATTTAGGTGGCTAATTATGGAAAATCGTGATATCGTTTGGAATTATTGTACGGCGGTTATTGGTGAAAAAAGAAAAAACAAATTTAATTATTGTCACAAAATAATTTCTGGTGGTGGTATAACACGTATGAAAGAACATTTAGCAGGACAAACAGGCGACGTGGCAGTATGTCCGACTGTTCCCAAAGAAGTCAGGAAACTTATACGAGAACATCTGAATAAAAAGAGAAGTGAGCGAAATCAAGGGAAGCTCGAAAAACAACGTGTGTAAGAAGAGCTAATGAGCATGCCCGAACAACAAAATGAAGACACCGACAGTGATAGAGGTGAAGATGACAGAGAGCTTTGATGCGCCTTGCAAGAAAGTAAAGAAAGTTATATGAACTCAGGTGTAGGATCTAGTGGAACAAGTATACGATCTAGCGGACTAAAGCGCAATGACTGTTCTAAATCAATCAGAATAGATGACGATTTAGCAGCACGGGCAGCTGGAAGGATTGATCCCTATGTACAAAAACGAGGAGGTAGAACTCAACATTCTATTAGAACTGCAATAAAAGGCATTAAAGATGCCAAAAACACATAGGTCGTGCAATATCAATTTTTTTTTTACTTTAATCATATCCCACACAATGCTGCTAATAGTCCTTACTATGAAACTATGGTAGAGGTCATTCAAGAAGCTGATCCTGAAATTAAAGGACCCACAACACATGAATTATCAAAAACATATTTAGATTTAGAGTGCATTGAAATCAAACAACACATCGACACTTACTCCAATTTTTGGGATGAGTATGGTTGTACGTTGATGTGCGACGGTTGGAGCATACAAAATAGAAGAAAAATCATAAATTTTTTTGTGTATTCTACCCAAGGAACTCTCTTTCTTAAATCTGTAGATGCTACCGACAAATTTCAAAGTGTTGAGTATATTTGTGGTTTAATGGATAATGTTGTTAATTTTATTGGAGAAGATAGAATTATGCAAATAGTAACTGACAATGGAGCAAATTACAAAGTTGTTGGCCAACTACTGATGGAAAAAAGAAGGAAACTATATTGGACACCATGCGTAGCACATTGTATCGATTTGATTCTTGAAGATATTTCAAAAGAAATCGAGGTAAAATCGATTATTTTAAATTGTCAATCAATAACAGGATTCATATACAATCATGGTTGGTTGCTTACCATAATGAGAAAAGAAACCAATAATAAAGAACTGATTCGACCAACAGTAACCAGGTTTGCTACTCACTTTATTGCATTGGAATCTATATACACACATAAAGAGAATCTAAGAAGAATGATTTCTTCGAGGGAGTGAAGCGCAAAGATTCCTAAACTCGGTCCTAAAGATAAAAAAAACTGTAATTCTTATCTATAATTTGATTCACAGTGATAAATTTTGGGCCAACGTTGGTGCTATTATTCTCGTATTTGGTCCACTTGTAAAAGTTTTAAGAATGGTGGACAATGATGATAAAACAGAGATGGGATATTTATATGAAGCAATGGATCAAGCGAAGGAATCAATTAAGAAAAATGTTGGTGTAAGACAGTGTCAAAAGTGATGGAATATAATCGATAAAAGATAGGAAAGACAATTGCATCGACCTATTCATGCAGCAGGTAATTTTTTTAATTATTGCACAATTATAAAAGTACATATCATGTCAATATTTCTTTGAACTATCAAATTGTTTTAGGTTATTTTCTCAATCCTTATATACAATACGGAGATAATGCAACAAACGATGATGAGGTTTTAAATGGATGGACAAATGTTCTTGAAAAAATGGTAGCTGATATTGCTATGCAAATTGAAATTTCAAAAGAGGTAATAAACAAATTATTAAACTACTCATGATTCTTGCTATTACGTTTAGCGCAAAGAATAACTTGGTTTGTTATGAATGATTCGTAGGTTGAAAAATATAGAATGAAACTTGATGTATTTGGTTCTGCAAAAGCGAAACGTGCAGTTAAGTCATGTCTTCCAGCTATGTGGTGGTCAATAATTGGTAGGAAAGCTGCTCCAAATTTAACATGCATAGCTATGCGTATTCTTAGCCAAATAGTTTCTTCTTCAAATTGTGAAAGAAATTGGACAACATTTGCAATGATTCACACGAAGTTAAGAAACAGAATAAAAATGGAGAACTTAGAAAAACTGGTATTGTGACGCCCCACCTCTATACCCACGCTAGCCAAGAACACTACGGTGTAATGCTGTCAACTAGTGCGGAGAATAAGGCTGTTGAGGAGCGACCATCCATGTAACTTCTTTGTGCGAGCACCGATATGTCAGATAGAATAGCATGCAAATCATTTAAGGAGGAAATCCGACATACCGATACAAACTCAAGCTGTCACACAGTGGCTATATATATAATCTTCGGAAACAAACATAGAAATAAACATAACATAAATCAGTCACAGACATCCATATCACAAAGGCGGAAAGAGATATGAATATATATAACACACGAAAGTGTACATCAGAGTAGTGGTCAGAAAGATCCACGATAATACAAAAGAATAGCAACACGTGCTATACAAAAGAATAAGTACACAACATAGAGTCTATATCTCAAATGTGTACATCCAAAAACTACTAATCTAAGTAGTTAGCCAAAAGTCAGAATAATAGATCCCTGGAGAGAAGTCAAGCAGAAGCACTTGTAACATCTCGGTCTGACCTGAGTATTATTTATAAGAAAATAATAAACGGATCAGTCTAGCTATAAGTATCAGATGACATGATATAGAATAAGGGATGTGGCATAAACATATAAAAACCATAATGGCATACTACTATAAGTATATAAATGATAATCAACAAGAGATTAATCAATATCACAAGAATCTTCTCAAAGATCCAAATCCACAAAAAGGGTAATGACACACGAATTCACCAATGCACAAAAATTGATAAATCATATCAATGAAAATCACGAAAATTGGTGAAGCACAAATTCCAGAAATCAACACACGAAATCCAGAAATCACCAAAAAGGGGGAAGGCCTATGAGCCGAATGCTCCACGAATGATCCGAAGATCTATGAGCTGAATGCTCCACGAATGGTCCGAAGACCTATAAGCCGAATGCTCCACGAATGGTCCGAAGACCTATGAGCCGAATGCTCCACGAATGGTCCGAAGACCTATGAGCCGAATGCTCCACGAATGGTCCGAAGACCTATGAGCCAAATGCTCCACGAATGTGAGTAGAAACATCACCTAAACGAGGTCTGGTCTCCCTCGCAGACAAAAAGACATCGCTCAATCGCTAGTCTAAATCAAATCACAAAAATGATCGTCATGATCATCAAGAAGTGTCAATCACACCAAGCTAGTAAATATATGAGTTTAGCTTCATGTCCCATAACCACTTGCTTAACTTAAATATTTACGAACAAGCTGTAAATCTTCACTAGAAAATTGTCACAAAAGGTTCAATCGAACAAGTCCAAGAATTAACCGACGAAGTGAACGCAAGCGTTTCATACCACTCGTTTTACTAAGCCGTTTAATTAGATTTCTCATCCGAGTGAGGTAAAGGCTTGTATATACTAGTAGATTAGAAAACTGTTTGAGAAAAAGAGCTTTGTAGTAAAATAGTGTTGAAATCGCTTTGATGAAAGAGTTTTGATATTCACTACTAGTATTGAAGCCTTCACATTTTTAAAGTGACAAGTCACAAAACGATTGTTGAAAGAAATCGCATCACAAAATTTCACATTCGAAGACGTGAGAAAAATTCAAGGAATCAGTTCCAAAACCATCAAAGTATAAATATACTTGCGACCTAACATGGTCGAATTAAAGTGCAACGACATAAGGTAAAATAGGTCGAACAACCTAAGGGTAGAATGCCGTGCGACCTAGCTGGAGAACAGGTCGAGCGACCTAGTGAAATACAGGTCAAACGACCTAATTGTAGAAAGGCGAGCGACCTAACGACTGAACAAGGCTGTGCGGCCTAACGTACTACGACCTAATGGTCGAGCGAGGTAAGAAGTCATACGACCTAGTGGTTGAAGACTTAAAGTGGAATAGGTCAAACGACCTAAGTATTCAACGACCTAACTAGGCGACCGACCTAAAGGGGACAGGTCGAGCGACCTAACAGAGAACATCACGACCTAATGAGGCGACCCAGCTAAGTGAGCGACCTAGGGGCCAGCGACCTAAAACATAACAGGTCGAGCGACCTAAGGGAAGAGCTAGGCATGCGACCTAACTGTAATAAGGTCTAACGACCTAAAGAAATAAGGTCTAACGACCTAAAGAAATAAGGTTTAACGACTTAAAGATACAGGGGTCTTGCGACCTACGACCTAATGGTGCAAACGACCTAAATTAGGCGAACGACCTAAAGTTAAAAACAAAGCTGAGCGACCTATCGATGCCGAACCACCTAAATGCTCGCGAGCTAGGAAACGGCCTAGTGAAGGAAAACAGGACGACCTAATTGGTCGCGGACTAATATTGTTTTAGGTCGCCGAGCGACCTAGGGGATAAACGAGCTAACGATCAGGCAAGGCCGGACGAGTTAATTCCCAACGACCTAGCAGTGGAGCGACCTATCTGCCGAACGACCTAAGCCATGCGAACGACCTAAGCCTAGAACGAAGATTTACAGGCCTGTCTTCCCCAATGCCGAACGACCTAAGCCCAGAATTTTGCCAAAACACTAAAAATTGGGGTTTTTCACCATTTCAATCCAAACCAAAAGCAAATGTACATGCAAATGCGATGGGGAATCATTCCCAACAGCCCAATGACAATTATAGGCAAGATGTGAGATAAAAATCTCACCTTTTCATGGAAATTGATGGATATGAAGCTTGAGAGTTAAGCAAGAACAGCAACAAGCTTGAATCAATGTTCTTCACTTGAATTTAGAGTTAGATGTTTAATTTGCTAAAGGTCTTGAGCTTGGAATTTTAATTTCTCATTCCCTCCTCCATTTTTGATAAATCTTGAAGTGTTTGATGAAGCGATGAAGAGGAGAGGGGGTTGGGACTGAGTTAACAAATGGTTCAGCCCAAACCAAAAGCTCAAAGGAAAAAGTGACGAAAATTTCACTATCTCCAAACATATCGAAGTTTACACTCAAAAAGATCGCAAACGTCATTTTGAACTCAATGGGGATGGTCTCGAGTCCTAATTTGACCGTATGCAAAAAGTAGCTTTTCGGACCAAAATCCGATTAACGATAAAATATTTAAATATAAAATCGATAAATATGCGAGTTGTTACAGGTATTCATACATTATAATATGCGATTAAGAGTACCACATGCTAAACGCCAACAAACAACCGACCAACTTATTGATTTAGATTACATCTTTCATGAGGAGGATCCACTTGCAGAATGGACTAGAGAAGCTGAGAATCCACTACTTGATAATGCAAGCGATAATCCTTGGTCGAACAATGGTAATGTATCTGCAGAAAATACTTAAAATGATAGTTCATCAAATGATGATTCAGGTAATGCTGGTGGTGACGGTATTGGTTCTAGTGGTTATGGCGTTGGTTCCACTTTTGATGATTCTCAAAGACATATCCAAAATTATGAAGCAGATGACTATAGTCGACGAAGAGATAGAAATTTGAACGTTGTACATGAAGATCAAGGGGATTATGATGGCAGATATACTTCTAACAATGTCCCCTGTTTTAGGTATTCTACGTCTGACTATACCGGAGGTTATTCGTATTGTGGGTTAAATCAACCGTACGATGTTGAGCCATCAAGTAGTCAAGATGAACCCTCACCCTTTGATAATATGATGATGACATTTTTAAGTTTGAATCAGATACAGCAGTATGCTTTTCCAGCATATTATAATCCGACACAAGATGAAGAGAGCGATGGACAAAATTTATATGATGCTCAAAGAAATAGCTTTTGGTATTAAATTTTTATATTGTATGTTTTGTAACTTCTATGCCACTTGAATAATTTAGTGTAATTGACTATTAGTGTTGCATATTTATTTGCGTATTTATAACAAAAATGTACCGGAATTCACAAACCGGAATTAAAACGGAATTTTCGGAAATCCCTAAACGAGACCGAAATTTTGAATTTTTCAGATGACCGGAACGGAAACCGGAACTTCGAACCTTGATAAATACCTCAACCATGCAACTTAAAAGGGGTTGAAAACTTGTTAGAAATTATTAGAATTTTGTTTATTATCTTCTATATCCAGAACTCCTCACATAGCAAATCAAAACGCTAAGCTCTTAATATTAGCTACTTTTTCAGTCTTAATTTTTTTTATTCTCATATAATTCCTTGTAATTGTGATTTAAAGTGATTTAAATGAATATTTCAAGTTTAAATAAATTATAGGAAATATTTAGTTTATTGTAATTTGGGTTTTGTTTTAAATGATATTGGATTTATTAAGTGAATATTTCAAAACTAAAATAATAGTAAAGTGAATTTGATATATATGTATATGAAATTATCGAATTTAGTTTTGAAATGTTGGATATTTAAAGCTTTGAAATATATTGAAATTGAAATGGCTTATTTTATGGTTTAAATATGTATTTGAAATCGATAATTTGAAATGGTTTATTTAGAAACTGAATCGAATTGAAATTGATGATTTGAGATTTGATTAAATTTGAATTTTTGAATTCGAGTTGATTTGAATCGATTTGTGAAATTTGAGGAAGCTATTTTTATATAAAGTATTTTTAAACTATACCTAAAACTATTTATATTTTATTTTATAAATTATTTTATCATAAACTATTTTAATATAAATCATTTTCAATATAAATTATTTTATTATAAACTATTTTTTTTACTTATAACTATTTAATATAAACTATTTTTATTTTATAAACTATTTTATTTTATATACTAATTTTAATATCTAAACTGTTTAAGAGGAAAGTGTTATGGATTCCAAAATGTTATGATTTCAAGCTATGATTTCAAAGTGTTATGAATTTCAAGGTTTTGATTTCCAAAGTGTTTTAATTTTTAAAAAGATTTATGATTTCGAAAGCGTTATAACTTTGGAAAGTGATATGATTTTGGAAATGGATTTATTTGAAGTGAAAATGATATCGTTTTGATATGGTTTGAAATGGAAATGATATTTTGGTTTTGAAGTATAAACTATTTTGAAATGACCGCGGTGTTATTATAATGATTGGTTGTTAAAGAGACCGGGATCGGATATGGGCATACTCTCTGTCGATAACAAAAACCACTTTAACAACTGTGTACGCTTGGAGATTCCAGAATGAAGTAGGATGGTGGAGACGATCCTATATGAGGTATATACGTGGACCCAACTCCCATGAGTTGGCATAAGGTGGCTAAAACAGGAGCGATTCCGGGCCAATGAGGTAGCTCCTCTGATCGGACACACTCCATCGTATGCCACTCTATTACTTTGTGATTGATTTGGTGCGCACCCTTGATTTGGGAGTGTGGCTCGAGTTGGGCGATTGCTGCGACTTTGCATTTCCAACAGTCCGGATGCGTAATTGGTATATCTACCCTGGCATTGCCTTGTTGTGCCGTGTCACCTACCATAGCGTGCTTTACTATGAGTTTGATTTGTGTCGTACCTATAGAGTATCCTCTAGTAGCTCTAGTTTACGGGGTATTACGGTACTGTATAGACTATTGGCACACCTAAAAATGTGTTAAGGTGGAAAATGTAAAGCATTAACGCTATTTTTAAATAATATACTTTACTGCAGACGTTATTATAATAGCGTATATTACTACATAGTAGATAGTTTAACGGATCCTTAGAGGATAGTTATCCCAAACATCCTTTGAGTTACTGTATTTCAGTTGATATTTCACTTGAGTTGGATTTATTGATATAAGAATGTTAATCCTGACTCGAGTGTTTTGTGTTTTGCTTTACGCTCAGGTCAGACTGAGTGATACAGCATTTGAGACTCACCTTTGGAGTTGGAGCTTCGCTTGGAGATCCAGCTACCTATCCAGCTTTCAGTTATTCAGTTGATTCCAGTGATGTATTCAGATTTTGTATTTGACTATTGTATTGAGACATCTTTGTATTCGAGACCTCTATTGCATCTTATTTAAGTCTGTTATATATATAGTAGCTTCATGAACTTCTATTCTTTTGTTTCCGCTGCTTATTTTTATATTACTCTGTGTCTGTGATTCTGTGATTATTAATCTATTGTATATGCTGAGTTTTGCCAAATTTAAATTAACAATTTGATATTTTGAGCAATTCAAGTCCGACATGTGCGGATGCGAATGATTGAAAATTTCAGGATGTTACATATATATGTTGTTAATTAATGACATTCATATGATCAATCAACTTAATTAAAGAGAGAGAAATGAAAGGTTTCTCTCTCCATAAAAATTTGTTCCCATCATTAATTGAATAAGTTAAGGGGAAGGAAATAAAAAGTTTCATTCTCTAAATAAATTTATTCCCCGTCATTAGTTGAATAATTTAATAGATAGGAAATGAAATGTTTCCTTCTCTAAATAAATTTAACAAGTTACTGTTACACACAATTATGTACATAAGAGTATATTTGATATACTCTCATTTACATACACATTAAATTAAAGTAAAACTTTACTTATAAAATTAAATAAAATATTGATTTTATTTAAAAGAAACTTAGAGAAGTTCTAAGTATATTTAGACTTCATAGGCCCAATAAAGATCCAAAATGGCTAATTTTTTTGAAATTCACTCATTTCTTCCGCTGCGGGCTGGTCCAGTTCCTTCAGCTATCTACTTTATGGGCTCCAACAACCATTTAATTATTAAAGGTTAAATATTTGAACCCTTCTATGTTATCCTTATATTTATCACACTGTAAATTTTTGACTGTATTCTTACTTTGACCTAACAGTCAACTTGCTTTCAAAAATGAGTATGCAACATGTTTTTTAAATTAGAACTATTTATATAATTTTAGGAGAGATGCTTGATTGATAAAAATGATTAGAAAGATATCAACTATAAGTATCCAAAAGACTTGGTTTCCATATTTGAGGACAGTGAAACCACTGTTTGGTTCAAAGTATAAAGAAATTGGGATGTTTCCTATAAGATATATGCGGATTTGGAAGGGGAGATTGTTTTGTCCATTTTGGCTTATCTTTCAATGGTCTAATTGAGATTCATAGTGAATGGTTGAGGTTGATACAATTTAAAGGTTAGTAGACAAGCATTAAACTAAGTAAATTGGGACAAGCTTTAGGCATATGTTAACAACTCGGAAAAATAAGAAAAGCTTGAGTGATGAAGCATTGAACAAATTCTTTACTGACATTTCTAAGGATGGCAATAAAAATATGTTGAGAAAGTTATTTTTTAAATCAAAATGCATGGTCCTCTCAATCGATGTAATAGAGGTGAAGAAATGGAAGTACTAATCGCTATGAATGTTTTTCTTAATGATACTATGTATCATAATGAATTTTTTTAATACATGTGACAAACTTATAACAAGATTGTGAGCAATATTTATTCTATTTTGTCCATACAAAGTTTCAAGCTTGTGTTTCTGACATTCATGTATCATTTCTCATTTTAGTTTCTTAAAAACAACAATGATGTTAATGTCTTAACTTATATGTGCCAAAAATTACGGAACTAATAATTAGACTAAATGTCAATCAAATAACTATCAAATATTTCACTAATATTATATAGACATGTTTGTGATAAAACAAAGATCCATGTTTAGCACTTAGAAATTGGTTTCCCCTTTTATTTTTCAAATCTTCCGAACTAATGCGTAACTATGAACTAAAATTTGGGTATATTTTAGCATGATTTGTTTGTCATTTCATTTCCCAATTGAATACTCAGCTGCCTTAAGAGGGGCAATCTATTCATCATGTAATCTCTTTATATGTTCATTTGCTAAACAAATTATAAACCACTAATCTTCAAATTGCATGACTCATATATCAAATGATTTTAGAGTCAATGAACTATATTACCTACTCGGTATCTTTTATCTTTGCATGCCTTACTAATTACATAACAGTTTTTGTCTCGTTTTGAGTTTTGAATTGTGTATTTAATATATACCCAATGACATACAAAATTTTCAGTTAAATTAAGCTGATGACATGGATTTTGGTTAGTTTCCACTAAAATAGTGGGTGTAGGATCCATCACACATTTTATTGATGTTATCCTAACAATATTGTGTATGTTTAGCTTAATACTCCTTCGAGGAATGTTTTCAAATACACTCCCTAACTACATTTTCTTAATTATTTATTAATGATAATAAAATATATAATTTATCTTTGCTTTGTTGTTAACTTCATTATATT
Organism: Allium fistulosum; assembly: GCA_030737815.1. Lineage (NCBI taxonomy): Eukaryota > Viridiplantae > Streptophyta > Magnoliopsida > Asparagales > Amaryllidaceae > Allium > Allium fistulosum. The sequence continues at coordinate 674,527,950 of CM060901.1, forward strand.
ATGTCAGTTACATATAAAATCAACACTTAAATTGTGTTATATATATACTACTTTCTGTTGTGTGTAAACTATGAAATCGTAGCAATCGCCAACAATTTACTTTTTGCTATTTGAACGTATTTTCTTTCCATTTTGACTCAGTTGGACTAGGCATGCATATGTTTCAACATGTGTAGATGGTTCCACTCACGTTCATACCTTTAACGCTTTAGTGAAACGTCTTAAGAAGATGGAAGGAAAAGTGAATAATATTTTGTCAATATGACAGCCTACATTTGGTTATTGCCTCATGAATAAGGTACCTTCAAATCAATTTTTCATTTCTTTTCCTTCCAATCCAAGATTTCACTCATCTTATTTATTAGTGTTTGTAATTAACAATGGTTTAGCAAAATGTTTTTATTTATGCAACAACGAAATTTTAGGTGGCTAAGTAGTTGATGCTTTGTTAATCATTGTTAAGTCCAAAGTTGTAACATTCGTTTGGTCGAAATTTAATTTTCTTTTAGGTTGGTTGAAACCAGTTAAACGCTCCATTGAAAAAAATCAATTATTATACCCAATATTTGAAATCTAGAGAGGAAAAAAATAAACATGAATGTTTATATCGATTTCCTTGCTTATTTTCATGAGCTGATCTAAGATCGGCTTAGAGTGGTGCTTTACGCATGTGTTTAAATAAGTATATAAAGGATAATATCATTCGTTTAATGCTTAGTTTTCATTTTTAAATTTAGAATGATCTAACAGAGTAACAGTAATTGATTGATGATGCAGATGCTACGACAAGTGCATAAAATGCCTAGGTCTAACTCAGAGCTAAGCTAGAAGTATTGTTTTGTTATAAACCATGCACAACTGAAACTTAATTAAAAATTCAACGTGAGATGCAAATTATTATTGAACAATTGTATATTTATAAAACAATTGTACTAAATAGATTTACTATCATATAAGTGAACTACGCAAATTATAAAAGTTTGCATTTATCTAAAATTGTAATTAATATCGAACTGTTTCCATGAGTATTTCACTATGCTTCTTTTCGATACCGTAGAATTATGGTTTAACGTTCCATTACTTACTATACCTTTTGTACCTTTACCTTATTTACTTTTTATTCCTTATGTCAACGATTTTCATGTTTTTCCATTTGATATGGAACTACGATATTTTCACCACACCCCTGTGTGAAGCAAGGGTTTGCAGTAGTTATTTTTATAAGCTTACAGAACGAACACATTCATCAATAATTCATGACGAATATGACCACTTGAAGTTGTATTTTCTCCTTATTTCTTTTTATATCTTACTATAAAATATAGGTGCACACTCCTTATTCAAGCAAGTACTAGATAGCTAATTCTTATGAGAAACGTTTCAAGGCTGGTCTTGAGATTGAAAATGGTGATAAGGTGTGTAGTGTACTGGATTATTTCTATGTATGTCATGAAAGAAAAGAAATTACTCTGTTCATAACTGATTGAAATTAATGTAGCAATTAAACACGTCAATTGGACTAAAATTAATTGAATAATTCTATTTCTTTCCTAAATTTAAAGGTTGACTTCAAATGTATATTTGGGCTTTATATTATATGATTGACAACTTATTTATTCAATTTTAGAAGTTTTTACGGTTGTGGTCTAAGAATAATTACAATCCATATGAAAATAAGGTACGCTTATTAATTCAGGAACAAATTTAAAAAACTTGCCATATTATACATATTTAATTTTGATAAATTTTAACTTTTTTAAATAACCAGAGTTCTATAAATTCCCTTCAACGTGGTATATGTTACTCAATTTTTTTGTAAGTAAAATGATATACAAATCAAGACTTAATAGTCTGGCCCGGGCAAGGCCATGCCAGCACGAATCCAAGTCAATCCACCGTAAAATAGCCAAAGCTAGGAACAAGCTGACTAGACCTCCCTCTCAGTTGTCGATCCAAACCCAAGTTGGTCCTATATTCGCCCATTTATTCAATAATCACCTCAAGCCACTAGCTGGATGATATACCTCGAAGCGGCTTCAACAACCAATTCATCAATCGAAGCTAGACTTAAGCCTAATCCAGCCCGGTCCACACCGGCCATCCCACTTGCAACCGGTTCTTTAAAATCAATCTATACTCAACATGGCTTTAGATCAGCCCATCTACTCAAGTGCCTCTCCCATCTATATGTTGATCGTCACATCTCTTGATCGACTCAAGCATGACCCATCGATGGCTTGGCTATAGTACAGCTTCCTTCGATCGGTCTCAAACAACCCGTCTCATCTTCTCACGTCTGGCTCGGTACCTCCCCCTCAGCCTTGTCCTCAACAACATACCTAGCTTACATCTTGCATCTCAACTTGGTATAGCCTCAGTAGCCAGCCCGTCTTTGGCACACTTTAGTATGGCCACCTTCGACCAGTCTCAGGTCGTTTGTCTCGTCGCTTCAGGCCCGACTCGGCACGTCCTGCATGGTTTGGTCCCTAGTAACTTTCAATTTTCTTCACATCTTCAGTTATCCATCTGACAACTCGGCAATCCTTATCACACCAGCATGCAAAAGTAAATGGTAAGGGGCACAACCATGTAAGCCTTCTTCATACAAAAAGTATGTTGTATTCCGATAGAATGCCTCCATGGTACATATGCATTAAATGCCTTGTAAAAGTAAGAAATGCACCTTGTAAGTTTCCTCTATGGACACTCATCTCAAACATACATTCCTTTCACTTTTCCAGTTGTCTCATGTCAGCCTGTTCGACTAGATCAATGGTCAGACACACTTTCTGCCTAATTCATAGCATAATCTCAATTGTCCAAGCATCAGTTTCAACTACTATAAATACCCTATGCATCCCCCTTCAAAAGGTTAAAGAATAATAGGTTTCAAGCACCTTAGTATTATCACTCTCTTGTAATCTAGGCTGTTGTAATAGAAACATGAGTAATAACAAATTTCTCATAGTGGACATAGATCATCTTTTTCGAACTACTCTAAACTCTTGTCTCCCTACGTTAAGTGTATTAGCACCTCTTAGTTTTCCATTTTAACTAGGGTATTAGTAACCTACCTTTTGCTAATATCACCCCTCAAATACACTTTCGATGTTGGCTAAAAATCCAGTCAACATTTTGATGCTAGAAGGAAGGCTCCGCTAGAGCTCTCACCCCACATTCTCTTCTCTTCGATAAACTCTTTTCACGTCTTTTGCACCATGTCTAGCCCTACTGGTAGCAAGCTCGTGTGGGAAATAGTGTAAAATAAATTATACTAGCGTAGACGAATCTTATTACTACTATTACATTAGAGGGGGTGAATAGTGGTTTATAACTAATACAGAACTTTTCTAAATAGTTTTAAGATTTAAACCAAAACACAGATAATCAACATTGATATATATTAACAGGTAGTCACAAATATATTGTAATGACCTACCTTTTTGGATGTTTTAAGTAGACACACATGTCAGACTCAAACCATTCAAAAGGGCAGATTGTTATGAGGTAAATAAGAAAAAGAGAAAGAAACAAAACAAATACAGAATCTCGCAGTGGAATGACAAAATATAATAATAAAATAACAGTTCATGAAGCTGTTTACAAATAAATTTGGTTATATTAATACAATACAGAATCAGAGTTATAGACAACAAAAATAAATAAATAAATGCAGCGGAACCACATGATGCAGTAGAATAAATATATTAAATAATGATAGTCCAAATCTTCATCTTCGTCCTCCAAGAATAAGGTCTTCAACCCTGAAATGCTCAGGCTAACCCGAGCGAATTGAAAAGGACAAAACACTCGAGTCAGAACTAAAAGATCTTATGTTAGTTAAATCAACGGTAAATATGAGTGTAACGGCATCGAAGATGTTTACGATGTTTGACATCTCTTATCCAGTGTCTAACGTGGGTGTAGTAACTTAAGAGATGTTTGGGATTTCCATCTCCTAAGGATCCATTAAACTATCTACTATGTAGTATAATACACTATTATAATATGTCTACAGTAAAGTAAAAGTATTAAAATAGCATTAAGGCGTTACCCATATCCCCCTTAACACATTTTTATATATTCCCATAGTCTATACAGCACCGTAACTCCTCCATAAACCGGAGGCTATCAGAGGGCACTCCATAGGTATGGTACAAACCAAACTCATAGAAGGCGCTCTAGGGCATGTGAATATGACACTCGAGGCAGTGCCAGTGTAGATATACCAATTGCAGATCCGGACTGGTGGTAACGCATAGCAGCTACCACCGCCCACCTCAGAACACACTCCCATAATCAAAATCAAGGGGTGGCCACCAAATCAATCGCAAAGTCAGAATATAGTATCGAAGAAGTGTGCCCGATAGGAGGAATGACCTCACTTGGCCCGGCATGGCTCCTGTTTTAGTCACATCTAAGCTGACTCACGAGATTCAGGGTCACGTCATACCTCATATAGAAATCGTTCGCCAAACCATCCTACTTCATTTCTGGAATCTCCATCACGTACACAGTTGTTAAAGTGGTTTTCGGTATTGGCAGAGAGTATGACAATATCTGATCCTGGTCTCTTTAACAACCAAACGCTTATTTCACACTGGATGGTTCTTTTACTTTTCAAAAAGGTCAGTTCACAATTTATATCAAAATGTCATATTCAATTTCAAATCATATCTCTTTCGAAATCATATTCACTTTCAAACTATATTCACTTTCAAAATCATATTCACTTTCAAAATCATATTCACTTTCAAATCATATTCACTTTTGAAATCATATTCACTTGGAAATTATTGATAAGTTATGTTAATTAATTCTTCAATTCAAAATCATCTTATTTACTCAAATATGTCATTTCACAAAAAGGTATCAATTCCAATTTCCAACTTAGGTTGTATCATCGTCAAGGATTTAAATATAAACACTTCAACTTTACACAGTCTGAAATTTTGGAAAATAGTTTAGGTAATTATAAATAGTTTATATAGTTTAAAATAGTTTAAATAGATTTAAAATAGTTTAAATAGTAAAAATAGTCTAAATAAATTTAAATTTGATTTAATTAGTTTTAAAATGATTTTAAAAGATTAACTATAGATTAAATAGATTTAAATTATATTAAATGGGTTTAAAATAGATTAAATAAATTTAATTAGTTTAAAATAGGTGAAATAGGTTAAATTGGATTAAATAAGTTGTAATAGATTAATATAAATTAAAATAGTTTTAAATTGATTGAAATAGTTAATTTAATTAAAATATCTTAAATTAGTTTAAATAGATTTCAAAGTTGTATCCCAACATTTTCAGTAACTCAATTCCAATAAATTCATTTATATTTGACACTTCAACTTTGAAATTCAAATTTAAATCCTTTGAGCAATTCATTAGACCAATTCCAATTCAACATTTAAACTTGGATTATTGAAAATAATTCAGTTTATATAAATCAAATTTCTAATCAAAATACCATTTAACTGAATTAAAAATTTAAAAATTCAAAAATCATTTAATTTAGCCAATCCGGTGTCCGTATATAATTTTCTACTCTAGGGTCAAGTGATACGGATGTTTATCATTTCAATCCGCAATTTAAAATTTTACGGTTATGTATCATTTCAAACCGCAATCCCGAATTAAATAAAAATCCATAAAATCGCTCGAGTCTATCATTTCAACCCATAACGATTTTTCCCTAACCTATAGATCGTTCGGGTGTGTATCATTTCAACCCATAGGGAACTTGCAGTATAAAATACAACATCCAGTCATCCAATATCAACAATCAAACATCCATCGAAATCATCATCCAAATCAATCAATAAATATCAATAGATAACTAATAATCAACAACAAGTATTAAAATGACAATTAAATTTAACATTAAATTAAACAAAGATTAACTGCAATAAGAGTCAAATTTAACTGGAATGACAATTTAAATACACCAAACATCAATCAATCAATTTTAAATAACATCATAAATTCAATTTAACTAACATAAGATTGTTTAGTAATTGTGAGTGGGTTAAAACACTCACCTTTGATTTTAGCCCATAAAAATCCAAACAGAAGTGCAAAAACTCAACAGTCTCCAAATTCAACTAAATTAATTTCATGTTGTCCGGAATTTAAATATGAATCCAACAGAAGAAATCGCGCCTGAATCGAAGTTTATATGCAAAAGATATTCATGTTATAAGAAATATTATTAAAATAATAATTAGTATGCATTAAAAAAATAAACAAATTTTAATACTTACGTTTCTCTCAAGATGAGGCTTAAGGAAAAGATTGAAGAACAACTAAGATGATGACAGGACGTGTACGGAAAAATGAAAAACAATCATGTTTCATAAAAGAAAGCTTTTGGATTTGCAAGAATAAGAGCTTTTGAATATGAGGTGTTAGGAGAAACAAAACGCAAATGAAGAAATAAGCTGCAGGTTATTTATAATTTGGAAATGAAGGTGGAGGGACAAAATAAATGTCACGTTTTATTTTGAAAGCTCCAGGCATTAATAATGCATAAGAAAATGTATGTAGGAATGGAAAAGTTTGCAAACCAAATAAAAGTAAAACTTTGTATACGTGAAAATGAGGTCGTAAGAATTAAATACAACCTAAAAGTCTAGGCTCCGGTATTAAATAAAATGAGAAATGAACGGTTCAAGTAATAATAATAAGGTAACTATTTTAAAACGTCCATGCAACAATTAATAACAAAAGAAATGAAAGGACCATGTACATCGCACAACCCTTTGAAATTCATTTTTTTTGAAACGTAACCAAATTAACTTCATTAACTCAAATAATATTCAAATTTGTACGCATTTAGGTTTTTATCTACGCATAATAAATTTTTTATACTTACCTTAAAAATAAAAACGTTAAATTTGGTTTCCCAAAATGATCTTTTATTTCCATTAAAACACCCTTTTTGTTTAACACAAAACGTTCAATTTGAATTACATTAATTGCAATTACTTACATAGTTAAATTTCAAAACAGACAATTAAAATGGATGAAAAATAGAACAATTGTTTATTTAAACACGTTTATAAATTTGTTGTTTATACACAAGAGTAATAAATAACTTTGAAATAAATTATTTTTCTATTCTTGTAATCAATCTGTAAGCTAAAACACAGTTCAATAAACATAATTTCTTCCTTTAAAATCAATCATTCTATTCTTTATTTTAATGAAATTAAACCCACATTCACAAATGAAACTTTCATTTTATTTGATGTAAATGTCCTTTTCATTAAATCAAACTTTCCTTATATTTTCACAAAACATAAGCTACTTTTAATTACACCTATTAATTTACAATTTAGTATTCTCTCTCCTATTAATTGAAAATTTTCAATTACATTAATTTCAATTGATTAAGTTTCAAAATGGACTAAATGAATGTAATGAAAAGTAAAACAATTATTTCCTATCTAATAGTAATTTAAACATATTTATACACTATTGGATACAAACGGTAATTACACATTTCTTACTAAATAATAGTTTCTCATCTCTACAATCAATCTTTCAGCTACAAAACATTTCAAATAAATAAACATATGTTTACTCCTTTACTAAACTTATTCATTTTTATTCTTTTATTTTATTTTGATTTACACTCATACTATTAAATCAACCAATACCTTATGAAATTGTTAACATAGGTTTCTTTCTTGTTACCCTCATTTTCTACAATTGACGCATTTTCTTACATTAAGCACAATATTTAATTACATTAAATTCCAATTAATTATATTCTAATTCCAATAAATTGGTTTAATTAGATTTCAATCTTTTTATTTAATCAAACATTACTCTATGGACATAGTTAACCTTGGTTTGTATCTTATTATGTTAATATTCTCCAATTTCATCTTAATTTCCATTAACGAAATATTTAATTACATTTATTGCAATTTATTTCCAATTTGATTTCAACAAGTTAAACAAATAGGTAACAAATAACAATTGTCACCTTTAGCTTAATTTAATCACATTTATAAGTTGATTGTTTACAACAAATGTTATAATTATTTATACACTACTAATTTTATTCAATTACAATTTATTACATACTATTTCATTTGTTAATACAACATTTAAATTATCAATTACACTTTTAATCCAATTACCAATTAATACACACATTATTATAATTAATTTACAATCTATAACCAATTATAACTTTTTAATCCTTTTAATTAATTGAATTACATTTAGAGCATTTATCAATTAGCTTAAATTAATACTATTACATTTCATTCCAGTTATATTCTTACTATTAAATCACAATTTTTTTTCTTCCAACATTAAATCACAAAACCTTATTAAATTAACTAATTTTAATTATCGAAAATTACGGGTCGTTACATATATATAAATGAAGTAAAAGTAAGAGAGCTGACACCAGGAGGTTTATACTAGTTCGAACCAACCAATCCTACATCAAGTCCTATTTAATATCAGTACAGATTTTTTTTCAATGCTTATTTTAATAAGGTAGCAAGCAAACCATAATACAATCTTGATTTCAAGGCAACAAGATACACCCTTCTAACTTTTCGAGCTCAGGGTAGACACTCTTGATTTACCAGACAACAAGATCGCCCACTTGATTTGAACCGGCGACAAGCACACCCACTTGATTTGAACGGGTAACAAGCACACCCATACAAAATAGTAGCAAAGAGTTGTTGAATCCAAATACAAATAGTTGTAAGAAGAATGGAGTGAATTATTAATAAAAAATTCATTTTCCAGTCCCTTTTATATAGTGTTTGAAGGGACATGCCAATTTACAGAAAGATGGAGCCAAAAAAACATAACCCTTCAAATTTGGTACATATGTCAACATACTTAGGTAGAATATCGACATACTCCTTGCATGCTGGGAAAAATAACAATATTTTTAGAATGTCATAAAATTCCAAAATTTGGTAAATTCATTTAAAAATAGTTTTTAAATACTTTAATATTTAAAAAAATTATGAAATATTTGTAATATACTTTGAAAATAAAATAGATTTTTGGTGAGAGAGTATTTCAAAGAAAAGAAAGTTGCTATTCAAGGATTTAACAAATTTATGTAATGTCTATTATCAATTATCTATAATCTTAAACTCTTTATGTCTTTGTCTTCAAACTCATAAGTCTTCAATTGTCTTAATAATCTCTGAACCTTGATCTCTAGTCTTTTTACCAATCAGTCTTCAAACTTGATTATCCTATACTTATATAAACATGCGCAACATCCTGCAAAATATTTATACAACTTGGAAAAACATTAGTAGCTATATTTATATGGTTGTTGTTATCAAAATCAAAATTTGCAGTATTAACATGGCAAACTTATTCCGCCATCTCCTCGAACTGCTGAGTAAATCCTTCGAGGATTTGGACAATAATCCCAATTTGGATTCATATCGTGCACAGCCACGACGCAAGCTCTTTCACTCCTTCACATCGCTGCTATTACCAACCAAGTTATAGTAATTACGCACATATTCTACATGAGGATCACACACTAACTAGTGCTAGTAGAATCACCTTTTGTGAACAGTGAAAGGACGCGCTCTCAATTCCACCCCGGAGCATTCCCCCTACAGCAACACCTGAATCGGCCATCGCTCACAACAAAGCCGAGGAAGGCAAGGCAACCTACCCGATGATCATAGCTACATGTCTCGTGTCTCCTTGGAAGGTCATAGAGCCGCAACACTCTAGCTTTTGTCCAAGCCAGCCTCACCGGACAGCAAGGCCAAGATAAGTTATCTTGCAGCGTTAAGGACTACCTACAGCCAGTCTACTCCATCAACAGGTCATCGGATAGCTCCCTCATTTGTCTCACTCTCATATAGGTCCACCCTTCCCCCCAAGTTCCACTAGTAGCCTTCAACCATGTCTGTAAGAAACCAAATGTCCATATGCATATTTAAAGATGGTCGGCTTAACAATTAACGCCGTTCTTGAGCTCGCTTACAATCCCAGCCCATTATCGTAAGTAAGCTCTCACTTATGATAACAAATTCTCCTAAGTTCTTGTGGACGGGTGCACACGCCGCTTGTCTCATCATCAATCACATACTCACAAGTGTGCTCGAGTTTAGTTGTCAGACCCGACGTCACTTTACGGTTGGCAACGTGTCACCAGAAGAACCTTCGATCCCTCATGCGCTCCAATTTGTGTTGGGACCTATGATCACCTTACGACTGGTGGCGTGTCACTCAGGAGAATCATTGAGCCCTCATGCATTTCGATTCGAGCAAGGCTCATCCGCCACTCTACATATGACTGCTTTTCACTTAGAAGAACTCACAAGCTAGCATATGCTCTAGTCCATGCCGGTGTCACTCGCCATATTACATTCAGTCGGCACTCGGCTCACATAAACTATCGGGCTCAACTTATCTCGTTAACTGTGTTACTAACTAATTATATTCAATAGGAAACATATCTACAAATAATGCGTGGACTATGCTATTTATTTAGGACACACTACTCTAAAAGTCATACATAGATTAAAAAAAGAAAATTTAAAGTAGAATTTTTTTTTGGATAAGATTCACAAAAAGGTATGTTTCATTCAGTCCAAAAGTGCAAGGGCATAACGCCAACCCTGCTAGGTGTACATGGATATTTCTTTACTATCAAGATAAGAAGAAAAAGAAGATGGAGAGGCACCCACCATGAACGTCCTAGAAGATTCGACTTCAAATGTGCAAATGAAGCAAACCAACCTGATCTCTTAGCACCTCCCGACTGGTATTTTGCTATGGAAGTAAGGGTTCACCACCACATTGGAAGCTTTCGACATCGAATCTCAGAGAAGTTCTTGAAATGCTACCAGTCAACGACGCAAAGGGGCCTCTAGAGACTTTATCTGTGACATTAGAGGTAGAGGCGATAACCCCTACTCTTTCCAACTAAGCATTGAAGTGTCCAGGCCAACCTAAATTTGGTGCTGCCGGAGTAAGATGGCGAGGAAATCCACCAGCGTCAATCGGACCATCAGCATGATTGTGATGGTCAATCGACATTAGAAAATGGCTAAAAAGCATGAGCCTGGGCCAAGCAACAATGCAAGCTCCATCTCTAAACATTGTTCCAAACAACAATCCAAAAATGAAAATCAACAAGGATAGTTCATCATTAAGAAAACTTTCTTATTCTTTAAAAAGAAAGTTAAGAAAACTTACAAAAGCACTTAGAGAGAAAGAGAAAGATGAAGTTAGCTGGTTTTACCAATAGAAAACCATGGAAAGTTTGGAGTTTCCAAGAGAATTTACATGGCAGAAACTTTGTGGATTCAAGGTGGAGTAGAAGGGCATATTTATACCTACACGTCCAATTATGGTCGACATACTAAAAAAGGCAAGAAGGATCTCAACTGCTTAGATGCAATCAAGTTTTATGTCACACCTTGCATGTGGTAGACGTGAAACGTCTTTACCATATCTTGAGAATCAAACCACCATTGCCAAAGGTGTAGTGTCATATCGTGGGTGCATTGAATGCATTATAGAGTGACAAATCAGAAGCGTCTTTGTGATTTGACAAGCCCACACTCGCGTATGGGCATGGATTTAGGGGCAAAATGTTACTCGATTTTTTTGTAAGTAAAAAGATAAACCAATCAAAAATTCATAGCCTAGCCCAGTCTGGGCCAGACCAGCATAATTTCAGGTCAATCCACCACAAAACAACCAAGGCTAGGGACAAGTCAGCTAGACCTCCCTCTCAGTTGTCGGCCCAAACCCAAGCTAGGCCTGTGTCACCTATTTACTCAATAAGCACCTCAGACCAGTAGTCGGATGGCATACCCCGAAGCGACTTTAACACCCAATTCGTCAACCGAAGCTATACATAATCCTATACCAACCCGGTCCATACCGAATCATCTCACTCAAAATTGGCTCTCCCAAGTCAATCCACACTCAGCATGGCTCCAGATCGGCCCGTCTACTCAAGCGCCTCTCCCAGTTATGTGTTGATCGTCAAAGCTCTAATCGACTCGAGCATGACCTGTTAGTGTCCCGACTTCAGTACAGTTGCCTTCGACTGGTCTCAGGCATTCTGTCTCATCTTCTTACATCCGGCACGATACCTACCCGTCAGCCTCATCCTCAAAAACATACCTAGCTTGCGGCCTACCAGCTCAACTCAGTACGGCCTTAGTGGCTAGCCTTTCTTTGGCCTGGCTTTAGTACAACCACCTTCAATCTATCTCAGGCTATCGTCTCGTCACCTTACGCTCGACACGTCCTGCTTGGCTTCGTCCTTGGCAACTTTCCATTTTCTTCGCATCTTCAAATATCCACCAAAAAGCTCCGCAATCCTTGTTATATTAGCATGCAAAAGTAAACGGTAAGGGGCACATCTAGGTGTGCTTCCTTCTAAAAAAATATGTCATACTCCTATAATGTGCCACCACAATACTTATTAAATGCGCCTTTTGGTTCCCCTATGGGCACTCATCTCAGTCGCATATCCCTTTTACTTTTTCAACCGTCTTCCTTCAGCCCATTCGACCATATCAACAGCCCGGCATGTTTTTCACCTGATTCATGGTGCAATCTCAGTCGCCCAAGCATTGGTTTCAACTAATAGAAATACCCTATGCATTACCCCTTCCAAAGGGTTGAAGAACACTAACTTTCAAGTACCTTAGTATTATCACTATCTAGGGTTGTCAATGGGTACCTAAAATATCCGATGTCCATCCGCATTTGTATCCAAAAATACGAAAACTATCCAATATCCAAAAAGCGGATATGGATCCTGATATTCGTAATGGTTTCCGGATACAAATACGGTTATAATAGTATCCATATTCAAAAAATATCTATCTGGTGCACATATATATACATTAATATATATTAAAATTACTAAGCTTAAATTAATAAATAATTTTAAATAACGAATCTGATTCCATTTACGTTATTTCCAATGCAAACTTCAAAACCCTAGCACTGAGCCGCCCATCGTCGTTCTTTTTTCTCCTAAAACGAAATATGGTTTCCACTTTCTATACATTCTTCTCTGCTGCATAGCATCCTCGCTCGACCTCTCAATTATATCCGCCCTTTGGTCATCGATTGTTGATGTTGCCTACATCCACGTTGCTTTTGGCTGCAATCAACCTCCAATGTTTGATCGTTGGGAAGCTCCTTCTTCCTCACGACTCTTCTCTTCCAATAATAGAAGGTATAATTTCTCTTTTTACTATGAGTTGTTTCAACTATCTTGATTACTGCTATTTAAGTTTAGTTGTCTGAATTGAAAATTATTTTAAAATGAGCAATCCTGATTATTGTTGTTTAAAATAATTGTAGGAATAAACTTGAATAAGCTTTTTTGTATGAGCTGTTGGAATTGAAAATAATTTTAAAATGTCAAATACATCGCCAATTTGTAGTAGCAAGTCCATTTCATGTACATCAACTGCTAATGTCAGTGATAATATATCTACCGAGCAAGAAATTCAAAATCCGGACAGTAATTTACAACAAAGTCCAGACCTTTCAACAAATTTGGATAAAAATGCACTTGTGAACATGAAAGCCTTAAAATCTGAAGCATGGAAAGGTTTTGATAGACAAGTATTATTGGGAGATGGTATTAGCCATATTAAGGCCACATGCGAACATTGTAATGGAACTACCTCTATGGTAACAACTCATTTGATAAGATCTTGACCAAAAAATAACACTAATAAAAGGCTATGAAGACAATAAATTTTGACTACCAAGCATTCTCCCAATAAGCCTTTCAAATTATCAAATTAGAAATTTGATCAAAACAAAAAATGAATGTGTTTTTCTCGTATGGTTGCTAAACTTGATTATCCATTTAATATGATCGAAAATGTTTACTTTTAAGAATATGTTAGAAGCATAGATCCAACCATTGAAATATTTTATAGAAATATAGTTAGATGTGATGTTTTTAAACTTTTTGTTGATGTGAAAAGTGAAATACAAAAGATATTGGATCATTTATCTGCTCTGTTCATCTTACTATGGATTTATGGACATCGAAAATCAAAATATAGGTTATTGTTGCATAACATGTCATTATATTGATGATGATTGGAAATTACAAAAAAACTAATCATTTCTTATTATGAGTTGCCTCCTCCATATACCAGATTAGCGCTTAGTGCTGCTATGAAGCTAAAAGTGTTACATTGGAAATATTCATAAAAATTATTTGCATTTACAGTTGATAATGCTTTGAATAATGATGTTATGATAAGAGAATTTAATGAATAGCTAGTTCGTAGAGATGTTTTTCCTTTAAATGGTGTATTGTTCCATATGTGTTGTTCCACACATATATTAAATTTGATTAAACAAGTCGATTTAAAGATTGTGCATTGGCTTATTGAAAAAATATGAAAAAGTGTCAATTTTACGAAGTCATCACAAAGTAGAAAACAAAATTGGGAAAATGCATTAGTGCAAACTAGATTAACTGAAAAGGGAGTTTCTTATGATGTTCCAACGCAATGAAACTCAATATATTTTATGCTTGAAAGTGCACTTCAGATGCATCCCACATTTGAACGATTGGTTGATTTTACCCATGATTATAAGTCACCGCCATCGAGTGTAGAACGAGAGCTTAGGAAAGAAATTAGTGAATGTTTGAGATTTTTCTACGATGTTACGCTTAAATTTTCCGGTGTTAAATATCCAATAGCTAATCTATATTTCAAAAGTGTGTGTGTGTGTTTATGAAAACATTTTAAGTTGGTAGTTAAATGAATATGGGTATATTCAATCCATGCCACAAAAGATGAGAATTAAATTTGTTAAGTACTGGAGCAATCTAATGATGAGTCTTTATATGTCTTTTGATCCCCGTTATAGGATGACTTACATAGGTTTTTCTTTTGCTTCATATTCATGTTGAAATAATAAATGAATCTTTAAAGTCTCTTTTTCTTTATATGAAAAGAAAAGTACTTCATCTATGAATGCGTCTACTACTTCTTGTGGTATCGTGGATTCATATACTATTTCTTTTAAAAAGAGAGTAAAAATTGATTTAAAATGGATGAACTATGTTAAGCAAAAAGTTGAAGGATCATAAGTTTTGAAGACGAAACTTAATAAGTATTTGGAAGATGAATTGTTGCCAATGGATGAGGATGAAGATAACTTTGATATTTTGATATGGTGGAAAACTAATGCCCCACTTCCCATTCTTGGAATGGTTGCTCATGATATCTTAGCAGTTTTAGTATCAATTGTAGCATCTGAATCGGCCTTCAGTTGTGGTTGTAGGTTGATTACTACGAGTAGATCTTTATTGTCTTCGGATATGGTAGAAGTAATGACTTGTGTAACGACCCGTAATTTAACTGGTTTTAATAACGTTATTAATTGGAAATTTGTGGAATTTTAAAAATAAAATATTGAAATAAAAATTTAATATTTGAAATGCGTCTAGTTAAACATAGCAACTGGTAAATTTTCATCCAAAAATAGGAAAGTTTATTTCATGTGTAATTTTATTTCAATTAAATCAGTTAGAAATTGATGAAAATAAAATGTTTTTGAAACCTAAATATTTTTACATAGAAAAATTCTAAATCATCTTCTGAGCAAGACGTCATTTTTGTTTTTCCAAATTTGGACTTCTTTAGCTCCGTCGATCTTATTTTTCTGCATTTTTGCTGCATTTTCCGCCAGTGGAAAAATCGAATTTTTATAATTCAACCGTACCACTGATATCTGTATACCTTTTTGACCGTCTTGTCGTGCTGATCGACGTGGTATATTCATCTGTATACTTCGGTGTTCAGTACGCGGTGGAAACCGTAAAATGGATAGCCGTATCGGTATCCGTTTTGGTCCTTTGGGTTTTGGATGTCCATTCACTTGTCCAACGGTTAAAAAATAAATGGACACTGCTTTTAATATTCCAAGAATTAACTATTGACTGTGACTATTCACATTTGGTTGATATTTATTTCTGACCCTTTGTTTTCATTTAAACTGTTTCATTTGAGAATATATTGGAGCTATTTATTTCGAGTGCCAGCTGTTTCTTTTATTTTGTTTTCTGAAGCTTTTCCCCATTAATCATACCCATGGCCTTCCCCTCCATTTCCCAAAGTCGAACGCATGCGAAACCTCAGTTTCCTCAAGCCAACATGCACACGCCTTGTTCTCCTCCACTCTTCATTTTCTTCTCAAAAGCCGTGCCCGACCTCTCTATCTTCTCCGCCTTCCTCGCATCAGCAGCCCGCTCCAAGCCTTTTCTTTTCCCATCGGCCTCCTCCTCATACTCGCTGTCACCATTTGCCGAAGTCTAGAGCCGCTCACCACTCCGCCTAATACCAGTAAACCCCTCTCCACCTTTGGGCAATCTCCGCCATGCCTATAGCCAGATCCGCTCGAGACCTCTACTATTTTCATCTAGCAATCACCTCGGCCCGAGCCTAGCACCTCCTCCCCTGGTTCGTACCTTTCTCTTTTGCAAACCGATCATTTCAGACATGCTTTTTAAAGTAAATATATATGTATAGTATACTTATAATATTTTAAATGTTATATTTTTTTTATGATACGTATATGTTTGTAGCTTGGTTTTGCTGATTCTTATATATATTGGTGATATTTTATATCCATGATAAACTATTTTTTTATGATCATTTCGAAATATATATAAATATAAGTGTATATTTTATTATAGGTCAGCTCATACATTTTAGTTATAGGTATACATATATTATTTGTATGTCTTATTTAAGCCTATGTACTCTTTCGTTTTAAGCTGTAGCACTAGTTATATAGATTTCAGTATTAGTTTATATATAAAATATGTGAACTTAGTTTTCAAATATGTATATAGATATTTTATGAAATTTGATGACCTGCCGTTGTATATATATCTTCTACTTTCTGTTTATATAGTTTTATTATATAAGTTAGTTGTTCATATTACTTTATGAAATCATATGTTTGTACAAGTTTTAAAAGTTCACATATCTATTTTATATAGCAAACTATATATACTCAGTTAGCTTATATATATAAAGGTTTTATAAAATATATTTATATGAATAAAAGTTGCATATGACTATTACTGCATGGTTTCATATATATACATGTTTTTAGATGTACTTTGGCATGTATTGTGTTCAGGTCTGACTTGTATATATATTTGTATATAAATGGAGTACGCACGCATAATTGTTCTTTATAATCCATATGTATATATGTTTTTTTTCCAGTCGTTCGTATGTGTTGTCTTTAGGAGAAACAGTATACATTTAGGCTATATAACTTTATATTTGTATAAGAGTATATATAGATAGTGTTATGAGTACTGTTTTAAAATACTTATATATTATAAAATATTGATTTTTTTTAAAGTAACACATTTGTATGTGTTTTAAACTTTATATTGATTTGAGAAAGTGTATATCGATATAATTTACATTTCGTTTTAACTTATATTGAACTGATTCTAATGGTTCATCGATTCTCATTATCAGCTTTGTCGTCGTATTCGTGCCAATTTTGCTTTACTCTGAAATTCGTGCTTGGATTCGCGATTCAACCCATTTTCGTCCATCTCAAACCTCGAAAGGTGAGCAATCACTCACGATTAATGTTCTTTTATTTATTAAATTTGATTCCAATTGAAATGACAATTGAAATATGCTGCTGTTCGTTATGTACACTGTTATCATATGTTATTACCTGTATCAGTTCACCTGTGACATTTGACACCATTATCTGTATTTATACAATGATAATCTAGTTTGGTTGATAAATGATTGATTGTTTGATATTGACATTGGATTTAAATTTTTAATGTTGAAAATGATAAATAATTTGAAATTGAAATCGACGTAGGATAGTTAGATTTGATATATGTGCTAAATTTGATTAGATGACATTTGCATAATATGACCTCTTTAAATGTTTAAATTATTTGACACGTAGAAATTTGGTTAAGCACACCTTGAACCTTTGAATGTATGTTGTAAAATTTATGTAGTATGAAATTTAATAATTGATATCAAATGAAGAACCGTATTAATATTAGTGGAATAATCTTTAATCAACATGAAATGATAGTGTAGATTCTAGAAATGATTATATTAATTCGCACAAACAACAATGTGAATTAATACGATTATTTCGGGATTATTTGAATTAAATTTTGGATTGTTATTGATTGTTGTTATTGCTTGTTTATTTACTTTGACACCATCCCAGTTATCACACTGCAAGTTCCCTCTGTTATGCTTTGATTTGTGAATTGAAATGGAATCGGGTTGAAATGATAAATACCCAAATTGAACTTTGATCCAGGATAGAGAATTAAATAAAAACCGATTGGTCAATAATTTGATTTAAAAATAAAATGAAGATTTTATTTGAATAAATAATATGGTTTTGAAACGAAGTTGAAATTTGAATTTTAATGAAAGGAATGTTAATATTTAATAATCTAAATCAAAATATTAACATAGTAGATGATGAATGAACATTGTTTTAAAAAATTAATTATTTAATAATTAAATTTGGAATTATTAATAATTAAGTTTTGAAATTAGTTAATAATTAAGTTTTTAAATTATTTAATAATTAAATAAGATTGAATTATTTAATAATTAAATAAAATTGAATTCTTTATTAAGTAAAAATTGAACTTCTTGAATAAGTGAAATTAAGTTTCTTTATTAATTGAGTTTTGAAATTGTAACTAAGTAAATTAATAAGTGAAACTGAATTTCTCTAATAAGAAATAAATGTGTTTTATTGAAATTAATGTAAGACTTGAAATGTAAAGAGTTTGATTTGATGAATTTAATTTAATGCAGTTTGTAAGTTTTGATATAATGGAGTTGAACTTAAATAATTGATTTAATAAATTGGAAGTTAAATAGAAATTGTTTTGAAGGATAAATTTACTTAATGAACATTGAATAAAATCGATCAATGAATTTAAATTGATTTGAATGTTAAATTAAATTGATTTAAATGATTTCGGAATGAAACTTATATACGAACTTGAATCAATATTTGAATTGTTTTAAATAAAATTGAAATTGAATTATAAGATGTTGAAATGGTAATTTGGAAGTTTTGAAACGTAAATTATGGAAATTGTTTTAGAAAGACAAATGAGATGTTGGTTTACAAATTCTAATTGAAATTGAAATTGATTTGGTTCTTGAAATAAATAAACGACCAATCGATGTAATAATCACGAAAGTTATTAAAGAGACCGGAATCGGTTAGGGACATACTCACTGTCTAAACCGAAAACCACTTTAATAACTATACGCGGAGTGTGATCCAGAATGAAGTTGTTGGAATGATGTACGTGATGACTGAAGAAAGAGAACGATAATGGATAGCCTTGACACTTGTGTCAAATTGGAAATGACTAAAACAGGAGCCATGCCGGGCCAAATGGGGTTAGCTGCCTCGAGCGAACACACTTCTTCGAAAACTACTCATTACTTGTTGTCGATTGGTGCACCCTTGATTTGGGAGTGTTGTTTCGCGGTGTTGCGATCGCTGCGGCGATGCGTTCTCACCTGTCCGGATCAGGCAAACGGTAGTTTCACTACCTTGGGTATTGCCTCATGTGCCTTGTCAAACTTGTATCCCTATATACGCGACCACTACGATTTGTTTTGTGTTATACCTATGGAGTACTCCCTGATATCCCACTAGTTTACGGTGGAGTTTACAGTGCTGTATAGACTATAACGCTTATATAAAATGTGTTAAGGGGAATAATGGTAACGCCTTAACACTATCTTGATACTTAATATTACTGATAGGCATTATCTATTTACCGTACACTACTACATAGTAGATAGTTTAACGGATCCTTAAAGGATGGTTATTCCAAACATCCTTTGAGTTACTTGTATTTCAGTTGCTATTTCACTTGAGTTGGATTTATTGATATAAGAATGTTAATCCTGACTCGAGTGTTTTGTGTTTTGCTTTACGCTCGGGTCAGACTGAGTGTACCAGTATTCGAGACTCACCTTTGGAGTTGGAGCTTCGCTTGGAGATCCAGCTATCTATCCAGCTTTCAGATATTCAGTTGATTCCAGTGTTGTATTCTGATTCTTGTATTTGACTATTGTATTCGAGACATCTGTTGTACCTTATTGTACTCTGATATGTATATAGTAGCTTCATGAACTACTATCTTTTATTTCCGCTGCATTTATTACTCTGTGTCTGTGATCTGTGTTCTATTTATTTACTGTATATGCTCAGTTTTGCCAAATTTAAATTAACAATTCGGTATTTTGAATTATTCAAGTCCGACATGTGTGTCTGCCTATGCACTTGGAGGGTGCAGCCTGATATGGGGTTCTCGCATTTGGTTTGGTAGCGAGCGGATGACTCTTACTCCTACATGTCCCTACGGGGTTGGTGCAGTCGAGAGGCTGGCTGTAAAGGCAGAACACAGGTACAGCTGTATGCTACGGTGGGCGTTACCCCACTGGCGCGTCCCGTTACAGTTGGTATCAGAGCTTTGGTAGCTCTAGGCAAAACTAAGCATATAGGGTAAATGTATTTACGGAATCACTCTCATCCGAGTTTCAATCTCTTCCGTTTGACTCAATTCCTTTGAATTTTGGAACGTTCCCTGCGGTTTCAAAATTCATTCGTGTCCCTCACTATTCGTCTTCTTTCAATTCTGGAGCATCCCATAACTCCACTTCGAATGACCCTTATAATGAATCGGCGGACTCACCAAACTTCGAATGATTTGTAAAGGGGTGAAACTCCTTTACAATTGGCATTGATTTACCGGAGATTTCTGTATCCTCGGTTTACGATGCTATCTATCTCCTGCTATACCTGAATTCTATTTCTTGAGATCGAATGTCGATTTACCTCGGAATTCCACATCGATCTTATTCTTGAAGTCATGGTCGACCCGGTTATGGTTGCCCGCGATTTATATAAGATTATCTATTTCCTTATTCGGTTAAATAATCCTCTTATCTTTCGTTCCAACTTATTCTCAAAACAAAATTTTCTTTGATTGAATTAATCAAATTTGAATCCCTATCCTTGCTTTGAAATCCGTTACCGTATCGTTGAGCGAGGAAGTGTATTTGTAAATTAATATTTTAAAATGTTTTAATATACATTGTGTTGTTTGAGTTGTTGATGTTGATTTGGGTTTTCGATCGATTCGTCTGATCAACGCTATCGATAGGATTTCCAAAACACTTGAGCAGAGTAAACTAACACAATATCATTTTCAAATTTGGTAAATAAAATAAAAGTTTTGTATGATTATATTATATATAAATATAAGTTTTCTGAAATTAAATTGTTAATGAATTTGTTGTCAGAAATAATAATATTTGATTTTCATTTATTGTTTTGTAAACCATTGATTATTGCATAATATAAATAAATGAATTTATGAAACTTGGTTATAATTTGATTTGGGATTTGAAAGGAATTTAAATAAAGAATTTGAGAATTTAATTTCTGGTGATTTCAAACTTTGATTTGAAAGTTTTAAAGTGTATAGTATTTAAAATATTTTCGAATATAAATCCTTTTCAAAGAATTTTAAAATGTTGAAACCAGTGCTCTTCTCTTTGTCGCTAGAAAATAATTTCGGTGATGGCGGCCGCATCATCGACATTCATTTTCGAGTTTCGAAGTGGAGAGACTATTCTGTAGCTTTGCTACGGTTTTGTTTTGAACAAAAATATTTTGATTTGAATTTCTTCAGTATAATTTGATTTATATATATAGGTATCTTATTTTAAAAATTTAATTTGATTTGATAAATATATAGATATATCTCTAAATTGTTTGAAGTAAATCAGAGATTTAAATTCTTAAATTTTAGGTTAAAGATGATTTCAATTATAAACTGAAGTCAAAATTCTTGGATAAATATTTAACTTGAAATAGCTGGATTGTAAAAAATTATTTGTATAATACTCAATTTCATTTCAATATAACTTACCTAAATTATTCAGAAGTTAAAATGTAATTGGATAATGTACAATAAAAAAAATGTCTTTATAAATAAAATTTGAGTGTTTATAATAAATGTTATACACTAAAATTTTAAATTATAAAATGTTTATGGAGATAAATAGAATAATAAGTTAATCGAATAATAGATGTGATTAATAAAATAAAAATTTCGTTTTGAAAGTTAACAGAATTGAAATTAAATCAACTTAATGAGGTATCCTGAATTAATTGAATTTAAATTAAATTTCATTTTTGAAAGAAACCTTTTGTATCTAACATTAATAAATGTGAAATTAAATAAAATTTAATGGAAACTTTGAAAACCAATTATTGAATACAAAATTTATTTAAATTGAAATTTATCTGGTTTGAACTAATTGGTTATTTTGTTTATCAAATCTATTTTCTTTCTGGTTGTTTCTAGTCTCCTACCTCCTTCCTTTTCGGGGACGAAAAGTTTTGAGTGGGGGAGAGTGTAACGACCCATAATTTAACTAGTTTTAATAACGTTATTAATTGGAAATTTATGGAATTTTAAAAATAAAATATTGAAATAAAAATTTAATATTTGAAATGCGTCTAGTTAAACATAGCAACTGGTAAATTTTCATCCAAAAATAGGAAACTTTATTTCATGTGTAATTTTATTTCAATTTAATCAGTTAGAAATTGATGAAAATAAAATGTTTTCGAAACCTAAATATTTTTACATAGAAAAATTCTAAATCATCTTCTGAGTAAGGCATCATTTTTGTTTTTCCAAATTTGGACTTCTTTAGCTCCGTCGATCTTATTTTTCTGCATTTTTGTTGCATTTTCCGCCAGTGGAAAATTCGAATTTTTATAATTCAACCGTACCACTAATATCTGCATACCTTTTTGACCGTTTCGTCGTACTGATCTACGTGGTATATTCATCTGTATACTTCGGTGTTCAGTACGCGGCGGAAACCGTAAAATGGCTAGCCGTATCGGTATCCGTTTTGGACCTTTGGATTTTGGATGTCCATTCACTTGTCCAATGGTTGAAAAATAAATGGACACTGCTTTTAATATTCCCAGAATTAACTATTGACTGTGACTATTCGCATTTGGTTGATATTTATTTCTGACCCTTTGTTTTCATTTAAATTGTTCCATTTGAGAATATATTGGAGCTATTTATTTCGAGTGCCAGCTGTTTCTTTTATTTTGTTTTCTGAAGCTTTTCCCCATTAATCAAACCCATGGTCTTCCCCTCCATTTCCCAAAGTCGAACGCATGCGAAACCTCAGTTTCCCCAAGCCAACATGCACGCCCCTTGTTCTCCTCCACTCTTCATTTTCTTCTCCAAAGCCGTGCCCGACCTCTCTATCTTCTCCGCCTTCCCCATGTCAGCAGCCCGCTCCAAGCCTTTTCTTTTCCCATCGGCCTCCTCCTCATACTCGCTGCCACCATTTGCCGAAGTCCAGAGCCGCTCACCACTCCGCCTAATACCAGTAAACCCCTCTCCACCTTTGGGCAATCTCCGCCATGCTTTTAGCCAGATCCGCTCGAGACCTCTACTATTTTCGTCTAGCAATCACCTCGGCCCGAGCCTAGCACCTCCTCCCCTGGTTCGTACCTTTCTCTTTTGCAAACCGATCATTTCAGGCATGCTTTTTAAAGTAAATATATATGTGTAGTATACTTATAATATTTTAAATGTTATATTTTTTTATGATACGTATATGTTTGTAGCTTGGTTTTGCTGATTCTTATATATATTGGTGATATTTTATATCCATGATAAACTGTTTTTTTATGATCATTTCGAAATATATATAAATATAAGTGTATATTTTATTATAGGTCAGCTCATACATTTTAGTTATAAGTATACATATATTATTTGTATGTCTTATTTAAGCCTATAAACTCTTTCGTTTTAAGCTGTAGCACTAGTTATATAGATTTCAGTATTAGTTTATATATAAAATATGTGAACTTAGTTTTCAAATATGTATATAGATATTTTATGAAATTTGATGACCTGCCGTTGTATATATATCTTCTACTTTCTGTTTATATAGTTTTATTATATAAGTTAGTTGTTCATATTACTTTATGAAATCATATGTTTGTACAAGTTTTAAAAGTTCACATATCTATTTTATATAGCAAACTATATATACTCAGTTAGCTTATATATATAAAGGTTTTATAAAATATATTTATATGAATAAAAGTTGCATATGATTGTTACTGCATGGTTTCGTATATATACCTGTTTTTAGATGTACTTTGGCGTGTATTGTGTTCGGGTCTGACTTGTATATATATTTGTATATAAATGGAGTACGCACGCATAATTGTTGTTTATAATCCATATGTATATATGTTTTTTTTCCAGTCGTTCGTATGTGTTGTCTTTAGGAGAAACAGTATACATTTAGGCTATATTACTTTATATTTGTATAAGAGTATATATAGATAGTGTTATGAGTACTGTTTTAAAATACATATATATTATAAAATATTGATTTTTTTTAAAGTAACACATTTGTATGTGTTTTAAACTTTATATTGATTTGAGAAAGTGTATATCGATATAATTTACATTTCGTTTTAACTTATATTGAACTAATTCTAATGGTTCATCGATTCTCATTATCAGCTTTGTCGTCGTATTCGTGCCAATTTTGCTTTACTCTGAAATTCGTGCTTGGATTCACGATTCAACCCATTTTCGTCCATCTCAAACCTCGAAAGGTGAGCAATCACTCATGATTAATGTTCTTTTATTTATTAAATTTGATTTCAGTTGAAACGACAATTGAAATATGCTGCTGTTCGTTATGTACACTATTTGAAACAACCCGACTTCCATAGCCCAGAAAGTCGCATCGTTTTGAAGAAAGAAAGGGATAGAAAGAGAAAAGAAGAGAAGAAAGAAAGAAACAACAACAACGATCTCACAGCGGAACGAATAAATTATATTAATAACATAAACTATTACATAGTATACAACAATTTACAGAGTTACACAGCATATACATCACTTACTAGACAGTTATAAACATCTGTCTAGACATTACAACTCAAATACAAGACAAGACACTATCACAGATATCAACACAGCGGAATACTATATCTACGAACGCCGAAGCCTCCTGCTCCATTGATCCTCCAGAATATTCGTCAAAGCTAAACCTGAATCCCTTGGCTACTCGTAAAAATTTGAGTACCCAAGAGTTTATAAAACAGAAATAAACACTTGGGTCAGACATGGGTCTGGTGTGAGTAAACGGGTTAAAATTGTTTAACTTCAAAACCTTTTGAAAACAAAGGTATCACGTAAGACTTCCCACACATAAACATGGAAAAGTTTTTACCTTACGCTAACCAAAACATTTGATAGGAAATCCAGTTATATTATAATAGGGTCTAGGGTTTTCAAGTAAAATACAGAAATAGCTGAAATGCTTACATCTCACATTCCAACATAGTTGGGCACAACTAATACGTACGACACTTATTGGAGTTTGGATTCCATACAATAGCCGGGCTACTGGGGTACCGCCCGTCACAGTACGTGGCTTAGATCACCGTACCGAGGAGTACGCCCGCTCCCCTGCAACACAAAGCCGGAACCATCCCTTACTGGATAATTCCGAACAAGATAACCCCGTAGTTGGCGCGACCAACCACACACTAAGCCGAATAAAAAGAAAAGGGACCTCTAGACAGGGATCTATCTTGCTCTCAGTGGGTGCTACCCACGAAGCCTTGCTGCACCTCCCCTGTTTTAGCCATTCCCGGTTGATGAGGCTTGAGGTTACGATTACCTTTAATCAGAACATATCACTTAGAATGCTCATCGTCCGCCTGACGATGTGCTGAAAGCATTCAATCCATACAAGTTCGTTCCGGGTTCGAACGAAACCGAAGGCATTATCTCGTTACACTCGTTTTGGAATCACCCTCAGAGTTAACGACAATAACCCTTGCACTCTAAATCTTCATCTTCACTTGAGATTCACGACCTATCGTTAATTTGGATCGATGTGGTATTCGGGTCTCCAGACCTGGAATTCCGGTATACGGAAACCCGATCCCGGTCTCATCGAAATCCAAAGTGTATCTATTAAGGCCAAGTTGTTTAAAGGTTTAAACAATTTAACTTATCTATATTCATACAGATAGATAATTCACACATCACAATTGATAATCACATTATCTTTTAAACAGATGATTCATAATCAAATAGGTAATTCATATCAACATCACAATAGTTAATCTATATTACCATTATAATGCAACCAAGCATTCATACCACACAACATTACTTATCTCATTTCTGAGATAACATTCATTCTAGTCAATCAATGTCATTCATTCTTATACAAGCAATGATTTACTTAATCATAACATAATTAATTTAAAATGAATTAAATTAACTATCTCTATCTTTAATTAATTTAAAGTGAATTAAATTAATTACTTCATCTCTTAATTAATTTAAAGTAAATTAAATTAATTACTTCATTATAAATCTTACTTATATATAAATAAATTACAAATAAATTAATTAATCTTTCTCTAATTATCCATTTTAATTAATCACCTTGATTAATTATACTTTAATTATCTACTTTAATTAATCACCTTGATTAATCATTCTTTAATTACATTTAAGTAATTATCTTTAATTAATTCACAAATTAATTATTCTTAACCAAATATAGTAATTAACCTTTAATTACTTTATAAATCAATTAACTATAATTAATTACATTAATCCTTAATTAATTACATAAATCAATTACTCTTTAATTACTTATTATTGATTAATTAATCTTAATTAATCAATCCTTAATTACATCATTAACTATATTTAATTAATGATTTCTTAATTACTTCTTTATTTAATTACTCCATTTAATTTAATTACTTTATTTAAATTAATTATGTTTACTAATCACTCTTGATTAACTACCCTTAGTAATTAACTATCTTTAAGTACTTACATAATTTAATTACTTACCCTTAATTAATTATCTTTAATTAATCCCTTGATTAATTACAAAAAGTAATTAAACTCAAATTGCTTCCATTCATAAATCATTTACCATTAATTACTTCCAGCAATTATCATTAATTACTTAACTAAGTAATTACAGTCCATTAATTAATCACATTAATTAATTAGTCTTAATTAATCTTATTTATTAATTAACTTAAATTAATCACATTAATTAATTAACTATTTAATTAACCCTTAATTACCTTTCATTAATTTCTTCCATAAGTAATTATTCCTAATCACTAGTTAATGATCTCATCATTAACTACCCATTAACATCCCATTTATTATTTTCCCTAAGTAATTATCTTTAATTAATCTCATCACTAATTAATTATACCAATAAATTTTATTAGGTGATAATCCTTTTAATTAATTCACTAATTAATTATCACAACTTTAACTAACTTTTAAAGATAAATTCTTTATCTTTATTAAATTCTTAATTACATCATTAAATTTCCATTTGAAAACATTTTGCAAATTTATTTTAGAATTGAAAGATTTGAAAACATTTTATAAGTCAATTATATAATTTCTTTGACCCAAAACAACTTAAACATTAAATTTTAAAAAAACTTAAATAAACATTCCTTTAAAATGTTTCACTTTAAATTTACTTTAAAACTTGGTTAAATAACTTACTTTGAAAACATATTCATTTAATACATTCTATTAAACTTAGCTAACATGTATTTGGAAAACTTAATTAATTAAACTTGCTTTCAAAAAAAACTGTACTTGATTTCCTTATAAAATTGAAACCTGTTTTCTAAAAACAAACCCGAGCAAATCCTTGATTTCCCCGGGTAAAACACGAGATTCCCAACTTCACAACTCCTTCGAGTCGAAACCCAATCCACCCGAACTCTTACTCGAGCACGATACTTCCTTCCCAACTCCAAACTCCAGATACACACAAACATGTACGTGCACATGCACGCCAATTCCGGCCATCTTCGATCATCACTGCGACCCTCCTCCAGTCACCCACGACCTCCCTGACCCATTCGAACACAGAGTACCACGAGATCGCCAGTAAAACAAAATCGAGTCACTCGATCAAAAACTAAAAAAAACAACCCATCGGAAAATTTACCATTGCCGTTGATCTCATCCACGAGTTTCCTCACCGACATCACTAGACCTTCGTCTCGACTTCCCACTCCTGATCCCCACCTTGCGATCACCTCCGATCCCCTATGGCCATCGCGAAAACTTCGAGAACGTCATCATTCCAAACTGTCTTTAGAACCCTAGTTCGCCGTCCCTCGACCACCACAGTCACCAGAAAATTATCCCACTATTTTTCCTATAACCGACCACACTTCGGCCACCTCCAACCCAAATCTCATCAGACGCTACCATGCCGATCGCCAGAAATCGGCGATAAACCCAATTCCAAACATCCTCTATTTCCTCCCGAATTACTATATTCAAAATTGTGATTTTAATACCCAAATTCATTATTTCACAATTCGATTTTGGTTACATAATCAAGAATATAAATTAGCTTGATCGATTTATAACTCACTTTTGATTTTCCTCTGTCATTTTCAAATTTTGATATCATTACTGCATTTGAATTCTTGAAATTATTTTTAAAATTTATAATACCTTATTATAGTCATTTCCCATTTACTAGTCCTAGCCTAAAATCAAGTGTATTAAGAGTAATGAATTTTTGTTTGGTGTGAACTTGAAACTGTGCATGTTACAGAACAGATTTTTATATATATACATTCACAGGCATACAAACATTTCAAATATATATTCATGCATCCATTCTATATACTAAGCAACACAATATACTAAAATCATTCATCACATGCATCCATAACAAAACATTTTAAAAACTGTTTTTAAGTTAAAATGTTTACTCACCAGATAATTGATGAACAGAGCTTAAATTTGAAAACTTCTTTTGAAAACTTTAAAACTGGAATACTTTAACCCCAAGAACCTTGCATGCTACTGAAGTTTGATTCCAGATTAAAGAATTTGCATTTGAACTTTAGATTTTGAATGCTGCTTCAAAACTCAGGTTGAAAGGAAATGACTCCAGGCAGGTTTTTGATTTCCAGGTTGAAGAAAACTTTGCAATCATGTTTGAAAATGAACTACTGGTTTTGCATTTGAGTTTGAGAAACGAATTTCAGGTTTAAATGATAGAGTTGCTCCTTGCTCAGGTTGATCTTTGAAATAGTTGTTTGGTTTAGTTGCTTGGATTTCTCACAGCTTGTTTTTTTATTTCAGTTTGGTTTTCAGTTTATATTTTAGTTTAGGAAGAAGAAAATGTTTTTGACAGAAAAAGATTTGTACAGAGAACTTTGAACGGGAAAGAAAATAGAAGCCAGGTTTCTCTAATTACTTATTTATAAAATTTAATTGACAAAGAAAAAGAATTGCCACTTGTTATTAGATTGATTATCAAGCTTACACTTGTTATTACCATGTGTTAAGATGTTAACACATGTCCTAAGTAATTAAATAAATTTTTATTTAATTTAAATGTTAATATAAAACTTTTCATACTTACTTTATTAATTAATAACATTTATCTTAGTATATGTATATATAAACTATTTTTAGAGAAAATATTATAAAACCAATTACCCTTTGAAAAAGTATTTATATTTTTATTAATTATGTAATATGGATTTATATAAAGTCATGTTTTATTTATTTGTAAACTATTTTTAGTTCAAAAGATATTTAAAAAGAAAGCTTATTTTAAACCAATTTAGTTTAATTATTTTTTTTTAAAAGAAAACAAATTAAAACCTTTATTAAATCTTATCTTTTGAATTTACATTATAAATCCAATTTAAAGTCAATTTAAAACAACACATTCAAAAATGAAATAACAATCTTATTTAAAACCATATAATTATTTAAATTACAAACCCAAGCTTATCTATCTACAATATATACAATTATATATATATTATAAATAGAAATCATTTTATTAGTTTTTAAAAGATAAATTCATTAATTAAATATTTATTCAATTAGATTATTAAACCAATTTAAATATTTATTATCAAAAAAAATTATCAAATCAATTTAATTATTTAAACAGATTATTAAATTGATATTGCCCATAAATTTCAGGGATATCACATTCCTCCCCCCTTACAATAATTTCGTCCCCGAAATTTAAAACAAAGGTAATTTAATAATCTATTTAAATCACAAGCATATATTATCATCCATATGCTAACAACCATAGCAATCAATTCATCCAATCAAACAATTTTAATTATCCAGACAAAATTCTAGATAGAATTTTCTCGAGTTTCCCCAAGTATATATATATATACCGGGATACTCGCTCTACAAAATCCAAACAATCAATACTACTAAGCTATAGAGCTCTTGCTTATCTAGATTTACAAAACTAAACAGAATATCAGACTACAGACGAGTCTGACTCAACAACCAAATCCTCCAGAACTGCTGGTTCTAAACCAGAGATAGATCAAACACGTACTCCCTCAGAGATACGTAAAACACAATGAATTCCAGTTATCCAAACTGACAATTCAATCCAGTAGATCAAAGCTTTTATCCAAATCAAAAATACAGAAAAGATCCAAAATAACTCGGAGCTAACTTCCCAGACTTACCTAATCTTATAGCTCCCTTTAATCAGAGAAAAACTTCACAACAACGAAGTCTCCAACTTCGAATTTCAAATTCCTTCGTCTCTTATCCACAAAATCTTCAGACGATCTCGGCTTCCTACAAATCCTTTCTGATCAGCTCAACCTTCGCCGATGCTTCTAGAAACAAACTAGACCAAAAATAACTCGACAAAATGATCCTCTCAAAATCTACCCAATCCAAAACACAACTCTACTACCATCAGTAGACTGAACTAACTTCTCCTATCTGGAAAAGACAAACAGGAGCACTCGCCAAACTGCTTCCGCTACACCACTCTGATCTGGAGTAGATAAGAATGCTGATGAAGAACACAAGCACAAATTGGACAACACATCCCAGAAAATCTCAGATAACTCAAGAGAATATTCAGACTATCGCAAGTCACTTTTGTGATCAACCCAGCCAAAATGCAAAGAAACTGTTCTCTCTTTACCAATCAGAACAGCTTACTCTTATCTATCCTATCTATCGAAGAAATGGATCCACTTTGCTGCTTTTGAACTCCACTTCAGAAAAACTGCTCAGTCGGAAAATTTCTTGTCAACATAAAGAATACTCCCGAGCTGCACTGCTGCCACAGATGCCAAAGACTTCTCAATCCAAAGCTCTTCGAGAAACTCGGACCCAAACTAAACAGAATCACCATGCTGAACTCAGCCACAACACTGAAATATACACACTTCATTAACTTGTTCCAAAGAAAACATCTTCGGGAACATCCATATTCACTGCGTCTCATCACACAGCTACTATTACCTGAGGTATCAAGATACCATCACTCGCTTCTGTCTAACCGACAGATCCAAATCTACTCATCCAACTTCAAAGATAAACTCCGAACCTTAACAGGTTTTCTTCAGAGATTGTGAAATCCTTACAATTGCAAAGTTCACTCGAGACGGTATTAGGTTTACAGTCTCGACAAATACACTTCCAACCTCAACACTCAGACTCCTAATCTTAGATGATAAATTATTATCATCTCAACCAATCATCACAAATACCATATACATTTAAAATGATACTTTTTTATATAGAAATTATATCTGGGTAAAATTATTTCATCTACTTTTTTTTTAAAACAATATTGTGTCCGTTGGCCTGGTCTAAGTGTTTAGAGATCCCTATCAATAACGTTAGCTACTCGTATTGACCAGAATCCATATACCACTCAACCGATCAATTAACACAATATAAAACCATTTTATATAACTAACAAATACGCGCTCTCATATATATATACACTCGGACTCAAACAGGTTGCTACAGATCCTATTTCTAATGAACAATCCTTCCGAACCTAGGTATTCACTCAACCTAGTGTTCTGATATTCACTTAACCAAAAGCTTAGGCATTCGCTCAACCTATGCTCTGATACCAAATGAAACAACCCGACTTCCATAGCCCAGAAAGTCGCATCGTTTTGAAGAAAGAAAGGGATAGAAAGAGAAAAGAAGAGAAGAAAGAAAGAAACAACAACAACGATCTCACAGCGGAACGAATAAATTATATTAATAACATAAACTATTACATAGTATACAACAATTTACAGAGTTACACAGCATATACATCACTTACTAGACAGTTATAAACATCTGTCTAGACATTACAACTCAAATACAAGACAAGACACTATCACAGATATCAACACAGCGGAATACTATATCTACGAACGCCGAAGCCTCCTGCTCCATTGATCCTCCAGAATATTCGTCAAAGCTAAACCTGAATCCCTTGGCTACTCGTAAAAATTTGAGTACCCAAGAGTTTATAAAACAGAAATAAACACTTGGGTCAGACATGGGTCTGGTGTGAGTAAACGGGTTAAAATTGTTTAACTTCAAAACCTTTTGAAAACAAAGGTATCACGTAAGACTTCCCACACATAAACATGGAAAAGTTTTTACCTTACGCTAACCAAAACATTTGATAGGAAATCCAGTTATATTATAATAGGGTCTAGGGTTTTCAAGTAAAATACAGAAATAGCTGAAATGCTTACATCTCACATTCCAACATAGTTGGGCACAACTAATACGTACGGCACTTATTGGAGTTTGGATTCCATACAATGGCCGGGCTACTGGGGTACCGCCCGTCACAGTACGTGGCCTAGATCACCGTACCGAGGAGTACGCCCGCTCCCCTGCAACACAAAGCCGGAACCATCCCTTACTGGATAATTCCGAACAAGATAACCCCGTAGTTGGCGCAACCAACCACACACTAAGCCGAATAAAAAGAAAAGGGACCTCTAGACAGGGATCTATCTTGCTCTCAGTGGGTGCTACCCACGAAGCCTTGCTGCACCTCCCCTGTTTTAGCCATTCCCGGTTGATGAGGCTTGAGGTTACGATTACCTTTAATCAGAACATATCACTTAGAATGCTCATCGTCCGCTTGACGATGTGCTGAAAGCATTCAATCCATACAAGTTTGTTCCGGGTTTGAACGAAACCGAAGGCATTATCTCGTTACACTCGTTTTGGAATCACCCTCAGAGTTAACGACAATAACCCTTGCACTCTAAATCTTCATCTTCACTTGAGATTCACGACCTATCGTTAATTTGGATCGATGTGGTATTCGGGTCTCCAGACCTGGAATTCCGGTATACGGAAACCCGATCCCGGTCTCATCGAAATCCAAAACGTATCTATTAAGGCCAAGTTGTTTAAAGGTTTAAACAATTTAACTTATCTATATTCATACAGATAGATAATTCACACATCACAATTGATAATCACATTATCTTTTAAACAGATGATTCATAATCAAATAGGTAATTCATATCAACATCACAATAGTTAATCTATATTACCATTATAATGCAACCAAGCATTCATACCACACAACATTACTTATCTCATTTCTGAGATAACATTCATTCTAGTCAATCAATGTCATTCATTCTTATATAAGCAATGATTTACTTAATCATAACATAATTAATTTAAAATGAATTAAATTAACTATCTCTATCTTTAATTAATTTAAAGTGAATTAAATTAATTACTTCATCTCTTAATTAATTTAAAGTAAATTAAATTAATTACTTCATTATAAATCTTACTTATATATAAATAAATTACAAATAAATTAATTAATCTTTCTCTAATTATCCATTTTAATTAATCACCTTGATTAATTATACTTTAATTATCTACTTTAATTAATCACCTTGATTAATCATTCTTTAATTACATTTAAGTAATTATATTTAATTAATTCACAAATTAATTATTCTTAACCAAATATAGTAATTAACCTTTAATTACTTTATAAATCAATTAACTATAATTAATTACATTAATCCTTAATTAATTACATAAATCAATTACTCTTTAATTACTTATTATTGATTAATTAATCTTAATTAATCAATCCTTAATTACATCATTAACTATATTTAATTAATGATTTCTTAATTACTTCTTTATTTAATTACTCCATTTAATTTAATTACTTTATTTAAATTAATTATGTTTACTAATCACTCTTGATTAACTACCCTTAGTAATTAACTATCTTTAAGTACTTACATAATTTAATTACTTACCCTTAATTAATTATCTTTAATTAATCCCTTGATTAATTACAAAAAGTAATTAAACTCAAATTGCTTCCATTCATAAATCATTTACCATTAATTACTTCCAGCAATTATCATTAATTACTTAACTAAGTAATTACAG
Organism: Allium fistulosum; assembly: GCA_030737815.1. Lineage (NCBI taxonomy): Eukaryota > Viridiplantae > Streptophyta > Magnoliopsida > Asparagales > Amaryllidaceae > Allium > Allium fistulosum. The sequence goes on from CM060901.1 coordinate 674,562,388, forward strand.
TCCATTAATTAATCACATTAATTAATTAGTCTTAATTAATCTTATTTATTAATTAACTTAAATTAATCACATTAATTAATTAACTATTTAATTAACCCTTAATTACCTTTCATTAATTTCTTCCATAAGTAATTATTCCTAATCACTAGTTAATGATCTCATCATTAACTACCCATTAACATCCCATTTATTATTTTCCCTAAGTAATTATCTTTAATTAATCTCATCACTAATTAATTATACCAATAAATTTTATTAGGTGATAATCCTTTTAATTAATTCACTAATTAATTATCACAACTTTAACTAACTTTTAAAGATAAATTCTTTATCTTTATTAAATTCTTAATTACATCATTAAATTTCCATTTGAAAACATTTTGCAAATTTATTTTAGAATTGAAAGATTTGAAAACATTTTATAAGTCAATTATATAATTTCTTTGACCCAAAACAACTTAAACATTAAATTTTAAAAAAACTTAAATAAACATTCCTTTAAAATGTTTCACTTTAAATTTACTTTAAAACTTGGTTAAATAACTTACTTTGAAAACATATTCATTTAAAATATTCTATTAAACTTAGCTAACATGTATTTGGAAAACTTAATTAATTAAACTTGCTTTCAAAAAAAACTGTACTTGATTTCCTTATAAAATTGAAACCTGTTTTCTAAAAACAAACCCGAGCAAATCCTTGATTTCCCCGGGTAAAACACGAGATTCCCAACTTCACAACTCCTTCGAGTCGAAACCCAATCCACCCGAACTCTTACTCGAGCACGATACTTCCTTCCCAACTCCAAACTCCAGATACACACAAACATGTACGTGCACATGCACGCCAATTCCGGCCATCTTCGATCATCACTGCGACCCTCCTCCAGTCACCCACGACCTCCCTGACCCATTCGAACACAGAGTACCACGAGATCGCCAGTAAAACAAAATCGAGTCACTCGATCAAAAACTAAAAAAAACAACCCATCGGAAAATTTACCATTGCCGTTGATCTCATCCACGAGTTTCCTCACCGACATCACTAGACCTTCGTCTCGACTTCCCACTCCTGATCCCCACCTTGCGATCACCTCCGATCCCCTATGGCCATCGCGAAAACTTCGAGAACGTCATCATTCCAAACTGTCTTTAGAACCCTAGTTCGCCGTCCCTCGACCACCACAGTCACCAGAAAATTATCCCACTATTTTTCCTATAACCGACCACACTTCGGCCACCTCCAACCCAAATCTCATCAGACGCTACCATGCCGATCGCCAGAAATCGGCGATAAACCCAATTCCAAACATCCTCTATTTTCTCCCGAATTACTATATTCAAAATTGTGATTTTAATACCCAAATTCATTATTTCACAATTCGATTTTGGTTACATAATCAAGAATATAAATTAGCTTGATCGATTTATAACTCACTTTTGATTTTCCTCTGTCATTTTCAAATTTTGATATCATTACTGCATTTGAATTCTTGAAATTATTTTTAAAATTTATAATACCTTATTATAGTCATTTCCCATTTACTAGTCCTAGCCTAAAATCAAGTGTATTAAGAGTAATGAATTTTTGTTTGGTGTGAACTTGAAACTGTGCATGTTACAGAACAGATTTTTATATATATACATTCACAGGCATACAAACATTTCAAATATATATTCATGCATCCATTCTATATACTAAGCAACACAATATACTAAAATCATTCATCACATGCATCCATAACAAAACATTTTAAAAACTGTTTTTAAGTTAAAATGTTTACTCACCAGATAATTGATGAACAGAGCTTAAATTTGAAAACTTCTTTTGAAAACTTTAAAACTGGAATACTTTAACCCCAAGAACCTTGCATGCTACTGAAGTTTGATTCCAGATTAAAGAATTTGCATTTGAACTTTAGATTTTGAATGCTGCTTCAAAACTCAGGTTGAAAGGAAATGACTCCAGGCAGGTTTTTGATTTCCAGGTTGAAGAAAACTTTGCAATCATGTTTGAAAATGAACTACTGGTTTTGCATTTGAGTTTGAGAAACGAATTTCAGGTTTAAATGATAGAGTTGCTCCTTGCTCAGGTTGATCTTTGAAATAGTTGTTTGGTTTAGTTGCTTGGATTTCTCACAGCTTGTTTTTTTATTTCAGTTTGGTTTTCAGTTTATATTTTAGTTTAGGAAGAAGAAAATGTTTTTGACAGAAAAAGATTTGTACAGAGAACTTTGAACGGGAAAGAAAATAGAAGCCAGGTTTCTCTAATTACTTATTTATAAAATTTAATTGACAAAGAAAAAGAATTGCCACTTGTTATTAGATTGATTATCAAGCTTACACTTGTTATTACCATGTGTTAAGATGTTAACACATGTCCTAAGTAATTAAATAAATTTTTATTTAATTTAAATGTTAATATAAAACTTTTCATACTTACTTTATTAATTAATAACATTTATCTTAGTATATGTATATATAAACTATTTTTAGAGAAAATATTATAAAACCAATTACCCTTTGAAAAAGTATTTATATTTTTATTAATTATGTAATATGGATTTATATAAAGTCATGTTTTATTTATTTGTAAACTATTTTTAGTTCAAAAGATATTTAAAAAGAAAGCTTATTTTAAACCAATTTAGTTTAATTATTTTTTTTAAAAGAAAACAAATTAAAACCTTTATTAAATCTTATCTTTTGAATTTACATTATAAATCCAATTTAAAGTCAATTTAAAACAACACATTCAAAAATGAAATAACAATCTTATTTAAAACCATATAATTATTTAAATTACAAACCCAAGCTTATCTATCTACAATATATACAATTATATATATATTATAAATAGAAATCATTTTATTAGTTTTTAAAAGATAAATTCATTAATTAAATATTTATTCAATTAGATTATTAAACCAATTTAAATATTTATTATCAAAAAAAATTATCAAATCAATTTAATTATTTAAACAGATTATTAAATTGATATTGCCCATAAATTTCCGGGATATCACACTATTATCATATGTTACTACCTGTATCAGTTCACCTGTGACATTTGATGCCATTATCTGTATTTATACAATGATAATCTAGTTTGGTTGATAAATGATTGATTGTTTGATATTGACATTGGATGTTAAATTGTTAATGTTGAAAATAATAAATAATTTGAAATTGAAATCGACGTAGGATAGTTAGATGTGATATATGTGCTAAATTTGATTAGATGACATTTGCATAATATGACCCCTTTAAATGTTTAAATTATTTAACACGTAGAAATTTGGTTAAGCACACCTTGAACCTTTGAATGTATGTTGTAAAATTTATGTAGTATGAAATTTAATAATTGATATCAAATGAAGAACCGTATTAATATTAGTGGAATAATCTTTAATCTACATGAAATGATAGTGTAGATTCTAGAAATGATTATATTAATTCGCACAAATAACAATGTGAATTAATACGATTATTTCGGGATTATTTGAATTAATTTTTGGATTGTTATTGATTGTTGTTATTACTTGTTTATTTACTTTGACACCATCCCAGTTATCACACTGCAAGTTCCCTCTGTTATGCTTTGATTTGTGAATTGAAATGGAATCGGGTTGAAATGATAAATACCCAAATTGAACTTTGATCCAGGATAGAGAATTAAATAAAAACCGATTGGTCAATAATTTGATTTAAAAATAAAATGAAGATTTTATTTGAATAAATAATATGGTTTTGAAACGAAGTTGGAATTTGAATTTTAATGAAAGAAATGTTAATATTTAATAATCTGAATCAAAATATTAACATAGTAGATGATGAATGAACGTTGTTTTAAAAAATTAATTATTTAATAATTAAATTTGGAATTATTAATAATTAAGTTTTGAAATTAGTTAATAATTAAGTTTTTAAATTATTTAATAATTAAATAAGATTGAATATTTAATAATTAAATAAAATTGAATTCTTTATTAAGTAAAAATTGAACTTCTTGAATAAGTGAAATTAAGTTTCTTTATTAATTGAGTTTTGAAATTGTAACTAAGTTAATTAATAAGTGAAACTGAATTTCTCTAATAAAAAATAAATGTGTTTTATTGAAATTAATGTAAGACTTGAAATGTAAAGAGTTTGATTTGATGAATTTAATTTAATGCAATTTGTAAGTTTTGATATAATGGAGTTGAACTTAAATAATTGATTTAATAAATTGGAAGTTAAATAGAAATTGTTTTGAAGGATAAATTTACTTAATGAACACTGAATAAAATTGATCAATGGATTTAAATTGATTTGAATGTTAAATTAAATTGATTTAAATGATTTCGGAATGAAACTTATATACGAACTTGAATCAATATTTGAATTGTTTTAAATAAAATTGAAATTGAATTATAAGATGTTGAAATGGTAATTTGGAAGTTTTGAAACGTAAATTATGGAAATTGTTTTAGAAAGACAAATGAGATGTTGGTTTACAAATTCTAATTGAAATTGAAATTGATTTGGTTCTTGAAATAAATAAACGACCAATCGGTGTAATAATCACGAAAGTTATTAAAGAGACCGAAATCGGTTAGGGACGTACTCACTGTCTAAACCGAAAAACACTTTAATAACTATACACGGAGTGTGATCCAGAATGAAGTGATTGGAATGATGTACGTGATGATTGAAGAAAGAGAACGATAATGGATAGCCTTGACACTTGTGTCAAATTGGAAATGACTAAAACAGGAGCCGTGCCGGGCCAAATGGGGTTAGCTGCCTCGAGCGAACACACTTCTTCGAAAACTACTCATTACTTGTTGTCGATTGGTGCACCCTTGATTTGGGAGTGTTGTTTCGCGGTGTTGCGATCGCTGCGGCGATGCGTTCTCACCAGTCCGGATCAGGCAACAGGTAGTTTCACTACCTTGGGTATTGCTTCATGTGCCTTGTCATACTTGTATCCCTATATACGCGACCACTACGATTTGTTTTGTGTTATACCTATGGAGTACTCCCTGATATCCCACTAGTTTACGGTGGAGTTTACAGTGCCGTATAGACTATAACGCTTATATAAAATGTGTTAAGGGGAATAATGGTAACGCCTTAACACTATCTTGATACTTTATATTACTGATAGGCATTATCTATTTACCGTACACTACTACATAGTAGATAGTTTAACGGATCCTTAAAGGATGGTTATTCCAAACATCCTTTGAGTTTCTTGTATTTCAGTTGCTATTTCACTTGAGTTGGATTTATTGATATAAGAATGTTAATCCTGACTCGAGTGTTTTGTGTTTTGCTTTACGCTCGGGTCAGACTGAGTGTACCAGTATTCGAGACTCACCTTTGGAGTTGGAGCTTCGCTTGGAGATCCAGCTATCTATCCAGCTTTCAGATATTCAGTTGATTCCAGTGTTGTATTCTGATTCTTGTATTTGACTATTGTATTCGAGACATCTGTTGTACCTTATTGTACTCTGATATGTATATAGTAGCTTCATGAACTACTATCTTTTATTTCCGCTGCATTTATTACTCTATGTCTGTGATCTGTGTTCTATTTATTTACTGTATATGCTCAGTTTTGCCAAATTTAAATTAACAATTCGGTATTTTGAATTATTCAAGTCCGACATGTGCGGATGCGAATGGTCCAAAATAGCGAGTAGTTACAACTTGTATGAAAGATTGTTTGCCATCAAGATTGATTAGTTTTTTATTTGGTCAAATGCAATAGTTTTTTCATATAATTATTCAATTCTCCTTCTTTTTGTAGATAATAATGTTGAGCTTGTGGACAATGCATTAGCTTCATTGTAGGTACCTTTCACACAAGGTATAATTTTGTTTAGTTATATTCAATTCATCTTCTTTTTATTTCTCTTTTTACATAAATATGGTAAAAGCTTATATACCAAGTGGAGAAGTGCAAGCCTGCAGCTTGCATTGCATTATGCTTGAAAGTTGCAAGCATGAAGTTGCAAGTCTGTATTTTCATTCACCAAAAGTCTATCTCACTAGCACTTTGATATACACTTCTTACTTTTGCTTCTTGTTTTGGATGCACACGTCTAAGTATACAAGGCGTTAACATATTTTACTTTTGGTTTTAGAAATTTTCATTTGATAGCTTGCCCTTTTAAGTTATTTACTTTATACATGTACAAATTGATGTAGGATGCTAGCATCTACTAAAAGGTACATAACTTGTAAATAGATATATGCACCCAGCAAGCTTTAAAAGCAGAAACAAATGCATAAACAAACAAGTGAAAGCTTACACGGTTGCAAGCTCGCATATTTGCAAGCTCACACATTTGCAAGCTTGCATGTGAAGGCTTGCACTTTTGCAAGCTTGCGTAGGTGCAAACTTAAACAGTTGCACATTTGCATATTTGCATAGGTACAAGCCTGCATATTTTCACAGTTCAAGCTTGCACAATAGCAAGATTGTAGATGCAAGCTTGGAATTGCAGTTAACATTACTTTATTATATAACTATGTTTTGTAACATTTTCTATTGTTCCTTTTTTTAGTCACTAATTTATAATTATGTTTTTTTGCAAAGGTAGATTTTTGGAGAAGCTGATAACTACTCAATGGAAACAGGATGCAAAAATTTATGCTCTATTTGCTTTTTTCAGTGTTGGTTATAATTCAAGACATGTATTTACTTCAATGTTCTATGTTTTTTATGTTGTAAATACTTTTAGAACCATTTTTACATGGTGTTTCATGTGGCCTGCATGTATTTTTTATGTTCTGTGATTTTTATTTTTTAGACACTTTTGAAATAATTATTGTATCATGTATGGAGTTTGTGTGATTTATGTACTATTGTTGATTTCATGTATTGAGCCGTTTTTGAAATTTTTATGAATCAACCGTGTGTTAATTTTTTTTGCCAATTTTTGCAATTAAAAATGAAAAATATAGTTTTAGTGTTTTATTTTCGAGTATTTTCAGATACCCAGAAATATCTATATTCAATATGTGTTTTTAAATTTCAAATACAGATATTTTCATTTATCCAAAAATATCCGTATTTGCTAAGCTGGATATGAATATTTTCGGATATTCAAAAATATACATGGATACATATATGCTTTAGTAAATATCCGTGGATATAAGATAAGGATTCGAATACAAATTCAAACAAGGATTTTCATTTTTGAATACGGACACAACACTATATGTATCCGTCAGCATATGTTTATAAGCCTATCGTTATTTTGTAATCTAGGCAATTGTAATAAAAACATAAGTAATAAGAAATTTCTCATAGTAGACGTAGATCATTTTTGATCGAACCACTCTAAACTCTTGTCTTTCTACTTTCAGTATATTAGTATTCTTCATTTTTCATTTTTAACTAAAGGTATTGTAACCAATCTTTTGTTAATATCAACCTCAAGCACACTTTCGAGATTGGCTAAAAATCTAGACAACAATGTGTAATAATGAAATTTGGAAAAACAAACCTACATAAACTGTAGATGACTTTTGGTATTTAATAATTAGCCTTTCATAACAATGAATAGTCAATCAGACATATACTTGTTTTCCAGTTTAAATGTTTTAATATCTAATACAGTTTGATGCAATGTTTCAATCAAAATTATAGGCCTGGAACAAGGTTGCAAAGCAGTCCGATCCAGATACCGAACAACGCTCTCTTTTGTTCCAATTTATTTTCGTTGTGTTTACCTCTATTGTTGGACATTAGGAAAAGCATTTTTTGCCCTTCGGATGGCGATATATTTTCTGATCTCTTTATAGAAACATATAAAGTGCAAAGAATTGAAATTGGGTTAATCCTAAATAATCACATTTCCCTTGGATACGTATAAGGTTAAGTGGATCTAGTCATTTCTATATCCTGCATTACTAAAGTTCCATTCACAAGTAATTGGTGGCACGTTTGTGTTCGCCATGCGTCCGAAGTGTTAGACACGGCCGATGCATCAGATGCGGCAACGATCCTTCCCTCATAAATAGTCCTTTAGGAGGTTAGAGGGAAATAATACATTGGCATCTGACATGTTACACGCATTGGGCATGTAGAGCAAATTATAAATGCTAGCTGGGTTCAATGATAGTTTTTGAGTTCGATTCAAATATGTTACGTATACTAGCTGGGTGAAATACATTCGAATGTAGTTTAATGATATGTATGTTTATAAATTTTGTGATAGGACTACAAAATATGAATGCTTTAAAAATAATAATAAGAAAAGAAATGTTTTGATTCTGGTATTATTACTTCCAAAAGTTAAATGCACATTAAGACGATAGCATAATATGATGTTGTGGAAAGTTAATAACAACATTTATTGATTGCTATTGAAAATATTAAAAACAAATGTAAACACTTTTGGTAGTAAATTATAAATGCTATGACAAATTAATAACATGATTTTTCGATTGTTGTTGAAAATGTAAAACACAAATGTAAACTTATTTTACGGCAAATAGTAAACTATGTAAAAAGTTTGAAATAGCAAGCTATAAACATTGTAGACAGACTATTCACAGCTTAAAATAAACGCTGTCAAATTAGATTTTTAACATTGTTTTTCATTTGCTGTTACAAGTTCTGTATCTATGATAGCGTGTCATTATACAACGTTCTTAATAACATTATCGTATCCTATTATACCGCTTCTTGAACGCTGTGAAAAGCTATTTCTGATGTAGTGACCGACCGTCGACCCAATGGTTGAAAAATGGCACTAAGAGGCGAGCTGAAGCCGACGCTCAGTGTAGGTCTAGGTATGCTAATTAGGTTGATTTGAATAGGGATAGAGAAACAATATATCTCATGACTCGAGAGCGGGTGCAATTTCAAAAATCAAACACTATCAGAGACGAAAGAAACATGAAGTCTCATGGCAATACCAAATACTACAACTTGCACAAAATCACTCCACCAATAATTGTTGGGTGCTCAAAGATGAAATTAAAAGACTTAAATAAGAAGGGATCCTATTAGAGTTTGTTTATGATCAAGTAGAATAAAGGAACAAACACGAAAACTAGCCAACTCCACCCTAGCAACCAAACAACAACGTTGTAGCAATCACCGACATCTTGACCGTATGCGGAGGCCCGCATATGGTGACAGCAGTTAGGAGCACAATCTTGGTATCAAAAGGAAGTGGGTTCAACTGGTTAGGTCTATGTCTTAGAGCATTGAGCACCCAAATAACCCAGGTTAGAATCAGATCGGCCCATCACTTTCATTATTGAGGATCGAATAGCAGTCTTATTCCCTATCACAATCATATGGTCGATACTCTTGCAATGGCCAAATCAAATGTGCATTGAGCCTTCGTTGATAGGGGTAGCTCAATCAACATTATGTTCAGACATGTTTTCGAAGCCCTCAAGCTTCCTCCCTCTAGCCTCACCCCTATGCCTTGCCAATTCATAGTTTTGAGGGTATGGGCATTAACCGATTGGCACCACCTTGCTTATGATAACACTCGACCAAGAACCCCTTGTAGCAAAGTTTTAAGTAAACTTTACAGTGGTTGATTTCCTTTCGCTTACAATCTTTTGATAAGATGACAAACACTTGCTGGATTGGACGCCATCATTTCCTTATCCAAGGTGCGATCGACGAGACCGGGAGGAATCAATAGAATGCCAGGGAGTGTTATAGAACCTCCCTTAAACAAGCAAAGAAATATGTTCTGATGCTTCAGTAGGAATTTACAACACTCAGCGGTGAATCACTCGAGAGAACCATCGAGCCAGTCAGCGCTTTGGTTCATGCCAAGACCACCCTCAATTCTGGATCATCAACATCGAATTCTCCAGATAAAAACATTCCACCAAAGCAAGTTATGGAAATGAGCGGCATGTCAACCAAAGGAGTGCCAAACACTCATGTAGGGACCGTCCTTGCTATTGAAGAACAACCGCTGACGGTGTGTCACCCGAGAGTACCCTCGAGCCTAGCAACGCTCGAGGTCATGCTGAGACCACTCTCGGCCTCGATGCTGCATCAACTGTCTGTGTGTGACTCATATGTACCCTCGAATCCAACAGCGTATGGGTTATGCCAGGACCGTCAGCCATAATGGAGACTATGATGACAAGAATCCTATATCCTTGGCCACTCCTCAAAGGGCTAGAGAACTCCCACGGCATGGAATGAGCAAGTCGCTCTCCGCTAGCAGGCGAAGACATCTAGCACAACAACTCCCACCCTCGCAATGCTAGCAGACTCATCTGTAAGAGCCGGGGGCAACATCATTACCCCAACTCGAGCATGGACGCCTGTTTGGCAGAGGATGTCATAGAACACATGATTTGCATGCTAGATCAATGCGGCTTATAACCAAGCTTAGATCCAAATGATGACCCATTAGGCCCTGCATGGGTGGTTCGGTCAATAAGGCCAGGCTAGCCACTCCCTTGGAATCAATTTTAATAGACTGCTCTGACCCCAGCAAAGTAGTTTAAATCGACATCGAACTCATCCTATGAGCAGGAAAGGATCTTATTAGATTCTTGTGGTAGAATAAAGATATCTTCGCATGGGGGCACGCTGACATGATCGACATTGATCCTAGGATCATTTTCCATGCACTCAATACTGATCCTAAGGTCATCCCCATCCATCAAAAGCGTCCACTGGTCAACCCAAAATGGTATGAGCTTACAAAGAAGGAATCAAGAAGCTGTTAGCTAACGGCTTCATTTGGGAGTTAGAGTATTTAGTATGGGTAGCTAACCCAATATTGGCCAGAAAGCCAAATGGGACTTAAAGAACTTACATGGACTTCTCCAATCTCAATAAAGCCTGCCCCAAAGATAACTTCCTTTACCTTGCATCGATCAGGACATGAGCTCCTCACCTTCATATGTGCCTATTTTGGGTGTAGTAAGATTGCCATGCACAACCCGGATCAAGAGCACACTTCATTCATAACAAATGCCAACCTATACTACTATTGCACCATGCCTTTTGGTTTGAAAAATGCAGGTGCCACCTATCAACATTTCATCAACTATATATTCTGTAAACGGATTGGTCGATCCATGGAAGTTTGTGTGGATGACATGCCGGTGAAGCTGAAAAGGCTGGAAGATATGTGTTGAACCTGGCCGAAAATTTCAGCATGTTGCACTAGTACAACATGAAGCTAAATCCAATGAAGTGCTCCTTTGTCGTCATGTCCAGTAAATTCCTAGGTTAAGTTATTAGTCTTAAGGGCTTAAGGCTAATCTCGATAAAATCCGAGCCATCCAAGATATGCAAGTTCCCAAAACCGAGAAGCTAGTGAAAAGCTTGAAAGGGATGGTTACAACATTAAGTCGATTCATGTTAAAGGCAACCAACTGGCGTCTCCCATTCTTCGACCTCATCAAGAAGTTTGGAATAATGAAATGCACTAAAGCATTCGAGGACCTGAAGTAGCATCTGTCTACTCCTTGCTATCCAAGTCTGTCGACGTGAAGAATTTGTATCTTTATCAGATAGTAACTAACCATGCGTTCTACGCTGCTTTAATCAAAGAAGACGAGAAGGTTCAACGATCAGTTTGATATGTCAGCAAGAGGTTGATCGGCCCTAAAATGAGATATACAAAGCTAAAGAAGCTTGCTTTCAACCTGCTCATGGCAGCTTGGAAACCTCGGCCATACTTTCAGGCTTATCCCATTGAAGTCCTGACCAACCAACCTCTGAAGCAAGTCCTTAGTCAGCAAGATATTGTTGGTCAGCTACTGAAGTGGTATGTCGAGCTTGGGAAACATCACATCTCTTTCCGGCCTCACACTTCCATCAAGGGTCACACCATCATACATTTCATAGATAAGCACTCAAATCCAAATAGTGGCGAAGAAGAAACCATCACTAGCCCGCCAGTCTGGCACCGTATGTGGACGAAGCATCAAATAAGAAGGGGCATGGGTTGGTTGTTGGAAAATGAGGTGTCTATAACACAATGCGGAATAGATCTTAAGGCTATTTGAACACTAGAGGAGGTGAAGTGTATATTTCAATTATTTAGAACTAACTTATGACTTTAATACTATATCTAATCAAATTGCAAATAGAAAACCAATAATCATAGAATAATGAATAGTAAAGTAAAATGCGGTAAATTAAATAACACCTGGGTTTTTATACCGATTCAGATTAACCAATCCTACATCCAGTTCTACACTACATCGTGTAGAATTTCACTATAATTGCTTGCTTTCCACGAGTGGCAAGAACACCTTTACAATCTTGATTTCACGGGCTATAAGATACACCCTCTTGATTTCACGGGTAACAAAAACACCTTCTCCTTTTCACAAACAACAACAAAGTTTGGCAATTAGTTGTGTATTGAATACGAATTCTTGTAGATTCGGTACAATGATCCTATAGACCTCCATGACAATATATCTTTGAATTCTTTGAGGAATAGGATGAAAGTAGAGAGATGATGATATGAATTCAAGTAGAAACTCTCTGATATAATGCAGTTTGCAAATCCTTGAAGTGTCAGAGTGAAATGGTATGGATTTGTAAAGAGAATGAAAGAATATGCAATGGATTTCTTTTGCAGAAGTTTGGAAGAGAAAGAGTATGAGAATGAAGAGAGAATTGATTGGAAAATTTGTTTTCCAGGGCATTTGTACAGTGGTTGAAGAGACGTGTCTTTTGGTGAAGAGGTGGCGGAAAAATCATTTGATTTAAATTTTAAAAAACTGACCAACGGGAAGTATGTCGATATACTTAACCCCATATGTCGGCATATAGACATTTTCCAAAGAGAACATTAACACATCAGCAACACCAATAAGTGCTGCGAATTTCAGATTTCAAAAGTACCACTTTTTTGTGGATTTTTGTGTTTCGGTTGAGGCCAATGGTTGATGATCTTCATGTATTTATCACTTTAAACACTTTTGTCCTTTCAGCATTCTTCTTCAATCAGTTTTGTTCTTCCATAGCTCTGATTGACCTTCTTATGTAATCTATTTTCTTCCATTGAGTTCTTATTTATCTCTGTAAATGTCTCCATAATATATCTGAAATAACCACACAACTCGGAGATACGTTAGTAGTAATATTTATATGGTTGTTGTCATCAAAATTAGTACCTGGGGTATTAACAATCTCCACCATTTTGATGATGACAACCATATAAATATTTGAGAGATAAAACATAATATTTTTATATTTGACTCCTCTAACTCTATGCACTCCCCAATCATTTTACCTAGTCTATTTATACGTTTTCTCCCCCATTATCATCAACAAAAAAGGCAAAATAGAACTGCCTAAGCACAGCTAAACAGTACGTATAGAGTTTGTATATAGAGATGTATATAAATGTATATAAATAAAACCCATGAGGGGAATCAAAATCAATATATAGCATGAAATAAACTTATCAAGTAAAATAATTAAAATTAGATGAGTTTTAGAGTTACCAACGTTGCTGGTGCCAATAACATATCCTTTTGATATTTATCCAAAGTTTAATAGATTTCTTATCATATGCTTTGAACATCCGTTGTCCAGTATCCATTGTTCGGTACCTGAAAAAATATAAAATATGCGCACTGGTATCCTATTTTATTTTGGGTCCATGGGTTTAAGTTTTTGGAAGCCAAACCCATGAAGAGTTTGAATGCCCTTTCAAAATATAATCATTGGATAAATGAACTTTATTAATAAAATTATCAATATATTTTTCTTTTCAATATTATCTAACTTTCTAGGAACCTATAAATTAATGAACCTATTTAGTGCTTTTAACTTTAATTTCCTAGGTTTTGGTTTGAACTTGGTAGCCTTAACAAATTTAGCATTTTGAGTACTAATTTCCTTTGATTTGGGCTTAAGGGTGTATCCAAGTCTATGTTTATTGTCATAGGTTTAGATCCAGATAATAAATTTTCTAAATTATTCTTCCCTTTGTTAAATTTATCAATATCAGTTTTCATTTTGTCAAAATCCCTATTACAGTTAAGAATAACATTATATAGAGATGTTATTTAATTATTTAGATCAGTGATCTTTGATTTCATTGAAAGATTTTTTGATCTAAATTATTCATTTTCACTTTTAAGTTTTTCAAAAGTTTCAAGTTTATTGTTAAAGGTTTTGATCTCTGCTAAACTATTCTTGTACTCTTTCCTAAGCATTTTATATCCCTTATACATATCATTTAAGACCATGGTAATTTATTTATTAAAATTCCACACCTGGTTATCCTTTGCCATGAAGCACATTTTGGAATTTTTTGTTTCTGAATCACTATCACTTAATGATGTATCTGAATCATCCTATTTCGCGTTGAAAGCATGTTTCCTCTTCTTATTCAAAGTGTTTGAAGAGTACTTTGATTTCTTCAGATTGGGACAGTCTCTTTTCAAATGACTGAGTTTATCACATTCGAAAGACTTAATAACATTTCCATCTCTAGAATTATTGTTATTAGTTTTTCGAAGTTTGTACGCTTTCCAATATTTCAAGAATTTTTTGAAATTCTTGGTCATAAACTCGATATCATCATCATCAATAGCATCATTCGGCTCATCATTGTCGTTTGTAGCCGTGAGTGGTAGTGATTTCTTCTCATTTGCCTGATTCTCTTTTCTAACTTGGAACTTTACTTCATAGGACATTAGATTACCAATTAAATATTCTATTTTCACAGTACTAATATCATTGGCTTCTTCGATTGCCAGAGTCTTATGATCCATTCACTAGAAAGTGAATTCAAGATCTTTCTGACTTGGTCCTCTTTAGTATTTTTCTTTCCTAATGATGTTAATGCATGTACTATATCCTAAAATCTAGAATACATATCAAAAATAGACCCATTTAGTTTCATTTGAAAAAGTTGAAACTGATTAGTTAGCATAGATATTTTAGTTTTTTTTACTTTACTAGTGCCCTTATGTGTGACTTGCAATGTTCTCCAAATTTCATATGCAAAATTACAAATAGACACTCGATCAAATTCATTTCTATCTAGGGAGCAAAATAATATGTTCATGGCCTTTGAGTTACTGAGTGCTTGTGTCTTTTGGTCTAATGTCCATTGTGAATAGTTCACTTGAGGCTTAGTGTACTCTATTTGGGTAATGTTCCAAATATCTAAACCATTAAACTACAAATAAAATTTCATCCTACAAGCCCAATATGCATAATTACTACCATCAAATAGAGGGGGTCTAGTGGTAGATTGCCCTACTACAAAAGTGTTAAAAAAGTGTTACAAGTATCATTAGCCATTTATACTTTTCAAAAACCAAGTTATGAATTTTGAAAAACCAGTACTCTGATACCAAATGTTGAAAAATGGGGTGTCTATAATACAATGCGGAATAGATCTTAAGGCTATTTGAACACTAAAGGGGGTGAAATGTAAATTTTAATTATTTAGACTAACTTATGACTTTAATATTATATCTAACCAAATTGCAAATAGAAAACCAATAAATATAGAATAAGTAAATAGTAAAGTAAAATACAATAAATTAAATAGCACCCGGATTTTTATACTGGTTTGAATTAACCAATCCTACATCCAGTCTTGCACTACACCGTGCAAAATTTCACTATAATCGCTTGCTTTCCATGGGTGACAAGAACCTTTACTCTTGATTTCATAGGCTACAAGAACACCTTATCCTTTTCACAAACAACAACAAAGTATGGCAGTTATTCGTATCTTTAATATAGATTCTTGCACATTCGGTACAATAATCCTATGGACCTCCAATGGCAATATATCTTTGAATTGTTTGAGGAATATGATGAAATTAGAGAGAGAATGATATAACTTCAAGTAGAAACTCTCTAAATAATGTGGTTTGCAAATCCTTAAAGAATCGGAGTGAAATGGTATGGATTTGCAAAGAGAATGAAAGAATATGCAATGGATTTCTTTTGCAAAAGTATGGAAGAAAAAGAGTATGGGAATGGAGAGAGAATTGATTGGAAATTCGTTTTCCAGTGCCTTTATATAGTGATTGAAGAGACTTGTCTTTTGGTGAAGAAGTGGTAGGAAAATCCAATGATTTAAATTTTTAAAAACTAACCAAAGGGAAGTATGTCGACATATTTGACCCTCATATGTCGACATATAGACATTTTCCAAAGAGAATATCAACACATCAGCAACACCAATAAGTGTTGCAAATTTCAGATTTCAAAAGGTGCCTTTTTTGTGGACTTTTGTAATTCGGTTGAGGTCAATGGTTGATGATCTTCAAGTATTCATTACTTCAAACACTTCTGTCCTTTTAACATTCTTCTTAAATCAGTTTTGTTCTTCCATTGCTCTGATTAACCTTCTTATATAATCCATTTTCTTTCATTGAGTTCTTGTTTATCTCTATAAATGTTTCAATAATATATCTAAAATAACCACACAACTCGGAGATACATTCGTAGTAATATTTATATAGTTCTTGTCATCAAAATCAATACCTAGGGTATTAACATCGGTATGTTCCTTATCATGTTTGAAGGAAGAGAAGTGTGTTTTTTGGTCTGCCTTAATTTTAAGACAACCAATAATGAAGCATAATATGAAGCTGTCATGGCCGGCCTTAGGATGTCGAGAGATTGCACATAGAGTCCATCAATGTATGCAGTGACGCTTCACTGTTCGTCAATCAGATCGACGAGCGCTTTCAAATCAAGGGTATGACACTGGCTTTATATATTGTAGAGAAAGAAGATAATTAGCACATGTTTCAAGTTCAAGTTAGAGCATATACTTAGGGAGAGGAAGGCTAAGGCTGATTACCTGGCTATGACATCAAGCAACCCGAAAGAAGTTACTCCTTGGGTCCCCTTAGAGACTCAAGGCACCCTCTTCCATGAGCAGGGAGCAATAACTATGGAAATAGGTATGCTATACACAAACAAATGGATACTGCCTCTTGTTAAATACTTAGCAAGAGAACTTCATGTCGACCGAAAGGAAGCTAGGAAAGTCCTCTACCAGGATCCCGATTACATAATCATGGATGGGAAGCTCTACAAATGGGGTTACCATACCACATTGCAGTGCCTGTCTGAAGATGAATCCAATCAAATCTTGGAAGAGCTGCATTAAGGATTTTGTCGAGATCAAGCCAGAGGACAAAGCCTAGCAAAAGGCAACACAGAAAGGCTACTATTGGCCTACTATGATCAAAGATTCGAAAGACTATATGAAGAAATACTATCAATATCAGTGGTTCACTAAGATCCCCAAAGCCTCTCCTACTCTCCTTACCCCCAATGTCTTACCCATGGTCATTCGACACTCGGGGGATCAACTTAATCGAAAAGCTGCCTAATGCCAAGGAAGGGTACAATCACGTCATAGTCGCCATCGACTACTTCCTAAATAGGTCGAGGCTGAGCCCCTTACTAGGGTAAACTCCCCTAAGGTCTTGAAGTTCATAATCAAGAACATTATCTATTTCGGCTTACCAAAGATGATCGTCACCGACAACAGCACTTAATTTAAGAGTAGTCTATTTCAAGACTTATGCTCAAGGAACGGAATTGAGAAGTGCTTCTCTTCCGTTGTTCATCCTCAAGCCAATGGACAAGTTAAGGCCATCAACAAAACCGTCAAGTCCATAGTGAAGAAACACCTCGCAAAAACGAAGGGGAACTAGGTCGAAGAACTACCGCTCGTTCTTTGTGTTGGAATTGGGCCATCCTACAGAGGAGTAATTGGGTAAATTTCAAAAGGAAATTTATATTTGGATCTTTATTGGATCTACGTAGTCTAAATTTATTTAGAACTTCTCTAAATTTTATTTTAAGTAAAATCAATATTTAATTTAATTATTATATAATGTTTTTTTATATAGTTAGTATTATATTATATGTGTGTGTGTCATATACACATATGTGTGTATGTGCATATGCAGCATAGTAATGTGTACATAGTTTGACATGTCCGTGTATACATGTTGGGATTTACACCGCATCAGATATGTTAGCCTCGATGTTTACAAATGTTATATATATATATCTGTGTGTGTGTGTGTATGGACCAAATATAATATAATAAATACATGTGTATATATATTATGAAATACTAATTGTAAGTAAACTTGTATAAAATATTTATATTATATATATATATATGTATGTATGTATGTATGCATAAGTATATATATTAAATTAAATTATAAAATTATTTTAAGTATTCATTTATAAAATATTTTGAATAAATACATAAAATATTTTATGCAATCCATCAATTTTTTTTAAATAATTTATATATGATATATACACATATATATAATTACTTATGAATACATATATTAATTTATACAATATATATGTACATATTTGCAACATTGCTCTCGGCCAAGGTTTTTTATTGGTTCCTATATAATAATAATAATAAACATTTATTATTTAATTTTAAACAATATGGAATTGTTTAAAACAAATAAAAAACTTCCTTTTTTTGAAAACGTAATAAACAATATTTTGTACTAAAATTTATACAAGAAATTTTATATTATTTGTAAATATATATACATGTATTTTATTTGTACAATCAATTTTAAATTAAATAAATAATTACTATTAGATATATAATATATATACATATGAAAATAAGATAAAAAATTTATTGCGAAAGCACTGTGCATATAAACGAACATTTATTAAATTTAAAACATACATTATATTATGTTAATCTTTTAATTTATTCAAATCATATCAAAATTATTTAATTTTTAAAATGTTTTTTTTGGTCATGAACACTTGCAAATATACATATATAGTTTTTTTATATGCATATAAATACAACCATCAATATGTGATAATGCATCAATATACAGATTTATTATTTCTAACTAATTGGCATATTATACAATAATTAGTTAAGCATTCATATATGTTAGTAAAAAAGAAACGTACCTTTCACCAAAGCTAATGATTCACACCTTTAAATGATGAACTAAACTTGTTGAATCCAATTTCAAGTCCACAAGTTGCTAGCTCCCGAACAGCTTTACCACCGATGATTGTATTTGATTTGATATGTATTTAAAATGCCTGAAAATCCGAGGAGAGAGGGAGGGGTTTGATTTCGGCCATCAATGAGAAGAAATGGAGGCTCCAAAAAGTATCACAAATGTATGGGTTAGTGATAATTAAATAAGGAGATTCTAAGGATTAAAACAAGGATCTAGATCCTTATTTTTCTCATACCAAATCTCTTCTCTTTAATCCAAATTCCTACCATCCTTAGATATCAAAATGGTCAACCCACCCTTTCACATCCTAGTTGAAAATAACACGCCCCTCGAGGCATCAAAAGCACTTCAACCCGAATAATATTTTTTGCATTTAAATCCAATCTAAATGCATATCCATATTGTATATTGATTAGTGTTTATATAACTATTATATGCACACTATTTAATATTGTTCTATACACATCAAACAATATATTATAATCGGTATTTCATAAATATTAATTAGTTTAATTAATTTATAATTCAAATTAATTAAATTGGGTGGTATTAGGAGTATTCAACTCTTCAGTTATATAACTCATAGGTGTAAATTTAGTTAGAAAATAATACCAAACAATTCAAATATTAATGTCCACACTTCACTTAGTAGGTGGTGTGACATTGTGGCTAAATTTATCGCTTACTTGATATCGGTAAAATACATTTTTACTTTATTAAGCGTTATTCGGTAGTGATAATTATTTACACTAATTATCTTCAATCAAAGTATATCACTTTGGACTTATGGAATTTGGTAATGGTTAAAATTTCCATATCGTTTATATTCAACTCTATAGTCTAAACACAAAGTCCTTGGTTTAATAATAACAATTAATATTAAATGAACTACGTCAATCAGAGATTTTGACATGAGTTGACTTTAGTTGACCGTGAAACTAAACGTATATAACCAAGAAGATGTATCCTCTCTTGAATAGTGTTTTACTTTCAATACTTCCACTCAACCCAACTATAGTCATTCGATGGATGTCGTGTCGTTATTCAACTATAACCAAAGTAGAGCTTTCATACTGAAGATCGATTGTATTTTCTAAAAAATCTCATGGATCGTTTATTATCTAACTTGTGTATAATATGCAAGTGTATAAGTTAATGCAATAATAGACAATAAATAGTAAAGTAGAAAAAGCATGCAAACCAGAGTTTTTATACAAGTTCGGACCTCCCGTCCTACGTCCAGTCCCGAAGCTCCCCTTCGGTATTTCCTTTAAACAAATTACCCTCGCTTTGCCCGAAGGAATAGGCTAATACAAAAGTATCTCTGACAATCTTGTGCTCCAAATAACGCAGTTTTTGACTTATAGTTCAAATCTTCCTATGATCTCCTTTAAGTATATGAATATGAATGCTTTGAGTTGTAGGAAGTAATTAACCAAAATTATATTTTGGTTATAATAGACCGAGAGTATGTGAACAATGTATATTGTAAGAGAGTGTTTAGAAATCAAGAGAGTAAAGAATTGATTAATTCAAGTTAGATGATCTCTATTTCTCAATCAAAGTAGTATTTATAGATTCAAAAAGGTGCAGATGAAAAGTTGTTACTATTTGAGAAAGTCTATTTAATTTAATGGTTGCAACCTTTCATTGAAAGGTGATTTCTTTTTGAATGAAACATAAGTGTCTTTTAAAAATTGACATTTTTTGCACATGATAGACAAGTGTGGTAAAACCTTAGACGTCTATGACTTGTTAAAATTTTAACCCGAGAATTATGACAGATATTTGTGGTTTTATCTCAGATGTCTATGAGGTGTAAAAACAGTTTTTTCACCTTAATTTTGATGTATATGAAATTGTGTGTGATCATGTATGCATATATACTCAAGGAGACCTTAACAATATTTAATCTAGGACTCTTTTACGGTAGAATAACCGCAGTGTGGTCGATGAATCTCCGTTTCTCTTTGAGTCCCAATATCTTCGAGCATGGTGTCTTTTTGTAGCATATACCTGCAATTTTGATAAGGTCTATTTATGTATGTGATTGTATAGTTGTTATCATTGAAACATAAATTGGAGGTTCTAATAATATCTCCCTTTTTGATGATGACAACATACAGTCAAAAATCAACTATACACTCAAATATCAACTATACAATGGAAGTATTATTATGTTTGTCTCCCCCTATGTATATACGTCTCCCCCTATGTATATATATATAGATTTCTCCCCCTTTGCCATTATCAAAATGGAGGGAAACGATATAAGATACGGAGATATTAAATAGATATAGCATGTTATCACTTAAGATTATGAAAAATCAAATATGAAAGTTCAAAATAAAATTGAAACAAAAGGTTGTAAATAGGTAAACAAACAAACATAAGAGTTGCAAAATAAAAGAAAACTCTAATTGTACTGATTTTGTGAATAGGATAAGCCCCTATGGTTCTCGTAATACTCCCAGTAAGATGATGGATCTTGCTCGTATGTACCTGGCCATAGTGTTTGGTCGTTGTACTCCTTATCTTCGTGAATTAAAAGACCCTGGAATGCCATGTACGATTGTTGAAAATGCGGAGTATCAGACACGTACATGTCATTACTATCTTCTTCTTCTTCCTCCTCAGGTTGTGCGTGAATAGGAGTTTCACCTCGGTCACCCCTATCGTGTGATGTACCTTCGACGAGGCTTGAGAGCGATAAACTGGTGTTTGAACCCGAGGTGGAGGTATTGGGGAAGGCAAAGATGATGAGCGTGAAGAAGATTGACCATATTCCTTGCGCATCACTTTGCCTAAAGTGGAGACCACTTTGTCCAAAATCTTCTCCATTTTTGTTATCCTAGTGGACAAAGAACTTTCCAATCCAGTCATTTTCTGTTTAAAGCTCGCTGATTAGCCGTGATTATTTTTGGTTTTTGATTGCCAAATACGGAAGAGATTCATTTGGCGTTGGTTCAACGCGAGCTTCTTTTATTTCAGAGTCCGAATAATATTCGGTACCATGACTAAAGGAAGGTAGTTGTTGTGAAGGATAAGGGGAGTAGGTTTGCTGAGGAGCGCTAGTTGGAGGAGGACCATGATGTTCTTGTTGATGTTGTTGTAGAGTTCATTGGTCAAACGGGATGATACGAGGTAGGCTTTTGGGAAGACGCATCAGTGATAGATATCGTGGACCACTACCTTTTGTTGGAATTTCTTCGTATTGTGATATGTACGAAGGAACTCCAAGATTTTGCAAGATGCGAATTATGTACGGAACATATACAATGGAGCGACGATGTTGAGATCAAAAACCTTTAATTTGGTCATGAATAAATTTTTCCCAATTAACCGGTAGGTGACCAAATATTTCATACAAAGCTCGATGGTCATTGGGATAAATTTGCTCGTAACTACCTAAACGGGGAATTATTGTGTTAATTATCGTTCGATTTAGTAGTCTAGCACATGGGCGAAGGTAAATGGATTTCCATTGTGGCGTTCTATCTTCCCATATTTGATGGGTAACTTCATCTCTGGGTAGAAGACCGTGATCCGGTATATCCGTTAAGTCGATCCCCTCATAAGAACATCCTAAAATACGACCAACCATATATAAATCAATTTTAACCTCCTTTTCGTAAACACTTGACCATAACCAACCATCATCATTCTCTGGATTTCAAATCTCCGTACTACATAGATTGAAGTAGAAGAGGTAAGTAGCTAGAGGATCGACAATTACCTTATTTTCATCATAGCTAATTAGGTTGCAGCAACCGGCATTTGTAGTTATTCCTAGAATTTCATATTCCATCACATTGCCAAGGCGATATAAAGGACCAGAGTGAATCTTCTTTTGGTAAAGCACGTCAAATCGTTTGATGGCATGGGGATTGTTGCGGAGCCATTGGTTTATGTGAGCTTGCATTACCGGGGCTTGAGAGGAGGAGGAAGATTGGCCTTGCTTTTGCTTTTTAGAGACGGTAACCTTCTTGGAAGCCATTGATTGATGAATTTGAATGTTTTGAAAGCTAGGGTTTTAGAAATTAGGAATTGAAATGGAGGTAAAGTGAAGAGAGTGGTAAATTTGTTTATATATGGCTATTGGAAAGTTGTTTCCAAAACTGCGACAGATGTCTGTGGGGGAGTCACAAACGTCTATGGCTTCAGTAAAAATGAAGCAGAAAGGTTCGATAAACGTCTATGATGGTTCCATAAACTTCTGTGGCTACAGAAAATTTAAACAGAGTGTTTGACAGACTTTTGTGAGGTTTCCGCAGACGTCTGTGGCTATAGGGAAAATTTACCCGTAACTTGTGACAGATGTTTGTGGTATATTCACAGACGTCTATGATATGTATTTTCTGACATATAGAGATTTTTTTTAATATCAATGGAAAATTTTAAAAATTTTAGTACAATAAAAAGTATACATACAAAAAATTAATAAATAAACATAATTTATATGATGTGTAACATAATTTTTAGTTTTTGTCGGAGAATCCAGAATTATTGATTTGTTGTATATCCTATGAATTTGGTACAACTTCTGTATCGTCAATTAATGGCTTTAGTGGAGACCAACTTGGATGAGCTGGAGTGTCAATCCAAGCTTGGTTTGATGGTCCTGGTTTGCACTGATTTCTTGGAGTAATGTTATGCGTTTTGTAGGAGTTTCTTGTAATCGAGGAGACTTTTGATGTATGCAATTTTTTGTTGGTGAATGACCACAAATTGCTAGGATACACTTTTCGAGAAAATTTAGATGAGATCATTGACGTCGTTGCTCGTAATACATTTCACGTTGAACACCGATCATTTCTTGTTGATAGTGATAGATCGCTTCGACTTTGTCGGTGAGAGATGTTGATTTCAGATCAATTGACGTTTAGCTTTCTTTCCTTTAGGAGAAAAGCCAGTGTGGTATGTTGGTGATGCAACAATGTTTAGAGAGACTGAACGAGTTGATGTAGGTGTGGATTTAGTTGGTGATCCGTAAGTGCTATTTGACGAGGGGGATTTATAGTCGATAGTTGAATAGGTGGAGTCGAGGTCGGAAGACATTGTATTATTTGGTTTAATAATTTATTTCTGTTTATTTTTTTAAGTAGAATATAATCTGAATTTATAAGATAAGATTTTGCTATATTTAGAAAATAAGTTGAGGAAAATGAGTTAAGTCATACGAATTTAACATATACTAGTTTGTTTTTAAATGGTTTTTATTTAATTTTTTTTATGTAGTTGTTGTTAATTCTAAGTTATAAAATTAACTGTTCAGTTGAAAGTCCATATAAGCTATTACAAATTTTAGTGAACAAAATATTTTTTCTATAACTTTAGTTAACCAATTCATTGTACAGACAAATTCCTAGATCTTGTCTTAACTTAATAAAAGTTAGGTCACTTAATAGTTTTGTAAAAATATCAGCTATTTGATTTTCGGTATTAAAAAATTCAAGAGTAATTATTTCTTTTTCAACATTATCTCTCAGATAATGGTGACGAAAATCTATATGTTTTGTTCAGGAGTGATTAATTGGATTTTTAGATAAATTTATAGCACTAGCATTATCGCAATATATCTGAGATTTTTTTATTATTTTTCCGTAGTCTTTAAGTGTTTGTTGCATATATATTACTTGAGCGCAAGCTAAGACAACAGAATTATATTCGACTTCACATGTTGAAAGAGAAACACAATTTTGCTTTTTACTAAACCACGAAACTAACAATTGACCAATAAAGTGACATGTGCGACTTGTACTTTTTCTATTCGATTTACATCCGCCAAAATCCGCATCATTGTAAGACACAAGTTCAAACGTACTGCCTTTTGGATAAAATAGACCATAATCTTTAGTGTTGGTTAAATATTGTAAAATCCGTTTAACTGCCCAATGATGTGATTCTTTAGGTTGTACTTGAAATCTTGCACATAAACAAATACTCATCATAATATCTGGTCTACTAGCTGTTAAGTATGGTAAGGATCCTATCATGCTTTGATATAGTTTTTTGATCGAACTCTTTTCCATGTTCATCTTTGTCTAGATGATTAGGAGTACTCATTAGAGTGGGTTTACTTGATGTATATCCATTCCAATATCATGTGTTAAAGTAGCATTTTGAGATCAGAAATTTCTATATTAACTAATTATAAATTTTGTTTTAATTCATACTTTTCTTTTTCAAGTTTATAATTCTCTATTTTGTTATTCTCTATATCATGTGTTAAAGTAGCATTTTGAGATGATAATTTTTTACATTCTTTTTGTGCTAATTCTAATTCTTCTTTTAAAATAGTTTTCTCATCTTTTAATAATCCAATTTCTAATTCAGCTCTATTTAATTTTCCTAAATTTTCTTTATTTAATATTTTTAATTCTCTATACTTGTCATCTAATTCTATACTAATTTCAGGAATTTTGTCATATGTTAATTCAAGACGTATCTCATTTGTGCTAGTCATAAAGCAAACATTTGCTTGTTATGAGTCACCATCGCTATTAGATGATGAGGAAGAGTCAGAGTCATCCCAACTTACTTGAAATGCTCTTCTCTTTTTCTTGAAATTTTTGAATTTGTTTTTCTTTTTATCATTGTTGAGTAGTGGACGGTCTTTCTTCATATAGCCAAATTTATCAAACCCAAAGCACTTTATTGATGTTTGATTTGAGGAATTTGTATTGCTATTGTTTTGAAATTTCGTCATCGTTTTGAACTTCTTGAACTTGTTGTAATTTTTGGCTATGAAAACAATCTCATCTTCTTCCAAGTCGGTGTTGTCATTATTTGCCTGAAATGCGACGTTTTCCCTTTTTTTGATTTTGTTCTTTTCTTGCCAATAAATTAGCTTCATACGACATCAGATTTCCTATTAACTCTTCGGCTTTGAGTTAGAAAAGATCGTTAGCTTCTTCGATGGCTAAAACTTTTCTTTTCCATTCGCTTGTTAGAGAGTTCAAAATTCATGCGACTAATTCAAAATCGGTGAATTTAACTCCTAGTGTCATAAGATCGTATTATGTAGCTTGAAATCTAGCATACATGTCAATAATTGACTCATTTGATTTCATTTTAAAAGATGAAATTTGATTTTGTAGAATAGAAAATTTTGTTTGCTTAACTTGGTTTGTGCCTTTATGGGTAATTTTTAATGTACGCCATATATCATAAGCAGTAATGTAAAGCATGACTCGTAAAAATTCATTTTTATCGAGTGAGCAAAATAAAACATTCATAGCTTTGGCATTGTTAGATGCCTCTGCTTTTTGTGCATCGATCCATGTGCCAATATCAATGTCAGGTGCTTCATATTTATTTGAGTTGCTAGCCATATTTCTAATCCATTAGCTTCCATAAAAATTCGCATGCATGTTGACCAATAAGTATAATTAGATCTAGTAAATAGTGGGGGACGAGCAGTTGATTGATCTTCTTGAAATGTACTTTCCATTTTAATGATTTCAATTGCGTGTTACTGTAGATTGAAATAACCTTGCTCTGATACCAATTGAAAAATCTCGTGGATCTTATATTATCTAACTTGTGTATAATATGCAAGTGTATAAGTTAATGCAATAGTAGACAATAAATAGTAAAGTATAAAAAGCATGCAAACCAGAGTTTTTATACTGGTTTGGATCTCCCGTCCTATGTCCAGTCCCGAAGCTTCCCTTTGGTATTTCCTTTAAACAAATTACTCTCGCTTCGCCCAGAGGAATAGGCTAATACAAAAGTATCTCTGACAATCTTGTGCTCCAAATAACACAGTTTTTGACTTATAGTACAAATCTTCCTATGATCTCCTTTGAGTATATGAATGCTTTGAGTTGTAGGAAGCGATTTAACCAAAATTATATTTTGGTTATAATAGATTGATAGTATGTGAACAATGTATATTGCAAGAGAGTATTTAGAAATCAAGAGAGTAAAGAATAGATTAATTCAAGTTAAATGATCTCTATTTCTCAATCAAAGTATTATTTATAGATTCAAAAAGGTGCAGATGAAAAGTTGTTACTGTTTGAGAAATTCTATTCAATTTAATGGCTGGAACCTTTCTTTGAAAGGTGATTTCTTTTTGAATGAAACAAAGTGTCTTTTCAAAATTGACAGTTTTTGCACATGACGGACGTTTGTGGTAAAACCTCAGACGTATGTGACTTGTTAAAAGTTTAACCCGAGAATCGTAACAGACGTCTGTGGTTTTATTTCAAACGTCTATGAGGTGTAAAAAATAGTTTTTCACCTTAATTTTGATGTATATGAAATTGAGTGTGATCGTGTATGCATATATACTTAAGGAGACCTTAACAATTATTTATCTAGGACTCTTTTACAGTAGAATAACCTTACTAACCGTGGTATGGTCAATAAATCTTCGTTTCTCTTTGAGTCTCAATATCTTCGAGCATGGTGTCTTCTTGTAGCATATACCTGCAATCTTGATAAGGTTTATATATGTATATGATTGTATAGTTGTTATCATTGAAACATAAATTGGAGGTTCTAACATTTTCAAGTCAAGAGAACCGTGTAAATTAGTCACATTTTCTATTTGATCTTAGTTATTTTAACCAATAGAAAACTATCGAGTGAGTCATTCCATGTCAATCCAATAAATATCAGTATGTAACCCCTTCCTGCCCTCAGTAATCATGAGTAATATGACGCCTACCATTTAGAGAGCTTTACGTACTCCGGTCTTAACGAATGCATCGATATCTAGTCTTATTATATCTTGACTGTGAATATTTAAACTGATGTGTTTCATTCATTGTGATCCAATACTCATGATTACAACTATTTGTAATTACTATCATAAACACATCGTTTATGGATTTTCTATTAAATATAATGTAATTAAACATTTAATTATTCATAAATATTGTAACATGTATATAACATAAAGAAAACGCCTTTTATTACGAGCCAGAATTAATTAGAATTAATAATTTATAATAAATTATAGAATTGCCCCTGGGGCATACCCTTAACTCTATCAATTTCCTACTTGCACTTAGAGCTAATTATGGAACCTTAATCCCATCTATTCGAACAGTTTCTCAAGAACCGACCGACTTAGATTCTTAGTGAATGGATCTGCTATGTTGTCCTTGGTATCTAACCTCTGTATCACGACCTCTTTCTTCTTAACAAATTCTCTAATGAGGTGGAATTTCCAAAGAATATGTCATGACTACCTGTGTACTCTGTGCGCTTTACCAATCTGTACCATCGCATTATTGTTACAGAACAATGCCATCAAATTCTCGATATCAGGAGTCACTCCAAGCTCACTTAAAAACTTGTGCATCCAGACTGTGGCGATGTACTCAACCACCATCAACGTTATTAAAAGCTGGAGTCGGTATATCCCTTCATAAGGAGGTCTGTATTTCTATATATGAGGAATAAGCCCCAAGTATTTCTTAAATACTTCAGTATACATTTTATATATGTCTAATGTTTTTCTCAAGGATTAGACTAGTATCAGATTACACATCCTAATGCGTATGCCACATCTGGTCTTGTACATAGCACAACGTACATTATAGATCCTATAGCTGAAGTATAGGGGATCCCCTTTATATGCTCTTTCTCCTCATCAGTTTGACGAGCGTCCTTCTTGAAAAGGAAGATTCCAAATTACATTGGAACATTTCCATGCTTTGAATTCTCCATATTTAACCTTTTAAGTATGGTGTTCATGTACAAGGATTGGGACAATCCCAACAACCTTTTAATCTGTCTCTATAGATCTTTATAACCATTATATAGGCCGCTTCTCCTAAATCTTCCATAGAGAAGTTCTTGGAAAGCCAAGTTTTCACTGATTACAATAACGAAGTGTCATTTCCAATCAACAGAAGATTGTCAACATATAACACTAATAATATGATAGTGTTGCCCTATTTCATTCAGTATGTGCATGCGTTCTCTATGTTTTGATAAAAACCAAATTGTTCGATTACCTTATCAAAACACTTTTTCCAACTTCTTGAAGCTTGTTTAAGTCCATAAATGGAATTTAACTAGTTGCAAGCCTTGCCATCACTCCCACTGACCATAAAACCCTCTAGCTATGACATATATACGATCTCTTCTAAATTACCATTTAGAAATGCCTTTTTTACATCCATTCCCATATTTCATAGTCATAGAATGCAGTAATGGCCAGCATAATCCTAATGGACTTAAGCATGGCTATGGGCAAAAAGGTTTCGTCCTAATCAAAACCTTGAATTTGATGAAATCCTTTTGCAACTAGTCTAGCCTTAAAAGTCTCTACTTCTTCATATGCATTTAGCTTTTTCTTAAAAGTACTTTTATATCAATGGGTTTGATTCGGCTACGTCCAATAATGTCCATACTTTGTTTTTGTTCATGGAATCCATCTCAGATTTCATTGCTTCGAGCCAATGTAACAACCCTGGTTTTGTGATTACCCGTCTAAACAAATTATAATGATGATTATAATTTGTTAATTAAGAGAATAAATATGATTTGGAGAGAATAATTTGTTTAATCATTTGAAATGGTTAAATAGTTGGACTTGGGTTATATCGAATTAAAAAATATATATAATACCTCAATTCAATATTATTGGGTTAAGTAAATTTAAGTATGGAGAAAATAAAGTTTCGGAACTTTAATGGGTAATTGATGATAAAAACATGTTCTAAGTATTTATACATGTTGAAAATGGAACAATTGGATAATTTATTGATATTGGCAAATTTTGGTTATTTTGGAAATTAATTAAGTTGGAAATGAGAATATAAAATGTGCGACATTGATTAAAATTCAATGTTAGTGTGTAAAAATATTTTTAATAAGATTTGTACATTTATTATGTTTAAAATAATATGTTAGTGCAAATTTAGTTGTTAAAAATGTAAGTTTTAAACAATTAAGTGGAAAATTACCTATTTAAGTTGAATATGTAAAATTTAAAACGTTTATGTTAAAATTAATGTTTAAAAGTGGTTTAAATAATTTTATATATGTTGTATTGATTTTATAAAGTGAAACATGTTAAAATAGGAACAATAGGTCTTAAAATGGATTAATTAAGTGATAATTAAGTGTTATATGGTATTAATTAAAATATAATAGCCTAAATTAATTAACCATAGCCTATTGAATCCTAACCATACTAATCCAATAACCCAATTAGACTTTCTGGTTGCAAGAAAAATATGTACAATACTCTTTCTCCATCTTCTTCCTGGAAATCAAAAGAAAAATGGCTAACTTCTCTTAAAAATTCAAATCTAGCTCCAAATTAAACAAAAATTAAAGGAGAAATTTGTGAATTCAAGAGAGTTAACAGGTAGTCCATTCGAAACATAAGATTATTTCACCAACTCCTAGTTTGAGAAGTTTTTGGTTTATTGTAACTTTCTTTTTGTGTTTGCATGTGTGTTTCTTCTTCAGCTACAGGTTCCTAAAGTTAAATCGGAGCTAAAGTCATAACCTTGCTTATAATTTTCTCAATTTTGGTGCTAAGGTGAGTAGTAACTCACACTTCTAGCCAAAACAAGCTACTTGTAAAGAATTTGTTTCAGTTTGTGTTGATTTTTTATTTATAAACTGTAAACGTGAAATTTATAGTTTACAGTAAAAGTCTTGTTTGGGTTCAACTTTGTGACCATATATCTCTTTGGTTTCATACCGGAATTGAGTGAAACCATTTCTGGATCATAGATTATGTTTAGTAGTAGGTGCACATCAAATTCATAGCTTAATTCAATCTAGAAGTGCCTGAAATCAGTGCTCAAAGTTGGGATTGGAACAGGCAGAGTTGCCTGTAGCATTCGCGACCATCAGGTCGACCCAAACACATTGGGGGTCGACCCTAGGTTCGACCTGAGCAATGTATGGGTTGACCCACGCCTCCCCAGGGTCGAACTGAGCCTTATGAAGGTCGACCCATGCCTTTTTACTTTGCACAGGTTTTTCTATTGTTTCTCTAGTGCACTGTTTTGCTTATTCTGCTTATTCCAGTGATTGTTATGACCAATTCTTGCAATATTTTGAAGTGATTTGAAGGACTTAAACCTATTAATAGGTAATCTAACATCATTGTTGATCCGTACTTCGGATTGATGTGTTTTTGAGTAGATTTCATATGTTGATTTTATGGCGTTTTCGGTGATTTTTGATGTTTTCGAGCACGTGTTTTCTAAACCAATTTTGGAATGATTTTTATAATAAAATAGCTTTCGAAATAAATATTTTACAGCATTTATAATTATTTTTGAAGCTATTAAAAATATATATATATTCTCTATAATAAAGTGAATTTCAAAGCCATGAATTTCCAAACGATTTTAGAAAATTTATTTTAAAACTAGTTTTCTAGAAGTAAAGTATTTTCTGTATAAAATACACATTTTTGCACTCTTCGAGATAATGAGGAAGTGATTTAAATGATTTAGTAAAACATGTGGCATGGGACACATGCGTTTACTTTTTCGGTTAACTCCGGATTCGTTCTATTGAAGCTACACACATTTCATAGACCTTTGGGTTGTTTGCCAATACTGGACCTTCGGGTCATTTGGGCTTTTTAGCTATTGGACCTTCGGGTTATGTAACAACCCAAAATTTAAGCTATAATAATTAACCAACGAATTAATTAAATAATAAAATAAGTTTATGAAATTGTCGGAATCGAGCTATGGGAGTCGCATCATTGTGTCTGTGGCGATTTTCTAATCAATTTCCATATATAACTGGTCAAACTCCGAGTCAGTATGGAGAAGATACGAGAGAAATACGAATCAGAACAAAGCAAAAAAAATCAATAGGGCTAGGTCGACCCCAAGTCTAGCTCAGGTCGACCCCCATATACTCAGGTCGACCTATAGGTCGACCCTCACTGGAGCAAGGTCGACCCGCCTTAGTTATTTAACATAGATTCGTCCAGTTTTGAGCGAACACATCATATTTTGATTTTTCTCAAATCCTGTGCGTTCATGCTTCCATCCGAGAGTCCCTAGCAAGCCTATGACATGGTTGCACCAGATTTAATCTTCAACTCCAACGGTCTAAGATTCCTAAGTCACACTATAAATAAAACCCTAGGCCTAGCTATTTTTCTCATTCATATTTTCTCCCAATTGGGTCCATTGCCTGAGACTGGACCCTAAAAAGAAAAAATTTCTTGAGAGGAGATCTTTTTGATAAAAATATTCTATGCCCTAGAAGTGCATCCAGGAAGGCCAAGGAATAGAGCTACGGACCACAGGTGAGTGTTTTGTAATTATTTTAGATTTTTAAATAATTTAAAATAATAGGGTTCTCAATAGTTGTAGTTTTTATGCAATTTTGAGACAGCTTTTATATAAGTTATTTACAATTAGTCTTTAAAGTTCTTTTCAGTCTATTTTATTCAGCTATTTTATTCAGTTATTTACAGTTATTTACAGTTATTTGTATTTATTTACATTTGTTTTACATTAGAATTTAGCCTGTAAATGTTAGTTTCTTTCTATTCCTTTTTGCACGAATAAAATATAAGAATATTAAAAAGAGGAAAATTCGCTAATATGGATTAAACAAAAATAAACACTAAATTTACAGAAATTAGATGTAAAATAAGAAAGAACTGTAATAAAAAGAAGATAGACTGAAATAAGCAAGTTTGAGACATTTGCAAGCATGTTTATAACTAGTGGTTATAACTAAAAAGAGAAAATAGAAGAGTAACAATTATAACGTAGGTTATAATTAAACAGAAAGAACAGAAAAGGCTTATTTTAAAACTTAGATTAAGTTAATAAGCAAATATAGCAGAAATAACAGAAGAGGCTTATTTTATAATTACACTAAGTTAATAAGCAAAAATAAGAAGTAGGGCACGTACCAACAGCATTCCCTTTCAGTCAGGAACTGATGGTCTCACAATAGTTAGGTGAGGCTGGGACACGATTATGCTAACTATGGTAAATAAGTGGCCAATAGATAGAGGCTCAAATCTGGGGATTTTGGTAAGGGGCGCAAACTAGAATTTGTTTGTTAGGACCAGTACCGGCAGCATTCCCTTTTAGACTAGGACTGATGGTCTCACAACACTTAGGTGAGGATGGACAGCATCCATTTCAGACTAGGACTGATGGTATCACAACAGATTAGGTGAGGCTGACACGCTTATGCTGATTAGGGTAAATAAGAGGTCAAAAGAAGGGGCGACAGTTAGTGTGTACCAACGATGATCAAGCGTGCGGCGTCGATTATGGTAAATAATTCGCTACTGCATTCCAAGCGCTAAACAGGTGTCTTTTGCCGTGGGACCAACAGGATTGGATCAACTCATAGTGGCACAACAGAGATAGAAGGCCGATCAATGAGTAGAATTAGAATTTCATCCTAATTAAAATCGGATTAGGGTTTCAACCTAATCACAGCAATCTAAGACAAGTGCAAACAATCAAAATCAAAGCAAATAGAATCAGAAATAGTATTTTATCCCAGTTTTATCTTTTCTGTGTTTTTCTTTCATACTAGAACTATTGCTTAGTCTGTTATCTTTATCATGCTTAAGAATGCTAGTAATTACTTTCACTCACCAGACTTATAGTCTGACCCACTCCTCTATTCCCCTATTTTCCCCCATAGGCTAGCAGAATCGAGGACTGTAGATTTAGACCGCTTGGAGATATATTCCTGGAAGTTCTTCATGTATTCTTCTTCTTATTTTCATTTTTCTTTTCATTTGACTTTGGATGTACTGGTACTTTATGAGAGGGATGAATTTTATTGTTTATGTACTCTAATGATGTGACTGAGATTGTATTTTTCACGAGACATGTGTATTTAGTTTTTAAGACATATTCTGTTTTGAAATGAAGTTTAATTTTAAATGTTTAGTTAATATTTAAATGTTTCCGCTATCTTTATTTATTTGTATTTTGAATCTTAGTCTTTATGATGCTTTAGCTATACCTATAACGCACCACATTCTTTGGTGTGCCCTTTTTGGGTATACTAAGGGGTGTGGGGTGTTTCAGGTTGTTTGGCCTTCGGGTCGTTTTAGGCGCCTTAGTTGAGATACAGTACTTGGCGGGCTTCGGCCATTTTGTGGAGCATGTGTAAGCATAGCTTAGACTCGCCATTTGTGATATGGATCCATCTTTTGTGATATCTCTTGATTTATTTTTGATTTCCGAATGTTTTCGCCATTTCGAGATTATTGGGCCTTTGAGCCGTTTGAGGATTTATTATATGGTGATTACATTTTGGTGTTTTGAACTCTTAGCCGAGTTCTACATTGTGATTTGTGGTTTCCATCCTTTGGCGGGTTTTTGAGATTTGTGATTTCCTTTTTAGGAGTTATGGTTGATGGAAGCCATTATTTTTGTTGTTGTGGATGCTGATGATATGAGGCGATTATTTGTGTCAATTGATGTGGTTGTTGATCCTGCCTCTTTCAAGAAATTTTCATATGATATTTCGGTGATACCATCTCACATGAGTAATTGATATATATATATATATATATTTGGTGGTGCTTCTTCTCTTTCGAGAAGAAATATTATCATTTATCCTTATACTTCATCTACCTTGTGCTAATCAGTTTATTTAAGCTAGACGGACCCGTGTATTTTATATACTCGGGTTAGACCGAGTTGTTTCAGGTTGTCACCTACTGTAGATTACTGCTATGCTACTTCCACTATGGATTATCTTGCTTTCTTTTGGATGCTAGTCATCTTTTGTGTAGCCTTGTAGTTATTTTGTGTACTCTGATATGTATTTTTTTTTGACTCAATGTTTATATTGTGGTCGATGTGCCACCACTTGTGTATCACTATATAGTGTACTGTGATGTATATGTATATATGTATATATGTGTGTGACTGCTGTTCTGTGATCTATTGTATTTGTTGTTGTTATATTTTGTTCTGATAGATCCATTAGCCACCGTAGTTTTGTGTTAAACATTTATTGAGTATATCGATCCACTTGAGAAAGGTAAAAGAAAAAAAATTAGAGCACCCAATCGACGTATTCAATACTTGTTTAAGACAAATCTTACGGATGGTCGCTCCTAACCAGCCCTATTCTCTGCATTAACAGACAGTATTACTCCGTAACGCTCTTTGTTAATGTGGGTCTTGGGGTGGGGCATCACAGCCAAAGTATAGAGTCTTTACTTTGTAATGCTTGTTGGAAAGATAGAGGAGTATCGTCATCTAAGATATAATCTTATTTTTTGCCATCCATGATAAAACTGTAGTATTACTCTGCTACACGAGATTCCCAACTTGACCTTCTAGTAGGTTACTTGTTTTTGTATACGGTGACCTCAATTCTCCCATAGGTTCGACCTAAGTGTTAACTTCTTAGATCTCATCCAAGTGTACAACCTTGCTGTTAATTTCCTACAATAGAAATTCCTTTCCTAAAAAGACAACATGTCGAGAAACAATAACTTTTTGTTCCTCGATATTGCAGAATGTATATTCCATTGAGTTTTTTGGATATACTATAAATTTACATAGTACTGATCTTGCCTTTGGTTTATTTGGACCAACATTCTTAATGTAGGCCAGACAACCCCACACCTTCAGATGCTTAAGTTTTAATTTCTTACCACACCATATCTCATATGGTATTTTAGGCATAGATTTAGCGGGCAACAAGTTAAACATATGCGTCGTGGTTTCCAACACATATCCCTAATATGACAGTGGTAACTCATCTTTACTCATCATGGAACGAACCATACTAATAGGGTTTGGGCCTTTGCTCTGACACACTATTGTGTTCTAGAGTATAGGGTGGAGTAACATGAGAGATAATCCCATTTTATTTTAAGTACTCTTGTAGTTCCTTTCCAACATACTCACCTCCTCGATCAGATCGAAGAATTTTTATCTTTCGGTTCGTCTGATTTTCAGCTACATTTTTGTACTCAACAAATTTCTCATAGATATCAGATTTGTTCTTCATAAGATACACATATCCTTGTCTCGAGAAATCATCAATGAATGTAACGAAGTAAGAACTATTATCCTTGGTGATTATAGGCATTGGGCCGCATACATCACCATGTACTAATCCTAAGATTTCCTCAAGCCTTTCATCGTTCCCAATGAAGGAGTACTTAGTCATTTTACCTATTGTCAAATGATTCAGAATCAAGTGATAGGAGAAAACCTTTAGTTGTCAGTTCATGCAGTCGTTTCTCACTAATATGATCTAACCTACAATGCCAAAGATAACTGTAAGTTATATTGTTAGAAGAACTACTCACATAACACACATAATTTGTATTGATCACATAACTGCCATTTTCTAGAACACCATCGTAGACTTTATTTCCATTTAAACTAATGTTCATGACATTATTCATACAATGAAATACATATCCAGTCTCATACAATCTTGAAACAGACATAGTCCACAATTAAAGTCTTTTACAAAATAGCAACTATTTAATAACAATACAACGCCACTGAGTAAACATAAATGAAAATATCCTAACGTCGTTGCATCTACAATAGATCCATCAGCAACCTAGAGCCTTATCTCTCCTTTTGCGACACGATACCAGTTCTTAAGCCTCTGCAACGAATTACATATACGAGTTCCTGATCCATTATCTAAAACCCAAGACATTTTATTGATTGCAAAACAATTTCAAATCATAAATGTTTCTGACAGAGCTGGAGAACCATTCTGCTTTCTTTCTTTAACAATCTTTATGGAACTCGAGACAATTCCTTTTTCGGTGGCATTTCTTATAGCAATGGTGACATTCATCCTTGTCATCAATTTTCTCACTCTTCTTATTCTTCTTACCTTCTCCTTTTCATTTCTTTGGACTCAAACTCTTCAAAGATGATGCCCCTATCCTTATCAATAAGCATGGCCCCTTGATCCTTCAACTGTGAATTGCTCGACCTCAATATATTAAGGAGCTTCACGAGGTTCACATTCTGTTGGTTCATATTATAGTTCAGTATAAATGGTTCATACTGAGGGGTAAGTTAATCGAGGATCAAGTCTACCTGCAACTTGTTGCTTATTATCATGTCCAATTGTGAAAGCCTATCAATGTAGCCCTTTATCATTAGGATATAATCGTCCACCTTTCGTACCTTTGGCATTTTGGTGTTGAACAAATTTTTACTAATCTCATACATCATAGAACGAGATTGTTCACCAAATAATGCCTTCAGACTATCGAATATTTGATGGACGAACATGGTTTCATGCTGTCTTTGCAACGGCTTATCTAATGTAAACAACACAAAAGCTTGGTCGATTTCAAGGTTAACGACCCACTTATTATAAGCAATATGTAGTTCAGGTTCAGCGTTATTAATGAGTCCGGTCATAGGAGCACAAGCGACAAACGACCAAAGATGCGCATATGTTGATGCTATCTTGATAGCTCTCAATCAATCGACATAGTTGTTTGGTCTAGTTAGATTATTGTTTTCACTGAACAGTAGTGGAGTTAACGTTTTCTACAAGTTTTAATTGGTAGATTATTAGGACAATATCATAGTAGATGTTCTTATGATATTAGTAAGGTCAAACTTTATGTTAATTTTACTAATAAGCTCCCACTATTCTTTTATGTTTCTCCAAACCATAAGTCGAAACATATAGGTCTTTCGACTTCTCTAGTACTTGTTAGGACTCGTCTATCATGAAATTTTAACCTTGATTTCGCTCAACAAGTCATAGCTCCACAAACAATAGTCCTCATCATCGATTATATCGTATACAACTCCGAACCTAGGTACCTTATCCTAATTTCACTTTGACCTTGAGCTTGCTCAACAAATCGGAATGAAATTATTCACTTGTACCTACCACATTGCGATGGCCTATGTGTAGTACGTGTACCTTGAGTTTGCTCAACAAATAGATATAGTTATCGTATCTCGTCTATTCAATATATTAATAATGCCACGTAAAACATCCCTAGCTTGAGTTTGCTTAACAATTAAGGAGTATGCAAGTAATTTATTAACATATATATGGTAGAGGATAACATTAGATCAAAGGTTCATTATCTTAAATATATTACATTGAGTGATATCACCTTATAGAATAATTTTTTTCTTATGAAATATCCTCTTGGTTCAAGTGTTGTACACATCGGGAATCACGGTATACGTACATTTACCTGTGTATTTTTTCCATAAGTCTATTTATTGTTTCTATAATGTTCCACCTTTAGTTTATACATTCATATTGTATAAGTTTCATTATTATATAGAATTTATTTTTGAAAATTATTATATCGACATGTTAATGGTAATGACCAGAACCCAAGCCATTACCATTCTCAACTCCTC
The DNA here is from genome assembly GCA_030737815.1 of Allium fistulosum. NCBI lineage: Eukaryota > Viridiplantae > Streptophyta > Magnoliopsida > Asparagales > Amaryllidaceae > Allium > Allium fistulosum. The sequence goes on from CM060901.1 coordinate 674,600,693, forward strand.
CAATGCCTCCATCTCCTCAACTTATATGACATTCTTCTGTTAACTCGGACTACCTTGATCTCCATGCACATCCCATTGAGGTAAACTATCTAACCTACATCGACTATCTCAATCCTGCCATTTTCAAACCTAACACCACTATTGATGAGAATTGCAATGAAAACAAGAACAATAATTATATAGCTTATAAGAATATAAAAGCTATATAATTAGTGTTGTTGTTTTCATTGCAACTCTCATCAGTAGTGATGTTAGGTTCGAAAATGGAAGGATTGAGATAGTCGGTGTAGGAAAGATTGTTTACCCCAATGGGATGTGCGTAGAGATCAAGTTAGTCCGAGTTAACAGAAGTAGTCCATACAAGATGAGGGGATGGAGGCATCGGAGGAGTTGAACATGGTAATGACTCGGGTTCAGGTCGTTGCCATTAACATGTCGATATAATAATTTTCAAAAATAAAAGCTATATAATTATAAAACTTATATAATATGAATGTATAAACTATAGGTGGAACATTATAGAAACCATAAATAGACTTATGGAAAAAATACATATATAAATGTACATATATCGTGATTCCCAATGTGTCCAATACTTGAACCAAGAGGATATTTCATAAGAAAAACATTATTCTATAAAGTGATATCACTCAATGTAATATATTTAAGATAATGAATCTTTGATATAATATCGTCCTCTACCATATATATGTTAATAAATTACTTGCATACTCCTTAGTTGTTGAGGACACTCAAGCTAGGGATGTTATATGTAGCATTATTAATATATTGAATAGATGAGGTACAATAGCTATATCTATTTATTGAGCAAACTCAAGATACATGTACTACACTTAAGCCGTCGCAATATGGTGTGTACAAGTGAATAATTTCATTTCAATTTGTTGAGCAAACTCAAGGTCAAAGTGAAATTAGGATAAAACACCTAGTTTCGGAGTTGTATATGATACAATCGATGATGAGAAATATTGTTTGTGGTGCTATGACTTATTGAGCGAACTCAAGGTCATCAGCATAAACGCTATAAACTGTATAATATCTAGAAAACGGTATTAAAAAAATACTTTTTACAGCGTTTGATCTAATGCTATGGTATGCTTCTGACCTATAATGGCATATTGTTGCACATCGTAGTTAAAAACGTGGTTTAAACCTTTTATAGCATTTTTGAAATGCTATTAAGTGTCCAGTTTGTAGTAGTGTATAAAAACCATATGTATAACATTATATTAATTAATCATATTCAATTAAATTTGATTAATTAACATTTTAATTAGTTGCATATTGTTTAATTTTAGTATATTACATTGAATATTAATATACTATAACCTTTATAGTAATACACATATATTATATGTATTTTAATTTATTAATTTAATTAAATTTTTTTAATTCAATTTAATTATTTTTGAAATTATTCTACATACATGTATGCTTATATTGCTTTAAACATTTCAAGACAACACAACATATATCAATATACATTATACATGCATATGTATAATTAACCTTTTTAATTAATTTATTTCTTTTATTAATCTTATTATTAAAATTAATTTTGAAATTGACTTATTTTTCAAATACTTTAAAAAATTACTTTATATTATAACTGTTACAATATATGTTTTATTTTAAATTTAAAATCTACGTTTTCAATTTTTAAAACAATTTTGAAAATTAGCCAAAGGCCCAATTTAAATTGGGTCTTTTCTATTATAGGCACCCTTTGGCTCATATATCTTTTTGGGCCGGATTGGCAATAAGGTAGGACTATGACTTTGATTACCCAAACGCAATCCTTCAACACTACCATACTAGACATCCTACTATATGGGTTGTGAGTTTAATTAGTTAACGCTAACATGATTAATTTAGATCGCATAGGCTATTAGGCTTTGATACGACCGTAGATTTTTTTAATATATATATATATATATAACCATCAATATATGACAATACATCGATATATTGATTTAACCAATTGGCATATTATACAATAATTATTTAAGCATTCATATATGTTAGTAAACAAGAAATGTACCTTTCTCCAAAGCTTAGAATTCACAACTTGAAACGATGAACTAAACTCCTTGAATCCAATTACAAGTCCAGAAGTTGCTAACTCCTGAACAGCTTTATCACCGACGATTGTGTTTGATTTGATTTGTACTTAAATTCTTGAAAGTAAGGAGAATGGGGATTGATTTCGGCCAGCAAAGGGAAGAAATGGAGGCTCCAAAAAGTATCACAAATATGGGTTAGTGATAATTAAATGACGAGATTCTAAGGAGTAAAACAAGGATCTAGATCCTTAATTTTCTCACACCAATTTTCCTTTCTTTAATTCAAATTCCAACCCTCCTTGGCTATTAGAATGGTCGACCTACCCTTGCCTATCCTAGCCAACAATAAGAAGCTCCCCATTGGCCTTGAAATCACTTCAAGCTCAAATAATATTTGTTGCATTTGAATCCAATTTAAACGCGAGCCAATCTGCCTTCCTTACCGGTCGGTTATCCACGAGGGTAAATTATCTTGCATCCACTTCCTTGTCGAGGACTTCCACTTAGAGTTCAGGTTCGAGCTGGGCCTGCCTACCCCTCTCTATTGGTATCGTGTCACCTTGGAGAACCTTTGACCAACCTAGTATCTTTCTTATAGTGCATCACCTAGGAAAACCTTTAAGCTACTCAATGCTTAGGTTTGAGCTGAGATCGACTATCACTCCTACTTACCACATATCAGCCATAAGCACCTTCAAGCCTCTCAAAGATTAGGTTCATGCTGGGACCGTTCAATAACAAAACAATATAGTTAAACCTGACTATCATATGTCGGGCTTGATGCTTAAATAAGCAATTAGGCTGTATGGTTAGTGCTTGCTTTTGAGTCCATTAAACGGTCCGACCTTTCAATCACAATAATAAAATTAATTCAATACAAGGGACTCTGCCAGCTACTCAAAGTATGCTCCTCTACAAGATGCATAAGTAGACCAGAGCAGATAAAGCAACAAACACTTAAAAAAATTTCAAAAAAATAAATTTTATCATACATAAATGTGCATGGGCACATAGCCTGCCCTGCTAGACTTATAAAATAGCAAAGAAAAAAAATCTACAATCCTCACTTCTCAACTAGTGGGGTTAAGGAGTCCACCTGCTCCTTGGTCAGCAAAAATGGTATGGCAATTCCTGTTGACCTCATCTCCTCCACCACCTACGCTCTACCCTTGGCAAAAGCCATGACCCCAAACTTGCCAATGGTGACCAAAAACTAGAAGTTTTCCTTAAGCAAGGTCTTTACCATGTTCCTCAATAGGTTTTTCCACTTCGCATCCTCCTCCTTCCTAGCAACAGTTATGTCTGCATCCATCCAACATCCAGTTGTATGTTTGGTCTGGTCGACCCACACTTGATCGCTCTTCGTCTCTGCCTACCCAACCCTTACCCTAAGGTCCACACCGCCTACTCCAGCTTCTAGGACCTCTCCTGAGCCTCAACCACCTCCTGTGCTAACTTTTTGGCTGCGTCGGCTGCATCATTACTAGCCTTCTCAACCACCTCCTTCTCCTCTCGAGCCTTAGTAGCCCTTGCTTCTATTGCTTGTCAAGCCTCCACCTCAACCCTTAAAGCATTCTGAAGCTTCTCCACCTCCCCCCTGGATGTTCATGTAGTGGTACTCGACCTGAAGAAAAATAAGTGATAGAATAACCAAGTAAAAAGTAAACAAGTTCGAAGTTAGTAACTTATCAGCAGTGAATTCCATGTTTACAAGTCTATCACATCTTCCAGGAAATGCAGGTTCAAGCAGACCAAGTGCGTTAAGGGTAAGAGAGGACCTCCATAGACATAAGTTGGAAGGTCGAAAGCATGTGCACAACATCCTCATCAATGTCAAGCTTCTCCATGTCATAAATTGGAGGTCTTGAAAAGCATGGCCACCTCAACTATTGAGGATGGGCTAGCCATGTCCATCTTCCTCTTCTTGCTCTCAGTGGACCATTGGAGTGAATTTGAAGGGTTGGAAGACACATCAATCGCCATCCAGACGCGTTCAAGTACATGGAGGCCTAGTGTGGGTCAGGCACAACAGGCATGATGAGGCGGTGATAACTTGAGTAATGGCAGTCTTCGTGGTCCCCTCATCAAAATCATCAAAGACCAAATTATCGGCCGCTGCAACAACAAAGAAACACAAGTTGGTCAAAATTCAAAGTAGCAGAAGAAAAGAGCAAGTAAACTACCATTTGTACGGACCCAACCTTGTAACACCCCTCTACTTGGAGGCCCAAAACTAACGGCTACGGATGCTGCAGTCATCCATAGTTATTAATCCTCGACGACCAATTATGGCGGTGTTAGATTCATTGATACATAGAAACACATGAATATGAAAAAAATTTAAACTTCGACAAAATCACATTCCATATCAAAACATTTTCAATTCATTACATAATCCCAACATTCGCAGACTACGTTCAGATAAAATATATTTATTACAAAATACGCCCAAGAGCAACATATGAAGATACCCCCTTGGATGATCAGAGTATATACAAGCAATATAACAACTTTTCCATTACAAACAACACTGTGGAATCAAAAGAAAAGAGACTCTAGATAGCTATGATGCCTCCTGCACGTCCCCAGAAGCTTAGTCGTCTTAAGGGGTACCTGAAAACCTCAACTCTCAAACTACTTAAAATCAATTGAGTATCCAATAGTTTATGGGGAAAACATAAACTTTGAGTCGGACATAAAGCCTGATATGAATAATAATTTACCATCTCAAATCATTTAGATATCTAATGAGACCACGCCGCTTAGCAGAACGGGTTTCCACTCACTAGTATCTCAAAACCATTACAAAACCATATACTGTGTTCCTGCATCCACAATGGTTAAAACAATTCAAAATAGTATAATACGATGATATGCAAAACAATTGAATTAATTCTGGATTACCTATCCCTATTCAATTAGACCATCTGTCTCAGTTATAGTTTCTAGGATTACTATTAACTTATTAGTTTTCATTGGCTGATTAATAACCGATTAAACATTTAAGGGCCCCCTGTCCAATTATATAGTTTTCATGGGATCAGTATGAACCTATTGGTAACTCCAATATTACTCTTATCCTAGTTTTCATGGGTAGACTATGAACCTATTGGTAACCCCAATATCCTTTCTTCTTACCCTAGTTTTCATGGGTTGACTAGGAACCTATTGATAACTATCAATATTTCATTCGGATATAGTTTTCATGGGCTAACTACAAACCTACTGGCCCTGCCAGTATCCAATCATAGTTTTCATGGGCTTACTATGAACATGTCTAATTGACATCTTCCTTTACACATAGTTTTCATGGGCTAACTATTAAGTTGTCTATCTGACATCTTCTTTTATACATAATTTTCATGGGCTAATTATGAACCTATTGGCCCCCGCCAATATAATACAGTTTTCATGGGCTTACCATAAACCTATTGGCCCCTGCTAATATCTTTCTTTTATAATTTGACATCCTATATTCTGGTCTTCCTGACCTCCTGGATGCAATTCTACTCATTTGGGAGTCTTAATCAATTTATATTCACTACTAGGATAACCTAACTGGTTCTCCTACCCTTTTTTTCCCCAAAATGCAGTTATGGGTCCATTATAAAGTGAATATATTCATATTAGAAGAAGCAATATAACAACAAAGTAATACCACTCCTTTTAATATAAAACATGGTTAATCCCTTTAACCTATTTCTTTATCAAAGATAGCTTCTTCTTAAACCATTATAAAACTCCTATAATATAGCCATGGGTTTTTCTTTTAAAAATAGAGTTTGGGTCATAAAACCCTTTGATACCTTCGAAACCTAGCTTTCGACTTCATAGGATAACCTCCTTCGTAAGCCTTAAAATCTTTCATCGAAACAATAGGCTCCTTCCTTTTTATACATTAAAAGCTACCTTTCGATACCTTTCAAATACATTAAAGTATTAGCTTTTAACTTTAGAAGCTTAGCTTCGAAACCAGTTGAAAATACCTATTTCGACACTTATGGAAGTAACCATTCCAAAACCTTTGAAAGTACCTCTTTCAAAAGCATTGGGTTTATACTTGAAACATTATTTGGGTCAATGTGAACATAATAAAAAGCATCTGTTTCAAAACCAATATAAAAACATTGGGAAAAACTTGATGGCGTCGGCACCATCCCTTTCAAAAGCATAAAACATCTGGGTAAAACATTGCAAGGTTGGTGTCGAAACCCCTTTCGAAACCATAACCTTCGAAACCCCTAACCCCTTTCGAAAGCTTTGGAAAAATGGCTTGAACCTATAAAACAAAACACCTTTCGAAAGCACTGATATCTTCAATACCATCGGAAGGTTATAAAACGGCAACAGGGTATCAACTAGGTCGGAACCCCCTTCTTTCAAAACATTCTGTTATAAGTAAGTAACCTAGTTGAAAGCAATCTTAAGTTATTGGCAACTCTTTCGAAACCCTTTAAAACCTCTTTCCAAACCTTATGCTTCGACTCTGTCGAAGGCTTAAAACAAAACATAAGCAGGCGCTTTCCTTTTAAAAACAAACCAAGGTTTCGACCCCTTCGGAAGCTATGCTTTCGACACCTTACCTTTCGCCTATCTCCAATACACTGCGTAGCATCATAGCGATACCTTGTGTATTGGTTTCGACAAGGATGAAGGTGGAAGCTACTATGTCGAAAGGCGCTTTCTTAAGTAGGTGGAACCACTTTTCTGAGCAAAACCAGGTTTAATTCTTGTTTAAGTAAACTTTTCTCTAACTAACCTGCCACATGTCAACACCAGATTGGTTGCCTTAACTTTTTCAAAAACAACTGCCACTAATCCAGATCTAAACCATGGTTAAGTTAATCAAACAAGCCCTTTCAATTTTTGCAAAGAAGTCCCTCTTCTAAAACAATTTATTTTTCATAGCAAATCACTTTGGAAAAATCCCCAAAAATTCCAGAAATTCACTTTAATCATGCTATCTAACATATCAAAATTTTGGACCCAAACTCTCAACATATTTTCCAAAATAAATTATAAATTCAAATAACCATATTTTCCTTTGAAAATTCATAATAATCTTTCCATAGCTTGGAAAATTCTCAAAATTGAAACCCAACGCCAAAATCATGTTTCCATAACATAAAATTTTCCCATGGCATTCAAACAACATTTAATCTCGGTTTTGATCTAAAACCGTGCAAAAAACCTTTTAAACAACCTTGTTTAAATCAAATAAATTATGAATCAAGCATATCATCATTCTAATATATCATAAAAAAGAATTTATCCCTTAAATCCGAAAATATATGATTTAAACCAAAATAGAGATGGAATTATTATTCACCTTGCTCTGGATAAGGAGATTGGATTGAGATTGATTTCCCTTAAGCCTGATTCTCTAGCTTTAATTTGATTTCATCTTAATCTCTTTAATGGTTGGCCATTCCTCTATATTTTGTTTGCATTTTAAAATGACGTGAATGGGAAGTAAGAAGGCGGGGATGAAATATATATAATGGTGGAAGCTAGGGGCGGCAATTCCTCATATACCCTTATGTGACTTAATTGACCAAAACACATTCTTAAGCCCATTTATTAATTCATTAGGCATGCCCTTAATTAATTAATTCAAGTCTCAATCCCCTTATCACTTACATTTTACATTATTCTATTTAATTTATCTAATTAAATCTCCTGAATAATGCTATAAAAAATTAAGGGTGTTACAGGCTCCCCTCCTTAAAGAATTTCGTCCTCGAAATTCAGTAAGGACTAAATATCAAACATAGCAATCATCTGTAACGACTCCTATCAACCATACTAGTCTATCTAACTAGGAAATATCTATATCAATCTAATATAGACATACCCTCAAAGAAGATTAGGATAAGTATCTCGAATCCTGTCCTTTGTCTTCCAAGTACAGTCCTTCTCATTGTCGCTCCACTGAACTTTCACCAACTTGACTGTCTTGTTCCTCAATCTTTTCTCATCTCTTGCAATAATCCGAAATGGTTGTCTCACAAAAGTCAAATCAGGATCTACTACCAAGTCCTCCAACTCTGCCTGAGGAATGGTAGCCTTTGGATCATGCACATACTTGCGAAAATGAGGTACATGAAATACATTATAGACACCTGCCATGCTGCTCGGCAACTCAACTCTGTATGCGAGCTTTTCAATCCTCTCTATAATCTGGAATGGACCAACATATCTCGGGGCAAACTTTCCCGATTTCCCGAACCGTACCACACCCTTCATCGGTGATACCTTAATGAAAACCCTATCTCCCACTGAGAACTCTAGGTCTTTAGGCGTATTATCTGCGTAACTCTTTTGTTTGGATTGAGCTTCCTTTATATGTTATCGGATTAACTCAATCTTCTCTGACGCCTCCCTTACCAAATCTTGACCTAAGACCAATCTGTCTCCAGTATCCAATCAATGTGCAGTGGATTTGCATGGCCTTTCATACAAAGCTTCAAAAGGCACCATTCCTATACTAGTTTGGTAACTATTATTATAGGAAAACTCAACCAAATGCAGGTAATCCTCCCAAGATCCACCAAAATCCAACACACAAGCTCTCAACAAATCCTCGAGCACCTTATTGACTCTCTCTATCTGCCCATCCATTTGTGGGTGATATGCGGTACTCATCTTGAGCTTCGTGCCTAACACATCCTGTAGACTCTTTCAGAATTTGCTAGTGAATAAAGCATCTCTGTCGCTGACTATGCTACTAGGAACTCCGTGAGGTCTAACTATGTTTTTCATGAACAAATTTACCAAAACTTGTGCCGTCCTGGTCGACTTTACTGGAATGAAATGGGCACTCTTGGTCAACCTGTCCACAATAACCCATATGAGTTCATTTCCTCTCCTTGACCTTGGCAATCCATCGATAAAATCCATGGATATTGAATTCTATTTCCATACTGGAATTCCCTCATCATGTCTTCCCAATAAAAGCTCCTCTTCATATCTTGATGCATCTTGGTCCCTCTAGGATGAATCGTAAACTTGGACTGATGATATTCCTCAAGAACTTCTCTCCTCAAGTTCTCCACATCTGCAACACATAACCGTCCCTTCTTTCTCAACCATCTTCTCTGGTCAAGACAAAAATCTTTCAAATCATCGACCTCGGTTCCAACCTCAAGCCTTATGATCCTCTCAGCTAATAATGGATCCTCTTTCTGTTTAGAAACAATTCTCTTGATCAACACTAGTCGAACTTCTAAACAGGACAATATGGCAGTACTCTGACTAGAACTAGCATTCGATCTTAACTACACACCACAACTGGCGAAAGCTTCTAGATCTTTCCATTCTGCCAACATAGCTAACACCACATTCTGATGTCTTCTGTTGAGAGCATCTGCTACTTTATTTCCTTTCCCTGGGGTATACTCTATTCCAAAATCATAAGCAGCCAAAAATTCCAGCCACCTCCGCTGTAGCATATTCAACTCCTTTTGAGAGAATTGATATCTTAAAGAATTATGATCCGTATATATCTCAAACCTCTCCCTCAAGAGATAATGCCTCCTAATCTTTAAGGCAAAAATCACCGCTGCTAACTCTAAATCATAAGTAGGGTATCTTACTTCGTGCGGTCTAAGCTGTCTAAATGCATAAGCAATGACATTGCCTTTCTACATCAACACTGCTCCCAATCCAGTCCCACATGCATCCGTGTATACTACCAACCCTTGGTTACCATATGGAACTACTAACATTGGAGCATTGGTCATCAAATGCTTTAACTTAAGGAATGATTCCTCACATTTTCCGGACCAACCAAACTTCACTTCCTTCCTGGTAAGCTTAGTCAAAGGTGCTGCTACCCGCGAGAAATCCTTGATGAATCTCCGGTAATAGCCAGCAAGTCCAAGAAAACTTATGATCTCGGTCACCGTCTCTAGTCTCTTCCAATTGTTCACTGCTTTGATCTTATCTGGATCAACTAACAATCCTTTCTCGGAAACCACATGACCAAGAAACTTAACCTCTTTCTTCCAAAAATGGCACTCGGAAAACTTCGCCTTTAACTGATTCTGCCTCAGCGTCTCTAGCACAACTCTAAGATGATCTTCATGCTCTTTCTCATCCTTAGAGTATACCAAAATGTCATCTATGAAAACCAACACGAATCTATCTAAATACTCTCAGAAGACTTGATTCATTAAATCCACAAAGAAACAGGTGCATTCGTTAACCCAAATTGCATTACTAACCACTCATACAAACCATATCTAGTCCGAAATGCAGTCAAAAGAATAATGTCCTCTGCCACTCTCAACTGATGGAACCCCATCGCCAAATCCAACTGGGAAAACACTCGGGCTCCACTCAACTGATCAAATAGATCATCAATTCTCGGCAAAGGATGCTTATTCTTTATCGTCCTTTCATTCAGCTTACGATAGTCGATACACATCCTCAACAACCCATCTAGTTTCTTCACGAAAACCGCGTCCGCTCCCCAAAGCGAACTGCTTGATCTAATAAAATTCCTTCCTTCTAGATCCACAAGCTGCACCTTTAATTCTTTCATCTCAGTTAGTGTCATCCTGCTAGGTGGTCTACTCACAGGTTCGGCTCCTGGCACAAGATCTATCCAAAACTCAATAGCTCTTTTTAGTGGTAGACCTGTGACTGGCTCAAAGACATCTGCAAACCTCTTGCAATTCGAACCTGGCTTAACCTTTCACCTACTTTCATTGCACTTAATAAAGCACAACTACTCTGGTCAGAATTCTCTATTGAGAATATAATTCGGTTATGACTATTAGGGTGTCTCAAAGATATCTCCTCATCCTGGCAGAATATCTTGGCCTTGTACCTTCTCAACCAATCCATACCCAAGATGATTTTGAAGTCTACGAAATCATAAACATACAAACTTCATGCAAACTTATGACCTAACAAATCAAGTTCTAACTGGTCACATCTTATCCTTAAAGTATCATACCCTCATATTAGATTTGCAATCCTTAAGGAAGTAACAAGGTATGTGGGCTCTAAGCATAACCTATCAACCAAACACTGGGATATAAATGAATGTGATGCACCGGTATCAAAATGTATCCTAACTGGTATACTTTGAATCAAAAACGTACCTTCCATCACAGCTTTCCCTTTATCAGTTGTGGTGGGCTTTGCCGACGATCTAACAGCAAAAACCTTTCCCTTGTCCACCCTAGCTGGCTTTGGACACTGGTTCTTATAGTGCCCCACTTGATCACAGTTAAAGCACTTTACATTCTTCTTGTCTGTAGTTTTCTTCCCCTTGCCTGATCGATACTCATTCGCATAATGACACTTCTTATCACATTTGTAACAAACCAAATCATCCTTTTTCTTCTTGGCAGCCTCCCCTTTCTGGGCTCCATTCTATTTAAAGAATTTCCTCTTCTTTCCCTGAGGGCCCTGGGATTCAACAGGCTTCTCTTTAGAAGAAATAGCAAGCATCTCTTCATGGCGAATGGCCATCTCCACCACCACATTAGAAGGATCTCTGATATGGGTCATGGTCATCCTAGCAAGCTCGGTTCTCAATCCTCGAATGAACTTTTCATTCCTTCTAACATCAGTGTCAACCAAAGCATATCCATATCGAGATAGCTCATCAAACTTAGTTGCGTACTCGACCACTGACATCTCTCCCTGAACCAGATCCATGAACTTTCTCATCTATACCGACTTAGAAACCTCAGACAAAAACCTCTGCTCAAACCTTCTCCTGAAATCAGCCCATGTCAGCTCTTTCTCCAAAACTCCGGCGGTAACACTATTCCACCAGTGAAGCACTGCCCCTTGCAACTACCTAAAGCCCAGCCTTCTCTTTTGCCCATCATCCAAGCCTAGATCAGCACAGATCCTTTCACAGCTCAGTAGCTAATTCTCAACTTCAACAACATTCTCCGTTCCAACAAATGGCTTTCCATCCAAACTGATGTAGTATCTGCTTAGCTTAGCATGGTTATTCCCAATTGAAGCTACATGATTAGCTCTTCCAACATTACCAGCAACTCCAACTTGCAAAATATTGGCCAACAACTGATATACCATCCCCGCATCTACTGGCGGATTTCCAGTACCTACATTGGCTTCAACATTTGGATTAGCATTAGCCTGCCGACCTTGGTTCCTCCTGGTATTAGGTCGAGCATTTCCGTTGGTTGTGGTGCTTCCTCTACCCAGATTTCCTCTTTCATTTCTTGCTTCCATATCTTCTTTCTCGTAAATCTGCATACGAGCCTTAGTAAAATATAGAAGAACGGTCTAAGAGAGAGGGGAAAATGTACTTATATGTATATATATATCTATTTATCAAATACAAGTATGTTACTATAGCGTTAACCCAAACCCCGATCATTTTTTCAAATTCATTGGATTATGTTTGAAAATCTTTTAGGTTTAACTTTATTTTAAAGTTTCATAAACATATGCTCAGATACCAACTTGTAACATCCCCCTACTTGGAGGTCCATAACTAACGGCTACGGATGCTGCAGTCATCCATAGTTATTAATCCTCGACGACCAAATACGGCAGTGTTAGATTCATTAATACACAGAAAACACATAAATACGGAAAAAATTTAAACATCAACAAAATCACATTCCATATCAAAACATTTTTAATTCATTACATAATCCCAACATTAGCAAACCACGTTCAGAGAAAATATATTTATTACAATATATGCCCAAGAGCGACATATGTAGATGCCCCCTTGGATGATCAGAGTATATACAGGCAATATAACAACTTTGCCATTACAAACAACACAGCGAAATCAAAAGAAAAGAGACTCTAAATAGTCATCATGCCTCCTGCACGTCCCCAGAAACTTAGTCATCTTAGAAGGTACCTGAAAACCTCAACTCTCAAACTACTGAAAATCAATTGAGTACCCGAGATTTAAGGGGAAAACATAAACTTCGAGTTAGACATAAAGCCCGGTATGAATAATAATCTACCATCTTAAATCATTTAGATATCTAGTGAGACCATGCCGCTTAGCGAAACGGGTTTCCCCTTACTAGTATCTCAAAATCTTTACAAAACCATATACCGTGGTTCTGCATCCATAATGGTTAAAACAATTCAAAATAGTATAATATGATGATTTACAAAATAATTGAATTAATTATGGATTACCCATCCCCATTCAATTTAGCCTATCTGTCTCAGTTATAGTTTCTAGGATTACTATTACCCTATTAGTTTTCATGGGCTAACTAATAACCAGTTAAACATTTAAGGACTTCCAGTCCAATTACATAGTTTTCAAGGGACCACTATGAACCTATTGGTAACTCCAATATTACTTTTATCCTAGTTTTCATGGGTTGACTAGGAACCTATTGGTAACCCCAATATCCTTTCTTCTTACCCTAGTTTCCATAGGTTGACTAGGAACCTATTGACAACTGTCAATATTTCATTCAGATATAGTTTTCATGGGCTAACGACAAACCTACTAGCCCTGCCAGTATCCAATCATAGTTTTCATGGGCTTACTATGAATCTGTTTAACTAACATTTTCCTTTACACATAATTTTCATGGGCTAACCATGAACCTGTCTATCTGACATCTTCATTTATATAAAGATTTCATGGGCTAGCTATGAACCTATTTGCCCCTGCCAATATCATACAGTTTTCATAGGCTTACTGTAAACCTATCGGCCTCTGTCAATATCTTTCTTTTATAATTTGGCATCCTATATTCTGGTCTTCCTGACCTCCTGAATGCAATTCTACTCATTCAGGAGTTTTAATCAATTTATATTCACCAATGGGTTAACCTAACTGGTTCTCCTACCCTTTTTCCCAAAAATGCAATTATGGGTCCATTATAAAGTGAATATATTCATATTAGAAGAAGCAATATAACAACAAAGTAATACCACTCCTGTGGGTTTTTAATATAAAACATGGTTAATCCCTTTAACCTATTTCTTTATAAAAGATAGCTTCTTCTTAAAACCATTATAAAACTCCTTTAATATAGCCATGGGTTTTTCTTTTAAAAATAGAGTTTGGGGTCATAAAACCTTTCGATACCTTCGAAACCTAGCTTTCGATTTCATAGGATAACCTCCTTCGAAAGCCTTAAAATCTTTCATCAAAACAATAAGCTCCTGCCTTTTTATACTTTAAAAGCTACCTTTCGAAATCTTTCGAATACATTAAAGTATTAGCTTTTAACTTTAGAAGCTCAGCTTCGAAACCAGTTAAAAGTACCCCTTCGACACTTATGGAAGCAACCCTTTCGAAACCTTTAAGTACCCTTTTTGAAAGCATTGGGTTTATACTTAAAACATTATTTGGGTCAAAGTGAACATAATCGAAAGCATCTGTTTCGAAACCAATATAAAAACATTGGGGAAAACTTGATATCATCGGCACCATCCCTTTCGAAAGCATAAAACATTTGGGTAAAACATTGGAAGGTTGATGTCGAAAACCCTTTCGAACCATAACCTTCGAAACCCCTAACCCCTTTCGAAAGCTTTAGAAAGTGGCTTGAACCTATAAAACAAAACACCTTTCGATAGCACTGATATCTTCAATACCATCGGAAGGTTATAAGACGTCAACAGGGTATCGACTAGGTCGGAACCCCCTTCTTTCAAAACATTATGTTATAAGTAAGTAACCCAGTTGAAAGCAATCTTAAGTTATTGGCAACTCTTTCGAAACCCTTTAAAACCTCTTTCAAAACCTTATGCTTCGACTCTGTCGAAGACTTAAATCAAAACATAGGCAGGTGCTTTCCTTTTAAAAGCAAGCCAAGGTTTCGACCCCTTCGGAAGCTATGCATTCGACACCTTACCATCCGCCTATCTCCAATACACTACGTAGCATCATAGTGATACCTTGTGTATTGGTTTCAGCATAGTTGGTTTCGATAAGGATGAAGGTGGAAGCTACTATGTTGAAAGGCACTTTCCTAAGTAGGCGGAACCACTTTTCCGAGCAAAACCAGGTTTAATTCTTGTTTAAGTAAACTTTTCTCTAACTAAGCTACCATGTGTCAACACCAGATTGGTTGCCTCAACTTTTTCGAATTCTTTTTCAAAAACAACTACTGCTAATCCAGATCTAAACCATGGTTAAGTTAATCAAACAAGCCCTTCCAATTTTTGAAAAGAAGTCCCTCTTCTAAAACAATTTATTTTTTTATAGCATATCACTTTGGAAAAATCCCAAAAAATTCGAGAAATTCACTTAAATCATGTTACCTGACATATCAAAATTTCGGACCCAAATTCTCAATATATTTTCCAAAATAAATTATAAACCCAAATAACCATATTTTCTTTTGAAAATTCATAATAATATTTCCACAGCTCGGAAAATTCTCAAAATTGAAACCCAATTCCAAAATCATGTTTCTTATAACATAAATTTTCCCATGGCATTTAAACAACATTTAATCTCTGTTTTGATCTAAAACTGTGCAAAAACCCTTTTAAACAACCTTGTTTAAATCAAATAAATTATGAATCAAGCATATCATCATTCCAATATATCATAAAAATGAATTTATCCCTTAAATCCGAAAATATATGATTTAAATCAAAATAGAGATGGAATTATTATTCACCTTGCTCTAGATAAGGAGTTTGATTGAGGCTGATTTTCCTTAAGCTTGATTCTCTAGCTTTAATTTGATTTCCTCTTAATCTCTTTAATGGTCGGCCGTTCCTTTATATTTTTTTGCATTTTAAAATGACATGAATGGGAAGTAAGAATGTAGGGATGAAATATATATAAGCGTGGAAGCTGGGGGCGGCAATTCCTAATATACCCTTATGTGACTTAATTAACCAAAACCCACTCTTAAGCCCATTTGTTAATTCATTAGGCACGACTCTTAATTAATTAATTCAAGTCTCAATCCCCTTATCACTTACATTTTACATTATTCTATTTAATTTATCTAATTAAATCTCCTTAATAATGTTATCAAAAATTAGGGGTGTTTCTTACAATGGGCTAGCATGACCAGGCTAAGCTTCATACACTAGTTTTATTTGTTCCAACATAAGGCTTGCTTGGCAACTCAGCTTTGTATCTGGGATACAAAGGGCATAGGTAGGCATTTGTTTGAAGGATGGACTTGCGTCCCTTTCAATGCTCGATTCTAATTCTCCTTTGCCAATGTTGCTTTCCTTATAGCTCGCCTCAGTCTCTCACTGCTTGGGTAATGGCTCAAGATGAGGGACTGGGATGTCAACTAATTGTTGTAGGTCGGATTGTTTCCACTATGGCATCGACACAACATTAATTAATTTGTCAAGATCAATTTGTTGCTAAACTTTATGCTCCTCACCTATAACGATGTCATCGTATCCTCGGTTCTAGCCTGTGATAGGCTCGACGAAGATTCAAGAAACGAACTTTGGAGTATTCCTGCTTTTCTATGGTCGGCTTCTCTTCTGCACCGCCTTCTTTATCGACTTCCATTTAGGGGGGTCACTCCCAACCATCGTTTGGTCCAACCAAATTGGTGCAACTTGTGGAGATTGGCACCAATCACTAAGAGTCTTAAGTCTCGGTATCCAATGGTGGCCGTCTTCAGCCAATTTAGACTCTCATTCACTGTCATAAAGGCAACGCCGATGTAAGTAAGGACTTTCCCTATCAGTAGATGTGTTTAGAAAAGGAAGATAGAAAAAGATAAGGGGAAAAGAAAAAAGAAAAGTCTTACTAGTAGTTTGGAAGTTGAGATACTCGAGTCCGGGGTTAACCCCCTAGGGAACAAAGAAATATCTAGTCATCCAGTCGGGTGCGGCTTTGCTGGGAATATCCATAAAGATCATATGCTTGGTGTCAGCTTGAAAATGATCGTAAGTACCTATTGGGTATTCGACCTCTTTATGCAGCCAGAATATCATCTCATAAAAGTAGCATTTGGCACAAGAAGGCTGAGCACTGTACAAGTGGCATAAAAGCCGCATAGGAGCCAATAACCGTTGGGAGTTAGCTCACTGGGGGCAAGCTATTAAGTGTTGAGGATAAAGATAACATAAGGGTGGATGGGCAACATAACACCCACCTTGAAATATCCTAAGGAGACAGCGAAGTAGCCCGGGGCTGGTTGGGATGGTTGGTAGGAGTGGGGTAGCAAATCGTCCCTATATTACATTCTTGGATGACCAAAAGCTTAGCCATGTCAATTTTTCCGAATTCAAGCTCAGATGCTCTAAGACTAATAGTGCTTGCGGTGATCGATCTGCCTGTGGATGCAGATCTTGAGGTGGCGATTTGAAACATAAGTGCCCTAAGTTAGACAAAGCCCTAACATCTATGTCCAACATCAAATCAAGGTGAAGCATGACGACCGTCTCCAGGGCATGCCCAGACCAGACAGCCTATGAATGTCGGGTTATAACTTAAACTCTTAAACTAAGTAAATAAGCTTTATGGCCCTCTATTTATTAATCTATTATATTACTTAAAGCCCATACTCATAATATTGGGCTTATTCCACAGTTCATTACCTAATTTATTTATTAACATCATTATCAAACATTTGTAGGTCCACTGGAGCTCATCAACATCAATCGATCACCACTGATATGGCAACGATGATCAATTGACGTCCAAAGATGGCCAAGGAGAACAGATCCTGGTCAAGGCAAACAAAAATCTACAACATCGGCAACATTATAGAAACAATAATCTCAAAGTCAAAAAGGAAACAAAAAAGCAAAAAAATGGGAAAAAAATCAACGATTAGGCCTATGGCCATGGTGCCAACGGTTGTGGAGAAGACAGTGGAGAGAAAAACTCATATTTTCTCGAGTACGAGGCTTGGAAAATCGAAGTCTTTGAGAGCGCTGAAGCTTTTAATAGTGGATTTTGCTCTTTGTTTTCAGTAAAAAAAGGAGAAGTAGGAAAAGTAGCTTGTACAAACCTACCACCTTGATCAAAGCCGTTAGATTCAAATCGACATTAAATCTCGACCATTTAGACATAACGAATGAAACTATCACTTATCCACGTTGGAAACATGAGCTTTCTGCCACGTTTGAAAAAGCTAACCATCACCAATCATAGAGCGTCACATGGGGCATGCATTAAATGCATAGTAAAGGAATCATACGGCAATATGTTTGTGAAATGATAAGCCTGCCTCTACTTATAGAGATGGGCTTATGAGGCAAAATGTTGCTCAATTTTCTCGAAAGTGTAATTAGCAAGCCGATTAAGGCAAAACCTGGCCTAATCAAAGCCGACCCAACTAATCTACACTGGACGACTCATGCTAGCCCAAAATATAATTGGCCCCAAGCCATCGTATATACTCAGTAGCACATCAGATCGACAACTAGCCAGCTCATTTCGAAGTGGCTTCAACATACAACTACTCAGTATAAGGACATGACAGCTAAGCATAGTCTGATCTGATCTACACTGGCCCAACTCACCTACAACCGGCCCTCTCATGCCAACCCATATTTGGTGGCCCAAAGACAATCCATCAACTTAGCAGCATTCTAAGGCTATCGCCAGCATGCATGGCTCATGATGGCTCCAACAGCCAACTCACCAGGCAAGACTGGCTTAAGCATGACTTGTCTTTGGCTTGCTTCATCATTGCCATCATTGGCTAGTCCTAAGCAGCCCATCTCGTCATCTCATGGCCGGCCTGGCACCTCCCTTGCAACTTGGTCCTTAGCACCATTCAACTTTCCTCGAAAAACTTGGACATTAAGCAACATTCCCACTCATGGCGGTCTACATTCAATCTGGCTCCAAGCAAACTCATTAAGACCAGCTCCATCTCCGACCAGCATAACTCAAGATAGCTTCAACAACTAGTCATCTACCAAGATTAGCTCTGGCATAACCTGTCTCTGAAATGGAATCACCACAGTGCGACCATCATATCACATAAGGCTTGGCTCATTCTTTCCACCTGGGTCCTTGGTGGTGTTCATCTTCCATCAAGTATTGTCAACAATCGATTGGCCATCCTCACCCAGGGGAAGCCACTCATCCACCTTTCCATATAGGCATGCAAAAGTAAATGATAACTCGTATAACAGGTTGTACTATGTACTATAGCAAAGAGGCCAAAAGCATACTTATTGCTGTAGCACACCGTCAACATGTAATGCACATTAAATGCAATGCATGCGCCTGATGTGGACTGACAACCGACATGCTTCTCAACCACACATTCCAGCCTTTCTTTAAAACTAACATCCATTAGCCAAGGCGACCATATCAACGACCGATCGATTTCACACACATTTTCTTACATGATCTTAGTCATCTATCATCTTCTACAGCCATATAAATACCTCCAGCCATGTAAATTTGAAGGGGTTGAAAACTATTTCAAAATTATTTGAATTTTGGTTATCAACTTCTATCCAGAGCTCCTCACACGGCAAATCAAAGTCCTAAGCTCTTAAGATTAGCTACTTTTTTGGTATTAAATGTTTTATTTCTTATTATTCTCTTGTAATTACTTGTAATTTTAAGAGATAAATATAGTAACAGATTTTCATAGTGGACGTAGGCAAGCTTACTGAACTAGTCTATATTTGATGTCATTTACCTTAAATTTTTTGCTCTCTTCCTTTTTTTTACATTTTAAAGCCTTGTGATTAGCAAGTTATCTTTGCTTTCACAATTCATTAGTCTAATTCAAGGTTGGCTAATTCTTTAGTCAATACTAATTTCTTGTCTACTGTGGTAAAAGCATTCACTCCTATGTCATATCGCCTTACTCTATGCAAAGCATGCCCTCGTATGGAATGACGGTTAACATGTATCTTAGCCATATAATTATACCACCTTTCTAACTATCCTCCATTAACATAGTCGATCATATCAACAGTCCAAAGCAATTCCCTTCCTTCAGTTGCGCAATCTCAACTGTAAATACTCATTGTCATACAACTTCATAACGGTTCAAAATCATATTTTTAGCATAGAAAAAATAAAAGAGCTCTTAAGCATTAGCATAATTGTAACTTTAAGTGCTGTTAATTTTCTTACTATTCTCTTGTAATTCATTGTAGTTGTAAAAGATCAACATAGTAAGAGATCTTCACAATAAACGTGGACAAGCTTAGTCGAACCACTATACGTAGTGTCATTTTACTTTAATTTTTTATTCTTCATTTTTAATTTTTTTAAGCCTAGTATTAGCAAGTAACCTTTATGAATACAAACATATTAACATAATCCTGAGGTTTGCTAAATTTTTAGTCAGCATAAGCATTAGCAAAACTGCAAATAAACAACATATATGTACTAATCCTACACTACACATCCATTAATAATGCAAATGCATCCATAACTATATTACCGATACTACATTTGTGTAGTAATAAACAACCAATCACACGAATGTTTTACAACCACAAATTAAATAGCATAAGCATACTCACTAAATATTAGCTACACCATACTCGTATATTAATCAATAACACCAGTCACAAAAATGTCATTTATTCCAAAGTCACACTAGATACAATAAGCATATTATTCAATATACATATATGTCAATCGCCACCAATTACTTTTATGTACTAAATAATCGTACGTAGATTAATTTACACCTCATACCTTGATATTTCCTTACTATTATTCATCATGATAATAATACTCAAATATATCTCTGTTACTGTTTATTTAAATGTAATACCATTGATCCTTTCCAAATCCTTGGATGTCGTATTACTACTTTTCCTAAAATAATAATAATTTTCATCATAATTTGTTTAAAATCTGATATTATTCTTCTTCTTGGGATAATGATAATATAATCAAAAATTCAATTTTGATCGCTTTATTATTATTTAACTCAAAAACGGAAACGGTAATATTTTCCAACATTCCAAAAATACAAAACTACTATTCATTTCAAACAACAAAAACTTACCTTGAATTCCTATTGAGTTTTTCTATTAATAGTAACAGTCCATCTCAAATGCAATATTAATAATTTTCAAATAATAACGATTTACCATACTATTATTATTTAACCCCATAATAATCTAGCTCAATTATTTTTAAAAATATCATATTATCATTATCAAACAGTAATATTATTCTTTTAAATCAATGAACTCTAACTTAAGTGGTTAGAGTATGATGCTTTAAAGGGAGTTCTAGAGGTCATGGATTTGACCTCTTTGTACATCAAAATGAGTGCTCTGCTTTAATGGAGTATAATTCTTGTTCTAAAAGACAATTTTCTTTTAATTAACTAGAACTATATTACTATTTTTTATCTCAAAAATAATAATTATTATTTTAGTACTTAAAAAATACAATATTACTACATATCTCCGAAATAAAGATATTTACTCAAAACCATAGTATTATTATTTCTCCGAACTAATAATAATATACAATAAATATCTCAAAACCATATTATTATTATTAATCGCAAAACTAATAATTATATACCATAAATATTTAAAAACCATTTGTTTATTATGTTCCACTTTTTATTATAAATAACATTCCTTTTTTAATCTTAATTCAAACAAAATATTGTTATTTATGAATTCCATCATAAATTCATCAATAATAATATTACAAAAATCAGTTCCTTTATTTAAACCATTCCTTTACTAAAATTTATTCCCTTAATTTATAAATACTCTTAGTTAAATTTCTTTGAAATGGATTCATACTTAAACTCATTCGCTTCTTATTTATCTTCTATCTTTAACATACAAATAATAACTATCACATAATATATTCATCCAATATGCAATTATGTAAACACAATCAACAATTTACGAATAATAATCACATATTGTAATTTATTTAATTCTATTACCCAATTAATCAAAATAAGAAATTCAACATCATAAACCAAAAATCTAAATATGCATAAAATCATCCAAAGGATATAGAAGTAGTTTTGGAGCTCGACCATTGGTGGAGAGCTTCTCTTAGTGGATTTTTAACTTGAAAAAATGGAGGACAATTATAGAGACACCTGTTTTAATCCAATAGTATGTTGCATGAAGTAGACAAATGACGTGTTATTTGTTAATGGAGCATATGGCCAACTTTGGTCTTTGCTTAATAACCATAGCTTTCCTCTATGGTAACTCAGTCCGTTTCGCATCAGGTGAAATTTCAAAATAAAAAATTCTCTATTTTGATAATGGTGGCCTATAAAATCTAATAGGTTTCACTAGATCCAATCTACTTGTTATTAATAAAATCATATTTTATTAATATCGTCTTATTGTTAATTAACTAAATCTTTGTTAATTAAATGTGAGATTGAAATTTTATGAATACATCAAATATATTCATATTTTGAAGAGTGCGACAAACATGCAAAATATAGTGAGTGTAATTTTTTGGTGTTTAAGGCTGGGAACAAACATTAAATAAGAGTTAGATACAATTACATAAGGATCTAAAAGGAAGAGGATGAATGAGGCATCATTGGTTGATTCCACCTTTCCTCTTTTGCAAACATTCAATTAACACTACACTATATATGGGTTGATATGTTACAACAATATGTTTAAAATGTCAAAAGCAACTAACAATAACATGGTCAACATATATATATATATATATATGTGTGTGTGTGTGTGTTTGTGTGTAGATATTAGGATTTATATCTACCCTGTATATATTCGATGTTTCTATATACATGTAGTATTACCTTAACTTTAAACTGTTCAATAAAAAAAATTCTAAAAAATATTATTTCTAAAATACATGCCTTAACATTATAAAATATAAATACAAGTGCTTAAACAAACAAGCGCGCGCACACACGCGCACGCGCACACACACAATTTCCAATTGATTTAGAAACATACATATTACACTAAACCTTTATGATGTACTTGTAAATAACTAAATAAATAAATATGGAAAATTATACACACACACATACATATATAAAGTTTCAGCCCAAAAATAAAAAATTATTTTTTAAACAGTCAAAATATGTATAACTGAAATTGCATACATCGCATAAAACATTATTTTATGCATGTATAAATTTTGGTTTTGATTAATCAAGTTACTATAGATCAAGTCATTTAACAATTTTTTTAAATTGTATTACTAATTCTAAATCATGGTGAAGTAATAATATATACATATAAAATTGTGATAAGTATATTACATCTAAGAAAACAAATTAAAATTTGAATATTCATTTCAGATCTAGCCAATAAGTGAAACTTTGATTTAGAAATCCCTCCTTTGATTCTTGAATCTGCACTTAATCTTTGTAAGAGATGGATAAACCACGTACCATTTATGTTTATTTGATGTTTTGATTTTTTAGATTTGATATTTTCAATAAGATAGAGAAGGAATTTTTGGCCATGAAATATATCGAGGAGGTAGCCATGGGAGGGAACTGGAAAAAAATTGAATGAATGAAAAGAAATGTGAGGAGTTTGTTTTAAGGAAAAAATAGAAACCTTTACCATTCTTTCTTTAAAAATTCCCTCTTTGGTTCTTAATTAATTTTCGATCAATCCATTCCTCCCCTTTTCCTCTACATGCCTAACCAAGCATTTCTCCTTACATGGAACTTTTTTCTAAAAAGCCTGTTAAGTAATTAACTGTATTTAAAGCTTAATGTATACCAATATCGCATATCAATACATACATATGTAACTTTTAAAAATACATCCAAATAATTACTAACACCAAAACATCATATAAATTAAAAATTCTTAAATTTTAATTAATTTAATTAATTTATAGCATTTTATAAACTAATTAAATCGTGTGGTTTTCCAAAAAGTTCATAAATGTGGTTGTAAGACTCGGCTATATGAATTCAATCAATAATTAATATTGAACAATTCAAATATTAATGCTTACATATCACCTTAACAAGTGGTGTGACAATTTGGGTGAATTCGTCACATATAAATCTGTTCGCTAAAATCCAATTTCACATTTTTTAAGCAGTACTTTTAATAATGATAATATACACATGTCCTTTTCGTCAAATCTATATCTCTTTAAGATATATGGAATTTGGTGTTGGTTAAAATTCCAAATTCAATTTAGATAGTTCATAAACAAAGTCCTTAGTTTAATAATAACATTTGTTATTAACTATACTACTCTGCATAGAAATTTTGACTTTGAGTTGACTACAATTGGCTATGATACTAACCTCATATAACTTAGGAGATGAACTCTCTATCGAATAATGTTTCTGTGACGACCCGGAAATTTAGCAATATTATTTTAATGAGAATTTAGTCCAAATAATTAAAACATAAATTAAAACAGATGTATGTATATATATGTATGTATTTTTAGGAAATAACCATGATCTGGAAATATAAAAATTAAGAGTTTTAAAATATTCAAGATTTAATCTAGCTTATTCACAATAATGTTTTAAAGTACATATCTTAATCAATATATAAACAATTATATGGTTAGGGTAAAATAAAGCTTATTAATTTAAAACTGAAATAAAACAAAATATGGATATAAAATATATATAAATATATATTTAATTAACACAAGTATAAATAATAAATAGGTAACTTAAATTTTGATAGTTAAACTTTAACAATGTAATAAATAGTATTGATGTTAAATGATATCTCAAATAAATTTATAGTCATATACAATGAACACATAAGTAAATTCTAGATATATATATATACTTGGAATACATGAAGCTGGGAAGGAATAAGACTGAAGAAAACAAATGGATATAAGCTGAACATAACATAATAAAATAAAATAAAAAGAGAAGAGATAAGCCTAAGCTTATAAAACTTATATAACAAGCCAAGTTAATTAATGCAAGCACATCCAAGCATCATTTCAGCCACCATTTGAAGAAAAGTCTTTGGTCAAAAATGAAAAAAATCAAACACAGTACAAAAAATCTTGTACCTGTATATTCATCAACCTGATCTCTATCTTTTATATATATCACTTGCCTGTTTTCATTCGTTCATCAGTAAACCTGAGTATATATAAAAAATAAAAAAAAACTAACTACAACCTGAAAACCAAACTAGATCAACAACCATTTAAATCAACAGTCAAGCAAGCAATCATGAATCAAACAAGCAAGAAGATTTAAAGAAAAAAAATCAAGTGACAGCTTCCAGATTTGTGCTCTGTTCATTTAGTTTCCAGGTGAGTAAACAAAGTTTATTTTGTTAAAAATCTGGTTGCATGCAGTAAATCTAATGGAACAAAGTATAATAATTGTTTGCATGACTGTCAATTTTAAAATTTGTGTATATATATCTGGATATATGGATGTGCATGTTTGAACGCAGAAGATTGGCTCTGTTCATGTTGTTCAGGTTTCATAACTTGAAAAAAAATTAAGATCTTTCTCCCTGAATCTTTTTAGACATCAATATATAAATAAAATTTGTTTGTTATATCAAAATATAAATTCTAATAATGTTTCATTGATCAATCTGAAGCTAGATTAAACAAAAAGGGAAGAAGAACAAGTAGATTTTAAAACATATCGAAATCTCAATTATAATAATTGTTTGATTCAAGTACATAATCTGTTTCGTCGTCAAAAATTAGGATTTTTAAAGAAAAAATCACGATTTTTAAACTTGTGAATTAGGAGAAACTGCATGTTGACCGTGGTTTGAGTTTTCTACATTTTCCGGTGATCGGAGGGCTCGGGGTGGTCGGGACCACTATTGGAGCAGGCTGGGGACTCAAGGGTTCGAGCAAAAATGGTGACGAGGTTTTTAAGCCACCAGGGAGGCCGGACGGAGGAGTTGTAGGGTTTAATAACCCATTTTGGTCGACGATGGAAATTAGTCGATTTCGTCGGCGAGGATGAGCTGGAAGTGATCGGTTGAGGGGGAAAACGGAGTTTGGTTTCCGGTGAGGCCATGGTCGAAGTGGCGGAGCTTCAGATGGTCGGAAATGGGCAGTCGAGGTGATTATTGGCGACCAGTTTTGGTCCAGGGTGGATCGATCGAGTAAATTTATGATGTCGTGATCTATCGAGTTATCTGAGTGGCTTGATGGATTGAGGAAGTCGAAGATGACTTGTGGGTGGAGGTTGCGGAGGCCGGAGCTTCGCCAGCGATGGGTGCACGTGCACCAGATTTTCTGTGCACTTGAGTTGGGTTTTGGCGATGGAATTATGTCTCGAGTTTTGACTCGGGGTAGAGAAGGGTTTAGCTCGGGTATTGATTCGAGTTCGCGTGATGTTTAAGGAATAACAGTTTTAAAATTTTAAACAAGTTTTAAAAAAAAACGAGGAGGAAGCTCAGGAATAGGGGAAGATAAACTCGGGTATCAGTCCAAATTAATCCTGGATTGCCTCAGGTTAAGTTAAGATGTTAACAAGTTTAAGCTTAACAAAAATCAAGCTTTAAAATTAGTTTCTTAAACTATTTCTTTCAAGTAATTATTTTAAAAGTTTGGTTAAGTAAAGATATGTAGTCTATTATAACTTAGATTTAGTTAAATTTTAAGTTATTTTAAGCTTAATTTATAATGTAATTAAGTAGAATTAAATGATGAAATGTTTTGTCGTTAATTAAACTTAAGGACTTTTGTAAATTTTCAAGTTAATGATAATTAATCCTAAGTTTATTAAATTCTGATGATGATTAAGTAAGTGATTAAGATAAATGAATTATCTTGAAATTATTTAAGGTTGGGTGACTAGGACTATTAATTAGTTAATTAATTGATTATCAATTAAAGGTTAATTAATTAATTAAGGTAGTAAATTTAAGGTAATTAATTATTAAATTAAGAAGGATAATTAAGAGGGATGATTAATTTAGATTAATTAATAATTGTAATTAATCAAAAGAATAATTAATTAGGGAAAGTGATTAGAAGATCATTAATTAATATAATTAATTAATTAAGGAGATTAATTAAAGGTTAATTTATGTGAATGGTTAGGGCTAATTAATCTATGTGGTAATTAAAGGTTAATTACTTAATGTAATTAAAGAATAATTAATCAAGATGGATGATTAAAGAATGATTAATTAATTGTGTTATAATTAATTAATATTAAGTAAGCAGGATTTAGGTAATCCAAGTGATTTAAGCTAGTGATTAATTAAATTGAAGATCGATTAAATTAATTAGGAATTATATATTTAATTTATCTTGCTTATGAATGATTGAATGATATTTGAATGCCTTGGATTATTTGTTATCCTTGATATGTGATTGTGATGCTTTGTGAAATGAAATGTTTTTGTAATATGATATGTTGGGTTGAACAGAGTTAATGTGGTTATATATGATGAATTGCTGTGTAAAAGTGACATCCTATATTTAAAATTTTAACAACTTGAATAACTTGGGTTAAGATGACATTGGATTCAAAGAGACCGGAGTCGGGTATTAGTTAATACCCGAAACCACTTTGATTCTTTATAGATTGATATGTGAAATCAATAGGCTGGCATGGAATGATTTAAGTGAATTGGACCATTTAATCTAAGTTTTGGTACTTAGAAAGTGATGTGTGAAAAAGTGAGGTCCATAACAAATTGTGAATTTGTAAATTGTTACGAGTTACCCGGGATTTGTGTAAGTTTTATGCTGTTGTATTCCATGTTAGATGGGTTTACTCACGCTGGTTTCCAGCCTGACCCGGGTGTTACTTTGATGTAATGCTCGGGCCAGACCGAGTATTACAGTTTTCAGGTAAGGACGTTCTGGAGCTTAGGAGGCGAGCTGGATGGCAGGAACGTATGGAGTGTTTCCGCTGTGATATATTTCTGTTTATCTGAGACATGTTGATTTGTAATGTCCAGTGTTTGAGTATGTGTGTAACTCTGGTGTATAAAAATGTAATCATCTGATACAGTATTCTTTTGTAAACTGTTATTATTTGATATTATATTTTGATCCGCTGCGATTTGTGAGAATTAGTGTCGTGTTTTTCTGTTTCTTCTACTTCTATCTCTTTCTTCTTTCCCTAACTATCTGGAATTTTCGAATCGAAATTTCAGGTCGTTTCAGTTTCACTCTAATGCTTCAACTCATAGCAAAGTATGGTCACCCGATGGATCTCCATGCCATAATTTAACTATAATCAAAGTGAAGTATCATATTGAAATTCCATGATATTCTAAAATGGAGGGAAATGGGTAACATCATCATATTGAGATTTCCTTTTTGATCTAGTTGTTATCAACCAACAGGAACTCTCGGACAAGCCATTCCATAGTTATCCAATAACTATGAGTATGTAACCACTTAGTGGCCCCGACAACCATAGGTAATATATTGCCCAACATTTGGAGAGCGTTATGCACTCTGATCTCAATAGATGTATCTGATATCCTTTCTTGAAACATCTTGACCAGGAGTATTTTTATAACAAAATGTCATTTTATATTGTGATTAATTACTCACAATTGCAACTATATACCACTATAATCACATAACATTTTATTTAAGGATTTTCTTATTAATATACTTTAAATTAATTACTTAATTGATTATATCATAATATAACAAAGTATACAAAAGAAAACAAACAACATCACTACGAACAAAATTGACTACAAAGTTAGATATATATATATATATATATATATATATATATATATAACAACTTACATAATTACCCTAGGGCATCCACTAACTCTTTTAATCTTTCACTTGCACTTGGGGTCAATTATGGAATCTTAATATTGTTTCTCATACAGTTCAAAATTAATCAAGTTAGTCCTTAAGTGAATGGATATGCTATATTGTTTTACTATCTACTCTGCCAGCCAATATCTCTTGACGTTGATAAACTAACTTTATCATGTGGAACTTTCCAAGTATGTTTCAATACATCTTATGTAATCCTTAGTTTCTTTTGCGATTTGTGTCGTGACATTGTTTTTGCAAAATAATGTCAAGGATTTTCAATATTTAAAATCACCCATAGCTTAGTTATAAATTTATGCATTTAGTTATATAGTCTTTATTGCAATGCAATTCAAGGAAATGTATTTAGCCTTGGTTGACTTAGCAACCACCACTTGTTTGGAGCATTTTTCAACTCAAAGGTAATTAACTAAAGTCTAATATGAATTTAGGATTGATGTACTATATTCTAAATCGCTTATGAAGTTTGTATTTGAATATTCCTTCATAAGGAGTTCAAAAATACTTGAGACTATAAGTAAATACATTTAGAGATATTAATTCGGATTTGACATTCGTTCAATACATCAAGTACTCAAGCGAAATGTCATATAGTAAATAATATAACAAATATGATAATTCTTATCGCTAATGCATTAGGAATCCATCTCATAGGCTCCGTATCAAACATTTTAATATGATGTCCATGTATATCGTTTTGGACAGTTCCAACATCCTTACTTATAGTTTTTAGAAATATTTTAATGCCTTTATGATATTCTTGTTTACGGACACATTCTTTCTCTGCACTTTGATTGATAATCAAACTATTTGATTTTTCTGTCAAAATATTTATCTCTGATGAGCTTAGCTATCGCTACCACTGACGTCGTGACATTTTGGTTATCATATGCAAATAGTATATTCTATACCATCATCCAGAATTTTTGTTTCAACAAAGATGTACCTAATTTCAAAAGTCACATTGGACGATAATTTTGCAAGTTGAATCCAAATTAACTCAAGCATGTTGATTGACAAATTTGCTACTCTAGTTTCAATAACTGAAATTTACATGGTTATTCTCATTAATGTTACTTACTATATTACAACTGCATTGGCCTTTCTTTTGAAGACAGACTTGCGGCCGATAAATCATATCCCTTTGTGTACAACTATCAAAATCATATTTTGACAATGCATTTGCAATCTATTGCGGGTTTAAGATTCGTTTCTTACGGTAGAGTATACACTCTTTATGGCTTATTGACAATTGAGGAGATTATGGTCACTAACAATCTTTTTTCTCAATATTGATAAGAAACTCATAGTTTATCTTTAATGTGCTAGAATTTTTGTTAGGCATTCTAACGAGTCAGGTACATTTTAGGCTTAGTAAATTTCATTTCATCTTATATAATCAATTACTATGTTAAAGTATTTGGATTTTACTCAATATTTGCATAAAACTGATTTATTTTTGAGTTTACGAAACTTATATTTTCATAACATAAATTAGCGAACCATTGTTGGTCAATCCAAAACTCCTTTTGGTGATCTATACAAGATCAAATACAAGTGAATTTTATGTGTAGCCTCTCAATTCACACACCCCGAAATCTCCTTGACCTTGGATATGTAGGAGTATATCATCAACTCATATCTTATATGATTTCATAAAATATGCTGCCGAGGAAATTAAATTTAACATACATATCTACTCTTAAGTACATGGTTATTCATACATCATTACCATTAGTTGTTCCTTGTCCAATAAAATCCGACAACTGTTTATTGATACATCATTATGTATCTTAAAGAGGAGCGACTTTGAGATTGAATCTTATTCATTTTTGGTGCTCTTGGAACTCTTTCTAATATACCGACCTATTTGACCAAATCAAATTGTTTTATTTCCTTTGCACGTTATGTTTTCTAGTTCCATTTTAAATTCTATGAACTTACAAAAGATATACTAATTGCGTATCAAATACACATGTTCATGTCTTTGACGATCCATCCATGAATTTAAAGAAAGTAAGCGGATCTATGTTTGTATTAGTAGACCTTGGATTGAATACATTTATACGCATTAATCTAAAGAATTCGTCAACTCTTTCATCACTCTTATTAAATGGGAGCTTCGCCTGTAACGACCTGGATTTTTGACACCCGTTATTAGAATTATCAACTGGTTTAATTATTGAAATATAAATTTTTATCAGTCAAATAATAATTTATGATAAATGGAATATGGGTATATATAAATATGAATGTGTGTGTGTATATATATATATTCTAGTGGTTTGGTTTAAAAGTTAAAAATCTAATTTCTGGAAATAATTAAGTAAGTCTCACATTTCAAATATAGGATAAAATATAAATATTTATGTATATACAAAAACTTATGATATGAAATAAAACAAGATAAATAAATAAATGTAAGTAGCTATGTGTATGTTAAATATAGCGTTAAGTACAAAAACCTTGGCATGTAAATTTAGTGTATTGGCAGATCCATATGTATATTGTTAAGTACAAAAAACTTATTATATATTTTGTTATACATAAGAAAATCTATGTATATTTTTATAATGTATATATGTAAATATATAAGGGAACATCATGATGTATGCATATCAACTCAAGCATATAACAAATCAAATCCTCCTTTCAATAATCAAATCAACAAGGAAATCAAATCACAAAGTTTTCAAATTAGGTCAATATCTCAAAATCAAAGAAAATGAAAAAAAAACATAAAGTAAAACTTACATTACATGAATGGGCTTCAGCCTTATCCTCCTCTCTATAAATACCTCTATGTACTCACATATGGTCATATGTGCAAAAAAAGAAAAAAGAAGAAGAACAAGTTGCCATTAAAACCTGGTAGAGGATTAAATACTCAAGCTTCAGGAAGAAATCAAAAAAAAAACAACAACGAAGTAGTGTCTCTTTTTCAAAAGACTGTGAGTAAACTTAACTCTTTGTTACTGTAATCTATGTATACATGCCTGGAAAATTTGAATAGAGGCTTTTGATTTTGTTAAGTATTCTTGCGCAATAGTATATATGCTTTATACATGTATGTATGTCATGTGTATAACCTGTAAACTTCAAAAAGCTTGTATATCATCCTGTAATTGCTCTGTTCTTTGAAAAATAATTACATGTTGCAACTTTGAAAACCATTATCTCACAATATAGTTAATTTTAGGCTTTGGTTTCAAAAGGAAACTTTGTTGTTTTCGAGTGTAGTATTTTTTAAAATTGGTTTCTTTTGATATTACAAATTATAGAAGAGGAAAGATACATGTTACAGTAAGTGACTTAAAAATGATAGGGTTTTGAACACCATAATTAAATCATTGGGTTATATGAACGTGTTTGTTATGGAAAATCATGTTTTTTGAAAGTTGATTGGAGATTTTTAGCTAAGTATTTAGTGAGAAAAGAAGGATGAACGGATTTTGGGAAAATGGTCAATTTCCGACGAACCACCCAATGTTGTGGGTCAAGCTCTGGCCTGGAGGTGGTTTAGTGGTTGGGGAGTTCGTGAAAAACAGTGCTGTATTTTATTGGTTGGCGTGGTGGTTGGTTGGAGGCGAAGTAGGGTTTTAGGCGAATTTTTGTGTGGGTTTGGGTTGATAACGGCGGCAAGAGGTGACCGGAGACGTGCGGTCTAGGGGGAAAAGAAGGAGGAGGTCGTGGGTTGGTGTTGACGTAATCTGGTGGTTGTCGGTGGTACGAGGTGGTGGGACGAGGTGTTGTGGTGGATGCAGTGTCGTTCCATGTCTCGGGGTTGAGTTCGAATTTTTTAAATAGTTATTGGCTGTGGATTTTGAGTGGGCCATTAGGTTGCGAAGGGCAAGGGTGACCTGAAGGGATGATCAGCGACAAGCTACGTTGGCCAGGGGCCGTGTAAAAAAACTATGCACACCTCCGTTCACTATCTCGTGCACACAAATCAGTTTAAGGGTGAAGGAGGAAAAAGAAAAGAAAACGGGGAAGAAGGAAAGGGTGCTGGATTTGTTGAGTTGATGGACCGAACGTGGCCATGGGCTTGTTTTTTTAAATACAATTTATTTTATTACCTTTTAAACTTAAAACATTTTTTTCCTCTTTTACTTAAATTCAATCAACATGAAAATCTCTACATTTGATCCTACCATTAGTACTCTAAGCCAAATAAACTTGTAAATTTTCGACAATATAAAATTTAATTAATTTTAATAATTAAGGTTAATAAATAATTTAAATCCTAAATTGATAATATCTTAAGTTAGTTAATAAAGTTAGTATTAGATGGATTGTTAATTTTAATTAGAATTAATAATAAATGGTTTTTATAATTGATTTTAAATTATAAGAACTTGGTTAGAAACATAATTAGATTCGATTAATTTAAATTAACAAAATTTTGATTTGTTAATTGTTTAAATATTGTCTATAAATCATTATAATAGTTTAAGGATAAGTGATTTGGCTTGATTACTATTGACTATGTATTCCAAATTATTCTGTGCCTGTGACACTAAGTAGCCTAATGAATTGAACTGTTGAAATAAAACGTCGACACGTTTTTATTGGAAATAGACATATGTAATAAAATTTCCATTTGTAGTTGTGACACCCTAAATTTGAATTGTTTGTTAAAACAACTTGGCCTTTGAAAAATCTGTCGTTTGGATTCGATGAGACTGGGATCGGATATCAGTATTATCCGAAAATCACATCGATCCAAAATAAACGATCGAGTTGGGAAGTTTCCAAGGAAAGATCTGGAATGAAGATTTTAGAGTACAAGGGCTATTTGTCACTAACTCTGAGGGTGATTCCAATATGGGTGTAGTGGAAATGGTGCCTTCGGTTCCGTTAAAACCCCGAACAGATTTGTATGGACGAATGCTATCAGAACATTGTCATTGTAGGACGATGAGCATTCCAAGTGAATGTGTTCTTGAAAGGTAATCGAAGCCTCAAGCCCCATCAACCGAGAATGACTAAAACATGGGAGATGCGGCAAGGCTAAGTGGGTCACACCTAAGTAGGATAAGGTTATCTCTATCTAGAGTCCCTTTTTACTCGGTATGTTTGGTGCGGTTGCTGATCCCAACCGTGGGGTAATCGTATTCGGACTATCCAGGTTAGGGTTAGTCTGGTCTTGTGTAGCAGGGGACCCCGGCATGGTCCTCGATGTTATTTTTCTAGAGATGCACTGTGACGGACGGTACCCCAGTGGCCCAGTCATTGTATGGAACCCATTTCCCAATAAGCGCCTTCGGTCTTAGTTGTATACCTATTATGCTGGAATTTAATTAATGTAACAATTTCAGCTATGTGAATAATTTACTTGAAAACCCTAGACATTATTATAACATCACTGGATTTTCCTATCAAGTATTTTGGTTATCGCAAGGGAAAAACACGTCTGTGTTTATGAGCGGCGAGGTCTTACGAGATACCCTTGTTTTCAAATGGTTTTCAATTTAAAATTATTTAACCGTTTACTCACACTAGACCCATGTCTGACCCAGAGTTTAGTTTTCTGTTTTTTTCTAAACTCTTGGGTACTCAAATTTTTATGAGTAGCCAAGTGATCCAGGTTTACTCTCAAGGTATTTTGGAGGAGGAGTTGGAGAAGGTGGCTTCAACATATCTAGCTATATCTATATTCCACTGTATGGTGTCTGTGTCAGTGTTTTGGCTTGTAATGAATGGGCAGGTCATTACGACTGTCTAAATATTATGCATGTATAATTATGACTTTGTTGAATTGTATTGGTGACTGTGTGATATATGTTTTGTAATATATATTAGCCGTTCCGTTGTGAGATGTTGTGATTTGTTTAGTTCTCACTTTCTATCTATTCTCTTTTCTACCTATTTCTTTCTATATTACGACTCGTCTTTCGAAGCAAAAAGGGCGGGTCGTCACATTTGATATCAAAGCACTAGATTGAGTGAACCCCTAGGCTTTTGGGTAAATATAAATCTTAAGAGAGTGTATTTGTAAATTTATATATATATATATACACACACATCCCTGATAGTTAGATCAGCTTTGATAAAATATTATTAGTGCCATCTTTGGAATGTATTTCGTCCCAGTGCTAAGTATCATCTTACTATGTCCAGGTAGTAAACAATGAGCACAAGGGGAAGGCGAGGCAGGGGAGCCAGTAGCACAACGACCACTAATGGAAGAACCCCTAATGTTAGAGGTGGCGGAGTAGCTGTTGAGGCCGTAGCTCTAGTACAACCTCGTGTAAACTTCGTAACTCTGTGCAAGGACTTTGAGAATCTTGGAGGAAGACCCTTCAAGGGTACCAAATCTATTATCGAGGTACAAGCATGGTTACACTCTTGTGAGAGAATTTTCAAGGGTTTGGGTCTTTCTGATGAATAGAAACGAGTCCTGCCATCATTACAGTTACAAGAAGGGGCGGCCGCATGGTGGACTTAGCCACGGCGGATGTCCCCAAAGATGAATTTTCATGGAATAAATTCAAAGAGGTGTTTGAGGAGCAGTTCATGCTGACTGCGGGTAGGACTCGATTATATAGGAGTTTCCTAGATCTCAAGCAAGAAGACATGTTAGTGGCTGAGTACGAAACGAAGTTCAACAAGTTATCCCGTTATGGACCTGGACTCATAGACACCCCTCTTAAGAAAAATGAAATGTTTGTATTAGGTATGAGGGTAGAATTCCACGAGAAGATGACCGCTCATCTTAAGGGATCGTTTGTAGTGCTTGTGGATATGGCTTTAAGGTATGAAGAACTTTCAGAGAAGAAACCCTCAGTAGCAGCTGCAACACAAAGTGGCAGTGCTACAAATCCAAATAAGAGAATGTTTAACCCGAATTGGAAGAAACAAGGGAAAGAAAAACAAGGAGGCAAACATGCGAACAGTGAGTGTTATAATTGCAAACAGAAATGTCATATTTCCATATTTTGTCGACGTGAAAACCCGAAGCAGCAACGCAGATCTATTTCTCAAATGGTTCAGAAGACTCTGTGTTTCAATTGTCATCAGCCCGGGCACATGGTGAAGGCATGCCCACTCTTATAGAAGGCGCAGTTAAACAAGGTGTTTGCCATCCAGAATGAACCATCAGCTTCAACGGATATGAAGGGTAGAAACAGCCTCGAAGGTACTTTGCTTTTAAATGGTGTTTATGTTAGAGTATTATTTGATTCTGGTGCTTCTCTTAGCTTTATTTCTTTGGAAACAGTAGTGAAATTTCACCTATTCCTAGTGCAGTAGAAAACTCTATTTGTGTATCCAATCCCACAAGGGGAGTGACCCAATTGAATATGATTTGTGAAGGCTTGCGAATTACTTATCTTTCTCATAGCTTTTCGTGTGACCCCTATGTATTAGATTTTAAAGGGTTTGACCTTATACTTGGTATGGATTGGTTAACAAAGTATAAAGCTGTTCTCGACTGTGAGGAGAGAACCATATCTTTGAAACCGAGTTGGGAAGGACTGCAAGGGTAAAATGCGATAGCCCCGAAATTCATATGTGTAGTCTCTTGCATGTGCTCGAAGCATCTCAATAAGGATTAGGATCCATTGAAATTGTTAGAAACTTCCCTGGCATTTTGTGAAGAAGTTAAGGGTTTACTCTCGCATCGAGAGATCGAATTTCGTATCGATTTAGTTCCAGGGACAAGACCTATAGTCCAACCAAAAAGGAGAATGGCTCTGAAGGAGAGGGAAGAGTTAGTGAGTCAAGCATAGGATTTGTTGAGGAGAGGACTGATTAGACCCAATTGTTCGAGCTGGGGGTCTGCTGTAGTGTTTGCAGCCAAGTCGGATGGATCGTTAAGATTATGTGTAGACTATATGGAGTTAAATAAGCTGACCATTAGGAATAAGTATCCCTTACCTCGCCTCGACGATCTTTTTGACCAGCTTCATGGGGCTACTGTATTTTCACAAATGGATTTAGCTTCTGGATTTCATCAATTGAGGGTTGCTGAAGACAGTATACCCTTAACTGCATTTAGAGGGCTTGACTGTTTCTTTGAGTGGCTGGTTATGCCTTTTGGGCTAACCAACGCGCCGGCTTATTTTGTTGATCTAATGAACCATGTCTTCAGAGATGTTTTGAACAAGTTCGTGCTAGTGTTCATCGATGACATTCTTATCTACTCTAAATCAGAGGAGGAGCATAGACATCATCTAGAGGTGATGTTGGAAACTTTGAGAAGGCATGTACTAAAGGCGAAGTTTTTCGAAGTACCATTTTTGGCAATCAGAAGTAAAGTTTTTAGGGCACATTGTATCGGGAGATGGTATTTCAGTGGACCCAGAAAAGGTGGCGGCTGTTCATGAGTGGAAGCAACCACGGACTCCTACGGAGGTTTGCAGTTTCCTTGGTTTGGTAGGATACTACAGAAGATTTATTCAAGATTATTCTAAGATATCCTTTCATTTGACCAAGCTGACTAAGAAGGGAGAGAAATTTGAATGGACTCCGAAGTGTAAAGAGGCGTTTTAGGATTTGAAAGCGAGATTAACCAACGCACCCGTTTTGGCTGTTCCAAATGGGAACAGTGAATTCGTAGTGTACATAGATGCTTGTGGAGTGGGGCTAGGAGCTGTTTTGATGTAGCATGGTAGAGTGATTGCGTATGCAAGCAGGCAGTTGAAGCCTCATGAGAAAAACTATGCTACGCATGACCTGGAGTTGCTGGCTGTTGTCTTTGCACTAAAAATGTGGAGGCACTACCTATTGGGTAAGGATCTTTCCATTTCTTGTTAGTTTCTTGTTAACCCTTAGAGATTTAGGAGTGAACTTCTTTCTTATATTAGGTGAAAAGTTCAAGCTCTTCACGAATCATAAACCACCGAAGTATCTTTTCACCCAAAAGGATCTGAACCTGAGACAATAAAGGTGGTTGGAATTTCTAGCATCCTATGATTTGGATATTCTCTATACATCGGGAAAAGCGAATGTGGTGGCGGACGCTTTGAGTAGGAATGCAGCCTTGGCTCTTTTGGAGGTTACCCCGACTCTTCTAGAAAAAATAGCAAGCGAGCAAAAAGTGGATTGAAGCTTAAGACCGATCATCAGAAAGGTTTAGGAGGGGCAGTGCACCAGTTTCAAGGTTGAAGACCGAGGAGTTTTGAGGATCAATGGAAGAATCTGTGTACCAATTGTCTAGAATCTTAGGCAGGAGGTTTTATCAGAATGCCATCGCTCAAGGTTAAGTATCTATCCAGGTATCTCGAAGATGTGTAGGGATATGAAGCAGATGTTTTGGTGGAAGGGAATGAAGAAAGATATATATACCTTTGTTAGTAAGTGTGTGAGCTGTCAATAGATAAAAGGCGATCAGCAGAAGATAGCGGGACTGTTACAACTTTTCGAGATCCCAAAATGGAAGTGAGAGATGATATCGATGGATTTCATCGATGGGTTGCCCAGAACTAGAAAGGGGAATGAAGGAGTGTGGGTTATTGTAGACAGGCTAACCAAGAGCGCTTATTGTATTCCGGTTAAATCAACTAGGACTGCAGCTTCCTTGGTAGAGATTTTCATGAGGGAAATCATGAGATTGCACAGAGTTCCCATAAGCATAGTAAGTGATCGTGACCCGATTTTTACCATTAAATTTTGGGAAGCTTTGTAAACAGCCCTTGGTATGAAGTTATGTTTAAGTACTGCTTATCATCCTCAAACGAGACGGGCAAACTGAGAGGCTGAACCGTATTCTGGAAGATATGTTGAGGACCTGCATTCTGGACTTCGGTGGGTCTTGGGAAGATCATCTACATATGGTAGAATTTTCTTACAATAACAGTTTCTAGGCAAGCATAGAGATGGCACCCTACAAAGCTCTCTACGAAAGGCCATGCGGATCACCAGCTTGTTGGGTGGAGTTAGGAGATTGTTTAATCCTTGGTCCGGATATAATTCGGGAAGCTCCTAAGAAAGTCGAACTGGTCAAGAAGAGAATGAAGGCTGCCCAGGATCGTTATAAGAGCTACGCCGATAAAAGGCGGAGAGATCTGGAATTTGCAGTTGGAGGCCTGGTATTTATTAAGATTTCTCTGATAGGAGGAGCAATTAGATTTGGCAAGATTGGAAAATTGGCTCCAAGATATATCGGACCTTTTCGTATTCTCGAAAGGATAGGTACTCTTGCGTATATAATTGAATTACCAGAAAGGATGGCAGGGATTCATAATGTATTCCACATATCTCATCTAAGGAAATACGTGCATGATCCATCATTGGTTGTAGAACCATCGGTCCAGGAAGATTTGGAGGTTGAACCAAACTTGACCGTAGTCAGGCATCCGGTTCAGATTATTGATCAGGATGAGAAGAAGCTCTGGAATAAGGTGGTGAAGTTGGTTAAGATCCAATGGAGCGAGGATCCCAGAGATTGTACTTGGGAAACTCTGGATAGTGTGAAGGAAGCCTATTCGGAATTGTTGTCAGGATAGCTAATGTTGTTTTGTTCTGTGAATAACTGTTTGTTATGGTTGTTAGGATATGACTGATGTATGTGCTTTGCTATATAAATATAAAGTTGAATTATTTCTTGCTTTTAAATTTCGGGGATGAAATTCTTTTACGGGGGGGGGGGGGTGGAATGTAACGACCCGGATTTTTGACACCCGTTATTAGAATTATCAACTGATTTAATTATTAAAATATTAATTTTTATTAGTCAAATAATAATTTCTAATATATGGAATATTGGTATATATATAAATGTGTGTGTGTGTGTGTGTGTGTGTGTATATATTAGAGGTTTGGTTTAAAAGTTAAAAATCTAATTTCTGGAAATAATTAAGTAAGTCTCACATTTCAAATATAGGATAAAATATAAATATTTATGTATATACAAAAACTTATGATATGAAATAAAACAAGATAAATAAATAAATGTAAGTAGCTAATGTTAAATATAACGTTAAGTACAAAAACCTTGGCATGTAAATTTAGTGTATAGGCAGATCCATATGTATAGTGTTAAGTACAAAAAACTTATTATATATTTTGTTATATATAAGAAAATATGTGTATATTTTTATGATGTATATATAAGTAAATGTATAAGGGAACATCATGATGAATGCATATCAACTCAAGCATATAACAAATCAAATCCTCCTCTCAATATTCAAATCAACAAGGAAATCAAATCACAAAGTTTTTAAATCAGGTCAATATCTTAAAATCAAAGAAAATGAAAAAAAAAATAAAATAAAATAAAACTTATTGTACATGAATGGGCTTCAGCCTTATCCTCCTCTCTATAAATACCTCTGTGTACTCACATACGACCATACGTGCAAAAAAAGAAAAAAGAAGAAGAACAAGTTGCCATTAAAACCTGGTAGAGGATTAAATACTCAAGCTTCAGGAAGAAATAAATAAAAACAACAACGAAACATTGTCTCTTTTTCAAAAGACTGTGAGTAAACTTAACTCTTTGTTACTGTAATCTATGTATACATGCCTGGAAATTTTGAATGTAGGCTTTTGATTTTGTTAAGTATTCTTGTGCACTAGTATTTATGCTTTATACATGTATGTATTTCATGTGTATAACCTGTAAACTTCAAGAAGTCTGTATGTCATCTTGTAATTGCTCTGTTCTTTGAAAAAAATTTACATGTTGCAACTTTGAAAACCATTATCTCACAACATAGTTAATGTTAGGCTTTGGTTTCAAAAGGAAACTTTGTTGTTTCCGAGTGTAGTATTTTTAAAAATTGGTTTCTTTTGATATTACAAAGTATAGAAGAGGAAAGATAAATGTTACAGTAAGTGACTTAAAAATGATAGGGTTTTGAACATCATAATTAAATCATTGGGTTACACGAACGTGTTTGTTATGGAAAATCATGTTTTTTGAAAGTTGATTGGAGATTTTTAGCTAAGTATTTAGTGAGAAAAGGAGGATGAATGGATTTTGGGAAAATGGTCAATTTCCAACGAACCGCCCAATGTCGTAGGTCGAGCTCTGGCCTGGAGGTGGTTTAGTGGTTGGGGAGTTTGCGAAAAACGGTGTTGTATTTTATTGGTTGGCGTGGTGGTCGGTCGGAGACAAAGTAGGGTTTTAGGAGAATTTTTGTGTGGGTTTGGGTTGATAACGGCGGAAAGAAGTGATCAGAGACGTGCGGTCTAGGGGGAAAAGAAGGAGGAGGTCGTGGCGATGGTGTTGGCGTAATCTGTTGGTGGTCGGTGGTACGAGGTGGTGGGACGAGGCGTTGTGGTGGATGCAGTGTCGCTCCAGGTCTCGAGGTTGAGTTCGAATTTTCGAACTATGGATTGGCTGTGGATTTTGGGTGGGCCATTAGGTTGCGAATGGCGAGGGTGACTTGAAGGGATGATCAGCGGCGAGCTACATTGGCCAGGGGCCGTGTGCATGTGCATACCTCCGTTCACTATCTCGTGCACACAAACCAGTTTAAGGGTGAAGGAGGACAAAGAAAAGAAAGCGGGGAAGAAGGAAAGGGTGTTGGGTTTGTTGAGTTGATGGGCCGAACGTAGCCATGGGCTTGTTTTTTTTTATAAAAAAAATACAATTTATTTTATAACCTTTTAAACTTAAAACATTTTTTTCCTCTTTTACTTAAATTCAATCAACATGAAAATCTCTACATTTGATCATACCATTAGTACTCTAAGCCAAATAAACTTGTAAATTTTCGGCAATATAAAATTTAATTAATTTTAGTAATTAAGGTTAATAAATAATTTAAATCCTAAATTGATAAAATCTTAAATTAGTTAATAAAGTTAGTATTAGATGGATTGTTAATTTTAATTAGAATTAATAATAAATGGTTTTTATAATTGATTTTAAATTATAAGAAATTTGTTAGAAACATAATTAGATTCGG
Source organism: Allium fistulosum (assembly GCA_030737815.1). Classification (NCBI taxonomy): domain Eukaryota; kingdom Viridiplantae; phylum Streptophyta; class Magnoliopsida; order Asparagales; family Amaryllidaceae; genus Allium; species Allium fistulosum. The sequence continues at coordinate 674,642,266 of CM060901.1, forward strand.
TAAATTTAAATTAACAAAATGCTGATTTGTTAATTGTTTAAATATTGGCTATAAATCGTTATAATAGTTTAACGATATCTAATTTGGCTTGATTACCATTGAATGTTTATTCCAAATTGTTCTATGCCTATGACACTAAGTAGCCTAATGAATTGAATTGTTGAAATAAAACGTCGACACGTTTTTATTGGAAATAGACATGTAATAAAATTTCCATTTGTAGTTGTGACACCCTAAATTTGAATTGTTTGTTAAAACAACTTGGCCTTTGAAAAATCTGTCGTTTGGATTCGATGAGACCGGGATCAGATATCAGTATTATCCGAAAATCACATCGATCCAAAATAAACGATCGAGTTGGGAAGATTCCAAGGAAAGAGCTGGAATGAAGATTTCAGAGTACAAGGGCTATTTGTCACTAACTCTGAGGGTGATTCAATATGTGTGTAGTGGAAATGGTGCCTTCGGTTCCGTTAAAACCCCGAATGGACTTGTATGGATCAATGCTATCAGAATATTGTCATTGGAGTACGATGAGCATTCCAAATGAATGTGTTCTTGAAAGGTAATCGAAGCCTCAAGCCTCATCAACCGGGAATGACTAAAACATAAGAGATGCAGCAATGCTAAGTGGGTCGCACCCAAGTAGGGTAAGGTTATCCCTATCTAGAGTCCCTTTTTACTCGGTATGTTTGGTGCGGTTGCCGATCCCAACCGTGGGGTAATCGTATTCGAACTATCCAGGTTAGGGGTAGTCCGGTCTTGTGTAGCAGGGGACCCCGGCGTGGTCCTCAGTGTTATTTTTCTAGAGATGCACCATGACGGGAGGTACCCAAGTGGTCCAGTCATTGTATGGAACCCATTTCCCAATCAGCGCCTTCGGTCTTAGTTGTATACTTATTATGTTGGAATTTAATTAATGCAACAATTTCAGCTATGTGAATAATTTACTTGAAAACCCTAGACATTTTTATAATATTACCGGATTTTCCTATCAAGTGTTTTGGTTATCGTAAGGGAAAAACTCGTCCGTGTTTATGTGCGGCGAGGTCTTACGAGATACCATTGTTTTCAAAAGGATCGTTTACTCACACCAGATCCACGTCTGACCCAGAGTTTATTTTTCTATTTTTTTTCTAAACTCTTGGGCACTCAAATTTTTATGAGTAACCAAGTGATTCCAAGTTTACTCTCGAGGTATTTTGGAGGAAGAGTTGGAGCATGTGATTTCAACGTATCTAGCTATATCTATATTCTGCTGTATTGGTATCTGTGTTAGTATTTTGGCTTGTAATGAATGGGCAGGTCATTACGACTGTCTGAATATGATGCATGTATAATTATGACTTTGTTGAATTGTATTGGTGACTATGTGATATATGTTTTGTAATATATATATATACATATATATATATATATATATTAGCCGTTCCATGTGAGATGTTGTGATTTGTTTAGTTCTCTCTTTCTATCTATTCTCTTTTCTACCTATTTCTTTCTATATTACGACTCGTCTTTCGAAGCAAGAAGGGCGGGCCGTCACACCTTAATCGCTTGAGATACAATTCACCAATGTCATTTGATTCAAAATCATATGATCAAAAACATTATTTTTCAAAGATAAGGCATTGTCTATAATTTCAAAATATTTATTGAAATTTTAGGTACATTTGTACTTTCTATAACTAATGCATCACTTTTGTTTTGAAAACAAATGTCATAGATTTATGTTATAATGAATATTCATATTAAAATAAAATTATATCTATTTTCAATCAATGCTAAAACCATTATTCTTTCATAAATAATACTTGGTATTTATATACAAAGGCAGTCTTTTGTATTTGATGCATTCACTAATAAGTGTCATATGATATGCTTACACTATTTCCGTTACTATAATAATAGCTTAAAACAACCCACCCTTTGTAATACTTAAGAGTCAGTGCCTTACAACATCGTCAGACTTTCAAATACCACAGGAAAAAAAAGATTGTCGCGGTAAACTTAAAATAAAACACCAAACCAAAACATCAATAAGATTTTACAATGGAATGATAACATATAATATATTGAATATACATGAACATAACAGGGTGACATTATATAAAGGACCGAACTAGCGGAAGTAACTAAACACCACAACACAACATAACGCCATTCCTCGATCCACTCTCTAACGAAATTATGCCCGCCTAACTTCCCTCGATAATTTTCGTTCACCACATAAACTTATTTTCCCCTTTTCAACGAAATAAGCAAACCCCAAATTTCAAATTCGCTATGCCTTCGTTGTTCAAATCCCTAAATGACGCCTCTCTATTATGCCCAATGTCGTCAGAGAAGAGATCCCCATGACTCCGTTGTACTCTGGTGTTTGCGCTAGAGTGCTGGGGTCCACTGAGTCGACTCTCCACTGCTATGGAGGAATACTTGCATCCTTTTCTTATGATAGATCCTCTAATCATAGCCCAAAATTCTGTGAAGCTTCAAAATTTCTCAGGTTAGAATTTGTTCCCTTATAATTTTCAGCTGGGAATTTTACATTTAGGGATCATGTTATTGTTGCCTCAAGTGGTTTTGGAGATCATGGTATGAGTTCTTCAAATTAAAATGTTTGGACATGTATTATTATCATTAAATTTACTTACTTTAGATTAGATAGTAATCAAGGTGGTTATGGAACTATTCATATGGATAAAGATACGATTGATTAAATAATAAATTTAAAGATATTTGAAATAAGCAGTGGTCAAATAGGTATACAATTATATTTGGATGTATTAGGTGCTTACTGCTCGAGTGAATTTCATGGACTTGTAGTCAGTCCAACCAAGTCCATCGTCAGGCAACTTTCCTTTTATGATGTCCAAATGTTCATTCTTGTATGCAATAAAATAATTTTATTAGCACTATACCTGCTATATATTCAAATAAAGCAAGAAATACATATGTGTGTCTATACATATACATATACATCTATATATATACTTATACATACACATACATATATACATACACACACACTGGGGTTTTCAACAGATTTTGAATGGTCATGGAGATACTTAACAACCAACATTGAAGCAGTAGAAACTGATTCACAACCCGATTATATTAGTGTAATTACCAAGTCAACGATTTTCTCATTGTTTAATTTTATATTTCCTTCTTCGTCATTTTTTGGCAAGCAATCAATCATGTCATCATTCGTTAATCAACTATACTAGCAGAGTTATAATTTTCTTTCTTTCTTGGAACCATGTACGTACATATAAAAAACCTTTAATGGATAACTGTGGTTACCACTGACTTTATCTCTTGATTGTACACAGTCCAAGTGGGTATGAATCATTAATTAGCATAGCAGTATATCATTGTTATGCAATTTCATGCATGCTAGCGTCTTGCTTATCATTTGTTTAAACAAAGCATTTTTACACTCTAATAGTTCATCCAACAAGAGGACATACATTCACACACAAATATTGACTGCTTAATTAACAATCATTCGACAAACTAAAGCAAAACAAAGACATCTTTACTAGCTTTATAAAATTTACTCGCAGAGAATATGAAATGCCTTTATCTCTTTATAACAAACCAAATTCATAGTGGTATTCAATTAAATATGCACTAAATTCATAGTGGTATTCCCACCCTAACTGGAGTAACAGTATGTAATTTACATCCACATTTTTTACATCAAAATTGCAGTATATTGAAATGAGTGAATGTGTCCCTAAAATATTTTTCTATTATAATACTACTTATCTTGTACCCTTGTATAAGATTCCTGTGCTCATGTCTGAATATGCGTATGTGCAATACTACAGAATAATGATAACTCTATCATAGTTTGGTAACATTTTTTGAGGGAATAGGTAAAATTAACTTTTGTATGTAGAATAACCGGTTCCTCTATCACATAATTTGGTACCATGGTGACAAATGTTTTCTTTTCATTTACGTTAGGTCTGTATGTAGAAGAACAATGGAATTTGAATAGCAAATAGTCTTCTTTTTGCGGGTCCATAACATTATAAGTTGTATAGAATTGGTTATTGGATCTAAAATTGCTGCATTGTTTTTCTTTTTTCTTTTTAAAGGTAGTGCAAAATGTAGCAACAATCTTTTTCCCCTAGATGCATGGACACGTGAAATTGTCTACATCATTCATTTCCTATAACTGAAGGTAGACTTGTTGATTAGCTGTTATTTAATTGATCATGCTGTAATGACCTTGAACGTATGTATGTATATACCACTAACATATATTGAAAATACTTACTGCATATTTTCATACTTTAAGTTTTTCCTTGTTTATATCGCAATTTTTCTTGTTTCATAGAAAGATTGGTCAGCTGTTCAAAGTTGATAGTGTATTAATCACTCATATCTTACAAGCCAGTTTTATTAAAGTGAGCTCATTTGGCTGAAAAGAGCTAAATAGTGATGGTTTTAAGGTTAATTTAATGTGAGTTCATTTGGCATATTTACTTCTATGGTTGAATTGATAAGACCTAAATAGCATTGGTTTTAAATGTTTGTTGTATTCTTTGTCTTTTTTTAAAGGAAATATAGTATAGCATCACTATTCTAATTTTCACGTGAAGTTATAAATGAAAGAACAAACTTAAAATAGTACTGGTATACCATACAACAAAGATATGGTGATCAATTATTTATACACTGGCACATATATACCTCCATTGTCCTCCATGTCACATATTCAGTAACAGAACCGATCGAAATGAACCGAGTTAGTTATTTTTATAATTGTTTCAAAACATTGAAAGAAGAATATTGCAGTATGCAGTAATATATTGCAAACTACCTTTCATATTTATTGAATACATCTATGCTATAGTGGAAATTTTGGAATGCGGTGTAACAGTACATGTTTGAGTACAAAACATATGGTAATGTATTTAATGAAGATTCTTTCTTCCACTTGCATTTATATATTTGCTTTTATGGCTTGTATTTAGTTACGCTAATCTTGTTTGCATGGGTATCATGACTACATCAAAGGTCTGTTCTTGGGTAGAGTTTTGCTGCTTTTTTTTCATGTACTTTATGTAAGAGTCTTCTCCCTAAGAATAAACAAATAAGACAATTCTTTTAATTGTTTTTTCTATATAAACATCGTATCATACTTATTGAAATAGAACCCAGTGACAGGTACACACTGTAACAACAATTGAATAACTATAAATTCAAAAATCTACTTGTTGCTTCTCAATTGAAAACTACCTTCTTGATAAAAGGTAATTTAAATATCTGTCTCAAATATATATCCAATATGTTTGAAGTGGAAGGGGATTGATGGTTTTTGAAGTGTGTTGTGAATCAATTTACACGGATTATGTTCTTCAAATTGATGTAAGTATAAGTTTTGCATGAGAAAGTTGTGCACATGAAGGATGCAAGATGGAGCAACCGTCCTGCTGTACGATAGGGATGTGCTTCAAGCCATCATGAAACTGAGGCGAAGTGAGCTGTGGATAAACTTCAGGAGGAACTATGAGCTGCACTGTTGATGAATGAAACAAGTTTTAATTGTTGTGATGTTGAATAAGAAGAGAAGAAGTGTTGGGCAAGATGTCGATGAGCATAAGGGGCCTTCTATGTAGGCCTGTCAATGGTACGGGCTTCGGTCCGGGCCCGGCCCGAACCCGCCCTATTTATGCGGGTACGGGTTTTGCCTTTTACTACCCAAGCCCGAATCAGGCCCGATCCGGGTTGGGTATGGTTTTATCAAAACCCGGCCCGATTAGCCTGACCCGACTATTAGTTTTTCGTCGTATCAAAACATGAGTGCGTATGTTATTTATTTACCATTTTGTTTGTTTACATGTAGATGTTTTTGCATACTTTTGTTATGAGCTTGACTACATCACCGTCTAATTTATATGTTAACATTGTTTGTATACAAATTTTACCAAAGTTGCAGTTTTAAAATATGGTTTTAACATAAATATTCTGAGTTAGGTATATAGTTATTACCCAGCGGGCTTAAAAAGCCCGATGGGTCGGGCTCGGATATTGGGTTGAAATACCTCGCGGGTTCGGGCCGGGCTCGGGTTTTAATTATTGTAATTGGACTCGGGTCCGAGTTTTATAATACCCGGACCGAACCCTGCACATGCCTACTTCTATGTGGCTTTGACAAATTATGAGTCTGTTGGAATGGAGTGAATATTTCATGCAAATATCTTTTATTGTAGATCTTTCTTCTTCATTTTTGAGGGCCACTGTTAATGATACTGTAATTTTACTAATTGTTTTATATATTTTCAGTTCATCTAGCGGCTATGCTACTAGAGAGAGGATGAAACCATTCGCAGAACAAGAAGCTTAAGAAGAACATCAAATCGGTATAATATTCTTGCTTTCAATTTTATAATTTTTTCTTCAGTTATGGTGTTAACATATTTTGAATATTCAGTTTAATTTTAATTAGTTTAATTTTGGTCCTAATGTAGGGAAGGCCATGGTGAAGTTTGGGTCAAATAATAAAAAGCAAGAAGCTGATTTATTTTCAGTAAGCATCCGAAGCTTGTTTTCCTAACTCTTGATCAATGAATACTAACACTGCTTGAATTCAGTATTGAAATTATGATTATACGCCTGTTTACACATCTAAGATTCCAAGATTTATCAAGTAATAATCTGCAAATACTGGCCAAAATATGCTGTAGATCTGGTCATATTTGTTAGGATTTTTGCTAGGATTCCTACCCAAATAGATTTTAGAAGAGATAGAAAGTGAAGGAAAAAATCCCTTCAAACAAAACCTTTATTAATTCACCAAATTATTACAATCTTGTTAAAATATCTTTTTTAAGAAGCTATTGAATACTTTTTTTCACGTAGATAATTCATTCTCTTCTTTAAAACAATAAAAGAGGCAATTAATCACTCTCCAAAATCAATAAAATAGACAATGAATTTGAGTCACAATTCCACGTAGACTTAAATATCTTTAAAATCTACTTAATTATGGAACATTGTATCACCGAAATCTAACAATATTCACTTTATTGAGATGACTATCCATATAAATCAATATTTTTGTTCTGCCAAATATCAATATATACTGTTGCGGTCCACATTAGAATAGCAATTGATGCCTTGAAATTTTAAACCTAAGATGGTTTATTAAACTATTTTTTTTCAAACATTTTTCCAAACTCATTATTTAACTATTTTTTTTCCTTTGAAATAAATAAGTTAGTGTGATCAATACCTCAAAATGTTGAAACTCCCTTGTCATCTGCTACCATTCTGGGTGAAAATCAAAATGTGTATATTGTTATAAAAATAGTTTATTATATATTAATAGAAGTTATATCTATAAATAAATAAATAATATATGTAAATTATATTCAATAAATATCCATTTTTTAATTTATTATGATCATAGCCTATTATAAATACATATTAAGTTAGTGCCTTATAGTTTTCATTAGGTGGTGATCATATTAAATTTGTGCCTTACATCAATAAAGTTTTTTTTTCCTTTTGTGGTATAAAAATTAGGTTTTTGCACTTGAAAGTTTATGGCATGCCGAGGGTGCTAATATTGAACAGCTACTTAATGCTAAGCTTACTTCGGTTTTTCCTCATTCATCTTACAAATTTATAGTTAGTTTTGGTATATTTGTATTTACTTATTCTACAATGGTGCATGAGAGCAATATATGCAATGTGTTATAGTAATATGAATGTCCATGTGGTATTGATATCAAGTAAATATGCGTTCATATAGATATCCCGACATGTGTTTTTTGTTGCCTTTCACTTCAAAAATACCAAGATAAAGGAGAAGTTCAAATCTACAAACATTCTTGCACAAGTTAGATGCAAAAAAAGAAAAAGGAAAAAAGCACTGTACTTTGTTTTAAGCCGCAGGGTTGTTGAAACAGCATATACACAATTTGAAGTGCGCTAGCTAATACAAGTACAACGTACTCCAATGTTATATATAAGATAAGAGGATTTATTATGTATGAGATAAGATGTCATCTTTTGCAAGGTTATGTTCATTGGAAATATTATCATTATGAATATAAAAATACACATTTTCTAGTGTTTGGGTGGATTGCAAAAATAAAGTTTGTAAACTCCAGCCCCCAAAGCCTAGAACTTAAACTTGTCACCCGAAGTTCCCATGACTATATACAATTATACTCTAGAAATTTTATAAATTATGTAAATTAATATTATATAAGTTACTGACGTATTTTATAAATTATATATGCAAATTGTATATATACGAATTAATATAAATTTTATCTATAAATAAATAAATTACAAATTATAGTTGATCATGACCTATTATAAATATATGTTAAATGATTGGCTTTTATTTATTATGAGTTGTTGATTATATGGGGAATGGGTATAGAAATTTTGAAACAGACAAATTTTTTATCTGGCTTTTAATACTTGTTTTCATTATGCATATATATATATATATATTCTTTTAAAGAGATTAAAGTCCTTTATCCCTTAATATTTTAAATGCATAATTGATCGTCAATTGGTTGATTTTTTTATTATAGGTAACTATAGACTTTTTTTATTATAGGTAACTATAGACAATTGGTTTGAAAAATTGGCAAGATGCTGCATTATCCAAGTGTTTAAAGCTCTTTTTGGCATATTAAGCATCCAAAGTTTTCTTGGCTTTGTATGTTTTGTCATATAGTAGTACTTGGTGTAAACTTGACGTATGACTATTATGAAAAATAGCTTATAGATATTGTGTAACTTTGGCTGATGGATTTGCGTAAACTATGATTTGTTTAATATATGATGTTTTTTGTGTGTGTGTGAGTGTGTGTGTGTGTGTGTGATTGTCTTTTGAATTTTATTAGAGAATGTTTTATGTAACGAGTAATGTGACAAACATACTTTTATGATAGTAGAGTAGAATATAAAACCAATAAAAGCAAAAGAGAAAATTTTGTGCTGTCATAAATAATGCAAAAAAAATTCGGCAGTGTTGTATAAACGTTGTAGAAAATATTAGATCGCAGTGTAGGAAACCAAAAACAACGCATAAAAACGCTGTAGAAACTTTCTCTTAGTAGAAGTTCAACGTTGTAAATTTACTGCATTAAACTACACCATAAATGCCATTTCGCAGTGGCTTTGAGTCATCGCAAAAGCATTTGCCGTTGAGAAATGGGAAGTGGTAAAGATTCACAACGGCTGAGAGCCGTTGCTAAATTTTATTTCAAAACGGTTGGCAGCCGCTGCAAATTTTTTGCTTTAGCAATGGCTAATAGCCGTTGCTAATCTGCATTTTTTTTTAAAATATAATGCTTTTTTTTCCTCCCCTTCTGCAATACCACAGGCATTTAATTTTCATACTCAATAGAAACATATGGCGTAATATCACAAAGGAAAAATCATTAAACCAAATATTTTTTATAGATTCAACACAAAAACCAAACATAACAACAAATTTTGAAATTATAATGTACAATGTTCAACAATAGTACATACGCTACAAAGTTCAGCAGGCAGCAACAATATACAATACATAGTTCGGCAAGCATATCATAATGTACAATGCAGAGATGTATCCTTAATCGGTACATAGTTCATTGTCTCGAAGCCTTCATCCAATCTGTTCATGCCTTCATCTTTGCTGCAAACTCTTCATATGTCAGCCTTCATCCAATCCCGTTTGACTTGTCGTTTTTAGTTTTGTGTTTTCGTCTATACAAAAGCGCGTCCGTTGTATGTATTGTTGAAAAACAAATAATTTTGAAAAATGGAATTAACATGTAAAATAGAAAACAAGTTTATTTTGTTTTTCGTGTTTCGAGAGATAACAAAAGCACATAGAACAATCCGACTCTTTCGTTGTTCGTTGGTCGTCGCAATGGCAAAGAATTATAAATCTTCTTTTCTTATTTTTTTCTATTTCTTAGTGCTAGTTGAAAACACAAAATTCAAAATACAAAATGAAACCAAACGGGCCCTTAACTTAGGAGCAAAAATATTAAAAGCAGATGACATAGCTTCATGTAAGAAGCTGGTTGCAGAATACAGTTCAACCGACGAAGCACGATTACAACAGAAGTCCTAAATTTACGAGGACAAATACTAACAAACCGAACAAGCTAGCAAGGCAGTAAGGCCAGGGACAAAGTATGAACACCAAAACAAGTAGATAGGAAAGAGGATCTAACCAACAGCAACCCAAAGCCAAGATGAAGCTCCATAAGCAAACTTTTATGAAGGTTTCAAGAGTAACAATATATGCTTGTGTTTAGGAAAATTTCCTAGTCTTGAAAATTATACTTGGACAACTTGGCACTGTAACATATCAGTTTTCGAGATTCTTTTTAAAGATTATAATGAATTTTGTTTGATTTTACTTTTAGTTTGTTGGATAAGTAACAAGTGTGAAATAAGTGTTCTAGAAAATTTTGTTTCGTCCACTGAAGATAATTCCTGTGTTTGAAGGTAATTTTCCTCCATGTATGTGGGCAAGGAAAATAAACCCATCATTATGTTGTTACTACTTAAGCCTCTGCCAACCAATTGGACAACTAGCGAATGCTTTTCAAGTTCATATATTATCCTTGTCATATGTTTTCGGTTTTTGCTCACTTTATATCTAGTTAATTTATGGCCATGTACATAGAGATAGGGATGTTAGAATCGCTTGAGCGTACTGAAGGACTCTTGAATCCGTAGAATATGAACTATTAAACAACAAAACGCCAAAGATATTTATTTGCAAAATTCTCTTCTAAGATCACTATTCTGGTTAAATTATTGTTAAGGACAACCTGATTATATTTTGGACATAGACTATTGAAATTCATTGTCAAAGCGAACATTATGCAAATCAGTTGTTAGATAAGTATTTGAAAATATTATAGTTAAATATGATCACTACTAGAACGGTTTCACTTAGCGACAGTTCGTGGCGACGGTTTGCGTCGGCTAATAAAAGCGACCATCGCTAGCCGTCACAAACTTGAATATAACCCGCAAAGCCGAAAACATTTCAGTATTTGCGCGAGTTCAGAAAAAACGAAAAAGACGAACAATAATTTTCTTCCGGCCGATTCTAGCCGCCTCCAGCCGCCTCCGACCGTCTCTAGCCGACGACCCTTTCCCGTTGCGCACTCCTTCCTTCTTCTCTTTATCCCCAATTTTAAGGTATATTACTTTAAATTATATTTATAAAAAATTTAGTATTTTTGGTTTGAATATGTTAGATTAATTGGTATTAGATGATGTAGTTTATTAGTTGATTTGGAGATAAAATTAAAACCCAAATTTAGAAATTAATTGATTATTGATTTGAAATTGATGATTATCGTGTTTTAGTTGATGATAATAGTGTGTTAGTTGATTTGGGGATGTTAGTAAGTGGTTTGATTGTTTAATTTGTAATTAAAAATTAGGGTTGATTTAAAATCCGAAAATTAGTATTATTGATAAGTTTACGCAAATGTTTGTTATAGTGGAAAACGATGTTTGTTACAGTTTACGCGAAAATTAGTTTATAATTATTGATTAATAAGCTCCTAAGTAGGTATGGTTAAACATAAGTAATATTCTTTAATTAATTAGTGTGTGTTAATTAAACTATTGGTGCTTAGTATAAAATTAATTTATTTTAATTTGTTATTATTAGTGCTAACTTCTAATTTTAGCTTACAAAATCTGTAAATTAAAATTTTATTAGTTAAAAGAGTTTGAAAATACGTTATAAAGCGTATAATTTAGTTAACAAAAAGTTAAGAAATATTATACTTAAATCGATTTTGTAAAAAGTTAAGAAATGAAGATAACAACAACAAATATTGTAATAAATTCGATTTTGTAAAAAGTTAAGTAACGAATATAACAACAACAAATATTCTACTAAAATCGATTTTGTAAAAAAAATCAAGAAATAAATACGACAACAACAAATATTGTACTCAAGTCGATTTTTCAAAAAGTTAAGAAATGAATATGATAAGAACAAATATTGTACTCAAATCGATTTTCTTTAAACTTATGAAACGAACATAACAACTAGAAATATGCTACTGAAATTCATTTTCGAATAAGTTAACAAATGAATATAACAACAAATAATGTACTCAAATCGATTTTCTAAAAAGCTATGAAATTTATATACAAGAACGAATATTGTACTAAAATGATTATCTAATTTTTTTTGAAATGAATGTAATATTGATTTGAAAATAAGCGTTAAGTATTATTATAACAAATACAACAACCATAAATTAAAGCCTTTAGTTCCAAAAGGTTTTAATTTATTTTTGAAAATACAACAACAAAAATACTCTTCTTGGATGCAAAGTTATGCGTAGAAGAGAAGTGAAGTGCTGTCGAATTAGACAGAAGTTTGGTGTGTGAAGCCTTTAGTCCTAAAAGGCTTTAGTTTATTTTAGAAAATACAACAAATAAAATACTCCCACCGGATGCAAGGTTATGCGTAGAAGAGAAGTGAAGTGAAGTGCTAGCGAAATTAGAAAGAAGTGTGGTGTGTGAAGCGTTTAGTCCTAAAAGGCTTTACTTTATTTTAGAAAATACAACAAATAAAATACTTTCCTTGGATGCAAAGTTATGCGTAAAAGAGAAGTGAAGTGAAGTGCTGTCGAAATTAGACAGAAGTATGGTGTGTGAAGCCTTTAGTCTTAAAATGTTTTACTTTATTTTAGAAAATAAAACAACAATGTATCACTTGGGGTGAGATGTTGTGCATAGAATAGAAGTGAAGTGAAGTGTTTTTGAAATTACTAACCTATTTTTTTTAAAATTAGGAACAATGTTCGATTATTTTGTCGACCGTACTTGGATGTATGAAGTCAGAACTGGAATGAAAGGCTCGTTGAAAGAACATTTCTACAATGGTGTACACGAATTTATTAGATTCGTAATATCTAATAATCGAAATAACGAAGAACTTCGTTGCCCTTGTAGTAAGTGTCAACATTTGAAGCATTGGAAACCAGATACAGTTAAAGTACATTTGTATAAATTTGGATTTGTGCTAAATTATTATTTATGAGATCGTCATGGAGAACTTGTTGCACCTACAGCAGATCCTGTTGCGTCAGAGGTCGATGTTGTTATGACGAATCCAGTAAAAGGTACAGTAGAAGATGCAGCACGATCAATGTTCCATACCGTTCAAGTTGACGATGAAGACGTCAATGTCGAAGAAGAACCGAATGTGGGAGCATATTATATGAAATGATATTTGTAACAGATATGCACAGGAGACACTCGAGCAGATCTTGGCTTCTCCTTTCGTTAGTGCGGGCACCAATGGCAGCGCCGGATTTATGTCCGGTGGCAGATGTAGTTCCAAAGAGTGCGGGGTAAGTATCAAATTTATTACATGTTTACTATTTAAAATTTATTAAATTCGTACATCTTATTTTATACAGGGGGTTTGAGGTGCAGCCATATGACTTTATTTTGCAAGTGTCCAGGAAGGCATTCATAAGCCGGATGTCGGGATGCTAGGTTCACTGGGACGACATTCCCGATCATATTAAGAATGTCATATTCACCGACTTGATGGTAAGTTTAAATTTATAATTTATTTGTAAATTAATACAATGTATATTATTCAAACCAATTTCAATTTAATATGCAGGCCGCTGTTCGCGTCGACCCATAGGATATGGATGTTTTTGTAAATCACTGAAATCAAAGAATGTGTAAAAATTATAGAGACACCATATCAAAAGCTAAGAAAGGGAGAAAGAAGCCATCTTGGATGGAAGCTAATGTCTGGGCTCAATTTCTGCAGCTATGGGATACTCCAAAGTCGAGGGTAAGTTATATCATTTCATTTTGTTATTACATTTTGTCTAAAATTCGTATATTAGGTGCATTAATTTAGTTAATTGTGCATTTAAATTTATAAAAATTATCGACGCGGAACCGTGCAAACAGGACTAAAAATCCTGCTTTGCACCGCGGCGGATCAAAGTCCTTCCAACAGCATCGCAGGGAATCAGTAAAGTTATAAAACACGTTTGTAAATAGTTGTAAGATAATTTAGTCATATCGGCAACATTATTCGTCTGTATATAAAACTTCAGTTTCAGAAATTTAATCGTGAGCCTACACTAGCTGAGGTCTTCACTCACATACATGCCGTCGAGCGCACGGATGAGGAGGGAAATTGTAACGACCCTGAATTTTTGACATTTGAAATGTGAATATTTAATTGAGTTTAAATATTCGAATGATAGTTTAATTTGAAATTCAAGTATCAGAATGGATTTGGCAATTAAATTATTGAATTTAATTATTGAAACTGGGTAAAAATTTGTATCTTCAATTTTAAGCTGATTAAAAATATTTTCAAGGCTTGGAAAATCTATATTGATAATTCTGAAGGTACTAGAACTTTCAGAATTGAATTTGGAAGTGGTTTGTTTAGTTTTGAATTTTATTGTTTAAATCGATATCTAAAAATAGCGTTCCGGGGCACAATCTCGGAATTCGACGAAACTAGTTTCATTAGATCCGTAATATTGTATTATTATCGGATTTCAATTTTCGTAATGTTTGGAGTGATCGTTTGGCCGTACGAAAAGCAAACGCGTTGAAATTAAATCGAAAATTTAATATTATAACTGGTCTAAAAAGCTATCTTCTCCATACGATCGAATTTGGAGCCAAAACCTTTTCCATTGTGTTCGGAATAGGCGTATAACATTACGAACGCCTAGCGGCATGACTTGATAGGAAGTTGGAATTTTTGACTTCGTTTTCAAGTCGATTCGACTTAAAAATTTAAATTTATAATTTATATTTGTTCTCAGTCAAAAATATATCAACATCAGCCTACATTTGTATCCACCCTAACACGCAACCATCTTTTCTTGTCTCCCTCCTGGTATACGCTACCTCTGCTGTACGAAGTTGTTCCTTTTCGTTTTAAATCGATGTCTCCTTCCATTCCTTTCAAACGAAGGAATTCATCCAGGGAAAGAAAATGGCGACTGCCTTAACTTCAAATTTCCCCAAAAACAAATCGCGAATTACCAGTTCAAACCAAAGCTACCTCATTCTTTTTATCGTTCCCTCCCCCTGTTGGAATTTGTCTTAGTTTCTGTTTAGTTGTTGCAAAATAAAAGGTCAATGTTGATCGAGTTTCTAGTTATAGCTTTGATTAATTCTTTCCTGAGTATTAGGAGTTTCTAGTTCAAGTTTCAAGCATAAATAAGCAAGTTTGTAATCGAGTTTAGTGTGTCTTTGAATTAAATAAAATAAAAACTATTCTCAGCTCAAATATCTGACAAATTGGTATCAGAGCCATCTTCTTGAGGGCTGTGAAAAAGCTTATCGATTTCTAAATGGAGACAGATATAATTTTCTCAAGCTCACCACCAATATTCGATGGAGAAAACTATCAAGCCTGGGCAGTTCGAATAATTGTTCACCTGGAGGCTTTAGACTTATGGGAAGTTGTGGAGGATGACTATGAAATTCAGCCACTGCCCGCAAATCCAACCACGACCTAGCTAAAAAATCATAAGGAGAGGAAGACAAAGAAATCAAAGGCGAAAGCGACACTATTCTCAGCAGTGTCTGAGCATATTTTCACATGAATCATGAATTTGGGATCAGCAAAAGACATTTGGGATTATCTCAAAAAGGAATATCAAGGTAACGAAAGAACCAAGAGTATGCAAATTTTAAATCTGATTAGGGAATTTGAGATGCAAAGGATGAAGGAATCAGAAACGATAAGAGAATACTCGAACAAGCTCTTGGGTATTGTCAACAGAATTCGTCTCTTAGGCAAGGATTTCTCAGACGAAAGGATTGTTGAGAAGATCCTTGTGTCTATACCGGAACGATATGAAGCTAAGATCTCTTCGCTTGAGGAGACAAAAGATTTATCGAAAATTACCTTGGCGGAATTGGTAAATGCAATGAATGCTCAAGAGCAAAGAAGAGCAATGCGGGAAGAAGGAACCATGGAAGGGGCTTTTCAGGCAAAAACTGGAAGCTCGGGAGGCTATGAAAAACGGATCTATAAGTCGAGAGAACGAGCTTACAAAACAGGCAGCGAGGAAGTCTGTCCACATTGCAAAAAATCAAGACATCCAGAACGAAGATGTTGGTGGAGACCAGACATCAAATGTAGAAAATGTGGGAAGTTGGGACACATTGAAAAGGTGTGCAAGGAACTACGAAATGAAGAAGCAAGTGCATCAATCGAAGATAATCAAGAGCAGTTGTTTGTAGCTACATGTTTTAGTGCAGATGTGGTATCAAATGAAGCGTGGTTGATTGACAGTGGCTGTATGAATCACATGGCAAACGATGTGGAGTTGTTCAAGGTGCTTGACAGAACCGTAAAATCGAAAATCAGAATTGAAAATGGCGTGTTTCTTACAGCTGAAGGACAATGAACCATAGCCATCCAAAGCGTAACTGGTGTAAGGTATATTCAAGACGTACTCTATGTTCCACAAATCAATCAGAATCTACTCAGTGTTGGCCAGTTAGTAGAAAAAGGTTTTAAGGTCATATTTGAGAACAAATGGTGCTTGATAAAAGATGCTGCAGGTCATGATTTGTTTAAAATAAAGATGCGAGCAAAGAGTTTTTATTTGGATCTTATGGAAGAAGATCATATAACATGTTCTGGAATCGTAAATAAGGGAAACTTGTGGCACAAACGATTAGGGCACTTCCATCAAAGTGGAATTCAATTTATGTAGAGATATGAGCTTGTAAAAGGAGTGTCATCGATAGAAGACTATCAGGAAGACTATGCAGTATGTCAGTATGGGAAAAATGCTCGAAAGCCATTCCCTTGAGTCACTTGGAGAGCCACTAGAAGGCTGCAGCTGGTTCACACGGATGTTGGAGGACCTCTAAGCACACCGTCCTTAAATGGCTGTAAGTATTATGTCACTTTTATCGATGACTTCAGTAGATTTTGTTGGATTTACTTTCTAAAATCAAAGACCGAGGTAGCTGACATTTTCTGGAAATTCAAGAACTGGGTGGAAAATCAAAGTGGCTGCAGTTTACAGATTTTGAGATCGGATAATGGAACAGAGTACACGAACAAAACATTTGGAAAGTTTTGTGATGATTGCGGAATAGAACATCAACCTACAACTCCTTACACACCACAGCAAAATGGTGTAAGCAAAAGAAAAAACAGAAGCATTATGGAGATGACTCGGTGTATGATTTTCGAAAAGAATCTTCCAAAGAAAATGTGGGCAGAAGCAGCAAACACAGCAGTGTTTCTACTCAACAGGTTGCCAACCAAAGCACTTAAGAAGAAGACTCCTTACGAAGCCTGGTACGGATACAAACCAAACATGACAAACCTTAAAACCTTCGGATGTCTATGCTTTTCTCATGTTCCAGATGTGAAGCGTGATAAGCTGGATAAAAGGGCTGATCCTGGAGTATTCATTGGTATAGTTCTTCGTGCAAAGCTTACAGAATTTTTCAACCGCAAAATGGGAAAATTCTCATGAGCAGAGATGTCACATTCATGGAAGAAAAACAGTGGAACTGGGAGGAAGTGGAAGGAGGAAATGCTGTGCCAGAAATCACTCATAATGAAGAAGAAAACGTTGATGATGAACCCGTAAGAGGTACAAGATCACTGTCTGAGATTTATGAACGATGCAATGTTGCAGTTTTCGAGCCTACGGATTATGAGGAAGCTGAAAAGTATCAGAAGTGGGTTGATGCAATGGTAGAGGAACTCAAAATGATAGAGAAGAATGGAACATGGGAGCTGGTAGACAAACCAACAAGGAGGAAAATAATAGGTGTTAAGTGGGTTTATAGAACCAAACTAAATGCTGATGGTTCTATAAACAAACACAAAGCACGGTTGGTAGTAAAAGTTTACAACCAGGTTTATGGAGTGGATTTCTCGGAGACTTTTGCCCCGGTAGCAAGGCTGGATACGATAAGGATGATGCTCGCTTTGGCTGCGCAAAATATATGGAAGGTTCATCACTTAAATGTGAAGTCTGCGTTCTTAAATGGACAGCTTGAGGAGGAGATATACGTGGAGCAGCCAGATGGTTTCAGAATAGAGGGACATGAGGAGAAAGTTTTTATTAAAAAAAGCTCTGTATGGCTTGAAGCAAGCTCCACGTGTATGATACAGCAGAATCGATGATCACTTTCAAAAATTGGGGTTTGAAAAAAGTCCAAGTGAAGCTACATTTTATATAAAGGAATCTATCGGTGAGTTGCTGGTTGTTTCAATATATGTTGATGATTTGTTAGTGACAGGGAGCAATGAAATCAAGGTAGCAGAATTCAAGTCTGTGATTCTTAAAGAATTCGAGATGACTGATCTTGGATTAATGTCCTATTTTTTGGGCATGGAAATTCAGCAAAATGAGAATGGGATCTTTGTACACCAAAGGAAGTACGCTACAGAGATTCTAAAGAAGTTTCAAATGGAAGATTGTAAAAGCATGGACACACCAATGAACGTGAAAGATAAGTTCATTAAAGAAGATGGAACTGGAAAAGTGGATGAAAAGCAATATAGGAGCTTAATTGGGTGCTTGATGTACCTGACATCAACAAGACCAGATATTATGTTCGCTGTAAGTCTTCTATCGAGGTTCATACACTGCGGGAGTGAGTTACATCTTGTAACAACCCTAGATTTTTGTATATTATTTAAATTTGACTTTATTTTATTTTAAATTATTTTAGACTTATTTTAGTTTCAAACATTTCATTTTTAAATATAAATGTTGATTATTAAGTGATTTATAGTTCAAACTAGTATAATTTGAATATTTTACTGTAAAGTGAATTTCTGGTCAAACTGTTCAAACTTTGACTTTTAAACTTCAAATTCAAATTATTTAAAATCTCAAATTTTATCTTTTATTATGAAAATAGATGAAATAACTTGAACACTGCTTTTTGTTTCGTTGAAAACGGAGTTAAACTGCAAAAGATATGTACATTTCAATTTTGAGTATAAATTGTTTATTTTGCAATTTCGTTATTTTAAATTGTATAAATTTTATTTTCTTTGTCATATTTCATTTTTATCTGTTTAATATGTTATATTATGTATATTTTGACTTTTAAATATTTTAAATCGATAATAGAATTTTTCCAATGTTTACTGTGTTGATTTCCTATTTTTGAAGGCTGTTTTCTTATTTTCTGCTATTTTCTTCATTAAAATTATATTTAAATTAAATTTTATATATTTATTTTGTGAATGTATTTTTATTTTATGTTATTATTTATGTTTAAAAATATATTACAAGCTCATATGAATTTTCTAAAGTTTATACCATTTATTTTCAAATTTTCTAGCCTAGTTGACCAGTTTTGCTATTTTCTTGATTTAATTATTTATAATTAATATTTATTTATTTATATTTTTTTATTTGTTATATTTTATTATTTTAACTGAATTTATATATGTTTTTCAGTTATATAAAAATTTAAAAAGAAATAGTGAATATATGAAGAGTTTGAAACTGCTTTTGAAACCGAAGCCTTTTCATCTCCGAAACTCTTCATTTCCATAACCTTCACTTTAATTAATTTTGCTGCCCACTCCTTCAGTTTTTGCCATGAGTTATCACTCACTTTTCACGAATTTTTTTGGTTCTCAATTCATTTTTCACGTCCTTACAAAGTTCCTTGGTAATGGCCTCCTCTCTTTTCACTTTTCTTCAATTTTTCATACTTTTTTGCCTTGTTTCCTCTTCTATTTGCACGGCCTTCTCACCATAGCCTCGACCACCATCCCCTACCACTCTTCCTTGGCATCATCTCCAGCCATCATTTCAGATCCTTCCATGGCCATGACCTCCCCTTGAAGCTAGCACCACAAAACAATGTCAAAACTCCACAAAACGTTGCCTAGACCACACATATCATCACCTACCCTCCATATCTTGCTTTGGCCACCCCCTTAGCCACCACCACCACTTGCTACATGACCTTTGGCTGCTGTTGCACCATCACCCTCCACTGTCCAGACCTGTACCATGCAAGGGCCGAGCCCCACTTGCCTTAGGATGAGCCAAAAATGCACAAAAACTCCACTTATTTTGCCTTGACCCTTTGTCTTATTCATATGTAACTCCTACCATCATCATCTCCTTGTTGCCATGCTATTTTGATTCCATAAACTAAGATTATGTCCAGCTATGGCTGAGCAAAAGATCCCATTGGTCAAGCTCTTGAATGGTTAAAGAAAGGTCGAATCACTTTGCCCTTTGTTGCTTTTTATTTCAAGTCATTTCGATATTGTTTTGTGTTACATATTTATGTATACATTGTCTTGTTTTGTTTATATGTATACAAAGCAATTATATTTGGCTATCCACTCTCAAATCATATTCATGTTGTCGTGCCTTCAAAGATTCTTTGTTGTGTGTTTGGTCGTCATCTCCAGCTTAAACAGGTGAGTTATTCTCACCAGACAATATGTACCTATATAACTAGTAAATTGACACCCTGCGAATCTGTAGAAAAATATTATCATGTTATATATGCTTATATTATTATCATATGATGTTCACACCTGTTATTACACCTGTTATATCATATGTTACTGTTATTTAATGCTATTCTGTTATTTATATCTGTTATCACCACTGCAAGTTCCCTGTAGACTAGAATCACTATGGGTTGAAATGATACATACCCGAACGGACTTTAGAATAGGGAAAAATCGTTATGGGCTGAAATGATAGGCCTGAACGATTTTTATTTAAATTATTTTAACTTGGGATTGCGGGTTTGAAATGATAGAACCCGGATTTTTCTTTTTTAACTGCGGATTGAAATGATACATATCCGTATCACTTGACCTAAGTTAGAAAATTATATACAGGCCCGTGGTTATTTTATAAAGTGTTTTGGATATTTTTAAGTATTTTAAAAATTATAAATTTATGAAATTTGATTTAAATAGATTTTGAAATGTTTTAAAATAAAGAAATTATGATTTTTCTATGTGTTAAAAATGTAATTAATGAATGGTTTAACTAGATTTTTGAAATATAACTTAAGTTGGAAATTTGGAATTTTGGTTAAAAAGGATATTTAAGTTATGTAAATAAAATGGATATTAAATTTTATTTGGAAATGGTAAATATGATAATTTGATTAAATTTGAATTTAAGTGATTTAATAAAGTATTATTGATTTTTCTATGAATTTAAGTGGTTAAATAAATGAATGTTTAAAAGTGATCTTTTAAAATATAACTTAACTAGGAAATGTGAAATTTGGTTTTAATTAAAGGTTTAAGTTAATTAAATAAAATTGGAAATTTAGTTAAAGTTTGAAATGGTAATTTAAATTTGAAGTGTTAAGTTTATTAGTTGAAAAGTGAAGAATTGGACACTTTTACACTTAAATTTATTAAGTAAATTGTTGAAATTGGATTTGATTATAAGAAATTTATTGTGAAAAGATATATGTTAAATGATATGTAAATGAACATTTTAAATGTTAAAATATGATTTTTAAAAATGTTTATGTGTTTTAAATTAAAGTTATTTAATTGCTGGAAATACACTAACACTTGAAATTAACTTTTAATAGCATTCAGAAATGCTATAGATTCTGTTTTGAACTAAAATTGTGTAAAAAGGAGCTATTACAGCATTTCTGAAATGCTGTAGTTGCTGTAGTTGAACTTATAGGCTAATATTGAACTCAGGCCTATTATAGCATTCTCTGGAAATAATGGTCTGCAGTCTTTGCTGAAACCAAATTTAACCCTTGTTTTGAAATCTGAACTACCGCAGCACTTCTGAAATGCTGTGTTTTCTGTTTTGAACTATAATTCAACGAAAACTGAGTTTTAACAGCAGTTTTAAGTGCTGTCTTTGCTGAATTAAAAATGTTTTCAAATATAACTTATAGCAGTTGTTTTTAAATGCTATGAAATGCTGAAATTTTAATAATTAGGGTTTTTGACTTAGTAAACGAACTCAGAATGGTTTGAAACTTTGGAAATTGAATACTTGATTGAAAATATAATAATTACACTTTTAAAAGGTTTAAATGAATTATTTTGATTGGAATATAAACTATTTAAAGGTGATTTGAAATGATAGTAAATGAACGATATCTTTGAATTTAAAAGGTATTTAAAGTTGAATAGTTGGATTTGAACTGATAGGATATTTTATTTTATTAAAATGATTGGAAATGAAGTTTTGTAAGGATATGATATTTTATTTTATTAAAATGATTTGAAATGAAGTTTTGAAATGATATGAAAATTTAAATATATGGAAATGGTTCGGAATTGATTTAATCTTTATTTTGATAAAGATATGATTTGAAATGATATTTTATTTTGAAGTAAAGTATTGTTTTTAAAAGTTATAACCACGGGTTATAATAACGATTGGTTGGCAAAGAGACCGGGATCAGATATGGACATACTCTCTATCGATACCGAAAACCACTTTGACAACCGTGTACGCGGTGGAGATTCCAGAATGAAGTAGGATGGTGGCGACGTTCTTAAGGTATGTTACGTGGACCCAACTCCCGTGAGTTGGCATAAGGTGGCTAAAACAGGAGCGATCTCGGACCAGTGAGGTAGCACCTCTTCTCGGACACATTTCTTCGATATTATACTCTTACTTGTGATTGATTAGATGGCCATCCTCCGATTTGGGAGTGTTGTTCGAGGTGGAACGGTAGTGGCTGCTATGCGTATCCATCAGTCCGTGTGCGTAATTGGTATATCTACCCTGGCATTGCCTAGTTGTGCCGTGTCACCTACCATATCGAGCTTTACTACGATTATGATTTTAAGATCCGACCGCGTTAAGGTTCTCCATCCCCTTAACGCTATTTTCTATATGATTATACTTTACTTATTTAGACACTATTATAATAGCGAATATTACTACATAGTAGATATTTTAACGGATCCTTAGAGGATGGGCGGTCCCAAGCATCTTCTAAGTTACTTGTACCTTTATTACAGTTCCCTTGAGTTGGTTTACATTATATAAGTATATATTGTCCTGACTCGAGTGTTTTGTGTTTTGCTTTACGCTCGGGTCAGCCTGAGTTATTCACAGATTTGGATTTCCACTCTCTTGGAGATTTGAATCGCTGGAGATTATCTACTTGTCATGTCCTATCTATTTCAATTCCGTTGTTCTACTCAGCTTATACTTGGTTATTATATTGAGACTTTTGTTGTATTCTATTTCTTCTGTTATATCTTATGTAACTCTGATATATTTATATAGTAGCTTCATGAACTACTATTTCTTTTACTTCCGCTGCATTATTTTACTCTGTGTCTGTGATCTGTGATTATATTTAATTACTGTATATTCTGAGATTTGCCAAATTTTAATTACAACGCGGTATTTTGAGCAATTCAACTTCGGCATGAGTGTCTACCTATACACTTATAATGGATGCGAATGGTTGAAAATATCGGGTCGTTACAGTTGGTATCAGAGCTTTGGCTTTGAGGCAAAACTCAGCATATAGAGTAGATTTATTTACAGAATCACTTTCGTTCGAGTTTGAATCTTTTCCTCTTGATTCGAATTTCCTTTGAATTTTTGGAATGTTCCCTACGGTTCCAAAATTCATTCTTGTCCCTCACTATTCATCTTCTTTTTATTTTGGAGTATCACATAACTCCACTTCGAATGATCTTTATAGTAAATTGGCGGTCTCGCCAATATTCTAATTTTCTTGTAAAGGGGTGAAAATCCTTTACAATCAACATCGATTCACCAGAGATTTTATTTATCCTTGGTTTAGATGCTAATATCTTTTATTATTCCAAACTCTATCTCTTGATATCGAACGTAGATTTATCCCAGAAAAATCCACATCGATCTTATTCTTTAAGTCACGGTTGACCCGGTTAAGGTTGTCCGCGATTTACCTAAGCTTACCCATCTCTCTACTCTGTTTAACCATCTTGTCTTTTGTTTCTAAACTATCTCCAAACATTTTGAATTGTACTTGTAAATCTATGTTTTGTTTTATATATGGTGTTGTTTGAGTTGTTGATGTTGATTTGGATTTCCGATCGATTCGTCTGATCAACGCTATCGATAGGATTTCTAAAACACTTTGACAGAACAAACTGACACAATATTATTTTAAATTTGGTTGAAATAAAATTTTGATATATAAGTAAATTTATGGAACTTAATAAATTGATTTAAATTGATAATTTGAAATGATAATACTTGATTTATCATTTATTGTTCTACAAATGAATTTATAAATAGTTGTTTATAAATTGATTTGGGAATTGAAATGAATTTGAATCAAGAATTTGAGAATTCAAGTTTCCGATGGATTTCAAACCTTGTGTTTAAATTTTTTAAAAGGATATAATTTAAAGTATTTTTGAATAAAAATTTTGTCTCTAAAGGATTTTAAAGTTTAAAAATTAAGTGCTCTTCTCTTTGTCACTGGAAAATAATTTCGGTGATGACTGCAGCATCATCGACGTTCATTTTCGAGTTTTGAACTGAAGAGACCGTTCTATAGTCTTATTACAGCTTTGTTTTGGAAAATCTAATTGATTTGAATTTCTAAAATATGACTGGATTATAATATATATAGATATATGATTTAAATTGATTTGACATATTATGTACATATATTTATTTATCTCTAACTGGTTTGAAGGAAACCGGAAATTAATTCTTAAATTTCATCTTAAAGAATAATTTCAGTTATAAAAAGAAAAATTAAATTTTTTGAATAAATGATTCAAACTTGAGATAATTGGATTGGAAAGTTTTATTTGTATAATACAATTGCATTCAAATATAACTTACCTTAAATTTTTTTTTAGAAGTTAACAATGTAATTGGATAATAATACAATATAGAAAGGATTTTATAAATAAAATTTGAGTGGTTATGATAAATGTTATACACTTAAATTTTAGTTATAAAAGATTAACAGAGGTAAATAGTGAAAAAGGAATTTAAAGAGATTTTATTTAAATAACTTAATAATCAAATTTGATTTAATATGGAACCTTAAATCTAACCTAGGAATTTTAATAAAGGTTATTTCCTAAAATGAATATGTTGTATAATAAATAATGTATCTTTGAATAGATAAAATAAAATACATTGGAATTGGACATTTTGTAATAAAGTTTATTTAACTTGAATTCATAGTTTAATTGATGTCTAAATGAATAAATGTGTAAAGAAATTTGATTGTTATATTTGCTATGATAAATATTTTATTTATGAAATTGATATGTCTTGAAAAATGAATAATTATGATAGTTAAAATGTATTTTAACATCACTAAATTTGATAATTGAGAATTTGGTTTTCAAATGGAAATTTTAAGTGTAACTTATTGAAGGAATATCTATTTATGAAATGGGCATTTTAAATAAAGTGTTAGGTTATTTGTTAAATGAAGAGCTAAGTAAAATAGTGAGCTTTTGACTTAATAAACGAAGTATAGTTTAATTTTGGATATTCCATTCATAAAAGTTTGTTTTAAATAAGTCATAAGTTAAATGATATCCAAATGAATATTTCTGATATTGAACTGATTTGAAATACTAATATATCTACTGTAGCATTTTATAAGTGCTGCTATTTTGAAAAGACAATGTTTTGGGAATTTTTATAATTGAATGAACTTAGAAATGTTACAACTTTAAAATGAATATTATTTGACCTTGAATTAAATGGTTTAAATGAAGATTTTTTTTTAAAGGAGTTTTGATTTTCTAAGTGTTAAGTTTTTTTTATAAAAGAAGAACATTTCCAAAGTGTTATGATTTTAGTAGTGTGATTTCCAGATGATAAACATCCCTAAATTATTATGATTTTCAAAGCATTATGGTTTCAAATCTATTATCTTATTTTGTTTTTCAAACTATCTTTTGGTTGTCCTTATTTCTCTTATCTTATTACAGAATGGAAAGGCTATTGCTTATACCAGTCTGTTTAGAAATCTTTCTGTAATCCTGATAATCTTTGTTACTCATCTGGATCTGAACACTGTTTTTCCATTTATAGACCGTCGGTCAAGTGAAAGGGAGATTCAGACTTTAGATGATTTTTTTTCTTTCGTGCTTGTACTCTTGATTTAATTACCTCCATCTTGTTAAACTTACCTATAACAAAAGTTATCAGGTGTAATTCCAATCTTCTTATCATCTTGTCTTAATTCTATTCATTCTATCTTTTTATGTGCTTTCCCGTACCTCGTTCCTTTTCGGGGACGAAAAGTTTTGAGTGGGGGAGAGTGTAACAACCCTAGATTTTTGTATATTATTTAAATTTGACTTTATTTTATTTTAAATTATTTTAGACTTATTTTAGTTTCAAACATTTCATTTTTAAATATAAATGTTGATTATTAAGTGATTTATAGTTCAAACTAGTATAATTTGAATATTTTACTGTAAAGTGAATTTCTGGTCAAACTGTTCAAACTTTGACTTTTAAACTTCAAATTCAAATTATTTAAAATCTCAAATTTTATCTTTTATTATGAAAATAGATGAAATAACTTGAACACTGCTTTTTGTTTCGTTGAAAACGGAGTTAAACTGCAAAAGATATGTACATTTCAATTTTGAGTATAAATTGTTTATTTTGCAATTTCGTTATTTTAAATTGTATAAATTTTATTTTCTTTGTCATATTTCATTTTTATCTGTTTAATATGTTATATTATGTATATTTTGACTTTTAAATATTTTAAATCGATAATAGAATTTTTCCAATGTTTACTGTGTTGATTTCCTATTTTTGAAGGCTGTTTTCTTATTTTCTGCTATTTTCTTCATTAAAATTAT
Source organism: Allium fistulosum (assembly GCA_030737815.1). Classification (NCBI taxonomy): domain Eukaryota; kingdom Viridiplantae; phylum Streptophyta; class Magnoliopsida; order Asparagales; family Amaryllidaceae; genus Allium; species Allium fistulosum. The sequence goes on from CM060901.1 coordinate 674,669,111, forward strand.
ATTTAAATTAAATTTTATATATTTATTTTGTGAATGTATTTTTATTTTATGTTATTATTTATGTTTAAAAATATATTACAAGCTCATATGAATTTTCTAAAGTTTATACCATTTATTTTCAAATTTTCTAGCCTAGTTGACCAGTTTTGCTATTTTCTTGATTTAATTATTTATAATTAATATTTATTTATTTATATTTTTTTATTTGTTATATTTTATTATTTTAACTGAATTTATATATGTTTTTCAGTTATATAAAAATTTAAAAAGAAATAGTGAATATATGAAGAGTTTGAAACTGCTTTTGAAACCGAAGCCTTTTCATCTCCGAAACTCTTCATTTCCATAACCTTCACTTTAATTAATTTTGCTGCCCACTCCTTCAGTTTTTGCCATGAGTTATCACTCACTTTTCACGAATTTTTTTGGTTCTCAATTCATTTTTCACGTCCTTACAAAGTTCCTTGGTAATGGCCTCCTCTCTTTTCACTTTTCTTCAATTTTTCATACTTTTTTGCCTTGTTTCCTCTTCTATTTGCACGGCCTTCTCACCATAGCCTCGACCACCATCCCCTACCACTCTTCCTTGGCATCATCTCCAGCCATCATTTCAGATCCTTCCATGGCCATGACCTCCCCTTGAAGCTAGCACCACAAAACAATGTCAAAACTCCACAAAACGTTGCCTAGACCACACATATCATCACCTACCCTCCATATCTTGCTTTGGCCACCCCCTTAGCCACCACCACCACTTGCTACATGACCTTTGGCTGCTGTTGCACCATCACCCTCCACTGTCCAGACCTGTACCATGCAAGGGCCGAGCCCCACTTGCCTTAGGATGAGCCAAAAATGCACAAAAACTCCACTTATTTTGCCTTGACCCTTTGTCTTATTCATATGTAACTCCTACCATCATCATCTCCTTGTTGCCATGCTATTTTGATGCCATAAACTAAGATTATGTCCAGCTATGGCTGAGCAAAAGATCCCATTGGTCAAGCTCTTGAATGGTTAAAGAAAGGTCGAATCACTTTGCCCTTTGTTGCTTTTTATTTCAAGTCATTTCGATATTGTTTTGTGTTACATATTTATGTATACATTGTCTTGTTTTGTTTATATGTATACAAAGCAATTATATTTGGCTATCCACTCTCAAATCATATTCATGTTGTCGTGCCTTCAAAGATTCTTTGTTGTGTGTTTGGTCGTCATCTCCAGCTTAAACAGGTGAGTTATTCTCACCAGACAATATGTACCTATATAACTAGTAAATTGACACCCTGCGAATCTGTAGAAAAATATTATCATGTTATATATGCTTATATTATTATCATATGATGTTCACACCTGTTATTACACCTGTTATATCATATGTTACTGTTATTTAATGCTATTCTGTTATTTATATCTGTTATCACCACTGCAAGTTCCCTGTAGACTAGAATCACTATGGGTTGAAATGATACATACCCGAACGGACTTTAGAATAGGGAAAAATCGTTATGGGCTGAAATGATAGGCCTGAACGATTTTTATTTAAATTATTTTAACTTGGGATTGCGGGTTTGAAATGATAGAACCCGGATTTTTCTTTTTTAACTGCGGATTGAAATGATACATATCCGTATCACTTGACCTAAGTTAGAAAATTATATACAGGCCCGTGGTTATTTTATAAAGTGTTTTGGATATTTTTAAGTATTTTAAAAATTATAAATTTATGAAATTTGATTTAAATAGATTTTGAAATGTTTTAAAATAAAGAAATTATGATTTTTCTATGTGTTAAAAATGTAATTAATGAATGGTTTAACTAGATTTTTGAAATATAACTTAAGTTGGAAATTTGGAATTTTGGTTAAAAAGGATATTTAAGTTATGTAAATAAAATGGATATTAAATTTTATTTGGAAATGGTAAATATGATAATTTGATTAAATTTGAATTTAAGTGATTTAATAAAGTATTATTGATTTTTCTATGAATTTAAGTGGTTAAATAAATGAATGTTTAAAAGTGATCTTTTAAAATATAACTTAACTAGGAAATGTGAAATTTGGTTTTAATTAAAGGTTTAAGTTAATTAAATAAAATTGGAAATTTAGTTAAAGTTTGAAATGGTAATTTAAATTTGAAGTGTTAAGTTTATTAGTTGAAAAGTGAAGAATTGGACACTTTTACACTTAAATTTATTAAGTAAATTGTTGAAATTGGATTTGATTATAAGAAATTTATTGTGAAAAGATATATGTTAAATGATATGTAAATGAACATTTTAAATGTTAAAATATGATTTTTAAAAATGTTTATGTGTTTTAAATTAAAGTTATTTAATTGCTGGAAATACACTAACACTTGAAATTAACTTTTAATAGCATTCAGAAATGCTATAGATTCTGTTTTGAACTAAAATTGTGTAAAAAGGAGCTATTACAGCATTTCTGAAATGCTGTAGTTGCTGTAGTTGAACTTATAGGCTAATATTGAACTCAGGCCTATTATAGCATTCTCTGGAAATAATGGTCTGCAGTCTTTGCTGAAACCAAATTTAACCCTTGTTTTGAAATCTGAACTACCGCAGCACTTCTGAAATGCTGTGTTTTCTGTTTTGAACTATAATTCAACGAAAACTGAGTTTTAACAGCAGTTTTAAGTGCTGTCTTTGCTGAATTAAAAATGTTTTCAAATATAACTTATAGCAGTTGTTTTTAAATGCTATGAAATGCTGAAATTTTAATAATTAGGGTTTTTGACTTAGTAAACGAACTCAGAATGGTTTGAAACTTTGGAAATTGAATACTTGATTGAAAATATAATAATTACACTTTTAAAAGGTTTAAATGAATTATTTTGATTGGAATATAAACTATTTAAAGGTGATTTGAAATGATAGTAAATGAACGATATCTTTGAATTTAAAAGGTATTTAAAGTTGAATAGTTGGATTTGAACTGATAGGATATTTTATTTTATTAAAATGATTGGAAATGAAGTTTTGTAAGGATATGATATTTTATTTTATTAAAATGATTTGAAATGAAGTTTTGAAATGATATGAAAATTTAAATATATGGAAATGGTTCGGAATTGATTTAATCTTTATTTTGATAAAGATATGGTTTGAAATGATATTTTATTTTGAAGTAAAGTATTGTTTTTAAAAGTTATAACCACGGGTTATAATAACGATTGGTTGGCAAAGAGACCGGGATCAGATATGGACATACTCTCTATCGATACCGAAAACCACTTTGACAACCGTGTACGCGGTGGAGATTCCAGAATGAAGTAGGATGGTGGCGACGTTCTTAAGGTATGTTACGTGGACCCAACTCCCGTGAGTTGGCATAAGGTGGCTAAAACAGGAGCGATCTCGGACCAGTGAGGTAGCACCTCTTCTCGGACACATTTCTTCGATATTATACTCTTACTTGTGATTGATTAGATGGCCATCCTCCGATTTGGGAGTGTTGTTCGAGGTGGAACGGTAGTGGCTGCTATGCGTATCCATCAGTCCGTGTGCGTAATTGGTATATCTACCCTGGCATTGCCTAGTTGTGCCGTGTCACCTACCATATCAAGCTTTACTACGATTATGATTTTAAGATCCGACCGCGTTAAGGTTCTCCATCCCCTTAACGCTATTTTCTATATGATTATACTTTACTTATTTAGACACTATTATAATAGCGAATATTACTACATAGTAGATATTTTAACGGATCCTTAGAGGATGGGCGGTCCCAAGCATCTTCTAAGTTACTTGTACCTTTATTACAGTTCCCTTGAGTTGGTTTACATTATATAAGTATATATTGTCCTGACTCGAGTGTTTTGTGTTTTGCTTTACGCTCGGGTCAGCCTGAGTTATTCACAGATTTGGATTTCCACTCTCTTGGAGATTTGAATCGCTGGAGATTATCTACTTGTCATGTCCTATCTATTTCAATTCCGTTGTTCTACTCAGCTTATACTTGGTTATTATATTGAGACTTTTGTTGTATTCTATTTCTTCTGTTATATCTTATGTAACTCTGATATATTTATATAGTAGCTTCATGAACTACTATTTCTTTTACTTCCGCTGCATTATTTTACTCTGTGTCTGTGATCTGTGATTATATTTAATTACTGTATATTCTGAGATTTGCCAAATTTTAATTACAACGCGGTATTTTGAGCAATTCAACTTCGGCATGAGTGTCTACCTATACACTTATAATGGATGCGAATGGTTGAAAATATCGGGTCGTTACACATCTCCAGGCTGCTAAAAGAGTTATTAGGTACATCAGAGGTACAGTTCAGTATGGTATCAAGTTTGAAAGCAGTCGAGACTTCAAGTTTATTAGCTTTTCAAACAGTGATTGGGCAGGGTCTGAGGATGATATGAAAAGCACCACGGGTTACTGTTTTGGTTTTGGCTCTGGAATGTTTTCTTGGTGCTCTAGGAAGCAAGAAGTTGTAGCACAAAGCACAGCAGAAGCAGAATTCATAGCAGCTAATGATACAGTCAATCAAGCCATTTGGATCAGAAAGTTGCTAAGCAATCTGAACATGGAACAGAAGGAGCCAACAGAGATCTTTATCGACAATCAAGCAGCTATTGCTATTTCAAAGGACTCAGTTTTTCAGGGAAGAACCAAACACTTCAAGATTAAGCTTTATCATTTGAGGGAAGAACAGAAGAATGGAGAGATCAAGCTAGTGTATTGCACTACAAAAGACCAAGTAGCAGACATATTCACAAAGGCGTTGCCAAGAACAAGGTTCGAAGAGTTAAGGGACAAATTGGGAGTTTGCAGAAACTAAGGCAAGGAGGAGTGTTGGAATTTGTCTTAGTTTCTGTTTAGTTGTTGCAAAATAAAAGGTCAATGTTGACCGAGTTTCTAGTTATAGCTTTGATTAAGTCTTTCCTGAGTATTAGGAGTTTCTAGTTCAAGTTTCAAGCATAAATAAACAAGTTTGTAATCGAGTTTAGTGTGTCTTTGAATTAAATAAAATAAAAAACTATTCTCAGCTCAAATATCTGACACCCCCTCTAAATTAAAATCGAAATCAAAGAAAAAAATGGCCGAAGCCCCTTTCTCCTTAGAAAAAAAAGGGATTAATATACGAACCGCGATCAACTCGAGCTAACGAAGGGGAAGCGTGTGAGTTGGGATGGGGAGCGAAGCAAGCTTGTTGGCGGCGTTCGTGAATAAGTCTGGGTGAAGTCGCGACGTGGGCAGGCGACTGCGAAGGGGGGTTTGCGATCGTTTGTAGGCGAGGGCGAACATGGCGGCGCATCTGGGTAGCTCGCTAGGGCGAGCGCGTGAGGTAGATTTCAGGGATTGTGATGGGGAAACTACTCGAATTCAACATGGGATATCAATGACGACAACAAACTAGAGGGGAACGAAGTGATGTTGTCACGACAGTTTCGAAGTCGAAGCCTGGGTTGCCCAATTTACAGTGAGGTAACAGAGGTATAGAAATTTCTTATTTTTGATAATCTAAGTTAAATTTAAATCTGGGATAATTTGAAAGAAGAAATTTGTTTAAAATAAATTTAGTTGTTTAAAATGAAATCACTGGTGAATTTAATTATCAAATGGAAGTCGTTTTACAGTAAACATGCTACTGTTAAATACAGACAGAGAAAAATTTAATTTTTGAGTTAAATTGAATCATTAGAAATTAAATTTAGTAAATGGAGAATTTATTTGTTCGATTTATTCGAATATTAATAAATGATATAATTAATTGTACAAGGTTATAAGCTGGGAAACCAACGCAATATTGAAGTGGATTGCAAATTTAAAAGCAAAGGTGAGATATTCTCACTCAAACAAAGGGTTTTGTTTAATTTTAAATAGTTATATTTAAAATTATTGATTGTGTTGATTGTGTGCTTGAATGATACTATATATATATAGTAGTATATAGCAATATATATATTGGCATATGTATATATTGGAATTGTGATTTCCCGCATTATATAGCGGATGAGACCCTATTGCGCCGCATGATAGCGGATGATATTTTTATAAATCTCATATACCGCGATATTCCACCTCGAAGTGGAATGGATATTGTGCTAACATCTGTGGATGCAGGGAAAAAGGTTAGAGGGATCCAACTGGATTCCTCAAATTATATGAATTTGTTTCATATTATTGTATGAATTTGTTTCATATGCTATGTGATTATTTATTTATAATCTGTGAATGATTATATCTGTGATTGGATTTGTTGAAGGCTATAATTTAACCGAACGTATTTTTGGTATCGTTGGATACCAGAAATAAATGAAATTGGATTTTTGAAAATTTAAATTGGAAATTTTAAGTAAATTCTTTTGAAAGAATTGGTTGAATTTCAAAGAAGGAATTTTAAAAGCGTAAAGTTGATTTTTGTAATCTTATCGAATTATTTCCAAAGATATGGGAAAAGATTTTCATAAATGGATTTTGAATAGTATTATTCGAAAGTTGGAAAATTTATTTAAAATGAAATTTTAAATGGTTTGGAAGAGATAAAGGAATTTATTTTCAAAAGTGATAAATTTGTTTGAAATCCAATTGATAAATAATTTGGTATTTGAAAATAAATCTTTGGGAAATCGATATGAAAATTTATTTGATGTTGAATGAAAAAAATTGATTTGTGTAGAAATAAATTTGGAAATCGATTTGCAAATAATTTGGTATTTGGAAATAAACTTAGAAATCAATTTGTAATTGATTTGGTGTTAAAAAGAAATCAGAAATCAATTTGGAATTTGGTTTGGTGTTTGAAAGTGAATATTTGGAAAACGATTTGAAAATTGTGTATAAGTGAATATTTGGAAATTTAAATTAACAGTGGGAATTTATAAAGAGAAAGGGAAATTTGTTTTAAAAATAAACACTGATTTATTTTTAAAGTGTGGAAGTAATTTACAAATTTGGAATGTAAATTAAAAATGAATCGATAAGGATTTATTTAATTGGTTTAAATGGACCATTTTGTGATGAAGTGTGAAAATGTGATTTGAAATTTGTTTTCAAAGTGATGAAGTGTGAAAATATGATTTGAAATTGGTTTTCAAATGTTGAAGTGTGGAAAAATATATATCTTGTGAAGATATTTTGAAATTTAATAATTTGGGAAAAATTATTTAAATTGGTTGATTGTTGTGAATGTTGTCGATAGTTAAATAACCAACTATCGATGTTTGCCTTTGAAATGGCACTTGAATTTGTTTTTAAAACAAACGCTCATTATTCGGTTAAGCCGGGAGAGGACTTTGTGTCATATAACTCATTCCGAATAGTGACACGTCGTGAATGAATAACATTTGAAGACCGGTGTGAAGACCGGGTATTTTCGAAAATGAAAGGACAACTCGTCGAATGTCTCTGCACCGAGTTGCTCCGGTATAGAGATTTATATCACTCCTTTTGTAATGGGAAGTCCGGACGTGATTAGTGAATACCCGGATTGCAAGGGCTTCTTTGGAAGTGCCTTCGGTTCCATTCGATTCCGGAACGGACTTGTATGGATGTGTGTTTGACGTTACACTTTGAGATGTAAAGCTGGTTTCTATCAAATACATTTCTATTGGTGGCGGAGAATTTATTCTCTTAGCTTAACACCCTTCTCTGAGACGTACGAGTTCAGAGGTTATGTAGTTGATGGTTACTAGCGATACATTCCTAATTTGGTAATGTAGCATACGAAGTGCTGTTGATCATTGTTGATCAAAGCGTGGCTTTGTGAAAAAGCGTGGCTTTGTGGACGAGACTTCGTCGAGCCTCACAACCCGGTAATGGTCGAAACATGAATGTTGCGGCAAGGTTTTTAGGGGTCGCGCCCCTAGGGTATGTCCATTTTCTTCTGGATAAAGGGTGGTATCATGGTATGGAGCCCAGATACTTAACTCGTGTGGACACTGTAAATTTATTACTGTGTAATGTTGCTTTGTGATCGAGACATCTCGGATAAAGGTCGGTAACGACCGGGGGATGACATACTTGTGTATTAGTTACCTAGTTACAGCTGTACAGCGTGAGGTAGCGTCAGTGTGTTAGTTAAATCTGTACAGCGTGAGGTAGCGTCGGCCTTGTGTTTGTAGAGATCCAGTTAGGTTCTCGGGGCGTCTTTCCAGAGGCGTTTCCATTTCGGTGTAAGGAAGTTCCTTTGCCTGACCATTTGGAAATCCAAAGAAACAATACGAACCCTGTACGGTTTTAGTTGTATAACCTGCCATTTATGGTGGTCACCACTGTTTAGATGGTAGTTATAGTAGGCATACAATAATGGTTGTATGTTGGCTAAGATTGATATTATACTTTCGAAATGTTTTCCACACTAGACATTAATAATAATATCAACTGATTTTGCGTAGTAAGCATGTTTGACTATCATAAGGAAAAATCTCCTCCAATTATGCGTTTGCATTGTGTGTGTGGCGGGAGGTCTTATGTTAGTTTCATTTTCCAAAAGCATTGCGAATTTTTTTTTATTTTCTTTGTGAAAATAACTGTTTTACGATCTCACACCAGTCACCATGACTGACTCGGAGTTTATTGTTCCCTTTCTAAACTCTGGGTGCCCATAATTTTCCACACGGGCAGCCTAGAGTTATGTTATCAGGATATTCTGGAGCTTTGGAGGCAAGCTGGATGGCGAGACGTACTCCCATACTTGTTTATTTATCCCGCTGTGTATTCTGTATGAGGGAAAGTTTATATAACTGTCCATTGTTGTATTGAGTTGTATATTGACTCTCATTGTTGTATTGTATAAACTGATATAGTTCTTTGTTTAAAAGACTAGTGATTATCTATTATATATTGTTCCGCTGCGAATGTGAGATTCTGATGTTGTTTCTGTTTCTGTATTTCTGTTCTTTCTTTTCTTCTGTCTTTTTCTACCTCTTCTTTTTAACCCTAATGGTTCGGTTTTCCGGCATTCGGTTGCACGGCATTTGATACAGTGGACGTATTAATGTCGACTTTCGAGCGTCGAAAATCCGGAACGTTACAAAGTGATATCAGAGCTGTTGGTTAAGCGATAACCCTAGCTTTGTTGGGTGTTACTCATTAGAGATAGAGTCAGTAGTACTCTAGAATGAGTGTGAGTGTAATAATAGATATGAGTGCGTATTTGTTAGTGAATACAAAATTGTTTTGTATTGTGTTGACTTATCGGTTGATTGTTTATAGATTCAGATCGGTGCAGTTTGGCCAACTGTAATCGATAGAGGTTTCTAAACTCTTAAACAAGATAAACCGACACAGTATTGTTTTAAATGGGGTAAATGAAATAATTTTACCCAAAACTATTTTTGTATAGAAAAGAAATCACTTTCAATGAATTATCATAGTATATGGATGTTTGGTTGTTAGGAGGTGATAATATTGAATTATTATCATTGTTATATGGAAATTAAATAAGAATTATGGTATAACCAAAGATTTGGAGATAAATTCATTTAACAAATAAAATTTATGAATATGAATTGAAAGTATAAGGAATGAATTCATATACGAATGGGATTTGTAAATGTAAATCATAATGTGATTATAATTAGAAATAGAATTCCAAAAAAATATTTGAAAATAAAATTCATTTATGGAATGAAATTGGTAATGTGAATTTATAAACGAGTTTTATAAAATGGAATGAGATTTGATTTGAATCAAGTTGAATAAAAAAAAATCCAAACTTGAAAAATAAAATGGATTGAATTCAAGTAAACAACTTGATACTTTATTGATTCATGAAGTAATAAATTGGAAGTTAAATTTGTTAAATTAAAAATTGAATGGTTTTCAATGAAATTTGTTTGATTAATGAAATGAAAATTGAATTGAACGGAATCAATTGAAAATGAAATGGAATTTAAATAAATTGAGTTGGTATCAATTTAAATTAGTTATAAACTAGAATGGATATTCTATTAAGTGAATATCGTCGAAATTTGCATAGAAACGATTGTCGTTTGACGCAAACGAGATTGTATAAAATTATATGAGTTAATGAAAGCCAATAAAATTGATTTTTGCATCAATCGAAAGGAATATGAGTTAGATTCATTTAAAAATGAATTGAATATAAAGAATTGCATTGTAAACCATTGAATTGAATAAAAATGGTATGTGAATTAGTTGTAAGCAATTTAATTTGTATCGAAACCATATAAATTGCTTATGGAATTTATTTTGAGTATATTGCTTGTGAAAACTATGTGTTTACTATTGAACATAAGTAAAATGTTAATAGATTTCCTATATATGTCACTTACATATTTGAATTGAGTAAGTACAGGTTTTTGGAAGCCGTTTGGCTGCATTTTGGGTTACGCAAATGCTAATAATAAGCCGCTTTGCTTAAAAATGCTAATAAAGGTACGCCTACGCAATACCAAATATGAAATATAAACTGTTTTTGCTTTTCCGACCGAGTAGGTCGATGTATATATATTTATATCTTTTGTCAAATTGCTAAAGCTCCTCCGTACAAAGGAGACTTCGTCAAAATTTTCTGAAAATTTTGTGAGTTTGAAAAAATTGGAATTTTTGAAAATTTCAGTAACGACAAATGATTAAAATTTGTAAGCAAATAGAATTGAAAAATTGAAGTATTGGAATTCATTTTGAATCGAATTCAAGTAAAATTTGAAATGAAAATCTGAATGAAAATTGGAAATAAAAGTATTGAGATTTGAAATGAATTAGCAAATTAATTTTATATGGAAGTGGAATTCAATTTGAATATGAACTTCAGTAGTGAAGTAGTAAAAATGAACATAAGAAATACTTATATTAAACTTAAGAAATAAAGAATGAAATTCTTAAGTAAAATGGGTATTTGAAAATCCAATAAGTGAGTTTGACCATTGTTGTTAAGTAAAGTATACAGGGATTGTAAAGGCTAAGGAAAATGGAATTGGATTTAGATTTCGAAGATGAATTTAAATTGCTCGACAATAAGGTATGTATTTAAATTTCAATATGAAATTTGATGAGTTTCTGATTTTGCCACTTGGCATTTTGTTTTCTATTGGGATTTGAGAGTCCGTAGGGACATTTTGTAGTTGTACCGAGCTAGCCGCGCAAAGGAGACGCTGGCAATTTTTTTTGAAAATTTAGAGAGTTAGAAAATTTTTGAGAAAATTTTGAATTCAAAATTTGAATTTGAATTTAAATTTGAATTGTTAAGAAAACCATATTATTTGGAACTTATGGTTGATTGTGGAAAGTTAGTTAAAGTGATAACGAATCTTTAATAAAAAGATTGGTTTGAGAATTTGATAAAATTGCTTGGTTTTGGTAAAATGATAAACGGGTATTGAAGCATTCTTCTTAACTTGTAATTTCGGGATGAAATTCTTTTAAGGGGGGAAGATTGTAACGACCCTGAATTTTTGACATTTGAAATGTGAATATTTAATTGAGTTTAAATATTCGAATGATAGTTTAATTTGAAATTCAAGTATCAGAATGGATTTGGCAATTAAATTATTGAAACTGGGTAAAAATTTGTATCTTCAGTTTTAAGTTGATTAAAAATATTTTCAAGGCTTGGAAAATCTATATTGATAATTCTGAAGGTACTGGAACTTTCAGAATTGAATTTGGAAGTGGTTTGTTCAGTTTTGAATTTTATCGTTTAAATCGATATCTAAAAATAGCGTTCCGGGGCACAGTCTCGGAATTCGACGAAACCAGTTTCATTGGATCCGTAATATTGTGTTATTATCGGATTTCAATTTTCGTAATGTTTGGAGTGATCGTTTGGCCGTACGAAAAGCAAACACGCTGAAATTAAATCGAAAATTTAATATTATAACTGGTCTAAAAACCTATCTTCTCCATACGATCGAATTTGGAGCCGAAACCTTTTCCATTGTGTTCGGAATAGGCGTATAACATTACGAACGCCTAGCGGCACGACTTGATAGGAAGTCGGAATTTTTGACTTCGTTTTCGAGTCGATTCGAATTAAAAATTTAAATTTATAATTTATATTTGTTCTCAGTAAAAAATATATCAACATCAGCCTACGTTTGTATCTGCCCTAACACGCAACCATCTTTTCTTGTCTCCCTCCTGGTATACGCTACCTCTGCTGTACGAAGTTGTTCCTTTTCGTTTTAAATCGATGTCTCCTTCCATTCCTTTCAAACGAAGGAATTCGTCCAGGGAAAGAAAATGGCGACTTCCTTAACTTCAAATTTCCCCAAAAACAAATCACGAATTACCAGTTCAAACCGAAGCTACCTCCTTCTTCTAATCGTTCCCTCCCCCTCAAAATTAAAATCGAAATCAAAGAAAAAAATGGCCGAAGCCCCTTTCTCCTAAGAAAAAAGGGATTAATATACGAATCGCGATCAACTCGAGCTAACGAAGGGGAAGCGCGTGAGTTGGGATGGGGAGCGAAGCAAGCTTGTTGGCGGCGTTCGTAAATAAGTCTGGGTGAAGTCGCGACGTGGGCATGCGACTGCGAGAGGGGGGGGGGTGTTTACGATCGTTTGTAGGCGAGGGCGAACGTGGCGGCGCATCTGGGTAGCTTGCGAGGGCGAGCGCGTGAGGTAGATTTCAGGGATTGTGATGGGGAAACTACTCGAATTCAACATGGGATATCAATGACGACATCAAACTAGAGGGGAACGAAGTGATGTTGTCACGGCAGTTTTGAAGTCGAAGCCTAGGTTGCCCAATTTACAGTGAGGTAACAAAGGTATAGAAATTTCTTATTTTTGATAATCTCAGTTAAATTTAAATCTGGGATAATTTGAAAGAAGAAATTTGTTTAAAATTAATTTAGTTGTTTAAAATGAAATCACTGGTGAATTTAATTATCAAATGGAAGTCGTTTTACAGTAAACAGACTACTATTAAATAAAGACAGAGAAAAATTTAATTTTTTGAGTTAAATTGAATCATTAGAAATTAAATTTAGTAAATGGAGAATTTATTTGTTCGATTTATTCGAATATTAATAAATGATATAATTAATTGTACAAGGTTATAAGCTGGGAAACCAACGCAATATTGAAGTGGATTGCAAATTAAAAAGCAAATGTGAGATCTTCTCACTCAAACAAAGGGTTTTGTTTAATTTTAAATAGTTATATTTAAAATTATTGATTGTGTTGATTGTGTGCTTGAATGATACTATATATATATATAGTAGTATATAGCAATATATATTGGCATATGTATATATTGGAGTTGTGATTTCCCGCATTATATAGCGGATGAGACCCTATTGCGCCGCATAATAGCGGATGATATTTTTATAAATCCCATATACCGCGATATTCCACCTCGAAGTGGAATGAGTATTGTGCTTACATCTGTGGATGCATGGAAACAGGTTGGAGGGATCTAACTGGATTCCTCAAATTATATGAATTTGTTTCATATTATTGTATGAATTTGTTTCATATGCTGTGTGATTATTTATTTATAATCTGTGAATGATTATATCTGTGATTGGATTTGTTGAAGGCTATAATTTAGCCGAATGTATTTTTGGTATCGTTGGATACCAGAAATAAATGAAATTGGATTTTTGAAAATTTAAATTGGAAATTTTAAGTAAATTCTTTTGAAAGAATTGGTTGAATTTCAAAGAAGGAATTTTAAAAGCGTAAAGTTGATTTTTGTAATCTTATCGAATTATTTCCAAAGATATGGGAAAAGATTTTTATAAATGGATTTTGAATAGTATTATTCGAAAGTTGGAAAATTTATTTAAAATAGAATTTTAAATGGTTTGGAAGAGATAAAGGAATTTATTTTAAAAAGTGATAAATTTGTTTGAAATCCAATTGATAAATAATTTGGTATTTGAAAATAAATCTTTGGGAAATCGATATGAAAATTTATTTGATGTTGAATGAAAAAAATTGATTTGTGTTGAAATAAATTTGGAAATCGATTTGCAAATAATTTGGTATTTGGAAATAAACTTAGAAATCAATTTGTAATTGATTTGGTGTTAAAAAGAAATCAGAAATCTATTTGGAATTTGATTTGGTGTTTGAAAGTGAATACATGGAAAACGATTTGAAAATCGTGTATAAGTGAATATTTGGAAATTTAAATTCACAGTGGGAATTTATAAAGAGAAAGGGAAATTTGTTTTAAAAATAAACACTGATTTATTTTTAAAGTGTGGAAGTAATTTACAAATTTGGAATGTAAATTAAAAATGAATCGATAAGGATTTATTTAATTGGTTTAAATGGACCATTTTGTGATGAAGTGTGAAAATGTGATTTGAAATTTGTTTTCAAAGTGATGAAGTGTGAAAATATGATTTGAAATTGGTTTTCAAATGTTGAAGTGTGGAAAAATATATATCTTGTGAAGATATTTTGAAATTTAATAATTTGGGAAAATTATTTAAATTGGTTTATTGTTGTGAATGTTGTCGATAGTTAAATAACCAACTATCGATGTTTGCCTTTGAAATGGCACTTGAATTTGTTTTTAAAACAAACGCTCATTATTCGGTTAAGCCGGGAGAGGATTTTGTGTCATATAACCCATTCCGAATAGTGACACGTCGTGAATGAATAACATTTGAAGACCGGTGTGAAGACCGGGTATTTTCGAAAATGAAGGGACAACCTGTCGAATGTCTCTGCACCGAGTTGCTCCGGTATAGAGATTTATATCACTCATTTTGTGATGGGAAGTCTGGACGTGATTAGTGAATACCCGGATTGCAAGGGCTTCTTTGGAAGTGCCTTCGGTTCCGTTCGATCCCGGAACGGACTTGTATGGATGTGTGTCTGACGTTACACTTTGAGATGTAAAGCTGTTTTCTATCAAATACATTTCTATTGGTGGCGGAGAATTTATTCTCTTAGCTTAACATCCTTCTCTGAGACGTCCGAGCTCAGAGGTTATGTAGTTGATGGTTACTAGCGATACATTCCCAATTTGGTAACGTGGCATACGAAGTGCTGTTGATCATTGTTGATCAAAGCGTGGCTTTGTGAAAAAGCGTGGCTTTGTGGACGAGACTTCGTCGAGCCTCACAACCCGGTAATGGTCGAAACATGAATGTTGCGGCAAGGTTTTTAGGGGTCGTGCCCCTAGGGTATGTCCATTTTCTTCTGGATAAAGAGTGGTATCATGGTATGGAGCCCAGATACTTAACTCGTGTGGACACTGTAAATTTATTACTGTGTAATGTTGCTTTGTGATCGAGACGTCTCAAATAAAGGTCGGTAACGACCGGGGGATGACATACTTGTGTGTTAGTTACCTAGTTACAGCTGTACATCGTGAGGTAGCGTTAGTGTGTTAGTTACAGCTGTACAGCGTGAGGTAGCGTCGGCCTTGTGTTTGCAGAGATCCGGTTAGTTTCTCGGGTCGTCTTTCCAGAGGCGTTTCCATTTCGGTGTAAGGAAGTTTCTTTGCCTGATCATTTGTTGGAAATCCAAAGAAACAATACGAACCCTGTACGGTTTTAGTTGTATAACCTGCCATTTACTTATGGTGGTCACCACTATTTAGATGGTAGCTATAGTAGGCATACAATAATGGTTGTATGTTGGCTAAGATTGATATTATACTTTCGAAATGTTTTCCACACTAGACATTAATAATAATATCAACTGATTTTGCGTAGTAAGCATGTTTGACTATCATAAGGAGAAATCTCCTCCAATTCTGCGTTTGCATTGTGTGTGTGGCGGGAGGCCTTATGGTAGTTTCATTTTCCAAAAGCATTGCGAAATTTGTTTTATTTTCTTTGTGAAAATAACTGTTTTACGATCTCATACCAGTCACCATGACTGACTCGGAGTTTATTGTTCCCTTTCTAAACTCTGGGTGCCCATAATTTTCCACACGGGCAGCCTAGAGTTATGTTATCAGGATATTTTGGAGCTTTGGTGGCAAGCTGGATGGCGAGACGTACTTCCGTACTTGTTTATTTATCCCGCTGTGTATTCTGTGTGAGGGCAAGTTTATATAACTGTCCATTGTTGTATTGAGTTGTATATTGACTCTCATTGTTGTATTGTATAAACTGATATAGTTCTTTGTTTAAAAGACTAGTGATTATCTATTATATATTGTTCCGCTGCGAATGTGAGATTCTGATGTTGTTTCTGTTTCTGTATTTTTGTTCTTTCGTTTCTTCTGTCTTTTTCTACCTCTTCTTTTTAACCCAAATGGTTCGGTTTTCCGGCATTCGATTGCATGGCATTTGATACAGTGGATGTATTAATGTCGACTTTCGAGCGTCGAAAATCCGAAACGTTACAAAAATATTTTATATGAATTTACGGACGATACATCTAAATCTGTGATGGTAAACTTGTTTAATTTTTTTACTTCATATTTGATAAGTTCTTTATTATTTATTATTACAAATTACTGTTCGTCATCGCAGGAGAGATACGAAGCGGAGAAAGCTCGAGTGGCGTAGTCCACTGGCCGTGAGTTGACCTTAGAGGAGGAGGATCATATTTGGGATGCTCTCATTGACTCGGCTACTCGAAATAGGGGTTATGGTTTTGGAAATCAGGAGGTAAACTATTTCATTGACTAATATATAAATTATATTTAATTCTGAAGCATAAATTATAACTTCCAATCAAATAATTTACAGGCGATGATGACCCAGAGGTCTTATAGGAGATCTCAGACCGATGAGAAGATAGCTCTGCTGAAGCAGTAGATGACATAATTCAATGACTGGTGGAAGGGCGGAGGACTGGTGCAACTGCTAGAAGAGCGGATTGTGACATTTGTAGCAGAGCACGGGGGGATGCCTAATAAGGATGGGTCGGGAGACGATGACGATGAGTAGGTATGGATTTCTTTTGACTGTTTTTGATCATTTTGTTGTGTAATTATTGACACATGTTGATGGAGTTGATACTTTATTGATGGTTGTGTATTGTGATGATAGTGGATTTGACGAACATGAGTATTTGTGTAGATATGATTGTGTTGGTTGATGAAATATTGGTTTTAGTTCATGCAAGTTTATGTAAATATTGATATTTGCATTGTATTTTTAATTATTTGTGATATGTATGAGATTATAAGTTGCATGTGATGTTACTGGTTGAGATATTGTGTGTATATGTATTGGGAATGAAGTGAGATTGAGATATGACGTTTATTGTGTGGTTGGAAGGCTTCAAAGCAGTTCTGTCTTAAATTCTAGGTTTCAGGCTTGCGTCGGCTAGCGACGGCAAAATTGTTTCAAGCTTGCGTCGGATTGCGATGACTTTTTGGTTCCATGCTTGTGTCGGTAAACGACGACTAGCGACGGTCCATTTTTCCAGATTTTCGATGCTAACGGACGCAAATATGGCGACGACGCTATCGCTAATGTCGTCGATATTTTGCTTGCGTCGTGTGATTTTGTTGCGGCTTTTGGCGACGGCTGCCGACGGCTATACGCCATCGCTAAACGAAGCCGTTTGGATACTACTATTATTTTTGGAGGGCTTACTCCAGCTTATCAGACAACCACATGAGGCAACTCGTCTCAATGAGCCAACAGTTGGAAAAAAATCAATGCTCAATAGAGATTGTTATAAATTATTGTAAACATACTTATTTTCGCATCTTATCTATAAGTTGCCTAGTGCAACCCAACACGTAAAACTGCGCATATATCTTATTTTTTGGTTCAGTAATGCATAAATCAATCATTCGATGGTACTCTTTTTTATTTTGAAATGTAAGTTGGTGTGCCAATGGTGACTTAATAAAGTTTTTAGCGGTTGATTTCTAGGGATTTTGAGTAATTTCTAAGCATAAGTAAGAACGTGATATTTTAATCTTTGTGTCGTCACTGACTCAGTTTCTATTTATAATTAATCTACAATATGTGACTAGTGTTCCCCTAACCCAATTATCTATCAACGTATCCTCCATATTGTCAATCCTAGCTTTCAAGTCTTCCGAGTCTCCTTCAGTCTTTTTGAGTTGTTTACGTGCAATGTTAGAAGCCTTAACTTAGATTCTTGATATCTTGGGTCCAATACTTCAAGTCCCCCATTTTATCCTTGCCAAACACTTGTGACAAGATGTCTTCATCCAACGACAAATTTTCCTCATCACTATCATTGATTAATTTCTTTGCTTTTACAATTTTATCCTAAAATATGATAATACTTGAGATATTATTATTAATTGCTAGGTTACTAATCTAAAACAACAAAGCTAATAAAGACATGTAAACATATATGTCATAATAATAAATCATTATTAATTTATCATGCCGATCTATTTGTCTTTAAAAGACATCAGTTCAAACTGGATATAACAACTACAATATATCAGGCTTGATACAAAAATGCAATTTGTATAGTAAAATAGTGCATCATTCAAATGAGTTAAGGTAGGCACTTTGAATCATTTTAAGCTGACATAGTGCATTATTCAAATAAACAATATCATATTAGTATATATAGTTTGACACATCTTAGGCATCAACTAAACCAAAGAAAAAAAACACTTCATAATTTGTATTATGGAAACTTTAGAGAATATCTGAGTTATTATTTGTTTAACTTACGAAATATGAAGAAGGCAAATCTGATTTGGTACCGTCCTTTTTTGTGCGAGTTTTCTCCTATGCTTGACGACGTGTGATTTCTTTTTTTGGATTTGCACTGGTTTACAACGAAAAAGAAAATATTATTATACTTGTAGTTATCGCTACATCACTTAACCAAAGATTTATGCCTATATGGATCATACACATATATGGATGTATTGTAGCATGTCACACTGTATAAGTTCCAAAAAGAACATCATCATATTACTGGATTTGAGGTTGTAATTATTCACAATGAAATTTAAAATACCTATATGGAGCTTTAACCTTATGGATGGTTAAACCAAAAAATAGAGATTATTTAATTATGGGTCAATTAATGCGTAGGTATGGTCATCACAAGGTTCATAGTATCAGATGGTGTAATTCTTACAATTAATTGAATTAGAGCACAAATAATAAGTCTACTTGGATTATGTGTTATGGACTTCGCAATCAGTATATGCAGGTGTATAAATTCAAATATACGCTGGTGTAAATGGAATTGAAATGTAGTCAAGCCTAATCTAAGGTGGTGTTGAATATTTTTTATGTGAAAGATGGAGAGAACATAAGAAAGAGGCTTTTTTGTTATTGAAAACCTTTTCTTTTATTGATGCTAGATTTCTTGCTTGATACAAAATGATGAGAGAGCTCCTCTATTTATAGGACTCCATAGACTATTCTAGAAACACGACTCTCTAAACAATTCTAGAAACATGACTCCATATATAATTCTTATTTCTACTAGAAAATTCAAGAGCTCTCAGCAAACTACAGTAAATGCAAGAAGACTATAGAAACTATAATAACAAGAAGCTTCTAGAAATTAACCATAACAAATCAAGTTTAATATTTCAACACCCCATTTAAACTTGATTTGTGACTCCAAGCAGATTCCTCAACCTGACAAAATTCTCATGCTTAAGAGGCTTGGTGAAGATATCAACTACTTGATCATGCGTCTTTATGTACTCTAGTTGCACATCCTTTTTGGCGACACACTCTCTAATATAGTGATAGCGTGTATCAATATGCTTGCTTCGATCATGAAAGACTGGATTCTTTGCCAAAGCAATTGCTGACTTGTTGTCCACGAAAATCTTAGTCGGCTCCTCTTGTGGTAATTTCAACTCCTTTAGCAGATTTTATAACCAAATTGCATGGAAAACACATGAAGTAGCAGCTACATACTCCGCTTCGCATGTGGAAAGAGTGACAATCGACTGTTTTTTGGACATCCACGTGAAGACTGTGTCTCCTATGTAGAATACGAAGCCACTTGTGCTTTTTCGGTCATCCATATCTCCACTCCAATCGCTATCGCTATATCCAACAAGCTCGTAATTATCAGAAACAGAGTAGTACAAGCCAAAGTTTGTTGTGCCTTTAACATAGCGAAGAATCCTCTTTGCTGCCTTCAAATGAGTTATTGTTGGATTCTCCATGTATCGACTCACAACTCCTACCACGAATAGAATGTCAGGTCTTGTGCACGTTAAATATCGCAAGCTTCCAACCAAGATCTTGAATAGTGCTGAGTCCACTTTTTTTTCTTCCTCATGCCTTGATAACTTGACTCCATGTTCAATCGGCGTGCAAACTGGGTTAGAGTCATCCATCTTGAACTTCTTCAATACTTCCTTAGCATAACCTTCTTGAGTGATTAGCATGCTTTTATCTTCTTGTTTTACTTCAATGCCAAGGTAATAAGACATGAGCCCAATATCAGTCATCTCAAACTCCTTCATCATCTCTTTCTTAAACTCTTTAAACATGCTTGGGTTGCTACCTGTGAAGATCAAGTCATCTACATACAAGCATACAATTAATGTATCAACATTTTGGATTTTAATATAGAGTGCATGCTCACATGGATATTAGGTGAAGTTTCTTTCTTGGAGGTACTTATCAATTCGAGCATTCCAAGCTCTTGGAGCTTGTTTCAACCCATAAAGTGTCTTCTTTAGCTTCAAGACCTTGTCTTCTTCTCCCTTGACTTTATAGCCTTGTGGTTGCTCGATATAAATTTCTTCTTCTAGGACTCCATTTAGGAAGGCATATTTCACGTCCATTTGATGTATCTTCCAATTGTTTTGAGCTGCTAAAGAAATTATCAGTCTAACAGTTTCTAGTCGAGCGACTGGAGCGAATACCTCATCATAGTCAATGCCAGCTCTTTGACTATAGCCTTTTACCACCAATCTCGCCTTATATCTTTTGACTTCTCCTTTGGCCTTTTTCTTTGCTTTGGACACCCACTTCACACCAATTGCCTTGTGTTCTCTTGGAAGTGAAGCTAACTCTCATGTGTCATTCTTCTTGATGGCCTTGATTTCTTCGTCCATAGCATTTTTCCAATTCTGCTTTTGCAAAGCTTCTTGGAAGTTTATAGACTCACAATCCGAAAATAGACAAAAGAGAGTAAAATTGTCTTGATTTCCTGTTACCTCATAAATTTCTTGAAGGCTTTTAAAGCGTGGAGCCCTTTCACTTGAGCTCTCATCTTCTCGACAACTTGTGGTTGGTGAAGCTAGTGAAGAAGTGGGATCCTTGCACTACACCATAACAGCCATTTCGCGACATTTATTTTTTTCAATTACCAACACTTATTTGCGTTGTAGATTAATCACAACAATAAGCGTTGCTAAGCAAGAAATGTGTGACCGAAAATATACATTTATAATTTTTTTATTGCTAACACATATTTGCGTTGGAAAACCTGGTTAAATTGAAATTAGCTTGAATGTTATTGGGCTAAAAATGTAAATGAGCATCCGTTGTCTTCCGTAGCCATAATCCCCAACTTCTCAACGTTATCATTCAGCTGCCGCAGAAAAAAAAAACTTTGTCCTTCAGCCAATTCGATTTCGACCTCTCTCCTTCAATTGAATCGGCCTCTCCTTCAGGCGAATCAGCCTCGACTTCAAGCGAACCGGCCTTGACTTCAGGCGATTTGATTTGGACTTCACGCGTTTTTTCTACTTCAGGTGAATCCTGTTAATGGCATCAGCGAAGATGGATGGTCCCACAAATCGATAACCGCCCCCCTATTTCCCATTATATGCAAGATGTTTGTCTGTTTGTTTCCCTTTTCCGTCTTCTTTATCGTGTCCACTTCCGCTTACGATAAGTGTGAATCCCTAAAGGCAAATTCCATTAAGCCTTTTCTTTCTATTGATTTCAATTGACATGAAGATCTAAAGCTTTTGATCTGCTGCGTTTCAGGTACGTTGTTGATGTTCTCTCTATTCGATTGTTGTTTTCCTTGCTCCCGTTTCAGGTACTCTGCTGGTTTTAATTGTTGTTCTCCTTATTCACTTAGTTGTTTCATTGATTTTTCGTTGATGTTTCATTTCACTGTAGATACTCTTTTACTTCCGATTGCCGTTCTTAAGTACCAAATTGTTTCATTGTTGTTTTGCTGTGGTTTTCATTGTTGTTTTCTCTATTCGTTTCGCTATATCAATTGTATTCAATTCCTTTAATAATCAGATCATAAGTAAAACCAATTGCTGTTTCATTTATTGTTGATATTTAACAACGTCCGATTGAAGTTACACTAATAATCATTATTAATCAAACCATAGTTAAAACAATTATTGCGGTTTCCTTTGGCTATTTGTTGATTCTTCATTAATCAATATTGTTTGATGATTCTTCAAAGCTGTGTACTGTGACTATTACGTGTATATTGTTATGATTCACTTGCTTTACATTTATTTATCAATCTACAGTAGTACGGATCACCTACATCTTTAATCATGGTCCACCTTCCTCCTTAATTTGGGATAGTGACTACTTCCCAATTGACATTTTTCCTTTTACCACTCTCCACAAGAATTAACTGCACATATTATCAATATTATCTAATATATTCTGTAGATTTTGAAACCCTGCTTCCACTATGATATAGTAGGGTAAATAACATATTTGATCGGAATTAACTTACCAGCCATGCTAAGCATCTTGATTTCCCTTCCATTCATTTTTTGACGACCTTGACAATTAAATAATTGTAGCTTCTTTTCCCGATATGTGTAATAGACAAAGGAATTCCCAAATATTTAATAGGCAATTAACCTTCTTGGATGTCTAACTGTGCACGAGTCTTTGTTTATTATTTGTTTCTGGAAGAATATTTTTCACTTGATTCTACTGACTTGAAGTCCAGTAAATTGTTTCTGCATTTTGAAAATACACTTTATATTGTTTATACATCTTAGTGGATTACATAAATATGAGCATAGATCTACACAGATCAGATGTGTAATACTTGGAGCAATTTTGTGGACTGGACATATTTTTCTATGATTGAGGTAATACTTGGATTTGACATTGTAGTGGAGCAGAAACTGAACTTCGTTATCGAAGATGGTGATTGAGGTGGATGTGTTTTTTTCTCCACCTCCACTTCTAATTCATACATATATGGAGGCTTTAAGGTTAATCACTGTTTTTGATATTGTGTGGAAAACATGTTAATTTATTTGAAGAAGGTAGTTATCATAAGTTCACTTGTGGAGTAACTTAACTGCTGTTGAATTGAAGTTCTTGCATCGATGATCTAACCTGTCTTGCTTACACATGCTTTGCAGATGTTGCAGGATAGGTAGTTCCAGCCCTGTAGTTGATTTGCCACAGTGTTTATTTGTTCATAGCAATTTTAAAATTATCTCATTAGGTTACCTCAGTCCCGTTCAGGTTGCTGCTGATGAGCAGATTTAGTATTGTGGTATGCTGAATTGCAACACCATAGTGTTTATTGGTGTAGGCTTCTTCATCCTGTGTAACAACCCGTAAATTTTCGATAATTAAAATAGTTAATTTAATAAGATTTCATGGCTTAATGTTGGAAGAATTAAAAATTTGTAATTTACTTATGATAATAATAACGAGAATGAATTACAACAATATTTATCTAAGTTAATTATTAATGAATTAAATGATATTCCAATCAATTGAAATGACTTAAATGTTATAACTTGGTTATAAAAGAAATGTAAGAAAAAAAAATGTAAATATTGGATTTACTAATGAAATAATATACAGTCAGTGGAAATGGAATCTAATTGGTATTGTATAGGAAATTGTGACACTTGTTAGTAAATAATAAACTTATAAGTGTGATTAAAAGTAAATGGTGATAATTATTATAAGTTACTTGTTTATTTGTCAGTCGAATCGAATTTAGAAACCAATTGTAAATGAAATGAAATTTTATATATTAACTGGGTTTACAATCAATAACTGAAGTTGAATAACAAATGTTGGATGTGAATAAGGTAATTGACTAATAAAGGAAATTTATTTAAAAATCCAATATTGAAATATAAATGCTACTTATTGAATGAGTTTACGATCAATAGTTGGATAAATAAATGTTGAATTCATTAGATGTAAATAAAGTAATTGATTAGTAATGAAAATTCATTTAAAATCTAATATTGAAATTTGTTGAATATGGATCAATTAAATTGTTTAAATTTAATATTGGAAATAAATTGAATAATTGAATAGATTGAATAATGGGAATTGAATAACTGTATAACGGAAATAATTGTTCCATAATTTGAATTCGTTTTAAAGTTAAATTTTATAAGTTCATTTTCAATTATTTCAAGATAATGAATTTCGGATAATCAAAATTGTTTAAAATGTAAATTTGCAAATATTTGAATAATTGAATTTTGAATATAATATGATTGAAAATGATATTGAAGATTGATATAAAATTTTATTTAAACAACAATGAATTTGTTAACATTTAAAATCTGAATTTTAAGAAATTATGTAAATTTTGAAAAGTCGTCGATTTAATCGTCGAGTAAAAATAGTCTTCCTAGGC
The DNA here is from genome assembly GCA_030737815.1 of Allium fistulosum. Lineage (NCBI taxonomy): Eukaryota > Viridiplantae > Streptophyta > Magnoliopsida > Asparagales > Amaryllidaceae > Allium > Allium fistulosum. The sequence goes on from CM060901.1 coordinate 674,693,520, forward strand.
ACAGTCTCGGAATTCGATGAAACCAGTTCCATTGGATCCGTAATAGTGTATTATTATCGGATTTCAAATTTCGAAGCATTTGGAGTTATCGTTTGGTCGTACGGGTTAGAAAACGCGCTGAAATAAACATCGAAAATTTAATATTTTAATTCGATTCAAAAAGCTATCTTCGGCATACGATCGAATTAGCCTCCGAAACACATTCCATTGTGTTCGGAATGCGGGTAAAACCTTAGGAACGCCTGTCGGCATGTCTAATTTGGAGTTCGTCCGAAAATCAGGTTATTTGTGGATAATAATATAAAATAATATTTGTTATACGCGTATATATGCATTTGCTTTGAAACCCTTGGCCGAGAGTTATTCGTAGCCGCCACTTGTTCGTTCAATGGCCGAAAATTATCGCCGTTCCTCTTCGATTTGCGATCAATCCATCAACTTTTGTGAATCGATTTCAACTGGGAAGTTGTAGATCACCTCGTCATCTACCCATCCAACGGTAGATTTTGCGTATCGTCGTCGTATGGAGCCGGAAGGGGGAGAGTTGTCACTGCCGTTCGCCCGCGTTTTGACGCGCCTGGGAGTAGCCGAGCTTGGCCGCAGCTAGACCAGAGGGGGAGCTCGAGTCGACGTTCGAGTTGAAGGTTTCTGATTGCTTTCACGTTGAGCGAGGCGGGGGCGGTTGCAAGCCCTAAGGAACGATGATGATGGGTTGTTTCGTTCTCGTCCTGGGTGTTCTCGCGTTCGTGAAGAAGATGGGGGAGCACGGCCTTGATTTTCTGGAGCTAAGATCGAACGGCCAGATTTCGATCTAGGTTTAAAATTTAAAAATATAAAAAGGAAATTGTTTATTTAATTTGTATTCATCTTTAACAACTCATATCTCATTCATACGTAATCAGAATCGAACGAAACTTTTTGCGTTGGAATCGCAGAGATGAGAGCTCGTTGCAGTGTAGATCCGGGAGCGTTTGGAGCTAACTAAAATTTCAGGTTAAATCGAACGTCGTTCGATTTGATTTGAAATCTAAACTCAAGGTGAGTGTTTTATCACGCTCACAACGTACTAGAATATTCTGATGCTAGTTAAATTTAATATTGCGAAGTGATATGATTTTTATTAGTCATTGTTGATAAAATTTAACCGTCATCTAGATTGTCATCGAATTTAACGTTAGAAATTGAAATTGACAGTCAAATTAGAGTTGAAATCGACAGTCAAATTAGAATTGAAATTTAATCGAAATTAAATTACCGAACATTTATAACTATGAAATTTCCGTGAATTATATTGTCTGTTTGGATGATTGGTTGCGATGGATGCTATTGATTGATGTTTGAATGTTTGGATGTTTATTTGTTGTATATATCCTGTCATCACCCTATGTATTATTTACAGTTGTAAATTAAATCATTTTGAATAAATTGAGAAATAGGTTGAAATGATATATACCTATGACACTATTATTGGAATTGAAATGATATATCTATTCCTGAAATTTAATTGAAATAACTGATCACTTGGCCATAGGATAGAAAATTATATATGGGCACCAGATTGGTTAAATAAAATAATTTTTGAAATCTTAGATTTGGAATTACTTTAAATGGTTTGATTTAAAGGAATTTAAAAATCGATTTTATAGAAATTGAATTTATTGCGAATTTGAGGTTGAGATGTTGAAATAAATTTTGTTAAACAAATTGGTTAATAATTGAAGTTAAGACTTTGAAATTAAAATTGTGATATGATTGAATTTCGTTAATTGATTTGATTTTTAAAGAATTCAACGTTTATTCGGACTTTGAATATTATTAAGTAAAAGTGTGATAAAGACAACATTTTGAAATCGAAATTGAGACAATTGGATTTGAGATGGAATTAAATTTAAATTTGAAATCAAAATTTGATTTGAATTGAAATTGAGATTTAATCGACTGAATGGAAATTTGAATTTGATTCAGATTGGTAAGTTGAAAATTAAAATGGTTGACTTTGAAGCTATTTCAAATTTGGTTTTCTTAAGTTATTCTACTGTATAAACTATTTTAAATACTTAAACTATTTTATACTAAACTATTTTAACCTATATTAACTACATTAAATTATTTTAACCTATTTAAACATATTAAATTATTTTAATCTATTTTAAATCTACTTAATTTAATTTAATTTATTTAAAAATAATTAACCTATTTAATTTATTTTAATTATATTTAATCTATTTTTAAAGCTATTTAACCTATTTAATTATATTAAATCTATTTAACTATATTAAATCCATTTAAAACTATTTTGAAATCTATCTTTAATATTTAGAGTATTTTAACTATTTTCAATTATTTAAGCTACTTTAAACTATTCAAAATATTTTTCCAAAATTCCCAGCTGGTCAATAAGGTGAAATGTTTATATTTAAATCTTGGATTTAAATACGAATTGGGCTAATTGAAGTTACAACCTAAATTGAAATGTGGAATGATTTTTAAATTGAAATGAGATATTAGGCGAAAGGATTTTTGAAATGAAATCGTATATTTTGCGTAGATACGATGATTTTGAAATGGATTTGATTTTGAAGCGAACTTGATATTTTGATATCAATTATGAATTGATTTTGAAAATGTAAAAGAACCATCCGGTGTGTAATAAGCGTTTGGTTGTTAAAGAGACCGGGATCGGATATGGGCATACTCTCTGTCGATACCGAAAACCACTTTAACAACTGTGTACGTGGTGGAGATTCCAGAAATGAAGTAGGATGGTTTGGCGACGATTCTCTATATGGTATGACGTGACCCTGACTCCCGTGAGTCAGCTTAGATGTGACTAAAATCAGGAGCTATACCGGGCCAATGTGAGGTCATTCCTCTTATCGGGCATATTTCTTCGATACCATTCTATTGCTTTTGTGATTGTTTTGGTGGCCACCCCTCGATTGTTTGGGAGTGTGTCCGAGGTGGGCGGTAGTAGCTGCTATGCGTCACTACCAGTCCGGGAGTGCAATTGGTATATCTACCCTGGCATCTCCTCGTGTGCCGTGTTCACATGCCCTAGCGTGCCTCCTACGATTTTGTTTTGTACCATACCTATGGAGTGCCCTCTGCGTAAACCTCTTGGAGGAGCGTACGGTACTGTATAGACTATGGGAATATATAAAATGTGTTAAGGGGGATATGGGTAACGCCTTAACGCTATTTTAATACTTTTACTTTACTGTAGATATATTATAATAGCGTATTGTACTACATAGTAGATAGTTTAACGGATCCTTAAGAGATGGAAAATCCCGTAACATCTCTTGAGTTATTGCACGCACGTCGATACTGGATAAGAGATGTCAAACTCCGTAAACATCTCTGACGCCGTTACACTCATTTTTTATTTACGATTAATTTAACTTACATGAGGATATTTTAGTCCTGACTCGATTGTTTTGTTCTTTCATTACGCTCAGGTCAGCCCTGAGTTTTTCAGCTTATTGAAGATCTATTCTGGAGGACGAAGACGAAGATTTAGTATACTATTACTATTATTATCCATACATCATGCTGTCTGCTGCATTATTTTATTTGTTCCGTTGTATATGTATAACTCTGATAAATGATAATCAAAAGTATATTAAACAGCTTCATGAACTGTTTATTTGATTATTATATTTTATCTTTCCGCTGCGAGATTCTGTGGTTGTTTCTTGTTACTTTTCTCTTCTTTTCTTATTTACCCCATTAACAATTCCCCCTTTTGAACGGTTTGAGTTGGCATGTGTGTTTGATTGTAACGACCCCGAAATTTAATTGTATTTAAATTGATAATTAAATTGATTTTTGAATAAAAATTGTAAAAGCAATCGATAAATGAATGCGAATTTCTCCGAATTCAAGTAATCTATGTGTTAAATCATTTAAATTTAAAAAAAAAAAATATATAGAGGGATATAAGACAATGAGTATTAAAGTCAAATTTATAATAAATATTTGAGCTAGAAATAGAAATAAATAAATAAGAGATGAACTATGAAAATAACAAAATAAACGTTAGTAAGAATTTAACAACAATTAAAATAGAAATTATTTGTATTATCAAGTAAAAATAATAATAATAAATATACAATATAAACTATTGAATTTAATATATAAAGTAAATATGTATTGATACAAACAAAGTATGAAACACTTATAAAAAGAAAAGAAAAAAAAGTATATGCAGGAAGGCTTGTAAAAGAATGAAGTAAGTAATTCTACTTGTGAATGAAAGCTTGCATAGTAAGCCAATTTAATACAAGTACCTACAGCCGAAATGAAGAAAACAAATAGATATATTTGTACAAAACAATTAATGCCATATCTCTAGCATGGCAAAGCAAGATTTATGCCGGCCAAAACAAAGAAAAGATCTCTGGCTAAGGTATAAACAAAGGGTTTCCAGTACATAACCCATGATAACACCCTGTAAACTTATTTTTTTTAATATATCAGCTTGTACAAATACAACACCCTGTACAACTCCTCTTTTATATACATCAAACTCTTCTTCTCATCAATTCGTCCATTTAAAAACTAAGAAAAAATATGAAGTAAATATTATCTTAAAACTTAAAACAACCATCACTGCAAACCTGAGATCGAGTGGAGACTTCCAACTAGCAAACTCAACCAGATTTCAACGTTGTAAATTCAAAAAGGACTTCAACTTGAACCTGATCAAGTTTTGAATCTGGAAAAATCAAAGCTCGAACCAAATCAAAACAACATACTCTGTTATTCTTTCTTCTCTGGGAAACAGGTGAGCAACTCCTTGTTTTTAGAAGCTTAACTTGTTTTGTTTCTTGATATTTGTGAGTAAACTTTTGAATCTGGATTTAGCTGGTTGTTTTAATAATCATGATAAAGTAAAAGTGATGAAATATTGTATGCATACAGATAGGTATGTATATGAGCATGAGTGAACTACGCCTGTCAGAGAACAGACATGTTCTCAGTTTGAACATAACAGGTTTCCAAACATGTTTTGAAATTAAATTCCCTCTCTTCTGATTATTGTTAAACTTCAGACCTTAAATAAAAGCTGTTAGTTTTAATATGGTTCAAATATTAAAAATAGATTTAAGTAAAACAAAGGAAGTTTCTCTTGAAAATTTGAAAATACAGACATCACTTAAATTATGTCAAAATTTCAAACATCATAAATCTTAGTTTCAGGTAGACAATCTTAACCGTCATCGAAGATAATGATTTTTGAAAGGAAAATCATGATTTTTAATGAACTAGGGAACGAGAAAATCGAAGTGGAACAATATTTGGGTTTTTGATGAATTCGAGTGATCTCGTCGTTGAGGGACCTCGGGGTTTCGAGTGAAGGTAGAGGAGAGATCAGTGAAGCTTGGAAAAATAGTGTGATCACATAAAGTTCATCGTGGATGAGGCGGCGATCGTTTAATTTTTTTTAACCTAGTTTTGTAAAGCTAAAAATCTTTGATTCGTTCGACGTCTGTAGGCGATCGAGTTCGATGCGATCTTGGGAGGTGGTAAGTGAGATGTTGACGAAGCGATGATAGGAGTTTCGAGTACTCCGATGATCTCGATGACGAGAGCGATGAGTTTTTCCAGGGTCGATGATGTTCCATTTTCGATCGAAGCACTCGATCTTGATTTGGGTCGAGACAGGCGGAGCTGGGTGGTCGAATCGAAGGTAGAGGTTGTTGGTGACTTGCCGGAAGGAGCGTCGATGGTCGGAAGCCAGTGGGTGAATGTGCACGTACACGTGCACGAGTTGATATTCTGGGTTCGTTCGTTGATTGGGGAAGAAGCATCTTTCTCGGGGTTGACTCGAGGAGTTTTCGTGGTTGTCTCGAAGCAGACGAGGGACGAGTGTTTCTCGTGTCTTTACTCGGGAAGAACTCGAGTTATTCGAGTGTTTTACTCGAAGCTGGAAGCGTTGTAGCTCGGGGGATAGTTTTGTTCCAGGTTTCTCTAACCTGTTCTGTTTTTCTGGGTTTCAAATTTGAATTTGAATTTATAAATCAAGGGTTAAAATGATTTTTAAGTCAAAGTATAATTAATATGATTAAATGTTGATAAATTAATAAAGATAAGGAATTATTTAAAAGTAATTACTTAATGAAGATAATTAAGGTAAATTAATTTATGTGATCAATTTAAAGGATTAATTAATGTGATAAATTGATAAATATGATTAATTTAAAGATAATAAATTTATGTAATTGATTGAAGGTTAATTACCTAATGTAAGAAATTAAGGGAAATAATTTATCTTAAAAACTTATTATAAGTTGATAATAAATGGAATGATTAAAGAGTGATTTGTTAATTGAATAAATTAATGATTAATGATTTATAAATTAACAATTTTAGTTTTCAAAGGGATTTATTAACTTGGGATTAAGAATTAATTAATTAATTTCATAAATCAATATAAAATGGATTGTGATTTATTAATGATAATTAAACCAGGATTAGTGTCTAATCTAATTTAATTTAATCAGATAATTAATTGATTCTACTTATGGATGTTTGGATCTCGTTGAATGATTGAATTGTTTGATATCCCTGATATGTGATGCTTTGTGATACATACTGATTTGTGTTGTGTTCTGTAATTTATTTATCTGTGATATATATATCTATGATTTCTGTGATATATTACCATGTGAATATGAAACCCTTGGTTTGTAAAACGGCATTTAAACTTCGATGCGACAGGGAGTCGGATTCCAGTTGGTTATCCGAAACCCACATCGAATTGTATTGATGAATCTTTGTGACCGATAAATTTATTTTATCTATGAATCTGTGAATGAAGATAAGCGTTATGGGTTATACCGCTTATTGATATATCTGTGATGATAGATGTTGCACTACTGTGTAAAACCCCTGGACTACACTTTTACACACACAAATATGGATTTCACGTGGAAATCGGTTAAGTCACAGATAATTTAAATTTGATGTTTTTGAAATTGAAATTTTAATTTCAATTGATTTTGAAATTGGAATTTGGGATTTAAAGTGAAAAGCTTTTGAAATAGAATTTCAAAGATAAAAGTTATTTTGAATAACTTAATCGAGTTTTGAAAATTTAAATAATTTGATTTAAATTTGAATTCAAGTTTGGAATTGAATCCTATAATTTAAAACTAGGGATTTAAGATGATATAAATGTGTTTATATAAAGTTAAACCATTTAAAAGTATAATTTTGAGAATTTGAATTTAACCCAAAGACTTTAACTCGTATGAATGAATCAGATTTTCTGAAATGGAACTGTTTGTTTTTTAAATGATAAAAGCTTTCATATAAGAAATGAAATTCTAATTTAGTTAAAGGAATTTCAAGATTGAATTGAAAAATGGTTTTCCAAGTTATGAATGAATTTTTTTTTGAAAGCTATGAATTAAATCTGTTTATTTTTAACAGATTTAAAAATAATGATTTGTTTAAACCATTTGAAATGGAATTGTTTTGAAAACTGTAAGTTAAATCTTTGATTTGAAGATTTAACGAGTTAATCGAATTGAAAGGGAAATTAATTTGGAAAATCTATGAATGAATCTTTTGTTTAAAAGATTTAAATGTGGAAATTGTTTAAACCGTTGAAGGTTGTTTAAAATAAATCTTTTTGTTTAAAGATTTGAAAATGGTAATTTGTTAAACCATTTAAAGAGAAGTTTTGGGTAATAAGTTGTGACTTAATTGAAATCCCATATCCATATGTTTTTAAATATTTCGCTCACTATTCGGTTTAGCCGGGAGAGGACCTTTGGGTCGTATAACCCATTCCGAATATGTGATACGTCATATATGGATAGCATTTGAAGACCGGTGTTGAAGACCGGTGTTGAAGACCGGATATTTTTGAAAACGAAAGGATTACCGTCGAGTTACTCTGCATCGGCTGATCCCCGATATAGAGGTTTTATCACCCTTAGTGACGGGAAGTCCGGACGTGATTGAAAATTATCCGGAATTGCAAGGGATTCGTGAGAAGTGCCTTCGGTTCTGTTCGAACCCGGAACAGACTTGTATGGATTGTATGTCTGACATTACACTTTGAGATATAAAGCCGATTTCTTTCAAATACATTTCTGTTTGGTGGCGGAGAATTTATTCTCTTAGCTTAACACCCTTCTCTGAGACGTACGAGCTCAGGGTTATGTAGTTGAAGGTAATCAGCGATATATCCCAATTTGGTAATGTGGCATGCCGAGTGCTGCTGTGAAATGATCAGTGTTTGATCATTTGCGATATGATCATTTGTTTGATCTTATATCTTTGTGATCATAGGTTGATCATTTGTTTGACCCGAAGCGTGGCTTTTTGAAAAAGCGTAGCTTTGTGGACGAGACTTCGTCAGGACCTCACTACTCGGAAATGGTCGAAACAGGAATGTTGCGGCAAGGTTATGAGGGTCGCGCCCTTTAGGGTATGTCATTTCCTTCTGGAAAGGGGTGGTATCATGGTATGGAGCCCAGATACTTACTCATGTGGATACACTTTATTATGTGTGATGTTGGTTTAGAGGCACCTCGGATAAAGGTCCCAAAGGACCGGGGGGTGGCATATTCGTGAGTTACCTGTTACAGGGGTAACCCGGCCTTGTTTTGCAGAGAGCAGTTTGTCTCTCGGGACGTCCCGCCAGAGGCGATCCCATGCGGCGGAAGGAAGTTCCTTAGCCTGACCATTTGTTGGAAATCCAAAGAAACAATACGCGACGTGTACGGTTTTAGTTGTATTGCCTGCTATGGAATGTGGCGGTAACCTGCTATTGAACATAGTAGCTATAGTAGGCATACGATACTGGTCGTATGTTGGCTAAGATTAATATTATACTTTCGAAATGTTTTCTGCACTACGCACTAATAATAATATCAAAAATGATTTGATTTGCGTAGTAAGCATTTTTGACTATCATAAGAAGAAATCTCCTCCAATTCTGCGTTTGCATTGTGTGTGTGGTGGGAGGTCTTATGGTAGTTTCATTTTCCAAAAGCATTGCGGATTTCAATGTTTAAAACCTTTTCTGTTTGTTTAAACATAAACTGTTTTTGTTGCTCACACCAGTCCCATGACTGATCCGGAGTTTATTGTTCCTTTCCTAAACTCTGGGTGCTCATAATTTTCTACACGAGCAGTCTAGAGTTGGGTTTTTCAGATAGTCAGATTTAGTAGATTATCTGGAGCTAGTTCATTCATCGGAGTTGCTTATCTTGGAGTTGTGGATTCATTCATGTCTGAAGATCATTTTGGAGTTATCATTCCTATTGATATTGTTCCGCTGCTGTTGTTATCTTTTCTTTTCCGCTGCTATTTATTGTATCACATCTCTGATGTATATTGATATTC